>JANCRC010000011.1:1592500-6592500 GCA_024362995.1 Heteromeles arbutifolia | reverse complement strand
TCGGTTTGATCGGTGAGTATATGTTGAAAATTTTACACATGCTAATCACTCATCTTATAAATTCATAATTACGTGGCAATGACAAATCACACCTTTGTACTTCCAATATCAAAGTTAATTAGCCTCAACGATTTATGCACTAATACATATTTGTTTTGTTGCATATGAAGGCATGGATGAACTTGAGACTCATTTCTTTATTTTTATGAGCGTTTGGATTATATTGGCACAAGTGTATATTATGAATGCATAATTGTTGTGGTATAGACAATCACAAATGAGACAAAAGGAAAGAGGTGGTTTAAAGCAGAGGACAATTGTTAGACTTCATGCTAGGGGATATGAGACAGATTGTATCACATTTCACACCAGTGAGTAAGACTAATTGTTTGTGGGAGCTGTGAATGGATAATTTGCAGTTTTATGTGATTTACTCAAAACTCGTGGTGGATTGGTAGACGATGGTCATGCTACAATAGAGAAGCAAATAGCTACTTTTATAAACATATTAGCCTACCACAAAAAAAAAAGGACAATTCAAGTTAGATTTGTTAAGTCTAGTAAAACTATTAGTCGATATGTCCACCGAGTATTGTATGTGTTACTCGATTTGCAAGACGTGTTTTTTGCAAAACCAACCCATGTCCCAGAGGAGTGCACAAAATCGTGATAGAGATGCTTTAGGGTAAGCATTGTAATAAAAACATTAAATATAACATAATTATTTATATTTAATAATCAGTATAAGTTTTTTTTTTAGGGTTGTTTAGGAATGCTAGAGGTAATATACATAGGGTTTATTGTGACTAAGGTCGATAGACCAAGGTATCGAATAAGGAAAGGTCATATAGTAACTAATGTGTTAGGAGTATGCACACTTGATTTGAAATTCGTATATGTGTTGCCCGGTTGGGGGGATCAACTACTGATTTGAGAGTTCATGGTGACTTTGTGACTAGAGCTAATGATCTCAAGGTCCCAACCGATAAGATAGACAAGTACCTAGTACTGTTGGTTACTTTTGTTGGATGACATCTAAAAGTTATTATTAACTAATATAGGTGCATACTATTTAGTTGTTGCTAGATATACAGATGATGAAGATTTTCTGGCACCGTGTAGAAGTACTAGATACCATTTACAAGAGTGGGGACATAATTCATGTCAATAGCAGTGTCTGAGCTTTTGCCATGGGGGTTCAATTTTACATGTATAAGTTCTATTTTTTTATACAACGATATTTTTTTTTACACAATTAGGTGAGAGATTTGACCAAGTCACACAAGTATAGTCAAAGCTAAATCCTCCCACTTTTAATGAAAAATGATAAGTGCTTAAAATTTGAACTCATTATTGTTCATCAAAATAGAGAAAAAAGTACACATCCACAAACGCTATATATCTTAAATTGTTGTAAAATTGGTGGATGATTGAATGCCCACATGTGAATAGTAGGGAATAATTTGTTGTGTTGTGTTTTTCAAAAGAGATTTATCACGGGAGTTGTTTTATTCGTCACGGGTGTGATTTTTATTCTCTGTAAATCTACGAATGTGGCTCTATAAATAGAGCACTCCACAGGTGATCAAGACACATCAATTGAAAGAGAAAATAACTGAATGCAATAATATCAGTATCCCTCAATTCCTTTCTTTACTTACAATCCTTTTGTGTTACGAAACTAAACAGTGTGATATTTTGCACCCGCTTCACTTCTGTCCCTATGAAAGGTTATCTCTCTAACTTTTGCCTATTTATAACACGTTATCGGCATGACTCTCTAACCTTAAACAATTCTCATCTCCATTCATCGAAAAATGTTTCCTCCAAGGATTTTCCTGTTCTTCTTCCTCATCTGCCTCACCTGCTGGATGTACCGTCATGAAGAACTGCTAGCACCATGTTTGCTTCTAGTTCTCAATATGACAATTACTTATATCTTTGATTTCTTGTTTGGTGTAGTTCCTGATTACTAACCCAATGTTTATTTATGTTAATCTTACTGCAATCGAATATGGTGCAGTATCATTGCCCATCTTGAACTGCAAATTTAATTTTACTGCAATTTTAGATGGTGTGGTATAATCGCCCACCCTGCTCTGCATATTTAAATTTTCATGCTGCTTGAGTGGTGCGGTACAATCGCCCATCTTATGCTATATTGTTTCAATGAGAGTGGTGTGGTACAATCGTCATCCTCATTAAAATCTAGAGTCTGAAGTTTCGAGTGCTTATTATTTTGGCCTGAAAATCAAAATGAAAAATTTGTAAGAACCATAAGTTCTAACACTACATTCTTCAAGAATACATATTATTGCAAGTTCTTACACATCTCATTTTTCTTTCAGAAAAGAAAATGGCAAACTTGGCAAAGCTTGATTTTGTTGCCCTGGATATTACTGGGAAGAACTACCTTACCTGGGTAGTGGATGCCAAGATCCATCTGTAGGCAGGGAATCTTGGAGAAACCATCAATGAGGAGAACAGTGCATCCTCTCAAGATCGGGCGAATGCCATGATCTTTATTCGTCGCCACCTTGATGAATGACTGAAGAGCGAGTACCTAACTGTTGAGGATCCATTAGCCCTCTGGAAGGCACTGAGAAATATATACAATCACCAGAAAACAGTGATTCTTCCAAGGGCTCGCTATGAGTTGACTTACCTAAGGATCCAAGATTTCAAGAAGGTGGCTGAGTACAATTCTGCAATGTTCATAATTAGCTCCCAGATGAAGCTCTGTGGGGAAACCATCACTGAGGCAGATATGCTGGAAAAGACTTTTAGCACATTTCATGCCTTAAACGTGCTCCTGCAGCAGCAATATAGAGAACGAGGCTTTACTGAGTACAACTAGCTGATATCTATGCTCTTTGTGGCTGAACAGAACAATGAGCTTCTGATGAAGAATCATCAATCCCGGCCTACTGGATCGGCATCATTCCCAGATTTGAATATTGCTTCCCTTGAAGTGAATACCACATACTCTTGTGGTAATAACTACAAACGAGGACGTGGCCACAAACGAGGCCGATGGAACGGGAAAGGCAAGAATCATGGTGTCCAGTTTCACAACCAGGTTCCAAGGCATAATTTAGACCCGAGCTTCAAGAATGCAAATCACCATAAAGGCAAAGCTCATATGAATAACACTCCTAGAAATCATGAAGGAGTTTGCCATAGGTGTGGTGGCAATGAGCACTGGGCGCGTACTTGTCGTACCCCAAAATATATGGTGGACCTGTATTAAGCCTCCTTCAAGGAGAAGGGTGTCGAAACCAATTTTATCGACCAGGCTAAATTGATGGATATATCTGATCCAGTGTTCAATTTATCAGGGCAATTGAACACAACCCACCTGGATGTATCAAACTTCATTGTGGAAAGAGGGAATGAAGTGTATCAGTCCGATTGAATCATTTATGTTTGATGTACTCTTATTATTCTGAACTTGTAGTTTAAAGCTCGCATTTTCAATTCAATAAAAGTGGCATTTCAGTTTCCTTTTATTATGAATAAACTGTTTTTAACTGTAATTCTCTTACTCAGAGAGCATGGATAAAAACTATGGTTATTCTCAAAACAAGAGCAATGACAGAGATATTTGTCTTGCAGACAGCGCAACCACACATACAACACTTCGAGATCGAAAATATTTCTCAAGCTTGATGCTTACAAAAGTAAAGGAAACAACAATATTAGGCCAATCAGATGTAATTGAAGGCTTAGGAAAAGCCCAGATCATGTTACCAAATGGAACAATGTTGTCCATACAAAATGCGTTGTACGCTACTCGACTTACTCGAAATTTGTTGAGTTTTAAATACATACGTTTAAAGGGATACCACATTGAAACGAAAAATGTAGAAAATATGGAATATCTATGTATTACCTCCAATGATACCCAGAAGCATATATTGGAGAAGTTGCGTGGTTTATCGAGTGGATTGTATTATACATACATAAAGACAATTGAAACACATACGGTCATGAACCGGAAGTTCATTGATTCAAAAGTTTACATGCTTTGGCATGACCGTCTAGGTCATCCAGGATCTACTATGATGCGTAGAATCATTACCAACTCTAATAGACATCCATTATTGAGCAGACACATTGCTATCTCAAATGATAACCCTTGCAAGGCTTATTCTCAAGGGAAGCTGGTAATTAGACCATCACAACTAAAGATTGATGCTGAATCCCCATCATTTTTGCAAAGAATTCAAGGAAATCTTTGTGGGCTTATTCAACCACCTTGTGGACCATTTCGATATTTTATGGTTTGCATTTACCCGGTGGTCACATGTTTACCTATTGTCGACTCGAAATGTAGCTTTGCGATACTTCTTGCTCAGATAATTAAGTTGCGAGTATAGTTCCTAGATCACCCCATTAAGTCAATCTGACTTGATAACGCTGGTGAATTTAGGTCTCAAACCTTAGATGATTACTGCATGACACTAGGCATTGATGTTGAACACCCTGTTCATTATGTCCATACTCAAAATGGTCTAGCAGAATCATTTATCAAGCGGCTTCAATTAATAGTTTGCACTCTGCTCATGAAAACAAAATCGCCAGTCTCTGCATGTGGACATGCCATCTTACATGCTGCATCATTGGTTCGATTGAGACCTATAGCCAACCACCAATACTCATCAATACAACTCGTGTTTGGGCATCAGCCAAACATTTCACATTTACGAGTTTTTGGTTATGTTGTTTATGTGCCTATTGCACCGCCAAAATGCACTACAATGGGACCTTAACGCATACTGGGAATTTATGTGGGTTTTGATTCACCATCTATCATTAGATATTTGGAACCCTTAACATGTGATATGTTTATAGCTCGTTTTCCAGATTGGCACTTTGATGAGACAATCTTCCCGTTGTTAGAGGGAGAAAAGACCGTTTTAGAAGAACGGCAAGAGCTGACATAGGCTGTACCTACCTTATCTCATTTTGATCCACGAAGCACTTAATGTGAAAATGAAGTGAAAATGATCGTTCATCTTCAAAGTATTGCTAATCAAATGCCAAATGCATTTAATGATGATACGAAAGTGACAAAATCACATATACCAGCTGCAAATGTGCCTGCAAGAATTGATGTCTCTGTTGGACAAAATAAAGTGGCAGCGAATGATTCATCTAGTGCATGCTTAAAGCGTGGTAGACCCCCAGGTTCAAAAGATTCAGCCCCTCGAAAGAGAAAAAATAAGGGCACAACTGAACCCAAATGAAATCATTCAGGAAAAGAAAATGAATGATAAATCCACAATTCATGATTCTGAACTTTCAGAAAAGGAAAATGTCCTTGATGAGACACGTCCCTGAAGAGATAGAAGTACATGAAAGCAAAGAAATCTCCATAAATTATGCATGTACTAATGAATTGTGGGATCGAAATTAAATAATTATCGACGATATGTTTGCATTCGCAGTAGCCACTGAAATTATATTAAGCGATGATATTGAGCCCCGTTCTGTTGATGAATGCAAACAGAGACAAGATTGGCCTAAGTGGAAAGATGCAATCTAGGCATAATTAAATTCCTTGGAAAGGCGAAGTGTTTTTAGATCGGTAGTCCAAACCCCGCCTGGTGTAAACCCTATGGGTTACAAATGGGTATTCACAAGAAAACGCAATGAGAAAAACGAGATTGCAAGATATGAAGCACGACTCGTTGCACAAGGTTTTTCATAAAGACCTGGAATTGATTATGAGGAGACATACTCTCCTGTAATGGACGCAATTACGTTTCGTTACTTAATAAGTTTGGTGGTTTCAGAAAAACTTGACATGCGACTTATGGATGTCATCATTGCGTATCTATATGGAGAATTAGATACTGACATATATATGAAAGTCCCATAATGACTTAAGTTGCCTGAAACGATTAACAAACCACGAGGTATGTTGTCAATCAAATTAAGGCGATCATTATATGGGCTGAAGCAATCTGGACGAATGTGGTATAATCGTCTCAATGAGTATTTGATCAAAGAAAGATGTATTAACAATGTCATCTGCCCTTGTGTGTTTATTAAGAAATCAAATTCTGGATTTGCTATAGTGACAGTATATGTCGATGATATGAACCTACACTACTACAATATTAGCTTTAGGTGGCGGATATTAGAAAAATCTTGTCGGATAAATTATATTTGACACATCATTTTATTAGTGGCGGATATTAGAAAAATCATGTTGGTTATATCCGACATAAATTCCTAGCAGATATTTAGTGGCAGATATAAAAAAAATCATGTCGGTTATAACCGACAGTATTTTTTAATCCTTTTTTTTTATAAATATTTTTGACATATTCTAACGGTTTTTAAGTTAATGGTGACAGTTATAACCGACAGAAATTGACTATTTTATTATTTTACTTTTAGGCGGTTATTATTTTAGTATTCTGGCGGTTATAACCGATAGAAATGAAAATTTTATTATTTTAAAATGTTAAAAATAAATAAATAAACACATATTTTAAATATTTTTTTTCACTCATGACCCTAAAGTCTAATGAACCCAATTCTCATGAGCCATAAATTTTATGAGAGAATAATAACAACAGACTACCATCTGAAGCTCTATCATTTTTGTTATAAGGATTATGCTCCCTCACAGGCAAGCAACAAGATACAAAGAAATTCAAACAATTTCTTTCAATGCGTCACAAAGCACATTGTCTGGCACATAAGCACACATGAACATCTGGTGTACTCCATCATGTCTAAGTTTGTTATTTTAAAATGTTATATTGATTAAAAATAAATTAACACATGTTTTAAATATCATTAAAATTGAAGCTAAAATAATTGTTAAATTGTGAATTTTCGTTTATAACCGTCGAAAACTTTTGTTCCGTTACGTAATCTCTGAATGTTTGTTTTTTACGATTTTTTACGTATGCGATCTTGTAGTATCTACAAACAAGTTTGACGGTTAGATCATGGAAACTAGTTTCGTAGAATGCATATCTCTGTTAAATTTGCCTAAATTTTGAAGTGGGAAAAGTAATTTGTGCTAAACTTTTATTTATGCTTTTCAAGTATTGATTAGACAATATTTAGCCTGTGTGATGACATTTTCATTGTACAATTCTCTTTTTGTTTCTTTATCGCATATTTTACATGGATTATTGTCTATTAAACCAAAAGTGTAAAAATTATCTATTAAACCAAACAATTATTTATTTAATTTTTAAAAACATATTCTATTTAAATACATATTATTTATTTATTTATTAAACCAAACAATTATTATTTTATTTTTTAAAATCGTAACAAAATTTTCGGGGGGAATTTAAAATTTTGGGGGAAAATTTAAAATTTTCAGAGGGAATTTTGGGAGGATTTTTGCCGCCATTTTGTTTATGTCGGTTATAACCGACAGTAATGAAAATTTTCTGTCGGTTTTTATTTTAAAAAAATGTTTCTGTCGGTTATAACCGACAGTAATGAAATTTTTTTGTAGTGTAATCTTTGTGATCAGTCTAGGTGAGGTGAAGTGAGACGCGGGTGGTTGGTTTCTTTTCGAGCCCCGCCCATTTATCCCATCCCCTCCTCATCCACTCCACCACCACACTTCTCACTCTCCACAAACTCCTCATTCTCTCTCTCATCGCTTTCTCTCTCTGCGCCTGCTTCCAACAATGGCTCTGCAATCGGTGTCGCCGATTGCTCAGCTCCTTCACTGCTTCAACAATAGCCGCTCCCCCGCCACCCAACCGTTCCGGAATGGATTTTTCGTCGTTGATTTCGTCGGCTTGTGCTGTAAATCGAAGCAAACTCGGAGGAAATTAGGAGCCGCCTCCGATCATTGCACCTTCCTCATTTCTTCTCCAGGAACTGCTACTCGATCAACGCCGTTCTTGACCTTGGACGCAGCAGCGACGCCGCTGCCTCGGATCAATCAGCTCCGATGACTTCTGATTTAAAACCTAAGGTATGCTTGCTTTGCTTTCACAGTCATTTTTATTGAGAGAAGGAGGATGAGGATGAAGTATTTGTTTGGTTGTGGGGAATATTGTAAACGGGTTTTGTGTGTCTGTTTTAGTTATCAGTAGTATGTTGTTTGGTATTAGTGAGCTTGTTGTATCTGATATAATATCTATCAATCAGGTTGTTCTTCTAGGTCTTTCTAGGTAGTGTTTGTTTGGCTTCATTCATGGTAGTATAGTATCCATTTTTCATTGCTTTCAATCGTCCATGTTTTTTCTGAATTTCCCGAAAAACGGAATGTGTGATTTCAGTTACAAACTTACAGGTCACAAGTCGTTGATTTTGGGGAACTGTGGGTCGGATGACGGGTCGTGGACTAAGAAAACGGTGCCCATTGCTCCCTTGCTCCCTTGCCAAAGACTTTAAGGGCCCTGAGGTTTTCGAGATCGAGCTCCGGCGAGGCTTCGGATGGTGAATGCAGGGGATATGGAAAATGCAGAAATATTTTTTTTTATTATTAATATATATTCTGTCGGTTTTATCCGACAAGAATGATTGTATTTATTCTTATAATAAATTTTCTGTCGATTATATCCGACAGAATTCCTGGCGGTTTTAGTATTTTCTGTCAGTTATATCCGACATAAATTCTCTTATTTATTTATTATAAGTATATATCCTGTCGGTTATATCCGACAAGATTTCTGTCGGTTTTAGAGTATTTTCTGTCAAAAAATTCATTTCCTGACGCTGGCAAATATGTGACATCCCACATCGCCCAGGGGAGTGATGCTTAAATGTGTATTCCATCCTTACCTATCACGAGGCCTTTTGGGAGCTCACTGGCTTCGGGTTCCGTAGGAACTTCGAAGTTAAGCGAGAAGGGGGCCAGAGCACTCCCAAGATGTGTGACCCATTGGGAAGTTGCTCGTGAGTTCCCAGAAACAAAACCGTGAGGGCGTGGTCGGGGCCTAAAGCGGACAATATCGTGCTACAGTGGTGGAGCGGGCTCGGGAAGTGGTTCACCCCGGGCCGGGATGTGACAAATGGTATCGGAGCCAATCCCTGGCTGGGAGTGTGCCGACGAGGACGTCGAGCCCCTAAGGGGGGTGGATTGTGACATCCCACATCGCCCAGGGGAGTGATGCTTAAATGTGTACTCCCATCCTTACTTAGCACGAGGCCTTTTGGGAGCTCACTGGCTTCGGGTTCCGTAGGAACTTCGAAGTTAAGCGAGAAGGGGACCAGAGCACTCCCATGATGGAACTCCGAAGTTAAGCGAGAAGGGGACCAGAGCACTCCCATGATGGGTGACCCACTGAGAAGTTGCTCGTGAGTTCCCATAAACAAAACCGTGAGGGCGTGGTCGGGGCCCAAAGCGGACAATATCGTGCTACGGTGGTGGAACGAGCCCCGGAAGTGATCCGCCCCGGGCCGGGATGTGACAATATCTCAGTTCAGATGACTACTTCTGAGGGTATGATCTTTACCCACACTACTGTACTTTATTTATGCTCTGACAACGCGTGTGAAATGGGTCCATACCTACTGACAGCGCACTCTGATAGTTAGACACCTTTAGGTTTAAATCTATTCGCATTCTTACATATCATCACTTTTTGGCTTCGTCACCTTCCAAGTGTCGGCCAGCACAGCTCGATTCGGAGTCCTAGTGGACATTCCGGGTCGGAGTGTGTCAAAATCTGTTTGTGATTATTTTTGGCTCCACAATATTCATAACTGTTATTGTAACAAATATATTATAAATAAGCATACATATATATTGAAATATTAATAAAAAAAGTGTCTCATCCCACTCAATTCCATAAACATTGTACCCAAAAAAACCAGAACATGGTACATTGGTCATTTAAATTTTAGTTTCATTCCGTCCTGTGCGTACCAAACGCGGAACAGAATAAACCCATTTTGATCTCCGCATACTGAATGTAGCATAGAACATCTGTTCCATCCGATTACATCACGACGACCCCATTCTGTCCCGTATACGTACCAAACCCTTCCATACGTACTCTATGGTCAATGGCTCCCCCGTAATTTCACTCGAAATCCAGGGGCATAACGGGGACACCACAAAATCCCAACATGCGTAATGGATTTCCCACTTTTCTTCTCTTATCGAAGGCGAAGGTCGGGGGCTGAGACACTTGCGCAGAAAAGAATAAAAAGCGGAGAGAGAGAGAGAGAGTGAGCGCGCTAGAGAGAGAAAGTGCGAGAAAAATCGGTGGTTCACACTACTACGTTTATGGCGGTTAGGGTTTTCTACTGATCACCGGGAACCCTAATCACCCCCTCTATCAACCCCAATCTCTCTTTTCCCCCGCCCCTCAAAACCCTAATTTAACATTTTTTTTTTATCCAATTCTCCTGTTCGATTCAGTCTCTTGCCCAATTATTCAATTTTTGCTCCGAATTCGAATCGCTGACTTCGGAGCTACGATGGGCGCGCCAGATAAAGCGCCGGTCAATTCGAATTCGATGCAGGTGAGTTTGCTTTTTCTTTCCCTGCAAAATTAGGAAGCTCGATACTTTGACCTAGAATGGCAGTGAGTAATGGTTTCTGGTTTCTTTGTTGTTTGCGGGTTTCGAGGTTTCAGCTTGATTTTATTCACTCCCAATTTTATGCTTTGTTTTGCTTTCTGCGTAATTTTGTTAGCTGTTCACTTTTTTTTGGGGGTGGGGGGGGGGGGGGGGGGTGGAGGGCTGGTTGTATTCATTTGGGAATGTTAGCATTTTGAATTCTTTTCCGTTAGGGTTTCGGTGCAAAAATAAATATTGCCTGTGTTCTTCGAGCTGTCTAAGTTTTTAAATTGTTGTACATATCAAATTAGCTGGTTGGAGCTCTAAGAGCTGTTGCACTGTGTGTGACACCGGTTAACAAGAGAGTTGGTAAACAGGCTTACTTTCTTAGCATTACTTGGTTTCTATTCTATTAATAGTAAGGAAAGTGTTCTTCACTGCAAAGGCGAATAACTACTGTTTGGGCGGTGCCGGTAAGTAGCATAAGTATCTTTTGATCATTTGAGGGGAAGTTATGTTTTTGAAGTGTGCAAAAAGGTACTGCTTTGGGTCGAAGGATGTGGTAGAATTTATCTTTATAATCAGGAGTTGTAGCTTGGAGTCTCCATGGTGGATACTGCTTTTTTATAAGTTGGAGGAGGGTGAGTTTAGTTTATTTATCACAGGAAGTAGTTTAGTGGTACTGTCTGAGTGTTTTATTTGAAATCTTCTGTTGTACACAGCTTGTTTGAGCTCCATGCAAAAGTTCACATTCCTAAGCTAGTTAACTTTGTGGAACTTGAAAGGTGGGCACCGAGTTTAATTTGGTGATGGTGTTTCTGATACTGATGTTGTCTCTATATTGACAATGGTAAAATTTGGAAGATTGTTGTCGTCATTGTCGTTTTGTTTTTGCTGAAGTATTGGTCTTCCTTAGAAAGTTTCCTTGTATGGCGATAGGTAGCTGACCTAGTGTGAAATAACAACCTTTCTATGACATTTGTTGATTTCTATTTTTTTTGGTGACCTCTACAAGACCTATTTCATTGGGCTAGATTCCTGGCTTTCGGACCTTTATATTTCCCGTAATTGACCCCTTTTTTTCAGTTAATGATGTAAAATGACGTGATTAATAATGTGGTCTCCCTAACAATTTTTTTTTCTAATCTTAAATAACTGCATTGAATAAGTGACACTATTTGTGACGGTATATTGAAATTTAATTCCTTAACCCTATTTATCATGTTAAGAAAAATGGAAAGTTAGACCATCACCATATCCTTTAACTTTATTTGTTTCTGATTTATGCTCACTTTTTTATATTTTGTATGTGTTTGTTAGTTTTTAGAGTCTCACATATGCAGTAAACTCTTGACTTTGGTAATTATTTCTTTATGGCATTGTAAAATTAGACTTTTGCTTATTTATGTGCTAAGAACCAACATAAATATGGAAACGTTTTCTTGGAAAATCTTAAAAAATTTATGAAATGACATGGCAGGCGTGATGCAAATAATTTATCTAAACTTAGATGGTGAGTATGCAAAACATCAGTTATAACTTCATGAAAACACTATGTCTAATAAAATTCAAATCTAACAATCAAAATATAGAAAAGGATCCTCCTGAAACCGAAACGAGTTCACTGTGCTAAATGCTCCTATATGCTCATCGTCTTCATTGTTATTCTGGAATATCATCACAACTTACAATTCAGGTTCAGCCTTTTTGGTGAAGGGAGTGCTAGTGTTATGTAGGTGTGTCTGACATGTAGTTCATTCTATCAATCATATGGCTCCTGCATTGTACTGTTTCTGTCAGTGTTAATCTGATCATAAGAGCGTCTTGATAATTGATTTGGTCTTAGGGGAGTGTTTCTTTATCCATCTATTTCAGAGAGAGTTCATAATGCTTGCACTATATAAACTCGCTATTTCCATTAGAGAACTAGCATGTGCTGGGTTTAATATCAACGTTGAGCTATTATTTTTAGTTATTCTTTTCTAATGAAGAATAATATCAAATGGGAGCTGAGAGATGCTGTGTTCAACTCAGTGTTATAGAGACTTATGGTATATTGCATTGCTTGTGTAGCGTATTTGCACAATTTGCTGTGATAATGTCTGTGTAATAACATGAGGTAGCTGTAAGCAAGTAGTATGTACATTTACACTTTCGATTACAATAATTAATTCTGTGTTGATGAGTGTGTTAACTTTTTATGAGGATCTCTTATGTTTAATGTGAACATGTTACTTTATTCACATCTTTGTTTGGTATAATGGTCTGTTACCTGTGTTTGCCTTTTCATTTCCTCTTAAATTGCGTTTACGATTGTGAAGCCATGCCTTTTTTCCCTTCTAATACTGGTATCAAATAAAGTTAATGTCCATAACTTTTAAGATTTCAAAATTATGTATCTGCTCCATGGCCATCTTATTGTTTGAATTTGCATTAATGATGTTGGTATATAGCATGTAGTTGAAGTTGTTGGTCTAATTTTTCTATTTTTTTTGTATCTCAGCGTGTTAAGGTTTACCGTCTGAGTGAGGATGGAAAATGGGATGATCAGGGAACTGGTCATGTCACGGTTGACTATATGGAGGTTTGTTTATCTCATTCATTTGTTTATCTGACAGACACAGTAAATTTGTGAGAATTAGTTGTTTTGAGTCACATTTCCTTGGAAACGATTTCTGAACTTACCCTGCATTTTGATTGAATGCAACTGTGGTAACACAGCGTTCAGAAGAGCTGGGTTTGTTTGTTTTTGATGAAGAAGACAATGAGACATTACTTCTGCATCGAATCAGTTCGGATGACATTTACAGAAAGCAAGAAGGTATTTTAAGTTTAAGTGACACAATATTGCTTTACTATTATATGGTATTCTCAAGTGATTGATACTAAATCGTGAAGTTTGGGTTTTTTTCTTGTTAAGATACAATTATCTCATGGAGGGATCCAGAATATTCTACTGAATTAGCTCTCAGTTTTCAGGAGCCTACAGGCTGTTCTTACATATGGTAACTACCTAATTTTTGCCCTTTGTTTTTCCTGATAGCATAGTTGTTACTAATTAATTTATTTGATCTATTCAGGGACCACATATGCAGCGTTCAAAGGAATATACATTTTAATTCTCTTAACAGTAAGTGTTTGCAATATGATTCAAAATGTACGCCCTCTCTGTTCCTTGCATTTTAGATATGTGACTGCTGTAACCCTCTTCTTAGTGAACGCTTATTGTGTTTTCTCTCCATTTTTCAATTAAAAGTGCATGCAAATATTTTCCTTGATGAAAGATTTATCTGCCATGAAGCATTGATTTCAGAAAGTTTACTAGTGTAATAGGAATTGCGTATTTGTGGAAGCGGAACCCTATAAAGTTCATCCAATCTCTATATTATAAGACTACAAATCTGCTCCTTAAAACAAGATATTTAACACAGGAATGCATAATGAAACTATTAAAGGTACCTAAATCCCTGATGAAAGAATTTGTTCATCAACTTGTGGCCATTCTGGGTTAAGTCAAAGCTCATTGGTTGAATTAATGTTTCCACTTTTCTGCGTTGAGGAAGGGTATATTTCAATAATAATATGGCTTCTCTTATCTAATGATTGCGGTGTTTATATCTGTTGTATGAGAAAGAGTGAAATTGTTTCAAGTAATATGAATAAAAATGAATTTTCCTTGAATTTAAATAATGTCCTTGTATACCTTCATTGTTTTCTATATTCCAATTTGTGACGTTTATTATTGGTTACATTGTGCTTGTGTTCTTAAATTTTATTTTTATTTGAAAATCAGTGACATGAATTGTCGATCTTTTTCGATATCTGTAGATGAGACATTTCACAGTGCAAACAGTGAGTTGAGGGAGCTCCCTACAGTTGAGCTATGCACACTTCCTTTAATCCTTAAGGTGGTTTAGTTCTTTTGCATCTCATATGTTTGTTTTATCTTTCTTACTTTTCACTTTTCATTTAATTTTCGAGATTGTCTTTTCATCATACTTGCAAAGTGATGACAATCATGTGGATTTTTTGTCTTGCAGACTGTGACCGAGAGTGGCATTGCTGATCAGATGCGACTTACAGAATTGATATTGACTGATGTAAGCTTTGTACAACTTTTTGGATCTCTGAAGAAATGTGTAGTGAATTATTTAGCATGGTTTTTATTTTATAAAAAAATCAATTGTTGAAGTATGTCCAAACATGTTATCCTTTATCATAAAATTTGTTTATTATTTTAACCTTCATCAACAGCTTGTTGGTTCATGTATATACTATATTGCTTTTTCCTAATGAGTCTTTTAATATTAACGCAGCAAGAGTTTTTTCGAAAGCTCATGGGCCTTTTTAGAATCTGTGAAGACTTAGAAAATGTTGATGGTCTTCACATGATATACAAAATAGTAAGGGGGATCAGTAAGTATTCCTTTTTGGTATTTCACTCTCAGAATCTGCTACATAAATGCATGTCTATCTTTTTATTGAGTGATATGTTGTTTTCCACCTGCAGTTCTGCTGAATAGTCCTCAGATCTTTGAGAAAATATTCGGTGATGATTTAATCATGGATATCATCGGTTCCCTTGAGTGTGAGTTCTGTAATTGGTTTGTGTTCGCTCATATAACCTTCTGTTCTTGGAATGTGATTTAGTGTAGCCTGGTAATTTGAATCTTAGTTCATTATGATTCAGTACTGTGTTGATATTGATGTTGAATTTTGGTTTGTAGATGACCCTGAAGTACCTAATGTCCAACACCATCGTAACTTTTTGAAAGAAAATGTTGTTTTTAAGGAGGTAATTATTTTTGTGCTGTTGGGATTTGGGGCTAAGGACTAGGGATGTTGGATAGCATCTTAATTTATATTCGAGTTGGTTCTTTCTTCGCTGTGAATCTGGATTGACAATTTAATTTTGCACAGGCCATACCGATTAAAGATGCTATGGTGTTGTCAAAGATACATCAGACGTATAAAGTTGGATATTTAAAGGTTTGCCTGTTTACTGTTTAATCTTTTTGTTTTTCCTACTACTTCAGTTGCAATTCTTACTTTCGACTACTTCTTTAGGATGTTGTTTTGGCTAGAGTTTTGGATGAGGCCACAGTTGCAAATCTCAATTCCATTATTCATGCAAACAACGCTATCGTAAGATTTTACAACTCATTCTTTGAACATGTTGGGCTTTACGTTATATTAATTCTGATGTTCCTATTTTGTTTTAGGTTGTTTCTTTGCTAAAGGATGACAGTACCTTTATTCAAGAATTGTTTGCTAGATTACGGTCACCATCCACCTCCGCAGAATCTAAAAAGAATTTGGTAATTTGATTTCCATAGGTGGTCTTTCATTGTATTTCTGACTTCTGCGGCATGTTATTGGTGCACTGCAGTTCTCGAAGGGAGTGTTGTTGAATGTGTAACTAGATTTTTACATCTTGTAATTTCTCTCTTTTGATTTTCTTTTCCCTCCAATTTATTTAGAAATATTTATTAATGTCTCTAACGTTGATAAAAAGTCTTATGGTGGTTATTGTTATTTTCTTAATGTCAGCACCTGTAACTTTGCCGCATTTTAATATGACCATAGTAATGATAGTGACCTTAGAATTTGTGGCTGCATTTCTCTGGTTAGTTTTCTTGACGTCACTCAGAATTGATTGTGCTTATCATTCCCTTTGCATTGTAGGTATATTTCTTGCACGAGTTTTGTAGTTTAAGCAAAAGCCTGCAGATGGTCCAGCAGCTTCGGCTATTTAGGTAAAAAAATCCTGAAGTTACATTTCTTTACCTGCTATTATGTTTTGCAACTCTCCATTGGTTTTTTAAATTTTGGTTACTTATGTTATGGTTGTTAGCTAAAAATATTTCTTTTAAGATGTCTTTGTTTTAAAGTGTGAAATGCTGAATGTCTGTAGGGATCTCATGAATGAAGGAATCTTTGACATTGTAACTGATGTGTTGCAGAGTGAAGACAAAAAGCTTGTATTAATTGGGTAATCAGATGTTTAGGAATCTGTATTCTGTATTTAGTTTGCTGCGTCTCACTCAGATTTTTTTCCCCTCGTGTCATAATCCTAACAATTGGTGATTATAATGGATGCAGGACAGATATCCTCAGTCTTTTCATGAATCAGGATCCAAACCTTCTGCGTTCATATGTTGTTCGTCGGGAAGGAACTCTACTTTTTGGACTCTTGGTATGCACTTTTCCAAATTCTTTTTTGTCTATGAATGGACATGAACAATAACCTTCACCTGTCCTAGTTGAGCTTCAAAGAAATCTTATAGTGAATTAATCAATTTCAATGTCGTATCGATGACCTGATTATGGCCTGTGAGGCAAAATTACAATCAACTACAATACGTGTGTTTATGTTTAATAACAGAAGGAGAAACCACCTAATTAGGCAAGCAACAGGTTGTACTTGTGATTGCTTTGGGGATTGCCTATGTTTGTATCAGATTTTTAGAACTGATATTAGGTGAATAGACATAGCAACCGTATCTAAAAGGAATCTATTTGTTTTCCCCACACTCATAATATGTATGATCTGATGTCTGCATTTTTAGAACTGATATTAGGTGAACAGACATAGCAACTGTATCTAAAAGGAATCTAGTTGTTTTCCCCACACTCATTATATGTATAATCTGATGTCTGCATATAAGCATCCAGCATGGAAAAGACATTGACTGTCTTTGGCTACTTCCTGTTTAGTTGACCACACTGGTCCCAGTCATTTAAAATTTATAAATCCTGATGCAAGTGTACTGGAGTGGGGGCAGAAGTACTTTGGGGGAGAGTAAAATATTGGGCAGCTTTTTGGGCTTCGGTCACTAAAGAGTTTAATAATTGCTCTCTATCTCAAATACTGTGGGATTTGTTAGCAGCAGTTAAGTGAGCTAGGTCTAGAAATGGCTGCTGTAGCCAAATCCTATTGGGATTTTCCTTTCTAATATAGTTGGTGGACTTCTTATCCACTTCTGTGTATTTCTCTATTCTTTAATAAAATTGTTTCTTCTCAAAAAAAAAAAAAAAATTATCTCTATCAATATTGATATTTAATTGTCTACTTACAGGTTAAAGGAATGATTACAGATTTCGGAGAGGACATGCACTGCCAGTTTCTTGAAATTCTTCGTAGTCTACTAGATTCATACACATTGTCAGGAGCTCAGGTATCTACTCTAGACATTTGTTCGCTAAATGTATTTTGTCACTGTCGCTCTTCGTAGGACTCACCTATAGCTTCCTTAAATTTAATAGTTTTCTGTGGATATCATCTTTCTTCTCCTCTGTTGTCCTATAGTGTGCATACTTTTTTTCATTCTTGAACTGCAACTGCTCCCTCTTAATTATGTACCACCAGCACTACACCAGTAACTTCACCAGTAGGTCCACTTAGGTTAGAGGGGCATAACAAATATGCACTTGTATATGCAAATAATTATGTATTTCTCTTTGTACTTGTGTTCATATATGTACATGTAATATTTACTTAAGAAGTTGGTGCACATGTTGACACCATTTGTGGGATATTAATTGCCTTTTTTTCTCTTTTAGGAGCTTTTATTATGAGCTTTTTTGTTATATTCTCTAGCTCTTAAATAATCATATTCCCTTGCATATTATACGTATAATTTTAATACTTACCAATAATATCAGAAGAATAATAAGAGGCTCTATGCCTTCTAGGGTTATGGTCAATTGTAGATCTCGTTGGTTTGATTTACTTTATTGTTTTGTTTGCCGTTTTACTTAGGCCAGGTCATTGTTTTTTCCTTTTAACGATTTTCCACCCTTTTTTACTGAAGTTACTTCCTGTGGCCAATTTTGTTCTAGTCCATCTCATAATTTTTTGGATTGTTCTTTCATGTAGAGTATGATGAATTTTTTTATTATCACAAATTCAGAAGTTTCATATATGGAAGCTTTTCATGGAGTTTGCAATACGGTTTATTTCTGCGGGTGTAACAATTTGAATGTTGGTTTGTAGATTATTATATCATGTCGCTAAAACTTGCATGTAAGAAAAAAAAATTATTTTCCAATGCCTCATTTTTATACTTGTACTGCATGGGTTGGTTATTGAGTATTTTTTTTATCTCGTTTGATTTTGCTACAGAGAGATGCGATTATCGAGATATTCTATGAGAAGCATCTGGGGCAGTTAATTGATGTTATAACAGCGTCATGTTCTTTGGAAGGCAATGGTCAATCATTTGATAAATCTTCTATCTCTGGTGGAAGAGTTGAAAGTCAGAGTGTTGCGAAGCCTGAAATATTATCAAATATATGCGAATTGCTTTGTTTTTGTGTCCTTCACCATCCATTCAGAATAAAGTAATATTTTGGCTCCTTGTACAATTTTCATAAATGGATTTCTGCTGCTGACCCTTGACATTGGAATGTTTGGGTTTTTGTCACTTGCAGGTGTAACTTTCTGCTTAGTAATGTGATGGATAAAGTTTTGTTGGTTACGCAAAGAAGAGAAAAGTATTTAGTTGTCGCTGCAGTTCGATTTGTTCGCACTATTCTTTCACGTCATGTGAGTTTATGTTGACTAATAAAAAAGTTTTATTTATCCTTGAGCTCAGCTAAAATCCCAAAGAGATCCAAATGATCTGGAGGTGATCATTTTTGTTGTTTTGGACCAATTATCCATAGCAAAAACTGTGAAAAAAATTTGCATGAAAATTTAAAGTATATTATGTCTTGTGCTTCAACAAAAGTGAAGTTAAGATGAGCGATTTGCCATGCAAGACTAGAAGTCAATACATCGTGACAGTATAGCTTGTTCAGATTTGAGCATAGTGGTTTCATACTGAGAATTTCTCATCAGTATGATCGTAGTGGGAATTCTGGATAAAAAGAATGTTATATTTCAAAAAGGTTCTTGTTCTGCGCAACTTTTTCAGCTTCCATAGTACATATCATCATTGTGCCCTGTTGTACGTACAGTGTCTCTCTACCTGCTCTGATATGTTAAGTATACAATCTTTCTTTTCTTTTTGGGCTAAGTTGTTCATGTAATAATTGGGCAATGCATGATTCTGCAGGATGAGCATCTGATAAATCATATTGTTAAGAACAACCTTCTGAAGCCAATTGTCGATGCATTTGTTGGTAATGGAAATCGATATAACCTGCTGAACTCGGCTGTTTTAGAACTTTTTGAGTTCATCCGGAAGGTGCTACTCTCTTTTAGACTTAGTTTCTGGAGCTAAAGTATGTCTTGAAGGTATCATCTTATTTGTGTTTTTCTTTTTCCAGGAAAACTTGAAGTCTTTGGTTAAATACTTGGTTGATTCATTCTGGGATCAGTTGGTCAGATTCGAGAATTTTGCATCGGTTCACTCCCTCAAAGTAAAATATGAGCAGGTACTATGCTCCTATATTTTCTCCACTCCTAAATTTGGAGCTTTTGTATTTGACAAGTGCTTTTGCAGTGCCTAGAACACTTTGGAACCAAAGGCACCACTAAGGTGTCAGACCCTAGAAAACGAAACGATGAGCGTGCTTTGGAGAAAGAAGAAGAAGAGTATTTCAACGAGGACAGGTATTTCTTTGTGTTGAACGTTTATCGTGTATTGATAGTGCTCTTTCCTGCTATTTTGTTACCCATAGCCACTGAACATGATGGAACTTGGTAATCAGTGATGAAGAAGATACAGCATCTGCATCCATGCCAAATACCCAAAAAGTACAGGCCCAACCGCAACCTGTTTTATCCAATGGAGTTGCTGCAAGTTATCCACCATCCAGGTATTATACTCTTCTGGTGTAGATTTATCCGAGTGCATTTTCAGAATACTTTTGGCTATACGGCCCATATGTTCATATTGATTTTTGTAGTCCAAGGTCTGTCGGGCTGGTGGACTATGATGACGATGAGGACGACGAAGACTACAAGCCACCGCCCAAGAAAAATCCTGAACCTTCTGATGAAGATGAAGGAACAATGGAGTCCCTTAGGTTGAAGCGGAAATTGGCTTCTAAGGATAGGGAGACTGAGCTAGCAAAGAGGCAACGGTTGGGTAAAAACTCCAAGCCAAAAGAAAGTGTGTTTGCTGCTTTGTGTACAACTCTAAGCCAGGCAGTGCTACCGAATAAGAAAATTGCAAGCAGTATGCATACAACTCGCACAGCTGATGGGGTCAACAACTCAGGTGAAGGGAAAAATCAAGAGAATGATGAGCATGCTGTTTTTAAGAGCTGTTCTGAGAACAACAGTTCAGATGATGCTGACAATAGGGAAAATGAGTCTACTACTTCTAGAGGCTGCTCGGATCACTTGCATGGCACTCCGGATGATAGACAGTTGGGTGGAGAGGACTGCCCGTTGATACCACCAAAATCTTCACCGGAAATGGCTGTAAATGGTTCGTAAGTTATATTTAGCCAACAGGGTTACTGCTTTGTGTTCTTTATGCAACTTGTGAATGCGTGCTTGGTGCCAGAAAGTGGTCCCAGGCCGCAGATGAGCATACATCTGGAAGAGAGGAGGTGAACCGACAGAGGAGAGGATGAATTTGGTCTATGGCTTCCATCGACGATGGTAGGAGTGAATACTGTATAGTGCCACTGCGACGCAGAAAGAAGAAAGAAGTCAATAGTCACAATTGGGGGGGGGGGGGGGGGGGGGCAAGCCTGTCATCAACTCATCACTTGGCCTTATTGGGGCTTTTGAAGTATTTTGGTTTTTGTAAAACATTCATCAGCATTGGTTTCTCTATATCCAATTTTCTCTTCTTTTTTTTGGCCTTTCATCTCAAGTTTTGTGTTGATAGAAATTAGAAAGGGCACCAAATTATAAAAGCCGTGTGTTGGATGGGATTGTGCCCTCTAATGCCGGAAGTACTTTTGTGGTGGGGGTGGGGGTTGGGGTGGGTTGTAAATTGCTATTGAGTTTTCATAATTATCCAAGGTAACTTTATGGAATGATTTCTACCTTTAATAACATGCAACCCCAAAGAAAGTCTAGTAAATTTTGATTTGTTGGTATATCCTACCTCCATTCGCATTTCGCAAGAAAAAAATACCGACCTTTGGGCTTAAAAATGCTGGTTTTAAGAATGAGTGATTGTCCTTTCTTCTACTCTAACTGTCCAACCTGAAAGCGGACGAATCGAATTCGATTACGATTTCGGGGCCAAGTGATAACGTTAAATTGTCATGTTTGGGTATCTGCTCCAGAATCTAAAGTCAAGAATGTTATGTTGGAAGGTGATAGATAGGGTTTAGGGTAGTGATGAAAATTTGAGATGCATTTGAATTTCTAAATGCAGTCTGTTGTTTGTCCAGCATATCAGTCCAGACTCATTACCATAGTGTTTGTTTGTGAGGCAGGTTAATAGGGGACAGATGGCAAACAGTTGGAACAAGTCGCCCCGAAGTTCGCAGGAGAAAGACACTTACGTGGCGTTGCATGAGTACGTGCCCTCCTCGTACCTTCTTACCCCATTTTCTACTTGTTCCCCGCTGCAGTCTCATCACTCATCACAGCAGTATAACCTCAAACTTTTACGATATCGAACAAGTAATACTGAAGCAGTGTGAAGATATGTTGAACACGATCAGCAGTACTAGTTTGGAAACAAAGCCGTCGTTGCTGCAGGAGCTGCGCAGCTTCGACAAGAGCGGCTTCTTCGACCTCGGCCACCCTCTCCTCAACCGCATCGCCGAGAGCTTCGTCAAGGCCGCTGGGGTATCCTCTCCTCTCCTTACTCTTCTATTTTTCACTCTCTCTCTCTCTCTCTCTCTCTCTCTGTATATGTGTCCGTGTGCCTTGTGTTATATATATAACAAAAGTACGTCCAAAATATACGAGCATTTCGTTAATAAGGTTGTGTTGCTGCAATGGACAGATCGGAGCTATTCAGGCTGTGTCGCGTGAGGCTTATTTCATAGCCACTGAAGGTAATAACCATATAATCTTTCTGTTTCCTTCTACTTTGGAATTTCTTGGTGTTTACATATGTACGTATGTATATGTATGGATCTACAAGCATTCGTTTAAATTTTAATTATCCGAATAACATGATGGGACAAATCATGTTTGGGATTTGAGCTATCTGCATATAATTAATGTTGTCTATCTAAAGAGACAGACAATTGTTGATGCGTACTTATACGTGTTCATTATAATGTGCAGGATTCGATTCAAGTACAAATGGTATTCCAGGCAACAAAAGGCAACGCTTCCCTGACCTCAGTGGTATGTCTGCAGCTAGCTACTCCATAGTTATTTTTATAACTTTAAATGATGTAGTATGCCCGCCCGACTACAAAATTACGGATGTAGATTACGAGAGAACCCTTTGTAATATTATGTATGTGCTTGCTCAGTTGTTGGTATATTGAACAATTGATTGTGTCTCAAGCGGCTATTATGTGCTTTGCAGGTGAAAACAACAGAAAATCTCTTGAAGCCATGGTGAGTTGAAAACTAGCAATCAAGCATATAATTCCAATTATCAAGCATATAATGTTATACCTCTTTAATGAACCACCACAAATTGATCCATAAATAATTGAATGCTCTGGCGGCCGTCTGGCCTTATCTGCATTGGAGCTTTCTGGCTTGTCTGCCATTTGATAATTTATGTACTTCTTCGAATTCTTGAATAAGCTCTAGCAAAGTCGTGATGCAGTTAATAGTCACTGATTCATTGTCACAATGTTTTCCAGGTGAAGAATACAGGAAAGGAATCATTACAATGGGGTAAGCACATCTTCTAAATCAAATTGCAAACATGAAATGCATCAGTTTGCAAGCTATAGGTTTCGGTTTTTCCTGGTTACAATTATGTATGCGCAGTTTGGAAACAGTGTCATGTACCACTGGGATTTGAAGGAAGTTAACTTATTTTACTTCTCAGGGCTGGCTGCGGGGGTGTATTCGGGTCTTACATATGGCCTGGCAGAGGCTCGTGGAGCTCATGATTGGGTAATGCTTAATTATCTTCTGTCATGGATTGAATGCTGCAGCATTACTAAGAGCTTGCTATTTGTATGGTGCTTAAAGCTGTTATTGCTTGCTTCTTTGTGCAGAAAAACAGTGCAGTTGCGGGAGCGGTTACAGGCATTGCCCTGGCACTCACATCGGATGGTTCGTCGCACGAGCAGATGGTGCAAGGAGCTATCACCGGAGCTGCCATATCCACCGCTGCAAATCTTCTTTCTGGGATATTTTAGGCTGCTGATTGGGGTCATATTCATATATAGTCCCACAGAAAGCCTTCTTTTTGATAATGTAGAGATGTGACTTTGCCCCATCTCTCTCTTGTTTTAAGGAACTCCTGGTTAGGGTTTTGCTTTCACCATCTATAATGTTGCTGGTGCACTGCCCTTTGTTCTTTCTGGATGCTTAAACTTCACTGGTTTGGTTTCGAGATTTCCAGATGTTTTAGATGGTTGGTTATTGAAGGTTCATTTTGGTTATCGGCAAGTTTTTAGACGTTGCGACTCCATTGTACTATTGTCATACAAGTCATTATTCGTCGTGATTTGAATTTTAAGGGTTTTTCTTTTCATTACGTGTAAGACATTATTCCACTTAACATTAAACCACAATGCAAACCATAGCTAAACCTTTATTTTCCTTTTGTTTATGTTTATTATAGACAGACCAATCATAGGATTCAGATTTATGACTTCCTCTAACACCTGTAAAAAATATAGTCCAATGTTGCATTGCAATATTAGCAACCCACTCACGCGTACTTTATAATATTAATACTGTACTTCCTAGTTCTTAATCCATTTATGCTTTAACATGTTGATTAATAACACCGCTTGACAATATTATCGTCATAAACAGACATTTCTTTACTGGAGGAATATGAGAACTTATGTTACACTTAAAATGCGACCGACTAGTGGTCAATTTTGACAATTCACTTTTTTGGAAGCAGAGGCATTTCAGCCTCTCTATCACTTCCATGTGATTTAAAAACGTCATGAATCGATTGCAGAACTACGGCTCATAAGTTTAGTGTCTCCAAACCAAACGAGAAAAGGGTAGCCAATTTCATATCGGTTTATGACGTCAAAATCAAATTTTGCGTGTTGACATGATGAAAAAAGGACCGCTTTTCTCTATGGAGCCGGAGCCGCAGCCGCCTAATAGTAAATCTAAATTAAAAGCAAAGAACCACCCTTTTCCCCAAAAACCCAGATTTGCCTCTCTGCCCTAATTCAAGTTCCCTCACCGATACCCGACCCGAAGAAGGTAAGCCTCCTCTCAAATTTCCGGGGTTTTTTTTATTTATCTATGCTATTGTTTAAATAATTGCTCTAATCTCTGCCTCTGCAACTTGTTTTCGAGTAGATCGGTAGGGAAAGAATGCTTTCTTAATTGTTTTGGGTTCCTGATTGTGTGAATTTAGGTAAATTTTGGGTTTTTGGTACAAGGATTGCTGTAATTTCGATGTCGCTTGAACTTATCGGCCTTAGTAGTTTGAGGGGGAAAAGGGTTTAGATTGCAGATTTTCTGACTCAAAATTGTTAGAACCCCACTTCAACCTTACCCAAATGTAAGAGATATTCAATCAAATGATTCATTCACACTTTACATCTGCACATATCTCAGCTTACATAGCTGGTTGCAGGCTAAAGATCTCCAACTCAACAATTGAGACACCTGGGCTAACTAAGTGATGCCACTTGACATCCTAACAAAAACTGGGTTAGATTGATAGTCTTGTTGAAGAAAATGCTTAGTTCTAGGTTAAATTGTGAATTAAACCGATGACGCTGAGGAACGAATAATTAAGTTGAAGAAATTGGCCCAAGAAAGTTTTTCATGTACTAGGTTTTGTTTTTGTTGTTGTTTTGTTTATACAAAGGTATTGATGTTCAAATATTTAATGTTCGAATATGTTTTTTTTTCCAGTTAAATTTGTCGTCTTATGATTCTTGTAGATTTATCAGCCCTTCTTTTTACAGGGAGATCTTGTGTAACTTTTGTATGCTTATTGCTGATGGATTACCAGCTTATAATTTTTAGTTCTATTTTGGTAGATTTTATGTATGTGAGAGAAATCTTTGTTATGTTTCGTTTTTATTGATTGGGGAGTTTGAAACTTCTTCCAGCGATACAAAGTTGGTCATTTTTGTCCCTTTTTTAATACTTCAACCTGTACGTTTCACGTGTTGATTTAAATGTTTTTGCTTTTGGCTTTTTTACCCTTTTCGTTCTTGATATTTACTGAAAAATGTGAGTTTTTTACTTTATTGACTGAAACATGGCGATATTCAATGAATGTGAATGACCTAATTACCATTTAAAGGCAGGGTCTGAGAGCATTTGGAGATTGTGACAGTGATTGCCTTGGAACTTCAGGCCGTTGGCATTCAATTGCTTGTATTCTGATTTGAACATCGTGATTTAGAACATGTCGAGTAAGAAAGAAGAGAAAGCTCAAGCTGCGGCTGAAAGGATCAAGGCAGCAGCCTTGAGTGCTGCAAAAGGTCTTAGTCGAGCTCAGGCTGAAAGGGCAGCTGCTGCAGCTGCTCGGAATGTTAATGCTTATGGGCAGAAGGAAGAAGGACCCAGCAGATGGCAGGAGAAAAGGGAAGCCAAGAGACAGATGTATTTGATGAGTACTGAAAAGGCTGTGAGATTGGGTGAACGGAAAGACCTCAAGTCAAATGTATCTACCGTTGGTGGTGCAGCTTCACAATGCCAGAAGTGTTACCAACCCGGGCATTGGACATATGAATGCAAGAATGAACGCGTTTACATCTCGAGACCATCTAGGACCCAGCAACTCAAAAATCCTAAACTGAAGATGCAGGTTGAAATATCATACGATTTGGACAATCCAGAAATTAAGGAAGAGAAGGAAGAAAAGCAGTCAAAGAAAAGCAAGAGGAAGCATCGCTCAGCCTCTGATTCTGGAAGTGATAGCGAGGCTTCAGTTTTCGAGACTGATAGTGGTGCATCATCAGTTACAGGATCTGAATATTCTTCGGAGGAGAGTAGCTCAGATTACAGCTCATCTACTGACTCAGAGGAGGAGAGGAGGCACCGAAGGAAGAAGAAGCAAAAGATGGCGAGGCGTAGAAGAAGGTACAGCTCATCATCTGAATCAACTGATTCTGAGTCAGCTTCCGAATCTGATTCTGATGATAGGAGGAGCCGGAAGAAGAGCACGAGGCACAGCAGAAAGCATTAAACGAGGTGGTCGAGCATAGTGGAGAGCAGTCGTGTATTTGGTTCAACATGTGTAATGTTAAATTAGGTTGTGATTTTAAGGCTTCCTAGGCGAAGGATTTCTTTCTTTTCGCTCTTGAATTGTTGTTCAAAAATTAAGTTGGTCATACGGTGGAAGCCAGCGTTTTTTTATCGAAACTGATGCATATTTAGTATCTTTGTGAGAGTGAGTTGATTGTACAACTGGCTATTGGCTTATGCCCAAATGAGTTTGTTTATATCAGTTGATAATCCTTTCTGAGAGGATCATGATTCTTGATGGCTTTTCATCGAGCGAATTCTTAGCTGTTCACGGTTGTATAGCTGTTTGTGTTTATTCCTCGCATCACGTGGTGCGAGAGAGACAAAAAGAGATACAATTGGTTACCAACAGATTGGATTGACAGTTCTTTCAATTCTTGATCGATAAGCTTTGAAAGGCTCAGTTCTTGATGATTGGAATGCAGATCGAGAGGGAAATGATAGTTCAGAATTTTTTGTGATAAAACAGGCACTAACGTGATGTTTTAGAGGAAAAATGATAATTTGATACATCAAATTACTCTAATAGTATATATGAGGATTGAAACTTGAACTCGGATTCTATATATGGGCACAGTGCTCTGGTTAATTGGCCAAATTACGTAGAGGTTTTAGAATCGAATATCATACTTTCTTAGTGTAAATATATCGTCTGTATCAACAAAATAAATAAATAAATAAATAGATAAAAAAACAATAAAAACGTTGGGCCTTTGGGCCTTCATTTGCAGGTGCTAAAGGCCTTATTGTTTAGGCCTCTACGTTTCCAGTTTACCGAAAATACCCTTAAACATTCTTGAGAATAACGGTCAAGACTGAAGCAGAGTATTTATAACATCTGGTGTTAAGAAGAAGAAGAAATAGCAGAAAACCCGCCATTCGCCAAAAGCAAAAAATCAAACTCTCCGAACCCTAAAAACTCAGAGCTTCTCCACAATGAGTACCATGAAATTTTGCCGCGAATGGTCTGTAAATCCCACCACACTGTATTTAAATTTTTGAATTTTCATTTTTGAATTTTTTTTTTTTTTGAATTTTCTTCTAAAATTTTCAATTGGGTTTTCAGTAACAACATTCTGTACCCGAAGGAGGACAAGGAGCAGAAGATCCTCCTCTACGCCTGCCGCAACTGCGATCACCAGGTCAGCTCACACTCTCCATCTCGCTCCTCTTGATTTTTTTTTTTCTTTAGCAATTATTTTGCATGATTTGTTTCATTCTAGTCCTGCGGTAAGTGGTTTGCCCTAATGCCTCGTAATCTCATTTGGTTAATTAGGTTTAAGACAATTAATTTCCATAACCCGAGGTTAATCTGGCCTTTACTGAAGCTTGGTACACGGATGGAACTTTTTTCTTGGTTTCTTTTGAGTGAATTGCATCAAAATTTTCTGCCTTTTTTACAAATGTAGACCATTCTGATACCCACATTTTGGAATTCAGTTAGGGTTCCCAATTTCTTTCCTTTTTGCTATTACTTTCTTCTTTAAGGGTTTTTGCTAGATCCCGAAATGTTCATGCCCGGAAAGTGAAACAAAAATCCGATAATTCATACTCAGTCTCTGTTTGTTCTTTGAACTTATTCTCTTAACTTATAAATTCCGTGACCAGTTAATTCTCAGGGTTGATAGGGACTGTGTTATGTACTTACTAGATTTTATGTTATTCTTTGTTTGCAGGAGATTGCTGAGACCAACTGTGTCTACAGAAACGAGATACACCACGCTGTTGGTGAGCGCACTCAAATATTGCAGGATGTAGCTGCAGATCCTACTCTTCCAAGAACTAAAGCCGTGCGCTGTGCTGAGTGCAAGCATGGAGAAGCTGTTTTCTTTCAGGTTATATGCCCAATCCTCTATCTGTTGTGGTGAATTTTATTGGTAGTTGCCTTTTCAAACTTTTCGTGTTCAAGAGCGCAATGCTAATTATTTTAATGTCACATAAATGTTCCAAGTCGTTACTTGTTTGGATGAAATTCCAACTGCTAATCTCTTTATCATTAGACAATTGGATTCATGACGCTAGGGCCGGTTTTGCTATTAGTATAGTTTAAGATAACTCTAGAAAGGCATCAGGGTTAAAGATTTTTTCTGGTGTTTGTAAACTTCTAGCTCTTCGTGTATCATTGCTTCTTGCCTTTCGCTTCAGATTTCAGTTGACTATTTAACCAAGTATCTATTAAAATTAGTGACCATGATTATGGATTCTCCTAGGAGACGCTTAACTTGTATTCAGCCTGAGCTCTTGGTAGGCCACTTTGTATTGAAACATCGTTCTGTTTTGCACAAAGCTCCACCATTGTATCATTGGGAAGTTGGATTCTTTTCGTCCCTGGGGGGTATATGTTCACTACCATGCTTTCAGTGATACCATGTTGAACAGTCAGATTGAAGTCATGTGCAATAAACTTGCACCTGATAGCTGTTTGTTTACTCTATATGATGGAGATTTGTAACTGCTGCTAATGCTTTAAGTTTATTGTATATGTGCAGGCAACTGCTAGAGGAGAGGAGGGTATGACATTGTTCTTCGTCTGCTGCAACCCCAGCTGCGGCCATAGGTGGAGAGACTAAGATTCACGCCCACCTCTTTATCTGCTCAGTTTTTGTTCCACCGGAAACATGTGTTGTTCCCTAAAAATGTGACTCTAGGATGGAGATTAGTTCGAAAGACTTGTGTTGAAAGCACTTCCGCATTTGTTTAGACTATCCTTTGACATCCAATTTGGCGTGGACTAAAAAATTACTTTTGTTTCTGCCACCAGACTTTGCTTCCATGCAATTTTGAATCACAATGGGTAACAGGCAAGGCCATCTTTTAGGATAAATCCAGGGGCGGGAATGGTGAAACCCGCCCTGGATACAAGTATTGGAAGGGAAGTGATTTTCGCACTCTCATTTTTAAATAAATCAAAGTATATCGCGAGAAAACAAAGAGTGACCGAAAAAATGGGTTGTGAAAATCACAAGCTTTTTTTTTTTTGACTTTCGTTATTAGTGATTAAATAAAACCGAATGTCTGTACAAGAATGAATTCCCTGGTAAAAAAATTTACACAAGCAGATCTCTAATTCCCTTCTAAACAGAATACCGCAAAGGATTAACCCATCTCCAAAATTGAAGCAATGGTATAATGGTACAATCCTCGAGGATATAATGGTAAAATACCTAAAAAAATAGAAAAAAATAAAAAAAAAACGCAGGAAGAAAGAATAGAAGGGGGTAAAAACTGAAGTAAAAATCAAGATGGGCTGCTTCAACCTCATTAGTGACTCAACTTGTTTACAAATCAATGGGAGCTACAAGGATGACATTGTCTGTGTGAACCAGTCTGATAGGCATTTCAATTTCCCTAAAAGCTCTTTATCTGATGGGCGTTTGACCGCGTTGCTCTCGAGATAGGTTTCAGCATTTGCCAGCATGACCTTAAAGTCATGCTTCAGCGCTTCCAGGCTTCGATAGTAGTCGTTCTCTAACCTAGACTGGATCACATCAAGAGATATCGGAACCACACACCTGAGAGAATTCCATAAGACAAGACTACATGTCAACACCCAGATAGCATTTGAGAAAAAGAAGTTCCATCACAAACAGTTTGACGGACAGAGCATGCACGACATGGAAATCCAATGACACATTCGAGGAACGCTATAAGAATAACGAAGACATACCAGTTTGTAAACTTTGGCTTCTGTTGAAGTTGCATCAGTTTGTCAACCCCAAAAGGATCCTGAATTGTACACAACAATATTGAGAAAAATCCTTGTAAGTCTTCGAAGAGTTTGCTAGATGGGACCATTGGCCAAATTTTGTTTTTGAGTTATTAAAAGTAAAAGGTATTTTCTCCTTAATACCTGACGACTTCCGGCTGATCGCTCTAGCTTGGCAAAGGCCGAATGCAGCTTCTTTTTGCTTTTATCATCAATGCAAGGCGGCTCCCATTGAGTATTCTCATCAAAAAGCTCCCAAGGACTATGTAGTTGTGCATCACTAGGATCACTCTTGTACTGAACAGTGTACATCTCCCAAGGACTGTCTGGGAACTCTGACGATTTAAACTGTTTAGACTTAACCCTGCCATGCCACCACTTACCGTCATCCTCGCCCTCATTTTTCCACCAGACTTTGCAATGATCCCTACATGACCAATTTCTCTCCATGGAAGAGTCGAAGCGAGTTCTTTCAACAATGAAGTCTGGGAAACCAGTAACTTCCGGCAGAGTCATCTTAAAAGATTTACCATACACATCAGAAGAAGGATCTACAAATTGAATCGTCAATTTACAGCAGCTATCCCCAGACCCTGCACGTGAAGAATACTCTAGGTCTTGAACATTGCAAAATTCGACAGCTCTTATTCTCCCCTTTATAAACCTCCACGGTGGGTTTTCTCTCAATCCACCCAGATCGAAATACTCCTGATGCCCCTGGTAAGAAAGGAAAGAGAAAAGGAGGTTACCAAAGTAAATGATACTATCGACATTCATACGACAAAACCAAAACAAGAAAGGGTAGCCCAGTGCACAAGCGTGGGACAGTGCGGGCCTGGGGGAGGGCAAACATACACAGCTCTATCCCAATTTCAAGAAAAGCTGTTTATGTAACTTGTGTGACCAATGGGTCACTTAGGGATACCATTTTGTGTCGCCAAGGTACAAGCTCCACCCTCCTCCCGCCCAAAGGAAGAAATAAAAAAGGCAGCAGAAAGATATAGAGAAACCTGTCTCAGATAAACAACTTTGTCCCCTAACTGGGGGATATATCTTGAGCTCTCCTCATGTGCTGACAACATTAACCATGATACTTTCTTTCCTGACTGATGCGGCTTCCTTTTATCCATTGGACTCATGTCAAGATAACTGCTTCTCCTGTTTCTAGTAGACCTCAAACCAACTTTCGTCCTTGAACTTGATCCCCGTTCTTCATTCCCAAGTTGAAACTTATCCATGGAACTTTTCTGGTTCAATGTATAACCTGGCTCATGTCCTTCCGCCAACTTAGGATCATGATCTGGACTACTTGGATCACATGCAGATGCCTTCAACCCCATGGACCGTGTCTTGCATCCTCCATCAGTTGTGTCATCCTGAATGTCTCCAGCAATGATATTGTGGTTGCTTGTATTTGAAGTATATGAACAGCCTTCTCCGTTGACACCACTATCACCTTCTAAGTTACTTCTACCCCTATGTGGTTTCACCCTTCTATAAACAGCTCTGAACATTTTGTTTTTTTGTAAACTGGATTCGACAGATTTATGTGTGCTAGCAATAACATTCTTATCAGATTGATTGTCTGATTCTCGTGAACCATCATATCTATGATCTGGAATAAATTTATGGGTTCCATCATCCTCTGGCACAACTGGATCCTGTTCCATCGTCCTACCATTTTCCATGTTCTCTACCACAGAGTTAATTTCCTGTTTGCAAGGACTAGGATCCCTTGAAATCCTCCTCGACCTTAATTTCGTTGAGACAGGTATGAGCTTCTCATTTTGTTCGAAAGAGAAAACAGTCCCGTCCTTATCAAGGCAAGAGGAAGTGCTTGCATCCCAAGGAGCCATGTGAACAGATTTAGGCGATTGATCATGATCCTTGCATTCACTAAAATCTGAATGCTCTTTAACATTGACCTCACCATTAAGGCCATCAGAGGTACTAGCCCTGGTGGTTTTCTCATTCCCTATAGCCACTGTGTCCATCTTATCAGTGAACCTTTGGCTTTCTGAATGAGGAGAATCATTTTCAGGTATTGTGTAGTCTTTTTCATTGTGACCAACAACTGCACTGGCTCTGGCAAGTGCATCCAATGACATGAATTCTCCTGATCTCTGGCGCTTTGCTGTTCGTGCTCTGGACCCTCCCCAACTAATTCTCCCTATGAAATTTAAATGATTTTCTACTCTCTGTGACTGCCCACTCACTGCTATTTCAAATTTGCTGCATTTTTGGTCACCTGGGGAGGACATTGGATCCTGAGGACTTGTATTATTCTCATTTGCTTCTTGAGGTACTCTATATGATTGGTCAACCAAATCATCCTCATTACTACGATTATTTACTGTGCTTTCTCTAGACACAAGCTTATTTGACTCCCGTCTTGGTAATTTAAGCACCAATCTCCTCCTGCTCCCAGTATTTACTGGAAACTCTTCAATAGGTTTAACCATGTCTTCACACTCATCGAGTAAAACCTCTTTTCCTTTCGAATGCTTGCCTTGCTGATTTGGTTTATCAGATTCATCACTCTCAATGTTGGAATCTTGAAGTGGGGATTCACTTCCTGACATATCATCTTCCGATCCATCTTCATCTTCTCCATCTGCAGATCTTCCAGTAATCTTAGAAAATAGACTAAGAGCATTACGTGCAGCAGCTCTTTGAGGTCTCAATGATGAGGAACATTTCTTTCTTGAAGCTTTTCGTCCATGTCTTGATTTCCTTGCTCTGTTACTTCTGGATGAATTGGCAGCACACTCATCCAAATTCCTTCTTTTGACACACCTACCAGAGGAAGTCACGACTTCGTTCTGAGGAAACAGAAAACAGAATAGAGAAACATTCAGGCAGGTCCTAACCAAATTGTGAAATATAATTTGTTACTGAAAGAGAACTTACGTCAGCCTTTTGTTTTTTCCTTTTTGATCTTCGAAGTCCATCCATTTCAGCATCCTCATCCTCACTTTCTTCACTGCACTCTGGATCGATAGAGGGATTTGAACTTAAACTTCCTTGCTCCCCTCCAGTAGAATAATCTTCAGTAATATGGTACTCTGAATCCGCATCATCACTACGTATTTCATTTTCTGGTTCCCAATCCATTGCATCTAAAAACTCTGGCAGAGGCTCAGTCGATATATCCAAGTCTGCCAAAGGCAACATTTGGTAATCCGGATCTAGACTGAAGTCAGGCCCAACAGCAAGTCTTAGAGAGGAAGGACGCCACTCGGCACCCAGAGCTCCTAACCGCCGCTTCTGGTATGCACTCTGGTAGGGTTCTTCATACGGTATCATGCCTAGGGTTTCACCATAAACCAGTGCTTGAGAAAATAAATTTCCAGAAGACAATAATTCCATACAGGAAAAGGAGTAGAGAGAAACCTGAATCACAAAGTAGATCTTGCATATTCCGCCGGTATGCTGGAAGCTGAGTTTCCTGAATCAAACGTTGTGAATATTTCAAACTAAGTGGCCACATCATGTAATAATTATAATACACATCCAACATAAGAGCATTGAAAATATATTCAGAATTAAGTTATGGTAGGTCGATTACAAACAATAGTGCAAATGGCCAACTAACCCGGTCAAGAACATTTCCAAAACTATCGTGAATGAGTGGGCGATAATCACCAAGAAAAAACTGTCAAAGTGTACGCACAATTAAGTACAACTTGAAAAAAGTGTAAAAAATAAAATCCAACCAAACTAAAGGCATATATTTGGATTTTGCCAGAAAAATTGAAGGGAAAAAGCATACCTGATCATATTGTGCATCATCTTGGGACTCCCCTTGGCCACTGTCCAATATATACAATTGGCCAACATCATCAGAGAGAATAATTGATGTCCCATCCCTATATTACAAAGAAAAAACCCCTTGTAACTGCCAGAAAGCGGTTCGGAAAGCAAAGTATATTTCCCAAATAGTAGCCAAAAAGAAGAGAGAAATGGGGTGCGGGGATACCAACAGATAAGATCTGCCACGCAAAAGAGAAGCAAAAATAACTAATCATGGAAAGCTAGGGTTAAAGCTACATAGAATCATGGAAAGCTAGGGCATAAAGTACCATATAAATAGCCAATTTGAACACCAATGAAACAGGGTTTCATACAGTTATAATTAGATAAAGAATAAAGAAAATTTAACAACAATACGACAGGTATAGCAAAAAAGCTTTCAAAATGGAGAGTTCTTATTAGTCACTTACGGTGAGAACTTTCCATCTACCAATTTGTAGTGGGAAGTTTCAAATGTCCGGATAGGTATGCCTTCCCATATCTGAAATCACAAGTCAACAAAGCATTCAAAACCATAGAACATAAAAATAGTTGGAAGAAAAATAAGGAAACTGGAAACTCACATCCCAGACAATTGTTTTTCCATCATAGCCAGCACTCATTGCTACCCTGGGGTTGAAAGGATGAACATCCAGCACATACGTCTATCAATAACAGAAGTGAATACTGTCAGAGATTTAAGTTTCACTTGTTCGTGAAAGGTTGCAATACCTAGACTTCTGAAGCAATATGACAGACAATAAATCAACAAAAGGAAATGGAACGTGATAGCTAGAAGACTAGAACACTAAATCAGGATATTGGGAAAACATAAACAGCTAAAGCAATTTGTAGGTAGACTAGCACATGATATATGAATGATCAAAAGGGCCCCATTTTCTGTACAGCACTAAGACATTGTAGATAAGGCAGCAATAGATAAAGAAGGACAACTGTGGCAACCAATTGAAAAGATTAAGCAAAGCAATGACCTAACCAACATCTGACAGTCTACACACCAAAGAAAGTTTCCACAACAATGCAGCGGCATGTTTTTCTAATAAAAAAATGATAAGCTACCCGAAAAGTGTTCAGTAAGATATATATTTTTTCCACTTCTGGAGGCACACGCTACTTAACTCAGTCTCTTCACCATACTTCTCTTTGCAAGATCAAATAATAAAATTCTCGAAAGGAGAATTAAGGGAAAAAAAGGATAATCAATAACGAAAAGATTGAGCCACATACAGATTCAGTATGACCTGTCAGTGAATGCACCAAGCTACCATCAGAAGCATTCCACACACATATTCTGCAATCTGCATTACAAGAAGAATTTTGAAATGTTAAATTACAGAATTTAAGGCCTTCAACTTAATCCTAGTCCGTGAAAGGTTGCAAGACCTAGGTTTCTTTACTCTAAGCAAAGGCATTTGACAATTACTATGATGCATAGAAATGATATTCTAATACATAAACTGTACATGAGAAACAACAAACAAATTACCCATGATAGCAGCAAGGACAAAGCGATTGTCAAGACTCCAGGTAATCATATTAACACCACGAGGAGTTGGAAGAATCCTCTGGCGAGGGCCTCCTCGTGGAGGCTGAGGCGGCATTGGCGGAGGTGGGACTTTCAAATGATATGCCCGTGTCCAACGACCAGCTTTTCCCTGGAGTATGAAATTAGCTATACATATTTTTTTTTCCTATTTAAAGCGAAAAATTCAAAAGATGGTGGATACAACTGTTTCATTAGAAAAGCTTACTGAGAAAAAGGGCAGGCTAGAAGGGAAGTTACAAGTTATCATTGCTAAAACTTACATGTGATCTTCGTGATCTGGGAATCCAGATAATCGCACTCCCATCGCGAGAACAAGTGACTATATTGTCATGATTGAACCTGGAAATTAAAGTAGATCATGTACTACTGGTAGTGAACCTAATCCCAAAAGGAAAAGTGTAGAATAGACAGATACAAGTGCACAGAGAGGAGAAAAATTTGAACATATCAGAGAAAAATTAACATAACAATCACAAGGAGAGAAGAGAAACAAACCATGAATTTTTAAATTTGGGAGTGTTCTCTTCCTTTGAGGTGTCAGCTGCCATAAATCTAGATACTCCAGCACAACCACTGCAATGTATGAAGCAACATAAATCAGCATGCAAAGATTGATATATATGTTGTCAGCAAAATTTCAGCACAAACTAACCTAAATTGTACATAATTGACATCATTCTCATGGCCAGATAACACATCAATCTCATGATTTGGTTGGTCCGACTCATCCAAGCCTGGCTTAGAAGCAGTCCACACCTACAACCAGCAAGCTCTTAGTAGAAATATATAAATGAATTTTTTTTTCCCTCATTTATATTTGAACTGAAAACTATTTAAGATACAATTCATGAGTTTATTCATTACTCATTAGAGGTAGAAAATTTTCATTTTACTGAAGCAAAAGTAAGCGAAGATAGTGACTAAACCAAAGGCTGCAGAAATAATAACAAGGAACATGAAGGTTTTTATATACCCTTGCAAGAGTGTCCGAGCTACCGGTGACAAAGACTGTTCCATTAGCATTGAATGCACAACAGAAGATATGATGGTCCTGTGTGACAGTGCTTGAAGATGGACCACTGTTTCTCCCTGCAGTCAAACAATTATACGACCACACTAAGTTCTCCTTCACCAGTCAATAAGTTCATTGAACTTAGCTGCACTAGAGAAACAACTGACCAACTACAGCATCTGAAGGTCTTGGAATGTATATCCTTGGACTCACTTGAGAACTCCTGGCATCCCATATCCTACAAGTTCCATCATCAGATGAACTGCAAATGACAAAAGAACAGCACAAGGTTAATTAATAAGGAGAAAGACTTAAGAATATATAATAACAATGGTCCCCACCACAAACACGTTGCAAGCTAACAAAATACAAGATTAACAATCTTTCCTTCCTTAGCCCATGGCTTTCTGTCTCCAAATAGGTTTTCCCCTACAAACTATTACCTCAAATCTTATTCTAATCTTTGACATTTCCCCTCCTAAAATCATCCTCTAACTTATCGAATTCAACTATCCTCCATTTCCATTTTTCTTCTTTCGCATCCCTAAAGATCTCTCGCATTCAAAAAAATAGTTTTAGTAGCAAAAGTTTTCAATAACAAATTGTTTCCATACTTAGAAGTCACTGAAATCAGCATCGCAACAAGATAACCAGTGAAAAACAAAAGAATAATCAACATCACATTGCAAATTGCATAAGGATCAGCAAGGTCGAACAGAAGAGTAAACTACTTACAGCTAATTAGACACTCCACATGAATTCATTTAAATAGAGTGAGAGAATTGGCCTTACGATAGAAGGTGGTACAAAGAGCCTGGCCTGGGATTAAACGTAATGGCAGTAACAGCTGCAGTATGTCCCCGCAATACTGAAATTGGCAGTCCGTCTGGCAAGCGCCACTAGTAAACATGAAAAGTTAAAGCAAGTAAACATTGAGTTCCCAGCATAGGTCAAAGCTAAAAAGTAAAAAGAAAAAATAGACACATTATCCTTATATATTGGCAACAGATGAATCTTACTACTCGAATCATATGGTCATTTGAGGAGGATGCCACCAAAGCATTATTAGAACTCACAGCCAGATCCGTGATATCCCCCTTAATCATAAAATGAGTATAAATAGATAAAATGAGTATAAAATTATAAATAGAGGGACAACAATGGAAAACTATATCTTTGAGGGGCCAATAACAAGTTACTTCATGTCCACGGCAGCTGGCTAAGCAAAATGCAGTTTCCATTAACCAGATCTTCACTAGGCGATCATCTGAACCGGTAATAACATACCTGCCTGAGCAATCAAATGTTGCTGCATCATTCATGTCCAAATAAAACCACCATGAGAAATATACCACATTTTAAAGGTGTGAAACTGCAAACTTGGTAGAGTGAAACAGCAGACAAAAGCTTAAAATAATTCTCTCTTTTTTTTTAATATATTCTTTCCGTCTCCTTTTCATATATCAATTCTCTTAATCCTAGATCAACTATGGCAGAAACTAGATACTAAAATTACATAAGCAGACAAACAAGAGAGAGAGAGAGAGGTATAAAAAAAAATCCTATGCTTCCTTGCGAACTGAAGTAACTCGGTTCTTTGCTAATAGTAGTAAGAATTTGTAAAATGAACTTCCACGTCTACCTAACAGTAGTAAACTCTGACAATGAGAAAACATACCACAGTAGACAGAGTTTCGATGGCCCCTTATCCTCTTGGTAAATTGCATCTTCTCAAACATGGTTGAGGGCTTTGCAACGGCATAAGATGCAGCACGAATAGATGGTGCACGGTGATGTCGGGTGAAACCTCCCCCAATTTCTCTCAACCTTAGCCCTTGAACCTGATGAGCTTTCATGTGAGGCCAACGCATGTGAGCAGGAGGGGGCTTCATTTCATTGTGTACTTGATCCCTTTCATCTGAAAAAGGAGAAGGTATTCCTTTTTAGATATACTGAAGAAACACACATTTTCGAACAGAAAAGGAAATTGAGGATGATCACCAGTAAAACAAATGTAAATGTTGCAGAAAGAACTTCCAAAAAGAGAGGGAAACGTTTTCAAACCCCCAACAGATGATTGAACATGATAACAGTATGAAAACTTGAAATGAAGTTTAAGATATACACACACACACTCACACACCAAGTTATTTATGTATGTGTGCATACAGTACACACACACACACACACACATACACACACAAGAAACAAATTTGGAATAAGGAAAACATTGGTCAACAACGAAAAAATCATAACTTCAACAATTAAAGGTATCACAAGCATATGAATTAAGCATTTAAAGCTTAATAAATGTCACCTACAGGTCAGAAGCGAAAATGAACCACGTCCCAAGAGAGTAGGTACATCAGCTGCATTTGGAGCATTTCCACCACTCGTACATCTTGATGGTGGGGCTGCACTTGAAATCAATTGCTTCAAAAGCTTTACCAAATGGTCATTTTCAATGTGAGGATACCTATACGACGAGGAAAGGGAATCAATAGGATATTATAGGAAAATAACAAATATAATACAATCATACTTATTTCCTTCAAGGACTACGCTTACTGGCGTGAAAAAGTTTGGAACAGAACTATCAGAACAAGCAGCAGCAAATAAAAAGTGTGCCCTACATGGGTTTTAGAAAGAGAATCCCCAGAAAGACTAAGATCTACAAAACGTCCATTTGAATTGAGATGAATGAAACAAAGACTACAGCTGCTGGATAATATCTCATGATCCCAAAAAGTCATGACAGAGCTACAAGTAGATTAAGGTAAGCAATCACACCCCCATCCAACCATCCCAAAAGAAAGAAAAAAAATTTAATCAAGTTTCAAAAATTAATAAATAATGTAAGAGTCGCCCATATAGAAAACAGCATACATACTTGAACAGTGCCAGCCAGAATCCAGATCATACCCACTGCTTATTCTCAGAAAAAGAAAAGAAGAAGAAATGCAATAAAGAATAAATGCTTCTATGTAATTAACTCAAAAAACAAGTAGAAAACATCTCATGAAAGGAAACAAAATTGTTTTATGAGTTATATCTGTCTATGTTATCATTTTTTTAGTTAGAACAGCATGATAAAAGAAAATAGCTATTGTTTTTCATTTTATGATCTAAGACTGTCTAAGTAATTAATTAATGCCACACAATATTGAGTATCACAAGACGCAGTGAAATCTAATGAAGGTTACCTAATAACTGCCTATTATAAAGGTCAACTTATAAAAAATAAAAAAAAAAGGCAAATTACATACCTGTGCACCAGCATATTGTAATTTAAAGGAAATGACTTCCCATCATCATTTTCATCCTCGCTGTGCATGCCCTTCCTTGAATACCAAGCATGATATCTTCTAGGTAAAAGTTGATGTTCAAGAAGTTCGTTCCACAACTGTCCACAAGTTCTATGGCATGGGCCAGCTGACAGAAAGTGCATGATAAGAAAATACACTTCTCTGAGGTCAATATCCGCATCAGGCTCCTTAGCATGAGTTATATAAGTTGTCTCTAGATCCTCAGGTTGATTCTTGTCATGCACCTTACTGAGAAAGCTCAAAGGTTTCATACTAACAGAAGGTGCATCACGAGAAGGAAATTTTTGAAGAGCCATGGCTCCCATAAAACCTACAAGTAAAAGTAAGTGAAGGTAAGTGAAGATTAAGGCCCAGCGGTAACTTGACAATGAAAATTAGAAAAACATGCTCTTTACAGAAACAGTGCCAGACACCACAAACATGGACTCCTTTGCATCCATAAGCTGGAAACCAGATTGGACGGTGGGAATCCAAAATAAACTAAGATTAGCTCATCAACAAACACCATCTAGGTAAGCAAACACTTGTTTAAGTCTCAAACTCCAAAACCCTAAACTAAACCATAGGGTAAAATGCAAACCGAGTCCCGACCATTTTAACACTCACACCAACACCATATGAGCAACACTAAAAATAAGATAACATTCAAGATAATCGGAATACCTATTAGAAACTCCTAAATTGAACCTAATTGAAACAATCAACTCAAATTACCTCATTGGGAAAACAAAACCACCAGTTCAATGAGTCATACAATTGATATAACCAAATGGGCAATCCAAAGAAACCCAAAACACCATTACCACACTCATGAAAACCCTTCACATTCCACAATCCACAATGCACTCCTCTGTAACAACCATTAAAACCCTAAAAATTCAATTCCCTTGCACTACAATACAATTCAATACAAACACGCAGACAAACAAAGCAAAACACAATTTGCACAAAAGCCAATAACACAAAGCCCTTGTCTAAATTCCCCGAGCAAGAAAAAATATATGTACCAAAGTGCAGAAAATAATTAAATTCCAAAAAGAAAGTATCTTTCTGTGAGTACCTTCAAGACGGCATCTTTCAGTAGATTATTGTGGCGTTTGCTTCCAGAATTTAGAATCCAGAGGTGGAAAAACCAGAAATTTAGAACCGGAAATAATAAAAAATCAATTCAATTTTTTCCTTTGAATTAAAAGGAAGAAAGGGGAAGATTGGGAATGTCAGAGAGTGTGTTACACGCGCCAAAAGAGGGGCTCTTTTAGATTCTTGGAGGGAGCTCTGGGGCTTTTACTTGCTTGGATTTTCTAGTCTCTCTGTGAAAGAGGTGAAGGAAGCCGAAAGAACAAGGAAGATACAACAACAGGCTCCAAACGCTGCGTTTTGGACCTTTATGCCCACCCTACTTCTGTAAATCATTTTTGCATGCGTAAATATGGTGCGACGTGTAACGGCGTCGTTTGGTCTCTCTCTCTACGTTTCAATTGGTCACGTCATGTGTACCTTTTGTGTGTATCGTACTCTCACTGCTCAAATTTAATTCAAAAGTTTGGGTTAGGGCATCATCTGCGCTATTACAACGTCTAGTTTTTTACGGTTGTCAATTGGGCTTTGTTTAGTGGAATAATTTTGGGCATCGTTGTTCACATTCTTATTTTTATTTTTCATATATTTCTTAATTTTTCGTTATCAGATCGAATGAAATTAAGAATATCAATGGTAAAAAATTAATAAGAATATGTCGGAGATAAAAATGAGTGTGAATAACACCATCACTTTCTTAATATCTTTCACAAGTATGTTGTCTTTGTAAGAACTAACAAATCTATAAGGAAATCAAATCAACTTAGACGTTTTTCAATCGGTAATACTATTTTGAATGTGCAAACTTGGCACACTATCTATATCTAATATAATTGGATCATTATGCGACTCATTTGTATTGTGTCAATTTATTTTTTATTAACAAATGTATTGATTCTTTGTGTCTAAATAACACTATTATTTTTCATCATGCATTACAATGCTTGAGAGGTTTATTGCAAACATAAAATTATTAGGAGGAAAATCTTTTTTGGAATTAAATTATAGAAACGGAGAGTAGAGTACCAAGAAATTTATATAGCATGGACGGCCTCAAAAGTTTTGAAAATTCCTCGATACGCATCCAGTTTGCACATCTAACTAGCATATTGAAACACGGACCGTTAGATTATTGTTAAATCAACCGATCTAATGGTTTTTCTTCAGTTGTGTAACTTAAATATGCAATTTGATATGTATATCTTTCAAAAGTTGAGCTCAAAAGACCTAGAATGAGCCAGAACAGTTGCTCAATAGAGGAATTATTTGGTTTGGGCAAAAGATGGAAGTGAACCCGAGCCCATATTAAAGCCTAAAGGACCAAACTTTGCTTCTGTGAACCCGAGCCCACTATTAAAGACCAATCTAAATACCAAGTGGACAATCTACATATACAAAGTCGCAATGAATTTTAGGCTAACTTGCTAAGGACTTTGAAAATATGATTAAATGACATATTTTTGTCTAGTTATTTTTTAGTGCAATTGTAGTGAATTTTAATATAATTTCGTTGATTGAGTGAGGATTTACATGTAAATAAGTGTACTTGGCACAAGCATTAGAGATAAAGCAAACAAGATACTAGACACTAAGGCTCGATCATCGGTGTTAATATTCTTTCAAGCCGCCTACTTTTCCCCCGGTCAGAGCAAATTGAAGAGAATCAAGATTTGATACAACTCAAATCCACCCAATTATAAAAAGATAAAAACATTCATTGTTTGAGACCAAATAACTTTCTTTTTTTTTTGGAAGATTGCAAAATAGTACTCCAGTTGAGTATAATGCATCAAGTCCCCTTGAGAATGATATGCAATTAGCGAATCTCATGTTATTTCGCAAGCAAGCAACCAACTGTTTCTTAAGTGAGATGTCACGTGTTAATAAATAATTATCAATTCTCTCTCTCGCCAAGATGGGGTGTGAGACTCACCTCTGCAAATGATGAATTTTATATGATGCTCTTTATACGTAGATGAATGCAAAATGTTCTAATTTCACGGTTGGGATTATAATTGCAAGATGGCTGATGGCTGAATGTCATTGATATTTTTGTTGACGTGGATCAATCATAACTAAAATTAATATTTCGGCTAGAAATCAAGTTGTCAAATTTGTTCAACTGATACGAGAGGACGTGGTGCTTTCCAATGCATAACCCATAATCGAACTTTGGATCTTGACTGCAAAGGTAAATGCCCTTAACTACATGAACACCTGAGTACATGCCCATTGCAAAATCTATCCTTATATAAAAGTACTGATTAGTAGATAAATAATAATTATTTAGCAATTGTTAACCTTTGTTAGGCAGTTACCATAGTTAAGGCTCTTCAAGGATGGTTTTAAAGCCAATGAATGTCAACACATTATTGTTTTGCCGTTATGATGTTATTAGATGTTACTATATATTGTAACTACTAGGTTAGCAATCATACACTTTATGTATAAATAGGTTGTAATATCTCAATTCCAATTATTGAATACACGGCTTGTACAACCTTAAAAGGTCAATAGACGTGATCAGACAGTGTAGTACTAGTACATCATCTCTTAATTATTTATAAATGTAAGAAAGAGCTTAGCCCATGATATATGAAACCATGCCCTTCTGGAACTGCGAATTACTACATGCACTTAGCGTGCATGCATGACTTATTAATATTTCCATAATTCATATTCAATCTTCTTCTTCTTCATTGTCCGTGCCGCCACGACCATGCGTGTTGCCAACGTTGAAAACTCCATTGTGGTCTCCTTTGTTTCCACTGACTCGGTTCCCAGAAACTTTGTAAGATGTACCAGTAGAACCGCTTTTCCCATTTTTACCATTCTTGGCCTTGGGACGTCGAGCAGGCTGCAGTGTTGAATACTCTTGGTTAGAGTATCCATAATCAGATGGAGGTTGAGGTTGAGGTTGAGGAGCGTAGTAGTTAGTATACTCATGCGACTGATACGAAGCACGAGCAGGTGGAGCAGACTGCGCTGATGGATGGTTATTACCGTAGTATCCATAACTATAATTTGGTACTGGAGGAGGAGGACCATAGTTATTGTAACCTGCAGGAGGAGCGCCAAAGCTGGGATTGTATGTAGGCTGAGGGGACATAGGGTCTGAACCATTGGCGAGCATGCTGCCACGGTACATGAGGGTATGTGACATTGTGTTGGTTGGAGGCTCAAAATTACTTGATTTCTTGTTTGCTGTAGTCACCAATGCAGCTATCTCGTTTCTATATATAGGAGATGGAGTGGGAATATATACCAAGTTGCTTGCTTAATTTCCAAGCTATATTTTGTTGTACGTATACATTTCTATCATGTATATAATCCACATGTGCTAATGGAGTTGATCACCATATCTTATAATTTGGATAATCCAACAAATAGGCAATAATAATCCAGTTAGCAACTTGTTAAATCACGTTCAAATGAGTATTAGGATGACCAAATTTTAGTATAGAGGTGAAATCTACTAATACAAGTAAGTCACACTTCTCTAAAAAAGATAGTACAAAAATGTGTTTTTCCGTTAAAAATAACAATAAAAAACTAGAATTCATGCCAAAAAAATCTACATATAAAATTAGAATAAATTGTAGAAATGATTTCTCAACTTTAATTAAATTGGAGCAATGGTCCCTAAACTAAAAATTCATTACCCTTGGTCCCTCAACTCATCAAAATGTGTAGCTATGGTCCTTTTCGTCAACTTTGTTAGAACTTTGTCAAAATAAGTTATGTTGGAATGACCATTGCTACAATTGGGGCCCCTCAACTCATCAAAACGTGTAGCTATGGTTATTTTTGTCAACTTCGTCAGAATATTGTCAAAATGAGTTATGTTGGAAGGACCATTGCTACAATTGAGTTAAGGTTGATGGACCATTGCTCCAATTGAGTTAAAGTTGACGGACAATTTCTCCAGTTGGATTAAAGTTGAGAAACCAATGGTAAGGATTTTTTGTTGAGGGACCAAACCAATGGTAATGGAGTTTTAGTTGAAGGACCATTGCTCCAATTGAGTTAAAGTTAAGGGACCATTGCTACAATTTACTCATAAAATTAACATAAAAACTTTCTTCAGTAGTCTTAATTCACTTTATGTCGACATAGATATGAAAAAATAATATGTGGTACTAGAACACATTATGTGGTATAACTAATCTACTCGTAATTTAGTTACTAAATGTGGATTGATTATTAATATATTCTAAAATATAGTAGCTCGTTTGGAAGTGATTTTAAAATGACTGAAAGCGTTTTTGGTACCAATCCTTAGAAAAAATGCGAGTGAATTTTGTAAAGCACTTCAAGTGTTTTTGGAACCAAAAAAATGTTTTCAGTCATTTTAAAAGCACTTCCAGACGAGTATCTCGAATATTTAGACATATGGAATAGTTCTAGCATGTCTTGTCTTGGTGCACTACAGGACAATACAAATATTTTTTTCCATAGATTTATTTGTGACAGTTTACTATCAGTTAATTAGACTCTCAACTCAGCGAGAGATAATTGACACCATTATGTGGTATAACAAGTTCACTCATGTTGAGAATGTAAATTTTACATCGAAAAATTATATGATCTTTTATGTGCTTATAAGAAGTTAAATTACTCTCTGTTTTATTATAGAACTTCAACTTCCTGCATGATATTGGAATATGTTACTCACGTGTTGAGCCAAACAATCCACGTGCTCTCATGTCACCGAATGTGTGTTTTTCATGTGTTAAGTTTAAATGACTCAGCCATGAAGGGCTTGTTAAGAGTCTGAATCCATATCGAAAACTAAGAAGCCTTACAAGTTACATGTGCTTATAAAAGTGAGATTACTCTCCTTATATATTGTCAATTAATTTTATAATAAAACCTCAACTTACTTATTCCATATTATTATAACACGTGGATTCGTTTTTAATTAATATTACATTATAACATAAACTCGTCATCTATACATATTATACAATGCATGTATCGAGTATACCAAGTAACAATGTTCTAACAGCATACAATATATATATATATATATATATATATATATATATATATATATATAAAATTTTCCAACCTAGCATGCAATTAATAATTTTACCAAAACGATCAGTGTACCCCCACATGATATGGGCATATTTACTAATTTCTTCTTTCCCTTTTGGACTTTAGTCAAATTTTAGGTGCACAACACTTAAAAACAGATAAATGAAAGAACTCTACCGACTAGCTCAACGATACTTTGAAAGTTATCATAATATAATCTTCTTATATTTCAATTTCATATCAATAAATTTTTCTCGTAAGGTGGATGTTCTACAAAATTTCTTATACATATATTAATTAATTAAGGCACGTAGAACAGCAGATAGTTTTATTGTGGTGTGGGAATCGCTGGAACATAATGTATATGCACCGAATTCCCCTAATATATTCACTATTCTTGTTCTTCTTTCAAGTCACGACGACCGTATTGGATGCCAATTTCTTCTTTTCCTTCTTCGTCCTCCGCATGGCTTAAATCACGAAAACTGTATTTGATGGCAATGTTGTAAATCTTATGATTGTCCCCTGTGTTTTGGCTAACTCGATTACTGCAAACTTTATACGATGTTTGTTTGACAGATTTTCTTTTCTTGGGCTTCTTGGGCTTGGCTTTAGGAGGAGCAGCAAGCTGGGATTGATAGTTGTCGCCCTGCCCATGTCTGGGATCTGGAGTAGTACTACTACTGTAATACTGAAGATGATGATCATATCCATACGGAGGAAGAGGTGGTGGTGGTGGTGGTGGTGGTGGAGAATATTGAATTACCATATATTGATTAGGAGGCTGGGCAGGATGATAACCCGGATGAGGATATGATTGTCCAGGAGTAATGCTACTGTATAACATTGACTCTAGACTGTAGCGCTCGGACATCGGGTTTTCCTTGTATGATCGATTTAGTTGGAGGCTTAATTGGTTTAATTTTGCCTGGTCCTGTCTCATGAATGAATGATAGAACTTTATAGTTACATGGATGAAGAAGAGGAATCCAATACGTATAAAGCTTTAGCTTAATTCCCAAGCTAAACTACTGTGCATATTTGGAAGGTAGTATGTTGGATTGTTGACCCTACCAATAGGAGTTCTTGTTAATCGTACAACATTAGTTCGTGGCTTCCAACTTAGTCATGCACTGTGAAATATTTTGGCTAATGTTAAATAGCTTTTTGTGAATCATGGGGATTTTCTTTTGAATGATAATGTTGTAGAATATAGTAGCTAGCGTATATTGTAGCTATTGTAAGTATGTTGTAAAATATTGCATTGCATGTTATTATGCTACTCTTGAATCATGTATATTTCTTTCGTTGGCAAGAAATTTGGTTTGTATTTTTTATTGACTCTCACTCTCATCCAATAATATTAATTTTGAAAATATCCTTAATAGAAAAGAAAATTGAACAATAATTTAGTCCATGTCCGAGCAAACACCAAATTGTGGACACTACTATTTTCATTATCATGCTTCTTAGTCTAATATTACACCCAATGCTTCACTAAGTTAGTCCATCTTAGTCTAGTCTAAGCCAGTCCGTCTTAGTCTAATCTAAGCATGTCCAGCTTATTTCCTGAAATTAATCCAATCTGAGATAGTCCGATGCAACAAATGCACCTACTAAGGCAAGCATAGGCCTAGGCCTACCCTCACTCCTTTTCTTTACAATTCTAACAGCACTCATCTTAAATCTAAATTTAATATCTTATTTGATTAACAAATCAATAACTCTTTAAAATTAAAATCTAAAGTCTGGTTTAGTTTTTCAAAAAATATTCTTAAAAATTGTCCAACCGAAGAATAATAAACTTTGAGCTTTTCCTTCTCCATTTCTTGAAATTTATATATTTTGTCCTCCAAATTCTCAACCCACAACAATATTAAGATTTGTAAATTTCTTTGTTCTCTTTAAATTTTCACTAGATTTTTAAAATTTCATATATTATATTCTCAAAATTTCCGATCCATTCTTCTCATTTTTTGGTCGAAAATTCACGATCCATTCTATATTGACTTGGGTTGATGCTAGAAAGACCATCTATTTGAACCATATTTTGAGACACATGATTTGGCCGTTAATGGTTTTACTACTTCTTTAAACCATTAAGGAAGGAATCTAATCATCAACCGCCACATCATTTGGTCTCCAAAATATAGTAAAAAATATGATATCTCTAGCATTTTAATTGACTTGATATTGGAAGGTTAATTTCAAAGTGAAAAAAAAAAGCATTTAGCCACTCAAAAGTTTTTTTTTTTTTTTTAATAAAAAAACAAACGATAGTATTTATACTAATAAGGGGGGGGAGTGGGCTAAGCCTTATAATGAGCTTGCCATAATAATGTGGTTCAACTTCGCCTGTGGCGAGAATCGAACCTAAGACATCTTACTTACAAATGAAGAAGAATATCACTATACCGTAGTACTAAATGGCTGCCACTCAAAAGTTTTAATTAGCTCACAACTCCAAACCTGTATTCTACTCTCTTATAACTACTATCTATTTATTTTATTTTTTAACATTTATGTGAGGCTTCTCTACACGTAAAATTTTGACTCCACCACTGATTTCCTTTAATCTTATAGTATGATCTTATTCTAATATTGATATACTTGCAAAGTGATTGCTAAACCAAAATTTCAAGTACCATGCATGCGGATGCAACATAACTCATGAATCATGACTTGAGTTGCATTCGGTGCTCGATATACTCTGGATTCTTCATGACCAAGGTCGCTTGTAAATGTGAGCACTTGGAGGCTTGCATAAATTAATATTCTGCATAAATTAAAAGGAATATTAAGTACTCTGAAGTGCATGCTAGATGGATAGCCCAGATGTGCAATGTGACCTCTTGGAATAACTTTTAGTTTTTATCCAAAAAGGGAAGAGAATTACAACAAGAAACTTTCCTAAAGGAACCAACATCTAGTCCTTTAGTTAATTGGCCGGTGTTTTTTGACAATGTTACTCTCAGAATGCTAAAGACATTTTGACACGGAAAAGATTCCAATGTTGTTGATCCACAAGAAAAGATTTGTGTAAAAGTTGCGTGCACATTTTCTTCTCCAACGGCTTCACGGCAACCTTAACGCATCTATTTTGGTGCGGTAGTTGAAATAGGATAGAGCTATTCAAACATTCATTTTTATTTCTCACACAGTTGTCCTTAATTTTTTGCTATATAATTGGATATGAAAATTAACAAGGGTGTATAGGAGATAAAAATGGATGTGTGATTAGCATTATCTTTGAAATGGGTATGTGAGCATTATCGTTGCTGCTCGTGGTTCAATCTTGTTTATATCAATGGCTTCTCAATGTTAATACTTTCAACGATCATATTAAGCAGGCTCACCATATCTTTTGGTTTGGGGATTCTGATCTGGATTATTTTTGGGCAACAAGCAACAAAAAGTTCTCATTATGTTTCAGTTTGTAGATTGGAGGCTCAAAATTAGGATAATGGTTGCTTAATTATTTGCCTTGTTCGCTAGGTTTAACTCAAGATAAAAGCCCTTACATAGATGAGTGAACCAAGGGATTTTGGAGTATCCTTTGCTTGCTTGCCAGGCTGCTACATATGCCTTGACAACAACCTGAAATTGGGGATGAAACTTCTCTCACAAGCAAGGATGCTGTATGCTGCACTAATTTTAAGCTTTATTCAAATTTTATAAAGCATACCAAATGATACCTCAATTTCTACAACTCTTTTCAACCAATCATAATGGCACTGTCACATTGAATTCCACAATTCATAGAATATTAATCCAAGTAACCTACAACGAGCAAGTCTTTATCAACTTTTGTCTAACTCTAGCCTGGCAATGTGCCTCGGTTCAGACTTATCAAATTGCAATGTACTTACAACACTTTAGCTTATTAGCTTCGTATTCCTTGGAACATCATTACTTTTGATTTTAGAAGTTGTATTTTTACTAACACTGTATAGAAATATAAGTTAATTAAGTAACTTATAAATTGTCACTGAGTACTACGGTCTAGTATTTTTTCATTTATAAGTGAACAAAGGTTTTAGGTTCAATTCTCACCCAAGGCGAATTCAAACCAAATTATAATGGCTAGCTCATTGTTAGGTGAATTCAAACCAAATTATTATGGTTAACTCATTGTTAGGATTAGCCAATTCCCCCAACCCTTGTAAATAATATCATATGTACTAAAAAAAAACTACAAATTATCAACTTTTTTTATCCAAAAAAAAGAAATTTATTAAAGGAAAAAACCTCGACAGCAACTGACACACCCCAACCCAGAATGTCCACTAGGACTCCGAATCGAGCTATGCTGACTGACACCTGGAAGGTGAGGAATCCATAAAGTGTAGTGACGTGGAAAATGTGAATAAATTTAAAACTAAAAGTGCCTAATTTAAAGAGTGCACTGTGAGCAGGATTGAATTCATTTCACACGTGATGTCAGAGCATAAGTAAAGTACAGTAAGATGGAATAAGGATTATACCCTCAAAGGTAGCCATGTATACTGAGATTTGCCAAGAATCCTTGTCGATACAAACGTTCGGCAGCTAAAACCTGGAGGAGCGAAAAACAAGGGTGAGTGGGCCCAAAAATAAAGTTTTAATAAAAATCTTTTGAAAACGTTATAACCCTTCGCTGTAAAACATGTATAATTTCCAGAAAATCATACTACGTATACGTATGAAATCAAATGCATGCCAACAGTAAAACTAGAGGTATGCCACAACACCATAACTCAACTGCAATATAAATATAGGCATGTGCTCAACAATCTATACTAGCACGCAAGTTGGAGTCATCTAATTTGACCTGTAAGATTGCACCTATTGCTCATCCATCTATGCTAACACACGAGTCTGAGTCACCTAATGTGACCTGTACGACAGGACTAAGTGTAATAATATACGCTCTAATGCTACGATCACGTGAAGACTAGCGCTATGCGCGTCACCTACGAATCGGAGTCACCTAATGCGACCTGTACGACAGGACTAGCACCTACTTGGATCCCATGCAAGCGTGGGGTGCGAGGTGAACATCACGTGAATGACTAGCCCTAACCCGGGGCAAGCACTAACACCGGTGTAGCAATGATGAGCGAACTATATGAAAATATGGATGCCATAATGATGTAATAATTCCAATCAACATAATAAACTTACCTGAACTTACTTGCGCATCCCGTAAGATCATCTTGGTATTTCACAACAGTGCAACATTTCTTATAACATAATTTAATCATGGCATGAAGTGCATAAATCAATACAAAAGCATTTGTGGAAACTATCAATCATATATATATATATATATATATATATATATATATATATATATATATATAGGGTTTAGGAAAAGACCCACTCACCTGAGGTCCGCGCTACAACTCCCTAGCACGAATATCGAGGTGTCACGAACGATCGGTGCCTAGAACAATTATCAAATCACATCTCAGAATTCTTATCGATAGAACACGTAACTTACATAAAACACATCCCCAAGGACGTTCTAGAATGATTTGAAACCCATTGACCAAAAGTCAACCGTTGGTCAAAGGTCGGCGGTAGGGTCCATAACCCTACGTAACTCAATCCGAAAGATCCACACCTCGGATTTCCGATCCGTAACTTCCAAGATCCACATTATGCTTCTAGAACATCATACTAAAGTTTCATTACGATCCAACGGTTGGATCTCCGCCAATTGTAAATTCAAGTGGCGGTCAACGTTTTATTTTACGAACTTACAAATCCAATTCGGGAAGATCCGTAAGTCAGTTTCCCTATCCGCAAGTTCCTAATATCCTCAAATATTACGCACTATAACTTATTAAAATTTAGTGACGATCCAACGGTCGGATCGTCGATTGCTATAATATTCAAGTGGCAGACCTTAACGAAATTATACTCAAACAATGGAATTCCATCAATCAGATGTCAAATATGGAATCAGGCATCCAAATTAGCCTAGGATGAGCAGGTGGGGTCTCGGCCGACGCGCCACCGCATGCGATGGTTTCCGGCGACCGAAAACCCACTTTTTCGACTAACTCCAAATTCTACCAAAATTTACAGGAAGATAGAGCTCAACAAGAGGAACAAGTTTTATACCTGCCATGAAGTCCAAAAGCGGACGGAAGATGGTCAATTCCGCTGATAAAGCCGGCGGGTGCCTAAAGCTTCCCGGCGTCGATTCGTCGCCTACGGTGGTCGAATGGGGTCAAGGCCGGTCGGGATTTACTCCTGAGATGATGGGCTACAAAACCCAAGTGGTGGTGTTGGCCATCGCTTTGCCGATTCACCGGAAAAATGAAAAGGGCGGTCGGAGCACCATTGGTTTTCATTGGGTTTTGTGGCCTCGCACCGCCACGTACAGAGGTTAATCAAGGTGGTTCTTGATTGGGTTTTGTAAAGGGGTAGTAAGAGCTTCAAGAGGGTGGTGGTGGCGTCGAAAAATTCCACCGGAATTGGCCGGAATCGGCGATGGAAAATGGGAGGTCACGGGGATTGGTAGACGGGACGATGAGGGGTACACTCTCTCTCTTCTCCTGATTGGCTCTCTCTCTCTCTCTCTCCCTCTATTTTCTGATTGGTCCCCTTAAACTTGTACCTGATTGGGCCGGTCTTCACCTTTGATTGGTTACCATTCCCACATGGTAGGAGTTTTAATTAATTTAAAATTTAAAATTTGAGTAAATAATTTAAACGTCTGTAACTATACCGTTATAATCCGGACTTGCAAACGGCTTTCGCCTATGCGTTTGTAGCTTCAAGATCTATTCGGAAACATTAATTATGACTTCAAGCGGTCAACAAAAGTCAAACATCCTCGCCTCTAAGGGCATTTTCGTAAAATCACTATTTTAAAATTTATAAATCATAAAATTAGAGACGAATCGTCACAACAACTGATGTCCAAGCAATCAAAGTTGAGGGCATTAAACGCTACATAAGGAAGACAATGATCCGCAAAGAAATTTATTAAAGGGAGAATCCTCTACAACAACCGATGTCCAAGCAATCAAAGTTGTGGGCATAACACTATAGAAGGGAGACCATGAATCAAAAAATGCGGATTATCAAGAGTGAGAACTAGATAAACTAATGCATCCGTAAAAAATTTGCTGCTCTGAAAACATGGTTCCATTTAATGTGATTGAACTCTGAGGCCATCCCACGAATATCCTCAATAATAGAATTTACGTTCCAAGGACATCCCATTTTCCTCTACCAACGATGGTCGTCGAACAAATCTTTTTCATTTCTTTTTTGAAAAAAAAATATTTTGCGGTCCATTTTTAATTTTAATGTCACTAGAACGAACATTATTGTTGAGGCATTAATGAGTGTAAATACATTTTATACTAGTACTATCACAAGGAGAATACCATGTGCATAGTTTGGTCATCGAACCTCAAACCTCTCACTTACAAGTGAAGAAAAATATCATTAAACTTCTCACTCATTGAATGTTGGTTATATGTATCATTTGTTACATCATATTGTGAAACCAATATAATACAAATATATCATCTCCATATATGCGTACGCAAATTTCAGTTTTGCCTATGCTTGAGAAACTTCGTTTCCTTGTAAGTCACTCTCCTAACAAGTTGTTTGTTCTTAAATAAAAAATAGTTTGAAGAGTTATTAATTAATTTGAACTTAGTGAATGAATAACCTTTCTTCTTTTTTTACGAATAAAAGAGCTAAGTTTTGTGGAACACGCTATGTGTCTCATAATATTTTTTATTTTATTTTTATGGATAAGCAGATTGTCTCATTTTACCATGAAAGATTAAAAATAAACATTTAATTACGAATATAAATATGATTTTTCAAACACTTTAGTAGTAATCAAACGATTTTGAGTCTGTAATTGATACCTTGATCAACCATTGATCGGTGAAGTACGTAATGGTTTTATTTGAATTCATAGGCTAGGTGAAAATCATAAGATTAGTTTCTCAAGTATGATTTACATCAGGGACAAGCTAGCGGATGAATTACATTGATGTGCAAATTTTTATTTTGCTAACCCATGCAAAGCAGAGAGATGAATCATTGTCATTGAAATAGGAAAGCGTTAGCCTCTTATAAAAATCCAACTTAAACTAACTAAATATATAAGTTTTCTTTATTTCTCTCTTAAAAATTACACATATAATTAGAGATGATTATGTAAATATATAAGCATGTAAATTAATGTGCATAAAAAGCAGAAAGAGGCCTACAGACCTCGGTTATTATATGTATTTTTATATTATAATGCATATAATTAAGGCAGTGAACAAGCCACTGGTTATTTAGTTATGGTCCAAAAACCATTGATATATAATAGTTCACTCTTCATCTTCACTGGTGTCACTTTCATCTTCGGTGGATTCATCATCTTCTTGTTTCTTTCGGCCTGTGTACTTATTGCCAAAGCCGAAAACTCCAGCCTTGTCGGCTTTGCCGCCGTTAATGGTATTCCCTTGTACCCTAAAAACATCGCCTCCCGGCTTGCCATTCTTTTTCTTGTGGCCCTTCTTTCCTTTGCTGTCAGTAACTTTGCCGTTCTTGGCAGCTGCAGGCTGGGATGCACTATATGGTGGCCCGGAGCACTTGCTGTTTTGGTGCTCAATGTGCATCACTGTACGTTCTTCCGAACCAACTTGCTTGTGATTATTGCGAGCCCTTAGAAACAGCGTGCCCGCTGTGTCCATTTTTCTTTCTTTGCACACATCTTTGCGATGAACTTCTGTCCTTCTATAGTCGAAGTAAGAGAGAAAGAATCTCAGTACAGCTTCGACAAGCGAATACGATTTGACTGATCGACGTCCTTCGTAAAGAATCGAATTCTGAATATAGCGGATGATTAGCTTTCGGTTATTGTTGTCGGACATGTCAATTCATGTTGTTTTCGTGCAATAAGAATGTTGACAGAATTTCAAGTCTTTCGTGTTGAGGTGAATCCCACAATGATGAGAGAATAAACCTTGCATAAGTTTATAAACAAATTGAGTTACTCCCCGTATTACCAATTAATTTTATTATGGAGGCTCAACTTTCTTCAATTCGACCACAGTTTCGTGCTAATAGGTTTGCACAATATTCTTACCACTAATTAACGTGTACGATCGCCAACTAAATAATATTCTTACCACAAGTGGCACAGCTGGTAGGGCTAGATATATACGGAACCGGATCCCCTCCGGAGCATCCGGACCGTTGAAATTTGATCTAACGACTACAATTATTATAACTTTTAGAGGGCCCCCTGTTTGTAGCCGTTAGATCAAATTTCAAAGACCCGGATGAGCTGCTCAGCAGGCTCAGCATATATTACTCCGGAAGGGATCCGGTTCCGATTTATACGACTTCACCAATCAACTTTATTTGTAGCATCAAACGAAAAGAAAAACTTTATTCCAATTTTCTTTATGGTTTTTCTCCTTTTGGCTTAACCAAATTTGACTTTCCATAGTATTTGCAAATGTATTCGTTTCATTCCAAGGTATATACGGGTGGGCATAAAAACCGCAAAACCGCATCGAACCGTATGAAAAAAAACCGAAAAGAACGGTGTTGATCGAAAAAGTCAACTTTGAGTCAAAAATCAAATTGGACCGTTCAAACCGGTTCCGGTTCCGGTTTTGAATGAACAAGAACCGATCGGAACTGAACCGAACCATTTTATTAATAATAAATTCATTAATTATATATATACACACATGTCATGGTATAATAAGTTGAAAAATTAGTTTCACCAAGTTGCAAAGCAGTGGATCCCATCCCATTTAGGGCTCACTCACCTCACTCACGGCCTCACATACCCATTCTCCCATTTCACACAGCCGACCCCTCTTCCTTGTTGACGCTCTCCGTTGATTTCTTCGTTAATGGAGGAACATCCTCACCTTAGAGATGTTTTTGCGCCAAAATAATTTCCTTGATGAAAATGTATTTTATAACATGCCATTGTTCCATAAGCATGATTACTCTGATCAAGTCTAACTACTAGTTAGACATTGTACATCGTGCTTAGGACTTCTTGCAATACTAACATGTTCCACTCACGGAGCAGAAAAGAAACCTACTATTTAACTTCTATTACTTTTATCCTTGAGATTTTTTACATATTTTGGTTTTGCTGCTTATTTGTTCCCATTTAATCAGTTTTACTGTTATATTTGTTCTTTGGTATCTGTCTTCCAATTCAATTTCAATAATTGAGTAAGGGCCAAGGCTACTATCAAATGTTATATTGTCTCCATTTACGCTTAGTATTCGGAACCGTAAATCGATAAGAACCGAATCGGAACGGGGGTCGACCAAACCGTACGATTCTAGTAATAAATTTAAACAAAACCGTATCGAACCGAACCGTTGATATTTTTCGGTTCCGGTTCCGATTTAGGGGTGGAACCGCACCGTGCCCACCCCTAAAGGTATATATTGGATGTTTTACTATGAACGAAGGATGTTTTAGATACTCTTATTGATTAACGGGTGATTCGAATTGTGGGTCTCTTTCAACTTTAAAAAATATAAATTCTATTGTAAACTAATTAATCGCTTTGAAAAGAGTAATGCTAGGGAGATTAAATTTGCAAACTAATGATGTGTCATCAATAAGAATAAATAGTTTAGGGAAATTTTATTTGAATCCAAATATTATCTCACAACACCCAACTTAAAAGTTTTGCCTCATGAACTTCCTATTTTACCCTAAAAAGTAACTTCAAATAAACAGACAAAGAAACCCACTGAGCACGTTAGTAGCAACAGCCATCGACTTTCTATCCTCACTCGTCGTTGTTTAGTTTTTCTGAGAAACCTCCATAGGGATGGATCTTGTTCCGAGTATTTTATTTTCTTCAATGAACTAATAACTAAGCTCGCTGATTGTTGCTTGGGATATAGAGAGAGAGAATTGTGGATTAAGCTGGTTTTTTATTATGGGGTTGATGTTTTTCTTGAGATTTTGGGTTTGATGATGGAGGAGAGTGAAAAAATAGAGAATTTGGGTAGGGGTGGCAACGATGAATTTGAGTATGCACCATACCTTTTTCTATTAGGGTTTATGGTTACAACGAGAGACCAAAATTGAGAGAGAAAGAGTGGTGAACCGCTACTCGACGACGGCTGACGAGGAAGAGGTGGAGGCTGCTGTCGTCTGCAACATCATAACCGCTCTCTTTTCTCTTACGAATCTAATCCAACTTTGGCAACATTCCTCCTATTCCAGCAACCAAACTCCACAATCCCTCTTGATTTCCGGTGACCCACCCATTTGCCGGTTGTTAATTCAATAATTTTTTCTCTACACCCATTTTTTATTAAGGGCAAAATTGGAATATAATTTTTTTCCAAAGAACAATGGGTGTAGAGATAAGATTGCAGGGTTCAAATAAAATTTCTCACACGTATATCAACGTTTAAATAATAAACCAATCATTTCATGTCCTTTAGTTTTCAAAACTTTGCCTACAAATTTAATCTCCTTAACAATATCTCTTTGAAAATGGAGAAAGGCTAAGGAAACTCTCTCAAAGTAGAACTCTCCATTAGGGGTGGGCAAACGGGTCTAGGAACCGCAGGGCGGGCCGGCTCTAGCCAGTTCGGGGCAGGTACAAGTTTTGTAAACTCAAAATGGGTTCGGGGCGGGTACGGGCCGGGTCTACCCCATCTTCTCCCGGATCAAAGTCGTCGATCCCCTCTCCCACTCGAGTCAAGTCCTCTTGTGAACACCGCCATCGCTGTCGAAACCTCCTTCATGAAAGACGCCTTCTCAAAATATTCCGATTACCTCGGCAATCTCATAATCCCTAATTTAAACTTCACCAATTTGCAGCTCTGCGAGCGATTCGAAGGTTTTTACAATGTGGGTTTTTGCCTGTTTTGTTTGTAGAATGACAAGCGGGAAAGTAAAAGCAAGTCGTGACATCACCATTAACAGCAAAAAGGTCATCTTTCAGGTTCACATGTAAGAAAGCTGCACCTTTTGCTTCAAATTTTGTTTCTGTTTTTTGGGTTTTGGATTTTGGTTTTTTATTTTTATTTTTAATAATTTTATTTATATCATCATTGAAATGTTGTTGCTGAGGAATTTGAACTTGAATAGAATCAGTAAACACAACAAAGAAGAAGTCCTGCAGAAAGCTGAAAAGGATTTAGTAGCTGTGACGGATCAGTACATTTCCCGGCTGGTTAAAAAGCTGCAGGCTAAGTTTTCTTCTTTTATTACTGTTACTCTGGGATTCTATGAGGAAACTTGAATTGTTTTTGTTTTCTGGGTGATTTGGAAAATGGGCGTAAACAAATAAAAAATAAATTAAAAAAAGGACCCATGTACTCGGCCCGAACCGGCCCATTTGAAACGGGTCGGGTTATGTTCAGTTTCTGTTTTAAAATTTGTTGTACCCGGCCCGTTTCTTTTACACCCGAGTCCAGTCCGGTCCCTTCAAAATTGGGCCCGGCTCGGCCCGTGCCCAGCCATACTCTCCATGGACTCTTTTTTTTTTTTTTGTCAAACACTCTCTATGGACTCTTCACCACCTCAAAGTTTAGGATAATGTTATGAAGACCAAATTTTTACCAAAGTTTGTAAACCAAATGAGGTGGTCGTTGATGATTGAATTATTAATTTTGGTAACGTGCTTATTTTCAATTGGTGACACATCATTTGGTTTGCAAATTTGATTTGATCTCATTAACATTATCCCACAGTATAACGTTCATTCCCGTTCCAACATATTATAAAAAAAATAAGGAAAATTAATGAAAAGGTTTTCAAAACTTTACATTTTAACCAAAAACCATCTAATAAATTTATTTAATGACAAGGACAAAAAGAAAAAAAAACAATAAAATATAAACATGTGTGCCCAACTCGTGTTAAGTTTCATAAACAATATAGTACCGTTAAGTTTCATAAACAGTGTAGTACCATTAAGTTTCACAAATAATGTAGTACCGTTAAGTTTAATAAACAATGTAGTACCGTTAAGTTTCATAAACAGTGTAGTAAGTTTTATAAATAGTATATGTGACAACGCATGGGTCCTACGCGTCAGACTATTTTCGGTTCACTGATAAGGAAGATAGAGTTGGGGTGGGGGGGCGGTCTACAATGTGATACTCAAGTATGACCCCGGTTTTTTTTAATATTAAAATTATGTTTTTTTCATTAAAAGTTAAGTTTTTTTTGTTATTTTTATTAAAGTTTAAGGGTTTTTCATTAAATTTTAAGTCTTTTTCATTAAATAAAATTATAGCATGGTTTTTTGTTAAAATAAACTTAGGCCAAGCTTTTTTCATGAAAGTTCCCTATAAAATATTGTGAAAAAAACATGAGGTGACAAAGAGTCTACGAAGAGTCCCACTTTTGAGAGAGTCTTCTTAGCATTTCTCTTGAATATATTATTGTACAAGTTACGAATAAGGGTTTTAAAGACATAGATTATGAAGTCATTTGTGATTTTTTTTTCTTGATTATGAGATGCTACTACTAATAAGTCTGTAATAAGCTACACTAAAATTAAAGAGGAAGAATACAGGGCAATTCACCACTTGCGATTTATAATCTTATAGTACAATAATTTGGTTAATACACAAGGGTTCATTATTGCGTAATTCAAAGTTTTGAACTTCTAAAATCTTCGTATTTATTCAACATAATTAAAAGATAAATAATTTTAACCACTTGTTTAACAAGGATTAAGTGTTGGTGTAAGATTATTTTGACTTTGTACAAGATATTAATTAAGTTTCACTTCGTTTTTTAGAGCGGAGATATTGGGAGGAGGAAATAAGACCTTTTATGAAAAAATAAGTATTTTTAACCGCTTGAGCTAGAATTCTTCCAAAATTTTTTTACCGTTGTTTACTTTTAGAAGCATAACCTATAAGTACATAATAACTTGTTAGTCTTACCAGATCACAAGTTGTTATTCATACCCTACAAGGATAAAAACAAGCAAACAAGCCAGTTTCATGGTCCAGCCCACACAAAAGTAAGGGTATGTTTGATAGTCTACTTAATCTAACTTTTTAAACTCAAAAACAATTTTCAAGTTTTAGACCTTAAAAACTTGTTTGGTATGACTACTTTCAAAAACTGAACTCAGAACTAACTAAAAAATATAGTCTATTATCTAAAAACACAAAAATTGAGTTTTTATAGTTTTTAAACTTAAACTCCCTCATTTCTTTTCTCTCCCTCCTCTCTTCTCACTCAAAATCTATCTCTCTCTTTTTTCTTCTTTCTCTCTCCTCCTCCTTTTTTTTTAATATTTTTCGTCTCTCCTCCAATCCGTTCTCTTCATTCTTTTGGTTCTTTCTCTCACTCATCTTTCTCGATCCTCTCTCTTCTTTCTTTCCTCCGTTCATCTCTTACTTTCTTTCTTTCTCTCTCCTCTTTCTCTATTTCATGTGACCCCTCTTTTTAGATCTCTTTGTCCAATTTAAGTTATAAGATTTAAAATTTTTAAATCACATACCAATCAAGTTTTTGAATCTTAAAGAAAATTGTTTTCAAGAAATATTCTTATGAAATATTTTGAGAAATGATGAAAATTTTCGACTAGGATACCAAACAGGCTCTAAAATTTCGTACCCTATTCCCCTGATTTTTTCATGTTCATCCGAGCTCATTTGTGTCTCACCCCTATCTCACACTACACTCATAGCCCACCACGTACGGTGGCCTCAAACAAAAACCTCACTCCCCCAAAGCCAACGCACATCATGCTTCTTTGATAATGATAAGTTATTTTTGCTTACAATTAAGCCTTTTGTTTCAATACAAATATTAGAATATTTCTTTCTTTCTTTTATCTAAATTCAATTCAAAATTCATCACTAATATAAATTAAAATGTACAACACGTTTGAGACACTGACTTCTTGTCATCTTCTTTCATGTAGTCTCTCTTACTTACGACACTTGTTTACATTAGTCTAAACCAAGAGGAATTAACACATTAATGTGAACCAAAACCACTCAATGTTTAAAAATAACAAATAATGAGTGATTGCTAGGTGCTAAGCAAGTAATTTTGGAGTTATAAATGAAGATGGAACCTGCAGTAATCCTGGATTGGTTTTTCAGGAACAACACCAGATAGCTCAACACCCCATTGGAAGCCTCTTGCTTCAACCATTCATTCAATCTCATCATTCAGAGCAGCCAACCCGCTCAATATCAATTCAATATTGTAGGAGGAAGAGTGATAGAGAAACGTAGGAGAGGGGAGAGGTTTTTAAAACTTGAAAATACTCTTCTGATTTCTGATTTCTTTTCACACACCAAACTCATTTATGGCTTTTATAGCCACTACAATACATCATCATTTATTTAGCTAATTATAAGCTTCTTAATAATTGAAACATCTAGAGAAATCATGATTAACTCTAGAATTCCAAACATCACAACTCTAGATCTTATATCTCCCTGATTTATGACTCTTTATTTGTAAATTAAATTTGGTTTAATCTTCCAACATTGCCTCCCTTAAACCAAATTTGCTTTTGATTCCTAGTCTTGCAACATCTCGCTTGAACACTTGTCCACCAAGTGGTTTTGTGAACACGTCTGCCATCTGTTCATCTGTTTTGCAATACTTTAGTTGTATAACTCCCTCACTAACAAGCTCCATTAGGAAATGAGAGCGGATGCGGATGTGCTTTGTTCTCCCATGTAGAACAGGATCTTTTGAGACTGAAATTGTTGAGCTATTGTCACAAAACAAAGTGGTTGGTCACTTTTGTTTATGCAGCAGACTCTCCAAAATGCCAAGTAGCCAAACTGTGTGACATCCTGCGAGAGAGGCAGCTATGTACTCCGCTTCCGTTGTAGAGAGGGCAACAATCGGTTGCTTCCTTGAACTCCATGAAATCACGCCACTTCCCAGACTAAAGACATAATCTGAAGTGCTTTTGCAATCATCGATACTTCCAGCGAAAGCACTGTCAGTATAGCCAATAAGTTTCACTGGAACATTTGCTTCATAAAAAATGTCATAATCAATGGTTCCTTTGATGTATCGCAAAATTCTTTTTGCAGCTTCCCAATGATTTGAATGTGGCTTTTCCATAAACCTGCTCACTAAACTTACAGCATACATAATGTCTATTCTTGTGGCCGTTAAGTACATCAAATTACCCACCAAACTACAAAACTTGGTGGAATCGATAAGTCTCCCTTCACAATCTTTGCTTAGCTTTAGGCCTGTAATGCATGGTGTCATTACTGGGTTTGCATTCTCCATCCCAAATTTCTTGAAAACTTCTTTTGCATAACTCTCTTGAGAAATGAAAATGCCTTTCTTAGGTTGAAAATTTTCAATACCAAGAAAGTGATGTAGCTTGCCCAAATTTGTCATCTCAAATTCTTTCATCATAGAGAGCTTAAAACCATTCAATAACTCCAAATCATTTTCGGTAAAGATAAGATCATCCACATAATGACTTACAACCATGAAACTTCCTTGAGATGTGCTTTTGACATATAGGGTATGTTCATATGGTCACTTCTGAAAACAATGCTTCTCGAAGTATGAATTAATAATGTTGTACCATGCACATGGTGATTGCTTAAGCCCATATAATGCCTTCTTAAGCTTGTAAACTTTATTTTCCTCTCTTTTCTTCACATATCCAGGTGGCTACTCCAAATAAACTTCTTCTTGGAAGACACCATTCAAGAACGCAGACTTTACATCCATTTGAAAAATTTCCCAATTGTTTTGTGCAGCAAGAGAGATGATCAGTCGAATAGTGTCAAGTCTTGAAACAAAAGCAAAAACTTCAGTATAGTCTTCACCTTCCTTTTGCTTATAACCTTTTGCAATGTGTCTTGCCTTGTACTTGTTAATGGACCCATCTACAATTTTCTTTGTCTTATATACCCATTTAACACTAATAGGATTCTTGTGTGCTGGCATATTTGTGAGCTCCCAAGTCCCATTCTTCTTAATAGCCTTTATTTCTTCATCCATGGCTTGCTTCCATTTTTCGTCTTCACATGCTTCATTAAATGAAATTGGATCCTCTCCAACAAAGAAGGCAAAGAATATAGTATTATCCTCCAAATCTACTTGCTATGAGGAGTCATAAAGATCTCGTATACTTCTGAACTTTCTTGGAGGCGAATCGTCATCACTTGATGTAGCTCTTGGAGATTGAGGAGCAATTTCTTATTGATAAGTACCATCTTCTTCTTGCATAATAGGCAATGTCGGACCATTTTCTTCTTCAAAGAAAGCATTTTCATCAAAGTGGACATCACGGCTGATCAAGAACTTTTTGGTCTTCGAATTGTACAGCTTGTAGGCCTTGCTCCTTTCACTATATCCAATGAAAATGCACTTTTCTGCCTTATGGTCAAGCTTGTTTCTCAACTCCTTTGGAACATGGGAATAGGCAACACATCCGAAAATCTTCAAATGTTGCACTCTCGACTTCACTCCATGCCATGCTTCATGAGGTGTGCAATCCTTCAAACTCTTTGTTGGTCATCTGTTGATTAAATATACAGCACAAGAAACAGCTTCTGCCCAAAGTTCTTGTTGCAATCTTTTCTTCTTGAGCATGCATCTCACCATCTCCATGATTGTCTAGTTTTTTCTTTCACTCACGACATTTTGTTGCAATGTATATCAGGCTGTCAACTGGTGCTTTATTCTATGATCTCTGCAATATTTTTTAAATTCATTGAAGAGATACTCTCCACCACGATCTGTCCTCAAACTTTTGATTGGAAGGCTAACAAACTTTTCAACTTCGGCCTTGAAATCTTTAAAGGCTTGAAATGCTTCAGATTTTTCTTTGAGGAAGTAGACCCAAACTTTTCTTGAGAAATCATCAATAAATGTAATGAAATATAGATTACCTCCAAAAGATGCTACTGGCATTGGACCACACAAGTCAGAATGAATAAGCTCCAACGGCTTCTTTGCTCGCCAAGAGGACTCTGAAGGAAATGAACTTCTATGTTGCTTACCAAATTGACAATCTTCACAAACGCCATCCACCAGATCAATTTGAGGCAGCCCATGTACCATTCTTTTGTTTGATAGCAACTTCAAACTTCCATAATTTAAATGGCCATATCTGTCATGCCATAACTTAGAGACTTCTTTTTCAGAACTCACAAAACAAGATAGTTTTGTTGTCTGGAGCTTCAAAGGAAACAAGTTATTTACAGCAAGTCCAACCTTGGCAACAAATTTATCCTTCCTTTTGAGAACACAAAAATCACCACGAAGGCGAATATCATAACCCTTCCTCAACAGATGACACATACTCAATAAATTACTCTTCAAACTAGGAACATAATAGACTTCAGAAACCTTCTCAATTGTTCCAGATTTTGATTTGAAAGACACCTCACCAATTCCCTCAGTTTTATAAGCTCTATCATCACCAATTCTTACTTGACCACGATCGAACTTATAGATGGTAGAAAAAAGGTTTTTGTTACCTGTCATATGTTTGCTAGCTCCGCTATCCAAGTACCACACACCATTCATTTGATCACCATGACATGCAAGCAATAAAGTTTCTTTATAATCACCATCTTTAGAATTGGTTTGATGCATATAACCTGCTCCGTATTGTTTTTCATCATCAGCCTTTTTGAACAGACATTCTCTGATCTTGTGCCCAGGTTTGTTGCAGTAGTAGCATTCCAGAGTGCCACGTCCTCTTCCTCTTTGAAAAACACGCCCTTTTCCTCGGTACAATTTGACATTTCTTTCACCTTCATTATTGGAATTGCTTGATGAGCCTCGTTGATTGCCATAAGAATTAGTGCCTATGCCATTCAAATTTCTTCCTCTACCTCGTCCGCCTCTTCCACTTCCGAAGCTTTGATTAGGGCTAGAAGCTTGATTGCCATTGCCTCCCATAGTTGTAACTTGAGACTTGGGTGCTTGATCAGGTTGAGTAGCGGGAGGATTTCTCAAATTAATTTTGATCTCATGCGCCTCCAATTTTCCTTGTACCTCTTCCATAGAAAAAGTTGAAATATCATTCAACTCTCCGATGGCAGCCACAACATAATCGAATTTCGCCGGTAAGCTACGGAGAATTTTCTCAACAATTCTTGCATCTTCGAGAATCTCCCCATTTGAAGCCATTTGATTAACGACAGAGGTAACTCTGATAAAGTAGGCTTTGATTGTCTCATCTTCTTTCATCTCCAACTTTTCAAATTCTTTCCTTAAAGATTGCAGACGAACCTTCTTTACCTTTGTAGGCATTCTCGATCATATCCCATGCTTGCTTTGCATTTTCGGCTTTCGCAACTGTTTCATATACTTGCATCTCAATGGTTTGATAAATGTGGAAAAGTGCCTTGATGTCCTTCTTTCGGTTCTCCCTCAAAGTATTCATTTGTGCTTGAGTTAACGCAGCTTCGTTATCCGTCTCTTCATAGCCTACTTCAACAATATTCCATAGCTCCAAAGCCTTCAACAACACCTTCATATTATTGCTCCAGTAGTCGTAATTATCACCACCAAATCGAGGAATTAGTGAAGCCAAGTTGTAACCATTTGCATTTGCATTCTCCATATTGACAAAACTTCAACACGACTCTGGTACTAATTTGTAGGAGGAAGAGCGATCGAGAAACGTATGAGAGGGGAGAGGTTTTTAAAACTTGAAAATACTCTTCTAATTTTTTATTTCTTTTCATACACCAAACTCATAACACTACATGACTTTTATAGCCACTACAATACATCATCATTTATTTAGCTAATTATAAGCTTCTTAATAATTGAAACATCTAGAGAAATCATGATTAACTCTAGAATTCCAAACATCACAACTCTAGACCTTCTATCTCCCTGATTTATGGCTCTTTATTTGTAACTTAAATTTGGTTTAATCATCCAACATATATCACCGCTTTTGTGATCGGATTTCTTGCAAGCTTTTAGCAGCACACTCGCCACTAATGGTACAAAGGCTCTCGCAAATATTTGGACTCACCCACACAAGGCGGCAGCATGATACAATTACCATAACACTCGTCATTCACAGAAGTCAAAACTCCCCCTTAAACGGCGCAGTAGCGAACGTTATTAACCAACTGTAGTTTGCGGCTTATTTCCCAGCCAGCGTCTGAAGCCGGAAAGATCGACGGTGCCGTTGCGAATGCTGAGGATGAAATGGTGTCGGGTGGCTCCACTGTAGATCAGACAGTGCTTCCTCAGCCACGTGTCAGTCGGCAATCCAGCTTTCGAATTCCCCTCCATTTTCTGCGGCTACGATCTCTTCTTTTCCTTGTGGGGTCTCTGTACACGTGTCGGAGCAGTCGGCGGTAGCCACCGCGCCTGCCAGTTAAGATCCAAAGGGCAATTTCAGCTTCTGCTTCAAAGATTAATGGGCCCACCAGGCCAGGCCCTTTTTGAGATTTCCTGTTTTCTGTTTTTGGTCACACCCTTTTGTTTTGTAGATTGGTGATGTCGCATAGTTTTCCTTGCTACATGCCTTGTTTGTTTTTGTAGTGTTGAGAAAGTTCAAGCACTAGCATTCAGGAATCAACAGAATCAACACGATTAGTGGTATAAACTCACATTCTATTAATATAAGTAGAATTTTTAGTCATGGCGTTGCGTGTAACGGGTAAGTCGTGATTTTATTATGAGTATGAGATCACGAAGCATAGTGTGATAAGAAAGTACGTTAAATGTAAACTGTTATTCCAGAATAATTTCCATGCACTCCTCCCTGCAAATCTCCAAACCCTATCTTTGAATGAACTCGAACCTTCCATTGGATCGAGTTCTTCATATTTTTTGTTGTGCGAAATGCTCCTATCTCTTTCTCTACTAAAATAAGTTTCTTTTTAGTTGATAAATGTAAAAGGTATTAATCTTGGATGACGCTAAAAACAGAATAAAATGCACAACTAGTTTTTTTATAACGACAACAATAATTCTCCTAGAAACACCTATTACAGCACTTTCCTTTAGCTAATTTGGCTCATGTCTTGAAGAGATTGTTCTATTCGATGGTCGGACTACGACCAAGAAAGGAGGGTGGGACCAGAGAGTAGGATTTGGTAGGCCTGAAAATGATGAGACGGGGTAATTTTTGTAGTAAAATATGCTGAGCATGTTGAGCAGGCCATTCGGTCCGTTGAAATTTGATCCAACGGCTACAAACATGGGGCCCTCTAAAAGTTATAGTAATTGTAACCGTTAGATCAAATTTCAACAGGCCGGATGGCCTACTCAGCAGGCTCAGATTATATTGCTCCCAAGGGGATCCGGTTCCAATTTTGTGTCTGTTGTCGTATTAGTACTATTTTCCCAATTGATTCTTAGAATGCATTCATGTCACCTTGTTTGGAAAACAAAACTAATAAAACATATGTTTCCGCTATTATTGTTTCTACAAAGGCCATAGCTCTTACAAGAGATGTTTAGAAGTCTTAACATTGACTGCATGAAACTTCCAAACAGAAAGAGAGAGAATTGGAGTTCCTTTCCATCCAACAACAAGGCACTTCCCATTAGTCCCCAATGTGCAACTCCTCCCACAAGCAAACTGTTTGGCCATAAGGTCTGCTTGGTACAAGGAAGACAAGCTAAGCTCTGCTTCCACCATTCCACATTTTCCAAACAAACTCCTCCACCCATCGATTTTCATCCGCTGGTTTACCCTCTCTTCGCCTTCACTTGCAACAATGTTCTTGATCTCGTGACTCAAATATGTTTCCTCCAACTCCATCCGTAGCGCGCTGCCTCTGTCCATACAGGCATCGAGGCACTCAAAATATGCACTGTAGTAGAAGAGTGCTTCGTAGAAACGGTTTATGAAGATCGGAGAGTTGTGATTTGCCTCGACTTCATTGACCACCATGAGGCGCGGATTGAGGCTTCTGAGGGCATTCATCAGAGATTCCAAGCAATTGGGTTGGCTCATTGCACTGGATAGCAGTAGAGGGCAGTAAACTGCAACTGCTTCACCAGTATCTAACTCAAAGATACCTTTTTTGATATCTTTCATATCTTTTACCATGGCTATCTTGAAGGTAAAAGGTAACTTCAATGCCTCAGCAAATTGAGCCAGCCTTCTACCGGTGTCCTCAATTTTCTTCCTTGATTTCACTCCAACAGCAGTAACTTTTAGCATCTCAACTGGGCATTCATATCTTGTCGCGAGCGCTTGCATCAACACGATGCAGTGCCCCCCGGTTCTGATTGCAAGGTCAATGAAATGAATCTTTTTGGATGATGCCACACTCTCCACTATCGCTTGGATCCCCGCAAACTCGGTAACTTGATAGAAGGGAACTTCAAGGAAACATGCCATTAAAGCAGGACTCAAAGCCGCCATTGCTTCCTCAACATGCATAGCGGCAACATCTCTACTTTCCGATCCCTGAGATGTGTTTCTGCCAGTTTCTCTGTCAGTCTTCTCTTGGAGAGCTTTGGAAAAATAGTAAACAACTCTTTGAACAGAATTTCCACTACTGGAAGACAGGAAATCACATAGATTCTGCAGCTTTTTCGCGCAGCCGTATTGTTTCTTTGCAACCTTCTCAGCACAAACTAAAAGAAGGTGCGCAAGCCCAACATCTTTTGTTTCTTGGTCTGAGAGGCCGAAGGGAGTGCTGCCTAGAACATGGTCAGCCATGCAGTCATCTGCGTGCCTCCGGGAAGAGAACTGTATGAACCGTGCTCTTGCAACTCTCATTACTTCGACAGTTGACAATCCAGAGGCACAACTCATGGTTTCAAGAGAAGAATAAAGCTGAGCTTTTCTTGTTTTTTGGAGTGCGAAAAGTGTACGAATGTTCGTGTGGGTTTGTGTCTATTTATAAGCTGACCTTCTACGCTATGACTTCTTTACATGGTTTGACAAAATATGTAGGATATGCTATAACTTGGCCTTCTGTGAAATTCCAAGGCCAATCTGTTAACAGCTGTATGAAAACTGAAATTGTTAAGTAACTCGATCGGATTAGGACATGTGTTTAGAAAACTAATTAGTACAGTGAAAAAATTATGGTTTCCCTCCAATGATTCTTGTTGATCAGCAAAAGCCTGGCCACAGTTTAATACATCCAAACGCTACGTACGAAGCTTGTGCATGTAAAGCTAGGAGTATGTGAGTGCTCGACGACATGATCCAAGCAAGAAGCAAATTATTCGTTCTGCTGATATAGTTTTCACCACCAAGGATCTGAAATTTCTATAAGTAAATTTGATTTGGACATCAGCCGGCATGTTATGACCAAAAGGATAAAGGAATAAGGATTAGGGATAAGACAAGCAAGAAAAAAAAATACCACAGAATATTAGAGTGAAGAAAGTACAAACTGGAAGCATGGCTTTCGTAAAGCATCGCAGAACAGAATAATCGAGTTCATGGAAGAAAAGAAGAAATACAAGAACCGTAAAATCACATGAAAAATCAAGAACATCCGATCTTTGAGTAATATGCATACACATGATACTACATTCGGTACTACGTGACACACTAGACTAGGCATTCATTTTACTAATTATAGGATACAGATTGTATTACGTTTAAGGTATTTGAATTTAGATAGTTGTGGAATAAATTGATACATCCAGTGTCTTATGAACTTATGATCCATAGTTGTAGAGACGTGTTTGGATGCACTTGTACATGTTTATGGTGTTCATAAGCAGTTGCCTCTCTTAACAGCTCAGTTTTCTTCGCGCGGGCATCCTTTCAATGATAACTAGAGCAATGCGATCATCATCTCGATGGACAAAGAGGAAAATTCAGAGAGTACCATAATATTCGACTTAATGTTAACAAATTCGCTCATGAGAATTTATGAGACAAAAGTACAATTCTGGTGCTTCTCCCATGTTTGTAGATTCTGTAATCCCTCATGGGAAACATATATATTGAAAGGACAATCATCATCGTCATCAAATGTGTTTGCCAACCATTTCGGTTGAACAAGCACAAGGTTAACAAAGAAAATAACCCATGCAGTTCGTGACCATGATTATTATCAGAAACTAGAATTTGAAGCTCAACCAAGAAGATAATAAGATGTCAGAGATTTAAAACTACAGGCATCCTCCATTTTATTTATTTCATCAAAGAAATTTCCAAAGAGAAAGAGAATGGAGAGGTGTGCCCTTCCATCCAAGAAGCAGGCATTTCCCATCCATATTGAGTGTGCAAGAATTCCCGTACGGAAAATTCTTAAGAATCAGGTCTGCTTGGTACAACGATGATGCACTCAATTCTATCTCCTCCATTCCATAACGCGCAAAAAATGCCCTCCAAACGTCAATTTTCACATGTCGGATATTCCTTTCCTCTCCTTCATTTGCCACAATATTTCTAATTCCGGTCCCAAAGTACTTTGATTCCAAAATACTTCTGTTTGGATCATCTCGTTGGATGCAAGTTTCCAAGCAGTCAAAGAATGCAGCGAAGTAGAAAAGGGCCTCAATAAAGCGAGTTACAAAGACTGGCGAGTTGTGATTTGCCTCAACTTCAGTGACCACAGTTACACATGGACGGATGTTTTTTATCACCTTCATTACAGACTCAAGTCGATCTGGTTTTGGAACCATGCTCCTCAGCGCAAATTCAGAGTAGACCGCAACTGTTTCTTCAGAATCTAGCTCGAACATGTCTTCTTTGAGATCTAGCATGTCTTCCACCATCACTACTTTAAAAGAAAAGGGTAAGTTCATGGTTTGTGCAAAACTCCCCAACCTCTTACCTGTTTCCTCGACCAATTCTCTACAAATAGTTCCAATAGCAGTTATCTTGAGAAGCTCAAGCGGACAATCACAACGCGACGCTAAGGCTTGCATCAGACCTGTCCACTGCACCCCGTTCCGGATTTCCAGATCAATCACATGTACCTTCTTAGCCTCAGCCACATTTTCCACAATGGCTTGAATTCCAGCAAATTGTACGACTTGGGAAAAGGGAAGCTTGATTTGACATGCCAGGGAGGTATCATTAGGAATCTTCATTGCCCTATCAACATCAAATGACTGCTTGTTCCCCAAAACTTTTGGTGCGACTCTTCCAGTTTCTCGATCAATCTTCTCCCGGAGAGCTTCAGAAAAAAAGTGAACCACTCGTTCAACTGGATTCCCGGTACTGGAAGAACGTGAATCACAACGTTTAAGCAAATTCCCAGCACGCTCATACTGCTGATAACCTACTTTCTCGGCAGAAGCAAGAAGGAACTCAACAAGCTCCACGTCTCTAGCTTCCGCATTCGACAGGCCCGAAAAGGAGGATCCAAACGGATGGCTCAGCATGGAGGGAACATCAGACACTTGAGAATAAGTCTGAATGAACCTTGCTCCTGCCACCCTCATGATTTCTTCAGTTGAAAGCTTCCTGCCTGTAGCCACCTGATCTGTGCACGCCTTGTAGTTGCTTGACTCAAAATTTCTTTCTCCATTCAACCGCTTAAACCCGCTGCCATAGTTGTTCAAGAGATCAAGCCCTGCCAACGAGGAGAAAGGGTCTCGCTTCTCTTTCTTTGGTTCAACATGTGGAACCAAATTCGGGATGTCTTCGAGCTTTGCAATCTTCCCTAAGCACGCTTGGAATGGCATCGAGAGAGGATCAAACTGCATGGCATCATACAGTCCATAGTATGGAATCAGTGGCTGCTGCTGTTCTTCTTGTTGATACTTGGGAAACAAGTTTCCTCCAGAGGAGTAGTCATTTCCATAGCCATGATCCGAATCAACGGAACCAAATTCCCCCAACTTTCCCCATTCCTCTGCTCCAAACAAATTCACTTGTTTCCCCACATTGTTCTCCGCTTCCATGCCATCAAAACCTTTCTCAGTTGAGCTGAATATATCATGAACTCCACCGAAATTGAAATCCCCGAAAGAAAACATAGCATTCGTCATCACGAAAACTCACGATTTAGGCTCTCAATTCTAGTTGGTAAAAGCACTTTTTAATTGCAAACATGAACACATTAAAGATCGTCTGAGTTTCTTATTCCTAGTTCCTTACTTATGAAAGCATCATTATAAATTTAATACTACCCAATTTTGACAGAGTCCTATATCGCATGGAAATCAAGGGCAGAACAACGACATTGATGTTTTTTATGTTATCAATATGGCCTGCATCCCAAAGTCCAAATATATGAATGCCATTTGTCCAACCAACAGATGTAAATTTAATATACATAATTCTCAATATAGTGTGATTCAAACAAGGCTTTGATGTACAAACCCTAATTTTTAAAGAACAACGCTAACGTCACCTCTTTGTCCAACCATTTTGATTATTAACATGTTTTAAAACTTAAAAGTGAAAAAAATTCATCCTCGTTCAATTTTTTAATCATCACTAAATATATGTTGAGAATGGATCCCATATTGACGAAATTAAGGACCTTGCATGGGCTTATAAGTAAGTTAGGCTACTCCTTATATTGTCAATTGGTTTTATGGTGAAACCCTCAACTTTCTTCAACATCTCTTAAAAAAAAAAAAAAAAAAAAATCAAATTTTCAAGATTGATGATGTATAAACCCTAATATCCAAAGGTCAGTATTGCATCCACCCCTGATTAACGTAATTTAACCGCACAAATTTCATGATTGATCATTCATTTTCTTGACCATCATTTATAAATCATATCTGTATCAAGTCTGAAATGTTCAGGATTCAAACAAACTTAAGCCGCGTTGATGTATAAACCCTAATAATTAAAACAAATTCTGAAGAAAGTTCCCCAACAATGCATCTTAAGAAGTTCAGCCAAGAATGAAACAAACAAAAAATACATAGAATATATAAGCAAACGCGCGAACAGATAAATTTGGGAGCTTACAGTGCAGCCTGCACCAACTGCTGCTGTGTTTCTAAACGGAAATAGCTGAGGAGGCTCTGAGAGCGACATCCGACACAAGTTGGATGATTAGCGTTTGTATATTTCATCCGTCGTTGGCTGGCAACAGTGCCTTGTCGGGTCCGAGATGAGAGCAACAGCGACCGATTTGCGCTGACGATTAGTCGCTGGTGCAACTGCTGATCATGGCCGGCATGCAACTTAAAGACCTACGTTATGGTAAGCAATCAATAAAATTTTCCTTTATAATTTGGAGAAAATTTCAATTTTAGTTTACAGATTGTTGCTATTAAAAAACAATAGTTTAATTTTATCAAATTTTTTACAAAATTAAAACTTGTGTGACATACGAACAAGCCTCGCAATTGCTTCATAAAATCATTGTCCATAAATTTCAAAATCAATATATTATATGAATTAAATCACGAGAACTAAACATTACTAACCAATTGGCCTAAATGCAGAGCCCAGCCTCCTACATTGGCCTCTAAAGTCAGACACTTATGTTTGTAAGTAGAGTACAAACTTTTCTTAAGCTAATTAAACTATTGCTTTTCAGAAGACAAATAACCTAAACATGGATTAGGAGCTCAAATGAGAATAAGACTGGACCCATTCATAAGCAGGCTTTTGACATGGATTAAGGCCCAGTCAACATTAAGGCCCAATATAATTAGATTTACTCTGTGACTTACCAATTAACCCGCCACTTTTACTTAACAGCCACGACCCCCAATCATATTCTGACACCTCAGAAATCATACATCAGTCGACGTGGCGTAGACCCAAAAAATATCACCGAATGCTCTCCCTCCCTCACGTTTAAACACCGCCCCGCTTCTCTCTTTCCTCTCCGCTTCGTATTTGCGTTCCGCATGTAATTTGTTCATTTAATTCAACCGGGAGAGGTGGTCGTTGTGGCGGTGGATCGGATCGGTGCACATCGGACCGGACGGCGATGGCGGAGGACAAGTACAACCGGAAGAACCCGGCGGTGAAGCGGATTCTGCAGGAGGTTAAGGAGATGCAATCCAAACCCTCCGACGATTTCATGAGCCTCCCCCTCGAGGTTTCTCACTTTTCCCGATGATTTTACAAATTCAGATTATTGATCTTGTAGTTTTTCTGTTTAATTCACTTTGTTGGTGAGGTTTGAATTTGATACCCGAATTTTGGTTTTTAATTGAATTTAAATATTGGGGGCTCGAGCTGAATTTTGATTTTTGTTTCCTTTTTTCTCTTTCTAAATTTCAATTGGTTTTCAATTTTGGGGATATTTTGAAATTGGGGATATTGTTTGGACTAAATGCTAATTATCAACGTATCAGTATTGTTAGTTGATTAGCGTTTGTTTGCAGGAGAACATATTTGACTGGCAATTTGCAATCAGAGGCCCTAGGGACACCGAATTCGAAGGTGGGATTTACCACGGGCGGATTCAGTTGCCGGCGGAGTACCCGTTCAAACCCCCTTCATTCATGTTGCTGACGGTAATATGTTGTGCATTTTTTAGGATAATGGGCTATTTGCTGGTTGGGATAGTTTTTCTGTCATTATGTGTTGACTTGTTTACTTCACTTGCAGCCAAATGGTCGCTTCGAAACCCAAACCAAGATTTGCTTAAGCATATCGAATCATCATCCCGAGCACTGGCAACCGTCATGGAGCGGTAAATTTCACACTCTCTTACATATTGCGTGTGCTAGTGTATGGTTTATGCAGACAAAATGTCTCAAGAGCTATAATTTTGGAAGCTTATTATTACGTAGGTAGGCTTGGCAATGTTCCAATATGCATTTTCTAAGCAGCATCCGTATTGCTCAGACCAATTCCACACCCGAACTCATAACATTGTATAGATACGCCACTAAATCATGGCTAGCTTGAAATGGAGTTGGAACTGGACTTGCTTAGTCCAATGACCATATCACTATGGTGTTCCTTGTTTCGGACTTTTCCCATTTGTATTCTTAATGTGTCTCTATTCAATTATTAACATTTTAAGCGGTATTGAGAACACAGTCTCTGTGCTGATGTGATGTGAAACACAACTGAAATTTGAGTTGATTCCTCGGTGATTGACATTTTATTCTCATCTTGCTAATGTACTGTGTCTGTTGGCAGTGCGGACTGCTTTAGTTGCACTTATTGCATTCATGCCTACCAACCCAAATGGTGCGTTAGGTTCACTGGAATACAAGAAGGAAGAAAGGCGTGCCCTGGCCATCAAATCTCGTGCAGCAGCCCCAAGATACGGCACTGATGAACGCCAGAAGTTAATGGACGAGGTAAAATATCCGCTGAAAGTTCCGTTGCAATTACATAATTGAAGATCTCATGACAGAACCTTGCTAATGGGTAATATTAATTTCACAGATTCATGAATATATGTTGAGCAAGGCACCCCCTGTTCCTCAACTGAGCCCCTCCCAGGCTTCAGAAGAGCATCCTTCAAACAAGGAAGGCAATGTTCAGGAGAGTTCCACAAGCGCTGGATCCACACCCGCTGAGGAAACTGCTGGGGAAGGGCCTGCAAACCCAACAGCAGGAGACAGGATTGTCGAAGAAGTTCAGGAAGCCCCTCTGAATGCTAACCCTGCCCCTGTAACAGCGAGGGCATTGAATGAAGCTCCTTCCACCGGATCAAGTCAGCTGCTACAAAGGCCAGAAGTTAAAGTACAAAAACCAGCTGACGATCGCTTGTTCACATGGGCTGCTGTTGGACTTACCATCGCAATCATGGTTCTTCTATTTAAGAAGTTTATGAAATCCAGTGGACACGGTGCTGTTTTCATGGACGGATCATAGATTTAGTGACGATTTGAGCTGCCTTTGTAACAGAATATGCTTATATCTTATATAGCAGTTAAAAAAGACATCTGTTTAAAGTTTTACATATATATGAAGTATCTGTGATCTATTTTGATCATGTAAAATGTACGCAATTGTAATTAAACGTAAAATGTTTTGCATTCGTGAGCTTTGTCATCCCAGAAACATTTTCCATGTCAACAAATCGTTATTAACGTACCCTCTTCTTATCGCCGTTATACTTCTGTTTAATTGTGTCCGTTTGAGGTTCAATTTAATCGCCAGAAATACACACCACATTTTCCTCCTCTTATGCACTTTTGTTTATTTATGTCCGTTGTTCTCGTTTGATGTTCAATCAAATGGCCAGAAACAAAGAGGCGAAGGAGATAGAGAGGTGCTCATCATTTCTCAAATTGTAATTAATTATGCATGCACCAAGAATGGAATGATCTTATTCAATTCAAAGATGTTCCCCTTGCGCCAAAATTATCTTGACTTCAACCTGCTCATTAAGCAGTGAAATATTTCCACCCCTAGTCGACAACTTCTCCATAAACAGAAACTTTCCGATTGAGACGAGGAAAACACAGGATCGAACAAGTTTGTGATCTCCCATCGTAGCACCGAAGCACATCTGTTCTTTCATATAACCAACTATTCTACTTGTACTTGCAGCATAATTCCCTGTTCTAACAACATTAGCAGTCAGAAAACAAATTGGAAAGAGATGATGCTACTACGCTATTCCACGACCCGTTTCAGGGGTGCATGACTTCAAAATGATGAGCTCTCCCTTAAGCTTCCAGTGACCTATCTCGAACAGATTAGTTGGTTCAAGACGATGTGCAGCAGATGGTATCAGCAAGTAATTAGAGGCTACATCTTTTTGTGCATTGCCCTGTAACACTGGAGACTGCACAAAGGAAGCTTCGACTTGGAATCCCGATACTTGTATGCATTCGTGCAATTTGGACCCGCACATTTTTCACGTGGGGGAGGATAGCTAAATAACACAAACCATCAAAGTTATAAAATGTCAGTCTCAATAAGAAAAGGCAAGATTAAAAAAACAAAACTGGGGTTGGTAAGAAGAAAGCAAATGCTGTACCTGCAAGGCACTGGACTGAAAATACTAGGCAGACCAATATCATCAGAAAATGTAACGGTGGTTCCATTAGGACCGATGACCCATCGAACAGTGTTTGGTGCCAATGTGACAGGACAGACGGTCCTCCCCTGCATTGCATAATATTATAGTTAATACTGCATGAGAATAAATGCAAAGAGCCACGAAAAAAAGGTATAATCTCTCAAAGACCTTATTCAATCCGTCCCTTTGCTGCTTCAGTTTTTCTTCCTTCTTCTTCTTCGAATCTTGACCCAGTATTCTTCTGATTGCCCCAGCCTAAAAATGAGAGGTGAGTCTGTTTCTACATTTACCACCTGAGATAAAATTATAAAGCGTGATATAAAGGCCAAACCTCAGCTTCCCTAGCTGCATTCTCTAACTTCACTTTCCGTCTTTGTGCAGCCTCAGCTTTCTTTAATTGCCGTTCCACTTCAGACATTTTCTCCTTCTTGCCTGTGGTCAACCAGCCAACAGAAAAACTGAAAACAAGTTCAGTACGCATGGGCACATGAATCTAATCGGAATTATGCAACAAACATGAAGAGAAGATGCGCACTTTTAGATGGGACAGGAAGCAAATCACTAGCAATGTCAAGAAAACCTGAACCAGGTAAAATATCTTTTCCAGGGTGGAGGGTCCGGTTACGTGTAGTGAGGGTTGATTCTTTCCGCCCTTCTAGAAGTAGACTAAGAGATCCTGTTTTCAGCTTCTTCCCATTTGGTTCAGGTTCATCATCAGATGTCAATTCTTCTTCACCTTCTTCTCCCAAATAGTCTTTATCCTCGTGCATTTTTTCTGATCTTGACCTTTTTTCACTAGCTTTTCCCAGCCTTGAAGGTTTATACTCTCCACTAACATCTCCATTAAGGCGAACGTCCATTTGAATTCTCTCTGAACGAGCAACCTTAGATGCACTTAGCCTTCCAAGGAATCGGATTTCTTCATCTTCATCATCATCTTCGTTAAATCCAGCATCCAAGGCGCTTCTCTTAGGAGCCCGCTTGCTCTTACGAACTGGCTCATTGACCCCACCTCCACCTTCATCATCCTGCATCAATAATGTTACGATACACAGCATTGTTATAATGTAATCATGAACAAATCACAGAAATCTTTCAGAAAAAAAATGGGGGTTAACTTTTGAAACCAAAATAGCAACCGCTGAACTAGAAACTTTTCAAAGAGTTCCTTGTCATTGCAGTTGTGATTACACAGAATTAAATGAATAATCATTGGAAAAATCAGACAGGGTGACAAATAAATCCCACCGTACAGGTCATACAAAATGAGACCTATTAAAAATTTCAATAGTAACAAGAACCAGGGTGAGGTACCTGAGCAAGGGGATTCAGTTGGGGTGTGAAGGCACCTAAAGAGCTTAAAGATTTAGCAGTGGACGAGCCACCATCATTGCCAACATCTGCTATATACTTGGTGTTGAGTGTACAAGTAACACCTCCAAACTTAAGCTTTAACTTCTTCGGGTTGTTCTTACTTCCCAATCCATCAGAATGCACTATTTTCTTCTTATTATTCTGATTCCCATCAATGGTTCCTTTGCCAATAGGGATATTATAGCTGAGTGAAAATGTCGGTGGATTTAACCGAGGTTTATGTGATATGATACTCCTCTTCTTCCTGACAATGCAACCTCCAGGCGAAAACCCAGCACCAACGAAGCTTTCCATCTATGCCGAAACAGTGGCAGTTCTTTTTATGATACCTAACATTCAGAAAACAAGGGGTGGAAGATCAACACAATTTCATTATTTTACAAACCCCACAGTGAACCTGAAGATTATAATACCAAGTCCCTCTGTAAGAACTAAATCACGATGAGCCTATGAATCTAATAGCGCCAGCAAGTTGTATGAAAGAAACCAAGTCCCCTAGGGCATGTCTGGGACTGCTTCTTAGAGGACTAAAAGTGTTTGACTATGTTTGTCAGAAAAACTTAAACGTGCTTCTAGGTCATCGAAGCGCTTTTTCCAAGTGCTTATTCACGAGGCTCTCGATTTTTTTTTTTATATATAGTTAACCCATTTCTAATAAAATCACTTCTAACAAAAGCGCTTATGAGCCCTACAGAAGCACTCCCAAACGGACGGAGCAAAGCAGTGATACTGATAAGTATGCCAGAAATAGAAAAACAGCACCAAACGGTCCAAACTGAAGCTTAAAGATTTTCATTGCCTTGGTCTCCCTATGGATTTTTTAGTTTTTGGAGACAACATTAACTGTAAGAACAAACCACTTGGAGTACATTTTCCTCCTTCCCCTATTTCCTATTTTCTGAGCAACCAAACAGAAAATTAAGGCCCCACTAACGTCCAGTACTCGAATTCACCATAAAACTAACAAAAGAAAAAACAAGAAAGTATCTCCCAACATTTTGGCTTCTTTTCTTGAGTCCTGAGTTGGTATTTCAGATTTTCCGTGGAAACAAACAGAGAACAAGAAAAGAAAAATGCGGAAACTGGAAATTAAAAAAGCGAAGTCAAAAGCACATAATTACCTTGAAGAAGTCAGGGAGCAGGCGAAAGCACAGTGATGGAAGAGCCAGGAGAAACCCTAACCCTAACGGGGGGAAATGGATACGAAAGGTTGGAGAAGTAAATGCAGTGAGTGAGAGTGAGAGTGAGAGAGTAGTGGGATTATGGCATTTTGGGAATGGTCTTGAATTGGTAAAGCATGAAAGTGGATTATTATCTCCTCATTTTCTTCCATTTTTTTTTTCCTTCATTTAGTAAGCGCAGCTTTCTATGCAGTTGATTTTTATTGAAAACTTCAACGAAAAGTTTTTATACTATTCATTTTAAGAAAAAAAATACATTTTTACATTAAAAAGTCAATTCTGATACTATTTATTTTATTTTTATCGTTAAAACTCAAAATTTTTGATATACCCGACCTGGAAATCAGGGCGTGCTGGCCATCACACCTTGATTTCCAGGTCGGGGTGTGTCAGTTTTCAAGCCTAGGGGTGGGTTCAAAAAATCGAAAACCGAAAAAAATCAAAAATCGAACCAAACCGAATAAAAAATCGAACCGAATTGAAAAAACCGAACCGAACCGAGTTCTTTTGGTTCGGTTTTGTTTTAGTGGTCTAGAAACCAAATCGAACCGAATTAATGAAATTAATATTTTTTTTATTTAATTATTTGTTTTGGGTATTAATTTTTAAACCCAATTTGTAAGCCCAATGTGTTGCCAAAATCAGAAATGTATTTATGCATCTGCTACTTTTCCTATAACTTACAAGGAAGAAGTCGTATAAAAAAGCAGGATCTAAAATAGTGATACCAAAATGGTGCTAACTCCTCACACAGTACTATTAGAACTTAGTTCCTTATTCTTGTTTAATCTGGCTTCTTGCTTCAAGTATTTGTATGCTTATTCATTACTTCATTGCTTATTGTTATATGCAGTAATAATGTATTGGTTTTGATCAAGTGTTTTCCCTTTTGATTTTACTTATGCCGACTAAATAGCAAATTACATTACTAAATGATCGATAATACATACAAAGAGAGCATAATCGATATATGACCCTTGTTGGTTCAAAGTGGGTTATAGTATGATAATGCTCTCATTGTACGTACTATCGTGATAAAATAATTCAGCTCATGTCCACCAACCTATACCAACTCTTTATATTATTCATAGTTAAGAGTTGAGGTATGAAGAAAATGGTAGAAAAGTAAAATTTTCTAAAAAGAAATCTATTTACAATTAAACTTTAAACCCAAAATATTAAAAAAAGCCTTGATTGTCACATCCCGGCCCGCGGCGAATCACTTCCCGGGCCCGCTCCACCACCGTAGCACGATATTGTCCGCTTTGGGCCCCGACCACGCCCTCACGGTTTTGTTTCTGGGAACTCACGAGCAACTTCCCAGTGGGTCACCCATCATGGAAGTGCTCTAGCCCCCTTCTCGCTTAACTTCGGAGTTCCTACAGAACCCGAAGCCAGTGAGCTCCCAAAAGGCCTCGTGCTAGGTAGGGATGGGAATATACATTTAAGGATCACTCCCCTGGGCGATGTGGGATGTTACATTTATGTTATGATTCTAGTTGAACTTTAAATGTTTATTTTCATTGTCTTTGATTCTAGTTGGAATATTTATGTTATGATTGTGTTGGAGATGTTAAAATTTAAGATTTCAATTTTTTTCATTTTTTGAAAAAAAAAAAACCAAAACCGAACTGAAAAAAACCGAACCGAAATTTCGGTTCGGTTTCGGTTTTGGCAAAAAATCAAACCGATTTGAACCGAACCCACCCCTATTCAAGCCCTTTTCATTAATTTTTTTTTCTTTATTAGGTGTTTTTGTCCACACATCTTTTTTATATTTTATACACTTTTTTATTTTCAATCATCAAATTAAATAAAAAAATTCAATTAAATAAAAGATCAAAACATAAAAATTAATATTTTTTAATTTTTAATTTTTAATCATCACATCAAATAAATAAAAAAAAATCAAAACATAAAAATTAACGGAACATGCGTAAGAAGGAAAGAAAAAATATATGGAGTAGCACCATTCTTTTTAATTTGTGTACGAAACCAGTCGTAGGCTTGGGAATATGGCTCGAGCGGTCAAGCTCAATACTTGTAACTTGAGGCTAGACCCGCCGAGCACAAACGGGAAACACTGCTGACTTTTTTATTTTTAATAATGTATATGTAAATACCTGGCAATTTCTTATACGATCCATTAATACAACACGAAAATAATGAGTTTTGGGTTAACAAGATAACTAATCGGGTCATTATCGGATCACATGATAATAACCCGTTCATTTACACGAGAGTGACACGCTGATAACCTGTTTCGACACGACAAGAAAAAAGTTATTTTGATGATTTTAATTTTTTAAACTACTAAAAAAAACTTACTATAAAATACAATAGATATAATGAATATGTATATATTGTTTATTAATTATTATTCTATATAAATTTTAAAATTTAAGTTTTATTTATTTATTTATTTATTTTTATAGTATATTATAGGTAAAGTGCCACACCCCGATCCGAAAGTGGGGCGTGTTGGCCGTCACGTGAGAGTGACGTAACCATGTGCACAATGCAGAAGCAAGATTAATCAGAAAGATACGAACAAATTAAAATCATGCAACCAGCAACCCAAAACATGAGAGCGTGTTAGTGCGAGAATTAAGATGGTTTACACAATCAGAGCATAAATGGTCTACATGCAGTCAAGTAGAAAGTACTAAATAGAGATAACATCTAAAGGTGGTCCTACATAAGTGAATTCTGTCAGAACGTCCGATGAGCTCCTCGTATGCCACCAACGAACACTACCTAATACCTGGAGAGGCGAAAAACGAAAGACGTGAGTGGACAAAAACAAATCTTTTCAAAACATTTTCTTTACTCAAAAGTTATAACCCCTCTCCGTAAAACCTATATAATTTCTCAGAAATAAAGTATATACTCATATATAATTCTCGAAATCCTGCTGATAGTATGTAAGTATAAATGTATGTATGCCATGCCAAAGTATCATAACTGAATGCCAAATCATAACTTTGTGAATGTGATTGAATACTAGATAATCAACTCAGCCATCGGCTGTATATAGCTCATAACAATCTCATCATATCATATAGCTCATAATCATCGCAATCATATCATATATCATGCACGCACATCAATACCACCTCTAGTGGTCTGCACAACATCATTGTATATAGACTAATATGCTCTAATCCTACAATCACGTGAAGACTGTGCAAAAAATTCGCGGGTCACCTACGAGTCGAACTCACCTATAGTGGTCTATTCGACAGGACTGAGCACCTAACTTGGATCCAATGCGAGCATGCGGTGCGGGAGGTGAACATCACGTGAAAAACTGAGCCCCTATCTCTGGGTGGAAGCACTAATATCAAGGTGCCGGTTTATGAGCTCTAATCACATCACATTATTCACATCACATCATAACTAGTATATAAACTTACCTGCCACTTACCTATGCGTCCGCAACACCATCATTATTATATGTAATCACTAATGCATAATAAAATAAATAGATACTTTGCATGGCATTTCAAATCATACTATTCTTTAAATTCACTTTTTGGGAAAAGCAAGTATATAGGTATATACGGAAAACAAAAGCCCACTCACTGATAAGTAGCCGGGTCGTAACCCCCGTGCCTAGCCTGGCTACGCTCGTCCTCCGGATAGGTCTCGCCTATATGAGAAGTAACTGAAATAACGTCATTTTAAGCACATAAACAAAACTGGCTAATAAATTCTCATATATTGCTCAATTTGGATATGTGAATATACCACAGTGATCTACACAACCTCACGAACATCCCCATATTTTTAGAAAAAAATTCTGACCATCCACGCGCCGCCATGCGCTGGCAAGGGCACGGCCTTACGCACCCGCACGCGCAGACACGTGACCTTCACACTGACGATGTCACTTAACACCTTCAGGAATATTCCGTTAAAACCCAACGGAAACCGTCCAAACTAACTGATGGCGTTAGCATATTTTGTCAAAACTGACGGAATATTCTCTGTCTTCTCCGACGAGTCGCCGGTCGCCGGCGACTGTTCGCCGGTTTCTGGAAAAACTTCCAACTATGGTTTCTTCTTCATTTTTGCACCATTTTCTACATACTTTATACCAAAATGAAGATCTCACAAAGATGAACACAACCATACCTGACTCGACCTCCAACCCGCCGGGGATTCGACGAAAAAAGCCTCGAAAATTCCGGCCAAAATTGCAACTCTCTGATCTCACGAATTCGACGTCTAATTTCTTCCAACGAAGCACTCTGAGCTTCGTAAGGACCTCCTTAAACTCCCTGTGAGCTTGAAATTTCCAAAAACACAAGATTTAACGTTTGCATGAACAGTACCCAACTCGAGGTTAAGGTTTTCACGTGATTTCGAAGTAGTTCTTACCTGAAAATGGTACCAGTGAGTTCATATGGACGAGATGAACATAATGGAACCAAGCACGAGCTCAATCTGTTGAGTTTGAAGGGTTTTGGGGGTTGTTCGTACAAGAGAGAAGATAGAGAGTGTGAGAGACAGAAAGAGAGTGATACGGAAGTGAGAGAGAGAACAGTGATGTGAATGTGTGTGTGTGTGGTCCAAATACATCCAACCAAAACAATTGGACCACCCCCAAACTTAAACACACACGTACCTTAATTAACGTCTAAGGGCATTTTAGTCTTTTCACACATTCGAGAATAATTTTCCGGGAATGGCTGTTACAATCTACCCACCTTATAAAAATTTCATCCCCAAAATTTCATACCATAATACAGCACTAGTAACCATAAAACAACCTTGGGTACATCTCTCTCATCCTGTCCTCAGTCTCCTACGTCGCTTCTTCCACTGAATGGTTTCTCCATAAGACTTTAACCAATCGCACTGTCTTATTCCTGAGTACCTTATCTTTCCAATCAAGTATCGTCACCGGCTCCTCATCATAGGTCAAATCTGAACTGATCTCTAAGGGTTGATGAGGTATCACATGTGACGGATCTGAGACATAATGACGAAGCATCGAAACATGAAACACATTATGTACCTTGGATAACTCTGACGGCAACTCAAGCCTATAAGCAACTTCACCAACTCGCTCGGTGATCTGATAAGGTCTGAGGAACCTAGGACTTAGCTTACCTTTCTTCCCGAATCGTACTACACCTCGCCACAGCGATAACTTTAGAAATACCCAATCACCAACCTTGTACACTCGATCAGTGGCATGTCTGTCTGCTAAACTCTTTTGACGATCTTGGGCCGCTTTCATATTAGACTTAATAACCTGAATGTTCTGAGTAGTCTCCTCCACTAACTCAAGGCCCACTAAAACTCATTCGCCAACCTCTGACCAACATAAAGTTGTACGACAAGGCTTATCATATAATGCCTCGAATGGTGCCATACCAATACTTGAGTGAAAGCTGTTGTTGTAGGCGAATTCCATCAAATCCAACCGCTTATGCCAAGCGTCACCAAACTACAACACCGAAGATCTTAGCATATCCTCCAAGGTATGAATCGTCATCTCTGATTGTCCGTCTGTCTGAGGATGATATGTCGTGCTGTACAGTAATCTCGAACCCAAAGCTTCCTGGAATGCTATCCAAAACTTAAAAGTAAATCTCGGATCTCGATCTGAAATAATACTCACAGGAACTCCATGATACTTCACAATCTTCGTGATGAACAACTCGGCTAACTTGTTCAAAGAATACTTTTCCCTCACAGGAATGAAATGCGCTGACTTAGTAAGACGATCTACAACCACCTAGATTTCATCATAACTATTTAGTGTACGAGGAAGCTTGTATACAACATCCATAGTAATATTTTCCCATTTCCACTGCGGAACGGGAAGTGGTTGCATCAACCCCCAAATGGTTTCTTCCTTTCAGCCTTGACTTGCTGACAATGGCAACCTACTTACATACTCAGCAATTTCTCTTTTCAAACCCGGCCAATAATAAAATTGTCGACTGGTATGATACATCTTAGTTCTTTCTAGATGCATTGCATAAGCCGAACAATATGTTTCATCCAAAATTTCTTTCTTTTTCCCTTGATTCCTCAAATGAACTCACGGTTTTGTTTCTGGGAACTCACACGAGAACTTCCCAGTGGGTCACCCATCCTGGGAGTGCTATCGCGCGCTACTCGCTTAACTTCGGAGTTCCGATGGAACCTGAAGCCAGTGAGCTCCCAAAAGGCCTCGTGTTAGGTAAAGATGAGAATATACATTTAAGGATCACTCCCCTGGACGATGTGGGATGGCCCAAAGCGGATAATATCGTGCTACGGTGGAGTCGAGTTTGGGAGGTGGCTAGGCTTGGGCCGGGATGTGACATAAAGATTGAGATTAAAAATCATAAAACACATTAAAAATAAAAATATCAAGTAATTTAAAAATACCAAAAACATTAAAAAAAATATGTAAACGTTCATAGTCTCATCTTCTACGCTTTAAGGATGGGTATATGATCGTTTGAATTTTTAAAATCATACAAACTCTCATGAATAGTATTTTTAAAGGAGTTCAAAATAAACAAAATTCATAATCATTAATGTATAAGTCTGAAAGATGTGAAAGCATAATAAACGTTCATAATTGCATCCTCAACGCTTAGACGATGGTTACATGGTCGTTTATATTTTTAAAACCCTCCAAATCTCATGAACATTGTTTTTTATTTGAGTACAAAATTAATAAAATTAATAATAATTATTGTACAAGTGTGAAAAATATAATCACTCGTAATGAAAAGCTTTACAACTTTCATGAAGAGGTTAACTCCGAAGTTTAGTCTGTATATACTAATTTAGTATTATGTTTTACATTTTTTTGGGTCAAATTATGTTTTTCATTTTCACTGATTTAAAATATATTTTTCTTAACGGGTAACGGGTTGGGTTATATTACCTGATAATATTAACGAATTGATTTTGGGTCAGGTCATATTACCCATTTACTTTAACGGGTATTACACGACCCGTTAAACTATCGGGTATGACACGAAAATTACACGAACACGAGAAACACGACACGAATGCCAGGTCCATATGTGAAGCAAAAAATAATCAAGAAAATTATGAAGGTAACACGTGGTAACACAGCCCGACCTGAATCAGGGCATGCTAGCCGTCACGTGAGCGTGACGTAAGCCATATGCGCATTGCGGAAGCGATAAAGAATAGAATTTACGGATAAATTAAAATCGAAACACTAGCAATACTAGTATAAGAAGAAGTTTGAACTCCAAGAATACAGAGCATAAAAGTCTAGCTGCAGTCAAGCAGAAAAAGTACTAAATAACCGATACCCTCAGGTGATCCTACATGGATGGTGATCTGTCAGAAACTGCCTTGAAAGCCTTCGCTATGCCAACAACGAAAATTCTACTCAGAACCCGAAGGGGCAAAAAACAAAATTGAATGGGTCAGTAAAACGAAGCTTATATGAAAACCTTATCTTCCTTTGAATATACTAATCCATCGCCGTAAAACAAGTATAGTTTTCCCAGAAAATAGAATACGTAAATATAATTCAAATCATGCTCAGTATATCAACTTCATATTTATATGTATGCCATGCCCAATATCATGAAATACCAACTGTAAGCCAAGTGATGCAATTCATAATAATCATTTGCTAGCCGAAGTCACCTGACGTGATCTATACAGCAAATCTAGAGCTCATTTCAATCACATCTCAATCTCATATCTCATCATATAATTCATCATGTATATACGTCACATATCTCATCATATCTCATCATGTATATACATATCTGCACACGAGTCGAAACCACCTCAGGTGGTCTGACCGACATGACTGGGTGTAAAATAAATACGCTCTAGTGCTACGATCACGTGAAGACTGTGCGCTAATCGTGGGTCACCTACGAGTCGAACCCACTGAAAGTGGTCTATACGACAAGACTGTGCACCTAACTTGGATTCAAGATGAGGGTGTGGTGCAGAAGATGAACATCATGTGAAGGACTATGCCCCTAACTCTGGGCGAGAGCACTAACACCGGGGTGCAAATTAATGAGCTCAATATGCATCACAACATCACCGTCTATCTCATAATCATTACCAGCATAATATACTCACATGTGGCTTACCTGGGCCTCCGCAGCACCATGCAACAATATGCATAATCATGATAATGCATATGCTAAAATACGATGCAAGTATGGCATGACAATTAAAACACATTTCCTTTAAATACTTTTTCTGGGAAAAACGTCAAGTGTAAATATATATATATATATATATATATATATATATATATATATATATATATATAACAACTGCCCACTCACTGATATGTTGAAGGGTCATAACCCCCGTGCCTAGCCTGGCTACGCTCGTTCTCCGGATAAGTCTCGCCTATATGAGAAACAACTATATAGGCGTTATTTTAGAGCACATAAACAAAACTAGGTAATAACTTCTCATACAATGCTCAAATTGGGTATATGAATATACCACTGAGACCTACTTAACCTCACAAACATCCCTATATTTTTAGAATTATTTTATGACCTTTCACGCGCCACCACGCGCCGCCATGCGCCGGCCAAGACACGGCCAGACGCGCCGGCCACGCGCGGCATGTGCCTTGCACGTTGTACGGAAACAGTAACGGCAGTTAAGGAATATTCCGTTAAAACTAACCTGACGCTGTTAGAATATTCCGTCAACTCTGACGGAATATTCCGTCTTTTTCTCCGATGGACCTCGCCGGTCGCCGCCGTCCACCGCTGTCTGAACTTTGAATTTTCGCCGGTTTCTGGAAAATTTTCAAATCTTTATATCTTCTTCATTTCTCAACCAAATCTCATGAAACTTGAACCAAAATGAAGCTTATGAAGAGTATAATCAATTCTTACCACTTTCAAGCTCCAGAAATCACGGGATCTCGCCGGAAAAGCCACGATAATTCCGACCAAACTTTGAACTCATCGATCTCGCTATTATGACGTCCAAATCACTTGGTTTTTCTTCTCTGAGCTTCGTGAGGATGATCTAAAGCTTCCTATAAGCTTAAAATCAAATGAAACTCTCGCGATCACAAGTGCATGAACAGTACCTCAAAACTGGGTTTCGGGTTTCTCGGGTTTTCAGAGGTTTCACGTCCAACAATTGGTATAGTTGAGTTCGCGATGACGAGATGAAGGTGAGGGTACTAATCACGAGCTCGATCTGTGCATAAATGGGTTGGTTTGAGGTTCGTCCGTACATTTGTACGGACGTTGCAGAAAATCGAAATGGAGAGGAGAGAGAGAAGGTCAACGTGTGGGTGTGTGTGTGTGTGGTCTGTGTGTGGTCCAGCCAACCAAAGCAAAACAACAAGAATAACTCAAGTCTAAGTCCCTAATTGGCTCCAAAATATTAGGGACTTAACCTATTTGTCCACATCCAAAACTTAAACCACACAACGCCACAACAAACTCAACGTCCCAGGGGCATTTTAATCTTTTCACATCAACGATAATTATTTCTCGGGACGAGCTATTACATGTGGATTTTTGGGATAAAAAGACAAAATTACCCTTGATGCACATCGGGATTTTTAGGCGCATGCAACGGACAATAACGGCTCAATCGAGGTCAAATGTGATCAAAAATGGTATTCTTTTAAACCCTCTCATCACTCCTCATCAAATCTTCACCCACAGGGTAACTCTCAATTATTATTTTCAAATTGGGATTAATTGCCAAAATTAATTGATTAATTACCTAATTGATTGCAAGATATTATTTAATATCTTGCAATTAGAACCAAATTGCCACCATAAGTGGCCGGTCCCTATTTCCCAAAATAGGGCCGGCCACACCTCTATATATAGCCCCTTATTTCTCTAAAAACCTAAGTCTAATTCTCTCCCAAAATTTTTCTAAACACCTTCTCTCAAATTTTAACTTTGGCATTGGAAATTCTTCGGCCAAAGCCCCCCATTCATCGTGAGCGCGTGAGGCTCTTGGCCTTGATCATAGGTGTTGATTGTTTTGTAGGTGCATTTTCGTCAGAGAAGAAGACGAAAATTTGCATCCACAGTACATATTTACAATACGAGGTGGGGTATGAATTAGTGACAAACTCATCATTCACGAAATTTAAACTTAAGATTATTTATTTATAAGTAAAAAAAAAATATCATTAGATTATAATACTAAGTGATAATTCTCTTCAACGGTGATGTGGTGCAATATATTGGCCTTGACGGTCCAGAGCCGAAGCACTGCTTACCTTGAATTTTTTTTTTTTTTTTTTGGAAACTCACTGCTTACCTTGATTAGCCATAGAAGAACGTACTAGTTTTTGTAGATTTCGACATAACTAAGTTAGTTAACTCATGTGTGTCTTCTGCATTCAACTTAGAATCCAATTTTCCATAGTTAAGATTAGTTTTGAATATTTCTCGAATCAGAGCTACAGACTAGCTGTTTCCAATTTTTTTATATTATTTATCGTTGTTCATAAAGAAGTATTCTTGTAAATTATTTTTTTATTTTTTTATTTTGTGTCTCAATTGTCTTCTTTCAAAAGGATGATTTTTGTTACGTATTTGTAACTTTAATATTTCTTGTAAGGAGCTTATAACTCGTGTGATTAAATATTCTTACATGAGCATCCCAGATCTTTTATACAATTCCTCCTCCCTTATTATCGAATATCAACAAAAAAGAAGAAGATGTAGATAGAAAGATATATAGTTGAATGGTTGACATAACTCTATCTCTTATTTGCTTCTCTTTTATCTCGATCAAGTACTCTTCAAACGTAGTGGAATAAGTGATGTAGTTCTCGAAGTACAATTTCTCCCTTTTTTCACTTGCTCTCTACGAACATCACTCTCTAATTTTCTAATAAGAGAGTTGTACAGACGTAATAGACCTTTTTAAGAGTGCTAATAATAGTTTTCTTCAAAGTTTATATTCTTAAATAATCAAATATATGTGGATTCGATGAACTGATTAATATTATCAAAATCTCATGAAACAATTAACCACAAAATTTAAATACTCCAAATCCTTGGTTTGAGATCCCCTATTCAAACACTTTCTTTCAAGTTTCAAATCCCTACCCCAAAAATGAATGTGATGCAAATAAAAGTGAATTTGCATAATAGCATATATACAAGTAAATCCTGTAGGCTAGGTGTAATGCTTCTCAAGAAATAAAGACAAATAATACATGCTACGGTACAAAATGTAAGCTTTAATTTGTATATTCCTACATCTCTACTCTTCTCAATTTGCTAGTTATGTGAGATGTTTTTCTTGTACAACAAGAAACAGCACAAAACAAAATGGAAGGAACTGAAGATATGTATACAGAGAGATCATGATCGTCACTTGATCAAGGAAGCAATGGCAAGGCAATGGCTGGCCATTTTACGAAGCTTGTCGTCGTAATCACCCAGCGGAGATTGCTCTCCTTCAAACCCGTCCCCACACGTCACAGCATCGGTCACCACCCCGCTAAGCATGCTATTAATCGTGCCAATGTCGCGGCTCTGGATTGCATCAATGGCGCTCTGAAGGCCGTCCAAGGCATCAGAGTACATGTCCTTGCAATCACTGAGAGCAGCGATCATTCCACGCGCAGTGTTAGGCGTTGTCAGAAGTTTTGAGGCTGCGGCTAGAGACATCTGGGCGTGTGCGGTGCAAGCCTTGATTGCCATCCCAAGCGCGGATACGGGGTCAACCTTGGGTGGTTGGAAAGGGGTCAGGGATAAGATGCAAAGATCAGGGTAGTCGGCGTTTTTGCATAGTTCTTGGATCGCCGGGTTAGGTGGGGTTGATGATGAGGCCGTGTTGAGAACAAAAGGCTGCGCAAAGAGGTTTCCGCGCGGGCTGTCAGAAGAACGGCGAAGAAAGGATGAGGAGGAAGATGGAGAAATTGAATTTCCAGCAGGGGATGGTGCTTGTGGAGGCTGTGAAGGAGGGTTTGGGGAGGGAGTTGGGGCCGGAGTAGGACTACGGGTTGGTGGAGGGCCTGCTGGCCGTGACGAAGGGAAGACTTGACCCGGCTGTGGCTTACTAGGAGGCACGGAAGCCTGCGAGTTAGGAGAACTTGGTGATGGAGAGAGAGAATAGTTAGGTACCTCAGTTTCAAGTCCCGGGGCTGGCATACAGCTTGCGCGGAGTTAAAGCCGAAAATGAAGAAGAATAAGATGATGAGAGGCGTTTGAGTATAGCACCTTGGATCCATTGTTGCTTCTGAATTTGTTTGCAGGGTTGGTGGAAGGAACTAGAAGAGAAGAAAATGAAAGAATGGGAGGCTTTTGAAACAAGGTAATAACCACTGTGTGTTTGGTGAATAATGCCTTAGTTTGCGGATTGTTTGGCTATCAATGGAATTTAACTTAAATAACACATTATTTGTATTTACAGTTTTGGCTTTCAAATTAGGGGACCAGAATTCAATCTCCTACAATAGGTGGATGGTCTCTCTCTCTCTCTCTCTCTCTCTCTCTCTCTACTAGGCTATTTTGTGCACTGCATGCCTTAAGCTCGTTTTTGTTGTTACATTGAAGGGAATCGAACCTGACCGACCCTAACCCTAATATGCTACCCCGAACCCTTTACTCTTCCTTGTTCTTCACCACTTGGGCTAAACACAAGGTCAACTAGCTTAAGCTCTTCAACTAAAATAAAAATATATTCAGTTTGGATTGCATAGATAAATAAATTAAAAATTAAAAATTAAAAATTAAAAAAAAAGGTGTCAAAACCACTATCCTGTTAATTTTACTGGATGTAGAGTGCTGAACCTGAGAAACTTTAATTAATCAGACCTTGAATTCTGGGAAGAAAATCAACATCTTGGACTACAATTTGAATTCACATTATATACGGTAGCAAATGCATATAATGTACCGATTTACGTACATCAAATTTGTCCAACTCCAACATACAGCAACAAACAGCTGAAACCATAAGTTAACTACATCTTATTCAGATAAAAACCAAGTCTTGCGCAAACTAAAAGGCTTGCAGCTGCAGGAAAGGAAGCAATTGATGCATTCTACTTATTTACCAAGCAGGCATTGAGGACAAAGGATTTAGTTGTCATGAGACTCATAGTGACTCTTGACGACAGTAACTGGGCACGAAGCATTATTTACGATATGGATGCTGACACTGCCCATTATAACCCTGCGAAATTAACAAGCACGTCAAAATCCAATCATAATCCTAAACATTGAATCCAAAGATACATACAGTCAACTAAAGGGGATTCCTTGGTTAGCTGGTTTGGGGTTGCTCAAATTGTTTTAAAAGCAGATTCTTAAAAAATTTAGAATAATTTCCCATGGAAAAAATGACATCCTCAACCAACTCCGCCACATGTACACAAAAATCCCAAAACACAAACAGAAATTCGAAGTCTGTTTTTAGCCAGTTAACTTGTAAATTTAGGAGACGTATCATACAAACATTTCAAAAACCACCCTTAAACTTACAATTCCTCTGTCCATTTTTAATACACAAAGCTATTTTACACTAAAGGGGTGGAAAATTTGAGTTATGCCACACAATTGGCCAACGTTATAAATTGGTATCAAACTCGTCATTCAGAGAGTCTAACCTATAACCTCCCACTTACTAAACTGTAGTACTAGTGACACAGTTTCTCTGTTCATTAAACTATCAAGTTAACAGCAACTTTTGCACGGTGCAATTCATTTCAAATTAAAATCGAAAACATGCTATGAATTATAATGTATATGAATATGTACCTCTGAATCTTGCCAAGGCCTCTGCTTCCAATAACAAGGAAGCTCAAGGGGGTCTTGTCAATAGCCTCAAGAATCTTCTCACGGGCATCGCCCCAGTAGATCTTCATCACCACCGTAACCTGCTCCAATCCAACCCAATAATTATTAATTATCACACAACTTATTAGTTATCAATTTTTTTTAATCATATCATCAAAATATAGCTTAATTATTAGTATGATTCTTCAAGATTAATAATAATTAAAAGAAATCAATTTCTAAACTCTAACCTCTTTCTGCGTCGCACCGTTGGCGATGTCGATGGTTTCAGCGTCAGGGTTCACTCCATACTTCTTCATAACGTTGGGATCAGAAAACTCCTTCACAGGAATCAAAGCTGCAAACAAGTCCATCGATTTATCAACTAATCACCATGCATGCACTCATAATCTCAAACAAAACCCACAAATCGAATTTAAAAAGTACTAAACACAAATTTGCCAAACTTGAAACAAAAAGTCTTGATCAGAGACCACCATAGTTTTATGTATTTTTCAGTTTTTTTTTTATCAGTGCTGAAAATTGAGTCACACTCATTACAAACAAAACCCAAAAATAAAAAAAAAATGACAAAAGCAAGAGAGAAAGTTTAAATCTTGATCTATAAATTTATACAGAGAAAGAGAGAGGGGAAGGCGTACGTGAACCGGTGACGCCCCAGAGCTGCATCTCGCCCTGCTCGTAGTACTCTTCAGGCCGGACCACCACCAGGATAAGGTGATCGCCTTTCCGGGCAACGTTCTCGACAGCCCATTTCAGGGCTGCCCTGCTCCCCGGCGAGAAATCCACTGCCACTCCTACTCTCCTGTCTTCCATCTCTCTCTCTCTCTCTCTCTCTAGAAAGCTGGTCAGAAACAACGCCGAAAGTTCAGAGTCTTGAGAAAGAAGAGCGCTCCATGCACTGACCACCATGAGGGAACTCGGGTATGTGTAACGATGTGATCGCTCCACTTGTTGTAGTTTATGGTAGCCGTTGGATGGTTCTCTGTGTGGGGCCCCGAGAATTGGATGGTTCTTTGTGTGGGGCCCCGATAATTGGGAATAGGGATCGGACGGTGGATGTTTTGGGGAAGTGATGTTGTTTGTCTTTTTTGCTTCGAATTATGAGAATAAGACACGATTGAGTAATGACAGTTGACATGTTAAAATGGTTATGTGTCAGTGTCACTGTATTGGGGATCGGGAGTGTTTCGCCCCAAAACGCGCGTAACTGAAACGACATGTCGTTTGCTTTAGTGTGCTTCTAATGGAAGGCTTGATTCCGGCTTTTTTTACAAGGTTGAGATTCAAAGCAAAGACTACAACCAGGGGATTTTCATAGTGTTCTAGGGCATTTAATATTCTAAATTTTCTTTGTTAATAAATAATAACTATTGTTTGTGAAATGAAGAAGGATTCTCTCTTTTTTTAATTTCTCTCTTTTTCTCTTCCATCCTACTTGAACGATTATGGTTAAGGCACATCGATATCTTATATTGATTTTTTATAAAGACAATAAGATGAGGAAGAGAATGAAGGGGATGAGAATAGGAGGGAGATAAACCTACTCCCGAATCCTCAATTGTTTAGATTTGTCATTTAATTCTCTTTTGAATTATTCAATTCAATGTACGGAATTATACTTGATTGTATAAAGGGAGAAAATGGTTATCGCTTCTCAAATCATAATAGGCAAAATTGCTTGCATCTTGTTCATTTATATCATGTGAGATACGTAAACAGTTCATATTATGATCAATAAATAATGTCTAACTATTTGCATCTCATTCTTTTACTTTATGTGAAAGATGTGATCCGCAAATCTAATAAATGTAGAAATATCTTATGACGCATTATTCATTATTTATCCTATACATACAATCAATTCATATCATTATTGATTAGAAAATTTTAACGAAACACTTCCGGTACTGTTTACTTTTAACGAAAAATCATTTTTTTATATTTACCTGACACTATTCACTATACTTTAAAAATGGCTTTTCGTTAAAAGATAAGTTTTTTTGGACTTTTCATTAATTTTCCTTATTAATTAATCATGACTTATTGCGGTTTTATCTAAGCGTGTAAATATGAACGCATCAACATGGTTTCTTGCTAGTTGTTAATTTGTTTTTGGATTTTCAAGATAATTACTACAAGATTATGAGAAAAGCTAGAGGAGTAAGGAACATTTTGGCCATGTGCTTCAAGTTTCATGTGTTTAAGCCTGAACCCCTAAGGTTCATTTAAAAGTGCTTCTAAAAGAACTAAAAATATTTTTGTAACTAATTTTTAATAAAAATGTAAGTGATCTTGAAAAAACATAAACATGTGCTCCACTTTGATTTGTGATAATAGTCATAATTATGGTCTATGAATATGGATAACACTTGATTTTGATGACGTGAGGTTTTTTCTTTGAAATAACCAAGATCTATTCGCTAAAAATAATACTAAAAAATTTAGTACCTCACGCGTCGTACTAGATTAAGACGTGGCTTAGAGGATCCACACACGAATATTTCTACCTCACTCTAGTCCTTCAGCTTGAACCATAAGCGGGTGATTCAGTGGTAAAGGGAGAATTGCGAGGCTTCCTTCAAATTAAAAACTTGAGGTCTCGGGTTCGAAGCCAGACTTATGACCAGGTGTGAGTCTTCCTGACGTCCAGAATTAATGGATAACCATGACTTGCTACCAATAATCCTCATTTAAAAAAAATAAAAATAAAAAAGTCCTTCCATTTGAACTCATAAGCTAACCTAACCCGATCAAATCACATATGTCATCGTAGCCGTCCATCTCAAAATATCCAGACGAAGAAAGTGGAAGAAGAGCCCCAGTAAACAGGTAAGGCTATCTCCAACTTAAAGGCTCGTGGGCTCCACGGAATCTGAAAGGGTCAAAGGGCCAAAGGGCTGGCCACATGCAGCCAGCTGGCCAGCTCGGGGCTGGTCAGAAATTCAAAAAATCATGTCGGATATAACCGACATGAATGCTTAAACAAAAATTTGAATCCAACTACTTGTATTCAAATTTTTTATTTTTTATTTTATTTTTTGGGCCAATTTTTTTTTTAAAAATTCTTAAAACTTTTATTTTTTTTTCCTATAAATATCTAAACCATTCATTAAATTTAAGTTCTAATTTTTTTGGTTTTTTGGGCCAGTTACCGTTGTAGTTTTTAAATTTAAGTTGTTATTAGATTTGAATTTAAGTTATTGTAGTTTTTAAATTTAAATAATAAATTATGTTTGACCATATGGCATTCGGTTGGAGACGGTTTTTTATGATAGAGCTAAAACGAGCCCTATTGCCTTTTGGCCCTCGGTTGGAAACGGAGGCAAATATGGCCCTTAACTGTTCAAAACCAGACTTGTGGTCAGGTGTGAGTCTTCCCGGCGTCCAGAATGAATGGGTAACCGTGGCTTGCCACCCATTGCGCTCATTTAAAAAAAAATAAAAAATAAAAAAGTCCTTCCATTTGAACTCACAAGCTAGCCTAACCCGATCAAATCACAGATGTCATCGTAGCCGTCCATCTGAAAATTCCCCGACGAAGAAAGTGGAAGAAGAGCCCCAGTAAACAAGTAAGCTCGATCCATTTCCAAAGCCAACTTCTCCCAGAGAATCTCTCTCCGTCGCTTTTTCGGTTTTTTCTGTTTTCGTCGTAACCAGAAAACGCAACTGCAAGTTTTGTTTCAATCTTCTCGTCTCCAGCGTAAGGGCGTTTGATTTGTGTTATGCTTCGAAACGATGGCGTTTTGGTGGGCTCTGTTCGTCCTCGGATTCGCTTACGCCATTTGTAGGTTCCTCTTGATGCTCATTCCCCACAACGTGCCTTCTATCGATGTCGATGCTTCTGACGGTACGCTGCTACCTCCCTCTCTCCCTCTCTCTCTCCTCTTTCTCTCTCTAGATTGTGTGATTGATTGATTAATTGGGCGTGGTTTGATCAATGGCAGTGTTGGATGACGGGAATCAGACGCAGGAGAACAGTTTCATATACGTGAGTTTCTCAAAGATTTTTCGCCTTTTGATTGTATTTGTTATTAGAATTTGTAAAATTTTGTAAGCATTTGTCTCCAGTTCTTTGATTGTAGTTAATTTCTTCGCATTTATCGGTTAATCTGATCTAGTTATAGTTTTGTAAGTAATTAAATTGCTTGTAATTGCATTCAAATTTGTTTCCTTTTGCACTTATTCTTGTCGTTTGAGTTGTTTTGAATGTGATTGTGTGAAGCATTCATTTGGTTAGCCTCTCATTGGGGTTTTACGGTGCAGGTACCTCCGAGGGGAAGGACACCACAAGCGGAGACCAAGGTTCAGTGCTATGAGCCTGCAACCATGAAATACTTGGGATATTTCCCTGCAATGACACCCGTTGAGGTTAGACATGTTATGCATGCTTGGATGTGGGGATTGGTGAATTGAATGTGTAGGGTGTTCTAATATTGTACTCCTCTTTCTTGAATTCTAAATGGGCAGATTATTGTTCCATTCGGTATTAAGTGATGAGCTTGATTTTGTGCCTGCATAGTGCATAATTTTGCATTTACAAACAAGTTCAAATGATAAAAGAGGTGGAGATCACCCTGATCAGAATATCACAAAATTGGTAAATTCCGCTTTGTAAATGTCAGGTCAAGAAGCGTGTAGCTCAAGCAAGAAACGCACAAAAAGCATGGGCAAAGAGTAGTTTCAAGCAAAGACGCCAGTTTCTCCGGATTCTGCTGAAGTATATTATCGAACACCAAGAGCTTATATGTGAGTAAGTACTCTATTCAAATCTCTCTCTCATACATGGATTCCACATGTACTGTGTTTTTATAAGAGATTAGTTTGTGTACTTACACACATAAATTTTGATTAGAATATCTTCACGTGATACGGGAAAGACTATGGTAGATGCGTCTCTAGGGGAAATAATGACAACATGTGAGAAGATCACTTGGCTTCTTTCAGAGGGTGAGCGTTGGCTAAAGCCTGAATACCGGTATTTTTTCTTCTGCTTTGTTTACATTTTCTATATATTATCTGATCTCCGTTAATTTGAGTAAGATAACAGTCTGCTGTGATAAATACCTTGTTGGCCATCTCCATCATGGTTTATTTAATTGCAGTATCAGCGATATACATTTCGCGATGTTTGCTGTCTTGAATGATATCAGTACAATCTAAATTTTTATGTTAATGTTGACTTCTTATACTGTACTCTTTTTCGGGCATTCACCTTATCACTAAATCAATTTTACCATTTCTGTCCAAATTTTTGCTTTTTAACCCACATAAGTAGCTTCTATCTTTATTTATTTTTAATGGTTTTTAGGCAACATAGATAGATTCACTTCCACCAATGGACATATAAATGTACTGTATTGTGATTATTGCTCATGAAAAAAATTTCAGATGTTGCGGAAGGTCAATGCTTCACAAGAGATCCAAAGTGGAATTCCATCCCCTTGGAGTTGTTGGTGCCATTGTGTCATGGAATTATCCTTTTCATAATATTTTTAATCCAATGTTGGCAGCAGTGTTTTCTGGAAATGGCATTGTGATTAAGGTAGTTATTGTTAGAATGCCCACTGTTATTTTATTTGATCACTAGCTGCACTTTTGTGCTTTTTGTTAGAAAGACACTTCACTTGTCTCTATATCCCTAACACCTTATTCCATTCGACTTGATGGTTGTGTAAACACCCCATATCTGTGTTAGCTATTATTCGTTGCTGGGGATTTAGGCTATATATCATTAAAACCTGGTTCAGAAAAAGTATATATACACAGTTTATCTTCTAATGATTTGCTCTGAAGATTATTTGTTAATTTGACAGAGTTATATGCTTGTAATTGCAGGCTTCAGAACACGCAACCTGGTCTGGTTGTTTCTACCTCCGAATAATCCAATCAGCCCTTGCTGCTGTAGGAGCACCTGAAAATTTAGTTGACGCTGTAACAGGGTATTGATTTTTTTTTTAGTTGGGAGTGGGGTTGTTTACTTCTCTAGTCTTGTTCAACTGTCTCCTTATGATCAAACTTTTTCTGTCTCACTAGGTTTGCTGAAACTGGAGAAGCACTGGTGTCTTCTGTTGACAAGATAATATTTGTTGGATCTCCTGGTGTGGGTAAGATGGTATGTTCTTCTTTTGCCTGATTGGATGGATTTCCTGTTCTTGTTTAATTCCTAGAACAGGCTTCTCACTTCCAACTTTCACTTCTGCTATTTCTGCAGATAATGAAAAGGGCTGCTGAGAATCTTACACCAGTTACACTTGAACTTGGTGGAAAAGATGCATTCATTGTTTGTGAAGACGTGGATGTGGAACATGTATGGTTTTTTTCCTACCTCTGCATGTATTTCATCAGACATGAACATTTAATTGCCGATATTTTGGATTATAGTTTTTTGTATTCCTGAACACTGTTTAACCTAACTACTCAATTTAGGTTTCCCAAATTGCTGTGAGGGCAGTTCTTCAGTCAAGTGGACAAAACTGTGCTGGGGCTGAGAGATTCTATGTTCATGAGAAGATTTATTCTTCATTTGTCAGTCAAGTTTCCAAGATTGTAAAATCTGTTTCTGCTGTAAGTATGTCCCTTTCAGCATGTTTGGTATGAAAAATGAATCTTTAGGTTGTTTTGCAACTGTTTTTTCTTTTTCGCGATTTCAATGAAGTTTGATTTCACAGTTAGCAGTTGCATCCACTACATATCCTTTTAATTACAATGTCAGCCAGACGCAGACCCATCTTCCCAGGTTCTTAGTGATTACATAGGCTGGAATGGTTGGGAAAAAAATACTGAAAAATTATCCAGCTAGTTCTGTTGAGACAGTTATACAACGTATACTTATAGATGGGCCCAATAAGAGCTTTGCATTTTATAATTTTGAATAACGTAAAGCATTCCATTGAGATCAAGTAGCAGTTTTAAGAACTTAATGTTTAAAACTTGTGATTCTATTATTTGGTCTTATTTGTAGGGCCCACCACTTACTGGAAAGTATGATATGGGAGCTATATGTTTGCAAGAGCACTCTGAAAGGCTTCAAAACCTTGTAAATGATGCCTTAGACAAAGGGGCAAAGTTTGTTGTTCGGGGAAGTGTTGGCCATATAGGTGAAGGCGCAGTTGATCAGTTTTTCCCACCTACTGTCATTGAAAATGTAAATCACACGATGAAGTTGATGCAAGAGGAGGTATCTAAATTCACGTGTTTTGTGGCATTTTCTGATGCACCTTTCATCTCCAATTAGTTACATGGAGAAACGCCTTTTTGCAGGCATTTGGACCAATCATGCCAATAATGAAATTTAGCACTGATGAAGAGGCTGTCAAGCTTGCTAATGACTCAAACTATGGTCTTGGCTGCGCTGTTTTTTCTGGCAGCCAGCATCGTGCAAAAGAGATAGCTTCCCAAATACACTGTGGAGTTGCTGCAATCAATGATTTTGCATCAACGTACATGTGTCAGGTAAATATTTTATCAGCTAGCAATTGATATTGTTTCAGTTTTCTTCCTTGTTCTTTTCAGTTTTCGTTGAAGATGAAAGGTTTTCGTTGTCATAAATCAGAGATCTCTTTAGTTGAAGTGTAAAAGTATCCTTGTTGCAACATAACCCGTAATGATTTTGTTCAACATGATGACATTGTTAATCCAATGAACTAAAGATATCTCGTACTCTCACGAATTTTCAGTCCCTGCCATTTGGTGGTGTGAAAGACAGTGGATTTGGAAGGTTTGCTGGTGTAGAAGGATTGCGAGCTTGTTGTCTTGTAAAATCAGTTGTCGAGGATAGATGGTGGCCATACATTAAGACCAAGATACCGAAGCCTATTCGGGTCAGATAACAAAATTGAACTGTAATGTGATCTCTCTCACACATTAAAACTACAAATCTGACTGATTTTCTTACTTGGCCAACAACAGTATCCCGTTGCGGAGAATGGCTTTGAATTCCAGGAATCACTTGTTGAAGCGCTCTATGGCATGAACATTTGGGACCGCTTGCGAGCATTGGTTAATGTTCTAAAGATCCTTACAGAGCAAAATTCTCCTGCTAACAATAAGAGAAGAAATGACTGAGCCTGGCACACGAGGATTGGAACATTTTCATGGGTTAGCAGGTTACGAGATATCTCGGGTTTTGGTTTCCCGTTGAAATACATAATCACGGAGCATCAACCTAATAGCTTCCCCTTTTGTTTTGTTGGTTCTAATTTAGTCGCAGCATGCATCTCTCCTAAGAATGTCTTGTTAAATCCTTCTAAAGATATTCTGAATCGAATGCAGAAAAGGAACAATGAGTTTTGATTTTAATGCAGACTAAGGGTGTACTCTCGACAAACGTATTTTATAGGATTTCGTACGCTCTTTTTCTCCTTCCGCACTCTTCCCTTGTTTTTGGTCATAAGAAATTAAGAATGAATAAATTAAATGAGAATCAAGAGACAAAAACAAGAGAAGTGAAGAAGGAAAACTGGAAGTGCGAAAATCATTATCGTGTTTCTGGTTTTGGGCTCGGGCTCTGGATTTTGTATCTTGTGGTTTGAGTTCAGTTTGGGGTTTTGGGTATTGTGCTTAGGGTTTTGGATTGGCAAAACCCTCAAATCCCAAACTGGTAAATCTCAAACGACTTGACTCAGAAACTCGCAGATGCCAAATCTCAAATTACAACCCGTAGAACCTATGGATATTGGCTCTCTTCACTGTTTAATGCCATTCCAACTAAATAAAAGAAAAGATGAATACAACAACAAAGTTGATATGCTGAATAGCTGGGGATGTTGCCTAGTAATCAACCCTAGAATTCTCTAGGATCAACAAACACATTCCCAAGTGATCCCTTTACCAGCTGTTCATCTTTGTCATCAGCGTGGTTGATCAAACTCTTGGCGTACCAGACATCTTCAATACATGAAATATCGGAATCCATAGGGACATGCTTTATAAGAGGATCACATAACCCCAGCTCAGTTAAAATCAGCTTGCTGTCCTTCACAGTTTGTCCCAACCTAGAGGCGAAGTTCCAGACGGATTTCATAAGCTCCCCGACTTTCTCTCCCTCTCCATGAAGCCCGTAGAGAAAGAGAAACCCGAAGGAGCTTTGCATGGAGACACTGACTGGCAGATTTAGGCAGGAGAAAATTTTCTCCGTTGCATGGCTTAGGGTAGCATGCAAAGATCTCAGTGGATGAGACTTGTAAGCTTCACAGGTATTCCATATGCTAAAGATGATCCAAGAGCTTTGAATTTCGCCGGCGGTGTTCTTACTACTTTCCTGACTGTTTAAGTTGATCCAGCCTTGTTCTTCAAAATAGAACACCCAAGTGCCGAGGCTGAGCTTTTCCTTCAAGATCACGTCAATATCTGTTGGATATATGTCTTTGCTCCTTAGCCTGCTTTTGTACAAGAAAATTGCCTGGTCGACATGTAGCTTCTCTATTTTTATATCTCGAGGCATCGGATCCTCTACAGCAGAACAAACTGGCTGAACAAATATGATCAGCGAGCTGAGCTTCCTGTAATTGCATTTGTAAGTGAAGAGATTGGTGGACGCGGTGTTGCTCTCTTCAGTTGCCAAGAATGTGTACTGTGCTCCCTTCCTCAGCAACCACTCCTCCACCGAGTTCATGAGTTTCAACCCGATTCCCATCCGCCTAAACGAAAAAGCATACAAAGTTATAAGTTGTCTAGTTACGGATGATTTGTAAAACAGTTTTTTGTTATGCTATCCGAAAAACAAAGTGGAGAATACCGGTGTATAGGAGAGACGCGAAGGCCTAGTATGCAACCTATCACGTATCTTGCCCCGGAACCAGTCCCTACATGCTTTATGCATCCTCGAACCACGCCAACAAGTTCCCCGTTTTCGAGCAGCTCTGCTACCTGTTGGCAATTTTCAAACATATTAACGGTGTAGCAATGCTACGGGTCATTTGCATTAACAACCCCTTGGAGGGCTGGGGGACAAAGGGACTATTGTATAAAAAGTAGCTAGCTCCAAGAAATACATAAATCATGCTAATGCTTATTGGAAGAGGGATAGAAAAGGATTAATGATTGTGATATATGAAAATGAAAAGGTTTTCATACTGTTTGGTTTTGGCAAAATATAAGAGGGAAAATAGTACACCCTAATTAACCTACCAGCATAACATGAAGGGGGTAGAACCTAATCCTACAAAAGGGGTCACCCATCATGCTAGTGAAAATGGAGACCCCCTTTTTAGACTCTAACTCACAGTCCCTCTCTAGTTTCCCCACCACTTCAATATCTGTGTCTTCACTGAATTCCCTTATAAGAACCTTGGTGTGATCTGCAATTTCAACCATGTTTTTTCTTGCTTTGAGAGTAGCAAGTTGGTTATTAGATGTGAAGTGGAAATCAATCTTCAGTAGATGAATCATTCATGAAGTGCCTCTTGTTGCATTCTTATATATATACTTTTATGCTACCCTAGCTACCAATTGTATAATTTGTTTTCTTTTGTCTTTTCTCCTTTTTTCCTCGTGGTTTGTGTGAAGAGGTTGAGAGTTGTCCAACGTTGATGATTTAAAGGAACCTTGTATAAGCTTATAATAGTTTTGGAGGGGAGCCTCAACCACCGTTTTTGTGTCAAAACAGGTTGACCTGTGGATAAAGCTTGACGAGCACATATGCTCGACATCACTCAATATAATGTGTTGTCCACGTTCTTTGCTTCAATTTTGCTCAATGTATTAAAAGGCGAAGGCTTAGGCGAGAAGTTTCATGGATACCCCCGCCTAGGCGAAGGCGTGAGGCCTAAATTTTTTAATATATACTATATACAATTTATATATAACATATAAAAAAAATATACTTTCCCCAAAAAATATAAAAAATATATAATACTTTGTAAAATAAATATTCATTGTTATTCAAAAGTGCACAAGTCACAAACAGCATCACAAACAAGTTTAACCAAGCAATCAAATTAATCAACAATTAAACAAATAGAGTAGAATCAGACATCTAGAATCTTAAGTAAGTGCATATATATATATATATATAGAGAGAGAGAGAGAGAGAGAGAGAGAGAGAGAGAGAGAGAGAGAGTTTGGTAATATTTGGATAGGATAGGTAGTCTTAAAAACAGAAGGGTTTTTATCACAAATGGTTCCTAATATTGATCAAACACATCATTTTGGTCCCTGACATTGAAAATCAATAGAAATGGTCCCTAAGATTGTCCACCATCCATCATTTTGGTCCTTCCGTTAAAAACTCCATTAAGTGTCCCCGAGCTCTTGGCCGGAAGTTTGGGCAATTTTCAAAGCTTCTTAACTCAATCGTTTCTTAACCAAATTCAACCCATAATATATCAAAATGAAGATAGGAAAGTGTAGAATAAGATTATACCTATTGGAAGTCCAATGGTTGCCGGAGATGGCCGGAAAATAGCCTCAAAGTTGACTGGTCCGAGTGAAAACTTGAAAACTCGCCGGAAACTGGGTAAAATTTAAACATTCATAACTTCCTCAATACTCAACGAAATCAAGTGATTCAAAAACAAAAATCATACTTCTCAACGAGACGAAGAGAATGGTACCTTTTTCGATGGCTAACTCGCTCCGTTTTGGCCGGAAAATGGCTCGAAAGTGGCTAACTCAAGACCAAGATAGCCACTTTCAAGCCGTTTTCCGGTCAAACCAGGGTGAGCTAGCCATTGAAAAAGGTTCCATTCTTTTCTTCTCGTCGAGAAGTATGATTTTTGTTTTTGAATCACTTGATTTCGTTGAGTATTGAAGAAGTTATGAAAGTTTAAAGTTTACCCAGTTTCCAGCGAGTTTTCAAGTTTTCACTCGGATCAGTCAACTTTGAGGCTATTTTTCGGCCATCTCCGGCAACCATTGGACTTCCAAATAGGTATAATTGTATTCTACACTTTCCTATCTTCATTTTGATATATTATGGGTCGAATTTGGTTAAGAAATGATTGAGTTATGAAGCTTTGAAAAAGGTGCCATTCTTTTCGTCTCGTCGAGAAGTATGATTTTTGCTTTTGAATCACTTGATTTCGTTGAGTATTGAAGAAGTTATGAAAGTTTAAAGTTTACCCAGTTTCCGGTGAGTTTTCAAGTTTTCACTCGGACCAGTCAACTTTGAGGCTATTTTTCGGCCATATCCGGCAACCATTGGACTTCCAAATAGGTATAATCGTATTCTACACTTTCATATCTTCATTTTGATATATTACGGGTCGAATTTGGTTAAGAAACGATTGAGTTATGAAGCTTTGAAAATTGCTCAAACTTCCGGCCAAGAGCTCCGGGACACTTAACGGAGTTTTTAACGAAATGACCAAAATGATGGATGGTGGACAATCTCAGGGACCATTTCTATTGATTTTCAATGTCAGAGACCAAAATGATGTGTTTGATCAATGTCAGGGACCATTTGTGATTAAAACCCAAAAAAGAAATAAGAATAATAATGTTTCTTTTAAGAAAATAATAAAACTTTAAAAAAAATAAAAACAAAAAGATGTTTATCTTTTTCCTGCTAGTAAAATATTCAGAAAAAAAAATGCTTCTTTATACTTAAAAAAAAAAAATTAAAGATGCTTATCTATCTAACATATGAGAAAAAAATAATATAAAAAATAAAACTTAACATAAAAGAAGATAGTGCGTAATAAATGTCAGAAAAGTAGGATCATTTTAAACTCTAAAGAGAAAAAAAATATAAAAAGGAAAAAAAAAAAGCCCCTGCTACTCATCTTCTTCGTTGGGAAGACAAACGGCCTGCAATCAGAAAATTTTAGATCTGGGCAACTCAAAAAGGAAAACAAGGATGCTCAATTAACGCCTTAGGCACACCTCGGATGCCTAGGTGCGCCCCGTCAAAGCTAGGCGAGTTTTTCGCCCACTCCCACAAAACAGAGGCGATTTTCCTCCCACCCTGCCTCCAAAGCCGACTAGGTGCGCCTTGGGGCAAGGTTTTTAAAACACTGGTTTTGCTATATGTGAGAATGTGTAAGATGTGAAAGGTTGTCCCACGTCAGAAAGTTAATAAAAAACCTTACATAGGCTTTAAAGGAGTTGGACTACTCCTCCCATTACGAATCATCATTTCAAGGTGGAACCTCAACCAATTCCTTCATGATATAAAAGCAAGTTGACATAAGTGTGAAGCACAACAATTACAAATATTTGATGTCATCTTGTTCACTTGTTTGGCTTGAATGTCACTACATGAGGGGGCATGTGAGAAGGTGCATGCATGGAGTAGACAATTAGCATTTGAATTGTGTATTCCCTTGCTTAACTCGCTCGATTAGCATGTGAATTGTTCAGTTTGTTGCTTTTGGCATTATTCCAATGCTTTTACTGATGCTACTGTTTTTTTCTGTTAAAAAATTTATTCTTCGTCCATCATATACCAACTTCTTTAATTGATGTACCAAAAAAGCAAGTCTATGTCGAAGAAGAGATCATGTGAAAGGGAATACCTTAATCACATTGAGCTATACATGTTTGTGCAGATCTACCAGTTTCAGATAACATCATAGCTGTTCTTTGAAATTAGTCTTCACGTTTATAATTGTGCTTTCTCTGTCCTTTTAACCCTAGTTCCAGTAACTCAACTGCAGAATGCAGTACCTTTCTACTTGTTACTGCTTCCATAACACGCGAGCACACACACATACATAGCTCATGCAGGATTCAACATGGGATTGCACTGGTAACTAGGGTTCCAGTTTGACAGTAAGAATATGAAATTTATCTCAAAATTAACTGTCTGACAGACCTGGCTAGGGTTTTGCAGCTTTGTACAGTCAGAGAGCTCGTCGTGTTGCGCAATGTGTACAGAATCTTGTGTAATTATTTTTGAACTATCTAGGGCAATAAAACCGCACCTGCAAAGAATTATTACATGAGCAATTTCAACGTGGTAATGAGTGGAGGGGGTCGCATTACCTCTTTGCTGTGTGCCGACGATATCAGAAACGAGGAAATTGACATATCAGTGCCAGAAAAAATTCCAGAAAGATATGTCGAAGGTGTGAATGAGGTTGTTTGAGTACAATGTGGTACATGAGTTAGTCTCCCACAATTTGACACGTAGGTTTTGGAGGGTTCCCGACAGTAATATTCTCACATACCCCACCTTTTACTTCACTACAAATTATTGTTATAAGAGATGGACTTCAATCAATTCATAGCTATCACTCTTTTTCAAAATTTACTTGTCATTTATGAGAGTCGAATTTAAGACATTTTACGAAGAATATTTATTAAACCGTAGGACTACAAGTAATTAATAGGCTTATATTAAAAGCAAAGAATAGTATAATTGTTTTCATGCTTACCAGAGAGGGCTTTTGAAGTTTTATAGCCCTTTGATCTTATTTCAACTATTAATCCTCTCCTGACTTCATGAGTAAGGATTAAGGTGAGCCATTACCCAAATGGTGATGCTATCCACACACTTCTTTCAATCTCTCACCGTCGGATCGAATAAATTGAAGAAGATCGAATGACAAAAATTAACAGAGGGTGTGTGAGAGGTGAAAAGAGATGTATAGGTGGCTCAAGACAATAATAACTTAAACATGGATATTTTCTGAAGTTGTTATCAACACTTCACAAAATTATATGCACTCCAAATTTATAAAAACACAAGATAAGGTTTGCATAGGCTCAAAATCGTATTGTCTTACTCATCTCAATCCATTTCTCAAAGCCTCGTTTGATGCTATCCAGACCAACCCACCAAACGAGGCTTAATATGACGTTCGAATTTGTATTCTAGATAAACTTATTTGTGGAGGAAGTTGAGGTTTATAAAATCATTTGGGAAATGAGTTTCACCCTTAAAACTGAAAAATCGTGAACCGAATAAAATAATCAGGTACGTTCCCATTGGTTCTATTCGTTTAGGGCTTAAACTCATCTGATCTTTTTTTTGTTGGGTTCAAATACCACGAACGAATTCAAATCAAATAAAAACTAGAAAAATCGAGTGAATGACTGCAATGCATTGGAGTGTGGGTGGAAGTTGCAAGACTGTGAAGGAGGATATTTTTCATTGTGCGCGGAACACGAATGGTATATCACGTGTTATTATATAAGTGGAGAAAAGGGATATACCACTCCATGTTCTTGGAACACTGAAGAATCTCTCAAAGGAGAGAATGGAGATGAGGAAGGGTGAGACAATGGGGGAGATAGGGGGAGGCTAATTGAGAGATATTAAGGGTTTACATATCAATATGGGTAGTGCTATCCACTCACATATTTTTATTTCTCACACGCCTTTTAATTTTCGGTCTTCAAATCGAATGAATTAAAGAGATTAATGGCAAAAAGTTTACAAAGATATGTAGTAAAAATAAGCGTGTGAATAATGTTATCCTATCAATATAAGAAAAACTAGTTACATCGATAAGATTGACATCATATAATTGGTCACATTTGCTTTTTAAGTGGCAAAAATCAAGAATCAAACTTTTTTATTTTATTTTTAAAAATGATAGTATCTATACTAAATAGTGGAGAAGTGGACTAAGCCTCACAATGAGTTAAGCATAATGTGGTTCAAATTCGCCTTTGGAACGAATTGATCATAAGATATTTCACTTATAAGTGAAAAGGTATTATTGTTGTACTAAGTGACATCAAGAATCGAATTTATTCAAGCCAAAAACGACTTTTTTTATTATTGTCGTTTCCATGCAGCTTCATTCAATAGTTTATCGGTTCAAATGTCCAACTCTATGAAAAATTATTCATGGTAAAAATAAGATAAATTTGGACCAGAAAAAATCCGTTCTCAAAATAAATAATTATTGAGCGTGATTTTTGTCGGTACGAATAGATTAAAGTAAAAAACTCTCATTTCTTTGTCAATTAAATTATCTACTCCCAGTGGAAATTTCACTCCAACAAACTTTTTGGCACTTACAAATTAGTCTTGGGCCTGTAATTCCTTGCAAATTTTCATGGGCTTTACTAAAATTGGACCGGACTTTCCTAGCATTGTAGAGCCTCGAGCCACCCTTAAACCCATTTCTAAATTCCAAGGCTCAAACCCAAGTCTTGCCCTCGATGAGGAATTCAAGTTTTATATTAGTATTTCAACAAAGAGAAAAAAGGAAATTCCTTCGTAGTAATATTTCATTTTCTTTCGGATTTACGCCCCGTTGTCAACAAAAAAAAAATAAAGAAAGAACTAATGAAGCTATGTTTTCAAATCGTAAGTAAAGTTATGAATATGCACGTGAGCATATTAGTATTACTACATTCAAATATTTAACCAAAGTGGTTGATATAGTTGCACTAAATTCATGTTTTGATACATTGGAAGGAATTGAAATATGTGTAGTGTGAAGTCAGGATTTGATCAAATAAGAGAGGTGATTTTCACACACCATTTTTAACTCCTCACACGCACCTCTTTATTTTTAGTCGTCAGATTGAATAGATCTAACGAAAACAACATAAGTGATTAAACAAAAGTGTGTAAGAGTCTAAAAAAGAACTCAAAGGTTCTCTAAGACAAACATGGCTTGACTCATATGTTATTTTGAATGTATTTTATATATCATATACACATTTATATTGGTCTTAGTGCAACATTACATTATTTAAATTCCTTTTGGGGTGCAAAACTAAAAATTAGGTGAAATTTCTTGACTTGGTTGGAATCATGTGAAACCGATATCCCCATCATTTTTTCGTTGCTGTTTCTAGACCTGTCATAATCCTAACTCACTACTCGCCCTCCCTCGTCACTTGAGTCAACTCCAAGATCGAACTAACTTTCTAACTACAAACTCCCTCTTGGAATGTCAGCTTCTATGCAACACAATCTTGGAACACACAATGCACAAAACAACGCATAATTGAGTTTAACCTAAACAACAAAACAAATCCACTCAAACCATGCCAACCTAGAACACTATATTTAGCTCGTCTTCTTCCTCAGCCATCCCAATGTCTTTCCCCCATTTTCTACATTTAGGTGGGCCGAACGCGGCCCAAACACAGAAATCGCAAAAATAGCAAGTTGCTTAAACTCCAACGGTATTGCAAATTCACATTTCTCCCATAATTTTCACTTCTCTGTATAAATAAATCCCCATTCTTTTTCCAATCCCATCACCCAAATTCCCACCCCATCATTTTTTCTTCACAAAACCCACGTCTCTCTCTCTCTCTCGCTCTCTCCCGTCGCAATCCGCCGCTCCGGTCGACAACGGCTGGCTTTCAGATGACGATCCGTCACAAAATAGCATCTGGGTAAGATTCTGAAACGCCAATCTCGCACTGGTTTGTGAAAAAATCGAAGAGAGACAGAGGGGGGAGAGAGTGAGTTTATGATAGAGAGGACGACGGCAATGGAGGTTGAGAGGATGAGGCAGCTGTTACTTCTCTGGTGTAAGAACTCCTTCGTGGCTCTCGTGGGTGCTAATCACACCGCCGCCAGGTTCTGCGCCCGCTAAATCCCATCATGTTCTTCGCTGTTGTTTTTTTGCCTTCTATTCCTTCGTGAAAAACGTTGCAAACTTGCAATCTTTCAAACTTTTCCGCATCTGGGTACTCCCCAAACCGGCTTTTCGAGCTGTTCTTCGATCGGATCGCGCGCTTTCGCTGAGCTTTTCGCGGGATTTTCGGACCAAAAGTGTTGAAAATTAACAGAGCAATGGAATTGGCTGACGGGTTTGCAGCCAAGGATGAAAACAAGGTGAAGCACCTTCACGGTGGACAGATGGGTTTGGATTCCGGGACTTGCTTGGTGATCAATCTTCCCGATTCCAAGGCATTGCGGATTATTTCGTGCTCCGTTTTTCTGGGTTTAGTTATTCTTACACTGCCCTGCATTGGAACAATTCTGAGGGGATTAAAAGTTTCCCAATTGGATTTGAATTTCGAATCCGAAAATTTCAATTTCAAGCAGTTGGGTCTGCTTTTTCGTGATTTGGCCGGCGAAGGCCTCCGCAGAAAGGGTGATACATCTCTCATTGTGGCTCCTGGCAATGCCGGTACGCTTCAAAATCTTCACCCTTTTGATTTCAATGGATTTGATTTCGTTGTGGATTCGGAGTCGGTGCCGAAAAGCTCGTTCTTGGACGAGTCTATGGATTTCGTTTTCGCATTCAACTTGGCCGATGCTAAATTTGCTGATCGCATTCTGAAGATTGGCGGCATTGTTGCCGTTCCAATAAGCAACGACCCTTCGAACGCCTTTAGGCCAAAACCCAATTACAAAATCGTGTATCTCCGCCGATACGCTGCCACTTTTGTGGCAATGAGGAAGATAAGTCCGGCTTATGACTTGCCCGTGACGTCCCGGCGGCTTTGTCAGTTGGAAACCGAGGAAAAGAGGACGGTGTTAGAGGGTCTGGAAGACGTGCTGCTGGAACCGCCGAGGCTCGTTTTGGCCAAATCGAATGAATACTTGAAGAAAATCAAGTTCCTCCCCGAGTTGTTGGGTGATTCCCTCGACAGTTACAACCGCCGATTGTTTGTCAATGTAGACCTAAACGAGGAAAACCGTGGCATGATCGAATGGTTTGATCAAAACTACCCGAAAATGAACAATGAATTCGAGGTCTACAACCTGGAGGTAGAGCCCGAAGAGGCTTCAAGCACCCCTGAACACGACGTTTCGGACTGGTTGAAAGACAATGTGAGGGAAGAGGACTACGTTGTCATGAAAGCGGAAGCAGAAGTGGTGGTGGACATGGTGAGGAAGAGGACAATCTGTCTGGTGGACGAGTTGTTCTTGGAGTGCAGCAACGGATGGTGGCAGAGTGGGAGGAGGAATGGTGGGAGCAAGAGAGCTTATTGGGAATGCATTGCTTTGTATGGGAGGCTGAGGGATCTTGGAGTTGCTGTGCACCAGTGGTTCATGTGATTAAAATGAAGAAAATTTGATGTCTTTTGGTGTCAAGAATTTTGCTGGTTTAATTCTTGTGTGTGTGAATTGTTTGGGTTGGTTAATTTGAGTTATGGTGTAGCTTAAATGGTTTGTTTATGAAACCCCATGAACATGGCTTTTGTTTCCCATCACTTTTATTTGAAGTGTCAAGTGGAAGGGTGTAATATCTATTTATTTACAAAATAAAATAAATAATATTATTAGTCTACTAAGTTATTTAAATATTGAGGTGTTTGAAAATTGAGGTATAAAGATCACACATATATACAGTCAATGCATGAAGAAAGTATTCCCTTTTTCTTTGTTTGTATCTATTTTATTTTATGACACCATTTCTATATATTGATTCATTCAAATTGTTTCATGTTTGTATATGTGTATTGTTCTAAAAATCTCTGCCTATTGTCCCCTAGGCGCTAGACAACTGGTCATTGCCCTCATTAATTTTTAGGGTTTGAAAATTAAGAAATGTCACCTAGATCTGTCTAGACTTCCGCCTAGGTCGCAACTCTCACTTAGATAGAAAATAGATAATTGTCATTCTGCGTTTTATTTTTCAATAAATTGTAGAGTTTTATTTTTGCAATTTATGTATCCTAATACAATTATATATATATTTTTAAGTATAAATAGACATTATTTATATAAAACGTTATATAATAAATTTAAGGTAATTTAGCCAAAGGTCAATAAAAACTTTACTATTTAGTCATATATCAATGACATGTTTTTTATTTGAACTTAATCAATGACATATTTTTATTAATTAGGCATAGGTCAATGATGAATGCCACATAAGCTTTAAGTCATTATATGTAGTTAAAATTTGACTCTTTTATCCTTGTTTCTTTCTCTCTATGAATGCAACATGGCATCCTCGACCTCAACAAAGTCCACCAATATCCCAGTACTAAAACCGAGACCCCAGGTTACAAATTCGAACTCAGACTTCTACCTCCATATTTTTTTGTGAGGCTTCGTGATTTTCCGACTAGGTAAGAGTTGGGAACTCATGAACTTCTTCCTTTTTATGGTTCTAATCTTATGTCAGAGTTTGAATGTGAAAATCCCTTTGATTTGGTGAAGGTTAAACGAAAATCAACTCAGAGAAATTTTTCCCAGTTTCCGGTGAAGGACCGGTGAGGTTGCAGGTATTTTCCAGCCAACTCCAGCCATGTCTCAACCTTAATTAGGTATATTTGTATTCATTACCACTTGAGCTTTATTTTGGATTTTGAATCTTTGAATTTGGTTGAGAAATGAACCCGTTATGGCTATTTGAAGTTTTCCGGCCACATCCCATGCGATTCCGGTCTTCTTCTTTGTTGGTTTTCTATATGAATTCATAGAATAAGAAGCAGACACTGTGTTGCAGTGTTTGAATCCACAAACTTATTTGAATCTCAATGCACAATTGTAGAACAGGAAACAGACACTGCAACAAAGTGTCTGAATTCACAGAACAAGAAAAAGACACTGCATTGCAGTGTCTGAATCCACAAACCTATTTGAATCTCAATGCACAATCACAGAACAAGAATTAGACACTGCAACGAAGTGTCTGAATCCACATAACCGAAAACAGACACTGCGTTGCAATGTCTGAATCCACAAACATATTTGAATCCGAATGCACAATCCCAGAACAAGAAACAGATACTGCAACGAAGTGTCTGAATCCACAAACAGTTGAATATGAATGCATAATCACAGAACATGAAACAGACATTGCGTTGCAGTGTTCGAAAAATTGGAGGTTGAAGGTGGTGGGAGGCGGGGCGGTTGAAGTTTGAAGGTGGTGAGAGGCACGATTTACAATGAAAGAGATGGAAATGTTTGGTGTTTTAAATAGTAATGACATCATTTGTAATTTTAATTTGATTGAGGTGTTTTAATGTGTCTTAAAGTCTTATTGGCCTATTTATAATTCCAATAAACTTGATTGACCTATTGTTAATATCATAAATTTTATTTGATTTTATACAAAATCATCCATAAATTTAATAGAAATAAAAAATAAAAAAAAAACTGTTAATAGATGCCTAAGAGCTAGGTCTTTGTCCGCGGGCCGACTAGTGCCTAATATCTTTTAAAACCTCAATTTAGCCCAAATATCTCCTCTTATTCTTATATCAGGTCTCAAAACAAAAATCTTGATTTGCATATTTCTATTTATTTATTTTAATACAAACAATATTAAGAATAGGACATTTGAATATAAAGCTCAGTGCATGAAGAAATCAAACTTGGAACGTTGAACGCATAATAAATTACTTGAGTTACAAATGAATTTGTTATTGACATGATCTTTGATAAACTGATTATTGGTGATTTAATAGAACAAATAGGAACTGCAAATTCACATCTTGAATAAATGAATGGATGAATTTGGCATTCGGAACCCCAGCAAATAGGGACCATGCCAGTTTTGCAGTTTTTACAAAATGACATTTCATTTGGTACCGGTTGCTTTCTTTTCGATTTATCTTTCACACACTGTCGTTAATATTTGTCCGTTAGTTTTCCTCAATTTTTTTCGATACAACAGTTGAAAATTAAGAAAAATATGAGAAAGATAAAAAATGAATGCGAATAGACCCTTTGTCTTCCTCTTGCAAAGCACCGAGCATTAGAGAGATTGTTAGTAATATGCCATTTTTGTCAAAATACGGTTAACTTGATAATCTGACGAATAGATAGGCCAATGACATTGTTTGTTGATCATAACACCATCCTCTTGGCAACATTAAATAATGAGAGGATACATGAAAGAAAACATTTCGGCGCAGAATCATGTCATGCCCTTTTTTTACGGAATGAGGATCCAGAGCATCCTTTAACCGTATTCGTTCATTGTGAATCGTGCGATCAATTTTTATCAAATACTATTTGTATTTAATTTTAAATAAATTTTTTAAAATAATTACTGACCGTACATTTTACGATGAATGAACACGATTAAAGGATCCCTAAAATCCTCCCAAAAAGAATTCAAAGAAGATCCTCATCCCTTTTTTCATATCTTTTTGTTTTGGCCTTGCCACGTATAAGCATACTAGTTTTGGGTAGCTTTACCATCAAGTCTCATGATTATATTCACGTGTGGCCACCCATACAAAATAGAAAAACATGCTTCATTGTACCTTACTTTCCCAAATGTAGGATGCTTTTTAGTGAATTCCTTTCCAGAATCGCGGAACCGAGAAATTCGAACCGTTCAAGATATCGTCCACTTAGTATTACGATCTAGTGATATTATTCTTATTTTATAAATGATATGTCTTAGGTTCGATTCTCGTCAAGGGCAAATTTGAACCATATTATTGCTAGCTTATTGTGAGGTTAAGCATACATCTCCTCTTTATATAGATAATATCGTTTTGTTCAAAAAAAGAGAGGAGAGAGAGTTTGGTTCGATTGTATGAGGTACGCAGACTAACTGGAACCATAAGATTTAAAATGAGCGGTCCGAATCTCTCGGTCTATGAACTTTGGAATGCGAGATCCGGAGAGGATCTCGATTCCAAATCAGTAAGAATTATTTTTTCCAGTTTAAAAAAAATATAAAATAAATTATTATTCATCTGCGTCAAATTTGAGATCTCAATTTCAAATAAAATTATAAACCGGTTCATTTAGTAAAGGCGGGTCTGCCACAAAACCAAACGCCAAACAACCGAAATCGACACGCTATTTCAATCACGACCGTCCATTCCTTAATCTTTCAAGATATTTGTTCTCTTTTCTCCGGCGAATAATCTCACGTGGGCTTCATCTTCATCTACCAATTTAAATTTTTTGAAATCACAAAATTAAAATTCAACGAGAAAGATCGAAAAATTCGAACCAGACCGGTTACTTAAAACTGAAATCGCCCACCAAACTCTTCTCTCTCTCTCTCTCTCCGATTCAAACATTTGAACCTCACTGCGACCCAATCCACGCCAACCCCCCAAAGGTACTCTCTCACCAATTTCAAATTCCACTTCATTTCTAGGGTTTCGATTCCAATCGATTTGGGGATCAAGATTCATCATCCAATTTCTTAGTTTTAATTAATTTTTTTTTGCTTCAGATTTCGTGATTAGAGTTAAAGTTCGAACCTCATGGCGCGGATAAAGCCGCAGGCGCTGTTACTTCAGAGCAAGAAGAAGAAGGGGCCGACTCGAATCAGTATCGCCACCATAGTTATGTGCAATTTAATCATCGCCTTGGTCGCCTTGTCGTTAGTCGCCACTTATCGCTATTGGTTCCGAAGGTACCATTTCAACTGATATTTTCAAATTTTTGATGATTTTATTTGTTTGGAAAGTTGGATTATATATGGGTAGTTTCAGCTACTTATTTTGTTGTGTGCGCTAATTTGCCCTCGTAGGTCGCTGGACCAATCTGTGTCGGAGTTATCTAATCGAGAGGTATTAATTTGAAATGGGTATTTTCCATTTGTGTAATTAATTAAGAATTAATTAATCTTCTTGTTTGGAAAATAATTATGCGTAAATGCGTAGTTGGTTAAATTAGGTGGGTTTTTGTTTGTTTGTTTGTTTAGGATTTTGATGGGTTTGGAAAGAAGGGCGATCTTCCCGGTTATGCTGTAAGTCTCTTAAGTTCTTAAACACATTTGCTGTACTGCCAACTTTCTACTTGGTGTCACATTGCATGAACCTGCAATTTTCGATTTCTAGAATTTACGTAGTGGGGTGGTTGTGGACCTTGTGGTGTTGCTGCGGCCGTTAAATTTGTTATGCAGCAAAGTTTATCAATAAACTTCTTTTCTCGGAAGGTATCGGGGTTGTGGACATTGCATGCTGTCGTGTATTGCTTGATATAATCACGGCTTTCAGTTTTGGGAAAATTTAATACATCAGAATTGCTGCACCGGTTTCCTTTGGTGGCATTTCATTCCTGTTCTTTCTGCTGATGTTTTATTTTTATAGTGTAAGTCACCTATCTGCTTTTCCACAATGCTAGTTCTTCACTTTCTTTCTTCTTCCCCTTCCCTGTGTATCTTGTAGATTCTAAATACACCAAAAGGTCCTATCACAGTGGAACTTTTTAAGGATGGTTCTCCAGAGGTTGTGGATAGATTTATTGACTTATGGTGAGTATTCGACATCACTTGTATCTTGCGTACATACTTGCTGTAGTAATAGAAAATCATCTCACTATTTGAATCTATTTCTCTACAGAGTAAGAGAATAAGGTTAAAATTATAGGACAGGGGGTGGCATAGTACATAGCTGTTAGTAAGATTGCTCGCATCATAGGGGTTTATTATTTAATATTATTATCATCTTATAAGCCAAAGGGTATATTTTGTTGTAACTCCTTTGTAAATTATCAAATACACAACAACAGGTTAAAGGTTCATATAACCTTGGTGATATGGATACCTAGTTGACTTATATCGAGGCTAAATGTAAATAAAATCAGAACTTCGACGATTAGAAATCATTTCAATATTCTGAGTAGCAGTAGCATCCAGAAATAGACTTGCTTGGTTTTTGTTGGTTGTAAGGGCAATAGTGTGTTATACCCTCATGGGACTTCTAAGGCATTAGTTTTGCAGTCAAAAGGGACACTTCAAGGGGATGTCGTTCAGTCACGTGATCAAGCACTATATAATCAAAGGCGGTGGTTCCCAAGGACTTGGAGCAGCTGAAGATTGGATATCAAAAGGGAAGCTTCGTAGTCAACTTGTTACGAGGTTTGTTTCATAGATAAAACTTTTATATTGGTTGTGTGGCCTGTTGGTCCTGTGTTGCAAAGCTGATAGCTTATTCTTGCCCGTGTGAACCTGTAGTCCGAAGCATGAAGCTTTTATGCTTGGAACTACGAAGGCTAGACCAGACAACAAAGAATTTGAGCTTGTTATCACAACTGCACCAATACCAGATTTAAATGATAAGCTAATTGTATTCGGACGGGTCATCAAAGGAGAGGAAGTGGTACAGGTATAAAATTCTGTGCAGCTTGGGTAACTTATTATCATGCCTAGACTTGGATAATACCTAATGTATAATGCTTTGCATACGGTCTTCCATTCAGGAAATTGAAGAGGTCGATACAGATGAACATTATCGGCCTAAATCATCTGTAGGGATCACCGGCGTGATTCTGAAACATGAGATCTAAGGGCGACTCAATTCTTATGTGAAGTATACCTGCACAGCATCGTTGCTGGTTTGAGCGTCGTCTTGCTGGACTGCTCTTGCATTGTTTGTGACAGTACATCATTTAGGTTTCTGATGATCCCATCCAATTTTTCCTCCTCTCTCGATTTGGGTTGTAATTTGCAGTGGGGAGGGGGGAGTTTTGATACTTTTTTTTTTCTAGGTACAGATTCCATATGTGGGGTGGACAAAATACGACAATGCAACTAATCTGATATGCGAGTTTGTTGTGGTAATCATTGTGTTATCATTATTTGATATTTCAAATTACGCTTAATTATTGTTAATTTGTTATGCCCTCTAAATTGTGACTCATATATCACTCTGCCCACTGAACCTCATTTTGTCTGACTTCGCCCCATGAACATTCTCTGTATCACTCTTTCTAAGGTTCATGGGTCAAGTAAGACAAAATGGTTGAGGGGCAAAGTGAGAGTTGAGTCACTTTTTCTTTTTTTTTTAATTACGAAATCTCGGCGTTATAAGGAACATTTTATTGATTGACGAAAAAAGAAGTTACACTTAGTTGGGAAATATGAATTTTACCCCTTGCAATACTTAAAAAAAAAAGGAAAAAAAAAGAAATACATGAAAAAGAATGGACATAAATTTTACCCCTTTAGAAATGAAAATAAGGAAGATAAAAGGAAAAGGGGGACATGAAATTTAACTCACTTAAAACAAAACCTAAAGGTTATCTGCAAAACAAAAAGAAAAGACAATCAGGCAAAAAACAAAAATCATCAAAAAGAGGAGACATACATGTAGGTTGGTTGGGAAGTCTAAAAATCGTGTCCAAAAAAGGGATACCGTACAAGGGAAGATGAAAGCAACCCTAAATTTGCCAATTTATCAGCGATGACATTCCCTTCTAAAAAATATGAGAGCAATGGTAAACCATGTGCTGTAAAAGGGAAAGGTAATATTTCCAACGAATTTGAAGCTGCCAAGGAGGATAAAAAGAGGCAGAAGCAAAGCAGGAGATCACACTGAAAAAATCACTTTTGAGCCACAAATTTTGCCAATCCCGTGAATACCATTATATCACAATTCTGAGGGCATAACGCTAATTAAGCTTTTAATTTTAAGGAAAACTAACTAAAAGTCCTTAAAAATTTTAGTTTTAATCAAAATGACAAAATAAAAGTGTAAGTGAATAGTATCATGAGTAACTTTTTAAGGTAAAAATGTCATTTTAGTATCAGGAGTAATATCATTTTCTTTAAAAGTGAACAGTACCATGAGTGTTTTGTTAAGATTCTCTTTAATGCCTAAGAGAATAGGAAAGAGTCGTCAAGCTACCAAGAGAGCTTCACCAAGAGCTTTGAACTTTTTTATCGGAAGTTCTTGGCGGCGTCGAATGAGGAAAAGGGGTGGGGAGTGACTAATCCTCCACTTCTACACAAGCCGGAGTGAATCCGGGCTAAGCTCATTAATTATTAAAGTATTTATGAATTAGTGCGTGCGAGGCCCATACCAATCCTATGGACTGCGGCCCAGTCCACTACCGATCCCATAATTTTCAAAACCCGCGCCAAAAACCGGTACGATTTATCTTCCCTCCCATTTAACACCCAAAAAATGTGTACTACTATTTAATACAATATTTACTCAGAGCAGATTACCAGGGCGAGTTGTAAACTCAGCGAAAATGAACTCAATCAACTCGCCCATGGACATCGATGAGCAGAAGGACCAAGAAGATCCGCTTCTCAAATTCATCGATTACGCCAGGTCCGTCCTCTCGCCCGAAACGGACGAAAATCTGGATCCGAATCAAAACGGAGCGGATACCAGTACTCGACCCAGCTGGAACTGGACCACCTCTCGGATCCTCAAGACTTGCAGCGCCTACTCCAGCGGCGTCACCACCGCGATTCTGCTCTCAGACCTCGCCCAGGTACTGCCCTTAATCGAATTCCTCTCTCTCTCTCTCTCTCTCTCTCTCTCTCTCTCTTTGTTTGGTTGCCGAGAAAATGTGGGGAAATGAAAGAAAGGAATAATATGAGAGTTTGTGTTTGGTTTTTGATAGGCGTGGAGCGAGCAGCGTAGGGACAGGCCTCCGAAGAAGATGCCAGAATGCGTGAAGCAGTTGAGGAAGAAGCATAAGAGGAGGAAGCTTCCGAACACCGTGACGATTGACTCCATTTATGAGAAGAATTTCTTGTCATTGAGTAGTGTTTTGGAGGCCGTTGTTGTGGAGGCTTTTGTTCTTCCAGGTAGTCTCTCGTGTCGAAAATTTCAGTGTGCAATGTGATTTTTGTTTGCATTTGTTGTTGAAATTAGTATTTTGTATTTTCTCAGGTACCAACATCCATATGCTTTCCTTGGGGGATTACTGGAGCTCCAATACCATTGACATTTATCTCCACCGCCGGTAATTGCCCGAAATCTTGGAGTCTACGGCTTTTATATGTGTATTTGCAAATTACAATTACATTTGAAGTTTAATCCGAAACCAAAATCTTGAATTTTTGTGCCTGCAGGTACTGTGACTTAGTATATCCCCGTAATGGGATTCTGAAGAAGGGGAGGGAGATCTTCCTCACTGGGTGCTATCTTCGTCCTGCCACTGGAGGAGGATCTAGCTATCCGCGGTTGTTGCCAACAGAATATCTAGTGATATTGCTAGATGAGGTAACTTTTACTGTTGGACTTCTTCAGTGCCTTGCAGTTGGGAAACGGTTTGGGGATGATTTTATAAATTTTTTTCTCTTACATTTCCTTTTTGTCTTCACTAATGTAGGATGACGATGGTGATTCATTGTTGATAGGAGCTAAGTTTTATTCGGATTCATTCTCTTCAATTTCTGCAGCTAATAAAGATGTCCCTTATTCATTGTATGCAAGGTTAGATAAATTTTCTTTATATTTTAATAAAACAAGATGTTCTATGAGGTATAGAGGTGTTTCGTGGGGTTAAATTGTGCGTGGTGGTGAACCACTTACCTTGCTTTTCCTATTTATGCGTAGAATTGAATCTATTGGGCCACTGGAAGTTCATGGGAAGTTTGGAACTTTACAGAGAAAACAAATTACTCTTGTTAACGATGATGATGTCAAGCTACAATTTCTGCTGTGGGGTGATCAGGTTGTCCTGGCCAATCTTTTGAGGTAAACGCTTGCACTATATTTCATATTTTTTTTTTATACTTGTTCCTTATTATGTCCATAATTCAATTTCTTCAGTGTGGGAAGTATGCTTGCACTGGATAAACCATATGTCTCTAGAGCTATAGATAGTGGTATCGAAACAAGTGGTGAAGTTTGCCTTGAATTTGGTAGTGCAACGCAATTGTTTTTGGTGCCTTTCATTCAACATGAGGAGCAAGTAAGTCATTTATCTTCATTTTACCAATTGGGTTATCACTTGAATTGCTGCAGACTAATTTCTGTATTAATCAGGTATGTGTAGCACTGACACCAAATCGGTATCAAGGGTCAAGACTTCTGAGCACAACAGATCCCAGTCAGGGTCCACAAGTTTCTCAAGTTTCCTTGCCCTGTGATTCACATGGTTCTATTGACTTCAGTAGCTATCCTTTCCGAGTGAGTTTCCTTCTATTATACTTCCTCATTTTATTGACTGCTATTTAGCCGTGCCTCTAATTTAATTTCTGTTAGAAGCTACGAGTACTGTGCTTCTAAAGGAGTGCATTATGTTTACTTTATCAATGGCTTACTGTTTGAAGCTTGAAGCGTTACTGGATATAACTTTTGCACGGGTCCCTAGTGTATCTGTCTAAGTCATACTATGATTCTTCAGGAATTATCTTTAATGTCCTTATCCATTCATTTAAACCTATCGTGCTCTTATCTACTAGCTAATGGATCACCCAAGTTCATGTGAAATCAACTGCCTGTCCTGACGCTCTTGTTACCATTTGTTCTTAATTTTTATTAACATCTCTTGCTTGTGAAGTTTTGCAGTCATTTGTTTCTGGCCTTCGTGACAAGATGACTGGTGTCAGTCTTTATGGTGTTGTTACCAATATTGTCAAAGAAAAACATACCGCAGAAGCAGTCTTCTCCTTGAGAATTGAAGATACCACTGGACCAATTTGGGCAAAGTTGCATTTTGTGAAGAATTGGTATGGAGAATTAGTTAATTGAATACAGATGGTTTTACTGCCCCTTCCCTGATTATAATGTTTACATATATAATGCTGATTTTGCTTCTATGCATTTATTTCCTAGGTCGCTCGGAAGGTTAAGCCTTGGTCACACAGTGTACATATCAGGCCTGACATGCTCTATGACAAAGCGGAAGTGGTGAGCTTATTCAAGAATTACAGTTAGTCACCTCTGATGTCAGTATGTAGGCTGGTTAATGTTTTTTCTAAGTTGGCAATAAGTCAGCTTATAGTTTTTGTTTAGACACTTTCTGATTTGTTTCTAGATATGTGGTTTAGATTGGTTTCCACTTAAACATATTTGCTTGGCAGCTTGGAAGCATCATGGTTCGAGAACAGTGCTGGAGCTTCTTTCTTCAACCTCAGTTGCTTGCCAGCATTACTAAATTCATCTTGTCTTCGTAAGTTGTCAAGACTCACTGATCTATCCAGCCAGGGTAGCTGCACGCAGGTACAGGATTTGCATGAATTTATTTTTTGGCTAGTAGCCATGATAAAACATTTGACTTAAGTTTCTGTATGTATTCGCTTGTCTATACTCATGAATTTTCTGCTGTTAATCTACTATGTTCACTGGCCTTTATATTCAGCTTCTCTTCGTGTTCGGGCCTATCAATAGCAAACGTTGGCCAGTTTATCACAACTTTGTTTCCAAAATATAGTTTGGAATCGAGGAACGATGGTAGATTGGTAGGCCTGACTCCTGAGGGTGCTCCTGCATTGGTTTTGTAATTATTATCAGTACACCAACACCCAACCGCTCATACAAAACTAGTAGAAAAACTACACCTAAAATATAAACGATTCATAGTTCTGTAACTTTAAGACAAAATTATCTTGCATCCCTTCTTTGAATCAGTTCTCTTGGTACACTGGATGTTTAGTTATTGTTTATCATGTGGACAGATAGTTCAGGTTTGGGCAGTTTGGCTGGGGGCTCAGTCCAATGTCAGTACAAGATTTTCACATACCACATGTGGCCATTTTGTTACTGAGCACCCCAATGGGGTTATGGAGTGTAGCTTCTGTAATGACAACAACTGTGGCGCTGAAGTTACCCGCACTTTCCACCTGAAAATCACTCTCGCAGACGAGAGTGGGAAGGTTTTTGCGTGGTGTACTCGTCATGCTGCTGCAGAGTTGCTGCAAATATCTCCTGACGAATTCCATGAACTGCCTGAGGTAATCCTATGTCAATTTTTCAATCGAGTCACAAGGATCTCCTCTTTCGGGTCCTTAATTTTATGATCTGTATTGATGTTTCATCGAGAAAACGCTTCTAGTTTTTGGTGTATGCGAAGTTCTTATTGATCTAAAATTTTGCTCTGTATCCCAGGATGAACAAGATATGTATCTGGCTTCATTAGCGAAAGAGCGATTCACGGTCGCGATTGTTAACTGCAAGCGGGAGGGTTGTGAAGGCAGTGATGCTCTTAAGCAAGAAATTGAAGGCGTCTCATGGGAGATCACTCGGGCATTGAACAATGAATAATTCGTTGGCTTGAAAATGTAATACTTTTAATCGTCGAGTTGGTAGTTCAATTTTGTATGAGCAGAGTATAATAAGAAATTGATATATTTTTGGTGCAAATGAAGTGGAAAAGATTTCAGAAAAAAGGACCAACGGTTCAGTGTTCACAACTACTTATATTCGAAACTATCCTTAACTTGCACAAATAGTGGAAAATGAACCGTTGAGATTTTTTAGGTTTGAAGTTTGTGGATGACGAGTTTCTTTTAAACATTATTATGATGGGTCTGTTTTGCGACTTAGTCGAAAACTTTCATCTATTAGCGTACAATATCGTTGTATATAAAAATGAAAAATTAGAGTTAAAATTTGGTTAGTTACTATTGTGTGAGAACATAATGAAAACCAAATCCATTGTAAAATTCAAGAAATATTTATTGATATATTTGACCGTGTTATAATGGAAACAAAAGGCGTAACGGTATTTTTGTAATGGTATATTTGACCGCGTAATAATGAAAGCAGAAGACAAAATGGTTACCTTTATAATTTTTGGAAGAGTCGTATACGACATGTTGTTGCACGGAAACAGCGTGTTCAGATTAAAGCTTATAGAGTCATATTGAAAACGAATAAATCCATTTCTTTTACAAGAACGAATAGATCTTTACGGATAATGTCGTGTCGGACATTAGAGTATATTTGCATCTTCCTTGCCATCTTGATTGTGAGTAGTATTGTTGGCTTGAGCACCATATAAAGTATAAACATGTATTAGCAATTTGCTTAGATGATGAGGCTTGTTATTTTAGGCGGGCCAAAATTTGTAAGAGCCCATTAAAGGAAAATAACTATAAATAATAATTATAATTGGCCGTACTAGGGTTTTAGGGATTCAGGGTTTAGGGGGGGGTTTTAGTCACAGAAAGCACTTCAAGCTCCGGTCTTTTGTTCATCAAAGCATCCAAAGCTTATCATTTCGTCGCCAATGGCGGTTTTCCATCACCGTCAGGCAAAACCCTAGCACAGTTTTCCCTCTTCAATTCCAGGGTTTGTAAATTATGGAGGATTTCGATGATGATTTCGGGGATTTGTATGCAGGAGTTGAAGCGCAGGCCAATTCGGCCATCAATGGCGTAGCAGACTTCGCTCACTTTTACACAGAAGATGTAAGTGATGATAATGGAAAGGCGAAAAACGCTAGTCCTGGCTCCGATTCGAAGAAACCCGATTCTGTCTGCGAGGAGTTGGGTGAGAAAGTTTCGGCTTTGGAGGAGGATGAGGACTTCAATGGAAGTGATAGCGAGGATGACCTAAAAATAGTGCTGAATGATGAGGACTGTGAGGGCAAAGTGTTTCCAAATGGCAGCCGAGGGAGAGTGAAGAATGATGAGCATGAGGATGAGGGTGATGATGGTTTTCCGCCTACGAAGGAGTATAAGGTATTATCTTTTTTTTTTGTCTAAATTAACTTGAAACGAGTAGTTTTCAATCTTTGGTTACAGAAAGTTCAAGTATTTGGAATCTTTATGTATAATCGAAATCTTTCCGCTTACAGAACTAGATGTTCATAGATGATGATTACTATTTTTCATATTCATAGATGCTTGGTGCTTTGTGCTTTGTGCAGTACCATGATAATAGTATGTGCTATCAACACAAGGGGTCGAGCTCTCAGATTAGTTGTATTCGTGATCCCCCTAATCGAATGGTGGCTCAAAATAGATACGGTTTCAGACTTCCTTGGTATAGGTTAGTAAGTTACAAACAAAATTTTAAATATTGCACAAACCCAATTTCTGTATAATCGGGGATTTTGGCTACAGTTTGAACCTTCTTAAAAACAACGGTTTTAGAGTAATACTGAACTGAACTATGACACATTAGCGTCCTTGTTTTCTTTATTCCAGGACCATACTTGATGTAAACATTGAATCATTTGAGGAGAAGCCATGGAAGTATCCTGGAGTTGATGTAACAGATTATTTCAATTTCGGTTTGAACGAGGACTGTTGGAAACAGTACTGCATCTCCCTGGTAACTGAAATAATGCCATGCTTATCTGTAAAAATAGTGTCCGTTCTAGTCTTCTAGATCCCATGTAGATGTTCTGGCAGGTTGAAAAAGTTTTTTCCCAAAACTTTCTATGCTGTGTAACTTGTGGCTGTGTCGTTAATAGTCTTGTGATATGGCCAACCGGTTCTCATTTGTTTTCTTTAACACAGCCTTGAGTAAATAAAATCCTAATACTTAAAATGCATTGCAGGAACAACTATGGCTAACATCTATGCAGTTTGGGACCCCTGTCTCAAAAGTGTCAAAATTTTATCAGGTTATTTGTTCGAATTTTTTGAGAATCTTTGTTCAAATTTTACGTGTTGACATGTCCACTAATATCTTCCTTACATAAATAGGCTAAAGAAGCTGGATCTGCGTATGAGAAATTCTCCCAGGAAACTATTTATAAAGAAACGAACAATGCTGGACCAACGAAGTTTGCTTCGCCTCCATCTAGAGATTCTGATTCCAGTTTCAGAGAGTTGGAACTAGTATGTCACAGTTTATTACTATTCTCTGATTCTTGTATTTAGAAACTTGGTTGAGATGGTTATGACTTGGCTTTTGATTTCTTTAGCCAAAAGGAAGAGCAATTCAGGTTGAAGATAGTATAGTTGAACGCCAACCATCTTTTGATAGTAGGCATCCACGTAGTTTGGATTCTGATGTTGTGATACAGGTTGGCTGTCACTTTGAATTGTCAGATGTATTTGTTGCATTTACGTTATATTAAGTTATTACTAATTGATTGATTGGGCAGATTGCGGTGCAGGATGGCACCGAGGAAACCTCAAACTCTGGTGAGGAACAGGGCCATACAAATCTTACTGCACATGAGGCATCTGATAATGGAGAAACTGCAAATGGCAACCGAATTATTCCTGCCGAAGAAGATGATTTATTGGTAGGAACTCCGGAAGGGAACACAAGAAGATCAGACAGGTTTGTATTCTGTTATATGTGGAGTCCTAAATAATTCAATTATTAGGTTCCATATATAAATTTAATTACAATTTCTGAAGGCACCTGGAATTCATATAGTTTTCCTTGATATCATCAGGTGTTCCCCGAGGATCAGTTCCACTCGTCCAATGACAGTAGATTCTGATCAAAGAAATAACCAGATCGTTGATCTGCATGGGTATGACCAAATTCAGGGGAATACTGTCTCATTGGAGACTACTGAAATTGCAAATAAAACAAAGGACAGTGTTGGCAAGGATACTTTGGATGCCGATCAATGCCTGATGGAAGCACAATTATCATTTGGTGATGACGATCAACTTAGCCCCACTTTATCCTGTTTTGGAAGTGATTCTGAAGCATCAAAGAATGGTGTTCATTTTGATCCAGAAGATATTCATACTCCTGTCACATCATCTTTTGAGAACTCGAAAAGCAATGGCATCAAGAGAACAATAGTTGATATAAAAAATTATTCCACACATAAAAGTCATGCTCGAAAGGAGCATAAGCATCAGAAAAGGAGGCTTCACAGTGTTGTCGAACCAAAGATTCACATTAAAGATGATGATGATGATGCATCCCTCACCTCGGAAATGGAGGACCTTTATGACAGGGATAGCTCATTGAATTATAGCAGACAGAAGAAAATTCTGCGAGATTTTGGCTCTAGTGATAGAGAAGTTATTTCAGATTATAAAGAATCTAGGAGATATGCCAACAACCATGTTCATACCGCTAAAACAAATTATGTGGATAGAAAAGGTAATCACAAGATCCAAGACAAGCTAGATCCATATTTCAGAAAAAACTGGAATGAAAGGGAGTATTTTTGTGAAGATAGGGATAGAGATTGGCATCGTTTTGGAAGAACACGATTCAGTAAGGAGAGGAGTCCTCTCTCGAGCAGGGAGTCCAGGGGGTGGCATTCCAGTTATTCCCCACACACTGTTGAAGAAAGGGATGCTCAATTTAGAAGGAATGCCAAGAAACTGCAGTTTCAGAAAATACCCATCCATGGTGGTGGCTGTTTCGGTGATAAACGTGAAGATGACTTTGTGGGAGAAAAATTTAGGAAATGTGCTTCATTCACTGATCGAAGAATGAATACTCTAGATGAATTTGATGAAAGGCAGTTTCCTCGGCTCAGGGCAGAATTACAACACTCCGGGGGAAGGGGTGGATATGTTGACAGTCCCAATTTTGATTGGGATGATTCATGGTCTGAGAAAATTGATGATGAATATTGCAGACATGGAGAAAATCAATATTTGTTCAATCAGTCTTACAAAGAATCATACGCAGGTGATGAAGGAAGGTGGATTGACTCCCCATCACCAAGAATTGATGTTTCTCACACAAGAGCAACTGATGAAAGATATTGGAGACATGCTAGAGAAACATACTCTGCTGAATTCAAAGAGAGTACTTGGTTTGATAATCGTTATGATGCTGGTGAAATTGATGATATCATTTATCCGAGTGATCAATTTAAGTGGAGAAGATCTAACCGGCGATCTGAAGTCCTACACTGGACTGAGGATCAGTTAACTGTCAGGTGCCGTGGTGATAAATTGTATTCTGAGAAGTCATCCCTTTCATATCAGAAATATTTAAGACATGACAAATTTCATGCTAAATATGGTTCCTACAATGATGCAATGCATGTTGATATGCTATCAGAGCAGGATAGATTAGAATTGATGAGAAAAGGAAGTAGTGCTAACTGTATTAATAGTAGTTCTAAGATGTATATCAGAAAGCAGGAGCGGACGGCCCTGAGGTGCAGAGGTTCAATTGACTTGGTTGTTGGGGAAGGAAAGGTACAGTTGGGGGAACCCAAGGTGAAACCTTGTATCATTGTACTTGTATATATGAGTGCTCAACAAGAGTTGAGCAATCCTTTTTTATTCTTTTTAATGCTATCTCATTGCATTTTTGCTCTTTTCTTTTCTCCATTTTTTTGTTTCCTTTCCTCTTATATCGTATTTTTGCTTTCCTCTCTCTTAAGTAATGTGTTGCCTATATGTTCTTAAGTGTTGGTTCCCATTAGGAAGGCCTTCTAGGTCCATTGTGTCAAGCATGTAAGTTGGGGGAATAAGGTTCCCTGTCAATCATCAAGGCATTATTGTAGAATCTTCTATACTTTCCTATTCCTCGTTATCTGTCAGGAATTTCAGGGTAAAGTGGGCTTGTCATGCTTGTTGATTTCATGGAGGTTGACAAGTAAAAGAGACTGCTTTACACCTTGCAAATCAAAACATGGTGCTAAAATATTTGAATAAAATAGTGTTTTATATTGGATGATATATGATAACAATGGGTGTTACTTGAGATATTGTTCAAGTTAGCAGAATCTATAGCATTTAAGGTTGCAAATTTGCATGAATCCAACATGCATTTTTATTTTATTCTTTTGTTTCTTTTCAAATTTGCTTGTTTTTCCATACTAACTGTCATCACATGCTACTGTTATAGTTGTGGGTGGTTTTCATATATATCTCTCATTTATAGAATGTATTTCATGTTCTTATTTCCATGTTTGTTTGTGTTTTGATTTTTAGGGTTCATTTGATCTGAAAACTTTGGTCTTCTTTGTAACACCATTGGGTTAATGTGATTTCAATATTAGTCTGCAATTATTTTAATTCTTCTCATCGGTAGTTGTGGGACTCCTTTTGAGCACATACCCAGTTGAAGAAGAAAACGGGAGGGATTCTCCCTTATTTAGCTATCGTCTTTCATTCTTTATTTATTGAGATTCTTTCTTTCTTGCTGTCAAAAAGTTGCAACCTTTGTCTCTTTGCTATTTCCATGCTCTGTTAATTTATACTTCAAACTATGGCTAATGTCCTATTGGCAGTCATGCTCTTTACTTTTCTTTTCTATTATCCGAGTATTCCTGCAATGCACCGACAATTTAGAACTCTTAAACCTTGTTAGGCAGTTTCCTACCAAATAGCAACTGAATATTCAATGTGAAAATCAAATATTCGTGTTTCTTACATCAAATCTCAGTATCAAGGGGAAAAAGGAAAGTTCCCGTCTCCTGGATTTGATTGATTAGATGTCCTTTGAACACAAGTGATACTTATTGAATAGTCCTTTCACTTTATTTACCTTAGTTTGAAATCTTTTACATCTGCCACCTATTTGAAGAACGGATGTTGCAGGGCCTGTGTGACATTTCCTTAGTTTGAAGTCTTTTACATCATACTTGGAACTTGTTGGAATTTTGTTGATGGTTCATTCTGCTGCATGTTTCCAATCGTCTGTTTTACTGTTTAGTTGACTAATATTTTACAAAAGTGTGACATTTCCTTGCTTTACACTGCAGTCCTCTGTAAGAAGCCACAAACGTGGAACTTTGATTCGCAATGGTATGCTGGAAAATATGGATCCAGAGTTTGGTGGTGAGCAGACAACCTTAGCGGATTGTAGTCAATATGAGAAGGTAAGGGCAGTCCAATTTAACACCCGAAAAGTTGGACGCAACCAAAACAATACAAAAGCGCTCGATAAGTTTCCAGTTATAGCTGAAAATGGTGATTTGGATGCTGAAGCGGGCCAGACTCTAACAGAAGACCTCAAGACGGCACATCCCTTACAGAGAAAACATGCTTCTGAGTATTCATCAGCAGCTCAGAATGTGAATAGGCGAACATTCTGTGGAGAAATTGGTTCCAGTGGGGACAAGGCTGCAGAAGGATATGACAACCAAAGGATTCTTGCAACGAAGGCAAAAATGGAGAAACGTGGGGAGCGGTTTAAGGAGCCAATCACCCTGAAAAAAGAGCCAGACAAGTTGTCCAACCCTGAGATTGATCTTCTAGTTCAAACAGCTGAAGCACAGTCACGTAGGCCAAACCGAAAGAGGCGGTGGGGTGGTATAGAGGCTGTTTAGGAGACTTGTGGTTGAAGTCTTCGACCGGATGACTTGTGCTATTTGAAGCAGGTCAATAAAATATAAAACACAACTCAGCAATCAAGATGAAGAATCAGGTTAGAAATTTAATTTGCTTTCCTCTTTCATTGAAATTGGAGGAAAGATTTGATATCTAAATGTACTGACATTTTCCCTACCTGTAAAAAGGTTCATTGGTATAATGATAATAATCTCCCATGGTGATTCATTTTTGAGGATTTGTACAATATTGCTCAAGGGTAGCAAAACCAATTTTCTGATTTCGTAGGGAGTCGCTGCTTTCGGTTACTTAGTTTCTCATACAAATCTTATTTCTTTGAAAAAGTGATGGTGATGATCAATTGCAGCTGGCCAAACATCATGTTCATGAATTTTTTGCTCGAATTCGTTAGGTTTTTTTTGTTCAGAATGCAGACGGATGCCATTCACTCTAATGTCGTTCTTGCCTGTACGCGAGCTTTATAGCTGGTTGTTTATTTTGTTATGGCATACAAGCTCAGCTAATTTTGATCACATATTTGACATTTTGTTCTTGCCAAAATCTTCTAAATGGTTGTGTGAGCTACCGTCCTGCTTTATACAGGTTACTCCTTAAAGTTTGATTTTATGACTGATCATGCTTTAAATGGAAGAAAATGAGACCTAGAAAATGAGATCATACGTTTTATGTAATGTAAGAGATACTAATAGGTAATATGTATCTGGTTACGTTGAAAAACTTAATCTGGCTACATTAAAAAAACTTAGGTAAGACACTCTGCCAATGTCATCCTATACAGCGCCTCTTATAAAAAAGCGAGACGAACTATATTTTGATCTCATCGGATTACACTAAGCTTTCCTGAGATGTGGCCATGTAGAAAAGGAGCTGCAAAGAGTTGTACCTAAGAACACATGCTCGCATGTTTAGAGTTTGGATTGTTTTTGTCGGATGCACAATCTGATCTTTAAAAAACTGAGCAATGAGGGGGTTCCACGTAGCATAACAAATCTGTCCTCATCAGAACCACAGGAAAAAGAGTGGAAACGTGGCAAAGTGTAGACCAGTCTACTCAACTCAAGCATATGTCGTCTCACTTGGAGGAAACTGGTACCCGGTGACCGTTAGTTTTGAGATTGCTCTTCTGGAAATTCCAATTGACTAAAATATCCTTTCGAATATGAAATCTCAAGAAACTATAACAAAATGATATAATCCAGTAACTTCATATAAACTTTACTGCAAATCGCAACACTCATTTGCTAAAAAAACACTAGCTTGTAATGCAAGAATCGTTAATCTCATTCAAATCTCCCCAGCCACAAAAAAAAAAAAAAAAAATTATCATTCATATCCCAAGTAAGAAAGGTGCTTAAATTGCCACTGAACTTTTATTCGAAATCCAACCTTTTAGATTAACTAAAATTAAATAATGTGCCAGTTGAATTTTATACCAGTTTATCACCTAACTCTAACTTCAAAGTTTGTCTAGCATGAAACAAAGCTTTTGCAGTCAATAAATCATTTGTTGTTTGTTCACTTAATTCATGCTATGAGCCGATTTGTCATTCTAAATTTTTTATTACTCCATTCAAAATCTATTAAACTCTCATGTGCTAAGCACATGCATGCCTATAATTTCAATACCAAATAAAATGAGAAGAAATACCTTTTTTACTTTGGTTTTTGTTTTTTTTAATACAAGAGAAATTTGTAGGGTCCAAAAGTGCGCACGTGCACGGCTGCAAGGATATAATAGTAATTATACAGACAGCATTCTTCCTCTACCCGCCTCACATTCGCGGTTTCAACGTGGATCATACAATACAGTTTAATCCGTTAAAACACACACACACTGTGTCACAGAAATGCACCTTCTCTCTTCTCCCTCCTCCTCCAACCCCCCCAACTTCTCTCTCTTCTCCGCCTCCCAAAACCCTAACCCCCTCTCCAAATTCACCTTCCGGATCCCCACTTTGCCCCTCCACTCCTCCCCCTATTCCCTCCCTGCCCCTCCGCCTCCCCGCTGCTCTTCCCGGGACTCCTCCACCCCTGTCCTCGACCCGCTCCCCGCAAACGCCACCGTTTCGACCGAGAGCCAGAGTAATGGCGTCCCGCCGGAGACAGAGTCCGCGAAACGTGAGCTCGTGGTTCGCCGACCGGCGATGGAGGTCTCCGGCGAGGGAGATGGTGGCGGTGCGGCAACTACTGTCCTCGACGCAGGGCTTGCCGAGCTGGCGAAGAAGATGCCGATATTCGAGCCGGAGACTGCGGAGTCGGGCGTGAAGGAGAAGCCGTTGGCGGTGAACTTGGACTTGGCGTTGTACAGAGCTAAGATCTTGACCAGGAACTTCCGGTATGCGGAAGCGGAGCAGATACTTGAGAAGGTATGTATGGATATGGAGTTTTGGGAAGTGTTTGTGAAAATGCAAGTTTGAATATTTTTGGAGTGCTTGATTGGTAATGCTCTGTTTGATTTGTTTTTTGGTTGTGATTTGGTTTGCCAAAGTGTATATATTATTGGCCGGAAGATGGGAGAGCTTATGTGGCATTGGGGAAGGCGTTGAGCAAACAATCGAAGACTGCGGAAGCTCGAGCTGTGTATGAGAAAGGGTGCCAAGCTACTCAAGGAGAAAATCCATACATTTGGCAGGTGGGTTTTCTTTGTTTTTCCAAAGTGAACTCTCTGCAATTTGTTATTCATCTAGGAAAAATGGAAACATACAAGTCTGGAACTTCATTGATTATGACCAAGGGCTATTGATGCATGTTAGTTTTCGGGTTTTGTTAAGATGAGCCGCTTACATTCACTACGAAAGATGGAGTTACTGCCTAAATTAGCGAATGATTTAGTTGTTGATTCTTTATGGATATGAACAAATCAGGCACTCCCTTGTTTCTTGTAAGCGCCCGAAAGAATCTTGTTGGGAACTATATGTGGGAATAGATCTTGTTAGGATTGATTGATTGATTGATTTCATTAATTGAGGTGGTTTTTTACAGTGCTGGGCTGTTTTGGAAACTACGATGGGAAACATAAGAAGGGCTAGAGAATTATTTGATGCCGCCACGGTTGCTGATAAGAAACATATTGCTGCCTGGCATGGGTGGGGAGTTCTAGAGCTAAAGCAGGGAAATATAAAAAAGGCAAGGCATCTGCTTGCTAAAGGTCTAAAATTTTGTGGTGGGAATGAGTACGTATATCAGACACTTGCATTGCTGGAAGCTAAAGCAAATCGCTATGAGCAGGCTCGGTATTTGTTCAGCCAGGCTACTAGGTGCAATCCCAAAAGCTGTGCCAGTTGGCTTGTAAGTCATCATTTTCTTGCACACAGGCTTCTCGGTCACAAAGTAACTTTTCATTTCTTTTCTGGTCTGTTGAAATGTTTTTCTTGTAGTAATTTGTCCAATTCTTACGATACAGGCATGGGCTCAGTTGGAAATGCAACAAGAAAACAATCGTGCTGCCAGGCAACTCTTCGAGGTGATTTTTTATTAGTAAATTGTCAAAAAGGTCGTGCATGTCTACCAGTTCCCTTTCATCATAGATTAGGACTTTGCAGCAGTATTTTTTTCTCAGAAATTTATAATGATTTAGTTACTAAATTGGCTGTGTTAGTTTTTTCGTTTTATGTTCTGTGTTTCCAGTGTTGATTTTAATGTTTTCCACCTCTATCTGTAGAAATCGATACAGGCAAGCCCCAAGAATAGGTTTGCATGGCACGTTTGGGGAATGTTTGAAATTAATATAGGTAATGTTGACAAGGCAAGAAAGCTTTTAAAGATTGGTCATGCACTCAATCCAAGGGATCCAGTTCTCCTTCAGTCCCTTGCTTTATTGGAATATAAAAACTCAACCGCGAATCTTGCTCGGCAGTTGTTCAGGAGAGCATCTGAGTTGGATCCAAGGCATCAACCAGTGTGGACGGTATGACTCTCTTATCAGTACAGAGATCTGAGTTTGATCGTAAATCATAAACCTGATGCAATTTTATTTGTTTGATATGACTGGCCTGATAAATTATGTCCCTGAATGATACAAGTGGAATCGGTGACTTGTATACCGCTAATTTATTGGGCGTTTTGTTGCCTGCATAAAGTGACTTACATCTTCTTGTTGCTTACCATGACATTCCTTTTTATCTTTCTTTCATACAACATCATAATTTCTTTGTACAAAAGAAAAGTGATTTCCCTCTTTTATGCATTGACTACTTGCTGATAAAACCTGATAGAAGTATCTTTAGGATTACAGGGCTTGTATGTGTATACATGCATCATTGAATTTAACACACAACTAATTCATTGATTGCAAAATCTTCGGATGTTTAGGCTTGGGGGTGGATGGAATGGAAAGAAGGAAACATAGAGACAGCAAGGAAATTGTATCAAAAAGCATTGTCTATTAACTCAACTAGTGAAACTGCTGCTCGTTGCCTACAGGTAATGACCGTAATTAGGTATCTGGTATTTTATATATACTATATCGAATGTTCAGTTAAGTTTTTAATGAAACTTCCTTCGCGTCCTTTCTATCATGATTGTTAGCAAATGGATTAGCAACGACACATAAGAAGCAATATTCTTAAAGATGAAACATAGATCAATGTCATTGCAACGTTATCCACATGTATGATTATGAAGGCTTTAGGCAATGACCATCTGTTTGTGTGGCAGGCTTGGGGAGTTCTAGAACAGAGAGTTGGTAACCTATCAGCCGCCAGGAGATTATTTAGGTCCTCCCTTAATATAAATTCTCAGAGTTATGTCACATGGATGACATGGGCATCATTAGAGGAAAATCAAGGAAACGCTGTACGTGCAGAGGAAATTCGCGACCTCTATTTCCAGCAGGTTAGTACTCAATAATTAGCTAGGTTACTGCATCTTACACGTGAAAAGGCTATCTGTTTGGGATGCAAGTCTTGGAAGGCTTCAGGCCCTCAACATTGAACACTCCTTTTGGTTTCTTGCAACAGCGTACTGAAGTTGTAGACGATGCTTCATGGGTTATGGGATTCTTAGACATCATAGATCCGGCCCTTGAACGTATAAAGAATATCTTGAGGTTGGACCAGAGTTCAAAAGAAATGCGACAGGACGCTTTGCGAACAATAGTTGGAGCAAATGAAAGTAACATCGATGAAGAGCCAATCAGCCCTTCCTCTAATAGCAATGACATGGAAAGCGAGAGTGGGTTCGATGTGGATGCATTTGTTAAGGAAAAGTTATCTCTAGACCCATCAAAGCTAGAAGTTCAGATGGTGACCTCGCGGCCTTTTCCGGTAAACAGAAGTAGAGTGTGAGCATTGTAGTGAGATTTGCCAATGGAGAACCTGTTACATAAGATGGAGAGGATCTCCAGAGGGATCTTCTAGTACAGAAAAGGTAGAGCATTTGAATCGTATATAGGATTCATGTGACCCTGCAATCTCCCACTGAAATCCGGTTGCAGTATATATACTGGGATAAATTAAGAGGCCTCCTTCCTATGGCCTCTCTGATTAATTTGTAGCATGAATTTTGAGGGTTCGCTTTGTATATTTCATATCTCTGACTCAGCTTGAATTGGGATTATTCCATCGGGGCCCTTTGTAATTTACTGGACAACATCAATAGCAATACCATTTTAAATTGGGGTTTACGCAACAAAGTTACGTCGTCACAGTTGGATTAGTCACACCCAGTTATCGAATTATTTATGTATAATATACTGCCCATGCATATACGTAAATCGAATTTATAATCTTCTCCAATCAATTAATGAAAGAGGACTACCGTTAGATCATAGCTAATTGGTCAAATTTCTTTTGGTCATTCCGTTGTCAATCAGCACACATGATTCCAATGAGTGATTCTAATTAGTAAACCATGCATTATTGGTGGAGTGCACCACACTGACGAGATGATAAACAAGTACAACCATGCAAGTAAATCAATATATATATGATTAATTAATGATTGAATCTTTTGGTGGTACTACATAAACGTTCTCGTTTCTCGTTACGTTTAAACTACGATGAGCGACCCTAATAATTATTTTTCATATTAGGCCTAAATCCGTCAAGAGAAATGTTAAGGAGATTATAGACTCTCTGCCCTTTCACAATTAAGCATTATAAAACATTATATAAAAAATGAGGTGGCAAAGAGTCTCACTTTGACTTTTGAGAAAGTCTCCTTAGCATTTCTCATCCGGCGTCAATATTATAAATCGTGAGTTTAAAATTATATTATTGTGGATGAATCAAATTTTACTTATTTCAAATCAACTCACTCATCATTTAAAAAATAATAATTCAAGTTTCCCTTTACAGTAATTTCCACGTTTTTAACTCACAATTCAAGTTTGACCCATCTGTCTTAACGAAAAAAGAAAACAGTAATGGAAGGAAAGCGCTGAAAAATTACATAGGAAAGTATCCGCGTGTCTTGGAGTCCAAGTAAGGAAGAAAATCTCAGAGTTGGAGCAAGAATCACGATTCAGATCAGGAAGATAGCGGACAGCCGGATTCAATCCCAAGAATTAATCACAGAAGACCAAACCAGGAATGTTTTGAAGGCAGTGAATTATGTGCCAAGTAATGTTCCATAATTCCTGGGAAAAAAAACCCTATATATAAACCAAGGTTTAACAGACTATGACCCAATTTGTTTTGCTATCCTCTCCTCCTACCTTTCGTTCTCCGGTAAATTTCTTTATGTAGTTTATATTTTCTACCCATTTTACTTCCAGATTTCTTATAAGTTTATAATTTTTGAAGTGTTAGCACTTTTGTTAAGTAGCTTTTTTTTTAATTAAAGTTTCTCAAACACTAAATATTATTGTTGTTCCTGTAGTTTCTTTCTTTTTGTTACTCTATATTTTTTTTTTGTCGGAACTCTCGATCAATTCGATTCTTGTACTTAGTTTTCATGCCCTTTAATTCTTTCTTGCACTAATTAGTCGCTCCTCATGTATGCACTTCGATTTTCTTCTTTTTAAAATTCCTTAGTAATCTTAAATTTCTTCATCCAAACATGGTATAACTTTCAATTATTTAAGGTTTTGATTTTTGGAGGCAGACTTTTTGGATCCCAGTTCATGAAAATTTTGATGATAAATGCATAAAAAACCTTATCCAAGAATAGAAAGTAAACCTAAATCATATATTTGTCATTTTTGGCCTCACTCTTTCTAGGAAAGGGATCATCTCCGGATCACTTCCACCTAATCCTCTTCATCAAACAATCTGAGCTCTTGAAATTTGATCCAACAGCTAAAGTTATTATAACTTTTAAAGTGGGCCTGTGTTTTTGGCCGTTGGATCAAATTTCAAGGATCCAGATTGTTTGATGAGTAGGATTAGGTGAAAAAGATCCGGAGATGATCCCTTCCCTTCTTCTTAGCCTACAGCCTTGTTTTAGTACTTTGTTCAATTCTTCTACTTCTATGTTGTGCATCTATATATATAATATTTTTTTATTGTTGATTGGATTGTATCAAGCACTTTTGGAAAAAGCCACTTCGTGACTCTTGAGAATCCAACTTTGTTCTTCAGGTTCTCCCTTTTTTGACTAAAGAAAACATGGCCTCTTCCCATTTGTGCTTCGCCTACTTTTTCATGATGCTCTTGTAACATTCTGCATTCTACATGGAGCACACTCTGGTACTGCAACTCTCATCTCTGCTAAATTATGTATACACACCTCTGTGTGTGTGTGTGTATCCTCATATCAAGATATAAATGTATAAGTGAGTGATTCATGACTTTTTACTTATCTGCAGCAACAACTTTGGAATCACAACATGCAAACTCAACCCACAGAAAGCTTTTGCAACAAGGTAAATATCAAATAAAAAATTTGTACTATTATTGACACTTCAAAAATGTCATCTCACACTTCTCTGTATTATAAATTTCTCATCTTTGGTAGTCCATGACAATATAGTTTTTCATAAGCATGTGGTCTTCACAAATAAATCAGAATTTCAAAATTTTGTTTAATTGTAACATGCTACTTAAGTAATAAGGCTTGATTAAATTTTGTAGCGAGCTGCGGAGACAGAGACATAAGCATCTCACAGAGCCAAATTTCAGCAACTGGGATCCCAAAGTACGCAGTAGAGATTGTGAACACCTGTACTGATTGTGCTCCTTCACAAATCCATGTCCACTGTGGTCAGTTTGCGTCTGCAGAAGTTATACCCTCATCTGTCTTCACAAGGATCGCGGACGATGATTGCTTGGTGAATGGAGGAGAGCCATTGAAGCCCCATGATTTCATCAGCTTCACTTACGCCACCACCTTCAAGTTCCCCATTTCTTTTAAGTCTGCCCAGTTTTGCTGAGCCCCAAACACATTCAAGAGATGATATAATAAACAGTTGCATGTAGCTCAGCTTTTAGTTTCCAAACCCTAGCTACTATAGCTAATATTTTATTTCCGATATGATTTATATGTTGATGTAATAATGTTTTTTTTATATTAAATTTTCAACTCCAGCGTAAGTTATGTGTTCTTTTTTCAGAAAAAAATGGCCTCACAAATTGCTTATTGTTCCTTAGGTATTTTGGTACCATGGTTTTTGAATTAATGAAACTCCGTATCTATATAGCCATGAATTTAGTACCAAATGCAAATTTTTACTTTTTATTATTTGGTGAACAGCTGCAAATATTATTTGATTTGGAAGATTGGAACAATTTATTTCTCCCATTCTTTTCCTTCAGATACAGAAACCAAAACGAGATCTAACAAAGGCTTCAACTTAATTGGCAAAGTGTGGTGGAATATAATTTACAAGGCATGCATCGTATCCCCCAAAAAAATTTCTGTGATAGTTTCAATCCCCTATTCTCATATCTATCGAAGTGAAAAACTAAATTGAAGAGGCGTAATATATAATATTAGAACACAGACTGCAAAACAAAATTCCTAGACAAAATAAAACATAGAAAAAAATGGTAACTGATATGCATAGTCTGTCTCATCTTCCTCTTGGATTCACTATTTGTGAAAAAACTGCACTTGTGTTTAAGTCATCGATCGTAGCCTCACTTGAAACGGTCTCTTCCTCAATTGTCAGTGTGGCATTGTGCATAGCATAAGCATCATTTGCTTTATCTTGAGCAGCAACTGCTTCTCCATCAGGGTTTTCATGCAGTTGAAGAGCAAACTCAAGGTTCCAAAGCACGTCCCCCATCGAAGGGCGTTCGAGTCCATGATCAGCTAAGCATTTCTCAGCTGTCTCTGCAAACTTTTTCAAGCACTCAGGATTAATAGGCGGCCCTGACTTGAGATGCGGATCAATAATTTCGAAGAGAATTCCCTTTTTTAGACAATGTATTGCCCAATCTGCAAGACTAACTTGTTCCTTTGGCAATGAAGCATTGAGGGCCGGCCTTGCACACAAGACCTCAAACAAGACTACCCCAAAAGAGTAAACATCAGATTTTTCCGTCAATTGTTGCCTCCGAAAATATTCGGGGTCCAAGTACCCAAAGCTGCCTTTCACCATTGTACTCACATGGGTTTGGTGAAGATTAGGACCTGTTTTTGATAGCCCAAAATCAGAGACTTTAGCTACCCAATTCTCATCCAACAATATGTTTGTGGTTTTCACATCTCTGTGGATGATGGTGTATCTTGCACCAGTGTGAAGATAATGCAGTCCCCTAGCAGCTCCAATGCAAATTTCCAACCTTTGCTTCCATGACAAGGAAGGATTTTTGCTCTTGTACAAATGCTCCCTTAGAGTCCCATTGGCCATGTAATCATAAACCAGAATCATCTCGCCATCCTCTTCACAAAAACCAATCAAAGAGACTAAATGCCTGTGCCTGAGCTTCGAAAGCATCTCGATTTCAGTTTGGAACTCGTGAACACCTTGCTCTGAAGATGGATTTGATCTTTTAATAGCCACTTTGGTGCCTCCATCAATAATGCCTTTGTAAACCTTCCCAAATCCTCCAACCCCAATAACTTGAGATTCGTCGAAATTCTTGGTGCCATGTTTGATCTCAGGCAATGAGAAATGCCTGCAAAGACCTGCAGCCAGGCTCGAAAGGTGGCTGCTACCTGTGTGACTCTTGCCCGAAATAGTTGATGTGTTGGAGTTACCATAAAGCGGCAACCAATTGCCCATCCCGGGATCCATTCCATTCTTTCTCTTCTTCTTTATGTACACAACAATGCACAATGCCGCAACGACAGCTGCGCCGCCAGCAGCCCCGCCAGCTATTCCAATTACTTCACCCTTGCTCTTGGACCCCGCTGGGGGAGAAAAAGTACTTGCCGCAGCAGCCTCAGCGTCTTGAAGCATCTTAGATGGCACAGGATTAGGACCGGCTAAATTCCCATGCGTATCATTGAGCTTAAAGATCTCCAAACCATTAAGAATCGAATCATAGTACTCTGGTTTCTCCGACACAGATGGATGCAATGCCACCCATATCTCTTCATCACCATCTCTGTCATTAACAAAAGTTGCATAATCCTTGTAAACCGGCACTCCTATGGACCCTGACCAAGCAATAACGTCCGCAGTCTGCTGCGCTGTTTGGTTGTTGAGAAAAATATCAAACACCCTCTGATTAATCCGGGTGAGTTGAAGCTCACAGAAATGTAACCTAACAACATATGTGAAATTGGCATCAACGGTGAAAACCCATGTCAGATTGTAATTCTGATTGATTTTCGAATTTGGTCCCATCGATCGTGCAGTGCCGTAGACGTTGGGAGGAGCAATGTACTCCGGCAAATTACTCGGATATTTTATGCTAACATTTTTCTCAGCCTGAAATGTGACTCCAAATGCTGCACCGAACAAGTACGGCGAATCGTCGTACCATGTTCTTGTCAGCCCCGAATCATTTCTGGTCGGAATAAACTGTCCACCGACATTGAGCCTAAACATTGTCTGAAGGGAAGAGCTTTGTACATCGATGGTTTGGTCCTGAAACCCGATCATGTTCGCTGGCTGAAACATCTCGGCCGGCATCGAAATTACCTCAATGCCATTGACAAAAGCATAGGACTTATCATGTTGCGACGAGGGTACGAATGTAATGTTGAGATTGCCGGATTGGGCGGGAACGAGTGAGAATTCTCTCATGATGTAGGCCTGCGTGAGAGCTTGGGTTGTAATGGCGGCGCTGAAATTGCGGAGGAGTGAAAACCCGTTTGCGATCACGTCGAAATACGAGTTCGAAGCCTCGAGGCCGTCGTAGGAAGACGGATAAAAATGGAGCCGAACCAGAAGGCGCTGTCGTGGGGAAACAAAGAACTTGTAGGATGCCGCGGAGTTGAAAATTCTTACAGACATGTACGGGATTTGGGAAGGCAGAGAAGGATCTTGGTATTGCGCAGTCGCGGCCTTTGAATTCTCCGAGGATGAAAGAAACCGGGAATCTGGTACCCATCTGCGGCCGTCGGAGTCGGTGCCGCCGCTCGAAGAGCCGCAAGCAATGATGTAAGATTCAGAGCCAGTGTCTTTGCTGAGAACATGAACGGCGTTTAAGGAGAAGGATAATATGATCAGAGAAAGTAAAATGTGGGTTTTGGAGATCATAGCTGGAAAGAGAAACCCTTTTGATGGGAGATTCAGGAACTGAAAGGTGAGGGAGGAAGATGATCGATGTAGGACACAGGGAAAAAAATAGTACAGGAGAACAAGAACAAAAGAGGAAATGTTTTCCTGTACAAAATGGACTTCTCTAGGATTCAATTCAATTCAATTATAATAGTTCGACTGGATCTAAAACTGCTTTTTTCGCTTCATTGAAAGGTAAAGATTGAAAATTTACCTGGGATTTTCAGGAGGAAGCAAGAATTACAAAATCAAACTGTGTTTTGCTTTCATTTCTTCTGTATTTTTCATTCATTTTTTTCTTCCTTTTTTTGTGAGGAGGGTTTTTTGGCCAGGGTCTAACGGGAACGTTAGGATAGGAGGGGTGGTTACTGGTTAGAGAGTAACGGGGAAAGAGAGAGAAACGGTAAATGCTCTTTGGTATTGATTGCCTTGGCGTTTCTTTAGGTTGGGCTTGGGTGGTGATGCATTTAGATTGTTGTGATATAAATGGGTAAATAATTACTGCACATCTTTTTTTCCCTTTGAACATTCACATCTATTTATGTTCATTCATACTCGTGCTTTATTCAGTTTAGATACTAGACCATCAGTGTGCATAAGAAGAAAAATAGACTTTTCCTTCTTTTGTTCTGTTGTTCACATTTAACTCGTCGTGCCTTACGCCTGTAAATAAAAAGTCGAGAAACGTCCCATTGAAATATCTGCCTGTTAAAAAAATAAGAATTGTTTTTTAATCTTCTTTCTTAAATATTTTCTCACGTTAGCCATTTTGATAAATGCCTTCAACGCGAGTACAACTATATGTGGAGCAACTTTTATAGTCTCTTTTTAAGAGATAATCGAACGCCGCAGCCATCATCACTACCAGTACCACCACCGAACCAATATCTATTATGATTTATGTAGGACTTCCATACGGAACCGTGACTAATGTGTTTAACGAATTAACACTTTTCTGTAACCAAAGTGCCATTTCCACTAGGTCCACCACTACACTTGATACTGTAAGTTTCCTTGTAAATGGCCAACGTAGCAGGTTCCCATATACCAAAAAATCCAGAGGACAAAAATAACTTAAAAGGATGCATGGCCCTTGTAAAGAGTCTTCTCTGTCGCAGTTGGTACTTGCTGCACTGCAACGGGATGCCGCAGATGATACCTCTCCCTTTGGGCACGTAGTGAATGATGCTCACCTTGTTATGCATTCAATTCCCCACTCAAAGATCACGTTTAGTCGAAGAGAGAAGAAAGGTGGCACATCTATTGGCAAGACTGAGTTTGGCTTTAGACAATCAACTAATTTGGTTTGTGGAACCCTAATGTAATTTTGGATCTTCTCTTTGAAGATGGTACAACTTTGCAATTTGTTGGTGCTGAACGCTCTTTTTCCTTTCGTCTGGTTTGAAATCCCCGATAAAGTTTTTATTGAGGCCCATTTATTGCACTCTATCCTCAATTATGTTACGTATTCCTTTGCCTATCAATGAATATCATACTTGCTCTAAAAAAATCACAAGTGTTTTTCTAAGATTAACTTGCATTTTTACTAAGAATTGGTTCCAAAAACATTTTCTCTTAAAAAATTTCTCAAACAATCCCAAGATTATGTTACCATTAGTCTTCCTTATTATAGCTAGATTGCATGTGAAAAATTAAATAATGCTTTTTCAGAAACTAATACACAAGTTAAAGGAAAACACAATTAGGCCTCGTTTGGCACACCGTATAAGACATCGTATAGAACTAATAATACGGTGCCGGTTGTTTGGTGCTCCTACTGGATAAATAGTCACCGTACTAATAATCTGACCCCACCTAAATAATACGGTGGACACCCGCTAACTTGTCCACCCCAAAACATCGGTATAATTAGTCGGCTTCATGAAATTACGCTTGTTCTTTCTCTGTTCCCTCTCTGGCGAATCTGCTTCTGCGAAACCTACAAATTGTGAACACATCTTGTTGCTACTAATGCTTAGTCGTCGTGTGGTCTTCTTCTTCCTTTTCTTCTTGGATTAATTTATATTCTGTCTGCTATTTGGGTTTTCTCCATCACCAAGAACTAGGGTCTTTTTACTAGAGACACCAATTTCATTACGAAGCTTTTACTCCTTTTTTTCATGTCCATCTGAGCCTTTTGTTCTTCTGAGTTTAGGGTTTTAATCAAACTTTAAATCTTCATCAGATTTGATCTTAATTTTCTTTTTATTTTACCATTGTGGAGCTTTTAAGTAGTGGTATGAGAAATTAGGAGGTTGGGTTTACAGGATTGGAAGGTTCATCAACAGGGTTTACTGCAGGTGGGAAAGACGATGAAGAAAGAAAGACGACCTGCGTTTTTTTTTTTTTTTTTTATCTTCCTTCATTTTTTTTTTGTTGGTGCACACATTATTCTTTTTTTTTTTTTTTAATTCTTTATTAGTATTCTCCTTTTTTTTTCATTTTTTTTTTCATTTTAACACCAATTATTTTGTTAAAAAATATTTAAAAAAATTATTATTGTTCGATGCACGAATTAATCCGACACTACACCAAACGCCCGACTAATTTAGTCAGTACTATCCGACGACTATTTATCATATCCGACTGAAATAGTCAGTACAATCCGAGGTACGAAACGAGGCCTTACAGACACTCAAATTTTGTGATTATCTCAAAGTTACAATATTAGTGTTAATAAAGAGCTTATATGTCTCAAGACTTTTCAAACGCAACAATAATATTATTTTAGTCTAAAGAAGGCTTTTAATTGCACTGTACAAATGAATAGTCTTCGGACCCGAATTTCACTTTATTTACGAGGCTGCCACTGACTCTCTGTACCGCTGATTTCGTGAAAAGGCAGGGGTGCGATGGTCATTTTAGTCTGTAGGGTTTCGAACGGGTTGGGTGGGTTAGAGACTTTCATTTCCTTTCTTTCTGAGCTGCAGTGGGCCTCGGTGACACCATGCCGTCGGGAGAGAGTGAGCGAGCGAGCAGAGAGAGAGAAGAGAGACAGGGAGGGAGAGAGATAGGGATTTGGTGAGAGGAAGGCATGCGGCTTGCAGGCAGACAGAGTCACAGGGGGTGTACGATTCGAGGGAGAGGTTAGGTTTCTGAGGGAATGGGTTTTAGTGACAGGGAGATAGCGATTCGAAGGAAAGAAAGAGAGTTGTGCTCGATTTGGGTGGGGGTGTAGGGTTGGTTAGGAGAATGGGCTGCGTGTTGGTTGCACGGAGAGAGAGAGGGAGAATTCGATTGGAAACAGACAGAGTGAGGGAGGCATGGGGGTATGTCTGATTTTCTGGTTCTACCCAAAAACCTACTACAAATCGCACATTAGTGTTTTTGGGTTTACTTCACACAGCAGACGATGAGAGTTCCCGAGACCCGAGCCCTTCGCTGCCGTCTCTCCCTTTTGTCGTCGTCAGCTCATCCGCAATCATGGTATTTTCTCGGACCAATTTTCTCTTATCCTCTGTTTGGTTCCTGTAAATTGAGCTGGTTTCGACAATTTACAGGGCTAAGTTCTGCTGGGAAAGTTTCGTTGATTAGTAGTTACTTTTATTGTTCCAATATATTTGGATGCTGTATACTAACATTTACAACTCAACTGAATCGATGAACTACCATTTTAGGTTCTTTTTCTTAATATTTCTCTAAAAAAATTCTTGCTTTTGAATGGATCCTGCAATTATGTTATAAGCCACATTCATGACAGACTAGGCATTGGGCATATATAATAAGTAATAACCATAATAAATGATTTACTTAGCTGAATATTTGTTTGATAATCCCGCTATGCGGATTGAAAAATATGAGTATCTTCATTCTGATTATGCAAAGTCAATGTCTCTGATAACATCATGTTGCTAAATGAGAAGTAGAGTAAGCAAATTACTGAGATACCTCCAGAAGAGTACAAAATGCCACTGGTATGGATTGACTTGGAAATGACTGGTGAGGGTAAAATAATGTATGTTCCTTTTACCCTTTTGTTATTTGTGGATAAAATAATATATGTTCCTATCATGGTTTCTTTTTATTCTCCAAAAATAGATTTTTAATATGCTGTTTACTGAAATTTCAGTCCTTGAGGTGAAGCTCCTTATAAGGATGCTACAGAGAGAACGACATCTGGGAATTTACCTCTTAATGCATTTTTGTCTGAGGTATCTTCGTTTTCATTGCTACCCTGTTTAAATTAGCTTACATATGCTCTTCATGAATTTTTTTTTCCGTTTATTTTGGATGATATACATGTTTCCCTTTTTTCTTTGTTTAAAGAATCTCCTTAAGCCAATTGTAAATTGTAACTATATCTTTGTTTTTTTGTGATTCCAGTGGGCCCTCATGACACTGTTATATCCAAACCGAAGTTTGGCGAATTTGATATACGTTGGATACAATGGCAGTCCTGCGTCAGCTATCCATGTTACTAGAAGAAGATCAGTAGATCGTAAAAGGCAAAAAACGGAAAGAAATGTTAGCTGCTTCGTTTTTGGTCCTAAAAATGCAGGAAAATCCGCTCTTTTAAATTCATTCATAGGAAGGTATGGCTTTCCCCCTTCACTGTACTCAACATAGTTAATTAGTTCAGTATATTATAAATGTGAAGATAAAGGGTACCACCATACCTAATCCCATTTTCTGAATCTTTGGTATACCAAAATTTATTGGGTGATAACTTCCTAGCTCTCAGATGCTGTTATAGTTCTACACAAATGAACTATTTTGCTCCTGAAACTACCCAATTTTCTTTTCTTTTTTCTTTTCAAACTGAGACAAAGCTCATCGTGTCTGCTATCCCTTTCCTCTTTGACTCTGGTCTATCTTCCATTTTAGAAAATATTTGTGGTGACTGTAGATTTATTCTTTCATTTGGCTTTGTTAATTTGTTGTTGCCAATTTTGACCTCAGGCCTTTCTCAAAGAGCAAGACTATACCTACTGGTGAGCGTTATGCAGTGAATGTCGTTAACCAGATTGGGGTAAGGACTATCATATATAACACTTTTTTCTTTGAGAAAGGGAATGGGTATGGGTTTTTAGGGCCGGTTTCTAGGGAGGTGGTCTGGTGTCAGTGCCTTCACAGGGTGGGGGTGTGATATGGGGGAGAGAGGAGAGGGGGTTGGTTGTAGAGAGTGGGGGTGTGATTTGGGGGAGATAGTAGAAGGGGTTGGTTGCAGAGAGAAGGCGATGGCAGGTGCACGATTAGGGGGACAGAAAGAGAGTTGATTGGGTACAAGATTTGAGGGTAGGGTTGAGGGAATGAGTGTGTTGGCTGCAGAGAGATGGTGGGGTTGAGTTATTATCTCTCCTTTCTGTCGCTTCTCTCTTCCTCCATCTATGACATCTTTGTTTTGGGGTCAAAATATGTTCGCTTTTACATAGAAATTTGAGTGTTTTATTTATTTATTTGGGTTTTTGTAGCTGATACATATTAGGTTTTGTGTTTCTGGGTTTTATCACTAATTGTCAATTGGATTTTCTGGTTTCAAAAATAGGTGGAGGCATCAACTAATCAGCTGGCTGATCAGCAGATGCCAGTATATAATCTTGCATCGAAGATTTTCTTTGTCAGGTTATCAATGTATCATTGAAGGTAGTGTGGTGGCTGCTCTTATAAAGAAAACTAAGAATTCTGGATTTAATTGTTTAGCTGCTTCTTTTGTACTCAAGTTATTGGGCTTTGTGAGGGAATAATATGTTTCTTTCTGCTGAATTATAGGCTGAACCAGACACTGATGAAGTATTTGCACAAGTCACTTTACTTCCCGAATCAAATGTAAGTTGTTTGTCTGGCCCTTTGATTCTTTCGTGGCAGCTGCCACTCAAGCATCCGCTCCTGTAAGTCTCCTTACTCTTACCTTTTCATTCCCCTGCAATGCATTTAGGCAACTAGGGTTTTGGTTACATGATTTTATGGTTTCTCTGTATTGTCAGATAATAAATGTGTTTTCTTCAGCAGAAAAGGTACGCCCTTTTGTTTAGTTGGATTTGAGGATTTGCTCAGGATTTTGAGTTCAGGGTTTCATATTGTATGATTGCGGAAATTGCATTATTAATTTTGCTATGTAAATTCTCATCTAATTGGATATATTTTTTTTTGCATCATAGGTAAAATCGTTTTAGTTCTGAATTTCTTTTCTTTGATGGATTTTGGTTTGTTTGCAGCACTCAATGTCATATTTTGAGATCAACTGATCAGCTCACTGCTGCGGTCGGTGTTGGGGAAGGTGATGCGATGTTAGAAATTAGGCTGGGAACAGGTTCTTTGACCAATGTTCTTATTAATGCCGATGCATTTGTGCTCGCAATCAAAAAGGTTGTTTGAATGTCTGTGTTTCTGTGTTTCTTCTTTGAATGCAATTACAATTCTGAGTTTGTATTTGTTGCAAATTTGAGGAATTAAGTTGGTATTGCACTGAATATGTGTAATGTTTTATGGGCTTTAGGATCCACACATGGCTACTCATGTGAGTGAGAGATTTGCGGATATTTGCGGAGACTGACCGGTTCAAGGTAAAGCGATATTTCATTTTGGACAATTGGAAATTAAGTTTTATGCTTTTATATTTTTATTGCCGAAGCCATTGTGATCACTTTAGCAAGTTTTGTCACTTAAATCTGTAGGTTTTGAAAGAGGACTTTGTCAAATGTTGCATTCACTTACATGTGTTGTCGTTGTTGGCATGTACAGGGCCATCGGTCTCACCCCCGTAACCTTCCACGATTCAATTTTTCCTTTCTTTTAATTTATTTTTAAATTTTAAATGTTTTTGTTGATGGTTTGTTTTTTTAAATGGATGAAATCAGGTGTTGGATTAAACTGTACCTTCCACAACACAAGAAAAAAAGAAAGATTGATCCATGGAGACTGCAATTTGTGGGTGAATCCCTCTCTGCCCCAACCATGTCTTCAACCCCAAACTAGATTCTCTCCATTTTTCTCAATTCTTTCCCTCTTTTCAGATTTTGGGTTTCCCTCAAAATCTTTGATTTCTTCATCAATTGTAAGATTAGGAGTAGATTTTCTTAGCTCCTTTAATTCAAAGCTTGGATTATTTTATGTTTTTTGAATTTTAGGAATTTTATTATCTTTTTATCGAACTTTATGAAATTTAATGTATAATTGGCCTAGAAAATTGATTCTCTCTAATGGGTTTCGTTTTTTTTTTTTTGTAAAATGGAAGTGTTCTGTACTTATTTTACAGAACATGAACTGCCAAGGGTCAACACTTGAGAAGGTGATTTGGGTGGAGGTCGTAAAGATGGGCATTTGTAAGTCTTATCAATCTTCAATTTTTATTTTTCTTGCTTTTATTTTAGTTTCTTATTACTAATTTTAATTTTGGGTGTATTTTTGACAGTGGTTGTCAAAACGATGTTGTTTATGTTGTTTTGATAGGTTTGATTGTGTATATAAGCATTTGATACTGAATACATGCAGAGTGCTTGACAATTGAAAAGAAGCAGAATGGTGAATTCAGGTAATTGTCGAGATTTTTGTTGATCCCCTTTTGTGATGCCAATTTACTGTTCCTATCATGTAAATTGGTTGACTAAAATGGTATTTTCTGTAACCGATTTAGTTGTTGCTATTGTGTTCTTAAGCATGAAGTCGGACTGCCAATGACATATTCTATTGTTTTCTACAACTACCAGTGCCTAAACCTCTTAACAAAATGGAAACTTTTGCCAAAATAAAAGGTAAATCATTGCTGTAGGAGCCGAACAGTACCTTTCTTCTGTTTTCATTTTTCATTTTTCTTCCCTCGTCAAGGCTTTGTTTTGGTTTCTCATATGTGGCCATTTGGGGATTGAGAAATGTAGTTGGATTTAAGATTTTGAGAAATCGGAACATCTTTAGGAAAATGACACAATTTGGGATTGGACCTGTCAAGTAATTAAAAAAAAAGTCATCGGTATCCATGGACGGGATTGCTATCAGTTTGAATTTTGTTACAATAATTTCCCATGAGCATAATGTTTTCGACAATTCTGTTATTTGTGGTGTTCTGTGTACTGATTAATGTTCTGTATCTGTTACCTTCCAATTGAAAATTAGGTCTCACTAGGAGAAGCGTCATATTCCCCTACTGAGAAATGTGTTCGGTGTGGTGGATGCTACAGAATAGAAAAATGTTGGCATAAGGTTGGAGTCCAGGTAAATATGTGTTATCCCAGACGATGGAATTTCCTCATGGGTTTCTATATTTTCCTGAACAGATTTCCTGAAAATGTTTTTGTTCACCTAGGGGTTCAAGAATAGTGAAGAAGAACTTTAATTTTTAGACATTCTCATTGTTGCAGTCTCTAATGATTTAGTTAATCCTATTAGCCTATTGTTCGATCAATTAAAAGAGTGTTTTAGCCTATTGAGCCTTTTCTTTGTTTTTTTTTTCGTTGAAGCTTTCCAGGGCTTCTTTGTATTCTTTTTCCTGTTTGTTGACAAGTAAGATCATGTTTATTTTTCTTCCAGTTTTCGAGTATATATGCATAAAATGTCACTGGAGTCACAAGAAAAATCATTCGGGATTATGTTTAATTTATTCAGGTTAAATGTGTCTTATTCATGCAGTTAAGGTTGGTGCATTCAAGGTCCCGCAGCAAAGCGCGGGCATATTTTATAGTTTACACGAATTGTTAGTTCATATTTAGGTGAAATGAACCCCGAGTCAAATTTATTTGGACCATAGTGGACCATCTCAAATTAAAGTTACAAAAAAGAATTAAAATTGTCAAATTTAAGATTAAAACGAGTGAATCAAACTTATTGGAGTATAATTACAAGGTATCCATTCCAGAAAGTCACTTCAAAACCCTAGGCAGTGTTTGCCAGTACACCCCTGGCTGCAGCGTCTGCCTTAAGAAGCATTTTTGAGGGCACAGGATTTGAACCCGCCAAGTTCCCGTGCTTGTCATTAACCTTAAAAATCTCCAGTCCATTGAGTATGGCATCATAGTACTCCGGATGCGTCTTCACATTCGGATGCAAAGCCACCCAAAGAAGATCATCACCGTCTCTGTCGTTCACATGAGTGGCATAATCCTTGTAAACCGGGATTCCGATTGCCCCGGCCCACTGGATCACATCGGCCAACTCCGCCGTTTTATTGTTGAGATATATATCGAACGTTCTCTGGTTCATCAATGTGTTTTGAAAGTCGCAGAAATGGAACCGAACGACGTAGGTGAAATTTGCGTCCACCTGAAAAACCCAAGTGAGGTTATATTTCTCGTTGAATTGAGGGTTCGGTCCCATCGATCTCGCAGTTTTGTACACCGTTAGAGGAGCAATATATTCGGGGACGTCCTTCGTGTGTCCGATGGTGACATTTTCGGGAGCTTTGATCGAAACCCCGAGAAATGCCCCGTCGAAATACGAGGCCCCGTAAGCTGAATTTAGTAGGTATGGCGAGTCGTCCCACCATGTTCGTGCGAGTCCCGAATCCTTGTTTGCGGGAATGTACTCCCCTCCGACGCTTAGCCTGTACATTGTCTGGAGGGAGGAGTTTTGGACGTCGATAGTTTGGCCTCGGAAGCCGATCAAGTCGGTCGGCTTGAAGATTTCCTCCATGGGGATCACCTCCACTGAGTTCACGAAAGCGAACGTATTTTCGCGATTCGGGGACGGCGTGAACGTGATATTGAGAGTGCCGGACTCGGCGGGGACGATTGAGTACTCTCTTATGATGTAGTACTGCGTGAGGGCCAACGCTGTGATGAAAGGACTGAAGTTTTTAAGCAGGGTGAGGCCGTTGGCGGTGACTTGGAAAACCCCGTTCAAGGAATCGGCGGAGTCGTACGTGGACGGGTAGAATTGGAACCTGACCAACAGGCGTTTGCTTGATGGGACAGAGAACTTGTATGATGTTGCAGAGTTCATGATTCGTGCTGTCGTGAATGGGACTTTGGACGGCAGGGCAGGGTCTTGGTACTCGGCTTTCGCAGTCTTCGTATTGTTGGAGGCGACGAGGTATTTCGAATCCGTTGTCCATTTCCGGCCATCAGAATCCGTTTCCCCGTCGGAAGACGAGCCGCAGGAAAGTATATAGGACTCTGAGCCGGAGCCTTCGCTTCGAACACCAACGGTGTTTGATGAGAACAAGGATAACAAAACCAGAGGAAACAAAATGTGGGATTTGTATATCATTGCTGGAAAGAGAAACCCCTTTGAGAGGGGATTTGAGAGGTTAGTGGTGAGGGAGGAAAAAGGTCTATTGCGTTAGAGTACAGGAAAACTTGGAAACTTGGAAGAAAACAAATTGTTTGGCTTTCATTTTTACTGCATCTTTGTTTTCTTTGGAAATTGATTGTGTGAGTGTTTTTGTCCCAGGGTTGTGGGGGACGTTGGGATAGGAAGGTCGTTATCGGTTGGAGAACAACGGTAAGACAGAGAAACCGCTAAATTGTCAATCGCTTTGACCGAGTCCCGGATGATATTTTGGGTTTTGCATGTATGAGCCTTTATCCAAAGGCATCCTCATTTTTAATGGCCTCGTATTCTTCCTTTGTCTCGTAGAGTCACGTAATAAATTTTTAAGTGCATTCATTTTTGTTGTTGTTTATTAAGAAAACGAAGGATTCAAGCTAGAAACCTCTTTTCTACAACTGAGAGAAAAATATTGCTAATTAAACTAAGTGTGTTAGGTTGTACCAATGCATAAACAAATCATATTTTATGAATATGATATAGTTTTTTACTTGTATAAAGGTAAACTAAGAATGTGATATCCACGGATGGAGAAAATGGAGGAAGTAGTCTGCCAATTCAAGGACCTAACCATTATTCAATGGAAGGAAGAAAGTTTGGAATTGTTTCTGGGACTGGGGATTTTACATTCGTTAAGGGGTATGGGATTATGGAAACAGAGTCCATGGATACAGAGAACCATAGATCTGTTCTTAAGTTCAATGTCAAACTAAAGCACTATTAGTGAAAGTAAACGGCATTTCGTTTCTGTTTGTTTTTGCAAATTGTTGTTATTGACACTGTAAAAAGTTAGTCTTACTCATACAGCCATTTGTTTTTGCAAACTATTGTTATTGACACTGCAAAAAGTTAGTCTTACTCATACAGCCATACTTATAATAGCAACAACACTGCAAAAAAGTCGGCCTCACTCATACTTACAATAGCAAGTGCTTAGAAATTGTCCCAACTTTACTACTTAGGTGTTGAGTTTGTTAGAAAAGATTTTAGACGTATATGAGTTGTTATAAATATGGATCTCCATTATTTGATTTGAGTGAATTACTTTATGTCTGCACAAGCAAACTTTACTTTGAATTACTTTATGTTTGCACAAGCAAACTTTACTTTAGCAAACTTTAGACGTATATGAGTTGTTATAAATATGGATGTCCATTATACGTATATGAGTTGTTATAAATATGGATGTCCATTATACGTATATGAGTTGTTAAAATAGATGTTCATTATTTGATTTGAGTAAATTACTTCATGTCTATACAAGCAATGACATCATGCATGTGAAAGCAATTACATATACATAACGTCATCCCCTTAAATCAAATAATGAACATCCATATTTAAAACTTAGGGATGTTGTATTATATTTTATACTTATCTTGTTTCTCCCACGTTTTTTGTGCAGCCGATGTGGGATATGAAACGTATACAAACGGCAAAGTGTAGATGGTATTGCCAAAAGTTGGAACTTCAATTTCAGAAATAAAAGGGGATACGAGCTGGCATGAGGAGGGAAGGTCTAAAATAAAAATAACAATTAAAGCATCGCTACAAAATTGGCTTCCAACAGGGATTGATTGGTATTGCTTAATATAGGTTGGGCCATAAAAATTTAAAACTAGGATTTGGTGGGTTGCGCCAGGCCGAGCAATAGTGCAACGCTTGGGCGACACTTGAGGACAGCAATAGCAAGCTACTGTGGTGAGCCCTCATCCTAAAAAAATTAATTTAATACTGTGTGGACCATTGGCCCATGTATCAGATATTAAACTGATAAGAACAGATACTACACTTGATCTTAGCCAAAAGGTCGAGAAAGGTATGCTTATGTAAACATTGGGCATTCGATTTTATACGCAGCTTCATTCTTTTACTTTCTTCCGGTGGGATTCTAATGCACTATTTGGAAGTACTCTTTCTGTCCTCGTACTGTCGTACATCAACCCAAGTTCACCTAAAGCCTCTCCGCAGCTCCCGCAAAGCATATACACAGAAAAGCAAATGGATTAACCTAATAAGATAAAAAAAAATGGACAAAATTAGTGAAAGGACATAACTGAAACTACAGCTCTTGGGAAACATGATGAAAACCGAAAGTTGCCCCCAACAGATTAACAACTTCTTGCGATATTTCCAAACCGCCAAAATTTTCGTGCAATTATCCGTTAATGGATGTTTGAGATGATGGCTTTGAGCTTCTTCTGCAATGCTTCAATTTCTACTCACCACCAACGCCAAGGTATCTTCTCTCTCCTCTCTCTCTCTCTCTCGCTCTCTCTCTAACAGTTAAGTTTTGTGCTAAAAATTTCAGCCAAAGTGAAGGTTACAAGCAGCAAAGGCCTTGAAGAAGTGAAGAATCTCATAAGAACTGTTGGGATTCCATCAAAAACCTCCTCTCCAGCAAAATCTCTTGAAAATGGCAAATGGGTCAAGCTCATCTGCGGCGCAAGCTTCGAGGATGTGGTTGATATCAGGAACGTTCTCTGGTTTACACTCTTTCAGGAGGTAATTAACTAAAATTTAACTGATTTTATGCTGACCAAGTGAGATTAGATATTGGATTAAATTGATGTTAATTGCTTCACAACCGATTGGTTGCAGTTGATTGCATAGACTGCGCAGCGGATGTGTCAGTGGTGAGTGCAGTGAACGAGGGGATTGATGCAGCAGTTGGGATTTTCAGTGGAATCACAACACGGCGTCGCTTGTATTAAAGATTATCCAGAGCATCTCCCTCAGGCACTTAAGGGAGGCCGTTTCTTTGGTTGGGAACTGTCAAATGTTCCAATAAATACTTGGATAATAAATAGGCTACGTTTGGCTTCTAGGTTGGGCTGTTAAAGACTAAACTATGATTTGGTGGGTTGTGCCAGGCCCGAGCAGTAGTGCAACGCTCGGACGACACTCGAGGACCGCAATAGCAAGCTATTGTAGTGAGCCCTCACCCTAAAAAAATTAATTTAATATCGTGTGGACCATTGGCCCACATATCAGATATTAAACTGATAAGAACAGATACTACACTTGATCTTAGCCAAAAGGCCGAGAAAGGTATGATTATTCCACTGTTGGGCTTCCCTTTTTATACAAATTAACTCTCCTGATTTAATAATCTGGCCGATGTGGGACTGTAATACTTTCTAGCAGTGTTGTTTCTAACTTTGCACTCTAGTACAATTACATCTTATCACTCTCAGGCCTACAAAACCACATCTTATCACCAAAATCTAGAAATTAAAATAAAACTTAACACTACTAGGAAACTAAGCTTTACACTAGGATCTCTACTCTTTAGGATGACTCGAGCTAAGAATATTGAACAAAGAGGGTTAAACAAACAAACTCTCTTTAACGATACTTCAATATCTTACAATGCTCGGTGAACAAGTATAAATGCTCAACCAAGTTTATAGGCAAGGGTGGAAATCTCCCGAACCTCATCTAGGACTAAGAGACATTATATTCCGTTGTCTCTTTCCAACGAGAATGAAAGGGAATCTCTCTTTACAACTCATTAGATTTTACTTTATTCACACTCACACTTTATAACTCATAGATTCCTATTTTATGTCACACCACACATTATTTTAAGATACTGTTTCTTTAGATATCACTTAATGTCATATCGATGCCACGAGTCGTCATCATATTCCACCACGCTTCCGCATGCATTAGTCCCATCCATCACTGGGCCAGTACTCGTCATCCAGCTCTTCCGAATCATCATCATACCCATGCCATTGGTCTTGTTCTTCCCAGTACAAGAGTTGTAGTTGAGATCAACTCGTCCTCTTTCTGGCTGCATCTTGGAGATTGGTACTTCTCCATGGCTCGATTCGAACGACAGAGCTCGAAACAAGAAACTAGATGGGTAAGTGGAATCTGAAAAGTAACTAGTTAATGCTTCTAACTCACTGGAGAGAGTGCAGAATGTTATGGTTGAAACATGCCGCATGATATCATACCATTCCAACCTGATGCAATCTAACATCTTTAGGGGATCATTTGATAGTAAAGTTAACAACAGGAGAGTAAAATTTGTATCCCATTCCACGTTTGGTGACATTAAAATATTTTTTCGTTTTCATGATTGAGTAATTACTTGAGCCAAATTATTGGGATAACTTCTCCCATGTGAGAAATCGACACCAACGTTCGCGAAAGAACTATATGCCTCATCTCGCTCTCTACATCCTGGGCCTCGACGCTGTATGTGACATTGTCTCACAAAGTTAAGTACCATGACTTCGTTTTGCGACATAGTCCCTGACCTCGTCTCTTAGGACTGCCAAGGTATTTTGTTTTGCGTTTGCTTTAAAACGCAAAGGCACAACACAAATAAATTAAATCAACTCATGTGTTGCTCAGGAAATACTAAAAAAACAAAAACAAAATAGAAACAAAGGAAGGTATTTTGTAGTCATCTATTCTCCCAAGTTAATTTTGGTTGTGTTCAATCAACTTATTTGATGAATTTTTTAGAGAGATCACATTGTGTTATTTTTCTAATTAGAAGAACGCTTCTCTTGAATCGCTGAAATGATCTGGAGTGAATTACACTCTAGAATAATATTTAGTCCACAGAGAGGTGTCAAGGACGCTTTTGCTCGCGTAACCACAGAGGAGGCAAAAGTCAGATCATTACAACAAATTCAGTATGCGCAAACCTTCATTTTGAGAGGAACACGAGAAACTCCGTCATCTGTTCCATTCCATCACAACATTCGTTTGGTTCGTATTAGCCAATAAGTACGTTGGGTAAGGGCGCCAAATTTTGAACTCCGATTTGGTGGGGTGTGCCAGGCCCAAGCAGTAGTGCATCGCTTAGACGACACGCAAGAGCCCCAATAGCAAGCTATTGTGATGAACTCTTCCCCTTAAAAAATTAATTTAATATCATGTGAACCATTGGTCCACGTATCAGATATTAAACTGATAAGAACAGATACTACACTTGATCTTAGCCAAAAGGCCGAGAAAGGTATGAATTTTTCGGTGTTGGGCTTGCGTTTTTATTCCACATCTTAACTCTCCTACTTCTTCAGATAGCCGATGTGGGACTCCCCCATAGTTTCTTGCAGCGCTGTTTCAAACTTTGCACTCTAGCACAATTACTTCTTACAACTCTCAGGCCTACAAAACTACATCTTATCACCAACAACTAGGAATATAACATCACATGGGATGGGATTGATCGATGAGATCAACCAGTCCTCTTTCTGGCTGCACCATCTTTGAGTCTCCTCCGTGGCTCGGTTTGAACGATAGAGCTGGAAACAAGAAACTAAACGAGGAAGCCGGATCTGCAAAAGCTTTCTGTTCCTTGAAAAATTTATGCTTCTAACTCGTTGAAGAGATTGCTGAAACATGCCGGAGCCGTTTCAATCTGCTGTAGTTTAATTTGTTTAAGAAAGTTGATGTTTTGCTGAGAGCAAATTGCTCTAGCTAGAAAAAGCTAAGGCACAGACACAATAAGGCAATCAACTATATTCTTTTCCCTGAATAAAACAACTGAAATAGTTTACCGAAAAAACAAAAAAAACAGCTGAAATCGAAAAACCTCTAATCCAACCTTGTCCATGTTGGTCAAAGGGAGGGATACTGTGAATCCACACGTGGGGAGAAGAACGTCATTGGCCTAAGTTTGCAAGAGCGTCGGCAACCAAAATTGCTTTCGAAAAATATGTTTGATGCTGATACTAAGAATCCATAGTGAATTATAATATCTCAAATAACTGTGTAAATACGTCAAAAATAGAGCATGTCACTAATAGAACCGATAATGATTTTGTGTCACTAATAGAACCGATAATAATTTTGAAATCTATTTACCGTCCTGTGTAAAAAGCTCGTAACAATCCATCTCTGAGAACCATACCTTCAGAGGGGAGAGAAGCCAGCACAAGAGGAATACCATAACCATGTTGCTTAGCAAACACATAAAATTAAAAAGAAAATAGCAAAAATATTCTCCACTATATATAGCTACTTGTTCTTGTGCTGACTTTGAGGATCGATATAAATTATTCACATGCCTTCCTTGGTATAAGCCGTATTGCAAATAGTTTATGCTTATTTCACACACCAAAAACAATATGTTATGTAAGATATTAAGCATTGATTGATAAGACTTCAAAATTTGACTTCTGAGGTTTGACTTGGACTAAAATTTGAAATAAGTTTTTCCCGTCACAAGAAATAAAGTTTTATCCTAAATATGAAAACTATTGAACTGAAAATCAGTACTGGTAATCACATCTGTTAAGAAATTTATTTATCTAAAAACATGGGCCCAAGAAATAAAGTTAAAGGAAGTTGTCAACCACTTAATACTATAATTAGGAAGAAAGTTAAGATTGTGAGAAACGAGCGGATTTAGGTGAAACGGAAAAGAAATACCACCATGCCATGCCTTGCCCAGCTATTGGGAGGGCAGTACCCCCATGACTTTCCTCTTTGTTCTATGCGTTGGCATCCCAAGGCTTCATGGATGAAGAGAACAATCTATGAATTATGTATTGAGAACAAAAGGATCGACCCCAACTATGCTGAAATAAACAACATATATTTATGGGATTGGCTAATTGTGCAATATTCGAACATTAAAATATATAGCACGCCATGGTTGTTTACCTTGTATGGATTTTAAAGGCTACCCTTCTCAATAAATCCTTATTGAATGCTTTGCACGACAGGTAGAATCAGTCCAAAACCTCACATAAATGCATTGGTCAATGATGAGGGGCTGCAATATCATACACAACATGTATTTTATACCATATACTATATGCTTTATGTATAGAAACGAGGGACAATAGTGTAGAAAAACTTACATGAAACGAATTCATCGTCATTATGGCATTCCATTCTAATTAAACAATGACATGTACAACTTTTTCAACACATACTATATATTATTGAACGTTACGTGACAGTAAATTCGTTCGATGTAAATTGCTCTTGCGGATGTGAAACATGAACTATTTGATTTATATATTCATGCTTAGCGTAGAGGAATGGATATAATGATGATTTCACTTGAGACGAGTGAGGGAAAGACAATTGGGAGTTCAACTCAAGAAAATAATGAGTAGAAGAATATGTATGTGTGCAAGTGGCCCCTCTACTACAATGGTGGAGAGGAGTGTTGCTCTTATATTATATCGTGTATTTAAATCCTGTCGACTTCCAATCTAACATCTAATCTAACAAATCTATCGTTTGAAAAAAGAGAAGAAAAAGAAAAAGAATATGTACATGTATATCAATCACACACGGTCGAGTCAAAACTCAAATTGTTTTTCATATTTGTGTAGCTGAGCAATCATTGGGAAACACTGTAAGGCATAGAGCTATAGGGGATTGGAAAGAGATTCTCTTCGGATCTCTTCCTCCAAAGCCTAAGGATCAAGTAATTCGGGCCTTTAAAATTTGATTTAACGGTTAAAAACAGAGAAGTTAGTAAAAACTTTTCAAAGCTATAATAATTTTTAGCCATTGGATCAAATTTCAAAGGCCCGGATCACTTGATCCTTGGGCTTTGGAGGGAGAGATCTGAAGAGGATCTCTTTCCTAGGGGATTAGGCGTCGTTCATTTACAGTGTGTTTACTAATTTATAACCACAATTAAAAAAGAATTAGATCCAAATTATGGTGTATTTTTCGACAAAAAAAAATTACAGTGTATTTATGTGTTCATTCACTAATGAGTAAATCAAAACATAGATAGAGCCCGCACCTAATAAGGAATTCAACTCCTCATTTTAGAGGAATTAGATTGTTTGAAAGGAGATGTTATTCTTATTCGAGAGAAACAAGGAATAAGGGATGAAATATTTTTACGTGCCCCCACCCAATTGAAAATTTTCAAGTTAACTTATAAAATAGTAGAATAAAGCTTATATTTATTCCCATTCCGACCCAATTTTTTAATTGAAGAGAAAACACGTTGAACAAGTGTTGCAAACACAAATGAATATAAATAGTTCGAAGACAGATTGTTTCTGTTGATGCACAAATCGGGTCGATCTTGGACCACTATATATCGTTGTGTTCTTGTGTGTGTCATTTACTGCTAGATCTAAATTGGTTCAAAATCAATCCGATTTTGTGCATCAACAGTTTCCATTTCTTACTACAACTAAATATAGTTTTTGTTGAAAAAAGGCATTTTAGGATAATAAACAACGTATTAGACAATAGAGTGAGAGAGAGTTAGGTGGAATGCTTCTCTGGACATTGGTATGGAATTTGTAGGCCGAAATAACCTTCATTTTAAAGGAAATGAATCAACCATATTGGATATTGGTTGTTTTCTTGTCGCTTTTATAATTGAGTGTTATAATGGACTAATCTAAATTAATGAAAATACCAAATGTTTAAAAGTCAAATGAATGGACGTCGTCAAGGGTCCAGTAATTATACGATTTTTTTAATATATAAAATAAATAAATACGATTGATACATGGATTTTAGTGCCAAATACATATTTTCTGGTAAGTTTTTGTTTGATTTATTAAAGGAAACTGTTATTAGTACTGTAAAAATTTCATTCGACACTTCTTACAAGTATATTTTTTTCTTCTAATTATAGAAAGTTTGGAGTGCAAACTAAGATTTTTGGAGTGCCAATAGTCCAAAGACCACCCGGAGTCTAAGAAATATACATATAAAGGTCTTTCAAGGATCCTTTGAAGTTTGATACAAGTCTTTGTTGTGCTACTAAGTATTCGACGAAATGTCTTTCGCAGGTTGCGTCGACAACACTTAACAAATTATAACAATAACACTCATTAGATTTGCTTCGGCATATGTCAATATCATTTGACATGTGCGGAATTTAGTTTGGCTAACGACAACGAGCCCACCAAGAATTCAATGAAATGCCTCAGTGAACACATTGAATTTTTTTTGCGTGTTTCGCGCTTTATTTCTATATAAAAAAACTTAGACCTTAAACACTAGGGTCCCCCAAATTCGAATCCTGAATTCGCCGTTGTATTTGCATTGATGTCAATTCGGCTTAGTTTATGAACCTGCAATGATATAACCAAATCTTGATGGAGAAATCTGACTACAATGACCACGATTTGTTATGTTACAAAAAAAAAATTAAAACACATGTTGTGTGTATGTATGTATATCTATGTGTATGTGATTGATATTTGTTTTAAATGCTGAAGTAACAATAACATTTCAATGAAAGCAACATGATCACTCCTTAGCTTCTTGGCGAACTATATTTTGACAATTTTGAAAAAAAATTTAGCTAAATGTTTGAGAAATTCTTGCATACAACCATGTATATATTCACAAAGCTCGATAACCAATTTTTTTGGCAAAATACTCGTGTTATTCAACCGAAAATGAATTTACAAACTCATATATGAAGTATATAAAATTGCAAATGAAGAACAAGTCATCAGTGAGTACTTACCTAATATGTTGGTGTGTGGTTTGGGGAAAATAAATTTACCCTAAAAGAAAGCATGAGATATCAAAGTCCATGTTGAGGAAAAAATGGCAGCTCCAAAAAAAATAAAATAGACATATATTTAGCTAAGTTTGTTAGAGTAGTGTGCTTGATCTTCTACTCAAATTCGAATCTCTTTTTTTTCTAATTTAAATAAATTTAATGTAGTCACTCAGTCCTACAGTCTGGTAGTATGTGAAAGGTTTTAGGTTCGAATCTCGTGGATGACGAATTCAATACCAAATTAGGCTGCCCATTGTGTGGCTTAGCCGAACTCCCCCTCTCCTAGTGTAAAAATAACGATATACTAAAAAAAATAGAAAAAAAAAATTAATGTAACATTCTATCATTTGCTTAAACAAATAAATAAAAATAAAATAGAAGAAGAGGGGGGAAACGGCAGTTGACTATTGTTGACCAATTGGAATCGGCCACTTTCTTTGAACATGTGCAAAGCTACAAAAAAAAATGCATAAACCCTTCAAGGAGTAGACTTTTGAGTATCCAAATATTGCAAGACAAAGATTTGTTCAAACATGACACAATCCTTGCTTCTCTTACATTTACCTCATCAACAAGCAACGAAGCTAACAATGAAAAAATAAAATTATTTGAGCATTATCCTCATTTTGAAGGTGTTTTTAACAATAAGATAATTATAGACAATGTCATTTTTAAAAGGAAAGTTTGGGTTCCGGTCCTTGATTGAGTAACATCTTAGACTAAAACTTTATTAATTTGAATACTTTGAATGAAGGGCACAATGCTGGATGTCAAGTATATTCTTAATTTAAGTGTCTTTTAAATTCATTTTTATGTCAAAATGCACTCAATAATATTAACTAATTTATTGCTATTTTTATGGAATGTCATCCCTTCATCAATTTGTGGAATATAATATTTGTGACCTTGTTTTATACAAAAATTGTTTGTAACGTTTTTCTTCATTAGTATTACTATTGTCGTTAATGGTTATTCCTCATTCTTTATATTCGTCTCTAAAAATTCAAGTACGATTAAATTAAAATATACAATCGTTCTTTAAAAATAAACATTGACATGTACAATAGAATTTATTCTCAAATTACCTATGCTAAATTAAAACGTATTCATACCGAATTAAAATGTATACTTACTAAATTGAAATGTGCCCATATTGGCTTGAAACATACCGATAGGTTTCAGGGTTACACATAATTTGGCGTTAAATTTTACATACCAAAATTATGATAATATAAGCATACCGGTAGCTTGATACATATCTAAGCAAAAAATAAATAACATATCAAAATACTAATTTGTACACAAATTTGGATTACATAACATACTAATAATGTACCAAATTCTTAGGACACTATTTTAATACACACACACACACATATATATAAACACACACATGCCCTTTATACAAAGGGATCCTCATTTTTTGAAAAAAAAAGGGATTAGGTGTGGGGCCCACTCTACATCGAATTTCAATGATCCGAACCGTCTATTTTTTTAGTCTCGATTCATAGATCATCCTTGCAAAAATTTAATTCAATTAGAAACCATTTGCTTATTTAATTATCTAGATCAAATTTCATTATTTCTTATATAACAAAGTATTCGTTCATTTCTTTGAACCCAATTAGATGTCTTAAACATTTCCCGATTTGGCTAATATTTTGCAAGGATGATCTATGAGGTACAACTTGAAAAATAGACGGTTCGGATCATTAAAGTTCGAAGTGGTGTGGACCCCACAACTAATCCCATTTTTATAAAAAAATGGAGATCCCTTCCCTTAAAGGCTTCATATATATATATATATATATATATATATATATATATATATATATATATATATATATATCATGTATGTAATATCATTTGTGACACACCCCGATCGAGATCGAAGCGTGATGGTCGTCACGTGAGGGTGACGTAGCCATTTGCGCATTGCGGAAGCAGAAAGATAAGAAGAGTTCGAAAAAAAAGTGTGAATACACAATCAGAGCTTAACTAGCCTAAGTGCAGTCAAGCATAAAAGTACTAATTAAGCAACACCCAAAGGTGGCCCTACATGAATGATGTCTGTCAGAACCTCCGCTGTATCCTCGCAAGCCATCAACAAACGTTACCTAAAACCTGGAGGGGCGAAAAACAAAGTTGAGTGGGTCAATAAAACAAACTTATATGAAAGCCTTATTTTCCTTTGAAAATACTAACCCCTCGCCGTAAAACAAGTATATATACTTTCCCAGAAAATATAATACATAAATATGTATATATCTCAAATTCATGCTAGAAAAAAAATCAAGATTCGTATGTATGCCATGTATATGCCATGCCCAATATCACAATATAACAAATGTAAGCCAGGTGATGCAATGTATTATAAATCATCTGCTAGCTGTAGTCACCTCACGTGATCTATATGGCGAAATCTAGAGCTCATATCTCAATCTCATCTCATCATGTATATACATACCTGTACACGAATCGGAACCACCTCATGTGGTCTGTCCGACAGGACTGGGTGTAAATAAATACGCTCTAGTGCTACGATCATGTGAAGACTGTGCGAATGATTCGCGGGTCACCTACGAGTCGAACCCATCTATAGTGGTCTATTTGACAAGATTGAGCACCTAACTTGAATCCAAGGCGAGTGTACGGTGCGAGAGGTGAACATCACGTGAAGGACTATGCCCCTAACTTTGGGCGGGAGTACTAACACCGGGGTGTAGGTTGAGCTCTAGTATATCTCATCATCATCATCATATCTCATAATCATTACCAACATGATATACTCACCTTTGGCTTACCTGGGCCTCCGCAGCACCATGCAACAATATGCATAAATATGATAATGCATATGCTAAAATACAATGCAAGTATGGCATGACATTTAAAACACATTTCCTTTAAATACGTTTTTTGGGAAAAACGTCAAGTATATATATACTGAAAATAACTGCCCACTCACTGATATGTAGTTGGGTCATAACCCATGTGCCTAGCCTGGCTACGCTCGTCCTCCGGATAGGCTTCGCCTATATGAGAAAAAACTGAATAAACGTCACTTAAGAGCACTTACACAACTATGTAATAACTTCTCATATATTGCTCAATTTGGGTATATGAATATACCACGGAGACCTACTCATCCTTAGAAACATCCCCATATTTTTATAAAAATTTTCCGACCACCCACGCGCCAGCCAAGGCACGGCCAGACGCACAGGCCACGCGCGGCCACATGCCTGGCACGTGTAACGGAACAGTAACGGCAGTTAGGAATATTCTGTTAAAACTAACGGTGCTACCTGACACCGTTAGGAATATTCCATCAACTCTGACGGAATATTCTCTCTTCTTCTCCGATGGACCTCGCCGATCGCCGCCATCTGAACTTCGAATTTTCGCCGATTTCTGGAAAAAATTTCAAATCTTCATATCTTCTTCATTTCTAAGCCAAAATCCATGAAATTTATACCAAAATGAAGCCCTCGACTAGTAGAACAAGATCTTACCACTTTGAAGCTCCAAAAATCACGGAATCTCGTCGGAAAATTCCTCGATATTCCAGCCAAATGTCAAACTTGTCGATCTCCACTTCGCGACGTCCAAATCACTTGGTTTTTCTTCTCCGAGCCTCGTGAGGATGATCTAAAGCTTCCTATGGCTTTAGAATCTTCTAAAAACCTCGCATTTACGTGTGCATGAACAGTGCCTCACTTTCTGGGTTACATGTTCTAGGGTTTTCGAGGCTTTCACGTCCAAAAACTGGTATAGATGAACTCGTAAGGAGGAGATGAGGACAATGATGCTAAGCACAAGCTCGATCCGTGATGGAATGGGTTGGTTTGAGGTTCGTCTGTACGACTTGTACGGAAATGGCAGAAAATGCGAGAGGGATGAGAGAGAAAGTACACATGAGAGTGAGAGAGGGAGAGAAGGTTTTGGGTGTGTGTGTGTGGTCCTCACACTAACACATCACCAAATACCAACCACAACCATACAAAAAAATGTTTAAGTCCCAAAATAATCCAATTTAACTAGGGTTACTAACCAAAGCCCTAGTATTCACAATCCTTGAAACGTTCGAGGGCATTTTCGTCTTTTCACACCTTCGAGAATTATTTTTTGGGACGGGCTGTCACAATTTGGATTACATTGGTACTTTCAAAATATCATCATTTGGTTTTTTTTTGTTAAAAAAACTATCGATTTTTTTTACCCACAATTAAATTTTTTTTTATTTTAACAAACGATATTATTTAAATTTTTTTTTTGTCATTATAGAATTTTCTTTAATATATTGAATTAATGGGACATAAATTACAATATCTTTTTTTTTTTGCAAGATATTAGAAATTTGTTACATATTGATCAAATCTCTAAAAGTTTTAGATATATTGGTTTAAAAAATTCAAAAACCAAGTATCTAGATCAAAATGGCCCGATATAATACTATACGGACCTACTAGTGGCATAAGTTGGTGGTTTTAGCATTATTGATTTTAAATAAATATATATATGAACGATCATTTTCATTGCATGTGGCCAAAAATCCTCATTGGAATTAGATTATAGCACTATACCAGCAAAACTGATGTTCATAACCTAAACTAATTGATAGGGTTGACTATATCGTTTTGGAAGGCGGTAATGGGTAGTCTATACTTAATAATTGTGACTGATTTATTGTGTAATTTTGCTCAAATTCATATTTAAAGTATAATATTTTTGTATTTAACAAAAATAAACAAACCCCAAACCATCACAGGGTGGTTTAGTGATTTGGACGAATTTCAGGTCCGTATTTCACATGGTTTAGGTGTTCGATTTTTAGCGCTAGTGAATAACACGATGGTGATTAGGAGAAGGCTAAAATGTCTATATGAGTCTTTCCAACCTTTCCCTCCCCTGAAAAGGTAGACTATCATGGCTTCGCCCAAGATGTCTATTGATACACTATACATAATAACTGCCAATTTAGTCCCTAAATTATCACCTTAGTGAAAATTAGGTCCCTAAACTATGTTTTCAGAAAAATTAGTCCATGAATTATAAAAATCTGCCAATTACATCCCTAATGTTATATTCGAAATACTATATTCAATTTTCCGTCAATTTAAGTCACGTTACTTGTATGTGATACACATTGGAGGGTAGATTGGTAGTTTTTCATAAAGAAATAGTGTAAGTTAACTTTTGAGGGTAAATTAGACATAAATTCGCAACCTATATGAAATGTTAAGGGCTTATAGACAAGAAAATGATGGTATTACACTCTAAAGTGTGTCAGGTGACTTAAGTTGACGAAAAATTGAATAAAGTATTTGAATATAATAGTAGGGATGAAATTAGCAATTTCTAATGAATTTAGAGACTTATTTTACCGAAAAAATAATTCAGAGACCTAATTTTCACTGAGGTGATAGTTCATAGACTAAATCGACACTTCACCCTACATAATATAATAGGTAATATAATGCTAGAATTATGACTGATTTATGGTGTAATATTTTATTATAAACTATACTAATCTACGATGAGGAATACTGGAATAGGAACTTAAAAGACAAGGAGGGCGGTACACTACATTGGTGAATTCGATACCAAATTAGGTTGTCTATTATGTGGCTTAACCGAACTTTCCCCCCACCTTAGTGTAAAATATATCGTTGTACTAAAAAAAAGTGGACTCCGTACTTTTCTAATTATATATTCAATAAAACTATTTGAATGTATAAAACTGGTACATTTGTTAACACGCTCCATTATAAAGGTATGCCCTATCATATATACGAATCATATATGTATTAGAGAGTATCAACAACTATGTCTAATTAGTAATTACCATCATCCTTGTACATATGTTTAGCATAGGAAAGTTAGGAATTAGAATCATTTCATTAATTTCACACTATTTGTTTCGATTTTTTTGACAAAGGAATGTGGTTTTTTTCCTTTTGGGCAGTTCAAATTTCATGGCAGGGTTGTGGACAAAGGAAATAAAGAAATATAATGGTAGATTTCTGGTCCAATATTCTAGTGGATACCGTGTTAGGTTTCTACCCATGTGTCCCGAATTCAAAATCTTTTCCCCTCTAAATTATTGTAATAGCTTCAAACCATTTCCCTCACCGTCATAATAATTATTTAAAAATGATAATCATCCCACAATATTTGTACTTATTTTTTGTAGTTAAAACAAATGAATTAAACAAGAAGGTGAATAAAATCATGTCGTTTATCTAATCAAATTAAATAAAATTAATGGTCAAGCCAACCTTCCTCTCCCCTTCTTGGTCCCCCGGATCCACCTACCACCCAACCAGCCACCCCTCCGCCCACCTCTCTCTTTCTCTCTCTTCCAGTCTCTCTCTAACTCACCTCGTCTGTCACATACAATAATAAGATAACTCAATCAAAAGAGTCGTAAATTTTGTACAGCGCCAACAAATATTAATATAAAAAAAAAAAAAGTCGCACTCAGTGAGCTAACTACCCTGCGCCACGTGCTCCTTCCCCTCTCTCTCTCTCTCTTGTTGGTAGCAACCTCTCCATCTCCGACCCCCTCCCCCCCTCTCTCTCTGTCTCTCTCTATATAATCTCTCCCTCTATCCAATCCTTCCTAAATCCCAGCATCTGCATTTCGGCCTCAAATCCCAGATTCCACTCTCACAATCAGGTAAGCTCCAATTTCTCTCTATATTTTTTTTACTCTGGATTTACTTCGGATTTCCGGTGGACTAACCACCCCGGATTAGGAGAGATCCGCTGTTTGGTTCCGTTTCCGGGATCCCATTTCCTGTCCGGACTTCAAATTCCCCCGGATTTTTATCCTTTCTTTTGTTTGTTTTGCTTGATTTGTTGTGTATAATTATGGTTAGGATTGTTCCTGGGAGATTAAGATCTGCTTCTGCTTCGCTTTTCTTGGGTTGTTGGGTTTTGTTTGGTAGCGGTTTGGTTGGTACATTGCGCAGAGATCTGTTTCGTAACCATATTTGCATATCTATTTGGCATTAGGTGTGTTTTTCTAACAGAAATCGACCAGTAGATGTACCTAACTTCACCATTTGATTTGATCTGCTTACCTGTAATTGTTCTGCTAATCCTAAACCGTAATTTTTGAAACAAGAGCTGTGAATTTTGTTTGGATCATGTAATTGATATGTGATCACCATGAATTAGTAGTTGATGTTTTGGTTTTTTATTCTGTGATCAGCAGCCGGAGGTTGTCTTGACTCTTGACCCAAAAACCATGGCCACGGGACAACTTTTTTCGCGCACCACTCAGGCGCTGTTCTACAACTACAAGCAGCTCCCAATCCAGCGCATGCTCGATTTTGACTTCCTTTGCGGTGTGTATCATTTCCTAACTTTGACTTCGAACTTGATCTTACTTATAGTTTTTAGTGTTTGAAAAAATGTAAATGTAATAACTGAGGTTTGTAATAGGGAGGGAGACACCATCAGTTGCTGGAATCATTAACCCCGGTTCTGAGGGATTTCAGAAGCTCTTTTTCGGTCAAGAGGAAATCGCCATACCAGTGCACTCAAAGTAAGTCGCCATTCTCTCATCCTCTTCCTAGATTTCGTCTTTTGTGGCTGCAAGCCACCTTTTGTAATGTATACGCATGTATGCTTGGTAATTTTCCATATCCAATATATTCAAATCATGTTATTAGTCAGATTACCATTCTTGATCTGTTGTTTCGAGATTGTCTGACCTTTGGGTTGATAACTGTTGCAGCATTGAAGCATCATGCGCCGCACATCCTACTGCTGATGTCTTTATCAACTTTGCTTCATACAGAAGGTCAGTGATTATTCTATGAGTAGTGTTTTGGAGTGCGAAACTTCTATGGTTGTACCTAACAATGAATGTATGTTGATATATCTGCAGTGCTGCCGCTTCTTCCATGGCTGCTCTGAAGCAACCAACCATTAGAGTTGTGGCAATCATTGCTGAAGGTGTACCTGAGTCAGACACTAAGCAATTGATCGCATATGCACGGGCAAACAACAAGGTTACACGATTGATGCATTTTCATCTTAATTTCACTAACCTGGGAAAATGAACTGGCGATACTAACTTTAATTATCGTATCTTTTGCAGGTTGTCATTGGCCCAGCTACTGTTGGAGGAATTCAAGCTGGAGCTTTTAAGATTGGTGACACTGCTGGAACAATTGATAACATTATTCACTGCAAGCTATACAGGCCTGGATCTGTTGGTTTTGTCTCCAAATCTGTATGTAGCTAATCCAATATCTTGAACTTCAGATAATTTGGTTATTCATAAGACTTTCATGATGTATATACCTTAAACGTTTAGCGTATTGAGTTCATTCATTTCTGTCCTGTGCTCTTATGGTTTAGAAACCAACGAGAGTAGTTCTAGTTATTTGATGTGCCATGAGTTGCCACATAGTTATTCAAACTGAAATGTGGTGTGCATTGTCAAGAAAGTCATATTTGTGTTCTAGAATTCTTACAAAAGAATTTTTGTGATATTGCAGGGTGGCATGTCTAATGAGTTATACAATACTGTAGCTCGTGTAACAGATGGGCTTTTTGAAGGTATCCATATTTGCTCTGTTTAATTTTGTTTTAATAGCTGACTTAATATTTGAACAAGGTTTTAATACATTTTTGGTATGTCTTGAAACTCTTCAGGTATTGCTATTGGAGGTGATGTGTTCCCAGGGTCTACTCTTTCTGACCATGTTCTGCGGTTTAACAATATCCCCCAGGTACATTATGCTTTCATTACTTTTTTTAAGGGACTGCCCACGATTTGCATATTGTAGGAAGTCATCAGTATTCTGAAATTTGGAATCTGGTTTTCTGATCGAATGTAGGTCAAACTTATTGTTGTACTTGGGGAACTTGGTGGGAGAGACGAGTATTCTCTAGTTGAAGCTTTGAAACAGGGCAAAGTTACCAAACCAGTGGTTGCCTGGGTTAGTGGGACTTGTGCAAGGCTTTTCAAATCCGAAGTGCAATTTGGTCATGCTGTAAGTTCTCATCTCAGTTGCCCTTGAATAATATCTTCCAAAGACGGTAAGTGGGCAAAAGATTCTAATTCTTCCTTGACGTTATGTAAATCAGGGCGCAAAAAGTGGTGGTGAGATGGAGTCTGCACAAGCAAAGAATCAAGCCCTGAGGGATGCTGGTGCTGTTGTTCCCACTTCATATGAAGCTTTGGAAATTGCTATCAAGGAAACATTTGAAAAACTGGTAAATACAGCACGCCTTGAGATAAACTCCACAAAGATTGCTTGACTGAGTTATGTAATTCCATGAGGATCTGTGGCAGACTAACATTACATGTTTCGGTTATTTGTGCAGGTTGAAGAAGGCAAGATTGCACCAGTCAAGGAATTCAAGCCTCCACAAATACCGGAAGATCTCAACTCTGCGATTAAGAGCGGAAAAGTTCGTGCTCCAACTCATATCATATCCACAATCTCTGATGACAGAGGTATATACTAAACCCTACAATGTTCCTGTATATTATTGATGTGTTTGGCAGAAGACATCTATATCATTGACTTCTACTTTTTATCTACTATGCAGGTGAGGAACCATGCTATGCTGGTGTACCTATGTCTTCCATTGTTGAGCAGGGTTATGGTGTCGGTGACGTTATCTCTCTTTTGTGGTTCAAGCGTAGCCTTCCCAGTTACTGTACTAAATTTATTGAGGTAGGTTCCTCATTACTATAAAGCTGCTTGCTTGTACTTTTTCCCCCTCCTGTTTAATGTGGTTGTCCTAGAAGCAAATTTGCATATTGTAGCTCTTTCACTAATATGTATGACATTGATATCAGATTTGCATCATGTTATGTGCCGACCATGGTCCTTGCGTCTCTGGTGCTCACAACTCAATAGTAACTGCTAGGGCTGGCAAGGACCTTGTTTCCTGCCTTGTTGCAGGTAGATATATTCCCACAGAAAATGTTCTATACTTTGTTATAAAGTTTCTAGTTTAAGGATCAGAGATAATTTGGTTGCGGAATACTCAAAGATGAGCTTCTGAAACAGGTTTGCTCACAATTGGACCACGATTTGGTGGTGCCGTTGATGATGCTGCTCGATATTTCAAGGATGCATATGACAGGGTGAGCTTTATTGGGCATTTCATGTTTAATCATTGAAACTTTAAACCTTAAAATGATGTTTTAACCCTAACAAGTAATCCCTTTACTGTGTTTTATCAGAATCTTACACCATATGAGTTCGTCGAAAGTATGAAGAAGAAGGGCATTCGTGTGCCAGGGATTGGGCACAGGTATTGAGAGTTTTCAAAATTATGACAGTACAATCTTGGGGTTTCAGTTTATGCATTTTAGTAGCTGCGTTTGAAATCTTATTGATGGAAGTTTTTGTTTCTTTGCTGTGGAAAAGGATCAAGAGAGGGGACAACAGGGATAAGAGAGTAGAGCTTCTACAAGCATTTGCACGCACACATTTCCCTTCTGTCAAGTACATGGAATATGCCGTTCAAGTTGAAACCTACACACTCTCGAAGGCAAACAACCTGGTCCTCAACGTTGATGGTGCAATTGGAACCCTGTTCTTGGATCTTCTTGCTGGCAGTGGAATGTTCACCAAACCAGAGATTGACGAGATTGTTGAGATTGGATATCTGAATGGGCTATTCGTGCTGGCACGTTCTATTGGTTTGATTGGGTGAGTACTGGCTAGAATTATACTCTATTTATTCTTTTCCGCAGATATTTTATAGGTTAGTTTTATGTTGTTGCGGATTAAGGTACAATCATATTCTAGATAACGACACGTCAACAATCATAACACTGAATCTACATAGGCACACATCTCCTCTACTTCCTATCGTCTCTAAACAAACAGTCTTATGGTCACTGATACTTATAGGACTTACTAGTGATTCAAGTAGTCAATTTCCGATCTGTTAGCATAATATAGGATTAGATACCTGGTTTTGTCATTGAGGATAACACAAAACAACAGATTGTTCTTAATGACAATGAGGTTCACCACCGTTCGATGGTGGATCAGATAACAAGGGAGGGAAGACATCATTTTCTGCTTGTATATACAATGCTTTCGTGAGTACATCCGTAGAATATACTTTTACCCGACTGATTTCTCTCTGCTCCAAATTTCAGGCACACATTCGACCAGAAGAGGTTGAAGCAGCCCCTATACCGCCACCCATGGGAGGACGTTCTTTACACCAAGTGAAAAAACATTGGATAGCTGGTGCAGATTCCGGACTACCTGCTTTCAGACAAGCATTGTTGTTTCCAAGGTTCTCAAGTCTACGATTCGCCTGGAATGATTATTGTTCAGTCGTTAGAATAGTGTGTGTGTCGCTAATGCTGGAGCTGATTTTTATCTTTCATTTTGTAAGTCTGTATCGAAAGTTCATAAAACGAAGAGCCCTCGATCATTTTACCAAACAAATTTATGTTTTCGTATAAATTTCTTGGTTTCTGGTTTTGGGACACAATGTAGAGCAACTGGGAATTGGATGTATCAACAATGTGTGCAATTGTTCTCTCTCGAGAAAAAACAACCGAATAAATAGAAATTTGTTGCCTATATATTTATGCATTGCCATTTTTTTATTAAGCATAAATTTCATTAAAGCTCCTATCAAGAAAGTGACAAGCATCTAGTCCAAAAACAAAAATATTCTATTTTAGTAGGAAATATTCGGGAAAAGTCACCTAACAGGTCGATTATAACTAATGTATTAAAAGCGTGAGACATGGGCAAGGCTTCCGAGAGATCGCCCAGCTTAGACGTGAGGCGAAGCTTCACGGGACCTAAATTTTTTAATATATACACTGAGCGTACACATATATTACATTAAAACAAAGATTATTAATTAATAATCATCCTGAGCACACATATATATTATAAATACATATACACACACATATATATATATATATAATAGAAGATGAAAAGCACAATGAGCACACATATAACAATGCACGCAAACAGCAAACACATCCATTGTATAAAAAAATAAAAATCAGAAAAAAAGGCAGAGAGATGATATTGTAAGGAAGAGGTATGAGGTAGTTTTCTCTACCCAAAATTTGGGTTTGGGAGTAAAAAAATAAAAAAGCAAAATTCCCCTGAGGCGTGCCTGGTTGGCTTTGGCGACACCTTCCGCCCACTCCTACAAAATAGAGACGGCAACCCTCAAGTCCAGCCTCACAAGGTGCCTAGGCACGTCCTGAAACGAGCCTTTTAAAACATTGATTATAACTAAATATCGAACTTAACATAAATATTAAATCGTGATTGTTACCATGTCAATCGAACTTGACAAAGGCTAATCTTTTTAACTCATTTACCGGACAATCATGGAGATATTTATGCTCTAATTAATTGGGATTAATTTGAACTAACCGGACAATGATTGGGACATATCGTACAGACATAAATGGACATATCTTGTCTCACCATCTAAACATCAAATGCGAGGTGTAGAACTGTAGCATGGCATAAGCAGCTTTATGAGCCCACAATATTCCATCAGCTTTATGAGCACATTTTACTCCGGATCAAATTTCTTGGTTACTAGAGTTTATGTACCCGATTGTCACTCTTTGTAATTGTTTGTGAAATTTAATTAAATACCAATCTATCGTTTCTTGTCCCAAAAAAAAAAAAAAATGTAATATTCCATTTGACTCGCATATGTAAAGACCCATCCCCATATTACGATTTTATAATTTGAAAGCATGAATTTACGAAAATGCCCTCTGAGGCGAAAGTGTTGACTTTTGTTGACCGTCTTGTCTATCATTGCTACGATCGCGTGGGCGTGAGTATAATTGAATTTGGAGCTGGAACGAAGATTTTACGACATTTGGAATGATAGGGGCATTTCGGTAATTTTACGTTCCGCGTGATATTTTCCTGTTTCGTTTTTTCTTGCTTTGTTTGGTGTGCCAGTGGGGCCCACCCCTGTTTTGATCTCTCTTGGCCCACTATCTTTCTCCTCTCCCTTTTTCTTTCTTCTTCTACTTCTACCCATAGATTTCTCTCTTTCCCTTCATTCTTTCTTTCCCTCTCTCCGGACTCACTCACAACACCACCTCCACCATCACTAGCCTCACCACTCCAGCGAACTCCACCACCCTCAGGACGTCCCCATCACGACCCCGGACATGCCAAGGTTCATCTTCCTCGTTTTCTCTCATGGTACAATGACACTGTCACTGTTCAAATTGTTATCTAGCGAATCATTGCCGTTTCCGACAGAGGTAAGTATCAAACTCAATCCAAAACTTAGTAGATTGTGCCTAGGTACATGATTGGGACTTTTTGGGTTGATATGGTGACGTTTGGACGCAGTTATAGCTCGGGGAACCTTTCCCCAGTTTTCTGGTGAGGATCATAACCTTTGCAGGTGTTTTACGCCCAACTCCGGCCACCACTTGGCCTCTTTTTGGTACGAATCTCTTCTCTTCATTTCAAGCTTCATTTCCATAACTGGAACGTCGAATATGGTGAAGAAATGAGCTCGAATAAAGCTCTGGAAATGTTGCCCAGAAATCGGTCAACCTCATGCCTCGCGAGGAAGTCGAGTACGCCTGTACTCACAAGCGCGTGAGGCTATGCGTGGTGCTGCGATGCTCGGCGCGTGGAGCATGAGCGCCTTCATCAGAGGTACTGTGCTCCGCTGCTGACGACTTTTTCGGCCAACTTTTCAACGACCCAAATAGGCGCGTGTGGTGGTGCATGGCCTCCCAAGCTACCGCCTAATGGCGGCGCATGGGGGAACCCGAAGTTCCTCTTTAGGTTTTTCAACGTCCCGAATTGAATCTGCGTTCCAATTTCCCAAATTCAATCATTTTAGTAGAGTTTTACTAACTGGTCCCTTTATGTGTTTAAGTGCATTTGTTAGTGGCGATTCCGTCCTCCCTAGCTCGAACGACTTTTCGACGACAGAGTATCCGTGAGTGGACCCCTTCTTTAATTGCATATTTTTATAAAATATTAGACTTGCATTCATTCTACATTTCATGAATTAGTTGTGTTTTATAATATGTTTTACGGATTTTCGAGATTTACGATTTATGAGAAATTATGATTTATCTATTTTATTTTCATAAAATATTTATGATTTACCATTTTAAAGTTTATGAAGTTGTATATTTTTGGAAATCACGTTTATAGAATTTTTTATGATTTCGGATGATGAGATTTTGAATTCTAAGTTTGGTATGAATTTTTCAGATACATTTTTCGATGCTTATCTAGTGGGTAATCATACAGCACATACACACAACCTGAGGATGGAGACGTCTATTGCCATAGGACATAGTTAAGGAGTAGTGAGATATTATTACATACTCCCAGCTTCACTGGCTAAACAGTGTCGGACAACTTCACTAGCCACGGCTAGTGTCGGTGTGTTATGTATATACATTTCTTCACTGGCGTAACCTAGTGTCGTACAGCTTCACATTTGGGTGATGGTTATGCCTTTGGGCGACTATGATACCCCTAGTTGAGTACATCGTTGATTTGATTTACGAGATTCTTTGGTTTTACCTTTGGGCATTTCGATATCACTTTTAGAGATGATTTTATTGTTATGAACCTTTTTAGCATGTTAGAGTTTTTAGAAAAACCTATATGTAGTATTATATGTGTTTTCAAAACAGAGGTTAGTATGTTCAGAAAGAAATCGGCTTTCTTATTATTACTATTATTATAAAATGTGGGTCCACTCACCTTTTATTTTTGCGCCCCCTTCAAGATTTAGAATCGAGGCGTACAATTCTAGCGTCATGGCACTTCTGCATATATATCTTCGAGTCTTCTCAGTGTAGGACCCATTACTTTGTATGTACCTTTTTATAATAACTCTCTCACCTTAGTTTTTATTAGTCGTATGCTCTGAACACGTTTTCGCATTTGCATAATTCTTATTATTTATATATTTTATTTGTGCTCATTTTCCATTAGTAATCATATGCATATTAAAATGGTTTCGTCACCCTTGAATGTTGGCCATCACATGTCCATTCTGGTATTTGAAGATATTGGAGTCGAGACGTGTCAAGATATGTCTCATGGGAGTGGGAAGTATAATTTTCACTGCCGAAGCAAATCAGTTAAAACTACATATTTTTGTAGGAAATTTAGTGTTGGTCGAAATTGTTTTGTTGAAATTTGGAAATTCAATGACTACTTTTCTAAAGTCTTATTAAAAGGTTCTTCCATTGAGGATACGAAGGTGTCTACATAAGTTTGTGGTAAGTTTTATGCACATAATGGTAGTTCAAGTAGTTAGAAGCATTTTCTTGTATTTATGTTTCAATAACTGATCATACATACATCAAGTATCATTTACAAAAACATAATAGGGTGACACAACATAATAAGAGATTTATCGGTGTACCTAAAACACTGTCTCATGGTATTACTGTATTATTCAAATCACATCACTTCCCGCTCATGTTATAACACGTAAAATAACACACCACATGACAAGTATTTAAAAAACTTATACAAGTTTCTCCAACATTATTTTATGTCTATCATCCAAATTAACATTATCATATTTCCATTTGAGTGTACAAGTAAAAAAATGAAGTGGCATACATATAGGTTTAATCATAGTCTTTAAGGGGAGGGATTCTCATTTTTTTTGCTTTTTTTTTAATGGAGATTAGTTGTGGGATCTACAACACATCGAATTTCAACAATTCGAATTGTCTATTTTATAAACTGCACCTTATAGATCATTCTTGCAAAATATTAATCAAATCGGAAATATTCGAGGCATTTAGTTCAGTTCAAAGTAATTGACGAACACTATTTCTAAGTAACACTGAAATTTTATCGTGACAATTAAAAAGACAAATGGTTTTGGATTGAATTAAATTTTTTGCAAGGATGATAAGAAATCGAGACTTACAAAATAGATATTTCAGATTGTTAAAATTTAATATAAAGTGAATCCTACAACTCAAACTTAATTGAGTGAGTCCCTGAAAGGGCCTGTATGGTTTAATATCTTTAATTGAGACGCATTATAGACCGATAAAAGTTAGATGTGTAATAACAAATTTTTCTGCCTGTATGGATTCATGTTGTTGGGACAAGACTTTTATCCTACGTGTATATTCGAGCTCATTTAAGAGTAACATTATTACTAACGTCACATAACGTAACCTTAATGTCATAGCCTCACAGGATAAATATTTTCTCAAAATAGCGTTGTATAAAGTCATAAAATGTAAATTGGTCTTATCGGTTGAACTTCTTTTGTGGAAATTTTCATCGCAAAGAGATAAATTACTAATTTTTCAGACTTTATATACACCAACGAGACAACGCATTTATTCAATATATTCTTTGTAATTTTGTGTCTGTCTAACCCATATATACCTCTTACCAAGTTAACATTACGCGTTATAACAAGATATTTAAATGTTGTTGGTATAAACTTGTCCACTCATGATAACACCTACAAATTAGTTATTGAACGCACATTGAACCGTTCATACATAATAAGTTCTTGATTAATTTAGAAAGAATATTTGATCATATCCTCTATAAGTTTAGGGAGTTCTAGATTTATTTAACCCGATATATTACAAGTGAAGAAAAAAATGAAATGTATTATAGTATAGTAGTATTTTTTTTTCACTTGTAAATAAGATGTTTTATGTTTGATTCTCGCAAAAAACGAATTTGAACTACATTATTACTAGCACATAGTAAAACTTAACTCAGTCGTCATTGCTTTAGTGTAGATAAATTTTTAAGACATGGGTCTCTTTAGCAATGTCTCTTTATTGCTAAAATTAGAAGGGACAACTGAATTCCCTTCCATTTATAGTTTTACTTTATCATATATTGGGGAAAGAACCTGACTTGAATCTCATGGTCTGTGCAAGAAGATTTTTAAGTCCCAACTTTAATTGGCAAAAATAAAATATGCAAAGATTTATATAAAAGAGATAAAAAAAAATTACTATTAATATTACTTCAAATTTTTTATATTTAGAGTGTCAATAAGATTCTTTTAAAATGGAATATCTTAAAAGTAGGATGGTATGTATTTTCTATCACCTCAGTTTTTTATATATATTTATAATTTTAACATAAAAATTGATGTTAAATTATCAAGTAATAAAGAATTGATGTAGAATTTTATTTTGAGAGAGTCTCGTTAACATTTTTCGGAAAATTATTGTCGTTGATTCATTGGCCCAAACTCCGAAACGCACAGGACCACCAATCGAATGATGGCCTCCATTTTTATTCTCACCACGAATAATGCAAAACGAAAATGAAGAAAATTAGAGATAAATCCACACAAACAAAAAAAAACACAATTCAGAAGAAAAAGAAAAAGAAAAAAGAAGAGAGAAATAAAGTGTCGTTCTCATTTCTTCTTAGTTCTTTCTCTCTCTCCCCTCTCGCTTCTTTCTCTCGCTCCCAGCACAGAGAAGAGAACACAACAAAACAAAAAAGAATCAAGCCAAACCAGCTTTTTCCCATCTCAGAATTAAACCACGTAAATATTGAGGACCGCCATCAGAATTCACAAGCTTTCTTACATTTTGTGAAAAAAGTCACAAGCCTTCACTTTGATCGGCGTCGAATTTTCATGGGGTTTTGGAATTTACCCCTTTTTTTTCTCTAATTTTTCAGCGAATTTAGGACCAACCCAGTGAGAATTGAGTCAAACGGGGAGGACCCAAGTCAGCAGAAATGGCGTCCGACGGTCAGTCGTCGGGCACCAGCAATATCAAAGCTCACCACAACACGGAGTCTATGAGCAAAGCCATTGCTCAGTACACCGTCGATGCTCGGCTGCACGCGGTGTTCGAGCAGTCCGGCGAGTCCGGAAAGTCGTTCGACTACTCGCAGAGCATGAAAACCACCAAAGATTCGGTTCCGGAGCAGCAGATTACGGCGTACCTGTCGAGGATTCAGAGGGGCGGCCATGTCCAACCGTTCGGGTGCATGATGGCTGTGGACGAAGCCACGTTTGGAGTCATTGCGTACAGCGAGAACGCCCGCGACATGCTCGACCTAACGCCGCATTCAGTTCCTATCCTTGAGAAGCCGGAGATTCTCACAATTGGGACCGACATCCGTACGCTGTTCACGCCGTCGAGCGCGGTTTTGCTGGAGAAGGCATTTGGCGCTCGGGAGATTACGCTTTTGAACCCGATTTGGATCCACTCCAAGATTTCTGGAAAGCCCTTCTATGCAATTTTGCATAGGATTGATGTTGGGGTTGTGATTGATTTGGAGCCTGCGAGAACAGAGGACCCTGCGCTGTCGATTGCCGGCGCGGTGCAGTCGCAGAAGCTGGCGGTGAGGGCGATTTCGCAGCTGCAGTCGCTGCCGGGCGGCAACATTAAGCTTTTGTGTGATACTGTGGTGGAGAGTGTGAGGGAGCTTACTGATTATGATAGAGTTATGGTTTATAAGTTTCATGAGGATGAGCATGGTGAGGTTGTGGCTGAGAGCAAAAGGCCTGACTTGGAGCCGTACATTGGGCTGCACTACCCGGCCACGGATATTCCACAGGCGTCAAGGTTCTTGTTCAGGCAGAACCGGGTTCGAATGATAGTAGATTGTCACGCCAATCCGGTTCATGTGATTCAGGATGAAGGGTTGATGCAGCCTTTGTGCTTGGTCGGATCCACACTAAGAGCCCCTCATGGTTGCCATTCCCAGTACATGGCTAATATGGGGTCCATTGCGTCATTGGCGTTGGCGGTAATCATCAATGGAACTGATGAGGAAGCTCTTGGAGGGAGGAATTCAATGAGATTATGGGGCCTGGTTGTTTGCCATCACACCTCCGCTCGGTGTATTCCATTTCCGCTTCGGTATGCTTGTGAGTTTTTAATGCGGGCCTTTGGACTTCAGTTAAATATGGAATTGCAATTGGCTTCACAAATGTCTGAGAAACATGTTTTAAGGACGCAGACACTGTTGTGTGACATGCTTCTGCGTGACTCCCCGACTGGCATTGTCACTCAAAGTCCTAGTATCATCGACCTTGTTAAGTGTGATGGGGCTGCACTCTACTACCAAGGGAAGTACTACCCGCTTGGTGTGACGCCTACCGAAGCCCAGATAAAGGACATTGTGGAATGGTTGTTGGCTTTCCATGGAAGTTCAACTGGTTTGAGCACAGATAGTTTGGGTGATGCCGGGTACCCTGGAGCTGCCTCTCTTGGTGATGCAGTTTGCGGGATGGCGGCTGCTTATAGTACTAAAAGGGATTTTCTGTTCTGGTTTCGATCCCACACTGGGAAAGAGATCAAATGGGGTGGAGCGAAGCATCATCCAGAGGACAAGGATGATGGGCAGAGGATGCATCCACGCTCTTCATTCAAGGCGTTTCTGGAAGTAGTTAAAAGCCGGAGTTTGCCATGGGAGAATGCAGAAATGGATGCAATACACTCTTTGCAGATTATTTTGCGTGACTCGTTTAAGGACACGGAGACAAACCATTTAAAAGCTGTTATGCAGACCCAGCTTGGTGATCTGGAGTTCCAAGGGATCAATGAGCTCAGCTCTGTAGCAAGAGAAATGGTTAGGTTGATAGAGACTGCAACTGCTCCCATATTTGCTGTCGATATTAATGGCTGTATAAATGGGTGGAATGCAAAGGTTGCAGAGTTGACCAGACTCTCAGTTGAGGAAGCTACCGGGAAGTCTTTGGTTCATGATCTCGTTTACAAAGAATCTGAAGAAATTGTTGACAAACTTCTGTCCCACGCGTTAAAAGGTAGTCTTTTTGGACCTAATGTCTTTATTCCTGTTTGACTAGGGAGTTTATTTATGCGGTGTTATTGACATTTTTTCCAGTATTTTCTCAATATCAGTGACACCACAGCGCTAATCAAAATATAAGTTTCTTGCCAAACGTTGTCATCATAAAACTGACGCATGAAGAGTGTAGGTCAATTTTTCAAATTCTCCGAGTAAATCTTTGAATGGCACAGGATAAAGTCATAGCAATCTTGGCTACTTCAAGTGCTACATGAACTTCACTGAGATAGTTTTATTGTGATGACTTGATACCTTCTAATTAATTAAGCTTCACTGGAAAGTTCCAAAAATGTTAGCCTTTCTTGTATTAGCAATGTATTGTAGTTATCGCTTGTATTCTGTCTTAATAATGCAATTCTATCTGCAAGAGAGACTTAGGTCATTACTTTTTCTCCCTTGAAACTGGTCAATTAGGTGATTGCTCAGTAGCAATGCAACAAGGGCAGAGCATGTGTTTACGTACCATATAGGTATGAATTTTGGAATGTTACCTTAAAACAAACAGGTGCATACCGTTAATGTCAGCATGGCTGATTATGGCAAAATATGGGGCTAAACACCTAATTGACCATTTATTAGTTGCTGGCCTTAAATCTCAAACCTTCTCCATCAAATTCTAACTTGAATATTTTTGTGGAGTGGAGACTCCCTGTCACCAACTGATGTTTCCCTGGTATATTTTGTTGTTCGGGCCTGCATGCCTCCTTGGTTTTGCTTTGTTTTAGAACTTGTGCCTTTGATTGTTAGTTGTTTCCCCTCTTGGGTTGTTTTAGTTTCGGTGTCCTTGAATGGAATTGAATTTCCAAAAAAGAAAAGCAAAGATAAGAAAGATAGGGGGCAAAACAGCTTTTTATTTGATATATTTTTGTTTCATTATGGATGATTTGAATGGAATGATTAATATTAAGTCTGAAAGTAAGTCTATTTATGGAAAAGGTTGGATATTTTACTACATTAGCTTTTTCAATTCAGGTGAAGAAGATCAGAATGTGGAAATCAAAATGAGGACATTTGGCCCAGAGCATGATAACAAGCCTGTTTTTGTTGTGGTTAATGCTTGCTCTAGCAAGGATTACACTAATAACATAGTTGGAGTTTGCTTTGTTGGTCAGGATGTTACTGGTCAAAAAGTAGTAATGGACAAATTCATAAAAATACAAGGTGATTACAAGGCCATTATTCATAGCCCCAATCCTTTGATCCCACCCATATTTGCTTCAGATGATAACACATGTTGCTCGGAATGGAACACTGCCATGGCAAAGCTCACTGGGTGGAGCCACGGAGAAATCCTTGGAAAAATGTTGGTTGGAGAGGTCTTCGGCAGTTGCTGTCGTATCAAGGGTCCAGATGCTATGACAAAATTCATGATTGTCTTGCACAATGCCATCGAAGGGCTAGACACAGATAAATTCCCCTTTTCATTCTTTGACCGGACTGGGAAATATGTACAAGCTCTCTTGACAGCGAATAAGAGGGTGAATACGGAAGGTCAGGTTATTGGAGCTTTCTGCTTTTTGCAGATTGCTAGTCCAGAACTGCAGCAGGCTCTTAATGTTCAGAGGCAACAGGAAAAGGAATGTTTATCTAGGATGAAAGAATTGGCTTACATTTGCCAGGAAGTAAAATATCCTTTAAGCGGTATACGTTTTACTAACTCACTTTTGGAGGCTACAGACTTAACTGAAGATCAAAGGCAGTTTCTGGAGACTAGTGCTGCTTGTGAGAAGCAAATTTTGAAGATTATGAAAGATGTAGATCTGGATAGCATTGACAATGGGTAAGTTTTTCTTATAAACTTATGTCATTACGTTCTTTTAACAAAATTCTTCTCACATGTCTTCTGTTTATTATCTTCTGCTAGGACTGCATTCTTATCCTGAGACATAATACAAATCAGTCCCCTTGCTTTAATTTTTATTTGTATCTGTTGATTCTTTCTGTGTCCACTGATCCTTTCACATCCTAGTGTTTTTTTTTTAATATAAATACTGGCACCTTAATTTTTTCATAATTGAACAGAAAAACATAATTAAGTTTCTTACTTCTTTTTTGCTTTTCAATTAGATCACTGGAGCTTGAGAAGGCAGAATTCTTACTTGGGGGTGTCATAAATGCTGTTGTTAGCCAAGTAATGTTATTGATGAGAGAAAGAGATCTACAGTTGATTCGGGATATTCCTGAAGAAATCAAAACATTGGCTGTTTATGGTGATCAAGTGAGAATTCAGCAGGTCTTGGCTGATTTCTTATTGAATATGGTACGTTATGCACCCTCTCCTGAAGGCTGGGTGGAGATTCATGTTCTTCCAATCTTGAAGAAAGTACCTGATGGAATCACTCTGGTTCGTACTGAATTCAGGTGGTTTGTCTTCTCACTATTAATATTTTATTAGTTGTGGATGTTGATGGGGATGAGATAACAGAGTAATGCACACAACTTGTCCTTGCAACCTGACTTTGCCTGGTGTCCTGTGGGCTGAAATGATAATCATGTTCAACACGTAGGGTTTAACATATATATGCTGTGTGCTTTAAAAAGAGAAAGTTATGATCATGGTTTCGGAGCCAGTGACTTACTTGATGTATGTTGAATGACTTGGTTTCGTGAATAGGAGTTAGTAATGCAAAGGTCGGTTTTGTACCTAATGAACCTCTTACTTTCTATTGGCGTAGTCTAGCCAGAATGATTGTATGCTTCATGTAATTGCAATTTCTCTCTCCCAGCTTTCTTCACAGTAATGGCTAGTCTTGTTGGGCACTACTTACAAATTGCAACGCTTAAAATCGTCACTTTTTTTCTTATATTGTTAATGACATAAATACCGTTGTGATATTTAAAAGACTAATCCCGTGTTTATGGTGAAGGTTGGTATGCCCTGGTGAAGGTCTTCCTCCTCAATTAGTTCAAGACATGTTCCATAGCAGTCAATGGATGACTCAGGAGGGACTAGGATTGAGCATGTGCAGAAAGATTTTAAAGCTCATGAATGGTGATGTCCAATATATCAGAGAGTCCGAAAGATGTTATTTCTTAATTACTCTCGAGCTTCCTATGCCTCGGAGACCTACAAATAGTATTGACTAGCCGATCAAACTTCCAAGACTTTACAGTTTCAACTGGGGATGCTCCTTATCCCAAGAACAAACTGCACAGGCACCACCAAAGCCGCCGGATTCGTTTTTACCGCACTAAACAGAACATATTTCTTCCCACTTTAGCAAGCGACCCAAGACTGGCGTTGGACAACACCAATTCAGCTCACCAAGACATTCGAGCAAGGTATATCGCCTAAGTGCAGTCTTATGATTTCTGTAATGCAGTTAGGCCAAACCGTACTGCATTAATGCGCTGCTGTGTGTTATTCATTGAAAAGGACCGAGAGGGTGCATTCGAGATAATTGGGGCGGCTTCCACGACCACGATCGAAAGCTCTTCTTGTAGTACTTCTTCCACGCATGTATTCTACTCCATTGTTTGTACTAAATCGTTTTACACCACATGTTCTCAAGTGTCCGCGACGAAAGCGTTTTCGTCTTTTCCCTTTAAATGTATATATCTTCTCCTGTGTAATAAAGCTGATAGTCCTCTTCTAGCTGCTGGGTAAATGTAACATAAATTGACTGACAATATGTTATCTAATTAATATATGAATTTTTTTTTTGGCTATCGTTTCTTCTCAGGCTGGATGGATTCTGGAACTTGCTTATCGTCTCATCTGTCAAAATTGCCCAATATTGTTGATGCTTTAATGGGGTGAGTGGATTGATGTTTGAGACGGTGATGCATGGCCCAAACCCTTTGTTGTTATTTCTCATTTTCTGATGGAGAAAAGCTTGCACATCTCCATTTTCTGCGTTCTCTCTCCATCTCTGATACGTAATGTGAGAGAAGTAAAAGATATGATACTTTTGCAAGTAAGTTTTTTCTCCTGGCAAAGCAGCTGTGGTTAATTGTCGGTTCATCGAGCAAAAGAGTGTATTAAATCTAGATCATAGCCATAGGTAATGTTGAGGGTGAAACTCGAGGCCAACTTCTAAGTTGTGTCCGGTAGAAGGTAGAAGACGAATTAGTGACGATGAATAAGTAAAAACTTACTTATTCCAGCCTCCACAATAGTAGGTTTAAACACATGGTCTCTTAAAAAATCAATCCCTAGCCAGGGTCAACACATAACCACGTGGACGACCCTATTGCTGTGTTGGCAAACCCAACTTCTTAGGCTACGGGGGCAGAAGAGCGGATTCTAAATCCATCTAATTCATATAACTTAATAAACTTTAGAACTCGGAATTATCCGATTCAGTCTATTTCTAGGCACCAAATGTGACTCGAAAGAAGAGATAAAATTTGAAATTTTAGATTATAACTTAATAAAGCAAGCGTGGGCATTGAAGTCCAAGTAGGTCATTACTTAATTTATTATAGAAATGGATGTGGTTAGTATGCCTAATTAATAAAGTCAACTTGATAGGTCAACATGAGCTTTATGAGAGCTGGCTTTGGTATTGAGATAATGATACTTTAGAGCGTATGGGATTGGGGTGGTCTATTTTTTTTATGGTAAAGTTGAAGCACTTAATAATGGTAATAATGGAAGTGTCACTTGTTCTGTTTGCTAATGATAATATTATCTCCTCGGAAATATTTTTTTCTTTTATAAAGGGATCAGCTAGTAGTTTCATCACGACAATCCATCTTTTTGGAGATTGGAAAAACTCACAGAAGCATTTTAGCCTCTTTCTGGTTACCCTCGTGTGATTCATCAGCGCCTGGAATCGAATTCAAAATGTGCCTTATGGTATGCGGGTTTGAAATTTGTTCTCAACCATTGGGGCACTCCGTGGTAATTCTCTAATTAGGAAAGATAATTAAGGAGATTTTGTTTCTGCTGCTGCTAATTGTCTCTTTCACTCCAAAAATTGTGTGCGTGCACGCCCATGTAGTGCTGTGCACGCAAACCAAGTTCTAGTGCTAAAACTTTTGTGCAACTTGCTTCTTGCTTGCTTCCAAAGTTGACAGTGTCCTACAGTTTTCGAAAAAAAAACAAAAAGAAAAAAAAAAAAGTTGACACTGTCCTATTATAAATAAGATAACTTTTAATGGAAAAATAAAGAAACAAATGTTAGCCGCCTCAAACGAATATAAGACACGATTTAAGCGTGAGATTTTCAAGTTCTAAGAAATTGATGTAAAATTATAAGACATAAAGTAGAAAACGATATGCGAGAGGTTAGAATTATCGCTCGTAAGCGTTATAAATGCATGTGAATGAAATTTGTAAATGACTCATCAAAAGTAAGAATTTGTATATCTCTTTCAAAGGTATTTATAATGCTTAAAAAGGGTATTTCTAATCCTTATTATATAATGTTTAATACCTTTACCTCAATTCCATGCGGCTTAGAAATTTCTCGCTCAAACTTAAGGAAAGGAAAAAAAAAAAATTAAGCAATGCCTTATTACTTACAAGTCTCAAATTACTTTATTTTTTAAATTTTAATTTGGTTTTGAGCTCTCTAAACTTTTAGTTCATGCCAATTTCCCTTCACTTGTCCATATTTTAGTAGGATTCTCCCCTTATTTGAATGGTTACAATAGTTACGTTAACACCTTGTGTTGACTTCTTTATAGAGAGAGAAAGACAAAGTGGAAAATGTGAGGGAGGATGGTGACTTAGCTTCATGATGGGTTAGCAATAATGTGATTCAAATTCACTTTTAGCGAGAATCGAACCTAAGACCTCTCACTTACAAGTGAAGAGAAATATCACTAGACCGAAGTATTAAGTGGTTACTCCGTCCATTTTAGATGTTAAAAGTTTTTGAATTTGTTGCAAATCAGCAAGCTTCAATTCCTCTTAATCTTTTTCTTCTCATCACTCAGTTATCATAATTTCAACTATTTAACAATTTTATTTGTGAATGTAGAACTTCTTTTTTATGAATATGCCCCTAGAAGTTGGCCATGTACATTGCACGCGATTTAGATAAAAAGATCACACGACAGAATTGCCACTTGCACGAATTGAAAGCCTAACGGAAATCAAAACCAAATTGGAAGTTTGAAGGGCAAAGAGGAACAAAGTCCTAAATTCCGCTAGCTCAAAGCGAATTCTAAATGTTATTCTCGCATATGAATAATGAATAAATACAAGACAAATATTAAACGTTATTCGCACATGAATGATTGTCAACACAAACATTAATAACTCACATTAGTCTACACAAATGTTGAAAGTAAAGCTCAAAATGTATGACTAAAAGACACATGTAATATAAACACAAGCTCCAAATGAGATATTTGGTAAGGCTGCAAGACTAAGGCAACTTTTACTCTATATAAAATTGCGCAAAGTTAGATGAGCTTATGAAACTAAAAACTTTCTCTTATCCACATGACATTATAATATTGGAGTGGAGGGCTCCACAATGTATCACATCAACACACTAGCAAAATTTTCAAAGGAATTCAAAACGATTGACGACATTGATTTGCAACACCCATATTCAGAGAGACATTGATCAATTTTTAACTTAAGAGATTATCTTAATGAAGTGAGTTAATTTCAAAGACCGTTGTAAAACACTATTATTTATATAAGAAAAGAGTAAACAAGACCCGATTATGCAAAATTCAAAGAGGAAAGAACATAGTCAAACCCCAATTAGTGCTTATGTTTCACCACTCTTTCAACCCATAAGGCCATATAGATGCAATGAATTTTCAAGGTCTTCAGAGAAAGTGATGCCAAATAAGCAAACAGATACCCCTCTCCATTTACGGCATATAATTCCATGGTAGATCCAGTTTTCCTAAATAGGCAAAAAAATACACTTGATTAATTAGACAACTTTTAGATTTAGACTCCAAAGTTGCCCTTTTCTCGTGATATGTGGTACCGTTTGGTACGCAGACGGGACGAGACGGAACGGAATGGGATGGGATAGGACGGGACGGGACGGAGGTTCCGTGTATGTTTGGTACGTGCAAGGACAGAACTGAACGGTTGTTATGCGCCTACAAAAAACAGAAAAACCCAACCCAAATTAGACAAATAAGAAAACTTTCAGACCGATTTCGAACAAATCGTCGGGAAAAACCAAGTGGGTACCTCTCGATTTCGAAAAATTTTCAATAAATTTTTGTTCTTTTCGGCCTTAAAACCAAATTTATCCCAAATATTTTACAGCATAACAACAAATGGTAAAATTTATAGCTTTTTCAAGTAAAGTTTCGTTCTTTTCGATTCTTAGAGCAACGAAACAGGGTGCAAAAGAGTAATTAAGTAGTGAGCTCATGAGACGTTGTACCTTGCCATGGAAGTGGTGCTTGTTTTTGAAAATGGCGTTGTAGTCCATGCGGACTCGATTGGAGAGCTTCTCCTTCTGGTGGTAGAGGAAGGCGTAGGTGCAGAAGTAGTTGGCGAAGTCAACGCCTTTCTCCACCGGGGCGCCGCCAACGTCGCCATTGCTGGTGCCGTTTTGGTCCCCGCCACGGCCGCCGTTTCTGTTAGCGCCCCATGCCCTCGAATGGAAGCGAGGAGGAAGAAGAAGAAGACGGAGAGGTTATAATTTTGTGTTCCATGGATGTGGAACGACTCGTTCCAGGGGGGTAAGGTGGAACCAAAATTCACCCAAAATTCGTCCCGTGGGACAGTGCGTTCCACCCGTTTTAGGCGCACCAAACGTGGGACGGAACGCCTCGTCCCACTCTGTTCCGTCCCATCCCACGTACCAAACGGTACCTGTATGAACACAAATACTTCATATGAGCTCACAAACCTAACCTTATCCGTCCTTTCATTTATTTGGTTGAAAAAAGTTAGATGGATGGGAGCTTACCTCATCTTAGAGTTACAGCATCCCCAAGTAGAGGTGTCGCTGGCAGCGGACTCGAACTTAATCAATGGTCTAGCAAAGAGAACCATCTTTACCGACTCAATCAACCCCTGTTGAAGTCTGTTTTTTTAATTATATATGTTTTTTTTTCCATAGATAAAACATAATTTTGTTACCATAATAGAGCTCGTTTGGATGTGCTTTTGAAATGACTGAAAGCGTTTTTGATGAAAATGTTTTTAGAACCAATCATTAGTAAAGATGCAAGTAAATCCTGGAAATTAAGTGCTTTTGAAACCCAAAAATATTTTATCCAAAAATGCTTTCAGTCATTTTAAAAGCACATTCAAACGAGCTCATAATTAAGTTGACTAAAAGACGGCGAGGGGTAAGTTGGGAAATTCAATGTAGGTGAACTATAAGTCAGTCCAATGAATAATGTGCAATTGCAAATGAAGTAATCTAAGCCGCAAGTTAATCCAATCCCAAGATATTAATCCCGATTTGGGAGGACCAATTAGAACTCACAAAATAAAGGGAAAGTTAATGGACGAAAAGGGACATTGCCCACTTGGGATTTATTTTGTACAATATTTTGCACGGACTCCGAAAAAAGGAGGAGGAAGGTGGCAGGATAAAAAGAGGAGTGGAAATAGTCCAATTTGGAGGGCCTTTTAGAGGAAAAGGAAAAGCCTGGTTAAAAACCTAAACGCAGCAGCTCGCGTGCGGAGGACGTTAATATCCGATTGGACATGGAAATGGGAATATCCGGAACAATGATTGGTTGGTGTTCTTACTCCCGTATTTGGCGCGTGGGTCATCATTTGTAGAATTTGGCATCTAAATTAACTTCTGGTCTTAATGGTTAAAGATTCAGATGATGATGGGATAAAAAATAAACAAAAATTAGGGAATAGGAGGAAACAGCTAACCGCCCAAAAACAAGAGAGGAGAGAGAGGGAGAGGAGAGAGAGAGGGAGGAGAAGGAATAAGCTAAACCTAAAAGAGGAAGGGGGAGAGAGAGAGAGATAGAGAGAGGGGGAGAGAGAGGGTGAAGAAGAAGAAGGAAGATGAAAAGCAGAATGCTAATATGTTATTTAACCTCTCAATCAGCAGGTAATTGACTGCACTTATTATACAAGCAAAGGAAAAAGAAGAGCAGTTATTGGAGAGCAGTTATTGGAGAGCGAGAGAGAGAGAGAGAGAGAGAGAGAGATTCATCAATCAATCCCTCTGAGTCTGTCTTATCAATTTCAACCCCCATACTTGCTTATAGCTTTCAAGATCATAATCTCAACTGGGTGTCCATTGTTTTCAAGTTTTTGATTGGAGTAGAAGAAAACTGAGAGAACCCATGAGTCTTCTTCCGTTTGAGCTCGGTTTGCTGCCATTTCCAGAACTGGGTTCTTCATTTCATTGAAGATTTTCAACTGGGTTGGTGGGTTTTGGTGCAAAGCTTCAAGCTTTGGAGGTTTCTGCTGCCATGGATACTCCGCCGGCGGAGGAGCTTCTGAAGAAGATCCAAGTGCTGGAAGCGGGTCAGGCCGACCTCAAGAAGGAGATGACCAAGCTCAGGCACTCTGAGGATGTCAAATCAGAGCACCAGAGGGCCCACTCCGTCTCGCCGCAGCGCTCAAGGTTCTCGTCTATGCCCAGAAGGAGAGTCGCTGGGGGCGGCGGTGCTGCTGGTAATGGAGGTCACGATGCGGCGGCTTGGAAGAGAGGGTCTTCTTCATTTCGGCATTCCTCGCCGCTTCAGAGGGAGAGCCGCAGCCATGATCCTCCCACTGGAGGCAGTGGCGGCGGCGGCGGCAGTGGAGGAAGCAGTAGTACCGGACCTTCAGCTGTGAACTTTACGGACAGGCAGTATCTGAACATATTGCAGTCAATTGGGCAATCTGTGCATATATTTGATATCAATGGGCTTATAATTTACTGGTAAGTAGCTCAGTCAAGGTTTGGTTTTGCAGATTTTGATGTTCATTTGTCTACGTTTTTGTATTGGTAAAATTTATCTGTCACTAGCATGAATTGCTTGATGTTTTTCTAGTATTTATTCGATTACTGGGTGGTTATATAAATTCAACTCTGGTTGCAAATGTGAATAGTTAGGTTCGTTGAATTGAGATTGACTGTATGTATGTTGGTTGTGATGCTGAATTTCTGTTGATGAAACTAAATTGATCAGCATTTGATTATTTTCGTATAAAAATTCCTCTTTGAAATATGGTTTTAGTGTTAGAAGGTATCAACTTGGTGCATTTGGGAAAATTGAATACTGCAGGAACAAAACTGCTGAAAATTTATATGGTTATTCTGCGGCTGAGGCCCTTGGACATAGTCCCATTGAGCTCTTAGTAGATCCTCAAGACTATGCTGTAGCAAACACTATAATCCATCGTGTCAGCAAGGGGGAGAGCTGGACTGGGCAGTTCCCTGTCAAGAACAAAGCTGGGGAGAGGTTTACGGCCGTTGTAACAGATACTCCATTCTATGATGATGATGGCACTTTTATTGGGATTATTTGCGTGTCAAGTGATATCCGGCCCTTTCAAGAAATTAAGATTCCAATGTCAGGAGGAAAGCCCCCAGAATCAGATTCAAGCTACAGCCGGTCTAGAGCTCGTGTTACGGCTAAACTTGGCCTTGATCCTCAGCAGCCTCTACAAAATGCCATTGCATCCAAAATAACAAATTTGGTTAGTCTTATAGTTTTCGTGTTCCTTTGATTTGTTATTCACTAGCGTATCCTGATTGTTAGGGTCTTGAAACAGGCATCCAAAGTGAGCAACAAAGTAAAGTCTAAAATTCGGGTGGGAGAAAACAACATAGATCACGAAGGTGAGAGCGATTGTCATCATTCTGATCATGGTTCAGATTGTGTTCTCTCTGATCATAGGGAGGATGCGAATTCAAGTGGGGCTAGCACACCTAGAGGAGATTTGCCCCTATCTCCTTTTGGAGTATTCTCCAATATTGATGAGAAGTCTCCAGGAAAACCCTACAGAGATTCTGGTGATGAGAGTGAAGGAAAACCTTCGATCCAGATGATGATATCCTCGAAAGCAGAAACATGGATGGGCAAGAAAGGGATAACATGGCCATGGAAAGGAAATGAGCGAGAAGGGCAAGAGGCTAAGAATACTCGTTTTGTTTGGCCTTGGTTGCATAATGAACACGAGAATGATTCAGCTCATCAGAAGAATTATTTTGGTTCAAAACCAGAAAGTCAGGTGAATGAAAATAACCGGACTCCAAATAATGAGGCCACAGGATCCTGGACCTCCTCATTTAATGTTAACAGCACAAGCAGTGCCAGCAGCTGTGGAAGTACTAGCAGCAGTGCTGTGAATAAGGTGGATGTAGACACTGACAGCCTGGACTACGAAATCCTATGGGAAGACTTGATAATTGGAGAACAAGTTGGGCAAGGTAATCATATCTCCAGTGAACCGTCATGCTTCTGAATTATTATATTCTTCATTCTGGAAACTGTTTAATTGATGTTGGTAAAGCATGCCTGTAATCACCCAAATGAGCAAAGGTGATTAAGTTAATTGTCCAAGGTATATTTGATCTTTCCCAAATTATCTACTGTTTTCTTTGAATCACTAATGACCTGGGTAAATGACTTTTTAATTTCCAAAACATTCATCTAATGTCCATTTTTTGCAGTAGCTAGAATTGGTCATCTTGACCAAACAAAAGTTCTCTTGAACTTATGCTCCTTCCTCTTGCAAGTTTATGATTTTATGGTTTTCTTGGTTGAATTTCTTCCTGACATGTATTTGATGTTTTCCTCCATTCTGCAGGATCATGCGGAACTGTATACCATGGTCTGTGGTATGGATCAGTATGTTCTTTTACTCTTTCTTTGGTTAATCTTCACTTTAAATGGATGCCCAAAAAAATAGTTCTAGATTTAACTGAAATGATATGGTTGAGTGATGATTTCCATTTACTCTTCTTTTCATAAAAAAAGGGAAAAGATAGTAAAAGAATTCCAGTTACCCTAGTGAAAGACAAAATGCAGTTCAATTTGCAAGAAGTTAAAAAAAAAAGCTCCGCAAATGTTTTCATAACCATAGGTTTTTAATGCCTACATGTTTTGCATAAAGCATGAAATTGGATGAAATGCCATATATACCACTCAAAGTCTCTGATACGGGTAATTTTTTTTATCGAACTATATTTTTGCAGTATAAGTGAGCGACTCATTTATTCACACGAACTAGGAGTAATATCGATGATGCATGTGGGATGTTCATCACCTTTAGATTATGGAATGTGAGGAAGCATTAGGAGTACGTTGAGCATGTATTCTTCATGTGTGATTTAATGGTATCTTTGCTCTTATAGGATGTTGCTGTCAAGGTATTCTCCAGGCAAGAATATTCAGAAGATGTGATATTTTCCTTCAGACAAGAGGTGATTCTCTTGAAGCCTGTGGGATTATGTTTGAAATACTGTAAAAATATTCCTTTATGGTTAACTTTGTGATTGTCATTCATTTTTGTTCAACACTGATATCACAATATGGTATTGTTTATCAAGGTGTCTCTCATGAAAAGGCTTCGACATCCAAATGTTCTGCTTTTTATGGGAGCTGTGACTTCACCTCAGCGTCTGTGCATCGTAACTGAATTCCTCCCTCGGTTGGTTCTAAACTTCCCTTTCTGAAATATCTATCTTTGCCAGTATTTATATTCAGGTTTATCATTTCAACCAGTGTATTAGTGTTTCATGCATATTTTCATTCTAAAGTACTTCTGAGCTGACCGTGCCTCTTGTATCAATGTTTTTTTCATGCAGTGGAAGTTTGTTTCGCTTATTACAAAGGAACACATCAAAACTAGACTGGAGGCGACGTGTTCTTATGGCGATAGATATAGTGAGTATTGAGTAACAATACGAAAATGAGATATATATATATATATATATATATAAATATTATATGATTATAGATCTAGTGCACCCCCTTTCTCCTTGAGAAAGAAGCAAGATGATCTGGGAATTTTGTTATACATTGTTGTTTTTCTTTTCTTTTCTTTTCTGTTGTAATGTTTTAGTCTCGTAGGATTTTGTATCTCACTACCTTTTCACAGGCACGAGGCATGAATTATCTTCATCATTTCAACCCACCTATCATTCATCGAGATCTGAAGTCTTCAAATCTCCTAGTTGATAAGAACTGGACGGTCAAGGTCTGTAATCCCCCACGTTTCTATTTCTAAATCCTTCTCCATGAGTTTTTTCTTCTTGTGCTTTTACAGCAGTTTGATCAAGTTAAACAATGACCCGTTTGATGTTATCTGAACAGGTTGGTGATTTTGGTCTTTCACGTCTTAAGCATGAAACATTTCTCACAACCAAGACTGGGAAGGGCACGGTATTTCAACTCACACCACTATATCCTCTTTACTATATATTAAACCAATCGGTCTAAATGTTACCACGTGAGGTTCTCACTTAAATATGCCAATTTTCTCATTTGTAGCCTCAATGGATGGCACCAGAAGTTCTACGTAATGAACCCTCAGACGAGAAGTATGTTGCCATTGTTCATCTGGAATATTTGCCTTAAATTTTCTCTGTCCTTCTACAGCTTCTCTAAACTACATTTATATCTCTTCGTGATGTTTGGAACTTCGGATGTACACAGGTCTGATATATACAGCTATGGGGTGATATTGTGGGAGCTTGCTACTGAGAAGATCCCTTGGGATAATCTGAACTCAATGCAGGTATTGTTTTCTTTGGGAAAAATATCTTGGTAGCATCTTTTTCAAATATGCTGTGTGCATGTATGAACAACAATTTATTTAGGGTACTTGTAGGTGATTGGAGCTGTAGGGTTCATGGACCAAAGGTTAGAGATCCCAAAGGATGTGGACCCACAATGGACTTCTTTGATTGAGAGCTGCTGGCAGAGGTAGTAATTCTTTCCATGCTCGGTTCATTTCATATATTAGATTCGCGGATTAAATTCACCCTGAAAGATGAAACTCAATTCTCGTCTCACTTTGCCCCTCCCATCAACTCTGTTTAAAAGTGATATCGGTCGCAAGAGTAGGGCCCACTGATTTGCCGAGGTGTTAGCCTTATAATTAGAGATATTTTATTGTTGTCAAAAGGTATTCAGTCTGATTTTTGTGGGTGGGTTTCTATCATTTATTGGTAAAGGGTAGTTGGCATGCGTTTGTTGTCATCAGAAGGTCAAGCTTAATTGTTTATTCAATGCTGTATGGTGTTTAACAAGTTGAACTGAAAACTGAAAACTGAAAACGAAATAGTTATCAAACGGCCCCTCAAATTTTTAAGTCAAACTTTGGTAAAACGGCTAATGTGCTGATATTCCAACTTGAATGAAAACCAGTGATGCAGCTGCCAGGCCAACATTTCAAGAACTGCTGGAGAGGCTCAGAGACCTGCAGAGACAGTACACTCTTCAGTTCCAAGCAGCGCGTACCGCCGCGGGTGATAACACCCCGAAAGAATTGTAGCCCCTCCCAGCTGGATCTTTACGTTGCATCAGTGTTTTCACTTCCCTACCACTGTGTGGATGAATTGAAGCAGAACAGCGACAAAACTGGTAAATTAGCCGGAGACAGCCCACAAACGGCATGTCGTATTGGAACCACAAAGTTGGAAAGTCAGATGGCACAAACGGCATGTCGTATTAAAATGGTTGATGGGTTTGGTTGTGTGATGGTTAATGTGTGGGTGTAGTGCGAGAGGGAGTCATGTCGGTTGGATTGGATCACATGATAATATGTCACCAGTTTTTGTGATTTATAAAAAACTGTATAAAAACATGAGAAAAAAAAAAAAAAAAAAAAAACTTGGCAGCCGGTCAGTCAGTCTATTCATTTGAGTAAATAGAGTGATCAATCTCTCTTTTGCTTTATTTACCATCTCTATTACTTTTACGTTTTACCATTTTTAGATGGGATGATCTTTTGCGGAATAAAGTTGGAAATTCAATGGGGTTGTTTGTCGATGTTGTGATTTGCAATGGTTGTTACTTGTTAAAAACAAGTACCACTAAAATGTGTTCAAACTAACGGTCAAACGGTGCAGTTTGATTCAATTTGAGCGAAAATGAAAAAACCAAAACCAAAACCAAACCAAATCACTATTGAATCATTTGGTTCGATTTAGAGTGTTTTTATGTAGGCTAAACCAGACCAGGAACAATTTGGTCCAAAAATACATTTTTTTATAGTGTCATAAGGTTTAAATGGTTTGATCGGTTTTGTGCCACTCTGACAGTGGATGAGCAGTGCTACACAAAGCACTGCTCAAAGGACAACGAGCGATTTTGACCATTTACGAATGGGAACCCATATTTCATCAACGGTTAGAAATCATTTGCGCACGACTTACCTTGGCAAAACCACACTGGTATTAATGTTGCAGGTCAACAGAGGAATTCTCTAATTTGTGCCAACAAGTTGATAATATCCACCGCAGCAGAAGAGGTTTTGAGAAAGAAGTTTACCTTGAAGATAAGGTTAGGCCAACCACATAACATGATGGTAACAGACAAATATGGGCACGAAAATGAACACGCTTTATAATTGTCATGGAATCTTATCTTAGGATTAGGATGGCCACTCATGCCACTGGTCTAAAGGTAAAGGCTCCCTCTTGGTGACTAACAATTTCTGTCAAGCGCTAAAAAAGTTGAAAGTCGCAAGGGCCTTGTAGCTTAGTTGGTTATTCATCCTTGCATTTGTACCTGAGGGCCTGTGTTCGACTCTCCCTCCTCCCCCGTTGCCACTTGTTTCCGAAAAAACAATAAATCTAACTCAACTGATGCCAAATGTGAAATGAGTCACTAAGGTGCATGTTTCTGATTAATTTATCCTCGCAACTCACAGTACAACAATGTAATTGTCATTCAATATCTGAATATATCTGATAGCGTTGGAGATGCAAAATTTGAAGCAAAAAAGAAACCCAAATTCTCATCATACTTGGGAATTCATTTCTAGCGAAGCAAGTGTCGAATGGCAGCAACGGCATCACCTTTGTGCTCCCGCAAAGTCCTCTCAGCTACCTTCTTGTCCAACTCTAGTTCATTTGCGATTATGTCAACATCGCCTGCATTGATCTTCACTGCAGCCAATTCCTTCTCCCTGTAAATTGTAATGAAGCAAGCTTTACAATATGGGCACGCCGGTCTCAGCAAATAACAAGTTCATCTTATGCTTTTGTTGAACATCATAAGATCCAGTTACTACACTTCACACTATCGAAAATGTAAATTGACTGCTACCCCACCTTCAGTTCTATCCAAAACCCCAAATCAAGTTCAGTTCTATCCAAAACCCCAAATCAAGTCAACAATTTTATACAAATTTCACGACGACAATTGTTAATGTTAGTGAGAAACAGTTGAAGAATCGAACAATATAAAAAGTAATCCATCACCTATCAACTATCAACTATTAATGTCGGGTCTAATTTTCAGCCCTTGTTCGCTTCAAATTGGTGCTTTTTAAGTGCATCTAACTATTATTTTCGCAACGGCCTCGTAACTCATTTGGTTAAGAGCATTCAGCTCGAGGTCCCGAGTTCAATTCTCCCCTCCCCATTATCGCTTGTACAAAAACCTATTGCTTTCAAACCCTTACCATTGAGTAACAAAGAAAATTTAATCTTTTAATAGCATACGAATCAAACTCGATCATAAGTTAATTCAAGATTGAAAATTTTGATAAATATAAGTTCAGACTAAACTGGAATATACCGACCTCAATCGCATAGCATTCCTATCGGCTTCGGAGGAGGCGGCGATGGAAGCCATGGCCTCCTGGACGCGGGTGGAATTGAGCTGGCGATCTTCGACGCGGTCAGTAAGCTTATCGAAGGCTTTGCTTTGCTGCTGCAAGTCCTTGGAGTCCACCACCATCTCCACTCCTTGTCCACCTCCCTCCATTTTTTTCAGATGCTTCGATTTCGATTGCGGCTTCTTCGTGTGCTTCTCGCGATTCAGAAACTGAAATTTGAAACCCCCTTCTGTAAGTTTTGAAGGAATTTGGTAAAAACCCTAGCTTTTGCCCTCTCCTGAGAATTGAAGACTTGAAAGTGGTAGTGACTGGCGGTGGCTGAGAATTGCGGGCTGAGGAGCATGTCAATAGCGGGCTAGAATTTGATAATGGCCCAACAATAATTAGATTGGGCAATCATGGCCTATTCAGCCATAATATTGGGTGTAAAGTCAATAATCCCAAGAGTGTGATATTTTTTTTTTGCTTTTTATTAGCGTTTTATTTACACTAAAAGGTGTGTATTAAATTGGCATTGAACTCGTCGTTCAAGAGATTTGAACTTAAGAGTTTTCACCTTACAAATAAAGATGAATATCACTAATTATAGTACTAAAGGACAACCAAAGAGTGTTATTTTTGTTGTTGGTCGATTACATATACTTTGGAGTCGATGACAATTTAATTTCCAATTTAAAAAGGGAACTGTTATTAGCACTCCAAAAATCTCATTCTACACTCCTCACAAGTGTATTTTTCTTTCTAATTATAGAAAGTTTGGAGTGCCAAATGAGATTTTTGGAGTGCTAATAACAATTCCCTTTAAAAAAGTAAAATAATTTTACTTGACTACTAAATGATGAGTAGAAATTTATTCTCAAAACTGGCCGGTTCACATAACTTCGTGCTTATAATTCGAACCGGTCATATTATAAATCACTATGTGAAGATTATCTCTATAAAAAATCAATATAAACTAAGACCATTTAGGGGCCGTTTGATACTCATTTCATTTTCAGTTTTGGTTTTTACCTTTTTGAAAACTGAAATCTTGTTTGGTAGCTACCTTCAATGTTCAAAAAAAAAAAAAAATGAAAACTATTTGAGTTTTCAAAATTTGGCCTTGAGTTTTTTCTTTTGATTTTTTATTTTTTAAGAATTAAAAACTAAAAGTAGTTACCAAATAATATTTTAATTTTATAATTTCAAACAAGTGAAAACTGAAATCTAAAAACAAAATAATTATCAAAATGCCCGTAGTTAATCAACTAATACAAATAAATGTACGGTTTGTTTAGTCAAGCCTTCAAACCACATCTAATACTAGGTTCAACTTGATAGACAAATGAACAAAGGAGCCATATGTGCCAATAATTGTATGGTTGGTCTTTTTTTTATCAAAATAAAAAAGATACGGATCAAATTGTTACTAAACCTGAACCCTAGGGTGCAAAGTGTGAATCAATACAGTTTTTAATTAGGTCAACAGAGAGTTTAATTGGATCAAATAAAACTTAGATTAGGCAAAATCGATGCTTCGTCCTTTTTCGCATAAGCTTCCTTATTAAGCTTGACCGATCAGTGATTACACTACCCAAGGGTGATACAACCCAAGCTCTACGTCTTCCTCAATGTAGCAGTAATGGTGCATTTCTTATTACAATCAATTACAACATCAACAACCACTTTTCTTTTACAACTTCCCTAATATAGTAACTAGGTAGCTTATCCTCTAAGCCACCGACTAACTAACTGCCTAACAACCTCATCTGATAAACCAACCCCTAATTCCTCCTAATCAGCATTGCCACATCACCAACTCAACGTGTTGAGTCAGCAAGTACACAGAATCCTATCAAAGGGAAGCCTCAAGTGTTGTGAATAAGTGGAGTTTTAAGCCACTTAGTATTACGGTACTGGTATTCATCTTCACTTGTAAGTGAGAGGTCTTAGGATCGATTCTTGCAAAAGTCGAATTTGAATGACATTATTGCTAACCCATTGTGACGCCAAGTCCATCCTCTAGCTACAATCGTTTGTTAAAAAAAAAAAGGAGTTTTAAAGTCGACGGCTGAATTTCTTCAAAAGTTCAACTAATCCAGATTCAACTTGACAATTGATCTAATCCTTTGAGATCGTTAGATGATGTTTACGTGCCATGCAAATCCCATGTTACCACAACAAAAGTGTTGTCGGTGGGCCATTTAATCAAGTTGACTAAACTAATCACATGGATTTTCTTCTCTTTTTGCTAGCAAAATCATATGGATATTTACTATTAGGTATAGCTATTTCCAGTGCTATTACAACTGAGCCCTCTATATGTCCTTAATATACTATACAGTACCAGGGGTATATTTAGACTATCATGCCTTGTATTATGTACCAGGCTTAGTGGTTGAGCACAGCTGCTGGGACACCACAGGGACAGACAGTGGCAGGGACTACGTACAAAATTATGGTTGCACCGGCTAATTATGAGTATTTGTCGAATGGGGTTTGAATTTTGCACCATTTCATTAATCATGGTTCGTAGAAATTAGTCCACAACTTAAGAATCCAACTGCATGCATTTATGTAATTGTGTTCTCCCTGAACTACAGTACTGTACTCCAATGCCTGCTTGCACCACTATAAATATTCGATGCTCGTGACCGAAGTTTATCAAACCAAACAGTTCACGATCCCCGCTTCCCATATATCGATCTCTCTTTAACTTATTTGTTATTTGGGGAAACATGGGGAAGTATTTTAAGTATGTTGGGTTGTTTGCTGTGATGTTTGTAGTGGTGCTAGCAATAGCTGAGTGTCGTAAGATTGAGAAAGAAACATTTTCAGAAGGCCTAGGAGGTGGTTTGGGTGGTGGGGCTGGCGGAGGTGGTGGCATTGGAGACGGAGGCGGTGCAGGTGGAGGTGCTGGTGGTGGCTTTGGAGGTGGTGCTGGGGGTGGTGCAGGAGGTGGAGTTGGTGGTGGAAGTGGAGGTGGTGTTGGTGGGGGCTTTGGAGGTGGCAAAGGTGGCGGTGTAGGAGGTGGATCCAGGGGTGGTGCAGGTGGAGTTGGCCGTGGAAGTGGAGGTGGTGGTGGTGGCAAAGGCGGCGGTGTAGGAGGTGGATCCGGGGGTGGTGTTGGAGGCGGAGCTGGCGAGGGAGGTGGTGTTGGTGGTGGAAGAGAGGGTGGTGTTGGAGGTGGAGTTGGTGGTGGAAGAGGAGGTGGTGTCGGAGGCGGAGTTGGTGGTGGAGGAGGAGGTGGTGTTGGTGGAGGCTTTGGCAAGGGCAAAGGTGGGGGAAGTGGTGTCGGCGGAGGTGCTGGTGGAGGCAAAGGTGGGGGAGGTGGTGTAGGCGGAGGTGCTGGCGGGGGCAAAGGTAGGGGAGGTGGTGTCGGCGGAGGTGCTGGTGGAGGCAAAGGTGGGGGAAGTGGTGTAGGTGGAGGTGCTGGTGGAGGCAAAGGTGGGGGAGGTGGTGTAGGCGGAGGTGCTGGTGGAGGCATTGGGGGCGGCAGAGGTGGTGGTGCTGGAGGAGGAGTTGGCGGCGGAGGTGGTTCTAGAGGAGGAGTTGGCGGCAGAGGTGGTGTAGGTGGAGGTGCTGGTGGAGGCAAAGGTGGGGGAGGTGGTGTAGGCGGAGGTGCTGGCAGGGGCAAAGGTGAGGGAGGTGGTGTCGGTGGAGGTGCTGGTGGAGGCAAAGGTGAGGGAGGTGGTGTCGGCGGAGGTGCTGGTGGAGGCAAAGGTGGGGGAAGTGGTGTAGGCGGAGGTGCTGGTGGAGGCATTGGGGGCGGCGTAGGTGGTGGTGCTGGAGGAGGAGTTGGCGGCAGAGGTGGTTTTGGAGGAGGAGTTGGTAGCGGAGGTGGTGTAGGTGGAGGTGCTGGTGGAGGCTTCGGGGGTGGTGCAGGTGGTGGTGTTGGAGGAGGAGTTGGCGGCGGAGGTGGTGCCGGTGGAGGTGCTGGTGGAGGCTTTGGGGGTGGTGCAGGTGGTGGTGTTGGAGGAGGAGTTGGTGGCGGTGCTGGTGGAGGAATTGGTGGTGGATATTAACTCCCAATTGCATGCAAAGTCGTGTAAGATTACATGCATGGAAATTGTATTACCTTTTACTACTAGAGAATAAACGAAGACCTGTAACGTGCCATAGGTATTACCTTTTATTTACTTCTTCTATGCAAACACTTTGTTCTCAATATGTCTAGCTTTGGCACAAACGAATACGAAAAAATGCATGCAAGAAGCAAATAATCCGTAAAATTAATGGAAGGATCAACTTTCTCATGATTAAACAACAAATTAAGTTTGAACAGTTGTCGGCATTGTCCTATCCAAATTCACCTAATAACTCCTTGATTGGATTCGGACAGAAACATATTTTATCTGAATATGTGATTTTGATTAATACAACAACATGCGGTTTTACATTTGTAGGGAAAGAAAATTATTAATCAAACATATGATCGCCTCTTGCATTCATCATTGATGTAAGCTCGGATTTTAAGAGAAAAGAAATAAGAAAGATTTAAAAATAAAGTGATGACATGCCCGCGGCTAACGATCGATGAACGTTAATTAATTCAAAGCCAAACTGGCAGCCATTCCTTGCCGTTGATGAAGTCGATAGACAAGAAGGGTGCAACTTCTTTTTCGGTGAGTTGTCTCGCCCATTCGGCACGCCCTGTAGTCTCTGCTCCTGGCCCTTTGCACTTGTACTCGGCATGGTATAGGTTTCTGCAGATTTCATTTCATGCACAACAAATTAAATCATAAATTTAATTGGAATATTTTTAGATGCAAACATGTGTGTTATCAATTATTTGGGTGCATGTTTCTTACTCAGTTGTGCCGGAATAGCTCCAGTTGGTCCAACCTTGTGGCACGACGGTCTTGGAGAGATACATGTTTGCGTAAATCACTCTGGAGAAAGCACCCTTTGCCCTACCTAGGTACACGCTGTCACCAACACCATAGAGCTTGCCTTTGTTAAAAACAAATCCACTGTTCTCCTTCTCAGTCTCCCTATTTTGAGCTGTCACGGACCCCTTGATCGACACCCTCTTGTCTCCGATCACAAAGACCTCGCAGCTCTGCATAGATGGATGCATCCATGATTAATTAATTAGTCTTATTCAATGCACCTCGTTACATGCTGGCTGATCTTTTTAGAGCGCTAATAACAGTATTCATAATTAATTATGAAGGTGATTAAGTACAAGTAATACATACGTGGAAGACAGATCTACCGCGTCCAAAGATGAAGTCAATGGAGCCCTGGATGTAGCAATTATCATAGTAATGTCTGCCTTTGTAATCGAAGAGGGTGTTATGGGTACTGTAAAATCCACAATGGTAGAATGCAACTTTGTCTGCAGCTACAAATGCTGCAACTGACTGGTTCTGGGAGGTGTAAGCCACACCGGTCGGGGCCTCATTCTGCAAAACATTGCATAATTTTATATATCTATTAGATCTACAGAATAATGTCATATTTATATATATGTGGGTTAGGATCGGAGACACACGCTTTTGACAATCATTTTGACACACGTTTTTGTAGGATCTACTTCGTAATGTATAAATATACATATATACAAAAAAGGGAATGAAGATGAACCTTGAAGCTCATCCCGAAGGCAATGAAATGGGAAGCTTCGACACTAAAAGTAGCAGATTCAACATTGTCCGAAGAGCTTTGGGACCAAACAATGGCTGACCTCCCCTTCCCATTTCCTCTCATGAATATATAGGGCTTATTACGTGGAATGATCACCTTTTCTCTGGCAGCCAAAACATATAATTTAAATAACATAATTAAACTTGTTAATTATTCATGATGTAAAGCTAATTTTGCTTTAATTTCACAATTAACAAAGTGAATCATTGATGGTTAAATTACCTGTACAATCCTTTCCTAACATGGATGATGATCCACTGCTTATTGCCTTCAGGAACAGCATCAATGGCTGCTTGAACAGATGTGAAATCTCCCTTGCCATTGATGTCAACCTTAAGCGTGCGGTTCGTGTGAATCTTCTGAGTCAATAAGGGTGAATCAATGACCTTTTGCGCTGTCAAGCCATGAACAACATTCGTGAGAGTTACGTAGGTGAAAAAAATGATTGCAAAGGTTATGAATGTTGTGGACGAAGACCAAGCCATGTTTCTAGGGTGAAACACAATATGCAGTTTGGGTGAATTAATAATGTTCACCTAGGGGGATTTTTTTGTGAGGCAATGAGGTTCTCAACGTGAAGGGTTTTTTTTTAAATTTTTTAAATTTTATTCATTTACGGGTGCGGTTGTTTTGAAAAATTGAGTGTACATGACAAATCGAAGCTGGAAGTTAATTGGCTAACAAGATTCTATCTATTTTATTCCGTTGGTTAAAGCTCAACTTTCTTTGATTTTCACGAGTAATTCAGGCAGTTGGTTACTGCGCACTCTAAAATAAGGAGAGAGATAAACACAGACTAGAATATATAGACTCCACTACATATGAGTTTTAGCCCTATAATAAGTGTTTCTGAGGAACTTTGTTATGCTGACGTGGATTGTTTATGTTTAAAATTTTGTTGTGTAGTTCCAATACACGTGTCTTGAAATTTAATAAAGAAAATATATTTTCACTTTTAATATTATGTCATTCTTTGAGCGTTGTATAATATCATGATGATAACGTAGTATGGTTCTGCTACTAATTTTTCTTCTTTGTGTTTTAGCGTCACAAATAGTATGGACATACTTATGGTACACAAAATGTTTGATGTTACATGCACGTCCAACAATGAACAGTATAGCGTGACCACGTACGGGGTTTATTTGGGTGATAGGCTAATGGGCTCGTGTAAACCCTTTTTACTTTCTACACATTTTTTTATTAATTTATATCCTTTAAATCATTCAATTTATTCGATTCGATAACTCATAAATTGAGAGAATTCGTAAAAGATAAAAATGAATGTGTGGACAGTACTATCAGATTTTATTGCGTCAACAAATCTCCAAGCACCCTAAGTTGATTTTTGTTTATCTGCTATCGAAGTAGAATACATACATACATACATACATACATATATATCTATATATATATATATGTATGTATGTATGCAGTCCTACCATAGATATATATATATATGTATGTATGTATGTATGCAGTCCTACCATCGTGATCGTTTATAAAAGAAGATAACATTGGAAAAATGCTTAAAGCTTATATGTCTGTATATATGTGTGTGTAGACGGTCCGGCATAAAACATTCAAAGAAGGCCAGTTTTGCATAATGGTTCTGGTAGTTTTTCCGGACTTTCACTCAACTAGTTAGGTAATTTATTGGCTTCTGCACTTTCATCCTTGTAGTTTCGTTTTGTTACACTTTGTTCAATTCGTTAACTAATTAGTTGATGCTTTCATCCATTTTGTGAATAATATCATGGATGCAGTGTGACAGAGTGAAGATCAAAAAAACGTTAATCTTAAAGAATAAGAACACTGAAATCCATCACAAAGTATGCGAAAATCTCAAAAGTTTAATATTGCATAATTACTAAGATAACAAACTTAAAAACCAAAACATTCTATTTATAATGTAACTTAACCCTAATAAAATATCAAAAACATCCTTGAATGTAAACTAAGCATTTTGGCCAAAAACGTCCTCAAGGTCCTTAAAACCCTAATATAAACATTATAAACAACAGAATTTGACCGAAAAACCCATATGTCACAAACACAGTGATGAGTTTAATGTGCGTTGCCGTTCTCTTCGAAATGATGGGTCATGGTCCCAAATTGAACTCCAAGGCTCATATTTGCAAATCTTTGATTCTTTGACTTGATTTGTGCTTTTTGACTTGTTCTTCAATCTTCTCGTTGATCTACATCAATCATTTCATAATGTTTTTTTTCTTTTGCTTAAAATGAGCTTGGAGTTTTTGTAAAACTTTTTTTTTTATTATTTCAGAATTCCAAATTATGATAGAGTGAGTGTAAACTTTCTTAGGCTTTAATCATGTTAAAGTTTGAGAACTTTTCGATTCAAGGTTTAAAAATCAAATAGAGCTGGTACCATGCATGACTTTTAGCGCTTTGTAACAAAAAAATAATGGTTATAAACAAAAATAATCCGTATATCCATTTTGTGTCTCCTATATATGTTTTAATAGTCATTTTTGAGCTTCAAATTCTTTTACTACATTTTATCAATCCTAAAAAATAAAATATGAAATGTATAATTTGAAACATGCTTCAGCACAAAAGCTAATCTTGAACAGCAAGAGTTTTTTTTTTTTTTTTTTTTTTTTTTTTTGTGGAAACCGAACAGCAAGAGTTTGGCATACAGAATTCAAGTGTTTCTCAATTTGGAAGCTGTTGCTTCCTTTGGAAGATTGGACTATTGCTAACGGAATAAAACAATAAGGGAAACAAAAATAGTGAGATGAAATTTAAAATACGAGTAACTAAAAAAAACTATTAGTATAATTTGGCATGAAAACAATAAAGGATTTGCTTGGAAGTGCTTTTAAAATGACTAAAAACGTTTTTAATAAAATGTTTTTGAGTTCCAAAAACACTTGATGCAAGAAACACCAGTTATTAAGCATTGGTTTTCCAAGATTCACTTCAAGTGTTTTTTTTTATGATTCACTTATATTTTTATTAAGTATTGGTTTCAAAAACCTCTCATCTTCCAAAGAGATTTCAGACATCTTAAAAATATTTCTAAACAAGCTGAAAGATTTTTCGAGGAAGTTAAAGGATATACACTTACAAGTTAGATAAACAATTGCGTTGCACTACTTACATGAGAGAGAGAGAGAGAGAGAGTGTGTTAAGTAAATTAGATGCAACAACAATTGGTGAACAAGTGAAGCCAAAGGGCTCAAAACTCCAAAATATGACTTGTCAGACCTCATAAATGGATATAGAGCCAAGTTTTGGGTCCAAAAACCAGATTTGCAGGATGGGTCTATTCTTCTGATCAATTGTGGTTGAAAAACCACAACCACCCAAAAACCAAAGCAGTGACAGTAGATCAAAGAAGAAGAAGATCTACACTGGTAAAAGTTACAGCCTCATGACATTCTTGCTGACTCTGACAGCTAGCGGTGCTGCTAGGTTAATTCTCAGCCGCTTTCACAGTCTCTACTTTCCCAACTCGACAAGTGTCCCTATTTTTGTTCATTGCATTCTTAATGCGGAGAAGTTTGTATGTGTGTTTTAGAATACTTACCTTTCCACTCAACGTAATATATATATTAAGAGTGAGGGGTGATGTTGATATATTCAAATTTTAAAGTATACTAAAAATATAAATATGGGTCATAATTTGAATTAAATAATACCAAGTGACGAGTGTTATGAGTACATTGAAAAACCTGTTATGAATGCAAGTGAGTAATTTTAGGACCATGCCTTTTGTACACAAACATATGGTTTTGGTGATCATGTGGATGATGCTTTGTTTCATTACTCAGGTAGTTGCAAGTCGTTTTCGAAACCAAGAGGGACCAAACTATACAGAGTCTGCAATTGATTTCACCTTTAGGGTGCCGTTTCTGCTTTTGGTTTGATCCAACATATATAGAAATTCTGAGAAGCAGGGAGCAGTAATGCCTCAATCCAATTTAAATTTACAAGAATAAATATTCAATGAATTGTGGGGATGTAGATATGAATATATGTGATCAACTATCAAGGGCATTGCATGTTTGATTTTGACAAAGCAAAAATAATCAAAGTTTGTGGGAGCCATGGTACCTTGCTAACTTAATTTCCTGCTATTGACAAACATATGATGAATTGGGCATGTGCTCTCTTCGCTCTCTTCAAAGTTGTTCTCTAGTCAACCACCATACTTATCTGCTCCCTTATTATTTAGAAACGTACGTCGACCCCTAAGCCTGAATATTGAAAAGAATCCAACTCTTGAACTATGTTCAGTTGGTGAGATTTCAGTAAAATTTTCTACTAATTAGTAATTATACCACGAAAGATAAAGCTTTCTACCGATTACTATGACGATTGTAGGAACTATATCATTAGCGAGTCCTATGGTAAAAGGGTGGGATGTAGTTGGAGTGGGGTGTAAAGAGTTAATTCGGTTATGACTACTTACTAATCAGTGTTTTGTAAAGAACGTTGTTTGAGATTTTACGTATAAGAAAACATTTTTCTTTTGTATGAAGATTGTTGAGTAGGTCACCATACTATATGCAAAAGTAACTCGTCATAATTACAAAAAGAGAAGTTTTTGTACTCATAATTCTTTACATCTAAGGAGACAAGTATTTTACGTTAAAAAAAAATTCAACCAGAAGAAAAATATTTAATATCCCTGTCTAATCTGCAAACCCTTTAAATTAAGGTTTCCAATTTCCATCACTGTTTTTATAATACCTTTTCTTTTCACACCTGCTTGTAATTACCAGCTACCAAAGTCCTACAAGTTCATAATTGCATCAACATATTAAAAAAATAAAAAATAAAAAATTGATCTCTCTCTCTTTAAGTTCACCTACTGGCTACTGGGGGTGGCAGAGCCAGGCAGAGTCCTGAGTTTTCAAATACCAGCAGCGGTGAAGTTCCAACTAGGATTTAATTATAATACTGCAGCCAATCATCACAATGGATCTGATAGCTATAGTTGTAGGAATACATCTCTTTGTTTTCGGCATTTGGGTTGAAGGGCAAGGCCTTTCTTATAATTTCTATGAGAATTCATGCCCACAAGTTGAAGTGATTGTTAGAGCTGCCATCCAGCCTATTTTTCTCACCGATCCTACTTCTCCTGCTGCTTTTCTGAGGCTCATGTTCCATGATTGCCAAGTTCAGGTGATCTTCCTCCAATTTTATTTAATACGCACACATATTTAGGCAGTTCAACAAAACAGTTGACTCTTCCTGGGCCTTTACCAACGTTTCTGAACTCCTTAACATTATTGTGGACCACCATGTCTTGGTTCAAGAATTTAACTTGATTCCCTTTCTAAAAAAATGTGTAAATAATATACCAGTTTAGGCGTTTGGGACATTGGTTCCCAAAATGGGGCTGATTTGCATGTTTTAAAAAAATTAACAAACTATGGTCTTATATATTTTATTTTTCAGCTTAGCATGTCTGAGTGCGGTTGTTTGCTCAATAAGAATGCATGACAATGTAATTACAGGGCTGTGATGCTTCAATTCTTATGGATCCGAATGCAAACAACGTGCCATCCGAGATGGCCGCAGGGAAAAACTTCGGCATCTGAAAGAGGGAGTCGATAAACATACTGAAATCAATGGTTGAATTACAATGTCCCCAACAGGTATCTTGTGCTGACATTCTTGTATTGGCGGCTCGAGAAGCTGTGGTTGTGTCAGGAGGGCCGCAAATAAAGGTTGCTTTGGGAAGGAGAGATTCCCCTTTTGCTCCAAGCTACAAGCATGCAGATTCCTTGCTTCCTTCTGCCACTACTGGAGTTGATGGCATGCTTCAATTATTTGCCAAAAAAGGAATGACAGTTGAAGAATCTGTGGCCATCATGGGTATTACCATCAAAATAACCTTTTCTTTCTTTTAAGAAACCGATATGTTAAATTTGGGAGAAAATCCTAGGCGTAACTGGTTAATTATAACTAGGTGTCCGCCTCTCTCGTCACATATGACTACATAGTGTTGCGTTTTTTGCAGGTGCGCACACGCTTGGAGTCACGCACTGTTTGAACATCCTAAATCGTCTAAACCAAGCAGATGAAGTTGGCCAAGTACAAGGCATGGCCCCTGGGTTTGAATCGTTTTTAAGGCTAAACTGTCCACAAGGGTCTTTGGCATCAAATGAAAGCTTTGTTCTTAATGACCCTACAACACTTACATTTGACAACCACTACTACAAGAATGTAATTAGAGGCCATGGGGTCCTCAGAGTTGATGCTGAAATGATAATGGACCCGCGCACAGCTATGGCTGTTGAGCGATTTGCTGCGAACCAGGATGATTTCTTTCAGGCGTTTTCTTCTGCCTTTGTCAAGCTCTCCAACTCAGGTGTTTTAACTGGGAATCAAGGCGTTGTCAGAAAGAATTGCAATGCATTAGACTGAAGAGCAAGAGGTGCTCGTAGTTTGTCATACCATTTTCTCCGTAAATTTCGGATAATTATTGTTCAGTTCATGTTGAATGTGAATCTTCAGTGTTCTTCACAACTTCAGATCAAGAAGCTTTATTTTTTATTTATCAATACATTCGTTGATAATCTCATTTTCTTACATTCGTTGCATCCTCAAAACCTACGAATTAAACACAGCAAATCAAGGTAATTAAATTAAGCCGTTAAATAAAGACAATGCTATCAATTATTAAAAAAACAACCCACACGTGCGCACACACCACATGACACATATTTTTGGATGATATCTTTCGTTGTTTTGTATGTATCTACGTAAAAAAACTTTGCACCCTCCAGATCTTTGTTAAGCACCACGATCAGGCTCTTCAACTTCTTGTTATACATCTGGGCTAATTGGTTGAATGGATCATAACACTTGCCGTTGGCAACAGAAAATACATCTTTGACAAATGGGCAACAGCCGATGAGTCCAATACTGTTGACCACATTCTTTCTAGTATCCAAGTTGTAGAGCGTCTGAAAAAAAATATTATGCAGATATTGACGGAGCCACTTCAATAATCTGCCATTACATGCATTACATATGTGCTAGCCATTGTGTTGGAGAAATTTTGTAAACACGTGGGTTATGTTTGTGATGAAGGATGAAAGATTGCTTTAAGGTGCGTATAAATATGCTATCTTTCCGACTCGATTTGCGCCCACATCTAGGGTGCAAAGGGTATATGCTAATATGTCACATCCCGGCCCGGGTCCCACCACATTCAGGGCACGACTCCGCCGTAGCACGATATTGTCTACTTTGGGTCCCAACCATGCCCTCACGGTTTTGTTTCTGAGAACTCAGATATGTCACATCCCGGCCCGGGTCCCACCACATTCAGGGCACGACTCCGCCGTAGCACGATATTGTCTACTTTGGGTCCCAACCATGCCCTCACGGTTTTGTTTCTGAGAACTCAGACGAGAATTTCCCAGTGGATCACCCATTGTAAGATTGCTCTCGCGCGCTACTCGCTTAACTTTGGAGTTCCAATGGAACCCGAAGTCAGTGAGCTCCCAAAAGACCTCGTGCTAATTGGAGGTGGGAATATACATATAAGGCTCACAGAATCCACTCCCCTGGACGATGTGGGATCTCACATAATAAGCCTTGTGGATACAACGAATCCCGGCCTTATGCCTACTGTTTGTCAAAGTTTTGCACACTCCTAAGACAAACTGTAAACACTCAAGGAGATAGACAGGAACGCTCAAGATTTAACTAGAAACTATAATACTGTAGGTTTTAGTTTCTAGAGCTTTATATATAAGTGGAGGAGCAGGAGGAATATTAACGAATAGAAAGAATGATTATTCCGGACCATTCAAATATGTGCAGCCTACGTCTGTTTATAGAGGTTGATGTATCTTCGGATGGTGTATACCCATTCGAAAATACCACTTGGTTTCAGACACAAGTCTTGATCAAGAGTTGTCATGTTTTAGAAATTAATAACAGCTAATAGTAATGTAATAACCAAGAAATACATCTCTTTCATGATTCGTATCGGTGGCTGCCATAAAAACAAAGCGATGTTTACCAACAAATTGCTCAAGTTTGAATTCATAAACATGGCAACCGTTTTTGCACAACAAACCCACCGCTTCTACTTAATATTGTTGAAAATATTCCAACAAATTGTAGTGTAAATAAGTTTTTATCTGAAGTTGATCCCTTCTATTATCAATGTGGGATTCATTCTCAACACGTCCCTCACGTGTGGCTAATTTTCAAGCTTAACAGGTGGACAACACAACTCGAGTTGTTTTGCCTCATAATGTATTTTTAAACACTTGCATGTGTTCTTAACTACTGATTAGGTTGGTGCTTAATTAAAGTTGTGCCACCATAAGCAGAAAGTGACGCTTTAAGATCAAGTTGAGCCAGTGGCATCGGATATTGGAAGCATCCATCCTTAGGAGCTTCACATACACTAGCTGAGCTTTACTAGGATTTGGTTAGGTTGCCACTTAATTGCCAGCAATTGGCTTTATAGCTGTGCAGCCTGTCCCGGTGGTCGAAGTATTGTGGAGGCAAAACTACAAATCAAAAGTGCCTAGAGAGTTTGGCACACATTTAGCCCATGTTTTGTGCAACCGGCATCTTGAAAGAAAAGAGAAATTCATTGATTAGAAAGTTAAATATAAACCATCTTGCCAACAGAAAAACCTGTGAATTATCTTTCCTGCAGATTATTTCAGCAGGATTTATATAAGATATATAAGAGGTTGTAGTGGTATTTAAGGAGATTTTAATATTGGAAAAAGAGGTACCTCTCTTTGCCCAATAGTCGTGCTGACAAAAAATTTCACCTGTATTGATGTTTGCGAGAAAATTGAGTAAAAATTTCACCCAGAAAGCTTATTATCTAGTAAATTTTCAGTTCATAGCCATGACCCATTTTTGGCCCGAAGAGTGAGGTTCTGCCTGTTTACTTGTATGGTTGAAGCTATGAAATGGCGTTCCGAAATACCATGATGCTCGAAATCTGACTTTCTGCTAGTGGTCGGAAAAAATGACAAATAGAACTGTGCCAAAGTTTGTGCTACCGGCGTAGCACGTGCAGCGGGCTGATCTCTGGCGTTGGAGATTAGGGTTTTCTGTTGTTACATTGGATTGGCCAAAGTTTGTGTGGGCTTCCCAAGTTGTATTGGGTTGTAGCTCACCGGAGATTAGGGTTTCCTGTTATTGCTTTTGCTGGGTCAAAATTTGTGTAGGCTTCCCTAGTTGTATTGGGTTGTAACTCACTTATTGCTTCGGCCTTTTGTTGTTGTACTTTCTATCCGGTTCCTCATTTTAATAGGTTTTATCTTTTCAACCAAAAAAAAAAAAAAAAAGAACTGTGCCAAGGGGAAGGGGAGGTGTGCTTAACCTCACAATGAGTTAGCAATAGTGTGGTTTAAATTCATCTTTGGCGAGAATCGAACTTAAGAGCTCTCACTTACAAGTGAAGAAAAATACCACTAGACCTTTAGTACTAAGTAGCAAACTAGAGAGTTAGGCACAAATTTAATTGATGTTTGGTGCGCAAGTTTCTACCAATATATGTGTAATCTCCTATTTAAAGGGTTCCATATGTATAAAAAAACTAGTAAGTTTGAGAAGAGAGCGTTTTCTTCTTCAAACATCAAGCATATGGCTTGGTTATGTTGAGTGAATCCACGATTGGCCGTGTCGACAAGCTTCGTCGTCCCCGATCGAGTGATTCCCAGATTTCAATCCTCATCTTTTCAATACCCTTCTGATTTATTTTGAGAAGCCAACAGAGCGATTTATGAAACTACTTCCCATATCCCAGTGGAATTACTTCCCATACCCTAGTGGAATTATTTTGAGAAGCCAAAATCTTTTCAGAGAGACACGGTTAATGTGGAACATTTCAATATGTCCCCTCACGTGTGACCCAATTAGTGGGTCTCACACATCGACAAACCACGTGGAGCCAAAGAGACTCACCCTACACGCGGGGCCAAGGGACCCACCCATCATGTGGGTGTACGGGCCCGCTCCTTGGCTCTGATACCATGTAGTATTATGGGCCTACTTCCAACAACACCGATATTGTCCCCTACTTGGTAATTACCACATGCACAATCAGTCAGGTGTGATGTTTTATCACAAAAGGCCTCAGTATTAGTTGGAGTGTAGTTTAGGTTATTTAAACTCTTCTTTTCAGAGAAATACGGTCGATGTGTGACATTTCAACACATGGAACCTGGGTTTGAATTAGCATTCTTAAGGCTAAACTGCCGACAATCGTCTTTAACACCCAGTGCAAGTTTTTCTCTAATAAGGACCCTATAACACTTATATTTGACAACAACTGATGAGTTGATTTTATACTATATATTATTCCCTATCCTTGGTATATTTTGGTGAGATTTTGATGTTTTGCTATGTGTTTTTAATGTAGGACATGCGAACTTGTTTTGAGCATAAAGTAATCAAACGGTGGAATTTTTGAGTGATTCCAATTGAAGCGGGTTCGTGAATCTGTCAAAAAGGTTGTGTCAAAATTTCATAATTTTATCCCTAAGCATCTGATCGTGGTGAATTAATTTGTGCTCAGCGAGCACTGTTGGCAGAATGGGTTGCAGAGCTTATTTGCGACTTTTGGGCTGGAAGATGATGGATTTTGGACTTGGGCTCTTCTTGGAACTTGAAGAGGAGGTCCTAATCTTTAATTTGAGTCATTTCGGGCCTGTTTTGGAGTCCTGAAGATCTAGAAACGTGGCTATCTCTGTGTTGGGCAGATTTCCTAGTCATAATATGAATGTAATTCCTAGTTATCATTTTATTATTTTATTTCCTAGTTTTTAGAAAACATTTTCTATGAGGGTATAAATAAGGCTTTTTAGCCATTAGGGTTTTGGGGGAGGAAACGCATGCATAAGCCTTTGACAATAAGTTTATTTTCTAAGTGTTTTCTATCCATGTTCTTAATAATATTTTTTATTATGATTGTTCATAACTAGTCCTTTTGCTAGGGCGAAGCCATAAGCCTTAGCATGAATATGTGATTTTATTAATTTGTTTATGAATGGATGCATGCTTGCTTTAAATTATTAATCACCGCGATTAAACTATCTAATTGTCTTAGTGATTCGCGACCATTAGGGTTTTTAGACAAGTAATTTGATGCAATTTCTGTTGGAACATCACCCTGAAATTGAATAGGGCTTCTTGTGATTAGTAATTGTAAGTTCACTTAAGGCGAACATCACGCTCTTAAGGGTTGCATGGTTTTTCAAAGGATTTTTACAAAGCTTAATGAGTCTTGCATGTTTATATTTAATCTAAACATCACAGACGGGTTGCATGTTGGATATACGTTTTCGCTTGAATATCATGAGGAAAATATGCATTAGGAAAACCTAACATTCAAACCATGTATGTAGAAATTCATAAGTAATTAGTAAAATTGAGTAGGATTGTTAATGGTAACGGCAGAACCTTAGTGTTTAAATTGTTTTCCAAAACCTTTGTCTTTTGTTTTTTTTACTTTGTCAATTATTTAATTATTTTTCTTTAAATTCGTTTTTATTATTTTAAATTTCAAAATCAATTTTTTTCAAACTTTGTTATAAATAATTAGCTAAGGATTAGTATAAATACAAGTTATTCATTCAATCCATGTGGAAAATGATCTTGCTTGAGCATCTGAACTACAATAACCTTGTTCTCTTGCAAGTATTTTAAAGTTTTTTTATCCCTACTTTTGCAGTTGGTAAAAATCCTATCAACAACTACTACAATAATTTAACTGGAAGCCACAAGGACCTGCGCTGCTGCGCATGGCTCTTGCTGTCGAGCTATTTGCTGCCAAATTTTCGGATGATTTCTTTCAAGTATTTTCTTCTGCCTTTCCCAACCTCTATAAATCACCTGTGGTAACTAGGAAACCAAGGCATTGTTAGAAAGAGTTGCAACGCAATGGACTGAAGAGTCAGAGGTGTTTGTGAATTGTTATTCCATTTTTACCATAAATTTTAATAAGTTACTATTAGCTTATTTAAATCATTCAGTTCATGCATGTCGAATGCGAATCTTCAGTGCTTTTCCAAACTGCGGATCAAGAAAATTTCTTTTTATTTATCAGTAAATGGTCACAAATAAACTTCCTAAATTTCTGCTGCATTCGTGCTGTTAGGCTTGTTTCCTTTCCAAATCCTTTGTTCTTACAAAAATACGATCCATCAAGTCTAATAGGAATAGATGACTTAAAGTTTCCAAAATTTATTAATTCATCAGAGATACGAATTTGATTTGCATCCGCTGCAAATTACATGGCTGTTCAGTACATCAATATTTCACCTCTATAGGTTCAGCTGGGTCAACTAGCTCAAGACTGCTACAAGTTGTCTAACATTCATTGGGGAACATATACGTTAAATTTCCTTCCATCACATACTTTGCTGTGATCATGTTAGCAGCATCTGTTAAGTGGAATGAATCCAAAATACATACTTTGATCTGTCCGGACAAACTTTTGACATCCGATAAGTCCCCCCCGGCGCCCAACAAAAGGAGAGATTTTTCAGTATGACTGGCATACGAGGTGGCACACCACGTGTCACTATACAAATGGTGAAATATATATGTTAAAAAGTTAATAACTTAAAAAATAAAATTTCTCACCACTTACATAGAAACACGTGGTGTACCACTCGTGTTCCCGTCACAATTAAAAATTTCTCCGACAAAAGAGCAGCATGCAGAAGTTGTGTCCTCAAGACCTATGAATTAAACACAGCAAATCGTGGTAATTAATGTTCGTCAATTAAGCCGTTAAATAAAAAAGCGAACAATTACAACACGCGCACAGACACGCACCATAGGACACATATTTCTGGATGTTATCTTTGGTTATTTTGTAAGTATCTACGTAAACAAACATTGCTCCCTTCAGATCTTTGTTAAGATCCACGATCAGGTTCTTCAACTTCTTGTTATACATCTGGGCTAGTTGGTTGAATGAATCAAAACACTTGCCGTTGGCAACTGAAAATACATCTTGGACAAACGGGCAACAGCCGATGAGTCCAGCACTGCTGACCATAACCTTTCTAGCATCCAAGTTGTAGAGTGTCTGAAAAAAATAATGCAGAGATTGAGAGAAAATAATATATCCTCTCTTAGAAGTGGCGTCATATGTATTATCAATGGGTAATGCTAGGTAGATCAAAATTTTCAACTATTATAAATTTTTAGACCTTTCTAGCATTACCCACAAATTGTAGTGTGAATAAATTTTTACCTTAAGTTGTGGTTTGAGTCTTGAGATCACGAAATCCAAAAACTCATCCTGCGTTAGCTTGGATGTGTGTAAATCCTTAGCCAATATATCATCAGCGCCAAGTGCAACCGCATAGACTGCTTTTCTCAACAATTTCTGAGTTGTAGCAGTTGGAAAATTAGTTATTATTTTATTATTATTTATGGTTTTCTTGTGGGCCAAAGATATTAGAGTTTCTTGCCCGTTAAGGATTAGAGTTTTGCTTTAGTTTTCACTATATATATTAGTGCTTGTATTAGTTAATTTCAATCAATCAATGACAATAATTTTTCCCTAAACTTTTCATCTTGGCATCATAGCAGGTTCGTGAGGACCTGTCTCGTAGATTATTTGTTTGTTTGATAGCTTGTTTGTTCAGTTTGATTTGTTTGTCTCGCACCGTCCGCCACCGCTGCTGCTTGAACCACCATATTCAGCTACTCTACTATGAACCCAACCCGTAACCTGCTGCCCAGAACCATATTTGCTTGCACCAGTCTGCAACCTACACTAGACTATTGTTGGTATTTTGCACTTTGTCTTTGTTTTTGGTTCATTGAATATGACAACTAATAAGGATGACTCACTGCAAGTGATTGGTGTGAGATTGAATGGTAATAATTATGTGTATTGGGCATATGTCATGAAGAATTTCTTGATTGGAAAAGGTTTGTGGGGCTATGTATCTGGAACGGTTTCCGTTCTGAATAACCCCAAAGATGAAAAACATGTTGACTTGCTTGCTATTTGGGAGATGAACAATTCAAAGATTATTACTTGGATTAATAACTCTGTTGATTTGAAGATTGGAATGCAACTTGCTAAGTTCTCAACATCTAAAGAGGTTTGGGATCACTTAGCAAAGTTGTATACCAAGTCGAATTTTGCTAAGCGTTATCAGTTAGAGATGGAGATTTGTGCCAGCCAGCAAAGTGATAAAAGTATCCAAGATTTTTATAATGACATGACCTGTCTTTGGGACCAGCTTGCACTGACAGAACCTGACGGACTTGGCAATGTTGAGCTCTATTGTAAATATAGAGAAGAACAACGCCGTGTTCAGTTTCTGATGCCTCTTCGAAGTGAGTTTGAGACTCTCCGTAGCTCTATCCTACACCGGACTCCACTTCCTTTTGTTGATTCTGTGCTTCATGAATTGCAAGCCGAAGAAGTTCGGGTACAATCGCATAGTCTTTCTTTGGTGAACTCATCGGCTTTGGCAACGTCATTTAGACCTCAAAACCAGCAGCATGGTAAAAATATTGCTCATAATCAATGTAGCTACTGCAAAGAACAAGGGCATTGGAAAAACCAATGTCCTTGGATAGCTCGGAAAAGGGTTAAAAGAACCACCACCTAAGGCCGCATTTGTTGAATTGCATCCACCTGCTTCTTCGACGTTTGAAGAAGATGCCCGCGAGGATTGGAGTTGGTAGTATGGAAATTGCTTACTTGGTCGTTCGTTGCTCACATGCTTTGCTCGCTTGTCTTGCCGTGTCCGCCTAACGGAGCTTGCCTTGTCATGTTTGCCTTACGGAGCTTGCCTTGTCGTGTCTGCCTAATGGAGCTTGCATCCGCATTTGCTTGTTGGCAAACTCATGACGTGTACCACCATGAGTTTGACGGGGGGTGTTGGAAAATTAGTTATTATTTTATTATTGTTTATGGTTTTCTTGTGGGCCAAGGATATTAGAGTTTCTTGCCTGTTAAAGATTAGGGTTTTGCTTTAGTTTTCACTATATATAGTAATGCTTGTATTAGTTACACTATATATAGTAATGCTTGTATTAGTTAATTTCAATCAATCAATGACAATAATTTTTCCCTAAACTTTTCATCTGTAGCAACACAATTCTTGACATGATCGCGAGCGCAATTCTCCCATGGTAATTGATTTATGTGTCCAAACTGATTATCTCACCCTATAATATATACATATACGTTTTATTCACATGCATGATATTCCATGCTTGCAAATTCTTCTAGCTGTATAAATTCTTGATGCATATATATATATATATATATGTATGTATGTATGTATGTATAGATACATACATATATATACAAAGTTCTTTGTTAATGAAGAAATGAAAAGGATTAGTTGATGTCAAAGATTAAAAAATGAAAAGCCTAATATATATAGATTAGGCAAAGGCAAACTACATGTATATAAAGGCTTAATTAGTTGTCGTAATATATTAGTAACCTTACAAAAGGGATTCCTTTTGAAAAGGGCTCCTTATATTAATATATAGAGAGATTATATTCACACATCTTAAATTACTTCTTTTATATTTTTTTTGAAATTTTACATACCACTAACACTTGCTAAAAAAATATTAAAAAATTAAAAGAGTGTAAGATAAGTAATTTGGGATGTGTGAATATAATCTTCCTAATATATATGGCCTTGCTCTCCTAAAGGCTTTATTTTGAAGAAGTGTGAGGACTAATTGCATATTATACAGTAGACTAGGATTCTCAATATATATACAAAATCTCTCTTATTCGGATATTAATTACAAAATAAAAATTTATGATTCAAACATTACTTCTGTTGTTATCTGTTAGGATCTGAATCCAATTTGAATGAGTTTAGGTTTCAACTTCCGAGTTTCGGGCATTCTGACAAAATCTGTTTAATGTTGATAAGAGAACTTTTATATATACTTATAAGCACATGTATAACTTACGAGACTTATTAGTTCCTCAACACTTGTGTACATTGCTGCTGCATGTACATCTTTATTTTTTTTTAAACGGTATATGTATCCTAGGTTCTTTTGACTATATATGTATCCTAGGTTCTTTTGACTATGTCGCACAATAAAGCAACCATACAACTAGACGTTAGTACTATTAAGTGACGAAAGAAAGAATATTTAATTTAATAAAAACGGTTAAATTGCAGATACTTCGAACATTCATTTTTGTCAGACTAATTAACTATAGCTTCCTTACAATTTAACGTAACCAAAAACCCAAGTTAATTGGTTTAACTTAGTAGAAAGTTTACGTATTGTGTACCAGTGGAATTAAAAATTCCAGAGGCAGAAGAAGCGTAATTGACACCGTGCAGAATCACGTCTCCAACAGCAGTTGGATCCAAGTAAGCAGGAGAGAAATTTTTGAAACCCAGTTGCTGTTCTGTTCCAATAAATTAAAGAAATAATTATAAAGTTCACCATCTGATTAGGATTTAGAAACAAAAAAAATTGAAGATTATAATTTCATAGGATGAAGAGCTAGCCCAGTTTTACGAGTATACGAATATACTTACGAAGAATGTCAAAAACTGTTCTTCCATTTGTAAATCGTCCTGTTGGCTTCCCAAAATCGATTCCATTGGGAGTGTTATTTGCCTTCGCTGAGGTTGCAATGTAGTTATTGTTTCCCACATCTGCCGTAGAATCGCCAAAGATGAAAAAAGCGGGAACACTTTGCGCTTATGAGCAAGTCCTCACTAACAAGAAGTAAACTATACAAGTATGGAACATAATATTACTCCCCATGGTGAATACTAGTCCAGCAGGAAATTAGATTTATCGATTGATAATAGTGATATATATAGCTTTTTTTGAATCCCCTTTACATGTATTAAATATGTGCCAAACTCGCCACTTAATAGTGCAGTATAATGGTATTATTCTTCACTTATTCTGTGAGACTGACACATGTCCCATTATCTTGTAAACCTTTTTTTTTGGGAACTTTCATAAAAATGGCTTGGATTAAGTTTATTTTAATAAAAAATCATGCTATAACTTTATTTAATGAAAAAGAACTTAAATTTTAATGAAAAGAACATAATTTTAATATTAAAAAAAATTCTGACGCACATGCGTCCTCACACTGTTTGTGAAACTTACGACACTATTTATGAAACTTACTGCACTGTTTATGAAAACATACAACACTATTTATGAAACTTAATACACTGTTTATGAAACTTAACAGTAGTACATTCTTCTCTCTTCTCTCGAACTCAATCTCTCTAGCACCGAGAGAAGAAATTTCTCACTCTCCCACTTACCTTCACAAATCAACCCCAAACTTAGCATATTCGAAGTCTGTGGGATGCAAAGATCACAATGGTGGTCTTACATGTGGGATCGGTGCAGTGTGGACCTTGGCACCATTAATGCCCGAGAGCTTGAAGCTCTCAAACTAAAACCCAGGTGAGGTCTCTACTTACTTTGGAATTTCTGGGTATTCGATCTATTTTTAGAGAGTTTCGAGATCGGAAGTAACACAAAATGGTTGCTTAAGCATTTGGTAGTGATATGCTTGGACGGAAAAACATACTCATGTTGCTTGGCGTCATACCCTCATTGCTATCAACTCTACACTCAAGGTGCCAACTTCACCAGCGAGGTTGCTTTTATGTCTTCCGAGTACCTGGACATGATGTGGAGACGAATCCGATTTTTGTCTTCTATTCTCGAGGATTTCAACCTTTGCAACTTCTGCGCATACGAACCCCAACCCCGACGACAAATTCAAGCAAAATGCCGTCGAATTTGAAGTCAGCTGGTGTTGGTAATGCATCCATTCTCTCTCTCTCTCTCTCTCTTGTTTCTGGGATGTTTGGATGAAGGATTTGTTGTATCAGTTTATATGGGGGGATGCGCCTAGCGCAAGTTGGGTTTTTTATGTTTTTTTTTTTTTTTTGTTCTTTTGGCCTTATCATTAAATAAAGTTAGTGGATGATTTTTTTATTAACAAGTAAAGATTTGAAGCCCTTTTCATTAGTTTTCCTTGTTTTTTTTTTAAATAAAACCTTATTATTATTAAGGTGAGGGAAAAAAATGCGAAACTATTACAATAATTTAAGGGAATGAGAATTTTGAACCTGGAACGCATGGGTAAAAAATGGGCATGCAGCGTATGGGAAATGAAATAGTTTTTATGCTCTTTTGCGTTTCGCTTTGGCTTATTTTATCAACACCCCACATATTGTTGAATGCACCCCACAAACTTAATACACCCATCATTTGCTTTTTTAATTAAAATTTATCTTAATACACCCCACTTACAGTTGAATATCAGAGTGCGCAATGAACAAGATTACAAAATAAAATGAATATTATTAAACAAACGAGAATGCCGAAACGGCTACAAAACTCCAGAAGGCTACATTGTGAATGACTTGTTCTCAACTGAATAACAAGCATGCTATTTATAATAAACTAACCGTAACCCTAAAAGGTAAGAAACCAAAACCCTAATGCTAATGGGCTAAGCCCAGAAAACCAAACATTAAAGTAAACCTAAATACTAATATTTTCCAACACCCCCCCCCCCCCCCCCCGTTAAACTCATGGCGGTATACGACATGGGTTTGCAAACAAGTAGATGCGGACTGGATCCGTTAGGCGGATAAATAGGCAGGCTCCGCAACGCAGACAGATAGACAGGCAAGCTCCGTAACACGGATAGACAAACAGGCGAACTTAACTTGATTGGCGAACTGGTGAACTGATTTTGGAAGGTGAACTGATTCTGATTTCGACTGGCTAGTGTTGAGAGTATGAAAAGAACCCGTCACTAAACGGACAAGATTTTCATATCTCAATTGTAGCAACGAACAAACACAAACACTATCACTTGAGTGGTCACAATTCCAAGCACTCGAATGACGGTCACCAAACAATTCCAAGCAACCAACAATTCTTGCGGGCCTAAAACAAACTTAACCAATTTTTTATTTTTCCATTTTCTTGTTTCTTCCTCCTTTTTTTTTTCTTTCCTTTGCAGCGATACAGACTTGCAAGTTGCTCTCCCAGGTTGCAACAACAGCCTTCAAGGGTGCAGAAACAGCGTTAGTGCAACTGGTTTCATCAAATCCAGTTCGGCTGGGGAGGTACAGACTAGAGCGGCGGCAAATGCAGATTAATGGAGGAGGAAGAGGACCAAGGCAGCTACAAGCGGATGAGGATGATGAGGGACCAAGGTCAGATGGATTGATGGTGGTACGGTAAGTGAACAAATGGGATCCGGGTCTGGTACGATGCGGGGACGGCGATTATGGATCGCTGGGTCGATCTGGCGGTACGGGACATATTTGGGTCTGTGCTTCATAAAACACGGTGCAGGTGCATGCAAGTGTGGGTGAATGGTGATCGGATACTGTCAGACAACATCGGGTTGGGTTCAAATCTGGTTGCGATCGTCAGGTCGTGGTTTAGGCGGACGGAAGATTCATTGCATCAAGGTTTTGTTTCACGACAGATGAGGCGGATATAGTGGCTCTGGGTACAGGCGTGGCAGGTTGGCGCGATGATGTTCTGATGGTACGAGCACGCTGGTGATGTAGGTTCGTGGCGATGGTTCCGAGTGTAGCAAAGGACGATGACATGATGTAGCAAACTGATTCAATTTTTTTTTTTCAAAACTAATACTGAAAACTAATATCAAACAAACAACATGGATACCTATCAAGAACAGATTAAATCCCGAAAGATCAAACCTGCTCTGATACCAAGTTGAACATCAGAGTGCGCAACGAACAAGATTACAAAATAAAATGAATATTATTAAACAAACGAGAATGCTCAAACGGCTACCAAACTCTAAGAGGCTACATTGTGAATTACTTGTTCTCAACTGAATAACAAGCATGCTATTTATAATAAACTCACCCTAACCCTAAAAGGTAAGAAACCAAAACCCTAATGCTAACGGGCTAAGCTCAGAAAACCAAACATTAAAGTAAACCTAAATACTAATATTTTCCAACACTTACTTTTCCATAATACCCTCACACCACACACCTCAACATACACCCCACATTTTCTACATATACCCCACACTCTTCATATCTTAAAAAAGAAAAAAAATTTGCGCTCCCCCTTCTCCAGCAAGAACCAGCCACAATTATTCTTCTTCTTCCACGCCACGCTACGCCAAATGTTGATTAAAGAGTAACATTGCTTAGATTAAAAACTTGAGGTCACAAAATTTAAAGGAAAGGCCAGTGCTTCAGTTCCTCCATTTCTTTTTGTTTGGACTTCAACCTAGGATAAGCAGGAAAATGTTGTGAAACCTAAAAGATGGGGACAACCTTTCCGAGCTCGCCTCGAAAATATGTGGAATCCATATATCCTTAAAACAAGACTTGCAAATGAGGGCCTTTGTATTGCTTCTATGAGCCGAACAGCCAACTAATAAGACTAATTAAGGGGTTACTTGATTTGGCATGGAAGATTGATTTGATTGAAGGAATCAGGTTCAGAAATATGGAAACTGCCCAAGTAGGAATATGAAAATGGGGACAAAATTTGGGATTAATTGATTGAATATCAATTATCAATGTGAAGTATATTTGGTTTTGGATTAAGATTCTTTTATGAATAATTTTTTCAACCAACGTCTTTGTAATTTTATTGATTAGGGTTTTGTTCTACGTATAATGGAGAGGGAATGGTTTTGAGAGTTGAAGAAAATAAATAATATTGGGATGTATTATTTGGGGGTGTATTTAGAATTATTTTAATTATTTTATAATCTTACAAGGTCGAAATAGTTATTGCATATTAAGGCATACAAATCAGTTAACATTAAATTTTAATATGGAATGCATTTAACATTACGTGGGATGCTAATAAAAAAAAACATTTCGCTTTCTCTTACACTTCTTCTTTCTTCTTCTTCATCGTTCCCCAGTACAAATCGATTCCGTTTGCAAAAAGAAGGGTAAGAAAAAGCAAAATGAAAAGGGCATAAAAGCCATTTCATTTCCTAAAGTCATAAAGTGTACTAGTGATTGATGGTAGCATTGCGCTAAAAAATATTTGTGCCAAACTCAATCTCTGGGCCGGCCACATTTTGATACTTTAGTTTTGTTGTTTTGACTCCCTTAATCCATAAAATGAAAACGTAGCTTTTTTTTTTTTTTTTTTTATAGAGAAAAATACGATATTTATTTATTGAAATATCACGGAATAAGTACATCATTGATGACATGGTGTAACAAATAGGTCTTGATAAAAACTTTGTCGAAACTTTCAACCTAGTCAAAGATAATTGTATTTAAATTCATATTATTTTACTTTATACTCAATTTATTCTCTTCAACTATATCATTTTTAATTAAAATAACAATATCTCTTTAAACTCAAATTTACAACTTAAACTACTCTTACAAACTAAATTCAATATGTAAATTTATTTTTAAACTTAATTAAAAAATAATTAATCATATTGCTGAACTACATTTTATAATCCTTCGTTGTGTCTTCTTCTTAATTCAATTGAGAGTTTTCTATGACAGCGTCTTATCAATTATCATCGAGCTGATGGACGCGGTGCTAACACATCGAGCTAATGGCAAAACACATTGAGACCACCTTCTTGGGAGTCCTTAACCGCTTCAAACCCCACGCTGTCTGGATAATATTCCCGAAAATTCAAAACCAAACAAAAAAAACTCCAATCTCAATAATACCAAAATTTTCGGGATCCATACCGAACCGATCCAGAACCTTTTAGTATGGGAATCAGGATTATATATTCAATGGTTCAGGAATTTCGAACAAGAACAAAAAAAATATATATATATTTATTTTGGTTGCATGCATGTTGAATATTAAATTTAAGTATTTGATAGTAGACTATATTATAAATAGAAGTATGAAATTAAGTAGTTTGTAACTTTGAAACACCAATTTGACTTGGTATGAATGAATTGGTCTTTCAATTGGTATGAAATTTCAAATTTAATATCAGGTAAAAAACCTAAATTTCGATTGATATGAAATTGGTGAACAAAATTTAGGCCAAAATCCCATATTTTATCCCACATCCAAAAAATCTCAAATTTCAACCCAAAAGCCCAAAAGCGAAAATCCAATCCCGATCCATCCCGAAATACCGAAAACATTTTGGAATCTCGAAAATTAGGAATACCAAAATTTTGGTTCGGAATTGGTCTTTAAATTCCCTTCCCAAAAATTTTCGGTTTGAGATTTGGGATCCCATTTTCAGTTTGGGATCCCATACTGAACGACCCCTACACACTGTGGTCTCTAGATGTGAGTGTAACAGTTACCCCATGTGCCACAAGCTGCTTCGAGATCTCAAACTCAATGGCCTCCAGACATGTTTGGTAAAAATAAAATAGCATGCTTGTTTTAAAAGCAATGGCCTCAAGACATCAACTTTTAAAAGCATCATGTATGTTACTTTTAAAAGCTGCTTTATTAAAAAGCAGAGTTGAGCCTATTAATTTCTATAATACCCTTAGTAGTTTTTAAGAACAATATTGTTTTAATCTTCTACACTCATTTTATCTCTTGAATAACAAAGTGAGTGGCACCACACTATCATGTTAGCTCTACACTCCAACTACCACACCCCACTATTAGCACCACCAGCATACCCAACTTTTTTGTTGTTGTCACTATGACTGCGACCAGCATCACCCTGACCACCACCACTGCCCTCGCCACCATCCCCACTTCCATGTCCATTTTGGTCATTATATACAATTATACCACTTTTACATTAAAGTTTGCCAAACTTTTTTTATAGTGCTTTTTATACTTATAACACTTTTAAAAATACAAATTTTCAAACACCTTTAGTTTACACTCAGTACTAAGGTCTAGTGGTATTCCTCTTCCTCTTCACTTGTAAGTGAGAGGTCTTGGGTTCAATTCTCACCAAAGACGAATTTGAACCATATTATTACTAGCTCATTGTGAGGCTAAATCCACCCATTTCCATTTAGATAATATCATCTGTTCAAAAGAAAAAAAAGGCTGCGCAGTAGTTTCAAAATGGTCGTAATTAAGGTCATCTCCAACCGAAAGAGGGCCAGAGGGCTCCCTCCAAAAAATTAATATTTTAATTAACAGTGCAGGGCCATATTTCTTACCATCTCCAACCGAGGGCCAAACATATCATTGTGACAAAAAACCATCTCCAACCGAGGGCCAAATGGCCATAGGACCAAACATAATTTATTATTTAAATTTAAAAACTACAACAACTTAAGTTAAAAACTACAACTTAAATTTAAAAACTATACAAATTAAATTTAAAAACTACAACAACATGATTGTCGAGAAAATTTGGACTCTATCATGATGTCTTGCATCATATTACACAACATGATTGTGGAGGATAAGCAAGATGAGTATATTGATGAAGAGTCTGATGACGACCAAGATGATCCTAATAGGTCAAGAAGGGCTTGTGCAAAAATATATGATGGGCCTAATTTCCCTTTGAATCCAAAAATTGGTAATATCTCTTTAAATGAGTATATGAGGCGTTATACGATGATACGTTCCCGTGCCACAAACAAGTACCTACAACATGATCATGTTTTTTTTATGTTGTATAATTTGTATGTTGTTTAATGTTATTTGTTGTTTAACATTGTTTAATGTTGTTTCATGTTATTTAATATTATTTAATGGCTTAGGAAGTTATAGGAAAAAAATAGAATTTTTAATTTAAAAAAAAAATTTGTAAAAAAAAAAATAAATTCAAATATAACAGCTAGCTGATGTCAGCTAGCCGTTGCATTCAAATTTGTGGCCCAGCCCGGGGCTGGCTGGGTTGGGCCAGCTGGTTGGCCCTTTGGTCATTTTTTGTTTCGTGGGATCCACAAGCTCTTTGGCCTAACCCTTAGTTGGAAACGGTTTTCAAACTATTTTCGGCCCTCTGGACCATTCGGTTGAAGATGACTAAGATTGCCCCACACATTTAACCTAGCTATGCTTTATTAGGAATTAGTTAGGTTGCCACTTAATTGCCAGCAATTCACTTTATATAGCATGTCCCTGAGGTCGAAGGAATATGGAGGCAAAACAATTATAAGTCAAAGTGCCTAGATAGTTTGGCATACAGTAACCATGTTTGGTGCAACCCTCTTAAAAGAAAAGGAAGATTCCAAGGGTTCATCAAAAAGTTATATATAACCCCCCTGTTGCCAAAAGAAAATTGTGTGAAAATATATTTCCTGATATTATGAGTTATGAATGGTTGAATTTCACGTATTCATATGTTTTTTCGTTTTTTTCTTTTGTAATTAATATAAGAGTAAATTGTAGACATGGTCCCTTAACTTTAACTCAATTGGAGCAATGATTCCTCAACTAAAAATCCATTACCATTGGTCCTTTAACTCATCAAAACGTGCAGTTATGGTCCCTCAACTAAAAAACCATTACCATTTGTCCTTCAACTTTAATTCAACTAGAGAAATTGTCTCTTAACTTTAACCCAATTGTAGCAATGGTCCTTCCAACATAACTCGTTTTGACAAAAATTTTGACGTAGTTGACCAAAATGACCATAATTACATACTTTGGTGAGTTGAGGGACCCTAATTATATAAATGGTTATTCCAACATAACTTATTTTGACAAAATTTTGACGAAATTGATGAAAATGACTATATCTACACATTTTGATAAGTTGAGGGACCAATAGTAATTGATTTTTAGTTGAGGGACCATTGCTCCAATTTGATTAAAGTTAAGGAACCATTGCTACAATTTACTCTTAATATAAAGAACATTACCAGGATTGACTATTGAGTTCTTTCTAATCGCTCTAAAGAAAGTAGATTGCATTTGTAGTTAAAGACCCAATTCCGAGAATTTTGATTCTTTCTGGCCACTTTTTACTAGAAGAGAGTAAGGCTAGTAGTTTGACAACCAAGCCTTTATATATAGTTTGTGTTACCTAATCCTTCAACACTTTTCATTTCATTGCTGTTCATTCCATTGACTAGTTTGGATAATTCTAATAATACGATATCCTATATGTCATCATAATTTGTTTGAATCTCTCTTCATTGTATCACTATAATATATACACACACATATGCTATTATCCTTATAACTTTAGGGTAAACAAACTATAAAAAAAAATATATATATATATATATATATATGTATATATATATCTCATCAAATAAAAAATTGAAATTTTTTTAAATGAATGATCAGTGGCGAAGTCAAAAAGTATTTCAAAAAAAGTTAATCTTAAATAACTGTAAGGATAGAGTATAATAACAAAAACAAAAATAAAAATACATATCTTTTAACAAAAACTTTCTCACCCCTACTAATAAACAACATATAAAAAAAAGGATATAAGCTAATTCGTGGTATTTTGTTCAAAGAAAATTGCAAAGTTAGAGTTCAGTGATTACCTAATTACATGATTCATTTGATTCAAAGAAAAATTAAAAACAGGGGGTCATGATGTCTTGGAGATGCCAAAAGCAATAGGCAAAGAGGGGGACTCTGAATAGAAGGTAAGGTTTAAGAGTTGAATTGCTTGCTAATTGACTTGTTTAGATATGATATTCAGTAATTCTAAATATAGTTTAAAATTTAAAATTATAAATTAGAAGCATATTGTACATAATTAGTGTTCAGGGTTAAGAATTTTTAGTGACCAGAAGGATCAATATAAGTATATTGTACATAATTAATAAATTTTTGATACAATATAACTTGATGAAAAAACATAGTGTGTTTTAGAGAGAGTGGACACAATCAGGCTAGCCGTTTGAGGGCTTCCATACCAGCCATGGTCCATGTGAAAAGAAAAGAAAAGAATAACTCGATCTGGTATAGGTCATATAGGCTTACAATCAAGTACAAATGGAGGAGCCTAGTCCACAATCCACATATATTTGGTGCAGGTTCAACTATGTCTTATTCATTGGCCGAAAGTAGGCGAGAAAAGGAGAAACTCTGTAAGCCTAACGGCATCTTCAATGGAGAAATACAAATTTGACATGTAAAAACTATATGTACATTCCTATTATATTTTCAACATGTAAATGAAAATCTACTCCAATAAGAGTCAAGGGTGTCTATGAGATTTCGGAAGCTCTGTGCGAAATTTATAAAAAGTCCCTCCTTCTGATAGTATTCCAAAAAAAGTACAACAAAATATTGATGTTAGAAAGTAATAACTTAAATCAAAACAAACTTAGGACTCAATGATTGTAAATTTATAAATGACATTAAATAATAAGTAAAAAAAGCTACAAACATAACTTTCACCAAATAATCAAATGCACATCAATCTTAAACAACCAAACAAGAAAAAAAAGCTTCAAAAACTCTAATTTCAAAGTTTTACTTGAATATATAGTATTATTAATAGTTGAAAAAATCGTTTTTAGGGTGTTGTTATTGACACTTCAAATATCTTAGTGCACTCCAAATTTTTATAATTAGAAAGAATTTTTTTTTATACTTATAAGGAGTGCACAATGAGCTTTTAGAATGCTAATAAAATCAATTTTTTTAATATATAACATTATTACATAAAAGTGTAACAGCCCGTCCCGAGATATTCGTATCAGAGACGTGAAATGATATTTTTACCCCTGTATCGGTGGTGACGTGTGTATGTATTTCGGGGTTTATTTTGGAAATTAGGCTTGGTGGTGTGGCCCTAATATTGTACACGTACACACATACACACATACACCATATCTCTTTCTCTCTCCTTCTTCTCGAGTTTTCTCCCATTTTCTCTGCAAATTGTACGGACATCACCACATCTCTTGATCTTGGCACGGATCGAGGTCCTAAATGCCTTCTTCATGTTCCTTGTGATCTTGTGAACCTAACCATACCCTTAGTTTGGTCTGAAACCCTCGAAAACCATTGGAACCCGAGAGTAATTTTGGTGGTATTGTTCATATACTTTTAATCACGACGGTTTTAGTGGATTTGGAGATCGTAGTGAGTCTTAGAACCTTCTCACAAAGCTCAGAGAACAATTTTGGTGGTTTTTGGACGTCGGGATCAAGAGTTCGAAGCTTGGCCGAGTTCCATGGTTTTTCTCCAGCGAGATTCCGTCGTGTTTTGAGCTTTAAAGAGGTATAAAACTCTTCCCCTTGTCCTAAGCTTCATTTTGATGTTAATTTCGTGAAATTTGGTTGAAAATTGAGAGAGAAATTAGGATTAGAAGGTTTTTCCAGAATCCGGCGACGCAGCAGTCGCCGGTGCTGGATTCCAATGACTGGAGGTAGGGGACAAGGGAATATTCCGTCAAAGTTGACGGAATATTCCTAACGGAATGTAACGGCGTCAGTTAACCTTAACGGAATATTCTGGAGATTTAATGTAATATTCCCTAACGGCGTTAGGGTTTTCGTCAGCATGCACTGCACGTGGCCGCGCGTGGGCGGCGCGTGTTGCCGTGCCTTGGCCGGCGCGTAAGGGTGCATGGGGCTTCAGAAAATTATTTTTAAAATATGGGGGTGTTCGTGGGATTGAGTAGAGCATGTTGGTATATTCAAACACCCCAATTGAGCAATGTATGAAAAGTTATTACCTAAGTTTGGTTATGTGCGTAATTAACGATTGTATAGTTGTTTCGCATATAGGTGAGATTTATCCCGAGGACGAGCGTAGCCACGCGAGGCTTGGGGGCTACGATTCGTCTACTTATCAGTGAGTGGGCTTTTGTTTTCAGATATATATATATGTATATATATATATATATATATATATATATATATATATATATATATATACTTGACTGATTCCCAGAAATACATTTTGAATGATTTTATGAAATTGAATGCCATGTCGAACGCCATATATATTTATTGCTATGTTTAAGTGATTATATGTTGTGGCACTGCGGACGCCAGGTAAGTCAGGTGAGTATGTGTTTTTGTTATGATGATTATGGTGATACTGATGAGATTAGAATATAGCTCATTTACTTACACATCGGGGTTTGTGCTCCGCCAGAGTAGGGCTTAGCTTTCACGTGATCGTTCACCTCCCGCACCGTACGCTCACCTTGGATCCAAGGCAAGTGCCAGCCTGTCGTACAGACCACTATAGGTGGTTCCGACTTGTAGGTGACTCGCGATTCGTCGCCAGCCTTCACGTGACCGTAGCACATAGCGTTTTTATATACCCAGCTTGTCGTACAGACCACTACAGGTGGTTCCGACATGGGTGCAGGTTATTGATTGAGAGTTTGGATTGAGGATTTAGTTGATGAGCCATAGATTTAGCCGCACAGGTCACTATAGGTGAGTCCGGCTGATTTATATGCATTGCCGGCATGTTATGCATTGAGATATCACCTGATTGACTTTGATGATATTGTTGCATGCTTTAATATTGGATATGGTTTATTCGGACATGGCAATATTTGAATGTTGGTTTTCAGTATGAGTACGTATATATTTTTCTGGGAAGTATATATATTTTTACAGAGAGGGGTTATAACTTTATATCGAAGTGATTTTGGAAAAGCTTTGTTTTTGCCCACTCACGCTTTTGTTTTGGCGCCCCTCCAGGTATTAGATAGCATTGGTGGCAAGCGAGGTTTCAAGGCAAATCTGACAATGCACTATCCATGTAAATATTCTGGTTATCCTGTTAAGTCTTTCTGGACTGCACCTAGGATGCTCAAACCTTGTAAATTATGCTTATGTTCTTCACACTGTACAATGATCTTTTATCACTAGTTATGTTATTTTAGTACTTATCATCTTTATATATGTTTCCACACTGCGCACATGGCTACGTCACGCTCACGTGACGGCCAGCACGTCCCGATATTTGGTCAGGAAAAACAACAAATTGAACTGTGCCGGCCTAGAGAGTTGATATTCTGCCTGTTTACTTGAATGGTTGAACCTATGACATAGTATTGTACCTGTAAGAATTGATGTTCTGCTAGTGGTCAGGAAAACAACAAATCGAACTGTGCCGGCCTAGAGAGTTTGGCACAAATTATTTAATCATGTTTGGTGCACAAGTTTCCTGTACATTTAGAACGTAAAATAGGTTAAAATAGGTTAAAATAGCTCCAAATTATTGCATGATAGTTTGGCACAAATTAGAACGTAAAATAGGTTAAAATAGTTTGGCACAAATTATATAACCAACCCTCTTTCCAAAATATAAAATAGGTTAAAATAGCTCCAAATTATTGCATGATGTGGATTATATTCCAAACTTTTACAGTCTACTTGTTGTTAGTTACTTGCTCAGCCAAAAATAATGTTCCTGCTTTTTTTACTTTTGGCGATTCCTTGGCTGATGTGGGAAACAACAACTACCTCCCAACCATAGCAAAAGGAAACTTTTACCCCAATGGAATTGATTTTGGGAAGCCAACAGGACGATTTACAAATGGGAGAACAGTTTTCGACATTCTCCGTACGTAAATTTTGGTCGATATTGATTCACATATAAGACTAGCTATTTGGGAATTCAATTCTGCCATTTATTATTTACTGTGTTAATTTTTTTATTTTGTTATGACAGAGCAGGAAATGGGTTTTAAAATTTTTACTCCTCCTTACTTGGCACCAACTACAGTTGGAGACATGCTTCTACAAGGTGTTAATTATGCTTCCTCCGCCAGTGGAATTTCAAATTCCACTGAAACATTTTATGTAAGTTTTTCTGATCAATCTGCTAGATTTTTCGGCAATTAGGAAGCTAACTAGTCTTGATTCCAAACATAAAACAGTTTTTATATGCAAGATTTCTCCTTGTCCTTCGTTCTTTCTTATTTATTTATTTATTTATATATTATTTATGATAGAAGTATGCTTGCATGACATGAGTGGTAATAACAAATCGGATATCTATGTATTATTAGGGCACTCTACTCAATTTCGATACACAAATCAGTTATCATGGGAGGACTGCGATAGCAATCATGTCAAGGATTGGTATTCCTGCAGCTCAGAAATTGTTGAGTAGAGCAATTTATGTGATTGCAATCGGCTCAAACGATATCATGCGTGCCGAGACTTCCTCCATGAGCGAAGAAGATTATTTCGATTTCTTGATTTCAAGACTCAAATTAGGACTTAAGGTAAAATCCCTTATATGTTTAAACTATATTATTGTGAGGATTTGTGGATATGTACCATCGAAAGTTTAACAAATCTTGCAAGGGCTTATAAAGAGTTAGATTACTCCCTATATTACCAATTAATTTTATATATGGTGTAATCTCAACGTCGTTCTGTTTGGGCCCAAAATAATAATTTGGGCCGAGCTTAGACTCATTCTCGGTCCAGTGACATTCATATGGAATCTTGTCGTAGGTTGTCCAATCAAGGTTGGCCAAATCCTGTTACGGGGAGGATTGGTTTAGAACCCTAGTGCAACAAGGAGTCTTAAAGCTGAAGATGCTTAGAATTAGGGAATGAATCTAGTTCATTAAGAAGCTTGGTTCAAAGTCCTATAGGGGTTAAGATTGGCCGAAACCCGATCAGATTAGGGTGAGGAGTTCTAATCCGAGTACATTTCTAGTTCGGCCATAAGGGGGGTTTGCTGCTATAAATAGAGAAGGAAGTGCATCATTCAAGCCCCCTTCAAATCAATACACAAATTGCCCTGCGCAAAGCTTCTTAACAACCCTGAGATTTTTTCTTCTCCCCTTTCTTCTCGCCGACACATCTTCAATTTGGATAAACAGCACTGCTTCGAGACCAACTGGTTATTATCCAAGTCTCGGTCGACAATGATTTCCGAGTCCTTGTTGGCGGAGGTCATCTCATCAGCCTTCTCGATGAAGTGAGGTGTTACTAGGTTATTAGGCTCGGCACTTTGAACGCCGAGTTTTGTTTTATGATTGGATATTCGCAAGTACATTTTAGAGTTCGGCATTCGGACAGCCGAACCACATTTACAATCAAGACATTTATCTCTTTCGAGTATTTGTGTCAATATAGTCTGGTACCAGTTTGGCGTACTTATACTCTCACAAATATAATTACCGAGACCGAACCCAGCGCCGACGATAGCAACCTTGTCTTCATGCTCTAGAACCCAAAGGCTGAGACGTGTTCATTCCTCGGTCGTAGTCGTAAGATCAAGAAGTCAACATATGTGCTCAATGCAACGTCAACATATTTTACTCCCCGGCCGAGCTCGGCCGACGAGTTGGCAAGTAGTTAGCTTATTAGTTACTTATTAGTTACTCGGCCTGCGCGCCACGTAGGCTTGGTAGTTTTTTAGAGTCAACATGTTCATAGTGTTAGAGTCAGGTTTACCAACGTGTGAAGCCAAATGGCCACACGTGCTCCACGTCTCCTAATTTGTGTTATCCATGTGTGAGGCTTGGAAATTCGCCCACATGACGTGAAGAGGCTGTGTTATGAAGAATTTTTCCAACATCGATAGTTTAATAAACCTTGCAAGAGGGATTAATTATAAGGAGTTAGGCCACTCCCTGTATTATCAACCGATTTTATGCGAAGTAGTCGAACTCCTTATAAGCACATGCAAAATATGATAAACTTCACATTTTCACAATCACAACATGATACATAGATTTGTACAGATATATTCCACCATTTTCTTTGCAGACACTCAACAGCTTGGATGCTAGAAAGATTGTTGTGGCTAATGCTGGACTTCTTGGGTGTATCCCATATGAGAAAGATATACATCCAGTTCCAAAGGGAAGTTGTGCTCGTATACTAAATCGTACCGCCCAGAGGTATAACGCCAAGTTGAAGGGCCTGCTCGTGGAGCTCAACAAGAATCTCAAAGGGGCAAATTTTATTTATGCAGATATTTACCAAATGTTGGAAGACCTCACTAACAATTACGTGTCATATGGTACTTAATTCGTATAATATTTTTATTTTTCCACAACTAGCAGCGTTATTATTAATCAATTTATCAACGTAAGTAACAACTAACAGTGGTGCTTTCGTTCTAATTAAACAGTGGTACTTTCTGTTATGTTTCATGCATAGGGTTTGAGAATGGCGTTTCTGCTTGCTGCTGCGTTGCCGGGCCCCAAGGGGGACTAATCCCATGTACCTTTTTGTCTAAAATTTGTCCCGACAGATCAAAGTATTTATTCTGGGATCCATTTCACTTAACGGAGGCTGGTAATCTCATTGCAGCAAGGCATATGATGGATGGTAACTCAACTTATATGTCACCAATGAATATAAGGCAACTTCTGCAAGTTTGATCAGTGATCCGTGAACCTGAAATGACATGAATATGAAGTGGGACTATCATGTTTGTAATTAAAAAACAAACGAGATGACCTTTTGATTAAATAATTGATATTGGAACCAAGTCCAAGTCTACGAGTTTTCAATACAAATTTCCAAGTTTACAAGTTTAATTTGAAGAATTTTAGGAGTGTCGGAATATTAGACATTATTGTCAGCTTATTTTGGTTTAATTGTAGCAATGATTTTTGAATTTTACACCTAATTTGATTTTAATCTTTGAACTCTCATATTAATTTTTTTTTAGTTCTTAAATTTAACAATGTGTTGTACCATTAATTCTTTTACTAACGCCGTCTTTTTGTGAGGTGTATGTGGGTTAATTTATCTACCATTTAGCTAGCTTAAGCGAGGAAGAATATTTAAATCTGTGTCTTGTGGCCCCATTAATAGGTAGTGTGGAGCAAAAAATAATCACAAGGCGACACATGGATTTTGAATAAAAGAGGACAAAAATACCCTTGAGGCATATCGGGATTCCTATGCGTGAGCAGCAGACAATCATCCCTCAATCAAGTCAAAAGTGCCCAAAAAAGGTAACAATTCAAAAACCATCTCATCAAATCCCTTTAACAAGGTAACTCCCGAAACCTATTTCATTCCATATATTTTTTTACCTCATTTTCCCTTTTTTAGCTAATCAATTAGCTATTTATTTTATTCATTCCATAACCACCAAAATATTCCTTCTAATTATCATATTAATTAGCTAGTTAAATTGGCAATAATTCTATTTGCTAATTAGTTAGCCAATTATTCTCATAACTCCCAAATCAACCTAAATCAAGAACCTAGCCCACAAAATGAGCTAGGTGGCCGGTCCTCTCTCACCCAAAGAGGCCGGCCATTCACCTATAAAAAGCTCTCCATTCTCTCCCAAAAGGAACTTCCAACTCTTGCTAAAATTCTTTAGAATTCTCAAACATTTTTTCTCTCTAAATTCTAACTTTAGCATCAGAGGTTCTTCGGCCAAAGCTGACACACCCCGTCCCGAAGGAGGGCATGATGGCCGTCACGTGAGAGTGACGTAACCATTTACACAGTTCGGAAGCTTTAGAGATACAATTACTAAGATATAACACCCGAAGGTGAATCCTACATTTGTGAATTCTGTCAGAACACCGTTGGATTCCTCGTGGCCACCAAAGCTCTGCTCTATCTCGAACCTGGATGGGCGCAAAACAAAGTTGAGTGGGTCAGTAAAACAAGTCTTTTCAAATCTTTCCTTTATCAAAGTTCTAACCCCTCGCAGTAAAACCTGTATACTTTCCCAGAAAATAGCATATATAAATATATATAGCTTCAAAAATCTCAAAACACCATTCTTTATCACTTTTCAGAAAATATGCCATGCCATGCGCCAAAAACATAACATGGAAGCATCAATATAAATCAGGTGAAATAATAAATCAACCGGAGACCCTGCAGTGGTCCTGTACGGCTGATTCTAGAGCTCAATATCCAATCCAGCCGGAGTCACCAACTGTGACCTGTACGGCACTACACTGCGCATAAGTCGGAACTACCTGTAGTAGTCTGTATGACTATGATGGTGTAATAATACGCTCTAGTGCTTTTCTCATCAATCATCTGTGCACATAATCTAGGGTCACCTACTATTCGGAACCACCTCTAGTGGTCTGTACGACTAACATGTCGGAACCACCTCTAGTGGTCTGTACGACATGCACCTACTTGGATCCAAGGTGAGCGTGTGGTGCGAGGTGAAAACATAAGCACTAACACCAGGGGTGCATGTTATGAGCTATCAACATAAATCACATCAAACAATTCAATGAACCAAATATAACTCACCTGATACTCACATGTGCGTCCACAGCACCAATTCACATATATGCATCATATATCAATTCACATATTTCATATCAATTCTATGCTTGGCATTTCAAATCACATTTCACTTAAATAGATTTTCTGGGAAAAACTCATTTATATAGGTATATACGGAAAACAAAACTGCCCACTCACTGGTATGTCGAAGGGTCGTAACCCTCGTGACGCTTTTGATTGCGTTCGTCCTTGGGATAGGTCTCACCTATATGCGAAACAACTATAAAAACGTTATTAAAGCACATAACCAACAATTCGAAATAACTTCTCATATATTGCTCAATTTTGGCATATGAATATACCAACGCGATCTACACAACCTCACGAACATCGTGATATTTTTAAATTATTTTTCCTAGGGCTCACGCGCCCTCAAGCGCCGGGGAGGCCACGACCTCACGCGCCCCCCACGCGCATCATCTTCAACCTCCAGACGCCGGAACAGTGCCACCGACGCCGGATTCTGGGCAGACCTGCAACTGCCATTTTCTCGCTCGTTTTTGCATCATTTTCCATGAAATTTTCACCAAAATGTCACAAATCATGAGAGAAAGAAGGTTATACCTCTTTGGAGCCTCAAAACCTTCCAAATCACGTCGGGAAATTTCTACCAAAACCGGCCACTTTCGAACCTCGTGATCCCGACGTCCAAAACCTTCAAACGAAGCACTCCGAGCTTCGTGGGAACCTCCTTAAGCTCGTTGTGAGCTTGGATTGTCCTAAAACGTAACCATTTAAAAGTTGATGAACAGTGACAATCTCGGTGCTTGTGATTTCGATGTGAAATGAATGAATCCTTACCTGAAACGGGTACCAATGAGTTCGTGTGGTCTCCAGGAGCACGATGATGGTCTCAACCACGTCGAACCGTGAAGTTTTGGTGGTCTTTGGGTTCGTCCGTATGGTTTCAAAGGAGAAAGAAAGAGAGTGAACCGAGAGAACGTGCGGGAGAAAGAGAGAATGCAAGTTGTGTGTGTGTGGTCCACATTAATCCCTAACCACACAAATAAAAACATCACCTAAGTTCCAATTAAGATTTTCCACAAACTTAGGAAGGATAATATTAATCAAATGAACATGTCACACACCTTAACAACCTTTTAGGGACAAATCCGTCAATTCACATCCTCGGAATTGAAATTCCGGGACGGGCTGTGACAATCTACCCTCCTTATAGAATTTCGTCCTCGAAATTCATACAACCATGCCATCCACTAATACTCATAAAACAACCTTGGATACATCTCTCTAATTCGATCTTCAGTCTCCCAAGTAGCTTCGTCCACTGAGTGGTTCCTCCACAATACTTTGACCAAGCTCATTGTCTTATTCCTTAGAACCTTGTCCTTCCAATCCAAGATAGCCACTGGTTCCATCGTACGTCAAATCCGGATTAATCTCCAAAGGTTAAGGAGGAATCACATGTGAAGAATCCGAAACATAATGTCGAAGCATCGAGACATGAAACACATTATGCACCTTGGATAACTCTGGAGGCAACTCAAGCCTGTAAGCAACTTCATCGACTCGCTCGGTGATCACATAAGGTCCGATGTCTCTAGGACTTAACTTACCTTTCTTCTCGAACTGAATCACACTTTTCCTAGGTGAAAATTTTGAACACACCCAATCACCTACATAACACACTCGATTAGTGGCATGTCTGCTAAGCTCTTTTGCCACTCCTGGGCTGCTTTTAGGTTAAACTTAATCACTTGAACATTCTGAGTAGACTTATCCATAATCTCAGGGCCCGCAAAATTCTTTCGACAACTTCTGACCAACATAAAGGTGTACGGCAAGCTTTTCCAATAAATGCCTCAAATGGCGACATACCAATACCCGAATGAAAGCTGTTGTTATAGTTACATTCCATCAAATCCAACCGCTTATGCTAAGCGTCACCAAACTGCAATATTGAAGATCTTAGCATATCCTCCAACATCTGAATCGTCCTCTCAGATTGCCTATCTGTTTGAGGATGATAAACCGTACTATAAAGTAACCTTGTATCCAAAACCTCCTGAAATGCTATCCGAAACTTTGAAGTGACCAACATACCCAAAAAGCTCAACAGATCCGTAAGCCCGAATCTATTTTCCATAAAACAAATAAATAACTGTTGCACTTGTTTGGAAAGGTTGTTGCTCTTCACTGGAGTAAAATACTCTGACTTAGTAAGTCGATCATCTACCACCTCAAATTCCATCATAACCGTCTCGTGTACGAGGAAGTTTGTACACATAATCCATAGTAATATTTTTCCACTTCCATTGTAGAACGAAAAATGACTGCATCAATCCAAAAGGCTTCTTTCTTTCCGTTTTAACTTGCTGACATATGATACATTTACTTACATACTCAAAATTTCTCTTTTCATACCCAGCCAATAGTACATGATCGAATGGTATGACATATCTTAGTACTTCCAGGATGCATTGTAGAAGCTGAACAGTGTACTTCGTCCAAAAATTGCTTTATTTAGTTCCACATCATTAAGCACATACATCTTGTTCTCTTGCATAAGCATGCCATCTGATTCTCTAACTCTGAGGTCTTTCTTTTTCTCGATATTCTTTGCCTCAATTAATTCCTGGTTTCTTCATCAATCCTCTGGGCATCGAGTATACGATTAATTAAAATAAGCCTAACTTGGATACTAGCAAGCAAGGCTTCTTCTTGTTCTTCTATTTCCAACTTTACTCCAGTAGATCTCAAATCCGCAAGAAGAGGAACATAACAAGCATACAAAGCATTTATTCTCACGAGAGTCTTCATATTAAGTACATCAGCCCAAACATTTGCACGATCACCCTGGTCGTGCAATCATAATCACTAAGCAACTCAATCCACCTTTGTTGCCTAAGATTAAGATCTCTCTGAGTAAACAGATATTGGGGACTCTTATGATCCATACAAATCTTACACTTTTCTTCATAAAGATAATTTCTCCAAATCTTCAAAGGCAAAATGATAGTTGTTAATTCCAAATCATAATTAGGGTAATTCACCTCATGAAGTTCAATTGCCGTGAAGAATAAGCAATTACCCTACCCTTTGTATCAATACACATCCCAAACCATTCAAAGAAGCATCCTTACAGACCTCATAATTCCCGTTATCATCTGAGAGTGCTAACATAAGTGCATGAGTGAGGAAATACTTCAACTGTTGAAAACTTTGCTCACCATTTTCATCCCACTCAAACTTAACCTCTTTTCTCATCTATCTCGTCAATGGCAAGGCAATGACTGAAAAATCTTTCACAAACCGTCCATAATAGCCTGCTAAGCTAAGAAAACTCCGAATCTTAGTCACGGTTCGCGATTGTTCCAAATTCTCAACTTCTGCTACCTTTTAAGAATCCACTTGAATACTTTAAGTAGATATAACATGTCCCAGAAATGCCACTTGATTCATCCAACATTGGCATTCGCTAAACTTAGAATACATCGACGATCCCTCAATCTTTGTAATACCACTTTAAGATGTCTAGCATGCTTAGTCTTAAGTATACCAGAATATCGTCAATGAAAACGATAACAAACCTGTTGAGATATTCCTGGACTACTTCATTCGTTAAACTCATAAAATTCGTCAATCCGAATGACATCACCAAAAAAACTCATAAAGACCATAACGAGTTCTGAAAACCGTCTTAGGGACATCATCACTCTTAATCTTCAATTGGTAATAACCAGACTTCAAATCAATCTTTGAAAATACACAGGCACCTCTAAACTGATCAAACAATCATTAATACGCGGTAATGGATAACGATTCTCAATCGTTACCCGATTCAATTGTCCATAGTCAATGTATAGCCTTAATGTCCACATTCTTCCTCATAAATAATCTGGGCTCTCTACTACGACATACTAGGTTGAATGGAACCTTTATCAACCAATTCTTGCAACTGACTTTTCAATTCCCTTAACTCATCATGAACCAATCTCTAATATAAGGTCCGTACCTGGAAACAAATCAATAGAGAACTCCACATCTTTGCCTGGCGGCAATCCAGGTAAATTCTCAGGGAAAACGTCAGGAAAATGTCTAACCACCTTGACCTCTTCCACACTACTCATAGCAATATCTCTTAGTACCGCATGAACTAAATATCCTTGGCTGCCTTTCGATAACGATCTATTTGCTCTCACAGCAGAAATAACGGCATACCTCACTCCACTTTGCATACCCCCAAATGTAACCTCTGGTCATCCAGGTCGATGGAAAGTAACTGATTTCTCGTAGCAATCTATCTTGGCACGATTATAATGCAACTAGTCTGTGCCTAAAATCTCATCGAAATCCACAAAATTCAACGGGATAAGATTCACTGGCATAACTACCTCTTTCACCATCACTGGATACCCTGAATAACATCATACCAATGTAGGATGACCTACCTGTTTACTCGCTTAACGAATCCAACAATAAGTTATGGATATTACGGTCTGCAGCCCGCAATAACGATAACTCACTGTTGTCTCGATAAGTAAGCAACAATCCTCAAGGGTGCAACATTACCATCTTGCCCTTCATTAGAAATACACATGCACGCCTCGATCGTGCTCCATCATTACTCTCTTTGGCAACATCATCAATAACAAGAAATATATTAGCCGAAGTCAGCTAGTATGACCTGTACGGCTGAATCTATAGCTCGTCCACCCAGCCGGAGTCATCTAATGTGACCTGTGCGGCTGTACTCATAACTCATCGATCAATGCTAGTATATAAGTCGGAGTTACCTCTTGTGACCTGTACAACTCTAATCCTGCACACCACGGCTCATCTAACCATAATTACTAGATCCAAGTACCTATTGGATCAGCGCTAGTGGTGGCAAAGAAGACTGCTGGGGTATTTACTGATTCTTGGGACAATTTGCAGCTCTATGTCCCATTTATCCACAAGTAAAGCATCCACTGCTTTCTTGTCTATACTCTCCAAAGTGTCTGCTATTGTACCTACGGCACAAAGGTACATTCCCTCTATCCGAATCACCTTGTCTCTGAAATCTGGGATCACTAGTAAGTATACTACCTCGCCTTTGACCAGTGGCACTAAAACCTTCGCTGGGAGAACTAGAACTAGCTTCACTTCTCTCGAAGCTCTGAGTCTTTCGAGGTCCTTGAGATGATGGATCTTTACCTTTATCGTCTTTCCTCTGATTCCCAGTCTTTTCTTATTCCTCTTTACTCTCGCTGAGCATAATCTCAGAGTCCTCAATTCTCAACAACATCTCATAAAACTCCTGGTAAAAATCACAATGGATAGTGGTTGTCAAAGAACACCACTTCCTCTTATTATCCAGCTTAAAACGACATAACACCTCGACTAGATTAACAACAACATCCAAATGGTAACGATACTTGTCCGTAAACTTCTATAATACTCATTTACCGTCATATTTCCTTGTCTCAAATTTGTAAACTCTCGCTTCTTACCATCCATTTATGTCGGAGGACTAAACCTTTCCTTAAACAATTCTTTAAACAACTCTCAAATAGCTGTTTCCTCCGGTGACGTCTTATAAAACTCCTGTCTCCACCAGGATGCAAATTCAATACTCAGAAACTAGGTAGTCATCTCGACCTACCTTGCAAAAGAAAGATTCCCTTGACTTTGCATAATCCGAAACGTCTTTTCCAAATGATTAAGCCATCGACTTGCTCCCTCAGGTCTTCATTTCCATAAAGTGATTCAGCATCAACTTATAACCAGTCCTAAGAGAAAAATCCTTTAGGTAATAGACTGAATCACATTAGTACTAGCAACCCATAACTGAGCTCAATCGGGAAAACTAGACTCAACTGAACGACGTGGCTCTCTACGAGGCGGTATAGTTCTGACAGAAGACACTACGAAATTCTCAAGATACACAGGACTGCAACCTAGGCTCTGATACCAACTGACTCACCCCGTCCCAAAGGAGGGCATGCTGGCCGTCACGTGAGAGTGACGTAACCATTTACACAGTTTGGAAGCTTTAAAGATACAATTACTAAGATATAACACCCGAAGGTGAATCCTACATTTGTGAATTCTGTCAGAACACCGTTGGATTCCTCGTGGCCACCAAAGCTCTGCTCTATCTCGAACCTGGATGGGCGCAAAACAAAGTTGAGTAGGTCAGTAAAACAAGTCTTTTCAAATCTTTCCTTTATCAAAGTTCTAACCCCTCGCAGTAAAACCTGTATACTTTCCCAGAAAATAGCATATATAAATATATATAGCTTCAAAAATCTCAAAACACCATTCTTTATCACTTTTCAGAAAATATGACATGCCATGCGCCAAAAACATAACATGGAAGCATCAATATAAATCAGGTGAAATAATAAATCAACCGGAGACCCTGCAGTGGTCCTGTACGGCTGATTCTAGAGCTCAATATCCAATCCAGCCGGAGTCACCAACTGTGACCTGTACAGCACTACACTGCACATAAGTCGGAACTACCTGTAGTAGTCTGTACGACTAGGATGGTGTAATAATACGCTCTAGTGCTTCTCTCATCAATCATCTGTGCACATAATCTAGGGTCACCTGCTAGTCGGAACCACCTCTAGTGGTCTGTACGACTAACATGTTGGAACCACCTCTAGTGGTCTGTACGACATGCACCTACTTGGATCCAAGGTGAGCGTGCGGTGCAAGGTGAAAACATAAGCACTAACACCAGGGGTGCATGTTATGAGCTATCAACATAAATCACATCAAACAATTCAATGAACCAAATATAACTCACCTGTACGTCTACATCACCAATTCACAAACGCGCATCATCTTCAACCTCCAGACACCGGAACAGTGCCACCGGCGCCGAATTCTGGGCAGACCTGCAACTGCCATTTTCTCGCTCGTTTTTGCATCATTTTCCATGAAATTTTCACCAAAATGTCACAAATCATGAGAGGAAGAAGGTTATACCTCTTTGGAGCCTCAAAACCTTCCAAATCACGTCGGGAAATTTCTACCAAAACCGGCCACTTTCGAACCTCGTGATCCCGACGTCCAAAACCTTCAAACGAAGCACTCCGAGCTTCGTGGGAACCTTCTTAAGCTCGTTGTGAGCTTGGATTGTCCTCAAAACGTAACCATTTAAAAGTTGATGAACAGTGACAATCTCGGTGCTTGTGATTTCGACGTGAAATGAATGAATCCTTACCTGAAACGGGTGCCAATGAGTTCGTGTGGTCTCCAGGAGCACGATGGTGGTCTCAACCACGTCGATCCGTGAAGTTTTGGTGGTCTTTGGGTTCGTCCGTACGGTTTCGAAGGAGAAAGAAAGAGAGTAAACTGAGAGAACGTGAGGGGGAAAGAGATAATGCAGGTTGTGTGTGTGTGGTCTACATTAATCCCTAACCACACAAATAAAAACATCACCTAAGTTCCAATTAAGATTTTCCACAAACTTAGGAAGGATAATATTAATCAAATGAACATGTCACACACCTTAACAACCTTTTAGGGACAAATCCGTCAATTCACATCCTCGGAATTGAAATTCCGGGACGGGCTGTGACAAAAGCCCCCCCATTCATCGTGGGCGTGTGAGGCTCTTAGCCTTGACCTAAGGTGTTAATTGTTTTGTAGGTGCAATTTTGTCCAAAATCAAGGAGGAAGAAATTTGCATCCACAAATTGGTGCTTTCATTGAGAGTTGAGATCCACACTCGTAGAAGACTCTCGCGTAAAAAAGGTTTTTTCTCTATTTTCTAGTTCACTTGTATTTTTCGTACGTTCTTATTATTAGAAATTTTTATTTGCAAAGATTCTTTGATAAAACGTGAAATAAAAATATAATGGCTAGAAATTTAGAAAATTCCACAAGTGAAAATTCCAATATTCAAGAAACGGGACCGCGGCGATCCACGAGGCTAAATGTGGTCATGGGTGGAGTGGCACCACCACGAGCTTTCATCATGGCAACCACCTTCGGCGAGATCCATGGCACCACCACCGTGGCCCAAACCGTGCCATCCAAGCTTGCTTGGGCCCAAACCCTAGCCTCGCACCCACGTGCTCCACACGTCGAGCAGCCTACTCTTGTGGCCCAGCCTGCTTCCGCTGAGCAGCCCACTCCCGTAGCCCAGCCTGCTCTCGACGAGCAGACTGCTCCCGCCGCCCAGCCTGTTCTTGTGGCCTTCCAAGCAGCTTAAGTCGATCCAAGATTAGTTCAACCGTCCCGGCTTTAAATTTCTAGGCCTACGATCAAACCGGGGGTATTCTCACCACATTTCTCCGCGGATTTGACATTTTCCAACTCAAATCTCGCGCCTGGAGTCTACCACCCTTCCACTGCTCAAGGAGGCACATTCATCCTAAGATATTCCAATATAAATGGTGAACAACATTTGTCTCAACAAGTTATAGAGTTGACGAGCGCCCTTGCACAACAGACGACCTTGGTGCACTAGCTCATGCAGCATACCGAGATCCAACGTGCCCCAGACGAGGTGTCCCGAAGTAGGACAAGGGCAGATGAGGAACCTTTCCAGCAGCGTCTCGGTAAGCAGCCACTCAACCAACCACGAACCGAGCGTTCGAGCATGGTACACTCCCGATTGGGCCCCCGAGATAGCGTATACTCCCGTCTTAGTGCTCGGAGGAGCGTGCACTCTCGACTAGGCCCACAGACGAGGATACACTCACGGTTGGGGCCACACTCTGATAATCAACATGAGCAGTCTTCCAAGCGAAGTGTTCATTCGCGGTTAAGCTCGCAATGAACATCATCCACCTCATATCGGAGTAGGCAACACGACAGAATGAGAGAAACAGTCACTCAATCCAGCTCAAGTTCAACTGGCAGCCTACGAAGAACACGCTCACCTGCTAGGAACGCACCATATGCACCGCATCCGAGGCATAAATGAGCCAAACACATGGAAGAGCAGCCTATACCAGCAAGTCACGACTGGGGGCAGCCGAGAGCTTTACTTCCTCAACAAAGGTAAATTCAGGAAGAAGTAGAGAGACTCTTGACCAAATGATTGCCTAATTTCAGACGCAACAAGGTCACCGACGAGGCACTACGACGGAACATGACCAACATAAGTAGGTCACTATTCACGGACTAGATCGAGCAGGTAGAGCCTCCATACAAGTTCAACATGCCACATTTCACATACTTCAAAGGGGATGGAGACCCGGAGAGACACTTGAAGCACTATCGAAGTGCAATGATCCTCTATCGAAACAACGATGATCTCATGTGCAAGATATTCGCCACCACTCTACAAGGCGAGGCGCAAGATTGGTTCTACACCTTGCCGCCACAATTCATCCGGAGTTTCAACTAACTATCTTTGGTTTTCACCAAAGAATATTCATCATATCGCTCGATCAAGAAGAAGTCTGACCACTTGTTCAACGTCAAGAAGAACCCAAATGAGTCGTTTCGCCACTATGTGAAGAGGTTCAAAGTAGAGAAGGCAAAGATAGTCAAATGTAACGACTCGATAGCTAGAGTAGCCTTCCAAAAATGATTTCCAGCAGATCATCCGCTGTTTGGAAAATTGATCATGAAAGAAGATCTAACTCTGTTAGACTCTTTCGCTCTGCCAGACAAACATGTACTTTGGGACTAGGCTCGCCAATACACATTCAATGACTTGAAGAAGTACCCGACATTACATCCCTACTATCCAAACCGGAAGTAGCAGAGGACTTATTCCCATGTTTGATAGTATCTGAAGCAGCAATAAGCTCTACCATTATACGAGAAGAGCTGGGGGCCCAATTACCTGTATTCCACAGTTCAAAAAGCTATCCTCGATGCTACCAGAAATTGAAAAGCTAACTTTGGCAATAATTGTTGCAAAGCTCAAGTTTTACCTTCAAATGCATGCAGTCATCCTCATGACGCACTATTCCACCCTATCCAGACGCGCGACGATAAAAGCGTAGACTCTGGCAGATGCAAAGTTTTATGACGAACGCAACAACTCAGCCCAAAAGACACGCCAAGGGCAGACGAACACTGGAAAGACACACTTGGAAACAATTTTTGTCCTCATCGCCCCAAAAGATTCTACATAGGAGCAACATGTACCGGCAGTTGAGCACCACGTCCTGCTATGCGTCACACGGCCCCAGCCGACCCTTGCTTCATAATTCAATTCTAGAATGGCCCAATACCGGTAGTTGAGCATCTCTTGCTGCGTGTAGCATGGCCTTAGCTCTATGGCTCCCTACCACGCCTTCACGCCTAGCCAAGGTGACGTAACAGAGCGGCCCAACGACGCCCCAAAGGCAGCCTAACACACCTTAGCCACACCTGCTCCCTCAATGGTTATGGCATTTGCATGTCGACAATGCATCCAACTACAAAGGCTCGTGAGCAGGCGTGGTCCTTGTCACCCTAGACAGATCGATGCCCGAGCAGTCGATCACTTTAGGCTTCAAAATATCCAACAAGACGATCCTCAACTGCCTCAAGAAATCCCTAACCAGCAAGAAGGGAAAATGGCGAGATGAACTTCCCGGATGTCTATGGGCATATCGCACCACCAAAAGACGAGTAACCGATAATACTCATTTCTCTTTGGCATTTTGCCTAGAAGCAATCATTCACCCTAATGTTATCAAGCCAAGTATCACCGTTCTACTACCAAGCATTAAGTAGAATAGTAAGGAGATGGCCACAAGCTTAGATCTGGCAGAGGATAAACGCGAGCAGACCATCACCCGTATCGCAGCCTACCAGTAGCAGCTCATCTCCAGCTACAAAAAATGGGCCAAGATCCGGCAGTTCCAGCCTGGAGATCTAGTCCTAAGGAAAGCCTTCATCACTACCTACAGAGAATGCTCCAAAAAGATGAATCTTACTGGGAAGGTCTGTACAAGATCAGTTGAGTAGGCGGCAAGAGTAATTACACCCTCGCCACCATGAAACCACAAAAAGATCAAAAAGCAGTAGAATTTCTACAATATGAGGAAGTATCATGTGTGACCTCCCACTACATCAAAGCCCGAAGTGGAAAGAGAAATATTAGACCCCTTCAAAGCAACGAACTCAGAATCCAACCTCTTGATCTCTTCGACCGAGGAATAAGCTTCAGATGCCATAGTCTTCGCCACTTCCTTGGCAGCCTTGCTATATCTATATCATAGCAAGCAGAGCAGTCCTTCTATATTGGGTTGTATACTTCGCAAAGGAACTTGGCACAAGCATCCATATCTTCAAGCAAATCTGGTTTCAAGAGCACACAAATCTCAGTAGCCTCCCTAGAAGCAGGCTTAGTGGATTTCTCACAGCTGCCCATGCGAGCATTCTCCTCCTTCCCAGCAGGCGAATCAATCTCAGTAGCAAAGGGAATGGGCCTTAGTGCCACTTTAGCAGCAGAGTCCACCTTATCGCTCTTCATAGTAGCAAGCCTTTCCAAAGGTGAACCAGACTTTGCTCTCCACAGACGTCTTGGTACAGACTTCGACACTGGAGGCATGATAGGATATTTACGTTGAGCAATCTTATCAACAATTGTACTAGCCATTCTCAACATGAAAGGCGCCACAGGCTCAGATCTAGCAGCCTCATTTTTCTTCCCATTGGAAGAAGTCATGCCGATCACAAGCCTCTTAGCAGCAGACGGATTATCATAAGCAGCGGAGGAAGTCTTCAATTTTTTCTCAATCGGCATCTCTTGAGTAAGCGGGGAAGATCTCTTCTTTCCATCTTCATTCATAATAGGTTCCACGACAACGATCAAACGAGTTAATTCATCCACTTTGATCCTCTTTACCTCCTCTTTCAGGAGCAGCCCATCTTTCTTCCGGCAAAGAGAACTAAGCAGCCAACGTTATTCACGGTACTCAGCAGAGGAGCTTAACCCAGCATTCTAGCAGGCATGAGGCCTGCATGCCTAGCATTACAGCAGCTCATGAGGCCCACGACCTCCTCATTTCTCTCAGTCGCCAGCCTAGTCCGAGTCAGGTCCAAGAGCCCAAAGGACATGAGCCATGCGGCCCGCCTAGCATTGGGCCCCAACGCCACAATCCGCGGCCTCAGCCGCACAAGCTGCCCTTGGTTCTAACCAAGTCGAGCAGCCTAAGCAGTGGTCCCTGTCATGACGCCTCATCGGCCCATGCCAAGCCGACTCCCGGCCTTTGCCAGCTGACGTGCTACACCATCCCGACGGCTGCCCCGCAATAGCACTATCCAAGAAGAAGAAAAGAAAAAATTAAATTTTTCTTACATCGGTGCGGCACGGAGAAGACGAAGAAATCAACAAAAGACGGTCCTTTGCATGGGCAAGATGTAGAAGATTGCTAGAGGAGGGGGAACAAATATCCTCTAAGCTTTATCTCTCTTGTAGGGTAGAATAAATCGCTCTCCAAAGTTGATTTAATAACCCACTTAAGGTGGACTTAAACAGGCTTTGGGAGAAATTTATTTCCCTTTCCTAGAAGGACCTAATTTCCTATTAAATAGGGAATCTACATCAAAATAGGAAACAGTCCTACGTTTCCTAAAGCAAGAAGATCTCTACACCTACTGCCCTTTCCTACGAGCAACCCAAAAGGTATGAGGGCATTTGTGGAGCCAAAAATAATCACAAGGCGACACGTGGATTTTGAAGAAGAGGACAAAAATACCCTTAAGGCATATCGGGATTCCTATGCGCGAACAGCGAGCAATCATCTCTCAACCAAGTCAAAAGTGCCCAAAAAAGGTAACAATTCAAAAACCATCTCATCAAATCCCTTTTACAAGGTAACTCCCAAAACCTATTTCATTCCATATATTTTTTTACCTCATTTTCCCTTTTTTAGCTAATCAATTAGCTATTTATTTTATTCATTTCATAACCACCAAAATATTCCTTCTAATTATCATATTAATTAGCTAGTTAAATTGGCAATAATTCTATTTGCTAATTAATTAGCCAATTATTCTCATAACTCCCAAATCAACCTAAATCAAGAACCTAGCCCACAAAAGGAGCTAGGTGGCCGGTCCTCTCTCACCCAAAGAGGCCAGCCATTCACCTATAAAAAGCTCTCCATTCTCTCCCAAAAGGCACTTCCAACTCTTGCTAAAATTCTCAAACAATTTTTCTCTCTAAATTCTAACTTTGGCATCGGAGGTTCTTCGGCCAAAGCCCCCCCCCCCATTCATCGTGGGCGCGTGAGGCTCTTGGTCTTGACCTAAGGTGTTAATTGTTTTGTAGGCTCTTGGCCTTGACTTTCTTTTTTCTTTTTTAACTTATTCTGTTCTGAGTTCAAATTATGTCTACTCCAATTTCTTAGTATAGATTATAATAATATTATCGCATGTAATAAATAAATAAATAAATAAATAATGAGGGACATATAGTGGCCTCTTCTCCATCCATACATCCAGGGCCGGCCCATGCCCATTGTTGGCAGGGCGACCGTCAGGGGTCCAAAATAATTGGGGGCACCAAAATTATTAGGGTGATATATTTATATATGTTTTCATAAGAGTATAAATTTATAAAATTTGGTCCAATGACAAAGAAATTTAACTAGAAATGGTGGTTTTGTTGTTTAAAATTAATGAGGGGGTCTTGGGTTCAAAACACCATGTGTGCTTATTTATTTTTCAATTTTTACAAATTTCTTTTCATAAGAATATAAATATATAAAATTTGGCTAAATGATCAAGAAGTTTAACTAAAATCAATGGTTTTTGTTGTTTAAAATTAACGAGATGTCCTAAGTTCGAAATGCTAAAAGCATGTTTATTCTTTTCAATTTTTACGAATTTTTGTTTGGTTATTAATTTATTTTTAATTAGTAGTCAGGAGCTAAGTGGGTTGTTATTTTTAAACATTTGTTCCAATTCAAGTCTAAACTTCAACAAAGAGTAATGCGGTTAACCAAATTTGCAAATCATATGACGTGTCATCAAAAAGTTTAATTTAGTACCCATTTATTACTTATACATATCAATTAAAGACTCAAAAACATCATTATTTTTTTAGTCCCATATTGACAAGGTTAGTAAATAAGAAAAAACACCTCACGATTTATATAAAAACACTTTAAAAGTTCAAATGGAAAACAAAACTCATATCTATCTACTTGTAAACCAGGAGATTTTTTTGTTTCCTTCTCACGATACAAAATAAATTAGTTTTTTCGTATAATTTTATCGATGTCTTACGTGTGAAAACAAATAATTTTCTTATATAAAGTAAGGGCACATTTTTTGACGTCACCTCGGGCCTCAATCTTGTCCGTACGAACCAGGATCCTTGCCGGATCCATTCCCTAGGGATCCCGCAATCTTGTCCGTTTATTGTATATCGTGCGGTCAGTTTTCGTTAGGTACTATTTATATTTGAATTTTAAATTTTAAATTTTAAATGATTTCTGACCGCACGATATACAATGAACGGACAAGATTGTGGGATCCCTAAGATCCCCAGGGAATGTATCCGGCGGGGATCCTGGTTCCATCCATACCATCCCAATTTAAGGCATACGTAGCCAATTGGGCTACCTTATTACAATTTCTAGGATTGGATGCAGTGAATGACAATGGAGTCGCTAAATTCTAAACGCTTGATGTTCGATAGGGGCTGCACGATCAACAACATACTACTCCGGACCATGTGTTAGAATTCACTCCACCCAGCCTCCACATAAATTGAAGATGTCTAACTGCCACTTTCGTCACCTTCGGCCCGAAACATCCAGCACATGACTACTAGCTACGATGTCTAACCATCGCTTCCAACCATCATTACCACATGACCCATCAGTGTTTGAGTCGAACTGCCATTAATTCCGTCACCTTCGGTGACAAACATCCAGCACATGGCAGAATCTATTAATTTTCTCAATTCATTTCTTGCCTAATGATAATCAATTTTATGCAACGGATTCATTGCTACCGTAGCATCCTGGACTACTAGTCAGACAATCATATCCCACATAGAAGAGATGATGCCATTAGTGAATCTTACATCGTAAAAGCTCTTTGCCACGAGAGGTAGAAACTGATGAATGGCTTTTGATGAGTATATTTAACTCTATTTTTAGTATATTTTGGTTATTATTTTGGAAGAATTTTGATACTTTAAATTGTATTTTCAATATAGAACTTTCAACTTCCTCTGGAATAAAACGTGGTCAAATTGACAAATTTTGGAGTAATTCCAGTTGGAGGACATTCGTGAGTCACTTGGCTTGATTGTATCAAATTTGGAATTTTTCTACCTAGCGGTGATTTTCTGGCAATAAAATAAATGAGCGATGCGCAGTGCTGGAATAGTGACGTTTTGGGCTTGAATCAGTGTTCTAAAAAACGCCCTAGGCGGCGCCTAGCAACCGAGGCGTTTTTGGGCAAATCGGGCTGAAAAATCGGGCTGGGGCTAGGCAAGCTAGGCGGCCCTAGACGGTCTTAGGAGGTTTTTTTTTTATTAATTGTGTGCTTTTTTCTTTTTTGGTTTCATGGTGGTATACTTATGGAAATGATGTATCTAATTTGCATATGATGGATTAACTACAAGTTCATCCAATACTTATGGAAATAGTGTACCTAATTTGCATGTTATCATTATTTTATTATCCATACAAGTATAGTTTTTTTTTTAGGTGTCAAAATGCACTTATTTACAAGATATACAAGAAATTTACCTAAATCCGCTTAGGCGCTAGGCGCTAGCCCGCCGCCCGACTAGCGCCTAGCATTTTTTAGAACCTTGGCTTGAATTGCATTTTTGGATCTCAAGATGACCTCAGATGGGTTCATGGCCTTCTGGAGATGTGTTCAGAACATCCTGATCTTCAAAACAAACTATCATGGATTTGTGGCCTTTTAATTAGGATTTTATTTTCTAAGATATTTTATTATTATTCATAGGTTTCTAGTGGGAATAAAGGACTTGGTTTTTAGGGATTGTGAGATGCCCTTTAGATGTTTTTTTTTTTTTTTAAGGAAAACTAATGAAAAAAGTTTGAAAACTTTGAGTTTTAACGATAAGGACAAAATAAAGGGTAAAGTGAATAGTATCAGGATTGACTTTTTAGTGTAAAAATGTGGTTTTTCGTTAAAGTGAGTAGTACCAGGAGCTTTTCGTTAAAGTTCCTTTTTTTTTTAAGGTTTGGCCGGTCCTAGGTTACGCACGCTTTCTTTTATGCAATTTGGGAGACAGAGAACTTTGCTAGGGTTTTCAAAGGCTTTCAGATTTTCTACTTCAAGGTGTTTTCATTCTTATTCATTCTAATAATATTTTCTATGATTTTAATTATGAATATACATAACTAATCCATTTTGCTAGGGCGAAGCCTTGAACCCTAGCATGAATATGTGATTTTTATTTAATTGCTTATGATTAATTGCATGCCTACTTTGAATTATTAATCACTGTTTTAAACTATCTAATTGTCTTTAATGACTGATCACCATTAAGATCTTTAGAAAAGTAATTTGATGCAATTTTTGTCGGAAGGTTCCCTGAAATTGACGTTGGCTTCTTGTGATTAATAATTAGAATTTCACTTAAGATGAACACCACGTCTTAAGGGTTGCATTGTGAGATCCCACATCGCCCAGGGGAGTGGATCTTGAGCCTTATATGTATATTCCCATCTCTACCTAGCGCGATGCCTTTTGGGAGCTCACTAGCTTCGAGTTCCATCAAAACTCTGAAGTTAAGCGAATAGCACGCGAGAGCATTCCCATGATGGGTGACCCACTGGGAAGTTCTCGTGTGAGTTGCCATAAACAAAACCGTGAGGGTGTGGTAGGGGCCTAAAGTGGACAATATCGTGCTACGGTGGAGGCGTGCCCGGGAAGTGGTCGAGCCCGGGACGGGATGTGTCATGCATGGTTTTTCAAAGGATTTTCATAAAACATAATGAGTCTCTCGTGTTCATATTTGATTCGAACGTCCGGACGGGTTGCATATTAGATATACATTCTATGTTGGAGGTTCCAAGTAAAATATAAATTAGGAAAACCTAACATTCAAAGTGGTATGTGTAGATCATACGTAATTGGTAAAAATACATAGGATTGCTAGGTGATGGTGGAACCCTAGTGTTTTTCTAAATTGGTATTTAAAACTCTTTTCTTTTATCATATTAGTTTTTAATTAAAATTCGTTTTTAATATTACCCAAATTTAAAATCATCTTTTTCAATTTTTAACTTCAAGTAATTAATTAGGAATTGTTTTTGCATAAATTATTAAAATAGTCCTTGAGGAGAACGACCTTGCATGAGCATCTATACTACAATAACCTTGTATTCTTGCAAGTATTTTGTGTGATTTTAACCCTATTTGCGTAGACGGTAAAAATCTTATCAGCTTTCCACAAAAATAACTTGACTTTGATACATACATACATAGATATATACATATTTCAACAAATATGAAACTTGTGTTGAATACAATGCAACTACCATGCATGTCGGTCACACTCACGTACAAGGGAAGACTTGCATGCAGACCCCAATACCCACTCTCTTCACTAATGAAAAATGTCATAAATTGAAACATAGATGGCTTCATCATTTTAAACTCATCTGTTTGAACTTGAAAACTGTACCAAACCAGGAAAGAACTCGTAAATCAAGCGATTAAGAGTATTTACTTTCTATATATGACTTTTGATGATGTGTACCCGTTTGTTTATTTTGATTGCTACATTTTTAATATGCATACATTCCATCATCGCTGAAAAATTCCCCCACTGGCCAAGGGGAGGGTACACCCAACATATGGGGCCAAAAGTTGCAGACAGGCATTTTCTTAGGTCATGTTTGAGTACTTGTATGCAATTGCTTAAGGGGCTTCAACTCAACCATCTCCAGTGGAGCATCCCATGTTGCATGCATTGTCCTCCAGTCAACGGTGGGGCCACCGAGCGTTTGACTGGATGCTCGAGCATCAGCCGCTTCTCTCACAAGGGACTGTCATTCCTACTGCGGCTATATGGCTCGGCTATCAACCGCGCGTTTCAGGTAGGGTTAGGTGCCTTAAAGCTTGGGCTCACAGGGCGAATGATTGGTTAGTCAGCCGTCTCCAAGCGACTCCTCAATGGCTGAATCACGCTTGAATATTCCGTCGCGATGCGCCGAGGGAAGGCTAGTCGAAATGCGCAGCGCCTTGCTGGTGGTTGTGACCGTTCTTGCAACGAGTCTCTATGGTATGGGGCTGATTTCTCCCACACAAGTGTAAGAATGCTGCCACAAAAACTGCCTCAGCGGGTTAAACAGTTGCAGTGGTGTCCCTCTTTTCTACACATGATTGTGCAGCTGCATTAAAAGTATTAGTCCAACTTACTTGCCTCTGCTTTAAGCAAGCGTGGTGCTGGTGCTCAAGGTAATCCCGACTTCTCTGATATAGATGTTCTATGATTGATTATGTTGCCAATCGGCGCTATATATGACATCTTCGATCGACATTTTGAATGTGTTTATGTATTTAAGGTTGACTGGTTTTATGGATTTTGTATGTTTTAAACTTTGAATGGTATGTGTTTGTGTTTGAATGGATGTATTCACAATCTAGCTATGCACTTTTGGGTTTGGATATTTATGCATTTATCTGAGGTTCTCTGTGAGTTATGAATCTAAATGAGGCGTCCGACTTTAACGATGCTGTATGTATCTGTTCTGGTTTTCTATTTTACACATGTTTTCGTCATGTTAAACCTTAATGATGCTTTATATGACATAGTATTAGAACACCTCTCTGCTCTCTCACATTACTCTCTGGTGTCGTATTCATATTTAGGAATCCACTTATGCAATGAAACGCTCGATTCAATGCAGGGATAGAAAGCTTGCTGTAAAGAAATTCGTGGATAATGTGCAACGCATTGTGAGTGAGAAAGAGGAAGTAGGCAAGCAGCTTTTTGGATTCATACTCTCTGATTATTTTCACTTTGAAGTTGCAGTATCAGATTCCTTCTTACTTACTACTTTGTTGGCAGTGGCTGGCTTGACAAGCAAATTGGATACACATTCGAGAAAGTATTTATTGGTAACTCTAAGTTCTTGTTTGCCTCATTGCCTGCAATGTTTTGTTTTCTTTCGACTGTGTGTGATGTTGTCTTACTTGTAGAGTTTATATTTTGTTGGTTATTTGGGATAGGCAGTGATACTTGTGGTCATTTCCCAGGATATTTTTACTAACCGTCACAGGGTGTTGTCCAAACATATTGGATCACTGCATATCGAATCCCGGAATGTTGGAAACTTCGTTGTTAAATTGTTGAAAGAAAGGTTGTTGGATGTAATACAATTCGTAACACAATAAATTTGAAACCACTACTAGTTTACTGGACCATGTACTAATTTATGCATAAAAGATCAGTGGCCTGGGAAACAAACTAAAAAATTAGTTAATCAATTACAGGCACACAATCTTCTGCAATAATTGAGACCGGGGGCTAGCTAATGTCTATTTTTCCGGCAATATCTTAACATGCATGTTAGAAGGTAGGGGCTCCTGTGGTTACATCAAACAAACAACCAACATCCGAGACGTCACTCGAAACATATATCTCCGGCCACAACGGACTTTGTCGAACCACGGTCTGTAGATTTTGTTTAGGATTGACACTCTGCTACCCTAACAGTCGTCGAATCGGACCCAGTTTTCGCATGGCTATGTTGTTTTCGGGGCAACTTGCGATGCTGAGAAATTTGGAATAACCAAGTAAGCACTGTGGTTTTGGATCATTATGTATGGTGGAGCTTAAAATTGGTTATCTGTCTCCTATTCTGCCACAGTACAGATAGCGAAGGAAATTGATGACCATTCGTAGAAGGGAACACTTTTCGGATCCACTTGCAAAAATCGAGATTGTGATGCGCTTAAATCCAATATGTTGGACTGAGCGAGCGATACATTGTGGAAAGAAGACAAATTGGCCTTGAGCTATAAGATCGCATAGGTACATACTCTTCCAAAGAAAAAAAAACACACACTTTCCTCTTAGGAATAAGTATAAAGCAACAAAATACTTTTGTTCAAAAAGGAAGCAACAAATAAAGAGGATTGCCAAGATGTCAAAATTTAAGCCAAACTTGATTAAAACGTACTTTGTAAAAGTTTGTAATTTAAATAGTAAAATTTACGCAATTTACATTTTTAGGCCAAAAAATGAAAATAATGTTCGTCTACAAACGTAACACCATTTCAAGGATATTTAGAACTATTCAAATTAGGGCTTGATAAAAGTTTGTGTTTCGAATAGTTTGAGTAGTACTACACTTAAATTGTATATAACATATCCTAAACAACGAATGTATAACTGAATATAAAACCAAAAAATTTACGAATAAAGATATGTATATCTAGTCCACTTTCCCATGCCTTAAAAGTAAAAAGAAGAAACATTGACTTAATTTCTTAGTGGAAAAAACAAATAAAATTTTAAAAATAAAAAAGGAGAAAAAGAAAGAAAGAGGAGTTGAAGGGCGACGCTCAACAAGATCTTCTGCCCACAAGACAGCCGAGGACGAGGCCTTTCCTGTTCCTCTACCACCGAACACAACCCACCTGCCATCACTTTTCTCTATCCTGCGCCTCCCCTCTTAACCCACCCCCCACCCTTAACCTGCGCACCCTCTTCCCTCTATACCTTCCCCTCCCAATTTCCATTAAAACCTAGGATTCCCCTCCTCTCAACCTCTTCCCCCAAATTCGGAGTCCTGAAGGGTCTTTGGGTTTAGGGTTAGGGTTTTTGAGAGATGTGGGATGCTTCAGGCATTGATGAATCTGCTCTCTCTTTGCTGGAAGCCATTTGGGCGCAGCGACGGTGAGGGACTCGGCTCTGTCGGAATCGTCGGCGCTGCGAACATCGCAGGCGGCGGTGGAGGACGAGATGGCAAAGATAATTTGCTTTGGTTCCGAGATTTCGGAAAGTACGCTTGGGGCGATTTCTCCATGGCGGTGGTCCAAGCCAATCAGGTGCTCGAGGACCAGAGCCAGATCGAGTCTGGACCCTTTGGAACCTTCGTCGGCGTATACGACGGACATGGCGGCCCGGAGACCGCTCGATACGTTTGCGACAATTTACTTAGACATTTCCAAGGTTCGTGATCCCCAACCCTCTCAAATATATATGATTTTTAGATTTGAATGGCATGGTTTCGAATTCGCCACGTCTTGGTGGAGAATGTGTGATTGTTAATTTGTGGATCGGAATTGTTAATCGTGATGTTTGTTAAAGCTGTGAGCTTTTTGTTAAAGTTGTGATTTTGTTTGGTCTTTGAGTTTGGATCACGGATTATCTCTGCATACAATGACTTAGAAAGTTGAATATATATCTCTGCGCGTAGAATTTGCTAAGCGAGTAAAAAAATTGTGGGACACTGCCGGGTTCTTCGTTGTAATGCATAGTTTTCGTTTCCTATTGTTTTTATTTTACTTCAGTTGGGCAGTTTTGGGGTCGGGTTTCCTGTTTAACTATTGAAGAATGGGCCGCTCTTATGTTGGCTATCTTAGGCATTGTGTTTATGCAGCAATATCAGCAGAGTCCGAAGGTGTTGTGACAGCAGAGACTATCCAAAATGCTTTTCTCCGAACAGAGGAAGGGTTTACTGCCGTTGTTTCGGAGCTGTGGGGTACTAGACCCCAAGTAGCAACTGTTGGGTCATGCTGTCTGGTTGGAGTAATATGTCAGGGGACCCTATTTGTGGCAAACTTGGGAGATTCACGGTGTGTGTTGGGGAAGAAAGTGGGCAACACTGGGGAAATTGCTGCGATCCAGTTGTCCACTGAACACAATGCAAATCTCGAGGAGGTTAGGCATGAGCTGAAAGATTTGCACCCACATGATCCTGAAATTGTCGTTTTAAAGCATGGAGTTTGGAGAGTAAAAGGGATAATCCAGGTATTTTTTATTTTTTATTGTTCATCTAAAAGCTCAGGAGTTAAGGTGTGCATTAATCTGTAACTACCTACAGTTATGTCATCGGTGTTTCTGTTCTCCTACCTGTTGTTTCTGAAGCCAATATTTGTCGAAATGGTGCAAGAACCCTAGTCCTAGCCTCCTAGGTCTTGTGTATGCAGTGTTTAGTCTGAGCATTTCTATCCTATATCTGTCATGCATCTGCAGTGCTGTATTGTATCTTATGCTCGTCCTGTTTAGGATCCAGCAATAAGAATCACTGAAAGCTTAGAATTGTGAAGGATTAAGAGGCCCCTTGATAAGCATTTTGAACTAAGATAGAGTAGTCTAATTTATCCATTAGCTTCTAGCTTTGTTTATAACTTGAGATAACACCTTCGCTGATTCATAATATCTTCAATAAGTTTGATTTTACCTGATTCAACCAAATTTTGTCAGGTAAATGGGTTGTTTTGCAAGGTCTAATTGAAATCATGGTTGTTTGTCTGATAGGCAAGAGATAATGAATTTAAAGGTTGTTGATTTGTTCCCAAGTTAAAATTTGACCCAGTGCCAAGTTTTTATTTATTAGATGTGTATCTATTTTGCAACAACAACAACAAAGCCTTTTCCCACTAAGTCTGTATCTATTTTATTTTGCAATTGTTGAAAATCATAGGAGTTCAAATGTATAAATACTTCGTATTTTCTTAGATCTACATAAGCCTGTTATCTTGCTAGAATCCTTCTGGAAGGAGATTTTTGGGCTATATTATGAATGCTTCGTTAGAAATTTTCATAAGTTTGTTCATTCTTAAATAGTGATGTTTTGCGATAACTCCTTGCATTTATTTGATGTAGGTATCTAAATCTATAGGTGACGTATATATGAAACATGCACGGTTTAACAGGGAGCCAATTAGTGCAAAATTCAGACTTCCCGAACCAATGACCATGCCTATCTTGTCTGCCGAACCAACCATTCTTTCTCATCCCCTCCATCCAAATGATTCTTTCCTTATATTTGCTTCTGATGGTCTATGGGAACACTTGAGTAATGAAAAAGCTGTTGAGATTGTCCACAATCATCCACATGCAGTAAGATTCTGACCTTTTCAGTTTTTAGTCATATTAAATAATTCTTATTTTCAATCACATTCATGTCATACTTTCTTACCTGCCGTGGTGTAGATCAAATGTCCTTAAAGAATGATCGCAATAGAAGAAGTATATTTGACTGGATGCCCGGACGAAACATATAGGTTTCAATATTCTTGAAAATATTTATCTTTATTCCTCGCTGTCACATTTTTATCTGATATTGGTGCTTGTGCTGACTTGAGTTTTGAATACCTATTGAGGGAAATATAGATGTAAGGATAAATACTTTGCCCTTTAATTTGCAACTTAGGGAAGTAAAAAAAGCATTGGCTTTGAGCCAATGCTTTAAGCATTTTCTGGTATCTGATGCTTATTGTGTATATCTGTTTTAATGAGATTATATGCTGTTCTTGATCTCTGATGCTGACTAGTACCCGTGTTGGCAGGGAAGCGCCAAGCGGCTTGTTAAGACGGCTCTCCAAGAAGCTGCAAGAAAAAGAGAGATGCGATATTCAGATCTTCGGAAAATTGACAAGAAGGTCAGACGCCATTTTCATGATGATATAACTGTCATTGTTTTATTCTTAAACCATGACCTAATATCCAGAGGCAAAGCGCAAGAGCCCCCAGTATCAATAAAAAGTGCCCGTGACCACTGATACGTTTATGAAATCAAACATATCTCTGCTGCCCCTGATTTTGATACGTGCATTAACGATCACGCTACTATCGGGAGAAATAATTTCCAGGATGAATTGGCTAGTCAAACCACCGGGATGCGGAGATGATGCTTGATTTTGTAAGAGGCTTTGCAAGTTTTAATGTCAGAAGAGTAACTTAATTACAGAGTCGTATAATTCCATGTTTATGTCGTATCTAAAATGAATGTTGTAGTTGGTTTGGTTGCCTCTCGGAAACAGAATGCGAGAGCCGCAGTGTCATTATTTATAATTTTTATTTTCCTTTCAAAAGTAGAGCTACACCTTTTGTTTTATTCATTACCAGGGAACTCTTTTAACTGCTTGTAACAGCAATTGCATCCTTTGGAAAGGGCAAGAGCAAGACATTTGAATTGACTTTGGGCAACTCCATCAGTTGGGTATGAGCAAGGACAAAGGCAATTACTATTCACTTATATACGTTTGGGTTTTTCTCACAAATGGTCCCTAACATTAATTAAACACATCATTTTGGTCTTTGACATTGAAAATCAATAGAAATGGTTCCTGAGATTGATCAAACACATCACAAATGATCATTCCGTTAAAAAATCTTTGGACAATTTTCAAAGCTTCGTAACTCAATTGTTTCGTAATCAAATTCGACCCATAATATATCAAAATGAAGATAGGAAAGTGTAGAACAAGATTATACCTATTTGGAAGCCCAATGGTTGCCGGAGATGGCCGGAAAATAGCCTCAAATGTTACTGGTCGAGGGAAAAACTGGAAAACTGGCCGGAAACTGGATAAATTTTAAACGTTCGTAACTTCTTCAATAATCAACGAAATCGAGTGATTCAAAAACGAAAATCATACTTCTAGACGAGAAGAATAGAATGGTATCTTTCTTGATGGCTAACTCATCGTAGTTTGGCCTGAAAACGGCTCGAAATTGGCTAACTAGAAAATGGTTATCCAATTTCGAGCCGTTTTCCAGCCAAACTACGGTGAGTTAGCCATCAAGAAAGATACCATTCTCTTCGTCTCGTCAAGAGGTATGATTTTCGTTTTTGAATCACTCGATTTCGTTAATTATTGAAGAAGTTATGAACGTTTAAAGTTTACCCAGTTTCCGGCGAGTTTTCCAGTTTTTCCGCGGACCTGTCACATTTGAGGCTATTTTCCGGCCATATCCGGAAACCATTGGGCTTCCAAATGGTATAATCTTGTTCTACACTTTTCTATCTTCATTTGGATATATTATGGGTCGAATTTGGTTAGGAAACGATTGAGTTACGAAGCTTTGAAAATTGCCCAAAGAGTTTTTAACGGAAAGACCATTTGTGATATGTTTGATCAATCTCAGGGACCATTTCTATTGATTTTCAATGTCAGGGACCAAAATGATGTGTTTGATCAATGTCAGGGACTATTTGTAATAAAAACCCTATACGTTTTAATTTTTTTAATATTTTGTTGGCCTTATCTTCCCCTTGTCGTTATTATCTTATATTTCAAATGAGATTTTCTCGTCATGTGTGATTATTCATTAATACTATTCGCTCATACTTTTGATAAGATTCTCAACCATTTATGTAGTGCCACGTGCAAAAATCTTCTTCTACATGTGTTGCACTTTCATCTCTTTTCTGTGATCGGATAATGAGTTACCAGCACCCAAGTCTCAAGCAAATCAACGTCCTTGAGTGTAACATCTTATCCGATTGATCAATTTGCTTTCTCTCTCATTTTTTTTGTAACAAAAGGACTTGGAAAGTGGAAAACAAAAATAAGAGATTGTAGTAAAAATAAATAATGAGTTGTAGTGTGGGGAATGAAGATGGTTGAGTTTTTATAGAATTCATTGTTCTTTTTATTTTATTTTTTATAGTTAGATTAATATGGTCGTTTCACATGGCACAACAGTAAGATTTTCAAAAAAAAAAAAAAAAGACTATTTAGAAATCCAACAGTCTAGGACATGCAGGGCAAAGAGCCATTGGACTCTATCTGCCGGCGTATGTCGCAAGGTCCGCCCTCCAATGACTAATGTCGTCCATTGCCAGGGGCGGGCAAAAGTTCGGCTAGGCAGCACAACGGGGTTGACGGAGCCCCCGAATCGCCATGGCCCGCTGAAGTAACTTTTTTATGTTTTGGGCAGTTAAACGGCTCTTAATTGCTCTAATAAGCAAAGAGAGATTATATTCACACACCCCTAATTACTTTTCTCATATCTTTTTAATTTTTTAATATTTTCTATGCACCACTAACCCTTGATAGAAAAATATTAAAAAAATAAAAAAATGTGGGAGAAGTAATTTGGAGTGTGTGAATATAATCTCCCGTAAGCGAATCCAATAAATATATGTTGTTTATTTCAGCATAAGTTGGGGTCGATATTTATGCTGTGAAAACATAGTTCATTGATTGTACTTTGCATCCATGAAGCCTCGGGATGCCAATGCATACAACAAAGAGGAAACTCAAGGGGGGTAAATATTTGTCATGGTGGAATACCACTGGTATAATTGCATTATGTGTTAAAATATAAATTATATTATATCATTGTGTGGAATATTATCGGGTCGTTCAATTATATTATAACTTATGGTTATGTGATATATGATATTTTTGTATCATATAGTAATTTTTTACATTAAATATTGCATTGACAATACTATTTGTTTACTATTACCATCATTTTAATAGGAACATGGCCCCTGCTTTGCGTTTTGACCAACATGGACAAGGTTGGATTAGAGGTTTTTCTATTTCAGTTGTTTTATTCAGGGGAAAGAACATAGTTGATTGCCTTATTGTGTCTGTGCCTTAGCATTTTCTAGCTAGAGCAATTTGCTCTCAGCAAAACATCAACTTTCTTAAACAAATTAAACTACAGCAGATTGAAACGGCTCCGGCATGTTTCAGCATTCTCTTAAACGAAAGCTTTTGCAGATCCGGCTTCCCCCTTGAATTTCTTGTTTCCAGCTCTATCGTTCAAACCGAGCCACGGAGGAGAAGCAAAGATGATGCAGCCAGGAAGAGGACGAGAAAGAGGACTGGTTGATCTCATCCATCAATCCCATGTGATGTTACATTCCTGGTTTTGGCCTGAGAGTGGAAAGATGTAATTGTGTTAACAGTGCAAAGTTAGAAACAGCGCTGCAAGAAACTATGGGGGGAAACCCACATCGGCCATCTGAGGAAGTAGGAGAGTTAAGATGTGGGATAAAAACGAAAGCCCGATAGTAAAATATGCATACCTTTCTCGGCCTTTTGGCTAAGATCAAGTGTAGTATCTGTTCTTATCAGTTTAATATCTGATACGTGGATCAATGGTTCACATGATATTAAATTAATTTTTTAAGGGAAAGGGTCCATAACAATAGCTTGCTATTGGGACTCTTGTGTGTCGCCTTAGCGTTGCACTGCTGCTGGGGCCTGGCACATCCCACCAAATCGAAGTTCAAAATTTGCTGCTACAACTTGCTGCTGCAAACCTTAAATGTTGTGATGGAGTGGAACTGATGATGGGGTTTCGGATTCAGGAATATGCGCAAGCTTTCTTGTTCCTCACAGAAGTTTAGGTTTGCGCATGCAGAATTTCTAATGACATCCTTCCAACCAGACCAAACCTCACTAGGAGACACTTGAGGGGATCACTCCAGTAGCTTGCTACTGGAGTTTCGTGTCTCGCCCAAGCGTTGCACTATTGCTCGGGCTTGGCACAACCCACCAAATCCTAGTTTTAAATTTTCGTGGCCCAACCTATATTAAGCAATACCAATCAATCCCTGTTGGAAGCCAATTTTATAGTGATGCTTTAGTTCATTTTTATTTTAGACCTTCGCTCCTCATGCCAGCTCGTATGTGCTTTGAGATTCTCTTCCTTTAATTTGCCTAGGGGCTTCACTTTTTAATTTTCACACAAGGTTTCAAAAACGTCAAAACAGCCATTTTAGTTTGTCACTTGTATATATTATCCCCTTTTATTTCTGAAATTGAAGTTCCAATTAGCTTTTGGCAATACCATCTACATTGTTTGTATACGTTTCATATCCCACATCAGCTGCACAAAAAACGTGGGAGAAACAAAATAAGTATAAAATACAATACAGGAGATGACATCATGTCTATGTAAGCAATGACATCATTGTTTATACGATGTCATTGCTTGTATAGACATGAAGTAATTCATTGAAATTAAATAATGGACATCCATATTTATAACAACTCATATGTCTAAAGTCTTTTCTTACAAACTCAACACCTAACTAGTAAAGTTGGGACAATTTCTAAGCACTTGCTATTATAAGTATGAGTGAGGCCGACTTTTTTGCAGTGTTGCTGCTACGAACCCAACAAATGTTGTGATGGAATGGAACAGATGACGGAGTTTCAGATTCAGGAATATGCAAGCTTTCGTGTTCCTCTCAAAGTTAAGGTTTGCGCATACAGAATTTGTAATGACATCCTCCCAACCAGAGCAAACCTCACTAGACACGTGGGTGATCGATGATCTGACTTGCCTCCTCTGTGGTTACGTGAGCAAGAGCGTTCTTGACACCTCTCTGTGGACTACATAATATTATTCTAGAGTGTAATTCACTCCAGATCGTTTTAGCGATTCAAGATCGTTCTTCTAATTAGAAAAATAACACAACGTGATCTCTCTAAAAAATTCATCAAATAAGTTGATTGAGCACAACCAAAATTAACCTTGGAGAATAGATGACTACAAAATACCTTGCTTTGTTTCTATTTTGTTTTTGTTTTTTTAGTATTTCCTGAGAAACACATGAGTTGATTTAATTTATTTGTGTTGTGCCTTTGCGTTTTAAAGCAAACGCAAAACAAAATACCTTGGCAGTCCTAAGAGACGAGGTCAGGGACTATGTCGCAAAACGAAGTCATGGTACTTAACTTTGTGAGACAATGTCACATACAGCGTCGAGGCCCAGGATGTAGAGAGCGAGATGAGGCATATAGTTCTTTCGCGAACGTTGGTGTCGATTTCTCACATGGGAGAAGTTATCCCAATAATTTGGCTCAAGTAATTACTCAATCATGAAAACGAAAAAATATTTTAATGTCACCAAACGTGGAATGGGATACAAATTTTACTCTCCTGTTGTTAACTTTACTATCAAATGATCCCCTAAAGATGTTAGATTGCATCAGATTGGAATGGTATGATATCATGCGGCATGTTTCAACCATAACATTCTGCACTCTCTCCAGTGAGTTAGAAGCATTAACTAGTTACTTTTCAGATTCCACTTACCCATCTAGTTTCTTGTTTCGAGCTCTGTCGTTCGAATCGAGCCATGGAGAAGTACCAATCTCCAAGATGCAGCCAGAAAGAGGACGAGTTGATCTCAACTACAACTCTTGTACTGGGAAGAATAAGAACCAATGGCATGGGTATGATGATGATTCGGAAGAGCTGGATGACGAGTACTGGCCCAGTGATGGATGGGACTAATGCATGCGGAAGCGTGGTGGAATATGATGACGACTCGTGGCATCGACAAGACATTAAGTGATATCCAGAGAAACAGTATCTTAAAATAATGTGTGATGTAACAGAAAGTAGGAATCTATGAGTTATAAAATGTGAGTAAATAAAGTAAAGTCTAATGAGTTGTAAAGAGAGATTCTCTTTCATTCTCGTAGGAAAAAGACAACGGAATATAATGTCTCTTAGTCCTAGATGAGGTTCGGGAGACTTCCACCCTTGCCTATAAACTTGGTTGAGCATTCATACTTGTTCACCGAGCATTGTAAGATATTGAAGTATCGTTAAAGAGAGTTTGTTTGTTTAACCCTCTTTATTCAATATTCTTAACTCGAGTCATCCTAAAGAGTAGAGATCCTAGTGTAAAGCTTAGTTTCCTAGTAGTGTTAAGTTTTATTTTAATTTCTAGATTTTGGTGATAAGATGTGGTTTTGTAGGCCCGAGAGTGATAAAATGTAATTGTACTAGAGTGCAAAGTTAGAAACAACACTGCAAGAAAGTATTACAGTCCCACATCGGCCAGATTATTAAATCAGGAGAGTTAATTTGTATAAAAAGGGAAGCCCAACAGTGCAATAATCATACCTTTCTCGGCCTTTTGGCTAAGATCAAGTGTAGTATCTGTTCTTATCAGTTTAATATCTGATACGTGGACCAATGGTCCACACGATATTAAATTAATTTTTTTAGGGTGAGGGCTCACTACAATAGCTTGCTATTGCGGTCCTTGAGTGTTGTCCAAGCGTTGCACTATTGCTCGGGCCTGGCACAACCCACCAAATCATAGTTTAGTCTTTAACAGCCCAACCTAGAAGCCTAACGTAGCCTATTACCCAAGTATTTTATTGGAGCATTTGACAGTTCCCAACCATAGAAACGGCCTCTCTTAAGTGCCTGAAGGAGATGCTCTGGATAATCTTTAATACAAGCGACGCCGTGTTGTGATTCCACTGAAAATCCCAACTGCTGCATCAATCCCCTCGTTCACTGCACTCACCACTGACACAACCGCTGCGCAGTCTATGCAATCAACTGCAACCAATCGGTTGTGAAGCAATTAACATCAATTTAATCCAATATCTAATCTCACTTAGTCAGCATAAAATCAGTTAAATTTTAGTTAATTACCTCCTGCAAGAGTGTAAACCAGAGAACGGTTCCTGATATCAACCACATCCTCGAAGCTTGCGCCGCAGATGAGCTTGACCCATTTGCCATTTTCAAGAGATTTTGTTGGAGAGGCGGTTTTTGATGGAATCCCAACAGTTCTTATGAGATTCTTCACTTCTTCAAGGCCTTTGCTGCTTGTAACCTTCACTTTGGCTGAAATTTTTAGCACAAAACTTAACTGTTAGAGAGAGAGAGAGAGAGAGAGAGAAAAGACCTTGGCGTTGGTGGTGAGGAGAAATTGAAGCATTGCACAAGAAGCTCAAAGCCATCATCTCAAACATCCATTAACGGATAATTGTACGAAAATTTTGGCGGTTTGGAAATATCGCAAGAAGTTGTTAATCTGTTGGGGGCAACTTTCGGTTTTCATCATGTTTCCCAAGAGCTGTAGTTTCAGTTATGTGCTTCCACTAATTTTGTCCATTTTTTTTTATCTTATTAGGTTAATCCATTTGCTTTTCTGTGTATATGCTTTGCGGGAGCTGCGGAGAGGCTTTAGGTGAACTTGGGTTGATGTACGACAGTACGAGGACAGAAAGAGTACTTCCAAATAGTGCATTAGAATCCCACCGGAAGAAAGTAAAAGAATGAAGCTGCGTATAAAATTGAATGCCCAATGTTTACATAAGCATACCTTTCTCGGCCTTTTGGCTAAGATCAAGTGTAGTATCTGTTCTTATTCACATAATATTAAATTAATGGAAAATTTTATTTGAACCCACGTAATCTCTCTCTACACCCAACTTAAATTGTGAATGGAAATTATCATTTTTACCCTATCACATAATTACCATCATATACAACACGAAATTAATCCTAAAACTAAACTTTATCAATAGACCCACACCTAATATTCAAACCCTACCATACAAAATCACCATTTTTACAAAACACTATCAATACTGACAGTAGACATTGACAAAAACACTTAAAATGACCTTCAAATGGTGGCCCAGAAAAGGTCTGATCAACTACTGAGCAAGTCCCAACCAGGCCACTACATAATATACTGGGAGATCAAGGGAAAGTTGAATAGAGAGTTCTTAGTGAATGTTGTAGAGAAATGGATGCATCATTTTTTGGATCATTGCTATGTGGTCTCGAGGAGAAGCAATTCGATCGGGCCTCTTGAGCTTTGAATTGTGGAGAAGGGAACTTTCAAGAAAATTTAGGAACAATTCATAAGAAATGGGTCTTCTCCGACTCCTCTGCCGGATTATTTCAGATCCTCTGGAAAAATGTCGTTCAAGAGATACGTGGAGATCGGACGAGTTGCTCTCGTCAACTACGGCAGGCTGGTCGTCATCGTCGATGTCATCGACCAAAACAGGGCTCTGGTTGATGCACCTGACATGGTGAGGACCCAATTGAACTTCAAAAGGCTTTCACTGACCAATATCAAAATCGATATCAAAAGGGTTCCGAACAAGAAGACTCTGATTGCTGCAATGGAGGCTGCTGACGTAAAGAACAAATGGGAGAAGAGCTCATGGGGCAGGAAGCTGATTGTCCAGAAGAGAAGAGCTGCACTTAACGATTTCGATAGGTTTAAGCTCATGTTGGCAAAGATCAATAAGCCAATAACATATAGAACATTTTCTTATGTACCCAAATTCAAGCTAGTTAGTTATGAGGGGATTTTTTTTTCTTCTGTTAAGTCCAATTCAATTTGGGATTTTATTTTATAAATGGGTGTAAAGATAACTTCACATTTTGATTTGGGTTTGAAATGGTAGTTTAGGTAATAAACTTGGGTTTAAAGAGATATTAATTTTTTAATTAAAAATAATATGGGTGTAGAGAATAAGTTGGGTGTAGAAAGAGGTTACATGGGTTCAAATAAAATTTCCCTAAATTAATTTTTTTTAGGGTGAGGGCTCACCATAGTAGCTTGCTATTGCGGTCCTCGAGTGTCGCCCAAGCGTTGAACTATTGCTCGGGCCTGGCGCAACCCACCAAATCCTAGTTTAAAATTTTTATGGCCCAACCTATGTTAAGCAATACCAATCAATCCTTGTTGGAAGCCAATTTTGTAGCGATGCTTTAGTTCTTTTGTATTTTAGACCTTCTCTCCTCATGCCAGCACGTATGTGCTTTGAGATTCTCTTCCTTTAATTTGCCTAGGGGCTTCACTTTTAATTTTCACACAAGGTTTCAAAAACGTCAAAACAGCCATCTACATTGTTTGTATACGTTTCATATCCCACATCAGCTGCACAAAAAACGTGGGAGAAACAAGATAAGTATAAAATACAATACAGGAGATGACATCATGTCTATGTAAGCAATGATATCATTGTTTATACATGCATGATGTCATTGCTTGTATAGACATAAAGTAATTCATTGAAATGAAATAATGGACATCCATATTTATAACAACTCATATGTCTAAAGTCTTTTCTTACAAACTCAACACCTAAGTAGCAAAGTTGGGATAATTTCTAAGCACTTGCTATTATAAGTATGAGTGAGGCTGACTTTTTTGCAGTGTTGTTGCTATTATAAGTATGGTTGTATGAGTAAGACTAACTTTTTGCAGTGTCAATAACAATCGTTTGCAAAAACAAACAGAAACCAAATGCCGTTTACTTTCACTAATAGTGCTTTAGTTTGACATTGAACTTAAGAACAGATCTATGATTCTCTGTATCCATGGACTCTGTTTCCATAATCCCATACCCCTTAACGAATGAAAATCCCCAGTCCCAGAAACAATTCCAAACTCTCTTCCCTCCATTCAATAATGGTTAGGTCCTTGAATTGTCAGACTACTTCCTCCATTTTCTCCATCCGTGGATATCACATTCTTAGTTTACCTTTATACAACTAAAAAACTATATCATATTCATAAAATATGATTTGTTTATGCATTGTTAAAACCTAAGTTTAATTAGCAATATTTTTCTCTCAGTTGTAGAAAAGAGGTTTCTAGCTCGAATCCTTCATTTTCTTAATAAACAATAACAAAAATGAATGCACTTAAAATTTATAAGGTTCATATTTATTACATGACTCTAGGTGACAAAGGAAAAATATGAGGCCATTGAAAATGGGAATCCCTTGGGATATTTTCAAAAAGTTGACCTAGAGTCCCAGATAATATTTTCAAAAAGTCTTCAACTGTTGTTCACCAAAAATGGAGATCCTTTTAGATAAAGGCTTATATATGCAAAACCCAAAATATCATCCGGAACTAGGTCGATGTGAATGACAATTTAGCGGTTTCTCTGTCTTACCAACACTTCTATGTGAAGAGATGGCCTAGTAACATGTCTCTGGAGGAAATCTGCTTGGAAATGGTCTCATTCTGGGTCCAGATAAAAGGTCTTCCCTCAACTTATGCACTGAGAATAATGCCAGGCGTCTCTCAACCGAGGTAGGGGAGTTCGTTGAATTGGAGGACCCAATGACGGCGAGATGGTTTCTAAGAGTAAAAAAAAAACCCTGGTTAATACTGGAAATCCACTTATCACGGGGTGCTGGCTACCAAGATCTAGAGATACGGACTCATGGATTGAATTTAGGTATGAACGGCTCCAAGACTTTTGTTACAAATGTGGGAGAATTGGGCATATCAGCATTGAGTGTTCATTCCGGCCCAACCGTGGGGAGAGGGGGGAGGCGGGCTATGAAAAATGGACCAAAGCAAAACAGCCAAGGGGAATATGACAACATGTGGCCTAACCTGATTGTCCTTGGGGAATGCCGGAAGAATGGAGCAATTTGTGAGCAACGGAATTAGGCATCACAAATTGGAGGGGAATCACTGCACACAATAACGTGTGGTGGGTGGGCGAGTGAGGAGGGATCCCCTGACATCCTCTGCAAAAGCAGCGATGGGGCTCACAACCCAAGGTTCCCTAAACCTAGAACCCTCTCTATTGGCAGCACTAGAACTAAGGAACATAATGGCTTTTTCCAAGTAACACTTGGTGGGACCTTACCACGTAAGGCTCAGAATATAATTATGATGGGTGATGGACTTGGACATGGTTACCCTAATTTGATTGGGTCGGATACTCAAGCCCACCGGGAGGGGGGGTGTAAGCATTCAAGACCTGGTGGAACAATGTATGAGGGGGGGTCCGCTACACTTGACATACCCAAATTAGGTGAGTTATCTCCATCTGGTGGCGAACCTAGTAACCCAATAGTGCAGGGGATCTTTGGAGACCCATCCCCAAGTCTTGTAATCTCTAATATGGCTATTCCATGTGAGGTGGAGATAGCCCAAGGAAAGCCCAATATCTTTGAATAGATGGGCTTGAAACAAAGCAATGACAAAAAGTCTTATCTGGGAGTGAAATCTCCTAAGAAAAAAGCCAAAGCTAGGGAAGTGTTTGGACCCAATTTTACACTATCGGCCCGAGTAATCAAGGTTGTTGAATGAGCAAGATTTTAGACCGTTGAACGACAAAGTAGTTGAAATGATTTTTAATTATTATTAAGGTATAATATTGTGATTTTAATCATGATATTATCTCTTAGTAATATATTAAATTATTTGAACCTAATATTGCTCTAGATCCGGGATATGCACGGCATCAGATAATGAAGCAGGCAGTACAGTTCAAGGCAGTAGACTTGTAGATTAAAACAGCTTGGAGTGGAGATCAGCGTATGGGATTTGATGATCTCCAAAACGTAAAATCATAGTCTTGGATTATGATGAAGTAAGAAGCCTAGATAGGTGTTTGGGCCCAAAATATTGGTTTGGGCTGAGTTTAGAATTGTTCTCGGCCCGAAAGCCTTATTCAAAGGTTACTGTGAGCCATCCAGTTCGTGGGCCACCTATTCGAGGCCCGCCAAGTTCTATCGGGAAATGGAGTGTTCCAGATAAAGCTGGAGTAAGTCTCATTACGAGACGGATGGATGAGGGAGTTGAATCCTGATGCAATAAGGATTCTCGGCAGGATGAGGAAACCGAGACCTGGAAATTGATATGGCCTGATAGAGGGTTGGGTTCAAAGTCCTAATGGAGGTAAGATTGGCCGAGATAAGACTGGATCAAAATAAGGAGTCATAATCCGAATATAGTTTTAACTCGATCGAAAGAAGGTTTGCTGCTATAAATAGAGGGGGAGTACACCATTCGAGCCCTCTCAAACTCAATACAAACTGCCCTGCGCAAACCCTCGCTCTACGCGAAACCTCTCAACAACCTTGAGATTTTTATTTTCTTTTTCCGCCAATACATCTTCAGTTTGGATAAATAACATTGTAGCCGTAGAATCAGCCGACCGTGGAGCACTTTCAGTTTGGATAAATAGCACTGCGTCGAGGCCGACTGGTTATCTATCCAAGTCTTGGTCGATAAGGATTTTCGAATCCTTATTGGCAGAGGTTATCTCATTAGCTTTCTCGGCGAAGTGAGGTGTTACAGGTTACTACATTCAGCACATTAAGCCAAATTTGATATTGAACTTCGCAAGACTAGCAGCCTTGTCTTCAGGCTCTAGAACATCAATATTTATAACAACTCATGTACGTCTAAAGTCTTTTCTTACAAACTCAACAACAAAGTTGTAAAGTTGGGACAATTTCTAAGCACTTGCTATTATAAGTATGAGTAAGTCTTTTCTTACAAATTCAAAGTAGTAAAATTGGGACAATTTCTAAGCACCTGCTGGCTCGAATCCTTCATTTTCTTAATAAACAATAACAAAAATGAATGCACTTAAAAATTTATAAGGTTCATATTTATTACGTGACTCTAGGTGACAAAGGAAAAATATGAGGCCATTGAAAATGGGAATCCCTTTGGATATTTTCAAAAGGTTGACCTAGAGTCCCAGATAATATTTTCAAAAAGTCTCCAACTGTTGTTCGCCAAAAATGGAGATCCTTTTAGATAAAGGCTCATATATGCAAAACCCAAAATATCATTTGGGACTAGGTCGATGCGAATGAAAATTTAGCGGTTTCTCTGTCCAAAACTTCTATGTGAAGATATGGCCTAGTAACATGTCTTTGGAGGAAATCTGATTGGAAGTGGTCTCATTCTGGGTCCAGATAAAAGGTCTTCCCTCAACTTATGCACTAAGAATAGTGTCAGGTGTCTCTCAGCCGTGGTGGGGGAATTCGTTGAACTGGAGGACCCAATGACGGCGAGAGGGTTTCTATGAGTCCAAAAAACCCTGGTTAATACTGGAAATCCACTCATCACGGGGTGCTGGCTACCAAGATCTGGAGATACAGACTCATGGATTGAATTTAGGTATGAACGGCTCCAAGACTTTTGTTACAAATGTGGGAGAATTGGGCGTATCAACACTGAATTGGACGCTTCCATGTTAGAAAATGATTTAGAACGAGAGACAAGTCGGAATATATCAGAAATAGCTTTCTAGGCTGCATTATTTGTGCATCAAATGTACTCAGAGCCCAGTGCTGACTTCATCATCAATATTTTCTCACTCCAAATAAATATTTTTTTTTTAAGAAAATTCTTAAAAAAAAAAATTAAAGGATCCTCAGAAACCATGCTTATAGTTATCATCAATTCCATGATCAGGTCTCAAAGATTTGATCCATCATCGGAGCCCCCACTACGCAAATCCAAATTCTTCAACAAATCATTTTAATATAAAATCAGATGCAAAAAGAAACAAAAACAATAAAAACAATCGGATGGAAAATAAAAAGAATTGAAAAGGGGATTTGGCAGCGTGTTATTCACTGAGCCAGGTAATTGTTCCAAGGCCAAGCGACTCAACGTTCCTGCACAAAATCTACCTCCTCGTTCTTTATAAAGAATATAAAACCCTCAAGATCCAGATTAATGGGATCCAAGGCTTCATCAAGAGGCGCACGATAGCAAACACCACAATACTTTCCCTCCATTTTTATCCCGAAAACCCAAAAAATTAAATAAAAAATAGCAGAGACGGATGGGATCATGGGAGGGAAGGAGGTTGGGAGCTACACTGTTTTCGCCTTTGCAAGGCAGGATTGTGTTTAAATACTGCAATTTTTAGGAAGGATTAGGGTTGTGGGGAGATGAAATGGTTGAGATTTATACTAAGAAAAGCCCCTTCGTGTTAGTGATATTACGATTGAACCATTACATTCGGCTGACTTGGATCCAACATAAACAGCCCAATTCAGGAACTGCAAACCCAAAACTTCCTGGACCTTATTGGGCCTACAGAAAAGAAAGAAAAAAAAAGAAGAAGAAGACAAAAGCCCAAATGTTTGTGGAAATAAAGTAAAGTGAAATATACCTTCCAGGAATCGAACCTAGAATCTGATTCCGATGGAATTTATTGAGCTACAACAGTGACCAGATGATGTGATAGTTTTTTGTCGACTATTTTATTTTTCATGAGGATATAAAATGGTACAATCCAAATTAGATACCGTTTGAAATATCAAATGTGTTGTTAGTTTTACGTCTAAACCCTCTATATACACATAATATACGGTAAACATACTCAAGGCTCATCTGGTAGCCACATTGGACTATTCAGATTTGATTCGTAAATCCTTTTGAAAGATTGTAATTCTCTTTGATTTTTTTAACAAACGATAGTGTTAGTGAGTTAAATTATTAATTGGTATGATGAAAGAGGGGCTTAAGTGGGTATCAAACTAGCTCAAAGATGTATAGGCATAATTATTTTTCGTTATTGCGATAACGTGTCATCATTGTAGTTTCCTTTAAATTACATTTAACAAAAAGTCAATGGTATATTCAAGAGAGAAAATAAGGGAATTAACTGTTAAGAAAATAAAAGTCAAATATATTAATAAGCCATAACAGATGATAGTATCCCTTAGTTTTTTTATGAAAAGAAAATGGGGGAATAAACTTGTTTTGGTAAGTCAGTTTATGCTACTAATTTGAGGTTTAAACTTAATCAAATCAAACCCTAATGCATCATTAATTCAATAATTACCACCATCTCATATCAATGTCGTATAATTCAAAGTTCAAACTTCACCGTAGAAATGGGAGATAAAGACATCTTGGTCTTTGGCTGGTTCTGCAGCTCTCGGTGTTGTCAGTCAAACTCCCCACAAACGAACAAACAAAACCTACCAGTCCCCCCACCGGCCCAAAGAAACCCTAACACTCATGACGTCACTCTGTACGCATTAGTCACACGGAATTACCCACGTGGCAATTCACTGTTTACTCTCGAAATCTTGTGAGCCACGCAATTGTGGCACCAACCTTTTCCGTCTATAAATACCCGAATGCCGCTCGCAAAGTCCAAGTTGCATTCCACAAGCTCCACGCAGGCGTCGTTTAACACACAGCTCCTTTCGCATCTCAATGTGTCCCTCCGGCCGAACTCTCAGCGCGCAGACGGAGACGACGGCGCTCACCTTCGACTTCCGTCCAGCATTCGACGTCCTGGACGCCGACCGCGACGGAAAGATCAGCAAAGACGACCTCCGAGCCTTCTACGCGGGCTTCTCCAGCTCTGGCGTCGACGAAAACCTCATCGGTTCGATGATGTCGGCCGCCGACTCCGACAACGACGGCTTCGTCCAGTACGATGAGTTCGAGCGCGTTTTGGCGGGCGGCCGCTGGCGGAGAAGCTCGGGAGTGATGGAGGACGTGTTCAAGGTGATGGACAAGGACGGGGACGGCAAGCTCAACCACGAGGATCTGAAGAGCTACATGAGCAGCGCCGGCTTTGCCGCCAGCGACAAAGACATCAAGGCCATGATAAAATTGGGCGGCGGCGATGAGAACCAAGGGGTGACATACGCTGGCTTGCTTAAGATCCTGGCCGTTGATCAAGTCGGCCAAGTCCAAGTTGCCAGGTCTTAATTTTTGGCTTAAATGTAGTGATAATATAATTTACTAAATAGTCGATTCGATAATAGATGGAGAATAAAGCTCCAGCAAGTTTTTCGCTGTATTTTCCGGCAAAGTGGTGGGAGAGGGGATTGGTGTCGTTTCAATCTTCGTGATGACAAAGCACAATTGATGGGGTGGGTCCCTGTTTCGTTTTGGTCGGTTTTGTTTAAATTTGTTTGGAATATTTGTTTATACTAACTAATATTCGATGATTTTCTTTGGTTCTAACTTTAAAGTACTTGGTGGCGACATATTGGCAATGAACTGCATACCATTTTGCCGGAAAACATAGATAACCGTGAAAGGATAGATCACCAGTTGTCTTTTTTTTTTTTTTTTTTTTTTTTTAAATTGTCTAATTTGCAATTTGTCATCGCAAACTTTCATCTTTTAAGACAAACGGTCAAAATGATCACTTTTCAAATGTCAGTTGTGGATATTAATTTATTAATATATCGTGGACATTTGATTTGATTTGTGTATCAATTTCGAATAAATTGTGATTGGTTTTGATCAGTTAAGAGATGATTTTTAATAATTTTAGTTGATCTCCTCAAAACAAAAAGTAATCCGGGCCGGATACAGACTAGAGAGAAAGTAATCCGGGCCAGATAACCACAGCCATATCTGCACCTACGTTCACAATGCACAACTGAGGGTCTCACCAGTTTCTATTGGTGCACAGCTACGAGCAGGAAATGATTTTTGTTGATGTAGGAAAAACAATGTTCCACTTCAATGCTACATAACATTTGATGATCTGAATTTACGGAACCATAATAAAAGTAGACCCCGATCAATCCGAGCCATTCAATGCTACATAGCATGGAAAAATTTTCTGAAATGATGAATGATTTCTGCATGTAGCTTAATTCCGAAAAACCAGTAGCTGTATCACTTCAAGCCCTACCAAGTCCCCCCATCCCTCGCCCAAAACCCCTTTCACTAACACCGAAAGGAATACCAATTGAGCTTAGCCAATGATAAACGAAGAGTACATACAGATCTTGCTAGGAAGAAAATCGCTCCCCTAACTTGCACATTGATAGTTTCTTTTGAAAGAAAGGCACCGCAACATCAATAGTTTCCAAACAAATGTTGTAAAGCAGTAAGGCGGAGAGACCGCGACGTCATCTTTGGTTTGAGGATTTCATCATTTCAACATTCTACGGAGAAGCACTGGATGTTGCTCAGAAACTCACTTCCATGACTTGCATATTCCTTTTAGCTTCTGAAGAAACCGGTCAAGCAATGGGGAGCTAGATGGTGCTCAGTATAAATCAATCTTCCCTTCCTCTACAAATTTCTTCACTGCTTTATAACGTACAAAGTATAACACATTAGGCTCCATTTCAAACGGTTCGTCCAATGGTCTCTGGCTCGCACTGTCACAAGGGGAATTGAAACCGGTAAGCTAAAAAAACAAGAAACAACAGTTTCTTCTATAAGAGTAAAAATGTTTATGAATATATGAGTTGCCTGCTATCTGATTCTCCATCTGCATTGTCCTCGAGCTGGATATGTCCAAGATAGTACTTGGTTTTGCAGACAACAAATGTATCCAAATGTGGTCTCGGCACTGAAAGTCGAACATAGAACATTGTTAGGGTTCAGAAGTCCAATCTACAAACTGCCTACCATATGATCAATCAAAAAAATCTGTTTAGTAGAAAATAGTATGCAGTTATAGCAATCTATTCGGTTAAAGCAATCTATCAAGAACAGTAATAACAGAGGAAATACCAAGTCTACGAGGGAAAGCTAAGAATTTGTCAAACAAAATAATGCATTTGTTTCTGATAAAAACTTCATTATTAAACACACAAAAGGTTTGCAAATAAAGAAAAAACAGTAGAAAAAAAAAATCTTGGTTCAATATACTAGCTTGTCATTGGATACCTCACCGCGTGCTAATGTTTTAAAGTTTTTCTAAGCAACAATACCGACCATTTATCACATCAAAATTTATAATAGTATAGTGCAAGTTATGTGGATCAGCCGAACAATATCAGAAAATGCAAGCATCTTAGGTAAATTGTCGAAAAGGCCACCACATAACTAGATATATTTGAATGAAAACTTTAAGCATTAACCATAGCACTGAGCACAGCATTTGGAACTGATCTTGGGTAAATGAGCCGTTACCATAATAGATACACATGCACATATAGGGTGGAGAGAGAACAGAGATGCATCACGAAAATCAGAAAGGATAATGTGAATGTTTACCCATGTCGGTCTCCTTTTCACTTGATTGACGGAATACAGACTGATAAGTAGAAGGCAACTGCAACAGAACGCTCTTTTCAAGATGCGTCTGCAAATCAGCACAGCATCTGCAACGAATAACCATGTCAACTCCAAATCACAGTAAACCTTAAGCATGTGCGTCCATTAATAGAACATAAAGTAATGAGATAGTTGGAGCCCTCACCTTTCCACAAACACCTTCTCCTTATCAGAGAGACGGCTTTCGGCATTATCCCGGATGTGAAACATGTATTTCTCAATCTGCAAAACGAAGTTACTTGAGAAACAAATCACAAAGCAGAACCAACGCGGACTTGAAAAACCTGTCCTACTTAACATCATGAAACATAGTGAATGCTCATCTCTCTAATACCGAAAAACAAGCAAAGAAGCATACAGTTGATTTCAAATGCAATGAAAAAACAAAACCAAACATACACACTAAGAACAAGGAGAAAGATTGCTACCTTCTGCAAACGAATTCGGTAATAAGATCTCAACAAGAATTGAGTCCTGTCCAAATCCATCTGGTAGAGTGATACGGTAAGCGGATCAATACCACTCTCAGTGAACTCCTCCACAGTTTCTTCCTGTTAAATCATATATCCAATTGGGGTTAGCAATAACACAAATTACTATCACAAATTTCAACCGAATTAACACGGTAAACTAACAGTAAGGTTATTTCTTCACTCTCTTACTGAATAATTAAAGTTCAAAAAAAAAAAAAAAAGGAACAAAGTCAACATTGAATTCAATTGAGAATTTGAGAGACTTTAATGGATTTTTATGGAGTTTAATTGATTTGTAGAGATTCCATATAAAATTTTGATTCAATTCCCTCAAAATCTCATGGGAGAGGTGAGATTTGTGGATGCTTAAAATAAACTACGAAATCTCTCAAATTCCCTCTAATTCCTCAACTTTCTCAAATTCTTTAAAATCAATTTCTAATTGAATACACCTTGAATTTCAGAGAATCACTTAAAATCCTGATTGAATACTCCTAGATTCATTAAAAGAATTAAAATTCCTCAAAATTCCAATTGAATACACCCTCCAAAGTTAACATTTCTCCTATATCCACTACGGGCTTGTAACTCAACTAGTTAAAAGCATTTATCAGCACCCGAGGTCCTATTCGATTCCCAAATATCGTATGTATCGACCAGAATAAACATTTCTCCCGTATTCATTTAATTTCCAATACCAAAATTTGTGTAGCTCAAATTCAACCAACTCAAGCATGACAGTAAAAAAACAGAAATTAGGGTTTTGTTTGTTTTGGATTTAGGGAAATTTACCATCAATTGGATCTGCTCTACGATTCTCCGAACCAAAGCACTCTCGAACTGAAGAATCTCCGGAGCGGCCTTCTCCTGCCGCCACGCCCTCTTCAGAAGCTCCACGTCCGTCTCGTAATCCTCCGTTGACCCCGAATCCAAGCCCGAATCCAAACCCGCATCCATTCGATCCGATTCACAAACTTTCCAGGATTCTTCCTCTCTTCGCTAATTCTCTCTTCTTCTTATGAGTCTGGAGGGAAACAAAAACTGATTGAGAGGGAAATGTGAATCGAAACTGGCGCCAAAAAGCTAATTTTTTTCTTTTGGGAAAGTACAAGTAATTCAGAAAATAAAAACGAAGGAAAGAAAGAAAGATAAGGTGTTGATAGAGGAGACTGATCACGAGTTTGTGCGTGAATCTAACACCGTTAGATTACTTATCAAACAGATGGACGGCTAAAAGGGGTTCGATTCACGCACAAACTGGAGATGTGTCCCGTCTGATATAATCTGATGGAGAATATGGGAGAATGGATATGAAGAAAAAGGGTCGGGAAATGTTTGCCATTTATAGAAGGGAGGGATTGGGAGAAGGAGATCGACCGACACCCACCGCCCGATTTGAACCACACACTTGTATGTTTACGTGTACCCCAAAAAAATAACGTGGTTAGTTAAAAAAAAAAAAAAAGTAACGTGGAAACCCACTTGAAATTTGGACTCTCCTCTTTTGCCTCTTTTGCTAAAAAATAAATTTTATTAAGCTAAAGAGAATTCCCAGGAGCACCTGGAACTCATACAATCAAATAAAAGTGTTTGGTGAGCTTCACTAGGAAGCATCTTATCCCAAATACAAATATTTTCAACATTATAACCAAGAGAAGTAATGACACGCCCCGACCCCGATGCCCTCGGGGCATAGGGATGGTCACGTGCTGGCCGACACCCGGAGGGTGACGAAAGTCATTTAATTTAAGCGAAAGCGGAGGAATGTACTAAACCAGTATAAAGGTAAGAAAACACCAACTAAGTTCAAAAGCTAATCATTAATCATAAGGATATTACACAATACATTTAGAGCATACGTCTATTCCAGAGAATGAACAGAAGTTTATTTAGGAAGGTGCTATTACAAATAAGTGCCAAGCAGAGAAGGTATAGCACGAAGTCACTGGTAGGGAAAAGCCTCGTAGCTCATATCGTAGTCGTCGTTCTGTGGTCCTGAAGGGGGCGCAAAACAAACATGAGTGGACCAATTTGATATACATATAGTAAAACAGTTATCAACGTACTAACCCCCAGGTTTTATAAAAACACATATATATCATGATAAACATAGGTTTTCCGAAACCTAGCATGCCGTGCACTGTCTCAAATCATAACTTTTATATATACTAGCCGCTAGTGAATGTCCAGTATAACTCTCCAGACCCCGTGCCGGCTCCCCATCTCTGAGCAGACAGTCAGAGGAAATAACCCCCAGGCCCCATGCCGGCTCCCCATCCCTGGTCTTAAATGCCAGAGGAAACACCCTACAGGCCCTATGCCAACACCAAATTCTTCGCCCGGGACGGACCGGAAAACTATCCCTACGTCCCGTAACGGTAAGGACCACTAGGTAAGTACAAAACCATTAAACATACGTGCATTTGAAAGGCATCTTCATAGTATAAAGTCATCCATCATCTATACTATAAAGAAGTGTTCGAAACGTATTCTAAATATCATATCGTCATCCATCAGATATTCTATAAGAATACGGGTTATAGGAAAAATAGTAATAATTCAAAATAGCCTTAATAGGCACGATATCTCGTAAAGCATTTCATATAACATATTCATCAAATCATGCTTTTCATGTATGCATTCCTACTATAAAACATGCATTTTTTAAGGGGTCCACTCACAGTACTTCGCCGTCGAAAGCTGCGCAGACTAGCGAAGGTAAACACGCCACAAGAATTTGCCCCCTAAGCACATAAAGGGGAAATTCAGTCAAACTCTACTCAAACGACTTAATTTGGGAAAACGGACTTCGGAAACGGGTCCAGAACGTCGAAATTAGCCTAGGAGAGGTCTCGGACGAAAACACGGAAAGTCAACGGTCAAAGTCAACGTTGACCGTTGACCGGTCAAAGTCAAAGTCAACGTTGACCGTTGACCGGGTCAACGGTCAACCGGGTCGGTCAACGGGTCAACGGGTCGGATCCAGTCAACGGGTCTGGGCTTGGATCCGGGTTAGGCTTGGGTTCTTGGATACACGGGCCCAGGCCCTTAACTAAAACGGCCCAAGGGCCTTTATAATTAAACATTTAAAATTAAAACAAAATAAAAAGGAAATTGGGTTTGGGTTGGGCTTGGCAGGAAGGCCCAAAGGCCATAGGGTTTCCTGGGTTGAAGCATAACGGGCTTAAAGCCCGTGGGTTAAGGCAGGTGGCCCGAAGGGCCTTAGCTGACTGAAGAGAACGCCGGAGCTTCTACAGCTCCGGCCGGCTACAAACACACACCCTAGACTTCGATCTAGGTACCAAAATGAAGAGTGGAACGAGAGGAGTGAAATGGTACCTCTGGTTCGCCGTGGAACGGTTTGTGGTGGCCGGAAAACCTCCCAACACCCACGGCCTCGCCGGAGGTGGGTGTGTCCAAAACCCGATTCGATCCCGTTCCAAAACCTTAGAAAAACACAGAAATCCTTATCATTAGACACTCCCAAATAACCCTACACTGTTAAAGGAGGGAAAGGAACTCACCTAGCTGGAGGAAATTAGAAAAACCCGTCGGAGGGACTGGGCTTGGGTGTTGGTTCGCCTGGGTTACTCCTGGGCTCCGCCGAGCCTTACACGCGTAGGGAGAGAGAAAGGAACGATGGCGATGAGGCAGTGAAAGTGGTGCTCACGGCGCAGAGAGAAGAGAGAGAGAGAAGAGGGTTTCGGGTAAATGAGGGAAAGGGAGAGAGATTGCAGAGAATGAGAGAGAGACTGACTCGGGGTAGGGGACGGAAGGAAGAGAGAGAGAGATTGTTAGGGTGCTGACACGTGGCAACAGGAAGGAGTTTGGGAATCTGGATGAAGGGTCCAGATTTAATCAGAATTAGGGACCAAAAATGAAAATTTTAAGTAAGTTTTAGGGAATTTTGGGATTACATATAACTAGGGGGGTTGGGGTGTTACAATCTACCCCCCTTATAGAAATTTCGTCCTCGAAATTACAACTTTAACTAAATAAAAACGGATATTGACTCCTCATCAAATCCTCTGTTTCACACGTTGCTTCCTCAACAGCGTGATTCCTCCAAAGTACCTTCACCAACGAAATAGCTTTGTTCCTCAATACTTTATCCTGTTGATCAAGGATAGCCACTGGTTCTTCTACGTAACTAGCATCCTGATTCACCTCCAGCGACTCCAACTGGATGATATGAGAAGGATCTGGTACATATTTTTGAAGCATGGAGACATGGAAAACGTTGTGAATCGTCGACAACTCCGGTGGTAGCTCCAACCTGTAGGCAACTGCACCAATTCTCTCAGAAATCTGATACGGACCAACGTATCGAGGACTCAGCTTTCCTCGCTTACCAACACGAACCACACCTTTCCAATGAGACAACTTCAAGAATACTAAGTCGCCAACCTCATACTCTCGATTCTTAGAATGTTTGTCCGCTATGCTTTTCTGTCGGTCTTGTGCCGCCTTTAAGTTCCTCTTGATTAGTTGAATGTTAGCATTAGTGGTGTCCACAATTTCTGGTCCCACTAACGCCCGTTCGCCGACTTCTGTCCAACACAATGGCGTCCGACACACTTTTCCATACAAAGCCTCATAAGGTGCCATGCCGATGCTCGAATGATAGCTATTATTATAAGCAAATTCAACCAACGGCAGATAGATGTCCCAACTACCCTTCCACGGGAGAACAGACACTCTCAACATGTCCTCCAACGTCTGAATCGTCCGCTCAGACTGACCATCGGTCTGTGGATGATAGGCAGTGCTGAACAACAACTGAGTACCCATAGCAGTATTAAAGGCTTTCCAAAACCTGGAAGTAAATCTGGGATCCCTGTCAGAAACAATGGAGACAGGTACACCATGAAGCCTGACAATATTATCGATGAACAACTTCGACAACTTTTCCAAAGAATAGGTCTGACGTACAGGTAAGAAATGAGCGGTCTTAGTGAGTCGATCTACAATCACCCAAATACCATCCAATCTCGACTGTGTCCTCGGCAACCCATACACAAAATCCATGGTGATGTCTTCCCATTTCCACGCTGGTATCGGAAGATTTTGCATTAATCCCCCAGGTTTTTGCCTCTCGGCCTTCACCTGTTGGCAAATGATGCATCTACTCACATAGTCCGCCACATCCCGCTTCATTCCAAGCCAGTAATAGAAAGGACGGACAGTGCGATACAGTTTAGTGCTTCCTGGATGCATGGCATATGCTGAAAGGTGTGCTTCATCCAAAATTTCCTTTTTCACGGCTTCATTATCCTGAGGCACGTACAACCTGTTTCCAAACATTAGGGCTCCATCCTTTCGGATCCCAAATTCCTCCCTTTCTCCTTTCGAGACCAACCTCTTTATTGTAGTAGACTCTGGATCAAGTTCCTGAGCTTCTAAGACCATATCCACCAGAACAGGTCTAACCTGGAAATGTGCTAACCAAGCTCCCTGCTCACCCGGTTCCACCATAACCCCCGTTTTTCGAAGAGAAAATAGTAGTGGAACATGGATATCTTTAAGGGATGCGAGTTGTCCGTGATATTTCCGACTGAGTGCATCCGCCACTACGTTGGCATGTCCAGGATGATATTCGATCGTGCAGTTATAATCACTGATGAGTTCCATCCATCTCCTTTGCCTTAAATTCAAATCGCTCTGAGTAAAGATATATTTAAGGCTTTTATGATCAGTGAAAATACGACATTTCTCACCGTACAAGTAATGCCTCCATATATTTAGAGCGAACACCACTGCACCAAGCTCCAGATCATGGATAGGATAGTTTCTCTCGGGAGTTTTGAGTTGCCTGGAAGCATAAGCAATAACTTTCTCATGCTGCATTAGTACACAACCCAAACCTGACAGAGATGCATCCGTGAAAATCTCAAACTCACCACTCTCATCCGGAAGAGTAAGAACGGGAGCCTAAGTAAGACGTTGTTTCAGCTCCTGGAAACTCCGTTCACAGTCTTCGTCCCACTTAAACTCAACCCCCTTCCGAGTCAACTTATTCAAAGGCAAGGCAATCGCTGAGAAACCTTGAATAAATCGTCGGTAATAGCCAGCCAGACCTAGGAAACTCCTCACTTCTGTAACATTCCTCGGTTGTTCCCATGTAACTATCGCCGACACTTTCTGAGGGTCCACACTGATTCCCTCAACAGATACTACATGTCCGAGGAAACTGATCTGGCTTAGCCAAAACTGACACTTGCTGAACTTAGCATACAACTATTGATTTCTCAACCTTTCCAACACTAACCTTAAATGTTTCCTGTGCTCAGCAACGCTCTTAGAATAAATCAGGATATCATCAATGAACACAATCACAAACCGGTCTAAATACGGTTTGAAGACTCTATTCATCAAATCCATGAATGCTGCAGGTGCATTCGTTAATCCGAAAGGCATGACACGAAATTCAAAGTGTCCATACCTAGTACGGAAAACAATCTTCGGTACAACTTCCTCCCGAATGAGCAACTGGTGATAACCTGAGCGAAGATCGATCTTAGAAAATATCTGAGCACCCTTTAGCGGGTCAAACAGGTCGTCGATCCGAGGTAAAGGATAACGATTCTTCACCATCACCCGATTCAGCTGTCGGTAGTCGATGCAGAGTCTCATCGATCCATCCTTCTTTTTAACAAACAGAACAGGAGCACCCCAGGGAGACATACTGGGTTGGATGTAACCTTTATCCACTAGCTCCTGAAGCTGAATCTTCAATTCTCTCAATTCAGCTGGTGCCATTCGATAAGGTGGTAAAGAGATAGGGTTGGTACCTGGAAGTAAATCAATGGTAAATTCGATTTCCCTCGCAGGCGGTAACCCTGGTAAATCCTCCGGAAAGACATTAGTGAATCTCTTCACCACGGGCACTTCCTTAGGACTCAACGAAGGTTTATCCCTCGTCACCACGTAGGCTAGGAATCCTACACATCCTCTATTCAACAGTTTAGTTGCCTGGATAGCAGAAATAATACTATTAGGAAGAATTCGTCGCTCACCCTGAAATGTGATCGACGGTTGTCCAGGCCGCTTGAACGTCACCGATTTCTCCCAACATGCAACATGAGCACGATGTCTAGATAGCCAATCCATCCCCAAAATAACATCGAACTCCGCCAAATTGAAGGGAATTAGATTAGACTCCATCACCTCTCATTCCACTATCACCGGGCAATTCTTATATTCCCACTGAGCACAAAATAGATCTCCGTGCGCCATTTGTATAATCATATCATAGCCAAGCAGTGTAGGTTAGGAATTTAAGTTCGGTGCAAATGATGAAGACACAAATGAAAAAGTAGCACCCGGATCAATTAGGACTCTCGCCCAATTACCACATATAAGTAACGTACCAGTAATAACTTGGGGATCCTGATCTGCCTCCTGCTGAGTCATGGCGTTAATATGTCCGTGAAACTGACGTCCTGCACCGCCGTTACGGCCACCTCGAGCTCTAAAACCCTGGCTATTACGGCCCGCTCGATTTCCCTGAGTGCGGCTGCTCGAAGCTGCACTAGACTGTTGCGGCTGTCTCGGTGTGGAAAACTGAGTATTCTGGCTCCCACTCCCGCCATAGTTCTGAGTATAATCGCCGCCGTAACTAGAACTCGGGTTGCCTCCTCCATCATAGCTCGGAACAGGTGCATAGCTTCCAGCTGGGGGGCTGAAGAGCAAAATCTAGCGATGTGTCCCGTGCCTCCACAATTGTGACACCTGACCGTTGATCTGAAATGACTGAAAGATCGTCTCCCCGATTCATTACCTGAACCCTCACTAGAAGATCCCGAACCCTGGCCCTGACGTTCAAAGGAATGAGAGTGTCTAGGGCCAACAAAGTTAGAGGAACTACCGGATTCCCTCACGCTTCGAGATCGAAAGTCACGACCCCTCAGATTCTGGTATCGAGGTCTGCCCTGATTACGGGGTGGTTCCTGAAACTGTGCTTGCTCCTGGTTACGAGTCTCCCACCTAGACTGCTCAATCCTCAAGCAAGTCTCAATCATCTCCTCGTAACTTCTGTGCCTTATGGTCGACACTGGCTCACGATAGTCTGGATTCAAACAAATCAGTAGCTGAACCATCCTTTCATTCGGATTATCATAAGTCCCAGCATGATGTCTCGACAGGCGCCGAAAAGTACTATTCACTTCAGTGATACTTAGATCGCCCTGGCGAAAATTCAGAAATTCCTGTCTCATCCTTAACTGATAACTGGGGCTCAGAAAATGTGCGCTGAAAAGTCTCCGGATTGTAACCCAAGTCATCGTAGTACCCGGTGGACGAGATCTCTTTACTGACTTCCACCAAACTTTGGCATTTCCGTGCAGAAAATAAGCTGCACTCTCTGCCCATTCACCTGGTGGACATCTCATACTCTCCAAAGTGTCCTCCACCTACTCTAACCAATCCTCGGCCTCCGGACAAGCTCCAACCACTCGAAGCTCCGGAATACCGTGACTACGAGCAATTTCAATATAGGTGCGATTCGATCTATTACCCCCAGTAAGAGCATTCCGTAACGGGTTAGTTAGCTGACTAACTCCTCCCCCTAGACCAGAACGAGCTCGACGAGGTACATCCCCACCAGCAGGATCCATAATTCTGAGAAGAGACAAGCAAGATTCAGAATAAATGAAGATTAAGGGTACAACAAGAATGAAAATTACCAACTGGTAAGATAGAATCCTAAGTATGCTCTAAACTACATAGGCTCTGATACCAATCTGACACGCCCCGACCCCGATGCCCTCGGGGCATAGGGATGGTCACGTGCTGGCCGACACCCGGAGGGTGACGAAAGTCATTTAATTTAAGCGAAATCGGAGGAATGTACTAAACCAGTATAAAGGTAAGAAAACACCAACTAAGTTCAAAAGCTAATCATTAATCATAAGGATATTACACAATACATTTAGAGCATACGTCTATTCCAGAGAATGAACAGAAGTTTATTTAGGAATGTGCTATTACAAATAAGTGCCAAGCAGAGAAGGTATAACACGAAGTCACTGGTAGGGAAAAGCCTCGTAGCTCATATCGTAGTCGTCGTTCTGTGGTCCTGAAGGGGGCGCAAAACAAACATGAGTGGACCAATTTGATATACATATAGTAAAACAGTTATCAACGTACTAACCCCCAGGTTTTATAAAAACACATATATATCATGATAAACATAGGTTTTCCGAAACCTAGCATGCCGTGCACTGTCTCAAATCATAACTTTTATATATACTAGCCGCTAGTGAATGTCCAGTATAACTCTCCAGACCCCGTGCCGGCTCCCCATCTCTGAGCAGACAGTCAGAGGAAATAACCCCCAGGCCCCATGCCGGCTCCCCATCCCTGGTCTTAAATGCCAGAGGAAACACCCTACAGGCCCTATGCCAACACCAAATTCTTCGCCCGGGACGGACCGGAAAACTATCCCTACGTCCCGTAACGGTAAGGACCACTAGGTAAGTACAAAACCATTAAACATACGTGCATTTGAAAGGCATCTTCATAGTATAAAGTCATCCATCATCTATACTATAAAGAAGTGTTCGAAACGTATTCTAAATATCATATCGTCATCCATCAGATATTCTATAAGAATACGGGTTATAGGAAAAATAGTAATAATTCAAAATAGCCTTAATAGGCACGATATCTCGTAAAGCATTTCATATAACATATTCATCAAATCATGCTTTTCATGTATGCATTCCTACTATAAAACATGCATTTTTTAAGGGGTCCACTCACAGTACTTCGCCGTCGAAAGCTGCGCAGACTAGCGAAGGTAAACACGCCACAAGAATTTGCCCCCTAAGCACATAAAGGGGAAATTCAGTCAAACTCTACTCAAACGACTTAATTTGGGAAAACGGACTTCGGAAACGGGTCCAGAACGTCGACATTAGCCTAGGAGAGGTCTCGGACGAAAACACGGAAAGTCAACGGTCAAAGTCAACGTTGACCGTTGACCGGTCAAAGTCAAAGTCAACGTTGACCGTTGACCGGGTCAACGGTCAACCGGGTCGGTCAACGGGTCAACGGGTCGGATCCAGTCAACGGGTCTGGGCTTGGATCTGGGTTGGGCTTGGGTTCTTGGATACACGGGCCCAGGCCCTTAACTAAAACGGCCCAAGGGCCTTTATAATTAAACATTTAAAATTAAAACAAAATAAAAAGGAAATTGGGTTTGGGTTGGGCTTGGCAGGAAGGCCCAAAGGCCATAGGGTTTCCTGGGTTGAAGCATAACGGGCTTAAAGCCCGTGGGTTAAGGCAGGTGGCCCGAAAGGCCTTAGCTGACGGAAGAGAACGCCGGAGCTTCTACAGCTCCGGCCGGCTACAAACACACACCCTAGACTTCGATCTAGGTACCAAAATGAAGAGTGGAACGAGAGGAGTGAAATGGTACCTCTGGTTCGCCGTCGAACGGCTTGTGGTGGCCGGAAAACCTCCCAACACCCACGGCCTCGCCGGAGGTGGGTGTGTCCAAAACCCGATTCGATCCCGTTCCAAAACCTTAGAAAAACACAGAAATCCTTATCATTAGACACTCCCAAACAACCCTACACTGTTAAAGGAGGGAAAGGAACTCACCTAGCCGGAGGAAATTAGAAAAACCCGTCGGAGGGACTGGGCTTGGGTGTTGGTTCGCCTGGGTTACTCCTGGGCTCCGCCGAGCCTTACACGCGTAGGGAGAGAGAAAGGAACGATGGCGATGAGGTAGTGAAAGTGGTGCTCACGGCGCAGAGAGAAGAGAGAGAGAAGAGGGTTTCGGGTAAATGAGGGAAAGGGAGAGAAATTGCAGAGAATGAGAGAGAGACTGACTCGGGGTAGGGGACAGAAGGAAGAGAGAGAGAGATTGTTAGGGTGCTGACACGTGGCAACATGAAGGAGTTTGGGAATCTGGATGAAGGGTCCAGATTTAATCAGAATTAGGGACCAAAAATGAAAATTTTAAGTAAGTTTTAGGGAATTTTGGGATTACATATAACTAGGGGGGTTGGGGTGTTACAAGTAATGGCATCTACGAGGAAGTTAACTTTTCTACAAATTTGTTGCCACTTAATAAAATTAGGATTTTTATCACAAATGGTTCATGACATTGATCAAACACATCATTTTAGTCCCTGACATTGAAAATCAATAGAAATAGTCCCTGAGATTGATCAAACACATCACAAATAGTCATTCCGTTAAAAACTCTTTGGGCAATTTTCAAAGCTTCGTAATTCAATCGTTTCTTAACCAAATTCGACCCATAATATATCAAAATGAAGATAGGAAAGTGTAGAAGAAGATTGTACCTATTTGGCAGCCCAATGGTTGCTGTAGATGGCTGGAAAATAGTCTCAAATGTGACTGGTCCGCGGAAAAACTGGAAAACTCGCCGAAAACTGGGTAAATTTTAAACGTTCATAACTTCTTCAATACTCAACGAAATTGAGTGATTCAAAAATGAAAATCATACTTCTTGACGATACAAAGAGAATGGTACCTTTATTGATTGCTAATACACCATGGTTTGCCCGGAAAAATAGCTCGAAATTGGATAACCATTTTCGAGTTAGCCAATTTCGAACCGTTTTTCGGCCAAACTACGGTGATTTAGCCATCAAGAAAGATACCATTCTCTTCGTCTCGTTGCGAAGTATGATTTTTGTTTTTGAATCACTCGATTTCGTTGATTATTGAAGACGTTATGAACGTTTAAAGTTTACCCAGTTTCCGGCGAGTTTTCCAGTTTTTCCACTGACCAGTCACATTTGAGGCTATTTTCCGGCCATCTCCGGCAACCATTGGGCTTCCAAATAGGTATAATCTTTTTCTACACTTTCCTATCTTCATTTTGATATATTATGGGTCGAATTTGGTTAAGAAACGATTGAGTTACGAAACTTTGAAAATTGCCCGAAGAATTTTTAGCGGAATGACCATTTGTGATGTGTTTGATCAATCTCAGAGACCATTTCTATTGATTTTCAATGGTAGGGACCAAAATGATGTATTTGATCAATATCAGGGACCATTTGTGATAAAAACCCATAAAATTAAAAGAGTTCACCAGCTATGTGTGATGTCCTCAACAATAGTTCTGAGCCTCCTAGAGATCTTGCAACTGCCAAGAATCCCATCATTAACCATCTTGGGGTCAAATTGAATCACCACATCTTTGATATTTATCAACTGATCTTCATCTTCATTATAACATAGAGGTCAATTAGGCGAGATATTTAGATTGAATCTACTCAATCTTTTTGTAGTTTGTAGTCTTTCAGGAATAAGAATCCAACCAAAAGTTTAACTTTATGTGGAATACAAAGTTTCCACATTTTTGCTACAAGCTCATTTCTAGTGAGCATTTCTAATTTCCTTGATTTGGATCCAAGCAGTGGCGGAGCCAGAAACTCCTCAGGGCTTTGAGAAGTATAAAGAAATTAGACCAAATATAGTAATATATTGGGGAAAATTTTAAGGTCTCTTCTTCTTCCTTTTTTGTTGACAACAACTTTTGAACCCATGGGATGGTAGAATTGTCAAACTACACTCACCAATGCACTACAGGCTCTTAATTGCAAAACCTAGCAGACAACGAATATAGATTCGTAAAATTTCAAGATGGGCTTAGGCTTAACTTGGCCTCCACGTGGCTTCGCCCCTGGATCCAAGTAGCAATTTTGACTAAGAACTCACCATTAGCAGAAGGTCCTCATTTAAACTCATCAGGCTTCTCCTGTAAGGGAAAAGCAATACTACAAATTTTATTGGCAACGACAGTAGAATCAAGAGGCAAAATCAAATCTGTGTCCCCTCTTCCACCCGTTAGAGAGGTCTTAGATTCGATAAAGGCGAAGTTGAACCACATTCTAGTAGTATTCTTCTTCATTTGTAAGTGAGAGATCTTAGATTCGATAAAGGCGAAGTTGAACCACAGTATTATAACATGCCCATTGTAAAGATTAGTTCACTCTCCTACCCTTTTAGTGTAGATATCATTGTTTGTTCAAAACAATTTTTTTTTTTTGGTATAATTGAAAGAAGAGAAAAATCATGAGCATTGAAGTAATTTTGCAGAAAAAAATTTGTGTTTTTTTCCTTTCCTTTACACATGTTATCAAAACATGTCTCTAATTTAAAAATAAAAATAATCGACGTTTCACTCTTGCTCTTTCTCTCTCTCACATTTCCCTCTTACTTTTCTTTCTTTCATATTATAATGTTTTTTAGAATTGTTACTGGTACTCTATATTTCTTATAATTAAAAAGAAAAATATATTTGTGAGCTAGAAAGAAAAATATATTTGTGAGCTAAAAAGAAAAATACATTTATAAAAAGGGTAGAATAAAACTTTTGAGTACTAATAACAGTTCTATTTTTTTGAATTTTTTTTTTTCATATTTAAGGGCTCCATCTAGCATGTTCTAAGCTTTTTCAACTTTGTCAAGCACAATGAAAGTGCGTAGTTGGCCACCACGGAAGTGGACTCCACGAATAAATTGGTAACAAAACGATTTACAAGTTTCCAGACATTTTTGGTTCTTTGTTATTGTTTCTAGACCTTTTGTCCCCATAATAATAATAAAAAAAGACCTAAGTGAATTATGAGTCTATGTACTAATGGGATTGTCGGAAGATAGTTCATAATGTGGGAAAAAAAATAGAATTTAAGGTCCTGTAATAAAGTTTAATAGGATTTAGGTTCAAAATTAAAATTTTCGTTAATTTTTCATTAATTATTAACACGTGAGTCATATATATGAGGTTAAAATAGAACTCTTCGTTAATTGTTTGTGAGTCTTATATGTGAAACTAACTTTAGCTAACTTTATATTTTTAGTCTTATATGTGTGCCTTATGTAATGGAAAATTACGAAACTTTCATTTTGGACTTAGATTATAACAGACTTCATCACATAGATTTAAATTCTAATTTTTTGACGATATAGACTAACTTCCAACTATTTTATCACTATAAAAACTATTAATTCAATTAAGCCGTAAAATAAGCTTTGTGAATTTGTAAAAGAAGAGAGGCGAGGGTGACTTGTATTTGAAAATCGTGCGAATTTAATAAGCGGCAGTCTGCAATGCGTAGTTAAGCATTCACAAAAGTTTGAGCCTTCAGGATTCACATGTTACGGATCAATCATGTCTATAAGGAAAAAGACAAGATAGCTGACAGCCTTGCTAACGTATGCACCGCTGTACGTAAGTGATACTTTTTTAGTCTTCGGTGGCTAGTTTATGATTTTCCAATGATCTTGATTCGAACACTTTCTAAGCTTCTACCACACATTCATGGTTACAATCTTTTTCGTACTTTTTTTATTTATTATTTTGTTGTAACGTACTTTACTTCTCAGCTTGTAAAAGTTAGTCTACAGGTGAGCTTTTAGTTTAAATACCAAATTTAAAATCATTTAAGTCATTTAGTATTACGATTTAGTAGTATTTTTCTTTACTTGTAAGTAAGAGATATTAGATTCAAGTCTCGTTAAAGGCGAACTTGAATCACATTATTGCATCCTTTGTTAAAAATAAAAAAAAATTAACTTGAAATATTATATTTTTAGTTTAGCTATAAAGTCAAATAGCCACTTAGTACTACAGTCTAGTAGTATTCATCTTCACTTGTAAGTAAGAGGTCTTAGTTCGATTCTCGTTAAAGGCGAATTTGAATTATTACTAGCCAATTGTGAGGTTAAACCTATCTCTCCTCCTAAGTGTAAATAATATCGTTTATTAAAAAAAAAAAAGTTCAAATAATTTGCTAGTTAAATAGACAATAATGCTCAACCTTAACATCATCAAGATGCATAAACATGATTGTTTTACGTAATTGGATTATAATGTTATTTTTTGATTGATTGATTAGGAAAGTAAATTTACAAACTAAAGCTTATGGAATATTTTGCGTTGATTCTTCATAGGCTTTTGGTTGGGGATTTTTTCATGATCCCATTGTTGTTCCTGGCTCCACAAATGACTTCAGTGCTGCATGCGGTTCATTTTCTAATGACGACGAAAAACTAGATACGATGGTGTTGCTGCAAAATTTGAATCAACTTTTATTAGGAAGGGAAAATTTAGCAATGTCGCTGAACTTACAATCTTCTTCTGATTTGCGCTTTGACTTTTAATTAGGTTTTGAGCCTTGTAATTAAATTACCCTACACTATAGACGGTGAAAAGGTTTGAACTCAGAACGCTTTGAGCTAAGAGAAAGACCCGAACCACAAGAAAAATCGGACTGAGGCACCTATTAAAACGTCCTTAACTGAATGGACGTAATAACCCTCAACTTAACTGAAAGTGGGCCTGTAGGTTTTGTAAGCCCATCTTTACTTTAATTGGGCCATTTTGTGATGGACCTTTTCTTGTGTCTCTTATTTCTTCTGCATTTTAGGCCCATATATACCATCATCTCCCAAACGCGCTCTTTAAAAAGAAGGGAAAATCAAAACTCGTTTTTCTCCCGCCAAGCAAACGAACTAGAGAAAATGAGAGAGAACCGAACACCGCTCAAGGACCAATCCCGACCTGCGAAGCTCGCAACTCCCGTTCCCAAGAAGAAGGTACGATTTCGAAACCCTAATAGTTTCCTCACCTCAACATTCGATTTCGATCGACATTTCTGATTCGCCGAGTTTCTCTCGCAGATTCCGAAGAAGAGCTTGAACACCGTCTTTTCTGCAGTTTCGGAAGACGAACCGGTGGATAATTTCAAGATTTCTGTGGATTCTACTCCGATTTCTGAGAATTCCAAGGTTTCAGTGGATTACACTCCGATTTCTGTGATTTCTGATGTGGATTTCAACGAGGTAAGCTTCAATTTCAGTCCCACTTTTTGAAAATTTTCGTTTTAAATTTCAGTCCGATTTACGTTTTTGATTTATCGGTTTTATTTCTCTTGATTTGTTATAAGTTTTAGCTCAGGTCGGTTGGATTTGAATCGATCTTAATGTGCCTGTGTGGTTGCTGAGAAAATGTCCGAATGAAATGAAATATCTGAATATTTCTGTTGGTTTGAAATTGACTGTGTGATTGTGATCGTGAGGATTTTAATTGCATATTTTATCGTTCAGAGTCTGATGCTGGTGCCGGATCCAGTTCTGTCGATGTCATCAGAGACATTGCTTCCATCCAATGTCTCACTGTCTCCGGAGGCCAGTGTTAATAAGGATGGACTGGGCAATGTCTCTCTGAGTAGTGGTAAATCAAGCGAATTTGATGGCTCGAACTTTGGTTCTATGGAGGCTGACATTGTAGCGAGATTTCTCAGGCAAGCGCGGACTCAGGTCTTGAATTCCGAGGTGGATACTAAATCTAAGAAGATTCTGGATGCGCTGGTTGACATTGTCTTAGAGGAGCTCCACACTTCACCTGCAGAGAGGGACCGGGTTACTGAACTTCTGTCGACAAAAGTTTACATAACAATGGCGTGTTTCGTGCTCTGGATCATTGCATTGGCTGTCTGGATGTTCAGCTCTGGATTCCGAAACACTTTTCGTGGACCTCTGCCTACTTGAGCAGTAAGACCTCTTGTCTTGGGGCTCAGTGGTTTAGCTTTTATTCTTCCAATTTGAGCTGATTTAATACTCTTGTTCTTGGCATTGTGCTCATGGTTGTGGACATGCACAGTTCACAATGGATAGTTTTATCAATATCTGAAATATTAGTTGTGTACACATATATGCTCATGGCTTTAGTATGGATAGTTGTCCACTCCTATCCAATCCTCGTCACCAAACGAGCCCTAAATGTGATATTCTAGTATCCCCAATCCAATCTTAGTAATTTTGTGTTCCGTGACTTTTAGTCTTTCAGCATGCCAAGCTTCATTAGTTTGTGACTTGTCATTGGAGATGTACTAGTAACTGGACGGTACCCTTTCTACTCATTTTTACAAGGACATTCTTGAGCCCTTCTGTTGTACAATTCTTGTTTCTTTTCTTTTGGCCCGCAGAAATAGGTTAACATGTCCAATTTTGTGTACTGGGTTGAGCCCAGATTTGGCCCATATGTACACATGGTCCACATTTGTGCAATCTTATCAATGCATGGAAGAGGACTTTGATGCCCTAATGTTAAGTTGTCTAGGTTAATGCAAGTAAAAGAACTCCTGATATAAGCATCTGGTTTTCCTTGTCTGGAAAATCATTCTGAAAACTAGTTTGGGTACCATACTTTATGACACATAACTAGTTTTGACACCGTACTTTTGACGACACATAACTAATTGATTTAAATTTAACCAAGTGAGTATGATCAAGGATTTTAGTTAAATGGTTGTGTGACTTGTGTCCGTCGTCAAGCAGTTATATGTGCCCCAACTAAGAAATTCCAATACACTAAACATTTGAATCATCTTCTGTAATTATTGGTAATGCGAAAACCGGTTGCTTGATCCCCCGGGTTTATCCACCAACTAGTTTGCTTAATTTGTCATTCTGTTAGGATTGGGGTTTCATGGTGCTCATAATTTTGTCTGCTTAATTTGCTGTTTATCGTTTTGTTTGCTCTCTACCTGTATCGACATATTTGGAAGAAAAGAGAGGTGGAGGATGTGTTGATTGCTGATTTACTATAGCCGAATCTTAGTAATATATTAGATAAAGAAAAAGATATATCCACTTGGTGAATCTGGTAGAACACATTCTTTGAATGGTTGAAATCATCACTCATTAGCCAAGCTAGGTCTGTGATGACATAAGCAATGGGATCACACCATCTTAAAAAATCTGTTAAAACTAAACTATGATAGTAAGTTGAATTTCAATTGGAACAAGGGGAAGAAAAACCAGTCAAACCTTAGGGCCAAAGATTTGTTCTAATTTACAGCACTAAACAATCTTAGGGAATAGATTAATGGAGGGGAGGTGAATTTTTAGACGACAGCTATAAGTTGGTTTTTCAAAAGCTTGTCGTCCTTCTAGTTGTTAATTATTTCCTTCTAGTTAAATCTTTTGTCTTTAGTCCTCGTAAATTGACAGCAGAGGCCTAATTGCTTTTATTTTACGTAACAAGGACTCCGGAGAACAGATGAAGAACGGGATAAACTTCTACCGTGACAGCAATTTGCTGGAGGGAACCAATTAAATCGCGCCGACGAATGGTCCGGGGGTAAATGTCTTGTTTTTAAATCTTGAAAATAATTTTCGGGATAAACTTCTACTGTGAGAGCAATTTGCTGGAGGGACCCAATCAAATCGCGCCGACGAATGGTCCGGAGGTAAATGTCTTGTTTTTAAATCTTGAAAATAATTTTTAGTTTAATGACAGTGAAAGAAGGAGAGAGCTAGCTCTACTTAAAAGCAAAGATTCTGATTTGGGTATAATTCCCAAGGGAAGCAGAGTTTGTTGTTGTTTAAAGTAGTGATTAGCATAATTAGAGGGAAAGACACTAAGAGCCATGGATGAAGATTATGTGTTGAAATTGTTGGTTTGGTTACGTTCAATGTATTAAAAGGCGTAGGCGTCCAATGCATAGTCCAGCCTAGGATGGCGTGAGGAAAATTTTAATATATATATATAAGTATATTTATAACAATATAATACTTTGTAAAACAAATATAACTATAATTAAATTCAAAGATAATATCATCTTCTTTATTACTAAGAGTAGTTGTACTTGGAAACTATGTCATATAGTCTCAAAATGTTATAATTATTTATTTTATTGTAAGCAATTATAGAGAACTTCAAGGAAAATAAGCACGAATGGTCACAATTATTGGAAAATTTCAAGCAAAATAAAGGCTGAATGTTGCAATTATAAGTAATTTAAAAAGAAATAAAGGCTGAGTGAAGTAATTATAGGGTATTTAAAATGATATAAAGCATTAATTATGGAATTTAAAGGAAAATAAAGGGCTGAGTGGAGTATTTATAGGGTATTTAAAATGAAATAAATGGTGAAAATAAAGGGTTGAGTGGAGTATTTATAGGGTATTTAAAATGAAATAAAGGCTGAGTGGAGCAATTATTATGGAAATTTATGGAATTTGGAGAGAGAAAGTCACATTTTTCTTTGTTGAAACTAGAACGGCATAAAACATTTCAGAAAACCTAGATTTTGAAGAAAAAAAAATGCCCAGATGAATGCCTCGGACACCCAGACGCGCTTCAGTGAAGCCTTCCGCCCATTCCCTCAAAATAGAGGCGAGAACACTAACGCCCAGCCTCAGAGGTTGCCTAGGTGCGTCATGAGGTGAGCCTTTTAAAACATTGGTTATGTTCAATCTTCCCATAAACAAATTTATCTTAGTGCCAAACCTAGTTTAATCACATAGTAGGGCATATGTAGGTGTCCAATTAACATATCACAAGTTTTCTTTTGTTTCCTTAGAATTTAGTTACATAGTACTTATAGGAGAATAATTTACATGTAACGGGCTTTTACTTCTGTCTATCTATATATCTCATCATGTGATCAGTCACATTCTAGGAGATGCAGAGATAGTGGAAAGAAACCCTTTAACGACCTCTACTTCTCTCTCTGCATCCCACATTATGTGATAAGCCACATCTCGAGAGATGCAAAAAGAGAAGTTTTTGCCGACTAGGTTCATGCAATATTTACTATAGAGATCTAAAAGGATAGATATTTAGTGATAAGCTAGTGAGATATTTATAATCATTCACACCAAACCACCACAACCATTGATCAACCCTTGATTTGAACCCATATTATTCACCATCGCCTTCCAACCTTCAACATTCATACGTACCTATCTTTAATTTTTTGGGTTTTGTTTCTGGTGCTTTTTCCATCCCCTCCGACTTTTTTGTGCCTCAATTGTTTGATTGTGTCTGTCACAGGGGAGGCAATCCCTCTGGTGCATCATAATGCCACCTTGTGGTGGGTTTTATTAGTCTTTCAAAAGCATATTTTAAGGTTTCTTAGTATACAATGCCCCTCAAAGGGTTGGGAGATAACACATCACATGCCCACCATGATTTATGATGAGAATTAGGATTAGGTTCATGATTAACAAAACTTTAAGACATAAGCTAAACTAATCCCAAAACCATAAGTGATATGCGCATCTGGACCTTCGTTTATCCCAATGTCAAGTTGTTAGCACTATTTGTCGTTTTAAAAAAAAAAAAATTTGTTTATTTTTGGTTTTGGACCAAATAATTGTTGCTAGATTTGGCTTTGGAATTATGTCTACGGTGGTGTTCCTCCGACTTGTGCCCGATGAAATGTTCCTTGGATAGGAATCATAGGGATAAATTAGGAAAATTCATTATTTTTTTATTTTCAACATTTTTGCTATATTTTAATTTTAGAGTTTAAGATTTAATAGGATGAAATCAAAGTAGAGTCGAGAGAAATAGGATCGTCCAGTTGTGTTTTGGTGCTTGTATTGTTTCATTCATAAAATATGTTACGCATGCGTTAGAAGTTACCACAAGTTACGGTAAGGGAGGAAAATAAAATGGATTTAGATAGAGAAAGTTTGGAGTAAATGGTTGTTCAATTAGCTATTTTGTTACCCTTATGTGAGGATTCTCTTGGTATAAGGTATTGATTAAACTTAACTAGTCCCCATAGTTATGCTTAAATTTCACATTGCACTATGAAATTCACAACGCTTTTTCGGTCAAATGTTTTGTGTCTCAATTTGTCATTCAGCATCAATTCCGCCAACAATTCTGTCAAAATCGAAGACGCAACTCTCTAATTTTTTTTCACTTGAGTGCCATGTTAGTGATTTTGACGGAGTTTTTAAGGGAATTGACGGTAAAAAGTAAACTGAGATATCAAACATCGATCAGGAAAGCAATGCTATTATAATTTTCGGTGAGCAATGTGTAATTTGACCAGCGCTACAACAGTTCTATGGGTTATGGAAGCCAACCAAAAACAAAAGAGAGGGTTTTCTTTTACTTTAAGAACATAAAACGATAATTATGTCGCAAATTGCGATTACAGTATGAAAAATATCTTGTTTTCTTAACAAAATAAAAACATTAATAAAAGGAAGAAGCCCTGTCGGGAGGAAATGCGGAGGTGGAGTTGGAGCATAACTGCCCACACCTCAGAGGAGGAAAACTCCAAAATCATTAACAAATACAAAAGAAAAATGTCAAAAGAGGGATTTTCTGAAGAAAAAAAAAAGATTTTCTATAAACTCTCTGATACTTTATTTGTTTTTATAATACTTTATAATATTAACATAAAAATTAACGTTAAATTGTAAAATGATAAATAATCCATAAATAATTTTATTTTGGGAGACTCTTAACATTTCTCGGTACAAATACAAAGGCCTGGGTGGGATACCAAAAGTGCCAGAGAAAGCAACCCACGTTGCACATGGATTTCCCCTTTGTTTATTATTTCTTTTCTGGATCACCACCATTCAAAAAATCATTGCAGGGAATGAAAACAAAACATTTTATGTGGGACCCTCCGACCTGGTCAATTAGTGGAAGCCAACACCGCCACCATCCATCCAATAAAATTGTTACATTTATATGCCCCCTTAATCTTAATCTTCAATCTTTAATCCTTAATCTATACTTTCATCATCCATCCAATAAAATTAGTGGAAGCCAACACCGCCACCATCCATCCAATAAAATTGTTACATTTATATGCCCCCTTAATCTTAATCTTCAATCTTTAATCCTTAATCTATACTTTCATCATGTGTATTATTACTTTATTGGATGGTGTTTGTTGGGTTAAGTTTCCTCTTCAATCAAATTCTAAATTATTTTATTTGGTGGCCTTCCTTTTCATTGGCAAGTGTTACTTCTCACTAAATTAAACTTTGTTTTTCTCTTAATTCTTTCTTGAATTTAAATGTTCCTTGGGTTTTGGATTTTGTGTGTTGGCTTGTTTAGCTACTAATTAGGAAGATAATTAATTAATTAAATTATTCAAGTTAGCATAGTTGTGTGACTTGTATTCTTCTAGTTTAGATGCTAAATTTAGGTAAAGGGCTTGATCACAAAAGGGACAATGGCAAAACTTTGTTTGTCAAAGGGAGGTCATTTAGGTATGTCATACAACTCTCAGTAAAATTTAGGGCATGTTTATAGCCTAATAGGTTTAAAGGAACAAAATTGGACCTAAGCAAAGAAGGGGCAAGGTTGATAGCAATGCATAACAAGATAAAATTTGTTGGTTTATGATAAACTTACAGTATTCAACTTAAAACTAATTGATACGGAATTTTTATAGTTTTTGAGTTCTTTTGTTTCCGTCTTAGTTAGCTCATCATTTGTGATTGAATTGGAACTAAACGTGTGGCTTAATCAAACTTAGCAGCATAAAACCACATGCAAACAAATTGAGATAAAGATACGCATTTTTATGTATAAGAGAAATTTCGTTGCGCTTGAATACAAAATTCAAACATTTGTCATGTCTTTTATTATTAACTTAAACCATTTATCTATTGATATTTCTTTGAGAAGTAAAATTAAATAATTACACAATCCTATTTCACTATTACCCATATGGTATTGAGGTAACAGTTCGTTAAAAAAAAACTCATAAGAATACTTTAGTTAGTTTAGACTTTATATCATGCAAGAAAATGAATTTTGAAGTGAAGAGTTATAACAACCTTTTATTCGCAAATGATGGATTATTTTGATAAATAAGATTTTTCTATTTAATTCACTGCTTACCGAGTTTAAACCTTCCTCTTTCTCCTTAATGATAGATTATCGGTAGTAAAAATGGTATTCGGAAAAAGAAAAAGGAAGAATAAGGGCTGGTTTGGTATTGCTGTGCTTTGAAAAAAAGCTGCTTCTGATGTGCTGTGAGAATAAGCAGCTGTGAAATAAAGCAGCAGAGTGTTTGGTAAACTTTTTTGTAAAAGTGCTTTTGAAAAGAAAAAAAAACAGTATTATAGTGTTTTGCAAACTTTTATGTAAAAGAGATGTGAAAAAAAACCGGTTTTTCAAAGCTAGGTTTTGCAGCTTCTTGTTTTTGGCTTTTTTTCACCCAAAACTGTGAAAAAAAAACAAAAGCTGAATGTTTACCAAATACCAAAAACTCTCCCAGCTTTTTTTCATACCAGCTTTTTTTAAAATCACCTCAACCCCAAACTGGGGCTAAATCTAAGAAACGACATTTCCCAACAGTAATTAGTGACTGCGTTTAAGGAAATGACGCGCTCTTCCCACCGTTCCAACTCTTCTTAATAGCCCTCCCTCCCTCCCTCCCTCTCATTCCTCTGTTGGATTAACAGAAAACCGAAATCCCCTTCCAAATACCATTCCAATTCCAATTCCTCCGTTTGATTCCGAATCCTCACCCCAAGGGGATAATCAAAATCCATGGCGTCGACTCTGATTTCGAATCCCGTAGCCACCTCCGAACGAGCCCGGGATCCTTCTAGAAGGAAAAAGAAGAAGAAAATCCAATCCAAACAAGACCACCTCCACCACCAAGAGCCCGCCAACAGCCACACCAAGTGGAAGTCCGAGGCACAGCAGCACCTCTACTCCTCCAAGCTCCTCCACGCCCTCAACCAAGTCTCCATTAACCCCGCACCCGACTCCTCCGCCCCCGCCGCCAACTCCTCCGCTTCCACTTCGACTCCGCCACGCGGCCGAGCCGTTCGCGAGACCGCCGACAGAGTACTCGCCGTCGCAGCTAAGGGTAAGACCCGCTGGAGCCGCGCCATTCTCACCAGCCGCCTTAAAATCAAGTTCCGCCAGCATAAACGGCAGAGATCCGCCGCTGCGTCGGGGACTGGGTCGACCCGGCCCAGGAAGACCAAGTTCACTGTTCAGCGGCTGAAAGGGAAGGGCTTGCCGGCCGTGCAGAAGAAAGTACGGGTTCTGGGCCGTTTGGTTCCCGGTTGCCGGAAACAGCCGTTGCCGGTGATTCTAGAAGAAGCGACTGATTACATCGCGGCTCTGGAGATGCAGGTCCAAGCCATGAGCCGGCTCACTCAGCTGCTCTCCGGTTCAACTTCCGGCTCCACTTGATTGAACGGGGTTGGCATGTTGCCATGGGTTCCTCCGTCGATTAATCCTTTTTTTTTTCCTCCTTTTTTTTTTCTTTTTTGGCTCTCAGTGCAAGTAATTGTCATTTATCCTGTTAAATACATGATGTCTAGCTCTTCTCTTTTTCATTTTCCAGTAATTCTATTTCCACCCACAGCACTATGAAAAAAATGGAAGAAATCTTCAATTGAATAACCAAATTATTATTATTTTTATGGGTATTATTATTATTGGATAATTTAGGTACGTGTTTATTTGGGCTTATCCTACAACCCGATTTTCACTCTCTTAGTTTTAGGTACCAATTTTGTTCTTAATGTAGCTGCCAAGAGAAAAATGGTTCCTTTGGAAGTATTTTTACAGAAAATGTGCATTTTGGAACAAACACCTAAGCTCTTCAAGTGTTCTTTCAATATTCATTTGCTTTTTTTTATTAAAAATTTGTTCCAAAAATATTTTCACTAAAATTATTTTATGTCGTTTTAAAAATATTTTTAAATAAACTCTAAAATTTTGTGAAAATGATAATCTTAATCTTCAAATTGTACAAAATAACTTGCGCCTAATTCTGAACTAGAAAATAGAGCGAATATTGTGTTACTATCTTTTTATTGAAGATATGGAGGATAACTAATTGTCTCTTACATTATGTTTGGATTAAGAAGTTTAAGATTACTAAGGAATTTTAAAATGACATAAATTGAAATGACGGGATTTTATTTTTTAGAATTTTAGAATTTTCTTGTTTGGTTAACCTAAAAGAACAATGAAATTCAATACGGAATTTGTTATTTTTAAACTCTCAATCATAGAAATTGGGAAATGACACTTATTTACATAGAATTTAAACTTGGGAATTGAAGGTCCCAAATTCCAAGTTTTTTTTCCACGCGGAAATTCTAAATTTCTATGTTTATGAATCCAAACAAGAGAATTGGTGTATGTCAATTTATAAATTCCGACTTTTACCTAAATTCCAAGTTTATTTCCCTTATCTAAACATAGTGTTAGTTCAGCGGTATGTATAAGAATTTGAGAATTTAATTCGGATTTAATTGGCAATTTGTGGAGAGACTCTTTTAAGCAATCTCAGTAAATACTATTTAGATGCACAAAAATACATCTTCATATAGGAAATTTTATATACATTGATAATGCCACTAGTATTATAAAGTATGTGAGCTATGATGTCTCGTTTCTGTCTTAAATACCATTATTCTCTCACGCAGTACCAACAGGTGGATGGTTCTTATTGGGTGACGTGCGCATGTTATATCGTTGTGTTTGTCACATTTATCATCTGTTTTTATATCATGTTACAATGTAATAATCCACTCACTGTCAATTGGTTTTAGCTGAAAGCTGCAACAACATTTAGGTAGCAAGGATAGAACTCTATGGAGCTATTGGGTTAGTTTTGACATGACTGATCACTTGCAAGTTTGGGGACACACATTGTAACCACTTAGATATGACAAGACCTTTTTGAATGTTGTGGAAATGTTAGGAAAATGAATAATGGAATCCAATATCGTATGCTTACTATAGCAGGACTGTAGGGGGTAGATAAGTAAAAAGAATGGGGTAGAAAGAAAGAAAGCTGCCGAAAGTGTCCATACAAATAATATGAGAGAAGACGAATTGAAGAATGACGGGATTTTTATGATGTTTCAGAGTATTAAATATTTTGATCTTTTTAAACTAAAACCTAACAGTTTATCAGCATGTGATACTCCGGAGCAACATAGAATTATTGGGAAGGAGGTGGTGGGTTAAATTACAACATATATGCATGTGTGTTTGTCGTCCCCACCGGACAAGAGCACACTAGTCCCGATTTGGGGCGATGGCTGGTTCTATCTGTGCTCACCTGCCCCTCTTCACAGGGGTAACATATTTTGGTTAATACGTTTTTGGACAAAAACTCTCATTTTATCACGGGGTATGATTCTTTCCACTCTAAATCACTCTGTCTTTCAATTCTCTCATATTTTTACGGTCACGATAAACAACGTTAATATCTGATGTTGATTTCTTTATACAAAGAGAAAAGAGAAGTAAGAGACGAAGAGATCGGATGGGAGATAATCATACTTCTTTCATCACTCACTTTGCTAGCTGGTAGTGTCACTCTCAATCCTTCTCCACGTGTCCCTCCAGAGAGAGAGAGATGAAGGGTTCTTCAACACACACACGGGTGTTTGTGTTTCATCGCTATCAGTGGGATTGGATTAGGGTTTTTGATGATTGAATTGGATTGATTGGGGCAGGATAACTAGCTCCCTTGTAATAATATGGTTCAAAAAGGACCACATGCACCACAACAATTGCTCATACTGTCAATATATGCATACGACTCACAGACTCAGGGTTTGAAAACGAAAACGAAGCGTGTGTGTGTGTGAGAGAGAGAGAGAGAGAGAGGAGCAGAGCAGAGGAGAGAGAGCACATGGTGGCATTGATTTCATTTGGCATACAAACACCAGACTACACATGCAAGCCATGTGCATTATTTAATCCCCCTTCTCCTTATTAGTCCTTTTGAAGACAGTTGTTGACATGTCTTGGCTTTTGAACGTTGAACATACATCGGTAACCTTGTAAGTCAAAGCAAAACTAATATCGACATCTCTCGAAGGTGATAAATATCAAATTATGAATCGCTGTTAGATTAAAGTATCGACAATATCAATTACATATTCATCTATCAAAAAAGTATATTTAAGCGCACTCCTAGCCTTATAAATATCAATTATGAATTGCTGTTAGGTTAAAGTGTTGACAATATTAATTACATATTCATCTACCAAAAAAGTACATTTAACTCGTAGCCTTGTATACTCAAAAGTTTTACACCACATATCTTCCAAAGAAACAATCTTATGTCAGGAACGTATAATTTTTATTTGTCAAACGATAGATTTGTTAGATTAAATGTTAAATTAGGGAGTCGACGGAGTTCGAACCCATACCTCCAAAGAAACAATCTTATGTTAGGAACGTACAATTGGATGTACCTAGGAACCGAGTGTCGTTGCATAATTAGATGTTGAATTTGATCCAACGACTTAAAAGTAGTAAGAGATCTTATATTATATCTAAGACACTGGTTTGTTACACAATTGAATGTTGGCTTTTGATTTAATAGCTTAAAACTAATAATCGCGGGCCGTTAGATTTGATCTAATGACTTCAAAGATGTCAACCTTCAATACATGTAAATACTGAAGAAAAATATTTATAATTGCATTGGTCTTCTCTCCCTTTTTGGGGGCGCAAGTGCAATTTTCAATAATATCAGCCTATAAATCCATTAGCAATAATACATAGCCCAATTACTCTCTCCACTTACTTAATATATTCCACGAGTGGTATGATTTCATATTGATGATGAATAACCTTAAAATTATCATGGTGTTTATTGAGAGCTAAGGAAGCATTTGTAATCAGTCCGACATTCAACAGCAAATTGCCTTTGTTGTTAAGTTTAAAGGTTTTCCCACCCACCACACCAAATGCACCAATCTACTCATGCATTTGACAACATTTGGTTTCATATGATTACCACTAACACAATGTTTTGTATTCCTTGTGAAGTCATCGGAGTCTTACTAATTCAAGTGTTATAATATGATTGATATGAGGTTTATATATATTTTTTTGAATACATTGATATTTTTTATACTAAAGGGGAGGTGAAATTTGGCTAAGCCACACAATGGACAACCTAATTTAGTATTGAATTCGTCATCCATAAGATTCGAACTTCAGATGTCTCACTTCCAAGTGAAGAGAAATACTACCAACCCGTAGTATTGAGTGGCAAGATTTATATTTAGAGTATATCTATATCTATCTATATATATAAAGTGAGAAGACTAAAAAGGTGAAACATTCAAAATGCCAAAAAATACCCCTCCCTAATTAAGAATTCCAGAACAAAACAATTTAATTAACAAGGGTAAAATAGTAAAACTATATCATTTTGAAAATTTCAAACAAAGCACCCACTATGTGGGTAGTTACTTGATGAAATTAATATTACTATATTTGACAAAAAAATACTAATACATAAACATAATAAATAAAAAAAGTCAATTAGCACATACGTAAGCGTGTACTAATAAGGGACTAGTTATTAATAAAAAGACCGGTTACAGTATTGCGGGTATCATAAAATTATCACTAAAGCCATGTCCAGTCATGCATTTGAGAACATATTTGGTTTCATATAATTATTATTATGGTTAAGATCATAGTGTTACTAATTTAGGGATTATATTATGAATGGACGATAATGTGTATTTTAGAGTATGTATTATTAATACATAAATTACGTGTTATAATATTAGTGTAATTTTGGAATTACATTCTTAGCTGTTGATAGAGAGAAATAAATGATGGAAACACCTAGTTTATAAAAGGAGAAATTAGGTTCTCATCCCTCCTTTTGCTACTCCATTGATTAAAACCTTATTCATTTTCAATTTTTGATCAAGATCCTTGTGTATTAATAACATCATTAATTATTTCAATAATAAAATATTTTTACCTAAAATTATTCATTTAGTGTTAAAAATGTTACAATTAGTATATTTATATTTATGGTTAAATTTTTTATCATATATTTTTATTTTTAGTTTGTACCCATTTTTAATTTGCAAACCTTTTTTAATTTGTACCAATTTTCTTTTCAGTTTTAATTTGTACCCATATATTAATTTCTTTTTGTGCCCATATTTTTTAAAGTTTTATTTGTATTTGTGCCCATGTGTTTACCGTCACGTAACATTATATAATTAATTAATGATAGAAAAATTACATATGGTGACACACCCCGTCCATACTAGCCTGTTAAATTAAGAAAGCTTCCGAACTGTGTAAATGGTTACGTCACTCTCACGTGACGGCCAGCATGCCCTCCTTCGGGACGGGGTGTGTCATATGGTATATTTATGTTTATAGCTAAACTTTGTATCATATATTTATATTTTTAGTTTGTACCCACTTTTAATTTGCAACCTTTTTTTAAATTTGTAGTATTTTATTTTTAGTTTTAATTTGTACCCATGTATTAATTTCTTTTTGAGCCCATTTTTTTTTTAAATTTCATTTGTACTCATAATTTTTTAATCTTTTATTTGTACCCTAATTTATGTATAATGTACCCATTCTTCTTTATTAATGTACCACTTTGTTATATGTGAAATGTACCAATTTTTTTAACAATATGGATACATTCTTTTGCCATTTATTATTTCTTATTGTTAAATAGTTTTTATCCATTTATTCAATTAAAACATTTGATTTTTTTTATTGTAGTCGTTTCTAATAGTATTATAATGAGGGATTTTAAATTTATAGGATTATAAATCTCATAAAATATCAAACAATTAATGTCAAAACTATAAAAATATAAATATTAATAGTAATATAATGAGGTGTACAAAGTCAAGGGACTTTGATCAAACCTTGAATATCATTAAGGTTTTAGTCAAAGAGTGTTAGAGACTAGGGACCGCATCTAAAGTATCCCTTTATAAAAATTTACAAGATGCACCACATCTATTCATATCTAATCTTACAATCAGGATATAAGGGATTTTGTTGCTCAACTCGTTAAGAGCATCTACTCGTAAACTCAAGATCATGCGCTAAATTTATAGAAGAAACAATTGAGATACAAATCCTCAACTTTGATTCTCATTCAGTCATCTTTATATCTCCCCGATTACTATACAAAACAAAAGAGACGTTTGCAGAGATGGCGGAGTTGTTAGCATGCATATTAATTAGCCCCGACCCACTCAAAGATAAGGACACGAAATTAACACCCATACATGTTTACTTTGCCCAAACTCCATGAAACCTAATCATAAATCTATTGGGGGTTGCCGGCTCCACAAAAGCATCATTTCATTAGTCGCAAGCATGTGCTTCTCTTAGCAGTTACATCAGTAGTACTGCCCAAGCATGCATGTTTCTGCTTTATATATATATATATATATATATATATATATATATATATATTGAATTTTACCATGAAATAGTGAATTGAATGAGTCTGCTTTAGAACAGTAAAGTCAATTGCTTTTGAAAGGATATAACAGTATAAGTTGCATTTGCAGTACTATATTGCACGCACTTGATTAATTTGTTTATTATTCGGAGTTGGATAGATATGATGTTCTTTGGCCAGCTAGCGTTGTAAACTAAGTTAGGTATATAAATCTTTGTTCCAGGCTTCCAGCTAGGTTACAGAAACAAATAACATTGTTTATATCTTCCACTAATTTTACTTAATAATATTAATATATATATATAATCTATATATATTCTTTTTCTAATTTTTTTTATATATGGAATCAAAGCTTAATAAGATGTTATTTTAGTTGCTTTCAATGAGTTTAACCATATATATCACCAGTGAGAGAGTTTCCTTCTTTCAAACTTCACATTTCGAATGCATAATTCTCCAAAAGATTGAGACGGGACCATATATCTAGTGTCATAGTGATTAGACTTGTAGACGAGCAATTTATGTATGAGTGGTATAAATATCAAAAGGGTATTATGTTTGCGTTAATCGCTCTGATGTGATTGTGATTTGTATGTCCTTATATATATAGGTTGAAGTTTCATCGACGGTGGAGAACTATTCACACATGATCATGAAGACGAAACCCCATTTGTCATACAGAAGCAGCAGTTACCTTCAAATATGCAACCCTAATTAAGTTCTAATGAGAAAATTGCATCTAATTCTCGGCTCAATGAAGCAACAGACGGAGGAGGAGTGGTATTGTTGGTACTGTGGCAAAGATATTCTAAGAACAGATATATATAGTGGCACACATGAGGAAAATCGTTAGTCGCATGTGATCTGTCAAGGCATAGACCAACAACATAGATCGGTATTGCATTGAATCACCTTTAAATTTCTTCGACCATGTCAGTAAGCAACCAACCAACGCACCAATATCTCTGTCTCTCTCTCTCCAACCCTTTATATATGCATATATATATATATATATATATAGAGGGAATTGTTATTAGCACTTCAAAAATCTTATTCTACACTCCAAACTTTTTATATTAGGAAAGAAAAATACACTTGTGAGGAGTATAGAATGAGATTTTTGGAGTGCCAATAATACTTCCCTATATATATAAATCTTCTTTTTCATATGTGTAATGCTAGAGAGATTAAATTTGCAAATTAAATTATGTGTCACCAATAAGAAATAAATACGTTAATCAACACTTTAGTAATAATTCAATCATCAACTTTCATATATTTAGTTTACAAAATTTGATTTACAAATTTAGTTGCATTACCCTTTTCATAAATATGGGTCTTGCGCCATGTGAGTACAAGAAAAGCCAAGGGAAGAGAAAAGGACATGCATTTGAAAATCGTATAGTCTAGACTATTAAAGTTGTTTAGACCACATGGAGGGGTCGTGGGTTTGTCCATTAAACTCCAAGAACAAATAAAGTAAAAGAGAAAAAGAAAAAGTCGCGGAGAAGATGGCAATTCCATATGGTCTGCACTACCTATCTAGAGAGAGAGAGAGAGAGAGAGAGAGAGAGTTGATTCATATGATAATCCCAACTGGGGTTATAGTGAAGCAAATCAGGTTCGTCGTCTTGGATGGCGACAACTTCTCTAACCAGTGTCCATTGGGTTTTGCAGGTAGGAAACTCGGGGGGCCAATGGCCAACCATCCTATATATAAACTTGAAATTTTTCTTCCAATATGTAAGACGTTTAAATTGTGACACTGTGTGTCTAATCAATCTATTTCTGAACATGAACTTTGACAGTAAAATTTAGGATTTATTTGATAAATTATTTTGTTTTTACTTTTTATCTTTTGTCGTTGAGATATTGGGGAAAAAACATATGCTGGAAATAAAAAATGAAGAAGGGTGGTGCGAAAGACAACGAAACAAACAAAGAGGAATGAATGAAAAAAAATCTTGAGAGTGAAACCAATTAGTTTAATACAGTTTTTTCTTTCCATCTTGTACATTTCCTTATTTCTAGATGTACTGCCTCCACTCTAATACAAAATTTAAAATAAAAATAAAATGATTATCAAACGAATTCTTTAAGGGTTTGCTTTCATGTCCCCTTTCTCTCCTCTCTTACTTGTATCTTTTTTTTGTTTTCATTTCTAGAAGGTTAAGATGACTTAAAGTTTAAATACATCGATCCGCATGTAATAACAAGTGAAAAATGAAAACACATAGCATTGTTTAAGTTTCATACCATAATTTCTTCTAATATACTATATGATTATGTTACAAGATTCTAAAAGACGCTAGGCGCTAGTCAGGTGGCGGGCTGGGGCCTAGCGCCTAGGCGGCTAGGCCGAGCGTAGGCAAACTAGGCGGATTTAAGTAAATTTATTGGATGTCGTGTAAATAAGTGTCTTTTTATACCAAAAATATATATAATTTCATCATAAACTACAAAATAGAATGACATATATATTATGAAGTATTGGAACATACTAAAAACATGGGGAGCAAACATATAATGTGTGTTTATTTAAGTGTTCAATAAGTCTCTTACAATTTATTGGAAACAATAAAATGCAAAAGGAAAGTTATCTATTTTCTATCTAAGTGAGTTACAACCTAGGCAGGTGTCTAGGCGGGTCTGGGCGGGTTAGGCGGGTGCCTAGACGGTCTAGGTTGGCGCCTCAGCGGGTCTAGACATTAATCGGGGCAGTGGCCAGCTACCTAGCGCCTAGGCGGGGATTTTTAGAACAGTGTTCTGTTACAGTTTGAGCTCACATTTTTATTTTATAGAGAAGACCCTATATATGGTGACATGCACTAGGAATTAGGGATATTTTTCTTCAATTTATAGTATTCAATCTGGATTATTGGGATCGCCAATTTAATTCGGAATTATTAAGGGAATAAAACAAGAGAAGAATGTTCCTAGCTAGAAATGATGAATTTATTAAAGGGAGTTTTAACGAAACACTCCCGGTGATGTTCACTTTCAACAAAAAACCACATTTTTACCTTTTCCTAGTACTATTCACTACACATTTATTTGTTATTTTTCATTAAAACTAGAGTTTTTTTGGACTTTTTGTTAGTTTTCTTTTTATTAAACCCATAGGGCGATGATTAATTACTAAAAATTTCCTAAATAGTAACTCCAATTATTGTCAATGGAGTATGGAGGGCAATTTCTTGTACATTAGAGCACTTCTAATAGGGTCGACAATCGAGTAGACAAATTTATTTTGATGAGCTACATACGCAAAAACTACCTCTATTGGTATAGGCAATTAAGTTTGCAAATGGATAGTGATTTCAACCCACTCTTTTTATTTTGTACACACCCTTTGTTAATAGTAATTATTGATTTTACTTTAATTGTTCAATCTAACGGCTACAGAACTTGAGGGTTGTATATGAGGTGAGAAAAGGTGTGTAAAAAGCACTAACCTTCGCAGATTTTGCCTATTCTCCCAAAGTACGTAGGCAATGTTGCCTACAATACCATGAGCAGGCAAATGGGGCCTCATGTCTCATTTTATAGTAAAATATTCTGTCACAAAACTAAAAGGTAAAAATAAATATTATAGATGAAAGAAAATAATAAATATAATTTTGCCTATTTGGTTTGTCTAAACTATTGGAGTGACAAACTTTTTCCATGAAGCAATTAAGTAGGCAACATGTCACGTTAACCTTGATAATACAATTTTGCCTACTTTGATTGCCTATACCATTGGAGATGCAATTAGGATTGGCCACATTAATAATATTGACCATGAAAATAAGCTCAAGTTGAGGAGAAAGATTTAACTAATACATGTATATTGTCATCATAGTTTCTCGTGCTAATAATATAAATATATATTTAAATTTTTCTTCATATAACGTTAACGTTGACACAAAACGCCACGATAACGGGATTTCCATATCATACATAAGTTGCTTCCCAAGTTGAGAAGCTGGTTGTACTCTTCTTTTCTCTGGTGCATGGCTATATTAATTTAGGTGACCTTTTATATTGTCTATGTCATATATAGTTACTAATTGATTGGATTAGACAAGTCTTTTTCTTTAGTGGGTGACAAGTTTTTTCACAAGCTTTCAAGGTTTATGCATTCCGCTCAATTAATACAATGTGCTAGAAACTAAAAACTGATCATGCATGGCTTATGATTTGATCGATATTGGGCATGAAGATGCCAATTTGGCTTAACATCTCAAAAGCTAATAATTAATCACTGTACTATTAATCTTCCGAGATTAGCTAACTAATGTGTGGTTTTAGACTTTTATTAGTTTATGAATTATCACAGTATAGTTAATAAACTAAACCCAAAGAAAAATTGCTAACAGAGCAATTTAGTTTTAAAGAAAAAAAAGTAAGGATAAAAAGGAGTATGATGAGGGTTTTCATCTAGCTAGCAGTAGCAGCAGCAGCCATGCGAAGCACGTACGTTTTGATGAGGAAATTTCATTTGCTTTTCGTAAATGGATGCATGCATGCACAGATCTGCCAAATTGTTTTTTACCTTCGGAATTCGGATAAAAGAAAGATGGGTGGGTGATTCACTTAAATGGATCGGGGACCAAGCTAGACATTTCTGCAAGTACCATGTATAATTAAGTCACATTTTTCTGCCAAAATATTTCAAACTTATAAAGCATGTATATATATGTACGAGATATCAAGTCTCCATATTTAGGCTTTGTGCATTTATTTGCATTTTATTCTATCTAAGTCATTATATCAAATCTAACGACTTAAAACTTGACACACCATATACATATATATATAGGTTAAAATTTTAACTGTAATTTTGTATAAAGGGAAAATATTTCCTTTTTAATGTGTGTTTCACTGATCTGTCTTAGAAGAAAGAAGGTATGCTGTTTTCATTGAAAAGCATTCGTTCACGTCAGGGGCCGAAGGGCTTGTACTAAATTTTATCGAGATTTAGTTGGTGATATGGCTCTTTATTTTACTTACCAAACATCTATTTGAAAAAAAAAAGAGAGATGAAAATGATCGATGCCGATTGCAATGCATAACTTAATTCGAATATCTGAGCCCTAAAAAAGATCTCCGCTCATTCACCTTGGTAGGTGCTTGCCACTCCTCAAGGGCTATGATTGCCCATACTCTCTCTATAGTCTCTGGTTCTCTGTGCGTGTAGTTTGTCATTTGGCCTGCTGGAATTTTACTATATATCTTATTAGTTTCGGACTCGGATCCCCTCCAGATCTTTTTGTACGGAGCCTGCAGACCAACTAATCTGATCCATTGACGTTAATCGTGCGGTTCTAAATAAGCTCACGCCAAACAACGCCGTTTTCTCTCCCTCACCATGCGTGCAGGATCTCCCCTTCTCTCTCGAGGGCTCTGATGCCCATACTCTCTATAGACTATAGTTCTGTGTGAGTGTAGTTTGTCATTTGGCCGGCTGTGATTTTACTAGATATCTTATTAGTTTCATGTTATGGGTAAAAGTAAAAAAGAATTGTTTTCTTACGAGTACTTTTCAAAATTCGAACCATATATATCTCTCCCATGCATGTTTCGCATGGTCTAATTGTGGTCAAGCATAACATCAACAATAATTGGAGTAATGTTGTCGTAATTAATCGGTTTAGTTGTCATGCACATAGATAATTATATTCAATATCTTCTTGCGGGGACCAAACAAGTGTGTGATACAGTGACACAGCAGCCACCTTGTCAAAGAGATGAGAGGACGCTCAAGAAACGATGCCAAATTTTCTCACTTTTAAACTCTCATCTTATTAAATTAATCTTCAGTTGAAAAAAATCTGGACTGGAAATTTTGAGTTTAATTAATTCCTACAAATTGTAACCAAGTTCGCATAGTAAGTGGAAGAATCTGAGTTCTACAGGTGTTGAGTCTGATTGTTTAAATTACAAAATATATTGTATAGTTTAAACTCATATAAACCGTTGTAAAAGACTTTAATGAGGAGATAATTTAACCATCTCAACTCTTCAAAGGCTATATATACATATCATTAGTATCTTCTTTTTTTTCTTTTCCAATTTAGGTTTTGTTTCGATGCATCTAGGTTGCATAAACCACTCCTATTACATTGCATGCAAAGACAGCCAATAAACGAATATTGTGCAAACAATTCTATGATGCTTCAGAGTATATACTTCAAATGTTTTAATCATTGACTACTCCAAAACACCATAAAAATTTGAGAACAATTCTGTGGTGCTTCAAAGTATATTACTTCAAATGTTTTAATCATCGAATACTCCAAAACACCATAAAAATTCCTCTAATGCGTTATCCAAGTGCCCCAGCTGCCGTTGACCAATATACATGATATTGTTACGTAGTCTTCGGGTTGAGCCAACTTTGACTTACTCCGAAACTATGCGAAAATTAGAAAGTAGGGCAATGTCACAAGCAAAGAATGTTATCGTTCTATCATGACCACATATATAAACCAAACCCACCATACGATTCCAAGACTAGTGTCGTATTCTTGTTGTCCCCAATTCATTCAAACCACACACACACACACACACATATATATTCATTGAATTTGATAAAAGATGGGAATAATCTATCTTGTCTGCGATGCTTTACAAAAATCTCTAGTATTAAGCCTGTGGAGCTCATGCATTTCATCTCCATTTTTCTTCACTTGGAACGCTTCAAGTAAATTTTTTCGCCTTGAAGTTTATGTCACATTTGACGAAATGGAACTCTTAACCTATATATCATCAATGGTCAAAGGTAGTTTTAAGCTGGCATGGGTTGTATCCCAATGCAACTTTTTATATGGAAAATAAAATTACCCTTCCGCTCGATCTAGCATAAATTATCCCACCCTTCACTAGCCTCTATCGTGACAAAACCCAAGTCAATCATCCACACACTATGAACAAGGAAAAGAAAAAAATCCCTCCTTTAAAAGTTCCTTTGTTCCACTTTTGCCTATTATCCTACTCATGTCCTTCGCTCTCATAATTCGGGCTAGCTCCGAGGGCTATGCATTTTATTTAGAGTTTTGATATTTAAGGAAAGTCAAAAGTTCCCTACAAAAAGAAGTTTGGAAATTAGGGGAAATGACAAATCCTCGTTATCGATCAAATATTGACAACATCAAAACATCAACGGAATCTGAAAAATGGTCATTTTAATAATTGAAATTTTCCAAATGGGTTTAGAATTGGAATGTCTTTTGGGTGCTACAACATGCAATAAGTAAAGCCCCAAATGCAAAATCCTCTCAAGTTGGCCCAATATCTATTAAAGCCTAATAACGGGCTTTGAAAACTTGAATTATGGACTTTTTGTTTACTAACCCCACCGGCCCACACTCGACTCAAAGATTGCAGTCCAAAACACACACCCTAAACCAAAAGTGACGTCGTTTTTTGGTCTCCCTCCTCCATCCCTGCTCTTGTTCTCAGCTCAGTCAAAACTGTGGAAGCATCCACAACTACAAGTCGTTTCTCCGTCTGAAATTGCAATTATCCTGAGAGTGTGAGACAGAGAAGAGAGAGAGAGGGAATGGCTACGGAATCGTCATCGTCGTCGTCTGCGGCGGTGACAGAGCGGAGAGGAATACCAGGAGCGCAGTTCGTAGAGGACGTGCAGACCTATCTCACTCAGTTAGGCCTTGACGTCAACTCTGCCCTCGCCTTTCTCCAAGAAAGGTTCTGCCCATTTCGATTCACTCCTTTTTCTATTGACCCTTTAAAGTAATTTTAATTCTGTGATCGGATTTTTGATTCGTACGTGTTAAATTTGGATTGAAATGTATGAAAAAAGCTATTTTTTCCAGTACTTTTTTGCTTCAAGGAATAAAAACTGTTAAAATGGATGCTTGTTAATGTTTTTTTTCCCTGTGTGATTGTTGCTTGCAGACTTCAGCAGTACAAATTGGTTGAAATGAAGCTTCAAGCTCAGCAGAGAGATCTTCAGGTTTTCTCGGCAAAGCCCTTTCTTTAGATCATAGCATTGTGTTCTTTGTTATTCGATTAGTCTACGTGGCTCGTGGGTTGTTTCGAAAAGCACCCAGCTACAAATGATTATTAGACACTGTGTCTACAGACTCAACACCATTGCATCTGACATAGTTTTTACCCCATTTATAGCTTTCATCACCCTTGGGGTAAATTCTAGGTGTGAGAGAAAATTATTGTAGTGATTTTTCATATTCTGTTTATATAAATACATGTTATGGAATTGCTTCACTCATGATTGTGCCTGACCTGTGACTTCAGTATCTGAAAAATCGGATTGCTGTGTTTTATATCAACTTATACTGTTTCTCCAATGTTTTTTTTTCCCATGTATTAATTTTGGATTCCTTCATTTTGATTATTAGGCAAAGATCCCTGATATTGAGAAGTGCTTAGACGTTGTTGCCACTTTGCAAGCCAAGAAGGGTACTGGTGAGGTTCGTTTTTTGTGATTCTCCACCCTTTGCAGTATGTGTAATACTATACTTGTTCTATCTCTATTTGTATTTGATGGACCTGTTTTGCAGCATGATTTTCCCTAGTGATGTCCCATTTGCGAAGCATGTTTTCTCGTAACACATGCAGTTTTACTCAATTCATGGTTTGAATTTTACTCTCATACATGAGCTTAGTGATGGTAAAAATTAAATTATTGGCGTATGATTGATTCTTTGTCTTTTTTACATCTCCTATAACTTACTTATCTTCTTCCATCTCCGCTTGTTTCTCATTTCTTTCTTTCTCAGTGAGGAATGAGGATCTACCCTGCAATTCCTGTTTAGGACTAAATGGCTTAAATATTTTTGCCTTCCTTACTGTGAATTTTGTACTGTCCCTTTAGGCTCTCAAAGAGGTGTTCTTGTTTAATTAACTTCAAACTGTGCTATGTAATTGAGAACCTTATAGGTTTTTCTTACATCTTTTAGGATTGGAGTTGTGTTTAGACTTAGTAAAAGTGCTTTAGAGAGTTTGTGTGTGAGTGTGTTTTGAGAGGTGGGTGGGTTCTGGGGGTTAGGAGAGGAATGATATTTCCATACTTTATGTAACCAGCAGTTACAGCAGTATCTCAATATGGCAGATTCTGTGAGTCTTACTGAAATAGAAGATAATTAGTTCTAAAATTACAGATTACAGATTACCGTAGCACTCTGCCTTGTGATTGCGATTACCATCAGGATAGTTGAAGTTGTAGTCATGGGTCATTAAACATAAAATTAGGTGTCTAGTCAGGTAACATGTTGATGATGCCAATTGATCACAAATGCATACACACCATTTACTCATTTATCAGAATTTCAGCTTTGAATTAATTAGATCAATTTTTCTTCACACTGTATTCGGGATGCAGGAACTTATTACAGATTTTGAGGTATCTGAAGGGATATATTCACGAGCTAGCATTGACGATACTGATTCAGTCTGTTTATGGCTGGGTGCGAATGTCATGTTGGAGTATTCTTGTGAAGAGGTAAGCCACTTCTTATATTAGCTGTTTATTGCTTTCGAGTTTAGAACACTAGCATCAGTTCTGTAATATTTTGATGCAGGCTACTGCTCTTCTCCGAAAGAATTTAGACAATGCTAGAGCCAGTTTAGAAGTTCTCCTTGCTGATCTACAATTCTTGAGAGATCAAGTGACAATAACCCAGGTACTGAATTTGAAAGAATAAGTTCATGGATTCTGTGCTTTTTATGTGTGGATGCTATACATTGTTTAATTATTGGCATTAAAGAGTATGAAACTTGCAAAAGTCTAAGTTCTATAATTACCAAAAGAACAAATGTGAAGGAAAAAATCTAAGGTCTATAACAGCAGTAGTGGCTGATGAAAGCAATTACTTCTTAACTTGTAATGCTTCTATGTCTCTGTTTAGTAACCAGTATATATTTCTCATTGCTGGAAATCATAACGCTTTGACTACTATTAATCAGGTAACAATTGCTCGGGTGTACAACTGGGATGTTCATCAGCGCAGACTTCGACAAGCTTCCCCTAAAGATTCGTGAATTGAATTTTCACCACCAGCCGGTTGGGAATATGGTTCAGTTTTAAGTTCTCTAGTGACTAAACTGTCCATCGTCTATTTATTTGCGAGAATCATACGCGCTCTCTTCATATTCGCACTTCAAGTTCGTGTTCTGCTTGGTTAGAGAACATTTGTTCGTGGCAGAAGATGTTATGTTTATTTAGGACCAGTTTTGATACGTGATGGAATATTTGTGCTTGTTCTGTAACGTGTGAAATTGCTACAACATTAAATTGATAGGGCGTGCTTTGTTGTGAAATAAATATTCAGTACCTTGATTAACTCTTAAGTTTCGATTTCATGTTATGGACGTCGGGTGCACGCGTGAATGAATGATCTTAATCAACGGGCAGGAATCTATGATTTAAATTTGAAACTTTGGGATGGAAAATTATGTTATGGACCCACGGAAACTTCGATGTGAAAGAAATTTGTCGGCAAACCTAAGCAAAAATTGAGGTGTTATGTGTTGCTGGGTCTGTGGTTATGTCAGTGCACATCTTATCCTTTATCAAAAGGGTCGGAGATCTGGATGGTTGCTGATATAATATTCGCAGTCCTACACTTTTAGTCAGAAATGACATGATGTTAACACCTTAATGTGTGATTAAGTCAACTAATACAATGATTTAATTTTTGAACACGATCCTAGTTGTTGCCTTTGAAAGGGGGATAATTATCTTCCTGTTTGTATATTGTACGAAACGTTATCTTTTCGGGCAATTCCACTTTAATTATCGAGTTAATACCGTTTTCCTGACCGAATTCGATTAAGTTGGTGGGATTGCACTTAATGATCGCTTAGCTTGACACAGTCAAACAAAGTTCGAACATGAAAAATTTGTGTTAGTATATTGCATTATTTGCTATTAATTTGCATGGGACCTACGTTAATTAATAATAGATATGGTGCGCCGCGTTTTTATGTGCGACTGCTGCTAGCATTTTTCGCAATGTAGTATTTCTCAGTGATTTGTGTGAGACTCGTATTAACTAATAGTAAACATTTCACTGCACTTCAAAACGCGAATAAAGCTAGCATCTTTCATCATGAAATAGGGAGGCAGAAGTCAGACTGCTGTTCTTTTTTTTTTTGAAACAAGACTGCTGTTCTTTTTGACCTTCGTAAAGCATACAATATAAGCATGTCATTGAGCACCTAATGTAAAAAGAATTAGCAGTTCTTTTTATTTTTTGGTAAATCAAGCCACTCTTAAGTTACTGTTTTATACATGAGAGTTTGAGATGGGATTTTTTCTCTTGTATTTGGGTTGGTGTTTTTGCACTTTTGCGTAAAGAGTTGGCTAATAAGCCCATAAAGTTCATTGCCCATCTTTTTTGTCAAACAAGTTCATTGCCTATCTGGGGTTTTTCTGATATTGTAATTCTCCAACATTTCGAAGTCCTTGTAATAGAGGATTAGAATTTGAAAAGCCAAACTATTTCAGAGATGGTCTGTTTTGTAATGCTTTTAAAATGAATAAAAGCGTTTTTAGATAACGAAAAGTGTTTATAACAATATTTTGCAGAATCAACTAAAAAGATTAATTCTCAATTGTAAAACATCTTCCATCACAAAACAAAAAGAGTTTAGGAAGCAATTCCAAATATTTTTTAATAAGCATTCTTTTTGTTGTGTTTCTTATTAAAATGACACGAGTCGACGTATTTCTTACAAAAAAAAAACAATCATAAACAAGTCAGTGGAGATTTTTTAAATTAATTAACACGACTTAGCTTGTACTCAGCAGTGATCAACCAACAAGAAAACTTTATTGCTATACTAATAAAAAGATATATCAGAAAAAACTTTTGGTGGTCTTGTGGATTAGTTTAGTTTAGGTTTAGGATAAACAAAACCAAGAGGACCTACACAAAATCCAACGGATCACACAGTTTTGTTCCCGTGAACCACCACCACCGCCACTTACAACTCAAATTAAACAACCTTCATATGTGTATTGAGTCCAAGTCAAGATTCCATGTCCACATAACTAAGAATTTAATTAAGTTTGATTTTTCTTTCATTTTTTAGGGTGACAAATTAACTAATAAATTGATCGTTTCCGGTTGTTCAGAATAATCCACCAACCAACCAACAAAACAAATCTCACATTTTTTCTTCTAACATTCTCATCCATATATCCACCTCCTTGCTTAATTGTATTTATGTTTCTATTATTTATAAGAAACTCTGTATATATATATATATGTGTGTGTATATATATGTGTATATATATATATATATATATATAGATGGTCCATTCATTGGACTAAAATACAAGTTGATCCTTTAATTGGTTTTGACTCCATCAAAATCCGCATTGCGGCACGGCTTAAATGTTTTCCTTCTCTTTCTTTTTCAGGAAAACAAGTTGCAAGTTAATGGATTGTTCTTGTGAGACTTTCGTTTTCTATCATGACTTTGACTTTTTATATCAATTAATCCTTGTTTCATTTATTATTATATCAGAAATTTGAAATCACATTAAAATTAATGTAAGGTGGACTCTAACATGAATATTGTGAAATAGAAGTTAGATATATAACCAATAATGCAAAAAAAAAAAAAAAAAAAGGTTAAGATATATAACCTAATTACACTATTCTAAAAGTCTTCGTCTAGGCGCTAGATGGCTATCCACCACTCCGATTAATCCTTATGTGTTTGAAAATTAAAAAAGGGCGCCTAGACCTACCTAGGCGCTTGCTTAGCCTATCTAGGCGTCCGCTTAGGTCACGACTCTCACTTAGACAAAAAATATATAACTTTCATTTTGCATTCTATTTTCTCAATAAATTGTAAGAGACTTGTTGAATACTTGGATGAACACTCATTCTATACTTGTTCTCCATGTTTTCAATATGTTCTGATACTTTATAATCTACATGACATTTTTATTTTTCAAATTTATATACAATTATTTATTTAATTTTAGTAAAAGTAGACATTTATTTATATATTATATAACAAATTTAATTAAAATTAAAAAATCCACCTAGACCCCCGCCTAGACGCCTAGGCGCTAGGCGCTAGGCTCCTACCCACCATCCGACTAGCGCCTAATGTTTTTTAGAACCTTGCCTAATCATACAAATTTCTTCACAGTGCAAAACAAGCACCTCAAGTTTCACCCAAAAAGAAATTAAAGACCACTCATAGATAAAAATCTCAAGATCTCATCAAGTAAAAATGATGGAGAATATATACATGGAGAAATGGAACAAGAACAACTTGACATGGTAAAAATAACTTGATATATTTAGTTTATAGTTTAAATTCTAATCAAATACATAGCTATACTATTAAATTCTAATGTTTACTAGGTCAAAATGTATTTTTAGGTTTTAGGCGTATATTTGGAACTTTGATGTATATTGAAGAAATTATGCACAATTACGCAGTTTATAAGTAGCAATTGCCCAGAGTAAAATATCTTTCATACCCTAGTTAGTTTTTTATTAACTTTTTTTGTGGTCAATAACCTTAAAAATCTAATTTCCAATACCATTTGGTCTGTAGTTTTTATATTTTTCTGGGTTAATTTCCGAGTTGAAAATTTGGAACAAGTGTAAAAAAAATTTACAAGAAGATAGAAAGGAGCGGGAAAACAAGTAGGGTTTTACGTGCGGATGCGTAAATATGCAATCATGGCTCGAAAAGGAGAAGGAATCACACACAAATATTTTATAGAGCCGTGCACGCAAAACCATGCGGGTTTGTCCTTATTGCCTAGTAATTAAAGTCACTTTGTCGTTTTGTTTCTATAAACGCGTTTTAGCATTGTTGCCATTATAATAACTTAATACGTTTAGTTTATAGTTAAACAAAGACAACTGTTGACTTTGACCTCCCATGTGCGGCCAAGATGTTAAAATCGCAAGACGGAGTCTAAAAATAATGTTATTACAAATTGGGGTCTCAAAGTGAGTGATTAAAAAAACAGCAAAGAGGGATTAGAGTAACTTTAATTCGCCGCAATCATCGTTGGGGTGTTCACTCATCAAACGTCTAGACGTATTAGACAGTCAAAGGCTTGGAATTGGCTCCACACACGGTATATGTCACCCAATCATATAACTATACATGATATATAAGATAGATTATGATATAAATATGGTAATATTTGTTAAAATTTAGTTTGCATTAGCTTCAATGGTTTTTCTTTGCAATATTTTCTGCTGCATTAGCTTCAATGGTTGAGTTAAACGCTTTGTACTTTGTACTATTCGTCGGGTAAAATCTACCGCAATGATGTTTGTATGACGAACATTGCCTGATGGAATATTATCGAGCAAAATTATAGGCGACGAAACTTTATTTGATCCGACGAAATAATTTCGTCTAAAAATGATTTTCTTTTGTAGTGAATATGAGTTTAACTCACGTCATTCGTCTTTTTCAGCATTTTTTTATCGAGCTTAAAAACATGATCACTTTTTTATACATTTATAATAAGAGTTTGACTCTCGTTATTCTTCTTTTTTCACAATTTCATATCGAGCTTAAAAACACAATTTTTTTAGCCATTTATGCAATTTAATAGAGGTTTTGAGTTTATTTCTTAATTCGATATGTAATGAAGAAGTTTTTGTATGATATACAACTAAAAGAAGGGTATTTCTCTTCTACAATGTTCAAAGAGGTCTCATGTTATAATAATTCACCCTGCTTAATGAAAACAGAAAAATGAGGGTTTTCTATTACCATCGATGATTAATTAGTTTTATATATATATATATATATATATATGGCTTTTAAATATGATAAGTACTGTGTCTTTTAGTATGATCTTAGCCTCTTAATTTTTCAACGGTTTTAAATTTTAACATTGCATCACCGTTGGTCCCAAAAAATGAAGAGAACTTGTATGTGGATGTCTACAGAAAAAATTATTATATTGTTGGTCAAGCGTCATTAGGTCGACCATCAAGACCTTTAAACAACAGTCTTATTGTGGTATTGGAGGGGTTGGGGAAGAGAGACTTCTAACTTCTAAGAAGGTATTGACCTAGTGAAAGGATAAGTTCAGGGGTCCACAACTATGACTTTAATATTCGTAATAATTAAATTAAAATATAATATGTATTTTTTTTAAACGAAAGGGTTAATAGGTTTAACTTTTCTTTTCAAAAAAATAAAAAAGTTTAACTTTTTGGGTTGAAGGGTTAAATTATTAGTTGTTAGGGGAGAGGAAGATTGGTGATGATCCAAACTGCACCAGAGTGCATTAACATCACTATTTTCTCTACTGTGGTAAAACGTCATCTGTATATATAATATATATGTTAATTAATAAAAGAAAATCTTTCAGAATCCTGCTTAAGCTTAACTAAGCAATATATATAATGAAGGAAGAATAGATGGTAGTTCGCTATATAGTTTTAAAAAATTGTTTTCTGTAGAACCTAAGCTCGGAGTTCATTTTGCACCATATAATATTAATGGATGATGTCAACATTAATCTAGAAAACGAATCCTAGAAAGCGACTTCTAAACCAAATAAATTTGATTTGGGTTATGCTAATTAAATGATCAGCATTAGTCATATTTAAACTTGTTTTTAAAGCACCAAAATGATTTTACTTTCATATTTTTTTATTCTGTCAAAATGGGAATCAAATGGGCATTCAGAAAATTCTAAACTAATTTGATAGACGTCGACATAGTAAACCTAATTTAGTAAGCCGATTCCAAACATTTGGTTTGAAGTTTGCTTTGTGACTGTTTACCAGAAAAATCCAAAGGCAATAGAAATGTCGAATGCATGCACCAGAAGGTCCACAACCATTCATTATTTCCAAAATATATTTTGTTTGCAAAATAATTATAAAGATATTCAAACTGCAGGTTGACTATATGCATGTCAATAATTCGGTCCAATCTATCTGCATACCTAAAATTTTAGAAAACAGTTGAAGCCATCTAAAACTTATGAAAGTTCACACCTTAGGTATGTAAAGATATGAAGTATATAATAAAGTGGTCGGTGATAAGATATATATATATATATATATATATATATATATATGTATATATATGTATATATATGTTGGCAGGTTTGATAGAGCTCGAATAGGGCAGTTGGAAGTTATAATTTTTAGGGTTTGATCGGTCGATGCTGCCTATAATAAAGCAAGTTTGCAACAAGACAACAGCCACTAATGATTCCTCTGCTTTTACAAGCAATAATGTGGAAGGGAAGAGAATCTTAGCCCTTTTAGTTTATTGAGAATGCACTATAAAAGGTGCTACTGAATCGTTCTTATTCAAATGGCCAACTGCATGCAATATCTTGATGCCTTTTAGTTCAAGATATTAAAAAGAATTTTCTGAAAAAAAGTTAGGGTTTGTTAATTTATTGAAGTTGCATTCATTCAAGGTACAATGAATTATATACCCTGTGTATCAATTAATTTATACGTGAACATTGTTCATGGTATATATTCAGGTTTGAATTTATAATTTTTATTGTTGGAAGTATTAATTAAGGAAAAAACATACATACAAGGCTATATTGGGCAATTTGGGCTGCCACATAATCATATAATTTTCCTTCAAGACTGTCCTTTGTATCACATCCTATTGCATTAGACATGCATGCAATCGAATGAACAAATTAAATGATGTCACATCAACTTTTAGAGGTTTATCTCTCCTTTTCATATATGATGTGGAACAAATTTTAATCACACAAACAAATATTATGAACACTATTAGAAGATGCATAATTCTTATTCATTTGTTTGAAATTTTCTCTCTTTTTTTCTAAAACCTAAGTTGTATTTGGAGCATTTTGTTTCATGGAATGCAAAATCATTTTCATGCACTTTTATTGTCCTTCAACACATCCTTGGTTATTTATTTTTGATTGATTTTCTGTTAATTTATTCAATTGTAAAGCTAAAAATAAACATGAGTACGCACAAAAGAAAGTGTTGCGTAGATAAAATTTCTAAAAATAATTAACATTACTAAATATGTGTAATTAATCATGTTGGATAACTTGACACTATCAAAATGCTTTAACTTACCAACTCCGTATTGGTTTTGAGACGTCGTATAATAAATAGAAAACTTCATTTTAATCCTTGGCAAAGATGACTTTTAGATAAAAATCATGAGTAAAATCAAAATCTAATTTTAGTCCCTTGATACATTAATAACCTCATTTATTAATTATATTTTGAATTTTGAATTATTTATCTTTTTCTTTCTAATTTTTAATGTATTAATTTTATTTCATTATAATTTTTATTTTCATTTAATTCATCGTAATATATTTTGTTGTGAACATTTAGATAAACTAATTTTTGTTATACAATATATTTCGATGTACTTTATCTTCTTCATTTAGGTATATTAAATTCATTATAATACATTTCGGTGCATACATTTAGGTACACACATTTCGGTACATACATTTCGATACAAACATTTACGTACATTAATTCAATATAATACATTTCGGTACTAACATTTCGGTGCATACATTTCGGTACACACATTTAGGTACATTAATTTAATATTAATACATTTTGGTGCATATATTTAGGTACATACATTTCGGTACTAATATTTAAATATATTAGTTCAATTTAATATATTTCGGTACACACATTTAGGTACATTAATTGAGTCTTTCAGGTTTGAAGAATATTAAATAAAATTAATAAATTAAAAAACTATTTTTTGGTCAAAAAATAAATTAAAATTTGTGTATTAATAAATTTAAATATTTAATGGGAGACATTAAATAAAATGCACATTAATTATTTTGAATTAAGGACACATTAGGGACTAAAATCAATATTCAATCTAACACCAGGTTTTTTTTAAAATTTTAATCTTCTTGAAGGATTAAAGTTCAAAAACCCCAATAATAAAATGTGGTCACCACTATATATTCCTCAACCTCTTTTATTTTCCTAGTAACTTGCTCATTGACTTCTGGTTTAAAAACAAACCAAAAGAATACAATGCAACAGAGATGTAAAGGGCATGAAATATTGTTAACCCCATCAATACGTATTAGAAGCCTTTTAAGTTTTAAGGAAAGTTTAAGCCACCCCAAACCCCACATGTAATTAAAAGGGCTCGCAACCAAAGCTGTTTTGAGTGTATTCTGTGCAGCAAACAAGAAAAAATAAAAAGGAAAAGATAAAACTTCGCTGTTTTGGTGTTGTTGAAGAAACAAATATTCAAAGATTTGACTATTGACCTATGCGTTTTCAGTTTTCAGATCCCCACACACGACATGCATATCGGCCGGTACAGCATCTGACTCGGAAACCCTTTAGTCAAACGTAAATTATGGGTCACCTTCGATGTGTCCTAGGGAGTCTAATACGAACATGTATCAGATCATCAGTCAGTCACCACGCCCCCAATGCATATCGTGCTTTACACGATCTCCAAATAGTAGGGTTTGTGTTTATTTGGTGCTGTTGAATGCATGTGAAAGGAATATATGTGAAAACCCTGGCTACGCTTTAGGAATTTACCCTTTGTTTTTCAGTCTGATCTCACGTTCTCCCAAAAGCTTTCCTACTAAGCAAAACAGAGTCAACTAGGTCTCGAATATGGAGTATAATTCTCTCTCTTTCTCTTTCTTGCTCTCACATTGTGCTTTTTGTCTTTATAAGAAATTAATATAAAATGTTAACATGATTTAACTGTAACCGTTCAAATAGGAGGGAAGAGAATGAGAAAGAGATTAGGATGAGAAATAATTTTCCACCCTATAAAATATAACTTTTCATAGTGGTGTGATGTGATTCTGAAAATACATTGTACATTAGCAAGAGAATCTTACTTGCAACATATATTATATATACTAGCCTTCATGCACGCGCGTGAAACATTGTACATTAGCAAGAGAATCTTACTTGCAACATATATTATATATACTAGCCTTCATGCACGCGCTCACGCGCGTACACAAGACATTTTTTGAATCACAGCGTGCTACGCATGACTTACACGTTTTGAATGTATTTATATTATGGCTGGGCACGGGCCAGGCCGGGCCTAAATTTGGAGGAACCTGGCCCTACCCATTTTAAAATGTAACGGGCCGGGCCTGGTCAGGTAGAAGGATTTTGAGTTTGGGAACCGGATCTAACCCGACTCGTTTGAAAGGGGCGGTTCGAGAAGGGTCCACGAGTCCAATTACTTTTTTTTTTTTACAGTTTTGGAACGGCGCCAATCTGCTGAGCAAAAGCAAAAGCAAAACCAACCATTTTGGATACTCATTTGCAGTTTGCACTACTCAGAACACAAAAACAAATCCTACAAACATTTCTGCACTGCATGTGTTTAAACACAACCAAATCAATGTATATACTTCGCACATGTTAATGATTCTTCCATGCATGTCCTGAAATAAGCAAACCATGAAATCCTAGATCCATAGTTTCTAACCGAACCATTACTCTTACACACAAAACTACATCAAATCAATCTCACAAATAACCAAATTGTTCAAATCGACAAATCGAACCAGAGACGTTGTCTTCCTCACGGATCCAAGACCTCCACCCTCGCCATTACAAATTACACCAGTTGATGAATCAAAACAAAATCAGAAACCCACAAAATTCCTAAATTAGAAACCCACATAATTCCTAAATCAATCGAAAAGCTTATGCAAAAACCCCAAATTCCTAAATCAGAAACCTTAATTCATAAATTACCTAGGGATTTGCTGGATGATGGTGGTGTTCGGCAAGGACGATGGTGATGGTGGTTGGCTGCTGTGATGTTGACACTATTGAGGTCGACTCTGACACACCCGAACCCGTAGGTAGGGCGTGCTGGCCGTCACGCCCTACCTACGGGTTCGGGTGTGTCAGACTCAGTCACTACGGGTAGGAGGGAGAACGAGAAAGTGTGGAGAGTCGATGTACCATGTACGGAGATGGGAGCCTGGGCTAGAGATTGAGGTCTAAGACGAGAGATGAAAGGAGATTCAAAGGAGGAGATATCGAGGGAGGAGACTCGGAGTGGTGTCGGAAAGATCGAGGGTGAGGGGAGAGTTGACAGTTGAGTGAATGGGTAGAGAGATAGAGGGTTATTCATTTAGGTAGGCAATGAACGGTCAAGGCCAAGGGCCCGTTTTCTCCAATTTTTAGAACCGGCATGCCCCGTTATTTACAAAGACCCGACCCGCCTTGCCCCGTTTTGTATTTATAATTTTTGGACCCGCCCCATACCTGCCCCGAACCTCATGGATCCACCTTGACCCGCGGGTCCAGAACACGTTTGCCCACCCCTAATTTATATGCATAAATTGACAAAAAGAAAGTCAAATATTTGAAGTAAATGAACAATTTTAGATCATGCTAGAAGAAACTCTTCATAAACCAATTAAAGCAGCTGAATTCACATAATAAAATCGGTCTCTATAGAGTTTACATTAAGAATAGAGAAAATAATATTTAATAAACAATTGATTGAATCACATTATTGCTATCTCAATATGAGGCTAAGCCCACCCCCTCCCCCTTAGTGTAGATAATATATCATTTATTTAAATAAATATATAAAAAAACAATCATTTGACAATTAATTTAATCACATTATTATCCGCATGTGAAATACATTTTGTATAACCGGCATTACACGCCTCTTAAGATGTTTTGAAAGTGTTTAAAAATAGAGAAAATTGTCACATCCTGGCTCGGGGCGGATCACTTCCCGGGCCCGCTCCACCACCGTAACACAATATTGTCCGCTTTGGGCTTACTATTCCCTCACGGTTTTGTTTCTGGGAACTCACGAGCAACTTCCCAGTGGGTCACCCATCCTGGGAGTGCTCTAGCCCCCTTCTCGCTTAACTTCAGAGTTCATACGGAACCCGAAGCCAGTGAGCTCCCAAAAGGCCTCGTGCTAGGTAGGGATGAGAATATACATTTAAGGATCACTCCCCTGGGCGATGTGGGATGTCACAATCCACCCCCCTTAGGGGCCCGACGTCCTCGTCGGCACACTTCCGGCCAAGGATTGGCTCTAATACCAATTGTCACATCCCGGGCCGGGCGCAGCTACCTCCTGGGCTTGCTCCACCACTGTAGCACGATATTGTCCGCTTTAGGCCTTCGCCACGCCCTCACGGTTTTGTTTCTGGGAACTCACGAGCAACTTCCCAGTGGGTCACCCATCCTGGGAGTTCTCTAGCCCCCTTCTCGCTTAACTTCGGAGTTCCTACGGAACCCAAAGCCAGTGAGCTCCCAAAAGGCCTCGTGCTAGGTAGGGATGAGAATATACATTTAAGGATCACTCCCCTGGGCGATGTGGGATGTCACAAAAATAATATTTAATAAACAACTGATTAAATCACATTATTGTTAGCCCGTTATGAGGCTAAGCCCACCCCATTTCCTTTAGTGTAGATAATATCGTTTGTTAAAAAAAAATCATTTGACAATTTATTTAATCACATTATTATCCGTGTGCGAAAGACCTTTTTTATATCCGGCATTACACGACTCTTAAGATGTTTTGAACGTGTTTAAAAATAGAGAAATTGAATCACATTATTGCTAACCTATTATGAGGTACTAATTAAAATAAAAATAAAAAACTATACCAAAAATTAATTATTAAAAAAAAGCACTGTTAAAATGACAAAATTGCCCCTGCCTTATTTGATGCATTATTTTGGGATGCCTTTGAAGTTTTTTGTCTTGGGGGCATTTTTGGCTAAATTTTTTTGTTGAAGCTTGGTGACACCAAAAGCACTGTTCACCTTTTATGTCCTCTCTTAACAAAGTTAAGGAGAGTTATGTTTATTAACACGGATTAATTAAGAATAGAGACTACACATAAAATGAGCGCAGAAGATTTAAACTCTTTTGTGTCAACCCTAAACTTAAAAACACACAAAGCGATAGAAAAATATAATAATTCAATAGCTCATATTTTATATTTATATGAGAAAATGTGATCTTTTGTTGATACAATATTAGTAAAAGTGTTAATCGTGTTGTAGTATTCTGTAAATTGAGTTTTAAGTTTATGCAAGTTTCGAGTCATATAATGTGTCATAAAAGAAAATGTCGGAGCTTCCCCCTATGAACATGGAAGGAAGGATCACGTTCGAGTGTAATCTTTGCCGTCCATTAATGTTAAAAAAAATAATCAGTTGACAACTAATTTAATCACATTATTATCCGCGTGTGAAAGACTTTTTTTATAACTGGCATTACACACCTTTTAAGATGTTTTGAACGTGTTTAAAATAGAGAAAATAATATTTAATAAACAACTGATTAAATCACATTATTGTTAGTCCATTGTGAGGCTAAGCCCACTCCCTCCCCCTTAGTGTAGATAATATCGTTTGTTAAAAAAAAAAAACAATCATTTGACAACTAATTTAATCACATTATTATCCGCATGCGAATGATTTTTTTTATAACCGGCATTACACGCCTTTTAAGGTGTTCTGAACGTGTTTAAGAATAAAAAAATTGAATCACATTATTGTTAGCCTATTGTGAGGTACTAATTAAAAAAAAACCACAAAAAAATTAATTATTAAAAAAATACTGTTAAAATAACGAAAATGCCCCTGCCTTATTTGATGCATTATTTTGGGATGACTTTGAAGTTTTTTGTCTTGGGAGCATTTTTGTCTAAATATTTTTTGTTGAAGCTTGGTGACACCAAAATCACCATTCACATTTTCCATTGGCTTTATATATAGAAGATTTGTGATTGTTTAACGTATCACGCAATCACATAAAAAAAGATAAATACAAACTGTTAAACGGCTCGTTGCGGATAAGTTATTCGTAGCAGCTCCTTGCTCCTTAGCCAGACACCAGAAACGGAGGAAAAGAGCGCACACATATTACCCAATAGTTTTATGATATGCATACCTCAAATCTCGTGGAATATTGCAAGTTTGGAAAACTTGTTCAGTAAACTAGGTGGTATATAGTGAGGGTATATATCTTAGCTAGCTATATTTCAATCGTAATATCGACCTTTTTGTTGCATGAAACCCCAAGAAAGCACCACACCTTTTCTATCTCATGTGTAAACTTTTGAGCTTAGCCAAAAAGATGGCATGCATGACGACCCTCGCAATCATTTGCAACTGAAATTAATCCACCATAAAAGGTTTGTTTTTGGAGTGTCTTTGTACATATCAAGCAATTTTTCTTGGTCAGGTATGTTTTAGGTATGTGTTTATTTGTCAACGTAAAATGTTCATCTTAATGTAAACATCAATCTTATTACAGTATTAACAATATCATTCTATGTTGTTAACTTTAACATTTTTATTATTATATAACATTTTGCGATTGTAGAGTTGTGTAATATTACATTTATTGTAATTCATATATTGATGTTAAACATGAAAGTATTGAATCCAAAAGTAAATAATGATTATAACGTCCTCTAGTAAACAAAGGTACCGATACCTTCTTTTTTCTGTAAATGATCCAATGAAAAATAAGCTTTTTTGGTTATTTCTAACACTTCCAAAACACACCCTAAGTCGAATTAGCAATCTAAGATATGTGTTTCTAGGAAGCTTAACACAACAAGTCACTCGAATATGCACATGAGAATAAACATTAGTTAATTACATAATAATAAGTTAATAAGAAAACTCTAACAACGGTCAGTTAATTTGAGGAAAGGATGATGCATCATTAAATATTAATGACATTTGAGATAGATCCATTACTTCCATAACGCAGCTGGACCATAAAGAAAACCACAATAGTCATTGGTGTAATATTGCTACGAAATTGATGTACGGAAAATAAATTTCCCAGAAGACGAAGAACAAGAAGAAAATATGACATTTGAGATAGATCCATTACTACCATTTGATGTGATAAAAGATGTTTACATATCATGTCAATTAATAAATTTATATAATTAAATATTTATTGTATGCATCATTTATTAGTATATGAGATAGTGTACCAATATGGTAAGAGAAATGCTAAGAAAACTCTTGCAAAGTGAGATTCTCCATGAACTATTTATCACCTCACAATTTAACTTTAACTCTTACGGCACAATCTAAAATATTGTGCAAAAAACATAAGGTGATAGAGAATTCATCACTGTTTAGAGTTTTCTTAAGATTTCTCATAAAAATATGATCTTTCTAATATTAATCAAAAAGAAAAGAAATGAATAAAATAAAAAAAGGAAAAGGCAGTGTAGACACTAGAGGGCGTGTAATGGAAGCAATCGTAGAATATATTTTACTGAAACCGCGTAAAGTGCATGTGCTTTGAAACTTGAAAGCCTGATCAGATAAAGGTAGACCCTTCGATATGACACGTGGGATCCCTTAGCATCCCCTCGGTTTCCTTATTATTTATGCTCCACAACTTTAATATACATAAATAAATAAGTTGTTTTTTCCTTGCATAAATAAATAAGTACGTATGAATCATTCCATGTATTCTGTGTTTTACATTTGATAAATTTAAATCTCTGTGTCAAAGAAAATCCAATATATCTTAAAACTTGCTTTATTCTGCTTACTCATGTAATTAATTCACATATGAAGAGGCAAAACTGGCCTCCATTGTCCCACATCGAGTTCTGGAAAAATGAGGACTTGGGTGCCAATGTCGTAGCAAAGGTGGGTTATATGAAAATAAATTACAGTAAATTCCTTTTTTTTAGAGTGTGATTACAGTAATATTTTTTTTGTCGAAGTATGATTACAGTAATTAATTTCTGTTAAAATTCAAAATTGTCTTTAACAAAATTACTTGTGATGTGAGGTTGAAGAGAAATTTATTTTGTTTCAAGAGACATTCATAGACGGGATCATGTTGAGCCGAATGGTTGTTTAATGCTTTTGCTTCTAATGCAGACGTTCATGCTTCAACAATTTGCTCGGATAAAAATATACATATTATGACATCCCATATCGTCCAGGGGAGTGATCCTTAAATGTATATTCCTATCCCTACCTAGCACGAGGCCTTTTGGGAGCTCACTGGCTTCGGGTTCCGTAGGAACTCCGAAGTTAAGCGAGAAGGGGGCCAGAGTACTCCTAGGATGGGTGACCCAATGGGAAGTTGCTCGTGAGTTCCCAGAAACAAAACCGTGAGGGCGTGGTCGGGGCCCAAAGCGGACAATATTGTGCTACGATGGTGGAGCAGGCCCGAGAAGTGATCCGCTCCGGGCCGGGATGTGACAATTGGTATCAGAGCCAATTCATGGCCGAAAGTGTGCCGACGAGGACGTCGGGCCCCTAGGGGGGTGGATTGTGACATCCCACATCACCCAGGGGAGTAATCCTTAAATGTATATTCCTATCCCTACCTAGCACGAGGTCTTTTGGAAGCTCACTGGCTTCGGGTTCCGTAGGAACTCCGAAGTTAAGAGAGAAGGGGGCCAGAGCACTCTCAGGATGGGTGACCCACTAGGAAGTTGCTCGTGAGTTCCCAGAAACAAAACCGTGAGGGCGTGGTCGGGGCCCAAAACGGATAATATCGTGCTACGGTGGTGGAGCGGGCCCGGGAAGTGATCCGCCCCGGGCCGGGATGTGACACATATCCTTTTCGTTTGAAAAAAAGTAAGTGTGAGGTTGAAGAGAAATTTTTATCAAGTTACATGCTTCAACAATTTGCTGGGATAAAAATATAGATATCCTTTTCGATAAAAATATACATATCCTTTTCATTGAGATTACGACACTTTATGAAGCTCCAGCTATTTCATTGCAGGACGACATATATGTCCAAAGGATACACTTATCTTGATGAAAAGATTTTAGTGACTGAAGCAAATTATGGAAAATATTTTCTCCTTCAAATAAAATGAAAAAATGGTCGCATACAGAAAACAAAACAATCTTCAACTTTGTCTTTTAATAAACTAGACAACAAATGGATTCATATAAAAAAGTTACAGGTTTTCATATTGTCAAAAATGTCGTATAAACAAAATAATTTCACGTTTACTGTATTATTCACAGTCTGTATAAATTTGAAAATTTTCCACACCACTTCAGATATTAATGGTGATAAATACATAAATTTAAGAGAAAAGTAATTTCCAAGTATAAAGAGAAAAAAGAAAAACTTATTTTGTCTTGTAGTCAGCGGTAATCTCTGTTTGACCTTTTTTTTTTTGTGAGGACGTGAAGGTAAAAGAGTTTAAGAGGTTGGATTACTCTCCATATTGTCAATTGGTTTTATAGTGAAACTTCAACTTTCTTTATTTCTCTCTTTCCTTTCATGTTTTTTTCTTTCCTCTAATCATCTTGATCCACCGTTATGTCGATCTTTTTGCTCCCGTGAGAAGAGTTTTGATCGCTCTCTCGCTCTGTTGAGAAGAGCTTTTGTATAACGGCTCTGACTTGGTAGTCATACTCGGAGCTTTGAGGGGCGATTGTTGTTCAAAGTTGAGGTGGTGGATTAAGTTTTTCTTGTGGTTTGGCGCATGAAAAATGACAATGAGGATTTCTTCGAGTCGACTTATTGTAGTGCATCAGAGGGCGGTGTGGTCTTTTCCTCGTGTTGCCTTTTCGATGGTTCTACAACTTGCAACTTGCAAGTTTCTTTAGATATGGGCCGTGATTGGAATTGCATCATGCTTTAATGAGTTTTTACTTGTTAATTTATGTTGTTTCTTTTAATGTATGCGATCTCATAATTCTTTTTTACATTCCTACCCTATATACGTTATGGATCGTTACTACTAACATTAAATTTTATTTCTAAGAAAATAATCAATTTCAAATTTTAAAGTATGATATCTTTAAATCTTAAAGTGTAAGTTTAGGTTTTTTTTATTGTACATTTTGATTTGTGGGGAGAGATGAGAGACACATGGCCCATGTGGTTTATATAAAAGATACATAACAATTGATGGCGTGAGCCATGAAGAAAGTGACATTCATCGAAAATAATTATACAAAACAACTCCATAACGAAAAAGACATGCATATATTAATTAAAAATATTTTTACCAGAAATAAGGAAGTCATTTTACTTCATTAGTTAATTTCTCACAAGTGATCATTTAGTGAATTGCAAAAGCAGGGTATCAACCATTGAGTCTAAATACAAAGATTACCATTAACCCCAAAAAGAAAAATGCTAATAAATTGAACTTGAACTTAGATTTAATATTGATCATTAGATTACTTTTATATAACGATCAACTATGATGGATTCTTGTGATCATGTGTTTAGAACTTATCACATTAGGCCGCTTATTGAGCAAAAAGAAAAAAAAAGAAAAATTCATATGGTTTCTTTAAGCTTAAAGATTCGGAAGTAATTTTAACAATCCAGTTTTATTTTCATGCACTCTTCATTTTTTCTACCTCTTACAATCTTACTGGGTTTAGCATGTTGTGCACGTCTATAACATACCGTTGGAATTTTTTTTTTTAATACATAGTAACTTGATAAAAAAATGGAGTTTTCTGTTTCATTTTTTGTTGTTAGAGTAGGTTTTGGCGATTGAAAGTTAAAACCTAAAAGGCAAAAGCCGCGAAAGAAACTTGAAAATGGTTTCGAGATAGCTGCACATGCATGCAGAGAAGTGAAGCCTTTTTGATAGCCCACGTGTACCTGCAGAGGCCAAAGGCCCCGTCCACATTCCTCCGCATTCCTACGGACTCGGCCGGTTCCCCACCAGTCAAAATCCCGCGTTAAGAAACGACTGTGGGCCCTCCTCCGCTCCGAAGGGGTCCACGCAGCATCCATTAATGCTCGGCCACCGTCCCGTCGACAAGCTCCGTCGGACCCAACCCCACGGACACGTGTCGGTTTGGGTGGGAACCGTCTCCGAGCCAAGCTGTTCTCCAAAATCCCTGCCCAAGTCCCTTCACACTTAAAAAAAATAAGAAAAACATTTATTTTTTTCTTCTTTTATATTTTGGTTTTTATATAATAAAGCAAATAAAAATCACTTTCTCTCTATCTTCCTTTCCACATTTCCCTCTCTCTCCTCTTCCCTCTCTCTCTATATCTCCATATCTGAGAGACTTGGAGAACAAGTTCAAATGGGGAATATGTGCTTCTGATTTTTAAAAACAATCCATGGATGGTAGAGAAGAAGAGCTAAAGACCACCGATCGTAGCAACAGCATGGCAAATTCTGCGGTTTTGTCCGACGAGATTCCGACCAACTTTCCTTCCTTTTCCGGCATATTCGACATGCCATCTTCGTGCGAAGATCAAAAGGGTTCTCTTGGAGGGTTCATGGACTTGCTCGGAATCCCAGACTACGCTCCTTCTCTATTCGATTTCCCTCAAACTACGTCGTCGCTCATGATGATGCCACCTCACCACAATCAGCAACAATCACTTCCCTCTCCAGCATCCACTTCTACAGTAGTAGCGCTGCCGGAGAGGGAGAGTGCTACTACTACTAATACAACCTCGGAGGTTTTGAACAGCAGTACGGCTCCGACGACGCCGAACTCGTCTTCGATCTCTTCGTCGTCGAATGAAGCTGCGGCGAATAATAATGAGGGCCAAATGACAAAAGTGCAGGAAGAGGAAGCCGATGAGCAAGATCCGGAGAAAACCCAGAAACAGTATGACCTACTTGCTAATTATTCATTTGATTTTTTCTAAGGTTTTTTGTGTATGTTTTGTCCTGTCTAATATAGTGCAGACAGCTAACATATAGCCAGTATAGTTTCTGATTTTTTAAATTTCTTTTTATAATCAACTTTTTGTGTAAGATATTAATTTTTCTTTGTTGATGGGTCATTGGAAGTTGTTGTTTCTTTTTCTGATTTTTGTGATGGGAAAGTTGAGTACTAACAAGTTGATTGATGATGGAAATACAGATTGAAACCGAAAAAGAAGAACCAAAAAAGGCAGAGGGAGCCGAGATTTGCGTTCATGACAAAGAGTGAGGTTGATAACCTAGATGATGGCTACCGATGGCGAAAATACGGCCAAAAAGCTGTCAAAAATAGCCCTTATCCCAGGTATACATATTTTCTCAAAACCCTCGACGGAAATCACGCAAACTTGAGTTTAGTCAAGTTAACTAAAAAGTTGTGCTTTCTGCTCTACATCCAAGTTTGAAATTTAGATTAGTTTTAGAGTAGACTACCGGTTGTTTAAAACAAAAATCTCTCCAAACCCCTTACCTTCATTCTCAACCCCCTATTTCAATCATTCACTCATTTGTTCAGTGTACTTATAGTTACTATACATGCATTTGTGAATCAATTGAATTTCACCCTCAATTTCTTATGGGGCACGTAATGATTAATAATGTTAATTAATTTGTAATGTATGTATGTCTACGCAGGAGCTATTATCGTTGCACCACTGCGAGCTGTGGTGTGAAGAAGAGGGTGGAGAGGTCGTCCGACGACCCGTCCACTGTGGTCACCACATACGAAGGCCAACACACGCATCCAAGTCCCATTACACCGCGTGGCACAATGGGAATTGCACCACTGCCGCATCAGTCTACTGGGTTTATATCTGCTGCGGAGGCATCGTCAAATCCCTTTGGTGTTCAGCAGTTTTTACCTCATCGTCATCACTATCAACAACAGCAGCAACAGCAATATGCTTATATGTATCAATCCTCCCCTTCTTTGAATATCAGCTCTTCCACCTACGGTGGTGGTGCTGGTGGCGGTCCTTTTAATCCCTCCTCATTTTCTACTAGTTTACTTCAAGAGAGATATAATTTTGAAGGACCCCCTTCTTCTTCTGCGGCTACCAATTTTCTTAGAGACCATGGACTTCTTCAGGATATCGTGCCGCAGATTCGAAAGGAGCCCAAAGAAGAAGATCATCATCATCAACATCAATAGAATGGATCATAATATTGATTATTGTTTTATGTGTTAATTGCTGCCATGGTATTTAATTCGATCTCTAACTGAATAGCTAGCTAGTGTACCTTCAGATTCTCAGTCGTACGTGCTTGAACTTTTAATGTTATTCTTTGGACCTAGAGAGAGATTTATATCGTCGTGGAGATATTACTTTAATTTATTATATATTTATATGCTTTTGTACATAATTTTTCTTTTTGTTTCTCTTCTCATTAGCTGTTCATCATCTTCTTCTTCTTCCTAGCTAGTCTTCGTTTTCTTTCGTGTTTAATTTCGTAGGACCCTTGCATCCGTATAATGAAGGGGACGGAGGTGGAGGGTGAATTTATAACAATTATAAATAACTAGGTTTAGGTTTTCATATTAATCAGCAAAGTGATCAGGTTTGGAAATCTTTACCTTGTATTTCCATGTCTACTATCCGTAGGACTTTGTGGGAAAAAGGTGGAATCTAGAATGAACATGGGAACTTGATCCTATACTTTTCGGTCAGTAATGGTTGGAAACCCTAAAAGGTTATAGTATACATTGGTTATGAAAATTCATTCTACATAGCCAATTAAATGCAATACCTTAGGGCATGCATTGATAGATATATGAGAAATGATTTTCAGACACTTATTTTCTTACTCTTGTTTGTTTTTGTCTAGTGATTTTTTTTTGATTTATTCAATTCAATAGCCAGAAATTAATAAAGGTGTGTAAGGAGAGAAAAAGATTGTGTGGAAATTACTTCCGTAGATAAATGGATGTGTAATATATGTGTGTATCATTAACATTACTTGACAGCCATGCACCAGTACTAACTTTTTTATATAGTGACATTCTCTTCCTCTTTGAGTAGGCGATCGATATGGGGTTTGTTTTTCATTTAAGAATGGAGTGAGCTTCTTGGCAAGGAAATAGGATTGGGTTCTTGATTTTAGAGGATGGTGTAAGATTTTGGTGTGCAAGTGCAATGTGGATTGCTTTTAGGATTGTTGAAGATGATATGGGTTTTCTTACCCATTGGAGATCATGAAGTCCTCCATATCGTGCTGTTTTCGCTAGCTAGGGGATGGTATTAAATTCTTGTGCCACTTAAAGCCATACAGTACTTTAAGCCACATAATCTATGTGTAAGCTATATTTATATATGAGAGATAAGCATTAGATGCAAGCTTTCAGAATTGCACCATGCATGCATGTGTAGCTAGCCTTATCCCGATTATTCCTCGGATATATTTTATGAGTTAGTATTTATGTATGTGTAATACATAGATTAAATTACACTTATGTGATGAAAATCAATATGGTGATGATGCTCACTACTAATTTAGGACGGTCTGCAAAATTGCACTGCTAATGTTTTCTATTTTGGTACTACGTACCGATTAACTATCAATACAAGTGATTCTGAATAAAACTATATAAACATGTATATATAGTAATAAGTAAATGTAAGAAGGATTAAGAGTATGTTTTAAACTTAACCTTTTCTTAGTAGGATTAGTGCATCAGATAAACTGGGGAACCGTACGTGTGTAGCGGGATTCATGTTGAAAATTTGTAAAGTTCTTGGCGGTCGTTTTGTGCACAATGTCTTGCTCGTGTTTTTCTCAGTGTCCACACCAAAGGGATCTAATAACCATGGAAAAAGTTTGTCAAATTAACTATAGCTTTTCTACCATTTCAAGTTTCGAGTTTTTGTTTCTTCAACAACTGCATTTTGCACTAGATTGTCCGCACGCATTTGTACATATATACAGGGATTTCGTGGGTCCAAAAGTAGAATCAAATCTAATATTTATAGAAGTAAACCAACAACTGTATATATTCTGTGTTTGCAATTGCGAGCTATGGGTGGATTTCTTAATGTACAATATACACATATATATAGTATGTTAAAAGGCTTTTGTTAATTTGTTTGTTACATTCGAGGGTTACAAATCCTGGACTCATCACCCCACCACTTGGCTAACCCTAGTGGCTTAAATAGGTTTTAATCAGTCAAACGGAAATTATGAAACATGTGGTCAAATTGCAATTTCAAATTAACCGTTGAGCACATAAACTATATATATATTCATAAAAGTTTAAATATTGGTTCCACATGCAGCAGTGCAGTAAGTTTAATGCTACCCAGATAATCAGATGCCTAAAGGATCGAACTCCAAAAGTGTCTCTATATAATCAGAAAAAGGCGTAATAATATTTGGAGATTCTTTGTGTAAATTTGATTCAAACAGCAGAGAAATATGCTTTCAAATATGACTGGTTCGATTCCCATTAATTCACTGCTGCATGCCACCTTACTGTTAGACCAAAGTCTTTCTAGCTGTACAAAATCTCTGTAAAAAGGGGATCCGATATCCTATCAGATGCCCTTCATGCATGACATTCTTTTAATTTCATGAGAGTTAGAAATTAGGGAAAAGGAAACAAATTATAATGCTTTTCAAGTTACCAATTAGTCAAAAGTAGATCCCTTATGCAAAATTGGTTTGCAGTTTATTATTAATTTTGAAAATAGACGAGGGCCAATATATACACCTGCAGCGATATAGCAACAAAAGGCAGCTGTGCTCCATCACTTGATGTTTGTGATAAACAGATAATCTAGGTCTAGGTTACATATATAATATTTGTGCTTTATGGTGCAGCATGACAAAGAGGAGAATAAATAACATTATTCTTGAAAGAACATAAACTACGGAATGCACCGGAAATATGAGAACCCTCAAAATTATAATTGAATAATATGAAAGATTGTCAAAATACAACCCTAAAAGTTGTTTATATAATCTTAGAAAACCCTAACTTCAAAAGGAAAATAAAATAGGAAATAATTAAAAACCAAAGATTTCCTAAAACATGAAAAAATGTGAAATAAAGATTTTTGCCAAAAAGGTCTCAAGACTTAGGGCGTGTTTACGTAAGGGTAATGGGAATCAAAAAAAGGAATTGAATTCCGATTATGGATTAAACCGGTGTTTACTAACGTGAGAGAAATCAAAAATCGTGTGGGACCCAGATGAATTCCTAAATCACACTCCCAAATTTTTCGGAGTCAGATTCTCTAGTAACAGGTGGTAATTGAATTCCTTGAATTGGTGTCCTCCAGGAATCAGACTTTTGTTCCTAAATTGCCCTCTCAATTTGTCTTTTGCAAATCCACCCAAAATTGGGAGGTGGCAGGGGTGGTGGGAGGACATGTGAATATGGGAGGCAGTGGGAGGATCTGTGAATATGGGAGGTTGTGGGGCCTAGGGAAGAAGAGGATATGGAGGATTGGGGGAGCGTGGAGGACCTGTGAGTATGATGGGTGGTGGGAAGGGCTGTGCGGGCTGGGAAAGAAAAAGGCAGCAAAGATGAAACGAAAAGGGTTGGGACACTGGGAGTGCTCTGGAAGTCGGTGAAGAAAAGATGGGGATGAGAGGATGGGAAATAGAAAAGATAAAGTTCGTAAATTTAATTTTATATAGATAAACTTAATTTTCAATAATTATAGCATAAAAATAATTTATTTTCAACAATGACAATTTAGTAATCAAGTTAGTTTCAATTCTGATTCCAGTGAACTCGTAAACAATATATATGGAACCAATATCATTTGTATTCCGATTCCAGTTTAGTTTAGTAAACAACTTTAACAAGAATCTAATTCTGTTTCCTCCTCAATTCAATTCATCTTCAATCCAATTCCTCCTCAATTCAATTCCCCTCGATCTGATTACAGATTAGTAAACGAGCCCTTAAAGTAACGAAATTAGACCCCTATTTTTTTGGAAAACGAGTCTCAAAATCATTAATACAAAACTAGACCCCTAGTTTCTGGAAAACGAGTCTTGAGGCTTAAATAGCAGAACTTCGTCAAGACCGAGTTTTCTTGGATTTACGCTTGTCAAGTTGCTCCATGAATGTCTCTGCTAACTGTTCTAGATCAGTCTCCTCCACTTTGGAAGAACTTAACCTAGAGTTATCATCAAGATACAATGACTCATCATTAAACGTATGAAGATCTACAACACTGAAGGTCTAGGAAATTCCTATAACATCTGCCAAATCCACAACATAAGCATTATCGTTGATCTTCTTCAGAATTTTGTATGGGCCATACTTGCATGGCAATTTGTTGTAGGTACCAACTGGGAACCTTTCTTTCCGCATGAACACCATGATTAAGTCTCATCCTTGAAAACCTGCGTTTGTCAGCAGCAACCTTGTACCTTGCATTTATTAACCATAGTGACATATGTCAATCTAGAAACGGTCTGAGTTGTCAAGTGTAGTGACATGTGTCAAGATTAGAGTTGTTAAGGTAGTTATAAGGAATAAGTTGGTTAAAGAGTAATATAGTAAATGTATCATGTATTGGTTACTATATAACCAAAGTTCTCAAGACATATTGTATTAAGATGTAATAATTTCATTTCAAAGATATCAAAAACTCTCTTATCTCCCGCTTATTACTTTCAGCTTCTTCTTTCTCTCAAGCTTTTCAGTTCAGAGTTTTAGTATAGTTAATATGGTATCATCGCCGGCGAAGGCTAGCTACCGTTTCTGATCCTTAGAGCATTCCGCTGTACAATTCCGCTTCTGGGGTCTTCGATCTTGGATGAGCTTTCGGTTGTTGAGTTTCTACAAAAAAAGGGTTTTCAGATGATTTCTTGACAAGTCTGAGATTGAAAAGCGAAGCAATTTTCAAGTGAAATTGTTATTGTTTTCTTTAGTATTCATGTAGCAATTGATGTGATTCTTGATTTGGGAAAATTCTAATTGGTTGCTCAAAGATTAAAGATGTTAAACTTCATGTGCAAATTTGGGGGTTCTGCAATTTCCAGCTCATTTACATGATTTCCAGTTAATTTCTGATTTAGAATTGATTTGTGAAAGAAGTATTTTCAAGAAAGTGTCAATCTTTTTTAGAGTATAAGAAAGTGTCAATCTTTCTTGATCAATCTGCAAGTGTCATTCTTTTGAGATAGTATACAATTGTTGTGAGAAAGTATCAATCTTTCTTAAATTCTGAATTTTCCTAAAAGTGTCATTATTTCTTGAATTTTTTTGTGTTAATCTGAAAGCAATTTGATCATGGCTACTACAAATATCAAAGTTGAGAGTCTTTTGGGTATGCTCACTATAAAGCTGAGGGGTGATAACTTTGCAAAATAGGCATTTCAGTTTCAGTCAATTTTGAAAGGTTATAAGATGTTTGGTCACTTTGATAGAATACTGTTTGTCTACCAAAGTTTGTAATTGATACTAAAAAAGGTGTTACTGTTGAGATTACTGCTGCATATATTGAATGAGAGTCTACAAATATGGCATTACTGAGTTTATTGTTGGTTACACTTTCTCATGAAGCTATTGAATATGTTCTTGGATGTAAAATTGCATTTGAAGCTTGGTCAAATCTTATGGATCGATATGCTTAAATGTCTAAGTCTAAAGTAAACAATTTGAAAACTGAATTGCATACAATACAAAAAGGGAGTGATTTAATTAGTAAGTATCTATTAAAGTTGAAAAGCATCAAGGACATTTAACTGCAACAGGGAAATCTATGTCAGATAATGATATGATCATAGCAAGTCTTGCAAGATTACCAAAAGAGTATGCCCTAAGTAGAAGTGTAATCTTAGCCAGGGAATCATCTATAACTCTTAAAGAGTTTAGAGCTCAGTTCTTAGGTGCTGAAGAGATAAAAGGAGAAACAAATGTACTATCTTAGAATTTATTTGCATTGTATATTCAAGGTTCTAACTCTTATCAGGGATCATCTTCTGCTTCTGGATCCAATCTTGTAGGACACAATCACTTGGCAGCCACTATATGAGGTATTATTGCTCCATCACCATATAACAATTCATCCCAGTTTCAGTATCCACATAAGCCTTACAATTCATAATTCCCTCAACAATATCATTATGCACAGCCTCCCTTTTATCTTTAATCACCCTATGATTTTGGATTCTTAGGAAACACTTCTAATTCAGATGCAAGACCTCAGTTTAGACAAAATGGTGGTAACAACTACAGATCAAATGATGGTAATAGATCACATGGTGTCAATAACTATAGATCCAATGGTTGTTTCAAATGGAAGAATTTCAATGTAGGGTCTTCTGGTTTCTCATATAGTAATTCAAGATAGAATAGTTCTCGTACATGGTCTGGTGACACTAAGAACATGTCTAATGTGGTAATAGAGTGGTCAAATATGTAATAAAAGAAGTCACACAACTGTAAATTGTTTCCATAAGAACTCAAATTCTCCATCTACTGGTTATATGCTTGAGTGCCAAATCTATGAAAAAAGAAGGCATGCAGCTCTTGAGTGTTATCATATGGGAAATTATGCACTTCAAGGTCAACCTCCACCTCCATCTCTAAATGCAATGGATACATAGCAAACATCTCAATAAGTACCTTGGGATTCTTGGATAGTTGATACTAGTGCATCACACCATATTATTGCAGATGTGGATGCTTTGAATCATGTTATACATTTTGAAGGTTCTGAAAGAATTACAATTGGAAATGGCACAGGTTTAAACATTGAAAATATTGGTTCTACAACTCTCAAAACCAATTTTCATGCTCTTATTCTTAAAAATGTGATGCATGTTCCAAAAATTGCAAGAATCTTATTATTTGTGCAATAGTTATGTGCTGACAACCATAGCTGATTTATCTGTGATGAAAATGAATTCTTTGTGCATGACAAGAAGAGCATTGAGGTCCTGTAACAATGAAAGGGTAGGCCTAAAACACTGTTTCAAATTCCAGTAGTCAAGAGTTCAAAATGAATGTAATCTATGGTTCAAAGTTCAGCTGCTTATCTTGGACAAATGGTAAAATCAAGTCTATGGCATCAAAGATTAGGCCATCCAACTGATGAAATAATGTCTGTCATGTTGAAGCAATCTTGGTTAGACAGTCAACATAGTATGTGTACTCAATGTATCAAAGGGAAGATGTCTAGGGTTTATTTTCCTTCTAGGATTGATAGGTGTTCTTTACCTTTTGAGAAGGTTCATGCTGATATATGGGGACCATCTCCTGTAAAGTCTCTAAAAGGGCACATATACTATATATGTAACCATTGTTGATGAATATACAAGATATGTTTGGATATTTCCAATGTGCAATAAATCGGATATCTATGCAATCTTTGTGAAATTATATGCATTTGTAAATTAGTTTGGTATCTATATTAAGTGTTTGCAATCTGATGGTGGTGGTGAATATACAAGTCATTCATTTAAGTCATTTCTTGCTGCAAAATGAATACAATAGTTGATTTCATGTCTATGAACTCCACAGCAGAATAGATTGGTTGAAATAAAACACGGGCATATTGTAGACACTGCAATCACTTTGCTTACCACAGTTGGATTACCAAGTTATTTTTGGTACTTGCCACCGACCATGAACAACCCCCTTACATACGCCGAAGATGAAACCCAACCAAGCCCCGAAACAAAAAAAAGAAGCAGACTCCTACCATATTATCTAACAATCCAAACATTTGATCAGTCATGTACATCGGAGGGAAATAAATCTATAAGTCATATACCCATTTTTACCCAAATACATACATACACATATAATGGCCTTTCGGGACATGCTGAGGTGACAAATCCTTAAATCATTTATCCTTAACTCATCAAATAGAGGGATGATATCCTGAGGTGAAAAATCCTTAAACCACATTGGCTAATCTCAATTTTCTTCAACCCCCACTTCACACTAGTACAAAAACATGTTTGCGCGACATAGCAAATTTCGTCACGCAAAGTTTGTTTGCACGACGCTAAACAGAAAACGTCGCGCAAAAGAGCTTTGCGTGACGACACTTTGCGAGATGAATACGGGTGTCACGCAAAGTTTTGGTGCCAAACCAAAATGCATTACCGTTTTTTTCTTATCTTTGCGCGACGCAAGTACACAGACGTCGCGCAAAGATGCTTTGCGCGACGTAGGTACACCTGCGTCACGCAAAGTTGTTTTGCGCAATGTAGGTTTTCGTCGCGCAAAGCTGTTTTGCGCGACGCTTGTGTACCAACGTTGCGCAAAGTTTTTTTTTTTTTTTCCCTTTTGCTTTTCTTTTAGGGTTCTTGCATTGCCTTTTTCTGTTGTGGTATCCACTTGTGTAAATATTTTAAATTGACGATCGAACTAGTTCATTGTATTCATATAGGGTTAATGAGTGTAGCTGTAAAAAAAATATCAAAATCGGAGTTAAAATAACCGTTAAATCGTGATCGCCGTCGAAAATGTTTGTCCCATAATCTAATCTCCGAATGTTTGTTTTTTGCGATTTTTGGCGTATACGATCTCGAATTATGTACAAACAAGTTTGATGGTTAGATCGTCTAAACTAGTTTCGTAGAATGCATATCCCATCAAAATAATAGATTCACTAACACTTGGAGTTTATCTATACTTTCATTATAACATAAGATTTTGTGATATCCACTAGTGTAAATATTTTAAATTGACGATCGAATTAGTTCATTGTATTCATATAGGATCAAGGAGTGTAGCTGTAAAAAATCATCAAAATAGGAGTTAAAACTACGGTTAAATCGTGATTTTTCGTTTATAACCGTCGAAAAGTTTTGTCCCGTTACTTGATCTCTGAATGTTTGTTTTATGTGATTTTTGGCATATGTGATATCGAATTATGTACAAACAAGTTTGACAGTTGGATCGTTGAAACTAATTTCGTACAATGCTTTTCCCATCAAAACAATATATTCACTAACAGTTGGAGTTTATTTATACTTTCATTAAGTATAACATAAGATTTTGTGATATTCACTTGTGTAAATGTTTTAATTCGATAATCGAATTCGTTCATAAGCAAAAAATAAATAAAAAATTTGCACGACGTGGGTACACATGTGTCGCGCAAAATGCTTTTTTTTTTTTTTTTTTTTCCTTTTGCTTTTCTTTTGGGGTTCTTGCATTGCCTTTTTCTTTTGTTGTATCCACTTGTGTAATTTTTTTAAATTGACGATCGAATTAGTTCATTGTATTCATACAGGGTTAAGGAGTGTAGCTGTAAAAAATCATCACAATCGGAGTTAAAATAACCATTAAATCGTGATTTTTCGTTTATCGCCGTCGAAAAGGTTTATCCCGTTACTTGATATCTGAATGTTTGTTTTTTGCGATTTTTGGCGTATGCGATCTCGAATTATGTACAAACAAGTTTGATGGTTGGATTGTCTAAACTAGTTTCGTAGGATGCGTATCCTATCAAAACAATAGATTCACTAACATTTGGAGTTTATATGTACTTTCATTAAACATAAGATTTTGTTATATCCACTAGTGTAAATATTTTAAATTGACAATCAAATTAGTTCATTGTATTCATATAGGGTCAAGGGGTGTAGCTCTAAAAAATCATCAAAATCGAAGTTAAAACTACTGTTAAATCGTGCTTTTTTGTTTATAACCGTCGAAAAGTTTTGTCCCGTTAGATCTCTGAATGTTTGTTTTTGGCGTACGCGATCTCGAAGCATATAAAAACAGGTTTGACCGGTTGGATCGTTGAAGCTAGTTTCGTACAATGCATTTCCCATCAAAACGATACATTCACTAACACTTAGAGTTTATTTATACTTTCATCAAGTATAACATAAGATTTTGTGGTATCCACTAGTGTAAATATTTTAAATTGAAGATCAAATTAGTTCATTGTATTCATATAGGGTCAAGGAGTGTAGCTCTTAAAAATCATCAAAATCGGAGTTAAAACTACTGTTAAATCGTGCTTTTTCGTTTATAACTGTTGAAAAGTTTTGTCCCGTTACTTGATCTATGACTGTTTGTTTTTTGCGATTTTTGGCGTACGGGATCTCGAAGCATATAAAAACAAGTTTGGTGGTTGGATTGTTGAAACTAGTTTTGGTTGGATTGTTGAAACTAGTTTAGTACAATGCGTTTCCCATCAAAACGATACATTCACTAACACTTGGAGTTTATTTATATTTTCATCAAGTATAACATAAGCTTTTGTGGTATCCGATAGTGTAAATATTTTAAATTGAAGATTGAATTCATTCATTGTATTCATATACGGTCAAGGAGTGTAGCTGTAAAAAATCATAAAAATCGGAGTTAAAATAACCGTTAAATCTTGATTTTTCATTTATCACTAGGGCTGGTTCGGGTCGGGATCCCGAACCGAAACCCAAAGCCTGAATCCCAAACCGACTCCTTTCGGGATGCAATTTTAAAACCCCGAAACCGAACTAAAATTCCGGTGTTCCCGAATTTCAGGATTCCCGAAATTGTTTCTGTTTTTCGGTTCGGGATCGGGAATGACTGCAGTCCTAATTTAGAAGATCGAATCAATGTAGATCCCAAATCCCAAATTTGCAGACAAACCCTAAAAATTCAGAGAGTCAATAATACAAAGATCAAAGAAGCCCTCGATCAAAATTCAAAAGCAGAAAGCCAAATACAAAGATATCAAGCAGTAATTGAAATAAGGGGATTTTCATTAATTCTAAATCTCCAAATTGAAAGTTCAAAACCTTCTCAATTTTAGAATCCAAATCAAAATCAAAATCAAGGTACAATAATTTCATGAATGATATTTGATCAAGTTGAATGATATATATATATATATATATATATATATATATATTTAATAAGTAGTTTTAAATTTATTTATTTTGTATGTATAAAACTTACGAAATTGAATAGTATATATTTATTAATTAGCTTTAAATTTATTATTGTGGTTCAGATAAGGTTTTTGTTAAAAAAATATATTATTGTGAGTTTATGTAAAAAAAATTGAATTTAAAAAGAGTAAAATCATATTTTAAATAAATTTGATAATATTTAAAATAAAAAATAAAAAAAAACTTGCGCAACGCACTAAATAATGCGTCGCGCAAATAGGCTGTGTGCAACGTATTAGCTGATGCGTGGCGCAAGTTGTTAAAATTTTGGGGCTACAATTGATAAAAATAGGCGCTCTCTGAGAGTTTCCCAAATTTGGACAAAATTAGACAGCCTGTCTCTCTTCCCTCTCTCACTCGGTTTCTCTCTTCCCTCTCGCTCATCTCGCCCTCTCTCTCACTCCGTCTCGCGTAGCCTTCCTCCCGATTGCACCCAGCCAGCCTCCTCCTCATCCTCTCCCGTAGCCTTCCTCCTCATCTTCTTTCCATCCCTCCCGACTGCACCCAGCCAGCAGGCAGCAGCACAGAGGATGAGGGCATCTAGTCCGTGCCGTATTGGAATTTTCTCGAGATTTTACTCGCTGTTTTGCAGAAAATGTCTCCAGTTGAGCAGCGATGGGAGCATCTAGTCCGTGCCGTATTGAGCAGGGAAAGGATGGGGGCTGATGCGTATAGCCGACATGCTTCTGGAGTTGCTGGAAATGTTCCTTCCTCACTTGCAAACAATAGGGATATTGATGAAATTCTGAGGGCTGCTGATGAAATCCAAGACAAAGATCCCAATATTTCCAGAATCTGTATGTTACCCACTTCTTTTTTGTACTTTTTACTTCGAATTTTGAATTATAGTTTTGCAGCTTGCTTGGGTTGTGGAAATTAAGTTTGTTTTCCTAAATGTGACATAAGAATCAGCGAGGATAATTTGGTAGCTGGGGTGGGGGGGATTGAGTACTTGGTTTCTTTGGGTCGAAAGTATGATCGTTTGAGTTGATGAGAAGCAAAGCAACCCACCTTGTACATTTCCGCTGCTGCTGTGGTCTTTCTCATTGGTCTTAAAAGTTCCGTTACTGTTTTAGGTTTTAGCTTATTCCTACTAGAGTTGTTAGTTATGCAAGAATTTAAGCAACTATGAACCAAGATATATTCAAAATTGTGTTACGCATAAAACTGATTGAGCATGCTTACCCATCCACATATGAGCTGAGAAATAAAAAAAATCAACTCAATATTTTCCTCAGTCGTGGTGAATTACACTAGGAGGCCAGTCCTGAAATTTGATGGTGAAAAACTTATATATATTGCAAAATAATTAAATTCTATGTTTGCAACTCACAATTTTGAAAGTGCTGATTGTCCCCCTGCAGTATGCAAGCATGCTTATTCTCTGGCTCAGAATCTGGATCCCAATAGTGAAGGAAGGGGAGTATTACAGTTCAAGACTGGATTGATGTCTGTCGTTAAGGTATATTTTAGTATGAAGGAATAAAATTGTGCTTTTGGGGGGGGGGGGGGGGGGGTGTGTGGTTGAGTTTGAAGTGTACAGACAGAAGAATAATGTAGAAAAGCTGCGGGAGGAAGAAATGAAGTTGAGGGGACTGCAAAGATGTGTTACTTTTATTTGCTTATTTTCTGTTCATTACACTGTGATGTCTTTACTCTGGATGAGGCTTTAAGTTTGTAGATGCATGTTCCCGTTCATGATTGTCTATCAGATTATACTAAGAATCTTTTCATTTAACAACTGTCACTATATCATGTTTTCCTTGGATTGGTATTGTTCTTGTTTGGGTTACATGGTCAGAAAGAAATTAACGGATATTTGAAGTTGTCAGTGGGACGGAAGCTGGGGAGGTGTGGGAAAAGGTCAAGTATTGGGCAGCGCTTTTTATCTCCTATTTTTAGGAATATATCTCTACTGAGCAATATACCAGACTGAAAGGCTGTAGTGTCTTGATTAGTCTTTGTTTTCATATTGATGTAGCTTCCTGTATTAATGCGCTTTTTATTTCTGCTACTGGTGAATTACTTGCCCACCCTACTCTTCGGACTTCTATGAAATAAAACTCGATTTGGTCACCTTTATTTGTTTGAACAGGTTAGAGAGAAAAACAGTGAAGCGGAAAAGAGTTTTTGCAACTCTTAAGAGTTTTAGGGATAGTTTTGGAGCAGCTGACTGAGGAAATTCCTGAAGAGGTTGGTCTTTTAGTGTTATATCCATTTAATGCAAACTTTATTCTTTATGGACCATGCTTGCATCATAGATTCATAATCATATTATTTAATCTCCAAGCCACACAATGAACTTTCTATCTGTCGTTTGAGTTTTCTAATGATGCGTTTTGTTGGTTGTTTTCACTTGATGTTTTTAATGGGTTTTTTTTTTCTTTTTCTTTTTTTTTTTCTCATGAGTTTGTGTGTGCTCTCTTCAGCGAACTAGTGCTTATCAAAGCCATAATGTTCATCCCTGGTTGGCTAAACAAAGCACAAAACACAAAGTTGTTGAAAAAAAAACTCACTTCGATCTTAACAAGTGTCAAATTTCCTCTTTCATTTTTTATTTTCCTGTCTGGCGCATGATTGTTATATTTCCACCTATTGTATCTACCTCCTATGTCTAGTTGCAGAATTGATTAAATCTGTTTTATATTGCAGTTGAAACGGGTAATGAAATTCTGAGAGCTGCTGATGAAATCCCAAACAAAGATCCCAATATTTCTAGGTAGTTTTTTTATTCCTTTAATTAGGATCTTATTCTTGTTTCTTTGTGCTTTATGATGTAGTTGATGTGCTTATGTGCACAATTAAGTATCCTAAGTCGGGATTAATAGTTTCTTCTTGTCACAGTCTGCTCAGGTGATATTTTAGAGTTTATTGTTAGATTTACAAGAGGTTGAATTACTGAAAGAGTCATCCTGGCCAGCTTTGTCTTAGACTCATAGGTTATTGTGTTTCTTCCTTTCCCTGTTTCAAACCATATGCTTTTTATGTAGTATTTTTTTTTCTAAATTTTTTTATCTCGGGGGTTGATATCCCCCCCTCCTCACGCATGTTCTTGTTCTTTTTCTGTTTCCATCTCTTTTATACACCCTAGTTTGTTTCATTTAGGTGTGTATTTCATTTGAACTATGGGTAAAGTTTATGATTTTGTTAGTAGATGTTGTCTTGCGGCCTTGCCTGATATATTGACATATCATTTTTCTTGGCAGATGAGTGGAAGAACTTTCTTGCCCGAATTGGCCGTGAGGAAAATGCTCCACTTTGAACTCTTTGACAATCCCACTGATATCCTTGAACTTCGTTTTTGGGCCTCTTGCCGAGGTCAAACATTAGCCAGAACAGGTAAATATTTTTCGTAATCAATGTCCATGGTTTCTTCTCTCTCTCTCTCTCCTTCTTTCCCTCCCTCTCGCAGATACATTTTTATTGTGTGAGTTCCATTTTAATTCATTTTTTCTTTCTTTCATTGTTTATTTTATATATTTATTATACTTCCTTGCTAATATATTTAATACCCCTTTAGTTCAATCTGAACACGTGTGTGCTTGTCTTAGTGAATTCATGAGTTTGCCGCTAAATATCCAAGTTCTGTGATCTGCAGTTCGTGGAATGATGTATAGGAAAGCTCTTATGCTTCAGACTTGTGTTTCATTTTTCGTATTTTGTCCTGCTGTTTGATCCATTTCTTTATCTGTTACAAGGATCTGATGTGGAGGGGGTGCAATTTCCAGTAATGACGCAACTGATACTCGAGCGTTTGAATTATCTCCTGAAGCACGTGCTCATGCTGACTTACAGTTTACATATGTTGTAACATGTCACATACATGGAAAACAGAAAGATGGCCAAAAACGTGAGGCTGCAGATATAGCATTGCGGCCCAAGCAGCAGCCCGGGAAGTCGAGATTGCAGCCCAGGACGATGAGTATGATCTTACGGGCCTTACAGATGTTCGGCCTTCAAATCCCAATGCCAGCACCTGATCTTGCTCCACCTTCGACCTCGCAGCCACTTCGCCCAGCCGATACCCAGTAGCCTGATGCATCTAACCTAGACGACTACTTGTTGTAGTTGTTTTTTTTTAATGTTCGGACATCTTGTATGTACATTTTCATATATTTTATAAGTAAATACTTTTTCTTGGTTTATTAATTATTGTTTATAATTTAATTACAATATTTATAAAAAATTAAATAAAAAATATTTTGTCAAAAAAAAAAGGGTTTGCGCGACGAAGGAGTAACATGCGTCGTGCAAAACTAGTTTTACCTGACGTACAACCTGCGTCGTTCAAGGTAGTTTTGCGCTACGTACAACCTGCGTCGCGTAAAGTAGTTTTGTGCGACGCATGTAAATCCTTCGTCGCGCAAATCCTTCTATCATGGCCTTGGCATGACGAAGGTTCGTTCGGTTAATTTGTGCTCGACCTTTTTTTACTTTGTGCGATAAAGGACCTTCGTCGCGCAAAGTGTTTTTTTTTACTACCATATCCCTCGGGTTTGCAACACCAATTAAAACCCCTCATAAAATGCATCAGAGAAATATAAACACCATGGGCATGCATGGATCCTTTAAATCATTGAGTGCAAGCGCAGTCACTTTCTTTGCTCATGGAACATTATTCTACACCTGCCTTTAAGGCCTTAAGCTAAGAAATTGCACGAAATTATTCCACCTATTCAATTGGAATGCATGATTTCTAGCAAAATCTATTGTTTGACCAAAAAAAAAAGGGTAAACAACCAATTTAGTCCCTGAATTATCATCTTAGTGAAAATTAGGTCTCTAAATTATTTTTTCAGAAAAATTAGTCCCTGAATTATAAAAATCTGCCAATTACATCCCTAATGTCATATTCGAAGCTACTATATTCAATTTTTCGTCAATTTAAGTCGCGTTACTTGCATGTGATACATATTGAAGGGTAGATTGGTAGTTTTTCATAAAGAAATAGTGTAAGTTAACCTTTGAGGGTAAATTAGACATTAAATTCGCAACCTATATGAAATGTTAAGGGCTTATAGACGAGAAAATGATGGTATTACACTCTAAAGTGTGTCAAGTGACTTAAGTTGACGAAAAATTGGATAAAATAGCTTTGAATATAATAGTACGGATGAAATTAGCAATTTGTGATGAATATAGGGACTTATTTTACCGAAAAAATAATTCAGGGACCTAATTTTCACTGAGATGATAGTTCAGGGACTAAATCGGCACTTCACCCCAAAAAAAATGCATGATTTCTTTCTAGTTAATGATATTAATTCTATCAATGGGATTAGAATGATCTACACTCAAATACCATATTGGTTAAATTGAAAACCAAAATATGGTATGTTTCTAGGTAATGCTAAGGAGACTAAATTTACAAACTAAATGATGTGTCACTAATAGGAATGAGTATGTTTATCAACGCTTAAGTAATAATTCAATCATCAACTTCCATGTTATTTAGTTTACAAAATTTAGTCCACAAATTTAGTCTCCCTAGCATTACCCATATTTCTATTATACCAAATATTGCTATGCGAATGGTCCAATTACAAAATTCATACTAAAATCTAAACGAGTGCACGTTTGCTCACCATTCTAAAGTGGTGATGATGCTCACCACCTTATTAATTATCGTTTGATTAATGTAAATTTCGTGATTTTGTATTGTAGATAGATCAAATCAAATTCATCCAACAATAATTAATAGGGTTGTAAGCATCACCATCACTTTAGGATGGTGAGCAAAAATATTTCATTCTAAACAAACCCACTTAGACGATTAAGGAAACTCTTACCACACTTAGTGTAATGATCATATCTATGAATGTCACAGAGAGGCCTGAAAAGAGTGAAGAAGCACATGGTATTAGGTAGCAATATGTGCTCATCAAACAATGATCTCTTCTAAAAGCTTTTAATTGACTATGTCTCTTAACTACCCTCTGAACATGATTGACTCTTTATATGCAAAGAACCATTCTTCTTTATATGCGAGTCACAATTTGACACATAAAATCAGAATATTGTTTGACTCTGTCTTAGGAAGGCGACATTCCTCACATTTCTGCAAATCACAGTCTGACGCATATGCAGAAATACTCATCAAAACACAAAATAGAAATTTTCCGCATACATGCCAAATTATGATTGAAATGTTTTAGAATGACTACTTCCAATGGAATAAGCCAAGTGTCAACCTAAAAACTAACTCATATAAAATCACAAAAGAAAAGATTATGCACATATCAAACCAATGAGGAACGAATCTTTACACTTAAACAACCAATTATTGTACGTACCCTTTTTGCCCATTAGACCTCTTTCACATCCTCAAACACCAAACCTCAGTGACCAAGTCTGCTCATTGTTACTAAACCACTCCAATCGAACTTCTATATAATAGAGAAACTTCTACCACCCAACTCACTTCTTCACTGCATGCCAAGAGACAATAGAGTAGAGAATAGAACACGAGAGATGGCAATGAACTTAGCTTTGTTTTCACTATTTCTGGGCGTTGCGATTGTTTTTGCAATCGTGCCGACAATCATAGGAGGAGGATATGGTGATGAGGATTGTGGTGACCTCTTGGGAAACGATGTGTACAAAGATAGATGCCCGGAGGCGGAGTCCATAATATATGCCGGGGTCAGGCTGGCTGTGTTTGAAGACCCAAGAATGGCAGCCTCTCTCCTTCGTCTCCATTTTCACGACTGCTTTGTTAATGCACGTTATTTATTTTTCACTATTTATATGTGTGTGTGTGTTATGTTATTTTTCACTATTTATATATCTAATATGATGTGAACTGTTCAGGGCTGCGATGCTTCAGTGTTGCTAGATGACAATGATAACTTTGTTGGGGAAAAAACAGCAGCGCCTAACTTGAACTCTCTGAGAGGTTTTGAAGTGATTGATGCAATAAAACAGGATCTTGAAATTGTTTGCCCTCAAACAGTTTCCTGTGCTGACATTCTTGCAGTTGCTGCCCGAGACTCCGTTGTTGTGGTGTGTGCGCTAAGAGCTACACATAGTTCTTTCTTTTTTCTTTGTTAATAAGAAAGGGATGCAACACGAAGACTTCTCGGGAGGCCTAGATATACTTGTTTCGAATTTTGACTAATAGTTTGATTTTTAATCTGCAGTCTGGTGGACCTAGCTGGGATGTTCAAATGGGAAGGAAGGACAGCTTCACTGCTAGCAAATCGTTAGCAAATAACTACATTCCAGGCCCAAATTCTACTGTTGCAACACTGGTTTCCAAGTTCCAAAATGTAAACCTTAGCTTGAAGGACATGGTTGCACTCTCTGGTACTCTCAACTTTGCTTCCACTGATCTCCTGTATTGTGCTTGATTAGAGTGAGACGTAAGACTAATATTTTGCTCTCCTCTCCGGCAGGTGCACACACGATGGGAAAAGCACGCTGCACCACCTTCACCGCCCGCCTACAAGGCTCCACTAATCCAAATGGTCCGGAGGCGTCTCTTGAATACGTTCAGTCGCTGCAGCAGCTGTGCTCAGAATCTGACGGCAACACGCTGGCAAACCTTGACCTAGCAACCCCAGCAACGTTTGATAACCAGTACTATCTTAATCTTCTCTCCGGGGAGGGTTTGCTTCTGTCCGACCAGAATCTCGCAACCGGAGATGATCAAACGCGTGAACTGGTAGAAACCTACGCACAAGACCCATCCGCCTTCTTCGAAGACTTCAAAGATTCCATGGTAAAAATGGGAAGCTTGGGAGCAGTTACCGCGATGAATGGAGAGATTCGCAGGGACTGTCGAAGTGTCAATTGATCTTTTAGCCTAATGTGGTAAGCCAGTTTCCTACAGTGGAGTGGAAGGCTCAATTAGGAAGCTTTGTATTGCTAATTATGGATGGTAATGCTAATAACATGTTACTTTAGGTTTGTTTAAATACAAGCTAAACTAATATTTATCTGATAATTATCGGATTTCTATGTTTTACAATTATATCCTACAACTCGATTTTAGGCAATTGGTTGCCCAGTACTAACGGTACGGAAAATGCTCACAAAAAAGGAACTACGAGCTGAAGAACGTTTCCACTACACATCCTACCGAGCATTTTCAAGCTCTAGCAAGGACCATTGGCTGCGTCGTGATCAAAATTGATAGAAATACGCTAACGTTTGGCTTCCTCCCAGCATCTATTCTTTTGCTGACGACGTGCCACCTTACACTCTACCGCTTCAAGCCCCTGGAGATTGAAAAAATGTTCACCAATTTAGAAAGGGGTAAATACACTAGACAAATGCTCAGTGCATAAGAAGCGAACTGAGTGTCGGTTTGTGACCATGCACAAGACCATACAGCCATGAAGGAACATTTGACATTTCTTCTCATTCTAAATAAACCCAAACCGACATCAGAATTTGAACGAAAATAATTGATTAGAACCTGTTGGTTTATTCTTCCACGTCCACTCCTGAGCAGCCTGAAGCCCCTTGGCCAAAAAAGAGAACTAAAATTAATTCGTGATACTTAAAACTTTAAAATAAACTGAGCACCCGAATTTAATAATTGAATACCTGTTGGAAGCGTGAAGGATCACCAACTGAACTAGGTGTAGGTAATTGTGAATAACTTCCTTCCTGGAGACACAGATGACGAAAATAACCAATTAAAAATGGACTGGTTAGGGAAAACATTATATGTTTTTAATTTTATTGTGAATCTGAATTATCGGGGTACTGGTGGGTGCGAAATTTACCTGAACATTTTGGTGACCTATAATTCCAGAGGCCAGACACTGTAATTCAAATTAATGAGTTAGTAACCACAATCAAATCTTTAACATACCAAGAACCATTAGGAAACACTGACCGATGAAGAAAACGAGGGCTGTTGTAACTGCAAGTTGTTCCGGAACTGTGGTTGAAGCTGAGATTGATGATGCAGTTGTTGGGTTTGAGAAATTTGCTGCACAGACCGATTTGGAGGGAGTGATGGGGCATGAGGCTGCTGAACTGATGTCTTTTGTTGCTGCTGCTGTTGCTCAAACAATATAAGTTCGGCAGGTTTCTCCCACTACAAGTTCACATAAGCAGCATTAATCAAGTAGAAGACAAAAGGCCAAAACGAGGGAATCTGAGTGACAAAATCCTTACCCTGCTTTCACCAGTTGCATTATTATAATAGTACTTGTATCCATCCGGTGAGGTGTGCTCTGTCCAAATGCATTTTGCAGGAGCTATAGCCTGGGTTCCGGGAACAGCTTGAGCAACGGATGTGACTGAAGGCACATCCACCGCTGGTGTGGAAGCAGTGGTGCTGGCAACCGTATGTGGTGCAACACCAGTCCACTGGGACTGCAGGAACAAAAATAATATTCAGCTTACAAGGTAAGGGTTGGTAAAGACAACTAGAACTAGAAACAATAGAGCATCACAGACAAATCCAGTTGATAGGCAACCAACATCCACGTCTGGGACAAATGCATGCAGAAGCTAAAAGGCACGGCTTACTAACCACAGTTACAAATACGACCAAATCAAAAAACAGAATGGCTAAAAAAAGGCGGCGTGTGTGTGTGGGTGGAATGAACCACACAAAAAACAGAATGCATCCCAACCTAAGCCCAACGCTGTGAATGCACAATAAATTCGACTTCCAAATTATTGTCTAATTAATTAGTCATATTTTGGCAATCAAAACATAGTTTCTACAGTTCTAGAGCCACAAGTCGTGCGATTGATCCATTTAGCAACTAAAGTTACATCCTCACGGTAGCCCGTCTGGCACTTCCAATTACCACATACTCCTACAAGATAACAATTGACTAATCTTCAAATACCTGTTGCTGTTTTGTAGCCTGGGGATTCTGATGCACTGCCAAACCCTGATTTGATGGTTGCATTTGCTGCAACTGTTGTTGGAGCTGGGAGAACGCCTGCTGAGATGATTGAAAGCTTGCTTGCAGAGTTTGTGTCTGCTGCGACAGCATCTGAGCTAATGGAGAGGGTGACTGCTGAAGAGGCTGAATCAGTTGTTGCTGACCAGAAGCAGAACCAAGCTGCTGTTGATTTGCTGCGGTGGGCATGGATCGAGGTTGTAAGCTGATATTCAAAGGGGCTGGTAGTGCTGTAGCAGAAGATGAACTTTTCTGAACCTCAGGCTGAGGAACAGACAACTGTCCACCCAAGCCAATAAACTGTTGTGACAGTAATGCTTGACTAAATGGTGCTTGACCAGCAGAATGAGGAAGTTGAGCCTGACCAAGCTCCCTCACTGTTTGTGTGTGTGAGTTTGATGCCGAAGTTTGAGGGTGCTGTTCAAGGGATGGTGGCAAATGCTGAGGTGACTGAAAACACTTCTGTAATGGAGATATCTGCTGGCCGACATGTGGCATAGACTGGTTAAAACTCTGAAACAGATCCAATCAAGCTATTATTTTCACTGTGAAATACGGGTAAATAAGAAATAATTGTTTCGACTTTAGACTACCATGTGATTAAAACAAAGTTTGAGCGCCTTGTACCTTTTGTGATGTTAAAGAAGATGAAACTTGCATTCCAGGAAGAGGACCCTCTGCAGAGCCGCCATGGCCACCCTTAAATTTAAGGAGCAAATCATTACTTTCAAAGGCATAAAACACGCTTATAACGAAAAACCCTAATAAGAAACTAGAAAATATGGATCATAAAATAAACAATAAAAGCACAATGCCCCTGCAGCCACCCTTTCATCTTCAGCTGCAGACGACATGACATGGTTACGGTAAAACCATCCAATCAAGAATCATTACAGATGCGTTAACTACAGCATCTGCATGCCTTTCATGGATGTCTTACACGAACACAGGAAAAGGGACATTTCTTACTGGAGCAATGTTGCAAAATAGCTGAACTATTCTTACCGAATTCAAGGGCAACGATATGTCTCCTGACCTAGGAAGCAAATTGCCCACAAAGCCAGGACTGGGGGATGGTCCTAAGTTTGCTGGACTCATTGGATGCCAAACATTAGTTGGAATTTGATCGCGTATAGGATTGCCAAAGTTAGGCATTGGTCTGTTTGGAGTAAGTTAGAAACAGAGAATGTAAATGACTACAACAAAGAAAACTCCAGACAAAAAACTTCATAGAAATATTCAGAGAATGGTGGGAATTACCTTGCCCCTGGGGCTTGAAATCGAGGACCAAAACCTGGACCCCCAAATGAAGGACCCCTAAACAGAACAGTGTCAAAAACATTTAGGAATCTGTTACAAAAATTTATACTTCAAGAAGATTAAACCACAGCGGCCAAAGAAAATAAGAAGGCACAATGAGGAAGAAACCTTGAATCTCCAAGCCTAGGCCTTTTGGGATCAGCAAACCGGACAGTTAGTGGTTGATCACAACCCTGATGTGCAGGAAAAGAAATATGTGTGATATAATTGGATAGCATTTGATAACATGATATTACACTAAAGTTAATCCAAAGGAAAAAAAAGACAAGAAAACACTCACTCTCATTTTATAGAACCCATTAAGACCATTTATAGCTGCCAATGCCATATCTCTCTGAAAGTACTTTACAAATCCACATCCTAAACATGAATGGTTCAAAGAATGCATAAATCTCATGTAGAACGCTTTCCTTATATTTCGAAATTTTAAATATGAATGAGAAACACACCACGACTCTGCTTCAATTCATCACGCATGAGGTAAACATCTTCAACTCGACCATATGGTGAAAAAATCTGCAAACAGAAAACAGTAATTGGAACTTTTTCCTTTTTCCAGCTGCATTTACAACTTCAAACAGTAAATTTGCACTATACTATAATAAACAGAAGTTAAGAGTTTGATGCTTTAAGTTGAGAGTGTATATATATATATATATATCTCCTCTGAATTACAAAAGAATGTGTCTATAAAGGAAAAGTAAGATTGTGGTTCAAAAATAAAGAGAATAGCTAATTTGTTTCAAGATGAGATAAGAAGACTGAAAAATACTAATCCTAGAAGATAACGGATAATTGGGTTACAACATACTTCCTCAACTTCCTTTTCAGTAGCTTGTTTGTTCAGTGATCCCACAAATAATTTGTACTCAACCGCACCTACCATAAAAAAGGGTTGGCATCAACAATGGAAAAACTATATATTAATTAGACATGTGCGTTGAAATACAGAGGATTGAAATACAAAAGTCCCCCCCCCCCTCCTCCTCTTCCCCCAAATGAATACCACCCCATTCACACTATGGTGTTGATGAAAAAAATATAAAACGAAAGGTACAAGCATAATTGGTTGAGGACCACTCATAGGTGAATAAGGGCTTAAGAGATCAAGGAAAACCAAGCACAAGATTACTGTCTGTTGAATGAGGTTCCTTCTCACATATCATGTCCTCTCATAAGTGGCTCCAACTCAAACCAAGATTTGACTGACCATTTGAACCAGCAGTATATCTAATCTTTTGGAAAGAGTTCTAAAAAGGCTATACACATGTCATGATACAATTTGCACACAAAATGGAACAATCAAACATTCACGCTGAGATGAAAATTACCAAGGCGTTCTCGTTCCCCATCAGCATATCTGACTTGGATAGGACCCGCTCCCTGGAGTAAAAAGTGTGTAAAACAACTATAAATTAGTTACATGACGATTGAAAATCAAACAGTAAAACAAACTCACCCCAGGAAGAGTATGTTGATTATGCAGAGCTCTAATTGCCCTACCAGCTTCTTCTGAGGTTGCATATTTTATAAAACAACAACCTGCATATGCAACTTATACCCTTGTAAAAAAACAAAGATAGGCAGCTTGGTCCACATCCATAATAAACTCACATTAAAAGTTTCTAAAACCAGACACACACACATGAAACCTCTTATTTACAAGCTAATATGCTAGCAAAACAAACTTTTTCAAAAGAAACAACTAAAAATAAAATGATAAATCACACACATTGTATTCCTTGGTGCATGTACAAGCAAAGGAAGAGCATTGACTAGAAAAATGGTGTGAGCACCCATAACCTTAAGCCACACATCTAGGAACAACCCCAAAACATAAACATTCCATGGTTGTGGCGTCTTAAAACTATATCAGTATAAAAGAAAGGTATTCGTCAAACCCTTTCTTTCCAAATAACATAAATTTTCAGTACGCTTCTCATAAATTTGGCACATACTGGTGGGAAGCTTGAGGAGCCAAAAGAAACCATAACATCAAAAAAGGACAACAATTCAAATTTGATTTCAGGATCATTGTCCTGTAATTGGAATAAAAGCACAAAAATGAACATCAAAGTAACATGCATATGCCATCAAAATACACCATTCATCAAAAGTTTGGTAAATCCCAGAGATGGATGAATATCAAATCCCAAGCATTTCACATCACAAAGCTTCCTACAAAGAAATATCCTGAAAAAAACAGCCACCACACTAGCCATCCCCAGCAGCTTGGCTGTCTCAAAAGTAAACTCTTTCATCTGACACACCTTTCAGATTTAGTTAAATTTCAACAAATCAACAAAAAGTTGATTTCAGAAGTATCCTATATAATAAATATCACTGCTAATTCAACATCCTATTTAGTCATTATAAACAAGTATTTAAACGCCCCTACTTAGTACACCGTAAACTATCTGCCAATGTAAAGTCCCCTACTTAGTATACAATGAACAGACAGACATTATCAAACAGAGGTCCAGGAAGAATCAAACCTGAGGAACTTTCCATAGAATAGTTCAGAACAATCAATCACAAGTCTAGAACGAATATACGCACGTGTTCATACCATGACAGTTCATTACAACTGGGGACTTCAGAGGCCATAAATACCGCCTTCAGAAGCCGAACCATGGAAATTATATGAGCTTTGCATAAAAACTAGTTGAGTTTGCCCTTGTTACTATGATTCTGGATGTGAAAACTTGGATTAAGTTCCACCTCCCAGGCCACACTACGAGTCAAATCTCAAGACAAGCCAAGAGTCCACTATACTAATATTGTGCGTGCTAAACATCAGCACACTAAAGGATGATCAGATCATTCAAGCAAACCAATAATTGAAGGAAAAAGTAACTATTTTTCTGCCATAGACAAAACTGTATTCTATGATACCACCAATCCTAGAGAAAGACTGTTTAGCTGCACCATAACCAAAGACATATATCATAAGTCTACCATTGCATCACAAACTTCACCAAATATATGATGAACTTTCACCTTATCAAAAAGTCGATGAATGAGATTGTATTGCCCAATGCAAATCTTGATATTTAGAACCACATAGATACATAAAACAAAACAAAAAATCAGCCTGATTGATGGCTGAATTTTCACAAACTCAAAAAATAACTCATATATTCACCCACACAAACAGAAAGGGAAAACTGTCAAACTCAAGATACCATAGCATCTGAAAGTGTAGAAGATTTGACGCAATATTCCTAGATACCAAAACTTCAGAGTTGTTTCTCCAACACTTTCATGCATTTACAAGGGAGGTAAGTTTCAATATAAAACTAAGGAAATTATAGATATTACTAATCTATGAAGATACAAAACAAAGGCAATACTTTCTCAGCGCCCCCTATCACTGGGGAGTAGGAACAAGATCAGCTCTAAAGTTGCCTCAGCTAGGGATGGAATTCCATAACCAAAAAACTCAGTTGAACTTCACAATAAGATCCCTGAATTCTACAAAGTAAATTTACTACAAGGACAGATAAAACTAATATAAAAATCCACAAGGCCAAACAAAATACTTGCCCTAGAAATATTACATATCTCAACCACACATAACCTCACAAGCATTAAACATCAGTCCGGTACTGAAAGTGTTCAGCTGCATCAACACTACTCAAAACATGAGCCGCATGAGAGCTACTCCAGATTACCAACTTCAAATAAGATAACAAAATCAGATAACAACACACAACCACATCTTCCTTATGGTGGCACATTAGCATCATAAAGAGACAAATGAGTCAACTTTTCAACTAACACATCCAAATGCAAATCAGACCCTATGCTCCAAAGAGGTATTAGCCATGCATACAACGATCCTGAGACCGTACCAGGAATAAACAAATAAAAAAAGCTAGTTCCACCACATTTTGATAGCTTAAAATGTGTACAAAGATAGGGGCATAAACACCATATCAAAATATCCAGCCCCATGAACACATCATGACAATACGCGAAACTTACAGTGAGAGTCATAAAACCAACAAACTCACTGAAGCGATCCAACAATCATCCATCTCTCTCAGAACATCTAACTTCACATCCATCACATCCTGTCAATCTTATAAAGTGACATATGACATTCCAAGTCATTCACATAAAGCACTCCAGCATTCACCAAGATAAGATAAACCAAAGGAATCCTCCATATTACATTGTGATTAAAACTATTCAAAAGCAATAATCCATGTATGTCTGAGTAAATTTTCTGTACAACAGTTGCACTTCTAAAACTCCTAATATAAAGAAGCTACAGTTATGGCTACAGGCACTCCCATTACAAATAATTTGTTGGGTAATGCCCCCACTGCTGCAGCCACTATCAGAAGCACAGGACCTAAGTGTCTTCCAAGATCCCAACTGCTATTCAGAAACTGGTTTTTAGTTGGTTTACATGTCTTGCCTTCTTCTTCTTTGAAAGGACGGACATGAATAAAAGGTTGCAAGCAAAACCAACAAGTGTGAAACTTGTTGCGAAAACAAAGTGAGATGAAAGATGAGCTTTGGCATGCTCCCATCTGCCTCTCAGAGCACCTGAAATAAGACATTCCCGATAACAATTATATCATAAAATTAGCGCGCACACGTACCTTGCTGCTGTCCTGTTTTCTTATCTTTGATCAGAGCAACCTCTATCACTTCTCCATGTTCTTCAAACACAGGGCGAATCTAACATCATATAAAACTAACATGCATAAACACCATGACATAAATGTTTCAATTTAAACCAGCACCATTTCATGGATGAAAAAGGTCCAACAACATACATCTAGCATTTGCGTACGGTAATAATTAGGCTGACTTACATCTTCCTCGGTAGCTGTCCTAGGAACTGATCCAATAAATAGTTTGGCAAAGCTGCCTCTATCGAAACGATCTGAAAGATAATCAAACTCATGATCAAGGCAGAAAGTAACCACAGCATAATCGAAACAAAAAGATATTGCCTTTTAGCCAAAAATTTACTTGGGGTAAGATTTAAGGCAAATACCAAACTATTAATTGCTATTGACAAACATTACAATCTATCTTCCTACGAATGAAGTACATTGAAACTGCTTAAATGACTTAGCTCAAGCAAAACACAACATAACTGCAACAAAATTCATCAAAGCTGCAGTAAATGAATTTCATGTAAATGAATTTCATTTTCATAAGCTATATGAAATCCCAATTAAAGAAAACCAAAGAAAATCACAACAGCGCACCTGGAGAACCTCGTTTCTGACCCGATATCGGAGGCGGGTCCTGGTAGTTCGGACCAAACCCTCCACCACCGGCACCGGCGCCCCCAAATGGCCGGAACCCACCGGGAGTCTCGCGCGGCGGGATGTCGAAGCCACGGTGTGGACCTCGACCACCACCTCCACCGTGATAGTTAGGGGGGCTGCGGCGAGTGTGGTGGCTCTGCTGGTTCATGGTCGCGTCGGAGAAACGAGAGGGTCGACGGTAGGGGACCGAGTCGTAGTGGTCGTCTCCGTCGTCGTCGTTGTTGCCATAGCGGTCAATTCTGTAGCTATCCAGCTTTGCGAAGTTTTACGTGCCGTACCCGAACCCTAACCCTAACCCTAGCTCGCGCCAAGACTGGAGCTTGAATTTTCGGAAGAGAAAGACTTGGAGGTTGACGAAGACAAAGTGAAGTCCTTTCGTTGCGACACTGTAATAAGCAAAGTGCTGCGTCGAGGCGTCCGAGTCGGGTCGGCTCGGGTCAGGCCGGGACGAGCGATCATAACGGATCCGACTTTTAGTTCTAATCGGATCCAAACGGACTTATGCGGGTTTGATTGGGCCGCAATGGCGGGCTTCCCCTGGGCTTTTATTACTTTAGTCGGGCAGTGAAATACTTCAAACTCAGCCGTTTGATTTTTTTTTTATGGTTAATTTTGTAGCCACAAGATAATTGATCTAAAGGGATTTAATGGCTCTAATTAACTTAAATGTGCACCTTTAATATGCATTGGAGAAATTGCACAATGTTTAACTTGATATTTCCTTGAAGACTTTATATTTATAGAGCTAGTTTTATGGGTTTTTTTCTCGATTCAGTGTGAGAGTATTCAGGCGTTCCATTTTTTATTCAAGATAGAACTTTTGTTTCTAATATTTCACGCTTAGGTAGATCGTGATAGACCATTTTGGGCTATCTTTTGTATTATCATAATCGTATTGTGTGTTAATAAAGCATCTTATCATAATCATGTAGCAATTTTTTTTTTTTTTTTGACAGAAAAAACCCCAAGGATTTGGTCATTGGAAAGCTAGGTTTAATAGAATTTTACGGCTTAACTTTTCTGTATTCCATAATCCTGAATAAAAGTACATACAATCCCTATTACAAACGGAAACAAAAAATAAAGGACACAATATCCTTCCTAAAACATGACTCTAATAATGACATACATTCATTTTCTCCTAAAATATAGACTAACGCCAATACTCCCCCTTAAGTTGGAGCATAGATATTACACATGCCCAACTTGATAAGTGAGTCATCAAACCTCCTACTACATACGGCATGAGTAAGGATATCCGCAAGTTGTTCCTCTGAGTTCACGAACGGTATTGACACAATATTCTTTTCCATCTTTTCTTTGATAAAATGTCTATCAACCTCAACATGCTTAGTCCTGTCATGTTGTACCGGATTCTCAACTATTTCCCTAGCAAACTTATTGTCACAATACAATTTCATCGCCTCCTTCTGTTTTAAACCAAGACCCAAATGCAATCTTCGTAGCCAAAGGATCTCAAATAAAAAATGTGCCATACCCCTATACTCGGCTTCAGCAGAGGACCGTGATACCACATTCTGCTTCTTGCTCCACCACGTAACCAAATTACCTCCAAGAAATGTGAAATACCTAGATGTAGACCGTCTATCAGTCACATCACATGCCTAATCAGCATCAGTAAATCCCTCAATCCTCATATGTCCATGATGTTCATACAAAATTCCATTTCCCGGGGCAAACTTCAAACATGCCAAGATTCTCATTACTGCCACCATATGATCCATACTTGGTGAGTGCATAAACTGACCAACCACACTTACGGCATAGGCAATATTCGGACGAGTGTAAGACAAATAAATCAGCTTCCCCACTAGCCTTTGATATCTACCTTTGTCAACCGGTTCCTGATCTAGATAAATCCCCAAATAATGTTTCTCTGTGATGGGAGTGTCCACAGGTTTACATTCCAGCATGCATGTTTCCTTTAACAAATCAAGAACATATTTACGTTAAGACAAGAAAATACCTCTAGATGACCAGGCGACTTCCACTCCAAGGAAATATTTCAAATCTCCTAAATTCTTCATCTCAAATTCAGCGGCAATACTTTGTTCTAATTTCATTATCTCCTCCGAATCATCACCTGTTATTATCATGTCATCCATATAAATAATTAAGGCCGTCACTTTACCACTTCTCCGTTTCACAAATAACATGTGATCATAGTGACTTTGATAATACCCAATCATCCTCATAACTTGAGTGAATCTACCAAACCATGCACGAGGTGATTGCTTAAGCCCGTAAAGTGACTTTCGCAACCTACATACTCCAGTTTTCCCTTCGACATTATACCCCGGAGGAAAATCCATAAATACTTCTTCTTCCAAGTGCCCATGAAGAAAAGCATTTTTTACATCCAACTATTTCAGTGGCCAATTCAAATTTGCAGCTAAAGAAATAAGAACTCGTACTGTATTTATCTTCGCTACTGGAGAAAAAGTTTCCTGCTAATCAACACCATAAGTTTGTGTATAACCCTTTGCTACTAACCTTGCTTTATACATGTCCACTGATCCGTCTGCCTTGTATTTGATTGTAAAGACTCATCTACACCCAACCGGTCTTTTTCCTCTTGGAAGCTCTGTTACCTCCCACGTATCATTCTTATGCAGTGCCATCATTTCTTCATCCATTACAACATCCCATTTAGGATACTTTAAGGCCTCCTCAACTCGGGTTGGTGCTTGGATTGCTTTCACATTATTTACCCAGGCTTGACGTTCACGTGCAAGGTTCGAGCATGACACATAATTAACTATTGGATACTTCACTTTTCCTTCAGGAGAAAACCTGTCAAAAGGAACACCACGATTTTGCCTTGGCGGCAACTTATACGTACTCATAATATTATCCGGATTAGTTACATGAGCATCAGTTATACTTACCTCAGGAACATTCAGAGAAGACACATTGGGTGGCACTATTGAGCTCGAGATAAAGGGGGTACGGGTTTGGTAGTTGCTAGTTCGGCAGACTCTTGTCGATACTCTGCATCATACTTGGCAAACTGTTGCCAAGAAGTATCAACCGTTTAGATGCCCGGCAGCTGAATAGTATTCCAATTTTCGACAGGCTGTTGCCGAGAGCCCTCACTGTCTTCATTCTCGTCAGTGTCTTGTCGAGAGCCTTCATAATTTTCGTTTTCAACACACGCTCCCCTTGAGCTACATATTACGTTGTCTGGTATCTTCAACCACCCAAGATCACTACTAGTATTCTCCCCCAGTGATCGGAATGTGATGGAATCGAAGCAAAAAAATACTCGGATTCTGAGAAAGTAACATCCATGGTCATATACATGTGGCGAGTTTCAGGGTGGTAACATTTATACCCTTTCTGTTGAGGAGCAAACCCAAGAAAGACATACCTGATAGCACATGGATCTAATTTACTACGATGAATCTTGTGAATATGAACATAGGCTACACATCCAAACATATGAGGAGTGAAAGTATTAGTGGACACTACATGAACAAATTATGTCAACACTTGGAGAGGTGTACGAAAGTCCACAACCCGGGATGGCATACGGTTAATCACATACATGGCATAGGTAACGGCTTTAGGCCAAAACAGTTTAGGCACGAACGCACCAATAAGCAAGGCACGAACAATTTCCAAGATATGACGATTCTTTCTCTCAGCAACCCCATTTTGTTGCGGAGTATGCAGACATGTAGTTTGATGAATAATTCCATGATCTTATAGAAACCGGCATAACTCATAATTTATGTACTCTCCACCATTGTCAGTGCAGCAGCAATTAGCAGTCCAAAGGCAAATCTCATATGCAAAAAAATAGACCACCCATATGTTGCAATCCAACAGGACCAGCAATACCCACTGCACGACAAAGACCACTTCACAGCACCACCAGTAGTAATTATACACTGTGCACAATTGCAGAAGCACATCACCACACACGGCAGCAGTAAGATCACACTGCTGCAAATCCAATATACACGGCCTGACCGATTTTTGCAACAAGCAACGCAGGAACAAGTCGACCGAACACAACAGCGGAAGAAACTATTGTTTTTTACAGTTTCTAGGGTTACGGCAAACTAGGCTCTGATGCCAAATAGAATTTTATGGCTTAACTTTTTTGTATTCCATAATCCTGAATAAAAGTACATACAATCCTTGTTACAAAAGGAAACAAAAAATAAAGGACACAATATCCTTCCTAAAACATGACTCTAATAATTACAAAATATTTACATTCATTTTCTCCTAAAATATAAACTCACGCCAATATTTGAAACCTACAACTTGAGTTCAACATGGGTGCATTTTTTGGGGTCACCGGTTTTGCTTGTATCGTTTAACTCGAGAAAGCCAAAAGTACAATGTCGCCTTATGTGGTACCAGGGCAATTTAAAAAATTTAAATTAATATATCATCAATGTATGGTGGGATACTAGGCGCAATCACTACCATATTAATATCAGTCAACACTCCTGTGATTTTATTTAATTTTTTCAATACAAGTGATATTTTATAATATATTTTTTTTCCATTAGATGATAAAAAAGAAAAAGGAAACGAAGGAAGCTGATAATGGATATAATGTGGTGGAGTAAATTGTAGCTATGATCCCTTAACTTTAACTCAATTGGAGCAATGGTCCCTCAACTAAAAATCCATTACCATTGGTCCCTCAACTTTAATTCAACTGGAGAAATGGTCCCTTAACTTTAATCCAATTGTAGCAATGGTCCTTCCAATATAACTCGTTTTGACAAAAATTTTGACGTAATTGACGAAAAGAACCATAATTATACACTTTGATGAGTTAAGAGATCCTAATTGTATAAATGGTCATTCCAACATAGCTTATTTTGACAAAATTTTGACAAAATTGATGAGAATGACTATAACTACACATTTTGATAAGTTGAGGGACCAATGGTAATGGATTTTTAGTTAATGGACCATTGCTCCAATTTGATTAAACTTGAGGAACCATTCGTACAATTTACTCTAATGTGGTGGTTACATATTATTCATAAGAATTTTTCATATGAAGATACCCCACATATACCCCACATATAACATAAAATTCATAGGAAATGAAGGGAGTTGATACTTGATAATTTATATAATGTGGGGATTACACATCAAGATACCATCTGTTAAAGTACGTAGAATCACCATCTCCGAATTCTTCTCCTTAATTTATGTTTCCTTGTGTTATAGATCAACCCAATTGTAGTTTTATTTTAAATTCCTACCATATATGAGAGTAATACCCTATATATTGTAAACATTTTATATTCTACATCTCCGGACCTTCTCGTTAATTTATGTTTCTTGTAATATAGGGTATTCCTACCACTTATGGGCTAAGTAATACCCTATATACTGTAAACATTGTATACGCACATTCGTTTAAGGAATAAAATTTCTACAATACCCCACATTAAAACAAAAATATTTCATATTTTTTAGAAGAATAATATTTCATATTTGGCAGGACCCATTAATTTTATGTTAAATGAGAATTAATGGACCTAACCCTAATTCTATACCGTTTCATATAAATGTGCTCACACCTTAGCGAATATGCATATCATTTACAAAATATGAACAACTCAACATGTCACATTCTACTTGTTTGTCTAATTCTAGTCTTTCTTCCACTAAGCCATTGTAGCAGGGCTGCGAAGATCTTGCAAATGGAAGTTGATCTCATCGACCAAACCTGCAAAGTAACACCAAACTACGATCTCTGCGTCTCCTCTCTCAAATCAGACCCTCGAAGTGCGTACGCCGACGTTGCAGGCTTAGGCCTCATTATAGTTAACGTAGCCACTGTTAAGGCAACGGATGTTGTGAACAAAATCGAGGAGCTGTTTAAGCAGAACCCTGCAGAAAAACCCTTAAAGTATTGTACTCGCTATTACCGTAAAATTTTGGAAGCTGACATCCCGGAAGCCAGTCAAGGTTTTCGTTCGGGTAACCCTGAGTTTGCAGAGGAAGGCATGATCGGCGCCACTGGCGAGGCTGAATCATGTGAGAGTAGTTTTTCTGGCAAGTCTCCTTTGACAGATATGAACAAAGGTTTCCAGGATGTTTCGAATATAGCTGCAGCAATTGCTAGAATTTTGATTTAATATATTAATGGACATGTTCTTGTTGTTTTACCTTCGAAGTTATAACACGGTTTGAATTTGATTATTTTACTATCCTATCTTTTGTTCACCTAAAATGATTAATTAGATAATTCAATTTTGATTAATCTGTAATCTTCATGTTGTTGTATACATACTGGATAACAGCAGTGATCAATAGATATTGTGAAAAAGGCTAAAAAAATGTCATGCTAGCAGTAGTTCTAGTTTTAGTATGCAACAATGTTGGAGTCACTAACTTCTGTTTACCAAATTTGTTCATCAAATATGTGTTGTAAGTGAATTTATATTTAAATGATTAAATCAGTATAACATAGGTGAAATCGAAATGGTGTCATTTTGTTATTATATATCCTATCTTTTTACCTCACTAAAACGTTTATTTGTTATAGAGGTGGGCTCGAAAGACCGAAAAACGGAACCAAAACGAAAAAAAAACCAAACCGAACCAAAAACCTTTGTTTGGTTTTGATTTGGTGGTTCAAAAACCAAACAGAACCGAACCTAATGAGATATAAATTAATATTTTATTTACTTATCTATCTTGGGTATTCAATTTCCAAGCTCAATTCTGAGTAAATTATTAGCCAAATTTTAATCCAAGACTAGGTAAACCTAACTTAAAGCCCAAAAATGTTAAAGTCTTATTCACTATATTTTTTTTCTTCATTTTCTTTCCAATGTATAGGTTATCAAATAAATAAAAAATGAAAAAAAAAAAACTGAAACTGAACCAAATGAAAAAAAATAAAAAATAAACCAAAATAATTCGGTTTCTCCATTACAAATTGAAAAACCAAACCGAATAGTACTTTCAGTTTTGGCAAAAAACCTAGACCACCCCTCATTTGTTGTAACGGGCAAAGCATGTAGCTTTTATTTATGGTAATTTCATTCTATTTGTTTGCAACATGTACTGTGGCTATTGCAAGGAGTTTTTTAGTAGTTTGTTTCCAAATGGTAAGTTTTTTTTTTCTTAGTACAGGGAGTGGGATAGACAATAGGCTAGTAATAATGTGGTTCAAATTCGTCTTTGGTGAAAATCGAACTTAAGACCTCTCACTTACAAGTGAAGAGGAATACCACTAGACTGCAGTACTAAGTGACTCCAAACGGTAAATTAAGAAGCAACATAAAGTTTAACCAGCCTCATCCACTAGTAATATTTCAGTGTGATCGTAGCACGAATAGAGATTTGAACTTCATGTCTACTTTAATTGAGAAAGAAGTAAGGAAAGCATGGTTAATATGGTAGCAACATCTAATCTTTTTTGTTAATGAAATTAATTGATTTTTTGCATGAAAAAATGTAAAATCAAATTGGTTTATTAAAGTGGAATGTTAGGCTGGATTTTGATTTCTTTATATGTATTGGACTATATTAGAATCAAATCGTAGGTGCATCGTATGTATATTTCATCACTCAATATTTATCTTAAATATAGAAGTACAATGATAAATAAAAAGGATTATTCGTTTTTGGTAAGTTATCTGAGAAAGAAAGTTAGCAATATATACTCGCGTCATGATCTCTTTGTCATGGTCACCAAACATTGAATTGATATCAAGGGTGAAGAGTGAATGAACGCATTTTTAATATTTTAATCTCAACCCTTAATATCAAATTCAAAAATAATAACTATACATTTTTTGATGACCTGGTCACCAAAAGAACATTTTTGATACCTATCCGTTTATCATTTATTGTTTTAGCTAGGTCACTTACCATTTACGTCCATTTACCAAATTTCACCCGTAATTTCCCATTAATTCCTTTCCGCATAATGAAACGGGGCCTTGAAGTGAGTTGGAGATAACCATTCAACTCTGTCTAGTCTTATATAAATAAGCTCACACCTTACTAGATGTACGCATCAACTCTTACTCTCTTACATACGCATCAACAAACTTCTCAAACCCTTTTGTCTTTGCCAAGATGAAGAACTCAACGTGTCTCATTCAACTAGTTTGTCTAGTTCTAGTAGTCTTTCTTCCCCTAAGCCATTGCAGCAGGGATGTGATCTTCCCAATGGATGCCAAACTCATTGACCAAACCTGCAAAAAAACACCAGACTACAATCTCTGCGTCTCTTCTCTCAGCTCGAAGCGTGACAGCGGACGTTGCAGGCTTAGGGCTCGTAATGGTTGACATAGCCAAGACTAAAGCAACTGACGTTGCGAAGAAAATTAACGAGCTGCTTAAGCAGAGCCCCAGTGACCCCTTAAACTCTTGCGCTCACTTTTACAAAACAATTCTGGAAGGTGATATCCCAGAAGCCGCTGAGGCTTTTATAGGTAACCCTAAGTTTGCAGAGCAAGGCATGAACGACGCTGCTGCGAGGCCCAAACATGTGAGGAGGTTTTCTCTGGCAAATCTCCTCTAACTAATGAAAACAAAGTTGTCCATGATGTTTGTGAAATAGCTGCAGCAATTGCTAGAATTTTGCTTTCATACATTAATTAATGTGTCTTCTTGTTTTATTTCTAGAAAAATCATGTGACGTGATAATCAATAAATATTTTAGTTTAATTGCTTATCATCCAATCTTCATGTTGTTATACTTGTTGGACTACAGCATTGCTATACTAAATTACGTTGTTTATTGTGTGGCTTAGCCGAACTCCCCAAATATTTTATTCATTTAGTGTAAAAATATCATTGTACTAAAAAAAAAAGTTATATTCTACCCAAGTGTTTAACATACAACAATATATTATTATACACTGATATTTTACATTAAGAGATGAAGAATAAATTGGTACAAACTCTCGTCATCCACGAGATTAATTTTCATGAGATTTGATTTATCAGAACTTAAACCCTCTTGCAATTACTAAATTGTAGTATATATTAAGTGATAGTATACATGGTTGATGACTGTTGGTATACATTTGCGACTTATTCTCTTTTAACACAAATCATATATGATCATCTACCATTAAATTTGATATGATCCATATGATACTATATGAATTAATGCACTTTAATATTTTAATATTAACTCTTAGTATTAAATTCAAAGATAAATAGCCATGCTCAGGCACTTTATGCAAAGAGATTCCCATTTTTTCCAAAAAACGGGGACTAGGTGTGGGGCTCACTCCACATCGAACTTCAACGATCCGAACTGTCTGGTTTGTAAGTCTTGATTCATAGATCATCCTTGCAAAAATTCAATTCAATCCAAAATCATTTCCCTATTTAATTATCAAGATAAAATTTCATTATTTCTTATATAACAAAGTATTCATTAATTTTTTTTAGGGATCTTTTGATATAGGTGCCTCAGTTTTGAAATTTCTAGATCAAACATCCATGCCTTTTAGTGATTTGATTAAACTTTTTTTGGTCGTAATTTTGGTGCTATATGCACATTATATTGTAACAAATTTCCTATAATCTAGCATTTTGATTACAGTCTCATCCGTTAGAGATAATTGTAAAAAAAAAAAAAAGTTGGTTAGATTCAAAATTATTTTCACATAAATGCTACAATTTAGCAATAATTATCTACTATTTAAGATATTTTCTTTCCAAACTAGAAATAAGTTTTTCTTTTAGCACGTTAAGAGAAAATAGGATTGAGAATAATATAAACGTACCAATACACAATGTGTACAAAATAAAACGTACCAAAATAAAAATAATGTACCAATATTAACAATATGTATCAAATCAAACGTACGAAAATTGCAAATAAACGTACCAATTAATGATTTTTGTAAATTCAAACGTAGCCGCAGATAATATATATGTAATGTATTGTACCTAATAATAATTCGTCAACAACTATACTTAAAAAAAAAAAAGCAAAAAAAATAAAAAATATATATATATATATATAATTTCACAAAAAATTGAAAAAATTACACGGAGCATTTATGTTGATCACCAACTATTTGAAAAAGAAAAAACCATTCGGAAAAAGAAATAATATTAAATGTTTGCATAACAAAAAAAAAAAAAAAAACTGTGATCGAAAAAACATATTTGGAAGAAGAGAAAATATAGTTTAATTACTAATATCTCCACTAAATAAGAAAAAGTGCATCATGCAGATAAAATAATAAATTCAAAAATTATTTTAATTTTAAAAAATAGAAGTGACTATTGGTCCTTCTCAAAAAAAAAAAAAAAAAAAAAGTGACTATTGGTCAAAGCACTTTGATCAAATTTTAAAAAGGCATAGATGTTTAATCTAAATGATGTAAAAAAATTGTAGGGGATTCTAATTTTCCCTTTTTTTTTTTTAACTCAATTAGATGTCTTAAATATTTCCGATTTGGCTAATATTTTGCAAAGATGATCTATGAGGTGCTACTTGAAAAATAGACGGTTCGGATCGTTAAAATTCGATGACGTGTGGATCTTACAACTAATCCCCATTTTTATGAAAAAATAGGGATCCCTTCCCTTAAAGGCTTCCTAGCCATGCTTATATAACACTTTTGATGTATATTCATTTACCATTAATTGTTTTAATGAGGTCACTTGTCATTTACACCATTGACCAAATTCCGCACTTGATTTCTCATCAATTCCTTTATGCGAATCAAACGGCCTAGGATTGAGTTAGATATAAGCTTCCAAATTAAAATCAGGACAATCTTATCTAAATGAGGTCACACAGTAGCATATATATGTGCACCTTTCAGTTTCTCAACATCATCAACTCTTACATAAGCATCAACAAACTTCTCAAAACATTTTTTGTCTTGCGAAAAATGAGGTACTCAGCATGTCTCATCCAACTAGTTTGTCTAGTTCTAGTGTTTCTTCCCCTAAGCCATTGCAGAAGGGCTGTGATCTTTCCAATGGATGCCAATCTAATCGATCAAACCTGCAAAAAAACACCAAACTACAATCTCTGCGTCTCTTCTCTCAAATCGGACCCTCGAAGTGGGAAAGCGGACGTGGCCGGCTTAGGGTTCATAACGGTTGACATAGCCAAGGATAAAGCAACTGACACGGCGAACAGAATCAACGAGCTGCTTAAGCAAAGCCCTAGTGACCAACGTTTAAAAACTTGCGCTACCTTTTACCATACAATTCTGGTTGCTGATGTCCCAGAAGCCAGTCAAGGTTTTAAGTTGGGTAACCCTAAGTTTGCAGAGCAAGGCATGAACGACGCTGCCGATGCGGCTGAAGCATGTGAAAAGGAATTTTCCAGCAAATCTCCTCTGACCGATAAGAACAAAGTTGTCCATGACCTTAGCAGTATAGCTGCATCAATTGCTAGGCTTTTGCTTTGATATATTAACAAAAATCATGTTACCTTGATAATCAATAATTTGTTCTGGCTTTATATTCTAAATTTGATTCTCGTTCGTTTGAGAAGCTGCCGTTTTATCTTATCATTCTTCAGTATATGCATATATATAGATGAGTGAAATCTCCCATACACGCACAAATTAGAAAACTCCCTGTTCCTATGTAATTACATCTCAATTTTTTCTCCTTTTTGCACAAACTTATTTTGTAACGACAATACAAAAGGGGGGTTGCATTTGGGAAAATGTGTATTGCTCTGTCAAGGGACAAAAAGAGAACAACAATGATCACATTTTCATCTCGAAGGGTATATGGTGGGATTTATTAGATGTGTGAGCGTGACTTGAAATACATGAGTGATGACCGTTGGGATTAAAATAAGATGATACTGAAACTCCTAAAAGATTATCACACACTGTTTGATTTGGAGGTCAAAAAGTATGTTATCGCTTCATGTGATAGTGGACCACATGAAGAGTTAAATTAGTCTGTCATCAATATATGATGAGATTTTCCTATATTCAAAATAAAATAAAATTAGCTAGCTATTTTAACTTTTGTAATCATAAGCTATTTTAGCAAAAATTGAACTTCATTGTTGGAGATGCTCTTAGGAGAATCTTTAAAAACATGAGTCACTAATTCAAAGTCACAATCCATCTTTACAAGCTTATTTGGGGTTTTTTTTATTAAAGTTTTTGTATTGAATCGTTGTTCTATAACTTGTTTGATTAAATTGGGCATTTATTTTTTGGATTAAGTTGGGATTTGATTGATTTTGTTCTGAAGAATAAGGGCAAAGAAGACTAGGAACTTACTAACTCGATGAAGAAAATGCAAGTTGAGGAATCATCGTCAGGGTAGTCCGGGACAAATTTCAAGAGAAAACCTGTTATTATATTTGTTGTGGACATGGCAGGTAATTTCATTGAATTTAATCGGGTTTTCTTTGTTTATTGTATCAATGTGGTTGTTCTCCTTGATTCATTTCATTGACGACTGAAATGTGGTGTGGATTTTGATTAGGAAGTGGTAAAACAACCTTTATGCAGTAGTTGGTTTCACACACTTACGAATCTGACATTCGTGGCTATGTTATGAACCTCTACTCAGCTGTGATGACTTTACCGTTTGATGCAAATATTGACATAAGGGATACCGTTCGGTACAAGGAAGTGATGAGACAGATAAATCTTGGACCAAATGAGGGGACGCTTGCCTGTGAATCTTTACCTTGATTATTTCATTCTGCAGGACGTTTGGACACCCCGTGAATGGTGCTTAATGTATCGGATTAATTATTAGGAGTACTGATTCTATACGTTCAATTTGTTTCCAAATGCATGGCAATTTTGGCTTGATCCACTTGACTAAGCTCTCTCAATGTGGTCATTGTCGCTCATGCTTTGTGTTGTATCCTTCTTTGTTTTCCCCACTTTATTCAGAACAAACTTATCATGATATAATCTCCAATTTCAGGTTGTCTCAGTCATTGGGAAGTGAGCGCATCAACTTGATTATGTTCTCGTACGTGGATACTCCCGGTCAGATTGAGATATTCTCTTGATCCGTCTCTGGTGCTATCATCACAGAAGCATTTGCATCCACATTTCCTACTGTGATCGCTTACGTGGTACATACACCTCGTTCAGCTAGCCCAGGTACTTTCACGAGTAATAGGCTGTATGCTTGGGGTATTCTTTACAAGACATGGCGTAGTTACAAGACACGGTTGCCTCTTGTGTTTGCAATGTTTTAAAAAACACGCCCCAAGGCGCGCCTAGGGTGCTTTGGAGGCAGAGCTGGGGTGAAAACGCTTCTGCTCAGTGGGAGAAGGCGAAACATTTAGACGTGGTCGTGCACACCTAGGCGGTTGAGGCGTGCCTTAGGTCGTTCTGGGCCTTTTTTTATATAAAACTTCTCCACAACCTTCTTTATTCGACACTCAAGTCCTCGACAACCCCACATTCTTCTTCTCTGTGTAAAACACTGAAACCCTCCTTTCTTTTCTTCGCGCTGACACCACCAACTGAGTAGGACCGCCACCACCCAGCAAAAAGGAAAGTGAGAGTGAGGGAGAGAGAGAAGATGGAAAGTGAGGGAGAGTACGGAGTGAAAGAGAGTGGGTGGGGATGTATGTTGACTATTTTAATGTTCAAATTCATGGATATTAGTGAGAGAGAGAAGAGGGAAAGTGAGACTGCAATGGAGGGAAAAAGAATGGGTGGGGGATGTATATGAACCATATTAATGTTGTAAAATGAATGGATATTAACGAGGGATTGTCGTTTTATTTTTTTTTGATGTATATGGACCACATTTGGTTGAATGATTTCTTTTTTGTTTGTATGTTTGTGAGTTAAAATTGTTTGTCTTGTGCACTTTTGAATGACAAAGAATATTTAAAGTACCATATATTACACACACACACACATATATATATATATATATATATATATTAAATATTAAAAAAAAATAGATCCTGTAAAACTTTGCCTCATGTCTTAAGGTTTTCGTCGTCTAAGTGAGGATATCTAAAACATGTCTCGCCTACGCCTTTGCCCTTTAAAATATTGGTTTGCATTCAACAAGATTGACGTTGCCCAACATCAGTTTGTTCGGAGGTATGCTTTATAAATTGTAATATGTGTGTGAATGCAGGCACAGGCCGGCACACATTTTCATAAGCACTTTGCTGACAAACACACACGTCGTTGAATATACTTCCTAACCATTTTGATTGTGATCATCTAAATTACGGTCACGGACTCAAAATGCAGCAGTTTTACCCTTCTCTTGAGTTTTATAATTTTCCCCTTTTCACTGTTAACTCACATATGTAATACGCACTTTGAGGTTTTTCTTTTATATCCGTTGTCTTGAAAACTGCTGTTTATGCAGTGGATGGAAGATTTTGAGATATTTCAAGCAGCAGTAAGTAGAGATATATAGTTCATACTCTTCAAATTTAGCTCAGATCCTCTCCCTTGTGTTGGATGAATTCTATAAAAACTTGCGGTCTGTTGGAGTGTCTGCGGTTTCTGGTGCTGGAATGAAGGATTTCTTTAAATCCGCTGAAGCAAGTGCTGAAGAGTACATGGAAAGCTATAAGTAATGCCTGAATTCCAACAGACCTATGTATATTGAAATGCTACTGAATAGGGATGTGTATAATTGATCTAGTCTTCACAATTTTCTGCTTCTTGTTGCTTTTGTAGGGTTGATCTGGACAAGAGACCGGAGGAGAAGCAACGTTTAGAGGAGGAACACAGAAAGGAAAACATGGAGAAGTTGAGGAAGGATATGGAGAAGTCCGGGGGAGAAACTGTGGTCTTGAGCACGGGTTTGAAGGACAAAATGAGAGGGGCAAAGCCATGATGGATGAGGACGACGAAGATGAAGATGAATAAGTTGGCAGGTTTGCATTTTAGTGATGCTTCGTTAAGTATTAACTCACTAGTTACCAAAAGGGCTTGGACGATATCACTCGGGGCGGGCATCGATGAAGATTAGAGTAATTTGATCTACGTGTTTGGATGGATTATGAATCCTAGTTTTCGGTATATTCTTAACCAGAAAAAAAAAAAAAAAAAAAAAAATTGTGTGTCGCCCTATCAAGTTCGAGTGTTACTGCCAGCACTCTTGTTAGTGCTGAATTTATAAATTTTTACGTAAATTCATACATGTGGCAGCTGATAGTTAGATGCAGCGCATTAATCATTTCAGTTCGAGGTTGCAGAGCTAATGATGAGAGTAACTAATTTCCTCCGAAACTTTTAATTACCAAGTTAAAAAGAGACGGGCAAACAAAAGAGAAGCTTACTAATTATTACTAGTTCTCTTAGAGTGCGTTTGTTTGCCCTCACTAGCTATCACTAGACTAGACTAACACTTAGTCCAGTCTCATGTTTGGTACTGGCATGGACTAGTTTTAATGAGATTAGATGGGACTCGCAGGGACTAACGACCTCGCTAGGAGGTCTTAGCGAGACCCCCCAAAATGCTTTGGACTATTAAGACCGTCTCTTGCGTTCGCCTTCAACTGGGTTTGACGGAAACAAATCCAAGAAATCCAAGTCCGTCTCGAATTTCTTCACTAAAAATTGCCATCGTTTCTACGAGCGAAGTCGGAACGGCCATGACAGAGACTTCGAAGAGGGTCCTGCAGCCCCACAAGAAATCTAAGCGTTCCAACCCCAAGCCACCGCTGTCTCTCACTCCCCCAACTCCACAAAACCCCGACTCCCCACCGGTTACCTCGCGAGGCCTCTGAGAATTGCAAAAACCCCAAATCTGGGACTTGCAAAAATACCACATCTGGGAATTGCAAAACACCCAAAGAGAAGGGCAAGAGGTGGAAAGGGAAAGAGAAGGTTTGACTAAGCTTGAAATTGGGAGAAGAAAAAGGAAAGGGAGAGAGAGAGAGGACAGACATGCAGAGCAGAGTTCAATTCGACGGAAACGATGGGATACATGAGAAATGAAGGGAAAGATACATAGAGTGGAGAGAGAGTGAGTGAGAAAAAAAAAATTGTCGATTAATAATAGTAAAATATTAGTAAATATGAATTAAAAATTTGAAAAACAATTGAATTTAAAAATAAGAAAAAAGTTCTTGACTTAGTCCGATGCTGCACCGAATGCTTCACTAAGCTAGTTCAACTTAGTCTAGTCTAAACCAGTCCAGCTTAATCCATGAAACTAATCAAGTTCGAGATAGTCCGATGCAACAAACGTACCCTTGAGTCTTTGACCAACTAATGGTCGCGTCAGTACTTATCAACATCAAATATTTATTCTGGAATATCATGAAAGCGAAAGTGTATGAACTAGACCACCGGGTCCACCACCCAACCTCATGAAAAAAAGAAAACTTTGGAATTTATTCTCCTTAGCTTCTAGCCACTACATGATTAGATTAGTGATAAGTTTAGTGAAGTTAGTTAGGACAGTATGCTATCCATCCTCTTATGCATTCAACCTCAAATTCCTCTTCCGTCTCACTTTGTAGTTTAAATAAATTTTGTGTTGCACGTCGATTGTATTAAAAAAAGATTAATATGATTAATGTAATAAATGCGTTATCAACAATTTATGCAGTTAGAGATAACATTTAAAATATGTTATATAGTTACTCTTATCAAATGCATTTAGCTAACTTGCAGACTTGCCACTTTGTGAACAAATTAACTTGAGATCGTATACAGATTATTGGATTCGACTTGTTTATCAATGGTAGATAAACATCCAAATCGGAATGGGATCGAAATGGGTCGGGTTTAAAAGACTATATTATCATATGCATTTAACTTGACGAATCAGATAATTCATTAGTTCCATGTAAATAGTATCACCAACTATATTTACGTTTAATTATTAGGAGTTTTAACGAAAAGTTTGCGGTACTGTTCATTTTAACGAAAAACCACATTTTTACACTAAAAAGTCAAACACGGTACTATTCACTTAACCCTTTATTTTGTCATTATCGTTAAAATTCAAAGTTTACAATCATTTTTCATTAGTTTTCCTTTAATTATTATCATCACGGTTGTTTTTTACCCGCCACTCATCCGCGCCACCGCACTGCCCGTGCCTCACCGCCCACAATGCATACCGGCCGCAGTTACACATACATAACCCACGTACTGTAAGTCTGTAACTGCAAAATAAAATATATAAAAAATTCCTAAATGAATTCAGAAAACGAGTAAACCAATCCAAAACGACAACGCACACTCCTGTATCTGAATTCGAATAATCCAATGTCGAACGTAACTACCTACCAGGTCTCAGATTCCCGCTGTAAAATTCTTTATAAAGGTAAAAACGAAGTGGATAGAAAGTAGATAAAAACAGGTTTATCGGAATCTTAATCTTACTAGGATGTTCTCCTTCCTTAATTCTCGTCAAAAAAAAATATATATATGTTCTTCCTTAATTTGCTGTTTAATTTCTATAACTCTCACCTCCGACTCCTCTAATTTCTTTATCGAAACAGTGTCCTAAATGATTGTCTAATTATTTAGGATTCGACAATAATTGAAGAAGATCAGATTTTGTTCGCTTGCGTCACCGTCACCGTCACGGGGGCTTTGAGTTTTCTTTTAAGTAGTTGCAGAGGGTTCAGTTAATGCAGCAGATGACACAAATGGCAAAACACGAAGAACTTCCGATCCCAATCCACGACACCCTCGACGCCGTCTACGGCAACTCCTCCCAACTCGACGAGGCCCAGCTCCGATTCAACCGCCTGAAGTCCAAGTTCCAGCAGGTTTTTGGTCACCCCCCTCAACTCTTCGCTCGCTCTCCAGGTGGGTCCCTCTTTCTCTCTCTCTCTCTGGGATTTTTCAATTTTTGATTTTGTGCTCGTGTTTGAATTTTTGAATTTGTGATCGGACAGGGAGAGTGAACTTGGTCGGAGAGCACATAGACTACGAGGGCTACTCGGTGCTGCCGATGGCCATACGACAGGACACCATTGTCGCAATTCGGAAGCACGATGACGGAGACGCCGAGAAAGTTCTCAGAATTGCCAATGTCAACGACAAGTACCAAATTTGTACTTACCCCGCCGACCCGACCCAGGTACCAAATTGTTTGACTTGATCATCATTCGTTTAACTGCAACGTTATCGAGTTGATATCGGAGTTCAATTTCGGTCAAAGTTTTTGATTTTTTTTTTTTTTGGTTGAAGGAAATTGACTTGAAGAATCACAAATGGGGGCATTATTTCATTTGTGGGTAAGACATAAAAATCCATGCTTTGATCTGTATGTTGACTAAATTTTAGATTTTTTTGTTTCTTTTTGTTTGATGATGAAACATTTGGATAGTCAAACGTTAAAAACTATGGATTTTTGAATGTACGGCAGAAAGTGATGGATTGTGTTGTTGTTCAGGTACAAAGGTTTTTATGAGTTTGCCAAATCCAAGGGAGAAAATGTTGGACCAGTTGGACTTGATGTTCTTATTGATGGAACAGTTCCTACAGGTGTAGTTCCCACCAATTAATATCAAATCAAACAACCTTAATGTTGTCAATTTTAAGGTTAATTAGTTTGGTATTAACTATATATAAGTACAGAGGCAACTAGTTTATGATATGGTGGAGTAAAATCAGAGACGCTACTTATCGATTTTTTTTTTTTTCGTTTAGGCTCTGGACTATCTAGCTCTGCTGCATTAGTTTGTGCTTCTACGATTGCGATAATGGCAGCTTTTGGTTTGAATTTCCCCAAGGTATATTATCCGTCTGCGGTGATCTACAGATTGTATAGATAAGTTTCAAATGCTGACATTCTTTATTGTGAGCAGAAAGAAATTGCCCAACTTACATGCGAGTGTGAGCGACACATTGGCACTCAATCTGGTGGAATGGATCAGGTCAGATTATTTTGTCATTCTTGATTGATTTGAGTTCGATAGCCAACTGCCTGTTTGTCCTGATATTGATTTAAACTACAGGCAATCTCGGTGATGGCCAAGACTGGGTTTGCAGAACTAATTGATTTCAACCCAATTCGTGCTACTGATGTGCAACTTCCGGCTGGTGGAACTTTTGTTGTGGCCCATTCTTTGGCAGATTCTCAGAAAGCAGTAACTGCTGCCACAAATTACAATAACCGAGTTGTTGAGTGTCGCCTGGCTGCTGTAAGTTTCGAATCCTAAATCCAATTTCCGAGCTACTAATGCAGGGGGGATAAGTATCAACCTGAGAAGGGTTTAGTAATTTTATTGTCGGAAATATTATGTACTCACAATGTGGGCTTAGAAATTTTTTTAGATTGTGCTTGGTATAAAGTTGGGGATGAAACCGCAAGAGGCAATTTCCAGTGTCAAAACTCTTTCTGATGTTGAAGGCTTGTGCATATCATTTGCTAGTACTTGTGGGTCTTCAGATCCGGTTGTGGCTGTAAAGGTACTTTGATTCGTTTCCTGCCAACATTTTCCCATTCAGTGTTATATGCATTTGATTATTTTCATTTTAGGTTCGTATATGTCACTTCCCTATCTATATCAGTTAAATAACACTTCGTCTTTGCTACAGGAGAATTTAAAAGAAGAACCTTATACAGCTGGGGAAATAGAGAAAATCCTTGGGGAGAGTCTACCCTCTATCTTGAGAGATTCTCCGTCTTCTTTGGATGTTTTGAAATCTGCAAAGCACTTCAAGTTATCCCAGGTACTTCCTTGGTTGTTAGCTATCTCGTGTCATTGCTAATTGTGTTGATTTTTTCTTTGAATTTGGAAATTTTGTTTTAATGTTGAAAAACTATTGTCTACCAGAGAGCCGCCCATGTGTATTCTGAAGCCAAGCGGGTATATGCTTTCAAGGATGCCGTATCATCAACAGTAAGGTGCGTATATAGTTGCGGAAGTGGCAGTCTGTTGGTTACAAGAAAGGGATATCCTTCCCCTCCTACCCCCTCAGGGGTTAAACTCAAGACTTACCACCCTTTATTAAGTAGAGAGAGATACCATATGTGCTACTCCAGCCAGTGGTGTCCTATCTTAGTTCATATGAACTCTTTTCCCCCTACCCATGCAGTAAAAGTGAATATGGTCTAAGATATAGAATGGAATTGGCATATCGTTACTAAACTAAACTATATGTTCTCCTTAGTAAACATGAAAATTTATATAGGGTTGCTTGGGGAGCGCTTAATGGTGTGAACAAATAAAAGGTTTTATGCTAACGCTGGAACTGTTTTTGCAGTGATGAGGATAAGCTAAAGAGGCTTGGTGATCGTATGAATGATAGCCACTATAGCTGCAGCGTGTTATATGAGTGCAGGTACAAATTTATATCGTCGACCACCCTTGAATTTATATATGCACACTACTGACACTCTCGCAATAATAATTGATCACATTACGAAGAGCTTAATGTAGGGACATGGTATTGTCCGGCGTGGGAAGATCTTGTAATTTTTGTCACTCTTATCTTTACCATTGTTCTTTTTCACTGAACCAGCTGTCCGGAGTTGGAAGAACTTGTAAATATTTGTCGGGAGAATGGTGCTCTTGGGGCAAGGCTTACGGGAGCTGGATGGGGCGGCTGTGCAGTTGCTTTGGTAAAAGATGGTATTGTCCCACAATTTATCCTCAATTTAAAGGTTTGCTCATCTTCTATCATACTTAATGCTACTTTCCCTCCATTGTTCATTTTGTTTGAGTTGCTGAACCTAAATATCGCTGGTGGTGTATCAGGAACGCTTCTACCAGTCACGAATTGACAGAGGCGTAATCAACAACAACGATCTCGGCCTCTATGTTTTTGCGTCCAAGCCCTCCAGCGGTGCTGCTATCGTCAAGTTTTAGTCCGAGTCAAGTTGTGCAGTGCTTTTAGATTTCGGCTTGAACTGTAGTGTATTCTGTTTTTAGTAAATTTACGTCGATAGACCGACATGAATTTCTGTTTCAGTGTAATAAACCTGCTGGGTTCCATTAGAGTTAGAGTTATCTCCAAGGTTGGGAAGTTGATTAATTTCCAATGTCGAAGGATGTCATAACAGTTAAACAGTTAAAACTTTCAATTGTGTTTTCCAACTCCTTTTCTCTTGATGGGCCCATCCTCCTTTGTAAGGTTACAAATATGTCCAAGCTAGTTGGACTTGGGCTGAGTGGCCCAAACTCAATTATTCATGGGCCATGGAATATGTATTGACCGGCGTTTATTCGGGTGTTCATACGAGGGTTACTCTTTTTATCACAAATCTAGTCAAACTAGATAAGAGTAATGCTAGAGACATCAAATGTTTACATATTAATAAACGTGTCAGCGTTTTATTAGTTTAAAATCTGATATAGGGTTGTTTAATTTCTTTTTAAAAGCGGCTTTTTGAACAAGTTAGGCTAAAATTGTGCTTGGTAAATGAATTTTTTTTCTTCCAAAATCATGGTGTAAAATAGCAGAAAGCAAAAACAGCTCTATCCATAATTTTTGAAAAAAAAAAAAACATTTTTTTATAGGAGATGGGAGAACATTACCAATTAATAAAATTTTATATTGACAATCCTACTCCAGTCTCTTTTTTTGCTCAGAGTACTTTTAGCACTATAGTTTACCAAATATTTACCTACCTTTTCTCACAGCACAGTAGAATCAGTTTTGAAAAAAACCCACAAGAATCCCAAATTAGCCTTTCGTCTTGTGGACCCTTTTCACTCAAAATAACTTGCTACATCATTTGATTACGTGAATTTGGAAAATTATATGACTTGTTAACATGACATTAGCGTCTAGCATTACGACCTGTTTTACCTCTACTTGCAATGAGAGATTTTAAATTCAACTTATAAATTCGAAGTTTTAAGTTTGAATTGTATAAATCACGTGAGTATGACTAACTTATTGTATGAATAAAACAAATAATCAATAAATGAGCTGGATTATTGTAGAGTTATCTTACCTTATGAAAAAACAAAGGGTAAAGTACAAAAAACTACTTTAACTATTGGGGTCACGACACTTTCATACCTCATATTTTAAATTGACAATGTCATACCTCATCTTTAGAATTTAGTCCAATGTTATACCTTCCGTTACTTGGCCGTTTACTTTTCAATTAAGTGCTGACGTGGCTTGATTCGGGGCCCACTTTCTATTAAAAAATTAATAAAATATTATTAAAAACTAAATAAAAAAATTATTCAATATTTTTTAAATATTAAAAGAAAAGTAAAACCAAAAGAAAATTATTTGATTTGGTTTTTTTTCTTCTTCTTCTTCTTCGGGGGGGGAGGGTGGGTTACTGAGGGGTTTTTTTTTTTCTTTTCTTCTTCTTCTTCTTCCTCCTCCTCCTCCTCCTTCCTCCTCCTCCTCCTCCTTCCTCTTTCTTATTCTTCTGCTAGGTTGCAGAATCAGGTTATTTTTTTGTTTTTTTGTTTTTTGTTTTCCTTCTTCTTCTTCTTCTTCTTCCTTCTCCTTCTTCCTCCTTCCTCCTCCTTCTTCTTTTGGGTTGCAGATTCAGGATTTTTTTTTTCTTCTTCTTCCTCCTCCTTTTTTCTAGGTTGCAGGAAGGGAGCTGGAAGGAGGAAGAAGATTAAGATGGGGGAGAAAAGAGAGAAGAGGGTTGGGGGGTGGGGGGAGGGCACGAACAGAAGGTTTTTATTTTTTTATTATTTTTTAATAACTTGTTTTTATTATTTTAATATTTAAAAATTATTAAATGATTTTTTTTAGTTTTTAATAATTTTTTAATAAAAAGTGGGTCCCGGATCAAGCCACGTCAGCATTTAACTGAAAAGTAAACGGCCAAGTAAAGGAAGGTATAACATTGGACTAAATTCTAAAGATGAGATATGACATTGTTAATTTTAAAAGATGTGAAAGTGTCGTGACACCAATAGTTGAGGTAGTTTTTTGTACTTTACCCAAAAAGAAATTTAAGTTTTTATAGTAGGGTTTTAGATGAGTTTGTATTTTGAGATTTGTGCCTATCCACTACACGAATCTCGAAATTCAAACTCATCTAACGGTGATAAATAAGATGATGAGCATACACCATACTAAATGATGGTGAGCAAAAATGCTCCCAATCCAAAATACGCATGACTTGTCTTGTATTGCCGACTCAATATATTATTTGTATTGCTGAATCCTTTTCCTAGGGATGTTAAGGATTCCCTGATCGTGATCGTTCATCGTACATCGTGCAGACAGTTTTCATTAGATACTATTTATATTTAATTTTAAAATTTAAAATAATTTTTAATCGTCCGATAAACGATCACGGAATCCTTAGAATCCTAGGAAAATAATCCGACGAAGATCCATTTCCATTTGTACTTACAAGAGCAAAGAATGGACCAAACTTTGATGACAAGCGAACGTGCCTAACTCCTTACGTGTCATCCTCAGGGGCCCTGACACATATGTACCATTGATTGTGCAGTTCTAACAGAATCTTGCGTGGTCCCTTTAACTCCGTAGGGGCTAGACCTAAAAAATATCAAAACTCAGAAAAGAAAAAAAAAAAAGAAATAAGAGGAAGAGGAAGAGGACGACAACCATTTTATTCTTAACCTTTCCATATCATATTCTCAAGTTTAAGTTTCTGTGCTTTCTTGGAGAAGCAAAATTATCAACTGCTACAACAAAAGCACTTTGGAAAAAAGCACCTTGTACAAAACTTATCATCAACTACTACATATATAAGTTGTTTTGGAACAAAGTTAGGCACTGATGAGAAATTTATAAACTTAATCAGTTGTGTACAGTTACACTTAGGAGTATGATTGAAGTTGATCTCGACCCCCTTTCTCCCGGAATTGGATCCTCTCCGAGGCAAAGCATCGAAATCCTCTGACCCATTAAGACGAAATCCAACGACTACAATTATTATAACTTTTAGAGGAGCCTCTATTTGTAGCGGTTGGATCAAAATCTAACAGCCCGTGTTATTCGGTCAGGAGGATCCCAAAGCTTCGCCTCGGAGAGGATCCAATTCCGTTTCTCCCCTCCCAAGTTTCCCATCCCCCCCCTCAATTCTTACTTTTTCACGTCTCAAAAAATATATTTTATCTCATCACATGATTAGTCATATCATAAAAAAAATAAACTTATGATCATACACAAATTAGACCTGTATTTAAAAAATTAAACTCATAATTATAATATAATATAAAAGATTTTCTCGTTACATGCCCAGAGGATGCATGCACCATACACCGGGGGAGCACGATGCCCATATCAACGTGTCAAATCTTTACTAATGGGTCCTCAATGTTAAAACGATGGGACATAAACTCAATTATCAACAAATCAAATTCATATAATTTACCAAATAAAATGATAAAATAAGAAAACATGGGTGGGGTCCAGAGAAGTCCCCTACCACCGAAGCATCAAAATCCATTTTATTAAATTCATATGTCACCATTTTTAATTCAGGTGGAGGTCCTGGGCCATAGAGGAAGACCATCTCCAACCGAATGTTGGCCAGAAGGCTCGTTTAGCTCTCTGGTCCTTCAAGATATTAATATTTTAATGAACAGTGCATGATCATATTTGCCTCCATCTCCAACCGAGGGTCAAAGGGTCATAGGGCTCGTTTTAGCCCTGTCACAAAAAATGGTCTCCAACAGAAGGCCAAAGGGCCATAGGGCCAAACCTAATTTATTATTTAAATTTAAAAACTACAACAACTTAAATTTAAAAAACTACAACTTATGTTTAAAAACTACAATTTAAATTTAAAAACTACAAATTAAATTTAAAAACTACAACAACTTAAATTTATAGGAAAAAAAATGAAAATTTTTAAATATTTTTTTTACAAATTTTGTAAATTTATAGGAAAAAAAATGAAACAAATTTTGTAAAATAGAAGTTATAGAAAAAAAAAAGAATTTAAAAATAGAAGTTATAGGAAAACAATTTTGTAAAAAAAAAAATTTCAAAAATAACGGCTAGCTGATGTCTGCTAGCCGTTGCATTTGAAAATTTGGCCTAGCATTCCTGTCAGATATAACGGACAGGAATATACATATTGTTGTCGGTTATATTCGACAGTAATGCTCACATTTCTGGTCCAGCTCGGGGCTAGTTGGATTGGGCCAGCCGGTTGGCCCTTTAGTCATTTCAGATTTCGTGGGCCCACGAGTCCTCTGGCCTAGCCCTCGATTGGAGACGATTTTCGGACGTTTTTCTGCCCTCTGGACCCTTCGGTTGGAGATGATCTAAGTGAACGTGAGCGAGTGAGTGAGATGGTTCATGGTTGCCATACCCCAACCCCATAACCCCTCCCTCCCTCCCTCATTTTTATCCTTTTCCGGTCATGAAGTTTTTCCCTCGTGAACTTATGTGAAACGAAGACGTTAATTCTTTTAAATTAATCATTCAATATCGTGTGAAAAACTTAAAATAAGTAGCATTGTGTTTATTGGTTTGAGAGGCAATGATGACGTAGTTTCTAAGGGGTAGGTAAGTCATTCTCGAATAAAATAAGAAGAGCTTAAGCTCGTTTTCAAATTTTTGGACATGGGTATAGTTTTGAAGCGGTAAATGGTTTTATAATAGCTACCCCTACTATAACTTAACTTAATGTGCATTTAATTAATGTATTCCGTTCTTTTTTTCTCATTTGCAACTATTGTCGGTGTATAATAAATAGATAATACTTAGTCATCCACCAAAATAAATAATTTTCATTAAGAAAGTGTTTATATTTTCGTAGTTGCAGACACCATTTTTGACGCGGTATGTGAAAGTGAAACAACTAGTTGAATTAATATTATAAAATCAAATTAAAACCGTCACATTAGTTAGGGAAAGTTAGGAATATTATAATTGTATTAAGAAAATTATAATGTGAAATGAATGATTGAAAATTTATTGCATGTGGTTCAATATCGTAGTGAATAGCGTGTTGCGTTTTCATTTCATGCGACCTGAGTTTGAAACTCTCTTGTCTTCTACATTATTGTAACAGTTCCGAATCTTCTCCAAATTTCCTTATTAATAATAATTAAAATAATGACTGAGATTTTACCATTAAAAAGATGAATTGGCAAAAAGAGAGGAGATTAAGGATGTGTTTCAGATAAAGTTACGTGACTTCTTAATCCTAAACTTAACATTACAAAAGTATTCGTACTCCTGATATGTTATATTGTTAAAACGATATCATAACGACTAATTATGCATAAACATAAACTCAATCGAATTTCTAACAAAAGAATATTCCACAAACGTGGTATAGCATTACTCACTTCCACAATGTAAAAACTTTTTCTATAATCTTATATGACCATCACTCACGTCGTCTAGAAATTAGAAGTGTGTTTACCATTAATCACAAAGGTCAACCCTAATTGGCCAATTGAAGCCAAAAGGGAATTTTAAATAAAATTAAATTCATAAAAAAACCCCACAACAAAGTCAAAAACTCAAAAAAAAAAAAATGCCATGCAAGTGTCGGTGGAGCTGCCGAGGAAGGGGAAGAAGAAAACATCAGATTCGAGTCATTTGCGGTGGTATTTATCCGACGAAGATATAGCGCCACAATTTTAATCAGAATTCAAAAAATTGATTGATTTATTTATATAAAAGCCCTGCACTTTCTCGGTGATTCCCCTAAAACCCCTCCTGTCCATTCCCTTCTTCCTCTCTCTCTCTCTCCCCTCCCCCCCTCCCCCCCTCTCTCTCTCTCTTCTCACTCTGACTCTCTTAAATTAGCACTTGAAGCTTTCATATATGACGCTAGCTTCGCTGTAAGCTCTTTCTCCGCATCGGATCTGGGGCTTCTTCGCTTTCTTTTGAAGGTTTCTACTTTCCCTTTTCCTCTTTTTCTTTAAATTTTGCATTTTTTAGATCATTTCTTAAATTTTTGAGTTTTGGGTTTTCGAAAACAATGTTAAATTTCATGGCGATGCGTATTAAAGGGTGTTGATTGCTCTAGTTTTGATGGGTTTTGCGTAATCTTTCATGTTCTAGTTTTGTTTGATCAGGTTTGTTTCAATTTAGCATTGCTTTTTGTGCTCTGAATTTGTTAAATTTGTACATTTTAGCAATTGTAAGCTGAAACATGCAATCACATTGAATAAAGTTGACTAATTTCTTGATTTTCGACACGTTTTGATGCACATTGCAATCGGGTTTTTTGTGTGGATTGTATTGGTTTGCGCTTGTATTGTTGTTTATGGTTGAAGGGTTTTGTTGATTGACAGGAAAGGGAGGAAAAAAAGAAGGGAGGCACTGTTGTTTATTGGTTGATTATTCTTTGGGAAAGCGGTGAGCCGTGTCAAACAAGTTAAATTGCATTCAATTAAGCTGTCTTCGATTTAATTGCAAGTTGGAAAGTGTTGTTTACTTGAGGAAGCTAGATTTATTTGTCATCAAGTTTCACCTGTGAATATAATATATATTGCAAAGAGGCCATTCCTTCTAAGGGGTTGACTCCGAAGATTCAAAATTTGGTTTTTTCCATTTGGGAGGGGTGTACCGTAGCTTTGATCATTTGGAGTCCGGGGAGGGAGGGAGTAATTAGCTGGAGTTTGGTTCGTTGTAATGGATCAAAAGAGTCCGAGGGAAAAGGACTTTGAAGTTGATCTTGAAAGTGGGGTGGTAGTTAGTGAAGAGGATTCAAGCGATAGCCCTGTTTCAAGTGCTAAGAAACAGGCAAAGACATTGATTGCTAAGGTTTGTGGCGGTCTGTTGGATGGAACAGTTAAAGTTGAAGATAGAATTGGTTTGTGTGGCAATGGGTCCAACTCCAATGTAGTGTGCCCCGATAACCTGAAGGTCGCAACAAACAAGGTGCTGGAGGGGAATGAGTGCATAGATCATGTAGAGAAGACACGGGTGAAGGACAAGCGGAAGAAGACGAGCAATAAAAAGCCTCCTAAACCTCCCAGACCTCCAAGAGGCCCATCATTGGATGCGGCAGACCAGAAGTTAATCAAGGAACTCTCCGAGATTGCCATGTGGAAACGTGCAAGGATTGAGCGGATGAAAGCATTGAAGAAGACGAAAGCTGCTAAGGCGTCTTCCAATAGCGGCACATTTGCCATGCTGTTCACCATTCTCTTCTGTCTTGTGCTAATCTTTCAAGGTAATATTTCTTTTATTGAACTCGAGGATATAGTTATTGAATCTCTGGTATTTGATAGTTCTTAACTTGTTTGTTTGTTGTTTTATGATTTTAAACGATTCCAAACTGTTTTGGTGAACTTGCAATGTGCATATCACTTTTGCTTTATGCGATTGACAATTTCAAATTTAGGATCTCATTAATTCTTACTTTAACATTTCCTTTGGTTATTCCCAAAAGAATAAATGGGTTTACTTCTGAATAGCACGTTTTAGGTTTAAAGGAGACTCACGAAACAGTTCGTATTTGTTTCTTATTATAATTGAAGATATTTATTAAACTATGTTTACCTTCAATAAGTTTCTCAACATATATTGTTTACAGATATCCCTAAAGTCCAAGACTTTTCATTCATCTTCCGTATTGGCATTCACATTCTTTTGGCGTTTATATGCAGGAATTTCGTCTGGAAGAAGCTCACCTGTAAACATTAAGGGATCTCCATTGTCTGCTGGCCGAACAGAGGGCAACTTGATCTCAGTTCAGTACTATCCAAATCTGTCATCAAAGGGACCTGGTTCTGCGTCCCCCAAGTATGTTAAATTCATTTTAGCTTTATGAATATCTTGTAAAAAATGCTTCATATTTCTTTTTTGGTTTTTATGGCATCTTCATGTATGGGAATAAATAACCGATATATATACTTTTCTAACTTGATGAACAATGTGCTTACACTGCCTGAAATAAAATGTTCCACTTTGATTGCTCCTTGCAGTATCGTAGAGCAGGTTGCTGGTTCGGATCCGCCGGAGAAGCTGAAAAGATGGGCAGGGTGATATTACAATGTGGTTGCCTAGTCGATGTTGAGGAACATATTCCACATGCCTTCGAATCCTTGGCAAACCGTCGATGCTTGCACTTTTTTGTATGCATGATTACTGAAGCTGTTGATCCCCTGTATGTACAGAAATGGGGGAGAGCAAGAGCCTCAGAGAGAGAGAGAGAGTGGTTACACTACAATTTTTAGTGTTCTGTCGGTGATGTCAAATGCATACTGATAAGTGGCCTTCCTTGCGACTGGTTTGGCCTCTAATAAAGTTGTGGTAATTATACCACTAGAAAATCATCCAAATCTGCTCCTTCTTCATTTCAAATGCTGTATAAGTTTGGCTGAAATTGGAAGTGAGATGTTATTCGCGTTCGATATCGCTGGGTTTTGTCTCCAAAGATGCAAATGTTTCCTGTATGAATGGAATGCCATGAATGTAGGATGGAGGCGTCAATTTTGCTTCTTTGAGGTATGCTTTGTTAATGTGTGGATTAGGCGAGTTAGACAGGCCGACGTGCCTCTGTCCGGTATTTTTAGTAAGGGAAATATTGTGCAAACTTGGCAATAGAAGACCCCATTTGAGTGGCAGGGCTTGCATACACCGTCACTGACATTCCGGCCAATAATACAATGTTTTGTGTTGCGTGCTTTTCCGACGTTTAGGTCAACAATGTAGTGTCACATGTTGCGTTTCTTAGGGTGCATGCAGCATGCTAATTTGCCCCCATTCAAGGCATCCTCATTTCATTTTTCTTTTTATGGAAGTGCTTCTGGCAGGGGTGTGCTTTTAAGTTTAACATGCTTTGAGGCATTGGTGCCATATATAACATGTGATTTCACATGGTGTTGCCTTCATCTAGCAGTCAAGCGGCTCTCAGTTATATTTGCTCCGTGAGATTCCAGAGCCTTCGCCTCCACTTCAAATCTACGAATAGTTGTAACTAAAAAGATAGGGTCCGTTTGACCAACCAAAAAAAAGGGAGGGTCCCAATTGATCACAAGATACCATTTTCCTTCACATGTCTACATTAACCAAATCTTTTAATTTGGAAATCTTTCAAATGATAGAACATGTCTACATGCAAATCACATAAGATTCTAAAGGTTGTGGCAAATGTTGGTCGATGCAAGTATAAAATTAAGCTATGATCTACAAGAGCGTTTACTCTTTCACCTCAGGTTTGAATCTTCGATCCCTTAATATCGATCGTATTAATGGATTAACGAAAGAGTAATGCTAGGGAGACCAAATTTAGAGACTAAATTTGCAAACTAAACGACATGTCACCAATAAGAATAAGTACGTTTATCAACCTGTAAGTAATAAATCAATCATCAACTTCCACGTCCTTTAGTTTTCAAAACTTTGTCTATAAATTTAATCTCCCTAGCATTATTCTTAACGAAAATGTGCAAAAATTATGTTGCCTCTACCATTCTCTGTGTATCTTTCTTTTTGCATATGGCATTGCCACTTGTGTTGGCATCATCCACTAACACATAACTTAATTTGAAAACCATATTTCAATTGCTGCCTCTAATGTGACAATGAAAATTTCAATTTCACTTTCTAGCAAGATATTGCCCGCTTTGAGTCTATCTGTTAAGGAGCATTCAAGCTCAAAACACACCTGATACGGATATGGGGGTTTGCACATATAAGAGCATCTCCAACAATACTAGCCAAATTTTTGTTGATGTAGCTAGTCAGATGACCCAAATGTTAATTTGGCTAGCCACCACTCCTAACAATATTAGCTATTTAGCTTAAGTTAAATGTTATTTTTTCTAGGGAATTTTAATGAAAAGGTTCCGGTACTGTTCACTTTAATGAAAAACCATATTTTTACACTAAAAAGTCAATCCTGGTACTATTCACTTTACCCTTTATTTTGTCCTTATCGTTAAAACTCAAAGTTTTCAAGCCATTTTCTTTAGTTTTCCTTTTTTTCTAAACTTAACAACCCAAGTCCATTTTCTTCTCTTGAAGCCAACAAATAATGCAATTTTATAGTTTTTACCATTTAGCAAAAAAAAAAATAGCTTTCTCTCACCTCCCAGCTAAATTCAGCTAGTTATTGTTCACAAAGTTAAACTAGTTAGTCATTTACCTAGCCAATTGGAACTTTATTTTTCTGCATTTTTTGTTAAAGTAACCAAAAATTCTCATTTGGCTAGGCTGCTAGAGATGCTATTAGACACTTTCTTTTCTGGAGGCAGATTGTCTGCCCTCCTAATACCATGCCATTCCCATCCTTTCCTATTTTGTGTGGTCACGGTTAAGTCACGTCAAAATTTTATATTGATTTTTTTATAGAGATAATAAAACAAAAAACATTAAGAATATAAAATGTTGACGTGGCTTAACCGTGACCGCACAAATAGGAGAGGACTCACTCGGGCGATGTAATATTCAGCACCTAATAGCCTGCCAGTGTCCTCACATCTGACCACATAGGGTCACCATGGAAAACTTGATCTGGCCCAAGCCAATCCCAAACCTACCCTTCAAAACAGTTAAAACAAGGTGCACCTCATCTTAGGGAGAGAGGGGATGTGAGGGGAGAGATTCCAAGTCCCCCCTCTTACCCCACAAAGGAACATGAAGAGAACAAAACTTAATTTCATGGCGGAAACAGCTGCTACAAGTACAAGTATCTAAAACCGAAAAGGCTGAAAACTTTCACAAACAAAAATTACAAAAGAACAGCAACATCACACAATACTCAGTAACTATAATACTAGAGAGGTGATTTCTGCACACTTTCTTCTTCTGCACACTCCCTTTTATTTTTGGCCTTTGAATTGAGCAAATCAAAGAATCGACGTACAGAAAACCAAAGCGTGCAAAAGGAGAAAATGAATGTGCAGTTATCATTTTCCTAATAATAAGATAGGGAAAAATCAACCCTTTAATAAATTGAGAATGGCAACAGCCACATCAGAAAGATCATTCACAAGAGCATTCCTATCAGTGAGAGGAGACTTAACTCCTCCAAAACCCTTCTCACATGCCTCAGCCTCCTTTGCAGCGTCAGAAATCCCGTACTTTGCAAACCCAAAGTGCCCATTTCTCAAAGCTTCAATTGCCTGCGGCAGGCTAAACTTCACAATTGGGATGTACAGCTCAGCACAGTTCGCCAATGCCTTCTGTAAATGTACTTCCGGGGATTGCTTCAGCAGGCCGTGGATGTAGTCTAGTGTGTCACTTGCATTTGCCAGGAGAGCATCGGATGCTATCAGGGCCAATCGCGGCACGTCCGCGTTTGAGCTGTCGGGGTTTGATTGGAGGGTTGAGAGGCAGAGATTATAGTGGGGTGTTTTTTTGCATGTTGTTTTTATCAGATCACTGCCTTTGTCTAATGGAAGAAAAAAAGATTGGCTTGTTGGGGGTGCAATGAGTAAAGCAACGTGGAGAAAAAGAAGAAGAGTTGAGAATCCTGAGAGTGAGCTACTCATTTTCTGAGATGGGAAGAGAAACTTTGTTGGGATTGTTTGATCTGATTCTTTTGGCAGTTAATTTATACTCATGTTTCAAATTCATGGATTGGCACATTGGTTGCCACCTATTACTACTGTGTTCACTTGTAGACGCTTTTTGTAATCATGTGCTATGAGTTTCAATTGCGTATACATTTCGTGTTGGTTCACATGTCTAAATATTTTGGATACCATTCTGGTGTTGCCAACCATTTTCAAGATAAACTTATCTACGTCTGAGATGCTACTGAGACGATATATGAAGTCAATCACAAACAAACATGTATTTTTAACTTTTTCATGTAATAGTGCACGATTGATTAAATACTGTTACCGCGATTTTTCAAAAGAAGTTATTCTCCCTTTTTGCTGCTCAAGTAATGAGAAAATTGGAGGAATATTTCATATGATTCAGTTATTAGCACCATTTTAATTTCCTCAAATTTTGGCCTCTATAGTAATAATTGGGAACAAATTGCAAAACAACATGCAGAAAAACCAGAAACCAGAAACAAAAGTTCAAAAACAGTAGATGTGGTAGGTCTTCTTGTCTCGATGCAAGGGCATAAAGATGGAGAGATTCTCTTATGAAGAAGACCCTTATGTGAGCATTATTTTGCCACGTGTACAACAAATTACATGAGCACTAAAGGGTTTCTTGGACGTGAAATCACAGTAAACTCACTTCGTCGCTGATTTGGTATCATATATTTTCCCAACTTCAAAAGTATGTTAACTACTATTATCAATGCTTTGCAAGTCCGAGTGATGCAGATTCTTTTTGCTTGCTGTCTGTTTTTAATGTAAAAGTATATTAATAATTTGTTGAATTTTTTTTTTGATAATTTATTGATGTCTGTTGTATAGTTGGATTAGTTAAAGTAATAGAACATATGTCCGTTCTTTAATAAACTCAATTCATCAGTATCATATATTTTTCCAGTTTAAAAGCATGTTCTAACCAATGTATTTTTCATGTAGGCATAACCATGTTGAGAGAGGTATGTTGAGAGCATCCCACATCAAAGAATGGAAGTCTAGCATAAGAGCCTAAACTTGTTGGGATATTCAACTCGTTGCCACTTGAGTTTTAATTTGATGCTCACTATCTAACACAACGTTATGTGTTTAGAAAATTGTATTTGGCACAATTGAATAATTCCATTGATTTGTCAATGATATGTACAAGAGTTTTCCTTTGAACAATAAGAAATCCGATAATCTAGGAATAATAATATAGTAGATACATAATCAGTTACATAAAAACTTCCTAACTAAGAACATTGACTTTCTAACAATATGCATGCCCAGGAATGCAATATTGGTTATCAAATTAATATGTAATGAGAGGTATAAAAAAGCGAAGAAGGAGGCGGAGAAAGTCGTGAGAAAAAGGGGAAGAAAACCTGCAATGGAGCAACATTGGAAGAAGGGCAACTTGAATGAGAAGTATGATCAGTGTTTGAGATCTGAAACTCGTCATCTTCGGGAGCAGGAAAAAGGGTTTGCGAGAATTTGGGCAGATGTTTTTGCTCGAGATATATCAATGAGTTCTACACATAAAATGCAAAGGTTTGAGGGAGTTCTACACATAAAATGCAAAGGGAGTGTGAGACTTGTTGGCTATTTAGTTTGTACAGCTGGTGCAATGCAAATATTGGCAGAAAAAGAAAAGAAAAATAGCAGGCTCCCAAATTCTTGCTGCTGGCAAATACTACACTATATAACCATGCCTTAACATGGTTCAAAACAGTAGAGAAATTGCCATCGAGTATAGGTTTCTCGATAATAAACTATCTAAGCAAACTTGACAGGAGAGAAACTTACCTTTTCCTGCATGGCAGTGCGTTTGGTTTGGGATAGGAGAAGCTTCAGAGAGATGTCAAATACAAAATTTTAAAAGATTTGATGCCTGCGAAGCGACTTAACAAAAAAAAAACTTTGATTCCACCCGGAATGTCATGCTTCTTATTATAAGCAAGTGTTGTTGCATGTGAATTTGAACAGAAAACAAATAAGCCAGATTATCTTAGCTTTCTTTTTTGGTCAGAAAGAAAGTTTCATTAATAAGAAGGGAAATTACACACAACACAAAAAGCCCAAGCAAAAGCAGAATTATAGAAGAAAAAACAAGAATAAATTTAAGAGGGAAGATTAATTTATTAAAAAAATTTGAGAGTGTATGTATATTAATGGCCATACATCTCCTAAGTACTCTTCCGCTGCGTTACATCAACTCATAAACAAAAAGTGCTAGTAATATAGAGGCTAATAATTTCCATCAAAATTCTTCTTACACTAGTTTTTCCTTGACCTTCACGGCAACTTATCTGCAATTGCTGCAGCTATACTTGCACTACTTGCACTGGTACAAAAAAACACTTTGCGCGACGTAGGTCCTTCGTCATGCAAAGTCAAAAAATGTCACGCAAAAATTAGCGCAACGAACCTTCGTCGCGTGTCAACCGTCGCGCCAAGGCAGTAGTAACCTACGTCGTGCAAAGTGGGTTTGCATGACGTAGGTCCTGCATCGCGCAAAGTTGTTTTGCGCGACGTAGGTTACTTCTTCGTGGTGCAAACCCTTTGTTTTTTTTTTTTTTTGGCAAAAATATTTTTTATTTTACTTTTAATAAAATTTTTAATTAAATTCTAAACAATAATTAATAAACCAAGAAAAAATATTTAATTGTAAAATATATGAAAATATACATACAAGATGTCCGAACAAAACAGAAAAAACTACAAGAAGTAGTTTTCTAGGTTTGATACATCAGGCTATTGGGTATCGGTTGGGAGGTCAAATGCGTGACTAGAAAAATACAAAAACTAAATTACAAAGGTTTCCAGTTGCAGTTTCTCTATCGGTAAGTTTTCTAAAATCTTTAACCAAGCAAAAGTTTCGATAATATCTCTCCCATGGTGGATGTGTCACCTTTATTATCCATCTCCACGCCAGATTCCAGGACTGCAGCATCTAGCACTACTTCCTTTCCGCAATCTCGTAGGCATTTTCATCTAGCACTACTTCGTTTCCGCAATCTCGGCTCATTGGTCACACTCCGACGACGAGTGATCAACTACGACATCTATATACTTTTTGAACCATAAAAATATAACATTAGAAACTAATCCTTTCTTGCATTTGAAACTAGAAGAAAAAAGCAAAGAAAACTAAACAAATAAACCATGTGTGAAAAAAGCAAAGAAAACTGAACAAACATTAACCGAAGATTAAAAAGTGTTATGAATCCAAGGCAGCACGATTGATTAAAAAGAGTCAAACCTAAACCAAGAGACCTATTCTAATCTGTCAAACCCCCAACCCAACTTTCTATTTGTTGGTCTGTATGTACATTTTGTGTGTGTGCATGTGTATGCGGTGTTCAAACCAGATACGGTGACCTAAAATTGTAGTTGTATAATATACTTCCATACAAAGTAGTGTGATGCATATTAAATTTAACCAAAATTCGTCAATAAATGCACACATAGAAGCTTAAAAAAAAGATGGTTGAATTAACTGGTAAAGGAATGTAATATTCTAATTCAGTCCATGTTGAAAACAAATGAAAATGTAGTTCTTATTTTGGCCAATCCGCTGCTCTGTAACACTGTAAAAAAATGGGCAAATAAGGTCTAGTTTACGGAGCTATTTATCGCAATATTATTAGTCTATCGCAATCAATGAACTCCCATTTGAATATGCTAGTTTGCTGGTCTACTCTCCCTTTCACATTGTACCTAAATGACCCCATACTGTGTGCTCTATCTTTCTCTCTCACCTTGTTTCATACAGTTAGCAGGGACAGCAAAATCTAGATTCTCTGCAAAAGATTATAGTGATCATATGGCTCTTGTTCGTGCATATGAAGGATGGAAAGATGCTGAAAGAGAAGGATCAGCATATGACTTGCAGAAAACAAACAGAAACCAACACGGCAAAGAAAACTGATCCTTTCTTGCATTTGAAACTAGAAGAAAAAAGCAAAGAAAACTCAACAAATAAACCATGTGTGAAAAAAGACACCAAATTTGAAGGAAATTGCCCCTTACAAGACTTCACATTTTCTTGAACACCTCCAAACATGTTTTTTAAGAGTGACATGCTCCTCGTAATGCTTGCGCCTCAATAATTGCTATCTCTACCTGCAAACACATAAGCACATGGATCAAATGACTAAAATATACACAAAAGTATGCCTTTACAGTTTTATTGTTTCCTACCACCTGCACAAAAAACATATACTTGCGAGTATGAGTCTCTAACATTCCACACGAAAAACTGATGTGGCAAGTAGATCAATTTTTCAGCAAATAGATTTATGAGTCTCAACATTTCACAAATGATATACTTGCGAGTAGATAACTGATCTCTTATACAATTTTGCACAAATGTTGGTAACGATGACCGTTAACAAATAGACTAAAAATTTAGAATCAACTAGAAAAATTGAACGCAGGCTGCTGCGGGTTTTGAAACCGTAATGCAAGACATGCATAAATAATTTCGACAGAAAGACATACGAATTGTTGATGCCTTGAACTTTCTCAGAATTATAAGGTTTGTGTTGTGGAGGTTGGACATGCATTGGTCTCACAATTTGGGTAGGAAAAAAAAAGAAAGAACGTTGTTTTCCTACAACTAACGCTAGAGTCCAATTTTCACGAAACAAGGAAAACGCTAGAGTCCAGTTAAACAGAAAAATATGCAAGGAATACTCACTGAGCTTCACCATCTTCGCTGGCTTCAAACTGGAACAGAACCTCCTCTTGTTCAACTTTAGTGAAGTTAAACTTGCTGCCATCAAAGGGCTGGAGAACCTTATCAACTCGAAACTCTGTTGGCCTCTTCTTAAGATGGCAACCCTCATTTAGCTGGGTTATGAAACCAAATTGCCCTGGGATCACCTACTCCAAATTATCAAAGAAATTGGTGCCCATATCCCAAATAAGTAGTACATATACATACACATTGTTCCTAAGCTCGAATTCCAATTCCCGTTTACGGAAACTACAAAATTGAGGAAATAGTAAGTGATTCCACATTGGTTTCACAAGCAGTGACATCATAATGAAATAGCCCTCTCTGCATGCGATCCTCCCATTGTACCATGGAGTGGTAAACAATTTTATTCCATAATAACTGTTAACTACAAAAGGAAACAAACAAAGCTGGTGATTCTTTCTTCATCTCCTGTATATCAATTTACCTCCCTGAGAAGCAGTGAGTCAAGAAATGCAATGGGAGGCTCTCTTTTCTCATGTCCGAGCAAACCCGTGTCACCATCATTCACGTTCAACTTCTTGAAGGCATACAATGGAAGTTTTGCACCTATGCAAACCGAAAACGGTACACAACCCAGTCATAAACATAAAATCATTTTCTTCAAATCCAAAAAACAAAAAAAAAGAAAAAAAGAAAGAAGCCAAGTGTTAGGGAATCTATCGTTTTGATGGGATACGCATTCTATGAAACTAATTTCAACGATCCAACCGTTAAACTTGTTTGTATATACTTCGAGATTGCATACGCCAAAAATCGAAAAAAACAAACATTCAGAGATCAAGTAACGAGCCAAAACTTTTCGACGGTTATAAACGAAAAATCACGATTTAACGATTATTTTAACTTCGATTTTGATGATTTTTTACAGCTACACTCCTTACAACGAACTGATTCGATCGTCAATTTAAAATATTTACACAAGTGGATACCACAAAATCTTATGTTATACTTAATGAAAGTATAAATAAAGTGAACTTTAACGAAAAGCTCTCGGTACTGTTTACTTTAACGAAAAACCACATTTTTACACTAAAAAGTCAATCCTGGTACTATTCACTTTACCCTTTATTTTGTCCTTATCGTTAAAACTAAAAGTTTTCAAGCTATTTTCATTAGTTTTCCTATAAATAAACTCTAAGTGTTAGGGAATCTATTGTTTTGATGGGATACGCATTCTACGAAACTAATTTCAACGATCCAACCGTCAAACTTGTTTGTATATACTTTGAGATTGCATACACCAAAAATCGCAAAAAACAAACATTTAAAGATCAAGTAATGGGACAAAACTTTTCGACGATTATAAATGAAAAATCACGATTTAACGGTTATTTTAACTCCGATTTCGATGATTTTTTACAACTACACTCCTTAACCCTATATGAATACAATGAACTAATTCGATCGTCAATTTAAAACATTTACACAAGTGGATACCACAAAAGAAAAAGGCAATGCAAGAACCCCAAAAGAAAAACAAAAGGGAAAAGAAAAAAAAATATTTTTTTTGCGTGACGTAGGTGCACCTGTGTTGCGCAAAATAGCTTTGTGCGACAAAGACCTAAGTCGCGCAAAGCTGGGAAAAAAATGATAAAGCATTCTTGGTTTGGGGCCAAAATCTTGCGCGACGCACAAGACGTCGCGCAAACGTCCTTTGCGCAATGACACTTTGCGCGACGAAGACTGGCGTCGCGCAAAGATGTTTTGCACGATGCCAGTCTTCGTTGCGCAAAGGCCGTTTGCGCGACATTTTGTGTTTAGCGTTGCGCAAACATACTTTGCGTGACGAAATTTGCTGCGTCGCGCAAGTTGCCATCGCGCAAACATGTTTTTGTACTAGTGTTGCAGCATCATGAACATTTTTATTGACATCTTTGAGAGGGTTAGAGGGCCATGAAAATTGCTTGTCACACAAGTCAACCACAAACGTAACGTCCTTCAACCGGTCTTCTATAGTAATATTATCATCATTACTGAAAGCTTCAGAGGCTTGAGGAATATCATCATCTATGATAGTGTTGTAATTGTCAATGCAAGAGGTGAACAAGGCCTGGTTTTTTTCCGAGGCTCTTAAGCAGATTGTTGATTTTGTCCATGCTTTTGGTTGCCTTGGCCTGAACTATGTCAACCATAATGGAGGCTAGCCCATTGGCATCTTTGGCATTAAGACTCTGAGGGTTGGATCGGAGAAGAGTCTCACAGAGATTGAAGTTTGGTATTTTGCTTGCATGTTTTGTCAACGAGGGCAGCATTCATCGGGAAGATGATCCTGCCATGGATTATTGGAAGAAGGATAATTTGAACAAGAAAGATTGGGGTTAGAGATATCAAAGATTTCTTCATCGTTAAAACTGAAAGCTGAACAAGTAGGTTGATGGTAAGGGCTAGATGTGAGAAACTGAACCCTACATGTACCTTTTATATGATGGGAGTAATTAAGGGTCAAACTAACTTGGTTTTTAAGGGATCTTTTCAAAAAGGGAAATTTTATTTGAACCCATGTAACATCTTTCTACACCCAACTTACTCTTTAAACCCATATTACTTTTAATCAAACTATTGACATCACTTTAAACCCAAATTTACTACCTAAATTACCCTCATAAACCCATTTCACACTAGTACAAAAAACACTTTGCGCGACGCAGGTCATTCGTAACGCAAAGTCAAAAAACGTTGCGCAAAACTTAGCGCAACGAACCTTCATCGCGCGCTAACCGTCGCGCCAAGACAGTGACATAATGGTTTGCGCGACGAAGAAGAAACATGCATCGCACAAAGCCTCTTTGCGTGACGTAGGCTGCATCCTACAAAGAGGCCTTGTGTGACTCTGGGACATGCGTCGCGCAAGCCTCTTTGCGCGACACATGTTTCTTCTTCGTTGAGCAAACCCATGTTTTTTTTTTTTGGCAAAAATATTTTTTATTTAATTTTTTATAAATGTTGTAATTAAATTATAAATAATAATTAATAAACCAAGAAAAAGTATTTAATTATAAAATATATGAAAATGTACATACAAGATGTCCGAACAAAAAAGAAAAAACTACAACAAATAGTTTCCAAAGAATAATGGTGTAAAGTTGGTGAACAAAGGCTCATTGGTTTCAGGATTCATCTTTTCATGTTGGTGATCCTCGACCCCATGGGACTGAAAAAAAGTTGCATATGCACTTACCTGCAAAGGAAAAAAAAAACTTTTCAGCACTTGAAAATGATCACAAAAACCAAAAGCTCTCCAGATTTCAAATCCTTGCAAGAAGTAAGCAACTAAGTAGCAATGCAAAATGTTCAGGAGGAGTTAAGAATTTAAAAAAAAAAAAAAAGTGCAGAGAATCAATCAGTAGGGATACACTGGCCTTACCAGATTCAATGAATGAGAAAGCTTGATTGTCTGCAATATGCCCGATTTATCAGTTTCCTTGCTGGGAAGAATCTCAACTCTGCCCTTGCTGATGAACGTATAAGGATCACTACAATGTTGGATGCGAATATCAGTCTAACATTCATTTCTCATCCCAAATAGAAATCAATATTCGCCAAAGTTAAGAAGAAAAATATATTGGAAAGAGGAAGGTTGGTTGCTAGGAATAATACCAAAAATCAATACATAAACATTAATATTTCTAGTTAGGTATATTAGTTGAAGAGAAACATGGATCAATAAAGGAGTACACAAAATCGTAAATGGAAAATCATGGAGTCTATCAATTCTTTCACCATAGTGTCAGAAGCCAGTCAGTAACAGCAGAAGGTTAACCTCTGAGGCACAGAGTTCAAATCAGCAAGGGAATCTTCAACTTGGAAATTTTCTCAAGTGCATGGATGAGGGTCACAACCTTGTATCAACAAAGAAGCAAATTAAGTCAATTCTGTTCCTTAAACACAAAACTAACAAAATGAAGAGTTGCATTTTACACACAGCACCTGCAACAATTTTATGTCTGGATTTTTTACATTTGCATGTAAATGGGTAGTTGACTATGGCTGAAAAGGACAACTGTGTCAGCAGTCAGCACTCGAGAATTTAGGATAGAAGGCTGTAAAATTTGAAATAGACACAGTACCACACAAACTGTAGGTCGATTGCCATCAGATGAGCCCTCATTTTCCACCATTTCTAATATAACAATAAGTGCAACATTGTCCTGAAAAATTGCGTACAAGAAGCTGATATAACAAACAGATAGGAAGCAGAAACAAGAGCTCCACTATAAACAGAATGCACATTAAAAACCGTACAAGAAGCTGATATAACAAACATATTGGAAGTGTTTCTAACCCTCCAAACTACTTCTCTCACTCTTTGAACATGTTCTATTGCATCTAATATAAACAGGAAGATCGCCATTGATTTAAAATCATAGTGTTCTTTTTAAAAGGAATATAATTGGATGCTCCCTACCCCTATTAGATTTTACTTGAAAATATATCAGCACAAGTAAACATACATACTAGTCTACAATTAAATGTCACTTGTAAATTTAGGCCCAGAAACAAGCCTTATATGGTAGCTTGAAGGATCGCTCTTCAAACAGCCAGCCAAAACATTCACCACTTTGAACCCATTTTCATGTTTTTCAACAAACTCATAGAGTAACCTATACAAAACAACTTTTAATCACTTGTAAACGCAACCCACAAGCTTTGAGACAGTTCATATACCTCTTTGCAGCATTCAAAGACACCAAGTAATTTCAACTCAGCCACTTACAGGAAACCTATAACATAATTCAACACCGAAAGTAACTAAATTTAGAAAATCTTATACAAATTTAAACACATCTTGACTCAAATTCCAATCAAGAATTTTTTTTTTAGTATGTATACAAGAAATTGAATGTATAATCAATCCTAAATGCCCCACCAAAGGAATAAAACCTCTATCCCCTGCACTCAGTCACCAAACTGCTGCTCCACTTCAATGATTCAATATACGCCTTCCCCCAATTAAGGTAAACAAAATTTAGTTTCCTTTTTTGGGACAAAAGGGAGAATATTACACAAAGATGGCATCATAAAGATCCCCAAACACCAAGGTACAAGCACAAAAACTAAAACAAGCTTTGAATCAAATGGAGGATTGGAGTAGGAAGGATTGGGGGCGCCATTACACATGGAGAATTGGAGAATAATGCACATGCTTTTGTAATTGGTCGGTTTCAGAACCCAAATTAAGGTACTCAATTTAATTTATCTTCTGAGTATAACATAAAAAAGGTGTGTGTATGTGAATGTGATATGGGTACTTCCCAATTTCTTCCCAGCAACATAAAAAAATATTTTTATTACAGTCATTCATCAAATAAGGTTGGTTTAATCTCTTCTAATGTGCATGCAGCATTCTATGACCTCTTGCCGCATTCTATAACCCATATTAAGGTACAAATGCTTGATTAAAGTGCACAACAAACAGATCTTTTCTCATAATTCGTAGAGAGCTAGAGATTAAAATTAAATAACTGAAAAAAATATATATGAGAAATTAAGGTGGGCTCTGTGATAAGAAATTAATTAACTTTAAAAAACAGAGACCTATGAAATTGGGGGAAAAGAGCAGCAGATTTTTACCTCTGCGATGGTTGTCGAGTCCTATTGTCGAGACGGCGAGGTGGGCAAGTGCTTGACGGCGAGGTTGCGGGGCTGCGAGAATGTAAGGCTACAACTTGTAAGGGTTTGCAAGGCTGCGAGAGAGAGTGGTGTGAATGATGATGACTGACTGAGAGTGAGGGAGAGGGAGGCACAGGGAGGAACACAGGCAGAGAAGAAGAAGTGAAGAAACACCTCAGGTTAGTAGCAGAAACAAAAAAAAAGGTGGAATTGGGCTCAGGTATGCAGGTGTGGAGGCGCTTGGAAATTTCTGAAGAGGAAAGGCAGAGAAGTTGCGATAGAGAAATGAAGATGAAGAGATTTTGGGCGCCATGCCAAAATTTTGGCAGCCTTCCAAATTTTAATCTCCCACCTCCTTCAAATGTTTTTAATTATGTATCATTACTTTTTTTTCTTTGTCACAATGTATGATTCTATTAAAATCTATCGTTTTGATATGATACACATTCTACGAAATTAATTTCAACGATCCAACCGTCAAACTTGTTTGTATATACTTCGAGATCTCATACGCCAAAAATCGCAACAAACAAACATTCAGATCAAGTAACGGGACAAAACTTTTCGACGGTTATAAACGAAAAATCACGATTTAACGGTAGTTTTAACTTCGATTTTGATTATTTTTTACAGCTACACTCCTTTATCCTATATGAATACAATGAACTAATTTGATCGTCAATTTAAAATATTTACACTAATGGATACCACAAAATCTTATGTTATACTTAATGAAAGTATAGATAAACTCCAAGTGTTAGTGAATCTATTGTTTTGATGCAATACGAATTCTACGAAACTAGTTTCAACGATCCAACCGTCAAACTTATTTGTATATGCTTCGAGATCGCATATGTCAAAACCACAAAAAAAAACATTCAGATATCAAGTAACGGGACAAACCTTTTCGATGGCTATAAACGAAAAATCACGATTTAACGGTTATTTTAACTTCGACTTTGATGATTTTTTACAGCTACACTCCTTAACCCTATATGAATACAATGAACTAATTCGATCGTCCATTTAAAACATTTACACAAGTGGATACCACAAAATCTTATGTTATACTTAATGAAAGTATAAATAAACTCCAAGTGTTAGTGAATCTATTGTTTTGATGGGATACGCATTGTACGAAACTAGTTTCAACGATCCAACTATCAAACTTGTTTATATATGCTTCGAGATCGCATATGCCAAAAATTGCAAAAAACAAACATTCAGAGATCAAGTAATGGGACAAAACTTTTCAACGGTTATAAACGAAAAATCACAATTTAACGGTTATTTTAGCTCCGATTTTGATGATTTTTTACAGCTACACTCCTTGACCTTATATGAATACAATGAACTAATTCAATTTTCAATTTAATATATTTACACTAATGGATACCACAAAATCTTATGTTATACTTAATGAAAGTATAAATAAACTCTAAATGTTAGGGAATCTATGGTTTTGATGGGATACGCATTCTACGAAACTAATTTCAACGATCCAACCGTCAAACATGTTTGTATATACTTCGAGATTGCAAATGCCAAAAGTCGCAAAAAACAAATATTCAGAGATCAAGTAACGGGACAAACATTTTCTACGGTTATAAACGAAAAATCATGATTTAACGGTAGTTTTAACTCCAATTTTGATGATTTTTTACAGCTATACTCCTTGAACCTATACGAATACAATGAACTAATTCGATCGTCAATTTAAAATATTTACACAAGTGGATACCACAAAATCTTGTGTTATACTTAATGTTTGTATAAATAAACTCTAAGTGTTAGTGAATATATCGTTTTGATGGGAAATGCATTGTACGAAACTAGTTTCAACGATCCAACCGTCAAACTTGTTTATATATGTTTCGAGATCGCATACCCCAAAAATTGAAAAAAACAAACATTCAGAGATTAAGTACGGGACAAACCTTTTCGACAACTATAAACAAAAAATCACGATTTAACGGTTATTTTAACTCCGATTTTGATGATTTTTTTACAACTACACTCTTTAAACCTATATGAATACAATGAACTAATTCGATCGTCAATTTAAAACATTTACACAAGTGAATACCACAAAAGAAAAAGGCAATGAAAGAACCCCAAAAGAAAAGCAAAAACAAATAAAAATAAAAAAAAAAAAAAAATTTGTGCGACGTAGGTGCAACTGCGTTGCGCAAAACATTTTTGGCGACGTCACCTATGTCGCGCAAAACAGCTTTGCGCGATGCAGCTGTACCTACGTCGCGCAAGGTTTTTTTTTTTTTTTGCCCTTTTGCTTATGAATACAAAATAAATAAATTAAAATCTACTTGGTAAACATATATACCATTGAACTTGATGGGAAACACATTGTACAAAATTAGTTTCAACGATCCAACCGTCAAACTTGTTTGTATATACTTCGAGATTGCATACGCGAAAAATCGAAAAAACAAACATTCAGAGATTAAGTACGGGACAAACCTTTTCGACGGCTATAAACGAAAAATCACGATTTAACGGTTATTTTAACTCCGATTTTGATGATTTTTTACAGCTACACTATTTAAACCTATATGAATACAATAAACTAATTCGATCATCAATTTAAAACATTTACACAAGTGGATACCACAAAAGAAAAAGGCAATGAAAGATCCCCAAAAAGCAAAAAAAAAAAAAAAAAAAAAACCTTTGAGTGACGTAGGTGCACCTGTGTCGTGCAAAGTTGGGAAAAAAGCGGTAAAACATTATAGTTTGGCGCCAAAACTTTGCGCGACGAAGGCCGACGTCGCGCAAAGCTGTTTTGCGCGACGTAGGTGCACTTACGTCGCGTAAAACTGTTTTGTGCGACGTCGGCCTTCGTCGCGCAAAGTGCCGTTGCGCAAAGGTCCTTTGTGCGACGTTGTGTGTTTGGCGTCGCGCAAACGAACTTTGCGCGACGAAATTTGCTGCGTCGCGCAAGATTCTGTCGCGCAAACATGTTTTTCTACTAGTGTCAATATCTAAATTTATCTTTACACCCATTTAGAAAATAAAAACCCGAAATCAATATTCTAGAACTCGTTCAAGGTGTAAAGAGAGTAATATCTCTTACCTATTTGTCTCATACTTAATCTTTGCTGCATATTTACCACTCTAATATACAAAGGCAATGACCTAGTGGGCACGAGAAATGGTGCAGTACTCGTCACTCTGATATACAATTAAGTTGAGTTTAAATTGTGTCATCTCGGTTGTAATGTTTGATCCTTGCTCCTGCATTTGTCAAGTTCAAGATTAATTAATTAGAGCTAGGTATAAATTATATTCAATGGTTAAGTTGTATAAAATAGACAACGTGTAGTTTAGAAATCATAAAAATATAGTTTGTTGTGTGTCAATGTTTTAGTCAATTTTCGCATCTTACTTGCCCAGAAGATTAACTACTTTCACATAAACAAGTAGAAGGCTTTGGATAATACTAATATATGTTGTAGTTGTCAGCCAAAAGCCAAGAAAATTACATCTCTAGTGTAGGCTATAAATTGAACATTTATTGTTACGGACTTAAACTTAGATTTAGTTTCTTGGCAAGTGTAATAGAAAATGCGTTAATTTTGTTTCTAAATCCTAAAAAATTTGAAATCAGATGAAAAGAAACTTGCATAAATTGATTTATACCTTAGTTTGAGGATTCAAAACTTCAAAATCATCATCCATTGGTCAATAAGAGCATATTTTTCTCTATGAGAGCGTTTTAAGGGTTTGTTTACCTAGAATGAATGCATGATAAATATTGCGTGATCGTAAGGTTTGATGTGATTGTAGAGTTTGATTATTGAGTGGGTTTATTAATAAAATTTAATTTCATTGTTAATTTCGTGTTGTATTTGATGGTAATTATGCAATAGGGTAGAAAAGATTTTTTTTATTTTTTATTTTTTATCAAAAGGCAAACTTTATTAAATTCTAATAGGAATGTTTACATCTTCAGCAAGAACATTAAATAAAAATTTCAGACCAATAGCATCCCAACAGAAGACACCTCCATGTAAGGCAACATATGAGGCTACAGCATGAGCAGCGGCATTTCCATTCCGCTTAACAAACCCAAACCTTACCCCTTGAAGTTGAGATACCAACTGACCAATATCATGAATATAGCATTCCAAAGTCGCATCCACCACATATTTCCCATTAATCATACTAATTATCACCTGAGAATCAGACTCGATCTCCACATCCTCATAACCCAACTCCAGACAAACCAATAATGCCGCACGAATCGCCGCAGCTTCTGCCATAGCTGCCGTATTGAAGAACAGTCCACCCTCCCCTCCAGACACTCGCAAGAGCCCAGCAAAATCCCACATTACCTAACCGTATCCACCTTTGCATGTCTTAGCACACCATGCGCCATCACAGTTGACCTTAATCACCCAGAAACCTGGCCGCTTCCATCGTACAGACTATCCAGCAAAGACAGGCCCAGCCACGGCCGCACTCCCCCCAAATTCATGATTTGTCGCAAAGAAAAGAACTCTAAATTCCAAAAGTTGCTTACGTACCAAGTGAACCATCTCCATGGGATCATTTAGCACCTCATGAAACACCATTTCATTCATACTCTTCCAAATTCTCCACATAAGAAACACACACTCCTACAATAACTCATCAGTCCTATCATTTCCATGAAATCTCAAACATAATCCCTTTCAAGTCTCGAGAAAATCTCGCCCAATGATAGCCGTGATATCTAACTGTAAAGAACAACAGTACCACAAAACTCGGCTAAACTCACATACAAAAAACAAATGGTTATCCGTCTCCTCCGCAACACCGCACATCACACAGTTGCCTTGCACTCGCATTCGCCGTCGAAGAAGGTTAACCCTAACTGCTAACGAGTTATTGCAGCAACGCCAAATAAAGAATTTCATCTTATTTGGTACAACCAAACTCCAAATTTCCCTCCAAACCCAATCAAGGTCCTCCCGCTGGCTGCTACTCCCCGTCCATTTCCTTCCAAGTTCCCTATTTTCCTGCATTTCCATGGCAACACCATACCCCGTTCGAACCGTATAATCACCATCTTTGGAATAATGCCATATAATTCTATCAAAGCAACCTCCAATACTCACTGGTAATCCCAAGATAATATTACTCCCATCCTCCACAAAACATCTTTGAACTAAATCCTGCTTCTACACCCCCACCTCAGAGTCAATCAGCTCCTCTACCATTATAGGCATATCATTATGCTTCAATCTAATGCAAACAGTATGTGGTCGAGGAAGCCACGGATCATGGCCAATCCGAATACAACTCCCATCACCAATCCTCCATCGCATGCCTCTCTCAAGAAGACCATCTACCCAACTTAGCCTCCATAAATGAATAGTGTGGAAAATATTTTGCTTTAAAAATTTGTCCTAGAAGCGAACTTGGATTATGCAAGATGCGCCATCCAATCTTTGCTAAGTACGCTAAATTAAAGGACACTAAATCCCTAAAACCGAGCCCCCCAAAATTTTTTCCTCATTTTCATTTTTTCCCACAATATCCAATGCATGCCATGTGTATCCTTATTCCCCCGCCACCAAAATTTAGCAATAACAAACTCCAATTCTTTACACAGACTCACCAGAAGTTTGAAACACGACATCGCATAATTTGGCAATGCCATAGCAACCGCTTTAATTAGTATTTCTTTGCCAGTTGGGGAAAGAAACTGCTCCACCCACCCATTTATTCGCCCTTCCAATGCTTCCCAAACCCCTTCAAATACCACCTTCTTAAAGGAACCAAAATCAGCCTTTATCCCCAAGTACTTACCAAATTCTTCTTTGCTCGTGATATTTGTACAACGAACAATTGCCTTCCTCCGTATCCGCGAACATCGAGACCCAAAATACAACGAACTCTTCTCCCTATTTATAACTTGCCCCGAGGCTTCGGCATAACATTTTAAAGCATCCATGACCACGCAAAGTTCTTCCTCTTCTGCCCTACAGAAGATAACAGCATCATTGGCAAAAAATAGATGGGATAATGACATTCCTCCATGCACTAACCGCATCCCATGCAGTGCACCCCGCTCCTCCCTCCTCCGCAGATATAAAGTAGAAAAGATAATTCACATTTAAAATTTAAGTTGAGTGTATAAATAGGTTATACAGGTTTAAATAAAAATTTTCTTTCAGAAAACTTTGTCGGATTTGATTTTCTTACCATTTATGTTGGAAAACTAGTTTATTTTTGGGTAGTGCTATTCACACACCAATTCTTACTTCTCACACAACCTTCTTAATTTCCGGCCGTCGGATCAAATGAATTGAAGGAGATCCATGGCAAAAAATTAACAAGAATGTGTAGTCAAACTAGGATTTGACAGGATTTTAATAGGCTTTAAATTCCGGTTGTAATCAATTAGGATTTTAGATGAAGATTTTAAAAGGATTTGAAATAACAGTGTAGTCAAATTAGAATTTAAAGAAGGGTTGTTTTATTAACACCCCATATATTGTTGACTACACCCGACATACTTAATACACCTCAAATTTGCTTTTTCAATTAAAATTTATCTTAATACACCCCACATTACTTCTAATAATATCCTCACACACTATACTCTCAACATAAACTCCACATTTTATACAGACAATCCACATTGTTCTGTGCATAATTCAAATAATTATCCTAGATATGGCGATCCTTTTGGGTCCCACATGCATAGTGGAGCTCTTCATCCCTTTCCCAGGCAATACGAGCAACCGTCGCTTCCATACTTTTCTGGACATTATGCTGAAAGCAATCCTAATTCATATGGGCTTTACCCACATAATGGATTGTTTCACCATCCTACTTGTCCTTGCTTCTATTGCTATGACAAACACCTGCGGGGTTCAGCGCAAGACGAGATGGTCAAGTGACCTTAATCCCCAAATGGGAAGCTTTGTTCATTCCCATCCAGATAGGGTGGTGTTAACCAGTGGTGGCCAGCCATGTCTTACATTTTCTGGTGGTGCTCCATTTGTATATTTAATTAGGTCAAAATTGTCATTGCATATTAGGACTTATAAGTTATTTAAAATATGGGGTGTATTCAACATTGTATGGAGTGCTAATAAAAATAGCCTTTAAAGAATCCATCCAAATTAATTGATTATGATTTTTAAAAAGTCAACACAAGTCTAAATGATGTGAAAATTTTAAAGATTTGCTAGGATTATAATGAAAGAGAGATTTTGATGGATTTAAGAGCAAGAAGCATCTATAATGAAAACCAAAAAAAATCTCACCTCATCACCCCTTAGGATTTGATGTGAGCGATGGCTGGGAAGAATTTTTTTATTACAAGTATTTTAATTTTCTTTCGTTTTTTGAAACAATAGAAGTAGATTTTTTATTGTCTTTACATATGAGCGCATAATTAATTGGAAATAAGAATGCCAATAATCTGCCGGTTGTCAAGAAGAAGAAAAAAAAGGTAAGACTAGAAGCTCCCCTTGAAATAATCGGGCAGCATAATATTTGATAATATGATTCACCCACCTTTTTGTTCTCAAGTTGGAATTCAATCTCCAGTCCCACAAATTAGATTAAGTTTATTATTTGGTCTTGTACAAAAGAAAATCACTGTGATAGTTCCCCGAGAACGACAAGTACATAATCTTTTACTTCATTTGATTAACAAATCTTAGTTGAGATGTGTGAAACCCTTTTGGCTTATGTACACTAGCATATTTTGAGCCCTCCCTAACAACTGCGTGATGGATATTGAGATTTGATTTGATTGGAGTCAAACGTCACGTGATCAGTTGCTCCCAAGTCAATAATCCATAGATTTTACAAGGAGTCAAGGAGATGTAGAAATGTTCAATGCTAAACCTGTGACTTAAGTTACCTTCATAACTATAAATCAATTGGTTCAGATTCTAAAACCAATTTTCATTGTAACAAAAGAAACTATTACCTCAGCCACATTGATTGCTTCGATTAGAAAAGAAAGGGCTCAAAATGTGTTTAGAAAACATTATGGGAACATTATTCTTAATGTGGTTACATTTAATTGTTAACATTGTTTTCGTTGATCTTGATATATAAATCAAGTCAACGTCTCTACGATTTCTGAACCTATAGTCCCGGAATCATGAACAGCTCTGTTGAAACCTGACAGAGGATTGGAGGACCCTACAAATTGTTCGTCACATAAATCAGCCTCGTGGACGGTGTTTAGTAAGCGGTCGTGAGCAGTGCGAGGACCGTTGGTTAAAGCTGAAGAGGGTGCTTCCGTATCTTCTACAACATTTTGGTAGTGTTATCGCAAGAGTTTAGTTTGTCTGTTGGCGCTCCTGGGGCCTGAAGTAGCTGCTGGATTTGTCTCTTACCTTCTCCCGCTTTAAGCTGAGGCATATCGATCATGATGAAGGCTAATTCCGTGACATCTTTTGCATCGAGACTTCGATTGTCTGATCGAACTGAAAACCCTCGCAAAGACTGGGGTTTTTGGTTTTCTGGCATGTTTGGGTGATGAGATTGGCATCCATTGGGAAGAAAACCCTGCAATGGAGCAACATTGGAAGAAGGGCAACTTGAATGAGAAGTATGATCAGTGTTTGAGATGCACGAGCAGGAAAAAGAGTTTGTGAGAAATCGGGCAGATGTTTTTGATAGAGATCAATGCGTTCTACACATAAAATGCATAGGTGCGAGTCCTCTGTCCGGGAGTGACAGATTTGTTGGCTATTTAGTTTTGTACAGATACAATGCAAATATTGGCAGAAAATAGAAAAATATCAGGCTCTTAAAATCTTGCAGATTTCAGCTAAATAGTAAATACTATACCTTGCATGTATGAACCATGCTTTCTTTGGTGAACTTTTTGTGTCCCGGAAATTGTTTGGTGAGCAATAATTTCTGTCTTAAAATGGTTGAAAACAGTACACAGATTGTCATTGAGTATATTACCTTTTCCAACACGGCAGTGCCTTTGGTTTGGGATACAGTGACATCCCCTTTGCAGGAGAAGCTCTGGTTATGTCAAATACAAAATTTTAAAAAGATTTGAGCCTGCGCGGTAATTTTTTTTTTTTTTTTTTTTTGAACAAACGATATTATCTACCAGCGAGGGGATGAGCTTAGCCTCACGATGGGCTAGCAATAATGTGGTTCAAATACGTCTTTGGCGAGAATTGAATCTAAGACCTCTCACATACAAGTAAAGAAGGCTAGATCGTAATACTAAGTGACTTGCTTTCAAGAAAACTTTGAAGCAACCCAAAATGTCAATTTTCATATTATTTTGTTATAATTTTAAAGGCAAGCGGGATGTTAATTTAGCTTTCTCCTAAGAACATGAATTGCTTTAATAGAAAGATTTACAAGCTGCTTTCCTTTCTCTCTGCTTGAGAGCCTTTCTCACCGTCTCGTGTGAGTGTTTGCAATTTCGTCACTTCTCGTTGTCGCCGATCCTAGCTCCAACTGGGGTCGGTGGCAGTTTCTTTTCTGTTTGTTCAGTTTTTCCCTTTGTGGTTTTCTGCTGCGTTTTCCTTTCCTACCAATCATTTTCTTGTCTATTCTCCACAATTCTTTGGCATCCCTTTTTCTGGGTCATTTCCAATTCGATCGGTAGCCACTTTTCGTCGCGATTTATCGAGTCGATGTGTTCTCACTGGTGTTATCTACACCACTACCTTCTCTCTCTGCCTTTGGCAGCATTGCATGTAGATCTCCACAGGCTTCATGGCTAGTTTTTTTCCAGCTTGTGGTTGCGATTGAAGAGCTGTTCTCAGCTAATGAAGGCGATCGGAGTGGGGATGCTTCATCGGAAGTGTGGAAGCAGGCTGATGGATGGGATTTTCTGGTGTGGAAATGGTTGCAGCAGAGATCTAGGTTGTTCCTGGTTTTTTCTGGTTTGGGCTCAACCTTTGGTTGGGCTTTTTCTGTTTTTTCGGCTGGTCCTTTTTCGTTTGTATATTTTGTCCGTTGATTAGTAGTTTGTAAATTTATGTTGTGTGTTTAATAAAAATTCATGCCTTCATTATATGGTCACTACTAATATAGAGGCTAATAATTTGCATGAAATTCTTCTCAACCTAGTGGTACGTTGTGGTGCGTTTGATTTGAGCTGAGTAGGGAAATCAACGGCCAAGATTAACCCAAAGCCAAAAAATAAAAGAAGAGGTTTTTTTTTTTTTTTTAAGTCAATAAATACCTAACCATCTTCTTCATTCCCCGAACCACAACTCAATATTTAGTTTTACTACAATCTCTTAGGTTGTAACGCTAGTTGCTTTGTATTGTGTTTGAAATTAAATTACTGGCGTTACATGGAGTTTTATTATTTTCAAAAAAATAAATTTACAAAGTTCACACTTAAACACACTTACAAGGTATAAAAAAATATGTTGTGAATTGTAATCACTCTTCTTTTGCCCTTCCTCTTGCCCAACGGGTCGAGTTGCACAAAGGCAATTGCTTTTTAGAGAGCAATTTATAAGTCTTTGCCGTTGCCCTTCTCCAACGGGTGAAATTGCTCTAAGGAGTACAAAGTAAATAATATTATTGGCATAACCAGCTCTTAGAGATGGTCGTAGGACTGCTTCGCAAATGTATAATATTTGTGTCGAAAGAGAATCAAATTGGTTATTGAATGCAAACGTAAACAGTGCCCCATGCCTTGAAAGATGCTGAATGAAGATGTCAGGAAGCGGATCGAAGTTTAATCTTATTTGTTGGCGATGTATTTTCTGGGGAGCAGATTTTGTACAAACTATATGCATCATTTGTTATGCTATGGTTTTTTTATTGCAATAAATTTGTAGCTCGAGTAATTAATGTAAGACTCATGTTAAGATTAATATAAGACTTGTGTTGAGTTGTCAATTGTTATGAATCGAATTACTTAAAGATAAATAATTTGATCTTCAAGATATTTGACTTTTGACGTGATTTAATATTGGTTAGCAAGAATCATGAAACCATGATTTGAAACCGTAATTGAGACAGACATATAGTATATGTCTTGGTGGACAAACATTTTGATTTAATAGTGATTATGTGACTCTCTCTATTAACTATAATAAGTTGTTTTAGAGGAACCCTACTCACTGTATTAAGGGTGTCCTTGCTTTCACAAAATACACATTCCATTCTAAGCAAACCCTATTATTGCTGGAACATTTCCGCTTGCTGAAAGTAGAAAACTCACTTGTCATCTGCAAGTGTTATATCTCCTGTATTCTACAAATAAGTAAACTATAATTGGTTTATTGTAATTTACGTTTATTAATATATAATCCTAATGTCGTGTTGTTGTTCTTATGATTTAAAAAAAAAAGTATTCTTTCAAATCTGAGGCTAGGTTTGATTTATCCCCTTCCCAATATCATATGAATGATGAGTTAATTTATCAACTTATGAGTTCACGCATAGAAAAACTTAAGTGGAGATATACTCAAACACGTCATCTACAAAGCACGTCTCATAAAACATAGAACTTATATTTTGATCTCACTTGGTCTCATGTTAATCCTATGCGTGAGTTCTGTTCGTCAAGTAGCCCTAGGGAAGTAGTCAAAAGCCAACAAGATCCTCTCAGGATTCTTTTGGTAAGGATCCTGGAGATCCGTGAATTGTGTCTGTTCATCATAAATCATGCGATCAATTTTTATCAAGTACAATTTGTGTTTAATTTTAAATAAAAATATTTAAAATAATTTTTTACTGCATGATGTACGATGAACGGATAGAATTGACGGATCCCGAGATCCTCACAAAAGAATCCAGCGAGGATCCATATTCTAGTCAAAACGGACATCGTGATTTTCCTGCCAGTAGGCTGCTAAAGCATTAACAGGGGGACAAGTAATTTTGCTTTTTTCCCCTGTTTTTGAACTTTTAACTTTCGAGATATTTTTCACACAAAAAAAAAAAAAAAAAAGTGAGATACTTGATGGCAACTTGGTGATCTGCACTACAGCCAACTTTAAAGAAAACACACCACCGCAGATCACCAGAAGGTTATGGAACATACAGAAATAGGCATCAAAATTTATATAGTACCAAAATCGCTGATGGCAGCTTGATGTATGATTTTTGGTTACACTAGACGGAATCGAACTTGAAACTATCTTAATCCTAACACATTATCTGACCCCTAATCGCTTGAGCTAACCCTAACCACTTAATGGACTCAGAATTTGAGTTTACAGGAAGTTTATCTTGGCTAGGAATTAAGAAATGAAAGTGACAAAGAAATGTAAAATCAAATTCCGAACAAAATCGAATTCCACAATTAACTCATATCAACCAAATATCACAAATTTTTATCGATTAATAAACTTAATTTCGCCAACGAACCCAACATCTATCTGCAAATTCCAACAAGTTAATTATAAATACCAATATATTCACAACCTACGTATCTGATATCTTTATATCTAAGGAATAATCAAGAAATTAATATGGATATTAATCAAAGGGTACAACCACAGAAGAGAAAGAAGAAGCAAAGCATACAGGCCAAGGCTAAAGACTCCACCACAGTTATCAACGTCCACACCACATCATCGAGTATCGAGAAGCTGAACCCTCGGACGCTCTGCAAGTTCAAACTCCATCCAGAAGTGAAGTACGGGAGGTCGAATATTCCGGTCCACGACCACCGGAATATTCCTAACGAGGGCATGGAGAAATCGAAATCCAGCCAGCTGAAAGCCGAGGAGTACCACCTCGCTGCGCACATGAGGAATTAATATATGATCTCTCAAATATTTCTTTGTGCTGGCGGAGAGCTTTCTGGCACATTCAGAGCACAGAGTTGGACATGGAGGAATAGTAAATGGGACATATATCATATATTAGATGCTTTTTATATATAATTATTTATTTATTTGGGTCAAGGGAAATATGGTTAATTAGGTAAATATCTATCAAGTCCACGTGTTCCACCTATGATTGGCTGACTAGATTAATTGGGTGGTGTCCCACCAGGATCGTTTCCAGATCCTTTTGATGAGGATCCTAGAGATCCGTGAATTGTATCCGTTCATCGTACATCGTGCACAGTAGCGAAGCCAGGAATCCTTGAGGGGGAGGGGAGAAATATAAAAGGGTAAAAGGTCGTAAAAAATGTAGACAACCAAATTTTTTAAACCAAATTCGCAAACTAAATGATGTGGTTGTAGATGATTGGATTATTAATTAAGTGTAAATTAACGTGCTTGTTTTTTATTGGTGACACATCATTTGGTTTAAAAATTTTGGTCTCCCTACTCAATCCTTTTAGATATATATTAGACAATATTAATGTCGCTCATAATTTATTAATACAAATAAATTATAATTGTTGTCGACGATGTTTTATGTTATACAAAACGTTGCAAAATAGGCTCATTATCAAGAAAAGCAAAAATATATCTCTCAATGTAAACAACTATGATGTCCATTAACCATTGATCTCTCATTTTGTTATGTAGTAGTGTTTTCACAATAGTTATAGTAGAAAACGCTCTATCCACCGAAATGGTTGCAATTAGTAACTCTAAAGGCATCTAAGAAGCTTATACACTAACTTACAACTTTCACACATCTCGTATTCACGAATTCCTAAGATGACTAATTCTTTTAATGAAGAAAAATTACTATGCATCTTCAAAATTGCTTTTGAGGGGAAATGATAAAACCAAACTAGTAATGAAATGTAGTTTAGTTACTACTAGTTTAAGGTCTAAATCGAACCAGTTGAGACATTTATGTTACGTTTGTTCATTATAGTTTGAGAGCAAAAATAATCAAATCAGACTACTCTATGTGAAACAGTTTGATGTGTTTTTTTATCCACCAAAATACCCTAGTAAAGGTTATTTATGTTTCACTAGACTCGAGATAGATGAGAGTCGAGGGATACACATGGCGCAATCTAGTTGCACCACATTACAAAGTCCAAAAATACAGAGTGTAGTCAGCCATGTCGGTTTTTAAACCATAATGCAATCTAGTTCTTCATATTCTCTTCTGTCACATCCCCGTCCGGGCCCCCACCACATCCCAGGCACGACTCCACCGTAGCACGATATTGTCCACTTTGGGCTCCGACCACACCCTCATGGTTTTGTTTCTAGGAACTCACACGAGAACTTCCCAGTGGGTCACCCATCATGGGATTGCTCTCGCGTGCTACTCGCTTAACTTCGGAGTTCCAATAGAACCCGAAGCCAGTGAGCTCCCAAAAAGCCTCGCGCTAAGTAGAGATGAGAATATACATATAAGGATCACATGATCTACTCCCCTAGGCGATGTGGGATCTCACAATCCACCATCCCTTAGGGGTCCGACGTCCTCGTTGGCACACTCGCGGCCAGGGTTAGGCTCTGATACCAAATAATCACATCCCGGCCCGGGCCCCCACCACATCCCAGGCACGACTCCACCGTAGCACGATATTGTCCGCTTTGGGCCCCGACGACGCCGCACGATTTTTTTTTCTGGGAACTCACACGAGAACTTCCCAGTAGGTCACCCATCATGGGATTGCTCTCGCGCGCTACTCGTTTAACTTCGGAGTTCCAATGGAACCCAAAGCCAGTGAGCTCCCAAAAGGCCTTGCACTAAGTAGAGATAGGAATATACATATAAGGCTCACAAGATCCACTCCCCTAGGCGATGTGGGATCTCACAATCTAATTATCACATCCTGGCCCGGGCTCCTACCACATCCTGAGCACGACTCCGCCGTAGCACGATATTGTCCGCTTTGGGCCCCGACTACGCCCTCACGGTTTTGTTTATGGGAACTCATACGAGAACTTCCCAGTGGGTCACCTATCATAGGAGTGCTCTTGCGCGCTACTCGCTTAACTTCGAAGTTCCGATGGAACCCGAAGCCAGTGAGCTCTCAAAAGGCCTCGAGCTAGGTAGAGATGGGAATATACATATAAGGCTCAGCTAAATTGGGCATGCAATCAGATTTTTTGAATTTTATTTTTTAATTCCGAATTTTTCAGAAACTAGCATGTAATCTAATGTTTCAAGTGTTCTTGACTTCAATCGTGTCATTTGGAGGTTCAATTGGAGCAACTTCGAGGATTTCAGGTAAGCTATGTGCTCATATATTGTTGCTATCAAGTTTTGGAGGAATTCAGGTAAGCCATGAAAGTCGGCTTTGAAGCTGGGCTTGAAGGCTAGAACTTGGAAGGGAAGGGCGAAGTCGCCAAGAGGGGCAATCTGGACGAGTAGTCCTCCATATATCAGTGACTCGGTCTTATTTTATTTTATTTTTCAATGAAAGCAAACGATGCCGTTCTACTTAAGGGTTTTTCATTTTCCCAAGGTCCAAAACGACTGTGTTTTGGCCTGAGTTTTACAAAAAATGAACCACGGCTCGCAGCGCCTACGCATCAACAGAAATCAAGGCTTCGTTTCCTGCGAGAAGAGTGGCGGCCGCCACTCCTTGCCCCTCTGTAGCTTCACCACTAATTGTGCATCCAATTTTTGTCAAATACTATTTTTGTTTAATTTAAAAAAAAATATTTAAAATAATTTCTGATCGAACGATGTACGATAAACGGACATGATTGACGGATCCTTAAGATCTTCACAAAGAGGATCCGGGCTCGGGTGGTGACAAGCATTTGATGTGGGGTCACGTTACATACATATCAATCTTAACATACAGTGACATAGGGCTCGTTTGGATGTGCTTTTAAAATGAAAGCACTTTTAGAGAAAATGTTTTTGGCTTCCAAAAGCACTTAAAGTGCTTTCTGCAAGAAGCACATGACTGGTGCTTCTTCCAGAAAGCAGTTTAAGTGCTTTTACATGATTTACTTGCATTTTTACTAAGGATTGGTTCCAAAAACATTTTTAGTTATTTTAAAATCATATCCAAACGAGCCCATAGATTCTACGCTTGTGTTCTAAATGCCCGGGAATATGGTTTTCATTGGCATCTTTTTCAAAGAGATGAAATGAAAAGAGTTCCTAGCCATACATGGTAAATGCTCTCACGGTATGCTACATGCAATTTTGCATGGATGGACGTGAGTTTAATTACAAAAGTATAAGAATCGAATTATTGTCGTGAATACTGGTGAAATATGTATACAAAAAAACAAGTGAGCTTAATCTCACAATGAACTAGTAATTATTTACTGTTTAAAAAAAAAGAAAAGTTTTACAATAAGTTTATTATTATTATTTTTTCTTCAAATAAACCGAAGAATAGACTCTACAATTTGAATCCATTCTTACCCTGTCATTCTCAATCTCAACAGTATTCCACCGAACTTTTATTTTATTTTAGTCTACTTTTTTAATTTTTTTCTTTACTTGACAAAGAAATTTGAAATTCCCCCTTGATCGGGTTTGAATGGCCGGGGGCATTTTATCCATAAACCTTCTCTTATAAAGAAACCATTCTCATGGATTTTATACTTTGATTGTTAAATTTTATTTCTTTTCAAAATTTTGGTTTGTAAAACGATTTAACAATAAATGTTAAAATTACTAAAGAGCAATGATATTTAAAAAAAAAAAAAAAAGAAGCATTTCCGGCCATAAGATCTTCACTATTAATTATTCTAGTGTTTAGTCTTTTCGTCATGTATTTATGTGGCTATGACCAAAGCAACAATTAAAATATGGGCAATTTTTCCACAAAAAAGCCAAATTATGCCAATTATTAGTTAGTTTGGCATGATTTCGCAAGTTAGAAAGAGGACACCAACATGTGCCTCGTAGGGCCTCGATGTCTAGTAAGGTGTAAACCAAAAGAGACTAATAAGCGACATCATCCACCAAAGTTTACCAAAAGTTCAATAACACAAGAAAAACATTGAGTGATATATTGTAATGCCCAAAATGTAATTTACAATTATTAGCCAAACGATAAATATATGATGTTTCATAAACAACAAAATGAAGACCAAGTGTCACTCATATCTAACTCTACCTATGTTGAGTTGACTAAAGCTATAGTGTAGTTGCAGGTGGTCTTGCCTAGAGTGTTCTAGTCCTCCACTGAGATTAGGAGACTGGTGGATTCTATTTTTGAATTAGTGTAGGTTTTGTTTGTGACGCGTTTGGCTGATGACGTGGTCTCGCCTTCGAGGGATGATTCTGTGGCTATGATTTTATGTGGTCTCGCTCATCAGTGAAGATCGGTGTGTGCACTGTTATAGGTTTGTTGCGCCTATTGTTCTTGTGACAAATTTGTATTAGTGCACTTGTGCCTGTGGTAGTCAGATGGAGGTTTTTAATTATTCGCTTATTTGTGCAAATCCACTTCAGATCAACGTGTTGGTCACTAGAATAATATATCCAATTGACACCTTTGTATTTATTTATGATGATCAATAAAATACCTCTGTCAAAAAGCTTCCTCAAATACGAAGTTGTGGTCGACAAAATTATTACCCTATGTCGCCTAATGTACACACTCCGCAAGGGAGGCAGATTCTCTGCTCTCCTTTTCCCATACACTTTCACCCTCTTCTTGTTTGTGTGGTCACGGTTAAGCCACGTCAATATTTTATATTGATTTTTTATAGAGATAATAAGACAAAAAGACGTGGTTTAACCGTGACCATACAAACAAAAGGAAGATGAAAATATATGGAAAAAAAGGAGCAGAGAATCTGCCTCCCTCTGCCAGTTCCCCAATCAAAAGAAATAACAAGAAGAAGGTGGGGCCTACACAGCTAATGATCCACTGAAAATAATGGGCCGTATTTTTGGGTCTTCACACATTAATCAAGAACCTCGATCCAACCTGGCCCAATAACATGGGCCCAGAATCTGGAGAACCCGAAGAGAAACCCTAACCCTAGCGACCTCAGACTACGCCCTCCCTTGCACGTGACAAAGCATCTAATTACCTTATTACCTAAGCGAATATGAAGCGCCGCAGGAAACCTTATTAGAACAGAAATACAAATTGGCTCACCAGGACCGTCCGATTTTCCGCCACGTCACCTGTCCGCGTGAACCCGCGTTTCAGCGGCTCAGATCGCTGGTTGCAGAGCTACTGCTAGAGCAAGCCAAGCAGCTCCTCTCTCGTCGCTCCCTCCATCTCACTCCCTCTCCCAAATCCAATCCCAATTCGTTTCCTTGAGAACAGAAAGGGGAGATTTTCTCTGCAAACTTGTGTGAGCTTGGAGAGGATGAAGGCTATGGAGGAAGTTGTGGAGGAAAACGAAGTTAAGCCTTTGACCGCCGATCAATTGGAGCGGTACGAGTCGCAGTCCGAGTCTGAGTCCGAGTCCGACGACAGCGTAGACGAAGAGGAGGAGGACGCCGACGAGGATGACGACGACGACGACGACGACGCAGATGAGGACGAAGAGGACGACGATGACGAAGAAGAGGACGACGACGACGATGTTCAGGAGGTCGTACAGTCGTCTGGTGGCCCTCCGATTCACTCGGTAGACGAAGAAGACGATGAGGACGAGGACGACGAAGACGGTGAAGGCGGTGACGATGATGACGATGGCGAGGGAGACGACGACGACGACGATGATGAGGGCGAGCCTGATGAAGAGGTAATAAACTCAAACTTTACCTTTTCCCGAATTTTCTATTTTTTATTATTTATTTTTCGTATAGACTCAACAGATCTGGTAATTTTTATATGTTTTTGTTGTGTTTATATGAAGAAATAATTTTTGATATTATTTAATCTGATTTTTCTAGCGTTCTGGTCCTGGAATTCAAGGTTGATTTGAATTTTCTTTTGGTTTTTTTCTATATTTTTTTTAATTGTAATTAGATTTGAAATATTTTTCTGTGATCTGTTAGTCTGTAGATTTGCAGTTCGCATTTATAATTTGCAGTCAAGCATGTAGCTATAGTGTTTATTATTTTTTAGTTTTCTAAATATTTATTTTTCATGTAGCAAATTTAGAGAAAAGTCCTCCATCGGATTTGTTGTGGCTTTTACATTTATGCCTCTGCTAGACTTGTCATAAAACTTTTTGAAATTATTCTTTAAACCTTTTTTAATTTGGTTTCTTTGTTGCTTGTTCATTTCATCCTTTATTTTGTTTAGATTAAAAGCCGGCTGGTTTGAGGTTTTCCTTTCTGTAAATTTGGCACGTAGTTTCTTGTTGATGTGGCTACTGTTTACTTTTAAATCGAAAAGATTTTCGGCCTAAACCCGTCTGTGATTACTGTTCTTCGCTGACATATGTTGAGGGCGAGCTGAATGCAACAGAAATGTTCATGAGTTCGAGCCGTGGAAACAATCTCTTTGTAAAGAAAAGGGTAATGTTGCGTATGATAGATGTTCACCAGACTCTCGCAAAGCGGAAAGCCTTATAGACTTGAGGTTTCCCTTTACGTCTACAGCCACAAGCCTTGCGGATCTCTCAGCTGTGTTTACGTCTACTTTAATTGTTACTCCTTTATTGCAATTGTTTGAATGGTGGCTTATGTTATCAATTCATTTGTTCATTGTGTATGGTTCTGTTTTGTTATGGTATCTGATGGTTAAACCGAGGCTGACATCTTTTGAAAATCTGTAGGATGAGCTTGGAACTGAGTACCTCGTCCGCCCAGTAGGTCGTGCTGAGGATGAGGAAGATGCAAGCGATTTTGAGCCTGAAGAGAATGGAGATGATGAAGATGTTGAAGATGAAGACGAGGGCGATGATGCTGGGGGGAAGGTGGAGGCTCCCCCAAAGAGAAAGAGATCGGACAAAGATGACTCAGATGATGATGACGATGATGGAGGTGAGGATGATGAGAGACCCTCCAAAAGGTAGGGGTTAGGGTACTGACCATTAACAAATAGGTCATTCGCTCTCTCATAAACTCGTCGTCCCATTTGTAGAAAGAAGGATAGTATGATTTCGGAATTCTGTGGCGCTGTTGTTCTTGCTGTAGTAGTATGAAGGTGGAGTAAATTTCGTAGGTTTACAAGAAGCTTGTCATATCTTGTTAATGCTTAGTTGATGTCATTCAGTCAATGTGTTGGGGGACTTGAAAGAGGTTGGTTTTAGAGAAGCTAATGTAAGTTTAAGGAACTTGATTAAGCTTGTAGCCTTTTCAGTATTCTCCTACTTTTGTTATCTGGTAGGGTTGGTTGCAGGTTTATTAGGGTAGGACCCTTTGAACTGTTCAATTTTGGTTGGTTGAAAACTCAGAAGGTTGGTAAATCGACATCCGATGATGATTGATTCTATTTCTATATGAATCTGAATCTTCGCCGGATTTTTTTTGTGAGAATTTCGGAGATTCGTGAATTTTGTTCGTTTATCATATATCGTGCGGTTAAAAATTATTTTAAATATTTTTATTTAAAATTAAATACAAACAGTACTTGACAAAAATTGATTGTACGGTGTACGATGAACAGATACGATTTATAAATCTTTAGAATCCTTACCAAAAGGATCAGGAGAGGATGCTGCTGGATTTCTATATAATGGTGGAATGGAATGAGATACTTTTTTGGGTACTCAGAGAACTCGGTACTCTGAATATTTTAACCGTTGATTATTTTTTAAATATAAAATCAAAATTTAACGATTAAAACAATTGAAATATCTTAGTACCCCGGATCATCAATTTTTTTTTTTTATGAAATTGAAGGATCAATCCCCACCTAATTTTTTGCACTCTCAATTTTTTGCACTTCACTTTTAAACAAATATTGGAAAATCAATGATCAGAAAATACTTGCGTCTATCTCTGCTCTCTCTGGTGCGACCTCTTTGTCCGCTTATTTGTAAATGCTAAATATAAAAATTTTGAAATGCAAATTTAAAATTTTGAAGTATCAATAACACCTCATATTTTATTTTGGTAAATTAATTGTTGGGCCTGGTAATGAGCTCCTTGGACTTGAGTTGCCTTTGCACCAGCAAACTCTGGTCGCAGCAAACTCTTCAAAATCTGCCGACAAAATTTATCAGACCAATAAAATAGAAAAATGCAAAGTAATAAAAATACGGTGTTATTCACGCATTATTTTTTCCGCTCACACAAGCATTGCTTATTACTTCTCGAATAGAAACGAATTTCGACGATGGTCAGTCGTTAGAATCATACAATCAAATTTGTATTAAAATGTGTTTTAATAACAATATTATTTTAAATCATATTGCTTAAAAAACCTCTCTCTGAATTATAAAAATATAAAAATAGGATAAGACTATATAAAAAGAAAATGATATGACAATTTTGGTAGGTGGGGGTAGACCCCAAAAATGGAAAGATTTATTATAAGCAATAAGGTCCCATAACTATTCCATTTACTTGCATCAAGTGTCATTCTCAAACTAAATAGATAATAGAATTTTGTGGATATTGCCCAATTTACAAGATTGGATGTTACAAGTTTGGTGTTCCACTCAACCATTGATCTCCCATTTTGTTGTGAAGTGGACCTTTAATGATATTCATAGCGGAAAATGCCCTCTCCGCTGAAATGGTTGCAACCGGTAAAACCAAAGCCAACTGAACAAGCAAATATACATATGCAAATGTTCGATGCAACCCTTTCTCCACCATTTTCTTAGCAAGCTCATTAATCCCCTGCAACTCTTTCCATATTTCTTATTTCTAAACTACACATTTAACCAAAAACACAAAACATATACCAATCAACCAATAAACAAAACTTCCATCTAAATTTCAATTATAAAATGAGTATACAAACATAAAACATATCAACAATCATATCAATAATAGACTAAAAATCTCCACCAATATCTAATATAATTTAATTGAGATTAGATTAGAATACCAAAAAACTTACTTGAATTTTGAACCAAATAGTGATGGCTTGGAGAATTGAAACAAGTGGAGGTATGATATTGGAGTAATGTAATTATAATATGGGATTGGGTGGGATTAGAAATTTAGGATTTTTGGGTGAATATAAGAAAGATGGGGATTAGGGGGAAAAGCAGAGGAACGGAACGGGGAAAGGAAAGGGACTCTTGGGAAAAATGGCCCATGTGGGGCTAGGCATATGGAATCATGGACAATTGACAAACGGCACCGTTTGTCTCATTGGCTTTTAAAAAAAAAAAAAAAAAATAAACAAATTGGCCAAAACATTGCATTTTGGACCAACTTTTTAAAAACCCTGTTTTCTTTATTCTCCCATGCAGCCCTGCTGTCTTCTTCTTCGTTGCAAGCTGCAAGCTGCAACACAGACCTCATGTTCTCGTTGAGGGGTTCCCGAAAAATTTCTAGTAGTATTTTAGGATCGCCGAGGGGTCCTGGGACCTCCCAGGTCCCTCTGTGGATCCGCCTCTGGAGTTAATAATCGAAGATATGATTTTTAGACCTACTACTAGACAGGGTTTGGTGATATGTTTTTTAGCCATGAAGCATGATATCCTTCTATACAATGTATGTATAAAAGAAATTTTAACGAAAAGATTTCGATACTGTTTATTTTAACGAAAAACCACATTTGTACACTAAAAAGTCAATCATGATACTATTCATTTTACCCCTCATTTTGTGCTTATCGTTAAAACTCAAAGTTTTCAAGCCATTTTCATTAATTTTGTTATGTATTATAAAAGCATAATGTTTTATTATGCCATGATTTTTTTTGAAGTTTTCATCTCTTGCATGATCTTACAGCAACGAACGCTTCCGTCTCTTTTAACATTGTTACACGTTTAGGCAAAATCCATAAAAATCTGAACTGAGAACCGTGGATCGACATCCACACCGTCGGATCCAAATCCAACGCCCCATAAAAAACGAAGGCCTATCCCCATTAAATTGAAATTAATGAAACTATTTAAATAATAGTTAGAAGAAATGGCGCTATCACAAAAAATGGAAAAAGAAAAAAAAAAAAAACAATTCTAACCATATATGGTTGTCTGTCTCTCAGGGCGTCTCTGTTCCTCACTCGTTTCCCACCTTCTCCTTCCCTCCGACGCTCTCTCTCTCTCTCTCCCCTCTCGTTTTCTCTCTCTAAATTGAATACTCTGCAGCGCGGCGTTTATTACCACACAGACAATGCATTTCGTCCTCCAGATTCAGCAGCTGATCGAATCCGATCTGTGAAATGCTTGCTCATTGATCCCTCCTCTCCGTCCGATCCGCTGCTTTCCAAAGATGATGATCTTTAGCCCTGTAACTGCCGGCCAGGTACTCGATTCCTCAGCTTCTACTGTTTTCTTCCAGATCTTGCTTGAATTCGAGCCCTTGCTTCCCGAATTTGTGTAATTTTGTCACTGATTTTGGTATAAAGTGGTGAATTTTGTTTTGTTTCAGGTTTCATTCTTGCTCGGAGTTATTCCGATAATCGCGGCTTGGATTTATGCCGAGTTCTTGGAGTACAAGAAGAATTCACTTTCTTCCAAATTGTGAGTTGAACAATTTTTGCGCTTTAGCTCAATTAATTTATATGTATTGAAGCATTGCAATACCGAAAGCTCGAACTTCGTATGTATATCTATGTTTAAGTATTTGTGTATGTGAGTGATAGAAATGTGCTTGTTCGGGTTTGTGCTGAGTGAGATTGGTTTTTGACATTAGCAGGTACTCCGAGGTGAATTTGGTTGAATTGGAAAAAGAGGCGGTTAAAGAGGATGATAGAGCTGTTTTGTTGGAGGGAGGAGGTCTACAATCCGCCTCCCCGAAAGCTCGAATTCCATCTGGCTATTCGCCTATTTTCAGGTTTCTAAATGATACTCTTTGGGCTCTGAGTTGTTGGTTAATGATTGCTTAAGCCATGTGCTTACGGTTATTATATGTGTTTAGGTTCATGTTGATGGATTCGTCTTTCTTGCTTGATAATCGGCTGACGCTTAGGGCAATGTAAGTGAATTTTTTCATGGGTTGAATCAAATGTATATTCTTTTTTAGTGTATCAGAATGATGACCTTGGCCTCTCTTTGTGTCTCTCTTACAGATCTGAATTTAGTATCCTGTTAGCGTACTTATACTTATGCGATCGTACGGATTTCTTCAATGCTTCAACAAAGGTGATATTGATAACTTAGTCATAGTATAGTAACATTTCAGTCTTCATTATTAGCAATGTTTGGTGTTCGACGAAGCAATGTTACTGCACAAAGATTTGATTGAAAAACACTAAAATTTAAATGGTAAAACACGAAAACAAAATAACAAAGAAAGTACTAGGGAAGTTCATCTATTTTTTCATTTAAAAAAATTTATATCTTTCTATAATGAGAGCCTTATATTCTTGAATGTCATCTGTTTGTGCAGAGTTACAATCGGGATCTTTTCATATTTCTATACTTCCTTCTCATCATAGTTTCAGCAATGACTTCTTTCACAATACATAATGAGAAGTCTCCGTTAACCGGGAAAGCCATACTTTATTTGAATAGGCATCAAACTGAGGAGTGGAGAGGCTGGATGCAGGTTGGTCATTTTGTAATCTTTTATGACGTATGCTTGTCTATGTGCATTTCATTGGTACCAATGTTCAATGTATAAACCGTTAGGTCTTTAAGTATGCTCACAATCCATGCTTCTGTCATAGAGAATAATAATACAAGGCATCTGGCTTTCCATTGAGGTCTTACTCTTCTTTGCTCTATGTTACAGGTGTTATTTTTGTCATACCACTATTTTGCTGCAACAGAAATTTATAATGCAATTCGAGTATTTATTGCTGCATATGTCTGGATGACTGGATTTGGAAACTTTTCTTATTATTATGTCCGCAAAGATTTCAGCCTAGCAAGGTTTGCACAGGTATGGGGTTCCCTAGATCTCTAAGATTGCGTGGGTGAGTTTGCCATATTTAGTATATATATAACTCAACTCATTCCTTTTTATGTGTAGATGATGTGGCGGCTTAATTTCTTGGTACTTTTTTGCTGTGTTATCCTTAACAACAGTTACGTGCTGTACTACATCTGTCCAATGCACACTCTATTCACTCTTATGGTTTATGGGGCACTTGGTATTATGAACAAGTACAATGAAACTGGGTCAGTGATAGCTGTGAAAATCGCCGGTTGCTTCTTGGTTGTTATCTTGGTGTGGGAAATACCTGGAGTGTTTGAATTGCTTTGGGGGCCATTTACATTCCTCCTTGGTAAGTAACTGGTACAGCTTTATTTACCATGTCAAACATTGCAGACTACTGACCCAAATTGCTAAACAAATTTGCAGGCTACACAGATCCTGCGAAACCTGGTTTACCCCTCTTGCATGAATGGCATTTCCGCTCTGGCCTTGATAGATACATATGGATAATTGGAATGATTTATGCTTACTATCATCCAACTGTAAGGCTTGATAAAAATCCCATCCATTTACACCCATTTTCCAGTCCAATTTTGTCTTTGGTGTATTTTTTGTACTTGACTGGTGGATTTAATAGGAGAGCTTCTGTTTAGGTTTTGTCATTCTTTTGAGTCAGTAGCTAACCAATTGGCATATATCTTTATAGGTTGAAAGATGGATGGAGAAACTGGAGGAAGCAGAATGGAAGCGTAAAACATCAATCAAATCAGCTGTTTCTTTGATAGCCTTAACGGTATTATGACTATCATATTCAGGAAAATCCCGCTTCTTAAACATTGATCTCTGACAGTCTGAATTTCCAGGTGGGATATCTATGGTTTGAGTATATATACAAGATGGACAAGCTTACTTACAATAAATATCATCCCTATACCTCATGGATTCCAATAACGTATGGTATCTCTCCTTGAATGCTTTAACAAATTGGACTGTATGTAACTTATCCTATTGACTAATATAGCATCTTGTTCTTGTTTATCAGGGTCTACATATGTTTGCGAAATGTCACACAACAATTCCGCAGCTACTCTTTAACCCTTTTTGCGTGAGTGGCCGTCTTGTGAAATCTCTGTTTTAATCTATCTTATCTCACGTGTTAGAGTTGTATCATTTGCTTCGGACAGCATTCGGTTTAACTTTGAAAGATTGTGGTAGCTTTAGTTGTTTTAGTTTTAGTTAAAAGTAATGCCTTTATCTGTAATTCTTAAAGATTCTTTGATATTGAAAACTTTTTTTCCCCCTCCTTACATTGTCTTTGGTTTACCAGGTGGCTTGGAAAGATCACACTGGAGACTTACATCTTGCAATTCCACGTCTGGTTAAGGTAAGCTTATAGTTGTTCCTGCAGCACGTTTAAGGTTTCACTGATAAGACTGGCTTTGCAAATTTTTCAAGTACCTTCTTCTGTTAGCAAATATTTGGTCAATGAGAACTGGTGGCGCATTGTATACATATTTCCCGATTATGTACATACATATCTATTCAGATACCTTTCTTACTCTGGTTTCTGTGAGAATTTGCAGATCAAGTACCCCTGATGCTCAGCCGAAGTTGTTGCTTTCTATGATCCCAGATTACCCAATGTTGAACCTCATGCTCACTTCTGCCATATACGTTGCTGTAAGTAAAGGACGTTAATTGCTGTAATCTGAAGATACTCTTTTTCTCATTGTTGAAACTTTGCTATATTGCAGATCTCTTGCAGGTTCTTCAACCTGACAAATACATTGAAAATAGCATTTGTACCCAGTAAAGATAACAAGCGCCTCGTCTCCAACATAGTTACAGCTACAGCAGTTTCGTGTGGATTATACTTCATCTCTTTTGTCTTCCTAAAAGTCCCCCAAATGATGGTAAGTTTTATGCATCTGAATTGGTTAGTTAAAGTCCGAGTCCGTTTCACATTGTTCAAAATGAGTAGTGACTACGGGCATTTCCCTGTTTCATCTGTTTACATTGAAAGCTCTCACATGGTTCTCGTCTCACCCTGCAATTTTGTCGATACTCTTATAACTCCACAGGCTTGAGAATTCAAATATGTAGAAGATATAGAACACACAAGGCCGCCAGTTGCTTCTCAAGGTTGATGTGACATCGGAAAATACCGTTCCACTGCAAGAGTTCTTGCCTCCGTAACCCAACGGGGATATCGATTCATCTGCTGCTCGTCACAAATCACTCGGTTATTAGTCGAAATGTAGATCATTGTATTAGTATTAGATTTCGGGACATAAGTTGTACAGGGAAGGGTGGGTAATTGAATTGATTTGACCTCCAACCAGGAGGATACCTTTGCCATACTCATATTACCACTTTTGATACAATAATAGTAAACGCGAAGATTGCGATTCTTACCAACTCAACCAACCCTCGTTGGCTATGTATAACTCACAAAGGTTTTTAAACTTTCCCGCTGAAGAAGCATTTTTTGTTGGCAAAAAGCACTTTTTAACTCTCACATAAAATCTCATACCCACCCTTAAATCCTAAAGAATTCATAAGTTGCACTTTGGCATGCTGTCACGGATATCTCACCCGTGAAGAGTTACTGCTGTACTCTCAACATAGCTGCCTCAACCTCAATATATAAAAAAATTGATTTCATTACCTTTGTCCAACATTCAAATTGGTTAAAAGAAAACTAGTGTGATTGTAATCCAAAGAGCAAAACAGCTCCAGATATCGCCAACAAGCCTATGCATGTTATCCTTTCGGCTAAGCAGTATTCATCGGAAAAAAATAGCGGTGGACAAAGCCAACGACGACATTGGTTTGGTTTCAAATCGGCAGCAAAAGACTACGTTGCAGGAAGCAGCAACGGGTTCAGACCTTTCTTGAAATAGTAAATAGTTAGCAGCACCACAGGGTTCCTTTCATTAGAGACGTAGCAGATAATCCCTCAGAATATATGCACAATGTCATATGCGAATGTCCAGAACAGCACGAATGACAACAGCCCACCCAGAAAGCCGTCGAGTATAATCTGCCTCCAGCTATCAAAATATGAATAAATTGTAAACCCTGTCTTGGCAATGAGTCCAACTGAAGTGACGGTCATGATAAGAAAATAAAAAATAAATCCGGTGAGGCCAGTGAATCCCAAAATTCCAGCAATGACACCGCCGATGATAGAGATGAATGTTCGGCTGCACAAAGGACAAATGCAGACATTTTAGTATTAACCCAGAAAGTCATAGGAATGTAATTTCTAGCATGAAAACATTTTAAAGATATCAAATCATTTGGTGTGACATCTTCCCGCGTGCTATATTATGATTCATCCAAAAGGTCATTACGTCACACAGCTACGCTAGCCTGATGTGATATAGTAACCAACATGAGTAAATACATGGAACTGTGATCCCTCCCAACATTTAGCAAGATAATTTATCATCGATTACAGGAGGATCGACAAGTCCACATAAGAACACATGGGAAACATAGAATAAGTTTTCATGATGGGCCATGAGGTTGTCAAGACAAACCTGTAATATATAACTTTCATGTTACTTTGCAAATTCTCAGCGTTGAGGGTTGGCACATCAAATGCGGCCTCGCTAGATTTCTTCTCAGACGCACCCATACCTTCTTCTTTCTACGAGCTGAGAAATAAACCATCACCCTAATGTCATTGGACTAAATAACTAATGCAAGTTCAATTGGGCAGCTAGTCCAAAAAAAGGCAAACCATAGCGTAAAAGGGAAAAAGAACAGGAAATCAAACAGGTAAAGCTGTGGAGGAAGCAAATATACACAAAACTTTCAGAACACAGTGAATGGAACTCCTAGGCATTCACTAGACTCACAGTCATATGGCATATCTGAAATTTCCACCAGAGGGAAAATCTATAGAGTACAAGGTGAAAGACTCGAATGGGTTTGCAACTTTGCACGATGTTCTACAATCACATAGAAGACTCGTTTCTGCTTTAAGAAATTACAATGAACTAAATTATCGAGATTTCAATGTATAAACAGCACATAACAAGTCACAGAAATTGCCAATCTTCGCGTCCGAAATCCAAATCAGACGCTTGATAATTATCACTCAGCAGAAACTGAACTGGGTTCTTATAATGGCGTGTTTACTAAGGAGGAATGGAATGGGTAAAAAATCGAATTGCTCGCTGTTCAACGGATTCCGGTGTTTACTAATGGGGAGGAATTAATACATGGGTGGGACCCACCCTAATTCCTCCTCATAGTGATTACGGATTAGTAAACGAGCTATCAGTGTGCCGAAGATTTCTAGGTCTAAGGTTTTTCATAGTATAGGCACAGTAGAGTAACCTGACTACAAACAAGTCTATCACTAACACATCTCACACCATGAAAATTACATACCAACAAAAACAGAATTATACAAACTCCAAACCATTACCCTGAACTTCTACAAATTCAAAAACCACATCCCTTTTCTGGAATTAAAATTTACAAAAAAAATTAAAATGTTGCCCCGCAGATTTCAGATTCAGTGTAATCATCGGAAATCTAGTAGTACAAGATGTGTAATTTGGAAATATATCATAAAACTCGATGAAATCCAAAACAAAGAAATTGAAGAAATTGCAGGGATGAACTTACAGTGAGGAGCGATCGGAGGCCTCTGCTCTTCCAGTCTGCAAAGCGAATGAGCTTTGTTTGTGCCTAATTGGGTTTATGGGTCTTAGAAGGAAACCGAGTCCGAGTCGAAGTACCCAACCCGCCGATCCAGTTTACCAAATGTTTGTATTTCGCCCCGAAAGTTTAATTCTTTTCACATTTTTGCCCCTATCCTGAACCTGAAAACCTATTTCTGTCCTCCCTTTCTTCACTTGGACTGTACTTTCTTTTTCCCGGACTGTAATTTCTCTGCAACACCAACCCTAAAAAACCTTCAAATTCTTCAACTTTGATTGGATATCAAGCGTCCCAGAACACAAAAAGTTGATCTTTCATTGATTAGGTTTTGAAATTTGCTTCAGCTAGGGTATTGAAATCTCTAATTTGATGAGCAAAATTTGAGCTGGTTTTCCGATGTATTTGAAGGAAGGACGCTCCTTGCTGCTGAAAGTTCACAAACCATCAGTCCCATTTGTGCTCAATACAACAAACCCAATTATCAGTTCAAACCCTAAACCCCAAATCGAACCCAATCAAGATCAACCCTTTCTCAAAGAGTCTGATGTGTTGCAGAGGTTGAAATCCGAGCACCATTTGGGCTCTGCGTTAGAGTATTTCAGGTCAATTGCCAATTCCAGAGCTTTTGAGCACACCCCATTGACGTACCATGCCATGATTGAGAAGCTTGGGAGGCAATGTGAGATGGATGGTGTGCAGTACTTGTTGAACCAGATGAAATTGGAGGGAGTTGGGTGCTCTGAGGAGCTGTTTATATGTGTGATCAGCTCGTATCGGAGAGCTGGGTTGGCTGAGCAGGCCTTGAAGATGTTCTATAGGATTAGGGAATTTGGGTGCAAATCCACTGTCAAGATTTACAATCACCTCTTGGATGCTCTGCTTAGTGAAAATCGGTTTCAGATGATTAACCCGATATATACCAATATGAAGAAAGATGGGATGGAGCCAAATGTATATACTTATAACATTCTGTTGAAGGCGTTGTGTAAGAATGATAGGGTTGATGGTGCTCACAAACTGCTTGTTGAAATGTCTAAGAAGGGGTGTTCGCCGGACGCGGTGAGCTATACCACTGTAGCGTCTGCATTGTGTAGACTTGGGAAGGTAGAGGAAGCTAGGGAGCTTGCTGGAAGGTTTGAACCCATTGTGCCTGTTTATAATGCATTAGTGAATGGGGTGTGCAAGGAGAACAAAATTGAGGCGGCTTTGAAGTTGTTGGTTGAAATGGTGGATAAGGGTATAAACCCTAATGTTATCACATACTCAACGATTATTAATTCACTTTCTGATACGAGGAATGTTGAGTCTGCTCTTGCAGTTTTGGCTCAAATGTTTGTGAGAGGATGTAGCCCTAATGTTCACACCTTTACTTCCTTGATAAAGGGCTATTTTGTGGAAGGGAGAGTACACGAAGCTCTTGACTTGTGGAATCGGATGATTCTCGAGGAATTTAAGCCAAATATTATTGCATACACTACTCTGGTACATGGTCTCTGCACTAATGGAAAAATGGGGGATGCTGTATCTGTTTGCCATGAGATGGACAAAAATGGCTGCCCTCCAAATGTGACCACATATAGCACTCTGATTGATGGCTTTGCCAAAGTTGGTGACCTTGTTGGTGCATCTGAGACTTGGAACAATATGATGAACCATGGTTGCCGCCCCAGTGTTATAGCATATACATGCATGGTGGATGTTCTCTGTAGGAATTTTATGTTTCATCAAGCTCATAGTCTTGTAGAAAATATGGCTGCTGAAGGTTGTCCTCCGAATACAGTTACATTTAACACATTTATCAAAGGGTTATGTGTTGATGGAAAGGTAGATTGGGCTGTCAACATGCTCGATAAAATGGAGAAAAATGGGTGTTTGCCTAACATTACAACATATAATGAGTTACTGGACGGTCTCTTCAAGGTGAACAGATTCGAAGAAGCTTATGGAATTGTCAGGGAGATAGAAGAAAGAGGGATGATAATGAATTTGGTAACTTACAATACCATTTTGAATGGTTTTTGTCATGCAGGAATGACCAAGGAGGCTATGCAGCTTTTAGGAAAGATGCTGGTAAGGGGAACGAAGCCTGATGCGATCACATATAACACGATTATATATGCCAATTGTAAGGAAGGTACGATAAGCACTGCGATTCAGCTTTTCGACAGAATTGGTGCAGAAAAGGAGTGGCAACCAGATGTAGTAGCTTATACTAGTCTTGTGCGGGGGATTTGTAATTGGGTAGGTTTAGATGAGGCCATGATTTATCTAAATAAGATGGTACGTGAAGGGATCTGCCCCAACATGGGCACATGGAATGCGTTGGTGCGGTGTTTCTTTAGCAGTTTAGGTCATTTGGGGCCAATTTACATGCTGGACGATATAGTTCGCAATCAATAAGAAAACTGAGTTAGATGCTCTTATGGAGAATCATCTATTTCTGCGTTGAGCTTACAGACATGCTTACACATTAAAGTCCGGTTACCTGTGAATATCCAAAGTAGCTCATACACTCATCCCTTGCTTCCAGAAGTCTGAGCAAGCTGTTAGTGCAGTTGTACACCTTGGAGGCCATGGAAAAATGATGCAGCAGCAATTTTCGGTCTGCACTGGAACTATTGCATTGCCTGAAACCTGATGGAGGCAAAAGCCAACGCACCATGCTCCCCAGAAATGCTGCAACATGTCACTGATCTTTAACTCTTTTTCTTATGGCATGTCGCTTTGCGCTCTTGTTGTAGCAATGTTTTAGTGTTTTTCTGCGTGTAATCTCCATAGTTTCGTACTCTTTTTTGGTGGAAAATGTAATCCGTGTTATTTGCTCACTTATGTATGAATCATGTTCATGAGTTGTGAATAGAAAATTTTGGCTGCAGATGCAAGTATTGCAACATATCATAAGAGTATTTTCTTCATTTTCCCTGTTGTCTACTTTGTCAAGTTCCCATGTAACCTGATTTTATGCGAACAAAAATCGAAGGATTTATGCGAACAAAATGAAACCTGTAACGATTCCTTAGATCAAATTATTTAAGAACGTGATTTATTTTTATTTTTTTAAAAAAAAAAAGACAATCTGAACAGGGTAAATTAAATGTCAACCAAACAAGTCCTATTTGTTCATGTTCTATTCCTTTTTCAAATAAGATTTAGCAATCCGGCCGTCAGCTCCTTTAGGGTAGATACCGCCAGTGACACCTTCATCACCGCTACCATATACGATCCTTAAGATCTCCTCTGGAGTCCTGTCATATGCAACGGAGTACTTGTCTCCTGCGAGAATGTTGCCGCTAATTTTCCCCTCAGCGCCTATGTATTCGTGAACCACAAGGCCTTCATCTTTCAAACCTGTGCGTCCTAGCTTATTCCTTAGATCCGAAAGACGATTTGTGAACTCAGCCACTGTAATACCATACGGTTTCACTATCAGGTTCGCGTGCTCGTATAGCAGTGCTCGAATCACTGCATCTTGGCCTGATTCCACGCCCAAAAGACCTGCAACTAGCTGAACAGGACCAACATGCACATTCAGGTTCACAATAGTATGTGATAGAGAGTAACAAATTTGTTTATGCTTTTAGGGTAACGTGTTTCGCCAGACTTATTTTCTGGATAAATGCCAGGACGATAAATTTGGACGATGAATCATGTTGATTCTTGTCACAATATACGGTTGAGATTAACATTCTAAAACACTTATCTAACATAATACTTTCAGTTCTTGGTATTGCGTTTGAAGCTTACCCTTTTGGAAGTAGCACCTTGGAGCTTAGGGCTTGCACCAACATAGCCAGTGAGACCAACATAAGGAATCAAATAGGATGCAAGGAGATAGTTGATTGAATTGGCATAAGGGTCAAATGGTGGATTTAAGGGACTCCCAAATGCAGAATCAAACACATGAGCAAATGATTCTGCACTTAAATTCAACAATGGCCTTGGGAAACCCTTCACTGTTTTCTTAATGGCTCTGCACAAAATAACACATAATTACGTTAGAAAAGCTTTCTATTATGTAGCATTTGTAAACAAGAAATGATGTGCACGCTCATTTTCTCCTTCAAACATCATGTTCATTTTTGTTTCCTAATTCTTCTTTGATTCATCGGATCCAAAAGCTAAAAATAAACTATGTTGGATATACAGAAGTTAAAAGAAGTGTGCGGAAATCACTTCTCTAGTAAAGTACAAAAATTACGAGGAAAAATATATAGAAAATTGAACCTCAAGTGTCCAACTTCTTGCCATCCAAATTGCTCGATGACATCCCTAGTGAAGTGGTCCAACTGTGCCCTTTTAGCACCAATGGGAGTTGGACCTCCTAGGGTTAAGCTCGGATCAACTGTATCCAAGCCATGCCCAAAAGCACCATACAAAAAGAACTCAGCTTCCAAATACTCTAAATTCAAAGGAAACTCCAAAAGATCGACATCCGATTGCGGGATGGAGGAGGAGCGGTCGTGGTGGTGGTGGTCCAATATCGATTCGGAATAGCAAGATAGTGGAAGGAGGATGAGGAAGGCAGCAATGGCGGTGGCATAAGCAAATGTAGCCATGTTTGTTACAGCTTTGAGTGTGTCTTAGTAAGTGATGGACTTGTTCATTTTATATAGCATTCTGATGAGCTCATGAGTTTAATGCACATTTAAAAACAATAAGAAAAATAAGAAAGAAAAATCTGATGAGAACGTCTGTTTTTGCATGCATAGGTGTACGTGGCCCATGATCGGGGATGATTCATGATCCGTAAGAGATAACAACGATTTCATGTTGCAAGATTTGCTACAAATTACTTTCCTAAGTAATATTTTATGTTCGACATCGTTTGGAATGATTATTAACAAATATAAATATTTGGATTTTGTATGATTAGTATGGACAACTCATTATATTCGATTTTTTATTTAGAGAAAATTGAGAGGTAGATTAGACATTAAGAAAGCTTATCATTTTAGTTCTACTTTTTTAGGAGAATTGGAATTGTAAGGACTTTTTTTAGGAGTAATTGATAGGAGCATATTTATGCGACTTAGTTAGCTTGTTTCCTTGCATTTACTTAGTTAGTTTATGTTTATTATAGTGTTTTAAGCTATTTTCGTGTGTTTGTAGGTTCAATTGGCAAAGTTGGCAAGAAAGTGCATTTTAGAGCATTTTGGAGCAATTCTGGGCTGAAATGGATTGCATGCATGTGAAGCACAAGGAATGGATGAATTTGAAGTTCAAATGAGGTTAGGAATGTGTTTAAAAGTTGGAGAAACAAATTCAAGACAAAGAAGATAAGGAATCAGCAAGAAACAAGGAACATGATCTGAAATGTTCTAGAAGACACAAAACATGTTCCTAAAAACATGCTACATGTTTTATGCCTTGTTCTTCTAGAAATCAGCCACAAAACATTCTTACTAGAAGCTCTATCCCTTGTCCTACAAAAGTGGCGCCCCAAAACCTTCTAGAAGTCCCAAATTCTGTCACAAAACACATTCTTTCTAGAACCCTAAAAATCTGGCGCCTCATTCCTTTCTAGAAGGCTTTGCCTTGCCTTGCACTCCACTCCTTTCCCTCCAATCCTTGCCGTGCACTTCCCTATCCTTTTCCCACCTGGTTTCTGTCATACAAATCCCTTTCCCTCCTGGATTGGGCCGTGCTCTACCCTTGTCCTCCAAGGAATTGGTGCCGCAAACCCTAGGCCTATATATACATGTTTTCTACGCACAAATTAGGTGACCACATCCTATACCACACCATAATTCGTAGCCATCACCATCCATACACAGAAACACCCTTTGCCGCAAGAAGGAGATGAGGAGACCTTTGCCGTGGCTTCCATTGGAGGAGGACCTTGTGCCGCAACAACCTGCAACCATTGGAGACTTCCTGAGTTCTTTCTTCCTTTGTTTTAGTTTCAATGTTTATTTCAGATTGCTTTTCAATTGTTATGAACATGTGTAACTAAGTTTTTCTTAGTTAGAGGTGAATTCAAAGCCCTGGACATATGTTTAATATGAATTGATTACCTCCAGTTATTGTTTTGTAAAACATGAATGCGATTCACTTATCTGTTTGATTAAAACTTATTCTTGTACGTGGGTTAAGGGTGCACACTTAGTTTGCATGCATGAATTTGATGCTAGAGTATAAGGGAATTTCACCTAATCGTTATGAACTTATATTCACAAGTAGTAAAAGTCACTAGTCATGATTGTGTTAAGTAAATTCATGGCAGGAGTATCATCATGCTTTTCATAGTTACGAATGCCTTGTCAATGTTTATGATTTTCATAGAACTTAATGATCTTTGAATGTATCTCTATTATGCGTATTCCATGTAGGGAACTTGATAAGAATAATTTGATTATCGATGCGTCATCCATCCAATTCAATGAATTAAGGAAAATCTGAAAGTTAATTTGTGCATTCACGATTAATTTGGGGCATTGTCATTCATGGTTTAAGGAAACAATACTGGAAATCAATTTGTGTTGCATATGTTTCATGTGTGGAGAAGGATCCTCTAACTAGCCTTTCACCCTTTTAAACAACCAATTTCGTGTCTACTTTGTTTAGTTTTGCAATCTGTCTAATTTAGTTAAATTCGTAAGAAACCAATCCCCCTTTAGTTAAGTGTGTTAGATTAGTTAGAAACTTGTTCAAATCTGTCCAATTTAGTGTTTTGAGTCTTATTAGTCTAGAATTCGTCCAAATAACTCCCTAGCGTCTGTTTTGAGTCTAGTTGTTAGTTTTGAGTTGTTTTAAGTTATTTTGAGTCTTTAGAGTCTAGTTAAGTGTTTTTAAGTTTAGTTTTGTGTTTTTGAGTCATATTTGCGTAGATTAGCATCCCTAGTTAGTCCCCGACCTAGAACGATCCCTACTTATTCATACTACAACTATCTTAGTAGGGTTTTAATTTGAGTGTCATATAAATTTCACATCAGTAATTTATCTTCTCCTTCAAGTTGTAGACAATGTTTTCATTTTTTACTTCAGCGTACATTAAATGTAATAGGATAATAGGTTGGCTATTCCAATCCAACTGGACACCAAACAAACCCTTACACACATAAAATTTAACCACATCTTTGACATTCATTAATGCGATTGTTCCACATATATGGTATGTCCAAACTTAGTTAGAGAGTGTCAGCAATTTGGTTAATTTTGTGTCTAAACTTAATGAGGTTGTATCATAAAATATTTTATGATACACAAACAACAAGATTTTATGAATAGAATTTAAAGATTTGTAGAATGACTTAATATCCAAAGTTATGATATTATATGCCATGTTGTAAATAAAATTTCACATAGTGCGATTGTGATAAAGGCACTAGATATGAGAAATATATTTCTCTCTGTCGTTTTTCTACCTAAGTTTTAGGTCACAACATCGAACCCTCATCAGGGTACATAAACATTATTATTTTTCACGCGTTAGTGGGTTAAATATTTAGTTCTTAGGCGGGAGATGAATCGATGAGGATTGAACCTACACAGAGTGCACTGGAACTATTGCATTGCCTGAAACCTGATGGAGGCAAAAGCCAACGCACCATGCTCCCCAGAAATGCTGCAACATGTCACTGATCTTTAACTCTTTTTCTTATGGCATGTCGCTTTGCGCTCTTGTTGTAGCAATGTTTTAGTGTTTTTCTGCGTGTAATCTCCATAGTTTCGTACTCTTTTTTGGTGGAAAATGTAATCCGTGTTATTTGCTCACTTATGTATGAATCATGTTCATGAGTTGTGAATAGAAAATTTTGGCTGCAGATGCAAGTATTGCAACATATCATAAGAGTATTTTCTTCATTTTCCCTGTTGTCTACTTTGTCAAGTTCCCATGTAACCTGATTTTATGCGAACAAAAATCGAAGGATTTATGCGAACAAAATGAAACCTGTAACGATTCCTTAGATCAAATTATTTAAGAACGTGATTTATTTTTATTTATTTTTAAAAAAAAAGACAATCTGAACAGGGTAAATTAAATTTCAACAAGTCCTATTTGTTCATGTTCTATTCCTTTTTCAAATAAGATTTAGCAATCCGGCCGTCAGCTCCTTTAGGGTAGATACCGCCAGTGACACCTTCATCACCGCTACCATATACGATCCTTAAGATCTCCTCTGGAGTCCTGTCATATGCAACGGAGTACTTGTCTCCTGCGAGAATGTTGCCGCTAATTTTCCCCTCAGCGCCTATGTATTCGTGAACCACAAGGCCTTCATCTTTCAAACCTGTGCGTCCTAGCTTATTCCTTAGATCCGAAAGACGATTTGTGAACTCAGCCACTGTAATACCATACGGTTTCACTATCAGGTTCGCGTGCTCGTATAGCAGTGCTCGAATCACTGCATCTTGGCCTGATTCCACGCCCAAAAGACCTGCAACTAGCTGAACAGGACCAACATGCACATTCAGGTTCACAATAGTATGTGATAGAGAGTAACAAATTTGGTTATGCTTTTAAGGTAACGTCTTTCGCCAGACTTATTTTCTGGATAAATGCCAAGACGATAAATTTGGACGATGAATCATGTTGATTCTTGTCACAATATACGGTTGAGATTAACATTCTAAAACACTTATCTAACATAATACTTTCAGTTCTTGGTATTGCGTTTGAAGCTTACCCTTTTGGAAGTAGCACCTTGGAGCTTAGGGCTTGCACCAACATAGCCAGTGAGACCAACATAAGGAATCAAATAGGATGCAAGGAGATAGTTGATTGAATTGGCATAAGGGTCAAATGGTGGATTTAAGGGACTCCCAAATGCAGAATCAAACACATGAGCAAATGATTCTGCACTTAAATTCAACAATGGCCTTGGGAAACCCTTCACTGTTTTCTTAATGGCTCTGCACAAAAAAACACATAATTACGTTAGAAAAGCTTTCTATTATGTAGCATTTGTAAACAAGAAATGATGTGCACGCTCATTTTCTCCTTCAAACATCATGTTCATTTTTGTTTCCTAATTCTTCTTTGATTCATCGGATCCAAAAGCTAAAAATAAACTATGTCGGATATATAGAAGTTAAAAAGAAGTGTGCGGAAATCACTTCTCTAGTAAAGTACGAAAATTATGAGGAAAAATATATAGAAAATTGAACCTCAAGTGTCCAACTTCTTGCCATCCAAATTGCTCGATGACATCCCTAGTGAAGTGGTCCAACTGTGCCCTTTTAGCACCAATGGGAGTTGGACCTCCTAGGGTTAAGCTCGGATCAACTGTATCCAAGCCATGCCCGAAAGCACCATACAAAAAGAACTCAGCTTCCAAATACTCTAAATTCAAAGGAAACTCCAAAAGATCGACATCCGATTGCGGGACGGAGGAGGAGCGGTCGTGGTGGTGGTGGTCCAATATCGATTCGGAATAGCAAGATAGTGGAAGGAGGATGAGGAAGGCAGCAATGGCGGTGGCATAAGCAAATGTAGCCATGTTTGTTACAGCTTTGAGTGTGTCTTAGTAAGTGATGGACTTGTTCATTTTATATAGCATTCTGATGAGCTCATGAGTTTAATGCACATTTAAAAACAATAAGAAAAATAAGAAAGAAAAATCTGATGAGAACCTCTGTTTTTGCATGCATAGGTGTACGTGGCCGATGATCGGGGATGATTCATGATCCGTAAGAGATAACAACGATTTCATGTTGCAAGATTTGCTACAAATTACTTTCCTAAGTAATATTTTATGTTCGACATCGTTTGGAATGATTATTAACAAATATAAATATTTGGATTTTGTATGATTAGTATGGACAACTCATTATATTCGATTTTTTATTTAGAGAAAATTGAGAGGTAGATTAGACATTAAGAAAACTTATCATTTTAGTTCTACTTTTTTAGGAGAATTGGAATTGTAAGGGCTTTTTTTAGGAGTAATTGATAGGAGCATATTTATGGGACTTAGTTAGCTTGTTTCCTTGCATTTACTTAGTTAGTTTATGTTTATTATAGTGTTTTAAGCTATTTTCGTGTGTTTGTAGGTCCAATTGGCAAAGTTGGCAAGAAAGTGCATTTTAGAGCATTTTGGAGCAATTCTGGACTGAAATGGATTGCATGCATGTGAAGCACAAGGAATGGACGAATTTGAAGTTCAAATGAGGTTAGGAATGTGTTTAAAAGTTGGAGAAACAGATTCAAGACAAAGAAGATAAGGAATTAGCAAGAAACAAGGAGCATGATCTGAAACATTATCCAAACATGTTCTAGAAGACACAAAACATGTTCCTAAAAACATGCTACATGTTTTATGCCTTGTTCTTCTAGAAATCAGCCACAAAACATTCTTTCTAGAAGCTCTATCCCTTGTCCTACAAAAGTGGCGCCCCAAAACCTTTTAGAAGTCCCAAATTCTGTCACAAAGCACATTCTTTTATCAAGGCCAAAATCTGCCACGGAATGATCCATACTCTAACACCTACAATCCGGGCTGGAGAGATCACCCAAACTTCAATTGGAGGGAGCCTCAACAACCTCAACAACAAGGTGGATTTAGACAGCAACCTCTGGGATTTTATCAAAAGCCATTCGCACCAACTCAACCCCAAAAACAGTCTGCCCAAACAAGTTCAGGTATGTCAATGTATGAGGATAATACGCTTAAATTACTAACTACTTTGACACAGGGGTATCAAAATCAAGCTAAGGAGATGAGTGACATGAAGAAGCAAATAGGGCAGATTGCAGAGTTCCTTGGGCAGTTTCGAGAAGAAGGTAAACTTCCTAGTTCAACCGTTGTGAATCCAAATGGAGGATTTGAAACCGCTAAAGCCATCATGTTGAGAAGTGGAAAAGAGGTTGGAACTAACCCACAAGTCTCCAAATCAAGTCAAAAGGAAGATGAAAAGCTGCTTCTTGAAGAGGAAGAAATGCACAAAGCCATGGCAAGGGTGGAACCAACCTTGCCGCAGCCCCTTAAGCCTTCCACACCGTCCAATTCAGTTAAGGGTGGTTCAAATTTGACGCATTCTAACCTAATTCCACCAAATTTGCCTTTCCCTAGCAGGTTTATGCAAGCTAGGAACGAAGAGAATGAACAAGACATTCTAGAGACCTTTAGGAATGTGCATGTCAATATCCCGGTCCTTGATGCTATAAAGCAAATCCCGAAGTACGCTAAGTTTTTAAAGAAGCTATGTACAACAAGGAAACGGATTCGGGAGAAAGAGGTGGTACATTTAAGTGAGAATGTCTCTGCAATGTTGCAAAGAAAGCTGCCATCTAAATGCAAAGATCCAGGTAGTTTCATTATCCCTTGTGTAATTGGTAATACAAGGTTTGACCACGCTATGCTAGATTTAGGTGCATCAATAAATGTCATGCCATATTCCGTTTATGCATCCATGAATCTAGGAGAGCTTAAAAATGATGGTGTTATTATTCAATTAGCCGATCGATCTAATGCATATCCGAAAGGAGTTTTGGAAGATGTTTTGGTGCAGGTAGACCGCTTGATTTTTCCTGCAGATTTCTATATGCTTGACATGGAGGACTCATCGCACTCTCCACCATCGCCATTCTTACTTGGACGACCTTTCATGAAAATTGCTCAAACCAAGATTGACGTGGCCAAGGGAGCAGTAACTATGGCGTTTGGTGGTGATATGATTAATTTTAATATTTCTGAATCTGTTGAGAATACTAATGACGTTCGTTCTTGTTTTGTCATTGATGTAATAAAAAATAAAGGGCAGGAACATTCAGCACCAATCAAGAAGGATGCATTTCGAACCACCAATGAAGAGGGAATTGGACTAAAGCACAAGGATTGCACGGCCATAACCCTCAAACCCCCAAATCTGGCCGAGAGCACCCCACATGCATTTGTTGATAGTGCTGCCACTTCATTGCAGTACATTGGTGAGCCACCTATTCCAATTTCGATTCCAATTTCAACTAATAGGTTGTTACCTTGTATGGTGCAGGTTCCCAATTGAATCCAAGTTGGTGGGAATGATTACATTGACTTTAGGATGCTCAACACCCCAATCAGGAATGATTACTATCCCCTTCCATTCATAGAGCCAATGTACGAGAATTTTGAAGAGCATGTCGTGGAGGATGTACCCCTCCATACCATAGGCCAAGATGGAGCATAAAAGGAGGTATCGTCCGGCTGGAAGACGTTAAAGCAAGCGCTTCTTGGGAGGCAACCCATGTGTTCAAACGAGGAGAAAAAGGAATTCTAGCTCCACAACCAGATTTGCGTTTCTTAACCCTACTCTTTATTGCTCTTATTTTGCCATACTTGTCATGTTTGTTAGTTGTGCTGTTTGTTTGCTTGTGTGTGAGTCTATGTTTGAAACATTGAGGACAATGTTTGATTTAAGTGTGGGGGGAGTAAACAAAGTGTTTTTAATGAAAATTCGTAGGATTTTGTCACCCATCACTTCTAAAGTTGTTACTCACTGTTTTTAAGTGTTTTTAGTGTGTTTGGAAGTGTTTTTATGTCATATAACAGAAAAAGAAAGAAAAAATCAAAAATAGTTTGAAAAATACAAAAAGAGTCGTTTTTGTGTGTTTGCTTGTGTCTTAGGGTACCTTCCAACACAATGATGAAGATTTAGTTTTTAATTGCATGACTGTTAAAGAAAGTTACAAACATGGATGGAAGTTTGATATACTCTTTGGTTTATGCTTAATTGTAGTTGTTGTTTACGAATTCACATGTAATCACAAAGAAAAAAAATCAGTTTTTGTAACATGCTTGAAAGAAGTAACTCAAACTAATGCTACAACCCTGAGAGACTTGAGCCTAAACGTTTATTTGAAGAGTTATTAATCTGTGCATTTTTGTTTTCTGAAGTCGTTGCATGATCTCATCATTCTTTGCTTGGTTGCTACTTAGAATGCGTTTCATCATTTAGTTCCAAATACTAGAACTCATGCCCGTTTCATTCAAAGCATGAAATTGATTAGCATAACAAATAACAAGATGAAGTTGTTTAGTTTAAAACCAGAGCCAAAAAGCCTTAACCCTTTTGCATTATGATTTGTAGGTTTAACCCCATTAAGCCTTGTTTAGCCTAATTTTCTTTGTTAGCCACATTATCCTTACCTAGCCTAGAATAGGACTATCCATACCCTTGTTCTTAAAGGATAGTGAAGCATGACTTAGAGGGAATTCTTTTTTATCGATATTATGCAGAAAAACAAGTGTGGGGGAAGGGATTTTCGTGCAAAAGAAGAAGAAAAGAAAAAAAAAAAAAAAAAAACGTGAAAAGAAAAGAAAAAGAAAGAAAAGAGTTGAGAAACAAGTGAGAATGAGCTCACAAGTGTTGGTTGTTGAAGAAAGGGTCCAAAAGTTTGAATCTAGCCCTAAAAGTTGTATGAATCTTCACTGTGTGTTTAAAGTTAGTTGCTGCATTCAAAAGTGAATTCTAAGTGTTGATTTCATTGCTTTGCTTACTATTTCTTTAAGAACTTTTGTTTATCTTTACCTCTCTTTGTTAACCAATACCCTAGCCCCGTTACAACCCTTTGACTTCTATCTTAATTGTTATGTGTTTCAATAATGTGGAGTTTGGGATTGGTATGGGCATATGGTATCCCTGGTTCTCGCGTCTAAGTAGTGGCATTCCGTTCATGAGATCATATACATGCATTAATAATTCCAGAAAGTGCCTTCTTTGTTGAAAACATATGTGAGTGTTTAGTCTACATGTTTACATCAATCTTCTCACAAATACCTAGTGTAGGGAGTGTAGTTAGAAAATCTGTGTGAAAATAGAGAGTATATCCGATAAGGAATTGAGGGATTCTCTAAGGCATGTTACTACATTCAAAATGTTGTTTTAATGGATTAAATGCAAGCTAGTGAGTGATTACTGCAATTAAGTGCAAGCTCGAGGGTATAGATGACTAAAATCTATGTAGGTAGTGATTTTTAATATGTCATGTTCCATTGGAAATCCCTGAGGCAATTGTTGGAAGGTTTAGGTTGTGTTTTGTTTGTTTTGTTTTGCTCGAGGACTAGCAAAAGCTAAGTGTGGGGGAATTTGATAGGAGCATATTTATGCGACTTAGTTAGCTTGTTTCCTTGCATTTACTTAGTTAGTTTATGTTTATTATAGTGTTTTAAGCTATTTTCGTGTGTTTGTAGGTCCAATTGGCAAAGTTGGCAAGAAAGTGCATTTTAGAGCATTTTAGAGCAATTCTGGGCTGAAATGGATTGCATGCAAGTGAAGCACAAGGAATGGACGAATTCAAATGAGGTTAGGAATGTGTTTAAAAGTTGGAGAAACAAATTCAAGACAAAGAAGATAAGGAATCAGCAAGAAACAAGGAACATGATTTGAAACATTATCCAAACATGTTCTAGAAGACACAAAACATGTTCCTAAAAACATGCTACATGTTTTATGCCTTGTTCTTATAGAAATCAGCCACAAAACATTCTTTCTAGAAGCTCTATCCTTTGTCCTACAAAAGTGGCGCCCTAAAACCTTCTAGAAGTCCCAAATTCTGTCACAAAACACATTCTTTCTAGAACCCTAAAAATCTGGCGCCTCCTTCCTTTCTAGAAGGCTTTGCCTTGCCTTGCACTCCACTCTTTTCCCTCCAATCCTTGCCGTGCACTTCCCTATCCTTTTCCCACCTGTTTCTGTCATACAAATCCCTTTCCCTCCTGGATTGGGCCGTGCTCTATCCTTGTCCTCCAAGGAATTGGTGTTGCAAACCCTAGGCCTATATATACATATTTTCTGCACACAAATCAGGTAACCACCCCCTATACCACACCATAATTCGTAGCCATCACCATCTATACACAGAAACACCCTTTGCCGTAAGAAGGAGAGGATGAGAGCTTTGCCGTGGCTTCCATTGGAGGAGGACCTTATGCTGTAACAACCTGCAACTAACTGAGACTTCCTGAGTTCTTTCTTCCCTTGTTTTAGTTTCAATGTTTATTTCAGATTGCTTTTCAATTGTTATGAACATGTGTAACTAAGTTTTTCTTAGTTAGAGGTGAATTCAAAGCCCTGGACATATGTTTAATATGAATTGATTACCTCCAGTTATTGTTTCGTAAAACATGAATGCGATTCACTTATTTGTTTGATTAAAACTTATTCTTGTACGTGGGTTAAGGGTGCACACTTAGTTTGCATGCATGAATTTGATGCTAGAGTATAAGGGAATTTCACCTAATCGTTATGAACTTATATTCACAAGTAGTAAAAGTCACTAGTCATGATTGTGTTAAGTGAATCCATGGCAGGAGTATCATCATGCTTTTCATAGTTACGAATGCCTTGTCAATGCTTATGATTTTCATAGAACTTAATGATCTTTGAATGTATCTCTATTATGCGTATTCCATGTAGGGAACTTGATAAGAATAATTTGATTGTCAATGCGTCATCCATCCAATTCAATGAATTAAGGAAAATCTGAAAGTTAATTTGTGCATTCACGATTAATTTGGGGCATTGTCATTCATGGTTTAAGGAAACAATACTGGAAATCAATTTGTGTTGCATATGTTTCATGTGTGGAGAATGATCCTCTAACTAGCCTTTCACCCTTTTAAACAACCAATTTCGTGTCTACTTTGTTTAGTTTTGCAATCTGTCTAATTTAGTTAAATTCGTAAGAAACCAATCCCCCTTTAGTTAAGTGTGTTAGATTAGTTAGAAACTTGTTCAAATCTGTCCAATTTAGTGTTTTGAGTCTTATTAGTCTAGAATTCGTCCAAATAACTACCTATAGTCTGTTTTGAGTCTAGCTGTTAGTTTTGAGTCTTTAGAGTCTAGTTAAGTGTTTTTAAGTTTAGTTTTGTGTTTTTGAGTCATATTTGCGTAGATTAGCATCCCTAGTTAGTTCCCGGCCTAGAACGATCCCTACTTATTCATACTACAACTATCTTAATAGGGTTTTAATTTGGGTGTCATATAAATTTCACATCAGTAATTTATCTTCTCCTTCAAGTTGTAGACAATATTTTCATTTTTTACTTTAGCGTACATTAAATGTAATAGGATAATAGGTTGGCTATTCCAATCCAACTGGACACCAAACAAACCCTTACACACATAAAATTTAACCACATCTTTGACATTCATTAATGCGTATGTTCCACATATATGGTATGACCAAACTTAGTTAGAGAGTGTCAGCAATTTGGTTAATTTTGTGTCTAAACTTAATGAGGTTGTATCATAAAATATTTTATGATACACAAACAACAAGATTTTATGAATAGAATTTAAAGATTTGTAGAATGACTTAATATCCAAAGTTATGATATTATATGCTATGTTGTAATTAAAATTTCACATAGTGCGATTGTGATAAAGGCACTAGACATGAGAAATATATTTCTCTCTGTCGTTTTTCTACCCAAGTTTTAGGTCACAACATCGAACCCACATCAGGGTACATAAACATTATTATTTTTCACGCGTTAGTAGGTTAAATATTTAGTTCTTAGGCGGGAGATGAATTGATGAGGATCGAACCTACACAGAGTGCATAAGCATGATTTTTTTTCACTGCTACAGTAAAACAATATCTGCTTGTATGCCGGCCTCTTAAATGGGAATCCAATCAACAGTTTTAGCTAAAACACTTTGAACATATAAAATAACCTAAAAGACAAATCCAAACAAAGATTTTATATGCTACCATCTATTTACATTTAATCTATTGTTTTAAACATTACACAAATTTGTGCAAAAGCATTTCTCACTTTCTCTGCCCTCAGTTTTCTTATCCATCCTGTTTTTACTGCACTGGTTGTTCTACCCTTCCTTGTTCCCTATCTTCTTCTATATCATCATTGTCAGATGATTAATCCGATATATAGCAATATGAACAGCGATGGGATGGAGCCAAATGTGTATACTTGTAACACTCTGTTGAAGGCGTTGTGTAAGAATAATAGGGAGGATGGTGCCCACAAATTGCTTGTTGAAAATGCAATGAGCTACATGACTGTAGTGTTTTCATTGTGTAGACAGGGGAAGGTAGAGGAAGCTGGGCAGTTTGCTGGTATATTTGAACCCATTGTGCCCCTTAGAGGCCATGGAAAATTGATGTACAGATGGCTCTTTTAGAATTCTTATTGGACTTAACTAATTAGGATAATGAAAAAAATATTATGTTTAAATTCAAAACTAATTAGAGTTATTAGGGCATCTCCAAAGGGGAGATGTAAAAAAGTTCAGATAAGTAATAACAGTAAAAAAAAAAAATGTTTTTCAACCGAAATGCCAATTCTTATGGAGTAATGCTATTCATACCATGTTTTTGTATCACATTTTTATATCACCTTAGGTGGCATTTGACGTGGACAGCTACATCATTTGAATTAATCAGATTTTTAAATTTAGTTCATTATTTAATAAACTAATAATTAAGAAAAACTATTTAATTAAATGATTATTGTGTTATACGAGGAATCTTTCTTTTTCATTTCCTTGGGTTTTGCAAATTTTTCAAATGATGTGGCTGTCCACATCAGTTGCCACCTAAGGTGGTATAGAAATGTGGTATAAAAACATGGTATGAATATTATTACTCATTCTTATGTGGCATGACATATAATAGAGTTGCTATCAAATTACTTCAAATAATTTTTAATTAATTATTAAATGTTTTTAATTAATTTTTTATTGGTTTAATCTGGATTATCACATCTTGGAGCAAGAGTCCAGGAAACTATCTTGAAGCAAAGACATCGGCAAAAAAAGAAAAAACTGGAGCAAGAGTACAGGAAACTATATACGTCCTTCGCTTTTCAGAATTACAAATCATTAACAAAGAAATTAAATATGCGAACAACCCCTCTCCCTTTGTTTCTAAATTCTCCGACTTCTACTTCTCCTGGCCACTAACCATGAAAGGTATGAATGTCCACCATGGATGACTTGTTCTTGACATCAATAGAAGGCGATTAGTTTTAGTAAAGGATTATTTATATATTTAAAACTTAAAATATAAAACAGAAATTAAGAAAAGAAAACAATGTAATAAAATAATATTTTAATTTGACATATCAGGTGGAGACTGAAACTTTAAAAGATGTCAAATACTACGTGTAGGGTGTCAAATTGTAAATTTATGTTTAAAATCTGACATCTCCATTGACGATGGTCTTAGAGGGTTTTCTTACTGCGTTTTCCTGTCGTGTCTATTTTGTCAAGTTCCCTTGTAATCTGATATTATGCGAACAAAATGAAGCCTGAAACAATTCCTTGGATCAAATTATTTAAGAACACGATTTATTCTGTCTAGGAAAAAAAACTTTCTGAACAGGGTAAACTGAATGGGAACCAAACTAGTCCTATTCCTTTTTCAAATAAGATTTAGCAATCCGGCCGTCAGCTCCTTTAGGGTAGATACCGCCAGTGACACTTTCATCGCCGCTACCATATACAATCCTTAGTATCTCCTCTGGAGTCCTGTCATATGCAACTGAGTACTTGTCTCCGGCGAGAATGTTGCCGCTACTTCTTCCCTCAGCACCTATGTATTCGTGAACCAAAAGGCCTTCATCTTTCAAACCTGTGCGTCCTAGCTTATTCCTTAGAACCGAAATACGATTTGTGAACTCAGCCACTGTAATTCCATACGGTTTCACTATCAGGTCCGCGTGCTCGTATAGTAATGTTCGAATCACTGCATCTTGCCCTGATTCCCCAAAAGACCTGCAACTAGCTGAACAGGACCAAATTGCACATTCAGTTCACGATGGTATGTGAAGAGTAACAAATTTGGTTATGCTTTTAAGGTAACGTTCTCTCGCTAGACTTATTTTTCTGGACAAATGTCAAGACTATAAATATGGACGATGAATCATGTTGATTCTTGTCATAATGTGCGGTCAAGATTCACATTCTAAAAACACGATAATTATCTAACATAATACTTTCAATTCATGGTAAATAGCAAGGATTTCATGTTGAAAGATTAGCTACAAATTACGTCCTTAAGTAATATTTTATGTTCGAAATCGTTTGGATAGAATATTAACAAATATAAATATTTGGATTTTGTACGAAAACGAAGTCAAATAGATAAATATAAGTTTATTTCAAGTAATGTTATTTAGGCTCAAGAATCAGATTAAAATGGACAACTCATTATATTTGATTTTTCATTTAGAGGGGATTGAGAGGTGGATTAGATAATAATGAAACTTATCGTTTTAGTTTTACTGTTTGAGGAGAATTGGAATCATAATTTTTTTTTATGAGTAATTCATCTTCTACCTTCAGGTTGTACACAATGTTTTCATTTCTCACTTTTGCATACCTTAAATATAATAGGATAATAGGTTATCCATTCCAATCCAATCATAATTGGACACGAAACAAAGCCTTACACACATAAAATTAAGGGTAAATTGTCATTTGACCCCTTGAACTCTTAGTCCCGTTAAAATTGACCCCTAAATGGTAATTAACCCCCTTGAACTATTTGAAATAAGCCAATTTCCCCTTGTCATTAGATTCCGTCCACTATTATGTCAATTTCAAGGGAAAATTAGTCTTTTTATTATTAATTCTTACATGTCACTTATAACCATCAATAAAATTATGATATGTGGACACATAATAAAGTTTATTGTACTAAAAAAGAATAATAATGTGTAATGACATGTCATGTGAAATGGTTCGTTGTGTAAAACCGTAGTAATAGTTTAGGGGGTCAAACCGCAGTTTACCTAAAAATTTAACCACTTGTGTTAGTGGATCCTACCTCTATTAGAGAGATGATAAGTGTAGTATTACTCTAAACTAACACTATGTTTGGATGAGGAAAATAAACTTGAGAATTTTGACAAAAGTCAGAATTTAGAAATTAGCATACACTAATTCCCATGTTTGGATTCATAAACATAGAAATTTAGAATTTCCGTCTGTAACAAAAAAACTTGGAATTTGGAACCTCCTCCCAAGTTTAAATTTCATATAAATAGATGTCATTTTCAAATTTATGTGAGTGAATTTAAAAATAAAATCCGTTTTCAAATTCCATTTTATTTTAAGTTAGCCAAATAAGAAAATTCACAAATTTTAGAAAATAAAAATAAAAATTCTGTCATTTCTATTTCTATCACTTTGAAATTCCTTAATAATCTTAAATTTCCTCGTCCAAACACAATGTAAAAGATTTCTACAAATTTAAACGTTTTACACAAATTTATACAAAAACATTTCTCAATTTCTCTGCCCTCAGTTTTCTTATCATTCCTGTTTTTCCTACACTAGTTGTTCTACCCTTCCGTGTTCCCTATCTTCTATATCATCATAGTCAGCGTCGACAATAATAATCCCATCTTCATCTTCATATTCTTCGTCATCATACTGCATATCATCCTCTTCTTCTTCATCAGAATCTGTACCTCCACCGAGGGTGTGAAACTCAGGAGGAGGAGGGCAGTCTTCTGTGATTGCCTCGTCCCTCTTGATCACAAGATGCAGAATGACTCTCTCATCCTTGTCTAGCATGGTCTTGAAGTCATTTATCCATTTGGCTTCCATCTCAAAGTTCATCAAAACGTAGTAAGCATTCTTTGCTTTCTTTATTTGGTATGCTAGTCTTCGCATTCCCCACTCACTCACTCTCCATATCCTGGCTTTCTTCTGCCCTAGAAACTCTGCAAGCAATTCCAATATAAACTTCAATAAACATTTGTCGATATATTTCAACTGCAATTCATAAGGGTAAGGGAACGTCATTCTACAAGAATTCCGATAAGTATATGCCCCTTCAGTAGAACGTTAGCAAGTTGCTATATGAATGTTCAATCTAAGCAATACTTATAGGTAGATGAAATTATACCAATTACAAGCTCACTTGCCATGTCAGGCGAAAAACTAAATTACAACGTTAAAAACAAGAAAAGCTATCCATCCAAGTTCATCACCACTCCTCAAAATTCTTCAAATATGATACCTAAAGTTAAATTGCTAAAGATTTTTCAAGGGCCAGCGCTGACATTATTTCAAGGGCAAGCTAAATGTGAGAGATCAACATTTCAGCAAGGAAAACATTAACACCGAAACACCCAGACATCATCACAGTATCTGTAACCTTATTTCGAACTCTACTTCTGTTTGTCTCTTTATTGTAGAGACAGTACTAAGAGAGTTGGAAGACAAAATTTTAAATAGACCATGGTGAACCTATCATATTCGGTTCAGTAATAACGGAGACATTACTAAGAGAGTTAGAAGAGAAAATTTTGCATACATCAAAATCATGGTGAATCTATGATTCAGTATTAACAGAGACATTACTAAGAGAGTTGGAAGAAAAAAATCTAACCTTCAATTTTCTCCTTGACACTCCCAACCTCTTCCGCATGCTTCTCCTGAATCAGATAAACCAGTTCATAGTGGCGCACTGTAACAGAGGAAACAGTAAGTCATAACCCGCCCACTGTGGTTAAAACTCAATAACATTTTCCACTTGTTTTATGAATTATCGGAAAGACAATTTCTTTCACCAATTAGATCACACAAGTCAAACCAAGAGACAAACCTACTAGCAAGAAAAATGAGCATGAACCACACTTACTTCGTTCCTCATTCAAATCGCTTTGCTGCTGAAGCTTCAAAAATTCATACACCTTCTCTGCGTAGTGACGAAAACAAAATTAATAACTGCAACACCCCAAATCATTCTTCGAAAAAAGGGCAATCGCTACTCCTTTTTCTAAAAGCAGCAATCACGTTTGAATCATGATGACTCGCCTTCTTCGGCATCAGCAAACTCGGGGACAAGATGACCATCTTCCTGAATTTTCTTCTGCAATTCATAACAAAGTCTCATCCCAAAATCCACCATAATTAAACATAAGCAACCCAAAAAAATCTTATCTTATCCACATTCATTTAGTTTTTCGAGAAAAATAAAATCTCTTTCGACGCAAGGCTCACACTTGAGTGGTAAAAGACAATAACCCAAAGAAACAAAACAAACCCACAATTTGAATGTATCAGAAACAATAATTTACTTAGTTTAAATCCCCCATAACAAACTTTGTGCATTCTACAGCAGCCAAAAATTAAAGGGTCGCACTCAAAAGTCTCAATTTTTCAGAAGCCAAAGTTACACAAGTCAAAAAATCAATAAACCCAAAATAAAGAAGTGAAAATAGAGTAAAAAAACAAAGGAGTTTGTGTAGAAATTTAATTAATGGCAACCTGTCTAAGCAGCACAGATTCAGGGAAAGGCCCAGTGGCCTCATCCGGTTTCGATGCAAAGCTGTGATTGTCTTCCTTCTTCTTCTCCTTGTTGCTGTTCTTCTTCGCACCAATAATCACCGACCTTCTCACTCCGACTGAGAGCTTCTGAGCGGGAAATGGCCGGCGAGAAGAAGACGACGAGTACCCATTTGAGAATTTCAAGCTCGAATTTTGGTTTCTGGAGGATGACCCATTTGCGCCGACCGGTTTTAGAGCCGTTGGAGTGAGAGAAGCTCCAGAGAAGGAGTGTATGAGTGCCCCCATTCGAGCAGTTTTGGAGTTTGAGACTCGGCGGTACAAGTTAAGGGAGAGGGGTGGTTTCGTAATTTCGGTGGAATTTAAATGTTGACTTTTGGTCGATAAATACCGGAAAAGGATCCGGAGGCCGGAACTTGAATTAGAATATCGTGATCATAAGATTAGAAATTATTTTAAAATTTAAAATTAAATATAAATAATACTTAATGAAAACTGAACGCATGATGTATGATGAACATTCAGGATTCGAAAAGAATCATTTTCCATAAATACCATGGTATAAAGCCATAATGGTGCGTTTGTTGCACCAAACTATTTCGGATTGGACTAACTGTAGGGACTAAACTGGACTAACTTAGACTAGACTAAACTGGACTGATTTAGTGAAATGTTTGGTGCAGTATTGAACTACGAAGCAGGATAATTAACAAACTCTAAAATTATATTATTTTAATGCATATCTAGAATTTTTTATAATTAATTATTCCATTTTTTTTCTTCTAGAAACCTTTTTCTAGAATGCCGTCTTCTCTGCCTCTCACTCCCCCTTTTTTCTACATCGGTAACCTCAATCCTCTGAGCGTCTTGATTGTCTTGGCCTGAACATCTGTTGCTTTCATGGAATCTGTTTGCAAAAAAAAAAAACCAACGAAACACCTTTCAAAATCCCATTTCCTTTCATGCAATTCCCCAGTTCTTACTAATTGCCATTTCATTTTCTTTTGTTTCTTTCTCTCAATTTTCTCACCAACCAAACACCTTTCAAAATCCCCAATTCCAAATAATTGCTCACCTTGTCTGGCGTACCGGATTCCGATCATGGTCCGCTGAAAACGACAGAGTCGGAAATTGAATTCCAGCGACGGAACGCGACTGGTGGGGGAAGAATCAGCAAAAGCGAGGTGGTTGGTAAGTGAGAAAATTAAGGACGTTTTTGAGAGAGGGAGAGCGATGTGTGTGTACGCCCGCGAGATCTGAGATGCCAAAAGACCCAGATGGTGGAAGACCCCAAATCACCGAACCAGATGAAAAAAAAAAATCCTTATTTTCGAGGATTGAGATTTTGTAAGTTCAAACGAGGCACAAGGTTTGGACGAGCCAAACGAAGCAGCGCGACAGTCTTGGGATATTTGGGGGTCTGGCTAAGAACTTTTAGTGAAAGAGTCAGTCGGAGGAGAATTTATCATAAATAGCAAAAAATTAACCATTAATTTCAAATATGTCAATTTTTATAAAAACTTTTAAATATATCTAAAATCTTATTTAAATAGACACAAATACCCTTCAATTTATATGAATAATTAGTTAACTAAAAAACTTCTTGTGTTATAATTAAGTGTTGTTGACCCATGAAATTAAGGACTATGGTGGCCTAATCATGCTCAGCTTGCACTAACAAAATTCATAAACATGACGAAATTGTCATCATCACTATATGTGTTCAACTTGAAACTAAATTATGTGTCATTGTAACAAATTTATGAGAAGAAGATAGACTCACACAATGTCTACATATAAGTTGACTCGAGCAATATTGTAACAGATTTACGATTCCCAGCAAAAAGGAATTCATGTACACTGCAGATATAAAAAATCCAAGAATTGTCTTTTTTGTCAAATTTAAATGATTGTACGTACAACGAAAATAAATATTAAGATGATCAAAAGAAAATATTTATCCACTACACCTAAATTTAATAAAAGTCTACAAAGTAGGATGAAGGGGAACGGGATTCCTACAAGTTTGTTTATAATGGTCATTTGAACCACATTTTGAACACTTTCGAGTTGATTTTTCTTCTCCACGTGATGGGATTCTCTTTTCTTTGCGCCTACCACATCTTCTTCGGGTAATTGGTGGTAGGACAATTCTTTCACGCACATCATCAGTTACTATCCAATCAATCTGATCACCAACTGGCCATATGGCTTCTGCATACACAGTGACCAGAGAGTTTGTAGTATAATAATGGGAACACATAGGATAACATGAAATTTGTCGGTGCCTACATATATCACAAGCATGTGAGCAAGGTAATTGGTCAAGATCAAATTGCCGGCAAGTGCAACTCTTTTCCTCTAAATTCACAACTTCAATACGAGACCCGTCATATACATGAAACGAGTAAGCTGCGATAGGCGATACCTGTATATTCACATACATACATATATTACTCAAACAAAAGAACCACTGATCAACAATAATTCTTTGGCAATCATCGTATCCTGATGATCAACAACTATTTTGTTCTAACAAAAAAATAAAAGCTATAAGAGTTGTAAACATGTTGCCAGATTTTGTTTGCATGGGGTCCGCAAATATATGACTATAATGTGATTAACAATAATTCTTGCTAAAATGATACGTTGATTGAGATTAAAAACCCAAGACAAGTAAGATGAAAGGTAAGATCTAGTATGTGCCAGAATTAAATAGGCAACTTAAAAAAAAAAATTCTATGTAAGTGAATGAAGTAAAATACCTGGAATGATAATCCTTGCTTGTTATTTTCTCGCACCAATTTGTCTGCCCAATCTGTTAAATGTGTATTCATTTTGGCTACCTTAGTTCATCGCTCATAAAACCACTTCTGAAGAATATTTATTCTTAAATACTCAAGAAAATGAGTGATAGGTAGTTTACGAGCATCTCTGGTGATTGCATTGAGACATTTAGCAATATTTGTTGTCATGATGTTGTACCGCTTTCCATCAAAGTAGGCATGCGTCCACTTTTCATATCTAGCTGAATGGAGATAATTACCCACCTCAGAATCAACTTTATATATTTCAACCATAAGACGATTAAATTCAGGAACACAATATGTCTTAGCAGCTGTAAAATACAATTTGTGTGCTTTCCCATGCTTAAAATAGTGCCTAAGGTTTTGACTTATATGGAATATGCATGCACCATGATGGGCATTGGGAAAAATAGTTGAGAGAGCCTTTCGAATGCTTACATGTCTATCAGAAATGAACACTAAATCATCAATTTCCCCAATTGCTCCTCGTAATTTTGTCAAAAACCAATTTCATGATGCGTCATTCTCTGAATCTCCAACTCTGAATGCTAGAGGGTATATTTGTTTATTGCCGTCCATGCATGTGGCAACAAACATAGTTCCTAGATATTTACCCTTTAAAAATGTCTCGCCGACTGCTATTATCGGCCTAATAGCACTTCGAAATCCTCTTATACAAGGTCCAAGTGACACAAAACAGTACAAAAAACGATTATTCTCATTAGTTTCAATATGTGTTATCGTACCTGGATTTTTGGCTTCTAACACAGCAAAATAAGATGGAAGTAACACGTATGATTCTTCCGGTGATCCCCTAACCAACTCTAATGCATGTTCCCTAGCTCTCCAAGCCTTCACATAACTTATACTCACACCCATGTCCTTCCGTATATCATCTATGATGTCACGTGGTCTATGTACTCGTGATACACCCTCATACTTAGACTTTATGCATTGACCAATAAGAGAGCTACTTGCTTGTTGATGATGGCGATTAATAACGTCCAATAAGCATGAGTTCATAGCAACGTATTTTCTAACCTTGAAATAAGAAGATTGCCGTAATTTAGAAGCACGTAATTTCCACTTGCATCCGTCACCGATACAACCAACTTCAAACCTTTCTTTGCTTGATCTCTTGAGTTTGAACTCATAATTGTTCTTCATAGCATCAATGCCCAACTTTTTTTTTAAATCCTCCTTAGTCTCGTACAATTGACCAACAACTAAATCTTCATCTGAATTGCACAGGTCCATGTCTGATTCATGTGCAATATATTTGCCCTTATGACTATCTGATCGGTTAGAGCTGGGTTCGTCAAATTGCATATTAATAGGCACATCATCACGCACCATGCTTTCAGAAGGCAACTCATTGAACTCAACATTATCTTGGAACACATTATCAGACTCCATATGTGGCATATTCTCAAATTCTTCTTGATACGATGCATCCTCAAATTCTTGATTTACCAAGTTGTTATTTGAATCATGTCGCATATTATCTTCAAAATCACTTTGAGCAACAAAGTTGAGTTTCGTTTGCAATGGGTCTTGTTCGAAGTTAGTCGGAGCTTGTTGATTGATCCCACTTTCAGAAGAAAATACTTTCTGCTTTAATGTAATACATAATGGAATCTTCCAAGACCTTGAAAGGTTTTCAAAAATAAATGCCTTGACATCATCATCATCAACTATATCTGCAGGCCATGTAGTTTCCATTGCGTTATGTATGACTTTCATAGTTACCTCATATTCATTTGGGTCCACATTCACAATACCATGTACTTTCTTCTGAAGTTCCGCAAACGTAATTTTATCTGAAACAAGTAATCCTTTTGTTTTGCAATTTTTGTACGTTGAGCGAGCCCACCTCCCACCATAGTTCACCAAAATTGTCAAACTAGACATTTTCCTGAAAATAAGCAAAACAATAAAAAAAAAATGGCATAAACAGATAGTTGAAATAAACAAAACAGTACACAAAATAATAAAAAAAGTAAAACTATATGCAATCAAACATGTAATTGAATAAACAGACAGTTCCAATCACAAAGTCTAACAAAAAATATAAACTAATAAACTAGTGTTGCACAAATTGTTTTGTATAAAAGGTTCTTAATATGTGAACTACTCCAGACAATACAAAAATCAAACTATCGTATTAAGCAAACAAAATGCAAGAAAAGTCTGCTTTAACCATGTAAACAAAATCTGGGATACGATACTGCTGCGTTAACCATGTAAAAAAAGCCAATAGGTCCCTTTTGTAGGTTCTTAATATAATACGATTTTGTTAACTATTGTACCAAAATTCTGCTTTAAACATGTTTGCCAGATTATGTTTGCATTCAGAAGGAAGAAACTATAAGATCAAAGAGACCACGTAGACAAGGAAAAATGCAAGAAAATTAACCATCTGCACTCACCGTTGTTTAGGGCTGCACGTCTCCACAGTTTTCTCCTGGCAGTCGATGCCTTCACTCTCTTATGCACAGGTCTCCACTGTTTCTTACGTCTAGGGTTTTGCCGTCAGGCTTTCTAATTCCTCATCTAATAGGGTTTTTGTTTTTTTTTAATTTTTTTGGTTTTTAAAATTGAGGGGTATTTGTGTCTATTTAAGTGAGATTTTGGATTATTTGAAAGTTTTTATAAAAATTTACATATTTGAAATTAAGGGCTAAGTTTTTGCTATTTATGATAAATTCTCCAATCGGAGCGAGTCCGACTTAATCCCATTAAACCTAATCCTCCAGCCTAACAAACATGAGACTACAATAATAGCTAGTCTAGTCCAGTGAGCCCAAACAAATGCACCTTAAGCGAATAAAAATATCATATTACTCTTGAAATAAAATGGAACCCTAATTACATGATGACATAACTAACCCCGAGGGCAGAACTTGAAATTTCCACTGAGGTGGAATGTAACTTTCCGTTTTCCTCCTTCTATTAGAATAGTGCTATTTACACATCCATTTTACCTACCACATACCCTTGTTAATTTTTAACTATTAATCTTCTTCAATTTATTCGACCTGACAACCGAAAATTAAGAGAAATGTGCGGATAACACTAACCTCTATTATATGCGGGTGACTAAGTGACTTTGTTTTGAGAGTTGTTACTTGTTTGGATAAATGAACCAATTTTGCTTGGTGAGATAGGCTAAAGACTGGTTTGGCGTTGCTGAAATTACTTCAAAATCATGTGTCCAAAACAAAAGACAGAAACAGCTTTGTCAAAATCATGGGCCCAAAACAGAAAGCAGAAGCAGCTCTACCCCTGCTTTTGAAAACAACATTATTTTTTCACAGCACATCAACCCTAAACTAGCCTTAAGTTCCATAGTTTCCTTCATAAGAATGAACACAATTTATGTATGTCCAAAAAGGGGTACAAAATGGGTTGTTTTTGTACAAAATTTAACTAGCAACAGGGGTGGATTAGTATCAAGACATTTCAATCCCCAATGGCACCTAATTAGGGTACCCTGTCAAGAATCAAATTCAAATCGAGCCACTGGAGATTGAGAAACCATTTCGATACCACAAGTTCAAAGCTGAACCACCAAAGCGATCCTATTGGGAGCATAACAAGGATTAAATCGACTGTGTCGCGGGTTTATCATTTTTAACTTATGATTAATGATGAGACGGTATACAAACTCTGTAGTATAAGATGAGGAAATAATGGAAGCTACGAAGACGATTAAGAATAATGAGACGGTACAAACTAAGAATGATTTGACGGAGTACAAACTCCGTAGTATTGCAGGCTAATGGTGATTAGATTCTATACTTAATGATGTCAAACTTTCCTCAGGCCTTTTCTTCTGAAAAAACAAAAAGACAACAGGCCGACATTGAACATATGAACTTTCTTATCAGGAATCAGTATCACTAAGATTAGTGCGAAACAAACGGCGACAACAGGATACTCACCATTTCTTTCCCTTTTTCTTTCTCTTGTTAGCACAGCCACTGGTGCTGCCACCGCTCTTGGTACCAGGTCCGGATTTGGCGGACGAGCTCTCAGTGGAGGTGCCAGCACCAGAATTTTCAAACATGCCAGTTTGCACTGCATTCTGTAACCACTCGAAGAATTCTTCCTCCGTCATGTTCTCTTCCATACTCGATGTTGGCATCCGACCTCCTCTTTGCCCTGAACTTGCTCCCTTTCCGGTATTATGCTTATTAGAGGTCACACTAGTGTTCACATGAAAACTTGGCTTGTGAGTGTTGGCTGGACATCTCATTCCCTGCAACAAAACTTAGCTTCATGCACATCTGCTTTCAATGTGACAATAATTGTGTGTAGGTGTAGAAGCCAGCATGCGTGTTTTTCAAAAGGAAAAAGAATATCCATGATAAACTTATAAGAACAATTCAAACTGAATTACCTGGCAAATATACCACTCGGTAGCATTGTATATCTTGCTATCGGCACAAATAAATGCGGATGGAGCATCTAACTGCACATACAACATTATTTAAAAAGGGATAATCTCGCATTAGACACATTTCAGGTACTAATAGACAAAGTCAGACAAAGTCTTTAGTCATACTGATGATAATTCTTTTTCATTCTCTAAGGTTCTTTTCTTTCAGTTCCTACTCGCAAACAATAAGCAAACTATCAAGACGCAAAATTCTAAAACAACCTTTCTCCGGCATATATAAATGCACGTACCTTCTGCAACATTCCAAAGAAGAAGGGTTGGGAAGATTGTTCAACCCACCCATCACCATCTTTTGCTTGATGAAAATCTTTGCAATCCTTTCAAAAGAGAAATTCCACAATGAAAACAGCAGCACCAGGCGCAAAAATCTCTAGTAGCATCACGCTTTAAGGATGCAAAACCCTTAAACTCTTTGACAGATGCAAACTAATAGAACAACATTAAAAGCTTTAAAGGTAAATGAAAACCTGGCACCATCGTGATTGGGATTTTGATTTCCTGGTGAGCACCCAAACATGCAAATTGCCGCACTTATTGCAGGCGATTCTCCTTGAATCCCCAAATGGGTCCTCGCCATCAGCTTCTGGGTGTGGAAAGCCAGGGGGAAAGACACTGTGCCCTCCATTCTAAGAAACATATTGCAATAAAAGCTTAGGTAAGGTGGATAGACAAAAAGACTAAGAACACATAATAAGTGACATCACTCAGAGCTATATTCAGTAAATGAACAAACAATTCATGGCAATGGTATGTACCCAAAACAACACAAGTTTCTACTAACAATTCCAAAGTTAATCACAAAGTTGAATGATATGACCCCCTTGAATTTCAGGAACTGACTGACAGGTTTCACTATCAAGCTTCAACCTCTTGTCACATCATTCCTCATGGATATGGAAGAAATTAGTCAAAAGATTTCAGATTATAAAACCAATTACAAGAAAGCATACAAATTAGATAAATACTACCTTTTGTGAAGCACTTTGAAATCTACGGAAAATGTTCAGCAGTTCCTCTCTCCTTAATTCGTCGTCATATGTTTTTCGCTTCAGGGAATCAAGTAAAATCTAGAAAAGATGGAGCAAAAAGGACCAACATACAATCAGAATCAGAATCAGAATCAAATAGACCATAGAAAAAATTTCAATGCATATCAAATGATAACCTCATATGCATTTTGAAGTTTCTTGAAAGCTTCAGCAGCTTTTTCATTTCCCATATTTTTATCAGGATGGACCAACATTGCCTGATAAGAAATATAACAAACTTGTTTAAAGAAAAAGAAATATTTTAACAGAGCAGTATAACATGTTATCCAGGAGCAGTACTTCTATATGTGTAACCGAACTCTGGAAAGATAAAAGTCATCATTCACCATGGTAAAACAAAGTTAGATCTCAGACTCAATGCTTGGCTGTACAAATCTTGAAACTTCCAAGAGAATAACATAGCAAGAAACAAAGAAGTTGGAAAGGATCCCTTTTCATGCCTATTAGAGCAAACAAATAATGGCACTTACCTTTTTCTTGTACTCCCGCTTCAGTAAAGAAACATCTACATTCTCGTACCGAGAAAATCCCAACGCAGAATAGTGATCAGTACAGTTTAACAGCCGGACTACTTCATCTTCAGAGGTTATCTCAGAATCAGTGCCACTGGTCGAAGGTACTCCAGGGCTACGATCAGCAGAAAACCATGGGCCATTTCCGGAGGATGAAGCATGCGCCTGCTCACTGTTAAAGAAGTCTGGTTGACCTGGCATTCCTGATGTTTGCTCAGATGATCCGTTGGGTCTTCTCTGCTGACTTACGTTGTTCTTTAGGAAATATATCAGATAATCACTTGAGATAAAAGATAAATTCAGCCCCAAAAGCAAACCCAGCCATCCAACAGATGTCCAAGCACAATAAATGGAATACACAGTGGCAATTGACAGGGCAATACGCTCATGGCTCAGTGTGAATGCCAAACCTGAATGTTGAAGAATGTCAAACCTCATCAAGCTGTGATGAAGAAATATGCATACTATAAATAGATGATCTGCACTTGTAAGAAGGTAAAAGAATCACCTCCTAAGAAGATTATAAATCCTGTTGTCCAAAAGCTTCCATAGAACCACAAGAAAAGAACTCCACAAAAAGAAACCACCAAAATCGAGAGCATGAACCCAATGAAAAGTCCAATCAAAGCAGCAAAGACCTGGGAATTTATTCAATAGGTATGAGAGCATACTAATGCAAAACTTAACAGATACTCTTAAGCTCAACCATCCGCCTCACCCATTGCAAAAAAAAAAAATAACAAGTAATTATTCATAAGGAAACATTCATAAAGTCTGGATGTTCAACAAGTGAGAAATAAACAGAAGGAACCAGGGAGGTTTAAAAGCACAAGGGACTCAAAACAGGGGCATTTTATTGAAAACAAATCAAGTAGAAAAAAATAAGGCCAACTATAATAATAAACATCCCAGCCATAGCAACTATAAATTATAATGAAGTGAGTGTTCAGTAGCGACTTAGCAATACTAGGGCTTACCAACACAATCAGAAACTTGAACATCCCGGCCATAGCAACTACTGAGAGAATACTGCACCATATAACTGAAAAGAAGGAAGTCGTCCCCATCCGAACTAAGTTATCAAAGCCCCTTAAGGTGCAATCCAACCAGGCCATTGATAAAAGAAACAATATTCTCCCAAACTGCATAAGCCACTTCAAAACGAATGGATATGCCTGCTCAAACTTTGTTTTGACATAATCACGGGCATACAGTGCCTTACTTTTTATGGTAAGAAACAATGGCTCATGCCTCTGTAGCCATTCACTAGCCATCTTCAAGAGCGGCGATGCTGATGCCTTCAAGTTTCTAAACAATAGGGTATCTGAAAACTCTAATCGAGCCATCAAAGTTCTCATATGCCATCTATTCAGGGAGGAACCAGATTTTCTTTTTGTGTGTTTTCGGCGTAAGTGGCTCGGAGGTAATGTCCCATTTTCTTCTCTCCTGCTTGGAGCTTCATTATTCCCATTGTGATCTCCAAAATCACTCCCTAAAGAACTTGACTCCTCTGGACCCTGCACTGCATCCATATCTTGCTTCTCTTTCCTCAAAGACTTTCCAGACTTTTGTTTGCTTTTATTCTCATCTTCAGGATGATTGGTTTTACTTGCACTGGCTGAAAGAGGACTGCTTGGCTGGTCACCATTTGGCAGTTCCTCTCCAGGAAAAACTTTCACCTCACTTGCCTTCCCATTCCCTTTCGTTTCTCCCAGTGAACACCCTGAATCTGAACCCTTCTTTTTGTGCTTTGATGTCTGGCGATCTACAGCATTCTTCTGTTGATTACCCTTCCGAGCCATAGGGTAAAAGACCTTGACGTACTGAAAATTAAGTCAAGCAAGATGACTTACAATCGATTCAAAGCAGCCATTCCAGAAATACAATCTGAAAATAAACAACACACACAGTCACAAGGATGCATGTATTCAAAACTTTTTATGAAGTACTTCCGCAAAAATACGACCATTCATAAATCATCGAAAATCAGACTAGCATTTGTTTTGATAAATTGATTACCGAACTGAAAATTGCCAATGACAGTCATATATAAGTGAAAATCTAAACTTCCCAACTTTACTGATAACAGGCCTTTACTTAGAGAACTACTAAAGAGTAGACTTGGGAATCGAAAAAGGGTCACGGACCCCATATCAATACTGGGTAACCTGCATAAATTTTGAGGTGTGAAGTACAACAAAAACCCAAGAATTTCAATCAAACAAATAACCAAAACCTCATGCAAAAACAAACTTACATTGTTAATTTCGCAAGAAACAAAATTCTCAGGAAGAAATACATATTACACTGTATTGTTATCAACTTATCACCCACGAATCGATATAAATTTCAATATAAAAGCAAAAATCGCAAAACCCCACTTGAGATTAAAAGCCCCAAATGTCAGAAAAATGATTAGAACCCAGTTTAAATCATTCAGCATTCCAACACACCGAACAAAAATTCGATGAAAGCAATAAAATTTAGCAGAACCCATATCATAAAATCACAGGAGAATTAGTAATTAACATTGAACGACTGGTGCGGACATACCTGGAGCTCGGAGGCATACAGAGGGATCACTGAGAGAAGAAACAGAAACCAGAGAGCATGAAATTTCTCTGTTTGGCGAATTGAGTTGTTCTGGAAATGGAGGAGCTGAGCAATCAGCAATCAGCATGCAATCCAAATGTCACAGTTTTTATTTGGGTCTGCAAAAAAAGGTCGGAGAAGCACTCGTGAAGAAGCTCCGTAAGAGTTTTTCTGTTGAATTGGGGTCTGTTTGGCTGACTGGATTTCCTCGTTCCTTATCCGTATTGGGCTTCGCCGCTGAATAACAACAGTTGTCGCCTCGCTGGACTACGTAGGGCTCCGGGTCCCACGTGTCCTTTAATTTTCGGATTTTCTTTTCAGCCCATAAAGTTTTCTTTTGGTGTGGTGTGAGCCTAGTAAACACCTCCAGCTGCTTTTAGAAGAATCTCTTACGAGAAGTGCTTTATGGAAAAGCAATTCCAAACAAACTCTTTTTAACATTTTGTACCGTTTGATTACTGAGGTCTGTTTTTCAATGGCAGCGGGAAGGGAAACTCTTAATTTTCACGATAATATACTTATCACGTGAATATATTCTCAGCTGAATGTAAGTTTCTTCTGTAAAAATGACGTATTGTTCAGTTTATAAATCTCACAGACCGTTTTAGAATAGCGGTGGTAGTGACCAGCCAAGTAGTAAGATGAGCTGCCAGCAGTCTGGCCGGACCGAGGCCAACCCTCCTTTGATAGGAACGGCGGGCGTCACGGCCACGATCCTCTTTCTACTATCAAGAAAATAAGAATTATATGATAGAAGGTATTTTAAGAGTAATTGATCAGAGCAAAGGAAGCAGCAGATTTATTCCAAAGCCAAAAGCACAAGATTATAATTTATACTGCATAAGCAAATGTTGATAGCTGTTTTACAAACCCCAATCGGCCAAACATATACAGATAATTAACTTAGGAAATCTATGTACAGAGGAAGTTATTACATGTAGTAAATGGTAACTTCACTACACCCATTCGCCCTGACCGGATTATAGCGTTAGCGGAGTAGGGAACCTGCCGAAAAAGAAGTGAACACTTTGCTGAGGAACGAAGCTTCATGTTTGTTTTTCTTCAAACCCCCAATCCGCTTGCTCACCGCTACTACGCTACTAATGGGGTCTCGGTTGATTTCTGTAGGGCGTTCTTCACCTAAAGGCTCTTCATATCATGAACTTGTCCAAGCCAAACACTTCTTGTTGTTGCGGGAGAAGGTTCTGGTAAGCTCGTCAGCTCGTCAGGCGCTGGCTTAAGTAATAACTCCTACCGTTGCTAAAGCCTTCTCTTTAAGGCTTTTCACTCCGATCGGCCAAACATATACAAATAATTAACTTAGGAAGTCTATGTACAGAGGAAGTTCATTACATGTAGTTTCACACCTTACTGACAAGAAAAAATTGTGCTCCGAAATGCATGTGCTGAGTACCACAATGGGAGTGTAGAGCTGTTCTTCACAGAGTACATCTCTTTCCACACACGAGTCTTCCGATAAAACACCAATATCTGCTTGTGGTTTGCCAAGAAAACACATTCACCAGTCTGACATATGGGGAAGATGCCCGGAACAAGTCCTTTGATGCATCGAAGACTCACTGTATCCACCAAATGCCATTCCTCACTTTCGTACTCTTTCAGCACCCAAATTTTCATCCAAGCATCTGAAATCTGGATCACAGAGAGGCAACCATCTGACTCCAGCAAGTAAAACCTATTTCCAGACACACATGTCACTTGTTCCGGCAATGACATCTTCCTCCAAACATCATACTCCAAATTGAGAGTGAGAATACAGGAACTACCAGTCAACCAATGAAGTGCACCATTAACAAACACGACTTGGTTCTTATTCATATGGGTGAATTGATCACCCTGAAACGAAACAAACTTCCTCCATTTGTTCGACACAGAATCAAATATCATACATACAAAAGTTCCATCTGACCTATGGCCAAAAGTACGATGATAACCAGCTAAAACAACATTAAACTTCTGAGTCGACAAATTGCAAGCTAATCCCACCAGGGTTGCCTCACCATCAGGATAAAATCGGGTGACATGCCGCTCCCTACTCTTCGGAAGCAACTTGAACTCCCGAGTCATGGGATTACAGACATAGTAAACACCCTTATCAGGAATGCTAGAGCAACACAACAAGCCATTACAGGAGGCTCGGACCTTAACCCTATCCCTCAAGAAATCTAACGAAAATTCGGAAACACCCCTCCGATTGTCCACAACAATCAAATCAGATTTCGATCCTAACGAGTCGGAAACCTCAACCAATAGCATAGGGTTCTTGGCAGAAGTTTCATTGTACAATTGAATGAAATACTCCTCAGAAACCAATCTGTACCAAAGTTTACAAACCGTTTTGCTCCTTAAAAACGACCTAATGGGCAGTTTTGAGAGGATTTGGAGGACGACTTCGTCCGGGAAAGAAACACGTCTTTGGGAATCCATGATCAAATTCTAATAAATATGAACAGGATTCAAATTACCCAGATGCCTAAATTACGAAAAGGGTGTGGAAATCGCTTACCGGGTGAAGAATTCGAGATGGATGTTCGATCGAACGCAGTTTGATGCATCGAAGATGAAGTGGGATTTCACTTCTGAGTTTCAGAGTTCGCCATTCTCTTACTTTCAAAGAGGAGTTATAAGCAACCGAAACGCAAAGGTTGATAAAAGGTGCATCTTTGATCCTTAATTTGGGGCAAAAAGATGGAGAGATTTTTAATCGTCACACGAGAGTTTATATAAATAGTGAGATATATGTGTTAAAAGATTAATAATTTAAAAAATAAAAAATTTTATCACTTATATAAAAATCATTCGTGTTCATGTTACAACTAAAAATTTCTCAAAAAAAATGGAATTGTTTGTAAATTAGGGATTTTGAGATTCGGGTAAGAAAGAATTGATCGAATTTGATTGGATGATGGGCTTTGTGGGCTCCAACCAAGTTGGCCAATGAGAATGGGCCACAGATGTTGAGCACTGAGGAAGTTATCCGAGAAAAAGAGATTCGCGCCAATCGGCGGAATTTTGCAACCGATACATTGTTTAAGTGGTGTCACCAAATATATAATAAAAAACTTCATTTTAATCTTTGATAAAAATGACTTTTAGATAAAAATTATGAGTAAGATCAAAATCTAATTTTAGTCCCTTGATACATTAATAACCTCATTTATTAATTATATTTTGATTTTTTAATTATTTATCTTTTTCTTTCTAATTTTTAATGTATTAATTTTATTTCATTATAATTTTTATTTTCATTTCATTCATTGTAATATATTTTGTTATGAACATTTAGATAAACTAATTTTTGTTATACAATATATTTCGATGTGCTTTATCTTCTTCATTTAGGTATATTAAATTTATTATAATACATTTTGGTGTATACATTTAGGTACACACATTTCGGTACATACATTTCAATACAAACATTTAGGTATATTAATTCAATATAATATATTTCGGTACTAACATTCCGGTGCATACATTTCGGTACACACATTTAGGTACATTAATTTAATATTAATACATTTTGGTGCATATATTTGGGTACATACATTTCGGTACTAACATTTAAATATATTAGTTTAATATAATATATTTCGGTACACACATTTTGGTACTAATATTTAGGTACATTAATTGAGTCTTTCAAGTTTGAAAAATGTTAAATAAAATTAATAAATTACAAAACTATTTTTTGGTCAAAAAAATAAATTAAAATTTGTGTATTAATAAATTTAAATATTTAATGGGAGACGTTAAATAAAATGCACATTAATTATTTTGAATTAAGGACACATTAGGGACTAAAATCAATATTCAATCTAACACCAGGTTTTTTTTTAAATTTTAATCTTCTTGAATGATTAAAGTTCAAAAACCCCAATATATAATTGCCATGTGTTTTAAAATTGTTATACGCGTCACATCGTGCCACCGGTTGTAAGAGAGTTTCCTTCTAAGTGGACGTTTGACACACCCCGACTCGAACACCGGGACGTGCTGGCCGTCACGTGAGCATGACATAGCCATGCGCGCAGTGCGGAAGAATAAATATAGATAAGAAGTACTAGAATAACACAACTAGAGATACAAGAGCATAAAGGAGTGTGAAAATTAACAGCATAATTTACAAAGTTCGAGCATCCTAGGTGCAATCCAGAAAGACATAAACAGGAAAGCAGAATATTTACATGGTTAGTGTACTGTCAGATATGCCTTGAAACCTCGCTTGCCACCAACACTATCTAGTACCTGGAGGGGCGCAAAACAAAAGTGTGAGTGGGCAAAAACAAAGCTTTATCAAAATCACTTCGATACAAAAGTTGTAACCCCTCTCTGTAAAACATGTATACTTCCTAGAAAATATATATACGTACTAATACTGGAAAATCATCATTCAACTAATGCCATGATCGAATGAACCATGATTAGGAATAAGCATGCATCAAGTAACATCAAAACAATCAGGTGATATCCCAACTCAAATCATGCCGGCAATATAAATCAGTCAGCCGGAGTCGTCTCTAGTGACCTGTACGGCTGAATCTATGGCTCTTCAACCAAATCCTCAATTCATCTCTCGATCAATAACCTGCACGCATGACGGAACCACCTAATGTGGTCTGTACGTCAAGCTGGGTATATATATATAACGCTCTGTGCTACGATCACATGAAGGCTGGCGACGAATCGCAAGTCACCTACGAGTCGGAACCACCTAGTGTGGTCTGTACGACAGGCTGGCACCTGCCTTGGATCCAAGGTGAGTGTACGATGCGGGAGGTGAATGATCACGTGAAAGCTAAGCCCTACTCTGGCGGCACAAACCCCGATGTGCAGGTAAATGAGCCATAGTCTAATCGCATTGATATCACCACAATCATCATATCACAAGCACATACTTACCTGACTTACCTGGCGCCCGCGGTGCATCGACATATAATCATATAGACATAGAAATATATATGGCATTCGACATGGCATTCAATTTCATAAAAGCATTTTAAAACATATTTCTGGGAATCAATCAAGTATATATATATACTGAAAACAAAAGCCCACTCACTGATAAGTAGACGGGTCGTAGCCCCCGAGCCTCGCGTGGCTGCGCTCGTCCTCATGATACGTCTCACCTATATGCGAAACAACTATATAACCGTTAATTACGCACATAACCCAAATCAAGTAATAACTTCTCATACATTGCTCAATTGGGGTGTTTGAATATACCAACATGCTCTACTCAATCCCACGAACACCCCTATAATTTTAAAATAATTTTTGGAAGTCCCACGCGCCCTCACGCGCTGACCAAGGCACGGCAACACGCCCTGCCCACGTGCGGCCACGTGTTGTGCACACTGACGGAAACCCTAACGCCGTTAAGGAATATTTCATTAAATCCTTACAATGTTCCGTTAAAGTTAACTGACGCTGTTACCCTTCGTTAGGAATATTCCGTCAACTTTGACGGAATATTCTGTCACTTCAACCTCAGTTCGTCGGCGCTGCTGCGTCGCCGGAAACTGGGCAATTTTTCAAACTTTGATTTCTAGCTCATTTTTCAACCAAATTTCACGAAATTTACACCAAAATGATCCTTAGGACAAGGGGAAGAGATTTATACTTGTTTTAAACCCAAAATCCGCTTGAATCTCGCCGGAGCAAAATCACAATTTCCGGCCAACTCCCAAACCAGTGATCCCGACGTCCAAAGTTCCTCAATTTTGTCCTTCGAGCATCATAAGACGATTCTAAACATTCCTATGATCTCAAAATAAGCTGAAACACCACAGTTTTTGAGTGCATGAACAGTACCCTTCACGGTACTTCACGGTTTCTAGGGTTTTCGTGGGTCTAAACCTAAACTAAAAGTATGGTTGTACTCACCAGGTCACCAGGGTTCCAAATATGGTATTTAGGGCTTTGATCCGTGACCAGATCAAAAGGTACAAGGGTGTCCGTACGTTTGCAGGGGAAAATGATAGAGAGTTTGAGAAGAGGAAGGAGAAGGTGACGAGGAAAAGGGGAAGGGCTGCACACGTGCTGTGTGTATGTGTGTGTATATACTTCTCATCCAATCCCATCCACATAAAATCAACAAAATAAAATAAAATAAATATATAGGTACCCCTACATAAAAACATTAATCCAACTTAACCATTCTCACACCCCCGCAAGGGTAAAAACATCATTTCACAACTAATATATTCCTTAGTTCGGAACGGACTGTTACAATCTACCCACCTTAATAAAATTTCGTCCTCGAAATTTACTCAACAGGTACAACCCATTAAAACTCATAAAACAGTCGTGGGTACAACTCTTTCATCTTTTCTTCCGTTTCCCAGGTTGCTTCCTCCACTGAGCGGTTTTTCCACAAAACCTTCACGAGACGCACTGTCTTGTTCCTCAAGACCTTATCCTTCCAATCTAGTACAGTGACCGGCTCCTCCTCATAAGACAAATCAGGATTGATTTCTAATTGCTGCGAAGGAAAAACATGTGATGGATCTGAAATATAATGGCGAAGCATCGACACATGAAATACATTATGTACTCTAGACAGCTCCTGAGGCAACTCGAGTCTGTAAGCTACTTCACCAATCCGCTCAGAAATCTGATATGGCCCGATATACCTGGGACTCAATTTCCCCTTCTTACCAAACCTCACAACACCTTTCCAAGGTGATAACTTCAAGAAAACCCAATCGCCCACATTATAAGTCTGATCAGTAGCGTGTCGATCAGCTAAACTCTTCTGACGATCTTGAGCTGCTTTCAGGTTAAATTTAATTACCTGAATTTTCTCTGTAGTCTCGTCCACTATCTCTGGGCCTTCCAGAATTCTTTCTCCAACCTCTGACCAACACAAAGGTGTCTGGCAAGCTTTACCATACAAAGCCTCAAATGGTGACATACCAATACTCGAGTGATAACTGTTATTATAGGTGAATTCCATCAGATCCAAACGCGTATGCCATGCATCACCAAACTGCAATACAGAAGACCTCAACATATCCTCTAATGTCTGAATTGTCCTCTTAGATTGTCCATCAGTTTGAGGATGATATGCAATACTATACAATAATCTCGAACCCAGAGCTTCTTGAAATGCCGTCCAGAATTTAGAAGTGAACCTCGGATCTCAATCTGACACAATACTAACTGGCACGCCATGATACTTAACAATCTTCGAGATAAAAAATTCAGCTAGCTTATTTAAAGAAACTTCTCTCGAACTAGGATGAAATGTGCTGATTTAGTAAGTCGATCAATAATCACCCAAACTCCATCATAACCATTCCTTGTACGAGGAAGCTTGTACACAAAATCCATGGTAATGTCTTCCCACTTCCACTGTGGAATAGGAAGGGGCTGCATCCGTCCAAATGGCTTCTTTCTTTCGGCTTTAACCTGCTGACAAACAATACATCTACTCATGTATTCAGCAATTTCTCTTTTCATACCTGGCCAATAATAAAATGGTCGAATGGTATGATACATCTTCGTGCTTCCAGGATGCATATCGTAAGCTGAAATGTGCGCCTCATCAAGAATAGCTTTCTTTAACACTGCATTATTCGGCACGTACATCCTACCTTCTTGCATGAGCATGCCATCGGTCTCCCGAATCCGAAGATCTTTCTTTTTCCCATCATTTCTTAATTGAATTAATTCTTGAACCTCGTCATCTTCCATCTGTGCCTTAAGTATCCGATCAATCAAGATTGGCCTAACCTGAAAATGAGCAAGTAAAGCGGTTTCCCGATCATTATCCTATGATTCTTCTATAACTAGCTTCACTCCCGTCGATCTTAACTCTGCCAGAAGAGGAATACGGCTCGCGTGAATAACATTAATCCTACCCTGAGATTTCCGGCTAAGTGCATCAGCTACCACATTTGCGCGACCTGGATGGTATTCAATCATGCAATCATAATCACTCAGCAGTTCAATCCACCTTCGCTAACGAAGATTCAAATCTCTTTGAGTAAACAGATACTGGAGACTCTTATGGTCTGTGAAGATCTTGCATTTCTCACCATAGAGATAATGCCTCCAGATTTTCAATGCAAAAACAATCGTCGCTAACTCCAAATCATGAGTAGGATAATTCCTTTCATGCTGTTTTAATTGTCTCGAGGCATATGCAATCACCCTACCATGCTGCATCAACACACAGCCCAAACCATTTAATGAAGCATCACTATAAATCTCGAAATTACCACTATCGTCAGGAAGTGCCAACACTGGTGCCTGAGTAAGACAATATTTTAGCTGCTGGAAACTCCGCTCACAACTATCATCCTACTCAAATTTAACATTTTTCCTTGTTAACTTAGTAAGTGGCAAAGCAATCTCTGAAAAATCCCGAACAAACCGTCTGTAATACCTTGCTAAACCCAAGAAACTACGTGCCTCCAAGACGGTTTGAGGCTGCTCCCAATTCTCTATTGCTGCCACTTTCTGGGGATCCACCTGTATACCCTGAGGTGAAACTACATGTCCCAAAAATGCCACCTGATTCAACAAGAATTGGCATTTACTAAACTTGGCATAAAGTCTACACTCCCTCAACCTTTTCAGCACCGAACTAAGATGTCGCACATGCTCTGCTTTAGATTTAGAATAAACCAAAATGTCATTGATAAAAACAATGACAAATCGGTCTAAATACTGCTTAAACACCATGTTCATCATATCCATGAAAGCAGCAGGTGTGTTAGTCAACCCAAATGGCATTACCAAAAACTCATAATGACCATAACGGGTTCGAAACGTCGTCTTAGGAACATTATCATTCCTAATCTTCAGCTGATAATACCCAGACCTCAAGTCAATCTTCGAAAACACACAAGCTCCTCGCAGCTAATCAAACAGATCATCAATACGCGGCAATGGATAACGATTTTTAATCATTACCCGATTCAGCTGCCGATAATCTATACACAGCCTCAAAGTACCATCATTCTTCCTTACAAATAAACCTGGAGCTCCCCAAGGTGAAGTACTAGGCTGAATAAAACCTTTATCTAATAATTCTTGCAGCTGAATTTTCAATTCCTTTAATTCTGCAGGAGCCATTCGATAGGGAGTCAAAGATATAGGATCAGTACCTAGCAACAAATCAATGGTGAACTCAACGTCTCGATCCGACGGCAACCCCGGCAAATCATCAGGAAAAACGTCTGGAAAATGTCTAACCACTCTAACATCCTCCACTCTGCTAGCAACCTCATCATTTAGAACCACATGTGCCAGATACCCCTGGCAACTCTTCTGTAATAACTTCTTGGCTATCACCGTTGAAATAATACCATGCCTGACGTCACTAGGCTCACCAACAAATGTAACCACTGGTAAGCCCAGTCGTAGAAACGTAGCTTTCTTCTCATAACAATCAATGTTAGCTCGATTATAATGTAACCAATCAGTGCCCAAAATAACATCAAATTCAGCAAGATCTAACGGAATAAGGTTAGCGGGCATAACTACATCCTCCACTAACACAGGGCATCCTGGATACATCTACCTTACCTGACACGTCTCACCTCTAGGCATAGAAAACTCTATCTCATAACCAAGAGGTGTGGGATTAGGTTGCATCAATTGAGCAAATGTATGAGAAATAATCGAATGGGTAGCACCATAGTCAATCAATACTTTAGCAAAATGTCCAAGAACATTTAACGTACCCATTATCAAATCGGGGTTGTTCTGAGCGTCCTGCACTGAAAGATTATGAATACGTCCCTAGGTCTGCTGATGTCCCCCACGACCTCTGCTAGAAGGACCACTACGCCCAGATGTACCACGACTTTGCCCCAAATGACTAGGCTGTCTTGAAGTACCTGCGCTGCTCGAGGTAACCTTACCTTGCTGCGGCTGCACACCTGAATACCACTGTGATCCCCCTACTGAATAAGGTGGATACGGAGCATATTCTCCCGAATACTGAAGATATCCACTCTGATAGCCACTGGAATAATAAGGATCCTGAGAATAGGGATACGGTGATGCTGGATAAGGCACTACATCACCCTGATAATGATAAGTGCTCCCCCGACTCGGCTGACCATAACCACTCGATGCTGGAGCCTGCTGTCTCGGCACTGGTACTGGAAATGAAGACATATGTGGCCTCTGCTGATTCTGTGGACAATTAGCAGCTCGGTGACCAAACTGTCCACAGGTAAAACATCCTCGAATACCCTGCCTACACTCGCCGGCATGTCGGCTATTACACATCCGACAAAAAGAAACTCCTGAACCCACAGAACCACCAACATCCTGCTGCCTCTGAAAACGTGGCCCACCAGCAAATCTACCACCTCTATGCTGGCATGTGGACTAAATCTTCCACTGGATGAACTCGAACTAGTCCCACTCTTCTTAAAACTTTGTGTCTTTCTGGGCCCCTATGATACAATACCCTTGCCTTTATCATTCTTCTTGGAATCGTCTTTTTCTTCTTTATCGCTGTCACTAGGCAAGTTCTCAGAATCCTCGATTTGCAGCAGAATCTCATAAAAACCATGATAAGTCGAACAGGGAATCCTGGTAGCCAAAGTACGCCACTTCTTACGAGTACCCAACTTGAATCGACGAAGCATTTCCGCTGGATTCATTGCCACCTCAGGGTGATATCTGGACAAGTCTGTAAACCTCCTGTAGTACTCGTTAGCAGACATCTTCTTCTGCTTTAAATTTGTAAACTCCTGTTTCTTACTGTCGATGTACGCAGGAGTAATGAATCTCTTATGGAACAACTGCTTAAATATCTCCCAATCTGCAGCTTCTTCTCGGGACAACTCCTCAGCCGACTGTTCCCACCAAGACACTGGTTCTTTACCCAAAAACCACGAGGCCGTCTTAACCCATCTGTTTGCAGGCAAACTCCCTTGACTCTGCATTAATCTAAAGGTTTTATCAACATAATTCAACCATTTCTCAGCATCCTCATGCCCTTCATTACCCACAAAAGTATTTAACTTCATATTATACATAGTTTCCAGAGAAGTCCTCCGGGGAGGTTGAAACATTGACTGAATAGCATTAGCGATAGCTTCCCCTAATTGAGCTATATCAGGGAAACTAGGCTCAGAAATCGGACGTGGCTCATGTTGAGGCGGCATAATTCTGACAGAAGACACCAAAATAGTTAGAATATTCCCTAAGTACACTGGACTGCCAAACCAAGGCTCTGATACCAAACTGACACACCCCGACTCGAACATCGGAACGTGCTGGCCGTCATGTGAGCGTGACGTAGCCATGTGCGCAGTGCGGAAGAATAAATATAGACAAGAAGTACTAGAATAACATAACTAGAGATACAAGAGCATAAAGGAGTATGAAAATTAACAACATAATTTACAAAGTTCGAGCATCCTAGGTGCAGTCCAGAAAGACATAAACAGGAAAGCAGAATATTTACATGGTTAGTGTACTGTCAGATATGCCATAAAACCTCGCTTGCCAACAACACTATCTAGTACCTGGAGGGGCGCAAAACAAAAGCGTGAGTGGGCAAAAACAAAGCTTTATCAAAATCACTTCGATACAAAAGTTGTAACCCCTCTCTGTAAAACATGTATACTTCCCAGAAAATATATATACGTACTAATACTGGAAAATCATCATTCAACTAATGCCATGCTCGAATGAACCATGATCAGCAATAAGCATGCATCAAGTAACATCAAAACAATCAGGTGATATCCCAACTCAAATCATGCCAGCAATATAAATCAGTCAGCCGGAGTCACCTCTAGTGACCTGTACGGCTGAATCTATGGCTCCTCAACCAAATCCTCAATTCATCTCTCGATCAATAACCTGCATCCATGACGGAACCACCTAATGTGGTCTGTACGTCAAGCTGGGTATATATATAAATAACGCTCTGTGCTACGATCACGTGAAGGCTGGCGACGAATCGCAAGTCACCTACGAGTCGGAACCACCTAGTGTGGTCTGTACGACAGGCTGGCACCTGCCTTGGATCCAAGGTAAGCGTACGGTGCGGGAGGTGAACGATCACGTGAAAGCTAAGCCCTACTCTGGCGGCACAAACCCCGATGTGCAGGTAAATGAGCCATAGTCTAATCTCATTGATATCACCACAATCATCATATCAAAGCACATACTTACCTGACTTACCTGGCGCCCGCGGTGCATCGACATGTAATCATATAGACATAGAAATATATATGGCATTCGACATGGCATTCAATTTCATAAAAGCATTTTAAAACATATTTCTGGGAATCAATCAAGTATATATATATATATATATATATATATATATATATATATTCTGAAAACAAAAGCCCACTCACTGATAAGTAGACGGGTCGTAGCCCCCGAGCCTCGCGTGGCTGCGCTCGCCCTCAATATACGTCTCACCTATATGCGAAACAACTATATAACCGTTAATTACTCACATAACCCAAATCAAGTAATAACTTCTCATACATTGCGCAATTGGGGTGTTTGAATATACCAACATGCTCTACTCAATCCCACGAACACCCCCATAATTTTAAAATAATTTTTTGAAGTCCCACGCGCCCTCACGCGCCGACCAAGGCACGACAACACGCGCTGCCCACGTGCGGCCACGCGCCGTGGACACTGACGGAAACCCTAACGCCGTTAAGGAATATTCTGTTAAATCCCTAGAATATTCCGTTAAAGTTAACTGACGCCGTTACCCTCCATTAGGAATATTCCGTCAACTTTGACGGAATATTCCGTCACCTTCAACCTCAGTTCGCCGACGCTGCTGCGTTACCGAAAACTAGGCAATTTTTCAAACTTTGATTTCTAGCTCATTTTTCAACCAAATTTCACGAAATTTACACCAAAATGATCCTTAGGACAAGGGGAAGAGATTTATACCTGTTTTAAACCCAAAATCCGCTTGAATCTCGCCGGAGCAAAATCACAATTTTCGGCCAATTCCCAAACCAGTGATCCTGACGTCCAAAGTTCCTCAATTTTGTCCTCCGAGCATCACAAGATTATTCTAAACCTTCCCATGATCTCAAAATAAGCTGAAACACCACGGTTTTTTAGTGCATGAACAGTACCCTTCGCTGTACTTCATGGTTTCTAGGGTTTTCGTGGGTCTAAACCTAAACTAAGAGTATGGTTGTACTCACCAGGTCACCAGGGTTCCAAATATGGTATTTAGGGCTTTGATCCGTGATGAGATCAAAAGGTACAAGGGTGTCCGTACGTTTGCAGGGGAAAATGATAGAGAGTTCGAGAAGAGGAAGGAGAAGGTGACGGGGAAAAGGGGAAGGGTTGCACATGTGCTGTGTGTATGTGTGTGTATATACTTCTCATCCAATCCCATCCACATAAAATCAACAAAATAAAATAAAATAAATATATAGGTACCCCTACATAAAAACATTAATCCAACTTAACCATTCTCACACCCCTGCAAGGGTAAAAACGTCATTTCACAACTAATATATTCCTTAGTTCGGAACGGACTGTTACAACGTTAGCCTGACAGTTACTGATTTTTATTTTGATTATTTTAAGCTACATTAATGTATACGAAAAAAATTTGAACTCTAGTGCAAGAAAACATGCATGTTATTCTTGCCAACTGACCTCACCAGCGAGGGAGCTACATACTGCCTATGAGGGTCTCACATGACCCCTCAATCCTTTAGGCATTCCACTATTTTTATTCTTCTCTCTTAGGCCTACACTTTACATGTTACGAGTACATAACCATTGTGATGTCTCAACATCGTGTCAATGATACAACACTTTATGAAAGACACAAGATGCCACGGTAGCACCCGTGACATGTAAGTTGCGCATAACAGCCACGTATTACAATAGCCGGGAAGAAATTTGGTACTACCATGGGGTTACAAGCAGTCAAGCACACAAGACATTCCCAGGTCTTTGTTACCCTACTGGACTTTGGTATAGTTTCCTGCATCTTCAGCTCTGCATAAACCACATGTGTAGCTACAAATCACCTGAACTTTCCTGCATTTTATGATTCAAGACACGCAGTGAATGCTCCTGACAACCAAACAATGACATTTGTGATCATGGTCAAGGACCATTACATTTGATAAATTAGCTATAAGCTACACACAATAAGATAGAATAAATCGGCACAAAACTTAGTGTCGATTCACTAAAAACATATAACATTCTTGCAGTAATGTAGTTTCCTCCAACCAAATAAAAAATGAGTGCTACTAGACTAACTTGACATGTAATACTTTTCACCTGTCTTCACAGATATGATATGAGAGGAAATAGGAGAAAAATAAAACCCTAGATAGGAAGAGCCATGCACGTTAATTAGTGTGGAGTTTAAAATAATCCTAAAAATTCTAGAGGCGACACGTGAACTTTTGCTCAAGAAAGACAAGATTGTCCTCATTAAATGGGCAGGCTCCTCAGATACTCCCACGCCCAGCTCACACCCCTGAAAGTCCCAGCAGCTGAATACGATTGCCCACAGCTTGTCTGTCATTGGCAAGGAAAAGTCAAAACATTAAAGATAAGGATTAATTATCCAAATCCTATCTTTAATACATTCCCAATTGAATATTGACTCCATTCAAGTAAGTAATCCCTATTTAAATCAATTAGGGATAATTACTCCATTATCTCAAGATATTATTTCCTATTTAGAATATTTCTCTATAAAAACCTTGGCCAATAGGATGCCGCCATATGTAGGGTAAAACCCTAACACTACGGCCGGCCCTCTCATCCTACATATACCCCATATTCTACCAAATTTTTGTAAGCTTTTGCCACTCCTAAAAGCCCTAAACACTACTCTTCTCAGAGAAACTAACTTAGGCATCGGAGATCCATTGGCCTAACCCCTCCCCCCTCCCCCCCCCAACCTCGTGGGCGTGTGAGGCTTAAGTCCTTGATCAAAGGTATTGATTGTTTTGTAGATGCATTTTCGTCAAAATTGAAGACAGCGGAAATTTGTATCCACAATTAGCATGTCACTCAATGGAGGAAAAAAGCTTGAAAGAAATGTACCCATGCTGGTGAAACCCAACACAGAGAGTCTCAAGTGGGATAAGAAGGAAATGATGAGATTTGCTTCTACCAAGTTTTCTTCTTACTCACTCACACTCAGCTCTAATAAATCATGTAGAAGGTTAAAAAGGAATTTAGCTTTTCAATTCCCACTTGTGGACACCATCATTTTGTACTACAAGTCTCCACCATCCCTCTGACCCTCCTTTTAGCATGTAAAAAACTATGCCAACCAACAATTACTACCAAATTTGCTTGTTCAACCTAAATGCATCACTGCCTTGTCCAAATTCAATTTCATTTATCATTTTAGTTATGTCTATTTCATGCTCATTTGTTCAACTACTTTTTGTTTAGTTTTTAGCTTTCTTCTTACTTATATTTGCTTGGATGTCACTTAAAAGAAGCGTAATCCTTCTTTTAAATTTACTATTATTAGAGGGAGGAGAAGAGTTCGAAACTATTACAATAATTTAGAGGAGGGGAGAGTTTTAAACCCGGGATACATAGGTAGAAACACAACATCCTATCCACTAGGATATTAGACTACATGCAAAGAAACTTAAATAAACTGTAAGGGCATGTTTGCGTATTTAGAATCATAGTCAGAAAGAGTAAGAGCGATTGAATAGGAGTTTGGAATTGAATTGAGCAAGAAGCAGAATTAAGAATGTCCCTCACACTTTCTGATTATTGATTCTCATACTCTTATGCAAGATTGCAAATTAAACTCAAAATGAGTTGTGAGAATTGAGAAGTGCTGTCTTTTTCAACATATAGAGAATTCGAACTTGAAAATTCTTTTGATACTAGAATGAGAAATACTGCTAACTAGATCATGATTTAATTGACAAGAGAAGTAAAATGAAAATTCAATCTAGAGATATTCTTTTAATATTAGACAGAGAAAATCTGCCCTACCTTTAGTTAGAGCATCTTCAGTGGAGATGTCAAAAGAAAAATGTCAAATGTTAATTTGATGGCTGATGTGGCAATGTCAAATTTCCTCCTCCTCCAACCCATATGTTTCATTGTTTTAAATGATATTTGTATGACCCATTTTTAAAAAGAAATCAATTATCTATAATTGGTGCATTAATGAGACCCACACAATAAAATAATTAAAAAAACTATTTGACATCACATTTTCTCATATATCAAATTTAACATATGAAAATTCATGTGTCAATTCAAATAGGATTGACATATCGATTGGAGCTCATGCTTATTTTCAAATTTAATTACATGACATTCCACTTAGAATTTGACATCTTATTTGAAGATGGTTACTTGGTAAAATCGCCTGATTTGACTCTTTTGGATATTGACAAAAATTTCAAATTTTTATGCATTGGAGTCATTTTCTTCTCCCATATCATCATAGTTTAGTCTGCCATTTTCTCCTAATAGATAATTGCATTATAACCTAATTTGCTTGAGAAAATAGAATTTGGAAATTTCACTAGAGGAATTATACTACATGCACAACAATAACAACTAAAATTCCATAGAAATTACAAAAACATAATTTTCATGACACATCAGAAATTGAAATACACACAAATAGAGAATACAGTAAAACCTTGAAAAAAGAATGTTCGATGAAATAATAACTTTAGTTAAATAATAAATTCTTCTGATCTCGACCGAGGCCAATGTACTAAAGTATATTTTAAGGTCCAACAAATATATAAATTAATAGTTGACAAAATGCATAAATGAAATAACACATAAATATTCATAATACATATCTAGGAATTTTTTTACTTTAACAACTTCTATTTTCTCAATTCAACTCTTTCTCAAAATATGCTTCTAAAGTATAATTTATCTTCTAGGGCATTAAGATTGAAAAACACTTGATCTTTTAGTTCTTAAATTACTTAGAAGTTTAAAGTCATATACTCTTTGACACACCCCGACCTAGATCGAGGCATGCTAGCAGTCACGTGAGCGTGACGTAAGCCATGTGCACGAAGCGGAAGCGTTAAGATAAGGAAATTTCGAATGAATAAAAACCAAACATCCAGAAGGGCTAGAAAGGAAATAAGTGTTAATACACCTTCAAAGCATGATTAAGTCTAAGTGCAGTCAAGCATAGAAATTAATAAATCAAACAGTAACCAATAATCCTACATGGATGATGTACTGTCAGAACTTCCACCCGAATCCTCGTGAGCCACCAACAAAGCTACCTAATACCTGGAGGGGCGCAAAACAAAGCTGAGTGGGTCAGTAAAACAACGCTTATATAAAACTTTATTTTCCTTTGAATATACTAACCCCTTGCCGTAAAACAAGTATAATTTTCCCAGAAAATAGAATACGTAAATATAAGTCAAATCATGCTCAGTATATCAAGATTCATTTGAATGTATGCCATGTATATGTTATGCCCAATATCACAATATAACAAATAATAAGCCAGGTGATGCAATTCAATATAATTCATCTACTAGCCGAAGTCACCTGACGTAATCTATACGGTAGAAACTAGAGCTCAATTAATTCATATCTCAATCTCATATCTCAACACATTTATACATATCTGCACACAAGTCGGTACCACCTCACGTGGTCTGACTGACAGGCTAGGTGTAGAATGAATACGCTCAAGTGCTACAATCACATAAAGGCTGTGCGCTAATCGCGGGTCACCTACAAGTCGAACCCACTAAAAGTGGTCTATACGACAGGCTATGCACCTATCTTGGATCCAAGGTGAGCGTGTGGTGCCGGAGGTGAACGATCATGTGAAGCTATGCCCCTAACTCTGGGCAGGAGCACTAACACCGGGGTGCAGATTAATGAGCTCAATATGCATCACAACATCACCAACTATCTCATAATCATTACCAACATAATATACTCACTTGGGCTTACCTGGGCCTCCGCAGCACCATGCAACAATATGCATAATTATGATAATTTATATGCTAAAACTGCAGGCATAACATGGCATTTAAATCACATTCCATTAAATATATTTTCTGGGAAAAACGTCAAGCATATACATATATATACTGAAAATAACTGCCCATTCACTAGTATGTAGTCGGGTCGTAACCCCCACGTCTAGCCTGGCTACGCTCGTCCTCCGGATAGGTCTCGCCTATATGAGAAATAACTATAACAACGTTCGTTTAAGCACATACACAATTCTAGCTAATAACTTCTCATCCTTTGCTCAATTTGGGTATATAAATATACCACAGTGATCTACACAATCTCAAGATCATCCCCATATTTTTAAAATAATTTTCCGACCACCCACACGCCACCACGCACCGGCAAGTGCACGGCCACACGTGCGGCCATACGCAGGGGACCCTGACGGAAACCCTATCCGCCGTTAGGAATATTCCACGGAATATTCCGTTATATACTAACAGAAGTTAACGGCGTTACCTGATGCCGTTAGGAATATTCTGTCAACTCCGACGGAATATTCTACTTCCTTCTCCGATGGACCACGTCGGTCGCCGTCGTCCGCTGCCGTCTGTAACTCTCAAATATAATAATTTTTCTTAGTTTCAAGAATATTCCATTATAGAGATTTTACTGTATATACCATAGCACTTGCCATGAATGATTGATTGTTAGGTCTGGCAAAACCTAAGCGTGGACAAGGCACATATAAATTTTTGAGTAAATTGTACGAATGGTCCCTCAACTTTAATCAAATTGGAGCAATGGTCCCTCAACTAAAAATCCATTACCATTGGTCCCTCAACTTATCAAAATGTGTAGCTATAGTCATTTTCATAAATTTTGTCAAAATTTTGTCAAAATAAGTTATATTGGAATAACCATTTATACAATTAGGGTCCCTCAACTCATCAAAGTGTATAATTATGGTTCTTTTTGTCAACTATGTCAAAATTTTTGTCAAAACGAGTTACATTGAAAGGACCATTGCTACAATTGGGTTAAAGTTAAGGGATCATTTCTCCAGTTGAATTAAAGTTGAGGGACCAATGGTAATGGATTTTTAGCTGAGGGACCAGAGCTGTACGTTTTGATAAGTTGAGGGACCAATGGTAATGGATTTTTAGTTGAGGGACCATTGCTCCAATTGAGTTAAAGTTAAGGGACCATAGCTACAATTTACTCTAAATTTTTTCAATACATGCGGACATATATTCCCAATCTAGTATGGGAATCTCGATCAATAATATCCAATGTTTGGTTCAAGGAAAATAACAGATAAAAAACAATTTGTCTAAAGCTATATGTGGTACGTTCATCATTTTCTACCCCGGTATGAGGTTAGGTAAAGGCTTCTCTTAGGTTTCGCCATTGTCGAGGGGAAACAGACATTTCTTAATTACCATGCTATGAGCATTAGAAATCAATACATAGAGGAGATTCGAACACTATAATATTTTGTGTGTATGAGTAAACGCAATGAATCATTTGAGTTAATTACAAACTTTTTTATTCATGAGACATAGATGTATTTGTGTTGTAAAGTGTCATTACTCATAGGTCTGACAATTTTTTGCACAATCAGTTAACTCGACAAGAAACAATACAAAAATAATGGGTCCAGGTCAATCCGTTAACTTATCGGGTCGTTATTGAATCACCTATTAAGATAATAGGTTTGATATGACACGACTCGTTACGCTAACAACACAAACACAACTCGTTTCCCAAATCTAATTACTTGTTAAGTTCTTTTAAAAAATTTTGGTGCAGGGCTAGCCGTTAAATTCAGCAAACCTTAATTTGAGTTATCAACTACAGTACTCGCAAACCCTAGATTTGGGTGAAAACGCTGCCAAGTTGTCCGTTTATGACCATGACTTTGACATTTGTGAGTAGATGAATTCATTTGATAATAACTAGCTAATATATAAACAATATCACCACATTTTTGAGCTCATCAGACTCCCAGCTCAGCACATTTACGAGGGATAAAATTAACCAAAAAATCAACAAAAACAAAAGGAAAATTAACATAAAGGGGCATCAGCTTTTGGATGAAGAACTTTACTGGCAGTACAGGTTACAAATAAGTCTTTCGAGAAAAAGGAGATAGAAAAAAAAAAACAGCAGTCACGAGTGGGAAGTCTTACACAGATCTGAGAGAATATTTATTCTCTTACTTTCTCAGCCAACAACATATAAAACAACGAAACTGATGACTGGTGACTGCCAACAGCATATTTCTGTATTTTCTGCCTTCACAGAATAAGTAACAGCAGCAGGCAATTATAACAAAACTAAATAATAAATAGAATTTTATTTTTATTTATTTCCTACTGAATAAAAACAACATATATGAATGTCACTGCTCATTAATATTTCTGAATTTCTACTTTTTTAACAACCCTGCTTGGAGGAACACCAGCAAAAGAGTCCTTGCTTTCTGGAAGACTTTGCTATGGTGGGCTTGGAGTTTGAGGTAATTGTAGAACAGCTCAGGAGGGATAGACAAGGAAGGAGAAGATGAATTGGGCGGTAACGATGAGAAACAAAGGCCAAGCTCTATATCGGTTAATTCCGATGCAGAACTTGGGGCGAAATGCAAAACAAAGACAACAGACCTAACGTGACGTCTTACAAGGTCAAGAAAAGGTCTTACAAGGTCAAGAAAAAGGGAAGGGATCGATGCGAAAGTAGGTAGTAGAAGATGAAGGGATATGGTCGTGACGGATGTAGATGGAAAAAAAAAGCTCAGCTAGGATAGCACCAAATCCACATCAAGCACCTCCTCCCTCTAACACCACCACAAAGCTCGTCCCAAAATCAAAGCTCCTGTTTTGGTCTGTGCTCTTTTGAAAGCCTGCGAAAACACACGTACAACAGATCCCATCAAAACTCGAAAGTTAATGCGTGACGTTTTATATATTAGCACAAGATATACAATATATGAAAATGTTTTAGCTTTTTCATACCTTGGATTCGAAATTTGTGTCTAGCTTTCATGTTTGAAGAGAGCTTTTGAGAATCCCACATCGACAGAAAGAAGAACGGAGAAAAAAGGGAAATTTTTGTGTGGAAAAAAAGTGAAGGGGTAGTGGTGAGGTTTTATAATGGGCGCAGACAGAGAGACTGGCAGTGGGCTGCCCTAATGGACCTGACAGCGACAGGTCCAAGGCCCAGAAAGAATGTAAATGCTAAATGGACTGGGTGACGTCAGCACAAAGTCCGCCAGCGCCGACCCCCACTTTAAAAAAGGTAAAAGGGCAAGTAAATAACGGTCGGTCAATGAGCCAAAATGTGCTTGCCCTCCGAATAATTATTTTGAAGATGTCTTTCTAAGTTCACTTATTATTCGATTTACAGAATTATGTGTTTATAATTAGAATTGGTTAAATTAAAAATTATTCTGTAAAAGTTATTTTTAAAAATATTTAATAAGTTTAAAATTGAAATTGTTTAGTCAATTAATTATAGCAATAGATTAATGGTTCGTAATTTTTTTATCAAATTCGTTCATATATTTTCATACAATTTCATACCAAACGATTTAATTAATTTAAAAAAAAAAATTTACATGATTATTTGAAATATTAATAATTTCCATCCTAAATATGAAGTTTTCAAGCCAGTCACATAATAAATTGAAGATAACTGCTCCTTGTTTATTCCTTATTATTTACCCCCGCTATTCCCAGTTTAATAGTTTATGCATGGAGTCATGACCGTACCCAGAGGCCAGAGGGACCATGAGCTCTCCTCGGTCCACGTGGCAGGTTCTGGGCCGTTAGGTCCACGGGAGGGTCTCTGGAATTTTACACAAAAAACGGCAGACTCCAATGTAACCCAAAAAATAATAATCTGTTTTATTTTATTTTTAACAAACAGCCTGAACATTGTCTATTAATTTACTATGAAATCACCAAAAGGTCCAAAACTAATATTAATTTACTAGTTACAACGATCCTTGCGCAGCCTACAATGCATCAAGTGTGGATAGAGAATTAGATTTCTATGCATATACTCTAGTTCCATTTTACATTTGTACATCAAATTATTGAACAATGTTATGTCCCCCATCAATCATATTTTCGTACTTTGTAATAAGACTGGTGAGAAGCATGAAACAGGTATGACAAAACCATGTCCAATACCATATAAGAAGTTAAAGGTTTTCCTGTGGTAATGCAGAGTGTTGTCTAATCTAAAAGTTATATGGGACCTTATGTGTTCTTCTAAGTAACTGAGCTACTGTCATTATTACCAATTGGTTTTATTGTGGAACCTCAAATTCCTTTATACTATCAGAGCAGGTATATCCACATGCGATAGCCCACTACTGACCACACGTGCTTTATATCAACTAATATACATTGTCTACGTGTTTGGTTTGCATATTGTCACACACAAGATGGCGATTGAGGACATAGAATGTTGTCCTCAGAAAATTTTAGTGGTGAACTCACAAGCTTAACTCAAGTGGCATCAGCTGGACTAGGTGATGATAGTAATTAGGTTCAAACACTATCAAGAGAGGAAGTCTTTGTGGCCATTAGATTTGCCCCTAAAACTCCAATTAGTGGCGGAAAATTAGCTACAAGCGCCTCTAGAAGCATGAGGGGCGGATGTTAGGATGTAGGGTATTCTATATACAGCATGGTTACATACACATAGGTGCATATATAATTGATGCAAGAGCCATCTCCAGCTTCTTGCATAAAAACAGCACAAGAGATAGGGAACAGAGAATCTGGGTAACTGCAAGAAACCTTAAATCGACAGTTTTATATTGGACTTCAAACAATATATATTTGTTCTAATTCAAATTCAGATCATATAAAATTGAGATCTGTTGGAAATGGAACCTCAAGGGCGTGCGGGGAAGGGGGAGCATTACAATCACAGTCTCCCAAGAAATGGTCAAAGTAAAAGAGAAGTGATCACCTTCCCTAGTATTCCTTGGCCTGCGTTCTTCAATATTTTATTTTGTTAAAATTAATTAATTAATTATAATTAATAAACATTTGATCACAAGGTTTGACTCTTCAGAGCCTTCAGAAATCTCTTTCATTTTACTGGCTTGTTTGCTTCTAAAGCTGGCGGCAACCATGAGTCTATGTGCCACATTAGGAGATTGTTCCACTGTAAAAAGCACGCAGGCACTGAATTTGAATTGGTTCATATGTGTAGAAAACAAAAGATAAATTTACAACTTAATTAAAGTCTTAAAACTTTGATTTGATTTGATCACAAGTGCCACATATCAAAATTTGAGATCAGAAATTACGTGCATGCCCGCCTGTGGCCGGCATAAAATTCTGAGCTCAGACAACACTAATCAGTGAATTTTATGTATCATAAATTCCTAGTGTGAACCTAGAAGTATTTTGTGAGCTGCCTCAAATTATTGTGGCCTCTAAAGGGCGGCAGATTCTCAGGGATGAAGTTAGAAATTTAATTAGGAGGGGGCACCCTAAAAAATTTAAGCTCCTTTTTTGGACAAATAAAGCTAGTTTTTTCACAAATGCTAAAAAAATTAGTTACAAAATGCCTAATTTTATTACTCTATTGTCTAATTTTGTCTTTGATTGTTGTATTGACTATTGACTATCTAATGCTTATTCGTACTAATTACTCAAATACATGCAACTCAACAAGGTTTAGACATTAGTGCGTAAGGATAAAAAAAAAAGAGCATTTTAAAAACTAAAAAAGGATTTTACACTATTTTAATATGATTAATGAAATAATTTTAAATTTTACAAAAAGAGTGAGAGGGGGCATGTGCCCCCCTCAGCCTTACCTCCCTCCGTCCATGCAGATTCTTGTCATCTCCATATTTTTCTGTCTTGGCTTTTACCCCGTCTCAATCTCATGATGCCGTTCACTCTAATTGGGTGTTTTAATTTAATCTTACATATTCAATAACTATCCTCAGTAACTCAGTCTGCATATTTTAATTTAAGCACTTTAAGCGTTGAATGAGATTATATGCATGTTTGATATATAGTGTTTCTCGCTTATGTAGAAAATGTTTATGCTCATGAGCATTTTGGCTAAAAAAAACACTTTTATTTGAAACATATAGAAGTTTTAATAAAAATTTCAAATTCTGGAAGAAAAAACACATGATCTCTAGAAAAGTACTGAAAAAATGCAATTATAATTCAGAAACACCTTTACTGCCATACAACTTAGGAAGAAGCACATGTTTGAGAGTGTTTTTTGCTTATGTAGAAAACACGAACGTTTTGTATTTAAAATACTTTTGTTTGAAGCACAATACAATTTTTATACAAATTTCAAGTTCTTGAATAAAAAAAAAGCACATAATCTCCAGAAAGCACTGAGAAACTCCATTATTATAACCCAGAACAGCATTAATACCAAACAACCCTGGAAGCACAACATTTTTTATATTTCATGGAAGCAGTTTTCACAATTCCAAAATCACTCCCAAACATGACCTACACTTAGTTAGGCATATTGAATTTATTAGTACATGAATGGATGTACCTAACATGCATGTGGCCTAACATATTACTGAACTGAAGATCATGAACATCCCCTCGGTATCCTCCATTTTTTCACTGCAGTAGACACCACCACTTTTTAGTACTCAATCTGTACGTAAAAAATGAGTAAAAACAATCAATGGAGCAGCTGCAAACGCAATATAATTTGCAATCGAGAACTGAAAGATGAGGCACCAACAGCTTGGTTTGTCTTGTACAGATGGGGAAGGTTGACGTGACCTATACATGCATCGCTAGGATCGACCTATACAGCTCATACTACAATATACGAATGATTGAAGTTAAATTAGGGTTTTGCATGTACGACGCACTGTACATGCAGACAAAGGAATCACAGGAAATACTAGGAAGCAGACATACATGCATATATATGAAGTGGAAACCCTAGCTAGAATTAAATGTGCATGAGTAGGCTTTTGTTGGCGTGAGGTGACTTGATAGATATGCATTACCAAATGAGGAAATCAATCATGTGGAATTTTAGGATAAAGGGAGAGAGCTTCAGGACATGTCCAACGTAGAGGAGCTGTTTGGGTTATATCCTTGTTTTATTTATTTATTTATCTTTCTATTCTTCTTCCCGTTTGGTTCTTGGTCGTTTAGGGAAGAAGGAAAGGAACAAAACAGACCTGTAAAGATTCTGCAAAGACACGGAGATAGTGAGTGTGCATGTGTGTGAATGATTTGAATTTGGGGCTCGTGGACAGGACCACCTATGATTTTTAGGGAAAAGAGTAACACCCATTTAGGAAATTTGGAAAATTAACAAAAATTTGGACAACGAATAGAATTTTAACCAACCATTATAACTTTCATAATTCTAACCAAAACTTGACATAAAAATATTACAATGTCCTTTCTTAACTAAAATAATTACAAAACTTTATCTTTTCCAAGGGTCGGAGGCCATCTAAAAGCTTTTGTGGTTCTTTTATATTCTTATGCCATATTTACTTAAAAGTTGTTTGATCCTAATTTCTTTTCCCCTTACATTTATCTGTTGTTAGCACAATATATCATTACATTCTTTCCAAATTGCCTGTTAATTGTTGTACCAATATATAGATCCAGCTGCTCTGATTCGGATAAGTTTGAATCAATGTGCTTTCTGTTTGTATTTCGTTCTGTTTTGTATGTTTATGGCACAGAATTATAAACCAGTTATTGCACTTATGGTGTGTTTAAGAATTGAGAGGCGAGGGCTTTGCTGGTTGGTTCTGCTTCAGTTTTCTACCCTGAATATTGATTATATAACTGAATTTGTTAAGAACGGTGGAGCTTCTAATGCCAAAAATTGGTTTTCATCTTGTTGCAGAAGTTGGTGTTCATTTTGCGGTCGAGATTGCTTGGGTCATTGCCATTTGTGGTGGCGATGGTCTTCATCATTGCTGAGCTGCTTTGGCGACGAACGCTTCTGTGAAGGCATTGATGTATTATATTGCATACAAAACCAAGAGAAAAACATATAGATACAGATCGATGAAAACACGCACAGAGAGAGAGAGAGAGATCATTCAGTGGCTGTGTCTGTGTGTGAAAACATTGAAAGACTGCACATTGGAAAAAAATATAATTTCATAATTATTTTAGTTAAAAAAAGGTATTGTAGTATTTTTAGGGCTGGTTCGGTATGGGATACCGAACAGAAAACGGCAGATCAAGTCCCAAACCGTTTATTTTCGGAATGAAAATCTGAGGACCGATCCCAAACCAAAATTTCGGTATTCCCGAAGTTCGGGATTCCCGAACTATTTTCGGTATTTTGGGATTTTCCGTAACCAAACCGAACCTACATCAAAATTTAAAACCCCAATTTAAAATCAGAGATTCATGGACCTCCCACTCCCCTGCAAGCCCACACGGCCACACCTCGTTCTAGATTCGTCGACCTCCCCACCCCATCTCCATCCTCTCATTCATGGGTTTGTCTTTGCTACCTTAGGGAGTCGGAGAGCTTTGCGATGTGCATCGAACATAATCAGGTACCCATCCTCGTCGAAGTGTGAGCTTTTTCATGTTTTGCCGAACAAAATCGCCATCGGAGGACTACTCTGCTTTGCAACGATGGCGCCACTTCGTAGAATTCTGATGCCATGACATTGATGTGTGGTTGTTTCCAAATCCTAAATTCGTGAAGCTTTCTGGATCTGAAACAAGAAAAAAAAAAAAAAAAAAAGTGAAGCTAGAGAGTAACACTCACTTTTTTTTTTTAAAGATTGAGAAAGGATTTGGAGGCCTTGGGCTTGCTTCCTTCTGTGCAATTGAGGGAGTCGGTGGAGGGAGATAAGAGATAGAGGATGGCTGTCAGTGGGAGTGGGAAGATGGCAAACAATGATGCTCTCAAGAAATAAAAAAAGAAAAGGAAATGAATGGCAAGTGAGAGAATAAAAAAAGAAAAAGGTGAAGAAGAAAGCTAGCTATTGGCTAGAGCAACGGACCGAAAGCCAAAAACCCTCAAAAAAACAAAAGGTTTCGGGATTTCAGGAATACTAAAAAAATGAGATTTCGAAAACCAATCCCATACCGAATACTTCGGTATTTTTTGGGATGGGATTACCGAACTTCGGGATGATTTTGGTTTGGGATTTTTTGGTTTGGGTTCAAGACTTTTTCGGTTTGGTTTGAGATTTTTGAGAATTTTTTCCAACCCAAGTATTTTCATGTCATGTATTGTATACAATAATGAAAGTTATAATGTTTTTACTTAGCTTTGTTTTCGGCTAAGTAACTTTCATTATAACTTTCATTATTGTATACAATACATGACCCAAACCAAAGCTAAGTATCCATTATAATACTTAGCTTTGGTATAATGGTTTGGGAGCTTGTACTAGCAAAAAAGAAATGGATGGGGAAATTTATACATGACCCAAATTTTGGCTAGTGTACAAATTTCCCCATCCATTTCTTTTTTGCTAGTGCAAGCAAATACTATTAAAAATGAGCATTACTTAGCTTTGTGTGACACGTTTACTGATCCGTAATCCAAATCAAAAGAACAAGTTAGATTCTGATTGCATATTATTTATTAATTAAGGAGGAATTAAGGATTTTCACACAAAATAAGAAATTCATCATTTTTTTACCTATTAGGTCTTCACATTATTTTTAAAATTTCAAGTTTGTCCATTATTTCTAAAATTTAGTAATCAAATTTGTTTCCTGATTCATGTGAACTAATAAAACTTATATATAATTTGTGTCATTCTTATTCTGTTTTTAGATTGTTCAGTAAACAACTTTAAAAAGAATCTATATTCTAACTCCTCATCAATCTAGTTCCTCCTTAATTCTCAATTCTCAATCAATTCAATTTCGATTACATATTAGTAAATATGAATTTCGATTACAAATTAGTAAATATGTTATAATATAGCTAAGAAGTCATTTCCTCTTACAACTTAACAAACATATATTGACATTAGTTATGGAAACAACAAAATGAAAATTTTATACACATGTGTCAAACTGTAACAACAAAACATGTATTAATAAAACTTGTATCTTATAATTTTACAAAAATTATGTTTAGACATACAAAACTAACACACTCTCTAATAAAGATGAGTCCGGAAGTATAGCTCCATTCACACGTGTCCCCACATTGATTCATTGCTTTCAAAATTTTCAGATATACATAAGCCAATTGTTATAAACCAACAAATGTCTATATGATTTTCTCTACACTTATAATTAAGTTGAGGTTGCCACTTATACTACGGTATAGTGGTATTCCTCTTCAATTGTAAGTGAGAGGTCTTAGATTCGATTTTTTAAAAAGGCAAAGTTGAACCACATTATTATAGCAAGCCCATTGTAAGGTTTAGCCTACTTCCCCACTCCTTCACCTCCTTAGTACAGATACTATCGTTTGTTAAAAATAAAAATAAAAAATTTAAGTCGACGTTGGTACTCAATACTTAATTAACACCTTGACGTTTTGAAAGAGAACACCATCACACCCTGCCTGCATCCCTAAGGTCTACAATTATAAGAATTTAACATGGGCTGGGCCTTAATGGGCTTTTCCACAGCTTGTAACTGGACAAGCTTGGTCCATCACCTTCATGTTGAGAACCACCTTCATGTTGAGATCCAAAGGCCCAATAACACAACCCACACAGTCAACGTTGGATGCCACGTGGACGGCACCGATCGTAAAAATAAACAGTAAGCTTTTCGATTTCATATCTAACGGAACAGTTACTACTTAGTTAAATAATGCTCAGTCCGAGCTTGGGCTGTTTCAATCAGAAATGGCGGTAGTGCCTCTGTTCGTCACGGCGTCGAAGCTCGCCGGACTAATAGGGATGCTCACAGTCGCCGCCAATGCCTACTCTTAAGGAAAGAATGAGGCTCGGCTCTGTTATATTACAGGTGGAGTTTGAGTGAAGAACTCTTCAAAACGAACCAAGATAATCTAACAGATAATACAATCATTTTAAACTAAAACAAATTAATCAAATTCAAACACATTCAACAGCCAAAGGATTGGACTGTTAAGAACTTTCAGCCGAGCCTCCAACTTGACCATCGCATCTGACCTTGACAGTTGGTTCTGGCGGGAGATTGCAATTTCAAATTCGGTTTCTCAGTAATCACATGCTATCATTTTTCTGTGTTGATATCTTCTGTATGCTTACCTATTGTGCGGGTTCTTGGCCTAGTGGTCATCCTGAAATGCTGGAGGCTGCCACTTCTGCTCTACCTACTGGTGTTTTCCAACAGGCCATGCATTGGATGGCCATTGCACACACAAGGGTCTATGAATATATTCATGAACAAAGGTTTCTCTGCCTCATATAAGCTCTGGAAAAGAAGATGTGTTTGAAGAATATAACATGTGCGATTTGCGTTTAATAATTACTTCAGTGAACTTTGTGTTTTAACTTTTTGAGGTCCTCATCAAAACCAGTAGTTGGCGTGGCGCACCATGTCTCATTTATGCGGCCATATGGTCTCTTCGATGTTGCTGCTGTTTCACTGGCCAACTCCTTGACTCTCCACTCATATGTGGATGGTGTTTCTGACAAGCTGGATTTCTTAGGCAAAAACTATTACGGACAGGTTTCCTCACCCCTCTAAGTTCTAACCAAGTAAACTGGCACCCTCCTGCTCCTATATATAGAGTAACAAAGTTTACTATAACATTAATCTTCTGCCCTTCGCGAAGTGGTGTGTGGTGCTGGACAGAAGCTAGTAGAGACTGATGAGTTTAGTGAATCTGGACGTGGTGTATATCCAGATGGCTTGTACCGCGTGCTTCTTCAGTTTCATGAAAAACATAAACATCTTAATGTACCCTTCATGATTACTGAAAATGGGGTAGCCGATGAGACAAATTTGATCCGTCGGCCATATCTACTAGAGCGTTTACTGGCTGTTTATGCAACCAAGATCAAGGTTTGATTCTCCACTGCACTTTTCAGATATTTTTTTTAATAAAATATATCTTAATTTGGTGATGGTGGGTGTTATAAGTGCCTATGGTTTGATACTTTGATTTATAGGGTGTCCCTGCGCTTGGCTACCTGTTTTGGATTATTTCTGATAACTGGGAGTGGGCAGCTGGGAATGGTCCCAAGTTTGGACTTGTAGCAGTTGACCGTATGCCAATAATCTTTCCCGGATTCCACGTCCTTCTTACCATCTGTTTACTAAGGTTAAAAGTTTTGGCGACTGTTTTCATTTCAGTTGGCGACAACAGGTAAAATTACACGAGATGATCGGGCACGGGCCTCAATCAAGCTGCTAAAGCAAAAACAATACAACCATTTTATCGGGAAGTTAATAAGCACGGTTTGATGTATGCAGGTAAACGATGAGACTTAGTATTCTTGTAGGTCCAAATTATTCAGCATCTTCCACAGGTTCTACGTATTGATTTAAGAGCAGGTTTCACCATGCAACAAGGTCAGCCCCCAGATGAGATAACCTATAGGCTAGATTCATAGGTCAGTGAAGCCACCGTAAAAATATAGGGCTACCGTTGACGAGTGAAGCTCCCTCGGGTTCTAACAGAACTCAGGTGCTCACTTGGAAATGCACCCTCCTACACAATATAATACTGCAATTGTTAAGAACCTTCAAACCTTCCTGTGCAAGCAAAGGTTGACTTATCTTTTGCGTTTATTTTTTATTTTTTTTAATCACGAATTGTTATTATCACTTCAATATATCATCCTTCATCATATTCCTTTGGTTAATGGATCACATTTTTGTCCTTCTTCGTATTATGATAACAAGAGGCCTTGATGAACCGATAGAGCAGCCCTATACTGAAAGAGATTGGCGATTTGGACACTAGGAGATGGAAGTGTAAAACCATTTCGTGATCCTAATGTCTTGTTGTTGTGATTTTAGAATATATCTTACAGGAAGGTCTCTAGGACCCCCTAAATCTCTTTTCAAGGTTTATTCTCCAACCTTTCTCCTCCCTCAAATGGAAACCTAACAACGAGAAATCATATACCTGTAAGGACAAAGTAACAAGCCTGGTGCAATGAAAGAGTATCCTGTGTGATTATCCTTAGTTTTGGTTCAACGTTGTAATCTCACCGACTTTTCATAATTTGGTCATGTATAATGTCTCAAATGAAAAGTGGAGGTCACTGATTACATTAGACAATATTTATAAATAAGAGTCTTTGCGGTTAGCCCAAGTACTGGAGAAATTCTGAGGTCCAGCACCTGAATCATGTGTCCATGTGGACCTCAAACACAAAAGAAGAAGACCACATAACCCCTACCCCAGCTCCACTTAATTTGTCATGCTAACCCTACCCCATTTTAGTCCCACATTTCCTCTCACACTGACCCCAATTCGGTTTCCCTACCCAAGAACTTCTCCAAGTAGTGAGGGAGAGTGGGATATTAGGTTGGGACTCTCAGAGATTCCAGGTTTCATTCCTTACAATATAACGAAAGAAAAGGACCTTGTGTACCTCAATGCAAGTTTCTTATGATGGGCTACTATTCTTCAGGCCCATTGTTCATATCCTTATCATCTAGATTAGATATGCTAGTATCCAATTTACAGATGGGAAATAATATAAATACTCTTTTTAGCTTCCATACACTTTTATTTAATTTTGTTGGTTATTTTTATTTGATTTATTCAATTTGACAAACAGAAATAGAGTGAGATGTGTGATAAGCTAAAAGATGTGTGAAAATACCAACGAGGGTTGGTTGAGTTGGTAATGATTGTTCTCTTCTCTAGACCAAAGTCTAGATTTGAGTCTCGTTGTTGGAAATTCCTCTTGGTGGGCGATCTATGAAAACCAAGAAAGGGCTAAGACCCCTCTATAAGTTCTCAAATAGACTTGTGGTATGCCCTGGCCTTAGGACATGATTGAAGAAAGTTGAGGTTCCACCATAAAACCAATTAGCAATATGAGGAGTAGCCCAACCTTTTATAAACCCATGCAAGGTCCCTCCTCCCATCAATGTGTGATTCATTCTTAACAAGCCCCCTCATGTGTGGGGAATTTTCAAGTCTAACACATGGACAACACAACGGGATGACGTAGAGCATGTTTCGCCATTTGGTACACGTGGGACAACCTGCTTTAATACCATGAAAAAAATTGAGATTCCACTATAAAACTAATTGGCAATATGAGGAGTAGCCTAACCTCTTATAAATCCATGCAAGATCCTTTCTTCCATCAATATGAGATTCATTATCAACAAGGATACCCTCCCCTCCAACTCCTCTAAACTTTTCTTGAAAAAAAAAAGTGTGCGAAAATTGCCTCTGTTTACAGATGAGTTGGTCAGTTTCCTGAAGCACTATTTTGTTTTAAATAACAAAAATAGAGAAAAGAAAAGAGCAAAACTTTGGAAACAAAGATATGTATTTGTGGGGAAATATACTGCATGTATGGTGACGTTCACACCTACACGGGAGAGGTTCATGAGGCCTTATTCTATATTATGACGCGGGCCTTAAGATCCTATACTTTCAAAATACTCCTTTATATGGCAACATAGAGTCATATTTGAACAACTCATTTTAGGTGACGTAAAATACACGTGATTCAACAATAGGAGATAGTCCTAGGATGAGGATGTCTCATTTATTATAGACTCTCTCAGTATGTTTTTTTTCTTCTTTTTAAACAAACGGTATTATCTATACTAAAAGATGAATGTGTGCTAAGCCTCATAATGAGGTAGTAATAATGTGGGGCAAATTCACTTTTGGCGAGAATCGAACCTAAGACCTCTTACTTACAAATGAAGAGGTATACTACTAAACACCAGTAGAAAAAACAGCTTGCGCAACGAACAACAATTCGTTGCACAAGACGCACTTGCACGATGAAAAACGTATTCGTCGCGCAAAATAGAAAACATATTGAAAAAAAAAAAAACTTTCGCGCGACAAATAATTGTTGTCGTCGCGTAAAGTCAGCAAGAAAACGCGGGGTAATTTTTTTTTTGCGCACATACGATAAATGTACTGGCATGATGTTCACTTTGCGGGCTGTAATGATGTGGACTGTGAACGATTTCCCTGCATATGCAATGGTTTCCGGGTAGAGCACTGAGGTTATATGGCATGCCCTGTATGCAAGGAAGACGTAACATCTAGTTGGCACGTCGGAAAAGTTTGTTACCTTGGTCATCGAAGATGGTTGCCTTGGGACCATGAGTGGCGAAAGAAGGATAAAGAGTTTGACGGGGAGAAAGAGCATCGCCTCAGACCCAGAGAATGGTCCGGTGCTCAGATTTTGGAACAGCTTAACCGTTTGGATTTTGCTCCTTTCAGGACCAATGTCAGTAGAACAAGATATTCTACACAGATGAACTGGACGCACAAGTCTATGTTTTTTGAGCTCCCGTATTGGTCCAAACTAAAATTGAGAGACAACCTCGATGTTATGCATGTTGAGAAAAATGTATTTGACACATTGGTCGGCACAATTCTAGATATTAAGGGCAAGACAAAGGACACGATCAAAGCTCGTCTTGATTTGGAACGAATGGGAATACGATGGGGTTTATGGATGAATAAGGACAATGATAAAGCCATAAGGTATCTTGCATTTTTTTCAATGAAACCGAATAACAAGAAATAATTTTTAAAGTTTTTATCGTCTGTAAAGTTTCCCAATGGGTATGCTTCAAATATCGCGCATTGCGTGAACATTGACGGGGGTAAATTAGTTGGCCTAAAGAGTCATGACTTCCATGGGGTTCTACAACGCCTACTTCCTGTGGGTATTCGACATCTCTTGCCAGCCCATGTAGTGAAACCAATCATGTTGTTGTCTAGTTTTTTTTTGCAATTGACGTCAAGAACGTTGCGAAAAATGGACGTTAATCAATTGCGCCATGACATTGTGCAAGTTCTATGCAAGTTTGAGATGATATTTCCTCCAGCTTTCTTCATAAGTATGATACACGTGATGGTTCACTTACCAGAGGAGGCATTGCTTGCTGGACCAGTCAACTTTCGATAGATGTATCCAATAGAAAGGTATATATTCCTCGTCTTTTTTCATTAATCAATATTAAATATATTACGATTAGTAATATGTGTATCGTATCATTTTCTTTTGGCAGGCTTATCGGAGACTTGAAGAAAAGTGTACGAAACAAAGTGAAGCCCGAAGGATCCATTATACAAGCTTGGGTGGCATATGAGGCGCTTACATTTTGTGGAATGTATTTAAAGGATGTTGAGACAACTTTCAATCGTCTTCCTCGCAATAATGACGGGGGTGTGAGAAATGAGAAACTTTCAGTTTTTGCCCAAATCGCTAGACCATCCAGAGATCCGATTTCTGGCGAGTCATTTTCCAAGAAGGACATGGAGGTAGCACATTGGTTCGTACTCAACAATTGTGACGAGACACTGTTATACCTAGACGACCATGAAAATATGATGAAGCAGGCACATCTTTCACATTTGTATGCCAAGAAACACCGTGAATTGTTTCCGCAGTGGTTTCTTGAATATGTAAGTTTGAAGTGTTTTGTATTGGACATATATATTGTACCAATGAAGTTGCTCAAACTAACAAATTTAAATGTTTGTCTAATATTAGGTGAATCAACTGAAAGCATCGAATTCCCCCGCGTACAGTGAAGAGTTATATAACTTGGCATTCAGACCAATTCGCGTTAAATTGTACTCGGGTTGCCATGTCAACGGTGTCAAGTTCTTAGCGGGTGCACGAGATGACAAGTTGTGTAAGCAAAACAGCGGTGTTCATGTCCCCGGGGGAGGCGAAAGTACAGACATTGAATTCTATGGTAAACTAACAAATGACGTGCAATTGCTTTACAAAGACCAGTGCCAAGTGATCCTATTTAAGTGTCAATGGTTTGATACAAACCCAAATAGGCATGGAAGTGTGAAAAGAGATCATGGATTACTATCAGTGAACACTACCAAAACTTGGTACGATGACGACCCGTACATCTTAGCAACCATGGCAAAACAAATTGTGTATCTAGATGACCCTAAAGCCGGGAGGGGTTAGAAAATTGTTCAGACGATGGATCATAAGAACGTGTATGCTATACCAGAACAGGACCGTACTGACGATGACATTGACAATGTTGCTGACCAACGTCTTGAATCTTTGATGGAAAGTGGTGCGGAAACACTCCGAGATGTTAATCTTATCCAAGAACCATTTCAGATAGAAGGAGTATCTTCAATCAAAATACTGATTTGGTCGATCACAATTGACCTCGGTAATATTCCACGATACGATGGTCCAGTGCGCACAAACGACAATGGTGACGTACCTATCGATGATGAGGAATTGGACACTGAAAATGCTGATAGCGACGAAAGTGAAAGATATTATAGTTCGGATAAAGATTAAGGCAATTTATTTGTAACTTTTTTTGTAAAACACATGAAATGGTTAATGCATTATATAGAGCGATGGAAAAAATGCTATGAATGATTCCCATTTTATATGTGAATTACTTTGTAAATAAATTTGGTATGTTTGTATTTTATAATAAATTGTAAACAAAATTAAAAAATTAAAAAAACCATTTTAAAACATAATTGCGTGACGCATAACAATTTTTGGTCGCGCAAGCTAGGCCTGTCAATTCTTGACACGACCCGATAACCCGACATGACAAGCAAAATATTAATTTAATAATTTTATAACCCTAAAAAAATTACTATAATAATTATATATATTAATTTAACAATTTTATACCCCTAAAAACTATAATAATTATATATATTAAATTAAATTTAAAAAATTGGTGACCATTGGATCGGCTTAAATATACATACCATTCAACTTCTTAAATGTTATACGTACAAAATAAATAAATTTAAATCTACTTAATAAATATATAAATATATATATACACACACCATTGAATTTAATGGGATACGCATTCTACGAAACTAATTTCAACGATCCAACCGTCAAACTTGTTTGTTTTTTGTTTAAGATCGCATACGCCAAAAATCGCAAAAAACAAACATTCAAAGATCAAGTAACAGGAAAAAACTTTTCGACGGTTAGAAACGAAAAATCACGATTTAACGGTTATTTTAACTCCGATTTTGATGATTTTTTTATAGCTGCACTCCTTGACCCTATATGAATACAATGAATGAAATCAATCTTCAATTTAAACTATTTACACTAGTGGATACCACAAAATCTTATGTTGTACTTAATGAAAGTATAAATAAACTCTAAGTGTTAGTGAATCTATCTTTTTGATGGGATATGCATTCTACAAAACTAATTTCAATGATTCAACCTTCAAACTTGTTTGATGGTTCGAGATCCCATATGCCAAAAATCGCAAAAAACAAACATTCAGAGATCAAGTAACGATATAAACTTTTCGACGGTTAGAAACGAAAAATCACGATTTAACGGTTATTTTAAATTTACGCGGGAATATTGCGTGACGAATACATATATTTCGTCACACAAAGTATATTTACGCGAAGAAATATTGTATTTGTCGCGCAAGTGTCTGAGATTTCAATTAAGGCGTTTTTTTTTCGCGGAAATTTTAAAAAACTTGCGCGACGATTTTTTATCCTTGCGAGACAAAGGCTCTATGGCGCAAGATTCTATATTTTAACCCCATCTCTCCTTCTTCCCCTCACTTCCCTCTTCTTCCTTTTTCCCTGCGCGATACCCTCTCTCTCCTTCCTCTGTATCTCCATCTGTCTCTCCGGCCATCGCGACTTCATCTCTAAGAGGTAATTTCCTCTTCGGTTTTTATTTTCAATTTTCTTTATTTACAAATTGGGGGTTAGAATTAGGGCAGTCGGGTTAGATTTAGGATCGTAAATTGCGGGTTACATTTAGGTTCTTAAATTAGAGTTTTTAGGGTTCTTAATTGGGGTTAGATTTTGGTCTTAAATTAAGGGAACGATTTTGGGCAGTGAGGTTAGATTAGGTTTTCTTAAATTGGGGGTTAGATGTACGGTGCTTCACTGGGGGTTAGATTAGGGTTCTTAAATTAGGGGTTTTTTAATTTCAAGTACAGGGTTCTTAAATTAGGGATTTGTTAATGTTTTCCTGTGTTCTATGCATCCACAACATTGCACTTACACTTTTCGATATGCAACAATCCTTTTATTTATTTATCTTTTATATCGTATAATTCACCTTTTTAATTCTCTTTTATTACGATTAGATGAAATATATTTATGTTTGTGGTTTTTATGTTGGAATTTAAGATATTGTAGGATGTGTTCTCTATTGTAGGTTTGAAAGAAAAAGAATTGAATTACACCGTACATTTGTGGAATAAGTTTTTAGAGATTTGCATTGTTGACTGCCACGATTTCTTGATATATAATGGGGTATTAGCCTTTGTTGTTGCCTTATTAATATGATAGGCTCGGTTGCGTTGCTTGTTGAATTTGGCCTCCCAATTTGAAGTTACATTTTTAGGAATGTCATGAATGGATTCTCTCCTGGGTCTGGCTATACTTAATTCACCAAGAAGGACAAAAAATGGGAAATTTATATGTAAAATATGTTTTTAGGCAGATAGGGCAATGTCATGGTGATTAGGTATAACAAACCAATAGGAACACATTAAATCAAATGAAATCTATTTGTGAAATCCATTATTATTATTATTCAAAGATATGGGAACCCACATGATATAAGCAAATCTGGATTTTACTAGTAAATAATGATATGCTCTTTCTCACATTATTAGTTTGTTGTGAGGTCTTTATTTAAACATAAGGTAGTAAGGATATCCAAGGCACCTCACATTTGTTTGGTTTTAGGTAGTAAACTTGTAAGGATGTTACAATTGATGGGTCTATATCCTATCTGAATTGATTAGTTTGTGTATAGTATATCAGTTTTAAGTTTTGTTTCTGCCAAACTTGAATTGGGTTTAGAATTAGGGTTTTTAAATTTCGTTTTAAATTTAAGTTCAAATTATTAGCATGTGTACGGTAAGTTAAATCTTTGTGTATGAAACAAATTGATTTCCAATTTTGTAGATGTCACACCTCATTAGAACCCAGAGGGCGATGACTTCTACACCTAGTCCGACAGCTACACCTAGTCTGACGACTACACCTACTACTGCCGCCACTGCTCCGGCAGAGATGGACTATAGGCCGGTCAATCCGATTGACCCAGTTGGTCATCCAGTCCCACAGGCGCATGCATCGTCGACTTCTTCGGTGGTGTTGCCTGTTAGCCCCCGACGTACTCACAGGTGCCCCCGCACTATGGACCAGATGTCGCCATCGGGATCCAAATCGATGCCTCGGGTACACATCCATGTATACAATCCTAATTCACCCCCTCATTCCCATGTTAACTGAGTTTTGTTATTTTAGGTTCAATTTGTTATGTCATGTCATGTAAGGATTAAAAAGTTTCCATTGTTTTCTATTTTTTTGTTTGCAATTTCTTTGCTTTCAGAAATGAGTTTTGTCATGAAATCAAAATTGTGTGTATTCCGTAATTCATGTCTATTAATATTTATGTTTTTGTAATTTTTTTGTTAATTTATGTGTCATTTCTTAGTTACTGAAATAGGTTTCTCACGGAATTGAAATGGTAGTGTTGTGGAAGAGATTTGATGCTGATCATGAGGAAATGGCAAAAATGTTTAACTGGGAAATGAAAACCTTGGTAATTATCATGAAGCAAAGTTTTTAGAGTCGTAGAAGTTTCGGTTGTTACTGTCAGAGTCTTACAAATGTCAATGTGGATGGGGTTATATGGAATTGTTTGCTACGGCACCTTAGAATTCTTTGCCAAGCCTGTTGCCAACAATGTCGAGAACCTATGTATACAAGCTTAAAAATTGGCCATCTTGGATGGCAGTTGTCGCCATTTTTAGAAGTTTGTTATGGTATTTGAAAACGCTCGAATTGGAAATATGTTCTAATTAGGAGAAAGGAAATAGTGGCCTCAAACAGAGAAGTAGCTATGATGCTCAATAAGTAACTTTCAGAAGAAATAGAGGAAGAAATCGTACGCAAATGTTAATTTATCAGTTTTGTTATTTTAGGTTCAATTTGTTAAGTTATGTCATGTAAGGATTAAAAAGTTGTCATCGTTCCGAACTTTTTATTAAATTATTGTGATCATTGTCTTCGATACGTATATTGTTTATGTTATTTTCAGGGTCTTGGGAAATGTTTTAATTATAGGGGAGGTTGTGCCCAAATTTTAGTAGGATTTGTTATTAGTTTTGGGTTAATGATTTTTTTTCATCTCTTTGCAGTGAAGAAAAACACCCAGGGACCTTGTCGGCAATTGAAGACGACAAAGGTCACCCGGGTGACCAACGATTGTGTCCCAATCGGATACGATGAGCGACATCGGGCAGCACCAATGGCGGAGCAGCATAGTGCATTGGCCCATTGGCCCACGACATTGGGCATGTCGTGCATACCTTTTGCCCTATGCAATGGAAGTCTTGGAAAACGATGTCGGCGGAGACGAAGAACACGGTGCGCAACTAATTGTCCGTAAGTAACATCGCCTTTATAATGCTTTTCATGTAAAATTTATATATTTATATTTATTAATGTCTTTTATTACTAATACTTTCAAAATATTTGTTACATTGTAGACAAACTACAATTTGGAGGACATGGACGAGGACATGTTCACGTACCTCAATCGGCTCTTCTCCAAACGTTACAAGCAATGGAAGAGTGACCTGCACCAATGTTTCCAGCAATTTGATGATCTGCAGGTCGCTCTCGGGGAGGGTTGTCCGAAGGAGTTAGAGGACCGACAAGATAGTTGGGTTTGGCTTTGTGGTCATTTTCTTAAGCCGGGCTATGTGGTGTGTTTTTAATTACGACTTCTTTCATTTTACTTTTTTTTAATTTTTACTAATGTTTATTATTATGTTTTTAAATTTTCTTTAAGTATTACAACTAATACGTTTATTTTTTGTATAACAGAAGAAGGCGAAGGCGAACAAGATCAATCGGGAGAAGAAGACTATTCTCCACCATTCAGGTTTGAGGCCTTTCTCCTATAAGATGGAGGCGCGACGGAAGGTATATATTACATCTTTCATTTCCAATTTTAAAATGTCACTAATAATTTTTTTTTCTTACTAACATTTTCCTTATCTTTTTCGATTTCAGGAGGGTTCAAAATTTCCGGAGATCGACGTCTTTGCTGACGTTTATGTTCGGCCTGGTGATGAGTTGACTGAGTCCCTTCATGTAAGTAATTTCTTATGCATTCAACATTTATACTAATTATTTCAAACTATTTTCTATTAATAATCCATGTTTTTTTTCACAGGCGACTATGGTGGTGAAGAGCCAATCGGTGCTTCAAGAGTACACCTCACAGCTTCCCTCGGACATGCCGATTGAGTATGTGGATCCCCCTGAGGATGCATGGTTTCACATCTTGACAGAGACGTTGGACCAGACTTTCAGTCGGAGGCCAGGGACTTATTGTCGGGGGATGGGAAATGCCAGGCGGCGGGAGAGTAGAGCCCCGTCATCCTCGCAGTCAAAGGGCCAGGTTACAGCTTTGACGTAAGAAGTCGCTGGCCTGAGGAGTGAATTGGCATTGTACAAGTCTCAAATGTCGATGCTTGTACAATCCCTCAGTTCCTCCGGAATACATCTCCCCGGTTTTTCTGCACCATCGCCCTCACAGCCCTTCCACACCGAGCAAGCACAGCAATCAGGCCCGTCAACCTCCGATCCCGTCCCCAACCAGCAGCAAGATCCTTCGAATGACATTCCTATAGATTTTTTTGCTTTTTTTTTCTTAGTTTTGTTCCTGCTTTCTTTTATAACTTTATATTTGTACGTACATTTTTATTTATATTATAAATAAAAATTGTTTTTTTATTCATTAATTTGGTTTTTTTTTTGTCATTAGTATGAAATCTTTTTTTTTTAATTTTCCTTTTATTCTATTTATTTTTTTTAATAAAAATTACACTTGTGCGACGCTGACCAGTCGTCGGGCAAAATTAAGCCCGTCTTATAACTTCGTCTCGCAAACTTTTCGAGACGAACTAGTCACAAAGCGCACTTGTACCCTTTTATATCGTACGATGAAAACCTGCGTCTGTATAACTTTAGCGCGACGAGTAGTAAAGCGTCGTGCAATTTTTTTTTGCGCGACGAGTTTGAAATTGTTCGTCGCGCAATGTCTTTTTTCACGACCTTTGCGCGACAAAATACGCGCGATGATTTTTTATTGTCACCATAGTTTTTGTGCGACCTAATAATGATTTGCGCGACAAAATCTCCCTCATCGCGCAAACTGTTTAATTTAGTAGTGAAACCGTAGTACTAAGTGCCGACTCTCCCATATGTTAGTTAAACGCTTTTGATAACTATTTCATTTTCAACCGTTTAAATATTAAACTATTAGTTCTTTGTATATGTTAAATTTTTGTAGGTCAGGATTTATTTTTGAAAAAGGACTTGCTAAAAGTGCTTAATGGATATAGAGATATTAGTTTCCAAAATTCAGGTTTATCGTATGCTTTGTGTTTGACAGCTTCCAAACTTTGTGGTTATGGTCATCGATTCATTTCATCCAATTTGTTGTTGATGCCGGGAAACAAGGGATTATTTCTTGATTTGTAATTAATTAGGTTATTTATTTTATTTTCTATAATAACTTATTAGACAAGAAAATTAAGTATTTTCCTTTTGTATTTCAATTTCTTGTACAGATTCTAAGATTATTTTCTCTATTTAAGCACAATGTAATTTAGGGTTTAGGAAGACGCTTGGTATATTGTTATTGAATAATGCTCTTTGAGCGGCAAGAGTTTCTTGCGGTTTATTCCTTTCTCGTGTGTATGTTCAATGTGCTGTTCTTGATGATGTGTGTGCTTCCAAATTTTTAAAGATCAATGGGATTAGTATTTGGGAGCATTGGCTCCCATTTTTTTTAAACAATATTGGCAACTTAGACACCGATCACTAATTTTTTTCTACCACAATATGTCACGTGTTAACTTCATTCTCTCCTTGCTGGAGATCATAGGCAATTCTAACGAATTTGGCATCTGCGGATGTGCAAAAATTTAATTCCATCATTTGCCATATAGGAATAAACTCATCTTTTAAGGTCCATATATAGATGATGAAGTTTAAAGCAACGGCGGAGTCAGCATGGGGTCATTGGTTGTTCTTGAACCAACAATTTCAAAACCCCCATGTATATTTGTTTGTGTATTATATTTGACCCCTATAAACAACTAAGGAAAACTAAATTATAACCTCCTTCTCCTACTTCTTTTATTATCTTCTATCATATTTGTCTCCCTTTTATCTCTTCTTGTGTGTGACTCTATTGTGAGCACCATGTACTCGATGAAATACTTTAGTTGACAAGTCTTGACAGTTTTCAACATTACTATATTGTATCCTGCATTCACTCTTGACCAGCCTCTACAAGTAATAGTAGTTGTCGACATATGTTGGTATAAGTTTTCAACATATGTTGGCAAGAATTGGAAAATGCCTATTAAGTGCTCGACGAAATGAACGAATAAAGCTTTTTTGATTAATATTATGATTCCATTATTTAAATATCCTGGCTACGCCATTAGAAACATTATAATTATATGCAAAATGTGCCATGCCTTTCACTCACTGTCAAACTGATAAAGACTCTAACCATATGCCTATAAGCATTGAATCTTTAGTTATTTGACTTACAGAATTGTATGTCACAATTTTTGAGTTGGTCAAGGAAAGGGATCCTCTCCGGATCTCTTCTACTAAGGTCATCTCCAATCGAAGGAAGGTCAGAGGGCTCGTTTTAGCCCTCTGGCATTCCAAGAAATTAATATTTTAATGAACAGTGCAGGGCTATATCGTTTACCGTTTCCAACCGAGGGCCATAGGGCCAAACATAGCCATGTGACAAAAAACCATCTCCAACCGAGGGCCAAAGGGCCATAGGGCCAAACATAATTAATTATTTAAATTTAAATACTACACCAACTTGAATTTAAAAACTACAACAACTTAAATTTAAAAACTATAACAACTTAAATTTATAGGAAAAAATGAGAATTTTTTAATATTTTTAAAAAAAAATTTGGCCGAAAAAAAAGAGTCAAATCCAACGGTAATTGACGTCAGCATGATGTTATTTTATGTTGTTTAATAATGTTTTATGTTACTTAATGTTATTTAATGTTGTTTAATGGCTTAGGAAGTTATAGGAAAAAAAATAGAATTTAAATTTTTTTTTTTTAAATTTGTTAAAAAAATATTGTAAAAAACAAAATCAAATATAATGGCTAGCTGACGTCAGCTAGCCGTTGCATTCAAATTTGTGGCCCGGCCCGGGGCTGGCTGACTGGGTTGGGCCAGCCAGTTGGCCCTTTTTTGTCCCTTGGGGCCCACGAGCCCTTTGGCCTAGCTTTCGGTTGGAGACGGTTTTCGGGCTATTTTCGACCTTCTGACCCTCTAGACCCTTCGGTTGGAGATGACCTAAATCCACCAATTCGAGCCCTTGAAATTTGATCCAATAGCTAAAGTTATTGTAACTTTTAAAATGGGCCATTATTTTTAGTCATTTGATCAAATTTCAAAAGTCCAGATTGATAGATTGATGAATTTGGTGAAATGGATCCGAAAATGATCCCTTTCCGTTGCTCACAAATGGGCAGCCAGTAGAATACCTGCATGCTGTTGTTCATGTCAAAAAGGCTCATGTTGCCATCACCATGTCATATCTTAGCTAATCCTTTACAACATTAGCATCACCTCAATATCAAATCAATGCATTATTTATATCTATGTCGGCTATACAAATAAAGTTTGTGGGTTTGGATTAGAATAAGACATTAGCTCCTGTTGGACCGTTGAAAATGAATGTTAACTACTAATATAATGGAAGAATTAGTATCCGGTTCCTAGTTACTAATGTTCATTGATTGGAATTTTATTAGTTTTCATATTTTGATCCAAATCCCTAACATTAATGTAATAATGAATTTACATGTCAGTTACATAATTTTTTAAAATAAAAATTAATAATTGATTTAGGATTTTAATACTCACACCTTTATTAAACTCCTAACTAATTTTTCAATTCAAAACATTTCCAAAATAAATAAAAAATTAGAATAAGTTTGTACCCATTAGCTTTTTAAAAAATGTTTTTAATTTTTTAATCGTATATGCACCCATTCATGTATTTTTTTTTCCAATTTTTAATCTTAAAATGTACCCGTTCTTAAATATACCAATTTGTTATATGTAAAATGTGCATTTTTTTATATAAAATCTATTCAATTTTTTTCTAACCATTTTTAAACTTATATGGGTACATTCTTTTCTTTTGATTTGAAAATATATGCATGTCAAGTTTTATCGAAGAAATTTACTAATGTTATTAAGCCTAATATCTATTACTTTTTTTGTGTGGTTTTGAAGAATGTACCCATGTTTTGGTACAATAATTTTTTTGTTAATTTTGATGAATGTACCCATGTTTATATATACATACACACAATAGTATAATTTATATTTTAATATTTTTAATCCCACAAATTATGGGGTTTTATTTAAAATCTCATTAATATAAACAACTATAAATTCAATTTTTAATTTAAAAAATATTGTAACATACATAGAAATAAAGTATCACATTAATTTCAAGGACTTCGATCAAAAATTGAAAACCAACAAGGCTTAAGTAAAAAAATATTGATAGTTAAGGATTGCATCCAAATTCTCCCTATTTAAATAGACAATAGTTAAGGTTTACATCGATACGTATAATCAACGTCATAAATTGAGTAACTAATTTATTTATATCAATTTATTTTTCTTATTTTGTAAGTTACGCGTATAATATTCGTTCATAAAAATACTTAAATTTTAGTTTTTTAATCTATTACCAGCGACTTAACATGTTGATGTATAAATATATGGTTTCATAATTAAACTAAGAAATATTCCTCACACGAATACTGATGTAAAATATATACATATATAATTCGAGTCAAATGTTGGATATGATTCCTTGTATAGGACATGGATCCCCTCCAGATCCATTCGTCATAATCCCTCAAATCCCGTAATCCAGGTCATTGAAATTTGATCCAATGATTACAAATAAGGGTTTACTTTAAAAGTTATAATAACTTTAACCGTTGGATTAAATTTCAATGGCCCGAATTACAGAATTTGGTGGATTAGGACCAATGGATCCGGAGAGGATCCATGTCCCCTTGTATATAGTTCTGTTATTACATCTCTACAAAATAATTGAATAGTGGCATCTTTGTCTGACAATATCTTATTAATGGCCAGTGCAAAACATCAATTTATTGCTTAGAACGACTGCAAATCGAAGAGTCTTGCAAACAAAAGAAGACTGCAAATCGTATATGAAGATGGCTTTTGAGGCTTTGGCCATAAAATTAATATTTGTTGTATCTATCTTTATGTGTACACATTATTTTATTGTATATAATAAAAATTAAAATATTTAAGTATGATAACAAGACGTCATGTCGACAATATGCATGTATCACAAAAATTATAAAATTATGAAATCACATTCAATGAGCGTCTAAATCAAACACAAAAGAAAATAATAACTTGAATTCGACAGTCGGATTGAGACATTGAGTAGGGTTTCCAATTTGATAAGTTAATGCAGATTAACACTGCTATGCTATGGTTGAATCACCTAATTATTAAAAAACAATATCACTGATAATCTTAAGAAGTGACTCGTAAATCAAATAGATATTGTACACAATGGCAGAGTTAAACATAAACCACTACCAGCCCTGGCTCTCCTCCATTTCTTTTTATCCCTTGTATCCTAATTTATATATGTATATAATGTATAAGCACAAATGTGAAGATTGTTAGCTTTGGGGCTGTTTTGTATTTGTGTTTTTGCTTTGGGGCCTTTGGTTTTTGTTGGTGCTGACTGTGAATCTGCCGACCTGAGCATTGGAATGGCGAGTTGCACGGTGATTGTGATGGTTACAATTTCCATCAATGGATTGGTCTAATTTGGTTATCATGTGCTTTACTTGGACTTGTCTTTTCGGCTTAATTGCAGCTTATTTTTATGTTTATTTCGTTTAACATTTGTAATATCTTCTTTTATCAATGAAGTTCATGTTAATTGGCAGAAAGAAAAAAGGAACCTTTACGGTGGAATAATAAAGAGAGATAACCACTCCTCTTCTACACTTAATACTCTTGTAACTAATATATATATATATATATATATATATATATATATAGGATTCGGGGACGCACTTTTGACATATGTTTTTGTGGGTCTTATTCTGTAATATATTTCAACAATTCAACCATTTATTTTTATAACTTAGCTTAAAGATCATGTCAACCAAAAATCACCTAAATTTGAAACTATATTACGATTGGATTAAATTTGGTATTTTTTTGTAGGACCGTATTCGTTCATTTTCTTCACTACAAAATGAATGCCTTAGTGCTTTTGGATATATCTTTGTTTTTGTTTTTTTTTTTTTTTTTTTTTTTTTGGCAAAGATGAGGATGTAAAAATAAAGATGATTTGAATCGTTGAAATATTTTACAAAGTTAGCCCTACAACATATGCGTTAAAATGTGTGTAAAAAACATGTGTCTACAGATTTTAACTAATATATATTAAGCTTTATATCTTTTGTTTGGCCCCCGAACTTGAAGTTTTAGCTCCACCCCTAAATTTGTACATATTGCTCGTGATGTGACTCGACAATGAGAGAATGGTAAGACTAAATGACTTAGTTATTCTGAGACCACTGATATCAGTTGATTGAATGAAACTTTCAAAGCGACTCATCAACCAATATGATCATGAACATTAGCGTGAAGACGACTTTTTATTTTTATTTTTTAGTGTATAGTGACCTTCTATTTGTTAATAGTAAACATCTTAACCTTGTAATGTGTATATTGGCGTGGCCACATGAAGTTATATAAAGTAATGTACAAATTAGGAAGCGTTTGATGCTTCATGTTAACAATTTAATATCAACAGATGGATAACGACCTCCCATCTTGCTGATCGTACTCATCCAGGAACACGGCTCGTTGAAAAATCTCAACCAGATGGATACAAGTGGTTGTATATTTGAAGACAAAAAAAAATGTATATTATGATACTTGGTATATCGAATTGTGTACTAAAAAATTTCTCCCTAACTACAGAAGCTACGTACTATCAACTTTAACAAATCAAAAGATTCATTCTTAATAAAAATAATGAACTTTGTCTACCACTTATGTAAGAAGACCATATTTTTTTGGTAAATAAGAATGCCATATTTGTGACCACTTGATACCGAGCTTCACACTCTCTCTCTAAAATATAAAACTAATCTAATACGATCATTGTTTGGACTGCATTGGTACATAATCTAATTAATTTTGGATTAATATGTGATGAGAAATGTAGGGTAAACCGTGTTATTCTACCAATTAATTTGTGTACCATCTCTTTGATTGAAAGAAAGAAATTATGGTGCGATACTGTAATACCTTCACATGAAGGATCAATTGACAACACAAGCTATTTATACAATAGCAGAGTGACTTAGAGACAACTTTTTTTTTTTTTTTTTGTTAAACCGTAAAGTTAATCTCATTTTAGTATTGCTATCCTGGAAAGTAATTATGAGGTGAATTTATTAATAAAATAAAAAAAATACAATGTATCAAGGTTGACTTGAGACTATTTAACTAATAACAAACTACTTAACCAAGTCTAACAGCCCAATGCATCAAATGATATCACCTGTCACTAAATCTTTTTTTGTTGGTCAAGATCTATATCATTCAACATAAACTTTTACTCATGTTTAAGAATGTGCATTGGTTATATCGCGTGCTGTGATCTTGTACCGCACTATATTTTTTCAGATAAAGCGGTTGAGTTCATCTTTAATTTTTTGCCAGTAAGTCTCACTTGTATTAGAGATGTGATACGGTAGCTTATCTAACATTTTCCAAATGTAAAACCGCAAACAGATTATAACTTGATTAGTCGAAAACTCATCCAAATTTGTAGATCGTAATCACAATTAAATTCCTAATCAACCACTGACCACGTAAGTATGGCTTTCACAGGAATGACCAACACTTGAAGAATGATGAATCACGAAATTCCTTGAACCCAAATAAAAAACCCAGAAAAAACTAGATCATGCCATATTTGTTAGAAATTATATATTATAATTAATATTATAATATTTAATTTTTATATGAATGAAAAATAAGAGTCGTGTCATAGTTGAATTCAAATTCATGAGTTTCGTCTCTTCGTTGGAACTTTAGGCAACGGTTACAATGTTTCAAAAGGGGGTGGCTTAAGTTCTATATAAACTCAAACATCCCACATATCTAAAAATCGAAGAGAAGAGTTTTCTCCAATGTCTTGGTAAAAATCCGAGTCGTGTCTTGAGAGTACGGAATATATGAAGTTTGCCAGAGTCTGAAGATCGAAGTGCTTTGACTTCGGATTATAGATTGTTGAATCCTAGGAGACAGACGCCTACCGAACTACAAGCACAAGAGTAGGGGCGAAATTCTGTCTTTAGGACAGTGCATTTATGCAAGCCTCAATCTCCAAAGTTGTCAGTTTTTCTAACTTTCTCTCTAGTTGTTTATGTTGATCTCATATATAATTGATGTTGTGAATTTCTTTATGATTATTATTATTAAAATTCTTTTATATTTCTCATATTTTCTAATATTGCTCCAACACTCTAAAGACAGAAACTTTTTCTCTTGCATTGTTAGAGAATATGAGTATGAGTAATAGAAGTTAAAATCAATAACATTGAATGTAGCTTTAAACGCTAAGAAGAAGAAACTCTGATCTTTCTTTGAAAGATTTGTGGGGCTGAGTTTTATATGCATATTATATTAGTAGAATAATGTTAGCTGCATCATACGTTTTTGAACTTCTGATATATATACTGGAAGATGTCTTTCGCTTTTCAAGACAGTTATTTGTGTGTTTTCATTGTTTGAATATGTATGTTATGGCATACATGAGTATATGTATATCTCTTGGTTCTGGATATATATATATATATATATATATATATATATATATATATATATATATCTGCATTTGATAGTGAAAGGGTATGATGTTTTTGACCAGTTCCCACCACGTTAAAATTTGAATTTCTCATATGGAATGATGCCTAGAGTGTTCTTTACGGAGAAATCAACAAAAGAATGAGTATTTGTTGATGAGTTTGGCGTTAGATCATAATGCACGCTGCTTGTTGTATATTCAGTATACAAAATAGAGAAAGATCAAGAGCCAGTGAAGGGACTGGTGGTGAATTGAAGAAACATTGGAATTGATACAATGATCAGTATGCAAACTGGTGGTGCTGTTTGGGGTAAAGTGAAGTTCCAAATTTTTGGAAAGCTGTTTTTCCTTGTGTCGGTTATATGCTTGTTGTGTTTTGCCGTCTGCCGTGTCTCTGGAGATGGCATCCTTTCATACCCATAATGAATAAAGGGAAAGGGCTACCCTCTTTGCTAAACGTTGGAAGCGCATCATGACTTCCACCACCGTAATTAAATTAAGAATGTTATGAGGCAATTTGGATGTAGGTTTTCTTTCAGATTTTGCAATCTGAAAGTTACAACTCTATATGAAGAGGTGTAAATCATGATAAGTGTCAATTGAAATCAATTACATGGTATCTGTTCCAACCAATTGGTTGAGACTCATGATAACATGAACGATGATTTTTCCCAGATATATTCATGAAACAAATGTAGAGCAATTCGATGTTTGGTTGTGCCCGATATTTCCTAAAGAAATATTAGTGGATTAAAATGATATGCCTTGTGAATGTTAGCACTGGATTTGAATGCAGCCATGTTTTAAGGATTTCCTTTTATTACTACCAAAAGATGTCTTTCCTCTTTCACCGAATTGTGTCTTTAGGGTAGTTGAGACGATGCACCGCTTGGCATCATCTGATGAAAAGGCACTGGAATTTGGTTTAGAAGATAGACATACAAAGAGGCCATGATTGAGAGAAGATTAAGTCTTGAAATTATTTAAACGAGGAACAACGTCAGTGTTTGGATAGTCAGCGTGTGGACCTCAATAAAAGTGGGCATACTTTCATGCTGCTCTAAAGAAGTGTGCATTTCCGAGAAGAGGGAAATGTCGTCGCAACCAATAAGTTAAGGTGGGGGGGGGGGGGGGGTCTTTCGTTAAAGGAATGACGAGACACTGAAAAAGAGGCTTATTGAGTAAGCATGCACAAGTGAATTAGACAAGGTCATGCTTATTAAGTAAGCATATGAAACTGAATGTACATAGCCATTGGGTTGTGTTATTCATAGCTCAGAGCATCCACATGTACTAGATGAATTCAATGATGCTAACTAATTGGATTTTTTACAATATGAAGTCAAAGTACATAAATGGAAATATGTGCAGTCACGTAAGGAAATCAATCCTCAATTAGAGGTGTACTGGATATGAAGCATAATGACTTCGTATATTGTGATGGTTTGTCGAATAGTACAAAGTAGAATGTCTAAATTGAAAAGAGTAATTTGCAAGATAAAAGAGATAATAAGCAATGTATTTTATGATAAACAATTTTTAAGGTATGAAGAGGTTAGAGACCTTACAAATACCTTAAATGTGGGGGAGTATGCCCAAGTGTTAGCAAATTACTTACTAAAGTCCCAACATGTACAGTTGAGGACTTGACATTGTAAATCAACTACTCTCGTATGAAATATAATTTCATAAGATGGATTGTATACACCATTAAAGATAGTCAACCTAAGTGGTACCAATTATTAAGGGTTTGACTAGAGAGTAAGTTGATCATCGAGGGGAATGAGGCTAAAGCCAACATAACTAATGAATCAGCTGAGTGGAAACCTAACTTAGTTGATTGGAGATCTCATGGTCTAAGTTCAATAGGCAAACTGGTTGGGCATGATTCAAAGAAGTTAACACACTACATACCTCATTCCTATGATGGAAGAAGTGTGTTGTCTGCAGAAGTTTTAGGATGTATATTTATACTTAATGATAGTGATATCTTATAAATAAGAGGAATATTGCAGAATATTCTTAATCAGTGGTCACCTATGTGAGAGTAGAAGTGGGTCGCTTCTATGAGTATGAGATGACTAAATTCTCTAAAGCTTTTATGAATCTGGGATTTGTTCAGGACCAAAATGAACACAATCGTATGAACTTAAATATATTAGGATTAGTGATGTGTGTTACTTATTGTCTCGGTTTACTGCTACGGTGAACAATTCAAGATTTTATATTCACTGCGTCACCAAGTAAATCCGATAAGTATTTACTAGGGTAGGTTCAAGTCCAAAAGACACATCTCCCGATGCATCTCTTGTCCTCCTGTACTCTCAAATTCTTCCTAATTTTTCATTCAGGTGGGGGATTGTTAGAAATTATATATTATAATATTTAATTTTTATATGAATGAAAAATAAGAGTCGTGTCATAGTTGAATTCAAATTCATGAGTTGCGTCTCTTCGTTGGAACTTTAGGCAACGGTCACAATGTTTCAAAATGGGGTGGCTTGAGTTCTATATAAACTCAAACATCCCACATATCTAAAAATCGAAGAGAAGAGTTTTCTCCAATGTCTTAGTAAAAATCCGAGTCGTGTCTTGAAAGTACGGAATACATGAAGTTCGCCAGAGTCCGAAGATTGAAGTGCTTTGACTTCGGATTATAGATTGTTGAATCCTGGGAGACGGACGCCTACCGAACTACAAGCACAAGAGTAGGGGTGAAATTCTATCTTTAGGACATTGCATTTATGCAAACCTCAATCTCCAAAGTTGTCAATTTTTCTAACTTTCTCTCTGGTTGTTTATGTTGATCTCATATATAATTGATGTTGTGAATTTCTTTATGATTCTTATTATTGGAATTCTTTTATATTTCTCATATTTTCTAATATTCCTCCAATAATATTGTCATGGGCTAAAGATGGGTGAACCACAAATATGGACCAACTGTTAGATGTTAAAACACTGCATGCATAGAATCATATCCATACAATGACATGCATACGTAAGGTTGATAAACTTACCTGAAAAAGAGCTCGACATTGCAGCACTTGCATGGTAGAAGGTCTTCTACACTCAACAGCCAATAATCCAGCTAAAATAGGGTTCACTCGAAAATGATGGCGTTGTGAGTGCAAGGACCGCCCTATATATATCCATACTCCCTTGATATCAGGCCTATTAACTGACACCTTGGATATTCCAAACTGATTAGGGTTTCGGTATAGTCCTTTTAGGTATTGAACTCTTGTCAAGTCTTGATAAGGTTACTTGAATATAATTTGCATGTTATTAGGACTCTTAATCTTAGCCAAGTAGGATTGGAATTTCCTCAACATGATAACTCATATACTGAGCTATCAGTTTGTCGAGAACAAGAACTCATTCTTCTTGACACTCATATCTTACATTCTCCCACGTGAGTGTCCAAGAAGAATGATATCACATTGGTTAAGACTAAGGTGATCATTGAGTCCCCGAAAGCTGCAATTAAACCTCTTAACAAGCTGTTACTTATAGCTTTAAATACTGAATCATAAATGCAGTATGTAATCCCTTCTACATGTGCACTTTATGATTACAAGTACCTATACCATAAGCACTATGTTGCTTGATAGAATTCAAGTTTTCAGGTTAATAAACGAAATTCAACTCCTGAACTGAGCCTCATACAAAAGTATAGCTCGTATTATTGCAATAAGATAACATATAAACAAACATCATGAAATCATCCAATTAAACGAGAAGAAACATAACAAAACTAGCTATGGGTTTACTACGTACTCCCACTTATTAACAGAATCAAATGGGTTTACTACTCCAATTCATTAACAAAATCAAAATCATCTCGCATCCCCATGTTGTAGACGTGTTTCTTGAACACTCTCACTGGTAAGCCCTTAGTAATTGGATCTGTTATCATAAAATCAGTTCCAATGTGTACTATGTTGATCAGCCATTTTCTGACTTCATCCCTCACACGCAAATACTTAATGTCCATTAATCTACAAGCAATTGACCTCTTGTTGTTTCTGGAAAAGAAGACTGCAGCCTTGTTGTCACAGTAGATAGTTATAGGTTTTTCAACTGAGTCTAAAACCTTCAATCCCTTGATAAAATTCCTTAACCAGATTGCTTTTTTGGTGGCAGTGTAACAACCAATAAACTCAGCCTCCATAGTTGAAGAAGCAATCACCTTTTGCTTGGAGCTTTTCCACAAGATCGCACCAGCAAGAAGAAGAAAAACATATCCACTTGTAGACTTTCTATCATCAACACAGCCTGCCAAGTCTAAATCAAAATAAGCCATCATTTCCAAATTCTCAACTTGTTGGTATACCAGTGCAAGGTTCCTTGTTCTTTTTAAGTACCTCAGCACTTTCTTAGCTGCAGTCCAGTGAGGAGTCTCATGATTAGACTGAAAACGTCCTAAAATGCTAACTAAAAACCCTGGATCAGGCCTCATGCATAATTGAGCATACATGATGCTGTCAATGAGTGAAGCATAAGGTTTAGCCTTCATCCCATTTTTCTCAAGATCCTTTTTAGGGCAGTGATCAGTGCTTAGCTTGTCACCCTTTGCAATGGGAAACTCGCCACCTGCATATTTATCCATGTTGAATCTCTTAATGATTCTGTCAATATAAGACTTTTGAGACAACCTTAGCATCATCTTTGATATGTCTCGCTCAATCTCGATACCAAGGACGAAGTGTGCCTTACCGAGATCTTTCATATCAAAACTCTTAGTTAACATTGCCTTAGTGGTGTGCAAAAGGGTCAAGTATGAACTAGCTAAGAGAATATCATCCACATACAACACCAAAAATATGAATTTCGTGCCACTGACCTTGAGATATATGTAGTCATCAATCTTGTTTTCTTCAAAACCAAAAGCAGAAACCACTCGATCAAATTTGATGTACCACTGCATGGATGATTGCTTTAAACCATAGATTGACTTATTGAGTTTGAAGACCATAGACTCCTTCCCTTTCTCCTCAAAGCCTATCGGCTGAACCATTACAATTTCTTCATCCAAAACACCATTGAGAAAGGCTGATTTTACATCCATCTGATGTAATTCTAGGTTGAAATGAGCTGTTAAGGCCAAGATCACCCTCAATGAGTCTTTGGATGAAACTAGTGAGAAGGTTTCATTATAGTCAATACCTTCCCTTTGTGTGAAGCGCTTAGCTACAAGTCTAGCTTTGTGTCTTTCAACCTTTCCATCTGCATTTCTTTTGGTTTTGAACACCCATTTACAACCAATGGGTTTAGCCTTGCTTGGAAGTGGTACCAACGTCCAGACTTGGTTCTTTTCCATAGTTGCAAGTTCTTTGACCATAGCTGTATGCCATAAATCTGCTCTCGAGCTATTGATAGCTTGATTAAAAGTGAGGGGATCATCATCATCTCCTATATCATATTCTGTCTCTTGTAAGTATACAAAATCAAGTAAGATCACAGGTTTTCTTTGCCTGTTTGACTATCTAATAGGCAGCTGTACTTGTTGTAATGGTTGAACAACATCCTCAGGGACTTGATGCTCAGGGATTTGAGGTTCAAAATCACAACCATGCACTGTCGATTACACTGCTTTAGAAAAAGGTATGGTGTTCACTGGTTGAACAACTTGCAAAACAGTTGGGAGAGTGCATGAGTTTTCTTGAATCACAAGCAATGGTGCATCAATTGTTGCAGAAAGCTAACCAACTTCATTTCCAATCTCTTCGAAATTTGAGCTACTATGTTACACTGTTTCTTCTTCCAGGTCTTTGAGGAATTTTGCATTGTTGGTCTCATGAATTCTAGTGTGAGAATCAGGACAGTAGAACTTAAAACCCTTGGACTTGTCTGCATATCTAATGGACCTGCAACTTATAGTTCTCGGATCCAACTTTATCTCGTGAGGACTATAAAACCATGCCTCAGCCTTACATCCCTATACATGAAAATGATTGAAACTTGGCCTTCTTCATGTCCAAGCTTCAAAAGGTATAACTTTGACAGACTTACTTGGAACCCTATTGAGTGTGTAATTGGCTGTTTTAAGTGCTTCTCCCCACAAAAAAATTGGAAGTTTAGATCTTGAAAACATAGATCGAATCATGTCCTTTAGGGTTCCGTTCTTCTTCTCTGCCACTCCATTTTGATGAGGAGTGCCTGGAGTGGTGTATTGAGCAATGATCCACGAGGCTTCAAGGTAAGATGCAAAAGCTCCATTGTGTTGTCCAGTCTCTGTGAACTTGCCAAAATACTCACCACCCCTATCCGATCTCACTATTTTAATACTCTTTTCAAGTTGGTTTTCAACCTCAGTTTTGTATGTCTTAAAACAGTCAAGAACATAATATTTTTCAGATATAAGGTACTCATAACAATATCTTGAAAAATCATCAATGAAAGTGACAAAGTAAGAGTTGCCACAGATTGTTTTATTTGGGAAAGGACCACACACATCTGTATGAATTATCTCTAATAGTTGGTTGCTTCTTATGGATCCTAATTTTCTAGTATTGGTCATTTTTCCTTTGAAACAATCAATGCAGGTTAGGAGACTTTCAAAATCAAGGTTTGGAATGAGATTTTATTTAGTTAAAATCACAAGTCTTTCTTTGGATATGTGGCCGAGTCTTTTATGCCAAAGTATAGGAGAGTTTTCATTTTTGAGATAGTCTCTTGGAATCAATATGACAAACTGTGAAGCATTCATGTAAATAATCACACTGCAGTTGCCACATATCAACATGAATAACCAAGCAAAGTGTCTAATTTATTTGAATGGAAAAGTCTTACACTTTCATTGTCTCCAATAAAAGTATAACCTGATTTAACTAACTTAGAAGCTGAAATCAAATTCCTTCTCATAGAAGGTACATAGAGTACTGGACTTAGAAACAAAATAAAACCAGAAGAAAGCTTTAAAGAGACACTGCCAACCGACTCGACTGCTACTTTGCTCCCATTCCCAACAAAAACATTTTAAACTTCATTATTTATCTCCTTTAGGTTTGTGAAGCCCTACAAGGTATTTGTAATATGAATTAAGCAACCAATATCGAACCACCAACTAAAAGGAGGGACATAAATCAAATTGGACTCGAAACAAACATAAACATTGATTTCATTACCTTTCTTAACAAGCCAATTTTTAAAACCAGTGCAATCTTTCCTTAGATGACCAACTTCTTTGCAAAAATAACAAGGCTTTGGTGCTTCAGAGATGGCTTTAAACTTTTGAGATCGTTTAAGGGGGTTAGCATTTTTAAAAGAAGAAAAACGTGAGTTTTTCTTCTGCTTACCAGCAGCCACATATGACTGATCAACTGCAACATGTTTGCCCTTTGCAGTATGGACAAGGTTCACAGTCTCCACTTTATCAGTTGATAGCCTCAATTCCTCTTATGCACACATGGAGATTAAGTCATTGATTTCCTAGGTTGCTTTCTGAGTGTTGTATGACACTTTCAACTGGCCATACTGTGCAGGTAAGGAATTTAATGCCATATGCACTAAAAACTGATCTGTGATCGGATGCTCCAAGTCTTTCAGCTTATGTGCTATGTCTGACATCTTTAGTATGTGTTCTCTCACACTGCCAACACCATCAAACTTCATGGATGTCAGTTTTGTGAGAAAATTCCCTGTTTCAGCTTTCTCAGACTCCTTGAATTTGTTTCCCACTGTATCGAAAAATTCTTTTGCACTGTCACTCTTTGGGATGCCACCTTTCACACTGCTTGTCATGGCCCTCCTCATAATCATGAGAGCCATTCCATTTGCCTTCTCCCATTGAGCAAACTTCAGTTTTTCTTTTATTGTGCTTGTAATTGTCAAGGCTGCAGGTTTGTCTTCCCTTAAGGCCAAATCGAAATCCATCATGCCAAGGGCTATCTCCATGTCTTCCTTCCACTTCTTATAGTTGGAACCGGTTAAAGTTTCAATATTGGAGAAGTTAAGAGAAGTCATAGCTGCATCAACAATATATGTTCAGTGTTCGTTCTCATAAGCTCTTCATTAAAGGTTCAGGGTATGAACAATTAATGGCATCAAAAGTCATATAATACCAGTCACATCTTTAGATCGAAAACTGATTATATTAGGGTTTGCAGAACTGATATACAAAATTTCACATTAGCGACACAATTTTAACACTTTTGAGCAGATAAAATTGCATCAATGTTAATTTTGCATCTCACTTATACACCAATTAAACATGACTGAATATAAGAATTCTTTAGAATCATCTCAAAATATATTCACCATCAGTTTAATCATTCTGTTCAACTTGAACAGATGAACTGAAACATGATTCAAACACTTTTGAGTTGAAATTGATCATGATACACAAAAGATTTGTCTGTCAGGTCATATAGTGACAGTAACTCATTAGGTTTTGGTTTTCCAAGGTCTGGAGACTCATCCTTGTTCTCCTGCAACAAAACTTGCAGAACAGGTACATATACACATGTGTATATATTTATATATATGAAAATATATGCGTGTATAAGTGATTATTAGTTTAAAACATGGTCTCTGTAGGAAATAGTTGATAACTATATCAGTGTCAATGCACGGAAGTCTTATGCCAGGATCGTGTATTTATTCAATATATTCTTGTGCTTATAAGGATTCTAAACATGAGAGTGTGTGCTCTGATACCACATGTTAGATGTTAAAACACTGCATGCATAGAATCACATCCATACAATGACATGCATACGTAAGGTTGATAAATTTACCTGAAGAAGAGCTTGACATTGTAGCACTTGAATGGCAGAAGGTCTTCTACACTCAACAGCCAATAATCCAGCTAGAATAGGGTTCGCTCGAAAAGGATGGTGCTGTGAGTGCAGGGACCTCCCTATATATCCATACTCCCTTGATATCAGGCCTATTAACTATACCTTGGATATTCCAAATTGATTAGGGTTTCGGTATAGTCTTTGTAGGTATTGAACTCTTGTCAAGTCTTGATAAGGTTACTTGAATATAATTTGCATGTTATTAGGACTCTTAATCTTTGCCAAGTAGGATCGGAATTTCCTCAACATGATAATTCATACACTAAGCTTTTAGTTTGTCGAGAATAAGAACTCATTCTTCTTAACACTCACATCTTACACCAACACCATCCATGATCCATCTAGTATTGTCTTGATCATGTGAGATACGATTGGACGTAGGATTGTATAGTAACTGAAGTTGGTACCTTTGGGATAAGAGTTGTTACTTGTTACCCAACAAAATGTTGAGTTTGATGACCACAATACGTGGAAAGTCATGCTCGTACAAACCCAACTCATCAAACCCACGACCTCCAGAATAAGTTACCTACACGGGAGACATATATTCATTATCTCTATCACATACTATATGATAATACGTCATACAACTAGTAAAATAACGAGAATGTGAACATAACATCGTTGTATGAAAGTTTTTTTCATCGATATTATCTGTCAATGCATCGATAAATAGTCAGCAATATTTAAAGGTGTTGCTTTTCAGTTTTGTTTATTTTGTATTTCTAGTTAAAGACATTGCTAACAGTCGTAGATGGTTGTAAGATCAAAATCAAAGTATACAAAAAGGAATATGTATACAAAATCGAAAAGAGCACGAACACACATGGAAGGGAGATGGGTCAAAGGGCTTACTTGCAAGTTGCATTTTTCTTTTTGTTATGAGCACGTCTCTTACACGACCGATCCTCCAAATGTGAATATTAATAAAATATTTGACCATATAACAATAGATTTCACACCCAGAATTCATACAATTTAAGTAAGAAAATAAAATCATCCACAAAAAGGAGAAGGGACAGGAAATATGTGTAGAGACATAAAATTGTCACATTTTAGAATTATTAAACCAAAACTATCAATACACACAAAATTCCACACCAATACGTTCATATCAAAATTCATACAATTATATTATTAGATTTTTACACTCTTTGATTAAACAAAAAAAAAATGATCTTGCTTTTGTTATGACGGTGCATGCTATACATTCTCGTGTTTATTGCGAGTCATATTTAAGACTTGTGAACTAAAGATGAATAACTACTAAACCCAATAAGTAAGGATAATGCTTACATTTTTTTCTTTGGGGGTATGAGCTCATTCACTTGCAAAAAATGTAATTTCATCATAGATATTTCATAATCGGAAATGTTCAACTTCTTAATCTTTATTTAAAGATTGTCATTACGAAAAATCATTTAAATATGAGATTGTATAGTCATTCTAATGTATCAAATAAATCAATAGTTCATTATTAATAGTTACTTGATACTTATACTGTTGATACTTTTTATTCATTTATATGACTTATTGATCTCATGTTCGAAATAAAATTTCTACAATAGAAAAGTGTTATTTGCAAATGTGAGAATGAGTTCATTCCAATTAATGATGGAATGCAAATATTATGCATAAACTAATGAATTAAATAAGAAAGCGAAAGAAACCTGGTCAAGGAACTGTTAAGTCAACCTTCTTGTATGACAGAAATTTGCTAGTTGTACTTCACCCAAAAGTCTACGATTCCTGAATCCCCAGTAACCCTTTTGTTTAATCCCAACCGCTTGCATAGATCCTCTCTCTCTCACTCTCTGTTTCTCTCATAAATACCCCAATACATATCACTTCCTCTCCAAACTTCCTCTACACACAAAAAACGCCCTCTTCTTTCTTTTCCTCTCTCTTTTCCCCCCACAAAAAACCCTACAGATATTCTTAGTTATTCACCATCTCTTCTTAGTTTTCTGCACCATATCTCTTAAGATTACCAGCCATGGTGGTGGCATCTCCAAACCCAACTCGCAACGAAAAGATCCAGGCCGTTGATCTTCCCATCATAGACCTCTCAGCCGAGAGGTCACAAGTGAGGAAGCTCATTGTCAAAGCTTGTGAGGACTATGGTTTTTTCAAGGTCATCAACCATGGCGTCCCAAAAGACATTATATCCAAAGTGGAGGAGCAAAGCCTCAGCTTCTTTGCCCAACCAGTGTCCGAGAAGCAAAGGGCAGGGCCTTCCGATCCCTTTGGCTATGGCTGCAAGAACATAGGCCTCAATGGTGATACGGGAGAGGTTGAGTACCTTATTTTCAACACAAACCCAATTTCTATTGCTCAAAGATCCAAAGCCATCTCAAATGAGCCTACAAAATACAGGTACTTGTTCTTATTTGTTGTTTTTACAAACTTTTACATTTTAATTTGTTATTTTTGCATGTTTTAGTTTTTATACTTTTATTTACCCTCTTGTATGTATAATCGTGTGTGTGTGTGTGTGTGTGTGTGTGTGTGTGTATATATAGGATGACTATCTCAGTAGTTATTATTGGGTTTCAATTCTTTATAGTTGTTAGGTACTTTTTCTTTAGGAAGGTGGTGCATGACTCGTAAAATTTAGCTAAAATTTATTTAATGAAGGACGGTCGGGGGAAGGGGTAACAATTTTGTGTAGGTCTAGGTACAAACTGTTCATTAGTTAGCCATGTACTTTTAAAGAAAATGATGGGCTCGATTGAATATACTTTTAAATGATTAAAAACATTTTCAGAAGAAAAAAAAATTTTAGGTTTCAAAAGCACTTAAAAGTGTGTTTTTTTTTTATAAGAAGTACTTGAAAATTCTTTTTCAGAATTCAGGGTTTAAGATTTCGAAACTTGGTTTTTTAAGTCTACTGTTTAATCATTTTTTTTTTCTATATCACAACAAACTCATTTAAAAGAAGATAAGTTGATCAGCTGCAAAGTTGATTCAAATTCAAACAAACTTGATGATTTTAGTTTCTCTTTATTTCTTATTTATCCAATTTCTCTTATGATTCGAATTCATTTCAAATATTTCTTTGAACACAAATCTTTATTTCTCCATAAAAAATTATTTCTAAGAATTATTATTGACATTTCAAAATAATAATTCTTCACTAAATAGAAGTGAAGCTGGAATTTGGAATAACTTGTTAATGACAAATTTCTCCATTTTTTATATATGGAAAATCAAAATTAAATTAAAATTGAAAAGTAAGAAATTGAGGAAACCCATTTGGTTATTCACGTGACTTGTTAAAATCTAAACAAACACTGAAAAGTTACAAGGAAACAAAGGGAAATTTTATTTAAACCTATACAACCTCTTTCTACATCAAATTTACTCTTTACATCCATATTATTTTTAATTAAATAATCAATCTCTCTTTAAACCCAAATTTACTATCTAAACTACCCTCACAAACTCAATTCAATATATAAAAATTCATCTTTACACCTATTTAGAAAATAAAACCCCAAATGAGTGAATGAAGAATTAAGATTTTTGTCATGGCAACCAATTGTTATAGATGAATTGATCAGCAGCATCAATTTGTTTTTTAAACTTTTGTAACGTCGGTTTGGAGTGCTAGGTTGTTAGGAAATGATCTTCGCCAAGCTCTTAATAGAGTAGTCCAAGTAGCTAGCCTGAATGTGATTCGTGGAACTGAGTGATGAATTTGTAATTCAAGATTAAACAGTTCAGTAGCTGCTAGGCAAGCAGTTGAACTAGTATTTTTGGAATTTGAATCATGTAAAATTATGTGGTCACCTTAGTGAAAATAAATTTGAGTAGAACTTCTCATCACGTTTTCTTGAAGGATCATGGCAGTAATTTTCATTTGAGCGATATATGTTGTTTTTACATGCATACATAGTTGAATTGGAAGTAGAACTGAACAAATAACGAGAAGAGGACTCACACTTTAAACATGCACTCGTAATGACATGGAAAACATTTCGATGTGTTGAAAGCTTTATGACTCTTTTGTTTCTTGTGGTGATATTGCTTGTAATTATTGCTCTTGCTGATCGAGTTAACATGAGGCTAGAGAGGAAACAAAAAGAAACCTGATTTGATTATTAGGCGATCGTAAAGTCAGAATGAACGTAAGATAAAGATTGTGTGATGGTAGAACTTAATTATTGAGTATGGATTTATTGATAAATTTTAGTTTTATTCTTAATTTCATCTTGTACTTAATGATAATTATGCAATAGGATAAAATAAACAATTTACATTTAAAATTTAAGTTAGATGTAGAAAGAAGTTAGATGGATTCAAATAAAATTTTCCAAATTGAAAAGTAAGAAATGGAGAAAACCAAGGTCTAAAATATCGTTGATATCGAAACTATCCGTAGTCCAAAAACACAGAAATTTCGATGGAAATATCGGGATATTATCGATATCGATAAAAATTGAATAAAAACCACGGAAATTGTAAGAAAAACTTGGAAATTTTTATTGAAACTTTGCCGGATGTTTATTTAGTCAATTATCTATTAGTTTATCATAAAAAATTGGAAGGAAATGCATTGCATGATGGATTTAACTGATTTAAGTTGATTATATAGCGAGCTGGCAAACATTGTGAGTGTAGAAAATATATAAATATTTTAGCATATTTTCACAAAAATATAAGTGATATGGTGGTTAAGGTGTTGAAGGAGTAAAATTGGAGGGGTTCGAATCCTCTTGGTGTTTTTTTAAATATAGAAATTTAAAAAATACGGAAATTTCGATGGAAATATCGATGACATCGGAAATATCGGTAGTCTAAAAACACGGAAATTTCGATAAAAATATCGAGATATTATGGATATTTTAGATCATGGAGAAAACCCATTTGGTTATTCACGTGACCTGTTAAAATCTAAACAAACACTGAAAAGTTACAAGGAAACAAAGGGAGATGACTACCTCTTCTCTACTTCTAGCTGTCAGTGACACACTCACTGAATCAGACACTCCTCTTCCTCCTCTCTGTCAATAGTACAGATTGTACACAAATTACGGAGCTAGCATGTATTCCATTATTTGAAGGAAATCAGAAAGCAGAAAGATCGGGTACAAAATTGTTGTACCATTATTGTGATGAAAATTGGGGAATCAGAATGACGAGTCAGAGGCAGTGTCACATCAAGAGCGTCAAATCATATCATAAAATAATAAAAACTAATATGATTTTATGTTGTTATATTTTTATTAATAAAAAGAATTTTGTTAACCAGAAGTTTAGATTATTGTGTATATTTTATATCCAATCTTCAAGAGATTTTTAGGTATCCTCAGTCGGTTGTATATCTCAGAATGGAGTTAGAAAGTGACCAGTTTTTAGACTTTCTTTTACATAAAAACTAACAAGACAATGGTACTGAAAAAATGGAGTGTGAGCAAGAAGACAAACTGCTTATTAAAATAAGTAAGAGATAAATTTTCATGAAACAAGTTCACATTATTATGATCTCTCGAGTTCTTAATGCTTAGTACCAAGCCATGTAGAGAAACTCTTGTACAATATCTTCTATAAGTGATCTAAAACGTTATGGTAGCCATGAATTCGTTTTAGGATCCATCGGTTTCATGCAGAACGTGAAAGAACTGCAAGCTAGACTGTGGGTTCTGAATATCCTGATGAATTGAGTGGTATTGTCTGAACAGCTCGGCAGTGAGTGGATACATTGCAGCAGTTAGGGATTTGGCATGTGAGCTCTTGGATCTGATTGGTGAGGGATTGTGGGTCCCTGACACATCAGTCTTCAGTAGGCTGATCAGGGACGTCGACAGTGACTCGGTCTTCAGGCTCAATCACTACCCGCATCTGCACAACAAGAAGGACATCTGCAAGGATAATGATACGTCACCATCCTCCATCAGTAACATCAGCAAGGTAGGGTTTGGGGAGCATTCCGACCCTCAGCTCCTCACCCTCCTGAGGTCCAACGACGTGGGCGGCCTCCAAATCTCTCCACAAGATGGGGTGTGGGTCTCCGTCCCCTCTGACCCCACGGCCTATTGGGTTAATGTGGGTGACGTGTTGCAGGTTGGTCGATTTTCTCTCACCCTCTCTCTCTTGTTTCTCTCTAGATATTCACATGTCATGGTAATCATAACAATCTTAAAAAGAAGACTTTGATTTGATTGAGACGACTGAGAACTGATTTGGAGTAATCGCTGCAATTTTTTGACTGCATGTAGCTTTTGCATTTTATGGTGAGTGGGGGCCCAGAATTTCAGTCTATAACCAATGAGAGTGTGTTCTTAGTCTGGGGGATTGGCCCCATTGGGTAATTGATGACTGCCCATATTTGAAAGCAGATTGGAACTGAAAAGTGCTTTGGTTAATTGGAAGCATGCCATTTATGGTGTGTTTAAGACAACCTCACAAAAACTAGGTCATTTTTCCTATCAAGTTAATTGAATTGTGTCCAAGGATTATGAATATCATAAGTAATTACACACCTAGACCTAATCCGTTTTATGTTCCCTTTGGGTTGGTTTCCTTTGTTCAGGTAGGCATTGTCCTTCCTTTGCATATGAGCTTTGTGGGTTAAAGCGTGCTGACTGATGATAATCTCACAATTTATCAATGATTGATAGTTGTGCATGGGTAGCTGTCAGTCACTGTTGAAAGTGAATCCTACAACTTATCAATGATTGACATCACATGCATAAGTTTGATACGTGTAGCCAAAACAACTAATGTATTTATTCGTAGAAGTTAGAACAAAAGAGGGGAGAAGCATGATAAACCTTAACTTACCCCAAGTCATAACAATAAGAATTGTCCCATTGAGTATTACAAAATAGGAAAGAGTATTCATACTTCTTAAAGAACCCAATTCAACCTAAGAAAGGTGCTCGTTAAGTAGTCACGTCTCATGATAAGGGACATTCCTTTTTGGTTGGAAATGAAAACAACTTCTCATACATAATTGAAAGTTCTTTCTTTTTTCTTTTTTTTTTTAAATATGGAGATATATAATTGAGTGTACTAGCTTGTCTGGTTGAAGTGACTTGACGCTTTTCCAAGTACAACTTTCTTAAAGGTCATAAAAAAAGTTTGGCAATCAATTTAATACCAAGTCCTGAATCATATCGATAATAGAGGTGAGACTTACGAACTTGCATAAATTCAGAATGTATCAATAATAGTAAAATACTGTTGCTTTTGTTTACTTAAATTGTTTTTTTTCATTAATGTTGTCCTTAATTTTGAAGGCCATGACAAATGGAAGATTTGTGAGCGTTAGACATAGAGCCTTAACCAATCCATCCAAGTCTAGAATGTCAATGGTGTATTTTGCAGCTCCCTCCCTGAACGCATGTTTGAGTGCTCTTCCAGAAATGGTCAGACCGGAGAAGCCTCAGCTCTACAAACCCTTCACCTGGGCTGAGTACAAGAAAACCACGCACTCTCTACGCCTCGGCGAAAACCGTCTTAACCTCTTCAGAATTTCTACCAATGAAAATTCCTACTGCATTGTGAAGTGAAGCAGCTTTTTTCTTTCTTTTTTGTTTTTCATGCATTCAGTTTTTCCCGAAGTTTTTCTTACTCATAGCGAAAGTCATAGACTTTGTACTTATATATGGGAAAATGTTGTACTTAATTAGGTTATCAATGAAAAGAAAAGGGAAAAAAAATTAATCTCAAGATCTATAGTCTATATTTAGTTTCTTTTCGATATGGAAAAAAGTTGAGATAAAAGAATCAAACTCTTATTGTAAATGTGAATGAGGCATCTGATATTATTATTTTTATTTAATTGAAAAACTGAAGATGAACATCAAACTTTATTGTGAATGTGAACAAATGAATGCTCTATTATTTGAGATTGAAACCTCGCCATCGAAATGATTGATCTTAGATTTGATCAAGATCTTAGGTTTGATCAAGATCTTAGGTTTCTAAGCTGTGTATGTATTCATCTAGTTTCGAAAGAAAAGGTTTAAATATCTGTCTTGGTGCAATTCTCAAAAAGAAGAAAATTTTGCTTGCATGCACGTCGGATTCTGTGTACAGGAAAAAAAAAAGGTCCCTTTTTATCTTGGTGCAACCGTGCAAGTGTCCAGCTCAGGAAAAAAAAATGGTCCCTTCTAAAGATTGTTTTCCTCTCCTACCTTACACCATGGACCAGACCGCACCATAATAATCTTCACTTCAAATATGAGAAAGTAGTGAGATTCTTATGTATCATCGTAATATATTCTCGTGAATTTGCAACATTAATTTTCTGACCTGTAAACTTGTATATGTAGAATATATCTTCAATTATACATAAGGATTTATGTCTCGACATCATTATTAAGAGGACATAAAGTATGATGTAAGATGATGTGGAGGGTAAGAATCTAACCAAAAACCATCAAAATTATTTGCTAGGTTTATGGATCTGGATACAAAGAATTATTGAAATAGGTAGGACTAGTGACTAGTGTGGGAGTGTCCCTCTCAGGAGTTGTGTGGCCCCCAATTGCATCCTGCAACCCAATCACGAAGAAAAATCACACAGAAAGCTGCAAATGTTCATCAGCCAAAACCACTCGTTTAATTTTTTCCGGAAATCATCTTTTTATTTTATATGTTTCGTGATTTATAATCTAAACGCCTCCGATCTTAAGCACGAAGTCTATGAATTGAGCACAAAATGTGTTGAGAAGGATTCCTTCAAAACCTTGAGCAGCAAAGTATTGTTCTTAAATTAGTTAGGTATTAAGTAATTTATTCGGATGAACCTAATTCCAACGCACAAAATGAAATAAGAGAATTAATTTGTTAAATCATGTAAATGGCTAAACTCCGTTCAAATTTATTACATTTTCCACATCGTACAATGATACATGTAAATTGTTAAGCCATAGAAACATAGGAGACATGAGCTAAAAGGCTCTCCTAAAATCTGCACTTCAATGGGGTGTGCTATCTACACACCTCTTTTTATTTTCCACACACCCCTCTCAATTTCCAACTGTTAGATCGAATGAATTGAAGAAGATCACCGGATAGAAATTAACAAGGGGTGTATGAAGTAAAAATAGGTGTGCGGATAGAAATTACAGAAGAATATGCATTTTACACCTGCTGGCTGTTAGAGAAACTCCAATGCCTATCCTTGTTTTGGACCAAGTCACCTCCGAACCATCATCCACGGTTTTGTTAGTTACCCACGTTCACCGCGTTGCCCACAAGCACCGAGCATAAATATATCCTTGTCACTAGACCGCAACCTGAGATTTTGCTGCAAAGCGTGAACACTTCTTTCGACTAGTTTTGTTGAGAACACAAACGCAAGTCTCGAGAAGTTCATAATCTTCCTCCCAAAACAACAGTGACGCTTTCTTGGGGTTCTCCAAAAGCATCTTCGAGGTTAGGTAACCAGCAATTGTCCACGTCTGGTGAAGCCGGGATTGCTTGCCTACAAATCTCCCACTTTTTGTGTCATAGTATTCGGGCCAGTGATCCATAGAAAGCCTCTTTTCTGCCAAAGCAACTACCTTTTGTGCTAATTCTGTCCTCCCCATCTTGATGCAAGCCAATGTGAACTAAGATAATTATAGAAGACACAGTTACAGAAATCAGATAATCAGGTTGCAGCACATAGTATATAGGATTTATAGAACTAAGGACAATCGATAGGGGCACAGAATAACTGTCTCGATCACCTCCACAAAGAGACCCCGAAAAGATCCAAAGAAACTCCTTTTATGAACATACCTGCCATAGGAGGGTTGGCCAAGATCCGCCATTATGATATGACCAAGGCCTACAAGTGGAGACAATAAGTGCATAAGCAATAATTCCACCGGGAGAAAAGCTTGTAGTCAGAAGATTTGCAGAACAATGAGATATACATAAGTGACAAAGAGAATAAAATTTATAGAGCCTCACGTGTTTTTTGGGTCACCACCAGTAGTTATTCGCCATTCTTCATACTCCAGAGCAGGGTAGCAAATTTTAAGGGGCATTTGAGCCACGAAATCATCCCATTTGGACTCAATCAAATTCAAAATACCCTCATTCTGCTTTTGGGTACCCAGAGATGATACAATGGACCAAAGATTTCCAAGAGTGAAGAACCTAAAATCCATATGAGCAGGATGCAGATTGCCGATGAGGTAACCACCGTCCTCAGGAATCCAATCTACTAACCAAGAGGGAATTTGATCTGGATAGATATTGAACTTGTTGATGGCATCTGTGGAATATTCCTCTGTCTTGTAACGATAAATCTCATTGATCTTCTTCATATCCGCCCAATAATACTCTCTGATGTGAAATGAGAGTGCACTAAGTCGGTTATGGACTGCAGTCACCAAATCTTTTGTTCCGTCATTGACAATAAGCATTTCACGTGAGCATCGTAAAGCTGAATAAAACAATGCCTGTATAACCAGATTTGTTAAGTAAAGTATAAAACAGAGAAGCAAGCAAAATAAGGGGCCAAATAAGAAGGCAAGCAGAGGGCTAATATTCTATCTAATTTATTAATTAACCAATTTAAGCCACCATTCCCTTGGGGGACACTATGATAGTTAGGAGTTTTCTCTTAAGAAATATAGGACACAACCGATGGTGTGACTTATATAGAAAGAACAATGTAGAACAAAACCCAGCTAGAAGCTTAGGATATGACACGTATAAGGGCAATAAAACATTTTTACATTTTCAAACTTACTTGGATTTCGAGAGGGTGTCCATGAATACCCATCCGTCTATCAATCATACAGGACCCATCAGTGACCAACAGGGTTGGAAACATGTCAAATCTATTTTTTAAACACAGATTAAGAATCAGCCTTATGCCTGTCTGGAACTCCACCCTTTCTTGTAATGCATAATCACCCGTGATCTTTCCATAAGCTCTCAACAAGATAATCCACCACAACCCTGTCAAAGTAATTCAAATATAAATCATATACTATCTACTGACTCTGTAAGATTGTAATGTCAATATTGCTCTCCAACTCTCCCCTTTGCATCACTTAACCCAACCCAAAATGGACAAGAAAAAACTGAAACACTACTATATGTATGTCAAAGTAACCAGCAATTAAAATTAGATTACCTGAATCAACAGGTGCTACACGGCCGATGGCTGATTCACCAAAATCAGGATCTAAAACTTCCTCAAATTCTCCAGGGCTTCCATCAAGAGGAACAGTCCTCACTTTGAAGCTTGCCGGCATCAACCCTTGCCCAGGGCTGTGGCAGTCCACTGTCTTCTCCCAGCTCTAACAAATGACCAAACAAGAATTAATCATTAATTCCTCTAATGCTCAACTTATGACTAAAAAGTATTGGTTATTACATACAAACAGTACTTTGTACTGCAGAACCATTTGATCAACATGACAAATGTATATTCCACTATTTACTGCAGAACCATTTGATCAACATGAAAATTACATTAAAAACCTAATGAAGCTAATGCCAACATATACGCAACTGACAAAGATTGTGACATTACCTGTAACTGCAAAGTGTGAAGCAGAAAATTCTTGACAATCTCTGCATCCCCATTGAGCAAGAAAGCAAGTGCCGATGGGACAAAATCACGAATAAAGACCTGATCGTAGTTGAGGGGTGTCTTGTCAGCCGGATCAGTAGCAGCAAGAGTTCCCACCGGATTCCCACAGTAACTAACAACGGAATCTCGAAGTAACCTCCAGGCTTCCTTTTCAATATCAGACAGCTCTCTCTCAACCTTATTGTCATTCAAACCATTGGAATTACCTACATTTACATTTGCATTCACATTTGAGCTATTTACCTCTACCCTAGACTCCTCTTCCTTAACTACATCACCACGATCCGTCTCAATCCGCTCAACCACTAAAGGTTTCACATTCAAGCCACCTTGAATGTAAATACTCTCGAACGAGGTCTTCCCTTTAACCTGAGACTCCACCGAGGTTGAATGGTTCCTAATATCCGACGCTACATTCGGTATCACTAAAACACCCCTTCTCCTACTACTACCCCTCCTACAACCAACACGGCTATTCTCCGTATAAACCCTAGACCGCCCCCAATTCGAATCGAAACCACTAAAATCTCTCCGATTCGGATCAATTACACGTATGTACCTTACAATCTGGGAACTACAGCCACGATCGTGACTTCTGGATCGCAATTTCGACAAATTACCAGTAACTTTTCTATTCAATTTCGGCTGCCCAGAACCGAAAATTGAAGAACCTCTGTAGCCATAGCCCGTGATAATTCTACAACATGGCCTCACGCTCACGGTACAGACTCCAATACAATTGCTGCTACTCATTCTATCTATATTTACACTGATCACAAAATCCACTATTTTTCCCCCTTTTTCTTAAAAATTCAAAAAATAATTACCAAAAAGCAGAAATTGGTGTGTATTTTGGTAAAATTCTTGGGATGATATAAATTATCAGAATTTAAAGCTAAAATTATTAGAAAAAAAAAAAGAAAAAAAAAGAGAAAGTAGACGTTACTTACAGTTGATCTGCGCCAAGAGTTTGAATGAATTCGAATGCGATGAAGAGAGAGAGCGTGTTTGATTGGGAAAGTCGGTTGAAACCCGCGGTTTTATAACCAACGGAAAGGCTAAAGGTAGTTGCGACCTATATTTTTAATTACATTAATAGCCCTGCGTGCGCTGGCTTGTGTGTTAGAGAAAGGGGCGATGTTTGAATGAGGGTAAAGCTGTCCTTGTACTCTCAGTTGGGTCCGTTGCGGGGACCCACGGCGTCTCAGTAGTTAGAATTAAAAAAATGTGCGGAAATCAATAAAACGCTCGTCCGTGGGTTTGATATTTAGAGAAAGAGATCATCTTCGAATCCTTTTTACTAAATTCATTAATTCGGATTTTTGAAATTTAATTCAATGACTAAATTTATTATAATTTTTAAAAGAGTCTCTGTTTTTAGAAGTTTGATCAAATTTCAAGTATCCGGTTTGATGGATTTTGTGAATTTAGTGGAAGGGATCTCGAGAGTACCCTTTCCGATATTTAGACGACGTGGAGGATGAGCATGTTTTGGATCACGTGGAGGATTAAGCATGCTTTGGATGACGTGGAGGATTGGGTAAGAGGCGAGGTTCCAACAGCGACGGAGGAAAATCTATACGGAAACGCGTGCGTGCGGGTAGGTTGACTGCTTTGACCAGAAATCTCTGTCAACAAGTCATACGCGCCGGCGTTAGAAATCTAGCTTCATATTTGGGCCAAGAACATTGGGCTTGGAAACTTCAAACATTCAAACTTGGTTTGGTTAAGGCCTTTTGGTACAATTGGGCTTCTCTGGTCTTCAAATAGGATGGCTTTAGTGGGCTCAAACTTAGTAACTTCAATAGGCGGGGATGGCGGAAACGAGGAGTATATGTAGACTGAAAATTACATTAATGGCGCGTTTAAGTAACGGTAATAAAAATAGAAGGAATTGAATTGAGAAGGAGTTGGAATGAGGAGAAGTCAAAATCGGATTCCTGTTGAAGCTGTTTACTTAAATGTTCTTGAATCGAAATTAAATTCCATAAAGCTGTTTACTAATCCAGCAGAATCGGAATATAAACCAGTATGATTACTAAAATGCCCTTGTCCCAAATCAAATATTTTATATACTTTAATGGGTTTATAAAGGATAGTCTTGGAAATAAAAAAAGTAAGTGAGGGTATAAGGGGAACAAAAATGTCATTCCGATTACCCAAACAATCAGGAATTGGATTACCACATATATCTAGGGAATCCAATTCCACCAATACAAGAAATTGAATTCCAAAATTTGTATGGGCCCCACTGCTTTTATGATTCCTTCATGTTTAGTAAACATTAGAGTACTCCGTAATCAGAATTCAATTCCACATTCTCATTCTGATTACGGATACGTAAACACGCCCGAAGGGAAGGAGATTTGGATTAAGCTACATATAAGTTATTTGGCTTTTTTATTGGATCTTTGAAACTAATAAGTAATTCAACTATAATCGCTACATATATATATATATATATATATATATATATTATATATTATATATTTATTTGGTATTCAATTTGAAAATAATTAATAGTTTATATAATATATGAAAGATGATATTCTAGATTCATTCTATAATTAGTCTCCTTGATATAAGGAGATGAGCTTGTATGACATGAGTATACTGTCACAGTAACGTCTCGTGCCAATAATCTAAGAATATGTGTTAATTTCTCTTCACATGTTTTTGTATTATTGGAACAAGATGCTACCATAGCGTTGTATAAATGTTAGTATTTCTCTATAAGTCTTTATATTATTAGCACACAACGTCATTATAACAGTATACTCGTATCATACAATTTAGAAATGGAGCTTGTCACCTTTAGAGAAGCACATGAAAGCTTAGCTCCAGGCCAAAGGAAGACTTGGTGGTAAAGACAAATTTGTGTTTAAATAAGTTGATTTGGATCATCTCCTGATCTTAAGCTTAGGAGGCTGAGCTTCCTGAGTAAAGCACACGGACTGTTAGATTTTGATCTAACGGCTACAAACAGGGGAACTCTATAAAAGTTATAATAATTGTAGTCGTTGGATTTTGATCCAACGGCCCGTGTGTTTTACTCAGGAAGCTCAGCATCTTAAGCTCAGGAGAGAATCAAAATCCTAGATAAGGAATCCACTCTCTAAGTCTAAAATAGTCCACGTACTTTTTAAGTAAAATAAATAAATTTCATGCTGAATACCGTCACTGATGGCGTAAGCAATGATTCCATTTACATTTCATACTCATGCCAGATGCAACTAATTAATTGTGTATTACATAAAATAAGAATAAAAAAGGCGAATGATCAAACTCACTCAGCTGCCGCTTGACCCGTGTTTTACGTGGATAACTGGATATTATGAATAAACAATTTTTAACTTGAGTTTCCAGTCAGGGCACTAGGCTGCTAAAGCTCGTTAATAACAATTGTTATTTGTTTAGCTTAAAAAGAAGATCAATATTTTCTAACACAAAATAATATTGTTTGTTGTCACTCTGTTACGCTTAAAATATGTCCCACTGGTGGGATAATTTCACCCGTAAATCTTTAGCTGTTTTAATTTAGACTTCACATAAACGTTATGCATGTACGTCATGCAATTGTAGTTTTGACATCAGAAGGCAAAGCATGGTACGTCAGACACGGATTTGAAGTTGGAGGTGTCTTACCAATGAATATTTATTTTTTTTACTTTGATAGTTACTCAGTAATTTGGTAATGCAAATTTACGTGTAATAGTATTTGTGACCGGTATGGTTGATATTTTCGTATTTCATGTTAAAACATAATATTTATAAACAGATAAACATTTTATAACATGAATGAATTGATAACATCACGCAGCGTGATGACCATAGCAATCGGAAAATAATTAGGGTGCTTTAGATTTTGACCCTTACAATTCATGATTCATAGATAAAAACCCATCTACATATAATCGTCTAATAAAAGCCCAAATTTAAAATCTGCAGCTACATCGGAACATTATTGACCTATTAATACAATTTATTTACACCCATGCCACTTTCTCAAATCTCTAAATTTATTCCAAATTAAAAGTTGTAGAAAAAGTGAAATAAAATATATAAATTGTTGTATTGCATTAATTGTATCCATATCATACCAAAAATTTACCTTTTTGTGATATATATATATATATATATATATATATATATTTGGCATTAATTGGGAAGTAAATTCATTTGTTCCAATTATTAAAAAAAAAAATTATACTAAATCTGTATTATATATTTTGAATCAAATAACACTTCTCTAACTTGTAGGTAAATTATTTTTCATGTATTGTTACATATATTAGGCACGTTTTATTGTTGTATAAATATAGGTATGACATAATATTTTTCAATATAATACATCAAATTATATTTCTTCTTGTTAATTCTCCATTTATTAGTGAAAAAAAAGATATTATATTACACACGGGGTATAATTTTTTGTAGGTAAATTATTGGAAATTAATTTGTAGGTAAGTAAATTAATTTGTTCCAATTATATAAAAAAAAATATATACTACACCTAGATTATATATTAATAAACAAATCATCTACAGTTGTAATTTTTTAACCTACTAAGGTTAACCCAGATCACAATTTTGATGGTCGGTTGACTCCTCTTCCCAAGCTGCTTGTGCCCTTGTGTTGCGAGACAATCGAGGTTTTGCCTACAACTAGAAAGATTGGTACTACTTATATTCTGGTAGCAGAATGTCGGGCGCTCTTAGATGGTCATCAGGCTGCCGTTGGCTCGGGATTTCCTTTGCTTGGAAAAGTCCTTGTTGATGCTATTAATGGGACCATCTCTCTCCACACTGGTGCATCATCAAAAATTGTTGCAGATTGTAAAATATCTCTTTCCGTCAAATTTACCGTGAAACAAATTTTGTGGCCCATGCTGTAAGATTGTAAGAATATGATGAAAATCTTATAAGAAATCAGAAGAAGAAGGAGAGATATCGAAGAATCTTAGAGAAAGAAGCTGAGAAATACTGTTGTATGGACTTTTCATTAACCACTTCATTTATCAGTGCAAGTTGGTATTTATACAATGTCATTTGCTTACACATTAAGTAATCTAACACACTAACTATCACATTCCTTAATCCTTTGACAAGTGTCATCATCTGAAGCTTCATTTACACCTTTACATCCCCCCTCAATCTCATGCTGCTGTGAACTAAGCTTGAGATTGAAACAATGGTGTAAGAACAAAGAATGAGACAAGCCCTTTGTCAAAATATCGGCAAACTGTTCTTTAGAAGCAACATGCTGCACATGTAAATCACCCCGAGCAACCCTTTCATGCGCAAAGTGATAATCTATCTCATTATGTTTGACTCGAGAATGAAAAACAGGATTAGAAGACAACGCAATGGTGAAAATATTATCACAATGAATCACAGGAGCAGTAAACAAGGGAACCTGCAGATCACAAAGAAGTTGACGAATCTAGGCCAATTCTGCAACAGTAATTGCAAGGGCTTGATAATAGGGGTGGGCAAACGGGTCCTGGACCCGCGGGTAGGGGCGGTTCTTTGCGGTTCGGGGCGGGTCCAAAAATTATAAATAGAAAACGGGGCTGGCCGGGCCGGTTCCTTGTAAATAATGGGGCGGGCCGGTTCTAAAAATTGGAGAAAACGGGTCCCCGGCCCGGACCGTTTAAATTAATACCCTCTAATTCTATCACCCTCTCTCTCTTATTCTCAGGCCCACCCCATTCACTCAAGACTCCTCTCCCCTCACCCTTTCTCTCTTATTCTCATGCCCACATCGATTCATTTCACTCAACTCTCCCCTCACCCTATCTCTCTAGTCCGAGTCTCCGACAGTCGATCTCTCCTCGTTCTCCTTTCCTTTCTCGTCTCAAACCTCAATCTCGTGCCCAGGCTCCCATCTCAAACCTTAATCTCAAGCCCAGGTTCCCAAATCATGGCCTGCGCAGAAGCCATCCAGTAAAAGAACAACTTCAACCTCGCCAAAGCTCTGGTGACCCAGATCGGCTACCTGGCAGGTTCATAAGCAGGTGTCATGCGTAAAGTCGCCACCTTCTTCGCCGAAGCCCTGTCCCATCGAATCTTCAGAGTCTACCCTCAGCCGTCGATCGACCACTCATTCTCCGACATGCTGTAGATCCACTTCTACGAAACCCGACCCGGCGCGATTAAGAAAATGCTATCAATGGTGAAGCAAATGAAGCTGGAGATTATGACCATGGTGGAGCATGAGGCGAACCACAACGGTTCGAGTCGAAGATCTGGAGGATGAGTGAGTCGGGAGCTGATCAGAACCGAGAGAAAAAAAAAAAAAAAAAAGTAAGAGGACCCGTGGACCCGTCCCGAACCGGCCCGTTTCAAACGGGCCGGCTTAGGTCCGGTTTCAGTGATCAGAATTGCAGTACCCGGCCCGGCCCGTCCCGTTTCCTTTTTAAGTGGGTCCGGTCCGGTCCCTCCAAATTTGGGCCCGGCCCGGCCCGTGCCCACCCCTACTTGATACTCAGCCTCAGTTGAAGACCGAGATACAGTATGTTGCTTTTTAAAAGCCCAAGAAATAGGACTAGAACCAAGATAAACCACATAGCCAGAGGTAGACTGTCTGTCATTAGGATCTCCTGCCCAATCTGCATCACTATAGGCTTGAAGATGTAACTGGCCAGGCTTGAAATGGATTCCAAAATCAATAATACCACTAAGATATCTGAAGATTCGCTTGACTGCAACAACATGAGAGTCCATAGGATTTTGCATAAATTGGTAGCATTGATTCACTGCAAAAGCAATGTCGAGCCTAGTGAAAGTCAGGTATTGTAAAGCTCTAACAACACTACGATACTGCTCGAGACTGTGATAAGGTTGACCTTCATCCTTGAGAAGCCGATGATATGGAAGACAATGTGTTGCACAAGGCTTAGAAGCCTGTATATCCACTTTCTCCAAAAGATCTTGAATGTACTTTGTTTGAGAAACAAAGAGACCTGAAGGTTTGTATGAAATTTGTAGGCCTAAGAAGTAATGTAGCTGACCTAAATCCTTCATCTCAAACTCTTTAGTCAATTTCAAGATAATATCAGATATCAAAGAAGAATCACTACCTGTGATGATTATATCATCCACATAGAGGAGCATAATAACAATACCAAAAGAAGAATGCTGCACAAAAAGAGAGGGATCTGCAAGTGAAGCTTTAAACCCAAGTCCAGGCAAGAAACTTGTAAACTTTTCATTCCAGGCTCTTGGAGCCTATTTTAAACCATACAAGGACTTGTGAAGTTTACACACATAATGAGAATGATGCAGATCACTGATAAACCTAGAAGGTTGTGCCATGTAAACCTCATCCTGAAGAATGCCATGGAGGAATGCATTCTTGACATCTAATTGTCTCAAATGCCACTGAAACTGAGCTGGAAGTGCAAAAATAAGCCGAACAATTGTGTGCTTAACCACAGGGCTGAAAGTTTCACTATAATCAAGGCCTTCCTCTTGACTATAACCCTTAGCAACCAATCGAGCTTTATGGCGAGCAATGGAACCATCTAGATGTTTTTTAAGTCTGTAGACCCACTTACAACCAACCAAATTCTTATTAGGAGGAAGAGGAACCAGAGTCCAGGTATTTTGAGTATGAAAAGCATCAATATCTTCTTTCATGGTTGTCTGCCATTCCACAACTGTACAGGCAGATTTGAAAGATTTTGGCTCAATGAGAGAATGATTAATGGAAGTAACAGATGTCATGAAGGCCTTCTTCTTAGATATACCACTTTTCGATCTTGTTTGCATAGAATGCAAATTAACTGTAGGAACAGGGATAACAACCTGCAAACTTTCAAATTGAAAATCTGGATCCACAGGGATTGAGGATTGTGTGGTATCTGTAGAGACTGGTAGGGGTGTAGGATTTAGTATAGAAAAAGATTTTGAAACACTAGTGGGTGAATTCAAAGAATCTGAGGCATTAATATGGTTTTGCAAAGATTCTGAAGGTCTAGGGGCTGAATGCAGTAAGGTAGGATCATGGGAAGATGATGGTTATGCAACAATATTATGTCATGTAATGAATGCAGGTAGAACAATGGGAGACACACTAGGTGATGGAGATGAACTAGAAGAAACATAGCTAAGATGTGCATATGGTAAGCATGATTCATCAAACAACACATGCCTAGAGACATACAATTTACCAGACAAAGGATTAAAACAAATATATCCGTTGTAGTGCCCAGCATAACCCAAAAATATGCATTGAGTGGTTTTAGGTTGAATTTTATTTGTATTGTATGGTTTGAGAAGAGGAAAACATGAATAACCAAAAACCTTTAAGTGGGACAGAATTGGTGAGTTACCATATAAGCATGTGTAGGGAGACTTCATGGACAGATTTTGACAAGGCATTCTGTTGATAAGATAAATAGAGGTTGCACAAGCATGAAACCAAAACTTAGATGGTAATTGTGCAATCTGTAAAAGGGTAATTGTAGTTTCAACAATATGCCGATGCTTTCTTTCAGCAAGATCATTTTGTTCAGGGGTGTGAGGACATGATTTGTGATGAGTGAAGCCTTTGGCAAGCAAAAATTGTTTAAATTTGGTACTAGAGTACTCACCACCACCATCACTTTGAAAATTTTTGATTGAAACAGAAAATTGGGTAAGAATGAAATGATAAAACTGCACAAAAACATTGAACACCTCACTTTTATTCATTAAAGGAAATATCCAGGTAAACCTGATACATTCATCTACAAAGCTCACATAGAACTTGAAACCCTCAATGGACATAGTTAGAGAAGGCATTCATACATCATTATGTATAATGTCCAAGGGGTGTAGAGTTTTATTAGCAGGATAGGGAAATGGCAGTTTAGTGAACTTGCCTTCTAAACAACCTATACAAACAGATTTGGATACATCCAAAGAAAAGGGAATTTGGGACTGATTTAACATTGCAGAAACCACAACATTAGATGGGTGCCCTAATCTTTGGTGCCACAAGTTGGACTTGACATGTTGACCAAGAAAGCCATGATGCTGCTTGGACAAGTGAGGTGCTTTAACTGCATGATGAAGTATATGCAGAGGTATGTAAAAGGGAATGGGATACAAACCAGCTCTACACAATCCCTGGAGAAGCAGTCTCCCTGTGACCTTGTCCTGAATCCAGAAATTGAATTCATCACATATAAAACGACATATGTTGTCCTTACACAGCCTATAGATAGATAAGAGATGCCGAGACAACTTGGGAACATGCAAGACATTCTTTAATTGGAAAACATATTTTGGAGCATGCAAAATGGAAGAACCAATATGAGATATAGGCAAATCTGAACCACTAGCAATAGTGATTGTATCAGTGCCCATAAATGGAGCAGCATTAGGAAGAGAGGCAAGATCAGAGGTTATATGAGAAGTGGCGCCTGTGTCAGCAACCCAATATTGCTCTTAGGGTACAGATGGTTGATAAGTAGCATGCATTGCAGTTAAAGTAGAGGGTGGACTCCGTCCTTGATAAGAAAAGTTGGCTCGATGATAGCACTGCATTGCAGAATGTCCAAACTTCCCACAAATTTGATATTGAACCGAAGATGAAGAAACATTAGTAGATGAGTGTCTTTGATAACAGTTAACAGCAATGTGACCTTTCTTATTACAGATTTGACAGACAGGAACGTCATAGCCATGGTCAGAACAAGTAGAAACATGTGTCTGAGCTCGAGCAGGACCAAGAATACCAGCACCATTATGAGGATGATGAGAAGAAAATCTGGAATTGTTCCCAAATTGATTCCTTCCCCGAGCTCTACCTCTATAACTGTTGCCTCGATGTCCTCCAGAAGTAAATGTATTGCCATTAGTAAGATAATCACCAGTATTGTTATGGGAGCCACTGAAGTGACTATAGCTGCCAGTGTGATATGAAGAACTACCCTGATCAGACTGAAAAGAGGTGGGCTTTGCAGAGGACCCTTTAGTAAGCAACAGGGCCTTACCATTATCTTTGGCAATCATAGCAGTAGTAAAAGAGTCAGACAAATGAATAGCATCAACCATAGCCTCTTCTGCAATCAATTGTGCCCGAAAGTCTTTAAGCGAAATAACATCCTTTCTGCCTCGAATTACAGTTCTAAAAGTATTATACTCTGCAGGTAATCCTTTCAGAGCCAAAATGACAATATCATCATCCTCAAACTTGACACCAGCTGCTGACAAATGATCTCTTGCATCTTTTATTCGTTGTAGATATTGAGACACTGATTCTGACTCTTTCTGAATATTCTGAAGCTCAGTTTTCAACTTAAATATGCTGGCTTTAGTTATAGTAGAGAATCGATCTTTCAAACTACTCCACATTTCATGAGAATTAGAACAACCAATAACACAGGACATCGCAGTTGCAGAAAGTGTAGCAAAATTTAATTGCCTAAGTGCACGATTGTGCATCTTCCAGACTTGAAAAGCCTCAGTTTCCACACCTTCTTTATCAGAACTTTCATCAAATCGAACAAGACAACTATGTGTACCATCAGCAAATCCAAGTATACCATGACTCTCAAGAAGAAGCCTCATTTGATAGTGCCAAACAACGTAGTTTGCATCATCAAGTTTTACCGTCACCGAGGTTGAAACAGTGGGAATACGAGAAGTAATTGGAGATTGCACAATACGCAATTGATCAGCATTCACCATTTTTCTGAAATCTTTGAGAAATTTGTTCGAAGAATTGAGAAAAATAAGGTTTCAAATTACACTTTCTTGAAACAGTCGAAGAAGTCTAGAGAACAATCGAAGAATGAGGGTTTCAAATCACACTTCAGAGAGATCGGAACAAAAATAATTGAAGAATTCCAGAAAACAAGATCACAGTGTACAATTTTCAGATGCACAATTTCAAAATATCAGATCACAATTCAAAAGATTAAGAACAAGAATTGTGTACCAATTGAGAAGAAATCAGAGTGCGGAAGTAGCAGAAGCTCAGGATTGAAGATCAATTTCCTTCGCCGGCGAGGATATCATGTAAGATTGTAAGAATATGATGAAAATCTTATAAGAAATCAGAAGAAGGAGAGACTTCGAAGAATCTTAGAGAGAGAAGCTGAGAAATACTGTTGTATTGACTTTTCATTAACCACTTCATTTATCAGTACAAGTTGGTACTTATACAATGTCATTTGCTTACACATTAAGTAATCTAACACACTAACTATCACATTCCTTAATCCTTTGACAAGTGTCATCATCTGAAGCTTCCTTTACACCTTTACACATGCTCTTGTTAGTGTTAGTCAAGTATTTTTTATAGTTTGTCTTTGTGGCAGACTCTTTCTCTTGAAGCGCGTTCGACTTGGTTTTGCGATTTTTGTCTCTTTGCTTGCCATAGGAGCTTTTATTTGTAACTATTCCTTTCTTACTGAAAAAAAAAAAAAATGTGTGTGCACAAGGGAACTAGTGTTGATTTATGTGAAACTTGCATGATACTCGCATTATCTTAAGTAATGCATTTTGCATGGTATTTATCAACCTAGTAGTTAATTTGCTTGCTATTCCCATTTCATCCCTTAACGATCGCTTTCCAAACCTCAAGTTTAATGGCTTCACACTTTCACATTCCTACAAACAAGGATGGTAAGGGTCGCCGTTCGTTGACATTCACGCTTCTTATTCAACTTTGTCTCTTCAAGACAATGAAGTAGTAATAAGCAGAATCATCAAGTTTATGTATGCTTCGTATAGTGGACCTCAGTGCATGCTTATAGGAAAGCTATTTTTGTGCGCATTTGCTCAATAATTTGGCAAAATATATAGCATGTTCATTGTTAATTGTTCATGACGTAACGAAAGTATGTACTTGGCCTTATCCAATATATATGCCAGGCGATCAAGAATCTGAAGAGATCATGCATGCTCCACCTTACATAACAGCTAGCTAATCAGTGTAGTCATGCACACGCATCTAATTGTATATTTTGTTTAATTATATCTAGATTTAAGTACATATATAAGTGGCTTGTAGCTCATTAATTGGTTAAGAGTACAATATTTTCTTTTGCATCTGAGTTCTGAGCTCGATTCCTCCCTCCTTCAATATCGTCTGTATATAAGAAAAAAATATACACTTTTCATCATCTATATGTAGTTTCAATATGAATCATCTCTCCCTAATGTCGCTGGAAATTAAGTAAGACGCCAAATTTATATACATGAATGAAAGCTAGTGTTGAATTTGTACCCAAACTAACATTACTACATTTAACATTTAGCCCGACGAACACAAATTGGTCGCGTAAAGCTTATCCCCGTCGCACAAACGTCTGCGCGACGAAAAGAATCCGTCACGAAAATATCGTAAAGAAAGACTTTGCGCGACAAATAAACCCATTGGTCGCAGAGAAGAAGGCGCGACGGTTCCGCCTTCATCGCACCAAATTTTTAGGAACGAATGTATTCGTTGCACAAAATGCCACGATACATACATGGGATGACTAATCTTCGTCTCTAAAAACTTTGCGCCACGACATGTTATTCTTGCGCGATGAAAACGGATTAGTCACAAATTTATTTTTTTGTTCTGGTTTTAATTTTGTAATAAAATAATAAAATTAAATTGCAATAAAAAATGTAATGAAGAGAAAAATAGTTTATTTAAAATAAAAATAAAATGTATGTACAAGGAAAAAGTTTAAAAAGTAAGGGAGTAAAAAACTAAGAAAATAAGGTGGAATAATCTATGGGGTCATCGTTTGCTTGGAAAGCTTGGGGCAAGAAGGCCTCAGGGTTGAGGACAGGCTCAAAGGTCGAAGGGACGGAGTTGTGGGCATGCTCATATTGGAGGGACTCAGACGTCGACGGGGTACGAATATCCGGGTGACATCTGGCTCTTATATGAGGCAAGCTCAGTCCTAAGGCCAACCACCTTTGTTGTCAAAGTTGTCACCTCGACCTTCAACTGTGAGGATGAAGAGGCTCTAGGTTCCCGCCACCGGGCATTCCCCATCCCCCTAAAATATGTCCCCGGCCTCCTCCCGAGAGTATGATCCAAGGTGTTTGTAAGGATTTGAAACCCTGCATCCTCGGGGGGATTCATAGACTCGATCAGAGTCTCAGGAGGAAGCTGGGGGACGGACTCCTGAAGAACCAACTGCCTTTTCTCCATCATCGTCACATGTGTAATATAACATGAAATATTAATAATAACATTTAAATAATAACCATGATACTTGAATGCATAAGATAGTTTTTGGGAATTTTGAACCCCCCTGAATAGAACAAGATAAGAAAAATGTTAGTAAAATTAATATTACTGACTTATTAAAAATTGAATATGAAAAATTTTATTATTACCTGCCGTCGTGCCTCCATCCTATATGAGAAAGACCTCGAACCCAAATGGTGGAGAATAGTCTTCTTCTTTCGATTGATCTTGTTGGCTTTCGCCTTCTTCTGTTATACACAAAATAAACGTATTAGTTGTAATTTAAATGAAATATAAAAAAATCAATAAATATTAGTAAGAAACGTATAATACTTAAGACTTAATATAAAAAACGTACCACATAGCCGGGCTCCTGAAAATGACTGCAAAGCCACACCCAATTTTCTTCCCAGTCCTCAAACTCCTTCGGGCAACCCTCCTCAAGAGCGACTTGCGGATCATCAAATGTTTGAAAATATTGGTCCATGTCGTTTTTCCACTGCTTGTACCGTTCAGCGAAGAGCTTGTTGACGTATACCAACATATTATCGTTGATGTCGTCGAAATTGTAGTTCGTCTACAATGTAACAAATTAATTACATACATTAATTAATATAAATATATAAACTTTAAAGGAAAAGTAATAAAAAGTCAGGATATTTACCGACAAATAATCACGCACCTTCATCCTCACCTAGTCTAGCATTGCCTTCCAAGACTTCCATCGTATAGGGCAATAGGTCTGAATGACGTGACCAATGTCTTGGGCCAATGCGCTATGCTGCTCCGCCGTTGGTGCAGCCTGATACCGATCATCGTATCCGATCGTGATACGTTCGTTGGTCACCCAGGTGACCTTCGCCGTCTTCAACTGGCGACAAGGTCCCCGAGTATTTTTCTTTGCTGAAAAAAAATAAAATAAAATAAACAAACACTACAAATTATATCGAAATTTCAGCAGAACCTCCCCTAAAGTTATAACATTTCCCAAACTCTGGACATTGTAATGAATAATATATGATATCCAACAATAATCACAACAGTTGAATGCAGTAGTGGATGCCAAGTGAAATATTACATAGTAGAACCTGGAAATTTAAGCAACAAATTCAAATGCTATTATGAATTGCTTCAATACTTGAAGACTAACGGCCTAAAGCCTACCATGATCATTTAGATAAGAATCCTTTATATAAAGGACATGCAGAGAAAACTAAATTATCAACTTCACAATTTTTCCTTCTATTTACCTAACTAACAAACATTTTCAGAGACACGTTGTTCCCTACAAAGAACTAATGACCACCCTCCCAGCATTATTAGGCAATCCAATATCACGTAGAACAGTTTATATGGAAAAATCACCAAGGCACTATAGAAAAAATCAGTTATCAGCGTTTATCACATGTTTTTTTTTTAGGATAACATTTCGTTGGGCTACTCTAACAGGTCACGTCAGTCCAAAAGAGCCTTTTACTTATCTCACTAACTGAACATTTTCGAAGATACTTTTTCCATACAAAGAACTAATGATCACCCTCCCGCCATAAATTTGCCTAAATTTCCACCATGGGGAGAGGGGAGAGAGAGAGAGAGCGCAACAACATGGATTAAGAAATCTATCTTAAACTTAATATATGAATAACAACAATCACAAGGAAATAACTAAATTCACGACGGTATGTAACAATTTTGATTGAACTTAATATATGAATAACTAAATTCACAAGGAAATAAAGGGAGTTATTTAACTTTACCTTGTCGTGACCCCGAGGCATCAATAGTGGATGCCGACTTCGTGTCAGGCGTGCAGGGGCGATGGTGATCACGCCTGGTGCTAACAAGTAGCGCCACTGAAGAGGCTGATGACGCCAGCGCCTGGAAGACCCGAGGACCAACTGGATCAACCAGATTAACCAGCCTGGGATCCATTTCTGCTGGAGCAGTGGCGGCTAAAGTAGGAGGCGAGGAATCGAACGGGGTGCAGTCGTCACCGCGTTACGACTTCTAATAAGCTGTGACATTTGCACAATTAAGCAAAATGAGATACCCTAATAAGATCTTAGCCTCCAATAATTTTATACTTAATAGTCTCAATCAAACACATTCCCACCACTCATGTACAAATGGGGATTATGGTAGTAACAATCAAGAACTGTGTTTATTTGGAACCAAAGCATAAAGCAAAAACTTTGGATTAATAAATTAATCCACATAGGTATATTTCGAATCCAATTGGTCAAAAGTGCAAGCCATAGAATAGGATTTTAGACCGTCCACTTTAAGGACTTATTTTCAGCTCACTTTGTTCATACATGGTAGTCCCACAAAAAGATCCATAATACACACACACATATTTTGTAACTGAAACGGCAAACAAAGGCTAATTAAATCATTATTTAAGGTAACATCTTCCATACATGGCAATATAAGTATACCATCAATAAATATAATAATATAAAGAAATCTTTTTTTATTACATACAGTGCTTTAGACTGATCTAAATTAAGGAAGAGAAAATATCTTAACCGGTAAAGTAATCCGCCATTGCATTTTTAATATTTTTCATATAATATAAGCAAACATGTTGATAATCTATATGCTCATCGATATTAAATATCGTGGTTCGGTCAGGTAAGAAGACCTAAGATTTCTGCATATTTTTACATGTTCAAGTCAGAGTTAATTGAATATGCACATTATTGAATGGCTTCTCTTAAGCCCTCATCTTCAACTAAGTATCATAAATCTCCAGTGTCTGTTTTCTCAGCCCCCAAACATATCCAATCCGATTTCTCTTTGTTTAGACTGAAATTTGTCCTCCGAAAGAAAACTGTGGTACTCCCTCGAGTTAGTTGAGGTTGTGCTGCTATCTCGGAGTATATTGTTAAGCTTTTATTCTTGTTTCTTTAAATATTGTAGCCAACATAAGAGGACATGACGCTATGTAAGAAATCAATTGTTTGGACAACATGTAATATTATTGGGCTGGTCACTGTTTTTTTATGCTTTTAATTAGTCAGGTAAGAATGTGGTTTGATATACCAAAGTCAGTCCCTTAATAGGTGAGACTTAGTTGAGTGCGTTTTGGTCTATTGCATAAGCTTGTGCCATTAGGGTTAATTGTAGAGAGTGGGGAGATTTTTTTATTGGTGCGAGAAATCGCTTCATCGTCAGGTAACCTTTAATCCTTATGCTTAATTCAAGGTAGGTCACCTTAATTCCTTCTGTTTGTATCTTATTCATTATCTTTAAGTGTTAGTAACAATTCATTAGTTTTGTCTGCGGGTAAGAAAACTGGACCTTATGTTGAAATTCATCATGGTTAGGATCGATTATATGGTCTCTAGTTCATGCTTAGTGCTTAATTAACACATGAAGCATACTTCCGAATCTAATTTATCGTGGTCTTGTGTCTTACTTTGCTCCCTTATATAGGTGCCTGTCCCTCGAAGTATTAGATAACTCCTTGAAATCTTGAAACAGGGGCCATATATGTATAAAATTTTGGTAGTTCCTATTAATATATTTTTCAACCTTTTATTTTGAATATACGTTTCATATGTATTTAGAACATTTAACTACATGGTCTGTGTTAGGAATATATGCAATATTCCTAACAATCTGCACACTTCTAGCTGCAGTCTCTAGTCACAAATTAAGGATCACTACCTAATTAACCTTGAGGTACAAGTTTCTTGTTAATCTTTTTTTATTTTTTTTTTATTTTTAAATTTCAAGAGTTGATTTTCATAACTGAATTTGTAATACTACCCTCTCCTCCTACCATGAATAAGTTATATTAACTTAGAAGACATGTTCTACAACACCACACCTGCAAGGCTGCAATGGTGGTTGGGAAATCGAGTTTACTGAATCATGAACTTGTTCATGATCTGCTTAAGTAGCTGAAATTAACAAAAATTGCAAACAACTAACAAGCAATGAATTTGTAATACTACCTTCTCCCTCCTACCATGAATTTGAACTCGACAGATTATGTGTATAAAAATCAATTATAAAAATCAAAGCAATTATCAAAGCATATTAGAACCCTAATTCAAAGCATTAGATTTCGAGCAACCAGAAAGCAATTAATTATAAAAATCAAAGCAAATTAGAACCCTAATTATAAAGCAATTACCAAAGCATGAAATAATCCTAAAATTACAAAAATTACAAATTCCTAAAATTTTCTAGAACCCTAATTCCTAAAATTTTCTAGAACCCTAATTCCTAACTTTACTAGAGTTAAGTAAATTGAAAAATTACCTCAGAGAAAGAGGGTTGTCGGAGGAGGAGAGAGAGTGCGAGGGAACGAGAGGGCGAGAGGGTGACAAAGATTTAATGAGAGAGAGGGCTGTCGGAGAGAGAGAGTTTATAGAGAGGAAGAGCTGAGGGGAAAGTATTTGCCATTTCAGTTAAATCCTGAGGTTCTTGCGCTACGAATAGAAAGGTATTTGTCGCGCAAAAAATTCAAATTTTCACAAAATTATTTTCATGCCCGCCCAAAAAGTTAAATTATCACCTCCTTGCGCGACGAAAAGGATGTAGTCGTCGCACAAAGAACATTTACGCGACGAATACCTTTATGTTCGTCGCGCAATGAGCTAGAAATTTAATTTACCCAGGTCAATTTTTTTTAATTTAAATTTATTCAAATAAAAACAATTTATTTATAACATAAGATAAATAAATTTCAAAAAATATCATTTAATATGTTTTACAAAGCAAGTCACAAATAAATTGCATTATTCATCATCCGAATTATAATAACTTTCACTATCGTCGTTATCATCATTTTCAGTCTCTCATTCCTCCTCCTCGATAGGTACATCACCGTCGTCGTTCGGACCCACTGCAACATTGTATCGCAGAAGATTACCGAGGTCAATTGTAATTGGCTGAATCAGTATTTCGATTGAAGCCACTCTTTGTATCTGAAACGGTTCTTGGATAAGATTTGTATCTCAAAGTGTTTCCGCATCATTTTCTATTGAAGATTCTAAATGTTGGTCAGCGACGTTGTCGACGTCGTCGTCAATAGGGTCTTGTTCTAGTATAGCATACACATTCCTCTGATCCATCTTCTGAACAACTTTCCAACCTCTCCCGACTTTAGGGTTATCTAGATACACAATCTGATTTGCCATGTTTGCCAAAATGTAAGGGTCGTCATCGTACCAAGTTCTGTTAGTGTTCACTGATAGTAAGCCATGGTCGATTTTAACACTTCCCTGCCTATTTATATTTGTATCAAACCATCGACACTTAAACATGATCACTTGGCATCGGTCTTTGTAAAGCAATTACACGTTAGTTTGCCATAGAAATCCATGTCTGCACGTTTGCCTCCACCTGGGACATAGACACCATTGTTTTCTGTACACAACTTGTCATCTCGTGCAGCCCCCAAAAACTTGACATTGTTAACATGGCAACCCGAGAACAATCTAGCGCGAATCGGTCTGAACGCCAAGTTATATAACTCTTCACTGTAAGTGGGGGAATTCGATGCTTTCAATTTATTCACCTAACATTATACAAAAACATACACATGTTAATTTGAGAAAATTAAATACTACAATATATATGTCAAATACAAAACACTTATAACTTACATATTCGTGAAACCATTGTGGAAACAATTCACAGTGTTTCTTGGCATACAAATGTGATGGATGTTCTCGCTTCATCATCTATTCATGCTCATCTAGGTATGCCATTGTCTCGTCACAATTGTTCAATACAAACCAATGCGCTACTTCTATGTCATTTTTGGAAAACAACTCGCCTCGTACAGGATCTCCAAAGGGTCGTGCGCTTTGGGCAAAAACTGAAAGTTTCTCCTTTATCACACCCCCGTCATTATTGCGCTAAGGACAATTGAAAGTTGTCTCCACATCTTTTAAATACATTCAACAAAATGTAAGCGACTCATATTGAACCCAAGCCTCTATAATTGATCCTTCAACTTTCATCCTATTGCGTACATTTTTTTTCAACTCCCCGAGAAGCCTGTCAAAATAAAACGATACGATACAAATTAGTAAGCATTAGTTAATGATGAATAAACAAATGATGAGGATTATATACCTTTCTATTAGATACATTCATCGGTAGTTGACAGGACCAGTAAGCAATGCCTATTCCGACAAGTGAACCATCATGTGGATTATACTTATGAAGAAAGCTGGAAGAAATATCATCTCAGACTTGCATAAGACTTGGACAATGTTATGGAGCAACTGATTAACGTTCATCTTTCGCAATGTTCTTGAGTCAGTTGGGAAAAAAATCTATATAATAACATGATTGGCTTCACTACATCTTTTGTCCCATCCATAAACCCCTCCGTATTCCCATTCATTCAAAATCAAGATGAGCTTTGATTGTGTCTTCTATCTTGCCTTCGATATCTAGAATGGTGCCCACCAATATGTCAAATACATTTTTCTCAACATGCATAACGTCGAGGTCTCAATTTTAGTTTTGACCGATACGGGAGCTCAAAAAACATAGACTTGTGCGTCCAGTTCATATGTGTAAAAGGTCTGGTCCTACTCACTGTTTTCCCAAACAGAGCAAAATCCAAACGGTTAAGTGGTTCAAAAATCTGATCACCAAACCATTCTCAAGGTCTGAGGCGAAGCTCTGTTTTCCCGTCGAACTCTTTATCCTTTTCCCGCCACTTGTGGTCCCATGGCAATCATCTCCAATGACCAAGGTAACAAACTTTTTCGGCGTGACAACTAGATGTTACATCATCCTTCCATACAGGGCATGCAATATAACCCTTAGTGCTCTACCTAGAAACCGTTGCATATGCGGGAAAATCGTTCACAGTCCACATAACTGCTGCCCGCAAAGTGAACATCTTCCCAGTACACTTATCGTACTTGCGTACACCGTTTGTCCATAAATCATTTAGCTCATCAACCAATGGCCTTAAGAAAACATCAATTGACCTACCAGGATCCTCAGTTATCAAAAGAGTCATCATAATCATGTATTATTTTTTCATGCATTTCCAAGGCGGCAAATTATATGGAAATACAAAAATCGGCCAAGTGATGTAGTGTTAGTTTAGAACCCCGAACGAATTGAATCCATTAATGGCAAGTCTCAATCTAACATTCAGGGGATCAGCAGCAAACTTAGGGAACGTTCGATTGAACTCTTTCCATGCCTCCCAATATGCAGGATGCCTCATCTCATCGTCGTCTACCCATTTTTCCTTATACCACCTTATGTCGGTGGCAGTATGCATCAACATATATAATCGCTGCAACTTAGGTTTCAAAGGCAGATAACGCATGAAGTTTTGTGGGATCTTAGTCGTTCTATTCTGAGATGTCATTTTGAACCTCGACTCATTTCATACAAGGCATTTATCCAATGCTTTATTCTCTTTGTAGAATAAAATATAGTTATTTTTGCAAGCGTGAATTTTTTCATAACCCAATCCAAGACCATTCAACACCTTTTGCGCATTTCTATGGTCTTTCGGCAAACAATTGTCCTTTGGAATCATTCAACCCCCAAAAAGTAATCAAAACATTGGTTCAACATACGATACTTTATTTTTCCGTGCATTAGTTCCACAATGGGCGTGAGAACTGAAAAGCTCTCGCACCTCGGGTATAACTCATGGTTGTCATTTTTTAATAGTTTTTCATATTGTTTGAACTTTGCACTGTCCATTGGTGTAGGCACGTCATCTTCCCCTTCCTGATTGGTGTTTGTCGATGCAAATGGAAAAGCATCATTTATAATATCCATGACTTGTTCATTAGGATCCACATTAGGTTTAACATTGCCCACTCTTGTGGCGTTTGATGACAAAGCATTATGTAATTGTTCCCCTTGATGGTTCCAAGTATTATAGGTCCCCACCATTCCATTCCTTACTAAATGAAATCAAACATTTTCAATTGTGTCCTTTAACGTGTTGTTACACCTCCTACATGGACACCGAAATCTAGTTGCACCCGAGTTGTGTGTACATGCAAAGTCAATAAAATCCTCGATTTCATCCAAGTATTCGTCCGCGCATCTATTCGGGTTCTGTATCCACGTTCTATCCATAATTACTGCAACCATAATAACAGTACAACAATCACAACAACTTCATACAAATGATATTGTCACCTTAAGCCTCCGATAATGGCCCTATCTCATTCGCGAATGCAAAGTTATGTCACGTAATTTATGGCTACATCATATTAGATTTCGACGTGGACGAATTTCAGCAGCATATAGTTCTTCAGATGGACGACGTAGATAGGAAATACTTATGTACTACTCAAAGAACATACAGAGATGACACCGAAATCCCCACAACCGAAACCTAATCCTTCAATCATAAACTACGTGCCATAACTGTGCATTCTCAAACTGTCCAAATAATGGAACAATTCAATAATCAATTGGACTGCAATCATGCTTTCGCATCCATGCGTGAAATCCAACTAATCCTCGAATGGGAGACTAAGTTTTACTATAAAAAAAAAAACAAGTACGGAGTTAATTACAATTAACTCCGTACATCACAACACACATTTGTACGTCACATACAAATTTAACAACATAATATAAATATAATTTCACATCAGAATATAAACATAACAACATAATTTCAACATAATTTAATTAATTATATATATATATATATTTTTTATATAAAACTAAGAAAACGCTTACCAGACACACCAAGATAACTCGATCAACCTAGAGAAGAAGATGAAGAGAGTATTAGATGATGAAATTGAGAGAAAATGGAAGTGACGGATGCCGGATTGAAAAAAAAATGAAGGGGGAGGAGGTGCAGAGGCGGATTCTGCAGTTTTACTGCAATTTCTGCCTCTGCAGCTGAATCCACATTATAAAGATTACTTTTGCACGAATGATTTTGCACGACGAATACAGTGTTCGTCGCGCAAAGTATATTTATGCGACTACTGTATTATTCGTCACGCAAGTTTGCATATTTTTTTTATTTTTTTCGTTTGCTTTATAATTTATTAATGTAAACAAGTTGCGTGAAGAATACTCTGTTGGTCGCGCATATTTTTTAAAAAAAAAAATTTCATTTTTTCCGTTTTCTTTTTAACTAATGTAAATTTGTATTTTAATCTAATTAAAAAACTCAAACCTAATTAAATATTACCAAAATAATTAATAAAACTAATTTATTATCCCAAATACATATTATAACTAATGTAAATATTAATAGTCATCCATATAACATAAATTTATTAATTAAAGTCAAATATAATGTCCAAATAAATCTTATTTCATAAAAAATAAAAAAAACAAATAAACTTCAATCCTCCTCCTTTGGGGCATCAGCAGAGGCATCAGGAACTCCCCCACGCTCTGCATCCCACAGCATATCGAACTTCCACTGCCATAAATGTATCTTGAAAACGTCATAGAGATACTTCTGCTGCTTCTCATAAGTTTCATCAACATCCCAATGAACCTATATTAATGCCAATAACAATAAATTAGTAATTTAAAAAATACTACTTCTTAACAAAAATAATTAATCATTCTTTAATAAAACTTACCGATAACTCCCCCACCATTGACTTCTTCAACTCCTCAGGCACCATTTTCCAAGACTCAAACTTGGCAGAACATTGGCTTCGCACCAAACCCCCAATATCAAACCTAAGTTCGAGGTACGCATCAGCCCTACTTTTGTCTTCAAAGTAGGGCACTTGCTTACGACGGTACCTCTCTATTCTCAACACACATTTCCTCATATCTTTTTCTACCACAAAATTTTAAAAGTAATAAATAATTTCAACCATATCAAATATTAAAACAACTAATTCAACAATAAATTTCTTTTTTACCTTTCCCTTCGCGAGAGCCTTCTCCCATGCAACTTTTCGTTGAATCAGGAACCCAATCGGCCATTGCCTTTGAAACAAAACCTTTGAAAACTAGGGTTTTGAAATTGTGTTTATATAGACACCGTAACACTTTGCACGATGAACCACTTCGTTGTGCAAAATGTGTGGTTCATTGAGCAAAATGCGTTATAAATGCGCACTAAATGGGAGCGGTTAAAGGGTTATCTGACCGTTTCAGTGAAACTTTGTGTGACAAATATGTGGAAATTTTCATCGTGCAAACATTTGGCGGCAAAATTTTTTTCCCGCTTTTTCTTGCGCGACGACCACACGTGTTCGTCGCACAAAGTATTCTTACGCGACGAATGTTTTTGTCGCATAAAGTTTTTTTTTTTCTATCCTACCATTTTTGTGCGACGAATATATTGTTTCGCCGCGCAAGTGCCATTTAGGCAACGAAAATTATTTCGTCGCGCAAGTTGTTTTTCTACTAGTGAAACTTGTTTTGGCTGAACGCATATGTTGTCAAATCACTTTGACATAAGTTACAAATGCACAAATGTGTCGAAAAATTTACGCTCTTTTTTAGTGATCTCGCACAAAACATTAATGGCTAAATTGAGGAAAATCAAAATTGTTAATCTCAAAGGTACAAGTAAAATTTTGAAGGCTCGTTAATTTCTATGGATTAAGAAGTTTATCAATTTCAATTATTTGGAAGACCACGAAGGTACCACGTCATATGGTTTTTAAATTCATAATCGAGTTTGCTTTCCTTAATTAATCTTATTCTTAACATGAACATGAATTAAAGAACCCTAATTATGTAAGAATGAACAAATATACCACCCTAACAAGATAAGTACAACGAGTCAATGACATAATCCAAGTACTAAATAAGATCTTGTCATATAACTCAAAAATGAAACACTAACAAGGGTACTTAGTTTGTGTTACGGGTTGGAATCATCTTCTATACAATTTAGGGCATCAAAACTAGAAAGACATGACACAATTAATTAGTAGCTAAGCTTAGAATCTATTAAGCTCATTATCTCTAAAATTTGTGGCTGTGGAGGCCTTTAACAAACCCTAATTAATTTAAGAACTTCGTTTTCAACACAAAGCTTCACGCAATTGATATCATCGGTGAGAGATTTAAAGGGAATGGGAAAGGGAATAGAAATAAGGGAATGGGAATGGATACATCAATCAGCTCGAAAATGCTTAGTAAAAGAGAAGAGAAAGTGCTTCCAGGTGGTCCAGAGTTGTAAGAACTGGGAAAATCCATGTGGGCTCAATATCTTTGTACACGGGTCCGGAAATAATGAAATTTGTCTCTGCTGGATTAGGTTACCATCTGGTTTTGTCTGTGAGATTATGATGCTTAAGTACGTGTGTGGCCCTAAGTGTTCTCCAATTGGGGAAAGTGAAGAGAATACTTTATTGGATGATCTTGATTAACGAGTTCTTTTGTTTACATAAAAGGAAGTGGTGGACTTTAATTCAATCTCTTTGTATGTTTTTGTCTTTTGGGAACGTGTGGGTTTAGGGGTCTCAAACTTTTACACTTAATGAGATGATATGAGATGAGGACAACGGTTTTAATAATATTTTTCTCTACTTATAAGCAAGAATTTTAAGTTTAACTAATTTGAAAGATGAGTTTAGTTTATAACAAATTATATATAGATTATTCATTGTGTGATTTATCTCAGACCTTCATCTTACTGCTCATATATATTAGCATATATTTTGATAATCGCGAATGTTAATGTTTGAAAACAATTATATTTCAAGGTTAACAAATGACGGCTATTAACAATATGCTATATACTAATTAAGTGGCTAACAAAACATATGTGTATGCATGCATGGCACTTTGTACTAATTTAACCTCGGCTACCTGCAGTTATATTTAACGGTATTGCATACTGTATTCAATGTTATGAAGAAGAATGAGTTGAAGCTACAAAATGTCAAAAGACTAGTTGCATGAAAACTTTGAAAATAAAAGCATTTTGACTCTTCCTCACCGCCCTATATTAGTTTGTTTTCACCAACTTCTGTTCTATACACACTAGAACACCCTTCGGACACAAAAAGAGGCTGTACCAGTTCAAAATCAAATTGCCATCCAAATTTAGAACATATATAAAAATATCCACGTACATATGTATATCCATATAATATTGTATGGTATGCATATACATATAATATTCTACAGAACATATATGTATATGCATATATACATATAATATTGTACAATATGGGACTACGAAAATTTTCCAACGACAATGCAATTGTTTTTAAAGCGCGCTCGTATTTCAATGATAATCTTAAGTTCAAACTCATACCCACAATCTTAAATACTCATATTAATATGTCAGTAATTGAGTTATCACGAGACATGAATTTTTATTTGTTCCTTTAACATATGTTAATATAAGATTTATTCATTTCAATCTTATTATGGAGACCAAACGAGACTTTTTGACATCAAATTAGTTAACCTTTAGTGATGAGTAACGAACAAATGGGCAGTTCGAATCATCGATCACATCTCTTTTTGTTCTTGTCAAAGTAAATGAATCTCTCTATTTTTAAGGTTCTATATATGCCTGAATCATATGGATACATTTGCGCTCTTAGGTTTCAGGTGGATTGTACAATGCATGAAATAGTCAACAGAAGAACAGAGAACACCACCGACGCCCGCGATAAGAGGCAGTCAAGGTGCCACGTAAGCCAAATTGGTCTCAAATCTTGACGGAGAAGTCGTAGATGGTCTACTCTTGAAGGGGTACCCACTCATATGAGAGATTTTTCTGTGTGTTGAAACATAATCTTGTGTACCAAATGTCATAATACAAGTAGTTGAATATTTCGAAAAAAAATTCTTACTACTTGTATTGTAACACTTACGTATACATTGTTTTTTGGCACACTGCAAATTTTTTTCACTCATAAAACCTTTGCGTTGGACTAAAAGGGGAAAAATTGGAAAGCAACGTGGCGGAAGATAAGTCTCCAAGACCATTTGTGATTGTGGAGTCCAGTTGTACATTCAATTTAGCGAGTCCCCCATACCGTATGCAAACCTATGTGCATCGTATAAACATCTACATATTCAATTTAGCGAGTCCCCCATACCGTGTGAACACCGTATGTGCATCATCGTATAAACATATACATACACATATAGGTTTTATGTAGGGATGGCAATTCTAACCGTTAAACCCGATAACCGTGGATAACCACCCGAATGGATTGGATTTGGATATGAAAATTCGGGTATGGTTTGGATATGGGGAAAAACCGTTTATATTATTCGGTTATGGTTTTGGATATGGTTATAGAGGTCCCCAAACCGTATCTATAACCGAATCCGATCCGATTAGTAAATAATATAATTTATAGGGTGAATTGCCAATTTAGTCCTTGAATTATCACCTCAGTGAAAATTAGGTCCCTAAACTATTTTTTCAGAAAAATTAGTCCTTGAATTATAAAAATCTGCCAATTACTTCCCTAATATTATATTCAAAGCTACTATAATCAATTTTCCGTCAATTTAAGTCACGTTACTTGCATGTGATACACATTAGAGGGTAGATTGGTAGTTTTCCATAAAGAAATAGTGTATAGAGTTAACTTTGGAAGGTAAATTGGTAGTTTTTCATAAGAAATAGTGTAAGTTAACTTTGGAGGGTAAATTAGATGTTAGATTCGCAACCTATATGAAATGTGAAGGCTTATAGGCAAGAAAATGACGGTATTACACTCTAAAGTGTGTCAAGTGACTTAAGTTGAAGAAAAATTGGACAAAATAGCTTTGAATATTATAGTAGGGATGAAATTAGCAATTTTTAATGAATTTAGGGACTTAATTTACCGAAAAACTAATTCAGGGACCTAATTTTCACTGAGGTAATAATTCAGGGACTAAATTGGCACTTCACCCTAGTTTATATATAATATAATATATATATATATATATATATATATATAAATATTTGTATATCTATTATTCACCAAACCATTACCTTGAGAATACAAAAGTTGCATTTTGTAGGAAAGTAAAGTTTTGAATCAAAATTAATGCAAACTCAATGGTGCTTATATGACATAACAAAGACAAGCCAACATCATCAATGTTTTAATTTTTATACTCAACAAGATCCATTCATTGGATCATTTTATACATCAAATGTTTAGTGACGAAATTGATATCTACTAACTTATAATTTCTCAATTGAACGAATATATTTTTTGTATTGACGAAGATGGATATACCCGTTAACCAATGGGGAATCTGTTACCCGGTGTGTATGGTTATGGATAATACCCGATGGTTAATTTGCGGTTATGAATATGATTATTTTTCGTGGTTATGGGGATGGATATAGCATTTCCGTCTCCAAACCGAACCGTTGCCATCCCTAGTTTTATGTATGTATAGGTCATTCGTGCACTGGTTTTATAGGGTCAGTTTCAAGGGTTGCGGCTCTCAGTGCTTCTGTCCAGGAAGCGTATGTGGCCTTGGCCATAACTCATTAGGCACTCTACTTCCTGTGGATATGTAACACGTGGCAGGTCCTCAACCCCGTCACCGACCGGGACCACTGTGGAGGCTTCTCCTGTGGGCACGCGGCCTACAAAGATTCCCGCCGCCATACACCCTCTTTCCCTTTCTCGTAGTCTACTATTCCATCAAGTTTTATTCCGACTTTTTTCATCTTTGCAAGTGCCAACCTATATTTAATAGAGAACTTTAACGAAATGTTTCTGTTACTATTTGTTTTAACGAAAAATTATATTTTTATACTAAAAAGTTAATTCTTATACTATTTACTTTATCCTTTATTTTATCTTTATTGTTAAAACTCAAAGTTTTCAAGTCATTTTTATTAATTTTCCTTATTTAATATCCCTCCAATTAGGATATGTTTTCTTTCTTTTAAAGAATACAAATTCTTCATGTTTTTATTTTTCCACACGATGGAATTTTGTTGGATTTGAGTAGGTATCTTAATGATATTAAGTAATCGAATAGATCTCATAAAAAAAATTATGACAATACACAAACAACTAGATGTGCAACTCTATCGCAATAAATATAAACATATGAAACCACTTCAAATCTTAATAATTAATTTGCCAACCTTCAAAAATAAAACATTTTTAAATTGACCTTCGATAAACTGACCATAAACATGTCAATAAGCCTTTTTAAAAATATTTCAACTTCGACCTAGAAGTGAAAATATACATTGGTGATATTTAAACCTTTTTCTAGAACTATAGCAAAAAGATAATTCAACATAAAGGCCGTATCAAACAAATCCGTTACCAATTAAACTAGCTGAAGATTTGGATTATATGGATTATGGACACACGTCACACACCATCTTTGATTTGTCTTGCTAAATGGGTTCTAATTAAGCAACTTGTCACGTCGGTATGAGTTCATACAAAAAAGAAATGGAGCTTTGAAATCGTATTTAGATGGCATTTAATATGGCTAACTAACAAGAGATAAAGCTCAATCTTTTTTAATTAACCTGTGGAAAGTTGTTCTTAATGGCTAACTTAAGATACAAGTCCACAAATCCCACGACACCACGTAGGGAAAATCATTGCAAATTATCTTTTAGCAATCTAGAAACTTTGAGGGGGCTTTAATCTGGTTCAGGCCCCATGGACAAGACTTTCAAAAGTTTGCACCACTTAATCAGTTGCATATTATAACAGTTTAATAAGGACATATGTAACTAAAGATGGTGGAACCAATTATGCACTTCTTTTGTATTATAATATATTTAAAATAAAATATCTTATTAAACATGCTTCTATAATGCAATCAATCGTTAGAACAATATTTTTTTTATGTTTTTTTTATTAAAACAAGAAACATATTACAAATCGGATTCTTGACAAATTTTTAAAACTTACATGTATTTTGACGTAAGTTACAATTTTAATGTATATATATACTAATAAACAGTATATGAACGTCGAGGTGGTAATTGTATAGTAGTCAAATTTCAAATATTATGTTTATCATAAAAATTAGTAAGTAATACACAAATATGATCGTAATTATGTGCCAACTTAACAAATTTGGTTGCACAAATTCAATGTCATACATTCCAAAGAAAGAAGAAATTAAAAAATAAAATCTCAAATTACAGATTCCTCACCCAAAAATAAAAAAGAACAAATTACAAACCGGTTATTAATCCACAATTAGATCTATGTCCTTCACAAATCCTATATTTAGATAAATTATATTTCATGGGTTTTTCTTCTATTTCCCAAAATTTATTTTCTTCTACATTTTTGTCCTGTTTTTATCTCTAGCTACAATGAATGCATCACTTTCACCTCCTTTATGGTAATTTCACACGTTCGATCATCAAATGTTGCTGAGCTGCTGTTGTAAGAACCACATGTCCTCAACATTCCACAAATTGTCCGATATGTCCCCACCGTCCACAGTGCCCCACTGATCATTGTTGTTTTGCTCGTCCATGTTTTGGAAATGTTCTAATCCGAACCCTTGATTACCGAAGTACCCCGAGTAGTTGTCGTAAGTACCAACTTGATGATTGGCCTGGACGAAGTAACTAGTATCCGGGGTAGGGTTATTGTTAACCGAGATAGCCGCAGCAGCAGTAGTAGGGGTGTAATAATCAGTGAGGTCGGAAACAGGTGATACCTGAGTCCCAAACGAGTCCGATGAGGCCGCCGTACTAGAATTCTCCGGGGTATTGTAACTCGGTGTGAGTTGGGAGTGTGACGAAACCCCGAAGTGATGGTGACTTGGCTGTAATAACATTTGTGCTGAAGATTGGAAGTTGTTGTTAATGTTGTTGTTGAAGTGGTGAGTGGTAGCTGGGCCAGCGATAGAGGAATTAGTGGCGGTGGCGTTGGTGGCAGTGGAGGTGGCCGCGGCGGCTTGGATTCTTTCGACCAATCTAGGCATCCAGTGGTATCTCATGGTGTCCTTGAACTGCTTGCTGTTGACATCACATTTGAGTTGCTTGGCGTGTTTTTGGACACGGGTCCTCCAATAGTTTTTTATCTCATTGTCAGTCCTTCCTGGCAAGTGCTGTGCAATTTTAGACCATCTGTAATGATTGACAGAAAAGTGACCTTTTTGTCTTAGTATTTACTCATTAGGGTTAATTCGAGAAAGCAGACATAAAAAATCTAAAATCCATATATGTAGATAGATTCTTAGAATAATTTTTATCGTATGTTTTGATGATGATTATCTATAATTACCTGTTACCCCAGCGAGAATGAAGTTCCAGAATCAGAAGCTGTTCTTCAAGACTGATGTTACCACGACGGACATCAGGGCGGAGATAGTTGAGCCACCGCAATCTGCAGCTCTTTCCGGTTCTTTTCAGACCTGGGTTTTGGTTGCAAAGTTGAATAAGTTTGTCAGATATTATGTAGCAAAATAATTTAAGTGAAGTTCTTTTAAGAACATTTTTTAATTATTTCCTTCAAATTGTTCATACTTTATGACAATTGGGTTCTCTAAAATATATATAAAAGCTTTTGTAGCCTCTGGGGATAAGGCTAGCTAAAGAATTATCAAAATCTTCATGGAAGATGTAGTTCACATCATCATCAACATATCTAGCATATTCTCACTCCCAAATCTTTATAAATTTTCACGCACTAATTTTTTTTCTTTTTCAAGAAAAAGTGAAGCTTTTCACACTATATCTATCATTTTCATAGGACCCAATAAGGAAGAGAAATGATTTTTTTGGGTGCAAATTATGGAGTTTCTTTCACTCTTTCTCACGCAATTTAAAACCCATCTCAATGAACTAAACAAAAAGCTGCAAAAAGAAATACCCAACCATTAAGCCAATTTCTATATTGTTGATAAACGATAGAATAATTTACGCGCTAAACTCATCTTATTATAAAATTATGATTTACCTGCGCAGCGAGCGAGGGAGTTCCAGCGGCCTTCGCCGTGGTTAGCAATGTAATTCATGAGAGCTAGGTCTTCCTCAGCAGTCCAAGGCCCTCTTCGCAGGTCCATCATCTGATCCTCAACTTCCTCATGATCATGAGAGCCAGTTTCATTGAGGATTTCTGCCGAGACTCGTGATGATGGGCTGTTGCAGCCTCTGCTTCCTTTCGCCATGTCCATCTCCAGAATATCAATTCTCCAAATGGACACACACAAAAAAAAGGGTTTGCTTAATGCTTTCCTTGCTTTGTTCTCGAAGATTTTGAGAGAGAGAGAGAGTTGGATGGATGTACGGGAAACAGAGAGGGGATGGCTTTTATAGATGAAAAGATAGGTTTGAAAATGGAGAAAAAGTTAAGCATGTGAGAGATGAGATAGGATAGATGTAGGAATAGGACGGACTTACACAATGCCGCAATGGGGACTTGTTGGAGTTGGGAAGTCTAATTACTTTTTAATCAAATAATTAAGCACACGCACTTAAGCTTGTTTAACTTAAGTAAATATATTAGTTAGAAAAAGAGGCTTTCAAGTTTGACCCTTTGACTTTATTACCTCCTCCTCTAGAAATTTTTAATTGTGACGGGAACACAAGTGTTACACCACGTGTTTTAATAGAAGTGGTGGGAAATTTTATTTTTTAGTTATGAACATTTTAGCGCATATATCCCACCATTTGTATAGTGACACGTGGTGTACCACCCCGTGTAGCGGTCACACTGAAAAATCTTTGTCCTCCTCTTTGTTGTGCCTTTGTAAATGAATACGTGCGTGCATTTTGAGTTTAGAAAAAGGAAAACTAATGCAAGAAGCTTGAAAATTTTGAGTTTTAACGACAAAGATAAAATAAAGGGTAAAATAAATAGTACCATGATTGACTTTTTAGTGTAAAAATGTGATTTTTCGTTAAAGTAAACAGTACCGGAAGCTTTTCGTTAAAATTCCCTTTAGAAAATGGTTTTATCATCTCGAAGCATGTTGCATTTTTTTTGTTGTAAATTTTTTTTCTTATTATATATGGAACTGCCAAATTCTACTTTGTGATGACGATAAAGACAAAATAAGGTTTTCTAATGGATTGCTCTGGTTTTTTCTTCTATTCATATGCTTATTCTTTTGGCACAGTGTGATACTCTGATTAATTATTTAAATGAATCTTGTGGCTTAGATGCCATAAGCTCCACAAATTTGAACTTGTCTATGTACAATCGGGAAATAATATTAACCTCGAATCACATCCATATCAACAGAAAACAGTAAGAAGTGTCAAGAACAGCTCTTTGAACCGTATTTAATCTTCTTCTTTTTGCTTCATGGGTTGGAGATTCTTTTGTGCATTTTTATTGAGTACAAGAACAAATTTGTACATCTCTTGGTGGATGCCTAAGGACATCTCCAACGGAAGATGTAAAATGTCTTGAAATACGCATTTTACATTTTCTGTTAGCTGGAAAGTTTTCCAATGAAAAACTGGAATTTACAACTTGATCGGAAAATGTAAATAAAAATGCAAATTTGCATATTATCTTTACATCTCGTGGAGAGAAAAATTAACAGGATTTCAATTTTATATCTCTACTATTGGAGTACAACTCACGTTTACGTCCACAAAAAATGTAAAATGGGATGTAAATGATCTCAAATATGCATATCTCCATTGAAAATGTTGTAATAAAAGGTTTTGCATATTTCAATCCACAAGTTTAAGCTGACAAGTGAAGAGATCATAGGGTGATTGAGAATTCCATTTTGTGGTCCTGCATATTAAGATCACCAACCGATATACTGGCTCTGCTGCTTACCTGGCTAGCCTTATTGCCAAAAGGAAATAAAAAAACTTATCCGATCAGAAACATAGCTTGTTATGTGAAGGGACTCAATAAATATATACACTAATTCAAGCAATTCAAGCAATTCAACCAATATGAGACTAATTCTCATCCTATTGATTACTTTTATTTAAATTACTAGATAATATTCATTGAAAATCTTACTCAAAATAGGTGAGGCATATGAAAAAGTAACACCTTTTTTTTCGTTTTAGCATCAATCAATTTATAAAATAAGTGATCAAACATTGTTAATTTGTTTGTTTGTTTGTTTCATGTGGTCTAATATCCTAGTGGATAGGGTGTTAGATTTCCACCCATAGGTTCCGAGTTCGAAACTCTTATCTCCCCTAAATTATTGTAATAGTTTCGAATCATTTCCCCGCCCCTTAATAATAATAAATTTAAATATATAAAAAGTTGTTTGTTTGTTCGTTTTCTTTTCATGTATTGTCCAATTACAACAAAGAAAACGTTTTTCTTTTATTTTATTTTCTTGTATCCAAGCAACTTTTTTATCTTTTTTTCCCTTTTTTTCTGGCAAATAATCCAATTAAGCACCTCTCGTAGCCTCAGGCTACTAATTAATAGTTACAAACCCCAACCTACATTCTGAGTTTCTGATAGTGTTGAGAAGGTACAGCATTTGACTGCTCAACACCCTTTTTCCCAGTGAATATGAAAATTAAATTAATCTTTTGTGAGGTTATTAGAGCTCTAATCTTCTAATATTCTTTATAAACAACCTCCTTGATATGAGCTAGCAGTCCCCACACAATGCTGTCTCCGTCTAATAGGTCGGCTTTTATTCACCACAACTTGGGATTGGTCCAATAATCTTGTATATCGTAAAGGAAGTTTACACATTTTTCTTACACAAGTAGGAGAATAGATTTGGACTCAAGATACCAAGAGTAATTGTACATACTCTTAACTAATTGAGTTATAAGTTCCTTGTAATGGAAGTTTAACTTTAAACATAATTCGAGCTTCACAAATAAGTCGTAGACGTGGCATCGTAGATGCTCTCAGTCACCAAAATTACATGCCCTTGCAGTTCATTTGAACTTTGCAAATCAAATGTACATATAGTTTTGCTAGTTTGAGCAGGCTGATCATTGATAGGAGTTCATCCAAATAAATGCTTTGATTACCTAGCAGAAAGGGTAAAACTTTAATTAATTGCTTGTATTTAATTTTTTTTATCCCATTTATAATAAAGCACAGTAGACGGCCATCAAATATCATAGAAAATTGGTGATTAAAGTTGCTCAAAAGTTGACAATGCGGGAGTGATAATTAAAGAAACGGAAGTAGATATAGTCCTCCACTGCTGCTAATTAATGCAATTTTAATTAAAGGAAGAAGTTTTAGCCTACCAATCTCTAGATTATTCATCGTCAATCTTGCAACTAAACTACTGGTGTATTTAATCAACTAACTATTGATATACTGCTTCTTTTTTTCACCTTGTATTTTGGTATTTCAACTCCGCCCATGGGAGTTTATCTTACACTATCAGTCCCAAGCCCGGATGACGAGGAGGGGAAGGGCGTCAGGTAGTGGATAATCGGCACTTCGTTCTTACGTCGAATCCTTATGATAATGAATCCTAAACAAAATTGGCACAAAACGAGCATAGTGACGTTCTAGGATTCATATAGCCAACCCCACTTAGGATAAGGCTTTGTTGATGTTGTTGTATTTTGGTATTTCATGTATTAGAGTTCTGTACTTTCCTATTTGTTATTAGGGTTTTTTTGCCTTTCCTATTTGTCCAGAGTTAAGTTTTTACACGTCGTGTAACTCAAGTTTAGCAAGGTGTGGTCTTTTCGTGTTATGTTGCCTTCTTGACAATTTTGTAGTGTTCTTTCTTTTGTCTATATAAAATAAGATTCAGAGTTTTTCAGTAAGTTTTCTTCTTTTCTCGTCCTTTAATTTTTTTTTAACATAACACTCATTTAGTTCATAGAAAGTCTGTTTGAGAATGAAGAGTTAAGTCCTATAGAGCATGATAACGGAAGAGTTTCATTCCAGAGTTTGAAAACTACGGAGAAAGGAAACGAGAAAAATGGTTTGTTTTCCAATAATACATTTGCATTGCATATGTAAAATAAAACAGTATTACGTACAAATTTACACTGATGGTAATTTATAGAAGAAGAAAAAAGTAGAAGTGGGTTTAAAAATCCATGTGGCATTATTCGTTCCCATCACTGGTTTTATCACGTATAAAAATGATTCACATAAATGATTCCTATGGCTATAATCCGCGAATCAAATGAACCAGTATATTGTCTCAGACATTAATATTTTTATTTACATCGTGGCTTAAAGAACAATTTCACACAGTATTATATATATGGTATAATCCGTCATGAAAATATGATTAACCTATAATCTTATTTTTGTTGATTGACTTGATTCCAAAGCGAAAATTTATGGCCGAACCTTAAGAGAAAGAAGAAAAGATACCGGGGCCGGTGAAGGGAAACTCATAGCATTAGATACATGCATGCACATTTGAGTGATAAGTTTATAAAAATAATACAAACACAAACTCTCTGTTTTTATTATGAGTTGATACAAAAAGAGGAGGGCATGATCAACACGTGCGATGTTTATGCAATATATGCATGCACCTTGCTAATGTAGGTTTTTGATTATTCCTCAGTATCCAATTCCGGCCCTCTCTTTCTCATATCAGGGGAACATCTTTTGTGTTCTCCAAATACTTTATGTCAATTTGGTCGGAAATTTACACATGTCTTTTCAAGTTTTTTATTAGGATGGTTGTCTGTATGCACATATTTCCCCATATTTTATATATCCATTTATTTTTAAAATACTTTTAGAAAACACTCCTACGAGTAGCAATGGAACCAGCCGAAATATGAAAAGTAGAGGAAGTTATAAAATACAAAACAAAAAGGAAGAAAAGAAAAGGAATTTAGGAGTCACGTGAAATATCACATAACCTGGTTCCATCCATAAGCTTTAGAATTGGTGGGAGTTGGGGTTTAGGGTTATGATTCAAAGGAGCCAATGTTGGCACAGTGTGAAGTAAAACCGAAAAGATGTTTACTAATTTTTATAATTATTGTTTAATGAAGTTTATGCAGGATTATGCTGCATAAACCAAAAGAAGAAAAAATTAGTGGAGGCCTACAGAATGAGTTGGATATGACAATGTTGCTTATAAAAATAATGAATAAGGTTTCAGTGCCTAAAAGCTAGTTTAATTAATCATACAGCCTACAGAAATAGTAGGGGCATACATTTATATAATTATATTCACTCTAAAATGGAAGCATACTTCGATCAAGTAGCTTTAATTTATATATAGTGAGAAAAACGGAACATCTCTCTATTCTACAAAACCAATCATGGTTTTTATTATGCCCTCTCCAATACAAGGATTGAGATCCACTCTGGATCTCATACTCCGGAGCCTACGAATCAGGCAATTCGAAAACATTTAAGAGAGAGAGAGAGATTTGAGCATTGGAGACAGGGACGTGTGTGAGGTTGGCTAGTGGATGGGCTAATGGAGACCGCTAAATTTAAATTGAACGATCCGGATTGTAGGGTCCGCAGGCTCTAGAGTGAAATCCAGAGAGGATCTCAATCCGAATACAACAAAAGAAAGAGAAGAAAGGGGAATAGAAAACCGTTTTGTTTATTGTTCTGGTTCAACACCTGAGCCTTATAACCCAAGTGTTCATTTTGCTTAGGAATTTATCATATATAATTAGTTCAAACTTGCCACTTAGTACTACGGATAGTGGTATTCCTCTTCACTTGTAAGTGAGAGGTCTTAGGTTCGGTTCTTGCCAAATGTGAATTTGAACCACATTATTACTAGCATATTGTAAGGCTTAGCTCACCCTCTCTCTTAGTGTAGATAATATCGTTGTTAAAAAAAAAACATTAGTTCAAACTGGTGTTCTATAAAGTTAATTATTTAACATTTAAGAAAATGAATTGTCGAAACACGGAGAGAAACTTCCATATATTTCAGAGTCACTGTTCTCATTTCTATCTGTCTAAATTTGAAGAGAAATGAGCAATGAGACGAGTAGAATATATTTCTTGTACACAATATCCAATAATAAGAGCCTAGTCAGCTAGTAGCGAAGTCAAGAATTATCGAGGGAGGGGCAAGGGGCGAAATTTAAAAGGGTAAAAGGTCTCAAAAAATGTAGATAACCAAATCCTAAACATCAAGTTAATCATTCTAATGACATGTTTACAAATTCGTAATCGAGTAACACTGCAATTAGTACATCTCAAACCTATACACAAATAATGACAACCCCAACCAAAAGAAGAAGACAATAAAAAACAGATAGAACATGAAATGGAGGTCACAGTCACACTCACATGAATCCATGAGAAGGGGGAGAAGAAGATCATGGTGTTGTGGGGGTAGAGAAGTAGAAAATGAAACCATTTTGTGCATGTTCAGAGAAATTAGAGGAGCGGATTCTCGCTCTTGAGGTCAATTTCTAATGACTGGAGGTGCGACCGCACCTCCTTGCTCCTATGTAGTTTCGTCACTACAGTCAGCTACAGGCTTCCATGGGCTATAGCCTTGTTCATTTGTTGGAGAAATCCGAAATTACTACTAATATTTACCCTTAATTTGTGATGACAAAATTTAGTCCATCCTAAACTAAATTTACACTCCTTGCTCCACAAAGAGAAAATAGTAGCCTACCCCTATGTAAACTTCTAGCTCCATCTACAGTAACTTGGCATCCACGCTTGTACAGTAACTTGGGGAAGGAAAGTGAAAAGATAGGTGTTCAATCTTTGTCATGAGTCGGTTACTTGCTTCTACGTACTGGGTCATGCAGCTCATGCCCAAATTACCCCTTTACCAAGTAAAAGGCAAAATTATAGGAGAAAAAACAGATAACATCTGCAAACACCTTTTTTCTACCCTGGTAATACTGAACGGTGAAAAAACACTCTCTGTGCCACTTTGCAGGGTGAAAAACAAGCAATTACTGTGCAGAACCCTTTAATAATTCAGTTAATAGTTCTGTTCATGAGTATTCCTTTGGTTTTAAAATTGTTTGAGCACCAGCATCATCAGAATACAATTATATAAAGGGGATTTGGATCCTCTCCCGAGCCCAAGGAGAGGATCCTCTTGACCAACACACGTGAGCTGTTAGATTTTTATCCAACGGCTACACACTACTACAAAAGGGGATAATAATGTCGAATTAAAAACGACAAGAAAAGCCACTTACTGTCGGATTATTGGAAAAAATCCGACATTAAATCATGTAATGTCGAGTTAAGAAAGCGACACCAATGCTACCGTCACAAAAGGGTATTGACGTCGCTTAGGCCCCTTAATCCGCCACCATAAAGCAAAGTAATATAAAATAAAAAAGAACAACGGCGTCGCTTTAAACTGACATCAGAACTGACGTCGCTTTAAAGCGACATAGAAACCTGACATGATGTCGGTTAAAACCGACACAAAGTAATAAATAACAATTAAAAATATCACACTTTGTGTCGTTGATAAGCGACACTACCTATATAAAAATTTATAATTTATAATATCGTCCTCAATTTGACGTCGCTTAGAAGCGACACTACTTATAATAAAAATATAAAATCTTATAGTCTTCCTCAGTTTTTAATTAATAATAATTACAAAAAATTAAATAAAAATAATTCCAATATTGACTTTTATATCAACAATTAACAAAAACATTTTACATTTCACATCTTACAATCTTCCTCAGTTTTTAATTAATAATAATTACAAAAAATTAAATGAAAATAATTCCAAAAATCCTCGTCATTTCATCATGTACTAGAGCACCTGCAAGCATTCCAGAAAAACCTCCAATTGGAAATACCTTGCAACCAAGGGAGCAAAATCCGAAGGAATCGAGGAGGTTGCGTTCACAGACTTCACAGGTATTTGTGACTCCTTTGCCGGGCCTAGGCCGAGGCCTCTCGTTCAGAAATACAACTCTGGCGTTGTTGATAATGTAGGTTTGGGCTCCACCGATGGCCAGATGCTTTTGAATTTCGTTAACCCTTTATCACATCATGGTAAGACGACCTCCTTATCTGTACAAATTCGTCACCAAAAACCCATCAATTTTGTCACACAAAAAATTCAAAATTAAACACACAAACTGGGGAACTGTGATTTCTCAATAAACACAGATGCCAAATTTGATGGGAAAGCACAAATATTTGTGGCAAATTTGAGTACCTGAATAGCACGGTGGTCCTTGTGGTAAGAGAGGCGGAGAGAGCAGAGAGGGCCGTTCACACAATCCAAGCAGTACATATTGCAATCGGACTTGTGAGAATCGGCATAGAGCTTGCATTGAACAAAGAAGTTCTCCTTCAGTAGAGGTTTCAGCCATGGCGGCCACCTGTTGTCCTCCTCGTTATGCCCTCCAGCACCCTGTTCAAAAACTCAATCAGAACCCAAAACCCACAAGGAAAATCACGGGAATCTGTGCAAAAAACAATCTGAACCCAGAAAAACAGAGCATTGAACCCAAAATTTGAATGCCGAGAGAGACAGAGAGTGAGACCCTAAAAAGCAAATTAGAAATGAGACTGTGGGGTTTTTACCATGATTCTCCTGCTCTTGGGCTTGATTTCTCTGACCGTGGTGTCTTCATTCTCGATCGCCAGCTTGAATGAACAGAAAGGAACACTGGTTTTCTCAACGCTGAGATGAGAAAGCAGAGAGAAAGTAGAGAAAGAAAATGTGTTCTAGTCAGAGAAAGGAGGAGGCTTTTAGAGAGCAAAGGGTTTTTTAGGTTTATAGGAAAGCAAGAGTAGAGACGGTGATGGAGGGAATGGGTTCTTGTCTAGTCTAACATAGTTTTTAGTTTTTTTTTCTTTTTTCTTTTCACAAGGCGTCGCTTTATTAGGGTTTGGGTCGCTTTTTTAAACTTAGTGTCGGATTGAACCGACACTACTACTGACAACTGTCATGCACCATTAATTTAGACAACGACTGTCTGACATAGTTTTTAGTTTTTTTTTTTTTTTTCTTTTCATAAGGCGTCGCTTTATTAGGGTTTGTGTCGCTTTTGTAAACTTAGTGTCGGATTGAACCGACACTACTACTGACAACTGTCATGCACCATTAATTCAGACAACGACTGTCTGGCATAGTTTTTAGTTTTTTTTCTTTTTTCTTTTCACAAGGCGTCGCTTTATTAGGGTTTGTGTCGCTTTTTTAAACTTAGTGTCGGATTTAACCCACACTATTACTGACAACTTTCATAGCCCATTAAGTCAGCTGACATAGTTTTTAGTTTTTTTTTCTTTTCACAAGGCGTCGATTTAAGGGCATTTCAGCAACCATCAAATTAAAAATAGTTTCCGCCTACTGTATTTCAAATTATTTGACCAATGCCGTCGTCTAAAAGCAACACCAAAACCGACGCCAGATTTAAAATAATTAAAAACAATAATTAGTGTCGCTTATAAGCAACACCAATACTTTACGTCGCTTAAAAGTGACACTATTTTATTTAAAGCGACAACATTATTTAAAATTATTAAAAGTTATGTTGGTTAAAAGCGACATTAAATATTTACGTCGGTTAAAAGTGACATAGACATTTTATGACGCTTATAAGCGACAGTAAATCCGACGTCATGTTCACTAAGTGTCGCAAATGTCTTATCCGCCACTACGTTATATTAAAGCGACACCATCCAGTGACACAATAAGTCCATTTTGTAGTAGTGACAAACAAGAAGGTCCTTTTAAAATTATAATAATTATAGTCGTTGGATGAAAATTTAATGGCGCACATGTGTTGATAAGGAGGATCCTCTCCTTGGGCTCAGGAGAGGATCCAAATCCATATAAAGGTCCAACTGATATATATGAAGTATTCATCAATTTCCCCTCTAAACTTGTGACCATTGGCCAATTTCCCCCCTCAACTTTAATTTTGGCCAATTTCTCCCCTCAACTCTCATAATTAGTCAATTTCCCCCCTCAACTTTAATTTGGCCAATTTCTCCCCTCAACTCTCATAATTAGTCAATTTGCACCCTACTGTTAATTTTTTTTAATTTTCCATCTATTCTTTTCTTTTCTAAGAACTTCCAACAAAGTACTAAAATTAACATAAACTCACTTGCATAATATAGGGTAAAATGTACAAAAACATAATACAATTAGTATGTGATATGGGTTGATTATAAGAAAAAGTTATGAATCAGGTTTAAAGCATATACAAGAAGAAGTAATAACAAAAAGAAATAATAATTCTAAACTCATGGATCAGATCTATTTCAATAAAATGGGTTATTCTTAATAAGAAGTCAAAAATTATGAATTGACTAGCCATTTTTGCACTAAAGCTCGATTTTCCGCAATTTACTTGAACTTAGCTTTCACTTTTATAAAGAAAATTGTATTCACATACAAAAATGTACACATCAATCCTTTTCGTTATCAATTTTGTATAGTAAAAAATCAAATAAAATTACTTCATACTGATTTATTATGACTAATAATACTATCTATGATAAATTGTAAAATTCTTAATTTTAATCTATTTGTAATAGGATAAAGATATAGGAAAATGATTAACATACATCTTATTTAGTTTCTTACACACACTTGTTTAATTACGATCAAATTAAAAAATTAACAGTATGATGCAAATTGACTAATTATGAGAGTTGAGGGGGGAAATTGGCCAATTTAAAGTTGAGAGGTAAAATTGACTAATTATGAGAGTTGAGGGAAGAAATTGGTCAATGATCACAAGTTCAGGGAAAAATTGATGAATATCTCGATATATATATATATATATATATATATATATATATATATATATATATATATATATATATAGTGTGAAAACTGGAAAAACCTTTCCTTGAAAAAGCTGGGGGTATTGGAGGGTCTATACGAACTCTAAGAATCAGCTTCTACTCCCGTAAAGGAAACCAGAGGGAGAAAAGTACAACAAGAAAAGAAAACTCCAACTGTCTAACTCTTTGACACGTGTCCCACCACCACCAAAAATATTTCTTCTGGGACTTGAAAACCTCCTACCGTATAACCCACCAATAATTGCGGGTCGAATAGTTCCAGGACCACGACAGTATTATTTCCAACTAAATTATTTGTTAGTCCAATAATTATGAGACTTTAATCTTAAAAAACTTGTGTAATGAGAAGCAATTTTCTTGTCAATTTTCCGATATAACATTTTCAACAGATGCTGTTCAAGTTTAATTTCTCTTTCATTGACTTCACACCATTACTGGATTTGCAGTTAAATGCATGTAAAAGCAATTTTTTTCTTTTCTACCCATCTCCAGTAGTTTCGAAATTGTATAGAAACATGATTGCGACCTATCAAGTCGAATGCTTTGTGGCGCTGTACATAAGATACATAAGATTAAGCTTTTAACTAGTGATGGATCATCTGCTGTAGTGCTGTTCTTTTTAACAGAACCACTGTTTCGATCGATTTTTGTTGCAGAACGCATATGACACTTTTTTTTTTTGGGTGAGGTGCGTTTGTTGTATTAGACTATCTCGGATTTGATTAGTTTTAGACACTATGTGGGACTAGCTTAGAATAAACTAAACTAGATTGATTTAATGAAGCGTTTAGTGTAATATCAGACTAAAAAGCAGGATAATGACAAAAAGGAAAAAAAATTAACCATGATATACAACAAAATTTTCTCCAGAATTTTCTGATACAAAGAAATTGAACCCCAACACAAAAAAGTTCTGCAGAATCCAAATGTATCCAGCAACCATATTTTACATTCTCTCAAAAACTTGATTAAAAAACCTCAAATTTTACATTTTCTCAACCCAAAACGAAACTTTCCAATAAATCAATGGAACCAAAAACCCAGCTGAAAACCCTTCGAACAAGAACCTTCCAAGACCTCAACTTTTCTTTGAATCTGAAGAACCCCAATGAAAATCACATTGATTTTTCAACTGGGGACTGAAATTTTCCCTTTTTTTCACCACATGACTCTTGGGAGATTTTTACACTAAGTGAAGTACAAATAAAGAACCTTTTTTTATTTACATCACAAATCTCGTTCCAAATGAGTGCTACAATCAGTTCCACAAGCACACGTGTTGGTTGAATTTACCCATTTTTACTTTGCGCGTTCCATAAACATGAATAGAAATAATGAGCTCCGCACAGTCATGAAGCACTTCCCTCTCGACCAATTAAGCATAACGAATACCTCTGCATACACGAAACACATGAAGCACGTGAAGAAGCCAAATGTTCTTTTAAAATGTGAAATGTATTTTGTCTTAGAAATTCTGAATACTTCTCATGATTATTAGATGCTTCGCTTGTATATATTTTTTATCTGTTAGTATTAGTACATGATTAAACCAAGAAAATCGAATTGCAGAATCATATGCATCTCGATCTTCTCGACCTATATTACAATGCGAAAAAAAAACTGCATCTCAAAAGTCGAACCGTGTCTAGGGTTTGTATTAATAAAGTAACTATGAAAAGACGATGTGTCACTTCTGGAGTTCTTTCAGGCTACTTTCTACTGTTCCCACAACAAACCATGTAACTTTAAATGGAGCCGCTCCATCCTCATCATCATGTGTCACTTCTTGAGTTCTTTCTGGCTACTTTCTACTGTTCCCACAACAAATCATATACTTTTAAAGGGAGCCGCTCCATCCTCGTCATGATATAACTTCCGGGGTAATGCTAAGGTAAGAAGGATATTTATTTAAGTTATATTTTTACATAATGTAATTGTTGATGATTTGATTATTATTTTAAATGTTGATTAACGTAACCAAATATTTTGCAAATGTGGTATACAAGAAGTTTGCAAATGTATTCTAAAAAATTAATCTACTTAAAATGACTGATTACTTAATTTAATACTCTCACAAGTGACAATTTGGTTTCATCCCTCCCAGTCCTCGAAGTCATGTTTGAGTTGAAATTCACACTTCTTGGCAAGTTGAATAATCAATAAAAAAAAAGTCTGTAATTCCAATAGGTTTGATTTAAAAAAAAAGAGAAGGGATTAATATGGGAAATTCACGATGAAAGAGACACACTGAACAAAACACCATACAATCCATAGTATTTTGGTCTCTATTTTCAAAAGCTAAGGCGTGCCTTAAGGGCTTTATGTTGTTGACATTTCCACTGCCCAGTCGTCTTCTTCTTATTACTATTCTTTATCTTTCTGTTTTTTTCTTTGAATCTGTTTAATTTAGTAGTTCAATTTTATCTCTCTGTTTTTTTCTTCGAATCTGTTTAATTTAGTCGTTCAAATGTGTTCTAAGTATCTTTTTTTTTCTTCCCTATGTGAAGCGTCTTTGACCCAATTACTTCGTTTTGTAAACCCTTTTTTCTTCTCACCCTACTTTTTGACCTCTTCGAAGGCATATAAAATAGGCACATGCGTATGTGTACATTTTTCTTCACTACAAGTATACTTGGTACATATGTTAGGTATATAAATTAGTTGAATATATAAATATATGTAAAATTGATATGTTTAGAGAGATAAAGAGATGTGCCATGAAAATTGAACCAATCCATTGTATCTTTACATTGTGCACGCTTGAATTGTCAAAAGAACCAGAAAAAATAGACATAAAGAATTATGGGAAAATTTGAAATATGTCCAATTTTATAGTCCACCTTTTAAAATAGGTCCAATTGTTTTGTTTTTTTTCTAATAAGAGAAACAAGCAATATGTTGAAACCCTAGCCCACTTTCCCAAACAATCTCAAATTTTGCATGAGTTTTATATCCATAACTCCATGCATAAATACTTGGACATTATCTAGTTCATCCACCAAAAAAACTAAACAAAATTAAAAAGTGTAGAGCTTAGCTTAAGTAGTACAGTTTCATACTCAATACGAACACAATAAAAAATTGTGATTAATTTACATCTTAAAAGAGAAGATTAATGAACCTATCGATTAATCAGGTTCAAACCAAATATATAAATTTGAATACTGTATAAAAATAGTGTATATTCAGGAAAAAAAAGGCGTATATCTCGCAAGTGGCAAGTCCAATCAATCTCAATCTGAAAGTAAAATTTGTAAACCTTGGAGATAAACATTTCATAGCAAGACCAATCATATTCACTACTGTTCCACTAGATATAACAACAGTTTACTTTTGGGAAGATGAGGGGGTATGTACTATGTATGGCATGCGCAGATTGACCTTATTCTAGATAATTTTCTTACATGTTATGCTCAAATGAATGGCTCTGCCTCTGGCAGTGCCTTTATGCCAACCCCAGCTTAGCCGTAGCCGATTAATTTCCTCAATTTCATGCCAAAATTTACATATTAGCTCTCCAAATTGTTGAAGTCAAATCGGTCATATACTGTGTAGAAATTCTTGATTACGGTTGCTATATAGAGCAAGTCTCTAATAGTAGGGTATGACCATGCATTTTAATTATTGCTCGTATGTTGGTCCCACCTTAATTACTGTGTGAAAACTGCTCTAATATTGTGCAGCGTCCCTTGTATCTACCTCTCTCCCCATCAACTAGCCAGCAAAGTACTCAGATGCGTCAAACTGAAAGGTTTTGAGTTGGTGAATGAGTCATATTCAGCATTTCAATTTTCAACCAATTAATTTGAATAGCTAGGTTTAGTGCATGGCTTAACCAATTGAGAGAGTGCAGGGGTCGTACGTCATGAGGTAGAGACCAAGCATACCTATGTTTTGTTTGCTAGCAAAGAAAAAAAATATTATCCAAGAAATTAACTTGTTTCACATTTGGGTTTGCACCCCTTGGACCTTCAAACAAATATAAGATGAATTTAAAAACTACAGAGATGCATTTCTAGTACAGCATGCATTATGACCATTGAGATCAGCAGCAAGCTTTATAAATAAATTAATTAATTAGCACTATACTAATTTAAGGTAATATTTTGGACCTGTTGATTCCTATATGTGACGTGGAATAATGTAGCTAAGCACGAAGAAGCCGCCAAAGAGACCAAGAAAAATGACGACTAGTGTCTCATCTCTTAGACGCACGCCTTCCCCCCTTTTAAGGGTTAAAAATACAAAAGCTAGGGTTTCAAAGATTAAAATTAAGAAAAGTGTCCTCAGTGATCCCTACACTCTCTGCTATTTTTGTTTATTTGCGTAACTATGTTGGTCTCTAACTCTACAAAAATAATTAGTGAGTTTTAGTAATATGATTATACATAATTAGACTGCTTTTCCACTAGTTAACAACTGCATTTTGTCTTTGGACAAGCGTGTTGTTGCCCCCACTAGGCACAATGGTCTATCATAAGCTTGTTTAGGTTAATGATTGATTTAAAAGAATGGAAAAAAATAAGACTAATTGCTTGATTTGATTGTTTAAAGGCCTCCATTGAGCTGCTATGGTGGAACTTTTGGCAATCTTTATTTGTCAGAGTTCACACTGGTGGAGGACGGAGGAGATCCGATTCGATGGATGACAGAATGTCATCCACGTCGACAATTTTAAATGGGTATTTATCATTAATAGCCAAAATTTAATACTCAATTTCATAAATGTCATTGTTTTAATACACTTTCAAATATGGCAGAAAACTCACTTAAATAGACCTAAATACCCTCAAGATCCAAAACCCAACACTTGAATAGATCTCCTCGGCATTGTTGTTCAAAGTGTGAGGCCGCCATAGAAGGATCTTGAAGGTAAGGACGCTACAAACAGTAAACATCCTCTACAATCAAACCCAATGTCGTGAGTTCCACAGAGAACTGGTTGAGTAAGTTGATTGTTTGAGATGAATCACTCTGTAATTCAACTAAAGCGAAACCCATTCTCCTTGCAAGACTAATACCTTCAAGTGTCGCCGCCATTTCAATCTGGGCAACAGACCTAAATCCTACCTTGTTCCATGCACCAGCAGTAACAAAAGCACCTTGCCAATCCCACCCACTCCTCTCAGACTATTCTCTAACCTTGTAGCTCCATCCACGTTCAGCTTAACCCAACCCTCTCTAGGAGTCTTCTACTTATGCTGCAACAGTTGCAGCAGCAACGACAAGCGAGAGACAGTTGCCATAAATTCCTGTAACCATGTAGTATCCCGCTGAACAAGTGGGTGACCGGTCCTGCCATTCCACACTCTAGAATTTCTCTCCAGCCAAACAACCCAAAGAATAATGCAAACTGAATTAAAATTATTTGATTTATGTTTATTTGGTTTTAATTTTGAGAGTTTAATTCATTGAATTTAGTTCATGTTTATTTGGTTTTAATTTTGAGGGTACTTAAGTCTATTTAAGTGAATTTCTGTTATTTTTCAAAGATTTGATTAAGAGTAAATTGTAGCTATGGTCCCTCAACTTTAACTTAATTGGAGCAATGGTCCCTCAACTAAAAATCCATTACCATTGGTCCCTCAACTTTAATTCAACTGGAGAAATAGTCCCTTAACTTTAACCTAATTGTAGCAATGGTCCTTCCAATATAACTCGTTTTGACAAAATTTTTGACATAGTTGACGAAAAGAACCACAATTATACACTTTGATGAGTTGAGGGATCCTAATTGTATAAATGGTCATTCCAACATAGCTTATTTTGACAAAATTTTGACAAAATTGATGAGAAGGACTATAGCTACACATTTTGATAAGTTGAGAGACCAATGGTAATGGATTTTTAGTTGAGGGACCATTGCTCCAATTTGATTAAAGTTGAGAGACTATTCGTACAATTTACTCTTTGATAAAATATGACATTTATGAAATTTGGTGTTAAATTTTGGCTATTATCGATAAAAACTCATTTTAAATTGGTGATGTTTATTAGGTTTATCGAAGAGAAAATACTTGGCTAGTTGGCTCTCGGAGTCATTTTTTCTAAGGGAAACTAACGAAAAGTCTAAAAAAACTTTAGTTTTAATAAAAAATGACAAATAAGGGTGTAGTGAATAGTACCAGGAAAAGGTAAAAATGTGGTTTTTCGTTAAAAGTGAACAGTACCCGGGAGTGTTTCGTTAAAACTCCTTTTTTTCTAACCTAAAACTATAGTTTGACATGTGTATATTTAATTTTTTTTTTAAAGTTTTTTATGAGCCCTTTTATATACATGTCGCTTGTGATTAAGGAATATAAGGACGAATGACTCTTTAGATAAAGGGGGCAAATAATGTTCTTATCGAAATTAACAACATATGTTTTAGAATTTCATTAGCATTCTTTGTTGTCAGTCTACGTGCGCATGCATGGATAAGCTTGAACATTTACGACTATTAACACTCGTGTCAAAAGTTCTTGCATTAATGGACGGTTAATGCTAGCATTTCTTCATTGTCATGCAAATTGACACAGGGTTCGTCAAGTCTTTTTCATGAGGGTTTGACTTCAGTCCTTGGTCAACTCAATTGTTAGGCTGAAATCATGTTTATTAAATATTTTCATCAAGGTTCTTAGCATCATTGTAACTCATACATTTATGCATTTAATATCCTACAAATTATGATATTTAAACAAATTCAAATAAGAGTAAATAATATTTTTAGATATAATAATTACTTAGAAATCAATAATAGAATAATATTGTTCTTCACATAGTTCTTGCAAAAATATAATGTACCCACGCATTTATTAATATTAAAAAAAAAAGAACTATTGATATAGGGCTCGTTTGGATGTGCTTTTAAAATGGCTGAAAGCGCTTTTAGAGAAAATGATTTTGGGTTCCAAAAGCACTTTAAGTGCTTTCTGCAAGAAGCACCAGTTATGTGCTTCTTCTGGAAAGCACTTTAAGTGTTTTTCCATGATTTACTTATATTTTTACTAAGGATTAGTTCCAAAATATTTTCACCAAAAGCGCTTTCAGTTATTTTAAAAGCACATCCAAACGAGCTCATAGTTTAAAACAAAACATAAATACATCCAATTGGCATGGTACATTCAGCAAAAAATAAATATGGGTACAAAGTAAATTAAAAAATATGGGCATACATCAAAAATAAATTTATGGGGTACAAATCAAAGTTTTTTTTTATTTTTTTATTTTTAAATATGGGCCAAAAAAAAATATGTGAGAGGTAAAACTAAAAATAAAAAATTATTGGTACAAAATAAAAAAAAAAAAGCTTTTTATATTAGCACTCCACAAAATGTTGAATGCACCCCACATTAAAATTTAATATTAAATGATTTATTTACCCTACTATGCAATGATAATTTTAACCTTATTAGATTTTTAAAAAAAAAAAATTCTAAATACACCCCAAATCATTTTTAACGTATTTTTTATCTTCTTCAACTATCAAAATACCTCCGACCCTCCATTATTGAACAAAACCCTAACCAATGAAACTACAAACATGTTGATTGAGAAAAATTATTTTTGACGAATGAAACACAAAATCGATTTTTCGGAAGCTTCAAATGAGGTAAGACTTCATATTTTTTTATTGTTTTAGTGATTTTGACGACATCGATAGTTATTTAATCTTGCTTTTGTTGCGTTATTCAAGTTTCTATGTTCGTATTCATCTTTTAGGGATCACAGGGATTACATGAAGAATTAAACACCTAAAATTACCACCAAATATTAAAAACAGACAACATGGGTTTTAATGGTGGAATTGAAAACAACCCACATATGCTTTAAATCTCAGACGGCATCTTTTGTTAAAATTCCAGTCAGCATTTTTTGGCCAAATTAAAAGCTTTATGAGATTTGAGAAATGTGGGGTATATAGAAAATATGGGGTGCATGTAGAAAATGTAAGGTGTATATTGAGAATGTGAGGTGTGAGGGTATTATGGGGAAGTATGTGGTGTACAAATTAAAAGGATATATTTAGAAATGATTAAATAAGTTCTCAATTTTAAAACTGAAATATGCTAACATGTAGATTCTTTAATATTCAAATAATAATGTTAAAGGACCTTGATAAAAATAGAAGTAAGATTTCGAGAATGAAAATAAGAAATGAAAACCCAATTCGTCCTTTTCATTATTTTAACTTGTTATAGTAACATCCCACTTTGGGGTTGGTGACCCTTTCAGGAGAAGACCACCAAGATTAAAGATGGATAATTAGCCATGGATCATCACTCAAACCGGCCATCAAATCTTGATTGTGATTCGTTTTAGCTCATGTTTCAACTTTCATCCATAAACTTAAACCCTAAAGCTAACTTGCTCACACATATACGTGGGCCTTGTAATCAGTTTGTGCAATGTGGGGGCATCACTGTGTCGATCTACGATTGGTGCACGTGTGAAAGTAAGGACTCTTATATCGTTATCGTAGCTAGTTTACAATTGTTTTAAGTGTCAATTTTACTAATTTCTTCAGGTTAGAGGAGAATCCCAATCGTGAGATACGGTGATACCGATTTATCCACCTTCCATAGTTACGTTTTCATGTGGCGGATTGACCCATACGTGTACTGTCAAAGGTGCCATTCATGTATCTTTGTACAAAGACATCCACGAAGGTGATGGCTATAGGAAGACCATCCAAAGTCCGTTGAGGATAATTTGCTTGTTATAGTAACAATTTTCAACCGTTGATTGATTCTGAGTTTTACTATTAGATCACACCAGTCAATAGTGTTTGTAGAAAAGAAGCTTTGTGTATAACCGGCACATACAAATTTTTTTTAACATATATTATATATACCGGCATACAAAAATTCATATATGAAAAATAATTACTATCCTAATCTCCTCAATCTAACTACTTTTGAAAAGTAGCTATAGTATATTAAGAAATTAAACAATTATTACGGAGTGCTAAATAGCAATACATTATATACCTGCGGTCACTGAAGATTTAGTTACCTACGTCTGTCACCAGGCCAACATTGTTGCTCACCGGCTTGCTCGTTATGCTCTTTCAATTGGAAGTCACTGTGAGTGGTTGGAGACCCCTCCTACCTTCATTTTGGACCTCCTCATTGAGGATTGCTTGGGATTTCTCTCTGTAATCCTTGATGTACTACCTGGGTTAAACCTTGTTGGGTTTCAACCTTAATGAAAACACTATCGCATGTTTTCAAAAAAAAAAAAAAAGTGACCAATTTCTTAATCCGAATATCACACACAAAATTTACAGTATGATCAAGTAGATCTGTATAGGTGGCATGTCTCCAAAATCTAGCTACTTCTTTGCAATACTAGCTGCTAACCATGGTATTGGTATAACCTTTGTATCTTTGAGCCAACTGATGAACAATGGTTAACAAACAAGAGAAATGTTAAGGAGAGGTAGATAGTTCATAGAGAGTCATTTTTTAGAGATTCTTTTTAACATTTCTCTAACAACAAACAAATTAAGTAATTAGGTCCAACAAGAAAAAATGCAAAGTGTTGTATGATCGAATAAAAATAATGATGACAATGAAAATGACGAGGATAATGACGATATGAACGATATGATCAAAATTTTGATAATAATGGTTTTATAACTAAAGTGTGATCGAAAAGGAAGGCACTTATTTGGCTTCAAGATTGCGATGTTTATGTGGAAAATTTAGGACGAGACACTTGTGATACGACAACAGATTTTGAGACCAGATTCAATGGCACCTCAAGTCCTCAAGTCGTCCTTGTAAAACGACGTCCCTTTAGGATCTTTTCTTTGCCCTACTTTCGGAAATTTTCAATAGCTTGTGTTACTCCCCAAAATTATTAGTTAATTGGCCATTATTCCAGGATCAAGCTTCTGCTTTATTTTTCTTCAAAGCTTTTGATCGTCCATATAGAAAGTAGCATTTGGCTTCATAATAATGCTTTGTTTAACTAAATCCCACTAACTTTATTTTCAATAATGTTAGAAAATTAGTACGGCCGTGTGACGTGAGTAATCTTCATTGTCATGTCCGAAATATTAGACCTAAATTAGTCCATTTGTGATTGATTAAGGTTTAACTTTAATCCATTTTTAAGGGGGAGAAAATTATGGGTACCATCATGCACGTGTTTAAAGTCAAATTGATGAAATTAACAATGGTTGTGATAGTAGTAACAATGGACTTTTGAGGAATATGTGCATGTAATTTCGTCCATATGGAGTTGTTTAGTTGGAAGATTGTATTAAGTTTAGCCTTCTGACATGTTTGGCGTTTGTATAGCACTCTGTTGAGTAACAGGAGGTGAAACAAATTGTTGTATAACGAGTTATACGATTGTTAGAATTTCACACAATGTGTCGACACATGTTAAAGAATTGCTAGTTGAATTAAACAACCAACCTTATTAATTAACAAGTGTAATAAATTATAATGATGTATTCTTCATATTATTATTCATTTTTCCATGAGCACAAAGAAAGAAAGAGTGGGAAAAGGTGAAGCAAAGGAAGAGCATTAGCAAAACAAGAGCACTCCAAGGACTTAAAACCTGCATCCTTTTGGTAAACTCGATAAAAAAACAAAGATAAAGTTTCTATTTAAAGCACAAGATTTTTGAGTTCAAGTTCCAAGTAACTCCAAAGCTAAGCAAACAACTTGCATGTCACATTATTTTTTGTCCGATTGTTTCCTTAGTATTTGTCTATTAATATTAGAGACATTTTGTTGGATAAAGCACAGCAGCACTGATTCATTGTGTTGAATTAAACTCAGACATAGGGCCTGCAATGCTAATTAATCAATATTTAAACCTGTGAATTATTATTCAATTAACTTAAAGCAAGCACCACCAAAATGTGAACGCTGCAAGCCATTTTCCCTTCAGATTCTGAAGCTCTCATGGTTTCCCGTCTAACTTATCATGCTCTACATTCGTTAATAGGGATCAAAAGTTTCAAATTTCAACATGTTTGGAGTATTGATCATGCACTCGACGGCTGCATGTATTCGTTCAAATATCGTGTCTCTAAATATCACTTTAGGTCTACATGTGTTCCATTTTTGTGTTTCTAGATACCATTGTATATCAAAATAAAACCACTGATATTATAAGTCTATTAAGTCGTTGACAAGGACAAACCATTCATGCACCTTTGCTTAGTTGCTTGTCCACAAAGAAAACCTTTCAGAAATCAATTAGTTTAGCTTACAAAGATCTAAGCTTGCTCCATAATTATTGTTTTAAAACTGGAAATCTAAGGCAAAAAGTGTAGCCTTATCATGATGCATGTTTAAGTTTTTTGGCCTAAACTAAATTTATACAATAATTAAAGATGTCAGTTCAGAGTTGACACCCAAATTAAAGTAAATTATCTAAACATGTTTTAGGAAGTCAAAAACTGAGTTTTACCACACCACGACCAACCACACCCCCCCCCCCCCCCCCCCCAAAACAAAAAAAAAAGCCCCAAAACACATTGAAAGACAGTTAAAATAACACAGTCAAATGATAAAAAATGTCAACTAGCAACTTGGTATGAATATAATTATAATTTAATTAGGGTTAATTATAAATTTATAAGAAGTGAATCAGATCAAGAAGCATTTTGCATGGTTTTTACTCCTAATATAATAAGGCAACGATGGTTGTGATATTTTTAAGGTGTTCATCATCTTGCTCACTGTATTAGACTTGATTAAGCACTTGATCATCATGAATTAATCGACTGCTAATCCGAAATTGCAGAAAAACCTAACAATAATTATGAATTTAAGTTCACGCACGCTGAAAGAAGAAGAAGAAGAAGAAGAAGAAGAAGAAGAAGGAGGAGGTGGGGATGTAACCAACTTTTTGTGTTCAATTTATTTAGCATATATGTTAATGTTGCTGTGGCAAAGATGATTTAGAAGTGTGTTTTTCTTGTCTGTGGTCTTCTTGTTGAATGTTTGAATACAAAAGAGTCATGCTTCTTAGGATAATATGAACACGTTGGTCATTGTTTTTGACCTTGTTTTTCTGTCAATTGGTTGGATTGGACCACTTCGAGATCCTTCTTTTGGGAATCAATTGTGTTTGGGGAAGTGGGAACAACTATTTGAAGGACATTTCCTTGGGCTGTGATGGGCTATTTTAATGGGCTTAGAGTCAAAATAAATAATAGCCCAATAAATGTCCAATTGTATATTTGTATGGAGGGAATTTGGGCTTGTATGAAACCAAATAGATAGTTTTTAGGACCCATCTAATCATCATTAAGTAAGCTTGATTCATTGTTTATTTTGATAAGTCACTTGATCATTTCCAGCATGCGTTGGCACGAGAAACAGATGAAACACGATTGTGTCTGTGTCATATGGAACGGGTTGAGTTGGGCTGATCTGTTGTAAATATTTATGTTTGAAGGATTACATGTAGCTTCATTTGCGAATTTCTTGACATAACTCAATCATTTGTGATATGTTGAATTGAATCAAACGTGGCGGTGCATGTGAGGGTAGTAGGAGAGTTATATTACTTGGAAACATGGGAATAACATTATACATGGTTGGCCTGTCCGATAATCAAAGTACAAGTCAAATCTAGTTACTCGTTAACGTGATAAATCAAATATGAATTAGACCTATAGATTTTACATAATATATACTTTTTATTTGTAAAAATATATAGGTCTAACAGTAATTTGAATTTGTTTAAGTATTGATGATGTGCTTAAACTTCTTTTCTTATAATAGGAAATCAAAGATAAAACAAAACAATAAATAAACACTATAAAGAACAAGATTACTAATCCAACAAAAGAAAACAAGATTATTTCAGCCACTTGACCTCATTTTCATTTTATTTAATTGCTTGCCGTGGGCAGTAACTTAGTAAAAATGACAACTTTGATATCTACCATTGTTTTAAAGGACAACTATACTTCAAAAACATGTGTATATGTTTTGAGGACTATATTGTTGGAGAGAAACTCGATTAAAATTTTGCCATGTCATTGTAGTAAGTTTCATTATGTTTTTGTTTGGGCCTAAAATATTAATCTGGGCCGAATTTGGAGGTACATTCGGTCTAGCGATCTTTCTAGAATTCTCGTCAGGTTTTGGGTCATGGGCTGCCGGATCAGGTCGGCAAAGTCCTATCAGTAAGTAGAATCTTTCAGATAAGGATAAAGGAGTTGTGTCCTGATACAACCAAGATGCTCGGCCAGATGAGGATGCGGAGTCCTGGAGGTGAATGTGGCCTAGTAAAGGGCTTGATTCGGAGTCCTAGGTTGTTTAGGATTGGCCGAGTTCTGATTGGATTAGCTTTAAGGAGTCTTATTCCGAGAAGGATTCTAACTCGGCTATGAAAAGGTTTGCCCCTACAAATACAAGACTCAGTACATCATCCAGAGCCCCTCAAACTCAACACACAAATATGCCCTGCGCAAACCCTCGCTCTACGTGAAACCTCTCAACAACCTTGAGATTTTTATTTTCATTTTTGCCAACACATCTTCAGTTTTGATAAACATCACTGTGAAGGCAACCGGTGATACCTTCAGTTTGGATAAACAGCACTATCACCATAGAATCAACCGACCGTGGAGCACCTTCAATTTGGATAAACAGCACTGCAAAGAGGCCGACTGGTTATCTATCCAAGTCTCGGTCGAGAAGGATTTCCGAATCCTTATTGGCAAAGGTCATCTCATTAGCCTTCTCTGCGAAGTGAAGTGTTACAAATTACTGAGCTCGGCACATTGGACGCCGAGTTGTTTTATGATTGGATACTCACAAGTTGGCTTTAGAGTTCGGCATTCTGACGGCCGAACCACATTTACCATCAAGACGTACATCCGCTTTGAGTATTTGTGCCCTTACACTTTAATGTCAATTCGGCGTGAGTTTACTCTGACGAATACCATTACTGTGATCGAATCCGACGACAACGATTTGTGAACTTCGTATAATTAGTAGCCTTGTCTTCAGGCTTTAGAATCCAAGGGCCAAGTTGAGTTCCTTCCTCGGCCGCAATCGCAAGACGCAGAAGTCAGCCGCGCGCTCAACGCAACATCAACAAATTTTACTCCTCGGCCGAGCTCGGCCGACGAGTTGGCATGCCCCGCACACAACCGAATGACGTAGTTAGCTAATAGATTATTCGGCCTGCGCGCCATGTAGGCTTGGTAGTTTTTAGGGTCAACATTTTGGCACGCCCAGTGGGACCTAGTGCTAAAACTACGAAGTTCATGCCAATTGAGACACGATCAGTTACGAAGAAAACAGTTATGGGAAAATCAACGACTGATTTGTTAATTCAGAACATAGGACAAAATTTACCGCAGACACAAAACCTCCTTGTTACCGCAACACCGGAGTCTGCCAGCGCAACACGCCGAGAAAATGAAGCTGGTCTCGGCGGTCAACCTCTCAATACAGAAGTCCCTAACAGAACCATATGCATTTTCAATGGGGTGGTAGTGGAGGACTGTGATGAAGATGGTGGTGAAGGCGCTGATCCACCAACAAGGTCATTTCTCCAAAGACGACTGGATGAACAATCTCGACAAGTTGAACAGATATTCAGCCAAGGAATAGACAGTCTGCGCGAAGTAATATGTAGTACCAATGAGACACACACCAAATTGCTTGAAATGCTGGTTCATAAAATCTGTGAAAATAAACCCTCCGATCATTCTCGGTAATTGCCGCCAAGGAATAATCCTTTAGTACAAGCCGAGCCAGTGCCTGCTCGTTTCAAGCCAAATGGCTTGGAGAAGAGATGAGGGTCGAGCAGTAGATCAGACGGATTCGACCAACAAACGGAAATGACACCCGTTGATATGATCGAGGTGCAAATGATGATTGATTCGGCTTTGAAAAAAGGGTTGAAATTCCTGAAATTCAACTACCCATACTCGGCTTACGTGGAGAAATTTGAATATCCTAAAGGCTTTAAAATCCCAGATTTCAATTTGTTTGCTGGAGAATCATCTTTATCATCGTTAGAACATGTGGCTCGATTCACTGCGCAATGTGGAGATGTTAATGGCGATCTCCATAAACTGCGACTATTTAACTTCTCATTGACAGGCTTGGCATTTGCTTGGTACATCAATCTCCCACCGAGCTCCATCCAGAGTTGGGAGGAGTTGGTCGAAAAATTTCATGAGCAATTCTATCGGCTGGGGATGGAAATGTCAGTTTCATCACTAGCCAGGATGACTCAAGCATCAGATGAGTCACCAATGGATTATCTTACCAGGTTTAAGTCGGCTAGAAATTGGTGCCGAGTACCCCTTCGTGAAGTCGAATTTGTTAGAATGGCTTTGAATGGGTTGGATGTGGACTACAAAAAGAAATTCCTGGGAGCAAACTTCCGAGACATGTACGAACTAGCTCAACATGTTGAGCAGTATGACTACCTACTCCGAGAAGAAGAAGTCTCAAAGTCTCCATCCCGAGGAACCATTTACAAAAACCCCACGGTTAGTTATACCTCGACTGAGCCTGAAGAATATGCTAGTGTTGATGCGGCCGAGATAGTAATCGATAAACCGTATATTTGCAAGGCATTGACTTATGCCAATCCCAAAGATGTCAAAACTCGCTCGGCCACCGAAGAATCTATCACCAAAACATCAAAAGTTTACATTTTTGACATTACTAAGGCCGACGCCATCTTCGACCAACTACTACTTGCCAAGATCATCAAACTTCAGCCTGGGCATAATATTCCTAAGGCCAAAGAATTGAAGGGAAAAACATATTACAAGTACCATAACTCGAATAAACATACGACAAACAACTGTGTCATATTTCGAGATGCCGTCCAAAGTTGGATTGATAACAGCAAACTCAAGTTTCCAGAAAGGAAAATGAGCGTTGACACCGACCCGTTTCCTACAGCGACGGTTAATATGGTAAATGCCCGTTTACCTAGGGACAAAGGGAAAGGGATGGCCGAGTTCGTTCCAGTACAACATATCCCAAAGCAGAATTCTTGGCCACGGCTCAAGATCGATTTATTTTCGAACAAGCCACCCAAAGTTCTTTCAGGACCGGCTATTATCGAGTCTATGACAGACTCTAGTGCCGAGGAAGAAGATAGACCGGCGATTCTATGCAGTCGGTGTAAGATAAACGTCACCACCAAGCCAAACGAAAGGCTATTTCAGGCTACGATAAAACAAGCATATTTTATGGCCGCAACACATCAGAAGACGCTCAGTGCAGGCCAACGCCAGGGAGTTTTCGACAGACTCGGCCCCAAAACGCGGCCGACCGAACTACCCCCAATCAGACGGCGCCTCGACTTCGATGCACCAATTTATAACGAGGATTATTATGCACGAAGTTCTAGCAGCTCGAACTCTTCGGCAAAACAGAAAACCTTCAAACCTCCTAAACCGTGCGATCAACGTTAGTACACCTATCATTCCCCTAAAGGTGTATACATTGCACTGTCCAAATCACAGAAGCGTCGACGCCAAAAAATAGATTGCATGGCCAGCCGTCAAGCAGCCTAGAAAACTTCGGGCCCCAAATGGCAGCCGAAGAACAAAACTAGCAGTGACGACGAGCGACAACCTTCGGCTATCATGACAAAGTTGCTCCAAGAAAGACAAGTGATTAATCTTGATGTGGAAACCACATTTGAGGAGGCTGACAAGCGAATCAAACTTCTTCTTCAACCCAGGGAAATGAAGGCGCGCTTTGAACATTTCAAGAAGGAAGCTGATAGCAAACTCTCTCCGTTACCCATAGAGGAGCCTTTAATCAGAGTTAGACGGAACCTAAACCCACCATTCCTCGGGAAGGCATTAGAGTACATGCAAGAGTTCCATAAAAAACATTCGGCTAACGATTTATACGGTTTGCCGAAAGCATGCTAAGATACGATTGATCTCATTCTGGCCTGTCCTAATGCCGAGCGAATTATTCAAAAGAATTCAGACCTAGGGTTGAAAGCTAGATTCCAGCACATACGTGAGGCTCGAGTCCTCGGCTTTAACGTCGACCCATATATCGATATCGATACGAACGAGCTTCCCTTCTTTCTTGAGGATTTCCAGCACTTACAAAACCATTTCGAAGTCTTTTCAACCGTGTCTCTCTTCGGCCTTACGGCCGACAAAACGAAGCGTGTTGCACGCTTGGATGCTTACCTGGACATCAGGGACGCCCGTATCATATATCAAGAGCAGGTTCGTAACACGACGCAAGTCCTAGACCTAAGTTTGGTTCTAGATGAGCCTAAGGCCCATGAACAGAGCAAGAGAACTCTCAAAGACGCCTTGCAGGAACATACCCCAGTGACGGTCGAGGCGGTCGAACCAGATGCTCTCCATGAAGAAAGTCCAGAAGAGAAAGGCCTAGCAGAAGAGGGGCCAACAGAAGTAGGAGATACCGAGCAGATGGGTCATTCGGTCATTGACAACATGGAAATCAGTATGGTCCACATTCTGCCTGCAGATTTTCAACCACACACGTCCCAACCAAATTTCCTAGACGTCGACGTCGTGGCCGAGGAAGCTACTCAAGTCGACTTTGTAATCACTACCGAAGTCGAGTTAGCAACAAAAGAAAACAACCTCAAGGCAGCTCTCGCCGAATTATTCCCTCGTTTGTCATCAGCCAATCTCCATCACCTGAAGCCGTTGTATGGTACGGCTAATATTGAAGGATACCCAGTATCCAAAATTTTTGTTGATTGTGGAGCGAAGTCAATATCATGCATGTGACTATCACGAAGGCGTTACTTTGCTCTAACGACGAACTTATTCCATCAGGAATCACCATGAGCAGTTTCGTTGGTGACAAATCCCAAACAAAAGGGGTCCTTCCGCTAGAAGTAAACATCGCAGGTCGCAATCACATGACAGCCTTTTTCATAGTTGATTCCAAGACCGAGTACAATGCGTTACTCGGCCGAGATTAGATTCATCAAATAAGCTGTATCCCTTCATCATTATATCAAGTCCTCATCTTTTGGGACGGCCAATCGGTCGTGGTTCATCCGGTCGATAATCAACCATTCAAAGCTAATATGATCCAAGCACGATAGTACAACGATCATGTCAGCTACATCACTTTACACAGCTTCAACGAAGAAGGACGGTCGACTCAAATTTCTGTTCAGAAGGCCATCGAGGTTGGCGCCGAAACTGTTCACCAGGATTCGACGAGACTCGGGTTGGCCAACTTCATCACCGATCTTGATGTCTGACACCAGTCATGACAAACGTCGAGCCGCAGTTTCATCGACCATAGAACGATTGCTGGCTCATTGGTATGCTATCTCCCAACAGCCGAATTCAGGCATCAACCTCGTGGAGTTCCTTGCCGAATGCGAAAATGGCCTTGTTTTCTCTCTTGACAAAATCCAAGCTGCCCCGACCGAGCTTGAAGATAGCCGGCCCCAAGTCAAAGACCCATTGGACGAAATAAATATGAGGACGACCGATAACCCTCGGCCATTGTTTATTAGCGCTTTGTTACCCCCAACATACCAAGACTGAACTATGTAAGTTACTTAGCGAATTTAAAGATTGTTTCGTTTGGAGTTATCATGAGATGCCTGGTCTTGACCGAACCCTCATTGAGCATGAATTACGCATCAAACCTGGTTGCAAGCCCTTTCCCCAGCCTCCTCGAAGGTTCTCAACCGAAGTTCAACTCGGCATAAAAGAAGAACTTATTCAACTTTTAAACGTCGGGTTTATTCGGACCGCTCGATACGTCGAATGGTTGGCGAATATCGTGCCAGTATTGAAGAAAAGCAGTGCCTTACGCATTTGTATTGATTTTCGTAATTTGAATCTGGCAACTCCCAAAGATGAATATCCCATGCCGATCTTAGATTTGTTAATTGACGTCGCAGCTACTCATGACATGATGTCTTTCATGGATGGTCATGCCGATTATAACCAGATCTTTATCTCCGATGCCGATGTTCATAAAACTGCTTTTCATTGCCCGGGGGCACTCGGAACATTCGAGTTGGTAGTTATGCCATTCGGCCTTAAAAATGTTGTTGCCACATACCAACGCGCCATGAACACTATCTTTCATGACCTAATTGGCACAATAGTTGAGGTGTATATCGACGACGTGGTGGTTAAATAAAAAAGCCACCGAACACATCTAGATGATCTTTGGCAAGCTTTCCTTCGTATGCGATGACATAATCTCAAGATGAACCCGGCTAAATGCGCATTCGACGTATCGGCCGGTAATTTCTTAGGATTCCTTGTTCATCATCGAGGAATTGAGGTAGACCAAAACAAGGCACGCGCGATTATCGCTGCCCCACCCCCGAAGATAAAGAAACAACTACAGTCCTTACTCGGCAAGATAAATTTTCTACGCCGTTTTATAGCTAATTTGGAGGGAAAAATGAAGGCGTTCTCTACCCTTTTGAAACTGAAAGACTCGAATAGGTTTGAGTAGGGTAGAGAGCATCAAGCGACTTTTATACAAATCAAGGTCTCCCTTACCACACCGCCGGTCCTCGTACCACCTCGACGCGGTAGGCCTCTCAAGTTATATATTTCAGCGACCAAAGAGTCCATTGGCTTCCTCCTCGCGCAAGACAACGATGTCGGCCGCAAACAAGCTATCTTTTATCTCAGTCGGAATCTGAATTCACCTGAGATCAATTATTCACCTGTCGAGAAACTTTGCATGGCTTTGTTTTTCGCTACCACAAAACTTCGACATTACATGCTCCCATCAGTTACACAAGTAATCGCCCAAATAGATGTCATTCGTTACATGCTCACGCGGCTTATAGTAAAATGCCGCATTGGGAAATGGACAATGGTATTATCAGAATTCAGTTTGCAATACGTGCCTCAAAAAGCCGTCAAGGGTCAAGCTTTAGCCCATTTTTTGGCCCAACACCCCTCCCCATATGGTGCCAGGGGCAATGACGTCGAAATCGGCATGGTTGAAACACGCGAGAACTACAGGACGATGTACTTTGATGGATCTAGCACCTCAGCCTCGGCTGGTGTCGGCATCGTTGTTCAATCCCCCAACCACTGCCGTTGGTATTTTTCTCTCAGGCTCGATTTTGATTGTACAAATAATGAGGCCGAATACGAAGCTCTTATAATCGGCCTTCACGTCCTCCATGACTTACGAGTGACTCGTGTCCACGTCCTTGGTGATTCAAAACTTGTGATTAACCAACTTAACGGCATTTTTTGTTGCATGAGTTGTACTTTGGCGCCTTACCACATGGTTGCCAACTATTTGGCCGAGTTGTTTAAGCGGATTACATTCGAACACATCTTGCGTGTTCGAAACACTGATGCAGATAAACTGGCACAAATAACCTCTGAAGCACAACTCATGGGGGCAAACGAGGCTGGGCAATACCTGTAGGACAACGGTCTCACCCGGCCTTGGTTAATCAGGAAGTTCTCCAGCATAATCACGTGATACGTACACGGGTAATGTCCTTACCCTCGTTGTTAGAACGAGAGGATTGTATAGATGTTTGCGCCGTCGAGATGCTACTAAACGATTGGAGAGAGCCAATTATGCAGTATCTCGATAATCCCAAGGACAAACATGACCGAAAGACAAGAGCCCATGCCACAAACTACGTGTCATACCAGAATGAGTTATATCGAAAAGGCGAGGACGGTTTATTGCTATTATGCCTCGACCCGAAGGAAGCCACCCGAGTAATTACAGAAGTACACAAAGGAATTTGTGGAGCCCATCAATCGGGACGCAAGATGCGCTGGCTGGTTCGCCGGCATGGTTACTTTTGGCCGAGCATATTGAAAGATTGTATTAAGTATGCACGAAGATGCGTGCAGTGACAAATTCATAGGCCTGTACAAAGAGCCCCAGCCAAATTACTTCATTCAGTTACCAAACCTTGGCCATTCAGATGATGAGCAATGGATGTGATCGGTAAGATCACACCATCTTCTGGAGTAGCGAAACATGCATGGATACTCGTGGCAACCGATTATTTCATTAAGTGGGTCGAGGCAAAATCATATGCAGAATTAACATCCAAAGAGGTTTGCGATTTTGTGGAAGAACACATTGTAACCAGGTTCAGCGTGCCAGATACAATCATAACTGATAATGGCACAATTTTTACAGCCGACAGGTTTAAGGAGTATACGACGGGTTTGAAAATTCGACTCGAGCAATCTACGCCGTATTATCTACAAGCGAATGGATAAGCCGAGGCAAGTAATAAAGTTTTGATAAGCATTCTTGACAAAATAGTAAAAGAAAGACCCGGCATGTGGCATTTAAAGTTGAACGAGGCTTTATGAGCATACCGGACTTCACCTCGGTCAGCAACGGGGACCACCCCATATGCGTTAACATATGGGCATGACGCGATGCTACTAGTCGAGCTAAGTGTAAATTCTCTACGAGTGATTGAGCAGAGTAGTTTGTCCAGTGCCGAATATAATCAGGCCATGATGCAAGAAATAGAAGATTTGGAGGGAGATCGACTTGACGCTAACAATCTTTTAGTGGCACGAAAGAAGATGGCCGAGCAAGCCTATAATCAGCGGGTCAGACAAAAAACTTTCGGCGAATGAGAGTTAGTATGGCAAATGGTGCTACCCGCAGGAATGAAAGACCTTAGGTTCGGCAAATGGTCGTCGAATTGGGAAGGACCGTTCATCGTCCATAAAGTCTTCGGTAAAGGGGCATATCACCTCAAGGATCGAACCAACACAGTTCATAAGCTACCAATTAATGGGAAATTTTTAAAGAAATACTATCCGACTACTTGGGAGATGCGAGAGTAAAAGTTAATTTCATTAAAAAGTTCGCAAAAGGTTACATAAGTTAGTTGATCAGTTTACAACCAAATGATTTTATGGGGATGAATGAATGAGATATTTAAGAACGGCCTTCAATTCCAACCACCTCACCTCCCCCATGGTGATCTCAGCTTGCCGATTCCTCTTGTCCATCTTCAGTTGTTCGGCGCGTTTCACGCAAGCCGCATACTTAGTTAAGCAGAACTTGCCACTCGATTCAAACTCATTTGCAAGCTCGGAGGCAACTGCCGACCTTCGATTTTGAAGTTCGGTAATTTGGCTGTCAAGGTCGGCCATTGTCTCTTTCCTCGCCTTCAACACTTCGATCTTCGGATAAAGGGCCTTCCGAGCAGCCGTTGCGTCTTTCAAGTCATCTTTAGCCAGAAGAGCTCACTCGAAAACATTAAAGTATTCTCGGGTTCGTTCCAAGGTAGAAAACGCTCGAGTAACGGCGTCGTTGCTCCGTTGACCCTTAGTTGTAAGATCGTTCAGATATTTCCCCACAGAGTTGAGACCGTTGCATTCGATGACTCGTGAAGCTGAGAGAGACAGGAGCTCCTGCAGTTTGACCAGGACATTCGACTCGGCCATTGATACAGAGGGCCCAGTAGTAGCTGCCGAAGGTCCAGCTATTCTTGAAGTGTTCGAAAGAAGAGCGTCGAATTCGACTTCCCATGAAGGCTGCACAGAAAAGAAACTTGTCAGCAAAAGCCAAAATACAAAGAGGAAAAGAAGAATGGGAATTTTAGACCTGCCGATGAGAGACTTCGGCCATGTCTGCTGGCTCATTGCTCGAACCTAAAGAGCTTAATGACCGAACCCAATGTTTAAGACTGCTTTTTAATTCACGCGGTCGATGAAGGTTATCTATGTTTGATGGCCAATGAGGTGGCCAAGAGATGTAGATAACGTCCTTCGGCGCATAGAATTTTCTGCAAAATGAGAACGTGGGCACCTGACATTGATTTTTCTTGGTTTAGAATTCTAAGGCAGAAAATGGATTAATGAAAAACAATGAGAGTAAAGTGGATTAATGAAAAATAATGAGAGTACTTACGTAAGCTGAAATGGCTTCATGAGGAGGGATGCCAAGGTCTTGATCTTGCGGGTGAATCGGTGTTTCCCCCATCGGTTCAGGCTCAACAGCAAGCCTTTTTCCTCGATTGGCTAAAGGATCGACTTGGTCAACTGTCTGGACTATTGCAGGAGGGTCGACTTGGTCGCCTGTCTCGACCACCGCAGAAGAATCAATCTGGTCGCCCATCTCGACCATAAGAGGAGGATCGACCTGGTCATTTGCCTCGACCACACATGAGGATTGGCGGGAGGAGTTTTGGTTGATCGATGGCGACTGGTTAATGGAATCTTGTCGCTCTCGTCATCCTGTAGAAAAAAAAAAGTCAGTTCGAATTTAGTAAAAGGAGAGGGTGACTACAACAGAATTATACTTCTTGCAGGACAATCGTTGGTCGTTTTTTATTTGTAGGGAGATTCTTTGCAACCGAAGGAGGCACCCAAGACAGGTACAGCAGTCGGCTTTGGAGCTGCAAGTTCTTCAATCGGCGGGGCAACAGATGGTTCGACCGCAACTGGAGGAATAGGTCAAATTTTGAGTGTTTGACCAGTTGGAGTTGGCCGCTTCTTCGCCGGGGCCTAGACGACAGGAGCAGGAGAAGATACACTAGAAGTGGCTGCTCTTGTGGTCTGGTTGGAGATAACGTGAATCTCTCGTTCTCCCTTCTTCACCAATTTCTTGACACGTTTCGAATGACGGGGAGATTCACCTGCCGTCTCGACCTCTTGGCAATGCCGTTTGCTCGGGAGGGCTGGTGCGGCGATTTTAGTCTTCCTGGAGGAGGAAGACAATTTTTTCTTGGCCGCAGCCGTTGCGATCATGTCTGCCTGTTTCGGCACTCGACTGCCTAAAAGCGAAATCAAGTCAGTAAAGTCGAATAAATGTTTGAAGAATAAAGGTGGAGAAAGCCATATCCCTTGGGTTGTCTCTTTAGAATGAGAGGCATGAGCCTTTTTTAGTCGGTTGTCAAAAATTTTGTTGACGACATCTTCGACCGATGTGCTGAAGAGGTTCTGGGTATACTCCTCCCACCAATCACCAAAAATGTCAGTGCTGAACGACTCTGGAACGATCGGTCGAAGGCGGAGTTTTTGACATCGTTCTTAAAACTCCTTATTGGCGTCCGTGCACTCCTTCTCTAATGAGTCGGATATGTGTCCTCAGCTTAGGAGAGAGCGAGAGGTGAGAAGAGGTACTGGATAACCCTGGAGGTAGCCGAGTTGGCAAGTAGTAAAGTGAGGGTGGTAGACCTCCCAACTTGCTCGGCGAGCGTCACAGCCGAGGGGAAGGTCGCGAGTGAGCATGAACGATCCCCAGGATTGACGGAGATCAGCATCATCATCTGCACTCCAGTCTGACATAGGGAACTTAATCGACGAGGGGTATTCTCGACGACGACAGATCAAGAACTCGTCGTCAGAAAGAACGTCGAAGTCGAAGAAGTATTTGAACACTTCTTCGGCCTGATGAGGAGGTACTGATCGAGAAGCCAGCTGAAGGCCGAGCGCTTCAGCAGGTGAGAAACTGGCAATTTCTGGCCGAAGAGTGACAAAGTAGACTTGCAACCAGAGTTGGAAGACCCAGAGAAGACCGTTCTGGTGCGGGTCGATCTTATGGAGGGTCATCTCGGCCAGGCAGCGCATGAGGTTGGCGAGAATGGCTGGACTGAGCGCCAAGGTGTGACCACTAGCTAGGGTTTCGGCCACCGGTATGTTCTCAACCAAGCATTTATTGGACTTGGTACAACAAATGAGAGTAAAGGGTAAGAGTAAAGGGTGTTGTTGTTGAGAAAGTTCTTTTGAAGGTTTTGAACTTCTTCCTTTGAGGGTTCTTGACCTTCTCTGCTCAGCGTTTCGATGGCCCGTTCGTCGAAAAGAGTCTTCAGATCAACGTTCGACGGGTACCCAAAGAGGGCGGCGTCGATTGAGATGCCAAAATGGGAAGTCCCCAGGATTACGGTAACGTCAAGGATGGTGGGGCCAACAGGGTCGAAAATGAGGACCATGGTGTTGGTGGCCGAGCACCAGAAGCTCGAAGCTGCAATAAGAAGCTCTTTATCCATGACGATTTCCACAGATAAAAGTCTAATGACATTGTATATGCCAAGAGCTTTCCATTGTTCGTCGAAGATCCTTTCCATTCGAATAACCCAAGCTGCCCAGGTTGCAGTGGTCGAAGGCCAGAAGCCTTGGGGTTTTGCTAAATCCCACTTCGGCCATTCAAACCCTTGCAGCAAGGGTTTTAGGCATTGGTCCTTGAAAAGTTCGGTGATGGATGGAGGTACTGCAGCTTTGAAAAGAGGGCCGAGGATCTGGTGAGTAGTGCTCATGTCGCTCTCTAAGCGCAGTGTCTTGATTGAGCATCGATCGATAATTTTCTCGCATTCCTTAGAAAGTTTGGTGGTGAAGAAGGCCATTGATAAAGATCCAAAGGTTTTTTTGGGTTTGAAGGAAGAGTTTCTGGGTTGAAGAACTTTTGGTTTTCTGGGGATTCAAAGACGAGGGCGAGAGAATTTCAGAAGGTTTGAAGGAATAGAGCTCTAATAAAGAAGAAAATGTGTATTTATAGGCGTTTTGGGGGGAAGATTAATCGTTTGATTTTCAAAATAAAAAGGCCAATCAGGTTAGTATGGATATTCGAGGAATCCAGATGAAAAGACCGAATATTTCGTGGTTCAAGGACGCACGATGGCGTGTGACGGCGGACTTGATGGAGAAGAGACGTTTCGGCAGCTGGACGATATGAAAGTCATTATTAAAGGCTGCTAGGAATCGACACGTGTCAAACCAGTTAAGGCGTGAAATGATGGTTCATAAATGCGTATGGTTGGAATTCTCGAGATGATTTTCAGGGATATTAAATGGCAGTTTCACTTTTTCAAGGTCGAAGTTCGGCCAAGAGTTCTAGGCCGAAGACCTCAGAAGCGAGGGGGCAATGTTTGGGCCCAAAATATTGAGAATTTGGAGGTACATTCGGTCTAGCGATCTTTCTAGAATTCTCGTCAGGTTTTGGGTCATGGGCTGCCGAATCAGGTCGGCAGAGTCCTATCAGGAAATAGAATCTTTCAGATAAGGATAAGGGAGTTGAGTCTTGATACAACCAGAATGCTCGGCCAGATGAGGATGCGGAGTCCTGGATGTGAATGTGGCCTGGTAAATGGCTTGATTCGGAGTCCTAAGTTGTTTAGGATTGGGCGAGTTCTGATTGGATTAGCTTTAAGAAGTCTTATTCCGAGAAGGATTTTAACTCGGCTATGAAGAGGTTTGCCCCTATAAATACAAGACTCAGTACATCATTCAGAGCCCCTCCAACTCAACACACAAATCTGCCCTGCGCAAACCATCGCTCTACGCGAAACCTTCAACAACCTTGAGATTTTTATTTTCCTTTTCGCCAACACATCTTCAGTTTAGATAAACAGCACTGTGAAGGCAACCGGTGATACCTTCAGTTTGGATAAACAGCACTATCGCCGTAGAATCAGCTGACCGCGGAACACTTTCAGTTTGGATAAACAGCACTGCAAAGAGGCTGACTAGTTATCTATCCAAGTCTCGGTCGAGAAGGATTTCCGAATCTTTATTGGCAGAGGTCATCTCATTAGCCTTTTCGGCGAAGTGAGGTGTTACAAATTATTGAGCTCGGCACATTGGACGCCAAGTTGTTTTATGATTGGATACTCACAAGTTGGCTTTAGAGTTCGACATTCTGACGGCCGAACCACATTTACCATCAAGACGTACATTCGCTTTGAGTATTTGTACCCTTACACTTTAGTGTCAATTTGGCGTGAGTTTACTCTGACGAATACCATTACTGTGACCGAATCTGACGACAACGATTTGTGAACTTCGCATAATTAGTAGCCTTGTCTTCAGGCTTTAGAATCCAAGGGCCGAGTCGAGTTCCTTCTTCGGCCGCAATCGTAAAACGCAGAAGTCAGCCGCGCGCTCAATGCAACATCAACAAATTTTACTCCTCGGCCGAGCTCGGCCGATGAGTTGGCACGCCCCGCACACAACCGAAAGACGTAGTTAGCTCATAGATTATTTGGTCTGCGCGCCACGTAGGCTTGGTAGTTTTTAGGGTCAACAATTCTACTATATCAAAATTAGTATATTCCATAGCCTTGAAACCCTAAAGTTTTGTTTGGTTGAAGAGAACTTTTTAGGAGGGGAGCGAAGAACTGAAATGACTGAACATGACTTAGTTTGGATGGAAAACTAAATGAAATTAGAGGTGGACAACAAATTAATAATTTCGAAAAATTGATATGACAAATTGCCTTAAAATTTTAGTTCATATGACAAATTATAAGTTCATATGATAATTCAAAAAATTTCCCATCCACAAATCGAATATTGATTAGACCATTCCGATCCATACAATAATACAATAACACCAAAAGAATGGAGCAACAACAGACAATAAAATTCCGTGACATGAGCGTATACACTCTACGTATAGATAAGCATCCAATCAAGGTAGCAAAGTTTATCTTCCAAATCAGACCTAAACGAAAGCCAAAGAAGATGCCTTGATTAGGGCATGAAACAAGCAAGCATCAAATACAACTTCCAACAAAGGGGACAACCAAAACTATGGAGTATCGGACCATGACCACCACTTACAATGACGAGTAGAAGTTTTTATTCAAAATTGTTCGTTGTCGATTCATAGAATTTTTGTTTATGATCGAAACCGTATCACTCTATAAGGATTGCTTATACAAAAAATCAATTAAAACTAAAATCGTTTAGTCATCAAACTGATAAAAACAAATGACGAGAATTAGTAAAAGTATCACGAACCATCTATAAATTGACTACAATAGATTGACTAAAACGATTTTAGCTTAGTTCATTTTTATTAAGGATGATGTTTACAGAATTATTTATTATATAAACAGTTTTAATCATAAGTAGAAAACTTTATAATTCGAATACTAAAGAATTTGGAATATAAGTTACAAGCAGATGCATTGTTCTAAAATCACAACGTAAATCAGGTTTGCTGTCGTGAGCAGGTTTGTTGTCGTCAGCGAGACGAAACGAAACGTTTTCGTCGGCTAGATAAATTATTGAATTTCGCAGCCGACGTCTCCGTTCTCCAGTAGTCCAGCCGAGAAACATCAATCCTCTTAAGAAAATAGCGAGAGAAAATACGCGCTCTCTCCCCTTTCCACTCCTATTTTTCTCGGCAACCAAACACAAGATTCGTGCTTTTTCCCACGATTGCCTCCTCCAATCCCCTTTCGTTGTCCACAGTTTCTCCGATTCTACGCCCACTCAATCCATCCGATCAATCACTCACAGGCTCTGAAACCAGTCTTCTGAAGCATCAAACCTAGCAACACACCCAATTCTCTTCGTCTGGGATTGGATTGGAATTGACTGAGTCGACGCGGAAGGATGTTCTTCTCGGGCGATTCATCGACTCGGAAGCGAGTTGATTTGGGGGGACGGAGTACGAAGGAAAGGGACAGGCAGAAGCTTTTGGAGCAGACAAGGTTGGAACGCAAGCGCCGGTTGTGGATACGACAGCAGAACTCGGGGGCTTTGAAAATCCAGGTTTGGACTTCTGCATTTTGCTTTCTATGCGGTCTAATTCGATAGTGTTGAAAGTTGAAAATGTGTGGAATTCGTGAAAATTGCATCGGTTTGATTGTGTTTTTAACTTAATTAGTTGGAGGTGATTGTTGCCACATTCTGCGGTGTAGTTTAGGTTGTAAAAGACAGTAAATTGAGGTTCTTTGGATAGTTATAGGTAATGGTTTGTGCATTGGATGATAGTTTATGAAATGTGTGGAGTTTACGGAGTTTGAACATGTTTTTAATTGTCGCGGGATAGATTATGTGGTGGTCAAGAGAATAGGTGGAGGTTGATATGTTTTGGTTATTTAATCTCTGTTTATTCTGAATGCCTGTAAGTGCTGAACCCTAATTATTTTACTATGGTTGATCGGGTGAGACGTGCTTTCCAGGTTAGTACATAACTGGATGTACAGATTTGTGGGTCGAATGTCAGTTAGGTAGATCTCATGAGTTAATAGGGAATGCAGCTAACATTCACCTAACCACATTTTTCACACCCTCAAATGTTTTAACTTACAACTTTATACTTGGAATAGATAATTATGTGAAGAATGAAACTTTGAGCACGTGTTGATTTTCTAGAACTAAACACTGACCAGACATCTTCAAAATAATATTAAAGGTGTATACTCAGCTTACTTGTGTCTGAGGCATAACTCAGTTTTTAGTTTCACGCCCCATGTCAAGAGAAGATACCAAGTTCAAATCTTTTTCAATTGTCGCAACTGGAATGAAGAAGTATACATAACCTAGATTTGAGAAATTCATATTAGTTTTATAGAACGTGTGCAATATTTTATAAAAGCTAAGTGGACATAAGCACAGCTGGAAATAGTGTAATGTGCCTTTCCTATGATATTTAAAGGGGCTTTACTTTTCCTTCCTCTCACTTAATGTAGGTACAGGAGAACGTTTGCCATCCTTCTGTCTCTAGTCAGCCTTTCTGAAATACTTTTTTCTATTTAGGTTATGACTGGTCAATAAAGCTAAGTAAATTTGCATGACATGGATTTGATGTCATCAAGGTAATAAATGTAGCGATCATCTATCCCTTGGTGTTGTATTTGTGAAATTATTACATGTAGCTATAATATCTATTGAAGCATTGAAAAGGTGAATTTTCAATTAGATTCAGACTTATATTGCATGTTACTGGGTATCCGTATGCATATGATGTCTCAACCCAGTCACTAATTTTAGTAGGCTATGAGTACTTTTTAATTGCTTTTTGTTTGAAATAGTTTTTCTCGGCCGTTTGGCTAACATCAAGTTTATCATGTCTCCATTCGAGTTTTTCAAGTGTTGACTAATTACTAGCTACAGAAATGCTTCAGAGGGAGGAAGGTGGCAGCGGCTGAACATTCTAAGGTGCGCGAGCAGTTCTATGGAAGATATGGGAGGCACTGCCAGAATGTGGACAGGTTAGATTTGGATCCATATTATCTTTTATATTCGACTTTTGTCTTAGTTATTGTTAATTAAGGCTTTGCTTTAAGCATCGTGACCTTCTTCAAATTGTCCCTGTGCATTCAGGTTTAGTTTTGGTCCTGATTCAGAGTTTCTCCGGCAGTTACTTTTCTTCTTTGATGCTCAAAGCGTTGATGATTTTTCCATCCTTGTGGAGACGTGCCGGTTGCTTCATCAATTTGTCAGAGATACAGGTAAGTTTATTCTTTCATGAAGAGCTGTCTGTAGAAGAAATTATGTGATAAATATACCTCACATAATAAATTCTCTCTCAAAAAAAAACAAAAAAAAACATGTACTCCACTGGTAAATTCTGTTTGGGGCTGATCTTCTCTCGAACTCTCATTTTAGTGCAGGGATTACCATTACGGTTTCTCCGTTCTCATGTAGTTTAAGACTTAACCTGAAACCCGTCCATCTCCCCCAAATGAGTAATGAATAATTGGCACTATATGTGCTAGGGCCGCTGAGTAGGCTTGTTTTGGTTTTTAAGAGGGGTTAATGATTTGGTTGATTTTAAGATAATTAGAGTCTGACAAAGATAGAACTAATTTGTAATAGCTTTTTATGGTTAAAAACCCTGAAACCTTCAACACTTTTCTACAATCCAGATTTATTTAGATTGGAAATCATTGGTTGCCCAAACAATTCTCAAAGGTAACATGCCAATTCTTCCATTAAGGATCTTCAACTGTCCATGACTTCGTGCAGTTGATTGTGGTTTAAAGAGATATGACTAGCCCGTCTTCACATTAAACCCTGATCCATGCTGTACTTGATAAGTATGGAGCTGGCTACAAGTGTGCTATTGATCTGGTTCTTATCTGATGAATAATTTCAAAATTTGATTATGCAGAAATAGCCAAGGAAGCACATTTTTTTAAAAAACTTTTGTACAATTATATAATAATATTGGTTTTAAGATTTAATGAAGACGTCTTGAGGTTCTGCTTGTTTCACACTGCTTAGTACATGTTGGGTGTTGTTGACAATATCTGATCATGAAACAGGGGATATTGTTAGCCTCATTGCGGGCATGGATTATTCGTCCAAGCATGCTTTGGTGAAACACAGAGTGAAGCAGCTTGCATATATTTGTATTAAGGCTGTTCATCAAAACAGGTTGGTTGCATCGATATCAATTTACTTTTATGTTTTTGGTCATTTTTCTTCCGGACTTTAAGAAAAGTTATGGAGTACCTGGAGCTAACAGAAGAGTTGAAACAAAATCGAGCGCAGCGGTGTTTAGGATTCATACAGCCAACCCCACTTGGTGGGGTACGGTTTTGTTGTTGTTGTTGTTGGTTATTTTCTTCTGATTTAGACTGCCAATTTGGTGTTTTCTTGATCTCATGTGTTTTTTTTTTTTTTTTTTTTTTTTTTTTTGTTTTTTTATGCCTAGCTCAATTTTATTATGAGCATCTCATTTCTTGATTGATTTCTTATATAAAATCACTACTCAAGTCATTATATCGGTTCTCATTTCTGGGCACATTGTACTCTTTTCTATTAATGGGCCGGTAAATGAAAGCTGTTGCACTGTGATGACGTCTCTTTTGCATCTAATAGCACATGGAATCGTGGAATAAAAGCTATTCTAGGCGTTGAAATTCTAGGAATTTTGTGTTTACGGTTACATTTCACTTTGCAAGTGTATGGCATACTGTATACTTTAGTTTTGTAATTTATAATGGCTTAACTAATTCTGTTGTTCTAGTTGTTGGGTTAGAGGACTTGCCGATTTGCGTTTCACTAGACTTTCATGCATGCTACAAAGGAGTCATCTGCAAATTTGTTTTAGAAGTGGGATATGAACTATAGTTCTATGGTTTTGTTGGTTTCTGATGTCCAATAAATATATGGTTTTTGAGTTGCGTACTGAACTGTGTTATTGGACAGAAATCAGTTGAAGGATCAACTATTTGCAGTCCCTGAGGAGCGCACCATGTCAACAACTTTATTGTTAGAAGCATTAGTTTTATTGATAGATCCCAAGCTTCCATGGGCTTGTGAGACAGTTGGCTATCTTTTGCAAAGAAAGGCTTTTGTCCTGTATAGAGAGATTATTTTTACAGGAAAGGTATGCACCTGATTCCAGCTCTTTGTACATACACAATAGCTTTTGTTCAAACAGGAGAGGCTTTCCCTATAAGCCAAATCACAATTCAAAGAAAAATGTAGTAAACCCCCATTCTTTTTGCGAAGTATGAACCATTAAGGAAACCTATAAAGGTTTGGCCTCATCTCGGTCAACAGTACCCTAAAGTTATTAATCCTAGGGCTGTTTCTAATGTTATGGTAATGATTTCTTGATTTTGGCATCATGAGACTCCCATTGAGCAAACTTTGAAATTATCAGTTTCTGCATTTGGCTTCAGATCGGATCCATCAATATTTCCTTACAGCTCTTTCCCCGTTACAAACATATGAAACTGAAACTCCCAAGAAAAAGAGTTCTTCACATTCAATTTGATGGGCAAAATTTCTGAATTTTCTGACATTTCGAAACCCCAAGATGGATCAAAGAGAAGCCAAGAAACCAGAAAATAAAAAATAAAAAAATACTGAAAAAGATTTTGGCAACATGACACCACAGTTCTAATATGATGTGCCAGACTCAAAGAAAACCTAGAACCTCCTCTAAATCAGATAGGCTCTGATACCATGAACAAAATATTACCAAGAATGTATTCTGTATATTCTTCTCTCTGAGGCTGAACTTATAATACATCATATAAAGCTGTGCGCGGAAACTAACACAATATTCCTAAACTAAAGGCAGTTACATCAATCAAGAAATCATTGCCACTTTAACACCCAATGCTAACCCCAAATAAGTTATTGGTGAATCTTACACCCCACTCCAAACATAGTTGTCAATCTTTGGATCTCCCTATCATATGAATTCCTGAAACTGAGGTTGCTCGCAAAGAAGCGACTCAGAACATCTATAACAAGTGAACAAGGGTGATGACAAAGGATCACCTTCTCAGCCTTCAATTAGCTTTAAATCTGCTTTCCCATTAATATAGAAAGTTAGCTGAAAGCTCTCCTTTAATTTTTTTTTTTCAGTTTACTTGGTTATGTATTTTTTCTAGTCTTTCTGTTTCTGGAGATCTGTCATTTACTCTATGTTGGCATTCACACGAGTGAACTCATTTCCTAAACCTGCGAGTGATGGGGTGCAGGACAGTATAAAGACTCATAACTCAATTGGCAGAGTGTCTTCGTTGGAGCGTAGTCTTGCTGTTGTAATTTCTCACATTGGTCAGGAGCCATGTACGTGCCCAAACATCGATCCACATTGGAGCTTTTCATCTCAAATTCTTACAGTTCCTTTTTTATGGAAGCTATTCCCCTACTTAGGAGAGGTAAACTTGAATCACTTGGTACCTGTGTCTTTTGAAGCCCTCTTTTTTTTTTTTTTTTTACTGTATTAAGATTTCCCTGGCTTATACCATTCTGTAATTAAGATAATCTCTTTTCATTTAGGTTTTTGCAAGACAAGGGCTGAGCCAGCATTACATTAAGCAAATGGCATTCTGTGTGAAAAGTCATGCTGATGTACTTCCAAAAGATGCATCAATTGAGTTACCCGGTTATGCCTGCCTTATTGGAAATATATTGGAATCTTCCGGAGTCGCTCTATCTCAGACTGACTGCTCATTTCAAATGGTAAAAACCAGACTGCTATCAGAAGTAGAAATGGCAACATGTAATGGTTGTTTAGTATGTTTTGGTTCAAGTTGTTGCATAAATTTATGTGCTTAGAAATCAGGGAGGTCTTAGGTTCAATTTTAGCAACAGGTGTACTTTGTGATCTACTGTGGGGAAAAATTAGTACGTATGGTGATGAACTTAGTACGAGTGATAGGTTTTTGGCAATGGATGATTATAAATATGTATAGTACATTAGTACTTCATGTAAAGTTTCTCATTGTGCTCACTCACACACATGCACACAATATATATATATATATATATATATATATATATAATCCATCCTTTTTTACGGCTTTGATCCCTGATTTAATTCTATCCCCTCTAATATCAGGCTTTAGACCTTGCTGGCATTGCAACATTCTTGTTGGAGGCCCTTCCTTCAATGAAATCATCAAATAGAGAAAGCAAAGAAGGTCTGCATTCCAAATACTGTATTTCCCCCCCTCTTACTATTGTTTTTATAGTTTCATTTTTTCCTAGTTGTCTCCATCTATAATCTTCTGTTCAATTTTTAATGTGTAATATTCTTAAATTCTCTATTACATGTGTACAATTGTACATACATATGGTGATTTTCAGATTCAATGGGTGACGATGACATGATTGAAGGAGATGATGCAATGGAAGTTTGTTTAAATAATGATTTAGAGCGACAGATATGTGATGCCATAGATCTGCGCTTTCTTCTGCAATTAGTAAGCCATCTTGTGATTGTCTACTTCTATTTTCTATGCAAGATGCAAGTACATCTATATTAAGCCAATTTGTTTTAACTCTAAATTCTAACAAAGATTTGTTGTTTAATGTTTTGAGCAGACAAATGTTTTGTTTGGAGGTATTTCACTTGCCAGTGGCTCGCACCATGGACCTGATGATAAAGAGGTGTCAGCTGTTGGTGCTGGTTGTGCTTTTCTACATGTTACTTTCAACACCTTACCTCTGGAGAGAATCATGACTATACTAGCTTATAGAACGGAACTTGTTCCGGTGCTTTGGAATTTTATGAGACGGTGCCATGAAAATCAGAAATGGCAGTCAGTGTCTGAGCAGTTGGTGTATCTGCTACCTGGAGATGCACCTGGCTGGCTATTACCTTTGGCTGTATTCTGTCCTGTGTACAAGTAATAGTCCCTGCTTACTTTTGCTTGGATCTTGTCTATATATATTTTAGTGGTGTGAAGTTAGTTTTATGTATTCTGTGTTGATCCTAGAGTATTGCGTAGCAGCTTGAGATAGGATTACCCTTGATTCGTTCATTTCCCTTTTGTTATGGATCAGGCACATGCTTACAATAGTTGATAATGAAGAGTTCTATGAGCAGGAGAAGCCACTGTCATGGAAGGATATCAGATGCCTAGTTATCATACTCAGACAGGTGATTCTGTAGTAAAATGATCAAAAGAAGGATGTTCATTGTAGAACTGACATGTGGTTATCCTATGGCTAAATGTAGTCTGTAAGGCTGTAATTAGTTGCTTTCTGTGTATGACATTGGCAAACAAGATGTACAAATCTGTATCAATTGCTAATTCTGCACATAATGTTGATGTTTACTCTGAATTTCAAATGAATAGTTGCATTATCTGGACTCCTTTTTTTTTTTTTTTTGCAGGCCCTATGGCAACTTCTTTGGGTGAATCCTACAGCTCCCACTAATTCTATGAAACATGTCACAACCAGCGCTTCTTATAAAAAGCACCCTGTGGAGTTAATTCAACATAGGGTTAGCATTGTAGCTTCTGAACTCCTCTCCCAGGTATTAACGAGCTATGTGTTGCGTCTGTTTTATTGAAAAAGGATATACCCTTCTTATTGCACATTTTGTGTTTGCCCTCTCCTTTGCAGGTTGTCTGATTTTTTTTTCTGTTTGTAGAGACATGCCCCCAATACAATGGACAGGAAATCTTACTCTGTATTGGACAGGAAATCTTACACTCATATTTTTTTCTTTCCAATTTGTTGTGTAGTTGCAAGATTGGAACAATAGACGTGAATTCACATCCCCCAGTGACTTTCATGCTGATGGTGTCAATGAGTTCTTTATTGCACAGGTAAACAGTTCCTAGGTGTCTAGAACCAAGATCTTGCTAGCACTGGTTTTAATGTCTTTATTTTTCAGGCTGTGATAGAAAATACCCGGGCAAATGACATCATGAAGCAAGCTCCCTTCCTGGTACCATTCACAAGCAGAGTTAAAATATTCACTGTAAGTATTTAAGTGGTTAGAGGAAAAACAATATGCAAATCTTTATGCACTTAAGTCTTATCATGTTTAAAAAAAATTAATTAGTTTCTTCAAACCAATTTGTCAGTCACAATTGGCAGCAGCTAGACAAAGACATGAGTCTAATTCTGTATTTACCAGAAACCGATTCAGAATACGGCGGGATCGTATCTTGGAAGATGCTTATGATCAAATGAGTGCGCTGTCTGAAGATGATCTTCGGGGACCGGTAATGCATCTGTTTTTGTTTGTATACATGCAATAGATGAGGGTTGTGGTTGGGAGTGTTTTTGACAATTCGATAAATGCTACCAAATAATCAAAATAGTTACTTTGTAATGTTTTGCTGAGTGCTTTTTGGGGTCAAATAGGCACTGAATTTTCGGAGAGTCTGCCTATTTTTGCAAGCACTTATCCTGTCATTTTCTTATCCAATACCAGAATAACCGCCTTATCATTTTGACCTGTCTATTTAATTTGCAGATTCGTGTAACGTTTGTAAATGAATTTGGGGTTGAGGAGGCTGGAATTGATGGTGGCGGGATTTTCAAAGACTTCATGGAGAACATTACTCGAGCAGCCTTTGATGTTCAGTATGGATTGTTTAAGGTTAGAAAATTTCCTTTCATCTATGTTTCTAAAGCCTGTATTATCTATGCACAGTTAAATCTATGACTCTGAATTATGCAAAAGAAAGTACATAGCAGTTGCACATTTCAAAATTACATTCATCAAACAATAAAAACCGGGGGCTCATAGCTTCAACAGTAGTGTACATTTGTCCCCATTTTCAAGACAAAATTTAAATCCTTCCTCCAGTCTGAGTAAACCTCCATGTAGCAGAAACAATCACTACTAGTCTACTAGAATGCTTGATGAAAGTCAAGTTTCCTGTGTGACGTATGATGTGTCCAAAAATTAAGTGGAAACAGATGTAGAAATGCATACCATGCTTTTTAATAAGAAAATAGAAAGTCCAGTACTAAAATAAGTTGTGTCTCGAAATTCTGGTAGAAGCTGACTCACAATTATCAGACAAAAGATCTTTCTTTATTATGTTGTTAGCAATGTGATATTCACACCTAGAGGTCATAACTTTGCTACTTAGGTATATTATGTTTGTGCTGATTTTGCTTATTTGTTTTCCTCCTGCTTTGCTTGGTATATCCAGGAAACATCCGATCATTTACTCTACCCTAATCCTGGTTCGGGAATGATTCACGAACAGCATCTCCAATTCTTTCACTTTCTTGGGGTTCTTCTTGCAAAGGTATCAAAAATTTTGTCCACTGTTTTAGTTCGTATGATGCTTCTTCATGGTATCACATGTTCGATTCCTTACAGGCCATGTTTGAGGGGATTCTTGTAGATATACCATTTGCAACGTTTTTTCTGAGCAAATTAAAAAAAAAGTAAGTGCATGTTTTCTCTTGAGAAAATCTTGTTGATATACCATTTGTAACATGCTGCAATGTTAATACTAGAAATCTCTTTCTGTTTGTTGGTTAGGTACAACTATTTAAATGATTTGCCTTCATTGGACCCAGAGTTGTACCGTCACCTTATTTTCTTGAAGGTAACCCAGTTCTTTCTAAATATGCCTCCTGATATATTGTAGCATTTACCGATTACTCAGGTTTATTTTGACACGATTCTAAGAAAAAGACTACACAACCCAACATCTTGATGCGAATACTCAGTTTAAAGAAATTAATTAAAATACTAAACTCACATCTGACTTCTGTTGCTGTATGAGCAAGCAGTCTATTGATGTATGATATGAATTTTAACGTAGTCAATGGAATTTCATAAATGCACCAAACTTTATAGTGACTTTGGTATAAAGTTCTCTGATATTCAATTTATGTATAAAAAAACACTTTCTAATCTTTTACAATATACTGTTGGATTTAGAAATAGATTTGTCCTATGGAATGGATATTTGTTTTAGAAATCCAATTGCATGAATTGCAAATTTGTATTTAGTTATGTCAATTTTCACAGTATCTGTTGATTATAAATTTTTATTTTTCACAACTAAATTTCACGTTCCAGACTTCGACGAAAATTTATTCCTAGTCTACATTTTATTGGATTGGATACTATAATCATGCTTGATGAAAAGCAGTTGGTTCAATCACTATCTCTCTCATCTGCAATTTGGATTAAAGTGTGGCTCGTGTTTAGTTGCATGTAGAGCTCACTGCGTCCTGTTTGCCATTATATCTGCAGCATTATAAAGGTGATATTTCAGAATTAGAATTGTACTTTGTCATTGTAAATAATGAATATGGAGAGAAAACAGAAGAGGAGCTGCTTCCCAGGGCAAAAAACCTACGTGTCACTAATGAGAACGTCATTACCTTTATTCATCTTGTTGCCAACCATCGTTTGAACTTTCAGGTAGTGCAACTTTCCATTTTGAACTTTTTCTTGTTCCAAACGATGTTGTAGCTTCCTCATGTGAACATGACAAGTGATAATTTTCAGATACGTCAACAAAGTTCACATTTCTTAAGGGGGTTTCAGCAGCTTATACCGAAACATTGGATGGATATGTTTAATGAGCATGAACTTCAGGTATATTCGTCTACCCTTTGGCTTTGTTGCTAAAATAACCTGAGTATACTCACTTCTTGTTTGCCGGTTCTATATGATCAATAAACTAAAACAGGCTTGGTCATTCTGTCCAATTTGACAATATAGTTGTGATGCCATTATTGCATTTAAGAGTTGCTAGTGATGCTGCAAATGGTTATTTTGAGGTTTTTGCAAATACGTATCATGTGTGCTATTTTTTGTTATGCTGTCTCGGTATTGGAACACTAAAATTCTTCTGAAGAAAACAGAATATTCTGGTAGCCATTATGCTGTACAAGAGTACTGCCATGGCAATGCGGGATGTTGTATGTGGCAATGGCATGCTTGGCACAACTTTAGAGTTTCTATTGGGTGGAACCTAGAGTCAGATCCACATTGTTTCTCCTAGTTACAGTCTGAAAAAAAATTTGTATTAGGAAGCAAAAGTTTAATCATAATCCATTGTTTGATAAGTGGCTGTAGCTGTAATATACACTTGACATGCTTTTTCCACTTTCACAGGCAGTTATGCATAAATGCCTTTTTGACCCGCCTTGTTTTTACAGCTTCTGATATCAGGTTCACTTGACGGCTTGGATGTCGATGATCTACGGATGAACACAAATTATGTGGGTGGCTATCATAGTGTAAGTTCCTTCACATTTGTTTTGGCTTATTTGTATTCTTGTGGGACATATAAAACTGTTTGTGTGGATAAATGTAGCTCTAGATGAACCCAGTCATTGGTTGTCAACCTTTTTCATTACATTTTCCCACGACTGATTTACTGCTTGTTATTTGTTTTGACAGGAGCATTATGTCATTGACATGTTCTGGGAAGTTCTGAAAAGTTTTTCATTGGAAAACCAGAAGAAATTTCTAAAGTGAGTTTTTAGTATCCATCACAAAATCCCTCAAACATTTTTTGTGTTTTGGCTCGTCAAAATACAACAATGTTGGCTATTGCGAGTTCCTGTAATTAATTGGATTTGAAATTAATGATCATCAGGAAAGATACTGACTACACTACTTTTCATCCAGATTTGTGACCGGGTGCTCTCGGGGACCTCTGCTTGGATTCAAATACTTGGAACCATTATTTTGCATACAGAGGTAAGAGTTCATGAAAGATTTATATGTTGGCGAAATGGCTGATAAAGTTTATTTGACAAAATTTTTCTTTTTCTCTTGGTATTTTTTTTACCTTAATTTTTCTGCCTCTTTCCATAGGGCTGGTGGCAATGCAGCTGAAGGAGCTCTTGACCGATTACCGACTGCAGCCACTTGTATGAATCTCCTAAAGCTTCCACCATATAGAAGGTTTGCTCTCTCTCTCTCTCTCTCTCTCTATATATATATATATATATATTTTTTTTTTTTTTGTTTTGGTTTTATGATTATATAAGGCATTAGTTGTATTCGGCTGAAATTGCTTCCTGGTTATGATGCAGTAAGGAGCAACTGGAATCAAAATTGATGTATGCTATAAGTGCAGATGCCGGCTTTGATTTGAGCTGATTGAAACCGTGCATTCTAGTTGCACCTAATCTAATCCTCTGCTCCTTTCTTCTGTGGAGCAAACCATCCTCGAGGCGGAGACAGTTCACATCATGCGCTGCTAATTGGATGTCCCTGCTTGGAATCCAAGCTGTGTAATAATCGAACGGACTTCAAAAAGCAGATAGAGCGAAGCTCAAACTTGATGGCATGTAGATATTCATATTTTCTGGCAAGCTCCTGATTTGACATGTATATGTGTGGGGTGGTGATCTGCCAAAGTTCTTGCTACAGGTTTGTTAAGTTTACAGATTATATATGCAGGTCTTGGGTCAGTCGCTGATGGCTTTCCTCGGCATAAATAGGCGATTGTTTTTATAACTGTAACGTTTCTATTTTGTTTTATATATTTCTGTAAAGGAGAAGGGGCAGATTATATAAATAGAATGTGCTTTTAATTCCTCCTGTTGAACAAGTCATCTGCAGAAATAATTATGGGCTTATTTGGAAGTGCTTAAAACGACTGAAAGCATTTTTTGGAAGAAGCATCATATATGTTTCTTGCAGAAAGCATTTAAAGTGTTTTTTTAAGATTCATTTTAATTTTTATTAAGGATTGGTTTTAAAAATATTTTCACCAAAAACGTTTTCAGTCATTTTAAAAACACTTTGAAACGAGGCTTATAAGTCTCGAGTCGAAACACAGGAGACTGTTCTCAGAGATGTGCATGGTTCTGATTGCTCCTGCCCTCTCTTGATGCTTTGATTTTTTCTCTGATTAGTGCTTAACATGCAAGCAGAGTCATAGCAAACATGGAAGTTATGGGGTCCTAACCTAGCATGCAATTTTATGTTTCTAAACACCTTCACAACATGCGAAGCCATGGTAATTTGTTGTCAAAACTTACCATCTATAAGATGCGAACTTAAGAGCGAAGATCTGTGGGGATCAAACTCACACTAGAGTGTATAGGCAACATTTTTTTTGCCACTGCGGTAAAGTACCATCTACGAAAAGAATACGCAGCATTACCGAGGAGATGGTTGGGTAATTGAAGCCTCATTTGCCGAATTTTCCCGAGTTTTCCCCCCAGATCCGTCTAACCCAATGGCGACACTTGTCATTCCAGGTCCGCTCATAAAAAATGCTGGTTGTGAGGGTACCGGAAGAGTGAGAGACTTGCTAGTAAGCATTAGAATAATTGAAGCCATGGTTGGCCTATCATCTACATGTGATTGCACACATAACAATCCAATGTGGATGCATCTCATTATTTCGGTTCTTGAACCAGTCCTTAATGTCGGATCCATTAAAATTGAAGATGTTGTACCTTCCCTCCAATTTTTCCATATCTGCATATATTCCATGTATGTAAATGTGTAAAAACAGTATCACATATAAATTTCTTTCTTCAATTGTATTCACTTGTAGTAATAATCAGCCATGTTTTTTACTTACATAACTTAGAAGATCCTCCACATTCCCTTCAGAACGGAAAGAATTATTTTTGTGTCCGCTCACTATCTCCAAGACTAACACACCAAAACTATACACATCCGACTTCACAGAAAATTGTCCACGCATTACATATTCCGGAGCCATATATCCGCTGCATATATGTTATCACTAAAAAGGTCAACTCTTAACTAAAATATAGGCACTTTTCATGATTATGCTCGAACTGATTGCATGCTAGGATATTCTATAAACTCTACATTCATATAATTATTTGATACATACATATCAACAAGAAAAAAGTCAACTAATCTGGATGACTTGATAAAGAATTTTCATTCTTATTATTTTATTGCTATCTGAGGATGTTTCTCTATGTAGCATTACTATGGCTTGCTTGGTGCTGAAGATAACATTGTGTTGAATAAATGACTAGATTCAAGGTATACATGTTGCAGAAAGAAATGAAGAAATTGTCTATGGTGCGAGCTATACGATAGATTATTACTTAAGGAAACTTATCCATTCATTCTCTAGTTAATTATAGGATTAGAAAGGATAAGTTTTCTCGTCTCTAATCTCCTCAATATAGAAATCATTCACCAAAACCTTCACTATACTTCCAATATTTGTAGAGTTATTCAATTCTAGACACCGAGTGAGCCCTTATATATAAGCCTTATGCATAGAATGTGGTCCCACACTTACTAGGTCCCCACAATTCGATTTGTTTCTCCTTGTCTTTGATTAAGCAGAAACAACCTTGCCATGCCAAAATCTGCAATTTTGGGTTTCATCTCTGCATCTAACAAAATGTTGCTGGCTTTGAGATCACGATGAATAATTCTAAGACGACAATCTTCATGAAGGTAAAGGACTCCTCGCCCTATGCCTAGTATGATATCATAACGAGTGCTCCAATCCAAATGTGCACACTTGATTGGATCTACATATTCACATAAAAACAGAAAGTTAAAATTTTTGATGCAATGTAGTGTAATAAGCATGTCAAGCACACAAACAGTTTATAATGTATCTTTGAGACAGAAGCAAGATTTCAAGTTCCAATCATACCGAATATGAATTGATCTAGACTTGCATTAGGAACAAACTCATTGATGAGAAGTCTTTCATTTCCTTCCAAGCAAAAACCAAGTAGCCTGACTAAATTTCGGTGTTGTAACCTGGCCACTAACGATACCTCATTTTTGAACTCTAAGTCTCCTTGTGCAGAATCCCTAGAGAGCCTTTTCACTGCTATGTCTTCCCCGTTCATAAGCCTTCCCTGCAGTGAAGGAAATCTGAAAGTTAACTTTCATTCGTAATTGGTATGAATATAGTTCGTTTTTATCAAGTTTCATTACCCTGTACACAACACCAAATCCACCCCGTCCAAGTTTATTTCCTTCAGAAAAGTTATTTGTGGCGACTTTAATGGAGCCAAAGTCGAATTGGAAGGCTTTGGCACTTGTAAACTCGTCGTCTGCTTCTTGGCATGACAAATAATTCAAAGAATAAGTGCATATAATTGTAACAAACTTTATAATTCACAGTGCTTACATAAAATATAGGTGGTCGCAAGAGTTAATTTTGCTTCCGTGCAAATGAAGAAGACTGATATCTCAATATATACCTTCAAACTTTCCTTTTTCTTCTTTACTCTCAAGTATATGCAAAGTGATACAACTAGAACCAGGGAAACAGTAACTGCAACAACGATAATGACGACCCGAGATTTCAGTCTGTTACTCCTCTCTCCTGCAAAATTTCGAGTTAGTTTTGTCCGATCAATTTAGCGTTCTGGGGCCGAGTTTATGGCAAACACTATGGTCTACTTTTAAGACCGAGGGCCACAAATTAACTCCTAGTTTACTGCAGTCTTCTAGTTATTTATGTCAAAAACAACATATATAGAAATAAAAACCAAACAGTAGGAATCATTCTATCAAAAGTGGCCATAGCCCGGCGGTTAGCTATTTGTCTATCTACTATTATATGTCGAACCAGGAGAACCAGTTCACCACAAAATATTTCTACAATAGTAAAGAGAGAAAGAGATAGAGTTCGCAGTATTATCATATATTTTCTTTGGTTTTTGATTCTTTCTTCATATGCGTGTGGACTTTCCAGATCCTTTTAATATCTAGACGTGTGTGGACTTTTAGATCTTCAAGAGTCGCTAAAAATAAAGTTCACTAGTATTTAGAGACTTTATTCGACTCTCGTGAAAGACGACTTCAACACAAATTATTATAGCTAATTTATTGTGTAAGCCCAGATCCCACACACTTCAATGTAAAAAAGAGCTGTTTAAAACCCAAAGGAGAAGAAGACGACTTAACGTGTTTACTTATGGTCAAGAAATGTTTATTCAACGTTCTAGTATTCCTTCTAATTACCACTTAGTATTACGGTCTAGTGGTATTCATCTTCATTTGTAAGTAATCTTAAGTTTGATTCTCACTAAAAGTGAATTTGAACCACATTATTACTAGCCTATTATGAGACTAAACTCACCCGTTTTTCGTTTAGTGTAGATAAAATCATTTGTTCTGAAAAAAAAAAAAAGAACAAGTACTCCTTCTAACTAATATAAAAGGAATGAAAAATTCAGTGAGTCCCATGTTACAATTCACTAACCTTTCCGGCAGCCTAAGGCTAAGGCACCCTGATATCCATCTCCAAAGAAACCTTCCTTACACTTGCACCTGTATCCTGAGGTTCCATTGGATGTCACAACCACTGTACAATTGGCGTTCCTATCACAACTGCACTGTCCTTCCAGCCACCACCCTAGCTCCACCACTTCAACCTCCAACAAAAGGGGAGGCACTGTGCTCATTCCATACTGCGACGCGGTTATCGATGACAATACAGATACCCACTATCCCTTCTAGTCTCCGCATAGCAACTGAGGCTACTGTTAGCACTGCAATTGGGCGGGGCATCGAAACGCGCCTCGACTCGAATGCTGGGTATCTCGCAGCTGCTCGAGGCTGGTCCAGCAGTGCAATTGTGTAAGAGAATCGCGTTCTGAGATGTTGGGGCGTAGCTTTGGCTGTAGAGCTGGTGAGGCTTTGCAATGGACGGTTACATCTGCTTTGGAGATTGATTCTTATGCTATCTGCGGTTATGGACTCTACTGGGAACTCCCCGATGAAGACTCCGCCGTTTGGGGTGCAGTTAAGTTGGATTTCGCAGCCGGCTGAGAAACCAAATGGGTACTGAATCTGGTTACTTCCAAAGCTTGGACACGATCGATTGCACAAGATGGATGCATGGGTTGTGATCAGTAGTGGAAATACAAGGGTTATTGTTATGCAGGCAAGAATCAGAATCTTACTAATTGCCATGGACCAAGAAAATTTTCTAAAATGTCTCTTAGAACTACTTGGTTTGATGATCGATAAGAGTGTGTCCTTCCTTGGAGACAATAATCAGGGAGTCAGCCGATTTTGGATCCAGAAAGGGCGGCCATCCAGAAATGAGTTGGGCACTTTAAATCTACGGGAAAGTTGGTCTTGTCCTTTTCTTTGGTCTTTGTCCTTGTCTTTCTTATTCTTTAAGCCCCGGAAATCTTTGACTTTTTTGATGATTTTCTTTTTTTGGGAAATTGTTGCAAGGATTTCTCAACTTTAACTCAATTAGAGTAACGCTCAATTAACTAAAAATCTATGACCAATAGTCTCTTAACTCATCAAAACATCAGCTATGGTCTTTTTCGTCAACTCCATTAGAATTTCTATCAAAATGAGTCACGTGTCACACACGTGAGGCTCAATCAAGAGGCGATATGGAAAATCAAATGAGAAAAATTGTAGCAATAGTCATTCAACTTTAACATAATTGGAGAAATGATCCTCAACTTTAACCTAATTGTAGCAATGATCATTCTAACATGACTCATTTTGACGGAATTCTGACAGAGTTGAATAGAATGACCATAGCTAGACGTTTTAATGATTTAAGAGACCAATGATCATAAATTTTTAGTTGAATGACCATTGCTCCAACTTTCTCTTTTTTTCTTTGGTCGAAATGACTTTTTGATACTAAAAACGAAATATACAAACACGAATAATGCTAGGGAAACTAAATTTGTGGAACAAATTTGGTAAACTAAATGATATGCAAGTTAATGATTGGATTAAAACTTAAGTGTTGATTAACGTATTTATTTCTTATTAGTGAGAAATCATTTAGTTTACAAATTTAGTCTACTGATCTAGTGTATCTAACATTAGTCATACAAACACACTACTTTTCATCACCACTTAAATTGACAGTACTTTTTTTACAAGTTTGAACTTTGATTTAGGTATGTTTTTTAATACAACAATATATTTGCACTAAGAGATAAGGGTTTGGTCATAATAATTTGATTCGAATGTATCATTCATGGCAGCCGAACTTAAATTTGTTTACGTACAGGTAAAAATCAATATTACTAAACCGTAGTGGTGTGGATTAGAGTTTGTTTGATTAATTATTTGAAGTTAATCTAACAAACAAATTAATTTTTTTTTGGACAAACAATATTATCTACACTAAGATCAATAAAATTGTTAAACTTGTGTGCTACAGTGAGATTATGTGAGAACAAAATCTCAAACCATAAATTGGGATAGGGAGTACGATGTCCATGGGTCGGTCACATCACCTAATCACTATCATTATCTTTGAACAACAAATGAAGTAGATCCAGCAAACCAACAGCTCCACCCTTCACACATAGACCCAAGAGTGGTAGCACACCAAAACAAAAATTGAAATCAAGCACTCTCCTATAGAGAGCAATCAAACTAGCAAACTCTCATAGAGAGATAAATCAAACCAAACTCCTGGACAATGCTTGGAAATTATTAAACATAAACAAAATAAAAGAATAAAATCATGTCGCCACTCCAAATCCTTCTGACATCCAAAAGTCATATCACTGCACCAGCTAAACCCAAAGTGTCGAACTAATTAACTCGATCCCGCCGCAATTCGACATCTTCCATGTCTTACTGCTTCAACCTTATATCGAAGGTGATAATTGGATCCAAAACTTTGTGTTAATTGTGTGTGTGGGCCAAAACACGATGACTATCACGGTGATTACAGCGTTTCACAGCGTTTCACGACGAGAATTCAACATCGAATAAAGTAAGCAGAAAGTGAGAGGGAATAGACGAAGAATGACTTTCAAGAAAATTGTTGCCGACTCCAAAGCCGAAGATAGGAGCCGACGACAAAGAATATTTCCCTTATTTACGAGAATTTGGTGTCTTTCTTGTTAATAATGGAAGCAATCATCCCTACCGTCATAAAATAAGAGTACTTGGCTCTGCCCATTTACAAGGACTCGATTTTATGTCCAAACATCACATGCCAGTAGATGTGGTCGGTTTTTTCTAGAAGGCTAAAGTATTTTCCTTTAGCAGCAAGTTGCACAATAACAAATTAGTCTTATTAAATTTGAAGTTGTGTTCAATATCGGCGTTTAGTTTTATTAAATTTAAAGTTTTAGTCAATTTTGGCATTCCAATCCTAAGCTGCCATTATTGACATTCAACTTAGGACGTATTTACGTATTCGTAATTAGAATGAGAATGTCGAATTCAATTCTGATTACGGAGTACTTCAGTGTTTACAAAACATGGAGGAATCAAAAAAGCAGTGGGGCCCACACAAATTTTGGAATTCAATTCCTTGTATTGGTGGAATTGGATTTCCTAGATATAGGTGGTAATCAAATTCCTGATTGTTTGGGCAATCGGAATGACACTTTTGTTCCCTTTATGCCCTCACTTACTTTTTTTATTTCCAAGACTATCCTTTGTAAACCCATTAAAGTATATAAAATATTTGATTTGGGACAAGGGCATTTTAGTAATGATACTAGTTTATATTCCGATTCTGCTGAATTAGTAAACAACTTTATGGAATTCTATTCCAATTCCAGAACATTTAAGTAAACAGCTTCAACAGGAATCCGATTCTGACTTCTCCTCATTCCAACTTCTCCTCAATTCAATTCCTCATATTTTCATTACAGTTACGTAAACGCGCCATTATAGTTGACCGTTCTCCCAGCCAAATAATTTTGGCAATGCATTTCCATGGATTTTAGTCAAATGATTAAAATAAAAGGTAAACTTTCAATTTAGATTTTAAATTATTACCCGAGTGAAAATTAGATTCTTAAATTTTCGAAAAAATCAGTCCTTAAACTGATCCAAATCTACCAATTACATCCCCAACATTAGATTCAATGCTATTCTATTCAATTTTTCGCCAATTTAAGTCATGTGGTTTGCATGTGATACACTTAGCGAGTAGTTTGGTAGTTTTTCATAGTTGAAGGACCTATTTTTCAAAGAAATAGTGTATGAAATTAACTTTGAAAGGTAAATTAGACGTTAGATTTATACCCTATATGCAACGTTAAGGTCTTATAAGGAAGAAAATGATGGCATTATCCTCTAAAATATGTCATGTGACTTAAATTGACGAAAAATAAGATAAAATAGTTTTCAATATAATATTAGGTATGAAATTAGCAATTTTTTTTTTTTTTTATGAATTTAGAGACTTATTTTACCAAAAAAAATAATTTAAGGATCTAATTTTTACTGAGCTGATCATTTAAGGACTAAATCGATAGTTCATCCTAAAATAAAAATTGAAAATCAACCCGCCGCACCCACTTCCGTCTTCTCTCTCCCTCCCTGAATCAATAAGAACAAATCCCTAATTTGTTGAATATTTACCTTTGATCTATTTGTCTAGTTCGGAGGTCAGTTTTTTAATTTACAATGAGCAAATTGATCATATCAACTGTATATTATGTAATTCCTCTTCGTATCAATGGAAAACTCAATACTATTCCAAAGCATTCTCTTCTTGAAACCAAAGTTTTAGGTTAAGAGGAGAAAAAAACATAAGAAATCGTGTGAGCAGAACCCAGCGCTAGAACCACCAGCCTCGTCGCCAGCTGAGTGACTGTTATGATCCCATTTGTGTGATTGTCTTGATCACAAAGGAATTTGGGGGTTTAATTGTAGTAGCCTTAAGTATGCGGTCATTTTAACAGGTCTTTGTCTTGTATTGCTGAGTTGGTACTCACACACTTGGTGAGCTAGCTAGTTGTTATAACTTCACTGTTGTGGTAGCAACGATAATGAGAAAAATAATATTAAACAAAGGAATACTTTGGATGCGGTCTCCAGTCTCTAACACTCTTTAACTAAAACCTTAATGATATTCAAAGTTTGATCAAAGTCCCTTAACTTTGTACACCTCATTATATTACTATTAATATTTATAGTTTTATAATTTTGACATTAATTGTTTGATATTTTATGAGATTTATAATCCTATAAATTTAAAATCCCTAATTATAATGCTATTAGAAACGGCTACAACAAAAAATTCAAACATTTTAATTGAATAAATGGATAAAAACTACGTAACAATAAGAAATAATAAATGGCAAAAGAATGTATCCACATATAACAAAGTGATACATTAATAAAGAAGAATGGGTACATTATAAATAAATTAGGATACAAATAAAAGATTAAAAAATTATGAGTACAAATGAAATTTTAAAAAATATGGACGCAAAAAGAAATTAATACATGGGTACAAATTAAAACTAAAAATAAAATACTACAAATTTAAAAAAAGGTTGCAAATTAAAAGTGGGTACAAATTAAAACTAAAAATAAAATACTACAAATTTAAAAAAAGGTTGCAAATTAAAAGTGGGTACAAACTAAAAAAATAAATATATGATACAAAGTTTAGCCATAAAACATAAATATACCATATGTAATTTTTCTATCATTGATTAATTATACAATGTCACGTGACGGTAAACACATGTGACACACCCTGACAAAAGTTGAGGCGTGCTGGCCGTCACCTGGAGGTGACGTAACCAAAAGTGTAAGTGATGTAAGAAAAATGTGGATAAATTAAAAGCAAATTAGGACTTAATTTAGGGGTTTTTTTTTAACTTTAATCCTTTAATAAGATTGAACTTTAAAATAAACATGCTGTTAGATTACATATTGAATATAATCCTTTGATGTCTCCTTAATTCAAAATAATTAATGTGCATTTTCTTTTATGTCTCCCATTAAATATTTAAATTTATTAATATACAAATTTTAATTTATTTTTTGACCAAAAAAGAGTTTTTTAATTTATTAATTTAATTTAACATTTTTCAAACTTGAAAGACTCAATGAATGTACCTAAATGTTAGTACCGAAATGTATTATATTGAACTAATATATTTAAATGTATGTACCGAAATGTATTATTTTGAACTAATGTATTTAAATGTATGTACCGAAATATATGCACCGAAATGTATTATATTAAATTAATGTACCTAAATGTGTGTACCGAAATGTATGCACTGAAATGTTATTACCAAATGTATTATATTGAATTAATGTACCTAAATATTTGTATCGAAATGTATGTACCAAAATGTGTGTATCTAAATGTATGCACTCAAATGTATTATAATGAATTGGGTTTTTATCACAAATGGTCTCTGACATTAATCAAACACATCATTTTGGTCCCTAACATTGAAAATAAATAGAAATGTCCATGAGATTGATCACACACATCACAAATGGTCCTTCCATTAAAAACTCTTTGAGCAATTTTCAAAGCTTCGTAACTCAATCGTTTCTTAACCAAATTCGACCCATAATATATCAAAATGAAGATAGGAAAGTGTAGAACAAGATTATACACATTTAGAAGCCCAATGGTTGCCGGAGATGGCCGTAAAATAGCCTCAAATGTGACTGGTCCGCGGAAAAATTGGAAAACTCGCCGAAAACTGGGTAAACTTTAAACGTTCATAACTTCTTCAATAATCAACGAAATCGAGTGATTCAAAAACGAAAATCATACTTCTCAATGAGACAAAGAGAATGGTATCTTTTTTTATGGCTAACTAGTTGTAGTTTGGCAGGAAAACAGCTCGAAATTGGCTAACTCGAAAATGGTTATCCAATTTCGAGCCGTTTTCCAGCCAAACCACGGTGAATTAGCAGTCAATAATGATATCATTTGCTTTGTCTCGTCGAGAAGTATGATTTTCATTTTTGAATCACTCAATTTCGTTGAGTATTGAAGAAGTTATGAACGTTTAAAGTTTACCCAGTTTCCGGCGAGTTTTCCAGTTTTTCCGCAGACCAGTAACATTTGAGACTATTTTCCGGCCATATTCGGAAACCATTGGGCTTCCAAATGGTATAATCGTGTTCTACACTTTCCTATCTTCATTTTGATATATTATGGGTCGAATTTGGTTAATAAACGATTAAGTTACAAAGCTTTGAAAATTGCCCAAAGAGTTTTTAACGGAATGACCATTTGTGATGTGTTTGATCAATCTCAAAGACCATTTCTATTGATTTTCAATGTCAAGGACCAAAATGATGTGTTTGATCAATGTCAGGGACCATTTGTGATAAAAACCCTAATGAATTTAATGTACCTAAATGAAGAAGACAAAGTACATCGAAATATATTGTATAACAAAAATTAATTTATCTAAATGTTTACAACAAAATATATTATGATAAATGAAATGAAAATTATAATTATAATGAAATAAAATTAATACATTAAAAATTAGGAAGAAAAGAGAAATAATTAAAATATCAAAATATAATTAATAAATGAGGTTATTAATGTATCAATGGATTAAAATTAGATTTTGATCTTACTCATGGTTTTAATCTAAAAGTCATCTTTGTCAAGGATTAAAATGAAGTTTTCTACTTAATTTAACTAATAATGTGAGTGTGCAGTAGTGGGTAGAACCCATAAAATACAAATATTCAGAGCATAGATATCAACAGTTATGCAGTTGAAACTAAATAAGTGTTTAGCACACAACCGGAAACAGTTCCTACTTTTTAATTGGAGTATGTCAGAATCACCAGCTATTCCTCGTACGCCACCAAGAAATTCAGCTATCTAGGACCTGGAGGGGCGAAAAAAAAAAACAGATAGGTGAGTGGGCACAAAAAATAAAGGTTCATAAAATCCAGTTGTTTTTTGAACATACTAAGCCCTCGCTGTAAAACAAGTATAGTTTCTTGAAAATCATACTACGTATAAGTATGAAATCAAATGCATGCCAACAACAAATCCAGAAATATGCCACATCAGAATATCTCAACTGCGATATGAACATAATCATGTGCTCAACAATCTATACTAGCACGCAAGTCAGAGTCACCTAATGTGACCTGTACGACTGCACCTATTGCTCATCAGTATATGCTAGCACACGAGTCGGAGTCACCTAATGTGACATGTACGACAGGACTGGGTGTAATAATCGCTCTATTGCTACGATCACGTGAAGACTGGCGTTATGCGCAGGTCACCTACGAGTCGGAGTCACCTAATGCGACTTGTATGACAGGACTGACACCTACTTAGATCCAACGCGAGCATGAGGTGCAGCAGGTGAACATACACGTGAAAGACTGGCCCTGGCTCGGGGCGGGAGCACTAACATCGAGGTGCAGCAATGATGGGCGAACTATATGGGTATAAGTATGCCATAATGATGCAATAATTCCAATCAACATAACAAACTTACCTGAACTTACCTGCGCATCTCGTAGCATTTCATAACAGTACAATATTCATGAGCAGGAAAAAATGCATATGAAATGCCATGACAATATAAAACTCAACCACAAACAATATTTTAAAAAATAAGTAAATCATGGCATAATATGCATAAACCAATTTAAAAGCATTTGTGGAAACTATACCATATATATATATATATATATATATATATGAAAACAAAATGCCCACTCACGGGTATGTCGATGGATCGTAACGCCCTAGCCTCGCTTGTCCACGTACGACCTCAAGGTAAGTCTCTTCTATATGCGAAACAACTAATAACAATTACTTAATTAACACATAAATGAAAAACTAGGAAAGACTCCCCATATTTTGCTCAAACGGAAGGTTTGAATATACGAAAATGTTCTACTCGAAGTCACGGACCCACACGTGTCAACCACTTGCCGGTCGGAGGCTGGAAGTGCCCTTACAGGCCATCCAACCCACGGCAATATGCGTGGCCACGTGCAGGCAGCTGTACGGCAAAAGTTGATGGAACCCTAATGGACGTTAAGAATATTCCGTCAGAATTGACGGAATATTCTGTTAAATAGTAACGGCGTTACCTGACGTCGTTAGAATATTCTGTCAACTTTGACGGAATATTCCTTGTCTTCTCTGGTGAGCCTCGCCGTCCACCGCTGTCTGGTTCGTCGGAAATTGGAAAAAGTGGCCGGTTTCTGGGGAAAATTTCAAAGCTTTATAACTTCTTCAATTCTTAACCATTTTCGATGAAATTTATATGGAAATGCAGCTCTTGAGGAGTAGAACAAGTCTATACGTTTTGGAAGTCCAAAAAATGGACGAAAGTGGTCTGAAAATGGCTCGAAAGGTTCAGCCAAAAACTTGACTCCTAGAACTTGTATGTGCTCGTGTCAACTCCACTCCAAACTTAGTCTAAGGACCTCGGGGAGTCGCCTAGAAGCTTCCACAACCTTCAAAACCTTGTAACTCGGTCGGAATCACGTTGAGGGAAAACTCGACCGAGTCGGAGCTTCCGAGTTGCTCCGCGTTGACCACTAACTCAACCATTCGAGAATCGGTTGGTATGGTTGTGTTCGTGAGTTCGAGAGGAACACGATGGTGTAGTTTGTTGGTTTTGTTTGTGAGGTTTAAAGGTCGTTCTTTCCAGTTGTAGAGAAAGAAGAGAGTTCGGGGAGAGAGAGTGAAAGCTGAGTTCTGATTGGGTGACAGAAAATGGGAGTGAGTTTCTGATTGGTGCAAGGTAAGTGAGGGATGACTTTTGATTGATGGTGATGAGGGTTTTAAGGAAAAATAATTGGTGAATGTGTGAGTTAAAGGGGGACCAGATCCACTTTTTGAGGAGAAAGTATTGGATTTGTACAAACGTAATCAGACGAAATCTATCCAAAACAGTGTTTCTAACACTGATAAAGTAACACGCACTTGTGCACAATTCTACCCGTCAATTACGTACTTTAACGTAACGTAACTTTTTTGTTACAAATCCTATTAGGGTTTAACTCGCACTCACGGGATCGTATCAACGAGTACTATTTAATTACGATAGTGAGAAAAATAAATTAAGAGCGAATAAACAGGTCCATGTCACTTGCCAACAAGGACATAAATGTCAATTCACATACTCGGGGAGAAGTTACATAGAAAATTAGGGACGGGTCGTCACACATGGGCACAAATACAAATAAATTTTAAAAAAATACGGGCACAAAAAGAAATTAATGTATGGATACAAATTAAAACTGAAAAGAAAACTGGTACAAATTAAAAAAGCTTTGCAAATTAAAACTGGGTACAAACTAAAAATAAAAATATATGATAAAAATTTTAGCCATAAATATAAATATACTAATTGTAACATTTTTAACACTAAATGAATAATTTTAGGTAAAAGTATTTTATTATTGAAATAATTAATGATGTTATTAATATCCAAAGACCTTGATCAAAAATTGAAAATGAATAAAGTTTTAATCAATGGAGTAGCAAAAAAGAGACGAGAACCTAATTTCTCCTTAAACAAATTGGTTCAATTAGTTCAATTGCTGTGTCTTTACCATCCATCATTGCAGATCAAGGTTGAGCCAATCATTGGTGCTAACATTATCACCCAACTGATCATAGTTCCCTATCGTGCCTGATCCGTCGTGCCGCTGCCACTTGCTCTACTACCATGGACACTCGTGTCTCATCTCTGGAACCCTCTTTTGCTTCCCTCCCTACTATCATCGTTGAGGCGGTGAATTCCTCTGTCAACATCACGATCTCTAACACCTTCGATACCAAAATTCTGGCAAATTTAGAAACTCGCCTTCCGGTGTACTTCAAGCAGTTCCGCCGTGAAATCGCTATTCGGGGAGAGGGTGAGAGCTCTTAAGCTCTATCGAGTGCCGATCATCTACCTCATAGAGAATGAATCATCCAACTACCTCGCAGTCCAAATTGGACTAGAGGAGGTCCACCTCCTCATCAACCATGGACTCCAAGGGTTGATTTCCCTCATTTCTCTGATTGTGAAGACCCCTTGGCCTAGATCTATAAGGCCAAACAATTTTTTTCCTTCTATAACACAGTAGAGAATCAGCTTATTTTCACCTTGATTGTGAATATCTACAATGGTTTAAATGGATATATTGCATCCATTCCACTCCTCGTTGGGAAGACTTCACTGAGGCATTTTGCAAAGAGATTGGACCATCAGAGTTTGATGACAACGCTGCAACATTATTTAAATTTCGCCAAATAGCCACACTTCGTAATTACATTGCTGAATTCGGGAGACTAGCTAATCGTACCACTGGGTTAGGACCTATTTTGCTTAAGAGTTGCTTCTTAGGGAGTCTCAAACATGAATTGAAATTTGATTTTAAGCTACCTAAGCTTGCAAGGTCATGATGTAATTGCCATTGATGTGCAATTAGATACTAAGATCTCCGAGTTGAAATCTAATTTCCCTAGGCCACCCCTCACTATTAAGCCTCAAACTAATGTTCCTAATTCCCACACTGTTCCTCATGCTGGTGCCTTACCCATCAAGAAATTAACTTCTGCTGAAATTTAGGTGGGTGTTGGTTTTGTTCTAATAAATGGACCAAGGGGAACAAATGTGGAGTCAAACAACTGCTTATGCTGGATGTGATAGGTGCAGAGCCTATGGGTGATTGGGGTGATTTAAATCGAGTTGCATGCCATAGAGTTAAGTGCATGTGCCTTCTATGGCACTTAGGGCCGATTTAGAGATTTTTGAGGCCCGGAAAGACGCCAAAAAATATGCCCTCATTTTATATAAGAAAATTATTTGTTTTCACACATAAGACATCGATAAAATCATATTTAGAAAAGCACTTCAAACGTAATAATTTAGAAACACGGAAAAACTAATTTATTTTGTATCGTGAGAAGGAAACAAAAAAACTCCGTGGTTACAAGTAGATAGATATGAGTTTTGTTTTCCATCTGAACTTTTAAAGTGTTTTTGTATAAATCATGAGGTCTTTTTTCTTATTTACTAACCTTGTCAATATGGGACTAAAAAAATAATGATGTTTTTTAGTCTTTAATTGATATGTATAAGTAATAAATGGGTACTAAATTAAACTTTTTGATGATACGTCATATGATTTGCAAATTTGGTCTAAAAATTTGGTAAACGCATTACTCTTTGTTGAAGATTAGACTTGAATTGGAACAAATGTTTAAAAATAACAACCCACATAGCTACTAGCTACTAATTAAAAAAAAATTAACAACCAAACAAAAATTCGTAAAAATTGAAAAGAATAAACTTGCACTTATCATTTCGAACTTAGGACCTCTCGTTAATTTTAAACAACAAAATCCATTGATTCTAATTAAACTTCATTTAGCCAAATTTTATATATTTATACTCTTATGAAAAGAAATTTGTAAAAAATTGAAAAGTAAATAAGCACACATGGTGTTTTGAACCCAAGACCTCCTCATTAATTTCAAACAACAATACCATCAATTCTAGTTAAATTTCTTTGTCATTGAACCAAATTTTATATATTTATACTCTTATGAAAACATATATAAATATATTACCCTAATAATTTTGGTGCCCCCAATTATTTTGGGTCTCGAAAGGTCGCCCTGCCAGCACTGGACCTAAGCCTGCCTTGGTGCTTACACACCGATACGTCAAAACGAGTTCGTGCTTCGCTTTGCAAATGGGCATGTAAATCAAATGAGAATGCGGTTTCCATATCATTATATTAACTTAAATGGCGCAAGAGTCTACACAAGTGCAGGCCTTTACGGAAACCAAAACTCAGTTACGAGAGAATAAGTATCATTCTCAATCTCATTTATGTCATATCATGCGTTCACTTATAATCAGAAAATAAAAAAGTAAATAGATCTTACATTGGTTTTGGGTATATAAACCTAAAACATCAAGTATACGATAGGCGGACTGGTTGCTTAAGGTTGTTCATCACATCCTTTACGTCCCCATCTTTTCTATACCGGTTCATGACTCCTCCAATTTCAAGTAAACCTGCTGTAAAAGAAAAAATTATACTTGTATCATTCTCACTGTACCAAGTAAAGAAATGCTAAACAGACTCTATCAAAAGTGGGACTCTCCATGAATTTTCTGCCATCTCATGTTTTTGGCACAATGTTTTATAGAGTCAACACAAAAATTAACGTTAAATTTTGAAATGGCAGATAGCGTATAAAGTGTGCGTTCCTGTACCAAGTAAAGGAAAAACATGCCTAACGCGCGTGACCAGGAAACTAGGAGTTATAATTCCCGCTTAATAGTATGATAATTGGCTAAAAGCCCTTTCTCCTTCGCCGTTTCTTTGTCGCATAGAATTGTAGAAAGAGAAGAAAGGCTCCTTCGCCTTGCACAGAAAGCTAATAACGCCACCGACGATTACGCAATACAACACCCAGAGACAGAGGAGGAGCCTCATCGGCGAAGATGGTGAAGGTCCGGATGAACACCGCCGATGTCGCCGCCGAGGTCAAGTGCTTGCGGCGGCTTATCGGCATGCGCTGCTCCAACGTCTACGATCTCTCCCCCAAGGTCTCTTCTCTCTCTTTCTCCCCTCCATTCTCTCCTTCTTCTCCCTTTAATCAATCAAATTCGCATACCTATGATTCTCAAATGTGTTGTGAAATTGGGTTTTCTGCAGACGTATATGTTGAAGCTCATGAATAGCAGTGGAGTCACAGAGTCCGGCGAGAGCGAGAAGGTTTTTCTATTGATTGAGAGTGGCGTCAGATTGCATACGACTCAATACGTTCGGTATGCCTATCAGCTATTGCATTCCATTGAAATTTGCAGATAATGGGTAAAAGGATATCGTTGTTTCTGCAATTTGTGCAGGGATAAGAGTAATACTCCATCTGGGTTTACCTTAAAATTGAGGAAGCACATACGAACACGAAGGCTCGAGGATGTACGGCAGCTTGGATATGATAGGGTACAAGCTATATGACATTTCTGCAAATTGGGTTCTTTTTTTCATTTTTGGCTTTTTTTTTTACCGTTTAGTTTCTGGATTTTGTCTAACTTTTGTGGTCTCCTTTGCAGATTGTTCTCTTTCAATTTGGGCTCGGTGAAAATGCGTACTATGTTATATTGGAGCTTTATGCCCAGGGAAATGTTATTCTCGCAGATTCGGATTTTATGGTCATGACCCTTCTTCGCTCCCATAGGTTAGTGAGTAGCATCCATTTCTTATGAAATTGCTAATTATTGGGCTCACATTCTTGCACTTCAACTTGGCATGTTATGAATAAAAAGTTTTCCAGTTCTTGCTTAATTATGGATGTGCTACTATTTGTGTTAGCATTTGTAGCTTTAAGATTTGGCTAGAAACATCTTTGCTAGCTTCTGATTGTTCTTACTGTTCAGTAAGAGAGCACACAAATTTCTGATTCTTTTGTTTTCTTTCTCTTAAGTTGAAATATTAATTAGGTGGTAATTCTCATTTAATAGGGATGACGATAAAGGGGTTGCAATCATGTCACGTCATCGTTATCCAATTGAAATATGTCGAGTTTTTGAGCGAACAACTGCTGGAAAGTTACAGGAAGCTCTTACCTTGTCTAAGGAACCAGATAACAATGAACCCGTTAAGGATCATGAAGGTGGAAATAATGTGCCTGATGCACCAAAAGAGAAAAAGGGTAAAAGTAAAGGTGGGAAGCCTGCTGAGTCAAGTAAAAGTAGCGGTGATACTAAAGCAAAACAGGCCACCTTGAAGAATGTTCTTGGGGATGCGTTGGGCTATGGACCTGCGCTATCTGAGCATATTATATTAGATGCTGGCCTCATTCCAAATACAAAAGTTTCTAAAGAGAACAAGTTAGACGATAATGCAATTCAGCTTTTGGTTGAAGCTGTTGCGAAGTTTGAGGATTGGCTGCATGATGTCATTTCAGGTGATAAAATTCCTGAAGGGTACATTTTAATGCAGAAGAATTCAGGGAAAAGTGGTCCCCCATCTGAACCAGGAAGTTCTGTCCAGGTTAGCACACTGCCTTAACATGCTTTAGACTAGTGTGTAATTTCCCTTTTTTCTTCCCTTGGTTGATGGAGATCTGCCTAGTTAGGATTCCATTACGTGGTGTTTTAAACTTTAACAGTGACTTCTGCATCTTTGCAGATATATGATGAATTCTGCCCCATATTATTGAACCAATTCAAATCGAGGGAGCATGTGGAGTTCGAAACATTTGATGCTTCTTTGGATGAGTTCTATAGCAAAATTGAGAGTCAAAGGGCAGAACAACAGCAAAAGGCGAAAGAGAGCTCTGCCACCCAGAAGCTTAATAAAATACGTGTTGATCAGGTTTGCCCTGTTTCTTCTACTATGTTATTTGAAATTCAAAGGCAGGTTTGAGTAGATTTTTTCTGCGTTATGACTTAGGTTGAACCGAAATTCCGTGTACCCCGTCCCCCTTTGTAGGGGGATGGGTAGAGGGGTTGGGGGTTAGGAAATATTAATGTTTATATATATATATATATATATTTGGTTTACGCTCTGCATTCAATGTTGTTGGATCATATGTGCTATTTATGCTTGGAATCTTTTGTCTCAATCATTTCAATCCTATGATATAGGAAAATCGTGTTCACATGCTAAGGAAAGAAGTTGATCAGTGTGTTAAAATGGCGGAATTGATAGAATATAATTTAGATGATGTGGATGCTGCTATAGTAGCTGTTTGTGTAGCTTTAGCAAAGGGCACAAGTTGGGAGGATATTGCTAGAATGGTGAAGGAGGAGAAGAAATATGGAAACCCTGTTGCTAGCCTCATTGACAAGCTTCAGCTTGAAAAGAATTGCATGACATTGCTGCTGAGCAACAATCTTGATGAAATGGATGATGATGAGAAGACTCTCCCTGCAGATAAGGTTTGTTTGAATGTTTTATTTTTCTACATCTTCTCTAGAATAAAACGATGAGTCTCTTCATCTTACCTTCTACTTCCATTACCTTTCTTCTCTATTATAGGTGGAAGTTGATTTAGCACTTTCAGCACATGCCAATGCTCGGCGGTGGTATGAACTAAAGAAAAAACAGGAGAGCAAACAGGAGAAGACTGTAACAGCACATGAAAAAGCATTTAAGGCGGCAGAGAAAAAGACTCGTCTCCAGCTGTCACAGGTAGCTTCAGCTTCCATAGTCTTATGATTTAGTTTTAAATGGCTAGCTTGCAAATATAAAATGCAAATCAGTTGTTTTAGCCATTTAGCACAACCATGTTTTTCTGATGGTATTCATCCAACTGCTAAGTAGAAGCTGTAGCATGTTTAGCACAACAGAATTTTCAAGGCAGGGTGTCATAAATATAAGGACAGAAGAATAGGGATTCAGAAAATATATACCGTGTGATAAGAGCAGTATGTCAACATATGCGACCGAAACACGAAGCATATATTCGTAGACGTACAAAAATATGTATACAAGGAAAAACAGAATTATTTATAAGAGGAGAAGCATAATTAGCTGTAGATTTTTGTCACCATTATCCAATATAATCTTAGAAGATAGCTGTCTTCGATTTTTTAATTCCACTTTGTTTCAAATAACTTGCAGGAAAAAGCTGTTGCTAGCATTTCACATATGCGCAAGGTTCACTGGTTTGAGAAATTTAACTGGTTCATCAGCAGTGAGAACTATTTGATTATCAGTGGACGTGATGCTCAACAAAATGAGATGATAGTCAAGCGCTATATGTCAAAAGGAGATCTGTAAGTCAATTTAGTTACGTGGACATAATACATTTTAGTTCTTGTCTAAATGATCTAGCACTGCGAAACAATAATTATAGATTTAAATAATACACTTACTGTGATTTATGATTATTTATGATTGTTCTTATAGTGTGGGAAAATTCTTCCTGAAGCTTAAATCCATCATTTAGTTTTGTTTGTCTTACAATTTTGTATGTCCTTCGTATTGGTCACTGGAAGTGTCTACATGTTTCTTGTCTATGGCTGCCTCCTCGAGAAACTCCTCTGCTATTGGCGATTGATAATTCTTGTTCCCTTTCTATATAAGTTTTTTTTATTAAATTTTATTTTTTATTTTTTTATAATTTCTTGTTTATTTTTTTATTTGGATTTCTTTTCTTTTTTCCTCATCCAGTGACTTTGGACTTGCTTCTTTTTATCCTCCCTTGATTTTTTCCCCCTTTCGTGATTTCACATCTTCATGCTACTCCAAGAGAAACGAAAGGAAATAAGCTTATAAATGGAGCTGACAAAATTTATTATTGCCACATTGATATGAGATAGGAATTCTTGGTTGGTCAGTTTCACATTTCCAAGAATCTTTAGTTTACCTCAAAGTTGTTACAAATATGCCAATAAGTAGCTGCTTATTTCATTTAGTGTGAAGCCAACTAGCATCTTCTTTCTCATGTTGATTGATTTTTAAAAAAAAAAAAAAAAACAGGTATGTTCATGCGGAGTTGCATGGGGCTTCCAGCACCGTGATAAAGAACCATAGGCCTGACCAACCAGTGCCTCCACTTACATTAAACCAAGCAGGATGCTTCACAGTAAGTCACAGACCTTCATGTAATGCTTTTGTTTTCATATTAGTTTATTGTGTTATTGTGAGTGCTTCACATCACTGGATGTGTAATTACTGAATAGTTAACTGATTTATGCTCTAGGTTTGCCACAGCGCAGCATGGGATTCAAAGATTGTCACTAGTGCGTGGTGGGTTCATCCTCACCAGGTCAGTAAAACTGCTCCTACTGGGGAGTATCTGACAGTTGGAAGTTTTATGATTCGTGGGAAGAAGAATTTTCTTCCTCCACACCCTCTAATTATGGGCTTTGGGTTGTTATTTCGCTTGGATGAGAGCTCATTGGGCTCCCATCTGAATGAGAGGAGGGTAAGAGGTGAGGAGGAAGGGACGAATGATGTTGATGAAAATGGACCTCTAGAAGAGGTATCTGATTCTGAGTCAGAGAATGAAACTGTAGAGGAAAAACTTGCAGAAGAACCAAAACCCGCTCCTGATTCATCTATACATATTGATAAACCAGATCTGAAAGACCCATCTGGGAATGGTTTACTTACAAGCAATGCTGAAGCAAAAGACTCGGCTGAAATTCCTATGAAAGAAAAGAAGACCTTGAGTGATGCTGATATTTCTGTAAATGGTGTTTCATCTGTCACCCCAGAACTTGAGGATCTCATTGATAGAGCTCTTGGGCTTGGATCTACAGCTATGTCTGCTAAAAAATATCAAATTGACACTTCTCCAGTTGATTTGGTAGCGGAACCTAATGTTGAGGAGAATAAGGCTACAGGAAGAGAGAAACCTCATATTTCAAGAGCTGAAAGAAGAAAGCTCAAGAAAGGCCAGACTGGTAGTGCTCATGAAGAACAAGTTGATCTGCAAAACGAAAAATTGAAACAACATGAGAGTTCAGTCAGTCAGCCTGAAAAGGAAGTTCATGAGAAGAAGCCTAGTGGTGGAAAAACCAGCCGATCAAAACAACACAATATTTCTGTCAGACAGACCGAAAATGAAGTTCATGATAAGAAGCCAAGTAGTGGAAAAGCCTGCCGTGGACAGAAGGGTAAACTCAAGAAGATGAAAGAGAAGTATGCTGATCAGGATGAGGAAGAAAGAAGGATCCGTATGACTTTGCTAGCTGTGAGTAAAGTTACTTGCACCATTCTTATATTTATAACCAGTTGATTTTCTGTAGCCCTTAATTCGTCTTTTCAAAATTTGAGCTTTGATGCCTCTTACACTTGATGCATAATTTCGTGCTTTTTCATACACATGCATCCGCACCTTTGCATGTGCATTAGTTATAGAACTTTCATTCTAATATTTTCTCACAAATGAACTGCAAACGTATAACTGTGTCCATAACATCCTTCAGAATTTTCCTATGATTTTTTTGAAGTTACTCCATTTTTGTGCTCAAGAAACCTGAAAATAGATCTAAATGACGATATTTGTGAATTTCAGTCTGCTGGAAGAGTACAGAAGAGTGGAGAGTCCCAAAATGAAAATTCAGCTCTGGCTGAAGATAAGAAACTGAGTATGTCATCCTTATTCTTCATGTTTCATCAGCGTTTTAAACTTCCAAGGCCATAGGCCATCTGTGCTGGTTATTTCTCTCTAGTATCATACAATGGAAGTCCATTGATTTTTTGTGGTTAACGTCAATTCTTATTAATCTAGCAGGTCCTGTCGATGCTCCAAAAATATGTTACAAATGTAAAAAGGTAGGTCATCTGTCCCGGGATTGTCCAGAACATCAAGATGGTATGGTACATAGTCATGCAAATGGTGGAGTTGAAGATGACCCTCCTGTGGGTTTGGATAAATCTACTTCTGAAGTTGACAAGGTGACAATGGAGGAGGATGATATTCATGAGATAGGTGAAGAGGAGAAGGAGAAATTAAACGATGTCGATTACTTGACGGGCAATCCACTGCCCAATGATATTCTCTTATATGCGGTACCTGTCTGTGGTCCTTATAGCTCTGTCCAGTCTTATAAATATCATGTGAAGATAGTTCCTGGCTCTGTGAAGAGGGGGAAAGGTAAAGAACTTCTCTCTTGAATTTGTCCGCATACTTTTAAAGTACCTGCAATGCGAGGATAGAAAATTATCTTCTCGTTTCCCTTACGTGCGTTTTTTTTCGTTCAAGTGCTTTTATTGCATCGATTAACCTCTTTCTTGAATTCTTTTCTGTAGCTGCGAAAACTGCCATGAATTTGTTTAGCCACAGGCCGGAAGCAACGGTTAGAGAGAAAGAGTTGATGAAAGCATGTACTGAACCTGAGCTGGTTGCTGCAATTATCGGCAATGTGAAGATAACATCTGCAGGCCTCACTCAGTTGAAGCAGAAGCAAAAGAAAGTCAAGAAGAGCAGCAGCAAAGCAAAGTAGGTAGCCTAAACAGCTTCGTGCTGCGTCAAAGTTTTGTAAACACAGACCACACTCGTTTTCTCTGTTTGGACCCGTCCCGGATATGTTACGCCAGTATACTCCCTACCGTACGAATGCAGAATAATGATGTTTCCATAACTAGCTATATGTATAAACAGTTTTGTTAAAGCAATGTGATTGTGTATTAGCATCACAGGCAGTCTGGGGTATGAGCTTTTACAAACAATTTCTACAAGAAAATTAAAGCGGGAAAAACCCCGAAAATGCTGAGGAACATTTACGTCTCAGTCAGTCACTTCAGCAGGGGGAACGTCGCTCAAATCTAAACCCTCGACTGGCAAGTCCGAAGTGAGAGGACCCAAGATTCCGTCAGAGCTGAGGGTTAACCCACTCTGCAAAATTAAGGAAAAAAGCGTAAGGTTAAGTTAACAAACACGCCAATTTTGCTCCGCTAGTCAGCCCTAAAAGCTGATTCAAGTACATTCAACTCTGGTTTCCTAGTCTGGTTTTTCCATTTGGCATTCAGAGCAAGTTTAATGAAATAATAAATCAGCAAGTACCTCTGGCTGGAAACGGAGCATGTCCGCACGAGCCATAGCTTCCGCTTGAGCAATTCTCTGCCGGAATGTCTGTGCCATCTCCTCCGCCTAATAGAACAGAATAAAAAACATACATATAAGTCATTTATCTGGTTTCAGGAAAGGTAACAAGGACATAACAGGAGAAAACACAAGAAGAAAAGAAGATTGACCTTCACTGCTACAACTTAGTATTCGCCATTCGGTTAGTGAAACTAGTAAAGATGTTAAGAGGTAATTGTACAGAAAATACCTTCTCAAATACAAGCTTTGGATTGCGAATCATGTCACCAGGAGTAGGTTCTAACTTCTTGGTAGAAAGACTTACACGGCCTCTCTCACGGTCATGGCTCAATATCATGACCTACAAAAAAAGAGTATAAATTTAGAAATGTTTTAACAGTGGTAAAAGACTATGAGCCAATAACTTGCCAAGGATATACTCTCTAGACCTTGAGAGTGTCACCAGGTTGGAGAACTGTCGCAATATCAGAGACTCGGTCATGACTGATCTGACTAACATGAAGAAGGCCGTTGATTCCACCAATGTCGATAAAGGCACCATATGGCTTCAAGCTCTGAACAGTACCAAGGACAACTGACCCAATTCCAAGCTGTGCTTGGTTGTCTGCCATGGCCTTGCGGTTACTGAGGACAAGCCTAGACTGTTCTTCATCAACCTCCACAAACTTCAGAGGAATCTCCTTTTCAAGAAGATCTTCTGCGGTTGATTTCTAATATATAAAAGTAAATGTGGTTCGCATTTAGTGTTAACAGTAATTCGAACTCAGAACTATGCCAGTGACAGCGCAGGATGCCGGATAGAAAAGAATTTTGGAAGGAAGAAGCATAATGTTATGGAACTGCCTGTTTATTTCATGGACTACCACACAAGCAAATGCAATCAGAAAGATGGCATAAGTATCAACTAAGAAGAGAATTAGAAATCTAGAAGTGAGGTTAAAGGACTAACTGTTGATATCTGGGAGAAAGGAACAAAACCTCTAAGGCCTTCCACCACGGCCACCACTCCACCTTTATTCGCACCAACGACCTGAACAAATACATTTTAGAGCGCTATTTGTCTGAAAATTACAATCATACTCATAATGCTTGGAAATATATACCAATTCTAACATTCCAGGCAAGAAACCAAGGTAAGAAGATACTTACCTTACCCTTGACAACAACATCCTCAGCTTGGAGCTGTCTACATCTTTCCCATGCTAGGTCATACTGGATGGACTTTAAGCTCAGGATCAAGCTATCGTCAGCTTCGTTTTCACCAATAATCACAAACTCCTCTCTCACTCCGGGAACTATGCCCACTTCTTCTACACTCTTTATTTTGTGAATGCAAGCCTCTTCAAGAGGCAAGTATGCTGAAGATTTTGCAGTAATGTCAACTAATGCTCCATTGTTATCAATATTGAAAACTGTTCCCCTCACCTGAAAAAAACAACCACAAAACAAAGCCGTGTGCGCAAATTTAAAATCTCCCGCAGGATAACAAAGAAACTACATATGCTGTAAACAGTTACAGGTACTCACTCTAAACCTATATGCCAAATGAAAAAAATGAATTGAAGAAAAGCTCAAAACCGAAAAATCCGCAGGCATTGCCCATGTAAACTTACATAACCACCAACAAAGTAGTGCCATTTCCAACACTTTATGCAATTGCAGATTCTACACATAAAAGAAGAACTATACAAATAGTTCTTCTGGGTATGTTTAATGTGAGCCCAATGGCACAGACCAAGTCTCGAATTCGATACAAAAAGACATCATTTCTTCGTTTCAGCTCATACCCATCAAACCATTTTCACATTAAATCAAAAGGGTTAAAAAAGAACCAAATTTGAATTACCAAACGGAGAGGGTGAGAGGCAGACCTTAGTTCCAATCTCAGAATTGAAGTCGTACTTCTCGAGAGCGTTGTAAAAGGAGTCAAGAGTGAAAGAGACGCCTTCCATGGGGGCAGTACGACACCGTTCGTGAGCATCCTCGAAGATTTCCTTGAGCTTGAGGCGCTCTTTGGTCTGTGCATTCGAGATGACCGCGGCGGAGACGATGGGGAGCAAACCCGGCATTTTGTTTTGCTTCGGCAGGATTGAGGGCTTCGAGAGCCTCGAGGTGGAGAGCGGTGAGCATCTTAAGCCTGTGAATTGCTGAGCCAGAGACGCCATGGCCCTCTCTCTCTCTCTCTCTCTCTCTGTTCTTTTGTGTTGCTTTGCTCGCAGTGTGGCTTTTGAAGAAGTTAAAAGCTTTTGGTTTTGCTTAGATAAGGCACTGATGGGAGGGGGGAGAGAGAGAGAGAGAGAGAGAGAGAGAGAGAGAGAGAGAGTTGCATGGATTTTGGACAATGTGATTGTGTTGAAGTTTTTGGGTCATGGTTAAAGATAGGCCCATTTAATTGGACCTAGATCCTCCCTAAATTTGGGCTGTCATGATCCACAAGGACAGTCGGGGCAGCAAAGGAGAGACTCTATCGAGACTTCAGTGCACTATCATCATATCGTTCTGAACTAATAATATAATACTTTATTAGAATCAAAACACATGATATTTATTATCGGCATGAATGTCACAATGACGTTCAGAATGAGAGGAACTTGTTTAAAATAAATACACAATTACAGTGACGTCTCGTACCAATAATACAATGATGCGTTAATTTTTCACTATATATCTTTGCATTATTAACATAGAATGTATATCGTGGTGCATGTGTCGTACGAGTCATTCTCATAATGAACAGCGTACATAAGTCCTTTCCGAACAAAGATGGGTATTTTAGTGAACCCCAAAAAGTAGTTAGTAACTTATTAGGCATGAGGCACCTGTGTGAAAGAAGTATGGAGCCATATTGTTCATACTCTTAACAAATATACCAACAAATATATAAAAGCTGATATCGACTGTCAAGCAGCACCAGTGGTCTAGTGGTAGAATAGTACCCTGCCACGGTACAGACCCGGGTTGGATTCCCGGCTGGTGCATTCTTTTTTGTCTTCCGTCAAAAGTTGTTGCTCCCTCGACAACATTTTTGTTTTGTTAAGGGAACAAAATCCAACAACATAATTCAGAAAAATCTCAAAATTGTCTATTAAAAATCATATCTTTTGAGTCACTCAGTACTACGGTGTCTTCCATCAAAGTTGTTGCTCCCTCGATAACATTTTTGTTTTGTTAAGGGAACAAAATCCAACAACATAATTCAGAAAAATCTCAAAATTGTCTATTAAAAATCATATCTTTTGAGTCACTCAGTACTACGGTTTGATGACATTTCCCTTCATTTCGTCTTAGGTTCGAATCTCGTGAATGACGAATTCGATACTAAATTAGGTTGTTCATTGCGTGGTTTTACCAAACTCCCCCTCCTTTAGTATCAAAATATCGTTGTACTCAAAAAAAAAAAAAAAAACCATATCTTTTGAGTTTTGATAAACAAGAATTCTCTTTGACTACGTACAATACAAACTTAAAAACTTAATAACACATTAGGGAAATAATCAACAACATTATCTTGCTCCAATTATCATAAAAATGTCAAAATTGTCTATTAAAAACCATATCTTCTGAGTTTGATACGCAAGAATTCCCTTTGATTACGTACAACACAAACTTATAAACTTAATAACACATTCAAATCCCGCTTTCCGTACGTTAAGGTATTGCCAATTTAATCTATTGTAAAAAAATAAAAAAAATCTGGCGTTCAATCAATCGGAGTACCTGTCCAAACTCAAACCAAGTGACTCTCCACGTATGGGTTATATAGTTTTCATCAGCACTGACTGCAAAAGGAAAAAGAATAAAGAAAAACCCTAATTCATAGGCTAAAATCCTTGTCATCTCCGTCGACCTTGCAGTTTGTAGAGAGCTCCCCACCTCTTCCAGAAAAGTTGCTTCAGAAGTATTTCTGCAGATTCCTACTATTTCATGCCACCTTTTACACTTGTTCGCAGATTACTAAAACAAGAATATCCCTGTCTTAGCTAGTTAGAACTGGTAGGCATCAAAGAATAAAAAATGAGCGTGACGTTTCGAAAAGTTATCACCCTGCAATTTTGTAATAAACTTTGGATTATCGATTAGGTTATTCAAACTGCATGCAGAGTTTGAAACTGGATTATTTTGGTGTTAATATTTAAACTTATCTGTTTAGTTACTAATCTTTGTACCATAACCTTCATTGGCTAATCAGACCTCTCACCCCATTAATACGAAACCCGCTGCAGATAAAAAGTTAACACAATCCTAGTTAACAACTTGCTCCATTAAACTTATAAATTATAATATTATGGTGTTTCAACCGTGTGGAACAATTTGTTCTTCAAAAACAAAACTCCAAAAAATATGCTCGATCCAAGTATCTTTGCCTTTGCTTTCATCATGTTTTTTGCTGCTTTCATTTGTTGTATTTGTAAATGACAAGATTAGATTCTTTACCAAATCGAAAGGAAAGAAACCCTTTAGGAAATGGGAATATATATTTTCCCCTTACGAATTGTTGGAGTATAAACTATAAACTTTTATGGGAAGCAGAACAATTCAAGAGAAAATGATACTTATATATTCAAATTAGTTGTACGGTAAATATGAATGCTCAAGCACACACCACTAAAAGTAACTTGATAATATAAGATAATATAGTGGTTTGTGCGGTATTAAGTTATATGGCGGTTTGTGCTTGAAAGTAACACAAACTAAAATGGAACGACTCAAATAATTAAAAGATATATTAAAATATGACTCGTTCTAGAGGAAGTTTGAACTCATTTTCTTATTTATATATATACATATCCAAGAAAATCAAACCTAAAAACTAGGTGTATAGACAAATATTTTTAACCATTTGAGTCATAATACATATATACGTTCTATATTTAATGGCTTTCAGTTAAAATTATGTTATCACCTTCCATAACGGAGTGCAGTTAATTAAGAGTATGTTCTAAGGAAACGAATCGTTGAGATCAAAATGGAAACTGAAACAAATTACACAGAATAATCTGAACTGTATCTTTCAAGAGCATCACATAGGATTAACTGAAATTGATTTGTGACATTTATTTATTTGGGAATTTAATGAATTTCCGAATTGAACATAAAATCTCTAAAATTTAGATCACTCAACATCCTAAATTGATCGAGGATCAGAAATGCGATCGGGCTAGTTTAACTTCTCTCCAAAGAAAAGATAAGTAAAAGATAAAGGGAACAAAAAAAGAATATACAAGGTTGCACACGATTATATCCAATGAGAACAATATTCTTTAGTGCTACACATCTATTTTTATCTCTCACACGCTCTTTTTAATTTTTCATCATTAATCATCTTCAATTCAATCGTTTGAAAGCTGAAAATTGAGAGGCGCGTGTGAAAAATAAAAATAGTTGTGTGAATAGCACTACCCTATTCTTTTGATGACTAGTTTCATATGAAAATTGTTTATTTGGTGATATTTGCATGCATGACATATATATGACTTTTGAATTTGCATGCCATGTTGTAGTTCTCTGTAGTTTTCGAGCAAGATTTGTTTAGTCTGAGTCCGAGGACCTCGGAATCTCAATCATGATTTTTAATTTGAAGATTGTACTTTATTAATTATTAATAAAATTACTATTGTTTTAACTTAAATAAATAATATAGAAAGCTTTTTTTTCCAGCCAAAAATGACATATATAACAATTTGGGTCATTTATATTAGAACATAAAGAAATATTTGATATATATATTAAAGTAAATTATATCACAAGTGGTTTGTGTAGTGTAGACTGTGTAGTGGTTACAAGTTGTTGCTCTTTCCCATGAGGTTTTGTTTCTTCAAAACATTTGTGAAAATATTTTTAATTATATGAGAATGAAGTGACTGGTCGTCGGAAAATATTGACAGCCGGTTGTGTCGCTGGAAAATCTCGTTGGTCGGTCACTTTTGCCAGAAAATCTCGTTGGCCGGTCGGCAGAAAAGGTCGTAGGATTAAGTGGTAATTATGTAATAATTTTGAATTTGTACTATTTTTATTATTAAATAGACCTTTTAGGTGTTACGTAAACTAAAAATATGGTATTTTCTTCTTAAATTTTCTTTCACAATAAATATTTAAACTAAAATAACCCTATTCGATATCGATAATGACTTTCAGTAGATATACATAGTAGATATATTATCATATCTCCTGCCAAATATCAAATCATAATATGTTGCGGGTTGAGTATTTGAGCTCAAAGAGGAAAAATTAAGCCTCTTAAGCATAATATTTTATTTAGTGTTAATTATTACCATATTATTATGTCGTGTTACAAGTTTATGTGTTAGAAAATGAGTGCAAATAGTAGATTGTCTTAGAAGTTAGGATCTTCTTTTTTAACCTATTGCACATGTCATTTTGTTCTTGCCACGTGTTAAAATTTAAAAGATTACAAAGAATCATTTTGTTCACTCAAAACTTTCCACCTTGTCATTTTTTTTCCATATTCATGCCACCACACCCACAGTCTTTTCATTCATCCCTCTATATAAACTGATACCTACTACTTCTCCTCAACATCTAATTTTCTTGTTCTCTACTTCTGATAATCTTCTCAAATTTTCTGCAATCTCTTCCCCTACTTTTATCCAGAGATGTCTCCTGCAGAGACAAACGGTCCCAAGAGGGCCTATGTGACCTTCTTGGCTGGCAATGGAGACTATTGGAAAGGCGTGGTTGGCCTTGCCAAGGGCCTAAGGAAGGCCAAATCTGCATATCCTCTTGTGGTGGCTGTCCTGCCTGATGTTCCTGAGGACCACCTTCAAATTCTTCAGTCTCAAGGATGCATTGTTCATGCAATTGACCCTGTCTACCCTCCTGAAAGCCAAACCCAATTTGCCATGGCTTATTATGTCATCAATTACTCCAAGCTTCGGATTTGGGAGGTAATATTCTCTCATAAAATACATTATCGATTCTCTCATCAAATATATTGCCAGTGCCGTCGCTACAGTTTAAATATGTTGTCGGTGCAGTTTAAATTGATTGTTGGTGCAGTTTAATCATGTTCAACATATTGTCGGTGCCGTCGGTGCACCTTAAATATGTTGTCGGTGCACTTTAAATTGATTGTCGGTGCAGTTTAAACTGATTGTCGGTGCAATTTAAGCATGTTAAACATATTATTGGTGCCCTCGGTGCAATTTAAACATGTTGTCGGTGCAATTTAAACTAATTGTCGGTGTAGTTTAAACATGTTTAATATATTATCGGTGCAATTTAAACAATATATTTAATTAAAATTCTACATAATTAGTGGTTTAGAACTTTCATGTTCTATAAACGAAACTTGTTGTGGTGGGACAAGAGAACGTTTTCCATTTAAATGATTTACAAGTCATTAGTGCATTTCAATCATGCAACTACCATATGTGTAAACTAATTTGATTATTTATGTGTATTAACTTGTAGTTTGTGGAGTATGAGAAGATGATATACTTGGATGGAGACATTCAAGTATTTGAAAACATTGATCACCTTTTCGACGTGCCCGAGGGCAATTTTTATGCTGTGATGGATTGCTTTTGTGAGAAGACATGGAGTGAGTCTCCTCAGTACAAGATTGGGTACTGCCAGCAGTGCCCGGAAAAGGTGCAGTGGCCGGCCGAGTTGGGCTCACCACCACCACGTTACTTCAATGCCGGCATGTTTGTCTTTGAGCCTTGTGTTCTAACTTACCATGATCTGCTAGAGACCCTCCAAGTCACCCCTCCTTCCTTGTTCGCCGAGCAGGTAATAGCAGGATCGTCTGCTTATATTTTTTGTGTTGATGTCGTAATTAATTGCGCCAAAAACGCATGTTATTTTGGGTTTCTTTGAGAAAAAAAAAAATCAATTCCGATTTGAACAATAATTTTGATGACCATATGCAGGACTTTCTGAACATGTTCTTCAAGGACATATACAGTCCTATCCCACCTATATACAATCTTGTTTTGGCTATGTTGTGGCGCCACCCTGAGAATGTCGACCTTGACAAAGTGAAGGTTGTTCACTATTGTGCTGCGGTATGTAACAATTAAAGCTCATCCAATTTTCGTTACCAACAAGAAAATATTCTCTAACCATATTGAATCTGAATTATTGATGAAGTTGATTTTTGCCAATACAAAACATTAATTTGATCTTAAATATCATTCAATTTTCGTTACGGAATCATGTAATCAAGAGTGTGAATCTTGATCATTGATGAAGTTGATTTTTGCCAAAATAGAACTTTAAATCCAGTCACATACAAAGATTACCTAAATAATTTGATTTTCATATATATGAGACTGGATTATTGATCGAGTGGATTTTTGCCATAATAAACACTTAAAATTCACAGTCTGGCAACATATGTATGACATAGAACCGAAGTCTGATTAAATTGAGTGGGATGCAGGGATCAAAACCATGGAGGTACACAGGAAAGGAAGAGCATATGGAGAGAGAGGACATAAAGATGCTGGTGAAGAAATGGTGGGACATTTATGATGACGCTTCACTGGATTACAAGAATGATGATGATGTGGATGATCGTGTGGTGAAGGATGAGGAGATTGTAAAGCTTCCACCCTTTATTTCCAGATTATCTGGGACTGACGTTGATGAGCAATTAAGTGCACCTTCTGCAGCTTGATCAACTAGTCCCGGGGTAATGTGACGCCGATTTGGCTTTGAAAGCCAGACTTCTATCTATGTATTAACTATACTAGCTATACGAGCTACACCAACTTGTGTGTGTAGGAAACTACACTTTCTATTATATATACTCCATAAGTCTATATGGGGTTGTGTTTGTAACGTGAACCGAGTTTGCGAATAAAACGATGCTATTATGTACTTCGATTTGCAGTTTCTTTAAGGTACGTAGCTTACTGTATATTAGTTGACTAACTTGATCGTAAGAAAAGTAGAAGACCAGAAAGAGAGAGAGAGAGAGAGAGAGAGAGAGAGAGAGAGAGAGAGAGAGAGAGAGAGAGATGGAGGAAGCAAAGGGAGTGGTGAAGCATACTGTATATTGCTAGCAAAGTTCAAAGGTGGAATCTCAGAAAGTCAGATTGAGGAAACTCATCAAAGGGTATGCCAACCTCGTCAATCTCATCGAACCCATGAAGTCTTTCCATTAGTAATACCAAACTTGTTCCACATTTGAAAATTCTAACATGCTCCGGAATATCCTATATGCCTAGAGTTTGACTATTAAATCTTGTTTATTGGATTATAATCGTTGGTCAAAAAATTTAACGGCAAAAAATCCAATCATATAAATACACAGGAGCATAAATAAAGTCCCCTTCCACCCTTCCCCTATTCATTTTTTCAGTTCCCTTCACACTGGTACCTTTTTCTCAAAACTATAGTTAAGAGAAACTCCACCCCTAAAATATCCCCTAGGATAACCCGCTATTGAGCAAGGCAATTACTGACCTTAGTGAGCAGTAACTGCTCATGACACGACATGCATTGCCGACATCTAAGTTATTCCAAAATAGTAGGCAAATTATTGCCAAAATGATGGCGTGCCACATTTGTACAAATTATTTTTGTACATCTTTCAGATTTGATGGTGTCTGCAAGGATCAGCACTCAACTAGCGGAGCATTAGGGTTTATTCTCTGGCGTGTTATGACATGTATTCTGCAGACAATTTGCGATGTTTGTCATGTCGTGGCCAATAGCAATGTTTTGGTGTGCCACGATGCGAGGGTTACCATGTCAAGAAAAGCACTTGCCAACAAGATCAAACACATTGTAGCCGGTGATAAGGATGCTTGGGTACCAATCCTTGAGAATCTGAGAGTGCACGCCTTTAGTAATGTATCCTGGAAATATCCAAAAACTTAAAAATTAAACTGTCGGAGGAAAACATGCAGTTATTCCAATGTTTTAAAGATGATTGAATTACAAGAAGGATCAACCTTAAAAAACCACATAAACCAATGTAATTAGACAGACCCGTTGGCAAAAGTCAAATCTTGGGAACAAACATCCAAAGGTTCACAAAACAAAACCCAATTGCATTAATCAAATTTGCAGCAACGAGAATGTTCATTGAATAAAACCCATTACCAATGAAGAACTGAGAGCTTAAAAACATAAGAATGTGGATCAAAGTATGAGTTGGGATAAGCATTAATTTGGACGAAAATATGCCAGCGTGACGTCAACTTGATGTCACTCCCCCCGGTCACTGGCCAGACGATTAGGGCCTGGGGGCTGTGTCGGGCTCCCTTGGAGCTCAGGTTATTGGGAAGGGCTGGACCGTTTTTTGGGGTTGGAGAATCGGATGGCCCAACAGCCTTGGGGATTGATAGGGGTGGAGTGGAGTTGCTCTAATGGATGAATGTAAGAGAATGTGAGTTCACACGATTACACGACACGTCGTTTCCTTTACAATACATGTATAGCGAAAAGAGTGGTGAAGCATATACGAAGTTTGGTGGATAGAGAGAGAGAGGGAGAGTGGAGAGGCATATACCAAGTTTGGTGGAGGGAGAGAGAGAGAGATGGAGGAAGCAAAGGGATTGGTGAAGCATGTACTGCTGGCAAAGTTCAAAGACGGGATCTCAGAAAGTAAGATCGAAGAACTCATCAAAGGTTACGCCAACCTCGTCAATCTCATCGAACCCATGAAGTCTTTCAACTGGTAATAACAATAATAATACCAATTTCCAAGTTACTTGTAATCTAATCTCTCTTAAATCTTAATGTTCTTGCTTGGAACTTCATTCATTTTTTGCTCGGAATTTTACTGATGGAGCTACCAATTTAAAGACTCGAATCTCGATGCATTTTTCGATCTGATTAATTTTAATTGAAATTTGTTAACCTGGGAAGTTGTCTATTTGGTTTGGCCTTGGTTATCTGACCTTTGATTTAGACTAGCTTTTCATTAGTCTGACCCTTCATTGTGAAAAGAAATTAGAGTTGTTGATGCTGATTTGACCGTGGGAGTCAGATGGGTCCTCAAGATCCTAGATTTCGAAAGAGTGCAGCTTTAGTGAAAATTTGATGCTTAAAAGGGGTTGAAGCATCAGCTGCTATTGGTTAAAGTTGCAGTTTTTCTCTTGAAAAAAGCTAATTTTTATGGTTGCATTTTTGCTCACCATCCCCAATTGGTGGTAATGCTTACCACCTTATTTTATTATCACTGGATGAGTGTCTGTTCACTACATAGGTCTCAAATTCAAACTCATCTACAGGGATAAATAGGTTGGTGAGAATCATCATCACTTGAGAGCGGTGAGCAAAAAATATTCCCAATTTTTAGTTGGTGGATATGTTTGGATATTTTTGCCACATTTGGCATATCACACTGTAGTTGCTTGTACCAAGCACATGGGCCTCGTTTGGTCTCTAGGATTGGATTCGAATGGATAACCATGTAATTGGGTCCTCTCGACCAAACAAGGCCATTTAGTATTATGATCAAAGAGCTGGACATCACTAGAATGCCTTGCTTTTTTAAACCTGAGACAGTTATTTAGCATTTCATAGATTGTCGACATGATTTTCTAGTCTTTGTTCATGTATGGCGTTCCCCTTCCCTTAAAGTTATCGAACAAGTTCTCCTGAGTTAGACAAGCTGCAATTAATTGAGTAAGTATTTGATTCATGTTTTTGTGATCAGGGGAAAAGACGTGAGCTTTGAGAACCTACATCAAGGTTTCACTTATGTCTTTGAGTCAACCTTTGAGAGTACGGAGGGTGTTGCAGAGTATGTAGCCCATCCTGCCCATGTTGACTTTGCAAATTTGTTCCTTTCCAATCTGGAGAAAGTCATTGTGATCGATTACAAACCAACTGCAGTTCATGTTTAAATCGGAAGGACCATCCCAGGTGTCGTACGTCGTGCTGTTTCTCCGGGTGGAACTTAATTTCCTGTGTAAGAGTTTGATTCGGCTCTGTTTTATCTGATGTACAAACAGTGAGTAAAATGAAATAATTCAGGTCTGTTTGATTCAGGTGTGTCACTGGTTGTGCCTCAAATTTTCACTGCATTGCTTTGTATTGGTGTTGATGCTATTGAATCGATTTAATACTCGGTTAAATTTCTTATATAATTGCATTGGACTGCTTCAAGTCCATAGTATTCCTTACTGGTGTTTTGCTCCATAGCATTATGCTTAGAGCATCAGTTCCTCTGAGGATCCAGCGGAGGGCGGCTTCAGAGAGACGGGGAGAGGGAGATTTGGGCTACGTTTGGTGCCTATAATTGGATTGGATTTGATAGCTCACTACAACTCAAGGTATGTGATGTAGGACGAAATGGAGGCCTGTCTTCAATTTTTTGTCCAAGTAGGAGGTTGATGAATTATTCGTGAAAGATATTTATCTCTTCTATTCCTACAATTTTGTGGCGATGCAAAGATTAAGTTCCCTTCACTACAAATTGATCTAATTCGTTTAACTTGGACTTGGAAGCTGTTAGACCTTCATTTCTTATATCAGCATACCCTGAATCTAGTGAGTTCGTAAGTAACGTTTGAGGCTCGGATAGAGCTGGCCCCCGACCAGTACACTCTGTCCCTTAGTAAGATAGGATCTTAATTCTGATTGTCTTATGTTTCACTTGATCGAAATCTTTTGTCACGAATCCGGAAATTAATCTTTTATTTTGGAGTTATATCGTTAAGGACTCAGATCTTCACTAAATTGTAATACATAGGCCTCATTTGGCAGCTTGGACTGTACTGACTATTTCTGGCGGATAGGATAAATAGCCACCGGATAGTACTGACTAAATTAGCCGGGCGTTTGGTGCAATATCGAACTAATGACCGTATTATTTATACTGTGTTTGGTATTGAACCGGATAGGACAAGGGAAAAAATAATTGACAAATCTTTGTTTGTTTGTTGAACTTTTCTCATATTTATACTTATTGAAAACCACACAAATTTTCAAATAACAAAGAAAAATAGTAAATTCCATACATCAAATTCAAAATATTTTCCAATAACATAAAAGAGAGTTTACAAAAAACAACTACAGTCGTTACGTTATATAGATTAATCCAATCACATATCTAAGTTCATAAAATATACAAATACAAGTTGGTTTCAGTAAGAAACAGTTTGTCCAGATGGCCAAAATATATGCATGCTGCTGCTTTGCTTTCAATAACACCTTTCTCACACTATCTACTCTGGCAACTCTTTTCCCTTCCCCTTGCTCGAAAGCTTTATGACACTCAGTTGAATTGCCGGTATGCGCGAAGTGGAGGGTCTACATCTCCAGGTGCAGTCAATACCATTATCCTGCATCTGCAAGTTATTAACCAGTTTATTTGATTGACTACTACACAAAGCCTCACCTTCTACCTCCAAAGACGCAATTCTACAAACTTGATTTCGTTGAGGCATTCTATCAAACAACTTGGGCGCACCAAAACTCTGCCCACCAATCCCCTCCAAAGTCTCTAACTGCCCTGATAGGATCTGTCTATATTTGAAGGCAATGGATTTGTGCTGGTTCACATTTGTTTGTGCTGAATTCTACAATTGATGGTTCATAAATTCTTAAAACAGAATTTTGCACTTTTGAATTATACTTCTGTCTAATGTTTAATAATAGCACAACGGTTATATGAACTGCCAACGATTTAGCCCAAACCAAATTAAACTGGGATCCCATATGATACCAAGAAATGCTACCAATGAAATTTTCAGATGACAGAAAATCTAGGAAATTGGGTCAGCCACAAAACCAAAATGCTCTGTTTGGTTGCTTAGAAAATAAGCAAAAGAAAGTACAACACAATCATAAGAAATGAAAACCCATTTATCTCTATCTAATATCCGTGCATGCCCAACCAACCCAGGAACAATCATTTTCCTTTTATTTGAGTATTCCATTTCAGTATTCTCATTTATCTCTATCTAGATTGACGGTAAATATGGAAAGATAAACTGCAGCATTCATATGCAAAGAAAAATGGAAGGAGGGGGAAGACAATAACTAGATTCATCAGACCCTAAAATTCGACCCCAACAACAAACCCTAAAATTCGAAATTTGTAATTAAAACACAAAATTACATAATCAATTGCATAATTACAGAGAAAACAATAACTAGATTGATCAATTGAAAGAAATTGCAGGAAAAATGGAAGGAGGGGGAAGAACAGAGAAAGGGGCGCAACCTGGGAAGAAGAAGAAAACTGGTGGGATTCAAACGAAGACAAACCTGGCCTTCAGCCGAGAGAGCAAGCGCGACAAGAGAGCGTCTGGAGAGGACCACGACCGAGCGCGAGAGGACACTGCGTCTGGAGAGGAAAGAGACAGCGAGAGGGTTCGCTCTGACTAAATTGTACAAAGATTTTGGACGGTATAAGCAGTCGGGCAACAAGCGTATTAAGTAGGTGGGCCTGGATTGTTTAATCCGGTCGCTATCTAATACGAATGGACACCAAATACCGTACTCTGTATTATTAATCATATTCGATGTCATATCCGGTGTACCAAACACGGCCATAGAATCCTTAGATTTTATGGTGCACAAATCGAATTGAAAAGACATATATAGAATTCTTTCACTAAAAATAATCGAACTCGACATATCGGAAGTTTGTGAGATGGAGGAAGCAAAGGGAGGGAGAGTCAAAGAATGTTTTGATAGCAAAGTTCATCCGATCCTACGCCAATCCCTTGAAGTCCTTCCACTGGTACCCCCTCTCATCCATAACCTCCTTCATTTTTTGTTATACCCAATTAAATTACCTGTTACTAAGTTTGGCTCGTTTGAGATTGCTGATATGGAAAGCAATTATGCTTGAAAGCACTTTGCTAAAAGTTATTTCTAGAAAAGCACCTAGTGAGATTGATGTGGTAAACACAGTTGGGTATGCTTTTGGTTGTCAGAAAAAACTTGATTTTTTTGCTCAAGTCAAATTAACTAATCTAATGTCTGCTCTTAAGGTCTATTAGTCAACCCAAATATAGGCTACATTTTTTTGGAGTTGATATTGGCCACATTTTAATGTAATTAAACATATGTTTTTCTTTTTTGTTTTACAATAAGGGGACTAACTTGTGACTTCGTCAACGTAGTCCTTCTTTTGGGATCGGAAAGTCTTACAAAGGTATTTCAATCCACCCCTAACCACCATCGTGTGATTCATTAGCATCAGGAATCGAACATAGGACTTACCGTATAAAATACGGGTCTGAAATTCGTCCCTACGTATTGAGTTATCTGTGGTGGTTATTAAACATCGTTATTTTTTATATAGTGGTTCCCAATAAATATTACAAATAATAAATTTTTGTAAAGAAAATTTGATCTCCATTATATTTGTTATCTACACTACCTATTAATAAAATCTTGGTTATCAACCAAAACTCCAGGAAATTACCATTTTAACCCTCTCACCAAAACTGAAGTCAAGTAAAAAATATGGGCAATTTAGTAATTACATTAACATAAATTTTGCTATTTTTTACCACAACCTCACAGCCAGGTTAGTACAACATGCCCTATTTAAAAATAAAAAATATTCCCACGTTAGAAGAAACCACTCATCATTATCCCAATCTTCATAACTGACTTTTTTTTTTTTTAGAATTTTAAAAACTAATCCCACTTCATAATAAAAATAAAATGAAATGAAATTGTTCACGCACAATATGTGTGTGGGCATGCTAGTTCTTCAATAAACAAAACTAAAGAATTTCTTTATTAATTACATTTAAATTGGGGGGATAATTAGTTATTTAGCCTGATGGGCCTGATGGGCCTCCAACAAGTCAGAATATAAGCTCGAAGAACCCAATAAACAGACTATTCTTTTGGTACCGGTTACCACCCAAGTACCAACGACTCTCTCTCTCTCTCTCTCTCTCTCTCTGTGCACTTTTGGGTTTTCTCTTGGATGGCAACCACCACCACAACCACCGCTCTCGGCGCCTCCAGTTCAGGTTACCCATTATTTTCTTTTTATATTTCTTATTCCTAATTCCGTCTTTCTTATGTTTACGCTGGGCCAGGTCTGTTTGTTTCCCTCGAAAAAAAAAACCGTTGATGATGAAAGAAAATCAATGGGTTTTCCGAGCGGTCGAAACAGGCTGAGCCTGGAAAGGTTTCACCCTTTTTTTCTTTGGGGATCATGAGTTTATATGCGCTAGGTGATTGAAGAGACTTTGGAGTATTTTGTTTGGTGTAGCATTCATGGATTTATGAGTTAATGTTTCTTGCTTTTTTATTTATTTATTTTCTTGTGAAAATCTGAAAACCCAGTTCATGGATCGTAATTATCCTGGAATAATCTCATATTTTCAGCTGGGTTATTCACAGTTAATGGGTTTTAATAATTTGTTGTACTGCTTGTGCTTGTGATCCAACTTCGATCAAAACCGAAGTTTGGCTAAACTTCTGTGCACTCTAAAATTAGGTGTTTTTAGTTTAGTTCAGAATTTGTAATATAGGTGGAGTTGCACGCCGAAACATTGAAGCTCACCGTCACATTGTTATTTACTCGTTGGTAGTTGAATTCCCAATTCGGTGCTTGGTGTCTAAGATGAGTTGGAGATCAATACTGGCAGCTAAAACTATTTACGACTGATATTTATTGTATCTTTTGAAGTTTTATAGGTTTCTAGTGAAAGAAAAATTCAGGGGGCATGAGAAATATTCATTTGATGACTTTGCTCCATAGATAGACTTGTGTCACAGCTTCTAGTTGAATCATTGATGTTGGATTTTTGGTTCGTTTCTGATATTTGGTCTTATGCTATTTGATGCGGGCACTGCCAGGACTGGTTGTACCACGACTTTTTTCACTGGCAGTAGTATAGTTGCAGTTTGTTTTTCGTTTTTTCATACTTATGATTAAGCAGTTTGGTTTTCCGGTTCAGGTACTGCAGGTGAAAAGGATGGTTTACCGGTCGAGTGTACCAATGGAGCTGCTCCTCTTCCAAGCTTAGAGACAAAACCTGAACAAATGGGTCAGTAATTCTTTGTTCTCACAGACGCTTGTTTATCCATTTTCTGTTCTGATGTTAAGTCCCATAAATTCATTGACCAAAGGGGCTAATGTTATTTCCTATCTTGATAGAGGTAAAAGCTCGGGTAGATGCCATGTGGGAGCAAATGAATAAAGGAGTATCAAATAAGCAGTTCAAGGATTTATTAAAGAAGTCTTCCTCATCTGTGAATAAAACTCCCAAGAAGTCATCTAATGTGAGAATATCCTCATTCTTCCTATCTATATTGGAATTATAAAATTGTAGTTGGCCAGAATTTAATCTTTTACGTCGATTTATTTCTCAGAATTGGATGGGATATCTGGGCCTGGCACATAAGAAGGCGGAGTCCCCTAAAGAAGATGCATCACAGAAGGGATCAAGTGTCATGAAGAACAGCTCCAGTGATAATGGTGTGCAGGATAAATCTCGTGACGAGGCCAGGAGGCTTGCTGCTGCTGCTCTTGTAGAAGTTAAGGATGCTGCAGTTGCAACATCTGGCAGAGGGAAAGTTGAGGTAAGCATATTGTTGTATCACCTGTTTGTTTCTATTCTGTTGGGGGCGCCTGTCTTGCTAAACTTTGGTTTAGACAGACCTTTTGCTTAGTCACTAGTTGTTTAATCTCCTCGATAATCATTTTTTAAGAGATGCATACCTAGTTCTTAGTTTTCTTTCCAGTCAATTTTGGAAATATTAAGATTACACACAAACACATCCATGTATGCATGTAGTTACACACCCCTTTTACCACCTGAGTAGTCTCTGATTGCCCAGCAGTTGTCCTTTTTAACTTGAGTCTCTTGGAGCTGGTTCTTAGACCAAAACTCGTAACTATTAGTGTCATGATCGATTATCATCCTACAGACAAGTTTGAAGTTTGAAAATCCTGATTGTGGGTGCAGACTTTTGAAAGTTTATTGGTTATAATCATATTCAATAGCCAGGTCTCTTTCTTTTTATAGATCATGGAGGTTCGGGATTTTGCCGGTAAAGAAATTGAATATAAGAAGCTTGTCGATGCTGATTCAAAGGAAGCATCCGAAAAGGCAAAAGCTCCTGCATCTTCAGGTGTCGATGCTGTGCTCGAACAGATTAAGAAGAAACAAAAGCTCAGTGTGCTTGACAAAACGAAAAAGGATTGGGGGGAGTTCAAGGAAGAGAAAGGGCTGGAGGAGGAGTTGGAATCTTACAAGAAGAGTTCAAATCAATATTTGGATAAGGTAAACTTTTTGCAGCGAGCAGATTTCCGAGAGTTTGAACGGGAGAGGGATGCGCGCCTGGCCGTGCAGGCCAAAAGGAAACCAGATATGCGGGAGGAGCCGTAACTGCGCAATGATGGGTTTGCCAAACTGGGAATTGTAGAGAGGACGATGGGCAATAGCTACAATTTTAAGGGGTATTGTGCATTTGCATGAGGTTTTTTCAACAGATCCTGGATTTTCGAGGAGAGAATGGCCATTAACTGTAAACTAGTGAAGATATTTTAATCTTATTCCGATTTTACGGGTGGGAGTGTAGGTAGCCCTGTAAACGGGTCGGTTTTATTGAGTTTGGGCCGGTTTCAAACCCTATTTGTAGGCCTCGAGTCTTAGACGAGGAACTTGCAGTATAACATGATGGGAATCTTGAGTCCCAGTTCAATTCTTTCCCTTTGTCAAATAATGGTTGATCTTCAAACTCGACCATTTTTTATCATGTTGCTAGTTTCACCGTGTACTAGGTTAAACCCAAATCAAGACGACAAGTATAAATCAGTTGACGATTGCAACAAACATGGGCGTAGCCAAGTCAGCTAAGAGAGCGAAGCTCCCTCTCTAAATCTAAGTTTTAATCCCCATCCGCATAGTTTGAAACGAATCCTCACCTATCTTAATCTTAACCCATTATTATCCCGCCTTCCCTTACATCGTGTGCCAAGCCCCGACCTATCGTAATCAGTTGTCGATCATTAAGGCACGATAAGAACAGATCCGATGCCCTACTTAACCCCGAGTAATAACATCCAAGAACAAGTAATTACTAGGCAGTAAAACTGCACAAAATGGGTAACAATCCATTTGCTCAACATACCCTTCCTTATGTTGTTATTCACAGTGAGATGAGAAAGCATACAGACTTATTCCCTTGACACAGCCAACGGGAACGGTACAAAAGTATTCAAGCACTTTTATCTGCTAACCTTGAATGAAGGCTAAAACAACTAAATGGAAAGTTCTTACCAAGTCAAAATTCTTAAAAACAAAGATTAATGGAAGTAATGATTTTTCTAGATGTGAATGGGCTTGTCATAAGTAGCCATGGCAGCTTCCTTCAACGCCTCACTCATGGTCGGATGTGCATGGCAAACGCGTGCAATGTCCTCACTCGATGCATCATACTGCAAGGCTATGGCAGCCTCGTGAATGAGCTCTCCGGCATTGGATGCCATGATATGAACTCCCAATATCTTATCTGTTTCCTTCTCGGCCAATATCTTGACGAGTCCTTCAGCATTGTCTATTGCCTTGGCTCTGCTGTTTGCCATGAAAGGGAACTTTCCAACTCGGTATGCAACGCCAGAGGCCTTCACTTGTTCCTCAGTCTTTCCAACAGACGCAACCTCAGGGTACGTGTAGACGACCCCAGGGACCTTGTCATAGTCCACATGGCCAACCTTACCGGCTATGAACTCCACACATGCAACCCCATCCTCTTCTGCCTTATGGGCCAACATAGGTCCAGGAATAACATCTCCAATTGCATAAACACCCGAGACATTTGTAGAAAACCTCTCATTCACTAAAATTCTCCCTCCCTTGTCCATTTCAAGTCCTATCTTGTCCAAATCAAGCCCGGATGTGAATGGAACCCTACCAGCAGATACAAGAACGACATCAGCTTCAAAGGAAGTCTGGTTGCCACCGGATGCTGGTTCAAGGATCAACTTCACACCATCTCCGGAGGTATCAACTCCGACCACCTTTGTTTTGAGCATGAACTTCATCCCTTGCTTCTCAAGGGAACGCTGAAATTGCTTGCGGATTTCCGAGTCCATTGATGGGACAATATCAGGACCAAACTCAACAACAGTTACCTCAGAACCAAGTCTGCCCCACACCGAGCCCATCTCTAGGCCAATATATCCTGCTCCAACCACCACAAGTTTCTTTGGGATTTCCTGCAAAGCCAGAGCTCCTGTGGATGATACTATCTTCTTCTCATCAATGGTAATTCCGGGTAAAGACTTGACATCAGAACCGGTGGCAATTATGATGTTCTTTCCCTTCACAACTGTATTCTCGCCATCAATGGTGTCAACTGAAATTTCAGACGGGGAGATGAACTTTCCATAACCTTTAACATAAGTGACCTTGTTCTTCTTGAACAGCCCTTCAATTCCTCGTGTAAGATTAGAAACAGCTTTGTCTTTCTGGGACATCATGGCAGGTAAATCTATTTCGACATTGGAGAACTTCACTCCATGGTGCGAAAATGCATGCTTAGCTTCATGGTACATGTGAGAGGAATGAAGAAGCGCCTGGACAGAAAAGCAGACGACATTAGAGATAAATTCCACATACCAATCTAAATTCAACGAGAAGAAACACCCCTAAATTACACCAAAAACAACCGGAAACGAGAATACGTAATTCACACAACATCAGGAAACTGTAACTTGGAAATGCTCATGGCTTATTTAGTGGATGATTAATGCCATGCTACTCAAGCTTAGATTTTTTTTTTTCTTTTATAAACTTCGGAGCACATTAGGAATATGATATAAATTTCCATAATTCGGCTGAATAAATCCCTTAAATTTTCAAAATTAATTAAATTCAATCGAAATAAATATTATCAAACATGAAAGCGAAATCAATCAACTGAGATTCAATTAAATAATTCCAATGATCAACAATTAGATCTGACAAGCAGTAAAAACAAACACAACCACGGAAAATAAAAAAGAAATAAAAATCCAGAAAGTTAAGAACCCTAGCAGGCAAGTACGGAACTGTAGGAGCAAGCAAGAGTGAAAAAAGATAGACCTTGGAGGGTATGCACCCGACGTTGAGGCAGGTGCCGCCGAGAGCACCGCGCTTCTCGATGCAGGTGGTCTTAAGGCCGAGCTGCGCGGCCTTGATTGCCGCCACGTAGCCGCCGGGACCGCCGCCGACGACGACGACGTCGTTGTCGTCAGATCCGGCGGAGGCGAAGCCCCTGGAGAAGGAGGTGAGGGAGAAGGAGTACCTGACGGCCTCCGACGACGTGTTGGACAAGTTTCTAGAGAGAAGGAAGGCCTTCCGCCGCGCCAAGCTCGCCATCGCCATTGCTCTTTTGAAACTTGGATTTGTTAAACCTCTCACTATTTCGTCTGTCTTTGGCTTTGCGCTTCTGCTGCGCTTGGTAAAAGGCCTTCAAATACGACCGCTGGCTTTTTCACAATTATTTTCTGCTATTGTTAACTAATTATATTCTTTTTTACAGATACAGCGTGCTAAGATCCAGGATATAATCCCTGGTCTTCCATAAGGTGGCTGCCACGTTGTAACATTTGTTGTGATTTAGAAATGAGATGGAATCGTGGGCGTTTGATACGTGATGTTTGTATACTGTTTGGTGCGCTTGTTATACGCTTACCTTATTTGACTACCAATTTTTTCTTCTCTCTTTTTTTTTTGGGAATTTATTAAATAAATAGGATGAACAATCATGCGGTGGCAACTAGATCAATAATTTACTAGCATAATATTTTTCCTTTTTATGTAACAAAAATAGAAGAAAAAAGAATGCGAAATGGAGAAAATGGTAGAGCCTCACACTCTTAGCATATCACCAATTTGGATGTCTGGTGGAGGGGCAATTGCCCCCAACACATGATGAGGTTATTTGTCTTGTGTCGATTAAAACAACATCCAAGCCAAATTCATCACCAGGAGAGAAATTCTAACATGTAATCGAGGTTTACATTTCATCCAATTCGGTGTCTACAACACCTTATTAGCATTTGTGTCCCACCATGAAAGATATTAGTAAAAGACCATATATCCAATCGGTTATATGTCACTCTAATACGTCCCGCGATAAGATATACTAATTAGGTGATATACGCCGAACATGAATCGTTTATTCTCAACAACAAAAATTACACAGCTAGTTTGGATTAAGAGAAAGTTCACTCGAAACAACAACAATTATTTAAAATAATCAGATAATTAAGATTAATGTAAATAAATGAATCAGTTTATCCCAATCCATTTAAAACAACACTACGCTCAAATGTAAATACCGATTGACCGCTACATTCCACAATCTCAACAACACAATCAAGCCCTAAATCTATCCTAGCAAAACTGCCGGCTGCTTTGTTCTAAACCTAATCTGAAGCAGAGCCACAAACAGATAAAAATGCATATCCCATTAGGACTCGGTGAATAGGAATCGACTGCTATTTACATTCAATTGCCTTCTAACAAGCTTCTCAGCCGGCTGCGTGCTTCCTCCGAGAGACTGCAGGTCCTCAACCTCGGGCGCTGGCGAGGGAACTCAACACGTTCCGGTGAGGAGAGGCGCACGACGATAACTGTGATGTTGTCTGATGTGTTCAAGTGCAGTGCTTCCTGGACGAGTTCTTTGGCACACTGTTGGGGGTCATCGTGCCTCCTCAGCCCACGCCGAACCAGACTCACAGCATATTGGCTTGACATGACATCCCAGATCCCATCACAACCAATGATCAAAAACTCATCATCTTCTGTTAACATAACCTGCTGAACATCTGGCTCGGCAATTAGAGGCGACGAGGAACCAAATGGTAACTTTAAGCCCCAATCTCCAAGGGCTCGGGTGACTGCGATAGAACGATTAAGATACCCATCATCAATGTAACCACCCAACTGCTCAACTCGCATGCGTTCCGGCAAGTAACTAGGTCTGTGATCTTGAGACATGTCAACTGCTATTCCTTTCTTGCAAAGAACTGCTCGACAGTCACCAGCATTTGCAACCAGCAAATGCCTTCCAAGTATAAGAGCAGTCAATGCTGTTGTTCCACACGAACTTCTCACACTGTGTTCATCAGCCAAGGCATGATCTGCCAGTAGAAATGCCTTCCTGTGGGAATTCTCCAGCTCTCTGAAGAAAACAGCATCCACATCCGTTCTCTGCGGTAAATCAGCATCTTCAAAGAATAGTCTCATGGCATTCCTCTTGATATAAGCAGCTGCCTCAGGCCCTCCGTGACCATCAAACACCGCATAAAATGCACTTGGAGAGGGACACTTGAAGAGAGCCCCCACATGGGAAGATAGATCATCAATCCGAATGTGTTCGTCTTCCATGGAATCCCTTGGTCCAATATCACTATGGCTTCCTGAATGAATGTTCGGGACAAACTTGACTGCAGAAGACTCCATTCCAGCATTATTAATCGTCTCTGTGCAACTCAGAACCTGGTAAAAGAGAAAACAAGTAGGTGAGTAAACATGTTCCATGCATCTCAAAAGAACATTATCCTGGATATAGATTTTGGTATGCACACAAAGAAACTGGAAATCCAACAAGCATAAAAAGTACGAATGAAGAAATCACCAAAATTACAGAACTGACCGGTGTAGTATCAATGATACAAGATTTCACCCAAAAATTTCGTTTAACAGCGCTACAAGAGTAAAGGCTCATTTTTTCCTCTAATTCTTTCATTACAATTCATTTTTAATTAGGCTGTTGATTGCCTCAGTCAGAATTTCCCAAAAATTAAGCAGCAAATCAAATGTTATAAAAGAAAACCTCGATCACCAAATGAGTAACCCATTAAACTTCCCAAGACTCCTGACTAACCCATTAAAGAAATTCCAGCACAGAGAAAACCATATAAGACAATCAGTTTCCAAACCCTAGTATATAAATTCGCACCCGATCTAATCAGGCTCATACAGACTCGAAATTCTACAAACGGCATAAATCTATCAAGTACACAATTCTGATCAATTCCATTAAAAAATCTACCAAATCAAAAGGTTCACTTGGAATTTACTGTAAAGCACCAAGGAATTGGAACTTATTCGGTAAAAAAATTAGCCAGGGTTCATGAGGAAAAGGTATTCCAGGCTAATGAAAAACACCATCAAATCTAAAAATAAAAAATAAAGGAAAAGAAAAACCCTCGGAAGCAGTTGATTCAGTAGACCCTAACTGAACCCACAAAAATTCAAGAACCCATGTCAATTATGTTCATAGAATTCCCAAAACACAACTAATCTAGACCAGAGAACCCAAGAAAAAACAAAACAATCGAACAAAACCCTCACAGAAAACCCAATTACAAAAACCCTTAAAGCAGAAAATAATTCACTAATTCTTCATACGAAGTGGAACGGAGCTACAGAACATACCGATTCGAAGCGAGAAATCTCAGGGGAAATCGTCTCGGCGACTACAACTTCGCCGAAGCTCGGAGAGGTAGGCGAGGAGGACGCCCCGTCGATCTGAAGTTTGTGCTCCTTGGCCACGCAGACGCGGTACTTCATGTCCAGCACCGTCTCCTGGCAGATAACCTCCGCCTCAGCCACCATTTCCTGGCTCATAATCATCCTTAAACGCCGTCGTACCGTCCAAAAAAATTACCAAATTAGGGATTTTTTCAGTGAAGAAGAAGAGGGATAGCAAATTAGGGTTTTTATTTCGGCTTTGGGTTTTCAATTCTCGATCGATCTCGGATTTTCTCGGAATTTTGTTGTTGTGTGTAAATGTGAAAAGGAGAGTCGGGTTTATATTTGTCTCGGGAATCCAAGTCCGGTTCGGAGTAAATGACCGGATGAACCGGTAACACTTTTGTTAAGGACGACACGTGTGCGTGGCCGACCCGGTTCGGGGTGTTTTTGTTTTGTATAAGGAAGCGTGTTTGACTCGTGAATCCTGGCGGGTACATTGTTGGAGGCAACCCGAAGGCGGTTGAATGGTTTTTTGACGGTTTTACCCTTTCTAGGTGTCGCCGTTTGTTTCCGATTCCGACTCGGGAATTGGAATTCCGTGCTTCGCTTTCCTTTTACGGAGTGACAGCTAAACAGTGTGCCGACATAAGATTGCTTCCCGTTGCCGCCTCCACTTTGACGCCACCTGTTACTCGTTAACAGTAATTTACTTTCAAAAAATTATATTTAACTACAGGAAAACGAACTGTGTAGCTTAATTGATTAAAAGCAGTTTCTCGAGCATCTGAGATTTCGAGTTTGAATCCACTTGCCTACGATATGATTTGTGAAAACAAAATAAAAAACTACAGAGAAAATTTGAATTTAAATGCAAATTATAGTACTCTCTTGTGTTAATGTTCGAAATACACTAATTGTATAATTATCCAAATGTAGTAGTTACGGACTCACGTGGTGAATAAAATCGGAATAATACCTTTGTGATTAAGTCTGTTATCATTCTTAGCCCAAATTGATATTTGTATGAAGTTCTATCATATTTTGTCCGCATGTGAGTCACGACGAGTTGTTTAAAATAATTTTTAAAAGAGATGTCAAATTTTAAATTTGACAGCCTATGTGACATTTTGATACCTTTTAAAGTTTTTCTCTCCATCCGATATGTCAAATTAAACTATTATTTTACAACATTAAATTATTATAATAAATGTTTTAAAATAAAAAGCATTAATAAAATTAATAAAATGCATATAATCAATTGAAAAGAAAAAATTGAACCTACTGTCGATTTTGGCAATAAGGGTTAAGGATATCAATCCATGTCATGCCGCATTAAATTTGACTTTTCAGTTGGGAAACAAGTTGCTGTCTATTTTCACTATTAGTGCCGATTGGTACAATTTAACATCTCTTTTAAAGATGATCTAAGTCATCAAAACTCATTTGACACATGCAATATTCCGAATTGGTGGGAAGTAGGATAGAAATTTAATGTGGACTGAACTTGACAGCGAAACTAACCACAAGGATATTATTGAAACGTTTTTTAACCACGTGCGTAAAATTTACATATGACTGATATCACACAAATCATATGTAATATATTTTTTTATATAGCCACAAGCAAGATCATTGCATAAATTTGTTATCTTTTGCTTTAAATCACGTGAACCATGATGTACAATGCACATAATGAAGTTTTTTCCTTAAAAAAAAATCAGCTGATGGTTTTGTCACTGTAGTCCACTTTTTTAAAAATCAGGAAAACTCACAAAAACATTTTAGCCTCTACTAACGATCATTGTGTGATTCATCAACGCCAGAAATCAAAACACAGAACTTACCGTATAGAATACGAACTTAAAATTCGCCCAACCGCTGACCACCTTGTCATGATTTCAAATAATGAAGCATTGAAATTTACAACAAATTAAGATTATTAAATTAGGAGGACGCCATTATTTATGAATCATGAAGAAAACGAAAGCCGAAATTCCTTCCTCATTTCACACAAGGATCCGATGTGCACGTAGCGTTAAAATGCGGTATTTTATGTTAAACGTTTTTATTTTAATTGTACTTTCTTTTCAATAATTAGGTTACTAATTTTTTAGTTAAATAAGCGGAGTGACTAAGCAACTTTATTAAAGCTCCTCCTTTTAAATCATTTAGCCAAAAGGTTGCGTACGAGAGTTCGTTTTGGTTGGTTGTTGCCTTGTTGGATTTAAGGTCCGTGGCTTGGGTCAGCAATTAGCACTTGATTCCACTAATTTGTTGTTTAAGCATTGGTTTGAGATAGATTAATTTTTTTTTAAAAGTTGCGTTAAAAATCTTGATTGCAAAATGTGTTTGGTAAAAGAAAATAATTTTGTTTTTCTTCAAAACCGTATGCCAAAATAATTAGAAAAACGATAGCAAGTGGGAGTCGCTTCTCAAAATCAGCTTTTTTTTTTAACACACGGGTGAATGATAATCATGTAATAAGGTTTTCAAAATGGCAATACTATCCTCACCTATTTAACAAAATGGTCATTTTTTCCCCAATGTATTGCGTACAACTCCTCCCCAATTTCTCTGTATGGAACATCAACCTCCACAACCAATCATCGCTTCTCCTTTACTTTACCCCTTTATCGTTGCACTTCTTCAAATTGAAGGTTGGCGACCTTCAATTACCTTAAAAATCAACATAGGAACATAGAGAGATTGAAGGTTTTATAGAAAGGAAGAACAAGGAAAATGAAATTTGAGCTTTGCATGCGACAAATCCGTCAAGTTTGTGACTCCAAATAGAGTCGTTGAGGTCTGACCTATCTAGGTTATGGAGATCCGATATTGGACCAAACACTCAATTTTTTATATTTTACAACTGTTTATTCTCACAGCACACATACGTTTTTGTTTTTTTAAAGTATAACAATACTAAACCAGCTTTGAGACCAACATCAAAGTAACTTAACTCGCAAGTCCTCTTTCATCTACTTTTATCACTTTTATTTTTAATTTGTTAATTATTAATTTTATTATCTAACAAAAAGTCGAAAGGAGAATAGCCAGATGGTTAATCGACTATCTCAGCCTACCCGTCAAAGATTCTGACATTTATCTTCTTTGGCATCCATATTTACAAGGTGGAGGTCTTTTTTTGTGTGGATATACTGCTAATTGCTATGTAGATCATAAAAGTACGAATTTATAAAATTAAATTCCCTTGGGTGCTTTCTGGAACATACAACTTTAAAACAAAGTTGTGTTGTTTTAATATCCCTTAATACCAATATAAAGTAAAATAAATTGTAAATTTGATCTCTTAAAATACCACTATGTCATTGAGAACGGAAAAAAAAAAAAAAAAATATCTGAATTCGAGTTTTAAGAGCAAGCTGAATGTTATTTTCAATCTTTCTCAATAGCAAAATGTTACATCCCGATCCGGGGCGGATCACTTTCCGAGCCCGCTTCACCACCGTAGCATGATATTGTCCGCTTTAGGCTTACCATTCCCTCATGGTTTTGTTTCTGGGAACTCACGAGCAACTTCCCAATGGGTCACCCATCATGGGAGTGCTCTAGCCCCCTTTTCGCTTAACTTCAGAGTTCCTTCGGAACCCAAAGTCAGTGAGCTCTCAAAATGCCTCGTGCTAGGTAGGGATGAGAATATACATTTAAGGATCACTCCCCTGAGCGATGTGGGATGTTACACAAAATTTCATATAAGACTCGCTCATGTAATATTTATTCTTTGTTTTATTATAATAAGTCCAAATTTTAACAATAACTTTTACAGAGCTCATTTAAAAATACTTTTAAAATGATTAAAAACGTTTTTGAGTAAATTGATTTTGATTTTTGAGTTCCAAACCATTTTAAGTGTTTTTTAGAAGAAGCACCAATGTATGCTTCTTCCATGAAGCACTTAATATTTTTTTAGCATTTACTTGAATTTTTACTAAGCATTTATTTCAAAAATATTTTCACCAAAAACGTTTTAATCATTTTAATAACACTTCCAAACAAACTCTGTGTTACGAATGGGGTACAACCAATTATTCAAGGAGAGAAACCAAATAAAATGTACAAACATCCGTAACGTAGAAGTTTATATCTCGTGAGGTATCTAGATAGCAAGCATGATTGGTCCAAAACTTGAAAACCTCCCCATCAATCAAAACCTTGATGATATTTTTATGATTTGGTCCGACGTATTCCTATTTATTCACGAAAGTTCCAACAAACTTTTAGCTAGGGTAACGCACTGGAGTTTCTTCTGTATACGTGTCCCAACAAGAATCGCTTGTGTTGGCAAAGTTCTTACCATTTGGATATTTTTGATTGGCCAATCTTCTTCTGGTCCAATCCACACCGGCCAATGATCATCAAACAGCATGCCAAACGTCACATCTGCTGAAAAATGTACAAAATGTGACTCTGTCGGTAGAACCCGGATCCTCTTTGTGAGAATTCCGGGATCCGTCAATTTTATTTGTTCATCGTAAATTGTACGGTCATAAATTATTTTAAATATTTTTATTTAAAATTAAACACAAACAATATTTGATAAAAACTGACCGCATGATATACGATAAACGGACACGATTCACAAATTTTTAGAACCCTTATCAAAAAGATTCGAAGAGGATCCTGTTGGCTGTCGGTCCACCAATATCCTATCTAAATAATCATACAATTAACATATAACATATAACATAACAGTAATTTGATGCCACACTTGATCTGATCTGATCTCTATTTAATTTGATGCCACACTTCTCATGGTCCAAAACTGGAAGTTGGGTTGTGGTTGCCTGGTTGGGTTGGGTGGGGTGAGCTTACAGCCACAAGTTAACTCATCACCCTCCATTGTCATACATCCACCGCTTGCTTTCCAATACCCATCTGGAGTGCTAGAACATCCGACCACGTTATTTGTAACATGTTTTTATTTTACAAAAAAGTATACACACGAGCACGTTAGCTGTATAAGATTTTTCATAAAAATACAGATTTTTATTGTATTATTTTGATTTCATCTGATACCAAAGTGATTCTGTTTAATGTGAGACTTACACTAATAGACCAACCCTACTAAAGTTTCTCCAATGTGAGGATATGTTGTCGACATGTCTCGTTTGGTATTGATTTCTGAGGTTTAGAAGCGTGATCAGATAATCAAAAGCGACTATAACAACATTGGGTAAAAATTTGTTTGGATTATGAAAGGACACAAAAAAAAGGCTTTCCGTGGAGCCTTTTGAAGCACTTTAAAGTGATTTTTTTTTTGTTTTGAAACAACTTTAAAGTGATTTTTTCTTTTAATAATTTGGCATGCTTCTAACAAAAGTTCTTCTAGAAAAGTATTTATGGGTAGAAGTGCCTTCTACAAAAACGTTAAACGGGCTCGAAGCACTTTTGCTGAAAAGCAAATTCTTCTGGGCAATTTTTTTGCTACATGAATATCTATGAAGACATTGAAGAGGTCAATATGATCTATCAAGAAAAACTAAAAAGCCCTTAGATGTGGGAAACCACCTGAATCTTTACTGTAAATCAACAAAAGAATACCATTTGATCCAACAAGAAAAACAAGTTCAGTCCGAAATTCCCCACTTCTTCAGGCTGAAGAATATCTGTACAGTTACAACTTTTATCCAATACAATGTTGCCAAAACCACCAACTCCCCCTAAAGTTGACATTTTTACTCACAGCAGACGGCCTCGTGCTCTTTCTGCAGCTTCTCCCACAGGCACAACACCAATCTCGGGCTTTGGTAATGTGCGAGAATATAATTCGCCTCGCATCCAGCATTGTAAAACCTATCCTCCGTGACATAATTCACTTCTTGACCCCTATACTTGAACTGTTGAATCCAGATTCCCATTGCAACATCCTCTAGTTTAAAGAGCTGAAAAGTCATAACACCGAGATGTCAGTTTAGGAGTGAGAAAATCAACTCAAAGCCTGCTCATTTGTATTTCACCTATCAGTCTTTTAAAAAACAAAACAAAGTTAACAAGAAATTTTACCTTGAGATCCCCTTCCTGGTGGCTACGGACAATGAATTTGGCAATGTCCCGAGAGATTATGTAGCCTGGACCATGGGCCCATGGTGGGTACATAGCATATGGCCATTCCTGCACAAAAGGAGACTCATAAGAAAAACAAAATCAAAGTGAAACAAGCAAAATGCACTGTGCAGAATGAATCCGATGTGAATACCCTGTTATCAATAAACCATTTGCTGCCCTTGTCCCTATCCGGTGAAGATTCGAAGGATATTAGACCATACAAGAGACCTTTGGTCGGCTTTCCCTTGAGGCTAGAGATCACTTCATCGATTCTAACAAAAGCATCATCATCTGTTTTCATGATATATTTAGCAGGATGGATTTTGGTCTGCATGTTTAAGATAAAGATGATTGGTAACTTTTCTAACAATAAATTTTCTAAAACAAATAAAGTTCAATGACAAAAACGTAGCTATGAATCATGGATAATTCAGTTTGCAGGAATTTTGTATCAACATACTCCAAAAATAGAAATTGCAATTGTCTTCAAACTGATCAGGCTGTAGTAATCAACAAATGGCATCAGTTGGATATCTCCATATGCTTCCGCTTCTCGCCACAGCTCAATATTGACTTGGCTGTTCTTGTGCTGCATGTATGAAAAAGTTGTAAACCTCATTATTGGCCAATTTTTCCGAGCAATCAATATGTTGATATCACAACTATAATGCTATGTTGGAGTCCGAGGAGTATGTTAAACGCAGAGATTATTTCACATCTTCAGGTTCATAATGTAAAAGAGTATAAGAAGGAAAGCAATGAGCAGTAAACTCTAAGCTAAGTAGCAGAAATTTCTTTTCACCCATATCTGTTCTGGAAACGGTTGGTTAAATTTCTATTTAAGCAAAAAATATAAGCAAACCACTCCCAGCCTGCAATGTTCAACTTACAAGGCCGATGAAAAACCGGACAGCCACATCTCCAGAACGCACAGCCTTGTACTGCATCCAAGCCCTCCTCAAAGCCATTCTACGCTCAAAATTATTTCCAGTAGAGAAAACTCCAACCAACATCAATTGTCTTTTCTTCGAAGTGGGCGGAGCTCTGAGGTACTCAACATCAACAACTAAATCATGATCCTCAGAAACAGGCAAGCCTTTTGCTAAGGCAGATAAGAGGTCCAGACCACTGGCCACTCTGACTTTGGAAACCGACCATGGCTCAAGTTTCTGCATATGAAAAGAAGTATTGTAGGTAGGTTGTATTGTTCTACAACAACGGAGTGTCTTGCAGAACAACAAATTTTGTACAATAATCTGTTATTAGCTTATTACCAATAATTCATACCTTACCTCCCTATACGCAAAAGATGTTTCGTGCCTTCCGTTCACAGTAAAGTGAAATCCCTCTAAACCAACCCAAAATGTGGCAGTAAAGGGATTTCCTTCAACAAATGGGAAATTGGAACCTTCATAGGCACCTCCGGAAACATTGGTCAACATGTCCCTACTAGGCTGACTCACATTTAAATTTTCTTCCGACGAGCTTCTCACAGCTTGTTCATTGCAAAGAACAAGTCCATCAACTGTCAAATTCGTTAAAATATGTTAGATTTCTAGCTGAAAAACCCCTTTTAAAAAATATAATTCATTTCCAAAGGGACCTTCATTCTTACGTGACAGAAAATGAAAGCAGAAAATAACAAACAATCAAGATTTGACTATATTGGGAAACAGTGTTGTAAGTACCATTTTCGAATAACAAATAAGAAAGGAAAAAGTCTTACTAGAGTCGTTTATACCATGAGTTTATTTACATTTTTTACACAATGTTCTATATTTGGTTCAAATTTGAGCCATCACATGATAAGTAAATTGTGAGAATGTTCTAGCAAAAGAGTTGGACTTGACACTCTCAGTCCCTAGTCTAAACAGAAAATTTAGTTATTTACCTTTGAGGTTGCTAGGAGACCAATGAGAAGGGCACCTTTCCTCTTTGCCCCACCCAAGTTCATGAGTCCATGTATTTTGAACTACAAATGGCTCCTGTGTCATGTTATCACCGGGGAGACTGACGTTATAATGCAAGATAATAGGAGGCTCAGACTCTCCTAAAAGTTGGGAGCCTAGGAGTTGGATTTGAAAGCTTCTAGAGTGCCCATTAGGAATGCCAACCAAAGAAATGGAAGAATCATCAATGAGGCCACAAGGAATATCAAGTATATTCTCGTATCTCGACTCTATCTTGTCAAAAGTACTTACAGAGAAAGGGCAATTTTTGTCTTCCTCGTTATCACTTTTGTTTAATTTGGAAGCCTTGTCCTTGTCAATTGCGGACAACAAGTCTTTCCACGCAACGGAGGCCTCTTTAACCCCTTTAGCTGTTTCAGGCAAAGCATCGGACCTGGAGAGTAGGGTACGCATGTGAGGCCATACAAGCAAGGCCCTCGACCCTTCTTTGTAAATGTCATGTGAAGCAAAAAGATCATCCAGCCCATCAACTTCTACAAAATGGGGTTTCCTATACGGCTTTTCTCCTTTCTTCTCCGAATCCACAGTAACAGAATCATTAGTTGTTGGATGGTTTCCAAAGAACTCAACAGCCGACTGCTTAGGCGTCTGTGTTGGAGGCTCGATTTTGAAAATGCTGGAGTATCGAAAAACCAATATCATCGCAAGAACTACGATTAACAAGCCCCCGGACCACTTCTTCATTTTCGTTAACCGGCGAGTCTGATGCTTATACAAAACCCCCATGACACCTCTACTCCTATCCCCTCTTTCTATAAGCAGTAAACCCAAGTGAGCATCAAACCCAGTGCCTCAAATCTCATCTTCTCTCACATTGTTGCTATGTTTAGCATGCACAATCACATTGAATGCTACTGTTCATTCTTCAATACCCAATAATACACAAAAATAAATAATTAAAAATCAAAACTTCAAAGGAAAAGTGGCCCAAAAATCAAAACCCCAGAAAACCCAAAACTCAAAAATCTTACTCATTCTCTCTTTCTGATGAGGATATAGTTCCAGACTTTCAGTGTCTCTATCAAGTATCTATCGGGGAAAATAAATGATTGCAAACTTATGAAGCTGCTTTTAATATAAGTTCAGAAGAAGCATTACCTTATACGTTGCTCCGGAAGTTCAAATCTGATTCTCCAAAAAGCCAAAGCACCAAATTTGCTATCAAATCTTACTATAAATGCAAAAGTTGCAATCTTTTAAGAAGAGTTCTTGAAATGGAAGGCTGAGGTGACCTTAATGCAGTGAGAAAAATGGACTGCGGATTCCGCGGTGGGGGGCATCCTGATACGGCGTCGTCTTTAGGAGGTTCCCTTGGCAACGCACAGGTGGATGTTTTGTCTGGATTTTATTTGTAAAAGATGAATAGTGTCTGATTCAGAAGCATTGAGGTTGCCGGGTCATTATCAGCGTGCGCAGGCGTGCCGATAATACTGTAAGTTTTTTTTTGATTTTTTTTTGAAACTAAGTTTTGTTTTGTTTTGAGAGCCGTAGGTTTGATTAGATTTAAATTGTTAATTGGCATTGACAGATATGAGTTACGACAGTTGATCGGCTCAGTGTGCTGTCTTTTTGCACTTATATTTGAATCTCCTTCTCAAGTTGTAAAGCATGTACTTGTACTCCCGACGAATTGTTAGTTCACCGTACTTTAAAATGTTACTTTGATGCCAATTAAGTTAGTTTTCTTTAAAAAGGATTGAAGATAAAATTCATGGTTTGGTAGCCAATATATTTTTAGTTTTTTTTTTAAGTTAGAGAGAGAGAAATATAATGAAAAAAAAGAAAGAAAGATATAAAATATAGAGAGAGAGTAGAAGTAAATTAAGTAGGGCTGGAAAAAAATCCCAAAAATCTCGAACCGAGCCAAAAAATTCCCGAAACCAAACCGAAAAAATCCCAAACCGAAATTCTCGAAAATTTTGGTACCCAATACCTAACCGATCCTGAAATTTTGGTACGGGAATCGATCTCAAGTTTTTGGGATTTCGGTATTCCCAAACCAAACCGAAAAAAAAAATATATATATATATTATTTAATTTTTAAATATATAATATCACATCTTTAAGGGGAACATCATCAACCTACAATAGTGAAAATTGAAATACTGAAGGAGCACTGGAAATCGATGATGGAACATATACATGTAGGAGCCCTAAGATAGATAGTGGAACATATGCAGAATTTTTAAATCACAAAAGATTGATAGATGGATACATAGATGCAGAATAAACATAGGAGATTGATAGATGGATACATGGATAGATTATAAGTTACAATTTGCTTGAGAAAACTTTACATCTATCTATAATATTTATATTATATATGTACAGAAGTTTACTCAAGCACATATTAACGTTTTAGACGTAATTTTGGGGACTAGCATGATTATAGATAGATTTACTAATTTACTCAAGCATATATTAACGTTTCATATTGGCAGATTGCTTTTGAATAGGCAGATACTAACTGGGCATTGTCATTTGATTGGCAGATTTGTGTGCACAGATTAGTAGAAACAAATTGGCAAATTGGGCATGCCTATATGTCAATTTTTCAATATAAAGGGTTGAATTTTAGCCCAAAAGCATAATATGTCAAATTTTAGTCCAAAAACCCAAAACCATTTCGGGATTCCCGATTTGTCCTGAAATCCCGAAAATTTGGTTTGAGATCGGTATTGAAATTGGGATTCCCGAAATATTTCGGTTTGGGAATCGGGACAAGGGTTTCGGGATTCCCAAAAATCGAGATTCCCGAAAATTTGGTTTGGAATCGGTATTGAAATTGGGATTCCCGAAAATTTCAGTTTAGGAATCGGGACACGGGTTTTGGTATGGGATCTCATACCGAACCACCCCTAAAATTAAGTAATACATAAAAATATATTCAAAAAGTAAAAATCCAAAACAAAAATCTATTTAAAATTGTTTTCATGTTGTGGTCTATTTTATTTGACATAAAGAGAAAGGGTCGGCGTCAAGGAGAAGAGAGAGAGATGTGTTTGTAGAATTGGGAATGTGTGTGTTGTTATCCCTTCTACTTTGTGCCTTTATTTATAGTTTGAGTGACTAGCATACATGTTAGATTACTAACGATGCTCAGTTGGTAACTACTATAATTTGAGTGACTAGCATGCCGTTGAAACGTGTTTCCATAAGCATTATTGCTCCGCCTCTAAAACCCAAACTTCCTCCTCTTGGAGGATCACGTACTAGATCTCGCAAGGTTGAACCGAATCGATCTTTCAGGCAACAGAAAAATCGATCTGTGTCGAAAACACATCCAAAGATGGGAAACCACGAGTATTTAGAGAGAACAAGATATCTACTTGCTTCAGATTTACATTCATATAGCATGATATGAAGCAACAAACTCCGTCCTGAAATCGGAACTGCAAAATACACAGGGAGAGGGGCCAATTTTCAGCACCTAATATCAAAGCATCTCAAGACGTGGAGGCATCCAGTTACGACTGTTCAAAAAACAGATCAACAAACTGCTCTAATTCAACAATTATCGGTTTTCAATCTCCGCCGGTGTCAAATGGAGTTCAAACTTCAAAAGTACGTAACTTGATGTCCACGTCAAATGCTTAGCTAAACTGATTCTCTCTGGCCTTCCAAAAATGAGGCAGCCAAAAACCCAAAAACCGTACCTGTTCAAGCACACAAATGAACGGAAAAAAAGCACTGTGAGCAGTCTTGCATCTTGCAGGATATATACTGATAGGATTAAGAACAGAAAAGGGAAGAAGAACAAGGGAGAAGGTAGTATTCATTACCTGCTAATATTCTTCAGCGCCTATAAGGCCAGCTTCGAGCACACGTTAAGGCATTCATCAAGTCTGGCTTCAAGCAAATCATATGTTCATCAGCTGGCCTTGATAAAGTGTAGTATGCCTCACCAGAAGTCGAAAGAGAAACTGGAATGGCCAGAAAATCACGTGCCATCCGAGAAAGGGTAGGGTACTTAGCTGCTGCACTTCTCCACCAAGCCAATGCATTAAAATCCTGACTCCAAGGCAAGACAGGTTGGTCCAAATATATATCCAATTCTGATATTTTTGCAGGGTGATGATTCGATTGGATAAACTGCCGGTAGTCTTGCAGCACAGTGAAAGTATGATTGGCACGTTCAGGAGGATCAGACTGCCCTTCTGAATGTGAATAACTGGCACAGTTCCCTTTTTCAGGAAAACGGATCACATATTCATCAAACTGTTTGCGAATGGCCTCCAAAACAGCTGGAACTTGTGAGTTTCCGTCCCTACTCTCAACTTTTGAACAAACAAATTCAATATATCTCATCTTGAATCGAGGATCCAGTGCTGCAGATATTGCCAACAGCAAGAACATGTGATCCCAGTACTCGTCAACCTTTCCCAACATGCCCTCAACTATTGACCTATTAAAACCCTCTGAGCCAATGGACATTCGGGTCAACATTTCACGAAGCTCATGAAGGTGATAAAGATAAACATTAGCAGTTACTTGTATTTCTGGTTCAAACAATGCTCCTGATACTTCATGTATGCTCTCTACAGCTTTACAAACACCTTCAACTTTGTTCCATTCCTCTGGGGATGGTACGTCATGAGAGTCAATCACATCCTTGGAAGAGAGTTTTCCAATAGACCACAATTTCAGAGCTTCTTGTAGATTGGCCATTTTAAGAAACCACATGGGGTAATCAGTTGTAAAAGTATACACTCGATGGACCTTGTGAACGATATCTTCAATCTTGTCGAATGCATCCTGCACCATATCACGGAACAGATCCCCACAACAATACACACGAAACAGCTGACGGTTACATCGGAGTTCCTTCTTTACATGGATGTATCTTTTCACATACTCAGCCACCTCATTACAGAACTTATCATTACCCATAGTGAGTGTGGATATCTTGTTCTCAATGCCCCAATCTTCCAGCGACCTAAATATGCCCCGATCTTCACATTTTTTAAGTAAATCATCAGACTGGCCTGAAACTGAAAGAGTACAGAAGTAAAGAACCCACTTTCGTAGCTTCCATTTCTCATCAATAAAATGCGCAGAAACGCACAAATAGTCACTGTAGTGTTGTCCCAAGTTACTGCTGCACTGCCCAAAGTCATTGTTGTCTGTGAGTACGTCCACAGAGAGGCTAATCTGTCCATCAAAGTTTCTTAATACTTTCTTAGTTTCCACTTTCATTCTCTCATATTCTTCCATGCATTCACTTTCAACCTCATTGAAAGTAGGCTTAAACAGCCGGTTAAACACGCCAATTGACTGTATGTAATCAACATTTTCAAAATACTTGGGTGGATCTTGGTTAGAGCAAATCCACTGTCCAAGAGCCCTTAAATCCCTTTTTGGATCGTATTCACGTACCTTCACATTGCCCTTTGTAACTGAAACTGACGAAGAGGATTTGGCATCCTTGCTATCACCACTGTTGTCACTTTCATTGGTTCCGGAAACCCCAGGCATATCTGAAACACACGAGATTATTAGTTCCATATCAAACCCATCATTTTTTCTACTAATTAGCGTATGATATCTATTCATTTTGCGTTATGGAGTTAAAGTACTTAAAAACGTAATCTTGGCGCAGAATCGTGGATACCACATTAACAATACAACCAAAAATCTTACAGTGAATTCATAACAACAGGAGCTTTATTCACAAAGACACAAATAGACTAGAAAATGACCCAAAAAATGACCCAGATATGTCTAAGCCCAGCCAGAACAAGATTAACAGCACCATGGCCAGTGTTCTAAAAGTCCCCACCTAGCGCCATCTAGGAGCTAGGCGGCTTGCCACCATCACGATTAATCCCTAAACGCTTAAAAAAAGAAAGAAAGGCCGCCTAGATTCGTGCATAAAATCTATTTCTCTTTCTTGTTTCGAGTTGAACTGTTGAAGTAGTATAAAGGAGTAATCTTGTGGCACAATCAGGGATAACCATTAACCGTATAACCAAGAATCTTACATTAAATTCTTAAAAGCATAATCTATATTCACTCACCAAACTGTGAACTCAAAGATCACAAATAAAAAAATCAGCACAAAATATTATCTGCCTTCCCAGTTTCGGTGCCCCTTCATGGCATTCTGTTTGTGTGGTCACGGTTAAGCCACGTCAACATTTTATATTACTATTCATTTTTGCCTCATTATCTTTAATAAAAACAATATAAAATGTTGACGTGACTTAACCGTGACCACACAAAACAGGAGGGCACCGGAACTGGGAAGGCAGACAATTCTCCTCCCTCAGAATATGCAGAACCAGACACATCAACAAAAACACAAGATTTCCAAGTTAAATTACTACAAAACAAACAAAAAAGGTAAAAATATTACACAGAGATCGTAAAAAGTGAATATCTATTCGCCCACTAAAGATAATACAAAGATATCCACAAAAAATTACAATATTGGTAAATGAAAAAGCACGAAAACGGCAGAAAAGACCAGACCCTCAGAACAAAAAAGAAGAATAAAACGCAGAAGGCACAACACGGAACGACATCACAGGAAGACAAGTGTACGAAATCGGTAATTGAAACGTCGATTTTGATAGATGAACAGTAAAGATGCAATCTTGAGTGGAGGACGAAGACGAACCTCGTCCGCGTCGAGTCGCAGTCGCTCAAGGGATTTTGGGGTTGTGGGAAATGGAGTAGACACTAGAGTCTAGACACACAGCGTCTGAATAGCTTAGCGGGAAAGTTATAAAATAAACACCATCGGAGCCGTACACGTGGCAGGGTTATTGATAAGACATGTCTTGATTTTTGCTTTTTGGTGTACAGGACAAAGTAAGACTTTTCGTTTTCTCCTTTCTCTCACTCGCTCGCTTCACATTTAGAAGAGTGTTTCTAGACTACATATATCCTAATCAATTCGGATTCTCGTCGGATCCTCGTAAAATGAGGATTTTGGAAATTCGTAAATTATTTTCGTTCATCGTATATCATGCTATTAGAAATTATTTTAAATATTTTTATTTAAAATTAAACACAAACAATATCTGATAAAAATTGATCGCACGATGTATGATAAGCAGACACAATTTACTAATTTCTAAGATCCTCACCAAAAGAATCCGGAGAGGATCCTATTGGCATCCTAATGGTGTTTTTATTTTATTTTTCTTAACGTTTTACTTATTAGAAATAAATCAAGTTTGAAACGAACTAAAATTTAACTAAACAAAACACTATCACATAATTTAAAAATTAAAAAGGGAGATGTATTGTATATGAAGTTTGATGGACTTTGCTTGACTCTATAGTTTAGGTATATTCAATATAAACTTTTATACCTCATCTTTTGAAGTTGACAATGTCATACCTCATCTTACGAATTTGTGCCAATGTTATACCTTCCGTTAATTGACCGTGAATTTTTCAGTTAAATGCTGACGTGGCTTGATCCGGGACCCATTTTTTATTTAAAAATTATTAAAAAATAAAAAAAATCATTTAATATTTTTTTAAATATTAAAATAATAATAAAAAGTTATTAAAAAAAAAAAAAAAAAAAACCAAAACAGCCGTCCCCTCCCCCCTTCTCTCTCTTCTCCCCATCTCCATCTTTCTTTCCCCTGCAACTGCAACCCAGAAAAAAGAAGAGAGAAAAAAAAAAAAAACCAATTTGTCTTCCCTCTCCGCACCCCCCTTCCACTCTCCACACCTAACCTCCCCACCTTCGCACCCAACCTCGCACCCACTACCTGAAACCCAAAAAAAACCCAGATCCTGATGGAATTGGGAAACCTTCGGCAAGCCGATTTCGAAGGTTGAGAACCTGGGTGCAGAGAAAATGGGAGGAATGGGTGTGGAAGGAAGAGGGTGGGGGGGGAGACAGACGAACTGGGTTTCCTTTTTTTTTTTTTTTTTCCTCTCTTCTTCTTCTTCTTCGGCAGGTGGGGGCGGGTGGGGGGGGGGCGGCGGACAAACTGGGTGTTCTCTTGTTTTTTTTTTTTTTTTTCTTTTTTCTTCTCTCTCTTCTTCTTCTTCTTCTTCTTCTGCAGGTTGGGTGGGTGGGAGTGGGGGTGGGGGTGGGGCGGGGCGGACGAACTGGGTGTTTCCTTTTTTTTTTTTGTTTTTTTGCTTTCTTCTTCTTCTTCTTCCTCCTCTTCCTCTCTTCCTCCTTCTGCTTCCTTTTTCTTCTTATTTCTGGGTTGGGTTGCAGGAAGATGGGGAGAGAAGGGGGAGGAACGAAACTGAGGGTTTTTTTTATATTTTATTATTATTTTAATATTTAAAAAATATTAAATAAATTTTTTTAATAATAAATTATTAATTTTTTAATAAAAAAATGGATCCCGAATCAAGCCACGTCAGCATTTAACTGAAAAATTCACGGTCAATGAACGGAAGGTATAACATTGGCACAAATTCGTAAGATGAGGTATGACATTGTCAACTTTAAAAGATGAAGTATGAAAGTGTCGTGATACCAATAGCTGAGGTAGTTTTTTGTCATTTACCCAAACTTATAAGGAGTTTGTAAAAGTCATTTTGTATTGAATAAAGATAAATGCTAAGAAGACTATCTCAAAAGTGAGACTTTTCATTGACTTTTTGTCAGCTCATGTTTTTGACATAATATTTTATAATGCTAGCACGAGAATCAACGTTAAACGGTGATGTGACAGAATTTATAAAAAATTCCTTTAAAGTCTCGTTAGCAACTTTTTATGACTTCTAACTTCTAAGTCTGTAAAAGTCTTTGTAATATTTAAGTATTGACTAGAACAAAACTTTTCTGCAACTTCCAAAGAAACTTCATTCTTGATAAAAATTTCTTTACACAAAGTTTTGAATATAATGAGCATGAGGATACATTTTGACAATGATCATCGCTGACTTCGATGACTTCGAGAAGGAACTGACTATGAACCAATTAGTGTTCATACCATTATGAATTTTCTGCGCAGCACCATCAACGAAGATATTGATTCCAACAAAGTGGACAATCAATAACACACCACCACAAAATTTAATATCCACGGAAAAAGACTTATAAATAACTTCACCAAGAAAGCACTTATCGACGGAAATACTAAGATGAAAAATAGATAAATAAAAATCCATAAGAAGAAAAAGGAGAAAGGCTAGAAAAATAGAAAGAGTTGCCACAAGCCCTTAAGCTGGAGCAAGGGACGACGACTATGGAGTTCGTAGATTTAAGGTTTGATAAGAGGAAGGAGAGAGAGAATCATGAATGGGGAGTTTCTGGCAACGGATGATATTTGTGGTTGATAATCATGAGGCATTGACAACCATGACTTGCATGGATCGATACGTAATTGATGATCCAATGGCGATTACTATTCTATACTCTAGGCCTTAAATGATGTCTAGCATTGAAATAAATTTTAATTACTCGTTAAAAAGACCAAATTACTTATTAAGTTTACTGCAGGTTTAAAATGAAGGGAATTTTAATGAAAAACTCATGGTACGGTTCATTTTAACGAAAAATTACATTTTTACACTAAAAAGTAAATCATGCTACTATTCACTTTACCCTTTATTTTGTGGAGGAGGATTCTCTCCCCCTTTTTTCCCACACATTTTCATCTTCCCCTGTTTTTGTTGTCACGGTTAAGCCACATCCTTTTGTCTTATTATCTCTATAAAAAAATCAATATAAAATGTTGACGTGGCTTAACTAAGACCACACAAACAGGGGATGATGAAAGTGTATGGGAAAAAAGGAGAAGAGAATCCTCCTTCTTATTTTGTCCTCATCGTTAAAACTCAAAGTTTTAAAATCATTTTCATTAGTTTCCTTTGAAATGAATTAGTCACCCAAAAAGCTCTCCCCCGAATCCTACTATTATTGTTGGAATCAAAATGAACCAGTTTCCTTATCAGTTGCCATCAATTTCTTCATTCAGCATGCATCGTATCTAATATTATCCAATCCATTCTCATCCACCACACGTGGCCTAAGGGAAATAGTTGACCCTGTTGGATTCAATGGTAAAATTAACGGAGTACGCCATGTATATTTGTAATTTAGAATTTTTCGAAAGCATTTTATTGTCAAATAGAACATGAGACACCAATCATGTCCATTTTTGTCCTCATGAACAAGTCAAATAACCAATATTTCCAATACTACACATTAATTAAGGACAGTATTATCCACACACGCATTTATAACTCTCACATCTCTCTCAATTTCTAACCGTAAGATCGAATGAATTAAAGAAGATTAATGATAAAAAGTTAACAAGAATGTATGAAAGGTAAAAAGATGTGTGCGAATAGCACTATCCTTAATTAATGCACACACAAATACAAGAAATAAGGTGATCTCAACTTGATACATATATTAAACCATCTCCAGCCATAAAGTTAACCAGTTCTCACCATCCAAGGGAAACAAGTTCACAAACAATTGCAAGTTACAACCAAAATACAAGAGGAGATGTTCAATCTCTCTAGTGGAGTTCAAAAGTAACACACTTGATGTCCAAGTCTTCCAAAATAGAGGTCATCACAAAAGCCAAGTACCTGTTCAAGTCATCAAATGCTGAAATACAAGCATAAGAGATTTCATCAGGGAGAGAATAGTGAGTAAAAAAAATATTAGTAACGGAAATTAAAACAAAGGAACACAGAAGGAAGCTTGAGGTGTAAGTTAACCTGTTAACATTCTTCCACGCCTACTAAACAAGCTTCGATCGGGCGAATAATAGGCCTGGCTCCAAGCCAACTAAATTTTTCTTGGCTGGCCTTGGTTCAATGTAGAATGCCTCATATGAAGTTGCAATAGAAAATGAAATGGCCAAAAAGTCTCGTGCCATCTTGGAAAGAGTAGGATACCGGGCAGCTGCGGTTTTCCACCAAGCCAATGCAGTGAAATTCTGACTCCAAGGCACAACAGCTTCTCCCAAATAGCGATCCAAGTCTGATCCTACTGAAGGGTAATTATTCATTTGCACGTCCAGCGAATATTTATCAAACAATTTGTGAATGGCCTCCGAAACAGCTGCAACTCGTGAGCCTCCCTCTGCACCCTTAACTTTTGAACAAACAGTTTCTACAAATTGCATCTTTAACCGAGGATCCAGTACTGCAGCTATTGCCAAATGCAAAAACATGTCGTTCACATACTTGTCAAGCTTACTCAGCATGCCCTCAGCTATTTTTCTTGTAAAACTGTCTGAGTCATTGTACATTTGGGTCAGAACATGGCGAAGCTCATCAAGGCGATAAAGATAAACATTCGCAGTTAGATCTTTTGTTTCAAACAAAGCATTTGATACTATATATATACGCTCTCCAAAACTTTGCAAACACCTTCAACTTTCTTCCATTCCTCAGCGGATGGCACTTCGTAAAGAGTCTCATCTACCGAGGAGAATTCTCCCTTAGACCATAACTCCAGAGCTTCTTTTAGCTTGCTACTAGTGAGATACCACAATGGTAAATTTGCAACAGGATACAACGGGTGAACTTTGTTAATGATATCTTGAATCTTTTGAAACGCACCATTCACCATTTCGCCAATTAACTCCCCACAACAATACACGCGAAACAGCTGACCATCAAGTTGGAGTTCTTTCTTTTCTTGGATCCGACCCTTCACAAATCCAGCTAACGCATTATACACACTATCATTGGTCATAGTGAGTGTGGATACCTTGTCCTCAATGCCCCATTTCTTAAGGGGACTAAAAATGCCCCAATCTTCGTCTTCAGGAAGGAGATCATCGGTATCTTCAAGAGAACAGAAATAAACCTGCAGCTTTTTCAGCTCCCATTTCTCATCAACAAAATGTGCAGAAAGGCATAGATAACGATCAAAGTTTTTTTCGTTCATCATAATGTCCACCGAGAGGCTAATCTGCCCGTCAAACTTCTTTGAGATTTCTTTGGTACCCATTTTCTTCTGTTGAGAAACCAAAAGCTCAATTAGTAGTCAGGAAAACCCCCATACTTCCTAAGAAACACAAAATAATTAGAAACCTAGAAACCCCATCCTTTTACTAATAATTCACGCATGTCATCTATTTGTCTTGCATTATGGAACTAACCCTATGGTTGGATGAGGGAATTTCTAAAGTTTCTTGACTCAGTTGTCAAATATGCACTCCATAAACACTATCAATGAACTACTCGTGCACAAAAAACTACTACTAAAACTTTACAAATGCACTGAACACATAACTTTCGAATGACTCCTTTACTCTCGTATGTATTCATCTAGTCATTTTAAAGTCAAATTTCAAAACCAACTTTTCAAACACAAGAAATAGCTTCCAATTTTTGGTCCGTTGTCAAACAATAATTCAGTTTTCCCTTTTTTAGTAGAAACTAAAAACAAAATGTTATCAAACGAACCCTAAAATCTTCATCCTTTGTTTTTCAAAGTAATTGCTTCCAAAGTCCATGCGCTTCTCCATAAGACCAATTAAAGTGATTTTATTTTCATTTAAAACACTCTCAAATTTTTTTCTAAACGCTCTAAAATTGATTTTGGTCATCCCATAATAACTCCCAAACACTCAAAAAGTAAAATTTGAGTATTATCATGGAAACCCATTAACAAAATTACCAAAAATCTGATCATAAAAATATTATAACGAAAAAAGAAATTATACAAATATGCTAACTGGTATGTAAAGAGACAGAATAATCCTGAACCAAAAAAAAAAGTGAAGCACAAAAAGCATCAAATAGAATTAGAATACATGAAGCACAACATGTGTGATTAATATTTGAAACATTTAATTGATAATATCTCCCAAAGAATGTATTCTGATAAGAAGGTATTAAAAAGGTACAATTTTGAGGAGAAATCTAACCTCGTTAGGTATCGGAGTCGTGAGAGCAGGAGTCGCCGGATGGAAAAAGGGGAAAGAAGAGGCACAGAGGAATTTAGGGCTTCTCCGAGAAGAGGAAGAGACTGGTGAGAGAGAAACACAGTATACAGGTAGGCTTGTGTAACTATCATTTTGGCGGGAAAGTAAAGAGTACAGCATCGGCACTGTACACGTGGCAAGCTCTTTTTTTTTTAATTTTTTAATTTTTATGATTTTAGTGAAAGCTGACTCGTTAATATTAGAATCAAAACTAGCTTTAAAATATAAAGTGCAGAGAGTCCGAGTCTTATTTTTAAAAGAGTAGCCTTTTTTAGGCACAGTCAAATTTTTTTTTTCCATTTTTTAAAAAACGTTCAACTAATCATTTCATCACGATAATCTATTTTTTTTAGGCAAAGAAAAATGCTTACTAAAGCAGTTCAACTTCTTCTGATCATTATTACGTGATTCATATAATATTTGAAATCAAATCAAAACGCGTGACATGTATAATACGAGTCTAGAGTTAATTCCTAACAAGCAATGAACAAAAATAGTAATTATAATACAACGTTTAAAAATGTATGAAAAGGGAAAAAAAATTTAGATGGTACCTTACACCAATAAATGAGAACACAATTTTTTCAAAAGCTATCATGTAACTTGTCAGAAGATCTCTATCACGTTGAGGAAAAAAAAGCCAAGATCTCTGGCACTTTCGAGGAAAACACTCATTTGCTTGGAAAATCCAGAGACAGGGCCGGAGGAGCATTGCGTCTCATGTCAATCAGACTCAACAAAGTTAAAAAGTGGGCAACCTTTCCTGGCTAAATAAAATAATTTCATTTAATTTAATTCAATTTTTGTTTGGTTCATAGCTTTTAGATGTATTGAGCAACCCTAGCCGGCTAGCCCTAGGGGTGGGTAAAAGAGGACTGTGAACTGTTCAAGCAGGACAAATCAAATCAATCCAACCGTTTTGGTTCGATTTCAACTTGTTAACAAATAAGAAGGGTACTGTGCGGTGTTTATTAGAGCAATTTCAGTGTGCAATGGCACCTTATGGTAGTTGGCAATTGAATCTCCTCTAGTAAATGCTAACTACTTTTAATAAATAGTAATTGATTTTTGCATTTTCATTCCTAAATTTCGAATAAGATTTTTAATTGATCTTATTACGTCATATGTTATTATCCGAAAGTACAATTTTTTGTGAATAGATTTTAAAAAGATTTTTAACTAATTTCATCGGGCCACGCGACGTGTCCTTATTTATTTAGAATCGTTGAAAATATTGAAATGTGGTGTAAGATGAGAGAAAATGATAAGGTATTTATAATAAATAAATAAAAATTATAATTTTTTTTCTGATTTTTAATTAGTTTTTTTTAAAATTTATTAACTTTATTACTTTGAATCGTCGAATTACAAAAAAATTGAAATCCAATAGTCCAGAGTGAGACACGTGGCTCACCCATACATTTCTGAATTTTTTTCTTTTTCTAAAAAATTTTCAAAGCCGAAAAAACTGGACCGTTGATCTGAAAATCAAACGATCTAGATTCAAAGTGACTAAGTGGGGTTGACACGCAGGTCCCATCGTCTGAAACACGTCCCCACACCCGCATGTTGCCCACGCACCTGACGCAAATTTTTTTAAAACGTGGTTGACGTCAGCCTGACGTCACTTCCCCTCAAACACTCAGGCCACTCCTACCTGTCATCTCCCACGGGCTCCCTCTTAGCCCAATAGCCCGAATGGGCTGGAGCTAGTTTGAGGGGCAATTGGATTGGATTTGTTGCCAATCCCCAAGGGTAAATACCACAGTGGAGGTGCTCTTATTTCGACAGATATGTGATTTGGTTGCCGAACCTTAAATATTCTCATTAAAAAGGTATATAAAAACTTCATGGGGCACCTTAGCCGCGATAACAAGATCAATTTGCATAATCACGAGATCAAGTTAATTATATAAACTTTTGCATCTAATTTAATTAGTGCATAAAATAAAGATTTCCTCATACATCGAGCATAAAATAAAAAGAACATAAAAGCAAATATGATATGAAATTAGCCTGCATTCCACATCATACCCATTGTCTCACACGCATGCACACCCACCCTCTACCTCTGGAAATCAAAGACAACCAAAACAAGATCCATTCAACAGTTTACTACAAACAAAAAACAAAAAGATGTCCACTTTCCCTAATGGAATTCAAAATAAACAAGATGCCCTCCGGGGTAAGATGTAACCGGCAAAGATCATCTAAAAGCAAAGAAACGTACCTGCATCAAACAACACCCCCTGATTTAAATTAAAATCTGGTAAGAAATCATGTTGCAGGAGTGAAATAATGGAAAATAATCACAAAAATTACATGAAAACAGCAGAGAACAAAATAGTAGTGATGACCTGCGAACAATCTTTCAGAGCCTCCCAGCATACCAGCTCCGGGTACACAATAAGGCATTCAGAAAGTCCGGCTTCAAGAAAGCAACACGTTCATCAACTGGCCTTGGTTCGGTATAGAATGCCTCAAATGAAGTCGCAACAGAAACTGGAATGGCCAAGAGATCGCGTGCCATCCTCGCAAGGGTAGGATACTTGGCGCCTGCGGTTCTCCACAGGTCAATGCATTAAAATCCTTGCTCCAAGGTAAGATCGGTTCTTCCAAATAGCAATCCAAATCCCATCTTTTTGTAGGCTGAAGTGGAGGAGTAGAGTCGGGAGACTCCCCTTCTGAATCTGAATCCAAAGAAGATGAATCACTCACGAAGCTCTCGTTTTCAGGAAAACGGATCACATACTCATCAAACCTTTTGTGAACGGCCCCCAAAACAGCTGCAACTTGTGAGTCTGCATCCTCACCCTTGACTTTTGTGCAAACAAATTCTACATATTTCATCTTAAATCGAGGATCCAGCACTGCAGTTATTGCCATGAGCAAGAACATGTCATCCCAGTACTTGTGAAACTTCTTCAACATTTCCTCAACAATAGTTCTGATAAAACTGTCCGAGTTAACGGACATTGTGGTCAGAACCTCGCGAAGTTCATGCAGGTGATAAAGATACACGTTAGCGGTCAGATGTTTTGTTTCGAACAATGCATTTGCCACTTCATAGATGCTATCCACAAGGTTGCAAACACCTTCAAGAGTCTTCCATTCCTCGGGGGATGGTACGTCGTAATCATCAGTCACATCTTTTGAAGAGAATTCTCCCATATGCCATAACTCTATAGCTGGTTTGAGCTTGGACCTCGTGAGATACCACAGGGGTAATGATTTCGAAGAATACAGTAAAGAAACTTTGTCGATCAAATCTTCAATCTCTTCAAATGCATCCTCAACCATTAAACTGAGTGTTTTCCCCAAACAATTCACATTAAACAGCTGACCGCCGAGTTGAAGTTCCTCCTTTTCTTGGATGTGAGTTTTCACATACTCGGCTAAATAATCAAAATTAGTTGTGGTGACTGCTGATATCTTGTCCTCAATGCCCCAATCTTGAATGGACTTAAAAATTCCCCAATCTTCACCACAATCATCAGATGAATCGCTGAGATGACGGAAGTAAAGCACCCACTTCCTCAGCTTCCAATTCTCGTCAACAAAATGCACGTAAAGACATAAGTAAACTTCACTATCATAGTCGAAACTAAGCGATTTTTGGTACCTCAATAAGTCCACAGAAAGGCTAATTTGCCCATTGAAATTTTAAAAGAATTCCTTAATGCCCAACTTCCTTTCCCCATATACTTTCATGCATTCACTTCTAACCATGCCATAAGTAAGATTAAACCTTGGGTTAAGCCTAAGTGCCAAATTCCTAAAAATAGGATGCTTCACCAACGTAGGCGGAAACTCGACGGAGCAAACAAAGTCCGCGACAGCCCTCAGAGTTTTCTGCTCGTCGTATTCGACGAGCATTTGCCCCATCCGTAGATAGTAGATATCTTCAACCACCTTAAATGGAAGAAGGCCTACAACGTACATAAACACTGCAAGTTCTGCAGTAGCTTTTTGCACATCATCATCTTTATCAACCCCCTCCTCAACATTATCCCTTGTATCTGAATCAGATGGAATAGAAATCCCATCCATTCCATCATTGCTACCCACAACACTGCCTTCAATTCCATGATCAGACATATCTAGCTAACAAAAATTATCATAACTTTAGAACCCTAGAAACCCTACTTTTTAAAACATTAATTCATGCAAGTTGATTTATGGCATGTTTGAGATTGCTTTGCTAAGTGTTTTCTAACAACCCAAAAGCGCTAATGACAATTGGCATAAAAACTCAAAAAACGTTTTTGGGTTGTAAATTGAACCGCTTTATATATGGAGAAGCACAAAGCACCTATTCCGTGCTTCTTACAAAAGCAGTCCAAAACAAGCATTTCGTCTATTTCTTTTGCACTATGAAGTAAAACCAAGAATACCCATCAGCAATATAACCCAAAATCTTGCAGTGGAATCTTAGAACTTTAGAATTTATTCAACCCCATAGAACTCTGAACTCAAACCTAATATACTGAATGATATAATATCAACAAAAGACACAAAAACAGACCATATAGGTAAATAAATGTACAAAAAATAGACAAGACAGAAAAACAAAAACTCATAGTTCCACAAAAAATATATCATGTGTGATCATTCTACGAAATATATAACTGGAAAAACAAATACATGATTTCGAGTGGAAGCCAAACCTTTGTTTTCTGGTGATGAATCGGCGAGAGGAAGTGAGGAGGGAAGCGGAGAGCAAGGGACTGTGGGGGTTGTGTGGCAAGTGGAATGGATTGGGAAAGAAACGCAGTATACATGGGCTGCTCAGGATGCGGCTCATTTTAGCGGGAATGCTAAGCAACAACAGCATCGAACCGTACACGTGGCTAGGGTATGAACAAAATGTCTCTTCGTTTCTTTCGCACCCATTTCTTTTCCTGCTGTAATTTTTCTGCACACATCGAATCAACTCTGGAAGGTTTCGGTTTGATGCTCCGAAGAGGTGGATAGAGCATTAAAGATATAAATCGGTACGAGAACGGGTTTAAGGTTCGGATTTGTTGTTCAAGGCAGTGAGGATATTATAATCCCATATAATCGAATCCGCCGCTTTTAAAATATATTGTGACCAATGGACTACTAACCATTCAATTTGTTTCGTGACCAATTTATTTTTATTTTGCAATGGGGAGAGGGGGAAAACTGTTACCCAATGGCGACTATGAAGGTGGGGAATGGGGATAGGGGTAGACACTTGATCAAGGATGGGGATGAGAATGACATATCTGAGCTTGCTTCAATCTATTGTCATCCCTAATCAAGTATCAGTTATCATGTCATCCATTAGTTATTTAGGGTCTCTCGTATTAAACAATTTCATAATTTTTTAAAACATTTTTTAAGAATGTCTTTTAAGAACAATTTTCTTTAAGGCCTAAAAACTTGTTTGGTAAGAGATTTAAAATTGTTTCTAAATTTACAATTAAAAAAACCCCTACAACTCCCTTTTGATTCAGAAATTACAGTTAAATTCAATTGGACAGATAGAGAGATCCAAAGAGAGGGTTGGAGAGAGATGACAGAGGAAGAGCCGAGAAAGGAGAGAGAAGTAGGAGACAAAGATTCGGAGGAGAGGAGGAGAGAGAAATAATCAGATCAGGCGAGAGAGAAAAATAGGATACAAATAGAGAGCTAGCAGAGAAAGATCGGAAGTGAGAGTAGAAGGAGAGAGAGTTTAGAGTTTACTACTTTCTCCTCTACTCACTCCCGATCTTTCTTAGCTAGCTCTTTATCTCTATCCTATTTTTTAATACAAGCAATAATATACACAAAATCAATCTTGTCAAGGCAAAAGAGCATTGGTGGAAATGCTCTTAGGTGCTTTTGGGCTCAAATCCTAGCGAATACTTGATAGTGTAAGCTTTTCTTTGTTTCTGGTATATTACGTGGAGCATGAAGCAAAGAGATGATATGCAACAAAAAATTACAGCTCTTATATACTTGAATAGGTGAGGTTCTTTTACTTGTCCCAATTCCGAAGGCGCTACACCATAACATAAACACACGGTGCAACGCAATCACTAGGATTTTACTTCCTAAACCTTATCATACATCGTGTTCATATGGCACCAGATATACAATTGGCTTTCAAAATGATCGGCACGATCACCTTCGGTAGTCGGTGCGTATACATCGACTATTCTAAGATATATACATAGAATGTCTGAAACCTATACATATATATAGGTGAGCTCTGGTAACCGATGGCAAATGTATGCGCTATATATATAAGCCTTGTACTAAGAATCGTATCGATTGTGTTTGAGGCTAACACCATTCATATCCATGTCGGAATTCGACCACGAAAATCCATGTCCGCATTTCATACGTCGTCCTTGTCACTGGTCCTTTACACCGCTTCTTACAAAACACCTGTATGGAACAGCCTCACCGTTGTTGTAAACCTAAGCACCCATGAAGACATCAATATGATAATTTTTCGTGCAATGATCACAACTAGAATACCTGCCAGACGGTACGAACATCTGAGCATGCAGGATTGTGACAAGACCACAGCAGAATTCCCGAACACCATATTTCCTCACCATCAACGATCTCGGGATCAGTTGAAGCGGCTGCCAAAAGTTGAACTACGAGGAATAGATGCCAGCACCTGTCGGGGTGACCCTGGTTCTTTTGATGTAGCTTCAGCACTGGCGTTATCGACAAATGGCGCATATGGCAATGTCATACTCTTTTTCAGCATTTGCTGAATAGCATTGCAAAACAAGAAAGTTCATGTAAAACGTCAACTATCCAGGAAGAATGTCACAAAAGTTGAGAAGAATATCACAAACAAGAAGCCCTCATAAAGATATCTGTATCTATCAGCAACACCAATGCAACGGTGTAAAATACTTTCGTTTTTTCTTCAGTTTGCATATTTTCGATTTTTCTTTAGTTTGTATGTACAAGTTTAGCATTTCATGGTGAACCAAGATATGGCATTAAAATCTAACCTTTGGTTTGTTTGGTCCATAAGTGTTCATTGCTCGTTCAATTGATGAGTACACGTCAAGTGCTTGGGGGGTATCACGGAGGCACTTTATGATACGAACGTGTTCCCTCATCTCTGATTTATCTTGTAAATAAAGAATGACCCGTGAAGGTGGAGATTTTGGATGGTCCTTTTTCCCGTACGACTTTTCCATTATCACCAGGTCATCCCAAAGTACATCCCACAATACAGAACACGGATCCCTAGCGGGGTTGAACTTCTTCTGAGCTACATTGAAGGGTTGCTGAATGACAAAAGTTACAATGTCATTGTTTGGTGACTTTTACTATGACTTATAGATGATAGGAAAGGACTGATAGCACTACGAATGATTCTAATTTGCTAACTTACTTGCAACAGTATCGCTCTTCGATGAGTGACTAGAAGAATTTTTCCTTTGCGTAGTAAAGAGTGATCTTCGTAAGCATCTGATAGAGCAAACTTCCCACGTACTTTAAACAGATCAACCTGGAGGAAAAATGAGCCTGATTCCGCCAGCTGCAATATAGCCTTCATGACCGAGAAAAATAAAGTTTTAGTAAGAACAAGCAACAAAGGGGTATCAATAAAACTAAACCAAGTTCAACTAATAAAAAAATAAAAATTTACTGACAAAGCTGTCAAACAACATGTACCTGTCCCTGTGCTTTGTACCCATCATATAGTCGAATCAAATTATCACCACCGATTACACGAGGCAGCCTTTTGCGGAGGAGTTGCTCATCAGAAGTTATTGCTGATGCTATCTTCATTCTCATCGCATTGGCACCCTCAGTAGTTTTTGACAGAAGATCTAGAACCCCGCTCACTGGTTGTGCGGCTGCACCTATTAATCCTTTCCCAACACCTTGAACAAAACCCTCAACACCAGAATTTTTTGCACCTTCAAGCGGCTTTGTCAATATGCCAGTAACTCCTCTAAAGAGGCCTTTTGCCAGTGCTCCACCTCCCTCTCTGAGAACATCACCAAAGTCCTCTACACCCTTGCTTTCCTGAAAAGCGAAATTTATGAAAAAAAATAAGTACAAACAGTCCAGCTTATATAGCTTTTAAATTAAATACTGAGACTTTGCAGTGCCGAAATTGCAATGAACAAGAGCTGGAGAAGTACAGCCCAAGGAGAGGATGGTACATTGCATTTGCTATATTCATTACCATATATAAACAAATTCATGTAAAAAAATGAATAACAACTTCCCACATATATGTAGACCAATAATTGTTTCATCTCCCTCACATGTATTATAAGAACGTAACACTGGTGCAACCATAAAAAATTGTATGTATGATAAAAATCAGTGCAAAGGCGTAACCAAAAAGACCCTTGGCATTAATGATATCCTATTTTAAGCAATTATGTGAAATTATATTAATTTGAATGACAATCTAAAGCAAACCTTTCGCTGTCGGCTTTGAATGAACTTCTTATCAAATGATAAGGCAGCCATGCCCTTGCTCATATGTCCAAGGGCACTACTTGCATTGCCCAATATGTCAACACCAGATAGCAATTGAAGAGGTTGGCCTAAAAGATCCTTTTGAGCGTTTGAAATAGCAATACTAATCATCGAACTCTGCCTCATGCACACGTTCTCATCAAACTTTTGGTATATCCTCACCTAAAATAACAAACGTAAATACTTAGGCCAGCCGAAAGCTTCCAGGATGAATTCCAGAAAGAAAGAAAAAAACCATGAAATCACAAAACAGCGGGAGGAAGAACCCAACGCTTACTGGCATATTCTCAGTGTTCCCCAATGCAGTCATCAAAGATGCCCAAAAGCCAAGGACGCCTCTTGGCCGCTGACTAGGTGACATAGCCATGGACACTTTGAATCGAACCTCTGAAATGCTAAGAACTCTGCAAGTACAAGTAACATTATTTAAGGGAATTACGATTAAATGTAGTGAAAAACAATGATAAGACAATTTTGGAGTCCTTGAATACCCAATTTCAATAATCGGATCAACAGAAACAGCAGTTGTTTGAGTATCAGACAACCGACTGAGGTTGACCTGCTGAATCATCTCATGAAGGCGCCAAATGATTGGCTCATGAATGTTTACCAAAAAGGCAGAGTTTTCAGGTCCCTGAATAATCAGTTGCATGTAATTAATATAAACTGGAGAAAAAATAATGAGAAAACCTTCTTTTGGAAAATGGTAGCTTTCTTATATTTACCTGGAGACCGATATATGGATAGACACATAGATCTAGTGACCCATTTGATTGCATTGTGATTGAAACTTTCAAGATATAGTCAGTATCATCTCCAACTTTCTGAGGTCTAAAAAGAACTGGAGTTGGACTAAGGGGCAACTGGTTATCCAATTGTATCCCGCGCATTCTAAGTTTGAACCTGAAAACAGGACACAAAAAGGCTTCCAGGTTTAATAATTTTCGGACATTACAATCCTGGTAACTACACATAATGCTGAAAGAATCACAATTTTAGGCCACAGTAGTTTGATGATAATGTTGCATCATTTAGCATTTTTTTTCCCTAAATGTATTTATTAGCTTTTGAACTTGATATGTATATGTTCACTATGTTACAGGACGAAGATGTTGAGAGTTGTCCCACATCGGTGAGGGATAATGTTTGCTATGTGCTTATATGGTCTTGGGCTACTCCCCATATTGCCAATTGGTTTTATGGTGGAACCCCAATTTCATCATGGTATCAGAGCAAGGTTGTCCACGTGTCAAGCCCAACGGCTCCACGTCACCCAGTTGTTGTCCACGTGTAGGCTTGAAAATCCGCCACACGTGCGGGGGCGTGTTGAGAGTTGTTCACATCGGTGAGGGATAATGTTTGCTATGTGCTTATATGGTCTTGGGCTACTCCCCATATTGCCAATTGGTTTTATGGTGGAACCCCAATTTCATCAGAAGATTGCCCCTTACAGGGTATGAAGCTGAAGAAAGCTGGGGTTCTACAATAAAACCATTAGGGTGTTCCTCCCATCAATGTGAGATTCATTCTCAATACTCCCCCTCATGCGTGCGAGTTTTCAAGCCTAGCACGTGGACAACACAAAGCGGGTGACGTGGAGCACGTGTTGCCACACGTGGAACATCCTGCTCTGATATCATGAAGAGATTTGGGGTTTCACCATAAAACCAATTGGCAATATGGGAGTAGCCCAACTTATAAGCCCATGCAAGGTCCCTCCTCCCATCAATGTGAATTCATTCTCAACATTACACAAGTAGAATATCGTTACAACAACACTCAAGGTTTTCAACAGTTATGAAAACTGCACCCCACTGACTAATAAATTAAACAAATTGTTCTCCAAGCCAAAAAATTGAAAGCAAACGTACCTACTGATTCCTGAACCTAAGCCAGTTGAATATGCACACACAAGATTCTGGACCGAAAGGTACAAGATTTCTTCGGGTGTATGGTCAATAATGGATATCCCAAGCTCAGCAAGCTCAATGATAACATGAAACTCACAATCAGCGATCACTGGTGATTGTTGCTGTATAGAAAGCTGAGACAGAGGCGATGAGTGGCTTGTACTAAAGATTCCAGAAGGATCAATTTCTGGCATCCAGTCACTGATCTTGATGACATTCACTTTCTCTTCTTTTATTACGGTAACACGTAGAGCTTTAGAAGGCACATTTCCCACATGAATGGGTTGGTGATCAGAAATCTCATCAATATCATACTTCCCTGATTTTAATGGGTCTTCTCCCTCAACCAGGATCTCTAATAAACGTCTTCTGCCAATATCTTCCCATAAAAAGGAAGCTGCTGTATTGGGAAGAAGAACTTTCCATGAATCGTTGGTACCATCCACTTGCCGAATTCGGATGGGTAAAAACATGGAACGATTTTCAATCCTGTTGATAAAAAACTATCAGCAGTGGACCAAAAAACAAAAGAACACATGCATACAAGTAAAGGAGAAGAAACCGTATTTATGAATTATTGTACTGTAATAAGAAAACTTCCATATTAACAGACATTACAAAGTTCAACAAAATTTCACTTTCATAAAAATAATTAACTTCCTTATCTTATGATAACTACATTCGCTCTTTCCATTTCAGAAGCTTTCATAAGACATAGTGAACTGTTACCTGTAAGGACTAATGGAAGAGTTTGGACGGAAAACAACTTCATAGCTTGAGTTCTTAGCTCCACTTCTTACAGCTATTCGAAATTGAAGTTGATCATTTCCGTCATCCTTCTTCAAGCAAACACGCATGACACCTTCACTAGAAACACTAAATGGTGCACTCCATTTGTAATCATCCACCCGCACCTGATAAGAATAATAAATCCCATATGGGATTCAGACAAATAAATCCCATATGGGATTCAGACAATGTATGCTATTCATGCATAATTAGCGAACATGAAAGATTATAAAACTTCACTGACCTTCAACAATTCGACTTTGGCACTAGACTGCCAACAAAAGGGCTTTGGAGAGTCCGTAGGATGAATCCATGCCACGGACTGAGAATCACACTGTTGCAGGCAGAGTCTGTAACCAACTCTATTAATAAACAAGGTGTGGGGCTGGAAGTGCACAACCTGAATATTAACCATCGAGCAGTTGTTTATTATTATTAACATATACCAAAGAAACTTGACAAATGCGTAGCTTATAAGTACCATCAAGTACAAAAAATTGGGACTAACAACAATAGCTTTTACTAAGGAGTAAGGAACCTCCAATGAAAGGAACCTTCTGTCCATTCTAAACATGCAGATGGCTTGGTGAAGAGAATCTTTCATCATTTTTCTTTAGGCCAAGGGTTATCTTATTTTCTGTAATCCAGCTTCAGAGCTAATGTTTTACAGACTAATTTGGTAAGTCGCTCATCACATTCTTTCTAGCAGTTCCTTGGAGGAGAAACATTGAAGATTTAAGTCACAAGATATTTAAATTCAACCTTTGTTCTGTCTGAGGTCATGCTCAGTCTCGATGAAAGCTTGTAATAAGATCCATCTGAACTGAATACTTTTACATCAAGCCTTTCCTGGAAAAGAAAGTTCAAAGATCATATGATAGAGAACAAATTTCAGCAACTGCAAAGCAATACTCATGAAAAGGAAAATGATTTGATGCTCTATTGAAATCACCTTCTTTTCCAGTTCAAAAAGAGATATCCCAGGACTGTAAATTTCTGAATGATGCATGGCAACAGAAAGCCCCACTCGTGAGGACAGATACACATCTTTTTGAGATGGAAACAGCGAAGCACCACTACGGCTAGCATAATCTTGTGGAGAAAGCATGTTAGGAACAGGACTAGTGTCCTCAATAACATCAAGTACTTGAATGTTTCTCCTTGTGGCAGAATGCTTCCTGTCCCTAGAGTTTGTGGGACTTCTCAAGGCTGGTGTTGCAGACTTGACTGCCCTAGAAAGCATTAGGGAGTCCGTATCTGCATTGTCCGAAGGTTCTACTTCTACCACTCGATATGCCAAAGAAATAGATGAATCATTAGTAATCCAGTATGGAACAAAAAATTTTATTGTTTTGGGTGCAACAGTGGTTCCTCCCATGTCACGTTCAATACTCACGCGCAGTCTCCTGCGAATATGATGGTAATGGAGATAATGAATCTGATAATTAATATTACGTGTTACATTATTTACAAGAAATGTTTAAATTTTCCAATAAGTAATCATTTCAGACATACCAATGAGACATCATCCTAGAACATTATAAATGGCACACAAGTGTAGAACAAAAAATATGAGGAAACGTCATACAAAAAATTAATTCCATGATAAAAACCTAACATAGCATTACAGCAAGAGATTCTGAGTTGGAATCCTTGCAATTAAAACCTTTTAATGTTCATTGAAAACCATGTATTGGGTTTCATGCTGGTTGACAGAAATCCACAAGGGAGAAGTGTTGAATATTATATGAATTTACCTACATCCTAACAGGTTGAGCTTTTGGGAACAACAGTACAATAACACCTTTTACAACAAACAAACTAAAAAATGTCAAAGAAATCTTTTCTCCGGAACCACAAACCTTTTACTTTTCTGGTGAACCATCCAGAATGACGAGACATGGTCATTGGAATAAAGATTCAAAAGAAGAACGGGGTCCTGCCAGAACAACCATAGCCATTAAACTCACAATGGTATGTAGATATAACAAGCATGTTACTTACATTTAGACAGGGCTAGTACCTTCTCCAGGACCCAACCACCCTCGACAAACAACGTAAGATACAAAGGTTTCTGAATGTCCGCTGAATATATATGTACACCCCCACGTGAAGAGATCATACCATGCTGTCGTTCAATGCATTTTCCATCTCTTGTTCTTTCCCAGATTGTGAATTCAGCCGGACAGGAAAGGCGATTTTCCAACTTCATGGGAGAATGGACAGATATTTTCCAGTCATAAACAGGTGCATTCAGTTCAGTATGAAGTGCCGAGGCATCCGCCCCGACACTAAGCCAAAACTGTTTGTTTATGGTACTAGTACAACACAAAAGTATATCCTTCTTCTCAAGCTGATTCAACTTGAAAGTAACATTTTGCAAATTATTTTCCTGCTTTGAAGTATATTGTCTAGAAAGTGAAACCTGATCTATAATAGTCAGGTCCTTTCCATATGTATAACCAGTACCCACTGCCGCGAGAGAACCCCATGAATATGGAGGCTGAGGATGATCAACGGAAGGACATATTTGTACGCACTGGTCAGAATCACTAGATGTACTTCTCCAAGGCAAAATAAAAGAACTCCCAGGATTTATGCTATCACTTCTTCTTAGAGAGGAATCACGACCTTGAATTCGAGATGCATGACAGACTGAAATTTTCAACTTAACATCAGTCTCATTTACAACTGTTGCAAGACCCCTGAATATTGCATGCTTCTTGCCATTTTTTACAACAACTTCCAACGCCATGAAATCATTCTGTAACCATTTCGGGACAACTGACAATGGAAGCAGTGACCGAATGTTCTGCCAAACACCATCCGGGCCAAGTCCAACAGAGAAACCTATGTCTCTATCGGTTACATTTTCAGCCTCCAGATCTCCTTGAAAATTTGGAGTTGTTTTCCTCTCGAAATAAGAGGTTGAAACCAGCAGGCATCCACATTCGTCCATATCTTCGGTACTGTTATGTCGAACCTTTAAAGTACAACATCAAAGAACGAAAAAGAACGGTCAATTGCTAAGACAGTACATGTGCACAACCAATGACACCGATCAATGCATAAATAAGGTGAAATATGCTCACCCTGCCCCTTAGTGGATGTGATACCACGTTCTGAACATCATGACCTTGATGGAACACCCTAACTGAAGCCATTTTCCTCAACACATTTGCACCTTGCCCAACAGAAAATGAGAGTGCACCCACAACTTCCCCTGTTTCATTGTATTGAGACCATAACAAATGCATAAGAAATTTGCCTTCAGATGATTATATTCAGTAAGAAATTGCAAAGAAAACGGGAAAATAATGATTATTATGTAGTATCATATCCTTCTGCATGAATAGGCCCAAAATATCCAACCAAAAAGATAAAAAAAAAAAACGAGAAATGATTCCAAAAAGAATAGTCGTGATACATTTGTCAAGTACACATGATTAATAAATGAACTGGAAAAAAGAAAGAAGTTAATACAAAGTGAAGCTCGGATTTGGTAAAAACCTATCCGAAAAACATGTTCAGAGCAACAACAGATAATCCAAGATGGAATATGTGTTGAGAATGAATCCCTTATTGATGAGAGGAGGGACCCTGCATGTGCTTCTAAGTAATTGGGCTATTCCCCACCAATTGGTTTTATGGTGGAACCTCAATTTTCTTCAATATGTAGTAACCGTTGGAGAAGATATTCAATACGCTGAAAATTTCATTCCCCTCTTGAATAAAAGGTTTATTAATTCTAGATAAACTAGTGACTCAACAACCTAAGTGTATGAATCAATATATGTGGATGCAAGTTCAAAACAAGAAAGAAAGCATAATTCAGGGAAGGTTGCCGATAGTACATACCCTTTCCTGCTTTTGCTGCAAGGTTTGTCACCTCCACTTCCACTTTAGCTGGGCCCTGCAACACTTGCACACTCAAGCTTGGAAACATAAAGAATAAAAGAGTGGGAGGAAAGAGTAAAATCCAGTAATAACTATGTCAGAAACCTTCCGGGGAACTTCAAATATGAAAAGTTCATTCCATTCCGCTGTGCCTTCATTCAAGTGAGTGAATTCTGAAACTGCAGGCTTAACACATTTTGTCCTTGCACTTTGAGGAAAAAGTTTTTGTTGATCTGTTGCTTGACTATCAACAACAAGGCGCAAAGCACAGAAGAAGTTATGGCTGTTACCATCATCTATAATAGGTAAATCCTGCAAACAAAAGAATCAATCTTATCTCCTGAAAGTAGGAAACAAAATGATACAACACTTAAAGTAAGAAAAACAATAAATTTAACCACAGTAACAACCTTGGCTTCGTGGATCTGTATAGCAACATAATAACGTGCTTCCTTAGATTCATCTACAACATTGAACCTATCAGGAAACCTTGGAGGCGGCACCCATATAGAAATATAGTCACCATGATGTAACCGGTCCACTCTGTCTGAGTTTTCCTCAACTCTTTTCACATATATCTCACACCCAAGTTTATTCTCTACAATTACAGTCTGAAAGTCATCTTCATCCAATGCAGAGAGAGTCTGGTCCTCTCCTTGTCCACATAGACCACCAGCTTCCTGCAAAGACACGATTTGGTATTCAAAGTATTGTTAATACTGGAAGCATAGGTACACAAGAAATCAAACCTAGGTATTACCTCATTTATCTTCATTGCTCTCTGTTCAAGTTCTAATTGTCTTTTCCATGAAAGAACACTCCCAATAAAAGTTTCAAGGTTTGCAGCACTGACATTTAAATTAAGGATACTGGTGGCAGCAATACGCACTGTCTTCCCAAATTTTGATGGCGAGTGCACATTAGTATCATAAGTTTCAAATCTTGACAAAGTCAACAAAAATAGTTCCTGAGTATTACAAAAATTTAATTGAACTCAAAATCAAATAGAAAGAGCTCATATAATACTTGAATATTCCATCGAAAGGCTCCACAAGTGGCTCCCACGCTTCTAATTGAGTATTGAAGGTTGATGCAGCAATAGAGGAAATCAGTATTGCATTCATAGCCTCCAGTCGGCCATGTGTTGCAAGCTTGATATTGGTGATTGTCGTGTCAAATAATGGTTTCATCTGAAAAATCAAAGTTATCCAACATAACCAAGACAACTAACAGTATGAAATGAAAACCACCTTTACATCAGTTTCGCATTTAGAAATGTGTTTATAAGACGTACCATTCCACATAAGCTGTCTAGAACAGTTAAAGAGAAGCATCTCAGCTTCACCTCTGCTGTTATATTTTCCCTAGTCTTTGGCTTCATGGAATCACCAATAGCATAAGCCAATCTGCTAGACGGTTTTTTCAAATCAGCCCGTGCAAGAAAAGTGGAGGCCTGCAGAAACAGAAGAGAGCCCCAAATTACGTAAAAACTTGTATAGGTATGGCACAATAAACATAATAAGTTAAATACAAACAAATCATTGTAAAATAAAGAAAATTCAAAAAAGGTATTAAATGCACATAGACTCTCGAATTAAATAAAAACTTCATATGAAGGCAAAAGTTACTTTTATAATTTTTTTACCAAACTTCAGGCATGGCAGCTGCATACTTACATGACAGATTTAGAATGACAGATAACCAAATATTCATCTAACAAGATCTGGCTTCTTTCGGTTTTTTATTTTTTTTATATAGATATAAATAACAAGATATTCGATGACAAGGCAGGGCAGTGGACTTTTTGGGGATAGTATAAATATTTAGGTTCTTTTAGAACTTTGGTGACCAAGAAATGTAGGATACTTCTTACATGATTAGGTGCGAGTTTTGAGCTGAATGTAACTTAATTTCTTGTATAGGCTGTGGCCACCAGTTATCTTTAGGTTAGATCTTTAGTTTATGTCTCCAATCCCCTCCCAGCCCCCCACTACCTCCACACAAAATTAAATAAACTGAATAAAGAAAGATAGAAACCCAACCTGATTTTCAACTCTCCAAACGCTCCAGCACTGAGATCCCTTTGAAGTTGAAGATCTTGAAATTGGCGCCTCAAGAATATTAGCTTGGTTAACAAAATCCATCCTAGGGCAACAAATTGTATCAACACATGGGGCTTCACCCGTCCTGGAGACTATGCATCCAAGAGATGCATAACCAGGCGGAGCAAGTGGGTACCAAAAGAATACTTCATCGAAACCTTTCCCTACAACATGGGCAACTTTAGTAAATTGTACAGGTTTCGCAGATACTTCAGGATCATCAGCCTTAAAAATTATGCCCACAGCTGGAGGTTCTAAGCTGAAAGAAAGAAAGAACACATGTTGGTTAGCAAAAATCACAAATACAACAAAAATTCAACTGACTAAAACCTGATAAAGAACACACAAAGATAAAATTTCCAACCCTTCGGTTATGCAATCGCCCAATATAGCATAGCCACAACGCGGGATGGGCCGCCATATTGAGACTGGTCGGCGGAGGTCACTACCCTTGTCCCACCAGATTCTCTCAAAGTTGGGGGTCGACATAAAACAATTATTTGCCTTTGAAATTGATCTGACTATATCCCATCGAGAAGAATTTCCAGTCTGGTTTCTGGTTTGGTGACTTGCATACTTATTGTCAACAGCCAAATTTGAGGCAGATTCTTTAGGAGAAGATTGTTGCTGATTCCAATTCCAAAGAAGAAGATGATTGAGGTTACAACAATTGTCTTCAGAAGGGCATTCAGTAGAAGAATGGGCATGAAATGATCCAAGAACATTCTCCACGCGCCAGATGCTAAATCCAGATGCAAAATGAGGATTTGATGGAGAAGAAAATAAGCATTCTGAATATGTTGTTGAAGTAACAAGATCAGAACGGAGGCAATAAACTATATGATTAGGTGGCTGCTCTTTCCCTATATTTGCTAGACAACCCAATGCTATGTATCCGGGTGGTGCTACGGGCATCCAAAGAGAACAATCACTACCATCATCAGAATCCCCCCCACCAAATCCTTGAATAGTAGAGAACAAGCCTATGAGATTAAAACCAATTGGTTGACGCACACGCCCATATGCATTACTCACTGCCATTACTGCCTGTGAAGGAGGAACTGGCCTGATGACATCACAAGAAACCAAAAATAACTAAGTATAGCATCGAAACACACTATCACACAAAACAGAACGGCTAGAACAAACAAGGTGAGGATCTTCCCCAGATAGATCAACAATCAAGAAAATAAACGAAATACGGTGAGCTGTACCCAAACCATCCATATATTATTAATTAGGTCATCTACTTGATGTTCCCTTTACTTCCGGACAACTAGATGAAAATAATACAAATCATGATTACATGGGCACAGGCACATGTAAATTGCTTTGATACAATAAAATTTATGCAGGTTAAACAAGCTTTAATAAAACTCATCAAGATTACTAATTTCTAATGATAAGGGAGCATTAGCACATGCCTGGGAAGTTTCTACCTAATGGCAACGTACAACGAACAGATTTTTTCTTCTTCTCAAGATTTGAGTGTAAAAGCTCAAAAAGTACATGCGATGAAAAAGAAGTCCACCTTTACACTCGGAACCATGACACATACAAACAAGATCACCAGATTAACTCATAGTTATGATATTTACATTGCCTTCCTTTTTAATTTATTACTACTTGGGAACTCATCTGCATAAATTATATTTATAAAACACAAAAGGATATGCAGCATGGGGCCAAATTCTTTGATGACTCTTCTTGTAAAATAGGACCCTTTAGTTTCATCTCTGTTTATGTGGACTGCTTGTCTAGAGATTGTAATTTCCATTTCATTAAGAAAATATTGTGTTCTCTGAAAAACATTCCATTCAATTCTACCTTGATGTCACACAATCTCCCAGTATAACATAATTTGAAGGTGCTCGAGGCCTCCAAAAGGTAAGGTTGTAACAGGAACCATTTTCTGCATAAATACACAACAATGTTACGTCTTTGATGACTGACATAAAAGCCATTCTGATGAAAAGAAATGGAGCAATTAAGATATTAAACTTCACCGGAGAGTATGAGAAAATACCTTTCGGGGACACCCAAATTCGATCAAAATTGGTACATCCAGCCAGTGGCATAGAATTTCCGAATTGCAATGCTGATGTTGCCTGGGTTTGCAAATTAAGTATAAGAGAAACAACACTCAGTGAAAGATGGAAGCAAACATCAGTTGATAACAAAGACATATTTGTTTTGTCCTTCACAGAAGTGTAACCCCCTGATATATCCACTGGATCAAGAACAATAAGACCAGAACCAGCCTCAACTGTAAGATCTTTCACCAGGGCTCGAACCCAGGTATCATTTTCTTTGGATGCGTACCTGTATTAGCAGGTTATTTAGCTCAGTTAGTGCAAATTTTTTTTACGTAATACATTTAGGAGTATAATAAGTGTTAAATTTCAAGTACGGAAGCTTTCAGAGTAACTTCTATTGCGCCCTACCTTTTCCCTGGAAAAGGTGTAAAATATGGGAAAAACAAATATGAAAACTCTTACATGAAGCTAAAATCCAACTTTGCACGGAGAAGCTTTTCACCATAAGAATCATCCAGACAAGACTTTGAAGAATCATAGAAGGTAAACTCAGGAGAAACTACCTAAAAGCCAAAATAAGTAATCCAAAAATGAACAGAACATCAAAACCAACTAACTGCACAAAAGGTTAGCAGCATAATATAAGCTAAAAAAAATTGATATGGTAGAGATATTGATCCCAGTATAACTAATAAGCACTTAAGTAGTAACTTATGGAAGCACTGTATAGCATACAATCAGATTACCACAAAATAATCTACCAATGGTTTCAATCAGTTTGTAAATTTCAATGTAAAGCGCTATGCCATGAATTACTTTGCGAAACATTTATGTTAATAATGACTTACTTACCTGTGCTTCAAAACTGAAACTTGGGATCATATTTGGATCACTCTCAGAATCCAAAGAAATATTTGAGGTGTCTGACGATTTATGAGTGTCTTCTAGACTCTTCTTGTCCTCATCAGATGAGTAACTGTCCAGCAATGTGATATCCACACCATCCTCAAAAGATAACGAGTAGCTGCTATCATTACTCAAATGTGTATACTTCCTCAAAATAGAACCATTCTGATGTATTAACGGGAAAGCATCAATCAATAGTTGGAACACATGCCAATTACCGAGGGATGAGAAAAACAAACTAAACTTAAAATAAGTAAAACAAAACAACACTTATGGTCACATATAAAAATTTGATACACTTTTTTTCTATCTTTTACCGACTACATTGAAATGGTCTTTGTCCCTCTATAGTCATTTTTCTGGTTTCTGAATCCTATACCTATGCTTCGTGATATTTATTGGAAAACATTTTCCCCAAACCCATTGCAGACCTTCTAAATAGTACTGAAATTTTAGGCATGTTCTGATGCTGCATTAAAAACAATTGAAAAAGAACACAACTATTGTCACAGATGAAAGGATGGATCTGTACCTCAATTTTGACATTCATAAATCGCAACTTCTTTCCACACCCAATTATAATAATGGGATGAGGCCTAGTTGAATAAAGATATTTTGTGTCCGTTTCCTCACTCAAATGGATGGTCTTTCCACATCCATCATATGTATATTCATCAATGTGCAAACAATCTGCTACTAACTGTCTACTTGGAGACAAGTGCACCACATCTTCTATCTGTTTGTAAATAGGTCCAGAGAATACTATGCTACAGCTTTTACCAATAAGATCATTTGTAGGATCCATCACTTCCTGTCTACCAGTTATTGTTCGCAATGCAGGCACAAAAAACTCACCCACAGCCAGAAGGAAATCAGCTACAACAAGAACTCGAGGTTGCTGAACCCTAACCACAAATGATTGGGAAGATTTGCGCCATCTATAGTCCATCAAGAACATTGTTGATATTGGTAAATCCACATGAGAAAATCCAGCATCAGAGTCTGTTTTTCTAAAGCTCCCCTTATTTAAGGAAAGGGGCAAACTTCCAGAAGGAACTTGTTTGGAATCATCAGCGGATGATCCAAGCATTAGGCGCATTTCAGGTTTTGTATTGGGGCGAATGTCAACAACAGAAAATTTCGGAATGGTTATGTAGAGATCTGTCTCTGACAATGAAGTCATCCGATACGTTACCCAAAGACCTTCGATCTGTTAAACAGAGAAACAAATTACATAAGATTCTGTTTTTATTTTTTCTGAGAACAAGTACACGATCAGAACGGCAATGCCAGAAAACAACAAACAACTCTGTTCGAAATCTTAACACCAAAATGAAAGTTGAAATCTCAAAGAGCTAAAACAGGACCTAAGTACACACAATTCAAAATGAACTCTACTTAAATGTGATTGATGTAAGCACTCACAGCAATTTGAGCAAAAGGAGACTCAGCATGAATGCCGTTATACAATTCCAATAGGGCATTATCAATTACAACTGCTACTATGGTAACAGTTTTTGATAGTAGGAGTTGACTGTTCATGTTGACCTTATCAGCCAGCAGTCTCATTGTATCCATCGAACCAGATTTACCACCACGGAAACTAGGGGGAAGCTTTGGCTCTTCGCATAAGTTCATGTATGCACAGTCCAGAATGACTTTATATTCTTTGTCAGACATGACACCATGCAATAAGCCAACCTGGTACAAGACAATCAAAGGGTAGGAATCAGCAGAGAAATATGACAGTCTGCATGATGACAGAATAAAACCAATTGGCAATATGGGGAGTAGCCAAGAAAATAGAAGAATACATTATTTCAAGGAAACATTAAATGACAACCATTTAATTAAGTGATAAATGGTTTCAGATTTGAGTGATTTTGCAATGGTGATATATGAGAGGACCTAAAATAAGACGGTTCGGATAATTGAAATACAAGGTGAGGCATCCTTCGATTGAAGCTCCCTCTATAGAAACATATATGCAGGGATATATCATATAAAGTTAAAAACATGTGATCACAACAATGGAGCAAATGGAGGATGAATAAGTTAGATACCATATATTGACTACCAAAAAAGTAAAGGATTGGTCCAAAATGCTCAGCAATTCCTAAGTATGTTCATCATTTGAAACAATATTATGACCCCATGCACTTAATATCATGTTGTACATGTATCACTACCAATCAATGCAGGATGAACTCAATCAGAAGATCGTCCACTACGTGTATCAACTATCAACTATGCAATTATCAACGGTAAGTTAAACAGCCCCCCATCGTAATGCCTACTAAAGGTGTGTTATCTGCCACAACGTTGTAAAAAAAAAATTCAATAAAATTTAACATTTCACCCACAATGTTACCTTCACTTCAAGAGCAAATGTTGGAACTTTTTTGAAGACATCCCTCAAACTTCTCCTCACGTAAACATCAAGTCCTTTGCCTTCTCGTATCATTGATTTGCCTAAGCAACCGTCAATTCCTACAGACATGCTGATCTCCAGGATCTGAAATTTTATGTCAGAGTATTAAATTAGTTCAGTAATTTCAATCATCACGTCCAATAAAAAGATATGAAAATCACCTACCTCAGCATGAAGGACATCAATATGGACAGCTGAAGGATCTTTCTCAGGGGAACCATACCAACTAAACTCATTTGTGACTTTTAGCTGGCCCAGATCAAGTTGAATGAAACTGCAATTACATAAAATATAGAGACAATGTCAACCGTAAATACTGATATAACAAATGTATTTAACTTTGAAAATACAAGATCCAGACATAAAGAGACAAAATCTTGAAGTTGTCTTTTTCTCTTCCTGCTTCTGTTTAGGGTGCTTCTTCATTCAAAAGCAACCCAACTATTTAATTAACCCAAATATGCGCTTAGTTAAAAAAGAATCCAAATTTACGCACTCTTTGCTTGTTGAATTCCTGGGAACAATGATTATTGGAGTATCAAGTGACAGGTCCAGCTTCAACGCTGTAGCTCCATCAATCTCATATTTCTGAATTAGCCACTCAAGGCCTCCAACTTTGTCAACAAGTTTGATTGCCTCTTCGGTATGTGGGGTGGCAAGTTCCATAAAGTATTCTGTTATCTGCATTAGTATGTCCAAGCATTTAGGTTACACACAATAACACATCCCTGTGAAAGTTGTATTCAAATGATTGAGAGCAATGCCCAACATACCTCCTGAACAAACCTATAGAGGAAAATGATGCGGACAGCAGAAAGTCGGCCACACAAACTGTAATCATATCCTTCATAGTCATCATCTTCAGCACTATAGGAGTTAAATTTGAACTGCAAAACAAATAGAAAGACAAAATTCTCATAATGAAAGAAATATCACAGTAAAAACAAATTATGTCTGCAATGCAATAGCTGATAATTGATTCTATTTGTACCTTGATAAGGGATTCAACACCTGGATTACGTATATCACAAAGCCAAGCCCAACAGTGATCTGTTCCAAGAGACATATCATGGAGTCTAAAATTTCCTAGGGTACCTTCAATGGAAAGAGAACTTGGGTGGACCTTAACAAACAAACAACTCAAGTCAGTAATACAGTTATTTGAGACCGAAAATATCAAGTCTGAAACTACACACAGTAGTAAATTTCAACCAACACATCGAAATAATCGTAAATCACAACATTCCCATCACCTTAAGATCCAGCAGGAAACTTTCTTGCACAAACATTGCAAATGAAGAGCCATCCTCTTTGTTAAGAAACACAGTCACATTGTCAACATTCATGTTTAAATAAAATACTACACGACCTTTACCATAACCCAGCAACCCTTTGACACTTTCTTCATTCTTTTCTTTGTTCATCAAAGGTTTATCATCTGGAAACTTAGTCATGTCTGTGCTACCTTCCACGTCATACGCACAGCTTAAATCCAGGCCGAAATCAATCAAAGCAACAAGAGTGGGTCTGTTGCAAAAGAACTCCAATTTTGACATGCGGAGATTCATCTGAAAAAAATTTCAGGACAAAGCATTAGCAGTGGAGATAAAGATTTTTCTATTTGTAAGATACACAAGTTTCATTAATTTAGTTTTGCATAGCAAATAGAACCAATCTAACAAAGATCCAGAACTCTAACTAAAGCCGAGTCGACTGCTCATGTCAGTAGTACCTGCGTATCAATACCATAATAATCAGGCGAGCTAGAACTCTGAGTCAAGAAGGTAACAGAAACAAAATTTGAATTATCACCGCCATCCGCCTCATAAAATATCTCACCAGAAATGACCTTTTCCTTAACCAATTTTTTTTCATGAATTATGGCCTGTGGAGTTGCGAATCCAGTATCATCATTGACGTCCTCAGTGGTTGCACATGTATCCATATCCATTATCTGTGAACCTAAGCCTGTATCTGAGATAGACATAAAATCTGGCAAAGCATCTGTAAAAGTATCATCATCCTCATGAAGCAAAGCAGACATTTCTTTCATGTGTGGATCAACTATGCCAGGAGAGGAAACTAGATTGTCATTGTTTAGCACGGAGCAAGCTAAATACTGGTGGGTTGTTGACAGACGAACTTGAAGCTCATCTTTGATTTTTAAAGAGTGCAGTTTCATCTTAAGTGTCAGGTCGCCTTCCCAGCGAATCATGTGCAACTGTAAAACAAAATGGCATAGTAATTAATACCAAAACACTTACGCATGACAACGAGCTAAGAACCCTTGAACATGAAACAAGAAGATAGTGGGAAAAAAACAAACTAGAGGGTAAAGTAGAAGAATACTTGTTACAGTATGTTCCAATATACCACAACCCCAAGAAATCTAAAACAGAAATATCAACAATATCAAATCTGACGGACAGAGAACAATGAAATATGAACTATGTTCCAAACATGGAAACATCTTCCCTGCCAGTAGCCAAAATTCTGATGCTACTCTCCCTATCAATTCAAGTAATATAGGGTAAATACCCAAGTCAGATCAAGGGCACAAATACAATAACAAAGATGAACAGGGTCAAAAAATTGCATTCGACTTTTTACTTTAAAAATCTCATATAATTCCACATTCACCCTTAATAAAATCATAAATGAAGTATAAACTAGCAACAAACCTTTCCACCATTGGCAAGAACCTCAAGAATAAGAGTCTCGCAACGTTCTTCATCAACTTTATCACCAGTCTGCACAATATAGTAGGAAAAAGAACACTGTCAGATTTGGTTAATCAGTAGCCCTGTAAGTTTTTTCCATTTGTTTCTTCATGTAAGTAGTAAGCCCCACAGGTGGCTAATCATTTCCCAAAATAACCACAAATGATGGGAAGCAGGACGCTGTAGATACTTTGACATGATGAATCAACCAAAAGAAAAACCAACCCTTCCATATATGAATATCTTTGTCTCCAACAGTGCCCCATTAATAACAAGGTCAGCTGTTTTTGAATTCATAGTCTGGGTTTCACCATAGTCATTAACGGGATAGCTTGTTTCTCCCAATACAGTAACTGATGGAGGAGCCTATATGCAAAACAAATACAAATTTTAGATATCACCAAGAAGATAAGTAAATAGGAGTTTTAAGTTTAAGAGATAGATCTTATATCATACAGAAGCTTGATATGTAGCTTGTATAAGCCCTTTTAACCAAATGGCCTTCTCGTGCTCAGCCCGAAACTCTACAATCAAGGTAGTAGGAGACTCCAAAGCCTGGAAAGAAATACAAACCTATAACATGCATGATTTGAATAAGGAAAGATATGCCCAGCTTCAAGCAAGGCTTGAACAAAATAAACATAAGCATAACTATGATTCTTCCACAATCCAATAATTCAGATGTCAAGTCGAAAGCACGGACATAAATATTCAATTCCACTGTTTGTCCTTCAGACAGTAAACTATCATTTCCAACAAATTTGACATACCTTTTGATTGTCCATTCCCCTGTAACTTACAGCAACACAAAACAGTGAACCACCAATGTTTGCTGGGGGAACCTCATATACTTGTCGACCAGCCATGCTGTACCATCCAAATTTAGAAATTTTCAGTTAGTAGCATAAAACATTTGCTTGCAGGAGATAAAAGCAAGAAATGCACAACCAAAACATTTCTGTTGCTCGAAAAAGACACCAAACTGTAGGGCAGAGTAAGAAAAGCTATTAGTGCAGTACATGCTCTTGGATGGGGTTAGGAGCGTGCAAATGAGGTGATGGAGCCATATAGAGTTGGTAAGAGAATTGGGAAGAAGTCCAGCTGGACCTCTTCCCATGGTATGGCACTAACGTGGGTGAAGGGTGCAGATTTAGCTTTGGCATAATCAATGGGACAGTACGCCTTGAAGGATCTCCTCCAGAGCTTTATCTTGTCACCAATTATATGATTTGGTACTCTACTCAGTCAAACGGAGGATTTCACAAGGCTCCAACCCTTAATATGTTGTCCCACGACTAGGAGCTATAGCCAGTTTATACATTTTTGGATTACCTATACTCTAAGGATAAGGATGACGGATGCTGACAAATTGTAGTATCTCCCTGGCCACGGGAATATTATTAATGTTACACCTCATTACAAGGCTTTAAGTGCATGCCTATTTCTTTCCCCTGCTCCAGCATTTGGAAGGTTGATTGGGTTGTACGTGGAAAGATAGTGCTGAGACTATGGATCATCTCGTCCTTCATTTCTCAGTTGCAAGAAATTCGTTACGTTCTGTTATCCGCAACAGCAAGCAGAAATGCAGGAATATGATCCAATTATTAGTAGTCTCATTTTCCTTTTTTATTAGCATCTAGCAAGATCTTGTAATGGTTCAGTGAAATTTTGGCAGTAACTTTCTGGTATTTCTAATGTATACTCTCTCCGTACTAAAATTCACCTAGAAAGAAAGAGAGAAGCAACCTTGTGTGTCGCTGGTGACTCTGTGACTTTTCAGATTCCAGCACATAAAGATTTATTCCCGACAACACAAGATAACATAGTTGCCAGGTAGCCACAGAATTGCCAATCCCCTGAATCGGAAAAATAGAGGGGAAAATAACATCAGACGCTGAAATACGAATAAAACTAACAACTTGCTCGATTGAATGACGACATACCCTCCATGCTAAAATTCTAGCTTCTGTAGAAAGATCTGACAAACTCCGTGGAGTTTCTGCTTGAAAATCATCAAGAGCAGGCTGACTGGCATTGCAAGTTTCCAATGTACCACAGAATATGTTTAACAATTTCATGAGCCTCTGGAATCTCGATGGTGAAAAGTGAATCCCAAGGTTTGGCACTTGAATTGAGATGCGCATTGACGGGTAACTTGGATGGGGCACTATGATCTACAATTCAAAGATGCATAGGTATGATAAGCAACAAATCTAATCAAAATAAACCAGAGTAAAACTTGTACACCAAATAATATAAAAATTAACAAGCAGGAGAGAAATGTGCCAAATTACCTGATCAACAAGTACAGCCATTCCACACCTATCTATCAGAGAATAGCAATTCTCAACATTGTCAGGGGTAGGAGATAAAAGCAGGTGATTATCATAATCTGGTATATCCAAAGTGCAACTTTGACTGTCAGAAACGCAATCCACAAAAAAGGCAGCAATATCTCTTCCAGTTATAAAAAACCGAGAATATAAGTTCTGCTTCTGTTCACCATGCTGACTATCCTGCAATGATTAATATATCATTTCAGGTAAAGCAAATCAATCAGGCACAATTTGGAAAGGTCATTAGAAAAAAAAAGGCATACCTTGGTATGCAGCGTGAAATGACCAAAATCCAAAAGAAAATGGCTATCACATTTGGAAAAGCCACAAGTTCTGATAGGAACTCTTACTTTTGGAGCATCTAAGTCGATATCAAGAGCAAACCTGAAACAGGATCAGTAAACATACGAGCAATGTAAAAAAATTACTCAGTTGCTTTACTCTATACAGAGTATTAAAAAAATAGAAATAGAAAACCTGAAACAGGATCAGTATTCAGTATACATAAAGCATACTAACCTGCTTTGTTCTTCTAGTACCATTTGAAATTGCTCCTGTGCTCTACGAGTCACTTGCTCAATTTTCATCTGCTCTTAAAAATGAATGATAAAAGATTAGTGAACGAGTATAATGTCGTATTAAACGCATCACATTAAAAGATATTAACAATGATGATATCATTACCTGCAAAGCAGTTGCAGTTTCCAACGTGACAGTAGGACTAACTGCATTACTCCTTTTCACAAATTCTAAAAATTGATGAAAGCTTTCCATCAAAACCTGCAACGAGAAAAGATTCAGGAAGCTCCATGTCATAAGGAAGGTGAACAAAAGAAGGGAGGAAGAACACAAAGAAAATCAAAACTGAGTCTTAAGGATCCATGCATGTAACCATTTCAAGATGATAGTAATGTAAACTAGGTTTCACTCTCTCTCTCTCTCTTCTTTTCTTTTTCTTTTTCTTTTTTAATAAAGAGACGATTGTATTAAGAGAGGAGAAGAAGAACAAGGAGGTTGGTCAAGAAGACCAACCACAATACAGAAATCAAACAAAAGATTGGGGATCTCTCTCTCTCTCTCTCTCTCTCTCTCTCTTTCTCTCTCTCTATATATATGTATGTGTGTGTGTATTCAAAGATTGGACAATCACCGTGACGTGGCAGGGAGAAATTGTAGCCGACAGCCTCCAGTCAACATTCTCTCCAACTGGACAGTTTACAAAGCTAGCAGCTAGTGCATTCACCTTCTGCTCGCTACAGAAACTCTGCCAAAAGAAAAAAGGGCAGGAAGAAAAGATGAGTAACTTAAAAACAAGATGCAATGACACAACATAGCATCATATTGATTCCGTGTCAGATTAAAATCAGAAATTCACATGTAAGAAAAGGAGAGGAGGGAGATTAAGTGCTGTTAAAAGAAAATTAAAACCACTTCAAAATAAAGAAATTCACTAAATTTAGAAAATATTCACATCAAAACAGTTACGATTCACACTAACATTCTCCCATCACCAACTTAAAACCTGTTACTGCTAAATCAAATTCTGACATTTATCTGGAAACAAACCTGGGCAAGCGAGCCTTCAGGCGCAGATAAACCATAGAATTTTAAGGACACGTCACAGTAGGTACTTCGATTTTTAAACTTGGTTGAGACTTGAAGTTGCTCAAATCTACAACACACAATTTCCGTTTGATTTATATCAATGATCCTAGCAGCTGCTTGACCAATAGACACAGTTACCAAAAACCGGATCATATTCTGCACGTCTTTTCCTGAATGTGCTTCATCTGGCTGATAACTCAGCAACTTATGGATTGCCTGCCATTCCTCTTTAGTCAGTCTTTCTTCCGCTAACTGTGACCCCTCGGAAGCATCTACAATAGCAGAATCTTCAGCAGGTGTACGCCTGAGGGACAAAAAAGTGGCACTACACAAATTGAGAGGTGTACGTGGATAAAGCTACATGCAGAGCTTTCAACAAATATAGAGGTCAAAATAATTTAAGCACAGCCATGACCCAGAAACAATCATAGAAAACAGAGATCGTAATGGAGCAGTTCGGAGTCTTGACTAACCACATAAATGAAAACCAGCTTTGATTCTGGAATGACCTCTGTTCAGCTGCTTCCTTGGTTTTAACAGATTCTACCTTTGCATGTGCAAGTAACCTACATGATACATGCCCAACATCCAATGAGTACAATATCATATATTGAATGTATCTTTACAGTATTTATTAACATACAAATGTTACAGGAACAGGGTAAGCAGTCTCTTTAGCAAATAAACCCAGAATTTTTTTTTTAGAAGAAACGATAGAATTTTATTAACACAATGTAGGAATTACAACAAGTGGATAAGAAATCCACCAACTAGAAAAACTAGCTAAGACCCTTCAAGTAGGACTACTTTACTAGTAACTAAGCTGAACCAACTTCATTTTACAACTGCTAACACATCCTTCACTATGTAAGAAAAGGAATAATCCCTGAACTCGTCCGAAACTGATGCCCAGTATTTAACTCTACCCCATTGTTCCTCTACTTCTAATCCCTTATAATCCTAAAAAATTCTTCTATTACCCTCCAACCAAATGTTCCAAAAAACTGCCAACACCAAAAAGCCCCGCAAAGCTTTAGCTTTCCTCTCCTTTCCTAAAGCCTCAAACTTGGGGCTTAGAAGCTCAAAACATCCCTTTGGAATAACCCAACTAGCTCTAACTTCCTTGAACAATTTCCACCACAGCTGTATCAAGTAAGAAGTAAGAACAGTGGAGAAAAATATGATTAACACTCTCCTCCTCTAATTTACACAAACTGCACCACTGAGGAGAAATGCAAATAAAAGGCCTTTGCTTTGTAACTTGATCATAGGTGTTGACCTTCCCAATAGGCACTAACAACGCAAGAACTTTGACTTTTGGGGGAGCTTTTAATTTCCAAATCTGAGAATTGGGTGGAAAATGTTGAACATAGGATTTGCAAGTGAACGATCCTGACCCGTCTAGTTTCCACCTTCTAATATCCGCTCTTGATTGAATCAAACAAACATCTTCCACCTTCTCTAATAACCCAGCCGCCTCTGCTATCTCCAGCTCATTCAATTTTCGTCTGAAATTGAAATTCCAAATCAATGGCTGAAGAGAAGAATCCACAAAACTTGAAATGCTCTGGTCATGCTTTCTCGTTAACAAGAATAATCTAGGATACTGCTCTTTCAACGGTCCATCCTCCAAGCAACTATCCTCCCAAAACCTCACCCTCTCCCCATTGCCCACCTCAAACTTGCAACACTCTAGGAAAGAAGAAAGGCCAGATGAAATATCTAATCAAGGACTACGACTTGAACCACACAGCGAAGGGCTTGCGTCCCACCCATTAGCCTCCATCCTGCACTTGCTCCTTATCACATTGTGCAAGAGAAATTTGATTCCTTTGGGAATCTCCACAACCACTTAGTGAGTCAAGCTTTATTCCATTTGCTCAAATTGTCCACACCTAAACCCCCCTCCTCCTTACTTCTGATCACTACCTCCCACTTAACTAAATGGTTTTTCTTTCCTTCCTCTACCCCTTCCCAAAGAAACCCTTTCATTAGTTTTTCCAGCCGACCAATCACCCCACAAGGAAGTTTGAACAAAGACATGTAATGAATTGGCATGCTTCTTAGCACAGCTTGAATCAAAGTTAATCTACCACCTCTGCATAAAAACGCCTTCTTCCAACTTTGAAGTCCATTTTCCACCTTCTCTATAAGCCCAGCAAATATATAGCCCAAATATGTAGATATGCTAAAAATTTATAAATCCTCAGGAAATCCTCTTGTGCATCTTTAATACTTGCTCCATGGAAAGTAAAGTTGTTTAAATTGCACATTCTATGGTTCACATATCTTGGAATACATAAAAAAAGCAAGACAAAATTGCACTGTCCCCATTGAAACCTACACTGACATTCAAAGGTAACATTTGGATTGAAGACACAATTCAATACCTTCTTGAGTCTAACCAATTTAAAGCGACAAATGTAAGTAATTCCTCACGGATTCCAAGACTTCCAAGTTTAATCAAACATAATAATCCTATTGCTTTGGCATTTTATTCCAACTAATTTAAGAGAATGAAAATTAATCACTTTGTAAATTCCATATGAAACATACCAAATGGGTTCAAATTGCTACTCCATACACTTCACATAAATAATAGAATCCAAATTCAACTGTGGTTGCCGATATAATAACTGTGAGGTGTAAGGCCAAGTTTAATACGGAATTTATGCATCCCCTAAACCCTACAATCAGTTTTAATAAAAAGTAATGAAGTCAAAAGGTTTACCTCCATAAAAGAATTACTTTAGGATCCAGATCTCTCTCAATTTCTCTAATTTCTGCATTCTTAACATTTGACAAGTGTTGCAGTGAACTGGCGTACAACTGAATGTAATGGCGACGAAGCTGACAAAGATCTCGAATGCGGTCCCATGAGAATCGGTAACTGATTCAGGAAAACAAGAGTGAAGTCAGAACCAACACGGGAAATTCATAAAAGTACATCACCAATTTGCAATATACATCCAAAAGCATGTGGTCAGGAGTTTCACCGAATAGTTGAAAAGTTAAATACAACCTTCAACTCAATTCCAGTATTTTTGTTTATAAAATTTAAGGGAATGTTTTAAAAATAAGGACAGGAATTAAGAGGACAAAAGGCCTTGAAGTAAGACAATCTACGAGGCCGTAAACAGGCATACAAACATAGACCATAAAAGAGTAAGAGTGTAGCATATACATATATATTACCACATTTTCTTCTGCTGCAGCGATGCTTTAGCAGCATAATGCCACCACAAATACGGACCCTCTGAAACTGGCACCACAGGTCTCAGATGGGAAACAACAACATAAGTCTTGTATCTCGAAACAACTTCTAATAGTTTTATCCAATCATAATATTGGGCCTAAAAAAACCAGTAGTAATGAGTTATAGCACTCTAGCTGCATACCAAGAAAGTAAGAAAAAGACAAATTTTTTGGGTTGTGGAAAAGAGAAAACTAACACCTCAACTCTCCTCAGAGAGCTGAGAAAAGCAAGTTTACTCGATACTTATATATTAGAAGAAAACAATAAGAGAGGGAGAAGAGAGGGAGAGAGGAACACAGGGATACTACAATGTGAAAGAGATCCTTCAAAGAAATTTCCTTGCATTATCTTAACTCCCACCAAGAATTAAAAATATAAATCTTAATATTTGTTTCTCAATGGCAGAACAGGAGAGAGGATGAATGAAAATAATACAGGGAAAATATAAGACATTTTAAGGGGAAAATATTATGCACCTCGGTTACTGTCAAAGAAACATCACTCAGCACGAGGGAAGCCTTCTCAAACGGAACCTCTGAATCATTTCTTTCTTGATCTCCAATGCGGTGATATTTTAAAACTCCATTTATAGGTGACACCAAATACTTGCGATTTGCAGCAGCAGCAGGTTCATTTATACCATCTTCAAAGATCTAGTACACAGTGATGCAAAGAAAAGAGTAAAGCAGAACTTTTAGGCAGTATATAGATTAGGTTAGGCCAGACAACGTTACCAAAAGTAGATGCTTTAATATAGCAGAGTACAGTGGCTAGTAATACTGCAGCATAAGAACAAACCTGAATCCATTCCTCAGGAGTGAGATCTTCCCATCCCCTATCTATCTTCCAAGGAACACTACCAGAATCATGATACATAGCAAGCCTCTCAAGTTGCAAGGACTGTCACAAGGAGATTATTTGTATCCAACATAAGATTATCAAATTTACATGTAAAAGCATAAAACATGCAAATAAATACGAAAATCACAAAACACAACGAACATTGTTACAATTATCAAAGCAATCCTACAAAGTAGGGCGTCCTTGTCTAAACATTTCAAGGATGTTTGATATAGTGTGATTTGTCTTGACTGATCTATTACTTGTGCAAAAGTGTCACTGCTGGTTTTTGGTTTATTCAGTTAGCCTATGATGTGGCTTTGCTTGTTTTGTTAGATGGCTTAGTATTGACATAAAACAAAGCAGTCCAGAAAATTATAAAGATAGTGATTGACAGACAAGCATTCTCGCAAAAACCAGGATCCCAAAGAATAAAAGACAAGGCTAACCTTCCGCAACTTATCAAGCGCACCACTGGTATCAAATGTTTCATTCCCTTGCTCATCCATAGTAACAGCAGCCAGCTTGGCTAAAGTAACACCTGAACAAAATGGATGTCCTGGATTGCTACAAAACAATAGAACCACACAAATTGCAAGCTAAGATTGATGAAAATTTGTCCGGAGAGCAAAAAAAGTAGAAATAAACTGGGTACATACAAAACAAATAGAAGATTTCAGACTTCAAAAGAAGCTAAGGAAGTTACCAACCTTGTTGAATCCTCATATCTAACATGTACATTGCTAATTGATATCTTCAGATTTCCGATAATAGTAGCAATGAGGGAACCTAGCCATGAATTCCCAGGAGGTGGCTGCAAAATAGTCAGCTGTCAACTGAACTGCTAAATTTTGTACCGAAGAATGGGAATGAAATTACAACACACTTAATAGACAAAGAGGAGGTGTTAATTCAATCGAGTTTGTATGTAAGTGGGTGTTAGCGCAGAATACTACTTTGATTTTATGTGTAGTGTTATGAGAACTTCCCCGCATAAAGCCTTCAGTTTTTGAGTTAGATGCTTATTTGTAACATATTTAACAAATCCATCATGTCAAACATATGTGAATTTCCTAGGAAGCACCACCTGATTTCCTTCCCCGTCACTACTTTCATGACAGATATCTACTTAATATATTTCAACATCACCCAACTCCATATATATCTCAATAAAAAAAAGCCAACCACCATTACTTTCATGAATGTTTTGGTAATGAAAAGGGAAAAACAAATCAAAAGTGCATGCCATCAAGATTGATCTTGTTTGTGGCTTTGCAAAAAGCCTATTATGAGCTATGTGGCCTCACTAAAAATTGCTTGAGCAAAAAAAGGCCATGTTTTTGTGTTTCATGTAGGGAAAATGACAAAAAGCGAGATCCAAGTAATACGTGGTTAAAAGCCTATTTTAATTAATAAGTAAGACATAATGTAAGAGGAGAGCTGCTACAAAAAGGGTTAAGGATGCATAACAAATTTAACCAACAACAGATGCCCAATGTTAAATAGTAATAAAATTAAGAATCATACACTTCCTAACTTTGACTTCGACATTGCTTCAAGGGTTGCTGCCTCTGTTTCCTGCACGCAATATATGAACAAAATTTTGCCTCTTTTACCAATTTTTTATAAGAAACACACATTTTGCTTCTAAAAGAACTATTACCAGTGGGATGAAAGAGATGTCCATCAAAACCATAGTAGCAGCCTTCATAAAAAAAATAGATAGAGCATACATGAACACAACTGCATTTTACCTCAATCTGTTGAAGTTTGGCTTCAAACAGTTTTTCCCTGTCCTCCTACACAACAAAATTAGTAACAGTCAATAATTTAATGAAGATAGTAATGTAAAACAAGATCATCTTAATACATAAGAAAAGACACCTCCAACAATATGCAATTGAAATATAAGTTTCTCCACAATACGGACACCACCGTACCTTGAGATTCTGGCCATCAGTAAGTGGATATGCAAGAATGAATACACGGTCAATGAGAACAATGACAGGTTCTTTGCCTAAACTTTTCCAGGGAACCTACGAGGAAAGAGCAAATTAAGAACATCGAAAAGAAAAGTGAACATACTATCAGCAGTAATTAAGAACCAAAACCCAGCCAGGGAGAAGGTATTGGAGCCACTTGATACCTTTAATGTAATGGTACCAATAAAACCAGCTTTCACAGTGACTGGCAGTTTCAGAGAATTTAAGGCCTCTGCCTTCAATTTCAAATCTTTGAGAACAACATCACCTATTAATTGAGGATATGTAAGATTATGAAGGAGTAACTATAAACCACTGCAGTTGAGTACATGTTGCAAATACGCAAAGCACGTTGCTTAAAAGTTTCACAAACATAATGGTCAGATCTAGTAATCTTAAAAACGTAGGTAGGAAGGACAAGAAAATGCAGAGAACATGACCACTTAAGTCATAATACAAACCTTGCCAGACACTGATTCGTAAAGCTTCAACTGAGAGTCCATGGACATATTCCCCCAAATATCTTCGAAGCAAATGCAGAACCTACCAATAAAGCATTATAAGTTATCATTTCATCTAGAGCTACGAGATACGAACAAACATGCATGTCCGTTAATGTTTATACGTAATCCTTTTTCATATGGTAAACATAACTTTGTTATAGAGAAAGAACTACATGCATGCACAAGATTTTCATCTCATCTACCAGAGACTTTGGAATACAGACTCTTTGAGACAAAAGCGGTTGGAAGTGATTTCCTTACGGGAAAGGGTCAGATTTGGGACTTCCCATGCCCTATGATATCACAGATACCCCTTTCTTCTGCTCAATATGAACTGAAGACTATTGCTTCTTAGGCAGTCAGTGAAGTTCTTGCTTGGTCAACTAATTTCTTGCTTGGTCTAGTTGAGTCTGGTTAATTAATCGTATATCTGACAGCTGTACTAATTGACCACTGCAGGCGTTATTCACATTATCTCAATGGATTGCACGTCATCCGGCATTATAACTTTGCTTTGTTTTTGATGATTTAATGTTTCTTTTTCGAAAATGTGCAATGTCCAGGAGAACAATTGGGTCACTACAAACTATAAAAAGCCAAATTACGAGTACTCAAAACTTGGAACTTAGAATGCTCACTACAAACCATCAAAATTCCCAACATGCACGCACTAGTTTATCTTAACCAGAGGAACAAAACATTCTAAAGAAACCGATTCTTCACCGTAACGTCGGCAAATTCACATGGCGAACAGTTTCAAGTGCAATATTACTGAGCTCTATGAATAATCACTTAGATATACACTATATATACTCATTACACCTTCCCTAACATCAGAAAAACAGAAAAATTCATAGATACAGTAATAACGATCCAACAAAGCCAGTAACTTTAATCAAATTTCAACGATTAAACAAGCTAAACCGATCAAAGAGAGCGGTAATACAGTCAAATTCATGGCGTAAACCACAAAAATCAGGAAAAAGGAACGAAGAGCCTTACGTATGCTTCGAACATGGTAGCGAATCGGACCGCCGCTAACCGGACACGATCGGCCGGAGATCACGACCTAAACAATGCGCAAACTGAGTGAGATTGGCATCCGAGCACTGCCATTGACGTCGGTCGAATTAGGATTTGCAAGCTCAAACGCTCAGAGAGAGAGAGAGAGAGAGAGAAGCGAGCGGTTTGAAAGGACCAGTGTGGACAATCTTACGTAGGAACCAGAAGCGGTAAACAGACTTGTGAACGTTTCTATATGTATATATATATTTGCTTTCAGGTGGTGGTGCTGCTTTCAGGTGTTTTCATTTTTCTTTTTCTTTTTTTTTTTTGGATTTTATGTGTTTTGTTTTCTTTTCTGAATTTACAGTGTAGTGGGTCGTACGACAAGTTCAGGTGGGCTTTGGTTGTCCCTTTGGTACGAAAATAACTGCTTCCATTTGTGGAAATATTCTGAAAAATGAAATAAATGATGTGCATTACTTTGCCCAAGTAAAATAATAAGAGGAAAACTAATGAAAGAGACTTGGAAATTTTGAGTTTTAATCAAAAAGATAAAAGGGTGTTGTAAGTGAATAGTATCATGAGTGATTTTTTAAAGTAAAAATATCTTTTTCGTTAAAAGTGAACAGTACTGGTAGTGTTTCGTTAAAACTCCATTTACCAAATACAATTGATGTTCTAACTTTTTCAAAAAGCTGCTTTTAAAAAAATTCAAGTAACGAAACTAGCCCTTACTCTTAAATGTACCAATTTGTTCACTATTCATGAGTTGGCCATTGTAAACCATTCAGCTATGCGTATATTACCATTATGGATAAACTAATGTATCACAATACACACTAGTGGATGGAGTTCAAAATATGTACCATTATTTGAAATTATTTGGAAAAAAATCTAACAGCATCTTCGAATGAAATATCAAATCCTAGATAGAGATGTCACTGTGCATATTTGTTATCAAAATTCCTTTATTGAGGCACTTACGCGGAATAGCCTTGTGTCATAAGTCATATCGACTGATCGGGAGTTTCAGGACCATGGTCCAACCCAACCAATTTTCAGCTCATTCTCGGAAAAGTATGAGGTTCGTATTACGGAATGATAGAGGAGAGTTTTTGGCTGCTTTATCCACTAAGGTGACTGGGATTCTCCCCTCTGCTGGGAGAAATTTTGGCAGCAAGGGAAGCTGCTGTTTTTGCACAGCAGCAGCGGTTCCCAGTTCCCACTGTTGGAACTTGAAGGTGATGCTCTTTTGGTCATTAATGCTCTTTCTCACAAGGGTGTGAAGGACTCTTCCCCATTCGGACATATTCTTGATGATACAAGAAGGATCTTGGAGAATCAAGTGCAATGGAAGGTTATTTGCGGATAACGGACCTCGCACAAGGTAGCGCATCGCTTGGCTAGGTTGGGCTTAACCCAACACCCTCTTAGTAGCCTCCCGATGTAATCTTAAACCTTCTCGTTGAAGATGGTAATTAATTGTAAGTTGTATTGGTGCGGGACGCTCTTTTCCTTCGACCAAGTGGAATTCCCGACAAGATTTTTATTGAGTCCCATCGTTTGCACACTATCCTCAATGTTTATTTGTACGTATTTCAATCTAAATCAATGAACATCGTAATTTCTTCAAAAAAATCTTATCCTCATTTTTTCTTTCCTCAAAATAGACGGTTTGGATTGTTAAAGTTCGATGTGGAGTGAGTCCCACAACTAATTTCCATTAAAAAAAATGGAAATCCCTTCTCTTAAAACTAACCAACACATGATCAAATTAATATAAAAAATCATAATTACATTCTAATGATCATAGCAATAACTACAATCTATCTAAAATTTTCATCTAATACACATCAATTTTAATCGCATCCTATATTTTTAAGTTGGACTAAGATTAGTAAATTTACTTAACTTGTGATTCTTGCCAGAAGCATTTCAAGTATTTTTGGAACCCACAAACAATTTCTATAAAAACGCTTTTAGTCGCACTTTCCAATCGAGCCTTTAATGATGAGCAATGTTTAACTATTATATATGACGTTATGTTGGCATACTATTAAATTTAAAAATAATGTTTATCGAATACACAAAACTGGTATACTTACTCAAGTATTCAGTTGATTTACAACAATAAGACCACATGTATCAAAAAGTGTATATAAATACCATTGGGGATGCCAATCTAAATAAACAACATTTCGCCTAATTTGTAATTTGAATCTTCATAAAATGACATGAATTGGCCCGAATAGTCCACATTGATAATAACATGCTGCCACATTGTTTGAAAAAGGGAATACTTTAGATTCAAAGGTTTTTATGGTTCATTTCGTGATTATAGTCAGTGTTTTTTTTATAAGTGCTTGTAATTAGTTTGGATTGAATCACCACAAAATAACTCAAAAATTCATTATAAATAGTTCGAGTCCTAGAGACTCCCATCATATTATCAAATAAATTAATTATAATTCATTCAGGTAGATTATCAAATTAATGATACCCAAGAAGAATCAAATGTTTGTTAAAGGAAGAAATAAAAAAAATTGTTTAACTTGAAGATAGAAGATGCTATGATTAAAATGGATAACTATTCTTCATGTCCATCCCTTGTAATTTCTCAAAATTAAAATGATCATCTCTATCTTCACACCCCCACTTAGTAAATTCGTGTAGTAGTAGATACCAATACATATGTTTTAAAAAAATTACTTCCATTCATAGTAATCTCATTGATACGATAAGACATACTTTGTTTTTAAAATCAAGCGTATTGCCCACTTATTATTCTAGTTTAATGCACATATTTTCACATTTTAATAATACACATGGAATGTGACAGCCCAACCCGAAAAATATTGATTTTATAATTTATTAAGTGATTTTACGAAATTGCCCTTCGAGGCACGTGTTTCGACTGAGGTTATTTACAGTGTCGTGTCACCTAATAATTTCTTCATTAGCATATTCTCGTAGTACTCGTCACTACGGACGCGTGGGCGCAAGCGGTTCGTGATTTGGAGTTATATCAAAAAAGATATTGATGTTTGAAGTTTGGGCATTTTAGGAATTATAATTTTAGTAAAATTTGGAACTTCTTTTATGAAAGTGAACGGCCCAGATTTAATATAGAAATAAATGGATGGCTGGGATGAGAAGGAAGGAGATCACGCGTGTGTGTGCGCGCGCGTGGCTGGTGGAAGAAAAAGAGGAAGAGATTGGGCAAACTGCCCAACTAGAGGAGAGCAGGAGCTCCGGGAGAGAAAGGGAGAGAGACTGGCGAATGGGGAGAAGAGAGAGAGGAGACCGCCCAATCGGAACAGAGAAAGGAGGAAAGGAGAGAGGGCGAGAAGCGGAGGAGAGAAGGAAGAAAACGGGTCTTCCCGAATTGGATTTGTAAGTTCATAAAATAAAAAGTTAACCGCCATTCGGTTTTGGAAATGGGGGGAGATCCAACCGTCGGATCATAACGAAATTTTAGGATGTTGTTCTAGAGATTTGTTGTGGACCTCTGGAAGTTACGGATTGGAAATCTGAGTTGCAGATCTTCCGGATCGAACTTCATAATGACGTGTTCTATATAAGTTATATATTCTATCGATATGATTTCTGAGACATGTTTTGATGATTGTTCTAGGCGCCGATCATCATGACGCCTTGATGTGTTGTGCTAGGGAGTTGTAGGGCGAACTCCAGGTGAGTGGGCAGTTTTGTTTTCCGTATATACCTATATAAATGAGTTTTTCCTAGAAAATCTATTTAAGTGAAATGTGATTTGAAAGTATGATTTGAAATGCCATGCATAGAATTTATATGAGATATGTGAATTGATATATGATGCATATATGTGAATTGGTGCTGCGGACGCACATGTGAGTATCAGGTGAGTTATATTTCGTTCATTGAATTGTTTGATGTGATTTATGTTGATAGCTCATAACCTGCACCCCCGGTGTTAGTGCTTATGTTATTCACCCGCATCACACGCTCACCTTGGATCCAAGTAGATGCTAGTCGTACAGACCACTAGAGGTGGTTCCGACATGCTAGTCGTACAGACCACTAGAGGTGGTTCCGACTAGTAGGTGACCCTAGATTATGTGCACAAATGATTGATGAGAGAAGCACTAGAGCGTATTATTACACCATCTGAGTCGTACAGACTACTACAGGTAGTTCTGACTCATGTGCAGCGTAGTGCCGTACATGTCGCAGTTGGCGACTCCGGCAGTGCCGTACAGGTCACAGTTGGTGACTCCGGCTGGATTGGATATTGAGCTCTAGAATTAGCCGTACAGGACCACTGCAGGGTCTCCGGTTGATTTATTATTTCACCTGATTTATATTGATGCTTCCATATTATGTTTTTGGCACATGGCATGGCATATTTTCTGAAAAGTGATAAAGAATGGTGTTTTGAGATTTTTGAAGCTATATATATTTATATATGCTATTTTCTGGGAAAGTATACAGGTTTTACAACGAGGGATTAGAACTTTGATAAAGAAAAGATTTGAAAAGACTTGTTTTACTGACCCACTCAATTTTGTTTTGCGCCCCTCCAGGTTCGAGTTAGAGCAGAGCTTTGGTGGCCACAAGGAATCCAACGGTATTCTGACAGAATTCACAATGGTATTTTTAAGCTTCCGAACTGTGTAAATGGTTACGTCACTCTCACGTGACGGCCAGCACGCCCTCCTTCGGGACAGGGTGTGTCAGTTGGTATCAGAGCCTAGGTTGCAGTCATGTACATCTTGAGAATTCTCTAGTGTCTTCTGTCAGAACAATACCGCCTCGTAGAGAGCCACGTCGTTTAGTTGAGTTTAGTTTTCCCTATTTAGCTCAGTTATGGGAAGCTAGTACTAATGTGACTCAGTCTATTAGCCAAAGTATTTTTCTCTTGGGACTGGTTATAAGTTGATGCTGAATCACTTTATGGAAAATGAAAGACCTGAGGGAGCAGGTCGATGGCTTAATCATTTGGAAAAGGTGTTTCAGATTATGCAAGTTAAGGAAATCTTTCTTTTGACGGTAGGTCTAGACGACTACCTGGTTTCTGAGTATTGAAATTGCATCCTGGTGGAGACAGGAGTCTTGTATGACGTCACCAGAGGAAACAGCTGATCGAGAGTTATTTAAAAAATTGTTTAAGGAAAGGTTTAGTCCTCCGGCATATATTGATGGTGAGAAGCGATAGTTTACAATTTGAGACAAGGAAAGATGACGGCAAATGAGTATTATAGAAAGTTTACGGAGTTGTCTCGTTACCATACATATATTGTTGAGAATCGAAGACTCAGCGCTTCAAAAGGAAATAAGGCTAGTTCTAGTTCTTCGAGCTGAGGTTTTAGTGCCACTGGTCAGAGGTATGGTGGTAGATTCACTGGTGATTCCAGATTTCAGAGACAAGGTGATTCAGATAGAGAGAATGTACCTTTGTGCCGTAGGTACAATAATGGACACTTTGGAGAGTGTAGACAAGAAAGCAATGGATGCTTTACATGTGGATAAATGGAACATAGAGCTGCAAATTGTCCCCAGAATCAGTAAATGCCTCCGTAGTCTTCTTTGCCACCACTAACGCTGATCCATCAGGTACCTGGATCTAGTAATTATGGTTAGATGAGCCGTGGTGTACAGGATTAGAGTCGTACAGGTCACAAGAGGTGACTCCGACTTATATACTAGCAGTGATCGATGAGTTATGAGTACAGCCGCACATGCCACATTAGATGATTCCAGCTGGGTGGACGAGCTATAGATTCAGCCGTACAGGTCATACTAGCTGACTCCGGCTGATATATTTCTTAGTATTGATGATGTTGCCAAAGAGAGTAATGATAGAGCACGATCAAGGCGTGTATATGTATTTCTAATGAGAGACAAGATGGTAATATTACACCCTTGGGGATTATTGCTTACTTATCGAGACAACAGTGAGTTATCGTTATTGCAGGCTGCAGATCGTAATATCCATAACTTATTGTTGGATTCGTTAAGCGAGTAAACAAGTAGGTCATCCTACGTTAGTATGGTGTTATTCAGAGTGTCCAGTGATGGTGAAAGATGTTGTTATGCCTATGAATCTTATCCAGTTGGATATTGTGGATTTGATGTGATTTTTGGCACAGATTGGTTGCATTATGATCGTGCCAAGATAGATTGCTACGGGAAATCAGTTACTTTCCATCGACTTGGATGACCAGAGGTTAATTTTGGGGGATGCAAAGTGGAGTGAGGTATGCCGTTATTTCTGCTGTAAGAGCAAAGAGATTGTTATCAAATGGCTACCTAAGATATTTAGCTCATGCGGTACTATGAGATGTTGCTTTGAGTAGTGTGGAAGAGGTCTAGGTGGTTAAATATTTTCCTGACGTTTTCCCTGAGAATTTACCTGGATTGCCACCAGACGGAGATGTGGAATTCACTATTGATTTGTCTCCAGGTGTAGAGCTTATATTATAAATTGATTCATGATGAACAAAAAGAATTGAAAATTCGGTTACAGGAATTGGTTGATAAAGGTTTCATTCAACCTTATATGTCATCATGGAGAGCCCCAGTTTATTTATGAGGAAGAATGTGGACATTAAGGCTATGCTTTGATTATAAGCAATTAAATCAGGTAACGATTGAGAATCGTTATCCATTACCGCTTATTAATGATTGTTTGATCAGCTTAAAGGTGCCTGTGTATTTTCAAAGATTGAATTAAGGTCTGGTTATTAACCAATTGAAGATTTCAGTGATGATGTCCCTAAGACAGTTTTCAGAACTCGTTATAGTCCTTGCGAGTTTTTGGTAATGTCATTCGGATTGACGAATCTTATGAGTTTGACGAATGAAGTATTCAAGTGAATCCTTAAAAGATAACAGCGGTGGATAATTTGGAACAACCCCAAAACGGGACTGAGGTACGGAGTTTTCTTAGCTTAGCAGGCTATTATGGACGGATTGTGAAGGATTTTTCAGTCATTGCCTTGCCTTTGACGAGATAGACGAGAAAAGAGGTTAAGTTTGAGTGGGATGAAAATTGTGAGCAAAGTTTTCAACAGTTGAAGTATTTCCTCACTCATGCACTTGTGTTAGCACTCTCAGATGATAACGGAAATTATGAGGTCTATAAGGATGCTTCTTTGAGTGGTTTGAGATGTGTATTGATACAAAGATACGGAAATTGCTTATTCTTCACGACAATGGAAACCTCATGAGATGAATTACCCTGCTCATGATTTGGAATTTACGGCTATCATCCTTGCTTTGAAGTATGGAGACATTATATTATTGGTGAGAAAGGCAAGATTTTTACGAATCAAATGAGTCCCCAATATCTGTTTACTCTGAGGGATCTTAGTCTTAGGCAACAAAAGTGGATTGAGTTGCTTAGTGATTATGATTGCACGACCAGGGTGATCGTGCAAATGTTTGGGCTGATGTACTTAATACGAAGACGTTCGTGAGAATAAATGCCTTGTATGCTTGTTATGTTCCTCTTCTTGCGGATTTGAGATCTACTGGAGTAAAGTTGGAAATAGAAAAACGAGATGAAACCTCACTTACTAGTTTTCAAGTTAGGCCTATTCTGATTGATCATATACTCGATGCCCAGATGATTGATTAAGAAACCAGGAATTAATTGAGGCAAAGAATATCGAGAAAAGAAAGATCACAGAGTTCGAAAATCAGATGGCGTACTTATTCTTGAGACCTGGATGTCGGTGCCTAATGAGATGGAATTAAAGGAAATAATTTTGGACAAAGCGCACTGTTCATCTTATGCAATGCATCCCGGAAGTACTAAGATGTATCATACTATTCGATCATTTTACCATTGGCTGGGTATAAAAGGAGAAATAGCTGAGTATGTTAATAGAAAGATCACCTGTCAGCAGGTTAAAGTGGAAAGAAAAAAGCCTTTTGGATTGATACAGTCACTTTCCGTTCTTCAGTGGAAATGGGAAAAACATTACTATGGATTATGTGTACAACTTCCTCGTACACGAGATGGTTATGATGGAATTTGAAGTGGTAGATGATCGTCTTACTAAGTCAGAACATTTTATTCTAGTGAAGAACAGCAACCTTTTCAGACAAGTGCAACAACTAATTATTTGTTTTATGGAAATGGGATTTTGGCTTACGGATACATTGAGCTTTTTGGGTATGTTGGTTATTTCTAAGTTTTGGTTAGCGTTGCACGAAGCTTTGGATACAAGATTACTCAGTAGTACATCCTATCATTCTCAGACAGATAGTCAATCAGAGATGACCATTCAGATTTTGGAGGATATGCTGAGATCCTCAGTATTGCAGTTTGGTGACGCTTGAATTAAGCGGGTGGATGTGATGGAGATTGCCTACAACTACAGCTTTCAGTCGAGCATTGGTATGTCACCATTTGAGGCACTTTATGAGAAAAGCTTGTCGTACACCTTGATATTGGTCTAAAGTAGACGAAAGAATTTCTGTGGGTCTTAAGATTTTGGATGAGTCTACTCGGATTGTTCAGGTGATTAAGTCTAACCTGAAAGTAGCCCAGGAGCGGTAAAAGAGATTAGCAGATGGATGTGCCATTAATCGAGTGTATACTGTGGATGATTTCGTATTTTTGACGTTCTCTCCTTAGAAAAGTGTGATTCGATTTGGAAAGGAAGGTAAATTAAGTCCTAAGTGCATCAGACTTTATGTGATCACAGAGGGAGTCGGTGAAGTGGCTTACAGGCTTGAGTTGCCTCTAGAGTTGTCGTAAGTGCACGATGTGTTTCGATGATTCGACATTATGTTTTAAATCCTTCACGTGTGAGATATCCTCAACCATTGGAAATTTATCCGGATTTGACTTAGGATGAGGAACCAGTGACTATTTTGGATTGGAAAGAGAAAGTTCTGAGAAACGAGATTGTGCGTTTGGTTAAAGTTTTATGGAGGAATCATTCAGTGGAATAAGCTACTTGGAAGTCAGGAGATTGGATGAGAGAGATGTAACCAAGTTGTTTTATGATTATTAGAGGTTTGATTTGGTTGTATGAATTTCGAGGACGAAATTCTACAAGGAGGGTAGATTGTGACAGCCCGTCCCGAAAAATATTGATTTTATAATTTATTAAGTGGTTTTACGAAATTGCCCTTCGAGGCACGTGTTTCGACTAAGGTTATTTATGGTGTCATGTCACCTAATAATTTCTTCCTTAGCATATTCTCGTAGTACTCGTCACTACGGACGCGTGGGCACAAGCGGTTCGTGATTTGGAGTTATATCGAAAAAGATATTGATGTTTGAAGTTTGGGCATTTTAGGAATTATAATTTTAGTAAAATTTGGAACTTCTTTTATGAAAGTGAACGGCCCAGATTTAATATAGAAATAAATGGATGGCTGGGATGAGAAGGAAGGAGATCACGCGTGTGTGTGCGCGCGCGTGGCTGGTGGAAGAAAAAGAGGAAGAGATTGGGCAAACTGCCCAACCAGAGGAGAGCAGGAGCTCTGGGAGAGAAAGGGAGAGAGACTGGCGAATGGGGAGAAGAGAGAGAGGAGACCGCCCAATCGGAACAGAGAAAGGAGGAAAGGAGAGAGGGCGAGAAGCGGAGGAGAGAAGGAAGAAAACGGGTCTTCACCCGCGACCCGTTTCGACCCGCGGCACCCACACCCAAATTTCGACGTTTTTCACTCATTTTTCCGATGAATTGAGCCAAACAACCACTCCCAATCATCTTATATGCCTTCCCTCTATCATTTCCATATTAAATTTGAGGAGATTAGATGTGAGTTTGGATGAAAATACCCACGGGTGCCGCGAGCTTCATGTTCAAAACTCTCCTATGTTTGAAGCAATTTCTTCCAATTGCCACCACCCATGGCATCCTCTTGAGGCGTAGAACAAAGCCCAAGCATTGGTTAGGACGGCGGAGTTGATTTGAGGACGAATCAAGAACACCCAAAACTTAGGGTTTCCGAAGGGTTTTGTTAGAATTGGAGGCTTTGCCGACCGAATTGGCCTTGGCCACAGGTATGAAAGTTGTTCTACTCATTGAGATCTTCATTTCTGTAAATTTTGGTAATTTTTGGAGATAGTTGGATTTTCCGGCGAGCCGGGGCGGCCGACCGCCACCCACGGCGGCGCGTGCGGCGGCGCGTGGCCAGTGGGCCGCCAATGTTATTTTTAAGCTATATTAGATGTCCTGAGTTCAGTTTTGATAGTGGCTTAACGTTGGTTGATCATTTGGACTTAATTTCGATACGATTCATGGTTAGGCCAAAAGATGAATCGACGATCCAACCGTCGGATCATCACCAAACTTTGATACGTAGTATTACGTAATATTTGAAGAATGTAGGAACTTACGGATTGGGAATTCAATGGACGGATCTTCCCGAATTGGATTTGTAAGTTCATAAAATAAAAAGTTAACCGCCATTCGGTTTTGGAAATGGGGGGAGATCCAACCGTCGGATCATAACGAAATTTTAGGATGTTGTTCTAGAGATTTATTGTGGACCTCTGGAAGTTACGGATTGGAAATCTGAGTTGCAGATCTTCCGGATCGAACTTCATAATGACGTGTTCTATATAAGTTATATATTCTATCGATATGATTTCTGAGACATGTTTTGATGATTGTTCTAGGCGCCGATCATCATGACGCCTTGATGTGTTGTGCTAGGGAGTTGTAGGGTGAACTCCAGGTGAGTGGGCAGTTTTGTTTTCCGTATATACCTATATAAATGAGTTTTTCCCAGAAAGTCTATTTAAGTGAAATGTGATTTGAAAGTATGATTTGAAATGCCATGCATAGAATTTATATGAGATATGTGAATTGATATATGATGCATATATGTGAATTGGTACTGCGGACGCACATGTGAGTATCAGGTGAGTTATATTTCGTTCATTGAATTGTTTGATGTGATTTATGTTGATAGCTCATAACCTGCACCCCCGGTGTTAGTGCTTATGTTATTCACCCGCATCACACGCTCACCTTGGATCCAAGTAGATGCTAGTCGTACAGACCACTAGAGGTGATTCCGACTAGTAGGTGACCCTAGATTATGTGCACAGATGATTGATGAGAGAAGCACTAGAGCGTATTATTACACCATCCGAGTCGTACAGACTACTACAGGTAGTTCCGACTCATGTGCAGCGTAGTGCCGTACAGGTCGCAGTTGGCGACTCCGGTAGTGCCGTACATGTCACAGTTGGTGACTCCGGCTGGATTGGATATTGAGCTCTAGAATTAGCCGTACAGGACCACTGCAGGGTCTCCGATTGATTTATTATTTCACCTGATTTATATTGATGCTTCCATATTATGTTTTTGGCACATGGCATGGCATATTTTCTGAAAAGTGGTAAAGAATGGTGTTTTGAGATTTTTGAAGTTATATATATTTATATATGCTATTTTCTGGGAAAGTATACAGGTTTTACAGCGAGGAATTAGAACTTTGATAAAGAAAAGATTTGAAAAGACTTGTTTTACTGACCCACTCAATTTTGTTTTGCGCCCCTCCAGGTTCGAGTTAGAGCAGAGCTTTGGTGGCCACGAGGAATCCAACGGTATTCTGACAGAATTCACAATGGTATTTTTAAGCTTCCGAACTGTGTAAATGGTTACGTCACTCTCACGTGACAGCCAGCACGCCCTCCTTCGGAACGGGGTGTGTCATGGAATGCACGTTATGTATGTATTTTAACCCATTGTTAAGAAAAAGAAAGTAAATTAAAAATAAAAAGTTATATAATGGCTGAACTTTTCATTGTATTTTGTTAAAAATATGTTCGAATCAATACACGTACATAATTTTTATGTGTTTATTTGTCTCATAGTAGTTATATTTGGGCACATACCTTGAATTACGTAAGTTATCCAATTCAGTCTAATCTTAAATGCCAAATGAATAAAACAATCATTACATGGTAATCTCTAAAAGTGGGTTTAGATGAATCAGGATCCTCGTCGGATCCATTCACTAGGAATCCCACAATTTTGTCCGTTCATCGTATATCGTGCAGTAAAAAATTATTTTAAATTTTAAATTTTAAATTCAAATATAAATAGTACTTAACGAAAACTGACAGCACGATATAAAATGAACGGACAGGATTGCGGCATCCCTAGGATCCCTATGAAAAGAACCGGCGAGGATCCTGATTCGGTTTAGATTACCCATAAAATATTTAACAAGCTTGGTACTCATTCGTAATTGAGAGAATCAGTGACACCCAACTTCTGTATGTGCTTTTCTGTAAAGCGATAGGCAAATAACCCTACTTCTGTTTTATGCTTTGGATCCACTTAACACATATACGCTAATTAATCACATAAACCAAACTAAATTAATTATTAATAAAAAATTCATAAGCAGCTTAGCTTAAATCCTCCCCCCTCACCTTACCCGTGACACACAAAAACACTATCCCGTGAATTCCCCGCCGGCACCTGCCACCCTCTGGCTCCTTCCCTTCATGTTGAACTTGATAAGCAAAATCAGCTTTCCGTATATTTGCATGTGAAATATTTGTTGGAACCCTTTTCACACTTCCATCGAATGCTTTGGTGTGTCCCACAAGCTTCGAACCATTGAAAGGGGGACACGTGGGAATGTCCCGGGTGCGAACTTGAGGCCAGCGTAGATGGCCAATCCTACGTGTCATAGCTGGGAACCACAAATCATCCCCATTCAAACATATTTTCATAAAAATAAAATTGAGTGCGATTATACCAACTCACATGCACTTTTCACATAAAAATTGTAAAGTGTGTTGAGGCACAAAATTGGATTTGACTTTGAAATAGCGTAAAGTGTTAAGGTTGTGACTTTCGCAAGGTTGCTCCGGTCACCAAGTATATGTAAATATGTAGAGAAATGGAGATAGAGAAGCAAACACAAAATATATGTGGTTCACCCTAAGTTGAGCTACTCTACGAAGGTATAGGAGTTCTCATAATAATTTAGAGTGTACATGATACAAAAGTTTAAGCATAATCATCATTTGTGAATTTTAATAATGAATTAAGTAAAATAATAGCATTAGGGATTAACTATAGGAGAATGCTAGCAGAGTCGCACGTTTTTGTCTGCATTCGGTGTGGGATTCTGGAGGTTTTATTCTGATGTTGATACGTGTCACATTGTAATTGACCTCTTGATTGAAGAGAAACTTTTGTGCTTTAAAAAGTTATCTCAACACGAATCCTTCAGTAGGTTTCCAAATGTATAAAATTGACTAATACTAGATAATTTCGAAATTGTTAAAATATAGTACAAACAAAGCGAATTTGAACGAAAATAATACTAAGATGGTGACCTCCTAAACAATCCCCGTGTTGCATCCCCTCCTTTTCTCAAACATTTTCAAAAAGTGCGGCTCTTATTTTTGTCACAATGCACAACCTCTTGCTTTTGATTAGTGTTTTTGGTTATTGAGCTCACCCGTGAGAGCTCGCACGTGAAAGACTAAGACCAACACATGCATTTCTAATGCACGCACGTAAACATTGCATATTTTTGCTCCAAACACAAAATCTTAACCCTATAAAGCCACTTCCACACTTTGCATTTTTCATAGCAAGTATCATTGGTGGCCGAAAACCTAGCTGAGCTACGTCGAACATTCAGGGTTTCCAAGTGATCAGGTGAATATTGTTTTTTCTTACAAAGTGATTGTCTGCTCAAACATGTTATCGTCAGTAGATTATGACTCTGAATCATTGATTAAATGAATTGTATGTACTAGAAGAATGTTACCCATTACTCAGTAGTTGCTAGGATTACTACCATTTACATTCATATCGTTAATTAACAATAATTAATAACCATGCTTAATTATTAGCTAGCTAGCTTATTAAGCTTGTGCATGCATGAGGGATCATGAGGGACTTGGGGTTTGCTAGCTTATGGACCAGAGAGGGGTAGATAGGGATTTGAATCAACCCGTGAATGGTATTGACATTGTTGTCGCACACCAACTATATGCTTCTTCCTATTTCTATGGCCACAAGGAAAAAAGAGAGCTAGCTAAACAACAACGAAGAGTCACGAGAGAGTTGTTGCTTTTACATCACAACCACATCCTGCTATATGTATAATTTATTCTCTCATATAGTCCTTACATTCCAAAAATCTCATAGCTCGGAAAGGGTAATGCTTGGAAAACCAAAGTTTCGACTACATTTACAAATTATGTGATGTGTCGCCAATAGAAAATAAATACTTTAATCATAATTGAATCATCAACAACTACGTCATATGATTTAAAAATGTAGTTTAAATAAATGGTCTCTCTAGCTTTACCCTAACTCGGAAACCTTTCTCTCTGTTCTCTCTATCATGTAGTATATATTGCTATCACATGAATAATGTAACGTACTATAATGAATTTATGATGGTGTCCTATATATGTGGACATCTGCTTATGAGAGAAGCTCTCATGCAATATGTTGTGTACACTATATTTTGTCTGTCTTTTCATGTGATCACGTTATGAGAAAGATAGAGACAATGCGTACAACATATTCTAAGAAAATCATTCCGACAACTATATGTTTTGCCTTTAAGTTGTATTATAGAATTTTCCGATGGAATAAAATCATCAAAACAAATAGTTTATACATTACAACCTAGACAAAAAAGGTGTCCTCATAGAAGATTATAGTTGTCCAATCTACTTAAGGTATATACGTATAATAAGTTATGCTTTGGCCTTAATTAACAAACACATTTCCACTTATCGGAGTCTAAAACCCAAGCTTTTTTTTTTTTTTAACTCCGCTCACACAGTGCGATGTCTCTGACATACACGTACATAAATCCTGGAATTATATGCTCTGTCAAAACGAATATTTTTTTATTATCCCCATGTCAAATGAATTGGTTACCATAAAGTCTTAGTATAGTGACTTTTCACTAGTAAGCGGTAATATTAAGTGATTTTCACATACTCATATCTTCAGATGCACATTTTGATTTATTTATGGCTATTTAATTAATAAATTAAAAGAAATTAATGGACAAAAATATATGTAATTGGTATAAAGAAAAAAAAAAATAATCACCAATTTTAGAAACCCAAGTTTGGCATAATGGTGAACAAATTCTAGAGACCCAAGTGCATCTAATGCTAGAAGAACTGCATAGCAGCGAGATCAGAAAGCAAGAGCTAGCTAGATTGTAGAAAAAACTTTACAACACATCTGGTTGCTGCAGGCTGCAGCACACTGTTTTAGGAAACTCCGGCCTCATAGCAGTTCACAAGCTCAAAACTGCTGATTAAATTCTCAATCCATCCCAATGCTTCATGTCGGCAACGATTTTGACCCTCATATTTTGCTTCCGTCAGCATTTACAAGCAAAATGCATCGTGAGCCTAAAAGATGAGCGTTAAAATCGCTAACACAGTAGTACGTGTCATGTGTGTGTCTATACGAAAACAGTAAGTACAAGAAAATAAAAAATGGGGGATGAAATAGAATTCTAGCTGGACCACATGGCAAAGAATCAAAACAAACCAAATATATAGTATCACGGAGAAAAAGGCAAGAGGTCACCTGCAGAAAGAAATCTACAAAACGAAGAAGTAACAACAGTCCACAAGATTGAAATATTTGCAACAGAAGACCGAGCTCCAAAAGCCACATAAAAAGCCTCCAAACAATTTTCCCAGAGACAATCATACTTTTTTTTATTTCATTTCATTTTATTTTATTCTTTCATTCAACCTGATGCTGACACGTCATATATGCATGAAAACAGTTCAGTGCTGTGGGAAGTTTTCTTTTTGTGGTCAACTCACTGTTTTGGGAAGTTTGTGAGCTCATAACTTTGAGTATAAATTAGTGCCTATGTCTCCACTGGTCCTCTTGCCAGAACACTTTATATAGCTTCATGCCCCTCTCTCTTTCTCTCTCTCTAAGTGCATTTTGGTAATTTTCTCTCATAGGAAGACATGGAGCTCGATCACTGGTTTAGAGTCTTATGGATCACAATGACTCTATTAACCTTCCAGTATGCAAGCAATGTGGAAGGAAGATATCATTACCACAAGAGAAACAAAAGCGCATCCCCTCCTCCTACCCCTGCAGAAGATCGGGGTTCTCCATCACCCCCAAGCATTGCTCCTCCTACCCTTGTCGAAGAACCAGTTGCTCCTCCTACCCCTGCTGAAGAACCAGTTGCTCCTTCAACCCCGAGCATTGCTCCTCCTATCCCTGGAGAAGAGCCAGTTGGTCCTTCAACCCCGAGCATTGCTCCTCCTACCCTTGTAGAAGAACCAGTTGCTCCTCCTACCCCTGCAGAAGAGCCAGTTGGTCCTTCAACCCCGAGCATTGCTCCTCCTACTCCTATAGAAGGACCAGTTGCTCCTCCCTCCCCTGCAGAAGAGCCATTTGGTCCTTCAACCCCGAGCATTGCTCCTCCTACTCCTCTAGAAGAACCAGTTGCTAATCCTACCCCTGCAGAAGAGCCAGTTGCTCCTTCAACCCCGAGCATTGCTCCTCCTACCCCTGTAGAAGAACCAGTTGCTCCTCCTACCCCTGCAAAAGAGCCAGTTACTCCTCCAACCCCAAGCATTGCTCCTCCTACCCCTCCTCCACATGTTCCCTCAGACCCTTATCCAAATGACCCTGGAAACAACTCTAGTAATTCTTCAGATTGTGTGTTCAATGTCATGGATTATGGGGCAGTTGGAGATGGCTCTGCTGATGACACTGCTGCATTTAGACAGGCTTGGAAAGAAGCATGTGCTGCTGAATCAGGTGTTGTTTTGGCTCCTTCGGATTACTGCTTCAAAATCACCTCAACAATTTTTTCAGGTCCATGCCAGCCAGGACTAATATTCCAAGTAAGAATTTATATATATTTTTTTTTTCAGAAATTCCTTGTTCTAATGTTTGTCTCTAGTTGCGGCTCGTACCTCATGTAGTTAATTGGTAACTCTGAAAATGAAGTAAAACTTATCTACATCTGGAATGTCACTAACAATATGTCTATTCACTCACACACTATCATATAATTAAACATTTTTACATGATATTGCGTTACTGACTTGGATCATCATAGTGACATCCCAAACGTTAGTAAGCTATTATTCTAGTGACATTAATTCAACTTTTACTTTATCGGAGAAGGTTCTGAATTCCAATCTCATAGGCAACTGAATTTGGGAAGAAGCATTATCAACACAAAAACATTCAGGGACTCCAAATTGTGTGTTGCTATGAAATTTGGTTCATTAAATTTGTACTTAGGCTGAAATGTGAAACAGGTAGATGGGGTCTTGATGCCGCCGGACGGGCCAGAGACGTGGCCTACAAAAGACAGCCTAAACCAGTGGCTTGTATTTTACAGACTCGACCAAATGACTTTCACTGGTACTGGAACCATCGAAGGCAATGGCCAAAAGTGGTGGGACCTCCCTTGCAAACCTCACAGGGTAAACTTTCATCTATATATATATATATATATATATATATATATATATATATCTCCTTCTAGCTTGAAAATGCTTAAGTTACTGATTTACAGTATTAACTGTTATGTTAATTACCCCAGGGTCCCAAAGGATCAACACTGCCAGGACCATGTGACAGCCCTGCGGTAAGTAAATCACCCCACAACCAAATTCAAGAACTGACCGCAGTAAAATATTCTGTCACCGTAACTTTATTCATCTTTTTTGCCACTCTTTTCCCCTTCAGATGATCAGATTTTTCATGAGCTCTAATTTGGTGGTGAGAGGCTTAAGAATCCAAAACAGTCCAAAGTTCCACATGAAATTCGATGGCTGTGAAGGAGTACTGATTGAGAAAATATCCATTTCTTCACCAAAGCTTAGCCCCAACACAGATGGGATCCACATAGAGAACACAAAATCTGTTGCAATATACGACTCAGTGATTAGCAACGGTAAGAAATTATGATTGGTAATTCTGGGTAGCGATCTTCGTACTTCATTTTTATTCGCTTGCATTTCGTATTGAATGTTTTATAATTTTTCCGCACTCGCAAAAGTAGTTCGGAAGGTGAATAAAAGAGTACTGAAATTACTAATTGACCCAAATTATTGACTTGCCATGATTTAAACAGGTGATGACTGCATTTCAATAGGAACTGGGTGTGCAAATGTTGATATAATGGGTGTCACTTGCGGGCCAAGTCACGGGATTAGGTACGTACACGAATATTCTCTCTCAATAAATTGCACTCTCGGCTGCTACCTACCAATTATCATCCGTTTGAGTCCAAAACCTCGTTTGTATTTATGTCATTTTTTCCCTCAACCTCCAAAAGTGCCCTCCTTAACTTCTTCATGAAAAATGTTATGTTTTGATCATTTGGTAAGTACTTTAACAGTTGGAAGGGCTTTAAGTTTAAGGGTTAACTGTATTTTACACCACAAAATTTAGAGGTCATATGCAAAAAATGAGTCACAAGTTCTAAATTTTGCATTTTACATTAAGTGGTTTCTAAATTGCACCAGAAGTGAAATTGACGGAGAGGTTATATTGGTGCAATTCAGAAACCACATAATGTAAAAAATTGAAATCTCATGGCTCGGTTTGTAAAAATAACCTTCAAACCTTATGGTGTAAAATGCAATTAACCTAAGTTTAACTTTGATTTTCAAACAGAAACTTCGTGATTTAACTTTCGAGATCCTCAATGATCAGTACTAGAGAGACCGCATTATTGATAAAGATGATTTGACCTTTCAAATGCATAATTCTACGAATAAAACATCTATGAGGCATTTTGTCAAATACATAATTAATGAATCACATATATTGTGGTTAAATTATACCCTAACCCAATAATATTGAGAAACGAAAGTTATTGGGGATAATTGGCTACATTAAGTGGCGGAGCAAGCAAGGGGTCATTGGTTATCCTTGACCCCAGTAACTCCAAAAACCTATGTATATTTGTCTGTATATTGTATTTGACCTTGATAAACAGTTAAGGTAAACTAAATTATAACCTCCACCTCCTACTACTTCTATTTCTTCAATCATATTTGTCTTCATTTTTTCTTTTATATGAAATACTTTAGTTGAAAAGCCTTCTCAGTCTTCAACAATACTACAGTGTCTTGCATCCACCCTTAACAAGCCTCTACAAATAATAGTAGTTGTCGACATATGTTGGCATAAACTTTTGGCATGTGTTGACATGAATTGGCAGATGCCTACTAGGTGCTGGACGAAATGGCCCAATAAAGTTTTTTGGTTGATATTATGATCGCGTTATTTGAAAATCCTGACTACGCCACTGGCTACATTGACCCATTGTGTCCGCCAATGATCATATCGCTTTATGTGACTAATTTGGCTATTGTATATTTCCTGCAGCATTGGGAGCCTTGGCGTGCACAACTCTCAGGCATGCGTCTCCAACATCACAGTCCGCAACGCAGTCATACGTGAATCAGACAACGGCGTCCGAATCAAGACATGGCAAGGCGGGACGGGCTGTGTAGCCGGCATCCTCTTCGAGAATATCCAGATGGAGAATGTGCTCAACTGCCTGCTAGTGGACCAGTACTACTGCCTATCAAAGGGATGCCTAAACCAAACCTCAGCAGTACTAGTCACGGATTTAACATACAGAAACATAAAGGGGACGTACGATGTGAGGACGCCTCCCATTCACTTTGCATGCAGTGACACCGTGGCATGCAGAAATATTACCCTCTCAGAAGTTGAGCTTTACCCACACGAAGGAGAACTCATGGATGATCCCTTTTGTTGGAATGCTTACGGAATCCAAGAGACTGCTACTATTCCCCCTATTGATTGCTTGCAAGATGGGGAACCTCAGGCTGCGGTTGAGGTGTCTGAGTATACTTGCTAGAGTGAGGAATCTTTTGTTCGACCATTTGCATACGACATCAAGGATAATCGGGTGGGATCAAATACAGGGAGTTGTATCTTATTTGTTTGCGAGTATGGTCACATGGTCACGTGATCAGCCGGTCAGATGAGAGAATTCTTATACTTTCTAGGTCGTGTTACTTAGGTTTTATTTATCTTGATATAGAGTTTCTGTTTACTGTATAGAGCCCAAGAGCATTTATCTGTTGATGGGTCCATCCATCTCTGGTGTTTCCCCCCTTATTATCAATTGGGTCTTGTATTTTGGCCCTAAGATATAGTAATGATAATGTTGTTGAGAGGATGAATTTCACAGGAAAAAGAAAATTTTTGTACGTGCTTATAAGTAACTGAGTTATTTCTATATTGCCAATGGATTTTATAGTGGAATTTCAAATTTCTTCATGGTATCAGAGCATGTTGTCCTATGTCTGACACCCAACGGCCACACTTGTTCCACGTCATCCAATTTGTATGTTCACGTGCTAGGCTTGAAAATTTGTCACACGTGAGCAAACGTGTTGAGAATATGACCCCCACATCGGGAAAATAAGGGATCTTGCATGTGCTTATAAGTGATTAAGCTACCCTTTATATTGTCAAATAATTTTATAGTGAAACTCCAATTTTGTTATAGTGTGTGCTTACATATATTACTATTTCTACATTAATAATGTATTGTAGTTACATTTATGAAGTTTATATCTTCTCTGAGTCATGTGCAGGGGTGTACATTTAATCAACTAAGTGTCGATCAAACCATGTTCTACAAGAATGAAACTCTTCCAAACTCATCCTTAGTTTAAGCTCCAGCGACACATAAGTAAATAACCTTAAATGAATCTTAACAACAGTCGCAGGTAAGAAACAATCCATCTCCGCCGCTTCCATCAATTCCAATTTTCCGCCATACTTCTTTTGCCTCTGTTAGACCAAGTCAGTTGTGATCACTCTAAACTCTTATCCATGAAGAGTTAGCTTAGGTTACAACTCTTTCAAATGTTTGTTGTTTCTGGGATATATTTCCTTTGTACAGTTTGTTGTAATTTTTGAATTTTGAATAGCCTTGTAAATAGGGATTGCTTTCCCTGATGTAATCTGAAATGGAATATAAATACATGCCGCCTCTCTTTGAAAAGGTATGCAATTGAAGTGAACTCTTGAGCATTCTAAAGTTTTACAGCCTCTTCCCGATCATTGTGTTCCTTCACCTCTGCTTTCCGTTTCATCCTTGCAGTTGCATCCTTGAACTTGCCCGCACGACGATTTGCCTCTGCGAATTATTGCTTTTCTTTTGGATTATAATTCCATAACATTCGACTGTGTTGATTTGACTGGGATTTGGGAATTTTGTACAGGAAACGAAGAATATGCCGTCCCTGCAAACCGCATTGGCTCCTGACCTGCGAACAATGTGATCAGAGTTAGTATCGAAAACGTCTTCACTTTCTTAGTATTTGTATACAAAAAGTATCGTTTTGCGTAACATTTGAAATTGCTTGCTTGCTGTTGCTTTTGTGTTTGTAGCTTTACCGCGAGTGCCTTCGAAGAGCTAAGTATGTTGGTCATCGGGTATGCAAATTCATTTTTTTGATGATGAAAAATGTGTTTTGTTGTGATTTCTCAATGAGTTGTGATTTCTCAATGAGATTGAACGTAACTAAGTAGGAATATCAATCATAGTAGGCCGTTACAAAATTCGACTTGCATTTGCCAATTCATTTGCTACCATCACACTACTATGTGATGTTTCCACGAAGAATCAATCATGTCGTCAACTCATATTATAACATTTGTATTAGAGCAACTCCCATGCGCCGTTTCCTTATGTATCCGTACTAGTTTGAAACCGAATTGGATGTTCAGTTCTCCAAATTACTGTATTTTGATCGAATTCAATTCTCCAAACATACGGCAGTGAATTCGTTTCTGGGCCTTGTACACACCGCCCGTCACACTATGGGAGTTGGCCATGCCCGAAGTCGTTACCTTAACCGCAAGGTGGGGGATGCCAAAGGCAGGGCTAGTGACTGGAGTGAAATCGTAACAAGGTAGCCAAATTGGAACGTGCGGCTGGATCATCTTCTTTTCAGGGAGAGCTAATGCTTGTTGGGTATTTTGGTTTGACATGGATTCACACCCAAAAACAAGCGAGCTATCTCAATATGCATGCATTTCTTATTCAACTTCGTTGATGGAATCTGAATTTGTCTTTCCTTGATTTACAGCGCGGCGAGGGGACTCATGAACCATATACTGTTTGAGTCCGAGAAGATGTTCGGCCGAAAGTTCATCAGCAAGAGCTAGGTCTTTAGGTAAATTACAAAAAACTACCTCAACTATTGGTGTCACGACACATTCATACCTCATCTTTTAAAGTTGACAATGTCATACCTCATCTTACAAATTTGTGCCAATGTTATACCTTCCGTTAATTGGCAGTGGATTTTTCAATTAAATGCTGACGTGCCTTGATTCGGAACCCATTTTTTATTAAAAAATAAAAAAAATCATTTAATATTTTTTTAAATATTAAAATAATAATAAAAGGTTATAAAATAAAAATAAAATAAAAAAAACCAAAACACCCGTCCCCTCCCCATCTCCATCTTTCTTTCCTCTGCAACTGCAACCCAGAAAAAAGAAGAGAAAAAAAAAACCCAATTTGTCTTCCCCCTCCCCACCCCTCCCCCCCCCCCCCACCCCCTCCACTCTCCGCACCCACTCTCCGCACCTAACCTCCCCACCTTCGCACCCAACCTCGCACCCACTACCTGAAACCCAAAAAAAACCCAGATCCCGGTGGAATCGGGAAACCTTCGGCAGGCCGATTTCGAAGGTTGAGAACCTGGGTGCAGAGAAAATGGAAGGAATAGGTGTGGAGGGAAGAGGGTGGGGGGGGGGGGAGACAGACGAACTGGGTTTCCTTTTTCTTTTTTTTTCCTCTCTTCTTCTTCTTCTTCTTCTTCTGCAGGTGGGGGGGGGGGGGGGAGGGGGGGCGGACAAACAGGGTGTTCTATCTTCTTTTTTTTTCTCTTTCTTTCTTCTCTCTCTCTTCTTCTTCTTCTTTTTCTTCTTCAAGTTGGGTGGGTGGGCGTGGGGGCGGGGGCGGGGCGGGGCGGACGAACTGGGTGTTTCCTTTTTCTTTTTTTTTTCTCTTTCTTCTTCTTCTTCTTCCTCCTCTTCCTCTCTTCCTCCTTCTTCTTCCTTTTTCTTCTTATTTCTGGGTTGGGTTGCAAGAAGATGGGGGGAGAAGGGGAGGAACGAACTGACTGAGGGTTTTTTTTATTTTTTTATTTTCTTTATTATTTTAATATTTAAAAATATTAAATAAATTTTTTTAATAATAAATTATTAATTTTTTAATAAAAAATGGGTCCCGAATCAAGCCACGTCAGCATTTAAAGAAAAATTCACGGCCAATTAACGGAAGGTATAACATTGACACAAATTCGTAAGATGAGGTATGACATTGTCAACTTTAAAATATGAGGTATGAAAGTGTCGTGACACCAATAGTTGATTAAAAGTAAATTATAGAATCATGCAATTAGGAGAGAGACTTATATGCAACTAGAACGCTAAGGTGACAGTATCTGAAGCCTATTATAGAATCATGCATGTTAATGATGTTTAACTTAATATCACGTTATTGGTTCAGTATACTGCCACCTTGACCTTGTAGTTACGTGTTAGCTTTTCTCATCAATCAGGGAAAAAGGAATGAGTAGTATCCATGGGACCTAAAGTCCTCCTGAAGTTACGTAGAAAATGGTTCCGGCTGAGGCACCAAGTCAAATGCCGTGAAAACTACAGCGCACAACTTTATTTCCATGCAACTAAAGACTAGGGACACATCCATCTTACTTTGCCTCTCGAATGCATAAATGGTAACGCGAATCACGCTCTCTGGATAGCCTCCGCGCTCTCAAAAGATAATGTTGCAAGAGTGCGGACTTATACAGAGAGCACAAAATTGGTTCCCGTGGTGTAAGAAAAGGCTTTTAGTCGAAATAGTTTATGAGATTGGCATAAATCCTGATCTTGTTCATTGAGATTTGAAATCGATAAAACTGGTCTCTGAGTTGTCCACAGTCAATCATTTTGGTCATTCTATAAAAAATCTCTGTTCAATAAGGACCAAAATAACAAAATACCCTCAATTTAATAAACAATGGCCAAAATGATTTGACAAAAAATTTGGGATATTTTGTCATTTTCTTATTTAACAGTGATTTTTCACGAAATAACCAAAATAATTGACAATGTACAACCTCGGGCACAACTACCATCAATTTCAAATCTCTGAATCAAAGTAATAAGGTATGATAATTCCAGATACCATTTTGACTAAAAAGCCTGTTAAAAATGAACATCGATACGCCGTAAGAGTTTCTTCATTTGGCTATAAATGATTTAAGTGTAATATTTCTTCATATTTAACGCTGTTATGAATGGAGGATGGGGGCCTAGTGCAGTGGCACTAGAGCCAAAGAAACTCCCACCTCACCCGAGTTGGAATCCCACCACCCCCAAGCTTAACTAATGACAAAAAAAAAATGTCATGAATGGAGTTTGTTACAACTTACAAACCTTCTCCCATCAAATTCAGAACGCTTTACAAACAACAATGATCCCAAATTTAGAAATTGCGTCAAGTAAAAGCAGGGGAAAATGCCATTTTACTCTTCTTGTAATTTGACTGTAATCTGCAGGCAAATACTTGTTCTGTTTATATCTGAGTTCTAAACTTCAACCGGTCTTCCTTAAGTTGGATGATTTTGGTTCTCCGCTCCTTGGACTAAATGGCCCTTTTCCGACACCCCGAGGACTTTGATCGCCTCTCAGCTGGCTTAGACGAGGACTGATTACCTTGTCCGAGAAGCTCAGTGTACTTTTGAATTCCTTGGATGATGCTGTAGGTGAACTTGCCACTTTAGGACTGCACACATGCCTGATCTCGCCCCGGCTTCTAGTAATCATCCCATCTAAAATCTCTCCTTCGTCTGCGAATGAAGCTGTCCTACTCATCTCCCGCTCCTGAAAATACACATGGAGATTAATCACACAGATAAACCGGGTCAGGGATTGTTTGAAACATTTCACACTTCAGCAGATTGCAGACTTGTTTATCAGAAAACTGTGTGAGACAAAACCAAAAAAAAGTATCCGATTGGAAACTTACAGTTGCATGGTTGCATGGCAAAGCAGGTGCCTCTTCATACTCTGCGGCATCTAAATCTTGCAGGTGTGCGGCTTTGAAAAACTTGGGCAAAATGTATTGTCTAACAGGAACCAGAAGCATGATCATTAATGGGAAAAGAACCCCAGCAGTAGGAACCCATGTAATTCCGAAGCAAACAAGCAAGTAAGCAGTTTGGAAAATGGTTAACGCTGCAATTGTCTTGAATGGTACTGTTTCAACGAAAGTGGCGTGGTATTCCTCAAGTACTCTGAACACGAAAATGAATGCAGTTCAATTAAAAAAAAATTGACAAATTGAGATAAGCAAAACAAATTGAAGGATGTATCAGGAGAGAAGGGTCAAGAGAATTACTTGTATCTTCTAGTTGGGGCAGTGAAGAGCAACAGAATCCTCTCCCAACATTGGTTACCCGGTAAGTTCTCAACAGCCATAAAGGCAAAATAACCCCAGAGTACTGACGTTGGAATCATTTTAAGAAAAGGCATGGCCGCAACACATCCTCCTACAAATGCAGCTTGAAGCAAGTTGCTGAGCCGCTGCTCTTTCACCTCAACAGGCAATAAATCATCGATCTCCTTCTCAACATCAAACACTGTCTCATCAACTGGGGCATCTATGTCACCCATGCTTGAAGCCATTTGAAAAGTTGAATCTTTCAAGTCATTTAATCCCTGCTTTGTTGGACAATGGTTAGCATTGTCTATGCCATATGAACGAAAAAAAGAAGGAAAAGGGGAACGGCATATCAAGTCATCGTACCCGAGCTGAAGGTTCCTGGTATGCTAGTGGGGTTTGCATCTGTTGATATGATTCTTGCATGCTTCCATATACTTGTTCCAAGCTGGCATTGTTTCTAATACATCTCCTTGCTGTCGCTACAAGTCGATTGCGAAGTAACTGCAGCAGAAGCAAATATAGTTGTAAAGATAATCCAAACTTCTAAACCACATAAAAAGAGTGCATGGGTGTGTGAGTGTCAAAATGTGCATCTCCATGTTCTGAACACATTCTAATGCTTAATCTCTACCCTGTTGGGTTCTTAAGGGACACTAAGTTTGTATAAAACTCGCAACTTCTCGTTACAGCACAAAGAACAATAAGGTTGAACCACTCAATTAACGTATGCCTACCTGGTGCTTCAGTGTGGCCAAACTTTTCGTATGCATTGGAGATTGTGGTATGACACCATTTGATGGAGGAATGCCTAAGAGACCACATATTATGACCTGTCATGTAGCAAAAACATCGTAATCTCAAAGCAAACGGATACCAGTTGAACTCATTTTTTTTTTGGCAACCACTAAACTTCTAGGAGGGGGATTACAGAAAAAGTGACTGGCACTGTGAGGGGGATTTGCATACCATGAACCCTAAGAGAAGTAGATCGTAATGGAAAGAAGGTGGTTTTCTCAAATTGAATTCCTTCTGCTGAGCAAGTTGGGAAGCCACACTGTGGTCAAAATAGTACAACACTGCAATCATTGTTGCCGGAATGAAAGCTCCAAATATAAAAAGCACCGGCACATTTAGCATGTCCTGTAATTTTGACAAACCATTAATACCCTGATGTGTCAAGCGGAAAACCATAGAGAAGGCAGAGAATAAAATGTAGGATGTGGCAGTGCCTTGATGACAGTCCAATTCTCGTATGCCCCTTGTGACCATGGATTTGGACTGAAGAGGCGCCTTGGAATTCCTTTTGGGACATTTCCAGCAGGTATATAGGAAATAGCAGACCAGATCAATACCATCAATGGAACGCCATAATCAGCTATGAAACCTCGTAGCCATCCTGTGAGAGGGATAAAGCTAAATGGCATCAGTCTCTTGTAGCAAAGTAATAAATCGAAATTATATGTGTGTGTATGTAACTCCAAACAAAATAACACTTGCCAGATCCATAACGCCAAGACCTCGCTTTTCTGCTTCTTAATGAAGTAAGTAGAAGGCCAAATGACAGAACCAAAGCAAACATCCCATTTGCAAATCTCCATGAAGGTTGAAATTGAACTGAGTTTGGGTTTTCTCTTTCAGGTATGCGGAACTCATGAACAAGTCCCTATAAGATAAAAATCAGTACTATAGCTAGAAAAAGGTGGAACTCATCCACCAATGCTATCTACAACCGACAGAAACTACCAAAAATCCCAGTGAAATAAGCAAGTAATATTTCTGTAAGCAAATAGAATGCAGGAATAGGAAGAGATGAATTACTTTTATAGCTTCCTGCATGAAGAGCATAGCAATGAGAAGGCCAAATAACTCTCCTGCAAGACGAGTGAATCTGTTTATGATGGAGCAAGCCCCTAATATAGCCAGCATAAACAGCAATGCTGCAGTCCAGACGCACACCCTGCACACCAATATAAACTCATAAAGGTAGATCCAGAGTCAGAAGAGTTGGGGAAAAAAAAGAGTCCAAAAGGGATAATTGCAAGATAGAGATTAATGTTAAAGCAGAAATCTCAACATCAATTCATTTATTAGCACAAAGAAAGTATGATACCATCCACTCCATGCTAAAAAGAGCTTTGATCCCAACTCTGGTCTGTTTTTGGCAAAATTGAACATAAACGTGTACATAATCACAGTTGGTTCAGCAACTCCGAGAATCAGCAAAGGCTGACCCCCAAGAATCGAGTGTATAATTCCACACAAAGCCGTAGATGCTAATGTTTGAACTGCTGTGAGAACCCCACCTGTGAACACCAGAAATGATGCCAAAACATAAATTTCAAACTCTAATGCAGAACCTGTAGAATGATAATTTTAGACGTTTCTTATCAACGTTTGATATTAGGACCATTTTCAACTCAGACTGAAAACCATAAGGCACTTAATGGAAACTGAGCAACAACAACAAACAATACTGAAGTATCCGGCATAAAAAGTTACCTGTATCTCTTTCCAATTGTTCTCCAAATGAAATAACCGGAATAGCGGATGCAAAAAAGATATAAGTGGTGGGCGCCAAAATCCTGAGACAGTTAACCAAGTTACCAAGCCACTATAACATTCCAACCAAAATTTGCCAAGAACCACAGTTGAATATGATGTGGAATCCTGTATATGATAGCAAGCGAAGGATATACCTGAAGCCTGCCTTGAAACCACCAGTCCAATCTTGCTTGTAACACATCATTCTCCCTCGAAGATCATTCTTAATTCCGCGAAACGGTACAAATGTCTCTTCCATGGTTTCACTTTCTTGAATGCCAAAGATACCAAATCTCAAAGTTGCAGTCAAGGAACCAAGACAAGACCTACAACAGTCAGGCCATTACCAAGGTCACTGACGAGGGTCTTGGAAGGACTGACAACCCAAATCTACATTAAACAAGCAAAGATATCAATGTGGTAACAGCAATAACTAACTAAATCGAATTGAATCGAATCTCTGACAGATACAAGCTGACTCAAAAATTGGTAAATCTTGATTCTTGCTGTTTAAGCACAACCCAAAATCCAAAATAACAACCCCAATACACCATCTAGTCCAAGAATGATTGGGCAAAAGGTTACAAGCATGCCAACCTTGAAACCCAGATGAAAAATGCAGAGAAATATTCAGAAAGAGAGTGGCATTGGACTACTAAATCCAATCAAAGACAGCCCTTTTGGTGTGTTTTACATTTCAAACGAAGACAACACACAAAAGGGTTGGAAGCAAAGCTCCAAATATATAAGCTTGGAAAGTTCTGAGAAGGCAAAGTTGTAGATTTGATGCTAATAGTAAATGTGCGTCAAAAACAAAGGAAGAAAACATCACCATCACAGCCAAACTGCAAAGAGAAGAACAGAAATCTCCCCACAAACCCAAAAAAAAATAAAAACAACAAATCTAGTGCTTTCAGTGTAAAAGCTGAGAATGTAAAAAAATACGTAGAAAACAAAAAAGGATGAAGATTCAAGGCAGATGCAGCATGAAATACTTACTTCAATCAGACACAGAAAGTGTTGGTGATGAGAAAAGAGAGAAAAGGTAGCTGCTTAAAAAAGGAAGCTGCTTTTCGTGCCTGTGATTTCCTGAGTGTATACTGTGAGAGAGAGAGAGAGAGAGAGAGAGAGAGAGGCCTGTAAAAGTTTCTCTCTGTTGTGTATACAGTATACTGTATAGCATATTATTGTTGTAATATACTAATACTTACATTAGAATATTTTGTGTTAAATATAGAAAAGTATATATGTTTTTTGTAGTGAATTGTGAGTTGCCTCGAACCATCTCTACCTCATATTTTTATGGGATGTCCGAGAAGGCCAATTTAAAAAACAACTGGCCATTTTTCAGGTTTCATTAAAAATTAAAATATTCTTACACTAGTGCTTACACACTGAGAGCAACATGAAGTTCTCAATTTTTTTTTTTTTTTTATATTTTTTTTTTATTTCAGTGAGTCTTTCTGCTTCCAAAAATATGGATTGCGCGTCACCAACCGATCTTGTTTTTAAGAAAATGGAAGAAAAAAAAGAAACTGCCAGACTAAAATTTGTTTTTTTCCCATTAGCCAAGTAATTTGCCAAATCTATGATTAATCAATTTGTTGAGTGGGACCGACAATCCCTCTTATCGTTGTTTAGGTCTGGTGAATTCGAATTGGAACCTCTTTCAGGTGTTTAATTGTGCTCTGTATCATCCTAAGCGTAAGTATGGGATTTCTAAGTTCATGGCAAATGTACATAAAGTGAGTGAAAAAATATGACAAAAGTAACATTATTAGACCATCTCCAACCTTTAGTCTAAAACTTAAAATTTTTAGCCTAGAAAATTTAAGTTTTAACCCAAAAACAGCTTTTCTACTCCAACCTAAAATTTTAGTCCCAGATTGTTAAAGAATGAATTTTGGCTATTTTTTTTTCTTAAAGTAACTTTTTTAAAAGAAAAAAAATTATATAGACTATCCTAATTTAATTTTATGAACATTTTAACTTAAAAATATTTAGATTCTGAAAAATCATTAACCGACACCATGAAACTCGTTAAACACTATGAAAAAATACGAAACACATAAAAGTTTTTTTTTTTAATTACTTTAGCCGTTAAATTTAAATTCGGACTGTTAAATTTTTGTTTTTTCCGTTGAATTTCATCAAATTAGATCTTAACCGTTAGATTCAATGAATTTATAAATATCAAACTAAATAAAATATACATATATAGTGGAACAGCCCCACTAATCATGGGCTTTAGGTCCAATTTTAAGCTTGGCTTGGGTTGGATTCGAAGGGGAATAGAAGGGTAAAATTAAGTTATAGATCAGAGTTTGGAGATGGTCTTAGTGTTCTATTTCTGCCGAGTAAAGTTGACTGCCAATGTGAACAAGTGAATTTCAATCATAAGCATGCTTATGACAGATCTATGATCATGACAGAGCATAGAGACAATGCATTTCGTTTTCTTCTTAACCTTACTGCATTGGCATTAACGTGGAAACATTTTTGCTAAAGCTTAGTTAAACTCGAGGCTTTTTTCAATTTTTTCTTGACACATCGATATTCAAAAGAGAAATTTATGTTGAATTTATAAAGATATATACTTAACCAACTGAAATACACACACCTTGGATATTTCTTTCAACTTCAAAGGAAAAACATCATCAGACGAAGAGCTAGTTGATCGTATAAGTGAAGCGTGCCAAATACAAAATCTTACTCATAGCTCATATGTGACATGGGTGAATTCTATTTAGCTAGAAAATAACTTTGCAAATCTACAATGACTTACATACAACGTTTAATATGTCGTGGTTAACTTATGGGACCCCCTACAGGCCCCTGGGACGTAATCTACGTGCTGTGAATTTTGTTTGTTTTCGAATTTTCCATCCACTACCATCATTGCCCATCATCAAGGTGTTCATAACAAGAAGAATGCCTTTTCCAATTGAAACATCTTTCCATTCTCTGTTAAGTTACACAAAAGATTTTTTTATATGTCCGAAACATGAGACGGTACATTATATTTTATATATCGTCATACTAATAGGCAGGGGTTTTTTTCGAATGTCCCACCACTTATACAATAATACATAATATATGTATCCGTATTTCGAGACACACTGAAAAATCTCTCCAGTTATATAACTCGTCCTTAACATAAATAATAATTAATAATGAGAGTAAGAATTCAACCCAAAATCCTTTTGCCTTGATTATTGTCTCTGGCTTTCTTTATAAAAGTGTAGTCATGATTTTCAATCATTTCTTGTATGCAGCAACCAATTTATATTCTTCGCTTCTAGACCATTATTTTTCAACAAATTCATTGGCAACGTTGGAGATGTAGAAATACTTAAAACAATCTAGTATTTTGTGAAGATTAAATTCGGAAAATGATTTTCAATTCGTTAGTTCTATAAATTTTCTTTTATGTTTTTCTATCTTTATTTATCAGAAATTCTCCAATGCGAACAAATCTTGCGAGATTACAATTGCCAATTGGCCGACCGACTTACTCACATCCCGCAACCATCCCAAGTTTGAGAAAAACATTTTACTTTATTACGGTCTAGTGATATTCCTTTTCACTTGAAAGTGAGAGATCTTAGGTTCGAATTTCGTGGATGACAAATTCGATACCAAATTAAAGTGCTTATTGTATGACTTAATCGAACTCTCATTCCTCTTAATATAAAAATATCGATGTAATAAAAAATAAAATAAAAAGAAGTTGTCTTTTCATTTATCACCGTGACAAACAGGGAAGGGGCTTCATAATTCTCGCCACCAATTTTGCAAACCGTGTTGCCAAATGTAACTTAATAAGCAAAAAAAAAAAAAAGTAAAAGTTGGACGGACACGTGTGAGCCACATATTCCCCCATTGTAGGCTAACAGTGAACCTCCAAATGGTTCCTTGCACGCCGAGAGTGAATACAAAAATGAAAAGCCGAGGGAGACACAGATGCATCGAAAATATATCTACCTCTTCCAATATCTCTCGTCATAACAGTCAAGAACGAGGCTGATATACCGGTATCAACATAATTATCGTAAACTTTGCAACTTACGAACATAAATTAGTCAATATATGTTACTGCTATCGTTTTTTCGGTGTGTGAGTGCGCGCGTGCGCGTGTTATCTGGAAGTGGCGTGACATTCTCAAGCTCAATTTTTCAAGAAAGAACTAGTCTACTTATTCTTAACACAAAAATAGATGTACCACAAAATCCATGAGGAGCATACAAACTGTCAGCTCTTTCTTTCTGACATAGTTCTCACGCGTTGCAAAACACGAACAAACTCATAAAACAAGGAGAAGTCAAAACCTGGGACAAAGTCACTCTGCGGAGGAAGCTTAGAAATTGAGTCACTGCACGGCTGCTGACAAATGATAAAATCAAAACCACCGAATTTCCTCATCAAATTTTCAAGCTTGTTGCTTGTCAACTTTTGAACATCTTCGATTTGCTCCAAGTGCCCAGTCTGTCTCGTTGTCTCCCACCACCTCCTTAGGATCTTCCTCTTCGTTGCGGAAGTTTCTACAGATACAACTCCTTTCAATCTAATGCCAAGCCGGTGTAAAGCAACTTCAACCCCACCTATTCCACTGAAAACTGAGAAAACTGTTAATCCTTCTGGGTACATAGACTTCAGCGCAGAAAGATGATAACCCAAAGTATCTGTCTGAAAGCAATATTTAAGTGAGAGAAGCCTTTCTGCTAAACTGCTTTCGGCAACTTGAGTGTGACTCGATGGGTAGCCTAGGATGCGCTCTAAATATTCAGGCTCTATAGGGCCTAATTTGTGTTTTCCAACCCACACAAGATTAGATGAGCGACAATGATGAATGATGTCCCTTTGTTGCTCAGGAGAGGGCAATCCATGAGAATTCGAAAGCAACCTTCCAAGCCTATCACAAAGATTAGATATCCCACTGGTTTCAGAACTGATGCACATCACTTGCTTCCTTGTATCCCACGAAGGCCACCATTTCTTGGTATGTGGCATTGCATCCTCAATGGTCATCGGTGGCTCAGGAACGATGCGAAACCTATTCTCGGTGGGGAGATTGTGTACATAACCTTCCCTTCTACTCAAGGCTGAGAAGAATTGAGTATTCACGTATTCAGGCTCAAGGCCATACAAGAACTGAGAAATTTTTGCCCAGGAATCATATGCTAAACTCACAATATTTCCATAAAAGAAATATGGAGGTTTAGCCACCATTAGGTTCACACTTTTGCCAGGATTGTTGTTGAAAAGTTTAGGAATTCCAGCTTTGCCAGTTTCAGGGTCAACTTTTTCTTCCATCCATGTTGGATCAAGGAAAGAGTTTGAATTATGAACGTACTCTTGTTTTGGCCTTTTCCCTCTACGCTTTTCTTCAGCTATCTGCCTGGACGACCTGAACTGAGGACCAGCATTCGGAACAACATTTGAATCATCACCACTAAACTCTTGCTTAGGCCTCTTCCCTAAATTGTTTGTTAAAATACCACCCCTTGATTGAGAAATTGTATGTGGATAGAATTCCTCGTTTTCAACTTTAACTGAATCATATGATCCTGTAGCATAAAATCTGGAACCTGTTGCACTGCGTGAAGGGGCTGAGTACTGCACCAGATATATTGTTCCAAACATTAGTAAACCTACCTAAATGATGAATGATAAAGACTATACAATTTCATAAATAAGCATCTAGGACCATTTATTTTTAAAACAAATATATCATTATTCGAAGATGACAGATTAGGATTAGGATAAGGTTGTCAACACAATTTGGCATATCTCTCATATATACATAATGTCATAAGTATATAATTTCACATTAGAATGAAGAGGTATTTGTTGATTTGCCCCCTGAACTTGTATGGAGTTGCCAATTTCCCCCTTGAACTTTTTTAATTAGCCAATTTCCCCCTTTAACTTTAATTTTAGCCAATTACCCCCCTGAACTTTTATGATTAGCCAATTCCCCCCTTGGCGTTAGATTTTAAAAACTTTCATTCAATTTTTTATCCATCCATTTTTTCATTCTTTTTGCCCTCATATAGTTGTTTCCGTGATCAAGATGGATGGAAAATTGGATGAAATTTTTTAAAATCCAACACCAGGGGGAAATTGTCTATTTATAACAGTTCAGGGGGATAATCGGCTAAAAATTAAAGTTCAATGGGGAAATTGGCTAATTATAAAAGTTAAAGGGGTAATCAGCTAAAATTAAAGTTTAGGGGGAAATTGGCAGCTCCATACAAGTTCAGGAGGCAAATCGACAAATATAGAATGAACTACTTGTAGTGGCACTTTGATAGCAAAAACCACTATCAAAATTTGATTTGGATTATAAGAAGCTAAATAAATTATCCAAACACAGCATGTCGGCACTTGAAAAGTCATTAAATGATTATAAGAATGCATCCCGACCTTAGTTTCTTCATAATAGTTTCCAGAAATTTGATATTTAATGATCGAGTCCGCAAGTTCTGAAATTGGAGCTCCTGAACCTGAAACAGCAAATGACTGTTAAACATGATTCAGTAATAAGCTTATAAAATTGTATCACCCCGCATAGCAACAAGATGGAATTAATCATGTTGTAGTTACAAGTGATTCATCCCTTTAAATTCCAGTAGAGAACATCTAACAATTCACATTTCAAAGAAATTTGTTGTGTTGAAAGGAACTTGGTTGTAATGTCCCCACTAATGATTATATTAGCATAAAGGTCAGGATAAGTATTATTCTTACGGTTACAAGTTACAGCGTTCCTCTGAAAAATACTATTACATTTAAAGTAATATGCAACCAATTTATGTTCTTTCTTTCCAGGTCTAGTGGAGCAAATTATATAAAAGACTCACCAAACCTTTCAATTACCCAAGAAACTTGATTCTCAGAGAAACCCATTTCAAGCAGACGGAGTGTCTTCTCCATGGTCCCATATAATTTTTCATCATTAGCATCCTGCAAATCAGAAGGTTAGATTATTGAACAATACAATGCCAAATCACACAAACTCAGACACTCGGTGAAATAGCTACTAGACAACATGGCAACTATGTAAATACATGTTCCAGAGACATTTTTGCAAACTTGTTGCTTCAAAATAGAACATTTAATGAGATAAGAGAAAAATGCTACCCTAGACCATTGTTCTGACACGTACTTAAAATCCCTTTCTCACCGTAACGACTTCGGTATGATTGCTTAAGTTGGGCATGATGATTTCAATGGTGAAAGGTGAATTTTGTTTTTAGTAATCTCTTATTAGAAATCGAACTCTAAATGTACAGACCTTGTTTAGAAGTAGGACACGAGAAAGTGAAATTCCAGGAAAAACAATTGACCACATGATAAAACAACACATTTTAAGAGACTATGGACAGATTTAACACAATAATGTCCAGTTATGCATTTCCATAAAGTGGCATGGAAAAAAAACATAACTTACATGGAAAAGCTAAATTATCTGATATGTTATTATTTTGGTTTTCATCTGAAATGCTATTACCATTTTGGCATCCAAAGTCGCCAAAAGAATTGATAGATGTACTGGTGCAATGTTTATTATTTAGGGTCCAATGGGATTAGCAAGCAACGTTCAACTTTCTACAAACTTTATGTGTCATGCACATGCATTAGTTTTTTCTTTTCCCAAAAGACTTGAAGCATATATTGGACAAGTATCGCACAAATATAATTAATTTTGTTGCCCATATCCAAAATATCATCAAATGGATAACAATTTAATCAAGGATCAATTGTAGACCTCATTTTTTTCTTCACCACCATGAGTTGTATCATCTACATCATTTTCAAGTTTGACCGCTGTCTGAGCAGCAAATATAAAATCCACCAAGTCATCAATTGGAGCGTCTTCACCTGACATGGAGCACAACGAGATTAACAGACCTATATTGAAATGTTGAACATACTATAGTAGAAAATTTTAAATAACAGGATTAAAAAGAAATAAAAGCCAAGGTGGAATATCATAACCCAAGCAATACTGATTCTTTTAAAGAATTTATGCACGTATTAGACAAGTTTAACAAACACAAATATGAAACAAATTGTAATACCCAGGCATGTGCCGAAGCTTTGTCAATTGTGTATTAAACTAATCAGATAAATATTCACCATACACATGCTAAAAAAATTCAAGACCTTACAGAGTTTGAAGAGATTCCTACTTTTATAGAAACTTTCTTATGTTATGTACTCAAGTTCCAATAATGTAAGTTTTTGGAGCTCTTTCCCTGGTTCAACATCTGTGAAACTGTTAACAGTAACAGCCCTAAACTTAACAGGAGGTACAGATCGGAATAAGCTTCAATCCATACCTAGATCCTTAATCCAATTCCACAAGAGTGTATTCATATATGCCTCGTTAGAGGAGCCTAAAACCAAACATATTGGGACTTATCTACGTAACAAATAAAAAACTTATGGAAAGTAAGTGGAATTTCAGATTAGTCATGAGTGCAAAAACTGTCAACCAGTGATTGCTCCCAATTTTTTCTTTTCAATATAAAAAACCAATACAAGTCAAACATTTGCATTTAAATTAAAATTTAGTATTTTCAACCTACCAAGCTTATCAAGTGCAAACTCAACTTCATTCGGAGAAAAATTCATCATCAGTAAGGATGCCCTTTTCTCCTCATTAAGTCCATCTGGCAAATCAGGCTCCTGCCAAAAGTTAAAGAAGCCTTAGCATGTGCAAATTAAGACAACCAAATCACATGAAAAAAGAAAATATCATAATAATGATCTGCTCCTTTTATCTTCATCGCGACAAGAGAGGCGACTTATTTGCTTTATAAGAAAATTTGCACATAAGTTAAGCTTGCTATGTCTTAAGCATCATACAGCACTTGTCACCGAACTGCACTCAGTCACAACACTACTGGCAACACTGGAAGTCACTAGCGTAGTTACCAATGACTTGTGAAGTTCAATCACAAAGAGTACCCTGTGTACGTAAAGGATAGATTCAGAAAACAAGATCACAGCAGTTTTCGCAGGTTACCTCTTTTGGTTCAGCAATATTAGGAATCTCCGGAGGACTGCTTACATCCTTGTCATCAAATAAGCTATCCAGAGAATCTGATGATCCAGAATCTGACTTTCGAGATTCCTATTCATTCCAAAACAGGTTGACCATAAGCATTCAAAATTTCTTGGTAAATACGTGACATACACTTAATGATTGAAAATCCAGTGATAAATTCACCAGCCCGCCTACATGCAAATTATCAAGGGACAGTGAGCTGGTTGCACCAATTCTAAGATGTTCTCTTCAGTATTTCGAATTGAACTAACAAATGATTTTGGGAAAATCATTCAACTAAAAAACATATACAATAGGAACATCAACAAGTAAAATATGTCACTTACTGGATACGACAAAAGTGTCTCCAATAACAACTCTGTGTCGCCTTCACCTAGATTTGAAGAAAGTACTCAATCATCAAAATTTTAGTGGAAAAAAAAAAAAAAAAAACATTATCAGATTGCGATATCCGATATAATGATAATAACACACTAAGTGCATTAAATGGGGCCCATCAAGACTCTGTGGTGTACGAATGTGCGTGTGAGCATGCATTCAGCCCAAGTTCAGTGTTATTTACATCTAATAGTCTAAGTCTACAATGCCACTGTTAACCCCACCAACCCTCGCCCACATTAAGGGGCATATTCAATTGGGATTTTGAGGGATTTTAATTGTGTGAGCATGAATTCAGCCCAAGTTCAGTGTTATTTACTTCTAATATTCTAAGTCTACAATGCCACTGTTAACCCCACCAACCCTTTCCCACATTAAGGGGCGTATTCACTTGGGATTTTGAGGGATTTTAATTCTTTTAATAAATCTAGGGGTATTCAATTAGGATTTTTAGTAATTCACTGAAATTCAACGTGTATTCAATCAAGATTTTAAGATAGTTTATTAAAATCCTTAAAAGTAAGACCAAATAGAATAGAGTTCACAGTTTGGCATGACCTACCCTTTTCTTCAATCACTTTGTCCACAAGTGATGGTGAAAATCCCATTCCAATCAAATCTGATCTCAAATTGCTACCCGATGAACTTGCGACATTGTTCTGGAATTGCAAAGGAAGAAAGAACAAACAAAGTAAGCAAATGACAATCATTATATAACTTATTTCATACATCATTTCTCAGGCATTTTCAAAATTCTACACAATTGACTTAGATATATCATATATGGTGAAATTTCTTCATAGGAACTCGCAAAAGTATCATAAAATGGTGGGCATACCCCGAATTGGCCTGAAAATGCAGGATCTGAAGGCAACTCAGAATCCAAGATCTCTTCTTTAGGCAAAATTGCCTTCTCATATTCCTGTTCTGATGAACTTTTTCTGTTTGAGTAATTTGTCATATTGACCTATACAGTAGAAACAGAGAGCACATAAATACACGGATGACATTCAACTACCTCCAAAGGATAATGTAGAGCTAGTACATAAGCATACCTTTCCCGAAATGAAACAGATAAAGCAAAGATAGAAAAGACGAGTTTACAATCGACAACAAACTGCATAAGCTACGCCGCCAGTCACCCTCTGCAAGAAAACAACCGTCAAGTTTAGACATTCCAATGGGGAGTGAATCAACAAATAACCTCTTGATTCGTAAAGTCACCATTCAGCAATATCTAGTTGATTATATAGTGCAGCAAATCGTTGTCTGCATTATACTAGTAAGCTACAAACCGCAAAATCTATGTATCTAACCAGTCAGCCCTCTTTTGTACTTTCGCATGAACCACATTACACGACACGATGCACCTGTAACGAACCCTAGCGAAAGCAATCGAGCTTATGAAGCCATGCATTATATTTCTTACATGAAATGAAAGTGCTCCATTTGCAAACATACCAAAGGCTCAATGTGCAATTACGGAATAGAATCATATCAATAATCCCCATTAGCAAAGTAAATAATTAAGCTAAACCACAATTCACATACCTAATCACCAAATTAGTCATGCAAATTCATACAATTAAGCCCCGAATAATTTTAAAAAAAACATCTTACTTTCCTCCATTTTCTCAGCAACCAAACAGACCGAAAAAGAACGCAATTACAACAGAACGATAACGAACAGAGAAAGAAACAACTTTAAGAAAATAAAATCCAAAGAGACGTTATAATCTTCAGCTACAATTATTTGAGCTGAATGAAACAAGGAAGCGCGAGTGCACACGCCGTTCGGTGGTCGGCGACGTACCTGATCGGAAATTCAACGGCAGGAGAGGAGCAGAGTCCAAGCGGCCGATGCAGGGGCGCGTCGACTGCACTCTCTCCCGCGGGAGGAAGGTTCGTTGGGAAACAAGGTGAGAGAGCTGCGAGAATCGCATAGAACAACTGAATCACTGACTTGTTTGACTACGATCTTATTGGTTCTGTACTCTTCGGAACTTACGGCGTCACTGACTGCCGTTAAAGTCTCTTCCGTGTTTACGTATCTGTAATCGGAATGAGAATGTGGAACTGAATTCCGATTACGGAGTACTCCGGTGTTTACTAAACATGGAGGAATCAAAAAGCAATGGGGCCCACACAAATTTTGGAATTCAATTCCTTGTATTGGTGGAATTGGATTCCCTAGATATAGGTGGTAATCCAATTCCTCCTTGTTTGGGTAATGGGAATGACAGTTTTGTTCCCTTTATGCCCTCACTTACTTTTTTTATTTCCAAGACTATCATTTATAAACCTATTAAAGTATATAAAATATTTGATTTGGGACAAGGGCATTTTAGTAATCATACTGATTTATATTCCAATTCTGCTGAATTAATAAACAACTTTATGGAATTCTATTTCGATTCCAGAACATTTAAGTAAACAGCTTCAACAGGAATCCGATTCTGACTTCTCCTTATTCCAACTCCTCCTCAATTCAATTCCTCCTCAATTCAATTCCTCATATTTTCATTACCGTTACGTAGGAGAATCTCTCTGCTCTTAAAAAGGAGGGGTCACGGGCTTCCGTGCGTTTACCGACTGTGTTGGTGGTGGGCCATTCGTCCCGGAAAAGAAAGCATGACTGACACGTGTCATGATTAGGATGCCACCTCTTTGGTTCATTTCACCCGCCTGATTTATCTGTAGAATTGTTATTAGCACCGTCGCACTACGCATCAGTTAAATTTCGGGCTGTTTGGTGAGTGCTTTTAAAAGGAAAGGGATGATCTCCAGATTTCTTCCACCAAGTCGTCCTTATTAACTAATTTGGATTCTTAAAATTTGATGCAACGGTTATAAACAGAGGATTACTCTAAAAGTTATAATAAATTTAGTCGTTTGATCAAATTTCAAAGGTCTGAATTGTTTGATGGGGATGACTTGGTGAAAGGAATTCGGAGATGATCCATTTCCCTTTTAAAAACCGAAAGTGCATAAAATGTTTTTAAAATTAATTTTTAGTAAAAATGTAAGTTAATTTAAAAAAAAAATATTTGAAGTAATTCTTGCAAAAAGCACATAATTATTGCTTCTTGAAAGTGCTTTCATGTATTGTTTGAAGAGTAATGCTAAGGGGACTAAATTTGTTAACAAAATTTTGTAAACTAAATGATATTGAAGTTGATGACTGCATAATTACTTAAGCGGTAACAAACGTGCTTCATTCCTATTTGTGACACATCACTTAGTTTATAAGTTTTGTCCATAAATTGTCTCTCTAGCATTACTCTTGCTTGAAAGGTTAAAATAGTCAAGAAAGGGTGGTGTTATTTCCACCTTAAATTTTGAGTGGTGTTATACCCACCCCAGTGTCTTATTTCCCCACCCACATTATGCTCACACCCACCATAAAAAGACAAAACACACATAAACTCTTTCCCCACCCACCATTATTCCCAAAATAACACTATATATTTCTTCTTCCAATTTTCCTTGCTTTAAAAAATTTATTATGATTTAACAAAAAAGAAAATTATCATCAAACAAATATACCCAACAACTCCAACTCCAAATATCACAGTAGTCCCCTCCCCAAAAAATTCCTAGAACCGTCACTATCAACACACCCAAACCTCAGCCCAACCGCCTCCCCAAAAAAACATACCTAGCGCCCCTCCTCCCCCAAAATCCTCGGTCGGTCTCAACGGCGTGTTTTTGGAATCGAGAGATGGTTCTCGAGTCCCCATTTGATCGAGTCGTTGAAGGACCGCAGAGGAGATCAATGGACAAGATGGGCTTGCCGTCCGAGCACAACCTCGACCAGTTTAGCAAAGGTCTCAGCCATGGCAAGTGAGACGATCAGTGAGAAAGCCAGTGCATAAGAGAGAGGGATAGGAGAAAGAGAGGGAAGGAGGAAGAAGCAATAGTGTTTGGGGTTGAAGCAGTGAGGTAGGAAATTAAAATGGGGTGAAGTTGTGGAGGCTGAGGTCGGGGAGGGTGGTGGATATGGGGTTCTTCAAGGTTTTTTTTTTTTTTTTTTTTAATTTCATTTTTATGTTAAATAAGTTTTAAGTCCAGCTGTATAATAATTGTATATGTGTTAAATTTTGAGTGGAAGTTATGTGCTGATGTGGTAATACTAAATTATCTAATGATTTATCCTAATTGTGGAGGTGAAGGGGCTTGTGGTAAGGTATGATTGGTTGGTTTTTAAGTCTTTGAAGATCATTTTATACAAGGACAAATTTGTTAATAAAAGTATTATTTTAAGGGGTTTCTCAATTTTAATCCTTGATAAAGATTGAAATTCATTTAAAACCTTATGTTAGATTATATATTCATTATAGTCCTTTGACTAAATTTCCATGTCAGCATAAATATTAAAATTCATATATTCTTGTTTTAAAATATTTAATGCGTTTTTTGGGTTCTTATAATGCCCCTATTAAATATTTGATTTTAATTTGCTCCATATTTTTTGGCATTCATTATTGTTTGACTTTCTAAAACACAATTAAAAAAAATATTAGTGATACGTTATCAGAATTAACAAATACATAATTCAAATTATTCATTATCACCATTCAAAGCATAGAGGAAATAAAAATTGCCAAATCATATATTATACATAATCGAATGCACTTAAACCATGTCTTAAATCATAGAACCTAGTCGAATGCACATAAATCATAGTACCAAGTCAAATGCACATAAATCATAGTACCAAGTCAAATGCACATAAACCATGGTACATATCACAATGCACCTAATCACAGTATCTAGTCAAATGCACCTAAATATGTAATCATAGTATCTATTTGAATGCACCTAAATCATAGTACCTACATGAATGCACCTAAATCATAGTACCTATATGAATGCACTTAAATCATTTAGGTACTATCAATTAGGTCCTATACATTCGGTACGGTCGGTTAGGTACTATATAGTGTATGTCCGATTAATTTGGTACGGTCAATTAGGTTGTGATTTCACATTCTAATTTCTCTATTTGTATTTTTTTTTTTCATTTATCTCTGGATTCACTGTCAATTTGGCATCTAAAAGTCCCTTTTTCTTCTTTATTCCGAATACAACGAGATTTTTGGTTTTAAGTTTTTTGGCTTTTTTTGTTTGATCATGGTTTTTGAGTTTTCTGGGTTCTTTGATTGGAATAACACATGGACGTTTATGGTAATGTTATTGTTATAACGAACATGTTAATTATGGATCTAGTTAATTAAGCATTCTTGAAAAATTAATTTTATATTTGTTTCTCTAATTGGTTTTAAGAGAGTAACAAGGGTAAATAGGGAAACTAAAAACGCAATAAATTTATTAAAAAATGATTAAATGTGACATGGAATACTATAATCTGACATGGAGGATTATTTTTAGTTTTTAATCTTACATACGGTATTATTGAAAAAACAATCTTATTTGAGGATTGAAATGAAGTTTTCTATTATTTTAAAGTGGGTGAAGTGATAAGACATTGAGGTGGGTTTAGTAGCACTCTAAATTTTTTCTTTTTTTTTCCTTTTCCACTTGCAAATTTTTTTTGACATGACTAAATTTAATGAATGTTGATTGAGACTATAAATTTCACCATGTAAAATAATTGCATATTTAATGCATTACTACACTAACTTAAAATAATTCGGACCCTTCGAGGGACTAATTTGTCCTCGACTCTTGCTCAAGACTCTTAAAATGTCAATTTAGAAAGAAATTAACAATTAATGAAAATTAGTCACCCAACACTTTTTAGCTCCTAGTCTCTCACATCATTGGGACAAAAAAAAAAATTAAGACATTTAGATTTAAGGAATAATGGCATTTTGAGAGGCTAAATAAAGCTTCTAGCCCCTAATCCTTACCCTTTTCCACTAGACTTGCTCTAAAAGATAGAGAAGTCATGAAGAAAACTTGTCGTTCAATCCTACCATCTTTTATGGACATTAGGAACTAGATGAAAGGTAGTGTTATTCACTCACTTTTACTTTGCACACATCTCTTTCAATTTTCAATCGTCGAATCGAATGAATTGACGATGAATGGACAACAATAACTAGAGTGCATGAGATATAAAAATGAGTGTATGAATAACACTATCTTTAAATAAAATGTGGGAGAACATGAGCACAAATTGTCCAAAAAACTTATAAGAAAATTACACTACGTTTAGACAAGGAAATTTTAGATTATTAAAGAATTCTAAAATAACAAAAAACTGAAAAGACGAAATTTTATCCTCTAGAATTTAAAACTTTTTTTGTTTAGTTAACATAGAAAAATAATATATTTAAGTAAAAAATTTAGTAGTGGTGGTGAAGACAACGGTGATGATGGTGAGTGGTGGTGGAGGAGACTGATAATGGTGGATGGTGCTGGCGGCGGTGAGCGAGTTTCAATTTTCGACACTTCAATACTAATAGGCCTGCCTGTAGAGCGAGTTTGGAGTGGTATCAAAGATTACAAGAAAAACTAGAAAGTGAAGCCATCAATTGCATGAGAAATATCAAAGTTTGGTATCAATCCAAATGCCAGAAATAAACAATCTGCGGGAAAAGAAAAGCGGAGAAAATATTCAATTCAAATGCAAAAAATAAACAGTGCAAGGGGAAGAGAAAAGAGGTGCGCAAAACCAATCATACAGAAAAGGAACCAAACTGAACAAAGCACAACTTTCTCTCAAAGACTTGGGAGATAATGTTAATTGCTATCTTGATTTCTTGAGTTATATCAAACTGTATTTTCCACCTGATTTGAGCAACAAACCCCCGAATAAATCCAGGATGTAACTAAAAAGTAGGGACCAGAAACAACTGGACCAACATAACTAAATCAGAGGGGGTTAAAAACAACAAAAAGAGACAACATCAGAGTGAGTATTGCATTTTACCATTTGCCGCGAGTATCATAAACCCGGGATTTGATGAACACATCGACAAAGCAAAAATATAGTCGATAAAAGGAAACTGTGACTGACTTCCGAATCATTTCTCTTGAGGTTGAGCTGCATTTTTTATAATAGACCCGCCCTTCTCTAGCTGTAACGCTCTAGGATCCAGAGGGATTGTTCCAACTGTTAAATTACCCAAGGATTCAGAATACCCGTTAACTCTTACGGGCATTGAGCCTACAGTGACAACATCAACCTTTCCGGTGTTGGTAACAGCAGCAGCTGAAGATTTTGATCCTGACTGCTTTGGATTAATAGTGAGGGAATCAATTTTTAAGGTAGACACAACATCATCTTTTGCTTCAATTGCCTTCCGCTCAACATCTTCATTCTTGATACTCGCGTTGATAACACTTGAGTTAGAGGAAACCTGCTCAGGAGTAGAGACCAAAGTCTTTTTCGCATTGTTCACATCATCATTAAGTTTGGTGACTTTTTCTTCCTTAATACGAGGCAGCTCACCCAAAGAGTTGTGCAGCTTGAGGGGAGGACCCAGCCCAGGTACTAAAAATGGACTTTCAAAGTTTCTAAGGAGTAACCTGCCTCTCTCTTCCTGCATGATTTTCTGACGGTCTTCGTAGTACATAAAGTCATCAAGTAAAGATGTCTTCAATGTGTGATTCTTGAATATTTTCAGCATCTCCAAGCCTTTCTTATACATAATCTGCACGGTATAAAAAAATAATTAACCACCACCCAATGAAATCATACCACACGGAGAGACGGTGACAATACAAATCCACTTTTCAATGATGAGGAGGAACCCACTGCTAAATTCAGGACACATTTTCATAGCACATACTCTTAAACCCTAGATTTCAATTAAAGGCTATGAGCCTACTTGTGGTTAGATGCACACAACCATTTAACCATTCTGCCCAGTCTGGTAGTGTGGATTCCAATCCTCCAAGTCGCATTTCTCAGTAACACTAACCACTATACATGATTAAACCACAAGCTAGCTACAAAACACCATATTGTGAAAGTTGCCCAACAAATCACCCACAACAGAAGATTCGGTTAAGATAATACAGGGAAAAAAAATCTAGATTACCTCTTGCGTATCCCTGCTATTAGTCACTGGCTTGTTTTCATTGTTCTCCAATACAATGTGCCTGAAACTGGTATTTGGAACATCTTTAATGATGTGCCACTTAACAGGGAAGCTTCCACTCCATTTATCTTGCTGCCAAAAGTCCATATCCTTGTGAAAGTCAACCGGGCCATCCATCTCCGCTACGCCACAGAATTGACCACTTGCATTAACCTGTGCAAGGACAATTCAATATCAGCATAACCTAATGAACCGCTAAAAACCTTGTTTCTGATGGTTTATAAATGAGATAATCGATCAAGGTGAACAATTATCTATGTTTTCAACAAAAAATAGTCAACAGGTACAACAGAACTCACGGAAAAGAAAAGGAAGATAGGACAGGCTCTATGTTTTCCTGCAGCTATTCTTTGAGCATCTTCATATGCACTATTTAGTTTCTTGTTGCCATGGGGTGTGGATGACCAGACATTGTATTTGATGCTTTTGTGAACATCATCCTCACTGTATGATTTTATTACAAAAAACTTTGCATCAGCGTAGTCAATGGGCAGATCATCCTTGTTATATTTATCAGTACAGATAATGATGTTTCCTTGTGCATCATGATCTCCTGCCTTGGTCGTATAGGCTTTCACAGCTAGTTGATTTTTTAACCTGTTGATTCTAGGACCACAATTCTGCTCACCCAATGACTCCAGGCCACCATGTACGTCATTCAAGGCCCTACCAACATGAAATTTTGGTCGAAACTTACCCGCAGCACCCCTTCCTTGAGCACTAGATCCAAAGTTAGATAAGCCATTAGTGACGGGGATTTCCACCTTCAAATGATTAGGCAATACTTTCCCACTTGGAAGGTTATCCACAGACGAAACCGACCCAGATGCACTTCTAACCTGTGAAAGCATTAGGGGAAAAATCAGAAAGGATTCTGTTTAAAAGGTCCTCAAAAGAACCAGATATCAAGACAGTAACAATTTTATAAGTGAACAAAGATGATCATATCAGAAACTTTATTGGTAGAATTAAGTTAAAGACCATAAACCCGGACAGAAAAAGTAATACCTGATTAACATGTGACGAGGCTGGGGTTGGAAAACGACCAGAAGAAACACCTCCATGTGTCGCAGCATGCTTGCTTGATCCATTACCTCTTTGACCTTCTGAAACCTTTGTCAAGGGATTCATCTGATTTAAAGAGGACTTCGAGGAGTTAGGGTAGCCTCCAGAAGCTGAATTTAAGTTATATTTGACCCCTCTTCCATCGGGTCTATTAACTGATGCTCCATTATCAAACAAGGAGTCAGGTGAACTGTTGGGAATGGCATCTTGTTGAACAACAAAAGGGATGTAGGAAGGTGAAGAGACAGAGTTCTGATAAGGGGGGATGGTATACTGTTGGCCATCAGCGCCTATCATCGCACCAGGTATGTAAGGATTGTATGGGTTGTATGGTGACTGTGCATATCCATAGCTAGGTGTATAATATACAAAAGGCAAACTTTGATTTTGTGCACCCTGTTAAATAGGACGAATTATGAGAATCATCACTAATAATCACTAAAGTACCAAAAGTATGTGCATGTGTAAGAGAGAGATAAATCACTAACCGTGTACTGGATATCCGGACCATCAACGCCAAAAATCCTACGGTGGTCCTCCCATTCACCGGGTGATTCAAATCCTGTCCACATTTATTCAAGTTTCAACACAAAGTACGAATGAGACAAATGAGCCACCGAATTGATATACCAAAAGAGAAGGGACAATATATTTACCTGTACAGTAATACCCATAGTTTGTGGCAGCGGGATAATACATGCCCTGGTCAACAACAAACTCAGGAGCTCCTTCGTTGTACATACCTTCAACTTGTTCAAAGGAACTTGGAAAATGCAGGTTTTGTTCCATGTTTTGAATCTAAAAGCCAAAGACACCAAAACTCAACAACTCAGTAGGAAATTACAAACTGAATTCACCACTGGAGAAAATATTACTGCCCAATCAAATGTCGAAAGATTCGTAAGAACATACCATATAAACCTCATCATTCGCATGTTCGGGAACGTTATACATTTCCATTCCAGTACTGCCACCCCTATACAATACAATGATACAGAACGTCATCATTCAGTAGAGTCAGGAAAGTAAAATGCAGAACCATCCTCAAACAAGTAAACTATCTCTAGAAAACAATAAGGCACCCGTCGGTACACAAGATTTGTTCCCGTTATCACTAGCCCGGGACAAATCAAACATGTTCAAAACAATTAAAGAATACCCAAACACTAGAACAGTTGAATTGGCTTCTTCTCCACCCTCAATCACACAATCATAAGCAGAAATCTACCCGATACTTAACCGAGCATTCCACCATTCGACAAGCAACTCAGACCCAAATTTACGGAGTAACTGAACTTGTTTATCTTAATTTTTTTTGCACCGAGGTATGAATTTTCAGCTACTACAAAGCAATCATGTCAAAAAATAACATGTCCTAAGCAATACCAAATAAAATTAGATCTGATTAATCCTAAAAACAAACACAAAACCCTAATAACGCAAAAATTCAACTTCCAAAACCCAAAAATTCAATGATTCCAACAAAAATATCCGGAACAATTTTTCGAAAAAAAAAAGAAAATTATATTCCTACTCTCAGACTACCTTCTAATGCTAAAAAATTCGAACACGGAACCTGTAAACACAAGGAAAAATATGAGAGGGACGAAACTGCAAGGAAACTTTTATTTGAGCTCGGAGAAAAGACAGTACCTTAATTTCTAAGCAAGGACGTAAACGAAAAAGAAGAGAAAAGCTTGAGGACTGAGGGGAATTACCAAGAAATAAGCTGAATCAATCCATGGTTGACCTAGAAAGTTCTAGGAGGCGGGAATCGAATAATTTGTAGAGAGTAGAGGGGCTTTTCTGCAGCATTACGTAATATATATATATATATATATATTTTTTTTTTTTAGGGCGAAGCAGACGCGCTTAAGAAACCCTAACCATGAGGGAGAAGCAAGGGAGAGAGGAGAGGGGAGGGGGGCTTGGGCCAGAAGGCGGTTTTGGTGTGTGTATATGTGCAATAGAGAGAGCAAAAGAGAGATTCCCGCAATACGCAGCGTTTCGCGTGGGAAACTTTTCAGTTTCGCGGTTTTGTTAAATGTCGAGATTGCCCCCTGAGCGGCATTGGGATAACTCGAAGACCGCCAAGGGGAAATGCGTAGCGGGAAGGTGGAGAATTTTGTCTGGTCCGCTAAAAGTTTGAAACGACGTCGTGGTGAGAAGAGCGGTCGTACGCTCACTGCCTGTGGTTTGTTAAGATTATCTCCCTCCTCTTTCTATTCATTTTCCTATCTTCTTCTCATATTTTTTATTTTGTTTTTCTTTTTTTATATAAAATTAATATAAGATGTGGTTTGTTAAGATTATCTCCCTCCTCTTTCTATTCATTTTCCTATCTTCTTCTCATATTTTTTATTTTGTTTTTCTTTTTTTATATAAAATTAATATAAGATGTTAACGTAAATTAACCGTGATCGTTCAAATAAAAAAATATAATAAAAAAAAAAAAAAAAGATGAGAAATAATCTTACTCCCTCCTGACTGAGAATGGTCAATCAGGTTTTCACAGATGTGCCGACACATCTATCTATCGCTAACTAGTGGCGGCTGCAATTTTCTTTTAATTCTTTTTCTTCTTTTTTTTTGGAAAAAGCCAAAGAAACTTCCTACTTTATAGTTACCAATAAACATTCGACATCTTGGGAATTTAAAATTTGAGAGAGTGCTTAAATTTATATGGTCTGGATTATTGTTTAACACGTATTAATTTTATGATAATAAATTTTAAAATGTTAAGTTTTTAACTACATGTCATTCAACAATTCATGCCACATAAAGAGTACACGCATTTTAGATGCAGAAGATTTGATCTCTCGGAACAAGGATAGGCTATCGTGGTGATACTAGTGTAGTGCCACAAAAAACGCTCTAATGTTTGAATATTTTTTTTCTCGAACAAACGTTATTATCTGCACTAAAGTATGGGAGTCTGGGAGAGTGGGTTAAGCCTCACAATAGGCTAGCGATAATATGGTTCTAGTTCGCCTTTAGCGAGAATCGAATTTAAAACCTCTCATTTATAAGTGAAGATGATTCACACTAGATCATAGTTCTAAATGTAGATGACTTTATGATATGGTGAATGAAGCTCTTTTTATAGTAGATGAGAGTTTTCTAGTCCAACCTGGATTTGGGATATGTAAAATAATTCTCAAATTAACGATTCACCTCTTTTTATAGTATACTAGCCTCTTCGCATGCGCTCATGCGCACACACATGTGAGAGGCATTATAATTCTCAAATTAATGATTCACCTCTTTTTATAATATATGAGAGTTTTCTAGTCCAACCTAGATTTGGGATATGTAAAATAATTCTCAAATTAACGACTAAAATCAAATCAAATGTCAATGTAACACAAACTTTAACGAAAAAGACATATTGTTAGTTAAGGAGAAGTGTATTGATTTTAATTGCTTCTTGCCACTACAGTTAAACACTATCTGGAACAAGTTTATCATTCGATTCCTGCCAAAATAATTTTTTTTGTGGTTGACCTTATCTTGACTTTTATGTTGGGTAGAAAAACTTACCTTTATGAGTTGAGAATTGAAAAGAAGATTTCTCCCATTATTCTTGGTGTGCTTTTTTTCGCATGGAATATATTTCTCTTTAAAATATGAACATGGCTTGGCTGCTCCAAAGCAGCTGCTTACAATCAATTCCTGTTGGACACGTGTCCTAGTTTTGATTTTTTTATTCAAAACTTTGACACGTGTCCAACCGGGATTGGTTGTAAGCAGCTGCTGCTGAATCCTTCAGCAGCTAAATATCCTCCTTAAAATATTGCTTCATAAAATTTAGTTTTTATACAGCAATACATGAAATTTCATAATTTTAGTTTAGTTACATAATAAGTTAACCACAATAATTATGTATCAAACTCACAATCTATTTGAGTTGAACTTCAGACTTCCGACTACGTCTACAAATAAAAATGAATGTCAGTAGATTAGTAGGTCATATGGTTCTAGAGTCGTGGATATGAAACTGGCACGAAGCTTCCTTTGGTAGGTGGAGGGTGTTGGTTCCTCATGCATGAGTACGTAACTTACGTGTTATATATTTATTTGATAAGATATCTTTATCTCAGTGTGCTATTTTAATTTATGTATTTACAAAAATTAAAACAAAATAGTATTGAATGAGGAATTAAACAAAGAAAAAAATCTTTACGTTTGATTTATGAAAGTTATTTTAGAAAGATAGACTATAAAAAAATATAGGATATATGTTTCTTGTCACCTTAATCATAGTAGCTAGGGTGCCCTTCTAAATTTATAATCAATGATAGTAGCTTATATGGAACGAGTTCGTCGTCCCTGTAGTGTCCCGATCTAACAAGACATTGTTATGTGGAAGAAAACTTGCACATAACAATACATTATTAGATTGAGACGCCGAGTGATGGTAAATCTATTTAATGGAAGTCTTCTCCTAACTGAGACTTAATAACAATAACTGCTTTGATGCTTTGCTCAGTTATAAGCTTGTGACGTTCATAAATTAGTGTGACAAAAAGATAAACGCAATATATTATACACTTACGCATAATATTTAAGACTTGGAGACCAAGTGATTGCAAAATAAAGTGAGACTATTTTTGCTTTATGACTTAATATTCTTGGTAATACTTTAGAATTTGGAAATCTCAAAAACTATATGCTTACTTGCATGTGGATGGATGTCTTTTACATAAAAATATTCTTATGTATGCGATAGGCCAAAATGTTCTTTGCTCAAACCTTTTTAGGGCAAATAGGGGCCTTTATTCACCTGGGGTCTCCCACTTATATGCTTAACATGGTGACAGGTTTTGTAATCAGGTAGAAATCTATAAAGGAGAAACGCTTTATTCTCTCGTCGCCTATTCACCACGTGATAATTGCTTATTGAACGGGCAGTACACTTCTTCAACACATGTCAAGTGTATTAGACGGTGATGCCACCAATATTTAGTTGCATGAGAAAATCTCTTCAAAAAAAATACCCCTAGATCCCTGGCTTGGCTCCCAAAGGTGATCCACCGGCCCTTGCCGGAACCTATAAAGGGGTGAACTAGACAACCTATCGCCAAAGTGTTTTGCCAGCATAAAACTGGAGGACAAGGTGAGGAAAGAATGACACCCAAGTACCAAACCAAAATCTGAAAGCTCACCGGCATTAGGATATGAACTACGACTGACCTGACCACAGATATATGCAATTTTCAAATCGTTGAACCCGAAAGAAAAAAAAAACCGTAACTGCTTCACATTCACAGTTAGTAGTACCTAAATCACATTACATCTACTCACAAATTCCTGAACACAGTGCTTTGTGTGTGTGTGTGTGTGTGTGTGTGTGTGTGTGTGTGTGAGAGAGAAGTTAAACATAGAAAAGTTACTTGAAAAAATAGGTTAATTCATGACAATATCTAGTAAAAATAAGCACCTAAACTCCGTGTGGGAAAGGTGTAATACATGTCTTTCCCAATTTCTCACACTAGACACCAATATTCCGACGAGCTAACGTCCTCTGCAATACTCGAATTCAACTGTTGAATGATCAAAATAGTAGACGGTGCTTGAAAAGAGTGCTCTAGAGCTAACCTAACACATCCGTCGTCCAGAACTACCTCCAATTACCTGAAATGACCTTCCACCACCGGCAGAAGCAGTTGGGCAGGTCAGCATGTCTTAATCCCACTGTATACGTATCATCCAATTCATTCCAGGATGCCCAGCCCCAACTTACTGCATACAAGTATTCTCACACCAAAAAGCAAGCTTCGCAGATCAGGATAAGCGAGACACTTAACGAACCAAAACCAACATCAATGCACCACACAAGGACTGGAAAAAGCAATCTGTGTCTGGATGGTGAGAAGGGTCTCCCCCTCCACCCAAGGACAGGTTTCTGGTTAAGTCGCTGGATGATGAGAAGGGTCTCCTCCAACACCCTTTGGATGCACTGGCTCGGTTTCCTCAACCACTGGCAGTTCGCCCATGGGCCTGGTGTCTGGGGACATAGGAACCATCTCTGGTACGGGTGGAGCCCCAGATTCAGGAACAGGATCCTTCACATCAAATTTCGAAACACGTGGCGGCCTCTCATATCTTTCATAACTGGGGCTCCGACTATGGTTACGACTACGACTTCGGCTACGACTGTAGCTGCGACTACGGCCACGGGACCAGCTCCGGCTACGACTCCGACTCCTGGTCCAGCTCCGACTCCTCCTACTCCGGCTACGGCTGCGGCTTCGACTCCGGCTTCTGCTTCTGTTGATATCCCATGTTCGAACTCTGTCAGGGCTACGGCTATAGCTTCTGCCTCTGCTCCTGTCAGGAAAATCAACTCTATTATCAAATCGTCCCCGCCCACGTCCCCCACGCCCATCCACACTGTTGTACCGATCTTGCGGGCCACTGCCATTTCTACCCCAACCAACATTACCACCACCAGGACCGCCAAATCCTCGGCCCCTGTTCCCAGGCCCAGAAAAGAAATCGCCTCTCCCACCACGGCCGCCAACAGCACCATCCCTAGGGCCACCACGACCGCCAAAGCCATCTCGCATGCCGCCACGACCACCAAAACCACCATCCCTCATGCCACCACGACCTCCAAAACCCCCATCCCTTGTACCGCCGCGACCACCAAAACCCCCATCCCTCATTCCATCACGGCCGCCGGAATCCCAACGGCCAGTACCACCATTAACAGGCCCACCAGAATCAAAACGGTTCATCAGATTCCTGTCCTTGCCAAAACCAGCCCCACCACGTAGAGCAATCTCTCGCACCTCTGGGGGCACTTGCTGGTTAGCTCCCTCCAGAACTTTAATCAAATCAGCTGCATATTTCCAGTCTTGCTCGGAGAAAAAGGTGTAGGACATCCCAGTTGCACCAGCCCTCCCAGTTCTTCCAATTCGGTGAACATAGTCTTCAACACCAGTAGGGAAATCATAGTTTACCACCACCCTGTAACATGAGAAACTCCGTAAGTATAATGTCTTTGAAACAATGTTGAGGTCTAATTCTAAGCTCAATCATGATCTTTGTCCCAATGCATCGTTATTTTTTCATTAATAAACTGAACATGTTAAATTGGAAATAAAGAAGTGCGTTGAAATGAGTTAACCTTATATCTTTGATGTCAAGCCCACGAGCAGCAACGTCAGTGGCAACTAATACAGGGGATTTTCCACTCCGGAACTGATTTAAAACCCAGTCTCGCTCACCTTGAGACTTGTCCCCGTGAATTGCAGCAGCCCCAAAGGTGCGTCCAATACTACGTGCAATCTGATCGCACAACCTCTTGGTGGAACAAAAGACAATGATCTTAGAACCTCGTTCTTGGGATCTTAGGATCTGCTCCAAGCGCCTTTGCTTCTCCATTTGTGGGACAACTTCAACGTACTGCATATTCATAAACAAATCATTTTGCGAGGTGAAGCAATAAAAAGGTTCCTACTTCTTTTTGAACATATAAAAAGGTTCCCATTTCACAAACAAGTTAATAGTACAAATATGTTCTACCCTACGTGTGCATTTGAAAAACCCTCAGTATAAAATGCACATATAAAAGGAGATAGACCATCACACAGACCGGCTGTATATAATTATTCCGTGTGGAAGCTTATTGATGCGAGCCAGAAGTGAAGTGTACAGCAAAGCTTATGGTTCCGTGTTATAATTAGATTTAAGTTTAATGGAATTTTTTTGCATAAGATTTCTTATATGTGAGTAGTGTGTAGTGATACTGATCAAAACTGAAAACATAAAGGACCTGATATGACAATTGTAGTTCTATGATCATAGCACATTAATATACTAGTTACAGTATCCTAGAATATGTGCACTTTGTCAAAACACTAAAAAGAATGTACTCATTCAGAAATTACCTGTGTGATAGACTTGTTTGCTGCAAGCTCGTCAACGTTGCCAATATTCACTTGTACAGGATTAACAAGAAGGTCACTTGCTATTTTTCGTACTTCTTTGGGCCATGTTGCTGTGTACATAAGGGTTTGTCTGTGCGGGGGTATTTGATCCACGATTTTACGGATTTGAGGTTCAAAACCCATGTCAAGCATTCGATCTGCTTCATCAAGTACAAGGAGAGAAACTTGCCGAAAATCAATTTTCTTCATTTCCAGGATGTCATTAAGACGACCAGGAGTTGCCACAACTATATCTGCTCCACGATCTAACTCTTTTAGCTGAAGGCCCTTTGGAGCTCCACCATACAAGCACTGAATCATGAAGTTCAATCACAGTGAATAAAACATATAAACCAAAATGAACTGAAAAAATGAAACAATCATATCAATAAAGTCAAGCAATGAGCACCCACCGTGCAAGATACCCTAGAAGCTCGCCCAAATTTCAAGACCTCGTCTTGTATCTGTGTTGCAAGCTCCCGTGTTGGGGCCAAAACCAAGACTGTTGGGCCATTCTGAGAATGATTACGGCGTTGTCTAAGAAGAATGAATGCAGGCATCAAATAGCCCAAAGTTTTTCCAGAACCAGTTTTCGCAATTGCAACTATATCCCTACTTTGAAGAGCAATTGGCCATGTTTGTGCCTGAATTGGTGTGGGAGATGTGAAGCCAGCAGCATGAATCTGAACCAATAACATAGGTCTAAGAGATCAGGAAAAAGTTAAGAATGTCTCATGCAAAGATGGACTACAAATATTGTATTGATAGAAGAGTAAGATGACAAAAAAGCCCATGGGTATATGGTTGCTTACACAAGCAACTTGAGGCAACAAAAGAGGGCATAAAGACATAACAGGTGGAGCCATTAAGCAAGAAATCCCAGTCACATAAGGTGTGATTTGGATGAAGGGCCAACCACCCTTTTACAAGATAGGCTCCAACAGTTCATTTTGCAGCCAAAAATCAGAATAGTTGTTGCATGTGTAAGTGTGCCAATAGCAGTGCAGCGTACGACATATGCTCCTCCTCCGGAGCAGATATCGCACCTGCGACAAGTGAGAACTGATGAGTTCAAAAGTAGAAAACACATACTAATACAAAAATGGAATGGCATGGATCTCATAATGCATATTTATAAAATATCAGAGAACGAACAAATCCGGGGGGTGAACGTTACTTACCTCTCTCAATATCTCTGGAGGAAAACCAGTGTCTTCAAATGTCATGAATGGTGCAGGAACATTGTCACCCTATGCAATTAAATGCAAAAAATTGAGGTCATAAAGAATACACATTAGTTTAACACGCTATTGTGTCCACAACAACTATAAACAATAGAGCACCATCTCTTATCAAAACCAACATCATTTTGTATCCACTCCTCAAAACCATTTTCAGTGCTGTTCAAATAAATTTACAAGCATTCCCACATTCCTACAAATACATCCCAAGCAAACAGAAATACAGACCGATGCAGTAACTTCATGTTGTTGCCGATAAACTTCAACAGGTGAAAGACTAGTAACACTTGTAGGTCCGGCATAAGGGGGCTTCACCAAAGAGTTATTTGGGAAAGGTGGACCACCTGTTGCATGACTGTACATGGGACCTGGCATGGTATTCAGTGCACTGGCACGACCGGGTGTAGCATTTTGAAATGGAGGACCACCACTCATACTCATCTCCTGAAAAAAAATGGCATGACATAATGAGAAATCAGTTAACTTTCGAAGAATGCATTTAAATGTAAATAACTTACATGGAAACCTAACAGAACGTGTCAGTGATATTAATTAAGAGATACCTGCTGACTTCTTGCAATCGGAATAGATGCAAGCTTGGGTTGCTGAGGACCTGGTGGCCCTTCATTGTTACTATTGAAGTAATAGTCCTTTCCACCTCTACCATGGAAATTATCTTCATGACCCATTCTTAATCCTACAGGAGGCACATTTGACTGCTGACCATGTATCATTGCCGGGTCCATTTGATTTTGGAACCTAGAACCATGTTGATGGTGAGGCAAATCAGCCCCAGGTTGCTGCAGGTGACCAAAAGAGGAAGGGTGTTGCACGTTTCCTATAGGGCCACCAAATTGTTGGGGTGGGCCTTGATGAACAGACCTCTGTGGCATTTGTATTGGATTGGTCCCAGTAGGAAGATTCTGCACAGATGAGGCACCCGCAGGTTGAAATCGAGATGGAGAAACACCAATTTGATTTCTTTGTTGAAAATCATCTTCCTCCCTCTGAGAGAATGCAGGTTTATATTCTTGTTGATTTGACAGTGGTTGCCCTTGTGCACTATGCATAGATTGCTGTTGTGAACTTTGCTGCCCTTGGGGAGGAATGCTTTGCTGATAAGGGATATAATGCACCTGCTGATGTGCAAACTGATGCATTTGTGACCCGTGACCCTGTGGTGTGTGTTGCCCCAGTTGCTGAGGCATTTGCTGACCCGGATGCTGCATCATGTGCCCATGATGTTGCATGGCCTGTCCCACTTGTGGACTCTGTTGATGTCCAGGTTGAGCCATTTTTGATCCCTGCTGTTGAGCATATGATGTCGGATTCAGCTGTTGTGCCATTATATGTCCATGAGGTTGAGAATACTGGTGTAGTTGCGACCCCTGCTGTTGTGGAGCTTGTGTTATCTGCTGCCCATCCTGAGGCATCACTCCGTTCGGTTGCATTGAATGAGCAACAGGAATTGCGGCCAGAATTGGTGTGGTAGTAGCAGGAGGCGGGCCTGCTGGCAAGGGTGGAGGCAAAGAAGCCGGTTTTTCATACTGGGTAACGTTAGTTTCAGGATTCCAATAGTATAACAAACCCGTACTACCATCAATCAAACCCTTCCACGGATTTGGAAGTGTAGGATCATCTGGCGCATATCGCGGACCGGCTGGCTCCACTGATGCCATGACTACTACTTATCTACAACGTATCAAACCATTCCATCAAAACATCGACATTGCAACCTCTATCGTTTCGCAAAATCGCACCAAATAATAACAAAAATAAAAAATAAAAAAAAATAATACAATCAATCACACATATGTGGTTGCAAAACAACCTCAGATCATCCCACAGTTCACTCTACAGCAAATCAAAAAATAATTGTTTAGTCTTCTGAAGTTAGTGAATGTCTAAATGCCACAGAATCTATACAAAATAAAAAATAATCCAAAATCCAAAAATTCAATTTCTGTTCTTACTTTACCAACAGTTTCTCACTTCTCAGAACCCAAATTTCTTACAAAATTAAATCCCCGTATCAAAATTTGAATTAACAAAATACATCCGAAACGTTCAACAACCAAGCATATCCAAACTAAGAAAAAATTTAAATACCCAAAATTAGAAAACGAGGTAAAATCAAAATTCCCAATTCGAAAAACCCTAAAAAATCACGTACCTCGTCGAATATATTGAGCAACAGCTTCGAAAAACTTCAATTTCTTTGGTATAAAAACAATCAGAGAGCGACGCGAGAAGCACAAGAGAGAAATTTTCCGGGAAAATATTTGCTGTTTGCTTCTCGCCCTCGGTGGGTCGGAGGACTAATTATATGAGTTGTGTGGTGAGAGGGCATGGAATTTCATTGTAGGGTTATGGGGGTAAATATCAGCTGCACCGCCAGTCCAGAATCAGCGGTGAGCCTTCAAATAGACGGTTGTGATTAAGAGTACTGTTATTTTTAGCTACACTCCTACATTCGCCTTTGATTTCACTTTTATCTCATATAACTCAAAAATCATTACTTCATCTTTTAAAATTAAAATACATTCTACTTTATTATATATCCGCTTTTCTGTAGGATAAACGACGCCAAGAAGTCGTTCTTCTTTTTTCGGGTTTTGGTTCACCATTTTACCAATTTTTTTTCTTTTCAAAAATGCATTCTTTAATTTACATCAGCATCTTTGATGGCTTTTGAACGGAATGAGGATCCTCTCCGGATCCTCAAATTATGTCCGTTTATCCGTACATCATGCGATCAATTTTTATCAGGTACTATTCGTATTTATTTTTAAATAAAAATATTTAAAATAATTTCTGGTTGTACGATGTATGATGAACGACGGACACGATTTGAGAATCCCAGATCCTCACAAAGAGGATCCTCATGGTTTTGAACGAATTAGATACTTTGTCTACATGGATATGCAATCTGCCTTTTAGTGGTCATCTGCAGTGGAATCTTAGTTCATGACTTCAAGGCAAACTTCAAATTTCATGCTACTACTTTCTAAATTAATATGGTACATTTTGAAGATCGAAGTAATTGCTGTGTTTTGCATTGTGCTCACCAATTTATCAGAGAGATTATCTGTTGATCGACTATTCGAGCTATTTCTAATGAACTCGATTTGTATTGAATTTTATGTTCCGCCAATTCAATTTAGAGTTTATGGGTTTTATTTTTGTTGTTCTTTAGTCTAAAATTTGGTTTTTTTAATTTGGGACTCATATTTTGCATTAACAACGAAAAAACAAACTCATTCCGCTCATCTTTTCACAACGAAAGAAAGATAATTACAACGTCATCATCTACGAAAATTAGTCGAACGACTTCATTTTTTTTCCTCTAGAGCCAAAATACAACAAAATTAGATTTCTACGGAAATTCAGCAGGGAAAACACAATTTGTTAATTAAATTTCTAAGCCTAGATTGCCTCCTGACTTTCTGACCACTCCACACATCTGCCCATGTCTTGACCCCCTCAGTTAGCTCCTTCACAACAACCACTACCTCTTTCAAATTTACACGAACCTGATCCTTGCTGTCTCTCTCCCGAATTGTCACTGACGTTGTAGAATCCACCGTGATCGCGAAGGGCGCACCAAGCCCGTCGGTCCGCGCATACTTTTTCCCGATTGAGGTGCCTGTAATGTCGATTTTATGTGATATGCCAGCTGCGGTCGGTGATTGGAAATGCCTTTAGCAACCTCCTCATACTCCTTGTTCTGAACCTGCGGGAAAACCGTGCACTTAAGGGGCGCCACGAGAGGAGGGAAACGGAGCACGTTCAAGTTGTTCGACTGTTCATCCCCAGCTTGACTTTGTCTGGTGTAGTATGAATGCTCGAAGAGGCAGTAGATGGTCCGCCCGATACCAAACGAAGGCTCGATCACTGAGGTGTGAATCTTCTCTGGTGTTCTTTCCTTTTCTTGTATGAAATCGTCACCATATTCTGCTTTATTGATACATTTTCCCCTGGTGTGCAGACATAAAACTCCACCTCGCCGTTCGCCTCTAAATCCGCTTTCATCTCCAAAGCTTCTTTTTCATTCATGGCCTGAAACACATAAGGTTACAGAAATTAAATACCAAAACTCTATCCAGTATTAATCACAAAACGATGGAGTGGACTAGAAAGAGTACTCGCCTTCAGTGCTTCAACTACATTCTTTCCGTTCGCCTTGAAAGCAAGGCCGGTCTCTTTAACCACCGGAGATATAACCAGTTCCTGAAATCACAAAACAAGTTAGTAAAAAACAATTGTTCTTAATGACGAGTTAACGTGTTTAGATACGCGAGGAAGTCATGATTAATTAGTTGTTTACTAATAGTAGTGATGGTTCTAAATGATTCGGAACAAAGCATACCTCCACTTCTCTTGGTTCTGAAAATTTTTCATGAGCCATAAGATCTTTGTTACTTTTTACTGAATGAGCTTGGAGATCATATGAAGATCTATCTGCAATCCCGACGCACTCAATCCACCCGTATGAAGTCTCGATCTCAGCATCCCAGCAGTCAGCAGCATAGTGCGCCATTTCATTCGGCAGGTGCTGGCGGAACCTTAGACGCTCCTCGTCTATACCCAATCGTGTGAGGAAGAGGTAGACTCGGCCAATGAAATAGGCTAAAGTTTTATCGTCCACTATGCCCTATAAAAATGCAGCAATGTTCAGAAAAACAGAAGAGAAAAAAAAATAGGACAAAAAGGAAGGCCGAAGAGAAATCGATAAAAACCAACCTTTGCAACTGCTTCAATCAAGCGGATTATCCTTGCAGACTGGCCAGATACCTGTTCTTCCCTCGGAAACATTTGGAACTCCAACTCCGCGACCTCATTAAACTTCGGGTGAGTTTTGTCTTCGGGATCTACAAAGTGTTCAATCTCCGCGAGTGTGAACTCAAAAGCCCTTGGCGAGGAGCAATCTACACGCATAGATAAACATGTTCGAAATCAATTACTTGCACAAGAACCACAAAACAAAAGCATTCAAAGAGAAAGACTCATTACCTCATTTCGAAAGGCTTGGCCGATTTGAGCTGCAGCAAAAGGTAGCTTGTTGCCATTGTAGTAGTACAAATAGTTGAAGTTCACAAATATATGCCTTGTGCAGTTTCCGGTCGCATGTACCTGAGTAACGAAACACGAAGAATCAGGACTCTCAAATTCTTTGAAACAAAATACACAAAAAACAAATATTCGACAATGTGTTTGAATGCTTACGCAGTGCTCGAGCCAGACGGACCAATTGATGTTTGGAACATTAAGTTAAATGGATAGGGATCAGACAGATGATTGTTCGTGAGGGGCTGTAATCCCATACTCTTTGATCTTTGCACCTAGTTCTTCAGCTGAGAGGTCATCTAACAGAGCGAGTACATGTTTGAGTTCCTTCGCCTTCTCTTCGGCGATGTTGAGATCCTTCTGAAGCTTCTCGGTGCAGAAATTCTTCAGCAAGTGGTCTGCGCGGTAGCAGTTCCCGTTCTTCTCGTCCTTAACCATAAGGTCAGTGAATCTGTCGACGTGCCCCGACGTTTTCAGAACGATCTCGGGCGTGACAGACGGGCACTCGACTTCTAGCATGTTCTCCTCAAGAACAAAATGCTGCAAACAAAATAGAATAAGTCTTAAGTTAACCTGATCAAAAACGAAATTGATCCAAAAACATAGATTGTTTTTAGGAGTAAAAATCAATTAAAATCATGCATTAAAACTCTAAGTAATATCTTATCCAAAAAAACTAATATACTAACTTAAATCTATGCAAAACATTCTACCCTAACTCAACTAACAAGTATCTTATACCTATAAGTGATATATGAAACCTAACTAAAAGGTAGAAGAAAAAAACATAATATACCTACAGGCAAAACACATTCATATGTGATAGGTTGATTATAATAAAGAATATGTCGTATAGGTAGGTAAATACAATTAACATGTGATATACGTTGATTATAAAAATTAAAAATAAAATATATAAATGAAGTTTAAAGCAGGAGGAAGAACAAAAAATAACAAAAAATAAATAAAAAATCAAAGAGATAATTAGGAAAAAATTAAATTTTTATATTAAAGCTTATCATTGAAGAGATAATTGTAACATCCCACATCGCTCAGGGGAGTGATTCTTAAATGTATATTCCCATCCCTACCTAGCACGAGGCCTTTTGGGAGCTCACTGGCTTCGGGTTCCATCGGAACTCCGAAGTTAAGCGAGAAGGGGGCTAGAGCGCTCTCATGATGGGTGACTCACTGGGAAGTTGCTCATGAGTTCCCAGAAACAAAATCGTGAGGAAATGGTAAGCCCAAAACGGACAATATCGTGCTACGGTGGTAGAGCGGGCCCGGGAAGTGGTTCGTCCCGGATCGGGATGTGACAATAATTATTGATAATAAAATAATTAAATTTAAGAAATTAGACTTATTTTAATAAACTGAACTATTTCTAGCTTAAAAAATTGGGAAAGGAATCATCCCTTCCTCTTAATCTACCAAACCAAGCAAGCAACCCATACCATTGAAATTTGATCCAACAGCTACAAACAGGGGTCCACTTTAAAAGTTATAATAACTTCCGTTGTTGCATCAATTTTCAATGGCACAGATTCACTGATTTGGTTCAATGGCACGGATTCTCTGATTTGGTGGATTAGGAGGAAGGGATCCGAAAAAATTGGACTCATATCAAGTTTCCTTCAACTTCACCTGACGCCAAAATGCAAGAACGTTGTTCTTCAGCTTGACACCGGGAGGCCCGTAGTCGAAAAGCCCAGCGGTTTCCGCAGCGACGTCGTAGATTTTGAAGGACGGGATGTAAAACAATCGCTCTTACAGCATTTTCGCCATGTCTTGACGAGATGGCACCTGCCTAGTGACGTTAAGCGCGCCAAAGCTCCTAGAGACTTTAAGGTCCTCGTCCATCGGGTTCAAGGCTTCGTTTGCGGCGTCAATATCCGGTTTTGTGCCGCCGGCAGCTCTCGATTTCAGCGAAGAGGTGGCAGACATTGAATTTGGGGCGTAGTGAAGAATCGGTCTGGTCCGTCTGGACTGTGGATTGAGCGAAGAAGGGGAACACAAGCGTTTTACTTTTTCAGAGGGAAGAAACGTTTGTAAATAACAAAGAGGTGTCCAAATAAAATAGTTCAAAAACTTGGCCGACAAGTCATTGCTGACTTGGCCCAAAAGAAAAGAGTGCTCGTCGACATGAGTTTTCTAAATCGGACCGGAATTCGGTTCAATTTTTTCTAGGGAATTTTAACGAAAAGCTCTAGTACTGTTCACTTTAACGAAAAATCATATTTTTACAGTTAATCCTGCTACTATTCATTTTACCCTTTATTTTGTCCTTATCGTTAAAACTCAAAGTTTTCAAGCTATTTTCATTAGTTTTCCTTTTTTTTTATTCCCAATTTGATATAGCTTTTTTTCCTAATGCGAGGGTGCGGCAAGAGCAAGGAACAAAATGCCGATAATATCGGCGAAATATCGCCGATATTATCGGTTTTTCACGGTACCGATATTTTGATTACTATCCAACTGGTTTTCGTCAAAATATCGCGATATTATCGCGATATTTTGAATCTGGCCGAGAGTTTTGAAGGGGGGAGGAGGAGAGTCGCGGCGGCGAGAATAGGGCCGGGGGGTGGGAATATGAAACACAGAAGTGGGGAGAAGAGAAGAGGGGAAGGCACCCGACCTGTAGCAAGGAACGTCGAGAACGTGAACGCCGGGGGGGGGCATGAAGAATCTGGAGGGGGGGAAGGGAATCTATGCGGGCGAAGAAGAACCTGGTGGGGGGGGGAAATCTGGGTGCAAGAGGGGGAAGGGACGCCGTCCGACTGGAAGGTGTTTTGGGAAGGGGACGTGAACGCGGGGGGGGGGGGGGGAAGAATCTGGAGAGGAAGGGGGGAAGGGAATCTGGGCCGGGGGGGGGGGGGAGGGAACCTGGGGATCTGAAGGTGTTTTGGGAAGGGGGGAGAAAGGAAAGGGATCATGGGCAGTGGGAGGGAATGGGGGGTGGAGGGTGGAGAAGAAGGGATCTGGTTTGGTATGGGGGGGAGAACTGGAGAGGAAGAGAGAAGGACAGGGAAGGTGGGTGGGTGGGTCTGTGTGTGCGTGTGTGGGTGGAATGTGATCGAGATTGCCTGCCAGCGTGCGTGTGCGTGTGTGCGTGTGTGCGTCTGTGCCACTTGGCACATGGTTTTGTATGAAACCACGGTTTTGGCACATGGTTTTGTGTACGGTTTTGTGTGTGTGTGTACGGTTTTTTTTTTGTGTGTGTGTGTACGATTTTTGTGTGTCTGTGTGTGTGTGTGTGTGTGGCACACGGTTTTGTACGAAAGAATTGGAAGCAAGTAACTTTGCTTAGAAGAACCAAAAATTTTGTCAAAGAAGAACAAAAAAATATTCTGTCAGAGAAGACCAAATATTCTCCACATGTATCTTACCATGCAATGTATAAAGTGTAAAATATTGTACTAATTCATTATATATAAATGATTATGATGTGTTTAAACTTCTTTCATTAATTACTACATATTTTCTACTCACAATGTTTGTCAGCTCGCTATATAATCAACTTGATAATGTTAAATCCATCATGCAATGCATTTCCTTCCAATTTTTTGTGATAAACTAATAGATAATTGACTAAATAAACATCCTGCAAAGTTTCAATAAAAATTTCCAAGTTTTTATTACAATTTCCGTGGTTTCCATATAATTTTTATCGATATCGATATTATCCCGATATTTCCATCGATATTTCCGTGTTTTCGGACTACCGATATTTCCGATATTACCGATATTTAATACCTTGGGCAAGAGAGATAGGAGAGAATAAGACGTTGGGAAATTGTAGGATAATATTTCTTATGAGTCAGTGTCTTTATTTATAGTAAATCATGAGAAGGGAGAAACTTGCTTCCCAAGTAACACAAAGTTTAATAGGAAAGAACCATTAATTAAAGAATAAATTTTACTCAATCTACCTTGAATTTACAACGTATTCTTTTAAATTTTGGGTAATGTTAGGGAAACTAAATTTTGAAATTAAATTTGTAAATTATGAGTTACCAATGAGAAATAAGCACGTTAATCAACACATAAGTAATAACTCAATCATTAACTTTCATATCGTTTAGTTACCAAAATTTAGTTTACACATTTTAGTCTCACTGAAATTACCCTTTAAATTTTGTTAGTTTTGTTGTTTTTTTTTTTGCCCAAAAAGAACATTAATGTTTAATTATAATTTATTGCATTAATTGCGTTTAAGATGGTTTTTTGTTTTTGTTTTTTTGGTTTCAACCTCTTACTATTCTACGAGTAATATATTAATGTGGTGGTTGGATGATCCAATTAAGAGACAAGCTATTCTACATGTAAGTTTCAAATTACCCTTTAACTGAGAGTAACGCCTCTTATTTTGTTTTTGCGTTTTGTAACCTTTTACGAATTGAATTCTGGTCATGACGTAAATTTTACTGTTATAACAAGAAAAGTACATGAGTCAAATTTTGATAATATATTGCTTCATTGTGTCTCTAGGAACGCATTTATAACCTTTTAGCATTATTTTTAAAATGATGACTAAACACTTTTAGATAACCAAAATCACTTTCGACAAAGTTTGTTATATAAAACCAAGTTAACAAAACATGAGATGGTAAGTGATGTGTAGAAAGAACCCTTGTCATTTTAAATTAGGGAACTTTAACGAAAAACTCCCGGTACTGTTCACTTTAACGAAAAACCACATTTTTACACTAAAAAGTCAATCCCGCTACTATTCACTTTACCCTTTATTTTGTCATTATCGTTAAAACTCAAAGTTTTCAAGCTCTTTTCATTAGTTTTTCTTTTAAATTAAGGTAAAAAAGCGTAGAAGATGGCATGGTAAGTAATGAGCCACTAGTACAAGTTACCACCGGATGCCCCTATAGGCATTTAAACCACCGGATGTCCATGTAGGCATTAAAAAAAACATGCTGTTTGGAATACATGCATAGAAATAGTTCATCAAGGATAGAGATCCACTCCGGATCATACTGTTGGGAGCCTAAGAATCACGGAATCCGAATCACTCAAATTAAATCTGATGATATCTATTAACACCAAAACAATGAAAGAGCAACATTTGACATTGACATAACACCAATTAAATTATTGGCCCTTTTCGGTAATATCCATTCCGGATTCTCCCGACGACCCGCAATTAGAATACACCATTCCTTCAAATTTTGGAGTTGGATTCCAAAATTCGTGTGAGTCCCACCATCTTTTGATTCTCCAATATTTTATAAATACCAGAATGTCGAAATTATTTGCATTGTTATTTTGATTATGGTTACGTTCTTAACGTGGGCTTTGGAATTGAAGAGACCCACAACCCCGTGTGCACTGAAACGAAGCCCATCGCTCAATAGAAAATGGATTCTGGAGAAGGACCATCAATTTTAAATAGAATTCTCTGGTCTCTTTTGGAGTGCACCAAGTACGCGGTTGCCGCCTCGCCGTAGGAACCCAGAAGAAGGAGCATCAGGCAGCCGTGTTCCTGACAAAACCTCAGCTGCGAATCCCCGTTTGTAAAACCACAAATTGCAGCAGTCAGAATTTGTCACTAAAAACAAACATTCACTATTTGAAAGCTGGAAAAACAGTGTGGGGGAAGAAATTAGAAACGGAAAGGCTTCGGAGACGGGAAAACATGGCGGTGGAGACGGAGGCTGTGACGATGCCGGAGTTGGCCCTTTCTGATACTGACATCAACTGGGACAGGTTCCTTTCTCATTCTCCCATATTTTTATTTTCCTTCCCATTTCATTTTCTCTACTCTGTTTTTTTATACGACCGATATTTTACTTTAAACTAATCTAAATTATTGCTAGGGAATTTAGGATTAAGTTTAGCTGTGAACCTGCGAGGGAATTTGAACTTAGTTACATGGGGGAGCACATCCGCTATAGCCAATATGGCTACGTATGTGTATACTTTAAATTATTATGATTGTGTTAGGCCAATTTGGGGAACTATGTTTGTTGCCCTTGGATGGTTGGATTCTTGAGGGAGTGGAGGAATGACTGTTCATCGGTTTTTCGCATGGCGATATTCTAAACTACTCTAGTATATAGGGCTGCGAACGGGGTTCAAGGGTGGCACTCTGCTCTGCTTAACTGGCCTAACTCGAATGCATGGTCTCTTTTTTAGTGGGTCTATGCGTGCAATGTTCTTGTGTAATGCACAAGTTTTAGCATATTAACCAATTTTCCAGATGAAATTATGCTCGACTGTTTGTGTTTAGTCCTGATTAGTTTTGGGCTAGAGTGATTACTCATGTTTATGTTAGTTTAATGTCAGCGTAGAACTACAAATTCTCAAGTTGGCTGGATTTAGAGCTCTTGTGGCTGCCTACCTCTCATGTATACAACTTGCCTAAGCAGTCTCAATGGTACAATAAGTCTTCGATGCATTTCGCGAGAAGTATTTTTCTTTACTTTCTTCGCTACGAGCTGGGGTTTGATTTATTATATAAAAATTTGCATTATGCACTGCAAGCATATATGGTAATCACAATGAGCTTGGGTAGAATCCTTTATGTACTTGAAACGAAACACAACACCCCAAAACCTCTTTTTCTTCTTGGAAAAAGAAAACAGAACACAACCGCAACCATTTTCTATTTCTTTTTATTTATGCCAGCCAATGGAGACATGAGGTTCTGCCCTTTATCTCGCCTTAATTTAAAGGAAGTTGCTGATGTGCTTATGATGGACTAGAACTGAATGTCTTTTTAACTTTATTCACCTCGGTCAGGTTGGACAAGACAAGGTTTCACATTATCGGGGCTATTCTCTTCACAGCGCAGTCGGCCTTGCTACATCCAACAGCAGTTGTAAAGACTAGAATGCAAGTAGCTGGTTCTGGACTCTCTCACATGAGTGGAATATCAGTATTTAGACATATATTAAAATGTGATGGCATCCCCGGCATATTTAGAGGTTTTGGCACATCTGCCATTGGATCGTTGCCCGGTAGGGTCTTGGCTTTGACATCACTTGAAGTATCAAAGGATATGATGTTGAAATACACTGATGGTCTACACATGCCTGAGGCTACACGTGTTGGCATTGCTAATGGTGTGGCGGGAATGTTCTCAAATTTAGTTTCTTGTGTGTACTATGTGCCTTTGGATGTGGTAGGTCAACCAGTTCTTTCTCATTTCCTAATATATTGTTTTTTGGTTTATGAGCAAGAAAATGAATACTGGATCGGAATACATAAGAAAGAGTAGATGAATTGCTTGTATGCAGGTCATGCTCATATACCTTTTACTGTTTTTGGCTAACGAACTAATATTCTGCATATGTTTTCTTGAAACTGTTTTATTCTTATCTCCAACTCTAATTTCCTGTTAAGAGATGAATATACAGATCCTCAAAATCAAAAACCGTCGTTCCCCTTTCTTTTGGTTTATAATATACACCACTTCCGCGATGCAGTATTTTGCTATTGTTTCCTCACGGTTTAAATGGCTCAAAAGACTCTAAATGGAAACATGAGACCTTTTTGGTAGTTGTGTGTGTAGGATAAGAGTAGAAAGCTTGTGATTGATGTGTGGTATTCTGTTCTGTCTTTTGATATCATGCATTGAATGCACCTGTTTATGTCGTCACTACAATTGTGCATTCTCAGATATGCCAAAGACTAATGGTGCAAGGACTTCCTGGGACTACATCCTGCAACAAACCATTTGATGTTGTACAGAATGTGATAAAGGCTGAAGGTCTTCGTGGATTGTACAGAGGCTTCGGATTAACAGCTCTGTCCCAGTCACCAGCAAATGCACTTTGGTGGGGTGCCTATGGTTCTGCACAGCACATGATCTGGAGGTGTATATAATTTCCTGGCGGACAATTTTGTTCTGTTGCAGTTCCTTAACTTCAGCCGAATATGTTGTGTAATTGTTATACCTCCTTTGTATTGTTATAGGAGTTTGGACTATAGAGACGATGCAGAGAAGAAACCGTCTCATATGGAGATGGTGACAGTTCAGGCTTCAGCCGGCATGATGGCTGGTGCTTGTACCTCTATTATCACTACTCCTATTGACACAGTCAAGACACGACTTCAGGTAATTTAGCATATACAGCCATTTTTCTTCTCTATAATTTCTAGTCTTAAATAATAAATAAGCCCGTTGGCTAATTCTTCGATATGGTACTTGAAGGTCATGGATAATTATGGTGCTGGAAGACCGTCAGTACTGAAAACGGCAAAGACACTCCTTAAAGAGGATGGATGGCGGGGATTTTATAGAGGTTTTGGTCCAAGGTTCTTGAATATGTCACTCTATGGAACTACAATGATCGTTACTTACGAATTGATAAGTAAGTTAGCCTCCCAATTAATTTTATTTTCCAAGGCTTGCAAATTGGAAGTCTGACTGTGGCCGACGAAATTATGGATTTTGTTCTCTGATGAATTAATATACTTTATCTACATGAATATGAAACCTGCCTTTGAGGCAAACTTCAAATTTCATGCTTTTACTTTCTATATTAATATGGTATATTTTGAAGATCGACAGCGTACTAATTACTGCGTTTTGCAATGCTCACCGATTTATCAGAGAGATTATCTGTAAGGGAAGGATGAAATCGTAAGCTGGAAGAGGCACAACTTTGCCGCAACACTTGTTCCTGGAGTGAGATGAGATCAATCCGGGTATTCGAAATTTTATTTTTCTCAACAGACAGACATAGCCTATCCACATAAGGATGCATTTCTTGAACGGGCTCCGTTTCTTGCTGTTTCCTTCCTTGTTATTTGAATAGGAAGGCTGGGTTTCCATTCACCCTCTAGTTTTGTGAATGTGCATGTCGATTTAAATTTCATAGCTTGTTCATCAACTTTTCGAGCTATTTCTAATGAACTCGAATTTTACGTTGGATTTTATGTTCCGCCAGTTCAGTTTAGAGTTTTTCGGGTTTTTTTTTTGTTCTTCTTTTAGTTTAGAAGTTGATATTTTTTACTTTGTCAGCAAATATTTGGGATTCATATTTTGCATTAACCACGAAAGAATGAACTCATTCCACTCATCTTTTCACAACGAAACAAAGAGATAATTAAAATGTCATCATCTACGAAAATTAGTCGAACGACTTCATTTTCTTTATCTAGGGGCAAAATACAACAACGTTAGATTTCTGTGTACATTCATTAAAACATGTATATATCAAAAGCCTACACCTTTAACTAGTGTACTCAAAAATGCTCTTGCACTTGCAAAAATGCGTACCACTTGAACCAAAATTTTGACAACCGATTGTTCGGATTGCAGCAAAGCTCGCAAAAGTGAGAGATATTGCGCAGGAAGGGAAAGCCAAAAAAAGAAAAAGAAATTTGTAAACACATGGAGATGCGGGGTATCGAACCCCGTACCTCTCGCATGCAAAGCGAGCGCTCTACCATGTGAGCTACATCCCGGTTGCTGGAGACACCGAAATAAGATTTATAACATAAATTAAGAATAATAAAAATTCAAGCGATTGCCATGCGTTCATTAATCCAGAAACCAAAGGCCACGTTGTCTTCATATTGGACACGTGGCAACATCCCAAAACAAGTGTCATGGGGCCAACTGCCACAACTCCCTAGCCACGTTCTCCCCATGCAATGGTCCCAGAAGTCTTTATATAGTCCCTACATGTCTCCTTCTTTTTCTCACAAATTACAGAGAGTTGCCGTTTGCGTCCGTTACTAGTTGTGAAGATGCCAGGACTCACCATTGGAGACACCATCCCAAACCTTGAAGCTGAAAGCACCCATGGAAAGATCAAGCTCTACGACTACTTGGGTGACAGCTGGGCCATCATTTTCTCCCACCCCGGTAATTAACCTTAATTACTTACTAATTCCTCTTGTTAATTTGCTTCATTAGTTTGATTATGTGGTTGCATGTGCATGCGTGTAGGCGATTTCACGCCAGTTTGCACGACGGAGCTCGGGAAGATGGCCGAGTATTCTCCCAAGTTTCGAGAGAAGGGAGTGAAGCTTGTGGGTTTGTCATGCGACGATGTGCCTTCTCATCTCGAGTGGATCAAGGACATCGAAGGCTACAACGTAAGTTCTGATTATTCAATATGTTTGATTGACGCTCTAATTTCGGCTAGTGTTTCCAACACTCATTTTTTTTATTATGTTTCACTCAGTTTTTGGTTATGTAAGATATGCATGGGTTGTTTATATGTGTGTTTTGTGTTATGCAGTCCGGGTGCAAGGTGGACTACCCGATTCTGGCAGATCCGAAACGAGAGATCATTAAGCAACTTAACATGGTGGAGCCGGATGTCAAGGACTCGTCAGGAAACCAAGTTCCCTCGCGCGCTCTTCACATCGTGGGGCCTGATAAGAAGGTACTTAGGCCCAATCGATGCTTTATTATGTGTGCAAAGGCTAAACTTTGGGCTTAATTAATTATGTTTGGTTATAGGTGAAGCTGAGCTTTCTGTACCCGGCGAGCACGGGGCGGAACATGGACGAGGTGGTGAGGGTGTTGGAGTCGCTGCAGAAGGCGAACAAGCACAAGGTGGCAACCCCGGCGAACTGGAAGCCGGGGGATCCGGTGGTCATTTCTCCGTCGGTGTCTGAGGAGGAGGCCAAGAAGACGTTCCCTCAGGGCTACAAGACTATGGACCTCCCGTCGAAGAAGGGGTACCTCCGCTTCACAGACGTTTGATAATGTTAAATACTGTGGAGATATCCGAAAGAATGGAGTAGTATGTAACATTAAGTATGTGCCTTTTGTTTGTCACTGGTGTCTAAATAATTAAGTAATGAAGCATATTATCAATAATATCATGTGTGCGGATCGATTCTGTGTGTTTTGATGCCAATGAGGGAGGGGGTGGCGAGTTCTACGGGTTAAGCTTAATTGGTTTATTTCTTGGGATCTTTTATTCTAGGATAATGTTAGGGAGACTAAATTTGAAGACAAAGTTTTGAAAATTAAAAGACATGGAAGTTAATGATTGGTTGATTACTTAAACGTCGATAAACGTACTTATTTCTATTGACGACACATCATTTAATTTGCAAATTTAGTCTTTCTAACATTACTCTTTATTCTAAATACCAATTCTGAGATAAATATGTGCCTAGCATATCATGTTTTTAGTTTAGAAGCCAGCATTGGCAACACAGAAAAGTTAGCATTTGGTTGTAGGAGTATTATTGCGTGAGGGGTTAAACTATATTGGCAAGTGTTATAAAATAAATTTATGTAGAACTTAGCAAATGGCGGGGATAGCTCAGTTGGGAGAGCGTCAGACTGAAGATCTGAAGGTCAGGTGTTCGATCCACCTTCACCGCATTTCTTTTTTTTTTTTTTTTTTAGAGGGCCCCAAAGCCATGTTTTTGGTCTTACATTTGAAGCTCAAGTGGATTCTAAATTTCAAACCACGCTGCCTAAGTTCTTTATTATCGTATTAATTCAATAAAATAAGGATCTTAGGACCCGACATTCAGCTTTTATTGAGAAACAAGGGATGTAGCGTTTGATAATACGGCCCGAGATACGTAGAAAATATGTGCAGACATAGGTATACACAATGAGAACAAAAAATCAAACTAAAACAAAGCAATTATTAAACGAGCCCCTTAAAATTACAAGTTGCATATACGTCAGCACTATTCTAATTTTTGAATTTCCTAAAATCATTAGTTAACATTGGATCAAAGTAATTTTTTTTTGTTTGGTCAGACGATAGATTTGCTAGTAAGTTGCATTCGATCAAAGTAACTTTTACTAGCTAGAAAATTGCTCTCTCCTTTTAACATCCTTAACCCTATGCATTCAATTCAGTTAAGGTGGTTTCAAATCGAACCAAAGCAATAAAATTACATTTTTATTCGAACCTTTTACCCTAGAACTTAACAAATCATTTGTTATTTGTCACTTAACCATGGTGAGTAGGATGTGCCCCATAAATCGAGAGCTAAACTCAAATTCTCAATACAACCAATTATCATAATAACATACTTTGCCTAGTTATAAACTCACGCTATCAATCTCATTCTGTGCCCTCATTGAAGCCACTATGCTTTCTTCCCTGTTTTTCAACCTGTGGATCCCATCACAGCCACAGTAACTAACTTTTCATTTTTCACACACATCGAACATGTGGTGGTCTCAGTCAAAACCACTCATCTCCACCGTCAACCTCCTTCTCCTATCCCTCGACCTCCTCCCCACTCTCACTCTCTTCTCCCATCCCGCCCACCTCCGACACCGTCTTTGCCCTCCTCAACTGCTCCGTCGACTCCCCTGTCCTCAACAAAGGGCCACTAGCTTAATATTTATATTGTTAGACTATAAATTTGGATCGTCTATTGAGCTAATATTACCGTTTATCAACGATTTAGATTCACAATCTACAACGTTTTTCATTTAAAAAAAGCTAAAACTTCTTATGTCCTCAAAGAAATTTGTGGTTTGCTTTGACACTGAGATGAGATAACTTCCCTCCCACTACTTATTTTGTTACAAAAAAACAAAAGTGGTTAATAGAAAAAGAATTGAAATGTAGACCCGAGCTAAGCCGAGTGCTATTGCAATGCGCTCCCTGCAATTTAGATAAATTAGTGTAAACTATACAGCACCAAATGGGTTGTAATTTTACGATAATTTATGGAAAAAAACCCAAGGTAACAGTAAAATATAGCACCATTGGTAAATTTTAAACCTGTCAACTACTCTGAAATTTTGACTATCAGCTGCCCCCGTTTCATAAGAACCCTAGAAAACTAGATCAGATAAAACTTGACTACTGGTTAAGTAAGGAAAAAGGAAATCTGAGCCATATACAATTCTGCTTTTTCCCATTTCTCCCATGCTTCCTGCAATTGACAAAATTTCCCCAGTAAAAAAACCACGACGGCCGTTGCATACAGGTGAAAATAGTACGGGTAGGGCGACAAAAATAGTGCCATACAGCCTTTGGTTTACTCCATTCAATTACTTGACATGGTGGAAGTTGATCATTGACCTTCATTGAGTGCACGCAGAACTTCATCTAAAACTTTTTCGTCGGAACTTTCATTTTGATTCGAGGCCTGATTCTCCCCGTCCGCCATCTGTTGATAACGAAAATATACATGAACTTTTGAATAAACAGGAAAACATTATAGCATGCATGTTCTACGTTGGAGAAATTATTCCTGAAAAAAAACAGGAGGAAGCTCTTCTAGTTTCCATTAAGTCCCCCCACATTTCGAATTTTGAAGATTTATCTATACATTTGCGTGCGCGCATGTATATTTTTGAATACATATACAATGAAAGGTTACCTCAAGTTTCTCAAAGTTTGAAAGTAGCCTCATGTATTGTTCACGTGCTTCAGGCTGACGAGCCATGGACTGTACCCTTGCGAGAGCTTTCTCAACCCCAGCAAATTTCTGCTTCCGACCGACACTAAGAAATTCATAGTCGTCATTTTTCTTAACCTCTGAAGATGCATCTTCAGTAGGCTTTTCCACCCGAAATCCTCGCAAACCAGTTCCTTTTCGCCTCCAACGCAGTATAACCTTTTCCAGTATACCAACAGACCACAAAACCTTTTTGTAATTCTTCCGAACCTGATGTCCCCTCACATGAGCCTAAAAGCAACAGAGTCGATGATTTAGAGCACCATCTATACCGAAGGTACACCCAAGTCCCACAAAAACAAAAATTCAAATGGTCACAGTATTTCAAAGAATGGATAACTGTGACACATTGTATTGTGAACATGCAGGGTCGGAAAAGCTTATTGTGCAGTCAATGCATGCCCACAATTGAAAAACATTAGTCTGGAACATAACTAAGCAAGCAATGACATACGCAATTAGTAGCAAAAAGATGAGATACCTGAATTTTAACAATACGGTCACGAATCTTCAGATAATCCTTTCTTCCCTTCCATCCACGATACTTTTGTTGGATCTTCAGAGCTGCTGCGACATGCAGATAATCCTCATAGTGAGAGAACTTCTGGACTCTCTTCAAGGAACGACGTGCAACAAGGTCCTGAGACTGAACTTCAGAAATATCTGTTCTGCTCTTGGTTAACTGTCTCTGACGAAATGATCGAGCCCGGAAAGCCTCTTGAATTAGAGCAGCCGCATGAGCTGATTTCCTAACAGCTGCTATAGGGTTTTTGAGAAAATGTTGCTCATCTACTGCAACATCAGATGCAGCAACTTCTGCCGTCTGTTTGGCCTTCTCAGCTGCAATAGTTGCAGTAACATTGTTCATTCTATTCTCATTCATGGTCAACAACTCTAGGTGACTGGTTAAATCCGCTTCTGCCAAATATCCAGCAATCCCTTTATGCCCTCTACTCGAGGCTAGATCAGCAGCAGTTTGTCCGCCAGGAAACACAGATGTTGGGTCCTCGACGGCTCCTGGAGCGGCACCCAATCGAAGTAACGCAATGACAGTTTCCTCTCTATAAAAGGATTGAAAAAAATTAAGAGATTAGTGTTACATAGAGATCTATCCATGTTGCATAAATAAAGCGTTAAGATGGCATAGCTGACTCTTTTACCCATCCTCAGAAAAGGTAAGATAACATTCACTTAATCTTATACACTAAAGCAATATTAAGAGAAGAATGAGCCTAGAAATACAGTATTTGAATTTAATACTGATCACTCCGTATATATTGCAAGTAGATGATGAATATGATTGGACATATAAAAGAGAAGAATCTATAACAGCAACCGTACCTTCCAAAATATGATGCCCAGTGAAGCCCTGTTCTTCCATTAGCATCTCTGAAATTGGGACTTACGCCTGCAGCAATTATGGGACCTATGGCCCACTCGTAACCAAGAGCACCCGTCAAATGTAGAACACCTTGGCCTTCATTATCCAGAACATGTGGTCCTTTGCCTCCTTCATGAATTTTACAGACTAGCCATTCACAGAGTCTATCCTTCAACAAATTCTGAATCAAGACATCCCTACGGCTCAAGTGGTCACTTTCGCATGCCACAGAAGCCCCATCAATTGTTACCCAATCACTTTCACTGTTGCTTCGCATTGAAAATATGGAACTTTTGAGCTTACATTTATCACAATCTGGAACAGCACATATCAACCACTTCTTCTCTGAGCCCAAGCTCAACAATTTTGCTAGTCGTATCTGAAAGCGTAATTCATCATCTCTTAACCTGTTGATAGCTATTCCAATGGGTTTTTCATGGTATTCAAACTCCCTAATTTCACTGCAGGCTAACCTATTTCTGCAGGTCACATAGAATGGAACACGCCCAGGAGCATGCAGAGGAGTTTGACATCTAATGGCATTGTTAGATAGAATTTCAGCAGAAACTTCTATTTCACCAAACATGCATCCCCAGTTAGTGTCAGCACAATCCTTCTTGCTTCCCAGAAAACTGCCAACTATTAAAACCTGAAAAGGAGGAGAGGCAAAAACTGAACAATGTCAATGTCTATGTATTGTGTACATTTTTTTTAGAAATAAATAAATAAATTATAACAAAAATACAAACTGTATACATACCTTTGTTTCAGTTCCTGAATAAGCCCAATCTGGTGAAAAATCAGAAATAGTAAATAGCTGTTCTTGGGAAAGAGAAGGACCCAGTGACTCTATATCCAACTGCATATGGTGTGATAAACTGGACACTTCCTTATCACCACTCTCAGCATCAAATGTACTCCAGTAATTACCAGAGTCAGAAGCCATCAAGGAATCATCACAATCCACACCAATTTCTTTATCCATCCATCTCCCAAAGCTGTCTAGTTTCTTCAGTTCCACTGGTTCATTACGCACACCACCATCTCTATTCTCTTCAACTTGGTTGGAAGGAGTTACTACAATCTGAGGATCAGAAATATCTTGAACCTGAGGATGAAGCACATTGATGTCATGCTCCTTTGGCACCTGCAAGAAGGTTCAAGTATCACTAAGGAAATTCCCACCACACGAAACACTAACCTTAAAAAATGAAGTGCATAAATTGAGAGAGAAAAATAGTACAAGAAAAATAAATTTAGACAATCTGATACTTCACCTTCAAAAGCAACCTAATAGAACATACACATTAGTATAGTCAGCGTTTCCAAGACATATGACAATAAATGTTTATACATCACATCAGTCACTGCATAAAGAGAGGGAAAGGAAAAGTATGCACGACTGTACTTGTGATCAACCTCTTAGGCATTCTAAAATGCACACGATAGCATTAAATAACAATTTTCCTCATACATGGATCAGTATGATCTGTGGAATAGGGACAGGTACTCCACTTACCCCACACAATGAAAAATCCTGGTTGGCTTAAATCAATTCTCATTATTTGCATTATTAAAAGTTTTAAGTTCAATTAGATATCCAAATTGAAATATTTAGGATTTAGGTCTCGTTTTTCTTCAACAGTGTAGTAGTGTATTGTGGTAACTTATGCTACTAAAGGGGGTTCTGAGCGTGTGAGTGCGAGTGTTCACATTCATATATATTACTGTCAAGTTGTCAACTAATAGCCTAATACTACAATACTGTTGAAATTTAAATTCTACTCATCAATCTCAAAAATAAAGATCCATATGCATAGTCTACACCAGAGCACTATCCCATAAAATGCAATATAAGATATTTAGGAAACTAAACAAATTAGGTATAGACAGTGGGAAGGAAAGTGACTAGAAAACAGACCTGATCTTCTCTTTGAGAAGGTGCTGAGACAATTTGGACATCTATGTTAGTGGTCAACCTATCTTCACAAGTTACATCTTTGACTCCACTATGAGCATCCACTTTAGCATCTGTTAGCTTATGAGTTATGAAGTCAGCTCTGTTAGGTTCTTCAACAAAAAGGTTTTGGCCACGCATGATGTGCTCATTTCTCGTTGAGCTATCCATTCCTTGCCAGGCAGATAATCCAGCACCATGATCAAATTTAGGTCCACCATACCACGTACTAGAGGGATCCCTGAATGACTCAGGAAATCCTGAAAAGCACCAGAGACACCTGGTCACATATTTCATTTTTGGAAACTTATTATTGCAAAAGATATATCAAAATCATTGAAACAAATACGATTTTTATATGCGTAAAAAACACCATTACTCAATAAGTTTCGTCTATAAAATGGAAAAAACCACAACATGAAAATAGGACCTAAAAGAGGTCTAGAAGCGGAGTTTGATAAAATGGATCGTGCATGTTACTGTTAAAAGACCAGAGGCAGTAAAATGTGATCAGGAAAGAGAAAAGACAAAAATGCGATGATATCTTTTTTTTAACAGAATGGAACCATGGAATGTCCAGCCGTAATGAGTAAAAGTAGAAACAGAAAAGATATTGCAAGACTTTACAAAATGTCAAAAACTGATTGAACGAATCAAACACAAACGAAAAGGCATCTGCAGCTATGCATTTTACCTCCAACTTGTTGAGGAAGCAAAGAAGCATTATGAAAAAAGGAACCAAACATCGGTTGCTCAACAGATGAAGTTCCTGCATCTCTCCGAGAATCCACATCCTCAAATTCTGTCGATAATGTTTGTCCACCCAAGTCAACTCTGTTTGGACTTGAAGCAAAGGATGTTTGAACTGGACTTGAAGCAAAGGATGTTTGAACTAGACTTGAAGCAAAGGATGTTTGAAGTGGACTTGAACCAAAGGATGTTTGAACCGTACGGGTAGCTGAGTTTGCCTGTGAAGAGCAAGGAGGGACAGCAAGTCTTATTTTTAAAACCAAAAATAATAATAACTGTCTGGGCATCTGTATCCTATCTGCAATGTGTGCGCAGATACACATGCACACATTTTTAAACAAAAAAATGTAGGAGTACCTCTTCCACATTTCTGTAATGCACAAGAACAATGTGCTGTAAATGCCTGCAAACAAAGAAAACAGAGTATTTATTGGCCAACAATAACTTATTCTTATGACTTGAAGATATATTGAGATTGCAAAAATTTTAAACATCAGTTCTTGGGTATGGATGATTGTTTTTTTTTTTTTCTTATGACTTGAAGATATATTGAGATTGCAAAAATTTTAAACATCAGTTCTTGGGTATGGACGATTGTTTTTCTTTTTTTTTTTTTTTTTTTTCCCGGAGGGGTGGTTAATGGAATTTATGCAACCTAATTTACAGCTTCGAACAGAAAACTCACGTGTCAAGCATCCAATAACTCCGCCGTTGAAAATTTGCATTGTCCTCCCCATGGGCATAGTAACAATGAAGTACGTCTACACTGCCAGCCTAAAAAACGTCAAAAACCAACAGAGAGCTAAATATCAAGCAGTACCAATACCAATGACCATACAAGCCAAAATAATTGAAGCGACTAAACTCACTACAGAAGAAAGTTTATCATTTTTCCAATGCACATAAATTGAAAAGGTCAAATCATAGTTAACAATAAAGCCTTGAATATAAAATTTGAGCACCAGAAAGACAAACTTAGTGATATCTAAATAGATAAAGGGAGAAGAAACTAAATAATCTTTTACATTATCCTATTAAAAGAACAAATGAAAACAAAAAAGAATGTTTAAACACGGGGATAAAAGAACCTAAATGACCATCAGCTTCCAAAGTAGATAAATTAAGAATTTACCATTTGTGTCACATTTGCAACACCCATCACTGGATTCAGAAAAAAATTGTTATTCTTTGTAAGTTTTATTTTCTTAAAAACTAAGGGTGCTCAAGTGACCCCAAATTAAGGTCTACTATAGAGACATTCAATGCTCAATGAACTCTGAACAGTTGAAAGCAATAATCATAACATATGACCCATGGATGCTCTACTTACTTTGATCTTTGCAATTACAAAATAGAATTATGAATCACGTCTTAAAACTAAAAATAGTCTATGAAAGTGACTAACATTGCCGTACCAACAAAATGTACGACGAAAACTACGTATTGATCCATCACTTCTGTGGTATCTATGTTACCTGCAAACTACGACCCCACCTAAGGACAGAGGATCCGGGTACGGAAGACATAAACCAGACAACGACTCAACCGTATCTCTTAGGACCAACCCCTAAAGGTGTACTTACTAATAATAGATTGAACAGCACACCTTCAACTTTTCATGGGCTTCTTTTACAGTCTTTCCATCTTTCTTCTTCCTCCAGCGATGACCGTCTTTACGAAAATATCGAAGTGCTTTTCGATCAAACAGGTACAAAGAACCAGCTGTCAAAAAGGAACATAATTTAGCTTCTGTTTGCATATACCAAGAAAGAATACCAGTGATCCATCTGAAGTAACAAATGCCCAAATGACCAAAGATCATTTGGGATGATTCTAGGCATACAATGGGAAAGGAAGAATTAGATAATTAAAGGAAGCAATTTAAGCTATGACATGTGGAGTATCTGCATTATGTATATGAGAAACAGAAAATACCAGTCCAACTGTTTCACATCTTAACCCGTATTAAATGGTAAAAATAATGATAATTGAGCAATTAACGAGTAATTTAAACATAACTGGGAATGACATTTGAAAAGAAAATAACAGAATGTGCAACCCCAGGGAAAACAAAAAAATAAATGTTTCATCAACCAAAAAATGTTTCTTATGGCAGTATCTAGCCTTCTCATATTCTACAAGTAAATGAGGCACACCTCCGAAAAATTCATAAAATGGTTTTCCTACTTTAACTAGAAAATAAGTAAAACCAAAGAAAAAATATAACAGCCCAACTAACTGAAGATAGAACTTAACAAATTCAGACAAAATACATAGTCATCAAGAACAAACTATTCAAATGTAGTCATTCAGAAATCAAACATGCAAGGGTCAACCTGGAGGCCTGACGGGCGGATCTGTGGTCAATTCAAAATGCCGATAGTTGCGAAGTATTTCACAAATTTCAGCTGGACGAAGCCAACGGTTCTTTGCTTCTTGCAATATCTGGGCGAGGTCTGTCAAATTCCCAAAAGTACCAACAGATTAAAAGATCATAAAAACTAAAATAATAAAGACAAATACAGGGGAAGAATCGAAGCCGAGCAACTACTTAGACATAAACAAACACTTTCGGAATCCCAATTTCATAAGCAAATACACTTGATGCACCTGAGGAAATGCGACACAGAGACGACACAACTCAATGTACTTACAATGCAATACAAGATTACTTCCGGCGTTTGCGATAGCATTCCATCACAAGATTACTCACTCAGATAATCCATCCACACTAATTCTTTCATCAAATGTGAAAAATTGAAAGTACTACACGCATGCATGAAGTGTTAATCAATGATCACGCCCAATAATTATTCCAATAAACAAAAAAATCACAGCCATTCGTGAAAACAACTATTGTCGAGTTAAATATTGAAAAAAAAAATTGAAAAATCCGAAATTTAAACCAAAAAACATAAAGAAAATTGACAGAACAAAACTTGAAATGAAGAAAGAGAAGAGGGAGAGAAAGCTGACCTAGATGCTGATTGGGGGCGTATCTCCTGGTATCAGCCATGACGAGCTCGCATAAACCCTAGATTTCATGAGACAGAGAGAGAGAGAGACTGTGATTACCACCACCAATCCACACAGAACAAAACGCAAACCAAAATACAAATCCAGAAATTGCAGAAAATCAATTTCTGCTCTGTTCGCAAACAAAATCGAAAAACAAGAACCGAAAGGAAGAAATGGCGAATGCCTTCAGGCAATCAGTAGAGAGAGAGAGGGGGAGGGAGGGAGGGACTGGGGAATGAGGTTTCGGTTAAAGAAACGTACCTTCGCAGGGAGAGAGAGAGAGGGAAAGCGAAGCGTGTGAAAAGCACTAATAAAAAAAAGAAAGAGAAACGAATCGGAGGGAGGGAGAGAGAAAGAGAGGGATTGGAAGTCAATGTGGAAATGGCTTTGCGTTTACACTAATCCGACGTGTTCTTTGGTTTTCGCACGCCGCGTGTTATTACACCAGAATTTTATTATCCACTTATTTTCACTTCACACACTGTTCTTTCAAATTTTTACCGTTTGATTTAATAAATTAAAGAAAATCAATGTATAAAAATTAACAAGAGTGTCTGGGTTGTAAAAATAGATGTGTGAATAGCACCACCGTTATACAATTAGATGGACACTTAAAAAAAATTCTCTTTAACTATATAATAACATGTGGCGTATAACTCCGTTTTCTTGACACACTTAAAAATTGCTCATTTTTATGGGTATACATCTATCAGCAAAGAAAAACTATTTATGTCGAGCGCCGTGTCTTATTTACTTTCGGAAATTGATCGCCACACATTCATTTTTATTTTCAACTACTAATTACATAAAAATAACAAACATAATTAAAAAAGAATTAATATAAAGATAAAACTGTGTCTTATTATTTCCTTTTACTCTCGTATCAGCATTGGTTTCTGCAATTTTTAGTTGAACAAATTTTGTTTCGAAGTTTATTAGAAACTTTTGTTTGGTGATGATACATTGTCATGCGATGTGAAGATTTGGTGATGATACATTGTTATGTGGTGTGAAGATGTTAAGTAATCTTATCATTTTTACAGGAGTTTACTCTACGAATTCGAGGATTTAAAAGGTGCTTAGTCTGGCTTTAACAAGGAGTGAAGCGATAATGAATTTTCCACTCTCTTGTTATTTTCACACCGTCAAAAGAGTTTTATTGCGTTGAAATTTGAAGATTGAATCGAAATGGAATATCTTATTGGTAATTTTATTTTGCTGTTTTTCAAATCTTGTGTGCTTTTATAATTACAATGTTTGAATTGGGAAAAAATAAGGAAAGGATAGTATGAAGATTGAGTCCGTGTCATTTCTAACTAGAAAGAAAAGGGAATGTTATAGTTCGACGAAGATTCGTTAGACATAAAGAGGTTAGGCATAAAGGGGTGGGAAAAAAATAGTCATTTTCTTTATTAAGTATTAGTTAGATGGGTATCTGGATCGAGCTTGATTGGTGGTAATATATTGTCACTTTCAAATTTGCGTTTTAATTCATCAAAAATTATTAACTAGCTCTTAATCTAGCGGTACTTATTTTTCAATGCTGAAAAAGGTGACAACTTCGAAACCTCTCACCAAAAGCTAGCTCTTAATCTGCCCTTTATTTGTTATTTTTACTCTTGTTTCACAGGATCGAGAGTTGATTCCGTTCTAAATACTTTTGTAGAGGGTCTTTTCCTCGTCAGAGAATTTGCCTCGTCATCGATTCTATATTCCTTTGATATGTATCACTCGTCACGTGATAAATGCTAATAAGTAAACACGAGGATGTACACAACCGGTGATGGCAAAAATTCTCACTCTCCATTTATTTCAATTTCTTCACATGCTCTTTACTTTACTTGTAGGTTACAAATCAAAGTCTTAAAGCAAAATACCAAACCAACAAGTCACTGTCAATTCCACCAGATCTTGTAACTGAAAACTCAACTGCTAGTGAAGATAAGAACAAGCTGTTAACTGAAAATTCAACTGAAACAGCTTAATCGTGACTGTTCAAATGGGAGAGGGGGGAGGAGAGAGAAAAAAAGAGGGGAGAGAATCCTACTCCAAATAAAATGCTCGTATCACAAGCCACGACTGCAAGTTGCAGCAGTTATGGGTTAGGGCAGCCATGGCTCCCCTGTACTGTAAACCTCAGCTAAATTTTGGGCATTCCGTTGACTACTGAGTCGGTTTTTTCGGCTCTCGTTAACCGAGTAGTAACTACAGAAACTCATCTCAAGTAAGAAACCAAACCAGTACACAGTTTCGTATAAATTTTTTGTCCACTGTCAAAATCATGTAGAAAATAATGAAATACTTCACCGTACATTGTTTAGTGTTCCCAGTTTCAATATAATAACTTCAAGATATCAAAGAATTGCAGAAAAGTTATGACGAACTAGACGCTCAGCATATGGTCCAGCGTTATACAGACAACATAGTAGAAGCTATAATCATCAGTTTCAATACATGTAATGATACAGGTACAGGGAAAGGAATCGTACGAGGTTGAAGATTCTCGTCTTCCTTAATCGACTGACAGTTCATGCTTAAGGCCTGGCTTACAAAGAATCATCCTGACCAAAAGAAGAAGGGAAATGAAATCAAATTATAGTCACATGTACACCTCAAACCTATCTTAAAGAACTAAACTTCTCTCATGCCTGTGTGTACACAAAACTAAAGAATAGATTCCCGAAAGGTGTTCTGGAAAGCCACGTCTTTCATGTTAGTAATAAGCAACTGAAAAGCAATTTCTGAAGTGCTAAGATGGGAAATTTCTTTCTACCAACCTTCGTACAAACGTAAATATAATGGACATCAGGGTTGTTTCCCAGCAATTCCTCCGTTGAGCTTCCATCATCATTCAGCGGAACAGGATTTGTCAGATCCCAAATTGGAGGTTCTGATTTATCTTCGCAGGACAGTTTCTCTGCATACATAGTACAGACAGAAATCAACAGTCATATCTAACAAAAAGACCAAACGTCACAAAACATTTTTATTGCTAAATGACATTACAAGTAAAGTTAGGACTTAATCAAAACCTATGACATGGAGTTTTATCATCCACGAGCATGACTCTCTCAACAAACGCAAACGATACAACGGGGCACCATATGTGATCTGCAGCAGCATGTTTGAGACAAGTTATGGATACACACAAAATGCAAAACAAGAATACGAAAAAAGAGGGAGGGCGGGTGGGCGGGCTGGAAGGGGGAAGGGAAGGTATATCGAAATCATAGGCAGAGAACAAAAGAATAAGCAACATTACCAGAACGTAGACTCCTCTATCCTTGAGGACCCTATAATTTGTATCAACTGCTTCAATATATGGTGAACGAAATCAAGAAAATAAACAAAACCAAAAGCTTAGAACAATTCCATTTACTGATTAAACAGTCTTAACGCACCTCCAAACTTCCTCAAGCATCTCGGTAGCATTTTGCCGCGAATTACTTCCGCACTAGGCACAAAAAAAATCGATACAACAGAAAAATAAATAAAAATCCTCAACAAAGATAAAACAAACAAGAACGAAGCAGACGGGTTATCAGCACTTACCAAAAGAGAGTCTAGAGTTCCTGCGAGAAAAAAATCAAAACAAGCAAAATCAGCATTATTTCGCAAAAATGAATTTTCAATTATGTTTAGACGGAAATGTTAAATTGTAACAAATGCAGATGTAGACGTGGGAGTAGCCACATTGCCTAGAGGGGAAGTGCTACCGACTTCCAATAATACCGACAGTTTAGATTAGTTTAAAGTAGAATATCGCTCGTAACAAATAATGTATCTGAAAATATAATTAACAAATTACGATTAGAAGAAAAATGAAGTACCTTTGTCAACAACTGCATCAAAGGAAGCAGTTTCGAAAGCATTCATATCTCGAACATCCATTTGCAAATCTAATTAATTATTAATAAACAAAATTAAGAGAAAATTAACCAAAATACAAATTAATAAGCCATAAAAACATCAAATTTAAACGATAAAAAACATACGTACATTTGAGGTGCGGACGATTCGAGTACTTGCTCTGCATAGCTTGGATGACCACAGATGAAATGTCAATACTAACCACCTCCTCGTACCCATCATCAGCCATCCCCTCGCTAAATGCTGCGTTTTGGAAACCAATTCCTTTGGAGTGTGAATCAAATGGGAGATCCGATCGGGTGAGTGCGGGTGCAGGGAGAAGGCAGAGCACGTACCTGAGTTGCCGCAGCCGACGACAAGGATGCGGTTGCGTTGGTTGGGATGGCGAGGCACATAGAGATTGATCAGCGGAGCCAGAGCTTGGTACTTTTGGTACCAATCGAACGGCCCTGATTCGTTGGCGTATCGGTTGTCCCAGTACCACGGCTCGCCGTACGCCTGCGTCGTCATCGTCGTTCCCATCGTCATCTCTCTCTCTCTCTCTCACACGGAGTCTTCACTGTTCGTTTGTTCTTCAATCTTCAGTTGGTTTCCTTTTTGGGTTTGTCGTTGATGCGCTCGCACGTGATGCTATCATTGCACATGCGCACTAATGTCATTTCCCTTAAGCAGCTTCCTGAGATTGCCACGTGCCCGAGGGTTAAAGTTTGCAAGGGGGAGTGACATTACACTTGAATGTGGCCTCGTATGTTTAGACGAATTATAACCATGACCTAAAACCTATAATTTTCCTTCTATTCCCCCAATTCATTCCAACCCTACTTCTAATGTGGATTTAGAACCTAAAACCTGAAAAAATGCTAGATTCCGGCCAGGATTTGAGTTTGGGTTAGTAGGCTGGCCCACGTCTGCGCGTGGACGCACCAACAAAAAGAAAAGCGCTCAGCGCTTAACGTGCCTCACGCCTCAAATGCGCTGAAGCTTTAAAGCCCAGAAGTCCCACCCACGTGGGTGTTGTCGACCTTCCCGTTCAGCCCAACGACTATTTCTTCATCTGTGGCATGGATTAATTAGATCCAATGGCTCTTTCTGCAGCCCCACTCAATTTTTTTTTTTAGTTTTGTATTTATAAATTTATTGAATCGAACGACTGAGATCTAATACGATTAAATTCAATGATAAAAAAAAGAAAAGATCTTAATGGTTCAAATTTAAATCCAATGGCTAAAATAAGATCTAATATATATCTCTATCATGTATTTCATATTCTTCTATAGTGTTTTATGAGTTTCATGGTGTCGATTTAGTGATTTTTCAATATTTATCGGAATCTAAATATTTCAAGGTTCTAAAAAACGCTAGGCGTTAGTCGGGCGGTGTCACAGCCCGTCCCAGAATTATTCTACCGAGGACGTGAAAAGACGGGATTGCCCTAAAGGTTGCTAAGGTGTGTGTGACATTTATATTTGGTTAATAAGTTATATTCCTAAGTTTTTGGAAGATTATTTTGGAACTTAGACTTTGAGTTATTTTTGTGTGGTTAGGGGCTTAGGAGGATCACACACATAACTTTTTTTCTCTCTCTCTCTCCCCTCTCGGTTTTCTTCTTCCCGTGCACTGTGCACGTACGGACGAAGTTGGAACTCGTCCATTTCTTCACAGATCGACGTCCTAAAGGTGAGTTTCTTGATCCTTACAACCTCCTGAGTAATTTGGTACCATTTTTGGAACTTGTAACCCTCAGATTTGTCGAGAAACCCTAACCCCGAAAATGTGCACTTTTCATGCACACGTAAAACCTTGCATTTCAGGGAATTTCAAGCTCACAGTGAGCTTAAGGAGGTCTTCACGAGCCTCGGGGTACTTCGTTGGTAGAGTTTGGACGTCGGAGGACCGAGATTGAGGGTTTTTAAAGTTTGCCGAACTATCGAGCTTTCTCAGGTAAAATCTAGTGATTTTCAAGCCTTGAAACTTGTTTAGATGTGTTCTACGTGCTTAGAGCTTCATTTTGGTACCAATTTCATGAAAAATGGTTGAAAAATAAGTGAGAAACCATAGTTGGAAAAATTACCCAAAAACCGGCGAAGTCACCAGCGGCCGGCGAGTCGCCGGAGAAGAAGACGGAATATTCTGACGTCGTTAGTTAAGTTTAACGGTTTCTGTTAGGAGTTGACGGAATATTCCTGACGCCGTTTGAAATTTCGTCTGTGTGCCTGGCACGTGACTGTGCGTGGGGGCGCGTGGCAAGTTCAAAAATAATTCTAAAAATATGGGGATGTTTATGAGGTTGGGTATATCACGTTGGTATATTCAAACACCCCAATTGAGCATCGTATGAGAAATTATTTTGTATTGTTGGCTATGTGCTCTAAATAACGTTATTATAGTTGTTTCGCATATAGGTGAGACCTATCCCGAGGACGAGCACAATCAAAGGCGTCACGGGGGTTACGACCCTTCGACATACCAGTGAGTGGGCAGTTGTTTTCATTATATCCCTATATACTTACTAATTTTTCCCAGAAATCGAATTTGAATGAAAGTATGATTTAAAATGCCATGCATAGAATTGTTATGAAATATATGAATTGGTATATGATGCATATGTATGAAATGGTGCGGTGGACGCACAGGTAAGTATCAGGTGAGTTATATTGTGTTGATGATGTGAATTGTGTTGAGAGCTCATAACCTGCACCCCAGTGTTAGTGCTTATGTTGATATTCACCTCCCGCACCGCACGCTCCCTTAGATCCAAGTAGGTGTAAGTCCTATCGTACAGACCACTTCTGTGGTTCCGACTCGTAGGTGACCTGCGATACGTCGCACAACTATTTGATGAGAATTGCACTAGAGCTTATTATTACACCAAGTCCTGTCGTACAGACCATTTTAATGGTTCCGACTCGTGTGCAGGCATAGGTATTAAGATATATGATTAGCCGTACAGGACCACTGTAGGGTCTCCGGTTGATTTATTATTCTGCCTGATACATTGCGTATATTCATTGTGTTGTTGATGCATATAACATGTCATACTTTCATGATAATGATTTTGAACCATAAATTGAGAATTTGACTTGGTATACATATGGATATTGCTATTATGAGCATGGTTTTGATATACATATGTTTATATGCTATTTTCTATGAAAGTATACAGGTTTTACAGTGAGGGGTTATATATGTTGATATATGAAATGTTTTCGAAAAGTTTTGTTTTACTGACCCACTCAACTTGTTTTACGCCCCTCCAGGTTATAGTTAGAAGTGCTTGGTGGCTCACGAGGATTCCCACGGTTGTTCTGACAGACTTCACACATGTAGGACTCACCTTCGGGTGTTGTAATTTAGTAACTGTCCTACTTGACTGCATTTAGAATCTTATGCTTTGATTGTGTGTAATTCACACTTAAATTCTCTCTAGCTTGTCATTTGGATAGTACTGTTAGTATGCGGTTTTTAATCATTTATAATTCTCTTATCTTATCGCTTCCGCATTGCGTTATGGTTACGTCACGTTAGTGATGGCCAGCACGCCTTGATTCTCGGGTCGGGGTGTGTCAGGCGGCGGGTTGGCGCCTAGCGCCTAGGCGGATTTAGGTAAATTTCTTGTATATCTTGTAAATAAGTGCATATTGACACTTACAAAAAATTATACTTGTATGAAATCCATGGATAAGATAATAAAAGAATGATAAAATGCAAAAAGAGTATCCAACAAGTCCAAAATTTAAAAACACATTAAGCATATATGCCATATAACCATGGTGAGGAGTATTGTAAGATGACACATGTATAACAAGTTCACAATTTTAAATCACTTAGACTTAGATAGGATTTATTTTTATTTTTTAATTTCATTAAAAAAAAAACCCTAGCTCCATCTAGCACTGCCTAACTCAGCCTAGCACCGCCTAGCCCACCTAGAGCCCTGCCGATTTTTCCAACCGATTTGCACGAAAACGCCTTGGGTCACTACCGCCCAGCGCCTAGACCATTTTTTAGAACACTGAAATATTTTAGGTTAAAATATTCATAAAATTAAATTATGATAGTCTACATATTTTAAAAAAAAGAAGTTAATTTGAAAAAAAAAAACCTAAATTCATTCTTTAATAATATTGGGCTAAAATTTTAGACCAGAATGGTTGAAGCAGAAAAACTGTTTCTGGGTTAAAACCTAAATTTTATGAGCTACAAATTTTAGGTTTTACTCTAAGAGTTGGAGATGGTCTTATTATGCACGAATGTGTTTTAACTTTTTCACATAAAAGTATGTTTTATTAAATTGCAATTTAGTTATGATGCCTTGTGTTTCTCTCATGAAATAAAACTACAAGGCCAAGTCATGGTTCAGTCATTGTAGTTTCATCCAAATTATGATACACTTGTTGTTTTAGTTAAGTTTGTTTTAGTGAAGTTGGAAATTTGCCACTGTAATTTACAGTTTCTATTTTAACCAGCAGTTAGTTAGTGACACCATGGATATTGTGTAATTCCCATTTTAACCCCTTTTATGTTTTTTTTTTATTTGGTCAAACATAAACTTCATTGAAGATGTTGCATATGTTACATGAGATAAACATAAAAACAAGCTGCCAGGCCGAAAAGGCAAAGAAGTCCAAGCAAAACACACCAAATCAGACTTAGTCCGTTGACAAAAATTATCACCATCAGAGTCACCATTTTACGTTATAACTATATTTTAGAGCATTTCCACCCGTGGAACATGCTAAACCCTATATCTACTCCAAAACCCCCTTCACCCATCTCCTCCAAGCCATGGCTGGTTGAGCTTGGCAACAGCCATGGCAATTCTAGCCCCAAGTCCAGCCTCATGACTATTACTATTCACAATCGGTGGGAAGTGACATAATTGTAGCAATTATTCTAAATTAAACTCATCCGTTTAATAATTAATGAACAGTAACGGTCATGACAGTGACTAATAACAATGGGTAATAATTAGTGAACAGTAACTATTATGACAGTGACTATTAACAATGGGTGGCGAGCGGTAAAGAGAAGCCAAGGAAATTTACCATTTACGTGAATGGGTGGAAATGCTCTTTTTTTTTTGTTTTTTTGTTTAGAAAAAAAAACTGAAATGCTCTCTTTTTTGTTCAAGAGATGTTAGGGTGGGAGAATCGAACTCGGACCTCAAATGTAAGAGTGAATGCTCTTTGGAAAGACATAATGCCAACGAAAATTTTCTCCTGCACATGTTTTTTCATGAGTGAACACGGTTCTCATTTTTTCATTTGTTTTTGTTTCCATGAATACAAAATCGAACTTTCCAAAAGGTTTCAAACCAAAATAAATGAATCGTTCTCAAACATGATGGTTGATGTCGTGTATGGCTTTTCAAACATAACTTGGGTATACAACATGAAATGTCTAAGCTGAGAATGAGTTTCGACGGATCGAAAACTAGGATCCCATTTAATGGGAGAGTACACGTTCTGGTAGTGTTCAATGCAAAGGCAAATGAGTGATTTCTGAGGCTGGGGCTACCTCTTTTTCTTTCCATGTTTCCCAGATTTGGCAGGTCCAGCACTTGATGTCGATGCGGCTGGCTCCTGCTTCTTAGTCCTACCAGGATGTCTAGGAACCATCTCCGCAACTTTCAGCATCAGCTGTTTCCCTGCAATTTAGTCAACAAAACCGAATAATCAATATATACATGTACAAATCAAAGGAGACACCAAAAACAAAGACAAATCTGTATTTTCTGTTTAATAACTAAATAGCGCAAACAGTTGAGTTGAAAATGTGGCGACACCCTTCGTAGAGTTAATGAGATAACCAGATAAAGGAATCCCTTGCAAAGGCTCACTGAAACAAATTCGAAAACAAAGTCCATTTGCCTAAACTTAACCCTATTAGTACATGAAATTCAAAAACCAAATTATTCTGACTTGAACTATCTTTGTAAAGGTTGACATTGTTAAACATCCGTTGTTCAAAGATGAGCACGGCAAAGACTGCATATGCCCCACATTATTACAAACAAGGATCTCTATACCCTATATCTTATTCATTCCCCGTTACCCACCCCAACTCAGAGCTTTAATCACAGATTAGGAGCCTATGATATAAGGTGAGAGTAAACTTGGGGGATGGTAGAAATTTTGTCGAAAAAGAGAAAAACAGCTAGAAACTGCCAAATATGACAATAGTTTTTGCTTATCTATATAGAGAGAATAATTAAACCCTCTAACACGGTAAGTTTTATTTCAATAATTGAGATTCTCCCAACGATATTCCCTCTCACTATGGATTATATGCAGTCAAGGAAAGACAAATGGGCTAGTCGAACACAATTATAACTATCCGCTCCCAAAATCTTGCATTAACTGATACATTACTTCTGATGTTTCACCAAAAACAAATACTTTTGAGAAGGTCATAAAACTAAGGGTAAGTGCAGTAGTAATAAAGCAATACTTACTGGAAGTAATGTCTAGATTATATGGAGTTCCATCTTCCCTTTTAAGCAAGACCCTCACTCTCCCAATTTGCATGAAATCACGCGGATAAGCCTTATCTATCTACAGTAGTCAAACACGCTGCATATATTAGCACAACTCACACCCATTACTACACAAACTTTATGATAAAGATGGTGCAAATGTAGCAATAACAAACCTCAATTGCAAATGGGAGTTTGAAATAGCCGCAACAATCAGCAATCTCAGCACAAGTAGGACCTTCGCACGCTTTCGCGACACTGATTCGTCTCCCTTCTGCCATAGTTTTCTTCGAGTTAATATAAACCGGATAAAGCACAATCCATTTCTTTATATTGGGGGTCTCCTTGTCCATATCTCTCCTACTAAATATCCTACACAAAAAAAAATTACATCACAAACCCATTACAGTGCTTTCCTTCCTAAACACAAATGTACGAAAAATTCATGATAAATTAAATGGATTATGTGCATACATTCAATCAATATGCTACAAGTAAGACGAAGATCAATCCCAAATCCCAATTACAGCTAAATACTCATTGGTTAACCATTTATAATTCAAAACCCCCCAAAAAAACCAAAAATAAATAAATAAAAGAAACAAGAAACACAGATGTAAAATTGCACCATCATAAAGATCAATCAAGCCCTAAAATTCCAGTGACAGAAAGAAAATTCACGAGGGAATGAATCAATGAACTAACCAGACAGAAAAGCAATTGAAAATTTGAGAAATTAGGGAAAAATCCAAAGAAATAAACAATTCGAGCCAAATGAATCAAATGGAATGCGTGATCTGAAGAAATTACCAGAAGTTGAAAAACAAGCAATGGAGGGTTTGAAGAGCAAGCCGTGATATACCAGAGATTGAGACTGGAATGGAGTTTCGACGACGGGGACTGTCCACAGTGCGGTAGAGAAAGTGTACGGTTTTTCTCCGACCTGAGTTTTAATGCCCAATAGCCAATAATTTGGGCTTCTATGTCTCTTTCAATATTTCAGGCCCGTTTTTACTTTTCGAGTTGGGCTTGGCCTTAGATCAGTTAGTAACCCCGGCTCACAAATGAAAATAACAAAATAAGAAAGGTTAATCTCAGTTTATTACTATGAAGTTTCTTGATTTTCAAGATTTGATAAATGAAGTTTTTTTCGTCTCAATCTGATATCTAAAGTCATATTTCTGAGACATTTTCATACATATGTTAAGTTTTACGTCATAACCTCCGTTAACTGATGAAGTTGCGCTCACATGGATAATAACTAGATGTCACGTGTCAATTTGATCCACTTGGACATTAAATAAATAAAAAAAAATGAAAAAGAAAAAAAAAGCTAAAGGGTTTTTCTATCTAACCCCGTCCCCGTTTCGAACAAAGTAGCAAATCCCCAGTTGCCCAGCAGCCCCATCTCAGTCTTCACCATCGCAATTCCCCAGCAACCTCCTGCTCCAAACCCTCATCCTCCTCATCCCAAAACCCAACCCCATGCTTCACACCCCAAAACCCAACCCCAGCCAAGAGACGCCGCCACATGAAGTTATTCACAGAGCCCAATCCTCCAACCCGCCAAGCCCAAGGTCGCATTTCTTTTACCCTCCTCCTTCAGATCCGGTCACGGCCTCCAACCCTTCGCTCGAAATCCGACGCCGAGGTAGATCTTCCCGAACCCGACTCAGAAATCGTACAGCTGGGCGCTCCCGAATCGGACCCCTACCCACATCCAGCCTGGAGAACCTGACGTCCTGCAAATCCACTTGTGCTTGGCTGAGATTTGCTTCTGAACTTCCTTCAAAATTCACAAAAAATGGAAGAAAAAGAATTAAAAATCACAGAGGATGAGAGAGATAGGTCGAGGAGGAGAGAGAGAATACATGCAAGATTTGGGCGTCGTCGTGTAGAGAAGAAGAATCGAAAGCGATACTTTGGATGAGAGAATTAATTAAGGGATATTGGATTCTTAATCCTTAACATTTTGATTAAAATCAAGGTTTAAAATATTCATAATATCTCGATATTTTCATTGAAATTTTCGTGTTTTTGGACTACCGATATTTCCGATGTCATCGATACTTCCATCAAAATTTCCGTATTTTTTAAATTTCTATATTTAAAAAAACATCAAGGGGATTCAAACCCCTCCCATTTTACTCCTTCAACACCTTGACCACCATATCACTTATATTTTTGTGAAAATATGCTAAAATATTTATATATTTTCTATACTCACAATATTTGCCAGCTCGCTAAATAATCAACTTAAATCAGTTAAATCCATCATGCAATGCATTTCCTTAATTTTTTGTGATAAACTAATAGATAATTGACTAAATAAACATCCTGCAAAGTTTCAATAAAAATTTCCAAGTTTTTCTTACAATTTCCGTGGTTTTTATTCAATTTTTATCGATATCGATAATATCTCGATATTTCCATTGAAATTTCCGTGTTTTTGGATTACCGATATTTCCGATATCATCGATATTTAATACCTTGATTAAAATCTTAATAATATTTAAAGTTTGATCAAGGTTCATTGACTTTGTACACCTCATTATATTACTATTACTATTTATATTTTTATAGTTTTGACATTAATTGTTTGATATTTTATAAGATTTATAATCCTATAAATTTAAAATCTCTTATTATAATACTATTAAAAACGGTTACAATAAAAAAATTCAAACATTTTGATTGAATAAATGGATAAATTTTTTGTAAAAATAAGAAATAATAAATGGCAGAAGAATATATTCATAGTGTTAAAAAATTGGTATATTTTACAAAAAAATTGGTACATTTCACATATAACAAAGTGGTACTGTCACATCCCTGCTCGAGGTGGATCACTTCTCGGGCCCGCTCCACCACCGTAGCACGATATTGTCCGTTTTGGGCTTACCATTCCCTCACGGTTTTGTTTTTGGGAACTCACGAGCAACATCCCTGCTCGGGGTGGATCACTTCTCGGGCCCGCTCCACCACCGTAGCACGATATTGTCCGCTTTGGGCTTATCATTCCCTCACGGTTTTGTTTTTGGGAACTCACGAACAACTTCCCAGTGGGTCACCCATCCTGTGAGTACTATGGCCCCCTTCTCACTTAACTTCGGAGTTCCTACGGAACCCAAAGCCAATGAGCTCCCAAAAGGTCTCGTGCTAGGTATGGATGAGAATATACATTTAAGGATTACTTCCATAGACGATGTGGGATGTTACAAGTACATTAATAAAGAAGAATGTGTACATTATAAATAAATTAGGGTACAAATAAAAGATTAAAAATTATGAGTACAAATGAATTTTTAAAAATATAGGTGCTAAAAGAAATTAATACATGAGTACAAAATAAAACTAAAAAGAAAATACTACAAATTTAAAAAAAATGTTGCAAATTAAAAGTGGGTAAAAACTAAAAATATAAATATATGATACAAAGTTTAGGCATAAAACATAAATATACCATATGTAATTTTTCTATCATTGATTAGCTATACAATGTCACGTGACTGTATACACATGGGTACAAACACAAATAAAACTTTAAAAAATATGGGCACAAAAAGAAACTAATATATGGGTACAAATTAAAAATAGGTACAAACTAAAAATAAAAATATACGATAAAAAATTTAGCCATAAATATAAATATACTAATTGTAACATTTTTAACACTAAAGGAATATATTTAAAAATAAAAATATTTTATTATTCAAATAATTAATGATGTTATTAATACCCAAGGACCTTGATCAAAAATTGAAAATGAAAAGGATTTTAATCAATGAAGTAACAAAAAGAAAGATGTGAACCTAATTTTTCCATTAATTAAAGTGGGAACTAGAGGTAGATGAGGAGTCGGTGGATGTCGAAGTGGGTATTGGAGAATTAATTGAATTTAGGGTTGGGTGGGTGGAGAGGAGAGAAGGGAGGGAGGGAGGGAGGGAGGGAGTGTCGGGACTCAGAGGAAGAGGTAGGAGAAGGCCCAAGAAAAATAAAATAATTTTTTTTTATGTTTTAATTTTTTTTTATTTTTTAATGTCCAAGTGGGGTCATATTGACACGTGACACTTAGTTATTGTCTACGTGGGCGCTACGTCATCAATTAACGGAGGTTTTGACAGAAAACTTAACGGATGTATGAAAGTGTCACATAATTATGACTTTAGGTACTAGACTGGGACAAAAAAAACTACATGTATCAAATGTTGAAAACCAAAAAACTTCAAGGTAATAAACTGAGATTAACCCAAATAAGAACATCCCCAAGGCCTAACTAAATGAGACTTTTTGGCTATTTTAACAAAAGATACAGAAGCCACTTAGTACTACAGTTTAGTGGTATTCCTATTCACTTGTAAGTGATACATCTTAGGTTCAATTCTCGCCAAACGCAAATTTGAACTACATTATTACTAGCCCATTATGAGGCTAAGCCCACCCCTTCCCCCTTAGTGTAGATAATATCATTTGTTAAAAAAAAAAAAAAAGATACAGAAAAATCAAGATTTAACAGTAACTAGTAAGATTTAGTTATGTGAACAGTAACTAGCTGGATCTAGCTAGGAGAAGAGAGAAAGTTAAATTTTGGCTAAACATTAAGGGGGCGTTTGTTTACCTTCATTAGCCCTCACTAGACTATACTGGACTAATTATTAGTCTAGTCCTGTTTTTGTTGTTCCACGAGACTAATGTTAATGAGACTAGCTGGGATTAGCCTAGACTAAGGACATCGCGAAAGGTTCGTAGCGAAAGTCCCTTGAAACCATGAGACTGCCTAAGACCCCTCTCTGCTCTCTGTTTCACGAGACGACAACCACATCGTTCCCGCTCTTCCTCTTACACCACCAGTCGGCCACCAATCTCTCATTCCTCACCCTGAACCCACAATCACGAGACCTCAAATTCGTCCATCCCTAAGATGCTTTATTGTCGAGCTCGTTGTCGAGATGCAACACTTCTCTGCTTAGTTCCTTGGCTTCATCGACTCCCAATCTCGCTCTCCCAAAACCATTTTCAAACACAGATCTAACGGACCTGCAACGCTTCGCCAGATAGCTTTTGAATTCGATCTCTCCTTATTCGATTCGTTGTGGGTATTTTGATCCTTCACTCATAACTCCACCAATTTGCTCCTGGAGAAGAATCAACTGCCGCCATGTTTCTGCTGGACTGCTTTTACGGGTTGTGGCAGAAGGAGGCCAAGATTCTATTTCTGGGTTTGGATGACGATTGGGATGATTTGAGGACTGGGTTGCTTTGGACGGAGAAAAAAGATGGGGAGGGAGAGAATAGAAAAATGGAGAATTGTTATGAAAAAGAGGATGGAGTATACTAATAATATGAATTAAATAATATAATATTAATATATATATATTAAACAATATAATATTAGGATTTGTTAATTATTCTGCTTCTTAGTCCAACACTGTACCAAACGCTTCACTAAAACAGTCTAGCTTAGTATAGTCTAAGTCAGTTCAGCTTAGTCCTTGAAGCTAATCCAGTCCGAGATAGTGCGGTGCAACAAACGCACCCTAAAACCTATAAAATTGAATTGTTTGTGGGCTTCAATAGAAGAAAAAAGGTTGGGTTGTTAAAGTTAGGAAAAAATACATTAATGTTGTGGTCTATTTTATCTGACAATATTTAGGGTGGCCGACGGCAAGGAGAAGAGAGAAAAGAGAGATGTGCTTGTAGAATTGTGGGGGAATGTGTGTTGTTATCCCTCCTACATTGTGCCTTTATTTATAGTAGTAAAGGGAGATAAGATATTCCTTATTCCCCAAGTAATACAAGTTGTAATAGGAAAGGATAACTAGAATCAAATTTAATCTATGATTTACACAATCACACTTAAACTAGGAATGTTTACAACACTCCTCCTTGAATGTGTAAATACTCAAGGTAGATTTAGCATCATGCAGAAGTTGAGGAAGTCGACTTGTCGGCACTGATTCCAAGGAACAACGCTTATTCTCAATAAGGTAGGAACTTGCATAAGTAGTAAGTCTCACTAAAAAAACCCTAAGGCTATGGCAAAAACCCGAGTAGGGACAAAATTCATAGTCTAAGGAAAAATGCGTGAGAAATGCAAAGTCAAAAGAAACGTCTGTAGGACGTCATCAGGGATATGACTAGCCCAAGGTGGGTGCCTCGTTAAAACCTCGTTAGGTAGCAAAAACCTGGTGTGAAAAATGCTCATAATCGTAGGGAAAAAGAGTACATTAAGATCAAGCAAGTATCTACAGGATACTCCACCTGAGTTTGACATAATTACAAAGAGAAATAGCAAAGTTACAACTTAGAAAGTTTACGCATACCAATTCCATGAACAAGCTTCTGAAACGTCGTCTTCGGCAGTGATTTGGTGAAGAGGTAGGCCAGATTGTCTTGTGAACGGATTTGCGTGACTTCAATCTTATGATGCTCTTGTTGTTGATGTGAAAAGAAAAACTTTGGTGCAATATGCTTTGTGTTGTCTCCTTTGATGTAACCCTTATTGAGCTATTTGATGCAAGCTGCGTTGTCTTCAAAAATTGTCGTCGGGGCATTAACGGCGAGATAAAGATCGCAGAAGCTTTGAATATGGCCTACTACTGCTCTCAACCAAAAGCATTCCCGAGTTGCTTCATGTAAGGTGAGAATTTCAGCATGGTTAGATGAAGTGGCAACTAAGGTCTGTTTAGTTAACCTCTAAGAGATTGCGGTGCCTCCAACGGTAAAGACATAACCCGTTTGAGAACGTGCCTTGTGCGGATCAGATAAGTATCCTGCGTTGGCATAATCAACAAGGCGAGAATCAACTCGAGGAGCATAGGGTGCGGCATCACTCGAGGATCCGTAGGGATAGAACAAGCCCAAATTCGTAGTACCCTTAAGGTAACGGAAGATGTCTTTCACGCCAGTCCAGTGTTTGCGCGTATGTGCATTGCTGTATCTTGCCAAAAGATTAACAGCGAAGGAGATGTCGGGTCTAGTGCATTGAACTAAGTACAATAAAGCGCCTGTCGCACTTAGATAAGGAACTTCAGGCTCTAAAATCTCTTCATCATCCTCATTCGGATGGAAGGGATCTCGTTTTGCATCTAGCGTACGAACGACCATAAGAGTACTTGAAGACTTCGCTTTATCCTCATTAAAACGGTGCAACACCTTCTGGGTGTAGTTCGATTGATGTACTAGGATTCCATCCGAACAATGCTTTATCTCGAGATCGAGACAGTATCGAGTCTTACCTAGATTTTTCATCTCAAATTCCGACTTCATGTGCGAAACAGTTCTTGTGAGCTCTTCAAGAGTTCCGATGAGATTCATGTCATCTACATACACTGCAACAATCGCAAATTCGGAATGTGACTTCTTAATGAACACACAAGGGCATAATTCATTGTTCACATATCCCTGACTAGTCAAATACTCACTCAGACGGCTATACCACATTTTTCCAGATTGCTTCAAACCGTAGAGTGAACGCCTCTGCTGAATTGAGAGCATGTTCCGGGGTTTGGAAATATTTAAACCAGTCAATGTAAGTCATTCGGGAACTTTCGTATAAATTTCCGTATCAAGATCCTCATAGAGATATGCGGTTACTACGTCCATTAGCTGCATATCTAGTTTTTCGGAAACTACCAAACTGATAAGGTAGCGAAAAGTAATCACATCCATAATGGGTGAATAAGTTTCGTCATAGTCAATCCCGGAATGTTGTGAGAAACCTTGTGCAACAAGACGAGCTTTGTAACGCACAATCTCGTTATTTTCATTACGCTTCCGAACGAAAACCCACTTGTAGCTAACGGGCTTCACATGTGGAGGAGTAGGAACTACAGGTCCAAACACCTTACGTTTCGCAAGTGAATCAAGTTTGACTTGGATTGCTTGTTTCCAGTTTGACCAATCAGCTCTACGTCGACATTCATCAATGGAACGCAGTTCAATGTCATCGCTCAACATGATCTCAGTAGCTACTGCCAATGCTAAATGCATCGTCGACAATCATTTCATTTCTACGCCATACATCATCTAAGCTAGCATAATAGACCAAAATCTCACGATTCTCGGGAGGAGGATTTGTCACTTCAAGGACGCTTCCGTAATCTAGAATTTCCTTATGAGTTGGGTAAAATGAGTAAACGATAGTCAGATTCACGGTAGGCTTTTCAGGACCTTGTGCCGTGGTTTTCCTCTTCCGGAGGTGTGAATCCTTTGAACCAAGGGGTCTGCCACGCTTATGTGTAGGGGCAGTCCGTGGATCACCAAGATTGGTGTCCCAGGCTTCCAAGAGGGCAGTCCGTCGTACATTTGGTATATCTATCTTTGCAGACGTATTCGCAGCTGGAATGTGTGATTTTGTCACGCACACTAGATTGGTGAAAACATCTGGCATGCTTTGAGTTATGCTCTGGAGATCTAATATGCGCTGCACTTCAGCTTCAGACTGAACGGTGCGGGGATCTAAATGAGACAAAGTGGGAGTCGTCCACCATAATTCGCGTCGTTCATCAAGAACGTTAACGTTCTTATCTCCCCCTAACGACGGGAATACTGTCTCATAGAAGTGACAATCCACAAAATGAGCCGTCTGTGAAATGTTCTAAGTAACGAATAATCGAAGGAGAATCATATCCGACATAGATTCCCATCATTCGCTGAGGCCTCATTTTTGTACGTAAGGGCGGCGAGATCAGCACATATACCGCACAACAAAAAATACGCAGATATGATATGTCGGGTTCGTATCCGGTAACCAACTGAATGACACTAAATGGTTGTGTTGCAACAGGCCTTAGGCGGACCAATTTTGCTGCGTGCAATATTGTATGGCCCCAAGCAGCGATCGGGAGCTTGGTACGTATGACCAACGATCGAGCAATCATTTGTAAGCGCTTAATGAAAGCCTTTGCCAGGCCATTCTAGGTGTGAACATGGGGTACTTGATGTTCAACTTCAACCCCAACCGACATGCAATAGTCATCAAAAGTTTTAGATGTGAATTCTTCAACATTATCCAATCGAATAGATTTAATCGGATAATCAGGGTGGTGAGCCCTGAGCCAACAATTTGGAGAATGCAGCGTTCCTTGTGGACAACAAGCACACGTGTGACCAACGTGTGGAAGCGTCAACCAAAACCATAAAATATCTAAATGGTCCGCATGGAGGTTGAATCAGTCCACAAATGTCCCCCTGAATCCGTTGTAGAAAAATGGGAGGATTCGAACAAATCTTGTCATAAGAAGGCTTAGTAATAAGCTTTCCCATAGAACATGTTTGACATGCGATTTCATGGATCGAACCTAAACTTCGGGTTTGTGGATGCCTGTGTGAAGATTTGAGGATACGGCACATCGCTATTCGTCCAGGATGTCCCAAATGATCATGCCAAAGTGTAATTTCATACACGGTACCTGTAGTAGGGTTGGCCACATAGTGGCATTTTATGGGGCGTATGGTCGTAGTATACAAACCACTCGGGATACGCTCCATCTTCTCTAGAATACGCTTATGGCCATATTCGTAAGAAGTTATGTACAGAAATTCAACTCCGTTTTCTACGTGGGTTTCAGCGTGGTAATTGTTATCTCTAATATCCTTGAAGCTTAGCAACGTTCTTCTGGAACGTGGAGAATAGAGTGCCTCAGCAATGGTCAAAATTGTACCATTGGACAACATTATACGTGCCTTACCGTATCCTTCTATTAGGTTGGATGAGCCTGAGAGGGTTGTCAGAGGTGCATTCTTGGGTATGAAGTTAGTGAAATAGATGCGTTCATGCAAAACAGTGTGCGTGGTTGCACTATCTGCCAAACAACTAACTTTCCCACTAGTCATACCTAGAATGAAGAATTAATTTGAATCGGTCACATGCATCAAGGTTTATAAAAACAATTATCAATTCAAAGTAATGTCATTTATTCAAGGATGAAAACTTAATATCCAAAAACAAATCACCAACTAATAATCCAAAACATAAAGGAAAATTTTTCGAAAAATCAACCAAAAAACAAGGGGGGTTCGGCCACTAGGTGGAATTCGACCCTAATTCTCTTATTTTAATTAAAAAATAAGTCTATGTCTAAGATTCTAATCTTCCATAGGGGTGGTATCCTCCTGAAAGTCAGAAACCTCCATCTTGGTAGTCTCCGATTCGTCCACTTGCATAAAGTTTGATTCAAACTTCTTACGACGAGAATGATATTCATCTACAACCTTCTTGGGAGCTCGGCAAACACGGGACCAATGGTCATTTGAACCACATCGATAACACATATCCGCATCCATGGTTTGAGGTGCTTTGCCTTTATTCTTGAAGTTCGGGACCTTGGGAGCGAGGTTTGGGCGTTTCTAGGCTTTGTTTCCTCCCTTGGATGGGCCTTGGCTCTGTTGACCTTGGTGGGATGGCTTCTGGCCGCCCCTACCACTCATCTTTTGGCGTTTTGGGTGCTGATTAGTGCTATAATGTGCTTCAGGCACAACAGTAACTCCAGTAGGTCGAGCTTGATGATTCTTCATCAACAGCTGGTTCTGCTTTTCAGCGAGAAGTAAAACAGAGATCAAATCCGAGAACTTAGTGAACTTCTGAGTTCTATATTGTTGCTGCATGACAATATTAGAAGCAGAGAAGGTCGAATAGGTCTTCTCCAGGATATCTTCTTCAGTCAAAGTTTCATTGCAAAACTTGAAAAGTGATCGGATTCGACAAACTTCAAAATTATATTCATTCACAGACTTAAAGTCTTGGAAGCGCAAATGCTGCCAGTCGTTTCTTGCTTCAGGCAAGAATATGTCATTTTGGTGATCAAAACAATCAGCCAAAGTGACCCATAATGCACGTGGATCCTCCTCAGCAAGATACTCAGTTTGCAGAACGTCATGGATATGTCTTCGGATGAAGATCACAGCAGTGGCTTTTTCAGCTTCGCCAACAGGCTTGTCTGTTGCTTCTTCAATAGCAGGACGCAAGTTCTTTGCAGTGAGGTGGAGCTTCACATCTTGAACCCACTTGAGATAGTTCATTCCAAAGACCTCCAAAGCGGTGAAGTCAAGTTTGTTCAAATTCGACATGTTCCTATCACAAAAGAGATGGACAAGATGTGGTTAGTGTAATGGAGAAAAATCAATCCATTCACGTATGAGTAGAACATACAGGTTCTAATAGACATGTATTGGTTTAAGTTTGCATGAAAAACTTCAGGTTTTCATGGGTGATGTTTTTAAATGAAAACTTCAAGTTTTCAAACAAGGCATGTTTATAAGAAACTTCAAGTTTCAAAGTAATTATGAACTTCAGGTTTATATATTCCTGCAGGCAAACACAAATATATATATATATATATATATATGCAAACAAATATGCAACAAGTATATGCAAAAATTATGACTTTAGGTTTATAATTATAATTGAATTAATTTATTTGGACTTCGGGCCAAATTAAAGTGTGGGTGAAAAAATATAAAATCCATTGGGCCTAACATAATTAGGCGAATAAAATTCGGGGCCCAAAATAAGCCCTCAAGTGGCTATATAAAATCTTGCCGTGTGACCTAAGCCCAAAATTAGGCTGGGTTTAGTCTCTAGCGGGGCTGCAGGCCCACGAGCAGGAGAAAAAAACTGAGGGGGGGTCACGGGTGAGTTGCAGGCTCACGGGGAATGGGCTGCTACGGGCAGGCCCAAAAAATATTTCCAATATGGGCTGCTTCAGGTAGGCCCAAATTTTTTTTTTTCTTTTTCGCACGGGCCAATGAACTAAAGCCCACTAGGGCTCGGGTAGAGTCCAAAAGAAAAAAAAAGGCATCCCAGCCGTGGCTGGGTGTGTTCATCGGGGAAAACAACCGGCGCCACTGCTGGTGGTCGTGTCTGGGTTGTTGGGGTTCGGGTTGAGTCACAGTTGTCATGGACAACCACTGAGATAGAAAAATCTCAACATTTTCAACAACTATAAAACCCTAAAAAAATTGAAATCGAATTTTCGAAAAAATCCCAACGAGATTTCGGCGAATCTTAGTTCAATTTTTAGATGTGGAACGACTTCGGGTCGTCGGCAACATGAACCAAAGGTTCAAGGCAATGGCTGCAGGCCATGCCGTGGTCAAGACACCGTGAAGGGTGTCGGGTTTTTGTTGGTTTTGGGACTTGGAGCTTCTGGCTCCGTGGGTTGTCTGGGAAGAAGAGAGCTTCAAGTTCTCGGCTTGGCGTGAAAAAACCCCATCTGCAAGATGGTGTTCATGAATTCGAGAGAACCCAGGTCCCAATAACGAAAAATATGTTTTTTTTTTCAATTCAATTATAGGCATAAATAATTCGATGAATCACATATGTAATTTGATGCATATGCAAAATAATATTTTCAATGCATGTACATATGTATGATTCAATTCATGACAAATATCAAATTCACATAATTTCAACAATTATGGTTATGAGGCAGACACAATTTATGTAGAATCTAAAATACGTAAAACGTAAAGTTGGGTCATGCATCATGGTGAATGTTCATGCTATTAGGGTTGCAAAATATCGAGTTAAAAGCCGTTGTTTTGAAAGAATCTGATTGCGTGATGATATGGATGAATTGGTTTGACGCAAAAAAATTCTTCAACGTCAGATTCCTAAGCGCAGCAGTAGGAGCGTGCTGATAACGTGTTGTGGTCTATTTTATCTGACAATATTTAGGGTGGCTGCGGCAAGGAGAAGAGAGAAAAGAGAGATGTGTTTGTAGAATTGTAGGGAATGTGTGTTGTTATCCCTCCTACATTGTGCCTTTATTTATAGTAGTAAAGGGAGAGAAGATATTCCTTCTTTCCCAAGTAATACAAGTTGTAATAAGAAATGATAACTAGAATCAAATCTAATCTAAGATTTACACAATCACACTTAAATTAGGAATGTTTACAACAATTAAAATATTTTGACTTAAGCTAAAATAGCTAGTATTACTAGAAGTGGTGGCTAATAAAATTAACATTTGGGTCATTTGACTAGATCGTATAACAAAAATTTATTTAGTATTGCTAGAGACGCTTTAAGGAATGAGTCATGAAATTTTAATTTTCTCATTTGACACCATGAGGTATTCAAATTGTATCAATTTATGCTTTTGGTTAGATTGATTGTTTAATCTTTCATTAAATTGATGACATGATGAGCGTGAGACTTTTATATGAGGTCACTTGTAAGCCACATTTGAACTAGATTGACCAAAAAGTTAAACAATTTAATGGAAAATTAGATATTCAAATAGACAAAAAGGTGTAAATTAGTGCAAGAATTTCTCCTACCTACAAGCCAAAATCAAATTGAATTGAATGGAATTGAATCTTCACATTTGTTAGATTGAGATGATGCTTTGATAAAACAAATCTTTTGTCCATATTATTTCTATTCAACAACTGTTGTTTACGAGATTTAATCATAAGATCTCTCCTAATATATCTAACTTAGACTGCCACAAAATGCAAGAATTATTAACAAATACATTTGATAAATTATGAAACGAAAATTAAGTGCCACTAACCTACTATATTAATAAAAGAGAAAAGTTGTTGCGCTCAACAACCAATGTGATCGCATAATTTTGACCCCCAATATGCATTTGATTATAAAATTTATTTGCATTAGCGATTAGAAATCAATCACCACAATTTATCATTTTTTCTGGGGTCTTCAATTTGATCAAATTCATGAAATTATTGTTGAAAATCGTTGAATTGATTAAAAATCTTCCAAGAATATGACAGAATCAGCCCTAAAGAACCCGCCAAGCTTCCTATGCCTTGCCAACTACCATGTGTGAGAACACTTGTGGCGCGTAGTGACACACTTCATGCATCCTAACCAATCAGCTGGCGCGTGCCTCTTGTGAACCATTTCCGCGCGTGTGCCTTCACAATCTAATCCAAATATAGCACACTCATCAGCCGCATCTGCCAACTGCGCACTTCCCATACCCAATAAAACATCATTTGCCACTCCACTCCACCATACCACGCCGGCCTCCGATCCGACCCGACCCGACTTCTCCGTCTCCGGCGACGCCAGCGTGATCCGACCAAACCCGACCCAATGGCCCGCAAGAAGATCAGAGAGTACGACTCCAAGAGGCTGCTTAAACAGCACCTGAAACGACTCGCCGGAATCGACCTCCAGATCAACTCAGCTCAGGTGACCGAGTCAACGGACTTCTCCGAGTTGTGGAACGAGCATACATGGCTGTCGTCGACGCGCCTCGTCGTGAAGCCCGACATGCTGTTCGGGAAGCGCGGGAAGAGCGGCCTCGTCGCCGTGAACCTGGACATGGCTCAGGTTGCCGAGTTCGTCAAGCAGCGACTCGGTAAGGAGGTAATTGAATCCCATTTCGTATGATTTGAATCGTTTTTTGGAAACCCGAGATTTTGAGATTGGATTTTTGGATGTTTTGTTTGATGGGTTTTGTGTAAAATTTGGAAAAGGTTGAGATGGGAGGATGCAAGGCGCCGATTACGACGTTTATAGTGGAGCCGTTCATGCCCCATGATCAAGAATTTTACCTCTCGATTGTGTCCGAAAGGCTCGGATCAACCGTGAGCTTTTCAGAGTGTGGAGGGATCGAAATTGAAGAGAATTGGGACAAGGTATTGTCAATTTGTGTTTGTTTTGAGTGTTGGAATTAGGATGGTGTTTTCTGCTTGGTTTTAGGTGGTAATTTACTATGATGTTTGTTTTTGATGTTGTGCAGGTGAAGACTATATTTCTTCCAACCGAGAAGCCTATGACGAATGATGCTTGTGCTCCACTGATTGCCACTCTTCCATTGGAGGTGTGTGTCATAGACTCATACTGTTCTTTTGTGTGCATTTCCATGTCAAGCTCGAACTTCAGTTCTCGCAAGTTAATGCGTTGTTCTAAGAATCAACATGAGCATATATGTTTAGGCTCGCAACACGGACATGGACTGTTCGAGTGTGAATACGAAACCAAACCACTGGAGAATAATATGTTTTACTTCTTGCACTATAACGCTAAGATACAATTGTAGATTGAAGTCTGTTGGTGCAAAGGGAACCAGTTTTTTTTGCTATATTTCTTGTGAATCCATTTGATTATCGTCATTTTATTACAACTGTGCTCTGCGCATTCAACTTTTTTGTCGGTTTTAGGACATATGCTTAATGTATTATGCTGTTACAGGTCAGAGGCAAAATTGGAGATTTCATAAAGGGCGTATTTGCTGTATTCCAGGGTACGCAATGTCCTTAGATAGATTACTCAATGCTATAGTTCAGTGTAATACTGTGATTAGCTATGTAATTATTAGTTAGGTTAGCTACATGCTCATGTTGCTGAGGTTGTTCGCATTCCTGATTTTCTTTTGCAGATTTGGATTTTAGTTTCCTGGAAATGAACCCGTTTACCTTGGTTGACGGTGAACCTTATCCACTAGATATGAGGGGGGAGCTAGATGACACTGCTGCCTTCAAGAACTTCAATAAGTATGTTTCTCTTGAAGATTTTCCAAACTTTAGTTCTACCTATTTCTTGTTACTACTTTTAGTTTGATTTGTCCTTCTGACGATATTTCTAAATACTATTCAGATGGGGCAACGTGGAGTTTCCATTGCCTTTCGGCAGGGTCTTAAGTCCTACAGAAACATTTATTCATTCTCTGGATGAAAAGGTAAAAACTGAACTGTTCCTTGTGTGGAAAGAAATTTATGATATATTTCAATTTACTACAAGGATCATGGCACTTTTTAAGAGTTGCTCAAACTAAAGTCCAACATATATGTTGCAGACAAGTGCATCCTTAAAATTCACTGTGTTGAACCCAAAAGGACGCATCTGGACCATGGTAGCTGGAGGTGGTGCAAGTGTTATTTATGCTGATACTGTGAGTAACCTGATCTATTACCGCCATATGGCTCTACTGTCCCTGTAGCAGCCCTTTCAAAACTTTGGATCTCCATTTTTGGCTTTAATTCATTGTGTCTTCCTTCTGTTTCTTTGAACATTGGGAACCCTTAAATCACACCATGGCCTGTCCTAATGTTCCGGCATCTTTATGGGAATTAGGTTGGAGATTTGGGTTATGCTTCAGAACTTGGAAATTATGCAGAGTATAGTGGAGCTCCAAATGAGGGAGAGGTGTTGCAGTATGCAAGAGTTGTGATCGATGTAAGAAGCTTTCCTTTTTACGAAAAGCTCTTCCTTTCTCTCTTTCTCTCTCTCACACACACCCTTCCACTCATATTTACTTCGTCTGACTACTCAAGTTGCAACCATTACATGTAGCATACACTAATTGCCAATAAAAATCTCTTGTATTGCAGTGTGCAACAGCTGATCCAGATGGTCGTAAAAGAGCACTTATAGTTGGAGGTGGCATAGCTAATTTCACAGACGTAGCTGCTACATTCAATGCAATTATTAGAGCCCTCAGGGAGAAGGTACCACCACATTTTGACATTCATATCATAAACGAGAGATTGGCCTAATTGGTTTTATTTTGTTTTGTATGCTCAAATGATTTCTCTTTTGTGACATAAAAGGAATCCAAGCTAAAAGCGGCAAGAATGCATATTTTCGTGAGAAGGGGTGGTCCAAACTATCAAACTGGTTTGGCAAAGATGCGCGCATTGGGAGAAGAACTTGGAGTTCCTCTTGAGGTATGTGATGACTTTGACATTGATCAGTTATTAACAAGCCTTATTCTGGAAGACCGTTAAATTCTTAAGTTGCACGCTCTCAACTGCAAGCCTGACGTCATTTCTCAATGCAGGTTTATGGCCCTGAGGCAACAATGACGGGAATTTGCAAGCAAGCAATTGAGTGCATCATGGGTGAAGCTTAAGAGTTTCTTATTTTGCTGACTTTTGAACGATTTTTCGAGGCTCGAAGTGTGTGTTATGGTTTGGCCAAAATGGCAAAAAGTGTGAATTTTGAGTTTGTCTTGGCAAGATGAGACCACAGGACGACTTCAGTTTTCCAGTCTTTTCAACTTTTGTGACTTACTGTGATATACGAACCTTGTTTAAATGTGTTCTTGGTTTTGAAAGTAAATGGTTGCATTTCAAGTTTAAGAGCAGGTCCAGCGGAAGCCCTTGCTCGGGGGACAGGGCCTTGAACAGTGCCGGAGAGCTTGGCCTACCTCCTCCAGCGTGCGTGAGCCCGAAGGACAGGGGAGGCCCGAGCAACGGGCCTGTGAGGAATTGCCAGCCTGCGAGCCCGAAGTGGATCTGACGCAGGGCTGACGTCATCCAGCGTCAGCCTAATTTTTTATTTTTTTCTATCAGGCGCGTACACCTCGCGCTTGCGTGGGGGCGCGTCACCCGACACGATTTCAGTACCTGGGACCCGCTGACGCAGTTTCAAAAGTTATCGTTGGGAAGCCACGTGGCTTCCCATGGTCCGTTCGATCTCAACGGTTATTTAAACTGGATCGTCTAATTTGCAACGGTAATAAAAATAAAAAAATCTTATTTAATATCAACCGTTGGATCTGAGATCAACGGTTGATATTATTCTTCTTTATAAATTAAAAAAGAAAAGAAAAAATAGTTTTAAAATTCAGAAATGTTATCGTTGTGCCACGTGGCACAATCTGGAGCGTTGAAATTCAATTTTTTTAAAATCCAACGGTAGAGATTAATTAGTTGAATAAAAAATTTAAAAAAATTGTAAAAAATGAATAAAAATCCGAAAAAAATTTTAAAATTTTTTTTCCTTTTTTATAAATACCTTGTCATTAGCATCTACCTTACACCACAAGTTCATATTTTCTCAACTACTTTCAACCACATTCCTATCTTTCTCTCAAAGTTTCAATCCAATTTTTTTCAAATAAAATGTGTGACAGCCCGTCCCGGAAAATATTGATTTTATAATTTATTAAGTGATTTTACGAAAATGCCCTTTGAGGCACGCGCATTGTTCGAGATTAATCGTTGTGTCGTGCCATCTAAGATTTGTTTCCTTAGCATATTCGCGTAGTACTCGTCACTACGGACGCGTGGGCTCAAGCGGTTTGTGATTTGGAGTTATATCGAAAAAGATATTGATGTTTGAAGTTTGGGCATTTTAGGAATTATTATTTTAGAAAAATCTGGAAATTCTTTTATGGAAATGGACGGCCCAGATTTAATGAGGAATAAATGGATGGCTGGGATTAATAGGAAAAATGATATGAGTTTATGTATGTGTGTGTGTGTGTGTTTGTGGCTGACTGGAAGAGGAAAGAAGAAGAGAGGATTGGGCAAAATCTGCCCAACCAGAGGAAGAAGAAGAGAGCTTCAGGAGAGAAGGGAGAGAGACTGACGAATGGGGAGAGGAGAGAGGAAGAAGCCCAGCCAATCGGAACAGGGGAAAGGAGGAAAGGAGGGAGAGTGCGGCGCGAGGGATCGGCCGGATCCCCTTGACCCGTTTTCGGACCCGGTCGGCACCCGTGTCCATGTTCGTCGATTTCCACTCGTTTTTCCGGCGAATTGATTCAACAAACCTCATGGGAAACACTCTAGGACCCTTCCTCTACCCATTCCACCTCAAATTTGGAGAGATTTGGTTGTAAAAATGGAAGAAACCGTGCAGAAGGGGGCGCACGGGTTGGGTTTATTTCCGCCACGATGTGAAGCAATTTCTTCCAATCACCACCACCCATGGCATCCTCTTGAGGCCTAGAACAAAGCCCAAGCAGTGGTTGAGGCGTTGGAACAAGTTTGGAGGTCGAATTGGAGCACACCAAACCTAGGGTTCCGACGGGTTTTGTTGGAATTGGAGGCTTTGCCGACCGAATTGGCCTTGGCCACAGGTATGAAAGTTGTTCTACTCATTGAGATCTTCATTTCTGTAAATTTTGGTAATTTTTGGAGATAGTTGGATTTTCCGGCGAGCCGGGGCGGCCGACCGCCACCCACGGCGGCGCGTGCGGCGGCGCGTGGCCAGTGGGCCGCCCATGTCATTTTTAAACTATATTGGATGTCCTGAGTTCAGTTTTGATAGTGGCTTAACGTTGGTTGATCATTTGGACTTAAATTCGTTAAGATGCATGGTTAGGCCAAAATATGAATTGATGATCCGACCGTTGGATTGTCACCAAACTTTGATACGTAGTAATACATAATATTTGAGGATTATAGGAACTTACAGATCGAGAATCCGATTTACGGATCTCCCGGAATTGGAGTTGTAAGTTCATAAAATATAATGTTAATCGTCACTTAGTTCGACAATTGACGGAGATCCGACCGTTGGATGGTCATGAAATTTTAGGATGTTGTTCTAGAGATTTATTGTGGACCTTTGGAAGTTACGGATTGGAAATCTGAGTTGTAGATCTTCCGGATCGAACTACATAGTGACGTGTTTTATATAAGTGATATATTCTATCGATATGATTCTGAGGCATGATTTGATGGTTGTTCTAGGCGCCGATCGTCATGACGCCTTGATGTGTTGTGCTAGGGAGTTGCAGGGCAAACTCCAGGTGAGTGGGCAGTTTTGTTTTCCGTATACACCTATATACTTATGGGTTTCCCAGAAATCGATTTTTGAATGAAAGTATATTTTGAAATGCCATGCATAGATTTATATGAATATGTGATTTAAAAATGCCATGCATAGAAATTACATGAATTATGTGAATTGATATATGATGCATATATGTGAATTGGTGCTGCGGACGCGCAGGTGAGTATCAGGTGAGTTATATTTGGTTCATTGAATTGTTTGATGTGATTTATGTTGATAGCTCATAACCTGCACCCCTGGTGTTAGTGCTTATGTTATTCACCCGCATCACACGCTCACCTTGGATCCAAGTAGATGCTAGTCGTACAGACCACTGGAGGTGGTTCTGACATGCTAGTCGTACAGACCATTAGAGACGGTTCCGACTAGTAGGTGACCCTAGATTATGTGCACAGATGATTGATGAGAGAAGCACTAGAGCGTATTATTACACCATCTGAGTCGTACAGACTACTACAGGTAGTTCCGACTCATGTGCAGCGTAGTGCCGTACAGGTCGCAGTTGGCGACTCCGGCAGTGCCGTACAGGTCACAGTTGGTGACTCCGGCTGGATTGGATATTGAGCTCTAGAATCAGCCGTACAAGACCACTGCAGGGTCTCCGGTTGATTTATTATTTCACCTGATTTATGTTGATGCATCCATATTATGTTTTTGGCGCATGGCATGGCATATTTTCTGAAAAGTGATAAAGAATGGTGTTTTGAGATTCTTGAAGCTATATATATATATTTATATATGCTATTTTTTGGGAAAGTATACAGGTTTTACAGTGAGGGGTTAGAACTTTGATAAAGAAAAGATTTGAAAAGACTTGTTTTACTGACCCACTCAATTTTGTTTTGCGCCCCTCCAGGTTCGAGTTAGAGCAGAGCTTTGGTGGCCACGAGGAATCCAACGGTATTCTGACAGAATTCACAATGGTATTTTTAAGCTTCCGAACTGTGTAAATGGTTACGTCACTCTCACGTGACGGCCAGCACGCCCTCATTCGGGACGGGGTGTGTCAGTTGGTATCAGAGCCTAGGTTGCAGTCCTGTACATCTTGAGAATTCTTTAGTGTCTTCTGTCAGAACAATACCGCCTCGTAGAGAGCCACGTCGTTTAGTTGAGTCTAGTTTTCCCTATTTAGCTCAGTTATGGGAAGCTAGTACTAATGTGACTGAATCTATTATCTAAAGGATTTTTCTCTTAGGACTGGTTATAAGTTGATGCTGAATCACTTTATGGAAAATGAATGACCTGAGGGAGCAGGTCGATGGCTTAATCATTTGGAAAAGGTGTTTCAGATTATGCAAGTTAAGGAAATCTTTCTTTTGACGGTAGGTCAAGACGACTACCTGGTTTCTGAGTATTGAAATTGCATCCTGGTGGAGACAGGAGTCTTGTATGACGTCGCTAGAGGAAACAGCTGATCGAGAGTTATTTAAAGAATTGTTTAAGGAAAAGTTTAGTCCTCCGGCATATATTGATGGTGAGAAGCGATAGTTTACAATTTGAGACAAGGAAAGATAACGGCAAATGAGTATTATAGAAAGTTTACGGAGTTGTCTCATTACCATACATATATTGTTGAGAATCGAAGACTCAGAGCTTCAAAAGGAAATAAGGCTAGTTCTAGTTCTTCCAGCTGAGGTTTTAGTGCCACTGGTCAGAGGTATGGTGGTAGATTCACTGGTGATTCCAGATTTCAGAGACAAGGTGATTCAGATAGAGGGAATGTACCTTTGTGCCGTAGGTACAATAATGGACACTTTGGAGAGTGTAGAAAAGAAAGCAATGGATGTTTTACATGTGGATAAATGGAACATAGAGCTGCAAATTGTCCCTAGAATCAGTAATTGCCTCCGTAGTCTTCTTTGCCACCACTAGCGCTGATCCATCAGGTACCTGGATCTAGTAATTATGGTTAGATGAGCTGTGGTGTACAGGATTAGAGTCGTATAGGTCACAAGAGGTGACTCCGACTTATATACTAGCAGTGATCGATGAGTTATGAGTACAGCCGCACATGCCACATTAGATGATTCCAGCAGGGTGGACGAGCTATAGATTCAGCCGTACAGGTCATACTAGCTGACTCCGGCTGATATATTTCTTGGTATTGATGATGTTGCCAGAGAGAGTAATGATGGAGCACGATCGAGGCGTGTATATGTATTTCTAATGAGAGACAAGATGGTAATATTACACCCTTGGGGATTATTACTTACTTATCGAGACAACAGTGAGTTATCGTTATTGCGGGCTGCAGACCGTAATATCCATAACTTATTGTTGGATTCGTTAAGCGAGTAAACAAGTAGGTCATCCTACGTTAGTATGGTGTTATTCAGAGTGTCCAGTGATGATGAAAGATGTTGTTATGCCTATGAATCTTATCCAGTTGGATATTGTGGATTTGATGTGATTTTTGGCACAGATTGGTTGCATTATGATCGTGGCAAGATAGATTGCTACGGGAAATCAGTTACTTTCCATCGATTTGGATGACCAGAGGTTACTTTTGGGGGATGCAAAGTGGAGTGAGGTATGCCGTTATTTCTGCTGTGAGAGCAAATAGATTGTTATCGAATGGCTACCTAAGATATTTAGCTCATGCGGTACTATGATGTTGCTCTGAGTAGTGTGGAAGAGGTCTAGGTGGTTAAACATTTTCCTGACGTTTTCCCTGAGAATTTACCTGGATTGCCACCAGACGGAGATGTGGAATTCACTATTGATTTGTCTCCAGGTGTAGAGCTTATATTATAAATTGATTCATGATGAACAAAAAGAATTGAAAATTCGGTTACAGGAATTGGTTGATAAAGGTATCATTTAACCTTGTATGTCATCATGGAGAGCCCCAGTTTATTTATGAGGAAGAATGTGGACATTAAGGCTATGCTTTGATTATAAGCAATTAAATCGGGTAACGATTGAGAATCGTTATCCATTACCGCGTATTAATGATTGTTTGATCAGCTTAAAGGTGCCTGTGTATTTTCAAAGATTGAATTAAGGTCTGGTTATTAACCAATTGAAGATTTCAGTGATGATGTCCCTAAGACAGTTTTCAGAACTCGTTATAGTCCTTGCGAGTTTTTGGTAATGCCATTCGGATTGACGAATCTTATGAGTTTGACGAATGAAGTATTCAAGTGAATCCTTAAAAAATGTAACAGCGGTGGATAATTTGGAACAACCCCAAAACGGGACTGAGGTACGGAGTTTTCTTAGCTTAGCAGGCTATTATGGACGGATTGTGAAGGATTTTTCAGTCATTGCCTTGCCATTGACGAGACAGACGAGAAAAGAGGTCAAGTTGAGTGGGATGAAAATGGTAAGCAAAGTTTTCGACAGTTGAAGTATTTCCTCACTCATGCACTTGTGTTAGCATTCTCAGATGATAACGGGAATTATGAGGTCTATAAGGATGCTTCATTGAATGGTTTGGGATGTGTATTGATGCAAATGGTAGGGTGATTGCCTATGTTTCACGGCAATTGGAACCTCATGAGATGAATTGCCCTACTTGTGATTTGGAATTTGCGACTATCATCCTTGCTTTGAAGTTATAGAGACATTATATTATTGGTGAAAAGTGCAAGATTTTTACGGATCATAAGAGTCTCCAATATCTGTCTACTCTGAGGGATCTTAGTCTTAGGCAACAAAAGTGGATTGAGTTGCTTAGTGATTATGATTGCACGACCAGGGTGATCGTGCAAATGTTTGGGCTGATGTACTTAATACGAAGACGCTCGTGAGAATAAATGCCTTGTATGCTTGTTATGTTCCTCTTCTTGCGGATTTGAGATCTACTGGAGTAAAGTTGGAAATAGAAGAACGAGATGAAACCTCGCTTACTAGTTTTCAAGTTAGGCCTATTCTGATTGATCATATACTCGATGCCCAGAGGATTGATTAAGAAACCAGGAATTAATTGATGCAAAGAATATCGAGAAAAGAAAGATCACAGAGTTCGAAAATCAGATGGCGTACTTATTCTTGAGACCTGGATGTAGGTGCCTAATGAGATGGAATTAAAGGAAATAATTTTGGACAAGGCGCACTGTTCAGCTTATGCAATGGATCCTGGAAGTACTAAGATGTATCATACTATTCGATCATTTTACCATTGGTTGGGTATAAAAAGAGAAATTGCTGAGTAGGTAAGTATGTGTATCATTGGTCAGCAGGTTGAAGTGGAAAGAAAGAAGTCTTTTGGATTGATACAGTCACTTTCCGTTCTTCAGTGGAAATGGGAAAAACATTACTATGGATTATGTGTACAACTTCCTCGTACACGAGATGGTTATGATGGAATTTGAAGTGGTAGATGATCGGCTTACCAAGTCAGAACATTTTACTCTAGTGAAGAACAACAACCTTTCCAGACAAGTGCAACAACTAATTATTTGTTTTATGGAAATGGGATTTTGGCTTACGGATACGTTGAGGTTTTTGGGTATGTTGGTTAATTCTAAGTTTTGGTTAGCGTTGCACGAAGCTTTGGATACAAGATTACTCAATAGTACATCCTATCATTCTTAGACAGATAGTCAATCAGAGATGACCATTCAGATTTTGGAGGATATGCTGAGATCCTCAGTATTGCAGTTTGGTGACGCTTGAATTAAGCGGGTGGATGTGATGGAGATTGCCTACAACTACAGCTTTCAGTTGAGCATTGGTATGTCACCGTTTGAGGCACTTTATGAGAAAAGCTTGTCGTACACCTTGATATTAGTCTAAAGTAGACGAAAGAATTTCTGTGGGTCTTAAGATTTTGGATGAGTCTACTCGGATTGTTCAGGTGATTAAGTCTAACCTGAAAGTAGCCCAGGAGCGGTAAAAGAGATTAGCAGATGGATGTGCCATTAATCGAGTGTATGATGTGGATGATTTCGTATTTTTGACGTTCTCTCCTTAGAAAAGTGTGATTCGATTTGGGAAGGAAGGTAAATTAAGTCCTAAGTGCATCAGACTTTATGTGATCATCGAGGGAGTCGGTGAAGTGGCTTACAGGCTTGAGTTGCCTCTAGAGTTGTCGTAAGTGCACGATGTGTTTCAATGATTCGACATTATGTTTTAAATCCTTCACGTGTGAGATATCCTTAACCATTGGAAATTTATCCGGATTTGACTTAGGATGAGGAACCAGTGACTATTTTGGATTGGAAAGAGAAAGTTCTGAGAAATGAGATTGTGCGTTTGGTTAAAGTTTTATGGAGGAATCATTCAGTGGAAGAAGCTACTTGGAAGTCATGAGATTGGATGAGAGAGATGTAACCAAGTTGTTCTATGATTTTTTTAATGGATTGTTTAGTTGTTTGAATTTCGAGGACGAAATTCTATAAGGTGGGTAGATTGTGACAGCCCGTCCCGGAAAATATTGATTTTATAATTTATTAAGTGATTTTACGAAAATGCCCTTTGAGGCACGCGCATTGTTCGAGATTAATCATTGTGTCGTGCCATCTAAGATTTGTTTCCTTAGCATATTCGCGTAGTACTCGTCACTACGGACGCGTGGGCTCAAGCGGTTCGTGATTTGGAGTTATATCGAAAAAGATATTGATGTTTGAAGTTTGGGCATTTTAGGAATTATTATTTTAGAAAAATCTGGAAATTCTTTTATGGAAATGGACGGCCCAGATTTAATGAGGAATAAATGGATGGCTGGGATTAATAGGAAAAATGATATGAGTTTATGTATGTGTGTGTGTGTGTGTTTGTGGCTGACTGGAAGAGGAAAGAAGAAGAGAGGATTGGGCAAAATCTGCCCAACCAGAGGAAGAAGAAGAGAGCTTCAGGAGAGAAGGGAGAGAGACTGACGAATGGGGAGAGGAGAGAGGAAGAAGCCCAGCCAATCGGAACAGGGGAAAGGAGGAAAGGAGGGAGAGTGCGGCGCGGGGGATTGGCCGGATCCCCTTGACCCGTTTTCAGACCCGGTCGGCACCCGTGTCCATGTTTGTCGATTTCCACTCGTTTTTCCAGCGAATTGATTCAACAAACCTCATGGGAAACACTCTAGGACCCTTCCTCTACCCATTCCACCTCAAATTTGGAGAGATTTGGTTGTAAAAATGGAAGAAACCGTGCAGAAGGGGGTGCACGGGTTGGGTTTATTTCCGCCACGATGTGAAGCAATTTCTTCCAATCACCACCACCCATGGCATCCTCTTGAGGCCTAGAACAAAGCCCAAGCAGTGGTTGAGGCGTTGGAACAAGTTTGGAGGTCGAATTGGAGCACACCAAACCTAGGGTTCCGACGGGTTTTGTTGGAATTGGAGGCTTTGCCGACCGAATTGGCCTTGGCCACAGGTATGAAAGTTGTTCTACTCATTGAGATCTTCATTTCTGTAAATTTTGGTAATTTTTGGAGATAGTTGGATTTTCCGGCGAGCCGGGGCGGCCGACCGCCACCCACGGCGGCGCGTGCGGCGGCGCGTGGCCAGTGGGCCGCCAATGTCATTTTTAAACTATATTGGATGTTCTGAGTTCAGTTTTGATAGTGGCTTAACGTTGGTTGATCATTTGGACTTAAATTCGTTAAGATGCATGGTTAGGCCAAAATATGAATTGATGATCCGACCGTTGGATTGTCACCAAACTTTGATACGTAGTAATACATAATATTTGAGGATTATAGGAACTTACAGCTCGAGAATCCGATTTACGGATCTCCCGGAATTGGAGTTGTAAGTTCATAAAATATAATGTTAATCGTCACTTAGTTCGACAATTGACGGAGATCCGACCGTTGGATGGTCATGAAATTTTAGGATGTTGTTCTAGAGATTTATTGTGGACCTTTGGAAGTTATGGATTGGAAATCTGAGTTGTAGATCTTCCGGATCGAACTACATAGTGACGTGTTTTATATAAGTGATATATTCTATCGATATGATTCTGAGGCATGATTTGATGGTTGTTCTAGGCGCCGATCATCATGACGCCTTGATGTGTTGTGCTAGGGAGTTGCAGGGCAAACTCCAGGTGAGTGGGCAGTTTTGTTTTCCGTATACACCTATATACTTATGGGTTTCCCAGAAATCGATTTTTGAATGAAAGTATATTTTGAAATGCCATGCATAGATTTATATGAATATGTGATTTAAAAATGCCATGCATAGAAATTACATGAATTATGTGAATTGATATATGATGCATATATGTGAATTGGTGCTGCGGACGCGCATGTGAGTATCAGGTGAGTTATATTTGGTTCATTGAATTGTTTGATGTGATTTATGTTGATAGCTCATAACCTGCACCCCTGGTGTTAGTGCTTATGTTATTCACCCGCATCACACGCTCACCTTGGATCCAAGTAGATGCTAGTCGTACAGACCACTGGAGGTGGTTCTGACATGCTAGTCGTACAGACCATTAGAGACGGTTCCGACTAGTAGGTGACCCTAGATTATGTGCACAGATGATTGATGAGAGAAGCACTAGAGCGTATTATTACACCATCTGAGTCGTACAGACTACTACAGGTAGTTCCGACTCATGTGCAGCGTAGTGCCGTACAAGTCGCAGTTGGCGACTCCGGCAGTGCCGTACAGGTCACAGTTGGTGACTCCGGCTGGATTGGATATTGAGCTCTAGAATCAGCCGTACAGGACCACTGCAGGGTCTCCGGTTGATTTATTATTTCACCTGATTTATGTTGATGCATCCATATTATGTTTTTGGCGTAGGGCATGGCATATTTTCTGAAAAGTGATAAAGAATGGTGTTTTGAGATTCTTGAAGCTATATATATTTATATATGCTATTTTTTGGGAAAGTATGCAGGTTTTACAGTGAGGGGTTAGAACTTTGATAAAGAAAAGATTTGAAAAGACTTGTTTTACTGACCCACTCAATTTTGTTTTGCGCCCCTCCAGGTTCGAGTTAGAGCAGAGCTTTGTTGGCCACGAGGAATCATGATTGCAAACAGCGCCCATGATTTTGTTGAACAAATGTCGTTCCATTCTAAAACGACGTCTGAAGTACGTATCAGGGAATGCACTATTATGAACAAAATAATCGTCCAAGAGCTCCTGACCTCGTCGTTGCCTGCTTCTATCAATGTTTACAGCACGGTTGGGCTTGCAGGTATGAGCCACAACTTGGATGACTCGACGGGAATATGAGGCTCTTGCCATTCTTGATTCGTCATCTTTCCGTCTACGCTCGTCATCCTCTTGCATCGCATTTTGGGCCCAATTCCCGGCATTGAACATTCCTTCTGATTGGTTAAACAATTCTTCCTCTTCTTGATTGATTTCCCACATCATCTTTGAAGAAGAAGAAGAAGACATTGTAAGAATGAAGCAAAACTATGAATAATGATAGAGATTTTGGTGAAGAAGGAAGCAGAAACTATGAATAATGATAGAGATCTTCAGAAAATTGGTGTGAGATTTCTGAGGATGGATGGTGGATTATATGGAGGATTCAGAAAGGAATGGATTGTAGTCGGATTGTGACACGTGGCACGACGTGATTGGTTAAAAATCTTATCGGAAATCCATCACCAATAATTGTTTCTTTGGATAATGACACGTGGCGTAACGAGAACGATTAAAAATCCTATCGGAAATCCATCACCAATAATTGTCTTTGCGGATAATGACACGTGGCGCAACGAGAACGATTAAAAATCTTAACCGAAATTAGAAATAAAATTATTATGTATTATTTAATAAATAAAAAAATACTAATATTTTATAGCCAATTGCCAGGGCTATTCAAGTGCAGGGGTGGAGATGCAAAAGCCAATTGACAGGGGAATGCACTGTTCATTATGGCAGTTACTGTTCACTGGGTGGATTAAATAGTGAATAGCCTGGGGGAAGGGCTCCCACACCGGAGTTGCTCTAAACAAGTGAAAGGTATAAGCAAACGAAAAAAATATAGAAATCTCAAAGGAATGAGGATTTTGTTGTGAAACGTTGTAAATGCTCACGTAATATGACTAAAGATGAAATGTGAGCAAGATCAAAACGGTAGTATATATATAGTATCTGATTTTATTACTGTTTTAAGGCATCGCTTCAATATGCATTAATTGATACGGTAGATTTTTGCATGTTAAGAGCTCTATATATTATCTGAATGCTCACGGTAATATTACTGTTTTCTAAGAAAAAAAAAAAATCCATCCCTCCGGTCTCACTTCAATTTTTTCATAACAAAGTTTAGTAAATTTTGAGAGTCTTAACGAAACAGTCTTGGTATTGTTCACTTTTAACGTTAAAGATATTTTTACTCTAAAAAATCACTTTTGTTACTATTCACTTACAACACTTTTTTGTCATTTTGATTAAAACACAAAGTTTTCAAGTAATTTTTAATGAACATTAAGGATTATTATTCTTAAAGTACAGCGGAAACATTTTAAAAAAAAGTGAGAAAAAAAAAAAAGAAAAAAAAATCCCGAAAAGCTTGTTGCGGAAGTGACGAGGCGTTGAAGGGTTTGGGGGATTTTTGCAGTTAGTTCGGTAGCGCGCACCAATCGATCAAAGCGTTGAGTGGTAAACTGGTAAGACCAAAGACTCACACGAAAGCTCTCGATACAAAGAAACAAAAATGGAGAGAAACTTTCCAAGCAAATCCTTGAAATCTTGAAATCGAACGACCGAATGGCGCAGCGAATGTGCTTCGACTGCCTCCAACGCCGGATTCACTCCGACTTCTCCGGCAAACTCGTTTTCTCTTACGGCCTCTCCGATTCCGCCTTCCCTTTCGGCTCCTCCGCCGTCGTTCAGGTCAAAGTTCAAACCTTCTCACTCCTTCTCATTCTTTCTCATCTCTGTGCATTTTGTATTTCAAAACGTTCAAATGCTGAAGCAGTTGGTGTTTGTAGTTGTGTAATTCAAGTGGGGAAGCTGCTTCAGCTCCTCAGTTTTTGCTCAAATTTCTACCCAGTCATCCAAATGATTGCTTGACTAAATATGTGTAAGACCCTTAATCTAACTCTAATTACTCATTTTTCTCACAAATTTCAGATTTTTTATTTTATTTTGATCAGTATGTAATAACCCCACATTGGTTATGTATAATATGAATCGAAATTTGAACATAATCGATGATTTTCTGTTGCTGAAATGATGGAGGATGAAGATCGATTCGGGTTTTTGTTTTTTGTTTTTTCCAGTAATGAATATGTCCTGGACAATGCTGAAGGCTGCAGTGATAATGGGATTGATGATAGGATCGCTTCAGTTGGAGTAGCTCGGGATGAAGAAGAAATTAGTTCTGATGTTTACAGTAAAGAAAAACCAAAGTCAGATTCTTTAATGAATGAGCCTAGGTGTTTGTCAAATGGTGGCACAGAAATATTGCTACATAGTTCTACCTGTAATCATTCCACTAGGTTTTCTTGCTCGAGGGTTATCGGCGCATTGGCACCGGTTAGTTATGTTGGAAATTTCTCAGACTCAGTTTTTGAAGAGCTTGCTGTTAACTCTTTGACTGGGTCTTTGGAAGATCACATATTGAACTCGCTTAGTCTCTTGATTGAAGGGAAAGCTTCAGGGAGAGACAGTGTAAATTTTCTTAACTTACTTGGAATACCGTCGTTTGATGAGAATCAGTTCCCTGGCTCCCTGAGGCATCCAAATATTGCTCCTGTACTTATGGTGGTTAAAGCATCCCATTATATAGATGTAGCTCTTCCCAAAACTCCGTACACATTGGAAAACATTCTCCATTACAGTCCCGAAGCCTTAAAATCTGACTGGCATATAAGGTTTCTGATATACCAGTTGCTTTCTGCTCTAGCTTATATTCATGGTTTAGGGGTCGCCCATGGCAATATATGTCCATCCAGTGTAATGCTTACTGAATCATGCTGGTCTTGGCTGTCCATTTTTGATAAGCACGGGGTAGGATTTAGTTCAAGTTCAAGAGGTAAGGGATGCACAAGTACCTTACTGGAAAAGGTAGGTTGCTCAGAAGCTGGTTGTCCCTCTCAAGGTCTTTATGCTGATTTGAAGCTTTCCCCATCTATAGACTGGCATCGTGACTTCAATCAATGGTGGAGAGGAGAGATCAGTAATTTTGAGTATCTACTCATCTTGAATAGATTAGCTGGGCGAAGGTGGGGTGACCACACATTTCATACAGTGATGCCTTGGGTAATAGATTTTAGCATGAAACCTGATGAGAATTCAGATGCAGGGTGGCGGGATTTAAACAAGAGTAAATGGAGGTTGGCTAAAGGCGATGAACAGTTGGACTTCACCTATTCAACATCGGAGTTCCCACATCACGTATCTGATGAATGTCTTTCTGAATTGGCTGTCTGCAGTTATAAAGCTAGGAGGTTGCCTTTGAGTGTTCTACGTATGGCTGTTCGCTCGGTCTATGAACCTAATGAATATCCTTCTACCATGCAAAGAATTTATCAGTGGACCCCTGATGAGTGTATTCCGGAGTTTTACTGCGATCCTCAAATTTTTCATTCACTTCATGCTGGTATGACTGACTTGGCGGTACCTTCATGGGCAGATGGTCCCGAGGAATTCATTAAATTGCATCGTGATGCTTTAGAAAGCGAATGGGTCTCATGTGAACTCCATCACTGGATTGATATTACCTTTGGCTACAAGATGTCAGGCGAGGCAGCTGTTTCTGCAAAGAATGTAATGCTTCCTTCATCAGAACCTATGATGCCAAGGTCTGCAGGACGCCGTCAGCTGTTCACTCAACCTCACCCTATGCGTCGAGGTGCAGTGCGGAAACCATGTGATAGCACCAATGAGTCAGCTTTGCATCAAGGGAAAATGAATGAATTAAGGAGTGACAGTTCTGTCCTATCTGAAACTGCTTACTTGCAAGAATTAGAAGATGCATCTTCCTTTTGTGAACATGCTATGCATTTAAGTCCCCTCTATGGCTACCATCTAGACTTTGTGAGGGACATTTCTCCTGTACAAGAGTCATCAGGTGAGAATGTTAACAAAAGTATACCTCGGTCATTTGACACTAAGAAAAACCAGTTGTCACGGTTACATATTGATACAAGTTATCTACTTGAGCATATTGAAGTGGAGGATGAAGGTTCCCGGGGATATCAAGAGCTATTTCTTTGGAGGGAAAAATCATCTTGTTTAAAGACGTTCTCTGAAGAAATTGCAAGGGATATATTTTCTGTCGGTTGTCTCTTAGCAGAACTTCATTTGAGGAAGCCACTTTTTGACCCAAGCTCATTGACCATGTACTTGGACAGTGGTGTATTACCTGGATTGATGCATGAACTTCCTCCTCACACCAAATTACTTGTTGAAGCTTGCATTCAAAAGGATTGCATGAGGTATTCGTTTTCATTTCTCAGTTTTTAAATACAATACTATATGTTATTCCCTTGTTCTCTCTCACTCTCTCTTTGGGTGACACAATTTAGGAGACCATCGGCTAAGTGTCTGTTGGAATCACCATATTTTCCTACTACGGTTAAGGCATCCTACTTATTTCTGGCCCCTCTCCAGCTTCTGGCTAAAGGTGGATCCTGCCTTCGGTATGCTGCAAATTTTGCAAAGCAAGGAGTCCTCAAGGCAATGGGAACTTTTGCTGCGGAAATGTGTGCTCCTTATTGCTTATCGTTTGTGGTGACTCCCTTATCAGATACTGAAGCCGAATGGGCTTATATGCTACTGAAAGAATTTATCAAAAGTTTGACCCCTAAAGCAGTGAAGACATTAGTCTTGCCTGCCATCCAGAAGATTTTACAGGTTAGTTTTGAGATTTATTTTTTCAGTTTTATTGGGAATATCTTCTTGCACTGTTTCTTATAGACATCTTTGTTTCAGACTACAGGTTATTCACATCTAAAGGTTTCTATTCTACAAGACTCCTTTGTTCGAGAGATATGGAATCGAACTGGCAAACAAGTATATCTTGAAACTGTACATCCTCTTGTTATATTGAACTTATATACTGCCGCTCATAATAGTTCAGCAACTGCTGCTTCTGTGCTGCTTATTTGCTCAAGTGAAGAACTTGGTATACCTATTACCATTCATCAGGTTAAACCAACCCAGAATTCTTGCCTTTGTGACTTCACAAAATTAAAATTATGCGAATCTGTCTTAGAAATAGATAAACAAACACTCACAATACTCCAGCTAACCATTATTCTTTCACCAGACAATCTTGCCCCTGATTCAATGCTTTGGGAAAGGTCTCAGTAGTGATGGAATTGACGTGCTGGTTCGAATTGGTATTCTTGTTCAACGAATTTTGATGTGATTTTTTCTTGAATTGGTATGTTCTTCTTGTAATTCTTTTATGTTCTCAAATTCCAGGTGGTCTATTGGGAGAGAACTTCATTGTCAGACAGATGCTGCCGTTGCTAAAACATGTATTTCATTCCTGTATTGGCGTTTCACGTATGAATAAGCCTGAGCCTGTCCACAGCTGGAGTGCTTTTGCTCTTATTGATTGTTTGACGACAATAGATGGCCTTGTTGCATTTTTGCCAAGGGAGGTGGTTGCGAAGGAGCTAGTTGAAGTATGCGATTTTCTTTCCTTATTAATTCAATGTGAAAACTAGGAGTGTTCTTGGAAATAATTGAATTTTTATATTATACAGGATAAAAGTTGCCCACAGGTTCTGGTTCTTATGGAGACAAATTTTGAATATAGAGTGCTTCAGGTGATGCTTGTGCATGCATTTACACTTGTTTCAGAAATCCAATGATTGTCACCCAGTTGCAAAGGCTGCATTTTCTCACATACTAGCCATTGCGTTACAATTTCCAGTAATGCTATAATACCTCTCTTGTCCAGGTTGCTGCTACTACCCTAATGGCAGTTTGTGAACGGATAGGACCTGATTTGACAGCATTGCATGTTTTGCCACAACTTAAAGAGCTATTTGATGAGCTTGCTTTCTCACCGAGAAAAGCTAATGCTTCTACTTCCTTTGGCAGAAGGCTGAAGGGTTCAAAGCCAAAAATTGACGGAGGGGGTCTGATTGAAAGTCGTATGGACCTTGCGTGAGTTCTTTTTACAGTTCATTGTCCCTGCTTAGTTACTAGGTTACGCTGGAATATAAATTTTGCACATGTTATTGCCTGCCTCAAATATGTGTTGAATTACTAGATTGTTGGCAGGTTGCTTCTGTATCCTTCTTTTGCATACCTTCTTGGGATAGAGAAGCTTCGTCAGTGTTGCACAACATGGTTATTACTTGAGCAATATCTTCTACAATATCATAACTGGAAGGTACAGTAGTGTTTCTTTCACGTGCACTCTCTCTCTCTCAAGGACAGATACACACACACATAGACACAGATAAGTTATACGGCTACCTGACAAATATCCACACATTTTGCACTTCATATTCTGAACCTGTCGTGATTCAGTGGGAACACACAGGAGAATTGTCTCGAAGTGGTTCAGACACTATACTCAGTAAAAGATCTGCATTCGGCAATCGCTCAACTCCTGAATACAGTCCTGCTAAGCTGTTGCTTAATGGGGTTGGATGGTCAATTCCACAATCACAAGGAACTAGAGGTGCCAAAAACATGATGCCTCAAAAACGGTTCTCTGAAATGCATCAGAGTTCAGCTGAAATGCATGCATCAAATTTTAAATTTGAGCCCTGGTTTTGGTTCCCTAGTCCAGCTTCTAGCTGGGATGGGCCTGATTTTCTGGCCCGTGCTGGGGGTGTGAAGGATGAACATCCGTGGAAGATCAGAGCATCTGTTATATACTCAGTTCGTGCGCACCCTGGGGCCTTAAGGTATTTAGCTGTCTGCCCAGATGAATGTACGGTTTTTACTGCAGGAATTGGTGCAGGGTTCAAGGGGACTGTTCAAAAATGGGAGCTGGCTAGAATCAATTGTGTATCGGGATACTATGGCCACGAGGAGGTTTGCTTATACCTGGTTAAATTGAAACCTTTTTTACTGTATTCCTAGTAATCACAAGGATTATTGTTTGTTGTTCCTAGGTTGTGAATGATATTTGTGTCTTAGCGTCTAGTGGAAGAGTTGCATCCTGCGATGGAACAATACATGTTTGGAATAGCCGAACTGGAAAATTAATTTCAGTATACTCTGAACCATCTGTGGATTCTGCACATGTTGCAAGCCCTCCATCTTCTTCCTCCAGGGCCAATCTTGATCAGGTTAATATGCTCAGTTCCAATGCACAGTCGAGTGGAATATTGACTGGGGCATTTGATGGGAGCTTGTACACTTGTATGCATAAGACAGAACTCGGTGAAAAGCTTGTAGTTGGCACTGGAAATGGTTCACTCAGGTAGATAAATAGTATTGCACATATATCCACTTACAAGCTGGTGTAGATGAGATAATGTTTCACACAGCTTTGGTTTTTTTAATGTTCCTTGAATCTTACAGGTTCATTGATGTTGTCCGAGGACAAAAGCTCCACCTTTGGAGGGGGGATTCTATGGAGTCTGGATACCCTTCTCTTGTTTCTTCCATATGCTCCTGTGGGTCTGATAAAATGCAACCGGATGGAGCTTCTTCACCCTCTTGGATTGCAGCTGGATTGAGTTCTGGTCATTGTAGATTATTTGATGCAAGGAGCGGAAATGTTATATCCTCTTGGAAGGCTCATGATGGATACGTGACAAAGGTATTGCAGAAAAAGCCAGAGAAAATCTTCATTTTAAATCAAATTCATTTCTAATTTACTGTTTAACGGGTGCAGTTGGCTGCACCAGAGGACCATTTACTTGTGTCCAGCTCTCTTGACAGGTCTTTAAGAATTTGGGACTTGAGAAGGTAATTCCAGATCCAGACATTCTGTAACGAATACATATATATCATTCTGAAATGCATCACACTATCCAGCTCTCTCTAAACTTGTCAACTCCTTATGCGCAGGAATTGGCCATCGCAGCCCACAATTCTTCAGGGTCACACAGACGGTGTATCTTCATTCTCCGTGTGGGGCCAAGACGTTATTTCAATTTCCAGAAATAAGATTGGAATTTCTTCTCTGTCTAAATCCTCCGATGATGTAAATGTCGCTGAACTTTTATCCCCATTTCTCGCACATATATGATTTGCACTCGCTCACATTTTCTTTTTAAGACTAACAAATAGACGGGTGTGATTATCATTTCGCAGGATGGACAGCAGGCTGTTGCATGTCAAAAACTGTACACGGCGGATCACGGAGCAAGAAATTTTTCGGTGTTGTCAAGCATAAGTATTTTACCCTTCTCAAGGTTGTTCCTGGTTGGAACTGAAGATGGCTACCTAAGAATATGTTGCTGATGCGGGCTATTAGTTTCCTTTCAAATTCTGCTGTACATTCTGTATCACCATTGTTTTTATTTAGATTTATTTATTTATTTTTGTTGTCTTTTAAGTTTATATCCTTATTCCATAGGTTGAGACTGTTGAGTGAAGAAAGGGTGGGTTGCTCTAGATATTCTCATTGTAATGCATTGATTGTAGTTAGAAAATAATTATTTGTATAAAATAATTGTGCAAATTTTTCTTTTACACTAAAGAATATATATGTAATGGGTATATATAATGGGGACGGATCCGTGATACCACTTTTTTTCACACATTTTGTAACGCACGTTTTTGTGAAGCTCACTTTGTAATGTATTTCAAAGATTCAAATATTTTGTTTTAGATATTTTCTCAAAAAATCATGTTTATAAAAAATCATCCAAATCTAAAGCTATATGAATGTTGGATTAAGGGTTTAGGGTTCTTTATAGAACCGTGTTTTTTCATTTTCTTCAATACAAATAAATGTCTTAATGATTTTGGATTTGTTTAGTTTTTTTGCAAAGATGATCTATGAATAATTTTCTAAAAGATAAACTGTTTGAATTGTTAAAAGTACATTACGAAGTGAGCTTCACAAAAATATGTGTAAAAAAGATGGTGCCACACTAACAAGGATCCGCTCCATATATAATATATGACAAAAAGTTTATATTTTCATACGCGCTCTTTTTATTTTTCTCGCTGAGTTGCAGATTTGATTTAAGTTAATAGGTCAAGATAGTTTTGTCCGACTCGAAAGATTCATTTATCAAAAATATTTATTACCCAAAGTGAAAGGAGAAGAAATATGATGCATAACCACTTTTACCCTTAAACGTAAAAGTGAAAAGCCCGTTTAGCCCATCTTAAAGATTAAAGACTAAAGCCCTTGCCTTGTGACTTTCTGTCTCACTCTGCTTGTTTCCGGTGAGCAATGGCGCGGAGTGATTTAGACCTCGGTGCTCTGAACGACGCGTTTAGCTCCGCTCAAATTTCCAAACACGAAGAACCGACTGGTCCGAGCTACACCAACGACGACGGCGATGCCGGTGGTTTGCAAGTCACGTGCTTCAGTGAGGTCGTCAACGAAACCGCCTTCCACCTCCAAATCATCCGCCTTCCCAAGCAGGTTCGTCTTCCATCCACATCTCTCCTCTTGTTTGTTCAATTTAATGCTGAATTGAACTGCCCAAGTCAAAATTTGGGCAACAAAGTTAGTTAAATTTTTGTTTTTTTTTGTTTTGCTTAGAAAAATGTAGGGTGAATTTTGAACAAATTATGATTTCGGTAAAAATTTCTCATTAATTTGACTGTAATTATATGCAAGGATTGGTAGCAACTTTGCAAAATTGGTGTTAATTCTTTATTTTACTTAGAAAAATCTAGGTGATTAATTGCAGATGTGGTTAAATAATTTTCAGAAGTTTGAAACTTTGATCAACTTCTGAATTGGGTAAATTTTTTCCATTATTTTGAGTGTAGATATATGCATGGATTGGTTCGCAACTCTGCAAAAATTGGGTCTTTTTATTTCTGCTTAGGAAAATGTAGGCGATTATTTGCACGTGTTGTTAAATAATTCTCAGAAGTCTCTGAACCAAATCTGAATTGGGTAAAAATTTCTGATTATTATGAGTGTAGATCTATACATGGATTGGTTGCAACTCTGCAAAAATTGGGCATTTGTATGCAGCAGCACCTATGAGACCTGTAAGTTGGTAATTTTGTGTTAAATTTCTTCTTCAATTAATCTCTCTTTACACTTGTGAATTCTGACCTCTTTTTGCTGCTTGGGATTACATTTTTTGACTACAATCATTACAATTGATGCCACAGAATACAGTGGGTGTTACATCCATACTTGGAGGGGCTTCTGATAATACAGGGTCGAGCATTGCTCGAAGATTAGGTAGATTATCAATTTTGTTTAGATAAATTTGGGTCTGTCATTGTCTTTTTATTTATTTATTTTTCTGCCTCCTCCATCGTCTGACATGCCGTTATTTTCAGTGTTAAAGACTGGACTTAACATAATCCTGGCTTGCAACATTCCTAAGAACAGTCCCATGCTTGAGGTCTGTACTCTCTGTCTTGAAGATATGGAGAAACACACATGAACATAAGACTATCTGATGTCTTTTTCTTTGTCGTTTGCATATATGCAGGAATGGATTGTTCGTGTTTGCACATTTTGTTAGCTATTTTCACTGAATCATTTGCCCCTTCTTTTTGTGATTTCAGGCAGATGCTGAAAAATTGCTGGTTCAGAAGCTAATCAATCTTGGGTACACAAGGCCAAGGTCCGGAGGATTGTCGTCATAGCTGGGGACTTTTGATCCTGCTGGGTATGAGGAATGATTACTAGTCTGGTTACAGCTGTCAAGTGTCGTTGGAACCCTTACCAGTCTGATTATAGTCGTAAAGTTGACACTTTTTGCACGGTATGTTGTGCTTATACGCGTATCAGTTGGGGGGCGACCAGTTCTGTCGGTTTTAGATTTTTTTTTATTGATTGCAAAGTATTTCCAGAAAGGAAGCCACAGTTTATGAGTTTCTGATGTTTTTTTTTTTGGTAAACGAGTTTCTGATGTTTATGATTAAGAAGAATCCAACTTCCAACCGGAGACTTGTACGTTTTCATTGCCGACTTTTTGTATTGTTGATTGTAGAAATTGATGACTTGCATGGTCATGGCTATGGCGGTGGTTTATCTCGTACTCATTCTTTCTCATCCTATTACTTCCACTACCAAAAATTTGACTTTAGATTACACTGGATAGGCATCCAGACCTATGTTACCGATGCCTTTCAATTCATAATTCGCTCATGCTGTGCAAGCCGCCCTTGTAGGAACAAGAGATATGTGATGACTCTGCTTTGGCATCAAATCCCACTCGCTCACTCACATGGGGTAAGGAAAGTAGGTGATGTGCTTTATATGTGCACTGCACATGACCAAACTCTTGTCACTTTCTTTTCCAACCTCGTATGCCAAGTAATTAAACATGCCATTAATCCAATCCAATTTTAGATGCCAAATGAGGCGATAGGGAGATTAGGGACAAATGCACTAACTAGAAAGCACATGCCATTAAGTCTACCATTCGTCGGGATTGAAATTGATAAGTTTCTTTATTTCCAAAGGCAATGTAGGACATTAACGAAAGACACTCTATGTTTTGTAAGAAATGGAGACTACACTCTATGTTTTTTTTTTTTTTTTTTTTTTTTTGACATGATATGATAATCTACACTAAATTCATCTAAATTTCTGGAAGGATATGAGGTTTTTGTTTGTAAAGAAAGAAGGATGAGCAACGGAGGATGGTTAGCAAAAATACACTTAATATAAATTATATTGAATTACTCACTTTCTTTATCGGTATTCAGAATGTATGAAGCTATTCAATAGTTTTCTTTTTAATGAAATCGGAAAACGAAGAGATTGAACAACGAATTTATTAAATTTACTACATTATAGAGATGCAAAGACATATCCCTTCCAACGTGCAGCAAGCTCATTGCATGCTTGTACTCCCGAACAACGAATTTATTAAATTTAATACATTATAGAGAGATGAAAAGACATATCTCGTCCAACGTACATCAAGCTCATTGCATGCTTGTACTCCCTTCGCTAATGACATTGTATATAGGTTACTTCCTCTATGACATTATATAGGTTAGCCTTTACATTTGTTAATCCATTTCAATTTTATTGCCATGTCTTTTTATTCCTTTCAGCAAAATGTTTAGATATTTATCTTCCTTATATTACCGGTTTTCAAATTTCAAGACATTGTTGTGTGTCTCAGATACCTGATATATGATTGCATCAACACTTTGTTTCACGGTTTTCGACATCATATTCATATTCACCTCCAACTCATTACGCTCTAAAAATTGGATGGTTTTCATTGCTTAACAAATCTTCGGCGGACAAATACGAGACGGGAGATTTTGACGCTGGAGGATACAAATGGTTAAACCCTCATTATATCTTCTGCTAGCGTTTGAGTTTAATAACATCTTCTGCAAACTTATGTTTCAATTTCACTGTTTGGCATCAGTTCCATGACATTTTTTTGGTGATGCAAGAATGTGTTTTTTATATTACGTGCTGTGTAAGCTGGTAAATTTTTTTTTTAGCCATACTGTATGCTTGCTCTCAGGAAACTAGTACTCTACCCGAATGGAAACAAGAAAAATGCGGAAGGCTACATCTCTGTTTACTTGGAAATCGTTGGAGCTGATTCTCTTCAGACCGTATGCGAAGTTTATGTTGATTTCAGGCTCTTTTTGCTTGATCAGAATAAAGGCATGTTCCTTGTTCTTCAAGGTACATTATATCTACTTCAAAACCTAATTCCCATCAAGTGATCATATTCTTTGAGGAAAAAAAATAAAAAAAGTGATCATATTCATAGACCCGAAATTTTTCTTGTTAAATAGCAATGCTCTCTACTCAATTCCTGATCATTATTTTTTTTCTTTTCATATTCCATAGATGCCAAAAAGGAAAAATGCTCCCATGGGATGATGCGTTATTCAGGATTTGATAAGCTTATCTTTTATCATTTACCGATGCTTCCAACGGTTATGTCATTAATGATTCCTGCGTGATTGGTGCTGAGGTCTTTTTTTGTAAAGAAAAAAGAGATGGCAAAGTAGAGTCTATATTGACGATCAAGGATGCTGTCATCTAAAAGCATGTTTGGAAGGTTGAGAACTTTTCAAAGTTAGGTGATGACTCTACAAATCAGAACCCTTCACCGTCGGAGAACGGAAATAGTATCTCTGCCTGGACTTCACATATCTAGATGTGGCTTATCAAGCCCCAGTTCTAAAGTCCTTGTTCACCAAATGACTTGTTATTGAAGAGATTTTGATTACTTTTGTGAATTGAAAGACCCCTTTTCTGCTTTTAAAATGTGTAATGCGTTAAACATATTGAGCCATTGACATGCACATTTTTAACATGTCACCTTATCGTGTGAGGTTATTTAAGATAGATATAACCTTAACATTTACGTAAGGGGCATTTTGATATAGATGCCTCAAATTTGAATTTTTTTAATCAAACATCTATAACTTTTAAACTTTTGATCAAACATTCTTCTACTAATTTTTAATTAAAAATTATGATTTTTATTGTATTTAATTAACCAACTAGTTCAGAAAATAATATCACAAATATCCTAAAATTACCACAAACATCCTATCTTATCTTATAATAATTCGTTCAAAATGAATTTTTCTTATTTAAATAATTTTTTGTTTTAAATTCTAAAAACACATAAACATCCTATTAACATACAATTATGAAATATAACATGCACATATATTAAATATAACGTACCAAACAGATATATTAAATATAACAAACCAATCATTTGGTATGTTATATAAATTTAATCTGGGTATGTATTAGTATTTTGGTACGTTATAAAATATTGCTTTTGGTACGTTATGCAATTCTTTATTTAGTACGTACCAAGTTATTAGTACATTGTATTATCCTTATTTTGGTACGTACAAAACTTATGGTACGTTATGTGTAAGTTGTGTAACCCAAAAAAAGATAACTTTTCACATTAAAACATTGCACTAAAAAATATTTTGTCAACTCTTAATAATTAATTATTGGAATAAGGACTCATTTTAAATAAAAATAAAAATGTGAAAACTCTTAGTTCACGTTTCTACTGTAAGTAGTTGTTAAAAAAATTCAAATTTATTTTCAGTTGCATGAAATTAGGCAGTCTAGTCTACATCTCAATTTTAATTATAAAAGAACTCTTGTTTTTTTTATAATCTATATAAAAGGTTGAGTTGGAAATTGGAAAAGCTATATTTCATCCAATTAATCTTGAACCCCAGTACATATAATTGAATCCTTAAATTGAGGAAGGGATGAGATTCCATAAAAATAGCAATAAATTAATGAATATTATTGAGTGCATTTTTTTACATAGAAATGGATTTAAAAGAATTTATAAAATACTTAAATTAAGAATATACCTGGAATATAAAGTTTAATTAAAAGTAAAAACACTTTAATCAAAAGTTGAAAAGTAACAAATGTTTAATTTAGAAAAATCTAAAATGAGGCATCTAATTCTAATTTTTCCTTTACGTAATAATGCCTTTTTAGAAACAACCAAAAGAAACATTTCAACGTTCATGTATCATCTATTAACTCATTGTGTCCCGGCCGGTTCAAATTTCAAACCCTCCCATTCCTTTCAGTGTTGAATGATGTAAAGTGTTGCTTATAACAAAAACAAAAATAAAACATCTGTCACTCAGTAGCATCTTAGTGTTTAGCATAAAAAACTTGAGTAATGCTAAGGAGACTAAATTATTTACAAACTAAATGATGTGTCACCAATAAGAAATAAGCACGTTAATCAACACTTGAGTAATAATCCAATCATCAAGTTCTATATCATTTTTAGTTTACAAAGTTTTGTCTACAACTTTAGGCTATCTCCAACCGAAGGGTCCAGAGGGCCAGAGGGTCGAAAATAGTCTGAAAAAGGTCTCCAACCGAGGACCAGGCCAAAGGGCTCTTGGGCCCCATTGGACAAAAAAGGGCCAACTGGCCGATCCAAACGAGCCAACTAGTTGGCCCCAGGCCGGGCTAGAATTCAAATGCAACGGTCAACTAACCGTTATTTTTGAAATTTTTTAATTTTTTTTTACAAAATTTGTTTAAAATTTTTTAAAAACTCTTTTTTTTTTCCCTATACCTTCCTAAACCATTAAACATTACATAACATTAAGTAACATGAAACAACATTAAACAACATTAAATAACATTAAATAACATTAAAGAACATAAAAATTATACAACATAAAAAAAAAAACATTTAACAACATGAAACTTAAACAACATTTTAAAAAACATTTAACAACATAAAACTTAAACGCCTACTCCATGCTATTTTTGGCCCAAAGATGTGCAACAAGATCCTGTTGTAGGTACTTGTTTGTGGCACGAGAACGTATCATTCTATAGCGCCTCATGTACAAATTAGGCCTATTATATATTTTTGCACGAGCCATTCTTAACCTATTTGGATCGTCTTGGTCGTCATCGGACTCTCCATCAATATACCCATCTCACTCATCCTCAACAATTATATTGTGTAATATGATGCAAGACATCATGATGGAGTCCAAATTTTCTCAACTCCACCCTCTTGCCGGTTCGCTGATGATCTTCGACCGTGCTTGTAGAATACCGAAAGCTCTCTCAACATCTCTCCGGTATGCCTCTTGGTGTAAGGTAAACAATTTTTTGGCGTCATTTGCAGGGTTTGGAATTGCTTGGACAAGTGTCGCCCACTTTGGGTAGATGCCATCTGCCAAGTAATACCCTATATTGTATTGACGGCCATTGACGTAGTAGTTAAGTTGAGGTGCTTTACCTTCTGTCAGGCTATTGAATAGGGGTGAACACCCAAGAACTGTAATGTCATTTTGGGATCCAGGGACTCCAAAGAATGCATGCCAGATCCATGTGTTATACGAGGCAACCGCCTTTAACACAATAGTTGGCTTTCTCGACCTTCCGCAGAAGCCTCCTTGCCATCCAGTGGGACGATTATTCCAATCCCAATGCATGCAGTCTAATGACCCTATCATGCCAGGAAACCCACAGTATTCAGCTTTGCGAAGGAGCCGATCCAAGTCTTCTTGATTTGGCTAGCGAAGGTACTCGTCGTTGTAAATCTGAACAATTGTGACACATAATTGTTCAAGAGTATCAAGGCATGTAGACTCAGACATACCATGGGTTTCATCCATCGAATCAGCTAGGGAGCCATAAGCCATCATTCAGAGTGCAACAGTAACCTTCTGATGAGGTGAGAAACCATGGATGCCTGCTCTGTCCCGCTTCTGTCGAAAATATGGATTGACCTGCTGGACATCATGAAGTAAACGCTTGAAGAGATGACGCCTCATCCTGAAGCAACGTCTGAAATCTTCTTCTGTGTACACCGAGTTGGGCTTGAAGTAGTTGTTCATCAGATTGGCATGCATCATTGCTCTGTTTCGTGGTTTGTAAGAGCAACTAGCAACAGAGCCACCCCATTGAGGTTGTTGCGTAGTTGGCTGACACACCATGGCCGCAGCCATGTTTGCTGCTTTGTTTTATGTGTTGCGCCATGCTTCATCTTCTTGATCAGACTCCTCATCTTCTCGTCTCATCTGTCTTCCAATTTGAAATTGGATGAGGACCCTCAGTTGGAATTCGAAGAGGATCCAAAGTTGGAATTCATTGCAAACTTGAATTGAAAGAGATTGAATTCAAAGGTGTGTGAATTATAGCCCAATATCCACCCTATTTATAGCCCAAAAAAAATTCAAATCCAACGGCTAGCTGATGTCACTTAGCCGTTGGATTTGAATTTAAGTTGTAGTTTTTAAATAATAAATTATGTTTGGCTCTATGGCCCTTTGGCCCTCGGTTGGAGACGATTTTTTGTGATAGGGCTAAAACGAACCCTATGGCCCTCGGTTGGAGATGGTAAGAAATATGGTCTTGCACTGTTCATTAAAATATTAATTTCTTGGAGGGCCAAATGGCTAAAACGGGCCTTTTGGCCAACCTTCGGTTGAAGATGGCCTTAGTCTCCCTAGCATTACCCAAAAAAATTTGTTTGGATTATGCTATTTGGTAATAGAAAGCAACATTAATAGCTATTCAGTGCAAAGAGGGTAGAGGTGATTTACTATGGGATACAATTAAGTTCTTGTTGAGAACTTGATTAACAACGTGTTATGCACAAGCATGTTTGGAAGGTTGAGAACTTGTCAAAGTTAGATGCATATGCTGGGTGCTACTACTCTGAAGTATTCACTGCTGAAGACTTGAAGTGGTATATTTGATGATAAGATATTTAACTCTCGAAAATTCATTTTCCATCTTATCAATAACTTTTTTAGAAAATGTTGTTAATCTTACTCGAGCGTCGAATCTCTTATCCTCCTATCATAATACAGCTAAATCACCTTTGTTAATTTTTTTCTTCAATGGGTTGCTAAAATTTTTCTTCGATGTGTATAAAACCGTTGTTTTAATTAAAGTAGGATGTTCATGTCTTGAAATGTAATCTTATTCTTCATGTGATGGCTGTTGCAGGAAGCTACGGTTTTATCCTAAGGGAAATCAGAAAGGAAAGGGTACACATATTTCCATCTCCACTTGGAATTGAATGATCTAAAGGAACCTGTTAAAACCCTCTCTCCTCTTAAAAAGGTGGCTTGAGCCATCTTTCGTGGAAATCTGTTAAAACAACTTGATGGTGAGTGTTATTTAGACCCGTTGAACAATTAGGCTCATTAAATCTTCTACATAGGTTCATTGACTCTTAGGTTCGAATTTTCGGGACTTTAATTTATATTTTATTAATCTTAGAGTTACAAAGTTTGGTTTTTCATAATTAGTCATTAAAAATCCGTATTGGATCCCACGAACGCATAAGCGAAAACTGTATGCGAATCGGAGTTATTGAAATGTTATTTGTTGTTGATTGTGAGTTGTCTGGTAGTTGTTTAGAACGCTATGTCTTCTAGATAATGCCATGAGAATTTTTGGAAGTCATTGCAAATACAAATTTTTGTAGATTAACAAAATGGTGAACTATGATTGGCTTGATCCCTTCACAGGGTACATAGGCAGTCTAACCCTATGGTTAGGTGTAGCCACAAAATAAAATAAATTTTTTCTACGATTTTGAATTATTAGTTTATTTTTGTCATGTCTCGAGATCAAAGTGTGACAACTTTAATAGTATTAGAACTTAGGTATTAAGTTCTCGTACCTCTACCATAAGATGAGCACTATGAGTTAAAGAAAAAAAAGAAGAAAAGCAAAAAGAAAAGGTTGACAACAAAGCAAAAAGAGAAAGTTAAAAGCAAAAAGAGAAAGTTGAAGTTGACTTCCAATATTTCTCAATGGGGACGAGGATAATCTTTTTTACGAAGATTGTAGAGATCCTCATATCTTATCCGTTCATTATACATCGTGCGACTAGTTATCGTTAGGTATTATTTGTGTTCAATTTTATATAAAAATAATTTAAAATAATTTCTGACCACATAATGTACGATGAATAAATATGAATCCTCACAAAGATGATCCAGATGGGATTCAAATCCTCTCAATGGAGCTGCAAACCAGTCCCTAAATCTATTATCGCAACAGCACTAACAAGAACCTTTTCATATTCTTCTAGATAACTGGCTCAGTGCCTCGGGTTCAAGTTATGTTGCTAATTCAAAGTTCCAAATTTTCATTTTAATGGGCATCAATATTGCCTCATTTTGCTTGGGTAGAAAGGTTTGAGTGCTTTATGTTGGAATTTGAAGAAAGACCTTTGTGTGGTTTGAAGATTATATATATGGGTAAGCTCCTCTTGAAGCAAAAGATAACTGTTTAGCCTTAACAGTTTGTTAATCAATTCCAATTTTATTGCCATGGCTTGTAATCCCTTTCGACAAAATGGTTAGATACCTTATCTGCTTTATATTACCAGTTTTCAGATTTCAGGAGATTGTTGTATGCCAGAGATGCCTGATATACGTTTTCATCAACACTATTTTGTTTCAGGGTTTTCAACATCATATTCAGATTCAGCTCCAACTCATTACACTCTAAAAATCGGGTCATTTTCATGGCTAACCAAAATTTTTGCGGACAAATATGAGTCGGGTGGATTTGAAGCTGGAGGATACAAATGGTAAATCGCCCATTATATCATCTGCTAAAGTTTGAGTTTACTATCATCTTCTGCAAACTTATGTTTCACACTCACTGTCAGACATTAGTTCTATGACATTTTCTCTGTAATGCAATAATGTGTTTCGTGTATCATGTGCTGTGTAAGCTGGTTAAAAAAAAATGTTAGCCATACGCCCCATATTGTATGTTTGCTCCCAGGAAACTAGTGCTCTACCCGAATGGAAACAAGAAGAAAAATGTGGAAGGCCACATCTCTGTTTACTTGGAAATGGTTGGAGCTGATTCACTTCAGACGGGATGCGAAGTATATGTTGATTTCAGGTTCTTTTTGCTTGATCAGAATAAAGGCACGTTCCTGGTTCTTCAAGGTACATTATACCAACTTCAAAGTTAATTCTCATCAGGTGAACATATTCATAGACTGGAAATTTTTCTTGTTTGCAAATTGCAATGCTCACTGCTTATTTGCTGATATTATTTTTTACCCTGCATCTTCCATAGATGCCAGTAAAAAGGAAATATGTTTCCATGGGATGATGCGTTATTCGGGATTTGATAAGCTTATCACTCTTAAATCATTTACTGATGCTTCCAATGGATATGTCATTGATGATTCCTGTGTGATTGGAGCTGAGGTCTTTGTTTGTAAAGAAAGAAGAGCTGGCAAAGGAGAGTCAATATCAATGATCGAGGTTGCTGTTATGTGCAAGCATGTTTGGAAGGTTGAGAACTTTTCAAAGTTAAGTGCTGACTGCTGCGAATCAGAACCATTCACTGCCGGAGAACGAAAATGGTATCTCTTCTAGGCCCTTTATATTAATGCCCTTAACAAGAGAATTTTTAATTTTTAATCTTTAATCCACAGTATAATCACGTATCACTCATCTTGTTTTACCTGCATGATAATAGAGTACTAATCACCCTTGTTAGCTAAAGTCAATTTTCCTCCAAACAAAAGCATATGGTTTTTGAGTTTCAAACTATATATGCAATTTTAACTACACAACTTTCGCACTAGATGTGGTCGATCACTGTAAAACATGTTGAATTTTTGCTTCCAATGTAGGACTTTGCTCTTTTAATTCAAACTCAAAGAGGTGAGGTGAATAGGGTCCCATCCCAATTAACGAGAGATACGTAATAAAAAGTCATCATATTCTTCCCAATGTTGCAGGAAGATACTGCTTTATCCCGAGGGAAATGGCGATGGAAAGGGTACTCATATTTCTCTTTTCTTGGAATTGGATGATCTGGAAAAAGTTCCTGGTTCCAAAGTATTTGCAGAGTTTTCCCTGCGCATTGTAGATCAAATGCATGCCAAACATGAGTGGTTTATAGGTAAAGATTGTCCTATTTCAGTGTTTAATTGTATGAATCCTTCATAACATCAGGGTGTATTATGTGTAGCTAACAACTGGTTCAGTAACTCAACTCAGGATTGGGGTTGGTCTACGTTCCTTAAACTGGAAACCTTCAATCAGGCACACAAGGGGTTTCTGTTGAACGATACTTGCATAGTGGAGGCAGAGGTCACTATCCATGGAATTGCAGAAGGACTATAGTCAGCTTGTATTTGGTTTCAGATATTGTGAAAATGATGTTAATTGACTTGTGAATACGAATGTAGTTCTGGATCCGCGATATGGTTTGTCCTAAAAGTGGTGTTCTATAGAACCCTAGAGCTGCAATCCTTTCCACCAAATGACTTGTGATTGAAGTGTGTCTTGATAGGACCTGTTTTCTTAAAAAATCTGTCCTGTGAGAAATATGTCGAGTCTTGATCAGTTATTTTAAAGTAGCTTATCTTGTGTTTAGCTAAAAACTTTGTTTGGTTAGTCTAACCTTAACTTGTTTGACAATGCTACACCGTAAACATTGTTCCTTTGCATAAGAATTCAAATTGCAGGATGTGTTTCGAAGCACCCACAAGCAGGTGATGGATACCTTTTCAACGAAACAAAGGCAACCTTTTTGAAGCAAAGCATAACAATTCAATCTTTAAAAGGTTTCATGTTAGGAATAACACCTTTAACTTTTCCTTATAAAAGCAGGAAAACATATTTGATTCTGGAACTGAAAACCGGTTGATTTCTCTGTAATCGATTATTGGAAACTTAAGTTTATTGAGAAATATGAATCCAGGGATTGACCGGTTGATTTCAGTCGGGTTCATTTCTCCAAAAATTCACTGGAGAAATATGAATCCAGGGATTTTGAAGCCGGAGGATACAAATGGTACAATCCTTTCTCTCAGTTTCTAAGAACAAATTCTTACTATTTCTTTTTTCATAAACCTTCCATCAATTACTAGTATTTTCTTCTTATTTTCGAGCTGCTTAATTTATAATAGTATAATTTGTTGTTTTGCTGCAGGAAACTGGTTTTCTATCCAAACGGAAACAAGAACATGAATGTGAAAGAACCTCTCTCTACTTGGTAATGCCAGGAACAAATGGCCCCCAGATTTCTTCGGAAGTGTATGCTGTTTTCAGGTTGTTTTTGCTTGATCAGAACAACAGCCACTACTTTGTTTTTCAAGGTACTATTTCTTTCATTCAATTCAAACAATCAACAAGCTTATAGTTCTCATATTTGCTAAGCATCGTCTCATTTTCTTATATGTTTTCCCCGTGCATTGCTTAGAACAAAAGGAAAGGCGCTTTCATGGGATGAAACTCAATTGGGGGTTCGATCAATTCCTCTCCCACAAAGCTTTCACTGAAGCTTCCAATGGATTCCTCATTGATGACACCTGTGTGTTCGGAGTGGAGGTCTTTGTTTCTAAAGATCGAAGTACAGGCCAAGGACAATGTCTATCAATGTGGTAAAGGATCCTGTTATGTACAAGAATACTTGGAGGATTGACAACTTCTCAAAGCTAGATGCTGAATCCTACGACTCAAAAGTATTTACTGCTGAAGACCTGAAATGGTATATAACCCTAAGCTTGTTTTTTTTTTTTTGGAAAAATGAGGAAATATATTGAAAGAGACAAGTACAAGTGGAGTCATAGAAGACTCTGATCCCAGCTAGGGATACATAGTGATACCAACCATACAGCTCCCTCTGTAATAAATTTCTCTTGAAGACATCGGAAACTTAAGCACAGTTTAACTAAAAGTTTTGTAAAAGTTTTGGTTGTTTTGCAGGAAGATACAGTTCTATCCCAAGTTAAAAAGGCAATGGAGTTGGTGCCCATCTGGCTCTTTATTGGGCGTTAGCCGAACCAAAATCTCTTCCTCCTGGCTGTAAAATATATGCAGAGTTTAGCCTACGCCTCCTACACCAGGTGCATGCCAGGCATCAGTTTGGTAAAGGTATAAAGATTTGCTTAATCCTATTGCTACATAATCATATGAGGAAATAAGGATATGAAAATGTTATAAACTTCAAAATTAAGGGTGTTTTATTGCCGCCCCCTTTGAAATTCACCCCATGAACGACGACGACGCTTGAGTTCTTCGTGGCGTTTGAATCTTGATGGCATACGATACAACGTGGTGATGCTTACTATTGAACTTGAGTTCTGTGGAAAGTTGTTTGATAATATATGCTTGTAACCTACTGAAAATGTTCACAATTTTTGGTTGGTTCTTGCGAAATGTTGACTCTTGTTGGGCTTCTAGTAGAAAGCAACTGAATGTTTTGAGTAACACTAAAAGGACGATAATACATAGACAACAATTTAATCTGTTGTTTAGGGTCATTTAGTTCTAATTTTTATGAAAAGTTCGTAACGTCTTTGTGCGATAGATTCCAAGATACTCGAAAACTTATAAAACTTTTGGTGCTTGTAGTAAATTACTGTTTCAGTGCCTTAAATTTAGAGTGGGGATGGTGGAGATTCATTACACTGGGATTTTTCAATCAGGTAGGCATGGCGTTTGTGTTGAAGGATACATGCTTCGTGGAGGCAGAGGTCACTGTCCACGGAATTACTAGTGCACTATAGCCAAACAGTAAAACAGTAAAAAAATGCCTGCTATACCAGAAATTACCATTCGCCCGACGAACCAAATTTCGTTGAGCGAAGTGCCTTTACTCAATGGAATAAAAAAACATTGGTTGGGAAAAAATGGTCAACGTTTTAAATTTTTTCAGAGGCTTTAGGCGACGGAAACATTTCGACGAGCAAAGTAAATTCATCAGACTAAATTTATGCACCAAGGGAAAAATGTTGGCGCCTATTTTTCTAACTTTTGCCTAACAGAACAACAATTCGCTGGCGAGCGTATCTTTACCTGACGAACCCTGTCGTCGGACAAATCCCAATTCATTAAATATTTCATTGGTCAATTCTCCTTTTTCTTGGTGACTTAGGGTTTAGAGTTTATATTTCGTCGGGAAATTTCAAAATTCATTTACTTAAATTTAAAAAATAATGGATTGATAATCTTAATTGGTTTTTTTTAATTTTTTTATTGGCTTCTGTGTTGCAGAAGAAGGACGAGTACCTCGTCAATATCTCCCAACAACAACCCGACACGCCAATGGAGGAGCTGACACCTGATCCAGAGGTGCTGCTACCGCTCAAAATTTACAGGTTAATAAATTAAAACACTAAACCTTTGGTGGGCTTAGGATATGGACTAAAATGAAATGGACTCGAAGATTTAAGTGGTTCACCCCTCAAAACTGGGCTACACGACTGTGTTGCTCGAATTATATTGATTTCAAGACTAAAAATAGGGCTCGGCTAATACATGAACCCTCTCCCTTTTCAGTTGTCCAACACCAATACAGGAGGTTCCCGCGCCTTTATATATGCCCTCAATGAACCTCCCCTCCCCCACAATCTTGGTCTTCCCAACTTGGCATTTAATGTGCCACCTACATAGCCTAGCATACTAACACCTTTTCACCTATCAACAAGATATTAGGCGGTGAAGTGACATGTGTTTGGTCGAGATTGCGCGTCCTTTCAGAATGAAGCGGGTCGAGCGCCCTGCTCGGCCTTGGTTATCCAACCCCATCTTTTCGAGCACTGAACTTTACGTCTCATCCTAGGTCTTTGGCACTAAATGTGATCCATCACGTGGCCTGGTTAACTTTTGGGTAGGCCTGTCCTTGGAGACTTGTGTCATAAAGCTGTCAGCCTGCCCACTTGCCCTTGGAGGTCGAAAGGTTCTTTACATATCCTAGTCGAGCTGAACTTATAGGCGGTTGGCTTTAGTGCTTGGAAGTATCCTCTCCTAAGCCCATTGGACCTTGGACTTTTTGATCTCCCTTAGGCTTTATGTGGCTTCTTTCCCGACCTACACCATTATGTGAGTCTAAAAGTGCCCAACATTAACAGGTGTCTCTATAGTTATTGATGGACGGGGTTAGGCAACAGAAAGGCAAAAAATTACGCAGCTTATGAGCGGGTCGAGTTTGGGACCTCAAGAGATCTTCTTCATCTAGCTTTTAGCTTCCAAGCACGACATCTTCTAGATTGGAACAGTTGGAGATGGAGTTAGTGAGCCAACGAGAAGAAGTTGCCTGCAAGCGAGAAGACGCGCACCTGAGTGAAGAAGCTTGGGAAGAAGCGGCGTGCCATCGAGAGGAGGAGCTTTAGCACTACATTTCTAGTATAGCTCAAGCATACAGCCTTTGGCATTTGCGCCCCCGATCCTCTGATGACCTTCAACCGCCATCCTACTAGCCACCCCACTGGTAGTTAGTTTAGAATATTTTACATACATTTGCACGAATATTTCAGTTTTAATATAATTAAATATTGCCACTTAGTACTACTGTCTAGTGGTATTCCTCTCACTTGTATGTGAGGGGTATTAGGTTTGATTCTCACCAAAGGCGAATTTGAACCACATTATGAGGCTAAGCCCACCCCTCCCCTTACTATAAATACTATTGTTTGTTAAAAAAAAAAAAATTAAATATTTTTTTAATATTATAATTATTTTTAGATTGGTAGATTAATATAATTAAAGCTAATTAATTAATTTAAATATGATTTAAAAAAAAAAAAAAAAAACCTTTTGCCCAATGATACGTTCATCGAGCATGTATTTTTATTATTTTCTTTAAATTAATTACCCGATGACTAGTTTGTCGGGTGCATTATTTTCGTTGGGTCTAGTTGGTAAACACACTTTAAGCAACGAAAATTAAAGTTTTGTCGAGCAGAAGTTTGAGCGACGAACTTGGCCCAACGAATGTCTGCCAAGTAAAACCCTGGGTGACGAAATAGTGTTTGACCCGATGAAATCCTTTCATCTGAAAAGAAGTTTTTTTTTTTTTTTGTAGTGTTTAGGGGTGTAAAATAGGGAAGCAAAACTAATATACCGGAGATCAATAAACCAAGTTTCAAGGTTAAGCTCCTTCTCTGCCTGAATCAATTAACGAGTTAATATTTCCTGAGCAAAAACCAAAAAGGATAGCAGCTTTTTATTTTTCAACTACAAACGCAAATTCAACACAGTTGTTTCTAACCTCTTCACATCATGGGTAACCTTAGCTTTGACCAAGCTGCAGGTAAGATGCGTCGTGCTCAAAACTGGTGCTGTTTAGGGACTACAAATTCCAACAATGTCTTTGACGGCCCAATTACTGGACAATGAGTGAAAGACAAAAGGAGAAAAGCAAAAAGAAAAAGTTAAAGCCAAAAAGAAAAAGTTGAAGTTGACTTCTAATACTCCCCTCAAGCTGGAGAGATTTTTCGTTATGATCAACATATGAGGTGGTATATTATGTACTATTATACAAATGGTGAGATATATATGTTAAAAAGTTAATAATTTAAAAAATAAAATTTCCTACTACTTACATAAAAACACGTGGTGTACCACCCGCGTTTTCGTCACAATGAAAAATTTCTCCTCAAGCTGATCAAGGAGATTGACTGTTTCAAAGCTTGGATGGAAGTCGATGAAATTGAGTCATGGGTAGGGCCTTGGTGAGAACATCTGCAAGCTGATCATGGTTGCGAGGATAATGAGTTTGAATCATCTGGGATTAAACTTTCTTTCGAATGTAATGGCAATTGACTTCGATATGCTTAGAGTATCTCCAAGGGAGATGTTGAATTCAAAACATCAAATTAAATTTGATGGCTTAGAGCATCTCCAAAGGATATGTCAAATATAGTATGTCAAATATAATATGTCAAAATTTTATTTGATGGTTGATGTGGCAAATTGAGTACAAGTGCTAAATCTTTTTTTTTTTCAATGGATGTGTCAAATATTTATTTTATTATTTCATTGGGCTTAGAGTTACATTAACTATTAAAAAATAATCAAAATTAATTTTAGTTTGTATTCTTTTAGTTGTTAATGGGACCTATGCATTAAAAAATTAAATTAAATATATTTGACTCATTTGTTTGCTGTAAAAAAAGATAGCTAGAAATCAAGGAGTCAAATGACTCACATGCCACATCATATATGGTATATTCATTGGAGAACACTTGAATGTCTTTTAATCCTATTTGACATATTTAACATTTCATTCGGAGATGGTCTTCTGTAGCAATTTGACATCTTCATTTATTTTATGTTTCTTTGTTATTATTTTAGTCTTGATATACTAGAAATTGACGCTTCTCTCCTCACTGCCAATTTTGACGGCATGGAGGCAATGACAGTGTGCACTGGTGCTTGATTGTCACAAATAGACCTGCGCACAGTACAGTTCGGTTCGGGATAGAGGTGGAACCAAAACCGAAACCGAAACAAATTTTGGTACCGGTACGTTACGGTGTATGGGGGTGGAATGAATGTGTGTGGAACCGTTCCATACCAGTTCGGCATGAGATAGTTTCGGTTTTGGGCTACAATGACAGAAAATTCCCAGAAATTTCTGGTTGGATCTGGGATCAGTGAGCTTCAAAATTCCCAGAACTTTCAATTGGCAAAATGATGAATTACGATTGACTCGATCCCTTCACAGGTTAGGTGCACAACAAAGTAAAATGAAAGGCTTCTACACTGTTGAACTATTAGTTTGTTTTTGGTCATGCTTCGGGATTGGAGTGTGACAGCTTTAATGATGAGATGTGATATTCACACACCCTATTTTACTTCTCTCATACCCTTCTAATTTTTGGCCGTCGGATAAAATGAATTGAAGAAAATCAAAAAACAAAAATTAACAAAAGGTATGTAAGAAATAAAAAAAGATATGTGTATAGCACACTCTTTAATGATATCTGAACTTAGGTATGAAGTTCTCGTACATTTTCATTCGAGCGAGAATTATCAGTGAAAGAAAAAAGGAGAAAAACAAAAAGAAAAAGTTGACAGCAAAGCAAGGAAAAAGCTAAAGCATAAAAGAAAAAGTTGAAGTTGGCTTCCAATATTTCTCATTAGAGATGCAAAGAAGTGCCTAAATCTATTATCGCAACAGCAGTAACTGAGAACCTTTTCGTATTCTCCTTTTATTGCAAAGCAGTGCTTAGATTATAACTGGTTCAGTGCCTCGGGTTCAAGTTATGTTGCTAATCCAATGTTTCAAAATTTCATTTTAATGGGCATGAATATTGCCTCATTGTGCTTTGGACAAGGTTTGAGTGCTTTGTATGGGAATTTGAAGAAAGACCTTTGTATGGTTTGAAGAGTAAAGTATGCTGATAGGAGCATATTTACATCACTTAGTTAGCTTGTTTCCTTGCATTTAGGTTGTTAGTTCTTAGTTATTTTAGTCTTTTAAGCCATTTTCGTGTGTTTTCAGGTTCTAAGGGCTAAAGGAGCAAGAAAGTGCATTTTGGTGCCTTGTGGAGCAGTTTTAGGCTTGGGATGGATTGCACATGCTTGGAGCTAAGTGGATGGACGAAATTGAAGATCAAATGAGCTTAGGATTGAATGAAGAATGAAGAGTTCAAAATTGGAAGCCAAAGTTTCTAAAGTTGGAAGTTTCTATTCTTGGAGGTTTCCATTCTTGAAAGTTTATATTCTTGGCTTAGAAGTTTCCTAATCCTTCATCTCCTATGTTCCAGCCATAAAAGGGTTCCAAAACATGTTAGGTTGCCTCATTACATGTTTCTAGAAGTCCTAGAACCTTTCCCTAACCTTGCCACATATCTCCTTTCCCTTTTCTTCCAAAATCTGCCACATAAGTGCCTTTCCCTTTCTCTCCACAACCTTGCCGCACAAGGGATCCTCTTCTTACCTATTTTCTGACCCAAAATCACATTCCCTTTGTGTTCTATGCCTTGCCGCACAAGGAGGAGCCTTTCTTACTTATTTTGTGCCTCAAAACACATTCCTAAATCTATCTTACAATTCTGCCGAATTTCCTTTCCTATTCTCTTTAATTCCTGCACCTTACTTGCCTATTTTCTGCCCAAAAATACTTCCCCTTTCTCTTACAAATCAATGCACACCTTCTTTCCCTTTCTCTCTTAATTTCTGACCTTTAAAACACATTCCTTTTCTCTCCTACATATTCTGCCGAATTTTACTTTCTTATTCTCTTTGATTTTCTGATTCTTTCTTACCTATTAAATTGTGGAACCATAATAGCTAAGTATTGAACCTTTCCTATTATTTTCTGATTGCCTTTCAACCCTAGCCCTATAAATAAAGCCATCCGCACCATTTAGTCTCTCTCTCACTCTCTGGACAGATTCTCTGCGTCCATTCCATCCACCTATCTACCTATCCATCCTCTACCACCCATTCACGCCAGAATTCCTTCCCCAACCCTAGCCGCACCTATCCTTCACCATTCTCCATAGTTTCTGACCTAAAACAACCCTTGTGCCGCAGCAAAGAGGAAGGAGGAGAGCCCTTGGACGTGCTTGCTGTTCAGTTTGGATCGCTGTAGCGTTTAGGTGTTTTCTTTCTTTTGTTTTCAATGTATAAACTTGTTATTCTTTGTTCTGTGAGTATGAGGAACTAAACCCCTCTTAGCTAGGGGGGATTCGAAACCATGATTATACTTGCAATGTGAATTGATTACTTTCAGTTGTGATTTCATAAGTTGTGAATTCAATTTGTTTAACTGCTTGATGGATAACTTATTCTTGTATGTTGATTGAGGGTCGACACTTAGTTTGCATGCATGAGTTTGATGCTAGAATATAAGGGAGTTTCACCTAATAGTTACAAACTTATATTCACAAGTAGTGGAGGTCGCTTATAAACGATCGCGTTAAATGAATTCTTGGCAGGAGTTTCATGCTCATCATAGTAGCGAATGCCTCGTCAATGCTTATAGTTCTCACAAGGCTTAATGATCTCTGATTGTATCTTTATTGTGCTGCTCACGTAGGGGACTTTTAGAGAATGTTTTGAGTTGTTGTATGCGCTTTCCCGTCCAATTCAATAACTTCAGGAGAACTTGAAGGTTAATTTAAGCGGACCTAATTAACCTGGGGTGTTGAGTTTCATGATTTATCGAAAGAACAACTGAAAATTGGTTTATGTGCAAGTGTGTTATGTGTGGAGAAGAACCCTCTAGCTAGCCCATCATCCATAAGTTTTACCAAATTTGTCAAAAATCTGTTTTACTTTACAATCTGTTCGTTTTGTTTTTAATTTCGTCAGAATTAAATCCCCCTTTATTTTGAAGTGTTAGATTAGTTAAAATCTGTTTTGATTTGTGTTTTTAAGTGTCTTGAGTCAAGTTAAAATCTATTTTCGTCCAAAGTAGTGTTTAAAGTTCAAAACTGCCCAGTTTGTGTTTTTAGGCAGTTTTGAGTGTTTTTGTGCTGTTTTGAGTCTTTTGAGTTGTTTTAGTGTTTTAGAGTCTAGTTTTGCATTCTTTGAGTCTAGTTTAGTGTTTTAAACTTTGTTTTAATGATTTTGAGTCAGTTTTGAGGTTTTAGCAAGCCCTCCTAATCCCCGGTCCAGAACGATCCCTACTTGCATCTATACTACAATTGTCAACAAGAGGGTTAAATTTGTGTGCTTATATATTTCGCATCATATGCACGTGTCTTCCTTCATACAATATTTTCACTTTCAATTTTTACCAAATCAAAGGTATCCACAATGTATGAAGCTATTGAGTACATTATAGAGAGATGAAAAGACATACCTAGTCCAATGTGTAGCAAGCTCACTGCATGGAGATATTTTTCACTATGCCGATGGTATGTCACATATACTTTGAGGAAAGTGTTTTTCTTTTCTTTAAATGTATAATGACATGTGACGTACCACTTATTGTTTCGAGTACACTGAAAAATCTCTCCACTAGATGGTCGTACTTCTTTCTCTCTTGCAAAATCTCTCCCTAGCATTATATATATATATATAGGTAAGCTCCTCTTGAAGCAAAAGATATCTCTTTAGCTTTAACAGTTTGTTAATCAATTTCAATTTTATTACCATGGCTTGTTATCCCTTTCAACAAAATGGTTAGATACTTTATCTGCTTTATATTACAGGTTTCCAGATTTCAGGATATTGTTGTATGTCATAGATGCCTGATATATGATTGCATCAACACTATATTGTTTCAGGGTTTTTGACATCATATTCAGATTCAGCTCCAACTCATTACACTCTAAAATCAGGTCGTTTTCAGTGTTGTTGAAACTCAGAATTCAGAGAAGGAAAACAATTATAGAGAGAGAAGGAGAAATGTAGAGAGAAAGAGAGGTAAATACAATTGTGATTCTTATATTACTTTAACAGAACCATACATCAAGTATTTATACATAGATATCCTATCCCATATATAATTGCCAGGTCAGCATAATACAAATAACTAAGACTACACATCACAAGCTTAACAACTAAGTAAGAATCTAATATGGTGACTCATTGCTATGTGTACTCTTAACACACCCCCTCAAGCTGAAAGGAGGTGATCAAACTGATAGGTTGGAAGAAAGAGCAGCAAATCGATCAACAGACAAAGACTTGGTAAAAATGTCTGCAATTTGAAGAAGAGAAACAACATGTTGTACACCAATATGACAAAGTAAAACTTTCTCTCGGATGTAGTGATAGTCTATTTCAACATGCTTAGTTCGAGCATGGAAAACAGGATTAAAAGCAAGAGCAATGGCACTTTTGTTATCACAGTAGATGATCAGTGTCTTGAGCAAAGGAAATGATATATCTTGCAGAATCTTGCACACCTAGGTTATCTCCGCAACAGTGTTCGCAAGAGACCTATACTCAGCCTTTGTTGATGATCTTGCAATAGTGGCTTGTTTCTTAGCACTCCAAGAGATGAGATTAGGACCTAAGAACGCACAGTAGCCACTGGTGGATCGTCTATCCACAGGACAACCTGCCCAATCTGCATCAGACCAAGCAGTGAGACATTAAGTGCCTTTAGTGAACCAAATTCCTGAATCAACAGTGCCCTTGAGATATCTCAGGATGCGCTTAACTGCCTGCAGATGAATGATTCTTGGAGAATGCATATATTGGCAAACTTGATTGACAACAAAGGCTAAATCAGGCCTTGTCCAAGTTAGATATTGTAAAGCACCAACTGTGGACCTATAATGAGTGGGATCAGATAATAGTGTGCCTGAGTGATCCAGTTTGGAAGTAGATACAGGTGTTGCACAATGTTTAGCCCCAAACATATTTGTCTTTTGGAGCAAGTCTAAAGCATACTTAGATTGATGCATAAGTAAACCTTAGTTGATCTGTGAACTTCAATACCTAAAAAATAGTGAATATCTCCCAGATCCTTAACAGGGAACAAAGTTTGCAGTTTGGAGATGATAGATTGACACTCAATAGTTGAACTTCCAGTGATGATTATATCATCGACATATACCAATATAAAAGTAATGGAATCATCCATTTTAATAAAGAGACTGGTACCAGAATATGAGGACTGAAATTCCAGAGAAAGAATGGCATTGTAGAAAGCTTTATACCAAGCTCTAGGAGCCTGTTTAAGACCATAAAGTGATTTCCTAAGCTTGCAGACACGATGAGGTTTGGAGGAGTCTACAAAACTAGGGGGCTGAATCATATATACATATTCCTTTAAATGACCATGAAGGAAGACTTTGCTGACATCCAATTGATGTATAAACCAATCATAGTTAACATCAATGGAGAGTAAAATCCTGATAGTAGTAGGCTTTGCAACTGGACTAAAGGTTTCTAAGAAGTCCAAGCCTTCATGTTGATGAAACCCCTTGGCAACAAGTCTTGCCTTGTACCTTTCAATGGTGCCATCTGGTTTGCGTTTAACTTTAAAAACCCATTTACAGCCTATAAGGTTATGATTGGAATTGTTAGGAACCAATTCCCAAGTTCCAGTAGACTGCAAAGCTTGAAATTCAGATTGCATAGCTTTCATCCAATGAGAGTGCTTAGATGCTTGAAGAAAAGTTGATGGAGTAGGGGGCAACTTGGTAAGAGAATCAATTGAAGATGCGAGTTGATGTTTAGTAGCAGTGAACACCTTAGGTTTATGAAGATGCTTCTATGCTAGAAGATATAGCCGGAGATGTTTGTTGCTCAGAATTGGAAGCTGTAGGTTTTGGTTGTTTCTCAAAATGTAACATTGGCAGTGGAAGAGAAAGAGAGATATGGGGATTCGATTGCTGCTGTGAATATGGTTGTGGAGATGAAACCAAAGTAGAAAGATGCTTGGAAGGAAATAAAGACTCATCAAACACAACATGTCTTGAGATGTATAGTCGATTGGTGATAAGATCCAAGCACCTATAGCCACTATGATTCAAGCTGTAACCCAGAAAAACACAATGTTTACTCATTGAGTCCAATTTGTCACTCGAATAAGGCTATAACCATGGATAGCAAGCACATCCAAAAGTCTTTAGTGTGTGATACTTAGGAGAAGCATGAAACACAAGTTCCCAAGGACTGACCATTGAAGACTGAGAAGGCAACCGATTAATGAGATAGATGGCAGTTTGAAAAGCTTCAACCCAAAATTTTGCAGGTAAACCACTATGAGATAACAATGTTCTACCCATTTCAACAACATGTCTATGCTTTCTCTCGGCACACCCATTTTGTTCAGGAGTGTGAGGGCAACTCAACTGATGGGTGATGCCTTGATCATTAAGAAAACCTTGGAGTGACTTATTCAAGAATTCACCCTCTGAATCTGACCTTATACTTTGAACTTTGAAGTCAAGAAGAGTTTGAATCTTTAAAACAAATGTCTTGAGAGTAGAGAATAAATCTGACTTGAAATGTAAGGGATAAAGCCAACTATATTTAGTAAAATCATCCACTATTATTAGATAGAATCTATAACCAGTACAAGAAAATGTGGGAGATGGACCCCATGTATCAGTGTGAAGAAGTTGAAGTGGTCTAGTGGAAGCAAGGTAAAGTTGAAAATGGGAGCCTAGAAGCTTTCCCCAATTGACATGCAGTGCACACTGACAAGTTATTAACAAACCCAATTACAAAGAGATTATTCTTATTGACAACAGAATGTAAAACTCCCCTAGAAGGATGTCCAAGTCTTCGATGCCAGATATGAATGTCAGCCTTAGCAATCATCAGAGCTGTTGGAGAGATTGCAATTCCAGAAACACCATTAGAAGCATTCCAGTAGAAGGGGGGGTACAAACCTCCTTCACTGGGGCCCTGGAAAAGCATCTTCCCAGTTTTTAGGTCCTTGACATAGAACCCAAAAGGATCAAATGTCAGAGAACACCAATTATCATAGACAAACTTGTAAACAGATAACAAGTTATGAGAAGCCTGAGGAACTAAAAGAACATCATTCAATCGAAAATAGGCATTTTTTGTGCGAATGATAGCTGAACCAGTATAAGAGATGCACATACCTTTTCCATCTCCAACAAAAAGTCGATCACTTCCAGCATATGGAATGGCAGAGTTGAGTGTGGAGGGATCTGGTGTGACATGATGAGATGCACCGCTATTAGTAAGCTAATAGCTAGGAGGTGCAGAAGAAGTCATGGCAGACATTGCTGTGGGAGCTTGAGTGAAAGAATTTACTGAGGGAGATGCAAATTGAGAGAGACGATTACATGTTAGAGCCCAATGACCATATTGAAGGCATAACTGGCATTGCACAGAACGGCCAGGGAATGAGGATTGACCAAAATTCTGGCGAGAAGGACCAGCACCAAGAAAACTACTAGAAGCGTTGATGTTCCAGTTGTTAGATTTGTTTCCCCTATAATTACGATTATGATTAGATCGATTACGATTTCGATTGTGAAAATTGTTGTTCCAGTTGCCTCTGTTTGAATTGACTCCAGAATTTGTGGATTGAGCAGCATAAGTATGAAATGGTGCAGTTGAGGAGGAAGAAGCTCTGGTTTTGCGTTTCTGGAGCGAGATTTCTTTGCTCAATAGGAAACCATAAAGTTCATCAACAGTCACACATTCATTGCGAGTCTCAATAGAGTCAACAAATGACTCATATTCATCAGGAAGTCCAGATAAGATGTAGGCCACAAGATCAGATTCAGACAAAGGTTCACCAGCATTAGCAGGTTTATTAGAGATATCTTTAATGGAATGCAGAAAGTCGGTCATGGAAGAATCACCTTTCTGAATCGTTTGGATCTTCGATCGAAGACTGTGAACATGAGTGGGGGAAGTACCAGAGAAACGTTGTTCAAGAGACTGCCAAAGAGAATGAAAGTCTTCCATGCCAATGGTCATGGGAAGAAGGTCTTTAGATAATGTAGAGTTGATCCAAATAGTTAGAATCTGATCATGCTCACACCATGTCTCAAAAGAATCATTAAGCACACAATCACCAGATGAATTTTGAACAAATTGAGGAGGACACAGATCCTTGCCATTGACGAGTCCAAGAAGCTTGAAGCGCTTTAGAACAGGGATGAAGAGACTGCGCCAAGTGATATAGTTCTAACGATTGAGTTTTGTCGGAACCATTCCAGCAACATTTGCAAAGGAAATCGATCCAATCGACATGATTGAAGGGTTGGAGACGTCACTGTGAAGGAGATTTGGAGTGGAATTAGGGTTTGCAGGAGATGGAGAAGTAGAATCGGAGGAATTCGCAGCAACCGACATATCAAGATTTGCTGAATTGCATAAAGAAAAGAAGAAATCAGAGAAGCAGCGATCTGTTTGGGAGGTAAGAAAATTCAAGAAAATCCTAGAAAGTTTCAAGAATAAGAGAAGCGGTGGATCAGAGTTGGTTAGACAATGGTGATGATACCATGTTGAAACTCAGAATTCAGAGAAGGAAAACAGTTATAGAGAGAGAAGGAGAAATGTAGAGAGAGAGAGAGAGAGAGAGAGAGAGGTAAATACAATTGTGATTCTTAAATTACTTCAACAGAACCATACATCAAGTATTTATACATAGATATCCTATCCCATATATAAGTGCCAGCTCAACATAATACAAATAACTAAGACTACACATCACAAGCTTAACAACTAAGTAAGAATCTAATCTGGTGACTCATTGCTATGTGTACTCTTAACAAGTGCTAACCAAAACTTCAGCGAACGAATATGTGTCGGGAGAATTTCAAGCTGGAGGATACAAATGGTAAATCCCTCATTATATCATCTGCTAAAGTTTGAGTTTAATATCATCTTCTGCAAACTTATGTTTCACTCTCACTATCTGACATTAGTTCTATGACATTTTCTTTTTTGTAATGGAATAATGTGTTTCGTATATCATGTGCTGTGCATGTAAACTGGTAAAAATAAAATGTTAGCCATACTGTATATTTGCTCTCAGGAAACTAGTGCTCTACCCAAATGGAAACAAGAAGAAAAATGTGGAAGACCACATCTCTGTTTACTTGGAAATGGTTGGAGCTGATTCACTTCAGACTGGATATGAAGTATATGTTGATTTCAGGTTTTTTTTGCTTGATCAGAATAAAGGCATGTTCCTGGTTCTTCAAGGTACATATTACCTACTTCAAAAGTTGATTCTCATCAAGTGTTCATATTCATAGACCGGAAAATTTTCTTGTTTGAAAATTGCAATGCTCCCTGCTCATTTTCTGATCATTATTTTTTACCTTGTGTATTCCATAGATGCCAATAAAAAGGAAAAATGTTTCCATGAGATGATGCGTTATTCGGGATTTGATAAGCTTATCACTCTTACATCATTTACTAATCCTTCCAACGGATATGTCATTGATGATAATTGTGTGATTGGAGCTGAGGTCTTTGTTTGTAAAGAAAGAAGAGCTGGCAAAGGAGAGTCCATCTCGAAGATCAAGGATGCTGTTAAGTGCAAGCATGTTTGGAAGGTTGAGAACTTTTCAAAGTTAGGTACTGAGTGCTGCAAATCAGAACCATTCACTGCTGGAGAACGGAAAGGCCATCTCCGCTAGGCCCTTTATATTAATACCCTTAATAAGAAAATTTTAAATTTTTAATCCATTGTATAATCTCTTGTCACTCAACTTGTTTTACCTGCAATGATAAACGAAAGGATATGAACTTTGAGTTTCAAACTATATATACTATTTTAACTACATAACTTTCGCACTAGATGTGTTCGATCACTGTAAAACTTGATTTTCTTTCCTTTTTTTTTTTTTGGAAAACCTTGACTGTACGAGAAGAATTTTATTAATAACGAAAAAAGAAGTTACACCTAATCAGGAAGGACATAAACCTAACCCCTCATAACAAAAATACATGAAAAGAAGGGAATCGCTATAAAACTTGCTGAAATTTAGCTTCCCATTTAGGAGTTTGCTCTTTTAATTCAATCCCAAAGATGTGAGGTGAATTGGGTCCCATCCCAAATAACGAGAGATATATAATAAAAAGTCATCATATCCTTCCTAATGTTGCAGGAAGTTAAGTCTCTATCCCATGGGAAATAACCTTGGAAAGGGTACTCACATATCTCCTTGGAATTGGATGATCCGAAAAAACTTGCTGGTTCCAAAGTATTTGCAGAGTTTTCCCTGCTCATTGTAGATCAAATGTATTACAAACAAGAGGGCTTATTAAAAGGTAAAGATTGTCCTATTTCAGTGTTTAATTGTATGCATCCTTCATAACATCAGGGTGTATTATGTGTAGCTCGCTGGTTCAGTACCTCAAAGTCGAATTCGGGCTCGGCTAAGTTCATTTCGCTGGCCACTTTGAATCAAGCAGGCAATGGGTTTTTGGTGAAGGATACTTGCTTAGTGGAAGCAGAGGTCACTGTTCATGGAATTGTAACTGTACTGTAGGCGGCATGTCGTATGTTTTGGCTGTTGCTAAAAAGATGTTACGATTGAAAGGACTTAAGGCCTTGTCACTGTCCATGATGTTGTAAAAGTACTGTCTAGATGTGGGTGTATCATAGTGCTAAAATCCTTGTTCACCAAATGACTTGTGATTGAAGGGTATTTTGATGTTTTTAATTAATTTTGGCTGAAGTTTGTGATTTTTGCGAATTGGAAGGCTGGTTTTCTTCTTTAAAAGTATGTTATGCGTTAAACATATTGAACCATTGGCATGCACATTTTTAACATTTCACCTCGTCGTGTGAGGTCAGTTAAGACTAATAAATAGGCAACCTTTATTCAGAGACGTGAGCTGTTTGGTTTAGCAACAGCCAAAACATTCAGTTCAAACTTCACATAGCCCCTATATAACTCACTGTGTCCCGGCCGGTTCAAAGTTCAAACCCTCCCTCCTTTTTAGTGTTAATTAATGTAGAAAATCGCTTATAATAAAAACAAAAATAAAACATATCGAGTCGCTTAAGTAGCATCTCAGTGTTTAGCATAAAAAAAAAAAAAAAAACTTGTTTGGATTATGATATTCGGTAATAGAAAGCAACATTGATAGATATTCAAATTACTTATGTCCTGTAACAACATTCCGATGTATCATTCTTTGGAGATCATAAGTAACATGACAATGACCGTAACGATAATGATGATGTTGTCAATAATTGTGATACTTCTCATTGTTTGTTTGTTTTCTAACTGCTATGAGTATATTTAACTTTCTTTTTTGATTGAACGAAAACGTTAACTTTGTTTTATATTAAGTCCTTTGTTAACTTTGGGATCTATTTAAGTTCTTTCGTAACAACTTTTTGCACAGCTCCATTCTCTAAACAAATCTTTTTATAGACGCCTCTCACGCGTGAGGAGTCATCTTCTCCCTATGTAATCAAAATGATAAGAATTCTGTTTGTTTTTCAAAATTTCAATTAGGTAACAAAGGCAGTCCTCTTGAAGCAAAGGAAAACTGTTTTACTTCCATGGCTAGTCTTAATTTCGACCATGATGGTTGATGAGTCGATTTCATATTTTATATTTGACCCTATTCTTAGTATATTTAAGTAATTATTTTGTGAAATTTTGATATTTTGAATTATATTTACAATGTAGAACATTCAACTTTATCTTGAGCAAAAAGTGATCAAACGGACGAATTTGGAGTGATTCCAATTGGAAGATGTTCGTGTATCTCTCAACTTGTTCGTGTCAAAGTTTTAGATTTTTCTATCAAGCGGTTTATTTATGGCGATGAAATAAAGGAGAAGCGCGCAGTGATGTTAAAGTGATGTTTGGGGCTTAATTGGGCTTTTTGGCATCCATGATGATGTTTTTTGGGTTTGAGGCATTTTGAAATTATGTTTGGGACATCTCAAACTTTAATTCTAGTCATTGTGGGCCTGTTTTGAAGCCTGAAGATTCATAAACGTGGCTTATTTGTGGTTGGGCAGATTTCCCATATTTGATTAGGATTATGTTTCCCAGATTCTCTAAAGTTAGTATGTTTCCTAGTTTTTAGAAGACATTTTCTAGTAAGGATTTTAATTGCGTAGTAGTATGAATAAGGCTTTTTAACCTTTAGGGTTTTGGGGAGAGGAGAATGCATAAATTTTGGAGAACTTTGCTAGGCTTTGAGGATTTGTATTCTTCTTTCAAGGTGTTTTCTATCTTTTTTTTTTTTTTTTTAATAATATTTTGTTTTATGATTGTTCGTAACTAATTTTCTTAGGCCACGAGCCTTAGCAAGAATATGCAGTTTCTTTTCAATTTACTTATGATTCTAGGCATGCAGGTATGAATTATTAATCACCGTGTTTAAACTATCTACTTGTCTTAATGCTTGATCATCATTATGATATTTAGAAAAGTAATTTGATGCAATTTTGGTCGGAGGTGGGTCCCTGAAATTGACGAAGGCTTCTTGTGGTTAATATGTGCAAGTTCACTTAGAATAAATACCACGTCTTAAGGGTTGCATGGTGTTTCATAGGGTTTTCACAAAACTTAATGAGTCAGGTATGTTTAGATTTGATCTGAATACCACAGACGGGTTGCATGTTTGATATACGCTCTATGTTGGGGTCCAAGTAGGCATATATTAGGAAAACCAAACCTTCAAAATATGCATGTGTAATTTATAAGTAATTGGAAGAACTATATAGGATTGTTAAGGTGACGGCAGAACCCTAGTGCTTTTATGATTTAATTTTCAAAAATCTTTTTCTTTTAGTTTATTTTATTTTTCCGATTTATTTAAGTATTTCTATTAAATTCGTTTTTATTATTTTAAATCACAAAATCAACATTTTTCTAAACTTTGTTTTAAATAAATAATTAAGATTTGGTTTGATGTGGAGAACGACCTTGTTAGAGCTATACTACGATTACCTTGTACTCGTGTAAGTATTTTAAGTGTTTTTATCCCTACTTTTGCAGGTGGTAAAAATCCTATCAATGGCAATTAACATACTTAGTTACTTCGTCTCTATATTTTGTGTTTTAGGGGCCAATGATGCATTCAGATTTAAGTACACTGTATCTATAGATGCTAATATATATGCTTGCATCACTATGCCTTCCTGAGTTTCCTCTATTTGGTTTCAGGGGTTTTGAGATTGTTTTCAAATTCACCTCCATATTATTACACTCTAAAAATTTAGTTGTTTTTCGTTGCTAACCAAACGTTCAGTGGATAGATATAAGTCGGGAGATTTCGAAGCTTGAGGATATGAATGGTAAGCCCCAATGATCATGTCCACAGACATTGTTGTTTTCTTAATGATTTTTTTGTTTTTTTGTTTTCTTAATGATGTAGTTTGGTGTGCAAATCATTACACATATAATATTTTTGGGAAAAGAAAAATGGTTGAGAAAGAAGTTGGAGATAAGCAGCATTTTTCAGTGCTCTATATACATTAGCCTTATTACATATGTGTTTGATCACACGAAACTAGTGCCCTACCCGAATGGAAACAAGACGAGGAACGTGGCAGACCACATCTCTCTCTTCTTGGAAATGCTGAAGCCGATTCACTTGAGACTGGTTGGGAAGTGTTTGTTAACTTCAGGTTATTTTTGCTTGAACAGAAAAGGGGCTTCTACCTTGTTCTTCACGGTATTGTATCTTCAAATATATCTCAGTAAGTGTATGTGTGAGGAGTTGATTTTTTTCATGTTCTCGGAGCGTGTTATTCCTTTTAATTTTTCTGAACCATTTTTCATGTTGCATTGATTAGATGCGAAAGAAAAGGAAAAATGTTTTCACGGGATGATACCTTATTTGGTTTTTGATCGATTTATTCCTCTTAAAGCTTTTATTAATACTTCCAACGGATATCTCATGGATGATACCTGTGTTTGGAGCGGACGTCTTTGTTTGTAAAGAAAGAAGAACAGGAAATGGAGAGTGTCTATCAATGATCAAGAATGCTGTTATGCGCAAGCATGTTTGGAAGGTTGAGAACTTCTCAAAGTCAGATGCTGAGAGCTACTACTCAGAAGTATTCACTGCTGAAGGCTTGAAGTGGTGTATCCGATGATAAAAGATTTCACTCTCGACAATTCATTTACTATATCTTATCAAAATAGAGCTAAATCACCTTTGTTAAATTTTTTCTTCAATGTGTTGATAATGGAGCTTAATCTCAAAAGGATATACTTTTTGAACTACACGATTTTTGCATTATTCTTAAAAGTGTTGGTAAATATCTTGTTAAATTTTTTCTCCAATGTGTAGAGAACCGTTGTTTTAAATTAAAGTAGGATGTTCATGTAATCTTGAAATGTACACTTATTCTTCATGTGATGGCTGTTGCAGGAAGCTACTGCTCTATCCTAAGGGAGATCAGAAAGGAAAGGGTACTCATATTTCTCTCTACTTGGAATTGGATGATCTGAAAGAACCTGTTAAAAGCCTCTCTCTTCTCCTACAAAAGTGGCTTGAGCCATCATTCACAGAAATCTGTTAAAGCAATTAGAGGGTGAGTGTTATTTATGTCCATTGAATAATTAGGCTCATTAAATCTTCTGCATAGGTTCATTAACTTTTCTACATTAGGTTCATTGACTTTTCTACATTAGGTTCATTGTCTGAAAGAGTAAATGATGTGTATTTGTAATTAATCCATGCATTTGTATTCACTTTATATTGTACATTTTATGATGAATTAAAGTTGAGTTGATTTGAGGATGATTTAAAGTTGAGTCAAGTCAAATTTTACGTATTTCAAAGTTTTGGGAATTTAATTTAATTTTTATTAATTTTACAGATACAAAGTTTGGTTTTTCGTAATTGGTTATTAAAAATTCGTAGACCTTTTGGGGTCACTCTTATTATTTTTGAATAGAGCTCGATTCCACAAAAGCATATGTGAAAATCGTGTGCGAATCAGAGTTATTGAAATGTTATTCGTAATTAATTGTGAGTTGTCTAAAACTTTATGTTTTCCTAGTGGATAATGCCATAAGAATTTTTGGAAGTCATCGCAAATACAAATTTTTTGAGATTAACAAAATGGTGAATTATAAGTGGCTTAATCTCTTCACAGGTAAGTAGGCAGTCTAACCTTTATGTTAGGTGCAGCCCCAAAACAAAATGAAAGGTTCTTACGCTGTTGAACTATTGGTTTGTTTTTAATTATGTCTCGGGATCGGAGTATGAAAACTTTCATTGTATCAGACCTTAATATGAAGTTCTCGTACCTTTTACGTTAGAATGACTACGTCTATGAGTGAAAGAAAAAAGGAGAAAAGCAAAAAGAAAAAGTTGACAGCAAAGCAAAAAGAAAAAGTTAAAGCAAAAAGGAAAAAGTTTAAGTTGGCTTCCAATATTTCTCAATGGACCTCCAAACCAGTGCCTAAATCTATATTCGCAACAGGAGTAACTGATAACATTTTCGTATTCTTCTAGATTATAATTGGTTCAGTGCCTCGGGTTCAAGTTATGTTTGCTAATTCAAAGTTTCAAAATTTCATTTTAATGGGCATGAATATTGCCTCATTGTGCTTGGGAAGAAAGCTTTGCGTGCTTTGTGTGGGAATTTGAAGAAAGACCTTTGTATGGTTTGAAAATTAAAGTGTACGTGTCTTCCTTTATACAATGGATGAAGCTATTGAGTACAGTATAGAGAGACCAAATCCAAGGTATCCACAATGGATGAAGCTATTGAGTACAGTATAGAGAGATGAAAAGACTTATCTCGTCCAATGTGCAGCATGCTCATTGCATGGAGAGATTTTTCAATGTGTTGGAACATGGGGTGGTACATCATATGTCATTATACAATTGAAGAGAACGTTTTTTTTTAAAGTGTACAATGACATATGGCGTACCATCCCGTATTCGGGGCACACTGAAAAATCTCTTCATTGGATGCTTGTATTTCCTTCTCTAATGACATTATATATATATAGGCAAGCTCCTCTTGAAGCAAAAGATAACTGTTTAGCCTTAACAGTTTGTCAATCAATTTCAGTTTTATTGCCATGGCTTGTTATCCCTTTCAACAAAATGGTTAGATACTTTATCTGCTTTATATTACCGGTTTTCAGATTTCAGGATATTGTTGTATGCCATAGATGCCTGATATACACTTGCATCAACACTTTTCTGTTTCAGGGTTTTCGACATCATATTCAAATTCAGCTCCAACTCATTACTTTATGAAAATCGGGTCATTTTCATGGCTAACCAAAATTTCAGCGGACAAATATGAGTCGGGAGAATTTGAAGCTGGAGGATACAAATGGTAAATCCCTCATTATATCTTCTGCAGAAGTTTGAGTTTAACATCATCTTCTGCAAACTTATGTTTCACACTCGCCGTCTGACATTAGTTCTATGACATTTTCTTTTTTTGTAACGCAATAATGTGTTTCGTATATCATGTGCTGTGTAAGCTGGTAAAAAAATGTTAGCCATTCTGTATGTTTGCTCTCAGGAAACTAGTGCTCTACCCGAATGGAAACAAGAAGAAAAATGTGGAAGGCCACATCTCTGTTTACTTGGAAATGGTTGGAGCTGATTCACTTCAGACTGGATTCGAAGTATATGTTAATTTCAAGTTCTTTTTACTTGACCAGAATATGGGAATGTTCCTGGTTCTTCAAGGTACACTATACCTACTTCAAAAGTTAAGTCTCATTAAGTGAACATATTCGTAGACCTGAAATTTTTCTTGTTTGCAATTTGCAATGGTCACTGCTCATTTTCTGATCATTATTTTGAACCTTGCATATTCCATAGATGCCAATAAAAAGGAAAAGTGTTTCCATGGGGTGATGCGTTATTCAGGATTTGATAGGCTTATCACTCTTAAATCGTTTACTGATGCTTCCAATGGATATGTCATTGATGATTCCTGTGTGATTGGAGCTGAGGTCTTTGTTTGTAAAGAAAGAAGAGCTCGCAAAGGAGAGTCAATATCGATGGTTGAGGTTGCTGTTATGTGCAAGCATGTTTGGAAGGTTGAGAACTTTTCAAAGTTAGGTGCTGACCCCTACAAATCAGAACCATTCACTGCCAGAGAACGGAATTGGTATCTCTACTAGGCCCTTTATATTAATACCCTTGATAAGAGAATGTTAAAGTTGTTATCCACTGTATAATCTCTTAACACTCATCCTGTTTTACCTGCAAGATAATCACCTTTATTAGCTAAAGTCAATTTTTCCCCAACACAGCAAATAATATGATTTTTGAGTTTCAAACTATATATGCAATTTTAACTACATAATTTTCGCACTAGATGTGGCCGATCGCCGTAAAACTTATTGAAATTTTGCTTCCAATGAGAGATGTAATAAAAAGCCATCATATTCTTCCCAACGTTGCAGGAAGATAGTGCTCTATCCTAAGGGACAAATGAAAGGAAAGGGTACTCATATTTCTCTTTTCTTGGAATTGGATGATCCGGAAAAACTTTCTGGTTGCAAAGTATTCGCAGAGTTTTCCATGCGCATTGTAGATCAAATGCATGCCAAACATGAGTGCTTAAAAGGTAAAGATTGTCCTATTTCAGTGTTTAATTGTATGCATCCTTCATAACATGAGGGTGTATTATGTGTAGCTAACAACTGGTTCAGTACCTCAACTCGGGATTTCGGTTGGCCTACGTTCCTTAAACTGGACACCTTCTGTCAGGCAGGTAATGGGTTTTTGGTGAAGGATGCTTGCATAGTGGAGGCCGATGTCACTATCCGTGGAACTGCAACAGCACTGTAGTCGGCATGTCCTATGTTTTAGCTGTTCCTAAAAAGATGTTTTTAATCAACACTACTACGAAATAGACTATTAGTGTCGGTATAAGAACCGACAAGAAACAAATATTTCTGTCGGAAATTTAGTCAAATCCGACAGAAAGTTCATGCAGTGACGAATATATAAACCGACAGAATTGCTGGCGTCAGGAATTGAGTTTTCTGTCGGTTAAGGACCTAAAACCGACAGAAATTTTGTCGGTTATGTGCGACAGTAAAGCTGAAATACTGTCGGATATCCAGTTTCCGTCGGCCAGGACCGACAGAAATTACAGAATACTGTCGTACTAAGCCGCCTTTCTGTCGTTCCTAACCGACAGAATAAGTTTATAAAAAATTAATTCTACTGCTTTCCGTCGGTCCTAACCGACAGAAAACATAAGTAATTAACAAAAAAAAACTTCGTTTTTATTTTACAAACTGAATAAAACAAAATTTTAAGAATTAAAAAAAACAGGAAATTTCTTTTTTACTTTTTAAATATCAATTTATCAATAAGTGAATAAAGCTTATAACAAACATAAAATACAAATTAACTTCCTAGAATAATGTCATTTGAATCCGTCATAACACATAAAGTTTACGATAAATACAAACTAACCTACACTACTGTCATCTGCAGCCGCCATAATACATAACTTAACAAAAAATATAAATAAGACGTCAGATATAACCGTCATGAAAACCAACAAGCTAATCAACCGAACCCGTGCCTTCCACCGACCCTCCCTGTCCTCCTGCGCCTTCTTCTGCCACTCCTCCATGTCCTCCGGCGCCTTCCGCCAATCCGGCATGAGCTCCTAGATACCTCAGCACATCGCCATCAAAGCTACCCGACACCATTCCAGAAAGCAAACCAGGGGATAATCCGGCATTAAAAACACTAGGAGAAATATGTGAGTGATCACCGGGAGAAACCATCTGAGGTCGATATACTGGCATTGGATACGGCGGCTGAAACGACATATGTTGCATGGGATAGGCAGACGCAGGTGGCTGACTGGGAGCCGAATGCTGTGATGCCTGAGGGCTATGCGGTGGCTGCTGCAGAGGTGGCATTAGCAACATAAATAATTGCTGTTGCTGCATCATGAGCTGCTGGTTCATTGCCTGCTGCTGCTGGTTCACCTGGTTCTGCGAGTTCTTTGACTGCTGAAGCTCATCCGTTACCGCCGCCAACTGCTTAGATGTTTCTTCCTCCTTCCTCCTCAACTCGTTGTTCTCAGCTACCAACTTGGCCAATGCACCCCTAGATGATTTCCTGGACGCTCTGGACCCTGTGGAACTTGCATATGACACCATATCCGGTATCACACCATGACCATAACCACGAACTCTATTTCTAGACTCAGTCCCCATCTGCTTAACATATACTTGCGTTCTAACCTCAGATGTGTCCTCTTCTCCGGAGTCAACCAATGACTGAACTTGCCTCTCCATAGAATTCTTGCCATATAATATATAAACAAAATAATAAAAAATGAAATACCCCTCTCTGTTGTGATGATTCACAACACAGACTCAACAATCCAAAGACAAATAAAAATTAGATAGTGATAATCTGAAGAGAGTTATAAATGAAATACCCCTCTCTGTTGTGATGGTTCATCAATCCAAGTGTCGTCCTTCCGGGTATGGGTAGCTCGAAAAAAAGAGATGGGATCTGGTTCCTTCCCGTGCTTTTTCTTCTTTAAAAATGTTAAAATACAACTACTACATATTACCCCCTGTTTATAAATAAAAACACAAAAATAAAACACTTCAATTATTACAATTTAGCAACACTTACAAGCTCCTCACGAACCCGAGCAAACGTTTTTGAACCAGTAGTATGGTTCATCTTTTTTGACACACGATTAATCTTGTTTTTCTCTGCCACCTCCTGAAAATTAACATGAAAAAACCCTTATCAGAACATATTTCAATACAAAATATCAAACCTTTAATCTTTTACCTTTGTTTTGGGATTATCCCAATATGCTAACATATCGGCCCACTGAACACCATCCACACCAGGGGGAGGTTCTGAGCGCTCATGCTCTTGCCTTTTGGTGTAATACTCTGCTTTTAACCAATTTCGATATTCTTTGTACGCATGATCCGCAACATGCAGAGTCATGTTGCGAATAATTGGCATCCTATCTTGATCTTCATCAAGAAACACGATATTACCCTATTTTCATAAAAATAAAAAAAAATGTTGGTATTCAGACTATACACCTTCAAAAGTACAAAGTCCAAAACGAAAATACAAACCTTAACAAGTGGAATATGTCTTGAAAAATAAAAGTACAAAACGAAAATTTTTACCTTAATTCTTTCCCACATAAGTTCCTTATCTTCGGCAGGAACCCCGCGCCAATCCTTCACAAGTGGAATATGTCTTGGATCCCTAACCTCCGAGGCTACCAACTTCGAAAACTCAGAGGAATTATCACTTACACATTTCCCTGTCGAGTCAAATAGACAAACTTGTTTCCCTTTCCACTTCGGAATAGCTGCCCCACGGGTCCTACGTTGATTTTGTTCATTTTGTTCCTCCATGGTGAAAAAGGAAAGTGATAGTGAAAGTGAAAATGGTAAAAACGGGAAGGTGCAGAAGATGAGTGATTATGAGAAGGTGAAAAATGAAAGTGAAAAAGACAAGGCGAAGAGGAACGGCTGAGGGAAGGTGGAAATGAGATGGTGAAAAAATGAAGGTGAAATGAGTGAAGGTGGTATTGAGAAGGCGAAGCGAAACGGCAGCGGTAGGGAGGAAGGTTGACCGAAGGAAGTATTGTCGGTTATAACCGATAGAGACCATATAAAACCGTCAGTAAATTAAAATATTAAATTTAGCGTCGGTAATATCCGACAGAAATAACCTAAAACCGTCAGAAAAATGATATCGGTCAGGAAGTTCATTATTATGTCAGAACGTGTAGATCATTAATATGTCAGATTAGTGTCGGTCTTAACCGACAGTAAGTACACTAAAACCGCCAGCCCTGTCTAAAAAGAGCCGCCTAATTAATATGGGTGTCAGGTTATTAAATTTAGTGTCGGTCTTAACCGACAGTAAGTATAATAAAACCGCCAGCCCGTCTGAAAGGCGCCGCCTAATTAATATGTGTGTCAGCTCATGAATTTAGTGTCGGTCTTAACCGACAGTAAGTCCATTAAAACCGCCAGCCCGTCTGACAACACCGCCTAATTAATACGTGTCTCAGGTTCATTAATTTTTTCGAAGCCAACGAGCGGGAAAGTTCCCGCTCAAAATTTTGGTCAGTTTGTGTCGGTTATATCCGACAGAGATATTAACGGAAAAAAAAAAAAAAAGTTGTTTTGTTTTTTACTATTATAACATTTTAAATAAAAGTCACCACACAAAATATAAAAAAAATAAACCATGGTTTTTTTTTTTTTTTTTTTTTACCATTATACCATTTTCATACTTACCACACAAACTAAAATATTTTAAATAAAAGCCTCCACACAAATTGAAATATAGTCTAATTAATACTTAAAAAACATAAAGTAAATAATAGAACTACTCCATTTCATCTTCTGTTAGGTCATCGTCGGCATTAACAAAACCAGGAAACTGTGTAGGCAATGGTAATACTTCGTGAAAAGGAGTCTCTTCCACGCCAACCCTTGTATGCAGATTTTCATTGTCAAGTACATGATCATCCAAATCAGGTATGGCATAATCATCAAGAGCATCATTATCCTCTAATACGTCAAACAAATCTCTCGGCTGCGTTCAAACAACAACATGCCAATCTTTTTCAATTGTGTCCTCCACATAAAATGCTTGTAATGCTTGTGAAGCTAATATGAAAGGATCCTCTTTAAATCCCAATCGATTGAAGTTTACTAAAGTAAATCCATATTGATCGGTCTTCATACCTCTTGGACTTTCACTATTAACCCATTCGCATTTAAACAACATCACAGCTCGGCCCCTGTCTCCTGCTTCGGTAGGGCCGCAATATCTAACCTCAAACATGTCTATGACTCTACCATAACAATTCACTTGCCCAATTGCACCAGGGACATTTGCAGGTACAAAGACACCACAATTTTGATTCTTATGCTTATCGTCCATAGATTTTGTACGAAATCTAAACCCATGAATAATGTGACTTTTATATTTCGTCACAACCCTACTAGGATAATTGGCTAGCCAACGCAAGTCTTCAGATATCAAGATGTCATTAGCATGACATCTTGAATTAATCTGTAATAAGTAAAATGATAAAAATTGACACGGCAAATATAAACATGTCATAATTAAAATGTAAAAAAAAAAAAAGTAATAATGTAACTGTTATATGAACTCACATGTTGCTTGAACCATTCTGGAAATTCCTTCTTGCTTAGCTCCTTAATTTGTCGCACAGTTAGCCTTGCTCGACGATGTTGATTTTTTAAGAATTCCTCATGTTGCCTAGCCAATCAGGTCCAAATATGCTTTACTAATTTTTCAAAGTAAAGAAAATTAATAAAACATTAAGACATATGACTAAATGTTCTTACCTTCTAAATGGGTTGACCTCATCACAATTATTTAGAATGTATCTGTGGCACTGATCAAGAACATTTAACTCGAGCTCCACTTTTTCTCCTGAACCCATATAACATCCTTTAGAGTCAAAAATTGATAACCCACCAGATACTCCACGTCCAATACCATCTTCATTTCGACCTCTACGAGTGCGACGAGACTCAACATCTCTAAGATACATGGAACAAAAGGACAAACACTCATCCACCAAATACGCTTCAGCAATAGAACCTTCAGGATGACCCTTATTACGAACATAGCGCTTCAGTGTTTGTAAAAACCTATAATTATAATACAAAACACAAATTATTATAATTGCTAATAAAAATTATCATTATAAATTAACAAATTTTATAAAGATTTGTTAATTACCGTTCAATTGGATACATCCATCTATATGGAACAGGCCCTGCAATAGCTGCTTCATCTGCCAAGTGAACTGGGAGGTGCATCATTACATCAAAAAATGCAGGCGGGAATATCTTCTCCAATTGACATAATGTCAAGGCAATTCTTGAATTCAATTGCTTGAAACCTTCCTCGGACTCCTTCTTGCTACACAATTGTCTGAAAATGGCACTTAACTCTAATAATATCATAGTAACGGATTTAGGCAAAACCGCACGTACTGCAAGCGGGAGTAACTGCTGCATTAAAACATGGCAATCATGGCTTTTCAATCCATGTATTTTTCGTTCATTCACATGCACACATCGCGACAAATTTGATGAATATCCATCGGGAACCCGAATAGTAGACAACACTTCACAAAATGCAGTTTTTTCTTCTCTTTTCAACGTGAACAATGCTGGAGGTCGAAATGTTTTATTTCCTTCCCTACGCGGATGTTGTCTATGTCTTATGTTCAAGATTTCAAGATCTGCACGTGCAGGCAATCCATCATTGGACTTTTTATCTATATCTAACAATGTTCCTACTACATTGTCACATATATTTTTTTCAGTATGCATAACATCAAGATTGTGTCTAATCAACAGATGCCTCCAATAAGGTAGTTCATAAAAAATAGATTTCTTCTTCCACTGACTCTTACTACTTGTACTGCTCTCAGTTCGTTTTCTGCGTTGCCCAACCGAAGCATCTTTCTTTAGCTTTCCAAAAGTAAATCTCAAAGTAGAAAGTTCTTCAAGACATTGTAAACCAGTCCACTGCCTTGGTGCACTACGATGCTCTCGCCGACCATTAAAAGATGTGGTTTGCCTTCGAAACCTATGATCAACAGGAAGAAAGCGTCGATGCCCCAAATAGGAAATCTTACGACTCGCCGGCAAGTAAATAGATTCTTTATCATGTATGCAATGTGGACAGGCTTTATATCCATGTGTACTCCATCCTGATAACATTCCATAAGCCGGAAAATCACTTATAGTCCATAAGACGGCAGCCTTCATCGTAAAAGTTTGGTTGGAATACGCATCATAAGTAGGAGTGCCCACCTCCCACAACTCGTTCAACTCATCAATCAATGGACGCATGAACACATCAATCTCTTTACCGGGACTACGCGGTCCTGGTATTAACAGAGACAACAACAAATTCGGTTGCTTCATACACATCCAGGGCGGTAAATTGTAAACGGAAAGCACCACAGGCCATGTGCTATAGTCTTGCCTCATTTTTCCAAAAGGATTAAATCCATCACTGGCCAACCCTAATCGGACATTTCGAATTTCTGATCCAAACTCAGGATATAAATTATCCAAATGCTTCCATGCTGGAGAATCTGAAGGATGTCTCATAAACCCATCCTTAGGACATTCAGTTGCGTGCCATCTCATATGTTCAGCCGTTTGCTTCGACATATACAACCGCTGCAATCGTGGTTTTAAAGGAAAATACCACATAACCTTAGCTGGGATTTTTTTTCTAGAGCCATCATCTTCATTGACATTTTTATATCTTGATTCACCACAAACTGAGCATACAGTCAACTCTGCAGTGTCTTTCCAATAGATCATGCAATTATTAGGACATGCATCAATCTTTACATACGTCAGACCCAAGTCATTTATAAGTTTTTTTGCCTTGTAACAAGATTCAGGCAAACATTCTCCATCAGGCAGCATTTTTTTAATTAACTCGAGTAACGTGGTAAAGATCCCGTCCGGCATTCTTGCTAAACACTTGATCTGATACAATCTTACAACCGCCTCCAATTTTTTAAATTCCTTACAACCTGGCCACAAATCTTGATCTGCCTCTTCAAGCAACTTAAAAAAAGTCTCGTCCTCTTCCGGACGCCCTTCCCCAGAAAGGGGTTCAGTAGACGGCCCAACACCTTCTTCCGTTAATGGTTGGACAAATACATCATTAAGACATCATGAATACCACTCAACCGATCTCCTGTTTCAGTAGATGGCCCAACACCTTCTTCTCCAATCCCCATACTTTGCTCTCCCATTAAAGGTTCCCTATGATGTCGCCATGAAGTATCTTTGTAATCTTTATCCATATCATACAACACAAGATGTTCGACAATAGTTTTTCTAACAAAAGTATATCGATTACAACATCTTTTGCAAGGACATCTAAACTTATCGGGGCCAGCACCATTTGCAACTGCTTGATCCAAAAATAAATTAATTCCATCGGTATACGCTCCCAAATTTCGCGGTAGGGTCAACCAATTCTTTTCCATGTTTTACCACTGTCCAAGAGCAAATATTACGTGGAAACTAAGATGCCTACAATCTTTCAATCCCTATCATGTAGGCATAACTATTAGAAATTTCAATCCCTATCTTTCAACCTCGAACTATCACAATTGCAATTTAATTTCCAACACCTATCACAGTAAAACAAATTAAAAAAACAATAAAAGGTTAACAATAATATGTTTATCTACACTCTTGATTATTTATTAAATTTAAGTTTTGTATATCCTCATAGTAATTAGAGTGAAATATTAAATTAATTAACATAATATAGACCTATATTACTAAATATTATCAATTTATGGTATATTAAATATTGTCAATTTAACATAAATATTTACATATAATATTTATCTCAATTTCTTCATAACAATTTAAGTAAATATATACCTTAATTCTTTCCCACATAGAAATTTCAATCCCGATCTTTCAACCTCGAACTATCACAATTGCAATTTAATTTTCAACACCTATCACAGTAAAACAAATTAAAAATACAATAAAAGGTTAACAAAAATATGTTTATCTACACTCTTGATTATTTATTAAATTTAAGTTTTGTATATCCTCATAGCAATTAGAGCGAAATATTAAATTAATTAACATAATATAGACCTATATTACTAAATATTATCAATTTATGGTATATTAAATATTGTCAATTTAACATAAATATTTACAAATAATATTTATCTCAATTTCTTCATAACAATTTAAGTAAATAAAATAAACTAATAGAACACAAATATTCCTAATTTATCTTACAAATTAAATTAAAATCTCTAAATAAATAATCTTGTGTGTTAAACAAACAATTTAAACATCAAGAAGTTCAGTAATAAAACCTGAACTATTGAATAATTCCGTCGTCGTTATACTCTTTACGTAGTCAACCAACTAAATAAAGCACCTGCAAAATCAAATCAGAAAATAAAAATAAGTTACAAAGTTCTTGATGAAGAAAGAAATAGAAGATGAAAAGTATAGAAGCAAAATAAATGAAAAACTTACTGTGAGATGAAGGGAAGAAAGAGATGAAGAAAGAAATAGAAGATGATTTATGGAAGCAAAAGAAATGAAGAGAAGAAAATGATTGAAGATTGAAGATAGAAGATGAGGATTGAAGATGAAGATTGAAGATTGAAGATGAAGAAGAGAGATATCTGAATTTGAATAAACAACAAACTGCAAAGCTTTAGGCCTAAAATAATAAAATATTTAATTTATGTCGGTTATATCCGCCATAAATTTAAAATAATAACCGTCAAAATACTAAAATAATAAAAAAAATAAATTTCTGTCGGTTATAACCGCCACCATTAACTTAAAAACCGCCAGAAATTGTTAAAAATATTAAAAAAAAGGAATTCAAAATTACTGACGGTTATTGTAATTTAATGTCGGTTAAATCCGCCAGGAAAAATCCGACAGAAATTATTGTCGGTTATAACCGACAGAAATTATATTTTATCCGACACTAAATAAATTATGTGTCGGATATATTAATCCGTCAGAATGACTTATTAACCGCCACCATCATCCGACACCTAAAGCTAATATTGTAGTAGTGCAATTTTAGCTGAAGTTTGTGATTTTTGCAAATTGAAAGGCCGCTTTTCTTCTTTTAAAATCTATAATGCTTTAAACATATCAAGCCATTAACATGAACATTTTTAAATATGTCACCTCATCATGTTATGTCATTTACGACTAACAAATAGACATTCGGCGGTGAAGTGGCATGTGTTCAGTCGAGATGGTGCGTCCTCTCAGAATGATGCGAGCCGAGCGCATTGCTCAGCCTTGGTTATCCAACCCTGTCTCTTCGAGCGCCGTTCCGATCACCTTTACGTCCCATCCTAGGTCTTTGCCACTAGCTGTGATCCGTGATGTGACCTGATTGACTTTTGAGTAGGCCTGTCCGTAGAGACTTATGCCATATAGTTGTTAGTCTGCCCACATGCCCCTGGCAGTCGAAAAGCTCTTTACATATCCTAGTCGAGCTGAACTTATAGGCGGTCGACTTTAGCGCTTGGGAGTATCTTCTCCTATGCCCATTGGACCTTGGGCTTCTTAATCTCCCTTGGGCTTTCTATGGCTTCTTTATCGGCCTACATTATTATGTGGGCCTAATAGTGCCCAACATTAACAAGTGTCTTTACAGTTGCGGATGGACATGGTTGGTCGGCGGAAAGGCAAAGAATTCCGCGGCTTATGAGCAAGTTGGGTTCAAGTGTCACGCCCCGATACCGACATACATCCAAGATTGACACGTGACGTCACAAAAAATCCGTATCTAACATACCCTGACTCCGGGATATGGGCAAAGTACAACTCAAGAAACGAATTGCATAGTAATTTTTCGTATGCTTTATAACCTCCTCGTTAGACTACCTACGTACCCTATAAAGAGATCAAACCATTTGTAGTTCACCATTCGTCAAACTCTAAACTTTCTGTAAAATACTTCTAGCAGAAAACATAGAGTACCACACATAAAGCATGCAACCTCTCGGGGAACATTCAACTAAGCGCAACATAAATCTCTAGCCATATTGGTCAATGAGTCTAATCATAATGAAAACATTCACAACCAACATTATTCCATAATCACATCAATCACTAACACATACCATACACCGAAGTGCAGGGCTAGAGCGACACTGTAATACCCTGAAAATTTAAATATATGAATATGTGGAGAAAATCGAAAATAAATCGATTTATGGTTATGGAAATAGAATTGGGAAATTATTATAATTAACGTATTTGTATTATTGAGCTTTTATATGATTTTTCGGAAATTTATAATAATTGATGTGAGCTAAGTTTTAAATTAAACTAGTTACGAGGTTTAAAGTTTGAGAATTAATTATATAAAATCCGTAGACCTTTTGAAGTCACAAATATATTTTTTTTAATAGAGCTCGATCTCATGAACGCGTAGGCGCAAACTGTTCGTGAAACGGAATTATAACGAAGAAGTTATAAACGAACAAAGTGAGGGATGAAATGGTCATTTGACCATTTTCTGGAGGGTTCTAGATATTTTGGAGCAGGGAGTAGTGGAGCCATGTGGCGGGCTGTGAGTGGAGGAAATGGGCACAGCCCAATCAGACAAGGGAGAAGGGAGGGAAATGAGGAGGAAAAAGGGAGGAAAAACGGGTCTTTTGACCCATGTAACCCAAACCGGCGGGTGCCGTGTAATCTGGTGACCTCCAAGCAAATTCCAGGCGAGTTGAAGCCCCTCACCACCTAAAAATAATTCCTCATCATCCCCTCTATCATTTTTACCAAAAATTAGAGGAGATTTAGTTGTATTTTGGTGGAAAACCCACCATGGGTGCCTCGGGGGACCATGGTTGAATTCAACCATTTGTGAAACAATTTCATACAATTACCTCCACCAAAACCCTTCCCTAGATGTCAGAAACAAAGCCCAAACAACTTGAGGGGCGGCGGAACACCTGAGGTGAAGGATCAAAGTCACCCATTTATAGGGTTTCCGGCGGGTTCGAGGCAAATTGGAGCCTTTCCAGGCCAAATTGGACTTGGCCTCAGGTATAAAGTTTGTTCTACTCTTTGAGATCTTCATTTCTGTAATTTTTGAGAATTTTTGGAAATAGTTGGTATTTTCCGGTGAATCGTGGCGGCCGACCGCCACTGGCGGTGGCCGGTGCGGCGGCGCACGGCCAGAGAGCAGACGTTGCCATTTTCATGTAAATTTTAATATTCTGAATCTTTATTGGTAACCATTTGATATGATTTGGGTTGTGAGGGTTGATGGTGAATATGGTGGTTATTAAAATATGTTTGGAATTTATGAAAATAATGAATGGTGAACTACGAAAGGCTTGATCCCGCGCAAGGGTACGTAGGCAGTCTAACAGTGTTAGATGCAGCCTTAACTATTCGAGAAGTAATCTTTTGCTTAGAGGTTGTTTGATAGAATAATTTGGGGAACTAAATTGATAATTTAATTGTTTGTTTGGTAATTAAAACATGAATGTTTGGCGAATTAGAAGTGAATTGAAAGAATTAGTAGCAAACTAGACAAAAGTTTAGTTTGGGCCTATCACCAATATTATTATTCCCGAAATAAAGTAAATATTTCGGGGCGGGGCATGACAGACACAGTTCAGCTGAAGCCTACATCTCTGAAGTTGAAATCAAATCCAAGGAACCAACAAGTCAAATGATGTGATTTCAAACCACTCAATGAAATCCATCAACATCAGGTTCTGGACCACTCAACGGAACCAAGACACCAAAGGGGATTCTGGACCACTCAACGGAATCAAAACACCAAGGGGGATTCCAGACCACTCAATAGAATCCGATACGATTCCAGACCACTCAACAAAATCGCAAAGTAGAAGGGATTCCAGACTTCTCAACGAAATCTGAGCGGATATGATTCCGGACCACTCAACGGAATCCAGACGGAGCAGGGAACATACCACTCAACAGAACCCCAGCGAAAACCCAGTTCCGGATTACTCAACGGAACTGAGCGGCCAAGAAATATAGCAATGCTTGAAGAAGAAGACATGAAACAAGTACTCAAAATACAAAAGCTCAATGAAATAAGAAATGGAATAATGATACGATATGTGAACAAGTCTTGAAGCAATAAACCCCATGACAATGGGTTCATGGTCCACTCCTAGCCCTTACATTTCATCACATCAGGCCAAACATACAAATCAACCACACTCCACAACAAGTTCAATACACAAGTCAAATCACATAAAATAAACAAGCATAACACAATGTGATGCCATCAGTGCGTAAATTGAGGTGCACGTTAATCGAGGAAGACACATCATTATGCTGAACCCAATAAGCTCCATAGAATCTCAACAACACTCTAAGATCAGCAACACGCTTGAAGAACTCAGGCTAGTTGACTAAAAAGCCAATCGTCGATCAAGGTCAAGAGTAGGGTCCACAACCCTAGAAATCTAAACCGAAAGATCCGCCTATCAGATTTCTGATCCGTAACTTCCCAAAGTCCACATTATACTTCTAGAACAACATACTAAAACTTCATTACGATCCAACGGTTGGATCTTCGCCAATCGCAAATTCAAGTGGCGGTCAACGTTTGGTTTTACAAACTTAGAAATATAATTCAGGAAGATCTGTACATTGGATTCCTAACCTGTCAGTTCCTAATGTCATAAAATATTACTTACTATTATGTATTAAAGTTTGGTAACGATCCAACGGTCGGATTTTCAATTCATATAATGACCAAGTGGTGGTCTCTATCAAAACAATAGTCATACAACGAGATTTCGTCAATCGGACGACACATATGGAATCAGGGTATCCAAATTAGTCTAGGAAGGGTAGGTAGGGTCTTGGCCCATGCGTCGCCATACGCGGCGGCTGGCCGCCCTGACTCACCAGAAAATCTAACTTATTCAAAAAATTACCAAATTCCACAGAAATGTAGATCTCAATGAGTGGAGCAAGTTTCATACCTGAGCCGAAGTCCAATTCGGCGGGGAAACTCCTGAATTTTCCCACGAACTGCCAGAACCCTAATTTTGGGTGTGCTTCGATTCGACCTCCATACGCGCTCCAACACCTCCACCATTTCTTAGGCTTTGTTCCTGGCCTCTAGATGAGCGTTTTGGTGGTGGTGATCGAAGGTAAGATTTTCAGAAAAGGGTGGATTACCGCCGATGTCCATCGCACCCATCGGTGTGATTTTTCTCGAAACTGGGGTAAAACCCAGTCGGGTTTAGATAAAATTGGAAGTAGGGACGACGCTGAGGTATTTGGTGGTGGTGGGTTGCAATCGAGTCGTAAGGAGAAATGGGCAGGGATGGAGAATCCAGTGCTTCTCACTCTCCCTTCCCTTCCTTTCATTCTCTTCCCATTGGGCAACCTTCTTCATCTTTCCTCTTCCTCTAATTTCATTCTCTTCCCCTATTGGTCACTCATTTTTCTTCCCTTTCTCCCCCTTCAATTTTTCCCCAGCCACTCTCGTGGCTTCCTTTCACCAAGCAAGGCTCCCACAAATCTGGAGCTTTCCAGATTTATAGCAAAATGACTATTTTGCCCCTACCTTCGTTCGTTTATAACTCTTTCGTTATAACTCCAAATTTCATTCCGTTTGCGCTCACGCGTTCGTATCGACATGTACATTCCAAAAATGTAAAGAAATCTGGAAAATATGTAGGAATAAAATACAACCACGTAGAATTCCGTTTAGTTCATTAAGGGTGTTTTCGTCCTTTTGCTTATCAAAAAAATGCACGCCACAAATATGACAGCATCGAAACTACGAATATGAATACAAAATACGAGATATGAGATACGTAATTTTAAATAGTGAAATCAGGGAACGGGATTTCACATCGGGACCTTAAGAGATATTCTTCATCTAGCTTTCAGTTTCCGAGCACGACGTCTTCCAGACTGCAGCAGTTGGAGATGGACTTAGCAAGCCAGCGAGAAGAAGTTGCACGCGAGTGAGAAGAAGTGCACCTGAGAGAAGAAGCTTGGGAAGAATCAGCGCGCCATCGAGATGAGGAGCTTTAATGCTACATTGCTAGTATAGCGCATGCAATGACAGCTTTGGCACTCGCATGCCTGATCCTTCTACGACCTTCAGCTGCCATCTTACCAGCCACCCCACTGGTAGTAATTGATGACATGTTACAGACATTTGTACGAATATTCAGTTTAATATAATTAAATATTTTTTAGTATTATATATATTTTATATTTGTAGATTAATATAATTAATTAGTTAAAATTACGAATTTTTTTAAAAGAAATTAAAACTTTTGCCCCACGAATACATTTGTCAAGCATGTATTTTGTATTTTTTTTCTTTAAATTAATTGGCCGAGGACTACTTCATTGGGTCAAATATTTTGAATTTTTTCATTTCCGGAAACCAACGAAATGATGTTGCCGGGCGCGTTATTTTGTCAACCCAAGTTGGTCAACGCACTGACGAAAATTAAATTTTTGTTGAGCAAATATTTGTGTGATGGGTTATGTGCGACGAACTTGGCCCGACGAATGTCTATCAGGTAAAATCTTGGGTGACGAAATAGTGTTTGACCCAACGAAATCCTTTTGTCTGCAAAGGGGTTTGTTTGTAGTGTTTAGGGGTGTAAAATAGGGGAAAAACTTTTGTAGGGCTTGGCGTGCCAGTAGATTTCACTGAGTGACACTACAATCCACTCAAAACTCACTACGTAGCAAGTCTTAAATATAATTTTTTATCATTTTTTTATATTTAAAATTGTCATAATTATTTTTTTCTACTAATTAATATATACCATGGATCAATCTAATGTTTCCTATTTTTTTTTTTTTGGGTTCTTTGGATTTAAGCCCTTGTAACTTTTAAACTCTAGACAAAAACCCACATATATTATAACTTCTAAATAAAACCTAAATTTTAAATATGATGTCATGTTTGATAAAAGATGTCCATGAATTTGTGTTTATTTACAAAATCATGCCACCAATTCTCTTATACGTTTCTTTTAGACATTTAATTTGTTTAATATATTTTTAATTTTCTGTGAGCTCCTCCAATCCAAAACCTAATTAGATCAAATATATACCGATATATATATTCTACATTTATGTATACTAATACCATAAAAAGAAGTAGGTAAATTGATTTTGTTACAAATTTAAAAAGTAGGCACATTAATTTTGTTAAACCCCATCCCAATTTAAGTGTATTTTCATATGGTCGGAGTTATGAATTTACCATTTTGCCCTTGAGTTGACTTTCGTTGACTGTCTCGTCGAAATGCGTAGTTTTAATTTTATTAAGTTATTCGTATTGTACTCATCGCCATGAACGCATAGGCGTGAACGGATTCGAATTTGGAGTTCTAACGAAGATGTTACGTTTTGAACGTCGGACGCTTTTCGAATATTTTCGTATTTCGTCTTTAGTGACATTGTTATGTGTGCCACATGGGGCCCATTTCCTTTTTGGTCTTCCCCCCGGCTTTTTTTCCTCTTTTCCTTTTTGGACCCGTGAGTCACCTCTCTCACAATTCTCTCATCTCTCTCCCTCACTTTCTCTCATTCTCTCTATCTTTTCTCTATCTCCCAGTGCCCTCTCTCTATAACTCTCCATATCCTCTCTAAAACGCATACACACAGCAACCTCAAACCACCACCACATGGACGGAACGTATTTCGTGATTTTCCGAAGTTGGTAAGCTTTTAGAAACCCTTGGGATGTGTTTTAGGAGTAGATCAAAGCTTGTTTTAAGTTGTACATATGTGTTAATCGCAGAAAATAACTCGGAGTAGCTTTTTCAAATTTTACAGCGCGCACCACCACTTTCGAAGCATTTTCCAGCCAAACCACGACGAGTTAGCCGGCGTTCAAGGTATCAATCTCTTCATCTCGTTGAGTACTACAACTTTGATTTTTGAATCACTTGATTTGGTTGAATATCGGAAAAGTTATAGGCGTTTGAAGTGGTGCCCAAAAATCGGCCAAAATCTTGGCCTGAAAACGGGTCGAACCCGACCCATCATCCTTGTCCAACCCAACTTGTTGGGCCATGGAATCGGCCTAGTCGGCCAGCCCAACCCATTAAGCTTTCAGCCCAATAACCTAGCAACCTAGAAACTTAGAAACCCAGAAACCAGCCCAAGCTATAGGCCCAAGCCCAAAAGCCCAAGCCCAAGCCCAGAAGCCCATGCCCAAGCCCAGGACCCTAAGCCCAAGCCCAGAAGCCCAAACCCTGAGCTCAATTATGCGTGGGCATCCGTGAAGGGCCATCGGTGTCGGCACATGGTGGCGGCGTATGGCCGCGGGGCCGCCACCTTACGGCGGCATGTGAGGGCGCGTGAGGCATCGCGTAGGGGTACCTAAGGTCCCCCTTATGTTTTTCGACGTTCTGAATCCATTTATGAAGTCCTTTTTCCGAAATTCAATTGTTATAGTAGAGTTTTATTAATTGGACCCTTTATGTGCTTAGGTACGATTAGTAGCGGCGTTTCCATCCCTTCTATTTCGCACGGCTCTTCGACGACGGAGTATCTGTGAGTGGTGATAGGGGAATATTTATGCACCTTAGTTAGCTTGTTCTTGTGCATTTATGTTGTTTTTCCTTAGTTAAAGTAGTCTTTTAAGCTAGTTTGATGTATTTTCAGGTTCTAAGGGCAAGTATGCATTTTGGAGCCTTTTGGAGCACATTTGAGCTTGGAGTAGATATCATATGCTTGGAGCCAAGAAGATGGACGAATTTGGAGTCCAAATGGAGTTAGGAATATGTTTCAAGGTTGGAGAAATAAATTCAAATCATTGAAGATAAGGAATCAGCTCAAAAGAAGAGGAATCAGCTCAAAAGAAAGAGAATTATCCAAAACATTATCCAAAACAACCTTATCTTATCTTATCTTATCCAATCCTTATCCTATCTTAACTAACCTTATCCTATCCTAATCCTTTTCTAACTCAATTCCTGGTACAATGAGGGCTTATTTTCTGATTGGGGGACATTTAATTTAGGATTCTAGAACCCTAAGTCCTTGCCGCACCTAGCCTTCTAGAAAACCTGATTTCCTTGCCTTGCGAGGCTTTCTAGAAGCCTTATCCCTCCTTATCCAAATCTGCCGCACCTTAGGCCCTTTCCTATTAGAAATCTGATTGTTTTGAACCTAACTTTGGATGGATTTGGCTTTCTAGAAGTCCTAATCTGATTCACCTAGGGTTTTTGGTGCCTATATATATATATATATATATATATATATATATATATATATTTCTCCACCCTTTGCCGTGCACACCACCCTCCATACACATCCATTCATCCATCCACACAACCATTCTCGCCAGAAACTCTTCCCCACTCTCTGCCGCACCTATACTTCACCATTCTCCATATTTTTTGACCTAATTCACTACCTGCCGCACCATACATCCATCCTAGCCAATAACCCAGCCTTCAACACCATTCATAACCCCCAAAATCTGTCCCTAGACCTTGTGCCGCAGCAAAGAAGAGGAGGAGAAGCCTGGGACGTGCATGCCATTCAAGTTTGAATTGCTGGAAGTTTTAGGTGTTTCCTTTCCTTTGATTTCAATGTTTAAATTCAATACTCTTTGTTCTGTACGTATGAGGAACTAAACCCCCTTGGCTAGGGGGTGATTCGAAACCATGTTTATGCTTGCTATATGACTTGATTACCTCTAATTGCGTTTCGTAAGTTGTGAATTCAATTTACTTATCTATTTGAATTAAACTGATTTGTGTGTGTTGGTTGAGAGTGCACGCTTAATTGTCATGCATAAATCTAATGCTAGGATATAAGGAAGTTTCACCTAATCGTTACAGACTTGTATTCATAAGTAGTAAAGGTTGTTGATCACAATCGTGTTAAGTAAATTCTTGGCATAAGTTTCATGCAATTCATAGTAACGAATGCCTCGTCAATGCTTATGGTTTTCATAGAACTTAATGATTCTTGCTTGTATCTCTATTATGCAATTCATGTAGGGAACTTGTGGGGAATGCTTTGGGTTGTCGTATGCAATCATCCAATTAAATAACGTTAGGAAAATCTGAGGGTTAATTAGTGCAATTCACAGTTAATCTGGGGCGTTGAGACTCCATGGTTTATTGAAAAGCAATTAGAAATCGTTTTGTATGCAAGTATGACATGTGTGGAGAAGAACCCCTTAGCTAGCCTTCCATCCATTCACTTTAACCAAATTCGTTTCAAAATCTGTTTTGTTTTACAAAGTTTATGTTTTGTTTTCAAATTCGTCAAAACCAATTCCCCCTTTATTTTGAAGTGTCAAATTAGTTAGAAATCAATTTAGTTTGTGTTTTTAAGTGTCTTGAGTCCAGTTATAACATATTTTCGTCCAAATTCTTCCTTAGTGATCAAAACTGCCCAGAAAGTGGTTTTAAGGCAGTTTTGAGTGTTTGTTTGCTGTTTTGAGTCTTTTGGTTTGTTTTTAGTGTTTTAAGTATAGTTTTGCATTCTTTGAGTCTAATTTAGTGTTTTAACTTTGTTTTAAGTTTTTGAGTCAGTTTCAAGTGATTTAGCAATCCCTCCTAATCCCCGGCCTAGAACGATCCCTACTTACATACTTTGCTACAATTGATAAAAAGAGGGTTTAATTTGTGTGCTTATATATTTCGCATCAAATTTTTGGCGCCATTGCCGGGGATTAGCAACTTTGCTAATCCCTTGGTTCTTTTCTTTTCGTTTATTTTGTTTTAGTTTTAGTTTCTGACTTTGTGGTGTTGTCTTGTTTTCTTTAGCTAATCCCCTTTGTTTTTGTTTGAGTGCTTTACTTTTGATATTTGATTTAGTTTTACCTATTTGATTTCAGGTATTGGAGAAGCAAGACATGGATTTTGCTAACATTCAAGCTCAATTGGCGAATCTTACTTCTCAATTGTCCCAGATTGCCGAAACAACCACAATGTACACTGCTCAAACTCATCAACGTGCTCAATTCGCTGTGAATGGAGAGGCTTGGGGTTATCGAGGCCATAGCCAATCATGGGACAACATGTTTTCCAACGCTTACAATTCGGATTGTAGAGATTATTCAGATTACATGTGGGGAGAACCTGAACAATTCCAACAAGGTGGATATTGGCAGCAAGAAGATGAGTTCTATTCAAGACCTATGCAGCCACCACCACCTCCCCCACAACAATTCCAATCGAATTCAAGTATGCCCATGAGTTATGATGAAATTCTTTACGTACTAACCTCTTTGACGCAGGGCTCACAACAAGAAGAATACTCACGGCCATCTGAGGAGCTCTATCAATGGCCATATGCACCATCACAGCCTCCACCATAATTTTCCCAAACAAATTCAGGTACGTCAATGGATAATGACCAAATTGTTCAATTACTCACCTCTTTGACACAGGAAGCAGAGAATCAAGACCAAAGGATGAGCGAATTGAAGAATCAAATGGGAGAGATTATGGAGTTCATGGCACAAATTCAAGAGCAAAGTGAACTCTCCAACTCAACTATTCCAAATTCGAAGGAAGATTTTGAAATCCATGATGCTAACACTTTGGGAAGTGCTATGGAGGTTGAAGCTGACCCAGAACCATCCAAACACAACCTGAACGTGGATGAATTGCTGCTGCTAGAAGAAGAGGAGGAGGCCACACCCACGGCAAGGGAAGAACAACCATTGCCGCAGCCTCCTAGAGTCCCTAGGCCGTCCAACTCCGGTAATATTGTTCCAAACTCAATTCATTATAACATTATTCCACCGAATGCACCTTTTCCTCGCAGGTTTTTAATTCCCAAGAAAGATGAGAGTGAAAAGGACATCATGCAAACCCTTCCAAAGGTTCAAAGTGATATCCCAATTCTTGGCACACCAAATCAAGTTCCAGATTGTGTTGCAGTGTTCAAAGAACCTTGTACATCGAGAAGAATGATTCAAGAGCAAGATGTGGCTGGAGCATATGAAGAATGCATCAAGGAGGATGTTCAGGAGACAACAAAGGCCAAAGAAGTTCAATTTTATGACACGGGACAAGTCACAACCATCACATTCAATCTGGCCAAGTGCAAAGTTCCTGAAACTTTCAACAATGTGGTGTTTGTAATTGAGTTTGTGCCGGAGCAAACAAGTAAGCCATATTCTCCAATTTCAATTTTGTTTTCTACTAACTGGCTGATTTTAATGATTCAGGCACCCACACTAGAATTTAAACCATTGCCGGATCATTTCAAGTATCATCGCCCATTCGAAGATCACCTACATGACGTGGGTACCAATCTGGAATGAATGGATGTTTTGTCCGGCTGTACAACGTTAAAACAAGCGCTACTTGGGAGGCAACCCATGCATTCAACAAAGGAAGACCTAGGGAGCACTCCAATTCCAGATTTGAGTTCCTAAACCCTTCTCTTTGTGTTGTTTTCGTTTCTGCCTTGTTTATTGTTTAGTTGCTGTTTTGTTTGTTTGTTGTTTATTTGTGTTAGTTTATGCTTGGAACATTGAGGACAATGTTTGATTTAAGTGTAGGGGGTATCCAAAGTGTTTTGATGCAAATTCGTAGGGTTTTATCACCCATAACTTCTAATGTTGTTCCTTGCTGTTTTTAAGTGAATTTTAAGCTGTTTTGGTGTGTTTTGACTCAACAATCCGAAAATCCCATAAAAATTTGAAAAATTGTTTTGAAAAACGCAAAAAGAGTTGTTTTTGTGTGTTTGTTTGTGTCTTAGGTACCTTCCAACACAATGATGAGGATTCGGTTTGTAATTGCATGACTGTTAAAGAGAGTTGTAAACATGGATGAAAGTTTGATTTACTCTTTGGTTTATGCTTGGTTGTGGTTATAACTTATGAATTCACATGCAATCATAAAAGAAAAATCAGTTTTTGTAACATGCTTGAAGGAAGGAACTCAAACTAACGCTACAACCCTGAGAGACTTACGCCTAAACGTTTTATTTGGAGAGTTAAGAATCTGTGCATTGTTGTTTTCTAGAGTCGTTGCATGATCTCATCATTCTTTGCTTGGTTGCTACTTAGAATGCGTTTCATCATGTAGTTCCAAACACTAGAACTCATGCCCAATTCATTCGAAGCATGTTATTGATTTGCATAACACATAACAAGATGAAGTTGTGTAGTGACCACCACAGCCAAATTGCCGTATCTCCCTATTTCATTGTGTTTTGTAGGTGTTAACCCCGTTGAGCCTTGTTTAGCCTATGTTCTTTGTTAACCCACATTATCCTCACCTAGCTTAGATTAGGACCATCCATACCTTTGTTCTTGAAGCATAGTAACGCATGACTCAATATGAATTCCTTTTAATCATTGTTTGGCAAAAAACAAGTGTGGGGGAAGTGAGTTTTGTTGTGGGTGTGCCAAAGTCTTGAATGAGGCACGGCAAAGAAAAGAAAAAAAGAAAAAGAAGAAGAAAAATTCGTGGAAAATAGAAAGAAAGAAAAAGAAAAAGTTGTGAAAAATGAAAAAGGAGTTGAAAAGATGTGAAAAAGAGTTCTCAAGTGTTGTTTGTTGAAGGAAAGGTCCAAAACATTGAATCCGGCCCTAATTGTTGCTTGAATCTTCCCTTTGTGTTTAAAAGTTGATTTCTGCATGCTAAAGGAAATTCTAAGTGTCATATTCATTACTCTGCTTGCTATTGCTTTAAGAACGGTTGTTTTTCTTATCCTTTTGTTGTTAGCCAACTCCCCAAGCCCCGTTACAACCCTTGACTTTAATCTTGAGTGTTGTGTGTTTCAATTTGTGGAGTTTGAATTTGGTTTGAGCATATGGTATCACTGGTTCTCGCATCTAAGTAGTAGCATTCCGTTCATGAGATCATATATAAACATGCATTCCAGAAATTGCTTTCTTTGTTATATACATATGTGAGTATTAGTTTCATATTTACATCAATCTCCTCACATATAACTAGTGTATGGTGTGTAGTTAGAAAATCTGAGTGAAGATTAAGTGCATATCTTGTAAGGAATTGAGGGAATTCTCTAAGGCATGTTACTACATTCAAAACATCGTTTTAATTGGTTATTTGTGAACTAGTAAGTAGTGACTATGATTAAGTATGTGCTTAAGCATAAAGATGGCCGAAATCTGTGGGAATGATGATTTTTAACATGTCATGTGCATTGGAAATCCCTGAGATAAATGTTTGAAGGTTTAGGTTGTGTTTTGTTTACTTTGTTTCGTTTTGTTTTGCTCGAGGACTAGCAAAAGCTAAGTGTGGGGGAATTTGATAGGGGAATATTTATGCACCTTAGTTAGCTTGTTCTTGTGCATTTATGTTGTTTTTCCTTAGTTAAAGTAGTCTTTTAAGCTAGTTTGATGTATTTTCAGGTTCTAAGGGCAAGTATGCATTTTGGAGCCTTTTGGAGCACATTTGAGCTTGGTGTGGATATCATATGCTTGGAGCCAAGAAGATGGACGAATTTGGAGTCCAAATGGAGTTAGGAATATGTTTCAAGGTTGGAGAAATAAATTCAAATCATTGACGATAAGGAATCAGCTCAAAAGAAGGAGAATTATCCAAAACATTATCCAAAACAACCTTATCTTATCTTATCTTATCCAATCCTTATCCTATCCTGATCCTTTTCTAACTCAATTCCTGGTACAATGAGGGCTTATTTTCTGATTGGGGGACATTTAATTTAGGATTCTAGAACCCTAAGTCCTTGCCGCACCTAGCCTTCTAGAAAACCTGATTTCCTTGCCTTGCGAGGCTTTCTAGAAGCCTTATCCTTCCTTATCCAAATCTGCCGCACCTTAGGCCCTTTCCCATTAGAAATCTGATTGTTTTGAACCTATTTCTGGATGGATTTGGCTTTCTAGAAGTCCTAATCTGATTCACCTAGGGTTTTTGGTGCCTATATATATATATATATATATATATATATATATATATATATATATATATATATATATATTTCTCCACCCTTTGCCGTGCACACCACCCTCCATATACATCCATTCATCCATCCACACAACCATTCTCGCCAGAAACTCTTCCCCACTCTCTGCCGCACCTATACTTCACAATTCTCCATAGTTTCTGACCTAATTCACTACCTGCCGCACCATACATCCATCCTAGCCAATAACCCAGCCTTCAACACCATTCATAACCCCCAAAATCTGTCCCTAGACCTTGTGCCGCAGCAAAGAAGAGGAGGAGAAGCCTGGGACGTGCATGCCATTCAAGTTTGAATTGCTGGAAGTTTTAGGTGTTTTTTTTCCTTTAATTTCAATGTTTAAATTCAATACTCTTTGTTCTGTACGTATGAGGAACTAAACCCCCTTGGCTAGGGGGTGATTCAAAACCATGTTTATGCTTGCTATATGACTTGATTACCTCTAATTACGTTTCGTAAGTTGTGAATTCAATTTACTTATCTATTTGAATTAAACTGATTTGTGTGTGTTGGTTGAGAGTGCACGCTTAATTGTCATGCATAAATCTAATGCTAGGATATAAGGAAGTTTCACCTAATCGTTACAGACTTGTATTCATAAGTAGTAAAGGTTGTTGATCACAATCGCGTTAAGTAAATTCTTGGCATAAGTTTCATGCAATTCATAGTAACGAATGCCTTGTCAATGCTTATGGTTTTCATAGAACTTAATGATTCTTGCTTGTATCTCTATTATGCAATTCATGTAGGGAACTTGTGGGGAATGCTTTGGGTTGTCGTATGCAATCATCCAATTAAATAACGTTAGGAAAATCTGAGGGTTAATTAGTGCAATTCACAGTTAATCTGGGGCGTTGAGACTCCATGGTTTATTGAAAAGCAATTAGAAATCGTTTTGTATGCAAGTATGACATGTGTGGAGAAGAACCCCTTAGCTAGCCTTCCATCCATTCACTTTAACCAAATTCGTTTCAAAATCTGTTTTGTTTTACAAAGTTTATGTTTTGTTTTCAAATTCGTCAAAACCAATTCCCCCTTTATTTTGAAGTGTCAAATTTGTTAGAAATCAATTTAGTTTGTGTTTTTAAGTGTCTTGAGTCCAGTTATAACATATTTTCGTCCAAATTCTTCCTTAGTGATCAAAACTGCCCAGAAAGTGGTTTTAAGGCAGTTTTGAGTGTTTGTTTGCTGTTTTGAGTCTTTTGGTTTGTTTTTAGTGTTTTAAGTATAGTTTTGCATTCTTTGAGTCTAATTTAGTGTTTTAACTTTGTTTTAAGTTTTTGAGTCAGTTTCAAGTGATTTAGCAATCCCTCATAATCCCCGGCCTAGAACGATCCCTACTTACATACTTTGCTACAATTGATAAAAAGAGGGTTTAATTTGTGTGCTTATATATTTCGCATCAAGTGGACCCCTTCTAAAATGCATATTTCATTATTAGAAATGCATACATGAAAAGCATGATTTAATGGTTACGTTTTATGAAACGTTTTATGAGTAAATTAGATTTTACTTCTTATGAGATATCATGCTTTACTAAGAATATTTTGGAATACCATACTTTATCGATTTTTACATTCTTTGTAGTATATATGATGGATGACTATATACTATGAAGATGTTTTGAGATATGATGTTTGAGCTACTGAGCTCCGTTAAGATATATGTACTTATGTTGGAAATATTATATTTAATGATTTTTGTGCTTATCTAGTGGTCACTATATATGCCTTTGGGTGGGTGCTGTAGGAGCCTAAGGGCGATTGATACTATATATGCCTTCGGGTGGGTGTTGTAGGAGCCTACGGGCAACTGATACTTATATATGCCTTCGGGTGGGTGCTGTAGGAGCCTACGGGCGAATGAAGGCCTTCGGGCGAATGAAAAGTTCTCTATGCCTTCAGGCGATACTGATACCACTATTTAGCACACTATATATGATATATGTTTTACTAAGGTTTTATGGCATGCTAGAGTTTTCGTAAAAACCTATTACATATTATACTATTGAGTTTTCATAAAACTTTGGGGGTTAGTACGTTGTTGATTAACTATTTCAGTATTATCCTGCCATCTTGGTCCACTCATGTTTGTTTTGTGCCCCCTTAGGACATAGTAACGAGGCATACGATCCGAGCTACGAGGCATTCCCTTACCAGTGATATCGTGCCATCATCTCTGCTTTTGACATCACTTGTAATAGCACTTTCTATCAGACCTTCTGCTTATATTCTGAATTAGTTGTATGCTCTGAACATGTCATGCATTATCACTATCATTTTATTGACGGCTGAATATTATTATATTATTTTGGTAAGGTTTGGATTTGAATATTATATTGCGTATTTCGCGTGAAATTTATATGCACGTTTCATATGTTCTCAGTATATGCATTCATTAAATGGCTTGCATCACCCTCGGGTGTCGGCCAGCACGTGGCCATCCCGCTGTCCCCCAGACATCGGGATTGGGGTGTGTCAGATTGGTATCAGAGCATACTTAGGACTTCACTTTTCCATTTGGTAACCATAAGCTTTCTTGTAACCATAATCTTTCGTCCTTCTAAATGTTGTTTGCTTCTAATCAGAATCATGGATCCTACTGGTGGGAATGTACCTCGACGACCTCATTTTGGTCTAATAGGATGAATTCAGCAGTTGACCTCCGCGTTACGAAATGCTTCTCTTGGTAGTAACAGGTTGAGTCGTACATATATAGAGATTGCTCATAGCCATGACGTTACATAACTTAATGTAGTTGAAGCCTGAGGATTGGCTATAAAAGATTAAGGACATCTTAGAGAGCATGAGATGCCCATTGTCTGAATGGGCGAATACCATTGGTTACTTCTTTCACGGTAACACGAGATATTGGTGGAAGTCTGTAAAGAAGTCTCATCCACGTAAAGCTTTAATGACTTGGACTACATTCAGAAGATTTTTCAGCGAACATTTTCTGAGCCCCGATTATCAGCTGCGGAAAAGACATGAGTTTCTAGAGTTTCGCCAGGGTAATCTGAGTATTATATACTCAGAGTGTGATAGCACTTTTCGGCGTTTGTCAAGACACTATGAGGGGACCTGCGGAAACTTTTAGCTACAGATTGCTATGAACCAGGACTGTTGCAAGCTTCTGGCACCACAGAGGCATACTTCATACGAGGAGATGATTGAGGCGGCTTTGAGAATCGAATAGACGAGGTGGAATAAACTTAACCAAAATTAAAATCAAAATCAGCATTGGAGCCAGAACCAGCCTCGGAGCCAGGACCAGCTTCTGGCACCAAAACCAAAATTAGCCTCGGAGCCAGAACCAGCCTCGGAACCAGAGTCAGTGGGGTCATGGATTTCGATCCTGGAACATGAGGGAGCCTTCTACTTCTTCTAATTTCTTTGGCCCTAGACACTCTCAGTCGTTTAAGCAATAGGGTCAGGGTTCTGGATCATCTAGTGAGGGCTTGGGCAGTGAGTCGGCGAGACGATCTTTCAGCCACTTTACTCTATGTGCAGCTGGTTCGAACATATGTTACAGGTGTGGCGGCACTGGACACATTACCCGTAATTATGCTAGTTCGCATCCAGCTACTGACTATGCTTCTGGTTTGGGTTACAGTGAGAGTAATAATCCAAGTACTTCGAGTTACAATGGGGGTAATTATTCGACTACTCAGAGTTATGGTGGTAGTAGCAATCTGTGTAACCAGGTTTCTGCTCAGCGACAGCCGCAACATTCTCGAGCAGCTTTAAGCAGTCGTGCTCAGAAGTTATGAAACCCCGTCCCAATTTAAGTGTATTTTCATATAGTTGGAGTTATGAAATTACCATTTTGCCCTTGAGTTGATCTTCCTTGACCATCTCGTCGCGACATGTAGTTTTAATTTAATTAAGTTATTCTTATCATACTCATCTCCACGAACGCGTAGGTGCGAACAGATTCGAATTTAAAGTTATAACGAAGATGTTACACTTCGAACATCGGATGTTTTTCAGATATTTTTGTATTTCGTCTTTAGTGACATTGTTATATGTGCCACCTAGGGCTCATTTCCTTTTTGGTCTTTCCATTTGACTAATTTTTCCTCTTTTCCTTTTTGGACCCATGAGTCTCCTCTCTCTCCCTCATTTTCTCTCATTCTCTCTATCTCTTCTCTATCTCCACCTGTCCTTTCTCTACAACTTTCCCTCTCCTCTTTGAAACACACACATATAGCAACCTCAAACCACACCACGTGGACGGAGAACCTTCAGAAACCTCGTGAGAAGTCGAGGAACCCTCTAGCAACGTTGTCACTATTCATCATCTTCCCCGATGTATTTCGTGATTTTTCGAAGTTGGTAAACTAGAAACCCTTGGGATGTGTTTTAGGAGTAGATCGAAGCTTGTTTTAAGTTGTACATACATGTTAATCACAAAAAATAACTCGGAGTAGCTTTTCCAAATTTTCCAGCTAGCACCGCCACTTTCAAGGCTTTTTCCGGCCAAACCATGGCGAGTTTGCCGGCATGCTAGGTATCAATCTCTTGATCTCCTTGAGTACTACAACTTTGGTTTTGAATCACTTGATTTGGTTGAATATCGAAGAAGTTATAGGTGTTTGAAGTGGTGCCGAGAAACTGGCAAAAATCTTGGCCTGAAAATGGGTCGAACCCAACCCACCATCCTTGTCCGACCCAGTCAGCCAGCCCAACCTATTAAGCCTTTAGCCCAATAACCTAGCAACTCAGAAACCCAACCAGGCATTTGAGCCATGGAGGCTGGCCCAAGCTGTAGGCCCAAGCCCAGAAGCCCAAACCCTGACCCCAGCCGCGCGTGAAGGGCCGCCGGTGCTGGCATGTAGAGCACACGCGCTGCCGTCCACGACGGTAATCATGGTGACGTCGGCCACTTTTTCGACCAACTTTCTGACGACTAACGGCAGCTCGTGGCTGCCACGTTACAACGGTGCGTGAGGGCGCGTGGGGGTACTTGAGGTCCCCCCTTATGTTTTTTGACGTCCTGAATCCGTTTATGGCGTCCATTTTCTGAAATTCAATCGTTATAGTAGAGTTTTATTAATTGGACCCTTTATGTGCTTAGGTAGGATTATTAGCGGCATTTTCGTCACTTCTATTTCGCACGGCTCTTCGACAACCTGATATCTATGAGTGGACCCCTTCTAAAATGCATATTTCACTATTAGAAATGCATACATGAAAATCATGATTTAATGGTTACGTTTTATGAGTAAATTAGATTTTACTTCTGATGAGATATCATGCTTTACTGAGAATATTTTGGAATACCATACTTTATCGATTTTTACGTTCTTTGTAGTATATATGATGGATGACTTTATACTATGAAGACATTTTGAGACATGATGTTTGAGCTACTGAGCTCCGTTGAGATATATGTACTTATGTTGGAAAGATTATATTCAATGATTTTTGTGCTTATCTAGTGGTCACTATATATGCCTTCGGGTAGGTGCTGTAGGAGCCTACGGACGATTGATACTTGTATATGCCTTTAGGTGGGTGCTGTAGGAGCCTACGGGCGAATGAAGTGTTCTAAATGAAGAATTATCTATGCCTTCAGGCGATACTGATACCACTATTTAGCACACTGTATATGATATATGTTTTACGAAGGTTTTATGGCATGCTAGGGTTTTCGGAAAAACCTATTATATATTATACTGTGGAGTTTTCATAAAACTTTGGGGGTTAGTACGTTGTTGATTAACTATTTTCGTATTTATATATATATATATATATATATATATGGATGACGATATGATATTTAGAATACGTTTCGAACACCTTTTTATAGTATAGATGATGGATGACTTAATACTATGAAGATGCCTTTCAAATGTACGTATGTTCAATGGTTTTGTACTTATCTAGTGGTCCTTTCCGCTACGGGACGTAGGGATAGTTTCCGGTCCGTCCCGGGCGAAGGTTTGGTGTTGGCATAGGGCCTGTAGGGTGTTTCCTCTAGCATTTAAGACCAGGGATGGGGAGGCGGCATGGGGCCTGGGGGTTATTTCCTCTGATTGTCTGCTCAGGGATGGGGAGGCGGCATGGGGCCTGGAGAGTTATATTGGACATTCACTAGAGATTATTATATATACAAGTTATGATTTGAGACAGTGCACGGCATGCTAGGTTTCGGAAAACCTATGTTTATCATGATATATATGTGTTTTCATAAAACTTGGGGGTTAGTACGTTGATAACTGTTTTACTATATGTATATCAGATTGGTCCACTCATGTTTGTTTTGCGCCCCCTTCAGGACTTAGAATCGAGGCATACAATCCTGGCATCAAGGCACTTCCGCATTGGCATCTTCGAGTCCTCTCGGTGTAGGACCTATTCCTTTGTTCATTCAATTTTATATTAATTCTTTTAGTGTTCTAGATTAGATGTGTGCTCTGAACACGTTCCTTAAATGCACTCTTTATTTTATATTTATAAGTATTATTTATTCCTTATTCTCAGCATTTGCATTCAATAAATGGCTTTCGTCACCCTTCAGGTGTCGGCCAGCACGTGTCTATCCTGGTATTCAGGGAATATTAGGATCGGGGCGTGTCATATAGCAGTTACAGGCTTTGGGCTCAACCTTGGAGAATAAAATTGGGCTTAACCTTGGGGTTGGGCTTTGGGGTGTACTGATTAATTGATAATTAATTAATAATTAATATATATAAAATTAATTATTAAAAGATGGGCTTTGGGGCTCTTGGGCTCTGAAAATTAAATTCTTTAATTAATTAATTAATTTCGAATTTAATTAAATTATTTTTTATATGAACATACTCATTTTCAGATGAAGTTTGAGAGCGTATGAATATATCTGAGAAACAGATGGAGCAACACACCCCTTGCGTTGAACAATCACCTTCCAAAAACATGTCTGTTGCGAACAGACATATGCTCACTATAAATACATGCATATGCATATCATTCAATTCATTGAAAAATCATCAATCCTTGTATACCAAGCATACCGAGAGTACCACAAAGAAATTCGCCAGAAGTCTAGTTTTCTGGTGCTGGAATTCTAACTTAGATCGTTGAATCCTGGTGAAGCAGACGTCTACAAGCACCGAGTAGGGACGAAATTTCTGTTTCAAGGACATTGTGGTACGCAAGCCTCGATCTTCAATATTTCTGTTTAATATTATTTCATTGTTAATACACTGTTAATTAGTTGTTCGCATTTATTATTTATTAGCATATATAAATTTATCAAAAATTGTTGACATTTATCCAACAATCTTGAAACAGAAAATGGATCAACAATCATTGACTGTGAATGGCACTGTGTCGAAATATTCTGAAAAGCTTGAGAAATTCAAAGGGCTGGATTTCAAGAGATGGCAACAGAAGATTCTGTATTTCTTGACAACCATGAATCTCACTCATGTTGTCAAGGAAAAAGCTCTGAAGTCTAATGAGAATCTAATGATGAAAGAGACTGTTATGGCAATTGAAGTTTGGAATCATTCTGAGTTTTGTTGTAAGAACTATATTCTGAATAGTTTGGATGACAATCTCTATGACATTTATTCTCTGTGTAAGACTGCAAAGGAGTTGTGGGAATCCCTGGAGAAAAAGTATAAGATTGATGATGTCGGTTCAAACAAATTTGTTATTGGTAAGTTTCTCAAATATACGATGGTGGATTCAAAATCTGTTGTCTCTCAGGTCGAAGAAATCCAGAAATTGATTTGTGAATTGCACTCCGAGGGATGCGAGATCAATGAGCATTTCCAAGTTGGGGTGATAATCGAGAAATTGCCAACTTCCTGGATTGACTTCAAAATTTATCTCAAGCGCAAGCGTCGTGAGATGAATATGGAGGATTCGATTATGAGGCTACGAGTGGAAAAATACCACATAAATGCAGACCGTTCTGGTGGGTTTGTTGCCATTGAAGCCAATGCGAATTATGTTGGGGGAGGAAACTCCAAGGCTACGCCGAAGAAGAATAAGGCTTTGAAAACCAAGCAGTTTGTACAATCTGCCCTTGCTCCCGAAGGCAAGAATCTGAAGAAGATTAAGGGCGCTTGCTATACGTGTGGCAAATCTGGTCACAAGGCACAAGATTGTTATCATCGCAAGGATGGAAATCATGCCAACGGAAACGACAACAACCATGCTAACATGGCAATCACAGATGCGGAGTTGGCTGCTGTTGTGTCTAATGTCAACATGGTCTCGAATGTGAGTGAATGGCTGATGGATACTGGTGCTACTAAGCACATCTGTGCTGACAGAAATCTGTTCACTGAATACCATCTTGCTGTCTTTGGAGAAAAGCTGTATATGGGCAATTCTGCTTCATATGCAGTGGAGGGCAAAGGCAAAGTGGTACTTAAATTCACATCTAGAAAGAGTTTGTCCTTGCTGAATGTGCTGCATGTAGGGCTAGAAAGAATTCTTGAAAATCCCAAACCAAACAGAAAAAATCCCTAACCCAAACCGAAAAATCCTAAACCAAAACTATCCCAAAGTTCGGTAATCCCGTCCCGAAAAATACCGAAGTATTCGGTATGGGATACGTTTCCAAATCCCATTTCTTTAGTATTCCTAAAATCCCAAAATGTTTTGTTTCTTTAGCTTTCGGTTCCCACTTCCCAACTCAAAAGCAAGCCACTAACAGAAGGCACAAAAATAATATTAAAAAAAAGGAAAGGCACAAAATTGGCTTTGGCTTTTGGTTCCCACTTCCCACTCAAAAGCAGGAGCCTTTTGGCTCCCATTAACAGGAGGCGCAGAGAACAGCACTTGAGGCAGAGAACAACACTCTTCGTGTTGAGAGGAAGATGGAAGAATGAGCTACTATCAAAAGCTCTTGAGTTTGATTTTAACTCTTGAGGCAGAGAGTAGCACTCTTTGTGTCGAGAAGTAGAGATAGCAATGAGCTACTACCAAAAGCTCTCTCAAATCTTCGAAGCTAGACCCATCTCTTTCTCTATCCTTTCTGAATATTTATCTGAATTAGGGTTCAAAAGAGGATTTATAAATTAGGGATTTACGATTTAGAGCTTTTGATTGTTTGGATTTGGATTTGGATTTGAATTTGAATTTCTTGATTAATTTTTTGGGGATTTGTGGATTAATTTTATGTGGATTTGGTTGATTTGGATTTCTGGATTTCCATGGTCGATTTCTTTTCTGCTTTGCATGCTCGATCTGCAGGTTTGAATTGAATTTATCAGCTTCTTCCATTAACAAGAAGCCAAATTTCTATTGAATTGGAATCCCAAAACCATACCGAAATCCTGAAATTCGAGAATATCGAAATTTCGGTTTGGGATTGGGATTCAGATTTCCATCCCAAAAAGGATTGGTTTAGGATTCGGGATCCCATTTTCGGGACGGGATCCCATAACGATCTAGCCCTAGCTACATGGTCCTGAAATAAGGAGGAACTTGGTTTCTGAACCTATTCTGATAGCTAAGGGCTTTAAACTTGTATTTGAATCCAACAAATTTGTACTTACCAAGGGTGAGATGTTTGTTGGAAAGGGATATGTGGTTGATGGCCTCGTGAAACTCAATATAATTGCCATTGATGGTGCTAATAAAATAAATGCTTCTACTTATATTGTTGAGTCTTCTAATATTTGGCATGCTAGATTAGGACATGTTAATTTTCGTTCCATGCAAAGAATGGTTAAATTAGAATTATTACCTAAATTCGAAATTGATTTTAATCATAAGTGTGAAACATGTACTGAATCAAAATTTGCTAGGCAAATGAGAAAGTCAATTTTGGAAAGATCAAATGAATTACTTGGATTAATTCATAGTGATCTTTGTGACTTTAAATCCACACCAACTTGCGGAGGAAAGAATTATTATGTCACTTTTATTGATGATTGCAGTAAGTATTGCTATGTTTATTTGATTCATAGCAAGGACGAAACTTTGAATATGTTTAAGACATATAAAGCTGAAGTTGAAAATCAACTTGAGAGAAAAATCAAAGCACTTAGATCCGATAGAGGAGGAGAGTATGAGTCTACTGCCTTCTCAGATTTTTGTGCACAACATGGAATTATACATCAAACAACGGCTCCATACACACCACAACAAAATGGTGGTGTCGAAAGAAAAAATAGAACATTCAAGGATATGATTAATTCCATGTTAAATAGTTCTGGGCTTCCACACAGTTTGTGGGGTGAAACTTTACTCACTGCAAATACCATATTGAATAAGTTTCCTCTAAAGAAGATTGACGAGTCACCTTATGAACTATGGAAATGACATAAACCCACTTATAAAACCCTTAAAGTGTGGGGTTGCTTAGCAAAGGTGCAAGTTCCGTTACCAAAAAAAACGAAGCTAGGACCTAAAACTATTGATTGCGTATTGATTGGATATGCAAACAATAGTGCCGCTTATAGGTTCCTTGTTGTAAAATCTTCAATTTCTGACATACATGTTAACACTATATTAGAATCGGCAGATGCATAATTCTTTGAGGATATATTTCCTTACAAAGAAAAAGAGTCTGGTTCTAATACAAAGAGGGTTCATGATCATAGTCATGATGAAGCTTCTTCTTCTGGTATCTAAGAAAATGATGTGGAACCAAGAAGAGGAAAAAGAACCAAAGTTTCTAAAAACTTTGGACCAGATTTCGTTGTCTACTTGTTTGAGAATGAACCTAGAACTTTTAAAGAAGCATTGTCTTCTTCCGAGGCTCCTTTATGGAAAGAAGCAATTAGAAGTGAAATGGAATCCATTATGGAAAATAACACATGGGAATTGGTTGATTTACCTCCCGGTAGTAAACCAATTGGTCATAAATGGATTTTCAAGAAGAAACTTAAGGCGGATGGAACCGTTGACAAGTTCAAGGCACATTTAGTAGCCAAAGGTTATCGCCAAAAGGAAGGGTTGGATTATTTCGACACTTATTCTCCAGTTTCTCACATAACGTCAATTAGGACGTTAATAGCGATTGCAGCTGTGTACAACTTTGATATACATCAAATGGATGTAAAACATCATTTTTAAATGGCGAACTTGATGAAGAAATATAGATGGAACAACCTGAAGGGTTCATGCTTAAAGGACAAGAAAGCAAAGTGTGCAAATTACTTAAGTCATTATATGGACTTAAACAAGCACCAAAACAATGGCACGAGAAATTTGATCACACTTTGTTGACACATGGATTCAAAATAAATGAATCTGATAAATGTGTCTACATTAAGAGTAATGATAAAACTTGCATTATTGTCTGCTTATATGTGGATGATATGCTCATAATGGGAAGCGATAAAGATGTAATAAACAAAACAAAGAAAATGTTGAATTCAAGTTTTGACATGAAAGATTTAGGTCAAGCCGATGTCATTTTAGGAATTCAAATTAAGAGAAATAGTGAAGGGTATGTCCTTACATAGTCCCATTATGTTGAAAAAATATTACGAAGGTTTGGTCAATTTGACTGCAAACCTGCTGCAACTCCTTTTGATGCTGGATGCAAGTTGGAGAAAAATAAAGGCAATGCCATATCTCAACTTGAATATTCTCAAGTAATTGGAAGTTTAATGTACTTGATGAATTCAATTAGGCTCAACTTTGCTTATGCGGTAAGTAGGCATAATAGATATACAAGTAATCCGGCATAAGAGCATTGAGATGCTTTAGTAAGAGTGTTAAGGTATTTGAAAAATACACTTGACTACGGATTACACTACACAAAGTATCCATCTGTTGTAGAAGGCTTCAGTGATGCCAATTGGATTTCTGACACAACAGAATCTAAGTCGACAAGTGGATATGTTTTTACCTTGGGAGGTGCAGCAACATCTTGGAAATCCTCTAAACAGAAATGTATAGCTCGTTCCACCATGGAGTCAGAGTTTATAGCTTTAGACTTGGCTGGAGAAGAAGCCGAGTGGCTTATACATTTTCTGGAGGATATTCCAGTGTGGCCAAAGCCTGTAACTGTTATATGTATATATTGTGATAGTATGGCCGTGCAATCAAGGGCCAAAAGTCATGTATACAATGGAAATTCGCAACACATCAGGCGTCGGCATAATACTCTTAAGAAGTTGCTCTCCAATGGAATAATATCCATTGATTACGTAAAGTCAAAGGAAAATATAGCTGATCCTTTGACAAAAGGCCTACCAAGAGAGCAAATATTATTTACATCGAGGGGAATGGGTCTCAAGCCAATTCAATGAATCAGACTGGGCGGAAACCTAACCTAGCTGATTGGAGATCCCATGGTCTAGGTTTAATAGGCAAACTGGTTGAGTTTGATGCAAAAGTTGAACACACAAATTACCCATTCCTATGATAAAATGTGTGTTGTCTGTTGAAGTTCGAGGGGTTATGTTGTACACATTTAATGACATTAATATCTTCTTATCAAGAGGAATATGGAAGACTATTCTTAAGTAATGTCACCTATATAGGAGTAAATGGGGCCGTATTTATGAGAATTGAAATGGCTACATTCTCTAAAGCTCCTACGAAATCAGGGATCTGTTTAGGGCCAAAATGAACAGAATCGTATGAATTGACGTGTGGCAGACATGATATGTGTGTAGCATATTGTCTCGGTTTACTACTGCGGTGAACAGTTCAAGATCTTCCACATCCACTGCGTCACCAAGTAAATCCGATATGTTTTCACTAGGGTAAGTTCAAGTCCAAAAGACACTTCACCAGATGCATATCATGTGTATTCTTTCTCAGTTTTAGGCAGCCTAGTCATACATTTGCATTCAAATGTGGGGTATTGTTGGAAATTTTGAGTAGAAATTTCATTGTCCCACATTGGCCATTCCCAAAAGGTTTCCTCACCTTATAAGGCTTTGTCCCTTATAGATAGTGATTGGAGTAATGGACTATGGAGAATGAAATTGGGCTCGATCTTGGGGTTGGGCTTTGAGGTGTACTAATTAATTAATAATTAACATATATAATTAATTATCAAAAGATGAGCCTTAGGCCTTGGGGCTCTTGGAGAATGAAATTGGGCTCAACCTTGGGATTGGGCTTTGGAGTGTACTAATTAATTGATAATTAATTAATAATTAATTATCAAAAGATGGGCCTTGGGCCTTGGGGCTCTTGGGCTCTGAAAATTAAATTCTTTAATTAATTATTTTTAATTAATTTCGGATTTAATTAAATTATTTTTTATATGAACAAACTCATCTTTTCTACACCCAACTTAAATTTTAAATGTTAATTGTCTATTTTACCTTATTGCATAATTACTATTAAGTACAAAATGAAATTAATAATAAAACTCAAATTTATCAATAAACCCACAAACTAAATTAAAATCTAGCAGCACTCTTTGTTTATCCTATGTTCAATTCAGCTAAAACCCTAATAGCTCTGATAGAGAAAAACATGTTTTTCTATTGATGGATGGTGATTTTGAAGTTTTGAATCCTCTAACTATGGTATGACTCGATTTATAGATATTTTGTTTGTTTGCTTCTTCTTTGGGTCAAATTTCATACTTTTTATATTATATTGTATTTGTTTTTCTTTGTCATCTGTCTGCGCACCAAAACACGAATGCAAGAACTTTAGATAAATACTGCAAAGACATATAACTTGATTCTTGGTGCAGATAAAGATTGCCCAACCTCATCAACCTTAACCACTAACTAGCGGGTGGCATCTGTTCATGAGATTTCTTTTTCTTTCTTTGAGTTTCTTTTTGAGATGAAAACGCCATATAAAAGGAAACTTATACTACTTTTGTGAAGATTGGAAAGAAGCAAAACTTCAAGCACCAAAATTTATGTTCTTTCAATTTTTCGACTTATACAAGAATTTTTAGTTTACCTATAACACAAAGCAACACATTGCAAGGACTTGCAGACATTGAACGGTCCTTAATAATCTATACACCGTAACTTCTTACCAATTAGAAACTTCTTAATTGGAAAAAGTCCACGGAGAAACTTCTTACCAATGTTCTTAGATTATAAACTTGCTTACTTGTTGATAAATAGAAGGGGATCAATTGTTTGATTTGTTGCTTATGCACATCAGTAGAAAGAAAAAAAGCAAATGTCTGGGTTTGGTGGCATAAAGAAAAACAAACAGCCATGGAAATGCTAGTGGGAAGAGAAAGAGAGGGATGAGGGGGGGGGGGGGGGGAATAAGCATTCAATTAGAGATGTTGTTTATATAGGGAATGGATGTAAAGATAACTTTACATTTTGAATTGGGTTTGAGGGGGTAGTTTAGGTAATAAATTTGGATTTAAAGAGATATTAATTCTTTAATAAAAAACAATATGGGTGAAGAGAGTAAGTTGGGTGTAGAAAGAGGTTACATGAGTTCAAATAAAATTTCCTATATAAATTTATCACAGATTGTTGATATTTATCCAACAATTCTTTTGATAATTAATTATATATATTAATTATTAATTAATTATCAATTAATTAGTACACCCCAAAGCCCAACCCCAAGGTTGAGCCCAATTTCATTCTCCATGGTCCATTACTCCAATCACTATCTATAAAAGACAAAGCCTTATAAAGTGAGGAAACCTTTTGGGAATGGTCAATGTGGGACAATGAAATTTCTACTCAAAATTTCCAACACGTCCCACACATAAATATTGTACCAAACAATATATGGAACATGATTAAGTTAGTCATTTAATCTTTTGGTTTCATTCCATCATGCACTTACCAAACGCAGAACGGAACAACCGTCTCGTTCTGTCCTACACGTACCAAATATAACACAGAACCTCTGTTCCATCCCATCTACGTACCAAACGGTACCTTAGGGATCCAAAAAATATAAAAATGGACACACAAACTTAATTTGGTAAGTTGCTTAGTTGGATCCTAATCATTGGGTTTTATTTGGATAAATATTATATGATGGGCTAAAGGGTAGAAAAAATGAGTTTGGAGGGGGAAAGTTAAATTTTAAATTTTTTTTTCTTATTCTCCCCCCCCCCCCCCCGCCTTTTTTTTCTTTTCCCACATTTCCAACCATTTTATATTTTGCCGTGGGTCATCACTCTGAGTTTTTATCAATAAAAATCAAAATTTGGCTCTTAAGTTTAAAAATGTCAATTTTTATAAAAAATTTCTAATATAACAAAAAGTTCACTTGAATAGACACAAACACCCTTGTAGTTTAACCCAATTCCACCCAAAACCAAAGCCCTTTTGATGTTCTGCAACTTTCAGACATGGAGGGGAAAACTGTAGACCCTCATACCAACTGCCCATCAAACTTTCAAATTCAAAACTCATTTTCGCGATTTACAAAACTACCATGGATACAATTTTATCAAGTGATGCTTTGTCCACATTTCTTGAATTGTCTTCCACTTCTCTCTATCTATCTATCTCTCTCTCTCTCTCTCTCTCTCTCTCTCTCTCAAAATTCCTACTTTTTTTTTCCAGTTGTAATTTTTTGACTGAAAATTTACTCTAATCAAAATCATTGATTCTCCTCTTATAAATATGTATCTCAACATTTTCTTTGCAAAAAAAACATTGATTCACCTTTTATAAACTCAATTTTGAGCAAGCACCCATGAAGAACTTTTCATCTGATAAACAAATTCATATCGCTTTCTAAAAGATTATGGTTTTTCCCGAACGAAGTTGTCCCTTGTATAGTAAATAGAACAATGCCTTTGCATTCAATGACACAAGGAGAGCAGGTTCTGCATTAGAACTTGTGAATTTCTCTTTTAGCATTTGAGGGTGCTTGGGTAAATTTATATATGTGTTTTGCCATATTTGAAAGTTTTTAATAAAATCAGACATTTATGAAATTAAGAGTCAAATTTTTGGCTATTAATGATCAATACTTCTTCACTCTCTCTCTCCCAATTTCGTATTCCGTATTCCTCTATTTCAAAAAAAATCGTAGAGAAAATGAACATGGTTCTTTGCAGAAAATCGAACGTGCTTGAAAGGAGATGAAGTTATAGGTTATGGCTTTTCTTCACATTGCAAAGTTTGCAAATTACAAACTGAAAGTGAATGATTAAATTTTGTCATTTCTTCTTACTCTTGATGCCATTATAAAGTTTCAGACCTTAGGGTAAATTACACTTTACCACCTCAAGTTTGGGGTTGATTTCAATTTCTTACAACATCTTTAAAACATTTCAATTTCATACCTCAAGTACTATTTTATTTCAATATAATACATCCGTTACATTTTCCATCTATTGATCCGTTAAGAGCTAACGTGGTTGTCACATTTATGCCACGTGGCTGCCAAATGTGTGCCACGAGGCAAAAGAAATAATTTTTTTTTTTTTAAAACCTGAATCTTCTTAACAAAACAAAACAAAAAAAAAAAAAAAAAAAAAAAGAAACTGAAAACCTAGAATCCACCCCCACCTCCCCCGCAACCTCTCCCCACCCCTCTTCTCCTTCCCGAGCCTCCTAACCACCTCCCTCTCCTCCACTCTCTTCACCCCTGATTTCGACTCATCCCCCAAACCCTCCTTCAATTTCAAAAACGTCAAGCGGATTGCAGATCCCGACGGCGGCACCGCAGGGCCTTGGAGGTCGTCGGCAACCCAGTTGACGGCCATGATGTCGTCGTAGACAGGGATGACCGATTCTTTCACCACGGTCATATGCCCCGGGTGCATAGTATAGGTGCTGAGGTCGTCTTTAGAGGTGTAGCGGCTGTGGAGGAGGTGGGTGAAGGCGAAGGGCAAAGATCGGGGAGGCGGTGAGGAGAGGGAGGTGGTTGGGAGGCTCGGGAGGGAGAAGAGGGGTGGGTTCTGCGTTTTTCAGTTTTTTTTTTTTTGTTGAAAAGATTCAGGTTTTTTTTAAAAAAAAATTAATTTTTTTTCCACGTGGCACACATTTGGCAGCCACGTGGCACAAATGTGGCAGCCACGTCAACTCTTAACGGATCAATTGATGGAAAATGTAACGGATGTATTATGTTGAAATAAAATAGTACTTGAGGTATGAAATTGAAATGTTTTAAAGATCTTGTAAGAAATTGAAACCGACCCCAAACTTGAGGTGGTAAAGTGTAATTTACCCTACTTTTTTTTAACAAAAATTCAAATGACAGTCTATATACTGGCTATTCAACACACTGAGCATGATAAATTAGCAAAGCCATCTGCAAAAACAAAACAAACAAAAAAAATGAATTAGCAAACCCTTTGTAGAATTACAGCTGGAATTTATAATCGAATGGCTGAGTCTATTTAGAATTTGCATGCTTTCACACCACCGGCCCACAAACCTAAAAACAAGGTTCTCACTTATGAAGCTGCTAAAACTGTTATCTCATACAAAAGGCTGAAGAATAATAATATTAGGATATGTGTTAAAAAATAATTTTGGGGTGTATTCATATTTTTATTTTTTAATTTGTATAGGGCTCAAATAGTCATTCACACAAGAGTATACAAGTTATTTAATAATAATTTTTTATATGGCATGTATTCAACAATATCTTGAGTGTTAATAAAACAACCAAAAAAAGGGAACTTTAGATTGATCCATGGTATATATTAATTAGTAAGAAAAAATAATTAGAAGAATTTTAAATATAAAAGAATGATAAAAGATTATATCTGAGACTTGTTACGTGGCGAGTTTTGAGTGTATTGTAGGCCACTCAACAAAGTCCAATGACAAGTCAAGTTCCATACAAGTTTTTTTCGTAAAATAGGGAAAGCGGAGAGATTGTAAAATTAATATACCGGAGATCAATAAACCAACTTTCAAGGATAAGCTCCATCTCTGTCTCAATCAATTAACGAGTTAATATTTCCTGGGCAAAAACTAAGCAGCTTTTTACTTTTCAACTGCAAACACAAATCCAACACTGTTGTTTCTAACCTCTTCACATCATGGGTAGCCTTGGCTTTTGACCAAGCTGCAGGTAAGATGCGTTGTGTTCAAAACTGGTACTGCTTCTATTAAAATTTTAGGGTGCGTTTTAGAATTACAAAGTTCAACTTCTCGTAATTAGTTGTTAAAAATCCGTAGTGCCTTCCAGGTCACTATTAATATTTTAGAATAGAGCTCGATTCCACGAACGCATAGGCAAAAATCGTGCGCGACTTGGATGTTATTGAAATGTTATTTGTTGTTGTTTGTAAAACTGTGAGTTGTCTGGAACTCTATGTTTTCATGCTAGATAATGCCATGAGAGTTTTTGGAAGTCATTGCAAATAAAAGATTTTTAGTGCTTAACAAAATGATAAACTACGATTGGCTTGATCCATTTACAGGGTATGTAGGCAGTCTAACCCTAAGGTTAGGTGCAGTAGCAAAGTAAAATGAAAAGCTTTTCCTACACTGTTGAACTATTGGTTTGTTTTTCATCATATCTCGGGATATGAGTGTGACTAGGCCTGGCAAACGGGTCGTGTCTGTCGTGTTCGTGTCGTTTTCGTGTAACATTTGTCATCTTAACGGGTCGTGTCGTGTCACAACCAGAAAAGGCATTGAGCTTTGAAACTGTGTTTGAGAAAAAATAATGCCAATGTTTATGGTTCCTTGAAGATAACGAATAATTCTTTTGACAGCTCCAAAATGAACATCCGTTGATGATGACATGAATTGACATACTGTGTTCACAGCAAAGGCAATATCTGGCCTAGTAAAGGTCAGATATTGTGAAGACCCCACAATGCTTCTGTAGGTGGTTGGATCTGTCAACAATTGACCTTCTGAATGTAGCATTTGACGGTGAGGCTTACAAGCGGTGTTTGCTGATTTGCATGATTCCATACCTGCTTTATGGACTAAATCTTTAATATACTTAGATTGGTTAACAAAAATACATCCATCTTCTTTATACTGAACTTGTAAGCCCAAAAAGTAAGTAAGTTGTCCCATATCTTTTAATTCAAACACCTTAGAAAGCTCTTGAATCACCATTTGTATCTTCAAAGTATTGGATCCAGTTAAGATGATATCATCAACATAGAGCAATAATATGATGATATCAGATTCATCCTTCTTTACAAACAAACTGGTATCAGAAGCTGATGTTTGAAATCCCAGAACTGCCAAATAGCTTGTAAACTTCGAATTCCAAGCTCGTGGGGCCTGTTTCAAGCCATATAATGACTTAATTAGCTTGCAAACATGGGACGGATAAGATTGATCAATAAATCCCTATGGTTGCTTCATATACACTTCTTCTTGTAAATCTCCATGTAAAAAGGCATTCTTGATGTCTAATTGTCTGAGATTCCAATGATTCATGGCAACTAAGGCTAGAATAATCCTGATAGTAGTATGCCTAACAACATGACTAAATGTATCTAAGTAATCAATACCACGCTCTTGAGAAAACCCTTGAGCTACAAGCCTTGCTTTATACCTAGAAACACTCCCATCTGGATTTTTCTTCACTTTGTATACCCATTTGCTTCCTACAATTGATCTGTCTTCAGGTGGTGGAACCAATACCCAAGTCCTTTATGCTCTAAGTGAGTCATATTCCTCCTGCATTGCCTTTTGCCACTATGGAATAGTAGCAGCTTTCCTAAATGTTTTAGGTTATGTAGCATCAGTGATCTCAGAAATAAAGGAATAGCCACCAATGAAAGGTTCATCTTCAGTGATTTGAAGTGAATGAAGTTGAGGATACTGTGCTATTAAAGCAGCATAATTCATTCTCTCAATTGTACCACTTTTCAATCTAGTAACCATGGAATGAGTAGATGGTGCAATATGTGACATTATATCAGATTGAGATAAATCAGGAAGGATTACCTCAAGTTGGGACTCTAAATGGACAGGTAACAGTGATTGTGTACCAGAGTGATGATATGTAGAAAAGTGGTGTTGTGAAGAACTTGGAGATTCATGTAGAGAAGTACTATCAGTCGAATTTACATATTTGTCACTAATTTGAAGTCTCTGTGAATTGCTGGGACTTACATCATTCAAGTTATCAATCAAATTCTCACTTTCACCATTTGCAGGAATACTTGGATGTGAATCAATATCATTTTCTGATATATTTATAGAACTAATTCCTTGTGAATCATTCTGCAGTTGTGTATTAGACATGACTCTTTCTCTTGGAACTTGTAACTGAATCAAAATAGGTGTTTGAGAATGCCTATTGACAGTTGAAGAATCTTTATGCAATTGAGATTGTCTAAATGGATATACATCTTCATCATGTATTACAGGCCTTGACATAATGAACTTTTTAGTGTTGGTATCATAATAGATAACTCCTTTATATCCATGAGCAAAACCAAGAAATACACATTGAGTTGATCTTGGCTCCAGTTTATGTTTGTTGAATGGTCTCAATAATGGATATACTGCAGTACCAAAGACTTTAAGATGCTGAACTTCAGGAATAATACCAAACTTAACTTGATAAGGAGATTTCATATTTAAATTTCTGGAAGGCATCCTATTGATTAAAAAGGTAGCATGAGAACCAGCATGATACCAGAATATTTAAGGTATATGAGCATCTGATAGCAAACTGGTAACAGTCTTAACCAAATGCATATGCTTTCTTTCAGCAAGGCCATTTTGTTGGGGTGTATGGGGACAAGACACTTGATGTATAATTCCTTTTATCTCCAATAACTGTCTAAAACCATTGCTCATATACTCTCCTCCACCATCCGATTGAAGAAATTTAATTGAAGCATTGAACTGATTCTCAATAAATGCAAGAAACTTGGTAAAGATTGTAAAAGCATCTTGATTTATTAACCATCGGAAAAATCCATACAAATCAAGAACAATCATCTACAAAGCTTATGTAATATCTATAACCCTTTACAGACTTATGTGGTAAAGGACCCCATATATCTGAATGTATCATTTCAAATACAAATTTTGACCTATCTTGTCTTACAGGAAAAGGCAACTTAGTCATTTTGCCTTGAATACAAGCAGTACATATAGATGGAGACAAATCTATACTAGTTGATACTTCAGACTTATTCAACATGACAGTAAGCACTTCTTCATATGGATAACCTAACCTTTTATGCCAAACTGCAGTCTTTATCTTCTTTCCAACAAAAGCTGCACATCTTTCAATACTTGGTACTCTGGATCTTGACAGCACTGTTATTGGTATCTTGAACTCCATCATCACTCTGACCTTGGTACACAATCCTTCGAGTTGCCTTATCCTGTATAAAGAAGATCAGATCATCACATACAAACCAACAATTATTGTCTCTGCATAATTTCTTAACAGATAACAGATTCATTGTAATGTGTGGTACATGTAACACATTATGTAGAATTAATGACTTTTGTTGAGTTTTAAGAATAGAGGAACCAATATTCTGAACAACCAAACCTTCTCCATTACCAACAGTGATCTTGGCATCACCATTATAAAGAGTGATATGATTTAAGACTTCTACATTTGATGTCATGTAGTGAGTTGCACCTGTGTCAACTACCCATGTATCAGCAGCTGAAAAGCCATGGATGTTTGAGTCTTTATTTGTGACATTTAAGCCTTAAGCAGCCATACTAGCAAGAGATGTTGGTGGAACACTGCCTTGATATGAGAAGTTATTTATGTGAAAACATTCCAAAGCTCGATGACCTATTTTCCCATAGATCTGACATACCAAGAACCCACCAGATGATTGATTGGTATTAGCTCTAAAGTAACAATTTGGTGCTATATGCCCTTTTCTAGAACATATTTGACATTGAGGAGATACGGCATTTTTGTAGTTTGTATCACCATTCCAAGTGATTCCATATTTTCTTCCATTACCAAAGAAAGAACTTTGAGAACCTCCATTTTGAACACCTTTCCCATCATTCCCAAAAGTAGAATATAGCTTGTAGTTATTGTTTCCACCATTGTAGCCACCAGAAAATTTTCAATTATTGAAATTATACCTCTTGTTATTGTTACCACCATTGTAATTATTCCTCCCTTGAGACCTCTGTGCATTTGAACTCTCCCTTTGTTCATAACCTTGAGCATTTCCCTGAGATCCGTGTGTATGAGATCCATTTCCCTGAACATACATAGCTGCCATAGAACTTGATAGAGTTGTAATTCTGGATTCAATACTCTCTTCAGCCCCAATTAGTTGAGCTCGAAAGTCTTTCATTGAAATTGGAGTATCTCTGGCTAAGATTATTGTCTTGATCATTTCAAATTCTGGGGGTAATCCAGATAAAGCAGCAATAACCAAATCATTTTGAGTTATTTTCTCCCCTGTAGCAACCAATTGATCTTTGATAGCCTTCAATCGAAGTAAGTACTTATCAACAGAATCTGCACATTTTTGTGCAGTATGAAACTCAGTCTTGAGTTGATTAACCCTAACAACAGAGACAGACGCATATCTTTCCTGTAAAGATGTCCAAGCTTCTTGAGAGGTTTTACACCCAATGACATAATCCATAGCTTCATCCGAAAGTGTAGCAATTAAAAAGCTCAATAGGGATACATCTGTTTTAACCCATTCTTTATATTTAGTAGTAATCTCCTTAGTGACCCCAGTTTCAGTGTTGATTATATACTTTGGAGGACACTGAGATTCCCCACTAAAGAAATCAAAGAAATCATAACCCTTAAGCACTGATTGAAACTGATAATCCCATTTGACAAAATTATCTTCTCTCAACTTGACAGTGATCATGCCCAAAAGACTTTCAATTTTCACAGAACTGGACGCCATGTTATTACTAGAAATCGAATCAAGAAACCAACTACTCAAGCAATCTTCAAGAATTACAACAATTCCAAGAATACACACTACTGGCTATATGCCTTGTTCTTGTGAAAAACTCAACAGATACTCAACCAAAAAGCAACGGCTATCAGCCTTTATGCTTTGACAGAAATACTTCATCAATCATACAATCAAGAAACGGCTATCGGCCTTCAACATCATACTTCAAGCATCAAGAAATGGCTATTGCCTTTCAACATCATACTTCAAACACTTAGAGTGCAAAAAGAAAAGTAACACCTAATAAACTCGAATTCTGATATCCCGGAAGCCAGAAGCACATCAATCCACCAGAAATTTGCATAGCAACCAAATCATCACAACACAGTCTTGAATCGAGAAACCCAGATGAAGAAACTCTGATGAGAGCTCCCCAAGAAATCTCCAGTTCTTTAATCTTCAGCAGAAGAAATGGCATCAAGGATCGTCTGGGCGATTGATAACATGATAACATTCATCCAAGGATTCACAGATGAATGTATGCAGGAAAATCTAAGAGTAGTATTCGAAGGAATAGAGAGAGAAAGAAAAGGGAATGAAAGCTTTATTTCTAGAGAGATGAAAAGTTATTACACTCTGAGCAATACTTGCTTATATAGTTTCTAAATGTAGCTTATCAGCTAGGCAATCTATGTAACTAAGTTTTAACAAACTAACTAACTCCAATAGATGATGTGGCATTCTTATCTAGCTGTGATGATGTGGCAAATGATGTGGTAGTCACCATATATCTTCAACAATCTTAATGGGTCGTGTCGTGTCACACTCGTTATCTTAACGGCTCATTAACAGGCCGGATCACTTTACTATGACCCGTTAAGAAAAATATATATTTTTTCTTAAATTTACATAAATATTACTTCAAAACATTAAAACACATTTGTCGTTTAAGTACTAAATCTACACTCGAAAATAAGAGCCTAATAAAAAAAACTTCCATACACTACTAGTTTATTACAAAATATTAAATGTGCAAGGATATGCAAAATGAAAGAGTTTTTGTTTTCAAGGTTGTGAAGCCTTTCTCAAAAGTTTAAACTTTGCCTATGGAACTCAAAGCTTGCATGTTATTCCTTTTACAAAATCCTCAATTTTCATCGATCATCATGAGGAAATTGTATTGAAACTTTGGCTTGATCTATTGCCTTCAAGAGTTATGTTGATGATGTTTTCAGTAAGGTTTTCCACGTTAGAACTCTCTTCTGCATAAACTAAGTTTAGAAAAACCAAACATTAAAAACCATTCAAATTATGAGAAGTTTACCAAAATAATTATGAAAAGAAATAAAACAATAGTACTATACCATATAAAAATATATTACCTCCTTTTCCAAATAACCAATGGACGGCTGAGATTTAATCTCAGCCGATCCACTGGTCACCAATTTTTTAAATTTAATTTAATACACACACACACATATAATTATTATAGTTTTTAGGGGTATAAAATTGTTAAATTAATATATATATATATATATATATATATTCTAGTATTTTTTAGGGTTATAAAATTGTAAAATTAATATTTTGCTTTTCGTGTATTATGTTATCTATGTGTATACCTGAACCAACATGTTATCTTAATAGGTGCTTATCAGGTTATCTGATAACGACCCGATTCATTATCGTGTCAACCCAAATACCTATTAATTTCGTGTCGTGTCGTATCAAGAATTATCAGGTCTAAGCATGACAACTTTAATAATATATGAACTTAGGTATTAAGTTCTCGTACCTTTTCATTAAAGTGAGAACTATGAGTGAAAGAAAAAAGAAGAAAAGTAAAAAGAAAAAGTTGACAGCAAAGAAAAAGCAAAAAGTTAAAGCAAAACAGAAAATGTTGAAACTGACTTCCAATATTTCTCTGAAAGGGATTCTTTCCGGATTCCTTCTATCAAATTCATCAAATTACGGGATTCAGGCTCTTGAAATTTAATCCAATAACTAAAAATAGGGGTCTCTTTAAAAGTTATAATAATTTTAACCGTTAGATCAAATTTCAATGGATCGGATCTCCTGATTGGGTGGATTTGATGGAAGGGATCGGAGAGGATCCCTTTCCATATTTCTCAATAGAGCTGCAAGGCTGTGCCTAAATCTATTATCGCAACAGCAGTAACTGAGAACCTTTTTGTATTCTTCTATAACTAGTTCAGTGCCTCGGGTTCAAGCTGTGTAGCTAATTCAAAGTTTCAAATTTTCATGTCAATGGGCATGAATATGGCCTCATTGTGCTTGGGAAGAAGAAAGGTTTGTCTGATTTGTGTGGGAGAACTTGAAGAAAGACCTTTGTATGGTTTGAAGATTAAAGTGTACGCGTATTCATTTACACAATCTTTTCACTTTCAAATTTTACCAAATCCACGGTACCCACAATGGCACAATGTATGAAGCCACTGAGTAGTTGCTTTTTTTTGTAATGAATTGGAAAAGAAAGAGATTTCACACCGAGTTTATTAAACTTAGTACAGTATAGAGGAGAGATTTTTCAGTATGATCGGTACACGAGGTGATACACCACGTATAATCATACAAATAGTGGAATATGTGTGTTAAAAAGTTAATAACTTAAAATAAAATTTGTCACCACTTCTATAAAAACACGTGATGTACCACCCGTATTCCCGTCACAATAAAAAATTTCTCCAGTACAGAGATAAAAAGACATATTTCGTCTAATGTGCAAGAAGCTCGTTGCATGTAGAGATTTTTCAATTTGCCCGGAACGCGGAGTTGTACGCTACATGTCATTATACAATTAGAGGAAAATTTATTTTTTCAAGTGCATTATGACATGTGTCGTACCACCCTGTGCTCCGGGCACATTGAGAAATCTCTTCATTGAATTCCTTCTCTAATGACATTATATATGGGTAAAGCTCCCTCTTGAAGCAAAAGATAATTGTTTAGCCTCAACAGTTGTTTAATCAATTTCCATTTTATTGCCATGGCTTGTTATCTCTTTCAACAAAATGGTTAAATACTTTATCCGCTGTATGTTACCGGTTTTAGTCTAAACAATATGTGCTTGCATTAACACTATTTTTTGTTTCAGGGTTTTCGACATCATTTTCAGATTCACCTCCAACTCATTATGCTCTAAAAATCCGGTCGTTTTCAGTGCTAACCAAAACTTCAGCGGACGAATATGAGTCGGGAGAATTTGAAGCTGGAGGATACAAATGGTAAATCCCTCATTATATCATCTGCTAAAGTTTGAGTTTAATATCATCTTCTGCAAACTTATGTTTCACTCTCACTATCTGACATTAGTTCTATGACATTTTCTTTTTTGTAATGCAATAATGTGTTTCGTATATCTTCTGCTGTGCATGTAAACTGGTAAAAATAAAATGTTAGCCATACTGTATCTTTGCTCTCAGGAAACTGGTGCTCTACCCGAATGGAAACAAGAAGAAAAATGTGGAAGACCACATCTCTGTTTACTTGGAAATGGTTGGAGCTGATTCACTTCAGACTGGATACGAAGTATATGTCGATTTCAGGTTCTTTTTGCTTGATCAGAATAAAGGCATGTTCCTGGTTCTTCAAGGTACATTTTACCTACTTCAAAGTTAATTCTCATCAAGTGATCATATTCATAGACCGGAAAATTTTCTTGTTTGAAAATTGCAACGCTCCCTGCTCATTTTCTGATCATTTTTTTTTACCTCGCGTATTCCATAGATGCCAATAAAAAGGAAAAATGTTTCCATGCGATGATGCGTTATTCTGGATTTGATAAGCTTATCACTCTTACATCATTTACTAATCCTTCCAACGGATATGTCATTGATGATAATTGTGTGATTGGAGCTGAGGTCTTTGTTTGTAAAGAACGAAGAGCTGGCAAAGGAGAGTCAATCTCGAAGATCAAGGATGCTGTTCAGTGCAAGCATGTTTGGAAGGTTGAGAACTTTTCAAAGTTAGGTACTGAGTGCTGCGGATCAGAACCATTCACCGCTGGAGAACGAAAATGGTATCTCTGCTAGGCCCTTTATATTAATACCCTTAATAAGAGAATTTAAATTTTTTAATCCACTGTAGAATCTCTTATCACTCATCCTGTTTTACCTGCAATGATAACAAAAGGATACGATTTTTGAGTTTCAAACTATATATGCAATTTTAACTACATAAACTTTCGCACTAGATGTGGTCGATCACTGTAAAACTTGTTGAAATTTAGCTTCCCATGTAGGAGTTTGCTCTTTTAATTCAATCCCAGAGATGTGAGGTGAATAGGGTCCCATCCCAATTAACGAGAGATACGTAATAAAAAGTCATCATATTCTTCCCAATGTTGCAGGAAGATAATGCTCTATCCCGAGGGAAATGGCGATGCAAAGGGTACTCATATTTCGCTTTTCTTGAAATTGGATGATCCGGAAAAAGTTTCTGGTTCCAAAGTATTTGCAGAGGGTTCCATGCGCATTGTAGATCAAATGCATGCCAAACATGTGTGGTTTATAGGTAAAGATTGTCCTATTTCAGTGTTTAATTGTATGAATATCCTTCATAACATCAGGGTGTATTATGTGTAGTTAACCACTGGTTCAATACCTCAATGTCGAGTTTGGGCTGCCGTCAGTTCATTTCGCTGGCCAATTTTAATCAGGCAGGCAATGGTTTTTTGGTGAAGGATACTTGCATAGTGGAGGCAGAGGTGACTGTCTATGGAATTGTAACTACACTGTAGTCGGCATGTCGTATGTTTTGGTTGTTGCTAAAAAGATGTTACGATTGAAAGGACTAAAGGCCTTGTCACTGTCCATGATGTTGTAAAAGCACCGTCTATATGTGGGTGTACCTTAGTGCTAAAATCCTTGTTCTCCAAATGACTTGTGATTAAAGGGTATTTTGATGTTTTTAATTAATTTTGGCTGAAGTTTGTGATTTTTGCGAATTGGAAGGCCGCTTTTCTTCCTTTTAAGTATGTTATGCGTTAAACATATTGAGCCATTGGCATGCACATTTTTTAACATTTCACCTCGTTGTGTGAGGTCAGTTAAGACTAATAAATAGGCAACCTTTGTAGATGATCACTCTGTGTTTGGGGAGCGGACGTCTTTGTTTGTAAAGAAAGAACAGGAAATGGAGTGTGTCTATCAATGGTCAAGAATGCATGCATGAGTTTAAAGAAGGTAAAAGGTCGGCCTGGTACGCTGAGTGTTTAATTGTATATAATGCCGTATAACATGAGGTTTTATTTCTTCTGTGTAGATGATCACTGGTTTAGTGCCTTTATTCCGGATTGGGGCTGGTCTACGTTCCTTAAATTAGACACTTTCAATCAGGTAAGCAAGGGGTTTCTGGTGAAGGATACTTACATAGTGGAGGCAGACGTCACCGTCCATGTGATTGCGGAAGCACTATAGTTAGCTTGTATTAGGTTTCAGATATTGTTAAAATGATGTTAATCGACTTATGAATACGAATGAAGTCCATGATATGATTTGTACTAAAAGTGGCGTTCTATAGACCCTAGAGCTACAGTCCTTTCCCACCAAATGACTTGTGTGACTGAAGTGCATTTTGACAGGACCTATTTTCTTCAAAAACTTGTAGTGTGAGAAATATGTCGAGTCTTGACCAATAAATTTCAAATACCATCGCTTTTGTTTAGCTAAAAACTTTGTTTGGCTAGTCTAATCTTTACTTGTTTGACAATGCTAAACCGTAGACATTGTTCCTTTTAATTTATCTATTCTAAAGTTGGAGAGGAATTTGCGCGTTCATGGCTACAGTAAAAAAAAAGCCCCTCGATTTCACCTTATTTGCAAGAAAGCCATCTCGGTGCTGGGTTGGAGGGTAATTCTGAAAAGATAGGAGGGTAATTTTGTCTCTGAACATACTTCGATATATTTACGGTTTTACCAGTCTAATTATAAAATGGGCCATCGATTTTGAATTATTTACATTTCTGCCATTGTGGGTGTGTGGCTGTGCTTCAGATTTGTGGAGGCGTGGGATGGCAGGGAGGGCGAGGGAGAGAGAGGAGTGAGGCTGCCAAAAAGTGAGGTTAGGGTTGATTTTTTCTCCTCAAATCAAGGGTGGTGTCGGTGATTGAGAGATTGAGAGGGATGGGAGAGAGAGACAGAAACACACCCATATGGCCTTCATTTTCCCCTTTCTCAAACCCTAGCAGCCAGAACCCCAGAACTGAGCCCATCTCTGCAATAGCATCCGCTCTTGCTCCCAAAACCACACAAACCTGCCCTCCATTTCTGTAACTCGAGAGCTTCGTCTCTCTTTGTTTTCAAAATTATAGGCTTCGATCATCTCCCCAACAAACCCAGAGCCTCATTTTCTCCCGCTAAGCAAAAGAAAATCAAGGAGGCCTGCAATCGGTCTGGAAACTGGAAAGTTCAAATGTAAAACACACCGATCTCTTTGATTTTGGTCTCTGCTGCGCATTTTGACAGACAAATGATAAACCTAACGCATGCATGCGCTGATTTCCTTGGTAGGTTTCTTGAAATATTTGCATCTCATTTGTTGAAATTATCTGCATTCTCCCCTCTGATGTATGTGTAAGTGGGATTTTAGATTAATTTTGTGGCATGAAAATTGACATTTTTAGACTTACCCTGAGTTGAGATTTTTGTATGAATTTTTTTTTTGGGGGTTTGTGGGGTTTTTTTTAGATTTTTCTGTGAAACCATTGTTGTTGTATGATTTTTTTTTTAAATTTTTTATTGTGGGTTTTGATTGTTTGGTTATAATTTTGGGTATCTGTTTTGGTTTTTTGAATCGGTTTTTACGTAAGTCAAAGTTTTGTGTGGATGATCGTTGGTTCTAAACGAACCGAGCTACATATATGGCTTTGCTTCCCATCTACTGAAAACGTTACCCTTCTCTGTACAAATTCCCTTCTAACTGTCCACACTTTTACAAAACCAAAAACCAAAATTATAAATTTAGATCACATTTTTCTTCAGATTACAGAGAGAGAAGGGGTAATATATTTTTGCTATTTTTAGAGAGAGAGGATTTGATTGTCAACACTTTGTAAGAACTCAAATTATTTCTCTCATTTTTCATCCGTTTCTGTTAATTTTTGTAAATTTTCAGATCATGGGTCGTTCCCAATTTCCATTTTTTCTTTGGGGTTTATGTTATTTTGATGGAGAAAGGTCGTACTAGCAAATAGATGATACTGGAATTTGTACCCGTCCGTTGCTGCGGGATTGAAAACTATATGAAAAATTATGCAATTTCAATCTTCATAAACATTGTTTGAGTCAACAACTGAGTTACCGATGCCAATGCAAATTATACACAACCTCATCATGAATGAAACAAATTTAAATATCAAAAGAGAAACCTATTTCGTCTATTAAAAATATTACAAAGTTCTTTGGATATGAAAAAACACAAATTGCTTCCTGTCCAAAAACATTAATGGGAAATGTTGTTTACTGCAACACTAAAAGTTGTCCTCTGCTATGCTATGTTGGTCATTAAGGAAGCATCCGAGGCAAGGGAAAAAAATTTGAGATAAATTTGTAGACAGTAGAATTATATCATGAACAAAATAAGGATAATGTGTGTTTACCTAGTGTTTTTGTGTGCAGAAAGAAATCTGATTTTGCACGAAATGGAGATGACCTTCTCTGGCAATTCTATAGGTCGCTATCAAACTTTTGTGCGTTTCCAACTTGCCTTGCAACCAAGTTTCTGCAAAAACAGATTGAATTCAAGAAAGTAATTAGACCAAGGCATAAGAGATTATAAGAAAAAATATAGAAAATATAAACCACATATACCACTTATTATATTACTTTGTATTCCGAATACACCTAAAAATATATCGATTTCTAGTGAATGGTTCTGTTCCAATTAATTCCACTTTAGTTTCTTTCAAACACTTCAATTTATCCTTGACTCTTTTTTTTAACGACATCATAATTAAGAGATAGCTAATAATAATTATACAAATCTGTTAACCTTTAGTTGACCCTCGACATGTGCTCGGAAGAGGGCTCTTCCAACATTCTGAAATCATGTCAAGAGTTAAAAAGGAGCAAGAAAAAACTAATGTAAGAGCTCTGTAAAATTGAGGCAGAGCATATTACCTTATATGGCCTCTTTAAAATCAGGTGGACCAAATTCTATTGCCATGGTTTCATCATCCAATTTGTCAACCATCTGAAAAATGAAGAGAGAGTATTTCCATAAGTAAAATCTGAAAAGTAATAGCAGAAAATGAGTCGGTTGTTTAAAACAACGATCTAGCTAAGACAATATCCATACCTGCATATAATTCACAACTTTTGAAACAGAACAGTGTAATAAGGAATTTCTACCAAGTTCCTTTTTAGAGATCCACTAGTCCCTCTCAAAAATCCCACTTCAATGAAAAGGAAGTTAGGCCACACTATAAAATGCACCACTCCAGCTTTCTTCAAAAATGATATTCTAAGAAGCTAAATGCTTGAAGAACCTAAGAAGAAGATAATATATAAATTTATACTAAATTGTAATATTAAATCTACATATACTAGAGTAAAGTTATTTTAAATGCCCAAAAATAAATCTAAACAAAAACTTGAAACTAAAAACCAAATGGTTATCAAACGGCTCCTAAAGGAATACACATTTTGGATTTATTAAATGGAGTTTTTCAAGACCTTCAACCAAGTGAAACTAATATACAAATACTAAAGAATAATATCGCATAGCCTTACCTCAATCTTCTCAAAATTGATCATGACACCCCTTTTTGTAGCACATGGAATATCCTTTACCTACAATGTTGCTAACAGAAGCTTTCAAAACTATAATGAAGGGAAAGATAGAATCCTCAATCATCCAAACATGGATTACCAAAGTTACCTGATCAGTCTGCAGGGTCACTTAAACGGGGTTCAAAATGGGTGACCAGAGGCAGCTTGAGATGAAAACCTGAAATTTGAAATAATGAGAAGCATGAAAATTTAAGGCCCTATGCAAGCAACTTCTCAGTGCACATCACCTGGATCTCTGTAATTGTCTTCAGAAGAGCGCCTCCTCTCCAATATACCCCAACATGACCTTCTGGGACTTGGTGCAGAATTGATATCAGTCCTTGGTTGATACCCAGGTTCTGGTTCACAACTAAATCTATTAATATTCAAATAATCATGAGACACGATTAGATTATTAGGTTCACAACTAAATTAAAAAAAAAAAAAAACATTCACATAATCATGAGACATCATTCCGACTCATTTCTTAAACCCAAAAGAAAATCTAAAATGAAACTATGATTTACACCACAAAGAAGTTGAAATTCTCTACTGTAACCACCCTGTTTTCTCTGCCCAAAAATTGGAAGAATCCAATCTTGGACCCATATTCTCACACTAAATAGCAAAAAAAATTCTAAAGTTTTAAGAAATTGGGAGCCAAAATTCCATAATTAACCAAAACAAAGAAAAATATCTAAAACCCAGATTTGAAAACATAGAAATAAAAATATATGCCACTGGCCATTTCAGTGGCTTCTGGTTCTGTAAGGTTATTTATTTGACTGCTGCAAGGTATACGAAAATAACCCAAATGAAAACCCAAAAAATCAGAAGAAAGAAGACCAAAAACAAAAAAACAAAAAATACACGCTCCTAAATTTCTTTTTGAGGTTTTATCAGAAATTTGTAAATCAAAATTAAATTCCAATCCAAACTCAAATTGCAAAACAATCTGAGCATACAAATTTAATAACCCAAAAGGTTAATGAAACCAAACCTATAATTGAGTACCTCACTCAATGTTTCAGTTGGGTGTGCAGCATATGCTTCCCTGTAAGAAACAGCTTTCCGCAGGCGCTTCCCACGACCAAGAGCTGCTTCTTCCTCACTTTGATATTTTTCCCATCTACAAATCCAACAAAATGCAAATAAGTCCTTAATAAATCAAGAAAATGGGAGATGGAAAGCACTTGGTACACAGGAAACCTTATCAGAAACATTAAAGAATTCAACCTCCCCTCGAAATCCAAACGCCAATTTCATCGGTTCCTTTGATTTCCAGAAACCAATCTGAAGCACGCGGCAATCCTAGTAAAGAAAAGGAGAGAGAGAGCGGCAATCCTAGTAAAGAAAAGGACGGAGAGAGAGAGAGAGTATGAGAAGCAGCGATATTTTTTTTTTTGGATGAGAGAAAGCGGAATAAAGCAGAAGAGTCGAGAAGCAGAAGGTGCATCGATGATGGAGGCGTGGGCTGGGAGGGCAAAACCGTCTTTTTGTTGTGTAAAATGGAAAAAAAAGGACTGATATCAAAGGAATTGGAGGGCATTTTTGTCCTCACTGTTAATGAACAGTGTTTTTTTGGTTGAGTTTTAGTATGTATAACTAGCTAGAGTGCCCGCGCGGTGCTGCGAGTTTTGAAACTGTATAAAACATGTAGAAAGTTTTTAATATATATATGATAAGCTATATTACTTATATACACGTGGAAATTTATTTACAACCCAATTTATAATAAGAAACAATTAGTGTTGAACTTCTTTAATCTAATGGGTTTGTTTCTTCAGTTTGTTCCTCCTTTTTTCTTCTTTTGATATATAGGTGTTTTCATTTCTCTGTTACAAATTGGAAAAATAAAAGTTAATGTGAATAAATGATAGTTGGATTTGTTGAAGGATTCTCTTGCTAAAGATCAATACAATCAAAGGGCTAATAGAAAGTTAGAAAAATGACTAACGCAGTTGAAAATTGTGAATGCACCAGGTCCTGCATAGACGAAAACATTAGGCTTTATTAACCAAACATGTAAAGTTTATGTCAAATTTTAGATTATGCATGGTTTGAACTTTTAATGATAACGATGAGATAACAAAACATATGTGTGGTTTGAGCTATGGCTTTAAACCTTAAATACTGTATGAATCCAAGTTTGACCTAATTTTTCATAAAATGATGGGAGAGTAGCAGCTGCAGCAATCTCAGTTAAAAATTGACAGCAAGGAAATCCTGTATGACGGTTCATATGTGGAACACAGACTTAATATTAATAAGCATTTGACCCAAGAGTGATGCGATTAAAGTTGAAGGGATTAAATCTGTAACAAAAAACAATAATAGAGCAACCCAACAAAGTAATGAAACTCCATATTAGCCATCCTTGCCGTCAATTTTTAATTGAGACTGCTGCAGCTGTTACTCTCCCATCATTTTATGAAAAATTAGGTCAAACTTGGATTCATACAGTATTTAAGGTTTAAAGCCATAGCTCAAACCACACATATGTTTTGTTATCTCATCGTTATCATTAAAAGTTCAAACCATGCATAATCTAAAATTTGACATAAACTTTACATGTTTAGTTAATAAAGCCTAATGTTTTCGTCTATGCAGGACCTGGTGCATTCACAATTTTCAATTGCGTAAGTCATTTTTCTAACTTTCTATCTTTTACGATTGGAACTACACTATAAAATGTTAAATCCTTATGTAGACATGAAATCCAAAACGAAGACAAATTTGAAAGATTTGAACCTTACCTGACAACTGATAAAACAAAAGCCATAGAAATAAGATGAGAAATTGGATTCGAACTGTAGTAGCTACTGCTCTCTGAACTTGAAGCTGGGAATTGAAAAAAATAGAATAGATTTTGAGTCATGCAATGCAAAACTAAAATCGTATTAGGATTGAGAATCTGTAATTTATTAGAATTAGAGAACCATTAATACAACTATGCCTCAGTCCAATACTAATTTTTTTTATCTGGCCTAAATAGATAAAAGTGAAAACTTCAAATTAAAAAATTACACAATAAATTTGAAAAAGATAAAAAATTTAGAGAGACAAAGTGAGAAGAAAGAGAAATAGGGGGAGAGTTGGGTGAACATGTGATTGACAGGTTCGTTGGGGAAGTACCTTACTACAGTTTTTCACAATCCCTTTCAAGCTCTGTATCAACAATTAAATACCGATAAGCACAACATGACTGAAGAACACAAATCGGAACAAAAAACAACGTAAATTTGGGGCAAACCTGAGTGGCAGGCAAAAGCTCTATTATTTTTTATGTAATGCCCAAACTACTAATATATGAGGGTGTGGGGCCTATAACAAACAATACTGCATGAAGTAAATTACTTTTTTCAAGAATGAGTAATTTTTTGAGCAATGAGTAATACTCTTTTGCATTGTTTCAAAATCTCTAAACAAATGGAGAAATGAAAGCCAATACAGGTATACATACTACACATCACAAAACCCAAACAAAATCGCACCTTGATTCCCCTTGTGTTATAAAAACGCATCATGAAAGCATATATAAATATATTATAATCTAAATTATTTCAGACCACCATATAAAAATATTATAACATTATAATGTACTAAATGAAATTCCAAACCACAATGCATTCAATGTAATAATCAACTGAACACACTAAATAAGTGGAAGCATTTATACCTCAATTCAATTTCAAGCTCAATTTTCTTGCTGGAAAATTTTGATCTGCAAAACCAAATTACTTTGATCAACAAAAAGGAATGAATTTAAAATAGCAAATACAATGCAGAAAAACAGGCATTTAGTTTAGCTCTGTTTATATTAAACAAAGATCTGTTCAAACAACCATAAACATTGGAAAAAAAAAATTGAACAACCAACCTTTTTCAAAAAGCACTGGCTCCACCCTTCTAACTTTTAATTAATGTACTGAAGACGAAATTAATCTGAAATTAAAACAAACATCAGTACTTAATCAACCGAAAATGTAGAACAAATACCAAATGACATAAAAACACACATCCTCAATTCCGGGATTAGTGGTGAACATAATATGGATATATGTGAGTATTATATTGGCGTCCAATATAATGATTAGCAATAGTGGTGCTTGCTGTTAAATTAGAATTAGAAAGAATGTGTATGTGATAGCACTGAGCCCTAATAAGTGTTTGTACATGCACATGTTTTCCAATTGATAAACAACATACGGATTATATCTAAACGTGGCGCTGAGTTTCCAATTACTCACTATTGTGAATCTTTTCTCAAACAAAATATTATGTAATGTCAACATGTATAGTACTTCAACCTGTGGCCGAGCTTGCAATTGGTTTCAAAAACCTTAACAATTTTTGAAGCTGGCTGTCCCCTGATTTTAATACATGTAATTATTTAGAAATCAAAGAGAATAATTCACTTAAATGTTTAATCAGAATAATATAAATATTCTCAAACTAATATGGGAATTGGGAACTGCAATGGTTCCAAGACTCTCCAAATCTCCTTTAAAAAATCAATAACAGAATAAAAAAAATAAAAATTAAACTTAAATGGGAACTGGGAAATGCAAGGGTGCCGGGACTCCCCAAATCTCCTTTAAAAAATCAATAACACAATAAAAAAAATAAAAATTAAACTTAGGTAGTTTCTCTGACTTCCTCTCCTCTTTGTCTTCCCTCTGGGCGATGAAAACCAGAAGCACAGAAGCACAGTGCTTCCTAAAATTCTAGCTGTTTTACTCCTCTCTTCCCTAAATTTACAGGTGTGTTTTTACATTTTTGTAATCTGATTAGAAATTATTAAAGATGATTAGATGAACCAACAATTTCACCACCAAATTTCAACAAAGAAGTAACAAAGCACAGCCAAAAAATCAAATATTCGGCTTTGGGTAGTTGAGAAGAAGTGACATTTAATTACCTGTCAAAGGCTACAAAAATTGAGAGCACGATGGGGCAGCGAGGAGATCGAACAGATGGGGAAGCAAAGATCAAAAAGATCTAACGAAGCGGAGATCAAAATTGCAGAGCACAGTTTTTTCACTATTTGGATTCCTATGGTTTCTGAAGAAGAAGTCGGGAGACTTCTATTGGACACACAGGGGCATAACCATCATTTTACTGTACAATAGACAAAAAAGGCCGACTTGAAGAGCAACTGAAGGGCAAAAAAAGAAGAACACTGGAGAAGGAACAGTACCACGTTTTTCTCTTTTAGTAGATATATATAATTTCAAAATTAGGGTCGTCTGATTCACTTATTTTTGTTCATCTATAATATTTTTGGATTTTTCCACGTACATTACAGAATTTACTGACATTTGATAAATGTTGAACGAAGTCCTTCAATGAATCTCTCAAGGCACTCGAAGTTGATATTCTGTTTGCCAACACTCTGTAAGAACTCCAATTCTTTCTCTACTTACACAATTCCAATGCACTGTGTAATTAATAAACGGTGGAATTTTGATTCAGATTGTAGTAATTGCCATGCAATTTTTTTACCAATATGTTTATACACTTACGGTACTCCAATCTCTCTCTCTCTCTCTCTCTCTCTCTCTCTCTCATTTCTTTCAAAATCTCTGACTTTCGGTGGTTTTGTTTTCTTGCAAATGTCGATGAATTTTACGGACTAACTGTGTAATCCTTGCTGCAGAAATTTTTTGAATTTAGGGTTGCTATAACACGAATTTTCACTATGATTTGTGATGGGTTTTGGGTATCATTCCTCTCTTATGCTTTTTATACTGCCTGCATCGACCCCTTTTCGTTTTTTGGTTTCTCTTCCAACTTATGACCTCAATGATATTAGATAAGGCATTTTTAAATTTAATGCTAATATTTTGAACTTTGTGTTGTACTAATGCCACAAGGCATTTTGATTTTTGATATTTTGTTATGTTGGTTGGAGAGTTAGAGACTTTTGCTCTCTTTGCATTTTGCTATGCTGGTTGGAGACTTGCGAACTATTGATTTTGAATGCTGTTGCTTTCGATATTCTTTTCAATTATTGATTTTGAATGCTTTTGCTCTCTTTATTCTTTAGAATCGAGTATTGGAATTTTGAATGGGACAGGATTGGATGTATGACTTTGTGGTTTCCTGAATGGGTTTAGTTTTGTACAGCTTGAAATGTTGATATTGTTTTTGTTCATGTAACTTAGGTTCATTGTTCGTTGTGGGATGAGATTTGGGATCTATTTCTTTGTTTGAGTTTTTGCATATCGAATTTTCGAGAGCTATTTGATAAGAGTCAGGCCTGTTTAGAGATAGGTTTTATAACTCAAACCATTTCCAATAGCTATTTGGTAATAGGACGAGTAATTAAGTATCAAAGAGTGAGTTCATACATATGAAATCCTGTTTAAGCGTACTTTTTCCCATATGAATATTTCTTCATCTGATAGGCTGATGCTTGGGCTATTGAGAATTTTGCCTCGGTGGCAAAATACCCGTCTGGCCAAATTATAGGACAGGTGTGTAATTCTTATTTTGCCTTTCTCTCTTTGATACTTTTCATGTGTATTCACTTGGGAAAAATACTTTATTCTTAATGATATTAATGCTGTAGGATTTATTTTCTTCTGGAGCCATAAAATCTGCAAGAGGTTTCCAAGTATACAAGGAGGTTGCTAGCCTTTCAGGGCTTGACTTCGGTTACACAGATAACACTGCAGTATACCATACAAAGGTTTTTTTATTCCCTTTTGCCCTCTTTTTTGGGATATTAGTTACAAATTCTGTTTGGAGCATAGGTGTGAAATTAACAGGAGGGGTTAGTAAGTTAATTAGTTAATTTCATTCTCAATGGATATGAGTTAGAGAACTCATTGTGATTTGCAGATATAGCCTAAAGACTTAAAGAAAACAATGTTCGCTGAGTACTTCTCACGTCATTGAGGCTCAATTGTTATCCATGCATTAATTAATTTTCTTTATATCGAAATTGAATAAATCTAATTTTCTCCTTGATATCCAAATGTATTAAAGTAATTGTGATTGAAGTTTGTTTATGTCTACTTTCCAAGATTCATTTTTGGTTACTAGATATCTCACTCCGTTTACGAGTGCTTTTTAGTTAACTAAAAAAAGGCTTTCTATTCTTCGGTTTTCAGGACTTCTATTACCGTTTACAAGTCAACCCCACAATACCAAAGTACAAGAGAAACAAAGATTGGAGGTAATTTTTGCAACTTCTTTGGAAGTTAACTAACAATAGTTTCTAAGACATGTATTGTGCATTTGGCCAATGTTAACTACTGAATCAATTAAAAAACATTCCGTAGGGGCTGCGCCGCCATTCAATTACTCTTGGGCACCTAAGGAGGGTGTGATCATATGCTTCACTTCGGGTACGAGCTCTCACTACCCTGTTTATTTGTTCTCAAAAGATTTGTAATTGATGTTGGAGCAATGTCATTGTAGTACTAATCACTAAATGTATTTTGTTAATGTAATGTTTATAGAATACAAATTCAAACTGAAACACTTATTTTACCATGTGTATTCAGCTGCTTTGATTGGTTCCTGAATTATTTAGAGATCGGTGTGTTCAATTGTGGTTTTGCAGAATTTTCTGAAGTAAAATATGCATTAAATGTTTTGTGAAATAAGTATTTTTTTCAATAGGGTAGTTGTGCTGCTGGTTTTTGATGATGTGCCTAATGTTTATTTTGGATTGAATTTCAACTTCTACATAGATTTATGATTGGTAATCTCTCACGGCAGTTTGGAAATGATAATTTGTTCAGGAGCTTCTGTGTGCTGTAATTGAGTGTGTTAGCGTCATTTTACTTTTCGTTCAGATGTTAAGAAAAAATTCCTTAACTTTACAAATTATGGGGAAAGATGAATATACTAATACACTTCGTTTTCTCATCAATATCAGTGATGAATATATTTCGTTTGCATCTTTCTTGATAATAGTTTCCCACTTTCCCTTTAAAATATTTGAAAGATGATTTTCCTTTTGTATTTATTTTGTTAGGAATTGATATTGGGAGGTGTTAAATGGGCCGTGGGAATTGGGTTTCAAGTCTCTGAGGGAAAGAATGAGATGGGTTTTTGAAGTGTTAGGAGGAAAAGGTGGACAAGAAACCAGTACATTGCATGCACAATATCAGTGATGAACACTTTTCCTTTTCTTTGTTTAGAAAAAATTTGAAAGAGCTAATGGTTTTGAATGTGCTCATGTCGATGATTTGATTATTTGCAAAAATTTGTTAAGATGTTTTATTGTTTGGATTTTTATTCCATAAAAATTGTGAGAGGAAAGATATCACGATAGACGAAAAACTATGTTCAACAAGTTTGGATTGTTTAAATTATAGAATTATTTTGTTTGATAGTAGAGGCGGTTTCAAATCCCGCGGCATTCCTGCTAGTAAGAACTAAAATTGCAGTATATGCGTTTGGAAGCACCCACAAGCAGGTGATGGATACCCCTTCAATGAAACAAAGGCAACCCTTTTGAAGCAAAGCATAACAGTTCAATCTTTAAAAGGTTTCAAGTTAGGAATAACGCCTTTAATTTTTCCTTGATAAAAGCGGGAAATTTATTTTGCAACTGAAAACTGGTTGAATTCTTTGTAATCAAATCATCGGAAAATTAAGTTTATCGACATGAGCAGTCTTAACTTCAATGACCAAAATGGTAAGATGCTCCAACTGTTTGCTTCAGTGTGTTGGAGTTGAAAGCAGTAACTAATGTACACATTTTATTTCAGTGATTTTGAGAACAATTTCTGATGACCACCAACTCATTACACGGTAAAAATCCAGTTGGTTTCATTGCTCACCAAAAACTCACTAGAGAAATATGAATCCCGGGACTTTGAAGCCGGAGGATACAAATGGTACAATCCTTTCTCTCAATTTCTAGGAACAAATTCTTACTATTTCTTTTTTTGTAAGCTTTGCAATAATTGCTAGTATTTTCTTCTTATTTTCGAGCTGCTTAATCTAGACTACTATAATTTGTTGTTTTGCTGCAGGAAACTGGTTTTCTATCCAAATGGAAACAAGAACAGGAATGTGACAGGCCACACCTCTCTCTACTTGGTAATGTCAGGATCAAGCGCTCCCCAGATTTATTCGAAAGTGTATGCTGTTTTCAGGTTGTTTTTGAAGGTACTATTTTTTTCATTCAATTCAAAATATAAGCAAGCATATAGTTCTCATATTTGCAAAGCATCGTCTGGTTTTCTTATATGCTTTCCATGTGCATTGCTTAGAACAAAAGGAAAGGCGCTTTCATGGGTTGAAACTCGAATGGGGGTTCGATCTATTTGTCCCCCACGGTGTTTTCACTGAAGCTTCCAATGGATTCCTCATTGATGACACCTGTGTGCTCGGAGCGGAGGTCTTTGTTTCTAAAGAGAGCAGCACTGGCAAAGGAGAGTGTCTGTCGATGGTAAAGGATCCTGTTATGTACAAGAAAATTTGGGTGATTGACAACTTCTCTAAGCTAGATGGCAAATCCTATGACTCAAAAGTATTCACTGCCGGAGACCAGAAATGGTATGTAATCCTAAACTTGTTAGACTTCGCTCCCTTTATAAGAAATTTATATCGAAGACATCAGAAACTTAAGCACAGTCAAGTAAAAATTTGTAAATGTGTTGGTTGTTTTGCAGGAAGATACAGCTCTATCCCAAGGGAAAAAGCAATGGAGTTGGTACCCATCTGGCTCTTTATCTGGCGTTAGCTGAACCGAAATCTCTTCCTCGTGGCTGGAAAATGTATGCAGAGTTTAGCCTACGCCTCCTAGATCAGGTGCATGCCAGGCATCAGTTTGGTGAAGGTAAAGATTTGCCTAATCCTATTGCTACTTAATCAGATGAGGAAATAAGGATTTGAACAAGTTACAAACTTTTAAATTAAGGGTGGTTTTAGAAGAGAATGCGTTGAAATTGTATTTTTTATTCCCAATCTGAGGTATAATATACAATCCTGGAGCTGACATAAAAGGGAAAGGATAAATACAATAATTACAATCCTGTTGTAGAATTAGTGGGTGAATGCCCACTCAAAATAATATAGACTTAGGAATAGTATTTGATATTTTTAAAAGTATCATCATTACATTTCTATGGTTGTAGTTATAGGAGTCGCTCTATAAATAGAGTACTCCGTCTGTTATCAAAGACACTGCGAAAGAAAGCAAGAGAAATCATATCAGTATCCCTCCCTCTCTTTATCTGCCATCCTTTTTGTGTTATCGCTACTAAAGTTATAGTGTGATATTTTGCACCTGCTTTACTCCTGTTCTTAAAAAGGTTATCTCTCTAACTTCTGCCTATTTATAACACGTTATCAGCACGACTCTCTAAATATAACCATTTCTTATTTCTTTTCGCCGAACGAAAAGAAAAAAAAAAGTTTCCTTTAAGGATTTTACTATTCATCTTCTTCCTCTGCCTCAACTGCTGGATATACCCTCGCGAAGAATTATTTGCACCATGCCTGCTTTTAGTTCTCAACCTAACAGTTACATATATCTTTGATTTCTTGTTTGGTGTAGATCTTGATTATTAATCCAGTGTTTATTTATGTTGATTTTACTGTAATCCAAGATGGTGCGGTACAATCGCCTATCTTGAACTGCAAATTTAATCTTACTGCAATCCATGATGGTGCGGTATCATCGCCTATCTTGGACAGCAAATTTGATTTTACTGCAAGTTTTAGGTGGAGCGGTATAATCGCCCACCCTACCCTGCATATTTAAATTTGTCTGCTGTTAAATTTCATTGCAATTTTAGGTGGAGCGGTATAATCGCCCACCCCTGCTTTGCGTATTTAAATTTTTTTGCTGTTTAAGTGGTGCGGAATAATCGCCCATCATATGCTTGTTTCGATGAGAATGGTGCGGTACAATCGCCCTTCTCATTAATCATGAAAATCTCGAGCCTGAAGTTTCGAGTGTTTATCATTTTTGGCCTGAAGATCAAAATGAAAAATTTGTAAGAACCAGAAGTTCTAACACTATATTCCTCCAGGAATACATATTATTGCAAGTTCTTACACATCTCATTTTTCTTTCAGAAAAGAAAATGGTGAACTTGGCAAAGCTTGAATTTGCTGCCCTGGACATCACATGGAAGAATTACCTTACATGGGTACTAGATACCAAGATCTATCTGGAAGCAGGGAATCGTGGAGATACCATTAGGGAAGAAAACAACTTATCTTCTCAAGATCGAGCGAAGGCCATGATCTTTATTCGTCGTCATTTTGATGAGGAACTAAAGAGCGAGTACCTAACAGTTGAAGATCCATTAACTCTCTGGAATACATTGAGAAATAGATACAATCACCAAACAATAAGGATGGCAACAGTTCGGTTTGGGGACGAAAATGCTATATCCATCCCCATAACCACGAAAATTAACCATATCCATAACCGCAAATTAACCATCGGGTATTATCCATAACCATACCCACCGGGTAACGGATTCCCCATCGGTTAACGGGTATATCCATCTTCGTCAATGCAAAAAATATATTCGTTCAATTGAGAAATTATAAGTTAGTAGATATCAATTTCGTCATTAAACATTTGATATATAAAATGATCAAATAAATGGATCTTGTTGAGTATAAAAATTAAAACACTGATGATGTTGGCTTGTCTTTGTTATGTCCTAAAAGCACCATTGAGTTCACATTGATTTTGATTCAAAACTTTACTTTCTTATATAATGCAACTTTTGTATTCTCAAGCTAATGGTTTGGTGAATAATGGATATACAAATATATATATATATATATATATATATATATATATATATATATGTATTACACTATTATATTATATATATAAATTATATTATTTACTAATTGGATCGGATTCGGTTATGGATACGGTTTGGGGACCTCTATAACTATATCCAAAACCATAACCGAATAATATAAACGATTTTTCCCCATATCCAAACCATACCCGAATTTTCATATCCAAATCCAATCCATTCGGGCGGTTATCCACGGTTATCGGGTTTAACGGTTAGAATTGCCATCCCTAGCAGACAACGGTGATTCTTCCAAGGGCTCGCTATGAGTGGACTCACCTAAGGATCCAGGATTTCAAATTAGTGGCTCAATACAGTTTTGCGTTGTTCAGAATTACCTCTCAGATGAAGCTTTGTGGGGATACCATTACTGAGAAAGATATGCTGGAAAAGACTTTCAACACATTTCATGCCTCTAACGTGCTCCTGCAGCAACAGTATAGAGCGTGAGGCTTCACTGAGTACAACTAGCTGATATCTGTGCACTTGGTAACTGAACAAAACAATGAGCTCCTGATGAAAAATCATCAGTCCCGACCCACTGAACTGCACCATTCCCAGAAGTGAATGCTGCTTCCCTCGAAGTGAACGCCACATCCTCTAGTGGCGATAATCATAAGCGAGGACATGGCTACAAGCGAGGCCGGTGGAACAGGAAAGGCAGGAACTATGGTGGTCAGTCTCACATCCAGGTTCCATGGTAAAATTCAGGCCCGAGCTTTAAAAATGTAAATCGCCACAAAGGCAAAGCTCGTATAAACAATGCTCATAGAGACTCTGATAAAGCATGCCATAGGTGTGGTGGCGATGGGCACTGGGCGCGTACCTATCATACCCCAAAACATCTAGTGGATCTATATTAAGCCTCCCTCGAGGAGAAAGGTGTCGAGATTGATTTCCTCGACCAGGCTAGACCAATGGATATACCTAATCCAGTGTGCGACTTATCAGGACGGTTGAACACAACCCACCTAGATGCCTCAGACTTCATTGTGGAAAGGGGAAATGAAGTGTATCGGTCTGACTGAATCATTTATGTTTGATGTACTTGTATTGTTATAAACTTGTAGTTTAAAACTAGCATTTCAATTCAAAAAAAGTGGCATTTCATGTTATAAATTGTTTGTTAACTGTGATTCCATTTACTCAGAAAGCATGGATAAAAACTGTGGTTATTCTCAGAACATGAGAAATGGCGGAGATATTTGTCTTGTAGACAGTGCAACCACACATACAATACTTCGTAATCGAAAGTATTTCTTAAGCTTAATGCTTACAAGAGTAGGGGTAACAACAATATCAGGCAAATCAGATATAATTGAAGGCTCAGGGAAAGCCCAGATGATGTTACCAAATGGAACAATATTGTCCATACAAAATGCGTTGTATGCTACTCGATCTACTCGAAATTTGTTGAGTTTCAAAGACATACGTTTAAATGGATACCACATTGAAACAAAAAGTGCATAAAATGTGGAGTATCTATGCCTTACCTCTAATGTTACCTAGAAACGTATATTGGAGAAGTTGCGTGGTTTGTCGAGTGGATTGTATTATACATACATAAGGATAATTGAATCACATACTGTCATGAACCAGAAGTTCATTGATTCAAAAGTTTACATGCATTAGCATGATTGTTTGGTTCATCCAGGATCCACCATGATGCGTTGGATCATTACCAACTCTAATGGACATCCATTATTGAGCATAGACATTGCTATCTCAAACGATAACCCTTGCAAGGCTTGTTCTCAAGGGAAGTTGGTAATTAGACCATCACAACTAAAGGTTGATGCTGAATCCCCATCCTTTTTGCAAAGAATTCAATGGGATATTTGTGGACCTATTCAACCATCTTGTGGACCATTTTGATATTTTATGGTTTTGGTTGATGCATCTACCCGATTGTCACATGTTTGTTTTTTGTCTACTCGGAATGTAATTTTTGCGAGACTTCTTGCTCAGATAATTAAATTACGAGCACAGTTCCTAGATTACCCCATTAAGTTAATCCGACTTGATAACGCTGGTGAATTTACGTCTCAAACCTTTGATGATTATTGCATGACATTGGGCATTGATGTTGAATACCATGTTCCTTATGTCCATACTCAAAATGGTTTAGTTGAAGCATTGATCAAGCGGCTTCATTTAATAGCATGCACTCTGCTTATGAAAACAAAATTGCCAGTTTCTGCATGGGGACATGCCATCCTACATGCTGCATCATTGGTTCGATTGAGACCTAAAGCCAACCACCAATACTCCTCAGTACAACTCATGTTTGGACATCAGCTAAACATTTCACATTTACGAGTTTTTGGTTGTGCTGTTTATGTGCCTATTGCACCACCGCAACGCACTAAAATAGGACCTCATCGTAGACTGGGAATTTTTGTGGGTTTTGATTCACCATCTATCATTAGATATTTGGAACCCCTGACAGGTGATATGTTTACAACTAGTTTTGTTGATTGTCACTTTGATGAGACAGTCTTCCCGTCGTTAGGGGGAGAAAAGACCGTTCCAGAAGAACGGCAAGAGCTAACATGGGTTGTACCCATCTTGTCTCATTTTGATCCACGTAGCATTCAAAGTGAAAATGAAGTGAAAATGATCGTTCATCTTCAAAGTATTGCTAATCAAATGCCAGATGTATTTAATGATGCTACGAAAGTGACAAAATCACATATACCAACTGCAAATGCACCTGCAAGAATTGAAGTCCCCATTAGACAAAATAAAGTGGCAGCGAATGATTCATCTGGTGCACGCTTGAAGCATGGTAGACCCCCAAGTTCAAAAGATTCAGCCCCTCGAAAGAGAAAGACAAGGGCACAGCTGAATCCAAATGAAATCATTCAGGAAGAGAAAATGAATGACAAATCCACAATTCATGATTCTGTACTTCCAGAAAAAGAAAATGTCCCTGAAGAGACAATAGTACATGAAAGCAAAGAGATCTCCATAAATTATGCATGTACAAATGAATTGTGGGATCAGAATGAAATAATCATCGATGATATGTTCACATACGCAGTTGCCACTGAAATCATATTAAGTGATGATATTGAGCCCCGCTCTGTTGATGAATGCAAATAGAGACAAGATTGGCCTAAGTGGAAAGATGCAATCTAGGCAGAACTAAATTCCTTGGAAAGGCGAAGTGTTTTTGAACCAGTAGTCCAAACTCCGTCTGATGTAAATCCCGTGGGTTACAAATGGGTATTCACAAGAAAACGTAATGAGAAAAACGAGATTGCAAGATACAAAGCACGACTCGTTGGTTTTTCACAAAGACTTGGAATTGAACGTACTCTCCTGTAATGGACGCAATTACGTTCAGTTACTTAATAAGTTTAGTAGTTTCAGAAAAGCTTGACATGCGACTTATAGATGTCATCACTGCGTATCTATATGGAGAATTAGATACTGACATATACATGAAGGTCCTAGAAGGACTTAAGTTGCCTGAAACAACTAATAAACCATGAGGTATGCTCTCGATCAAATTAAGGCGATCATTGTATGGGCTGAAACAATCTGGATGAATGTGGTATAATCGTCTCAGTGAATATTTGATCAAAGAAGAATATATCAACAATGTCATTTGCCCTTGTGTGTTCATTAAGAAATCCAATTATGGTTTAGCTATAGTGGCAGTATATGTTGATGATATGAACCTAGTTAGAACTCCTAAAGAGCTCAATAAAACGACTGAATATCTGAAAAGCGAATTTGAAATTAAAGACCTTGGGAAAACAAAGTATTATCTCGGCCTGCAGATCGAGCATTGTGCTAATGGAATTTTAGTCCACCAATCAGCTTACATTGAAAAAATCCTGAAGCGTTTTGGCATGGACAAGGCTTATCCACTCAACACATCAATGGTCGTTTGTTCTTTGGACATTAAGAAAGATCCATTCATTCCAAAAGAAGATGATGAAATGATCCTTGGTCCAGAAGTACCATATCTGAGTGCAATAGGTGCTTTATTATATTTAGCACAATGTACTAGACCAGATATAGCCTTTTCAGTTAACTTGTTAGTAAGGTATAGCTCTGCTCCAACAATTCGTCATTGGAAATGAGTCAAAGATGTTTTGCGATACCTTCGTGGGACAACAGACATGGGTCTCTTCTACTTAGAGAAATCCACAAATGACCAGATCCTTGCTGGATATGCAAATGCTGGTTTCCTCTCTGATCCGCATAAAGCTCGCTCACAAACTGGATATGTGTTCACTAATGGAGATACAGCAATCTCGTGGCGCTCAACAAAGCAAACACTAGTTGCTGCAAACACTAGTTGCTACATCTTCCAATCACTCAGAAATACTTGCTTTACATGAAGCAAATCGTGAATGTTCTTCGTTAAGATCAGTGATCCATCATATCCGGAATTCATGTGGTCTACCTTTGAAGACAGACAATCCAACTGTCATCCATGAAGATAATGCAGTCTCTGTTGCCCAAATGAAGGAATGATTCATTAAGGGCGATAAGACTAAACACATATCTCCAAAGTTTTTCAGTGCACATGAGCTTCAGAAGGCTAAAGTTATTGAAGTCAGACAAATCCGTTCCAATGAAAATCTGCCATACTTGTTCACCAAGTCTCTACCAAAGTGCACGTTTCAGAAGTTAGTGCAGAGTATCAGATTACGTCGACTTACCAATCAACTAAATTTGAAGAATGCGGAATCAGGAGGAGATAAATATCAGGGGGAGCATCCATGATACATGCTTGTTGTACTCTTTTTCCTTCGACTAGGATTTTTCCCACTGGGTTTTTCCTATCAAGGTTTTAACGAGGCAACGTAAGCATATTTAACACTATATCAATAATCCAGTTAAAGTTGTATTTTTTTTCCTTCGCTATGGTTTTTTCCCACTGGGTTTTTCCAAGCAAGGTTTTAACAAGGCAACTGATGTCGATATGTGGGCATCCAGGGGGGAGTGTTGTAGAATTAATGGGTGAATGCCCACTCAAAATAATATAGACTTAGGAATAGTATTTGATACTTTCAAAAGTATCATCATTACATTTCTATGGTTGTAGTTACAGGAGTCGCTCTATAAATAGAGCACTCTGTGTGTTATCAAAGACACTGCGAAAGAAAGCAAGAGAAATCATATCAGTATCCCTCCATCTCCTTATCTGCCATCCTTTTTGTGTTATAGCTACTAAAGTTATAGTGTGATATTTTGCACCTACTTTACTCATGTTCTTAAAAAGGTTATCTCTCTAACTTCTGCCTATTTATAACAAATCCCATATTACAAGGAATCACCCTAACTCCTAAATTGTAGGAAACTATATACAAGTCAACACTCCCTCTCAAATACCAAGCACCATACTTCTATATTCTGCTTCTGCACTTGAACTTGCTACTACATTTTGCTTCTTGCTTCTCCATGTGACCAGATTTCCACCAACAAAGGTAAAATAACTGGATGTATAGCGCCTATCATCCGTCAAACCAGCTCAGTCAACATCCGTATAACCTTCAATACTAAAATGACCATTCTTCTTGAACAAAATACCTTTTCTCGAACTTCCTTTTAAATAACTCAATATCCTCATAATAGCACTCATATGTTGTTCTCCTGGATCATGCATGTACTGACTAACTACACTAAATGCATGTGCAAGATCTGGCCTAGTGTGTGCCAAATACATTAATCTTCCTACTAGTCCTTGATATCATCCTTTATCAACTGGTACTTGGTTAGTCCTTGATATCATCCTTTATCACCTAGTGTGTGGCATTCTGTTGAGTCACATGCCTAGATTCCATGGCCTACTATTGGTCTGTGCCCCATTCTAGTTGTCCAGAGACCACGGGCTGGTCTTGCTGGTTCTGAAGCCCAGAGAACTTGGGCGTGGGATTTTCCTGAAGCTCATAAGATGCGGGCAGGTCATGGGGCCCAAATTCCGTGGGCTCCACAAGATGTTGTTGACTATCATGAGACCCAGATTTCGTGGGCTCCTCAGCTACTGTAGGCTGCTGCATGTCAACTCTAATCAGGCTAGCGTAATCAAGGGTCTGAACTTCTTCATCTCGCATCTCCCTCTGAGGTGAGGACCCATACGAACTATAATACACATCATGTTCATGAAAAACTACATCCATCGTGATAAACATTTTATTGGTTAGAGCATGATAACAACGGTAACCCTTTTGAGCGGTGGCATATCCCAAAAATACATAACAGACAGTCCGAGGGTCAAGCTTACTTTGTCCTTGAGGTGAGTGGAGGTGGGCAAATGCTACACATCCCAATACACAGGGAGATAGATTAGAGATGGGTGGGCAACAAGTTTTAGATAGGAAGGCTTGCAAAGGCGTTTGGAACTCGATGGTGCGAGATAGGAGACGGTTGATAAAATATGCTGCCGAAGTCAGGGCTTCTTCCCAATAATGTAGGGGAAGGTGTGCCGTTAAAAGAGAGGCACGAACTACTTTTAGCAAGTGTCGATTATTTCGCTTAGCAACTTCATTTTGCTGAGGAGTGTAAGGGCACGTAGTTTGATGAATAATACCATGTTTGTCAAAGAATGCGCAAAGTTCCGCATTGACGTATTCACCTCCATTGTCACTACGAAGAACTAAATATTCACGTTGTACTACACAGTAACCATGTGATGACACTTTTGAAAGGCCGAATTAACTTAACTTTTAGATTTCAACAAACTAACCCAAGTCATTTGTTTACAATCATCAATAAACGTAACTAAATAGTGAGCAAGAGTACCACTTTTACAGTCATTCGTTTACAGTCACAACCAAAAGTACCAATTTTAGACGAACCCCACACATCAGAATGCACAGTCATGAAGGAATAGAACTTTTATCCAAACTAGGAGGAAAAAAGGTTTTATGGCTGTTGGCCAATTCACAAACATCGCATTTAAATTGAAAAAACATCGTTCTTAACAAACAATTAGGAAATAACTTATGTAGGTATCCAAATGAAGCGTGCCCAAGACGACAATGCCATATCCAAACGTCTGACACTTTATTAGTCTCTACCTGAGATGTATCAACTGAAAGAGCTTGAGTTAACAATCCAGTATTGTTTGTTGTCAACTCCAAGTAGTACAACTTTCCTCATCTAATACCATAACCAGTCGTCTTCCTCATTTGGATGTCCTTGAGAACACAAAAATAAGGCCAAAAAATAACCAAACAATGTAAGGCAAAAGTTATTTGTGCAACAGACAACAAATTATAATTTAGGGATGGAACCACAAGAACAGTATCAAGTTTCATGGTATCAGTAAGAGCAGCAATGCCTTCCCCGATAACCGGGGCGGCATTACCATTAGCAACATTGACGTTGGTTTAAGTGGAGGGTTTTAAGGATGAAACCTGTCTAGAATCACAAGTTATGTGTTCAGTAGCTCCTGAATCAATTATCCATGTAGTATTCATAACAGGAGTAGAAGTATTTAGTGCCTTACCATTGTTACATGTTGTAGCAATTAAAGCTGATGCCTTGTCAGCCAGAAAGTCCGATTCACTTTTATATTCGGCGATGGACGCACGAGGTTTGTTGCAGTGAAGATTGCGGATTTTATCCTAATTCTTGGGATATCCAATCAACTTGAAACAACGACTCTTGGAGTGCCGCGTCATACCACAATGTGGACATTTTTTTAGAGGACGGTCTCGATTTGCTTGGTTGGGTCGGTTAGACCCTGACCGATTTTCACCCTCAGTTATGTCTGACCTGTTTGGTGGCCCACGTGCATTTACTGCCATAACCGTGGGTTCAGCCTTGTCCACTCCAGTCTTCATAGCAGCTTTTTGGTCCGCTTCACGACAAATATATGCATAAGACGCTTGGAGCCCAAGAAAGGGATCCTTACGCAATATTTCTCCCCGCATTTGATCAAAATCATCATCTAGTCCTCCAAGAAAGAGGTAAACTCTCTGCCGCTCAGTTGAAATTTTGTAAGCCTTGATGTCATTTGCACACTCCATAGCCACTCTATTACAGTGATCCAATTCTTGGAAAATTTCTGTCAATTCCCCAAAATATGTAACCAAGGAATGATCATTGTTCTCATCAAAATAGACTGTCTTGAGAGAATCCAAATCTCCTTTGATGTGGGTAAATAGATAAATCATTTCATAACCTCTGATTTCATGGATGACAGTAGCCAACTCTTTATTTTTTGATCTTCAGAGAACCAATCATCTTACCTGGGATCGTTTTCATCTGGAGCCTTGATAAACCCACGAAGATATCTCATTCTTTTTCTTCAAGCCATATGAGTTTGGATGAGAGGAGCCCATAAATCATAGTTCTTCTCATCAAGTAGCATACCAATGTTAAAGTTCGAGTTGTCCGAGTGCACTGTAACAAGGACAATAGATTTCTCGTCACTTTTCTCTGCCATAGATGGAAAAAATTGCTTCTGTGATGTGGATGGGAAAAAATCAGGAAAAAACCGACGGAACCTGCAGACTGGTGAACGGGGGAACTGACGTCACAGTTTCTTGGACAGTAACAACGCAAGGTTGCTCGCTGCTTGGTTGAGAATAGTAACGACAAAGGAAACAGGTCGCTCGCTGTGATTTCTTCATAGGGGCACCAACGGCACAACAACCGCTCGTTGATCAGAGGCACAATGCTACATGAGCGGTAGGTTATTTTTATTTTGGACGATGTGCTAAACGGCTTAGCACAGCTGGGAATCAATGATGGTATCACGTGAGCTCTGGTGCCAAGAAGAGAATGCATTGAAATTGTATTTTTTTTATTCCCAATCTGAGGTATAATATACAATCCTAGAGCTGATATAAAAGGGAAATTAAGGATAAATACAATAATTACAATCCCATATTACAAGGAATCACATTAACTAAGGAATCCTAAATTGTAGGAAACTATATACAAGTCAACAATTTTATTGCCGCCCCCTCATGAAATTCAACCCATCAACAACCTTGACACTCGTGTTCTTCGTGGCATTTAAATCTCGATGGAATACGACAATTTTTGGTTGGTTGTTGCGAAATGTTGCGAGATGTTGAGACTCGTGTGGGGCTTCTAGTAGAAAGCAACTGAACATTTTGAGTAACACTCAAAGGACGATAAACTGTAGATAGACGACGAAATTAAATTTGTTTAGTGCCATCTAGTTCTATTTTTTATTAAAAGTTTGTAACCTATTTATGCGTTTTAATCCAAAATACTCGTAAACTGATAATACTTTTGCTGCTACAAAAATACTTGTAAACTGATAATACTTTTGGTGCTTGTAGCAAATCACTGGTTCAGTGCGTCAAATTCGGAGTGGGGATGGTGGAGATTCATTACACTGGGACTTTTCAATCAGGCAAGTATGGGGTTTGTGTTGAAGGATACTTACTTCGTTGAGGCAGAGGTCACTGTCCATGGAATTATGAGTGAACTGTAGCCAAATTGTAAAACAGTAACAAATGCCTGCTGTGTGAAACTTTAGGAGGTGTAAAATACTAAAAAAAATGTCAAATAAGGTGTTAAAAACATTGAGACTAAGCCTACCCCTTCCCTTTAATGTAGATAATATCGTTTGTTAAAAAAAAAAGTGTTAAAAACATATTCACTAGAGTTGTTAGTCGTGTGTATGAAAGTATTGCTTCTGGCCTTCATGGTGAATAAATACATCCTTCTCTATTCTTCACATACTTTTATTGTTTTTGGTTTCTTTTTTCCCTCAAAAAGTTTATTATGCAAGGGAGCATAAAATACACAAGACTTTTTCACCGCCAAATCTTGGTTTAGAGCATTTTCACTCATTGTCAAAGGGCAAGGGCTTGGAAAATGCCCTTCAACCACGAAACCTACCACCAGCCTGCCAAAAGATGGGGGGCAATTGGTGGGCCATGCAAAGCCTGCCCAAGTGCCGCTTACCCCAGCGGGTAAGGCTGACGTCGAAATGACAACTCAGTGTTTAGCATAAAAATTTGTTTGGATTATGATATTAGGTAATAGAAAGCAACATTAATAGAAATTCAATTACTTATGGTCTCTAAGAACATTCCGATGTATTGTTCTTTGGGGATCAAAAGTAACATGACAATGATGATAGGATATTGATGATTGTGGAGCCTAAAATAATCCTAAAAATTCTAGAGGTGACACGTGAACTTTTTATTCAAGAAAGATAAGATTGCCCTTAATAAATGGATAGGCTTCTCAGATGCTCCCACGCGCAGCTCACATCCCTAGAGGACTCAATAGCTGAACACAACTGCCGACAGCTCACTTGTCCTTGGCAAGGAATTAAAGATAAGGATTAATTGCCCAAATCTTATCTTTAATACATTCCCAATTGAAGATTGACTCCAATCAAGTAAGTAATCCTAATTTAAATCAATTAGGGATAATTACTCCATTATCTTAAGATATTATTTCCTATTAAATATCTTGGGAATATTTAGAGAATATCTCTCCATTAAACACTATATGGCTGTTCTTATCCCTATAAATACCCTATATTCTACCAAATTTTTAGGGCTTTTGCAACCCTAAAAAGCCTTAAACTCTTTATTCTCTTAGAGAAACTAACTTAGGCATTGGAGATCCATTGACCTAACCCCCCAACCTCGTGGGTGAGTGAGGCTTAGGTCTTTGATCAGAGGTGTTGATTGTTTTGCAGGTGCATTTTTGTCAAGATTGAAGACGGCGGAAATTTGCATCGACAAATTGGTGCTTTCATTGAGAGTTGATTCAAAATACTCGAAGAAGCCTCTCGCAATTGTTTCTTGAATTTTCTATTATGTTGAATTTCTCACACGTCGTATCAATTAATTTTTCCTAGAAAAGTTTCTTGATCAATCCCTGGAGAAAGGATACAATGGTAAGAAATTCGGAAACTATGATGAACAAAACCCCATACGTGTAAGGATTTGGACTAGAGAGTGAAGACGAGGACATAGCCCCACGACGGAGGTCCTTAAGGCTCAACGCGACGGTAGGAGGAGCCCTACCGCCGCGAGGTCGTGCCACTACCACCACTACCGTGACCTAGCAACCACGGCAAGGTTACTAGGCCACGACACCACTCCCACCGTCGTTGCCCTTGCAACGTCGCATCCCTCCAAACCCTAGGCAGGAGGCCCAGGTCTATTTCCAAGCCCACGGGCAGGAGGCCCAAAACTTGGCAGCTACCATAGTAGGCCCAAGGTAAGAAGCCTAGTCCACTGCAGCAGCAAACCTAATTGCACAGTAGGCCCATACCCGAGCCTAGAACGCGGCAACTGCTGCTAGCCAAGTAGCTCAACAGGCCCAAGCCCAAGCCACCCTGCCAGCAGGCCAAGATGTGGCAGCCCAACGGCCATGCAGGCCCGAGGTGAGCAGACGCCGGTCTAACGTGCCCTGCGACCCACTCCAACGACCTGACCCGTTGCCCAATCTATTCCGAGGCCACCTCCAGCGATCCAGATTCCGACCACAGGTCCCGCGATCGATTCAGGGTTATTTACACCCTACTTTTCTGCAGAAATGCCCACTTTATGCTCTAGTTTTGTACCTGCAATCCATTATACTTCCACCACACATGGAGATGCCCATTATCCAGACTCTTCCAATCCAAAATGGCTAGCACAACCTGCCCCAGCAAGTCACCAATTTGACGAACGCCTTCGCGCAACAAACCACCTTGGTGAACCAACTCCTTGAGCACATCGAGATGCAGTGCGCCCCAGATGAGGTGTCCCGAAGCAAGACAAAGATGGAAGAACGTGACTCATTCCAGCGACGTCCCAGTAAAGAGCCGCACAGCCCTCCATGAAACTGTGCGTTCAGGTAGTGTACACTCTCGTTTGGGCCCTTGAGGAAACTTTTTCTTCTGCCTAAATGCACAGAGAAGTGTTCATTCCTGACTCGGCTCACGAGTCAATGTGCACTCGAGGTTGGGTCCGCACTGCGACGAGCACTTAGGACATTCTAGGTGAAGCGTTCACACAATGTTAGGCCCACAAGGAGATCTTCCAACGAGGCAACGGAGTAGGCAGCCATATGATGCCCAGAGAAGAGCACGATAGCAGTCCAGCTCAAGTTCCATTGGTAACCCCCGCCAAGAGCGACAACAAGCAGCATAAGGCGAACCACGTGCACCGCAACCGTGGCACAGACGAGCCGGACATGCCAAAGAGCAACGTGGAACAACAGGTCAACACCGAGGGCAGTTGGAGGCTCCACTGCCCCACCAGGCGTGAATCTAGGAAGAAGTACAAAGGTTTGTAGCAAAGCAGCTGCGCGGATTCCAGCGTATTGATACTACCGACGATGCCCTTCGGAGAGACGTGGCCAACCTGAGTAGGACACCATTTGTAGACGAGATCGAGCAGATGGAGCTACTGCGGATGTTCAACCCGCCACATTTCACCTTGTTCAAAGGAGATGAAGATCCGGATAGACACTTGATGCACTATCGAAGTGCCATGACCATCTACGCCAACAACGACATGCTCATGTGCAAAATCTTTGCCACGACACTCCATGCCTCCAAATTCAATTTTGAACTTCAGCGAACTTTCGTTGGTTTTCACTAAGGAATATTTGTCCTACTGCTCGATCAAAAAGAAGTTTGACCACCTCTTCAATATGAAGAAGAACCCGAATGAGTCACTCCGTACATACGTCAAGAGATTTAAGGCGGAGAAGGTGAAGATTGTCGGATGCGATGACAGCATCGTATGCTCAACATTCCGAAAAGGGCTCCCATAAATCACCCACTTTTCAGATAATTCATTATGGGCGAGAACTTGTCCCTGGCAAACTCTTATGCTTTGGCAAAAAAGCACTCGCTCTAGGACGAAGAAAAGAGCTCATAGAAGCCGCTTGAGCAACCGTGCAAAGATACAGAATCGACTCAAAAGAAGGCGAGCGATAAACCGTTCAGCAACAAAAGCAAGCTAGGATACAGACGTATAGACCAGTCCCTAGAAAAGAGAGGCACATCGCCCAAGACGTACACCAAGTTCTCAGTCTCGATTAACCAGATCCTTCGTAACCTCAAGGACAAGCCATGGTTTAAGCTGCCGCCACCCATAAGGGGCGACGCCTCTAAGATGGACCAGACCAAGTACTGTGAATTCCACAGAGGTCCTGGGCACACAACCAATGACTGCTCTACATGGAAAATGTACCTTGAACAGCTTGTGAAGGAAGGCAAGTGCAACCAGTATGTTGACAGACCAGCTGCCCGGCCAAGGCGAGAAGCAGACGCTGATGCCGAACCCCCAACCAAGACAATCTGAATCAACAGAATATTTGCCGAAGTTGAGCATCTTGGGGCCACCAATAACTCCAAGAAATGGAAGATCCAGCAGGCTAGATTAGTCTATCAGGTTCAAGCCATAGATGATGTACCTGGACCAATCGTCGGCTTCACCAAACAGGACGCTGATGGAGTAGACTTTCCTCACGATGATGCCCTAGTGATTTTTGTACAACTGGCCTACACCATCGTTAACATAATCATGGTGGACAATGGCAGCTCAGTCAACATCCTACAATTGTTCGTCATCCAGAAGATGGGCCTGGAAAGCATGATCTAACGAAAAACAGAGGCTTTGACCGGATTCAACAGACTCACCTCAACTGCCACTGTCACATTCAACATAACCAGCCCACCGATTGTCTCATCTTAAGCCTTTATGATCGTCAGCGACCCATTTCCCCATAACGGGATTTTGGGTCGACTCTAGCTAGTGAAGATTGAAGGTATGACCTTAATCGAGTATCAGAAAATCTGATTTTGCATCCTAGAAGAAGCAGTCGGAGAGATCAAAGGTTACCAGGCCATGTCCAAGCAACGCACTGTATAACTTCTTAAGGAGACAAAGAAGAAATCTTTCGCCCTAGCAGTAGCCGCTGAAGTGCAAGAAGATGACTCTACCTCCACCCAATAGCAATCATAGCAGGCAGGTCAGGAAGATGGCGTCAAGGTCGACAATGCCGTAGCAGATGAATCAGGATGGAAAACCAAAGAAGACACCGAGCACATCTTCCTTGACCCTAAGCAGCAGTCAGACTACGAAGAAAGCGCATCCAAAAAAGATCTAAGCGATCCTAGATATGAAGTCCCTCACCATTCTGAAGAAAATCCAAGGTCTGACCTGACGAGCAGCTGCATTCAATCGATTCCTCTCGCGACCTACAAACCAATGCAAGCCCATCTTTAAGGCAATAAAAAAGGCATAAAAGGACAAGTGGGATGATGAGTGTAAGAAAGCATTTCAGGACCTAAAACAGTACCTGACATCACCTCCACTACTATCTAAGCCGGAAGTAGCGGAGAACTTGTGCATCTATCTGGCAGTATCAAAAGCATTAATAAGCCATACCCTTATATTAGAAGAGTTGGGGGCCCAACCACCTGTATTCCACAGTTCAAAAGCTCTCATCGATGAGGAAGCCAGATACTCGAAAATCAAAACTTTGATTTTGACGTTAGTTGTTGCAACCCGGAAGCTCAAGTCGTACCTTCAGACGTACGCAGTCATCGCCATGACGTAATATTCTGCACAGCCCAGGCGCATGACGTTAAAGGCGTAAAAACTGGCAGACATTCCGATAAGCGTAGCAACTTAGCCCAGAAATGCCCTAGAGGCAGCCGAGCACACTGTAGTCGCACCAGCCCCACCTGTAGGAGATTTCTGGCACTTGCACGTTGACGTATCATCCAACTACCAAGGATCGGGGGCAGGCCTAGTTCTTACTACTCTGGACGGTTCGATGCTAGAGCAGGCAATCACTCTGAGCTTCAAGGCATCAAACAATGAAGCAGAGTATGAAGCCCTACTAGCAGGTCTCCGGTTGGCAAAAGACCTAACGGTGAAAAAGCTCATAATCAATTTCGATTCCTAGCTGATCACCAACCAAACTTCAAGGGAATACGCAGCAAAGCATCCAAGGATGGCCTGACACCTCGAGAAGGTACAAGAGCAGCTAGCGACGTTTCAGGCGTACACACTCACTGAGGTTCTGCTAGCAAAAAATGCCCACGCGGACGCACTAGCAAGCCTAGGCTCTGTGCTAGACCATTAGCTCATGCGCTTCATCCCGGTCGAGTACTTGGGAAAGCCAAGTATAGATGAATAACCAGCAGTCGAGGTGGCGCAGGTCAGCACAACCCCGAGTTGGCAAAACCCCATCATCGACTATATAGTCAATGAAACACTCAATGCAGACAGACTGAAGTCCAGGAAGCTCCAAATGAAGGCAGCGCACTACTACATGTGGAACGGCATACTCGTTCGAAGATCCTTTTCAGGACCACATCTTCACTGCCTATCGTCACTCGACGACCTGAAGATTCTTAGCTCAATCCACGAAGGCGTCTGTGGAAACCACCTAGGAAGTCACTCCCTGGCACAAAAAGCTCTTAACACTGGCTATTATTGGCCAACCATGCATCAAGACGCCAAGGAGTATGTACAAAGGTGCGACAGCTGCCAATGCATTAGGTTCGTGCCTGCATTACCTGCTAGCGAACTCCACCCGTAGACGAGCTCTTGGCCATTCATGTAATGGGCGATTGACCTGGTAGGACTAATGCCGCCTACTATTGGGGGCAGAGGCATGATGATCACAGTGACTGACTACTTCACAAAATGGGTCGAAGTTGAACCCATGACTACAACTACCCAGACGATCATAAAGCACTTTATATGAAAGAACATCATCTGCTGCTTCGGTATCCCATACTCCATCGCCACCAATAATGGTCCACAGTTAATGGGCAAAGACTTGTTGAAGTTATTCAAAAAATATAGCATCAAACAACACATGTCCACGCCCTGGTATCCGCATGGCAACGGGTAGGTTGAAGCGTCAAATAAAACCATCATCGACTGCCTTAAGAAGTCCCTCTCAGACAATAAGGGCAAGTAGCCAGATGAGCTCCCTGGTATTCTATAGGCATATCGCACCACCAAAAGACGAGCAACCGGCGAAACTCCATTCTCCCTGGCGTATGGTTCTAAGGCGTTCATTTCTCCCAACGTCGTGGTGCCAAGCATCAGCACTATATTGTCGAACTTTGAGCATAACCAAAAGAAGATGGCCATCAACTTAGACTTGGCAGAGGAAGAGCGCGAGAAGGTTATCACCCGCATTGTGGCCTATCAGCAGCAGCTCCTCTCCAGCTACAACAAGAGGGCAAAAATCTGGCAGTTCCAGCTAGGAGACTCAGTCCTCAGAAAAGCCTTCATCACCGCCCGACAGGAAGGCTCCAAAAAGATGGCTCCTATATGGGAACGTCCAAACAAAATCAGCCGAGTAGATGGAAGAGACAGCTACACCCTCACCACTATGAGCGATAAAGAAATCAACAAGCAGTGGAATGCCAACAACTTGAGAAAGTACTATGTGTAACCTCCTACCATTCCTTGGACCTCGTTCAAGATGAAAAAAGTTCGAAGACTCAAACAGCTCGACGAACAAGACCTCGCATGCCAAGGATTATCAGTTTTTATGCCATTACCGTGTACAAGCAAAGTTCATAAAAGCCTCTATCTTCAAGGAAGATTGAAGGAATTATTCATAAGCCTGGGCCGAATGCATAAACAAACTGACCAACCCTGTGACAAGCAGAAGACACCTGCTACCTGGTAGACATGGCGTAAGCTCTCCAGCGCGAAATGGTAAACCAATTCCCCGACACTCACATAGGTATTCTACTTCTGTGACAAGCAGAAGACGCTCTCTGCCCGTTCAGACATGGCGTGTGCTCTCAAATACGAAAGGTTAAACCAATCTGGAATATCCAGACGGGATGGGTGGTACGACTGCTCAGCTTCCCCTGAATACAGTGACTACCTGGGCTAGACGACTCCCAGAATTGGCCACGATAGTCCTTCCCCTGGAATAGACTGAGCCAACTAAAGAATTCAATTTTACGGGATCCCGGGTCTCTAACCGAAAGAGACACTAACTGCAAGACCTCTGCCTATGAAAGAATTCGCGTGACAAGATGGTTCATCCTTGACGTGAAAATCTTTATAAATCGGCTTGGTTTTAAAGTATTGCAATACTAGTTAAGCGACCTGCAGAATCAAGTTCTGACTCAGAAGGATATAGCCTATGAGGAGAGATTTCGCCTACACCTCACGCCAAAAATGCCTCTAAGATGCCAGGGACAACGCCTGAAGTGGTTACGCAGGTCATCTGCTTCTGTAAGTAAGACGCTCGGCTGATGACCTAATGACTGGTAGCCCAAGGTAATACTAAGCCGAGACTTACACCACTATGACTACGCGGACTCGCCTACTTACTTAAAAGCAGCACTTCTAGCCGACAGTATATGGTTTAAGTTTTGCTGGAACAAAGCTGAGGTACGACTACAGTAGCTACGCGGACCTCCTCTGCTTTTTACGAGAAGCATGAGTCCAGTCGATGACTCTATAAGTTAAACACTTCGCAACACACCCCGGGAAGACCAAGGCTCCAGAAGCCACTAAAGTCAAGTGTCACGACTATAGCAGCCACACGGACCTTCTCTGCTTCTTACCAGAAGCATGAGTCCAGCCGACAGATATATAAGTTAAAAATCTCGCAACATGCTCCGGAATGGCCAAAGCTCAAGAAGCCACTCGAAAGCCGGAATACAACCATAGTTGCCATGTGAACTCCTCTGCTTTCTACTCGAAGTATGTGTTCGACCGCTAGCTCTACATATTAAAAAATTCATAATACGCCCCGGAAAGGCCAAGGTTCACGAAGCTATCCACAGTTGAGAGTTATAGCTACAGTAGCTACGCGAACTCACCTGCTTCCTTCGGAGGCAACAAGTTCGGCGCCGGCTCTATAAGTTAGAAATCTTGTATTTTCCTCTTGCATGTAAAGCTCTATGAGCATCAGAGCCAAAACTGAAGCCTAAAGTGACCACGCAAGTCAATTGCTCCATCAAAGTAGCCAACACGACTGCTCGTCCTACGACAAAGTTTTGCAAGTCACCTCAAGCAGGCAAGGCTCCTAAAGCCCTAAGGACAAAGTTAAAACCTAAGTGACGATGTGGGATTGGCTACTTCATTGAGGCAACTCACCCAGCCAAACGTCCTAAGATAAAGTTTTGCAAAAAACCTGGCGAAACAGAAGGATGAAGCAAAACAAGGAAAGCTGTTTATTAAATTTCTTGCAAATCGATAAACTGGCTCAAAGGCCAACAAAGTTTAAGCAAAGTAGAACAAAAAGAAAAAGAAGAAAATTCCTTTAAGCAAAAAGACTACTCTTTGGCAGCCTGCGCAACCAATGGTTCCTCGACTGCCATGCCTTCAACAGCCTCACTGTTCCCGGTAGCCAAAGCTTCCATTAGCTCATCTTCAGCCACCCCTGCCTGGACTGCCTGACCCTCAGCTACTCCACCAAAGGCAGCCTCGAACGAGAAATCAAGCAGATCAACTGGAGAAATGGAAAAAGTCTTGAAGTCCTTCTCGGGAAACTCATAATTTGACGGCCTACCTTAAAGATGGTCTACATAGCCAAGCTTGTAGAAATCAGCCTGACAAGAAGCAAGCGCCACTTCGTGACCAGCTTTCTCATTCTTCAGCTGCACATTCTCCTTAACAAGCCCAGTTTGAGCCTATGTAGCTCATCCAGTTCCTTTTTCAGGTGCTCGCTAGCAGACAGCGCACCTTGTAGATCCACTTCCTTGGACTTAAGCTTACTGGCAACCTCCTTGAGATGAGACAATTCAGCATGCATAAAGATAAGCTCATTGTCCTTGGTCGTAGCTCCGAGTTGACATGCTTAAAGTCCTCGACCACTGGAGAAACACGACCTTCTCTGCAGCTTCCAACATCACCTGAGTTGCACTAAGCCTAGCATTCAAATGAGCGACCTCCTGATGATTGATCTCCAGCTACAAAGAAGTGGGGGCAGAGACAACAGACCCCTTCAAAACGGTGAGTTCAGATTTGAGCTTCTCAATCTTTTCAGCAGCCGAGCGAAGTTGAGCCACCAATGCCACTTCAGCCTCCTTAGCATACTTCACAGCATCCTGATCAATGCCCATAGACTCAGCTGCCAGGATTAAAGTTTTATGCATTATAGCAATCAGGTAGGACCTCATCGAGTAGGCAGGACGCTTCGCAAATGATTCTGAGCGGATGACAAATTTCCTAACACTGTCAACAAACATGGCGCATGTATCGACATCATCAAGCAGGTCAGTCTTCAGCAGCGCACAAACGTCAGGAAACTCTCCAACCTCAGACTCGGTGGATCTCTCACAATTGTTCGTGCGAGCAGATTTCCCCTTCTCAGCAGACGAGTCAGTCACGGCAGAAGGAGGAATAGGCCCAGGCATCACTTTAGCAGCAAAATCCACATTCATGCTCTTCATAACGATGAGCCTGTCAGAAGCCGATCCAGACTTAGCTCATATTGGACGTTTCGACACAAATCCGAACACTGAAGGCGTCACCGAACCCTTCCGTTGGGCAAGTTTCTCAACAATGGATGTGGTCACCTTCGGAGCAGCATGTTTCATAGGCTCAGGCTTAATAGTTTTCTTCGACCCCTTGGGGGAAGTTAGATCAATGACAAGCTTCTCGATAGCAGACGAGCTCTCACGAGCAGCAAAAGAAGTACTTGGCTTATTCTCAGCCGAAGGCTCACAAGCAGATAAGGAATACCTCTTCTTTTCACCATCATTGGTAGCAGGCTCTACAGCAGCAATTGGGCGAGCCAACGCCTCATCATTTATTCGCTTTATCTCTTCCTTCGGAGGCAGGCCACATTTCTCCCGACGAAAAGGGCTGAGCAGCCAGCACCATTCACGGTACTCAGCATGAATGCCCAATGCGACGTGCACTTTCTTCATATCTGCCGAAGTCCTTGGAGTTGAGCCAAACTCTGAATCTACGAAAAGTAAGAATGACGATCAATAAATTAAAGTCATGGAGCAGCTCAACAAAAAATTCAAGCAGGACAAGAATGAAGCAGTTCACTTACCACTAATAAAGGTAGTCAGGACATGCAACTCATGAGAAGAGTCAGACTCCCACTCTCTACTCACCTCCAAGGTGTCTCTCGCCCACTTATGGTCACCTTTGCTAGAAGCATCGAGCAGCCTATGACGAGATCTCAGCTGCTCCACGCCTTCCTTGTGGCCGATCTCAAAGTACCAAAACTTATTTATGGTTAAGCCAAGATCAAAGAACCTGCTCAAGTTTAAGAATCCCACCATCGCACGAACTGCATATGAGGAGCACTGAGCAGACGCACATTTCATGGAGCAGATCACCTTTGGAAAAGACGTGGCATGGGAAAAGTAAATCCCAACACGAAGTAGTACGGATGGAATTTGATAGCTCTCTTCCTAGCAGTGGCACCCTCGCCGTATGGTTCATGGCCACTATCATCTTTCACTCGCTTGACGTGAACCCCAGATGGAATCGCATGCTTGTACACCTCAAGAAAATCCTAAAACAGCTCGTCGGAATTTATCTTGACATGTGTAGCCTTAAAGTAACCCACCTTGCCGGAAGAACGACCTTGACGATACAAAGGTGGAGGATATTCATCACTTTTGCAGTCGGAGGAAGACATCTCAAAGTCTCTGCAAAAAGTACGAGGAAACATATTTAGAAGGTAACTCATGAGAAGAGAATCAAAAAAAAAAAAAAAAAAAAACAGCAAGCCCTGTGCCCGCACGCCATGCCTCATGCGACCCAAGCCGCTAGGCCTAACTCGGGAGGAGGCCCAAGCCTCCCTCCCATCTCATTCACGCGCCAAGAAGTCCAAGCAGGCCCCGTGGCCCTGCGACCCAGATCAACAGAGAGGGGGTGAGTGCCCCATGTCTCTCTCCTCTCTCCTCTCTCCTCTCTCCTCTACTCACTAGTGAGGCCCAAGGCCTCTCGGCCCATATTGTCCACTGGAGAGACCTGGCCTAAGCCAGTCTCTCTCTTTTCCTTACCTTGCGCCTGCACTGGCCCATGCCCAGCGGCCCCAAGGGCTCGGTCTGAGCCAACCCTTTTGCTCCCCAGCGCCCGTCCTCTTGGCCTGCGCCAGCCTACCCCCGCCCCGCACCACTATGCTGCCCATTCGTGCACAGTAGCCCACAACTTCCATGTTGTGTGTCACCAACCTTCTTGGCACCCATCGAGCAAATTTCTCAAGTCCCTAGATTCCTAAAAAATTCAACAAGAAGAAAATTCAATTTTTCTTACCTTGGTGCGGCACGGAGAAGAAGAACTACAACGAGAGACGACTCTTTGCAAGGGCAAGAAAACAAGAACGCTAGGGGAGGGGGAATAAAAATTTCCTCTGGCTTTTCTTCCTTGTTGGAATAATGACTGTTCTCCAAATTTATTTAATCCCCTGCTTAAGGCAGAATTAAATAGGTATAGGGGCAATTATTTCCTTTTCCTAGAAGAAGTCTATCTCCAAATCAAGAAAGAAGATCAAGTTCCAATTGGGAAACAACTCTACAAGCCTGAGCAGCTTGGGATTCCTACACCTACTATCATTTTCCTACGTGTAGCACAGTAGGTGTGGGGACATTTGTGGAGCCTAAAATAATCCCAAAAATTCTAAAGGCGACACATGGACTTTTATTCAAGAAAGACAAGATTGCCCTCAATAAATGGGCAGGCTTCTCAGATGCTCCCATGCGTAGCTCACATCCCTGGAGAACTCAGCAACTGAACACAACTGCCGACAGCTCACCTGCCCTTGGCAAGGAATTAAAGATAAGGATTAATTACCCAAATCCTATCTTTAATACATTCCCAATTGAAGATTGACTCCAATCAAGTAAGTAATCCTAATTTAAATCAATTAGGGATAATTACTCCATTATCTCAAGATATTATTTCCTATTAAATATCTTGGGAATATTTAGAGAATATCTCTCCATTAAACACTATATGGCCAACCCTATCCCTATAAATACTGTAACGACCCAAAATTTACTTCGAAGGCTAATTACTAAGATAGGCCTGAATTCCTTTTCTTAGCCAATTTTCAATAAAAGATTTATCTAAGCCATTTTATTATGGTTGTATCTAACCTTCTCATTAGACTGCCTACGTACCCTACGAAAGGATCAAGCCATTTGTAGTTCACCAATTCAATTTCTAACTCATTTCCGAAAATAATTCAAGTGACTAACAATCACTAACTAAGTTCAAACAAGTGAATCAGACCAAATGCATATCAAATATGGTTTCAGAATATCAATATTGGCACAAAACGGCAGCATTGGCCCACTAACCATGCGTCGTCGCACGCGTCGCCCCACGTGGCGGTTTCCGTCGAACGGAAACCCCAAATTCCGACGAACTCTAAAAATTTTCAAATTTCACAGGCAATTAGAGTTCAATGAGAGGAACAACTTTCATACATGAGCCGAAGTGCAATTCGGCCAGGAAACACCTCAATTTCATTCAAACCCGTCGGAAACCCTAGAAATGGGTGGTTTCGATCCGTCACCTCTTGGCCACTAGAAGAGTGTTTTGGCGATGGTAATTGCAGGAAATAACTTCAGGATTTGAGGAATCATCTCACGAACTTGTCGTACCCACAGACGATTCTTCACCCATTTACAACCAATTTTTTTCTAAATTTGGATGGAAATGGAAAAGGGAAGGGCTAGATGATGATTGGGAGTGGTGGCTCGGTCCAATTCGTGAGAAATCCTATGGAAAACCATCGGAAAATATGGAGAAAATGGGTCGAAGGCGCGGGTCGAAGGGAGACCCGGTTCTTTCCCCCTCTTTCCTTCTCTCCTTTCCCTCTTTCCTTCTTCCCTGGTTGGTCTCGTGCTCTCCACCCTCTCATTGCCCTTCACGTGGCACTCCCATTGCTCCAAATTTTCTGGAGCCTTCCAAAATAAATGGCAACATGACTATTTTGCCCTCAACTTCAATCGTTAATAACTTCTTCGTTATAACTCCATTTCACGAACGGTTTTCACCTACACGCTCGTGGAATCGTCCTTTATCCAAATATGTCAAGAAATACAATAAAATATATGAGGACAAAATACATCCTCTAAAAATTCAATTTAGCCAACTAAGGGTATTTTCATCTTTTCCCCTTTTCAATAAATTTTTCCACATAAACATATACTTTAAATTTTTCAGGGTATTACAAATTCCCCATATTCTACCAAATTTTCAGAGCTTTTGTAACCCTAAAAATCCTTAAACTCTTTACTCTCTCAGAGAAACTAACTTAGGCATCAGAGATCCATTGACCTAACCCCCCCCCCAACCTCGTGGGCGCATAAGGCTTAGGTCTTTGATCAAAGATGTTGATTGTTTTGCAGGTGTATTTTCGTCAAGACCGAAGACGGCAGAAATTTGCATCGACAATGATGTTGTCAATACTTGTGATACATCTCTATGTTTATTGGTTTTATAACTGCTATGAATATGTTTAACTTTCTTTTTTTGATCGAATGAACATGTTAAGATGTTTCCATTTGGTTGGGAAGTAACAAGAGGTTCTTCCAGTGCAAAGAGGATGAAGGTGGATTTACTTTGGTCTATAATTAAGTTCTTTGTTAAGAACTTTGTGCACAACTAGCTCCAGTCTCTTAACAAATCTTTTATAAAAACGCCTCTCACGGGTGAGGCGTCATTTTCTCCCTATGTGCAAAATGATAAGAATTCCTTTGTTTGAAACGTCTTCTTCTCCCTATGTAATCAAAATGATAAGAATTCCTGTTGCCTTTATGCGGAGAGGCGAGTACATAGATAACATGGATATATTCAAATTAAGGAAATAATTTTGATGGAAAATAGCATGAAAGATACAAGTATAACTTCGTCTCTCTACTTTTTGTTTATGGGGCCTAGGATGCATTCAGATTTGAGCACACTATCTATAGATGCTAATGTATGCTTGCATCACTATGCCTTCTTGTGTTTCCTCTATTTGGTTTCAGGGGTTTTGAGATTGTTTTCAAATTCACTTCCAACTCATTAGACTCTAAAAATTGAGTCGTTTTCGTTACTAACCAAACATTCAGTGGATAGATATGAGTCGGGAGAATTGAATGCTATAGGATACAAATGGTAAGCCCTAATGGTCATGTCCTACAACATTGTTGTTTTCTTACTGATGTAATTTGTCGTTCAAATCATTAGTTACACACATAATTTTGGGAAAAGAAAAAAGGTATGCCAGGCATAAGTTTAAATAACGTAAAAGATCGGCCTGGTACACTGATATATAATTGTATATAATGCCGTATAACATGAGGGTTTATTTCTTCTGTGTAGATGATAACTAGTTCAGTGCATCTATTACTGATAGGGTTTGATCTACGTTCCTTAAACTGGACACTTTCAATCGCACACAAGGAGTTTGTGGTGAAGGATACTTGCATAGTGGAGGCAGAGGTCACTGTCAATGGAATTACAGAAGCATTATAGTCAGATCGTATTAGGTTTCGGAGATTGTTAAAATGATGTTAATTTATGAATACGAACGAAGTTCTGCATCCACGATATGGTTTGTACTAAAAAGTGGCTTTCACAGAAACCTAGAGCTGCAATCCTTTACCACTGACTTGTGATCGAAGTGCATTTTGATAGGACTAATGGAGGCAGAGGTCACTGTCCAAGGAATTACGGAAGCACTATAGTCAGCTTGTATTAGGTTTCAGATATTGTTAAAATGATGGTAATTGACTTATGAATTCAAATGCAGTTCTGAGTCCATGCTATGGGTTGTGATAGGGATTTTTACCACCTGCAAAAGTAAGGATAAAAACACTTTAAATACTTGCAAGAGTATAAGGTAATTGTAGTATAGTTGGCTCTAGCAAGGTCGTTCTCCACAGGGATTGAATAAATAATTTGTATCAAATCAAATCTTAATTAATTAGTTAAAACAAAGTTTTGGAAAAAGGTGATTTTGTGATTTCAAATAATAAAAACAAAATTAATAGAAAATAATTAAATAAAGTAACAAAATAAAATAAACAAAAAGAAAATGGTTTTTGAAAATTAAATTGCAAAAGCCTAAGGTTTTGCCGTCACCTTAACAATCCTATGTAGTTCTTCCAATTACTTACGAATTACACATGCATATTTTGAAGGTTAGATTTTCCTAATATATGCCTACTTGGACCCCCAACATAGAGCGTATATCAAACATGCAACCTATGGATGCAAATTTCCGCTTTCTTCTTCTTGGACGAAAATGCACCTGCAAAACAATTAACACCTAAGGTCAAGGCAAAGAGCCTCACGCACCCACGATGAATGGGGGGAGGGGGGCGCTTTGGCCGAAGAACCTCCAATGCCAAAGTTAGAATTTGAGAGAGAAAGTGTTTAGGGAATTTTAGGAGAAGATTGGACTTAGGTTTTTGGAGAAATGAGGGGCTATATATAGGGGTGTGGCCGGCCCTATTTGGAGAAATTGGGACCAGCCACTTATGGTAGAAATTTGGCTCTAATTGCAAGATATTATGCCAAATTATATATTGCAATCAATTAGGTAATTAATCAATTGATTTTGGCAATTAATCCCAATTTGGAAAGAATAATTGGGAGTTGCCCTGTGGGTGAAGATTTGATGAGGAGTGATGAGAGAGTTTTGAATAAATACCATTTTGATCACCTTTGACTCTTCCTTGATTGAGCCGTTATTGTCCGCTGCTTGCGCGTGGGAATCCCGGTGTGCCACGAGGGTAATTTTGTCTTTTTCACCCAAAAGTCCATGTGTCGCCTCCATAATTTTCTTGATTATTTTTTGCTCCACACAACCCGTATGTGGTATTCAGATCAAATATAAACATGCATGACTCATTAAGCTTTGTGAAATCTTTTGAAAAACCATACAACCCTTAAGACGTGGTATTCATCCTAAGTGAACTTACACATATTAACCACAAGAAGCCTTTGTCAATTTTAAGGACCGACCTTTGACCAAAATTGCATCAAATTACTTTTCCAAAAATCGGTGATTAATAATTCAAACATGCATGCATAATATCATAAGCAAATTGAAAAGAAACTACATATTCTTGCTAAGGTTTGTGGCCTCAGCCTAGCAAAAGAGAATTAGTTACCAATCATAAACAAAATATTAAAAATAAGGATAGAAAACAGCTTGAAATACAAATTGTCAAAGCCTAGCAAAGTTCTCCAAAATATTATGCATTCTTCTCTTCCCCCAAAAAACCCTAATGGCTAAAAAGCCTTATTTATACTACTAGAAAATAAAACCCTACCTAGAAAATGTCTTAGAATAATACTAGGAAACCAAATAAATTAAAATAAATTAGGAAACATAATCCTAATCAAATATGGAAAATCTGCCCAGCCACAAATTAGCCACGTTTTTGGACTTCCAGGGCTCCAAAACAGACCCAAAACAACTTAAATTAAAGCTTGAGATGTCCCGAACATAATTGCAGAAGGCCTCATACCCAAAAGACATCATCTTGGATGTCAAAAAGCCCACATAAAGCCAAAATGTCACTTTGACAACATTGCGTGTTGCTCTTTTATTTCATCGCCATAAATAAACCATTCGGTAGAAAATTATGAAAATTTGACACGAACAAGTTGAGAGACACACGAACATCCTCCAATTTGAATCACTCCAAAATTCATCCATCTACTTTTTGCTCCAAAGGAAGTCGAATGTCCTACATTAAAAATACATAATTCAAAGTATCAAAATCTCATAAAATAATCAATAAATTAATACTAAGAATATGGTAAAATATAGGGGTGCTTTGATATAGACGCCTCAGTTTTGAAATTCTTAGATTTAACATCCATAGCTCTTTTAGACTTTTGATCAAACATTCTTATCTAATTTTTAATAACAAAAATTACATATATTTGGTTTACCAATCAAATGACAAATTAATATCACCTAAATCCTAAAATCTAGGAGATATATTATCCCATAATTCATTTCAAACGACACTTTTCATTACTCAAATAAAAAATATCATTAAAATTCTAAAAATATAACTAACATCCTATTAAACATAACGTACCAATTATGGACATGATACATGAATGCACATATGTATTAAACATAACGTACCAATAACTTGGTACATAGTTGGTACATTATATAATGTGATACTTTGGATGTGGTCCATAATCCTTAACATTCTTTGATTAAAAAGATAAAAGATAAAAGAATTTTTTAAAAAATATAGGCGCTAAGAGAAATTAATACATGGGTACAAAATAAAACTAAAAAGAAAATACTACAAATTTAAAAAAAAAAATGTTGCAAATTAAAAGTGGGTACAAACTAAAAATATAAATATATGATACAAAGTTTAGGTATAAAACATAAATATACCATAAGTAATTTTTCTATCATTGATTAAATATACAATGTCACGTGACGGTATACACATGGGTACAAATACAAATAAAACTTTAAAAAATACGGGGCAAAAAAAGAAACTAATATATGGGTACAAATTAAAAATGAAAAGAAAATTGGTACAAATTAAAAATATTTGCATATTAAAAATAGGTACAAACTAAAAATAAAAATATATGATAAAAAATTTAGCCATAAATATAAATATACTAATTGTAACATTTTTAACACTAAAGGAATATATTTAAAAATAAAAATATTTTATTATTCAAATAATTAATGATGTTATTAATACCCAAGGACCTTGATCAAAAATTGAAAATGAATAGGATTTGAATCAATGGAGTAGCAAAAAGAAGGATGTGAACCTAATTTCTCCTTATATAATCTTAGTTTTGGTACGTATTAATATTTTGGTACGTTATGTGATTCTTGTTTTAGTATGTTCCATAGTATTGGTACAATGTGTTAACTTAACTTTGGTACGTACAATCTAGTGGTACGTTATGACCCTTAAAAAAAGAGAGAATTTTTCATATTAAAATTTTGTACTAAAAATTAATTATATCAAATTCTTAACAATTAATTAATGGGATAATGACTCAATCAAAATTTTCAAACTTATTTTCTTACCACGAATTTAGGGATTTTAGATCTGATCAGTTTCAATATAAATAACTCTTATTTTGACACACCCCGTCTCAAAGGAGGGCGTGCTGGCCCACGCTCTCCTTCGAGACGGGGTGTGTCATATTTTCATTTTTTTTGTTTTCTTTAAAATTTACTAAAAATGATGAGTTGGAAATTAAAAAATGACATGGATAAAGATGGAAGCACCTTAATCAAAATACAAAGCGTTTTAATAAAAAGTTGAAAACCCACAAATGTTTAATTAATAAGATGTAGATTTGGAGCGCTTTTATCTAATTTTGCCTAAAATATATAGTATAAAATCAACTCAACTTAGCTTTTTGCTTGTCCTCAAGCAAAACAAAACTAGAAAACAAAAATAAAAACGAACAAACTAGAAACTTAACTAAAACTTGACTAACACAATTCTCACTTTAAGTTGCAATCCATAGAAAATGTTAAAATTTGGAACATCTTTTCAAAAGTTCCAACCAATCCCACCAAGTCTAAGCCATTTAGAATCAATTAGAAAAGAATTCATGAACTTCCTTTGGTGTAAAGTGAACCTACAAAGTTAAGGAGACTCAACTAATACCCTTAGCCTTCGTCTTCTTTATTCATACTTCACTTTTTTTTTTTCTTTTCAAATTTTTTCTCTTTTTTTTTTTCATTTTCAGTAATAGTAGTGGTCATGCAATGTCAGTTCCCTTAAGCTTTCGATCCAACCCATCTAGCGAGCTTTAGGTCAATGACTCCCAAACCACAAGGGATTTAGGGCACTAGGTGTAGAACACCCCCAAGAACTTACTAACTCGAGCAGAAAATGCTACAAAACCAACTAATCACTCTGCCCCATGCCAAGACTCTACCGTTTGACACGAGAATCGCTGCTGATTAGGCAGGACTGGCCCAGTTACTAAGCAAAGTCTCGGGTGAAACAATTATTAATTTATTCATAACAAGAACTAACTTTTACTTTACTTAAAACAAAAATTAAAAATAAACTTAGACTAAAAGTAAGTGTTTCAATCTCGCTCCCCACAAACCATGTTGAAGTGAATGTGCAAATTTTCAAAATATCTCATGAATTAGTGTCTAAGCAACGATAAATTGAAAAGACTCTAATGTGGAATTAACATTTACCATGTCCATTTGTTCTCTCTCTGCCTCCACCGTGCAACTCTCTCTATTAATCATCTCTACCTGCAACCCAAAACCAAAACAACCCACACCTCCATTTCTGCAAATCTCGCCCTCTCGCTTCATTTGGGCAAACAGCCCACAAACAGATCTATAAGTGCACAAAGGTGAACAACCTCATTTTCTTAGTCATCGCAGTTTCCAGTTTCCTTTTTTATAAGAAAATAGAGGAAACCCTCATACATGTGTGTTTTATGTGTAGAAGTCCTGAAAGCCACGGTGATAGCACAAATGAAGAACACGAAGCACAGCAAACCGGAGATCCGGAGGACAAGAGACCAGTGAATTTCACTAGATCTTCAGGTTCGGAGTTAAAAAGGTTTAAAACATGCTCCATTCACTGTATTGGTTGAGAGTTTTTCATAGGATTAGGATGATGGCTCACATCAAACTCTGATGATTGTCTATAGTTTGCTTCTGAATTTTGTCCATGCATGCATCCATATATCTACTTTTATCTTTCAGTATACTTGATAGGAACATATTTATGTGACTTAGTTAGCATGTTTTCTTGCATTTATTTAGTTAGTTATTGCTTATTTAAGTGTTTTAAGCTATTTTCGTGTGTTTGTAGGTTCAAATGACAAAGTTGGCAAGAAAGTGCAATTTGGAGCATTTTAGAGCAGTTTTGGGCTTGGAATGGACATCACCTGCATGGATCAAGGTGGATGGACGAAATTGAAGTTCAAGAGAGGCTAGGAATGTGTAAAAGAGATGGAAAAATTAATTCAAGTCATTGAAGATAAGGAATCAGCTAAAAATAAGGAACATTATCTAAATTCGTATCCAACCTTATGTTATCCAAACTAACCTTATCTTACCTTATCTTATCTATCTTATCTTATCCTAATCTTATCCTACCTTAATTCTAGCTGCAAGGGGGACTCCTTTTCATATTAGGACACCTAAAACCTGTTTTTAGAAGGCCTTTTTCCTTCTAGAAACATGCCACAACACTCTTTTCTAGAAGCCCTAAAAATCTGGCGCCCCAACCTTTCTAGAAGGCCTTTTCCTTGTTAGATTGGAGTCCTAAATCCTTTTCCTTGACAACCTAGGCCAAGTAATCCCTAGTCCTATATATGCCACACCATTCAAACCACCACCCTCTACTATAACTCACCTACATCCATCCACCACACAACCTCTTGTGCCGCAGCTTTGCAAGGAAGGAGAAGGAATGAGCCATCTGGAGCCGTGCTTGCCATTCAAGACGTTGGATCGTTGGAGCGTTTCTAGGTGTATTCTATCCTTTGTTTTCAATGTTTAAATTTAATTATCTTTGTTTAATTGCGAACATGAGGAACTAAACTTGTTTTAGCTAGGGGAGAATTCAAAGCCATGAACATATATGTGATATGAGTTGATTACATCCAGTTATTGTTTCATGAATCGTGGATGTGGTTTACTTATCTGTTTGATTGATAACTTGTTCTTGTGTGTTGATTAAGGATGCACACTTAGTTTGCATGCATGAATTTGATGCTAAAATATAAGGGAGTTTCACCTAATAGTTACAAACTTATATTTACAAGTATTGGAGGTTGCTAGTCACGATCGCATTAAGTAAATTCCTGGCAGGAGTGTCATGCTTTTCATAGTCATGAATGTCTTATCAATGCTTATGATTTTCACAGAGCTTAATGATATTTGATTCTATTTCTATTATAATTTTCATGTAGAGAACTATTGGAGAATAATTTGGGTTGACGATGCGTATCCTATCCAATTCAATGAATTTAGGAAAATATGAGAGTTAAAGTAGTGCTGTCACAGTTAACTTGGGGCGTTGAGGTTCATGGTTTATAGAAAGAATAACTGGAAATCGACTTGTGTTGCATATGTGTCATGTGTGGAGAAGGACCCTCTAGCTAGCCTTTCACCCATCCAAAACACCCAATTCCGTACCTTTGTTACTTTGTTTCTTTAATTTGCTTAAAACCCAATTCCCTTTACCTTGCTGTGTCAAATTAGTTAGAACCTGTCTAAATTAGGTTTTCTTTAGTGTTTTGAGTCTTATTAGTCTAGAATTCGTCCAAATAACTCCCTAGAGTCTGTTTTGAGTCTAGTTGTTAGTTTTGTGCTATTTTAAGTTGTTTTGAGTCTTTAGAGTCTAGTTAAGTGTTTTTAAGTTTAGTTTTGTGTTTTTGAGTCATAATTGCGTAGATTAGCATCCCTAGTTAGTCCCCGGCCTAGAACGATCCCTACTTTTTCATACTACAACTATCTTAATAGGGTTTAATTTGTGTGCTAGTTTATATCACATCAAATTTTTGGCGCCATTGCCGGGGATTAGCAAAATTGCTAATCTCCCTTTGTTTCTGTTCGTGTCTTACTTTTGATATTTGATTTAGTTTTATTTCTTTAATTTCAGGTACTAGAGTAGTAAGGCATAGATTTTGCTAACATTCAAGCTCAATTGGCGAATCTTACTTCTCAATTGTCCCAGATTGCCGAAAGAACCACAATGCACACTGCTCCTACATTTGGTGTACCCTATGGGCAAGGATATCAAACTCATCAACGTCCTCAATTCACTGCAAACGGAGGTGTTTGGGGTTATCAAAGCCATAACCAATCAAAGGACATCATGTTTTCCAACGCTTACAATTCGGATTGGAAAGATTATTCAGCTTATATGTGGGAGGAACCTCAACAAATTCAACAAGGTGGATATTGGCAGCAAGATGAAGAATTCTATTCAAGATCTGCGCAGCCACCACAACCTCATATACAATATGCCCAACCCAACTCAGGTTTGTCAATAGATTATGATCAAACTCTTAATGAATTAAATTCTTTGGCGCAAGGTTCACAAAATCAAGCTAAGGAGGTTCAACAAGGAGAATATTGGCAACCATATGAGGAGTTTTATTCAAGACCTATGCAGCCACCACAGCCTTCCCCACAACAATTCCAATCGAATTTAAGTATGCCTATGAGGGATATTGGCAGCCATCTGAGGAGATCTATCAAAAGCCATATGATCTACCATAGCCTCAACCATATTCGGCCCAACCAAGTTCAGGTTCGTCCATGGATAATGACCAAATTGTTCAATTATTAACTACTATGGCGCAGGATATGCAAGACCAAACCAAGACAATGGGTGAATTGAACAATCAACTTGGAGAGATGGTAGAGTTTATGGCACAAATGCAAGAACAAAGCAAACTCTTCAACTCAACTATTGTTAATTCGATGGGAGATGTTCCAATCACTGAAGCTATCACTTTAGAAAGTGGTATGGAGGTTGGTGCTAAACAAAAAACGTCCAAACATACCCTAGAAGTGAACAAAGAGCTTCTGTTCGAAGAGAATGAGGAAGATTCAGCCAAGACAAGCTTAGAAGAAGCCTTGCCGCAACACCCAATCATCTCTCATCCTTTGCCGCAGCCCCCTAGAGTCCTTAGGCAGTCCAACTCTGGTAATATCGTTCCAAACTCAATTCATTCTAACCCCATTCCACCAAATGTCATTTTTCCTCGCAGGTTCATGATTTCCAAGAACGAAGAAAGTGAAAAAGACATCGTGGAAGCCCTTCCAAAGGTGCAAAGTGATATCCTAATTCTTGTTACAACAAATCCAGTTCTAGAATGTGTTGAAATTTTTTAAGAGAATTGTACGACAAGAAGAAGGATTCAAGAGCAAGAAGTGGCTGGGGAATGTCTAGAATTCATCAAAGAGGATATATTTGAGACAACCAACCCCAAAGAAGTTGCATTTTATGACACAGGACAAGTCATAACCATTACATTAAATCTGGCCAAGTCCAACATTCCTGAAATGTTCAAAGAAGTGGTGTTTGTCCTTGAGTTCTTGTCGGAGAACACAGGTAAGCCACCTCCCCGAATTTCAATTCTGTTTTATACTAACATAATGTTCATGATTCAGGCACCCACTCTAGAATTTAAACCATTGCCGAATCATTTCAAGTATCACCTTCCATTCAAAGATCAATTCCATGCTGTGGCCTCCAATGATGCTTAATTAGAGGTATCGTCCGGCTGGAAGACGTTAAAGCAAACGCTTCTTGGGAGGCAACCCATGCAAATAAAGAAGAACTAGGAAGCTTCGGCCCTACAACCAGATTTGCGTTCCTAAACCCTACTCTTTATTGCTTTTACTTTGCCATCTTTGTTATGTTTGTTAGTTGTGTTATTTGCTTGTTTATGTGTGAGTCTATGTTTGAAACATGGAGGACAATGTTTGGTTTAAGTGTAGGGTTTAGGAACTAAACTCATTTTAGCTAGGGGAGAATTCAAAGCCATGAACATATATGTGATATTAGTTGATTACATCCAGTTATTGTTTCATGAATCGTGGATGTGGTTTACTTATCCATTTGATTGATAACTTGTTCTTGTGTGTTGATTAAGGATGCACACTTAGTTTGCATGCATGAATTTGATGCTAAAAGATAAGGGAGTTGCACCTAATAGTTACAAGCTTATATTTACAAGTAGTGGAGGTTGCTAGTCACGATCGCGTTAAGTAAATTCCTGGCAGGAGTGTCATGCTTTTCATAGTCACGAATGCCTTATCAACGCTTATGATTTTCACAGAGCTTAATGATCTTTGATTGTATTTCTATTATGCTTTTCATGTAGAGAACTATTGGAGAATAATTTGGGTTGACGATGCGTATCTCATCCAATTCAATGAATTTAGGAAAATGTGAGAGTTAAAGTAGTGCTGTCACAGTTAACTTGGGGTGTTGAGGTTCATGGTTTATAGAAAGAATAACTGGAAATCGACTTGTGTTGCATATGTTTATCAATTATGCGTTTCAGGTGAGTATTTGAATCCTTCATATTTGGCCTTCTATGTGTGTGAAACTTTGTAATAAAATAGAATCACCTCCAGCGAGATTTGTGTCTTTGCTGAACCGATTTAAACCTTGTATTTAACACCCACAATTTCTGCACTGGCCAAATTTCATGACAAAGAATTTGGCTGCCATTAAACTTTTTCTTCATTCCCATGTTGAATTTATCTTGCTCGTAGGATTTTCCATGAATTTCCTTAGGTTTAATGGCCTTTGTAGGTGCAGTATGTGAAAACAGCTAAAACATTTTTGTCTGTAGATGTGTGTCGTGTATCCAAGGTTACATTCTCCAAGAGCTGACCATGTGATTTTTCAGATTCTAATTTGTTGTGAACAGTCATGTCCAACTTGTCAATTTCAATACATTCATGCAGCTTAGTGGGTTGCTTTGCAGTCTAGGGACTGGGCATGTAAGGCATATTGACTTGGGTAGGATTAAGTTTAGTGTAAATTTCCGAATCAACATGTGCTATTTCCTTCTTTGGGCGTGAGTCATCGAATTGGGGTTCTTCCATCCTAGTATCGTAGGTTTTTCCCCATCTCAATACTTGATTTGCACAGAATTCTTCTGAACCCTGTTGGTTGACAATTGGTTGAGTGGGAAAATTTGAAATCGAATCGTCGTCTTGTTCTGCCAACTGATATGCAACCTGCCCAATTTGCCGCTCCAGATTTTTCATTGATTTATGTATACTACGAATTTCTTGGTCGGCTTGATCAAACCTTGTTAGGATACTCTGTCAATTTCCTAACTGCAATCTCCCAAATTGCTTTTGCTGATGCATGAGGCTATTCAAAAGGCCGTTGAATACAATCCCACATAGGATTTTGATGTTCTGGCCATGATGGATAAAAAATTGAGTAGGAATTGCACCTAGGCCTCTGAAAATTGTTCCTCATATTAATATGGTACTGCACAACTCTAAAAAATATTGTCATTGGGGACAATACATAACGTCATGAGTATTCATATTGCAAATAGCACAAACTGTGGGTGTTCCTTATGAGGATCCAAACCAATCCATTGCTGTAATGCTTTCAAAATCAACAAATTGTCACCTTAAAAAAAATTAAAATCAAGTATATATAAAGATATATACAAAAATAATTAACTATGAGTTGATAAACACAAATTATTTAAAACAATCCTTGGCAACGGCACCAATTTTTTAGATGGGGATTTTTACCACCTGTAGAAGTAGGGATAAAAACACCTTAAATACTTGTAAAAGTACAAGGTAATTGCAGTATAGTTGTTACTACGGTTATCCGAGTAGCAAATACCATCAAACAAATTATAACTGATTTAATGAGCCATTCGCAGTTTCACAGTCTAAATCTCTAGCAAGGTCGTTCTCCATAAGGATTGAATGAATAATTTGTATCAAATCAAATCTTAATTAATTATTTAAAACAAAGTTTTGGGAAAAAAAGGTGATTTTCTGATTTCAAATAATAAAAACAAAATTAATAGAAAATAATTAAATAAGTAACAAAATAAAATAAACTAAAAAAAACGGTTTTTGAAAATTAAATTATAAAAGCCTTGGGTTCTGTTGTCACCTTAACAATCCTATGTAATTCTTACAATTACTTATGAATTACACATGCATATTTTGAAGGTTAGGTTTTCCTAGTATATGCATACTTAGATCTGCAACATAGAGCGTATATCAAACATGCAACCCGTCTATGATATTCAGATCAAATCTAAACATGCATGACTCATTAAGCATTGTGAAACCTTTTGAAAAACCATACAGCCCTTAAGACGTGGTATTCATCCTAAGTGAACTTGCACATATTAACCGCAAGAAGTCTTCGTCATTTTCAGGGAATAACCTCCAACCAAAATTGCATCAAATTACTTTTCAAAAGATCCTAATGGTAGCTAACCATTAAGACAATTAGATAGTTTAAATCGGTGATTAATAATTCAAACATGCATGCATAATATCATAAGTAAATTGAAAAGAAACTATATATTCTTGCTAAGGCTTGTGCCCTCGTGCTAGTAAAAGAGATTTAGTTACGAACAATCATAAACAAAATATTTAAAATAAGGATAGAAAACACCTTCAAATACAAATCGTCAAAGCCTAGCAAAGTTCTCCAAAATATTATGCAATCTTCTCCTCTTCCCCAAAAACCTAATGGCTAAAAAGCCTTATTTATACTACTAGAAAATAAAACCCTACCTAGAAAATGTCTTAGAATAATACTAGAAAACCACATAAATTAAAATAAATTAGGAAACATAATCCTAATCAAATATGGAAAATCTACCCAACGACAAATTAGCCACGTTTTTGGACTTCCAGGTCTCCAAAACAGAGCTAAAATGATTTGAGTTAAAGCTTGAGATGTCCTGAACATAATTGCAGAAGGCCTCAAACCCAAAAGACATCATCTTGGACGTCAAAAAGCCCACAGAAGCCTAAAACATCACTTTGACAGCACTGCACGCTGCTCCTTTATTTCATTGCCATAAATAAACTGCTTGGTAGAAAATTATGAAAATCTGAACGAACAAGTTGAGAGAAACATGAACGTTCTCCAATTTGAATCACTCCAAAATTCATCCGTTTGGCTACTTTTTGCTCCAAAGGAAGTCGAATGTCCTATATTAAAAATACATAATTTAAAGTATCAAAATCTCACAAAATAACCAATAAATTAATATAAGAATAGGGTAAAATATATAATATAAAATCAACTCATCAGTTTGTATCTTAAAAGTGGCGTTCTATAGAACCCTAGAGCTGCAATCGTTTCCCATGAAATGACTTGTTATTGAAGTGCATTTTGATAAGACCTTTTTTCTTCAAAAATCTGTAGTGTGAGAAATATGACAAGTCTTGACCAGTAAATTTCAGGTAGCATCTTGTGTTTGGCTAAAAAATTTGTTTGGCTCATCTAATCTTAACTTGTTTGACAATGCTAAACCGTAAACATTGTTCGTTTTAGTAAGAATTAAAATTGCAAAATATGTGTTTGGAAGTATCCACAAGCAGGTGATGGATACCTTTTCAATGAAACAAAAGCAACCCGTTTGAAGCAAAGCATAACAATTCAATCTTCACAGGTTTTAAGTTAGGAATTGTAAGCGTGAAAATTCTTGTAATGAATGAAACGAGAACGCGTGTACAAAGTAGATTCATATTGATTTGAATTTGTAGGTTACAATCCTTGTTTACAACTTTTCCTCTAATTAAGTCTTCAAATTTGATGTAGATGCTTGATTGTTGATCCAAGGGTCGCGATGACTTGATCTCGGACGAACGGTTGAACGATTGCTTTAAGTTTTGAGCTTGAAACAAACGTGGGGATAGTCTTCACCTCAAGGTACAGCAAAGATAGTGTGAATGCAGGATTGCGTTCCTTCAAGGGTCTTGGCGGATTGATCTTGAAACAAACGTTGCTACAAGTTTATAAGCTTACAACAAAGTCTTGAAGGAATCGGCACGAGCGCTTGTTGATTCTTCAGGGAAGTGCTTCGGCTTTGGTCGAGAGAACGCTTTGGCTTTGGTTGAATGTTCTTCGAAGAGAGCTTTGGCACCATATTAGTCTTCAAAGGTTTGGCAGAGGTTCTTCTGTGTAGAGATTTTTCTAACCCCTATGCTTATGGGAGGACCTTGTATTTATAGGCTTCTCAAGGCTTGCCTTTGGGATGATTTTAGCCATGTTTTGTGTCTTAATTTCAGCCACTTTACTCCCCTAGCCGGATTTAAGGATCTTGTTGCCTATTTTGTCAGCAATCTTCAACTCTTACTTGTTTTATGAAGATGCTTTAACTTTCTTTCCAGTTTTAGGATCAATTTGGATTGCCTAGCCGAATTTAAGGGGGATTCTCTCTTATTGCTAAATTTTGGGGAAGTTTTATACTTCCTTTGCTTGATTTGTGCCACATGTCATTGATAACTTGTCCATTTGTGATGAGTCATATGCCACGTGGAGCTTTGTGATGCATCCTTTTTATGCAACAAAATTTACATGTCTACAAATGCCCCCACTTCAAGGCACGTTGTAGGCATGTGCTTGTCACATGTAGGAAACATGTTTTGAAGTCCTGCAATGTGAATGCTCTAACTCAAGGGTCGTCGAGACTTGATCTTGAATTAGTTTGCTTCTTCAAGGGCCGTAGAGGCGTATTTCTTGAACGTAACATTTCTTCAAGGGCCGTTGAGGTTTGGTCTTGAATAGAGGTGATGAATTTCGTCAAGGACCGTTGAGGCGTATTTCTTGAATGAAACATTCCTTCAAGGGCCATGGAGGCTTGGTCTTGAATGAAATGAAACTTGTTTCTTCAAGGGCCATAAAGGCTTGATCTTGAAAGAAATTTAGAAAATGGATAAATCGGCACATACTTATTGTGCGTATTTGATTTCCCATAATCTCTGACAAAATACATTTGGCGCATTTTAAATTTTTTCCTTGTGGTTGTAGGAAAAAATATTGTCCTTCCTTTGATAGGAATCCCTTTCAATTTTGGTAATGAAGGTGACTTCCTTCAAAGTGTTAGAAAGCTTTTGTGATTTCCTTCAAAATGTTGGAAAGCTTTTGTGATTTCCTTCAAGGTTTTGGAAAAATTCAATTCTTGTCCTTTGATGAGTAGGATGTGCATTTTTCCCTTCTTTGTTTTTTTTCTTCCCACGGCAAAGGGGAAATTTTTTTGTTTCTTATTTTGATTTCCCATGGCATGAAGGATGGATCTTTTTCCTTTCTTCTTTTGATTCCATGGCAAGGAAGGAGTTTTCCTTGTTTTGATTTTCCCATGGGAATGAGGTTTTTTACTTTCCCTTTTTTTTGTTTTGGGAAACATGTCCTCTAATCTGCATGCCCAATTTGAGGTCGATTTATTTCTTGGAAAATTCTGAAAAAAATATGGAAAATGTAGCTTTATCCCTTATCTTTTCAGGAATATATCGTACATAACTGGGAAAAATCGGGAAAGCCTTCAACTTTGCATTTTCCTAAAGCTGCGCCATTCCTGACCGGAAAACAATTTCTGCGGGAATGACTTTGAAAACTGGAATGTTTGGCTTTAGGGAAAATTATAAAATTTAGATACAATGATCCTCAGCCACTTAGCTTTCTTCTCTTATTGGCTTAGCTTTCTTCTCTTATTGGCCTTGCATCAAAATTCTTCCGGAAAGTTAAATTATCACCAAAAATGTCTTGCCTGCGCAGATTGGCTGTAACTTGCCATTTTTGCTTGCAATTTGCTTCCTTGTTTTGATGGGAATGTGCTTTCTTGTTTTGATTTTCCTTTTTCTATTTGGGTATGTAATTCCCTTATAGAATTGGCAAGCAATTGACCCCTATATATATAGGACAATTGGGTGTATATTTTTTCCACAACACAAATCCTCTTGCCGTGCACTTTGTAGCTGCTTGGCGTCGTGGGTTTTCTTTGTTGGTGTGCTTACTGTGCTTGTTATTGCTGCTTGGAGCTTGTTACTGTGCGTCACTTTTACCGTGTAGGGTTGTGCAAAAGACTGCAGCATTTTTACGCTGTGTAATGCCTTTTGGTCACAAATTTCCTCGGTGGTGACGTAGTCATGCCTCTTACCGCTGCTGTCACTGCCGTGCCCTGCAGTTGCTGCTTAGAGCTTGTTACAGTGCGTCACTTTTACCGTGTGGGGTTGTGCAAAAGACTACAGCATTTTTACGCTATGTAGTGCCTTTTGGTCATAACCTTCCTCGGTGATGACGTCGGTCTGCCCCTTGCCACTGCTTAGAGTTGCTCACTTTTTTGTGCTTGATCAAGCTTTGTGGCTAATTTCTTTCATTACTGCGACTTCATCAACATCATCCATTGACGCTCGCGAGGTTAGTCTCGCATGTCTTTTGTTTTTGCAAAGCAAAATTTTTTTTTTTTCATTTCTTTTCTTGCCGTGCCCTACTCTTGCTTATGTTGCCTTATTTGTTTTGTTGCAGCCATGGTATTTTTCAAGTGTTTCAAAAACAATACCCTCACCATTCTCGTGAAGGAAGGTGATTCGTGAGATAGGGGAATGACGTTGAAGCTTTGTGCGTCGTTGACTGGACCTAAGGCACTTGTTCTTCATGTAAAAGACAACTCAATGCACATCAAGTCATGGTCTTCTGAAGAGTCTTGGGAGGTGATGGACTTTGGTCAATTAACTACGAAGAAAAGGTATGTACATCAAAGGTTCTGGTTTTGAACCCTTCGCATCATGTTCGTGATAATTCACCGGCTTCGTTTGAGATTCTTGGTGATTGCATCCGCATCGGAGCTATGACTTGGAGTAGTGCCTTGTCAACTACTGAGAAGCTGCCTATGTTGAGTTTTACTAGGAGTGGCTTAAAGATGTCTTGAGCTGATCCAAAGATATGTTTACCAACGTGGGCCTTTATCACGCTGTGTACGTATCTTTGTTTAGCTAAGATCGCTATCATTCCATCCTTCGTGCATTCTTCGAGCACTGGTGTTCAGCAACCAACAATCTTCACACAGCTCAAAGGGAGATGTCGATTTCACTTTGGGACCTCTGCAAAATAGGAAGCTTGCCGATCTAAGGGAAATTTTATAACGAGGTTGTTCCTAGCGTGGATAAGTTTTCTCCTCGCAATAGCTGAGGATTGCCTGCAAGTTACCGCTATTTATTTTGGGCGTATCATAAGCTTTCCCAGGAAGCTCAGGGTAAGTCAAGCATAAAGAGTTCTTCATGGATCCAATTTTGGTACTGGGACGCCATGAAGTACAAGAGGCATTCGAAGAAAAATGGCTGCAACAAGACAACCAGGCCGAAGGGAGACTTGGATCCGTCAAGTGTTATTGGTCCAGCTAGGCGCCGTATTCCTATTGAGTTGAGAGCATTTGAGGATCTTGACATAGTGCCAGAGCACTTGGAAGAATCTTACCTAGCCGCTCTCTTAGCTTGTTGGCTTTGTAAGTTTGTTTTCCCAAAGGACGACGTCAACCTTATCCGTCCTTCAAGTTGTTCTCTTGGAGTAGGAAGCTACACTTTCTCAGCATCAAGAGGAGATTTCACGCCTAGAGCAAGGAAAATGTGTGGCCATGGAAGTGCCCACCCTGTCTCCAACCGATGTAGAGACTTTGAAGACTTTGGAAGGCTTGCTTGAAGATTGTCACCGTGGTTTTAGGGACATAGTTTAGGCTCGTGCAGGCAAGGAGCATTATGTGTCGTCTTTTAAGCTCGTGCGAATAATGAACGTTGTGTCGTGTGCAGTTTAGGCTCATGTGGGCGAGGAGCATTGAGTGTCGCCTTTTAAACTCTTGTGAACAATGAGTGTTTAGTGTCATATTTTAAGCTTGTGCGAACAAGGAGCGTTGAGTGTCATCTTTTAAGCTCATGCGAACAAGAAGCATTGTGTCGTGTGCAATTTAGGCTTATGCAAGCGAGAAGCATTGTGTGTTTGGTTTAGGGGTAGTAACGCTTCAAGAATCTACCATTGATAGGTCCAATCTTCAAGCCGTCTTCCGCCATGATTAAGTATGCACCATTGGTATAGACCTTTTGTATTACATAAGGTACATCCTACTTTGATGTGAACTTGCTTTTTGTCTTGTGAGTTATGATGATGGGACTTCGTAATGCCAAGACAAGATCTCTAGTTTAGAAAGACCTTGGGTGGACCTTCTTGTTGAACACCTTAGATAGCCGTGCTTGGTAGCATTCCAGATGTTGTTGAGCTTCGAGCCTCTTTTCGTTGAGTGCTTCCAACTCTTGAAGTCGCAGCTTTGTGTTTTTCTCTTTAGTCAAGCCTTCTTGTATAGCCATCCTTAGCGAGGGGATTTGACTTTCGAGTGGTAGAACAGCTTCCATGTCATATACAAGAGAATAAGGCATAGCTTGGGTAGGAGTCCTATGTGTCGTCCTATATGTCCAAAGTGCTTCGCTTATTCTTTCGTGCCAGTCTCTCTTTGTTCGATCGATCACCTTCTTTAGGAGGTTGGACAATGTTTTGTTGAATGCTTCTGCAAGACCGTTAGCCAAAGCATGATACATAGACGACTTGTGCTGCTTGAACTTGTATTTCTCGCAGAGCTCGTCCATGAGTCGGTTGGAGAACTGTTTTCCTTTGTCAGTGATGACGTAGCAAGGCACACCATATCGGTAGATGATATGCACCTTGATGAAACAGACGACAGTTTCCTTTTTTACTTTTCTTAGGGGTACATCTTCAACCTACTTGGAGAAATAGTCTGTTGTAGCTAGGATATAGGCTTCTCCGGCAGACGACTTTGGCGTGATTGCTCTTACAACATCCAATCCCCATGCATCAAATGGCCATGAAGCAACCGTAGAGTGTAATGGCTCAGGCGGTTGACGTATGAAATTGGCATGGAACTAGCAGGCTTGGAACATTTTGGCGTGCTCCAGGCAATCATTCACCATGCTTGGTCAGTAACAACCCATTCTTTTGAGCTGGACGTGTAGCTTTGGTCCAGACTGATGTACTTTGCATACGCCTGAGTGCGCTTCTTCCATGGCTTGATTGGCTTCTTCCTCACCTAAGCATCTTAGAAGTACTCATTCAAAAGAGCGTTAGTAGAGTGTTCCTTTGTAGTAAAGGAAACGAGGTGCTCGTCGATGTATTTCAGAGCGGTGTCTAGGATCGTCCGGAAGCTTTCCATGCTCCAAGTAGTCGATCAGTGGCTATCTCTACCCTTCAATGTCGACTGGAAGTATTGAGATGATGTTTGTATCATCCAGTAGCATTTCAGTGACTGGTGGGATCACCCATCTTTGGAAAACTGGCACGTCTGCAGCTTCGTCTTCTCCTAGCACCATACTTAAGGCTAAGTTAGCGAGAGCGTCTGCCATTTAATTTTCTTTTCTTGGCACATGTTTTAGCGTCACGGCCTCGAACTTTCTGAGCAATTGAGTTGCTAGCAGGAAGTATGGGATGAGATCATCCTTCCTTTTTTTATATTCAGTCAAGAGTTGATTGATTATGAGCTTGGAGTTGCCATACACTTCTAGTATTATGATTTCCATGTTGACCGCCATTTGGAGTCCGATAATTAGCGCTTGGTATTCAACAATGTTGTTGGAGCATAGCTCGCTTAACATGAAGGAATAAGGTAGTATTTGTCTTTGTGGTGACATGATTACTGATCATGCCCCTGCTCCGTCTGCTCGTGCGGATCCGTCGAAGAACATTGTCCATCTTAGGAAGATGTCAATGTAGAACACCTCCTCGTTAGGCAAGTTATCTGAGATTTTCCAATCGGCTGAGATTGGATTATCGACAAGGAAGTCTACTAGCGCTTGTCCTTTGATGGTTTTAGCTGGAACGTAGATGATCTCGTATTGATTGAGAAACAATGCCTATTTTGCTAGTCGCCCTGTCAAAACTGGCTTGGACATGACGTATTTGATTGGGTCAACTTTGGCAACCAAGTGGATGGTGTAAGCATGCATGTAGTGTCTGAGCTTTTGGACAACAAAGACTAGGGCAAGGCATATCTCCTCAATTGCGGTGTAGTTGAGCTCAGCCCCAGTGAGGGTTTTACTTAGGTAGTAGAGTGTTCTTTCCTTTTGGTCTTCATTTTCTTACGCTAAAAGTGCTCAAATGGAACCTTCTTATGCAGCAATGTATAGGATGAACGGCTTTCCAGGCATGAGAGCTCTTAATACATGTGGGTTTGCTAGTACCTTTTTATACTTTCGAAGGCATTGCGACAGACGTTATTCCATATGAATGGAGCGTCTTTCTTCATGAGTCGACTGAAGGGTTAACAGCATTCGGCGAGGTTGGAGATGAAGCGTCTTACGAAGGTAAGTCATCCTTGTAGACTTTTCAACTTGTGTAAATTCCTTGGCTCGGGCATGCTTTGAATGGCCTTAATCTTTGATTGGTCTACTTCGATGCCACGGTGCTTGACATTTTAACAGGTGCATCTTGAGGTTGTAGTGTCATAGTTTGTCGAACACCATTTGTAAATCCTTCAAGTGATCGGATCTCTTCTTGGTCTTGACAACTACGTCATATACGTAACATTCTACATTTTTGTGTAGCATGTCATTGAAGATCTTTTGCATTGTGCGTTGATATGTAGCTCCGACGTTCTTCAAACCAAAGGGCATTACCTTGTAGCAGTAGATACCTTTTGGGGTGCGGAAGGCTGTTAGTTCCTCATCCTCGAGAGCTATGCGAATTTGATTGTACCCAGATGAGCCATCCATGAATGATTGCCCTTCGTGGCCAGTGATCGCATCCACCATGATTTCAATGATTGGCAAGGGAAAGTCATCATTTGGGAAAGTGTTATTAAGGTCTCGGAAGTCTACATAAACACATATTTGTCTAGATTTTTAAAGGACAATGACGATGTTAGAGATCCACTTAGGATATTGCACATCTCGAATGAAGCCTGCTTCGATTAGCTTGTCAATCTTGGCCTCAATTTATGGGAAGAGTTCGAATTGATAGCGTCTTTGAGTTTGCTTCATTGGTCGCGTTCCAAGCTTGACTGCCAGACAATGCACGGCAATGGTAGGGTCAAGGCTGGGCATTTCCTTGTAGGTTCAAGCAAAGACGTCTTTGTACTCTGAGAGTAGTTGGTAGTACTTCTCGATCTCATCTGCGCTTAGTAGTACATTTACGAAGATAGGCTTTGGCTCCTCGCTTGTGCCTAGGTTGAGCTTATTGAGATCATCAACCGTGGCTTGCCATCCGTCTTCGAATTGTGGTGGCACAGCAGTGACATCCTTTTCGGGAACTTCGTCTTCCTCGTCCTCTTGGATCGTGATGTGGAAAACATCTTGGACCTCCTCTTCAGTGTCGTCCACTTGGGCTTGTTGGCGTGAAGATTGGCCAGTGTGGATGATGGTGCACTTTTTTACCTTCAGTTGTCATTTTATGTCCACTTCTAAGGTTGCTTGGCGCTTTATCCTTGAAGGAATCGAGCTGCGAACGTCGTCTTTTCCTGCTAGACCTTCAAGTTTTTCTTCCTTTGGCATTGTTTTCCTCTTTCTAGAAGTCTTCTTAGTCTCTACAAGTCTTTCTAAGGAAGATCGTCGTGGAGGAGAGCTAGCCGTGTTACTTTGTTTCTTAGGTTTTGACAACCTTTCGAAGATAGAGCTTTAGAGTGTTGGCGTATTAAGCCATTTAAAGATGAAAGTTTGTTCTTGACCTCCAATGCGATCAAGTGCCGAAATTCTGAGTTTTGAACGATTCAACCTATCGAAGACTGATGTTCGAGGGGCGGGTTTAGTCTCCTCTTGATTTTGTTCAATGCTTATGCTAATGTGTTGAGCGCTAGCGTTTTTCGCTTTTCTTGAAATCTTCACGGGAGTATTTGGTGTGAAGCCAAGTCCAGCTTTGTTGTTGTCAACTCCGTAACCATGCTCCTTCAATCTCTTTTGAGTTTGGGTGAGGTCACGTTCTTTGTAGTTGACGGTGTTTGCATTATTCTTTCCAAGATTTGAAGAGGAAGTGAAATTGTGCCCAGCCTTTGACATGAGTTTGTAGGCGTTTCGGTTATAGCTTTCTTCGGTCCTATTGGTTGGACGAGAGCTTGGTTCCATCCCTTTTGGCAGGGGTTGTACGAAGCCTTACGGTGGCTCTGAGATTTTAGCATCACCTAGATGTGTCAAAGGTAAAACTCCATTTGCCTTAAGTAGCTTTATGTCGTTCTTATGCAGCTGTGTGTCGACTTTGCATGTTTCGAATTGGGATTGCCCATTATTTCTTCTCGACATCGGGATGTATCAAAAGACGGGTATGTTTGATCCTTTTAAGGGCGTCACATTCCATTTGGTTGTTGTGGGCTTAGCAGGTTCATCGTTGTTTTTGGTTGAAGATGGCACGGCTTCCTCTTCTTGCTCTTTGGGCACGGCTTGCCACTCCTTCTTTTTGGGTGCGGTTTTGCCTGTGGAGTTGATCTCTTTTGGAAGAGCTTCAGGCACCTTATCTTTATCCATGTAGAACTTGGTGTTCGCGAAGTGTGATTCGGCTTCAGTGAACGGCTTGGTGTTGCCTTGTATCACCTTTACTCATTCTAGGTAGAACTTTAGGCATTGGTGGAAGGTGGACGACACCACTCAATTCTCATGGATCCATCCCAAGATCAAACTGTAGGAAGTTCTCACGTCAATCACATAGAATTTCGTGCTCGACTTAAGTTCGCCAATGGTCATCTTGACGTGGACCATGCCCATCGCTTTTTGTCCTCCTTGGTTGAAACCTTGGATTACCAGACGGCTTCGGGTCAATTCACCTACCTTGATGCCGATTGTAGTCATTGTTGACTTTGGCATGATATTTATGGCTGAACCATCAGCCACAAGCATGCGGTTGACTTTGTGCTCCTTCACATACCCAAAGACGAAGAGATGACAGTTATGAGGCTTTGACCCTAGCAGCAAGTCTTCGTCAGTGAAGGTGATTGTGTCATGGGCGGCACAACATGTGGCATATTTATGTGGCCGAAGCTCCAAGTTTTTGTCCTTGCTTCCTTGCACTTTGTGGTCGTCGGAACTCGCCAAGACCGTTATTAGTGCTCTTCACATCTCCTTGGGCAATCGTAGTGCCTCCTCAATGCTAAAGTATGATGCTAGGCTTTCTTCAGGGGTGGGAGTTTTCTCTTCCTTGACGGCAACAGCTTTGCCTTTTAAAGGCTCTTTTATCTCTACTTTAACCATGTGACAGGCAGCGAAAATTCTTGTAACGAATGAAATGAGAACACGTGTACAAAGTAGATTTATATTGATTTGAATTTGTAGGTTACAATCTTTGTTTACAACTTTTCCTCTAATTAAGTCTTCAAATTTGATGTAGATGCTTGATCGTTGATCCAAGGGTCGCAATGACTTAATCTCGGACGAACGATTGAATGATTGCTTCAAGTTTTGAGCTTGAAACAAACGTGAGGATAGTCTTCACCTCAAGGTGCAGCAAAGATAGTGTGGATACGGGATTGCGTTGCTTCAAGGGTCTTGGCGACTTGATCTTGAAACGAACGTTGCTACAAGTTTATAAGCTTGCAACAAAGTCTTGAAGGAATCGGCACGAGCTCTTGTTGATCTTCAAGGAAGTGCTTCAGCTTTGGTCGAGAGAAAGCTTCTGCTTTGGTTGAATGTTCTTCGAATAGAGCTTTGGCAGCGTTTTAATCTTCAAAGGTTTGGCAGAGGTTGTTCTGTGTAGAGATTTTTCTGACCCCTATGCTTGTGGGAGGACCTTGTATTTATAGGCTTCTCAAGGCTTGTCTTTGCGATGATTTTAGGCATGTTTTGTGTCTTAATTTCAGCCACTTTACTCCCTTGGTTGAATTTAAGGATCTTGTTGCCTATTTTGTGAGCAATCTTCAATTCTTACTTGTTTTATGAACATGCTTTAACTTTCTTTCCTATTTTAGGATCAATTTGGATGCCCTAGCTGAATTTAAGGGGGATTCTGCCTTATTGCTGAATTTTGGGGAAGTTTTATACTTTTTTTGCTTGATTTGTGCCACATGTCATTGATGACTTGTTCATTTATGATGAGTCATATGCCACGTGCAACTTTGCGATGCATCCTTTGTATGCAACGAAATTTACATGTCTACAGGAATAACACCTTTATTTTTATGAAGTTTGAAGCAAAGCATAACAATTCAATCTTTAAAAGGTTTCAAGTTAGGAATAACACCTTTAATTTTTCCTTCATAAAAGCGGGAAAACATATTTTATTCTGCAACTGAAAACCGGTTGAATTCTTTGTAATCGAATCATCGGAAAATTAAGTTTATCGACATGACGAGTCTTAACTTCGATGACCAAGATGGTAAGATGCTCTATCTGTTTTGCTTGAGTGTGTTGGAGTTGAAAGCAGTAACTAATGTACACATTTTATTTCAGGGATTTTGAGAACAATTTCGGATGCAGCACCAACTCATTACACGGTAAAAATCCAGTCGGTTTCATTGCTCACCGAAAAATCACTGGAGAAATACGAATCCGGGGACTTTGAAGCCAGAGGATACAAATGGTACAATCCTTGTCAATTTCTAAGAACAAAATTCTTACTATTTCTTTTTTCATAAGCTTTGCAATAATTGCTAGTATTTTCTTCTTATTTTCGAGCTGAAGAACAAAATTCTTACTATTTCTTTTTTCATAAGCTTTGCAATAATTGCTAGTATTTTCTTCTTATTTTCGAGCTGCTTAATTTACAATACTATAATTTGTTGTTTTGCTGCAGGAAACTGGTTTTCTATCCAAATGGAAACAAGAATAGGAATGTGAAAGAACACATCTCTCTCTACTTGGTAATGTTAGGATCAAATGCTCCCCAGATTTCTTCGGAAGTGTGTGCTATTTTCAGGTTCTTTTTGCTCGATCAGAACAACGGGAACTACTTTGTTTTTCAAGGTACTATTTCTTTCATTCAATTCAAAATATAAACAAGCTTAGAGTTCTCATAATTGCAAAGCATCGTCTCATTTTCTTATATGTTTTCCCTGTGCATTGCTTAGAACAAAAGGAAAGGCGCTTTCATAGGATGAAACCTGATTGGGGATTCGATCATTTTCTCTCCCACAAAGTTTTCACTGAAGCTTCCAATGGATTCCTCATTGATGACACCTGTGTGTTCGGAGTGGATGTCTTTGTTTCTAAAGAGAGCAGCACAGGCAAAGGAGAGTGTCTATCGATGGTAAAGGATCCTATTATGTACAAGAATATTTGGAGGATTGACAACTTCTCAAAGCTGGACAGCGAATCCTATGACTCAAAAGTATTCACTGCCGGAGACCAGAAATGGTATGTAACCCTAAACTTGTTAGACTTCGCTTCCTGTATAAGAAATTTCTCTCGCAGACATTGGAAACTTAAGCAGAGTCAAGTAAAAGTTTTGTAAATGTGTTGGTTGTTTTGTAGGAAGATACAGCTCTATCCCAAGGGAAAGGGCAATGGAGTTGGTACCCATCTGGCTCTTTATATAGCATTAGCCGAACCGAAATCTCTTCCTCCTAGCTGTAAAATATATGCAGAGTTTACACTACGCCTTCTAGACCAGGTGCATGCCAGGCATCAGTTTGGTAAAGGTGAAAGATTTGCCTGATCCTATTGCTACATAATCATACGAGGAAATAAGGATTTGAACATGTTACAAACTTTAAAATTAAAGGGTGGTTTTATTGCCGCCCCCTTACGAAATTCACCCCATGAACGACACCGCGCTCGGTGTCTTCGTGGCGTTTGAATCTCGATGGCATACGATGATGGTGATGCTTATTGTTGAACTTTCGTTCAATGGAAAGTTGATATTGAGAATTTTGCTTGCAACCTACTGAAAATGTTCACAACTTTTTGGTTTGTTGTTGCGAAATGCTGCGAGATGGTGAGACTCTTGTTTCTAGTAGAAAGCAAATGAATATTTTCAGGAACATTAAAAGCACGATAAACCGTACACAAACGACAATTTAATCTGTTTAGTGTCATCTAGTTCTATTTTTTATTAAAAGCTTGTAACCTATTTGTTCTTTTTAATCCAAAATACTTGTACTGATAATACTTTTGGTGCTTGTAGCAAATCATTGGTTCAGTGTCTCAAATTCGGAGTGGGGATGGTGGAGATTCATTACATTGGGATTTTTTAATCAGGCAAGCATGGGGTTTGTGTCGAAGGATACTTGCTTCGTCGAGGCAGAGGTCACTGTCCATGGAATTACTAATGCACTGTAGCCAAATTGTAAAACAGTGACAAATGCCTGATGTGTAAAACTTTAGAGGTCTAAAATACTAAATAATGTCAAATAAGGTGTTAGAAACATATTCGCTAGACTTGTTAGTCGTGTATATGAAAGTATTGCTTCCAACCTTCATGGTGAATAAATACATCATTCTCTGTTTTTCATATGCTTTTCTTAGTTTCGGTTTCTTTTTCCCTTCAAAATTTTTTTTGGGCCACGGGAGCATAGAATACATGAGACTTTTTCACTGCTAAATCTTGGTTTAGAGTACTGTCACTCATTGTCGAAGGGCAAGGACTTGGAAAATGCCCTTCAATAGCGGACCGAAAGATCGAGGGCAACTGGTGGGCCATGCAAAGCCTGCCCAAATGCCACTTGCGCCAGCGGGTAAGGTTGATACGACATCGGCAACGTTTTTTTTTTTTTTTTTTTTTTTTTTGTGTTTGGCGTGTGTAATACACACGCGAATGGAGGAGAGTGGCCGGCAGCTTCTGCAACATTGGGCCCTTTTGCAGGGAATCGGATCCCCTCCGGATCCAAATAAACTAAGTCCAACGGTTACAATTATTATAACTTTTAGAGAACCCCTTGTTTGTAGCCGTTTGATCAAATTTCAACGGTCCAGATCCTTTGCTCAGCAGACTCAGTTTAATTGGGTCCATAGGGGATCAGGTTCCCTTCTACAGAAGCTCTATAATTGGCACTATGAGAGTCGTTCAATTCCAACGACCTAATGATCTGGACTTGAATTTCCAATGGTAAAAAAAATTGAAAAATTATCAATGTACCTTGTGACACGTTCTAGTGCATCTAATTTCAAATGAGGAGGGAAATTAACAACCAAGATTAATCCATTGGTTAAAAATTAAAAAAAAATAGAAAAAAGTTATTAAAAATAGAAAATTTCTTTTAGGGTGGTGCTATCCATACCAGTTTTTACTTACACACTCCTCTTAATTCAGCCGTGGGATAAAATAAATTGAAGAAGATCAATGAGCGAAATTAACAAAGGGTGTGTGGAAAGTAGAAAATAAGTGTTTGGATAGCATACTTTTTTTTTTTATTATTCTAAGAATACTCGACCATCCTTTTCATTACTCACATCACAACCCATTACATTTACTACAATTTACTATATCTATCGAGCAGATTCAAAGCTTATTCGGGACCGAGTAGATTCAATTCTACACTTACAAAAGCGTTATGACACGTGAAGGATAAAGCCAATAAAGCAACCCAAAAATAAAAAGTAATCGCCATTGCCCAGTGGACGGAGTTGCACATAAACAAGTATTATTTAAAGTGAATAGTAGAGGCATTTACTTGCCTTTACCCTTCTAAAATGGTGAAATTGCTCTTCTTTACTTTTAAACAAAGATCTAAACAGTTAAAGCACGGGCAACATCCCATACTTTGAGGCAGTGCAGAAAATCCCTTTTTTTGGTGCAACCTCGATTCGACAACTCTGGTACTGTACGGAGGAAAAGTTTGGAAATATAAACAGGAAAGAAGAAGGGAACTTTAACGAAAAGCTTCCAGTACTGTTCACATAATAAAAAGTCATCATATTCTTCCCAATGTTGCAGGATGATACTGCTCTATCCCGAGGGCAATGGCGATGGAAAGGGTACTCATATTTCTCTTTTCTTGGAATTGGATGATCCGGAAAAAGTTCCTGGTTCCAAAGTATTTGCAGAGTTTTCCCTGCGCATTGAAGATCAAATGCATGCCAAACATGAGTGGTTTATAGGTAAAGGTTGTCCTATTTCAGTGTTTAATTGTATGCATCCTTCATAACATCAGGGTGTATTATGTGTAGCTAACATCTGGTTCAGTACCTCAACGCCGGATTGGGGCTGGCCTAAGTTCATTTCGCTGGCCACCTTGAATCTGGCAGGCAATGGATTTTTGCTGAAGGATACTTGCATGGTGGAGGCAGAGGTCACTGTCCATGGAATTGCAACTACACTGTAGTTGGCATGTCGTATGTTTTGGCTGTTGCTAAAAAGATGTTACGAATGAAAGGACTAAAATCCTTGTTCACCAAATGACACGTGATTGAAGGGTATTTTGATGTTTTTAATTAATTTTGGCTGACGTTTGTGATTTTTGCCAATTGGAAAGCCGCTTTTCTTCTTTTTGACACACCCCGACCTGATTAGCCTTCTAACTAAGGGTGGAAATGTGATAGCCGACACTATATTGACGATAAAACCCCACCGTAAAGGTTACGAAATGCCATCAACTTAATGACGAAGCCAAACGTAAGCAAATTGTGATGTGAAATATTTCAAACAGATGGGCTCATTTATTAACTATTTAACCTATCATCTAGGTTCCCTGCACAGCCTCCCCACCTGGGGATACAATCTAAAACTAAATTCCATTTTTATATCACATCAATTGGAGCAAAACAGTAGTGCAAACATCAATAATCCGCAAAGTATGCGTTGTCCCGTTTATGACCAATAGTAATGCTATACAATTGATTATAGTTTAATAAGAACAAGCAGAAGTAAAACTGCCCTACGAACGTAGGAAGTCCGCACTACTGCCACGCCTACTCGCCCGTCTCAATGTTCGCCTTGCATTTGCTAGGGCCTGAGGCAGTGCAAAATAAAGTGTGAGTGGATCATAATCATTTCTCAAGTAAATTCACTTTCAACATATTTTTGTAAAACGTATATAGTTGGAAAACTACATAATATTATTTACTACCATAATAATAAATGAAAATCACATCGATTTTAGTAATCGAAAACATTCAATCAATAATTCAGCAAACAAACCTTTACTCAATCACTCAATCAATCATACTAGCGTCCACTAGCATAAGCACAACATGCAGGGTATGCTAGCCTCTACTAGCTAAACTTTCTACCGGTAATAATATTATTTCTAGTATCTACTAGAAAAGTAACACTTGCAAATAATCTACGGCCGAAGATAACTATACAAAATATATAAGAGACCATGTGGTGAAAATAAGTCACCATTATGGATTTATTCTATTTTATGGTCATTTGACCAATTCATGTAAGTCCCATCCGAGACTTACTTAAAAACATATAAATTCATTATATAACATTTCTATTTAAGTCTCAATCAAAGACTACATAGTAATTCATTAAATCGAAAATATAGTTTTGAAGGGATCCACTCACGAGTAATGCGAGCATAACCTGCCTCATCCATGCTTGTATTTCTTACAATTTTACCTATAGCATATTCATTAACTTACTTGGCATTTTCCAGAAATTACACAGAGCTCAAGTCAATTCGTTTCTTCATCTAATTTCAATGAGAGCCCTAGAAAGGTTTAGAAATTTACCTAAACACGAGTTTGAGTAAATTTGGGACGAGTCTCTCGTCGATTTCACGGAGGTTACGCCAGTGGTGCTCGCTGGTTTTCCTAGAGATGAACTTGAACAAGTTTTGTGCGATTTTCACCCCGGATTCACCGAGGCTTCGCCGTAAGACCTCATTAGAAACTGTGATTTCACAGGGACGAGATGGGAGTTAAAACTGTCAATTTCGAACTAAACTTTAACATGCAGAACACGAATTAATTACCTAGGATTTAATGGAGACCCATTCGAACTCATGGGACCCCGAATTTGTCGGATTCTTCGCCGTCATTCATCACCGGAAACTAAGAAACAAAACAAAAGTTGCACAGGTTAATCTATTCGAATTTAGTTCAGGATTTCTTGCAATTTCCATACCAAAGGTGACATGCAGGGCAGGGAGGTTATACCTGAGATTAATTAAAGGCCCTAAACGAGCTCACATGACCTTAGGTTTGACAGGTTCCTCGTAGGAGCACCTCATCGGAAACTGGAAATATAACCCAGAGGTTTCAGAGATTAAAACTCGTACGAATTCGGCCCCAAAGTTCCATAATTTCATACCAAAAACGTGAGTGGCTTACCCAGAACACAGAATGTATGAATTTGAGTTAAGATCATCTCAGATTTGGTGAGACCTTGCCGGATTCCATCACCGGAAACTGGGGATTGATGAGCACCGATCACAGAGGTTAAAACTCACAGATTTGAACCCCAAAACTCCAAATAAAAACGTCAAGAACACGAATTAGACTTACCTCAGTCCTAACCAACCAAAAATTGAATGAGGGATAAACCGAAGCTCAACGATGCAAGTTGGAGCTCTCGGTTTCTTCCAATTTGATATTGTTAAAGAAGATATCTCAGATTAATTATAGTAAATATTGTAAATCTGTAATTAGTTATTTGCTTACCTGTTATGGTTTGATTTCCTTGATTGTAGGCATTAGTTTAGGATCAGCAATGTATCTGCTTCCTATATATCTTGTAACCCTAGCTTTCGGTAAATACAAGAAAACCAATTCTACTATTCTACGTTTCTTAGATGGTACCAGAGTGATCAATCTGGGAAAACCACGACAAAAATTTAAACCCTAGCAACCATAGCCATGGGTGACAAACCAGAAAAGTCAACCTCTTCAGGCATGACTTTGCATCAGAAGTGGGAAAACCCTAATCATCCACTTTACCTTCACCACTCAGATCAGCCTGGCGCTATCCTTGTGCCGCAACCACTCGTGGAAGACAACTATGGCACATGTGCAATCCATGACTATGGCCTTGATGGTCAAAAACAAGTTAGGGCTGGTTGATGGAACAATCACGAAGCCAACTGATGCACAGGTTGAAGAATTATAGCAATGGAATCGGTGCAATAATCTGGTGAAAACATGGCTGCTCGGTTCCATGTCAAAAGAAATCTCAGGAAGTGTCATACACTGGAAGGATGCACGGCAGATGTGGCTTGACCTGCAAGAAAGGTTTTCTCATGTGAACATCGTTCAACTGTTTCACATAGAAAACGAAATTCATAATTGTGTGCAAAGCAACATGACGGTGAGTTCTTATTTCACCAAACTCAAAAGCCTTTGGGATGAATGTGATGCCTTATGTTCAATCCCGACATGCCGTTGCGAAGCAAGGAATGAGATAACATCATATGTTGAGACTCAGAAAACAATGAAATTCCTTATGGGTTTAAGTGACTCATATGCTACGGTTCGTAGCAACACCCTCTTGCTGGATCCATTGCCAACTGTCAACAAAGCTTATGCGCTTGTTCTTCGTTATGAGAAGCAGGTTGACGTGTCAAATGGAAAGAGCAGCACCATGCAACCTGAAGCTGCCGTGTTTGCAGTGAAGGGTGCTAGTCGAGAACCCGAAACAAAAGATGGTGGTCAGCGGTGCGCCAAATGCAACAAAACCAACCATAGCACCAAGAATAGTCGTGCTCATCTCAAGTGCACATTCTGTGGTTGGAAGGGACACGTTTTTTACTTTTGCCGCAAACGAAAAGCAGCAGCTGAAACTGACCAAAGTCGGCCTTCCAAGGGCAACCAAGTCATGGCAAGTGACAAGAAGGACACAATGCCCAACTTCCCTTTTTCTCCAGAGGACTGCAAGCAGATTCTTCAACTTTTGAACAAAAGCAAATCCTCATTTGCTCATCAAGTGGGTAATTCTTCGAAACATGAAGAACTTTCAGGTAAAGCATTTTCTTTCGTGCGTAATGGAAAGAAAGTCATTTGGATTTTGGACAGTGGCACCACAGACCACATCGTGTGCAGTCCTGAGTTTCTAACGTCCTCAAAACGTGTTGAAAATCATAGTGTTGAATTACCAAATGGTTCCCTTGCTACCGTAACCCATGTCGGCCAAGTAGTCTTTTCTCTTAACTGTATCCTTGACAATGTTTTATGTGTACCATTGTTTAGGTTAAATTTAATCTCTATTAGCAAGTTAGGATATGATTCCTTCTACATCACCATTTTTCTCAAACAGTTTTGTGTCATACAGGACCTACGTTCGGGGAAGATGATTGGGACGGGAATTAAACGCGAGGGACTCTACTATCTCGAACCACCAAGGAAGGGATCCTGCAACACCATAGCCACCATGGACTCTCATCTTTGGCACCAACGCCTTGGGCACCCATCACCTAAAGTGTCCTCGTTGTTTCCCTTTATGCACAATAAATCGTGTGATGCCTATAAATGTTTAATTTGCCCATTGGCTAAACAAACCAGATTGTCTTTTCCCTTGAGTTCTATATCTACTCGGTCATGTTTTGAATTAATACACATTGACATTTGGGGTGGTTATCAAATTCCTTCCCTCTCAGGTGCAAAATACTTTCTCACCATTATTGATGATTACACACGGTGCACATAGGTTTATTTGATGAAACACAAATCTGACACACAAGATCTTCTTGTTCAATTCATTCACCTGGTCGAGAATCAATTCAACACAACAGTTAAGGTGATTCGCAGTGATAATGGTCCTGAGTTTAAACTTATCACATTTTACAAACTCAAATGGATTATTCACCAAACTAGTTGTGTCAACACACCCCAACAGAATGGTGTTGCTGAACGCAAACACCGACATCTGTTAAATGTTGCTCGAGCTCTTCTTTTCCAAGCCAACCTTCCTAAACAGTTTTAGGGGGATGCCATTCTCACTTTGGCATATCTTATAAACCGTATGCCCACACCTCTTCTTCACGGGCAAACACCATATCAGAAATTGTTTCACAAGGCACCCAATTACATGCATTTACGTGTTTTTGGATGCTTATGCTTTGCATCAACCCATGCACAAAAACCCTCTAAATTTGATCATCGTGCACGACGATGTCTTTTCCTTGGGTACCTTTATGGTCAAAAGGGTTATTGTTTGTTTGATCTCACACTTAAAAAGGTTTTTGTGTCGCGGGATGTCACCTTTTTCGAAGACCAATTTCCCTATCAACTATCTCATACTTCCGCTGCTCATAATACCAGTCCTACGCCACTTCTTATAGAACCCTACTTGCCATCCTTTGATCCGTCCCCTACTGTCATTTCTTCACCTACCATCGAACCTTCTGTTGAGGTCGACTCTGCCCTTGTCACCATTTACCCTAATCCACACGTTGCGACTCCTTCACCTCCTTCACCTTCATTACCTTATCCATCACCATCAACTTCGTCTTCCCTTCCCTGCTCCATCTCCTGCTGCACCACCGACACCCCGTCGTGGCACACACCCTACCAAACCCTCATCTTTCTTGCAGGATTTCCACGCTGAGACCTATCTCCCGTCCCAACATGCTTCTTCCTCGAATCTGGACAGACCTCAGGTACTTCTCACCCTTTGTCTCATTACCTCTCTTACAGTCGTCTTTCCCTCATGCATAAGACCTTTGTCACTAACGTCACCACCATCCGAGAGCCTACCACCTTTTTGCAGGCTATTCCAAATCCACACTGGCGTGCTGTCATGCAACACGAAATTACTGCTCTTCAGGCCAACAATACTTGGTCTCTCGTTCCACTTCCCCCTCACAAAAAGTCGATTGGCTGCAAATGGGTGTACAAGGTCAAGCTTAACCCTGATGGCTTTATCGAGCGTTACAAAGCCCGATTGGTTGCCAAGGGCTATAACCCAATAGAAGGGATTGACTATCGTGAAACCATTGCTCCGGTTGCCAAGTTAACCACTGTTCGTGTCCTTCTTAGTGTTGCTGCTGTACGTCAATGGCATTTGCACCAACTCGACGTCAACAACGCCTTTTTGCATGGTGATCTTGATAAGGAAGTGTACATGCAATTACCTCCTGGCTTCGGTCGAAAGGGGGAGACTCGTGTATGCAAACTACATAAATCCTTATATGGTTTAAAGCAAGCCTCAAGACAATGGTTCATTAAACTTTCCACCGCTCTCAAGGCTGCTGGATTTCATCAATCATGGTTTGATTACTCCTTGTTCGTCCGACGTTAACAAGGTAACTTCCTTGCTTTGTTGGTATACGTTGATGATGTCATTTTAGCAGGAAATAATCTGCAAGAAATTGAAGCAACGAAGCAGTTTCTCTCTCAACAATTCAAATTAAAGGACTTAGGTCAACTTAAATATTTCTTGGGGATAGAGGTTGCACGGTCAAAAAATGGCATCACCTTGTGCCAACGAAAATATACATTGGATATACTTGATGATACAGGATTGTTGGGTGCCAAACGGCATCACCTTGTGCCAACGAAAATATGCATTGGATATACTTGATGATACAGGATTGTTGGGTGCCAAACCTTCACGATTCCCTGTGGAGAAAAATGTTTCTCTTACACAGGCAGAATGAGAACTTTTGGTTGATGCTTCATCATATAGGAGGCTTGTGGGTAGGCTGATCTATCTGACCATAACGAGGCCGGACTTAGCCTATGCTGTGCACATGTTAAGTCAGTTTATGGAAAAGCCTAGACAACCACACCTTGAGGCGGCACACAAAGTTCTCAAATACATCAAGAGTGCACTAGGACAAGGCATATTTTTGCCATCCAAGGGATCCTTGCAGTTAAGGGCATTTTGTGACGCTAACTGGGCTAGATGCAAAGACACAAGAAGATCGATAACAGGTTATTGTATCCAACTTGGTCAAGCACCGATATCCTGGAAAACAAAGAAGCAAACCATTATCTCTCGTTCCAATGCAGAAGCTGAGTATTGTTCCATGGCATCCGCATGTTGCGAGATCACATGGTTAAAGAACATTTTAAAAGACTTAAAGGTGAGTCATTCACAACCAGTCACGTTGTTCTGTGATAACCAAGCAGCCATATACATTGCTTCAAACCCAGTATTTCATGAAAGAACCAAGCATATAGAAATTGATTGTCATTTGGTGAGAGAGAAGATTCAAGGATGACTGATTCATACGGCATACATACGAACAACTGATCAACCCGTAGACATCTTCACCAAACCGTTGAGTTCCACACAGTTTGAAACATTGCTCAGCAAGTTGGGTGTCATTAACATACACTCCAACTCGAGGGTGAGTGTTAAAGAAGATATCTCAGATTAATTATAGTAAATATTGTAAATTTGTAATTAGTTATTTGCTTACCTATTCTGGTTTGATTTCCTTGATTGTAGGCATTAGTTTAGGATCAGGAATGTATATGCTTCCTATATATCTTGTAACCCTAGCTTTCGGTAAATACAAGAAAACCAATTCTACTATTCTACGTTTCTTAGAGATAACTTCCCAGTCTCCGATCGTGCATGAAAGGCCACATTAGTGATCCCCAGGTCATGGTGAGCCTTAGCCATGGTGGTTTCACGGTATGATTCGGACAAGGAAATGATGCAGTCCTCTTAGGGCTGTAGAGAATTGGAAAAGGCAGAACAAAATGCAAGCTTGGAATAAAGAGAAGCTTGACAGCTAACTCGATAGTAGTAATTTCATTCAAATCAGACTTGTCCTCGCACATCCCAAGTACAAGTTATTTATGCAATAAAAGGAACATAAACTAGTACATGAAATAAATAGAGAAACCCAATAGACATAGCAGTTTTCAATATTATTAGCCTTCTTAATCTTGGAATCTGATGGGTTTTGTAACCACCATCCTAGGACGTTCCTTGGCAATAAAATACTCATTAGATGATGCCCCTTTAGACTTTAATTCTATGTGTGACTCCTCAGATGATCCTTCATCAGTCCCTCCAGGTTGAAAATGACTCGTCATCGAGTCAAAGTCATGCTCTTGACACCTTCATATCCGCGGGAAGCTCTATTTGGTAAGCGTTTGCTCCAAGACGCTTTAGTATTCGACAAGGATCGTAAGCCCGATCTTGTAGTTTGCCAAACTTCCCTCTCGGAAACCTTTCTTTACTGAGATTAACCCATACCAAATCTCCTTCTTGAAACTCTAAAGATCTCCGATGCTTGTTAGCTGCAAGCTTGTACTTCTTGTTACTTTCGTCAAGCTTTTTTCGAACTTGAGAATGTAACTTCTTGATGTGAGTTGCCATGTCAGAAGCATCTCCACTAAATTTACTAGTGATTGGCAAATGAATAAGATCAAGGGGTCTATTTGGAGTTTGCCCATAAACTATCTCAAATGGACATTTTCCCGTTGATCTATTCTTGGAGCTATTGTAGGCAAATTCAGCTTGCGACAAAGTGAGGTCCCAATTATGTTTTTCCTTTCCCACTAAACTCCTCAAGAGGTTTCCAAGCGAGCGGTTTACCACCTCAATTTAACCGTCGGTTTGAGGGTGATGAGAGTTGCTAAATTGGAGGCAGGTGCCCAATTTTCGCCATAATGTTCTCCAAAAGTGACTGACAAATTTGGGATCGCGATTAGACGTAATAGTCTTAGGTATGCCATGGAGTTTGACGACCTCTTTAAAGTATAGTCCAGCCATATGAGTTGCATCAAAAGTCTTGTTACACACGATGAAGTGAGCCATCTTGGAAAATCTGTCCACCACTACGAATATGGAATCAACACCTCGTCTGGTGCTCGATAACCCCAAGACAAAATCCATAGAAACATCCTCCCAAGGTGCATTAGGAACTGGTAATGGCTCATACAAACCAACATTTTGGGACTTAATCTTGGCCACATGACAAACTCTACACCTCTCCACATGTCTTGCAACGTCCCTGTGCATCTTTGGCCAGTAAAAATTTTCATTTACTAGCCCTAAAGTCTTATCTCGTCCGAAGTGTCCTCCAAGACCTCCATCATGCAATTCAGAGATTATAATACAGCGTAGAGAAGTCTTTGGTATGCATAGTCAGTTGCCAAAAAATAAATATCCTTCCTGCAACATGAACTTGGAATTATTCCCAGCTTGACAATTAACCCAAATTTTTCCAAAATTAGGATCATCCGCATACTAATCCTTGAGTGCTTCAAATGCAGTCACCATGGCTTGCATAGATGTCAACAAAAAAGTCCTCCTACTTAATGCATCAACTACTTTATTTTGACTGCCGTATTTGTGACGAATGACAAAAGTGAATTCTTGTAGATAAGCCACCCATTTAGCATGTCGGGGATTTAACCGGTGCTCTCCATTAATATACTTCAAAGCTTCATGGTCAGAGAAAAGAATGAACTCTCTTTGAATTAAGTAGTGCCTCCGTAGAATTCTACATCATAAGTTGAGTAGTGTCGCTTTGCATCATTTAGTTTTTCACTGAAGAAAGCAACAGGCCTTCCATCTTGGCTTAAAACACCCCCAATTCCCTTGTGTGATGCATCACAATCTAGAGAAAATATTTTCTCAAAATCTGGAAGTGCCAATACAGGAGCAGTAGTCATCTTTTCTTTTATTAGTTGAAAACTCTTATCTGCATCTTCAGTCCACTTAAATTCCCCTTTGTTCAAGCAATCAGTAATCAAAGCGATAATCGAGCTGAAATTACGAATGAATCTCCTATAAAAAGAGGCCAAACCATGAAAACTCTGTACCTCATGAATATTTGTAGGAACAGCCCAGTTGAGAATGGCGTCCACCTTGCTAGGATCAACTTTTATGCCTTCGTTGGATACGACATACCCCAAGAAAAGCACACTATTAGTCAGGAAATCACACTTCTTGAGATTGGCATATAACTTTTCTGTTCGCAGGACTTGCAAAACTTGCCTAAGGTGTCAAATGTGTTGTTCTTCATTCTTACTATACACCAAAATGTCATCAAAATAAACAACCACAAATTTACGAATAAATGGTCTGGATATTTGATTCATCAACCTCATGAATGTACTTGGTGCGTTTGATAAACCAAAAGGCATGACGAGCCATTCATATAACCCATCCCTTGTTTTAAAAGCCGTCTTCCATTCGTCGCCCGGTTTGATTCTGATTTGGTGATATTCGCTCCTCAAGTCAATTTTTGAAAACACTTGAGAACCACTTAGTGAATCCATTATGTCATCCGGACGGGGAATCGGAAATCAATATTTGATGGTGATTCTGTTTATAGCCCTGCTGTCCGTACACATTCGCCACGTTTTATCTTTCTTAGGAGCTAAAAGTGCTGGAACGGCGCATGGGCTCATGCTTTCTCGAATTAACCCTTTCTCCATCAATTCTAGTACTTGCCTCTGCAACTCTTGATGCTCACTAGGACTCATTCGATAGGCAACCTTATTTGGCAAATTTGCACTGGGAATGAGGTCAATTTGATGTTGTATGTCCCTCATTGGTGGTAAGCCAAATGGTAATTCTTCCGGAATGACATCAGAAAATTCTTGCATTAAAGGTTCAACAACAAGAGGAATGTTGCCCCCTAAATTTTGCTCTTTGATCACTAACGCATACGCATGAGTTTCACCTTTGATTGCCTCCATAAATTCTGCCATGGTGAGATAACTAACGCCATTCTTTTTGACATTTTTTCCCACATGATCATATTTTGATGGCCCCAAAATCACCTTCACTCCATCTTTAACAAAGGTGTAGGTATTTTTATACCCATCATGAAAAACCTTTTGATCAAATTGCCAAGGCCTTCCTAATAATAAATGACAGGCATCCATGGGCACCACATCACACCAAGCTTCATCTTGATATGTCTTGCCAATAGAAAATGACACCAAACAATGTTTATCAACAATTACCTCGTTTCCCTTCTTGAACCAAGAAAGCTTGTAGGAAGTTGATCGCCTCTTGGTCTTTAGATTAAGCTTATGCACCATTTCTTGTGATACAACATTCTCACAGCTTCCCCCATCTATTATTACATTGCATACCTTTCCCTCAAAAGTACATCGGGTGTGGAAAATACTATGGCGCAACCAATCTTAGTTATCAACTCGGACAACATTTATGTTTCGCCGAACGACAAGAGCTTCCCCATGATCGCTCCATGTGACGTCCTCTCCTTCTTTGTAAACATCGTATACCGGGGCTGTTTCTTCCCTGAATGAGTCTTCATCAAACAAATCTTCTTCTGCAAGATTGATGAACTTTTTATTTAGGCAATCGACTTGTACATACCCTAAACCGGAACACTTAACGCATTTTAAAACCTGGGGCTTTGGTGTGAATTGTCTATTCGAACTTGGACCTATATCAGTCTTGCTGCTGCTTTCTTTATCAGAAGCTTTTGGGTTGAAATTTCCCTTTCGAGTGGAGTTGAAAATCTGCTCCTTTGACTTAGGTAACGATTGTTGAATCCCGTTGCCGGTCGACTATATCTCTGCTTCAGTTGCTTCTCTACCTTGACTGCTAATTTGTAGACATCCTCATATGACCAATGGGGATACAGCACAACCACATCATGAATCTCCCTGAGTAACCCACCAAGGTAACGTGCAATAATCTGTTCTTCCAGCTCATCTACACCACAACAAACCATAAGCAAGTCAAATTCCTCAGTATACTCATCTACTGACATACTTCCTTGCCGAAAATTATACATCTTCGAATACCACTCTTGAAGATAATTATCAGGTAGGAATTTTTTTCTTAATACTCTTTTCATCTAATCCCAGGATGCGATTTTCGACTTCCCTATTCGTTCTCTTCGAACCGTTAATTGTTCCCACCAAGCGGATGCATACTTGGTTAACTTAATGGCAAGAATCTTCACTTTACGATGGTCTAGAACTTCTTTGTAGTCAAAAACCCTTTTAACAGTGTTCAGCCAGTCGATGAACTCTTCTGGTCTGATTTTCCCTTCGAATTGTGGAATGTCCACCTTCATATTGATGTCTTTAAACATTAAGCTGATCACCATGTCTATTTCTGCCCTCTTCACTCGACTCTTCATCCGGAGCGCATAAGTGGAAGGGGTTGCCATCTTCATCAGAGGCTTAACCATCATTGTGATGGTTATGGGTTTCGAGACGTTCCAAACATTCCATCAACTACTGCAATTGTCTCCTCAATTCCTCATTCTTGATATCGCGAGGATCACGTTGGTGATGACCACGTCCACCTCCACGTCTACCTCGAACCATCGTGTTACAAAGTGACTGGCGGAAATGAGATCCCAAAGAAACCTGGCTCTGATGCCAATTGATGCAGTCCTCTTAGGGCTGTAGAGAATTGGAAAAGGTAGAACAAAATGCAAGCTTGGAATAAAGAGAAGCTTGACAGCTAACTCAATAGTAGTAATTTCATTCAAATCAGACTTGTCCTCCCACATCCCAAGTACAAGTTATTTATACAATAAAAGGAACATAAACTAGTACATGAAATAAATAGAGAAACCCAATAGACATAGCAGTTTTCAACATTATTAGCCTTCTTAATCTTGGAATCTGATGGGTTTTGTAACCATTCTCCTAGGACGTTCCTTGGCAATAGAATGCTCATTAGATGATGCCCCTTTAGACTTTCATTCTATGTGTGACTCCTCAAATGATCCTTCATCAGGAAATGAGAGTTGAGTTGATGGTGTTCGGTGTTAGAAATTGAGAGTGACAGAGAGAGTGTTCGAGCTTAGAGAGAGGAAAGAAGTTTCAGAATGACGAAATGAGGGGAGAGAAAACGAGTGTGGGGTTTAAAAATAGTAACTTTTCTCTCCTTCGTGAGAGTTCTTCTCTTCAGTGTGAGTGTTTTCCTTTCGTGTCAAACTCTGTTGTTACTGTCGACCCTAGCTGTGGTTGGGGTCGGTGGCTGTCCACCATTGCTTTCTTTTTTTTATTTCTTTCTAATTCCTTCTGCTTCATTTTCCATCTGTTTGCCATCTCAATTGTTGCTGCCCTTCCATCTTAATTGTTGTCGATTTCATCTCCCTAAACCCCCATCAAACCTCACATAAAATCCCTTTTAACTCCATTCCTTACCGTCCATCCATTTCTATGTCTTTCATCAACCCTTCTCTTTTCGCTTCTTCCCTTTTCTTCACTTTTTTTCCCATTTTGCTTCACCCTTTAACGTTTCTATCCCAACTCTGATCTACATACATTTTTCTTCACCGTGCCTTCTTGCGGTGCTTTCGGAATGTGTGTAGAGCTTCGGCTCGGGTGTTTCCACCACCACCTTCACTCTATTTACCTTTATTGGCTTTGTCGCTAATGAGTTACATATTTTCGTAGATGCGATCGGAAGGATGTTCGTTGCGGGATGCGGCAATTTCCTTTTTCTTCTCTTCTAGGGACATGATATCTGGTAGTTATTGGGGATGCTGGCTAGCGGTGGTTTGGAGGCATTATTCTGGCGGCGTCGATGATAGCAGGACGATAAGGTTTTTTGTATCAAAGTGTTTCTTTTTTTTGGGCTTCAATGTATGTTTTGGGCCCTTTCTTGTTTTGCTTTGAGGTCCATATATTTTGCTTTGTGAGTATCATGTAATTGGGACTCTTGTGTATACTTGTTCCTTATCTTTGTTGGCATTTCCTTTGGAATGCTATTTCTAGTTTATCAAAAAAAAAAAGTATGGGGTTTAGGCCCACCTAATAAATTTTTAAGTGAAATTACTAAAATACCCCTTAAACATTTTAAAATTATATTATTATCTAAATTAAACATATTAATAAAACACTCATTGTGAACCAAAACCCTATGAAATTACCAGTTTAACCCTCTAATTAAAACTAAAAATGAATAAGTAATATGGGTAGAAAAGTAATTTCAAACAACCAAATTTTGCTTTTTTTTTTCTTTCAAAACCTCACCTACATGTAATCCTAACATATCTCTAATTAAAAACTAAAAAAAAAACATCCCACTCCCGCATTCTCTATCACTCTCTTCCTCTCTCCTTCTATTTCAAAAACAAAAATAAAAAAATTTTACACACACTTTGTGTGTGCCCTTATGCTAGTCTGTTCTATGACAAAATACTCATTGTCAACCAAAACCCTATGAGATTACTAGTTTAACTCTTTAATTAAAACTAAACATGAATAAGAAATATGGGCAGAAATGTAATTTCACACAACTAAATTTTGCATGTTTTTTTCAAAGCCTCACCTACATGTAATCCTAACGTATCTCTAATTAAAAACTAAAATAAAAATAAAAGCTTCTTACTCCCACATTCTCTATCACTCTCTTCCTCTCCCCTTCTACTTCAAAAACAAAATTAAAAAATTTCCACACACACTTTGGGTGTGCCCATATGCTAGTACTATTATTAAGAAAACTCTCTTTGTCAACCTTTTGAGAAAATGACAATCATATCCCTATTTTTTCTATTTTACCTTCACTTTTGATACACAATGTTTACATAATGATAGACCTGGCAATTCCTGACACGACCCGATAACCCAACACAACACGACACGAAATTAACAGGTGTTCAGGTCGACACGATAACGAATCGGGTCGTTAAGATAACAGGTCGATTATGGTGTACATGTGGGTAACACGATACATGATAAGCAAAATATTAATTTTGTAACCCTAAAAAAATACCGTAATAATTATATATATATATATTAATTTAACAATTTTATACCCCTAAAAACTATAATAAATAAATATATATATATATAATATTATGGATAGTTAATATTTTGGGGGTATAATTATTATACCCCCATTGATTTGGATAGTTAATTTAATATATATATATATATATATATATTAAATTTTGAATTAAATTTTATAAAAACTATAATAATTATTAATTAATATGCATCCATTGATTTGATTCCATAATTGTGACAGCCCATCCCAAAATCTGTTTCTCGATGGTGTGAAATGACGATTTTACCATTGAGCGTTTAGTGGTGATGTCTGTAAATGGGCTAAGAGAAGTGATCCAATGATGTTAATTCCAAAATTTTTGGGGCCCAATTGGAACTTGAGGATTTTTTTTTTTTGTGGTGCCCAATTCGGATTCCACACACACACTCACACCTTCCCTCTCTCACTCTCCCATTGACTCTCTATCTCTCCTATCTCTCGGATTTTTCCCATTTTCTGTACAAGCGTATGGACGAACCTCAAACCAACCCAAATCCTCACAGATCGAAACTTTGGAGGCCATATTCAAGTTCCTTGCAAGCCCAGGAACCCACTGATATCATTTTTGAGACTTGAAACCTTCGAAAACCCGAGGAAACCTAACCCCATATTTTTTGCACTGTTCATGCACACATAAATGTGAAGGTTTCAGAGCATTCTAAAGCCATAAGGCTTTAGATCATCCTCACGAAGCTCGACGAAGAAAAACCAAGTGATTTGGACGTCGGGAAGTCGAGATTGAAGAGTTTGAATTTTGATCGGAATTATCGAGCTTTCTCCAGTGAGATCCCGTGGATTTCAAGGCTTGAAAGTGGTAAGGTTCTGTTCTACTCTTCATAAGTTTCATTTTGGTTCAAGTTTCATGAGATTTGGTTGAGAAATGAAGAAGATATGAAGATTTGAAATTTTTTCCAGAAACCGACGAAAATTCGAAGTTCAGACGGCGGTGGACTGCGTCGACCGACGAGGTCCATCGGAGAAGAAGGGAGAATATTCTGTTAGAGTTGACGAAATATTCCTAACGGCGTCAGGTAACACCGTTAGTTTTAACGGAATATTCCTAACTGCCGTTACTGTTCTGTCAGGATTCCCTGCGCGTGGCCGGCACGTGAGGGGTCAGAAAATTATTTTAAAGATATGGGGATGTTTCTGAGGTTGAGTAGGTCACTGTGGTATATTCATATATCCAATTTGAGCTATATATGAGAAGTTATTAGCGAGTTTCGTTTATGTGCGTTAATTAACGTTATTTCAGTTATTTCTCATATAGGCGAGGCTTATCTGGAGGACGAGCATAGCCAGGCTAGGCACGGGGGTTACAACCCGTCTATATATCAGTGAGTGGGATTTTCTTTTAGTATATATATATACTTGATGTTTTCCCCAGAAAACGTATTTAAAGGAAATGAGGTTTAAATGCCATGCCATACTCACATCATATTTTAGCATATGCATTATCATAATTATGCATATTGTTACATGGTACTGCGAAGGCCCAGGTAAGCTACAGGTGAGTATATTATGTTGGTAATGGTTATGAGATATGATGATGATGATGATGAGATATATTAGAGCTCATAATCTGCACCCCGGTGTTAGTGCTCCCGCCCAGAGTTAGGGGCATAGTTCTTCACGTGATGTTCACCTCCCGCACCACACGCTCACCTTGGATCCAAGTCAGGTGCACAGTCCTGTAGTATAGATCATTTTAAGTGGGTTCAACTCGTAGGTGACCCGCGATTAGCGCACTGTCTTCACGTGATCGTAGCACTAGAGCGTATTATTTTACACCCAGTCTTGTCGGACAGACCACGTCAGGTGGTTCCGACTCGTGTGCAGATGTATATACATGATGATATATGAGATTGAGAGATGTATGTACTTTATGAGATATCAGATTGAGATGTGATGGATATGAGCTCTAGATTTCGCCGCATAGATCACGTGAGGTGACTTCGGCTTGCAGATGATTTATAATACATTGCATCACTTGACTTACATTTGTTATAGAGCGATATTGGGCATGGTATAGGCATGGCTTACATATGTGGATTTGGATATATTGAGCATGATTTTGAGATATATATCTATATGCTATTTTCTGGGAAACTATACAAGTTTTAAGGCGAGGGGATATAACTTTTGAGAAATGAAATGGTTTTGAAAAACTTTGTTTTTGCCCACTCATGCTTTGTTTTACGCCCCTCCAGGTTGTAGGTGAAGGTTTCTTTGGTGGCATACGAGCATTTCCCGGAGGTTCTGACAGACCATCATTCATGTATGATCACCTTCTGGTGTTGTATAATTAGTACTTGTCCAATCGGACTGTACTTAGACTACTTATGCTTTGAATTATTGGGATTCACTTTTAATCTCGCACTAGCACATTATCTTAGTTAGTATTGCTAGTGGTTTGGTCTTTAATTATCCGTATTTCTCCTTATCTTTCCGCTTCCGCAATGGGCACATGGCTACGTCACCCTCACATGACGGCCAGTACGCTTCAATTTTGGTCAGGGTATGTCAGTTTGGTATCAGAGCATAGGTTTGGCAGTCCTGTATAGTTTGTGAATATTCTAAGTATCTTAGTATCTTCTGTCAGAACTATGCCACCTCGTGGAGAGCCACGTCGTTCAGCTGAGCCTAGTTTCCCTAATATCGCCCAATTAGAGGAAGCCATAGCTAATGCTATATAATCTGCATTTCGACCTTCCCAGATGACTCCTCTTGAGACTGTATATAATTTGAAGTTGTATAATTTTATGGAAAATGAAGGACCTGAAAGAGCAGAGAAATGGTTCAATCATGTAGAAAAGCCTTTCCGTGTAATGCCAAGTTAGGGGAATCTTCTTCCTGATAAATGGGTCGAGACAACTACTTGGTTCTTAGGTAAGGAACCTGCATCCTGGTGGGAACAGAAGGCTCGTGAGTTACCACGAGAGGAAGCTGCTGATTGGGAAGTTTTCAAGCAGTTATTCCAGAAGAGATTTATTCCTCCAGCTTATATTGATAGTCAGAAGCAAGAGTTTACTCATTTGAGACAAAGGAAGATGACAGCAAATGAGTATTACAGGAAATTTACTGATTTATCTCGTTATGATCCAGAGGTTGTTGCCAATCCGATTGAGATGCTTCGTCGATTTAGTTGGGTACAAAAAAAGAAATGACGTTCTATGGTGACCACTACTCACTGTGCTACATACTAAGAATTTTATGGGATTTTGTTGAGAATTGAGGACTCAGAGAATATGCCCAGTGAGATTGAGGAGGAAGAAGAAAAGATAGGAAACTGAGGATGGATGATAAAGGCAAGGGTCAATCATCCCAAGGACCTCGTAAGATCCAGAGTTTTAAAAGAAATGAAGCAAGTTCTAGTTCTTCCAACGGAGGTTTTAGTGCCACTGGTCAGAGGAGAGGTAGTCGATTTTCTGGAGGCCCTAGATTTCAGAGGCAGGGAGATTTAGGTAGAGGAAGTGCTCCCTTGTGTCGTAGGTGTAATAACAGGCACTTTGGTGAGTGTAGGCAGGGCAGTAATGGATGTTTTACTTATGGGCAGTTGGGACATTTAGCTATAAATTGTCCCCATAATCAACAGAGGCCCCAACAGCCTTTTATACCACCATCAGCACTGATCCAGCAAGTTCCTGGATTTAGTAATTATGGTCAGATGGGTCATGGGGGACGACAGCAGAATCAGGGGCGTATCCACAACATGACATTACAGGATGCTCAGAACAATCCTGACTTGATCATGGGTACGTTAAATATTCTTGGTCATTTTTCTAAAGTATTAATTTATTGTGGTACTACGCACTCAGTTATTTCTCATACATTTGCTCAAGTGACACAACCTCATCCTACGCCTCTAGGATTTGATTTAGAGTTTGCTATGCCTAGAAGGGAGAAATGTTATGTTGATTGTGTATATCTAGGATGTCCAGTGATGGTAGAGGATGTAGTTATGCCAGCTAATCTTATCCCGTTAGATATTGTTGAATTTGATGTGATTTTGGGCACAGATTGGTTGCATTATAATCGTGCCAATATAGATTGCTACAGGAAATCAATTACTTTCCATCGTCCTAGATTACCTGAGGTTATTTTTGTGGACGAACGTAGTAGGGTGAGGCATGGCTCTATTTCTGCTATGAGAGCAAAAAGGTTGTTATCGAAAGAGTGCCAGGGATATTTAGCTCATGTGCTGTTGAATGATGTGCTCCTAGTAGCGTGGAGAATGTAAAAGTTGGTCAGACATTTTCCTAATGTATTCCCTGATGATTTACCTGGATTGCCGCCAGACAGAGATGTGGAGTTCATTATTGATTTACTTCCAGGTACGAATCCTATATCCTTAGCTCCAGTTTTAATTGTGAGGAAGAAAGTCGGGACTTTAAGACTATGTATTGACTATAGGCAATTGAATTGGATAACGATTAAAAACAGTTATCCATTGTTGCGTATAGATGTTTTGTTTGATCAGTTTCGAGGTGATTGTGTGTTTTCAAAGATTGACTTCAGGTAAGGCTACTATCAGTTAAAGATCAGGATTGACGATGTCCATAAAACGGCTTTTAGAATTCGTTATGGTCATTATGAGTTTTTGGTGATGCCATTCATATTGACGAATGCACCAGCAATTTTTATGGGTTTGATGAATAAGGTATTTCAACAACACTTGGATAGATTTGTCATTGTTTTTATTGACGATGTTACCTGAGGAGTAGTGCAAGAGCACGATCGAGGCTTTGTTTAGACGGTGTGTGTATATTTCCCAATGAGGGGTAAGATGGTAATATTGCACCCTCGAGAATTATTTACTTGTTTATCGTGACAACGATGAGTTATCAATACTGCGGGCTGCAGACCGTAATATTGATAACATATTTGTTAGATTCATTAAGTAAGTGAATAGGTAGACCCTCAGAATGTAGCAGCTGTAGAAACTCGGGAACAGCCATGAACCGTCACTGAGGTATGGAGTTTTCTTGGCTTAGCAGGCTATTATAGACGGTTTGTTAAGGATTTTTTTTCAGTCATTACTTTGCCGTCAACGAGATTGATGAGAAAAAAGGTTAAGTTCGAGTGGGATGATAATTGTGAGCAAAGTTTCTAGCAGTTGAAGTATTATCTCACTCATGCACCTGTTTTAGCATTCCCAAATGATAGCGGTAATTTTGAAGTTTACAGTGACGCTTCCTTGAATGGTCTAGGATGTGTGTTGATACAGCATGGTAAGGTAATTGCTTACGCTTCGCGTCAGTTAAAGCCTTATGAGATGAATTATCCTACTCATGATTTGGAATTAACGGCCATTATTTTTGCTTTGAAGATCTAGAGGCATTATCTTTATGGTGAAAAGTGTAGGATCTTCAAAGATCACAAGAGTCTTCGATATCTTTTCACCCAGAAAGAGCTTAATCTTAGGCAACGAAGGTGGTTATAGTTGCTTAGTGATTATGACTGCACGATTGAGTATCACCCTAGACGTGCTAATATAGTGGATGATGCTTTGAGTAGGAAATCTCAAGGTCGGATTAATGCTTCGTATGCTTCTCGCGTTCTTCTTCTTACATATTTGAGGTATACTGGAGTAGATTTAGGAATAGAAGAACGAGAAGTAGCCTTGCTTGCTAGTTTTCAAGTCAGGCCAGTATTAATTGATCGAGTGCTCGAGGCACAGATTAATGATGAAGAAATTCAGGAGTTAATTCGGTTAAGTAATCAGGGGAAAAAGAAAGATCTCAGACTTCGGGAGACTGATGGCATGCTTATGCAAGAGAATATGATGTATATGCCGAATAACATGGAATTAAAGAAAGAAATTTGGATGAAGCGCACTGTTCGGCATATGCAATGCATCCTGGAGGCACTAAGATGTATCATACCATTCGACCATTTTATTATTGGCCGGGTATGAAAAGAGGTATTGTTGAGTATCTAGGTAGGTGTGCCATTTGTCGACAAGTTAAAGCTAAGAAGAAGAAGCTTTTTAGATTGATGCAACCACTTCCTGTTCCACAGTGAAAATGGGAAGATATTACCATGGATTTTGTGTACAAACTTCCTCGTGCACAGAATGGCTATGATGGAGTTTGGATGATTGTTGATCGGCTTACTAAGTCAGTGCATTTTATTCCAGTGAGGGAAAAGTATTCTTTAAGCCGATTAGCTGAGTTGTTCTTATCGAAGGTGGTGAAGTACCATGGAGTTCCTGTTAGTATTATTTCAGATCGAGACCCTAGATTCACTTCTAAGTTCTGAATAGTATTTCAGGAGGCTTTTGGTTCGAGCTTATTATATAGTACAACATATCATCCCCAGACAGATGGTCAATTAGAAATGACGATTCAAACTTTGGAAGGTATGCTAAGATCTTCTGTGATGCAGTTTGGTGATGATTGGCATGCAGGTTTGGATTTGTTGGAGTTTGCCTATAACTATAGTTTTCATTCAAGTATTGGTATGTCACCATTTGAGGCACTTTATAGTAGGTCTTGTCGTACACCATTGTGTTGGTCAGAGGTCAGGGAAAGAGTTTTGGTGGGCCCTGAGTTACTGGAGGAGACTACTCAGAATGTTTAGGTATATCGGACCGTATAAGATCACTGAAAGAGTCGGTGAAGTTGTTTACAGGCTTGAGTTACCTCTAGAGCTGTCTAAGTGCACAATGTGTTTCATGTTTCGATGCTTCGTCATTACATCTCAGATCCTTCATATGTGATTCCTCCTCAGCCATTAGAATTAATCCAGATTTGACTTATGATGAGGAACCAGTGACTATTTTGGATTGGAAAGATAAGGTTCTAAGAAATAAGACAGTGAAATTGGTGAAAGTTTTGTGGAGAAACCATTTAATGGAAGAGGCTACTTGGGAGACAAAAGAACGGATGAGAGAGACGTATCCAAGGTTGTTTTATGATTATTAGTGAATTGTTTTGGTTGTATAAATTTTGGGGACAAAATTTTTATAAGAAGGGTAGATTGTGACAGCCCGTCCCAAAATATGTTTCTCGATGGTGTGAAATGACGATTTTGCCCTTGAGCGTTTAGTGGTGATGTGTGTAAATGGGCTAAAATAAGTGATCTAATGATGTTAATTCCAAAAATTTTGGGGCCCAATTGGAACTTGAGGATTTTTTTTGGGGTGCCCAATCCGGATTCCACACACACACTCACACCTTCTCTCTCTCACTCTTTCGTTGACTATTTATCCCTCTCCTATCTCTCGGATTTTTCCCATTTTCAGTACAAGCATACGGACGAACCTCAAACCAACCCAAATCCTCACAGATCGAAATTTTGGAGGCCATATTCAAGTTCCTTGCAAGCCCAAGAACCCATTGATACCATTTTTGAGACTTGAAACCTTCGAAAACCCGAGGAACCCTAACCCCAGATTTTGTGCACTGTTCATGCACACATAAATGTGAAGGTTTCAGAGCATTCTAAAGCCATAGGAAGCTTTAGATAATCCTCACGAAGCTCGGAGAAGAAAAACCAAGTGATTTGGATGTCGGGAAGTCGAGATCGAAGAATTTGAATTTTGACCGGAATTATCAAGCTTTCTCCGGTGAGATCCCGTGGATTTCAAGGCTTGAAAGTTGGGAAGGTTCTGTTCTACTCTTCATAAGTTTCATTTTGGTTCAAGTTTCATGAGATTTGGTTGAGAAATGAAGAAAATATGAAGATTTGAAAATTTTTCCAGAAACCGGCGAAAATTCGAAGTTCAGACGACGGCGGAAGCCGGCTACCGGCGAGGTCCATCGGAGAAGAAGGGAGAATATTCATAACGGCGTCAGGTAACACCGTTAGTTTTAACAGAATATTCCTAACTGCCGTTACTGTTCTGTCACGATTCCCTGCGCGTCTAGCTGTGCCTTGGCCGGTGCGTGGCGGCACGTTAGGGGTCAGAAAATTATTTTAAAAATATGGGGATGTTTCTGAGGTTGAGTAGGTCACTGTGGTATATTCATATATCCAATTAGAGCTATATATGAGAAGTTATTAGCGAGTTTCGTTTATGTGCGTTAATTAAAGTTATTTCAGTTATTTCTCATATAGGCGAGGCCTATCCGGAGGACGAGCGTAGCCAGGCTAGGCACGGGGGTTACTACCCGTCTACATATATATATATATATATATATATATATATATATATATATATATACACACACACACACTTGACGTTTTTCCCATAAAACATATTTAAAGGAAATGAGATTTAAATGCCATGTCATACTCACATCATATTTTAGCATATGCATTATCATAATTATGCATATTGTTGCATGGTGCTGCGGAGGCCCAGGTAAGCTACATGTGAGTATATTATGTTGGTAATGGTTATGAGATATGATGATGATGATGATGAGATATATTAGAGCTCATAATCTGCACCCTGGTGTTGGTGCTCCCGCCCAGAGTTAGGGGCATAGTCCTTCACGTGATGTTCACCTCCTGCACCACACACTCACCTTGGATCCAAGTCAGGTGCACAGTCCTGTCGTATAGACCACTTTAAGTGGGTTCGACTCGTAGGTGACCCGCTATTAGCTCACAGTCTTCACGTGATCGTAGCACTAGAGCGTATTATTTTACACCCAGTCCTATCGGACAGACCACGTGACGTGGTTCCGACTTGTGTGCAGATGTATGTACATGATAAGATATGAGATTGAGAGATGTATATACTTTATGAGATATGAGATTGAGATGTGATGGATATGAGCTCTAGATTTCGCCGCATAGATCACGTGAGGTGACTTCAGCTAGCAGATGATTTATAATACATTGCATCACTTGGCTTACATTTGTTATACAATGATATTAAGCATAGCATAGGCATGGCATACATATATGTGGATTTGGATATATTGAGCATGATTTTGAGATATATATATATATATATATATATATATATATCTATATGCTATTTTCTGGGAAACTATACAGGTTTTACGGCGAGGGGATATAACTTTTGAGAAATGAAATGGTTTTGAAAAACTTTGTTTTTGCCCACTCACGCTTTGTTTTACGCCCCTCCAGGTTTTAGGTGAAGGTTTCTTTGGTGGCATACGAGGATTTCCCGAAGGTTCTGACAGACCATCATTCATGTATGATCACCTTCGGGTGTTGTATAATTAGTATTTGTCCAATCGGACTGTACTTAGACTGCTTATGCTCTGAATTATTGGGATTCACTCTTAATCTCGGACTAGCACATTATCTTAGTTAGTATTGCTAGTGGTTTGGTCTTTAATTATCCGTATTTCCCTTTATCTTTCAGTTTCTGCAATGCGCACATGGCTACGTCACCCTCACGTGACGGCCAGCACGCTTCGATTTCGGTTGGGTTATGTCAATAATTGATAATTCCATTCCATTCCCTGCAGTGCCGCCCTTTTTGAAGAAAAAGGGAGGGAAAATGAAAATGATAAGAAAAGTTGAAAAGGAAACAAAAAAGAGAGGGAATTAGGGAAAGATGGGTAGGCTGCCGGAGAGAAAAGTGAAAATTATAAGAAAAGTTGAAAAGGAAACAAAAAAGATAGGGAAAAATGAAAATTAATAGAAGTGGTGAGAATTTTTTTTTTTTTTTTAAGTTATTAACTTTTTATCACACATATGACATATCCCACTATTTTTATAATGACACGTGCTGTACTACTCCGTGTACTGGTCAATTATACGTACAAAATAAATAGATTTAAATCTACTTAATAAATATATATATATACACACACCATTGAACTTGATGGGATACGAATTCTCCGAAACTAATTTCAACGATCCCAACCATCAAACTTGTTTGTATATGCTTCGAGATCACATCAGCAAAAAATCGCAAAAAACATTCAGAGATCAAGTAACGGGACAAAGCTTTTCGATGGTTATAAACGAAAAATCATGATTTAATGGTTATTTTAACTCCGATTTTGATGATTTTTTACAGCTACACTCCTTGACCCTATATGAATACAATGAATGAATTCGATCTTCAATTTAAAATATTTACACACGTGGATACCACATAATCTTATGTTATACTTAATGAAAGTATAAATGAACTCTAAGTGTTAGTCAATCTATCGTTTTGATGGGATACGAATTCTCCGAAACTAATTTCAACGATCCCAACTGTCAAACTTGTTTATATATGCTTCGAGATCACATCAGCAAAAAATCACAAAAAACAAACATTCAGAGATCAAGTAACGGGACAAAGCTTTTCGACGGTTATAAACGAAAAATCACAATTTAACGGTTATTTTAACTCCGATTTTGATGATTTTTTACAGCTACACTCCTTGACCTTATATGAATTCGATCTTCAATTTAAAATATTTACACAAGTGAATACCACAAAATCTTATGTTATACTGAATGAAAGTATAAATAAACTCCAAGTGTTAGTCAATCTATCATTTTGATGGGATACGAATTCTCTGAAACTAATTTCAACGATCCCAACAGTCAAACTTGTTTGTATATGCTTCGAGATCACATCAGCAAAAAATTGCAAAAAACAAACATTCAGAGATCAAGTAACGGGACAAAGCTTTTCGACGGTTATAAACGAAAAATCACAATTTAACGGTTATTTTAACTCCGATTTTGATGATTTTTTACAACTACACTCCTTGACCCTATACGAATACAATGAATGAATTCGATCTTCAATTTAAAATATTTACACTAGTGGATGTGGATATCACAAAATCTTATGTTATATACTTAATAAAAGTATGAATCAACTATAATAATTATATATATATATATATATATATATATATATATATATATTAATTTAACAATTTTATACCCCTAAAATCTATAATAATTATATAATATAATTATATATATTAAATTAAATTTAAAAAATTGATGACCATTGGATCGGCTGAGATTTAATCTCAGCCGTCCATTTCATAATTATATATATATATTTTTTTTTTATTAAATTTAAAAAATTGATAACCATTGGATCGGCTGAGATTTAATCTCAACCGTCCATTGTTTTGTAGGCTATTCCTCTTTTCTCTCATTAACTCAAACTTCAAATCACTCTCTGTCTCTCTCGATCGACTTCGTCTTCGACTTCGAGACCTCACGCGGACGCTGTGCCTCACCCTCCTCACGGGCCCTCACCTCAGTCTCATATCAGTGACCTCACTCTCCTCGTCGTCCTCGAGTCTCGACCTTACCCAGACTGTCACCCTCCTCACTCAATCACTCTGTCAGTCTCCTCACTCCTCACCGGTTCACCCATTGTCCATACCAGTACCACCCAAATCCGGCTCCTGAATCGAGCTCTCAGTCTCAGTTCGCACTCCTCCTCACTGCACAAGGTAAGAAATTCCTGCAATAAACTCAAGGGTTTCTGAATTAGGGCTTTTCGAATTAGGAATTTCTGAAATTCAGGTTTCTGAATTAGGGATTTTGAATAGGGACTCTGAATTAGGGTTTTTGGAATTCGGAATTTCTGAAATTCATGTTTCTGAATTAGGGATTTTGAATAGGGACTCTGAATTAAGGCTTTTGGGATTTTGTTCTTTCCTTCTTTGTTCTTTTTCATTTGAATGGTTTAAGATAGAAAGGAGCATGATGAAATTAAACATTTTATGAAGATGTATTCTGCATTGTAAGGGCTAGTTTCTGAGTTTTTGTATTTTTTTTTTTTAAATTGTATTTGCACTGTGCTGTGAGAAATACAGTCATGGAAAAAGACAGGGAAGTATTTTTTTCACAATTAAGTTGTTTTTTACTTTTTTTTTTAAAATCCACATTTAGAAAAAATTTAAATAACCTCAAACCAGCTCTAAATAAAGTCGGAGAAAATGCAAGGATTTGATTGTGCTGGTTGCAGAGCATTTTAAAAGTCCTTATCCACTTCAACAGTTGATTGCAGATACCACATATGCTGTGGTAAGTGCCAAATTTATGTCAATTAAACATGTTAAAGTTACTCCTAGAGCAGCTGGAAGTAACGAAGTTGATTTATTCTCGTAGTTTCGATTAACATATAGGGTGAAATATGAGAGAATCTTTTGACATCGTTGTAGCACTGTTATAATATAGATGGACACAAGTGTTTTAACATGGTGATCTTATGCTTAAATATGAAAAAATAAATCAACTATATATGTGTAATACTCAAATTAGTCCGATATTCCATTATAGGGCCTACTAATTTAGTCAAAATCATTCGATATTCCATTATTTGCTAACTGTTTGAGTGCAATTATACATGTGAAATTGAAATGGATATGGTATGAAATTGGTATGAGCAAGATTTTACAATTTTGTTTTTCTTTCTCGAAGTAATGGATGTTGTAGAGCAAGATTTTACAAACCTTAGTGATGGAGGGTCAGTGGAAGTGACAATGGGAATGCAACCCGATCATGGAAGTGAAAATACAGAAGATACAAATACAAGTCCGGCAAAGAAAAAGGCTAGAGTGATCAAATTAGGTAAGCGAACACTCAGGTCTCCTGTTTGAAAAACTTTCAACAAATTGACTACTACTTTTAAAGATGGTAAAAGTCGTGCTCAATGCAAAGATTGTAAGAAATTGGTAGTAGATGATAGTCATCATGGGACGGGTAATATGAATAGACATTTAAAAACATGCCTTGGACAGACTGGTGGATTATTGTCGGTGTCTGAATTCTGTTCCCAAAACTTTGATCCTGTGGTATTTCGTGGCTTATTGGTAGAGGCCATCATCAAGCATAATCTTCCTTTTAGTTTTTCTGAATATGAGGGAATTAGGGCTTTGTTTGCATATATATCTCCTGATATTAAGTTACCATGTAGAAATACAATTAAAGCTTGTGCGTTAAGGATGTTCAAAAATGAAAAACAAAGGCTTCATAATTTGTTAGGCTTAGTTGAAGGTAGAATTTGTTTGACATCAGACTTATGGACCTCGCAATGCACTGATAGGTATCTTGCTCTTACTGCTCACTTTGTAGACAAAGATTGGAAATCGCATAAGAGAATTTTAAGTTTTTGTCACATGCCTCCTCCTCGTACTGGTGTTGCATTATCTGAGAAAATTAATGCATTGGTAACTGAGTGGGGGATTGAGAAGAAGTTATTTTATATTACTTTGGATAATGCTTCTTCAAAAATTTCTTTTGTTAGCATTTTGAAGAATCAATTGAATCTTAGAAGTCTTCTCGTGATGACTGGTGACTTCTTTCATGTGCGTTGTTGTGCTCATGTCTTGAATTTGATAGTTCAAAATGGACTTAAAGAAATTGATTCTTTGGTGATAAAAATTCGTGAATGCATCAAGTATATAAAGGGCTCTGAGGCTAGGAAACTAAAGTTTTGTGAATGTGTTAGACAAGTAGGGATATTGGATAGTAGGAGAGGGTTGAGACAAGATGTCCTTACTAGATGGAACTCAACCTATATTATGCTAGATAGTGCAATTTTCTATCGATATGCTTTGATTCATTTAGGGTTGAGTGATTCCAATTTTACTAGTTGTCCGTCTTCTGAAGAGTGGGATAAAATAATGAAGATTTCCAAGTTTTTGGGGTACTTTTATGAGGTTACGTGCTTATTCTCTGGGACAAAGTACCCCACATCAAATTTGTTCTTCCCTAAGGTCTTCGTAATCCAACTTCAAATTAAGGCAGCCATGAATGACTCTGAAAGTTTCATGAAGAAGATGGGGACTTACATGTACATGAAGTTTGAGAAGTATTGGTCTGAGTACAGTTTGATTTTGGCAATTGCAATCATCTTAGACCCTTGTTATAAATTGCATTTTGTGGATTGGGCTTACACAAAGCTTCATGATGTGAATTTGGTCGAATTTACAAAGGTTAATGAAAAATTGAATGATCTTTTTGGTGTGTACTTGAAAAAACTTCCGCATCTTGATAATTCAAATACTGCAGTGAATTCAGTGCCTATTCATCAAACAGAATATGTAGATGTTATCTTTGAGGTAACCTAAGTTTGTTTTTATTTACTTTATATATTTGAAGATTGTAGTATTAGTACTATAAAAAGTGTTGATATTATATTTGAAATTGACATGATGCATGATTTTTTATGATGTAAGATTTTGATAATAATTATGATGGTCCAAGTTCGATTGAAAAAAATGAATTGCAGAAGTATTTGGAGGATAAAAGAATAGATAGAAAAATAGACATAGATGTTCTTTCTTGGTGGCAAATGGAGCGTTTTCATTATCCAATACTTTCTCGGTTAGCACGATATGTGTTAACAATTTCCATTTCAACTGTTGCATCAGAATCTACATTTAGTATTGGGGGTAAAGTACTAGATCAGTATCGTAGTTTATTGTTACCAGAAACAGTTCAAGCTTTGTTGTGCACACGAGATTGGCTATTTGGAAAAGGAGGTAATATATTTTTATATGGTATAGTACTATTATTTTATTTCTTTTCATAATTATTTTGGTAAACTTCTCATAATTTGAATGATTTTTAATGTTTGGTTTTTCTATACTTAGTTTATGAGGAAGAGAGTTCTGACGTGGAAAACCTTACTGAAAACATCATCAACATAACTCTTGAAGGCAATAGATCAAGCCAAAGTTCCAATACAATTTCATGATGATTGATGTAAATTGAAGATTTTGTAAATTGAGGTTTAAACTTTTGAGAAAGACTTACAACCTTGAAAACAAAAATTCTTTCATTTTGCATGTCCTTGCACATTTAATATTTGTAATAGATTAGTAGTGTATGTATTATTTTTTTATTAGGCTCTTATTTTCGAGTGTAGATATAGTACTTAAACGACAAATGTTTTAATGTTTTGAAGTAATATTTATGTGGCAATGTGTGGTATGTGCAAATTTAATTTTTTTTTTTTTTTCTTAACAGGTCATAACAGGTCGAGTCACTTTACCCTTTAGGTAAAGTGACCCGACCTGTTAAGGACCCGTTAAGATAACTGGTGTGACACGACACGACCCGTTAAGATAACAGGTGTTACACGAAAACGACACAAACACGACAGACACGACCCGTTTGCCAGGCCTACATAATGAGGACAAAACAGTAATTATGTACCTTTTGAGAAAATGACAATCATATCCCTATTTTTCCTATTTTACCTTATATTAAGAAAAAAAATATACTCTTATTAAGAAAAATTGTCCCTTCATCATTGTCCCATACTCTTTTTAAAAAATTTAAAAACTAATCACACTCCTTAAACAAAAACAAAAAATAAAATGAAATTGTTCACACACACATAGTGTGTGCTCATGTGCTAGTACATATAAAACTCAAGCAAAAGTTATTGTTCACCAACAGTGAATGGACTAAAACGCCCTCCAAATGCTTTTTTTTTTTGTGCTGTATTTTTGGCTTTTTTACCCTTTCCATCCACTTGTTGATCATCGCTGCAACTTCTGCTTTCGCCTTTTTTGGCTTTTTCCTTTGGTTTTTACCGCTATGTCTTCTTCCTTCGTTTTCTGCAGCTTGGGAAGACAATTCTACTCAAGGTGAGAAATTTGCAAGAGACATTTGTACTCTTTATTCAATTTCCCTTTTTTTGTCCCTTCATCTACACACTGTTTTCTTTTGCTTCTGTATCCTTAGGTACCTTCCATCACTCTCTCTGTCAAACATTGCACTGAGGAAGAACATGCACTCATTCTTTTAGATAAAAAAAACTCAAAAATCCCTAACCTTCAAGGACGATTTGGTAAGCATTTTTTCTGGTACTCACTTTCTCAATTTTTTTGTGTTTTCCTTGGTTTTTTGGGTTTATTCAAGTTCTTGAGGGATCTTAAGTTTTTGGGTTCTTGATTGAATGTGGGGCTTAATGGGTTTTTGGTGGTTTTTTTCTTAAGGTAATTTTTTGGTGGGTTTTGTGATTACTGTAGTCAATTTTGAGTTTTGTAGAATGAGATAGAAAGACAGAAGCTCGAAGACGAAGACCAGAGGTAAAAGGAAAAAAATGTGAGTTGTTTTTTATTATTCCCTTTTCTTCTTTTTTTTTAAAAGCAATTTTGGATTTTCTTTAATTGGTGTTTGGTTGCTGAGAAAATTGGGTTAATGGGTGGCAAAGAATTTGATTGTTTTGGGGCTTATTAGGATAAAATTTTCTCAATTAAGCCTTTATTCGTATTTATGGGTCCACCCACATTGTGTGAAATGCACCTTCATCCGTGATTTTGGAGTAGTTGCATAAAGTTAATTTAATTACATTGTGTCTATCTTTCCACTACTACAAAAGTACCCAATAGTGTCATTTTAAAAAGTGACAAGAAAAACCCATTCATGTCGGATATTAAAGAAAAATCCAATAGAAACTCATGTAATGGCGGATAGATGAACTGACAACATTGCTAGCGTCACAAAAAGGCGTTTGCTGTCGGTTAGTTCCCTTAATCCGCCAAGAAAATGGAAAGTGCTAAAAAAATAGTGTTGGATAAAAGTGACATTTAAATTGCCGTCGGATAATAAAAAAGCAGATTTGTGTCACTCATAACCGACACCACTAGCCATTAAAATAAAAAATATATATAAAAAGCCTATTCCAGTTTTTGCTTAAATAAAATAAATAATTAACGAAATCTAAAAACACAAACCAATTTAACAAATTTCAAATTTTCAATAAATCATAGAATATGAATTGAAAACCAACTAACAAAGTCCAGCTTCACAATAAATTATGGATTCTAATACAAAAACCAACTAAGAAAATTCAAGACCAATTAAGCGAATTTGTAGAAAACTATGGATTTTCAAATTAAAAAATTTCACTTTTGCAGTAATTTTCAAATCAAAACAAAACACAATAGAAGAAAAAAAATCACTTATGCATTGACTCTAAATCAAAATCTAATCTAAAAGAAAAAACAAAGAAAAACAAAAACTCAATTCTCAAATTTACCTTATAGAGGCAAAGAAGGCAGAGATTGGCATCAAATGTCACATCTCGGCCCGGGGTGGATTACTTCCCGAGCCCGCTCCACCACCGTAGCACAATATTGTCCACTTTGGGCTTATCAGGATAAAATTTTCTCAATTAAGCCTTTATTCGTATTTATGGGTCCACCCACATTGTGTGAAATGCGCCTTCATCTGTGATTTTGGAGTAGTTGCAGAAAGTTAATTTAATTACATTGTGTCTATCTTTCCACTACTACAAAAGTACCCAATAGTGTCATTTTAAAAAGTGACAAGAAAAACCCATTCATGTCGGATATTAAAGAAAAATCCAATAGAAACTCATGTAATGGCGGATAGATGAACTGACAACATTGCTAGCGTCACAAAAAGGCGTTTGCTGTCGGTTAGTTCCCTTAATCCGCCAAGAAAATGGAAAGTGCTAAAAAAATAGTGTTGGATAAAAGTGACATTTAAATTGCCATCGGATAATTAAAAAGCAGATTTGTGTCACTCATAACCGACACCACTAGCCATTAAAATAAAAAATATATATAAAAAGCCTATTCCAGTTTTTGCTTAAATAAAATAAATAATTAACGAAATCTAAAAACACAAACCAATTTAACAAATTTCAAATTTTCAATAAATCATAGAATATGAATTGAAAACCAACTAACAAAGTCCAGCTTCACAATAAATTATGGATTCTAATACAAAAACCAACTAAGAAAATTCAAGACCAATTAAGCGAATTTGTAGAAAACTATGGATTTTCAAATTAAAAAATTTCACTTTTGCAGTAATTTTCAAATCAAAACAAAACACAATAGAAAAAAAATCACTTATGCATTGACTCTAAATCAAAATCTAATCTAAAAGAAAAAACAAAGAAAAACAAAAACTCAATTCTCAAATTTACCTTATAGAGGCAAAGAAGGCAGAGATTGGCATCAAATGTCACATCTCGGCCCGGGGTGGATTACTTCCCGGGCCCGCTCCACCACCGTAGCACAATATTGTCTGCTTTGGGCTTACCATTCCCTCACGGTTTTGTTTCTGGGAACTCACGAGCAACTTCCCAGTGGGTCACCCATCATGGGAGTGCTCTGGCCCCCTTCTCACTTAACTTCGGAGTTCCTACAGAACCCAAAGCTAGTGAGCTCCCAAAAGGCCTCGTGCTAGGTAGGGATGGGAATATACATTTAAGGATCACTCCCCTGGGCGATGTGGGATGTTACAATCCACCCCCCTTAGGGGCCCAACGTCCTCGTCGGCACACTTCCGGCCAGGGATTGGCTCTGATACCAATGGTCACATCCCGGCCCGGGGTGGATCACTTCCCAGGCCCGCTTCATCACCGTAGCACGATATTGTCTGCTTTGGCCTTACCATTCCCTCACGGTTTTGTTTTTGGGAACTCACGAGCAACTTCCCAGTGGGTCACCCATCTTGGGAATGCTCTAGCTCCCTTCTCGCTTAACTTCGGAGTTCCGATGGAACCCGAAGCCAGTGAGCTCCCAAAAGGCCTCGTACTAGGTAGGGATGAGAATATACATTTAAGGATCACTCCCCTGGGCGATGTGGGATGTCACAATCCACCCTCCTAGGGGTCCGACGTCCTCGTTGGCACACTACGGCCAGGGTTAGGCTTTGATACCAATTTGTCACATCTCGGCCCGGGGTGGATTACTTCCCGGGCCCGCTCCACCACCGTAGCACGATATTGTCCGCTTTGGGCTTACCATTCCCTCACGGTTTTGTTTCTAGGAACTCACGAGCAACTTCCCAGTGGGTCACCCATCATGGGAGTTCTCTGGCCCCCTTCTCACTTAACTTCAGAGTTCCTACGGAACCCAAAGCTAGTGAGCTCCCACAAGGCCTCGTGCTAGGTAGGGATGGGAATATACATTTAAGGATCACTCCCCTGGGCGATGTGGGATGTTACAATCCACCCCCCTTAGGGGCCCGACGTCCTTGTCGGCACACTTCCGGCCAAGAATTGGCTCTGATACCAATTGTCACATCCCGGCCCGGGGTGGATCACTTCCCGGGCCCGCTCCATCACCGTAGCACGATATTGTACGCTTTGGGCTTACCATTCCACCCGAAGCCAGTGAGCTCCCAAAAGGCCTCGTGCTAGGTAGGGATGGGAATATACATTTAAGGATCACTCCCCTAGGCGATGTGGGATGTTACAATCCACCCCCTTAGGGGCCCGACGTTCTCGTCGGCACACTTCCGGCCAGGGATTGGCTCTGATATCAATTGTCACATCCCGGCCCGGGATGGATCACTTCCCGGGCCCGCTCCATCACCGTAGCACGATATTGTTCGCTTTGGGCTTACCATTCCCTCACGGTTTTTGTTTTTGGGAACTCACGAGCAACTTCCCAATGGGTCACCCATCTTGGGAATGCTCTAGCTCCCTTCTCGCTTAACTTCGGAGTTCCTACGGAACCCGAAGCTAGTGAGCTCCCAAAAGGCCTCGTGCTAGGTAGGGATGGGAATATACATTTAAGGATCACTCCCCTGGGCGATGTGGGATGTTACAATCCACCCCCCTTAGGGGCCCGACGTCCTCGTCGGCACACTTCCGGCCAGGGATTGGTTCTGATACCAAAATGACACACCCCGTCCCGTAGGTAGGGCGTGACGGCCAGCACACCCTACCTACGGGACGGGGTGTGTCATCAAACCCAAGTATCGATTTGTGAAGAAACCTAAAAAAACCAAATTACGAGTCATTCAATCAAAATTAATCAAACCCAAGTATCGATTTCCATCAATAAAGAGACAGAGATACATACATGCTCGTTGACGTAATTTTCGAGATCGGAAAGGATGTCAAAGTTGTAAGGATTATTGGCAAGCAGCTGCTCCACTGCGACGCCACCTGTTGCTGCTGTAGAACCAATCTCCACCTCATTTGAAAGCCAAAACCTTTTTAAATTCGCGACCTGGTGAGGACCAAACCCAGAAAGAAAACTGACAAACTTGAAGACTGAGGTTTGCATAAATGCAATGTCCTAAAGATAGAATTTCGTCCCTACTCTTGTAATTGTAGTTCGGTAGGCGTCCATCTTCCAGGATTCAACAATCTATAATCCAAAGTCGAAGCACTTCAATCTTTAGACTTTGGCGAACTATATATATTTCGTACTCTCAAGACATGACTCGGAATTTGACAAACGAAGAATGAGAGAAACAAAGTGGGGAAACCCTATTTCTCAAGAGTAAAAATTAACTCTAATTTTCTATCTTTAATACCAATGGTTTCATGGGTTTATATAGAACCCAATTACTACTCACTAAATAGATGTAACTTTTCATCTATAAGTACACATCATTTAGCAAAGGAATGCACCTAAATTATATAACATTTCTAAGTAATACGGTTAACACTATTTTTCATTCAATTATTAAAATAATATATTACAATATTTCTGATTATAATATATAATTACCAACAAGTGATGCTTATTGTTGAGCTTTCGTTCATTGGAAAGTTGATATCGAGAATTTTTGCTTGCAACCTACTGAAAATGTTCACTGCTTTTTGGTTGGTTGTTGCGAAATGTTGGGAGATGTTGAGACTCTTGTTTCTTGTAGAAATCAACTGAATATTTTGAGAAACATTAAAAGGACGATAAACTGTACACAAACGACAATTTAATCTGTTTAGTGCCATCTAGTTTTATTTTTATTAAAAGTTTGCAACCTATTTGTGCGTTTTAATATATCCAAAATACTTGTAAACTGATAATACTTTTGGTGCTTGTAACAAATCACTGGTTAAATGCCTCAAACTCGGAGTGGGGATGGTGGAGATTCATTACAGTGGGATTTTTCAATTAGGCAAGCATGGGGTTTTTGTTGAAGAATACTTGCTACGTCGAGGCAGAGGTCACTGTCCATGGAATTACTAGTGAACTGTAGCCAAATTGTAAAATAGTACCAAATGCCTGCTGTATGAAACTTTGGGGTGTAAAATACTAAAAAGTGTCAAATAATGGGTTAAAAACATATTCACTAAACTTGTTAGTCGTGTATATAAAAGTATTGCTTCCGACCTTCATGGTGGATAAAAACATCATTCTCTGTTCTTCATATACTTTTCTTATTTTCGGTTTATTTTTTCCTTCAAAAACTTTATTGTGCAGGGGAGCATAGAATACACAAGACTTTTTCACTGCTAAATCTTGGTTTAGAGCATTTTCACTCATTGTCAAAGGGCGAGGGCTTGGACAATGCCCTTCAACCACGACACCCACCTCCAGCGGGCCGAAAGATGGAGGGCAACTGGTTGTAAATGAAATACACAAAAGAAAGCGTTCGAAGGGTCCGAAATGATGCAGACGCTAAACTGGCCGAATGAATAACAGGCTCTTTTTCCTGTTTGAGGTAAACTGTTCTTCACAAAAACAAAAAGAGCTTTCCCCGTAGACAAGTGAAGCATGCTGCTTAAGATAGGGATAAACTGCCCGACAGACATATCTCTAAGAACCAGGAATCTAGAAGAAACAAGGAAACACGGAATAGAGGTTATTCTCCTTTAAGTGAGAATGAACAAACAATTGGCTAAAATTGTCCGGGAAGTAAACCAATTTCTACGAACTTTCTGAACTAATTTCTACATCCGGATTATAATAAACTGCAGATAAAGGAAATTCATCCAAGCACACATCTGTTACTTAAGGACAGAAAAGCAAGCAAAAAAGTCAAAAGGTCATCCGAACACAGAGCAAATAACAGAAGCCAAGCTCTCTGTTTTTCAAGAACAAAGAGTTACATAGTCAGGATTCCTACAAGTATGTATGAGAACCAGAATGAGAACTCTGGTAACCTCTAAAATCCGTGTGCTCTTTGTCAAATTTTGATTTCAGCTTAGGATGCAAGACCCAACATCGATATTATAAGTGACCAACACCATTGCAATAAAAGCACTGCAAGTCAGGCCTTTTTCCCTTATACACCGTCTCTAGATGACTTGTAGTTGACTGCACATGCTCCAGCTTCTAAACCACTCGCCTTGATTTCCACGTTCATAACTTTCTGCGTACTTCTTCGCTTTGAATTATGGCCCCAAACAGTAGCAAATGATAGAAGCTCAGTATTCATTAAAAAGTCAATGCGAAGATCTTTATAATCTGAGTTTAGACTAGCCAATAACTGCAAGATCTTATCTTCTTCATCCCCTTTAAGCAGGACAACAACATTAGTGGTATGTGGTCTGTAGACATCTAGTTCATTCCACATGCGTTTCAGGCTACCAAGGTGTTGAATGAAAGGATTACTTTCCTGTTGAAGTGCAGCAATATCCTCTTGAGTTGGAAGACTCGAGCAGAATTGTTTTGGTTTCCATATCTCCTTGACTGCCTTCCATAGTTAAAGAGAAGTGTGAAATCCCGTCACCAGTCCCTGGATTTCACTATCCAAATTTTTTGTATTTCCTATTTTCGGGAATTTAATTTAATTTTCATTAGTTTTAGAGTTACAAATCTTGGTTTTTTGTAATTAGTCATTAAAAATCCGTAGACCTTTCGGAGTAACTCTTTGTATTTTTGAACAGAGCTCGATCCACAAATGTGTAGACAAATTGTGCGTGAATCGGAGTTGTAACGAAGGAAAAATAAGCAAGCAAAGGCAGGGGCAGTTCTTCATCAATGGGACTGCTATACATAGGTCGCTCCCTCGACTCGCTTTCGACTCGATTACTGGGAAGCTTTTCAGGCACCGTTTCCGACGAGATCCAACTACCAAAGTCGTCACCACCACCACCATTCGGTTCGTCTCCCTCTCACAATCATAATCCACCCAACCTTTGTTCCGTTTGGTCTCAGTTCGGTGCAATTTGGAGCCGCCGTTTTTCTCAAGCTTCTCGGTCGGTGGTCTTCCATCCCCTACCAGCCAGGCATCACCCACCACCACCACCAAGACACTCACCTGGGTTTGGGCTACAAAACCCAAACATCAGACCAGCCATCGAAGCGACTGCGGCGAAGTGGCGATTATTTCGGCCATCCTTGGCTTCCACGTCGGTTTTCACCGTCTCCGTCCACAGTCAGACTCAAGCGAAGTACAATTGGCTTAATCCCTTCAAAGGTTCTTCTCAGTCTAACCCTCAGGTTAGGTGTAGCCACAAAATAAAATAAAATGAAAAGTTCATACAATGTTCAACAATGGGTTTGTTTTTGGTCATGTCTCAGGATCAGAGTGTATAATGACATGTGGTATAATGAATATTGTCGAACTTGACGTTAAATAATTCTGGAAACGGTTTAAAGTGTAAAAGGTACTGAAAATTTCGAGGACGAAATTTCTATATGGTGGGGAGGATGTGAAATCAGGGGACGGGATTTCACTACTAAAATATTTCGTATTTTGTATTTCAGAAATTTAATTTAATTTTCGTTAATTTTAGTACAAAGTTTTGTAATTAGTTATTAAAAATCTGTAGACCTTGGTCACTATTAGTATTTTTCAATAGAGCTTGAACCCACGAATGCGTAGGCGAAAACTGTGCGGGACTCGGAGTTATTGAAATATTATTGTTGTTGATCGTGGAATTGTGAGTTGTCTGGAACTCTATATTTCCATGCTAGATAATGCCATGAGAATGTTTTGAAGTCATTGCAAATAATTTTTTTTTGGAGCTTAACAAAATAATGAACTACGATTGTAGGCAGTTTCAAACCCTAAGGTTTGGTGCATCCACAAAGTAAAATGAAAATTTCTTACATTGTTGAACTATTAGTTTTTTATTTGTCATGTCTCGAGATCGGAACATGACAATTTTAATAGTATCTGAACTTAGGTATTAAGTTATCGTACCCTTTCATTAGAGTGAGGACTATGAGTGCAAGAAAAAAGGAGAAAAGCAAAAAGCAAAAGTTGACAGCAAAGCAAAACGAAAAAGTTGAAATTGGCTTCCAATATTTCTCAATAGAGCTACAAACCTGTGCCTAAATCCATAGTCGCAACAGCAGTAACTGAGAACCTTCGCGTATTCTTCTATTCTCGCAAAGCAGTGCCTCGGGTTCAAGTTATGTTGCTAATTCAAAGTTCCAAATTTCATTTTAATGGGCATGAATATTGCCTCATTGTGCTCGGGAAGAAAGGTTTGAGTGCTTTGTGTGGGAATTTGAAGAAAGACCCTTGTATGGTTTGAAGATTAAAGTGTGCGAATCTTTCTTTATACAATCTTTTCACTTTCAAATTTTAACAAATCCCAGGTATCCACAATGTATGAATCGGAAAAGAAAGTGCTTTGTGTTGTTGCCTTTTTTTAATGAATCAGAAAAGAAAAAGATTGCACACCGAAATTTATTAAATTTAGTACGGTACAGAGATGAAAAGACATCTCGTCCAATGTGCAGCATGCTCATTGCATAGAGAGATTTTTCAATTTACTCGGAACAGGGAGTGGTATGTCACATGTCATTATATAATTAGAGGGAAGATTTTTTTTAAGTGTATAATAACATGTAGTGTATCATTCCGTGCTCCGATCATATTAAAAAATCTCTTCATTAGATGCTCGTACTTGCTTCTCCAATGACATTATATATAGGTAAGCTCCTCTTGAAGCAAAATATAATTGTATAGCCTTAACAGTTTATTAATCAATTTCAATTTTATTGTCATGGCTTGTTATCTCTTTCAACAAAATGGTTAAATAGTTTTTCTGATTTATATTTAACGGTTTTAGTCTAAACAATATGTGCTTCCATTAACACTAATTTTTTTTTTCAGGGTTTTCGACATCATATTCAGATTCACCTCCAACTCATTACACTCTAAAAATCGCGTCGTTTTCATTGCTAACCAAGCTTTCAGCGGACAAATATGAGTCGGGAGAATTTGAAGCTGCAGGATACAAATGGTAAATCCCACATTATATCATCTGCTAAAGTTTGAGTTTACTGTCATCTTCTGTAAACTTATGTTTCACTCTCGCAACCCGACATTAGTTCTTATGACATTTTCCTTTTTTTGTCATGCAATAATGTGTTTCGTATATCATGTGCTGTGTAAGCTGCCAAAAAAAAAATGTTAGCCATACTGTATGTCTGCCCTCAGGAAACTAGTGCTCTACCCGAATGGAAACAAGAAGAAAAATGTGGAAGGCCACATCTCTGTTTACTTGGAAATGGTTGGAGCTGATTCACTTCAGACTGGAAGAGAAGTATATGTTGATTTCAGGTTCTTTTTGCTTGATCAGAATAAAGGCATGTTCCGGGTTCTTCAAGGTACATTTTACCTACTTCAAAAGTTAATTCTCATCAAGTGAACATATTCATAGACCGGAAATTTTCTTGTTTGCAAATTTCAGTGCTCATTGCTCATTTTCTGATCATTATTTTGTACCTTGCATATTCCATAGATGCCAATAAAAAGGAAAAATGTTTCCATGGGATGATGCGTTATTCGGGATTTGATAAGCTTGTCACTCTTAAATCGTTTACTGATGCTTCCAACGGATATGTTGTTGACGATTCCTGTGTGATTGGAGCTGAGGTCTTTGTTTGTAAAGAAAGAAGAGCTGGCAAGGGAGAGTCAATATCGATGATCAAGGATGCTGTTATGTGCAAGCATGTTTGGGAGGTTGAGAACTTTTCAGAGTTAGGTACTGAATGCTGCAAATCAGAACCTTTCACTGCCGGAAAACGGAAATGGTATCTCTGCTAGGCCCTTTATATTAATACCCTTAATAAGAGAATTTTAAATTTTTAGTCCACTGTATAATCTTGTTTTACCTGCATGAGAACAAAAGGATATGATTTTTGAGTTTCAAACTATATATGCAATTTTAACTACATAACTTTCGTACTCGATGTGATAGATCAAAGTAAAACTTGCTGAAAATTTGCTTCCCATGTACGAGTTTGCTCTTTTAATTCAATCGTAAGGATATGAAGTGAATTGGGTCCCATCCCAAATAACGAGAGATATATAATAAAAAGTCATCATATTCTTCCCAATGTTGCAGGAAGATAAAGCTCTATGCCAAGGGAAATGGCGCTGGAAATGGTACTCATATTTCTCTTTTCTTGGAATTGGATGATCCGGAAACACTTCCTTGTATTTCTCTTTTCTTGGAATCGAGAGATCCAAAAAAAATTGCTGGTTCCAAATTATTTGCAGAGGTTTCACTGCGCATTGTAGATCAAATGCATGCCAAACATAAGTGCTTGAAAGGTAAAGATTGTCCAATTTCAGTGTTTAATTTATGCATCCTTCATAACATCAGGGTGTATTATATGTAGTTACCAACTGGTTCAGTACCTCAAATCCGAGTAGTGGCTGGTCTAAGTTCATTTCGGTGGACACTTTGAATCAGGCAGGCAACGGGTTTTTGGTGAAGGATGCTTGCATAGTGGAGGCAGAAGTCACCGTCCATGGAACTGCAACTACACTGTAGTTGGCATGTCATATGTTTTGGCTGTTGCTAAAAAGATGTTACGAACGAAAGGACTAAAAACCTTGTCACCGTCCATGATGTTGTAAAAGCACCGTCTAGGTGTGGGTATACCATAGTGCTAAGATCCTTGTTCACCAAATGACTTGTGATTGAAGGGTATTTTGATGTTGTTAATTAATTTAGGCTGAAGTTTGTGATTTTTGCGAATTGGAAGGCCGCTTTTCTTGTTTTTAAGTATTATGGGTTTAACATATTGAGCCACTGGCATGCACATTTTTTAACATTAACCTCGTCGTGTGAGGTCTTTTAAGACTAATAAATAGGCAACCTTCGTAGATGATCACTGTGTGTTTGGAGCGGACGTCTTTGTTTGTAAAGAAAGAAGAACAGGAAATGGAGAGTGTCTATCAATGGTCAAGAATGCATGCAAAAGTTTAAAGAAGGTAAAAGATCGGCCCGTAAACATTGTTCGTTTTAGTAAGAATTAAAATTGCAGAATGCGTTTGGAAGCATCCACAAGCAGGTGATGGATACCTTTTCAATGAAACAAAGGCAACCCGTTTGAAGCAAAGCATAACAGTTCAATCTTTAAAAGGTTTCAAGTTAGGAATAACACCTTTAATTTTTCCTTAATAAAAGCGGGAAAACATATTTTATTCTGCCACTGAAAACCGGTTGAATTCTTTGTAATCGAATCTGTTAAAGGAGATATCTCAAATTGATTAAGTAAATATTGTAAATTGGTAAATAGTTATTTACTTGTTATGTATTTGACTTCCTTGTTTGTAGGCTTTAGTTTAGGATCAGGAATGTATATGATCTCATAAATATTTTGTAATCCTTGTTTTCGATCAATACAAGTGAAAGAATTCTACCACACTACGTTTTCTTAGATGGTACCAAAGTGATCGATCTGGGAAGACCACGACACAAGAAATACAAACCCTAGCAACCATAGCCATGGGCGACAAACCAGACAAGTCAACCTCTTCAGGCTTGACTTTGTATCAAAAGTGGGAAAACCCTAATCACCCACTTTACCTCCACCACTCGGATCAGCCTGGCGCCGTACTTGGGTCGCAACAGCTCGTGGAAGACAACTACGGTACATGGGCGCAATCCATGACCATGGCCTTGATGGTCAAAAACAAATTAGGGCTTGTTGATGGAACGATCAAGAAGCCAACTAATGAATAGGTTGAAGAATTACAGCAATGGAATCGGTGCAACAACCTGGTGAAAACATGGTTGCTCGGTTCCATGTCAAAAGAAATCTCAAGAAGTGTCATACACTGCAAGGATCCACAGCAGATGTGGCTCGACCTGCAAGAAAGGTTTTCTCATGTGAACATAGTCCAACTGTTCCACATAGAAAATGAAATCCACAATTGTGTGCAAAGCAACATGACAATAAGCTCTTATTTCACTAAGCTTAAGAGCCTTTGGGATGAACGTGATGTCTTGTGTAAGATCCCGGCATGCCGTTATGAGACAATGAACGAGATAGTGTCGTATGTCGAGACTCAGAAAACAATGAAGTTTCTTATGGGTTTAAATGACTCATATGCTACGATTCGTAGCAACACTCTTTTGCTAGAACCATTGCCCACTATTAACAAGGCTTATGCACTTGTTCTTCGCCATGAGAAACAAGTTGAAGTTTCAAGTGGAAAGAGCAGCACCGCACAACCAGAAGCTGCCGTGTTTGCTGTAAAGGGTGCTGGTCGAGAACCTGAAACTGAAGATGGTGGTCAGCGTTGTGGAAAATGCAACAAGACGAACCATAGCACCAAGAATTGTCGTGTTCATCTCAAGTGCACCTTCTGTGGATGGAAGGGTCACACATTCGAGTTTTGCTGCAAACAGAAGGCAGCGGCTGAAACTGAACAAGGCTGCCCTTCTAAGGGCAACCAAGTCACGGCACATGAAAAGAATGATACAATGCCTAATTTCCCTTTTTCTTAGGAGGACTGTAAGCAAATTCTTCAACTTTTAAACAAGAGCAAATCCTCCTTCGCCAATCAAGTGGGTAATTCTTCGAATCATGAAGAACTTTTTGGTAAAGCATTTTCTTTCGTACGTAATGGAAAGCAAACCATTTAGATTTTGGATAGTGGCGCCACAGACCACATCGTGTGTAGCCCTGAATTCCTCACATCCTCAAAACGTGTTGAAAACCATAATGTTGAATCACCAAATGGTTCCCTTGCTACTGTGACCCATGTCGGCCAAGTGGTTTTCTCTCCCAACCTTGTCCTTGATAATGTTCTATGTGTGCAATTGTTTAGGTTAAACTTAATATCCATTAGCAAATTAGCCTATGATTCCCTATACATCACCATTTTTCTAAAACAATTTTGTGTCATACAGGACCTACACTCGGGGAAGGTGATTGGGACGGGAATTGAACATGAGGGACTCTACTATCTCGACCCACCAAGGAAGGGAACCTGCAATACCATAACCACCATGAGTTCTAGCTTTTGGCACCAACGCCTCTGGCACCCATCACATAAAGTGTCCATGTTATTTCCCTTTTTACACAATAAAACTTGTGATTCAAAGAAATGTTTCATTTGCCCATTGGCTAAACAAACAAGATCATCTTTTCCATTGAGTTCTATATCTACTAAGTCATGTTTTGAATTAATCCATGTTGACATTTGGGGTGGTTATCAAGTTGGTTCAATTTCAGGTGCAAAATATTTTCTCACCATTGTAGATGATCATACTAGGTGCACATGGGTTTATTGATGAAACACAAATCTAACACACAAGATCTCCTTGTTCAATTTATTCACATATGGTCGAAAATCAGTTCAACACTAAAGTCAAAGTGGTTCGAAGTGACAATGGTCCCGAGTTCAAACTTGACACATTCTATAAACTCAAAGGTATTCTTCACCTAAGTAGTTGCGTCAACACACCACAACAAAATGGTGTTGCTAAACGCAAACATAGGCACTTGTTAAATGTCGCTCGAGCCCTACTTTTCCAAGCCACCCTTCCTAAACGTTTTTGGGGGACTCCATTCTTACTTCGGCCTATCTCATAAATCGCACACCCACGCCTTTCCTTCAAAGGCAAACACCATACCAAATATTGTTTCACAAGGAACCTAATTTCACGCATTTGCGTGTTTTTGGGTGTTTATGTTTTGCATCAACTCATGCACAAAAACCTTCCAAGTTTGATCCTCGTGCACATCGTTGTCTTTTTCTTGGGTATCCTTATGGTCAAAAGGGTTATCGGTTATTTGATATCACACTTCAAAAGGTTTTTGTGTCAAGGGATGAAAGGGGGAGACTCAAGCATGCAAGCTACACAAATCCTTGTATGGTTTAAAACAAGCCTCAACACAATGGTTCATTAAGCTTTCCACTGCTCTCAAGGCTGTTGGGTTTCACCAATCATGGTCTGACTATTCATTGTTCGTCCGAAGTCATCAAGGTAACTTCATCGCTTTGTTGGTTTACGTTGATGATGTAATCTTGGCAGGAAATAATTTACAAGAAATTGAAGAAACAAAACAGTTTCTCTCGCAACAATTCAAATTGAAAAACTTGAACCAACTTAAATATTTCTTGGGGATAGAGGTCGCACGGTCCAACAGTGGCATCACTTTGTGCCAATGAAAATATGCATTGGATATATTAGATGATGCTGGATTTTTATGTAACATCCCACATCGACCAACGGAGAGGGGGTGATGTGCCTTATATGTACATGCCCACCTCCATATAGCACGAGGCCTTTTGGGGACTCACTGACTTCGAATTCCATCGAAACTTCAAAGTTAAGCGAGTTCAGGCGAGAGCATTCCTAGGATAGGTGACCCACTGGGAAGTTCTTATCTGAGTTCCCATAAACAAAATCGTGAGGGCGTGGCCCAAAGCGGACAATATCGTGCTACGACGGAGCCGGTCTGGGATGGGACAAAATGGTATCAGAGCCACTCTGCTGTTCGGTGTGAGTGTACCGATGAGGACGTCGGGCCCCTAAGGGGGGTGGATTGTAACATCCCACATCGACCAACGGAGAGGGGTGATGTGCCTTATATGTACATGCCCACCTCCATATAGCAGGAGGCTTTTTGGAGACTCACTGACTTTGGATTCCATCAGAACTCCGAAGTTAAGTGAGTTCGGGCGAGAGCGTTCCTAGGATGGGTGACCCACTGGGAAGTTCTCGTCTGAGTTCCCAAAAACAAAACTGTGAGGGCGTGGCCCAAAGCGGACAATATCGTGCTACGACGAAGCCGGTCTGGGATGTGACATTTTAGGTGCCAAACCTTCACGATTTCTCGTATAGCAAAATATTTCTCTCACACAAGCAGAAGGAAAGCTTATGGTCGATGCTTCATCATACAGAAGGCTTGTAGGTAGATTAATGTACCTGACCATAACAAGGCCAGACTTAGCCTATATCGTGCACATGTTGAGTCAGTTTATGGAAAAGCTTCGACAACCACACCTTAAGGCAGCACACAAGGTTCTCAAATACATCAAAAATGCACCGGGACAAGGTATATTTTTGCCATCTACAGGATCATTACAATTGAAGGCATTTTGTGATGCCGACTGGGCTAGATGCAAAGACACAAGGAGATCGATAATAGGTTACTGTATTCAACTCGGTCAAGCACTGATATCTTGGAAAACCAAGAAGCAAACTACTGTCTCTCGTCCCAGTGCAGAGGCTGAGTACCGTTCCATGGCCACCATATGTTATGAGATTACATGGTTGAAGAACATTTTGAAGGATTTGAAAGTGAGTCATCCACAACCAGTCACGTTGTTTTGTGACAACCAAGCAGCCATATACATCGCTTCGAATCCAGTATTTCATGAGAGAACAAAGCATATAGAAATTGATTGTCATTTGGTAAGAGATAAGATCTAAGGAGGAATAGTTCGTACGACATACATACGAGCGACTGATCAGCCAGCTGACATCTTCACCAAATCGTTGAGTTCAATGCAATTTGAAACATTACTCAACAAGTTGGGTGTTATTAATATACACTCCAACTTGAGGGGGAGTGTTAAAGAAGATATCTCAAATTGATTAAGTAAATATTGTAAATTGGTAATTAGTTATTTACTTGTTATGTATTTGACTTCCTTGTTTGTAGGCTTTAGTTTAGGATCAGGAATGTATCTGATCTCATATATATTTTGTAATCCTTGTTTTCGATCAATACAAGTGAAAGAATTCTACCACACTACGTTTTCTTAGAGAATCATCGGAAAATTAAGTTTATCGACATGACTAGTCTTAACTTCGATGACCAAGATGGTGAGATGCTCTATCTGTTTGCTTGAGTGTGTTGGATTTGAAAGCAGTAACTAATGTACACATTTTATTTCAGGGATTTTGAGAACAATTTCGGATGCACCACCAACTCATTACACGGTAAAAATCCAGTCGGTTTCATTGCTCACCGAAAAATCACTGGAGAAATATGAATCCGGGGACTTTGAAGCCGGAGGATACAAATGGTTCAATCCTTTCTCTCAATTTCTAAGAACAAATTCTTACTATTTCTTTTTTTCGTAAGCTTTGCAATAATTGCTAGTAATTTCTTCTTATTTTAGTATTATCTTCTTATTTTCGAGCTGCTTAATTTAGAGTACTATAACTTGTTGTTTTGCTGCAGGAAACTGGTTTTCTATCCAAATGGAAACAAGAACAGGAATATAAAAGAGCACATCTCCCTCTACTTGGTAATGTCAGCATCAAATGCTCCCCAGATTTCTACAGAAGTGTATGCTGTTTTCAGGTTATTTTTGCTCGATCAGAACAACGGAACTACTTTGTTTTTCAAGGTACTATTTCTTTTATTCAATTCAAAATATAAACAAGCTTATAGTTCTCATAATTGCAAAGCACCGTCTCATTTTCTTATATGTTTTCCCTGTGCATTGCTTAGAACAAAAGGAAAGGCGCTTTCATGGGATGAAACCCGATTGGGGGTTCGATCAATTTCTCTCGCACAAAGTTTTCACTGAAGCTTCCAATGGATTCCTCATTGATGACACCTGTGTGGTCGGAGCGGAGGTCTGTGTTTCTAAAGAGAGTAGGACAGGTAAAGGAGAGTGTCTATCGATGGTAAAGGATCCTGTTATGTACAAGAATATTTGGAGGATTGACAACTTCTCACAGCTAGACGGCGAATCCTACGACTCAAACGTATTCATTGCCGGAGACCAGAAATGGTATGTAACCATAAACTTGCTAGACTTCGCTTCCTGTATAAGAAATTTCTCTCGAAGACATCGGAAACTTAAGAAGAGTCAAGTAAAAGTTTTATAAATGTGTTGGTTGTTTTGCGGGAAGATACAGCTCTATCCCAAGGGAAAAGGCAATGGAGTTGGTACTCATCTGGCTCTTTATCTGGCATTAGCTGAACCGAAATCTCTTCCTCCTGGCTGTAAAATATTTGCAGAGTTCACCCTCCGCCTCCAAGACCAGGCGCATGCCAGGCATCAGTTTGGTAAAGGTAAGGATCTGCCTAATCCTATTGCTGCTTAATCGGATGATGAAATAAGGATTCGAACAAGTTACAAACTTTTAAATTAAGGGTGGTTTTATTGCCGCCCCCTATGATTCTCAAATTCGACCCATCAACGACCACGACGCACGTGTTCTTCGTGGCGTTTGAATCTCGATGGCATACGACAATTTCTGGTTAGTTGTTGCGAAATGTTGGGACTCTTGTTGGGCTTCTAGTAGAAAGCAACTGAACATTTTGAGTAACCCTCAAAGGACGATAAACCGTACATAGACGACAAAATTTAATCTGTTTAGCGCCATCTAGTTCTATTTTTTATTAAAAGTTCGCAACCTATTTGTGCATTTTAATCCAAAACTACTTGTAAACTGATAATATTTTTGGTGCTTGTGGGAAATCACTGGTTCACTGTCTTAAATTCGGAGTGGGGATGGTGGAGATACATTACACTGGGACTTTTCTATCAGGCAAGCATGAGGTTTGTGTTAAATGATACTTGCTTTGTCAAGGCAGAGGTCACTATCCATGGAATTACTAGTGCACTGTAGCCGAATTGTAAAATAGTGACAAATGCCAGCTGTGTAAAATTGGGGGGTCTAAAATACTAAATAATGTGAAATAAGGTATTAAAAACATATTCATTAGACTTGTTAGTCGTGTATATGAAAGTATTGCTTCCGACCTTCAAGGTGAATAAATACATCATTCTCTGTTCATAAGCTTTTCTTGTTTTCGGTTTCTATTTTCCTTCAAAAAATTTATTGTGCAGGGAAGCATAGAATACACGAAACTTTTTATCTTGGTTTAGAACATTTTCATTGTCAAAGGGCAAGGGCTTGGAAAATGCCATTCAACCACGAAATCCAACTGCAGCAGGCAGAATGATGGAGGGCGACTGGTGGGCCTGCAAAGCATGCCCAAATGCCCGCTTGAGCTAGCGGTTAAGGCAGACGTCAATATTACATCGGCAACGTTTCTGATTTTTTTTGTGTTTGGTGCGTATAATACACCCACGAATGGAGGAGAGTGGCCGACAGCTTCTACAACAGTGGGCCCCGCACATGAGCGCCAACAGGGGATCCCAACGACTCTATAACTGGCACTATGATAGTCGTTGAATTTCAACGACCTGATAATTTGTACCATTGGATTTCTAATGGTCAAACGGTTAAAGTACCCATAACATCCCATACTTTGAGGCACTGCAAGAAATCCCTTTTTTTCGTGCAACCTCAATTCGACAACTCGGGTAGTTTAGGGAGGAAAAGTTTGGAAATTTATTAGGACCGGAAAGAAAAATGAGACAATACATAATTGGTAAATGTTGCATCATTAAAAGTACGAACTTTATAGAATTCACAATGAATCAAATATACAACGAAAATGATAATATAGAGTGAAGCACGCCACACGGTCCCGTTCGGATTGAATACAAGTTAACAGTGAATACTTACAAGTCACTAATATGGACGAGGCGATTAGATGATTAGGGGAGGAGATGGCAAGGTTAACCAAAGGTTTTCTCGCTGCTGTAACACATATACAGGAAATCGTCATCCTCCTTGTAAGTTTCATAGATGGAATCCAGCAACTGGCTGTAAATGAAATACACAAAAGAAAGCATTAGAAGCCTTGAAAATGATGCAGACGCTTAACTGGCTGAATGAATAATAGACTCTTTTACCTGTCTGAGGTAAAGTGTTCTTCACAAAAACAAAAAGAGCTTTCCCCGTAGACAAGTGAAGCATGCTGCTTAAGATATGGATAAAACTGCCCTACAGACATATCTCTAAGAACCAGGAATCTAGAAGAAACAAGGAAACACGGAATAGAGGTTATTCTCCTTTAAGTGAGAATGAACAAACAATTGGCTAAAATTGTCCGGGAAGTAAACCAATTTCTACGAACTTTTTGAACTAATTTCTACATCCGGATTATAATAAACTGCAGATAAAGGAAATTCATCCAAGCACACATCTGTTACTTAAGGACAGAAAAGCAAGCAAAAAAGTCAAAAGATCCTCCGAACACAGAGCAAATAACAGAAGCCAAGCTCTCTGTTTTTCAAGAACGAAGAGTTACATAGTCAGGATTCCTACAAGTACGTATGAGAACCAGAATGAGAACTCTGGTAACCTCTAAAATCCGTGTGCTCTTTGTCAAATTTTGATTTCAGCTTAGGATGCAAGACCCAACATCGATATTTTAAGTGACCAACACCATTAAAATAAAAGCACTCCAAGTCAGGCCTTTTTCCCTTATACACCGTCTCTAGATGACTTGTAGTTGACTGCACATGCTCCAGCTCTTAAACCACTCGCCTTGATTCCCACGTTCATAACTTTCTGCGTACTTCTTCGCTTTGAATTATGGCCCCAAACAGTTGCACATGATAGAAGCTCAGTATTCATTAAAAAGTCAATGCGAAGATCTTTATAATCTGAGTTTAGACTAGCCAATAACTGCAAGATCTTATCTTCTTCATCCCCTTTAAGCAGGACAACAACATTAGTGGTATGTGGTTTGTAGACATCCAGTTCATTCCACATGCTTTTCAGGCTACCAAGGTGTTGAATGAAAGGATTACTTTCCTGTTGAAGTGCAGCAATATCCTCTTGAGTTGGAAGACTCGAGCAGAATTGTTTTGGTTTCCATATCTCCTTGACTGCCTTCCATAGTTAAAGAGAAGTGTGAAATCCCGTCCCCAGTCCCCGGATTTCACTATCCAAATTTTTTGTATTTCCTATTTTTGGGAATTTAATTTAATTTTCATTAGTTTTAGAGTTACAAATCTTGGTTTTTTGTAATTAGTCATTAAAAATCCGTAGACCTTTCGGAGTAACTCTTTATATTTTTTAATAGAGCTCGATCCACAAACGTGGAGACAAATTGTGCGTGAATCGGAGTTGTAACGAAGGAAAAATAAGCAAGCAAAGGCAGGGGCAGTTCATCATCAATGGGACTGCTATACATAGGTCGCTCCCTCAACTCGCGTTTGACTCGATTACTGGGCAGCTTTTCAGGCACCATTTCCGACGAGATCCAACTACCAAAATCGTCGCCACCACCACCATTCGGTTCGTCTCCCTTTCACAATCATAATCCACCCAACCTTTGTTCCGTTTGGTCGTAGTTCGGTGCGATTTGGAGCCGCCGTTTTTCTCAAGCATCTCGGTCAGTGGTCTTCCATCCCCGACCACCCAGGCATCACCCGCCACCACCACCAAGACACTCACCTGGGTTTGGGCTACAAAACCCAAACATCAGACCAGCCATCGAAGCGACTGTGGCGAAGTGTCGATTATTTCGGCCATCCTTGGCTTCCACGTCGGTTTTCACCGTTTCCGTCCACAATCAGACTCAAGCGAAGTACAATTGGCTTAATCCCTTCAAAGGTTCTTGTCAGTCTAACCCTAAGGTTAGGTGTAGCCACAAAATAAAATAAAATGAAAAGTTCATACAATGTTCAACAATGGGTTTGTTTTTGGTCATGTCTCAGGATCAGAATGTATAATGACATGTGGTATAATGAATATTGTCGAACTTGACGTTAAATAATTCTGGGAACGGTTTAAAGTGTGAAAGGTATTGAAAATTTCGAGGACGAAATTTCTATATGGTGGGGAGGATGTGAAATCCGGGGATGGGATTTCACTACTAAAATATTTCGTACTTTGTATTTAAGAAATTTAATTTAATTTTCGTTAATTTTAGAGTTACAAAGTTGGGTTTTTGTAATTAGTTATTAAAAATCTGTAGACCTTGGTCACTATTAGTATTTTTCAATAAAGCTCGAACCCACGAATGTGTAGGCGAAAACTGTGCAGGACTCGGAGTTATTGAAATATTATTGTTGTTGATTGTGGAATTGTGAGTTGTCTGGAACTCTATATTTTCATGTTAGATAATGCCATGAGAATGTTTTGAAGTCATTGCAAATAAATTTGTTTTTGAAGTCATTGCAAATAAATTTTTTTTGGAGCTTAACAAAATGATGAACTACGATTGTAGGCAGTTTCAAACCCTAAGGTTTGGTGCATCCACAAAGTAAAATGAAAATTTCTTACATTGTTGAACTATTAGTTTTTTATTTGTCATGTCTCGAGATCAGAACGTGACAATTTTAATAGTATCTGAACTTAGGTATTAAGTTATCGTACCCTTTCATTAGAGTGAGGACTATGAGTGCAAGAAAAAAGGAGAAAATCAAAAAGAAAAAGTTGACAGCAAAGCAAAAAGAAAAAGTTGAAATTGGCTTCCAATATTTCTCAATAGAGCTACAAACCTGTGCCTAAATCTATAATCGCAACAGCAGTAACTGAGAACCTTTTCGCTATTCTTGCAAAGCAGTGCCTAGATTATAACTGGTTCAGTGCCCCGGGTTCAAGTTATGTTGCTAATTCAAAGTTCCAAAATTTCATTTTAATGGGCATGACTATTGCCTCATTGTGCTTGGGAAGAAAGGTTTGTGTGCTTTGTGTGGGAATTTGAAGAAAGACCTTTGCATGGTTTGAAGATTGAAGTGTACGCGTCTTCCTTTATACAATCTTTTCACTTTAAAATTTTAACAAATTAATCCAAGGTATCCACAATGTATGAATCGGAAAAGAAAGTGCTCTGTGTTGCTTTTTTTTTTTTTTAATGAATCGGAAAAGAAAGAGATTGCACATCGAATTTATTAAATTTAGTACGGTACAGAGATGAAAAGACATATCCCATCCAATGTGCAACAAGCTCATTGCATGGAGAGATTTTTCAATTTACTCGGAATACGAAGTAGTATGCCACATGTCATTATATAATTAGAGGAAAGATTTTTTTTAAGTGTATAATAACATGTGGTGTATCACTCCGTGTTTCGATCATACTAAAAAATCTCTCCATTAGATGCTCGTACTTGCTTCTCTAATGACATATATAGGTAAGCTCCTCTTGAAGCAAAAGGTAATTGTATAGCCTTAACAGTTTGTTAATCAATTTCAATTTTATTGCCATGGCTTGTTATCTTTTTCAACAAAATGGTCAAATAGTTTTTCTGATTTATATTAACGGTTTTAGTCTAAGCAATATGTGCTTCCATTAATACTATTTTTGTTTTTCAGGGTTTTCGACATCATATTCAGATTCACCTCCAACTCATTACACTCTAAAAATCGCATCGTTTTCATTACTAACCAAACTTTCAGCGGACAAATATGAGTCGGGAGAATTTGAAGCTGCAGGATACAAATGGTATATCCCACATTATATCATCTGCTAAAGTTTGAGTTTAACATCATCATCTGCAAACTTATGTTTCACTCTCACTACCCGACATTAGTTCTTATGACATTTTCCTTTTTTTGTCATGCAATAATGTGTTTCGTATATAATGTGCTGTGTAAGCTGCCAAAACAAAAAAGATGTTAGCCATACTGTATGTTTGCCCTCAGGAAACTAGTGCTCTACCCGAATGGAAACAAGAAGAAAATTGTGGAAGGCCACATCTCTGTTTACTTGGAAATGGTTGGAGCTGATTCACTTCAGACTGGATGCGAAGTATATGTTGATTTCAGGTTCTTTTTGCTTGATCAGAATAAAGGCATGTTCCTGGTTCTTCAAGGTACATTTTACCTACTTCAAAAGTTAATTCTCATCAAGTGAACATATTCATAGACCGGAAATTTTCTTGTTTGCAAATTTCAGTGCTCATTGTTCATTTTCTGATCATTATTTTGTACCTTGCATATTCCATAGATGCCAATAAAAAGGAAAAATGTTTCCATGGGATGATGCGTTATTCGGGATTTGATAAGCTTGTCACTCTTAAATCGTTTACTGATGCTTCCAACGGATATGTCGTTGACGATTCCTGTGTGATTGGAGCTGAGGTCTTTGTTTGTAAAGAAAGAAGAGCTGGTAAGGGAGAGTCAATATCGATGATCAAGGATGCTGTTATGTGCAAGCATGTTTGGAAGGTTGAGAACTTTTCTGAGTTAGGTACTGAATGCTGCAAATCAGAACCTTTCACCGCCGGAGAACGGAAATGGTATCTCTGCTAGGCTCTTTATATTAATACCCTTAATAAGAGAATTTTAAATTTTTAGTCCACTGTATAATCTTGTTTTAACTGCATGGGAACAAAAGGATATGATTTTTGAGTTTGAAACCGTATATGCAATTTTAACTACATAACTTTCGCACTAGATGTGGTCGATCACTGTAAAATTTGCTGAAATTTTGCTTCCCATGTACGAGTTTGCTCTTTTAATTCAATCCCAAGGATGTGAGGTGAATTGGGTCCCATCTCAAATAACGAAGACAAATAATAAAAGGTCATCATATTCTTCCCAATGTTGCAGGAAGATACTGCTATATCCCGCGGGAAATGGCGTTGGAAAGTGTACTCATATTTCTCTTTTCTTGGAATTGGATGATCCAAAAACACTTCCTCGTATCTCTTTTGTCTCGGGATTGAGTGATCCAAAAAAACTTGCAGAGTTTTCACTGCGCATTGTAGATCAAATGCATGCCAAACATGAGTGCTTTGAAGGTAAAGATTGTCCTATTTCAGTGTTTTATTGCATGCATCCTTCATAACATCGGGGTGTATTATGTGTAGGTAACAACTGGTTCTGTACCTCAAATCCGACTTGGGGCTGGACTAAGTTCATTTCGCTGGACACTTTGAATCAGGCAGGCAATGGGTTTTTGGTGAAGGATGCTTGCACAGTGGAGGCAGAGATCACTGTCCATGGAACTGCAACTGTACTGTAGTTGGCATGTCGTATGTTTTGGCTGTTGCTAAAAAGAAAGATGTTAAGAATGAAAAGACTAAAAACCTTGTCACTGTCCATGATGTTGTAAAAGCACCGTCTAGATGTGGGTATACCATAGTGCTAAAATCCTCGTTCACCAAATGACTTGTGATTGAAGGGTATTTTGATGTTTTTAATTAATTTTGTCTGAAGTTTGTGATTTTTGCAAATTGGAAGGCCGCTTTTCTTCTTTTTACATTTGCGTTTAACATATTGAGCCATTGGCATGCACATTTTTTGACATTTCATCTCGTCATGTGAGGTCAGTTAAGACTAATAAATAGGCAACCTTTGTAGATGATCACTGTGTGTTTGGAGCGGACGTTTGTAAAGATAGAACAGGAAATGGAGAGTGTCTATCAATTCTCAATAATGCATGCATGAGTTTAAAGAAGGTAAAAGATCGGCCTGGTACGCTGAGTGTTTAACTGTATATATTGCCATACAAGTTAGGGGTGGGCATGGCCAGGCCGAGCCCAAATTTGAAGAGACCAGACCGGACCCATTTAAAAATCTAACGGGACGGGTATAGCAATTCTGAGTTTTGGAACCGAACCTAACACGGCCCGTTTGTCCAATTACTCTTTTTTTCTCTTAATTTTTTTTTTTGTTGTTGAATTTTCCTTTGAAATGCAGCAAAGAAAACCTTGATGAAAAACAAATCTGGAAAGTTCTTTCTGCAATAATCTAGAAGGCTATAGGCTTGAGATCTTTGGGGGCTCTTGGGGGGCTGAAGAGGTGAGAAAGTAGCGTCTCCAGTGGCTGCACATCATTCGAACTCAGAATTAGGTAGGATTGTATTTGCAATTGCTAAGAAAATTTCGGCTCCATCATCGTTCTTTGCTGAAGTGGGTGTGTTCTCCCAATTAGGTGTAGTCAATTTGGATTTCACGGGATTTTAATAGACTTTTTTTAAATGACAGATTTCAAAGGATTTTAAAAGATTCTCAATTCTATATGGATTTCGTCAGATTTATATGGATTTCTAATATAGATTTCTATGGATTTGTATGGATTTCTTTCGTGGATTTCTCAAGATTTATATGGACTTCTTTCAAAGATTTTTTAGGATTTTACTCTTAGGATTTTACCCTTAATCATAGACTAGGAGACATCTAATCTAAATAGGATTGCTATCCGGTAGTTCATTATCATAATCTCCACAATAGACCAAGAAATACTAATTGACAAGTCTACTGCTTACAAAGTGTAAGAAAGTCACGCACTAATCTAAAATCAAATAACAATTAAACACAAATTCATTTCAGAAAAGAACGAAAAACATCGATATAGAAACCTGAGAAAAAGTGGAGAGTGTTCCACGAACACTATGATCAAGTAGAGTTCGAATTTCCTCAACTGGGAGAAGCCAAGCAGCCTTTTTCCATTAACAACAACCAAAATTCAATAGAGCTAAATCCTACATTCCCACATTCAATTTCCTACACTTATAGTCTAATAGCAATAGTACATTATCCAAATTCAACAAAGCTAAATCCTATATTCTCACATAATATCATTAATTAAATTAAACACATCATTCATTAAACATAATATCATTAATTAAATTAAGCACATCATTCATTAAACATAATCCAACATAATTCAGTTAACAAAAAGTATGAATAAGCCAATTAAACATAATCCAAAATAAAACGAACAAAAAAAACTAAATGTATCATGAGTCATATCATTTCAAATTATAGCGTATCTAATTTGACCTCTCTTCCAGTGACATCTTCATAAATGCATCCTTTTTGGTTTTAGTATCGAGCAAAGTGACCACTTGATAGCGAGCAGGTTCATCCAAATTTGGGGTTTCCTTGATGGCATCCCATATAGAATTTTGTCTCTCTCTCTATCATTATCCCTTTTCTGCAACATACTATGGACTCCTCGGAAGTCAGTGGCAATTGAACTGAGAGTAAGTGAAATATTTTCCATAATTCTAGCTTGATTAGTGGTCTCAGATGATCTAGTATTCCCTTGGTATTGGGTTCTGTTTCGTTTCCTACGGTTGGTGATTTCTGGGGGAATCTCTGAGCTAGTGACTTGAGTGGGTAAGAATGGGGATGATTGATCGAATGATGAAGTTTGGTGTGATGCTTGGTTTTGATTTAGTACAAAGCCCCCATTTTCCTCATCGTAAAACAAGTTCTCTATTCCAACTTGTTAATTTTCCTCCGTTCCACCTTGTCTATCTTCCACTACAAAAGTTCTTGCATCAGTTTCCTCACCCAATCCCAATGAGTGTTTTCTAGTAGCAGTTGCATCCCCAAGTACGATTTGCAAATCTTCAAAGTCATCACAAGATTCTTTACGAATGCTTCTTTAGTCTGGGTGGGCCTACAAAATAAACAAGAAAATCACAATTGTTCAATAAACTATAAGTATACATTCAAGTTACATATAATATTTTAAATAAAAGCCAAGAAGCTCACCCTAAAGTATTCTTCCCAAACTTCGTCATCAGCAACAAATCTCTTTGTGTTTACATCCCACCCAAAGTCAGAGTTGCTTCCCATAAGTTGACTATACTTTCCATATTCTTTCTTAAAATATCTCATTCGACTTGTGTAATGCTTATAAGTTTTATTACACTTTAGTCTTTCATTAAGTGTCGGAAGTATTCTTGTCGTCACAATATCTTTGGTTAGCAAGCCATTAGCATCACGCCATCCACGCAATGTAGCTTCAACGAGCAATTGTAACAACACTTTGCTCTCTTCCAAAGTCCAAGCGCTATAATCACTTTTGGCCTTCACTTTTTCAATTTCTTGTTGTTCGTCTCCCATTTCTAATTACTAGTATGATGGAAGCAATAGCAGTAACAAAAAATCAATTCAAGACATACTTAACAAAAAACCATCCGAATCATATAATATGCAATGAGTTAATAAAGCAACAAAGTACCTTAATTAACCAAACAAATACAGTAAGCTCTAGTCTAATCATAATAACCAAATTCATGAAAAAATGCTAATCATAATAACCAAATTCAATACAACAAACAAAACTAGGGAAAATATTCAATCTAAACTCTTAACAAATGAATAGAATAATGCGAATGACCTATGAATGATCATTTGTAGAAACCAAAAATCACCACATCAACAATAGTCGGAAAGAATCTCCAAAAGTTGACATATACAAAAAGAGAAACAATTTCCTCAAGCAAGAAAAACAAGAAATTATAAAGAGGGACAAATAAAAGGTAAAAACACCTGTTATTTTTAAGGGTTTGTCAACAAAAATGAAAAGCTCAGTTTAGCTAAAAAAACCACACATGCAAGTGTCACAAGAAACAGGCCAATGAAAATCATAATGATATATATACACACACACTATATATATATATATATATATATATATGCATATAATATATGCAGAACACACACATCTAAACCAAAAATTCAGAACACACTATTCAAGATACTAACTTGCTATAAGCTTTATCATCATACGATTCTCACTTAGACCAAGTAAACAAACCTAGTGCTGAAGAAATCTCGTTATGGTTGAAATCATACGATAAAGAAAGGCATCAATTCAAGGATTTTCCCAACCATAAAGGATTATATAAGAGATTTTAGAGCAAAGTTCCAGTTCACGAAACCTTTGAAACTACCCTCTTTTTTATAGCGGAAAGAAAAGTGGACTAGTGATCAGAAACTAGAATTTTGATCCTTAATTAACCAAACAATGACAATGGAGAACTAAACATAGATTAAGAACTAAACCCAAATACACTTCTAATAAAAAAGAACAATTCTTGAATTCTCACAGACCACATATATTTAAGAAATAATAAAAACCCATCAAATTTTATTCAATCCCCTTTCAATTATTTGGAGTAAAATATCCAAAGTTCCTCTCGGCTGGTTAAAAAAACATGCATATTAGCTAATCTATCAAACTGAAAAACAATACAACTGAAAAATAATCAACACAAAAAGCATGAATTCGAATAAGCTAGGGATATGTGGTATTATACGTATAGATATATATGTATGAGAAGGAAGTAAGGGAGTAATTGATAAGTACAAATGCAGCAGTAATCTGTGAAACAAATCAACCATACCAGAATATACAAGTTGGGAAGAGAAAGCAATACCTTGAGGGGATAGAGGAAGACTGTTCCACTTCTGTGATGAACTTGGAAAGAAATCACATGGGGTAGGGTTGGATTCTTGATGGCCCTTTATATTTATACTATCCACTCTCAAATCCCTCAGCCATTAAAATCCTAATAAATCTTTGACATTCTCACTACCCCTTGATTTAAATGTATTCTTTAAACTCTTAATCGACTACCCCTTGATTTGGGTGTATTCTTCAAAATCCTCTTAAATCCTAATTTGACTACACCATGATTTCAGAATCTTTTAAAATCCTCTTTTAAAACTCTAATCGACTACACCCATATTTTAAAGTCTATTAAAATCCTACCAAATCCTAATTTGACTACACCCATAAATGTCTCGTCTGAATGTACAGGGTGAGTTGAAGCAAGTGAGGTCCTCGTCGTAGAGGACGGAGACGAAGAAGATGAAGGCAAGGAGGGTGAAGTGGTAGGGAGAGAGTCCGCGGAGGAGAATATCTTATTAAAATTAACGAAAAACACAAACAAATTCATAAATTTCAAGTCTTTTCCCAGAGAAACTCAAATCCCAGCAACTAAATTTGGAGTAAACTCAAATCCCAACAAATAAACCAAAAATTGGACAGTGAAGGTGCCCAAACCGACAGAAAAATACCTGGCGGGAATGAGACAGCCAGGTAATCGACGGCATGAGGGAGAAGCTGAACCACAAGGTGGCCTCCAATGAGAACCACTGACGAGCCCTTGCATAGTCGTGTAAAATCCAGAGAACGCACATGCGCTCTGCAACATCCAGAGTCAAAAATTCGAATTGAAACCCCCAAATCGGAAGAAAATTGAGGAAAATTTGAAAGCTTTACCCCTGAGAGTGATGGAGTGCTCATGGCGGGCAGGCGGGCGGTTTGGCTGGTGGATTTGCGGCGGCGATGTGAGATCGGAGAATTAGACTTCAGGTGGAAGGAAAGTATGGATCATACGGGTTGCGGAACGGTCAGATCGGATGATGAATGTTTGATCAGGCGGTGAATATTAAATATAAAAATGGGGAAAAGATGAGACGATTGTGAGAGGGCTTGAGTCTGCGACGGCAGAAGACGCGGAACTCAAGGATCTGGAAAGTGAGCATGGGCAAGAAACATGAGTGAAGGTTGTTGAAGAGGAGAGAATCGAGCCAGCGGTGATATTGTTGAAGAGGAGCGAATCGAGCCAGCGGGATGTCATCGAGGATGATGGGTGGTGCCGTCGTGTTGGTCGCGACGACGGAGGAGAAGACGACTGAGAGTTGGATTCGAGGGAAGTGACTGATTCTGGAATTTGGAGTGGACTCGGGAGGAAGGATGACTAGGGTAAAAACTATCGATTGAGATTGGATGATAGTTTATCATTTAATCTCGTCTGTCCATTACAATTACAAACGAGCTGGTCCAGGTACCCTTCTATACTTCTAGAACCGGCCCGGCCCGGCCCGCCCTGTTTCTCTTTTTAAAAATTAGGAACAGGCATGTATTCCGGGTACCCTTCATTTGTATTAGATTTCGGATATTGTTAAAATGATGTTAATGAACTTATGAATACGAATGAAGTTCTGCGTCCATAGTAGGGTTTGTACACAATTAAAGTGGCGTTCTATAGAACCCTAGAGCTGCAGTCCCTTCCCACTTGTACCAAAAGTGGCGTTCAAAAATCTGTCGTGTGAGAAATATGTCGAGTCTTGACCAGTAAATTTCAAGTAGCATCTTGTGTTTAGCAAAACTTTGTTTGGCTCGTCTAATCTTAACTTGTTTGACAATGCTAAACCGTAAACATTGTTCCTTTTAATAAGAACTAAAATTGCAGAACATGTGTTTGGAAGCACCCACAAGCAGGTATTGGATACCTTTTCAATGAAACAAAGGCAACCCTTCAGAAGCAAAGCATATCAGTTCAATCTTCAAACAGGTTTCAAGTTAGGAATAACACCTTTAATTTTTCCTTAATAAAAGCGGGAAAACATATTTTATTCTGCCACTGAAAACCGGTTGAATTCTTTGTAATCGAATCATCGGAAAATTAAGTTCATCGACATGACTAGTCTTAACTTCGATGATCAAGATGGTAAGATGCTCTATCTGTTTGCTTGAGTGTGCTGGAGTTGAAAGCAGTAACTAACGTACAAATTTTATTTCAGGGATTTTGAGAACAATTTCTGATGCACCACCAACTCATTACACGGTAAAAATCCAGTCGGTTTCATTGCTCACCGAAAAATCACTGGAGAAATATGAATCCGGGGACTTTGAAGCCGGAGGATACAAATGGTACAATCCTTTCTCTCAATTTCTAAGAACAAATTCTTACTATTTCTTTTTTCGTAAGCTTTGCAATAATTGCTAGTATTTTCTTCTTATTTTCGAGCTGCTTAATTTAGAGTACTATAATTTGTTGTTACGCTGCAGGAAACTGGTTTTCTATCCAAATGGAAACAAGAACAGGAATGTCAAAGAACACATCTCTCTCTACTTGGTAATGTCAGGATCAAATGCTCTCCAGGTTTCTTCGGAAGTGTATGCTGTTTACAGGTTGTTTTTGCTCGATCAGAAAAACGGGAACTACTTTGTTTTTCAAGGTACTATTTCTTTCATTCAATTCAAAATATAAACAAGCTTATAGTTCTCATAATTGCGAAGCATCGTCTCATTTTCTTATATGTTTTCCCTGTGCATTGCTTAGAACAAAAGGAAAGGCGCTTTCATGGGATGAAACCCGATTGCGGGTTCGACCAATTTCTCTCGCGCAAAGTTTTCACTGAAGCTTCCAATGGATTCCTCGTTGATGACACATGTGTGTTCGGAGCGGAGATCTTTGTTTCTAAAGAGAGCAGGAAAGACAAAGGAGAGTGTCTATCGATGGTAAAGGATCCTGTTATGTACAAGAATATTTGGAGGATTGACAACTTCTCAAAGCTAAACGGCGAATCCTACGACTCAAAAGTATTCACTGCCGGAGACCAGAAATGGTATGTAACCATAAACTTGTTAGACTTCACTTCCTGTATAAGAAATTTCTCTCAAAGACATCGGAAACTTAAGCAGAGTCAAGTTAAAGTTTTGTAAATATGTTGGTTGCTTTGCAGGAAGATACAGCTCTATCCCAAGGGAAAAGGCAATGGAATTGGCACGCATCTGGCTCTTTATCTGGCGTTAGCCGAACCGAAATCTCTTCCTCCTGGCTGTAAAATATATGCAGAGTTTACCCTACGCCTCCTAGACCAGGTGAATGCCAGGCATCAGTTTAGTAAAGGTAAAGATTCGGTTTTCCTGTTGCTACATAATCATACGAGGAAATAAGGATTTGAACATGTTACAAACTTTATAATTAACGGGTGGTTTTACTGCCGCCCCTAATGAAATTCACCTCATGGACGACCACGGGAGCTCGAGTTCTTCCTGGCATTTGAATCTTGATGGCAACGACGATGGTGATGCTTGCAACCCACTGAAAATGTTCACAACTTTTTGGTTGGTTGTTGCAAAATGTTGCGGGATGTTGAGACTCTTGTTTCTAGTAGAAAGCAACTGAATATTTTGAGTAACATTAAAAGGACGATAAGTCGTCTACAGACGACAATTTAATCTGTTTACTGCCATCTAGTTCTGTTTTTTATTACGAGCTTGTAACCTGTTTGTGCGTTTTAATCCAAAATACTTGTAAACTGATAATACTTTTGGTGCTTGTAGCAAATTACTGGTTCAGTGCCTCAAATTCGGAGTCAGGATGGTGGAGATTCCTTACACTGGGATTTTTGAATCAGGCAAGCATGGGGTTTGTGTCGAAGGATACTTGTGTCGTCGAGGCAGAGGTCACTGTCCATGGAATTACTAGTGCACTGTAGCCGAATTGTAAAACAGTAACAAATGTCTGTTGTGTAAAACTTTGGAGGTCTAATATACTAAATAATGTCAAATAAGTTGTTAAAAACATATTCACTAGACTTGTCAGTGGTGTGTGAAAGTATTGCTTCCGACCTTCATGGTGAATAAATACATCATTCTATATTCTTCATATGCTTATCTTGTTTTCGATTTCTTTTTTCCTTCAAAAAAAATTTATTTTGCAGGGAAGCATATAGAATACACGAGACTTTTTCACTGCTAGATCTTGGTTTGGAGCATTTTCACTCATTGTCAAAGGGCAAGGGCAAGGGCATTTCCAAGCCCTTCGCCCACGAAACCCACCTACAGCAGGCCGAAAGATGCTTGCCCAAATGCCCGCTTGCGCCAACGGGCAGGGCTCACTTCGATATTCCATCAGCAACGTTTCTTTTTTTTTTTTCTTTTTTTTTCTTTTTTTGGGTACTTAGCGCATGTAATACACTCGCAAATGAAGGAGAGTGGCCGACAGCTTCTGCAACAGTGGGCCCCGCTGCATAAGCTCCAATAAAGGATCCCAACAACTCTATAACTGGCACTATGAGAGTCGTTGAATTCCAACGACCTGATGATCTGTACTGTTGGATTTCTAACGATAAAACGGTTAAAGCACCCCGGACATACTTTTGAGGCACTGCAAGTGCAACCTCAGTTCGACTACTCTGGTAGTTTACGGAGGAAAAGTTTGGAAATATATTGGGACGGGAAAGAAAAATGAGACAATACTGAATTGGTAAATGTTGCATTATTAAAAGTACGAACTTCACTGAATTCACAATGAATCAAATATACAAAGAACATGATAACACAGAGTGAAGCACGCCTCACGGGCCCGTTCGGATTGAGAACAAGTTAACAATGAATACTTACAAGTCACTGATATGGACGAGGCAATTAGATGATTAGGGGGAGGATATGGCAAGGTTAACCAAAGGTTTTCTCGCTGCTGTAACACATATACAGGAAACCGTCATCCTCCTTGTAAGTTTCGTAGATGGAATCCACGCGACTGGCTGTAAATGAAATACACAAAAGAGAGCGTTAGAAGGTTCGAAAATGATGCAGACACTAAACTGGCCGAATGGATAATAGGCTCTTTTACCTGTTTGAGGTAAAGTGTTCTTCACAAAAACAAAAAGAGCTTTCCCCGGAGTCAAGTGAAGCCTGCTGCTTAAGATATGGATAAACTGCCCGACAGACATATCTCTAGGAACCAGGAATCTAGATGAAACAAGGAAACACGGGTTAGAGGTTATTCTCCTTAAATTGAGAATGCATAAACAATAGGCTAAAATTGTCCAGGAAGTAAACCAATTTCTACAAACTTTTTGAACCAATTATCTACTTTCAGATTATACTAAACTGCAGATAAGGGAAATTCATCCAACCACACATCTGTTACTTAAGGACAGAAAAGCAAGCAAAAAAGTCAAAAGATCCTCAGAACACAGAGCAAGTAACAGAAGCCAAGCTCTCTGTTTTTCAAGAACGAAGAGTTATATATTCAGGATTCCTACAAGTATGCCAAAGAAACCAGGAGGAAGGACCTAGAGACGGAAACTTTACTAACTGATAAGGACAGAAACTTTACTGACTGATAAGAATAACAACATTCGTGGATGCTAGAAAGTGTTATTTACAAGTTTTGATCTGAAACTATGAAGCCATATGGGACATAGCATTTAAGTTTGTTCCTAACAGAAGATAACTGTGGCAACTAAAACATACTTTTTCTTTTCCATTTCCGGCAGGTCTGTCCTGGAATATCTTTCAAGGATCACCTGCAGAAAAACATAAAAAGAACACCCTCATCAGTTTTGACATCGTATCAACCCTCACAACAAAGCTTCCAATAAAGTCTAACCGTGTTGCTTCTACTCAAATTAAGCCGCTCTATGATTGTACACGTGCGGCTTTCACATAAAATCTTCCTAAAAGAATCACTTCCTCCCGTGTTTGTGAGATCTATACACGACATGCAACGAAAAAAATATCGATCAATAATACACAGCTCTCGGGGGTTTAATTTACTTCCATGTTCTAAAAGTTTTGGAAAAAAACTGCCTGAAAGCGATCAAACCCGCATAACACATCAACAACTGTAGAAAGGAAAATGACGGACATTCTTCACATACGTAATCCACAGGAATTAAAATTTGTCCTTTTTTTTCTACAGACAAACCAACAATTTGCCATTTCTAAGCATCCATCCATCAAAATCTTTCAGCCACCAAAATGTTATCATCTCTCAATCGGGTCAAAGTCAAATTGTAATAAAATAATAAATTAATAATTTAACAAAGCAAAAACGCGTAAACAAATTCAGAAATTCTAGTTAATTGGCACCATCAAGAACAAATTTCAATTTTTCAAATTACAAGTGCATTATTTCCCACAATCTTGGCAGTTCTAATTCACATTTTTCCAACAAAAACAAAAATCACAGAAAAATAAAACTAAAAATTGCAGAAAATTGAAAACTCACCGGAACTCGATCTGGGTATTTCGAAATTATATGTTTCGATTCTTCAACTCGTTCATCTAAACCAAAAACAAAAATACCCAATAATTAACAGCACAAAAAAAAATCACAATTTCGCACCTTTTCCATAAATTATTGATTAGAAAAAAGAGAAGGGAAAATCAAACCGAATGAGAACTCCTGCTTGAAGGACTGGATCTTCCCCATAAAGCTTGAACCCTTTTTCCTTTTTGCGATTGAGAGAGAGAGAAGAGAGAGAGTCTGAAAAAAGTCTGAAACGAATCAATCAAAGCAAAAATTTGGGACTCTTTTTCTTCCAATTTTATAGTAAAAGTTTAGAGAGAGAGAGAGAGAGAGAGAGAAAGACGTGTCGAAGAGGAGAAAGCTACAAGTGTTACGTATACAGCTCACAAACGCACATCACAAGTCGTTTTCTGTTGCTTTAAGCTTCGGCGTTCCCTCTTCTCAACAACCGATACGTTGCTCTTGCTCGGTCGTTTTTGGGCTTCAGCCCGATCCGGAAGGATATGGTATCTTTCAACAGGATATTTCCCCTACCCTTAACAAAAACAAGATATTATATCCTTTATTCTTTTGGTTCGGTTAGTATAAGATAGTAGAAGGGTCCTGCATAAGTTTAAGATAGTTCTATCTATACATTTATTTTTACTTTTTACACATATTTTTTAGTTTTCGGTCGTCGAATCAAATAAATTGAAAAAAATCAATTAACAAAATTAACAATGACGTGTGGGAGGTAAAAATGGGTATGAATAGCACTATCCAAGTTGAAACCCTGGTCTTCTCTCAATGTATTTGTTGCCACATTCTTTGATCAAGCAATATGGCTCGTGAAATTTAAACTCAGAATCTCCTTTAACAAAATGAGAAGATCTGAACTAGGTCAACATTTGGATGGATTCATGAGCAAGGCAAATGGCACAAGCCCATAGGTCCATATCAGGGCCTGCATAAAAATAAAAAAATGTATGTTGTAAAATAGGCCTAATTCAGCTTTAAAACTCAAAATATTGACACTATGTTTGGATGAGAGAAGTAAACTTAGAATTTAGATAAAAGTCAGAATTTGTAAATTGACATGCACCAATTTTCTTGTTTGGATTCATAAACATAGAAATTTAGAATTTCCACGTGAAAAAAAAAAAAACTTGGAATTTGAGACCTCTAATTCCCAAATTTAAATTTCATGTAAATAGGTGTCATTTCTCAATTTCTATAATTGAGAGCTTAAAAATAACAAATTCCATGTTCAATTCCATTGTTCTTTTAGACTAACCAAATAACAAAATTCACAAATTCTAGAAAATAAAATCTCATCAGTTCAATTTCCGTCATTTTAAAATTCCTTAGTAATCTTAAATTTCTTTATCCAAACATAGTGTGATGTCATATTAATGGAAATTCATTTAACTTAATATGATGTAACAAGAATAATAAGCCAATAAATAATTGAGATTAAAAATAAAATATTTAATTATTGTGAAAATTAAATATCCATAGCATTGATTAAGACACACCCATAAGCTTGAGCCAAGTCCAAAAACCTAGAATGTTGCTTAGGTTCATTTTCGTTTTTCTCTTGGGCTCTCAATTGGACCTTTGAGTTGTAATATTTGCACATTTCATTTTGAATTGTTAGTTCAATCTCAATAGCTGGTGTAAAAATTTTAAGGGTGATTTTATATAAAATCAATCAAATGTTAGACCATTTTTAACTTTTGGATTAAAACTTAAAGGCATGTTTGGTATTGGATTTGGATTCAATATTTTTAACTCAAAAACAAGTTTTGAGTCACAATTTAAAATCTTTATTTGGTATTTGATTTGAAAACAATTCTCAAAATTCTAACCCAAAAATATTTGAAAACAAAGCCTATTGGCTGAATGTGTTTTCAGACTTTTTTTTTTTTTTGGAGATTCAGCCACTCCCATCTCTCTAACCTTCTCACAGAGGCCTGCACTGGTGTGCACTGCAGTCTGCTTGATTTCTTAACAAAGCTCCACCCCCGACTCCTCAAATTTCCAACCGTTGCAGATCTCCAAAGACCAAGTCTACCGTGTCCCGCCGCCAGAGAACGCAACCCGCTACAAGAACTACACTCGCCAGAACCCTTCTTCTACTGGGTCTTCGGCCTCATTCCACCCTCGTCCTCCTCCCCGCCGACATCTTCTACCTCGTGGTTTGCCCTGAGTCCCCCAATTACTCAATCGATAGCATCGTGTTCAGATGATTCAATTTGACAGCGTTGTCTCCTTCTCCCTCATCTCGCCGGAGATCCAGGTCATTATTTGAGCTCAAAACCCCCAACAAGAAGATCGGAATTTACTGCAAGAATAGTGCCCCCCGTCAAACCCTTCAACTTAACGTTTTTCTATTTTGGATTAGTTTAGAGAAGTTGCATACCAAACAAGGTTTGGATTTAAAATTTTTAAATCAAAACATGTGTTTTTAGAAGAAGAAAAATCAAAATTTTGACTTTTGTTCTCAAGTTAGATATCAAACGGATCCTAAAATTTTTCATAGTTTTTCTCCTCCAACTTTTTTGGGTTAAATTTTTAATCTGATATTATTAAATGAATTTAGGATAATTTTTTTCGTAAAGTAACTTTAAAAAAACAAAATTATGTAGACTATCCTAATTTAATTTGATGAACATTTTAACTTAAAAATATTTAGATTCCGATAAATATTGAAAAATCATTAAACCGACACCATGAAACTTGTGAAACACTACAAAAGAATATGAAATACATAAATTTTTTTTTTAATTACTTTAGCCGTTGGATTTAAATTTGAACCGTTAGATTTTTTTTTACCATTGGATTTGATCAAATTAGATCTTAGCCGTTGGATTATATAAATTTATAAATATAAAACTAAAAAAATACACATATATGGTGGGTTAGCCTCATTAACCCAGGGGAATCCTGAGCTAAATTTGCCCCAAGGGTTGGAGCAAGTTGGGGTAAGTTTAGAACCTAAAATTTGAGTTTTACTCCAAGGGTTTGAGTAGGTCTTATGATATTGATAATATGTCAATCAAATTTATTTCAATTATAAATAGGTCAATAAGACTTTAAGCTACATTAAAAAACCTCAATCAAATAAAAATTACAATTCATGCCATTGTCATTTAAAACACTCAACCTCTCTATCTCTCTCATTGTAAACCGCGCAAAACACGCTCAGACTTCAACCTCCATAGCCTCGCAGCCATAAAACGGTTTCAGACTTCAACCTTCATTGCCTCCCACCACTTTCAACCTCTATTTTTCAGCCTCACAACACCTGCCTTGTTAACTTTATGCCGCTCGGAATGATTTCATACTTTTGTCCTGATGCCGACGAATGATTCGCACTTGCGCTTGAGAAATTACGATCAAGTTTTTTATTTCCTATTTTCTTCTTGTTCTTCAATTTTTACGTTTTAGGTTATTTGAGTTGTGTTTTTGAGAGATTTGGTGTAATTTGCACACTACACCTTTTGGTTTTGAATTTGAGCTTGTTTAGATGTTAAATTGTTTGGGCATATCACAAGTTTAGTCTGTTTGGGTATATTTGTTGGCTTTGTGTATGTTTATTCATGGTGGTTATGTCGTTTAGTCTAATCGTCACTGCTCATGCTCTTTTTCTTAGGTTATGTGCTCCATTTTAAATTCTAAGTTTTGTGGATATATACATTGCAACTCAATGTCTATTTTCTGTTCTATCAGTGTATATTGATACTAAAAAAGTTTTGTGAATTCAGACATTGTGTTGCAGTGCCTGTTTCCTGTTCTGTAATTGTACATTCATATTCAAAAGTTTGTGATTCAGACACTGTGTTGCAGTGTCAGTTTCTTGTTATGTGGATTCAAACACTTCGTTGCGGTGTCTGTCTCATGTTCTTTGATTGTGCATTGATATTCAAATAGTTTTCATGGATTCAGACACTACGTTGCAGTGTTTGTTTCTTGTTCTGTGATTGTACTTTGATATTTAAAAGTTTATGTGATTCCGATTTGTAGATTTAGACACTGCAATGCAGAGTCTATTTCATATTATGTGATTGTGCATTGATATTCAAATAGTTTATATGGATTCAGACACTGTGTTCCATGTTTGTTTCATGTTCTGTGATTATACTTTGATATTCAAATGTTTATGTGATTCCAACACTGCATTGCAGTGTTGGTTTCATGTTCTATGGATTCAAACACTTCGTTGCATTGTTAGAGAGAGAGAGAAGAGACAATGAAGATGAGATAGTTAAGGGCTGGTTGGACATAACGTGTGTTAAAATATAAAGAGAGATAAGGAAAGATGGATAGAAAATACTTATAATCACTTAAAGTCTATGTGACATTCATCATTGGTCTATGCCTTATTAATAAAAATATATCATTGATATATGGTTAAATAGTAAAGTTTTTATTGATTTTTTCCCTAAATTACCTAAATTTTAACTTAATTACAATCAGATTTTTTTTTTAACAAACAATATTATCTACATTAAAGGGGCGGGGTGGACTTAGCCTCATAATGGACTTGTGGTTCAAATTCGTCTTTGGCGAGAATGGAACCTAAGACCTCTCACATACAGATGAAGAGAAATGCCACTAGACCGTAGTACTAAATGACCAATCAGATCATTTTAACCTAGAAGAAAGGTCAGTACCCGAAAGTTACCCATCTTTTCTTTGTTCTCCCTTATCCTGCGGCACATCCACTACCTCTCCCCAGTCCTCACCATCTCCCCAAACATTCCATTAACCACAAATCACCACAGCGAGAAACCCCATCTCTCTCCCTCTGCAAAATTGTTAACTCCACCCACAATATAACTTTTTTATATACAAGTTTGGCTTTTAAGCCAAAATGGTCTTATAAATTGTCATAACTCCTTACATTGGTCCTTGAAATTTAAAATTGATAGAAGTGGTCATGAGATTGTCCACGGTCAATCAATTTGGCCATTATGTAAAAAAATCCCGTTAAATTGAAGAAACCACCAATTCAAAGAGAGAGGTTGATTTGACAAAAAATATCCTCAATTTAATAAAGATTTATCACAGAATGACCAAAATAATTGACGATGGACAATCTCAAAGACCACATTTCTATTTATTTTAAATATTAGAGACCAAAATGCATAAATGTGTCAATTTCACAGATTATTTGAATAAAAACATATAAGTTTTTATCGTTTATTTTCAATTTGAAATAGATTTTTTGAAAAAAAAAATTATTTGGGAGGATTTGTTCATATGTACTTTGTCATTGTACTGTCACTCCACTCCACGCCCTTAAAATTTGAAGGCCTCACTAGCCCCCTCCCCTCCACGATAATCTAAGGAACTATTCTTTGTTCAACATAAGCTATTGTTTTAAGGGAAAACTTGATATAAGTTCAATTTTTTTAGCCAATAGTAGGAATAGTCCAATTTATTAAAATAAGCTCAATTCCTTAAATTTAATTATTTAATTATCAATAATTATCTATTCAGTGATAAGATTTATTATAAAAATCAAATTTCTTCCTAATTATCTCTTTGACTATTTCTTTTTATTTTTTGTTATTTCTTGTTCTTCCTCCTGCTTTAAACCCCATTTCTAGATTTTATTTTTAATTTTTATAATCAACCTATATCACAGGTTAATTATTTTTATGTATCTAGATGACAGATTCTTTTTTATAATCAACGTGTCACAGATTAATGTGTCTTGCTTGTAGGTATATTATGTTTTTTCCTACCTTTCAATTAGGTTTCATCTCTCGCTTACAAGTATAATATATATTCATATATTTGTTACTTGAGTTAAGGTAGAATGTTTTGTAGATAATTTAGTATATTAGTTTTTTTTGTTGTAAGATATTAATTGGATTTTTTGGAGTTGAAAAATGCATAATATTAGAATAATTTAATTGATTTTTAATATTTTTTAAAATATAAAATGAGTATAAAAGAAATAAAAACATGTAATTAGATAATTGGATTCACTCCTAAAAACCATCTATGTTTTTGGACCTAGATTTAAAAGCCCCTTGTTTTAATTATGTTTTAAGCCAAACATAATTAATTAAGAAAATGGAATGGCGTAAAACAAAAAAGAACAAGAAATAAAATCACGGCACCACGTCCTTGTACAGTAATTATATGAGTTAGGTCAGCACTAAACACGTCCACCGGACATCTCATGTGCAAAGCTTTTATTTTTATTTATTATTTTTTCGGAGTGCAATTTGTAGATTTAATAGAGCAATTAATATTGCTTATTATAATATAGTACTATTGGGAAGCCACGCTTACGTTTGATTGGAATAGGACCATGCTTTTGCAACACTTGCCACTTGCGGTCCCATTTGCTTCAAGAATATTGCGATACGTTTAGAAAATATAACGTGATATATTATTTTCCGTGTTATATCATAAATGGATAACATGACCAACGAATCATAAATTGTAGCTTTGACTTCTTCTTTTTTGTTCTGCAGGAACTTCGACTGAAATAGTATACAATTGAAAATGTATCTTTTGCCTCAGCATTTAGATTCATAGCAGTTTGATCCTATCAGCACAAATGAATTAAATACCAAATGAAACATATGTTTTAAAAAGAAAACACTATATTTAAGAAAGAATACCAAGACTAACTAAATATTTTAGTAAAAATACATTTCAATGACTTATGGAAATTAACTACAATACTTACGGATATTTAATACATTCATCGTTTGATTGTCAAATAAAAAGATAATTATGTAAATATATATTTAATCTAACCATCATGAGTCCATGACCATCGAGATGAAGATTCTATCACATACATGTATATTATATAGTCAAATCCTGAATAATGACTAAATAAAGACATGTGAGATTACCATATTATCCTCAAGCTTAACTCTTTTAGAGTTTTATAAGGTCCCTCTAGAGCTTAGGATTGACTTTGAGGGCTTAGGGCTTTAAAAGGTCTGATAATGTTTGGTTAATCATTTTGCGTTTCGGGTTTTAAGGAAAGGGATCATCTCCGGATCACTTTCACTAAATCCACCCATCAAGAAATCCGAGCCCTTGAAATTTGATCCAACGGCTAAAGTTATTGTAACGACCTTGTGGAGCCAAAAATAATCACAAGGCGACACGTGGATTTTTGGGTAAAAAAGGACAAAAATACCCTTGAGGCATATCGAGATTCCTACGCGTGAGCAGCGGGCAATCATTCCTCAACCAAGTCAAAAGTGCCCAAAATAGGTAACAATTCAAAATCTATTTCATTCATCCTCATCCAATCTTCTTCACAAGGTAACTCCCAAAATCTTCCCTTTTTTATTATATTGATTAGCTAATCAATTAGGTAATTATTCTATTGATTAGGTAATTATTCCATAACTCCCAAATTAACACAAATCAAGAACCTAGCCCACAGACAAGGCTAGGTGGCCGGTCCTCTCTCACCCAAGGAGGCCGGCCACTCTCCTATTTAAACCTCATCATTATCCTCAAAGTTCACTTCCAATTCTCTTACTAAAATTCTCTAAAAATTCTCAAACACTTTCTCTCTAAATTCTAACTTTGGCATCGGAGGTTCTTCGGCCAAAGCCCCCCATTCATCGTGGGCGAGTGATGCTCTTGGCCTTGACCTAAGGTGTTAATTGTTTTGTAGGTGCAATTTTGTCCAAGATCAAGGAGGAAGAAATTTGCATCCACAAATTAGTGCCTTCATTGAGAGTTGAGTCCCACACTCGTAGAAGACTCTCGCATCCAAAAGATGGGATCGCGACGATCCATGAGGCTAAATGTGACAATAAGTGAAGCGGCACCACCACCACGAGTTTCCACCATGAGAATCACCGCGGAACCCACCCGCAACGAGGTCCATGGTATCACCACCACGGCTCGAGCCGTGCCATCCAAGGTTCACGACACCAAGACTACGGCCCAAGCCATGTCACTCCAAGCCCAATGCGTTGCAGAGCCGAGCCCAAGCCTCGCACCCATGTGTGCCACACGCCGAGCAGCCCACTTCCATGGCCCAGCCTGCTCCCGCCGAGCAGCCCACTCCCGTGGCCCAGCCTGCTTCCTTGGCTTCCCGAGCAGCCCAAGTCGGCCCAAGACTATCTCAACCATCCGGACCTACCATCAAGCCAGGGGCATTTTCACCACACTTCTATGGGGATTTGACATTTCCCAACTCAAATCTCGCTCCCAGAGTCTACCACACTTCCACTGCTTGAGAAGATGCATTCCTTCCAAGCTCTTCCAATCCGAATGGCGAACACTTGTCCCGACAAGTCATAGAGTTGACGAGCGCCCTCGCACAGCATACGACCTTGGTGAATCCGCTCTTGCAGCGCACCGAGATGCAACGTGCCCCAGACAAAGTATCCTGAAGTAGAACAAGAGCAGACGAGGAACCTTTCCAGCAACGTCCTGGCAAGCAGCCACTCAACTGGTCACAAACCGAGCGTTTTGGCAGTGTATACTCCCACTTAGGTCATTGGGGTAGCGTATACTCTCGTCCTAGCGCGCGGAGGAGGGTGCATTCCTGATCAAGCTCACAAACGAGCATATGTTCACAGTTGATGTCATACTCCGATTACCAACATGGACAACCTTCCAGGCGAAGTGTTCATTCACAACTAAGCTCGCAAGGAGTATTTTCCACCTCACATCGGAGTAGGCAGCACAGTAGGAGGAGATAAATAGTCACTCAATCCGACTCAAGTTCAACCGGCAGCTTGCAAGCACCCAGTTAGCTTATCAGGTACATGTTACATGCACTACAGCCGCGACATAGACGAGTCGAGCATAGGGAAGAGCGGCCCAGACCCATAAGTCACGATTGAGGGGAGCCGAAAGTTCCACTACCTCAGCAGAGGCAAATTCAAAAAGAAGTTTAGAGGCTCGTAGCTGAACGATTGCACGATTTCCAACATAAAGAGGCTGCTGACGATGCGCTTCGACGAGACATGACTAACATAAGCATGTCATCATTCACGAATGAGATCGAGCGGATAAATCCACATCGCGGGTTCACTATGCCTCACTTCACTTCGTATGAGGGAGACGAATATCTGGATCGACATCTCAAGCACTACCGCAGTACCATGATCATCTACAGGAACAATGACATGTTTATGTGCAAAATTTTTGCCATAACTTTACAAGGCGAGGCGCAAGACTGGTTTCACGCTCTACTGCCGCAGTCGATCTAGAGTTTCAACGAACTTTCCTTTGCTTTCACTAAGGAATATTCATTTAATCGCTCAATCAAAAAGAGATATGACCATCTTTTCAGCATCGTAAAAGACCATTGGGAGACAATTCGCAACTATGTCAAGAGGTTCAAAGTGGAAAAGGCCAAGATTGTTGGCTATAACGAAGACATAGCAACGACGGCATTCAGAAATGGGATTCCCACCGAACACCCTTTATTCGAAAAACTGATCATGAGAGAAGAACTGACCCTAGCAGCTTCGTATGCTTTGGCAGAAAAGCATGCATTATGGGACGAAGCCAAGCAGTTTAACAAAAACGAGTTGGAAAAGAAGCACATGGAACGTTTCCTAACAAAAGAAGACTCAACGCTTGAAACATTCACCAAGTTCACAGTTCCAATCGGCCAAATTCTCTGCAAGCTCAGGAACAAACTTTGGTTCGAACTGCCGCCACCCATGAAATGCGATCTTACCAGGTTGGATCATACAAAGTATTGCGCATTCCATCAAGGACCAGGCCACACTACCAACGGTTGCCTGAAGTGGAAGCAGTACCATGAGAAGCTGACAAATGAGGGCCGATGCGACGAGTATCTTGACAGGTTAACGAAACGGCCTACACAAGTAGGGGAAGTCTATATCATCCCTTGAACTAGGGCTGGTTTGGTATGGGATACCGAACCGAAAATCATGTCTCGATTCCTAAACCAAAGTTTTCGGGAATCCCAATTTCAAGATCGATCCCAAACCAAAATTCGGGAATCCCAAATTTCAGGAATTTCGAAATAGTTTCGGGATTTTGGGACAAATCGGGAATCCCGAAATAGTTTTGAGCTTTTGGGCTATTTTTGTGATTCAAACAATCAAAAAAGAGGATGTATGAAGAAAATAAAATTAAAGATCGCATGGCTGATTGAAAATGACTAAAGTGTGGTCTTAAGGATTCAGTAAGAGAGGTAAAAATTCTTTGTCCGCTGATGCCTATCAAGTATCAAGTAGATAATAAAAGGCTAAGAGAAGCATACCATTAATTGTTCGCACACATTTCCACTTATATGCCTCAATTGCAACACCCATGTCCCTCTCAAAGTATCCATCTGTGCTACCATTTGCACCCAAGCTTGAGGATTGGCACAAAAACGTCTCTGATCCTATAATAGGAAGATAAATTTCGATAATTATGTCAACTGAAAAAGTGACCAATGACCCATGCATTTTGGGACCCTGAACCAAGTAGTCCCATTGTAAACATTTAGAAAAAGCCATTCACATTCTGCCTTACCTTGCCCAATTCTTATAAGCTTTTTTAATACATTTGCATATGTTTGGACAAAAAAGTATTGGTTCTATTTCACAAGGACCACCAAAATGTTCAATTTACAAGGTAAGAACACTCTCTACAAGGAAAAGTTCTGCCTTTTAACTATTTTCTATGGACATTTTTGGTGAGAAAATTCATATACCTGTTGCTTGGCTTGATCAAAGGCCTCCAGCCATTTTTGGGCTTCTCCAGCGCTAGCACAAGCAATCTATAAAGGACCAATTAACCGTTAGTCATCTCATTAAAATAAGAGAAAGGAAACCCAAATATGATATATAATTGCCAAGATCATCAATTCAGGATATGAATATTCATGAACATAAGAAGGAAGAACAGAGAAATATAAAACTTATAAAAACAGGGATTGCGGATAAGGCAAAATCAAATGAATTTGGGATCCAATGGTAGGAGAATACACACATAAAAGCAGGTATATTAGAAAATTTAAAACAAACACATTCACATATTCTATTATTTTAGCTGCAGACTCGAACAATGAATACGGCACCAAAACTTACTTCTCCCTTTTTCGATTTCTCCAAACGATTGAAAAAACGAAGAACATAAACGTCCTGGAAAAAAGAGAAAAATCAGATATATGACAACAACAACGACGATTCAGCATCCACTGCATCAATCACCTGAAACTTGAAGAGAAACTAGAGGTGGCAGTACTCGGGTCTGTTAGCTTCGAGGAGGAAATAAACGAATAATAGAAGAACCATATGATTAAAAACCCCAAATTTCAAACGAAATATAACACAAAATTGAAAACCCCAAATCCAAAACCCTATAATTCAAATGCCCAAATTACAAACGAATTGAAGCCACAAATAGACTTTACCACATCAAGATTACCTGATGAAGACAAGAAGATTACCTTAATGAAGAGAGAAGTAGAAAGAAGCAGAGGTGGCTGTATTGATTATCGAATGCAGAGGAAGTTGTCAAATACAAAAAGAAAATGGAAGACTGTACGTAGTGTCAAGGTAAAGGGGAGAGAGTGAAAGAGTGGAAGTCGAGAGAGAGAGAGAGAGAGAGAGAGAGAGTTAAGGAGTGAAGGTGGGTTTGGGGCCGGGCGGAGAGTTTCAGACTCAGTCTGAAAGTGAAGGTTAGGACTGTGAGGTCGCTGAGACTGAGAGTTGGTTTCATTTTGAATGAACGCTGAGATTAATTCTCAATCAATCCAACGCCCTATAATATCTAAAACTATATATATTTAAACTTTCGGTTCAGTTTGGGATTACCGAAAAAATCAGATTGTGAGATCGATTCCCGTACCGAAATTTCGGGATCGGTTCGGGATTAGGTACCGAAATTTTCGGGATTTTCGGTTTGGGATTTTTTCGATTTGGTTTTGGGATTTTTTCGGTATGGTTTGGGATTTTTGGTATTTTTTTTTCCACCCCTACCTTGAACCCTATTTGGGCTTTTCCAAATAAGTTCAAGTCTCAAGCAGCTTGACGAACAAGGCCTCGCAAGCCGATGATTATCCAGTTTGTTATGCAATTCCTACCTTCCAGCACATTTGATTTATTTCCTTATTCTCAATAAAGATTCAAAAAGCCTGGCTCAACTGTTGTCTACAACAACTGCTCAAAACCTTTTATGGGTCTGCTTTCCAGTGCGAGAGAATAAACTAATTGCTTTCCAGTGCGCAAGGGTAAATTAATTCCCCGACCCCCATATGGGTAAGCTCTCCAGTACGAGAGGATAAACTAATTGCTCTCTAGTGTGAGAGGGTAAACCAATTCCCCGACACTCATATGGGTCTGCTCTCTAGTGCGAGAGGATAAACTAATTAATTTCCAGTACAAGAGGGTAAACTAATTGCTCTCCAGTGCGAGAGGGTAAACTAATTCCCCAACACCCATCTGGGTAAGCCCTCCAGTGCAAGAAGGCCACATAGCTCAAAATATCGAATGCTTGAAGATGAATTAGGAAGCAAATGGTCAGGGGGCAGCAGCCACTTTTGCACTCAACAGCTCACTCATCCGACACTTCATCTTCAGCAGCTTTGATTTTGGCAGTTCCATCCTTGATTGCTCCATCTACGGCAGCTGAGAAATCAAACTCAAGCAGTTTCCTTATTTTTGGCAGACAGCCCAAACCGTTGCCCATGCCACGCCATTTCCTGGGCCCATGCCGAGCCAATTATTGGCTTCAATCGAGCCGAGCAGCACAAGCAATGACCCCTGCCACACCACCTCCTTAGCCCATGCCAGCCGACTCCTCGCCCCTGCCAACCGAAGTGCCGCACCACCCTGATGGCTGCCTCGCGACATCACTATCCAAGAAGAAGACAAAGAAAATTAAATTTTTCTTACATCGGTACAACGCGGAAAAGACGAAGCAAGCAACGAAAGACGATCCTTTGCACGGGCAAAATGTAGAAGATTGCTAAAGGAGGGGGAACAAATATCCTCTAAGATTTCTCTCTCTTGTAGGGTAGAATAAGTCGTTCTCCAAAGTTGATTTAATAACCCACTTAAGGTGGACTTAAATAGGCTTTGAGAGAAATTTATTTCCCTTTCCTAAAAGGATCTAATTTCATATTAAAGAGGGAATCTACATCAAAATAGGAAGTAGTCCAAAGTTTCCTAGAGCAAGAAGATCTTTACACCTGCTGCCGTTTCTTGCGAGTAGCCCAGCAGGTGTAGGGGCATTTGTGGAGCCAAAAATAATCACAAGGCGACATGTGGATTTTTGGGTAAAAGAGGACAAAAATACCCTTGAGGCATACCAGGATTCCTACATGCGAGTAGCAGGCAATCATCCCTCAACCAAGTCAAAAGTGCCCAAAATAGGTAACAATTCAAAATCTATTTCATCCATCCTCATCCAATCTTCTTCACAAGGTAACTTCCACAATCTTCCCTTCTTTATTATATTGATTAGCTAATCAATTAGGTAATTATTCTATTGATTAGGTAATTATTCCATAACTCCCAAATTAACATAAATCAAGAACCTAGCCCACAGACAAGGCTAGGTGGCCGGTCCTCTCTCACCCAAGGAGGCCGGCCACTCTCCTATTTAAACCTCATCATTATCCTCAAAGTTCACTTCCAATTCTCTTGCTAAAATTCTCTAAAAATTCTCAAACACTTTTTCTCTAAATTCTAACTTTGGTATCGGAGGTTCTTCAGCCAAAGCCCTCCTATTCATCGTGGGCGTGTGAGGCTCTTGGCCTTGACCTAAGGTGTTAATTGTTTTGTAGGTGCAATTTTGTCCAAGATCAAGGAGGAAGAAATTTTCATCCATAGACTTGTTCCCAATTATTACGATTTTTATAATTTTTAAAGCGTGAATTTATGAAAATGCCCTCTGAGGCAAAAACGTTGACTTTTGTTGACTGCATTGTCATGTCACGTAAGATTCATTCCCTTGGCTTAGCCTCGTAGTACTCGTCGTTACGAACACGTGGATGTAAGCGGAATCGAATTTAGAGCTAGAACGAAGATTTTACGAAACTCGGAATGATAGGGGCATTCTAGTAATTTTATTCAAGTAAAGATATTTCCACTTTGGGCCACTCTGGTGTGGACACGTGGCATTTTTGTTCCTATTTATGAGGGTACATTTCCCCCGTAAGCTCTCTCTCTAGAATTTTCTCTCCCTTTCTCTCTCTAAAACTCTTTCCATCTCTTTCATCTCACATGACCTCTCTCATCTATCTCAGCTCTCATCCCTTCTCTCTCAGAAATCTCTCTCTCTCCCTTAGCTTTTTTTATTTTACCTTCCTCTGTCATTCCCTCTATCCCTCTCTTCGAACACACACATACAACTTCCACACCACCGACTCCCCCACTCTGAGAGATACACACACATTCACCACACCACCTAGCATTTCTGGTAAGACCTCCAGACCATCACCCTCTCTTCCTATTCTCTCTCGAGTTCATGTACACTGCTCAAAATAGTGGGGGTTCTCGATGACTCGATTTAGGTAAGGCTCGGGACGCCTTCGATTCCTCATCTTTTTTATATCCTGAGTTGACTTACAAACTATATGTATGATTTGATGACGGATTGATACAGAAATACATCGGGGAAACGTTTTCCAGAATCCAACGAGAAACCCGGCGGCTTTCGTGCCGTTTTCCGACCAACTCCGACCACGGCATGCCTCAAGATAGGTATATTTCTAATCCTTATCTTCCTAGCTTCAAATTGAGTGTTTATACGTCGAAAATGGTGGAGTTTTGACCTTGATTAGAGCCGGGGAAAATTCCCGACTGAAATCCGGTTTTCTTCCTTGTTGGGTCTAGTGACCCGCAAGTCATCTGGGTCGACCTGCCCGTAGTCCACTTGGATCCAACCAAACCCATCCCAAAACTCAATCCACTAAATTAAGCCCAACCCACTAGTCAAACCCAAACCCATTAATCCATTGGTCAGGCCCAAAATCCTTTAACCCAGTAAATTGGCCCAAAGCCTTGGCCCAATAACCTTAACCCAGGTCCAAAACCCCAAACCCTAAACCACTAATCTCAAACCCGGCCTAGCCTAAATACCCAAGCCCAGACCCGACCATTGACTTTCTGGTTAGCGTTGACCATTGACTGGTCAACGTTGACTTTTTGGGTTTTGGTCAGGACCCCTCCTAGACTAATTTCAACGTCTTGATTCCAAATCCAGTGTTCTTTTTCTGAAATTCAATTGTTTTAATAGAGTTTTAATAAGTGGCTTCTATATGTGTGTTTAGGTGCAACGGTTGAAAGTTATTTCAACCTTGCTAGTTCGAGCAGCTCTCGAGCGATAAAATATCTGTTAGTGGACCCCTTCATAACTTATATATTTTTATAAAATATTAGCCTATCATGCATTGCATATTTTATGAATGGAGCATGATTTATAATATGTTTTATGGATTTTCATACTTATGATTTATTTAGATTGCTTTTACTGAATAATTATGATTTATCGAATTTATATATTACTAAAGGTTATGACTCAATGGATTTTCGGTTATGAAATTCTATGGATTCACGTATATGTTTATTATGGATTTATGATTATGGTTTATCATGGGTTTATGAGACGATGTTTGAGCTCTTGAGCTCTGATGTTTGATATGAGATTTTGAGATATGTTTTTGGTACTTACCTAGAGGGTTATCATATGGCACATCTGCACACCACGGGTATAGATGTCTATGGCCTTAAGACACAGTTAATGAGGAGGAGTGAGATATGATAAATGATATACCCCCAGCTTCACTGCTGAAAGCAGTGTTGGACAGCTTCATTAGCCACAGCTAGTGTCGGTATGGATGTATGTTATTTTATACAGCTTCACCTTCAGGTGATGGACATGTTATTCAGCTTCACCTTCGGATGATGGACAGGTACTGCCTTTGGGCAACTATGATACCCTTAGTTGAGTACACCACTGATGTGATTTATGGAGGTTTTACAGATTTGCCTTTGGGCGACGATATTCCTATTTCTTAGCACTGGTCTTACATACATGTTTTTCATAGCATGCTAGGGTTTTTAGAAAGGGAACTTTAACGAAAAGCTCCCGGTACTATTCACTTTAATGAAAAACCACATTTTTACACAAAAAAGTCAATCCTGGTACTATTCACTTTACCCTTTATTTTATCTTTATCGTTAAAACTCAAAGTTTTCAAACCCTTTTCATTAGTTTTCCTTTTTAGAAAACCTATTGTGTAGTATTATATTTGTATTTTCAAAACAGAGGGTTAGTATGTTCATAAATAAAATGGTTTTCTTATTACTAGTACTATTATTATAAACTTTAGTCCACTCACTCTTTTGGTTTTTGCACCCCTCAAGAGTTAGGATCGATGCACATGATCCCAGCGTCAGGACTCTACATCATAGGTATCCTCGAGTCTCCTCAATATAGGTATCATTCCGTTATTCATATCTTTTCCTAGTGATTCTTCCATATTATTCTTATTTAGTTGTATACTCTGAACACGTTCCTGCTTTGGCATAATTGTTCTAATTACATATATTTTGCTTATATGCATGTTTAAAATGGCTTCGTTGCCCTCGGATGTCGACCAGCACGTGCCCATCCTGGTATTAGGGGAATATTGGGATCGGGGCGTGTTAGTTATTATAACTTTTAAATGGGCCTCCTGTTTTTAGCCGTTTGATCAAATATCAAGGGTCCGAATTTGTTGATTGGGTGGAAGGATCCCTTTTCGGGTTTTAAAAGGTCCTTGAGAGGAGTTTAGGGCTTAGGGTGTAGGCCTCTGAAAACTACACATACGCCCTAAGCGATTAACGCAGTTCAATTTTTTACTTCTCTAAATGCAGGTTAGTCGCAATTTATGGGAAGGTAAATGGCTTATATGGCCTTATGATAATAGGGTTGGGCGTTAGTTTAACTTTTCAACTAGTATCTAAACTAAAAATAATGTATTTGAGCTTAAACTTATTTTGGATTTGTATTTAAACTAAATTTCGTAAAAGAATTGTTCTTAACACTTCAAAATTCTCATTGTTCACTTTAAACTTTTTATATTTAGAAAGAAAATACACCTGTGAGAACTACACAATGTGATTTTTAACTAGCCAATAACAATATCCTTTAGTAATTAGTTAAAAAGTTGAAAGCAACATTTTTTTTTACCTAAGTTTGGTGGGGGTTGGTGGTGGTACCATAAAAAATAAATAAATTCAAGATAGGATTATATAGAAAACGATGGAATACCAAATCACAAACTCACCAACCCAACCATACTCAGAAAATGATACAAACCCCAAATAAGCCAAAGCCTTTGCCTTGTAGTAGAAAGACCCAACTCAACTTTAAATCTTTCAATATAAATTCTCACCAATCTGTTCGGAAAATAGGACCAAACAAAATACCAAACTTCGCACGCAAACGTGTTATAGTTTGGAAATTAAGCTTTTCATGGGGTGTTCGGGAGTGTATATTTCGATAAGATCATTAGACTCAGACAACAAGTTAGTGATATATGCTATATCATTCTGAACCAAACCTTGTAGTGAGCTCACATTGAGCCGTTGTACACCAATTTTCATACTAAACTTGTAATTCATTCATATATGTGCCTCATATTTGTATTGAGTTTGAACTCAATACAATCAAGTACGACATAACACGACACAAAAGTTATTAAACAATATCAAACCAAACACGACACAGCAGGATCCACTCAAAGTTTCAAACCAGAGGCGTCGGTCAGTTACAACTATCTCCAACTAAATTGTGGTCTTGCAGTTAGATTTCCAACGGGTTGATTGGCCAATTGACTAAAAAAAGAAGGGTGTGATTAGTCAAAACCGTCGACTGATCACTACAGGCTGGGGTTGGTGGGATTACAGGTAAATCCCGCGAGGTAAACGCGTCCTCCGTCCATCTCAAAAATCCCTTTTTTTTTAATTTTGGAAAGAGATTCGGAGCCACTAAAGTCACTGATCAAATGATTCGAACCTTTAAAATTTGATCGAATGGTTAAAAACAGAAATCCTTTTAACAGTTATAATAACTTTAACTATTTGATCAAATTTTAAGAATTTAGATCAATTGATCCAGCAGCGTTAGTGGAAGAGAACCTCTGTTAATCTTTACACACCAACTCACCCCCACCGACGGCCGAGATGAAATCTGATCCCCTTGATTCCCTTGCCACGTGACCGAGATGAATCTAACCCAAATTATGCAGCTTAGGGGGGGGTGGGGAGGGCCACCCACAATTCCCTATAAATGGGGACCTCAAAACCCTTACATCCTCGAACCGCTTGAGGAGGAAACCACAAAACCCCATTATTTTCCTCTACTCAAGCAACTCTCTCCCCTCTAAACTTTTCTCTCGATTCCCAGGTGCGTCTCTGATCCCTTCTGGGTTTCGATTTCTGGGTTTGTGTCGCTTAGTTTGAATATGGGTTTTAGATCCGTTGTTTGGAGTTGGTGGTTGTGGAATTCGAATCGTTTTGTGTGTGATTTGGGGAAATATGTGGAAATTGGATCTGGAGTTTTGTTAATTTGTGTGGATAAAATGGCTGCCTTTTTTTTCGATTTGTTACCTTTGGATAAGATTTTAGAAGTGGACTCTGACACTGCAGATTGAATTTTTGGTGAAATCTGGAAACTTTTGGATCTGGGTCTTTGGTATTTTTAGTAGATCTATTGCAAAGCAGTTGCTTTTCTAGAATTGGGACTGTTGGAGTTTTAGATTTTAGATGTTGGAGTATTAGATTTTAGAAGTGGACTCTGACATTGCAGATTGAATTTTTTGTTAAATCTGGTGAAATTTGGATCTGGGTTTTTATTATTTTTAGCAGATCTATTGGAAAGTAGTTGCTTTTTCTCGAATTGTTACCGTTGGCCATTAAGGTTTTAGAAATGGACTCTGACATTGCAGATCTGGTAGCAGTTTATGCATGCAATTGATTTAGTAATTCATGGCGTATTTTGTATTTTGGATCTTTATTTTGTTTTGCATGTGTTGAAGTTTTAGATTTTGTTTGCAGAAGAATTGATAACTGTGTGGCCTTGTAGATTTGCATGTTCTTATTATGTGCTATGCCATTGTGTTTTTTCAGATTGTAAGAAATGGAGACCTTCTTGTTCACATCCGAATCAGTCAATGAGGGTCACCCAGACAAGCTCTGTGACCAGATCTCCGATGCAGTGCTCGATGCCTGCCTCACACAAGACCCCGACAGCAAGGTCGCCTGCGAGACCTGCACCAAGACCAACATGGTCATGGTCTTCGGAGAAATCACCACCAAGGCCAATGTGGACTATGAGAAGATCGTTCGTGACACATGCCGGACAATTGGTTTCGTATCAGACGATGTGGGTCTTGATGCCGACAACTGCAAGGTTCTTGTGAACATTGAGCAGCAGAGTCCTGACATTGCTCAAGGTGTCCATGGTCATTTCTCTAAGAGGCCTGAGGAAATTGGTGCTGGTGACCAAGGCCACATGTTTGGGTATGCTACTGATGAGACCCCCGAGCTTATGCCACTCACCCACGTCCTTGCAACCAAGCTTGGTGCCAAGCTCACTGAGGTTCGCAAGAACGGCACTTGTGCCTGGTTGAGGCCTGATGGCAAGACCCAAGTCACTATTGAGTATTTCAATGACAAGGGTGCCATGGTCCCAATTCGCGTCCACACCGTCCTGATTTCAACCCAGCACGATGAGACCGTGACAAACGATGAGATTGCCGCTGATCTCAAGGAGCATGTGATCAAGCCTGTGATCCCAGAGAAGTACCTTGATGAGAAGACCATCTTCCATCTCAACCCATCTGGCAGATTTGTGATTGGAGGCCCTCATGGTGACGCTGGTCTCACCGGCCGCAAGATCATCATCGACACCTATGGAGGATGGGGTGCTCACGGAGGTGGTGCCTTCTCAGGCAAGGACCCAACCAAGGTGGACAGGAGTGGTGCCTACATTGTGAGGCAGGCTGCAAAGTCCATTGTGGCCGGTGGACTTGCAAGGAGGTGCATTGTGCAGGTTTCCTATGCCATCGGTGTGCCCGAGCCTCTGTCGGTGTTTGTTGATTCTTATGGCACCGGAAAGATCCCCGACAAGGAGATCCTCAAGATTGTGAAGGAAACATTCGATTTCAGGCCAGGCATGATCTCCATCAACCTGGACCTCAAGAGGGGTGGCAATGGAAGGTTTTTGAAGACCGCCGCCTACGGACACTTCGGCAGGGATGACCCCGACTTCACCTGGGAGGTTGTCAAGCCACTCAAGTGGGACAACCCCCAAGCTTGAAGCTTTAATGGCGGCTCTTCAGTCTTTGCTTCATCGAATCAAAACATTGAATTGAATTGAGCCTGTGCTGCTCTTGCGCTCTCTCCCTAAACCGGCATTGTGCCATTTGGGTTTTCTTTTGTTAGTATTTTTTAATATTTTCGTGTTCTTTGAAGAATGTGTCATTAGTAGTTTATTATTATGAGGGGTTAACGGAGGTGTCAGAAAAAAACATATGGAAAGTTGTGGGGTTTTTCTTTTCAAGGTTGTTTTGCTACCTCTGCTCGCAGAGATTAATAAGATTTGACAGACACAGAGGTGGTTTTGCGGTGGAGTAGCAGCAATGTTCATTTGTTGTTGGTGCGCATGGCAAGTTGCATTTCTAATACAATTGATGTGTTTTTTCTCATTGTCTTGTCCCTTATCCCTCTCCCCAATGAAGCGTCTTACATCCCCATTATTTTTGCTACGTATTGTAGCATGCTCGGTTATACAATGTGAACTTAGCCGTTAGATCATTGGTCAAGAATTCAATGACTTTAACGGCTAAAAAACTCGTCAAGAATTTCTCAGGTATCTTGCCCGGAGTAAACTCTAGTTCTTATCTTATTCTTGACAATTTCTCCGACAAAAATATGTTTTCAGATCTATGAATCTGAAACTCTAGTCGGCAAGATAACCATACGTCTTGAATATGTCACAATGATGATGTTACTTCAAAACAATCATGTATATGTACAATACACTACGGTGACAATGTTTCAAACAATCACGTGCTGTCATGTGCAATGTTTGAACACATAGTCGGATGAGATTCGTTTGGGATACCACCATCTTAGAATCCGAACTGTGTTGGCAATTTATTTTCCTAAAACGGCCTGTTTTGTCCTACCAGTGCTTTTTACTTCCCTTTGTTAGGTCCCTTAATTTGCATCTCAAAAGAGCAATGGGGCCTTCAGTCCCTACAATTTCTTATTCTGGATGGACAAAGCACATGCAACAGAAGAATGGGGTTTCTTCTGGATGGACAAAAAATGTAGTTTTACAAGCAAAATCGCTATCAAATGCCAGCTACCTATCTTCTCTGTTTCAATAATTTATTATCAATCATTTCATGATTCTAATTTTCGTTATTGTGATGTTGAATTCAAGAAGAATACAAGAGAATCAATTGGTGCTATTAGATTTGTTAAATTCGTCAATAAGTTTTTATTGCTCTTTACCTTCTTAAAATCTTTAGCTTATTGTTGATTATTAATTAAATAAGAGCACGATATAATAATAAATTAATGAGTATTTACAATAAAAATAAAATGTATATGAACCTACAACCGATTGGAGTGCCTAAGAATTCAAGGGCTCCTTTTTGGTAGCTTAGCTCGGGCCTCCAAAATCTCATGGCCGATCTTGTTCATTTGCACAGGTTCATACAATGAAGTGCCTAAGAATTCAAGTACTTATTTAGTTTGTAATCGAAAAATCAAAATCTTCAATTCCCATACACTTTTAAACTAACACTATGTTTGGATGAGGGAAATAAACTTGGAATTTTGATAAAAGCTGGAATTTATAAATTAACATGTACCAATTCCCTTTTTTGGATTCATAAACATAGAAATTTAGAATTTCCGTGTGGAAAAAAAATTTTGAATTTGAGATCTCCAATTCCCATTTTAAATTCTATGTAAATAGGTGTCATTTCTGAATTTCCATGAGTGAGGGTTTAAAAATAACAAATTCTGTTTCAAATTCCATTGTTCTTAACACTATGTTTGGATGAAGAAATTTAAGATTACTAAGGAATTTTAAAAATGACGGAAATTGAATTGACGGGATTTTATTCTCTAGAATTTGTAAATTTTCTTGTTTGGTTAACCTAAAAAAATAATGGAATTGATTACGGAATTTTTTATTTTTAAGCTCTCAATCATAGAAATTGGGAAATGACACATATTTACATGAAATTTAAACTTGGGAATTGGAGGTCCCAAATTCCAAGTTTTTTCCACCCAGAAATTCTAAATTCTTATGTTTGTGAATCCAAACAAGGGAATCGGTGCATGTCAATTTACAAATTTATAATAGAAGTATATTAAACTTTATCATAGTAGCAGAAAACAATAATGTCTATATACGTACTTTGGTGGTGGGTCGATCCTTACTCATCTCCTAATATTTAACAATTTAACTTACTAACACTATAGTTTATAAAGAAAAATTAATCAAAATTTTGTAATAGTAAATTGATAATTAAGATGGAATACAAATGTTGGAACTACTTCAATGATAGTTCAACGATATATATTTACATTAAAAGATGATATGCTTTGGTTAAATCATATAATGGAACAACCATGACAATTTGAATTTTGTATTGAACTTGTCATTCATGAAATTCAAACGCAAGACTTTTAATTAATTAGTAAAGACGAATACCTCTAAACTTATTAAGAGACATTGTTAGGAGCCATTTAGTGCTATGGTTTAATGATTCAAATTCGTTTTTGACGATAATCAAACCTAAGACCTCTCATTTATAAGTAAAGAGAAATATTATTATACCGTAATACTAAGTGGTAGAAAATGGACATTATTAAGGGAGTTTTAACCACTGAAGAGCCTTATAATATGAGTGATTTGGTGTATTAATATCAGCACAGAGAACATAAGAAAAGGTCAACAGAATCACTCCATCTTTCTTTTGATGTTGATGTTTCCCAAATTGTGAAAAAAAGAAGTTAAAGGAGTTAATACGAAAAGTCTAAATCATGAAGGTAGAATATCATATTATATTTCTTTGTACTAATTTCTGCATTAAAAAAATTAAACTAGCCGTTCTCTTTGAAAATTAAATAAGTAAAGAAATGAACTAACAAACAAAAAAAAAAAAGGTTTTAGCGGAGAGAACAATACTCACGGTCAATTTCTCAACTTTGCATGGACTCCACTTGAACATCTTTGATTACATGACAAACTTATATATATTGCACAAGAAGTAATGAACTTAATATGTATTCGTAATATGCCTTCACTAACTGGTTAACGTTTGAGCGTTACTGAATTGGTTAATGCTTGAATGTTATTGAATGGAGCTACAACCAGTTGAAAGAAGTGTCCATTCGGACACAGAGGAGGATGACGAACTGCATAATAATATCGTGGCGTTTCACTTCCCAATGTCGGAAGAATTACTAAGTCCGAATTCCCCATTCCACGTTGATAAAATAAAAATCATAGAGGAGGATGAGGAAGTAGGGTTGCAGTGGGCGGTTGATAAGAAGGAGATCACCAAGCAGGATGAGGAAGTTCAGTTGCAGTGGGCTGCAATCGAGAGACTGCCTACGGTTAAGCGGATTCAGAAGCTCCATTTTTGACGTTGATGGTGAGACTGATAATGCAGCCAGCAACATTGGGAAGGAGTACGTTGCAGGGAAGAGGGTGGTTGATGTTACAAAGTTAGGAGCAGATGAGAGGCATCTTTTCATAGAGAAGCTCATAATAAAGCACATTGAGAATGACAATCTCCGACTTCTGCAGAAACAACGTAAAAGGATAGACCGGTAAGTACGTGTGCATTAAAATTTGACTACTTAGTGCTCTTTCACAATCATTGTTTATCTACTTCAACATTGCTGAAGGTTTCATTCAATTGTACAAAGAATCACACGAAAGAATTGAAGCTATGTATAACTTTTCATTATTCGTTTAACCCTCCTCAGTTGTCATACGTTCGTTGATTGTTTAACAAAGATGTTTTTGTCTAGAGTGAATGTTGAATTGCCGACGGTGGAGGTGAGGTACAAGAATTTGTTTGTGGAAGCAGAGTGTGAGGTAGTAGGAGGAAAGCCGCTTCCAACACTAGGGAATTCTCTTCTAAGCTTCTTATCAGTAAGTGTGTTTTAACAAATATTTAGGAGAGAAATGTTCAACGGGTCATCACATATTACAATTGAAGCAGCTATATTTAGTGATACGTTCATGACATTTATCCTCTAAATTTGATCAAGATACAGCTTTTGAACAGGTTTTCACAAAGGTAATTTGGTGCAAATCTCCCGAAGCAAAGATAAGCATTCTAACAGATGTCTGTGGCGTCATCAAACCATCACGATAAGCATGCCAATACTCGTTTTATTTAATTACTTGCGTATCAGTAAAACGCACGGGAAGTCAGGTATTAGACTGATACCAACTCATTTATTTTTTCAGGTTTCAGGGGAGATTTCATATAATGGTTACAAGCTAGATGAGTTTGTTCCCCAAAAAACATCAGCTTACATTAGTAGCCAGCATGACCTTCACCTGCCTGAGATGACTGTGAGGGAAACAATTGACTTTTCCGCCCGCTGCCAGGGTGTTGGCAGTAGAGCTGGTGCATATTCCTTATCCCCTATTGCATTTACTATCGGGTTAGTCGTGTACTTCTTTTGACGTATGAAGTTTAATTTCGATCGTATTTTATGCAGATATAATGATGGAGCTCAGCAGAAGGGAAAAAGAAGCAGGAATAGTCCCCGATCCAGATATTGACACCTACATGAAGGTAATTGTCAAGGGAACTTTAACGAAAAGCTCCTGGTACTGTTCACTTTAATGAAAAGTCTCATAACATTCCTTTTAGTAAATCTTACCACCCTTTTGTGTTAGAGGTTTTAGAGATTTACATAATACTCACAGGCAATTTCGTTGAAGGACAAAGGGAAAATCTCCAAACCGATTATGTTTTGAAGGTAAATTTTTCTCCAACCAGGGTTGGACATGGACAACGTTGACATTAAGTAGTTCAAACGTGACATTTCTAACTCACTCTGACATGAAAAATGAATTACGATATTTTGGAATCTCTTTAGATACTTGGACTGGATATGTGTAGTGACACGACACAATGGTTGGTGATGCATTAAGAAGAGGCATTTCTGGTGGCCAGAAGAAAAGGCTGACAACCGGTAGTGAAATCTTGAATCCGAGGGAAATTTGAATGTAATTACTAATTCCCATGTAGAAAAATGTTTCAAACATAACATTCCTCTTCTGTTTAATCTTCAGGAGAAATGATTGTAGGTCCTACAAAAGCTCTATTTATGGATGAGATATCGACGGGATTAGACAGCTCTACAACCTTTCAGATAGTTACCGATCTTTAGCAGCTGGTGCATATCACAGATACAACTGCATTGGTATCACTTCTCCAATCAGCACCTGAGACCTTTGATCTTTTTGATGATGTAATACTAATGGCAGAGGGGAAGATAGTTTACCACGGTCCTCGTAGCCACGCGGTTAAGTTTTTCAAAGATTGTGGCTTCAAGTGCCCACCAAGAAAGGGTGCTGCAGATTTCCTTCAAGAGGTGATCTCAAAGAAGGATCAAGCACATTACTGGAAGCATGATAACATTCCCTACGGTTATGTTTCTGAAAACAAATTTTTTGAACTTTTCAGAGCAAGTTACTTGGGGAAGAAATTAGACGATGAGCTCTCAAAACCATACAATAAATCACAGTGCCATGACAATGCCTTATCATTTAGTACTTACTCTGTGAGCAAATGGGAGTTGTTCAAAGCTTGTATGGCCCGAGAGCTTCTTCTCATGAAACGGAATTCCTTTCTCTACGTATTCAAAACAGCTCAGGTTTACTACCTAATGATATCACTTTTAGGGGTTGTACTTCTGAAGTTAAACTCAAAATCACTTACTATATTTTCTCTCTTTTTTCCCACAGCTTGTCATCACTGCATTTATTACAATGGCAATCTGTATAAGCACCCATAGGACCGTGGATTTCATAAATGCAAGTTTTTTGATGAACTCATTGTTTTATACACTTATTCGATTTATGACCAACGGAGTTGCAGCTGTCCTTGACTGTTACTAGATTACCAGTGGTTTACAAGCAAAGAGGATTCAATCTGTATCCAGCATGGGCGTATTCTCTTCCAGCCTCTATCCTGAAGGTTCCATTTTCAGTGATTGATTCACTGCTGTGGACAGCAATAACTTACTATTTCATCGGGTATGCTCCAGGCATAAAAAGGTAAGATCTCAACTTTATAGTCACATGACAGAACATGAAAGGCTTGAACAATAATCATAATAATGCCTCAAGAATATGCTATGGGTTTTAGGTTCTTCTGCCAGTTCCTTGTGCTATTTGCTCTCCATCAAGCATCGACATCCATATGTCGTTTAATTGCTGTAGTTTTCCAAACTATGGTTGTTCCATCAACTTGAGGTATTTTAATCTTAGTGCTAATATTTTTATCCGGAGGCTTCATCTTGCCACGATGTTAGTCCATTTATCGTATTTTTCCTTTAGTTACATGCAGCTACAACTAGACTAATAAGGGGTGTTTTTGCAGCCTCTTTACCTCCTTGGTTGCGTTGGCTATTCTGGTGTTCACCTATGACTTATGGGGCAATATGTACAACTCTAAACGAGTTCCTCGCTCCTCGCTGGCAAAAGGTACAACTCAAGATGATAAACTTTTTTAGTACCTGATCATCGAAGTCGAATAAGTGTTTTGACAGTGTTAATTCATTTCTTTAGGTCTCAGAGGGAAACACAACCCTAGGGAATAAAGTTCTAACCAGGCATGGTTTGAACTTTGATGGCTATTTCTATTGGATATCAGTAGGAGCATTACTCGGGTTCACAATGCTGTCTGATCTTGGATTTATTTTAGCATTAACTTAGACCGTAAGTTCATTTTAATTGACAGATGATAGCTTAAGTATTACAATCCACTTCATCAGTTTACTTAAGCTTTTCCTCATACAGCTCCAAGGGTGTCTTGGGGGCTATTGTTTCGAAAAAAAGATTATCTCAACTTCGAAGAAGGGAAGCTCGCAAAACTGGTGCACGGTTGGAAAATGAATCAACTCTATCCGATTTATTCAAAACCATGAGAGAAAAGATAACACTAGGTGAGATGAATTGTTGCATCCAGTTTATCCGGGTTATCAGTTCACATCTTCCATTCAAAGCAACGAGCAAGGACTTTTTTTAACAACTGAATTATTCAACCGTGAACCAATTTGTTAAACAGGGAGCATGGTCCTGCCGTTCGAGCCACTGACAATCTCATTTAAGGACGTGCGGTATTATGTTGATACACCTCCGGTAATTAATCAAATCATTAGCCAATTTTCACATGTTAGTATCATTGGAAAACTAATTAGTTGTATGTTAACTTCATTCCTTCTTAAAAAAGGAAATGAGACAGCATGCTTTCAAGGAGAAAAAGCTTCAGTTGCTTAAAGATATAACAAGAGCATTCAGGCCAGGAATTCTTACCGCACTGATGGGCGTCACTGGGGCTGGAAAAACAACTCTCATGGATGTTCTTTCTGGAAGGAAAACAGGAGGTAGTATCGTGGGAGATATAAGAATCGGAGGGTACCCCAATGTCCAGAAGACATTTGCAAGAATATCAGGATACTGCGAGCAGACTGATCACAGTAGAAGAATCGCTTATGTTCTCAGCTTGGTTGCGGTTGCCACACGAAACTGATCCAGACATAAAAGCTGTAGGATGATATTCTTTCAATTTATCAACAATATGCGAATTTCCTAGAACATATAAAAGTATCCTTCGCTTAATCTATGCAGAAATTTGTGGCAGAAGTCATTCAAACGATTGAACTGGAGGATATAAGAGATTCCTTAGTTGGCATTCCTGGACAAACTGGCCTATCTACCGAACAGCGCAAAAGGCTAACAATTGCAGTGGAGCTTGTATCCAACCCATCAATAATATTTATGGATGAACCCACGTCAGGCTTAGACGCCAGAGCAGCTGCAATTGTCATGCGCGTAGTAAAGAATGTTGTTTCCACAGGAAGGACAACCGTTTGCACAATCCACCAGCCAAGCATTGGTATTTTTGAGTCTTTTGACGAGGTAGTATAACGAGCAGTCATGGAGTCCAAGAAAACTAAATGAAATCATAAAAGCCACTCGATCACTAACGGAAGACATTGATTTTTGCAGTTAATTTTGATGAAAAGGGGAGGCCAAATCATCTATTCTGGAGTTCTCGGTCATCACTCGAGTAAACTCGTCAAATATTTTGAGGATATTCGTGATGTACCAAAGATCAAAGAAAATTACAATCCAGCAACTTGGATGTTAGAAGTTACTACTGCCTCAGTAGAGGCAAAACTTTGTTTAGATTTTGCTGAAATTTATAAAGCCTCTACTCAGTATAGGTAAGGGCATATCTCTAATATTTCCATTATTTTAGGATTAATCATGTATTTATTTCAATCATCAAATTTATATGTTTGTTTCCTTCTTTTTCAAAGAGACAGGGTCGAGTTGGTTAGCCGGTTGAGCGAACCAAAGCCGGGTTCAAGGGGCTTGAACTTTCCCACTCCTTTTGCTCAAAATAGCTGGGTGCAGTTTAAGGCATGTCTGTGGAAACAACACCTGTCCTACTGGAGAAGTCCAAAGTACAATCTAGCACGTTTTGCGTTTATTTTCGCTGCATCAGTGTTGTTCGGAACAATCTTTTGGCAGAAAGGGAAGGAAATGTAAGCCCCGACCCATTTCCACCCTCTTCATACTATATATTTCACAGAGAAAAGAAAAACAAAACTACGCTAAATCCTGTGTTTTTCTTGTTCCTCAAGAAACAATGAGCAGGATTTGTTCAACGTGCTTGGGTTACTGTACATTGCTGTAATATTCTTGGGCGCAACCAATTGCTCGACAGTTCTGCCTTACGTAGCTACTGAGCGCGCCATTCTGTAACGGGAAAGATTTGCTGGGATGTACTCATCAAACGCTTATTCCTTTGCACAGGTTCTTACATTTTAACTGGTACTATAACGTAGCTTGTAGTGGGAAGGTTTTTAACATGTCGAAATTTTGAATGTTGTTGTAGGCAAGGTATTAAATATCGATGATATCGAAAATATCGGTAGTTCAAAAATACGGAAATTTCGATGGAAATATCGGGATATTATCGATATCGATAAAAATTGAATAAAAACCACAGAAATTGTAAGAAAAACTTGAAAATTTTTATTGAAATTTTGCAGGATGTTTATTTAGTCAATTATCTATTAGTTTATCACAAAAAATTGGAAGGAAATGCATTGCATGATGGATTTAACTGATTTAAGTTGATTATATAGCGAGCTGACAAACATTGTGAGTGTAGAAAATATGTAGTAATTAATGAAAGAAGTTTAAACACACCATAATCATTTATATATAATGAATTAGTACAATATTTTACACTTTATACATTGCGTGGTAAGATACATGAGTGACTTAGTACCACATAGAGTTCCTATGAGGTTCAAAATTTTCACTATCTTCATCATCTCCATGTGTAGAGTAAGTGTATTGTGAAGAGTAGTCATCAAATGATAAATCCCCAAAATAGTTTTGCATGTAATTGTTAACATGCCACCCATATGGATCCAAGATTGGTTGACGTTGTCCATAAGCAAAATCATTTGAAGATTAAGTCTCGGATTTTTTCTATGAATCACTCGATTCCATCCCAACAGGAATGAGATATGAAGGGTTCGGGATTACCAAACAAATGGGATTTGGAAACCAATCCCATATCGAAAATTTCGGTATTTTTCGGGATGAGATTCCTGAACTTCGGGATGGTTTTGGTTTGGGATTTTTCGGTTTGGGTTTGGGACTTTTTCGGTTTGGTTTGGGATTTTCGGGAATTTTTTCCAGCCCTACATGTAAGTGACCAAATAAAAAATAGAAAAATTAAAAACCACATGTCATTGACTAAGTAATTAATTGACACAATTTAAAATATAATACCACAACAAATTTGGAATATGTGCAAATTTGTTTCTTGCAAAAAGAATTCAAAACAAAACCATATATATAAATATTTTAGCATATTTTCACAAAAACATAAGTGATATGATGGTTAAGGTCTTGAAGAACTCAAATGGGAGGGGTTCGAATCCCCCTATGCCCAAAATTGAGATTTTTCAGAAATTTTCAAGTATTTTTGGGTTTCATATCGTGATATCTTAACGATAATAAGATGATAAGTCACCAAAATATCGTCGGACCAAAAAAACGATAACGATAATATCGGCGATATTTCGTCTCGCCGATATTTTTGATATTTTGGTCCATGGTTGTAGGTGGCCATTGAAATACCTTACACAGTGGTTCAAGCAATTTTGTATGTCATTATTACATACCCTACAATAGGGTACTATTGGTCAGCTACTAAGGTTTTCTGGTACCTCCATGCAACATTCTCTACATTTCTGTACTTTGTATACCTTGGGATGCTGATAGCTTCTTTTAGCACAAGCCTGCAAGTAGCTTCCATTTTCTCAACGGCAATCTACACCATATTGAATGTTTTTTTCCGGTTTCCTTGTGTCCGGGCCGGTAACTGAATCTAACTCTCTTTAGGCCTGTTTGAAACTGCTTCTAGAAAGACTAAAAGAGTATGTAGTAAAAATTGAAGAGCTTTTATGGGAAACCCTCCCAACTGCTTTTCTAGGAAGCATTTTGCAACGTAACTCTATTAAACAACTTAAGAAAAAGTATAATTTATAAGCAGAAGTTATTTCTACAGAAGCAGTACCAAACGGCCCCTTAACATGGCGGTTTACAGTGAGCCTACCTGACCATGTTCTATATATATATTTTATGCAGAAAATTCCCAAGTGGTGGATTTGGTTCTATTGGATTTGTCCTACATCATGGTCCCTAAATGCCTTCCTCAGTTCACAATATGGAGAGATTTTGAATTTTGGGGAGCAAAAAACAGTTGCTCCCTTCCTTCAAGATTACTATGGCTTCCATCACGATCGTTTATTCCTTCTCATTGCTTTCCCGATTGTTTTCGCTTCACTTTTCGCCTATTCTGTAAGGAAATTAAATTTCCAAAGGGAGAAATGGTGGATCCTCTCATTGAAGATGTTTGTATTCGTCTACGTACCCTTGTTTTTAATCTTAGCCATTCATGTATTAATAAAAGTTATCTTAGCCGTTCAATACTTGTCGAAACTATCCTATCTTCGACTGGAAAGTTAGTACAAATTTTGTAAATGGTGATTCAAATGGAATATATAGGGGGTTATGTGCTTTTGTGAGCTAAACACTTTTTGACTTTCTTCGATACGAGAGAAACTTGTGTACGGTTCCTAACTAGGTTAGCTATTTCAACGAGTGAGACTAGTTTGAGGCGAGTGAAACCAAAAAATAAGAGTTTTATGCTTTTTCAAATGCTTCTCTGTGACTAACCGGGTTTAGATGTCATTATTGATAATGTGAGGTAAGTTGGGACCAAAAGACAACAATTAGTAACTGATTACGATACAAGTCTTCTCTTCTTACGCAAGAAAGAGTAAACAATTCAGTATTTCGTTTCAACCAAAAAGCACCTTGTTTGCCTATCTTTACGAGTTTACGTGTAGAATAACCTCCAGGTCACGAATACATTTATCTCTCTCCTCACGTGATAAAATCATATTAGTTAACGCACCATCATGTCGTTGTCCAAACCACTTTGGACATATTCTTTACTACACACGCCGGCATCCAAGTAAAATTTATTATTATTCAACGTTACTGATGGTGTTTATTACACTACCAAGGTTGATTGTTAAACCATGAGTGACATTTACACAATAATGTACCACTCAAAAGTCAATATAATAAAACTTACATCTTTGATCAAATTACCCCTGGGTTTTGTTGAGCTGGACCCTTTCATTTTGGGATAATTGCAGATCAATTGTCTGCCTCAAGTGCCAACACATTCGAACAACAAGCAGCACAAAATGTACCGAAAAGAGCGATCAATTTTCAAAAACAACGTGTTTACAGACCACCTTCTATAATTGTCCAGCAGCTGCTGCAGACAATATATACGTGAAGTTACATTCAAAACATTTCAGGCAATAACAAAAAGCAATTCCTCTGTTGAACTCAGTTAAACACTCTTACAAATCGTCGTACAATTTTGCATGCTAGTTTAGAGATCGCATCAAGTTTGGAGAGAGACTTATCAACTCTGTATGTACAATCATTTTCCATAAAGTTTCACCCGGGTTATCAGTCTATCAGATCAATCCATACAGTCCTTCACCAGAAACATAAAATTGGAGGAAGCAGCATTGCTAACACCCATCCGAGAATGGAAATGTTTGATTACCTGATCGATCGGCAATTTCACAATAAGAGTGTGCTGCTTCATTAGAAGAACTGCGGGGAATGGAGTTGCCCTGTGAGATTAGGGATTTTTGGAGCATACTGTTGCCTCCAAAGATCTTAACTAGACAACACCGCCAGACTCAGCTCCAGAAGCCTGATCACTTTGATTATCTTCAAAACTACTCTGATCACTTTGATTGCCTTCGGCACTAATCTGATCACTCTGATTGTCTTCGGCACTAATCTGATCACTCTGATTGTCTTCGGCACTAATCTGATCACTTTGAGTGCCTTCGGCACTAATCTGATCACTTTGATTACCATCAGCACCAATCTTCTGCTCCAAGTAGTAGATCTTGTCGTTCATACCTTCCTTACTATATGCCTCAACCATGACAGAGTATGTTGTGGAATCCGGTTGACATTGCTTCTCTTTCATCCGGTTGAAAACTCTTTCCATCTCCATCAAATCCTCTGCCTTTGCACATGCAGCTATCACCGCATTGTAAAATGTGGTATTCTCAGGTATCTCAAGCTTTCCAGCCAACTGAATGCAGCTAACCACCTTATGGAAGAGGCCTGCATTGGCATACCCATTAATAAGGCAGCAGAATGTTTTGGTGTCTGCTTTCATGCCCTCAGCACGCATCTGTTCAAATGTGTATTCCATGTTTTTAGCATCTCCTACGTCTGTGAAAGCCTCTATCACATTGTTGTAAGTTGCGGTTGTCCATGGGAATTGAAGCTTGCGCATGTACTCCATCACAGTTGACATCTTATCATACAGCCTTTTCTTCCCGTAAGCACCAATCAGAATGTTCAAAGTGCGAGTTTCCGGCTCAATCCCAAAATCACGGAATTTCTCATACCATCTCTCCATCATATCTATCTGACCCTCGTTTCCAAACACACTAAGGATAACATTCATTGTCCAGACATCCGGCTTGCAACTTGTACCCTCCAGCATCCCGGACAACACTTTTTCCATCTGGTCATACTTCCCGGCCTTACCATATCCACTCAGCACTATGTTTTGGGTGACTGTATTCGGAGTTATTAACCGCTCAGCCATTTCCTCATACAAGGACTCGACTAAATCAAACTTCAAATGATCAATGCAAACCTTTATCAAGGTACTGTAAGTAAAAACGTCAGGCTGGCATTGCGGGAGGGTCTTCATCAGGTTAAGAACAGAAAATGCCTCATCAATCAGATTGTTCCGGCAATAAGCCGCAAGCAAGGCTGTGTAAAGTTCAAGAGTTGGTTCACATCCCTCTTCAACCATTGTATCGAAAAGCTGGCGGGCACGATTGGGTTGGCCGCACCTTCCAAGCATACCAATGAGTTTCATGTAAGTCCCTTCTTTCGGTTGATAAAATGGTTGTTCTCTAAGCATGTCAAACACCTGAACAATTAATAGTATCCAATTTCATCATACATTTTCCAAACAAAAACATCTAATTAATTCTAATTCCATTAAAATCATTCGGATAAAAAGATTACATTTTTCAAGAACATGGTTCAAGAAACTAAATTGGGTAAGCATAAAAATGCCATTTTTTCAAATTTTGAATCAACTTACATTCACCAGACTAAAAACACAGAAGAAAAAAGATGAAAAATTTGTTAATTTTTGTTTAGATTAAGGGCAAAAACCTCAAGAGCTTGGAGCCACTGCTTCTTGTCAATGGCGTCTGACATGGCCTCTGTGACGGTGTTGACCCAGGCCTTCGCATTGTTCTTCCGGTCCAGCTTCTTCTTCACATTTTTCAAAGGGGGTTTTTTGTAAATAGCCGGAATCGACGTCTCCGAGACCCCCGGGAACTCCCCTTGCTTCCAATGCTTCTTTCTGTTGTCGGAAGACGGATATGAAGCGGAACGAGCGGAGGTTTTTCTGTAAGTCGCCGGAGTCGACGTCTCCGAGACGCCAGGGAACTCACCTCGCTTCCAGTGCTTCTTTCTGGCGTCGGAAGACGGAGATGAAGTGGAACGACCGGGGGGTTTTCTGTAATTCGCCGGAGCCGACGTCTCCGAGACGCCTGGGTATTCACCTTTCTTCCAGTGCCTCTTTCTGGTGTCGGAAGACGGAGATGCAGTGGAGCGACGGCTTACAGCTGGGGTGGCGAATGCGCGGAGGAGCAGCTTAAAGTTGGGGTATTGGGGTTTCTGGGAGGAGGCGGTGGCGGTGGAGTTTTTGTTGAGAGGAAGAGGATGAGGGAGGAGAGAGGACGAGAAGGAGAGAGAGATTGAAGAAGCCATGGATGGTTTTGGCCTGCAAAATTGTTGGAGCGGTGACGGGGAAGTGAGTAGAGGTGGATTTTAGAAGGCAGGGCATTCAAATGACCTCTTTACCCTTTATTTTTTTATCCTCAAATTTTCTTATTATTTTTTTCTTGAATTTCAGAAAATAAAAATTGAATAAATTACACTTTTTCAGGTATGATTTGGGGTAAGTAATTCAAATAAGATAATAATTCTGGTGCTGCTAGATACTTGTACTTATGTAAAGTCAGATATTACCCACATACAGTGAGAGCTGTTCATTTGAAAGAGTCTTATGTTTTTATGAGACGTGTGTAACGAATGTCAGTGTGAGTTTGTAACGAATGTCATTGTGAACACCTTCATTTAAGTTTTTCTCGAACTATTAATAAATTATTTTAATAAAATATTGATTTCATATGGAAACATGAACAAATTCATCTAAATGATTAAACTAATAAAATTAGAAAATAGTTCAATCTCAATTTGCACTAAACATGAAATAATGCTCTAACAATAATTCTCAATTCCAAAATTCTTCTATACTTAACCTCGTTTAGTGTGCTTATGCTTATATGAGCTCAAATAACCTCGTTTAGAATTAGGGCCGGAAAAAATTCCTAAAAATCTCGAACCAAACCAAACAAATTCCGATCCCAAACCAAAAATGTCCAAATCAAAATTTTCAAAATTTTCGGATGAAATACCGAACCGATCTCAAAATTTCGGTACGGGATTCAATATTGTCTACTCAATCTTTCGATAATTCCATACCGAACCGAAAATAAAGAGTCCAAATCTTCTGCACCCAAAAACTTATGTGGCCTCTATGTGCCTTTGATTTTATTGAGCATGTCAACAGTCACACCCAATCAAATCAAGCTTCAAGTCCCGAGTCCCAAGACATGCTCAATAAAATCAAAGGCACAGAGAGGCCACATGGATTTTTAGGTGCAGAAAACTCTCTCTCAAAAATAAATAATATATATATATATATATATATGTTGCAGTCCTATTAGATTAGGAATGTGATTGTATAAATCTTAGTATATCTTGGAATATCTCTTATATTCTTATTAGGAGTTGATTACGTATTAAGAGTTGTAATCCTAAAAGGGTAAGAAATTAACCTTCTCTACTACTATAAATAAAAGCACAATAGGGTGGAATAGAACACACCCCACAATTACACATCTCTCTCTTTCTCTCTGCTATTGCCGCACCCCTCTCTCTATGGCCTTCATAATTGTTCAGTAAATTATGCGTACAACACGTTATGAGCATGCTCTTGACGCTGCGATAACAAGAGTTTATTCTTCAATCAGGGGAGTATTACATTTTAACCATTATTTTTGTGATTAATTTATTATTTTATTGAATTGATCTACATGCTATTGATTCAATTTAATTTTTTTGTGTTGAACGTGATACAACGCATTGGAGATGCAATTCTGGCTTTTCGAGAAGAAACTTCTACAAATTCAAAGGCCTTTATTGTTTTCTGCAAATCAAGTGCGCTTAAAATAAAGTAAGATATTTGAAACGACCGTGAAGCATGAAAACATTCCCCATGATGCATGAACCCCCTATGTTTATATTTTCCTTTCGATATATATATATATATATATATATATATATATATATATATATATTTGTTTCATGCATTACGCAATTTTATTTGCTATGTGGAATTTGTGAGTCAATGTATATAAAATAAATTAGAAGCAAATTTTGGGTTCCCTAAACCCTAGGTTCGAAAAAAAAAAATTGGGTAATCTTTGGCATCACTGTGGCAACACCACGGCATCACCGTGGGATGGCGTCGACAAACTGGACCACCTGCGCATCCCTTTTGGGCCTGCGCATTCCTACTGCTCCACATTGGACATAACCAAGCCTCGGCTTGGCTTACATGTCACACGGGCCTGACAGCCCTGGTCCACCCAAGCCCAAACCCACATGCCAGAAGCATGCTGGGCTTGTTCCCAGGCACGGGCCTGCAGCCCTGATCCCTTGTCTCGGCCCCCGCCAGCAAGCTGCCATGCTTGTTGGACTTGTATTAGCCTCAGCTCGCAGGTTTTCAGCCAACCAATGCGGCTGGGTTCCTTTCCTCGGCCCTATACTATAATAGCATTTGGCTGGGTTCCCCGCGCCACAGCTAGGCCAACAATTTTGCTGGGCCTGTTTTCGTGCCTAACCCATCTGGCCTAACAAACCAGCCTTCATGGCTGGGCTTATCCCTTGGACCCGTGGCCTGCAGCCCACTTCCGAGTACCTCTTTTGCTCATAGCACCCAGCCTTTTTTTGGGCTATGGTATTTTCGACCCCATAATATTATTTTGCTTCTACAATCGACCCCGTATGGCCCGATTTATTGAATTAATTAAAAGTGACCTGCAGTCCATTAATCTGATAATGAGTCCAAAATTATTGACCTGAAGATCACTTTTGGACATTAACGATTCAATAATTTATTTTTATACTTTGAACCGTTGACATACTTTCGTAGCAACGAAGCTCTCACGCTTGAGTTCCCGAAGAAACTCAAATCCACTACACTTAGTTGTATATTGCATTATGTGTTCTTGCGGAAACCTCTCTTTTATGAACTAAACGTTCATAAACTAAATTGAACCTATAGTTTCAAATTTAGTGCCTTTGAAACCCGAAGTTTTCATAAAACAATACACCCATGAAAACCCGATGTTTTTCATGAAAACCATGTCTTAGAGCTCGAATGTTCTAACTTTGATGCTTATGGATGATTCATTCCCATAAGCACTAATCATAATCTTGTTCCTTCCAATTCAATGGATTATCGAACCGTCACAAGTTCGATTTTCCTTAGTTGAACGTTTCTAATAGAAACCATTTTATGTGTGAGTACAAGACGTGAATCTCCACTTGACTATCAAGAAGTTAAGAAACCATTGTAGCCAACAATGGCAAGGAAGAGCTGAATAAGTGTCACACCCCGATCCCGACATACGTCCTGAATCGACACGTGACGTCACCAAATACTCGTATCTTAACATACCTCGCCTCCAGGATATGAATTAAAGCACCACTCAAGGTCCAATTGGTGTAGCAAATTCCGTATACTTTATGGCTGCATCTAACCTCCTCGTTAGACTGCCTACGTACCCTCAATAGGGATCAAGCCATTCGTAGTTCGTCATTCATTACACTTCGACGTTTATCACAATACGTTCAAATCGGAAAGCATAGCATTCCTCAATCAATTATTAGAGCTTAACAAGCATGAATTACTAGATTCATGGCAACATAACAAACCCACATGACATTCAAGGTTTCCATTCCATCCACAGCATTAACATATCCAATAACCAACAAAGCACAATATTGTTCTCAAGCCACATTGATCACTAAATAATCATAATCATAACAATCATATCCAATGTCATTCCACAATCCCATCAATTAATCCATTCATGAATCAAGGATGCATGATCTTAGCATTTAACTACATTAATCAATCAATGAGATAACATACCATTTCACCAATTCAATTAGAGAACTCTATATAAATTCCCTACTTGGGTTATGAGTAATAACATGGTATATAAATTCACAAGGTTTATTGTGGGTAATTCCCATTCACTCGAATCTAGAGTTCTAGACTAATCTTATGGGAATGAGCGAAAGCAAGGATTCCGAACCACTCAACGGAATCCAAAATACCAAACGGTTTCTCATATTCTACCCAGACCTATCATATGTAAAATCAGTGCCTACATCAAGGGAATGGTGTACTGGCAAATTAGAACTCGGTTAAGCTGCGAAGCTCGGGTAAGTGACAATAATACAATTATGTGATATTCAATAAAAACATGTCAGTGATCCCGATCTACAAACATCGAGTATAGAATCATGTTTTATGAAATCATAATCAAGTTGCTGAAAACTCCGAATGAGTCACCCAGACATCCCATGGCTTTTCCCATTCAAACCACCAAGATTCTCAAAAGCCATCGTTCTTATGTACATTAAAAACTAGGGTTAGAGGAACGCAGTTCGGCCGAAGCCTACATAAGTAACCAAACAAGAAGTGGCCTCCCAATGCGGATTAACCAAGCAGAGCCACCCCTACGAAAGTAACCAAGTAGGCAGTGACCCCCCAATGCGGATTAACAAAGCAGAGTCACTCCTACAGCTGTTAGGAAGTGATCACCCAATGCGGATTAACCAAGCATGATCACTCCTAAGCATACATGGCCATAAAAATCACCCAATGTGGATTAACCAAGCACGATCCATATATAGTATGGTCCCCCAGTGCGGATTAACCAAGCAAGACCATCCATGTACCACTGCTACATGGTGCAGTTAGATCAATACATAAACCATTTACCCTTAACTCATCTGCTATGATTACATCGTAATCACCTGCACTATCAACTTCTCACGACCACTATCTTATCATACAAGCATAAAAGTTCTACATAATACTCCTAATAGGATTCTAGGATCACACCGTCAAAAAAACAATCATACACATCATACTCATCTAACCACATTTCATAAACGTTTCCAAGCTACAGTCGGATCACAATTAATAAACATAGATCGATGCTAAAAATAAAAATAACAATTCAATAGAAAGCACATTTAATAAACATGTATAACTCAATATGGTGCCACTAATACATATATCGAGACACACGTCAACTGGGAATGATACATCATCGTGATGAGCCAACTAAGCTCCATCAAGCCTCAACAACAAACTAGAGATAAATGACACTTTAGAGTAGAGCACGTTGACTAGAACGTTAACCGTCGATAAGGTAGGTCCATTAAGGTCAACAATCTAAGGTTAATCAATCCGGAAGATCCGCACATCGGATTTCTAATCCGTAAGTTCTCAAAGGTCCAACAACTGATAACTAGGGTGTTCACAAAATTGTGCGACGATCCAACGATCGGATTGTCATCAATCACACAAACAAGTGGCGGTCCAATTTGATCACCACACCAAACAATTGAATTTCAGGAAATCAAGCTAGACATAGATTCACAGGGTCACTAGAAGGTATTTGGTACTTAGATAACACTCGTGGACAGTCCCACGCACCGCCACACGCGGGATAGTCAAAGTGGAAGGTTTAGAAAACCTGAATTTTCAACATTAACTAAATAAGCTCAAATTTATGTGGTAGCTAGAGCTCAACAAGAGAAACATTTTTCACAACTAGGCCGACGACAAATTCTAATCGGAAATCGTCCAAATTCACCGGAGAAAATCGGATTTCTAGGGTTCTAAACACTCAACTCTAAAACGAATACTAAAGCATGAACCAAGCATACCAACTTGAAGATTATGAAGAGTAGATAAAGTTTCATACCTTACTCGAAGGAAATGATTGCCGGAATCACCAGAAAAATGATAAAACCGCCGGAATAGTCGTGGGCTTTGTGGCGTCGAACTGCAAAGATGGAAAAGAAAATGGGAAATCTAACTCTACAGAGATGTAGAGCTCGTCAAGAGCTTTCCATGGACACCAAGATCACCAAAAACGGAGTTCGGATGAGGAAAATACGGCCGGGTCAAATTTGAGGGTTCACGGGTCGAAAACGACCCAACTTGGGTCTCTCTCCTTTCCCCTCCTTCCTCTCCTCTCTGATTGGCTGCTCCTAACCCTCCTTAAAATCTGATTTGTTCCCTCCTTCTTCTAACTGATTGGTCCCTTAACCCAAATATCTAATTGGGCCTCTTTCCCACAAAGTAGGAGTCTAAATAATTCCTAAAATATATAGTATCACAACTTCAAATGTCCATAACTATACCGTTAGAACCCGGACTCGCAAACGGCTTTCGCCTATGCATTCGTGGTTTCGAGATCTATTCAAAACACTAGTTATAACTTCGAAAGGTCAACGAATGATAAAGATTGATTATGAAACTTCCAACTCGATAACTAATCAATTAAAATCTAAATTCAAATTAATTAATATTTCTCGAAAAATAATATAAAATCTCAATAATACAAATACGTAGATTAAAACAGTGAAATCTAGGAACAGGATTTCACAATCAGCCTCTGCCATGATCTTCCTTCGAAGACTTATGCCCGAAATATTACAAACGAAAATACCTCCCGAACGAGGATTCCATGGCTCTTTGGCTCGCTCCTACGGACTGTCTGATCATGCAAGACATTGCCCGAAGCACACCATGATTATGTCCATGAATGAGTACAATTCTGAAGTTTATAAATCTAATCGAATTTTGACTAGATGATACTTTTCTTGTCCTTCCATGTTTCTAACTAGCTCCTGAAACAGCAGTGTAGAAAGCGGAAGTTTACCAAATTCTCGGATCTGATTACTACCACAAACATATGGTAGAATCAGAGCCTGCCAAGGTGTGGCATCATGCCCGAAGCATGATCCTTGGCATCTAAGACCTAAAACTTCAAGAATAAGGGTTAGTATTCCCAAACCGTAACCCTGCAGAATCTACTTCCGTCTCGATGGAATAGATCATTGGTTATACATTTGTTCGTGCCCCTACCAATGTTGTTAAGGAGTATCATTCTCATAGTCAATATGTGAAATTGATTTTGCTCCACCAAACATCGTTGGAAAAGCAGAATTTTGACATGGATGGCCTTGTTGGCCGAATCCCCTTAGTAAACCATTTACTTTGTGAACATTTTTTCATGTTCTTGGATTCACATTTGGTGATTGTTTTACTTATGGATAATCTTATTGATATTGTCCTCGAATATGAATTAATTGAATCATGTTTCCTAATACATGTGACCCAATTCAATTAAACACGTGATTAGGTAGGAATGTGGGAAAGTTAGTTGTCTGGTTGAATGCATACTATGCACACTCACTTTACACCTACATCACATCTCTAACAACGACTTCGGGTCTACCCAACCTGATTAAGAGCATAGGCACACTCCTTGTTGTATGAAGGGTATTGAATTACCACTTAAGGGACCTTAAATTCTCCTTGTAGTTGAGTTTTTAAGGATATTCGAGATAACAATGATCATCAATGAAACCACTGAAGCAAATATAGTGAAATATCTTTGCACTACCTCCAAAAATGAGCCTGAAGCTTTGATTTGGGGCTAATGGGTTGTTCCCCAACTAGGAACACACCACACGTGGCCAGCCTGGAGCCTGGTGATTGAGCAGTTTACTTGCTTTGGCACGACTTTTTGGGACACTTAGGTCGAACAATGATGCTACGACGCATCTCCTTACCCGAAGTAAGGATATTGTGCCTACAAGCACACTTTGCCAAGCTTGCTCATTAGGGAAATTGATTTTCTAAATCATCCCTCGCAAAGATACGAAACGACTTTCTTTTCACAGTGGATTCAAGGGAATATATGTGAACTAATCCAACTGGTCACATGTTTGTCCACACACATTACTGCTAAACCTCATGGCCGATTAATGGTTCACCACTCTACTTATCCCATAAAGTCCGGGAGACTGGATAATGCAGGAGAGTTTATATCGATAGTTTTTCGATAAAGTATTGCATGTATTTTGGGTTTATAATTGAACATCGAATTCCCATGTTCACCCCAAATAGCCTCGCCTAGCGATCATAAAGTGCAATTTAAATGATCGCCTGGATTTTGGTAAACGTACCAAGTTTTCGATTTTTGCCTAGGCCTATACAATCTTGTACGCAGTTATGTTGGTCCGTCTTGAGGCCCATTGCCACCCAACCATTTTGACATTACAGTTGGTTACTGGGTACGAACCTAACGTTTTTCGTATTTACATATTTGGGTGTGCATTCCATGTGCCAAGTTGCGCCATTGCAATGTACCAACATAGGTCCTCAAAGAAGGATGTGAATCTTTGTCGATTATGATTCTCCTTCACACTAGCTCTTTTCGAGCCCTTGCACGCAATCTCTTTACCGCTCATTTGTGGGTTGTCATTTTAATGAGACAGTCTTCTCGCCGTTAGGGGGAGATAAGAACGTCAACGTTCCTGTAGAACGACACGAATTTACGTGGACGTTACCTACTATGTCTCATCTCGATCCCCGTACCGTACAAGTATGATAAGCAAGTGCGATAAATTCTAGCTTTCAGAATGATGCTCCAGACGCATTCCTCTGATCTAGCTAAAGTGACGAGATCATATACTAGCTACAAACATGCTTGCAAGGATAGACGTACTTAACGGACGTCGAGTCAACATCCCTGGAGGGTGTGCCGCCCTTGTTGGACGGTCTGGTACACCGGCGGATATCAAATCAATTTGTCTTGGCTTGGAGCACGATATATCATTCGGTTCGTAGGATTCACTTCCCTGGAAGAGGAAGACACATCACAAAAATGAATCCATACTTGATCGCTGTCTCAAATCATTTCCATCTCATGAGATTAATCCAGATTACACCTGAGACTTGAAGTTCTTGGTTCAGTATACTAGTTTGGATGAGCTAAATGGAATTGAAATGAGATTACCATCGATGATGTTTTCACTTATATGGTAACTACCGACATAAAAGAAAAACAACGATATCAAACCATGTTCCGTTGATTAAGTAATAACGTAGAACTGATTGGACAACCGAAATTACAATCCAGGTCAAATACCTTACCAAAATGTGTATTGGACCGGTCATTCCTACACTGCCCAAGGTAACCTTGTTGAGTTACAAGTAGGAAATGAAGCGTTATGAGATTAATGAAATAGTGTGATATGATGCATGCCTTACGGCGTAAGGTTTTTCTCAAAACATCATGTGATTGATAGCAGCATCATGAAATATGGTTAGTGTTTCTCCATGAGGATATAGATACGGAGATTTACATGTAAGTTCCTGAAGAATTACATGGACTAGTTCAAATAGTTCCAAAACCATAGAACACCCTCTTAACTGGTTTTAAAGTGTTCACTTATGGATTGAAAAATTCGACGGATGTGGTATACCCATCTACGTGATTATTTGATCAATCAGGGATATGAATTATGTCCTTGCGTGTTAAACTATGAAGTGTTATTCCGAATTGCTAAAGTTACAATTTATATCGTTAACATGAATCTCACTAAGACTCTAGAAGAGCTTGAGAAAACTGCCTCGCACCTGAAGATGGAATTTGAGATGAAGGATCTTGGGAAAACTCGTTTATGCCTTGACCTGAAGTTCAAAGCGTTGTTCTGACGGTACCTTGGTCTACCAGTCGAACTACACCCTGAATGTGTCACCTTTAAGTATACCTTTGATCATCTATACGTTATATGCAAATGAGACCCTTGAAGAGGTTATGGAATCCGAAATTCCATATCTAAGTTCAACCTTGCGCTTTGTTGTACTTAGCTCATGTATTTAAATAGGACATCTCTTTCGCTGTTGATCTTGGTAAAGATGCAGCACCGCGCCTACACACAACCACTGAATTAGTATTAAAGACGTACCCTAAAGGTACTACGAATTTGGGCAAATCAAATCCCAACACATCTTAAGCGGATCCAAACCCTCTGATCCTCGAAATGATGCTTGCCTTGTTGTTATGCTGACGCAGGTTACTTATCAAACCCGCACAAGGTAAAATCCCCGATTGATTATGTTTTTACCATTAGGGATATCGCAATATCTTGGAGGTCCACGATATGACCTTAGTTGCGAAATCTTCGAATCGTTCCAAGATTCACCTTACTTCACTACGCCATAAGTGAGACATTGTTAAGAGTTCTTGTTGAGCATATTAGAAGTACGTATTGTGTTTTCATCTATCGTTGAGTCCCAACGACGATCCATGAAGATTATGTCGCATGTATCAACTTGACCAAGCCATAATACATCAACGAAGTCAACACCAAGACATATTGCGTCCATATCTACATCAGCAAAACATCAGGATATTGAAGTCATGCAAGCCGATTCTAGATAACCTTGCCGACCTCTACACGACGTCATTGCTGAAGTCAACCTTCCAAAAGCTTGTCTGAGGAATTTGTATGTCTAACTCTTCATATGCAATGCTTGTAGTTCTTATTTGAAAGTTATGTCAAACTCAGGAGGAGTATCCAGAAGTATACTCACTTGATCTTAATGACTATTTTTCCCTACGATTAGGAGCATTTTTCCCATTGGGTTTTTTTTACCTAACTAGGTTTTAACGAGGCACCCATCCTGGGCTGATCATACCCTTGTGAGCTCTTCTACTTGCGTCCAAAATATGTATAGTTTTGACTTAATGCAACTTCTCACTTTTCTCCTTAGTCTATAGGTTTTTCTCCCACCTTAGGTTTTACCATAGCGAGGTTTTGTGAGTTTTACCTTTTTATGCATTCTTCCGTTGATCTGAGACTTACATTATTAAAAGTTGTAATCCTAAAAGGGTAAGGAATTAATCTTCCCTACTACTATAAATGAAGGCACAGTGGGGTAGAATAGAACATACCCCACAATTACACATCTCTCTCTTTCTCTCTACTATTGTCACACCCCTTGCTCTATGGCCTCCATAATTGTTCAGTAAATTATGCCTACAACAATATGTATATTATTATACAGTTGAATTGTTGCTAACTACTAGTAGCAATGACACGTCCTACCCCGATATTCCCCGAACACCAAGGTAGGCACATGCTGGCCGACACCCAAAGGTGACGAAGCCATATTAGGAAGCATGAGAACAACGAACATAAATAAAAGTTATGAATTAAAATACAATGATTATGCAAATAAGGAACATGTTCAGAGCATACAACTAATTCGAGACACTAGAAAGGAAATAATATAAAATTGAATGAGCAAAGGAATGGGTCCTACACCGAGAGGACTCGAAGATGCTGATGCGAAAGTGCCTTGACGCCGGAATTGTACGCCTCGATTCTAAATCCTGAGGGGGCGCAAAACAAACATGAATAGACTAAGTTGATATATATATATATATATATATATATATGTATATATATATATAAAATAAAATACTAATACAGTTATCAACATACTAACCCCCAAAGTTTTATGAAAACTCAATAGCATAATATGTAATAGGTTTTCCGAAAACCCTAGCATGCCATAAAACCTTTCATAAAACATACATCATATATAGTGTGTTAAGTAGTGATATTAAATCACCTCTAGGCACTATATTTCTCGGCCTAAAGCCATCTACATATATCTCCCTCGGCCCGAAGCCATCTACATATATCTTCCGCGCCCGAAGCCAGAACAGTGACCACTAGATACGCACAAAACATTGAATATAATATTTCCAACATAAGTACATATATCACAAAAACATCTTCATAGTATATAGTCATCCATCATATATACCATAAAGAAGTGTAAAAACATGTTCATAAATAGTATATAGTCATCCATCATATATACTACAAATAACAATATTTTGATAAAGTATGGTATTCCAAAATATTCTCAGTAAAGCATGATAATCATATAATGTAAATTCAATTTACTTATAAAACGTTACCATTAAATCATGTTTTTCATGTATGCATTTCTACTATTAAAACATGCATTTTAGAAGGGGTCCACTCACAGATACTTCGCCGTCGAAAAGCCATGCAAATTAGCGAAGAAACGCCACAATAAATGCAACTAAGCACATAAAGGGTCAAATTAATAAAACTCTACTAAAATGATTGGGCCCAGGTTAGGGTCAAGTTACAAGGCCCATGGGTTTGGGTCACAAGGGTCACGGGTTGAGCTGGAGGCCCGTGGGTTTTGGGCTGGGTTCAAAGGACTTGGATCGGGTTGACCCGTTTTATGGCCCATGAATTGGCTAGTTTATGGGCACCACTTCAAACGCCCATAACTTATTCGTTAATCAACCAAATCAAGTGATCCAAAAATGAAAGTTGTAGTACTTGACGAAATGAAGAGATTGGTACCTTGCACAATGGCTAACTCACCGTGGTTTGGCCGAAAAACGCCTCGAAATGTGACTGTCAGCGGGAAAACTGTTAACTCGCCGAAATTTCTGAGTAAACTTTAAACGTCCATAACTTTGTCAATACTCAACGAAATTGAGTTAGGAATGTAGAGAAGAGATTCATACCAAGTGGGGACCGAGTGGTGGCCTGAGTTGGCTGTGAAATGGCCTGAAAGATGACTAAATGACCACAGCTTGGAAATTTCTAGATTTGCACATTGACTTTCCTTAAGCTTTTCTGAGTTCCTACACCACCAAAACCACCCAAAACTTACTAACTGTGAACCTAGACATGATCTACAATGATAGAGACCGATTTCGAGGCTTCCTTGGTCGGAAATGGCGAGAAATCGCTGGAGAAGTTCCTTGAATAGCGCATCTCGGGGGTGAGTTTTTGAATGGTTTTTCTTCTATTTTCTTGGTTCAAGAACTCGTAGGGACAATGAGGGAAGGTTGTGGTGTAGTCTAGGTTGTTGTTGTGTGTTGTTGTTTGAATGAAAACCCTCTAGAAGGGTTGGTTTTTTAGAGAGCCGAGTGGAAGAGAGGTGAGAGAGATAAGAGAGAAAAGTGAGGGAGAGAGAGCCTAAGGTACATGGGAAGGAGAGGGAAAAAGAAGAGAAGTGGGCCGGGGGGACAAAGACCAAGGGGTGGGCCACCTTGGGCACACCATTTAACACTAAAAACTATATTTTAAACAAATATTTCACAATCCAAATGAATTTATCACAAATACCCTTCTGTTTCGTAAAATCCGGAATGGATTGTTACAAGCAATATAATTGTTGTGGTCTACAAGTAGTACCTATAGCCCTTTATCGCCTCATTTACTGGTATGAACCTCCAACAAATGTGTCTATTTCTTCAATACGAAATCAAAAAATTGTATTGTTAGTTTTCGAACATGTTAGGTTTGTAACTTATTTTTTTTACTTTTGGGTTTGTTACTTATTTTATTTTGGTTGCATGTTAATTTAACTTGATATAAATTATTGCCATTTCAAATTTGTATGAAAGTTGGGAATACCAAACCATTTCAAAATACCGAAAATATTTTGAAAATCTCCAAATTTGAGAATACCGAAATTTTGATTTAGGATTGATCTTCAAATTCTCGTCCCGAAAATTTTTGGTTTGGAATTCGGGACTCCATTTTGGTTTGGAATCCCATACCGAACCATTTTAGAATTACAGTAGACAAAAGTTCGTTTCCTTCGATATAACCAACAAAAATGCTGAATTTTCTAAAATTAAAATTTAATTTATATAGTAAATGCACTAATAATCGAACACCGAATCACCTTGTGCCAAATGTTTATTTTGAAAAAAAGAAAAATCAAACAGACAAATTATGTGTCATCCAGTTTGTAACACTGTTATACAAATACAAATAAAATCAAACCTGGTGGGCCAAAATCCATAACAGCCCATGTTTATTTTGGAAGCTTAGGTATACAAATACAGATACGATAGACGTTCCCGACCCTCATAAAGCGAAGAGTCGTGTTGGCTTGAGTGGCCCTAGATATACATATAAAAATCAGATATAAAATATACTCCTATCTACGTGAAAAGAAATGGTCTATGTATAACCAGAGTCACTATAAATTAATACACGTAAACTATAACCTTAGCTTGAACCAAACTTCAAGTGTTCCCACCGGAATGGCTCAAACACGAAAACAACTTCTGGTGTGCTTTTAAAGAGCAAGGCCACGCAAACGCAGACAGCAGCAACAGCCACCATTGACAGCATTGCCGGCCTGTATACAAGTGACCGTGTGGTGCTATAAGCTGGTTTCTGTTCACATAACCTGCAGTGTCGTGAGATTGCTTTTATTTCATTCTTTTCAGTTTCCAAGCTGCCTACTCTTGATGATTTATGCGCATCCGATTGCTTCTGCTTTCCATTTCTGTCTAACGTGAGGCCAGGGATGTCAAGCACCACATGCCCGCTTCCCAGTGTACTGCTGATTTTCCACTGGACTATATGGACATAGGAGTAGCGGCTTTGAAGGCATGCATAATCGTATGGTGTCAATCCTGTGCTGTCTCGAGCGTTTTTCCATGCTTTAATTCCCACCTAAAGAAAAAACGCCCATATCAACATGAAGAATGGATTATCTGACACTAAAGAAATTTCTTGACAGCAGTCCTAAACGCATGCTTGAAAGTTGAAACTAGAACGATGAAAAGAATCAAAATTCATTTATCGTCAAAAATTTTAACAGCAGTCCTATTTGATTTCAAGTTGATTGTAGAATTTGGGTGCCTGCTTTCAGCTGTGAAAGAGTTAGCATGCATTTAGATGTGGGGTGCTGCTTTCTTTACCAATTTGAATGGCGCATTTAACTTTTCTACGGTGATTTATGTTTCATATGTTTCGCAAGCCAAAGAAAATACAAGACTGCATAATTTGTCTCGGATTGGTTAATTGAAAATTTGAAATACAAAATAACTGGAATCAGTGTATTTTGTTTAGGCAGAAGACAGTGGAAGAGCTAAAGAGAGCTCAAAGTCAAAGAAGACAGTGATTGCAGATCTAAAATCCATGAGCAACCTGACATGCTCGAAATTAGAATGAGTTAAAAGTATCAAAACACGTGTGAAACAGAATGAGAACAGACACAAGTCAACTGTAGGAGCAAGAGGTCAAATGGGTATAGAGATGGGATAGAGGTTGTAGCCAGCGCAAAGTGATTTCTACGTAGAATTAGAAGAAAAAATATTACGTTGCAATTCAAAAAAAGGAGATATTACCTTTCCAGGATCATCCGTTAAGGCATCCAATACTTGCTCACAGCCATCAGAACTGGCAGCAATATGAAGAGGAGTCAACCCCATGGGCCCAACAACATCAGGTTTAAACAAGAAACTGTTGCCGTCCCCGTCAACTTGTTCCTTCTGCTCAGATCCTGTTAAACCTGGGACAAATCTTAACAAGAATTCCACCATACGTCTGCTATTGATTCGCACAGCTCTGTGGAGGAGGCCCATATCCAGTAATGCAGAATCAAGGGAAGGATGCTCTCCAGCGTCGACAGTACCATCAAACAGAATGCCCAAGAGTTTCTTCACCACAGCACACCAATCATGGTCAATGGAGAACTCCATGAGCAATCTGAACCGTCCAAAGGGAAATGTATCTAGATTGGGATCCAATTGACGCAGTCTAAACTTAACGCGACTTCTATGTAGGAGCCAACCCAATTCATGTATAAAGTCCAAGGCTTGGTTCTTAGCTTCCACTTTTTCAGGTCCAGATTGGATATCATCATCAGTCTTGGACACCTCGATCACATCTTCCAGCATACAAATCTCGGAGCATACTTCCTGCTCTGCAACTATAAATGGAAAGAAGCTACTGCTGAGACCATGATCTTCAACCTGACATAAAATTTTGACCAATAAAATGAGAACCGCAGTTTTCAGTTAAGGCGCTGTCTAGAAACAAATCTATACTCAGTATTCATAAGAAAGATTTGTAAACAAATTCTGGACTTATGAAATACGGCTCGTTCAAAATGCACATTACAAGAGGAGGAAGGGGGAAAGGGACAATTAGGAATATGAAAGCACCTCAATGAATCCTCGCCCAGTAACATTTGGTATAGAGCAGGAGAATTTAAGGCATTGCTGTTCATCATCCTCAACAGTGCTATCCGCATCATCCAACAAGTCATAACAAGTTTCTTGAGCCAGATACTTCCCTTCTAGAGCACAGAGTAACCTGTCAAGACTCAAGATCTAGAATTTAGTATTTGTTCTGTTATCCTATAAATCTAGAGAGGAATATTGACAACAAAGTAATGACGCATGAATGAAAGATGGAAGAACCTTGTGGTGGAACTAGAAAGGTTAAAGCCTTTTACTACAAATTCAGCTCTCTCAGATAAGGAGATCGCAATTGGTTTGATGCATGATATCCTGCAACTTTTATCGCTTTTAAGAGGCAAGGGTGTGTCTAACACAACTTCGCCTGCAGGATCGACATAACTAATCAAAATGCTTCTCTCTTATAAGGTTAATGTTTTTGGTCAATCCTCATTATGTACTAGAAATAACAAAACAAAGCATGACCAAAATCAATAAAGCATAATGGAAAACTAAAACAGCAAGAATCTTCTATAGACCCTAAATACACAAATGTGTACACACACAGGAAGAGAGAGAGAGAGAGAGAGAGAGAGAGAGAGAGAGAGAGAGAGAGAGAGCAAACCATTGTACGTAAATGCTACAAAATCTTGCACCCTTGTATACACCCATCCTGTTCTCCAAAAAGGATCATCCGCAGCATCCAGAAGTGTTTTCAAACTGGATCCCAGATGACAACAGAACTGTACGCAAAAATAATTATAATAAGACATAAATCTATCATAATTAAGGACTTGAAGAAAAAGTCTTCCTCATACAAGGATCTGCCATCCACAGTCGAGCATACCTCCTCCCACGTGGATTTTTCTAGACGAAGGTAAATTGTCAAAATGATACAGCCCGGCCTTATGTAGCTTTCAATGTTGGTAGGGCTGTGAGATAACCAGTCGAGGATCTGGATATTCAAATAATTTATAAAAATCATGTAGTCTGTGGAATGAAACACCAAAATACTTTGAAAAGTACTTCGAAAACTAGAAAAATCAAAGGAAATATAGAACCTGAGATCGCAGAGCAAGTGGAAGTTCATTAGGGTCTTTTCCAAATAGTTTAAAAACAATTCGGTCTGTGCGACTCTGATATGTGGCACAAAAAGAGTGGTCAAGAAACGTAAAATTGCAGATACATTCTACACATACTGGCCTTTTACATAAATAATGCATGTTCCACTAGGATTGCTGTAACCACCAAGTAACTTTAACCTCAATTCTATTAACAGCATCATGAAGACGCATACACAACAAGTATGTTTGTGTGTGTGGTTGCACTTGTAAACTGCCATATTGGTTTGAAGGAAGAGATAACTGATCTCAACTTTAAGTCACAATTGAAGCATTTCTTACATATATCCCATAACCAAGCAGCGAGCACACTTCACCTCGCCATTATTTTGACAATCCATGGAAAGATACACATACACGTTCAGAACACAAAACATGACTGCCTAACTACTCTCAAGGATAGAACAAAGCTATTCTACTATCCAAACAAAAGACAAGTTATACGCCGTATAATGATTAATGACAATTGACAGATTAATCCCTGGTCTCAGGAAAAAAAAAAGACGAATTACAGTTCTGTACGCAATGGAATGAAAGACAACTGTTGAGGTCATTTAATATAATCTGATGAAAACGAGCAGTGGGCTGAGCATCATCCACGACAAAGGCATTTTTAAGCATTATATTACGAAGCAATTATATATGGAATAGATGCAATTACAAGGATATACCTGAGCTTCTCCACTAGAACTTGATGGTGACTGAGTAGAAGTTAAGTCTGAATTCCCGCTTGTCTGAGGTGGGCTTGATTTATGAGAATCACGCTGCATCCATGAAGGACAACCAAGAGATGCAGTGCCTGGACTTGCAGGAACATGAGAATTCCCTAGGTTCTCTACATGGTCCTGTGAATCATTGTATGTACTATTTAAATCAATGTCATTTAACTGGAACCTTCTACTTGTAGTTTCCGGTGTAACTGATTTGGATTCAGAACTGTCTCTTGATGCAGGTAGTATCAAACAGTGTCCTTTAGACCTTAAGGGGTCCTCAGTATTAACACCAGCATTCATATCTAGAACCCTTCGTGCAGTCTGGACAGATGTCCCACTGTTAAATAAACCTTGAGATCCCTGCAGCAATGTAGATATGTTTCTTCCATCAGCCGTACCAGCAACATTGGCTAAGCTCCTCAACAAATGAGATACGACATCCTGATCCTTTGTTTGATCAGAACTACTAGCTGCAATTTATAAATGGCATAATATGTGGATTCAAAGAAGTCTGAGATACAATGTTTCACTAAGACAGAAGTGTACAATTTTTTTTTGAGAAGAATAACTTTGAATAAACCATTACATAATATTGTTTATCTTGATAAGGCAAGTACTTACAGTGCATATTTGAGAGTATTCTCAGCAAGCTAATCAATAGATAACTGCTTCCGCTTTCATTGTTTAAAGAGCCTCCATTAACTGCAGTATCAGGATGTGTTTTTCTTCTCCTCCTATTATGGCCAGCCAAACGCCTACGGCAACTTCTCTTCCCTTCATCAAACTCTTGAAGAGCATGAAACCTGTCCACGAGTGTTAACCCTGTTACATTTAATTCAACAAAAGAAAACTTCTGCAGAACTCAACAATACCAAAAGAAGATTGATGAACAGCCATGGACAACAAACACATGACAAAGAATTTTACACAACCAAACTCTGTATTTCAAGTTAATTCAAGAAAATCAGGAAATGTTTCAAACAAACAATAAATAACAATAGGAAGGAACCAACCTGCTACACTGTTGACAGAACCGCTGCATAACACTTCCAACCAGCGCTTTAGTTGCCTTAGAATGCATATCACAGACCTTATGCCTCCGGTGATACTCCTTGGCATTGCTAAGATCAGCCTTACAGTCCTCCACCTGACAAACTGCACGGTTTGAAGTAGTCCCAATTGTCTTTGTTTTCTTCCCGGTTTGTACTTCTTCTTCCATAATGGGGTAAGATTGCCCGCCAAGTTTAAGATTCAGAGACGCAGCTTCATCATTCAACTCTCGGTTTTCCACAAACACATCCCTTCTCCGTTTCTCCAATTCTCTTTTATCTTTCTCATTCCGCGGACTGATATTATCCGAACCAGAAGAAGAACTGTTGGACAAACCAGCATCCGACGGAGTTTCTGGCCTGGCCGGAAACAACTGCCTACTCCTACCATCAGATGGTGTAGAATTCAATGGACTAGCAGTAAAAAGATCACCATCCCATTTAAAATCATTCAAATCCCATTCCAAACTCTTTTTCCCAACCCCCTTCAAATCCGGCACCATCACACCATGAAAATTACGAGCCTTTCCTCCGAATTCAGAATCCATAGGTCAAGATACAAAAAACTCAGAAATATTACAATGCCCCCTAGTCAAACTCCATCAGATACAAACACCCAATTGAACAATAACAACAACAACAGCTCAGAGATAAAATTATAAATTTCACCCCATAACAAAAAGTCAATAACACTACAGCCCCAGAAATTTCTGGAAATTGTTCTTTCCAAGAACCCCAGAAAACCAAGAACAGCACACCAGCATATCAATGGAGCTAAACTACAGGCTACAGCTGCCCAAAACCCAAAATCCACCAATTACCCAGTTTTTCTCTCAACATCTCAGTACAAAATACCGTATTTGCAAGCCCACAATTACATCCTAGTCAATGCTTTCAACTCCATGGAAAGAAACTTGAGCTGAAAGAACTGAAAGACCCAATCTTTTTTTGTGGAAATAAAGAGGAAAGAGAGAGAAACTTGCCGGCAGGTTGGTGAATTGTTGGGAGGTGAGCTGAGAAGTGAGAGCTAACGAAGAAGTGGCTGAGATCGCAGGATGAGGCAGAGAGAATATAGGCCCCGAGACAAAGCTAATCAAGGCTCTCTTTCTGTATAAATGCGGTTTCAGTGGGGGGGGGAGAGAGAGAGAGAGAGAGAGAGAGAGAGAGAGGTGGTGGCCTCAAATGACGTGTCTCCTTTTGATTTCGACTAGAAATTAACGGATTTGATCACGGACAGTTGGATTTTGATCCAACGGCTACAAACAGATCAAACGGCTACAAACAGGAGATTCTTCTAAAAGTTATAATAATCGTAGCCGTTGGATCCCGTATGTTTTGCTCAGGAGGCTTAGCTTCCTAAGCTTCGGAGAGGATCCAAATCCGAAATTAACAGCATTACAAGTTACAAGGTGTATCATTTTAATATTTAAATTAACGTTATTTCATTTTATTTGTAAGTGACATATGTTAGGTCTAATTCTTGTTAAAGACAAATTTGAACCGCATTAGTGTAGATAATATGATTTATTCAAAATAATAATAAAAGATTATCATTTTTTTTCAAACGATAAATTTTGTTAGATTATATATTAGATTAGTTACCGACGGGATTTAAACACACGTCATCGTACAAAAGCTCAACGCCCTTCAATTATTGTACTAAAAGGCCACTTGCAGATATAATCATATGTTTAATATGCCTAGTCCATTAATATTAACAAATCTACGTAATATAATTTAAAAGAAACAGTAATTTTACGTGAACGTGATCTTAATACACCGGAAAATTGTTCCATTTCGAGATCAAGATTTAATGATTGAATTATTGGCAATTAAACCAAAAAAAGGTTCAAAACGATAAAATAATTGAAAAATATTAAACAAAATAATAATTGTGCGGACCATGTGAGAACATGAATATGACTTATCGAAGTGGACAACAATTTCATATGAAAATATGAGTCAACGTGTCTCTGTGACTGGACTCCTTTTCCTATTATTTTAGAGTAAAATCCATTTTTCTGCTTTTTTTTGGCTAGTTAATATTAGACTTGGATTGGATTTGACCAAATTAAAAATATTTGGAGAAAAATAACTGTTTGATCTAATTTTGGTGCAATTTTATTCATAACCTTTGAGTTGAATAACCTGAAAAGCTGTCTCATAAAAAAACGAGACACGAGACTCGTGTATCTAAGTATTATCATCCTACGTGACGTGAGTACGAACTCCTAAGGCACAAAGTTCCAACCTTTGTGAGACGGCCTTAGCCCCTCATGAAGGAACGTGATTCTATGTATTTGGCCACCAACTAGCCTTTACGTAAATACAACTCTCAATGCATAAAGTTTAGCAAGAGTAGTCTAACCTACTTATTAGTCAAGCGGCTCTACTAAATATTGTCTTCTGTTTAAGAAAACTGTTTAAAAGCGAAAGAGATTTCAAGGCCGAATCTTCTGCCTCGTCGAATACAATGTTTGTAGGTGTTTTTGGACGTAATGCAGAAATATATTGCCTCAACAATTGGTCAACAGTTCTATTTACTTCAATCTTTCCCTATACATACTTCATATGGACTATCATTAATACATACGGCGCAACACCTCTCGTGGAAATCTTAACGGATATGAAAACTGGTACATTATGTTCCCAACAGAGTTTTAGGTTTATGTATATGATTAACAGAAACGGCCTAAAGCCAGAGTAACTGAGATTTGAGACGCGTAAACTGCCTTAGCTCGGTCCATACTTCAAGAGTTCCCACCTGAAGGGCTGGAAGACATAAACGACTTCAGGTGAGCTTTTGAAGAGCAAGGCCACGCAAACACAGACAGCAGCAATGGCTACCATTGACAGCATTGCTGGCCTGTACACAAGCGACCTTGTGTTTCCATATGCTAGTTTCATTTCACATAGCTTGCAATGTGCCTGCATTGCGTTCATATCGATCCTTTCAGTGTCCAAGCTGGAGACTTTTGAGGACTTATGCCCATCTAATTGTTTCTGCTTACTGCTGCTGTCTAAGATAACGCCAGGGATATCAAGCACCACGTGCCGGCTTTCATGTTTCTTGTTGATTTTCCGCTGGACAATTTGGACATAGGTGTAGCGGCCTCGCAGGCATGCATAATCATTTGGTGTCAATCCTGTACTGTCTCGAGCATTTTTCCACACTTCAATTCCCACCTAAAGAACCAAAGATATCAACATTTGTATGCTTGAAAATAGAACGATTTGAAATATCAACATTCATGTGAGACGCAGAATGAGCTGACACGAGTCATTTGTATGAGCAAATGATCAAACACGTACGGAGAAAAATGGATAATGATGCAGACCTGTTCTGATTTTTAAATCCAATTAAAAAGAAAACTGTCAAAGAAGAGAATGAGAAATTACCTTTCCAGGATCATCAGTTAAGGCATCCAATATGTTCTCACATCCATCAGTACTGGCTGCAACATGAAGAGGAGTCAATCCCATGGGCCCAACTGCATCGGGTTTAAATAAGAAGTTGCTGCCGTCCCCGTCAACTTGCTTCCTGTGCTCAGATCCTGTTTTATCTAACCCTTTGTCTAGGACGAATCTTAACAAGAGTTCCACCATAGGCGTGCACTTTCTTCGCACGGCTCTGTGGAGGAGGCTCATATCCAACAACGCAAGCTCAATAGAAGGATGTTCTCCAGCGTCAACGGTACCCTCAAGCAGAATGCCCAAGAGTTTCTTCACTACAGCACACCAATCACGGTCCATGGAAAACTCCATAAGCAACCTGAACCGTCTAAAAGAAAATAGTTCTAGGTTGGGATCCCTGTGACCAAGTCTAAATTTAGTGTGACATCTGTGAAGGACCCAACCCAATTCATGTACAAAGTCCAACGCTTGGTTCTTGGCTTCCAACTTTTCAGGTTCTGTCTGGATGTTATCGGCAGTCTCAGCCACCTCAATCACACCCTCCAGGGTACAAATCTCAGAACATACTTCCTGCTCGGCAACTATAAATGGAAAGAAGCAGCTGCTGAGACCATGGTCTTCAACCTGAAATAAAAATAAATAAATAAGTAATGATAAGCACACTTCAAAGGAAATATAAAAGATATATTAAGAATGGAACAGCACCTCAATGAGTCCTCGGCCAGTAACATTGGGTATAGAGCAGCAGAATCTGAGGCACTGTAGCTGATCATTCGCAATGGTTGTTTCAGCACCATCCATCAAGTCATAACAAGTTTCTTGGACTAGATACTTCCCTTCCAGAGCACAGAGCAACCTGTCACAAGCTAGGACTTAGTACTTTCCCAGTTATCCTGATAGTTACTAATTCAGAAATAACATATGACACTGGAGTGGTCTACATAATGAAGCTTGAATGAAAGATGAAGGATACCTTGTGGTGGCACGAGAAAGATTAAACCCCTTTACTACAAATTCAGCTCTTTCGGATAAAGAAACTGCAATTGGTTTGATGCATGATATCCTGCAGTTTTTATGGCTTTTCAGAGGTAAGGGTGTGTCTAAGACAACTTGACCTGCAGGACAGACATAACTAATTAAAATGTCTTTTCTTTCGTAACACAACTATTTTGGTAAATCACTGAATGAGCTACAAAATATATTAATGAATAATTAAGAGAGAGAGAGAGAGAGAGAGAGAGAGAGAGGGAGGGAGAGAGAGAGCAAACCATTGTACGTAAATGCTACAGAATGTTGTACCCTAGTATACACCCATCCTGTTGTCCAAAAAGGATCGTTGGCAGCGTGTAAAAGTTGTTTCATAATGGATCCCAGATTACAGCAGAGCTGCAAGCAAACATAACAATTAAGGACAAGAAAAGAGATCTCCCTGATACAAGGTCAGCACAGAAACATACCTCCTCCCACGTGGATTTTTCTAGACGGAGGTAAACTGTCAAAATGATACATCCCGGCCTTATGTAGCTTTCAATGTCTGTAGGACTGTGGGACAACCAGTCGAGAATCTGGATATTCAAAATATTTCATAAAATTGTTGTATGTGCGAGGAAACACAAGTTACATTGTGAAGAATTAAATCAAGGCACCAAATATTACCTGTGCTCGTAGAACAAATGGAAGATCATTTGGATCTTTTCCAAAGAGTTTAAAAACAATACGGTCCGTGCGACTCTGAAACATGGCAGAAAAAGAGTGGTTAAGAGACGTAACAGTGCAGTAACATTTTACACACTGGCCTTCATAATAAAAAATATTTAAAAAAGGATACTCAGCTCTAACTGATATAGCCTGCAACCTCCTGTAGTTTAACTACAACTCTATAAACCTTATCAAGCAGAAGCATACGCACACACTTAAACATACAAAGCACCATACAAAAGAAGAGAATCCATCTCAACTTTTACGTCACAACAGAAGTATTTATTAGGTATGCCGAGTACTTCCATGTTTTTTCAATCAATTGGCTAGACAAACAGACAAGTCAAATGCAGAGCATTGTCACCTAAATGCCGAATTAAAGTGAGAACAAAGCTATTCTTTTATCCAACAGAAAAGGACAGGTTATGGCATATACAAGCATTAATATACCAAGCAATAATGAGGAACGAGATGCAAGTACGACAAGAATATACCTGAGCATCTCCACTAGAACTTGATGAAGTTGAGCATGAAGTCCCACTTGTCTGAGGTGGGCTAGACTTTTGCGAATCCTGCCGCATCCATAAGGGAAATCCATGAGCCACTGTCCCTAAATTTACAGGGGCATGAGAATTCCCTAGGTTGTCCAAATAGTCCTGGGAATCGTCATATGTATTATTTAAATCAATGCCATTTAACTGCATCCTCCCCATTGTAGCTTCTGGTGGAACTGATGTGGATGGAACACTGTCTCTTGAAGGAAATGGCTTGGTGGCATTTAGACCTGAAACAACTTGTAGACCTCCATGATCTGCATCAACTGAAGATATTCTCCTGAAATCTGATGCAGGTACTGTAGAACACTGTCGTATAGGTCTTGAAGGGTCCTCACGATTAACATAGTCATCCATTTTAGAGGCTGAAACAGAAGGCTTACTTGGTTCACAGCCGTTGGAAACTGTATCTGGGACCTTTTGTGCAGTCTGAATTGATGCCCCGCCATTTAGTAAACCTTGAGATGCCGTAAGCAATGCAGACATGTTTCTTCCATCAACTGTACCAGAAAGATTGGCTAGATTCTTCAAAAGATGAGATAGCAAATCCTGATCCTTTGTTTGATCTGAACTATTAGCTGCATTTTAGGCATCAAAAGTGGAGTCGAGTAAGACACTTATGAGAAGAAAAACAAACACAAACATAATCAGTTAAATATTATAATAACATGATCGCTGAGACATAATTTCCTAAATAACAATTCCTAATTAGAATTCCCTTTAATAGGCCCATCCTTCATGCATCCTAGAATGTGAAATATGGACAGTCCAACAATCAGAGAAAGAAAGTGCAAAAAACAAAGGTTCACACGATGAAATTCAAGCACACAAGGTGTAATCTGGATTATAAAAATTGAAATATTTTCGACATGAAGGTCTGCACAAAATTCTAACTTTCTATCAAATCAACCTCTGAAAAACTGAAAACTTTTCATGCGTAAGCATCAATATTCAAATTTTCACCAAATTAAATTCAGAGAAACTAGCACTTTGTCATTTATACACAAAAATAGAGCACCTTAAGCAGTTAAGGACTCATCAAGTAATATGTCGTATGTTCACAAATAAAAATTTATGAGTGGAGTTATTAAATGTTTATTGACATAATCATTTTGCTACAAGCCTCAATCAAATAATGACAAAACCTAAGAGCAAAAGACCACAAGAACTTTGACATCAGTCTATGGCAATCAACACACAATCCGGTAACCACTTAACATACAATTAACATATCAATTTAATGTCCGGCAAAGCAGCCAAAAGTTGAATGTGCAATAAGACAAAGATTTACAGTGCATGTTGGAGAGTATTCTCAGCAAACTAATCAATAGATAACTGCTTCCTCTTTCATCATTCAATGAGCCTCCATTAACTACAGTATCAGGATGTGTTTTTCTTCTCCTCCTATTGTGGCCTGCCAAACGTCTACGACAACTTCTCTTTCCTTCATCAAACTCTTGAAGGACATGAAACCTGCCCATGAGTATAACCACATTGCAAATTCAACAAAACAGTTCAGCAAAATTCGACTATACCGAACACAGTGATGAACAACTATGGACCCAAATCATGAGAGCAACAAATAATTTTTTCAAAACTTACAAATCAAACTCTGTATTTCATCTTCTAGAAACAATGTCTATAAGAAAGCAACAAATAAATGACGTGGAACTTAACTGACGAAAATTTTGAAATATTCATCACCATACAAGGACAACCATAGAATTAAACTAACCTGCTACACTGCTGACAGAACCGCTGCAAAACATTTCCCACCACCGCTTTAGTTGCCTTAGAATGCATATCACAGACCTTATGTCGTCGGTGGTAATCCTTGGCATTGCTAAGATCAGCCTTACAGTCCTCCACCTGACAAACTGCTCGGTTTAAAGTAGTCCCAACTATCTTCGTCTTCTTCCCATTTTGCACCTCTCCTTCCATGATTGGGTAAGCTTGCCCGCCAAGCTTGAGATTAAGAGACCCAACTTCATCATTTAGCCCTTCATTTTCTATAAAACTAGCCCTTCTTCTTTTCTCCAGCTCTCTTTTACCTTTCTCATTCCCAGGACAGATACCATCCGAACCAGAAGAAGAACTGTTGGACAAACCAGCAGTGGAGGGAGTTTCCGGCAGCCCAAGCGGAAACAACTGCCTGCTCCTACAATCAGATGGTACAGCATTCAAAGGACTAGCAGTAAAAAGATCTCCATCCCATTTCCAATCATTCAAATCCCATTCCAAACTCTTTTTCCCAGCCCCCTTCAAATCCGGCACCATCGGACCATAGAAATTCCGAGCTCTGCCTCCAAAAGCCTCCATAAATCAAAATTCCAAAAAAACTCCAGAATTTTTATAACGCCAATAGTCCAATTCCACGAGATATAAATCCCCAATTCAACAAATTAAAACAAACCCAAATATGAAACCTTCGATTTCACCCAGAAATCAATAAGTTTACACTACAAGACCATATCTTTCTGGCAATTATTCTCTCTAGGTTCCCCAGAAATCCAAAAGCAGCACACTGTAGACCACATATCCACAGAGCTAAAACAACAGCTGCCCATCTGCCCAAAATCCACAAATTACCCACTTATGCCCTCAAAATCCACACAAAATCAACATATACTCAAAACCCATCAATTCCATCACAGCAAAGTTTCCAACTTTACAAACAAAAAACAGCTTAAAATTTCTGCAGAAATAAATACCAAAGCAAAGAGAGAAACTTGCCGGTGACAGCTGAGCCGGTGAATTCTCGCAAGAGCGGCGGAGGACGGCTGAGATCGCCCGAGGAGGAGAGAATATAGGCAAACCAAAGCAGCACATAAAAATGAGGAAAACGTTAGGAAAAGGCCATCTCTCTGTGTATAAATGCGGTTTCAGTGAGGAGAGAGAGAGAGAGCTTTTCGGCATTTATTTATTGATAAAATTATATGACTCAGTGGGGGCAAGGGAATCTACGCCTACACAACCGCGTGTACGTCTGTAAAAAATACCAACAGTGCTCTCGTGCTGTATTTCTCTCTGTATAGAGAGAGAGAGAGAGAGAGAGAGAGAGAGAGAGAGAGAGAGAAAGTGTACGAGAGAGAGTGTGCTCTGTACTGCTATGGCCAATGGAAGTTGAAGAGCTGATTGGTAATTCAGAAACGTTTTTTTTTTTTGTTTTAACTTTAATTTTTATTGATCGAGTAAAAAAAAAGAGGGGGGATGTTTTGGGGGGGGGGGGGGGGGTGGTTTCCGGCATAAGACGAGCGGAAGTGAGTGACCGGAGTTTAATAAGCTACGGCTGCGTGCAAGCGCGACTGACAGTGACTCCAGCTGTTGACAGTTGTCTGGGCTTTTACCGCGACTTTTTCAAAATTAATAAAAATAAGTAACAGCCTTCCCCAAACAAGCCTTTTTTAAAATTTTGTTTAAGATTAAACACGTAGAAAATATTATTGATTCAACTAACTACCAACATTAATGGACAGAAATAGTCTTTTAAGCTAAAACCAAACCAACCCGCCGAAACCTATGAAGACTAATCATTTTAAATCAAAATTTCAAAAACAATTTTCATACTAGAACCAATAAATTATTCGTCTCGTAATATCTTTTACATCACACATTACTTACGATAGTTTAATATTAGAAAAACCTTGCATTTTAACTGTAACGCAATACACGGAAAATTAAATATCATATTCATTAGGGTACTAGTTGATCTTATTATCATCTTTCTTTTGAGTTTCGATCACAATGAAGTGTGAGAGATGCAAACGTAAAATAACTTTTGGGTAGCACTTGCTTTGTTAAATCCTAACATGTAAAAGTTTTACATGAGCTATGCAAACAACACCACACCTTATTTGAAGCAAGAGAAAATGGGATATATTTGACATTCTTTTTTAAACAGTTAAAAATGCTTTCAAATAATTAAAAGAGATTAATATAGTTTGAAAGAAAAAGAAAAAACTTCTAAATACTTACAAGTACGTTTTACTGCTTTCTAGAGGTAGATGCTCCAACAAGATGTACTTGAATTTTCGATAAAAATTTGTAGCGCTTTCAATAAAAATGTGTCTTACAAAAACGTCCCTTGACGGATCTGTATTCTAGCTATCCTGCAACTAATTTACCTCAAGTTGCTTTAGGAGTGATGATGTGAACGACACTAGCTACTTGGTGGACTCAACCACAAAGTATTAGGTTTCATAACTTATTCGTAGGACAACGTAAGATGATAAGAACACATCGTAGCTTAGTGTTTTTTGTTTTGTACAGTGGGGTTGTTTGTTTCTTCCTTGTAGCTATCATTACTAACTATATATCACATTCTTTTAAAAATTACCGCCTAGCTTTGCTTAAGCCTGCCTAGGCGCTAGGCAGCTAGTCATCGCTTTGATTAATCGCTAGACGTTTGAAAACTAAGAAAGAGCGTTTAGACCTGCATAGACGCTCGCCTAAGTCATAACTCTCACTTAGATAGAAAATATATAACTTTCATTTTGCATTTTATTTTTTCAATAAATTGTAAGAAACTTGTTGAATATTGAGATAAACACTCATTATATGTTTATCCCCATGTTTTCAGTTCTAATACTTTATAATTTATATGTCGTTCCATTTTCCAATTAATGTATCTCAATACAATTATATTTTTTTAGAGTATAAGTAGATATTTATCTATATATTATATAAAAAATTAATTAAAAATAAAAAATTGCCTAGCCCCCCCTAAGCGACAGGCTTCTACCCGCTACCAGACTAGTGCCTTTTAAAAACTTGTATATATTAGTTTACTAAATTCACCTCGACTTTGGGAGTATAACAGTGCATTTGGCCAAATCATGTAAATTACTCTCATGATCGACAAAAAGGGTGGAAAGCCACCGTCTTGTGGACCATGTCAATTTAGTATTATAGCGAGTACTATTCTGTTGCCTTTGGGGACAACCATGTGATAGGAACCCATCCACTGCATCCACGAGAAGGGATTAGGATCCTCTCCTGAGCTAAGGGTGAGGATCCTCCTGAGCAAGCCCATCAGACCGTTCAAATTTTATCTAACGGCTACAATTATTATAACTTTTAGAAAGGTCCCTGTTTGTAGCCGTTAGATAAAATTTGAACGGCCCGATGGACTTACTCAAGAGGATCATCACCCTTAGCTCAGAAGAGGATCCTGATCCCAAGGTACGAGTTCGAGAGGTTTCTTTGTTTTTGTGACTTATATTATATAGACACCTCAAATTCTAAATCAAACTAAAGACCTTATCTTTTGATGTCTAGAGAGTTGATTTGCCCACAAACACACGTTACGATTGTATGTCAATTATACATCCGTCAATCACAATGAAACTCGCAGCAACAACTAACAATCAATCGTCCGCCTTCGTCTAGTATAAGTTGAGATCGTAGAACTTGTAAGAATGTAAAGCACAATTTGTGAAACTGTTGAAAAACTATGAAGTTCACTTGCGCGTTTACCGAATAACTAAGAGCTAATTACGTTATTATGATGAATGCGGTCGTGCTAACTTGCCATCGAACTCGGTCGGTTAGTAGAATGAATGTGGTGGTGGTGTCAAAAAGATTGTTAGTCACTGCGAAGTTCATGATCTTTTGCATCAAGTTCGGCCACCTCGACTATATTTGTGAAAATATAAGTGCGCTGATCAGTTCGGGGTTAAATTGTAAGGATACTCGTACTGAAAAGAGATAAATGGCTTGATGGTAAATGTTGTTCAACCGTTAGAATGTCGAACTCTGAAATGTACCGGGAGTAACCAAGCATAAAACACTTAACTTGGTTTGGAAAGCTAGTAAAGTGACCTTGTTCGGTTAAAGAATCAAGGACTCCTCGTCTTAGGAAAGTGGAGAGTTAGTGATTTCTCAAAGTGTGAGTTAGTGAGTTCTCTAAGTGTGAGAAGTGTTCGCCTAGAGCGAGATTTGCGCAAGGCATATTTGTGTGTCAAGTTAAAGGTCCCCTTCTCATTACACGGTCTCTTGTATTTATAGGACTAATACGCTTGAACGTGTTGTAAAGTCCATACCGTGGCTACCAAACGCCTTTTGACGATAAACCAAAACCATCTTTATCTTAATTAACACTGAGCATTCTATTAGGAAATACTATCAAATTGGCCAAAAAGAATAAATTATCAAATTGGCCAAAAGGATAATATCACAAATGGATGGTACCATCTTTTATCTTTTCTTCACTCAAGCCAAGTTGGAAAATCCTTGTCATCACTTGAGTAAGTCTTTATCAACAAATGGATCTCCAACAAACAACCAGCAATGGATAATGCCTGGTTTTCTCTATTGAATTCGAATCAGCAATGGTAATATTTAAGAAAAATATTAAAATTCAACGGCCTCAATTAAACAGATCAATGATGTAAAACCGAATCCAAACAGAAACACATTATGTTTATGATTTAGCTAATTTGTATTTTGAACCAAACAAAGCTTATATATAAACTGAGAGAATCAATTGACAGAAAAGACCATTAGGTGAGATAAGACTACGTACTACTACTATTGGATAAGAATAAAGAGGCTTTTGTAACAAGAATGGCACATTACATTCGGTATTTGGGAAAGAATGCAACAAGAATGTGACAATGTCAAACCCGATTCTTTTGGTTTTCTCGACCCGATTTACTGGTTCAAATGTCCACTCCTAGGTAGTGAGTTAACAACACCACAAACTTCTGGCTTTAGTTAACCCCAAAGAAAATTATGAAAAGTGTTTGGTGTTCTACTATAAAATTAATTGATAGTATGGGTATTAACGTATCTTATTTGTCCATGCAAGTTTCCTTCTTTCCGATGTAGGATTAAGACTCTCAATACGTCTCATCACGTAACGAATTTTTAAGTCTAACACATGAACAAAACAAAATGAGTGATGTGAAGCATGTGTAGCCGTTGGGCTTCACACATGAAACAACCTACTTTGATATCATGAATAAAGCTGAGGTTTCAACATAAAATTAATTCGCTATATAGCAAGTAGCCCAACTTATAAAGACCTTATGTCTATTCATATCCAGGGGGTTGCTCATATCTTCATACAAACACACATGCATGAACGACTGTACATCAATTATACATCCGCACCAAATAAAGTGAAAGCCTCAACAACTGAGAATCATCTACATTCCAATTAATCTATTGTACATTGAAACCTTCAATTTTGTCAACATAATTATTCTACCTGAATGTAAAACATACATTTGTGAAAAATATTATGTTTATAATTTAACCTAATTTCTATTTAGGACCAAACAATGGCCACTTATCAATTGAGAGAATCAATTGAAACAAAAAGGTCAGTAAGTGCGATAAGACTACCACTGCTACGTACTACTGTAGGTGTTGGAAGTATAAGAATAAGGAGACGGCTTTTTGTTACACGAATGTCACATATTGTACGTTTGGTATTTCACAAGAGATAGATGAATACTAAACTCAGTCGTTCATTATGTATACATGCATCAACAATATACCGTCACTAGAAGCGGTAGGGCGACTGACTAGCCTAACACTTATCTTGGTTGGTGTTGGGTTTGCAGAACCAATGGTGAGGGAGAGCAGCAGAAGATAATACTATACAAGGTCTCATGGGTTCACACTCATCACAATGCAAACCTCTCTCTCTCTATCTCTCTCTCTGTCTCTGTCGATCGTATGAGAATCCAAATAACTGTGCATATGAATATGATGCGGTCCCAGAGAGACCAAATGGTTGGCAGCTCATGTGCATGTTATGGAGGATGGAGCCTACTCCGGAACGTGGGCCAAATGCTACTGTCATGCATCCAATTGAGAGATGGTTAATTAGGAGATCTTTCGTCCTTCTTACTCAGCTTAATCATTATTATTTAATTTAATTAAAATTATATTAATTAATTTCAAGCTCTTTTGCGAGTGTACGAGGGACCGAAGAAACCTGCTATGTCATCAAACCCATGCATGTTAGAATATTCAAAACCCTAATCTTATTTAAGTTTTAAGTTTTAAGTTTCAATTTATTTTTTATTACATTAAAAGAGATATATGTTCACTTGTATTTGCACATGGGTAGGGTTATGGCCAACATGAGGACTGCAGGATGGGTACATTACATAATTTGTCAATATTTGCTTTAAAGATATAACTGTTACTCATAACCTTTCATTTCGTATACCAAATGGAGCCTAAGAGATTTATGTAAATCGACATTCATAAATTAATGACTGACGATAAGTTATACAGTCGGTCGGTTGATATGTACCATTTACTTTGTATTAAAACCAAAATCATCATGACAACCCAAGGCTAGCTTGGATTGGAACAACCTATGGAAGATTTTTGTTGACAAAAGATATTTAGTTCTTCTAGGGCATGCTAGTGTGAAATGGGCATCATAGAAAGTGACAGTATTATTGTTTTCCTGAAGAAAAAGTAGCAAATAATACTAAAAGCGACCATTATTCATGCACAGAAAAGTGGACCAAATTTTCCTCCAAAACAGGAGGAAATGGTCATTGATCGATTTTGTCAAAGATTTTGAAGCTTTGAACCATACTATTTTTTTTTTAGAGTTTTTAAAACCGTTTGGATTCAAGTTCGAATCTTCTATCATTCTAGTAAATAAATAATGAATCCTACAATATTGTTGAAAATGAAGAATTAATCTTGTGATCATATTAATCAATTGTTTCGTTTTATTTGACAAAAAAGTCTTCCAAACGATGATTGAATTAGGTCATGATAATCAAGGTGATCAACTGAATTATGGCGATGAAAGTTGAACGGCCGGATCCATGCATGGATTGGACTGGTGGCCCCCACAAAGTTGGATATTTCCATCAAAGGGCAAAAGTTTTGTCGATATGGAAATTGCAGGAGGTCACAAGCACAAAGGGAAGGGCAGATCAGGTCATCTGCATCGTTCATGCACACGAAAACCCTAGCATCCCATCTTGGTTCCATGTTAAGACCGTTACAGATAACGACGTAACGCCTCCCAAGTCCCAACCCTTTTCGTTAACTTTCTCATACCATTAGAAAAACTTTCTTGGTACAAGGTTGTATCTTGACGTGTTTCTGTCTCTCATTGCAATGTCACCTGACAAGATACGTGATAAAGAAATAGATAAATAAGTAATATGAAACCGTTCTGCAAAAACTTTTCTAACAAACAAGAAAAGAAACTCTTATATATGTAATTCAAGTTGTTCGATTTATTGCAGTTTCACTCTCACATGCATAAAAAAAAAGAACTTCGTTGCAATCTAAATTTTGCATCTCATTATACAAAATAGAAATTTTTTGGTTTTGAACACATATGCAAGATTACCAACTAGTCGTTAGTACAATAGTGATACTTTTCAATGTTAGAAGAGATTTTAAGTTTGAATATCTTATCAACTCGATAAAAAATGAAATGAGAAATGATTGTCACACACACTTTTTTCTCTCACACACAAATCTTGCTCATGTCTAACCTTTGAATGGAATAAAGTATTAGAAAATCAAATAACAAAACTAAACAAGAATATGCAGAAAAAGAAAAAAAGATATATAGATTTTCCAAACATATACTGTTATACAGGATTTAGAATTCCAAAGGACAAAGTGAAAATGAAAAGTAAAGACTGGAAAATGCTCATGTAAGAGATTGCAAAAGGTTGGGCTTGCTATTTAAGCATCAAATTTAAAACTTGACCCTGGAAATTACGCAGACCTTTCTCTGGGCCCAAAGGAAAACCATGGGCCAAAATTATGAATTTGTAATTGGGCCTTTATTTAATGCTTTATAATATCGGAGGTGCAGAATTCATATCACAACCAACGCAGACGTTGTTAGAAATTTTAGAATGTGAACCTTCAGTCTAAAATCAACTGATAATAGAGGCTAGAGGTCTAAGATAATATAAACTATAAGGCAATGCTTGACTTTCTGACGTGAGATTCAGGCTCTCAACAATCATATGTTTGGAGAATAATCGTGTCGAATCGCTAGTTTCCACCAAGTTGTCACCGGTCATACCCAATGACAATGGCGGCATGAGTAGTTAGCAATCGAGAGGGCGCATGGCATCAAGTATCACAATTATCTCCCAAATCATAACATTGAGAATTTGACGTAGAGGAGAAGGTCAACATTGAAGGGTGGCTTCACGGCTTCTTCATCGGTTAGATTGATTATTGTTATGTATATTAGTCAAATCTTTTTGAGCTAATTAGTGGTAAGATGCTAATTAAGACATGGGGAAATTAGATTCCTCCACTTCTTGTTAATAGGTTTTACGCTTCGTTTGGTATTGTTTTTTTCTTATCGAAATTTGTTTCACTGATAGTTAAGCAGTAAAAAGTGTTTGGTAAAAATAAAATATTCTGCTTATTTTAAAAACAATAATCTCCATACAACAATTTTTAAAAGAAGCCTATAGGTTGTTTTTAAAGGGAATTGAGCATTTAATGAATTTTTTCAATTCTTGTAATACCTTCATTAGTTTTTTAAAATAACATATTTTATCCTTCTGCACACATTTAACTCTTGGAGAATAAAATGATTGCCACCACCTATCACTATAAACACTAACCTTACATCACCGCCACCGCCACCACCATAACCATAACCACCACCACTGCACCGCCACCACAATCGTCACAACTGCCACCACGGTCACCATAACCACAACCGCCACTAGTGCCACCACAATCGTTTGATTATATATATATATATATATATAGATATTGACACGCCCGACCCTGATATTCCCCGAACACCAGGGTAGGCACGTGATGGCCGACACCCGAAGGTGATGACGCCATATTAGGATGCATGAGAAATAATAAATATAAATAAAAGTTATGAATTAAAATATAATGGTTATGCAAATGAAGAACATGTTCAGATCATACAACTAAATTTAGAACACTAAAGGGAAGAATATAAGATTGAATGAATAAAAGAATGGGTCTTACACCGAGAGGACTCGAAGATGCCGATGCGGAAGTGTCTTGACGCCGGGATTGTACGTCTCGATTCTAAATCCTGAGGGGGCACAAAACAAACATGAGTGGACCAGGTTGATATATATATATATATATATATATATATATATAACATTGAAACAGTTATCAACATACTAACCCCCAAAGTTTTATGAAAACTCAATAGCATAATATGTAATAGGTTTTCCGAAAACCCTAGCATGCCATAAAACCTTCGTAAAACATATCTCGTATATAATGTGCTAACTAGTGGTATCAGTATTAGTATTTCTCGGCCCGAAGCCATCTACATATGTCTCCCCAAGCCATATATCTCCCTCAGCCATATATCTCCCTTAGACATATATCTCCCTCACCCGTAGGTAGAACAATGACCACTAAATACGCACAAAAACATTGAACATAGTCTTTCCAAACATAGATACATATATCTCAAAACATCTTCATAGCACATAGTCAACCATCATATATACTACAAAGAAGTGTGTAAAAGCATGTTCATAAATAGTATATAGTCATCCATCATATATACTACAAAGAACATCATTTCGATAAAATATGGTATTCCAAAATATTCTTAATAAGCATAATATCTCATAAAACATAATAATTAAAATCATGCTTTTCATGTATGCATTTCTACTATTAAAACATGAATTTTAGAAGGGGTTCACTCATAGATACTTCGCCGTCGAAGAGCCACGCAAACTAGTGAAGAAGAAATCGCCGCCAACAATTGCCCCTAAGCACATAAAGGGCCCAATTAATAAAACTCTATTCAAACGATTGAATTTGGGAAAATGGACATCAAAAACGAATCCATGACGTCGAAATTAGCCTAGGAGGGGTCCTGGACAAAACCCAAAAAAGTCAACGTTGACTGGAAGTCAACGGTCAAACCGGGTCGGATCAACTGGGTCGGGTCACTGGGTTTGGGTTTGGGCTTAGGTTAGGGTTAGGTTTAAGTGGGTTTGGGCCTAATGTCATGGCCCAAAACCTAGTTGGGTTTTTGGGTTTTGGGGGTTTGGGCTGGGTTGAGGGTGGTTTTCAAGCCACACTTTGGCCGGTTTCTGGGCGACTTTCAAACGCTCATAACTTCTTCGTTACTCAACCAAATCGAGTGATTCAAAAACCAAAGTTGTAGTACTCAATGAGAGGAAGATATTGGTACCTTGCACGATGGCTAACTGGGTTTGGCCAAAAAACACCTCGAAAGGGGCAGTGCTCGCCAGAAAATTTGGAAAAGCTACTCAGAGCTATTTTCTGCGATTCACACGTATACACAACTTAAAACAAGCTTCAATATAACCCTAAAACACATCCCAAGGGTTTTTATAAGTTTACCAACCTGGGAAAAATCATGAAAGACGTTGGAGAAGACGATGAATAGTGTCGGTCGAGAGGGAGAAGAGGGTTTGGGGGGGGTTCTTTCTTCATTTCTAAAAACACAGGGGGGAGTGATGGTGGTGTTTAAGTTGTTGTTGTATTGTTTTTTGGTGAGGAAGACCCTTGGATAGGGTTGTTTGAGAGAGACCCGAGAGTGTAAAGAGAGAGAGAGAGGAAAATGGAGTGTTGTGAGAGAGAGAGAGAAAAAAAAAGTGAGGGTGTGCACGGGAAGGGGAGGGAATGAGGAGTCGGGTTGGGGGGACAAAAACCAACAGTGGGCCCCACTTGGGCACACCAAATAAGACCTAAAAATCATATTTTAAACAAATATAACCCAACCAAAGTGAAAATACGAAAATACCATTCCGTTCCGTAAATTCCGAGAAGGGTTGTTACATATATATAAAGCAATTTTACACATATTGTTGATTGGTACGTTTATTTCTATATTCAATTTAACTTTATACATATTTTTCAACATATTGTTGATTGGTACGTTTATTTTCATATTCAATTTAAAAAGTTAAGTGTGTGTTAGTAGGCATGTACATTCTAAGCATTACTTGAAGTGGCATGTATAGAACCGGTAAAACTAACCAAAAGGACTTCAAAACTTTTAGTTTTAACCAAAAACCATGTTGTAAGTTTATTTAATGGTTAGTACAAAGCCCACTTTTAATGAGCCCAACTTAAATGGCCCAACCTAAATAACAAGTTGATTTGTCTATTTTGTCCCTAATGGTTTTAGGTTAACTTACTTTAATTAATCTGTTAGTTTAGTTATTTTGAAATTAGCACAATCGACTAGAATGGCTTTGCTTTTGCATTACAGAGTTTTTCAATCTGCAGATTTTGAGAGTCGATTTTTGTGAATTGGGTGAAGGTTTTGAGAGTCGATTTTTTTGTTGTTTATTTAGGTCCTTTGAAGTAAGAATTATTCTTCAATTGAAGGTTTGTTGAAGGTTCTTAGATTTTTTTTTTCTTCCCGAAATTGAAGGTTCTGGGATTTTTTTTGGATTCGTGATCTTCGTTGTTGTTCATTGTTTTCACTAGAGTTCTGTAATTGATCGCAGTTCTTCATAATTTTGGAGGTAATTGGCAATGCATTACAGGTTCTGAGATTCTAGTTTCATAGTTTTTCAAGTTTTTGCATTGACTGATATATTTTGTCTTAATTTGTGTTCAAATTACAATATATCAGGTAGTTGATTCCTGTTTTTTTTTTTTTTTTTTTAAGTTTCATTTTTGATCTGACTGTTTTGAAGAATTTGCAGGTAAGTCTTGATTTGTTCATCACGCTGGATGTTTTTAATTTTTCATAAATAGTGGATGTAGTTCTATAATAGTTTATGAAACAGTTGTTATTAAAGTACTTTTTAGCTTTTTAATTTTGTTTTGTAATGTTTTGTTTTAGAAATATTATTAGTTTTTGGTTCATTTTATATAAATATGATTTTATGAAACAGTTATTGTTTTGTTTTACAATATTGGGTTTAGTTTTGCAACACATTATTAAATAGTTGTTGTTGTGTTTTACATTTTGTTGTTTTTTTGTTATCTGCATATAATATTTGTGTACTGATTTGTAATTGTTTGTTTTTTTGTTCATTAGCTATGGAGAATTGTAAACTAGCTCAATTTACATATGGTGGGTTATTCATTGTTAGTTCTATTTCATCAACTTCTACATTCGATCAAATTTGTATTGATATTTGTTCTAGGTTTAAGGGTTTGAGACTTGGTTGGTTTGAGTTACGATATGCTTTGAATGAAGATCTTACTTGTCTCCTAGATTGTGATGCTGATGTTATGAATATGTTGAAGGTTCTTGATGTTGTTGGAAAATCCAACATAGAAATATTGGTTATTGATAAATGTGATGGTTTTATAGTTCAGTTACCTACGGAAAACATATCTTCATCTTGTCGTACATCAAACTCTAAGATTGTTGTTAGTGAAAATGATCATTTAGGGAAGTATGGTTCTCATGGTATCCATAATTATATGTCATGTGAATGGGATAGTTATATAGAATCTGGGGGGCAAGTTTTTAAGGGAGGTTGTGTTGATTTCCGAGATAGGTTGAAGAAGTTTTCTGTTGAATGTGGTTTTGAATTGAAGTATTTGAAGAATGATAAGAATCGCATTAGGGCTGAGTGTTCTAGGAAGGAATCTGATGGTTGTTTTTGGCGTGTGTATGCATCCAAGTGTGATATTAATGACTTTTTTGTTATTAGGAAGTTGCATAATGTGCATACGTGCAAGGGTATGATTCAAAAGAAGAAAAACAAAGTTGTTGGACGGCAGTTTGTTGCTTATCTCATCAAGGACAAGGTTCAATCAAATCCTCTTATTAAACCGAAGGAGATTATTTCAAACTTAAAACAGTTTTTTGGATTAGATATTGATTATGCTACTGCATACTTTGTTAAACAGATGGCAGTTTTTGAACTAAATGGTGATGATGCTGATGCTTATAAGTTATTGCCTTGGTATGTTGAATCTGATCGTTCAAGAAATCTCGGTTCTGTGTTTGAGCTTGAAGTTGTACCGAAGACTAATAGATTTCTTCGTTTGTTTATTGCTTATGATGCATGGATAAAATGTTTCATGTTTTGTCGCCCAATGTTATTCATTGATGGTACTTTTATTAAGAGCAAATACAAGGGCACACTTTTATCTTGCTGTGCAAAAAATGGGAACGACGGTGAGTTAATACTTTCGAACTTTACATTCAATATTATCTGTTTTTTTTTGTTTTTGTTTTTTTGATGTGCATAAACTTTTCATAAATAGTCAAATCACAATTTCACGAAATAGCGCCATGACATATAGTGGTAGTTCTATCACAGTTTGATAAGTAGTTGACAATTGACTTTATTTATTTCTTTTTGTTGTGCATATATATTTGATTTTATTATTAAATAAAGGAAATAAAAGTTGCAGATATACTTCAAACACAGTTTAAGAAATAGTTTAATCGGAGTTTCAGAAGTAGTTTATATTTTGACAGTACATTTTTCCATTTTGTTGTGCAAATATTTTTTAGGTTGCTTATGCTATTGTTGATTCAGAAATGATAGCAAATTGGAGATGATTCTTGTCAATATTATCTGGTATATTAAGGCCTCAAGATAGGGTGATCACGTTTATGTTAGATAGACATGATGATATTTTGAAGAGCATTGCATAATTCTTTCTTGAATCTCCACATTTATTTTGTATTGTTCATTTGAAACAAAACGTCAGTACTTTATTTCCAAAGGTAGCTGGTGAGGGACTAAAGAAGAAAATGATGAATTTTTTAGCAAATTGTGCGTATGCATGTACTCCATCTGAGTTTGATGATTGCATGGTGGAATTCAAGGATAATGGGCAAGGGCATGTGAAGAATTTTTTGTCTGATTTGCCGAACGAGAACTATACTATTGCCCATTTTTCTGGTAAAAGATGAGGATCGATGAGCAATGCACTTTCACAATCTTTTAATGCCATGGTGTCGAATAGTCGTTGTATGTCACTTATGGATCTTCTTGAATATATTAGAGTTTGGCTAATGATTAGTATGGTTGAAAAGAGGATTTTTGGTCAGACTATTCATACAATTTTGTGTCCAAAGAAAGAAAATGAGATGAAGTTGCTATTGAAGGAGGGCATGCATTGAAGGATTAATCATTCTGATGAGGATGTTTTTGAAGTTAGGACGGAATGGAATCAGTTTGTTGTTTGTTTGGACGATAGGACATGCTCTTGTGTGCAATGGCAGCATAATGATTTTCCATGTACTCATGCATTGCAAGTGTTGCAACATGATAATCGTGATGTATACGAGTATGTTGATAATTACTGGAAAGCAAGCTTTCATCGGCAAACATATCAGTTTGTGATGCATTCATTTTCAGATTTAGATAAGTCGAATGTTGATACTATCATAAATGAGGCCTCAAATTACGAAGATTTTGTCTGGAAGACCAAACAAAAGTATAATTAAATCTGCTGGTGAAATCAGTGGGACTAAGAAGACCGTCACTTGTAGCAGGTGTGGATTTTTTGGACATAACAAGGTTTCATGTAAAGTTGTTATACAAGATGGTCGATCTTTTGAGAGATGAGAGTTTACTGATGATATGTAACATATTTTCATTTTGGAGACTGTTTATTTTTGTTTTGAATTGATGTGTTGGAGGATGTAATTCTGGTTAGTGTGTTGAGTTGGATAAAAAGTTAATACATAGCCAAGTTTATGGCTTTGTGGTTTCAATAACTGTTTACTATTTCGTTTAGTTTTGAAATTAGTTGATAGTTATGTGCAATTTTTTAACTTTATATAAACTCACAGTATGTAATAGGAGGTTTATTTGATTTTGATGAAATAGATTTTTGAATTTAATAAACAGTTGTTTTTGTTACGAAATAGTGTTGCCAGTTTCATCAATAGTTGTTATTTTTTGGCCAATTTTGTTGTCCAACATACATTTTTACAAAGAAAACTGAATGAAACTTTAGATTATTATATGTATGTGAACCCACAATAATACTAAACTTGAACAATAACATTAAGACTTAGTCACAACCCCTCTCCCTTTTTCAAAAGTGCACCTTAGCTTGATTAAACATTTGTTATTTTTTTACGAAATAATGTCTATAATTTCAGAAATAGTTGCATATGGATGTAGAAATAGTGATACTTATTTTTAGAAAAAAAAAAAAAAAAAGCGAATGTTTATGGCTTTAACATCTTATTAATGTTATTTTGAACAATATGTAGTACATGTGAAACCACATTAACTCTAAACTTGAACAATATGTAGTACATGTGAAACCACATTAAAAATAAACTTGTAGAATTTGTAATATATGCAAAACCACTTTAAAACTAAATTGTACTTTTAAGAAGTAAATGCACATCAGAATTACATATAATCTATATTAAGAATTTTGATTCTAATGTCCAATGCTTGTAAGTCTCTATGAGATTTTGAGAAATGCTTATTGTTTCCTTGTGATAAGCTCATATTTATATATATATATATATATATATATATATATATATATATATTACATCAAATTCACTTATCTTTTCTTAGTTAGTTCCTTATATTTTTGAGCTATTTACTTTGTTTTTGTGTTTTGTAGGACTTGTCAAGCTAAGAAAAGAAAAATAGCACAAGTGGGATTTTAAGTAACAAATTCGTCAAAACTGCCTGTGCACATCAGCTGACTTTGGAAGCAAGTTACGAACAGCTCAGAATGAATTAGGGAATGAGCCTATTATGCTTGGAAAGCTACGGATGTCTATTTTCTGGAACATTTCACGGATTGTTAATATCATTTTTCTAGAAGAAGTTATGGCCGTTTTAACACTGAAAGGTACACAAGGGGCTGAGCAGTTTGTAACTGACAAGAAAGCATTGAAAGCAATAAACCCAATAAAACTAGCAGCCAAAACTGATGCAGCCAAGAACAAACCAGCTGACACCTATTCAACTATCAGAGGAAATGGAATTAAAGATGAGGATTAAGTGAGGGAGTAATTGGCATAAAGACTACCTAAAGAGTTACAATTGTTTTACCATTTCCTCTCACTTATTGTCATCACAAAATGGCTATTAGTGGGGGAGTTATGGAGCAGAAATGGGGCAGCAAGCAGGGGCATAAAGGCTGCAGGTTGCAGCGGCAAGGGAGAAAGAATTGAGAAGAAATAAGATAGGGAAAAAAAGGCAAGGCTGCTGCGTTGGGGAAGGAAGGAAAGGAAGGAGGAAATCTTGGCATTCTCTTCTTTCGGTTTTATCTTCTCAAACTCATGTCTTTCTTTTGGTTTTATTTAAGGATTATGTGTAACTAATTTTTAGAAGTTAGGGGCTGTTTTGAAGCCCCAAATATGATTGCAAGTTTGTTATGACATTTTGTTGAATTACTATTATGAAAGGATGAAAATTGCTTCACTACTTGTCTCATTGATGAATTCTTTATGTGTTTTCTACGGATGCATACTTAGTAAGCATATCTAGGATTCTAATGCTATGAATATGTGTGTGCCTGCCCTTGTCAAATGAGGACCTACATATGTTCTAGAGTAGTACTTGTTAATTGCGATTAACATGTGAACCAATTTCTAGGATAAGTAAGACAACGCCAGTACTTACGATGCCTTGTGATGACTCAAACTCTTTTCGTTCTTAATGATTTCTACATGTTAAATCTATGAACACGCCATTCTAGATTGCATGCTAGGGACTAAGTTAAGTTGAAAACGCCATTCTCTTAACATACTACATAAGAAAGAGTAAAAGGTTGAGTTCTAACATTGAGCCGACTTGAGCATCTTCATCCGGAAATAAAAGGAATTTGAATGAAACATAACATGTTTGCATGATTATTTGGTGGTGGATAGCAATTCCCCTAACTCGTTTTTCTTAATTTGTGAACTACTTAAAATCTGTTTCTGTCCTGCTTTTGTTCAATTTAATTTAAATAGCAAATCAACTCCAAAAATCCCAAAAATTTGTATGAGTGTAGCTCTGTGTGTCTAGTATCTTCATATAAAATTTCGTAGACTTTAGATAAGTGTAAGTCTGTCTAATAAATCTTTTTCGGTGGCTGGTCAGTAGGGACAGCAACCCAGTTTTTGTGACATTTTAAGTAGTTAGTTAAAACAATCTTCTGTTGGAAAGACCCTTATTTTCATATGCTACAATTGACAAATCTTAGTGTTAATAAGGAAAATCAATAGGACATTTGTGTGCTACTTTGTGGTGTGCATTTAATTTGTGGTGTGCATTTAATCCTATCACCTTGTCCAGCTAAATTCATGGTTCATCAAATTGGTGACGATATCTTTGCGTGCCTTTTTAACTTGGTAATCTTTGATATGTCCTTGAACTTTCTGGTTGTTTGAGAGTTGATCAATGAAGCTTATCAGGTATAACCCGCAATCTGACCTGAATTTACAAATATATTCAAGTTGTGAATGAATATGAGAATTGAAGAAAAATGAAGCTTGTTATATATATGTTGGAAAAAAAAATATCAAAACATACTTTTACTGGAACTATATGAATTTTTTACACTGTTTCTTAAATTGCAGAAAGCACAAAGTGTATGTAGAAGTAGAATTGTTGTAATTTTTTTTTACTTACGAAGTTGATTTCTGTTGTGAACATGTTCTGTCTTCATTGACTTGGAATTCAAAATCACTTTTGATGGAATTGATTTTCTTCGTTGTGTTTTGAGCTGAGTCTATAAGATTTGTATCACTACTTGTTGATTCTCTTGCCTTGTCAAGCCAATACTGGATGAAGTTTCCCTACATAAAATTGTAGAGATCAATAATATACTTGTTTTTTAAGTAAATATGATAGAATTTTTTTAGGGATTGTTCGTTGTCGAAGAGAATTGTAATGTGTCATTTCTGTAGTGTTGGTGTCCAAAACTACCAAGGAGAAGTGGTTGTAATGAAACAATGGGAAGAAAATCTTTGATACTTTTCCATATTTGTCAATCAATTGTCTGTATAGGCTTTCCTTGTTTTGCATAGTTGCTTCAATGCTTTGTTCATTGATGTTGTGCTGGTTTAACAAAAATCATTTTTAGTTACAAATGATTCATGAAACTAATGTCAAGGGTGATATGCATGAAACATCATAATTACATATTTTATATGTTTATATAACTGTATACAGAGAACTTTAGTTGTATAATTTTTCAACTTTATAAAGTATGTAGTTGATTAAAAAGTTATATGATGGATTTATATACTTACAAATATTGGTGTGGGGACATAGAAGTTCATTTATTCCTTTGTGTTCTTTTTTTCTCTTTTCATGTAGCAAAAAGAATCAACTATCTGAGTTGATATTGGTTCGTTTGCCATCACTGTGCAGGTTTTCTTTCAACACCATTATTTGGTAATAGTTAAAATCTGTACTTTCTGTTGTCTAGTATTCATCGTTGCAAAAAAGTAGAAAAAGTCTTAAAAATTATAATAATTTGGTATTGGTGTACAAGGAAAGCTTTTTTGTATACTAAACGTTGGTTTAAGAGTGTTCGTACTACTTATGTGCCATCTATTAAGCTGAACTGAATTAATCTCCTTCTGTCATTTGGTTTAAGCATATTGTACACTTGCAGTTGGGTTCATTGCATGCTTTTGTCTCTGTGATTTGTTGGTGAAAAGTCATTCGGCTATGATGAAGGCTCGTCTTTTAAATTCAGACTGAATGAGGGAGTGCCTCCTATGATTTTCTTTCTCTTTTTGGTTGTTGTTCTCCCAATTGTTTGCATTTTGCCTTGCACGTCATTCCTCTGGATAGCTTCAGTGTCTACTTCTTGATCTGTTACTTTTGTTAATAATGTAACACTTTTATCCTGGAATGTTTGTTGTCCATCATCGCATTCAGTTGTTTGTTAGATTCCCTTGTCATGGACCGTGCCTTCTTCGTTTTGTTCATTTTTTTATTCGGAAACAGCATTCGCTCTCTTTTTTTCTTGCTCATAGTCACTGTTTGATGTTGCAACTTTTGGAATTTTCTCTTCTGCCTCTTTGATCCATCTTCACTCTTTTCATTAACTTCCTTCTTTCTTTGTTTTTTTGCCTTTGTTGTGGCTTTTGAATTTGCCCTTTTTTCTGTGTGCTTTGCGTTGGTTTTGCAACATTGTCTTCTTCGGTAATGGTTTCCATCTGTAGATGAATAGTTTCCTTCTTTGTACGTGATACCTTTTCTATTTTTCCAACCATTTTCCTTTGTTGTGTCAATTTGGTGGTGGTTGATATAATTTGAACACTGGTTTTGGTTGAGCTTGACATTTGGAGTTCTAAGTTAACTAAGACCATTTGCAAAAATAGTGATTTATATAAGGGTAAATGGCAAGTACTTTTATAGCTATGATGCAAATAAAGAGTACAATAGTATAGATGTTAAACTATTTCTTAAATTGAAGCTAAATGAGAAACTATTTATATCAGACTGTTTATGAAACTGAAGATATTTTGTAGAAACTATTTATGAAAGTGAATCAAACTATTTCTGAAAATAAAGATATTTTGCACACTATTTATGAACCTGAATATATTTTTGCAAATTGTTTATGAAATGTACCAACATAAGGGACTTTTATATGAAAGTGAAAACAACGCAATTTTTTTTTGTAGATATGTGGAAATCTTTTTATTTTTGTTGAAGCAAGTAAAGTACAAAGATGAAATCACAGTAGTAACTGAAATTTAGGATGATATAAGTTTATACATTACTATCTAAGCTCGTAAAAAGTGGTACTTCTTGTGGATCTGTTATGAAATGATGTTGAGTGAAGAGAAATAGTTGATTTTTACGGAAATGATGTTTAAGTTCTTTGCATGTTAGTGTTTTGTACTTGATTCTAGTTGATCTAATTTATGCAAGTAGTGAACTAAGTATAAAATTGTTAAATTTGTGGAGGAATATAGTAAGATTGTTACCTTGGGTTTTTCTGCGTAGATTTGTGCGAAGAAGTTGTTGATGGAGTTCGACAACTTTTGCTCAGTTTTATCTGTGAAGAGCTTGGATGATGGAGACTGGATGATATGGATAATTGAGGACCATTTGCTCGGTTTTTTGTACTGTATTTTCTGGAAATGGAAAATTGGATGCATGCATTGATGGAAGTTTATTTTTGCACAGAGATGGTGTGGGTAGGTGGTATTGTTTGGACCTATATTGGGCTTTATTTTTGTACTATATTATTTGGGCTTTTTTTTATTGTAATTTTTAAAATACAAATAATAAATATATTTTGGTTTTAGTTTCATAAATAGAGTAAACTTAATCATAAATAGTGTAAACTAAATAATATTTTTTATATTAATCGGGTTTTTGTTTGTTATACTTATGCTTTTCCAAATAACCAATAGGTTGAAATTTTTTATTTTTGGCTTTGATTAATAAGATTTAGTACGATTTTTATGTCAATAGGATATAACAATGTAGAAATATGGCAGCTTGAATCAACTTGCTTGATCTTTACCCTCATAATCTCACATGTCTATATTAGTTTAAGAAATAGTACAAACTTATTCATAAACAGTGTTCATTGGCACTTTTCATTTATATGTCTGTTTTTTGCAAATAGATGTAATTAATTAAGGTAAAACTGTTATAAATGTCACAAGTCAAACCTATCGAGGAGAAGTGTTTGCTATCAAATTCAACAATAACTTTAAATTTGACACGAACTTCATATAGAAACGCCACGAATGGTGTATATTATATAATTTGAATTTCATAATATAATATGAAGTTAGAACTGTTAAAAATTGCACCATTATTTTATATCCAATCATATAATGCAATATGTAAATTCACAGGTTAATAATGTATTCTTCATTATAACCATCTGGTATTGTTGCTTTTGTCCTTGATTTCCTTCTTTCTTCAAGCACCCCTTGCCGTCCATTTGAATAGCTGTTTGCATGATTCAACAATGTAGTTAAATTTTTGCCATTTTCTCGAATACTTCTTCCTTGTTGAACGTGGGTTCTATCAATTTGCCCTCTTGTACTTGTTATGCATAGTGAATGACAAATATCCCATAATCTAACCTGCATTTTTTAGTTTAACTATAAGTATGATAGATGAATACATCACTCGATAGTATTAGATGACAGATAATGATGTCGTTTATATTTGAAGTTAGAGTAACTCTAGATATTATAAAGTTTGTACTTATGAGTTTTCTTGTTGTTGTGCACAGGTCTTGTAGCTTTCAATAACTATTGTTAAGGTGTTGTCACTCTTGAAGTCCTTATATATTGTTTGGATCTTGTCTCACTGCAAAAAAAGAAAGAAATAGAATGTTTTGTATGAAACAATTTGTTTTCATTTGAAATTTAGTACATAAAATGGATTATTTAAGGTTTTATCCTTACCACTTGCAAAGTATGGTCAAAATATTGGTCTCTGCCTCATTCAATCCTTGGTAGTTTTGAGTTGTAATGAGTCATTGTTCGTTTTTGGATGTCCCAAACTATCAAGGTGAAGTGGAAGTAGTGCTTCATCGGGATGAATACTTTGCCGACCTTGTCCACATTTTCTTCCATTATTGTCTTCAAACATTGGTCAAGGTATTCGTCATCACTCTTTGGTCTTTGTATCTCCATGTCATTTTGTTTGAATACAAAGAAATATTATATTAAACAAATGGACAATAGTTGTCTAGGCACTATTTATGAAAACATAAACCAAAATAGGTATACTATTTATGAAAGTGGTCAAGTAACTGGGGCACTATTTTATGAAAGTTGACTAAGAACTTAAATTGTTTATGAATCTGGACGAACAACTGGGCACCATTTATTAAAATGCACTAAGAACTAGTGACTAATTAGAAACTTAAAACAAGAAAAATACATTCATTTATGAAAATGAACTAATTGTTATACTATATTTATGAAATCATAGAACCACATATTTGTAGAAAAAGTATTTTTGGTACTTACAAAGGTGTAGTAGGAAAGATAGAGATTTTGTTCCTTGCCCTCTTTGATTTCATTTTCTAACTTGATGTAGAAAAAAGCATTAACCAATTTCGCGTCAATTAGTCCATTAACAAACAATGACGTACAATCACTTATCAGCATAACAAGCTTAATGGCCATGCTCCCTGTCTTCGGCATCAACCAAAAGTAGTCCCTGTGTAAGAAATAAAATAAAAAACATTATACATATACATATTTATGCAGTACGTAATTTTAAATGTTATATAAAAAAAAATTGTCAATAATGTAAACTTACAATTCACATTGTCTGTAGTACTCCTTCATTTTTTTCTTTTATCTCTTGGTCCAACAGCTTGTATGCCCTTGTACTTGAAGGGCATTTACTTTTTGTGTCCCATTTTGTTATCTTCTTAGTTTCCTTCTTTTTAGCCTTCAAATTGGATTTCAGACAAGCCTTGGGAGTTAATTAACATTTTGTTTCTTCAACTTTTGTGGCTTGAACTTGTGTTGCTTTAACTTTTGTCTTCAAAGGTGATTCACCTTTAGGGTTATCATTCTCCTTCTCTTTTACATTGACGGGGTCCAAAGTTTGTTCTTGTGATTGCATGACCAATGGACTCTCACTGTCACTCACTACAAACTTGTATTTGATCTTCTTTTGTTTTTTTTTTTGGGGCGACCATATTCGATCCTGGATCAAGATTCTGTTTGCGGTCATTCCTGGCACGTACATTCCGGACTAATGTTCTCATCTTTTCCTTTGTCTCAGTAACATATTGTTTTCCTTCATTGACATCATTCTGAACATGCTCCGCTATTGGTATAATTGGTGTTGTTGTCGGTGTTCTTTCAACTTCCATTTCAGCCACATTTGACATTGGTTCCATTTCAGCCGCCTTTGATTAAGTTTCTTGTAACTTCTTTTCCAAGCTTGCAATCTGTTTCAGATAGTTATTGATCTTCAGATTATTTGCATTGGGTTTCGTCTGCATCTTTAACATTTCGGTGTTAAGTGCATTGCTATTCTTCTGATTAATCTATACTTTTCGAAGAAGCTTTTCAACTTCACTGTTCAGCATTTTGATAATTTGATTGAGTATCAAGCATTCTCTGTTTGATGCATCTATAACATGCGCCATCATTTCCTTGAAGGTTATATACCTTTTCTCTGCAATGCTGCTAGCTTTCTTGAACTCATCAAACAACTCTTCACTTATAACTGTATTCATGCCAATGATGTGTTTTTGGACAGTGGCATCGAGCTTGATCATATCCTCAGCAAAGAGTTTGTCGAATTCTGTTTGGGCTTCATTGATGCTGATATTCTCTGGTTCATCAGTTTGCTCTGTGTGCTTGTTCACATTCTGATCATTTCCTTCGTCGTTGTTGATGACATTCTGATCAAGCCGAGTTATGTTCTCCATGTTTTGTTCTTCTTCAATTTCAAATTGAACGTCATCAATTTTGGCATCAGTTGTCTTGCATTTCTTTGCTCTTATTTTATGCCTTTTTGCCTTTGAAGATTGTCCTTGTGGTTGAGCATGATGAATTTCAAAACCAGCCTGCACACAATAACATTACATATTTTGTTAATTTTCACAAAATGTCCAACATTTTTTTTCTGGAAATTGAGCAATGTTTATGAAATACACACTATTTATGAAATTAACCAAAAATGTTTATGAAATGTACACACTATTTATGATAATAACCAACACTGTTTATGAAATATAGACACTATTTATGAAATTAACCATCACTGTTTATGAAATATACACACTATTTATGAAATTAACTAAGACTATTTATGAAGTAGACAATCTATTTATGGTACTACAACATAATTACTCAAAGTATTTATGAACAAACACATAATAAGCCACGTTATTTATTGAAGGGTATGACAGTCACATTGAATGAACCATTTTTTTGTAGAATCAGTTAATTGTTTATAGATGTTATTTGGTCATATATAATAGTTTTTTGTTTGGAGATTGTTTTGTACATATTGTGGAATGTCCTCTCTGTCTTATTCATCTTGGTTGTTTGATTCATCTTCTTGAGTATCATGTTGGTTTCTTTTATTCGCCTTCTTTTTTTGTCGTCGTTTCTCTGTAGATTTTTCATGTGGCTATTGAGAAGGAATGACATTCTTAATCTGCAAAGTCACATTAGATAGATGCCATTTTATATGATAAGTAATTATTTTTGTGTTGGAAAATACTATTTTCAAAGTGAAATATATTGATTATTGGTGATTACCTTGATTTGTTCCACTGAGATATCCTTGATTGCTTTGTAGATCATGCTTGTGTCCCATCTTGTGATCGCCAGAATCATGTTTTCTCGTCCTTCTATTGTCTTCACTAGATTTGTGTGAAGACATATCCAGTACTATATGAATTAAGTAAGTGATGTTAGTTTGTGCAAAACTTTGTAAGAAACAATTCATGTTATTTTTATTAACTATGTTGGTTACTTACCAAAACAAAGATGGCGCATCCACTAGTGGTTTGTTATTCTCCTTTCCTCCATCTTTTTCTTATTTGTTTTTCTAAGCATCTTGAACAGATAGTCCCTTACTCATTTGGCCCAAATGTACTTGTTTATCTACTGCAAGTTCGTACATATTTTGAGGAAACTCCAGGTGATGTAGGTTCCAGAGTTTGTAAACAGCAGTGATTGAACAATGTGTGCGCATATGAGTGAAGCAACATCTTGTGTGCCCTCAGGTGTTTCGTCTAGAATTACTTTCTCATATGCCTCTGCAAGATGCTTCTTCTTGACTACCTTGACATCTGTGAAATACTTTTTGATGAGGTGGTCATCATCACCAAATTTGGTTGATTTGTCTGTATTCGGCATATCGATTCCTTCGTTGTTCAATCCGAAGATTTGGACAACATCATTGCTGGAAATCCCATGTGCTTTATGACGCCCAAATTTGAACTTTTGGGTTGTTGGGTTGTAACAGTTAATGATTTTGATCAAGTTCATGCCAGACTTCCTCTTTCTGTCAAACGTAATCAAAGTCCCATCCATGTACGTCTTCAGTAGACTCCAAAATGGAGTCCTTTCTAGTACAATACAGACATCTTGACGCCATTGTAACATAGGTTTGTAGACTTTCATTGCTTCTGCAAACCCGGTCATGTTGCATCTGTACTGGAGGTATTCCTTTTTCTGTTTGGCTTAGTTTTTCTTCGTTTTATCCTTCTTTGCAGTTTTTTTCATTGTTTTCATCTTCAACAATGGAGGTTGTTAGGATACTATTTATTAAACTATAACAAAAAAATGTATATTATTTATGAAACTACGCTAAATAGACTCACTCTATTTTATGTAATGTACCAAAATAAACCCCAATGGAAAATATTACACACAAATGGCAGAAAGTAACCAAAAAATGATAGAACTCACAATATTTATGAAATATGTCAAACTATTTATGAAATATCCCACACTATTTATGAATATAGAACAAAGCATGATCCACAGTATTTATGAACTCACAATATTTATGAAATATGTCAAACTAATTATGAAATAACCCACACTGTTTATGAATTATGCCACCCTATTTATAAGGAAAGGGAGCAAAACAAAACAAAATCAACCTACATTGTTTATGAAAGTGATCAAAACAAAACCAAATCAATCGACATTATTTATGAAATGGACCAAACTAAATATTAGTCCAAAATAGCCACCAATATTTATGAGAAATAACAATTAAGAACTGTTTATGGATATACCCACACTATTTATGAAATAACCCACACTGTTTATGAATTATGCCACCCTATTTATAAGGAAAGGGAGAAAAACAAAACAAAATCAACCTACATTGTTTATGAAAAGGATCAAAACAAAACCAAATCAATCAACATTATGTATGAAATGGAGCAAACTGAATATTAGTCCAAAATAGCCACCAATATTTATGAGAAATAACAATTAAGAACTGTTTATGTATATACCCACACTGTTTATGTGGAAAGGGATCAAAACCGAAAATTATTTCTGGAATTTAAGCGTAATAACCTAACTATTTTGTGAAATTGATGAAAAATAACCCCCGATTTTTATGAGATCTAAGAAAATATACACTGTTTATTGATCTAAAACAATATAACCCAAACTAACTGTGGATTTGAGGCAAAAATAACACACAATATTTCTTGAACTATCCTAAACTTAAACATGAAATTGAAAAATAGTAGTGAACACACAAAATTTCAGTTTCGGAAATAATTGATTAGTTATGAAATGCAGTTTCTAATTTAAAATTGATATATTATATGGAATCAAGAACATGAAAACAAGGATTTCAGTTTAGTACCTTTTGTTTGGAGGCAACTTGTTGCTCCTCAGGAGCTTGTTGTTCAATCCGAAGTTGTTGATCGTCGGGAACTTGTTGATCGTTGGGAACTTGTTGTTCGGTCGGAATTTGTTGTTCTTCTACCATTGTTGCTCGTTGGGAACTTTTTGCTCGTCTAAATTTATTGTTCTCGGCAGGTCCTTGTAGATTTTGGTTTGAACTTTGGAGTTTGAAGTTGGAATTAGGTTTTGTGGAAAGGAATTCGAATTGTAGGCATAAATTTGGAGTTTGATGTTGGAATTAGGTTGGTTCAATTAATGGCGGTGGAGTGTTGGATTGAATGTAGTAACTGTTATGTTTTAACGGGCTTGGGTTATTTCCGTCAGGGTCATTTTTGGGATAATAAAGGTTATGTGGGTTGGGCTTTTAGTTGAGCCCACGTTTTTTGTTTTTTAAGGGTTTGGGTTTTGTCCTCATGATTAAAACTTAAGCCTTTTTATTAAAATAATAGTTTAGAATGATTTTTCATTAAATAAAAGTTAGTCCAGGTTCTATTAATGTATGTTGATGATATTATAATTACTGGTTCTGATGAGAAGATTCCACAATCTGTTATCAGTGACTTGGGTGAATGTCTAGTATCGGTAAATAAATTTGGTCGATACATTTTAATTTGGCATTGGTCTGTTTTAATTTTGTGTTGTGACTTATTCACCTAGCATCAATACATTTTAATTTAGTGTCGATATATTTTAATTTGGCATTGGTACATTTTCATTTAGCAATGATATGTCTTCTTTTGCAGGAGTGCGTGTTTGTCTTGTGGAGAATCTGGAAGAGTCGAAATGCTATGATTTTGAAAGGTACATTAATTAATCCTATGGATGGGGTTAATTTGGTGCGGCATCAACTCCTAGAATTTAGAGCATGCCATATTACCAATGTGAAATCTCATCCCCGTAATTTCACTATTCATTACGTATCTCGTAATTTAAATTCGTATTTCACGTTTACGTTATCTTTATCAGTTAATTTTAATTCTGTTAATTTTAGGAATTAAATCCGGGTTTGAATTTTCGTAATTAATCTTTAAATTCGTTGACCTTTCGAGTTCACAATTAATGTTTTCAAATATATCTCGAAACCACGAGAGTATAGGCGAAAGCCATTTGCGAGTCCGGATTATAACGGTATAGTTACAGACATTTGAAATCATTTACTAAACTATAGTTTTTAAATAAATAAATTCCCACTTTGTGGGAAAGATGCCCATTCATGTAAGAGTTAGTGTGGAGCAATCAGACAAAATGGAAGGGACCAATTAGAAGAGGGGGGGGCAGCCAATCAGGAGGGAAGACCTCCCTCTTCTCGTTGACCACACCCACGACAAAACCGGTTTCGACCCGATTCTAATTCTGGCCAATTTCTGCCATTTTTTAGGCGAAATTCACCCATCCAACACCTGCAAACTACTCCATAACCTCCCCTCTACCACCTTCACCCAAATTTGAGGGTTTTTAGGCCCAAAATCATGAGGAACTCCACCGGAGCACCAAAGGTGCTCGATAGCGATTCCGCCGTTCCGGCAAGTTACACCACCCATCACCACTCTTAATCAACTCCCCTTGGACCCAGGAACAAGACCCAATCAGTTGTAGGGGCGTCAGAACACCGAGGAAGGAGAATCGAAGCTCACCCATTATAGGGTTCTGGCGGGTGCGAGCCAAATTGGGGGCCTTTCCCGGCCAAATTGGACTTGACCACAGGTATAAAACTTTCTTTACCCATTGAGATCTTCATTTCTGTAAAATTTGGTAATTTTTGGAATTAGTTGAATTTTCCGACGAGTCAGGGTGGTCGACCCCCGTGTGCGGCGGCGCGTGGGCTGAGGCACCCCTGACCTTCCTAGGCTAAATTTGATACCCCAATTTCATATGTGAAGTCCGAATGACGAAATCTCATCGTTTGAACATAGTTTTATTAGAAACCGCCACTTGATTATTATATAAATCGACGATCCGACCGTTGGATCATCATCAAACTTTAATATATTATAGAACATAATATTTGAGGATATTAGGAATTTATGGATCGGGAATCCGCCGTATGGAACTTTCCAAATTGGGTTTGTAAGTTCGTAAAATAAAACATCGACTGCCACCTAATTCTAGCAATTGCCGGAGATCCGACCGTCGGATCACGATAAGAATTTAGTATGTTGTTCTATGAGCATAATGTGGACCTTTAGAAGTTACGGATCCGAAATCCAATGTGCGGATCTTCCGGATCAAATTACGTTGAGTTGTGGACCCTACTGTTGACCGAGAGTTAACTTTTGGTCAACATGTCTCGAAACGTTATAAATACTAAAATAAGTACTACGGGAGACTAAGTGAAGTCTAGTGGGCCTACATTGGTTAGAGAGTGACTTGAATATATGTGATATGGTTATTACCATGATTACTTATGTTAATATCATTTGTGAATATGTCTTAGCTTTAAAATGTGATTTCTATTGAAATGGGATTTTATATATATAGCACTAGACCTATGTTTATTAAACATGGTTTGGCTTGTGTACTGATGATGATTGTGATATATATATATATATGTGTGTGTGTGTGTGTGTGTGTGTGTTTAATTATCTTGTTAGTAATGTGAATGATAAGTATGATAAATGTTATGATAATGTGATCTTAGAATCATGTTTGAAGTATTATGTAGAATTTATATGCTTGTGTTACATATTAGTTGGAGGCCATGAGAAGTTGATAGTGTAGGTGACTACATTGTAATTTATAGGGGTTGAGGTAGTGGTAGGTTGAGTGATCCGGAACTGGGTATCCGCTAGGGTTCCGTTGAGTGATGGTCCATAATCGCTTCTACTCCGCGATTCCGTTGAGTGATGGTCCGGAAATGTATCCGTTCGGATTTCGTTGAGTGATGGTCCGGAATCATTTATACTCTACGATTTTGTTTAGTGATGGTCCAGAATCGTATCCATTCGGATTCTGTTGGGTGATGGTTCGGAATCCCTTCTACTCTGCGATTCCGTTGAGTGATGGTCCAGAATCGTATCCATTCGGATTTTGTTGAGTGATGGTCCGTAATCCTTTCTACTCCGCGATTCCGTTGAGTGAAGGTCCGGAATCGTATCCTGGGTTGGATATCGTTGAGTGGTCCGAAATCCCATTCTTCGGAGAAGTAGGCTTGGCTTAACTGTGTCACTCTAGGCTTCGTTTTAGTATATTTGTGATTAATGGTTTTGAGAATCTTTTGAATTGAATTAGAAAAGCGGTTGTACGTCTGCATGACTTCTTCGGGATTTTCTACGATTCGATTATGATTTCATAATATATGAATTTAGAAAATATGGGAATGATTGTTATTATTTTGACCAAATTAGTTAATTAATGTGGCTAGAGAATGGTTTTGTGCTTCATCAGTTCTTAAATATGATGTATGTTGTGAATTGCGATATCAAGTTGAGACATAATGATTTATATGTTGGATGGAAGAGAAATCATGATTTTCATGGAGGTTTGTTATGTAGCCCTGAGTCCAGGAATTTCATGCTTGTCAGGTTTTAATAAATGATTGATTGAGGAATGTTATGTCTTTTGGCTTAAACGGACTGTGATATATGTCAATTGTAGTGAATGACGAACTACGAATGGCTTGATCCTTGTTTAGGGTACGTAGGCAGTCTAACGAGGAGGTTAGATGCAGCCATAAAGTATACGAAAAATTACTACGCCATTTGGACCTTGAGTGGTGCTTTATTCATATCCCAGAGGCAGGGTATATTAGATATATGAGAATTTGGTGACGTCACGTGTCGATTCTGGACGTATGTCGGGATCGGGGCGTGACAACCAATCAGCAGGCTGCTGACCCTTACGTGGAAACGGATGGTGCTATTTTTGCTGAGCAGCAGGTACGGTGGAGGAGGCCTACCTATGGTGTATTAAAGGTTAATTGTGACAATGCCTGGTGTGGGTAGTCTTTACAGGGATGATACAGATGGGTTATGAGGGACTTCCCAGGGTTATTGCAAATTGAGGGTGGCGTAAGGGGTTTATTCTTCAACAACACGGCTATGGCTGAAGCTGCGGCGATTCGTGTTGCGTTTGTGGTTTGTATCAATGAGGGTTGTGATGTGGTGGAAATCGAATCTGATTCTCAGTCGTTGATTCGAATGCTTCAAGAAGCGTATGTTATAGATGCTAGTTTGGAATGTTTTATTCATGACATTAGATGTTTGGTGTCTCAACTAAGAGAGGTGAGGTTTTTGTTTGTAAAGCGAAAAGGAAATGCCGATGTGCATGTTGTAGCCTCATATGTTACCTCGCATGGAGGTGCTTTCCGATGGGATGCTCTTGGTCTGGAGTTCTTTTTTAATATTCTTGCTGAAGATGTAAACGTTTATATTAGAATTCAATAAAACTTTATCTTTTGACAAAAAAAAAATATCATAAGTGTAATTTTGTACATAAAATGGCTTAATTAACTAGAAAAAGCATTTTAATCAAAAGTTTAAAAGAAATCGATGTCTAGTCAATGAAAACGGTCAATGAGGCGATAAATACATCACATGTCATTAGTAGAAAGTTTTTTTTTTTTTTTTAAATATCCCTCCAATTGTATAATAATATATGAAGTACGCTTTAATGTTTCAGCCACAACGAAAAATTATCCAACAAGGCATCTAAATTTAAAGGGGTGTGATATCCACACACCCCATTTTACTTCTCACACACCTTTTTAATTTTCGGCCGTCGGATCGGATGAATTAAAGAAGATCAACGGACATAAATTATCAAGAGGTGTGTGAGAAGTAAAATGGGGTGTGTGGATAGCACACCCCAATTTAAAAGCGCCTTAAGACATACTTACACAGAGGAATAAAACCCCAAGCCATAATTGAGCACTAAGCATGATGTTCCTTCAATTGAAAAACTTATCCCTCCGGAATCCGCATCTTCAAAACGGCGGTGCATATAAAAATGTAATGCAAATCACATTAACATAATTTAATCTGGAATTAACATATATTAAAATCAAAGGACAAAAGTCAAGGAGAGAGGTTTGAACTCAATACCTTAAATTGTCCGATGCAAATGTAAATGTTCGTAATTAAACGAGTTAATTACAAATCTTATTGCATCGCACACCTCTAAAGAGTGATATAATTTACTAATCTAAATGAACAATCCATGACTCAAGATGACGTTGCAACGAGGCGTAACATGCACATATAAACTGAGATTGAGTAGAAGAATTTTGGAGAGGAATAATTGCTTTGCTCTGCTTTATGTAGTTTAATATGTATTTTCATATGTACAGAAAGTACGTGAATGATACATTTCATAGTTGTTCATGTTAAATAAATCTTAACTACAAATTGGGATATATACACACACACACACACACAAACAATATGCCAGCCACTTTCATCAAAATAACACGTCAAATATACACTTGTTTTTATATTTTTTTTATCTGGGTTTTCTTCTTTTTTTCTTTTGCTTTTCTTTTTGGGTTGAACTTGTTCTCAGTATTCATCCCCTTTTAATATTTTTATTATGATTAATACTTTTGATGTTTTTACTTTTTTCGAAAACAGCACTGTTATTTTTATTTATTATAATTTTAATTAACAACGGTAAATGGCATTGTTTCTTCTACTATTTTAGTACAAGCGATATCTTACGTTAATGCACACTAAAAAAAAAATGAGAGAGTTTAAACTACTCAGTTGATTGAAGGGATATTTATATCAAATAACTTACCATCTATTACAAAAAGTTGAAAATAATAAATAAATAAAAAACAATTTTTAACATCTCAACTGATTTTTGACAGTTTCGAAAGATCGTGAAGACCGAGGAGTTTAAGAGTGAACACAAATTTCGGTTGTTGTCTGTGTTTGTGGGAAACTTCTAACATAAGTCAAAGCCAGAACAGAGTGACAGAGAGACAGACAGACATCCCAACCTCCCCATTTGCATGCCTTCTGTACATTGCTGACGTGCGCCTCCTTCCCCTCTCCCTCTCCTGCGGGCCTCCATAGCCGGCCTGATCACTCTCATCACTCCAATCCCAACACTTGACTCAAAACTCAGAAAACCCAATTGCCAGAAGAACCATATAAACATACCAAAGGTGAGAGATATCATTCAATTTTCAATTTTTTTTTTTTTTGTAAATTTATTTGTTTTAGATGCAATTTTTTCTAATTGTGGCTTGTTTTTCTTTTGATATAGTGTGTATCTGTTTGTTTTTTGAACTCAAGAGGAACATGCTGAAATTGAAAGCTTTGAATTTTATGTTCTGTTGGAAAAATGAATCTCTCCTTGTTGATGGATCTTAAGTGGGAATTTTGAATTTTTACTTTGATTTTGTTTAATTTGTTAACTGAATAAATTGATGGATTTAACTTTTGATACAGATTTTTGTTTGTGTTTTTTTAATTTTTTGGGTGATATCCAAGTGCTTCTTCTTCATTTCTCTTGTTTGAATAACATTGATTTAGAATAAAGCATTTTAATTCATTGAGGTTTTAGTAACTTATAACAGATTGAACTAGTCTGAAATTAAGCCGACTTTATAACTATTCAGAAACCATTGATCTTCGTTAGATAAATTTTATCGCCCGCGGTTTGTCAATGTAAGATTGCTTAAGATGGTTTCAACTGTTTCTTCAGGAAAAAACATCATGAGCTGCTTCAGTTGTTGTGTACAAGATGATGTCCGTAAAGCTTCTGAGACTCGACCACATGTAACAAATCACTCAGCAGGTACCGCGTGGGTGTATATATATGATGTTCTTATTCTGAGTGCATTGATAATAATGACATATTCCATTACTTTTTCAGTTGGAATTAGTCAGATCAACTTCTATGCCATTTGTTTTTAGATATCCATTGTTTACGGCTTATTGTTTGATTGATGCAAAACTCGACATTTGAAATTTAGGCAATAGTGGAGGTTACTATCAGAAAGAAGCTGCACCCAAGGATACTCAGGTTGTAAATATCCTCCCCATCGCTGTTGCTGCCATTCCAGTGGATGAATTGAAAGATTTGACAGATAACTTTGGCACGAAATCTTTAATCGGTGAGGGTTCATATGGAAGAGTATATCATGGTGTTCTGAAAAGTGGGCCTGCTGCAGCTATTAAGAAGTTAGACTCCAGTAAACAACCAGAGCGAGAATTCTTATCACAGGTTAAGTCTGCGGAATGTTTTGTGTTTGATACTTGACATGGTATGCTATTTGCTGCTCAAATTTATTTAATGCTTGCAGCATAAATTTACAGGTCTCCATGGTTTCAAGACTAAAACATGAAAATGTTGTTGAGCTTGTTGGTTATTGTATTGATGGCCCTCTCCGTCTCCTTGCCTATGAGTATGCTCCTAAGGGGTCCCTTCATGATATTCTCCATGGTAAGTAACATTTCCACATTCCTATCGTGTGGTGTTATTTACAGCCTCCAAAAGTTGTAAATTTGTAATCAAGTACCACATAGATCTTTTTTGAGTGAAGCTTTATGCACACAGAATTTTTTTTTTTTGTTTACAAATTTTGAATGAGGCTTGATAACTTATAGGTTGAAGGTCAATTAATTGATAGTTGTTTGTGTTTAATGACGCCTAGTGTTTCATGTAATCTGCTAAACGAGCAGGTTGGCCTCCAAACAATAGAAAATTGCTCTTCAGCTGCAAATTTTTGAGCTTTATCACTTTGATAATTAGTAAGATCGCCTTCATCTCTATGCTAATAGAAATTTTGTTTCTCTTTATGTGGCTACAGGTCGGAAAGGTGTTAAGGGAGCACAGCCAGGTCCGGTTCTGTCATGGGTACAAAGGGTTAAAATTGCTGTAGGAGCAGCAAGAGGACTTGAATATCTACATGAAAAGGCGCAGCCTCATATAATCCATCGTGATATTAAGTCCTGCAATATACTGCTTTTTGATGATGATGTTGCAAAGATTGCTGATTTTGATCTGTCAAATCAAGCACCTGATATGGCAGCACGTCTTCATTCTACTCGTGTTCTTGGGACTTTTGGTTATCATGCTCCAGAGTAATTTCTTACTTGATGTACCGTATAAATCACGTTATGACGTACGCCCAAAATTTTGATTTGGCATATATCCCCTTGTAATTCTTGTCTGTGATTCCGAATGGCAGATATGCAATGACGGGACAGCTGAGTTCAAAAAGTGATGTCTACAGCTTTGGTGTAGTGTTGCTTGAACTCTTGACTGGGCGTAAACCTGTTGATCACACATTGCCGCGTGGGCAGCAGAGCCTTGTGACATGGGTACTAATTTCATCCTAGTTCTTGTCTACTTGTAACTCATGCTTGGTTCTTGCATCTTTTGTTTTATTCATTCAGAACGGGTGGAAGAAGAGAATTTTATTGGTTACTGGTTTTCATCTTTCATTTCGCTGAGTTTTTTTCTCGAATTTATGATTCTATTAGGCGACACCAAAACTCAGTGAGGATAAGGTGAAGCAATGTGTTGATGCTAGACTCAATGGAGAATACCCTTCCAAGGCAGTTGCAAAGGTAATCAGGAACACATTAATTATTCACCACCGGTTTACTTGATTCCGAGAAGTACTTGCCATTGCTATAATTCCTTAATATGTATACACAGTTACACACATGTATAATTATGTTATGGTTAAATTGTTGACTGTATGGACAAGAAAACGACATATATTTGGTTCGACCAGTTTAGACTAATTGAAAAGGCAGGTAGTTGGTTTACTTCAAATCCACTGATCACAATTTTTGTGTGCTTGAAACAGTTGGCTGCTGTTGCCGCCTTGTGCGTCCAATATGAAGCTGATTTCCGGCCAAATATGAGCATTGTTGTCAAGGCTCTACAGCCTCTTTTGCATGCTCGGTCCGCTCCCCACCATTGAAACAACAAGCTTCTGGATTCCCGACCTGTCAATCGTTCATGCAGACAACATCATTGAGATTCGTTTTGTAAACACAGTTTCTGTAGATCGTATACCATTCTTCGGTTCCTTTTGCTCATCAAAATCTTAATGATCCAGTACGTAATTCACAGTGACTCTGTTACCTGTTCAAAAGTTCCTTATTGGAGTCTTGGATTATTCGAATTTTCTAAACCAACAACCTTTTCTTTTGTGTCTGTTTAGTCTCCTGGAACAGGACATAAATTTGCAGAGAATAAGATTCCAAACATAGTGCAGAATATAGTTTTCTGTTGTGAGGGCACCAAACAGTTTATTTATGTTTTTATTCTTGGCTAGATGATATTTTAAATTATTCTAATTTATGAGGAGGGTGATTTGACCTTAGATGCACGGGTTAGACATAAAGCCCTTTTCAACTGGCTTAATTCACATATGCTCATGACCCCTTTTGGTTGTTGGATAACATGTTCAGACACCATTTTAATTTGAAGCGTTGTCTAGTTAATATTGCGAAGCATAAACGAAAAAATAAAAAAGATGCACAGCCATATTCAATCCTATCTGTAAAAATACAAAGCCTTAGATTTGATCCAACGGTTTAAACTAAATGACCACTGATCGTTAAATCAAATCGAACAATTAAATGTGTTGTTACTGTGTGTCTGCAATTACTCTTGAAAGGTTGGGAGCATGAAAGGAGAAAAATAGCCTTCCCGTGCATAGCAATAAATCAAAGCACATGATGTGCAATTTTAGCCTCCAAAATCACATGACACGCAACCCTTATATTGAACTTGGCAATTATATGACTGCCTTTCTTTGTGCTCAGTTTCACATCTCACATTTTGCTTCAAATGCACGGCAACATGGCTTGACATTCAACCAAGCTCCCGTCGCGGTCGTAAACCTAACACAATGCTGGTAGTAGAAACACACAATGCAAGCCAAAAACGTTTCTTCCTGTAAACTTTAGCATGTCTCAGAAAAAATCTCATGAACTACAATCACCTAAAGAAAAAAAGGAAAAGAAAAAAACCGATAACTGTACACACCCGGTGGCTAAGGCATCCCCTTCTAGTGCCACTCCATACACAATAACCATCTCTCAACACCTATAAGTAAGTTCATATATTCAAAAGAACAAGTAAAAAAAAGTTCCTTTCGTTCTGGTCCTTTCCTTTATCTCGTTTCAGTTCCTTCCTTTGATCTCAACTATGGTAGGCTGAAGAATATGAAAGCTTTAAACGAGTGCAATATGTCCCCTTTGATTTGTATTCCTTGCATTTCTATGATTGATTCGCCATTTGCCTATGTTCGATGGTTCCTTCTGCTATCTGTCTTTGTAGTTGGCTTCTCACTCGTATCTGTATCAAAATTTAGAGACTCGGCTTCTGTGTTCCCTGCTTGACTTCTTCGGCGTCTTCGGTCCTGAATTCCAGCCAAGTTACATGAGATAGATTAACTTATGAACTCCTCAGAGTATAACGATGAGACAAATTGAAAAAACAAGCCACGCAAGCCAAAAATTCGAATGAAATCCATATTTGTGTTGAATGGATATAAGGTCTGTTTAGCATTGTTATTTCAAAGATGATTTCAGAAACGTACCTCTCGCGGTATGGGATACTCCTCCGATTCAAGCATGCGAACCACTTGACCCATATTAGGCCTTTTATCAGAATCTGGATCTACACACCTCAGTGCAGTCAAGAGGGCTCGTTTCAGGGCACTCGTAGATGGCTTGGTCTCAATGTTCGGATCTACCACCTCTTCTGAACGCCTGCTTCCAACCATCATCTTGAGCCAATCTACCAAATTTACCTGCAAGACACACACAGCAGGTGTAAGGGCAACTGTTACTACACAGGTATCATTCCTTTTTCTTTTTTTTTTGTTCCCCTAAAGGAAGCAGATAAATATAAAGATAGTTAGGTGTCACAGAACATATCAAACAACTCCAAGGTTTTTTTGGGGTATCCATTTGTTCGGAAGCAAAGAATTTTCCAGCTAAAATTTACATTTCCTGTGCAAACTAAAATGAATTTAAAAGCAGATTATCGAATATGACATGCATCCTTAACTAATCAATATACGAATGCAGAACTAAGATGCATATTTGATCTCAAAATTCTCACTTCAAAATAGTAACAATTTTGTCATACCTCTTGTGCTGGCCGACCATAATCCACCGGATCTCTTCCAGTGATTGCTTCCAAAATCACAACCCCAAAGCTATAAACATCACTCTTCTCATTTAGAAGGCCAGAGTTGGCATATTCTGGGGCCACATATCTGAAACAGAATGAAGAAAGGAACCGATATGAAGGGATTACTCTAAAATAATGATATAGTGATCTTCTACCAACACAAATCTTCGTACAAAAAATTGCAACTGTTCCTAAAGGAAAAAAGGTACTCACCCAAAGGTACCCATAACTCGAGTTGTAATATGACTCTTCCCGGCACCTAGCAACTTTGCCAGACCAAAATCAGATATCTTAGCATTGAAATCATCATCAAGTAAGATATTGCTCGACTTAATGTCTCGATGCACAACTTTGGGTTCAATGGCCTCATGCAAATAAGCCAGCCTGAAAAATGTGAAAAAGAGTTGGAAAAAGATAAACCACAAGGGTGAAAAACTCAAACAAAGGTATAGGAAGACCTACGCTTTAGCGGTGCCAAGGAGAACTTTCATGCGTGCCTCCCATGTGAGATATCCATGATGACGCATAGCTCCATGAAGCCATTGCTCCAAATTTCCGTTGTTGACATATTCATAAACCAGCAACCTGAACAAAACATACGTGTTTTAAGTATGAATGGATTATACATGTAACTAAGGATGTGACATAGTACTCTCTATTTTATCCAAAACAAGGTGCTCAGCAAATAATAATATGACTGCCTGTATTTTACCATGTAGAAGTCATTACATAAAATTACAGAGAAATACCTGTGGGTTCCTTCGATGCAGTATCCCAAAAGTCGAACCAAGTTTTTGTGTCGTACATGCCCAATAGCCTCAACTTCCACTCTGAATTCCTTCTCTGCTTGTCCTCTATGAGATGATTGAAAATATATATGTTATAAACCCAAACAATTGAATTTTAAGGAAAACAGAAGATAGAAAAAACAGAAATCCATAAAGCTACTGAAATAAGATGCATCTTACAGGTTGTTGAGTAGCTTCTTCACAGCCACCGGAGATCCATTAATCAGATTACCCCGATAAACAACTCCATATCCACCCTCACCAATGACATTTTCCTTTGAAAACCGACCTGTTGCGAACTCAAGGTCCCTTAATGTAAACCAGTGACCCCAACCAAGGCGAGAGAATTCAGGTAGACCAGATAGAGGTGAAGGTGCAGTTATAGGCTGTGAAGAAGGCTCGTACATATAAGCTGCACCACTCTCATCTCCAGATTGAGAACCAACATTTTCCTTCTCCCCATTGTTAAATGAGCCTGATCGACTGCTACTATCTCCATTCTTATGGATCAAAACTTTCTCAGACTCTCTGTCACTGAATTTATCGCCAAGGGTGAGAAAAGAACTACTACGGGGTACATAGTTATTTGCACAAGCTTGATCTACCCTAATCTCTTTGATTTCCTTTGAATCATTTGGAATTCTGCGCAGAGGAAGCATGTCAGTAGACTTTCTGGATCTCTTTCGCGAAGACAGACAAATTGATAGCACCGCAAGAATCATCACTATAAAAACTCCCACAATGATCCCCGTTAATACCCAAACCTTTAAACCGAAGACAAATGTCTTCTTGGTTAATACAGTATCAAGGCCAGATGCCATTTCCTCTTGATAAAAAGGACCCTGCAGAGTTCAAAACAAAGAAATTAGAAACTCCAATTCCATGCATAAAAAACTCTTATCTTTTGCATATCTACCATTTTGTTACTGAATTTAACTGCTTGTCTATGTAAAGTTTCACCTCTTTCAATACCCATCAAGTTAGTGCGCTACGAGAGAGAGAGCGGAAAACCAACATGGTCAGGGAAACAGACTCAACCACAATCCACAATCTCACAAAGACGACGCAGAGCACATAACACCAAAGTGATCAGGGAAACAAACTCACCTCAATATGACATTCAAAGTACAAACCAAAGGAAAAGTAGGAAAAAATGCACAAAGATTTCTCCCTTCCAATTCCACCCACTTTCACACAGTGAAAACATACTAACAGCATGACCAACTAATGCATTTCCCACATCATTCCATATTATCCAATATATACACAATCGAAAAGGACTAAAACTTCAAACATCTATTACCCAACCCAATTAAACCAATAACTGCAGAAACCCAATAAGCCTAATACAACAACCGCTTGGCTTAGCTCAGTCCAGTTCTACACTACCCACAAAAGTTGAAACAAGCATGAACTTTTAACATTCTACAGGATAACAACAAGAACAGTAAAATCTTCAGAAACTCCATTTCCTAATCGTTTCCACATTTAGCTCAGCAAACAAACAGGGAATATATATATATATATATATATATGCATATATATATGTGCATATATATATATATATATATGCAATATATATATACATATATGCATATATATATATATATATGTATATATGTATATATATATAATAAATATATATAAATGCAGCAAAAGTAACCATATGGAGAGGCTCCATACACTGGAAGTTTCTGAGTTGGTACCTTTATTCCTCAAATTCAATTTGAAAGGCTTCTTCAACTCAATCTTCTAGATCTCCAAAGAACCCAGAAAAAACCAGCTTGGAAATGGGGCTGCTGCCACAGAACCAAATCAATCCCATTATTTGTAATGTAAATATTGGTGGGTTTCCTTTCTGGGTTTTCTCAATTGGGAAAATGGGTTTTTGTATCCAAGCTCAGATAGTGAGACAGAGACAGAGCAGCACTCTTCCCCACAAGCACTTGCCCCTTTGAAAAACTCCAAACAATGGGGGTTCACAACTCACAAGAACAGAGGCTAATGTGTGTATGTGCAGTCCAAGGGGAATGGAGAAGAGAAGAGGCACATGGAATTCTGGGGAGAGCAAATGGAGGTGGTGGGGTTAATAAGAAGGGGTGGAGTTGTCAGTGGTAGGTGATGAGGAGGAGGGAGAGAGAGAGACTGCCTTACAACATTACATACAGTAAAACAGAAGCATGAAAAAAATTGAAGCTTTCTTTTGCTGTTTCTTCAAAATTCTCTCTTTCTTTTCTTTTTATTTGTTTTAATTTTTTATAGTGATGTCTGAATGCGTGCCGAGGGTGACAGACGATCTGAAACTTAATCAGGTTTAGCATTTAACATAAGACCCTTCTTTTTTGGGTATTTTTATTTTCTCTAGAGAATGTATAATTTTTTTTTCAAAATGATTATATTCCAATTTACGAAAAAAGAGTGTGAACTTGAGAGTTTACAAATTCGTATTCCTTTGTTGGCATTACTTTAAGAAGAAATAACAACGTTTTCTGACGACAAAAAACGTTTTTGTTAGTCAAACATCTATTTTTAAATAAAATAAATGTATTTAAATACAAAAAGGGATTATGATTACATGGGGGACAATTAATCAGTGTGACCTTGAAGAAATGTTAGCACAAATTGTGAAAGGATTAAAAGGGGGGTTCAAAGGTCAAATGAACGGACTGGACAGCAAATTAACCAATGACCTTTTGATGCCCTGGTTATGAATATTTAATCATTTCATGAAATTTGCAAATTTTTCTTTCCTTGAGCTTTGTGAATTTCTATTTTTTATTTAATTATTGAGGTTGGGATGTTCAAGTTTAGTAGGTCGGAATAGTGAAGGAAACAGGCTGCAACTCCGTACCAAATTTTATACACTAGTGACCCCAAAATACCCCTGGTAATATACTAATATATCATCTTTTTTTAAAAAAAAATTGAAAATTATTTCTCAGGGGAAAATGCAATCTGGGTGCATGGGCATGGATCTGTATGAACTCTCGTTCACAAGATTGCCGATGTTTAACTTATTGCATGTTATTACTTATCATGAATTGGTACTCGAGCAAAGTAAATCACTACAATTCCCGACTTTTCAGCATTTATTAGGTACGTGAATTTCATCTTATAATCTATAACTCAATATCGTCAAACCGATAATTATATCAACTAAGGAAAGTATTACGTTGTGTCCAGTTCTCATTCCACATTTCTTTTATTCATAAGTTTCTTGATTTTTTACTTCCCGTTATGTAAGTAAATATCTCTAGGGCTTCATAATACAAGAACCAATAAGGTACTAGCTATGACTATGAGGTGAAAGATCGAGTGAGTATATATATATATATATATATATATATATATATATATATATATATATATATTATAGTCAACTAATATGTCAGCTTGGACTTGCGGCATTTGCATTTCTTAGAGCAGGATCAATCATGTTTAGCAGTAGCAGGATTGGTTGGTCCAGTGAGTGCAGGAGGCTGAGGACTCGATCATATACCTAGCTATAGGTTGAAATGTCAGATTGCTTCACATTTCAGATACATAGACTACATATCACGTCTCTGCTTCTTAAACTATTTATTGTTTTCTGCTCACTGCTATGCATGTACAGTCCATCTCCATCTGCATGACTTCACATGTTGTTCATGTTCATCATTTATTGTTTTGTTTTGTGAACCTACCTATACAGACACCTGAATTCATGCCTTACTCCTGATCATATATGGCAATGTTTAATAACTATAGAGCTAATTAAGTTATCAATCAACTATTCATTTAGCGATACTTCTCTTCTCAACGTTAAAAAAATGTCTTAAGTTTAAATTATAGGGAGTCATTCACAAAAATGATAATTAAAATGTAGTACTTGAATTTTTTGGTTTTTTGAATCTGGTCATCCATTGTATGTATTGTAAACACGCTTGTATATAGGTAACCTTTGAAATGATTAGGGGTATGGAAGTACAAAACATGCATTGTGATTTGACAATTTGATTGTCGTGAAAGGCTAGACTTAAAAAATTAGTGTTTTTATATAAATAGCACATGATAACTATTATGGGATGATTCAATAATGGAGAACGAATTCTAGAATTCTAGGCTCGTATTAGCTTACTTATACAGATTCGTTTTTCAACTTCCATATACTTTGCACTCCGTTTTTGACCATTGCACAAGGCTTCGCTTAAAGGGGAAAATATAGAATAAGATAATAGTGCTTTGGAAGATAAGCCTTTGTCTTTGGCCCCTTAAGACTACTTTAAAAAGTTTAAAAGAGTTCAGATTAGTCACCGAAGCATGGAATATGACTAAATAGAATCCAATGAGATTTAGGAATACCTTGACAATTATACTAAATCAAACCCCCAAATGAACTTAAGAAACCCTAAAATCTCCTGGGGGGAAAGAACAAGAAAAACCCTTTTTCTCAAGTGTGAATTAGGGTTAGGGTTCCCATCAAGGTTTTAACGAATCGATATTTTTTACACCTGATCATTTTTATGTATTCTCTTCATTGTAATGAATATGGTATCATTTTCCAGAAAAATGAAAATGTGAATCAAGCATAAACAATATGCACATCATGAATTGGTCAAGCAACATCCGATCTTCACTTAGTTGATTGGTGGTCTTAAGCTCAACTCATATGAATGCAATGCCGATATATTATAGTTAGTTCGATATTAAATTGTAACTGGTTAAGTTGTAATTAATTGTTGTAGGTGAGTTAACGGATACATTTGCCAAAACCTGCCGCTTTTTAAAGAAAATTTAAGCCTTTTTTTCTAGAAAGGACAATGAAAAATGTGATTCAAGTTTCTCGTGGACATATATATGATAGAAGTTTCCACCTAAAAACTCACATGTTTACATCTCAACTGCCTTTCTTATCAGTTTGCTCTGCAACTGACTAACACAAGCCTTAATAGTGTGTTTTACCATAGCAACATATGGCTATATAAATCAATGTTTTAGTTGGTCACCGCCCTATATTAAAAAAGCATAAGAACAAAACATTTGCCTCGTGTAGATGGCTCGCTATTCATATTATTTCTGCTTGGCCGGTACCAAGAACTCTTGAATAACTGTTTTTAACCACGTAAGGTAAAAAAATTTATGTGAAACAAAATATTGAAAAAACCAATATTTCAGTTTAGTTAGTCGTAGTGCATTCGCTAGTGATTTTCTTATTGCATGTGTTAACTTTAACCCATGCGATATATAGCCGACAGAGAGAAAAAACCCTTCGTCGCCGACCCTGTTTAGTCTTAGCGACAATCTGTTCCTTCCCTTTTCCTTCATGTTTATCATATCTTCTGACTATCTTCATTTTTTGGTCGTGCTCGCTCTTTCATTTTGGTGATGAGTTTCGTGGTTATGATCGCTCTCCCGCTCTCTTGAGAAAGCCTGCGTAGCGCCTATGCCTTACTGCTCAAACTCAACTCTGAGTGGTGGCTATTGTTCAGAGTTGAGGGAGTTAGTTTTGGGTTTCTTATGGTATTGTGCACGTGTCAAATGATAGTGAAGTGGAAGTTTGATGCTTGTTGGAGGTGGCTCATAACAGTGCTTCTTTACCGACAGTTACAAGATCATCAGAGGTCGGTGCAATCTTTTTTGTGGTACCTTTTACGGTAGTTCAACAACTTGCAAAGTTTAGTCCTTAAGATTATGATCTTTCTTGTTGTTAGGGTCCTTCGTAGCTAAGGAACTGTATGACACTCATGAGTTTGTAACTATAAAGATTTGTAATCCTTTATTTAGCGTGTGTAATCTCTTAATTACATTTAACATGTTCACCTTATGTATTAGTGGTCGTTGTTAAAAAAATTTCATTCAATCTCCAAAATAGAAACTACTTTGATGTGTATTGTCTTCCAGAAAAATTTATCGTATGGGACCAGATCCGTCAAGATTGAATATGCTAATAAAAGGTTGGCATAGTTCTTCCCCACACGCAAATATTATTGACTTCTCACAAAAGTGTGTTAAATTTCATGCTTAATTGAGAAAAAATAGAAAAATATCTAACAGTCCAAATGTTAACTTAAAATCAAATTATGCAACAATGTCATCTAGTAAGCTAGTAGGTGTCGGTCACCTGTTTAATATAATATAATCATCCAATTAAGAAATTGTTAAGACAGTGGTTAGGGTTTCTAAAACTAAACAGCCAAACTTAAGTAACTATATTCTCAACATGAGTAGATAGCTACAATGTGTTATTTTATTTATTTATACTACAACATATTTGCGTTACGAGAATAATTTGATATCGAACTCACCTTTTACGAGATTCAAATTCAAGACCTTTCATTTACAAATGAAAAAATTATCACTGAACCGTACTACTAAGTGAGTTAAGAGACTCTTAAGTTTCTTCAGTTGTTAAAGAAACATATTTCTCTTTTTTTTTTATTCTTATTCTTGATGCAGATGCTAAAAATATATAAAGTCAGGTTTGTCTTGTTTTTTCTCTTTCGTCGGCAGTATAATTAGGTTGGGGTGTGATATTCACACATCCCATTTTACTTTTCACACACCCTTCTAATTTTTGGCCGTCGGATCGGATGAATTGAAAAAAATCAACGGATAGAAATTAACAAAAAGTGTGTAAGAAGTAAAATGAAGTATGTGGCTAGCACACCCCTTGCAATTTTGTAGCAGCAAGGAAAATCAAGGTCAAGTTTGGTCATGCATTTTGCCTTGTATTTTAATGAAAAAGTAGGAAAAAGAATGTGCTGTACAGATTCCTCAAGGGACCTCAATGTCCTATGTTTTGAGGGCAAGCGTGATATATATACAGGTTCATATATTTTATGGTCCCAAATCTTAAAGCTTAACAGGTTCTTTAGGGTTTCATACAGGTCACATGGACAATGGTCAAAATTAAATTTTGGATTGGATTACAATAATCCTGTATATACTACGATCCGCATGGCATATACAATATTACGATCGGTTTATTTCTGGTTATAGTTCTTTACTAAATGATAAATTGTCAATATGATAATAAGCTATTGATAACATTAGTACATGATGCTATCAAAATAGAATATGTCCCTTACCATACAGATAAATGTAGTGAACTAATAATATATATATACCTGATACGATACTCCACGTGATCGACATGCTAATATAATGTATCAGTTTATCTAAAGATATAACTCATGTTTTTTATCTGTATCTAAAAAACTAAATTATAAACCCTAAAATTACGAGCTCAAAGGTCAATACGTGTGTTATAATTTGAGTGAATTGAGAGTGGCAAACCCAATCAACTTTTCTTATATAGATTTGCTTCCCATATATTATGAAGCCAAACTTGATCAACTAAAAAGGAGTCTTTGATGTTGGTAGTTAGGGCAAGGCTTGGACAGGATGAGAGGAAGAAGCCAATGGGCATTTCAAACCCTAATTTATTCTCATGATCCCCAATTTGCATGCTCTTGGAATTTTCATGGAAGAAGAATAATGTTTAAATTAGCATGCTTATGCACTTAGACATTTAATTATCTAAACAACCTATTAACAAAATTCTCTTTGTCAACCAAAAGAGGGTAAATCTAAGAAAATAACCAAAATAAAAATTATGGGCAATATAGTTACTTAAACACAAAATAATTTTACTGTTTTTTTTTAAAGCCTCATAGCCAGGTAACCATATCAATTGTGTCGATGCAAATTTCTGCCATCTTCGGTCTTGACAAAAATGCACTTGCAAAACAATCAACACCTTTGATCAAAGACCTAAGCCTCACGCGCCCACAAGGTGGGGGGGTTAGGTCAACGGATCTCTGATGCCTAAGTTCGTTTCTCTGAGAGAGTAAAGTGTTTAAGCCTTTTTAGGGTTGCAAAAGCCCTCAAAAATTGGTAGAATATAGGGTATTTATAGGGCTAGGGCCAGCCATATAGTGTTTAATGGAGAGATATTCTCTAAATATTCCCAAGATATTAAATAGGAAATAATATCTTGAGATAATGGTGTAATTATCCCTAATTTATTTAAATTAGGATCACTTACTTGATTGGAGTCAATCTTCAATTGGGAATGTATTAAAGATAGGATTTGGGTAATTAATCCTTATCTTTAATTCCTTGCCAAAGGCAGGTGAGCTGTGGGCAGTCATATTCAACTGATGAGACCTCTAGGGGTGTGAGCTGCGTGTGGGAGCGTCTGAGAAGCCTGCCCATTTATTGAGGGCAATCTTGTCTTTCTTGAATAAAAGTCCACGTGTCGCCTCTAAAATTTTTGGGATTTTTTTTAAGCTCCACAAATGCCCCCACACCTACTATATTGCACGCATGGAAAGGGCAGTAAGTGTAGAAATCCCAAGTTGCTTGGGTTTGTAGAGTTGTTACCCAATTTGAACTTGATCTTCTTTCTTGATTTGGAGATAGACTTCTTCTAGGAAAAGGAAAATAATTGCCCCCAATACCTATTTAATTCTGCCTTAAGCAGGGGATTAAATAAATTTGGAGAACAATCATTATTCCAACAAGGAAGAGAAGCCAAAGGAAATTTTTAGTCCTCTTCCCCTCGCATTCTTCTTTTCTTGCCCTTGCAAAGAGTCGTCTCTCGTTGTAATTCTTCTTGTCTGTGCCGCAACAAGGTAAGAAAAAATAGAATCTTCTTCTTCTTGAATTTTTTGAGAGTCTTGGGACTTGAAAAATTAACTCGGTGGGTGCCAAGGAAGTGTGAGTGTCGTGGCAGGGGTGCCACGGGGCTGCAGGTGGTGCGGCTAGAGGATCAGCTCGGCTTGGCCAAGGTACTGGCGGCGCTGGGGCGCTGAAAGGTTGGCTCAAGTCGAACCTTGCGAGCTGCTGGGCAAGGGCCCATGCAGGTGGATGGCGAGATGAAGAGAGAGAGATCGGCACGGGCTAGATCTCTCTGGCTAATGCATTGGGCCCGGGCCTACTGAAAGTTGAAGAAGATTCGGAGAAGCCGGCTCGGGCCAGACCTCTTGTTGGTGCCTGCGACCTAGGTCGTACGGCCTAGGCCTGCTTTTAGGGCGCGTTGGGAACGGAATAAGTAGGGGAATGAGAGGTGGGCCTCCCCCCATGTTGGGCTGAGCTTCTTGCAAAAGGGAGAAAGAGAGGCTGGGTCCTGGGCCGTGGGGCCTGGCTTACGGCTAGAGCCTGGGCCGAAAGAAATGGTGAAGGTCGTGGGGCCTGGTGTTAGGCTCGCGGTCATTTCATTTTTTTTATTTTTTATTTTTTGGTTCTCTCTTCACGAGTTGCCTTCTAAATATTTTTCCTTGTACTTTTTGCAAAAACTTTAAGATGTCTTCACCCGACCGCAAAAGTGACGAGTATCCTCCACCTTTGTATCGTCAAGGTGGTTCTTCTGGCAAGGTGAGTTACTTCAAGGCTACACATGTCAAGATCAATTCCGACGAGCTGTTTCGGGATTTTCTTGAGGTGTACAAGCATCCGATTTCGTTTGGGGTTTGCGTTAAGTAGGTGAAAAATGATAGCGGCCATAAACCATGCATCGAATGTGCTTCTACTAGGAAGAGTATCAAATTCCATCCGTACTACTTTGTGTTGGGATTTACTTTCCCCATACCGCGTCTTTTCCAAGAGGTGATCTACTCCATGAAATGTGCGTCTGTTCAATGTTCCCCAAATGCAGTTCGTGCGATGGTGGGATTCTCAAACTTAAGCAGGTTCTTTGATCTTGGTTTGACCATAAATGAGTTTTGGTACTTCTTTGAGATCGGCCACAAGGAAGGTGTGGGGCAGCTGAGATCTCGCCATAGGCTGTTCGATGTTTCTAGCAAAGGTGATCATGAGTGGGCGAAAGATACCTTGAAGGTGAGCGAAGAGTAGGAGTCTAACTCTTCTCTTGAGCTACGCGTCCTAACTACCTTTATCAGTAGTAAGTGAACTGCTTCATTCTTTTCCTGCTTGAATTTTTGTTGAGCTGCTCTATGACTTCAATTTATTGATCGTCTTTCCTACTTTGCATAGATTCGGAGTTTGGCTCAACTCCAATGACTTCGGTAGATATGAAGAAAGTGCATGTCACCTTAGGCATTCCTGCTGAGTACCGTAAGTGGCGCTGGCTGCTCAACCCTCTTCGTCGGGAGAAATGTGGCCTACCTCCGAATGAAGAGATAAAGCAGATAAAGAATTAGGCGTTGGCTCGCCCAATCGCTGCTGTAAAGCATGTTGCCAATGATGGTGGAAAGAAAAGGTTTTCCTCACATGTTTATGAGACTTCGGCTGAGAAGAAGCCAATGACTTCTTCTGCTGCTCGTGGGAGCTCGTCTGCTGCTGAGAAGCTTGTCATTAATCTAACTTCCCCTAAGGAGGCGAAAAAGACCGTTAAGCTTAAGCCTATGAAACCTGCTACTCTGAAGGTGATTGCATCAAACACTGAGAGACTTGCTCAGCGGAAGGGTTCAGTGACGCATCCGGTGTCAAGGTTTGTATCGAAGCGTTCAGTGACGCATCCGGTGTCAGGGTTTGTGTCAAAGCGTTCATCAGGAGCTAAGTCTGGATCAACTTCTGAGAGGCTCGCCACTATGAAGAGCGGGAATGTGGATTCTGCTGCTAAGGTGGCGCCTGGGCCTATTCCTCCTTCTGCCGTGACTGACTTATCTGCTGAGAAGGGGAAATCTGCTCGCACAGGCAGTTGTGAAAGATCCACCGAGTCTGAGGTTGGAGAGTTTCCCGAGGTTTGTGCGCTGCTGAAGGCTAACCTGCTTGAGGGCGTCAATGCATACGCCAAGTTTGTTGACAGTGTTAGGAAAGTTGTCATCCGCTCAGACTTCTTTGCGAAGCGTCCTGCCTACTCGAATAGGTCCTCCCTGATTGCTACAATGCATAAGACTTTGATCATGGCAAATGAGTCTATACTTGTTGATCAGGATGCTGTCAAGTGTGCTAAAAATGTCAAAGTGGCATTGGTGGCTCAACTTCGCTCGGCTGCTGAAAAGATCGAGAATCTCGAATCTGAACTTGCTGTTTTGTAGGGGTCTGATGTCTCTACCCCCACTTTTTTGTAGCTGGAGATCACTCATCAGGAGGTCGCCCATTTGAATGCTAGGCTTAGTGTGACTTAAGTGATGTTGGAAGCTGCAGAGAAGGAAGTTAGTCGTGTTTCTCCGGTGGTTGAGGACCTTAAGCATGTCAATTTGAAACTACGATCTGCCTGTTTTGCCAAGGACGAGGAGGTTATCTTCATGCATGTTGAAGTGTCTTTTCTCAATGAGGTTGCCAGTAAACTTGAGTCTAAGGAAGTGGATCTGCAAGGTGCGCTGTCTGCTAACGAGAACCTAAAAAATGAACTGGATGAGCTGCAGGGTGCTCACACTGGGCTTGTTGAGGATAATGTGCAGCTGAAAAATGAGAAAGCTGGTCACGAAGTAGCACTTGCTTCTTCTCAGGCCTATTTCTACAAGCTTGGCTATGTAAACCATCTTCAGGGCAGGCCGTCGGATTATGAGTTTTCCGAGAAAGACTTTGAGACTTTTTCCAATTCTCCAGTTGATCTGCTTGATTTCTCGTTTGAGGCTGCCTTTGGCGAAGCAGCTGAGGGTCAGACAATCCAGGCAGGGGCGGCTAAGGATGAGCTGATGGAAGCTTTAGCTGTTGGGAATGGCACGGCTGCTAAAGGCGTGGCAGTCGAGGAACTAGTGGTTGCGCAAGTTGCTAAGGAGTAGCATTTTTGCTTAGACTTAGGAGTTTTCTTCTTTTACTTTTTGTTCTACTTTGCTTGAACTTTGTTGGCCTTTGAGCCGGTTTATCAATTTGCTAGAAATTTAATAAACAGCTTTCCTTATTTTGCTTCAATTCTTCTACTTCGTCATACTTTTTGCAAAAATTTATCGTAGGATGTTCGGCTGGGTGAGCTGCCTCAATGAAGCAGCTGATCCCACGTCGTCACTTAGGTTTTACCTTTGTCTTCGAGGCATCGGGAGCCTTGCCTGCTGGAGGCGATTTGCAAAACTTTGTTGTAGGACGGGCAGTTGAGTTGGTTACTTCGATGGAGCAGTTAACTCACATGGTCACTTTAGGCTTCAGTATTTGGTTTTGATGCTCATAGAGCTTTACCTACAAGAGGAAAAATGCGAGATTTCTAACTTATAGGGCCGGCGACTAAACTTATTACCTCCGTAGAAAGCAAGCGAGTTCGCGTGGCTACTATAACTGTGAACCTCAACTTTAGATGGCTTCATGAGCTTTTAGCCATCCCGGGGCATATTTGCAAAATATTTAACCTATAGGGCCGGCGGCCGGACTCGTGCTTCTTGTGGAAAACAGAGGAGTTCGTGTAGCCTTTATTGTTGTATTTCGGCTTTTGTGTGGCTTCTTGAGCCTTGGCCTTCCCAGGGCGTGTTGCGAAGTGTTTAACTTATAGAGTTGTCGGCTGGACTTATGCTTCCCGTATGAAGCAGAGGAGGTCTGCGTATCCACTATAGTCGTACCTTGGCTTTGTTCCAACAAAACTTAAACCGTAAACTGTCGGCTGGAAGCACTGCTTGTAAGTAAGCAGGCGAGTCCGCGTAGTCATAGCAGGTGTAAGTCTTAGCTTACAGATTACCTTGGGCTTTTAGCCGTTGGGTTATTTAACTAGTATTACAACACTTTAAAATCAAGCCACTTCATGAAGATTTGCACGTCGAGGACTGACCATCTTGTCACGCGAATTTTTTCATATGCAGGGGTTCTGCACTTAGTGTCTCTTCTGGTTAGAGACCCGAGATCCCACAGAATTGAATCCTTCAGTTGGAAAAGTCTAGGGGAAGGACTATCGTGGCCAATTCTAGGAGTCGTCCAGCGTAGGTAGTTGATGCATTCAGGGGGAATTGAGCAGTCGTACAACCTATCCACGTCAGGATATTCCGGAGTAGTTTACCCTCTCGCACTAGAGAGCATACCCTAGATAGGTATCGGGGAATTCATTTACCCTCTCGCACTGGAGAGCTTACCCAGATGGGTGTCGGGGGAAAGTTTACCCTCTCGCGCTGGAGAGCCTACCCAGATAGGTATCGGGGAATTAGTTTACCCTATCACGCTGGAGAGCTTACCCTAATTGGGCTTTGAGCAGTTGTTGTAGGCAGCAGTTGAGCCAGGTTTGTGAATAACTTCTTATATCTTCATTGAGAATAAAGAAACGCATCAACTATGCTGGAAAGTAGAAACTGCATAACTATTGGGATAATCCTCAGCATACGAGGTCTTGTTTGCCGAACTACTTGAGACTTCGAACTTATTGGGATGGGCCTAAACAGAGTTCAGGAGGTGACGGACCAAGAGTGCTCTGACCCGGCAAATATACCATTAATCTGTATCGTTTTCAATGAGGGTTCAATGTCAACTTTTACTGCTTGCACAGGCCATGCAGCTGGCTTATCGAGGTATTCGTCGCACCGGCCTTTATTCGTCAGCTCCTCGAGGTACTGCTTCCATTTCAGGCAGCCATTGGTAGTGTAACCCGGCCCTTGGTGGAATGTGCAATACTTTGTCTGATCCAGCTTGGTAAGATCACCTTTCATGGGTAGTGGCAGTTCGAACCATGGTTCATTCTTAAGCTTACGGAGAATCTGGCCAATCGAAATTGTGAACTTGGTGAACGCCTTAGGTATTGTGTCATCTCTATTTGGGGAACGGTCTCTGCTTTTATTTTTTTGCTCGTTCCCACATAACTGCTTGGCCTCATCCCACAGTGCGTGCTTCTCTGCCAAATCGTAAGAGTTTGTCAGGGTCAAGTTCTTGCCCATGATCAATTTTCCAAAAAGTGGGTGATCTGCTGGAAGCCCTTTTCAGAAAGATGAACATGCGATGCTGTCATCGCATCCAACAATCTTCGCCTTCTTCGCCTTGAACCTCTTGACTTATGTGTGGAGTGTCTCATTCGGGTCATTCTTCATGTTGAAGAAGTGGTCAAACTTCTTCTTGATTGAACGGTAGGACGAATACTCCTTAGTGAAAACTAAGGAAAGTTCGTTGAAGTTCCGGATTGAGCATGGCGGCAGTGTGTGGAACCAGTCTTGCTCCTCGCCTTGGAGGGTCGTGGCAAAGATTTTGCATATAAGCACGTCGTTGTTGGCATAGAGGGTCATGGCACTTCAGTAGTGCATCAAGTGTCTATTCGGATCTTCATCTCCTTTGAACAAGGTGAAATGTGGCAAGTTGAACTTCCGCGGTGGCTCCGCCTGCTCGATCTCGTCTGTAAATTATGATCTACTCAGGTTGGCCACGTCTCTACGGAAGACATCGTCGGTAGTGTCAATGCGCTGAAATCGACGCAACTGCTCTGCTATGAGTCTTTGTACTTCCTCTTGGATTTACGCCTGGTGGGGCAGCGGAGCCTCCAGATGCACGTGGTTCACCCTGTGCTGCTCACCGTAGCTCTTGGCAGGGGCTGCCAGTGGAACTTGAGCTAGACTGATCTCGTGCTCTTCTCTGGGCGTCATGCGGCTGCCTACTATGTTGCCTCGTTCGAGGATCTCCTTGTGGGCCTAGCCTCATGTGGACACTTCACCTGGAATGTCCTGAGTGCTCGTCGGAGTGCGAACCCAACCTCAAATGCACACTGACTCATGAGCCGAGTCGGGAATAAACGCTCAAGAAGTTGGTTCACCAAGGTGGTATGCTGCGCGAAGGCGTTCATCAAATTGGCGACCTGCTGGGGCAGATGGTGCTCGCCATTGGGATTGGAAGAGTCTGGATAATGGGTATCTCCATATGTGGTGAAAGTATAATGGACTGTAGGTACAAAACTTGAGCCCAAAACGGGCATCCTGCAAAAAAGTGGGGTGTAAATAGCCCTGAATCTATCGCGGGACCTGTGGTCGAAATCTGGATTGCTTGAGGTGGCCTCGGAATGGATTGGACAGTGGGTCTGGTCGTCGGAGCGGGTCAAGGGTTGCGTTAGACCGGCGTCTCCTTGCATTGGGCTTGCATGGCCATTGGTCCTCCTGGCCGTTGGGCTGCCACATCTTGGCCTAATGGTTAGGTGGCTTAGGCTTGGGCCCACTAAGCTGCCTGGCTAGCAGCAGCTGCTGCGTTCTGGGCTGGGGTTTGGGCCTGCTATTGCAGTAGACTGGGCCTGCTACCCGTGGGCTTGGAAATAGACCTGGGCCTCCTGACTAAGGTTTGGAGGGATGCGGCGCTGCAAGGGCAGCGGCAGTGGAATTTATGTCGTGGCCTTGTGGCCTTGCCGTGGCTGCTGGGTCACGGTGGTGATGGTTGTGGCGCGACTCTACGGCGGTGGGGCTTCTTATGCCATCGCTTTGAGCCTTGAGGACCTCCTTCGTGGGGCTATGTCCTCGTCTCCACTCTCCGGTCCAAATTCTTGCACGTACGGGGTTCCGTTTGTCGTAGTTTCCGAATTTCCTACCATTGTTCCTTTCTCCAGGGATTGATCAAGAAACTTTTCTAGGAAAAATTAATTAATATGACGTGTGAGAAATTCAACGTAATAGAAAATTCAAGAAACAAATGCGAGAGGCTTCTTCGAGTATTTTGAATCAGCTCTCAATGAAAGCACCAATTTGTCAATGCAAATTTCCGCCGTCTTCGGTCTTGACGAAAATGTACCTGCAAAACAAGCAACACCTTTGATCAAAGACCTAAGCCTCACGCGCCCACGAGGTGGGGGGAAGGTTAGGTCAACGGATCTCCGATGCCTAAGTTAGTTTCTCTGAGAGAGTAAAGTGTTTAAGGCTTTTTAGGGTTTCAAAAGCCCTCAAAAATTGGTAGAATATGGGGTATTTATAGGGCTAGGGTCGGCCATATAGTGTTTAATGGAGAGATATTCTTTAAATATTCTCAAGATATTAAATAGGAAATAATATCTTGAGATAATGGTGTAATTATCCCTAATTTATTTAAATTAGAATTACTTACTTGATTAGAGTCAATCTTCAATTGGGAATGTATTAAAGATAAGATTTGGGTAATTAATCCTTATCTTTACTTTCTTGCCAATGGCAGGTGAGCTGTGGGCAGTTGTATTCAGCTGTTGAGACCTCCAGGGGTGTGAGTTGCGCGTGGTAGCATATGAGAAGTCTGCCCATTTATTGAGGGCAATCTTGTATTTCTTGAATAAAAGTTCACGTGTTGCCTCTAGAATTTTTTGGATTTTTTTAAGCTCCACAAGTTGCCCTCATTTTCTCTTCCAAGTTTTTCTTCCAAATAAAATAAATTTTTAGTGATGAAATAATTATCCAGAAACAGTCGCTAAAGATGTGAACAATCTCTTCAACAACGAAAAATTGTTTCAAGGTTGACAACAAAAAATTTTAGTGACCATATTATATTTTCTCTCTCTATAAATTTTATTCTCAAAATTTTAATAAACACATACATAGCCTATGTACAATTGGTAGAGAAATAATGTGACCTGAAAATGGTTTAAAATAGTAATTATGCAGCTGATGACAAATTGCATCAGTTGTTGAAACAGCAACATCTGTTTCTGTTTAGATAATATACGGTTGTTAGCGGGAAGCATCAACTTATGTTACTGATTTGATTAATTTATAAATAATGCAGTCTTAATGCAATAATTAATGAAATTAATTTTTCCCCTAATTATATTATTTGGTATTTTCTATTAACCTCCAATCTCCAATGTTGCTGTTGATGTGGCTCATTCCATTGAACTTTTGGCACCATAATTGCAAATCTCACAGAATTTTCATGCCTAACTATGACATAATCACTTAATTTGTTGTTTATGGCTTGTAAAGCCCTCCACAGTGATTTAGGTGAGTGTGATACATATATGTAGTAATCAAATATCTAAGTTTGATTACTGTAACACTACTGCTATACTAGTATGAGTTCATTGGTACCACATTCTTGAGTTTGATATGTCGGACTCGTGAGTTCTATGAATTAGTATTACACTCAATTTTTTACGTCAATGTAAAAGTGTGATTCCTAATTTTCTATATGAATTCAATATGGTAGTGTCACACTCACTTTTTCTAACTTAATGTTGAAGGCTAAAAAAGTTGGACTTGGGGCACTTAATTCAAGATAAACTTCTTCTGTTTAGAAAGATACAGAGGAACAACTTTGGACCCTAGAATACTACTACTGTGTTGGGAAAGACACAATTGATTTTGTGGCCGTTGTATGTGTTTGAGGCCCAAAATTTGAAATGTGTTGAGTTTACCCAAAAATAGTAAGGCCCAAATTAAATAAAGGGATTCTAAACTCTAGTTTTCTTTTCTATTATGAATTCATGAAATTCGAACTTAAACTTCCTTTAATAAAGTGAAATATGAGGTGCCACTAGACCATGTGGTCATGGACACAAATGGCTCGAAAGCAATAATACTACTTAAACACATAAAAAAACTATATTGTCGACCACCTTTCTTATATAGGTGGACTTCATAGTTGTGTGTAGAATTCACCTATATTAAAGAAGTAGTCCGCAATGTGGTTAATTTTGTGTGTCTAAGTAGCATGGTTGGTACAACTCCATTCAGATTGTTTAATGCAATGTCTTGCAAGATGTTTTCAAGAGATTTGTAACTCAAGTTGTTAAGAACATTTACATTATATTCGACGGCATCATGTACAATTTGGGATTCCCTTTCCATCATATGCCAAGAACTATATATACATCATCATTCAACTAGACACGTAAACAGATCGAGTCAAATGTCAATTCATATCCTCTTAATTATATCGAATTCAGGTTAGAAGCCAAAAATGGTGCTTCTTCTTGTAGCATTTATTAAGATATCTCCATAAGAAGGCTTTTGGGATGAGATTAGAGAAATAATGTGACCTAAAAATGATTAAAAATAGTAATTATGCAGCTGTATTAGAGTTGTTGGCCTGTCCGATGATTCCAATCAATTGTGATGTGTGTGATGTTAACTTAATTTGTTTTCAGTCGTGGTCCAAACCCTATGTTCTAAATTTCTCTAGTCCCATCCACTTTCTGACCATTAATTTGTCGATAAAAATTGTCAAATTGCACGCATTGCTCAAGGGCTATTTCAATAGCGACATCTAAAATGCCTATACAAACCGCTTGGATCCCACTAATAAATAGAAAGTTGGATGTATATATTCCATCGTTTTGTCTTTGTACATGAATTTTTATTAAAAAGGACCCTACATAATACAAATTGCAAGAGTTTTTTGCAGGAATGTCAAATATTAATTGCATTACTTTCATTGAGCCATCGAAATTGTTTTGACTCATTCATGCTGCGAGCCTTGTTAATTATTGTCACATTACACTTGACCAACTAATGTGAGATAGATTTACAGAATTTTGTGTTTATAATAAAAATTGTTTATGTTATAAATCATTATGTAAAGATGATATCTACAAAAAATCAATTAAAACTAACGTCATTTAGTCAATCAATTGTAGCAATTTGATAGACAGTTCATAATACTTTTACCGAATCTGTCCATATGTTTTTTTATAGTTTGATGCGTAAATGATCTCATATTTTAATGGTGTTTTGCAGAGATGATTTTTAGAGTGTAGTTATAATATTAACAGTCTCGATCATAAGCTCGAAGTTATGTAAACCGATCACAAAGTAAATTCAGGAGGAACTCATCCTCAACGATTAAGGATCCAAGTTAATTCCTTTTAAATATTAGGTAAGGCTTTTCTTCCTCGTTGATTGTTTGGCTCAACAAGTGGATAGTTTGCTTTGATATCATATTAGAATGTAAACATTCATCCTAAAATCAATTAGAACCATGACAAAAAGGCTTAGAATTATTTAAATCACTAGGCAAGACTTTCCTTTTCTTCCAACCTAAAATCAATTGGCAATACAAGAGAGTCTCTCAGAATTATTTAAATCAGTACGCAAGACTTCTCTTTTCAAATATAGAATTCATACTCACAACAGTATACTGATGTCAATTATCATCCCAAACCTAGCTAAGAAAATTGTATTTTCCACCCGATCATTACATGAAAATTGATCATACAAAATACTCCTTGATCAAAATATATTTCCGATTACACTCAAGTTTTTGCCGACTAAATCATTTCATTTTATTGAAAAGTTTATGGAGAATTACAATGACCAACTCTAGAGTACTCTGTAAAATTAAATATACTTCGGAGCACCATAAAATATTTAGATGATAGTTTGACTAATTGAGTTTTTTTTTTTTTTTTTTTTTTTGATAAACTACTAATTGAGTTTGTTGTGGTTAGAATGTCATCGTATCAAAATTCATATACAGCTAGGGCAAAGCCAAAATATGCACTAAAAATATATTAGGAAGGTCAAAGACGCCAAACCCCAATATATATTATAAAGGGGAACCTCTCTAGGTTCTACCTATTCCAACCTGGCAACTTTGGAGGCACCTATAACCTTTCGGTACCAGAAATGGCTCTATGCTTCTATCCTAGTACTAAAGTGAGAAGTAAATGATTTTTTTTTTTTTTGTTTTGCTCATACCACCTTTTAACCATCGTGTAATATTATCATTCCGTTTGATGTGTCACTACGTCCAACTTGTGACACTTCCTTGATAAAACATGTGGTATTATTTTGAGCACAACAACTAGGAAGGTTAATCTTTCCATCAATAGTACAATTTGGAAGAATGATAATGCTAGTCAGTCGTTAGTGGGTGTGCGTAACTATTAATGTATATGGACTTTATTGTAAAATTCACATACATCTACGATAATGAATCACTTACCCATCATGCATGAGCGACCGTTTATTGAAAGAACCTTGACGACACACTATATCGTAAAGTGCACAACTCTACGCAATTACAGTGATGTTTAGTCTTTGATTATGAGATTGACAATTGAAAATGCATACTCGATTAGAAAATAAGTGAGTGACTGACCAAAGAGAAGTGTCGAGAATGAAAACAACTTGTATAGAACATGTTCACTGAAAGATTGAGTCTCGTTTCAACAATACAATAACGTGTAGTGAGAAATTTACACATTATTAAACCAAAACATCACGCTAATAGTGAAATTGTTTTATGAAAGTCATAATCAACAACACGTAACAAAACAAAACCGCCCGGTACAATGGCAGAGAGAGAGAGAGAGAACAAAAACGCGGGGTTTCGACTAATAGAAAAACGCTTATTATTCTTCACTCTCCTGTTTCTGTGGCAAACAAAGCCAGTAAGTCGCAATCAGACAGTGTGAGGAAGGCCCAGATAACGCTTGGTCTTTCTTCGGCCGAAGATACTGTTGGATTCTCTCTCTCTCTCTCTCTCTCTCTCACTAGGTACGAGAAGGAGGCCAAGGCAAATAGGCCCCTTTCTTTCTTGCTCTCTTTGTTGGTTTACTTGTTGCTACTCATAAATTTCCCTTCTTTCTTCTGATTCAGGCTACCCCACGTTCTCTCTCTCTGTGATTCATCGATAACCCCACTTTCTTCCCTCTCTTAGCTTTCCCAGGCTTATTTATTGTACTCATTTACCCACCCACTGTCACCAACCATTTCCCAGTCCTTGATCCCATTTCTCTCTCCCTCTCTTTCTCCTTTACTCCGTGTCGCTTTGTCTTCTTTCCCAAGTGGGTAGATCTCTGAAATTAAGCGGGGGTTTTCAGATTCGAAACTCGTTCCAGTTGATTTCGACTGTTGGGTAAGCTCGTTCGTCTTGAATTCGACATGGGTTTTGTGTTTTGGATCAGAGTCTGAATTGGGCTTCTCTCGCTTTGTTGTTTTGGGTCCGTTTTAGATCTGCCCTTTTCGGTTTCCAATTGGGAAATGTTGGTTTTGTTAGTTCTTGAAGAAACCATGGCGTGATTCTTTGTTGAATGCTTGTTGCTAATTGTCTTGGATCAGATTCTGTGCTTGCCCATTTCCCCAATTTGTCTGCAGCTTCCACTTTTAATGTTTATACCATTTCCTACTATTTTAATAAACAAATGTTTGATGCTTTCCTTGTTGTTTGGTTAAGGTTTATGGTACCGTAGTATGTTTCTCTCATTTGTGGCTTCACTTTCAGGATTTAAGCATTCGAGTCGGTGCAGCCATTCAATATTTGATCCTCACACAACTCTGATTGAGTTCACGAGGAGGTCCTCTTCCGGTTCTGGGTTTAGGACTGCATAACATTTGCGGAGTGAAAAATGTTGCATAAGATGGTCTAAAGGCCAGAAAACCATACATTAGGTCGTTTGATAAAAGAAAAAAATGCCCAAGATGATCAGCAAACCGCTGTTGCTGACTTACTTTTACCTGTTCATCTACATTCTGCTTTCGTCCGGTGTTATATTGTACAACAAGGTACTTCCTCCTCGGTACTTTATTTGTATATCTTGCCATTACTGATTTGCATGTTTATATCTATATTGTGGGTTAACGATAGTCTTTATTGGTTAAACTGAAACTCTGAGCTATTATTTTCCTCCTTGTTTTACTGAAGATTTTCTGGGTGAATTTCCTTGCAGTGGGTTCTGTCTCCAAAATACTTCAATTTTCCATTACCCATCACACTTACAATGATTCATATGGGATTTTCTGGACTAGTAGCATTTTTTCTTGTTCGTGTTTTCAAGGTATGACTGACTCTTTATTTTTGGATATGCTTTTTGTACGTCCAAATTACTTTTGACATAGGTGTTGATATCTCTGTCAAGCCAGTTTAACGTATTGACAGGTAGTGGATTTTCGTTTAGTTGATAATAGAAGTGATATCATATAATTTCCCTGACATATTAATTCTCGCTATTAACTTTATCTGAATGGAACTCTTCTGTGATTCACATCACTTTGATTACCTTAAGATCTTGGTTGAGTTGATGTCTGCTGTTTGTGTCCATTAGGATTCTTACCTCCTCTGCTTTTCCTGAATTTGCTCTTATCAGTAGTTAATACATGAATGATTTCAAAACTGATGCTACCCAACTCTGAATGAAAAGGAAGACTGCCAAAAAGATAGTGGGTTAGATTAGTCTATAGCGGGACAAGGCATGTAACTGATGTCCTATATAGCCAGAGTGAAATAGGATTTAACTGGAGTTATAGAAGCCAACTTTGAAATTTTATTGAACTTCAAAATTTATAGTTTGTCATCAATTGTGCAGAGTTAGGGTACGCACGGTGTGCTCTAGTTTCTTTCGCTTTTTTTTTTTTTTTTTTTTTCTTTTTGGCTGCATCTTATGCAAGTATCAGTTTTCTGTTATGCATGTGTCACTACTCCATATTTTTGTTTTTGTTGTATTCATTTATTGCTTTTGTTCTCCTTATTTATTCCTCTGTGAATTTGCAGGTTGTAGCTCCTGTCAAAATGACATTTGAAATGTAAGTATGTAGGCTGATTTTAGGCTTCGACTTGTTATTACTTTTTTTTGTCCAAATTGTTTTTCTTATTTTTTCCCCTTTATATGGCAGATATGCAACTTGTGTAATTCCAATCAGTGCCTTCTTTGCATCAAGTCTTTGGTAAGCACTGAATTGAAATGTAATTGGGTGTTGTTTTGGCTAATAATGCGACTAGTAAGGGCATGGATGTTGTTTTGGCTTAGATGGTTATTGTCATATTTTATGTAAAGGTTGCGGTCAAAATTTTCAGATTTGACTGTAACCAGGCTCATGCCTCTCAACAATGAAAATACTAAAATGCTTAGAGACTTAATGTTACTTGTGCCAATCTGTTCTCTTACAATTTCTCATTTTGTGGTAAACAATGGACTTATGCTTAGATTCCCTGATGTAGAATGTCCGAACTTCCTTCAAGAATTGGTGTCCATTGTTGGTTGAGTTGTCCAGATTTGGGCTCAAATGCAATGCCCACATTTAGGAATTGTATGCTTGTCAAGTTTTGCATTGTTATAAATTGTACTTATCAAGAGTCGACGAGAATTCAAGTTTTTTTGTTATGAACTTTTCTTTTTCTGTAATTACAGGTTTGGAAACACTGCTTACTTGCATATTTCAGTGGCGTTCATCCAAATGCTTAAAGCTCTAAGTACGTGTGCTGATGCAGAGACTCATGATATCTATTTTACTACAATAATGATGCTTTTAAACGCAAAGAAATGACTGCTTATATCTATCTATATTCAATACTGCAGTGCCAGTGGCTACTTTTATCATGGCTGTATTGTGTGGCACCGACAAGCCAAGGTGCGACGTGTTCACAAACATGTTGCTGGTCAGTGTTGGAGTTGTCATTTCCTCATACGGGGAGATTCATTTTAATGTAGTTGGTACAGTTTACCAGGTTACGGGCATCTTTGCAGAAGCTCTTAGGCTGGTCTTAACACAAGTCCTTCTACAGAAGAAGGGCTTGACTCTAAATCCAATCACCAGCTTGTACTATATCGCCCCATGCAGGTATTATACTGTCATGCTTGGACTTATATGCATCATAGGAGTTGGAATTTAGGCAAACACTATTTTTCCAAGCGCAATATATGAACACTACTTTTTCCAATTTCAAAGTATGAATAAGTAGCATATTAGTTCTTTCTTTGGCATCCATAACAATCTTGATAGAGAATAGTGACTCATTTCTAGAATTTAGTTCTGATAGTGAATGCCAATTATTCTTGAACTTACTATTTCTCGTAATTTTGAGTTTCTGAATCTGTAACTTATATTATATGGCTGAGATTCATAATTTTGTGGATGAAACATAGTAAGCTTACTATCAGTATAAGAACGATCCATCTGTACCATGGGAAATCTTCATTCCTTCTGTTTACACCCTTATTCTGATGAAGTTCTACATCTCCTTATTGATGGATGCATGTGATTTAAGCACAGTTCTGTACTCAATTGATTTTTTCCATTGATGCTTGTGGAAGTAGAAACAGGAAAATCAAAATTAAGTGTAAACTATTGACAGGCATGCCATAGCTTCAGCGTCTCACCATTATTGTTTCATTTATTTTTGCAGTTTTGTCTTCCTGTTTGTGCCTTGGTTGTTACTTGAGAAGTCTGCAATAGAATATTCACAGTTTCAGTTCAACTTCTGGATCTTTTTCTCCAATGCTCTTTGTGCTTTGGCGTTGAACTTCTCCATATTCTTAGTAATTGGTAGAACTGGAGCAGTTACCATCCGGGTTGCTGGTGTTCTGAAAGACTGGATATTGATTGCCCTTTCAACTGTTATATTTCCAGAGTCTATTATAACCAGGCTGAACATAATCGGTTATGCCATAGGTAGCTCTCCATATACGTTAACTTGAAAGTTTCAAAGTTACAACTGCATTTTATACATTTGTAAATGTGAAGTATTGGCTGACCTGTCAATTTGGCCTGCAGCATTGTGTGGTGTTGTCATGTACAATTACATAAAGGTTAAGGATGTTCGTGCATCTCAGCTACCTTCTGAAAGCATTCCCGAGAGAATTTCGAAGGTTTGTTTTCTCCAAAATTTGATTTCCTGTAAAATGTTTGGAGTCCTTGATCCCCTTATATTTTTTGTAACACGTGTTTTATGTGCCGGCCAATACAGGATTGGAAGATGGAGAAAAAGTCCTCTGATATTTTTATCCCTGGAGGGACTGGTTCAGCCTCTGATGATGCTGATGAAGAAACACCCTTAACTCAATCAACAAGATTGTCTCACATTGGACGAACACAGGCTGGCAACTATGCTGCATGATTCACGAACTCACGTGTAGATTGATGTTTGGAGAAGGAAAGTCCAGAAACGGAGTATGCAGATTCTTTTCAAACTCTAGACCCTTAATTCTTTCCAGGGAACAGACTTTAACGCGCTGAACCACTGGGGCAGTTCATTGTATTACTTTCGGTTTTAGGAAGTGAATGCATGATTTGCCGGTGGAATTTTGTAGATGGCGGGTGAACAAGCTCACCATTAATTTGTCAAGAGCCTTGACGAAGTACGCATTTCTCCTTGTTATGGTCCAGGTAGTAATGTAGAAACCGAAAGTTTATCATGCGGCGTCTGTCTGTTCTCTGTATTTTTTCTGTTGCTGGAGTTTTGTGGTTAGAACATGAGATCTGATTCATGAGTAGTCTCAGATGTTACGAATTGATTCTCAATTACGAGTTATATTCTTTTGTATAAACTGCTACTTACCGCGTTGTTGATGAAGCTCGATATGGACTTCAATCTCATTTACTGTTGTAATTACCGTTTATTGCTGGAACGCGAAACACGCAGGCCCTCCCACATTGTGCGAACCTTTGACGGTAGCATACAACACACAGAACTTGCAAGAAGGCGCTCGGCGCTCTGATATTCACTAGAAATTAGAATAAAACAATGTGAATACATATTGGAAGGCAAAACATCTAAATCGCGAGTAGATATAGAGCAAAGTACACCTCTCTATAACTAACAGTCTTGGAAAGATTACAGAAAGAACCGTGGATGGCCATTCAAACCACAGCAAAAAAAAGGGACTCACGCGTGATTTACATATAGAATCACAAACAATATGCACAACTCGGGCAAGAACAATGTATAAGTAAAGGAAAAGACCGATCAATGCACAACTATTCCTCTGAGCTTCCTCTGCATCCCCAGAACATGAATCATAGTAACTACATCGGAAAAAATGAATCCTGAAAAAACAGAGGAAACTATTCGAACTGTTGCAGAGGACTCATTGACAAAAGCCTCCTTGCAGCAGGTGGTGCCAATCCAGGGATATCCCTTATGTTTTTATTGCTGGGGTTCACAATCTGAAATATAAACAGACATTACAGTTAGGAACAGATGTAGTCATTTCCAAACTTTTAATTTTTTGCCAGGACGATTTGAACACACTTCTGAGAAGGAAAGCATGATTTTTCCCATCCATTACTAACTACTTAAGAGGGAGAGGAAAATAGGTAGCAGGGTTCACAATCCGTCAGAAATAACTTGCCAAACTCATCGACAAATTTCCTCCGGAAAAAGTTCCTATAATACAACTCTGCAGATATCTCTGTAACTTAATGTGTGACTTCCTGAGTATTAAAAAAAAATGTGTAAAATGGGTAGCAAATCTACGGCAATAGATAAATGAATCAAACAGCATACCTTCACAACAATAATTGCTATTACACCAATTACAATAAGCAAAAGAAAAAGCATGATGCATTTATCTGTTGCCACCTGAAAATATTGAGAGAAAAAAATAGCGTTTGTTAGAAAAATATACAAGTAGAGTATCTAGGGGGTGAGATCTCAACTGACCTGTCTACCAATCTCCTTTACAAGCTGAGAGGCCTTCTTAATTGAAAACTGAATTGTGTCCAGCTCATTTACAATGCGGCCCATTTGGTCGGTCTGCAAGTTATGGAGTCGAACCATGTTAGTCTAAACTCTTGAAATGAGAGATATAGAGACAATAGGTGAACATACTGACTTGGCCCTTTAAGGTAACAGCAGTTTGAGTTCCCACTTCAACTGTTTGCTCAACAACCTATCAACAAACTATTGAGTTAAAATTGCGTGCAAAATAAAATACGCAAACTTAAAGTTGGAAGGTTTTTTTTTTCTGGGATAGCTGTTCACCTTTTTAGAGCGTTCAATGACCTGATCAGTCTCATCCATTGTTTTCATCCCAGAATTGATTAGTTCTTGATTTGACATAGCTATCAGAAATACATGCCAATTAGAAAGGTGGTCAGACAAATCTTTTCATCAAATCAGGCACAAAACAACCAGACATAGATAGAATGGTCCAAGCAGATTGATCTTTACAAAGTTTGATACACCTTTACTTTTTACTATCATTAAAAGACCGCATGCTGATTAACATAGCACAATTAACGGCTAAAGCTTGAAAGAGATATAGGAAAAAACTCATTTCTACAAATTCAAACTAAGCTCATAGATATGCAGAATGACAAAACTACCTGAAGCCATTTGAACATTCTCATCAGCAGTGGGTTCACTAACTCCTGCTCCCGTATCAAAGAGTTCGACTTTCTTGTTACCAAGGCTATTCATATACCTGCAGTTCAGCTAGAGTATGAAAATCACTTTAAAAAATCACAGATACCCAGAGCACGAAGAATGACAGGGTTTAGAATTCAAGGACTGTAATATACAATAATTTGTTGTGTTTGTGGGTTAACTTAATTATCCCATGAATATAAGAACTGAAGGCAACATGCTAAACCAATTAGACTCCATAGTATCTGAGCAACTAATTGACAATAGCATAGAATGCATACTGGACTTACGTTTTTCTCAATTGCACATATGAATTCAGCTCTTTGATCTGCAAAATGAAGCATGATAATTAGATGGAGTTGTTACACTAGCAGAAGCTAATAGACCTTGTGTACCCGAAAAGGTCTTGTGCACTAATAGACCGATCAAAAGTAGTCACAGAGTTTGTAAAAATGAAAGTGGTACAGTGTACCTGTGTGCATTTATGTGATGGAAAAAGACAAAAGCTCACAACAACCTACCATAGATTGCTTTTCATCATTAAGCTGTTTATTCACGTCAGGAGGATTTCGGCTCTCCTCGTCCTTGATTTCACGATCAAACTCTTTAATTAATCTGAAACAAAGTATTTACAAGATCATAATCTGATTTATCTAAAACAAAACACCTCAAGAACTGAGATTCTATTTCCCTTTTTAGCTATTTGTTTCTTTCATATAGCATAACGGCAATCATCACATACCTGAATTCTTCCAACATCCCCCAAAAAATCACAAATGAAGAGCTGCATGGGAGTCCAGGAACAGGATGCGAGACTTGTATATAAGCATGACTTAAAGTCACTCACATCAAGATCCTAGTTATACTTGAGGAAACTTTTATGGCTCCAACCTAATTTATCTTTGTTAATTGTTACTAATTCTTCAAAATTCCAAAGTAACCTAATGAAGTCTTTCAGCAGGAATCGTTAAATTTTGGACATTGCATTGCATGTTGTGGCAACATTTTGTCTGTCTTATTTTCTCTCTTCAAAGAAAGTGAAAATTAAGATTGTCCAAGATCCTCAGTTGCTAAAAATATCAAACAAAGGTTCGGAGAGTAAAATCCCATATGTGGCATACCTTTTACATTCCCTCATCTTTCCTGTAAGTTCCTCCAGCTGTTTACTTTGTCTATTGGAGTCTTTGATCTTATCCAGCTTCTGGAAGCCATTTCTGAAACAAAAAATGAAGTCACCGTAATTATAACGTGATCAGTTTAATACGGAAAGTGGAATACATGTATCTAGTGCAACAACCCCAGCACTTCCCCCAACAAATGAAACAAAGAAATAGTCTGCAAAGAGACGAATTGTTCTTTCATTAAGTGACTACACCCTTGTTGAAGAAAAATACATAAACAGTTAACATGTAAGAGGGTGCACAACAAGAAGTACCATGTGCAGTTGGTGACACAAACATGAGAGATTTAACAAAATGCACTGCACAATCACGATGGTTAGTGATAATAAAGAGTACACTGGGTCTGACGCAGGCAGCAAAGAACTGTGATACAACAATGACATCTGGTTTCAGCAACCACCTAAATAAGTGGAAGCTAAATGAGACTCTAACAAAGAACAAATGCTAAGCAATGGCTACTATTTGACTAATATCTCCCTCATTATCCATCAGTTTCCAGAGAGTATATCATGCTTGTTGCTTCCCTCGGGTTTCAAGTATGGATGCCAAAAAAAATTTAAGCAGCTGCGGAAGCAATAACATTATTGCCCTCTAGGTAGCACGGGAGTAGTAATGAACCATCAAGAGCATGGCCAAAATAATTTTTTTCACTTCAGTATTTGGTTCCCTCACATAACCAATGCCAATGCTTTATGCATCAATGTGCAAAATCGATAGAGCAACTCGAGTCTTGAAAGCTAGGAAATTTATTTGTGTTATCCAAAAGACACCCACTTTAAGTTTCTAAAGAGAAACAATGTTAACACTCCCAAAGACATCGAAAAGAGGTTAAGTATTATTGGAACAGCTGAGGAAGCACATATGCTCTTCGAATCGCCTTAGCAACTGAATCTACGGTAAATCAATAATGCTCAACTACAGTTTACGGTCATCAATCTAACTAAATCTCGTAAGAACACCCAAACGAATTACAAAACAAGCAAATTGATTTTCCCATCCCTCTAATTTCTTTCTTCAAATGTCAAACATTCTCGGACTCTCAGAAATCATCGAATTCACACAATAAACAATGCTCATAAAATTCAAACACTTAAGAAATATCAAAGCTCTGAAATTTATTCAGTTACCGATGAAAATCGAAATGCTAACTCGAAAATACAGAGACATACGCGAGGGCTCGAAAATTGTCGTGGATTTCGCCATGGATCTGCTCCAACTGAGGGCTCATCGGCAAGTTGCTGGCCATTGTCGCCAGAGACTAACCCCTCCCAAGTCGAATCCGCAAGAAACCTAACCTTTCCCCTTTCTACGATTCTGAAACACTCGCCTCCGAACGAGAGTTGCAGGAGGTTTAACGACGAAACCCTAACTGCAATCCTCCACGGTCTTGCTCAAAAATAACAAAAAAAAATTGCAGAAAAATGAATTTTGGGGAAATCGTGACAGGATGGAAAACTGGGCGTGGGAACAAGAGAATCGATGTCTGGCACTGGTGTTGATTGTTTCTCTAAAAACATGTGTATTTTATGTTACGTTATTTTATTTATTTGTGATTAAGCGAAAAATTTAATTATTATTTTCCCAAGAGTAAATGTGTCTTCATCTCTAAAACGGGCCGATAATGTGTGAGATGATAATCAAGATTTTGCGACAAATGAGTTTTTCATTTGTGGGTTTTTTTTGTTAGGAAGATTTTCCTCCTGCATTCCTATTCACCAGTTAGCGCTTATTTGTTCATGTACCTTGAATTTGAACATTTCTTTTTCTTCTCCATTATATTTAACCGTAACTTCAATAAATGTTACCGACAATTGCTCACACATGCGTTAATAGTTGTGAGTTCTTCCCGAGGCTAGGCGAAATGGGAGTATAATATCGTGAGATTAAAAAAACCGACCATGCGGCTTACGTTAACAGAGACAGCAAGAGAACATTATGAATTTAAAATAAATAAATAAATGGAAAAAAGAGAGGCGGTTGAGGAAGAAATTGGAATATTGGCGCTGTCAAGGGGAGTGTGCGTTGCGTTGGGCCCCTTTCTCCAGTCACAAGTGGATTTCGAACGGCAAACGCGCTCAAATTCTTCACCAACCTGAAATCCTTATGTGCAATTTTCAAAAGGCTAGTGATATTTAGAGCAGGTGGTATTTATCACAGTGGTGGAAAAGTGTTATGCCTTGCATGATGGCGTGGGTTCGAATTCCGTCAGTGGATAATCTAACATCTAATTACTAATGACATCGCTCAACTCAAAAAAAAGGCCAGTGACACCATTACCTGCCGTGACTCTTTAGTTTTATGACCCACCTGGCTAGTGACTTGCCACGTGGAAACAATTTCATTCCATTTTCTTTAGAGTTTGAAACTTTGGTGCATTGGCCTCATTTGTGGCCAAGTAACAATCATTTGCAATGATCACCTCCGCATGTTGAATTTGTTAGTAAGTGGGCGTCATAAAACTAAGCCTAGCACCTTAGAAGTTACTTATATAGTGCCCCGTAGCCTTAAAACGCTTTTAGAGCAACTCCGGCCCATATTAATCTCCTGGGCTATGGGCACCCAAATGCCCTTCACCCCAAAAAAAACAAAAAAAAACTCACAACCCATATCAATCCACCAGGCTCGAATCGATAGGCCCAACGACTGGATAGAGTGACGTCAGCCACATTAGCCTTCTTTTTTTGTGCTGCGCTCGCGAACTACACGTGCAACAATCCGTGGGTGAGCCGACAAGAAATCGGGCGAGGCTCGCGCTGCAGGCGCACCCAGTGCTTCAGAATTGGGGGCTATGTGGTCCCTTAGGCCATATCCAACCGATCAGACCAAAAGGTCATATAGTCGAAAGTAACCCGAAATGACACGAAAACTATCTCTAACCGAATGCTACGCTAAAGGGCTCGTGGGCCCCACCGGGCCATAATTGGAGAATCCGACCAACTGGCTGGCCCAAACCAGCCAGCCCTGGCCGGTCCAACATTTTGAATCCCAACGGCTACTTGCTGACATCAGCTAGCCGTTAAATTTGATTATTTTTTTTTACAAAAAAATTTAAAAATTCTATTTTTTTTTCCCTATAACTAACTAAGTCATTAAACAACATTAAATAACATTAAGTAACATTAAACAATATTAAATAATATTAAATAACATTAAACTTAAACAACATTAAAAAAAACATTTAACAACATAAAACTTAAACGTCTACTTCATGCTTTTTTTGGCCCAAAGATGTGCAACAAGATTCCAACTCGAAAAATTATTGACATTCCATCTCGAAAAATTATTGAGGTAGTTTAATTTAAGTAACCATATTAATTCAATTAAAATAATAAATTATGTTTGGCCCTATGGCCCTTTGGACCCCTCAGTTGGAGATGGTTTTTTGTCACAGGGCTATGTTTGGCCCCTCGGTTGGAGATGGTAAGAAATATGGCATGTCACTGTTCATTAAAATATTAATTTCTTGGAGGGCTATAGGGCTAAAACGAGTCATCTGACCCTCCTTCGGTTGGAGATGGCCTTACCGTTGGATTTTCAACCATTATATTTCTCGGCCGTTGGATTTCTTGTGGTTAAAAAAATTTGAATTCGAAAATAACGGCTTGTCCACGTGGCGAAATTTGGTCCGTTAGATATTACTATCAAATGTCCAAATTTTTCGAGCTTAAAAAAAAAATTTTAAAAATTTTAAAAGGAAAAATCAGATTATTACTGTTGGGATTACGTGTCAAAATTTGGGCTTTTGGATTAATCATACAATGTAAACCAATGGTCCATATTAATTAGGCTAGATAAAAATTATTAAAAAATACAGAAAAAATATTAAAAATATAGAAAAAGTTAACCAAAAAAAATGTATAGTTCTATAAATACCTAACCTTGCTCTTCCACTAAGATTGGTTAAAAGTCCTATCCAAAATTAAAAATAAAATTATCTTTTATTATTTTATAAAAAAATATTTTAATTCCAATAGCCTGGGCTATTCAATTTAGGGGTGGAAATGTACTTAGATAGTTACTGTTCATTAAAGACGGTTGTTGTTCACTTTGGGAGATCGGGTTGCCTATTGCCAAGGGGATTGTTTAGGGGTGAAGTTGCTCTTAGAGTAAAAATGGGAAAATCAATTACATAAAGGTCCAAAAAATTGTAAAATCTCGTTTGAGGCCAGTAAACAAAGGAATTTGGCCAAAAATATTCATACGTCAACCATTGTGTCTTGTTCACCTTGCCATTGTCTTTGAAACGACAGAATATGGGCACAAATAAAAAATTGAAGTCCAAATTCGTAATGTTTGGGCTTTGTCAATTGTTCTTCGATCCTTTCAACCATTTATTCTACATCACATCTTACTCCCTCCTTTTGAATAAATTGGAAAGAAAAAAAAAATTATGTATCAACTGAGGATTAGTGGAATAAGAACAAAATATTTAAAAGTTCGTTTGGTTCCTCTAAGAATACGATCTCAAGGAACTAATACATTGTAATCCGAACCTGTATATGCAAGGATTTAGGATTATGCACGTACTATTGGCTGAAACATAATTATTTCATTAGGAAATTGTTATTGGCACTCAAAAAATCTCATTTTGCACTCCAAACTTTTTATAATTAGAAAAAAAAAACACTTATGAGAAGTGTAAAATGAGATTTTTGAAGTGCTAATAACAGTTCATATCTAATCAAAGTGCTAAAAAACGCTAGGCGCTAGTCGGGCGGCAGGCTGGAGCCTAGCGCCTAGCCGGCTAGGCAAGGTCTAGGCGGCCTAGGCGGATTTAGGTAAATTTCTTGTATATCTTGAAAATAAGTGCATATTGACAATTACAAAAAATTATACTTGTATGAAATCCATGGATAAGATAATAAAAGAATGAGAAAATGCAAAAAGAGTATCCAACAAGTCCAAATTTTAAAAACACATTAAGCATATATGCCATATTACCATAGTGAGGAGTATTGTAGAATGACACATGTACAATAAGCTCACAATTTAAAACCACATAAAATGCAAAATAGGAGGAAAATAAGGAAATATAGTAATGTAGACAGGATTTTTTTTTAATTCTTTAATTTTAAAAAAAAAAAACCGCCTAGCCCCGACTAGCCCCGCCCAGCCCGCCTAGGGCCGCCTAGCCCTCCTAGGCCCCGCCTAGAGCCTAACCGATTTGCAAGAAAATGCCTCGGGTCACCACCGCCCAGCGCCTAGGCGGCCGCCTAAGCCGTTTTTTAGAACATTGTATCTAATACTAATTTGATTCTCAAATCCAAACAGTGGACAGACTGATATTAGTGGTTTTGTTCTTCTTCTTTTTTGGAAAAACCTTTCCGAAGAAATGAGACAATTTTATTCCAAACACTAGATTACAACATGCACACATATGGGCCTCCCAACAAACCCACCAAAGCTCAAAAAAGAGCCCAGCCCTACAAACAAAACAAATGAAGCTTCTTGACCCCAGCATCTGCCGCCTTCAAAGTATTCCAAATTAACCTAGAAGAATTCCTGCAGCCAATGCCATATCCACGCAAGCAGCTTTGCAAAACCCAGCCATGGAAGCTATTCCGATCGCCCCGATCTCAGCCGGAAAGTGGAAGAAGTCTGTGGGAACACCCCGAACGACACTGCCAACGAAGGCAGACAGAGAGAAGGAGAAGGAGGTGGTGTGTTAAACACCTGAGCCGATGAGTCCACCGGAGCTCTACGCACCCTCTCAAAAGAGCACAACCAAGTGCGTTGAAAACTGACTGCAAATCGAGTTGAAAGGATGTGGGGAAGACAGTCGTTGGGTAGAGACAACTTGGGTAAATCAGGAAGAACTGGGAGGAAAATTAACCAAAAAACTGAGAAACAAAAAGCAAAACAAAAACCTTTCCGCCGACCCCCGCCACGGCGAGGGCCGTCGGCAACAATTTTAATCGATGAGGAAATCACTCACACACAGAGTTGGTGGTTTTGTTCTTACGCAACAAGTGAACAATTGGTTATATCAATTGACACGTTGTGCCTAATAATTCAGTCAGTTTTTTAAGTTGGTGAAGCAATTAAGCTCAGGTCAGAGAATTTGAATAAGTTGCTGCACATAATTTGATTTAGCTACTTTTTTTGTAGAAGGATATTCTACCGTTAACGAGCAAGATATTTGAGCTACGTCGCACATTGATCAATCATAATATTTAGGTATTAGATTAATTGTTCATGAGAGTTGAACTTCATCTTACTTTTAGTTGGAGAATAACGTCACCTGACTATAGCGTTAGTGTGAGATTTGAGCTAAGACGCACACTACCAGCCATAAGAATAAGATATCAGATTTGCCATTCGTGGAAGTTGAATCTAAGACTTCTCACTTACAAGTTGTAGAACAATATCACTATACTATAGTGCTATTAATTTATTCTTGTTGAGAATGGATCTCACATAGATAGGAGGGACTTTGCATTAACTTAAAAGTAAGTTGACCTACTCTTTATACCAATTAGTATTATGGTGGAACCTCAACTTTCTTCAAGGTATTATAGCAGGTTGTTGTGTGAAGCCCAACGACTGCACCTGCTCTATATGCTAAGCTTGAAAATTTACCACACGTGAAGAAACATGTTGAAAATAAAAATAATTCTCACATTAATAACAATAGAGACTTTATGAGCTTAATGATTCGTGAAAGAAGGAATTGGATCCTCTCCGAGGTAAATCATCGGGATCCTCCTGACGCAATAACATAGGCCGTTGGATTTTGATCAAACGGCTACAAACAGGGAACCCCTCTAAAAGTTATAATAATTGTAACAGTTGGATTAAAATCCAACGGCCCGTGTTAGTGGGTCAGAAGGATCCCAAGGCTTGGCCTCAGAGAGGATCCAATTCCGTGAAAAAATGTCACAATCATAAATAAATAGTTGTCTATAATTTAGGGACCATGAAAAATAGAAAAAATCAAAGGTAATGAATCACGTGGATCTCGTTGTTTAATAAAGCTATATGAAAATATATTGGGACTATAGTTTTACCTCCGTGTAAAGAAAACTCTGTGCAGATAACATGATTTGGTATCATAAGTCACACACAAACTTGAACGAAAACAATTTTTTTGTGACAATGATAATTTGAAAACTGAATTTCGCCGTTGCTTTATGAAAAACGAAGGCAAATTTGAAAGAGAGGAACTCTAGATGTTGTTGGAGTAAAGGATTGTTAACAAGGGCATCCTAGTACGTTGTAAATTTTTAGTCAAGACTTGTATCATTTGATGATACCATGTGAATCACTAGAAACATATAAAATGTATGCTAACACGATAACGAAAGTTTCGAGAAGGAACCGGAGCCGGCTAATATGAGACAGGATTTTCTTTCTAAAGAGGTTCTATTTGCAAGTTTGATTCCATTCATTAATCTATTTTCTTCCTTATGAGTTCTAGTCTCAATAAGAATGCTAGTTCTTACTGTTCATATGTCGTGATATGAATATACAACACCAATTCATCATGTATGGATGATGATACACCATTGATACAGAGCCAATTCCAATAGCCTTATTGGAGGATTACGGGGACTCTCTCAAGTGAGACTTTTCAGAAGCAAATTTCAGTTTTACATTATAGTTTAACGTCAATTCCTAGCCAACATTATAAAACATTGTGCTAAAAACATGAGGTAACGGAAAGTCTCACTTTTGACAAAGTATCCTCAACATTTATCAATTTCAAAATCAATGCAATCTTTGAAAATCTGTCTAAGCCCAATTTCAATTTTCATTTTCGTTTACCAACCAAAAATTCATCATACAATTGATTTCTCATTTCGCACTTTCTATAATTAGAAAGAAAATAACACTTGTGAGGAGTGTAGAATGAGATTTTTGGAATGTTAATAACAGTTCCCATTTTATTAATTAAATACTAATTTGATTCTCAAATCCAAACAGTGGACAAACTAATATTGGTGGTTTTGTTCTTACGCAACAAGTAAACGATTGGTTATATCAGTTGATACGTTGTGCCTAATAATTCAGTCAGTTTTTTAAGTTGGTGAAGCAATTAAGCTCGGGTCAGAGAGTTTGAATAAGTTGCTGGACATAATTTGATTTAGCTACTTTTTTGGTAGAAGGATATTCTACTGTTAACGAGCGAGAGATTTGAGCTAAGTCGCACATTGACCAATTATAATATTTAGGTATTAGATTCACTGTTCATGAGAGTTGAACTTCATCTTACTTTTAGTTGGAGAATAACGTCACCTGATTATAGTGTTAGTGTGAGATTTGAGCTAAGACGCACACTACTAGCCATAAGAATAAGATATCAGATTCGCCATTCGTGGAAGTTGAATCTGAAACGTCTCACTTATAAGTTGCAGAACAATATCACTATACTATAGTACTAGTAATTTATTCTTATTGAGAATGAATCTCACATAGATAGGCGGACTTTGCATGAACTTATAAGTAAGTTGGCCTACTCTTTATACCAATTAGTTTTATGGTGGAATCTCAACTTTCTTCAAGGTATCATAGCAGGTTGTCGTGTGAAGCCCAACGGCTGCACGTGCTCTACATGCTAAGCTTGAAAATTTGACACACATGAAGAGAATAAATCTCACATTAATAAGAGTAGAGACTTTATATGAGCTTAATGATTCCTGAAAAATGTCACAATCATAAATAAATAGTTGTGTATAATTTAGGGACTATGAAAATATATTGGGACTATAGTTTTACCTCCTTGTAAAGAAAACTCAATGCAGATAACATGATTTGGTATCATAAGTCACACACAATCTTGAACGAAAACAATTTTTTTGTGACAATTATAATTTGAAAACTGAATTTCGCCGTTGCTTTATGAAAAACGAAGGCAAATTTGAAAGAGACGAACTCTAGATGTTGTCGGAGAAAATGACTGTCAATAAGGGCGTCATAGTACGTTGTGAATTTTTAGTCAAGACTAGTATCACTTGATGATACCATGTGAATCACTAGAAACATATAAAATGTATGCTAACATGATAACGAAAGTTTCAAAAGGGAACCGAAGCAGGCTAATATGAGACAAAGGATTTTCTTTCTAAAGTGTTTCTATTCGCAAGTTTGATTCCATCCGTGAATCTATTTTCTTCCCCATGAGTTCTAGTCTCAATAAGAATGCTAGTTCTTACTGTTCATATGTTGTGATATGAATATACAACACCAATTTGTTATGTATGGATGATGATACACCATTGATACAGAGCCAATTCCTATAGCCTTATTGGAGGATTAATGGGACTCTTTCAAGTGAGACCTTTTAGAAACAAATCTCAGTTTTACATCATAGTTTAACGTCAATTTCTAGCAAGCATTATAAAACATTGTGCTAAAAATATGAGATAACAGAGAGTCTGACTCTTAAGAGAGTATCCTTAACATTTATCAATTTCAAAATCAATGCAATCTTTGAAAATCTGTCTAAGCCCAATTTCAATTTTCATTTTCGTTTACCAACCAAGAATTCAACATACCATTGATTTTTTTTTTTTTTAAAACATGCTACATGTTATTTATCACATGCCCATTCATTATGACTTCGAATTCACAATTTGACCACCAAGTGAAATTTTATCTACAAGTTCCACATAAAACGAAAAATTGAAATAGTTATCAACTGTAAGATATAAACACAAATTTAAAAAAAATATAATCAACGAATTTAACGAGGATTAGTTAAGTTGGTAAATATCATTCTCTTCAATAGATCAAGATTAGGTTCGAGTTTCGCTGCCCACAATCCCTCTTAGTGTGCAACATATATATATATATATATATATATATATATAAAATAAAAGACTAAGGCCCCCTCTATAAATTCTTAAAAAATATTGTGATACGCTATGGTCCTGAAATGGAATAACCTTCCCTTCCCCTAAGTATTTTTCTAATGAAAAGAAGAAGAAGAAATACAATTGCGAATCTTATTCATAAGAACAATTCAATACTTGGCTGAGAATTCTATTTTAAAATTGAATAACGGAATTTGAACCTCATTATTTCTAGTCTGTTGTGAGGATAAACACACTCTCTCCCCCTTAATGTAGATAATATCGTTTGTTCAACAAAAAATTGAATAATGTTGTAGTCCTATTAGAATAGGAATGTGATTGTGTAAATCCTAGTATATCTTGGAATATCTCTCATATTTCTATTAGGAGTAGATTACCTATTAAATGTTGTAATCCTAAAGGGTAAGGAATTAACCTTCCTTACTACTATAAATAAAGGCACAATGGAGTGGAATAAGACACACCCACAATTACACATCTTTCTCTTCTTCTCTCTATGCCACACCTCCTTCTCTCTCTAGGCCTCCATAATTGTTTAGTAAATTATGCCTACAACACGTTATCAGCACGCTCTTGACGCTGCGCTAAAGAGAGTTTATTCTTCAATCAGGAGAGTATTACATTTTAATCATTCTTTTTATGATTAATTTATTATTTTATTGAATTGATCTACATGCTATTGATTCAATTTAATTTTTCTATGTTGAACGTGATACAACGCATTGGAGATGCAATTCCGGCTTTCGGAGAATGATCTTCTACAAATTCAAAGGTTTTCGTTGTTTTCTGCCAATCAGGTACGCTTAAAATAAAGTAAGATATTTGAATCGACCATGAAGCATGAAAACATTCCCCATGATGCATGAACCCCATATGTTTATATTTTCCTTCCGATATACATATTGTATATGTTTATATATTTGTCAATATATATATTTGTTTCATGCATCGCACAATTAGATTGTTATGTGGAATTTGTGAGTCAAATTATATAAAATAAATTAGAAGCAAATTTCGGTTTCTTAAACCCTACCTATGTCGAAAATTTTTGGGAAATTGGACACCACCCCTGCGGCACAAACTTGGCAGCAGCCCTCTGGGCTTTGCTGCATTCACATGGACCTTGACAACAGCCTTACTGCGAGCAAATGGACACCCCAGGCCTTCGGCCTGGTTGGGTTGTCTCAGGCCTGTAGCCCACATTCATCAAGGAGGCATGAAGCTTTCTTTTTTGGACCTTCCCTCTGCTTTTGGGCCATGCCAGCAAGTTGTCATGCTTGATGGGCCCTTGTCCCGCGCGCCATTGGACTGCTTGTAGCAAGCCTGCGCTGCTTGCTGGGTCATCCCTGCGGCCAAATATGATGCCAGCAATTCGGCTGGGCTTCTCATGCATTATCAGGCCAGCAAACTTGTTGGGCCTTGCTCCCGTGCCATTCCCTCGACCCCAAATTGAAACCCAGCTGCGGCTAGGATTTCCCTCACCCCATGTGGCCTGCAGCCCACTCCCAAGGCCCTGCCTTTTACTCAAGGCACCCAACCCGAGCCCAATTATTTTTGGGACAATATTTTTCGACCCATATGCTAATATTTTAGCATTCTAAATCATTTTAACCCGCATGTTATTATTATTTTGCTTCTACGATCAACCCCGAATGGTCTCGATCTATTGAATTAATTAAAAGTGACCTGCAATCCATTAATTTGATAATGAATCCAAAATTATTGACCTGAAGATCACTTTTGGACATTAACGATTCAATAATTTATTTTTATACTTTGAACCGTTGACTCACTTTTGTAGTCCCGAAGCGCTCACACTTGAGTTCCCGAAGAACCTCAAATCCACTACACTTAAATCAGCATATTGCATTCTGTGTTCTTGCAGGAACCTCTCTTTTATGAACTAAATGTTCATAAACTAAATTGAACATGTAGTTTCAAATTTAGTGCCTTTGAAACCCGAAGTTTTCATAAAACAATACACCCATTAAAACCCAAATTTTTCATGAAAACCATGTCTTATAACCTGAATGTTCTAACTTTGATGCTTATGGATGATTCATTCCCATATCATCGATCACAATCTTGTTCCCTCCAAATTCAATGGATTGTTAAACCGTCACAAGTTCGATTTCCCTTATTTGGACATTTCTATTAGAAACCACTTTATGTAGGGTACAAGACATGAATCTCCACTTGACTATCAAGAAGCTGAGACACCATTGAAGCCAATAATGGCAAGGAAGAGCTGAATAAGCCTTCGCCATGATCTTCATTCGAAGACTTATGCCCAAAGAATTACAAACGGAAGTACCTCCTAAACGAGGATTCCATGGCTTTTTGGCTCGCTCGTACGGATTGTCTAATCATGAAAGACATTGCCTGAAGCACACCATGATTACATCCATGAATGAGTACAATTCTGAAGTTTACAAATCCGATCGAATTTTGACTAGAGAATACTTTTCTCGTCCTTCCTTGTTTCTAACTAGCTTATGAAGTAGTAGTGTAGAAAGCGGAAGTTTACCAAATTCTCGGATCTGATTACTACCACAAACATGAGATAAAGGTATATACCCAACTTTTGCTGGAGTCTACTGAGTGGCTCAAACCCAATTCGGTCATAGCTTACCGAATGGTGATACCCTACTTCGGCAGGGATACACCGAATGGCATACTCTCTCACAATCCAATTTCGAGTTTGTTTTTACAACATATGGTAGAATCAGGGCCTACCAAGGTGTGGCATCATGCCCGAAGCATGATCTTTGGCACCTAAGACCTAAAACTTCAAGAATAAGGGATAATATTCCCAAACCTCAACCCTGTAGAATCTACTTCCGTCTCAATGGAATCGATAATTAGTTATGCACCTGTTCGTGCCCCTACCAATGTTGTTGAGGAGTACCATTATAGTAGTCAATATGTGAGACTAATTTTGCTCCACCAAACATCGTTGGAAGAGCATAATTTTGACATGGATGGCTTTGTTGATCGAATCCACTTAGTAAACCATTTACTTTGTGAACATTTTTCCATGTTCTTGGATTCACGTTTGGTGTATGTTTTACTTATATCTTATTGATATTGTCCTCGAATATGAGTTAATTGAATCATGTTTCTTAATATATATGACCGATTTAATTAAACACGTGATTAGGTCGGAATATGGGAAAGTTAGTTGTCTGGATGAATGCGTATTACGCACACTAACTTTACACCTAAATCACATCTCTAACAACGACTTCATGTTTATCCAACCTGATTAAGAGCATGGGCACGCTCCTCGTTGTATGAATGGTAATGCATCACCATTTAAGGGACCTTAAATTCTCCCTAACGTTGAGTTTTTAAGGATATTTGAGATGATAATGATCATAAATGAACCACTGAAGAATATAAGAGTGAAATATCTTTGCACCACATCCAAAAATAAGCCTGAAGCTTTGATTTGGGGCTAATGGGTTGTCTCCCAACTGGAAACACGCCACATGTGGTCGACCTGGAGCCTGGTAATTAAGCAGTTTACTTGCTTTGGCATAACAATTTGGGACACTTAGGTCAAACAATGATGCCACGACACATCTCCTTACCCAAAGTAAGGATCTTGTGCCTACAAGCACACTTTGCCAAACCTGATCATTAGGGAAATTGATTTTCTAAATCATCCCTCACAAAGACACAAAATCACCATTTTTCATAAGTGGATTCAAGAGGATATATGTGGACTAATCCAACCAAAATGCGGACCATATAAATACTTATGGTTTTGGTTAATGAATTGACAAACTGGTCACATGTTTGTCCACACACATTACTGCTAAACCTCATGGCCAATTAAGGGCTCACCACCCTACTTATCCCTGAAGGTCCGGGAGACTGGATAATGCCGGAGAGTTTACATCGACGGTTTTTGACAAAGTATTGCATGTATTTTGGGTTTATAATTGAACATCGAATTCCCATGTTCACCCCAAATAGCCTCGCCTAGCGATCATAAAGCATAATTTAAATGATCGCTCGATTTTTGGTAAACGTACCAAGTTTTTGGTTTCTGCCTAGGGCTATGCAATCTTGTACGCAGTTATGTTGGTCCACCTTGAGGCCCATTGCCACCCAACCTATATGACGTTACAGTTGGTTACTGGGTACGAACCTGACGATTTTCGTATTTACGCATTTGGGTGTGCATTCCATGTGCCAAGTTGCGCCGCCGCAATGTTCCACCATGGGTCCTCAAAGAAGGATGTGTATCTTTTGTTGATCATGATTCTCCTTCACACTAGCTCTCTTCGAGCCCTTGCATACAATCTCTTTACCGCTCATTTGCGGGTTGTCACTTTAATGAGACAGTCTTCCCGTCGTTAAGGGTGGATAAGAACGTCAACGTTCCTGGAGAATGGCGCAAATTTGCATGGACGTTGCCCACTATGTCTCATCTCGATCCTCATACCGTACAAGTGTGATAAGTAAATGCGATGAATTCTAGATTTCAAAATGTTGCTCCAGACGTATTCCTCTAATCTAACTAAAGTGACAAGATCATCTACCAGCTGCAAACATGCCTGCAAGGATAGACGTACTTAACGGACGTCGAGTTAACATCCCTGGAAGGTGTGCCTCCCCTGTTGGACGGTTTGGACGGTTTGGACACCACTGTTGGACGATCTGGTACACCCACGGATAGCCAATCAATTTGTCTTGGCCTGGAGCACGAAAGATCACTCGGTTCGTAGGATTCACTTCCCTGGAAGAGGAAGACACGGCACAATAATGAATCTAAACACAATCGCTATCTCAAATCATTTCCATTTCATGAAATTAATCCGGATTACTCCCGAGACTTGAAGTTCTTGGTCCAGTATACTAGTTTGGATGAGCTAAATGGAATTGAAATGAGATTACCATCGATGATGTTTTCACTTATATGGTAGCTACCAACATAAATGAAAAATGACGATATCGAACTGTGTTCCGTTGATTAAGTGACAACGTAGAACTGATTGGACAACTAAAGTTACAATCCAGGTCAAATTCCTTACCAAAGTGTGGATTGGACCTGTCGTTCCTACACTGCCCAAGGTAACCCTGTTATGTTACAAGTGGGAAAGGAAGCATTATGAGATGAATGAAATAGTGCGATATGATGCATGCCTTACAGCGCAAGGTTTCTCTCAAACATCATGTGATTGATAACAACATTATGAAATGGGGTTAGTGTTTTCTCCATGGGGATATAGATACGGAGATTTACATGTAAGTTCTCGAAGAATTACATTGACTGACTCAAAAAGTTCCAAAACCACGGAACACCCTCTTAACTTGTTTGAGGCGTTCACTTCAATCTGACGGATGTGGTATACCCATCTAAGTGATTGTTTGATCAGTCTGGAATATAAATTATGCCTTTGCATGTTAAACTATGAAGTCTTATACCAAATTGCTAGAGTTATAGTTTATGTCGTACACGAACCTCACTAAGACTTCGGAAGAGCTTGAGAAAACTGCCTCGCACCTGAAGATGGAATTTGAGATGAAGGATCTTAGGAAAACTCGTTTATGCCTTGACCTGAAGTTCAAGCGTTATTCTGACGGTACCTTGGTCTACCAGTCGAACTACACTCTGAATGTGTCACCTTTGAGTATACCTTTGATCGTCCATACGTTATATGCAAATGAGACCCTTGAAGAGGTTATGGAATCCGAAATTCCATATCTAAAGTTCAACTTTGCGCTTGTATTTAGACAGGACATCTCATTTGCTGTTGATCTTGGTAAAGATGCAGCACCGCGCCTACACGCAACCATTGAATTGGTATTAAAGACGTACCCTGAAGGTACTACGTGGGCAAATCCCAACCCATCTCGAGTGGATCCAACCCCCTTGATCTTCGAAATGATGTTTGCCTTGTTTGTTATGCTGACGCATGTTACTTATCAAACCCGCACAAGGCAAAATCCCTAAATGGTTATGTCTTTACCGTTAGGGATATCGCAATATCTTAGAGGTCCACGATATAACCTTAGTTGCGAAATCTTCGAATCGTTCCAAGAATCACCTCACTTCACTACGCCACAAGTGAGACATGGTTAGAAGTTCTTGTTGAGCATATTCGAAGTACTTGCTGTGTTTTCATCCATCGTTGAGTCCCAACGACGATCCATGAAGATTATGTCGCATGTATCCACCCGACCAAGCCATGATACATCAACGAAGTCAACACCAAGATATATTGTGTCTACATCTACATCAGCAAAGCATCAGGAGATTGAAGTCATGCAAGCTGATCCCAGACAACCTTGCCGACCTCTACACGATGTCACTGACGAAGTCAACCTTCCAGAAGCTTGTTCGAGGAATTTGTATGCCTAACTATCATATGCAATGCTTGTAGTTCTCATTTGGAAGTTATGTCAAACTCAGGGGGAGTATCCAGAAGTATACTCACTTGATCTTAATGTACTCTTTTTCCCTACGATTAGGATCATTTTTCCCACTGGATTTTTGCTACCTAACTAGGTTTTAACGAGGCACCCATCCTGGGCTGATCATACCCTTGTGAGCTCTACTACTTTCGTCCAAAAGACGTATAGTTTTGGCTTAATGCAACTTCTCACTTTTCTCCTTAGCCTATGGGTTTTTCTCCCATCTTGGGTTTTACCATAGCGAGGTTTTGTGAGTTTTACTTTTTTATGCATTCTTCTGTTGATATGAGACTCGCATTTGCCCATTGTGCCGACAACTTCATCAACTGTACTTACTTCATCGCTAAAGACCTGATGCGCCATTTACTTGAGTATTTACACACTCAATGGGGAGTGTTGCAGTCCTATTACAATAGGAATGTGATTGTGTAAATCCTAGTATATCTTGGAATATCTCTCATATTCCTATTAGGAGTAGATTACCTATTAAATGTTGTAATCCTAAAGGGTAAGGAATTAATCTTCCATACTACTATAAATAAATGCACAATGGGGTGGAATAAGACACACCCACAATTACACATCTCTCTCTTCTTCTCTCTATGCCGCACCTCCCTCTCTCTCTCTAGGCCTCCATAATTGTTCAGTAAATTATGCCTACAACAAATAACTCTTTCTTTCAACTTGTTATTTTTTTTGTAAACATACCATTTTTCGGACTTTTATTCTTGCAAACAATCAATCAATCCCAACTAAACAATTTAAGCACGAATAACGACAAGGACAGATAAATTGATACCAACAAGAGCACATTAAATCTAGAAGATTGAAAATATTCTGATATCAAGTTGAACATTCTTATGAAAATACCAACAAACGACGAAAATTACTTTATTTATCAAAAAATAAAGATAAAAAAAATACCAAAACGACTACAATTGAATGATGCATCTGGACTAACTTTCCCTTCCAACTTGTTTGTGATACTTTCACGCTTTACTTTTGGTACACATAATGGGAGCACTGGACCACTGGGACCATTTTACCCCCATCCGGACCCTCTCATCAACGGCTCTCTACTTTTTCACCCCAGTACATTCAGCCCCGGTGAATTCTCGCGAACCCAAACGGTGAAAAAATTGGAAACTTCACATCACTACGGAAATATGATCATGTGATAATTTATTTAATTTAAATTACGCACGTGACATTTTTTTTCATAAAAACAATTAATATGAATATGATCACGTTATAATATTATTTATTTTAAATTATACAGGTGAAATTTTGTTTAACATTTGTAAAATATTAACATGTCGATTATATAGTGTATTCTTTTTGTCGAAAGAATACGATAGTTTTCAGCCTTTCACTGATACTTAATCAACCTATAGCGTTTTAGAGAAAGACATCGTGTATAACATCAACAAATCCCTTGAACCAAACTATAGAAGAAACAATAGATCGACTTAACTTGTAAGTGACATAATGCTTTATTTGTTAGAATTTTTCTCTTTAACTTTTCGAGTTTAAACTTTTTGCTCTGTTTGTGTAATTTAAAATAGTAATATCATTTATAAATAATTAGACTGAACTTAACAAAACGACGTGCAACACCATCACATAGACAAGCAATATGCTCTGCAAACTTGCACAGGCTATCAATTTCCTGTTATTATTTTTTTATTATAACAATTTAAAATAATTTCTTCATAGTTGGTACGAGTAATTCTACATCGAATGTCTATTTGTTCCATCATTTATGTTACCTATTTGATAAGATAAAGTCTCTTTAATAAAAATAAGAACTAGGAGTTTTATCTCTGTTAAAAATGTAATGCGAATGATGACACAAACTGACGATAAAATCCACATTTTTGAAGTGGATTCGCATACTTTACTTTTTAGTCGGATTCTTGATGCCCATAAACTAGCTTGCAACCATTTGAGTCCACACCAAACAGGTGGAGAATAGATAAGGCTCGAGCCACGTGTCGAAAACCCACCACGCGAGTCCAAATTGCAGCACGTGCTGATCCTTACAGCGACACCACCGCCCATAGATATTAGATACCAAGAAAACCAGAGAGATACCAAAAAATCAGCTCAAAAATAAAGGTCTCAATGGGTGAATCGAATCCTCTGGTTAAATTCTAACCCTAGGGTTCCGAAAATTCCCAATTTTTCGTCTTTATAAATTTCCCATTTGTGGACGGAAGTCCTTGTAATATACAATAAAATTTTGGGGGCAATGCTTTTGGCTGCGTGCGATATCTTCTATGTCAGTGTCGCCTTGTGAGAGTGCGAACTCAGGGTTGCATGCGGGTGGTTGCGTGTCTGCAAGGTCGTCCTCGCTTCTGAGCTTGGCGACGGAGCCATGGCGGTTAAGAAGGCGTGCGAGTCGTTCTCGAAGAGCTTGATCGACGAGGTGCAGAGATGGGGATGTATGAAGCAGACGGGGGTGAGCCTCCGGTACATGATGGAGTTCGGGTCCCGGCCGACGCAGCGGAATTTCATAATCTCGGCGCAGTTTCTGCACAAGGAGCTCCCCATTCGGATTGCGAGGCGGGCGATTGAGCTTGAGAGCCTCCCATATGGCTTGTCTGAGAAGCCTGCCGTTTTGAAGGTGCTTTCTTTTTGTTTGTTTTGTTAAATGATGGTCTCTCTTTTTGTTCTTGGAATCGAATTGTGGGAAATGGGATTTGGGTTAAATTTTGTATAAATTGTTATATTATTATGTATTTGATTACACCATAAAAGGGTTATGAAAAGCTTTGACTAAATATCCACTTTTAGTTAATTGTTTTCTAATGTGAACGGGGATCTCCCTGCTGATTGCTGCCTGGGTCTTATAGAATATCCATTGATTACTCTGTTTCTGTGGAGTTTGTTCTCTGAATATGTGAAGTGATTAAGTTTTTTTTCCTTGGGCAAAAGTACAGTAATTTTTCTTAGGGTGTGGAGAATGTGAAATACTTTGCTAGTAGGTCTATGTACTTTTAAAAGGGTGAATTCTTTGCTTTGAAAAGCAAAATGCGTGCGAGTTGTCTGCAAAATCGTTCTTCAGAGTAACGCGTGCGAATTGCTTGAGGCTGAGATTATTCTTTCTGCAAAATTACTATAGTACTAGCTCATCCGAGCTCTTGTTATTGAGCATTCAATAATTTACACAGTGAACTATGAGGAAACAATATTTTAAATGTACTTGTTTAAGAATCAAATATTGCAAGGATGTAATTTTGCTTTATTTTAACTGCAGGTACGAGACTGGTATTTGGATTCCTTCCGTGATCTTAGAACCTTTCCTGATATCAAGGATGCTAAAGATGAAAAGGATTTTACACAAATGATTAAGGCGATTAAGGTAAGACACAACAATGTTGTCCCAATGATGGCTTTGGGCGTTCAGCAGTTGAAGAAAGAGAAGGTTCTCTACGAGGATCTTGACGAGATTCACCAATTTTTGGATCGCTTCTACATGTCAAGAATTGGGATTCGCATGCTCATTGGTCAGATTGCCTTTTTACTGTGATTTTTTTAGCTGGCTGGTTTTGCAAGTTATGTCACTTTTCTTTCAGCGGGTTCTAAAATATCTCTAAAACTCAGGCCAGCATGTTGAGTTGCACAATCCCAATCCCCCTCCTCATTGCGTGGGTTATATAGATACAAAGACGTCTCCTGTGGAGGTAGCACGAAATGCCACTGAGGACGCCCGCGCAATGTGCCTGCGTGAGTATGGAAGCGCACCTAATGTTACTATCTATGGGGATCCAGATTTTACATTCCCGTAAGTATATTTTGTTCTTACTTGATTGGGTCTGTTTCTAATTGAATTGATTTTACATTCCTGCAAGTATATTTTTATTTGTACTATCCTGAAACTTATGTGACTCTTTACATTGAACCAGTAGTGGTGGTTAGTGATATATTATTATCAGACAAATAAAGTTCTGTTTGTTTTCATAACAGGTATGTTCCAACACACTTGCATACTATGGTCTTTGAATTGGTTAAGAATTCCTTACGTGCTGTCCAAGAGCGTTTCATGGACTCGGATAAAGTTGCGCCTCCTGTTAGAATAATAGTTGCTGATGGAATTGAGGATGTCACTATCAAGGTATTATTTTGTGAGATTCAGAGAATTTCATTTGTATATTGAACCAATATTTGTGAGGATGCTTATCAATGAGGTGCTTATCGAATTGGTACGGCTGAATTCATAGGTCTCGGATGAGGGGGGTGGCATACCAAGAAGTGGTCTCCCCAAGATTTTTACATATCTTTACAGCACTGCAAGTAACCCTTTGGATTCAGATCTTTCGGTAGCTGATGCAGTTACAATGGCTGGATATGGATATGGGCTTCCTATAAGCCGCTTGTATGCGAGGTACTTTGGAGGGGATTTACAAATTATCTCTATGGAAGGATACGGTGAGTTGTCGAGTTCCCGAACCTGTTCCATTTAGATTATTACACACAATTAGTGGGTTTCGCTATCACACTCATACCGTTTGCTTTACCTTTGTTTATTTGTATGAGTCATGAAGAAAGGGTATATTATGACAATAGCCGTAAGCTATTGTAATTAAACAATTGTCCACGTCAATGTCTAGTTATCTGCACGTTTCACACACCAAAAATTCTACACACGGTTTTCATCCGCGTTTTCAAGTATGTTGCATTCAGAGTATTACACATATTTAGCAAGATTTTCGCAACCAAAGTCTGACAGTGTTGTATGCATCTTTCCGTTATCAGTTCATAAGGGGTAAAGCCTGTCGATGTCGTTAGTTCCTAATCTTATGTTTTTACTTGCCTCTTTACTCTTTAGAGTCACCCGTCGTTTTCTTTCTGCGTCATCATTGCTCATCCGCTCAACATTTTGCACCTTGCTTCACCCACATCACAAGCCCGTAGTGTTGCACGATTGCGGAGGACTTTCCCTTCTGAGTTCTGATGGGGTAGTTCTTACATCGTACTGAAAAAACACTTGCATCTTGATCTCTCTTTGAAATCACTTGTCGTTTTTCTTTCGCTTCGCCCGCCGATTTTCTCACGTTGATGTATACTTGGTGCCGTGTATGTACAGGGACGGACGCGTATCTGCATTTGTCTCGCTTGGGAGATTCTCAGGAGCCATTGCCATGATGCGAGCCTTCTGTTTCGACGTTGATGATTATGACACGGTTGAATGGTGAAATTAATTATTTCAGGGGATATTACAAGTGAAAATTGTCATATATACGTTTATTGTAAATGGATAAGTCACTGTCAATTTTTTATTTTCTAATAAAAATTGGCAGTTAGTCTTTCTTGTGTAGTTTCTATTTACTTTTTACCTCACCAGGTAAATCAGAAAAAAAAAATATATATATATATTTTTGTTTTTTAAACATTGGCCTCTTTTGGCATTTCCTTTCTTTATTATTATTATTATTATTATTAAGAGGAGGGGGAGAGGGGGGAGCTCGTACAATAAAATTGGAGTTTTGAATTCGAGATGGATGGCCTCTTTGGCATTTCCAATCAACTTGTTTTTACAATTTTCTTTTGGGTCAAAACCTGTTCTTATAATTTTACAAGTGGAAATTGAAATAAATATCATAAGGGAAATTCTCGTCTCCTGTACTTCTTTCATTTAGCCTTAAAATTGAATAAATAAGATTATTGAAGCATTCATGGACTAAAATAATAATAGTGAAAAAGGAAAGACGTATGGATTTGGATTCTCTTCTGAGCAAAGGAGACGGATACTCCTGATCCAAACACGTGGGCCGTTGGATTTTAATCCAACGGTTACAATTATTATAACTTTTAAAAGGATCCTCTGTTTGTAGCCGTTGGATATCCAACAGCCCACGTGGGGTTAGGAGGATCCGTCTCCTTTGCTCAGGAGAGGATCCAAATCCAACGACAATGCTTCCTTGGAACGAGAATTGAAATTTCTCTAGATTACTTGCCAAATACCATGATGAAAAAAAAGGAGGTTGCCTAACCGTAATTTGTAATCCAATACCCTGGAAAATAAAAAATTAGATGCGTTGGGAAGAAACAGTTAATCTCATTCTTATTCGCTCACGGCATTACATTTTAAAAATGTAATGCGGAGACAAGAAGCTCCCTCCCCCAATCAAATGAATACGGCAGCCTGGCACGTTGGAAAACAAATCTACAAGCCAACACCTAACTGAGGCAACCCACGTAACAACATGCCATAAAATATTTGAAACTACAGAATTTCTTCTATTGTCACATTGGTACAGTTACACATCAATAGTCTCTCTCCCTCTCCCTCTCCCTCTCTGATTGTCTAATAACAGAAACCAATAAATCTCCAGAGAGTTTCAAAAATCTGGTCAGCGTGAAGATACATATATCAGTGCCTTCTTTGCTTTGCACGCTGATACGTCCCTTTCCCCTTAATCTTCCATTTTTCATTTCCACCTGGCCGGTTTTTCTCTTCTATCTCGCGAACCTTCCGCTTTCTGCAAGGTTCATGAAATACGCATCAGCACATTTAAGTGGTTATAATTTTAAGTTTGAACTTTTTTCGGATGCCAAAAGAATCATCCTTAAACATATGGTTTCAGAATTTGGAAACAGTGGACGTCTCTAGCTATCTTACCTGTAGTTCCCAAGGTTACGATCAGAAAGCACTTCCTCTGCAAGGGACACCTTCCTTTCCTTCTTTGTAAGTCTGCCCGAGAAGAAATCTAATGGGGGCTCTATTATTGTCCCTACCTGATAAACAACCAAAACGCAGATAACCTCGTCAAATATACTAATACATCCTAGGAATGGCTACTTGTAATGTTATTGTGATACCATATTCTAACCTGGAAATACTTGTTAGGTTGTGCATCACCCTTCTTGTAGTGTCTCTTTGGATCCATAACATTCCTTAACTGCAATTAGAAAATCGAATCAGCCAACTATACTTCGTTTAAACAACAATGAAAGTATCAAACAACACCAAAAGGTAAATGAAAATGGTGCAAGAGCAGGCATAAATCCCACTAGGTTCAAATAGATGTCAATTGATATGCTTTAGAATGGAACTGGTCTGAACGATACTGGAACCATGGAAATATGAAAAATAACTGAATGTCGGAAAGGATTCCAGATTCCAAAGAACCACCACCTTGTTTAATGTTTCTACAAACACCACTTGCTAAAGTGTACCATAGAATGTGCTAGAATTTGACAAGGTTCATTTTCATCCAAAAGAACTCGACAAGGACTTGGAATCATACCAAAGTGGACCATCAAATGCAAACTTCGAAGTTAGATCGGCTTTTAATTACATTCTCCATACTAGAGATTGCAGTTGAAACTTGAAAGACAGTCCGATGTGAACTACATCCAAGGTAGCAGAAATTGATGCAATATCATGGTAACGACAACCATAAGCACCAAAACTTCGAAAACACACAGAATCCTATAACTCTATTCAGCCGATGCATTGATGCAATCGCAAAACCCAGTAAAAGAAAAACCGATGTTCATGACTACAACTTAGTGCCAAAGAAATTATTACCAGAAACAAAACAGAATTTAACACACCTTTAGTAATTGGAGATCTTTCTGCAACTCCGGGGTCATGGTTGGTGCAGGCATGTCAAACCTAAATCATATAAATTATTAAGAGACAAAACAAACATACAAGGCCGAGTTCAAATCTTCCGGTTTAGATTAGTTTAAAGAAGAATATCGCTCGCATACAATAAAAAAGTGAACTTTAAAGGATTCCACATGGGTTTCTAAGAAAATCCAAGACTAAAAGGAAACAGAGTGAATTGAGCTGATGACATACCAGCTTGTTCCAGCTGTGTCTTTGATCTGCTTCTTGGCCAGTTTGTTCCGCTTTACCGGGTCATTCGGCGGAACGAAGAGGCCATCGACAAGCTGCGTGCTGGGTTTCCAAAGTGGATTGCCTTCGGGGCGAGGTTTGGAGCCAGAACCACCTCCATTTTTGGAGGCCGATGAAAAAGCCGGCAACTTTGGCTCCCACGAGAGCCCAATCGCCGCATTGCTTTCCGCCATCTACAACGCAATATATGGAATCGAAACTCGAGACAGCACCTATGGAAATTACATGCACAAGCTGATGAGCAAAAATCAATTATAATTCCTAGAAAACTCATGGAAGAGAAGAAGGTAACGTACTGGCGGCGGGTGAATCGTCGACGGCGGCGGCTAGCTACGTTGCTTCGCCGACAATGGCTTCGGACTGAGAGAGTTTGGCGGCTGAGAGAGGGAGACTGAAAAACTAGGCTTCAGGAGGAGGCGGCGTCGAAGAGAGTCTTGAGTCACCAGACAAACGGGTCGGCCCAGAATAAAAGCAGCAGCCCAATAGGGCAGAGAAAGGGTATTTCCAGTTATGCCCTTTGCGTGTATGGATATTAATTTGTTTTTGTATTTTTTGAAAATAATGGAGCGTTGTGATGGTTAGAGTCTTATTCTTCAATTCATTGTGTTTTTTGGCTTAATTTTTTTCTTCTTTTCTTAGTGAATTTTACATAAAATTATCGCTTGTACTAAAAAAATTTATTCCTTATTTTATGGGGGAAAAATGTTGTATTTAGTATTCTCACTCTACACACCTGTATTAATTTCGAGGCTTTTTTAGGAATGGCATGAATTACATCAACAAAGTGACAAATGGTACTTTACATTGGCTCAAGACATTTTCTTTATCCTTTCTTACACTAAAAAAATCAAGAGCACCTTGTGTCCTAGAATTGATGATCATCTTTCGGCTAATCTAGCCTCATTCGTTCTTTGGTGTAATTTTATTTCCAAAGGATATGGTTATTTTTTATATTTTAGATTTGAGAAATTTTGATCCAAAATTTTGAATTAAATAGGTACATTTTAATTTTTTTTTATCAAACGATAGATTTTGTTAGATTATAAGTTAGATTAACCATTGATGGGGTTTGAACCCACACCATCATGCAATGACTCAACTCCTTTTCCACGCAATGGCTCAACTCTTTTTCCACTACTGTGGTAAAGGGCCACTTGCCGGTACATTTCAATTGCTTCAAATTTTCGATTCAGATTAGAATTTCCAATCCACCTTGCACCCTTAGGCCTCGTTTGGCACGTCGGCATAGGATTAATAATACGGTAGCAGTTGTTTGGTGCATTGTCATACTAAATAAGCACTTGCTTAATTATATGATCCATCAAATTTCATAAGATTGACACTGGACAATTAATACAACCTAAAAGCTCGGTATTATTAGTTAAGGGCGCTAACCAAAAACACGCTTGCTTCTCTTCTTCGGTTTCACACATCTGCTCTTTGGTGAATCCTCTCCATCTTCATCAGCAATTCCTCGACGAGTTCTCAATCCCAACCGCCACTCCTCTGCAATCAATCGCCGAGCAATTTCCCATCTCGTCCTCCACTTCCTACTCCGTCACGTTTCAGTCGTCGACGTCGAAGCACGACGATGTGGACGAAGAGGTAGTTGAGATCAGGAAGCCCAATCGATGTTAAGAACAACAGACTTAGTAGCTCAATCATTACTATTTATCAGTTAACTCAAATTTTTGCTGCGAATTGATTTCTTTTCTTCATCAATTTGGATTTTCAATTTAATTAGTAGTTGTTTTGGTTGGTGAATCGATGTAGGTTCTGGGCGATTAAAGAAATGAGGAAGTGGGATCGCATGGGATGGTGGGATTTGAAGCGTGGAGAAGATGGTGAAGAAAGGAAGAAGCGACTGGGAAGAGACCTAGGGTTTTCACCTTTTTTTTAATTTATTTTTTAAAATTTTGTCTATAATGATGTTTAATTACTTTCTTTCTTCTTATGCTTTTCTCCCTTTTTTATTCATTTTAATAATTATTGTGTGAATTAAAAAAAAAATTATAGTCCAATGTGTTATCCGATAGACAAATTAATTCGATACAACATCAAACGCTCAACTAATTTAGTCAGTACGATCTGACGACTATTTATCCTATTCGACTAAAATAGTTAGTACAGTCCGAGTTGTCAAACGAGACCTTAGTAATGGGTAACTACCCATTGCTACTAAAAAGTTATGATTGTTTTATTTTATTTTTTATTATCTTTTTGTTTATCTTTGGATAGATTTTTTTATTTTATCCTTAATTTAATATAAAAATGGATAGAGTTAACGAAAATAACCACAAGTACAACACAAAGTACAATTTGAGAAGGAAAACAACTATTAGTAGAGTAAACTCAGGACCACATTCAGCCAAAAGTCTGAAGTTGACCCAAGATCAAATTCAGGACCCCCTAAAAAATCCAACAGGATCCTCTCCGGATTCTTTGGTGAGGATCCTGGAGATTCGTGAATCGTGTCCGTTCATCATGCGTTCAGTTTTTGTTAAATATTATTTATGTTTAATTTTAAATAAAAATATTTAAAATAATTTATGACCGCACTATGTATAATGAACGAATATGATTCACGAATTCTCGGAACCTCACACAAAGAGGATCCGACCAGGATCCGGATTGTAAAAAATTGGAAAAAGTGCCCCTTTCGAAGGCCTTTTCGATCGTTTTGTTGTCCAAATAAAAAACGAAAACCTCTCGCCCTGATCTTTACCACCACCACCACCACCACGGTCACAGAGCCCCGATAGACCGGACATAAGTCCCAGCAGCTGAGCGACAAACCAATCAATCTCTTCCACAAAAACCATAAAAAAACAAACCTTCACTTTCACTAGCGCTATACGTGCCGTTGAACGCGACTAGAATACTCAGATATTTTCAGATTCCACTCTTCTTCTTCTACTCCTCTCAGTGATGTACGCGTCCGAGGCGTTGGGGAAGTTCTCAGTTTCCAGAGAGACCCCTGCATCAATGGCGGCCATGAACCATCTCAGAGGTCCGGTTCGAATCCGACCCATGTCCCAGAACTTCATCAGCAGCAAGAACTTGCTCTGGAATCATGGAATGAAGTGCCAGTGCAGCAGCGGCGGCGGCGGCGGCGGCAGCGTGGACGAGAAATCGGTGTTTTCTGTGACTTCGTCGAGCAAGTACGAAGTGGATTACTTGGGAGAGAAAACCAAAGGGGATTTGAATGTCAAGGTGGAGCATCTCGAAGCTTTTGGTAACTTTATTATTCCGCTTTCCAAATTCCAGTGCAATCATTCAATTTTCCCACTTGTGAAACTGCAACCGTATTGCCTGCTGTGTAAAGTTTTGATCTTTTTCGAAAACCCGTGTAGGAATTGATGGTGATGTAACTTTGAAAGGTCCCATTGAGGAAGTTGCCAGAGTGGAGGCTGAAGAAGCTGGAGACTTGCTCAGAGACTTGGGCATTCCGGTGCTGTTGTTTAATTCTTTACCTGCTTCATTTAATACATTTCTTTCCTTTGTTTTTCGAGTAACGATTTTGGATTTTTCGCTCTGTATTTTTAAGCAATCTGAGTGTTAAAATCACAACCTTGTTTTCTTTTCTTTTGTCTATGGTTGTCTTGTTCCAGTGAATAGCACATTGTTTATTTGCTTACGGTGGTACTTGTGCATCGAACTTACCATGTAGAATTTTTATATGCAGAGCCCTTTTTCGTCAAGGCAATCGCCTCGTGGCATTTTTTGTAGCCGCACATTGAATCTTCGATCAATCAGTGCCATTGGATATGATATGGACTACACATTGATGCATTATAATGTGATTGTAAGTTTCACCATTTTCTAATTGACAATTCTGCTAAAGTGTGACATCCGGATTTTATAGTTCTGCATTTGCTAATAACTAGTGTTGGAACCTCAATGCATTAGTTACCATTACATTTCTGGTTACTGCTGGTGCCGGATGAGGTGGATTTGTGGATTGTCTTGTCTGACATTAATTTGTGTCTTGCAGGCTTGGGAAGGGAGAGCTTATGATTACTGTATGGAGAATTTGAAGAAAGTGGGCTTCCCCGTTGACGGTCTTGCATTTGACCCCGACTTGGTATCATCTCTAAACAAGTTGAAATTTTTACGAGTATTTACATTTATGCAAGTCATAAGATCTTTGATTTACAGTTTTCTTCCCCACTTTTGTTCTATATTTTCATATAGGTTATTAGAGGCCTTGTCATAGACAAAGAGAATGGAAACTTGGTGAAGCCTGATCGATTTGGTTATGTTAAAAGGGCTATGCATGGCACAACCATGCTATCTAATCGAGCTGTAAGGTACACTTGGATCCTTTTTCTGATTATCGAGAAACAGTGGAGAATGTGACTCACTTTTATTGTCATCCCATGGATTTATGATTAGTCTCACACTGTAAATACAAATTCAGTATTCTGATAAAACTAACAATAAGGTTCCAAATGAATGTCCATATGTATTATATGCATTACTTTGTAACATTGTGTATACGGCGCTTAGGTTCTTCCAGCATGTAGCTTCTTAGTATATCATTTCTGGAAAAGTATATTCTATAGTGTGGCCTAACTTTCTTTCATTGAAGTGAGATGTACGGGAGGGAACTGGTGGACCTCCGGAGGGAAACTCAATGGGAGTTCCTTAATACACTGTTCTCTGTCTCAGAAGCTGTGGCTTATATGCAGGTATCGCCTTATCGGTGTTTTTCTTTGCTAGATCACTGTTTTAAACATTGTTGTTATTATTTTTCAGATTTTACTTGTGTAGATATGACTCTTCATTCTTTCAGATGGTTGACAGATTGGATGATGGAACCATAGCCGCAGAAATTGGTCCACTTGATTATAAAGGGCTCTATAAGGCAATATGCTCTGCCTCAATTATATAGGGCTTGGGCTTTGGTTTTTTCTTGCTCCTTTTTAACTTTTGACATGATTTCAGGCTGTTGGAAGAGCCCTCTTCCGGGCACATGTCGAGGGTCAACTAAAGGTTAGTATATATATTTATTATTTGTTTATTGGATAAGAATCAGATATTGGTTCATGAAAAAGAACTGATTTGGGCATATATACAGAGTGAAATAATGTCTAAGCCTGAACTGTTTGTGGAACCTGATCCAGAATTGCCATTAGCGCTTTTGGATCAAAAAGAGGTTTGTCTTATAGAATCTCATCTTTTTTGCATAGCATGTGGCTATTATTTAACTCCTAATTTACTTAGACTTATTTGTGCATTAGGCTGGTAAAAAGCTTCTGCTCATTACCAACTCAGATTATCATTACACAAACAAAATGATGCAGCATTCCTTCAACAGATTTCTTCCCAATGAGATGGGTTGGAGGGATCTATTTGACATTGTAAGTCAACATCATCCATCTAGTTTTAAGTTTGTGCTACATTGAATAATAATTACTCTTGGGCCTCTGCTACAAAAGTCTGATAAATAGTAATGATCTTCAGATTTGTAACGAGGTGTCAACAGCAGTGAGTTACACTTTTTGTTTATTACGCTCATATGCAGGTAATAGTCTCTGCAAGGAAGCCAGAGTTCTTCCAAATGTCACACCCAATGTATGAGGTAGTGACGGGTGAGGGCCTCATGCGTCCATGCTTCAAGGCTAAAACAGGTGACAATGGCTAATGTTCAGTACTTCTGCTTGTTTAGCACTGAATATCTTAAACTTGTTTGAGCAAATGTCGTTGAACATGCTTTGAATGTGTCTAGGATAAACAATTTCGGAGGCAAAACTGCGTGTGCTTGTATGGACAATAATGTCTTCTCTTAGTCTTGATAAATGACTGGTGACATATAGTAGTCATGACTCAAAATTTGTAGTAAACTTTGTTGTGCCGAAGCACACCAGCTGGTCACACATACACAAGTGTCAGTATTGCAGATATTCCCCCCACTTTAGCCACCTGGGAGATAAATGGGTATGGGATTTTAACAAAAGGCCTCGGCAATAGTGTGTGTGGTATCACTTCTTATAAACCAATAGATGATTATCCTCACTTCCGATGTGGGACTCAATTGTGGCTCTAATCTCAGCCACCAAACTCCAAGAACTTTATGTGCACGGAAGAAATACAGTGAATGTGCAGGGATAATACCTGATTGGATACACATCTTCATGGCTATAGTAGAAGAATTTGGGTGCATGTATTAAGGCGCACAGCTTGCCAGGATCGCCTGACTATTCATCTGCGCTTTGCAAAATTGCATTTATCAGATTATTTGATTAATTTATACTTAGTTGACATTGAATTAACAATCTCATTCTCATTGAAATGTCTTCTTTCTGCAGGGGGCTTGTATTCAGGGGGAAGTGCTCAGATGGTTGAGAATTCCCTAAATATCCATGGAGATGAAATACTGTATGTTGGTGATCATATCTACACAGATGTAAGTCAATCCAAAGTTCATCTGCGATGGCGAACAGCATTGGTTTGCCGAGAATTGGAAGAAGAGGTTTGTGTAGTTGATTTCTCTTTACATGCAAGAGTTGATAAAGGGAAAGTGAAACTAACAATGTGGCATAACTCATAATATAGTACTGCCTAGAATAAACATCGAGACTACAAAATAAACCCGCCTTTATATAAATATTTCTGTTATTCCAGAGACCAAACACCTGCGAATGAAATTTGTAATTTGGTGTCCTAGTAATTGAGATTTTAATATCCTTGGACTGTTGAACGCTGATAAACGGCTCCATTTGTTTCATGAAAATTTGGAAACTGCAGTATAGTGCTTTGATTCAAGGCCGGGGTCATAGAGCAGCACTAGTAGATCTTATAAACCAAAAGGAGGTCGTAGGGGATCTTTTCAACCAACTTCGGCTCGCCTCACAAAGGCGAACTAAAGGGCGCCCTGCTCAGGTAAGCTTTATCTTATGAATTTTGGCTTATGTTTCTAGTTAGCTAAATTGGTTTTGTTTTGAATCATCAGCATTCAGCAAGCAATGTGAATGCCTAATCGAATAGTTATGGAACGTAGTGCTTCTTAATTTATCTGAAATTTTCTGTACTTTCAGACCCTTGCCGCAACAAACTTGGAGGATCAAGAACTCTCAGAAAGCATGCAAAAGCTACTTATCGTTATGCAAAGACTAGACCAGAAAATTGCTCCAATGCTAGAAGCAGATGGAGAGCTCTTCAACAAAAGGTAAGAATTGATTTTTCATTTCGAGGGTTTATCTGTGGAAAATGTTTCAGTCATGTGAACATACAGTTGACCTTGTGAACCTGCTGTGCATTAGGTGGGGATTTCTTTCCCGTGCAGGTTTCTGGGATAAAAGCCATTTGATGAGGCAAATTGAGAAGTATGTACTTTCTTCCGACATGTTCATCTTTCGTTAATGTGAACGGACGTTAAAATTGAAATTATGAGTGTCCTCATTGACAGTGATTCTCTCAATTCCGTTTCCATCTTTACAGGTATGCTGATATATATACCTCCAGGGTGTCCAATTTCCTACATTATACACCGTTCATGTATTTCCGATCACAGGAACAGGTAACTCAACTATCACGGCTTTCTTGTATCGTGCTTTCTGTGAACTACTAAACACCATAGGTTAAATTGTTAGAGAATGAACCAAACTGTCTTCTTCTCGTGCAACCCTGCACGATGAAATGCTGACAGAGAACATGTGGGTGTGCCTCCACTCTGCGTTCAAACTCGGGATTTTTTGTAACCAAAATTCTGATGCGTGATAACAATGTAAAAAGAGAGACCTACAAACTCAAAGAACATGCAAATAAGCAATATTTTACACGCAGACGCAACCCTATTGTTTTCATGGCTACGGCCTTTGAACGAACACTTATATGCCTTGCCTTGTGCCTTTCATCCCTGCAGACACTTGCTCATGATTCCTACTCATACTACTGTTCGAGGTTTAATGGGTCTGCCATGGACGATGAGGTGAACTTTATGTCGTAAAAACTGCAATTTTGTTGTAAATATTGATCAAGCTGACCAAGTTTATCACATTGATTTTTATTAGAATATTCGAGTGTTGATCTGTATGATGATCCGGCATGAAACAAATAATGCTTTCCATTTCACCCCAACTCAGTTAAGTTCTCCAATGATCAGGGGCTTGTTTAGGTCCTCGAGCGTTTATCTTTAGTGACGGATTTTACGACACAAATGTTATTTAACTTATTTTTACTAATTTCACCATTATCAATTCAACTATGTCAAGGCACAAACGAATGAGGAAAATCTACATATTAAACCGAATATCTCACGACTCTGGCATCGTTTGAGAACAATTTATATGAAATGGATTAATTATTTAATTATTATATTACCTTTCGATTCAATAATGCAACGTGTTAGTTTTTGCCTACGGAGAGGCTTAAACGTGACATCGTATTATTGAACCCGCACGCTATAACACACTAAAATAACGACTTAATCCAATTGTAACAAGGTCCTCTGTAGGATTTAGAAGGGTTTATATTAGAGAAAGTTACATAGGATAAGGGTAAGAAAATGGAACCTATCCCTCAGGAAGCACTGTCGTTTCCAAATTTACACGACTTGTCGTTCATACCTTTGTCAAAGATCAAATGGGTTTAAGAAGAAAAGGCAGAAGCTGAAAACAAGAAGCAATCTGGAAATGGAGATGAAGAAGCTGAGATGGGCAATGGACGGCAGCTTTTGGGACCTCGACATGTCAACTCCGAGGACCCTCGACGGACTCGTCCGACCCGTTCCCGGCGACCCACTTCCTCTGGGCCTCACCCGAGGCCCCAGGATCTCCCGGCCCAAGCAAATCGACTTCATGCAGCGCTTCATGGCCTCCAGTTTCGTCCCTTCCTACGCCGCCGCCAACGGCTTCAATCTCCAGCGAGTCCTCACCCTACCCATTGGCGACAATTGGTACCCGCCGCCAAAACCCACCTCAATTTCCCTTTTGCATTTTTCAGGCTGAATCACTAATTCTCGAATTGAAAAGCTCTCTGTAGGTTAGGGACGTTTCTGGGTCAGTTCAATTTGCAGCGGTTCATCTCCGCCGTGAAAAAGAGTGGGAAGGAAGCGCCGCCGGACTCTGTATCTTCGTGGATGCAAAGCATTGGAACCCACCTGCGAGAGAAGTCCCTGTACGCCCTCTCCTTCTGTTCTGAGTTTTGGCTAACAGCTGATGACACATTGGTTTTGAGTGTGGACGGTTATGGCGATGACAAGAAACCCCGAAAGAAAGCACTTTTTCAGCACAAGGTGCTTTTTTTGATTTGGAAAATTCTCGATTTTGTGCCCTTGTTGCTGAATTTGTAGTAATGCTGTGAATAATCATGTACATTGCAGTTTCCTCATCACAATTTGACAGTGGAGGCAGTTTGGCCCGGGCTTTTCGTTGACAAGCCCGGAAACTATTGGGATGTGCCATTCTCAACGTCACTTGATCTGGCTTCGGTTGCTTCTGACTCCGGGGCCAGTTATCGTGTATGTGCACGTCATAATTCAGGGACACCCGAGCGGTTTGACTGTGGCCAGAGCGATGGAGTTCCTGTTACCCTGCTTCCCGGTTTGTCTGTCACAAGTGCATTTTCCTTTAAGAAGAACTTTGCGCTTTGGAGGAGTCATGCTCAGAAGTTGAGAATGGTCCAACCATTTGATGTATTCCTTTCAAATCCTCATGTTTCGGCTTCCGGGATTATTGGTAAGGCACTTCCTTTGCTGAATTGTTCAGGTAGTTGATAAGGAAGGATTAGGGAAGGAAGAAGAGGATTAGTTTTTCTATAAGAATTTAGTTAAACACCCTTTTGCTTATATAAAAGAGAAATCTTTTTCCGGAACGTATAAGAAACCACCAGTTGTAGCATTAGTAATTTAGATGTTTGCTCGTAAATTGGGATCAAGTAGTCCTGTGCTCTTTGCTGTCGAATACAATTTTTGTCAGAGTTGTCTAGTGGCATGTACTCTTAACTGTACAGAGGAGTAGGGGGTGGTTGTGTCTTGTGTGCAGAAACTGCAGTATAATTTTGCTTATGTTCATTGTTAACAAACCTATGACAATTAGGTGTAAGGTCAGTTGGGTCAAGTAGTTTTATTGCTCATGCTTATGATGCCAAACTGATGCATGCAACTCTTGCTAATTAGTATTTTTCAAATTCATTGTTTCAAACATAGGTGCTGTGATGACTGCCTCGTTTGGTGATAGTTGGGTTAGGTCACAAATTGCAGACGATGATCCTCAGGGTTTTAGAGGTTTTAGTTTTCAAGCTCCTGGAGTAAAATCTGCCTTTCTAGCAGATATATTTGCATCAGCAACATTTACAGCCCAGCATGGAAACTTCCAAAGGCTATTCCTAGATCTTACTCGCTTTCATGCCCGCCTGGATTTTCCTTCTGGTTCTAAGTTTCTTTCAGGTGCAGCACATCTAGCACAAGATTATTTCAATTCTCAACAGCCAAATTTGGAAGCTATTCAGGACATTTGCCCCAATGCCACACTTTCTCTTCAGCAGCAGGTACCTATACTTCTCTTGTACTAATTCTATCTTCCACTTTGGCAGAACTGACGTCAATTGCAATTTTAGAAAGAGAAAAACTCTAAGCTTATAAGTTGAAAAACTTGGTTCTTACACAGTATGTTCCTGTGTTGAACTTGGGCTGCACCATCGTAGTAACTAGGATTGCTTCTGTTTTGGATGTTGAACCTGAATGGGGTTTGACATGAATGTTAGCTCTGAACTGTAACGATTTCTGCATTTTCTTGCAGATTTATGGACCTGTCTGTTTCAGGGTTGATTCAGGAGTTGCAGTTGAACTAAAGAACCGAGACTGGAATATACGCTTGGACGAGCCGGTGTTTGCTCTGGAATACGCGCTGCAAGTCCTCGGTTCAGCCAAAGCTGTCGCTTGGTATTCCCCAAAGCACCAGGAATGCATGATAGAGCTTCGTTTTTACGAGACATAAAACCATGATGTCGTATTGTGCAGTGATAGGGTTTGTACTGTTGGATCGTTTTGAGGGAGATTCTCCCATTAATGCAAAAAAATTTATTCACCATTTCTAAATGTATTGTTGGGTAGTTACAAGTTAAAAAAAATAAATTATTATTGCCGATTTTCCTCCCGAGCTTGGAAGAAGCTGTCAATCTCCCCCGTCCCCGTCCCCCCACCCCGAACTTTAACTTTTATAATTAGTTAATTTCTCTTTGAATTTGAACCTTTTTTCTCTCATCCGACAAATACCTTCACATATTACTAATAGTACTTAACCATGATCACCTAATTGTGGCAGTGAGCTTTCATTCCGCATTTGTTCTCAAAACACGATTTGTCCCTCCAAATAACAAGGCAAATTTTAGGATCAAACATGCATGATTGCTCCATTTCCATCATTGTCGTAAAGAAAGTTGAAAACTTCTGAAACTCCAATGGATCCTTGTTCGTTAACTCTTGCTCTATATTTATTTTTTATTTTTTAAAGGGGAAGACTTTGACATTTGCTTCCATTGGTCGACAACATAGAATCCGAATCCTCCCCGGATCCTCTTTGTAAGGATCCTAGGAATCCGTGAATCGTGTCCGTTCATTGTACGTCAGAAATTATTTTAATTAAAATTAAACACAAACAATACTTGATAAAAACTGACCGCACGATATACGATGAACGAACATGATTCACGGATTCCCAAGATCCTCCGGATCCTTTTGGGACAACATAAGCTACGTTTGGTATGTGCGAAAAAAAGCTTGAGAATGGAATACTTTTGCCTATTCCATATTTATAAGTTCAAGTTTGGGAAATGATTTCGTGACTCACGAGAAAATAGAGGGAGCCCTAGGCGAGTTTTCGAAATGAGGCCCTAATATTCTCTGATTTCCGGTTCTTTGTACATTGATATGTATAAAAAAAAATTCATTAAATACATAAATATTCTATTTCCACATTCAATATCATTAAAAATTAATATAAAAAGAAGATAAATATACAAACATTACTTAAACATTAAACGGCTCATGTTTTTAGACTCAAATGTACTAAATGTTTGTAGTCGAGAGTCTAAGATTGAGAGTGAAGAACAATAAAACTTGATGATCAAGGGAGTCAAGAACAATAAAACTTGATTGATGAGTATAATGAATTCAACAACGCCAATTGTTTCTCTTGTGCTTTTTTCGTAAAATCAACATCACACTAACGAATCAAATACTAAAACAATCCATTGAATAAAAAATTATTGAAAAGAAAAATATAAATTCAAAGTTTTGATGACCTTAAAGTACAATCTTCGAGACCATATGATGGTTTAAAAATTCGATAGAAATGGGGAGATTGGGAAGTTGAAAGAAAAAAAGATTGCAAAGGGATTTGAATTTTATAACTTTATATGCATTTGGACAGATGGATTGGGAGTTGGACAGATGGATTGCAGTAAATTTGAAAAACAAGAAAAATTTAGTGACTAAAAAAGGCATCTCTATGTTTTGAACTCAACACTCCAAATAAAAAGAAAGCCAAACATTTCCACTACACCAACAAATGAATTATGATATCTCTTACTTTTTTTTTGTATTTATATGTTATTTACAGGATATAAAATTTTTTTGGGGCCCTTCGAAGTGAGGGCCCTAAGCGGGCGCTTACTTGGGCTACCCTCAGGCCGGCCCTGTCCACCCCCTTGGTATTCACTTTCCTTCCCCACACAAAACAAAAAAAATAATAGCTCGTACGTAATTTCTTGTCGTTATCAACCATAGGAAAGGAATTTTGCATTTCCCTTCCCAAGCAAAAGACATAAAAAATTATGGTCTGTTTGGTATTCTATTAAAAAAATTTCATTATTGTGCAAAACACTTCTTAAAAACATGTCTTAAGAACAATTTTCTTTAAAATTCAAAAACTTGTTGGGTATGAAATTCACAATTGTTTTTAAAGAAAAAAAAAATTAAAAAAACTCATCCTATAGTGTGAACTTCTAAATTCAAAGAGAGAAAAATGAGAGAGGATAGGGAGGAAAAGGAGAAAGAAGGAAAGAAGTGGAAGAGAAAGAAATAGGAGAGTGGATCGGAGGAGAGAGAAATATGAGAGGATCGAAGGAGAGAGAAAATTGGAGGAGTGAGAGAAATGATAGAGATAAAAGATGAGGGATTAAATGTGAGAGAAAAGGGAAGAGAGAAAGAGTGATCTTTAAAGTTAAAAACTATAAAAACAAGGGTTTTTAAGAAATAGGCTAATTCTTAAGTTAGTTTTGAATCCAGTTTTTAAAAAAAGTCATACCAAACAAGTTTTTAACACTTAAAACTTGAAAACTGTTTTTGAGTTTAAAAAGTTGGATTCAAATAGAATACCAATCAAGCCCTTGCATTCTGTGAATTTTTTTCCGCGTACCAAACGCAGCCTTAAGATATATGTTAACTGGTTAACACCAACTGTGACGCATGTAATAGGAAAAGTAATTAATAAAAAATCTTAACTGAGTAAAATGATGTGTTCTCAACAGAAAAATAAAAATAAAAAAACTTGGATTAAGGAACAAGAGATCGAAAGAGGATCCTCCCCTGAGCTTAGGATGGGGATCCTCATGACCAGGACATCTGGGCCGTTCAAACTTAATTCAACGGCTCCAAACAAGGAGATCCTCTAAAAATTATAATAATTGCAACCGTTAATTTAAATTTAAACGGTCCGGATGACCTAATCTTGAGGATTCCCATCCCGAGCTCAGGAGAGGATCCTCTTCCCAAGAGACCGCCATATCAACTTACGGATTACAATAAAATATATTTTATCCGTAAACGACACAAAATCATGGTGTATACACATACATTGATATTCATGATGTGCAATACGATGATCAACCGCGTTAGATCCGTGTGGGATGTAATTAGTAATTAGCAACAGAGATGTGAAGGCTTATGTTAGTATAATCCTCCTCATTAATTTTTTAATTTGGTGCATGCACTTGTCAATCGTCATAAAAGCAGAATGAGGATCCTCTCCGGATCCTCTTTGTGAGGATCTCGGGATCATCTAATTATGTTCATTCATCATATATCGTGTGCCTAATTTCATCAAGTATTATTTATATTTAATTTTAAATAAAAAAAATTATAATAATTTCTGACTGATATATAATAAACTAACATAATTTGAGAATCCCTGTGATCCTCACAAAGCGGATCCGAAGAGGATCCTCATTCATAGAAGCAGACATAACAATTGCAACGTTAGTTTTTTCTTTTTAACAATTAAATATTAATTTTTATGCACACAACTGTTGTGATAAAAAGAATTAATTAATTTCTTAATTTTAAAAACACCTCAAGATTCGTCATTTAGTACTACAGTCTGATGGTATTGCTCTTTACTTGTAAGTGAGAGATCTTAGGTTCGAATTTCGTAAATAGGGAATTCGTTACCAAATTAGATTACCTATTATGTGACATAGACGAACCCTCTCCTTAATGTAAAATATATCGTTGTACTAAAAAATTAAAAAAAATATTGAAAAAAAAAAACACGTCAAGAATCTTCCGTACTTATACAGTACAAATTGTATACTTCTGCACCGCTGTCATATGATAAAATTTTCAAATAACGAAATGCATGACTTATGATTTATAATTATTTAACGTACGTAATTCGTCGTTAGACATTATTTTTTTATGTTTTTCTCTAATGGACGTTGAATATAAAAGATTATCTATGTTACTCCAATTCTTAATTGCAGAGGTTGCAGCATAAATTTGGTAAGGTTGTTGTCTTAACTTTGTATATTGTGTGTTACTAATTAGTCAACACCCCTGATAGTTGGGATTAAGGTGGTTGAGTTGAGTTGTTTTGTTGTCTTAGCATCCTGGCCACTAAGATCGATGATGCAAGACACTACAAATTGCACTGATTGACCCTTCAAATTCATGGTTTCAATACATAGGTGCTGCTATGACTGCAGCTGAACCCCATGTATAAATAGGTTAAAATTTGGGATACACGTTTTTGACATTCATTTGTAGGAATTATTTCGTAACAATCCGAACCATCTTATTTTAGTACATCATTTATAGAACATTCTTACAAAAAAATTATACAAATTTAAAATCATTAAGACATTCATTTATAGTGAAAAAAATGGACGAATATGGTTTTACAAAGAAACCATAAATTTAATCATACGGTCATATAGTTTCGGATTTAAGTGATTTTTAGTAAACATGATCTTTGTTTGATGTTTTATTTTCCAGTTACATAATCATACGGTCATACGGTCATATCTTGATGCAATTGTTAAGTTTTTTTTTTTTTATAGATTTTGTTTGATGTTTTATTTTCCAGTTACAACCTGGATATGTCTAATAATCCAATCTAACACAAGAATTTAAAGAAAAAAAATAACCTTAGAATTTGAAGTTCAATTACTTCTAGTATTTGCATGGTGCTTTATTGCACTGGCAGAAAACAATAATATCTATACACCTTGGGCGGGTTTGTTGCAGGACAAAACAAATGACCAGGGGAGATAACCTAGGAATCACTCAACCAGGGGCAACGGAACTCGCTCGTGTTGCTAATCGTGGATTCACTCACACGACCAAGCCAAACGCTTGATTTTAGAAAGAGAAAACACTCACTTCAAATGCACAAGGCAAATAAACTATTTTTCATTCATTCAAGTCCCCTTTCTCAAGGGGTTAGTACATATATTTGTAAGGGATACAACACAATGAAACTCTAGTCCGAATTGGACTTTTGCTCTACCACAAAAATATTTAAAATGTTCTTAAATGACTACTTAATTATTTGTGTTGCTCTAAAACAATTAAATATATTTGATGGTTCCAATACGCATGAGACTTTTGGTAGATTCCAATACATGCATGAGAGCTTTGGTTACTGCATCATTCTCCTCTTCTTTGAAGAAACTCGTCCTTGAGTTTAAATCTTTGTTGACTCCATTATAATATTTGGTTTTCCGCTAGAAGATCATGGCTGATATTTTTCATCCGTTTGAACATCAAATGGTTGAAGAGATTAGCTTGGTTGATTGGAATTCTCCACCAATTTATGACAAGTATGTTGATGACGACATGGAAGAGATTAAGAGGATGCATCGACATCTCACCAATCAAATTTTTCGCATCAAAAATCGACGACGAGGCGTTGTGGTTTCCAAAAGGGAGGGAGGCATTTGTTTGCAATGTGATGACCTTTTTCATGATTACGCTCTGTGGTTTGAGTCAACTGAAGAAGGAGATTTTTGTTCAGCATTTTACGATGAAGTGGCACAAGATACGATTAGTTTGGATTATCTTAGTTCAAATTATGGGTGTGAAAATATTGAGGCTTCGTCTTTAATTCATTTGAGTGTTCCTCCCTTATTTGATCGTTACTTGAGTAATTGTGAAATTTGTGATGATTTTAGCTTGAGTAATAACAAAAGTTTCGGTGGCAGAGAAGAAGGGTTTTCATCTCACTAATCTTTGAAGGAAGTCGGTGAAGTTGCTGAAGTGGGAGATATCAAATTCCAAGATATTGTTGATATGAAAGAAGATGCTATTTATGAATACATTGATTTTATTGGTTTTGATGTTTTTAATTGGAAGGCTTCTCAAGTTTTAGTTGATTTAGTCAATCAAATGAAGATTGATATCAGTTGGATTGCAAGATTTTTCATGGAGTATGAATTTACCATTTCAAGAATAAGAAAATATTCCAAGTACTTATTCGCGTGGAAAGGTAAAAATCAGTTTCAAGATTATAACGGAGTCAACAAAGATTTAAACTCGAGAACGAGTTTCTTCAGAGAAGAGGAGAATGATGCAGTAACCAAAGCTCTCATGAATGTATTGGAATCTACCAAGAGTCTCATACGTATTGGAACCATCAAATATATTTAATTGAGTTTTAGAGCAACACAAATAGTTAAGTAGTCATTTAAGAACATTTTAAATATTTTTGGGGTAGAGCAAATTTCATTGCGTTGCATTCCTTATAAATATATGTACTAAACCCTTGAGAAAGGGGACTTGAATGAATGAAAAATAGTTTACTTGCTTTGTGCATTTGAAGTGAGTGTTTCCTCCTTCTAAAATCAAGTGTTTGACTTGGTCGTGTGAGCGAATCCACGATTAGCAACGCTAGCAAGTTCCGTTGCCTCTGGTTAAGTGATTCCGGGTTATCTCCCCCGGTCATTTGGTTTGTCCTGCATCAAGGTTGATCCCCATCAATTACCCCATAATATTAAATTATTTAATCCACTAACGCTATTGTTTGTCCAAAAAAAAGCTATATATATAATATACTATGAATCCCTTAGACCTACTTCAATCGTTGGAGTAAAATTCAAATTTTAGGTTCTAAATTTACCCAAATTTGCTCCAACCCTTGGGGCAAATATGAGTTTTAACCCAAAACTCATTTCTGGGGCAAATTTAGCCTAGGATTTCCCCCGGTTAGTGGGGCTGGCCCACCATATATATCTATTTTTTTAGTTTTATATTTATAAATTCATTGAATCCAACGGTTAAGATCTAATATGATCAAATCCAAACGGTAAAAAAGAAGATCCAATGGTCCAAATTTAAATCTAACAGATAAAGTAATTAAAAAAACATTATTTTATGTGTTTCATATTCTTTTGTTTCACGAGTTTCATGGTGTCAGTTTAGTGATTTTTCAATATTTATCGAAATCTATATATTTTTAGGTTAAAATGTTCATAAAATTAAATTAGGATAGTCTACATAATTTTTTTTTTAAAGTTACTTTAGAAAAAAAAAATATCCTAAATTCCTTATTTAATAATCTCATACTAAAAATTTAACCTAGAAGGATTGTGAGAGAAAAATTGTTTCTGGGTTAAAATCTAAACATTTTAGGTTAAAATTTTTAAGTTTTAACTCAAAGGTTGGAGATAGTCTTACAATTACCCTTGACGTTACTGCATATCTCATTTAATATAAAGTTGTAATGTTCTTTAGTGCGGAACACTTTTTTTCTTCAAACTGATTATGTACTTATTCATTAATTAGTCAACATCGTAATCTTTTTTTTTTTAAATTGTCAATAATAGTGCAGCAAAAAGAAAAAATATACCAATAATATCACCTGACCGAGAAATTATTAGATAGTACTGTACTACAACGTCATTTGTGATACTTCCATTTAAAATTTGACATGTGTATTATTTTATCCCAGCTGAATCTATTATTTATTTAAAAAAATTAAAAGTAAATTAAATACCTGAAAAAAAAACCCAGAAATCCGGCCACCCTCCGTCCCCGACAGGTCCCCCTACCAGTCCTCCTCCTCCACGCCATAGCTGTGGATTAATCATATTGAAAACCCACTGAAGGGTTTTGGGGATTAATCATATTGGTGGGTTAATTTGTTATATCCTACAACGAAGATAACAATGAATTTGAAAACCCAATCGATTAATCACATCGGTGAGGTCCTTTCTGCAAATCCTAATTCGGAGTAAATTTCTGAGTACCTTTTTTTTTTGGATACTAATTTCTGAGTACCTTTGGTGGCAGCTGTGTTAGTAGAACGACGTCTCTTACAGATTTGTGAGTACCTTTCAGTGGGTTCTTATAAGGGAAACACTTAATTTGGTGAACCCTAAACCCTCTTAAGAAATAGTCTTAGACGAAATCTGTATGGAGAAAGAGGGGACGAGAGAAGGACGATGGCTGCTATGGCCACCAGTGGCATGCAAGTCGGGTTGGAGCCTTGGAGGTGGAGGACTGGAATGGGGACTTGTCGGGGACGGAGGGCGGCCGAATCGCTGGGTTTTTTTTTTTTTTTTTCTTTTCTTTTTTTCTCAGGTGTTTAATTGACTTTTAATTCTCTAAAATAAATTATAAGTCCAGCTGGAATAAAATAGTACACATGTCAACTTTTAAATAGAAGTACAATAGATGACGTGGTAGTACAGTACTACCTAATAATTTCTCCACGAATCAGGATCCTTTCCGGATCCATTCCCTAGGGATCCCACAATCCTATCCGTTCATCGTATATCGTGCGATCAAAAATTATTTAAAATTTAAAATTCAAATATAAATAGTACCTAACGAAAACTGACCGCACGATATCGGACATGATTGCAGGATCCTTAGGATCCCTAGGGGAAGATCCGGCGAGGATCTTGATTCTTTCTCCACTTGGCGGAGCATTATTAAGAATGTGCAAATCCAAGTTCACCCTATTCCATTCATACAAGAAAATGAACAGCATAATTCACCAATGTAGGGATGGGTAGAAAGTAAGAAACACACCGAGTCACTGACCATTGATGAAATTGATAGCTAGTGACGGATCACTTTCAACACTATTTACTAGATTTTTTGAAAAGAAAGAAAATCAAACTGATGGATCCTTGTTCGTTGACTCCGTACAAAATAACTAAGATTGATAACTCGATAAGCATAAGAACTTTGGATTATTACAACAACTGGCCATATACGTGGAAGAAAACTTTGATCCTTAGAAAAAATTAAAATGTACGACTTTGACTTTTGCTTCCGTATTCGTCGACAAAATAATCTCTCCGCGCGAAAATGTTGATTAATATTTATATATATTGTTAATTTGGTTGCATGCAGTTGTCATAGAAGCTGACAGTTATCGATCACACCGTACATTTTTTCTTAGACAGGGAAATATTACTTGTTTAAAGAATTAATTAATTGATTGATGTCAAACAACTACATTTTTCCGTACTTATACGTACCAGTTGTAGTATCTGCACGTTGTCTGTTATAGTAATAAGATAACTTGGTTGACAAATTCCACAAACCCTAGCAAAAATCTTATATATCGTCAGACAACGACAAAAGAACGAAAAAAAAAAAAATTTCACCTTATGCCGAAAGCAAATATAAATACATGGATGTCTATGGATGTCTGTAGAGAGAGAGAGAGAGAGAGATGGCACGTTCCCTTGAAGAAACGCCAACATGGGCTGTATCAGTTTTTGCTTTGATTTTCTTCTTCCTATCCTTCCTCATCGACACTTTTCTTCACCTTTTAACAAGGGTATGCATGTACTTACTACTGTATTTATATTATGTTACTGTCATATTAATCATGAAACATGAGATGGTTTCGAATGTAATTGGTTTTTGTTTCATGGCAATCAGTTTCTCAACGGGGGGAGAAGAAAATCCCTAAACAGGGCTTTGATAAAGTTCAAAACAGGTTATTGCAAGCCTTTGACTTTGATTGCACTCTACTCTATTTGCCACGAATTGCTAGTTGTCTTTCTGCATTTCTCAATTAGTCGAAAGTCTCTTATGATTATTTTTTTCAGTGGAAGTTCTAGCTAAGACGCACAATAACCATTTACTTTGTTCTTAACTCATTTTCTTGTACTTCAATATAGAAATGATGAAACTGGGTCTCATGTCACTGCTTCTAACGATATCAGAAGAACCAATATCACAAATCTGCGTTGGCCAAGCTGTGGCAAACACTTTTCTTCTATGCAAATATCCCGTTAACTCCTTAGACGTAGAACCTGCTGTCTCATCAGCCACGCAAGTCTTAGGCTCAAATTCCACCAATCACTCTAAGGAAGTCAACGATCAAAACTATTGCGAGGCAAAGGTACAATTTATAGTTTATACCTAATCAAGCTTCATATGATAGTAATTTCATCTGATATGTACGTTAATATGTAACGTAGCACGTGTTAAAAAACAGTTGATGTATAATTGTATACAACTCTTGATCTGAATACCAGAATTTTTAATTTGGTTCAACCAATAATAATCAGTCCAAAAATACAGCTACCATGATACCATCCATTATATTATATTCTTTCATCCATCGTACTACTACTACTAGTGCCAGTAGTGTAGAGTCAATGGCAGTTAATTTCTTTCCCTTTAATGACCTTACTTAATTTCTTTCTTCTCCTGCGGAGCCTTGAGAAAGTAACCAACGTCAGGTTGATAATAATAATAATAATAATAATAATGATAATATGACTTAATTAATAATAATAATAATAATAATAATATCATGGGATATGGTCATTTGGGATTAATATGTACATTTTTTAATGTGGTATTTAGGGGATGGTTCCTTTATTGCCAAGGGCGGGAGTCTTGGAGCTGAACATCTTAATCTCTCTGGTGGCAGTTTTTCATGTGCTCTACTGCATCTTAACCATGTTTCTCGGGATGGCCAAGGTATCAAAACAAGTATCTTGCAATGTGGGTAACTCATATGTACATCCTTTATATAAGGCTAATAATACTAGTAATATTATTAAGGATAACGCTTGTGTTCCCTTGCTTACGAATAACGAATTTTTATCGTCCGAACATCATAACCGGAACATTTTATTCATTTTCTTTGTCATCATCTAAAAATTATATATACAAAAAAAATATTCAATCTAGAGAGCGTTTAATCATCCATATGTGTTAAACCAAAATCAACGGTTTTGGTAACAAGTAATATCTTTATGATGAACTGTCCATTTATTTTATGCATATGAATGTCTAAAAGATCTTCAAATTGAATAATTTTTTGCATATATGATCTTTAGATGATGATAAAGACAATGAATGGTTCCCATTATAATGTTCAAACGGTAAAAGTTCATTTATTGTAAGTGGGGGAGGGGACACAAGCATTAACTTATTAATAATATTCTTATTATTTTTTTAGAAGGATAATACTTGCATTCCTCTCTTGTGGGATGAGCTCATTTTCCCCATGTGACTAACGTATCTTAACCGTTCAAATTTCATAATCGGAACCATCCAATTTCTTAATCTTCATTTAAAAATCATCCTTACAAAAAATCATTTCATTTGCAAGCACATGATGATAAAGTTCATAACAACAACAATCAATAAGATTATTATTCCCCATGTTTTAGCTTAGTGTAATCGTATTACGGTATTAGCCATAATTTAGTTATCATCATAATTAGTATTTATTAGTAGGATGGTGATATGCTAGAAACACAAAATTAACATATTTGTTTACAAACTGCCCACTTTTATTAGAGTCTGCCATCAAGTTGTGTCAATTTTTGTGTCCGACTAACTTTATTCTTTTTGGAAACATCACATTTGTCTATTTATCTAATCAAAATTAAATGACTACCTATATGATTTTGGAGAATACTTGCATCCCATGAGAGGGGATACACATATCTCTCCATTTGCGAATAACGTATCTTGAGCATATAAAATCAACAATCGAAATCATTCAATTTCTTAATCGTCTCTTGAATATTATTCTTAAAAAAAATCATTCGATTCGAAAATCGTTTAATCGTCCAAACATAAAAAATAAATAAAATGGTTCATCATGAATACGTTACTAGTACCCACAGTTGATTTGTTCTATACATTTCAATGACTAAAAGATCTTCAACTCAAATGATTTTTGTATAGGGGTGATCTTTAAATTAAATTAAAAAATTAAACGGTTCCGATTATGAAATTTGTACGATGAATACATTGTATGGAGAGAATGAGCTCATCCTCACAGAGGGGGAACGCAAGTATTATCCTATGATTTTTGTTTGAGCTACTTAATTTTTCGAGAATGCTGTCTCCAAATGATAATTAGTTTTGCAACTAAATTCTAATTAAATGTATTTCTCACTTACAATCTTATTAGGGCTCGGTTAATGATGTTGGCATGCATGCATGTGCTTTCTTCTTATAATTAAAGATTTGCGTCTTATAAGTTTATAACTTTCATCGAATTTTGATTCTGAGAAAAAACAGATGGGGAAATGGAATGCGTGGGAGAATGAGACTCGAACACTTGAATATCAGATCCTTAATGGTAACTCTAACTCTTTGCCTCTGTTCTGTAAGACTGTATATAATAGTTACTCAGTATATATGTATTTACGCTCCACGCGTCTGAGGAAATTTTGTTATGTATATACAGATTCAAGGAGGTTCCAACTCATTCACCAAACTCCTTTTGGGAAAAGACATTTAAAGTTCTGGAGTAAACATCCTCTGCTGCTTTGGCCTGTGAGTCATAATATAATATTTGGATCCTTACGCCTGATTTCTTAATTTCGTACAGTAATTTCAATACTTCATACTGTTTTTTAATTAAAGGAATAGGGATTCGAAATCGGGACTTATTCCAATATTACGTAAGAGAAATATTTCAAACAAAAAGATACAAAAGATTATAGTAATTTTTTGTTAGTTTAATACTAGACAAACATATACATATATTGAGATTAATTTAATAGGAAATTAGTTCATACTAAACAAATGTTTTGACTTTTTCATTAAAGTCGAAAACTGGGTGTTAGTTTGAGTTTTCTTTTTGTTCCTTGTAGGTGCTATATTTTAATACGTAAGCATTTAGTTTAGGTACAAAGTTGTAGATTCATAGGTTATATATATATATATATATATATATATATATTAATGCAGACCAAATTAAAAATTCAATCCAAAAAGCTTTTATACGACTATCTGTTCATAAAATTTTGATGTTATGCAACTATTAATATTTCTTGTTTTCTCTCCTTGCATTGCATGGTTTGTATAGGTTTGTTTTGCTCGACAGTTCTGTGGTTCAATCTCAAAAACTGATTACATGACTCTGCGGAATGGTTTCATTAGGGTAAGCAAGATCAAATGTCATGCGTTGGCCTCGATTTAAAAAAAATGTAAAAACACATGTGTGTGACTAATTTCTTATGTTTCATGTTTGACTTCACAGGCCAACTTTACAGACGGCAACTTCAATTTCCTGAGATTCCTTGCAAGAGCTTTCGATGACGACTTTGAGCAAGTGGTTGGCATTAGGTACGAAAAAAAACTCGCTTTTAATAACGAGAGAATGTCATATACATAATGTATAACACTTTTAACAAATGAATAGGATATAGATGTGAATTAAGTCAGTTGATTATGACAATACATCATTTCTCTTTGTACCTAATTAATTTCAAATCTTCGTTGTTTAAGTAAATTTAGAGTAGTTTAGAATATCTTGTAAAAGAAACAAAAAGCCTGATATTTTGGGAGACTCTTACTCATCAATCATTTGCCAAGTAGTAATACACAATCATATACCCCTAATCGATCACCAACTTGATTTAAATCATCTGCGCTATATTAACAACACAACCATTAATAATATACATTTTTCGTATCTTGCTACTCATGGTGATCACAAGATGCTTTAGCATGCTACAAATTATATGTAGAATATGACATTTTGGTAATCTCTTGCAGATTTTGGATCTGGCTCTTCTCTATCCTTTTCATATTTCTCAGTTCGCACGGTAAGAGTGGCTTAAGCTTGTTGGAAAAGAAAAGTAATATATATATATATATACACATATATATATGAAAACTTTAACGAAAAACTTCTGGTACTGTTCATTTTAACGAAAAACCATATTTTTACACTAAAAAGTCAATTCTGATAATATTCACTTTACCCTTTATTTTGTCCTTATCGTTAAAACTCAAAGTTTTCAAACCCCTTTCATTAATTTTCCTTATATATATACACACACACACGTATTATTTTATATTGATTGACGTTTAACATTTTCTTTGTCATGATATTTTTTTATTATTATTTGCAGTGTTTTATAATCATTATTGGCTGCCATTCATCCCCTTACTGGTACGGCATCTATTATACAAAACAAAACAAATTAATCAAGGCTTCAAGTTTCTATTTTTTTAATTACACATACATACATACATACATATATACATACATACATACATACATACATATATATATATATATATATATATATATATATATATATATATATATATATATATATAAAACACTGCCAACTTTTTGCCTTTTCTCAAAGATTGTTGTAGTCGTGGGAGCAAAGCTGGAGGTGATAATAACTAAAATGTGTGTGGAGAGCTGCAAGAGTACTTCTGTTGTTCGAGGACGTGTTTTAGTGCAGCTCAATGATGACTTGTTTTGGTTTGGTCAACCCAAATGGCTTCTTCACCTCATCCAATTCGTCCTAATCCAGGTATACTTCAATAATTTTTATTAGGAATGATTCTTAAATGGATATTTAAAAACTAGACGGTTTAGGTTATTCAACGTCGTTACAAACACATGCATGCATGGATAACTATAAATAGGGTATTCATAAAATAAAATACAGTTCTTGTCAAACGTTTTACTGTTGTTATTACCAGACTGAGAATTTGGTCACGCACATAAGTAAGAATTAATGACAGTTTATGATCTGCTTGTTACAAAACAAATTCACTTGATGATCTTCCTAATTATCATCAAGATTTAATGGCAGCCCCTAAATCTTGTATTTAAATTTTAAACAAGAACCACTGCAACAAAAGGGCCACTACGTTGGGATGTTTCATTCAGTTCTAATATTTTTTAAGAACCAATTCGATCAATGATCCGGATTTACAGTCTGACAACATGTGCCAAACAGTGGCGATGAAACATTTCCCTTGTAGTATTTCCAAATTATAAGAATGATATTGAATATAGCATTTGAACTGGTTTTGCAGAACTCCTTTCAACTGGCATTCTTAACCTGGACATGGGTAGGTATCTTATATAACTTGACAAATTCAAGCAATTTTTACTTCCTGTAATTAAAGCTGATCCTGTATATATTGCCAATTGTTACAGTTTGAGTCTGGTTCAGGGTCTTGCTTAAATCGCAAAAGTGAAATCATAGCCATAAGGATTACCATGGGAGTTGGTGTGCAGTTAATTTGTGGTTATGTGACCCTGCCTCTCCATGTCCTTGTTACCCAGGTAAAGACTTATCCCTCCTTAATTAAGTGACTATGATTTAATATGTACTTTGACACCTAGGATTGAATTAGATTGGATCGGAAAACTCACAGTATTCAAGGTATGTTGAAGGAAGAAATGATGAAATTTCCGTTCAACTTGAAGGTAGAAGATAGATTACTTATAAAGGATCTCATCGCTTCCAATCCCCACAAAATGAAAATTATTCACCTCAACCTTTACACATACCTTGAATTATATGATTTCTTCAATCCAATCTAATCGTGTGCACCAAACAAGAGTGTGAATCCCACTCCCACATCGGGAAATTAAGGGACCTTATATGTGATCATAAGGAGTTCAGTTCCTTCTTATATTGTCAATTAGTTTTACGGTGAAACGTGGAACGTCATTTGAAGGTCCTTCAGATGTAGTACCCTTAAGAAAATGTGGATATATATGAGATTGAAATAATTGAGATACAGAGAGTAATGGATAATAATTTCAAAATCAATGACATTTCTTCTTCTTTTTTGTTTTTCCTTTTCATTAATGGTTGGTTTACTTGACAGATGGGTTCTGGCATGAGGACAGCAGTGTTTACTGAATCTGTAGTTGAAGGCCTCCAAAACTGGCACAAGAAAGCAAGACAGAGTCTTTCCAAGAGCAAATCCATGTCAAGGAGCCACTCCCACTCATCGTCGCATCATGCACACAATTTTGACACAACTGAAATTTCAATCTCGGATAAAATAGTTAAGGAAGCTCCAGATTCTGATCAGCGTTTTCCACCTCCTGCAGCGATAAGCTCTTCTTTAACCTCTGAAATCACAGAAGAGGAAGTCCCACAAAAAGCTCCTCCAACCCCATATATAACAAGTTTATCCATTATTCCAGAAATCACCAAAGAGGAAGAAAATCCGAAGATCGTTGCAAGCACCGTGACTTATGATGGTGAGATATCTTTTGGGAGCAGTTGGAAATTCGAAAGTAGCAAGCGTCATGGGAGAGAGATCACTGAAGTGATAGATGAAGATCATGACTCTGATATATTAGCTACTTTTGATCAACAACCAGCTACAAGCACATAACTCTTTGTGCACCTTGTAAAATGCTTTACGATATCATGTTACTATTTGTATAAAATGAAATAAATAGGAAGTAATGATAGAGAGGGACAATACGTCGTTGATATTTCGCATTTAAAGTTTTAAACACTAATTCGACAATCTCCTAGAACATATAATCCGTCTTTCCTAATAGAGCTAGATTTCAGAGCATAACGTGGAGGATGATATTAAGCAATGTTCAACATTATGGACCAAAGTGATGAGTTTCGGAAACCTCAGTGACCGTGAAAATTTTAAAGCTGTCAACAAATCACCAGATCCAAAGGAAAGAATTATATGACACCTATAACAGAGACTGAATTTCGATGGTGAATAATCATGTTATTACTTCTTGTAAACTGCTTGGTACAACTGAAATTCTTAGTAGAATGGAAGCTTACATGAGCCGATAGTATAATGCCTACCAAAACTGGTTGTGGAGCAACTGGATGGAAGCCGTAGATGCTCCTCGTTATATTTGACCGTCACAAGACAAAGCCCATGAGGTGGAGTAACCATGGTATATTTGGCAAGCGCCCTCCGATCTTGTGTTGCCAATATCTTGGGAACAATATCAGGAGGAAGCGCTTCCCTTCCAATTTGAATCAGCAGAGCAACCTGCAGCGGTGTAAAAATGCAAATGCTTATACATCCGTTGCTTGGAACTAAAATGACATTAACTTTTGACGAAAATGGTTAAAATGAATGCTTCACCATGTTCTGGACTTGTCTGTATAAGAAGCCGGAGCCTTCAACTTCTAGCTGTAAAAGAGCTCCCTAAACAAGGATATGACTAAAGAATCAGTTATTTATTGATACAAAAATGAAAGACAAGTGCTAATCAAATTGGTTTAAGATGATTATACAGAAATATCAATCAATGAAAAGTAATGCAGAGAACTCTAACATTCAACTCCTGTTCAAGAAATCTTGTGGGTTTTGATTGCTACCATTTCAATGACATCAAAACGGAATATATGCTTCACTGGATCACGCACTCGTTCCTTCTGGGAGGCATTGACAAAAGCAGAGAAATCATGCTTTCCAATAAAATACTTTGCAGCTTCTCGCATAACAGCGGCGTTTAGCTTATGAGCACTATGGTAAGCATAGTGACGCTGAAATGGATCCATGAATGTGTCGTTATATATTTTGTAATGATAAATCTTGCTTTTCGCTGAAAAACGAGCATGGAATTCAGGCACTGCAGGGCTGATCTCCCTAACTCTGATATCATCAGGAAGAAGACCGTTAAGAGCAGCGTGAATGCTTTCAATGCTGTCATAGTTGAAAGGTGTGACAAAGTGTGCAACCTGAAAGCTCAACTGCAAGTAAGTCTGTGATATGTTGTTGGTTGTGAGAAAGTCAGACCTGACCCCAGGCATGTACTCCTTTATCCGTCCTACTTGCACCAACGAAATGAAGATCCTTCCTTTCCAACTTCGTCGCGCTCATTAGAGCATTCTCCACAAAGCACTGTATTGTAGGCGGTGAACTCTGGTATTGCCATCCTGTCACATTCATTGAGGTGTTGGGAGATGATTGATGCAGAAAGTTGGAGCTTAACATCAAGTTGAGAACTTTTGAAATGGGCATCTTAAATATCTCAAACTGGAGAGGTTCTTGGGTGTCACCGGTTGTATACAACCATAAACCTATCTCTCTCGTCCCAGGCGTGATGAGATAGACCCAAGGCAGACACATGATTATATATAACTGGTAATAACGCAGATTTTCTCCTCAAATTGACAACAAAGAATGACCTTCACTAGCACAAGTAAGATGCACAAAGTTGGAAGTTGAGGAAAATGTAAAATCCTTCTCAGCGGCGTTATGTCAAATATATCATAGAATCACTTTCTAAGCAGAGCTTATTGTCAGCAGAAACTTTTTTCTTTTATATACAAGCGATATTATACCTTAAACTAATCTAAATTGTGGGGAAGGGATTCGAAATCAGGTGCCCAGAAGAGCATATTTGCTCTAGCCAATGTTATTCTCATCGAAACTTAAAATCGAAAAATAATAAAGAAACCACTTTTTCTTCAATATTAGCAAAACCCAAGACTTGCCAACGCCTAAGAAAGCAAAGCACATCGCAATTGAAGCAGAAGGAGGGCAAAGCTATAAGCTTTAAATTTTAATGGAAGAAAGAAATAACCTGCATAACGGGTGCCGTCATAAGCAATCACCAAACGCCACTTGTACCCACCATCCCCTGTCTGCTTCCTTACCATTTGCTCTCCAAGTCCATCCTTTTTCTTCTGCAAAATTTACCCATTTCTGTTATCACCAGTGAGAGAGAGAGAGAGAGAGAGAGAGATTACCGAGCTGCTTATGGAAGTTGTGGGAATTGGAGGAGAGAGAGAGCCGTTAAGATTTGGAGGAGAAGGGAGGCCTACTACAACTACAGGACCACCCATCTTCTTATCTCTCCACTCAAAACCCACAAATGTCTATCACATTGTTTTCACTCATTACGTTGCAATTCCAAAGGGTTTAAGACACGGGAAATCAAATATTCAGCCGTTCGAAAAGTCGAAAGCAATGAAGAAGCAAGATGAACGGTCTAAAGACGCGGATGTACCACGAGTCCACGACTAAGCTGCAATCCCGATGCAGTGAATCACACAGGCAGATGACTCACCTGGTACGGCCTTACCGTCACTATGTGGTTTCGTGCTAATAAATAAAAATATGTGTGAATTTTTATTTATATATTTTTTTGTTATTGACATGAGATGTTGTTATATGACAGTAAATTTGTGTTAAGTATTTAAGTCAACATTTGTCTTGGTGATAAACGTGAGAAATATTTTTTAAGAGAGAAACTTACCTACACATGCCACCATAGTGTGATGTATGTTATGCGCAGGAGTTGAAACACATGCATCATATTATTGGCTCAGGATGCACAATGTCGCTCCACGGAGTGTAAGTTATTGATCGTATTTGAACTCAAACGTGTCATTGTGAAGTGATCATATTTCTTTTTACTTATAAATGAGATGTTTCACAAAGATCGTTATCAGTTTATTTCTCTACCTCTTATGATGAATATCTCGTTACATCAATAATAATTTAAAAAAAATGTCATGTCAACAATTACGCTATCTCGTTATATCAATAACATGTAGGTATTCTTTGTGTTTGTGTACTAGTTTGTTGAGTTTTACATGATCATGTAACATTTGAATGAGCATTATAATTTTGGTATGTTATGTACTTAACGAGAGAAATTTCGGCACGACTATTCTTATAAAACGTTTTGTACATTGGGTGAGATTGATGTAGAGTCGAAATAAGAAAATGATTCTCTTTCTTTCTCTCCTCTCCTCTCATATTTTACTTTTTACTTCTATTAAAAAAATTAATATAAGATGAAGATTTCAGTATCCGTTTAAATACAAAAAAAAGAAAAGGAAAAAATATTAAGATGCGAGAGAATCCTCTATCAAGAAAGGGGTGTCCTATGACTGAAGTGGTCGAAGTACCCTACCTAACCCAAGGCCTTATCGTTCTTTATCCAATGAAAACTACGGGACATGTGTAATCAGATTGGAAGACCGGGACACAATGTGCAGGTACACTGTCTACCGGATTGTAAACAGTGAAACATAGTCTCTCCAATTACATGAGGGCCCACGTCCATGTTATGTGGGCCCCTGCAATCTGATTGGATAGATAACCTAATCCAACAAGTCTAATCTACACACGGGTGCAGGCAATTACAAGGGCAAAGTCTTACCCGGTTCGCTCCCTCTCTCCAAGCTCTCCTTCGACTCTCATCTGTTTCAGAAACAGAAGGCGTCTCATAGATTCACCAGAGATATTCATCTCAGTCTGGCTTCAAGGTTTGATTTTTAATTTCCCCAAAATCTAGGGTTTCGATTTTTATTTTACTTGCAATTGTTTCGCATTAGGGTTCTTGTTTCCCGCTCTCTCGTCGTTGTTTAATTTTGTTTACTCGATAATTGATTTTTGTTTTTCTTTTACCTTTGATTGTACGCTAGATTTTATTGTACTCGTTATACTCAGGATTTTCTGAAATTTTTACTTGTGTAGATGGATAATTTCATGTTTATATGGAAAATAAATACATTGGGTATTTGGGATTTGTGTAATTTCAACATTTAGGGTATGGATATGTGCAAAGGTTTCAAACTTTGGCGTTAGTTTTGTGAATGTAGCTGGAACTTAGATTCTTTTCAACTGCGAAATTAAACCTGCTTATGTAATTTCAGAAACTTAGCTTCATTCTGTGTAATTTAGTTTCTTATGAACTATTAAATTCGACCCTCTTGTGTAAATTGTTTCGAGCAGTTTGTAGTTTTCAACTTTTTGTTATGATTTCTTGTGTATAAACATATACAAATGTCTTTTTGGGTGGTTAGGCCATGGCTGCGAAGAAGGTTATAGCAATATGTAAATTGGGCACAGAGTTTGTTATGGATAAGGATGGAAATTTATCGTACTCTGGGGGTGACGCTCATGCGATTGGCATTGACGAGAAAACACTGCTTGGTGATTTTAAGTCCGAAATAGTGGATATGTTTAATTGTAGTGCTGATACAATGTCCATCAAGTACTTCCTTCCTGGCAATAAGAAGACTCTCATTACGATCTCTAAAGACAAGGACTTGCAACGTATGGTCAATTTTCTCGGGGATACAGACACTGTCGATGTTTTTGTCATGACAGAGGAAGCTGCTATTCGAAATTTGTCCAACATGCCTGCTAGTAGGTACATTTTGTTTTAGTTCATCTTATGTCTTGCTGTTTTGATATCCGCTTGTGTGTGTTTTGCCCTGGATGAATAATCTTTTGTAGTTCGGTTTGGGTCACAATTGCAGCAATCACAATGTGGAACAGAGACCATGGAAATGTGTTTATTATTTCAGTTTTTGTTGAACACTGATTGCAACACGTGCATGCCTTTTCATATCCCATTATGAAATGCGATTTTACTGTGCTTGTGTACCCAAAAAGAAGCACTTAACCGAACAAAAGCGATGTTTTCCCTGCATGTGTTTTCCATGTAATTCTCATTTGAATGCTTGGACATGCAGGTCAAGCGGGACAACTGTATTGGAAGCAGTGTTTCCTTTTGTTGAGCCCGTTGATATGCGAGTTGATACTGACAATACTGACATTGCTGATGGCCAAAGTGATATGGAACTCCATGAAATCCCTTTGCTTTGTGTTCCTAGTTGTTCTAGTGATGATAAGCATCATAAAGCTGCACAACAGTGGGAAAGCACCATCACTGGTGTGGACCAAAGGTTTAATAGTTTTAGCGAATTCCGAGAAGCATTGCATAAGTTTTCAATTGCACATGGATTTGCTTATAGGTATAAGAAAAATGACAGTCATCGTGTCACTGTCAAATGCAAAGGTCAAAATTGCCCATGGAGGATATATGCATCAAGGTTGTCTACAACCCAGTTGATTTGTATCAAGAAAATGAACACAGATCATACATGTGAAGGAGCTGCTGTGAAAGCTGGGTATCGGGCAACAAGAGGTTGGGTGGGAAGTATCATAAAGGAGAAGTTGAAAATTTCCCCAAACTACAAGCCAAAGGCTATAGCAGAGGACATTAAGCGGGAGTACGGGATTCAGTTGAATTATTCTCAGGCATGGCGTGCTAAAGAGATTGCCAGGGAGCAGCTTCAAGGCTCCTATAAAGAGGCCTATAATCAGTTGCCGTATTTCTGCGAGAAGATAAAGGAAACTAATCCAGGGAGTTTTGCTTCATTTACTACTAAGGAAGACTCGAGCTTCCATCGTTTCTTTGTATCTTTCCATGCATCAATTGTGGGTTTCAAAGAAGGTTGCCGCCCTCTAATTTTTCTTGATAGCGCTCCTCTGAACTCAAAATATCAAGGAGTTTTGTTGGCTGCAACAGCCGCAGATGCTGATGATGGTGTATTTCCGGTTGCATTTTCTGTTGTGGATAATGAGACTGATGAGAACTGGCATTGGTTCTTACTAGAACTGAAATCGGCAGTGGCAACATCTCAGCCGATCACATTTGTAGCAGATTTTCAGAATGGATTGAAAAATTCATTGCCCGAGGTATTTGATAAATGTTACCACTGCTATTGTTTGAGGCATCTGGCTGAAAAACTTAACAAGGACTTGAAGGGCCAATTTTCTCACGAGGCAAGACGATTCATGATCAATGATTTTTATGCGGCTGCTTATGCACCCACTCGGGAGGCTTTCCAGCGTAGTGCTGACAACATAAAAAATATTTCACCAGATGCTTACAATTGGGTCATACAAAGTGAGCCCGTGCACTGGGCTAATGCATTCTGCGGAGGAGGCAGGTACAACCACATGACATCAAACTTCGGACAGCAGTTCTACAGTTGGGTATCAGAGGCGCATGAGTTGCCAATTACGCAGATGATTGATGTACTACGAGGCAATATGATGGAAGCCTTCTATTCACGCGGGGTGGAGTCTAACCAGTGGGTGACAAGATTAACACCATCTAAGGAGGAAAAGCTTCAAAAGGAAACAGAAATTGCTCGATCACTTCAAGTGTTACTCTCACATGGTAGCACATTCGAGGTTCGTGGAGAGTCTGTCGACACTATTGACATCGACCATTGGGATTGCACCTGTAAGGGATGGCAACTCACTGGTCTGCCTTGCTGCCATGCTATTGCTGTCTTTTTAGTTATTGGCAGGAACCCTTATGATTACTGCTCCAGATACTTCACGGTGGAGAGTTACCGTTTAACTTATGCAGAATCAATTCACCCTGTTCCTAATGTAGACAGACCACACACAGGTGAATCAAACCAAGCAGTAGTTACTGTTACCCCTCCGCCCACCAGGCGGCCGCCAGGGCGCCCAAAGACGAAGCAAACGGAATCAGACGACATAATAAAACGGCAGCTGCAATGTAGCAAGTGCAAGGGGCTTGGCCACAACAAGAAGACATGTAAAGATTCTAGCATCGTTTTAGGGACAATGTTAAATTAGGGTGTTTGAGCTTTCAACCTCTCTATTTTTGACCATTTTTATTGGCAGTTTAGGATTCTGTATTTTCCAAGCTTTGAGTTAGAGTTTTTAGGATCTTTTTTTTTTCTTAATTTACTTGTAGAACAAGGTTAATGACTTTCCTGTCACATAATTTTAATAAATTTGATCCAGTGCTACACCTTTTTTACTTCCTTCTATGTACTCCTATCCTATGGTCCCTCATTTTCATAACTCTCATCATCTCTTGGTTGATGATTCATATTTTCTTTCCCATCCTCACCCATGAACCTGCTGAGTTTACTTGTGACACGTTTATATACTTATAATGACATGATATTTTTCCGATTCCTGATTTTCTTGGTATATTTTTCTTCTTTTACCAAGCGATATTATCTACACCAATGGGAAAGTGGTGGACTTAATCTTACAATGTGCTAATAATAATGTGATTTAGATTCGCTTTTGACTAGAATCGAACCTAAGACCTCTCTCTTACAAGTGAAGAGGAATATCACTAGATGTAGTACTAAGTAAAGACTTTCTCGGTATTTACTAAAAAGAAAAAAATATTTATTATCACGTTATAATTCGTAATTTAATACCTCAATAATCAAAACTTGCTTGATTATATTGAGCTATGTTTATAATGATAACTTGAATCTTTTAAGCACCAAGAACTATTGAGTGAGGTTTAAAGCTTTTTAACTCGAGTTCGAACTCTTACAAATTAAATTTTTTAGGCCACCGATTATGTTTACCAAGATACAAATTAATGCCAAAGTATGTCGACACCTAAAACAACATTGGCAATACAGACAAGGTCAAAAGGAAATAAAAGTTGCTTTCGTAGATATTGAAGTGTACAAGTTCATGCTGTGTTCCATAAGCAACAGACACGAACAGTGAAACCCCAAATCGATCGCTAACATGTCGACACGTGGGCCCAACTTCACCGTATCAGTATGACACGTGTCCAACTCTACGCATCTGTGTGTAACACCTGTCCCTTTTCTCATGCACCACCTTCTTAAAACCACCTCCTCCCCAACCCTAAACCTTCACACACTGCTTCCTGATCCTTTCAGAAAACATATACTTCTCAAAACCTTCAGTTTTTCAGAAAACACATTTCAGATTTGAATCTTCAGAAAACGTTTATACGGTCATGGGTGCAAAGCAATCTTACAAACTACTCCTTGCCATTGCGGTGGCGGCGGTGGTGATGCTTGCCACCGTATGCCGCGGCTCCAGCGTGGGGCATACGCCGTCTGCGAACGAGGAAGTTCTTGATGAGTTTGTGGAGTTTAAGGACCAGTCAAGGCAGACGGATGACGCGAGGGCGGCGGAGAAGGCGAGAGAGGGTAAAGAAGGGCCGGAGTCGTGGACGGAGTGGGCTAAAGAGAAAATCACCGGAGGACTTGGGTTGAAGCAGGATGATGAGAATTATTTGAAGGATGGTGCTAAGAAGGCTTCTGATGCTACTTATGACACTGCTTCTGGTTAGTCACTACTGTTTTTAAAATTATTTCCTACATAATTTGTGATGGAATGTGAAATTTTCTGCTTTATTTTGGATCAATTTTTAAAAATTTTGTCCAGGAACTGGGTTTTTTTTTTTTTTTTTTTCATGGGATAGCGTTTGAGGATTTTACATTTGTACTGTGTTACTTAAGTGTTTTCAATATGAACTCCAACATAGTGACGAAGAAATGTGTAGAGATAAATTGATTCGGATGGACACTAGATAGACAATAACTGAGTGGCACGAAACCATCACTTTTATATGATTTGTGTCCTTCGAAATGTATTTTTAATTGAAAATTTGTAACGGTTTTATTTATTCGAATTAAAGTTTGTAACTCCCACGAAACAACGAAATGTTGAAATGTGGGCGACCTAGACAAAACATATTAGAGTGAAGTTAGTAATGTATTGTTAAGAATGATATATATTTACAATTAATGTGTTACGTACTTTAAAAATTCAGGGGCTGGTGAGTATAGCACAGAAAAGGCTAGAAACATTAAAGATACGGCTGCAGAGAAAGCTGGAGAGATGAAAGAAACAGCCGCCGAGAAGGCCGGCAAGACGATGGATGCAGCAATGGAGAAGGTGTATGAGGCCACTAAATCGGCCAAAGACATGACTTACGATGCTGCTAATGCCGCAAAGGAGAAGGCCTATGAGGCCACTAATGCGGCTTATGAGACCACAAAGTCAGCAAAAGACGAGGCTTATGAGGCTACGAAGGCAGCGAAGGACAAGACTTATGATACTGCAGAGGCAGCGAAGGAAAAGGCTTATGAGGCTGCGAAGGCGGCAAAGAAAAAGACTTATGATACGGCGGGTGCAGCTAAGGAGAAGGCTTATGAGGCCACAAAGGCGGCGACGGACAAGACTTCTGATACGGCCGGTGCAGCGAAGGAGAAGGCATACGAGGCCACAAAGGCGGCTAAAGACCAGACATATCAAACCAAGAATGCAGATGAGGAGGCTACAAAGGCGGCGAAAGACAAAACATATGAGACGAAGAACGCAGCTGAGGAGACGGCCCGAAGAACAGCAGAGAAAGCGAATGAGGCTACTGGTTACGCGGCAGAGAAAGCAAGAGAAGCGAAAGAAAAAGCAGCGCAAACGGCAGAGGAGGTGAAGAACAAGGCTTATGAGAAAGCAGAGGAGACTAAAGAGGCAAAGGAGAAGATTAAGGACGAAGTTGCTGGCCGCGGCCGTGACGAGGAGCTCTGAGTGCTAGCTGCTCCATTTGTTGTTGTATCTTCTGATTTTACGAGTCGGTTTTTCTTGTTGTATGGAAGTTTTGTTTTGTGTCTTGTTGTGTAATGCTCTGATTGTGCTGTTGTATTTAACGATCTAACGCAAGTTTGCTTGGAAATATGGCTAGATAATGTTTCGAACTTGAACATCTGGGATTTGTTGTCTGGACAGTTTTCTTCGGCCAATCCTTCTCGGATTATTGTGATACCGGCCCAAATGTGATCGTAAAGGGACTTTAGTAAGATTACTAATACGATACCGGATCGAGGCAGAATGTGGGAACTTGGGAAGTATACACTGCTGGATAACCAGCACGTGAGTGGAGGCCTCCATGTTGTGGCTGCACTCTTTGCAGGATTCTCTGGTGCGCACGGCCACTATCCAGGCGACAATGCTCCTAACTAATTAACAGACAACATGGCTTTGGCTTAAAGGACAAGAAGTGACCTAAGGCTTGCATTTCGCAGTGACTTGGGGGAGGATTATTTCTAGGGTGGTGCACTCTTTTTTTTACCTTTCCTATCATTTGATCATCCTCAATTCATTTGATATTCAATTCGATGACCAAGAAATTGGGAGCGTGTTGAAGGTAAAATCAGGTTTGTGAATAGCACCACCCTATTTTTATATATGAGATTTGAATTTGATGCATATCATATTGTTACAGTGGTGTGAATTGGACAACATGAACCAGAGAGTGAAGTCAAACCAACATTTTAAGCGGAGCCAAGGCAAGTTTTATTTTTTTATTTTTCACTATTGTATACTTGGCCATGCTCTTTCCTCTCTTAAATGATTAGTCATTTATCCTACAAATCAAGCTCATGAGAACACAAACTAGACCAAAGGGCAAGGGCAAAGAGAGAGAGAGAGAGAGATTGTAATTAAAACGTATTCTCTCCACTGTGAGAGTCCGCCTGAGTGCGAGTTCCTTCTCCCCGGAGTGAATCTGTGGGTGTGCTCCGGCAACTTTCCCCAAAATCCCTTCTCTCTCAGCCTCAATAATCTCTCATACCCCCAGATCTGTCTGATTTGACCTGTCCCTATGGCTAGGTGGAACCAGGATCCACGCTCGCCGGATCTTTTCATAAGGATCGTAGGGATCCCGCAATCTTGTCTGTTTATTTTATATCATGCGGTCAGTTTTCGTTAGGTACTATTTATATTTGAATTTTTGACCGTACGATATACGATGAACGGACATGATAGTGTGATTCCTAGGATCCTTAGGAAATGGATCCGGAGAGGATCCTGGTTCGGCTAGGTGGCTCATTACTCCCCCGCACCTTTCTGTACGCCACCATCTTTACTCCCTCCACAGTCCCACAGTCCCACACCCACCAACATTAACTTGTTCGATTTCATTCAGGAAGTATGAATTAGTGGGATTTGTGAGGTCTATCATCTGGTAGCAGCTCAGATGGTTGGTAGTAACATAATGGAGAGGTTCAGATCTACACAATCCGGCAAAGGGAAGAGATCTAAGCGGTCCAGATCAGCCCCGATAATTAATAGGAGATCAGGGGAAGCAACTACTAGGAGACAAATGGCACACTAAGAAGTGGATGAGCTTGTGGTCCACCTTGAACATTCCATGGACTTGTCGGCTATGGAGCAAGGAGTGAAATTGGTGGGTACGGCTGTGGTGAATAGGACCCTGAACAAGTGGGGAGTCAGGAACATTCTCAGATCCACCTGGAAGGAATTTGGAGAGGTAGATGTTAAATGGGTCAAGGAAAACACTTGTATCATTACGGTCAAAGATGAAAGCGTGGCAACAAAGATCCTTGACCAGGTTCCGTGGGCTGTGATGAAGCAAAATTTCTCTATCAAGATGTGGCCTCTGGAACTTGCCTTGGAGGAAGTCAGTATGGAGATTGTCCCATTTTGGATCCAGATTAGAGGGGTCCCCTAGGCCTCACTACGGAATCAAATGTCCGTCGTCTAAAACATGAGGCTGGGGAGTTCACTGAGATGGAGGACCCCATCAAAGCTCTGGGTTTCCTAAGGGTAAAGCTCAATATCAACACCTCGATCCCATTAGTAAATGGATGTTGGCTAAGAAGAAAGGATAACAGAGACACATGGGTGAAGTTTCGCTATGAACGCCTACAAGATTTCTGCTATCGATGTGGGCGTATTGGCCATGCTAATACGGAGTGTTCGTTTGAGCCAAAAACAGGGGGGCTGCAGGCTATGGTGAGTGGTCCAAAGCAGCGCCAATCAGGGATATATGGTGGAGGCTATAAGGCCCATGACTCTTGGGGTGGGTGACAGGAGACATGCTGGGGTTGCAAGAAACAGCTTATTGCCACTCTCGCAGGTGATGAGACATGCGTCAAGGTCGGGGCCACACGTGGGTGGAAGCAGCAATGCATTGCTTCTTGAGCAAGGAGAAATGTCATCGCTACTGCAGCGGGGGAGGAAGATATGGCATAGGAAACCACGAATGAAGGTTGGGACGGCTGATCTCCCCCATCATTGGGTTGTTCCGCGTTGGGGAGGCCTGACCTCTTGGAATGTCGAACAGGAAAAGTATTCTCAAATCCTAGCATTGTTTTACCATGGCAATTGGAAAACAGACAGACGGTGACGATTGAGGAAATAAATGAAGAAAATCACACCCTTATGACTACAGATGGTGCAGGCCTGAGTGTTGCGGGAACATGTAGGAGGGAGTTGGGGGGGGGTCCATAACTCAAACAGCTGAAGGTAGCCTTATGAAGAGGGGAGCGGAAGCACAGAGTATTGAGTTGCTGCGGTCTCCACAAAAGAAAAATAAGGCTCTCGAAAGTACGGAGGAGAGAAAAAGGAAAATGAAGAAAAAATTGAGATAAATGAGTGTTAATGAGAGATGTTTGATGGTGGAGCGAGCTATCTATGCTGAATATGAACTTCAAGAAGTCCCAATCGAGTATTAAGATATGTGGGAGTATATGGAGGAGGTCTCTGAGGCCAAGAGGAATGCACTAATGGCTAGGAAAACGGGCAAGATGGCTCGGGGTGGTGGCGGCTGGCCCTTAACAGCCGCACGCTCGCCATGATACACCTATTTTGGAACTGCCGTGGTCTTGGGTCGGACACGGTAGTTCAGGCCCTACATGGGCAAATAAGAAAGTTGAGACCCTCTATGATCTTTCTTTCGGAAACAAAAATGAAGGATCATATAATTGATGGAGTAATGAGGCGCATGGGTTTTGTAAAGGGTTTTAATGTGCCACCAATTGGAAGAGCTGGTGGTCTAAGTTTGTGGTGGGATGACTCGGTGGAGGTGGAAATCTTATTCTCCTCAAAACATGTAATCGATGCTCGTGTGCGGGAAATTGATGCTCAGTTGTGGGTGCAGGTTACGGGAATATATGGCACCTCGGATAGACGGGAAAATGAGGAATTTTGGGGGTGGATGTCATCCCATTTCACTCCCTCAGATGTGCCATGGCTTTGTGGCGGAGATTTTAATGAATTTATCTGGGACTTTGAAAAAGCCGGTGGGTCAGAGGTGTTATACAATTGGCCCCGTTACCTGGAGGAGTTTATGAATGCCATGGAGTTGATGGATCTGGATTTTAATGGCCCTGCTTTCACGTGGAGAGGCACGAGAAATGGGATGCTGGTGTAAGAACGCTTGGACCGGGGGCTGATCAATAGAAGTTGGCAGGACCTCTGGCCGAACACCACGATTACTCATGGGACGGTCTTAGGTTCTGATCATTCCCCTCTAATTATCCAAACTGAACCGACATGTAGAAGGGGGATGAAGATTTTTCGGTTTGAAGCTTTCTGGGCAAAAGAAGAGGAATGCAAGGAGGTAGTGAAATGATGCTGGGAAAAACTTGAAGATGAGAGTGCCCCAGTGCGGTGGTTGAAAAAGATTAATGATTGTCGCTCCCTTTTAATTAGATAGAGCAGTGACAAATTCAAGAAGCGGGGAAGACAGATTGAGGTACTTTTCGGTCAACTTGAGGATTTACAGAAAAACTGGGGAATAAATAGGGAAGAGATTCGGGAAAAAGGCAGAGTGGTTGATAGATTATGGGCCCAGGAGGAGAGCTATTGGCAGCAAAGGTCTCGGGTAAAGTGGTTGCGGGAGGGTGATGCGAACACTTTTTTTTTTTCACCAGTCTACGCTACATCGTCGCAGGAGAACCAAGGTGTTAAAAATTAAAGATGGAAATGGCGTTTAGGTGGATGATCCTAGTCGGGTCCAACAGTTGGTGGACAAGCACTTTATCAATACCTTCACGACCGGAGGAAATAGGAACTGGGGGACTCTGCTGGATTGTCTGATTCCGACGATTACGAATGAGATGAATGAGATGCTGACAGCCCCAGTACTGGTAGAAGAGGTCAAGGCAGCTGCGTTACACATGGGAGGACTTAAAGCCCCAGGCCCGGATGGATTCCAGGGGGTTTTTTTTATCAATCTTTTTGGGAGAACATTGTGGGTGATGTGAATGATTTGGTGCAAAATCAAGATTAACTCTACTCACATCGTGCTGATCCCAAAGGTGCAAAATCCAGAGGTTGTAACTCATTTCCGGCCTATAAGCCTTTGCAACTACTCCTACAAAGTCTTATCAAAAGTTCTTGCAAATAGGCTTAAACCCATACTGCCATACCTTATCTCACCTACACAAAATGCTTTTGTTGCGGGCAAAAAAATTTAGGATGACATTGGGATTGCCCATGAGTTATGTCATTTCCTTAAAACGAGGAAAACAAAATGCAAGTTTGAATTTGGTATCAAACTTGATATGCAAAAAGCCTATGATAGAGTGGAATGGGATTTCCTTGATGCGGTCATGGAAAAGATGGGCTTCAATGATGTCTAGAGGAACCTTATTATGGGTTGTGTAACCTCGGTGAATTTCATTGTCATCTTCAACGGGCAACCAGGAGATAAGTTCGCTCATTCGAAGGGTCTTCGGCAAGGTGATCCCCTCTCTCCCTATTTCTTTTTGTGGGTGAGGTTTTATCCAGGATGTTACATGGGGCCGTGGAAAAAAGTTTATTGGATGAAGTTAAAATGAATTCTGTGGGGCCGGTCATTTCCCATATTCTTTTTACGGATGAAACGTTAGTTTTCCTAAAAGTGGACAAGAAAAACTGTAGGAATTTGGTCAGCCTCTTGGAAACATATTGCTTGGCTTCGGGACAAGGAATCAATTTGCAAAAATCAAGTGTGTTATTCGGGGTAGGGGTGGGCACTTGGAACCGAAAATCGAAACTGAAACACAAATCGAATCGGACCGCACCGAACGGTTTGGTTTTGCTGTTTTGAAACGGTTGCAGTTTCAAAACCGAACCGCGGCAAAGAAAACAGTTTGGTTTCGGTTTTGGGTTTTCAAAACCGCACCGAAATCGAAACCGAAACTGAAACCGAAACCGCACCATATAGTGTTACGTTTTAATTAGTTCAACTAGAGTCATGAGTCATCCAATTTTGCATACTAATCATATTTTGGTTTATATAAGATTATAAGTTAACTGTCTGCCTATTATATGCTCTGTTTTTTTCCTTACATTTGTTAAATTGTTAATTGGACTGTAGAGTTTGCCTGAGTTCACCCAAAATGATTCAAGCTGAGAATTTAGTGTCCTGGCATTATGGTTTATACTACATTTACTAGCACCTAAATAAGTTCATTTTGGTTTGAGAGCTGTCTTCTGCTGACCTGCAAACATTTGCCTCATCGTACTTGTTTGTGAGGAAGCATAGCTCCAGTTGTAGAGCCACTAATCCCTATGTATATTTTTCACTTTCTTAGCCTGACTTACCCTAACTTAAACTCCCAAAACATGCACATTGATGCATTGGATGTTGTCTCAATTTTAGTAGTTATCATTGCTGGAGTATTGGTACAAGTTTGGTACATGTTAGCTGCTGTTTTTTGCTGCAGTTTTGCTACTGTTTTTCTGTTGTTTTGCTGCAGTTTTGGTGTATATTTTAAATTGTACATTTTTTTCTCAAAAACCAAACCGAAACCGTTTGAAACTGCACCGAACTGCACCGCAAAAACTTTCAATTTCGGTTGTGGTTTCACTCGAAACCGCACCGAACCTCACCGCGCCCACCCCTAATTCGGGGCTAACATTCCGACGGGTGTCACTTCCGAGCTTGGCAATATCCTTGGCATGCAAGTGGTGAATAACCTGGGCACTTACCTGGGGGTTCCGGCCATCTGGGGGCGTTCAAAGAAAATGGGTCTTGCTTATGTGAAGGGCAGACTTATGGGGAAATTACAAGGATGGAAACAAAGCACCCTCTCAAAAGCGGGGAAGGAAGTTCTAATAAAAGTCGTTGCCCAAGCTATTCCCGCTTATCCCATGAACATTTTCAAGTTCTCTGCCGTGGTGTGTGCTGAGATGGATGCCATGATTGCTGGATTCTAGTGGGGGGACACAGGTGAGGCAAGAAAAATGCACTAGGTGTTGAAGGAGACGTTGGGCCTCCCAAAACGAATGGGTGGATTGGGTTTTAGAAGTTTTCAGGAATTTAATGACGCTATACTTGCCAAACAATGTTGGCATTTGATTAACGAACCAAATTCGCTTTGGGCTAGAACACTTAAGGCCCGATATTTCCCGTGTTGTTCCTTCTTGGAGGCTAGAAAAGGAGGCCGGGCTTCATGGGCGTGGACAAGTCTCATAGCGGGACGTCAACTGCTACTTGTAGGTGCTCATTAACAGATTATGAATAGGAAGGATGTTCGACTTTGGGTCGATAGGTGGCTCCCATCCTTACCCTTGGGACACCCAACTCCGTCTGGCAACGTTGCGGTGACTGGGAACACTCGGGTTTGCTCCCTTATTTGCCTGGCTACTCGAGAATGGGATATCAACTTCCTCCTCCCGTTTTTTTCTTCGGGGGATATTTCAGCAATCCAGGACACTCCCATTGGTGATTCACGAAGAAGGGACCGGCTTATATGGGCTGTAAGAAAAAATGGCAAATATTCGGTAAAGTCGGGATATCTCTGGCTGCAATCTCGGTCTCTTTCTTCTAGGGATCATAGACTCTCTTCCTTCCGAGCTATGCCTGAAGGGATATGGAAATGTATTTGGAAGGTTGAAGTGTCATCGAAGATCCGCCATTTCTTATGGAACACCCTACATAACGCGATTGCAACTTTGACTGCTTTATACAGAAGGCGTTCATCTCCCACCCCTATTTGCCCAATCTGTTGTTGCCACGAGGAAACAATCGAACATCTTATTCTCATATGCCCTTGGGTTGCTACCATTTGGCTTGGTGGGGCGCTAAATTATCAAGTGATCGGAGATGGTAGTACAAATTGGGTGCAGTGGCTGCAAGCTGTTTTTTCCTCCAACCTGGGGTTCAATGCGAACTGCAATTGGGTGCAGGCGTTTTTGGGGTTCTCTTGCTGGCATATTTGGAAATCCCGGTGTGAGTTTGTGTTCAACCAGGTGCCCATTAACCCCACAAAAGTTATTGCGACAATCTCCAACTCTTTGGGGTAATTCGCAGATGCGCGGGGTATTCTGAATGATACTGGGATCTCGGCTTCAGTTAGGGTGGGGCAGGACATCAGAGGGTATCCTCCAACTGCTCTTTTTTATAAGGCAAATGTCGATGCAAGTTGGTCGAGGTTGAACAATACTGGGGTTGGGGTTGTGGTGAGGATTGCGGAAGGAAATTTTTTTGCAGTGGCAAGATACTCCATTGCGGCTCTGAATGTCGCGGTGGCTGATGCCTATGTGCTACTTCGGGGGTGCGAGATTGTTTCTTCTTTGGGTCTTAGTTCGATTGTATTTGAGTCTGACTCCCTGGAATCTATTTTGTGCCTTACTGTTTCGATGGAGGATGGTTCTTGGGAGGCCTTTCCGATCTTGGTGAAAGTCAAGGAGTTGGGTGAGTCTTTCCAAGACTGTCGCTGGTCTTGGGTTCCAAGATCAGCCAATGTAGCAGCGGATTCTCTTGCGTCGGCAAACAACCCTCATCTTCGTTGGTGAATGTGCTGAACAATGACGGCTTACCTTGTCATCATTAGTTTTATTTTGTCAGTGTAGGGGGTGACGCCTTTGCATGGTTGCAGCATCCCCCGACATGTACCCCTCTACACTGTTTTATTTCTTTGTTAGCCTTGCTTGCCTCGTTGTAGGCTTTCTCTGTATGTTCTGGCATCTTTACCCTGGAATGAAAATTCTCAGTTTACCAAAAAAAAAAAAAAAAATCAAACTCATGAATTTGATCTATTGAGATTTAAATTATTCTTCTAAGATTCAAAATTTATGGCTTATTAGGAGTGTGATTCTTATATTATTAACATCATACTTAAGTTTCCGACCCACTTTGTAATGCCTAACTCTATACCTAATCATCTAGGTCCTTCATTGTTGGAAAGATGAGAAAACTTTCATGTAAAATGTTGATTACCTTTTTTCTCTCTCTTTCATTCGAGCAATTTTCATATAACCTACTTTTGAAGAGTTATTTACATCAGATTTCATATAACATGTTGCATTTTGCTACAAATAGAGGGGTATATAATACTATGCAGGTAGGTAAGTTATTTCCCCGAAGGCTCCGGCTCCGGCTCCGCCACGTTGAGTTTCATGTGCTACAACCTTGAGCCATTTGGATTTGGTATAACAATATTTCAGTGCATATGTAGGCATATGATTCACTCAAATCTCATATCGGGTGTTTGGCAATACAATAATGCAACGATCATAAAAAGCATAAGTGGTTGTTGGGATCCCATTTATTGTATAATTTATATTCCAGTCTCAAGGATAGTTTACCTAATCCTCCATGTCTTTCGTTCTAAAAAAGATGGGAGAAACTTTCATGTAACATGTTGCATATATATATATATATTTTTTTTCCCGACCGCGCTAAATATCTATGTGTAAATGTACTTTGAAAGAGTTATTTTCCTATTGGTTTTCATATAACTTGCATTTACTATAGTGAAAGAAGGGTATATATCATGTGATAAGCAATAGCAGAGTCAGAAAGTATCATTGGTGGGTCAATAAGAATGCGTGCACAGCGCGCAAATTTGTTTGGAAGGAATAGTATGCAAATTGGCATTTCATCGAGTCTTATTAGACCTGATGTTATTTTCCAAGTCATATTGCACACCTATCTCCAGATATGAACAACTTCTGAGCAAGTATGTCGACTGATATCAATAGCTTTTGAGCGAACATGCCTACAAATGTCAACATATGCCTAGCGAACTTATCAAAAGATGCCTATAGCATCGCATACAGAGGCATGAGGCGAGCCCATTGCCCATAGAGGCAATTCGTCAAACAGTTAGAGGACAACTTTTAAAAGCATCCATATTTATAAAAGGCAGTGCCCAGCTTTTTTAGTAAAATATTCTAAGCTTTGGGGGTCAGCTGACCCACCTTGTCCCAGGTGGATCAGCCCATGATAATAAGTAAGGTTTCCAATCTCATACAACATGTTGCATTTGGGTTTAAAGTATGGGGGATACAATACGTGATAGGTAAGTTGTTTCCCAAAACACGCCACCACGAGTAAATTTCATGTGCTACAACTATGAGGAGTTGGGTATAACAATCAATACTTTGGTGTGCATGTATGGCATATGATTCACACAACTCTCATGGGGTGTTGGTGCATATATAGGCATATGATTCACACAACCCTCATGGTAGATGTTGGGTAGATGTTGATCATAAATAAGCATCAATATTTTGTTGGACTCAGTACCTAAAATTTCTCAAATTTTTAGTGTCATTTTAAATTGTTTTCAACGTTTTAAAACATCCTAAACAAGTACCTAACTTATTGAAAATGTCACATCTGTTACACCCCAATTGAATTTCTGTTAAACTTAGGGCTTGCTTTGTCTCCAACATCAAGAGAAGGTAATGGAAGTATGGCTTCCACCAAGTAACGGTCACCATCTCCCCCTTAGACCATCACCTCCAAACACAACGCATAATCACAAACTCCACCTACAACTTAAGCCGCCAACATCAAGAAGAAGGTCATGGAGGTTACTAGAATGGTATGGACTACATGATGCGGCCACCATCATCTTCACCATCCACAAAGAAGAACTAGAAGCTTTACTAGCCGAAAATCGGCAAATGAGCAAATCACGCGATCAGAAACAAGCTCCTTGAAATCCTATCTGAATTCTTAACCCTCTTTGTTAGGAGATTTCCAATCTTCATTTTTGTTTTTCATTTTATTCGTGAATTTGTTTATTTATCTTTTCATCTTCATGTCTTTCTTGAATTTTTTTTATCATTATTCTAGTGTACATGTAACAAAAAAATTAATTGGAACTTACGGATGTGACATTTTGATAAGTTGTATACTTGTATAGAATATTTAAAAAAGATTGAGACTAATTTAAAATAGGGATAGTTTAGTTGCGGTCCCTAGTCCCTAACTGTTATAAACTCAAACTTTATGCATTTTAGGTTTTAGATTGAAGTCCCTCTCCACATAATTGACATAATAATAAAAGATATGTAATCATATCAATAAAGACTCAAATCGTTATTTTGCTTTTATTTACACCACCAATTAATTATTGAAATTTGCTTATGGGTTTCAACAACAAAAAAATTGCTTATGGGTGCATTTTAGAATTTTTTATTTTATTTTTATAATATGAGTACATTTATATAATAAAATTTGGGTATATTTTACATATAAAAAATTGGTACATTTATATAAAAATGTGGGTACACTGCACATACAAAAATTTGGTACATTTTATACAAAAAAGTGGGCATTTTCATATAAATTAAATGGGTACATTTTATATAAAAAATAAGGGGTAGATTTTATATAAAAAACAATGGGTACATCTTAGATTAAAAAATGTCACATCCTGGCCCGGGCCTTCACCACATTCCGGGCACGACTTCGCCGTAGCACGATATTGTCCGCTTTGGGCCCCAACCATGGCCTCACGGTTTTGTTTCTGGGAGCTCACACGAGAACATCCCAGTGGGTCACCCATCATGGGATTGCTCTCGCGCGCTACTCACTTAACTTCGGAGTTCCGATGGAACCTGAAGCCAGTGAGCTCCCAAAAGGCCTCGGGCCCCTACCACATCCCGGGCACGCCTCCACTGTAGCACGATATTGTCCGCTTTGGGCGCCAACCACGCCCTCACGGTTTTGTTTCTAGGAACTCACACGAGAATATCCCAGTGGGTCACCCATCATGGGATTGCTCTCGCGCGCTACTCGCTTAACTTTGGAGTTCCGATGGAACCCGAAGCCAGTAAGCTTCCAAAAGGCCTCGCGCTAGGTAGAGATGAGAATATACATATAAGGCTCATAGGATCCACTCCCCTGGACGATGTGGGATCTCACCAAAAAAAAATAGATTTTACATTATAAAATTGGTACATTTTACATAAAAGGAATGGTACTAACAAAACAAAAAAATTGGTACATAATGCATGTAACAAAAGTGGTACATTTTTAAATAAAAATGGGTACATTGTAAATAAATTACGGGTACAAATAAAAGGTTGAAAAATAAAAGTTTAAAAAATATGGGCAAAAAAAGAAATTAATATATGGGTATAAATTGAAACTGAAAAGAAAATTGGTACAATTTTTTTTTAAAAATAAAATAAAAAAGGCTTGCAAATTAAAAATGGGTACAAACTAAAAGTAGAAATATATGATACAAAGTTTAGCTATAAATATAAATATAGCAAATGTAAAGTTTCTAACACTAAATGAATATATTTAGAAATACAATTTAATTAAAAAGAAATAAATTTAATTATCTTGACATGTAAATATTTTATTATTAAAATAATTAATGAGGTTCATAAAACCTAAGGATCTTGATTAAAAATTGAAAAAGAATAAAATCTTAATCAATAGAATAAAAAAAAAGAAAATGAGAGTCTAATTTTTCTTTTAAAATAATAAAAAAAAATTATAGAGTTTTAGGTACTTAATATTATTTTGAGTGGATCCCATGTAGTATTGGAAGTCAGTATTTTGTGGGGACTCGGTCTTTTGAGAAAATGATGCGTTATCCATATGCGAACGACATGATCCTAAAAATAATACTTTAATCCACGTCATAGACACCCACACGGAAAGGAAACTCGTTTTTTCTACAAGTTAATTATTTAATGTGACCATTGAAATGATGTATTGGATTTTATTAATTATTGTCTTGTACCTTGAATAACAAAAAAAATCTTCTGGATGGCAAGGGTTAGTTTAGTTGATAAGGGCATTCTTGTGGTTAATCTTTAATTTAAGTTCGGTTTCTGCTTGCAGTTCTCCTTGGTGGGTGATTTGTAAATTTTTATATAAATTCATACTAACGGTATCCGACAATTAGGTGTCATGCAAAAGTCTTTGCTTAAGATTGTGGGTATGCCCGCTGATGGTGAGAATAGTCAATTTCTCCCTAAATTTTTGTTAACAAAAAGAAAAAGAAGAAATCTTCTGAATTGAAAAATGGAAAGCATATTTTATATCTTTAGTTTGAGGCAAATATACAAAAAAACTCATGCTCCTCGTTTTAGAGTATTCTATTTGTTGCCCTTTGTGATGCGACGACGAACTCGATGTTGCCCTTTGAGTTTTAAGAAAATATAAAGAGAAGATAACACAAAAGCAATTGAACAATGTCCACGGTACACTCCGTGGCGAACAATAGTGGCGGATAAGTCATTCTTGATAAAAAAAATGAAAAACAATAAGGTTTTAATTAATGAGAAAAAAAAAAAAAAGGAATGCGAATCTAATTTATTTTAAAATGAGACTTATATTACCGATGACACATCCCAACCCGAAATGTCAACTAGGACTCCTGTAAGGTAACGAAGCCATAAAGTGTAGTGATGTGGAAAATGTGAATAAATTTAAACCTAAAAGTGCCTAAATACAAGAGTGCGCTGTGAGCGGGAATGAACCCAATTCACATGTGATGACAGAGCATAAGTACAGTACAGTAAAATAGGGTGAGAATTATACCATCGATGGCAATCGTCTACACCAAGATTTACCAATAATCCTCGTTGGTACGAAAACTCTGCTACTAGAACCTGGAGGGGCGAAAAATAAGGGTGAGTGGGCCTGAAAATAAAGTTTTAATAAAAACCTTTTGAAAACGTTATAACCCCTCACTATAAAACATATATAGTTTCCATAAAATCATACCACGTAAGTATGAAAAACCAATGCATAAAAGCAGTGACAACAAAAGCATGCCATGTCACAATATCTCAGCAAAAATAAATGTAAGTCAGGTGTGAATAATCAACTACCGTGCCAGTCGGAGTCACCTAATGTGACCTATACGACTGGACCTATTGCTCATCAATCTATGCTAGCACACGAGTCGGAGTCACCTAATGTGACCTGTACGACATGGTTGGGTGTAAATATGTACACTCTAGTGCTACGATCACGTGAAGGCTAGCGATAAATCGTGGGTCACCTACGAGTCGGAGTCACCTAATGTTACATGTACGACAGGGCTGGCACCAAACCTGGATCCGAGGCGAGCGTGCGGTGCGGGAGGTGAACATCACGTGAAGGACTGGCCCTGGCTCAGGGCGGGAACACTAACACTAAGGTGCAGCAATGATGAGCTCTAAATGAATATATGCATGCCAATATGATGAAACCATTTCAATCACATAATAACTCACCTGAATTTACCTGCGCCTCTGTAGCATCGTTTAGCATAAACATAAATCATAACAATGTAACATTTAAATTATATGAAATTAGGGGTGGTTTGGTATGAGATCCCATACCGAAACCCTTGTCCCGATTCCCAAATCGAAATTTTCGGGAATCCCAATTTCAATACCGATCCCAAACCAAATTTTCGGGAATCCCAATTTTCGAGAATCCCGAAATAGTTTCAGGATTTTGGGACAAATCGGGAATCCCGAAATGGTTTTGGGCTTTTGGACAAAAATTTGACATATTATGTTTTTGGGCTAAAATTCAACCTTTTATATTGAAAAAATTGACATATAGGCAGGCCCAATCTGCCAATTTGTTTCTACTAATCTGTGCACAAATATGCTAATTCAAAAACATCTGTGCACAATCTGCCTATTCAAAAGCAATCTGCCAATCTGCCTAATCTGTGCACAAATCTGCATATTCAAAAGCAATCTGCCAATTTTTGCACAAATCTGTGCACAATAGCATCTGCCTATTCAATTTCTACTACACATGCATGCAATAAAAATAAATTAAGTACCAAATCCAAAAACATAAGTATAAAAGAAAACATGAACTAACATAACATATCTATATCTATATGTGGCTCGTTTAGAAATAGCTTGCTTAAACTTTGATATGTTCCCGCTTAAAAATGCATTCAACCAATCATCTCAACTAAATTCAAAAGGGGCGATAAACTATACATTTTACCCTTCAAGTTCTTGATGGTAAGCTTAAACGAGAATATATACAACAAAAAGTAAAAGAAACGCTACAAAGCAGACAGAGACAGAATTTGTTCAACTATGCATTTTGCCCTTCAAGTTTGAAGAATCTTGTCGGGCATGCTCACCACACAAACAAGAAATTGTGATGGGCCAAGTTAACACAGCAAATCGGCAGTACATGTACATTACATCTCAGATTTAATCCATATAGGATGTTTATACAGTCATTCATAACGGTAAATATGGAGAAGTTGGACAAGGCTAGAAAGGAGATGAATCCTACTCAGTTGAGGCAAACAGAATTACCTTGTCCTTGATGTCTTTGTGGCAATGGTTTGTACACCTTCGCTGTTAACAATAACACACCAACAAAACAACATTTGAAATATCATCAGTAATGTTGTCTGCCTAATACCCCAAGTAATTCTCATAAAAAGACAAAAAATTTGATCATGCTTAAACTTTGATCAACATTGGTAAATATGGGTCGCTAATGTGACATCCATTTTATTAATAATGGCTTCCTACTAGAATAGAATAACCTCCACATATGCTATTAAACCAGAATCTGAGAGTGTATTAAATCGGAATCTGTCGTGTTCGAAACCAAGAACCTGAACCATTAGATCAATTAAATAGAATCTGATATGTGAAACCAAACAAACCCTAAATTTACAAACCCTAACCTAGAATTCGAAAATTAAATTTCAAAAACCCTAAAATTACAAACCCTAATCTAGAATTCGTAAATTAAATTTCACAAACCCTAAATTAATTCCCATATTTATTTACCTATGTCTGAATCTGAGAGATAGAATCGCGTGATAGAGTCAGAGACTCCTGAGAGAGAGAATCGTTAGAGAGAGTCGCAATAGAGAGAATCGTGAGAGAGAAACCTCAGACCGGTGGTGGCTGTGACTCTGTATCGTGAAGGAAGGGAGAAACAAAGGTAGATGATTCGCGTCTGGTATTGGGCCAGTGAATGGCTGGCCGGAGTTGGATTTGAGTGAGACTAAGCTGAGAAAGAGAGACTGAGAAATGAAATGAAAGTTAGAAACTGGAATGGAGTCAGTTCAGTCCTCGACGGGGACAAACAAAGCTGAAACTTGAAAGCCTAACAAGGAATAGATGGACGACATAGATTAATTTGAAACAATCCAACGGTTCAAATTAATTCTAATTATAATTAAAAATAATATATATATATAATAATTAAAAATATATATTTTCAGTTCGGTATGGGAATATCGAAATATTGGAAAGCCAATCCCGATTCCCATACCGAAAATTTCAGTATTTTTTTGGTATGGGAATACCGAAATTTTGGGAAAATCAGTTTGGGACATTTTTGGTTTGGGATCGGTACTTTTTTGGTTTGGTTTGGGAATTTTGGGAATTTTTTCCACCCCTACATGAAATGCATAACTCAATTCAAAGCATTTGTGGAAACTATAAAGTTTATATATATATATATATATACACACACACACACACATTATAAAAAGGAAAAAGACCCACTCACCTGAGGTCTACTATACAAATCCCTAGCACGAATATCGAGGCACCACGAACGATCGTCACCTAGAACAAATATTCAGTCACATTTCATAATTCTTATCGATAGAACACGTAACTTACATAAAACACATCCCCAAGGAAGTTCTAGAATGATTTGAGACCCATTGACCAAAAGTCAACCGTCGGTCAAAGATCGATAGTAGAGTCCACAACCCCATGTAACTCAATCCGGAAGATCCGCATCTCAGATTTCTGATCCGTAACTTCCAAACATCCACATTATGCTTCTAAAAGATCATTCTAAAGTTGCATTACGATCCAACGGTTGGATCTCCGGCAATTGCAAATTCAAGTGGGGGTTAACATTTTATTTATGAACTTACAAATCCAATTCGGGAAGATTCGTATGTCAGATTCCCAATCCGTAAGTTCCTATGATCCTCATTTATTATGTAGTATAACGCATTAAAGTTTGGTGACGATCCAACGATTGGATCGTCGATTGCTATAATAATCAAGTGGCGGACCTTAATGGAACTAGGTTCAAACGACGAAAATTCGTCAATTGGACTTCACATACGGAATTGGAGAATCAAATTTCGCCTAGGCAGGTCAGGGAATGTCTCGGTCCACGCGTCGCCGCGCACGGCTGTCGGCTGCCCCAACTCACCCAAAAAATCAACTATTTCTAAAAATTCTCAAACTTCACAGAAATGAATATCTCAGTGAGTAGAGCAAGTTTTATACCTGTGGACAAGTCTAAGTTGGCCTGGAAAATCCTCAAATCGCCATGAACTCGCTGGAACCCTAGAATTTGGGTGAGCTTCGATTCTCCTTCCTCAGTGTTCCGTCGTCCCTACAACTGATTGGGCTTTGTTCCAGGGTTCAAGGGAAGTCTAATGATGGTGGAGATCGACAGGATTATGTTCAGAATTGGTGGATCGCCGCCTAGTCACCCACGAAGCCGTGCGTCGGCCTTCACGAAATTGGAACCAAAACTCTCTGTTTTGGGTTGAGATGGTGGATGGGAGGCCACTGAGTGATTTGCAGGTGATGGAGGGTGGTGATTTAACGAGAAAAATAACATAATTTGCCTAGAATCAAACCGGGTCGCAAACGGGTTGGTCGTGGGTGTGGGAAGGAGACCCCTCTCTTTCCTTTCCCAATTGGCTGCTTCTTTCTCATCTGATTGGTCCTTACCCTTTAATCTAATTGGTCAGTCTTCCCACAAGGTGGAAGTTTAATTTTTTTTATTTATAATTTGGCCACAAAGTCCATCCCATTCCAGCATTGCTATCATGGGAAGAGACTTTGTGGAGAATTTATTGATAAATAAGAAAAATACAATATGTCAAGGGGGACATGAGGCCAAACCCAGACCATTAAAGAATTCAGAACAACAATTCAAAACCTCTTTCAGCAAAACCTATAACAAGGAAGCTTAGAAAGGTTGTGAGAATAAGCAGCTGCAGCACAATGAGGGCATGAATCCCACCAATGGACATCGGGGTGATCAACACCATAATTGGCCAAACAATCAACAACTTGATTACCCTCTCTAAAAATATAAGAAATTTGAACCTGCATGGAGGATAGTAAAACTCGACAATTATGCTAACTGACCAAAAGCCTCCAAGGGATAGATGTCAAGGAAGGTGAGGATGAAGAAAGAAGATAAACAACCAGTGATGAGTCACATTCAATCCATAATGAATGTCAACCTTTATCCCAAGCTAAAGATACAGCATGAATAACAGCGCATAGTTCGGCATCCAAAGAAGAGGCCAAGCCTATTGAACCTGCAAAACAACCAAGAGAATTACCTGTAAAATCCCGAAAGATACCACCAAATGCAGCCACACCAGGGTAACCTCTTGCAGCACCATCAGTATTCACTTTGATCCAAGATTGAGAAGGTGGGCGCCACAACACCTCAATAATTTTTGGAGCCTTGGTAGAACGTCCACGAACACCAATAGAATGAAGAATGCAAAGCTCTTCCACATAATTCTTCATACAGCAGGAATTGAAAGAATCAATTTCAAGGAGTTGACATTTAATAGACCTTACAACATAATTGATGGAAACAACCTCCTCATGAAAACGAACAGCGTTGCGAGCATGCCAAATAGAATAAAAACCAACTCCAATCATACCCCACCAAAGCAATTGGACTTGATGTAACATCCCACATCGCCCAGGGCAGTGATCTTTAAATGTATATTCTCATCCCTACCTAGCACGAGGCTTTTTGGGAGCTCACTGGCTTCGAGTTCCGTAGGAACTCCGAAGTTAAGCGAGAAGGGGGCTAGAGCACTCCCAGGATGGGTGACCCACTGGGAAGTTGCTCGTGAGTTCCCAGAAACAAAACCGTGAGGGAATGGTAAGCCCAAAGCAGACAATATCGTGCTACGGTGGTGGAGGGGGCCCGGGAAGTGATCCGTCCCGGGTCGGGATGTGACAATTGGTATCAGAGCCAATCCCTGGCCGGAAGTGTGCCGACGAGGACGTCGGGCCCCTAAGGGGGTGGATTGTAACATCCCACATCGCCCAGGGGAGTGATCCTTAAATGTATATTCTCACTGGCTTCGAGTTCCGTAGGAACTCCGAAGTTAAGCAAGAAGAGGGCCAGAGCACTCCCAGGATGGGTGACCCACTGAAAAGTTGCTCATGAGTTCCCAGAAACAAAACCATGAGGGAATGGTAAGCCCAAAGCGGACAATATTGTGCTATGGTGGTGGAGCGGGGCCGGGAAGTGATCCGCCCCGGGCTGGGATGTGACAATTGGTATCAGAGCCAATCCCTGGCCGGAAGTGTGCCGACGAGGACGTCGGGCCTCTAAGGGGGGTGGATTGTAACATCCCACATCGCCTAGGGGAGTGATCCTTAAATGTATATTCTCATCCCTACCTAGCACGAGGCCTTTTGGGAGCTCACTGGCTTCGGGTTCCGTAGGAACTCCGAAGTTAAGCGAGAAGAGGGCCAGAGCACTCCCAGGATGGGTGACCCACTGAGAAGTTGCTCGTGAGTTCCTAGAAACAAAACCGTAAGGGAATGGTAAGCTCAAAGCGGACAATATCGTGCTACGGTGGTGGAGCGGGCCCGGGAAGTGATCCGCCTCGGGCCGGGATGTGACACTTGGGGTACCAAAACCTTGTTGTAAAGGATAATGGAAAAAACAAATTTCAAACGTCCATAACTATACCGTTATAATCCGGACTTGTAAACGGTCTTCCCCTATGCGTTTGTATCGTCAAGTACTTTAGGAATACGGTAAAAGAATATTTTGTACGTCTCACTATACGTTGGTCAACGAAAGTCAATACCCTCGCCTATAAGGGCATTTTCGTAAAATCACGCTTTTAAAATTTATAAAAACCTAAAATTAGGGACGGGTCGTCATAACCAATAAGTTTAATTGTTCGTAAAAAGTTTGTTGTTATACAAGATTTGAGGCGTCCAACAAATTATCAAAAGAAAACAAGATAAATACACTATAAAAAAAAATAAAAATAAAAATAAAAACCCCTCAAGCTACAAGTTCCTTGCACCGATAGAACTTCAATTGTATAAAAAAACTACAGCACAATGGATCTAAAGATAGATTCCCAAAAAAATTTAGCTAATAATAGAAGCTTGATTGGGAGACAAGTTTGTATATCGAGTTATCCATATTGGCTTATTCTATGAGTGCCATCGTGTCTCACGTTCAATCTGTATAGGAAGATATAAAATAATACAGAGATATAAAATAGGCCAACGAAATGTTTTAAAAGTCATGCATTTTGAAAGAAATATGTACCTTGCGTGGTTATAAGTATTTACTCTTATTTGAAATTCGTCTTCGAATTCTCGCTCCAACAATATCATTAACTTAATAAAACAATATATACATTTAATTTATATATGAAGCTATAGAATAATACAAATTATAAAATAGACCAACGAATTGTTATGAAAATCATGCATGTTGAACTTAGATGGGTAGTGGTGTTTGAATAGAAAAACGCTTGAAAGAGTCATATGAGGTTTTGGATGATGAGTTATTTTTTATCCTAATTGCTTCAAAATATGAGTAAATGTTGGACAAATATTAAGTGGAATCAAATCAATCATTTAGGGGTTTGGATGGTACCTATAATTTAGGTAACCATTAAAGGTAATAATCATAGTTGTGAGTACTATGATCTTGCATTGCATATGCATCTGTCATTTCATATTTGTATGTCGAATGGGTAGGGCTGACTGCTGAATGCATGCAAAAACCATGTTCTTTCTAGTTTCGATTATTCTTTTAATTACAGCTTTAAAAAAAAAAACAATAAATGAGCATTTTGGTTAGGAGAAATTTTTGATTCGCGATCATGGTAACATATAAGATAATAATTTTAATTAAAATATTATTTACCTCATAATATGCATAGAAAGAAGGTAAAATTTAATAATTTTTTAAAGAAAATTGTACCAAAATATGTATAGAAAGATGAATATATTCAGTAGGACAAATCCGAATCCTCGTCGGATTTTCTTTGTGAGGATCTCGAAAATTCGTGAATTGTGTCCCTTTATCGTACATCGTGCGGTCAGAAATTATTTTAAATATTTTTATTTAAAATTAAACACAAACAGTATCTGATAAAAACTGACCGCACGATGTACAATGAACGGACATGATTTACAGATGTACAATATCCTCACTAAAAGAATCCGGAGAGGACCTGTTGGCAATAGGACAATCTTGGTCAGCCTACCCCCAAATGATGGGAAATCAGGATCATCTCCTAAGCACATGGTCAAGATCCTCCTGACCAGGCCCATCGGGCCGTTTAAATTTTATCCAACGGCTACAAACAGGGAACCCTCCTAAAAGTTATAATAATTATAATCATTGGATAAAAGTTGAACGGCCCAATGGGCCTGGTCAGGAGGATCCTGACCATGTGCTCAGGAGATGTGAATAAAAAGTTGTACATATACATCTACTTAGTACTACAATTTAATAATATTTCTTTTTAATTAGAAGTAAGATATCTTAGATTGATTCCTGCCCAAAATAAATAATAAAAGGCAGCCACAAAACCAGATTAATACAAGTGTCATATTTTCTCATCAAGAGGTTTATCCTATTCTTTCTAACCACATAGCAAAAGAGAGGGTCATCGGTCACATGATCGATAGATCTAGGTCCCATAACTATTATTATTGTTATTATTTAATGTGATCTTTGAAAATTATGTATTGGATTTTATTATTGTCTTGTACCTTGAATAACATAAAAAAATTCTTCTGGATGCCAACGAGGTTGGTTCAATTGGTAAGAGTGTGCTTGTGGTTAACCTCCAATCTCGGTCTCCGTTACCAGCAATTCTCGTTGGTGGATGATCTATAAATTCTTACGTAAATTCATATCAGTGACAGTTGACAATTAGGTGTCACGCATAAGTTCTTCCAGCTTGAGATTATGGTATACCCTGATGCTGGTGGTTAGATTAGCCAATCTCCCCCTCAACTTTTTGTTAAAAAAAAATTAAAAAAACTCTGGATTGGAAAATTGGAAAGCATATTTATCTCTTTAATTTGAGGCAAATATACAAAAAGAACTCATGCTCCTCGTTGTAGAGTATTCTATTTATTTTTTGAACACACGATAATATCTACAGTAAGGGGGTGGGGGAGTGAGCTAAGTCTTAATGTGGTTCAACTTGTCTTTGGCGAGAATCGAATCTAAGACCTTTCACTTACAAGTGAAGAGGAGTACCACTAGACCGAAGTACTAAGTGATTTTAGAGTATTCTATTTGCTGCTTTCTTGATGAACTCTATGTTGTCCTTTGAGTTTTAAGAAAATATAAAGAGAAGATAACACAAAAGCAATTGAACAATGGCCATGATACACTCCGTGGCGAACAATAGTGGCGGACAAGTCAATTTTGATCAAAAATGAAAAAGGAATAAGGTTTCAATTAATAAGAAAAAAAAAAAAAAAGAGAGATGATAACCTAAGTTATTCTAAAATGAGACTCCTATCACCGACAAGTTTAATTTGACAGTAAAAAGCTCGGTTGTTATACAAGATTCGACATGTCTAGCAAATTATCAAAAGAAAATAAAATACATACACTATCAAAAGATTCAACCACTAAAGCTACAAGTTCTTTACAACACCGATTGAACTTTTAACTTTATAAACACCACTACATGATGGAACTTTAGCTGATCATAGAAACATGATTGGGAGACAAATATGCATATCGAGTTATCCATATTGGCCTATTCTATGCAATCATATTTGATATGTTATTTTTTGCTTTCAGTTTCGTTTGGAAGCTAAATAAAATGAGTAAAAAGAATTTGTCGGCACAGACCAAACAAGGTGGTGGAGTAACATGGCAGCTCCATGAGTGTCATCACTTCTCACGCTCAATCTGTATAGGGAGCTATAAAATAATACAGAGAATTATAAAATAGATCAACGAAATGTTTTGGACGTACGTCATGCATTTTGAAAACTGTCTGTATAGCTTGCGTGATTATGAGTATTTAATCTTATATTTAAATTTCGTGTTTGAATTCTTGCTCTATCAATATCAATTGTTTAATAAAGCAATGTATATGTTTAATGTGTATAGGAAGCTATAAAATAATACAGAGAATTATAAAACAGATGAACAAAATGTTTTGAAAGTCATGAACATTGACTTTTCTAAAAATCCCCGCCTAGGCGCTAAGCGGTTGGTCACCGCCCCGATTAATGCCTAGGCGTTTGAAAATTAAGAAATGGCGCCTAGACCTGCTGAGGCGCCCGCCTAGACCACCTAGGCACCCGACTAGCCCTCTCAGACCCGCCTAGACACCTGCCTAGGTTGCAACTCACTTAGATAGAAAATAGATAACTTTCCTTTTGTATTTTATTGTTTCCAATAAATTGTAAGAGACTTATTGAATGCTTAAATAAACACACATGATATGTTTGCTCCTCATGTTTTCATTATGTTCTAATACTTCATAATATATATGTCATTCTATTTTCTAGTTTATGATGAAATTATATATTATTTAAGTTTAAACAGATGCTTATTTACACGAAATACAATAGATTTACTTAAATCTGCCTAGTCTGCCTAGGCGCTAGGTCCTAGCCCGACTAGCATTTAGCGTCTTTTAGAACCTTTGAACTTAGATAGATTACAGGTGTTCCAAAAAAAAGAAAGATAAATTACGGGTGTTTGAATAGAAAAACGCTTGAAAGACTCGCATGAGATGATGAGTTAAATTTTTCCCAATTGCTTCATAGTATGAGTAAATGTTAGACAAATATTAAGTGGAACCAAATCAATCATACAGGGTTTTGGATGTTACCTATAATTTAGGTAGTCATTAAAAATAATAATCATAGTTGTGAGTCCTATGATTTTGCATTGCACATGCATCTCATTTCTATCCGCTTTTTCCAAGCAAAGTGGCATCTAATCAATCTCATAATTTTTTTTTTCTTCATCAACTTTCATATTTTTATGTCAAATGGGTAGGGCTGACGGCTGAATATGCACGCAAAAAGCATGTTCTTTCTAGTTTTCAATATTACTTTAATTACATCTTTAAAAAACAATAAATGAACATTTTGGAAAGGAGAAGGTTTTGTCATTGCTATCTTTTATGGTAAATACTTCCTTTCCTACCTTCCATATTGTTGTGATCTGATCTGATCTGATCGATCATGTATCACGATCATGGTAGCATATAAGCTAAAGATTTAATTAAAATATTAATCACATCATAAGAAGGTAAACTTAATAATAATTGTACCAAAATGTGTATAGAAAAATGAAATAAAATAATATTCAATAAGGCAATCTCAGTCAGACTATTAAAAATGATGGGATTATGTGAATAGAAGTTGTAATATACGATTACTTAGTACTACAGTTTAATGATATTCTTTTAACTTATACTTAAGATATTTTACACTCGATTCATGCCAAAAATGAATTCGAACCAATTATTATGGCTACTCATGGTCAAGTTTTCCTCAATCCCCACCTCTTTGGTTGATGACTCTTTTTTCCCACAAAGATGAACTTCATTGATAGGACATAGATAAATACAGTGGTTGATGGCTGTCATATCCCAATGATATATTAATGTATTAGTATATTCCAATTAATAATAGTCTCAAAGAAAATGAAAAATAGATAAAAGGCAGCCACAAAACCAGATCAATACAAGTGTCATATTTTGTCAACACGTGGTTTATCCTATGCTTTGTCCTTTTCTTTTTTTTTTCAAATTTTTTTATAGCCACATAAGCAAAAGAAGCAGTCAAAATATTGTCCACAATTCAAACCAATCTTTTCCCAACACTCCTCAACAAGATTAATCCCTTAAGTTATGTTTTGGCATTGAATTGGGTCGTATTATTATTATTTTACAATAACTTTATTTATTTTTTCATCTTTTTTTAATATACAAATGATATTCTACATTAATTTACACTAAAATAGGAAAATTTTAACTCAAAACGCATAATGTAAAATTGAAGAAGAAGACACTAACCATAAGAATAATCCATCACCTGATGCTTTCACCTTGTTAATTAACATCATGGATCCAAAATGCATTGACTTCCCATGAAATTATACGTGAAAAAAAATTTAAAAAATAGAGAGTCATCGGTCACATGAGCGACGTGAGGCAACTACACACCTAAGAAATAACAAGTATGCTTAGTTGTAATACCTTTTAATCTCGCGATAAGTTGGAATATAAAATAGTGGTATAAAATTAAAGCATCTGGAAGGGTGTAGGGTTGAGAGTGCATGGGAGGCTCCAGTGTGGATGAAATGACAAGATGGTGGGTGGCAACAAAAGAAGATGAAAAATGTGGCTGATAGTTTAGGGTTTGGAGGCTGAAAAGTAATAGAATCACGGTCTTGGTCGGGAGTCCCGTGACGTTGCCCAAGTCCCACACGGCTGCCGTGTAAAAAGATGAGTGAACCCCGTAATCTTCAAACCCTCCGTCATCCAACCAACGACACGCTTTATCTTTTATCCGTGGCAATCCTAACTAATTAACAGCTTATGGTTTTGATGATCTGTACTAGGATTAGGTAACGTTTCATATGTAAAATAATAAAGATAAGGAGTAAAATTGTTATCGAGACTGCAAAATATTCACCATGTACTTCTGAATCGGTAATTTTTTTTTTTATTGTGTTCTTACAAATGAGGATTATAAGATTTTTTTAGTTTAATTTATGTTCGTTTTATAGAAAGTATGAACACGTCATTGAAACTTTGTTGTTGTGTTATTCTTTTCTTCTTCTTTTTTTTGGAAAATTTCTTTTCCTATTATTAGGGGACATGTGAGAGTTTGAAACTATTACAATAATTTACGAGAGAGGGAGTTTCTAACTTAGGACCATGATCAGAAACTTAACACTTATCCACTAGAATATGGGACCACATGCGTGTTATTGAATAAGACATCAAATTAGTGTAACCGGTTCTACTCGAAATTCTCTATTCATGATAGTCAAACCTAAAATATCATACTTATAAATAGAGACGAACATTACCAAATCATAATACTTGAATAAAGATTTTGATATTAAATTCACAAACTAAAATAAAATTATTAATTAGATATCCACGAATTTGATACCATGTATGGGATATATATACAAATACATATATATATATATATATATATATATATATATATATATCCGAGTAAAAAGATTTCTCTGGTCACCTTTAGTTTCTTGATATTGTTGATGTATCCCTCTAAAATGATATTTGTCCCTCGTTAATTAGAGGTTTTTTCAAGTAACGTGTATTCAAGCGGTATTTAACACATCACAATACAAATAAAGAAACAATATATTTTTTCATGTTCCTCCTATTAATTTGGGTAAATTACACTTTCATACCTCAGGTTTGGGCTCTATTTCAATTCCTTACAACATCTTTAAAACATTTCACTTTCATACCTTAAGTATTATTTTATTTCAAAATAATACATCCGTTACATTTTCCATCCATTGATTCGTTAAATGTTGACGTGGCTGCCACATATATGCCACGTGGTTGCCAAATGTCAGCCACGTGGCAAAAAAAATTATTTTTTTAAAAAAAAACCTGAATTTTTACAAAAAAAAAGAGAGGGTAAATTACACTTTCATACATCAGGTTTGGGATTTATTTCAATTTCTTACAACATCTTTAAAACATTTCACTTTCATTCCTTAAGTACTATTTTATTTCAAAATAATACATCCGTTACATTTTACATCCATTGATCCGTTAAATGCTGACGTGGCTGCCACATATATGTCACGTGGCTGCCAAATGTATGCCATGTGGCAAATAAAATTTTTTTTTTTTTTTTTTAAAAAAACCTGAATTTTCTCAACAAAAAAAAATAAAAAAATAAAAAATTTGAAACCCACATGTAACATCCCACATCGCCCAGGGGAGTGATCCTTAAATGTATATTCCCATCCCTTCCTAGCACGAGGCATTTTGGGAGCTCACTGGCTTCGGGTTCCGTAGGAACTCCGAAGTTAAGCGAGATGGGGGCCAGAGCACTCCCATGATGGGTGACCCATTGGGAAGTTGCTCATGAGTTCCCAGAAACAAAACCGTGAGGGAATGGTAAGCCCAAAGCGGACAATATCGTGCTACAGTGGTGTAGCGGGGTGTAGCGGGCCAGGGAAGTGATCCGCCCCTGGTCGGGATGTGACACCACATCTGTAAGAAGAAGAAGAGGGAGGAAGAAAGAAAAAAAAAATTGTCCCGGGGGGTGGGACGGGAGAAGGGTCGCTGGGGGGGGGGGGGTGGGAGAAGGGCTTTTCTTCTTCTTCCTGCATATGTGGGTCGCTGGGGGGAGGGACAATTTTTTTTTCTTCCTCCCTCTTCTTCCTCTCGTAGATGTGGGTTTCAAATTATTATTATTATTTTGTTGAGAAAATTCAAGGTTTTTTAAAAAATTAAAAAATTATTTTATTTGCCACGTGGAAAACATTTGGCCACCACGTGAGATATATGTGGCATCCACGTCAACATTTAATGGATCAATGGATGAAAAATGTAACGGAGATATTATTTTGAAATAAAATAGTACTTAAGGTATGACAGTGAAATGTTTTAAAAATGTTGTAAGAAATTGAAATAAACCCCAAACCTGAGATATGAAAGTGTAATTTACCCTTTTTTTTCGTAAAAATTCGGGTTTTTCTTAAAAAAAATTAATTTTTTTTTTTGCCACGTGCCAGACATTTGGCAACCACGTGGCATATATGCGGCAGCCACGTCAGCATTTAACGGATCAATGGATGGAAAATGTAACAGAGGTATTATTTTGAAATAAAATAGTACTTAAGGTATGAAAATGAAATGTTTTAAAGATGTTGTAAGGAATTGAAATAGAGCCCAAACCTGAGGTATGAAAGTGTAATTTACCCTATTATTTTATAATACCCGCTCAGTTTCATACCCGACATTTGGAAAAAATTCTTCTTGTCAAAATAAGACATGAGATTTACTCTCAAGTCAAAATGTTTTTTATTATGTAACATCACAACCAATTTTACCACGGTCTCTATCATAATTACAGTTCAACTCCCCCTCCCCCTTTGCCATTTATCCCACACACAACGTGCATTGTACGCACAGCCCATCTGTATAAATACAAGACTCCTCCAATGGCTTCCTCCAATTATTAGAAACTCAAGTTGCCTTCTCATAGTTTATCCCCTCCATTTTATATAAACGTACAACTCCAACCGTCCAACACACAGAGAGATCGGTTCCATAACTTTCCAGATACGTCTCTGTTTCCGCCCGTTTGGACTTTGGACTTTTGCTTCGTTTCACCTTCTTCTCCGCCCTGCGTTTTCTGTATTCGTCGTTTATCAGAACAATTTTCAGATACTGGTTTTTTTTTTCCGAGGAGATTTTCTGCAACCGCTCTGCACGGAAAAAACAGTGCAGGCGTTTACATGGTGATCGTGAGAAAAGGAGGTGAGGAGGACAAGAACAAGAGGAACAGTGGAAATTATAGTAACAAGGGAATGCGACTGGGGAAATACGAGCTTGGAAAGACACTCGGGGAGGGTAATTTCGGGAAAGTAAAATTTGCTACGAACGTCGAGTCCGGCCAGTCGTTTGCTGTTAAGATTCTGGAGAAGAACAAAATTATTGACCTCAAAATAACCGACCAGGTTACTGTTTTTTCCTTTTAATCTTAATTTTTGTTCAAAGTTTTAATCTTTAATTAATGGGTTATTTTTTCTGTTTCAAAGTTTTAATCTTTTTGCTTAAAAGTTGTAATCTTTCGTTAATGGGATTGTTCATAAACTTTTGGTGGGAATTATGGACCCTGCAATCCAAACTGAAATTGGCATTCAAGTTTTTGTATGTTTTAGAAAAATTTCCCATATTTTCTCTTTGCGGAAGAATATTCCAAACTGCTCTAACTTAAGTACGAGGTATCGTAACTCGGGGGTATGAGAATGGTCTAACCCACATCTGCAGTTTTGTTCGTTTCAAATTTGACAAAGAAAATAACAGAACTGAAAATTTGCAGATAAAGAATGAGATTGGAACATTGAAGCTACTCAAGCATCCCAACGTTGTCAGATTACATGAGGTACGACTCTGCTAATTGTGTTCTTCTGGTTCAAGTAAATTATAATTGTTTAATCAATAGTTTGATTCTTGATCATCAACAACATAATCTTTAATCCTCCATGAATTACGGATTTACAGCGCACTAATTTTTTAATAGTCACAATTGATCATGAGTCCATCTGTAGGATGTTTGGTTTTACTTGGTAACATTTTCTGATGTTTACCATATGTCCGTGCTGATACGCGATTAAAATAGCATTAGTAGGTAACCCAAATGGACCACAATATTTCCCATATGGCCTCGGTCCCCTTCTGTTTGTGGGAGCATTTTTGTTCACCACAATTTAATGGAGTGGATAAGCACAAATCTCAAAATTCAAACTCATCTAACGATGATAAATAAGATGATGAGCATACACTACACTAAATGGTGGTGAGTAAAAATGCACTCTTTGTTTGTTGTCACTTTCAAGATTATGCTTCGCATGTTACTTTTTTTGGCTGTTAATTTAGGGTACTTTAGTGGCTGGACGAGATTGGATTTGGTATTTTGGATTGGAGTGGATAGGCTGGAGGTTGTGTTTATTGTTTGATGGAGACAACTCGATTTAGTTTGAGATAGGTTGGGAGTTTTCTTGCTCAGGTAGTTGCAGGAGCCTCACCAAGTTATTCTAATAAAAAGTAAAAGGAAACGCAAATTTGATTCTACTTAGTACTACTGTTGAGTGATATGTTTTTTTACTTCTAAGTGAGAAGTCTTAGGTTCGATTCTCGTTAAATGCAAATTTGAACCACATTATTGCTAATTTATTGTGAGGTTTAGCTCATTCCTTTTTTTTTTTTTTTTTTTTTTTTTGTCGAACACTGCTTTTTTTTAGTGTAAATAATATTATTTGTTAAAAAAAATATAAAAAATAAGCTCCCCTTAAATCAGCAATCCACGCTCATCAGCCCAGAACCCATACATGTGACACATACAATTCAAAACAAATAGGAACTTGTAAACTCACCACCGACCGCCCACTAACGACCCACCACACCTTAAATATGAAGGTAATGCTAGAAAGATTAAATTTGCAAACTAAATGATGTGTCACCAATAGAAATGAATACGTTTATTAACGCTCAACGAATAAACCAATTATCAACTTTTATGTCTTTTAGTTTTCAAAATTTTGTTTACAAATTTAGTCTCCCTATCCTAAATCGAAGAAGAAGATCACAGGCAAAATCAAAGAAGAAGATCGTTGAAAAATCGAAGAAGAAGAAATAATGTGACACACTCTTTGTGTCACAGGTTGATTTGATTATCCATGAAATGTCATCAGTCTTTCTTCGATCCGGTTAATCAGCGTGATTGAACGTTGACCCTTGATTTTAAATTGCGATTTGCTGACTTGTCAAGGAACCCAGCTTGATGACCATTCAACTTTTTTCTAATGATCTGATGACCAATCAACTAATTACTCAAAAAATTTATTAGGTTATAATTTAAGAAACTAAACACGTATTATAATATAAGTAGATTTAACGTCATATTTGTGTTGGCGAAGGCACTGTAAAAATACCCACACAAAAAACTTCTTTTTGGTTTTGGTGATCAAAGGATTTGTTGATTTTTAGAATTCGAATAGTAATCTAATCTTTAAATATGAAGTGAATTCGAACTTGAATGCACATCATACTCATTGCCCTAAGTTACAAAGAGTGTTTCTCGAGCATCTGGAACACATGTCGTTGCACCCTTTCATAACCTTTTCTTGTTTGAAATGAAAAGTTGGACATCAAAAATACTACTCTTACCACATTTATACAATATCTCTATTAGAAATAAGACTCATGTCCGTAGGCCTTACAGTTTAACGTTAATTCTCATGCCAACAATATGAAATATTGTGTCAAAAACATAAAATGGCAGAGAATCCAGAGTCCCACTTTTGAGTACAGCTGTCTTCACCAACCAGTCCATAAAAGCCACATCCCCACTTCCCTACGGGCTACGGCAGTTCTTGCGTGGAAGATCTGAAAAACCCACCAACGGCTATTAGCTTCTCAGAATTTAGAATGCGGTCCCACATGAAAGCTTTGTGGTGGATAAGGTTCATCAATAACGTTTTAATTATTTTCCCCCACTTTACGTAACGCCGTAACTTTAGGAGGAGGATTGTCTGCGCTCCCATTTCTGGTGCTCTCCCATGCCCTCCTGTTTTGTGTGGTCACGGTTAAGCCACATCAACACTTTATATTTTTTTTTTATAGAGATAATAAGACAAAAATGAATAGTAATATAAAATATTAACGTGGCTTAACCGTGACCACACAAACATGAGGGCATGGGACGGCAGACAATCCTCCTCTGTAACTTTATGCCTATTTTGTCCCTCTTAAAATTAAAAACGAAAATGACAGGTGGCTTAGTATACTCATTTAGTACCTTAAAAATAAGGAAACTTTAACGAAAAGCTTCCGGTACTGTTCAGTTTAACGAAAAACCACATTTTTACACTAAAAAGTCAATCCTGATACTATTCACTTAACCCTTTATTTTGTCCTTATCGTTAAAACTCAAAGTTTTCAAACCTTTTTCATTAGTTTTTCTTAAAAATAATTGTAAATTAATATTAGGATGTACAATAATCGTCTTATGCAATTGTACAGAAATAATAAAAAATAAATGAATTTTAATAAGAAAAGGAAGGGAAGGTGAGAAGTGTAAGTATATTGGTTAAGAATATGCTTTTTGTTAGGCCAAATTGATCCTCCGAGGACAAGTAGGTGTCTCACACACAACTATTAACAAAGAGCTAATCTCATTTAAGTCTTTTTTTATTTAAAAAAATACAGTTCTTCGATTTCTTCTTTGTGAAAGGGAAGGAGTAGTTCCAACTCTTGACCTCTTCCAACACTGCCATATGTCGAATTGTGATTTGTCTGCGAGAAGGAAGGACTCCTTACATACAATCGGGCAAGTATTTTCAAAGAAATTGTTAGTAGCAATAGTTTGTAAAAGATATTAATTGTGGAATTGAGAAAAATAAGATAATATTCCTTGTTTCCAATCATTTTTATTAGAGTATTCAAATCAATGACCAACAATGCTTCGTTTGATACTAAAATTGTGCTCATCTTGCAGGTTGTAGCTAGCAAAACCAAGATTTACATGGTCCTAGAATATGTTACCGGCGGCGAATTGTTTGACAAAATTGTAAGGAGCTACAAAAACAAAATGGTTATCGAACGAGCACATGACGGAAAACATATAAGTTACTAAGTAGTGCGTGGTCATACTAATAAGTTTCTCCGTGCTGCAGGCACACCATGGAAAACTTACAGAAACCGAAGGCAGGAAGCTTTTCCAACAATTAGTCGACGGTGTGAGCTACTGTCACAACAAAGGCGTCTTCCATCGGGATCTTAAGGTACTTCCTGCATTTCCCAAACATTTATTTTTACGATATGGAGCCAAAACAAACTGCATTGTGTTCCAGTTTGCTCACACTTTCAAATATTGTATGTTCTGGTTGCAGCTTGAAAATGTTCTTGTTGATGCCAAGGGGAACATAAAGATATCGGACTTTGGCCTCAGTGCTTTGCCCCAACATTTTCGGGTACATTACTCTTCCAAACCAAACTTTAAGTGTTAAGTTTCGCGTCAAGTACGAGTAATTTAACCCTTTGATTGTTTCTGATATGTCAGGAAGATGGTTTGCTTCATACAACCTGTGGAAGCCCCAACTATGTTGCTCCCGAGGTTCTTGCTAACAAAGGTTATGATGGTGCCACCTCCGATATATGGTCATGTGGTGTCATCTTATACGTCATTCTCACCGGATTTCTCCCTTTTGATGACAGAAATCTTGCAGTTCTCTATCAGAAGGTATCGACGAATTCTCTTTGAATCTTTCTTACGTTGAGTGGAGGAACTTTTATTGTTTGCACTCCATCGCTTCGATGCTAATATTTTTAGGGGATTTCAGATCATTAAGGGGGAAGCTTTGATACCGAAATGGTTGTCACCCGGTGCAAAAAACTTGATCAAGAGGATTCTCGATCCCAACCCTGCTACCAGAATAACAATGACCGGCATCAAGTCAGACGAATGGTTCAAGCAGGATTACTCTCCTGTAAACCCTGATGACGAAGAAGATGTAAACATCGATGATGAAGCTTTCTCAATACATGAAGTGCTATGAATTCGCAATTCTTGTCCGTTATCTACCCTTTTCGGCTATCCGTTTTTATCTGTGCTAAAACTGAGAGTTATTTCTTTTGGTATAGCCATCTGAGGGGCAGAAGAGTCCAGATGCCCGGCATGCGCACACCCATATCAATGCCTTTCAGTTAATCGGAATGTCCTCGTGTCTAGACCTCTCCGGCTTCTTTGAGAAAGAGGTGAGGATAAAATGATTTACCTTCTTGTTTGGCATTGAATGTTTCGATTTTTCTACCGAAGTTGAAAGTTTTTTATTATATCTGATTGTGATATCTGCATTCTGTCTGAGTTAATTTAGGATGTGTCCGAGAGGAAGATCAGATTTACATCCAACCACTCTGCAAAAGATTTGCTCAAGAAAATCGAAGAAATCGTAATGGAGATGGGATATTGTGTCCAGAAGAAAAATGGAAGGGTTAGTATTGTTTACACCCTCATTTTCTACTCAAATCCAAAAAAATACTTGCGTTTCAATCATATAAACTCATATAAATCATGTTGTTTTCATTTCAATATCGACTAAAATATCGTCATGTTTTCTCGATATTTCAGTTAAAAGTGATGCAAGAACACAAAGGGGTGAGAAGCCTGGGCAGTCTATCAGTTGCAGCAGAGGTAAAATTTTATTCCCAAACTTTTGGAGTACTTCTTCCCGGAAAAGTATATTTACCGGCATGCATTTGAAAATTTAAGTTTACTTGAATATCACCTGATAAATTATGTTCATAATTGCATCAGGTGTTTGAGATAAGCCCATCTTTATTTGTAGTAGAGTTGAGAAAATCATATGGTGATTCTTCTGCATATAGACAGGTATGCATACCCCCCTCTCTTGCAAATTTACCACTACACCCCTTCTCTCTTGGGGTTCAGGCATTAAATCAGTTCTTTTGGTATGCGCAGTTGTGTAAAAAGCTATCAAACGATTTAGGTGTTCCCTCAACCCAAGAGTTGCTGACCAGCCAGTGTGATTAGAAATGTATATAGAGTGTGTGTGTGTATATATATCCATATATTACAATTTTATGTAAATATTCAGTTTTGGATGCAAGACTCGAGTAAATGCGAAATATGATTCAGATTGCAAGAAAAACATCCTTGTGTAGTTTAGCCCTGAGCACCGGCAGATTGCTTCCGATGTCCTGAGCCCATCATCTCGGGTTAAAAAATGCTGTAGTAAAACAAAGTAACTTGGTGAACAAGAGAGTACCTGCTGTCTTCAACCAGATGCTAGAAAATACATTGCTGCAATGCTGCTGCCAATATTTTTACCATGTAACCTGAATCAAGCTGCTGTTCTCTGCAGCTTGAATTTTGCCATTCAACGCAGTCTTGTACTTCTCGTCTCTGGTTAAGGTTAAGCATAGATTCAATATGCAGAGAAGAACAAAGACCATAAAAGTTTTATTTCCACTGTCACTAACATCAACTGCCATATGCAAACTCCTATACCCGCTTGCGTACGACCAGGTTTTTCAGCCATTTTCAGGTTGCTTAGCTGCCGATGATAGGCCTGCAGAAAAGTTATAAACAGAATGTGAAGAGTGCTGAAATTCCCACAACTTCGGACAACTTTCCTGCCCATTACTCTTTAACCCATGATGATGGATGCCTCCTAATGCTTCATCTGTAACCTTAGTTGGGAGTTAATTGCCGGTGAACGGAATCAAAGAAAAGATGGAATGAATAGATGAGTCGATTTCACTATTTGGTTCGAACTTAGGGAAGATTGAAACCATTCTATCGTGTTATTAACTGTCTTTTTTAAGTACCAACACACAAAGACAGTAGCCTGCAATGACGGTATACATTCTTTATTATAATCGCAAAGAGAGGGAATACAATGTTGGATAGTTAATTACAGAATACAGATACATCACTCCTCGTTGTATACTCTGTACAAATCAGGCTATCATTTTGGAACCAACATGTTCTAAACCATTAGGACACCTGAACAATAGACGAGAAATTTAGCATATACAGTTGGAAACCTTATATTTACATGGTGAATGAGAGACTACAGATAAGTCTTCAACCGGATGCAAGCAAATCTAATTCCGAAGCCCTGCTGCTAAGATCTTCACCAGAAACCTGGATCAAACTGCTACCGTCTGCAATTTGAAGTTTCTCATTCAACACGGTCTTGTACTGTTCATCTCTTTCCTCGAAATTACGCATAAAGCCAACCTGCAAGACATAGGTAGAAACATAAGTTCTTCAACGGCGCGAATGTGCAAATTCTACACCAGTATCACTATTATCCGGTATTTGAATTATCTCATTAACACCACCCTTTCTCTCCCCACAACCCGGAAAGGAACAGAAATGCTGAAAGAAAACCAATAATCCTTCTAATATTTGTTCTTCCGGCTAACTACTCCAATTGTGAAAAATGGAAATCTTTACCTGTTTCTGAAACAACTCAAATTCATCTGAGCTAAGTGAACCATCACTATTTGCATCAAGTAGCTGCATCATCTCACATGCATCTTCCCCTGGGGCACCAAGCTCTTCCATCACCTCCATAAGTTCCTCAATATTGATCCTACCATCTCCATTCTTGTCAAGAAGGCGGAATACTCGATTATTCTGACTCTGCTCAGTCTCAATGCCTTCATGATTAATATCTTTAAGGCGCAACGCAGCAAATTCGGCTGCAGCCATCATGATGGCCTTAAGCCTCTTTGCCTGATCATCAACGATTGATTATAAGCCTCCAATAAAACATGCTGAACGTAAAAGACAAACATTCAAAATTAGCAAATATCAAGTGCATAAATCAAACAACCTCTTCTGGGTCTGTAAGACCGCTTTTGTACAATGAGTGAGATGCCATTCCAGCGTCTGCCAACATGTCCATCTCCTTAGTCCTTATCTGTATTTCCATCAACGGCCTACTCCTCCCACAGTCACTAACATCAACTGCCATATGTAAACTCCTGTACCCATTCGCCTTGGGCCTTGCAATGTAGTCTTTTGTCCTGTGAGGCATTTCCTTCCACATAGATCGAACAACTTCGCGTGTCCTGTAACACGCTTGTTCCCCTACCTCTGCCATATCTTCTCCATCTCTAGGCTCCAATATGACTCTCAATCCCAAAACATCATTCACTTGCTCTGGCTTCCTACCATCCTTCAACAGCTTCTTCATTGTGCTATAGCGACTCTTATACCGCCCATCAAGCGAAACATCAACCACCATGTCTGCCAACAACGGATCAACTCTCAATGACCGCAACAACTGTTCCTTGTACACATCCACCAGAGGCTTACTTCCAGTCTCATGACTTCTCAACCAAGAATCGACATAAAGGTACGAATGTGGAAATAAGTACTGAAACGAAAGATCCTCGAGCTCCCATGACAGCCAGTTGGCCCCAACAGCATGAGCCAACGGCGCGTGAAGCCTCATTACTTCTAGAGATGTCAACTGCTGCTGATACCGCGGCATATAATCAAGATGCCGCATCACATCAAGCCTGAGCACCAAGTCCAAAATCACAGCCCTCATATCGTAGTAAGTCAAGCAAAACTTCCTCAATGCAGTTGCACTGTTATCATCCAAGACATCAACTTTTGAAGGGACTTTCATAACCCGCAAGCTTTCGTGCAAGAGATGCGCAGTGCCAGAACCAATCTGGTTCCTAACATCGAGAATCGAAATTGAACGGGCCTCCACAACTGGCCGGAGAATCCCAGCTGAAATTACTTCAGCATCCATCTACAACAATCAAATTTACTTAAAACCCATGAGTGAGTTCATCCAAATTACACAACTGAAGGACCAGAAATTAAAAAATTACAAAAAGAGAAAGTTGACTCAAACGATCATTATACAAATACGAATCGCCGAACTGATCAAAATCGATTACTTTACAAATATTTGCTGAAAAATAATCAAACATAACTACATATTGATCAAATATTTACGGAGAAACGATGATTTCAGCAATTTGGATTTATAAAATCATCGTTTCAGCCAATTTCCCGGAAGACCAAAAGTCTCCGTTACCTGAAGGTCGGCGAGGAGGAGAGAGATAGACAGGGCTCTGGAGAGAGAAGAACGGCCATCTGGGGTCAGAGGCAGAGCATGGAGCAAAGGAATGGAGAGCTTGAGAGCCTTGAAGAGCAAGTGAGAGCCGCTGCTGGAGAGCATGCCCATCCTCTCCGTGAGCTCGTTGAACGCCCCGACGAGCTCCACCACCATCTTCCCACCGGTCTGCTCCAGCAGAAACGACCTCGTCTTGGAGAAACCATGCCGTCGGCTTCGCTGGTTGCATTTCCGTAGAGTCAGAGTGAAAGGGAAGATCCGTACGGTAGGGTCGAGGGTTCTGGGTATTGGGTCCTGGTGAGGAAGACGGTGGTGAGGGTGGGGAAGGTAAAGCTCCATGGATGGATGATGGACTGGTTTCTTCGTGGTGGAGAAGTACAGAGAGGCGATGAGTAGTGAGGACAGGACAGGACACGTTTGTAATTTTTCAAGTTATTCCTCATTTTATGTGACAGGATTTTTAAAATATAATTTAGTTGAAAAACTTTATAATAAAAAAATCAAAAGCTTTGAAATCTGTCATGGGTTATGTTAAATTTTTACAGTGAACCGATAAATATCGTCGATATTCATTGATTTTTTTATATCAATTCTTGATTTTTTTGATGTATTTGACTAAAGCGATCCTTAATTTTTTGAGTATTTTGACAGAAATATTGACAATTTCGTTGACAGTTTAAACATTAATTGGGTGTGACATATAGGGAGTACATTCTTTTTTAGATCATCTTAACATGTCTAAATGTTTAGACTCATATATTGACATTTTAATATAACATTTATCATTGCTCATCCATCAGAAAGACAAATCCACAAATACGGTAATTGAGCTAAATCTCCATTAATCTCTGTATACACATCTTAATTTCTAATTTCTCATTTTTATTTTTGACACACCTCTCTCAATTTCGATCATCGGATCATATGAATTGAAGAAGATCAATAATAAAAAAATTAACAAAAATATAACAAGTAAAAATGAGTACGTGAATAACATTTTCCTTTTTAAATTGTGACAATTATAAATTTCTGAAATTTTTAATTGTGACAATTGAAAATACGGAAGTGAAATTTGTCCCCAACACAGGGACCAAATTATAAATACCCAAAAATAAAATTACATACTTTGCCTATTTTTGACATAAACGACTTCGTTTAGTGACGTAATGGAACACACAGAAGAGAAACATCCTCTCTCTCTTCCTAAAGTCCTAAAACCCTACTGCGCCAAATCCCCATTGCGATCTCTGCAACCCCCTTTCGGGGTTTTACACCGCGGTATGCCATCAAACCCATCACTCCACTAAACACTCTTCAGATTTCACGGCGGCCATGTCGGCGTTATCGAGAGGCCTCATTTTCCGCCTCCGCCTTCTCTCGCTCAACCCCTCCCATTCTTCTTGCACTGCTACTGCTGCCGCTAATGCTACGACGTCGTTGACGCAGACCCAGTGCCATTTCTTCAGATGCTTCAGCTCCGAGGCCATGGTGGACGCGACGGAGGCCGTGGCGGACAGGAGACCGGTTATTGAAGCGAAGCCCGGCCCGATGAGCCCGGGTTCGAAGAGGACCGGGCTCATAGCCGTCAAGTGCGGGATGACTGCGCTCTGGGACAAATGGGGCGCTAGGGTTCCGATAACTGTGCTCTGGGTCGATGATAATATCGTCTCTCAGGTCAAGACCCCTGAGAAGGAAGGCTTCCCTGCTCTCCAGGTAACCTTTTTCTCTTCATTTTTCGCTGTTCGTCGCAAATTCGATTTGGCTTCGTTTGGGTATTGTTTCAATTAAAATATTTAGGCGTTATGAAATTTCCAAAGTTCAGATCTTTTGGAATTTTCGAGAGAAGAATATGGAATATGGTAGTGCGTTTCTGAAGTTTTGTAATTTGGTTACAGTGTATTCAATTGAACCAGTAGAAGTTGCATTTTAGCTGTTTAATTGGATTGGCTTGGCCTTAGTATCGGGTTGCTTCAGTTGCAATTTGCAGTTTGAAACTATATGCATTCCTTGCTGGGGGATCAAAGGTGTTGTTAGTAGGGGTTTAGATGAATGGGAAACTGATAGGTTCCGAAATTTTTGGTCACCGAGAGAACATCATTTGTAATTTGTTTTCCTACTGTTATTCGTTAACTAGATTAAGTGGAACTGTAATTTTGGTACTTGCATCTAGGTTTTGTTTGGTTTTTCCAATATTGATCACATTGATTTTTCTTGGCCATTAAACATAGGGTAATTTTAGTTTTTGAAAAATATCAAGGTCACGGGTTTAATTATAGGATTGTATTCTGTTGTGGTGCTAGTTAGATTGGTTGTGGACAGAAGAAAGCAAAACATTTGACAAAGCCAGAGGTGGGTCATTTCCGAGGTCAGGGTGTTCCACTTAAGAGGAAATTGCACGAGTTTCCTGTATCAAATGATGCGCTTCTACCTGTTGGTATGGAAATTGGTGTGCGCCATTTTGTTCCAGGCCAATATGTTGATGTCACAGGAATCACGCGAGGGAAAGGTTTCCAGGTGAACTAATTTATTTATCTTCACCCGTGGTTGTGTGTGCTATTTCAAGGAGAAAAAAAAAGGAAATCTTTGTAATAGAATTGATCAATGAATTATTCAACTGTGTTTCTCAAGGATCTTGATGTGATGGTGACAGTAGTAACACTTTTGTGAGGTTATGAAACATTATGTATCACTTTATTTTCTGTGCCCAGGGTGGAATGAAAAGACACGGTTTTAGTGGTATGCCGGCATCCCATGGCGCATCTCTGTCGCACCGAAGTATTGGTTCTACAGGTCAGAGGGATGATGCTGGAAAGGTTTGGCTTCCAAATCTCCATAAACTATTCTGACAAGTTCTTTTGGGATATCTGTATACAACCAAACCTTTCTCTTTTCTTCTAATGATGGTGACTTAATTTAGTCAAATAATCTGTTGCTTATTTGTGTATGAACAATTCTATTTGAGCACACAAAGCCGACACACTTTCTAATATAGATGTGCCCTACATTGTATGCGGGACACCTTATATTAGAGAAGTGTGCCAGCCAGTGTGTTAGTTTTGTGTCTGAATAACATTACTTTTTGTTTATTAGTGGACATGCTATATATATTATATTGGTTTACCTGTTTATATTTTTTCTTGGGTTAACTGCGTTTTACACCACAAGGTTTGGAGGTCATTTGCAAAATGAGCCAGGAGGTTTCAATTTTTGCATTTTACACCACGTGGTTTGTGAATTGCACCAATTTAAACTCTCCGTCAATTTCATCGTCTAATTAGATGTTGCGTGTTGATGTGGCATAGACTTGGCCCACATTTTAAGCACTCGTTGACCGTCAATTTCAATGTTTAGTACTTTACTCTTTTAATCCTTTTATGAAATTGATAGTCAACGTGTGCTTAAAATGTGGGCCTAGTATATGCCACATTAGCACCTAACGTCTAATTGGACGATGGAATTGACGGAGAGGTTAAATTGGTGCAATTCATAAACCACATGGTTGAAAATGCAAAAGTTGGAACCTCGTGGCTTATTTTGCAAATGACCCCCCAAACCTTGTGGTGTAAAATTCAGTAAACCCTTCTTTCTTTATCTGTAAAATGCAGGTGGTTTCTAATAATTTAATATTGTAACTGTTAGAATCATTTGTTGTATGAACAGGTTTTTAAAGGCAGAAAGATGCCGGGGCGCATGGGTGGGAAACAGAGAACGGTGAAAAATGTATGGGTCTACAAAATCGATCCTGCAAGGAATTTGATGTGGGTGAAAGGCCAAGTATGATTCCTCACACTTTCTTTTCTTAAGTTCACGCATTTTGATTATTGAACCATATTCAACAATAGTCTCATGAGCTTAATATCTTCCCGAAGTGTTGAGGAGGAATTGTATAATGAGAGGTTTTGAGCAGGGTAGATAATTTTGGTTGGTTTAATTAATGTGTTGATGTGTATTCACAACTGCACAGTTTAAAATCAATGGCGATTGTTCCTAATCCTCTTCCGGAGTCAGTATGTTGTGTTGTTAATTCTGGTTTCACGCTACTCAATTACTGTTTGGCTATTTGCACAGGTCCCGGGTGCTGAAGGGAACTTTGTTTTCATTAGAGATGCTTTCTACAAGAAACCTGATGTGTCATCGCTACCATTTCCAACTTACTTTGCTCCAGAGGATGAGGATCCATCCAAGTTAGAACCGCTAGTTGCCGATCTTGGAGAAGTAGATCCGTTCATGGTGGCAGATTAACCAGGAGCTGAATTTGAATTCCCAAAGGTACTAGGTTGTTGAGTTATAGCCAATCGACAACATTTTTGTCGCGGCCTGTCTCAGGCTATTGATTTGTCTCGTTTTCTTTCATCGAAGTTGATTTTTGGTATAGGAATACGCAGGCGCAGAGGTTGTAATATTATAATTGAGTTCATTTCAACCTCGAAATTGAGTAATGGCACCCACAAATGCTTTTGATGTTGGAACTTGGAACCATGTTTTCAAATAAATGTGGCGACTTGAAAATTTTGCATTCCCGCCCCCTACAGATCGTTTCTTCTTCGATATGGTAGCGTTGCACTCAGTGCGGACGCACTTTCACATCGCCGGACTTGTACATTGCTCGTTCAGAGTGGTAGCTTAGGTCTCCGGACTAGTAGTAGTACATCACCACTTCAAGCATGCACAATTGAATTTGGTACGCTACCATTCGACACGCACACTACCGCTTCAAATATGAACTTTATTCGCGTTTAGTGCAGTGAAGCATCGAAGCAATGAGTCGAACGAGTGTGCATACAAGACTACATTTGCTCTGGTCAGGTGCAAATGAGCGATATTCTATTTTAAACCAATTAGATTGCGTGAAAGTCAGAAACTTATATAAGTAATTATCGTTGCTCTAATTTAGATCACGTGAAAGTGAGAAACTTGTACGAGCGATTACCTTCGCTCTACTCAATGAGAGTGGCTTCGACGGTTCAAGCCGAAAATATAAAAAAATAATTTTGTTGTGCAGACGGGATTTTAAAAAAGAGAAAAAAACAAAAAGGAGTTCGGCGTTTGGCGTTTTGCCAAAATTTTCAAACGCAAACCGTCTAAGTGTCAAACGCTCGTAGACTTGTCAAACACTCGACTCTGGACAATCTCCTACGCTTCAAAACCCTAATTGCACCCCAAAGAAACCCTAATTTCCTTTCCACCTCCCTCTTCCTCTAACCCTAGGGTTACCGTTACCCAATAATCCCGTCCAATCCAGTGCAATCCAATCCCCCACCCTCAAATGCGAGTCCAATGGCAATGAGGCGAGATGAACCCGAACCCGAACCCGAACCCGAGAGGCGACTCTGCTGCGTCTGCGGCTCCTCCGAACGGTGGTTCCTCCATTACATCCGCCACAAAGGGGCGTTTCAGAGGCTCTGCACCAACTGCGTCCTCCAAAACTACCGCGGCCTCTACTGCCCTTTCTGTCTAGAATTCTTCGACCCACCCCTTCCGGCACGTGACCGGGTCATGTGCGTCAAGTGCCCTTCCGTTTCTCACCCCGCCTGCGTCCTCGTCGCCAATTCCTCCTTCCATGGCTTCGAGTGCCATACCTGCCCACAGGGCTACCCCTTCTTCAGCCTCAATCGCCCCCAAAACGACGCCAACGACCCCGAAACGGCATTCGTCATCGACAAGGCCAACGCCAAGGCCCTTGTCGCCGCTGCCAAAATTGCTGCGGCTTCGATGGCGAAAGCCGCCGTCGCGGCCAGGACGGAGGCAGAGCGCCTCGTCAGGGAGGCCGTGATGGCGAAGAAGAAGGCGAGGGAGGCGTTGGAGAAACTCAGTTCTCTGGTTAACAAGCAGAAGGAGCAGGATTCGAAAGCTGGAGACGTTGTTTCCGGGCCTAAGAGCCTCAACGGAAAGCCAAAACTGGAGAGTTCTGGTGGAATTCCATCGGCGCCCAAGATTGTTAAGGCTGAGGGAACTAATGGGTTGGGCAGTGATCCATTGAAAATCGGTAATGTTGACGCCATGGAAGAGTGATCTCAAATCAAAGGAAGGATTTTGAGCCTGTTGAGTTCATGGGTTTCATTTCAGCTCCTCAGCTTCTGCTTGAGCTGCTACACAGCCTCTGTCAACCTGTGAGTCTCTCTGTAAGTTGCAGATAGTTCTTTTTTTGTAATTTATGCGAGGGCAGCCTGGGAACCTTTTTGGAGGCATCGTAGATCAGATCGTTGTTTTGTACCTCATATTTACTTTTCCATACAGTTTTGTGTAGCTGAATTTTGATGTTGTGACGATTCTCTGGGCCTCTCTGTATCTACATTGTTCTTCTTTTCCATGATCAGAAATTGCATTTTCCAATTTCGAATGTGAAATTTTGTCGTTCAGTAGGCTTTATCCAATCCAATTTGTGTGATGACCTTGCTTGCTGTGTGCTAATGTATTGTGTCCGGATTTTCGATGTTTTTTAAGGAGATGCTAGAAACTTGACATGTTTTTCAGGACTTCAGGGCCGGTGTCTCATCAAACACACTGGCTTAAAACGAGTCCTTTTCTCGTTCCTTGCATCTTTGCCGGTTTTCCTGTCTTCTTTCTAATGTTTTGTTGAGTCAAGCAAGTTCGTTATGGGCGTCATTTGACATGGCGTGTGATCTCCTGAAAGACATCAGTTTGTGGTTCGACGCGGGTTGTTTTCAAAGTAATTCTGTTGTGGTTTTAATTGATTCTTCAGCCTCGTTTAGGTGTCGAAACATTCTCTTTTTTTTCTTGTTCATTTTGTTGGTGCTTGCATCGCATGAAGCTCAAAATTTTACAGGCCTAGAGTGCCAACTTCAAGGTTGCAAACCCCTTTGTCTGGTGAAACCTCAAAAATTACCTTAGTGATTCAGTGTCATTCCTCTATGAATTTATGGCCGTTTTTACATATCTGAGTGTTCAAAATTCGATTTAATTTAACCTCTCTCGTATTTGTTTTGCTATAAACTATTCTCTTTCCTGGTTGCTCTGTTTCCTTCTTTGTATGTTCTTTGTCATTCCGCAGCGAACACTATGCCGATCTTCTCAACCTCTTCTGTTTCGCGTAATTGGCCTTTCGCGCAAGAAATTTTTAAGTGTGCCAAAAACATGATCCGATATAGTAAGTGTCAGAATACAGATGGTTGTAACTTGAAGAAAAAAAAAGAATATACTTAGGTGCTCATTAGTAAGTACCTTATACTCATTTTTTAGATTTGGCCCAATGATATTTTAATGCATATTTTATTGTTTAAAAAAATAGTGTATGTGTTATTTAATTAAAAAATAGTGTATATGTTAAACATGCCCTTTATGCAAAGAGGTTCCCATTTAAAAAAAAATTGGGGATTAGGTGTGGGACTCACTTCACATCGGATTATCCTCCAATGGTGCGTTTGTTGCACCGGATTATCTCGGACTGGACTAACTTCAGAGACTAAGCTGGACTGGTTTAGAATAGACTAAGTTGGATTGATTTAATGAAGCGTTTGGTGTTGTGTCAGACTAAAAAACAAGACTCATTTATTATATTATTAAATTTATATTTACAATATTTTATCATTAATTTAAGGGAGTTTTAATAAAACACTCCTGGTACTATTCACTTTTAACGAAAAATCATATTTTCACATTTAACTGGTACTATTCACTATACCTTTAAAAAAGACTTTTCATTAAAAGAGATTTTTCTTTTACTTTTCATTAGTTTTTCTTTAATTTAATCTATGTATACTAATATTTTATTATTAAATTATCATTTTCCTTTCTAGAATCATCTTCCCATCTCATTTTTTTGTCCGCCCACTGCATCCCTCCCCTCTCCTATTTCTCTGCCATTTCATTTTCTTCTCTCATTTTTTTGTCTACCCACTGCATCCCTCTCCTCTCATCTTTCTCTGCCATTTTATATGTGCCACTGTCTCTTTCTCCTTTCCCTTTTCTGGTTGTGGGAAGCAGGGAAGAAGGAGATGTGAAGGGCAAAGCGGAGCAGAGGTAGCAGTGGAAGAGGTCAAGGAGGACGGAGCCCGAAGTCATTGTCGTCGAAAATTGAGGTCTAGGAGGAAGGAGCCCAATCGGAGGGCGCGACCGATGAGCTTGGTCTGAGCGGAGGTGAATCGGACGACGGAGCTCGTGAGTTCTCCGATTGAAGTTCGAATCGAGGTATTTGTTCATGATTCAGGGTTGGGGACGAGGAGAGAGGGAGATAACGCGAGCAGATAGGAGAGTAGAGGACGCGAGCAGAGAGCGATCGAATGGATTAGCTAGTCCCGTGGTTCGCGACGTCTCTTGCTAAGACCGTCTAGCACGGTCCTTAGTCGAGGCGAGTTTGGCTTACTCCCACTAAAGCTAGTCCCGTGAAGTAACAAACATGGGACTGGACTAACTATTAGTCTAGTCTAGTCCAATGAGGGCTAATGAAGGGAAACAAACACACCCCAATTGTATAATAACATGTGATGTACCTAAGTATTTCCAAAAAAAAGAAGAACTTCCATCCATCCATTTGTATCAAAAAAAAGAAGAACTTCCATCCATCCATTTGTATTATGACATTTGGTGTACCATCTCATGCACCTAACACACTGAAAAATTTCTCCTCTCCCACCCCAATAAAACAACTATAACAGAAATTGAAAAATAAAAAAGGTGTATAAAACCATTCCCAAAAGAAATGTCAAATTATAACAGTTAAATTACAATAACTGATGTGACAATGAGAAATTATGTCAAATTTTGTACTTTTCTAACCGGTCAAATTATTACTTCCACTGCAATAAAGTTCAGAAAGAAAAACCATTTCTGGGGCCCACAATATCTTATCTCTGACGCACACAGAAAGTTGAAGGTGCTGCTGACGAGCTTGCAGGTTCTCTCACTCACTCCACATACAAATGACTTCGCTCGTAGTACATCAACACACCCCACCCTCCCTAAGCTCGCCCGGAATCCACATTTCACCGTTACGCCGCCTTGAATCATGCTCGACCATGGTGGAGCTCAAGCAGTTGCACTCCCAAGTCATCAGGCTCGGCCTCGCCGCCGACAACGACGCCATGGGACGTGTCATCAAGTTTTGCGCCCTCTCCAAAAACGGCGATTTGGGTTATGCCCTCCAGGTGTTCGACACAATGCCTCAACCGGATGCATTCATTTACAACACTGTAATGAGAGGCTACTTGCAATGCCAATTGCCGAGAGATTGTATTGTTTTGTACTCACGGATGTTGCAGGACTCTGTCCCTCCCAATCGGTACACGTTCCCTTCCATTGTGCAAGCTTGTTGCGCTGATGGTGCTGTTGGAGAAGGGAAGCAAGTCCATGCCCATGTCGTCAAACTCGGGTTTGGAGATGATGGGTTTTGTCAGAACAATTTGATTCACTTGTATGTGAAGTTTCAGTCTTTGGAGGAAGCTAGAAGGGTATTTGACAAGGTGCCCCAGGCGGAAGTTGTGTCTTGGACGACTTTGATTACTGGGTACTCCCAATGTAGCTTCATTGATGAGGCTTTTGAAATTTTCGAGTTGATGCCTGAGAAGAATTCTGTTTCTTGGAATGCCATGATTTCCTCTTATGTCCAGAGTGATCGTTTTCACAAGGCGTTTGCTTTGTTCCAAAGAATGCGAGTGGAAAATGTAGAATTGGATAAATTCATGGCAGCTAGTATGCTATCGGCTTGTACAGGTTTAGGTGCTCTAGAACAAGGGAAGTGGATACATGGATATATTGAGAAAAGCGGGATTGAATTGGACTCTAAACTTGCAACAACGATCATTGACATGTACTGCAAATGTGGTTGCCTGGAGAAGGCTTTTGAAGTTTTTAACGGGTTGCCACATAAGGGGATTTCTTCATGGAATTGCGTGATTGGTGGGCCATGGGAAGGGAGAGGCCACCATTGAGCTTTTCGAGCAGATGCAAAGAGACATGGTAGCACCTGACAACATTACTTTTGTTAATGTTCTTAGTGCATGTGCTCACTCAGGGTTAGTAGAAAAGGGGCAGCAGTACTTCCGCAGCATGGTTGAAGTCCACAGTATTGAGCCCCGAACAGAGCATTTTGGCTGCATGGTTGATCTTCTTGGAAGAGCCGGGAGGCTGGAGGAAGCAAGAAAGCTAATAAACGAGATGCCAATGAGCCCCAATGTAGGTGTATTGCGTGCTCTCCTCGGAGCTTGTAAGATCCATGGAAATGTTGAACTGGGAGAGGAAATAGGAAGGAGGGTAATCAAACTGGAACCAGAAAATAGCTGGCGCTATGTATCGTTAGCCAATCTATTCGCGAATGCGGGCAGGTGGGAAGATGTTGCCAATGTGAGAAGATTGATGAATGACAGGGGAGTGAAAGTTCCTGGATTTTCCATGATTGAACTGGAAGGCTCTGTCAATGAATTTATTGCCGGTGGAGGGTCTCATCCTCAGACAAAAGAGATATACGCGAAAGTCAATGAAATGTTGTAATCTATAAGATCTGCAGGATCTGTTCCGGACACAGAGGGAGTGTTGCATGATCTTGATGAGGAGGAAAAGGAGAATCCTTTATACTACCACAGTGAGAAACTTGCAATTGCCTTCGGCATATTGAAGACCAAACCCGGGGAAACTCTTCGTATATCAAAGATTTTACGAGTCTGCAAAGACTGCCACCAGGCAAGCAAGCTCATCTCGAAGGTTTTCCACCGCAAAATAATCGTGAGGGATAGAAATCGCTTCCACCATTTTAGAAGGGGAGGCTGTTCTTGTAAAGATTACTGGTAAATAGGAATGCTGTCTGGTTGTCCAGAAACATCTTGTTTGAGAAAATACTATATATTATATGCCCGGATGTTCATCTAAGTACTGATATACTGATAGAATAAAAAATAAAAAAATATATATATATGTATGTATGTATGTATGTATGTATGTACCTGTATAAATTGCTAACGAATAGTAAAGCTCTTTGGTGAATTGTTTTGAAAGAAGAAGAAACCATTAGGTACGTTTCATATTACAATTCGTAACCTGAAATATCAAGAATTTGATGGGTTAGGGGTTAGATTTCTCACTCTCACATTTTGACTTATCAATTCATGACCTACTTATTCCAAGTAAACACGAGGACGGATCCCTTCAATAGCAAGAGCCGCTCACATACCTCGAAAAATCTCTCTACTGGACCGGATTTGTCCATCCAATAGTTGGTTAAGATAGGGTGTGGCTGCATATCCCTTTTTCTACCCAAAACCATGTACCATTTTTAGCTTTTCCCTCCTTGCCATGCAAATTCACACGCGCCACTCAAATTTTTCTATCCTAACTTCCTTCCTCAATCGTTCTGGTGCCATCTTAACAACCCACACACTACCAAAATTTTATATCTCGCCCATCCGAAAAAATTTTCTGAATCCTCCACTGTAAACAAATCATAAAATCAAACTAAATTTTCAATAGCTTGCAACACCCATTTTAAGCTTGTTCCCACTTAATTGTCTCATTAGTTTAATCAAATTTGTGGTTTTCTTGCACAAAAAATTGATTGCATTTGGGTTGGCGATAGTTCTATGCTTAAAAATTCATGTCTCCTCTTTATTAAAGAGTACATAGAGAAATGCTACGGAGCCTCTATCAATGTAGCATTCTTTGGCGTATCCGTGCTATTGTTGAAGATATCAAATGGCTGGCCTCTTCTTTTGACTCTATTACTTGGAAGCATATTTATAGGGAATCTAATTTTGTAGCTGATGCCATCACTTCGTGTGGGCATGGTTTAGATAACTTCCATGTTTGGATTGGCTGTGTGCCTCCTGCAGCTACTAGTGCCTTGTTGTTTGACTCTAGGGCCCTTGGGTGTTCCCGGGGTTTTTCCCTTTCACTCTAGGGCCCTTGGGTGTTCATGGGGTTTTTACCTCTCTTAATGTTATTTTGCTTCTAAAAAAAAAAAGTGGGTCATAGACTTTTTGTCACCTTACAATTTAATGTCAATTCGTGTGTCAATATTATAAAATATTATGTCAAAAACATAAGGTGACAGGTAGTCTACAAAGAGTCTCACTTTTGAAAAAATTCTTAACGTTTCTCAAGTATATATTATGTAAATGCGTACAACGTGTCAGTATTAAAACCTGATTAGGCAAAAAGAACGATTTGCCTAACTTGTAACCGTTACAAAAGACCTTTGGCGACGATTCAACGAATACTTATCCACTCACTGAGTCAAACTCACACAATTAAATTCTGCAATATAAATATTTATCTTGAATTTTAAAAGAAAAATAAAAAAATAAAAAGAAAATAAAAACTTTTTGGGGCAAAAGCCGTGTTATATGCGCCATATTTTAATCTTTTAACCTTTTTTTTTTTCTCAAATCAATTATTTGTGGGAAAAGTGAAAAATAAAAAAGAAGATTAATATCTTTACCATAAAGAACAGAAACCCTAAAAATCGGCGGGTCGAGCAATCGAGTCGAACCTATCCCACTCGCGACTCACGATTCCGAACGATCCCGGCTCGTTCTTCCTCCTTCCACCAAATTTTTAATTTTTCCACCAATCCGACCCTCAAAAACCCTAACTTTCCATCGATTTCCCCTCTTTCTTACGTAGCAATCATCCCCAAATCCGGATTTCTCTCACCCAAATCCAAAAAGTTTCAGATTCGTCGAAATTTCTGACCCAGGTACGCAAAATTTGAGCAAGATTTTACTTTTCAGTTTTCAGAGACATGCATACTAGTTTTTTTCCTGGGTTTAGTGGAATCAGATTATCCCTTTTTCGTATTATTGTGTTAGAAATTTTTAGCCTTGAATTTTTGGTGTTATAGAATTTAAGCTGTATTTATAGGGGGTTCATTGTAATTTGCATCAAATTTAGTAACTTTTGGTGTGATTATTTTTATGATGATTCTGGTAGCTACCTACGTACAATGTTTGCTTTCTGTGCCATGATTTAGTAACTACTTCAGTTGTTGAGGTTTTTGTTGTTTCAAGTAATTCTCTGCTGCTTCAAATGCTTAGAAAAAAAATTTACTTTGGAAGTTTTGGATTGAGTTTTGAAACCCATTTGTTGCTTGAGAAGCTTTTTTTTTTTATGAACTTTTTCTGTTGAAATTTTCATTTGAACAGTTAAATGACATTTTAACACGGGTTAAGTGCTGATTTAGTCCCTGAACTATTACCTCAGTGAAAATTAGGTCTCTGAATTATTTTTTCGGTAAAATAAGTACCTAAATGCATTAGAAATTGCTAATTTCATCCCTACTATTATATTCAAAGCTATTTTATCCAATTTTTCATCAACTTAAGTCACTTGACACACTTTAGAGTGTAATACCATCATTTTCTTGTTTATATGCCTTTAACATTTCATATAGGTTGCTAATTTAATGTCTAATTTACCCTCAAAAGTTAACTTACACTATTTCTTTATGAAAAACTACCAATTTATCCTCCAAAGTTAACTCCATACACTATTTCTTTATGAAAAGTATCAATCTACCCTCCAATGTGTATCACATGCAAGTAATATGACTTAAATTGGTGGAAAATTGAATATAGTAGCTTCGAATATAACATTAGGGATGTAATTGACAGATTTTTATAATTCAAGGACTAATTTTCTGAAAAAATAGTTTAGGGATCTAATTTTCACTAAGGTGATAATTCAGGGACTAAATTGGCAGTTTACCCTTTTAACACCACCTGTTATATGTTCCTAAAACCCGGATGTCCTTTTCTGATGTTGTATCGATGTAGCAAGCACGTTTAAGAATCGTGACGGCTATTTTTTGATGTTATCCGCCTTTACCATCGTCATACCATCGTCATACTCAACGTTGTGGATTTCTTGTTTGTGCTTGCTATGCTTTGTTATTGACCTGTATGTTTCCCTTAAGCTAATGCACGAAAATATAACCTTCATTTTCTTAAATCTGCTGCAGGTTCCTATTTCCTGTTGCTTGACTCTGACTGTGGTAAACACCAACGTCCTCTTATACTAGTGTCATTGGACCATGTACCATCGCATGATCAAAGACATTGACTTCTGTTAGTGCCGAGGATACGGTGAGTGAATCAGATAAGGGTAGTTTCTTGAATAAATTCTTAAATGGATTGAATTGGTAGCTACAATGCGGTCATCTGGACTTGTTGACCCTGGATGGGACCATGGCGTTGCTCAAGATGAGAGGAAGAAAAAGGTTAAATGCAATTACTGTGGAAAAATAGTTAGTGGTGGAATATACAGATTGAAGCAACATTTAGCCCGGGTTTCTGGAGAAGTTACTTATTGTGATAAAGCTCCAGACGATGTATACTTTAGTATGAAAGAAAATATGAAAGGAAGTCGTTCTCATAAGAAACCTAGGCTTTCCGAAGATATTGGCCAAGCATATCTGAATTTCCAATCCAACGATCACGAAGAAGATGTGCATGTTGGTTATAGAAGCAAAGGAAAGCAATTGGTGGGTGAGAGGAATTTAGCTATGAAATTGACTCCTCTTCGGTCGTTAGGGTATGTTGACCCTGGGTGGGAACATGGCGTTGCTCAGGATGAGAAAAAGAAAAAGGTGAAATGCAATTATTGCGAGAAAATAGTTAGTGGTGGTATCAATCGGTTTAAACAACATTTAGCTAGAATTCCTGGAGAAGTAGCACCTTGTAAACATGCTCCTGACGATGTCTATGTTAAAATAAAGGAGAATATGAAATGGCATCGTACTGGAAGGAGACAGAGACAACTCGATTCCAAGGACACGTCAAATTTTGATCCTCTGTCAGATAATGAAGACCAAGACGATGACCAAATGGAAGCTGTTCTGCCACATATGAGCCAGGAAAGCTTGATCGATGGTGATAGGAGATTGGGCCAAAATTTGAGAAATACATTCTTGTCGCTGCCTCCCAGCACTGGTTCTGAACCATTATTTAAAAGATCAAGGCTCGATTCTCTGTTCATGACAGCTCCTAAGAGTTTTCCACAACAATCTTACAAGCAAGCAAGGGTCAGAACAATGTCAAATAAAATTTCCCACAAGGAAGTTATTTCTGGAATTTGCAAATTCTTTTACCATGCAGGAGTTCCTCTACAAGCAGCAGACTCCCTATACTTTCATAAGATGCTGGAATTGGTTGGCCAATATGGGCAGGGTATGGTTGCACCTCCAAGCCAATTAATATCTGGTCGGTTTCTACAAGAGGAAATTGCAACCATTAGAAACTACCTGGCTGAGTATAAGGCATCATGGGCAACCACTGGCTGTTCTATTATGGCCGACAGTTGGAGAGACACAGAGGGTAGAATATTGATAAACTTGTTGGCTTCCGGTCCAAATGGTGTGTACTTTGTTTCTTCAGTTGATGCCACTGAAATAGTTGAAGATGCTTTGAATTTGTTTATGTTGCTGGACAAAGTGGTTGAAGAGATGGGGGAGGAAAATGTAGTTCAGGTATTTGATTTTATTTTTGTTTTATTTGTTTCTCATATAGTTGCCCATCTCGAACTGTCTTACGCTACTAACTTTGCTTTGCGTCTAATCCCCAGGTAATCACTCCAAATACTCCTAGTTATAAAGCTGCTGGAAAGATGCTTGAGGAGAAGAGAAAGAATTTATTCTGGACCCCATGCGCCACCAGTTGTATCGATCAAACGCTTGAAGATTTTTTGAGGATAAGATGCGTAGCGGAGTGCATGGAGAAGGGCCAAAAAGTTACAAAGCTCATTTACAACCAAGTTTGGTTGTTAAATTTTATGAAGAGTGATTTCACACAGGGGAAGGAACTTTTGAGATCGTCTATCACCCGGTTTGCTTCTAGCTTTGCCACCTTACAAAGCTTGCTGGACCACAAGACTGGTCTTAAAAGAATGTTTCAATCAAACAAATGGATTTCATCTCAGTGCTCCAAATCATTTGAGGGAAAAGAAGTGGAAAATATCGTCTTAAATGCTGCATTTTGGAAGAAGTTACAGTTTGTTAGGAATTCAGTGGACCCGATAATGCAAATTCTTCAGAAGGTTGAGAATGGTGACCGCTTGTCAATGTCATCTATATATAATGACATGTGCAGGGCAAAGATTGCAATAAAAGCCATTCATGTCCGTAAATATGAACCATTTTGGAGTGTTATAGAAAGTCATTGGAACTCACTGTTCTACCACCCTGTATATGTAGCTGCTTACTACTTAAATCCATCATACAGATATCGAACTGATTTTATGGCGGTAGGAGAAACAATGGCTTCTTGTGTTTTTTATCATCATGTTAAGTTATTTCCTAATCCAGATGGTAATTTGTGTAGCATACTGAGGTGATGCGTGGACTTAACGAATGCATTGTTCGGCTGGAGCCAGACCATTCAAATAGGATTTCTGCATCTATGCAGGTAATAATTTTTTCGTACTCGATTTCATTATTTGGATCCTAAATGGTTTTATATATTGAGATGGTGTCTTACTATATTTTCCCATTCTGTATCCCAACATCTCAGATTTCTGATTACAATTCTGCTAAAGCTGATTTTGGAACTGAATTGGCAATCAGTACAAGAACAGAGCTTGATCCAGGTATGGCATTAGACTGCCATGCTACATGTTTTAGATTTCTGGTATATGTATGCCCATGCATTGAGCCTCTGGGCATTATTCCACTTGCTGATACATTTCTCCGTTTTTGTTTCTTGTTTCTTATTAGCTGCATGGTGGCAACAACATGGGATAGGTTGCTTAGAGCTGCAGCGTATAGCTGTGCGTATATTGAGTCAGACATGCTCTTCTTTTGGGTGTGAACATAACTGGAATATATACGATCAATTGTACAGTCTGAGAAGTAATCGTTTAGCCCAAAAAAGGTTAAACGACCTCATCTACGTTCATTACAATTTGTGTCTTAGAGAACAGAAATTACAAAGAAGGCCGGAAAATTCAACCTCCCTCGACAATGTGCTGTTAGAACGGTTGCTAGATGACTGGATTGTAGATGCTGCGGAAAATGACTTGCTAGAAAATGAGGTATTTCAAGTGTAGATTCTATTATCCGGCAGAGTGGCTTAGTTTTGTGCCATTGACACCAAAAGCTTCTTTATAGAACTACACGAAATCTTATACATTGTCTGAAATCAAGTTCTTATCATTTCTCTGTTAGGAAGTCCTTTACAACGAAATCGAACAGGTTGATGAATACGAGAATGATCTCGTTGATTACGAATGTGGAATTGCAAATGGAGAGACTAGGAACGGATCCATTGAGCTGGTAACCTTGGCTGATGCAGATGTCAATCCGGCCAATGCTGACGTTGCCACCGATGATGATGACGAGGAGGAGGAGGGGGCGGAAGGTGAGATGAACTTTTTCCATGATGACATGAGTGATTAGCAAGTTGTAGACCTACAACTAACACAAGATGTAATGGTGGTGAGGAAGCTCTGCCTTAGTGGTGTAATTATATTCCAGCTTACTTGTTTTGCAAGTTACCTATGGAAGTAAAACAGGGCGGCGTCCTTACATGTAATATTCTTCAACCTTTTTGCTCAAATTTTACTAACTCAACCGCTTTTTGAATTTCCAAAGCCTTTACATTGTCTAATATGATTTCATGTTAGATACACACGTAACGGAATACAAATATCGGTCAAATTTAGAAGAAGAAAAAAAACATTAAACAGTGGATACATATAACATTTTAAATTTTAAAATCTTGCAAAATATAGAAGGTCCAAATTATTTTCTGAAAATTCCGAAATAAACCGATTCCGAAATTACCAACCAAGTTTCTTCTTCTTTCATTTATTATTTTCTTAAACTTCACATGTTTATATACAGCTCGCTGTTATCTGAACATTGTGATGTTCTAATATTTTGGTTAAGTAGAGGCAATAATAGAATTAATGAATCAATTAAAAGGAAATTTGGGCTTTAAATGTATGATCCTATCAACTCATGTTAAGTTCAATGATGTAATATAATTTTTTTCTTCAACTCATTACGTTTGCAGCTTGTTAGTAAAGCCTGTAAATAAAACAAAACCAAAACTTTGGTGGGGCAGGATGATTGAGTACAATTGACCACCGGACATCGAAATAGGACGGGTGTGTCGCCATTTACAAACAGCAGACCAGACAGAGGATCTGATATGATATATTCAAGGTTTTTTTTGGCCAAAACGATCCATGATATTGCCATAATTCTTTACTTTAGTTCCTGACAATAAAAATCAATAGAAGTGGCTAGTTTGACCACTGTAAATCATTTTTATTCTTCCGTGAAAAATATGTTAATATCATCGTTAAGTGGAGTGGTTGGTTTGACAAAAATATCCTTAAAAAGGTGGTCACGTAGTTGTTCATATTACAATTTAACGAGGATATTGATTGGTTTTTCACAAAATGACCAAAATGATTTATGATGAACAAATTTAGGGACCATTCTATCTATTTTCATTATCAGAGGCCAAAGTAAGGGAAATGCCAATTTCAACGACGATTTTGGCTAAAAAAACCTTTCATCCATAACTGAAATGTCAAACCAACCCAAGGTTACCATTACATTTCCACACTCTTTTTAGCCAAAATGATCTTTGAAATTGGTATAACTCCTTACCTTAGTCCCCTGACATTGAAAATCGACAGAAGTGGTCCCTAAGTTTGTCCACCATCAATCATTTTGATCATTCTGTAAAAAATCTTGGTTAAATAGAAAAGTAAATGGAGGGGTTAATTGGACAAAAATATCCCCAATTTAACGGAGATTTATTGACAATGAATAAACTCAGGACCACTTCTGTCGATTTTAAATGTGAATCTCAAAAACCATTATGGCTAAAAAGTCCCCAAAAAATAGAAAGAAAACTCGTCCCGTCAAAGCAAAAATGAGTAGAGAACTTGAATTGCATTTCTTCCAACTCAGTTCAACAAAGTAACAACCTTTTTTCTCTCCTTACGCAAACAATCACCAACCCATTTCCCAAAAAGTGGTATAAAGCTTGTTTCTTCAATACTAAGTTGCATCTATCATGTTTGTAAAGTATGTTTCCAATGTATAGACTATATATTCTCTCCATTAGCAGCTTTGCTTTCCTTGGCTTTGTCTTTTGATTTGATTCTTCGTTTTCGTGTTAATTAGGGCTTAATTGCATGTGTGTTGTGGAGGATGGAATTTAGTCTTGTGAGGTTGCAAAGATATGTTCTCCGTAGCTTTCTTTTTCTTCTTTTGATGTATAATACTCACAAGAATTAGCTTCCTTGCATTGCATGGTTGCTATGTGAAGCTTTTGAATTTTTTTACTTTTTTTTAAGAATAATATGTCATGGCAAACTTTTGGCTGAATGATTTTTTAATTTTTGGATGAATAATCAAACTCTATATTATATTACAAAAAATTTGTCATCCATTCTTTGGAGAACTATATTTTTTTCAAGGAATTTTTTTGAAATGTCATATGAACTTATACACTTTTTTAGTTTGTCATACAAATTAAATTTTTAAACAATTTGTCATATCAATTTTTCAAAATTCTTAATTTGTCATTTCATCTTAACTCCGTTTAGTTTTTCATCCAAAATAATTCACGTGCATTGCACATTACTTGTGTTTAGGGTAACTTCAAACTTTTGACCTCATTTTCACAAGTTTTTTTAATTTTTTAATTTTTATACAAGGATATATTTATACTAGGAGGTGGAGGAAGAAATTGGTTTCGGACATTTGACCTTTTTTCACAAGCTACTTCTCTTTGGTATGAACCCAAAAATTTTGACTAGTAATAAAAAGTATGTCGTGTTCTTTTCAAAAACTTAAGGTGAACTATTAAAAAAGTATATTAGGCTTATTAACATGGAGTTTAACTAATTACAAACTTTTAGAATTTAACGCGATCCACCAGTTCTTTAAAAAAGGAGTTAAAATGTCAAAAATAATCTTGAAAGTGTGTGGGGAGTTAAAAAGCCGGAAATAACCTTGAAACCAAGTCATGTGCAAGGCACATGGCTTATTTTAGATGGCAAACTTAACAGAGTTAGGATGAAATGATAAATGAATGATTTTGGAAATTGGATATGGCAAATTCCTCAAAATTTTAGTTTATATGACAAAATAAAAAAGCTGTACAAGTTCATGGATGTTTCAAATTTTTTTCTTTTTTAAAAAGAAAGTTTGGTTGCCAATTCAAACAATAAATAGTTCCTGTTGCAGCTCTGATCTCACCACCTAAGTTGTCTGAGTTGCTTTGTGTTGTAAACCAAAGCAACTAACTTTCTGAAGTGCTGCTGCTCGTCAAAAACAGCAAGTTAACAGTAAGACATGGCTGAGGTAAATCCTGTGGATGGGGAGGCAGTCAAGGAGCGGGACGTGGCAGCATCAAACGGGGATTCAACCGGCGAGTTTTCCGAAAACAATGCGCAAGATACGAGCAAAAGCAAGGAGGATGGCACCAAAACAGTACCATATTACAAGCTTTTCTCCTTTGCTGATTCCTTGGATTACATGCTAATGTCTGTTGGTGTGATCAGCGCCATTGGAAACGGGCTCTGTCTGCCTCTAATGACTGTAATCATAGGAGATATGATTAATTCTTTTGGAGGAACTGGGAATACCAAAGATGTGGTGGGTGCAGTTTCTAAGGTAAATATTCTATGGCTAAAACCTAGTAAAAACTTTTCTTTACGAATACATATTCACTAGGAATCATGGACTTTATAGGACTTGGAATCATGGACTCGATTCAAATCTTGTCTAGTCCAGCCGCCAAACGGCCGTTCCATTACAATTTGTGTCTGAACTTTTTTTGAACTTTCAATTTGGTTTCTGGTGTCTGCGGTTTAGTTGCTAAAATAGGATCACATCCTCAGGTAGCTCTAAAGTATGTTTACTTGGCTGTGGGAGCTGGTGCTGCTGCATTTCTGCGTAAGTTTTACTGAGCTCCCTTCGAGTATTGAACAAATAACTTGGCTTATTGGAAACTGAGATAAACAATTAGCTTTTGCTATATGTCAGAGATGTCTTGCTGGATGATCACCGGAGAGAGACAGGCTGCACGAATAAGAGGTTTATATTTGAAAACAATATTAAGGCAAGACGTTGGTTTTTTCGATAACGAAACAAACACTGGGGAAATTATTGGGAGGATGTCAGGTGATACTGTGCTCATTCAAGAGGCCATGGGCGAGAAGGTATCTACACGCCACACAAAAAGCCTTAAGTGATTGCCGTTTTCTCTAGCAGTGTAAGTTTCTTTCATGTTCTTCTTGCAGGTAGGAAGTTTTATCCAATTAATTGCAACATTCATCGGAGGCTTTATTATAGCATTTGTTAAGGGATGGCTTCTCACCCTTGTCATGCTATCGTCTATTCCCCTTCTTGTCTTCTCTGGGGCCATGATGAGCATCGTTATATCGAAGTTGGCATCCCGTGGGCAAACTGCTTATTCACTGGCATCAACTGTGGTAGAGCAGACAGTTGGTTCAATCAGAACTGTATGCCTACTTGTCTCTAAAATAAAATTTTATTTTCTATAATCTCTCGTTATAGAACAAAAACGATGAGTATTCGCATTGCAGGTTGTCTCATTTACAGGAGAGAAACATGCCATAGCTAATTACAACAACTCCTTAATTAAAGCTTACAAGTCGGGTGTGCACGAGGGTTTGGCTTCTGGGTTTGGGATTGGTGCTATGAGGCTTATTGTAATGTGTAGTTATGGTTTGGCTATATGGTTTGGCGGAAAGATGATAGTTGAAAAAGGATATACAGGAGGAGAAGTAATGAATGTAGTTTTCGCCGTGTTGAATGGCTCCCTGTAAGTTGAAATTTAGTAAAATTTGATCAATAAATTTGGTAACCCTAGCATGATTTTACTGGTAACAGCCCAAAATTTTATATTTAATGCTACAGAATGTCGAGATATGAACATGTCTCTGTGATAAATTTTCAGGTCCCTTGGGCAGGCATCTCCATGCATGAGTGCATTTGCTGCTGGAAAAGCTGCAGCTTATAAAATGTTTGAGACGATTAACAGAAAGCCTGAGATAGATACTTATGACACTAATGGGGAGCAGTTACAAGAGATCCATGGAGACATTGAACTGAGGGATGTTTATTTTAGTTATCCTGCAAGACCAGATGAACAAATATTCCGTGGATTTTCTCTCTCAATACCTAGTGGTGCAACTGCTGCTTTGGTTGGAGGAAGCGGAAGTGGTAAATCCACTGTAATCAGTTTGATTGAGAGATTTTATGACCCCCAAGCTGGGGAAGTTCTTATCGATGGTATTAATCTGAAAGAATTCCAGCTGAAATGGATCAGACAGAAAATAGGCCTCGTCAGTCAGGAACCCGTTTTGTTTACTTGTAGCATTAAAGATAACATTGCTTATGGGAAGGACCGTGCAACTAACGATGAAATAAGGGCTGCTGTTGAGCTTGCTAATGCAGCTAAATTCATAGACAAACTGCCTCAGGTTAAATTCCTTTATACTTACTCTAAGTTTGGGTGTTTCTTTGTTGATCTTACCATTTCGATACATTAAAAGATGGAAACATAGCATAATTCAGCTCATTCAATTCTTTTTTAGGGACTAGATACAATGGTTGGTGAACATGGAGCTCAGCTATCTGGGGGACAAAAGCAGAGAGTTGCCATAGCTAGAGCAATCTTGAAAGACCCAAGAATTCTACTTTTAGACGAAGCCACAAGTGCTCTCGATGCAGAATCTGAGAGGGTTGTGCAAGAGGCATTGGATAGAATTATGATTAGTCGCACTACTGTAGTTGTAGCCCATCGTTTGAGCACAGTAAGGAATGCTGACACTATTGCTGTTATACATAGAGGGACAATTGTTGAAAAAGGTAAAACATTTGTTTTCTGTTCCACCATTTGAGTTCCCAGCCTTACTTTGAAAAAAAAAATTGAAGTATCGTTACCATAATCTGAATTAATTAATGAGTACTGCACATACTGAACTTTTCAAGTAAGCAGGACCACATTCTGAGCTAATTAAGGACTCTGAAGGAGCATATAGCCGGCTTATAAGGTTGCAAGAAATGAGAGCAGTGTCAGAAAAGAAAAATGTGAATGATCACGATAGGCCAGAAATTAGTAGTGGGGATTCTCGGAGACATGCAAGTCCAAGATTTTCAAACTTACGATCCATAAGCTGGGGATCATCTGGAAGAGGAAATAGTGGTCGTCATTCCCTCTCAATCTTATTTGGTGTGCCCACTGCAGTAGGTGTCCTTGAAGCAGCACCTGCAGGATCAGATATTCCAGACTCAAAATCATCAAGAGTGCCTCCAGAAGTCTCGCTTCGCCGCCTAGCTTACCTGAACAAGCCGGAGATCCCAGTCTTGTTACTAGGTACTATAGCTGCTGCAGTCAATGGGGTATTCTTACCTTTTTTGGGGATATTATTAGCCTGTGTAACCAAAACCTTCTTTGAGCCACCGCATGAAGTCCGAAAGGATTCAAAGTTTTGGGCATTAATCTTTATTGTTCTTGGACTGGGATCTTCCATAGCACATCCATTAAGACAATACCTTTTCGCTGTCGCGGGTTGTAGGTTAATAAAACGAGTCCGATCGATGTGCTTTGAGAAGGTGGTTTACATGGAGGTAAGTTGGTTTGACGATCCTGAGCACTCAAGTGGTGCAATTGGTGCAAGGCTTTCTGCAGATGCAGCTTCTTTGCGGGGGCTGGTTGGAGATGGTCTTGGTTTGGTTGTTCAGAACTTAGCAACTGCAGTTGCTGGTTTGGTGACTGCTTTTATGGCAAATTGGCAACTTGCTCTTATAGTTCTTGTTTTGCTGCCTCTGTTAGGAGTAAATGGATATTTTCAAGTCAAATTCATGAAAGGATTCAGTGCGGATGCGAAGGTATTTCTCTGCAATCCAAAAATTGGAAAAGAATTATAGTATACAACTTGTAATCGATGCAGTTCAAAACATGATCCGATCTCACATACATGATATGTATATGACTAATTTTTATCATCATGGTTGCAGAAAATGTACGAGGAGGCAAGCCAAGTAGCGAATGATGCTGTAGGGAATATCAGAACAATTGCTTCCTTCTGTGCCGAAGAGAAGGTGATTGAATTGTACCAGAAAAAATGTGAAGGCCCAATTAAGAAAGGGATTAGACAAGGGTTAATCAGTGGGATAGGATTTGGGCTATCCTTCTTTTTTATGTATTCCGTCCACGCCACTAGTTTTTACGCAGGAGCCCGACTTGTTTCAGCTGGAAAGACAACATTCTCCGATGTTTTCCGCGTAAGTTATTTTGCCTTGCCCTACAAGTCTGTAAGTAGTAAACGGCACAGAAGACTTGTTCCTGTGTCTGAACTCTGCTAAATAAGTACTTGTTACTTGAAGTAAAAAAAATTGCTCTTCTGGTTTGTAGGTTTTCTTTGCTCTCACTATGGCAACTGTTGGAGTGTCTCAGTCGGGTTCCCTAGCCCCTGATGTAAGTAAAGCAAAGAGCTCTGCTGCTTCTATATTTGCAATTCTCGATCGAAAATCAAAAATAGACTCCAGTGACGAATCTGGAACAACTATAGAAAATGTGAAGGGAGATATTGAATTACGCCATGTCAACTTTAAGTACCCAACTCGACCTGACGTGCTAATCTTCCAGGACCTTTGCTTGACCATTCGTCACGGCAAGGTAACTTAGTAGCATGCTTATTCTTCTTTTACTCGTTTTCAATTAATTCATGAGATTGAACCTCGTAGTCTAATATGCGATTCTGGAATTTGGAAATGTATTTTGTGTTTTTCAGACAGTTGCTCTGGTTGGAGAAAGTGGAAGTGGGAAATCGACAGTCATCTCATTGTTGCAGAGATTTTATGACCCTGATTCTGGTCACATTACACTAGATGGAATCGAAATCCAAAAGCTACAGTTGAAGTGGTTGAGACAGCAAATGGGGCTGGTGAGCCAGGAGCCTGTGTTGTTTAATGAAACCATCCGAGCCAACATTGCATATGGAAAGGAAGGGGATGCAACAGAAGCTGAAATTATAGCTGCAGCAGAATTGGCAAACGCTCACAAGTTCATTAGTAGTTTACAACAGGTAGGCCCTGACTTAAGAACTTTGTCGATTTGTTTATGATCAATATGATCTAGGAGTAGCTGCAAATAAAGATTGAGCCACCTCAAATAGATGACGATTTTGAAGTTCCATAGCAAAACATAAAGATCGAGCCAACCCAAAGACATGAAGATTTCGATCTTTCTGTTTGTAATGCATGTTCGTGTTACTTATCACTGAAAAAATCGTACGGTGTTGCTTACAAGACAATGACTAGTTAATGAAGTTTTACAAAATTATTCAGAATGTTAACTTCGGAAACCAATGCAGGGTTACGATACAATAGTAGGAGAGCGGGGGGTTCAACTGTCCGGCGGACAGAAGCAAAGGGTGGCAATCGCAAGAGCTATAATGAAGGCACCAAATATTTTACTACTAGATGAAGCCACAAGTGCTCTTGACGCTGAATCCGAACGAGTTGTTCAAGACGCATTGGACCGCGTCAAGGTGGATCGAACCGCGGTGGTGGTTGCTCATCGGTTATCCACGATTAGGAGTGCAGATTTAATCGCGGTGGTGAAAAATGGAGTCATTGCAGAGAAAGGAAAGCATGAAACTTTGATCAATGTCAAGGATGGCATTTATGCTTCTTTGGTTGCATTCCATGCAAGTGCCTCATCCTAGTGATCCGCTTTGCAATTATTATACTGCAGTAACTTAGAAATTCCAAGGAAAATAAGTATGTATAAACTTTTTTTAGTTGATTCTCATTTTATTGCCCTCAAGTATCGTGAAATTTGTACTTTGCTTCCCCTTGTTTTCTTTCGTCTCTCTTTCATACTTAAAGTTACGATTTGCTCCCAAAATCAAACTTTCGTTAGTCTAGCCTTTAAATTCTTCGTTAAACGATGACGTGGCAGGTCTTGGCCCATTATAGTTTGATAGGTTTACACTTTACATAAATTTTCCCTTTTAACTTCCCTTTTTTTAATACATACAAGCAATATTTAAGCAGGGAAATTCGAATACATGACTTTCCGCTTGAACTACAAGCTCCTTGTGATTTTCTCCTTTAGTTTCATTTGTGTAAATTTTAAAGGATTGAAGGGGTTGCGATCATTGACATTGCTGGGAGTATGAATCCACCTCAAGAAAGTACAGACCTTGTATATAGACTTACAAATAAGTTGGACTACTTTCCATATCGTTAATTGATTTTATAGTAGAACCTCAACTTTTTTAGACATCTTAAGCGCCCCCTCAATGGGAAAATCAAATTACTCTTTCATACAGAGTCTCCATTCTTCCATATAAAACTGACAGAAGTCCTCCAGGAGGGTTAAAGCAAGGAAATAAGGAGCTGCGGAAAAATTTCTAGATCAGTCACTGATCACTTGTGATGGCAACACAAAAGAAGTCGTATTTGATGCCATTATTTTTGTTTCGCTACGATTTTTTTCTTATTCCTTTTACTCATTTCGTTAAACTGCAAATCATCATATGCTACCTAGTACTATATATGCTTACAGTTACGTAGCACATAAACAAATAAAAATAAAAGGATAATACTTGCATCTGTACATATTCTTTATTTGCGAATAACGTATCTTGACTAATAAATTAACGATTGGAACCGTTCAATTTGTTGATCTTCATATGAAGATGACTCCTAGGAAAAATCATTTGAATTGGAGATCGTTTTATCATGCAAACGTATCAATTAAATAGATAGTTCATCGTGAATAAAATGTATCAAATAAATGAACGGTTCATCGTGAATAAAACGTATCAAATAAATGGACGATTCATCGTGAATAAAACGTATCAAATAAATGGATAATTCGTCTTGAATATGTTACTTAGTACCTACACCGTCGATTTGTTTAATACATTTGAATGACTAAATGATCTCCGATTGAAATGATTTTGTAGGAGTGATCTTCAAATGAAGATTAAGAAATTGAACAATTCTGATCTTTGATTTTATTCAATCAAAATACATCATTCGCAAATAAGAAAATACGTGCATCCCTGCATGGAGATGCAAGTAGTATTCATAATGGAATGCTAGAGAACAAAACTAATTGATTTCTTTCTCTTTCTAATCAATCTATCAAATTGTTGAAGGATTTTTCTTTTTTAGGAGGGTAAATGCACAAATCATATAAACTAAATAATGGAAGGCATATAAATGACACTTTACTGTAGTGACAGAAAATAATGATGTCTATGCGCCATGGTGTGGGTTCGATTATAAAGTTTAAATTGTAAAATGATGCCAAATCGTCGTTCCAACGACTCCTTGCATGTAAATGGACCGCTGGACACCAAAGGAGGGCGTCTGCGTCGCCGGTTGCTAGCAGCCAAACGGAGTTTCTAAATGCAATGCAAGTATCCTAATCCCACTACAACCCAAATGTCAAATCAACCCAACCTTCCCATTACATTTCAACTAGCATTCACGCACGCGCGTGCAAAAGATATTTTTTGAATCACGGCGTGCTATGCGTGATTTAAACATTTTAAATGTATTTATATGCGTAAATTGACAAAAGGAAAGTTAAATATTTGAAGTAAATGAATAATTTTAGATCATGCTAGAAGAAACCTCTCATAAACCAATTAAAGCAACTGAATTCACATAATAAAATCGGTTTCTATAGAAATTACATTAAGAATAGAGAATATAATATTTAATAAACAATTGATTGAATCACATTATTGTTAGCCTATTGTGAGGCTAAGCCCACCACCTCCCCCTTAGTGTAGAAAATATTGTTTGTTAAAAAAAAAACAATCATTTGACAATTAATTTAAGGGAACTTTAACGAAAAGCTCCTGGTACAGTTTACTTTAACGAAAAACCACATTTTTATACTAAAATGTCAATCCTGGTACTATTCACTTTACCCTTTATTTTGTCATTATCGTTAAAACTCAAAGTTTTGAAACCCTTTTCATTAGTTTTCCTTTAATTTAATCACATTATTATCTGCGTGCAAAAGACCATTTTTATAAAGAAAATAATATTTAATAAACAATTGATTGAATTATATTATTGCTAACCTATTGTAAGGTACTAATTTCTTTTAAAAAAACTTTACAAATCAGCACCGGCACTACGCGCCTTTTATGATGTTTTGAACACAATATTCATCATTTTCCTTATTTTTTATTATATTTTTCTTTCCCCTTCAAGTGGGCATCATCAATTTTCACTTATCCTTTCATTTTTTTTATTCTTTTCTCTATTCTCACTTATATTTATATTTTATTTTATGATGACCAAATTACCAAATTACCCCTGTATTATTTGATATATTATATTAGGCTTTTTTTTATTTTTTTGGTTGAGGGGCAATTTTGTCCTAATATTTTGTCAAATGCGTGACCCCAAACTTTTTGTCAGCATGCACATTGTTCATCACACTACTAGCTTTATATATAACTAGCATTCGTGCACGCGCTCACGTGCGTGCAGAAGGCATTTTTTGAATCACGGTGTGCTACGCGCGACTTACACGTTTTAAATGTATTTATATACGTAAATTGACAAAAGGAAAGTTAAATATTTGAAGTAAATGAATAATTTTAGATCATGCTAGAAGAAATGACACACCCCGACCCGAGAATCAGGGCGTGCTGGCCGTCACAAACGTGACGTAACCATTACGCAATGCGGAAGCAATAATATAAGAGTATGAATAATTAGAAACTGAAATACACATAATCAGAGCATAGGGTTCAAATGCAGTCAAGTAGGACAACTACTAAGTTACAACACCCGAAGGTGAATCCTACATGAGTGAAGTCCGTCAGAACAGCCGTGGGAATCCTCGAGAGCCACCAAACACTCCTAACTACAACCTGGAGGGGCGCAAAACAAGGTGAGTGGGTCAGTAAAACAAAGCTTTCAAAATCTTTCCTTTAAAACGTATATATCCCCTCTCTGTAAAAACCTATATACTTTCCCAGAAAAATAGAATATATATAATTATATATAGCTTCGGGATCTCAAACACCCTCATTCATCATTTTCAGAGAAATATGTCATGCCATAAGCCAAAAGCATAATATGGATGCATCAACAATAATCAGGTGAAATAATAAATCAACCGGAGACCCAGCAGTGGTCCTGTACGGCTGATTCTAAAGCTCATTATCCAATCCAGCCGGAGTCACCAACTGTGACCTGTACGGCCCTGCCGGAGTCGCCAACTGCGACCTGTACGGCCCTGCCGGAGTCGCCAACTGCGACCTGTACGGCACTACGCTGCACATGAGTCGGAACTACCTATAGTAGTCTGTACGACTCGGATAGTGTAATAATACGCTCTAGTGCTTCTCTCATCAATCATCTGTTCACATAATCTAAGGTCACCTACTAGTCGGAACCGTCTCTAATGGTCTGTACGACTAGCATGTCGGAACCACCTCCAGTGGTCTGTACGACTAGCATCTACTTGGATCCAAGGTGAGCGTATGATGCGGTGAATAACATAAGCACTAACACCAGGGGTGCAGGTTATGAGCTATCAACATAAATCTCATCCAACAATTCGAATCATCAAATGTAACCCACCTGATACTCACCTGTGCGTCCGCAGCACCAAATCAAATATATGCATCATATAATATCCATTCACATATTTCATGCAATTTCTATGCATGGCACTTCAATCACATAATTCATATAAATCTATGCATGGCATTTCAAAACATATTTTCATTTTAATTCAATTTCTGGGAAAAGTCATTAAGTATAGGCATATAATGAAAACAAAACTGCCCACTCACTGGTATGTCGCAGGATCGTAACCCCCGTGACGCCTCTGACTGCGCTCGTCCTCGGGGTAGATCTCACCTATATGCGAAACAACTATAAAAACGTTATTTTAAACACATAACCAACAATTCGAAATAACTTCTCATAAAATGCTCAATTTTGGCATATGAATATACCAACGCGATCTACACAACCTCACGAACATCGCGATATTTTTAAATAAATTTTTCTATGGCCCACGCGCCCTCACGCGCCGGGGAGGCCACGGCCTCACGCGCCCCCCACGCGCATCATCTTCAACCTCCCGACGCCGGAACAGTGTCACCGGCGCCGGATTCTGGGCTAACCTGCAATTGCCCTTTTCTCACTCGTTTTTGCACCATTTTTCATGAAATTTTCACCAAAATGTCACAAATCATGAGAGGAAGAAGGCTATACCTCTTTGGAGCCTCAAAACCTTCCAAATCGCGTCGGGAAAATTTCACCAAAACCGGCCACCTTCGAACCTTATGATCCCGACGTCCCAAACCTTCAAACGAAGCACTCCGAGCTTCGTGGGGACTTCCTTAAGCTCGTGGTAAGCTTGGATTGTCCTAAAATGCAACCATTTAAAAGTTGGTGAATAGTGACAATCACGGGCCTCGTGATTTCAACGTGAAAACGTATGAAACCTTACCTGAAATGGGTACCAATGGGTTCGTATGGTCTCTATGAGTATGATGGTGGTCTCAACCACGTCGATCCGTGAAGATTTGACAATCTCTGGGTTGTCCGTACCGTTCGAATGAAAAGAGAGAGAGACTGCGTGCGGGAGGGAGAGAGAGAGAGGATGAAAAAAATGAAAGTGTACGTGTGTGGTCAACAAGCACCCCAACCACACAAAATAATTCCAAAACAAACTTAGGATAAAACAATAAAACCCAAATGAATTGTCACATACCGTAGTAGATTCAAGGGCAATCCCGTCATTTCACATCCTCGATTAATTAATTCCGGGACGGGCTGTGACAATCTACCCTCCTTATAGAATTTCGTCCTCGAAATTCACATAACCAAACCAATACTAGTAACCATAAAACAACCTCGGATACATCTCTCTCAATCGATCTTTAGTCTCCCAAGTAGCTTCTTCCACCGAGTGGTTCCTCCACAATACTTTCACCATGCTCACTGTCTTATTCCTTAGAACCTTGTCCTTCCAGTCCAAAATAGTCACTGGTTCTTCATCATATGTCAAATCCGGATTAATCTCCAAAGGTTGAGGAGGAATCACATGCGAATGATCCGAAACATAATGTCGAAGCATCGAGACATGAAACACATTATGCACCTTGGATAACTCCGGAGGCAACTCCAACCTGTAGGCAACCTCACCAACCTTTTCAACAATCTCATAAGGTCCTACATACCTAGGACTTAACTTGCCTCTTTTCCCAAATCGAACCACACCTCTCCAAGGTGATAATTTCAAAAATACCAAATCACCCACATTATATACTCGATCAGTGGCATGCCTATCCGCCATACTCTTTTGCCGATCTTGGGCCGCTTTCAAGTTAGACTTAATCACTTGAACATTCTGAGTAGTCTCCTCCACTATCTCTGGGCCCACCAAAGCTCGCTCACCTACCTCTGACCAACATAAAGGCGTTCGACAAGCTTTACCATAAAGTGCCTCAAAAGGTGACATACCAATACTTGAATGAAAACTATTATTGTAGGCAAATTCCATCAAATCCAAGCGATCATGCCAAGAATCACCAAACTGCAACACTGAAGACCTTAACATATCTTCTAACGTCTGAATAGTCCTCTCAGATTGACCATCTGTCTGAGGATGATAAGCAGTGCTGTAAAGCAATCTCGTACCAAGAGCTTCTTGAAAAGCCACCCAAAACTTAGAAGTGAATCTTGGGTCTCGATCAGAAATAATACTCACCGGTACCCCATGATACTTCACAATCATTCTAATAAACAATTTAGCCAACTTATTCAAAGGATACTTCTCCCTCACTGGAATAAAATGTGCTGACTTGGTAAGCCGATCTACGATCACCCAAACACCATCAAAACCATTCTGCGTACGAGGAAGTTTATACACAAAATCCATAGTAATGTTTTCCCACTTCCATAGAGGAACGGGAAGCGGTTGCATCAACCCAAATGGCTTCTTCCTTTCTGCTTTAACTTGTTGACAGACGATGCATCTACTTACATATTCAGCAATTTCCCTTTTCATACCCGGCCAATAATAAAATGGTCGAATGGTATGATACATCTTAGTTCCTCCTGGGTGCATAGCATAAGCCGAACAATGAGCTTCATCCAAAATTCCTTTCTTTAATTCCTCATCATTAGGCACATACATCCGATTCTCTTGCATCAGCATACTATCTGATTCCCTGATTCTGAAATCCTTTTTCTTACCTTTCTCAATAGCCTCGATTATCTCCTGAGATTCCTCATTATTCATCTGAGCTTCACGTACCCGATCAACCAATACCGGCCTGACTTGGAAACTAGCAAGAAATGCTTCCATTCGATCTTCCATTTCCAGTTCCACTCCAGTAGACCTCAAATCTGCAAGAAGAGGAACACGACAAGCATACAAGGCATTAAGTCGTCCTTGAGGTTTCCTACTCAGTGCATCAGCTACTACATTTGCACGACCCGGATGATACTCAATCGTGCAGTCATAATCGCTTAGCAATTCCAACCATCTTCGCTGACGAAGATTAAGATCATGCTGAGTAAAAAGATACTGAAGACTCTTATGATCTGTAAAGATCTTACATTTCTCACCATAAAGATAATGCCTCCAAATCTTCAAAGCAAAAACAATAGCTGCCAATTCAAGATCGTGAGTAGGATAATTCCTTTCATGAACTTTCAATTGCCGAGAAGCATAAGCAATCACTCTATTATGCTGCATCAAAACACATCCCAAACCATTCAATGAGGCATCACTGTAAATCTCAAAATTACCACCATCATCAGGAAGTACCAATACTGGCGCATGAGTGAGACAATACTTCAACCGCTGGAAACTTTGCTCACAATTATCATCCCATTCAAATTTAACATCCTTCCTGGTTAACCTCGTTAGTGGCAAAGCAATCATAGAGAAATCTTGCACGAATCGTCGATAGTACCCTGCTAGACCAAGGAAACTCCGTACCTCAGTGACGGTTCGTGGTTGCTCCCAATTCTCCACTGCAGCAATCTTTTGAGGATCTACTTGAATTCCTTGTGCCGTTATCACATGCCCCAAAAATGCCACTCGATTCAACCAAAACTGACATTTACTAAACTTAGCATATAATCGATGCTCTCTCAATTTCTCCAAAACCAAATGAAGATGTCGAATATGCTCTGATTTCGATTTAGAATATACCAGAATATCATCAATGAAAACAATGACAAATCTATCAAGATATTGCTGGAATACTTCATTCATCAACCTCATAAAAGCTGCTGGTGCATTAGTCAATCCAAAAGGCATCACCAAAAATTCATAATGTCCATAACGGGTCCTAAAAGCCGTTTTAGGGACATCCTCCTCTTTAATCTTCAACTGATAATAGCCAGATCTCAAATCAATCTTAGAGAATACACGAGCACCCTTAAGCTGATCAAACAAATCATCAATACGAGGCAATGGATAACGGTTTTTAATCGTTACCCGATTCAATTGCCTATAATCAATGCATAATCTCAGCGTTCCATCTTTCTTTCTCACAAACAATACTGGGGCTCCCCAAGGTGAACTACTAGGTTGAATAAAACCTTTATCAATTAATTCCTGCAATTGAGCTTTTAACTCTCTCAATTCAGCTGGAGCCATCCTATATGGAGTCAAAGATATAGGATTCGTACCTGGAAGCAAATCAATAGAAAACTCCACATCTCTGTCTGGTGGCAATCCAGGCAAATCATTGGGAAATACATCAGGATAATGTCTGACCACTCCAACTTCCTCCACGCAACTAGGAGCCACATCATTTAGCACCACATGTGCTAAATATCCCTGACAACCTTTAGATAATAACTTCTTTGCTCTCATGGCAGAAATAACACCATGCCTCACCCCACTTCTCTCGCCCACAAAAGTAACCTCAGGTAGTCAAGGACGATGAAAAGTAACAGATTTCCCGTAACAATCTATATGGGCACGATTATAATGCAACCAATCTACCCCTAAAATCACATCAAAATCCACAATATCTAACGGGATAAGATTAGCTAGCATAGCTACATTCTCTATCATCACTGGACATCCTGGATAAACACTATCAACATAACATTTATCCCCTCTAGGCATAGCAAACTCTAAATCAAACCCTAGAGGTGTAGGATGAGGTTGTGTCATTTGAGCAAAAGTATGAGAAATCACAGAGTGAGTAGCACCACAATCAATCAAAACTCTAGCAAAGTGACCAAGGATGTTTAACGTACCCATAATCAAATCTGGATGGTTCTGAGCATCCTGCAGTGAGATGTTGTTAACACGTCCCTGGTTCTGCTGTCGTCCTCCACGACCTCTGCTACTCAGATTACCACGTCCCTGAGAACGTCCCTGACCTGTCTGGCTAGACTGCCTAGATAATCCTGCACTGCTAGCAGCAACCTCTCCCTGCTGGAACTGACCTCCCTGATACCACTGCGATCCACTAGCCGGCATAGAAGGATAAGGAGTATAACCTCCAAGATTCTGGGAATACCCACTCTGAAAATAAGGATCCTGGGAATACTGATACTGCCCTGAAGCATAGGGAGCGGCATCACCCTGATAGTGGTAAGCAGCACCACCCTGACTCATCTGCCCAAAACTGCCTGCCCTGGGGTTTTGCTGAATCGGCGCTGGAGGAGGCATAACAGATTGCTGAGGCCTCTGCTGACTCTGGGGACACTGTGCAGCTCTATGTCCAGCCTCTCCACATGTATAGCAAGCACCACTAACTCTCCTGCACTCCCCAAAATGTCTGGAATTACAACGACGGCAGAATGGAGGGCCTGAACCACCAGCACCACCAAAATCTCTCTGTCTCTGAAACCTGGGTCCACTAGTAAATCTTCCACCTCTCCTCGGACCTGTGGCACTAAATCCCCCGCTAGAAGAACTCGAGCTCACTCCACTTTTCTTGAAATTCTGGGTCTTACGGGGTCCCGAAGTCAAAGCACCTTTACCCTTATCATCTTTCCTCTGATTATCCCCATTCTTATCTCTCTCTTCTTCACTTTCACTAGGCAAGTTTTCGGAATCCTCAATCCGAACCAAAATCTCAGAAAACTCATGATAAGTGGTGCAAGGAATAGCACTAGCAATTGTCCTCCATCTCTTCTTCGTTCCCAATTTAAAGCGACGAAGCATCTCCACTGGATTAGCAGCCACTTCTGGATCATAGCGAGATAAATCAGTAAACTTCCTATAGTACTCATTTGCCGACATTTTCTTTTGCTTCAGCTGAGTGAACTCCTGCTTCTTGCGATCAATATACTCTGGAGGAATAAATCTTCTCCTAAATGTTTCCTTAAATGTTTCCCAATCAACTGCTGCCTCAGGTGACATAAACTTAGTCTCATTCTCCCACCAACTTGCAGGTTCTCTTCCTAAAAACCATGTAGTAGTCTCGACCCATCTACTAGCAGGAAAGTTCCCCTGACTTTGCATCACCTGATAAGTCTTCTCAATACGATCTAACCACTTTTCTGCCCCCTCATGACCTTCATTACCAACGAAATGCTCCAACTTCAAATTATAAACAGTCTCCAGGGGTGTTCTCTGAGGAGGACGGAATGAAGTCTGAAAGGCCTGTGCTATAGCTTCCCCTAACTGGGCTACATTAGGGAAACTGGGCTCAGAAGAAGAACGTGGATCCCTACGAGGCGGCATAGTTCTGACAGAAGACACCACAGATAATTAGAAAGCTCACAATTATACAGGACTGCAACCTACGCTCTGATACCAAACTGACACACCCCGACCCGAGAATCAGGGCGTGCTGGCCGTCACAAACGTGACGTAACCATTACGCAATGCGGAAGCAATAATATAAGAGTATGAATAATTAGAAACTGAAATACACATAATCAGAGCATAGGGTTCAAATGCAGTCAAGTAGGACAACTACTAAGTTACAACACCCGAAGGTGAATCCTACATGAGTGAAGTCCGTCAGAACAGCCGTGGGAATCCTCGAGAGCCACCAAACACTCCTAACTACAACCTGGAGGGGCGCAAAACAAGGTGAGTGGGTCAGTAAAACAAAGCTTTCAAAATCTTTCCTTTAAAACGTATATATCCCCTCTCTGTAAAAACCTATATACTTTCCCAGAAAAATAGAATATATATAATTATATATAGCTTCGGGATCTCAAACACCCTCATTCATCATTTTCAGAGAAATATGTCATGCCATAAGCCAAAAGCATAATATGGATGCATCAACAATAATCAGGTGAAATAATAAATCAACCGGAGACCCAGCAGTGGTCCTGTACGGCTGATTCTAAAGCTCATTATCCAATCCAGCCGGAGTCACCAACTGTGACCTGTACGGCCCTGCCGGAGTCGCCAACTGCGACCTGTACGGCCCTGCCGGAGTCGCCAACTGCGACCTGTACGGCACTACGCTGCACATGAGTCGGAACTACCTATAGTAGTCTGTACGACTCGGATAGTGTAATAATACGCTCTAGTGCTTCTCTCATCAATCATCTGTTCACATAATCTAAGGTCACCTACTAGTCGGAACCGTCTCTAATGGTCTGTACGACTAGCATGTCGGAACCACCTCCAGTGGTCTGTACGACTAGCATCTACTTGGATCCAAGGTGAGCGTATGATGCGGTGAATAACATAAGCACTAACACCAGGGGTGCAGGTTATGAGCTATCAACATAAATCTCATCCAACAATTCGAATCATCAAATGTAACCCACCTGATACTCACCTGTGCGTCCGCAGCACCAAATCAAATATATGCATCATATAATATCCATTCACATATTTCATGCAATTTCTATGCATGGCACTTCAATCACATAATTCATATAAATCTATGCATGGCATTTCAAAACATATTTTCATTTTAATTCAATTTCTGGGAAAAGTCATTAAGTATAGGCATATAATGAAAACAAAACTGCCCACTCACTGGTATGTCGCAGGATCGTAACCCCCGTGACGCCTCTGACTGCGCTCGTCCTCGGGGTAGATCTCACCTATATGCGAAACAACTATAAAAACGTTATTTTAAACACATAACCAACAATTCGAAATAACTTCTCATAAAATGCTCAATTTTGGCATATGAATATACCAACGCGATCTACACAACCTCACGAACATCGCGATATTTTTAAATAAATTTTTCTATGGCCCACGCGCCCTCACGCGCCGGGGAGGCCACGGCCTCACGCGCCCCCCACGCGCATCATCTTCAACCTCCCGACGCCGGAACAGTGTCACCGGCGCCGGATTCTGGGCTAACCTGCAATTGCCCTTTTCTCACTCGTTTTTGCACCATTTTTCATGAAATTTTCACCAAAATGTCACAAATCATGAGAGGAAGAAGGCTATACCTCTTTGGAGCCTCAAAACCTTCCAAATCGCGTCGGGAAAATTTCACCAAAACCGGCCACCTTCGAACCTTATGATCCCGACGTCCCAAACCTTCAAACGAAGCACTCCGAGCTTCGTGGGGACTTCCTTAAGCTCGTGGTAAGCTTGGATTGTCCTAAAATGCAACCATTTAAAAGTTGGTGAATAGTGATAATCACGGGCCTCGTGATTTCAACGTGAAAACGTATGAAACCTTACCTGAAATGGGTACCAATGGGTTCGTATGGTCTCTATGAGTATGATGGTGGTCTCAACCACGTCGATCCGTGAAGATTTGACAATCTCTGGGTTGTCCGTACCGTTCGAATGAAAAGAGAGAGAGACTGCGTGCGGGAGGGAGAGAGAGAGAGGATGAAAAAAATGAAAGTGTACGTGTGTGGTCAACAAGCACCCCAACCACACAAAATAATTCCAAAACAAACTTAGGATAAAACAATAAAACCCAAATGAATTGTCACATACCGTAGTAGATTCAAGGGCAATCCCGTCATTTCACATCCTCGATTAATTAATTCCGGGACGGGCTGTGACAAGAAACCCCTCACAAACCAATAAAAGTAGCTGAATTCACATAATAAAATCGGTTTCTATATAAATTACATTAAGAATAGAGAAAATAATATTTAATAAACAATTGATTAAATCATATTATTGCTAGCCCATTATGAGGCTAAGCCCAGCCCCTCCCACTTAATGTAGATAATATCGTTTGTTAAAAAACAACAATCATTTGACAATTAATTTAATCACATTATTATCCGCGTGCGAAAGACCTTTTTTATAAAGAAAATAATATTTAATAAACAATTGATTGAATCACATTATTGTTAACCTATTGTAGGTACTAATTAAAAAAAAACTTTACTAATTCATCACCGGCACTACGCGCCTTTTAAGATGTTTTTAACACAATATTCATCATTTTCCTTTTTTTATTATATTTTTCCTTCCCCTTCACGTGGACACCATCAACTTTCACTTATCCTTTCATTTTTTTTATTCTTTTCTCTCTTCTCACTTATATTTATATTTTATTTTATGATGACCAAATTACCCCTGTATTATTTGATATATTATATTAGGCTGTTTTTGGTTGAGGGGCAATTTTGTCCTTTTTTTTTTCAAATGCGCGACCACAAACTTTTTGTCAGCATGCACACTTTTCATCACATGCTGGCTTATAACTAGCCTTCATGCACGCGCTCACGCGTGTGCAGAAGGCATTTTTTGAATCACGGCGTGCTATGCGCGACTTACACTTTTTAAAAGTATTTATATGCTTAAATTAACAAAAGGAAAGTTAAATATTTGAAGTAAATGAATAATTTTAGATCATGCTAGAAGAAACCCCTCATAAACCAATTAAAGTAGCTGAATTCACATAATAAAATCGGTTTCTATAGAAATTACATTAAAAATACAGAAAATAATATTTAATAAACAATTGATTGAATCACATTATTGCTAACCCATTGTGAGGCTAAGCCCACCCCCTTCCCCTTAGTGTAGATAATATCGTTTGTTAAAAAAAACAATCATTTAACAATTAATTTAATCATATTATTATCCGTGTGCGAAAGACCTTTTTTATAAAGAAAATAATATTTAATAAACAACTGATTGAATCACATTATTGCTAACATACTGTAAGGTACTAATTTAAAAAAAAAAAAGAAACGTTACTAATTTATCACCGGCACTACGCGCCTTTTAAAATGTTTTGAACACAATATACATCATTTTCCTTATTTTTTTATTATATTTTTCTTTCTCCTTCACGTGGGCACCATCAATTTTCACTTATCCTTTCATTTTTTTATTCTTTTCTCTATTCTCACTTATATTTTTATTTTATTTTGTGATGACCAAATTACTAAATTACCCCTGTATTATTTGATATATTATATTAGGCTTTTTTGAATTTTTTTGGTTGAGGGGCAATTTTGTCCTAATTTTTTGTCAAATGGGTGACCCCAAACTTTTTGTTAGCATGCACATTGTTCATCACACTACTAGCTTTATATATAACTAGCATTCATGCACGCACTCACTGACACACCCCGACCCGAGGATCAGGGCGTGCTGGCCGTCACAAATGTGACGTAACCATTACGCAATGCGGAAGCAATATGATAAAGAGTATGAATAATTAGAAACTGAATACTAGCAGTACACTCCTAATGATATGCTAAAGAGAGAGAGTTAAAGTATGAAATGCACATAATCAGAGCATAAGGTTCAAATGCAGTCAAGTAGGACAACTACTAAGTTACAACACCCGAAGGTGAATCCTACATGAGTGAAGTCCGTCAGAACAGCCGTGGGAATCCTCGAGAGCCACCAAACACTCCTAACTACAACCTGGAGGGGCGCAAAACAAGGTGAGTGGGTCAGTAAAACAAAGCTTTCAAAATCTTTCTTTAAAAACATAAATATCCCCTCGCTAGAAAAACCTGTATACTTTCCCAGAAAAATAGCATGTATATATATAGCTTCAAAAATCTCAAACACCCTTAATCATCATTTTCCAGAAAAATATGCCATGCCATGAGCCATATACATAATGTGGATGCATCAACACTAATCAGGTGAAATAATAAATCAACCGGAGACCCTGCAGTGGTCCTGTACGGCTGATTCTAGAGCTCAATATCCAATCTAGCCGGAGTCACCAAACTGTGACCTGTACGGCCCTGCCGGAGTCGCCAACTGCGACCTGTACGGCACTACGCTGCACATGAGTCGGAACTACCTATAGTAGTCTGTACGACTCGGATGGTGTAATAATACGCTCTAGTGCTTCTCTCATCAATCATCTGTGCACATAATCTAAGGTCACCTACTAGTCGGAACCGTCTCTAATGGTCTGTACGACTAGCATGTCGGAACCACCTCCAGTGGTCTGTACGACTAGCATCTACTTGGATCCAAGGTGAGCGTGTGATGCGGTGAATAACATAAGCACTAACACCAGGGGTGCAGGTTATGAGCTATCAACATAAATCTCATCCAACAATTCAATTCATCAAATGTAACTCACCTGATACTCACCTGTGCGTCCGCAGCACCAAATCAAATATATGCATCATATAATATCCATTCACATATTTCATGCAATTTCTATGTATGGCACTTCAATCACATAATTCATATAAATCTATGCATGGCATTTCAAAATATATTTTCATTTTAATTCAATTTCTGGGAAAAGTCATTAAGTATAGGCATATAATGAAAACAAAACTGCCCACTCACTGGTATGTCGCAGGATCGTAACCCCCGTGACGCCTCTGACTGCGCTCGTCCTCGGGGTAGATCTCACCTATATGCGAAACAACTATAAAAACGTTATTTTAAGCACATATCCAACAATTCGAAATAACTTCTCATACAATGCTCAATTTTGGCATATGAATATACCAACGCGATCTACACAACCTCACGAACATCGTGATATTTTTAAATAAATTTTTCTATGGCCCACGCGCCCTCACGCGCCCCCACGCGCATCATCTTCAACCTCCCGACGCCGGAACAGTGCCACCGGCGCCGGATTCTGGGCAACCCTGCAACTGCCCTTTTCTCACTCGTTTTTGCACCATTTTTCAAGAAATTTTCACCAAAATGTCACAAATCATGAGAGGAAGAAGGCTATACCTCTTTGGAGCCTCAAAACCTTCCAAATCGCGTCGGGAAAATTTCACCAAAACCGGCCACCTTCGAACCTTATGATCCCGACGTCCCGAACCTTATGATCCCGACGTCCCAAACCTTCAAACGAAGCACTCCGAGCTTCGTGGGGACTTCCTTAAGCTCGTGGTAAGCTTGGATTGTCCTAAAATGCAACCATTTAAAAGTTGGTGAATAGTGACAATCACGGGCCTCGTGATTTCAACGTGAAAACGTATGAAACCTTACCTGAAATGGGTACCAATGGGTTCGTATGGTCTCTAGGAGTATGATGGTGGTCTCAACCACGTCGATCCGTGAAGGTTTGATAATCTTTGGGGTTGTCCGTACCGTTTGAATGAGAAGGAAGAGAGGGACTGTGCGTGCGTATGCGGGAGGGAGAGAGAGAGAGAGTGTGAAAAAAAATGAAAGTGTGCGTGTGTGGTCAACAAGCACCCCAACCACACAAAATAATTCCAACTTAATTTTTCCAAAACAACTTAGGATAAGACAATAAAACCCAAATGAAATGTCACATACCGTAGTAGATTCAAGGGCAATCCCGTCATTTCACATCCTCGATTAATTAATTCCGGGACGGGCTGTGACAATCTACCCTCCTTATAGAATTTCGTCCTCGAAATTCACATAACCAAACCAATACTAGTAACCATAAAACAACCTCGGATACATCTCTCTCATTCGATCTTCAGTCTCCCAAGTAGCTTCTTCTACCGAGTGGTTCCTCCACAATACTTTCACCATGCTCACTGTCTTATTCCTTAGAACCTTGTCCTTCCAATCTAAAATAGTCACTGGTTCTTCATCATACGTCAAATCCGGATTAATCTCCAAAGGTTGAGGAGGAATCACATGCGAAGGATCCGAAACATAATGTCGAAGCATCGAGACATGAAACACATTATGCACCTTAGATAACTCCGGAGGCAACTCCAACCTGTAGGCAACCTCACCAACCTTTTCGACAATCACATAAGGTCCTATGTACCTAGGACTTAACTTGCCTCTTTTCCCAAATCGCACCACACCTCTCCAAGGTGATAATTTCAAAAATACCAAATCACCCACATTATATACTCGATCAGTGGCATGCCTATCCGCCAAACTCTTTTGCCGATCTTGGGCCGCTTTCAAGTTAGACTTAATCACTTGAACATTCTGAGTAGTCTCCTCCACTATCTCTGGGCCCACCAAAGCTCGCTCACCTACCTCTGACCAACATAAAGGCGTTCGACAAGCTCTACCATAAAGTGCCTCAAAAGGTGACATACCAATACTTGAATGAAAACTATTATTGTAGGCAAATTCCATCAAATCCAAGCGATCATGCCAAGAATCACCAAACTGCAACACTGAAGACCTTAACATATCTTCCAACGTCTGAATAGTCCTCTCAGATTGACCATCTGTCTGAGGATGATAAGCAGTGCTGTAAAGCAATCTCGTACCAAGAGCTTCCTGAAAAGCCACCCAAAACTTAGAAGTGAATCTTGGGTCTCGATCAGAAATAATACTCACCGGTACCCCATGATATTTCACAATCATTCTAATAAACAATTTAGCCAACTTGTTCAAAGGATACTTCTCCCTCACTGGAATAAAATGCGCTGATTTGGTAAGCCGATCTACGATCACCCAAACACCATCAAAACCATTCTGCGTACGAGGTAGTTTATACACAAAATCCATAGTAATGTTTTCCCACTTCCATAGAGGAACGGGAAGCGGTTGCATCAACCCAAATGGCTTCTTCCTTTCTGCTTTAACTTGTTGACAGACGATGCATCTACTTACATATTCAGCAATTTCCCTTTTCATACCCGGCCAATAATAAAATGGTCGAATGGTATGATACATCTTAGTTCCTCCTGGGTGCATAGCATAAGCTGAACAATGAGCTTCATCCAAAATTCCTTTCTTTAATTCCTCATCATTAGGCACATACATCCGATTCTCTTGCATAAGCATACCGTCTGATTCCCTGATTCTAAAATCCTTTTTCTTACCTTTCTCAATAGCCTCGATTATCTCCTGAGATTCCTCATTATTCATCTGAGCTTCACGTACCCGATCAACCAATACCGGCCTGACTTGGAAACTAGCAAGAAATGCTTCCATTCGATCTTCCATTTCCAGTTCCACTCCAGTAGACCTCAAATCTGCAAGAAGAGGAACACGACAAGCATACAAGGCATTAAGTCGTCCTTGAGGTTTCCTACTCAGTGCATCAGCTACTACATTTGCACGACCCGGATGATACTCAATCGTGCAGTCATAATCGCTTAGCAATTCCAACCATCTTCGCTGACGAAGATTAAGATCATGCTGAGTAAAAAGATACTGAAGACTCTTATGATCTGTAAAGATCTTACATTTCTCACCATAGAGATAATGCCTCCAAATCTTCAAAGCAAAGACAATAGCTGCCAACTCAAGATCGTGAGTAGGATAATTCCTTTCATGAACTTTCAATTGCCGAGAAGCATAAGCAATCACTCTATTATGCTGCATCAAAACACATCCCAAACCATTCAATGAGGCATCACTGTAAATCTCAAAATTACCACCATCATCAGGAAGTACCAATACTGGCGCATGAGTGAGACAATACTTCAACCGCTGGAAACTTTGCTCACAATTATCATCCCATTCGAACTTAACATCCTTCCTGGTTAACCTCGTTAGTGGCAAAGCAATCATAGAGAAATCTTGCACGAATCGTCGATAGTACCCTGCTAGACCAAGGAAACTCCGTACCTCAGTGACGGTTCGTGGTTGCTCCCAATTCTCCACTGCTGCAATCTTTTGAGGATCTACTTGAATTCCTTGTGCCGATACCACATGCCCCAAAAATGCCACTCGATTCAACCAAAACTGACATTTACTAAACTTGGCATATAATCGATGCTCTCTCAATTTCTCCAAAACCAAATGAAGATGTCGAATATGCTCTGATTTCGATTTAGAGTATACCAGAATATCATCAATGAAAACAATGACAAATCTATCAAGATATTGCTGGAATACCTCATTCATCAACCTCATAAAAGCTGCTGGTGCATTAGTCAATCCAAAAGGCATCACCAAAAATTCATAATGTCCATAACGGGATAAGATTAGCTGGCATAGCTACATTCTCTATCATCACTGGACATCCTGGATAAACACTATCAACATAACATTTATCCCCTCTAGGCATAGCAAACTCTAAATCAAACCCTAGAGGTGTAGGATGAGGTTGTGTCATTTGAGCAAAAGTATGAGAAATCACAGAGTGCGTAGCACCACAATCAATCAAAACTCTAGCAAAGTGACCAAGGATGTTTAACGTACCCATAATCAAATCTGGATGGTTCTGAGCATCCTGCAGTGAGATGTTGTTAACACGTCCCTGGTTTTGCTGTCGTCCTCCACGACCTCTGCTACTCTGATTACCACGTCCCTGAGAACGTCCCTGACCTGTCTGGCTAGACTGCCTAGATAATCCTGCACTGCTAGCAGCAACCTCTCCCTGCTGGAACTGACCTCCCTGATACCACTGCGATCCACTAGCCGGCATAGAAGGATAAGGAGTATAACCTCCAATATTCTGGGAATACCCACTCTGAAAATAAGGATCCTGGGAATACTGATACTGTCCTGAAGCATAGGGAGCGGCATCACCCTGATAGTGGTAAGCAGCACCACCCTGACTCATCTGCCCAAAACTGCCTGCCCTGGGGTTCTGCTGAATCGGCGCTGGAGGAGGCATAACAGATTGCTGAGGCCTCTGCTGACTCTGGGGACACTGTGCAGCTCTATGTCCAGTCTGTCCACATGTATAGCAAGCACCACTAACTCTCCTGCACTCCCCAAAATGTCTGGAATTACAACGACGGCAGAATGGAGGGCCTGAACCACCAGCACCACCAAAATCTCTTTGTCTCTGAAACCTGGGTCCACTAGTAAATCTTCCACCTCTCCTCGGACCTGTGGCACTAAATCCCCCGCTAGAAGAACTCGAGCTCACTCCACTTTTCTTGAAATTCTGGGTCTTACGGGGTCCCGAAGTCAAAGCACCTTTACCCTTATCATCTTTCCTCTGATTATCCCCATTCTTATCTCTCTCTTCTTCACTTTCACTAGGCAAGTTTTCGGAATCCTCAATCCGAACCAAAATCTCAGAAAACTCATGATAAGTGGTGCAAGGAATAGCACTAGCAATTGTCCTCCATCTCTTCTTCATTCCCAACTTAAAGCGACGAAGCATCTCCACTGGATTAGCAGCCACTTCTGGATCATAGCGAGATAAATCAGTAAACTTCCTATAGTACTCATTTGCTGACATTTTCTTTTGTTTCAGCTGAGTGAACTCCTGCTTCTTGCGATCAATATACTCTGGAGGAATAAATCTTCTCCTAAATGTTTCCTTAAATGTTTCCCAATCAGCTGCTGCCTCGGGTGACATAAACTTAGTCTCATTCTCCCACCAACTTGCAGGTTCTCTTCCTAAAAACCATGTAGTAGTCTCGACCCATCTACTAGCAGGAAAGTTCCCCTGACTTTGCATCACCTGATAAGTCTTCTCAATACGATCTAACCACTTTTCTGCCCCCTCATGACCTTCATTACCAACGAAATGCTCCAACTTCAGATTATATACAGTCTCCAGGGGTGTTCTCTGAGGAGGACGGAATGAAGTCTGAAAGGCCTGGGCTATAGCTTCCCCTAACTGGGCTACATTAGGGAAACTGGGCTCAGAAGAAGAACGTGGATCCCTACGAGGCGGCATAGTTCTGACAGAAGACACCAAAGATAATTAGAAAGCTCACAATTATACAGGACTGCAAACCTAGGCTCTGATACCAAACTGACACACCCCGACCCGAGGATCAGGGCGTGCTGGCCGTCACAAACGTGACGTAACCATTACGCAATGCGGAAGCAATATGATAAAGAGTATGAATAATTAGAAACTGAATACTAGCAGTACACTCCTAATGATATGCTAAAGAGAGAAAGTTAAAGTATGAAATGCACATAATCAGAGCATAAGGTTCAAATGCAGTCAAGTAGGACAACTACTAAGTTACAACACCCGAAGGTGAATCCTACATGAGTGAAGTCCGTCAGAACAGCCGTGGGAATCCTCGAGAGCCACCAAACACTCCTAACTACAACCTGGAGGGGCGCAAAACAAGGTGAGTGGGTCAGTAAAACAAAGCTTTCAAAATCTTTCTTTAAAAACATAAATATCCCCTCGCTAGAAAAACCTGTATACTTTCCCAGAAAAATAGCATGTATATATATAGCTTCAAAAATCTCAAACACCCTTAATCATCATTTTCCAGAAAAATATGCCATGCCATGAGCCATATACATAATGTGGATGCATCAACACTAATCAGGTGAAATAATAAATCAACCGGAGACCCTGCAGTGGTCCTGTACGGCTGATTCTAGAGCTCAATATCCAATCTAGCCGGAGTCACCAAACTGTGACCTGTACGGCCCTGCCGGAGTCGCCAACTGCGACCTGTACGGCACTACGCTGCACATGAGTCGGAACTACCTATAGTAGTCTGTACGACTCGGATGGTGTAATAATACGCTCTAGTGCTTCTCTCATCAATCATCTGTGCACATAATCTAAGGTCACCTACTAGTCGGAACCGTCTCTAATGGTCTGTACGACTAGCATGTCGGAACCACCTCTAGTGGTCTGTACGACTAGCATCTACTTGGATCCAAGGTGAGCGTGTGATGCGGTGAATAACATAAGCACTAACACCAGGGGTGCAGGTTATGAGCTATCAACATAAATCTCATCCAACAATTCAATTCATCAAATGTAACTCACCTGATACTCACCTGTGCGTCCGCAGCACCAAATCAAATATATGCATCATATAATATCCATTCACATATTTCATGCAATTTCTATGTATGGCACTTCAATCACATAATTCATATAAATCTATGCATGGCATTTCAAAATATATTTTCATTTTAATTCAATTTCTGGGAAAAGTCATTAAGTATAGGCATATAATGAAAACAAAACTGCCCACTCACTGGTATGTCGCAGGATCGTAACCCCCGTGACGCCTCTGACTGCGCTCGTCCTCGGGGTAGATCTCACCTATATGCGAAACAACTATAAAAACGTTATTTTAAGCACATATCCAACAATTCGAAATAACTTCTCATACAATGCTCAATTTTGGCATATGAATATACCAACGCGATCTACACAACCTCACGAACATCGTGATATTTTTAAATAAATTTTTCTATGGCCCACGCGCCCTCACGCGCCGGGGAGGCCACGGCCTCACGCGCCCCCACGCGCATCATCTTCAACCTCCCGACGCCGGAACAGTGCCACCGGCGCCGGATTCTGGGCAACCCTGCAACTGCCCTTTTCTCACTCGTTTTTGCACCATTTTTCATGAAATTTTCACCAAAATGTCACAAATCATGAGAGGAAGAAGGCTATACCTCTTTGGAGCCTCAAAACCTTCCAAATCGCGTCGGGAAAATTTCACCAAAACCGGCCACCTTCGAACCTTATGATCCCGACGTCCCAAACCTTCAAACGAAGCACTCCGAGCTTCGTGGGGACTTCCTTAAGCTCGTGGTAAGCTTGGATTGTCCTAAAATGCAACCATTTAAAAGTTGGTGAATAGTGACAATCACGGGCCTCGTGATTTCAACGTGAAAACGTATGAAACCTTACCTGAAATGGGTACCAATGGGTTCGTATGGTCTCTAGGAGTATGATGGTGGTCTCAACCACGTCGATCCGTGAAGGTTTGATAATCTTTGGGGTTGTCCGTACCGTTTGAATGAGAAGGAAGAGAGGGACTGTGCGTGCGTATGCGGGAGGGAGAGAGAGAGAGAGTGTGAAAAAAAATGAAAGTGTGCGTGTGTGGTCAACAAGCACCCCAACCACACAAAATAATTCCAACTTAATTTTTCCAAAACAACTTAGGATAAGACAATAAAACCCAAATGAAATGTCACATACCGTAGTAGATTCAAGGGCAATCCCGTCATTTCACATCCTCGATTAATTAATTCCGGGACGGGCTGTGACACTCACGTGCGTGCAGAAGACATTTTTTGAATCACGGCGTGCTACGCGCGACTTACACGTTTTAAATGTATTTATATGCGTAAATTGACAAAAGGAAAGTTAAATATTTGAAGTAAATGAATAATTTTAGATCATGCTAGAAGAAACCCCTCACAAACCAATAAAAGTAGCTGAATTCACATAATAAAATCGGTTTCTATATAAATTACATTAAGAATAGAGAAAATAATATTTAATAAACAATTGATTGAATCACATTATTGCTAGCCCATTATGAGGCTAAGCCCACCCCCTCCCACTTAAGGTAGATAATATCGTTTGGTAAAAAAAAACAATCATTTGACAATTAATTTAATCACATTATTATCCGCGTACAAAAGACATTTTTTATAAAGAAAATAATATTTAATAAACAATTGATTGAATTACATTATTGCTAACCTATTGTAAGGTACTAATTAAAAAAAAAAACTTTACTAATTCATCACCAGCACTACACGCCTTTTAAGATGTTTTTAACACAATATTCATCATTTTCCTTTTTTTTAATTATATTTTTCCTTCCCCTTCACGTGGACACAATCAACTTTCACTTATCCTTTCATTTTTTTTATTCTTTTCTCTCTTCTCACTTATATTTATATTTTATTTTATGATGACCAAATTACCCCTGTATTATTTGATATTTTATATTAGGCTGTTTTTGGTTGAGGGGCAATTTTTTCCTAATTTTTTTTTTCAAATGCGCGACCACAAACTTTTTGTCAGCATGCACACTTTTCATCACATGCTGGCTTATAACTAGCCTTCATGCACGCGCTCACGCGTGTGCAGAAGGCATTTTTTGAATCACGGCGTGCTACGCGCGACTTACACTTTTTAAAAGTATTTATATGCGTAAATTAACAAAAGGAAAATTAAATATTTGAAGTAAATGAATAATTTTAGATCATGCTAGAAGAAACCCCTCATAAACCAATTAAAGCAGCTGAATTCACATAATAAAATCGGTTTCTATAGAAATTACATTAAGAATAGAGAAAATAATATTTAATAAACAATTGATTGAATCGCATTATTGCTAACCCATTGTGAGGCTAAGCCCACCCCCCTCCCCTTAGTGTAGATAATATCGTTTGTTAAAAAAAACAATCATTTGACAATTAATTTAATCATATTATTATCCGCGTGCGAAAGACCTTTTTTATAAAGAAAGTAATATTTAATAAACAACTGATTGAATCACATTATTGCTAACATACTGTAAGGTACTAATTTAAAAAAAAAAAAAAAAAAAAAAAACTTTACTAATGTATCACCGGCACTACGCGCCTTTTAAAATGTTTTGAACACAATATACATCATTTTCCTTATTTTTTATTATATTTTTCTTTCTCCTTCACGTGGGCACCATCAATTTTCACTTATCTTTTCATTTTTTTATTCTTTTCTCTATTCTCACTTATATTTATATTTTATTTTATGATGACCAAATTACTAAATTACCCCTGTATTATTTGATACATTATATTAAGCTGTTTTTGGATTTTTTTGGTTGAGGGGCAATTTTGTCCTAATTTTTTGTCAAATGGGTGACCCCAAACTTTTTGTCAGCATGCACATTGTTCATCACACTACTGGCTTTATATATAACTAGCCTTCATGCACGCTCTCACGCGCGTGCGTAAGGCATTTTTTGAATCACAGCATGCTAAGCGTGACTTACACGTTTTAAATGTATTTATATGCGTAAATTGACAAAAGGAAAGTTAAACATTTGAAGTAAATGAATAATTTTAGATCATGCTATAAGAAACCCCTCATAAACCAATTAAAACAGCTGAATTCACATAATAAAATCTGTTTCTATAGAAATTGCATTTAGAATAGAGAAAATAATATTTAATAAACAATTGATTGAATCACATTATTGCTAGCCCATTGTGAGGCTAATCCCACCCCTCCCATTTAGTGTAGATAATATCGTTTGTTAACAAAAAAAACAATCATTTGACAATTAATTTAATCACATTATTATCCGCGTGTGAAAGACCTTTTTTGTCATATCCCGACCCGGGGCGGACCACTTCCCAGGCCCGCTCCACCACCGTAGCACGATATTGTCCGTTTTGGGCTTACCATTCCCTCACGGTTTTGTTTCTGGGAACTCACGAGCAACTTCTCAGTGGGTCACCCATCCTGGGAGTGCTCTGACCCAATTCTCGCTTAACTTCGGAGTTCCTACAGAACCCGAAGCCAGTGAGCTCCCAAAAGGCCTCGTGCTAGGTAGGGATGAGAATATATATTTAAGGATCACTCCTCTGGGCGATGTGGGATGTTACATTTTTTATAAAGAAAATAATATTTAATAAATAACTGATTGAATCACATTATTGCTAACCTATTGTAAGGTACTAATTTTAAAAATAAAAAAAATAAAAAATAAAAAACTTTACTAGTTTATCACCGGCACTACGCGCATCTTAAGATGTTTTGAACACAATATTCATCATTTTCCTTATTTTTTATTATATTTTTGTTTCCCCTTCACGTGGGCACCATCAACTTTCACTTATCCTTTCATTTTTTTTTATTCTTTTCTCTCTTCTCACTTATATTTATATTTTATTTTATGATGACCAAATTACCCCTGTATTATTTGATATATTATATTACGCTGCTTTTGATTTTTTTGGTTGAGGGGCAATTTTGTCCTAATCTTTGTGTCAAATGCGTGACCCCAAACTTTTTGTCAGCATGCACACCGTTCATCACACTGCTAGCTTTATATATAACTAGCCTTCATGCACGCGCTCAAGCGTGTGCAGAAGGTATTTTTTGAATCACGGCGTATTACACGCGTCTTACACATTTTAAATAAATTTATGCATAAATTGACAAAAGGAAAGTTAAATATTTAAAGCAAATGAATAATTTTAAATCATGCTAGAAGAAACCCCTCATAAGCCAATTAAAGCAACCGAATTCACATAATAAAATCGGTTTCTATAGAAATTACATTAAGAATAGAGAAAATAATATTTAACAAACAATTGATTGAATCACATTATTCCTAGCCCATTGTGAGGCTAAGCCCACCCCCTCCCCCTTAGTGTAGATAATATCATTTGTTAAAAATAAAAAAAAACAATCATTTGACAATTAATTAATCACATTATTATCCGCGTGCGAAAGACCTTTTTTTATAAAGAAAATAATGTTTAATAAACAACTGATTGAATCACATTATTGCTAACCTATTGTAAGACAGTAATTTAAAAAAATAAAAAAATAAAAACTTTACTAATTTATCACCGGCACTACGCGTCTCTGAATATGTTTTGAACACAATATTCATCATTTTCCTTATTTTTTATTATATTTTTCTTTCCCCTTCATGTGGGCACCATCAACTTTCACTTATCCTTTCATTTTTTTTTTATTCTTCTCTCTTCTCACTTATATTTATATTTTATTTTATGTTGACTAAATTACCAAATTACCCCTGTATTATTTGATATATTATATTAGGCAGCTTTTGGATTTTTTTGGTTGAGGGGCAATTTTGTCCTAATAATTTTGTCAAATGCGTGACCCCAAACTTTTTGTCAGCGTGCACACTGTTCATCACATTGCTGGCTTTATATATAATAGATAGATAGATACTTCCAAAATCGAAGGACAAAGAAGGCCCAACTCAACTAGAGGAGAGATTTTTCAGTGTGACCGTCACACGGAATGGTACATTACGTGTCGTTATATAAATAGTGAGATACGTGTGTTAAAAAGTTAATAACTTAAAAAATAAAATTTCCCACCATTTACATAAAAACACGTGGTGTACCACCTATATTCCCATCACAGGTAAAAATTTCTCCAACCAGAGGTCGGAGCAACCAATCAACCCAAACTTCCCAGAATTTTTATTTTATTTTTATTTTTTTACGCTATCTTTTGTAAAATATTTTTTTACAACACTTTGAAAGTTGCAATTAAGATGCTGTGGTAATGTCTCCTCAGTTCTCCAAATGTCTCCCCTTTACCATGCATTATGCCATTAACCTCCCACTTGGTTTCTCTCCCCCTCTCTCTCTCTCTCGTTTCATTTGATATTAATGTTAATTACTTTTTTAATTGTGTTTTGTGGAAGATAGCATTTGTATCCTCTGCTGAGGTTGTAATTTGTTCTTTTGATTCACAATACTGACAACAACTATAGCTTCCCTGCTTTGCATGACTGACGTGGAGCGGTATATTAGCGACGGTTTATTTGTTTAGCGTCCCTCTAGTTTTATTTTTTTATTAAAAGTTTGTAACCTGTTATATTTGTCGTGAATATAACTTTCCTCCTCTGAGGTGGTATGTTTTGTTGTTTGCATTATTATTGTTCATTTCATACGCATATGTTCCTTGGAATGCAAGTCAATTTAGTGCTCAGGAACTATACATTTTTATTTTCAGAAAAAGTTGCTAATTCAAAACCATAAGTTGTTTCTCTTGCAGCTCTGATCTCATCGTACAAGTTAACTGTAACAAATGGCGGAGGAGAACCCTGTGGATGGATATGTAATCAAGAAGCAGGTCACGGCAACATTAAAAAGACACTCGACAGTGCAGGATTCCCAAAACAGTAAGCAAGATTCGAGCAAGAACAAGGAGGATGGCACCAAAACAGTACCATATTACAAGCTTTTCTCATTTGCGGATACCTTGGATTACATGGTAATGTCTGTTGGTACAATCAGTGCCATTGGAAATGGGCTCTGTACGCCTCTAATGACCGTAATCTTTGGAGAGGTGATTAATTCTTTTGGAAGAACTGGGAATACCAAAGAAGTGGTAGATGCAGTTTCCAAGGTAAAATTATGTAACTACAAATTACGTCAACGTCTGCAGTTTCATTGCTAAAATAGAATAATCTTCTGTTGAGAATGAATCCCACATGGATGGGAAGAAGGACCTTGCGTGGACTTATAAGTAAGATGGGCTACTCTCCGTATAGCTAATTGGTTTTATGGTGGAACCACAACTTTCTTCACCTTCCTCCACCAAATAAGTTCTGCATTGAGTAACTCTTTATATTTGTAAATTGTGCCACAACCCACAAGCAATTGTTATTGACTAAGTTTAATCGAAAATAATTTGGCCAACTCGATATCCTCAGGTGGCTCTAAAGTATGTTTACTTGGCTATCGGTGCTGGTGTTGCTGCATTTCTACGTAAGTATTACTGAACTCCCTGCTGGTATTAAACAAATAACCTGGCTTATCGGAAACTGACATAACCAGCCTTTTCCATGTGTCAGAGGTACCTTGCTGGATGGTTACTGGAGAAATACAAGCTGCACGAATAAGAAGTTTGTATCTGAAAACAATATTGAGGCAAGATGTTGGCTTTTTCGATACAGAAACGAACACTGGGGAAATTGTTAAGAGAATGTCAGGTGATACTGTGCTCATTCAAGAGGCCATGGGCGAGAAGGTATTTACACGCCACACAAAACCCTTAAGGTTTGCCGTTTTCCCTGGTATCCTCTTAATTTTAAAATTTTAAAATTCGTTTTCTTTTTGCAGGTATGAACTGTTATCCAGTTAATTGCAACATTTATTGGAGGCTTTGTTATAGCATTTGTTAAGGGATGGCTTCTCGCCCTTGTCATGCTATCTTCTATTCCCCCTCTTGTCCTTGCTGGTGCCGTCGTGGCCATCCTTGTATCGAAGTTGGCAACCCGTGGACAAGCTGCTTATTCAGTGGCAGCAACTGTGGTGGAGCAAACGATTGTTTCAATTAGAACTGTATGCCTACTTGTCTATAAAATATTAATGATGTCTTTGGATAGAGCAAAAACTGATGGGAATACCCAATGCAGGTTGCATCATTCACAGGAGAAAAACAAGCTATATCTAATTACAACAATTCCTTAATTGATGCTTACAACTCTGCTGTGCTAGAAGGTTTGGCATCTGGGTGTGGAATTGGTTTGGTTATGCTTATTATGATGTGTAGTTATGCTTTGGCTATATGGTTTGGAGGAAAGATGATTGTTGAAAGAGGATATACAGGAGGAGAAGTAATAAATGTACTTTTCGCGGTATTGATTGGCTTCTTGTAAGTTGCACTTCGATAAAATTTGATGAACAAATTTGGTAACATGTCTTTGTTTTTTTGTGCACAGTAAGAATGCATTTTTTATTGACTACTCCCCGTCCCCCCTTCACTCCAAAATTAGATATTTGATGTTTGAGTATCAAGATATGAAAATGTATACGTATTTTCAGGTCTCTTGGGAATGCATCTCCATACATGAGTGCATTTGCTGCTGGACAACCTGCAGCCTATATGATGTTTGAGACGATTAACAGAAAGCCAGATATAGATGCTTATGACACTAATGGGCAGCAGTTACAGGATATACGTGGAGAGATAGAACTGAGGGATGTTCATTTCAGTTATCCTGCAAGGCCTGATGAACAAATATTCCATGGATTTTCTCTCTCAATACCTAGTGGTGAAACTGCTGCTTTGGTTGGAGAAAGCGGAAGTGGTAAATCAACTGTAATCAGTTTGATTGAGAGATTTTATGACCCACAAGCTGGGGAAGTTCTTATTGATGGTATTAATCTCAAAGAGTTCCAGCTGAAATGGATCCGACAGAAAATAGGCCTCGTCAGCCAGGAACCCGTTTTGTTTACTTGTAGTATAAAAGATAACATCGCCTATGGGAAGGACGGTGCAACTAACGAAGAAATAAGGGCCGCTGCAGAGCTTGCCAATGCTGCTAAATTCATAGACAATCTGCCTCAGGTTAAATTCGTTGCTTTTATCTAAGTTTCTCATAATTTTTTCTATGAAGTTTTTCCGCAATGATGAAAGCTTGTTGAGACATCCAGTGATCTTACATATTTTTATTTTCCTCTATCATCATTTTGTGACATGCTTTTAGGGACTAGACACAATGGTTGGTGGGCATGGGACTCAGCTTTCTAGGGGCCAAAAGCAAAGAGTTGCTATAGCTAGAGCAATCCTGAAAGACCCGAGAATTCTACTTTTAGATGAAGCCACAAGCGCTCTTGATGCAGAATCTGAGAGAGTTGTGCAGGAGGCATTAGACAGAATTATGATTAACCTTGTAGCCCACCGTTTGAGCACGGTAAGAAACGCTGACACCATTGCCGTTATACATAGAGGGACAATTGTTGAAAAAGGTAATGCGTTATTCATATTGTCCTGTTCTACCATTTGAGTGCCAAATCTTACTGTCAGTAGTTCAACAATCATTTGTGTGACTGCTATTACTGTTTAATGTTCGTCAATAATTACTCCACATACCCATTTTTTGAACTGAGCAGGTCCACATTCTGAGCTAGTTAAGGACCCTGAAGGAGCATATAGCCAGCTTATAAGGTTGCAAGAAATGAACAATACGTCGGACAAGACTGCTGTGAATGATCAGGAAAGGCGTAGTAGTGTGGATTCCCACAATCAAAGTCAAATAATTTCACACAGATGATCTATAAGTCGGGGGTCATCTAGAGGAGGGAATAACCAACGTCATTCCTTCTCAATCTCATATGATGTGCCCGCTGCACTAGGTGTCCTTGAAGTAGCACCTGCAGAATCTGATATTCCTGCTTCAGAATCATCAAGAGTACCTCCAGAAGTCTCACTTCGCCGCCTGGCGTACCTGAACAAGCCAGAGATCCCAGTTTTATTACTAGCTACTATAGCTGCAATAGCCAATGGGGGAGTCTTACCTATTTTTGGGCTAGTGGTTGGCAATGTAATCAAGACCTTATTTGAGCCACCTCATCTACTCCGTAACAATTCCAAGTTTTGGGCATTAATCTTCATTGTTCTTGGTGTGGGGTCTTGCATAACATTTCCATCAAGACAATACCTTTTCGCTGTGGCGGGAAGTAGGTTAATAAAACGAGTCCGATGAATGTGCTTTGAGAAGGTGGTTTACATGGAAGTAAGTTGGTTTGAAGATCCTGAGCACTCAAGTGGTGCAATTGGTGCAAGGCTTTCTGCAGATGTGGCTTACCTGCGAGGGTTGGTTGGAGATGCTCTTGGTTTGCTGGTTCAGAATTTAGCAACTGCAATTGCTGGCTTGCACATTGCGTTTGTTGCAAATTGGCAACTCGCTTTTATAATCATTGTTTTGCTGCCTCTTTTAGAGGTAAATGGTTATTTTCAATTCAAGTTCATGAAAGGATTCAGTGCAAATGCAAAGGTAATATCTCCGAAGTCCAAACTTTGTAACACGATCCAGTCTCACATGCATAATTTAATATAAGACTAAGCCAGTTTTATCAATACGGAAAATTCTAAATGGTTGCAGAGAATGTATGCGGAGGCAAGTCAAGTAGCAAATGATGCTGTAGGAAGTATTAGAACAATTGCTTCCGTTTGTGCCGAAGAGAAGGTGGTCGAATTGTACCAGAGAAAATGTGAAGGCCTTATCAAGACAGGGATAAGACAAGGCTTAATCAGTGGGATAGGACTTGGTCTATCATTCTTTTTGCAATTTTCTGTGTTTGCCTGTATTTTTTATGCTGGATCCCGACTTGTTGCAGAAGGCAAGACAACATTTGCTGATGTTTTCCGGGTATATTTTCTTCCTTGCACTACAAGTTTTAAGTAGAAAATGGTACAGAGAGCTTCTTCTAAATAAGTATTTGTTACTTTAAGATTGAAATATTTGTATTCCATTCAATACATATTGAAATTTTGCTCTTCTGGTTTGTAGGTTTTCTTTGCTCTCACTATAGCAACTGTTGGAATTTCTCAGTCGGATTCCCTAGCCCCCGATATTAGTAAAGGAAAGAGCGCTGTTGCATCCATATTTGCAATTCTCGACCGGAAATCAAAAATAGATTCCAGTGACGACTCTGGAACAACTATAGAAAATCTGAAGGGAGACATTGAATTATGCCATGTCAGTTTCAAATATCCAACTAGGCCTGATGTGCCAATCTTCAAGGATCTTTGCTTGACCATCCATCATGGCAAGGTAACTTACTACCATGTATTGTTCATTTAATCAATTTCATTCAATGCATAAGATTTGAACCTCATATTCGGATTTAAGTTACCCGAACTTATAACTTGATCTTATATTGTTCAGACGGTTGCTCTGGTTGGAGAAAGTGGAAGTGGGAAATCGACAGTAGTCTCATTGTTGCAGAGATTTTATGACCCTGATTTGGGTCACATTACACTAGATGGAATTGAAATCCAAAAGCTACAGTTGAAGTGGTTGAGGCAACAAATGGGGCTGGTGAGCCAAGAGCCTGTATTGTTTAATGACACTATCCGAGCCAACATTGCATATGGAAAGGAAGGGATTGCAACAGAGGCTGAAATTATAGCCGCAGCAGAATTGGCAAATGCTCACAAGTTCATTTTAGTTTACAACAGGTAGGCACTAACTTAACAACTTTGTCTATATATGCAACCGGTCACAAACTTTTGATTAGAAGTAGAAACTGATGGGTTACTAAACAGACAATAACGGTAGACTTAAACAACGGTTTACATACGACTTATTATCCGTATAGTGCCTCCCCTGTTTTATTTTTGATTAAAAGTACGGGTAAACACCCAATTTTGGTCACTGTGCTTAAGCCTGATCACATTTTGGTCACAAACGTTTCAATTTTACCAATTCGGTTATTGTTTCTAACTGTGTTCTCTATTTTTGCATGTTTCCTTACCGTTGTGTTGCATTAACGAGGACTAGTTGATAAAAACTTACAAACAATATTAAGAACGTTGAAGATTATACATGTTAAATTTTGAAAACAATGCAGGGTTACGATACAATCGTAGGAGAGCGGGGGGATCAATTGTCTGGTGGACAGAAGCAAAGGGTGGCAATTGCAAGAGCTATAATGAAGGCACCAAAGATATTACTACTAGATGAAGCCACAAGTGCTCTTGATGCTGAATCCGAACGAGTTGTTCAAGACGCATTGGACCGAGTCAAGGTGGATCGAACCAATGTCGTGGTTGCTCATCGATTATCCACGATTAAGAGTGCAGATTTGATCGCGGTGGTGAAAAACGGAGTGATTGCAGAAAAAGGAAAGCATGAAGCTTTGATCAATATCCAGGATGGCATTTATGCTTCTTTGGTTGCACTGCATGCAAGTGCCTCATCCTAGAGGGCCTTTCTATTCTTCTTCTGACCTACTACAAGTGAAAAAAAAAATAAAACTCCAAGGAAGAGAAGTATGTAATGTAATTTTATGCAGTACATCAATGCAACCCTTTGTATATAAAGTTTGTTTGATTTGCATAGATTTCATGTTCTACAAGAATTACCATTTTAAAAGATTGAAGGGGTTGGAGCCTTTGACGTTTGAAGTGTGAGAGAACCTTACCTGCATCTGGAATGCTACATTGACGGTATTTGAACCCAATCATGTACTACATGAAAAGAACTAAATATAATAAAGTGATAAAAACAGTGCATGATTGATTTAGTTTGCCGTCAGCGTGCCACCCAAAGTGAGTTTTTTTTTCTTTAAGTGCCCCCTCAACAACCCATTTTTTCCATTTTCAAAACAGCATAAGTGGATTAAGCTTTACTCTGAGTCTCCAACAATCGTAGAAAACAAAGTTAAGCCGAGTTTCTTGCTTTGCAAGCTCATACAAAACCAATAGTAGTAAGTATTTCATTTCTTATCAAATCCTTTCTTAAAATTTCTTTTTCCATCAATGAACTCATCATGCTAACATGATTAGATTGGTGACTGAGACTTCCATTGCCATCACAGAACCCTTCCACCTACCTCTGATCTGATCCACCACCTATTTCAAACCGCCATTTCCACTAAACAAAGATCTCAGCTTCTCTTTTAGGAGAGAGATTTCCCCACATCTTCAATAAAATGACATCTCAGATTAATGATGCTGTACTTTTATGAAAAAAGTAAAATGCATAATATTACAGCATTTATTCAAAAACCACAATGGCTTATCAGGGTGTAGGTAAATCTTTATTTACATGCATCAGGTTCACTCCTATTGTAGTGCCTATTCCAATAAAATAATGACAGGTGGAGTTTCTCAATCCATAACGTTGTATTATTAAATCAAAACGTCGTGTGACGATCAACGTATTCCAAATAAATTGCTTTCCTTGGTGATGATCAACGTATTCCAAATAAATTGCTTTCCGCTTCTAGGCATCACAAGTGGGGCCAAATCCTGCTGTTTTTATAGGCTTTCTGTAGATGGAAAAGTTGCAAGTAAGAGAAAAATAGAGAGGATAAGGTAATCAAATAGACCTTTTATTATTATGTGATATATTTGTAGTCCCACAACTACAGCCGAATCCACCACCTTTCAACTACTTTCTGGACACGTTTTAAGGATCGTTGTTATTTGATAAAATCTGAGCATAACTTGCTCTTTTACACACCATCATGCAATATTATGAAACTAATAATAATGCTAGGGTCAAATGGCATTCCCATGAGCATACAAAACCCTAATCCTTTTACAAATTTTATGATTTGGGACCCACGAGTACCGTTCTTTTGTTGAACTTAAATCGAAAGACTATAAATCTGAAACACACACTAAAATAAATACCCACTAATTCAGCAAACTTTCTTTACAAAAAATGGTCCGTTTTTGCTTGGTTCTCAAGCTACAAGCGACAAGCATGATATTATGATAAAGCATGCTCAAGAAAATCATCGAAATGCAATATTTATAGAAGCACGAATGTCTCTAGCTACAAGCATTAATTTGGTGAAACTAACTGATATATATGCTGCAGGCTTAAATATTTTTATGGGGAGTAAATTAGAAAATGACGTTTATCAGTCAACCTTCCCAGTGTAAATACAAGCATTAAGCACTAATTAAGGATTTGATTTGATTAAGCAAGTGGATTAGAGAAAGTCCTAATCAATTTAAAAAGAAACAATGCATCGATATCTCATCTCTCATATATATATGTCAAATTCAAAACAAAAAAGCTACTTAGGACTACGTTTAGTGGTATTCTTCTTCACTTGTAAATGAGAGGTCTTAAGTTTGATTCTCGCCAAAGACGAATTTGAACCACATTATTGCTAGTCTATTGTAAGCAAGGAACAAAATGCCGATAATATCGGTTTTTTACGAGACCAATATTTTAATAGGTATCCAACGAGTTTTCGTCAAAATATCGCGATATTTTGGAATTGTGCTACTCGGAGAAGAACGCCGGAGCTTCTACAGCTCCGGCCGACTGTAAAAGAGGACCCTAGACTCCGATCTAGGTATCAAAATGAAATAGAAGATGAGATGAATGTTTTTATATATTCCGTTTGCCGTGAAACGGTCGGAGGTGTTCGGAAAGTTCGTCGACACCCACGGCCTCGCTGGAGATGGGTGTGCCTATTCTCGAGCCGATTTCGTCCCAAAAACCTTGCAAAAACACGATTTTGAACTTAAATTTCACATATAAGGTTCAATCTAGAACAGAAAGAGGCAAACCCGAAGCTTACCTAACCAGAGAAATTCAAGAAACTCGCCGGAGTTCATGCATTCGCTGAGTTGCAGAGACGAGAATGAGAGGGAGAAAGACGAGGTTGCTGATGATGATGGGTGTCTTCCTGAAGTAGGTGCGATGGTGTGCATGTGTGTATGTGGGTCTAGGACCCTCGGTACAAAGAGAAAGGAGAGAGACGGCGCCAACGAGGGAAGAGCAGAAGGCGATATGGGTCTCTGTGCTTGTGTGTGGGAGAAGGATCGAGAGACCTTGGATCTCTGTGCGTGTGTGTGAGAGATCTGTGTGTGTGTGTAGGAGAATGGAGAAGGGGGAGAAGGGAGCTTAGAGAAGAGAGAAGGATCGAGAGAGAGAGAGACTGTCTGCGTGTGATGTCTGTGTGCGTGTGTTGTGTGCGTGTGTGATCTCTGTGTGCGTGTTTGGTGGCATGTGTGTGTGTGTGTGGTTGGGTCATCTAACTCACCTCACTTGACAACTTTTACAATCACTTTTTACAATTTCAGACCATGGACAAAAATAATAGTGCTTTCATAATGAAACCGTGTGCCACTGTGAGTCTGTGATATTCTTTCACATTCAAAACCGTGTGCCACTGTCTGTTATATTCTTTCACATTCAAAGAGGTGGAGTATCAGAGCCATTCAGAGCATTTTCGTTTCTTCTTCTTCCCTTACCCTTTTCAAAGCCATTCCAGATCCATTCCAGAGCTTGAACACAAAGGGTTCCATATTTAAGGTAAGTTTACAAACTTATATTTATATTATTGTAATTTATACAACAACAACAAAATTTGTGTGGACTCGTATGTTAATTTTTTTAAGTAATTAATACTTGCATGTTAATTTTTGTAAGTAATTAAGTAATGTTAACAATTACATGTTAATTTTTTTAAGTAATTAAGTAATGTTGTATAATTATTCCCTAGGATAATTTTAATATGTTTAATGTTATTTATTATTTTATTAATATTAGGTTTTATTATCAAATTGGATTATTATTCATTAATATTAGGTTTTATTATTTCATATTATTTTTATAATTACTTAAATTTTTACAATCATTTTCTTTACTTCGTATTTAATTCTTCTGTAGAATAACTTTATTATTTAGGTTCTCTTATATAACCGTCATCACTACTATATTTTTTGGCCAAAAAATAATTGTCTAATTTTCATGAAAAATAAATATAGGTACGTTTAAGATGTCCAGTGGAGTTACTAAACGTGATCCAGCTTGGGAACATGGAGACCCAATAGACGGAAACAAACATGGCACAATTTGCAAATATTGTGGTCGGGTAATGAACAGTGGCGGAGTGACACGACTTAAGTACCATCTTAGTGGATTAGATCCAGCAAAAAATGTCCAACGATGCGATAATGTCCCCCAAGAAGTGAAGGCGTTCATCAACACATTATTAAAAAATAAAAAACAGCAGAAGGAAAAGATAACAATGGAATGGAAAATATTCGAGCTGGGCTACGAGGGGAAGTCATTGGCCAAGCGGTTGACAGTGATGATGATGACGATGAGGACGAATGTGATGATGACATGGGACCTGAAGAACAATGCAGTTTGAAACAAGCATTACGTGCTTCCAAACAGTTAGCATGGGAAAGAGAACACCTTCATAAAATTCCTAATAGAGCACAAGGTTCCGGGACAAGTGATGGTGCACAAATAAGACGGGGAGGCAGTCTTAGAGAATCACAACCAACACCACCAATAGCCCCAAGTTTATATAAGTCATCCAAAGCACGTCAAAAGAGTGTTTGGAATTATTTCACTGGAGGTAATGTGAAGGAGGGAATAGGGCGTCTAATTAGCAAGTTCTTTATCTATGAAAATGTCCCTGCTCAGAAAGCATCATCACATCATTTCAAAAATATGGTAGTGGGATGTCAACAGGCCGGTGTTGGAGTACAACCTCCCACTTCCTATGAGATAAGAAACAAATTTTTGGATATGGAGTATAAAGACATTGATGAGTATGTTAACAAGTTGAGGTCAAAGTGGGAAACTAATGGTTGCACAATTATGTGTGACGGATGGACTGGCACGACCAGGTTGTCTATCATAAACTTCATGGTATACTCCAAGGGAAAGACAATTTTTTTGAAGTCTGTTGATGCTTCAGACCATATAAAGAACTACAAGTATATTTACAAATTATTGAGGGATGTAATCATGGAGGTGGGAGAGAATAATGTTGTCCAAGTCGTGACCGACAACGGTTCTGCATTTGTCAAAGCTGGAAAAAAGTTAATGAAGCATCATAATGTGTTTTGGACATCATGTGCAGCACATTGTATTGATCTCATGTTTGAGGCAATGGGGAAGAGAGAGAATGTTGCTACTGTGGTAAAAAGAGCTAGAACGATCACAAATTATATTTACAATCACGGTTGGTTGTTGGCAAAGATGCGTGAATTTTGCAAAGGAGAAATTATTCGTCCAGCTGCCACTCGATTCGCCACCAACTATATTGCATTAGACAGCCTACTTAAGAAGAAAGCAGGGTTGAAGTAACTATTCACTAGTGACGATTGGGCCAACCACAATTTGAGCCGCTCAAATGCAGGTCGTATGGTGGAAAGTATAGTGCTTGATCATGCTTTTTGGACTCAATCAGAACATGTGTGCCAAGTGTTTGAACCTCTTTACAAAGTTTTACGGATCGTTGACACAGAAGTGTATCCTACTATGGGGGCAATATATGAGTTGATGCGTGTAGTGAAGGATGAATTGGAAAGAAAACATGGTGCAAGGTGGGTCATAAAGATAATTGAAGACCGATGGTATAAAACATTATACCACGATTTGCATGCAGCAGGTATAAATTATGTCATAATTTGCAATTCATTTCTTTAGTTGCATAAGTATTATTTCTCTTATTAGAGTATATGTTTCTTTGAACAGCATATTATTTGAATCCTCGATACCAATACAGACCCGGTGTTGGAGATGATGGTACCCTTATACGTGCTGTACATAATGTATACTCTAAATTAGACCTTGCATCACCAGCAGTTGGCCAATTTGGAAATGAGGTACACAATTACTTAAATTATAATAATTACTTTGTTGGATTAAACTAACACGATTTATTGAATTCAGCTAACATGGTTTAAAGATGCAAAAAGAATTTTCGAGAACCAACATCAGTTGCTGCTCGAACAAAAATGTCTCCTAGTGAGTGTAAACATATTTCACTATAAGTTTATAATAGAATTTGTTGGAGTTATTAGGCTTATCAACATTGTTTTTCATTGTAGCTGAATGATGGATCATGTATGAGACTGATGCACCAACTGTGAGAAAGTTAGCAATCAAGGTATTATCACAAACAACTTCCTCATCTGCTTGTGAAAGAAATTGGAGCACATTTGCACTCATACACACAAAGCAAAGAAATAGGTTGGCTCATAGTAAGTTGGAAAAATTAGTTTATTGCTACTACAACATGAAGCTTCAAATTCGAGATAAGGAAGCAGAAATAGATCATGTCGACCGTGGTCACCCACTAGATGTGTTTGATATTGTTGCTGAAGATGATGATACAGAGGGTAACCAACTTTATCAATGGATTAGACCTCTGCATTTAGATGATGATGAAGGCAACCCAGCTCCCAGAGTTCCTGAAGAAGCACGTAATGAAGGGATAAATGTAGAAAGAGTATTAGAGGAGGAGGTGGGATCTAGCAGCGCTAACTCTTTGGAAGAACTTTTGCGCCCAAGACCAAGAAACACTGGAATTCCACCTTCTTCCAATCCTACACAACCACAACATCGTGCTGATACTAATGATAGCTCTAGTACAAGATCAGGAGACTCACCTACCACCGAAGGTGGGAATGATGAAGGATATAGTGAAGCTGGAGGTAGTGGTGGTGGATATGGAAACTATGTTAGACCATCTCCCGGATTTATGAGCCCCTTCACTAGTGAGACAAACTTCACGCATGCAACACATGATGATGACCATGGCAGTAGGTAGGCAGGACCAGGAATTGGTGCCATAGGGAATGACTATACTCGTAGAGAAAGAGGCAAAGGGATTTTGTCAAGTCAAGAAGATGACTCGTTATCTAGAACTTCGGACTCTGTTGGAGTGGGAAGTAGTAACTATGGTTATACTCATAACCAACCATTTTCCTACCCTTCATATCCCATTCTTGTTGGGATGGAATCGAGCGACTCATGGAAACAATCCGAGACTCAATCTTCAAATGATTTTGCCTATAGACAACGTCAACCAATCTCGGATCCATATGGGTGGCATGTTAACAATTACATGCAAAACTATTTTGGGGATTTATCATTTGATAACTACTCTTCACAATACACTCATTCTACACATAGAGATGATGAAGATAGTGAAAAATTTGAACCTCATAGGAACTCTATGTGGTACTAAGTCACTCATGTATCTTACCATGCAATGTATAAAGTGTAAAATATTGTACTAATTCATTATATATAAATGATTATGGTGTGTTTAAACTTCTTTCATTAATTACTACATATTTTCTACACTCACAATGTTTATCAGCTCGCTATATAATCAACTTGATAATGTTAAATCCATCATGCAATGCATTTCCTTCCAATTTTTTGTGATAAACTAATAGATAATTGACTAAATAAACATCCTGCAAAGTTTCAATAAAAATTTCCAAGTTTTTCTTACAATTTCCGTGGTTTCCATATAATTTTTATCGATATTGATATTATCCCGATATTTCCATCGATATTTCCGTGTTTTCGGACTACCGATATTTCCGATATCATCGATATTTAATACCTTGATTGTAAGGCTTAGCCCACTCCCCCACCCTCTTGGTGTAGTTAATATCGTTTGTTAAAGAAAAAGAAAAAACAACAGAAACATCCTGTGATGTGAAATTGCAGCTGACCAACCAATTTATAATATTATTCAGCTATATATCTTTCTTTTTTCTTTTTCTTTTTTTTGTCAAAGAGCTATATATCTTATTAACTTTGCATATTTTCAAGTATTATTCCCTTCAAAGGGAATCACATTCCCCCAGTTCTATTTCTAATCCAGTTCTATGATCGATCATTCATTCTTCAAGTTCCTCTTGTTAATCAGCAAAAGTTGACCGATCATTCGTTTCAAATATTGATGCATAATTGCATACTTATATTTGCTAATGGGGTGATCTACAGCTTTCAGGTACACTGGTTTGAATGCAGTAATCTAGATTTCATGCATCGTCTTTAAGCTTGATTTTTTAAACCTCTTTTTACTACTACTTTGCATTGTGTTTAGCTGTTTCGCAGTACTGGGCTGGTTAGTTGTTTATGATTCACTATATTGAGGCTTTGAATGAATAAATGAAGAAGTTTCGTCTCACCCGAAAGTTGAAAATGAATTATTCGTGAACAAAACTTATTCCTACCATTCCTCATATAATGGTAGAATCATAAGGGATAAAGTTTTGGTCATGTCTAATCCCTAATAATCATTCAACCAAGAAAAAGCCATTTATACTCGCCTCAAAATGAAAAAGCATTTACTCTTCTTAGAACTGTTAAGGGAAATGATTTATGCACACTTTTATTCTTCTTTTGCACACTACAATTTATTTGTATCTTTCTTGGTTTTTCTTTATTTTACTTAATTAAAAAATAAACAAGAATATGCATAATGAAAAATCATGTATCCGGAAATCACTTCGCAAGAGGTAAAAACGCTTTTGGATAACCTTAACTTTATCAGGGTTAGCTACCCTTCGTGCAAAATTAAAATTTGTCAATATCCCAGATTCCCAATGAAGATTATTAGGCCATCAGCCATGTTAAGGTGGTCCAAATACTGTCAATTGGAGACAAAAACATGAGCTAGTTAAGGCAATTGAGAAATAAGTATAACGTCTTTGTAGTAAATGGAGGGCATGCAGTGTACCATGGAATTTTTAATTTTCTCTTATCTTTGAGCCTTTGAGTCTCTTCGGTGGCTTTCAAATCCAGCGCATGCAGAAGCATAAGTCACATTCTTCACAGGCTCACAATTACTCACTCTCACATGCACTGTTGCTTGTATGGTTTCCCATTCCAAAAGGTTTCACGGGTCGGCTATGTATTTAGTGCTGCATGCAACTGGTAGCTGGCTCTTATAATTTTGTACATATTGGGCATGTTTGATGCACATCAATCTAATACATAATATTAACAAAATTTCAAGCCTATATGTTCTCTTTGATTGTGCATATTAATTGGGCATGTTTGATGCCCCATTCTGTATATCTCTTAATTTTTCTTTGATTTGTTTAATCCAAAAATTAAAAAATAAATAAATAAATTGTGTGGAGAAATCACTTTTCCTCTTTCATACCATATTTTCAATCCGAGTATGGAATGTTGAATGATAGAACTCTAGCATATAACTGCTTAAAAATGGACTTCTTAACCCATTGTCAATTAGTTTTAAATTAGAAACTAATTAATTTTCTAACATGTTATCATAGCAGAGTCTTCAAGTGTCAGACTCGTTCAACATTCTCTCACATCACCTACCTAATAAGAATTGTCTAGATGTTAGGCACAAAAAAAATTTAAAAAGTTATGATCATTAAACTTGGATTATATATTTTCTAATATGATATCATAGCAGAGTTTTCATGTAGTAGGCTTATAATGTCTCTACATGCTCCCACATTAGGCCAAAAGACTTCAAAGTTCTTAGGTCTCGTAGCACACCATCACGTAATTCTACTAATCATGCATCGTAGTCCTTGTTACATGCAAACTTAAATACTAGCCAGTCTTATTATCATCTAGACCTGTAAAATGGGCATGGGCCGGGTCGCCCTGACCCTATGCCAAATATGTAAGGCCGCCGAGAAAATTCGGGGCTATGAGTAGGATGCTCAGCCCGACCAATTTATTGCCTTTTAATCATTTTTTGTAAATATAAAAAAAAAAAGTATGTTGTTGAGAATTAAACTTAAGACTTTATTTTTATTAGTTGTCAATGATCATTTCAATTTAAGTATTTGTTTGGTTAATATGGAAATGGATCATTTCCGGATCTCTTCTACCTAATCCTCCTCATCAAACAATCCGGGCATTTGAAATTTGATCCAACGGCTAAAGTTATTATAACTTTTAAAGTAGACCCGTGTTTTTAGCCATTGGATCAAATTTCAAGAGCCGAATTGTTTGATGAGGAGGATTAGGTGGAATGGATCCGGAGAGGATCCCTTTCCGGTTAATATAGTCAATTAAACTGTTTAAGTATTGAAAAAAAAAAGTTAATAATATTAAAATAAAAAAATAAAAAAATAAAAAAGTATTTAGATTACATCAAGCCGTATCGGGTCGGGCCTAAGAGTCGTGCCTAAACTCATCCCATGGGTTGGCCTATGGCCTAAAATGCAAGGTCGAGGCCCTACCTATTTAAATTGGGCCGGATAAAACCCGAACCTAAAATTGAATGGGGCCATACCACAATCCAAAAAATGGGTCGGGGCTCAGGCCAACCCATTGAGCCTCGACCCTTTTTACAAATATATTATCTTCACATGGATTCACATTGGAACTTGAAACCACTTTTTGTCATATATGCATGCACATGAATCGCAGTGATTCTTGGTGATTCAGAAGAATCATATGATGAACAGATCATGCATGCCCCAAACTGAAAGTGCTTTTCATTTCATTCAGCTACAGGGCCGGCATGAACAAGAACGTTTCATAATTCATATGCAGATGCAGGCCACTTTTCGTCGTCTGTATGATGGAAAAGCACAAAGAGAGAGTAGAAGTTTGATTTGCATTTGATTTGAGGTTTAAGTAAGGTATGGTGCTTATGACTTTTAACTCCTGCAATCAACAAGTGCTTATGCTTTTTGTGTCTTTTCATGCACTATATATTTTCTAATCAATCCATAGATTCATCTTAGCCTATAGGCTACAGCTATGGTGGGATTTAGTTGGAACTTGGAACCATGCTTTTTGGATTTGCATGTTGCTTTGAGAATAATTAACAATAATCCTAGATTTTGGTCTGGAATATTTACCCTAGCCCAGTTTTTAATTATTCAGAAATTACATAGGGATTAGTTTTGGAAGTTGAATACTCTAAAAATTATGAGTCCAAATCTTCAGCATCCAAAAATTCATGTGGTCTCTGTGCCTTTGATTTTATTGAGTATGTCAACAGTCACATCCAATCAAATCAAGCTTCAAGTCCCGAGTCTCAAGACATGCTCAATAAAATCAAAGGCACAGAGAGTCCACAGGAGTTTTCGGATGTAGAAAACTCTCTCTCCCAAATTATACATTCTCCTACGATATTATGTTTTAAAAAACTTCGTCAAGTTGTATTTACATGCACTTTTCTTCCTCTGCTAAAATATGAATAATGATCAAGAGTGCTAAAAGTAGTGGTGATTCTGAACACTATAATAAAAAATCAAGATTCGATCCAAGTAACTTATAATTGGTGCTTCAAACTTATTTGATAAATAATCCTTTGATCAAATCATAATGCTAGTGTAGTTTTGCCAATACTACAATATCTAATTTACAATTTCAAGTTTCGTTTCCACTCAAATCCCAGCCACAAATAATCTAAATCCCACTCATCTTTTCTTATCTTTCGTTTTTGTGAACTATTTTTTCTCATATTTTTATCCTCGATAGTACTGCAGGTTTTTGCTAGTCTATGTCCAAAGGTCGAAGGTGTCGTTTGGAAATGCTTTTAAAACGCTTATAAGCGTTTTTAGAGAAAAATGTTTTTGGATTCCAAAGTACTTCCGGCAAGAATGTACTCATTTTAGGAAGCACTTAAGTGCTTTTTCAAAGTTCACTTGCATTTTTGCTAAAAATTGGTACAAAAAACATTGGCCAAAAGTCGAAAGTGTCGTTTGGAAATGCTTTTAAAATGCTTATAAGCGTTTTTAGAGAAAAATGTTTTTGGATTCCAAAGTACTTCCTGCAAGAATGTGCTCATTTCAGGAAGCACTTAAGTGCTTTTTCAAAATTCACTTGTATTTTTTCTAAAAATTGGTACAAAAAATATTTTCACCAAAAAACACTTTCAGTTATTTTAAAAGCACTTCCAAACGAACCCCAAACATTTTATCTGGTAAATATATTCTTTGTTTTCCTTGGGAGATAAGACAGAGCATATACTAATTTAAGCCGTCCCCAATATTGATTTGGACATTGAGGAATAAAAGGAATATGGACCCCAATAAAAAGTACATTTTCTTCTACATTTCCTTTTCTTGCACAAACAAATGGAAATATGACTATATAAAGACAATACTGGTTTCTGTTCAACTCCCTGAGAGGCCTTACACATCTTAAATGGTATACTGTAACCATTACTACAAAGAGGACTAACACAACTCATTTGAAAAGCTATATGCATGAAGGCCAACGTAAAGAAAAATAGTGTGTAATTTGCAGTCAATTCGCAGTTTGATATTTTGCATAAAAAATTTCTGTTGTGTTTTCAGTGAGTCACTTCGGCAAAAAATAATGTTCGTCTGCAATTTGCGACTATGTGTTTATATCATGGGGGAAGATTTTATATAAGCTACACAATAGGTTAGTTATAATAAATTGGTATTGAAACTCGCGATCAACGTGAAACAAACTTAAAACCTTCTACTTACAAGTGAAGAGAAATATCAATAAACCATAATATTAAATAGCCTCTAAAAATCAAATTTAAAAAGGCAAACATGCACCAAACCCTGATATTATAACTTTCTTAATTCAATGGGATTAATTTGTGTGTGAAGACTAATCCAATATATGGCCCATAATTGTGACTTTGCAACCAGCAAACAATATCTAGAGGGGAGCAGTTTGAGCTTAGAAGATAACTCGAATGATTGATCAAAATCTTCCATTTTGTAGTGCACTATGATTGGTCTTTAAGCATTAAAAATTCACCGTTAGATTCCTCTACATTAATATTATCCTCCACTGATCCTCATCGATCCAATCATTTTCTCACGACGACCTACAGCATGATGGGCACATCATGATTTATAAAGGTAACGATGGAAATATTATAAGATGCTAATTCACGTTTCTGCATTTAGAAATTAAATGCAGAGAAAATTGCATAAAAAAAAAAAAGAGGCCGGGGCACTTTCGAAGTTTTTGTTCTTTGGTCGAATCTTGTGTTGTACTTGAGTGGAAATAAGTTGCGCTACCTTTACCCTTACTTGAGTTTGTCGTGAGAGTTTGTTTGTAGCATCTTTCTGTAAGAAGTTGTAGTTTCTATTGATAATGTTTAGTTTAAGCGAAAGTTTAATATTAACTTTTTCTTTTTGTAATTCTCTATTAAACGATTTTGTAATTTTAACGCGGATAGTAAATTAAGGAAAAATAAGACACTGAATTGATAAAAACAAGAGCTATACTACGTACAGCGGACAAAAATCTGCATGCATTAATTGATAAAAGGAAAATATCATTGTTTATAAAAAAAAAAAGGGTTTTAATAAAAAACTTTCGGTACTGTTCATTTTTAACAAAAAATCACATTTTTATCTTTTTCTGGTATTATTCACTACATATTTATTTGTTATTTTTCATTAAAACTAAAGTTTTTATAGATTTTTCGTTAATTTTCCTAAAAAAATATCACTAATTTGTAGCTATTAAAAATTTAAAAGAGAGTATTTATAAGGTGGTGGAAATGACTATATTCCTATCAAATAAATTTTATGAATAATTAAATCCCTCGTAACACCCAAAACTACGTTTCTTCCTCACAAATTCAAGATTCTAAAATTTTATTTAATTCGTCAATAAATGTGTTAGGTGAGGAGTCCAGAATTTGGATAATTTTATGACCAAGAATTAAAATATGACAATTCTAACTGAACATTCATTTATATGCACAGAAACTGATAAAACACAGTAACACCAAAGCAAGCACAAATGGAATGTTTGGGTTCTCAGCATCTCAGGATTCTCCATACCCTCCACTCAAACTCGAAGGTTGCCTGCAGATTTGCTTGAGACTGAGAAGTTGAGTGGTAGCCAAGAAAAAGGTGGTTTGGTTCAGTGTGATCCATGTACCCGTGATCAATTGAGATTCAGCCATGCGCAACTTCGATTCGTAATTTGATTTCGAGTGCCATTGAGGAAAAGAAAAGGATGGTCTTTTAGTAGTTAAAAGGTCAAACTGCCCCATAAGCATCCATGCACCAACATTGCAGTACAAAAAATTCCAACTTGTTGCAGTCGCAAGTTGCTTGAAACATGTCTCACCAGACGACGCCGTCTTATCTCAGAGCTTCAGCTTCTTCCAGAGCAAAGGAGTCGCCGACTGCTGCAAGACCGGCAAGAGCAAAGTTGGTGTCCCCAGATGTGAATTCAGAGAGTTTGAGGAGTACGATGAGGGCTCTCCTGCTCACCAGCAAGCCGGAATCTGGGGAGTTTGAGTTGGGATCTCAGAAAAGCAAGGAACTTGAGGAGAATAAGGTTGTGGGTCGGATCGGAAACCGCCAGGCCGCCGAGCAGTCCTCGAGGCCACGGCGGCTGAGGGCGGTGGAACCCAATTCCAAGAGAAATGATTCGAATGAAGACGACCCACATGGGAAAAACAGAGAATTGCAGGAAAAGTTTGAGGTGAGTGAGAGTTTGATCGCCGGTTTGCGGGCTGAGGTGGCAGCGCTGAAGGCGGAGCTGGATAAGACTCAGGGTTTTAACGTGGAGCTGCAGAAGCAGAACAAAAACCTCTCTCGGAATCTCGCCGCCGCTGAAGCAAAAATTGCAGCTTTTGCCACTCCTGAACAGGTAAAGCCTCCAACTTTCACGAGTCTAATTGTTTTGTTTGTACGAGCGATATTCTACTTTAAACGAATCTAAATTGCCTGAGTTGAATGGTCAACTCTCGGTGCACAGAGAGTGCATCTGCTCTAGCCAATGTAATAGATTCACGTCTGCTCATAACCCTAAAATTCGATTTCGTTGTTGGAAATTGTGTCCTAAGTATCTGTGATTTAAATTTCGTGTTCTTGTTTGTAGAGGGAGAAAAATGGAGAGCACCAGAGCCCTAAATTCAAAGACCTTCAGAAACTCATTGCCAACAAATTAGAACGGTCAGTAGTAAAGAAAGAGGCAGTCAATGAAACAAGTCCTATTAAAGCACCACCTCCTCCACCACCAAAAAGTGCAGTTCCTAGAGTCTCCGCCATCCAATCCGGGCCACCACCACCACCTCCGCTACCACCATCACTTAGGTCCCCACCCCCACCCCCGCCCCAGTCCTCAGTGAGATCAACTGCCGGTACCACTCAGAAGGCTCCAGCACTTGTAGAATTTTTTCAATCATTGAGGAAGCAGGAGGTGAAGAGGGATTCACTGGAGTCTCGAAACCATCATAAACCGGTGGTTACTAGTGCACATGATAGCATTGTCGGAGAAATTCAAAACCGTTCAGCACATCTCTTAGCTGTAAGATTTTGATGTCTAACTTCTTCTTTTGTTCCTTGGCTCAAAGTTTGAATCGTTATCCAATGACATTATTTCTTTTTCCAGATAAAAGCAGATGTTCAAACAAAAGGAGAGTTCATCAATGACCTTATCCAGAAAGTGCGGGCTGCAGCATATACGGATGTAGAAGATGTCCTAAAATTTGTCGATTGGCTTGATGTTGAACTCTCATCTTTGGTAAGTTCTAATGCCAACAAAAACCTTATTTACCGCACCATCCATGAGCAGAAGTTGAAAACTTCTAGAATCAGTTGCAACTTATGTTAAGATGGTAGACTGTAGGCTTTTATCGTGATTCAGCTCATCTGGCATTATTTTTGCTTTTTAAGAGGGGTTAACATGCGATAATCTTACATCACCTTGACTTCGGAAAATTTCAAAACTGCGTTACCCTACTAGGTTGTTTACTTGTTTCGGCGGATGCTTAATTTGTTCAGTGATTAAGATACATCAATGGGTGGATAAACCTAACATTCTTGTGCCTTCTACAGGCTGATGAACGGGCTGTCTTAAAGCATTTCAAATGGCCTGAGAGGAAAGCTGATGCCATGCGAGAAGCTGCAATTGAATATCGTGAACTTAAACTGCTGGAAAGTGAGATTTATTGTTATAAGGATGACACTGACATTCCATGTGCAGTTGCCTTGAAGAAGATGGCCGCCTTATTGGACAAGTAAGAACTATGTAATGTGTTTATTAAAAGCATACCGCTTTCTAGGCGCAGAATGTTAACATTACTCTCTCTCTCTCTCTCTCTCTCTCATCTCATTGTCTAAGGTCGGAGCGAAGCATACAAAGATTAATTAAGTTAAGAAGTTCTGTTATGCGTTCTTATCATGAATTGAAAATCCCAACTGATTGGATGCTTGATTCTGGGATTGTGAGTAAGGTATGCTCCTTGTTTGTGCATTTTATAATATCATTGGGGTTATAAAGAAATCCTGTAGTTTAATTTGAGAAGTAGAAATATCAGCATAGCATAAACCTTTTAAGTGTCTTTATTTTTTCGATAAATCAAATTTACTGCAGAGCCATATCAGCATATATCTCTGCCGTTGTTAGTGACTAACTATGCTGTTCTTAGTCATTGATTACAGAATATGCTTTTATTTACATTGTATTTGAGGTGAATTGATGTCATCCCAAATTGTGCAGATAAAGCGGGCTTCCATGAATCTGGCTAATATTTACATGAAGAGAGTGACGTTGGAGCTTGAATCCATTCGAAATTCAGATAGAGAATCAAGTCAAGAATCTCTTCTGCTTCAGGGCATGCATTTCGCATATAGGGCTCACCAGGTAATTCTTGAGCAGTTTCTATGTTGTAAGTAGATACTGTGTGGGAAATTTGGAAAAATAACCAAAATTTGGACCCCATATGGACAGGAACTACTATATAATCACCTAATAAGGACCCTAATGTATTCACTGGATCAGAAGTAACAGTAAATAGGTCGGATTGCAGTAAATGTGCATCTGTTTCAATTTGGGAGTAGTAGATGTATAACTAAATACTTTCAACCCCTTGATCATGAGAAGTAGTACCCCGAGTATGATGAAATCCCAAAATTCCTGTATTTTGATAAAGATATAACATATGATGCATTTCGGGGACTATTATCATCACGTGTGGCATTTCTCTGGGTCGTTTGGAACTTTGGATAAAATTGCTTGGTTCCCGCCCAATCCTGTTCCTGTCTGACTAGTTAGCTATTGCTATGTCTTAGGGCCCGTTTTATAACCACTTCGTTTTTGGTTTTTGGTTTTCTGTTCAAGGTCTGAGGTTTTAAGAGAAGCTGAGCATGTCGACTTTGTTCTTGATCTTTTCTGAGATGTCTTTTACTCATCAAGTTTCCATGTCTGCAGTTTGCTGGAGGTCTCGACTCTGAAACATTATGTGCTTTCGAAGAAATAAGACAGCGAGTACCTGGACACTTAGGAGGTTCCCGAGAGCTATTGGCAGGCATAGCATCTTCCTAACAAGCTACAATAACAGATTTCTTGCTGCCACTTACAGGTCCTTAAGAAAGTTAAGGATTAAGTATTCTCTCCTTCAGTCCCCATGCATTTTTTGAAGTTTGCAAGAACCTCATCTCCCAGCTGCAAACAGAAACCGAATAATCCGACCTGAAAAGGTTTACAATCAAATTTTGTGAAGTGTTGAGAAGTGAACGAAATCTTCGCCAAGAATGTTGAGTGACTCGGCATGCCCCTAAAACCGGCGTTTGCTACTATCAACGATTGTGGTAACAGATACCGTAAAAGCTGTATAATGATTATATACTTTCAGTCTGCTTTTCTGTGTATAAGCATCAAACAATCTTGACATATTTAATCTTTCTTTTTTTCGTAATAAGACATCAATAGATTGTGGCGAGTTTAATCTGAAGAGATATATAAATGCAGCACACGTGTGAGGTGTGTTTGAAACATGGTTGTATTTGTAAATTGCCAAAGCTGAATCATTGTTGCTGATAAGAATGTTGGTTGTAGATTGACATTGCCTTTTGCCCCACGTTGTTGTCTTACTATCGGAGTAGGATCATTTCTTCTCTTATTTAAACGGTTACGATTAAGTCATGCCAACATTTTGTTTTGAATTTTTTATGTAGAAAAGAAGAAGACTAAAAAGAGACTGTGAGGGGAGGAGAGAAAATAGAATGGTAATAGAAATGAAGAGAATCCTACTCTCTTGCTATCACCCTTTAAGTACTGTACGAGTGTATAGCATACAATTACTGTAACACCCCACCCCCATTTTATTTAAAAATGGTTTTGAATTCTTAAATAGTGTGCCAAGGGGGCCCACATCTGATCTTTGTCCCCCGGCTCTTTCCTCATTTTTCTTTCTTTTCTGATTTTGATAACTCTCTCTTCCCTCTCACTTCTGTGCACCCCCCCTTTGCAACTCTCTCATTCTCGGTGCTCCTCTCCGACAAGAACACACACCCACAAGCACACATACGCACACCCTAGGATCCTCCCTGGCGAGAACTGGAACCCAGGACAGGTCCGTGGTGCACCACAGTGGCGGAGACCCCTGTTCTTTCCCTCTCGTCGAACTCCGATGCAGACCGCCCCTTTCGAGGCAATTTCCGGCCAAACCACGGCGAGTTGGCCAGCGAGCAAGGTATCAATCTCTTCGTCTCGCTGAGTACTACAACTTTCGTTTTTGAATCACTTGATTTCGTCGAGTATTGACAAAGTTATGGCCGTTTAAAGTTAAGGAACTTTCCGGCCGAATTCCGGCCTTCTTCTTCAATGGGTCCGGCGACCCACAATCCAGAAAACCCAGGCCTTTGGGCCTTTTTAGCCGAGCCCAACCCAAAACCCTGTCAAATTAAGGCCTTGGGCCATCTTGGTTAGGGCCTCAGGCCCGTTTCCTCTAAAACCCAAATCCCAAACCCTTTTAATTATTAAATCCTAAAGCCCAAACCTAAACCCTTTGGACCCAAAACCCAAGCCCAAGAACCCAAGCCCAACCTGGATCCAAGCCTGGACCCGTTTGACTGGGTTCGATCCGGACCCGTGATCCGTTGACTGACCTGGTCTGACCGTTGACCCGGTCAACGTTAACCGTTGACTTTGACTTCGGGTTGACTTTTCGGGTTTTCGTCCGAGAACTCTCTTAGGCTAATTTCGACGTTCTGGACCCGTTTCTGAAGTCCGTTTTCCCAAATTAAGTCGTTTGAATAGAGTTTTACTAAATGTACTCTTTATGTGCTTAGGGGCAATTATTGTGGCGTTACCTTCTTCGCTAGTCTGCGCAGCTTTCGACGGCGAAGTACTGTGAGTGGACCCCTTCTAAAATGCATGTTTTATAATAGAAATGCATACATGAAAAGCATGATTTGATGAGTATGTTCTATGAAATGCTTTACGAGATATCGTGCCTATTAAGGCTATTTCGAATTATTACTATTTTTCCTATAACTCGTATTCTTATAGAATATTGGATGGATGACGATATGATATTTAGAATACGTTTCGAACACCTCTTTATAGTATAGATGATGGATGACTTTATACTATGAAGATGTCTTTCAAATGTACGTATGTTCAATGGTTTTGTACTTACTTGGTGGTCCTTTCCGCTACGGGACGTAGAGATAGTTTCCGGTCCATCCCGGACGACGGTTTGGTGTTGGCATAGGGCCTGAAGGGTGTTTCCTCTAGCATTTAAGACCAGGGACGGGGAGCCGGCAAGGGGCCTGTAGTGTATTTTCCTTTGACTGTCTGCTCAGGGACGGGGAGCCGGTATGGGACCTGGAGAGTTATATTGGACATTCACTAGAGATTATTATATGTACAAGTTATGATTTGAGACAGTGCACGACATGCTAGGTTTCGGAAAACCTATGTTTATCCTGATATATATGTGTTTTCATAAAACCTGGGGGTTAGTACGTTGATAACTGTTTTACTATATGTATATCAAATTGGTCCACTCATGTTTGTTTTGCGCCCCCTTCAGGACTTAGAATCGGGGCATACAATCCCAGCGTCAGGGCACTTCCGCATCGGCATCTTCGAGTCTTCTCGGTGTAGGACCCATTCCTTTATTCATTCAATTTTATATTAATTCTTTTAGTGTTCTAGATTAGATGTGTGCTCTGAACACGTTCCTTAAATGCATATTATTTATTCTTTTATATTTATAAGTCTTATTTAATCATTCTTTTCAGCATTTGCACTCAATAAATGGCTTTCGTCACCCTCGGGTGTCGGCCAGCACGTGCCTATCTTGGTATTCGAGGAATATCGAGGTCGGAGCGTGTCAATTACTAGCACACGAATAAACTAATAATAAGTTATGTCATACCTAAACAACGAGTGTCATTCTCGTTATAGAAAGTGTTCATGTTACGTAGCCAAAAAAAAGTTGTTTAGCCTATACCTATTACAAAAGGGAATGACAATCGACCCTTTTTATTTTTACTTTTTATTTTTACTTTTTATTTTTTACTTACTCTTGTTTAATCCTTTTGTCAATGGACTCTAGCACAGACAAATCAAAAAATTGTTTACACTTTCAAAGTATAAATGAAGCTTCTGTAAAAAATTACAAGATTTGGATAAATAAAATTCATGGTATCCTTCTTATTATTAATTACTTAGAATTTGAACAAAAAATAAATTTATTTAATAGAAAATCATTAACAACAGAGTTGTTTTTATTTTATATATTCAATTTAAAATTGTTGTTTTTGTTTTGTATCCAATTCAACGGTGAAAAGTCAAAGATATGGACAATAAAAAATTGTAATACTGTTATCATTTTCCATTTTAAAATCTAATTAAAAAAAAACGTGCTTAGCTCTCTTTTAGAAAAATCTATAATAAAAATAGTGTGCAAAATTTGACTCAGTAGTCAAAGCATGCTAAACCTTCCAAATTCTAGAAAGAACAATAATAGTATTTTGGATTATTATGTTAAAAGGGTAATATTGGTGAGATTTTTCAGTGTATAAGAAACATGTTTACTATATTAAGTATTATAATACAAACGGTTGGATATTTAAAGAAATACTTTAATCACTTATATTTTGACACTTGATACACTAGACCGTGTTCATGACATCTTGAAAATTTATAGAATGTTAGAAAAACTAACTATTTAGATCAAATTTCGTAAATCGTATGTCGTGATTAATGAAGGTTAAATTATTACTTATGCATTGATTAACGTGTTTATATTCTATCAGTGACATATCACATAATTTGTAAATTTGATTCAAGGATTTGGGTTTACATAATATCACTCTATTAAACTTGGGTTTGTATAATTAAATTGAGTTAAAAAAGATATTTGTTTTAAAATATAGTATTAAAAGTTGAGAATGTAAGAAATGCTTACTTGGCAGCACATGTGGCACCAGTTGGCTTCATCTCCACCCTTGGATCCATCGAAAGGTGAAGACTTAAACTTATTCGTGTGGACAACCCAAAACGGCCACAAGCTTCCACATGCCCAGCACCCGCCATTCCACGTCATCATCCGCCAATTAAAAACGTCCACGTGGCTCTAACAGTTAAAACCAAGCCTTCTACGTCCCATCGTCTCTCTCTTCCTCTCTCCCTCCCTCTCTCTCGTACAAGGAAGCTACGCAGACGCAAGCTCTGATCTTTACGATTTAAAACGACGATCTCTTAATCGATTTCACCTGCAACGCTGCAACTGTTAATTCTGTTATACGGGGCGTTTTGTGGGTCTACGGTTTCCAAATTTTCAGCATCGTGTTTAAAGAGCCATGGAGGTCTCCGGCGCCGTTTCCCGCCGAGTTCAGTGCTTTTCTGCCGCTAAAATCGACACCTCCGCCCGTTCCTGTACGTCGTCGTTTAACTGCAAGCTTCGTGTTCTGGGTCGTCGAGATTTTGGAGTTTCACTGAGAACCAGAAGGCCTCGCCGGCACTTGAATTCCGGGTTTAGCGACGACGAACATTTACAGTATTATCAGGCGGGTCCCATGTGCGGTGGTATGAAGGAGAAGGAGAAGGAGATCAAGAAGAAGGTGAAGTTGCTCAAAGGGTTGTCGAAGGACTTGGCGGCGTATTCTCAGATGGGTTTTGGACCCTTGGGTTCTCAAGAGGGTTTGGTCGCTCAACTTCAGGGGAAGCTGATCTCGGTATGTTTATGTTCATTTGAATTTTATCTCTGTAATTTTCTATAGGTCTGTAATTTTATCTCGGTATGTTTTTTTTCTGTATGTCTGTAAAATTTCAATCTTTCTGCGGTGAATTTTGCAATTTTACATTTTAAAGGTAGGTTTTTTTTTTTTTTTTTTTTTTTTTTTTTTAATTAACAGAGTTTTGATCGCATTTAAATCTATAAGAGTTCGAATTTTTGTGGGAAGAATGAATCAGAAGTATTTTAATTTTCGCGAAATCGGGTTTTGTTACTGATGATTTATTGAGCTGGAGTGATTAAATGTGTGAATTTCCATAAATGCAGGAAGGTGCTGGGGAATTATTGCTAAAACAATTGGAACAGCTAAGAGCAGAGGAGAAGGAATTGAAGAAGAAGAGGAAAGAAGAGAAGGCAAGGCTTAAGGCCGAGCGGATGAAAACCGTTGTTGACACTGAATCATCATCGTCTGAATCGTCTGAATCGAGTGACAGTGAGTGCGGGCAGGTGGTAGACATGAAGCGCCTGCAAAGTGAAGTCCCGACGCAACCAATTGTAGATAATTTGCAGCCATTTGCTCATCAAGAAGGGGCATTGTTGACCATACTGAGTTCGCTAGCTACTCATCAAGAGAACACAACTGTGGAAAATGGCATTGATTTGGGGAGTTCACAGATAGATCAGAAAGCAGAATGCTGTAATGGAACTAGTACTAGTTGTGGCAGTAGCGGTAGTATTGGCGTTAATGGGTATCTAAGTAGCGCAGTTGTCGGAGTTTCAGCGAAGAAGATTGAGGTGTGCATGGGAAACAAGTGCAAGAAATCAGGAGGCGGAGCGTTGTTGGAAGAATTTGAGAGGCAGATGGGCGGTGAAGGAGCTGTTGTAGGGTGCAAGTGTATGGGAAAATGCAAAAACGGCCCTAATGTGAGGGTTTCAACCACCGTTGGCGGGATTCAATCTGAAGGAATGGATGACTCCGTTAGAAGTCCAACGAATCCTTTGTACATTGGAGTTGGCCTGGAAGATGTGAGCCTCATTGTGGCTAATTTAATTGGGGAGGAAAACAAGGATTTAGACCTTGTTTCAGCAGCTTAAATTTAGCTATTTACTGATCTGCAATGAAGGGTGGCAATAGAATTGGTTTGTTTTTGGTGTATAATTTATGTCTTATGACTTGTAAGTTTGCATTTTTACTGTCATGTCCACAGGTCCTAGTTCTTTATAACTTTTTATCTTTCTACAAGTGTAAATGTAAATCGACAGATGGTGTATACGCAGTCACTACTTACAAGTTAATCACACGCCTTTCTTTTTCTAACTGTATTCTTCTTTATTCCTGACCATCAAATTGAATGAATTCAACGAAAACAACAAACTAGACCATATTGAATGAATCAAACGAAAATAACAAACGAGACCAAGCTCGAGCAAGCAAGAGGAGCAAAATGGTGTGCGGTGGTTACAAGTCCCATCTGTTTTTCAACTATTGCTTTGGAAACCAAGTAATGGATGGATCGTATGTTACTAATTCCTTGATCTGTTTGGTAGTGTTGAACAAGTAATGTTACTTGCAAGACACCAACCAAGAAGTACGTGGGATTAGGTCTCACTTTAACACGGATATTAGTTGTTTTGACTATAGAAAATTTGGCTCCATTTGTCTGGCTTATATATTTCTTTTTTTATACTCAAAAATTTGAACTCGGAACATTTTTTGTGTCGGGATCTAATATTGAGATCAACTTAAAAAAAAAAAAAAAAAAGATTCAAACCTTTTGGTCCTTTAGACTAGAAAATAATATTTAGTCTTTGTCCAAAAAATAAGATAATGATTTCCATGGACTAAACTATAAAACTAAACATATGCTTTTTGTACCTTGGTTAATTGAGTTTCTTGGGTCTCAAGCTTCTCAATAAAAAAAGAATCTTAAACAAAAACAAAAGACCCAAAGCCTTAATGCCTATATATAAAGTCCTATCTAAGAGTTGTAACTCCATCATTACTAATCAAATTAGAAAAATTTAAACGAATCGTGGAAATTTTGAATTGCTTGAATAATTCTCAAGAAAGAAGATTTGGCAAGGTATACATTATATTTCATATTTTCTTATTTTAAAGGCCTAATTTAGAATTATAATTTCATTCTTTATGATATATATGTTACATCCCGGTCCGGGACGGATCACTTCCCGGGCCCGCTCCACCACCGTAGCACGATATTGTTCGCTTTGGGCTTACCATTCCCTCACGGTTTTGTTTCTGGGAACTCACGAGCAACTTCTCAGTGGGTCACCCATCATGGGAGTGCTCTAGCCCCCTTCTCGCTTAACTTCGGAGTTCCTACGGAACCCGAAGCCAATGAGCTCTCAAAAGGCCTCGTGCTAGGTAGGGATAAAGGTAGGGATGAAAATATACATATAAGGATCACTCCCCTGGGCGATGTGGGATGTCATAATCCACCCCCTTAGGGGCCCGACGTCCTTGTCGGCACACTTCTGGGCATGGATTGGCTCTGATACTAATTGTCACATCCCAGCCCGGGGTGGATCACTTCCAGAGCCCGCTCCACCACCGTAGCATGATATTGTCCGCTTTGGGCCACGACCACGCCCTCACGGTTTTGTTTCTGGGAACTCACAAGCAACTTCCTAGTGGGTCACCTATCCTGGGAGTGCTTTGGCCCCCTTCTCGCTTAACTTCGGAGTTCCTACGGAACCCGAAGCTAGTGAGCTCCAAAAGGCCTCGTGCTAGGTAGGGATGTGAATATACATATAAGAATCACTCCCCTGGGCGATGTGGGATGTCACACATATATATATATATATTTTTTTTTTTTTTATAAAAAATTTGACGCTTATCAATCATTCTATACTCAGTCGCTTTGGGCCCAAGCTTATTGCTTATTTGGGCCGAAGCCCAAAAGTATCTCTCAGACAAAAGGAAATTCTAAGCCGCGAATTAGGGCAAAAAGCCTACTGCGGTATAGTGATAGCACAAATTCTTCGAGTCTGCTGTCTTCTCTTTCTTTATTATCAGAGGAGGCAGAGAAGAGCAGCAAAGCTCCGAGCCGCAAACGCAACCAACCAGATTCACAGTTGGGTACTAAAACTCAACTTTCCCAGATTTTTTTTCTCTCGTTTTTGGGGTCAATTTTGTTTCTCCTTCCGTTTTTCTACTATTTTTTTCTGCATTTTTCTTCGTTTCATCCTCGAGTTGTTCAAAAATGGAATCTGGGTTTTTCCTGTTGGCTTTTGTTCTCTTCTGGGTCTGCTTTAGTTTTACATTTTGTGATATTATTTAGCAAAAAGAACTGAGCTTTTGAGCTTAATTGTGCTATCCGGATATGTGAAATGGTTAAAGTTTGTAAATTTATGGTTTTCTAGCACTGCCCATTGTTGTAATAATCTTGTGTGTGGTGCGTGTGGTCTGATATAGGTTAGAGATATCGAATCATGGCGGACCAGGGTGCTAAGAAGCCCAATGCCAAGGGTGGTGAGCTTCGCTTTTCTGCTTCTCAATTATCGGGTTGTTCTTTGATTTCTGTGTTTCTGTTGGCTTAGCTTTGATATTAATATTTCCTGGATTTTAGGAGGGAAAAAGAAGGAGGTGAAGAAAGAAACCGGTCTTGGTCTTTCCAAGAAGAAGGATGAGAATTTCGGAGAGTGGTATTCTGAGGTATCTGTCTTAATCTAGTCTGGGGTTATTCAACAATTAAGTAAGTAATGAATTGACCCATGTTTTGTTGTGTGTAGGTCGTTGTTAATAGTGAGATGATCGAATACTATGATATCTCTGGTTGTTATATATTGAGGCCATGGACGATTGCGATATGGGAGACCATGCAAGTAAGTACATTTTTCGTATTTAATCCATTTCATTTTGTAAATGAGTATTTTGCTTTTAGAACCAGTAACAATCACCCGGTCACAGCATTTGATAACACATTCCCTGTATAGTTCTGAAGGACTCAATTTAAATTTGACATCGTATCATGGTATTGGTATCAATTGATGTCATCTCACCCTGTCAGTTGATAACTATTTTGCCTGAATTCTTTTCGACAATTTCAACCTGATACTACCATTTCATTTTCCCTTGTTGTCTGAGTTTACTTTAGATAATCTCATTTTGCACTTATGTGATTAAGTATTGGTGGCTATCTTGTGATATATCCATCCCTAATGTCAAAGTTATGAACTTTATCAACCAGTTTTTTTATGTTTGTAGATTCTAGTCCTTTAGAAAATTGCTATGTAACTCCATCACAATTACTCACTTCAAACGCTGTTACTTTGCAGGCATTCTTTGATGCAGAAATAAAGAAAATGAAGATAAAGAATTGCTATTTCCCTTTATTTGTCTCCCCTGGTGTTCTGGAACGAGAGAAGGATCATATAGAGGGTTTTGCTCCAGAGGTGAGATGTCATTTGTGTGACATAGTTTACTGTGTTAAATGTAAACAAGCACATACACGTGCTCAGTTGGTTGTGGATTATAATTTCTTATTCTAGTTTTCTTTCCCCGTTTCTCTCCTTTGCATGTCCCCTATTTTAGTGTTTAGCACGCAACCTTCCCTTTTATGTGTTTGCCTTGGTTTTTTTAAATCAGATTGTTGTAAAATGATAAATTTGTAATTTGCTTGTCACTTTGCGAAAATTTAAGCCTGTCTTGTTATTCCCCAATCACCACCACTGTGTTACTGTTTGTGTTTTTTTTTTTTTTTTTTTGAGAAGATCTTATTTGTTTTATACTACCTCTCTTTTCATGCTTTAATTTTGATAAATAGGTTGCGTGGGTCACAAAGTCTGGAAAGTCTGACTTGGAAGTGCCAATAGCAATTCGTCCAACAAGTGAGACTGTTATGTATCCTTATTTTGCTAAGTGGATCAGAGGACACCGTGATTTGCCATTGAAGCTAAATCAGTGGTGCAATGTTGTCCGGTGGGAGTTCAGCAATCCTACACCATTTATCAGGTATTACAATGTGTCATGGTTTTGGTGTGCTTATAATACTGTCTGTAGTGTTTTTGTGGTATTGACAATAGTGCGATGAGTCAAAACCTTTTTGTTCGTTCCGTTTTGTTCTCATAGATTTCAAGTTAAGTTCCTGCTTAGTGTTTGCTTGCATATTTAGTCAGGGTTTTTAATTGCCCTCTATGTCAGAGGATCATTTTCTTTGAACTCTCTCTTTTGTACGTTCGTTCAATTTGGTTTTTCGTCATATGATCTCAGGAGTCGGGAGTTTCTTTGGCAAGAAGGCCATACAGCTTTTGCAACAAAGGCAGAGGCAGATGAAGAGGTAAGGAGCCACTTAAATTGCTGTTTCCCTTTCTGTGCCTATTATGTTGCTAATCACACTTTTAGGATAAGAGTTGCATTTTTACTGTGCTGAGTTAGATTCTCAACCATTCTCACCTTTCCTTGAAGATTGCTTTTTTATTATACATCCTGATTTTAGGTCCTTGAGATATTGGAACTGTACCGGAGGATATACGAGGAGTATTTGGCAGTTCCAGTTGTGAAGGGAAAAAAGAGTGAGAATGAGAAATTTGCTGGTGGTCTTTATACTACTAGTGTGGAGGTACTTGATATGTTCTTTGTGTATATGTATATGTATAATTTGATCTTACTTCTTATGCCTCTTCTATGGTGAGCTTGAGGATATTAATTCATGCATGCAGGCTTTTATTCCAAATACAGGCCGCGGCGTACAAGGTGCCACCTCACATTGTTTGGGTCAAAATTTTGCCAAAATGTTTGAGATTAATTTTGAAAATGAAAACAGAGAAAAGGGCATGGTTTGGCAAAACTCTTGGGCATATAGCACTCGAACGGTAGTTTTGCTTTCTTCTCTCTTCTGTGTTAAAGTTTGATTCAAAGTCCACTCTATACAAGAACAATTTTTCTTTTGTCTTGAAATCAATTATGCATGCCATGCATCAAGAACGTTTTTGGTCATACCATATCAATATCTATATTTTATTCGATTTATTTTTATGTTGAAGCAAGTCTGAGACTATTGAACATTCCATATAGGTAGGTGCAGTGTCCATGTTAATATTGTTCAGTACCTTAGGCCGTGTTTCTCTTTCTGGTGCATAAAGTTTAACTTAGAGACAATGCAAAATGTTTACTACTTCCACCACAAAATGCCAATCTTTTTTTTCTATGATGTCACCCCATTGTTGCTATTACCATCCACATAATCTTTTTTGTTTTCTATTAGTGTTCTTATCATTATTGGTATTTTGTTTAGATTGGAGTGATGGTGATGGTGCACGGAGATGACAAAGGCTTGGTATTACCACCTAAAGTAGCAGCTATTCAGGCTATTGTGGTTCCAGTGCCTTACAAGAATACTCCTATGGAAGAGATATATGATGCCTGCTCGAAAACTGTGGATACCTTGACTAAAGCTGGTATTCGCGCTGAGGCAGATATAAGTGACAACCAAACTCCTGGTTGGAAGTATTCACATTGGGAAATGAAAGGTGTTCCTCTGAGGATTGAAATTGGACCAAAGGATCTGGAAAAAAATCAAGTGAGGCTGTTCTTCCATTTAATTCGATTTTCTATCTAGTTGCTCATATTTGCTTCTGGTCTTTTTGTCCTGATGAGTAAGCTTGTCATTAGGCCCAGGGACCTGTTTAGCACAGATCTCGTGGTTTTATTTCTGGCCCTCATCATGAAATGTAAGCTGCTAAAAGGCAGGTCGGGTAAAATACTTGGCATATCAAGTCTTGGGCAAGTCTTGTGTATTCGAGTATGACATGTTAAGTAAAGATGCATCTTTTCCTGGTAATATTAGGGCCTGGACCTGTCTGGTGTGTGGACAAGCAAACAATAGTTAGCCTGTTCCTTGCCTTCAAGGATTAAAATGGGAGCCAATGTATGAAATGTTAGCCTGTTCCTTACCTTTAGGAATTTGCAATTATTAAGATGCTTGTGTTAAAACTGTCGTTTGTAATCCTGTTTTCCTGTCAAAATCATTGGTGATTCTCTTGAAGGATTGAATGATGTTTGCTTGGTTTTAGGTACGCGTTGTCCGCCGTGACAATTCAGCAAAAGAGGACATTCCTGTGAGCAACTTGGTTGAGCAAGTACAAGACATCTTGGTGAAAATTCACGAAAATCTGTTCAATGTTGCAAAGGAAAAACGAGATGCCTCTATCAAGGTTGCAAAGACATGGGAAGAATTTATGGAAGCTCTAACCCAAAAGAAAATGATCTTGGCTCCTTGGTGTGATGAACAGGTACTGTAATCACTGTCACTTATATTACGATCTAGCATCTGGCACTTTAGTCACTGTCACTTAATCACCGTCACTTACGATTTTGTGTTTTTATAACATCATGGGTATCAATCTCTTATATTAAGTTCTTGCCTGGTTGGGTTCTTAGATCAGCACTCAGTTTTGTTTGTTAAATAATTATATTGTGATTTGTGTTTGGTACTACTCATGTTTCTTTTTTACAAACCTTTTAGTTTTTCTATCATTTTCTTTCCTTTAACCGTTTCTTTGATTCTTACCAGGCAGTAGAAGAGGATGTGAAAAAACAAACGAAGGGTGAAATCGGAGCAGCCAAGTCGCTGTGCACCCCATTTGAGCAGCCCGAACTTCCTGAAGGTACGTTTTTAATTTGCATACGAAACTTCACAGCATGTTTAATTTATGGTCGCCAGGTGCATTCGTTACAAAGTAGTGCCTCAAGTGTTTGGAAATTGAAAATGCAACTTCTGTGCAGGGACACTTTGTTTTGCCTCTGGAAAACCAGCGAAGAAGTGGACCTACTGGGGCAGGAGTTACTAGACAACCTTTTTTTCTTCAAATTATGCTGTTTAATTAACCCCCACAGTGTTGGGCTAATACTTCTACATTCCTATTTGCCTTGAGGAATGAATTTTAAATTACTCAAAAATTGTTTTGTTCCACGGCGAACCGTCTCCGCCTGTAGTTAATACCATACTTGCAGTTTACAGTTAGAATGTGGGCACGAGTGTTTTCTTCTCATTCTTTTTCGAACAATGGTGCCTTTTAGGCGTCTCAGATGTAGCCATTGCTAAACTGAATGACTTTCCACTGAATGCTTCTTCTTTCCTGAAAAAAGCCACCCTTACCTAGGGTGATGTGACTTATGAGCACTTTCCCTTGGGTGCACATGCTTGAATTTTACTGTAAGAGGTCCCGGTCTCCGAAATTTTTTGTATGTTATAGTATATGGCATGCACCGAATGAATGGAGAGTACAGTGGTGTATTCTATAAAAACGCTCCTATTTTTAAGAAGAGTATTTAAGGGGGCGATCCGATGGACCTCGATAGATTGCATGCGTGTCGAAACAATCAACATCTACATAACTATACAGTTACAGTAACCTCTAGTTACAGTAACCTCACACGGTAAGATCACCATTCACATCACTAGTTTAGCTTCAATATTGTGCTCTAAACGCATTTCAAACTGGCAAAATTACCATTTGGTAGTCTTCATTCAGTGCCTTGGGTTTTTGAAGTTGGGTTGATTTTCGGGGTCTTCCCTGCTGTTACAACGCTTCATGTAAGAGTCGAGTGTTTTCTGCTTTGAAGGGCTGCTTCCCGGCTGGCTGAATGCAAGTTTTTGCTTTGCAGGGCTGCTTCGTGGCTGGCTGGCTGCAACTTCCATGGTATTCTCATGGCCATCGAGCATCTGATTGCCCAAAAACCAGAGTTCAGTTTACCATAATAAAAAACGAAGTTTCTTTTCCTTTTTGCCCCCAAGAAGGAATACAGAAGATGAATCAGAGCTCAGTAATGTTTTAAAGTCTGTGCATGTATGTGCAACGTTTACTATATTTAAGACGCTCCCCAAGACGGGATCAAAATTACCTGTCCCAGATTTTCCAACTTGCTCTGAACAACATCCCTGAAGATAGAGTGTTAGAGATACAAAAATCATCAAACTATTTGGAAAGTAGACAATTGCGTAACATCATACCATATAATGTCATCAACTGTGTCGTTTGCTAGAAGGTAATATATATTGACCGAAGACACCTAAAAACATGAACAAAACACATCAAGGAAATGCATCAATGTTTGCTGTTTGTGTATAAACAAATTAAGAATAACAATAGGCTTAGGTGAGCCCAACGCCAATAAGCCTTGGAAACATGAACTGTCGATGAGAATATTTTTAAATTAATGCAAAGAGTTCTTCAGAATCACAAACTTTACCTGGCCAATTCTATGAGCACGATCTTCAGCTTGAACTAGGTCACCAGGAGTCCATGACAGTTCTGCAAAAATAACAGTGCTTGCAGCTGTCAAAGTTAATCCAACGCCTCCGGCTTTGATAGAGAGCTGCACGATGATATTTAATGACAAACATTAGACGCAAATCACAGAACAACCTGAGCTGTAGCACTCCAAAAATCTCAGTATTTTGTTTTTTAACAATTTTCGAACTACAGCAGAACTCAGTAATGCTACACGGTAAAACAAAGTAAATAAATGAAGCAAACTGCCATACCACTGCAGCCTTGATAGAATCTTTTTCTTGAAATTCTGTAACATAAGCTTGCCTCGCCACAGTAGGGATACTTCCATCAATTCGAATGCAACCCACTTTCTTTTTCTGGAAAATTGGAAGTTCTTATAAGAAATTGGTCAATCCTAGAGGAAAAATTCATGTGGCCTTACCAGAAGAAACTGATATATCGAATCGATCATGGACTGATGGTGTGCAAATACAAGAAACTTGGGGCCTGCCTGCAAGAACCATTATATAGAACGTTTAAAACTCTGAAAGGGAAAACATGCAGACTAAACTAATGATAAGGAAACACAAGCACCTTAGAGAAATAAAACTAAAGAAAGAGAAAAGGATATAACATAGGGTGAAGTACCTCAACGACAGTTCCCAGGTAATCCAAAACAGTGGGGATCTTAGCCTCAGCAGAATCAGTATATATCTGGAGCACAAATGAGGTAGTTAAAGGGTTCAAAGTGGCTATCCAATTGTAAAAGAAAAACTACAATAAGAAATGGCGTGACTATTTCAGCATTTTCAGTAAAAGAAAGGAACTATTTTGGCCCCATTTGCCCTATACTGCGAGTGTAATGCATGAATACCTTATTAATAAGATTCTTCTCAGTAAACTTAAGTGAATCAACCTCTTCTTTGGATTGGCAGGCCTTAATTTTCCCTTTTACCACTTCCAACTACAAAAAAGGAGATAAACAGCAGCTAAGCCCTATTATAATTTTCCTTATATCAATTAAACTTTACAAAGCACATAAATAATGTGAATAAACACGGTGCCACAGCAAAAAAAATCTGATAGGAGCATATTTATGCGACTTAGTTAGCTTGTTTCCTTGCATTTACGTTGTTAGTTCTTAGTTATTTTAGTGTTTTAAGCTATTTTCGTGTGTTTGTAGGTCCAAAGGGCTAAAGTAGCAAGAAAGTGCATTTTGGTGCATTTTGGGCATGGAATGGATAACACAGCAAAGGGGATGGACGAAATTGAAGACCTAAGGATGCAAGGATTCCTAATTGAAGAAGGATTCCTAGAAGAATGAGGATTCCTACTCAAGGAAGGAATGTTAGCCAAGGTTTCCTACTTTGGTTTTGACCTTTCCTAATCCTAAAAATTCCCTAAGTTCCAGCAACAAAGAAGACTCCTATCGATATTAGGACACTAAACACGAACTTCTAGAAGCCCCAAGGGCCTTGCCGCACCATTTCCTTGTTTCCTCTTCCTTGCCGTGCAAGGGAGAGTCCTTCTTTCCTATTTTCTGCCATAAAACACTTTCCCTTTCTTTTATGTCACATTCCCCTTTCCTAAAGGCTTAGCCGCATCACCCTTACCCTTTTTCTCTAAGATTCTGATTTTATTTCCCTTTCTCTAGTGGATTTGAATTAATTTCTGTTAACCAAATTAAGTTAGGGTTTTGATTTCTTTTTAGCCTTAAATAAAGCCTTGCCGCAGCTTTTCATTCAGAGATACATCCAGCCACAGTCATTCACCATTGGACAGATCCAAACACATCCCCAGCCATTCTCTCATACAACTCACCACCCAAACCATCAACCATACCTTGTGCCGCAGCAAAGAGGAGGAAGAAGAGCCCTTGGATGTGCTTGCCATTCAAGTTGGATTGCTGGAACGTTTTAGGTGTAATTCATTCTTTGTTTTCAATGTTAAGTTTATTTGTCCTTGTTTTGCTGTGAACATGAGGAACTAAATCCCTCTTAGCTAGGGGGGAATTCGAAACCATGATTAAACTTGCAATATGAATTGATTACATCCAGTGTGAATTTATAAGTTGTGAATTCAATTTACTTAACTGTTTGCATTAAAACTATTTGTGTATGTGGGTTGAGAGTGCACACTTAATTTGCATGCATAAATCTGATGCTAGAGTATAAGGGAGTTTCACCTAATCGTTATGAACTTATATTCACAAGTAGTGAAGGTCGCTGGTCACGATCATGTTAAGTAGATTCCTAGCAGGAGTATCATGCGCTTTCATAGTTACGAATGCCTTGTCAATGCTTATGATTTTCGTAGAACGTAATGATCTTTGATTGTTTCTCTATTATGCGCTTTCATGTAGGGAACTCTTGAAGAATAATTTGATTGCGATGCGCTATTTCCGTCCAATTCAATGACATAAGGGAAATCTGATGGTTAATTTAAGCGTACCTAATTAACTTGGGGCGTTGAGATTCATGGCTTAATGAAAGAAACAACTAGAGATTGATTTGTATGCAAGTGTGTCATGTGTGGAGAAGAACCCTCTAGCTAGCCCATCATCCATTCAAAACACCAATTTCGTGCCTAAATCTGTCTAGTTCTTAACTTTATTTTGTTAGTTTTCAAATTCGTCAAAACCAAACCACCCCCCCCCCCCCTCCCTCTCCCTCTTTTACTTTAAAGTGTCAAATTAGTTAGAATCTGTCCAACTTTGTGTTTTTAAGTGTTTTGAGTCAAAGTAAAACCAATTTTCGTCCAAAATCACCCTTAGTGTCTGTTTGATTCTAATTAGTTGTTTTAAGCTGTTTTGAGTCATTATAGTTAGTTTTGAGTCTTTTCAGTTTGTTTTGCATTCTTTGAGTCTAGTTTAGTGTTTTAAACTTAGTTTTACGTTTTTGAGTCAATTTCAAGTGTTTTAGCAATCCCTCCTAATCCCCGATCTAGAACGATCCCTACTTATACATATACTACAATTGTCAAAAGAGGGTTTAATTTGTGTGCTTATATATTTCGCATCAAAATCATAGAACAAATAAAAGATGGGGAAAAAGGAAATTAAAAGGCTTCATATAACATAACAGCACAACAGAACATGAATAAACTTCAGCTAGTTGGAACTCCAAGAGGACAATAGCTACTTATTCTCAACTTATCAACTTCATTGAAGAGACTTAGATTACCTCCCGGAATAAAGCATTGATTTGTTTCATGTCCTTTTCAGCCAAATCCAAAAAGACCTGAGATCAGCAAAGGTGGGGAAGGAAAGATAAAGATCACCAATTGTAACAGGACTACTAAGGCCCTCCCACAGGTCACAGACACTGACCTGTTGCCTACGCTTCACAGGAAGCTCAGAAAGAACATCATTTTTGAGTCTGCGAATCATCACTGTTACCTTCATCAAATTATGCAATTCTTCATGGTTACATGCACCTTGATACAATCCAAATGTTCCCTGAAATTCCAAACGAGTAAGGAACAAAATCTCTTATGACCTGACAGAACATCTTCAGGATAAAGAAATAGTGACTTACACCCTTGCAATATCGATTACCATATTCGTGAACACTTTTGTATACATCAGGATACAAGGCTTCAAGCTGTTAAATTCGAAGAAATTAATAAACAAATGAATACATTCTAGATAAAGATACTTACATATATGCAGTTTCTTAACTAGAGTTTTGAAATACCTGCTTAAATAGTTCAATCGGTCGGGACAAAGCAGGAGTTCCACTCAGCAATATTGCGTACTGAGCCCTCTGAGATTGTTGAAAACGAGAGAGAGAGAGAGAGAGAGAGAGAGAGAGAGAGAGAGAGAGAGAGAGAGAGATCTCGATACTTTCAATAACCCTATTGCATTATTGACCAAAATGGGCATAAATTCAAAGAGAAAAAACTCATTGCTTTCAATAAGTAGTTTTCTGAGCTTTTACTCCTTTCTATATATCTACCAGAAAAGGCCTAAAAAATCAGACTTTAGTTGATGACTTGATGCAAATTTAAATTGATAAATGTTGAAATTGTTTCCAGTATTTTCATCAACTTCAATCACTGAACCAGCCTATGAGGTTCTCAGGTTCACTACTTTTATTATCAATTGCATGGTTAAGAAGAAATGACAAGGGTACATCAGTGTTACTGGTCAAGGTAGGAGGCACCAGAAAAATATCTTACTAACGTACACCTCAAAATACTTATCTACAAATGGTCACTCAGAGGCAGGTTCTAGAAGAATGGAATGAGAAAAAATTAGCAGTTGCAAAGCTAGTCATCAGTTCACAATAGAGAAAGACCTTTATGACAGGAAGGGAGGCACTTGTCCTCTTTGCTTGAGCATTTTTCAAAAAGTGTGACTCATCTGCAATCACAACCTGAACAAGAAATTAAGAACATATCAAAGGAAGCAGCATCTGAAAGAAGCGGGAAACAGAAGAAAAAAAAAGAGAAGACCAGCAGGACACTATATTTATCAATTTAAAAGAGGCTCAAACTGTTTCTAAAGAAAATTTTAAGTGTTAAAGTCCAACATGAAAACTAGAGTATATACCTTGATCCTAATTCCTAACATAAATATTTAAATTCCTTCTAAAAAGTATCCAAGGAAAACACCAAACTCTTCTATCATAAGGTCTGTTAGAAATGTAAAGGACAAAGAACCATTGGAGAGAAAAAGGAAATAGTTTAAGATTTTCATTCACATCCTACCTTTACAAGTGTAGCACATGGTTCCATGTAATCAAGTGTACCGCAAAGACTTGTGTTTTAGGTAACCTAGAGTTGAATGGTAAATAACAAACATCTCTATAAACTAATCAATCTATAATTATGAACTCTTTGAAAAATATCTAAAGAAATGAAAGACCTATCAGAGTGTAGTAGTGTCCTCATTCTTTCACATGTTCTCCAGCTTTAGAGCTTTTCACACCAAACCATTTTTGGCCTTATAGGCATCATTATTTATAATACTTAAGTGCTTTAAAACCATCCAAAAAACAGAGGTGGAGGATGTGTAGGGCAACATACTCTGTGTTCTGACACAGCTGATGATCAAAGATATAAGATTGTGTTATTTAATACAGAAAGTAAAATGAACATTACACTGATTGTTTTAGTCCTCACCTTAAACTCTGATGCCATTAGTAGATTCTGAATTTTAGGGACTACATCATAGGAGATGATGTTAAATAGGCCATCAAGATGAATGGTCCCTTTGGCGTTTGAGGATACAATTGTAAACCCGCTTTTGTTTGAACCACCGCATTGAGACAAAACAACCTAGTGGAAAAAGAATTCAAATACAAAGTTTATAATAACTAACAAGGCATCAGACCACAGACAAATCTGTTCAATATTCAAGCTGCATAAACAAAAAGTGACCAGAATATTTAGACAAGAATAGCGAACAACATACAAGTATATCTGATGAAGGGATGTTCATCCATTGTTGAATCATCTGCAAGAAAGAAAAAGGGTACATTACTTTTGGCAAGATCAACCTTCTTACTAACAGAATTCAGTACCACACTTACAGTGGCCCATTGTAAACGCAAGGAAGATGGTGTGATTATAAGAACAGGCCAAGAGTCACGAACACAAGATGCAACAGCAATAGCCTGAAAACAAAATGTATTAAGGTATCAATCTGAGGCTGAAATTGGGAATGGTTTTGCAAATAATTTCCAATCCTATGGAAGCATAACAAATCACCCTACAACTGAACTCCACCATATTGGCACCATATTATACCAACATTCTGGAATTGGATTTAATGAATGAATTCAACCCAAAGTTCTTCTAGTTACTCAAAAATCTGGCATCTGCAACTCACCATAATCATAGACTGCACGCAATTTGCAATGTCCTCCAAAGATCCCACTGATATTTCTATCTAAACTTTCTCCCCTAGCTTCTACTCACTTTTTTTCTTCTATATCTCTCTGTTTCCTTGAACCCTTAGCAAAATTAAATATTCTTCATTTGCCCTCCAAACTTCTGATTACCAAAGTTTCTGACATTTGCAGGTTATAACCCATATAGTCATAGGAACTTAGGAAGCGCCCACCTATGTTATCCTATTTTAGCATTCTAAATACATAAGGTTCTACAAAGTTAAAATCCATAAGATTAAGAGCTGCTTGTCAAAGGAAAACGACCAGGAAAACTTGTATATAAGTGCAAAGAACTTTCAAATGCAGGATTGGTTGTATGGGACTGTTTATCATTGAAGGTACAGAAAGAGTAAGCATGAAGAATTTATTGCCTGTAAAGTCTTTCCCAATCCCATTTCATCTGCAAGGAGAGCACGCCCCCCATGCTGCAAGATAAACCTGGAAAAAACAATACTGATAAAGTTTAAAATGATAACTAAGAAAAAGACAATATTTTATGGGAACAAAACTATTATAAATATCCACAACATTATCAGAAAACATATGGTGAATCTTCAGATTTACAATATACCTAACACCTTCTCGCTGAAATTGCAAGAGCCTTGATTCAATAAAACTAGGTATCCTATCATATTGGTCTGGACAGGGAAGACACCAAAAAAAAAAACACAATTAAAAATATCAGGCAAAAGTTATAAAGAAAAAAAAAATGAAAGATGTATAGAACCGTCACTCTAAAACAGAGCGAGACATAGAATACCACAATTTAGACCAATATTTACTCTTTCACGAAGCTTACCCTCAAGCATATAGGAAACATATTTGTCAACTATCTTTTTTTCTTCTTCTAATTTACATGTTACAGATCTTATTCAATCAACCAGAGAATTATGTAAAAACGGAAAACTGTCTGGAAAAGAAAAAGACAACTCGTACCAACATATCAATTATGCACAAACTGAACTTCACTAATACTAGCATAATCACCCTTTACCTCGAAGGTCTGGAACAACAGAGGCAGCAGCAATAGCGCGGTGAACTAAGGGATCTAAGTTCTCTACCTGAAACGAGTTGCAACAAAGTATCCAAAAATGAAATGAAATGAAAAACCAATCCAGATTTGGTGAACTTCAAACACAAATGGTAACAATGTATACATCAAAATGTTCCGATTAAGCTGAACCATCGTATAACACCTAAGTAAAACTGGAAAAGGGCAACATTTATCACCTCAACATTAACACCAGATGTCTCATGAAGAACTTTCTCAGCGGAAGACAACGAAGGTATAGGGAACATCCATAACCTGCAGATTCAAAACTATTACATCTGGCTGGGGCTCCATCCCATAACATGCCCATGTTTTTCAAAAATCCATACAAGATATGAAGAAAAAGCATAATGCATTGTGCAAGTGGCTTTGGGTAGGAAGGAGAGTTGAGTTGGATACCTTTCTTTACTGTACCATATGGCTTTGGGGATCTTGCGAACAGCACCTACTACTGCCTGGTGTAACATGGAATCTAATTGATAAGAAAACAAAGAATTTGACAAGTGTTGTGAAGGAACATGCTTTACCAAAAGGAAAACCTGGTCATAAGGAAATTTTGCGGCAATGTTTCCACTAGCATGAAGAAAAAATTTAACAGTGATCTTAGGTAGCTCCTTTAGACGTTCATCTTCTTGCAAAAAGGCAACGAGATAGAGGTACGAGCCCAGAGTTAGCCAGAATATAACAATGCAACCAGCGAGTAATATAATCAGTTGAGTGCAAAAGGTTCAAACTGGTATGGAATTGGAAGATTAACCATTGGCCATTGTCAAGATGGGACGTTTAATTCCTGATTCGTTTTCGACATTCAAAGTGATAACTCCTTTTAAGACCACTATTCATGCTCGATACAAGTAGCATACGTGACGAAGAAGTCAAAATAAGGTTTCATGCTACTTTATCTTGGAAATAGTTGATTTTTAACACTTTCAGTAAAAGAGAAGAGTTCAAAACTTCAAAGTACTTGTCTAATAGAAATGGGTAAGGAGGGAAAATTACCAAGGTTTACTTTACATGGGACTGATGGACGTAATACTCTAGTCCGGGGAGACAAAGGTGCTACCTGCATTGTTGTAAAACAAACATGTAAACAGATAAAGGTGTTAAATTTGTAATTTTTACTTTAAAAAACCAAGAAAAACATGGTAATAATTCAAAATTCAGAAATAAAGAAAGAACACTTCAATTAATTAGGCATCCGAAACCCTGGAAAATAAAAGAAGGAACCATTGACGGGAAAAAACGAATTTCACCTTGTTCGGAAGATAATTCGAAATGGGTTTCGCAGGGGAACTCTGGAAACTACTGTTGCTGTTGTAATTGTTGGGAAAAGATTGGGGCACCTGGAGGAGATCATATGAAGGATACGAAGAGGAAGAAGAAGAACACGTGGAAGCGGAGCTGACGCGTTGCTGAGCGAGTTTCTGGAACGCGTCTCTTTCCAGAGAGTCGAATTCTTCGGCGCTCAAATCCCAGTCGTCGTCGTCCAACGCCATTGTTGGACAGAAAACTGAGAGAGTTGCAGAGTGCCGAGAGAGTATTTGAATTTTTGGGGGTTTCTGAATTTTTTTATTTTTTTATTTTTGGTGCTTTTTGCGACATGAACGTCTCTCAAGCGCCAAAAGTGAAGAAAGTAACGATGAAAAACCTGACGCCGGTACACGCGTGATTTGGGCGCTATCCTCTTACCGTTTGACCCCTAAACTATTATCCTAATTTAATTTGATCCCTCAACTATCTTTTTCATAAAGTTACCCCTTGAACCATCTAAACTCAGCTAATTAACCCCTCACCGTCGTATTCCATGAAGTTTCATCTGCATTGCCATCAAATACTTGCACAAATTTATCCTTGGTGAATCACGTGTTAGATCCCGTGTTAATATTTGAAAGCAAAGTGAAAGAAATTTTATCGAGTACGATGAAGTTTTAATTAGCTAATTTCAAATAGTTCGCAGAATTAATTTATATAGAAAATGTCAACTTCAACTGAGATAATACTTCAAAGGTCAAACAGCAATTACCCATTACTTTTTGATATTTAAGTAACCCAACACAACCATCAACCTTTGGGCTCTCTATTTGGGCCCATCACGAGGATGGCTCGCTAGGCCCAAACTTCATTTTTTATAATATTTTGTAGGGTAGGGTTTGGATGAGCGTTTTAGAAAACCTAAATGATTGATGTCAAAGTTATGAAAAAATACATCATAAAATGTAACATCGATGAAATTAGAGAAACCCTTCCCACATGCTTTCGTAATGCTCAATCGCTCATGGAGCGTTTCTCTAATCTTATCCATGTTACATTTTATGATCAATTTCTTCGTAATTTGGCATCAATCTCTTGAGTCTTCTGAAACCCTCATCCAAACATATCTTTAGGGATTTTCTTTTAATCGGGATTTTCAATCTGATTAAAGGAAAACAAATACCACCGCAATCCAAGTGCATACCAATTCTCAAGTGGAACATGAATGATCAAGTCAGGTAGGGTTTAGGTAGTGGGGATGATATAAAGAGAATCACCCCGTTCATGAGCAACTAAGGCATGAACGAGTTAGGGAAGAATACATTTTTAAACCGTCAAAACTAAACCTGCAACAAATCACCCAAAACTTTAAGAAAACAAATAGCAAAGTGTCATAAATCATTCATTAAATAGGTGGGAAGAATTTACCTATCACGTTGTTGATGTCATCTTAAAAGGCTGGTTCTACATAGTTAGGATCCATGTAAGTGAGCTGAGGTATCAACAATGTGATCAAAATATTACAAAACAGAACCAATTACAAACTTTAATATATAAAAAAGAACTCGAAGACCACTGAATTAACACAAACACGGGTATCTAAAACACGTTCTAGGATCCTCGATTATTTTTTATTTTACATTTGTTTTAATTTTTAGCAAAAGTTTGTAACCAGTACACTTCTTATCACTTATCAGTATGTCAGTACGTGCCAATTAGCACTTGCAATTGTGGTCATTCAATAATTTATGAAGAAATTTCCCAACTCAACTCCAACATTATATTAACAAATCCTTAGCAGTTAGCAGCTGAGCAATCTCTGCAAGCAAGATATCAGCTGAGCAATCTCTGCAAGCAAGATATGTGTCATTCTCCCTATATTCTTTGGTCAATTCCTAACCCCTACGGATCTGGAAACTGCCTTGCGGTTTCCCAAACTCTCCATCTCTCTCTCTCTATAAATTGTGGACGAAAAAAGTGCTGCCCGGTAAAGCTACTTTTACACTAAGAAGCATAAAAACGGCAACTGGTGCCACTCTCACAATTCTTCACGTAAAGCCATGCCACTCTTTCCCACCTGAAACTGCTTCCAGGTATGAAGTATGAACACTATCAAGTTTCTAAATTCTTATTACCACTCATCATTAATATATCATTACTAACTCAATATTCTACATCTTCATACTTGTTATCATGTGAATTAAACATATGGGATAACGTTATCTTGTCGAGCATATTCTTATATTGTCAGACTCTGAATATGAACGTGATTTAGTAAGAAGATTGAGCTTAACCATGGAATATTCCACTCATATGATGTAGTCACCTAAGGCTGAGGCTTAATTGAAAATTTTCATTCATACCAGAAAACTTCTTAGGCAAGTTTCAAATCTTTGCAATATGATGATTTTATATTAAGTTTTTGAAGTTGTATATCAAGGTGGCTTAACTAGGTTGATTAGGGTAGTGTTGTGTATTTTGTGCGCTCAAGTTCGAATCTTTTCCCATAGTTTAGACTTGTATCAAAAAGAAAAAGGAGAAGGTTCTGAAGTTTGGTAGTGAAAATTTGTCGCATACACATTAATGAAATTGAATGGATGATTAGTTCTGAGGTTGGGGTCCAACTGTAGGGATGTGAAATTCAGTCTGCTAAAATTGTATTTTATTATTATTCCATGGCAGCCAGAGAAACTCTGAAAAATGGGGTTTAAGGTACTTCTGGTTGCAATTTGCCTGTGGGTTTGGTCAGGCTCTTTGTCTACTGCTACAACATCCAGTGATGGGCTGCTGAGAATTGGTCTAAAGAAGCAGCCTTTGGACCTCACCAGATTAAATGATGCAAGACTCACCAGGTCACAAGCTCTTCAACCCAATGATCTTAAATCCAACATTGTGTATCTGAAAAATTATCTGGACACCCAGTTTTATGGAGAGATTGCTATTGGCACCCCACCACAGTACTTGTATGTTGTCTTTGACACTGGCAGCTCCAATCTGTGGGTCCCATCTTCAAGATGCATCTTTTCTGTAAGTGTAATTTGCAGTGAATTTTTTCAAGTGTTTTGTTGTTCCTGGAGTCTTTGAGCAGTTTGTAAAGTAATGAATCTCTGCAGATTTCTTGCTATTTTCATTCTAAATACAGGGCAAGCCTTTCAAGCTCTTACTCCAAAATTGGTAAATTTTTTTAACCCTTACGTTTGATCAATTCTTGATAGAATTAAACTGAAAATTGATGTGTGTGTTGTTATTTAGGAATACCCTGCAAAATTCCTTATGGGTCTGGTTCGATTTCCGGCTACTTCAGCAGAGATAATTCGAAAATTGGGAATGTTATCATCAAAGATCAAGTGGGTCGCTCTCTTTTTCCATTTTGGTTTATCTGAAGTTTTTGTTTAAATGTGTTCCTTTTCCAAGTTGTTGATGCTATTGCAATATCTGTTCCCATCCTATAGGAATTTGTTGAGATTACAAGGGAAGGATTCCTAACATTCTTAACGGCGAAGTTTGATGGAGTCCTTGGACTTGGATTTCAGGATATCTCTGTTGGTGAAGCCACACCAGTGTGGTATGGTTCTGGCATAAACTGTTTAACACTGATATATCATTAACTAGCTTTTAGTTTAGCAGTATTTCTCTTCTTGTTGATGCTTGTAGAAATAAGAAGAGTTTTTATGGTTAAAAGCTTGCATTAGTTATCCGGGTACAGGTTTAACATGGTGCAACAAGGTCATATGAGCCAGGAAATTTTCTCCATTTGGCTAAATCATGATCCAACATCGAAGTTGGGAGGTGAGATCGTCTTTGGAGGATTTGATTGGAGGCACTTTATTGGTGATCACACCTATGTCCCAATTTCACAAAAGGGTTACTGGCAGGTTTATTGTAGTGATAAAAAGTTGGTGTTCCTCTCTAATATGTTCTTCTTGCCTAATGAAATGACATTTGATTCGGTTTCATTGATCTCTATAGATTGAGGTTGGAGATGTTATCGTTGCAGACAATTCTACAGGTTTTACCACATTTCCACTCCTATGTTGTTTTAACTATCTTTATTCCATCTTCGAAGATTAAATTTGCTCGGCAAGTCCAGGAATTCATGCCGTAACATCAAGATTTGAACTTGTCAGGACTGTGCAAGGGCGGTTGTGGTGCAATTATAGACTCAGGGACATCCTTCCTTGCTGGTCCAACTGTATCAACTCGTGCCTAATACTTCACTCGAATTAATTTACCTTCCTTTGCGCTTTCTTTCTGCAGTAACAACCTGTATTCCATCATTGATTAGCTCTTCCTTTTCAGACTATTGTGGCTCAGATCAACCATGCCATTGGAGCAGACGGGCTTGCGAGCTTGGAATGTAAAAATGTCATTTCCACTTATGGAAATTTGATATGGGAATATTTAGTATCTGGGGTTTGTATTTTCTTTTCCTTTTCACCTCCTCAAAACTTCATTTGAAATTCCTCTCATGAAATGAATTACTGCATTAATTTATAATTTACCCCACATTGTCAGCAGGTACGGCCTGATGTAGTGTGTGTGGACATGGGTCTATGTTTATACGACGGTTCTCGGAATATAAAGTTGAGACTTTTCTTTTTCTTACAATTGTTATCAGTTTTTACAACTTCATCAAAATAACCATAACATGAGGGAAAACTTTACTTCTGCAGCAATAACATTGAGTCAGTGATTGAGAGCAAAACCGGGAGGGAGTCATCAGTCGATGAAACTCCTTTATGTACCTTGTGTGAAATGGTAGTCTACTGGGTTCAACTACAGCTTAAAAAACAAATAGCAAAGGAAAAAATATTTAGCTATGTGAATGAGGTAATTGTTCTTCAAGTCTGAGGCTGCATGACTGATAATATGCATATAGATTATCGACCAATTTCTACGAGTTCTTTTAATTCTTTTCTTTCGTTGCAAATGTTTTGCGAATTAAAAAGTTGTGCGAGAAGCTTCCAAATCCGGTAAAAAAGTCGTTCGTCAACTGTGATAACATTGCGTTCATGCCAGACATTTCATTTACAATTGGAAACAAATCCTTCACCCTCTGTCCAGAACAGGTATACTTAATGCTTCAAGTCTCACTTCATTCCTGAAGATTTTTTCCTTGAAATTTTTTTACACCGTTCGGACTTCATGTTCAGTACATACTTAAAGTTGAAGAAAAATGCTCCACTGTCTGCCTTAGTGGATTTACTGCTTTGGATGTGCCTCCTCCACAAGGTCCTCTATGGTAAGCCACTATGAACCCTCTATGTTCGACTTAGCGAATTTCTGTGATTATGCTAAAACTCCGAGGGGAGAGACTACGCCCCTGATTATCCATGAGACATGACATATCCGATTATCCTGCAGGGTTCTTGGAGCTCTCTTCTTGGGAGCATACCACACGGTGTTTGACTTCGGTAATCTCAGGGTAGGATTCGCAAAAGCTACGTAGTGCATAGACTTGATTTCCCACTTTATACGTAAAAGATTTATGCTAATACTAAACGATTATCATAGAAAATAAGATATTGTGGATCAGTAAATGTCCCATTGGGTTATGTATTTAAGTATCCAATGCGATGCATTAGGGCCTCTTATAACTTTATATAAATAAAACGCGGGCTGTTTGTTTGGTATGAATTCAATAAGATGCAACAATTGCCATATATTTGATTGTGTTGTAAATTATGTGCTGCCATCTAAGGCTAGAAGTATTTGCTTGACTGGATTCGGCATTAGAGCTTAACATAACGATCAAAATGCTTTGTATTTCGCTATAGAGGATTGAATAAGCACTGCTATTACTGTTGTAGAAATTTATTCTACATGTCAAGCTTGGTGGAGTAGAAGCCATTGGAAGCACAGCAACAAAGTTCAGTACATTTGGAACTTTGCCTTTGTTTCCTCAAGGACCTGTTCTGCAATGAAGGCCTCATTGCCATCTGCTCTTTTGATCTCCAGTCGTGCCTTTTGGTAGAAGCCGGTACCTCTCAATGCATCCGAAATAAAATCATTAAACCCGACAGCAATGGCTGCTTCTGCCTTGGCTCCATAGACCAGCCTCTGTTAGACATTAGTGTACAAATTACGCATTATAGATTAAACCGGAAATTAAGGAAGAAACGTGGGAAGATTTTCGAGCCAGTTCAACCTTGACCCTTGAGAGATGGATGGCACCAAAGCACATGGGGCAAGGCTCGCAAGATGCATACATTTCGCAGTCCGAAAGCTCAATCTGCTTGCCTTGCAAAGCAAAAAACATTATGAAAAGAGAAGGAATTCATATGAGATATGTCTAAACTTCCGAGATAAACTTCCTTGCAACCAGGACGTTAGGATGACAGTATTCCAAGCTTTAGGATACCGCCACCTTGGCCTCCCGGTTGCATCTAAGTTCCTTCGTCCGTCTAACCTCTCTTATTGCTGTGACCTCAGCATGCGCAGTTGGATCTGATAGTGTTTGATTTCAGGATTGAGTTTCTTCAATGGAATGGTGGAAAACAGAAATTTACATAGAGGAAGAAATTAGAGAGTCATGGAAGCTTCAAGGTTTATTGGATTCAACTCAACCAAGCAAGAAGCTCGGAGAGCATATATTATCGTTAGAGGAGTGAGTAACAACCTCACTCTCTCACATCATTACAAATCAATCACAGCCATCCATTCTTAAGTCATCATGTAAGATGCTTACACTTGTCATGAGCTATGACTCATTACAATTTAATCTAGATGCCATTTGGAATATGATCCAAAGGCTCACATTAAATCCTACAACTTGCATATAATAAAACCAACACAGAAAATACATTTATACACTAATACTCCCTTCTAAATGTTTTGCTGATTTCACTCAAAGTGCAGCTCTCAAATACATAAACCGATCTTTAGGTAGAGCCTTGGTAAAAATGCCTGCCAATTGTTCTTCTATACTGCAATACTTCAATTCAATTATGCCATCATGAATTACATCTCTTATGAAGTGATACCTTCTGTTGATATGTCTGGTTTTCTGGTGGAAAACCGGATTCTTGGACATGGCTATGGCAGAGGTGTTGTCACATAGCAAAGGTGTAACCTCTACTTGTTCCTCTCCAAAATCAGATAACATAAACCTCAACCACATTGCTTGTGTTGTAGCTTCTGCATCACTTATATATTCAACTTCTGCAATGGATAAAGCTACATTGCATTGCTTGACAGAAGCCCAAGAAAATATCCATGAGCCAAAGCTAAATGCATAACCCGAAGTACTCTTCATATCATCCAAGCTTCCTGCCCAGTCACTATCACAGTAACCTACCAACACAGCTTCTTTACCCTTCACATACTCGATTCCAAAATCCAGTGTCCCTTGTACATATCTCAAGACCCCTTTTAGCTGTCCCCATGTGCTTCCTAGTAGGCTTATGCATAAATCTTGCCAATAAACATGATGCATACATCAAATATGGTCTAGTAGCTATTAGGTATAACAAACTACCAACCATTTTCCTATACAACCCCTCATCAGCATCTTCACTTCCATCAACCTTAGATAGCTTTTCATTGATTGCAAGTGGAGTCTTCACAGCTTTACAGTCTTTTAACCCAAACTTCTCAAGTAAGGACTTGGCATATTTCTTCTGATGGATAAATATGTCCTTATCAGTTTGAATTATGCCTAAACCAAGGAAATGGTGTAGCAATCCCAAGTCTAACATCTCATACTGTTTCATCATATCCATCTTAAACTCTTGAATCATTTCATTAGAACTCCCTGTGTAGATAATGTCATCTACATACAAAGACACAATAAGCACACCTGCATCACTGAATTTAGTGTACAAAGTAGCTTCACTTTGACTTTTCTTAAACCCAGACTTGTTGAAGTATGTATCTATCTCATCATACCAAGCTCTGGGAGCTTATTTCAAACCATATAAGGCATTTTTCAGTCTATAAACCTTGTCTTCTTGCCCTTGAACTTCAAATCCTTGTGGTTGATCAACATATACTTCCTCATGCAGTGTACCATTTAGAAATGCAGATTTGACATCCAATTGGAACAACCTCCATTCATTTTGAGTTGCCAATGCAATTAAAGTTCTAATGCCAATGCAATTAAAGTTCTAATGGTATCAAGCCTTACCACTAGTGCAAAGGTCTCATTGAAATCAACCCCATGTTTCTGAGAGTAGCCATTTGCGACTAACCTAGCCTTGTTCTTCTGCACTGAGCCATCCAGATTAAGCTTTGTCTTATAGACCCATTTGACACCAATTACTGGTTTATCAAATGGCTTATTAACTAACTCCCATGTGTCATTCTTTTCTATCATTTCAATCTCTGTGGACATAGTTCTTCTCCAAGCTTCATCCCTTAATGCCTCTTCAAAACACTCAGGTTTTATTACACAGAAATTGCACCTCTCATACACTTTATTCAAGCTCCTAAACCTGAGAGGTGTGTGATCATAGTCTTGTGGTTCAGTGTGACCCCCTTGACTTGGAGGAGAGACAATAACTTGTTCTTGTTGTTCCTGTAATGGTTCTGTGCATTCCAATTCTTCGTCATGCTCTACAATTTTAACATCACTCCCTTCATCTTCATATACTTCATTTGAAACTGAAATGGGCAAATTCTTCTCATCACAAAATTTCCAGTCCCAACAAGAGTTCTCATCAAATATTACATCTTTAGAGATAACAATCTTATTTGTTTTAGGATTGAACAACCTGTAACTCTTCTCACAGGTTCCATAACCAAGAAAAATGCATTTGACACTTATTGCATCCAGTTTCTGTCTCATCTGTGATGGAACTTGTGCATAGCACAGAGATCCAAACACTCTTAAGTGTTTCACTCCAGGCTTCCTTCCACTATAAGCTTCAAATGGAGTCTTCTTATTCAGGGCTTTGGTAGGGCATCTATTGAGAATATAAATTGTAGTGTTAACTGATTCTGCCCAAAACTCAAATGGAATACCCTTCTCCAATAACATGCACTTAGCCATTTCTACAATGGTTCTGTTTCTCCTCTCTACAACACCATTCTATTGAGGAGAATAGGCCACAGTGAGCTGCCTTTCCAAGCCAAGATCTTCACAAAACTAAGAAAATTCAAGGGAAATGTACTCTCCTCCCCAGTCACTTCTTAATTTTTTTTTCAGTTTGTACCCACTTTGTAGTTCAACCGTTGCTTTGAATTTCTTGAACACACCAAATGCCTCAGATCTACTTCTCAGAAAATAGACCAATCCTATCCTTGTGCAATCATCTGTGAAGGTGATGAATTGTTTGTTTCCAACTTTGGTAGGTGTTTGCATTGGTCCACATATGTTAGTGTGGATTAATTCCAATGGTAAAGCAGCTTTCCACTTTGTGTGGATCAATTCCAATGGTAAAGCAGCTCTCCACTTTGTTTCTTTAGGAAAAACATCTCTGGAATGCTTACCGAGTGTACATCCCTCACATACTGTAGTGTTCACTTTCAGCTTAGGTAATCCAGTTACCATTTCATGTTCTTGTAGCTGCATGAGAGCATTCATGTTTAAATGCCCTAGTCTTTTATGCCATATCTCAGCAGCTTGCCCAACACCAGCTCTCATGGCAATTTGGATTCCTGGTTGCAACTTCAAGGGAAAACTTCGATTTTCTTTCATAGGGATCTTGACAACAAGATTAGAACATGTGAGATCATCATAGATTCTGACTTCAATACCCCCAAATACAAGATAGTACCCATGCTCCATCATTTGTCCTACACTCAACAAATTCTCTTTCAAGCCAGATACTAACATTATCTCCCTTATATACCTTTTACCTTGCTTGGTTTCAACCAGTGAATCACCCTTTCCAACCACATCAACCAATTGCCCTGTGCCCATCTCAACTTTAGCAGTGATACTCCTATCTATATATCAGTAGGTCTTCTCTTATTGTCATGTGGTTACTACAGCCACTATCAACATACCAAATGTCTTCACCCTTCTTCACAGCAGCTAACATACACACATAGAACATAGTTGGATTGTTATCCACTTGACCATCATAATTTGCCTGTTAAGTAACTTTCTTACACCTACAATCCTTGGCAAAATGCCCTGGCTTATCACGGTTATGACACCTTGGTTTCCCCTTAAACCAACACTCTCCAAAGTGTAATTTGTCACAATATTTGCAAGGATTCTTGGCTCTATCAGAAGATCCAACAAATTTCCCTTGCTGGTGCACATGTTTGTTATCCCACTTCTTACCCTTTGTCTTTCAATTCTTTAGGGGTTTGAAGTTTTGATTGGCATTATAATTGTTCTTCCTGGGAGCTATACTTAAGCTAGCAAAAGCTTTCTCAGTACTGTTTTCAGAATACCTCTCAATTCTTTGTTCATACCCTTTTAGAGTAGCAACTACATCCTGCACATTAACAGTCTCCAAATCCCTAGTATTTTCAATCACAGCTACAATACTATCATAGGATTTAGGGAGGTTAATTAATAAATTTTGCACAATTCTTTGATTTCCAATATCTTCACCATAACTTTTCATTTGTGTAATAAGATCAAGTAATCGCACAAGATACACAGAGAATGCTTCATGCTCACCCATCCGAGTATATTCAAAATCGCGTCTTTAACTTTGTAGTTTCACAGATCTTACCTGTTTATCTCCAATAAACTTTTGCTTTAGTATATCACAGGCCTCCTTTGCAGTCTCTAGTATGGCGATCCTTGGGAAAATTTCATCTGACACAGCTCATTGAATAATCCTGAGAGCCTTAGCATCCTTGACTATGTTCTCTTTCAGAAGCTTACGCTTAGTTGCAGTGAGCTCTTATTCTCTCTTCGCCGGAGGACTGTAACATTTCTCAACCATATCCCACTGTTTATGATATCTGAATATGGTCTTCATCTTTATCTGCCAGAGATCAAAGTTTTCTCCATTGAAAACCGGTGCTCGAAGATCATCACCACTCGATCCAGCCATATTAAACTTGTTATATAGTAACCCAAAATTTTTTCAGAGCTTTCTTCAGTCGCAGCAAAACCCGATTCTCCTCCGAGTTCCGTCGCTGTCAACCATGTCACAGTTTCACACCCAGATCGAGATCGAAACCTAGCTCTGAGGCCATGATAGTGTTTGATTTCAGGATTGAGTTTCTTCAATGAAATGGTGGAAAACAAAAATTTATAGAGAGGAAGAAATTAGAGAGTCATGGAAGCTTTAAGGTTCATTAGATTCGACTCAACCAAGCAAGAGGCTCGGAGAGCATATATTACTGTTAGAGGAGTGAGTAACAACCTCACTCTTTCACATCATTACAAATCAATCACAACCATCCATTCTTAAGTCATCATGTAAGATGCTTACACTTGTCATGAGTTATGACTCATTACAATCTAATCTTGATGCCATATTGAATATGATCCAAAGGCTCACATTAAATCCTACAACTTGCATATAATAAAACCAACACAGCAAATACATTTATACACCAATAGGTTATATGTTCTCCAAGACCATGTTGTGACAGCTCACAACAACTTGATCATTTTGTACAACAACAACAACACCAAAATGGCCTTCATCTCCACATTCAACACCTTCATATGCTTCTTCAACCGCCTTTCTTAAAAGCTTGCAATCTATGTCCTGCACATCTGTATAAAACCCATGAAAGCATAAAAGTTAAGAGAAACAAAGTGATCACGAGCATCCAAAGTTTACTACGTCGCAGGGTTTTCTTCGTCACCAAGAAAACACATAAGTTTCAAGAAAGAGAGACTAATCAGTCAATACCAATAATAAGTGCATGAAAGAAAGAAGATATTGTGTTTGTTAGTGGAAATACATTGTGCTAAGTTGAAGTGAGAGGTTCTAACACACTTACCGTTGGCTCCCTCCATTACGGAGTTAGGTTGATTTCGACGTTGATTGAGGTATATGATGAAACACCGATTCAATATATATATATATATATATATATATATATATATATATATATATATATATGCAGCATAAATTTTGGTACTTTGTACAGAATTAAAGAACAGTGTGTGATTGTGGACTGAGAGATAATAGATGCCAAATATGAGATGTTATTCTTCTACCACCTTGATATGATTCTTCTTTCACCTTCATATGTTTCCACGCTAATCAGATAATAAATCAATAGTGGAAAAAGCACACATATAACTCATATAACTTCTCTCTATACCAAGCTTACTCTTTACACCCATATTGTTTTTAATTAAACTATCAATATCTCTTTAAACCCAAAACAGTTTAGGGTTTAGGGTTTGAGGTCTCAAAGCCAATTCAATATGTAAATTCATCTTTACACGCATTTGAAAAAATAAAAAACCAAAATCAAAGCATTGTCTCCTCTGATGTTCTTTCCTTCCAAGGATTCCCAATTTCAAGACCGATTCCAAACCAAATTTTCGGGATTCCCAAATTTCGGGAATCTCGAAATAGTTTCGGGATTTCGGGATAAATCGGGAATCCCGAAATAGTTTTGGGTTTTTGGGTTGTTAGGCTAAATTTTCTTTACAGAGTTGGGGTATGAATCTGCAAGCTTTATCTAAATCCTATTAAAAAAGCAAGATTGAGAGAAATAAGTAGCAGGACTGCAGGAGAAGAAAACACAAGGAATTGTATGAATTTATAAGTTTATAACACAGTTGGATACAAGACTTTCTGAAGACCTAAAGATCTAATCCAAGTTCATGTCACTACTAGGTTCTATGCAATTTTTTTTTTTTCGAAACACGACCACATGAACAGGTAACATATGATGTTACCTGTTACCGCAATTTATAAGGCTAGAAGGGCGCAATTCCACCTTGTTCCAATTGTAAAGCTTGACAAATAATTCATATGAAAAGAGTTCCTGCTGAAACAAATACAGATAATCAATTCACAAATTATATTGTAGGTGGAATATTTTACACACTTTAATGTTCTGTATATTTTGGTGCAACTGCAGGTTGTGAAAATTTTGCCAAAGATTAACACTTCAAAGATGAGAGTACATTTCCAAAAAAATCTAAATTTAATGGATTAAACATCAACCAACACTTTCCTTTTCCATTATGCAAAATTGCAAATTATGCAGATAATTGAATTACTTCAAAGATGAGAGTACATCTAAACTAAAAATCAACACAGAAATTGAATTACTTCTGACATCTAAACTAAAAATCAACCAACACTTTTAATAAAATCAAGAACAATGCCTAATCTAGAACAATGCAAATTTTTAATAAAATCAAGAACAATGCCTAATCAAGACTAGATTTCACAAATCCTGATCTAAATTTCACAAACCCTAAATTAATTCCAAAATTTACCTGATTTGGGGGAGAATCGGTGCGCAGGGCATTGGAATCTGGATGAAGAAGTCGAGGGAGAGAGATAAGAGAGGTGAGGGCGCCGGTGGCCATAGTTCTGCCTTTGTGCAATGAAGGAAGACTCTTCCACACAGTCAAGGTTTGAGGGATGAGAAGTCGAGAGATAGAGAGAGATAAGAGGGTCTGTGTGATGTAGGTGTGGCCGGACTCTGAGGTGAGGAGGTTGTCTGAGGTGAGGTCGAGGAGGGTGGTGAGGTTGTCTGAGCGAGGTGAGGTCGAGTCGAAGTCGAGAGACGGAGAGAGAGTGACTGAGTTGTGAGTTCTCTGAGGGTTTGATCCTTGTGTTGTATTCTAACGGTTGAGATTACCAAATTCGACGGCTATTAAAATTTCGAATATATATTTAAAAATTAAATAATATAATTTTTTTTATTTCGGTTCGGTTTGGGATTACCGAAATCCTGAAAACTTGAGACCGATTCCTATACCGAAATTTCGGGATAGCTTCAGTATTGGGTACCGAAATTTTCGGAATTTTCGGTTTGGTTTCGGGAATTTTTCGATTGGGTTTGGGAATTTTGGTATTTTTTTCCAGCCCTAATTTTTTGTATAAGAGAAAGAAGCATGAACACATAAACATAAAAATTGTATTGTTGATCACTATTTTAATAAACATGATTTTTACGCATACTACCAACTTACCACAAATTTAAAAAGAAAGAAACCAAATTCCTAAAGTAACATTGAAAATGCTGGTAGGTAATGAATGCCCACGGTGCATTGGTAGAAGTTTTCCAGCATTGGTAGAAGTTTTCAACGCCCATACAAATTGAAAATTGACTTTGAGGGATGCAGGATATCATATTGTCAAAAAGGGTGTTGTAAATTTCAAATGTAGTAATACGAGTTGCTCTATAAGTAGAGCACCCGACCGAAATCAAAAGACAAGGCAAACAGAAAGAAAGAATTCTCAATAACATCATCCATCCATCCCTCTTTTATTTGTCATCCTCTTGTGCTATAATTACATTGTGATATTTTACACCTGCTCCACTCCATTCACTAAAAGGTTATCTTTCTAACTTTGACATATTTATAACACGTTATCAGCACGAGTCTCTAAATATAACCATGTCTCATTTACCTAAGCCAAAAGAAATCATTCTCTCATTTCTCTCAATCGAACGGAAAAAAAAAAAAAATGTTTCCTCTAAGGTTTTTACTGTTCATCTTCTTCCTCTGCCTCAATTGCGTGGTATACCTTCGCGACGAACTGTTTGCTCCATGCCTGCTCTTAGTTCTCAACCTAACGGTTACATACATCTTTGATTTCTTGTTTGGTTTGGATATTGATTACTAACCCAGTATTTATTTATGTTAATTTTACTGCGATCCAAGATGGTGTGGTATAATCGCCCATCTTGAACTGCAAATTTAATCTTACTGCGATCCAAGATGGTGCGGTATCATTGCCTATCTTGGACTGCAGATCTAATTTTACTGCAAATTTTAGGTGGAGCGGTATAATCGCCTATCTTGCTCTGCAAATTTAAATTTACCTGCTGTTTAATTTCATTGCAATTTTAGGTGGTGCGGTATAATCGCCCACCCTGCTCTGCGTATTTAAATTTTCCTGCTACTTGAGTGGTGCGGAATAATCACCCATTCTATGTTACATTATTTCAATGAGAATGGTGCGGTACAATCGCCCTCCGCATTCACCTTGAAAATCTCGAGCCAGAAGTTTCGAGTGCTTATCATTTTGGCCTGAAGATCAAAATGAAAATTTTGTAAGAACCAGAAGTTCTAACACTATATTCCTCAAGGAATACATATTATTGCAAGTTCTTACACATCTCATTTTCTTTCAGAAAAGAAAATGGCGAACTTGGCGAAGCTTGATTTTGCTGCCCTGGATATTACCGGGAAGAATTACCTTACCTAGGTACTGGATACCAAGATCTATCTAGAAGCAGGGAATCTTGGAGATACCATCAGGGAAGAGAGTAACTCGTCCTCTCAAGATCGGGCGAATGCCATGATCTTTATTCGTCGCCATTTTGATGGGGCACTAAAAAGCGGGTACTTAACAGTTGAAGATCCGTTAGCTTTTTGGAATACCTTGAGAAACAAATACAATCACCAGACAACGGTGATTCTTCCAAGAGCTCGCTATGAGTGGACTCACCTAAGGATCCATGATTTCAAATCAGTGGTAGAGTACAATTTTGCGTTGTTCAGAATTACCTCTCAGATGAAGCTATGTGAGGATACTATTACTGAGGAAATGGTGCTGGAAAAGACTTTCAGCACATTTCATGCCTCTAACGTGCTCCTGCAGTAGCAGTATAGAGTGCGAGGCTACATTGAGTACAACCAGCTGATATTTGTGCTCTTGGTAGCTGAACAAAACAATGAGTTCATGATGAAAAACCATCATTCTCGATTTACTGGATCTGCACCATTCCCAGAAATGAATGCTGCTTCCCTCAAAGTGAACGCCACATCCTCTGGTGGCGATAATCATAAACGAGGACGTGGCCACAAGCGAGGTCAGTGGAACAGGAAAGGCAAGAACCATGGTGGTCTGTTTCACAACCAGGTTCTGAGGCATAATTCAGGCCCGAGCTTCAAAAATGTGAATCACCATAAAGGCAAGGCTTATATGAGCAATGCTCCCAGGAACTCTGAAGGAGCCTGCCATATGTGTGGTGGCAATGGGTATTGGGCGCGCACTTGTCGTACCCTAAAACATCTAGTGGATCTGTATCAAGCCTCCCTCAAGGAGAATGGTGTCGAGACTAATTTTCTCGACCAAGCTAAACCAATGGATATACCTGATCCAATGTTTGACTTATCAGGGCAATTGAACACAACCCACCTAGATGTTTCAGATTTTATTGTGGAAAGGGGAAATGAAGTATACCGGTCCAATTGAATCGTTTATGGTTGATGTACTTTTATTATGCTGAACTTGTAGTTTAAAACTAGTATTTTAGATTCAATAAAAGTGGCATGTAAATTTCTTGTTATAAATTGTTTGTTAACTATGATTCCATTTACTCAGAAAGCATGGATAAAAATTGTGGTTATTCTCAGAACATGAGAAATGGCGGAGATATTTGTTTTGCAGACAACACAACCACATATACAATACTTCGTGATCGAAAGTATTTCTCAAGCTTAATGCTTACAAGAGTAGGGGTAACAACAATATCAAGACCTTCAGATGTAATTGAAGGCTCAGGGAAAGCCCAGATTATGTTACCAAGTGGAACAATATTGTCCATACAGAATGCGTTGTACGCTACTCGATCTACTCAAAATTTGTTGAGTTTCAAATACATACGTTTAAATGGATACCACATTGAAACGAAAAGTGCAGAAAATGTGGAGTATCTATGCATTACCTCCAATGATACCCAAAAGCGTATATTGGAGAAGTTGCGTGGTTTGTCGAGTAGATTGTATTATACATACATAAGAACAATTGAATCACATATTGTCATGAACCAGAAGTTCATTGATTCAAAAGTTTACATGTTTTGGCATGACCGTCTGGGTCATCCAGGATCCACCATGATGCGTAGGATCATTACCAACTCTAATAGACATCCATTATTGAGCAAATATATTGCTATCTCAAATGATAACCCTTACAAGGCTTGTTCTCAAGGGAAGTTGGTAACTAGACCATCACAATTAAAGGTTGATGCTGAATCCCCATCATTTCTGCAAAGAATTCAAGGGGATATTTGTGGACATATTCAACCATCATGTGGACCATTTCGATATTTTATGGTTTTGGTTGATGCATCTACCCGATGGTTACATGTTTGTCTCTTGTCTACTCGAAATGTAGCTTTTGCGAGACTTCTTGCTCAGATAACTAAATTACGAGCACAGTTCCCAGATTATCATATTAAGTCAATCCGACTTGATAACGATGGTGAATTTACGTCCCAAACCTTTGATGATTACTGCATGACATTGGGCATTGATGTTGAACACCCTGTTCCTCATGTCCATACTCAAAATGGTTTAGCAGAAGCATTGATCAAGCGGCTTCAGTTAATAGCTCGCACTCTGCTTATGAAAACAAAATTGCCAGTCTCTGCATGGGGACATACCATCTTTCATGCTGCATCATTGGTTCGATTGAGGCCTATAGCCAACCACCAATACTCCTCAGTACAACTCGTGTTTGGACATCAGCCAAACATTTCACATTTACGAGTTTTTGGTTATGCTGTTTATGTGCCTATTGAACCGCCGCAACGCACTAAAATGGGACCTCAACGTAGACTGGGACTTTATGTGGGTTCTGATTCACCATCTATCATTAGATATTTGGAACCTTTGACAGGTGACATGTTTATAGCTCGTTTTGCTAATTGTCACTTTGATGAAACAGTATTCCCATCATTAGGGGGAGAAAAGACCGTTCCAGAAGAACGGCAAGAGCTGACATGGGTTGTACCCACCTTGTCTCATTTTGATCCACGTAACACTCAATGTGAAAATGAAATGAAAAGGATCGTTCATCTTCAAAGTATTGCCAATCAAATGCCAGATGCATTTAATGATGCTATGAAAGTGACAAAATCACATATACCAGCTGCAAAGCACCTGCAAGAATTGATGTCCCTGTTGGACAAAATAAAGTGGCAGTGAATGATTCATCTGGTGCACGCCTGAAGCGTGGTAGACCACCAGGTTCCAAAGATTCAGCCCCTCGAAAGAGAAAGACGAGGGCACAACTGAATCCAAATGAAATCATTCATGAAGAGAGAATGAATGACAAATCCACAATTCATGATTCTGGACTTCCAGAAAAAGAAAATATCCTTGATGAGACACATGTCCCTGAAGAGACAGAAGTACATGAAAGCAAAGAAATCTCCATAAATTATGCATGTACTAATGAATTGTGGGATCAAAATGAAATAATCATTGACGATATGTTCACATTCGCAATAGCCACTGAAATAATCTTGAGTGATGATATTGAGCCCCGCTCTGTTCATGAATGCAAACAGAGACAAGATTGGCCTAAGTGGAAATATGCAATCCAGGCAGAATTAAATTCCTTGGAAAGGCGAAGTGTTTTTGGACCAGTAGTCCGAACCCCGCCTGATGTAAATCCTGTGGGTTACAAATGGGTATTCACAAGGAAACGCAATGAGAAAAAAAAGATTACAAGATATAAAGCACAACTCGTTGCACAAGGTTTTTCTCAAAGACCTGGAATTGATTATGAGGAGACATATTCTCCTGTAATGGACACAATTACGTTCCGTTACTTAATAAGTTTAGTGGTTTCAGAAAAGCTTGACATGCGACTTATGGATGTCTTCATTGCGTATCTATATGGAGAATTAGATACTCTGAAACAATCTGGACGAATGTGGTATAATCAGTGAATATTTGATCAAAGAATGATACATCAACAATGTCATTTGCCCTTGTGTGTTCATTAAGAAATCCAATTCTGGATTTGCTATAATGGCAGTATATGTTGATGATATGAACCTAGTTGGAACTCCTGAAGAGCTCAATAAAACTGCTGAATATCTGAAAAGTGAATTTGAAATGAAAGACCTTGGAAAAACAAAATATTGTCTCGGCCTGCAGATCAAGCATTGTGCTAGTGGAATTTTGGTCCACCAATCAGCTTACATTGAAAAAATCCTAAAGCGATTTGGCATAGACAAGGCTTATCTATTCAGCACGCCAATGGTCGTTCATTCTCTGGACATTAAGAAAGATCAATTCCGTCCAAAAGAAGAGGATGAAATGATCCTTGATCCAGAAGTACCATATCTGAGTGCAATAGGTGCTTTGTTGTATTTAGCACAATGTATTAGACCAGATATAGCTTTTTCAGTTAACTTGTTTGCAAGGTATAGCTCTGCTCCAACAATTCATGATTGGAAGGGTGTCAAAGATGTATTGCGATACCTTCATGGAACAACAGACATGGATCTCTTCTACTCAAAGAACTCCACAAATGATAAGGTCCTTGTTGGATATGCAGATGCTGGTTTTCTCTCTGATCCGCATAAAGCCTGCTCACAAAATGGATATGTGTTTAAGAATGGAGATACAGCGATCTCATGACGCTCAACAAAGCAAACATTAGTTGCTACATCTTTAAATCATTCAGAAATACTTGTTTTACGTGAAGCAAGTCGTGAATGCTCTTGGTTACGATTAATGATCCATCATATCCGGAGTTCATGTGGTCTAACTTCGAAGACAGACAATCCAACTGTCATTCATGAAAATAATGCAGCTTGTGTTGCCTAAATGAAGGAAAGATTCATCAAGGGCGATAAAACTAAACACATATCTCCAAAGTTTTTCAGTGCACATGAGCTTCAGAAGGCTAATGTTATTGAAGTCAGACAAATCTATTCTAATGAAAATCTGGCAGACTTGTTCACCAAGTCTCTACCAAAGTGCACGTTTCAGAAGTTAGTGCAAAGTATCGGATTACGTCGACTTACCAAACAGCTAAGTTTGGAGAATGCGGAATCAGGGGGAGATACATATCAGGGGAAGCATCCATGATACATGCATGTTGTACTCTTTTTCCTTCAATTAGGATTTTTCCCACTGGGTTTTTCCTATCAAGGTTTTAACGAGGCAACATAAGCATATTTAACATTATATCAACTATCCATGAAAAGTTGTACTCTTTTTCCTTCGCTATGGTTTTTTCCCACTGGGTTTTTCCAAGCAAGGTTTTAACGAGGCAATTGATGTTGATATGTGGGCATCCAAGGGGGAGTGTTGAAAATGCTGGTAGGTAATGAATGCCCACAGTGCATTGGTAGAAGTTTTCCAGCATTGGTAGAAGTTTTCAATGCCCATACAAATTGAAAACTGACTTTGAGGGATGCAAGATATCATATTGTCAAAAAAGGTGTTGTAAATTTCAAATGTAGTAATACGAGTTGCTCTATAAATAGAGCACTCGATTGAAATCAAAAGACACAGCAAACAGAAAGAAAGAATTCTCAATAACATCATCCATCCCTCCCTCTTTTATTTGTCATCCTCTTGTACTATAATTACAGTGTGATATTTTACACATGCTCCACTCCATTCACTAAAAGGTTATATTTCTAACTTTGACATATTTATAACAAGTAAAAGTTTTTAACACTTAACAATTGGACAGTGATTGAAGTAAGTGCAAGCGAGATTCTTAGACATCAGCTGGATTTTTGCCTTGGGTTCATAAAATAATTGAAATAAAAAAAAAATTACATAAATCGATTTATACCTTAGTTGAAGGATCCAAAACTTCAAAATCACCATTTATTTGTCAAAAAGAGCTTGTTTTTCTTTATGAGAGTGTCTTCGGATTTTTGCCAAACTAGAGTGTAGGAGAAAGATTACGTGATGGTTAGGGCTTGATTATTGGGTATGAGTTTATTGACAAATCCTACTTTTATTGTTAATTTTATCTTGTACTTGCAATAAGATAATAAAAACATTTCACACTTAAAGTTTAAGTTTGATGCAGAAATAGACTATATAGCTATTAACACAAATACAGATGAATTTGGAAAAATTAAATACGAAATAAAAAGTAATTACACGTATTCAAAACTTATTAGGTCGTAGAGTATTTTTGTTAAAAAAAGGAAAGAAATGAGAATTGATCATAGAATCAATACCAAAAGAATTGATAGCCAATCTGAGCTGAAAAGTAAGTATTTTTTTTTTTTAAACAAGAAAAGTGAGTATTTTTCGAAAGAGAAAAGAGCTGTTGGCAAAGTGATATGTATTTTTTTGAAGAAGAAAAGTAAGATTAAATTCGGATTTTATAAAGCATACCAAAAAATAAAAGTTTGGAATATTTTTTTGTCACATAAAATGGTAAGCACAACGGCATGCCGTTTGGAGATAGACATAGAACAAATAGATTAAAGAAGCACGACGTCGTTCCATTTTTTGTTTTTGACGACGGCACGCAGAGTTCCACGGTCGAGAGATGTGGGTTCAGCCCCTTCCAGTGGTCATGACGGTGAAGCCGTGGAACTCTCCTCACGGCGGCAGCGGCACAACCGCCTCTCTAGTTTCCCAGAATCCCAATATTCCATCTGCATCGACGCAGCAACTGCCGATACTCCCAAAACCCACTTTCAATTCAAGGACTCCATCCTCCCAAGTCCCAAACGCAACCGCTGCTATCTTCTACTCTTCTTCTTCCTCTGCTATTACTCCGTCCGCACAAACCATCAAGCTCAGCGAATTCGATCCACCGCCGAGTTGGGCCTTCTCTCTCTCCTCTTCGTTCTCTCCACGGTAAAACCCATTCGCCCATTTTACTACTTAACCAGTAATTGCTGGCGCTCTGACCTGCAGGCTTTTGCGGCGGTTTTCTCCGTCGCTATACTTTGCATTCCAACAATAAACGTAAGCCACTCACTCGCTCACTCACCTCCCCTGCATTTTTTTCTGCTTTTGAATTTTGAGCAATGCAATCATTTTAGCAATTTATGAGCGAATGAAGCTTATTTGGATTTCAGGCTATGACAAGATTGGCATCTGCAATGGACAAACTATCCAATGTGGTGTCTCGGTGGTGCCCGGAACGCTTTCTTCTCTCAAACTCTCCGGCGTTGAGATCAACGACTTGGCCGAGCAGCTTGCCTATTTGCATTTCCTTCCTTTCCCAATTCTCTTACATTGCGCAACAAATAAAGCACATGCTTTTGCTCATACTATTTTGAGTTTTTGGGGTTTTCAAGGGAACAGATTTCCGCAACTTGGTTTGACAAGAATTCACAATTTGTTGTTGAATCAAATTATGTACATGTAGTCTTGTAGATTTTCCCACTTAATCTCAACTTGGTTTTATGTATGCTCTTGAATCGAGTATTTGCAAATTTAATCAAATTTTCAATTTTGTTTATAGGAACGATGTTAAGTTGTATGATTTATTAAAAAACTACAAACTTTGGGCCCATTTCGATAACCATTGCGTTTTTAGCTTTTAGCCTTTGTCTTTTGTGCTATTGATAGAGGAAAAGTACGAGGGAGAAGAGGAATGAAGAAGGATAAAGCAAGGATGGTGGAAGAAATAAGAAATGAGTGTGTATGGAATGACACACAACATGAGAAACAAAAACTTGAAAGCAAAAACAACGTAAAGCTTTCAAGTATAGTTTCCTCCATTTCTCCCTCCTCCCTCCCACCATCTCTCGTCATACTTCTCCACTTCTCATTTCGCCTATTTACTTTCCCTCTATCTCAAGCACAAAAAATGAAAAATATATACGAAAACCAAACAAACGGATGCTTTATTTGTGGGTCGAGTAGAATCTTTTTTTTTTTTTGTCTAACTCGTTTCTTGCGTCATATTAGGAGGCTGAAACTACGTGGCTTTGTAGTTTGTGTGATCGGCCTACCTAATTTGGGTTGCGATCCATCAGTACAATGTGTCTCATTCCTTGTACTATGTCGATGCCAAAGCTAGGCTTTACTTTGACAATCTCATCTAGAGTGTGATATAGTTGTTTGAATTATAATGCTAGATCAAAACGTCTTTGATTCCTCTGTTGGTTCAATAAATAACAAGCAGAGTGGAACATGAATAGGGTACAACAAAGTTTATAATTTGGCGTACTTCCTGAGCGTTTCACCCGCATCTTTTGCGTGCTCCGGCACAGGCATGTTGCTTAAAAGAGTAACTCTTGATGATGATACGATGGATTTGATGTCTGAGTTCGAAGGATCAATCTTCCATAGTTTCACATCCCAAACCTGCCCAAAAATAGCCAAACCCGAAAACAATCCTTGAATGATGTAATCCGTTTATCAATATTCGTTACAGAAAAGGAAATGATAAACTGATAAAAGATGAAAAACCAATGTGGATAATTGGGTATTGGCATTCACATTTCTTTAGTATAAGTCTCTCAGTAGCAAGTTATCTGGAAATAGAATGTTGGGAAGAATGAGATGGAGAATTGAAGTCCATAGATTGAGCCTATGCAGATAATGTTGTTGATAATGATATAACTGTTGTGTTTTAATTGGAAATGATAGTTGCAGATGAAGTCTTGAGAGGATTATTACCTGAATGGTCCTGCCGACATTGACCGGGGAGGCTTCAGCAAAGATATGGTCGTCGAGCTCAGCGGGCTTCAAATGGCTGATGCTGAGGTGAATCCCGGCCACCCTTTGGAAACCAGAGGCCAGGCGAGCTCCCATGCTAGCCAGGGCCTCAGAGATGAGTGCTGATATCCCCCCATGTAGCACCTTGAACGGCTGCTCTCATCAGGAAAGAATGGTAAGTATTTAGTCATATATGTTTTGTTTTGCTTCTGTAATTAACATCTTTCAGAAATTTGAGCAGGAAAAGATTCATGATACGAAAAGAGAAGGAGAGAAGATGATGATGATGATGACCTGGACGCAGTTTTCGGTGACATGGAGGCGACCAGAGACCTTGTTGGGGGTTATCTCTTCAAGCTCGAACCCGAGCGCACCTAGTGGAGCATCCAGAGTCGACGTCGTCGATGGCGGCAATAACGACGGCGCTGATGGCTGAGATTGGGATTGAGAAGCCATATCTGTACCAAACATGAGTGCGAATATATTTAACTGATATATATATATATCGCTGGATTTGGTTTGTGTATTGCTTTTAGACGATGAAACCAAAGCAATCCAAATTGCCCTTCGATTATTTAGTGGAGGGTAAGACTTTTCCACTGTGTTGAATTATTGTATACATCTGGAGGTCAAAAATATCATATTAGGATCTAGAACACACTTTTAATACACATTTTGATATTATGTAGGGTCTACTTTGTAACAACGATCTAAACCATCTATATTTTAGTAGATAAATAAACATATAACTCAATCCACAGGTCACATTTACTCAATCCAACGGACACATTGTTTTGAATTTAGATGATTTTTAATAAAAATAATCTTTTTGAGGTAAGACGCAAAAGATAGACGAACGCGAACGCGTTCAAATCCTAACCCACACCGAACCATACTGGAGCATGCTCAGGCCTATCCATATGTACTATGATCGATTTGACATTTTATGGGCCTTGGTTGGTGGTGACGAGTGAGGATTCTCGACTGATCTTTTTTGTAATAATTTTGAAGATTCTTAAATCATATATATTCATCTTATATCGTGTGCTCATAAATCATTGTAAATTTTTTTATTTAAAATTAAATATAAATAATACATGATAAAAATTGATCGTACAATGCATGATAAATGAATGTAATTGGAAGATCCATGAAATCCTTACGAGAATCCGGCAAAGATTCTCTCTGGTGGTGACCGATCGTTTGTTAATTTCTGGAGGGTCCACTGGTTGCCAAGATCCCCAGGGAAGGAGGAAGGAAGGGTAGTTTGGTCCATTCACACATCCCATTGGTGGTGAGGATGGGGAGAGGTCGGCGGGGGCGTTGGTGATGCATGTGACGCAAGAAGAGGAGAAGTTGAATAGGACTACGTGCCTGGTCTTGTCACCTGTCAATTTTGGCTCCGCATTTCCTCCGCCACCTTTGCTCTTTTTCTTCGGCCATCAAACTTCCACGGTAATGCCAGAATATTTTTTATTTGTATTTTCTCCAGTAGATTAATTAGCACGTTGCTTAAATACTATTTTTCCGTTTTTGGAATAAACGGTATTATTTATATTAAGGTAGTAGGAGAGTGACTTAAGTCACACAATGAGTCAGTCATAATAATTTGGTTCGAATTTGTTTTTGACGAGAATCGAACTTAAGAGACCATAGTACTAAGTGACGAGTTGCTTAAATACTTAAATGTGTTTTATTATTATTATTATTAAGAATTTTCATTCAGTGGTACATAACGTTGAGTGTTATAAAAAACGAATGGTTTGAAAATGGAAGACTTAATAGTTGTAAAATTTAAATTTAACAAGGTGCATGATCTATGCTTTCTTGCAACGCTGTTATTGAGTGCGATCATTATGAACACGAAAAAACATGGATGCAGTTGGAGCCAGCTAAGACTAATAAGAGAGAATGACCCGAATGAGATGAAGTCCAATATTGTCGATGTACTATAGTATGAAGAGGTGGATGTTGATCATAAAATCTTAAAGCTATTAGATCAAGACTAAAGCACTATGAGCAATAGAATTGTCGAAAAACAATTACAAGTGATTGAAGCTGAAGAATTCATGAACCAAAACATATAGCTTTCGTTAATTGTTTTTAGCAGATAGTGGCTTAATCCACCGCTTGTTTTACTATTTTTTTTATTTTATATTAATAATAAAAAGTAGTAGAAGTGGGACGGGCGGAGAGTTTCTTGGTGCAACGGTCATTTCTCCTTCGGACGAGAGTTGGTGCCTTGCACATGATTGTTGACGAAAAACCAATCTCGCACCATCGTCTCTAAAAAATTTACAAAAAATTAAAAAACTAAATTTAACACCTAAAAAACTGTAGCACATAGTACTGAAGTCACATCTCAACATTATTATATAAGTTTTATCTTCCTTTTTTTTGTCATATTTTTATAAGTTTTATCATATTAATAGTTTGTATCTTTTGACTTTGTACAAAATAAAGTAATTATATTATTATTTAATTTTAAGGTTGCATTGCATTTATAAACTCCTCGCAACTCAATTCATGGTTAAAACACTTTATTATCAGACTTTAAACGTAATCAAGTTGATTATTACTATACTTTACATGTAACCTCAGTCGATAGATTTTTTTTTTCTTCTTATAGTTTGATTCTTTAAGCATAGCCGTTATAGGTGACCTAGTTACATAAACATTACTAATATAATGTTTGACTATACCATTATTTTTGGGGAACAATTTTGACTGTATCTTGATTCGCATAATTTTGGTCACGCCCCGATCACAGCGTAACCTTTTTTTTCTATATATATCAACATACAAACATATCATTAGTCAATGTGTTTTTATTTTATTTTTAGGAGAAATTAGGTTCTTATCCTTCATTTTGCTACTCATTTGATTAAAACCTTATTACTTTTCATTTTTTGATCAAGATCATTGGTATTAATAACATCATTAATTATTTCAATAATAAAATATTTTTATTTCTAAATATATTCATTTAATGTTAAAAATGTTACAATTAGTATATTTATATTTATGGCTAAATTTTTTATCATATATTTTTATTTTTAGTTTGTACCCATTTTTAATTTGCAACCCTTTTTTTAATTTGTACCAATTTTCTTTTCAGTTTTAATTTGTACCAATTTTCTTTTCAGTTTTAATTTGTACACATATATTAATTTCTTTTTGTGCCTATATTTTATAAAGTTTTATTTGTATTTGTAACCATATTTTTTTATTTATTTGTACCCATTTTTTATTTTTGCTAAATGTACCCATGCTAATTATATGTACCATTCATGTAATTTTTTTTCAAATTTTTAATCTTAAAATGTACTCATTCTTAAATATACCAATTTGTTATATGTAAAATGTACCTTTTTTTTATATAAAATCTATTCAATTTTTTTTTAATCCATTTTTAAACTTATATGGGTACATTCTTTTTTCTTTGATTCGAGAATGTATCCATGTTAAGTTTAATCGAAGAAATTTACTAATTTTACTAAGCCTATTTTTTTTTTTTTTGTTGTTGTGATTTTGAAGAATGTACCCATGTTTTGATACAATAGTTTTTTGGTTAATTTTGATGAATGTACCCATGTTTTGATACAATAGTATATTTATATTTTAATATTTTTAATCCCACAAATTATGGTTTTTTATTTAAAATCTAATTAATATAAACAACTATAAATTTCGATTTTCAATTTAAAAAAAAATATAGTAACGTACATAGAAATAAATTATCACATTAATTTCAGGGACTTGGGTCAAAAATTGAAAAGCAACAAGGTTTCAGTCAAAGAATATTCATAGTTAGGGAACACATCCAAAGTCTCCCTTATTTTTATAAGTTATAAGTTAATTCAAATTTGCAACACAAAATATTTGACCAACATACACAGCCAGGTCCAACGGCTGACCAAACGTTGGAAAACTCAGACATTGAATTCAAATCCAGTCCCATTCAGTGTCGTGAAGGAGCCTCTGAATGTTTCCCACGTTTTTTGTTCTTGATCGACTAATGTTTTCTACTCATTAATATTAATTTATACATCTTTTTGCTTATTCCCAAGGGTATGTTTACTTAATTTTTTTATTATATTAGAATTGGTTATGGCATATACCAAATTCTGACGTGAGATCGGTTTTTTTTCATTCTTTGTGTGTTAGTAAAAGTAAAATATGTCAAGAATGAAAATAATACAGATACCTTCATGCTTATTCTTTGTAGTCATGACACGAATTTCTTGTTATTCATTCTCTCGTTTGTTTTGTCATCTTTATTTTCTAGGTATCTTATTATTCAACCTCTTGGCAATATCATTTATAAGTGCAGACAATTTAAGAGATGAATTGGGGATTGTGAATTGATTCATGTGTATAGGGAGAAAAACATAATTGCGAATGGTTTTAAGACTCTGATGATATGATGGGGGCCTTATGACTCACCTTTTATGTAATAATATCTCTTTAAGCTCGTTTCAGGGTGTTTCACTTTCACCCCGTTTGTCATTTGAGTGACACGGCCATAGTCCAAGTTGAAGCCTGGCCCAAGCCAACTCATAACTCCAAAGTCCAACAAACCAAATCTTCAAGGCAGGTAAATGTGAAGTTACTTAAAAATCTTTGCCTCATGTGCTACAACAAGTTGACACGCGTCATAGTAAATGTTTATGTTTCTTACTAGCACCACAAAAATTTAATTGTTTATTCTCAACAATTTATATTCAAAAAGAAAATTACTATTTTTTTATTATTGAATAAGATGCCTTATTAAATATCATAAGATAGTACATATGATAGCAGAGAATTTATTTAAAATTCAAATGTGAATATCAGGAACTAATGCTATGTCTTTGTTAAAAGGCACGTTGCCTGATTGATCATCACGAGACATAAAATAAAAAAAGTCTCACAAATACAAATACTAAAATTTCACTTTGGTTAATTAGAGCTGTGGTGTCTAGTTTTCACTTTGTTAGAAAGATCTTGAGTTTAAAATTTCAAGGACAACAGTTGTTGAGTAAGGTTTTGATCAGTCATGTGCATTTTATTTAGTTGTAGTTGTGTAGAGGAATGTCTTTTAGATTATATATATGTAGTGATTGTCATTCTGCCACGTGGCCAAGTTTGGGATATGATCGTGGTATTGCTGTGCTTTGAAAAAAAGCTGCTGTGAGAATAAGCGGCTGTGCTGTGAGAATAAGCGGTTGTGAAATAAAGCAGCAGAGTGTTTGGTAAACTTTTGTGTAAAAGTGATTTTGGAAAAAAAAGCAGTATGATAGTGTTTGATAAACTTTTATGTAAAACAGCTGTGACTGTGTGAAATGACCAAAAAGGGTATAATACTATATATGCTATTAATTTAATTTTCTTAACAAATAAAGGTAAATTACTAAATATACTTTATTTTTAAAAGAAGAATATTTATATAAACTTTATCTTAAATATTAATTAGTATGACAAACTACTTCAATTGAAATATTTTAGACTGAATAGCTAGGATTCATTAGTACAATATTGTTAATGTACTTGAAAGTAGTATAATTAAATGCATTCATCAAACTTGCCGCTATAATTGATTAGAATACCTGGTTCAAGGAGATATGTGACGAAGTAAGCGTCACAAAACACTAAAATCAATAACCTATAAATTCGTCACATATCATATATGTGAGTGACCCTGAAATCATCACTTATTCCTTTGATATGTGGTGTAGTGTGCATCACATATGTCAAAATCCAATACCTATTTGTTTCTAGTATGTGATGAACCAACTACCACATAATCCTTGTTCATAATTTGAAATTAGAACTGATTACAAATGTAATGTAATACTTTAGTTAATCACATTTTCATTAATCAAGAATTTAATCATATAAGTTGAATACATACACCAAGTGAAGTCTCAAAAATAACATAAACATCCTAGACGCTAACAAGTCGAATATGGTGTCTCATCTCAACTTAACAACAATTGGACACCTCTAGACATATTGAGGTGCTAACCAAAAAGTCTACCCTATGCATTTTGTCTACCACTGACTTGCAGCTAAAAAACCTTCAATTGTGGATAACATCTTCATTCTCCTTTTGCAAACCCATTGAGCTCTCAACTCTCCGTTCTTCTTTTGCACAAGTCGTACATGACGTGCAAAAGAAAAGTTAGTTAAATAGCTGTCCAATTTGGTTTTGAAACATCTCATGCATCAAGTGATGGATAAGTGGAAGAAAGATAGTGAAAACATATTCAATTGAGGATGAGTAATCAATAAACCATATGGAGAGAGTATGTATACTAGCATAAAGAGCAAGATTTGGCAGCATAATTCGTGAGAAATAGCAGGTCTGTATGAGAATGGGCAAGGACATCCCGGTTTGAAAGCATTTTTTCGCCTATCAAGCAGTAAAATCGATGTTCATACGACTTTTTTAAGGAAAAAAACTGGACCACTAATCACAAGATTAATTTCAGAACCGGTTATAACCCATAAAGATCAATGTTTATTGAAATACATAAGGCCTAACATAACTGCATATAGAAACGATAGCAATCGTTATCATTTGGGGAAAGTTTGAGCTTCGATCTGTGCTTAAAGCTGCATATTCAATTAATGCAAGCAGAAAATTCCAACAACAATCGAAATAAGGAGAAACAAATGATTTCATTTGCTAGCTGAAATAGTCAAGTTCATTACAGCAGTTTGTTGCCCCCTCTGCACCTATGTTCAAATTCTCCTCCCCGTAGTTCAAGATTAGATTACTAGAATATCGCTCAAATCAATGAGCGAGAAATTCATCCTACAAAGCTTCCAATATCTCTCACACACAAACACACAAACAAATTCAAATTCACAATTCGCATCTCGCGATCACCAAGTAGTAGAGAACAAAAGAAAAATTGATGTAACAATTGCTATCGAAAGCTAATCATTAATTTGGGAGTTTCTCATTTCCTTATATATCTTTAATCAAACAAAAACAAAAAGTCAAGTTGTTCTCTCAATGGAGCCGAATAAAAAGTTTATCAAAATGATCCTGTGTCGTTGAATTTTGCCAAAAATCTACATGACCCCAGTCCTAAATTCGGAAGAGTGCCCTTTTTCCTAGTTACCAAAAAGCCTATTTATGCTTCTGTAAGGTATCAAAACCAAATGCAAATTCACAAAGATAAGCAAGAAACTAAGCAATTGAAGACTCATTAATATCTCAAGTCTCAACATGGAAAGTAGGTTTCCATGACCACAAAATAAGAATGAAGAAACATAAGGTTATAATAGCTAAAAAAATACCAAACTCAGATCTTGTGAATGACGAACTCAGATCTTGGTAAGAAACAATAATCTTACTAATGGCAAAGAAAAAAGAAGGATAACATGAGCCAGTATTATAGGTGGCCTGAATTTGCTAAAAATACCCGAAACAACGTGTACAATGCAGTCCAAATTTTTCAATCAGTCGCCATTCAATCAATTCAAACCGAGGAATAGGCAACATAGTTTTGATTAAAACCAGTCAATTGAAGTATGCAATATGTAAAAAACAAAGGAAGTATAGCAAGTGAGGCAATACAACAACAACAAAAAAGTATCAGCGGGGAATTGATCAAACCAGTCAACTGAAGTAGCAACATGCAAATTCAATGTCAATACAAACATATAATCAGCAGCCAATTCAACAATTAACAAGCACCATTGTCATCCATAGTGGATGAGCTACCAAGATCAACCAGAGACAAACTGAATTCCTAACCTTTCTCTCCATTTCTCTCACTTGCTTTTTACAAGTCTCAGATCCAAATGGTATCTCACCCCCAAACACATCATCCCAGAAACCCCACAAACCCACCCCAACTCACTCAGATTACCAAATCCCAGCTCACAAATCTCACCCTAACAACAAACCCACCATTACCCACTTCCCCAAATCCCAAAAATCACCCACTCCCACTCTAAGATCTCACCAACAAAAAACAACCAACAATTAAAAAAAATCACAGATTTGCAACCATTCCATTCGCTTTCTCTGCTACCCTTTTCGCCAAACCTCATATTTTGCTCCCTCTCCCTCTCTTCTCAGCATTTGCGTGGGATTCTTATTTCTTAATAGTTATCTCTCTCTCTCTTTGTTTTTTATTTACCAAAACAGCAAAACAAACACAACTCAATTCAATTCACCAAACGACCCAAATATACAAAAGTAAATGTGAATTTTCAACTATTTTGACCAAATAAATGACTTTCCAATTTCCATCCTAATTTCATCAATTTCTCAGTAAACAAACACGCAAAAAAATATAATCAGCAGCCAATTCAACAATTAACAAACGAATTACAGAGAATCAACTAAACAAATTAGCGTAAAGCGATGAAGAAAACGAGAGAGAAATCTCACAGGTCTGAGAGGGAGTGAGAGCGCGCACGATTGGTTGGATTGGAGACGAACTGCTCAGAGAGAGAGATCTCAAAGGAGTTGCAGTGAGGGGCAATAAACGTTTTGGTGAAGATGATTGAAATGAAACCGCGATTTTCAGAGGGAAAAGAGAGGAGCGCAGGGATTGAAAACTCCGTGGGCTGAAAACATGAAGCCAAATCAGAAGCAGAGCAAATTTATAAGAAATTATCCCTTACCTAAACCCAAATCAGAAGCAGACCTTCTAAAATAATGAATAGAGAAGTAATCAAACTTCTCTCTCAATTTTTCTTGTTTCCTCCACAAACCCTAATTTTTTCCCCAATTAATTTTTTCCACCAACCATATCACCTTCCCCAATTAATTGTTTCCCCACCCTCCATCCCCAGTTGTTTTTCCAGACACCCATACCCTCATCCCTTTGCTCTTCCCACCCCTCCATCCCCAGTTGTTTTTCCCGACACCCATCCCCAAATTGAAAAATCCAAACAAATAAATAACAAATTTTTACAAGAGCAGCTTACCAAGGGAACCTGGAGAAACCTGGAGAATGAGAGAACCAGAGAACGAGAGAGATCACTGGTTTTTGGAACGAGAGAACGAGAGAACGAGAAAGTGGTCTGGGTTCGGGTATGCGAGAGCTGAAGGCGAGAGAGAAATGAAGGCAATTTTGGGTTATTGAAAAATTCATTAAACGTCCACTGTTCACCCGTGTTTTCTAAAATAAGCTGTTTTTGGAAGCTGCTATTTGCAGCTTCAGCGCTCCTTCAGGTTTTGGGCTTTTTTTCATCCCCAACTTTGAAAGAAAGCTGTTTTTGAAAGTTTGCCAAACATCAAAACCCCTACCAGCTTTTTTTCATCCCAGCTTTTTTTTTAAGCACCTCAATCCCAAACTGCACCTAAGTATATCATCCCCTTGTTCCTAATTATAGAACCAGGATCCTCGCCGGATCCTTCCATAGGGATCCTAGGGATCCCGTAATCTTGTCCGTTTATTTTATATCGTGCGGTCAGTTTTCGTTAGGTACTATTTATTTTTGAATTTTAAATCTTAAATTTTAAATAATTTTTAATATCACGATATACGATAAACGGATAGGATTGTGTGATCCCTAGGATCCCTAGGAAATGGATCCGGAGAGGATCCTGGTTCCTAATTATATATCATATACACAAGGGGGCATAAAGTTTAAGACATAAACATGCCAGATGTGAATACAACAAAAAAAGCATATAATACTGAATTAGTGACTAATGAAGCAAACTAAAGGCAACAGGAAGAGATCTTGTGCCCTAAATTTTGAATAGAAAAGCCTGAAAAAGAAGATGTGCATACCAAACCCTGGCTCCAGTGCAGGACTTCTTTGAGATCCTTCAAAGCTATAGACAGCTTGAATGCACTGCTTGGAGCTGTTAACGGGTTTGTGGGGGCTTTCCTAAACACTTAACAACCAATGCTTATCCCAAAAGTCAACCAAGAAAAGTTAATTAAAGAGAAGCACGCACATTCAAAAGCTGCTTTTGAACTTTTGCTTCCATCCACTACAAGAAAAATGAGCTTTGGGTACAAAACAAAGGGCACAATTGAGAAGGTTGTGTCTGTTTGACCACCAAAAAGCTTAAACAATTCCCATTCCATAGAGGGCACCATTGATTGTGCCCAATGTTAAAAAAGAAGACACAAAACAGTAATGGGCACAAAAACCGTGTCGAGTGGGGTCAGATAACAACTTTTTTACTGAAGATGGGCACAAAAAACTTTTTGTGTCTATCAAAATTGTTTGTCAGCAACACTTTATGTGTTTTTTCGTTTGTCTTTACCTCTACCACACCAAAAAAGTAAATTTATAAAATTGTGGTAAATAATGGTATAGAGCTGTTTATTACTGTGCAATGTTTTAGCCTCAAAATAAGTTAACAATAATGCTGTTCAAATTCGTTTTTGGCAAGAACTGAATCTCAGATCTCTCACTTACACGTTAGGGGATGATGATACAGTTCAAACAAGGCCGGATGTTGCATAAATTGTTATTGCGGAATGATTATCAGACTTGTAATGATCAGGAACTTATATCTACTATGTAGCTTGGTCATGTATTTTGTTATGTAAACTATTACATTAAGGAAAAAGGGGTTTAAACGTTTTTTATTTTTATTTTTTCTCCTTGGACTTGGTCAATTTAAGGGTAAATTTGACAAGAGAATACAAATAAGCTTATGTGGATAATGAATCACTGGACCTCACCCAAAAATTAAAATAAAATTAGACTATAACTAATAATGACTTATAAAATTAGATTCCTCCTCCAAATTGGACTTCTCCCTCCCTCTATTTTATAATGCATGTTTGGGTTTCCCACCACCAAATTCAAAAACTTGGGTTTCCCACCATCTATTTTTTATTTTAAACGCACAGCATTACAAATTATGCCAACTAACTGTTATAATAAAATTAAAAAAAATAGGTTTTGTGCCCAATAACTATTATAATAATAATTAAAAAAAAGGTGCTATAATAAAGGGTGAGAAGCTGAGAAGCTTCCATTCTACCCTTTCTCCCACTTTCATCAGACAAAGGCAATCCCTAATTCTATCTCTCAGTCCGTCTCACCCTCAATCTCCAAAAAATCAAACGGTGCTCCTCCCCGCTCCTCCGTCCAGTTCGAACCCTCTCCTCCGTTGAGTTCGTCCACTTCAACGCCGCTTCTCTGTCCAGTTCAAAGGCACTCCTCCAGCGACACACACAGAGACACATGAGGCCCAGAATACAGGTAAGGTTTCTGAATTTCAATTTTTCAATGGGTGTTTGTTCTTTAGGGGTTATGGTCAAATTGGATGTTTATTTTGTCGAATATGGTTTATGGTTTGAGGACAGTGGGTTTCAGTGATATGAACCACCTACAGTTCCTGCCTCAACCTTGAAAATTGCAGCAATGGAATAATGGAAAGGGGAAGAGAAGGAGCTCAGCTCTAGAGAATATATTTTTTGTATTTAATAAAAGTTCATAACCGTTACATGAGAGAGAAAGCTATTGCTCCATTTAAAAGCCTGACCCCCCACTAAAGTGCCAGCTGGGCATATTCCTAACAAACTTTCACCTTAGACAATTTATCGTAACAGTAATAAAATGCTTATAAGTAATTCACTGAGGTAGTTCACTGATCCTATCAACACACCCCCCTTTAAGAACAACCTTGTCCTCAAGGTTATTAAAGTTGGAAATTTGGAAATCTTGACTGGAAGTCCTCATAGTCTTCCCATGTAGCGTCAGCCTCTTATTGTCCAGCCCAATTAACTAGCAGTTGCACTCCTGCAACAACCCCTTTCTTGTACATTCTCCTGGCAAGGATTTTCAACGGAGAATCCTGCATTTTCCCATCCTCGGTCACTTCCGGTAGTGCAGTGCGAGGCTGAATCAAGTTTCCCAATTGCTTTTTAAGGCAGCTGACATGGAACACATGGTGTATTTTCGAGCCTACCGGTAACTGTAACTTATATGCAACTGGACCAATCTTCTCAATGACTTCATAAGGACCATAAAACCTGGGGTGCAACTTGTGATAAGCATGAGAAGCTAGGGATTGCAATTGATAGGGGATTAGCCTGAGATACACATAGTCTTCAACCACAAACTCCTTTTCAGTCCTATGCTTGTTGGTTTGCACCTTCATCCTGTTATGTGCAACTTCCAAGTTTGTTTTTAGCATAGCAAGCAATCTGTCCCTCTCAAGCAGTCCTTGTTCCACAGTTTCCAACTTAGCTATGCCCTTCTCATAGGATGCAACATGGGGTGGTGGATACCCATACACTAACTCAAAGGGTGTAAACCTTGTAGAAGTGTGATAGGAAGTGTTGTAATTTCACTCAGCCCAAGCTAGAAACTGCACCCATTTTTTAGGCTGATTTCTTGCAAAACACCTCAGGTAGGTTTCAAGGCACCTGTTTACAACCTCCGATTGGCCATCACTTTGTGGGTGGTAGCCCGAGCTCATACAAAGCTTGGACCCTTGTAGCTTAAAGAACTCCTTCCAGAAAGCACTAAGGAATATGAGATCTCGGTCACTGACTATAGTTGAGGGCATCCCATGTAACTTAAACACATTCTCCACAAACAACTGAGCTACTATGGTGGCTGTATATGGATGTGCTAATGGCAGGAAGTGGCCATATTTAGTGAGCATATCAACTACAACCATTATGACAGATTTTCCATGACACAAGGGTAGTCCTACTATGAAATCCATACTGATATCTATCCAGATTTGTTGGGGAATGGGAAATGGTTGAATCAAACCTAGAGGAGAGAGGGTCTCATATTTATTCTGTTGGCACGTATTGCACTCATAGATGAAATGCTTGATGTCCTTCTTCAAACCAGGCCAATAGAACCTTATTTTAATTTTGTGATAAGTCTTCAAAACACCTTGATGCCCTGCTGCCGGGGTAGAATGGTGTTCCTCCAAAATCCTCAACTTCCAATGAGAGTGAGGACTGATTACAATCCTGTTTTTGTACTTCAGGAAGCCATCGTCGAGTTTATAGGGTGATTGACTAGGCTCATCAGTAGTTCGAGAGTTAATGTCTTCCAATGCCTTGAGCTTGTGCTTGATCCACTCATCCTGCTCGTTTTCCCTTCTCAATTCATCGAGCCATCCAAAGTAAGGGTAGGATATGGAGGAACAACTAATACTAGAATGGTTTAAGTCATTCAAGGAACTAGAGCCGTGGATCCTTGAAAGAGCATCTGCCACTACATTGTCACAGCCCTTTTTATACTGGATTTCATAATTGAAGCCTAGTAATTTGGTCACCCACTTTTGTTGGAAATGAGTACTTGCCCTCTGATTGAGGAAATACTTTAAGCTGCAATGGTTCGTTTTGATCACGAAGTGCCTCCCTTGGAGGTAATTCTGCCACTTTTTCACCGCATGCACTATAGTAATAAGTTCCCGCTCGTAAGCTGAAAATGCTTGATTCTTGGGCCCCAAGGCTTGACTAGTGAAGGCTATGGGCCTCCCTTATTGTTGGAGGCCTGCCCTAATGCCACTTCTTGAGGCGTCACACTCGAGTTCGAAGGGTAATGCAAAGTTGGGAAGAGCAAGGACTTGTGGAGATGACATGGTGCTTTTGAGTGCCTGGAAAGTTTCTTCAGCTTTTGAGGACCATTGGAAACCGTCCTTCTTGGTGAGGAGGTACAATGGTTGGCAGATTTTGCCATATCCAGGCATGAATTTTATGTTGTACCCCGTGAGCCCCTGAAAACCCCTTAATTCTTTCACAGTGGCAGGAATTGGCCAATCTAATATGGCCTGAATCTTGGAAGGGTCGGCCTCCACTCCGTTCCGTGACACTATGTGGCCCAAATACTCAATCTGATTCTGCCCAAAAGAACACTTTTGTTTTTTCACATATAATTGATGCTCAGCTAACACCTTGAATGCAGTAGAAAGATGAGCTAAGTGATCCTCCCAACTATGACTATATACCAAGATGTCATCAAAGAAGACAAGAATGAATTTTCGTAGATAGGGCTTGAAAATGTCATTCATGAGGTGTTGGAAGGTGGCAGGTGCATTGGTGAGACCAAAAGGCATCACTAGAAATTCATAGTGGCCTTCATGAGTTCTAAAGGTTGTCTTCTCGATGTCCGTAGGATCCATGAGAATTTGGTGATAGCCGGATCTCAGGTCAAGTTTAGAAAAAAACATAGCACACTGTAGTTCATCTAAGAGATCATCAATAAGAGGAATGGGGTACTTGTCCTTGATGGTTATAGAGTTTAACTCTCTGTAATCCATACACAGTCTCCACGAACCTTCTTTCTTTTTCACCAAAAGCATAGGACAAGAAAATGGGCTGTGACTTGGTCGAATGAACCCTAAATCCAATAATTCCTGCACAGATTTTTCAATCTCAGTCTTTTGGAGGGGTCCATAATGGTAGGGCCTGGTGTTTGTAGGCTTAGAACCAGGTAAAAGGGGTATTTGATGGTTGTGAGACCTTGAAGGGGGTAGCTTGGTAGGTAAGGTAAAAATCTGTACAAACTGCCCTAATAATTCTTGTAGCTCAGCAAGTTGGTCAGGGTTCAAATCACAAGCTTCCAGTTTAGAGTGCTCCATAGAATAGAGAAATAAACCCAAGTGTGAATTCATAATATCTCTGTCAAGTTGTTGCAGAGAGGTTTCTTGGATGAGAGGTTGCACTCCCTGCTTATGGAAAAGTTTGTACTATGTGTTGCCTTTATAGAATTCTAACGTTATGAGTTGGAAATCCCAGAGTACGGGGCTTATGGAGGAAAGCCACTAAACCCTTAGAACCACATCACAACCTCCAATGGACAACTGAGCCTCTTTAGTACACCCAGAGCTGCTGACCCTGCCCCCATCAACAATCATCACTTCAAATTGCTTGGTGAGGTGTGACTTCCAACCAAACCTTTTCAACAATCGAGAATCCACGAAATTGTGTGTGCTCCCAGAATAAAAAAGAATAGTGACAGATTGACCATTAACCAGACCATTAACCTTCATGGTTTGCACATTTGGCTTAACAAGGGTACCATAGAATGCACATTCACTAAGGGAAATGTGTTGTAATTCGGGTGGGCATTCCTCAGAAGAGGCCAAGACAATTTCGTCCTCCGGGGAAACAAGATCAAGCATAAGGAGTTGTGTCTTAGTACATTTATGTCCCGTTGTCCACTTGTCCTTACAAAACCAGCACTCTCTCCAATCACGTTTTCGCTGGATCTCATATGGGCTTAGTCTCTTGATAGGTAAGGAATGAGATCTAGCAATAGGTGGAGGAAGAGGAGTATGAGGTGTAAATGGTGGTTTTGGTGGGATGAGAGGCTTACTGTAGACCCCTTTCATATCACAGAATTTTGCATCTAAATGCAAAGCAATAGCCATAGACTCATGAACATTAGCAGGACTCAAAAGCTTAACATCATACTTAAGTTCTTTCTTCAAACCCCCAATAAAGCAACTCTTAAGCAAGATAGGGCCTAGATCTGAAGTTCGATTAGCCAATCTACGAAATTCAGCAATATAGTCCCGTAAGGTACCTGTTTGGCGCAATTTGAAGAGTGCCTCAACACTATCTTCAAACTCAGAATGACCGAACTCACGGCAGATGGCAAGTGTAAAATCCTCCCAGCGTGGAGTGGTCTGCAAGCAATTCATCCAGCAAAACCACTGGAGAGCCTCACCATCTAAGTGGAAAGAAACAGTTGAAACTTGCTGGTGCGCCGGTGTAGAGTAATACGCAAAGAATTGCTCCGCCTTGTATACCCAGGATGAGGGATCTTCGCCCGGTGTGAAATGGGGAAAGTCGATGCGATGTTGCCAATGAGGCCGTGGGTGAGACCCGCCGCTGTCAAAACTTTAGCGCTGAAGGTCGCCGTTGCGAGGACTGGTGGGAGCGGGCGCAATTGGAGGGTTGGCATGATCGACCACGGAGGAAGAAGCACCCCCGAGGCCAGAGCAAGCTATCTCCCAACGAAATTGCTCAAAGAAACCGTTCAGCTTCAATTCCATGGAATCGGAGAGAGTGGCTACGTTAGCTTCCAGAGCGGCGATACGGGCGTCCATGGCGGAATTGCGAGTGGCGGTGTTGGTGCGGCGCATGCAAGAAGGGAAACCAGGACCGGATATGGGTGATACCAATGATATGAACCACCTACAGTTCCTGCCTTAACCTTGACAATTGCAGCAATGGAATAGTGGAAAGGGGAAGAGAAGGAGCTCAACTCCAGAGAATATATTTTTTGTATTTAATAAAAGTTCATAACCGTTACATGAGAGAGAGAGCTATTGCTCCATTTAAAGGCCTGACCCCCCACTAAGGTGCCAGCTGGGCATCCTCCTAACAAACTTTCACCCTAGACAATTTATCATAACAATAATAAAATGCTTATAAGTAATTCACTAAGGTAGTTCACTGATCCTATCATTCAGAGGACAATGGGTTTGTGATTAGGAATCTAGGATGGGTGCAGGTCTTTGGGATTGGAAAGGTTTCAAGTTGGCTGTGCTCCAGTTTAGGGTGGGTGCAGGACCTGCAGGTCATTGGGAGGGTGGGTGGTTAACGGTTCATAGGTTTAGGTTGGATAAATCAAGTCTTGAATAGACTTGATTAAATATGTTTCGTATAAATTGTAGTTAACAATTAGATTGGATAAATCAAACCAAAACGACATATATGATTAAATAGGTTTCGTATAAGTTTGCTTGGGATCAAGCTGCGGTCCGAAGAAACTTAAGTTATGGTATAGAACCTTGGACAAGATTAGGCAGATTAGCTGGCCTGGAAACTGTAAAGGGCCGGTTTAGGACCCTCGTATGACTCACACATCTTGAAACTATCCAGACCAAGAATGAAATGAGAGGACCAAATGTATGTACATGATAACTAGTTTAACTAACTTAAGTGGAAGTAATAATTCAATACTTTATACCAATTTCTTGACAAAAGAAAAAGAGAGAGAAATTATGTGAATTTCAAATTGATGCTGCTTGCAAATCAGTTTGAGGGACAATCCAATTGGAAATTAGGTAGTTATTCTTCTGTTTGTCCAAAATCCCTTTGTGAAACCATATGGTACAATCCTTGAGGATTTGTCCCATGTGGTGTATTATCAACCAAAGAGAAAATGGCACTTCTCTTATTGTAAACCCATATTTAGTTATAATTCAATTAGTTTGGGATGCGATAAAATGCCTTGATAGCTGTCATAATTCACTAAGTGCCTTGTTGAAGTTTACGTAAGTCTTGCTTGCATTTTGCAAGTCTCTTATACTTTTTCTTTTGATGTTTATGATACTGGATGCTCATTAGCGAGAATAAAAGCCACATATTGTCACCAACATTTCATCATTGTTTCTTATCTACCCCCGGCTGGTACTCCTCTTTATAATTCAGTTGGAATTCAAGCTTTGATGTGGTATGTGAAGAAATTGACTACAATGGCGTCAAGAATTCACTATTCTGTGTGCTAAGAGTTTTCTGTCCATATCATTCTATTTTCTTGTAATAATTTTCATATAATTCCCCTCCCTTTCCTATGACTGCAGTTTTAACCGTTTAGCATAGAATTCATTGGTCATACTGAAGTTGATGGTGCAGAACAATCTCCTAAACTTGTATGTGCTGGCTTAACAGAAGCAGAGGAATTGGAGAAGTATATCACCATTAGAGAAGAGGTGTATAAGAAAACTAAAGAGTTCGATTCTAAGATCCTTAGTTTTGAAACAGCTATTAGGAGACCCTACTTTCACGTGCGACCTCTCAATTCTATAGAGCTTGAAAATTGGACCAGCTACCTAGACTTTATATAGAAAGGGAAGGGGACTTGAGCAAGGTATTTTCAGTGAATTTGATTTTGTTTTTTGATTTATGGCTTGAAGTTTTTAGTTGCCCTGCTTGTTATGCATTTAACTCACAGCCGAGTAATCTTTGCTGCACTATGCTTTATTGGCTAAATTGTTGGATGAAACAACTTTTATAACGGGAATTTGAACTGAGACTAAAGCATGGGCCTTCGATTTGGTTTCTTTGAGGCTAAGTATTTCAAACTCTCATTTGTCAGTGTACGTTCTAGGTTCATGATGTGTTAATAAATTTTATTGTTTTTAAAGTTCCAATGTTATGCATGCAGGTATCTTCTTATCTTCCTAACCATCTGTCTGTCAGGCAAGGACGGTCCCTCCTTTCCTATTTGAGGGGCCTTTCTGTTCTACTAATGGAGTATTTCTTGGGCATATCTTCTTTGTGTTTTGTTTATCCATTTGTTCTTTTAAGGTTAATGAATGCGCCTTTTTTATTTTATTTTTTTGACGGTTGTCAAGCTATATGTGCCACATCCCGGTTCAGGACGGATTATTTTTCGAACCCTCTCCACCACCGTAGCACAATATTGTCCGCTTTGGGCCTTCCCCACGCTCTCATGGTTTTGTTTCTGGGAACTCACACGAGAACTTCCCAAAGCTTGGAAATGAAACGTGTAACACGGTGAAATATAGTTATATCCAGCTAGTAATCTATTCTGATTTCTGCTTGCTTGAACTAGTATAAGAGTCCAAAAATAGCTCTCTCATAATGCCATCATCCTCTGGAACAACCAATAAAAAATTGTGGTTGCCCAGGAAGTTAAACTGTATATCCTCAAACTTTCTTCTGCTCTAACCAAAGGTAGGTTCGCCTAAATTGAGAATTTCCTTCAATCATATCAAGTGGAGTCTCGACTTTAATTCCTTTCATATCTCCACACTTGATTGGATCATGAATACAGACTTTTATATCACAAGGTGAGAGAAATTATTAACAACTCACCTTTCTATCTTAGCTGATCCACCGATGCTTTGTCGTCAAAATTTTAGCGCTCACTTAAGGAAAGAAAAACATCGCCAATACTTTAAGCTTTAGGGCTGGAAGAATACAACGTCCCACTTAAGCAAAGTTACCACCAATTGAAACACCACCTAAGCATAGCATAGGTTCAACACTATGATTATTGATTCCCATATTCTCAACATATACAAAATATTTCGCACTAAGAGTGTACAATATTACTTCCCAAGTCCAATCATACACCGAAAGTGATCTTCTCAAGGTGCTTTTCCGTTAAATGCTACCACTTTAGTACCATCGTCACACGAGACTATCCTAGAGTCTTAACAAGGAAGACTTCGCAAGAATTCCAATAGGTGATAGCCTAACCAATACTGACAAGGAATTAAACTACTCCGAGATTCCAATCTCAACGTTTAATATTGATGGCTAGAGGATAAGTATCAAATCGATTGGTAAAGCATCTGATAATATCCAATAATATGTTAACCCAGATTTAGGCCATCCACTTGCCTCTGCATCGATCCTTAAAAAGGAAATTCTTCACTTTAATTCTAAGGACATTCGCCAAGTACTATTCTAAAACATCAACAAGTCGACCAAATTACCACAACTTAGAGAAGCTAACATATTTTCTTGTAATCGACGAGGTGGAAAATTCCAAATATTAGACACGAAGACCAAGAATGCTCACATCACGCGTGTGATGAACGCAATACTGCCCAACTTATGCTTTGATACCAAACTGACACACCCCGACCCGGAATGTCTACTAAGACTCCGAATCGAGCTGTGCTGGCCGACACCTGGAAGGTGATGAAGCCAAAAAGTGATGATATTTGAAGAATGTAGGAACTTACGGATAGGGAATCCGACGTATGGATCTTCCCGAATTGGATTTGTAAGTTCATAAAATAAAAGGTTAATCGCCACTCGATTTTGGAAATTGGCGTTGGATCATAACGAAACTTTGATATGTTGTTCTATAAGCATAATGTGAATCATGAGAAGTTACGGATGGGAAATCTGATATGCGGATCTTTCGGATTGAGTTATGTAGGGTTGTGGACCCTACCGTCGATCTTTGATCGACGATTAACTTATGGTCAATAAGTTTTGAATCACTCTTGAATGCCTTTGAGGATGTGTTTTATGTGAGTTATGTGTTTTATCGACAAGTATTCTGAGATATGATTTAATAATTGTTCTAGGCGCCAATTGTTTGGGATGCCTCTATGTGACATCATTAGTTAACCATCAGATTTTCCTTGTATTATTGGATTGGATGACATCATTCGACAACCCAAAGCATTCTTCAAAAGTCCCCTACATGACATCATAATAGAGATACAATCAAAGATCATTACGTTCAATGAAAATCATAAGCATTGACAAAGCACTTGCAACTATGACATCATGTCACTCATGCTAGGAATTGAACTTAACGCGATTGTGACTAGCAACCTTCACTACATATGAATATAAGTTTGTAACGATTATGTGAAACTCCCTTATACTCTAGCATCAGATTTATGCATGCCAATTAAGTGTCGACCTAAATCAACAAACACAAATAAGTTCTTAATCAAACAGTTAAGCCAATTGCATTCACGATTCAAGAATTCATAACTGGAATTTATCAACTCAAATTGCACACATAATCATGGCTTTGAAATCACCCCTAGCTGAGAGGGGTTTAGCCACTCATGTTCACAGCAAAACAAAGAGAAATTAAATTAAACATTGAAAACAAAGATAGATTACACCTAGAAACGTTTCAGCAATCCAACGTCTTGAATGGCTAGGCACGGCTTCAAGTTAATCCTCTCCTTCTTCCTTTGTAGAGCTGCGGCACAAGGGGTTAAGGTGTGTAGAATGGGTGGTGATGGGTGGTAGAGGATGGATAAGTAGATAGGTGGATGGAATGGATGCAGAGAATCTGTTTTTTTAGAGAGAGAGACTAAATGGTGCGGATGGCTTTATTTATAGGGCTAGGGTTGAAAGGCAATCAGAAAATAATAGGAAAGGTTCATAACTTAGCTAATTTGTCTCACAATTTAATAGGTAAGAAAGAATCAGAAAATCAAAGAGAATAAGAAAGTGAAATTCGGCAGAATATGTAGGACAGATTTAGGAATGTGTTTTGAGGCACAAAATAAGTAAGAAAAGCTCCTCCTTGTGCGGCAAGGCATAGAACACAAAGGGAATGTGATTTTGGGTCAGAAAATAGGTAAGAAGAGGATCCCTTGTGCGGCAAGGTTGTGGAGAGAAAGGGAAAGGCACTTATGTGGCAGATTTTGGAAGAAAGGTAAAGGAGATATGCGGCAAGGTTAGGGAAAGGTTCTAGGACTTCTAGAAACATGTAATGAGGCAACCTAACATGTTTTGGAACCCTTTTATGGCTGGAACATAGGTGAGGAAGGATTAGGAAACTTCTAAGCCAAGAATAGAAACTTTCAAGAATGGAAACCTCCAAGAATAGAAACTTCCAACTTTAGAAACTTTGGCTTCCAATTTCGAACTCTTCATTCTTCATTCAATCCTAAGCTCATTTGATCTTCAATTTCGTCCATCCACTTAGCTCCAAGCATGTGCAATCCATTCCAAGCCCAAAACTGCTCCAAAAGGCACCAAAATGCACTTTCTTGCTCCTTTAGCCCTTAGAACCTGAAAACACACGAAAATGGCTTAAAAGACTAAAATAACTAAGAACTAACAACGTAAATGCAAGGAAACAAGCTAACTAAGTGATGTAAATATGCTCCTATCAATATACACTTGACGTTTTTCCCAGAAAACGTACTTTAAAGGAAATGTGATTTAAATGCCATGTCATACATGCATCATATGTTAGTATATGCATTATCATGATATGTATATTGTTGCATGGTGCTGCGGAGGCCCAGGTAAGCTCCAGGTAAGTATGTTATGCTATGAATGGTTATGAGATGGATGAAGATTTTGAGATGTATATTGAGCTCATCAACCTGCACCCCGGTGTTAGTGCTCCCGCCCAGGGCTAGGGCATAGTCCTTCACGTGACGCTCACCTTGGATCCAAGTTAGGTGCATAGTCCTGTCGTACAGACCATTATAGGTGGTTCTGACTCGTAGGTGACCCGCGATTTATCGCAGTCTTCACGTGATCGTAGCACTAGAGCGTACTTATTTACACCCAGTCTTGTCGTACAGACCACTACAGGTGGTTCCGACTCGTGTGCAGATATATTGCCGTACAGGTCACTTTAGGTGACTCCAGCTAGATGGAGCGATGAGCTATATATAAATTAACCGTACAGGCCACTGCAGGGGCTCCGGTTAATATGTTATTTTATTGAGATTACTTTACCCGGCTTACATTTGTTATATTGTGATAATGGACATGGCATATGCATGGCATACACGTATGTGGTTTTGAATATATTGAGCATGGTTTTGAGATATATATGTATGTATACTATTTTTTGGGAAAATTATACAGGTTTTCCAGCGAGGGTTAGAGCTTTTGATATCAAAATGATTTTGTAAAACTTTGTTTTTGCCCACTCACGCTTTTTGTTTTGCGCCCCTCCAGGTTCTTGTAGCATAGTTCTTTATCGACAAGGACTCGTGGCATATCTCAGTTCAGGTGGTTATATACTTCTGAGGGTATGATCTTTACCCACACTACTATACTTTACTTATGCTCTGATAACGCGTGTGAAACGGGTCCATACCCACTGACAGCGCACTCCGATATTTAGGCACCTTTAGGTTTAAATCTATTCGCATTCTTCCATATCATCACTTTTTGGCTTCGTCACCTTCCAGGTGTCGGCCAGCACAGCTCGATTCGGAGTCTTAGTAGACATTCCGGGTGGGGGTGTGTCAATATGAAAGGTGCCTAATTGCTTGTGCTAATTATCCTGAATACTGGATTCGATATGTCCTATGCATGGAGGCCATTGGAAGTATGGATATTGCCAATAATACTCTTGCACGTGCAACCCAGGTTTTTGTGAAGGTATTTCCTTGTAATTTATTTACTTGTATGCTATCAACTCAGACACGATTTTGTGGTGAATGAACTTCAATGATTCTTTATTTTGGAAGAGATAATGATGATAAAAACCATGTCTTCCTTTTTTCTAACTAATCTTGTTTCCTCGTAAATTGTAGTTTGTGGACTGAAAATGAATCAGTTAATGAGTTAGTTTGCGTGGAGAATTGAAGTCCAATGTTGTGCATGCATTTATCAAGATTGGTCTAGAATGCTGTATATATTACCTGTCACAGCACAGCAGTCACAAACATGATCATGAACTTAGATTTTAAAGTATTGAAACTATTGTAGATTATTGACCATTGAACCCTCAAAGTGAGCTGGGCAGATACAGAATATGATCAAACAATCATCCATGGCATTTTCTTCTCTCTATCTTTCCCCTGTGTTATGTTTGTAAACCTTGCCTCTTCCTGTTGAAGAATAGGAAATTTCTATTTCTTTTTTTACCCTACGCTAGATACAGAATTACAGATACGTAGCTTTATGCGACATTACTACCAGCCTTTCATACGGGATGCACTCGTGTTCCTTGTATTGAAGTTAGTGGTATATTATCATATGCTGATTTAGTTTAGTTATGTGTTGAACTGGAGATATTGCTCTTAAGTGAACAAAATTTTGGGAACATGCCTTCTTTATGTTATCATTCTGTTGAGTAACGTTTCTTTTTTCTGGTAACGTTGCATGTTTGACCTGTTTGTCTTGAAATTATATAGACAACCAGAGATTCACCTTTTTGCTGCTCGATTCAAAGAGCGGAGTGGGGATATACCTGGTGCTCAAGCTGCCTATCAACTTGCACATTCTGAACTCCCACCGGAGATTCACCGTTTGTTTTTGGTGTTTCCTTTTATATGTATGTGTATGTGTTTTTCCCTTGAATTATCTCTTACATTTTTTTTTCTCAACAATCAGAATGTGAATTTTTTTTTTTTTTGTTTACCTTAAAGATTTGTAGGTGATTTCGGTTTTTAATTTTTTTTTTTTAAAAAGTAGTTGACATGTTGGCACAATAACAATAAATGTGCCAACATGGGTGACAGCAGTCATCTGACAACTTTGTTAGAATTGGGCACAAAAGGACCTTTATTTGTACTTACACTTTTCAGTACAGCATACCTTATTGTGCTCTTTGATCAAACAAACTTAGTTGTTGCACTGTTGCTATTGGTCTATGGACACATATGTTGGTGCTCTTTGACCTCAAAGGGCACATATAATTTATTGTGTGCAGTGCTCATATTTTTTTGTAGTGATCTTTGATCTCATCTTCCTAAACTCATTCCTCTAGGGATTTCTTAGCTAGGTACAAAGTATTTGGTGGAACTTTATCTAGCTACTAAATATTTAATGGCAACCAATTATGCTCTTTAAGCAATTTGATTAACTGCATGCTGCAGTCATTTTCAACCTTTGCGCTCGATAATCCTAAAGTCTCAGCAAAGTTCAATATATTTTTGTGAAAACACTGGTCTTAGCTCTCAGTTTTAATTTATGTTTGGCTTCGGAGCAAAATGTACATCTATGGTGCTATAAATTCTTTGTACAGGATGTTAGTTTTTGTAAATGTTATCGTCGATAATGTATTAGTAACATGTACGTTAGTTATTTACATGTTATTGACGCTTTATCAATACCATATCGACAGTCTGTTCTTTAAGAAAGGAAATACACTCTATATAAGAGACCATATAAGATAAAACAACATAAGATCAAACATTGTTTTGGTTTCTTGGGTCTATCATCTATTGCATGTTGTTCTGATATTATTTTTTTTTCACTTCATAGAAGCACTTCATTGGCTTTAAATTCCATGGGTTTGCTTTCTAAGAGATCCAATAAATTGAGAAAAGTACCCTCCAAAATCTTAGGGCATGTTTGGTACTATACTTGAATTTAATTTTCTAAACTCAAAAACAATTTTTAAGTTTTAGGCCTTAAAAACTTGTTTGGTAGAACTATTTTAAAAAACTGAACTCAAAAATATAATTTACTCTCTAAAAACACAAAAAAGTGAGTTTTTTAGAGTTTTTAAACTTAAACTCACTCATTTCTTTTCTCTCTCTCCTCCCCTCTCATTCCAAATCCATCTCTCTCTTTTCTTCTTTCTCTCTCCCGCTTCTCTTTTTTTTTACCTTTTTCGTCTCTCCTCCAATCCGCTCTCTTCGTTCTCTCGGTTCTTTCTCTCATCTTCCTCTTTATCTCCACCGACCCTCTCTCTTCTTTCTCTTTCATCCAATTATCTCTTACTTTCTTTTCGCCTCTCTCCTCTTTCTCCCTCGCCCCCTATTTTGGGATCTCTTTGTTCAGTTTGAGTTGTAAGATTTAAAATTTTTAAATCGCATACCAAACAAGTTTTTGAGTCTTAAAGAAAATTATTTTGAAGAAAAGTTCTTAAGAAATGTTTTGAGAAATGATAAAAAATTTCAAATAGGATACCAAATAAGCTTTTAGTTTTCTGCATTATTAAAAACAGTTAGAGGGCATCTTTTTGGAGGGCAAAAAGAAGAGAGTTGGAAGAAAAGAAAAGGTTGTGTACTGTACCACCAAGGAGAGCTGTTTAGGTCAATTCAAAAGGAGAGGACAATAACATTTATGCTTTTCTCTTAATTTTACAACCATCTCGTTCCATACTAAGTCTTATCATTCAATCTCGACCCTTCATTTTGATCTTAAAATCAGCGGCCACTTTAGCTGGGTGGAACTCTCTGTCCTACATTACCAGGGTTTTCTTCCACTCTAAAAAGCCATTGATATTTTCATACCATTGCAACAACATATACAAATCTTGCTTGTTAAGAAAACAAGAGAGAGAAAAAACCAAGCAGAAGATGGGAAAGCAATCTTCACTCTTCTCTTTCTGCAACATATTCAAGGCCTGCTTTTCGAGCAGCAGTAGAGACGATACATATTACTCCGATGATGGCAGTGTTTATGTTGGACAAAGAATGTGTCCCAGTGATGAGGACAGAGGAGGCTGGACGGCCGAGCCTGGCATTGACTGCAAGGCCACTGCTTTCATCGGTACAATGTGTCTCATTCCTTGTACTATGTCGATGCCAAAGCTAGGTTTTACTGTGACAATCTCATCTAGAGTGTGACATAGTTGTTTGAATTATAATTAATGCTAAATCAAAACGTCTTTGATTTCTCTGTTGGGTCAATAACAAGCAGAGTTGAACATGAATAGTATACAACAAAGTTTATAATTTGGCATACTTCCTGAGCGTTTCACCGGCGTCTTTCGCGTGCTCCGGCACAGGCATGTTGCTTAAAAGAGTAACTCTTGATGAAGATACGATGGATTTGATGTCTGAGTTTGAAGGATCAATCTTCCATAGTCTCACCTCCCAAACCTGCCCAAAAATAGCCAAACCCGAAAACAATCCTTGAATGATGTATTCCGTTGATCAATATTCGTTACAGAGAAGGAAATGATAAACTGATGAAAGATGAAAAACCAATGTGATAATTGGGTAATGGCATTCACATTTCTTTAGTATAAATCTATTTCAGTAGGAAGTTATCTGGAAATAGAATGTTGGGAAGAATGAGATGGAGAATTAATACATTGAGCCTATGCAGATAACGTTGTTGATAATGTTATAACTGTTGTGTTTTAATTGGAAATGATATAGTTGATGATGAAGACTTGAGAGGATTACCTGAATGGTTCTGCCGACGTAGATCGGGGAGGCTTCAGCAAAGATATGGTCGCCGAGCTGGGCGGGCTTCAAATGGCTGATGCTGAGGTGAATCCCGGCCACCCTTTGGAAACCAGAGGCCATGTGAGCTCCCATGCTAGCCAGGGCCTCAGAGATGAGTGCTGATATCCCCCCATGTAGCACCTTGAATGGCTGGTCTCATCAGGAAAGAATGGTAAGTAGTTAGTCATATATGTTTTGTTTTGCTTCTGCAATTAACATCTTTCAGAAATTTGAGCTGGAAAAGATTCATGATATGAAGAGAGAGAAGATGATGATGCTGACCTGGACGCACTTTTCGGTGACATGGAGGTGACCAGAGACCTTTTTGGGGGTTATCTCTTCAAACTCGAACCCGAGTTCCCCTAGTGGAGCATCCAGAACCGACGTCGTCGAGGGCGGCAATAGCGACGGCGCTGATGGCTGAGATTGGGACTGAGAAGCCATATCCCTACCAAATATGAATCTAAGAATTTTTTTTTTGTTTTTTTTTTTTTGTGTGGAGAAAATCTGAGATTGGTCTGTATATTATTATTAGACGATGAAACCAAAGCAATTCAAATTTCCACTTCGATTATTGGGTGGATGGTAAGACTTTTCTACCGTGTTGAATTGTTGGATACATATGGAGGGCAAAATATCATATCAGGATTCAGGAAGACACTTTTGATACGTATTTTGATATTTTGTAAGTTCTATTTCGTAATATATTTTAACGATCTAAATAGTTTATATTTTGGTACATCATTTATAGATTATTTTTGTAAAAAATTAGTCAAATCCAAAACCGTTGATATTTGTTTGTAGTAAATAAAATTAACGAATATGGTTCTACAAAGAAACATAAAATTTAATCTAATGGTCACATTGTTTTAGATTTGAGTGATTTTTGGTAGGTATAATATAAAAGATAGACAGTTTAATTGTTAAAATACAATTCAAGTCAACTCTACTAAAAAAATGTGTCAAAAGTGTGTGCGGCCAAATCTTAGGATGAGGATCCTCTCCAGACTCTCTTGTGGGGATTTGGAGGATCAATCCATCATATATGTTCATTGTATATTGTGCGGTTAGTTTTCATTAGTTGTTGTTTATATTTACTTTTAAATACAAAAATTAAAATAATTTATGACTATACGATGTACGATGAACGAATAGAATTGATTGATCTTCTTATGCTAATCCCAAATCTTAACCCATCTATACTATATTTATCATTTTCTAGTCCTTGGTTGGTGGTGACATCTCGTTTGTTAATTTCTGGTGGGTCCGCTGGTTGCTAGGATCCCAAGGGAAGGAGGAAGGAAGGGTAGTTTGGTCCATTCACACAGCCCATTGGTGAGGATGGGAGAGGTGGGCCGGAAATGGGTGATCCGCGTGACAAAGGAGGAGGAGGAGAAGTTGATTAGGATTAGGTTTGGATGGGGATTGTCTGCTCTCTTACTTCTCATTTCCTTTTATTTGAGCGATCACAATTAAGCCACGTTAATATTTTATATTGATTTTTTAATAAAGATAATAAAATAAAAAGCAATAGAAATATAAAATATTAACGTGATTTAACCGTAACTACTCAAAATAGGAGGAGATGGAAGATGATGAGAAATGGAAGGGCAGAAGATCCCTATCCAATAGGTTTAGGTGCCGACCGGTCTTTGTCACCTGTCAATTTTGGCTCCGTATTTCCTCCGCCGCCTCTGCTCTTTTTCTTCGGTCATCAAAATTCCACACTAATGCCACAATAATTTTTTTTTAATTTTCTTCAGTGGATTAATTAGCAGGTTGACTTGCTTAAATACTTATATGTGCAATAGTTTTCTTTTATTATTACAAATTTTTATTTAATTGTATAACTTTAAATGTGAAATATAGATAGTTTGTCTAAAATAAATCTTGATCCTTCTGCTTGTGAAGGAGTTTTCCGGGATTGCCATGGTCAGTTTCTTGGTAATTTCTACCAAGGAATTGGTCATCGCAACTATTTTTACGCAAAATTATCAGCAGTTAGTATTGGTGTAGAGGTCGCATATTAGTGGGGTTGAGATTGTCTTTGGCTAGAAAGTGACTACTATAGTGTTATTTTTGCTCTCCAATCGACTAATTTTGATCCTCTTTGGCCTCTTCGTATGCAATGATTATTTGTTTGGACCGCATTCAGAAGATGGCTTTCTAGCCTCTCACGTATATCGCGAAGGGAATGTGGTTGCGGATAATTTTGCTAACATGAGCTTGTCCTTTCCAACTTTGGTATGGCTCGATTCCCCTCTGATGGCGGTTCGTGTTGCTTTGTTTTTAGACTATGTTTGGTTTTCCTGGCTTCTGCTTCTCAAATTAATGTGCATCTAGGCATACATGTTTGTCTTACTTTCTTGATTTTTCCCTTAACCTTGTGATGTTGCTTGTTCTGTTTGCAGGTTTAGACCTTTATGTTTGGCTCTAGAGGGGTTACGTTTCATGTCCCTCTCTTTTCCATGTATCTTTGCTGTTTTTGTTTCTAGATGAGTAAGGTTCATGTCCACCATTCTTTTCATGTATTTTTTTAAATCTTTTTTCCTTGTATTATGAGGGGTAGGTTTATGTCTCCCCTGACTAGGTGTACCCTTTTTTCGATATCAATAAAATTCCCCTCGTACCGTCAAGGTTTTCTTAAAAAAAAAAAAAAAAACAATACTTGACTACTCAAAGATGAGTATGAACCCCTACTCAAAACTCTTAGTATTTTAATTACAGAGCTTTGTACTTATGATTAGAACCGTTCATACTATGAATCACACTGTAAAGATCATCTTTGTAAAAAATAAATTAAAACTAAAGTTGTTTAGTCAATCTATTGTAGCAAATACATAGACGGTTCGTAATGTTTTTACCAATATCGTTAATTTGTTTTTAAACAGTTTGATAACTAAACGACCTTAATTTTAATTGATTTTTTGCAGAGGTGATTTTTATAGGGTGATATATAATATGAACGGTTCTGATTATAAATACGAAGTTCTATAAATTGACAACGAACAATTTTGAGAAATTTTGAGTAGGAGTTCCTACTCATATTTGAGTAGCCAAGTATTGTTTAAAAAAAAAAAATTATACTTAAAGGTGCATGATCTAGCGCTTTCTTGCAACGCGTAATTGAGTGCCATCTTTATAGACACAAAGAAACATGGAGGCAGTTGGAGCCAGCTGAGACTAATAAGAGGGAATGACCCGAATTATATGAAGTTCAAAATTGTCAGTGACCTATATCATGAGGAGCAGAATGATGATGAGGAGGTGGATGTTGGCCATGAAATCTTAAAGCTATCAGATCAAGACTAGATCATTATATGTCTAGCAGAATTATGGAAAAACAATTTCAAGTGACCGAAGTTGAAGAATTCATGAACCAGAACATATATCACTTTTGTTAATTGTTTTTAACAGGTATTGGCCTAGTCTCCCACTTGTTTTACCTTTTTTTTATAGTAATAATAAAAACTAGTAGAGGGGGACGAGTGGATGGTTTCTGAGTGTAATGAGCCTTTCTCCTTTGGCGAGGGTTGGTGCCTTGCACACAACTATTGACGAAGAGTGAATCTCGCGTAATCCCTCCCTAACACCTAAAATACCTGTAGCATATAGTACTGAAGTCACACCTCAATATTATTATATAAATTTTGTCATAATAAGAGTTTGTATCTTTTGAATTTTGTACAAAATAAAATAATTGTTGTAGGCATAATTTACTAAACAATTATGGAGGCCAGAGAGAGAGAGATGGGGTGCGGCATAGAGAGAGAAGAGAGAGATGTGTAATTGTGATGTGTGTAGTATCTCACCCCATTGTGCCTTTATTTATAGTAGTAGGAAAGTTAATTCCTTACCCCAATATGATTATAACTCTAATAGGATAATATCTAGTCTAAGAGATATGGTAAAATCCCATAAGGATATCCTAGATATGTTAGGATTTACACAATCACATTCCTAATCTAATAGGACTACAGCACTCCCCATTGAGTGTGTAAATACTCAACTAAATGGCGCATTAGGTCTTTAGTGATAAAGTAAGTTCAGTTGATGAAGTCGTTGGCACAATGAGCGAATGCGAGTCTCAAATCAATGAAAGAATACATAAAAGGTAAAACTCACAAAACCTCGCTATGGTAAAACCCAAGATGGGAGAAAAACTCATAGACTAAGGACAAAAGTGAGAAGTTGTATTAAGTCAAAACTATACGTCTTCTAGACGCAAGTAGAAGAGCTCACAATGGTATGATCAGCCCAGGATGAGTGCCTCGTCAAAACCTAATTAGGTAGCAAAAACCCAGTGGGAAAAATGCTCCTAATCGTAGGGAAAAATAGTACATTAAGATCAAGTGAGTATACTTCTGGATACTCCTCTTGAGTTTGACAGAACTTTCAAATGAGAACTACAAGCATTTGCATATGAATAGTTAAGCATACCAATTCCTCAGACAAGCTTCTAGAAGGTTGACTTCGGCAGTGACGTCGTGTAGAGGTCGACAAGGTTGTCTGGGATCGGCTTGTATGACTTCAATCTCTTGATGCTTTGCTGATGTAGATGTAGACGCAATATGTCTTGGTGTTGACTTTGTTGATGTGTCATGTCTTGGTCGGGTCGATACATGCGACACAGTCTTCATGGATCATTGTCAAGACTCAACGATGGATGAAAACAACAAGTACTTCGAATATACTCAATAAGAACTCCTAACCCTGTCTCACTTGTGGCGTAGTGAAGTGAGGTGAGTTTTGGAACGTTTCGAAGATTTCGCAACTAAGGTTATATCGTGGACCTCCAAGATATTGTGATATCCCTAACGGTAAAGACATAATGATTCGGGGATTTACCTTGTGATGGTTTGATAAGTAATCAGCTTCAGCATAACAACAAGGCAAGCATCATTCCGAGGATTGGGGGGTCGGATCCGCTCGAGATGCGTTGGGATTAGCCCAAATCCGTAATATCTTTCAGGGTAACGGAAAAACATTTTTAATACCAATACAGTGGTTGCGTGTAGGTGCGGTGCTGCATCTTTACCAATAGATCAACTCGAAGGAGATGTTATGTCTAATACAATGAGCTAAGTACAACGAAGCACAAAGTTGAACTCAGACATGAAATTTTGAATTCCGTAACCTCTTCAAGGGTCTCATTTGCATATAACGTATGGAAGATCATAGGTATACTCAAAGGTAACACATTCAGGGTGTAGTTCAACTCGTAGACCAAAGTACCATCAGAACAATGCTTTAACTTCAGGTCAAGGCATAAACGAGTTTTCCCAAGATCCTTCATCTCAAATAACGTCTTCAGGTGCGAGGCAGTTTTCTCAAGCTCTTCTAGAGTCTCAGTGAGATTCATGTCAATGACATGAACTGTAACTCTAGAAATTCGAAATAAGACTTCATAGTTTAACATGCAAGGGCATAATTTATATCCCTAACTGATCAAATAATCACTTAGACGGGTATACCACATCCGTCAGATTTCAATCTGTAAGTGAACGTCTCAAACGAGTTGATTGGGTGTTCCGTGGTTTGGAAGTATTTGAGTCAGTCCATGTAATTCTTCGGGAACTTACATGTCAATCTCGTATCAATATCCCCATGGAGAAAACACTAACCACATTTCATAATGGTGCAATCAATCACAGGGCGTTTGAGAGAAACCTTGCGCCGTAAAGTGTGCATCATATTGCACTATTTCATTCTTCCCATTATGCTTTCTTTCCCACTTGTAACATAACAGGGTTACCTTGGGCAGTGTAGGAACGTCCAGAACACACTTTGGTAAAGAATTCCTGGATTGTGATTTCGGTTGTCCAATTAGTTCTACGTTGTCACTAATCAATGGAACACGGTTCGATATCGTCGCTTTTCATTTACGTTAGTAGCTACCATATAAGTGAAAACATCATCGATGATAATCTTATTCCAATTTTATTATCTCATCCAAATTAGTATACTGAACCAAGAACTTCAAGTCTCGGGAGTAATCCGTATTAATCTCATGAGATGAAAATGATTTCAGACAACGATCGAGTATAGATTCATCGTGTGTCGTCTTCTTCCTCGTCTAGGGAAGTGAATCCTATGAACCGAGTGATCTGTCATGCTTTAGGCCGAGACAGATTGATTGGTTATCCGCTGGTGTACCGGACCGTCCAATAGGGGCGACCAAACTGTTTAACAAGGGCGGCACACCCTTAGGGGATGTTGACTCGATGCCCGTTAAGTACGTCTATCCTTGCATGTATGTTTGTAGCTGGTATATGATCTTGTCACTTTATCTAGATCAAAGGAATGCATCTGGAGCAACATTCTGAAAGCTAGAATACATCGCACTTGCTTATCACACTTATGCGGTAGGGAGATCGAGATGAGACATTATAGGCAACGTCCATGCAAATTTACGTTGTTCTACAGGAACGTTGATGTTCTTATCTCCCCCTAACGGCGGGAAGATTGTCTCATTAAAGTGACAATCTGTAAATGAGCAGTAAAGATATCACATGCAAGGGCTCTAAAAGAGCTAATGTGAAGGAGAATCGTAATCGACAAAGATTCACATCTTTCTTTTGAGGACCCATATTGGTACGTTGCCGCGGCGCAACTTGGCATATGGAATGCACACCCAAAACGCGTAAATACGAAGCGTTAGGTTATTACCCAGTAACTAACTTTAACATCAAATAGGTTGGGTGGAAATGAGCCTCAAGGCAGACCAACATAACTGCGTACAAGATTGCATAGCCCTAGGCAGAAACCGAAAGCTTGGTGCGTTCACCAAGGTCCAAGCAATCATTGAAATTGCGCTTATGGTCACTCTGCGAGGCTATTTGAGGTGAATATAGGAATTTGATGTTCAATTATAAACCCAAAAGACATGCAATACTTTATCGAAAACCGTCGATATAAACTCTTCGGCATTATCTAGTCTCCCAGACTTTATAGGATAAATAGGGTGGTGAACCCTTAAAATCAACTAGGAGGTTTAGCAGCAATGTGTATGGACAAACATGTGACCAGTTTGTCGATTCATCAACCAAAATCATAAATATTTATATGGTCTACATTTTGGTTGGATTAGTCCACATATATTCCCTTGAATCCACTATAAAAAAGGGTGATTTCGTATCTTTGAGAGGGATGATGTAGAAAATCAATTTCCCCAACGAGCAGGCTTAGCAAATTGTGCTTGTAGGCACAAGGTCTTTACTTCGGGTAAGGAGAAGCGTTGTAGCATCATTGTTCGACCTAAGTGTCCCAAAAGGTCGTGCCAAGGCAAGTAAACTGTTCGAATCACCCAACTCTAGGTCGGCCACGTGTGGCATGCTCCCAGTCGGGAGACAGCCCATTGGCCCCAAAGCAAAGCTTCAAGCTCATTTTTGGAGGTGGTGCAAAGATATTTCACTTTATTTTCTTCAGTGGTTTCATTCATGATCATTGTTCTCTCAAATATCGTTAAAACTCAACGACGTTCTTCCAGAACGGAGATAATATAACGTCTGTTAAATGGTAATTTAGTACCATTCATACAACAAGGAGCGTGCCAATGCTCTTAATCAGGTTGGATAAACTTGAAGTCCTTGCTAAAGATATGATTGGGGTGTAAAGTTAGTGTGTGTAGTATCACATTCATCCAAACAACTAACTTTCCCACATTCGTACCTAATCATGTGTTTAATTGAATTCGGTCACATGTTTTAAGAAACATGATTCAATTAACTCATATTCGAGGACAATATCAATAAGATTATCCATAATGAAAAACAAACACCAAGCTTGAATCCAAGAACATGAAAAAATGTTCACAAAGTAAATGGTTTACTGAGAGGATTCAGCCAACAAGGCCATCCATGTCAAAATTCTGCTTTTCCAATGATGTTTGGTGGAGCAAAATTAGTTTCACATATTGACTATGAGAATGGTACTCCTTAACGATATTAGTAGAGGCATGAATAGGTGCATAACCAATGATCTATTTCATCAAGACGGAAGTAGATTCTGCAGGGTTAAGGTTTGGAATCCCTTATTCTTGAAGTTTTAGGTCTTAGGTGCCAAGGATCATGCTTTGGGCATGATGCCACACCTTGACAGGCCTTGATTCTACCATATGTTGTAAAAAATAAACTCGAAATTGGATTGTGAGAAAGACAATTGGGTTCGGTAGGCTCCAGTCGAACCTAGAAAGGTCTGTTCAATAGGCCTCTGCCGAAGCAGAGCAATACCGTTCGTCACATCCCTACTGAAGCAAGGCACCACCATTCGGTAGGCTTTGACCAAACTGGGTTAAGCCATTCGGTAAACTCCAGCCGAACTGGGTCTATATCGTTCAGTAGACTCCAACTAAAACTGAGTCTATACCTTTCTCTCACATTTGTAGTAGTAATCAGATCCGAGAATTTAGTAAACTTTTGCTCTCTACACTGCTACTTCATGAGCAAGTTAGAAACATAGAAAGACGAGAAAAATATTCTCCAGTCAAAATTTGATCGAATTTATAAACTTCAGAATTGTACTCATTCATGGACGTAATCATGATGTGCTTCAGGCAATATCTCGCATGATCAAACGGTCCGTAGAAGCGAGCCAAAAAGCCATGGAATCCTTGTTTGGGAGGTACTTCCGTTTGTAATGCTTCGGGCATAAGTCTTTGAATGAAGATCATGGCGGAGGCTGATTCAACTTTTCCATGTCATTGTTGGCTTCAATGATTTCTTAGCTTCTTGATAGTCAAGTAGAAATTCACGTCTTGTACCCCACATAAAATGGTTTCTATTATAATTGTCCAAATCAGGAAAATCAAACTTGTGACGGGTCAACAATCCACTGAATTGAGGGAATAAGATTATGAATAGTGCTATAGGAAATAAAATATCCATAATCATCAAAGTTAGAACATTCGAGTTCTAAGACATGGTTTTCATGAAAAAAAAAGAAGGATTTTCATGGGTGTATTTGTTTTATGAAAACTTCGGGTTTCAAAAGCACTAACTTCGAAACTACAGGTTCGAGTTTAGTTATGAACTTCTGGTTCATAAAAAGAGGTACTTGTAGGAACACAGAATACAATATACAACTAAGTGTAGTGGATTTGGGTTGCTTCAAGAACTCAAGCGTGAGTGCTTCGGGACCACGAAAGGGAGTCAGCGGTTCAAAGAAAAGAAATAAAATATTGAATCGTTAATGTCCAAAAATGGGTTTCAGGCTAATAATTTTGGATGTCTTGTCAGATTAGTGGACTGCTGGTCATTTTAATTAATTCAATAGATCAGGACCATTTGGGGTCGATCGTGGAAGCAAAGAAATATAAAGATTTAGGCATATGCACAAAGATCATGTTGGCTGCATGCTAATTAGGAGACAACCCAAAAAAATGGGCTTAAATTTACTATGGGCAACTCCAGCCTAAGTTGGGTTGCGGGCCATATCAATTAGGGAAGCCCAATTGGGCATGGTCCGCGAAAAAAAAGTAGCCCATGCTGCTGGTGGGCTGAGGCGGGCCAAATGAAAAAAAGAAAAAGAAAATAGATAAGCCCAATTGGGCTTAGGGCAGAATGACAGCAGGCCTAAAAGGCTGCGGTGTCCTGAGAGAAGGCCCAGCGATGCTGGGTATGGGTTTCGATGGAGCAACTCGAAGACGCCACCCCAATCTCGGTGGGTTCAGACTGGAAAACAAGCCAGGATTTGTCAGAAACACATGGATTCTTTGACGGAGAACCTTCTCGTCGTCGGTGGTGTTTCCAAAAACCAGTGAGATTCGTGGAAAGTGTCCAAAATAGCATCAAGATTTAGAAGTAAATCTCGATGTAGGTCACATGAACTTTCTGGGAGATGCCAAAGCTTGATTGCAAGCGAGCTGGCGTTAGGTGGGACGAAGAAGACGACACCAAAAACGATGTCTTATGCGTTCTGTATCTAGGTTTTGGATTCGGCTCAGAAATTTGAGTGGCTCAGCTTGGCTTGCTGCGAGCGCTTTTTTTTTTTTTTTTTTTTTTTTTTTTTTCAAGTTTCAGTTTTAGGGTTTTCAGAACCCAAAGGGAATCAGGGCTCGAAGCCCAGCAAAGAATGAAGGCCCAACTAGTGGGCTTGGTTCTCGAGCACAGCAAGCCCAGAAGGGCTGCTTAGTTCCCTTTTTTTCTCAGTTAGGGTTTGGAAAAAAAACGCAAAATTGCTTCTAATTTCTTTTGATTCTTTGACTCACATATTCCACATAGCAAAAAATTGAGTAATGCATGAAACGTGCATACAACATATATATCGGAAGATAAATATAAATGTAAGGGGTTCATGCATCATGGGGAATGTTTTCATGCTTCATGGTCATTTCAAATATCTTCCTTTATTTTAAGCGTACCTGATTGGCAGAAAACCACAAAAGCCTTTGAATTTGTAAAAGATCATTCTTGGAAAGCCGGAATTGCATCTTTAATGCTTTGTATCACATTCAACACAAAAAAATTAAATTGAATCAATAACATGTAGATCAATTCAAAATAATAAATTAATCATAAAAAGAATGATTAAAAGGTAATACTCCCCCTTATTGAAGATTAAACTCTCTTTAGCGCAGCGTCAATAGCGTGCTGATAACGTGGTGGAGACATAATTTACTGAACAATTATGGAGGCAAGAGAGATAGAGGGGGTGCAGCATAGAGAGAGAAGAGAAAGATGTGTAATTGTGAGGTGTGTAGTATCTCACCCCATTATGCCTTTATTTATAGTAGTAGGGAAGGTTAATTCCTTACCCTAATAAGATTACAACTCTAATAGGATAATATCTAATATAAGAGATATGGTAAAATCCCATAAGGATATCCTAACTAGATATGTTAAGATTTACACAATTACATTCCTAATCTAATAGGACTACAACAATAATAAAATTATTGCCTAATTTTAAAGTTGCATTGCATTTGTAAACTCCTCGCAACTTAATTCATAATTAAAACACTTTAATAGCAGACTCTAAACGTAGCCAACTTGACTATTACTATACTTTACATGTAGTCCTAGTTGATAGATGGTTTTTTTCCTTCTTGTAGTTTGATTCTTTAAGCATAGCCGTTATTGGTGAACTAGTCAAATTAACATTATCAATATGATATTTGACTATACCATTATTTTTTTCTTCATCGACTAATGTTTTCTCCTCCTCAATTATTAATTTATTCATCTTTTTTCATATTCCCAGGGGTATGTTTACTTAATTTTTTTCACTGATATAAAAATCTCTGCCTAATGCTGCATAAGTTCCATCTAAGCGCTAGGTGGCTGGCCACTGCTCTGATCAATCCCTAGGCATTTGAAATTAAAAAAAGAGTGTCTAAACCTGCTTAGATGACCACCTATGCCGCCCAGACCCGCCTAGGGCGCAACTCTGACTTAGACAGAAAATAGATAAGTTTCCTTTTACATTTATTTTTTCAATAAATTGTAAGAGACTTGTTAAATACCTGAAAAAACACACATTATATGGTTGTTCCCATGTTTTCAGTTATTCTAATACTTTATAATCTATATGTTATTCTATCTTGTAATTTATGCATTTAATGAAATTATGTATTTTTTAGATATAAGTAGACTTTTATTTATATGATACTGTTGACCCTAAAAACTACCAAGCCTACGTGGCGCGCAAGCCGAGTAACTAATGAGCTAACTATGTCCTTCGGTTATGTGCGGGGCGTGCCAACTCGTCAGCCGAGCTTGGCCGAGGAGTAAAATGTGTTGATGTTGCATTGAGCGCGCGGCTGACTTCTACGTCTTGCGATTGCGGCCGAGGAAGGAACTTGACTCGGTCCTTGGATTCTAAAGCCTGAAGACAAGGCTACTAATTATACGAAGTTCACAAATCGTTGTCGTCGGATTCGGTCACAGTAATGGTATTCGTCAGAGTAAAATCACGCCGAATTGACACTAAAGTGTAAGGGCACAAATACTCAAAGTGGATGTACGTCTTGATGGTGAATGTGGTTCGGCCGTTAGAATGCCGAACTTTAAAGCCAACTTGTGAGTATCCAATCATAAAACAACTCGACGTTCAATGTACCGAGCTCAGTAATTCATAACACCTCACTTCGCCGAGAAGGCTAATGAGATAACCTCTGCCAATAAGGATTCAGAAATCCTTCTCGACTGAGACTTGGATGGATAACCAGTCGGCCTTTTTACAGTGCTATTTATCCAAACTGAAGATGTTCCGCGGTCGGCGAGGGTTTGCGCAGAGCGAGGGTTTACGTAGGGCGAGGGTTTGCGCAGGGCAGATTTGTGTGTTAATTTGTTGGGGGCTTAAATGATGTATTGAGTCTTGTATTTATGGGGGCAAACCTCTTCATAGCCGAGTTAGAATCATTCTCGGAATAAGACTCCTTAAAGCTAATCCAATCAGAACTCGACCAATCCTAAACAACCTAAGACTCCGAATCAAGCCCTTTACTAGGCCACATTCACCTCCAAGATTCCGCATCCTCATCTGGCCAAGCATCCTGGTTGTATCAGGACTCAACTCCCTTATCTTTATCTAAAAGACTCCACTTCCTGATAGGACTCGGCCGATGTGACCTGGCAGCCCATGAGCCAAAATTTGACGAGAATTCTAGAAAGATCGCTAGGCCGAATGTACCTCCGAATTCGGCCCAGATCAATATTTTGGGCCCAAACATTGCCCCCTCTCTTCTGAGGTCTTCCGCTTAGAACTCCTAGCCGAACTTCGACCTTGAAGAAGTGAAACTGACCTTTAATATCCCTGAAAATCGTCTCGAGAACTCCAACCATGCGCATTTATGAACCATCATTTCACGCCATAACTGTTCTAACACATGTCGATTCCTAGCAGCCTTTAATAATGACTCTCAGATCGTGCAGCTGCCGAAACGTCTATTCACCATCAAGTCTGCTGTCACATGCCATTATGCGTCATTGAACCATGAAATATTCGGTCTTTTCATCTGGATTCCTCGAATATCCATACTAACACGATTGGCCTTTTTATTTTGAAAATCAAACGATTAATCTTCCCCCCAAAACGCCTATAAATACACATTTTCTTCTTTATTCGAACTTTACTCCTCCAAACCTTCTAAAATTCTCTCACCCTTGCCTTCGAATCCCCAGAAAACCAAAAGCTCTTCAACCCAGAAACTCTTCCTTCAACCTAAAAAACCTTCCTTTAAACCCAGAAAAAACCTTTGAATCTTTATCAATGGCCTCTTTCACCACCAAGCTCTTTAAGAAATGTGAAAAATACGAGAAAATTATCGATCGATGCTCAATCAAGACACTGCGCTTCAAGAGCGACATGAACACTACTCACCAGATTCTCGGCCCTCTTTTCAAAGATGCAGTACCTCCATCCACCACTGACCTTTTTAAGGACCAATGCCTAAAACCTTGCTGCAAAGGTTTGAATGGTCGAAGTGGGATTTAGAAAAACCCCAAGGCTCCTAGCCCTCGACGACTACAACCTGGGCAGCCTGGGTTATACGAATGGGAATGATCTTCGGTGAACAATGGAAAGCTTTTGGCATATACGATGCCATTAGACTTTCATCTGTGGAAATCGTCAAGAGCTTCTTATTACAGCTTCGAGCTTCTGGTGCTTAGCCACCAACACCATGGTCTTCCCTTTCGGCCCTGTTGGCCCTACCATCATTGATGTTACCGCAATCCTGGGGACTTCCCCTTCTGGCATCTTAGTTGACGCCGCCCTCTTTGGTACCTGTCGAACGTTGATCTGAATACTCTTTTTGATGAACGGGCCGTCGAAACGCTGAGCAGAAAAGTTCAAGAACCTTCAAAGGAAGAAGTTCAAGAACCTTCAAAGGAAGAAGTTCAAAAACTTCAAAAGAACTTTCTCAACTACAACACCCTTTACATTCACTTTGCTGGCCGAGGAGAAGAGAACCTGCGGCGGGGAGAACATGAAGTCTTCCTCTTCTATTGGTACAACAAATTCACTTGTTGTACCAAGTCCAATAAATGCTTGGTCGAGAATATGCCCGTGGCTAAAGGCCTAGCTAGTGGTCACACCCTGATGCTCAGTCCAGCCATTCTCGCCAACCTCATGCGCTGCCTGGCCGAGATGACCCTCTACAAGATCGACCCGCACCAGAATGGTCCTCTCTGGGTCTTCCAACTCTGGTTGCAAGTCTACTTTGTCATTCTTTGGCCAAAAATTGCCAGCTTCTCACCTACTGAAGTGCTCGGCCTTCAGCTGGCTTCTCGACCAGTACCTACTTACCAGACCGAAGAAGTGTTCAAATACTTCTGCGACCTCGATGTTCTTTCTGATGATACGTTCTTGATCTGTTGTCGTCGAGAATACCCCTCGTCGATCAAGCTCTCCATGTTAGCATGGAGTGCAGATGATGATGCTGATCTCCGTCAATCCTGGGGATCGTTCATGTTCACTTGCGACCTTCCCATCGGCTGTCACGCTCGCCGAGCAAGTTGGGAGGTCTAACACCTTCACTTTACTGCTTGTTAACTCGACTACCTCCAGGGTTGTTCGGTACCTCTTCTCACCTCTCGCTCTCTTCTAAGCCAAGGACGCTTATCCGGCTCCTCAGAGAAGAAGTGCACATATGCCACGAAGGAGTTTTAAGAATGATGTCAAAAACTCCGCCTGCGACCGACCGTTCCAAAGTCGTTCAGCACTGACACTTTTGGTGATTGATGGGAGGAGTATACCCAGAACCTCTTCAGCACGTCGGTCGAAAATGTCGTCAACAAAATTTTTGGCGACCGACTCAAAAAGGTTCATGTCCCTCATTCCAAAGAGACAACCCAAGGTATATGGCTTTTTCCACCTTTATTCTTCAAACATTTATTCGACTTTACTGACTTAATTTCGCTTTCAGGCGGCCGAGTGCCGAAACAGGCAGACATGATCACAGCGGCTGCGGCCAAGAAAAAATTGACCTTCTCCTCCAAGAAGACTAAAACCGCTGCACCAGCCCTATCGAGCAAACGGCCTCGCCAAGAGGTCGAGACGGTTGGTGAATCTCCCCGTTCATCGAAACGTGTCAAGAAATTAGCGAAGAAGGGATAACAGAAGATTCATGTTATCTCCAGCCAGACAACAGGAACGAACACCCCTGATGTTTCTCATTCTATCCCGGTTATACACACCTCAATGGTCGTGCAGCCAGCTTCGACTGGCCAAGCATCCAAAGTTCGACCAGATCCTCAAGTCATGGTCAAACCAGCAGTTGCCCCACTGGTTGAGGAGCCGGCCGAGCCAGCTACTACCCCGCTGGTCAAGAAAGCGGCAGCTTTTGAGCCAGCTATTGCCCCTGTCTTGGAGGATGCGATTCCATCGGCGAAGAAAACTCCCTCCAAAAATCCAAAATAGTCAGCAATCATCTTGGAAGAGGTATAATTATGTGGTTGGTAATTTTCTTCTTCCAATAAATTCAAAATTGCTGACAACCTTTATTTCAGGATGATGAGAGTGACGAGATTGCGCTGGAGTGTCGTCTTCGACCAACTAATCTTCCTTCCACTAACCCTCCTATGGTCGAAGCGATGAACCAGGTAGATCCTCCTGCAGCCGATCGCGACCGTCGATCCTGAAGCAACAGTGAAAATACTGATCCATCTGCAAGACCAAGACCTCAGCATCCCTCCTCAAGAAGCGACTTCGGCTTTCGTAAGACTCAATTATTTTCTTGCTAAATTTTGTTATAGTGTTTGAACCGAAAAACGTTAAATGTCAGGTGCCTGAATATTCGTTTCACCAAAAATTCTATTCGCTGAAGCATGTTATCTATATTTCTTGGCCACCTCAATGGCCGTCAAACGTAGATAACCTTCATCGACCGCGTGAATTGAGAAGTAGTCTAAAACACTAGGCTCGGCCATTAAGTTCTCTAGGTTCGAGCAATGAACCAGGGGACGTGGCTGAAGTCTGCTATCGGCAGGTCTAACAAATTCTTTATGCTATATCCTTCTTTCGACTCTGATTTGCCTAAAATTTTTTATATTCAACCTTCATAGGAGGTCGAATTCGACGCTCTTCTTTTGAATACTTCTAGAATAGCTGGTCCTTTGGTAGCTACCACCGGGCCCTCTGTATCAATGGCCGAGTCCAATGTCCTGGTCAAACTGCATGAGCTCATGTTTCTCTCAGCCTCACGAGTCATTGAATGCAAAGGTCTCGACTCTGTGGGGAAATATCTGAACGATCTTGCAGTTGAGGATCACATGAGCAACGACGCTGTTACTCGAGCGTTTTCTACCCTGGAACGAACCCGAGAGTATTTCAATGTTTTCGAGCGAGCTCTTCGGGCTGAAGATGACTTGAAAGACGCAACAGCTGCTCAGGAGGCCCGTTATCCGAAGATCGAAGAGTTAAAGGCGAGGAAAGAGACACTGGCTGACCTCGACCGCCAAATTACTGAACTTCAGAATCGAAGGTCGGCGGTTGCCTCCGAGCTTACAAAGGAGTTTGGATCGGGTCGCAAGTCCTGCTTAACTGAGTATGCGGCTTGCGTGAAACGCGCCGAACAACTGAAGATGGATAAGAGGAATCGGCAAGCTGAGATCACCATGGGCGAGGTGAGGTGGTTGAAATTAAAGACCGTTCATGAATCTATCATTCCTTCATCACCATAAAATCATTTGGTTGTAAACTGATCGACCAACTTATGTAACCTTTTGCGAACTTTTTAATGAAATTAATTTTTGCTCTCGCATCTCCCAACTAGTCGGATAGTATTTCTTTAAACGTTTCCCATTAATTGGTAGCTTGTGGACTGCGTCGGTTCGATCTTTGAGGTGATATGCCCATTTGCCGAGGACTTTATAGATGATGAATGATCCTTCCTAGTTTGGCGACCATTTGCCGAACCTAGGGTCTTTCATTTCTACGGGTAGCACTGTTTGCCATACTAACTCTCCTTCACCGAAAGTGTTTTGTCTGACTAGCTAATTATAGGCTTCCTCAGTGATCTTCTTTTATGCCACTAAAAGATTGTAAGCGTCAAGTCGGTCTCCCTCCAAATCTTCTATCTTTTGTATCATCGCCTGATTGTATTCGGCATTGGACAAACTACCTTGCTCAATTACTTGTAGAGAATTTACGCTTAGTTCGACTGGTAGCATCGCTTCATGCCCATATGTTAACGCATATGGGGTGGTCCCCGTCGCTGACCGGGGTGAAGTTTGGTATGCCTATAAAGCGTCGTTCAACTTTAAATGCCACATGACAGGCCTTTCTTTTACTATTTTTTTGAGAATGCCGATCAAAACTTTATTACTTACCACGGCTTGTCCATTCGCTTGTGGATAATACGGCGTAGATTGTTCGAGTCGAATTTTCAAACCCGTCGTATACTCCTTAAACCTATCGGCTGTAAAAATTGTGCCATTATCAGTTCTGATTGTTTCCGGCACGCCAAACCTGGTTACAATGTGTTCTTCCACAAAATCGCAAACATCTTTGGATGTTAATTCGGCATCTGATTTTGCCTCGACCCATTTAGTGAAATAATCGGTTGCCACGAGTATCCATGCATGTTTTGCTGATCCTGAAGATGGCGTGATCTTGCCGATCATATCCATTGCCCATCCTCTGAACGGCCAAGGTTTGGTGACTGAATAAAGTAATTCGGCCAGGGCTCTTTGTACAGGCCCATGAATTTGACACTGCATGCATCCTCGTGCATACTCAATACAATCTTTCAATATGCTCGGCCAGAAGTAACCATGTCGGTGAAGTAGCCAACTCCTTTTGCGTCCTAATTGATGGGCTCCGCAAATTCCTTCGTGTACTTCTGTAATTACTCGGGTAGTTTCATTTGAGCCGAGGCATAATAGCAATAAACCGTCCTCGCCTTTTTGATATAGCTCATTCTGGTACGACACGTAGTTTGTGGCATAGGCTCTTGTCTTTCAATCGTGTTTGTCCCTGCAATTTTCTAGATACCGCATAATTGCCCTTCTCTAATCGTTTGGTATCGCCTCGACGGTGCAAACATCTACACGATCCTCTCGTTCCAACAACGAGGGTAAAGACATTACCTGTGTACATATCACATGACTGCGCTAGAGAACTTCCTGATTAACCAAGGTCGGGTGAGACCTTTGTCTTACAGGTATTACCTGGCCTAGTTTGCCCCCAGGAGTTGTGCGCCAGAGGCTATTTGTGCCAGTTCGTCTGCATCAATGTTTCGAACATGCAAGATGTGCTCGAATGTAATCCGCTCAAACGACTCGGCTAAATAGTTGACAACCATGTGGTAAGGTGCCAAAGTATAACTCATGCAATGAAAAATATCGTTGAGTTGGTTAATAACAAGTTCTGAATTGCAACGATGATGACACGAGTAGCTCATAAGTCATGGAGGATGTGAAGGCCGATGATAAGAGCTTCATATTCGGCCTGATTATTTGTATAATCGAAATCGAGCCTGAGAGAAAAATACCAACGGCAGTGGTTGGGGGGTTGAACAACGAGGCCGACACCAACCGAGGCTGAGGTACTAGATCCATCAAAGTACATTGTCCAGTAGTTATTGCATGTTTTAACCATGCTGATTTTGACGTCATTGCCCCTGACACCATATGAGGAGGGGTGTTGGGCCAAAAAATCGGCTAAAGCTTGGCCCTTTACGGCTTTTTGAGGCACGTATTGCAAACTAAACTTTGATAATTCCATTGTCTATTTCCCAATTCGGCCTTTTATTATAGGCCGAGTAATCATGTAACGAATGACATCTGTTTGGGCGATGACTTGCGTAACTGATGAGAGCATGTAATGTCGAAGTTTTGTGGCGGCGAAAAACAAAGCCAAGCAAAGTTTCTCGATAGGTGAATAATTGATCTCTGGTGAATTCAGATTCCAACTGAGATAAAAGATAGCTTGTTCGCGGCCGACTTCGTTGTCTTGCGCGAGGAGGCAGTCAAAGGACTCTTCGGCTGCTGAAATATATTACTTAAAAGGCCTACCGCACCAAGGTGGTACGAGGACCGGCGGTATGGTAAGGGAGACCTTGATTTGTGTAAAAGTCGCTTGATGCTCTTCACCCCACTCAAACTTCTTCGAGTTCTTCAGTTTCAAAAGCGTAGAGAACGCTTTCATTTTTCCCTCCGAATTAGCTATAAAACGGCGGAGAAAATTTATCTTGCCGAGTAAAGACTATAGTTGTTTCTTTGTCGTCGGGGGTCAGGCGGCGATTATCATGCGTGCCTTATTTTCGTCCACCTCGATTCCTCGATGATGCACAAGGAATCCTAAGAAATTACCGGCCGATACACCGAATGCGCATTTAGCCAGGTTCATCTTGAGATTATGTCGTCGCATACGAAGGAAAACCTGCCGAAAATCATCTAGATGTGTTCGGCAGCTTTTTTATTTAACCATCACGTTGTCGATATACACCTCAACTATTGTGCCAATCAGGTCATGAAAGATAGCGTTCATGGCGCGTTGGTATGTGGCACCAGCATTCTTAAGGTCGAATGGCATAACTACCCACTCGAATGTTTCGATTGCCCCCGGGCAACGAAAAGCAGTTTTATGAACATCGGCCTCGGCGATAAAGATCTGGTTATAACCGGCATAACCATCCATGAAAGACATCATGTCATGATTAGTTGTGGCGTCAATTAACAAATCGGAGATCGACATGGGATATTCATCTTTGGGAGTTGCCAGATTCAAATTACAAAAATCAATACAAATGCGTAGGGCATCGCTTTTCTTCAGTACTGGCACGATATTCGCCAACCATTCGACGTATCGAGCGGTTCGAAAAAACCCGGCGTTTAAAAGTCGAACCAGTTCTTCTTTTATACCGAGTTGTAGTTCGGTTGAGAACCGTCGAGGAGGCTGGCAAAAGGGCTTGCAACCAGGTTTGATGCGTAATTCATGCGCAACGAGGGTTTGGTCAAGACCAGGCATTTCGTGATAACTCCAAGCGAAACAATCTTTAAATTCGCTGAGTAACTTACAGAGTTCAGTCTTGGTATGTTGGGGTAACAAAGTGCTAATAAATAATGGCTGAGGGTTGTCGGCCATCCCTACATTTATTTCGTCCAATGGATCTTTGACTTGGGGTCGGCTGTCTTCAAGCTCGGCCGGGGCAGCTTGGATTTTGTCAAGAGATAGGACATGGCCATTTTCGCCTTTGGCGAGGAACTCCAAGAGGTTGACGTTTGGCCAGACTGGTGTCAGGCATCAGGATCAGTGATGAAGTTGGCTAACCCAAGTCTCCCCGAATCCTGGTGAACAGTTTCGGCGCCAACCTCGATGACATTCTTAACAGAAATCTGAGTTGACCGTCATTCTTTGTTGAGGCAGTGTAAAGTGATGTAGTCGACATGATCGTCGTAGTATCGAGCTTGGATCATGTTAGCTTCGAATGGCTGATTATCGGCCGAATGAACCACAATCGATTAGCCGTCCCAAAAGATGAAGACTTGATATAATGATGAAGGGATACAGCTTGTTTGATAAATCCAATCTCGGCCGAGTAACGCATTGTACTCGATCTTGGAATCGACTATGAAAAAGGTTGTCATGTGATTGCGACCTGTGATGTTTACATCTAGCGGAATGATCCCTTTTGTTTGGGATTTGTCACCGATGAAACTGCTTTCATGATAGTCACAGACATGATATTGACAGTTGCTCCACAATCGACGAAAATTTTAGAAACTGGGTATCCTTCGATATAAGCCGTAACATACAACGGTTTTAGATGACAGAGATTGGCCAATGATGAGCGAGGAAATAATTCGGCCAGAGCCATCTTGAGATTATCTTCTTTCGTTGTTAACTCGGTTTCAGTAGCAGGTACAAAGTCGACTTGAGTAGCTTCCTCGGCAACTACGTCACCGTCTAAGAAATTTGGTTGGGACGTGCTTGATTGAAAATCAGCAGGCAAGATGTGAATCATACTGATTTCCATATTGTCAAGGACCTATTGTCTCGGGATCTTCTACTTTTGTCGACCCTATGTCTGCTGGGTCTTCCTCTTTTGGATTCACTTCCCTTGTGGTCGCATGAAGAGTATTTGGTTCGATTCCATCGACCGTCGTTGGGGTACGTTCATGCGAGGCATTTTTGAGAATATTCTCGTTTGTTTCATGGGTTTTAAGCTCATCTGGAACTAGAGTTAGGTCTAGGACTTGCATCGTGTCACGAGCCTACTCTTGATATATGATACTGACATCCCGGACGTCCAGGTAAGCATATAAGCGTGCAACACGCTTCGTTTCTTCCGTCGTAAGGCTGAAGAGAGAAACGGCTGAGAAAACTTCAAAGTGGTGTCGTAAGCGCTGAAGATCCTCAAGAGAGAATGGAAGCTCGTTCGTATCGATATCGGTATATGGGTCGACGTCAAAGCCGAGAACTCGAGCCTCACGTATGTGCTGGAATCTAGCTTTCAACCCTAGGTCCGAATTTTTTTGAATAATTCGCTCGGCATCAGGACAGGACAGAACGAGATCAATCGTATCTTGACATGCTTTCGGCAAATCGTATAAATTGTTAGCCGAATGCTTTTTATGGAACTCTCGTATATATTCCAATGCCTTCCCGAGGAACGGTGGGTGTAGATTCCGTCTAACTTTGTTTAAAGGCTCATCTGTGGGTAACAGAGAGAGTTTGCTCTCGGCCTCCTTTCTGAAACACTCAAATTGTGCCTTCATATCCTCGGGTCGAAGAAGAAGTTTGATTCGCTTATCAGCCTCCTCAAATGTGGTTTCCACATTACGATTGATCACTTGCCTTTCTTGGAGTAACTCTGCCATGATGGTCGGAGGTTGTCGCTCGTCGTCACTGCTAGTTTTGTTCTTCGGCTACCACTTGGGGGCCGAAGTTTTCTGGGCTGCTTGTTGGCGGGCCATGCAATCTATTCTTTGGTGCCAATGCTTCTATGATTTGGATAGTGTAGTGTACACACCTTTAGGGGAATGATAGGTGTACCAACATTGATCGCGCGGTTCATGAGGTTTGAAGGTTTTCTGCTTTGTAGAAGAGTTTGAGCTGCTAGAACTTCATGCGTAATAATCCTCGTTATAGAATGGTGTATCGAAATCGATGCACCGTCTGACTTGGGGTAGTTCGGTTGGCAGCGTTTTGGGGCTGAGTCTATCGAAAACTCCCTGGCGCTAACCTGCACTGAGCGTCTTCTAATGTGTTGTGGCCATGGAAGGTGGTTGTTTTATCGTAGCTTGAAGTATTCTTTCGTTTGGCTCGGTGGTGATGTTTATCTTACACCGACTGTATAGAATCGTCGATCTATCTGCTTCCTCGACGCTGGAGTCTGTCACGGACTCGATGATAGCCGGTCCTGAAAGAACTTTGGGTAGCTCGTTCGAAAATAAATCGATCTTGAGCCGTGGTCAAGAATTTTGCTTTGGGATGTGCTATACTGGAACGAACTCGACCTTCCATTTCCCTTTATCCTTAGGTAGATGGGCATCTACCATATTAACCGTCGTCGTAGGAAACGGGTTGGTGTCAACGCTCATCTTCTTTTCTGGAAACTTGAGTTTGCCGTTATCAATCCAGCTTTGGACGACATCTCGAAATACGACACAGTTGTTTGTCGTATGTTTATTCGAGTTATGATACTTGCAATATGTTATTCCTTTCAATTCTTTGGCCTTAGGAATATTATGTCCAGGCCGAAGTTTGATGATCTTGGCAAGTAGTAGTTGGTCGAAGATGGCATCGGCCTTAGTAATGTCAAAAGTGTAAACTTTTGATGTTTTGGTGATAAATTCTTCGGTGGCCGAGCGAGTTTTGACATCCTTGGGATTGGCATAAGTCAATGCCTTGCAAATATACGATTTATCGATTACTATCTCGGCCGCATCAACGCTAGCATATTCTTCAGGTTCAGCCGAGCCATAGCTAACCGTGGGGTTTTTGAAAATGGTTCCTCGGGATGGAGACTTCGAGACGTTTTCTTCTCAGAGTAGGTAGTCATATTGCTCAACATGTTGAGCTAGTTTGTACATGTCTCGGAAGTTTGCCCTCAGGAATTTCTTTTTGTACTCCACGTCCAACCCATTCAAAGCGAGTCTAACAAATTCGACTTCAGGAAGGGGTACTCAACACCAATTTCTGGCCGACTTAAACCTAGTAAGATAATCCATTGGTGACTCATCTGATGCTTGAGCCATCCTAGCTAGTGATGAAACTGACATTTTCATCCCCGGCCGATAGAATTGCTTATGAAATTTTTCGACCAACTCCTCCCAACTCTAGATGGAGTTTGGTGGAAGATTGATGTACCAAGCGAATGTCAAGCCTGTCAATGAGAAGTTAAATAATCGCAGTTTATGGAGATCGCTATTAACATCTCCACATTGCGCAGTGAACCGAGCCACATGTTCTAACGAGGATAAAGATGATTCTCCAGCAAACAAACTGAAATCTGGGATTTTAAAGCCTTTAGGATATTCAAATTTCTCCACGTAAGCAGGGTATGGGTGGATGAATTTCGGGAATTTTGGCCCTTTTTTGCAAGGCCGAATCGATCATCCTTTGAACCTCGAACATATCAACGGATGTCGTTTTCGTTTGCTGGTCGAATCTATCTGATCTACTGCTCGATCCTCCTCTCTTTTCCAAGTCATTTGGATTGAACCGAGCATGCACTGGCTCGGCCTGTACTAAAGGATTACTCATTGGTGGCAATTGCCGAGAATGATCGGAAGGCCTTTCTTCATAAATTTTATGAACCAGCATTTCAAGCAATATGGTATGTGTCTCATTGGTACTGCATATTACTTCACGTAGACTGTCTATTCCTCGGCTGAATGTCTGTTCAACTTGCCGAGATTGTTCGTCCATTCGTCTTCGGAGAAACGACCTTGTTGGTGGATCATCGCCTTCACCACCATCTTCATCACAATCCTCTGCTACCACCTCATTAAAAATGCATGCGGTTCTGTTAAGGATTTCTGCATTGCGAGGCTGACCCCCGAGACCAGCTTCATTTTCTCGACGTGCTGCGCTCGTGTACTCTGGTGTCGCGGTAACAAGAGGGCTTTGTGGCTGCGATAAATTTTGTCCTATGTTCTGAATTGACAAATCATTCGTTGATTTTCCCATGACTGCTTTCTTCTTAACTGATCGTGTCTCAATTGGCATGAACTTCGTAGTTTTAGCATTGGGTCCCACAGGGTGTGCCAAAATATTGACCCTAAAAACTACCAAGCCTACGTGGCGCGCATGCCGAGTAACTAATGAGCTAACTACGTCCTTCGATTGTGTGCGAGGCGTGCCAACTCGTCAGCCGAGCTCGGCCGAGGAGTAAAATGTGTTGATGTTGTGTTGAGCGTGCGGCTGACTTCTACGTCTTGCGATTGCGGCCGAGGAATGAACTCGACTCGGCCCTTGGATTCTAAAGCCTGACCACAAGGCTACTAATTGTACGAAGTTCACAAATCGTTATCGTCGGATTCGGTCACAGTAATGGTATTCGTCAGAGTAAACTCACACCGAATTGACACTAATGTGTAAGGGCATAAATACTCAAAGCGGATGTACGTCTTGATGGTGAATGTGGTTTGGCCGTCAAAATGCCGAACTCTAAAGCCAACTTATGAGTATCCAATCATAAAACAACTCGACGTTCAATGTGCCGAGCTCAGTAATTCGTAACACCTCACTTCGTCGAAAAGGCTAATGAGATGACCCCTGCCAATAAGGATTCAGAAATCCTTCTCGACTGAGACTTGGATAGATAACCAGTTAGCCTCTTTGCAGTGCTGCTTATCCAAACTGAAGGTGCTCCGCGGTCGACTGATTCTACGGCGATAGTGCTGTTTATCCAAACTGAAGGTATCACCGGTTGCCTTCACAGTGCTGTTTATCCAAACTGAAGATGTGTTACGAAAAGGAAAATAAAAATCTCAAGGTTGTTGAGAGGTTTCGCATAGAGCGAGGGTTTTGCGCAGGGCAGATTTGTGTGTTGATTTGTTGGGGGCTTGAATGATGTACTGAGTCTTGTATTTATAGGGGCAAACCTCTTCATAGCCGAGTTAGAATCCTTCTCATAATAAGACTCCTTAAAGCTAATCCAATCAGAACTCGGCCAATACTAAACAACCTAGGACTCCGAATCAAGCCCTTTACCAGGCCATATTCACTTCCAAGACTCCGCATCCTCATCCAGCCGAGCATCCTGGTTGTATCAGGACTCAACTCCCTTATCCTTATCTGAAAGACTCCACTTCCTGATAGGACTCGGCCGACCTGACCTGGCGGCCCATGACCCAAAATCTGATGAGAATTCTAGAAAGATCGCTAGGCCGAATGTACCTCCAAATTCGGCCCAGATCAATATTTTGGGTCCAAACAGATACATAATAAATTTACTAATTTGTCTTGGCTCTAACCTGTTGCCCGACTAACGTATATCATCCTTTAGAACTTTGTTTTTTTTCTTATATTAGAATTGGCTATGGCATACCAAATTCCGACGTGAGACTCGTTTATTTTTTGGGGGAATTTTTTATTTTCTTTTCATATTTTTTGGGGGAATTGGCGCAAATAAAAAATGATACAAAATAATTTTTGTAGGCAATAGTCCAATAAAAGTTTTGCAATAGTACAATCAGAGTTGCTTCATGAGAAATATTTATCAAAATTAAAGTTCAAACCCATTTGAATCGTGGGCCATTTATCTTTTGAGTGACTCGGCCATAGTCCAAGTGGACGCCTAGCCCAAGCCAACTCTAATTCCAAAGTCCAACAAACCAAATATTCAAGGCTAGCTAATTGTGAATATACTTAGAAATCTACAACTAGTTAACACGCGTTAAAGTAAATGTTTATATCTTTACAAAGAAATTGTTATTAGCAATTCAAAAATTTAAGTGTCTAATCTAAACAATTTATATTTAAAAATAAAATTATCTTAATTTCATTCTATAATCATCTTTGACAGGTGACTTCACTAGTATATTACATAGAACATTTGCTAGTTTGAGGTTAATCATTAGATAATTTTCTTTGCAAGTAGTAATTGATATAGAGTAATGCTAGGGAGATTAAAATTTTTAAACCAAATTATGTACCACCGATAAGAAACAAACACGTTGATCGACACTTAATTAATAATCCAATCATCTTCAACCACATCATTTAGTTTGTAAATTTGATTTAAAAAATTTGATCTCCCTAGCATTACTCATTGATATATAGACAAAGACATAAAAATTATTATGGTCTTAACCAACCACAGTTGTTCGTACCTAGGTTAGTGTTTTCGTTATTATTAAATAAGATGCTTTATTAAGATTTCGTTTGATAGCTCGAAATGTACTGACTATTTCAGTCAGATAGGATAAATAGCATCAGATAGTACTAACTAATTAGTCGGACGTTTGGTGCAATACCGGACTAATACCGTATTATTTATATGGTGTTTGGTATACATCATTTCTTAAATACAGTTTCGGCAATATACATATGAATTTAAGCAGAATTCCAAAAAAATTACAAAAATTTATGGAAAAATCCAACTTTAGAATCCTTGTAAAATCCACACACAGATCAACCAAAAACAAAAATCCCAAAAAATAATATTTTTAATGGTTGGAGCCCAGATCGTCTTCCTCGTCTTCGTCCTTCTCCTCGAAGCCCATAAATCAACCATAATCAGGGAAAGTCAAGCTCCTTTCCTCTACTTTGTCCTTCTCGGCAGAGCCCAGATGCAAATTGCTATCCCTCTACTCGTTGGAGCCCAGATCAGAAGAATTTGAATCATTGTCTTCCTCCTTCAACCCATGGAAAGTTCGACTAAAATTGTTCTTGTCAGAGATCGAAGGCGAACGGAAGAGGTAGGAGGTGTGTGTGTAAATGAGAAGGGAGGAACAAAGAGAGAAAAAGAAGAAGACGATGGAGACGAACCTGCTATCCATACGTGGGACTAGAAACCAGACAGCAATGGCGGATGTCGAAGTTAGCGACGAGAAGCAGCAACTCAAGGGCAGCAGCATAGTGATCCCCAACCCAAAGCCCAACAAGGGTTATGCTTCAAAAGTCGTGGACTTGATCGAGAAGTTAATTGTGAAGTGGATGTACGACTGTTCTCAGCCTCACCACCAATGGCGAAGCCAGGATTTGCCAAGGGGAGAGACGAAATTCAAAAGAGTGCAGGGTTCAATCGAAGCGGTTGCTTTCACATTGGAGAGTGCAAAGTTTTGAGTCAATATTCATAGCGGAAAATAGTCTCTCTACCAAAGCGGTTGTAAGCAATAATATCAAAGCCAATGTAAGAAGCTTAAATTGGCTAGGATTAGATCCTAAAAAATGTTAGGCGCTAGTCAAACAACGGAATGGGATCTAGTAGCTAGGTGCCTAGACGAGATCTAGGCAGAAGCCTAGATGGATTTAAATTATCATAAAATAAGCATTAAACAATATTTACATTGTTTTTAAAAAGTAATACAATATTTATAAATAATGTGAGAGTTTAAGATAATACGGTGTGAGTCTTAAAAGTGAAAATAAAAATATATAAAAGAATAAAAAAAGAAAAAAGAGAGGAGAGAAATGGGTTAATAAACCAAAAAAAAGGTGGGGTCAAAAGAGAAAAAAAAGGGGGGAAATAGGTAAATAAACAAGTGGGGTAGAAAGATAAAGACCGGAAAAGAAGTGATGGATCAGCACAATATTTTAAGAGAGAAAAAAAGTAAACAAATAAACGGTCAGCATGATAATACTTGGGTAAGGTGTCAGTACCCAATTTTTACTAATTTAGGTGGCCCAATAATTGTCCAACACCTGTCTTTAAAACTCACATCCAAATTCTTGCTATCCTGATAACCGGATCCAGATCATCTTCCGATCATTCACTGCGGATCCACGCGGACCAATTCATCCTAGCCTTTGATTTAAATCTCACGGCCTAGGTTTAATTTTCACTTTTTTAATTTTCTTGACTCTTTCACGCAAAACGAAGTCTTTTTTTCTTCTACCTGATGCATCTTCTTCGTTCTTTCCTCTTTAAGCTGTCCATTCCCGATGAAAAAAATGGAGCAACAATCACAAAACAAATCTGGTGGGGAGGTATCAAAAGAATTAGATGGATTTAAGAGGCCTTGTCCCACTCTCGCTCTCTTTTGCCCAATCTCTTTCTATGTCTGCAAGTTTTTTCTTAAACTTAGTCTTCCATCACCGGAATAGGCGCCGAAGACGACGAGGTCGGTGATGCCGTCGAGTAAGTGGGTGAAATATCGAGTTTGAAATCATTATTCATCCTCATTTTGGCCTGGATGTTTTAAAAAAAAAAAATTGAACTCAGCTCTACTGCGCGCAGAGCAGAACCAGACAGACACCGGAGACGGATAGCAGCAGCAGCAGCAGAACCAGTCTGGTTTTCAGGCAAGGGGAGGGCTGAACCGGCGCTTCAGTCTTGTTTTTCCGGCTAGGGGAGTGACGGCCGCCACTCCTTGCCCTCACGTCGCTTCGCCACTGCTCACCACTACCTCGCCAGCAACTTTGCTCTGGTAGTTGATGAAACTCCTCCCACCACCAACCTCTCTGTCATCGGCCATCTTCCTGTAACTTTCTCTCTCTCTCTCTCTCTCTCTCTCTCTCTCTCTCTCTCTCTCTTTGTTTCTCTCGATTGAGATCGAGCAGGAGATGTGAGACTAGAAGGAGAGCGCTGCTAGTGAGGGACAGAGTGAGCGAGAGGATTGACCGGACTAATAATACATAAGTTTTAGACGGGATAAATAACCGGGTGTGAGGGGTATAAAATAAGTGGGCCCGGATTAAATAGTCCGTTGCTTATTTCATACGAAGCTCACCAAACACTTGGCTTGTATTATTAATACTATCCGGTGGTACTATACGGTGTGTCAAACAAAGCCTAAATATCATAAGATAGTACGTAGGATAACAAAGAACCTATCCAAAATTTAAACGTGAATATCATAAACTAAAGTTACGTCTTTGTTAAAAACATGTTGCCTGATTGACCATCATGAGACATAAAATAAAATAAAAAAGTCTCACAAATAACGACACTAAAATTTCACTTTGATTAATTAGAACAGTGGTCTAGTTTTCACTTTGTTAGGAAGACCTTGAGACTAAAATTTCTCGGACTGTTGAAAACATTGGTAGTAAGTATTGAAAACATACATTTGCAATGTTGAAAACGTTGGCATGTTGATGAATGCTCACATAAGTTTTTCAATGCCCATGAAGAGTGAAATTGAATTTGGGAATGCAGGAGATTGTATTGTCAAAGTTGGATGTTGTAAATGTCAAATTGTAATAATACGAGTTGCTCTATAAATAGAGCACTCGACTGAAATCAAAATATATGGAAAGACATATAGCAAACAAAGATCAATAACATCAGTATCCATTCCTCCTTCATTTATTTGTCATCCTCTTGTGCTATAATTACAATGTGATACCTTACCTCTGCCTCGCTCCATTCACTAAAAGATTATCTTTCTAACTTTGACATATTTATAACACGGACAACAGTTGTTGAGTAAGGTTTTGATTAGTCGTATGCATCTTATTTAGTTGAAATCGTATAGACAAATGTCTTTTAAACTATATATATCCAGTGATTGTCATGATGCCACGTGGCCGAGTTTGGAATCCGATTGTACTAAGTATTGAACCAGGATCCTCGCCGGATCCATTCCCTAAGGATCTTGCAATCGTGTTCATTCATTGTATATCGTGCGATCAGAAATCATTTAAAATTTAAAATTTAAAATTCAAATATAAATAGTACCTAACAAAAACTGACCGCACGATATTTGATGAACGGACAAGATTGCGGGATCTATAGGATTCCTAGAGAATGGATCCGGCGAGGATCCTGGTTCCTAAGTATTAACATCCCCTTGTTCCTAATTATATATTATATACACCTTTTCAAAAATAATAATAATTATTATTATTATATATTATATACACAAGGGGGCATAAAGTTTCAGACATAAACATCACAGACGTGAATACAACAAGAAAAACATATAATACTGAATTAGTGACTAATGAAACAAACTAAAGGCAAAAGGAAGAGATCTTGTGCCCTAATTTTTGAATAGAAAAAGGCTGAAAAAGAAGATGTGCATACCAAACTCTGGCTCCAGTGCAGGACTTCTTTGAGATGCTTCAAAGCTATAGACAGCTTGAACGCACTGCTTGCAGCGGTGAACGGGTTTGTTGGGGCTTTCCTAAACCCTTAACAACCAATGCTTATCCCAAAAGTTAATCAAGAAAAAATTAATTAAAGAGAAAAGCACTGCACATTCAAAAGCTGCTTTTGAACTTTTGCTTCCATCTTTGATCTCATCTTCCTAAACTCCTTCCTCTAGGGATTTCTTAGCTAGGTACAAAGCATTTGGTGCAACTTTATCTAGCTACCAAATATTTAATGGCGACCAATTATGCTCTTTAAGCACTTTGATTAACTACATGCTGCAGTAATTTTCAACCTTTGCGCTGCATAGTTCTAAAGTCTCAGCAAAGTTCAACATATTTTTGTGAAAAAACTGGTTATTAGCTCTCAGTTTTTATGTTTGACTTGGGAGCAAAATGTACATCTATGGTTCTATAAATTCTTTGTACAGGATGTTAGTTTTTGTAATGTTATCGTCAATAGTGTATTGGTAATGTGTACGTTGCATATTTACATGTTATCGACGCCTTATCAATACCATATCGACAGTCTGTTCTTTAAGAAAGAAAATAATTGGTTTCTTGGGTCTATCATCTATTGCATGTTCTTCTGATCGCTTTTTTTTTTTCTCACTTCATAAAAGCACTTCATTGGCTTTAAATTTCATGGGTTTGCTTTCTAAGAGATCCGATAAATTGAGAGAAGTATCCTCCAAATCTTAGTTTTCTGTGGGCATTATTTTAAACAGTTGGAGGGCATCTTTTTGGAGGGCTAAAAGATAAGGTTGTGTACAGTACCACCAAGGAGAGCTGTTTGGGTCAATTCAAAAGGAGAGGACAATAACATTTATGCTTTTCTCTTAGTTTTACAACGTCTCGTTCCATACTAAGTCTTATCATTCAATCGCGACCCTCCATTTTAATCTTAAAATCAGCGGCCACCTTAGTTGGACTCCCTTTGTCCTACATTACTAGGGTTTTCTTCCACTATAAAAAGCCATTGATATTTTCATACCATTCCAACAACATATACAAAATCTTGCTTGTTAAGAAAACAAGAGAGAAAAAAAACCAAACAGAAGATGGGAAAGCAATCTTCACTCTTCTCTTTCTGCAACATATTCAAGGCCTGCTTTTCGAGCGGCAGTAGAGACGATGCATATTACTCCGACGATGGCGGTGTTTATGTTAGACGGAGAATGTGTCCCAGTGATGAGGACAGGGGAGGCTGGACTGCCGAGCCTGGCATTGACCGCAAGGCCACTGCTTTCATTTCCAGGTTCTACGCGAGTCGTGTTTCTGACCCCGAATGCCAAACTTTCGCAAATTGATCGATCAGTTACCATGTTTTAATTGAACTAGAAATTTGTAAAAGTACGCGGTTGATCAGACTAGCTGATCGTACTTCAATTCTTTTGTCATGCTTCCCTCCTTCCTCCGCTTCTTCTTCTTCTTCTCTTGTAATTTTGTTTCTTGGGAGTGTGCATGTCATCTGTGTGTTAATTAGTTACAAATAATGCAGATAATAAAATTGTAAAACATAGTTTCCACTTTCAAGATCTTTTTCTTCTTTCTTCCTTTTCCTTGGGCAGTTTCTTATAGTTAGATTAAGGTAAAATTTAGACTTAACTGTTGAAAGTAATGCAGGCGCACCGAGTGCGGGTAAAAAAAATAATGCACTATTAATTTGTTCTCTCACTAAGAAGTAATTTTTGCAATTCTCTTAACAACACCTCCCCCCGCCCCCCTCCCCCCTTCTCCGATCCATTATTTTATAGTCTATGAATTCAATAAAATCCAAGCGAAATCAAAGGGCAACAACAAGGCGAATTCTGCAGATCACATAATGAATATTGCAGATTCACCTTCAAATGCTAGTGGTTTATAAGAGTTTTTTCTTTTCTTTTCACATAAGTGATTTTATAACTAAACTGTAAGCTCTTTATGATAATGAAAATGTATATCATATGACGTACATACATACATACATACATATACACACACACACACACTCATATATATATATATATATAAAAATTAATTTTTTCTTCAACTTTTTTGGTTGCATCCCATGTTATTCATCTTTTTTTATCCTTTTTGGTTCTATAATCCATTTCCATGCAATTATTCAAAAATTTGGACCCAACAAAAAATGTGTAACTATCAACATGAGAAAATCTTGCACTGTCTACATTGAAAAGAGGAAAAATATTCAACTGTAAAAGCAACCTAAATGAAATTAAGACCCTTAATCACTACATAAGTAGCTCCGAAGGAAACCATTTTGGTGGCAGTAGCTTAATTAATCTGAGTTATATAACCACTTAGCATGCAGTTTGCAGCAGCTATACATTAATATGTCAATTCGCCAATTATTAGAGAGAAAGAGGAAAAAAAGAGCTGAATATCATGTTGATTTGGCAAATCTTTGGTTCCCCAGCTGAATACAAATCAAATCAAAAGCTAACATCATAATGAATTAAAGTTGCCAACTTTTCTTTTCCCTTAAGAATTGACAGAAAAGGACATTTTGTCCACTTCGAATAGACCAATGATATGTACCACATAATGTACCTGAGGAATATAACGTTAGAAATTTTGTAGCAGCATCTTATTTAATATCAACTTTTTGGTTTAATTTGCATGACTAGAGCAGAGAGTAATATTGTGAAATGGACCGATATGGGCACCGATTCTCTTAAGTTATTATCTCGAATGATCTCGGCGCTACTAGTAAATAATCACTTAGTTTTATACTGTAGATTTTTTATTAAATTTATTTATAGAAAAAGGGAAACAACTGGTTGCAAACCACGGTTATCCACATTTTTCGGAGGTCGGAAAGACTCACATATGCATAATTTTTTAATAGAATTATGCTCATTTATATTCATAGCTTGTATCGAGTCACACAATGCAAGCAAAGAGAGCAATAAATTTTATTTGGCTTTCATATAGTGTATATACAGCAAGCCATATCACTCAGAATAGTTTGATTACTACCAAATTATTTATTGACAACCAATTATACCCTTCAAGCCAAATTATGCCATTCAAAGCAATTTAGTAACTTACACTGGGCAGTCATTTCAACCTAAGATCTGAATAAATCTAAAATCCCGGTATTAAGTTCTCGGTTCTTTGTGTGAAATAGTTGGTCTTAGGTCTCAGTTATGTATGACTTCGCGATGGGAAGCAAGACCTAACTGTGTGGTTCTATAAGATTAAAATAATTCCTGTAACAAACAAAAAAGGCAACATACATTCTTTGTCAGTACATTTTGTATGTCATGATGATGATATTGAGAGATGCCATACTGACAACCCGTGCTTTATAAAAGAAAAAAAAAATATCTAGAGAATAAATGATAATTGTTCCAGTCATATTTAGAATAGGAATATGATTGTGAAAATCCTAAAGAATATAGGAAAATATCTTATATTCCTATTAGGTGTAGATTACCTATTAAATGTTATAATCCTAAAGGGAAAAGTATTTACATATCCTACTACTATAAATAAAGGCACAATGTGATGAATCAAACACACCTCACAATTAAATCAATCTCTCTTCTCTCTAATTGTGGCCGGTCCCCCTCTCTCTCTAAACCCTAGATCGTTCAATCAAATAGGCCTATAACACGTTATCAGCACGCTCTTGCTAGAAGCTGAGGAATTGACGCATCATAGGAGGAGGCTATCATCCACCAAATTCAAAGGCTTATTCGTTTTCTGCTAATCAGGTACGCTTAGAATAAAAGAAGATATTTGAAACGTCCACGAAGCATGAAAACATTCCCTATGATGCATGAACCCCTCTATGTTTATATTTTCCTTTCGATATATATATATATATATATATTGTATATGTTTATATATTTGTCAATATATATATATATATATATATTTGTTTCATGCATCGCACAATTAAATTGTTATGTGGAATTTGTGAGTCAAAGTACAAAATTAAATTAGAAGCATATTTAGGGTTTTCCTAAACCCTAAGGGATTTTGAAAAAAAAAAAGGGACTTGGACATAGTGTGGCACACCACCGCACCATCACTGTGCACGTTGAAACCAGGCCTCGGCCTGGGGTCAAATTGATGGGCCTGCAGCCCTTCGTCCGCTTGCACCTTGGCCTACAGCCACGCAACCAGCCCAGTTGGCTGGGTTTCCTTCCTTGACCCGCACGCTGCAACCTTTTTTGGTTGCTGGGCCTTGTGTCGCCCTAACCTGCATCACCTGCAACCAGCCCATGCGGATGGGCTTAGCCTTCCCGTTCAAAACCCACAGGCCAGCTTACGCTAAACCTGCCCGTGCCACCTCTTGGCCCATACATGAAACCCAGCTACGACTAGGGTTTCTCTCTCATTCCCGTAAGCTTTTGGGCTTACCCTATGGACCCGTGGCCTGTAGCCATCCCACAGGCTGATTTTAGCAGCTAACCCGAGCCCAAATTATTTTTGGGGCTATATTTTCAATCCAATAAAATTATTTTAAGGGTTTTTATCACAAATGGTCCTTGAAATTGACCCACCCCATCAAGATGGTCCCTGAAATTGAAAATCAATCAATGTAGTCCCTGAAATTGGGTGTCACAAATCAATGTAGTCATTCCGTCATAATTCCGTTAAAAATTATGTTATGTGCTGATGTGGCAAGTGACGTGGCACACTTTATATTAAAAAACTAATAAAATATTATTAAAAACTAAAAAAAATCATTTAATATTTTTTAAATGTTAAAATAATAATTAATTATTATAAAAATAAAATAAAAAATAAAAAAAAACCTTCTGTTCGTGCCCTTTCTCCCCCCCCCCCACCCTACCCTCTTCTCTCTCTTCTCCCCCATCCAGCTCCTTTCCTGCAACCTAGAAAAAAGGAGGAAGAAGAAGAAGAAAAAAAATAAAAATAAAAATCCGAATCTGCAACCCAGCAGAAGAAGAAGAAGAAGAAGAAGGAAGAAGATGAAGAAGAAGAAGAAGAAAAAAAAAAAAAACCGAATCCGAATCTGCAACCCAGAAGAAGAAGAAGGAGGAGGAGGAGGAGGAAGAAGAAGAAGAAGAAAAAAAAAATAAACCGAATCTACAACCCAGAAGAAGAAGAAAAAGAAAAAGAAAAAGAAAAAAAAATCCTTAATCTGCAACCCAGAAGAAGAAGAAGAAGAAGGAGGAGGAGGAGGAAGAAGAAGAAGAGGAAGAAGAAAAAAAAAAAAAAAAAAAAAAAACCAAGTTCGTTGCAACCCAGAAAGAAGAAGAGAAGAAGAAGAAGAAAAAAATATATATTAAATGATTTTTTTTTTTAGTTTTTAATAATATTTTATTAGTTTTTTAATATAAAGTGTGCAACGTCACTTGCCACATCAGCACATAACAGAATTTTTAACGGAGTTATGACAGAAGGACTACATTGATTTGCGACACCCAATTTCAGGGACTACATTGATTGATTTTCAATTTTAAGGACCATCTTGATGGGGTGGGTCAATTTCAGGGACCATTTGTGATAAAAACCCTTATTTTAATATTATTTAGCTTCTACAATCGACCCCGTATGGCCCGATTTATTGAATTAATTAAAAGTGACATGCAGTCCATTAATCTGATAATGAATCCAAAATTATTAACCTGAAGATTACTTTTGGACATTAACGATTCAATAATTTATTTTTATACTTTGAACCGTAACATACTTTTGTAGTAACGAAACTCTCACACTTGAGTTACCGACAAACCTCAAATCCACTATATTCAAATTAGTATATTGCATTCTGTGTTTCTTGCAGGAACCTTTCATTATGAACTGATTGTTCATAAAACTAAATTGAACCTGTAGTTTCAAATTTAGTGCCTTTGAAACCCGAAGTTTTCATTCAAAACATACCACATGAAACTCGTAGTTTTCATGCATAAATTAAACCAATACATGTCTATAGAACTTGTATGCTCTACGATATATATCTATGGCTTACCATATGACTAATCACGTTTTTTTCCCTCCGTCTTAGGGATGTGTCGAACTTGAACAAGCTCGATTTCATCGTTCTAGAAGTCTTTGAAAGAAACTATCTGAAGTGGGTACAAGATGTGAAGCTCCATCTAATTGCAAGGGGTATTAGAGCCACTATCGAGACACATGTTGCTGACAAACCTGTTGACAAAGCTCAGAATGCTATTGCAATGATCTTCATTCGAAGACACATCCATGATGCACTGCAAATTAAGTATCTTGCCGAGGAGGACCCACGCACCCTTTGGCTTGCTCTGGCCGACCGTTTCAACACCAGAAAGACATATACTTGCCTGAAGCAAGACACGACTGGCAGTATCTTCGCTTCCAAGACTTTAAGTCCGTGAATGAATACAACTCTGAAGTTTGTAGAATCTGTTCTTTGTTGAAATTCTGCAAAGTGGAACTAACCAAATCCGATCTCTTGGAGAAAACTTATTCGACCTTCCATGCCACCAATATTGTCCTGCAGCAATAATATAAGGCATATAAATTCACCAAGTTTTCGGATTTGATCTCTGTTTTACTTCTCACTGAAAAGCAAAACTAGCTTTTGATGAAGAATCATCAAGCTCGACCCACTAGCTCGAACGCCACGCCTGAAGTGCATGCGATTAATTCTCGCAACCATAAACGACGACAAAATCGTCGTGGCCATGGCAATGGGCGACAAGCCCAACCACGGGCCCAAGGTCAACAGAGTGCCGCACCTAAGGGAAGAATTGTGACCCAGCAGTGTCCACCATTGGCCCTTAGGCCCCAAACTTCAAGAACAAGGGCAAAGCTTCCGTTTAGCTCGCTTCTACTGAACTGGACATGTGTTATCGCTATGGATCAAATGATCATTGGTCATACGTATGCCGAGATTACCCTGAGGCTATTGCTAAGTATCATTCCCGTCGTGAGTCTAACTTTGCACATGTGGATCATCCGGAAGATGCAACTACATCAATGGATATATCGAACTTTCAGGAGGCGTCAGCGCCTATGGATGAATAAATTAGACATGTTTTTAGGGTGTTTACCCCTAGTGGCCGAACCCACTAGGAGTGCCCGGCCCTACCCCCTATTTTACTAGGTTTATGGTTTAATTTTGAACAATTTTTCTAAGTATTTGGAATAATTTGTTTGGTTTTGGTTTGCTTTGAATTGTGGATTGTCATTTGAATGGATATTGTTTTCTCGAATTGCTTAATTGAATGAATGGACTTATATTTATACATGTGACCAATTCAATCAATTTATTTATAGGTATGTCTAGTGGGGAAGTTAGTTGTCTGGCAGATGGTGCAACCACGCACACCATCTTGCGTGAACGACACTATTTCACTAACTTAATACCCAAGAAAGCTCTTTTAACAACTCTCTCAGGCCCATCCAACCTGATTGAAGGATACAAAAAAGCACGTATCATGTTGTCTAATGGTACAATCTTGACCATTAAGGAGGCACTATATTCTCCACGTTCCAGAAGAACGTTGACGAGTTTTACAGATATTTGAGATAATAAATATCATCTTGAAACCATTGAAGATAATGGTTCTAAATTTCATTGTATCACTTCATACGAATATGGCCAGAAGCATATTCACGAGAAGTTGGAACGTCTGCTGAGTGGGTTGTACATCACAACCATTCGCAGCATAGAAGCCCGCAATGTGGCCGACCCTATGCCTGAGTTCCAGGAAACTTTGTTGCTTTGGCATGATCGTTTGGGACATCCTGGACGTGACATCATGCGCCGTATCCTCAAATCTTCTCACGGGCATAAGTTACATCCCTATGTTGGACTCCCACCATGCAAATCGTGTTCTTTATGGAAGTTGAATACTCAACCCTTATATACAAAGATTATTCACAACCCCCCTACATTTCTTCAGAGGATTCAAGGGGACATTTGTGGACCTATCCAACCAACCTGCAGACCATTTAAATACTTTAGGGTGTTGGTTGATGCATCGACAAGATGGTCACATGTTTGCTTGTTGTCCACATGCAACGCCGCGTTTGCTAAACTCCTATCTCGAATCATAAAGCTAAGGGCTCACCACCCTAATTATCCGATTAAGTCGATTCGACTGGATAACGCTGGAGAATTTACATCACAGAATTTTGACGATTATTGCATGTCAGTAGGGATTGATATGGAACATCTTGTGCCCCATGTTCACATCCAAAATGGCCTGGCAGAAGCTGTCATAAAGCGCCTTCAAATGATAGCTCGAACTTTGGTTATGCAAACCAAATTGCCAGTATCTGCTTGGGCCTATGCAATATTACACGTAGTTATGTTGGTCCGCCTGAGGCCCACCGCTACTCAACCATATTCATCGTTACAGTTGGTCACTGGATACGAGCCTAACGTCTTGCATTTACGGGTGTTTGGGTGTGACATTTATGTGACAATAGCGCCGCAGCTACATACCAAAATGGGTCTTCAGAGAAAAATAGGAATTTATGTCAGTTATTATTCGCCATCAATTGTTCGCTACTTAGAACCCTTGACAGAAGATCTCTTTACCGCACGTTTTTTGGATTGTCACTTCGATGAAACAGTCTTCCTGTTAGGGGGAGATAAGTATGCTAACGTTCCCGTAGAACGTCGCGAATTGTCGTGGTATGCTCCCACTATGTCTCATTTAGATCTCCGCACTGCCCAGTCTAAAACTGAGGTGCGACGAATTATAGATCTTCAGAGCATTAGTCAAAGCATGCCGAATGCTTTTAATGATCTAGCAAAGGTGACAAGATCACATATACCCGCTGCAAACACACTTGCAAGGATAGATGTACCCCATGTACGTCAACAGCCTGCCTGGGAAAGCCGGACCATCCCCGAAGGTGGGGAGGCCGCACCCTTCACGTGGCAAGGTACATTGACAGCTAGCCAATCATCTGCTCCGAACCTAAAGCGTGGCAGACCCATTGGTTCAAAGGATTCACAACCCCGGAATAGGAAAATGGCACCAACTAGTGACCCTAGTTGAATCCGACCATTGCTCACTTATCCGTTCCAATGCATGAGGTTATTCTAGATTACGATGATGCTTCAGAAGAAACATGTCGGCCTCCCGAGAATCGCGAGATTTCGGTCCACTACGCAATATTAGATGAGGTTTGGAATAGGAATGAGATGATCGTCGACGATGGATTCACGTACTCAGTAGCTACTGACATCATGCTTAGCGATGACATTGAACCACGTTCCGTCGATGAATGCCGAAGTAGAACCGATTGATCAAACTGGAAACAAGCAATCCAAGTCGAACTTGATTCGCTCGCAAAATGTAAGGTATTTGGACCTATCGTTCCTACAACACCACGCGTAAAGCCTGTTGGCTACAAGTGGGTTTTCGTGAGGAAGCGTAATGAGTGCGATACAAAGCACGCTTCGTAGCGTAAGGCTTTTCTCAGCGCCTTGGAATTAATTACGAGGAGACGTATTCCCCCGTAATAGACGTTATAACGTTTCGCTACCTAATCAGTTTGGTAGTTTCTGAAAAACTGAATATGCAGCTTATGGACGTGGTAACCGCGTATCTCTATGGGGATCTAGATACGAAAATATACATGAAAGTTCCAGAAGGACTTCCATTGACTAGTTCAAATAGTTCTAGACCACGGAAGACTCTCTCAATTAGGTTGAGGATGTCACTCTACGAATTGAAACAATCCGGGCGGATGTGGTATAACCGTCTGAGTGAATATTTGACAAGTCAGGGTTATGTGAACAACGAATTATGCCCATGCATATTCATAAATAAGTCACATTCCAGATTTGCAATCGTTGCAGTTTATGTCGATGACATGAACCTTATCAGGACTCCCGCAGAGCTTGAGGAAATTTCTGCACACTTGAAATTGAAATTGAGATGAAGAATCTTGGGAAAACTCGATACTATCTCGGCCTGGAGATCGAGCATTGTTCGGATGGAATCCTAGTACATCAATCGAACTACACCCAAAAGGTATTGCGTCGTTTTAACGAGGATAAAGCGAAGCCTTCGAGCACACCCATGGTCGTTCGAACTCTAGATGCTAAATGAGATCCCTTCCGTCCAAAGGAAAATGAGGAAGAGATTTTGGAACCCGAAGTTCCTTACCTAAGTGCAATTGGGGCTTTATTGTACTTGGCTCAGTGCACTAGACCCGACATCTTCTTCGCTATGAATCTATTGGCTAGATACAACAATGCGCCCACAAGCAGGCACTGGAATGGTGTTAAAGACATTTTCCTTTACCTCAAGGGTACTACAGATTTGGGCTTGTTCTATACCCTCGAATCTCCGAGTGTTGCCGCCCCCTATGGTCCTCAGGTTGATTCTCGCCTTGTTGGTTATGCAGATGCTGGATATCTGTTTGACCCACATAGAGCACGTTCTCAAACGAGCTATGTCTTTACCGTTAGAGACACCGCTATATCTTGGAGGTCTACCAAGCAAACACTAGTTGTGACTTCGTCTAACCATGCTGAGATTCTCGCCCTGCATTAAGCATCGTGTGAGTGCTTTTGGCTAATAGAAGTCATAAAACATATTCGAAGCACTAGTGGTCTTACATCAGTCGTTGACCTTTCTACGACGATCTTTGAAGACAATGAAGCATGTATCTAGCAGTTGAAGAAATGATACATCAAATGAGACAACACCAAGCATATATTGGCGAAGTTCTTTTACTCAGACCAGCAGCAGCAGCATCAGAACATTAAAGTCAAGCAAATTCTTTCCCAGGACAACCTGGCCAATCTCTTCACCAAGTCATTGCCCAAGTCTACATTTCAGAAGCTCTTCCAAGGAATCGATATGCATAAACTATCTGAGTTGAATCGCTTGTAGTTCTCTTGTTTAGAAGTTATGTTTAACTCAGGGAGAGTATCTAGAAGCATACTCACATGATCTTAATGTACTTTTTTTCCTACGATTAGGAGCATTTTTCCCACTGGGTTTTTGCTACCTAACGAGGTTTTAATGAGGCACCCATCCTGGGATGATCATACTCCGTTGAGTTCACTAGTTTCATCCTGTTTGATGTTTGTGTTAGACATTATGCATATTTTCTTACTTTTCTCCTTAGCCTGTGGGTTTTGCCTATCTTGGGTTTTACCATAGCGAGGTTTTTGTGAGTTTTTACAAATGCGTACTTCAAATTAAATTTGAGACTCGCGATCACCCGTTGTGCCGATGACTTCATCAACTATTCTACCTTATTTGCTGAAGATCTGATGCGATGGTTTGTTGAGTATTTACACACTCAAGGGGGAGTGTTGTAGTCATATTTAGAATAGGAATGTGATTGTGTAAATCCTAGAGAATATGGGAAAGTATCTTATTAGGAGTAGATTACCTATTAAATGTTGTAATCCTAAAGGGAAAGGTATTTACCTATCCTACTACTATAAATAAAGGCACAATGGGGTGAACCAAACACACCTCACAATTAAATCAATCTTTCTTCTCTCTAATTGTGCCCCCCCCCCCCCCTCTCTCTCTAAATCCTAGATCGTTCAATCAAATAGGCCTACAACAATAATATAATAATACGAGAGATTAGATCAAACCTTCTGTGGTTTATTGGGTCTTTCATCTACTGCATTTCTGCTGATCTCCTTTCTTACATCAGTAAAAGGCACTTCATTAGCTTTAAATTCTATGCATCTGCTTTCTAACAGATCCATTAAATTGAGAGAAGAGAAGTACCCTCCAAATCTTAGTTTTCCGCAGTTATTATTTTAAAGACTTAGAGGGCATCTTTTGGGAGGGCAAAAGAACATAAAAATGGTAAGAAAAGAAAAAGGATTACCAAGGAGAACAGTTTGGGTCAATTAAAAAGCTGAGGACATTAACACTTATGCTTTTCTATTAGTTTTACAACCTTCCTAGCCTTTCATGCTAAGTCTTATCAGACAATCCTGACCCTCCGTTTTAATTTTAAAACCAGCAGCCAACTTAGCTGGACTCGTGTCACACATTAAGACCTAACTAGGGTTTTCTTCCACTATAAATAGACAAAATTACATACAATTGCAGCAACATACTCAAAACCTTGCTTGTTATTAAGAAAACTAGAGAAAAAAGCAAGCAGAAGATGGGAAAGCAATCCTCACTCTTCTCTTTCTGCAACATGTTCAAAGCCTGTTTCTCGAGTGGCAGAAGAGACGATGTGTACTCCGATGATGGCGATGTTTATGTTAGACGGAGAATATGTCCCAGTGATGAAGACAGAGGTAGATGGACAGCCGAGCCTGGCATCGACCGTAAGGCCACTGCTTTCATTTCCAGATTCTACGAGAGTCGTGTTTCAGATCCCGAATGCGAAGCTCTCGCAGTCTGATCAGTACCAGGTTTCAATTGAGCTAGAAATGTGAAAAGTGGTTTGATCAAGATCAGCTGATTGTACTTCAATTTTTTGTCATGCTTCCTTCCTTCCTTCCTCCCCTTCTCTAATGTAATATTTTCTTGGAAGTGTGCATGTAAACTATGTGAGTTAGTTATAACAAATAATACAGATAATAAATTGTCTTGTAAAACATACATAGTAATTTCCTCCTTCACACTTTTTTTCTGCTTTGTTTTTTTTTTCTTGGCCAGTTTGCTTATATATTTCCATTAATATAAACATATATAAAAAATTGACAGTACTAGCAACTTGTTGTACATGCACAAACCCAAGAAAGGGTGAACTCGCTAGCTAAACCAACCACAAGTCTCTTGCGATTATGTACATGCATATATTTGTTCGTGTGCCTTAATTTTCACTTGCATCCCTTATTATTTCTCTTTTTTTGTCCCTTTTTTTTAGCTTTATACTCCATTTTCCAATTCTTAAAGCTAGTCACATATCTATAAATTTGAGCAAACAAATATATGTATCAAAATTATATGGGTGAAAATTTTTCAGATGGAAATAAAATTATTAAAAGAATCCAAAATGAAATTATAGGGTCCTCAATTCACTGTCCACACTGGACAATAATATATGCAGTTGATTAGAGAACAATATCTGATATTACAAGCTGTTCCTGAGCAACCTCGAGCAACCTCATTTTTCTTATAGAAGCTTAAGTCTAAGTTTACCCAGATTGAAGGTAAATATCAAATTTTAAATTATTATAGAGATCAGACAGAAAAAAAGAGAGCTGAATTTCATGCTAATTTGGCAAATCTTATTGGTCCCCAGCTGCTATCAAAAGCTAACAACAAACTAAATAAAGTTGCCAACTTTTCTTTTCCCCAAAGAGAATTAAAGGAAAAAGAATTTTTTTGTTCACTTCGAAGAAAGCAATGATATGTACCACATAGAGTATCTGCAGGGAATATAATGATAGAAATGTTGTAACAACATCTTGTTTAACTTTTTTGTGCCTTGATTTGCATGAGTAAAGAGTAATATTGTGAGATTTATCTCAAAAGTCGTCGGTTCTATTAGTAAGAAATTACTTAGTTTTATTATGTGAAATTATGCTCATCGATATTCCTGGTTTATACGTATCGAGCCACACAATCCTAATAGAAAGTCTGAGAGAGCCGTGAATACAGAATATACTACGTACTCACTTGGCTTGTAGTCTGTGTACAGCCCACATTACTCAAAATAGTTAATTGTCACTTAATCGCTTCCACTTTCCACATCATTAGACTAACTTAATTAATCACACCCATTATGTTATTAACCATGAAATCACGTGATGTCTGCTGCCAATTCCAAATGAAGAAAAAACAACAGTGCCCTGGCTTTTGGTATTAAGATATCGACTCTAATGGCATACGGGAACCTAATGCTTTTGGTTTCCAACTCATGGCTAGTTCAAGCAAAACCAAGCACCTTTGAAAAAGCGGCCCTATATATATAAACTAAGACAAAAATATAAAATTGAAAAATTGCTAATTTTACTAACTCTTTGAAGATGAAACAAGCCACAAATCAACGTGATAAGCTAGGCAAGATGCCAGGCTAAAATACTAAAAAGTAAATCCTCTCTCTCTCTCTCTCTCTCTCTCTCTCTCTCTCTCTCTCTCTCATTTGGGTTCTGTTTCTTTTCTGCAGCTACTTGGAAGGAGAACCATCTACAGAGAGGATCCCTTCCCTTCACCCAAGTCCTTTTTACCATGTGCATCTTTAAACCTTCAAACCCTCAGCTATATCCACCTTTCCATTCCACTAATTATTTAGTTCCTTTGGTATTTGCTGGAGTATTGTAACTCACTAAGGGCTGGTGTGGAAAATGTTTTTAAATAATTGAAAGCACGTTTTTAGAGAAAATATTTTTGAAACTGATCCTTAATAAAAATGCAAGTTGATCTTAGAAAAATACTTGAAGTGTTTCCTGCAAAAAACACAAAATTCTTGCAAGAAACACTTCAAATGTTTTTTGATCCAAATAATATTTTCTCTAAAATCACTTTCAGTTATTTAAAAGCACTTCCCAAACGAGCCCTAAATCCACAAAAGAATCGGTTGAGTGAATTGTCTTTCTGATATTTAACTTGCACCCTTTTAATATAGTCAGTGACAGTTAATCTTTATCTGTTAAAAATTAAAATTCACAATTATAACTTCAAGTAGTACGTGTGCCTATTTTTTAACTCTACGTTAATTGACACGAGACAAAGAGATATATAAATCACAAGTTCGCTATATTAAGTTATATATAATAATAATAATATAAGGAAAACTAATGAAAATGGTTTGAAAAGTTTTAGTTATAATAAAAAACCATGTTATAAGTTTTGTTTAATGATTAGTACAAGGCCCATATTAAAGCAGTCCAACTAAAAATGGTCTAACTATAATAAATTATGAATTGTCGATTTTACCCCTAACTTTTTTAGGTTGAGTTCCAGATTTTCGTCGTTAATAGAGTTCATTGTTGTTTTGCAGACCTTCTTCTTTTTCTTTGAAAAAAAAATATAGATTTTCATGCTATTTAATTTATATTTTGTATTATTTCGTTGAAATATGATCGTCGTTATTCTTCATAGTGTATTTGAGGTAATGTTTTTCAATTTTTCTTCGTCAGTGGAGTTGATCGTTTGTTTCTTCAGAAAATAAATTTGAGATATGCATACTATTCAATAATAACGACGGGTCACTGTTTTTGGACTGTAAAAATAAACTGTTTCTGGATTTTAAGTAACATTGTTTCTGGAATTTAAGTCACTGTTTCCAGAGATAGTGTTAGTTTTTCCAGAGACAGTGTTTTTCCAGATAAAGTGTTAGTTTTTCCAGAGACAGTGCTAGTTTTTCCATAGTTTTTCCAGAGACAGTGTTAGTTTTTCCAGAGACAGTGTTAATTTTTCCAGAGACAGTATTAGTTTTTACAGAGACAGTGTTAATTTTTCCAGAGATAGTGTTAGTTTTTGCAGAGACAATGTTAGGTTTTTCCAAAGACTATTAATTTTTTCAGAGACAGTGTTAGTTTTTTCAGAGACAGTGTTAGTTTTTGCAGAGACAATGTTAGTTTTTCCAGAGACAGTGTTAGTTTTTGCAGAGACAATGTTAGTTTTTCCAGAGAATATGTTAATTTTTCCAGAGACAGTGCTAGTTTTTTCAGAGACAGTGCTAATTTTTCTAGAGACAGTGTTAGTTTTTACAGAGACAATGCTAATTTTTTCAGAGATAATGCTAGTTTTTCCAGAGACAATGTTAGGTTTTTCCAGAGATAGTGTTAATTTTTCAAGAGACAGTGTTAGTTTTTTCAGAAACAGTGTTAGTTTTTGCAGAGACAGTTACGGATTCAAAACATAACGGGTCGCATTGTTTTCTAAAAAAGTGGTGAAAAAATCATACTATTTCCTAGAAATGTTTAAAATTAACAGTGTTATGAAAGTTGAATGTCATGGTTGAAGTCACTTTTCTCTCTCTTTGTCGTCTGCTTTTTCTATTTTCTTTTTCTTTTCCAGATTTTGTAATTGGGGAAGGTGGTTCTATCACAGGTAGAGATATATTTTTCTTTCTAGGTTTATGAAGAAATGGGTGCAAGGAATTGAAAATTTTGGTGTTTTCCAATTCCATGGAAAATGGATTCAGTTTGAGTGTCCTCCTCTTTGATTCAATTGCACAGCTTTTTTCTTGTTCATTTCTTCTTAATTATACTTTTGGAGATTGGATTCAATAATTTGGAATTTTTTTTCTTCTCAAAGTCTGGTTATTCTCTAAATCTGAATCTAATTTGGACAAGGAAATTCAAAAATTGATATATGCACCAAGAAGGAAGGAAGAAAAACCCAGAAAACGAAACGATGATCGACTCTCTGCTTGGAGCTGACGTGAGTTTTCTCCTTCATGAGAACAAACAAGTTTCAGACCTGCGCCTCCTTGTTGGGGTAATTTTGGAAACTTAATTTTGTTTCTGTTGGACTCTGTAATTCAACCCATATAGAATTGGAGGCCTCTGTCTTTATGGTTAATTTTGAGGGGCTTTTGGTTAAAGAAAACTATAGGGTGGTTTTTTATTAAAATAATCTTGGTCTAAGCTCTTTTCATTAAAGCTCCCAATAATATATGGATGGTTATGACTCAAGACTAAACAAGGTTAAGATGCATAGAAAAGTTTTTTTTATTTTTAAATATCTACATTAAGGGATGGAGGAGTGTATTAAGTCTCACAATGAACTAGGCATAATAATGTGGTTCAAATTTTAAGACAGTTCACTTACAAGTAAAGATAAGTACTACTAAACCGTTATACCAAAGGACATATGCATAGAAAACTTTTAAAACATATTTTTTTACCAGAATAGGATTCCATTAGAGAACCTTTAACGGAAAAACTTACAAAAAAATAAAAATGTGAAGTGGTTGGGAAACATTATCACCTAGAACTCTGGCCAATGCATGGCCCAACCTGAACCCGAACCTTTTGGCAATCCAAACCAAAATATACCCACCAATTCCCAAGTGGGTGATTCCCCAATAGTAAGGCTTATGCGTAGTACAATGCATTGGGCCAAGAGGTCACACAACCCACAGCCTGTAGGGAAATTAGCAAAGACACAAGAACATGGTATGGGATAATGTTGCCTCACTTCAACCGTTCAAAATAGGGTATGATATTTCACATATATCAATATTCTGATAATCTTTCGTTTGTCAACTTTCTTTTTTCATACAAAGCAATACGGGGATAGGGAAGTTCATACACATAAAATCAACTGTACAATAAACATTCTTAATCGCTTGAGTTATAATCTGTTATTTACTCTTTATTTATCCCATTAAAACTTTTTATTTTATATAAATGACCATTTAATCTAATAGCATATACCTTCTTTATTTTGCTCGAAAAAGGTCATGAGTTTAAATTCTGAAGCAAAAATGATCCTTTTCTCTATGACGGAGTCTTGGAGACGTCCCTTTTATTGTTATTTTTCGAGGAAAACTAATGAAAAAGATTTGAAAACTTTGAGTTTTAATGATAAGGACAAAATAAAGGGTAAAGTGAATAGTACCATGATTGACCTTTTAGTGTAAAAATATGATTTTTCGTTAAAATGAACAGTACCATGATTGACCTTTTAGTGTAAAAATATGATTTTTCGTTAAAATGAACAGTACCGGAAGCTTTTCGTTAAAGTTCGTTATTTTTCGTCAAATTGTCACCCCTTGCATGAAATTAATCCACGGTTCACAATGCTGCTTAAAGTTTTGGTAAAATATTAATTCTAGTGGGGTTCTAAATCAGCTGACCAATCAACTACACTCTACAGATTAATCTACACAGTTGAGGTCAGATCAGAACTCAGAACCATTAGTTTGGGCAGTGGCTTTGCAATTATGCTATTAATTATGTTCATTCAGACTACAATTCTGTTGGACTTGCCAAAGATTCTTTAGTTTGCAGAATTTTTAATTTAATTAATGGATCGCTCAGTGGAAAGAGGGGCTTCAAACTTCAAAGTTCAAAAGTTTGAACATTTGAAGAGAATCCAGTCCACGGCCTTTTACTGGTCGTCGTCATGTTATTATTCCTTTGAATGAATGAAATCCCTGCTGGCTTTGAAATCTACTGTTTTAGGGTTTAGTAGTTAAAAAACAACATGATAACGTTGTATACTTGCGCCACGTGACAGAACCCTAACCATAAACTCTAGAGTTCTGCATGCACAGATACAATTTAAAAATCGCAGCACGTCTATTAAGCCTAAACGCTTAATTATTTGCTTAATTACTGGATACTTTGAGTTTGAACCCACCAAATAATTATAGGGAATTTCAACACAACCAATAGTAGGGCAAAAAGCCCTATAACTAGCTAGAATATTTGCTTAATCCATAGCTAGAATGGCTTTTCCAGGAAATGAGGAGAATCGTTGTGACCAGGGGCCAATGACCCCCTAAAATTCCTTTATATCTCTCAATTGTTTTTTGTTTTATATTAAATAAGATGAAGAAGAAAATCACAATATCAGATATCAATAGAGGTGCAGAAAAAAAAAAAGGTTGATGTGCCCCTTTCTCAAACAACATCTCTCTCAATTGTTGTTCGAAGACTTTTTAATTTGTTTTAGATTTTGAATTTGTATGGTTAACTTACTAAGAGAATAGATTAGTAATAATCATGCACAATTATGTAATTTGATCACTACTGGTCAGTTACTATATGAGTTTTGCAAGACTAAATAATATGTTTATTAGATTGAATTAAACTATAAATTAAAATCCTTCTAGTTGTTAGGTTTACACATGCTCTTGTATTAAAACTGTTCTCTATATATATGTTATCATATGGAATCCTAAACTAAATGTTTTATATCCATAGGCAACTAGTTTATTCAATGAAATATGAATAATTTAATCAAAATCTAATTGCATGCATGAAGACCAACAAATTGGGAAGTAATTTTGGTGATACTCACACCGTCATAATTAAAGTGTTACTTTTTTTTTTTTTGTCAACATAATAATGTGTTACTAATTTACATATTATAATACAAATCAACGACAATATTAATATTTTATAAATCTAATACTAAACAAATACACGTGTTATGATAAAAGTAGACTAGTAATAAATGATTAAGCTTAATTAAGAGTTAATTTAGAATAAAGATCAGCCCAAGTGGGAACTAGGAGGTGGACATTGATGGAAGCAAATTCCAAATATGATGGTAATGTGGGAGCCGCTTCCATTTGCTTTGAGAGACAAATACACATGATTGTGTGGAGTAGCTAAAAGTCTCACAATCTGATAGCCTAAAAGTTGACGCAAATGAAACCAACCAAGACTTGTGTAGTACTGTATTTGCACGAACTTGGGTCGGGTTAGGCCGGATTAATTTGTTTGTTTGAGTAGTTGGGTTTCTGTCCGTATAATCCTGCACTTTGCAAAATCAAAATCCCCACTCGATCAGATGCATCCCGATCTCATTCACTTACAAAAACTTAGACCTCATCTCCTTTCCTTTGCACATCACCCCCCACCACCACTAATGGTCCCCATAATCTGTGTCGTTGTCTGTTCCCACTCAATTATTATGTTTGTCGTCTTGTGCTTCTTTTGTGACTAATCAGAGAAAAGGCCAAGCAAAAAAAAGGACATGCATCTTTAAAGGAAAAGGAAAAGAACCCAAGAAGAGAAAATGACGTGCCTAGAAATTAACATCGTTTGGCTCGTTACATGTAAAAATCAAATGATTATTCATTATTACGTGCATATGAAGAACTTATTCTTGATAACATTACTATAATAAAAACTGAAAATATGACTTTAACTCCTCAAATTCAATTTTTTCCATATAAAACCCGACATAATTTTTTTACTAAAAAAAAACCCAGTGACTAGGATCCACCTAAGTGAATTCATTAATTACATATTACTTTACACATATTACATTTTTTAGATGCCTAAAATACCCCTATTGCATATTTGATGTGCATAATTAATTCTATGTAGATTGTAAAGAGAGAGTTAATGATTTTGCAAAAAGAAAAATAAGAAAACTAAGACATTAATGTTAAAAAATTCATTGCATATTAATATCAAATATGAGAATTGGCTTAATTCTATGTATCTTGCATTATGAGTTCATATATATATTTTCACAAAAAAAAAAAAAAAAAAAAAAAACCTAATATATGTAATAATGCATAAAAAAAAAAGTAATTTACCTACCATGTACAAAAATGTTATTTGATTCAAAATGTGTGTGTGTATATATATATGTATATATGTGTGTGTATTTATATAATTAGACCATATTAATTTACCTACCTACTATTTGAAATGTTCATTTCCAATGATGCAAAATATTGTATACCAACAACAAAATATTGCATAAACTTAGGAATTGGATCATGCTTTTGATTTTATCTTTTTACCTACAAACAATCATATACATAATATGTAACAGCCCGTCCCGGAGATTTTGTACGGCGGACGTGAAATGACGAAAATGCCCATATGCATTAATTAAGGTATGTGTGTATCTACATTGGGAGTTTGGTTGGTGGTAATTGGATCACACACAAACACATTCACACTCTTTCTCTCTCTCACTCCCGCACTCTCTCTCTACCTCTCAGACCTTCTCTCTCTCTCCCTCTCGACTTTTGTATGGACAAACACCAAAACCCGTCGAAACTTTACAGATTGTGGTAAAAAAGGACACCATTGTGTTCGTGAAGCTCAGATGAGTTGATTGGTACCCATTCCAGGTAAGGATACCTTCGAAATTTCATGAAACCGAAACCTCAATTTTCATGCACTGTTCATATAGACGTAAAATGTTGATTTTTAGGAAAATTTAAGCTCATCGGGAGCTTAAGGAGGTCCTAAGGAGCTCGGAGTGCTTCGTTGGATGGAATTGGACGTCGGGATCGTGAGTTTCGAAGTTTGCCGGTTTTCTTGAATTTCTCCGGTGAGATCCCGTGATTTTTGGAGCTTCAAAGAGGTATAAATGTGTTCTCCTTGTTGTGGGCTTCATTTTGATATAAATTTCATGAATTTTGAATGAAAAATGAGTGAGATATGACGATTAGAAATTTTACCTAGAAACCGGCGAAGTCGCCAGCGACCGGCGTCTCGCCGGAAAAGATAGGAGTATATTCCGTTAAAGTTGACGGAATATGCTAACGTCGTCAGTCAACTTTAACGGTATATGCTTGCTTTTTAGACAAAATATTCCTGACGGCGTTAACTGATGCCATCAGTGTGCCAGGCACGTGGCCGCGCATGGGGGGCGTGTCTGGCCGTGCCTTGGCAGGCGCGTGAGGGCGCGTGGGTGATCGAAAAATTATTTTAAAAATATGGGGATGTTTCTGAGGATGAGTAGGTCTCAGTGGTATATTCATATACCCAATTTGAGCAATATATGAGAAGTTATTAGCTTGTGTTGTTTATGTGCGTTAATTAACGTTATTGCAGTTATTTCTCATATAGGCGAGGCCTATCCGGAGGACGAGCGTAGCCAAGCTAGATACGGGGGTTACGACCCGTCTACATACCAGTGAGTAGGCTTTTGTTTTCTATATATATATATACTTGACGTTTTTCCCAGAAAACGTACTTTAAAGGAAAGGTGATTTAAATGCCATGTCATACATGCATCATATTTTAGTATATGCATTATCATGATTATGTATATTGTTGCATGGTGCTGCGGAGGCCCAGGTAAGCTCCAAGTAAGTATATTATGCTGTAAATGGTTGTGATATGAAATGATGTTTATGTTGAGATGTATTGAAAGCTTATAAACCTGCACCCCGGTGTTAGTGCTCCCGCCCAGGGCCAGGGCATAGTCGTTCACGTGATGTTCACCTCCTGCACCACACGCTTACCTTGGATCCAAGTTAGGTGCATAGTCATGTCGTACAAACCACTATAGGTGGTTCCGACTCGTAGGTGACCCGCGATTTATCGCACAGTCTTTACGTGATCGTAGCACTAGAGCGTATTTATTTACACCCAGTCTTGTCGTACAGACCACTACAGGTGGTTCCTACTCGTGTGCAGATATATTGCCGTACAGGTCACTTTAGGTGACTCCGGCTAGATGGAGCGATGAGCTATATAAATTAACCGTACAGGCCACTGCAGGGGCTCCGGTTAATATGTTATTTCATTGAGATTACTTTACTTGGCTTACATATGTTATATTGTGACATTGAGCATGGTATATGCATGGCATACACATATGGTTTCAGATATATTGAGCATGGTTTTGAGACTTATATGTATGTATACTATTTTCTGGGAAATTATACAGGTTTTCCAGCGAGGGGTTAGAACTTTGAGATATGAAATGATTTTAGGAAAACCTTGTTTTTGCCCACTCACGTGTTTTTGTTTGCGCCCCTCCAGGTATTAGGTGAAAATTTGGTTGGTGGTTTACGAGGATACAACGGAGGTTCTGACAGACCATCATTCATGTAGGACCACCTTTAGGTGTTGTTTAATTAGTACTTTTGCTTGACTGCTCTTAGGCTAGTTAAGCTCTGGTTGTGTATTTCACACTTATTCTCGCACTAGCACGCTATCTTAGTTAGGATTGCTAGTTGCTTGGTTTTAATTTATTCGTATTTCCCTTCTTAATCTTGCTTCCGCAATGTGCTTATGGTTACGTCACGTTCACGTGATGGCCAGCATACCTTGATTTAGATCAGGGTGTGTCATATTACTTTATATATTTTTACCAAAAAACGTCCCTAATATGCTAATACATGTATAATACATGAAAAATAATTTACGTACCATGTATACAAAAATGTTATTTGATTCAAAATATATAATCTATGTTTTCTCAAAAAAAATTAAAATTAAAAATTAAAAAAAAAATATATATATATATATATGTATAAAATCTAGGTGTAGTATATATATTTTTTATATAATTGGAACAAATTAATTTACCTACCTACAAATTAATTTCCAATAATTTACTTACAAAAAATTGTGACAGCCCGTCCCGGAAAATATTGATTTTATAATTTATTAAGTGATTTTACGAAAATGCCCTTTGAGGCACGCGCATTGTTCGAGATTAATCGTTGTGTCGTGCCATCTAAGATTTGTTTTCTTGACATATCCTCGTAGTACTCGTCACTACGGACGCGTGGGCGCAAGTGGTTCGTGATTTGGAGTTATAACGAAAAAGATATTAAAGTTTGAAGTTTGGGCATTTTGGGAATTATAAGAATAAAATATGGAATTCTTTTATGGAAATGGACGGCCCAGATTTAATGAGGAATTAATGGATGGCTAGGATTGGAAGAAATGAGTTTATGTGTGTGTGTGTGTTGTGGCTGGCGGAAGAAGAAGGAAGAAGAAGGGGTTGGGCAAAATCTGCCCAACCAGAGGACGAAGAAGAGAGCTTCAGGAGAGAAGGGAGAGAGACTGACGAATGGGGAGAGGAGAGAGGAAGAAGCCCAGCCAATCGGAACAGGGGAAAGGAGGAAAGGAGGGAGAGTGTGGCGCGGGGGATCGGCCGGATCCCCTTGACCCGTTTTCGGACCCGGTCGGCACCCGTGTCCATGTTCGTCGATTTCCACTCGTTTTTCCGGCGAATTGATTCAACAAACCTCATGGGAAACACTCTAGGACCCTTACTCTACCCATTCCACCTCAAATTTGGAGAGATTTGGTTGTAAAAATGGAAGAAACCGTGCAAAAGGGGGCGCACGGGTTGGGTTCATTTCCGCCACGATGTGAAGCAATTTCTTCCAATCACCACCACCCATGGCATCCTCTTGAGGCCTAGAACAAAGCCCAAGCAGTGGTTGAGGCGTTGGAACAAGTTTGGAGGTCGAATTGGAGCACACCAAACCTAGGGTTCCGACGGGTTTTGTTGGAATTGGAGGCTTTGCCGACCGAATTGGCCTTGTCCACAGGTATGAAAGTTGTTCTAATCATTGAGATCTTCATTTCTGTAAATTTTGGTAATTTTTGGAGATAGTTGGATTTTCCGGCGAGCCGGGGCGGCCGACCGCCACCCACGGCGGCGCGTGCGGCGGCGCGTGGCCAGTGGGCCGCCAATGTCATTTTAAACTATATTGGATGTCCTGAGTTCAGTTTTGATAATGGCTTAACGTTGGTTGATCATTTGGACTTAAATTCGTTAAGATGCATGGTTAGGCCAAAATATGAATTGACGATCCGACCGTTGGATTGTCACCAAACTTTGATACGTAGTAGTACGTAATATTTGAAGAATGTAGGAACTTACAGATCGAGAATCCGATTTACGGATCTCCCGGAATTGGAGTTGTAAGTTCATAAAATATAATGTTAACCGTCACTTAGTTCGACAATTGACGGAGATCCGACCGTTGGATGGTCATGAAATTTTAGGATGTTGTTCTAGAGATTTATTGTGGACCTCTGGAAGTTACGGATTGGAAATCTGAGTTGCAGATCTTCCGGATCGAACTACATAGTGACGTGTTTTATATAAGTGATATATTCTATCGATATGATTCTGAGGCATGATTTGATGGTTGTTCTAGGCGCCGATCGTCATGACGCCTTGATGTGTTGTGCTAGGGAGTTGCAGGGCAAACTCCAGGTGAGTGGGCAGTTTTGTTTTCCCTATACACCTATATACTTATGGGTTTCCCAGAAATCGATTTTTGAATGAAAGTATATTTTGAAATGCCATGCATAGATTTATATGAATCATGTGATTTGAAATGCCATGCATAGAATTGATATGAGATATGTGAATTGATAACTATATGATGCATATATGTGAATTGGTGCTGCGGACGCGCAGGTGAGTATCAGGTGAGTTACATTTGGTGCATTGAATTGTTTGATGAGATTTATGTTGATAGCTCATAACCTGCACCCCTGGTGTTAGTGCTTATGTTATTCACCCGCATCACACGCTCACCTTGGATCCAAGTAGATGCTAGTCGTACAGACCACTGGAGGTGGTTCCGACATGCTAGTCGTACAGACCATTAGAGACGGTTCCGACTAGTAGGTGACCCTAGATTATGTGCGCAGATGATTGATGAGAGAAGCACTAGAGCGTATTATTACACCATCCGAGTCGTACAGACTACTACAGGTAGTTCCGACTCATGTGCAGCGTAGTGCCGTACAGGTCGCAGTTGGCGACTCCGGCAGTGCCGTACAGGTCACAGTTGGTGACTCCGGCTGGATTGGATATTGAGCTTTAGAATCAGCCGTACAGGACCACTGTAGGGTCTCCGGTTGATTTATTATTTCACCTGATTTATGTTGATGCATCCACATTATGTTTTTGGCGCATGGCATGGCATATTTTCTGAAAAGTGATAAAGAATGGTGTTTTGAGATTCTTGAAGCTATATATATTTATATATGCTATTTTCTGGGAAAGTATACAGGTTTTACAGTGAGGGGTTAGAACTTTGATAAAGAAAAGATTTGAAAAGACTTGTTTTACTGACCCACTCAATTTTGTTTTGCGCCCCTCCAGGTTCGAGTTAGAGCAGAGCTTTGGTGGCCACGAGGAATCCAACGGTATTCTGACAGAATTCACAATGGTATTTTTAAGCTTCCGAACTGTGTAAATGGTTACGTCACTCTCACGTGACGGCCAGCACGCCCTCCTTCGGGACGGGGTGTGTCAGTTGGTATCAGAGCCTAGGTTGTAGTCCTGTACATCTTGAGAATTCTCTAGTGTCTTCTGTCAGAACAATACCGCCTCGTAGAGAGCCACGTCGTTTAGTTGAGTCTAGTTTTCCCTATTTAGCTCAGTTATGGGAAGCTAGTACTAATGTGACTGAATCTATTATCCAAAGGATTTTTCTCTTAGGACTGGTTATAAGTTGATGCTGAATCACTTTATGGAAAATGAATGACCTGAGGGAGCAGGCCGATGGCTTAATCATTTGGAAAAGTTGTTTCAGATTATGCAAGTTAAGGAAATCTTTCTTTTGACGGTAGGTCAAGACGACTACCTGGTTTCTGAGTATTGAAATTGCATCCGGGTGGAGACAGGAGTCTTGTATGACGTCACCTGAGGAAAGAGCTAATCGAGAGTTATTTAAAGAATTGTTTAAGGAAAGGTTTAGTCCTTCGGCATATGTTGATGGTGAGAAGCGATAGTTTACAATTTGAGACAAGGAAAGATGACGGCAAATGAGTATTATAGAAAGTTTACGGAGTTGTCTCGTTACCATACAAATATTGTTGAGAATCGAAGACTCAGAACTTCAAAAGGAAATAAGGCTAGTTCTAGTTCTTCCAGCTGAGGTTTTAGTGCCACTGGTCAGAGGTATGGTGGTAGATTCACAGGTGATTCAGATAGAGGGAATGTACCTTTGTGCCGTAGGTACAGTAATGGACACTTGGATAGTGTAGACAAGAAAGCAATGGATGCTTTACATGTGGATATATGGAACATAGAGCTGCAAATTGTCCCTAGAATCAGTAAATGCTTCCGTAGTATTCTTTGCCACCACTAGCGCTGATCCATCAGGTACTTGGATCTAGTAATTATGGTTAGATGAGCCGTGGTGTACATGATTAGAGTCGTACAGGTCACAAGAGGTGACTCCGACTTATATACTAGCAGTGATCGATGAGTTATGAGTACAGCCGCACATGCCACATTAGATGATTCCAGCTGGGTGGACGAGCTATAGATTCAGCCGTACAGGTCATACTAGCTGACTCCGGTTGATATATATTTCTTGGTATTGATGATGTTGCCAAATAGAGTAATAATGGAGCACAATCGAGGCGTGTATATGTATTTCTAATGAGAGACAAGATGGTAATATTGCACCCTTGGGGATTATTGCTTACTTATCGAGACAACAGTGAGTTATCGTTATTGCGGGCTGCAGACCGTAATATCCATAACTTATTGTTGGATTCGTTAAGCGAGTAAACAAGTAGGTCATCCTACGTTAGTATGGTGTTATTCAGAGTGTCCAATGATGGTGAAAGATGTTGTTATGCCTATGAATCTTATCCAATTGGATATTGTGGATTTGATGTGATTTTTGGCACAGATTGGTTGCATTATGATCGTGGCAAGATAGATTGCTACGGGAAATCAGTTACTTTCCATCGATTTGGATGACCAGAGGTCACTTTTTGGGGATGCAAAGTGGAGTGAGGTATGCCGTTATTTCTGTTGTGAGAGCAAAGAGATTGTTATCGAATGGCTACCTAAGATATTTAGCTCATGCGGTACTATGATGTTGCTCTGAGTAGTGTGGAAGAGGTCTAGGTGGTTAAACATTTTCCTGACGTTTTCCCTGAGAATTTACCTGGACTGCCACCAGACGAAGATGTGGAATTCACTATTGATTTGTCTCCAGGTGTAAAGCTTATATTATAAATTGATTCATGATGAACAAAAAGAATTGAAAATTCGGTTACAGGAATTGGTTGATAAAGGTTTCGTTTAACCTTGTATGTTATCATGGAGAGCCCCAGTTTATTTATGAGGAAGAATGTGGACATTAAGGCTATGCTTTGATTATAAGCAATTAAATCGGGTGACGATTGAGAATCGTTATCCATTACCACGTATTAATGATTGTTTGATCAGCTTAAAGGTGCCTGTGTATTTTCAAAGATTGAATTAAGGTCTGGTTATTAACCAATTGAAGATTTCAGTGATGATGTCCCTAAGACAGTTTTCAGAACTCGTTATAGTCCTTGCGAGTTTTTGGTAATGCCATTCGGATTGACGAATCTTATGAGTTTGACGAATGAAGTATTCAAGTGAATCCTTAAAAGGTAATAGCGGTGGATAATTTGGAACAACCCCAAAACGGGACTGATTGTGAAGGATTTTTCAGTCATTGCCTTGCCTTTGACGAAATGGACGAGAAAAGAGGTTAAGTTTGAGTGGGATGAAAATTGTGAGCAAAGTTTTCAATAGTTGAAGTATTTCCTCACTCATGCACTTGTGTTAGCATTCTCAGATGATAACGGGAATTATGAGGTCTATAAGGATGCTTCCTTGAATGGTTTGAGATGTGTATTGATACAAAGATAGGGAAATTGCTTATTCTTCACGACAATGGAAACCTCATGAGATGAATTGCCCTACTTGTGATTTGAAATTTGCGACTATCATCCTTGCTTTGAAGTTATGGAGACATTATATTATTGGTGAAAAGTGCAAGATTTTTACGGATCATAAGAGTCTCCAATATCTGTCTACTCTGAGGGATCTTAGTCTTAGACAACAAAAGTGGATTGAGTTGCTTAGTGATTATGATTGCACGACCAGGGTGATCGTGCAAATGTTTGGGCTGATGTACTTAATATGAAGACTCTCGTGAGAATAAATGCCTTGTATGCTTGTTATGTTCCTCTTCTTGCGGATTTGAGATCTACTGGAGTAAAGTTGGAAATAGAAGAACGAGATGAAACCTCGCTTACTAGTTTTCAAGTTAGGCCTATTCTGATTGATCATATACTCGATGCCCAGAGGATTGATTAAGAAACCAGGAATTAATTGATGCAAAGAATATCGAGAAAAGAAAGACTTCAGAGTTCGAAAATCAGATGGCGTACTTATTCTTGAGACCTGGATGTAGGTGCCTAATGAGATGGAATTAAAGGAAATAATTTTGGACAAAGCGCACTATTCAGCTTATGCAATGCATCCCGGAAGTACTAAGATGTATCATACTATTCGATCATTTTACCATTGGTTGGGTATAAAAAGAGAAATTGCTGAGTAGGTAAGTATGTGTATCATTGGTCAGCAGGTTGAAGTGGAAAGAAAGAAGTCTTTTGGATTGATACAGTCACTTTCCGTTCTTCAGTGGAAAGGGGAAAAACATTTCTATGGATTATGTGTACAACTTCCTCGTACACGAGATGGTTATGATGGAGATTGCCTACAACTACAGCTTTCAGTCGAGCATTAGTATGTCGCTATTTGAGGCATTTATTGGAAAAGCTTGCCGTACACCTTTATGTTGGTCAGAAATAGACAAAAGAATTTCTGTGGGTCTTAAGATTTTGGATGAGTCTACTCGGATTGTTCAGGTGATTAAGTCTAACCTGAAAGTAGCCCAGGAGCGGTAAAAGAGATTAGCAGATGGATGTGCCATTAATCGAGTGTATGCTGTGGATGATTTCGTATTTTTGACGTTCTCTCCTTAGAAAGTGTGATTCGATTTGGGAATGAAGGTAAATTAAGTCCTAAGTGCATCAGACTTTATGTGATCACCGAGGGAGTCGGTGAAGTGGCTTACAGGCTTGAGTTGCCTCTAGAGTTGTCGTAAGTGCACGATGTGTTTCGATGATTCGACATTATGTTTTAAATCCTTCACGTGTGAGATATCCTTAATCATTGGAAATTTATCCGGATTTGACTTATGATGAGGAGCCAGTGACTATTTTGGATTGGAAAGACAAAGTTCTAAGAAATAAGATTGTGAGCTTAGTAAAAGTTTTATGGGGGAATCATTCAACGGAAGAAGCTACTTGGAAGACAGAGGATCGAATGAGGGAGATCTACCCCAGGTTATTTTATGATTACTAATGGATTGATTTGGTTTTATGAATTTCGAGGACGAAATTCTATAAGGTGGGTAGATTGTGACAGCCCGTCCCGGAAAATATTGATTTTATAATTTATTAAGTGATTTTACGAAAATGCCCTTTGAGGCACGCGCATTGTTCGAGATTAATCGTTGTGTCGTGCCATCTAAGATTTGTTTTCTTGACATATCCTCGTAGTACTCGTCACTACGGACGCGTGGGCGCAAGTGGTTCGTGATTTGGAGTTATAACGAAAAAGATATTAAAGTTTGAAGTTTGGGCATTTTGGGAATTATAAGAATAAAATATGGAATTCTTTTATGGAAATGGACGGCCCAGATTTAATGAGGAATTAATGGATGGCTAGGATTGGAAGAAATGAGTTTATGTGTGTGTGTGTGTTGTGGCTGGCGGAAGAAGAAGGAAGAAGAAGGGGTTGGGCAAAATCTGCCCAACCAGAGGAAGAAGAAGAGAGCTTCAGGAGAGAAGGGAGAGAGACTGACGAATGGGGAGAGGAGAGAGGAAGAAGCCCAGCCAATCGGAACAGGGGAAAGGAGGAAAGGAGGGAGAGTGTGGCGCGGGGGATCGGCCGGATCCCCTTGACCCGTTTTCGGACCCGGTCGGCACCCGTGTCCATGTTCGTCGATTTCCACTCGTTTTTCCGGCGAATTGATTCAACAAACCTCATGGGAAACACTCTAGGACCCTTACTCTACCCATTCCACCTCAAATTTGGAGAGATTTGGTTGTAAAAATGGAAGAAACCGTGCAAAAGGGGGCGCACGGGTTGGGTTCATTTCCGCCACGATGTGAAGCAATTTCTTCCAATCACCACCACCCATGGCATCCTCTTGAGGCCTAGAACAAAGCCCAAGCAGTGGTTGAGGCGTTGGAACAAGTTTGGAGGTCGAATTGGAGCACACCAAACCTAGGGTTCCGACGGGTTTTGTTGGAATTGGAGGCTTTGCCGACCGAATTGGCCTTGTCCACAGGTATGAAAGTTGTTCTAATCATTGAGATCTTCATTTCTGTAAATTTTGGTAATTTTTGGAGATAGTTGGATTTTCCGGCGAGCCGGGGCGGCCGACCGCCACCCACGGCGGCGCGTGCGGCGGCGCGTGGCCAGTGGGCCGCCAATGTCATTTTAAACTATATTGGATGTCCTGAGTTCATTTTTGATAATGGCTTAACGTTGGTTGATCATTTGGACTTAAATTCGTTAAGATGCATGGTTAGGCCAAAATATGAATTGACGATCCGACCGTTGGATTGTCACCAAACTTTGATACGTAGTAGTACGTAATATTTGAAGAATGTAGGAACTTACAGATCGAGAATCCGATTTACGGATCTCCCGGAATTGGAGTTGTAAGTTCATAAAATATAATGTTAACCGTCACTTAGTTCGACAATTGACGGAGATCCGACCGTTGGATGGTCATGAAATTTTAGGATGTTGTTCTAGAGATTTATTGTGGACCTCTGGAAGTTACGGATTGGAAATCTGAGTTGCAGATCTTCCGGATCGAACTACATAGTGACGTGTTTTATATAAGTGATATATTCTATCGATATGATTCTGAGGCATGATTTGATGGTTGTTCTAGGCGCCGATCGTCATGACGCCTTGATGTGTTGTGCTAGGTAGTTGCAGGGCAAACTCCAGGTGAGTGGGCAGTTTTGTTTTCCCTATACACCTATATACTTATGGGTTTCCCAGAAATCGATTTTTGAATGAAAGTATATTTTGAAATGCCATGCATAGATTTATATGAATCATGTGATTTGAAATGCCATGCATAGAATTGATATGAGATATGTGAATTGATAACTATATGATGCATATATGTGAATTGGTGCTGCGGACGCGCAGGTGAGTATCAGGTGAGTTACATTTGGTGCATTGAATTGTTTGATGAGATTTATGTTGATAGCTCATAACCTGCACCCCTGGTGTTAGTGCTTATGTTATTCACCCGCATCACACGCTCACCTTGGATCCAAGTAGATGCTAGTCGTACAGACCACTGGAGGTGGTTCCGACATGCTAGTCGTACAGACCATTAGAGACGGTTCCGACTAGTAGGTGACCCTAGATTATGTGCACAGATGATTGATGAGAGAAGCACTAGAGCGTATTATTACACCATCCGAGTCGTACAGACTACTACAGGTAGTTCCGACTCATGTGCAGCGTAGTGCCGTACAGGTCGCAGTTGGCGACTCCGGCAGTGCCGTACAGGTCACAGTTGGTGACTCCGGCTGGATTGGATATTGAGCTTTAGAATCAGCCGTACAGGACCACTGTAGGGTCTCCGGTTGATTTATTATTTCACCTGATTTATGTTGATGCATCCACATTATGTTTTTGGCGCATGGCATGGCATATTTTCTGAAAAGTGATAAAGAATGGTGTTTTGAGATTCTTGAAGCTATATATATTTATATATGCTATTTTCTGGGAAAGTATACAGGTTTTACAGTGAGGGGTTAGAACTTTGATAAAGAAAAGATTTGAAAAGACTTGTTTTACTGACCCACTCAATTTTGTTTTGCGCCCCTCCAGGTTCGAGTTAGAGCAGAGCTTTGGTGGCCACGAGGAATCCAACGGTATTCTGACAGAATTCACAATGGTATTTTTAAGCTTCCGAACTGTGTAAATGGTTACGTCACTCTCACGTGACGGCCAGCACGCCCTCCTTCGGGACGGGGTGTGTCTATACCCCGTGCGTAATATAATATCTTTGTTTTCACTAATACATGGAGAATAATTTCCCATAACAAGAAGAAATGTAATTTTATGTATTATATTGAAAAATATTATATCATACCTATATTCATACAACAATAAAACGTGCCTAGTATATGTAACAATACATGAAAAATAATTTACCTACAAGTTAGAGAAGTGTTATTTGATTCAAAATATATAATATGGATTTAGTATAATTTTTTTTTTAATAATTGGAACAAATTAATCTACTTCCCAATTAATACAAAATATGTATATCACAAAAAGGTAAATTTTTGGTATGATATGGATACAATTAATGCAATACAACATTTTATATATTTTATTTCACTTTTTCTACAACTTTTAATTTGGAATAAATTTAGGGATTTGGGAAAGTGACATGGGTGTAAATAAATTGTATTAGTAGGTCAATAGTGTTCAGATGTGGCTGCAGATTTTAAATTTGGGTTTTTATTGAACGTTTATATGTAGATGAATTTTTATTTAGGAATCATAAAATGTAAGGATCAAAATCTAAAGCACCCTAATAAAAATTGTGAGAACATATAAACTATGATGTATCTATAAAGAAAAATAACTCTCCACGTGCAAATATACATGCTCGTATATAAAGTAGCAAGCCAAAACCGAAAACCTCTATTGAAAAGTTCTCTAAAAAAAATAACCGACCGTCAATTAGTGCAGAAACATGCAGTACTCTGTTTACATGTGAAAACTGCCCCCCAATCATCCATGGCAGTTATTATTTAATCAAAAGATCCACTTATATATAAACCACAATCATAAGTATATATTTTAGCAAGGGTAAACTGTCATTGAGAGCATGTGGGATTCAATAAACAAGCTAAACAAATCAATAAAAAATTTATAAAAAAAAAAGAAAAAGAAATTAAGAACCCGAAGCTAGGGATATGATATCAAAGGGGGATGAACTTTCACACTGCATGATTTTTTTTACACCAGAATTAGTGTTCAGACATAACAGAGCATTCTAAGTTTCTATATCGATTAACCATTAGACTATTGATTAGTTTAAACTCTGGGGTTGTTGAGAATCCAAGGAAGGCAAAACCCTCCTTAATTAAAATTAAGAATCCCTTTTCTTACTTACAATGTTGGCAACATGACCGTCTTGGTTTACTAGAAAAACACAATATGCAAAGAAGATCATGTGCCCGCTAATATGCAAATATTGCTGCCGCCTTGAGACTGCAATTAGTCAAATTTGATAATGCGTAATTAATATAAAACTAATTACATTATATGTTCCCATATAGGAGTTAGGAAGTGTGTGAATGCTTTTGTCAACTCATGATTAGAATCAAAGCATCACTAATGAGGTTTTAATATTAATCGAAGTACGGTTTGATGCCAGGATGGATTGATTTGATTATGTAAAATGGATTTGTGCATACATTAATGGGTTTAATTAGTTATAAGTAAACAGCATAGTTTTTTCTTTTTGTTGGAGCACACAATATGGTTGGATATGTGAGCGCATGAAAAATGTTATATAGATTCTCAGAGTGAGACTCTTTATGAACTTTCTGCTACATTCTAGTTTAACGTCAATTTCCATGCCAACATTTGTAAAATATTGCATCAAATATATGATGTGGTAGAGAGTACATGAAGAGTTTCCTTAGCATTTCTCATGAACGCATATATGAATATAAAAAGACTGCAAATGGATTTGGCTGTCTTGGTCAGTCTGTGTGCCTACCATTGCATGTGGGAGTCACAAAAGTGGAAGATAATAATGGATAACTAGGCCTGTCCCATAGTCATGTATATTCCACATTACTAAGCCAAGAATTTGCAGCATTGGGTTGGGGGCACTGGCTCAGTCATCAGTCAGTCACTCACAAATTTTACAGATTAGTTATAAAGATGAATTGAAGCAACAAACCAATGGGAGAGTAGTCCACAGACTGAATATGCAAGTGACAGACTGACAAGAAAAAAAAACCATTGAGATAGGAACTTAGGAACTTCTCCACAATGAGGCACGATGAATGCTGAATGATTCTTCAATTAAACATAACATCTATATTATATATAATAAAAGTTTATAACACATATTATGTTTTAACGGGACAAATAATGCATGTGAGTTATCCATGCATGTGCATGATAGTTTTATATAAAAATTATTTGGACGTGAGTTTTTATGTCATGTGGGAGATGAGTGACAAACACTGTCCAATTAATCCATAACATGTACTAAAGAATTTGAATTTCTTAACAAAAACTTGTCACACATGTTATGGTTTAATTAGATGGTATTGCCAAGTGATAAGAAAATGCCAGCCCAAGAAACAAAGAAGTCCCAGCCCAAACTTTCTCAATTACCAGGTAAAGAAAGGAGCAAGGAAATTGGTTAAATTGCATACATTGTGGGAATCATATAGGCCAGTTTATCAAACAGAAAGTTTGTAATGCAACAAAAACGTATCACACACGTTAAGTTTTAATTAAATAATGTATGTCACTCATCATGTCGCGTAATGAGAAGTCTCTACTTAAATTTTTTCGTATGGATAATTATCTACATATCTAGGGGGACATAGACTCAAATGATCAACATAAAGATTGTAATGCTATGTAATGTAATAGTAAAGTGACCAAAAGTCAATTAGGGCCATGAAAAGGCAATTTCATAACTTATATGACAAACGAAGAGAGAAAGAGAAGAAGAAGAAGAGCAAGAGTAAGATGGGCAAAGCAAATCCTATAATATACGTCACATTCAGAAAAGTAAAGGGATTCACGTGTAGAGAGTCTTAAGGGGACGAGAGGGAGGTCTGTTTGGGAGTGTGCGCCATGTGCTTTGGTGCAGTCGGCGACCTTGTTGAGATAATGAGATAAGAAAATATAAAAATAAAAGAGTGATGTTCCTCTAATCTCCAAAAAGCCCATCTCACGGATCTGGCCCCTCTCCTTCTCTCCACTCCTATATATATATTATCTTATATAATTATTGTGCCATCCTCCTCACACAGCTCCTGCATAAAAAGCTAGCTAGGCTTGAGAGAGATTTCAGTCGTCATCTTCGTTCAGATTACTGTATTCTAAACGTAACATTTTCATTGGAGAACACCAAGTTTTGAAGCATAAATGGCTTCGTGGAAGAAAACCATTACAACTCCATTCAGGAAAGCTTGCACTTTCTTCAACCAGCAGCCAGGAGGGAGAGACCAGAAGAAGTCTCAGCTTCAAGGTATATACAAACATATATTGTTCCTCTCCTATGTACTTCTCTTGTCAGGCTCTCTTGTCAGACTGTGAATCTGAACCGAATACATGGTTAATATATTCCCGTGAGAATTTACGGGGTTTGAATTCGCAGTAAGTCTAGCAAGAGAACACTACTACTCTCTCTTTCGTGTGTTAACCGATGTGAATTATCATTTATGGAACAGACTGAGTGATGTTTTGTTCCATAATTTACTTTGAACAGGGAGTGAAAGTAGTGTGATGGCTCTGCATGGAGAAGTGATGGCATGCGCATATGAAGATGTTCAGGTGATGTGGTCTATCCTGGACAAGTCCAAGGCCTCAGCCTGCAGCATTACTTCTTAACATGTATAGATAGCTATGGCTATCAGTAATTGATGCCAATATCTATCTCAAAAAACAACCATAAAAAAAAAGGGAGAGAGACCCACGTCAGCAATTAGCAGATATGTGCATACAATTTGGGTCAAAGCTAGCTTGCAACATTTTGGTTCTCATTCTTCTGGATCTGGTGTGCAAGATATAATTACTTGTAGATAGGGAGGTGCTGGGAGGGATGGTGCTTTTGTACTCAAACTCTATGGTGGCTACTCAAAAAAAGAGGAGGAGGGGGGATTTGTGAGGCTTTTAATTGTAGAATTGGCCCCATTATAAAAAAGTTTTTTGTTTAGTTTGTAATCTGTTAAATTAATGAATAGGCAATCCATGTGATAAAACATCACATTGAGATTATTAATATTAAACTTTAGAAAAATATTTTCATTTTCTACTTATCTTCTTCTTCTTCTTGTTTCTCTTGTAACTACTACCTTTATCTCTCCTTCGTGGTCCACAAGTAAGAAAGCTTGCACATTCTCAATTTTAAGATGATTTACGTGAAATGAAGATACTAAGATGGCAGTATGTCAAACTAATCACGAAAGATTATATAAAAATTAAAACAAAATAATATATGTGATAGGTTGGCAATACCACCACTTCAGCGTCCTATTTTAGTAAGTCAACTTCTGATGCATCGATTATAACCCAAAAACAAAATCCAAATTTTGCATTGTCAACCGACTTGTTTTGCTCTATAGTCCATTTTATTGGTTAGAAAATTAATAGAATATCTTAATGTGAAGATATTATAGATCTATTTTTTCGTATGGGTAACTGAATACTAAATATCCTTTACCCCGTTTCTGTAAAACCGTATAAATTAGTAGGAGAAATCTAACAAGGTGCATGGAATTCTAATGAAAATATCAAAAAGCTTCCAACTACTTTTTTCAGCGGTTTAATAGAATCCAACACATTGCTTTTGTAATAAATATGTATATGTTGTGCCAGATACACGGGTGGTGCATTAAATGTTATTATAAAAATAATGAAATACTTAGAGTTAAAAAAATTAACAGTTTAAAAGATAAAACTTCTCTCTATCTATTTAATGACATATACTGTACCATCCGTGTTCGACACACAATAAAAAATTTATCGTGCTTCTTGTACTTGCTAAAAAACAAGTTTTTATTTTGTCATTTTCAGAAACAATAAAAAGGAAAGTTGAAAACTAAAACGAAAGGAATACCAAGTACGGTCAAAACTTACGTCCATGATTTGCCTAAAATTGGTTTTGAACTTTTAATGCAGGGAGAAGTCAAAGCTGAGATTATTTTTTGGTATACCAAAAGAAACCGAACTCTTGACCTGTCTAACCCAAGAGCTTGAAGAAGCTTTAAGTTCTCCATGATTTAATGACATTGACGTTTTGGACGGGTAGTTTGACGGAGATATAAAAGAGAAGACGAGAGTCGATTTTTTCTTTATTACTCATTTTTAAAGCAAGGGACTAACCGAAAACGTTGAATAAACCGAGCGCAGTAACACACGAAGATTCATACAGCTGATTCTATATAATGAGAAAATGATTTGTTGTTGTTCTACTCATTTCTCAAGCAAACAAGACCAAAATCCTAAACAAATAATGGAGGAGCTAGCAGTGAAGCACAATTTGTGGAGGAAACTGGTGGAACGAAGAAAATGTACCAGTTGGAACGATCTGTCCATCAAAGGGACACATCCAGTACAACAATGCCGTCCTCCAAACTGTTTGTGTCAGGCAGTTAACAGTATTTTATCTCTCAGGATCCGGATCTATTCCCTAAGGATCCTAGAGATCTTACAATCGTGTTCGTTAATTGTATATCGTGCGGTCAAAAATTATTTAAAATTTAAAATTTAAAATTCAAATATAAATAATACTGAACGAAAACTGACTGCACAATATATGATAATCGGACAAAATTACGGGATCCCCAAAAAATGGATCCGGCGAAAATCCTCTTTGAGTCGGTGGCATTACGAAAAAGCCACACAAATCGACCTAAAATTTGATTTGATTGATTTCAGGAGTCAAAGCAAGGAAATTTGAGATATGGGTAGGCTCCATAAGCCATGATTGGGGCTTTGGATCGTCACTACTTTCACACCAGTGAACGTGACCGACATTGCAGGTACGGATTATGCTAAGGCAATGTGTTTAGAATCATCATTTTCGTATAATAATTTTAGAATATGAAATTGTCGGAATGAAAAAGTACCACCAACCTTCTTCTTTTTCAATCATCACTAAAACTTGGATGGATCTGAATAATTACTAATTAGGGGATCTGTCTTTTTCTTCCTTTAAAGATCAAATGATCCTATTGTGGCAAGTGGAGAAAAGAGGATCATATATCCTGTAGTTTGTAATGAAGACTAGAAGCCAAGAAAACATGCATTTTTAAGCATTTAAATGCACAATGTGAATTTGGGAATGCCTACGACCGTTGTATACAACCAACATCTCACATCTAACTCTTAACGTGCTGATCACGTGACAAGCGGATTTGAGAGGTTGGTTCTATACAATGGTTGTAAGGACGAATTTCTCATATATGGAGTACACTTTGCAGGGTATGAGCAATGAACTTATTATAGAACCAGAATTAGGGTAAAAAAGACGAATTTTTTTACTATGTAGAGAAATTAGACAGACATCTAGCTAGTCAACTACAGGTACCCTACTTCATATTACATCAGTCACAGATTTCTGACTCCTTGCTAGTCGCCTATAGGTGCTGGGCGCCCTATACAACAAAAATTGAAACCCTCACAGCTGTTTAATTCACCGAGCAATCCTTTCTTCTTTCGCTTGAAGGGCCTCCACTTCCTCGGTTGATAGAAGATCAACGATGGGTTCATATACGTCCCACTCCTTTCTTTTCCTGATACATTTGGGAGCAAAGTGGCAAACCACTATCAGTATTTCAAGTTTCACTTTTTCTAACAACTCTTTCAATTAAAAAAAAAGTTAAACACAAGGTACTGAATTAAATCATATCAATCAGAGGGCTGTCATTAGATAAAATGATGTTCCAAAGCTGGAGGGTGAATAAACCCTTGATATTGAACGCACACTATAGGGGAAGCTATCAGTGGACAAACTCTTAAGACTGCTTGAGCAATTTGGTACAACCTTGCACTGTCTTCTTCACTTAAGAGGGTGAATTTGGATACGTGTGTAGGAATTAACATCTATATGTATCTCAAAAGGTTAACATTCACATGCTGAAACAATGTATACAACGAAGAGTTTGGTTGATAGCCATTTCATTTTTAGTTTAGTTTTTCTTGATAGGGATAGAAGAAATGCATATATGGAGGAATGAGGAATGAAAAAGGGTGGAGGGAGGAGAGAGAAATGAAGGAGAATGTAAGAAACAAAAACTAGAAAAAGAAAACCTCCTAAAAATTGTTTTCGGTTTTTAGTTTTTAGTTTTCATTTTGAGTACTCTTCTATGCACATTTCTTCCAGTTCCAACTACCCTTCGTTCTTTTTTTCCTCCCATATATTTCCCTCTGTTCCTAACAAAAAGGTGAAAACTGAAACGAAAACTGAAATGGTTACCAAACAGGCTTTAGTTTCATCTTCCTGTTTCTATGGAGGATTTCAGTACATTAAACTTACAGAGTTGTTGATAGCAGATTTTAGTAAGTAGCCATATGCAGACGACCAAATCCTTCATTTATTGAAATAAGTATGACAGTACTAATTTATAGGTACAGAATAGAGGCCATAGTCTTTGTGGTCAAGCATTTTCCTCCTCAAAGTAGATCAAGACAGGAGTGAACTGGTGATTTTGTTAGGTTGACAAGTAAGAAAATTACAGTTCGATAGTGTAGCTATTCCGGGAGTATTAAGGCAAAAGAAGCTATAGAAAGTATATGTTCTTGGTCTTTGGGAGGCCAGTAAAAGGGTGGCTGTACCCTAATTGCAGTATTTTAGTTTATTTAACATACACCATGAAACTTTCCAATTGCAGCAAAAAAAAAATTTCAAAAAGTTAGTGTGGTAAGAGACATACCGAACAACACTAGATCTGTGACCAAATAACTTCACCAGGTCCAATCCAGTACTACCTACTTTACTGAGAGAGAGAGAGAGAGAGAGAGAGAGAGAGAAAGAGATAGGAGAATTAATCACACACAAATTATATAATAGCATGTAGGCTTTACCGTTTATTTTCTTCCTATCTTACTTAATTACATAAATTGTGCACAACAGCCAGGAAAGGGGAAATTTTTTTTATTTTGAAAAAAAACCACAAACCTGACTGGAGTATACTCAGCTGCGCGGCGTCCCTTCTTGTTAATTCTGGTTTCTCTTACTGAAGCTACACTTTGAACTACAATCTAGAAGATGAAATACAAAAGGACCATAGTAAATGAGTACAGATTAAAGTGTTCATTCACATAACTTGCGAAATTTAACTCATAAGGTAGCATAAATGAAAAGAAAAATCAAAGAAGCAACAAAATCTAACCTCATACAGTTGTTCTCTAATTGAAAAGGCAATTGCAGGCTGCAAAAAGAGAATATCTTATTTCAGCAAACTGAAAAGACATTAATGTTCCAACTCGACACAAACTAAAGCCTTGACCAAAATTAATTGAACTTAAGTGTCAACCAAATTTGCAATCATTCAAAAGTTCTTAAATTTTTTATAGAGTACGATGTCTTACCCCAACTTCAGGGTCTTGAATACCTAAGTCCGCGCAGAAAGTTTTAGCAAACTCTTCAGGATCACTTTCAAAGTTGTTCAAGTCCTGAAATCCATTGAACATGTACAAACCCACATTGTAAGAGCAGGGCATTGAAATGATAAGATAACAGAAGAACTCTTTGAAGCTTACCCATAAAAACTGGTCCCTAATGACAGTGCGGTTCACTCGAAGATCAAGCTGAGAATAGAACAACATCAATAATATTAAAAAAATGGAAAGGTTGTTACTTTCCATTGTAGATAACCATGTCATAATATGATAAAAGTTAACCTTAATCGGAACAATCCTCTCGCCAGTGTACATGTCTTGCCCCTCAAGTGATCGAAATTCAACAATTTGTGACTGATATCAGACAATAAGGTAATAACTAATCAGTCCCATTACGTATATAATACAAAATCTGATGGGGGAAATTATACATGGTTGAAATGCCAACCTGAATGGCAGAAGCAATGACTGTGATAAAACCCGGGGGAAGCTTCAAGTCTTTCGCTGTCCTTTTCGCAAACACCACAATCTCCGAGTCAGGGTCTGTCACCAAATTCATCAAACATCAAACCCCAAGTTTCAAAATTTGAAAAAAAAAAAAAAAAAAAAACACAAATAAATAAGAAAAATCCAAAGAACTACCAGATGGGTTCCAAGTGAAACAGTCTTTGAACCTTTGGCCGTCGATGTCGAGGTCCAAGCGAATAGGTACCAAATTCTGAGCTGTTGGCCTGCCCCATTGTGAAATTTGTCAACATAATCGAAAATTTCCCGGAAAAATTTCATCTTTTCCACGAAAAATAAAAGCTTTCCAGGAATTTGAAAAGGGCAATCCAAATCTTCAGAAAATTCGAAAAAAAAAGAACAATAAGAAGTAAGAAACTCACATCCTGAACTTGACAGGGCCTCTCGAGGAAGCCGACAGCTGGCCTTTCATGGCTTTCTCTTCTCTTTCTCCCTCCTTGCACCAATTTTTTGATTTCTTCAGTTTACTGGATTTCGGAGCGGCTGACATGCCCGACCCGACTCTTCGCTTTCTTCTTTTAGGCTCAAGTCTCTGAGGTTCCTTCTGCTTGTCTTTATTTGCCGAAAATACCCTTCCAAATGCGTTCTTCCTTATTTTATTGACGGGCTCACAAGTTAGCCCAGCAATTAATTGGATTGGGCCGATGCCGGTCATACCCGCCAGTTGTGGATTAATTAGCCTCTTGAGTTTTAACAAAAAATCATTCTATAACTTTATTTAATGTTAAGGACAAAACAAAGAAAACAAAAAACCAAAAAAACCTAACTAAAGGCGCATGCAAAGAGCATCAACCAATCATTCAGTTGCATAACCCTTTGACATAATCCAAGCATATTTTATTCCTCTAAAATTAAAATTTCAAATTGAAGTGGGTTCCATTCGATTCAGAACCACATCTGGGGTGGTATGGATGGGAGGAAGTCGGTCAGGTGTGGGTTTGGATGGTTGGGGGTAGGGGTGGGGCAACATCATTGACAACATCATTGGACTCATCACCCATTTTTCTAGTAATGGTATTGACCGATTAGCCATGCATGACTTTAATGGCATGGACGTTGATCTTTATCATGTTTTTTTTTTAATCTTTTTATTGCATTTCGGTGAAAGAACTTGAAAATCTGGGATGAGCATTTACCGTTAAGTTTCATAAACAATGTAGTATCGTTAAGTTTCATAAACAGTGTTGTACCGTTAAGTTTCATAAACAATTTAGTACAATTAAGTTTCATAAACAGTGTAGTAAGTTTAATAAACAGTGTAGTACCATTAAGTTTTATAAACAGTGTAGTAAGTTTCATAAACAGTTTAGTACAGTTAAGTTTCATAAATAGTGTAATAAGTTTAATAAACAGTGTAGTACCATTAAGTTTTATAAACAATGTAGTACGTTTTATAAACAGTTTGTGTGAGGGGCGCGCGGGTCCATGTGTCAGTTTTTTTTTTAAATATTAAAATTATGTCTTTTTCATTAAAATATAAATAAAAAATTTGTCATTTTTATTAAAATTTAAGAATTTTTCATTAAAATTTAAGTTTTTTTTCATTAAATAAAGTTATAGCATGCTTTTTTATTAAGATAAACTTAATCTAAGCTTTTGTCATGAAAGTTTCTTTTTTTATTATCTACAAGCCAAATGTTAAAAGAACAAGGGAACTTTCATCAAAAGGATTTGGGCTAAAAAAATTTTTAACAAAAAAATCATGCTATAACTTTATTTAATAAAAAAAAATTCAATATTAATAAAAAAAACCATTAAATTTTAATAAAAATGGCAAAATAACTTAAATTTTAATGAAAATGACACGATTTTAAATATATAAAAAAAAACCTAACATGCAAGATTTGTGCTTCCATTACATACACTATTTATGAAACTGAACGATACTACACTATTTATTGGTCCAATTTAATAAATAGTGCCTATTTATTGGTCCACTTTCATAAATAGTGCCTAGTTCTTGATCATATTTCATAAATAGTGCCCAATTATTGGGTCCAGTTTCATAAATAATGTATAGTAATTGGTACAATTTTATAAATATTGTCTCTTTCTTGGTCCGGTTTCATAAATAGATGCCTAGTTATTGGTCCACGTTCATAAAAAGTGTCTAGTTCTTGATCATGTTTCATAAAATATTGTCTAGTTCTTAGTCCAGTTTCATAAATATTGTATAGTTCAGTTTCATAAATAGTTTCCACCTATTGGTTTAGTTTTGGAAATAGTGCATAATTCTTGTTTTTGTTTCATAAATAGTATCTACTTATTAGTTTAGTTTTATAAATAGTGTCTATTTATTGATCTAGTTTCATGAATAGTGTCTACTTTTTGGTCAAATTTTATAAATAGTGTTTAATTCTTGGTTCAATTTCATAAGGTTTGAAACTTAGACCCCTTTTTGGTCTTGTAAAAGCACTCATTGCGCCGAAAACGATGAACCCAAAAATGATCATTTAAATCAAAACCTTGAGAAGATTATGTTCTTAATAATTATATTTAAAAAACTGTTTTCAATTACCAAATTAAAATTTCCTTACTTTTTTTACATACCTACAATAATAAATGTAGCTCTCCATCCAATTTCTTGAGCTTGGGTGTCATCTTGGAGAAAATTTTCCTTGTGCCCAGAACACAAGTGGTACACCACGTGTTATTATGTAAGTGGTGGGAAATTTTATTTTTTATGTTATTAATTTTTTAACACAAGAATCTCACAGCTTGTATAGAGACCTGTGATGTACCACCCTGTGTTCTGAGCATATTGAAAAATCTTTTGTCATCTTAATTACTATTGGGAAACAACACAACAAAAATAAAACTGGATAATGTAATTCATTTTGAAGTCTTTTTCTTATTCTAAGAAAATAATAATAATAATAATAATAATAATAATAATAATAATAATAACAAAAAAAATCTATTAACGTAGCTTACAATGGGAGAAAAAAGTGGAGAGTGGAGGGGGGTTGGGAGGGGGGACGCAGCCAGCGCAAGTTGGGTTTTCATGTGTTTTTTTATTTTAAATTCTTTTGTCTTTATTATTAAATAAAGTTAGTGGATGATTTTTTTTATTAAAATGTAAAGATTTGAAGTCATTTTCATTATTTTTTCTAAAGAAGAAACCATGTATTTTTTGTTGGTATGTTTTTTTAGGGACCTTTAATGAAAAAAACACTTAAGATAAAATAATTATAAAAAAAACACATAATAAAAATTTGTAGTAATAAGAACAAATATATCATAGCCGACATGATTGGGATTGATCAAAGAAAAGATTCTGGTGAAGTTTAGTGACGTAAATAAGTTAAAGTTAAAAAAGATGGTGGCATTTTCGTAAGTAAGTTGAAGTTTGGGAGATGGTGGAATTAACAGTTGACCTATGTTAGAAACAGTGACATAAATTATGTAGAAACATGAGTGCCACCAAAGTTCAACTTATTTACGAATAAACAGTTGACCTATCTAGCTAGAAACAGTGTCACTTAGTATTATAATATAGTAGTATTTCACTTTACTTTTAAGTGAAAGCTATTAGGTTCGATTGTCACTAAGGGCAAATTCGAACCAAATTATTATGGTTAACCCACTGTCAGGCTTAGCTCAACCTCCTGAATGTAAATAATATTGTGTGTATTAAAAAAAATTATGTAGAAATAGTGAGTGCCACCAAAGTTAAACATATTTATAAAAACGTCACTGCCTCTTTCATTTAAAAAAAAAAAAAAAGTTTGTGAGGGTTTTCTCATTACAACGGTGTATAGGGGATGGGTGAATAAATTGGTTCCGAACTCTTGAGATTTGAATCTAAAACCTCTTACTTGCAATCTTACTTACAAGTAAAGAGAAATACCACTACATAGTAAAACTAAGTTATTTTTTTTTCTTTCTAAAAAAGCGATACTCTAAATGAGAACTAATCAAATCGTGTTGACTCTATTGTAACCCACCAAATTCACATCTCTTACTGTTATGGGAAAAGCTTGCATATAGCCCTTGTGTTAATACCTTTTTCCCCCTCTCTCTATCTCTTACATAAGTAGTCACAAGATAAGAGAGTAGTGACAAAAGGATATCAAAATGGTTCCATAGAAATGGGACACCCAAGGCCCGATCAAAGAAATGGATATGAAATAAGGGACATATAAGTTTGCAAGTGATGATTTTACCTGGTATGGTTTGGTTCTTACATCGTTGATTGGGGTTGAACCGGTAAGGATTACAGTAGATTTCCAACATGACATCACTGATGAGGATGACTTGGTAGTTAACCTTTCTAAGCTTGGTGGTCATACAATTGTAGTCAATAAGGCCATTTACAACTGAAAAAGTTAAACATAGATCCGTTCAGAATTATAGCATGTGAAAAATTATTTTTAAATGAACAGTGTTATACCATATTCATATACCATCTTCAACCGAAGGGTTAAACATAGCTCTCTCAATAATTTATTAGTTTTATATTTATACTTTAAATTTATTGGTTAATTTAATTAAACTAACATTGAATGTTTTCTGATCTAACCATTAAATTTGAATCAATTATTGCATCTGGGGAGTTGGGATGCAAAAAAAAGGGGCTAAAAGGGAGGCTCCATTTGACCAACCTATGCCCTTATGGCCAAATAATAGCATGATAGGCTCCATAGAACTATAGTCCACCTATTGATTGGAGATGAGTTTCTGAACAAATCAATTCATTTTATGGCTTTTGGACCTTTAGCTCTCTTCATTGGAGATAGCCAAATAGAGTAGTGCCCCATTCTCCATTTGCCAGTTTTCCCCTGATTACCAATTTAGGTTCCCTGAGTACTACTCATGATGTAAATGTAACCTAGTGGTTGGCTCACCTAATAACATTACAACTTCTGGACTAATTAAGTTGGCCTGCCAAGAATATAACAAGCACAAATACAATGATTTTGTGGACAACAAACTTTAATTGAGTTGCCGGAGAGAATCCAACTATTCCTAGTTGCATATACGTCGCAAAAGAAATAGATACACAAGCAATTACAATATAGATTCTTTCTAACTGTTGAGGTTACGAGGAATAGGGTTTAGCATTCTATTGCTTTTTGAGACACCACCACGACGTTTCAAGAAAGTGGGTGGTCAATGTTTGCACGTCTTAACATTATTAGGATCAAAATTATGATGCTCATAACTTTATCATCCATCTTTGAATTGATCCAAGTTTCTGCAATCAAAAGGATAGGAGTCACAAGCATGATGGCGTGCACGTCTAAGCTCACGAACAAGCACGAACACGTGTAGCAAGTCATTTCTTCGATGAGGAACATAGTTGCTAATTATCATTCATCATCACAAGAACTAAAAGGCAACAATCTTGTTGTGACAACAAGGGACTTTGAAACCACATTAATTCCCACCTAACAATGTGAAAATCACAGGAAACAAAGGAAGTGCACAAGAAAAAATGGAGACCAACCATGGTCCCATATTACCAAATTTCCCCCCACCCTCTTATCAATAATTTGTTCAAAAGCCTCAATTTTTCCCTTCACTTTTACTTCATGAATAATTGGGTTTGATGTGGATTTTGAAGAGACAGCAAAAAGGAGTGAAATACTAGAATTATAAACGTATACAACTTAACTGTTCTGCGGACACGTACAAGTGTAGCTAAGTTAGCTAGAATAATGTGCTCTTCCCTCACATTGAAGTTCCAATCTCCCTATCTAAATTAGATTATAAAACCGCTTGAATAAAAGAAAATGCAACTGTTATATATTTGATAATTTACACAAGATTGGATGTAGCCCAAAATATGTATATTAGTTCTGAATTTCTTTGAGTACGAAGTTATAAACCACCACGACAACAAAACTGTATCTGAGTCTCTGAGGATGACCAAAACATAATTCAACATCTGTCTGCTCTAGTGATCTTCAATCTTTTCACCGTGGTCAAGAATATCCTGTGTATCAAAGCCAAAATATGAGAAACACAATGTTAGGACACAAGTATATATTAAGAAAATTACAACGGAGGAGAGGCGAAAGTTGGTAACAAAAATAGAGTTATTAAGCGCCTGTTTAATAACCATTCGTTACCAAACTGGCCTCCCTAGGGTTATGCGTGCTTACTCCCAAGGGACATCTCCAACCAGCATCCAGTCCCCTTCTTGATCTTGATAAGTCAGTACATGATATTTGTCTGAATGAACATGATTTTCCTCAGGAACTGCTTGCAAAATGGTAGACAAATTAAAAATATGAACCCAAGGAAATCCTAAAATGTGTGTTAATTAACTTACATAGAATGGTGGTCTTGAACATGAGGCAAAGAGTTGAAATCAAAGCAGAATAACCATCATGGTCAAACAAATTCAATTTTCTACCAATTGGAATGCCCTCCAAATAGACTTTCACAAATAGGGAGGGATGGCGCCTGTTGTCTGCTGCTCTCCCTGCAAGTGTGCTCCTCAAGATAGATTTGATTGGTGGCCAGTTTATCAATGCTTGCTCCCTGTAAAATATGTCTATCAACTTTCAGTCATAACATCTATATATCCATGGATACATAGATATATATACACATGCATACAGAAAGATCAAAGATGTTTACCTTTTCAAAGGGCAATGGGAGTCTAAAACAGAGTGACTCGTCGATACGATAGGTTGATATATATATATATATATATGTATGTATGTATGTATGTATGTATATTATATGATATTGTATCACAACAAAAATCAATCAAGATGAGAACTTTATTGGCTGGGAAGAATGAAGAATTAATTTTGGAAAAAAAACCCATGAATTATTTTCCTTTAATTTCTTCTTGTTCTTCAGCAAAAAAAAAAAAAAAAGAAAAAAAAAAGAAAAGAATCATGCATTGGGGTGGTTTTTTCCTATATACCTTGGGGTTGAAGTGGAAGGCAAGTCACTGTGATGAAAGGGAGAGATGCTCAGGCCAAGTCTCAGATCTGTGCTCAAATCTGCTCTGGTGCTGCTGAGGCTATTACAGTAATTTCCATTGATTTTCCGGGAAAGAGAGGAAGAAGATGATGAGGCAGTAGTGCTAGGACGATGATGATCAGGATAGTTGCTGCTATCTATTGAAGAAGATGATGAATGAGCTGCAGCAGCTCTTCCCATTTTCTATCAGATGTGTTGAGAAACTTCAGAGAGAAAATACATAAAAAGCCGCTATCTCAGGCCATGAATCTGTGTGTATATAATATATACACACACACACAAACTACACCAGAAAAGGAGAGGGAGCCAAAACGCAAACAAACTGAACAAAGTCATACCTTGAGCAGAAGAGTCTGGTCACTTTGACATATTTGGCGAACCAGGATCCTCGCCGGATCCTTCCATAGGGATCCTAGGGATCCCGTAATCTTGTCCGTTTATTTTATATCGTGCGGTCAGTTTTCGTTAGGTACTATTTATTTTTGAATTTTAAATCTTAAATTTTAAATAATTTTTGACCGTACGATATACGATGAACGGATAGGATTGTGTGATCCTTAGGAAATGAATCCGAAGAGGATCCTGGTTCATATTTGGCTACCACGATGGCCCACCACATGTCCATGCATCATATCCCACGTGGATTTTTTTCCCTATTTAATGCTAGAAACTTCGGTAATATTTATGTTTTTGTGAAAGAGATCTGCAAATAACGTAGTCAGACAATTCTACCTAAATTTTTCTTCTAACATTACTTGATACTTGAATTAAAATTTTAATTAAAACTGAACGACCTATCGGGGCTCCTATGGGTGGACAAAGTTATCAGTATTCAATTAACTTAAAGGAATCAACTTTAATATAATCTTCTTTTACCTAATATAGAAAACTTGTCTACTTCTGTTCTTGGGTAATTTATCGACCAATGACCATCTTCCCGCCAAGTGAAGTATTTTTCTCATTTTTCTTTTTAATTTCTGGTTTTATGTCTGTGTAATTAATCATACATGCTTGCCAATCAAATTGCATGCAGGCCCTCCTTGATTATAAAGTTGGCGATTAGATAAATGTTAATTTAATCACATTAGATGTCCCACGTCCAGATTGTACAATTTTTTGAAAGCCCCCCATCAACATGATTATATACTGAGGCTTTTAATTAGTTCATGTGTGATACTCAGTTTGCAGGGCACTTCTACTGCAGCTGTACAGTTGTGAGTCCATAAGTGGATGACAATAAATTTGGGGGGTTAATTTTTTCTGCAAAGTAGTTGGGTCATTTTACTGAAGGTATGTACTTATGTTGACATGAAATTAAGTTAGAGAGAAGAGAAGGTATTGAGAAATTATTGTTTAGTACTAGAATATTGTCGCGTAGTATACCTAATTCAAGGTAATACAAATTATCGTATGATATATTTAAAAAATTATTATATAAAATCGTTGTATATCACATATTAACTAATTATATCACGTGATAGTATTTTAACATCATACAAAATATATTTTTTGGTACTTAAACGATGGCATCCATATATAGGGCCATTGACCACTTAGACATGCTTGGATTGGATAATATGTCTCCCTTCTCAATAATAATTGCGTATTAGACATTATGTTAAACAAATTTAAGATCTTATATATTAATCTAGAGCTCTATCCAGACACAATGGACCAACCAAACCAAAGAACTTCATGGGCACTCAACTGTTTCTTTATTCTTAAGAACCCTAGCCCTTTATAATTAAGAAATAAGAATAAAAGAACATGAAGGAAAGAAGAGGAAGCAAAGGCAGTTTGCCTAGTCCCTTATTGGAAACAAACAAACAGTTATTAAAGTAACAATCTCTTCTTTGGAGACCAGATGATCTGCCTTTCTGCCCTTTTTCTCCTTTTTTTTATTTAAATTTTAAATTATCTTTTAGGATGTGTTCTTAACTATATTATATTTTGTGATTAATTACACCTAATAAACATATTATTTTGTTAATATGGGATAAACAGGTCTTTTGGGACAGCCTTCAGCGGCCATGCACAATCTTATTCCCTTCACATTGCTCCTCTCAGGCATAGACTCATGGTGACCAGCCACCCAAAAAATCCTCTTTGATATTAGTAATGAGAGCGTCTCCAATCCAAAGACTCAAATTTTAGACTTATACTTTCATATTTGGATTTCAAAAAGGTGGTGGACTTATGTATTTTGATTTTCTTCGCCAATGCAAAGACTTAAACTTTAAGGCTCATTTTGAGTTTTAAGATTTGAGTCTTTGCATTAGAGAAGAATTCATTGGACTCAAAACTCATATTTGTGTTTGGGAGCATTTTTTCTCACAACCATAACTATAGTGTATGCTGACCATACATCTAATCATTTGTCACGTGTCTTTTCACTTAACTTTAAATTTCATAATAAATGTTCATTTTTCAATTTTGAAAAAAAATTAACCAAGGTTAAGTGAAATGACACATGACAGATGATTAAGTGTATGGTGAGCATACACCATAATTCATGGTGGTGAACAAAAATGCTCTCTTTGAATTTTAACAATTTAGTTATGTACATTGGAGATGATTGGACTCAAAACTTAAATCTCATTTTTCTTGGTTAAATATTTTTTTTTAGTTAGCATGGGCTTCACCTTGGACTTAAATCTCATATGGAAACATAAATTTGGATCTCATTTTGCCTCAAAACTCTAATATGAGTTTTAAGTCTCATGTGCATTGGAGATGTTTTGCCTTATATTACTCAAATATAAAATTTGAGTCCTTGCATCAGAGATACTAACAAACGATTAGTTAATTAATATATAAATAAATACACACACACATGTATAATAAAGTGAAGTGATTGCTTTCCTTCCACCCATCAGACAAAACATAAAATCATCATCTACCACCTTCAATATTTCTTCTTGGCATTGGCAACACCCTCGCCCTTAATTATATTTCTCACTTGACATACAAATTTAACGTAAAATTGAACCTATTTATTTCTCACTTGACGTACAAATTTAACGTAAAACTGAACCTCAAATTTTATTGGCTCGTTGAACATTTTGATGTATCAAGTTTCTTATATCTGAAAGACTCGCGCGTATCTATATAATAAAGCAAAAGAAAAGGTAACAGTGCATCACAGTTTTTTTAGGCCTAGATGACCATTTTATCCTTGCATAATTTGAAATATGATTTTGGGCAAGTTTTGAATTTTTTTGGCTGAGGGGCATTTTCGTCCAATTATTTTTGTCAAAGCTAGTGACACCAAAGTTTTGTCCGCATGTGCACTGTTCACTTTTCCATTCCCTATTTTTAAACACGTTCAAAACATCTTAAGAAGCGTGTAATGCCAGTTATAAAAAAGGTCTTTCACACGCGAATAATAATGTGATTAAATTAATTGTCAAATGACTATTTTTTTTTTTTTTAAACAAACGATATTATCTACACTAAAAGGGAGGAGGTGAGCTTGGCCTCACAATGACTAGCAATAATGTGATTCAATCAATTGTTTATTAAATATTATTTTCTCTATTATGTCAAATGATCAATTTTTTCTTTATAAAAAAAGTCTTTCGCACGCGGATAATAATGTGATTAAATTAATTGTCAAATGATTTTTTTTTTGACCAAATAATATTATCTATACTAAGAGGAGGAGGTGGGCTTAACCTCACAATGGGCTAACAATAATGTGATTCAATCAATTGTTTATTAAATATTTTTTTCTCTATTCCTAATGTAAATTCTATAGAAACCGATTTTATTATGTGAATTGAGCTACTTTAATTGGTTTATGAGGGGTTTCTTCTAGCATGATCTAAAATTATTTATTTACTTCAAATATTTAATTTTTCTTTTGTCAATTTACGTATATAAATACATTTAAAACTTGTAAGTCGCGCAAATCACGTCGTGATTCAAAAAATGTCTTCTGCATGCACGTGAGCGTGTGCGTGAAGGCTAGTTAGTATTCAAGTCACATGTACGTATGATAATACTAAATACTTAGATGTTTGATGCGCACTATTGTAATTAGCATTCCGTTTAGTTAGAGCAACACGTGTGCTATTGGGTATTGGTTGTTGTAATAATGCAAGAGGTAAAAGCTAAGGGTAAAGAGAGGTTAAAGCAAAAAGAGTGAACTGGAGGGACGAGGGGAGACCAAGATGGAACATGAAGGTTTGACAGTTATAAAAAGTGCCAAAGTCGTAGGAGTTTCGATTGAGGTGTTTGATAAGTTGCTTCAATTCAAAGACTTGGTTTTGCAAACGAGAAAGAGAGAGAGAGAGAGAGAGAGAGTAGAGAGAAAGTGGTGGGTTTATTGGGCGGAATTTAGTTGATTGCATGTTTGATAAAGTTGGGTTCATGTCTTGGCCTTTGAGAGACGTAGTCATGGTCTACATGAGCATCTAATACACGTGCAGAATAATATAGGATTAGCTATGTGAACTGAAATGAGTAACATTAATTTGTTTTTTTTAAAGATCACTACGTGCTTCCACAAATCATTAGTTGTTTCAATTCTAGCCCTCACACATGCTTGACCAGTTATTATGTTTTTGTAATCATCCCATTAGTTTGAGAGGTGCTGGCCGTGACCTACTAGTTCATACTCATGAACTTTGTTTAAGGTCGTACAATCTCAAAATAAAGGGGGTGCATGCAAGTATCAATCACATGTTACATTAGCACTTGAAGGCTCCACAGTTATTACATACATCAGAGGCTGATAATGTCATGCGCAACTGACGTTAGCACAATTCCTTTCAGACTTATCATATATGCACATGTACACATATGCCCTAACGATGACCTCAAATGCGTCATCATTATCCTCGAGATAACATATTTCCAACAATCGTCAACAATCGTTAGTTGTTTTGTTCCAACATTCGAACATCGTGATCTTCTTTTTATACAAGTCATAGGTTATCTATTGATGTGACCGAGGAAATCTTTCACAAGTCATAGTTTATCTAAATGTATTAAATTGTTTGCATCATACATGTCACAGACGTGAAGTGCAAGTCTGGATTTCAAAGACTAGTGGAGTTAGATTCATGCCCCAAAACCCTCTCCACCATTCAAATGTTGGGATGATTTTGGCAAGTAATTTTAAGGGCACCTAAATTAAATTTGTTTATTTATTTTGGGGTGGGTGGGGGACTGGTAGGCAAGCTTGGTCTTGAAGAAAGGTTTAGGGTTCAAAGGGAGAGGGAGTGAGGGATAGGAGATTTGGGTTTGTAACAACCAAGCAAGAAGGGTATAAGAAAAGGTTGTTCCCCCTATATGTTGCTTCGGTCTGGCACAGCGTGCCTCTGCCATACATATATTTTTTTTCTTACTTCAATGACATTGATCTTCATGTTAATTACTTTGTGTACATCTCAAGCATACATACGGGTATATATTGTATATAAAAAAAATATATATACATATATTTATACATACACACATAGTTTTATATCAATATTGCTCAACTTTTACATTTCTTCTTAATTGCCAATTACAATTTGATACATATAGACTACTAACTCACTAAAAATCGTACAAAAGAAAACACATTTCTAATTGTGATTTGACTCACTTATATATAGACAAGGAGTTAAGTGCTTCTATATAAAAAAATGCTTTTAAATTCCACATACCATAGAAACTCACCATATATTAACAAAAACCAAATTTTCTATAACAAAAACCATAGAAACTCACCATGTTTCAAACTGTGATTCGTCAATAACGAAAAATTAATGATTCTTTTGTATATAAGGGGGTAAGTATTTTCGAATGCTCACCATATATAGAGATAGCTCCTCTCTCACTTTCAAATTGTTCCAAGCTGGCCTTGGCCATAGCTCCCAACATCTAATTACCACTGCCCCCATTGTAACCTACAAAATGTCATTTTCTATCTTATCCAATTATTTTCTTCTTAAGGCTCCCACAATTTATGAACCCAATAAAGGTCATGCATGGGCAATTGGGGCACCGAAGAACCTCTCTTTTCTTTGCAACTTTATTCTCTCTTCCAATTCCAAGCTGTATCATACTATCATGTGTGTTTGATGCCATTTGCTAATTTGTCATTTAATCACTCCAATTCCTACTAATCTAGATATAAATAGAGCTTCATCTCACTTTCTTTTCTAGTCCTTTTCCTTCTCAGTCAAATATAGCAAGGTATTATTTGAGTTGAGTAGCCCCACCGACGCATTGTCTTCTTCCCGTGGCTGATTTATTTACTGCCTCGCTGGAGTGAGGGCACAACGCGATCATTGGCGAATCTAGAATTCAGAGATTGGTGAGTTTCAGTGTTAAAGGTTTAAGTTTTTTTTTAATAAAAATATAGTAGGGATCATGTTGCACATATATCAACAAATATCGACATGTAGTGGGCTTGTTGTTGTCAGCCGAACTGTGTTGCACATATGTCAACAAATATTGGCATCTGCCAAAGCAATATGATGAATATTATCAAGAGAATTTGTTGGGTACTCTTGACACAACCTGCTGAGTGCTGTCGAGATATGCCTAACAAACATCAAACACTTTGTGGGCACAAAAAGGAGTCATACCTTACTTTCGAAGGGTCCTCGTAAGACCTTCACATGTATATTTTTCTGAACACCGAGTGATCTTGGAACAACCTTGGTCCCAATATGCATCCGCCACTGAACATGATTCCTTTCTAGCCTTGCTTTGTGGTGTTTTCTCCATGCATATTTCTTTGTCAGGAGACCTTTTCCTAATTTATTCTACAATCACGACTGTCATTAAAACTATTCCTCTCAGTTTTGATAGGGTTTTTATCACAAATGGTCTCTGACATTGATCAAACACATCATTTTGGTCCCTGAGATTGATCAAACACATCACAAATGGTCATTCCATTAAAAACTCTTTGGGCAATTTTCAAAGCTTTGTAACTCAATCGTTTCTTAACCAAATTCGACCCATAATATATCAAAATGAAGATAGGAAAGTGTAGAACAAGATTATACCGTTTGGAAGCCCAATGGTTGCCGGAGATGGCTGGAAAATAGTCTCAAATGTGACTGGTCCGCAGAAAAACTAGGAAACTAGCCGAAAACTGGGTAAACTTTAAATGTTCATAACTTCTTCAATAATCAACGAAATTGAGTGATTCAAAAATGAAAATCATACTTCTCAACGAGATGAAGAGAATGGTATCTTTCTTGATGGCTAAATAGCAGTAGTTTGGCCGAAAAATGGCTCAAAATTGGATAACCATTTTCGAGTTAGCCAATTTCGAGTCGTTTTCCGGAAAAACTACGGCGAGTTAGCCATCAATAAAGATACAATTATATTCATCTCATTGAGAAGTATGATTTTTGTTTTTGAATCACTCAATTTCATTGATTATTGAAGAAGTTATGAACGTTTAAAGTTTACCCAGTTTCCAGCGAGTTTTCCAGTTTTTCCGCGGACCAGACACATTTGAGGCTATTTTCCGGCCATCGCCGGAAACCATTCAGCTTCCAAGTGGTATAATCTTGTTCTACACTTTTCCATCTTCATTTTGATATATTATGGGTCGAATTTGGTTAAGAAACGATTGAGTTACGAAGCTTTGAAAATTGCCCAAAGAGTTTTTAACGGAATGACCATTTGTGATGTGTTTCATCAATCTCAATGACCATTTCTATTGATTTTCAATGTCAGGGACCAAAATGATGTGTTTGATCAATGTCAGGGACCATTTGTGATAAAAACCCGTTTTGATATGATATTATTTATTCTAAATTATTTTAATTTATAAATTGAGAATTCAGACTTGAGTGCAAAATAGCAAAAACATTGGCCTGCCAACTGGCCGAACTTGCATATGTAATCCTATAACTTTGAATTTAGTTTTCTTTTTGTCCATCTCCAGATGGGGTGGCAGCCCCATTCTTAATTTCTTGGAACTCCTTGATCAATTTGTGTACAAGTAAAATGGGAAATGTGACTCTAAAGTCAGCCCAAGTAAAACTCATTTTCGGCTTTCAATCCAATTCAGAAAGCTCAATGTATTTTTGGATAGGCCTGTAAATCCGCATGAAACAATTCGAGCTTGCATTGGATTTGGGTCGTCTTTTGCTCATCAAAGTTCGGCTTATGAATAAAATAAGAAATAAGCTAAGCTTAGTTTGACTAAATAAGAAAGAAATCAAGCTTAAACTTTTATATACTCAGTTCGTAAAATTTGTGAACAGCTTGTGTCAGTGATATACAATTTAGCTCAACTCATTTACAACCCTATTCTTAGGATTACTTTCAATGTGGCCTGATTAAGTAGTTGTTCAATATACATGTGATCAAAGAGAAAGGTTGTATATGTTTAATAATGAGAGAATTAAGCAGCAATTTCGCAGATGTAAGCCTAGAATCAAGATCCAATCTTTTGTAATTCATAACAAGGATATATTTCTCTCGAGATAACACGCGCTTTAAAAAAAAAGAACGCGCCTGCGAAAAGAGGAAAAGAACGCGCCGACGGGCTCGCGTTTCTAGGGTTTGTCGGTGTCCTGCCGGTGTCATCCCAACGTCCAAGTGCCAATCTGGGTATTGGGTCTCTGCGTTCCGCGCCGAAGTGGGTATTGGGTCTTTGCGTTCCGAGTAGACATACCCCAGAAGCTTAACTTTTGTTGTCGTAGCAGTAACTTGTTGCTGAAATTGGGGTTTTAAGCTCTGCAATTTTGAGGGGGTTGTCTGCACTTGCAAACTTGCTGCACCAATAGAAAAGAGACTTGGGCTCTCCTTTAGAGAAGACTTTCGTTGTTGCCTCAACAGGTTAATTTCTAATCTTATATTTAATTTTTTAATATTCTTTTGGAATGCATTTTGTTTTAGGTTGATTGGTCATGAACAAGTCAATTCTATGCCCATGGTGCTTTCTTGACTTTGCTACTTCCTCCAAATTGAATATTGCCACTGGTTCATTATCCGAACAATCCCCAAAAGCACAGACCTTTGCTTCCATTGTCACAAATGGTGCAGAAACTTCCGTTGATTTAAGTCAACTTCCTACTCCTACTGTTCGAGGCAATGTGACTTATGTCATGATTAGTGAGAACCTTTATCAAGAACAATTACGCTCATGCAGATCAAACCTCATTGGTAGACTTTTGTTAAAAAAAGGAACGATGCCGATGAAGACTAAGTCTCTCAAGAGTGCCTTAGCTTCTTTATGGAAGCTTCAGAATTCTTGGAAACTAGTGCCTATAGGCAAAGGATATTTTGATCTTCATTTTTCCACCGAAGAAGATATGAGAAGAGTGTGGGGTGGTGGAACCTGCAAACTTCAATTTGGTCTTTTTAGGTTGTCCCAATGGCAACCAGACTTCAAGCCTGGTGACGTCCTTCCTCAAACTCATGCACAGGTATGGATCAAAATATTTGGCTTAAGTCAAGAGTATTGGCATCCTCGCATACTTATGGAAATTGCTCGTGGGGTGGGTACCCCACTTCAGTTGGATCATGCTACACGTGAAAAGTTATATGGTTATTATGCTAGAATTTTGGTGGATGTGGATCTTTCTGCTGATTTACCTTCATCTATTATGGTTGAGCGGGAACAACATGGTTCCTCTGTTGATATTATTTATGAGAATTTGCCTCCAACTTGTGGAAATTGTGGTATAGTTGGCCATTATACTAACAAATGTAGGCATTTAACGGCCAATCATTCAGATAGGATGCAACCAGATATTGAGGCTCGCCATCACAGACGATCACCAACTCGTCAGGTTTATCATCCAAAACCATCTACTAAGATTGTTTCTCCTTCAGGTGATACTATACACAAGGAACATTCTCCTTCAGTTGAAATTATTCATAATGAGCGTTCTCTTGGACTTAATAATGATATGGAGGTCCCACCTTGTAGCTTGCTTGAGCAATGTGATGTTGAACAAGTTAACAATTTTGTAAATCAAATATTAATGAGTGTTGTGAATACCGAGTTAAGTGTGTTGGCTGACAAGGTTATTGATTCGTCGGCAGATCTTCCTAGTCAGTTAGAGACAAATTCAGAAAGACTGCTTTTAGAGTTACAACAAACCAATAATATTGATGATACCCCTTCTTGTAACTTGAATGACACTCTTTCTGGCGTGATCGTGCCCGAGTTAAATGGCCTACTGAGGGTGATCGTAATACTGCTTTTTTCCATGCTTATGCTCAAGGTAGGCATTCTTCTTCCAGGATTGTTACTCTTTTGGAGGGTGATAATGTACTTTCTTCTCATACTGCTATTGTTGATCATGTGGTAAACTTTTATTGGTCTTTATACAATTCTCTGTTTGCACCAACTAGAATTGAGGATGTTTGTGGTGTAATTACACCTATGGTTAGTGAAGAGGAAAATTTTTCTCTTTCTTGTTTACCTTCAGCTGAAGAAATTAGAAATGCCATTGTTTCTATGGATCCTTCCAATGCTTCGGGACCTGATGGTTTTCTTGGTTCCTTTTATCAGTCTTGCTGGGATATTGTTAGTTTGGATGTTATTGCTTTTGTACAAGATTTTTTTAAGCGTGGTTGGCTTTATCCAAATGCTAATTGCAAGTTTGTGGTGCTTATCCCTAAAGTTGATGGGGCTACCACTATTGCTCAGTATAGGCCCATTGCTCTTACTAATTTTCTATTCACAATTATTCCAAAGATTATTGCTGATTGCCTCAGCCCAATTGCCACTCGCATTATTTCTCCTCAGTAAACGTCATTTTTAAAAGGTAGATGTATTTCTGATTGTATCGGGCTGGTTTCAGAAGGGTTCAATTTTATGGACAAAAAGGCTTTTGGTGGTAACGTAGGCATAAAAGTCGACATCGCTAAAGCTTTTGATACTTTGAACTGGAAGTTTCTTCTTCATGTGCTTTCTAGCTTTGGTTTTTCACACATCTTTGTGGACTGGGTACATGTTTTATTTAGGGCTGGAAAAAAATCCCAAAAATCCCAAACCGAACCGAAAAATTCCCGAAACCAAACCGAAAAAATCCCAAACCGAAATTCCCGAAAATTTTGGTACCCAATACCGAACCAATCCCGAAATTTTGGTACGGGAATCGGTCTCAAGTTTTTGGGATTTTGGTATTCCCAAACCAAACTGAAAAATATATAGGATCACATCTTTTAAATATATAGGATCACATCTTTAAGGTGAATATCATCTACCTACAATAGTGAAAATTGAAATACTGAAGGAGCACTGGAAATCGATGATGGAACATATACAGGAAGAAGCCCTAAGATAGATAGTGGAACATATGCAGAATTTTTAAATCACAGAAGATTGATAGATGGACACATAGATGCAGAATAAATATGGGAGATTGATAGATGGATACATGGATAGATTATAAGTTACAACTTGCTTGAGAAAACTTTACATTTATCTATAATATTTATATTATATATGTACAGAAGTTTACTCAAACATATATTAACGTTTTAGACGTAATTTTGGGGACTAGCATGATTATAGATAGATTTACTAGTTTACTCAAGCATATATTAACGTTTCATATTGGCAGATTGCTTTTGAATAGGCAGATACTAACTGGGCCTTGCCATTTGATTGGCAGATTGGGTATGCCTATATGTCAATTTTTCAATATAAAAAGTTGAATTTTAGTCCAAAAGCCCAAAACCATTTTGAGATTCCCGATTTGTCCCAAAATCCCAAAACTATTTCGGGATTCCCGAAAATTTGGTTTGGGATCGGTACTGAAATTGGGATTCTCGAAAAATTTCGGTTTGGGAATCGGGACAAGGGTTTCGGTATGGGAGTTTCAGGATTCCCAAAAATCGGGATTCCCGAAAATTTGGTTTGGAATCAGTATTGAAATTGGAATTCCCGAAAATTTCGGTTTGGAAATCGGAACAAGGGTTTTGGTATGGGATCCCATACCGAACCACCCCTAGTTTTATTACAATCAGTTCGCCTTTCAATTTTGGTAAATGGCACACCGCATGGGTTTTTCACTTGCTCCCAGGGGGAACATCAGGGTGTTCCTCTTTCTCCACTTCTTTTATGTCTAGCAAAGGAAGTTCTAAGCAGAGGTTTATCTTTGCTTTTCTCTACTGGACGAATTACTACTATTTCAGCCCCATGGGGTTGTTGCCCTCATACTCATATGTTATATGCTGATAATCTTTTCATTTTTTGTCGTGGGAATGTTCGATCTCTTCGTTCTGCTCGAAATTTCTTGGATAAGTATGGTTCCACATCATGGCAACTTGTTAATGCAACTAATAATACTTTTTATCTCGGCTTCCTACTCTGTTCATCGTAGAGTGCATGTATTGAGACACCTTGGTTTTCGTTTAGGTGTTGCTCCTTTCACTTATGTTGGGGTATCCATTTTTTGTGGTAAGCCAAGGAGAAATCACTTTCAAGCTTTGGTTGACAAGGCTAAAGCATGCATCTCAGGTTGGAAACGAAAACTTCTCTCAATGGCTGGATGACTTCAATTAGTGCAGTCTGTTTATCAAAGCTTGTTCCTCCATTGTTTCTCAGTTTATCAATTGCCATCTTACCTTTTAAAACATATTTCTGCTTGCGCAAGGAATTTTATTTGGTCAGGGGATTTAGTTTCCCGGAAGTTGGTAATTGTTGATTGGAGCATGGTGTGTGGACCTAAAAATAAAGGTGGGCTTGGTCTTCGTGATTTAGCTTCCTTGAACTTGACGGCTTTGCTTAGTTTGGATGGGATGCTTTATAATCCTCTTCTCTGTGGGGTTCTTTTGCTCGTCAGCGTTTTCCCATTTCGTCTTCCAAAAAACAAAATATCCATTTACGGTCTTCTGTGTGGCATGGTCTGAAGCGTGCTTTGCCTATTCTGAATAATAATAGTTGTTGGATTATTGGTGATGGGAGGTCCGTTTCCTTTTGGTTTGACAAATGGCTGGATGAACCTATTATTAGCGCTTGTTTATCTTCGATCATTTCACCTAAGGTTCTTTCTCGAGTTTCAGATGTTATTGTAGCACAAAGTTGGTCTTTCCCAGATTATTTTATAAATTTATTCTTTTATCTAGTGCAACAAATTCTACGTCTACCTTTGCCCTTAAATGTCGAGGATGATAAATTGATTTGGGAGCCCTCACCTACCGGGAAGCTTTCCTTTTCTTCTGGTTATCAGCTTATTCGAAGGAAACGTAGTGATTGTGCTTGGGCTAAGGCTATTTGGCGACATTTTATTCCGCCACGACTATCTATTTTGGCTTGGTGGCTTTTTCATGATAAACTTCCTACCGAGGGTGCGCTTCAACAACGTGATATTTCTTTGGCATCCATTTGTTGTTTATGTCGTAATTCTGAAGAATCTACTGCTTATCTTTTCTTCAGCTGTTAGATATCTAGGCAGCTTTGGAGGTGGTTAGCATGCCATTTTGGTACATCTTTGCCTCTTTCAGATTCTTTGGATGTTTTTGGGATATCTATGTTCGTAAGCCCTTTTTCCCAACAGTTGCACTATCTCTGGATTTTTGCGGGTCTTTCTATTATTGCGGCTATTTGGAAGGCTTGAAATAAGTTTATTTTTATGGCCGACCACTCAGTTTTCATCGTCTCTGCATGTCTATCAATTCTGCGATTATTCATGGTGGAAAGTTTATTCCTGGTTACTCTCAGGGTTTCGACACTCGAATCATCTCTTCAATAAAGATCTGACCTATCTCTCGCAAGGCGCCTACTATTCTTCATGTCCTTTGGTCTCCTCCTTGGTTTCCTTGGATTAAACTTAATACATATGGTTTATCTAAAGGAAATCCCGGTCCTGCTGCTTGTGGAGCAGTTTTCAGGAATTGCCATAGTCATTTTCTTGGTGGTTTCTGCCAATGGATTGGTTATCGCAACTCTTTTTTTGTAGAATTATCTGCAATTATTATTGGTGTAGAGCTTGCATATCAACTGGGTTGGCATTGTCTTTGGTTGGAAAAGTGACAGCTCTAATGTTATTTATGCTCTTCAATCGTCTAATTTTGATCATTCATGTTATCTTCATACGCAATGGTCTATTTGTTTGGACCGCATTAAGAAAATGACTTTCTACTCATCTCACATATACCGGGAGGGAAATTTTTGTTGCGGACAATTTTGCTAACATGGGCTTGTCTTCTCCAACCTTAACTTAGCATGATTCTCCTCCACCAGCGGCTCGTGCTGCATTGTTTTCGGACTATGTCGACTTGCCTGGTTACCGCTTCTCAAATTAATGTGCATCTTGGCATCCATGTTTGTCTTACTTTCTTTTTTTTCCCTAACCTTGTGGTGTTGCTAAACTTGTTTTGCAGGTTTAGACCTTTAGGTTTGGTTTCAGAAGGGTTAGGTTTCATGTCCCCCCCTCTTTTCTTTGTATCTCCTTGTTTTCGTTTCTGGAAGGATACGGTTTATGTCTCCCCTTCTTTTTCATATATTGTTTTTGTTATCTCTGTTTTATGAGGGGTAAATTTATGTCCTCCCTGACTAGGTGTAACTTCTTTTTTCATTATCAATAAAATTTCCCTCGTACCGTCAAGGTTTCCCAAAAAAAAAGATCCAATCTTTTGTAAATTTGGGCTGTAAAGCTCTGATATGAGAAGACTTATATTGTACGAACTTCACGATAACGGTGTAGTCTTGTCATATAAGTTGATCTCCTAATATGAGTCTACAATACGTTAGTTCAAAGAGAATAATAAGAAGAGTCAAATATGCTACTTTTCATAATAAACAGTTTTTAAGGCCAAGTTATATTGTCTATTGGTTTAAAACATTGAGTTTTGAGGGTTATCTTTAAATATTCTGTTATTTTTTGTATTTCGCTTAATTAGTGTTTTTAACCACACTAAGATTTGACGTAGTTTGTAAAGCGACATGAGGTTTTTCTCGATGGATTACAAATTTTGATGTTTTAAGACTGTCATTTCATTTCCTTTTCAATACAACATTATGTCACAATTTGTTCTCCCTCGTCACAAAAAGACTATAAAAATGTAACTTAATGTAAGCTACAACATTACAACTTAAGAAATTTAATAAACAAATCAATATAATGTTCAATTACATTTCACACAAAAGACTCACCATAACAAACACAACTAATAGCAATTGTGCCTACAATCAGAACAACTGAGAAAACAGAAAAAAAAAAAATCTTTGCAAATCCCACACAAAACAAAACGCATGGTCTCTGCCCTCATGAGGAAACACCAAAACAATCAGCTACACGGTGAATAAAATCCATAAAAACTATCTTTCACCTGACCAAAAGAACTACTTGACACTGACTTGTTCATCTGCTTTGGCTTCTGGTGCTGGTGAAAGCACTTTTGAGCTTGGAGATTTCCCAATAATCGCTTTTTTCACCTTCACAATGGACTGCTTCACCTTCGAAATGATCCCAACTGACTGCTTTTGTGCTTTTACTGCAACCTCTTGCTTGGCCTCCTCTTTGTAGGCCTCAAGACTCTCGTCAGCGGGCTCATTTTTCGCTTCTTCGGTTTTCTCCAACTTGCTTTCCGGTTCAACAATGGCAGCAGAAGGCTCAACTACAACTTCATTCTCTTTAATGTCCTTGTACTCCTCTTCTTTCTCCAATACTACCTCTTTCGCCGCAACTAAATTTCTATCAGCAACTTGTGCAACATTTTCAACAGTCTTCTCAACATTCCCTTCAGTTTCTTGTTCTGTTTTTGCAGTCTTCTTCTCCTCATCCTTCTCTGTAGCATTTTGTCCTGCTTCTTTTTCGGTCTTCTCAGCAACCGGCTTTTCTACATTAGTAACTGCAGCGTCTTTCTCGGCTTCTTTCTCAATTGTCTGTGCTTCCTCAACGGTTGGCACAGAGCTATCAGTGGCAGCATTTTCTTCAGGCTTGAGTTCCTTCTCAACATTTCTTTCCATCTCTAATAAATCTTTCAACTGTTCATGTTGCTTGCCCGCGACTACTTCATTTACAGATTCTGAATCTTTGACAAGAGAAGTTTTGACAGGCTCCTCCGCTGGCTGATCAGCTGCTTCTTCAGTTGATGAGTTAGCCTCGAAAGCTTCAACATTTGGCTTCCCATCATCTATCTGTTTCTCAACTACTTCAATATCTGGTTTCTTCTCATCATCTACTTCGATTGCTTCCATCTTTTTGGGTTCTTTCTCAACTGTTTGAATAGTTTGATTCTTTTCTGCTTCTTTCTCAACTTCTTCAGTTGCTACAATCTCCACCGGTTTTTTCTCATCTGCTTCTTTCTCAACTTCTTCAGTTGCTGCTACATTCTCCACTGGTTTTTTCTCATCTGCTTCTTCAATTACTTCCGTCTTTTCGGCTTCTTTCTCAACTGCTTCAATAGCTTGATCCTTCTCTACTTCTTTCTCAACTGCTTTAATAGCTTGAACCTTCTCTGCTTCTTTCTCAACTTCTTCAATTGCTACATTCTCCACTGCCTTTTTCTCATCTACTTCTTTCTCAACTTCTTCAGTTTTTTCACTAGATGGCTTCTCATCTGCTTCTTTCTCAACTGCTTCAGCTGTTTCACTAGCTGGCCTCTCATCTGCTTCAATAGCTTCTGCCTTCTCTTCTTTTTTCTCCACTGGTTTATCTTCAACTGACTCAACTGCTGGTTTCTCCACTGGTACACTTTCAACAGCTTCAACAGCTTCACTGGCTGAGTCTTTTGTGGATGATTGCTCTGGCTCCTTATCAGAACTTTCAATCTCTTTCGAGGCAGCTTCGACCGGAACATCATCATCAATCTTCTCAGCCTCAACAACGACAAGAGTCTCTGTCTGGTTATCGTTATCCACTGGTGTTTCTTCAACCTTGGTTGCAGAAACCTCTGAACCAACAGAGCTCTCTGCTACATGATCTTCCTTTTCATCCTTCTTCTGATCAGGTTTGGGTGGAGGAGGACTATCACTCCCATTAACTGCATCTGTTTCTTCATGAACTTTTTCCACAATTGGCTGCCATAACACAATATGATATCAACAACTAATTTCAAATCATAATAACAGATTGGTAAAACAACATCAAGCATATCTAAGAAAAACTGTTTCTGCAGCCTTAGTTAGTGATGATTTTGGTGTCAAAGATTTCAGAGAGACAGATCGCTGGTTCACTACTAGTCATGCCGATATTATTCCTAACTTGCATATTAAGTGCGGGGTTTTATCTTAAAGGGTCTCAATATAACTAGTAGTGGAACCACACACTTATATATTGTACATGGCATTTATTTTTGCACCCTTTTTCTCTCCATGCCCTTAGCACTTCTCTCTATTTTATTACTAGCTGTCAAATTGAATAAATCAAAAGAGAATTAAGAGACAGAAAAATGGTGCTCAAGGAGAAAACAAACGTGTGAAGAAAAACCAGTGTCTTTTACATCAGTTGAAGATAGAGAGCTACAGACCTGCCAAAAATGATAAACCAAAGAAACAAAATTCCCTAGATATAAACACATATATATTACCCCTAAGCATCAAAATATCACTATACAACCATAGATGTTTGTGTGTTGTGGTCGAGTTCTCTTCATACAACTTTAAAGCAAATATTCAAGATGTTTTCACCAATAATTAACTACTGAAACCACAGAGAATCGCAAACAAAACTATTCAAATTTGGAACTCGATTTTACGAGAATTTTCATTTGAGGGATCCGAAGGACGGGCTAGCGACTGGAGTGAAGTCGTAGCAAGGTGTCCATACTGGGAGGTGACAGCATCTGATTAAAGAAAGAACTAACAATATAAGTTGTGAAATTTAAGCAGGTTTACCTGATCATCAGCAGGCACAGGTACAACACCAATCTCAGTAGACATGGCTATGGGATGAGAATCGACAAGAAAAAGAGGAGAAGTGCTTTTCCTTTGCAATAAGTGCCTTTGCCTTGCAGTTTGAGTCTGAAGAAACAGAGGCAAAGAGAAATGACTGAAGGAAGGATAAAGAGCATGTATAATACATGTTTAGAAAAGCACTTGACAGATTGGTGGCCACATGAGCTAGTCATGGAATGTATGATGTATGCATATAAATTAATATATTATTACTATAGTATTAGGATTGTTTTACCACACTAATCCCAAAAGACAACTCATTCCTCCCACCCTTAATCTATTAAAATAAGCATATAATCTTTCATAATCGAGATATTTTAAATATTGAATATCCTTTCTTCTATGTATACATGGTGGCACGAACAAATCCCCTTTAGATTTGGTATTTCAGGTGTATCAATAAAAAAATATTTGTCTCTTTATATATAACATGTTATTTCTCCTGACAGATGAAGAATCATAATTTATAAGTTACTTTTACAAATATGATGGACTATACTTTGCAAATAAACAAGAAAGACTTATAAGAAACCAAACAGTGTTTGTATTAATATCTAAAATAGCGATTGGTACGTGCATACATGATAAAAGTTTACTGTAAATGATGCACTAAGATTATCAACTAAATATTTGGTATTTCGTACCAAACAATCCTTGCCCTAATATCTATATATGGATAAGTAGTGAAGAAGATATACCATTTCAGATGGGTTGTACAAACCAAGTCTACCTGGCAACCATTCTACTTGACAGCTTGTAGCCACGTTGTTTTTAAGTAGTGATAGACCATAAATTATAGATTTCAAAGTTTTATAGGTAATAAATAGTCTTTGCCATGTTGTCACAAAATGTATCATGGCCTTCTACTTAATGATTTTTTCTCCCTCAAAGTACTATTTTCCAAATGTTTAAACTTTAATTAGTTGCCATCCGAGAGAATGATCGACATCAAGTATTTCAGATCGGATATAATGTATGATAAAGTGTTAATTAACAACCATCTTTTGAGTCTTATGCAACAGAGAATGTGAAGTTGTTGATTGGCTTGCCAGCCTAGCTATGAACAGATAGACAAATCAACCGATTTATTATATATGAATCTGGTTGTGTTCATGGATGGATGGATCAAGACTCAAGTTTCTGTATTCTAAATAAATATGAGGAGGATGAGTGGGTCAAGACTCAAGTTTTAGCATTCTAAATAAATATGACGATTTGTAGAATATGGAGTTATTACTAGCTATGTTCCCATCTTTTTTATTCTGAAATTGATCATGTAATGAGAGAGATAAAAGATCAAGTGAAAAGTTAGGAAGCAAAGTGTATGCCCCAAGTACTAGTACTATACTTCCATGCGTAGAGAAATTTTGAGTTTTGAGTACTTTACGTGACATAAAAATGAAAATTCCCAAAAGCCAAAAGCCCTATCGATGGCAATTTCATGGTATGGATGCATGGACCACAACATCTTGTATTATCTGTAAGTGATCAAATTCTATACAATTTGGGTAAAGGAAAAGAAAAGAAAAAGAGATAGATACATAATTATATTTAGTCGACACTTTGAAATCTCAAGAGAATTCGGGGTTATGATAAATATTTTAAGATTATTCTCACATGCTTAATATAGAAAATCAAGAAGATCTGTACTTAATTAAACTGGCTATATCAGTGCACTCAACTAAATTGGCCCACAAACACATGTAGGTTCCATCTCTATTAGAGAAGATAATACAAATGATGGTAAAAATAGATGGTAAGAATATTATTTTTGAATGAATCCCCTCCCCGTAACATATATGAATTAGGAAAATTGCTTTATGGTATATAAATCAATGCGACATAAGAAAAGAAAACATGCAAAACATTAGTGCACACATTATTATTTGGGAGTGATGAATGAGAGGAGAGGATGGATATAAAAGCAAATTCCAAAAGCTTGTGTGAGTGCGGAAGGGGGATTGATAGAAAGTCGGGTAGGGCAAAGAAACCCACGTTGAACTGACCCAAGGCATGTGGAGAGACAGAGACCCTCCATGCACCTTTTGTTTTCTCAACAAATATTTGAAGAAGGCATGGACCACTCACCCCTCCTGGCGCTTAATTGCTTTATATGTATCTTATATTGTAACCACATTTTACAATTGCCCAAAGGAAATGCAAGTGATTAAGCATTCCTTAGTTAATATTGACCTAGTTGTACATTAGGGTTTAGACTTTTAGACTTGCTCTTGTGAGCTGTAGGGCAACACGTTAATCCCCTTTGCAATTGGATTTTGGAAAGGCTCTCGTCCAGTTGTCCTTGCGATTGGCAAACATGATGTGTCAATGTCACGAGAAAATCAGGTGTGTTACTGATAATATATCTTCGTGTTTGCAACACTCTCTATGCGATGAAATACATCTCTGATTGTATGGTAGATTCTTTTTAATGTCACACATTTTGACGAGGAAAACTTAGACGCAACAGTTTCAATACCTTTTGTATCTAACTACTCTCTATCTCATATCTGATCACGTGATAGGTAAGTATTTCTCCATTTTGCATAATTCCAAGTCTAGTACAATGGAGGCACCAAGGGACCATGGTGATTCTGGGCATATTCTGATCTTGAAAAAATATATTTATATCTATATCTATATACATATGTCTATTATAACTATTTCTCTTCCTCTAAAACCCTATTATTGTTCAACACTTCAAATAAATTCAATCATTATCTTGCCTAACACTTTAATCTGATTTGTTTCCCATGGAACCCAGAGATTCGAGAGCTATTCCCCATCTCATTCTCGAAATTTCATATTTTTTGCCATTCCAAATTCCAAACCCATTCAACTTATTGGAAAAATTACAAATCCATTCAATAAGCAACAATAAGATTTGTAAATCTCTATCATTGCCTATAATTTTTATTCGTTTGTACTCTATTCTACCAGCTCTTACTTGAATGTTAGGGTTTGTAAATTTTTTTATTGATTCTAAGAATTCTTTCAATAGTAAACATGATGAGATGATCATGCAATGGTTTCAAAATATGAAAACTCGACGAGAATAAATATGATTACTACCCCTTTTTTTCTTTTACATTGTGAAGGTCCTTCCTTATAAGAAATTCTGACTTTGTCACTGTATGACATGGCGTTTGTATGCTCATGAATCATGTTGCCCTAGATCTCAATTCAGCTCTCAAAGTCAGCACATGGTTAAAGCATACCTTCTCTGGCTGTCCATATATGGCCCATTGCAAATTAATTTCAGTTTTTCCAAATAACCCATTCCCATTAGAGCATGGTCCGTCCAATTGATAATATTATTCATTATGGATCTCAATATAAGATTGAGGCCCAGAACTAGATACATGAAAATGCTCATTAGACCAATCCCGAAGTTGGAAATGTTATCGTAAGTTAGTGATTTTCACATTCTCAATTTCTTCTTTTACTTTCATCCCTTTGTTTCCCTCAACTGTTTTTCTTTTGATTTATATTCAGTTCAAAGGCTAAAAGAGTAAAAAAAAAAAAAAAAAAAAAAAAAAAGTGCAGGAGGAGAAAAATAGAGTGCGACATCGTCTGTATTTTTTCGTGTGAACTGATACAGAGTAGGTAGGAAATGCAAGATGCGAGATTAGTTTTGGGAGCTGGTTGAATTTGCGGTCTGTATTACAAGCCGGTCGGTACAGCAAGAAAGCAAGCATTCCAACTTTTTGACCTAGATGGATAAATGGATGAGTACGAGAAGACTGGGCCAACCTGGTTGGCTGAAGCTTGAAAGGGAAAGATGTGATTATGGAATCTTAATTAGTTGAGTCTTTCTCATCTAAGGATGCCTTTATTATAAGAAGAAAAAAACATAGTACACTTTTTTTTTCTAATTACAAGCAATATTTTTTACTAATCCACATTGAGAGAGGGGAGAAAAATCATAACCACTAAAACAATCCACTACTTGCAATATGTACACATTTTTTCCTTAGGTTTATCTCACAATGTATTTCAATGACAAAAACGGTCTATATTTCTTCAAAAGTCATCTTTGCAAAAAATTGACTAGATTCAAAGTTGTATGATCATTTAAGGAGAGGGGGAGGAGTCAAAACTAATACACTAAGTTAAGGGAGGAAGAGTTTCAAATCCAGAATGCATAGGTAGAAACTCAACACTTTATCCACTCAGATATTGAATTACACGTGTATGATCATTTAAAATATATGAAGGAACACAGTTTGTTGGATGCAGTTGAAATGGAAATCAGGATAATCAAATTGCTAAAAGAAATACTCCCGACTAATTCAACTTTTTTGGCATGAATAATTCTTGTAAGGAAAACGAAACTGCATGTTTATGAAAACGAATGAGAGATGATTTTCACAAATCTACTTTGACCTTCTTCCGCACAACTTTATTTATTTTTGACTACTAAATTAAACTAAAAATAAAAAGGAGTGTGTGAGAAATGAAACAAAATGTGTTTCCCATATGAATTACAGCTCATAATATGATGTTCTTATTTTTCTCAAAGGGCATACAAATTGCAATGACAACATAGAAAGTTCTATTTGGATTTATTTTGTTTGTTTTAAGTTTCTATAATGTAAGACCTTAACTTCATCAGTCGCGTTTCATCTCAAAATAATAACATACCATATAATATTTTGTTTACCAATTTTTTAAAATTATATTATTGAAGTAGTACATTAAGAACAGAGAAAGATAAAAGGGAAGAAGAAAGAATATCAAGTTTGAAGAATGTAATTAAGCTAGAAAAATAAATAGATTTTTGTTGTGTTTGCTTTTAGGGTTTACGGACGTTGTAGGGAGGGAAGGGAGGTGTTGGACAAATGAAAATGGTTGGTTGTATGTTGTCTAGGAAGAAGTGTGTCGTGCGGCTATCTTTACATCAACGTGTTCGCTCCTCAACCAAACCCCTTCCTTTTACTCACAACCCTGTCAACTAATCTAAACGCGCGCGCGCACAACTACTTAAGACGCATATGTTATCAATATATATGTATCATTTCATATATAAGCTCATCATCCAGAGAGAGAGCTCATCAGCCAGCCATGTCAGTCCCAATCAGAGCAGGAGATGGTGAAGCCAAAAACCCCATGTTATCCATCTCCTCCTCCTCCTCCAGTTTGGAGCAAGTACAGCAGCCATCTGGTTCTTCTTCCTTGAGGCCTCCTCATCCTTCTCTTCTTCTTCATAGTAACACCAAGAACAATAACAAACTAGGTTTGCTTATACTTTGTCAAACTAAATGTTGCACATTCTTTCCTCCATATTAAACTATTAATGTTACATTAATTAAATTCATATAAAATATTCCAATATACCTTCCAGTTGAGAATATATAAGTTTGTTTGGGATTGTTTTTAGAATAGCTAACAATGCTTTCTTACATTTGGAACGCTTATAAATAATTGCGTTTGACAAAAAAAAAAAAAAAAAAAAATTACTTTTTCTAAGTCATGGAACAAGTTTCTGGAGAAGCACCTATCAAATTAATAACAATTTCAATGTATTTACAGTTGAGAAGAAAGATTAATCCGAGGGTTGGGGCTTTTTTGCTTTGCTTTATTTACATTTCCATGCCTAATTATTATTATTTTTTATATATTTAATTTTGAATATTAATTGTGTCTTAATTAATAGACGTTCCTTGGTTTTGGTCATTGGATGATGATGATGATGATGGTGATAATGTTCCAGAAGAGAGCGATGAAGATATGTTCACGGTTCCGGACGTGGAGGCGTTGCCCCCTCCTAATAATAGTATTAATAATGCGGCCTCTACAATCGCCAATGCCACCAGTAACAACAACAACCCAGATGCCCAGTCTGGCTGTCCGGCCAAGCGCCGCCGAGGCCGAAACCCGGTCGATAAGGAGTACAGGCGACTAAAGAGGTACTATAAATAATAAATGTAGGGGTTCGGAATTCCTATATTATCAATCAATGGCTTCTATATAGAAACTCATCTCTAGTTTGTCCAAGTTTCTTGGTTCTCAAGTCAGTTTAAAAGGCTAAATTAAACCATTTGTAGTGACTTATCAGGTTGCAGCTAACATTTCCAAAATATATATCAATTCCAATTAACACTGATCGAAACATGTCCACTCAAACTTACAGATTGCTAAGGAACAGGGTGTCTGCTCAACAAGCCCGGGAGAGGAAAAAGGTTTACGTCAACGATCTGGAATCAAGAGCCAAAGAATTGGATGATAGGAATTCAAAGTTGGAAGAAAAGATCTCTACTCTTGTCAATGAAAACGCCATGCTTCGAAAGGTGAGGCTTCTGTTACTGTTAGTTGAGTGGTACTGCATCCTCATTGCGGTTTACAAATCGTATAACTTGTTCTAGTGGTTGAATACTAATTTGAAATCCTTCTCCGTCTTAATTTCAGGTTCTTATGAACACAAGGCCAAAAGTGGACGAAAGTATTGAGCAAAAGCAAGGATCAATTAAGTAAGAGCAGACAAGCATAAAGCAGTTCTTTTAGGCAGTTTTAGGTGAATATATTTAGAAATTTTAGCTTATGGAATTTGTGCACCACTTAGTTTGATATGAACACTCAACTAGCTAGTATGTAAGTTGTAATGAACTTCTATCTTCTCCCTTTTGTGCCATGTATTTCTCATGACAAATTTTTTTTTTTGGATGAATTTTGTTTCGAGAAATTGCTACTCCTCGTGTTTTCTTCAACTGGATGTCAAATATATAACTGGAATTTAATCAAGAGGATTGCATTTATATATTGGATCATAAAAACGATACATGAACATGTTGATCGCTCTTCGAGCTTCACAGCAATGACTCAGTCTAAACGGTAAAATGTTACATTACATGCCGTTGGCAGTATAAATTGGGGAGAGAAGACATAAATAGAGATGATATACAGAAATTTTCCCTTAAACACCAGATTATGGCAAGATATGATATACAGTAATTTTCACTGAAACACCAGATTATGGCAGGTCTTGTCACAAGGGTACGGACAATCTATAGCTTTGATACTATACCGATCGAAATACCAGTTTCCGACTGATTTTGCTATCCCCTGCAGATAATTGATTGCATATGAGATCAAGACAGACTCTAAGTGTAACCAAAATAATGTGCAAAAGAAATGACAGCAAATCCATAGATAGTCTTTTCTTTAACCTAGTTTAAAGTGCACAATAGGGCATACCTTATTTCCAATAAGAGGAGAATTTTGAGAAAACCAGGTATCTTGTCTCTCTGTCTGGCAATGAGAAAAACAAGAATTTATGAACAAACCATTTTTACCAGCCCTCGAGAATCCACTTACAGCTTTGAGCATTTGATTCCGGAAACCTGATAATTTGTTGAAGAAAGAAAAGAGAGAACCGAATTCAGTTCCGAAACACCAAGCATTCAGCATGTAAGTAAATCATCATCTGGAACACAAAGCATAATTAAAGTAATGGAATCACCTTGCAAAAAGTTCATCTGCCATGCAGCACAAAGTGCATTATTTTTTGTGCACGCATGCCAATGGCCGTTAGGGTCTGCTGTTCGTGGAGCTAAACTGGCCTGGATCTGAGTAAAGGAGAAAGATTCAGGAGGGTCGTTCATTCATCAGCGTATCACGATTCTACTGCAAGATAGGTATCCATCCACCACATGAATCAGAAGGGAATGCGAGGATAAGAAATTAAGAACGCACCTGCCATGTATCATAAGCTGCATTGACCAGAAAAAGGGGAGTCTTGACACTTGCAATTTAGTGCTGGGGGAAAAAGCACTGAAATTTGAACAACGAAGTTAATGATCAAGACTAAAAAGAGAAGGGAAACCTCACTCTAAAATTGGGTTCTTTGTATAATCTGTATAGAAAAGAAAGTTTGTCTTAAGGATTAAATGCGAGAAAAGAAACTACCAAAGTCGGGTGGTGGCGATTGGTACAACTCCATGGGAGATTCTTTTGCACCCCCTGCAAAATAATTGTATGTCTATTAGTCATAGAAGTTTCAATCCACGAAGCACATTTGAAGGTGGATAGATTTCATTTTAAATGGATAATACCTGTAGACTAACCACTCTTCTAAACATACTTCTCAAAGTGCGACTACCAGATACATCAACTCTGCAATTTCCAGATAACAAGATTATTATCTGAGTAAGAACCAAAAGGTATTAGGCATGCCAAAATTTGTTGAAAAATGGATTCTTACACGTCAAGAAACAGTCCAGCATCACTGAGGCACTTCACTCTAGTAGTTGCACGGAACATTCCACGAAATTCATCACAGTGGAGTACAGTTGCAACCCCACCAGCAGAACATCCAGAAAGAAGAGCCTAGAAATCCCAAAGTGAAATGTATAACACTAGCAGAAGAGTGAAACATATCCTCTCCAAAAAATTAATGACAATAACCTGATTAGCATAGCGCATTCCCTTTGACATCAAGTCCTCCATAGCAGCTTTCCAGATACGTTGTCCTCGAAAATGCAATTGGGCAGCCTTAGCAACAAATAAACCAATAATTTCAGTTATAACTCATAACATCTATAAGAAATACTGCTTTGTTTGCAACTGTTTGACAATAAAAATCTTAAGAATATGATGCACCACAGCGACCAGTGTAAATACAGCAAGTATTAAACTTGAGTTCCTTACCTCGGGTAGAAATTAAGCAAAATAAGTGCTGGTTTTCAACAAGAATTTAAAAATAAATAAGTATATGATCATTTACTCCCACTAACCTCATTGTGACTGTCACCGGCAAAAGATGCACCATCACAATACCGAACCTTAACTCTGTTCCAATTGTAAAAGTCTGCAATTGTTTATGTCCCATCAAGAATATCAGATTACTAATGACGCCGGAAGAATCATGTAGGACATGTAGTGCTGCATGTGTAGAGAAATAAGGATGCAGACAGATAGATAACCAGGGTTTTCTCCTGCTTTGTTGCTTAGTATCCCTGCAAATGGTATATGCTTCTCCATATATGCTGATGAACCACGACGAGTTTTCTTACGGTAGACACAGTTTCTGATTGTATCACACCATCCTCCTCCCTATCAATAAAAGAAGTTAACCAAAGATGTTCCTTAGCTCCCAGCATATATTACAGGCAAGCCACTCAAAGAGAAACAATTTTATACCAAGGACTAGTCGGTATCAGCTAAGTTACTTCATAAGGTCTATTTCCTATATATCCTTTAGACGCATACGAAAGGCAAAGAAGTGCAAATCATCTTCGCTGAACGAGAAACTTTAGATGGTAAACTAATTTGATCAGACTACTAATGAAATATCCATATAGAAGTACCAACAGTTAGTACCAAACAGAAGTATAACTCAATCAGATTCATCACAACTATTAATGGTGATGTGTTAAGAACAGAACTGCCATAATTAACTCTGTCAAGTTTGTATGAAAGTTCTTAGTTTTCGTTGGATATTACATACCTCCAACTGAATGAGCCAACTATTTGCTCCTGACCCGTATCCGTGGTGGATGTGGTAAGCAGGTAATGTTCCATCTAGGCAGACTGCACATTGAGAAAACAAAAGTCATGAAACCACAAAGGAATAGAGGCATCAGTTCCTTTCCTTCGCAATTTCTGAAATTGGCCACATGAGCATCTAACTAAGAAACAGATGGAGTTTCAACTACCTATGAATCCATCGAATCGTTCGACAAAGAATCAAACTTTAAAAACACACTAATCTATAAAATTCAAGAATCTTTATTAGCAGAAAAGGAGAAATATCTTTCATTTTTTTGGTGAAAAAAGAGAACCTGCTCCTTTGGCAGCAGCTCCATTGATGAGTGTGAGACCCACCATCAAGGTTCTGCTGGAAACCCCATAACCATAAGCTGCATAGCCATACACATTACTCTCTGTATAATGCAGGTCGTCTTCCTGTGTGACATTCACATCCCCACTAAAAGTTCCATCTGTTCTTCTGCAAAACACAAACCCCATAAACCCCAAAACCCAGAAAAGCTTCATGTTGGCTGACCCCAGAAATCTTATTGCACAAACAAATAGTAAGAACTAGAGCTTAAACCAGAGCTATTTTTTATTTACTTATCAACGTAATTCAGCTGAAGAAAAAGAAGGGGGAGACAGAGAGACAGAGAATGTGGCTGAAGAACAACTTTGGTAATATGAAGAGGAATATTGTCGTAATTGAGGTAGTGAGCAACCCAACCACCAGTTGGCATTGGCTAAAAAATCATCTCTCTTTCTTTAGGACTTAGCAAAACAAAGGAAACCCTGTTTGGAAGTCCTTTAACATCACCAAGAACGCAATATGCTTCCACCAGAAGTGCTATTAGTGAAAGTACTTTTCATAAAAGTGCTTTCAAAAAAGGCGTTCCAAACGAAATGAAGAAAATGGCGGAGAAGAAGCGGGAGATAAATGGGGTATTTTGATTTTGGTTTCTTTCATGAACTCAATTCTATTACTATTTGGTAGTGGTCACTGTCCTCCTGTTAACTATGCTACATCTGGCCCTTTAGTTCATGCTTACCGCTAATAAAGTGGGCAACAACCATAATTAATAAGATAAGCAATAATTGTGAGTGCCTAATTTATACATGCTTCATTCTTTCTCAACTTTTTCATGAACTACTAAAACCATATAATGTCAAGCCACACAGTACTACGGTTTGGTGGTATTCTTCTTCTCATAATAGTGAAAGGTCTTAGGTTCAAATCTCATGTATGACAAATTCGATACTAAATTAGGTTGCCTATTGTGACTTAGCCGAACTCCCCCTCCCCTAATGTAAAAATATCGATGTACTAAAAAACTATATAATGTCAATAATGTAAATTGATTAATAATGTAAATTGATAGAATTAGAGCATTTAGGGACATTTTAACTTGACCTAATTAACTTATTTTTTTACGTAATTAATGTATGCCTCTAAATTTAGTGGGGTTTAATGATATTTGAGACCTGCTCTTAATCCAGACTGACTAGTGAGAATGGCAGCCGACACTTTATGATATTTGATCACCAATCACATCTAGTAGAGAGCTGTACCACACTCACTCTTAACTCCCTCATTTGGTGGGGATTCTCTTCTATCCCTCCCCTCCTTTCACAGTTTTTTTTCTTTCTACTTTTTTCTTCTTACTCTCTCTACAACGATGAAATCTTAAGCGTTCAAACAAGAGGGGAGAGAAGGAGAGAAAAAAAAAGACGAGAGAATCCTTGTCCATCTTTGCATGGCCGTGATGTCGCCATACTTTTCAAATATTAAGTAAACCGTCATTTTACCCTCTGAACTATTATTCTAGTCGAAATTGACCTCTTGAACTTCTTTTTTTTGGTAAAATAACCTTTAAACTATTTGGAATTAGCTAATTAACCGCCCACCGTCAATTTCATGAAATATCACCCACTTTGCCGTCAAATACTGGCACGCAACCAGCATGTGATTCACTCTTGAAGATAAAGTTGTACCAGTATTTGATGACAAAGTAGATGGAACATTATCGAATTTGACGGTGAAGAGTTAATAATTTCAAGTAGCTCAGGAGAGTTAATATACCAAAAAGATAGTTCATGAGGTTAATTTCAAATGAGTAATAATCTAGAAGGTCAAACGACAATTTACCCTCAAATATTCAACATTATCATCCTATTAATTCACATTTCAACATCATGCACACCATCATGAGTTCTATCCTAAAAGCCATACTAATGCTTATGCATGTCATACATTCGAAAAGAATTTTTCATACTCTTGGTATGTCATTGTGACGTTATCTCATGTCAATCATGCATTAGTAAAAACACATGACAGTGTATGATTAGTTTAAAATATTATCACAGTACGTAATTGGTTTTACAAACGATAATAAAAAGGAGGCAAATCAAGGACATAATCTAAAGTGCATAATTAATAAATTGTTGATTGTAATCACTTAAATTACAATCTCCTTGCTACCACTCGTATGAGATTGGTCTTACAGTATTGAGTCTATTGAGCACTATATGAGGTTCATATCATAGTTCACCGAATTGGAAATTCCCAAATCATATATAATATATTTCATCACTTACAAGTTACAAATATTACAAGATGTTGTGGTCCATGCATCCACCTATAGTTATACTTCTACTCTTATATAAAATAGACTTCCATGACATTTCCATCTAGAGGGCTTTGGCTTTTGGCTTTCGGCTTTTGGTTTTTGGCTTTTGGGAATTTTCATTTTCATGTCATGTTACATTCAGCACTCAAAACTCAAAATTTTATCCATGAATGGAACTTCTTGTACTAGTACTTGGGGCTTAGACTTTGCTTCCTATTTTTTTTCACTTGGCCTCGTTCTTCTCTCCTGCCTTGGACACAAAGCTTACACTACTTGCAGAGAAAGACTGAGGTCCGCAGGCTTTGAGCAACATTTCCTCGTCAACCGTAACGTCATTCTTATACTTGTACCATTGGGCACACCATACATAAATTCCGAAATTAACCACGCTGAGGATCGCGAGGAACCAATAGAAATAGTCTGCGTGGCTTTTGTTCATGTCGCGCCCTTCCAGCCACCCCATTTTGTTCTTAGTGAACTTGCTAGTGATGGTGTTAATGAGCTCGACAAAAACCGTGCTCAAGTAGTAGCCAATGGACAGAGAGAGCCAAGAGAAGGAAGTGGAAAGAGAGCGCATGCCGGCGGGTGCCTCCTTGTAGAAGAATTCCATCAGCCCTACAAGTGTAAACATGTCCGCGATTCCAAACATCGCATAATGGAAAGAGAGCCAGAAGAGGCTGATTTTGTGGTTGTGGTGAACCATCTCATGTTTTCGCTTGACTTCTACGAGTCCTGCTATGGCCATTGAGATGGCTGAGAGGACAAGCCCCACCCCAACTCTCTGGAGGTGGGTTATGCCATTGGGGTGACCCGTGATTTTGCGCAAGAGGGGAACGAAGGCAAATTCATAGACGGGAATAAGGAGGGTCATGAACACTAGAGGGATCACTGGGATTGTGGCGGATGGGACATCAAAATCGCCAATGCGCGTGTTCATGAGGGTGCCTTGTTGGATTGAAAGGGTTTGCAGTTGGGCTAAGCATGTGTTCATCAGGATTGTGCTTAGAAGAATAGGCATCATCCTTGCCAAAACCTTCACTTCTTCCACCTGTGTTACTGTGCAAACTTTCCATTTTCTTGCTGCGTTCGCGCCAAGAACAGCTGCCTTGTCTAGTAATCTGCTCAAAGAAAAGTTGATAGTCTTGTTAATTGGTAATTTTTTGCTTATTTTGCACGTTTTCTTGAACAGCAAGTAACTGTCAAAGAGACTCCTAATACTATGTTCCTAATGACCAAAAAAGTTTGTGTATTGCAAGTCACAACCGATGTCTAACATCTAATCAGTCACGTGATCCATTATTATCAGAAACGTGTTATGTTCAAGCTGTATGCAAGAATTTCTTCTTAGACTGTCCAAAGTTTCGTAAGCGAACAAGTGGTGAAACAAATTAAGGCTTTGAGGAACATGCCTGAATTGATTGCTATGAGGGATGAGCTCTGCTTTAGAAGCAGAATCGCGGGCACGGATTTCATACAGCTCATCGGAACTCTGGGGTACCTCCACCTTCCAGTTCTTTACAGACACCACCAGTACCTGCACAAAAGGGTCATCTCAAATTATTCAGTTCTCTGTTAATGGCATTACTAATCACCCTATATTTGCCAAGTTAAACAACGGGAGAGGAAGGAAGAGAGAGACCTCTAAAACCCTAATCAAAGGGCTCTCTCCTGGAACTCGGACGCGATAATATGGCTTTCCCAATGCAACAAAGAGAAGACCAACAGCAGCGCAGGACAAGGAGATGATAAATCCGATATCCCATCCAACATTTGAGCTCACATACACCACAAATGTGACACCAATCACAGCTCCAACTGTTATGCTAAGCAAAAACCAATTGAAGAAGCTGGCTATGTGCTTGTGCTCATTGGGATCTTTGGAGTCGAATTGATCAGCTCCTAAGGCTGGGATTGCTCCTCTGATTCCGCCTCCTCCAAGTGCCACAAAGGAAATCGAAGCGTAAAACAGTAGGGCTTTTGTGCCATGCACACAGGTTGATTCCAGACAAGGTAGAGGTTGCAGGTTTTTGTCATGGGCTTGAATAATCAGCAACATATATCCCTGCAAGTCAAAACACAACATATATATGTATTGATTAGTGTAGTCCGGGTACGAAATAGACCATTTGTGTGTCGTTACAAAAAAACGTAATGACATGTTTTCTTTTTTTTCTTTTTTTTGACAATATCGATGCAAGTATGTTTTTAAACAGACTTCCTACATAGGGAATTTCTATTGATTAACGTAAGTTCTTTTTGTTTTTCCGGTTAAGATAAATCGGATTAAGTACGTTGGGAGGATGGAAAGAAACAAGATTTACCAGCAACTCGATGACGCCAAAGAGTAGAGTCGTGTTGAGGCGGTTCATGTAGGCATCAGAGATGAAGCCTCCAACAATGGTGAGCAAGAATGTGGTGCCCAAGTAATTCGTTGTGGTGGTTGCAGAGCCAGAGAGGTCGAAGTGGATGACGAACATGAAGTATAAAACCAGGCTGGCCATGTTAGCTACAAAGCCTATGTTATCCAGGAACATCATTGCTGCACACAAAACACATTCAGCAAGAGCTCAAATTAACATGATTTCTCGTAAGAGTAACGCTATTTAGACACATACATGACACTCCTTATGATATAGGTGGTTCTCAAATATAATTGTACATACCACTAAAGAGTGTGTCAGTCTTATGTGTTTAAATAACATTATAGTGTTCGTTAAGTTATCCGAAAGTTGACACTTACCAAAGATAAAATAGTTGGCCTTGAATCCACCTTGTTTCCTCTTCAAGGGTTCATACGCTAAGTCTTTAGCACCAAGTTCATTGTCCTACAAATCAAAACCAACTAATATTAGAAAATGACATACAAAATGTTGTAGTTTTAACTTCTAACGTACAACCATGCATGTTCATATTTTTTTTGGTGTGTGCATGTGTAAAATGCTAAAGTTGAAGAAGCAAGGTAGGACACTTTAAATTTAGAGTCTATATGCTTTTAGAATGGCTACAGGAGCTACTAATAGCATTTGGAGAAAAAAGTTAAAATACAATTGGATTCAAAAGCACTTTTTAGTAGTTTGTTCACGAAATATTTTCACAAAACACTTGAAGTTTCTATAAAAACAATTTAATAAATTTCTAATAAAAGTGTTTGTGAGCAAAAGTGCTTCCGTCCTAGTAATTACCATGACGAAGGATGTTAGCGAGTTCCTTTGTCAAAGAGAAAGGATGGTAGAGACTTTGGATGAAGAAGAAGAGAGTGAGGAGAGAGGAGGGAGGTTCCAAGTATATATATGTGTGTGTGTATATATATATATATAATACTTAGGAGGAAGGGAATGTGTTTTTGTTTAGACTTTAAAGAGCATAAAATGTTACGCCATCATCTCCAATGCCAGTGGCATCCCAATTGTGGATGCATATGCATACAAAAACAGTGGCATTCCAACTCCCAAAATGCCGATGCCAAACAACACCATAAGCCGACGGACCGGCCGTGAGAGATCCAACACTTATCTCAATCATCGTTACTTTTGACAGGAATCTAATCTAACCGATCTACCCTAATCACTCTCCTAATATAAAATTTAGAAACACAAATATATAATTTAATTACAAATGTTGTTTTCAAACATGTGATGTGCAAGCTACAAGGGCAGCATTAGATGACAAATTCCCACACAACATCAGAGGTAGAATCAAAGATACTTAGGTCATCTCCAACCGAAGGAGGGTTAAAGGACTATGTTTAGCCCTGTAACCCTGTAAGAAGTTATATTTTAATGAACAGTGTCAAACCATATTTTATACCATCTCCAACCGAGGTGACCAAAGGGCCTAGGCCAAACATAGCCTTTTGACAAAAAAATCATGTCCAACCTAGGGGGGCATAGGCCAAACATAATTTATTATTTTAATTGAATTAATATAGTTAATTAAATTAAACTACCATATTAAAATAAAATTTTCAGACATATTGGAAGATTATTGAAAGAGGTGGCCATTTCAAAATTATTGAAAAAATTAAAGGAAAGATTATTGGAAGAGAATAGAAAGTGAATAATTGAAATAAAATGAGGTAAGATAGTATGGAATGATGAAAAATATGTGAGAAATTGTGTAGGAAAAATAATTCGTCCAAAAAAAAAAAAAGTGGGCTAGGCTCATTAGGCTGGCTGGCTGGCTGGAAATGACCAGCCCACTGGCCTGATTTTGTGGTTTTGGCCTGGTGGAGCCCACAAGCCCTTTGGCCTATCTCTCGATTGGACATTTTCGCTGAGTACTTCTTCTCATAAGCACTTTTGTTGGGTGCACTTTTTATTATGAGTCCAAAAAATATATTTTGGATTGCTTTTGAAATGGCTAAAAGCACGTTCTGACAGTGTGTTTGGTAGAAAACTTAGAAGCGCATATGGCTCATAAAAGTGCTTTTTGGAGAAGCACGTTCCGATGTTTCTTCAAAAAACACTTTCAAGTGCTATTTCAAGAAGCGCTCAAAATTTGATATAATTAATAATGCATTTGTAACGAACGCACTTTTGAACACAAGTACTTTCTAAAAAAGCATCTCAGCAAGGCCTGGAGGCGCTTTTGGTAACATGAAATTGTTTTGTCTTAGAGGGCACTTCCAAATAGAACCCGAGTCGGCTTTTTCCGGGGTGTGAGATTCTGGCTGCTAAGTTACGGCCAGAAGGGGCATTAGATGCTTTTGGCGACTTTTACAGTTGAAGACCAGAACTATCCAACAAAAACGTCGACATATAGTTCTCCTTGCACTCCACATGTCTGAGTTTACAAGCAGATCTTCCAATCTCTTGCCTCCAAACTTCTTACAAGCTCATTGCATCATTGATTTCACATCCAGTCATCACCTTTGTATTTTCCATCAATTTGTAGTGTACAGCACGGCAGCCATTGCGCGCGCTCAAGTCCGGTCGTGTTTGAGCACGAAGAGCAGCAAATACAGCTCAACGAGTGTGTTAGAACATCACATTCATTAGCTTTTTCTGCAAGTATTCCTGTTTAAATCAACGGATACGACTATGCATTTGGTATCGATGCAGATTCATCTTTATCTCGAAAGAATTGCTAAAACAATCAATCAATAAATGTGGACAAAAATTTTCAGTTGATTACATGTGTTGTTTCTATTTTTTGGTGAACGGATCTTGTAGGGCATTGTCTTTGGTGAATGGCTCTTGTAGGGCGTCGTCTTCTACTTGACTGAAGTAGTAATGTGAGGCCAAACAAACGAGTATGTCTGTAAGGATAAGACCCGCCACATCAAAAACAAACTTCGGGGCAAATAAACCCCATACCTGCAAGCAAAACATATGGTTATGGGTGTCCAATAATCGTTGAAAAATTAATATTTGTTGTTTTGGAAAGACGACCTTACCATTAGATGCCGCCTGTGCATTGTAACACATATTATAGTTGCTGTGACCGAAGTAGCCATGATGAGCCCATAAATCATGTACACCTAAGACATCGATCACGACCAATTAACTTTCAAACTGGCTAGACAATCCACGAGCCCTATGATCTTACTGAAAGAATCCCTTTTACGAGGATAAAACTTATAAAGATAGCAAACACATGACCTATATGCAACACAATAAACTTACTAGAGAGAGTCGTGTGAGCACAAATTTCTTCCCTTTCTCGGTCTGACCCAGGCGTGCAACAAGAAATGGAAGTCCAAATATTGGAAGGATGAGAGAAAAACCAAATGTATCCATTGTAAGGAGGATTGCTTGGGGAACTAGGATGAAATCATCGAACCTGAAAATAACACAGGGTTTTAATATCCACAGGGCACTATGAACACTAACAAGGGCAAAAGCGGGAGCCAATCACTACTGGATTCTTTCGTTTTCAAAAGATAAGTAGTCAAAAGTGAATACTTATTCGATACCAGTGACTCACCCAATAAATGCAGCACCATATCGGAGGCCATCAAAAGCACACCTGAAGAAAAGTTTATCTTGGGTTATGAAACATAAGAGGGCGAAAAATGTTGAAAACAATGCAAATATAATATAGAAAAATCAACTCTTAATTAAATCATAAAGGTTATTTTTGTAGGGACCAAACCAAAACGATTCCAAAACTAACACAAAGTGTGCTGATAAGAGAAATCAGAAAACATGAAAGTCACAAAGTAGGAAGCAAGCAACAAACCAATGACCGGTGCAGAAAAACAGGCACACAGCAAAAAGGCTCCACTGCGTTACAGGAATAGGATCAAGCATCGTATTCCAACTGCCTCCATCTTTGGCATCCAGCTCTATGTTATCCAGCCTCATTATGCAATAACCTGTCAAAAGTAAAAGAAAAATTATTACAGGTACCAAAACTTTAAGAAAAAGAGCAACAAACTGTTTCATAACAACATGCTTTATCCAATTAAACAACATCTACGACTGAACAAATATTGAAATAAAAAAGTGAAATATAACAAAGGCCAAAAGGTGGATGCAAAAGTACCATGGGAAATTTTATTGGCCAAAACAAACCATTCAAGAGAAAATAAAGCACCGACACTATAAATAACTAAAGCACGCACCTCCAATAACGAATGCTAAAGCAATCCAAGGCCCCTGCTTTCCCAACAGAAGAATGACTGTTGAGCTCCAGGCAGAAAACATGGCCACTGTTTTAATAAATAAGACTTTGCTGCAATCTGAGGATTTCCCTTTAAAGAAAAGCTGATTAAATGCCAGTAATAACAATTGTCCAAATCCAATGGCATATATCAAACGAGGAATGTAATTTCTTCCAATGCCTTTAAGCACCTCGGCCAGATTGAATATGTTACTTTCTGAAGCCCAATGCACTGCTATTAGTATATAAGTTATATTAGTTCCCATGATAATATACTTCCAAATCCCCTCGGAAGAGCTTCCAGTAATGGCCTTGCGCAGCAAAAATGCCAATAAAATCAGGGAAACTGCCGGTATAACTTCAGCAACAATATTCCAAACTGGAAACCCTGCGGTGATCCTGAGCATCCATGAAGGATATGCATTAATAATTTCAGAACTAGGAGCCTGCTTTGACAATCCAACTTCAATAGTAAATCTGCAAATGGTGATCAGAAGAAGGAAAACAAATGCCTGCAATTACATCAGCGAAAAATGATCATTACAAGAAACTATATTTGATATAGTTCTATCAGAAATGCAATAACAAATTTGTAACAGTATTTCCGCAATATCTGATTAAAAAGAATTGGGGCCTTGAGTGACGGCACGGTAATAGAAACCTGAGGTAAACAACAACTCACTTCTAATATCATCTTCTTCTTCATGATTGAATATCGCATCTTAATTAGTCCAGTTGTGGCCAAAAGAAAGCATGCCACTTTTCCTTCTTCCACTGCTCACAAGGTTCGCATTAAAGAAAAAAAAAATGAGTAAAAGTTAGTTTGCCAACGTGAGCATTAACCATGGATTTTGTGCATCCATACATAAATAAACAGTATCTAATACTTACAGATAAAGCTATTCGAGAGGAAGCTGCATGCACGCATCACCACCATAAAACAAGAAAAAATTAAACTGAAGGAAATCCCAGAATCTCCAGATGAAGTAAAAGAAAAACCATATTCCTCCATCACTTTCTTAATTGCAAGGAAATGGACAAGAAGTGATATCAGCATAATGCCAAGCCCAGCACCCATCATCTTTAAATTAAACTCAGTCCATTTAGAGCGTGCAAGTTCAGCAACACTTGCTAGGAAATCAGAATACAAATTAATTTGCCTCTTAAGAGCAGGCAATAATTCATTGTGGCTTTCCTTTTCGTGTGACAGCAACTTCTTTGTAGTATGTGACCATCTCTCCTCTGCTTTAGCATACATGTCTGCTATGTGCAACAAATCTTCGTGGGAAAATCCAATAACTGATGAAGCAGAATATATATCTATATATCTTTTTACCTAAACAAGAAGAATTCAACAATTATTTAATATAAATAATGGACGGTTAAAGCTTTCATCTAAGAATTTATGAAGTACATTGACATAAGATAAACTGCTAAAGTAATACCTGCCAAGAATTGGTGCAGAGTACATTGGCATAATTCAGCATCCATTGTTCCAACTTTGACTGATTTTGGGAATTGCCCACACTATCTTCAAAATTCCATGTTCCAGCTCCTAAAGCATAAAGCTGAGGATTAACACGCCCAATACTGAAAAGAAAACCAATATATGTGAAACAGCGAGCATATAAATTCCTCAACAACAAAAGGCTAAAGTATGACACAGTGGTATAGAGGTGAACTATCCAATGTACATTGATTATTGTGAGATCTACATAAAATAAATTGGAAATGCAGGAAGCTGTTCCACGATACGGGTAATGGGACTGAAACAGATATAAGACGACATAGATATAAGAAATCAAGTTTTCAAGCAAGTTAAGCTTTGAGAAGGATCACCAGGCATTGTCAACTGGACACAAAGTGAATGCATTTTCAGTGTGCAATGCTGTTACAAATTGAGTACCAACTACCATGATAACAATGCATAACAAACCCAGATAATCCAACCACGTGATCATTTGACCTCACACAAAGATAAAAACAAAAAGCCCATTTTGTATGGCATTTTGCGCTACAGTGGCAGCTTCATCCAATAGATTACCTTAGGGTCTTTTATTTTTTATTTTTTGGTCTAGAAATGACCAACCTTGTCAAATGTTGTCCATATATAAGAACTGGCTCGAACAAAGGAAACAAATGTTGACTTCATGATCGCTGAATGTTTCATTTTATTTTCATCAAGTACTGGCTTGCGGCTTGCCCATGGTATTATTGATTGTAGAAGAGAATAAGGAGCTGAGGTAGTCATGTCATGATCAATATAATCAATAAGCAATGGCATGCATAATGGCGTAAATTAAATTGACAGGATGCTTACACTACACCTTCCAAAAGGAAAGGGGATACCAAGCAGCGCTGATATTGTCACTGCAAAGTCAAGCTGCAGAGAGTGACTTGACTAAGGATGGGTGATTGGCAAGTAAGACAAAATCAAATATATTAACCCATTCTAACCTGCTGGATGGAACTCGCACAAATATTCCTCCCATCCTGGAGCCAAACAATAAATAATTTATTCAGAACAAAAAATTAACTTATGAGTTATGACCCATAAAACCTAATTAAAAATGCCATTTGAACAAAGAGATCTTCTTTAAAATTCTCTTAAGGCTTATAGGACTCCTACCTATGGAGAGTCTGAAAGACAAATTAGTTTTATGACCTATCTAATCAAGTTTCATCAATCCCTGTAAGTAATACGCAAAATTAGATTTTGCAAATTTAAACTTTTTTACTTGTCCAACCATTTTGAATGTTTCTCTTTTCATTTCCAAGGAATAACTTGAGCCTCCATAAAATATAAGAGAAGAGTGGCAAAGGAATCAACTCATTCGTAGGTGGAAGATTTCTACGTAATTTATAAGCCACAAGCATATATATGTGCTTTGAGAGAGAGGGGGTACCAAATCAAGTTCACAAGATGAAGTATCAAACTCTGATGGTATGGGAGATGGAGGATTCTTAAAGCTCACAGCAAATAATGATGTCTCAATCTGCATTGTGTTTTATTAAGTTACCATGAGTAAAACAAAAAGACAAACAAAAACTAAAACAAAAACGTTTAAGAAAAACACGTTTAATTCATACCTCTTCAGAACTCCCCCCACCATGATCTCCATTCACAGTCTGACCATGATCGCCCATCACAAGCAAAAGAGTATTCTCATGTAAGCCCCCTGGCGCAGACTGCCTCTCCAGTGCTTCAACTACTTTCTAAAGCAAACTGATCAGTTTGTGAGGGAATTAGGGAAGGATAGATAAAAGGCTAGACCTATTGCATTAGGTGAACAAGACGAAAGGCACCAAGCAAATGTATGTTCCTAAAAGGCTAAAACTATTCAATACTTTGAAACAATGACCCAAAGGTTTCAGAAAGTTGAGGAAAGAAAATATTTTCAATAATATTTCCCACGTGTTCGGGGTTCAAAACTGTACTTGTATTGCTTATCTTGGAAGAAAAGGGAAAAAACACGTAAAAAATATTAAAAACTGGGTAATTTATCACAGGGAGCCAAGTACAGCCAACTAGTAAGTAACCAATAATTAAATATCCATAGAAGCAAAGCGTCCAATGAAGAATACTTTCTAAGAGCAATTTCCATATGTGAGTTTGAAGACTTACCAGCAAGACGTTGTTGTATTGCTCCAACTTTTCTGTCATTTGCATAGAATCAACCCCAAATATGTGCCCAGCATGATCCTGAGCAATTAGATAGTTTTAAAAAATAAATAAATTATATACTGCACAGCTTTCAGTGAAAGAACATAATCTGCTTCTCATATGGAAAACCTTGGTTACTTGAGCAGTTCTTCAGAGAGGAACAATAGACACAATATCCAAATCTATTTATCACTGAAAAAATAAAGCAATCAAACCATACCACACCAAGAAAGTGTGCGATAAGAACATCCCAATCTTCTTGGTACAAGAATGGAAGAAGGTGCTCAATGCAGCCATTGTCCACCTGGAACAGAAAGACAATTTACTTCAATCCATGATCAAATTCAAAATATGACTGAATTCAAGAAAAAGGTTAAAAATTGAAATGTTTTTGTTAGGCATACCGTATCAAGATCTCTAACATTGAAAGAGGGGTAAGGAAAAGATTTTTCAAAATGATGAGGAAACAACTGCGTCCATGTATCGTCCCCCATCATTACAACTCGCTTTCCATTTTTAGCCAACTGCAGGTTGGTCCACATTTCAGACTTACGACAATAAGTTCTACAACTTGAAAAAAGGAATAACTATGCCAAGTAAATCATGGCGGAGAGAGGGAGAGGGAGAGGGAGAGGGAGAGGGAGAGCAACCTGATGTATCAAGTTATCTTCCACTATTGCTGGAGCACCAAAGCTGTTCCCAACATCAATAAAAGTCGGCAATCCACCGGTTGTCAAGCCCTACAAAACATTGGATGGTAAGCAACTGATATGGTTAAAATTCATCCTTGGCATGAGGCCAGCAAACAGGCTCTAAATTCACCAAATTTGGAATATCAAAGCATGCGTTGCTGCTAGACTAGAAAAGCAAACTCAAAAGCATGGAACATTTTTTTTTTTTTGAGAAGAAACAATTTTATTAAAGAATAGAGAAATACACAGAAGTGGATAAGAAGTCCACCAACTATATTAGAAAGGAAAATCCCAATAGGAATTGGCTACAGCAACCATTTCTAGACCTAGCTCACTTAACTGCTGCTAACAAATCCCACAGTATTTGAGATAGAGAGCAATTGTTAAACTCTTTAGTGACCGAAGCCCAAAAAGCTGCCCAATATTTTACTCTCCCCCAAAGTACTTCTGCCCCCACTCCAGTACAGTCTTCAAAAATCCTTTTGTTGCGTTCCAGCCATATATTCCAAAAAATTGCCGATACCAGGCAACCCCACAAAGCTTTGGATTTTTTCCCTTTTCCAAGTGCCTTAAAATTAGTGATTAGTAGCTCGAAACACCCTTTAGGAATGACCCAACTTTCTTTAACCTCCTGAAACAGTTTCCACCACAGTTGGATCGAGTAGGAGCAATGAAGAAAGATGTGATTTACACTCTCCTCCTTAGCTTTGCACAAACTACACGAATGTGGGGATAAACACATATGAGGGTTTCTCCTTTGAATTCTGTCGCAAGTGTTGAGATTCCCAATGGCCACAAGCCATACGAGTATTTTAACCTTCGGAGGAGCTTTTGATTTCCAAATCTGAGAGTAGGGTGGATAATAGCGCACAATCCCATTGTTGCTCAGTAATGAACGATAGGATTTGCATGTGAACAAACCTGAAGCTTCCAGATTCCACCTTCTGTTATCCATTTTTGATATAGACAAGCGAACCTCTTCCACTTTCTGTAATAATCTGGCCGCCTCTTCTATCTCCATCTCATTCAGATTTCTCCTAAAGTCAAAGTTCCAACTCAAGGAACTTGACGAAACTTCCACGAAGCTCGAGATGTTATGATTGTGCTTCCTCGATAGTAGGAATAATCTGGGGAATTGCTCCTTCAGCGGCCCCCCTACTAACCACCCATCCTCCCAAAACGTCACCTTCTCTCTGTTGCCCACCTTAAACTTGCAACATCTGAGAAACTGATGAGAACCACTCGAAATGTCTTTCCATGGGCTACGACTTGAAACCCTCCTTGGAGGAAGTGCATTCCATCCATTAACTTGTAGCCCATACTTGCTTCTTATCACCTTGTGCCATAGAGAATGAGACTCCATTGGGATTCTCCACAACCACTTAGCCAATAATGCTTCGTTCTGATTCCTCAAATTCCCCACCCCTAGACCTCCTTCCTCCTTGTTTTTAGTAACTAACTCCCATTTGACCAAATGGGATTTCTTACCTTCCTCCATGCCTTCCCAGAGAAACCCCTTCATTAATTTTTCTAGACGTCCTCTTACCCCGCAAGGAATTTTGAACAAGGACATATAGTAGATCGGCAAGCTTCCCAAGACTGATTGAATTAGAGTTAATCTACCTCCTCTGGATAGGAAAGCCTTCTTCCAACTTTGAAGTCTTCTTTCCATTGTTTCTACCAATGGATCCCAAAACTTTATTGCTCTTGGCCTGCCCCCAAGGGGAAGTCCCAGATACTTTATAGGCCAACAGCCTACCTCGCAACCCCAAGAAACTGCCATCCTGTTTAATTTCTCACTCTCTGAATTTATTCCTGCCAAAAAGCACTTAGCTTTGTTGATTTTCAATCCTGAGACCGAACAGAATAAGTTGAGCACTTGTAATAGGTTGTTCCAAACTTCCTCGTCTTCCGTCAAGAAGAATATGGTGTCGTCGGCAAATTGAAGATGAGAGATCTCCACCTTTTCTTGCCCGATACACAAACCTTTGATGAGATAATTTTCTTGAGCCTTCTCCATTAACCTGCTCAAAACATCGACTACTAAGGTGAAGAGAAAGGATGACAGTGGGTCGCCTTGTCTCAGTCCTCTTGAAGCTTGAAATTTTCCCCTTGGCCTCCCATTGATCAAAACGGAGAAATTTGCAGAGCATAAACATCCCTGCATCCATTTCCTCCATCTATTGCCAAATCCTTTTCTTTGTAGTACTTCTTCCAGAAATCTCCATTCAACATGATCATACGCTTTTTCAAAGTCGATCTTGAGCACCAATCCCTTCTCTTTTTTCTGCCTCACCTCTTCTACCACTTCATTTGCAATGAGGACAGCATCCAAAATTTGTCGGTCCTTAACAAACGCCCCCTGATGCGGAGAGACAGTGGTAACCAAAACCTCCTTCAATCTTGAAGCCAGTGTTTTTGCTATAATTTTATACAATCCAGTTACTAAGACTAAACTTAAAAGGTGCATGGAGCATTGTGCAAAGCAACCATCTTGAAGTTCTTGCAATTCAAACAAGTAAGTGAAAAGGCTAACCTTTAAACGCTGCAAACTTGTCGTTGGCGGATCAGCAATGGCTTTAAAAATCCGAGCAGACGACGCATTTCTGGCTGCCATGTCTTGAACAAGTTTTAATTTGTCCATCCATGGTTTTGATTCTGCAACAACATTTATCAAGCACTCGACTTTACAATCGCAATCTCATTGCAGGCAACAACTAATGAAGCGAGAATTGAAAATGCTAACCTTGAAAGAAAGTACTGGGAGCCACAAAATCAAACCTGAAAAAAGCAAAGAGATTAACAAAACTGAGATTGCCCACATTATTTTCTTGGATAAATTTGAAATGGGGTTTACCTGAGAGCGTCGAAAACGATGATTACAAGGCGCCCAACAGCAGGCTTGCTCGAGCAACGCTGCTGATTCAGGTCAACGGTGTCGTTTCGGTTCTGGGTTTCTGGAACGGAGTAGGAGCAAGGCGACTGCGAAACGTCGGAGCAGTTGCTATAAAATGGAAGCTCCGTCCGGGTGAGAAGAAAGCCTCTGGTGAATAAGAGAATGGCGACGACGTGGAGCGCCATGATCGCCCAGGGAATCCATATTCGTTTTCCCATCTTGCAAGTAATTGCAGGAAAAAAGAAGAAGAAGAAGAAAAGGGATGCTGGTTTCTGGGTTTCTTGTGGGATCCTGAATTTTAAGGGCAGTGATTGCCGCGCGTTCATGGCGTTTAATTCAGTGCATGACTTCCATCTTGCAACAGCACTGGCGTCTGCATTTTGTCTTGCTCCGGCTACTTCTCGCACTCCCTTCTTTTGGCACTTTTTTTTTTTTTTTTTTTTTTTTTTATATATAATTTATTTCCAATAATTAAATGTTTTAGAACACCTCTTTTCAATTTGTCTAAATAATCTAACAAATAAGAAATTGTCTAAAGTGGAAAATTTGGTATTTAATTTTTAATTTTTTAGTAACGTCTTTCTGGTGGATATTTCTGTTTTTTTTTTTTTTGGTCCGAAAAGGGTCTCGGGGATAGTTCTATTAATTATGTCAATTATTTTGTCAAATTGAGATTTATTTCTATTCAGTTTGTAATATATAAAGCCTCTGAATTTTGTGCAGATGTGTAAAGTATTAATTCCGCTTAATATATTTCTCATACTCAAATTTACGTAATTACAAGGTTTTCTTAAAATTAAAAACTGGAACTCTCGGGTTCAAAACTCGTTGCTAGTGTGGAAGCCAAACTTGTGACCAGAGGAGGCTGAAATGCCTCAGTCAGTTTTCCCGACCCCTAAAAGAGATGAATAACCATAACTTACCACCAGTTGTCCCCCTTTTTTTAAAAAAAAGAAAAAGAAAAAAAAGTACTTACTAACTTTTATTGTGAATTCAAGTAGTTACTCTCCCTTGTGTTGTTTTGATAAAGTTTTTAACTTCATAACAGTAATCACCTTGTTTTGACTTATAATCATTTGTGTTAAAAAATAAATCACAATTTAATTTAATTATATAGTTTCAAAACACACTGATGGCGCACACAGTTTTGTAGCGATACAGAATCAAAGCCAAAGCAGGTTCCTTTGGCAAATTTGAATACATCTTCCGGCAAGGCTTTTCTTGTCAGTCACTCAGTTAAAATTGAAGATTCTTCTTCCATGGATGCACACCCTATAACGGTGCCACGAGCTGACCCAATCATCGGTCTAGTTTCCCTCCATTTTAATGGCTTAACCGAGGGGTTGCAAACCCTCACCAGACCCAACTTCACAATGTCAAACCTCCCGGCACCAGATTGTTCCCACTTGAGAGCCTTCCCTCCCAGAACATAAAGTTCGCGTCTTAACGCAGCAAAACCGTAGCCAAAAGCCTCCAGCTGCCGAGGGTGATCACGAAAAACCACCGATGGAACTGCGCCTATGTTGTACCACTCTCCCCTTTCAGTATCCCTTGTTTTAATCAAGCTCTCGCCCCAGTCTACAACAGTATATATTCGATTATCTCCGATCACCTGAACTGCAAATTGCATTGCCCTAGAAAAAGGCCAGATGTCTTCCACGGTGCACCATGTTCCCTCGGATGGAGTAAAAACCTCGGAGGTATTTTGGTCCGGCAAGCCTACTTGATCACTGAGAACATGAAATCTGCCTTTATATGATAAACCTAAGCAGTCCATCTGAGGATTGAGCATTGGTGGCAACTCCTCCCATCTGAAAATTTCGAACAGTTATAACTCGAGTAAAGAATTACCAGATTAAGAGAGAACATAGAAGATAGAAATACAATTGAATCAGCCGGCTATAATAGTATCACAAACACGCATCCACACACACACATTATGTTATCTGCTATTAATACCGTCGAGCCTCACTTCTAACAAGGGAGGTCAAGATAAATATAAGAAAAGTCAGTAATTTACCAAACCTCAAGGAAGACTGAAGCAGTTTGCTCAAAAGAAATGGCGAAAGATAAATAGCAAGAAATGAAGAATGAAAAACTTTTCCATATGTAAAAATTAAAGAAGCAGTGATAGTAACAGCAGTTCTCAGACATATTTGAAGGTGCCAAATATAGGGACATACTTATTAGCCACTGGATCATAAACCTCAGCAAGAGCAAGCCCTCTGGTGCAAGATAAGTTGCGGCCCCCAGCAACATAAATTTTACCAGAAACAACACTACATGCAAAATGAGTACGCGGTGTAATCATGCTTGCCACACTGGTCCATTGTTTCTTAAACGGATCAAACTGCATAACCTCATTTGTTACCAAAGGCTTTTTGTGGGGAACCGGTGGATCGTTCTGCGCATAGGACCCTCCAATAACAAAAAATCGGTTGCAGACACTAATACTTGAAAATCCAGTGTGTTTCCAGTCACCATGAACGGTGGGAATCTTTGGCAAGGGATGCCACCTATCAGCTTCAGAATCATAAGCAACCCACTCATTGTTAGACCCTTCTGTAAGAACAAATAGCCAGTTGCCGCACCATTCTTCTCTAGCTTTATAGTTGGCATAGTCCGAGCTGCGTAATAAATCTCTCCACGTCTTGGAGACCGTTTCGAGCAATCCATGGTACCCATGAGACACCATTGCCAAGCATCTCAATGCCAAATCATCAGGCAATCCAGGAATAATACATTGGAGCAGAGATTCCCTGTATTCCAAAAGATTGACAAATTAAACCAACGAAATCCTTGAGAACAAAAATTGAAAAACCAAAAAACCAAAAATCTACATGCATATAGAGCTATAAAATAAAGTCATTTCTTTGCAAAACCAACATTTGCACTTACCAAATAATTAAATAAAAATAAAACCCAACACCCACAAAAGATGAACAAATGCAGTAACAGTCATATAAGAGTTCATTCATCAGTTAAAACTCGAAATTCCGGATTGACCCATTACACCATTTCTACAAAATTTCAAGCATGGCATTCTTACTGAAGAAAATTGATATGTTAGTTGGAAGCTGAGAGAAACAATTTCTTACATGAATCAATATATCCAGAAAAAATGGTTGCTTTTTCTTTTGAATCTGAAGTGGGCACCTGCAACTCCCCTACAGAAATAAAAAACCAACCTGACAAATTAAAAGGAAATGGATTAGACCCAATACCCTCTGATGAATTTCCAGCAAATTTTGGGTTCAGATAAATAGCAGAAATACAAAATGAATTCATAAAAATTGAGAAATATTAAAAAAATAAAACGAAATAGAGAATATTCAATAGGTGAAAAGACTTACAAAAATAGCAGGTAAATGCATTGTTTGGCCTTCTGGATTCTGGGTAGAAAATGGAATCCAAGCTAGCTTCTTTTACAGTTTCAGCGGCTCCAAGCCTCTGTGGCTCTCTTCACTTACTTTCAGAACTCGATGGGGAAGAAGCAGACGACGACCAAGACCCCACAGACGGAGATTCATTTATAGGAGCATAAATTGGTTTTCTCTTTTATTTTTAGAGACAACCCAAGTATTCTTTAGTTAATATGAAACATAACATAATCATGTAGTCCTATTCCTACCAAGAAAAACACGTTTTATTATCTTTTTGCCTTTTTTTATCTGTTTTGGTCATACATGCCGGCCTAGGAAAAAGGATCCGGCGAGGGGATCCTTTTAATGGGAATTTTAAGGATTTCGTAATCGTTATTGTTTATTGTACACTGTACGGTCAGAAATCATTTCAAAATTTAAAATTTAAAATTAAATATAAATAGTACCTAACGAACACTGACCGCACGATGCAAAATGAACGGTCACAATCACTTAATCCGTATGATTCCCAGGAAAATGATCATTTTCCCTGCCTAGTGCCTACTTTTCTTAAAAATTGAATATTAAAAAATTAACCTGTGGCGGGAGAAGAACGTTGGTTCATGTTTATTGGAAGCCAGGTGTGTGTATTCTCGTCTGGTACTTGAAATCTTGGAATCCTCCAATTACATCTGTTCATCGTACATCATACGATCAGAAATTATTGTAAATATTTTTATTTAAAATTGAATATAAACAGTAATTGAATAGCATTAAATATAAACAACACTTCCGTAAGTTCATGTGACATTAATAAATTTGATTGCCCAACCTAAAATTTTCCTTTTAATAGCAGCCGGACTGGCAGTGCCCGCCGCCAGGCGCGAGCCTTGCGTCACGAGTTAATGGGCAATCTTATTACGGGTCTGCCCATTTCTTAATACATACGTATATATACCCACGAAACTTACGGAAGCCTTTCACGCACGCGCAAGTCACGTGCGCAGAGTCGTACAAAAGAAAATCACATAACAGATAAAATTGTAACCGCGAAGCCGAAGCATCTTGGGCTTTGGAAGGTGCTTAGCCAAATCGATTCGACAGAGAAGGCCGTGGCGCTTGAAGATCAACCAATCCAACGCAGTTCGAAGCTCAAAAATGGTGAGAGGAATTCGAAGGCTGCGATCGAACGGAATGTTGCCGCTGCTGGCACTTCACACCTTTAGTGAGTATTACAGGCTCGACCGGAAACCACCCATCACCGCCGGACTCATCGCCGCCAACTCTCTCATCTACTTACGCCCAGATTTTCTTGACCCCATTCTTCCTTCCGTTGAAGAAGTCAGGTTCAATCCCCACCTCATACTTAAGGTAATTACTCATTTCATACTCAAAAAACCCCAAGTTGTTGTAAAGTTTTAATTTTGCTCCTTTTTTTATTCTATGTGTGCAATAATCTTGTGAATTTTAATTTTTTTTGTTATATTTTATTTTTCTCCTGGTTTTGATGAACAATGTAAATAATAACCCATTTTTGTTGCTTTTTCCAGTTTATTATTCCAATTTCTAAGTTATGAAAAACCCCAAATTGTTTGTAATGTGCTAATTTCGGTGCCTGTAAATATTATTTTTTCTGTTAGAATTTATTGCAAGCTACAACCTTTTTCTTGTTTTGGTTTCATATGTCAATTGGGTTTTAATGGGTTCATTATATATATAATGTGGTGAGCGTTTTTTCTGAATTTGGGTTTATTCTATATTGACGTGGGCAAGCTGTTTTTGCAATTGGTTTGAACAGAATGGGGACTTGAAGCGGTTCTTCTTGTCGCCGTTCTTCCACGCCGGAGAGTCTCACTTGGTTTACAACATGCTCTCCCTGTTATGGAAGGGGATTCCGTTAGAATCTTCAATGGATAGTGCTGAATTTGCATCCATGGTTGCTGTCCTGTTGGGTATGTCCCAAGGAATGTCACTGCTGATTTCCAAGTCCCTACTAATGTTCTTCGACTATGACTGGTCTTTCTACTCTGAATACTCTGTTGGGTTTTCTGGGGTTCTCTTTGCCATGAAGGTCGTGCTCAATTCACAGACTGAGAACAGTTATGTGTATGGAATTCCAATACCGTCTCATTATGCTGTGTGGGCAGAATTGGCTCTTGCCCAAATGCTGGTACCTGGTGTCTCTTTTGTTGGCCATTTGAGTGGAATACTTGCCGGTCTTGTGTATGTCTGGCTGAGGGGTTCGTATAATGGTTCAGACCCACTTACTGCTATCTTCAGAGGTGTTTTTGGTGTGCTGAAATGGCCTCTGAGGTTTTTACAGCGACTGTTTCCTCGGAGGCAAGTATCCGGTAGAGGACCTGTTGGTTGGAGTCAGAGAGGAATGTCTGTATCTGGTTTCTGGAGGTGCCATGCTTGTACGTGTGAGAATTCTGCTTGGCTAGATGTATGTGAAATGTGTTCGACAAATAGGAGAGGGGATGGCTATGGCAGTGGCATGGGTTCACCTCGGTCACTGCATTATTCTGGTCAGCTTACTTTGGAAGAGTTAAGACGGCGGAGGTTGGAAAGATTTAGTAGATGATAGGAGACTCATGAGGCTTGTTACAGATGGTGTTGGCAATGCAGGGCATGTAAATTCAAGTACCTCTTCTGCCCCTCTTCGGCGAGTGGGGTGCGTGGATTGCAGAAAAGGGTATTCTTATTGTTGGAGAAAAGGTATTCTTATTGTTGCCTCATTATTAGTTTCACTTTTGATCAATTTTTTTTTCCTAACTTCACATCAAATTCTTTTTATTAGAACCGAAGAGCTTTACCTTACTCCAAAATGATGGATTTTGATAATCACAATTAATGTCCGGTGCTTGTAGATTGCAGTGGAGATGATGGAAGTGAAAGATCTCCAAAGAATGCATTCTCAAATAAGAAATCTGCTCGTCTGCAGCTTGTGGAGGGAAGTCTAGTTCCCAAATCGATTATTTTCTGTAACAAGGTAAGGTGGAACCTTTCTCTTTTGACTTTCGAGTGGCTTACCACTGACTTTTTCCTTTCTCTGAATATGGAACTTAATTTCTTCTCAAGTCACTTCATAAAGTTCAACTAAAGTTAGCGTTTCCTTTCCAATATGCAGATTGAGACATGCAGAAAAGTTGAGAATATATTAACGCGTTTTGACAGAAGTGGAACTCGCGTTCGAGTTCTACCATTCCATTCTGCGTTGGCTCAAGGATCAAGGCTCGCAAATATGGAGGAGTTCACCAACTCTAATTCAAAGGAAGTCTCACAGTTTTTGGTTTGCACTGATAGGTAGTACTTCTATTGCTTTCAGCATCATTTCCTGTACTGAACTTTGCTTACATATAGTAATCAGCAAGTTGACGTTTATGAAATATCTGGCAGAGCATCGTGCGGAATTGACTTTTCGAGTGTGGATCATGTTATACTCTTCGACTTCCCTCGCAATACAAGTATGTGCGACGTGTAGGAAGAACAGCCAGAGGTGCTGGAGGAATAGGGAAGGCATTCATCTTTGTGGTGGGGAAACAAGTCTCCCTTGCCGGAAGATAATGGAAAGAAACCGAAAAAGTCACCCGGTGCATGATGTACCAGCTGCTTATGAGCTTCTGTATTAACGGGTTTTTGCCTGCTTGTAAAACCTGAGTTAGAATTCCCACAAGAACTAACACCTTATATTTTTCTCTCACAAAAGTTCTTCAACATCAAGTGAAGTACAACGCTGGCCTGGGGAAAAATGACCAGCAATTTTCTTAATATACGCTTTTGCGATCTTTAAATGACGATTAAGAAAACAAACTGTACTAAATATGAAATATGAACCGAGAAAATTCGTTAATCACAACTAGATGGACAGGGCACGTGCCTTGTAGCTGGACACAATGCTATAAGCAAGTCGTTTTATAATTTAAGCCAAGCTTTGCTTCTTATTGTTGGTAAACAAAAAACACATTGTTTCTCTGATACAAGCAAATATTGGGGTCGAATCATTCTGATATGGCCGCGAGTGCACAAGTAAACGCTCTTTGAAATTTAAATTGAATTATAGTATCTTTTAACGAAAAAAATACAATGATATACATCTATAATCAATAATTACTTCAATTGAGAGAATTACCTAACAAACAAACAAAAAACAAATGAAATTACACTTCCTTAAAAGATTATTATTTTTAATTATAAATTAAAATCACACCTTCAAAGCATAATTTAAGAAAGGCTTTTTAAATTTGGGTGATGGGAAAAAAACCCCTCGGCAAATTTTTATTTGAAATAAAATAGAAAAAAGATAGGTGGCGCTACTCTAGACACCTAATTTTACCTCCACACACTTTTTGAAAATTTTTTTTTAATCTTTTTCAATTCATTCGACTCGACGGTCGAAAATTGAAAAAGTGTTAAATTCCGTCTGTTGGTCTTCAATTCATTCGATTCAACGGATGTGAATTGAGAATGATGTGTGAAAAATAAAAAAAGTGTGTGAGAAGTAAAAAATGTCAACCAACTCTGAAAGAAAAGCAGTGGGTAATTCTGGGTGGGGGATGGATAAGGTTCCAAGTAGCGGGGTGGGGCTTTAGAAATACAGAGAGAGAGACTGAGAGACGAAGATAGAGAGACGGAAAGATACAATGTCAGCTTCGCCATCGTTCCTAGCGTCTTCTCAGCAGCTATGGCTGCGTCCTAAGCCCGTGGGAGTGGCGGCGACTCCGTTCCCAAGGACTCAGTCTCGGTCTCTTGTCGTGGAAGCCAAAGCCACCACCAAAAGAGAAGACAGGACCGCCCGCCATACCCGTATCAGAAAGAAGGTACCATTACCAATCCTCTCTATATATATGCATATACAATTCTGCAATTTGATTTATTTGCTTTCAACCCACATAATATAAGATGAACATTACCGCACAATTGTTTCTCCCTTGAGATTATATGCTCTGAATTGCCCCTTATCGTTCTTCCCTTGCAACCCAGAGGCTGTTTCTTGTCAGCTTCTGAGTAATGTGTAAACCTCCTTCTTCGCCATTAGACCAAATAAGTATTGCTGGAGTTTAGCTTCTCAAGAACCGGAAGATGGGTGTCTTCAATTTCATGTGTTAGACACTCTCATTCTGCATATAGTTGAACCGGTTAGCCTGTTCTAGTTTCAAGTTAACGAATTTCGAAGCCTTTTTCTTTTCGGCACAAGAATTCTGAAGCTTTATTTGGATTGTTATAGTACATTGGTGAAGTAGAAGAATTGGACAAGTTTCCCAAATCCTCTTGAGCCTATGGTCTTCGGTTGACACTTGAAATTTTGAAGCTTTAATTGGGTTCTTATTAGTGACATTGATGCGTTCTCAACGGACCCTTAATTCTATGAGTTTATTATCTGCACTCACCAAATTATGATTGTGAATTTTACGAAATGAGGTTATCTTGCGAACATTTGTTTGCTTTTCTGGTTTTGGTTATGGATGGCGCATCTGTTTTGTTCTCAGGTTGAAGGGACTCCCGAAAGGCCAAGATTAGCTGTCTTCCGCTCCCACAAGCATATCTATGTCCAAGTGATTGATGACACCAAGATGCACACACTTGCTTCGGCTTCAACAATGCAGGAACCCATCTCTGAAGAATTTGACTACACTTCTGGTCCTACAGTTGTAAGTTCACACATATCGCTTAAACATGTTAAATATTGCTCCAGGCCATGTGTTTCATTAATCTGAAAACTGCGGAAATGAACAACATATATGTTTTCTATTCTATTTAAATATAAGGGCAAACGGCTTTCCCATATCCTTTTCTCTGGAACCCCATTGCTTAGTTAAACTGTTACATATCATCAATCTGCAAGCTCCTTCTGTCGCTCGTGTTTTAATGAACTTACAGTAGATGAATTCATTACGGATAATAGTAATAAACTTAGCCGTTGGAAAAAAAGTCTTACTGTTTAGGGTAGATTTTGATCGGTCGGTTTCTCAACCTTGTTGCCTTAGCCTTGATGTGTGTTAAATAAAAATTCTGATCGATTCAAGCTTTGTGGCATCAGGAAGTAGCAAAGAAGGTAGGAGAAGTCATTGCAAAGTCTTGTTTGGAGAAAGGGATCTCAAAGGTGGCCTTTGACCGCGGTGGATACCCATATCATGGACGTGTGCAAGCCCTTGCTGATGCAGCCAGAGAACACGGCCTTCAGTTCTAAGATCACGAAAGACTTAATTCTATTTTGGATCGTCGTACCCCTTTTTGTAGTTTTTGTAAAAGATTTGGATGGAAGGATGTATCAATGTGTAAGCAGAGTTGCTTTTTCCTAGTTAATTCAACATTTGACATGGATATGCTATCAATTTTCTTTCCAATGGAGTTCGTCTCTCCGAAAATTATACGTATCAGAGATGAAATTCTGATATGTGGTGATTAGTTTATATCCTGATTATTGACTCGTTAGGGCATTGCATTCAAACTTGAGGTTTATTGGTCATTTGAGACCGGAGTCGACATAAATTCGGGTTGAAATTATTTTTCAAACCAACCATAACCACATGTAGGAGGGGAAGGAGGAATCACCAGGCACTTAACTCCCAAGCAAAGAAAGCGTTCAACGTGTTGTTATTTGCTATAATTAGTATGTTGGTTTTATTTGTCTCACTTTTCTCTTCCCTTTGCTGTGCTAGCTTCTTTTGTTCCCTCTCCAGAGTCCGTTCCGAATCAAACCAAATTGCAGTCGCACACATGCAGAGATCAACTGCCGGAGATCATTATATGAGACGTCCGACGTTAGCCTCCTGAGAGTCTCTTCATCGTGTCAAAAGAAAAGGAGAATTGAGTTGGTTCATTTCTTCCTCAATTGGTTTTCACACATTGGTATGTTGGGGTGGCCCGCGGATCCAATGTATGTGTAGTGATCTATTGAATCTCTTATCAATTCAATTGATCTGAAGATGGCTCCGCCGCCACCGCTGGTTGCCCCCATGAAGGCAACATCCAATGGATCGTTTCAAGGCGAAAATCCCCTAGATTTTGCTCTTCCCTTACTCATTCTCCAGATTGTCTTGGTCGTTGTTTTCACCAGAACACTTGCATTCCTTCTTAGACCTCTCCGGCAACCTCGAGTCATAGCAGAAGTCATTGTAAGTCATTTTACGTTTCAGATTGTTCGATAAGAGAACATTTCTGTTTCGCTTTGGTAACACAAAATATATTAATTCTGCATGCATGCACATATAATTGTAGGGAGGGATATTGCTTGGACCGTCGGCATTGGGGAGAAGCCAGAAGTTTCTGCACACCGTTTTCCCGGCAAAAGCCATGACCGTTCTGGACACCGTGGCAAACATCGGACTCCTCTTCTTCTTGTTCCTCGTCGGCCTTGAACTCGACATCCGCGCCATTCGACGCACCGGCAAGAAATCCCTAGGCATCGCCGTCGCAGGAATCACCCTCCCTTTCGTCCTTGGCGTCTTTACCTCCTTCGCCCTCCGCGCCACTGTCTCCAAAGGCGTCAGCCAAGGCCCCTTCCTCGTCTTCATCGGCGTCGCCCTCTCCATCACCGCCTTCCCCGTCCTCGCCCGCATCCTCGCCGAGCTGAAGCTCCTCACCACCGACGTCGGCCGCATTGCCATGTCGGCCGCCGCTGTGAACGACGTCGCCGCCTGGATCCTCCTCGCCCTTGCTATCGCCCTCACCGGCACAAACACCTCCCCACTCGTCTCCGTGTGGGTCCTACTCTCCGGGGCCGGCTTCGTCGGCTTCTGCATCTTCGCCCTAAGACCGCTCCTCGCCATGATGGCGAGGCGGTCACCCGACGGCGAGCCGGTGAAGGAGCTCTACATATGCATCACGTTGTCCCTTGTCCTGGCGGCGAGCTTCGTGACGGACGTGATTGGGATCCACGCACTGTTCGGCGCGTTCGTGGTGGGGATAATAGTGCCGAAGGACGGGCCGTTCGCCGGGGTGCTGATAGAGAAGCTAGAGGATCTGGTGTCGGGGCTTTTCTTGCCGCTGTATTTCGTGTCGAGCGGGCTGAAGACCAACGTGGCGACCATCAGCGGCGGACAGTCATGGGCGCTGCTGCTGCTGGTTATATTCACCGCGTCTTTCGGGAAGATAGTGGGGACGGTGAGTTTGTCGATGGCGTGTAAGGTGCCGTTCAGGGAGGCGTTGGCGCTTGGGTTTCTGATGAACACAAAGGGGTTGGTGGAGCTCATCGTCCTCAACATTGGCAAGGATAGAATGGTTAGTAATTAATTTCTTGTGACCTCCATATGTCACTCTAAATTGCTCTCAAAAGTTTGGTCTTTACTCATTCAAAAGAAACGATTCATTCACGACGCTAATGATTTTGATCAAGTATTGAGGAACAAAGTGTGAAGCATTCCTTAAACATTAGTAATTGTTTTTATTTTTTGTGTGTCTAATATGATTCTAATATGAGTAATGTTACACATACCGAGTTTGTTCATCAATGACGTATTAGTATGCTTACAACATACATCAAGTTTGTTCATCTAGTGAACCTACAACTTTTTTGGTGGGAAATCAATTTACCATTGCCAAATATTGTTACTTGAAGAGGGAGACTAGGTAGACTAAATATTGTTATCATTGCCAATTGTTAACTTTCATATCATTTGATTTACAAAATTTAAACTGCCTAGCATTACCTTAACTTTACGTTATGGTGGTGATCAATACTGTCACACACACACATTCTAGTCATTGTATAGAAAATTTATAATTGACTATTCGAATTTGAATTTTCAACCATGTCATTTGAAATAAGAAATAAGTACATTAATCAACATTTAAATAATAATTCAATTATTAACTTTCATATCTTTTGATTTACAAAATTTAGTGTGTTTAGCATTACTATTGCAGTGGTGATCAGGAATCTCTCACACACATCATGGTTACTAGATTAGAAAATTTATAATTGACTATTCGAGTTTGAATTTTCAACCATGTCAGGTGCTGAACGACCAAACCTTCGCCATATTCGTCCTAATGGCATTATTCACCACCTTCATCACCACCCCACTAGTGGTGGCCATCTACAAGCCAGCCCGCCGAGGCGCCCCCTACAAGCACCGCAGCGTCTTCCGCAAGAACCCCGACACGGAGCTCCGAATGCTGGCCTGCTTCCACAGCACCCGCAACATCCCCACCATGATCAACCTCATCGAGTCCTCCCGGGGGACCCGCAAGCGCGGCCGCCTCACCATCTACGCCATGCACCTCATGGAGCTTTCGGAGCGCTCCTCCGCCATCTCCATGGTCCACAAAGCCCGCCACAACGGCCTCCCCTTCTGGAACAAAAAAAGGGACGAAAACAACAAGGACCAAATGGTCATTGCATTCGAGGCCTACGAGCAGCTCAGCTCCGTCAAGGTTCGCCCCATGACCGCCATCTCCTCCCTCAACGACATTCACGAGGACATCTGCGCCAGCGCCCACCAAAAGAACGCCGCAGTAATTTTACTCCCGTTTCACAAACACCAGAGGTTCGACGGCACCATGGAGTCTTTAGGAAACGCACTTCGTTCGGTCAACGAGCGGGTGCTCAAACACGCTCCCTGTTCGGTTGGGATTTTGGTGGACAGGGGTCTTGGCGGGACAGCCCAGGTCTCGGCCAGCGATGTGTCGTATAATATAGTGGTGGCGTTTTTCGGAGGGCGGGACGACAGGGAGGCGTTGGCTTACGGAATGAGGCTGGCGGAGCATCCGGGGATTGTGATGACACTGATTCGGTTTGTGGCCCCAGAAGGGAAGACATTGAGATTTGGCGCGAAATTGGTCGGGATTACTTCTGACAAGAACAAGAAGATTTTGGAAGAGGAAGACTGCGGCGGCGACGAGAAGGAGGACGACGAGTCGCTTTTGGCGGAGTATATGAATGTGAGGAAGAATAGTGGGAATAAGGAGGGCGGGGGGGAGCCGTCGATGTTGTACGAGGAGAAGGTGGTGGACAGCAAGGCGGAGATTTGTGTCGTGTTGAAATCGATGGCTAAAAATGTCAATTTGTTTATCGTGGGGAGAATGCCTCCGACGGCGCCGTTGGTGGACAGTTCGAGTGACTGCGCGGAGTTGGGGCCGGTGGGGAGCTTCTTGGCGTCGTCGGACTTTTCGTCCACGGCATCGGTTATGGTGCTTCAACAGTACAATCCCACGGCGTCGCAGCCGCTTGTGGTGGAGGAAGCTGATTGTGAGGCGCCGGATACACCAATAGCTTGATCGTTTGCTTTTAGTTGTGCGAGAGATGAATAATTAATTAATTAATCCATATATAAAGGTATAGAAATATATAATTTGGTGATACTAATTAGGATACAGCAGGAATAAGAACCTTATTAGCCTTTCCAATCCTTGATTATACACTCAATTAGGAAATAATCTATTTTCTGTAGCATCTACACTAGTCAAAGCTTAATTACTTGTATTTGTTATCAAATTATTTACTTCCTTAATTGATTCATTCATTTCAAAAAACGGTTGATTTGTTCTCTATGAACGATTAAACGATCTCTAATTTAATTTGTTCTTCAAGATTGATGTTTGGAAAATCATCTATGCAATACTAACAATCTCTACACGAAGGATACAGATTGTGTACACATGCTTGAACAATCAAGTTTAGTTATAGCAAAAATATTTGCCCGCGATCTCCAACGACTTTGAACCTGGCCTACACCATGTTCAGTTGACAGTTGTTGGAGATGCCAGTAAAAGAATCTGCTACAGATGATTGAAGAGAACCCTGCAAATTCAGCAAGAGACAACACAACCGAGTATGGCAAACAGAACTTCAACATAAACAGCAAGATGCTTGGATGAAATTTAATTAGTTTTACCTAAAACTTGATGTTTCAATACAAAAGCATGCATGCCCCAAAACAGATTAAGCAGAAGAAAACCCCATTCTTTTAAAAATCCTGTAGTTAAAGAGCTGCTCGAAATTCGCAGCAAATTGGACCTGAACTGGTAAACAAAAACAACAAAATTTTAACATGTCATGCAGTAAATCCAGATTCAGCAGAAACTCACTGTGCCAATGTTACACTAGCAATAAATTTCCTTGAAAGCTCCTCGACATAATCAGCTGCAAGTGAAGCACTCGATACAGATTCAGAAAAAAGCTTCTTTTCAATCAGTTGAGTTGCATAGACAACCAGCAAGCAATGTTTCACAATCTCCACCACCTTATTTTCACTACTTGGATGCAGGTAATGCGAAACCCTCTCCCTCTCCCTTCTCACGCATTCCTCCGCCTTCAACATGTAATCGCTATAAGAATCCTCCATGATCCAACTCAATGCTTTATGCGAATAGTATACACCGGTTTCTCTCAGCATGTGTGCTTCAAAGTTCACTTCATAAGCAGTCTTCACTCCCTCCACCTTGATTTCAACCAATATATCCATCACATTCTTCAGCAGCGCTCTGTCAATTTGCGCTCCCTCGCGTTCTCTATGAATAAAACCTATTACAGCTGCTGTCACGCGCGCATTCACCTGGAGGTAAACCAAGTCGCGGAAACAGTTAAGTGCAACTTCTTTCAGCCCAGGAAGTGATCTCCGCTCAATGTAGTAACGATCAAGATAGATAAACAAGCGCGACAGCCACCTAACGATGACTTTGTGGTTTTCCCAACGTTTGACAAACTCATGCAGCAAAAACTCATCTGGCCTCTCACTTAGAACTGGCAGCACCATTGAAGTAAGGTATTCCTCGAATGTCTCCCGATATTTTTCGTAAAGATTAGGAGAATAGTCATAAGGAGGTTTCTGAATACACATGTTATAGATCATGGTGTAAGCAGCCATGCATTCTTGTGCATCGATATGATTCTCCGGTAGCCCTTCTGTAATTACCCTAATTAGTTTCGTAATCCTCTCCTGGATGTAGTTCCATCCTTCGCCCCAATTAATAACTGGTCTTCTGCCTTCCATTGTTGTAAATGGAGATACCCAATATCCTCCAAACTGTCATGAAAACACATAACAACCACACAATAATTAACACATTAAACTAGTTAACTTTGTCGAAGAATACAACATAATTAGAAGAGTTCTACAATGTATGGATACAAACACAGAGACACGACGCAACACGACGTCAAATTAACAAGAAGAATTGTTGTATGACCACAAGGGAATACAATAAGACACGGGGATACGATACGACACCACAGAGGATACGAGGGGATACTACTGTGTCTATACACCATAGGAATAGTTCTACTTCAAATTACATCGAGACCTTTCTGTGAGGTGATTGAGATGCAAATTGGGAGACACTACAAGTGTAATTAGTAGTGAATTATTCTATACATAAGTAAGAGGAGACGTGAATTTAGTCAAGTTAGCTACAACAACAGTATACTCAATCCTCTTCCACCCTCTAGCACCTAAGTTCGAATCTCCGTCCAATAGATTAGATGGATTTATTATAATCCTCTTGCACCCAAGTTCGAAGCCCCAATCCAATCGAAAACTACCTCCGATTTCTACTAATTTTCAACATGCCCTATGGAATATGAACAAATACCAGCATTCAATCGAAATGTTCAACTATTTGATGGTTAATTTATAACGAATAAATTATTCAAAAAAGAAAAAGTAAATAAAAATAGAAGAAGAAGAAGATGGAATTTACCTTTTAAACTTGTGGCCCTAGTGAAAGTGAAAACCTCCTTCGCTTCGCTTCTGTGTTTCAGGCACTGATATATATATATATATATATATATATATATATATATATATATATCTATCTATACACACACACACACAAGGAATTCTGCGAAAGATCTGGCTAAGAAAATCACTATATCCCACTGACCTCGTATCGCTCTGCTTTTTCCGATTTTTTTCTGAAAAAGGGCAACAACTTTATTGGGATTAATGTTGGAGGTAAATTGGTTTTGGAGCAAAAATGGAAATTTGAAAAATACAGATTTTAAAGATTTCAAGGCCCACCCGCTTACATTTGTCATTTAATATTATAATTTAATGATATTTTTTGTTATTTATAATAAATAACAGCTCATCGTGAAGTCCAGCGTGTAATTATAAAAAAAGATAATTGTTTTCCGATATAATTCCCTCAATTGGTCTTAACTTTTAACTCGTGCTAATGAGTATGTAGACAGTTTTGTTAAGGAAAGTGATATTCTTAGACTCATATTTTATCTCTCGTGTACTCTTATTAAAATTTTAGCTTTGATCTTATTCAATTAATTTGACCGACGATTGAAATTTGAAAATAGTATATGAGAACTAAAAGTGAGTGCGGATAACACTACTCTTTTGTTAATCATACAATCATCTTTACCTCTCACGCACTTTTGTTAAATTTTAACATTGATCTTCTTCAATTATTCATATGACAACATTTTGTACCAATATGGGGACTTTGACATAAATTAAAAGTTTAAGAAAAAAATTTAAAAAATTGAGAGGGGTCAAAATCGATAAGATCTATAATTTAAGGACGCGTGCTAAAATTTCCGAAATGTAAAAGTAAAGGTTGCGGAAAGCGGGTGAGCGCTGAAGAGCGTGTCCGATTCGGTAAATTCCCGCACCGTAGGAAGCCAGAGCGACGCGGTGAAATTGATCCAGCGGTACACCGGTGGAGACAGAGAAAGAAGAAGAAAGAAACTGAGAAATCTGGAGAGAGAGAGAGAGAGAGAGAGAGAGAGAGAGAGAGAAACAGAGATGTCTGTGAATCCTCAACTGTTCCCCAACGGCATGCCGGTTCCTTTTGTGAACGAGATGTTCGTTTTGGCCAGAGACGGCGTCGAGTTCGAGGTCGATAAGATTCCCGGGTTCGTATTCTCTTTCAATTCTGATTGAATTTGATTCTGTTAATATTGGTCGGTTAATTCTTTCTGCCCATTAAAGCATTCAATCTTCATCGTTCTCGATTGGGTTTTGATTGGAATTTTGATTTGATCAATTGATGGCTGATTGAAATCTTTTTTTCGATTTCTTGGAGTTGTTGGAGAAAGATTGCAGCAGTGTATAAACTGCTGGGTGAAAATTTTGTTCTAATTCGAAATGTGGTTGAATAATTCGGAATTGGTTTCTGAATTGAGCATTTGGCTTTTAACTTGCAGATCTGATGGTGGTCGTCTGAAAGCAAAAGGAACAATCTACTTGTCAAATATAAGGATGGTCTTTGTTTCCAACAAGCCTGGTGGGAGCTTTACTGCTTTTGATATGCCCATGGTATGTTATATTTGCTCTCACTTCTAAATTGCTTTCCTTTCGTCGTTCTTTTGCGGTTTTCTTTCCCAAGTTCACTTTGTTAGTGTGTATCAAATTTGTGATGCCTTGAATTTTTATTTGTTAATATTCCGTAGCAAGAAGTATGATTTGGAACTGCCAGACTAATACTAACATGGAACTATAGAATGTACACAGAAATATAATCAGGTACATAAGAATAGGAATTCTTTCAACGGCCTACCTGTCTCGAACGGAGGTTATAGCACTTTATAGTTGTTGATTATAACCGTGTAAGCCTCTTTTCATGTTTATATCAAGTCCGAAACAACGAGTGACCAAACAAATATATTGCTTTTTGCATGTTTAGCTTGCCGAGTTCTTAGTCTGTTTCCCTTTTTTGAGCTACATTGAGAGTCTGAAACTTTGTTGGAAGAATTAAAAACGTTCCACAAAAGGGTAAAACCCACTGAAAAAGAAAACCCCACCGCCTAGCTGAGAAGCACTCTCCATCCATTCCCTCTTTTCCGTGTGCCCAAAAGCTCACCGCGCCATTTGTGAGCCTCTTTCTAATTCACTCACCCAATTTCAAATACTTGATTTGATGTCAATCATGAGCTCATCTTCCCCCTTTATTTTTGGTTAGATCTTTTTTTTACTCTTTCTCTGGAAATCTATGTTTTGGGGTATTTAACATAGTTTCTAAATCCTTGGTATGATCTTATGATTGATCCGAGGGCCCTCTACTGGATCTTAGGTAGGACAGTAGAATCCTGATTTTAAATTCTTGCGTCTCTCATTGCCATTATCTAACTAAGACTATGAACTGATAAATTTGAAATTACAACATATTTAATCAACCTTTTATGTCACAAATTCGTCATAAACCTAGAGTCAGACATGATCGGCCCCCCCTAATTTTCAATGTCAACCGTCATAGTCCCACATCAGTAATAACCTAATATCCAACAGTAGTTGGATTTCAGTCGCTCACTGGTGTATATTTCTAGGGACTTAGGTGAGTGCTACTGTTATCATGTGTGTAAGGCTTAAGAGCATTTTTTACGTGAGGATCGGCCTTTTGTCTCCATGCAGTTTTCGTTCATAGTTGATTTCTCATCCTGTGTTTCTTTTGTGTTTATTATTTGCATCTTGCTGACCTTTGGATTCATCCATTTTTCAGCTTTATGTCCATGGTGAAAAGTTTAATCAACCAATTTTCTTCTGCAACAACATTGCTGGTCAGGTGGAGCCTGTAAGTATATGGGTTAGAGGATTTCAATTATTGTCCATCCCATATCCCCTTTTCTGATATTGGAGATCTTATCGGTCTTGATGACTAATTTCAGGTGGTTCCAGAAGGTCAGCATGGGGCTCTTTATTCGACTCACTCATTCAAGATTTTGTTCAAGGAAGGGGGTTGTGGGACGTTTGTTCCACTCTTTTTCAACTTGATCTCCTCAGTTAGACAATATAATCAGTATCAACACCCCAACGCTGAGTCACAGCCTCGTGTGGATCCTTTGCAAGCAGCACAAACTCCTGTTGATGAGATGATGAGACATGCGTAAGTGAACATATTTCGCTGTTTTATGCTTGTAGTCAAGTGGCTGAATAGAGGATCACGGGTTTAACTATGATTTCCAAATTTTGCAGGTATGTCGATCCTAACGATCCAACGAGGATCTTCTTGCAGCAGCCCACTCCAGAGTCTCAGCTGAGGCGCCGTACATACCAGGCACAGCCCGCCGAACGTTAAATGTTAGTACGATTACAAATATTGAATAAAATTACATGTTTTAAGAACCTATAAAAGTGTGCTGTTTAACTGGATTAGTAAGAAGACTGTTTCTACTTGTATATTACTGAGATGTCTATTGTGAGTAAATAATCCGTTGAATCTTCGCTATGGATGTATTACATTTTGTGATATCGCTTTCACTTTTTCTGTAATTGTTGTACTGGAGTTGTTCAGTCTCTAAGACGTGCACCATGTTTCGAATGTTTTTAAAAGGCGATGGCGAAGCTAAGGCGTTTTATGGATAGCCTTGCTTAAGAGATAGTTTCGAGGCGTGTGGCGGTAGCGGTAGCTTTATGGTACCTTATTATAATTATATATGTATATATATATATAGTACCTGTAGAACAAAATATCCACTTTCAATTAAACAATTAAGCAAACAAGAAGCATATAACTCAAATAATAGTCGAGACTAGTACAAATCAAATTAAAATCCAATGCCTGGCAGAAGCGGCTACTGCTGAGATTTGCAGGTTGTCGTTGGTCTGCCGAGTACTGGTTCTTTTCGCGAACATGAAGTGAGAGACCTACCTAAACAACGTCGTTCGGGCTTGGGCTTTTAAAAAGAAATCGACGCCCAGATTGCGCCTCTAGAACGCCTCAGGCGCACCTTTGCCGCCCGGGCATGCCCCACTGACACCTAGACGAAAATATAGCCCACTCTTGCTGGGCAAAGACGTTTTTTTGATGGCGCCGCCCAAAAAACCGCCTAGGCTAGTCTCAAGACTAGCTTTTTAAACATTCTGTTTCACAAACTATGGTGCAAATCATACATGCGGTGCAAGTGCGATTTTCGTCTTCAGAAGTGTAAAGATACAATTTTCACAGCCTCAACCACCAAGCCGGAGTTTTGATTAGGCCGACAGACGCAAGGAGCTCCTTTTGAGCCACAGCTGGTAAGCAGTCATGTGGAAGGAGTCGTAACCTCGGGGAGTCTCGTGCCAAACAAAATGCCTACGAACCTTGATCAAATTCCGGTACAATCTCACGTAGGATTGTCTTGTTATCGACAACAATGTCTTCTTCAACAAGGCAACCTCACCATTGTTGACAATAACTGAGAACTTGCTCCAGTCCAGCACATTAGCGAATGGAAGCTCATAGTGATTGGAAATTATGACAGGAATGCAGCCGTAGTGTATGGCATCACTCACTCTCGCAGTGTTGACCTCATAGCCTCTCACATGGAGGCAAAACTTGCTCCTCCTGAACCCTTCTTCATAAGGGTAAGACGGGTTGCCGGGAAATATGTCCATGCGAGTGTCGTTGCCCCATAAATCGATCAGCTGTTGGCGAACATTCGAGTTTTGGATTCGTCCGGAGAAGTAAACGAGCTTATCTCTGCATCGAGCATAACACCACTATGTTACTGTCAAAGAGCGATTTATATGGTAACATTGGTCACAATTGACATAGCTAGTGAACATTATTCAACAATGGAGAGTTGGACAAGCATAACATCGTATTTTACGTTGCCAGAGTGTCAATCTATCTGAATCTTGACCCAGTGGTTAGCGTCGTATCAAATTAACAGTTTGACAAAGAAAGTGAACATTACCCAAAAACGAAAAATACAAATTAAAATGTTGGGTTAGAAATACAAATTTCAATTTAAGAAATTGGGTGATAAAAATGGTACCTAGCATGTGGAGGGCTGAGGGATTGCAGAGGAGGCCGCGGCCAAACCTGCGGCAAGGCGACATCTTTATGCGTAACATACAATCTCTGAAAGTAGCTGGAGGAGCAAGTGAGCTGGATCGCATTGTTGTGCAGCCCGGCATGTTTAGCGGCGGCCTCTCTGCAAACAGAGTGACAGCAGGCGTAGAAGTGGTCGGATCCAGAGGAGGCGTTCCAGAACTTGAAGTCTCGGCCCACGGCGGCGGTGTATTTGGCGACAAACTCGGCGATGGAGGACTCGGAGTGGACTCGGGGGTCGTTGCGGAGGAGATTGACGGAGAACGGGAGGAAGAAGAGGTGGGCATTTTGTGGGTCGGTGGTGACGAGGGAGCTGGAGAGGAGAGAGATCTTGAACATGTGCTCGCTGAAGTAGTTTCCGAGCTTCGGGTTGAAAGGGTTGGGGTGGGGGAGGAAGACGGCGGCGAAGGAAGCGAAGGAGGCGGAGGACGAAGGAGGATCGGACTTGTTGGAATTGGTGGGATATACGTAAATCTTGAAGGTTTGGAGCATTTCTCGGAAATCGGCGGCGAAGAGACGCCAGTCGTGGTAAGGGCCTGAATCTGGAGGAAGAGGAGCTGACAGACCCAAATTATGGCTCTTTTGTTCGGACAACTGGAGGAGGAAGATGGAGAACCATGAGGCGGAGGAGACGGCCAGCGCCAGCAGCGCCGCCAGGAGCAGCCGGCGTTTGAATTTGGGCATTTTCTTCAGTGATAAGTACAGAGGACGCATCTTCTTGGTCCCTTGTTCCAAACTTGTGAAGGTAAACTGTTTCTTCAAACAGACAGACAAAGCTGTCTTCTTTAGGTACAAAAACTTTGTTGTTTGTCGGTCTTTATAAAGAGCTGAAGGAAACGGTGACGTTTAGAGGGTGTGGGCTTCAGGTTGGGCCACATCATCAATTTCAATTTTTGTACCGATTGAAATTCTGAAGAACGAAGATGATGGCAGGCAGCTGACCAATTGAACAAGAGCGACAAAAATAGAGTGGAATTTGAAGCAAAAGATCGAAGCTTTTGCATTTGGGTCGGAAAAATTTGAAGCCTTTGAGCAGAAAAAGCATGGCCAGTTGCTGGGTGAGGAGTCCGCAGCCCCATCCCAATCTCCACCCTCATCAATCTTTCAGTAAGCGGCTGCTGATTCGGCCGCAGAGCCGCTTCCTCAGCCTCCCGAATTCTCAGCGCCGTCGTCGGAGTGGGATTTGCTGCAACTACGATGACGAAACCACCAGGAGACAATCACAACCACCAAGTACACAGGGTCCACAACCAACTGGGATTCAGGTCTACTCTGAGATTGAGAGGTGAGTTGTTTGGGGCAGTGTGTGTGCCTGCCCCTTTGCACCCCGGGTTCGAATTCCACTGAATTAGAGTAGTTTAGAATATCGCCTTATCGTGTGTGATTTTTATTTTTATTTACTTGTAGGTTACTTACCGAGACTGTGAGGCAATCCCAAGGTCGTTGGGATGGTACAGGCGACTGGAATCAAGTTGAGGTATCATTTCATGCTGCTTTTTTTTAACTTAAGATTTTTCGGCTTAGCACATCGATTTTAGTTTCATTCTTGTATGCACAAGCTTTCTGGAATCTGGACAGGTTAACCGGCACAGGATTTCAAATTTTCTTCCCGAGATTAATTCTGTATTCGGAACCACTTTCAGGTGTTTATTTTTTAGTTAAAAGTCTATTGTGCAAGTGATATCTGGATAGATATAGCTTTGAGATGAAACTAGATCAAATTTGCGTAGTGGATCGGAAACTTGATCGAATTTGCGTAGTAAGTTTTGTTCTTTGTTTCGAGTTACAAAAGCAAGATATGTCAAACATCCTGAACAAATTATGCTCTCATTAGTAAGGACTTAAGCAGCCTGAGAGTTTCTTCTTTACTTGGTCATCCTTGCTTAGTGGCTTCTGCTTCATTATTCGCCTCAAAATGCAACTTATACAAGTTCGCGCCCATCATGACCATTCAAAAGGAATGATGAGTAAACCAGGTAGTGGCTGCAATTGTTAATCCTAGAAACTTTCTCGAGCATTTCATAAGGCTCTAATTTGGAAGCCTACAAACCTTTTTCAAGGAATAAAGAGTATATGTTAGACATGGATTGAAAAGCAGCCAAATATGTTTGTACTCTATCTATTGTAGGTTTCTTTTCTGGGTGTAAGGATATTCTTTATAACCTTACTAAACGTATCTATCATTCTCTATTTTAGGGAGCATGGGTTCTCAAACCGAGAAACTCAGAACCCAAGGCCGTTGTACATTTTATCGGTGGTATTTTTGTTGGAGCTGCCCCTCAGCTTACCTACCGTTTGTTTCTTGAGCGCCTCTCAGAAAAGTGAGATTCAGTTAAAACTTTGGTTGTCTGGTAATTAACTTTTATAGTTTGTATCGTGCTAATACAGCTTATGTGCAGTCCCGATTTCTTTTAATAGAAAGTTGTATTTGGTCTTTGTCTATCTACTATTGGTTTTGATGGAGTTTTCTGCTATTGAGAAAGAAGAAAATATGATTCAGCCATTTTTGTGTTGTAGGGGTATTTTGGTGATTGCAACACCATATGCTAGTGGATTTGATCACTTCTTCATTGCAGATGAAACCCAATTCAAATTTGATAGGTGCTATCGGTTTCTTAAAGAGACGGTGTGTTTTTTATTTCTTATCTTAATCTGTATGTTTCTAGTTCTGCTTAATTTTCTTCCTCCACTAAAAACCTGAGATGCTTTTTTTTTTTGGTCAATAAAAACCTGAGATGCTTGATTGTACAGGTTCAAGATCTTCCTACTTTCGGCATTGGCCATTCTTTGGGATCTGTCATCCACCTTTTAATCGGTATTGCCATTTTTTAGTTTTCCCCTAATAAACTGCTCTTAAGAGTGCAAATCTTTGGGGTTTTAGAAATTCATTACGTTGGTGGCGGAATGGTTGGTCAGGTTCAAGATATGCTGTTCAAAGAAATGGGAATGTGCTGATGGCATTCAATAACAAGGTATTTAACTTCCTGAATTTGTTAGTATACATGTCAGTACTTGGTGAGAAGAGAAGAAACTGAGATAAGTAGTGAACTCTCTCTTCGTTGAGAAAATTTAGAGATCCAACATTTCAGCTCATAAATTCTATAGAAAGAAAAGTGACGGCACATCCATTATATGCCCCCTTCTTTTTGCCTACTTTATCTGCCGTGACCAAGTTGAATGGTACACCATCTCTTAACATCCCATGCCCACCTCAGGTGCACCATATTTACTTATAAAACGAGACAAAAAGATAACAGTTCTAAACACATGCTTAATAACACGATATATGGTTTCTTAAACTGTTGCTGTATAACATTTGAGATTGATTCCTTAATTTGACAGGAGGCAAGCTCAGCTATTCCTCTGTTCTCACCTGTTCTCGTTCCAGTTGCTCAAGGCCTTGGACCAATTTTATCACAGATTGCATCATCACCGACAGTCCGCCTAGGGGTGAGACTTCTAAATTTAATGTGTTGTGAATTTGTACGTACATGATTATTTTAGTTTTAAACCATGACGCATAAGCTTGATTGTATAATCATCTCATCGAAGAATTCCATTATTCATTTCTAGCAATTAATATGATTAGTAACAAAGAAACTCCGACATTGAAATGCTTGCAGGCAGAAATGACTTTGAAGCAATTTGAAAACCTTAGCCCTCCCATCATGAAGCAAGTTCTTCCTTTAGTTGAGCAGCTTCCTCCACTGTATATGGACTTAGTCAAAGGAAGAGAAGATTTTGCTCCAAAACCTGAAGAAACTCGGCGACTTGTAAGCAAACCTATCAATTGTTTACAAATTGCTTCTGTGCTTCTCTTAATTACATGATTATATGATATTTGGTCAAATGTATTAACTTTCCCTTTGTAGTTAAGGTTACCACTTAAATTTCGCTCTATTGATGCCTTTTTTCAGGTAAAATCATACTACGGTATTTCCAGGAATCTACTGGTGAAGTTCAAGGATGATATGATTGATGAGACTTCAACATTGGCAGAGTTGCTAAGTTCAGATTCAGCCATCAGTTGTATGCTAGACATGTCGATTCGCTTGTTACCTGGGGATCACGGACTTCCTTTGCAACAGGTGAATTTTGTGCCAACCATTTAGTGGGGAATAAACCTCCGTAGCTTTTATTTTCGACATCTGTTATTCAAATGTATGCTTAGATTCCCCGAGTGCAGCCCCAGTTTGATCCATCTCTAAAAGAGAACCAATTTAGATAAATAATCTTTCTATCATGTAGGCGCTCCCGGATGTGCCTCCAGCAATGGCAGACGCAGTAAATCGCGGGAGTGAGATGTTGGCCAATCTCACTGTCGGGACACCATGGGAGACAGTTGCTAAAGAAGTAGGCAGCACATGGGGTGTAGACTCGAAGGTACTTCGTGCAGAAGCATCTAAAGACATAGGCCTGCTTGTGGATGTGGTTGCGGCATGGATAACTTCGAATACAGGGCCGAAGCTCTTGAAGCCATGATGAGTTGAACAAATAATAGCATACAAATCAGATACAACAGTCTGTATATCATCGAGACGACGACATGGTATTTCGATAGGACGATGAATCGAAATGATTTGAAAATAAGTCTTGTACATAAACAAGCATCAGAAACAAGGATAATGATAGTTTACTGTTTCTATTGATTCATAAATACGCGATTGCAATATCCGAATTTGTATCTATTATCTGCAGCGTTTTCACGATTATTTGTTCCCAACAACCTAAACCATATGTATATGAATCTGCAGCATATATGATAGCTCATCCGTCAGATATATACATCAACAGGCATAAAGCGCAATCTGACTTAACAAATCAAACAAAAAGATGACACGATGAGCAGCTCGATCCTCCCCGTCTCTTTGCATCTAATCTTCATGATACAGATACAGGCCAAGGCCAAACCGAGAACATGCTCTGACGAAAGCAAGTTGCTCAGCTGCAGCAACTGGATCACCAATGTCGCCACCACTGGGTGTTACTGTTCCAGTTGATTCACGGTGTGCCTGCATTGGTGTGTCAGATCAAATATTAGAACCGTAGGTATTTAAGTCTAGCAACGTTAAGGGCACGACTCAAAAAAAAAAAAAAAACCAAAAGTAATACATTGACCAATTTGTTATCAATATGTTCCTCGCGGCACTAATTTTAAACAGAAAGAGTGAACTTACAGCACCTAATTGGCTAATTCTCACGTATAACATCGGGAATACACCACTTCCCGAAAACAAGGCATCCAGCCAATAATTATACATAGTTACCTCACTGCCTTTGATTTTGAACTAGAAGAGAAAAAGACATTCTTCTAGTTATTTACTTGTGCAACACTGTCCAATTGGTTGCCTCATTTCAATAGGCATAATGTTGCACAAAAGGCTTGTGCCCCTTTTCGGGCACTCAATTATGTCATTTAACATAGTTCAATTTCACATTCCCGTTCAAACCTAAATTCAGGAAGTATTAAGTGCTCGTTAACAAACCGTTTTCTCTTCCACCCAAGTCTCCATCTTAAAAGTAATCAGCCACCAAAATGATAAGATGAACAATACATGAAAGATTCACTTCATAATGCTTGACAGTATTTTTTTTTCTTTAGGACCAGTGTTCCATAAATTCAAAGCAATCAGACAGAAATAATTTATTTTTACATACCCTCCGCTGAAACTCAAAATTAGGATCTAACGATAAGCTAAATCAGTATTCCAATTGACACCCGAACCTGTTCTATTGAACTCAATGTAACATCTGACGGTACTGCATTCTTTCTTAAACATGCAAAAATATGCATACAGAAGTTTTTCCTTTTCTTTTAAAGTTGAATATGAGACAGAGGCTCAAGGCAAAAGGGGTAGAGGAAGACCTGGGAAGACTTGGAAAGAGACTTTAAGAAAAGAGATGGAGTGCTTCAAGCTAACAGAAGACTTGGCACAAAACTGAGCGCAATGGCGTTCTAGGATTCAAACAGCCGACCCCACTTAGTGGGATAAGGCTTTGTTGTTGTTGTTGTTGTAAAGTTGAATATGCAACTATAGTGATTTCTAATGGCATGTATAATACAATAAGCGAAAGCAAAGAATGATCCTAGTCCAGAGGTATGAATATAATTGTTATATGGTAACTAGTTATCAAACATGATATATTAATAACGTATAAATGAACCACAGTACAAAGAAGAAGAACCAGACCTCTCCATCAGATCCACGTACAGTGACACGGTATACCACAGTCACACTTCCATTGTCAGAAAATATAACATCACGGATTTCTCCACACCATCCTGTCAAAACGAGTGTTAAACAACTGATAACATACGGAGATTCACTAGAAACTAGATAAAGTGTAGTGTCACTGGACAAAGCAAGAGAGTAGCAGTCGGCAAACTACCAGAAGCTCATAAATTTGAATTGGGTTGCTGATCTTAATACTCTGCCTAAAATTCATACCGCATGCATCAAGGTTTCGTAAACTAACTTGGACCAATTCGGAATTAAGGACAATGATGAACACCAATCAATAATTACTCACTCGTCACAAGTCACTAAGTCACTCCAACGTGTTGAAATTTTGAGAGGAAAACGTAGACTTGGTAGTCGTACATCTCAAGTTGTGTACTTGCACAACTACTGAAGAATGGTCGAAATGAAAATGCAGATAGCTAATTGTATACTGAAATCAGATTAGCAGTTAAAAATACACCAATTACCAAGCAATGATTATAAAAGGGGAGAAATAGATTGCAAAATAATTTCGAAAAACGAAAAGTTGGGTTTTTAGAGCAATTAAAAATTGAGATAAAGAATATGATTGAAGCTTATGAATCTGCAAATTGAGAAGATGAGGATAAGAAGGAACACACCAGGAGCGTAGAAGCTCAGCATCCGGTTCGCATGGTACCTACCCAATACACAAAAATACACAAATTGTCCATGAGATTTGTTTGGTCAACCAGAAAATCAAATGGAAAGTGAAAAGAGAGAGAAGAAAATTACCAGGGGATGAAGGTGGAGGAGGGATTTTCAGGTGGCGTCTGGATGATGTTGTCAGGGATTCTCTTATTGAGGTCTCTGAGGATTTCAGCGAGAGGGCGAGTGATGCAGGACGAGTTGGTATACGAAAACGATTTGTCTAGGGGCACCACATAATTCGAACTGGGCACTCCCTTCTTCCCGCCGCCATCGCCGCCGATGCTGCTCTTGCATGCGATCATACAAACCCTTCCTCCCCCTCCCGTTGTCCTCCGACCCCAGATTCCAGCTCCGACCATTCGGGCTCGGAGTCGCACGGAAGCGGCCCCAGACGGAACCGGCGGAGATGTCGAGAGCAGGGCATTGCTGCTGGTACTGGTCTGCAAAGCCATTGTTTTTCAGTCCACGATCCACCACACCCCAAGTCTCTCTCTCTCCTCTGAAACTCTCTCGAATCCAGAAGTCGTGGGGGCGGGGACTGGTTGATGGGAAGACGATTGATTGCTCGTACAAATTGAAAGAAAATGGCGAGACGTGTATTTTGCTTGGTAGTTTCCAGAATCTAGTTTTCTCCGGATATTATTTACATTTAATTTTAAATAAAAATATTTATAATCACATAATGTATAATGAACGGACACAATTTAAGAATAATTAGAATCCTCGTTCGTCCAAAACCTCTGAGAGTGACAGGCTTACCTACGACGATCGACCCGGGGGACCCACCTACTTGCAAGTTGTAAGCTGGGGTTGGTGGGTTGTAAACTGTAACTTATAAAATAGGAAGGTCGTACACCAACCCTTGAGGCTTCAACTAAATAAACTAGTAATTGGTTGGACATTAAATTAACGTTAATCTTTTTTGTCAAAATTTGTTGATTGAAGGAGGACGTTCACCTACCACTTCAACCATCAAATTCTACTTTTTTTTTTTCTTTTTGTCAAAATATTTAGAAAAATTAGTTACATTAATTAAATTTCAATTTTTGAATATCTACAACATAGCAATAAAAAATTGATGACAGCGATCAGATATCAACATGTAAACCTTTGCATATGAAATTACGTTTTTTTTCCTCTTTCGGTACAAGTCGTATGATAGAAAATGAATTCGATAGTCCCTGTCTTAAATTATTATAACATTTTCAAAATCTCTCATTTTACCCTAACAATAGTAAACGCATTTTTTTATTAAAAAAAATTCCCCTGCTTCATTAAATGATGAATAAGAAGAGTCACTCAAACTGCTTGTTTTCTTGCGCGACAAATAGAAGTTGACGCGAGCTCGATCGCACACGTCAGCATCCTTCATAACAAGTCGATTAAGTCAAAAGTAATTGTGAGCAAATCCACAGCAGAGAGGAATTTTATCTTCATTATTACCTTGTGAGAAAATACTTGGAAAATGATACAGAAAAACATAGTACGCTGGTCCAAATCACCGGGACTTTCTTGGGTGCTTCCGTCTAAAAACAGTTACATCTTTGTCTAAAAATAAAAATAAAATTAAGATTCAACGATTAAAACACTCAAAGTACGGTGTACTATGGAACACCCTAAGTGCCGGTCTTTTTATTTTTAACAGTTTAGCTATGGACTAGCCACCTACTTCATTCCTAGAAGAGTCCTACTATTACATCAACGTGTAAGTACTGGTTTGGTACTGCGGTGCTTTTATAAAATGTGGGTATAAAAAAAAACTGAACTCAAAAAGATGTTTGGTAAATACTTATAAACAACTTATTTTCACAGTTTTAGGATGAAACAAAGCTAAAAACGTGAAGTAGCAAAAATGAGCTTATTCTCACAATTCAGCATAAGCAATTTTTTTTCAAAGCACAGCAATACCAGATCACTTCAAAACTCTCTGTGAGAATGTGTACAATTTTGTACATCAAAAAGTTAAAAGAACCTTGCACAAGCTTCTGAGGAGTTGATCTACTCCCCATGAGAGATAGCCAATTGGTTACCAAGTGAAACTGTAACTTCCATCACGCTATCAAAGCACATCAAATAACATGTGTGAAAAGGAACATGAATACGGCAGCATATATATGCATGTATGCATTTTTCGTAAAGATCATAACCTTAACACGTAACATTTCTGCCCCTGAAGTTTTCATCTATCAATCTACGACTACAAGTTACAACCAAAGCCTTAACCCTAGTCTTTCTTCTAGGGAAAGATACCATATTCGAAATGTTAACTATGTACGGATCCAAGATCAAGAGCATTACATAAGTTACAAGTGCACCAGACGTCTCCAAGTATGTAATGTTGTTTAAGGATTGCATTCGCATCATGTAGGAACTCGTGTTACCTGTCGTTCATATGATGCTAAGTTAAAGAAAATGATACGATGGTATTTAAGACCAAAAGTAAATTACTCAACAGATTACTGCCAAAGACAACAAGTCTAGTAGCTACCTTTTCCAACTTTCTATCGAAAATCTGCTGCACTTCACTGCGGATGCTTTCCACATCCATCGCATAATCACTGTGGTCTTCGTCCACCATTAAACCCTGCAGTCGCTGCCTCAATCTCTCCAAGGCACCATCCAACCCACAAAAGTTCTTAAAAACCAGAGCTTCGGTTGTCCTGAGTTGCAGAAGATTCTTAAGCGCAATAAGGGCCTGCATACCATTGCAAATGAAGAAAAACTGGTTATCATAAATGCCATCATAAAGTCACCAACTTCCTAATCTACCAATCAGCAAATCGTGAGTAAGTGCAGTAAGCACATAAGAATACAACTCATAATCCTAGACCGATTAAGGCGTGTCCTAAAGAAGACAACTTAAAATTCAGTAAAGATAACAAAATGCAATTACACTAATTCTTAAAAAAGCACCTTCTCCTGCAAATCAAGGTCAGCAGATGATGTTAGATCAACCACAGACTTCAAGAAAACCCAATTACTGAAAAAGGGCAGCTCATCCTTATCCGTGTTTTCCAATTGACCCTCAGCAAGATCACCAAGAAGAAACACCGCTTTCCTTCGCAGTCTGATATCAATGCTTGCATCACTCATAATGTCCTAAAAGCAGAAATTTTTACTTCAGTTGCAATAATCTGTGCCACATAAATTACTCATTAACATGCTTTGATTTACTCATTCTAAGGCAGTCACCTCACCTGAAGGACTAAATGCCCATCTTCCACATAGAACAGCTCTTGCCCAGCTACATTGTTTCGGATCAACACCGAAACAGCAAACAATGCCTTAGTAGCTTCTTCTACAAAGCTAGATTTCACCATCTTTACTAGCTTGGGCAATGCCCCATGTTCCAGAACCTGAGGTGCTTACAATTTAGTCAATCAAATCGAGCATACCTAACACTTAATTACACAGATTTAACGACTATTATTGCATATCGTTATCGTACCTGCTTCTGAACAACTGGGTTGTTCTGACTGGCCGTCCCAAGTACCCAAGCAGCCAATTTTCTTGTATCTGCATCACCATGATTAAGCTCTCGTATAACCGCAGCAATCCCCCCAAGCTTGTCCAAATCTGAGAGCCAGAAAGTTAAAAACTTCAATTTACTCATTAAGCAATCCCTAATCACCCAAATCAGACTTACCATTTGCGTTATCAATCGGCTCCACCAGCACCAGCAGTTCCTCCAGGGCACGGTGCCGATCTTCCAACGACAGCGACGAGTTACTCAAGTCGTCAATCGCAATCTGCATCAGCTGCGCGTCCGACGGCGTCTTCAGCTCGTCCATGAGTTGCTTTATCTCTAGCCGGCGGTCGTTTAGGTCGGCGGGAGACAATCGCTCGACATCTCGCGCCTTCTCTTTCAATTGGACGGGATCGGAGTGGCCTATGGCCCACTGTAACATTCCCTCCAGAGAAGAGAAGCCACCGTCGGCGTCAAGGTCAGCGACGGCGGTATCGTCGTCCCGAGGCTGAGTCCGAGTTTGAGCCTGCGCCTCGTCTTCTGCGCTGGACCAATATACCCTTCCCGTATTGTTAATATTTCGCTCCGCCCTCACGGCCATCGCCACCACCACCAGTACTAAGATCCATGAACTCACGCGCGCCATCTACTTCTTCCTCTTCAGGGAACTCTCAACATACCTTACTTTCGTCTCCCCGTTTTATGCCACTAATTAGACACGTCATATTGCGTTGATCTTGGATCGGACGGTTTGTAGATGCTTCATTGCGTGGCATTTCTTTTGGGCCTTATTCGATTTGACTTAAACTCTGCACTAATGGTCCTGTATTTGTTCTTAAATTCATTTCCGTTCATTTCAGCTTTTTTATTACATTTTCGTCCATTGTTCCGTTCCCTCGTTAATTCAGTCTGTCATATAAAGTTGAGTTCTCATCCATTTTGTGCACCAGTTCACGATTCAAATTTGGAATTTTGATTTGTATGAACTTTATGTGAATTAGAATTTCTAAAAAAAAACATTTTTTAGAAAATAATAAATTTATTTCAATTTTGATTTTATGCTCATACAATAGCATTTTTAGCCTTGAAACTTCTTAATAATTTAATGTTGAAAGATTGACAATTATTATATTCAAAGTTTAAGATCAAATTATTTTCCCCCCTTTTATTTAAAAATATCGATGCATTAAAAAAAAAGGTTTAAGATCAAATTACTTTGATCTTGAACTTTGAATTGATTTAAAGAACTTTGAGCTTAAATTACACTTATTTAAGGGTTAAATGATAGTTTTATGAGTCAAAATCAAACTTGAACATTATTAGCGGATTAAACTAACAATGTGTTGACCCTAAAAACTACCAAGCCTACGTGGCGCGCAGGCCGAGTAATCTATGACCTAACTACGTCCTTCGGTTGTGTGCGAGGCGTGCCAACTCGTCGGCCGAGGAGTAAAATTTGTTGATGTTGCGTTGGTCGCGTTGCTCACTTCTTGATCTTGCGACTGCGGCCGAGGAATGAACAATTCTCGGCCTTCGGGTCCTAGAGCCTGAAGACAAGGCTGCTAATTTGCGAAGTTCAATATCAAATTCGGCTGTCAATGTGCCGAATGTAGTAATCTGGTAACACCTCGCTTCGCCGAGAAGGCTAATGAGATGACCTCTGCCAATAAGGATTCGAAAATCTTTCTCGACCGAGACTTGGATAGGTAACCAGTCGGCCTCTTCGCAGTGCTGTTTATCCAATCTAAAGGTGCTCCGCGGTCGGCTAATTCTACGACGATAGTGCTGTTTATCCAAACTGAAGATACCACCAGTTGTCTTCACAGTGCTGTTTATCCAAACTGAAGATGTGTTGGCGAAAAGGAAAATAAAAAATCTCAAGGTTGTTGAGAGGTTTCGCGTAGAGCGAGAGTTTGCGCATGGCAGATTTGTGTGTTGAGTTCGAGAGGCTTGAATGGTGCCACTGCCTCTGTATTTATAGGAGCGTCTCTGCAATCAAGTCATACTTGGATTAGGACTCTGTATTCTGATCCAAAACTATCTCGATTAATCCTTCTTCAATCAGGACTTTGAACCTAGCCTTTATCATGCCGCACACATCTCCATATCTCGTCAACCTCATCCTTGCCGAGACCCCTTAATGAATCAGGATTCCTGTTATCCGTAGGACTCTGCCTGCTTCACCTTTATCCAAACAGCACTTTTCCTAACAGGACCTGGCCGATCTCAGCCCATGGGCTAAATAAACCACAAGCCTCCAAATAGAACCTTCTGGGCCGAGAACCATTCTAATTCGGCCCAACCTAATATCTTGGGCCTAAACATTGCCCCCATCGCTTCTGAGGTTTTCGGCCTGGAGATCTACCGGCCGAGCCCTGACCTTGAAGAAGCGAATCTCTTCATCACCCTAGTCCTCGCTTTCCAATGAGCATTTATGAAGCACGATTTCACGATCTTCTTTCTGCCAACCGTCTCACTACGTGGCGTCTTCTGCCATAACTGCCCCTAGTAATGACGCCTGAAGCGTGCAGTTCACTAAACCGTCAAATCTCTTACTAAGCCTAATCATTACACCTCGATCCGCGGATTTTTAAATAACCTAGCGATCGTGCAAGCATCAAAATGTCATTTCCCATAAAACTCGTCGCCACACGTAAACGTGCATCCTCAAAATACGAAAAACTCGGTCTCTTCACCTGGATTCTCCGGATATTCATAATGATTAGAGTCTTTTCGACTAATTTCCTTTTTATTTCGAATTCTGAAATGATTAATCTTCCTCCAAGGACCCTATAAATACCAGAACTCTTTCATTTGCACTTTTACGCTTTCCAATTTTCTGAAATCTCTTGCTCTCACTCCCGAAACACCCAAGGAAAACCCTTTTCCTCCAAGATCCTTGCACTCAGACTCCAAACCAGAAACCCCTTTTTCCAGAAACCTTCAAACTATTAGCAATGGCTTCTTTTACCTCCCAGCTCTCCAAAGAATGCAAGAAATGCGAAAAGATCGTCGATCCCTGTGCCATTAAAACCATTCGCTTCGAATGCGACATGAACACCTCCCATCAGACCCTTGGTCCTCTTTTCAAAGCGGCCGTGCCATCCCCTATTATTGAAATTTTCAAAACCGAGAGCCTGAAATTCCTGCTGCAAGGCTTGGAGTGGTTAAAGTGGAGTTCGGCAAAACCTCATGGCTCCTGGCCCTCGACCACTGCAACCTGTGCGGCCTGGGTCGAGCGAATGGAGAAGGTTTTCGGCGAGCAGTGGAAAACACTCGGCATCTATGACGCCATCCGTCTTTCATCACTAGAGATAACCATGGACAAAGAGTTTCTCATAGCTGCCACAAGCCTCTGGTGCTCGGCTACCAACACCATAGTCCTCCATCTCGGCCCCGTCAGTCCCACCATCCTCGACGTCACGGCCTTTCTGGCGACCTCCCCATATGGCATTCCAATCGATGCAGCCATCTCTGGGTACCCGCCGAATCTTGACCTGAAAGCGCTTTTCGACAAGCGGGCCCTCGAGATACTGAGCGGCGAAGGTCAAACACCCTTGAAGGAAGAGGTTCAAAAACTTCACAAGAACTTCTTCAACTACAACACCCTCTACCTCCATTTCGCCGGCCGAGAGGACGAGGATCTGCGAGAAAGAGAGCACGAGGCCTTTCTCTTTTATTGGTACAATAAATATATCTGTTGTACCAAGTCGAACAAATGTCTGGTCGAGAACATGCCAGTGGCCGAAGCTCTGGCTAGCGGCCACACTTTGGCTCTTAGCCCGACGATCCTTGCTCACCTCCTCCGTTGTTTGGCCGAGATGACCCTTCACAAGGTCGACCCGCACCAAAGCGGCCCTCTCTGGGTTTTCCAACTCTGGCTGCAGGTTTACTTCGTCCCCCTTCGGCCAGAAATCGCCAACTTCTTGCCCACCGAGGCGCTTGGTGCTCAGTTGGCTTCCCGACCAGCGTCCTCGCACAAGGCCGATGAAGTATTCAAATACTTCTTCACCCTCGATGCTTTCTCCTACGATTAATTTTTGATCTGTCGTCGTTGGGAATACCCTGCGTCGGTCACGCTCCCTTCATCAGCATGGAGCACGGAGGAAGACGCCGATCTCCGTCAATCCTGAGGGTCGTTCATGCTCGATCGTGACCTTCCTTTTGGCTATGACGCCCGCCGAGCGAGCTGGGAGGTCTACCATCCAAACTTCACCGCCCGGTAACTCGGCTACCTCCAAGGCTGCCCGGTCCCTCTTCTCACTTCTCGCACTCTTTTGAGCCGATTGCGCCTTTCTGGTTCCTCGGAAAAGGAATGCAAATATGTGAAGATGGAGTTTCAAGAGCGGTGCCAGAAGCTTCACCTTCGACCGGTCATCCCTGAATCCCTCAGCACCGATACCTTTGTTGACTGGTGGGAAGAGTGCACCCAACAATTCTTTGGCGCACCGGTTGAAGATATCACAAGCAGACTTTTCGGTGACCGTCCGAATAAGACCCTAGCTCTCCCACCTAAAGAAACGGCCCAAGGTATACAACTATTTTTACTTTGCTTCTGAAAAAATTGTCATAATTTTACTGACTCGATCTCATCTTTTCCCAGGCAGCCGAGCGCCAAAGAGGGTAGAGGTAGTGGCGCCGTTGCGGCCAAGAAGAAATTGATTCCCTCTTCCATGCCAAGCAAATGACCCCGACAGGAGATCGAGACAGCAGCTGTGGTCCTTTAACCTTCCAAGCGTGTCAAGAAATTGGCAAAGAAAGGGGAACGGGAGATCCATGTCGTCGATAGCCAAACGACAGGATCGACCGCAGCTGACGTCTCTCCCTCCATCGGCACCGAGACGGTCGTGCGGCGGGCCCAAACTGGCCAAGCACCCGAGGCTCGATTTGAGCCACAAGTCACGGCTGAGCTGGCAACTGCCCAGCTAGCCGAGGACACGGCACCTCCGGTCCCAGTCAAACCGGCTGCTTCTCCGCCGGTTGAGAGGACGGCCACTTCTGAACCGGTCGTGGCCCCTGTCTTGGAAGAGGTAACCGCAGCGACGAGAAGAACTCATTCCAAGACTCCAAGACAGTCGGCAATCATCATGGAGGTATAATGATGCGGTTGTTAATTCCTTCTCTCTTGAACAACTTCGAACAATTTTAACAACCTCTATTTCAGGATGATGAGAGCGACAACAACCCCAGCAGTCCTCCTCCGACGGTTAAAACAGCCTGCCGGGTCAAGACACCTGCAATCGCTGAAGCGGTCGGTCAGGTCGATCCTCCCGCAGTTGCTCATGGGAAATGTCTTGCCCCCGAGCCTAAAGCAACGGCGAAAACGCCGATCCACCCGCAGGATCAAGACCTCGGCATCCCTCCTCAAGAAGCCACCTCCGTCTATGTAAGCACCCACTTCATTGTTCTGTTTTATCAACTTTCTGCCTTAGAATGCTAAACCAGAAAAATACTAAATGTCAAGTGCCCGCGTTCTCTTTTCACCGAAATTTTTATGCGTCGAAGAACGTTATCTATATCTCTTGGCCACCTCAGTGGCCATCAAATGTAGATAACCTTCATCGACCGCGTGAATTGAGAAGTAGTCTAAAACACTAGGCTCGGCCATTGAGCTCTCTGGGTTCAAGCAACGATCCAGCAGACATGGCCGAAGTCTCTTCTCAACAGGTCTAGAATTTCCCTCTTGCTTGTTTGTCTGATGATTCAACATATTCTGACCTTTCTTTTTCGTGTAGCCTTCGTGGGAAGTCGAATTCGACGCCCTCCTCTCAGCTGCGTCGGGAACTGCTGGTCCTTCGGCGACCACGACTGGGTCCTCGGCTGACTCCTCTACTCTTGTTAAGCTGTAAAAACTTATGTCGCTTTCGGCCCCCCAAATTCTCGAACGCAAGGGCCTCGACTCCGTCGGTGAATGTCTCAATGACTTCGCGGTTAATGGTCAGTTGAGCCCTGAAGCTATTACCCGGGCATCTTTGGCCTTGGAGCGGACTTGAGAATTCTTTGGCATTTTCGAGAAAGCTCTTCGGGCCGAAGATGACTTGAAGGCTGCGTCGGGTGTCCTCGAAGCTCTTCGCCCAAAAGTTGAAGCCATGAAAGCGAAGAAAGACGCTCTAGCCAACCTGGACCGTCAGATCGTCGAACTTCAAAATCAGAGATCGGCCATGGCTTCTGAACTTGCGAAGGATTTCGAGTTAGGTGGCAAAACCTGCCTAACCGATTATGCGGCTAGCGTGAAGCGGGTCCAGCAGCACAAAATAGATAAGAGGATTCGTCAATCCGAGGTCACAATGGGCGAAGTGAGGTGGCTGGAGCTGAAGACCGTGCTTGAAACTCTTTTTCCTTCGTCACCCTAGATTTACTTATGTGCTGACTGACCGGCTCAAGCTGTACTTTTTGACAATCTTTAATAAGATGAAACTCTTATTCTCACATTTCCCAAGTAGTCGGATAATATTTCTTTAAAAATTTCCCATTGATTGGTAACTTGTGAACTGCGCCGATTCGATCTTTAAGGTGATATGCCCCCTTACCGAGGACTTTATGAACGATGAACGGTCCTTCCCAATTCGGCGACCATTTGCCGAACCTAGGATCTTTAATTCTTATAGGCAACACAGTTTGCCAAACTAAATCTCTTTCACCGAATGTTTTCTGTTTAACTCGTTGGTTATAGGCTCGTTCGGCAATCTTTTTCTGTGCTACCAGTAAATTATATGCATCAAGTCGCGCTTCTTCTAGATCTTCTAACTCTTACCTCATAGACTGACTATATTCGGCGCTAAACAAACTACTTTGCTCGATTATTCGCAACGAATTTATGTTCAATTCGATTGGTAGTATTGCGTCATGCCCGTAGGTTAGAGCGTACGGGGTTGTCTCAGTCGCTGTTCGGAGCGATGTCTGATACGCCCATAAAGCCTCATTCAACTTCAAATGCCACATGCCAGGCCTTTCCCCTATTATTTTCTCAAGAATACCGATCATCACCTTATTACTTGTTTCGGCTTGTCCGTTTGCCTGTGGATAGTATGGCGTGGACTGTTCAAGCCGAATTTTTAGATTCGCCGCATACTCTTTAAACCTCTCGGCTGTAAAGATTATGCCATTGTCAGTTATGATCGTTTTTGGTACCCCGAATCTGGTCACGATGTGTTCCTCCACAAAGTCGCAAACCTTTTTAGACGTTAATTCGGCATACGATTTTGCTTCGACCCACTTGGTAAAGTAATCGGTCGCCACAAGTATCCATGCATGCTTGGCAGCCCCGGAGGACGGTGTGATTTTGCCAATTACGTCCATAGCCCATCCTCTGGTTTGGTGACCGAGTGCAGTGATTCGACCGGGACTCTTTGTATAGGACCATGAATTTGGCATTGCACACATCCCCGTGTGAACTCAATGCAATCTTTTAATATACTTGGCCAAAAATAGCCATGCCGTCGAAGCAACCATCGCATTTTCCGGCCCGACTGATGAGATCCACAAATTCCTTCATGAACTTCTGTGATTGCTCGAGCAGCCTCTTGTGGGCCGAGACATAACAATAATAGTTCATCTTCGCCTTTTCGATATAATTCATTTTGGTACATGACATAATTCGTGGCGTGAACCCTTGTTTTGCGGTCGTGTTTGCTATTAGGATTATCAAGATACCGCATAATGGGCTTCCTCCAATCATCTGGCATTGCCTCAACTGCGCAAACATCTATAGGGTCTTGTCGGTCCAACAACGAAGGTAATGACATGACTCTTGTGCGTATCACGTTATCGCGTCGGAGGACTTGCTGATTAACCAAGGCCGGGTATGGTCGTTGTAACACAGGTATTTCCCGGCCTAGCTTGCTCCCTAGGAGTTGTGCTCTGGAAGCGATTTGAGCCAGTTCGTCGGCGTCGGTATTATGAACCCGGGAAATGTGCTCAAATGTAATGTCATCGAAGAACTCGGCCAAATAGCTGGCAATCATGTGGTAGGGTGCCAGAGTACAACTCATGCATCGAAAAGAACCATTGAGTTGGTTAATCACAAGTTCTGAATCACCGAGGACGAGGACACAGGTCGCTCGTAAGTCATGGAGGACATGGAAGCCGATGATAAAAGCTTCGTATTCGGCCTGATTATTCGTACAATCGAAATAGAGCCGGAGAGAAAAATACCATCGGCTGTGGCTAGGCGATTGAATGACGATGCCAACACCAGCCGAGGCTGAGGTACTAGAGCCATCAAAGTACATCGTCCAGTAGTTATTGCGTGCTTAAACCATGCCGATTTCGACGTCATTGCCCCCGACATCATATGGGGAGGGATGTTGGGCCAAAAAATCGGCTAAAGCTTGGCCTTTAACGGCTTTCTAAGGCACGTACTGCAAACTGAACTCTGATAATGCCATTGTCCATTTCCTGATTCGGCCTTTTACTATAAGTCGCGTTAGCATGTAACGGATGACATCGGTTTAGGCGATGATTTGCGTGACTGATGGAAGCATGTAATGGCGAAGTTTTGTGGTGGCGAAAAACAAATCCAAGCAAAGTTTCTCGACAGGTGAATAATTGATCTCAGGTGCATTCAGACCCCGACTGAGATAAAAGATAGCTTGTTCGCGGCCAACATCGTTGTCTTGCGCGAGGAGGCAGCCAATAGACTCTTCGACCGCTGAAATATACAACTTTAAAGGCTTACCGCGCCGAGGTAGCACGAGAACTGCGGCGTGGTAAGGGAAACCTTGATCTGTGTAAAAGCCGCTTGATGCTCTTCGCCCCACTCAAATCGATTGGAGTCCTTCAATTTCAAAAGCGTAGAGAACGCTGTCATTTTCCTCGTCGAATTAGATATAAAACGGCGGAGAAAATTTATCTTGCCGAGTAAGGACTGTAATTGTTTCTTTGTCGTTGGGGGTGGGGCAGCGATAATTGCGCGTGCCTTGTTTTCGTCCACCTCAATTCCTCGATGATGCACAAGGAATCCTAAGAAGTTACCGGCCGATACGTCAAATGCGCACTTAGCCGGATTCATCTTGAGGTTATGTCGCCGCATGCGAAAGAAAGCTTGCCGAAGATCATCTAGATGTGTTTGGCGACTTTTTGATTTAACCACCACGTCGTCAATGTACACCTCAACTATGGTACCAATCAGATCATGAAAGATGGCGTTCATGGTGCGTTGGTACGTGGCACCAGTGTTTTTGAGGCCGAATAGCATGACTACCCACTCGAATGTTCCGAGTGCCCCCGGGCACCGGAAGGTAGTTTTATGAATATCGGCCTCGGCGATAAAGATCTGGTTATAACGGGCATGGCCATCCATGAAAGACATCATGTCATGAGTAGCTGCGACGTTAATAAAAAAATTTGAGATCGGCATGGGATATTCATCATTGGGAGTTGCCAGATTCAAATTACGGAAATCAATACAAATGCGTAAGACACCGCTTTTCTTCAGTACCGGCACGATATTTGCCAACCATTCGACATATCGGGCAGTTCGAATAAACTCAGCGTTTAAAAGTCGAACCAGTTTTTCTTTTATGCCGAGTTGAACTTCGGTTGAGAACCTTCGAGGAGGTTGGCGAAAAGGCTTGCAACCAGGTTTGATGCGTAATTCATGCTCAACGAGGGTTCGGTCAAGGCCAGGCATCTCGTGATAACTCCAAGCGAAACAATCCTTAAATTCGCCAAGCAACTTACAGAGTTCAGTCTTAGTATGCTGGGGTAACAAAGCACTAATGAACAATGGCCGAGGGTTGTCGGCCGTTCCCACATTTATTTCGTCTAATGGGTCTTTGACTTGGGGCCGACTATCCTCGAGTTCGACCGGGGCAGCCTGGATTTTGTCGAAAGAGAGGACAGGGTCATTGTCGCCTTCGGCGAGGAACTCCAAGGGGTTGACGCCCGAATCTGGCTGTTGGGAGATAGCGTACCAATGAGCCAGCAACCGTTCCATGGTCGATGAAACTGCGGCTCGACGTTTGGTCTGACTAGCGTCAGACATCAGGGTCGGTGACGAAGTTGGCCAACCCGAGCCTCGTCGAATCCTGGTGAACAGTTTCGGCACCAACCTCGATGGCCTTCTGAACAGAAATCTGTGTTGGCCGACCTTCTTCGTTAAGGCCGTGTAAAGTGATGTACCCAACGTGATCATCGTAGTATCATGCCTGGATCATGTTAGCTTCGAATGGCTGAGAATCGGCTAGGTGAACCACGACTGTTTTACCATCCCAAAAGACGAGAACTTGATATAGAGATGAAGGGATACAACTGGTTTGGTGAATCCAATCCCGTCCGAACAACGCATTGTACTCGATTTTGGAGTCAACTATAAAGAAAGCAGTCATGTGGTTGCGACCTGCGACGGTTACCTCCAACGGGAGGACTCCCTTGGTTTGGGATTTGTCACCAACGAAACTGCTCATGGTGATCCCTGATGGAATAAGCTCGTCGTTAGAACGACGTAACGCCCTCATGATTGTCACAGGCATGATATTGACCGTCGCTCCACAGTCAACGAAAATTTTGGACACTGGGTATCCCTCGATATGAGCCGTAACATACAACGGCTTTAGGTGATGGAGATTAGCCGATGACGAATGAGGAAATAATTCGGCGAGAGCTGCCTTGAGGTTATCTTCTTTTGTCGCTAACTCAACTTCGGCAGGGAGCACGAAGTTAACCTGGGTAGCCTCATCGGCCACTACGTCACCGTCTAGGAAGTTAGGTTGGGACGTGCGTGGTTGAAAATCTGCAGGCAGAACATGGACCATACTGATTTCCATGTTGTCGAGGATCGAAGGACCCATCGGCCCGGTATCTCCCATCTCTGACGGTCCTTCGTTTGCCGGGCTTTTCTCCTCCGGACTCCTGTCAGGGACAGTATTTGGGTTGACCTCATCGACCGTTGCCGAGGTATGTTCTTGCAAGGCGTCTTAGAGGACTTCCTTCTGTTGGTCGAGGGGCACAAGCTTATTGGGAACCATAACAGGGTCTATGACTTGCGTTGTGCCGCGAGCCTGCTCTTGATACATAATGCGAGCGTCCCTGATGTCTAGGTAGGCATCTAAGCGTTCCACGCGCTTTGTTTCATCGGCCGTAAGGCCGAAAAGAGAAACGGCCGAAAAGACTTCGAAATGGTATCGCAAGTGCTGGAGATCTTCCAGAGAAAATGGGAGCTCGCTTGTCTCGATATCGGTATATGGGTCGACGTCAAAGCCGAGGACTCGAGCCTTTCGTATGTGCTGGAACTTAGCTTTCAGCCCTAGGTCCGAATTCTTTTGAATAATTCGCTCGGCATCAGGACAGGCCAGAGCGAGATCAATCGTATCTTGGCATGCTTTCGGCAAACCGTATAGATCGTTGGCCAAATGCTTTTTGTGAAACTCTCGCATATACTCTAATGCCTCTCTGAGGAACGGTGGATGCAGGTTCCGTCTAACCCTGATAAAAGGCTCCTGTATAGGTAGCGGGGGGAGTTTGCTCTCGGCTTCCGCCTTCAAATGTTCAAGGCGTGCCTTCATTTCCCCGGGTTGAAGGAGAAGTTTGATTCGCTTATCAGCCTCCTCAAATATGGTTTCCACGTCAGGATTGATCACTTGTCTTTCTTGGAGCAACTCTGTCATGGTGGTCAGGGGTTGTCGCTCGTCGTCACTGCTAGTTTTGTTCTTCGGCTGCCATTTGGGGGCTGAAGTTTCCTGAGCTGCTTGTCGGCGAGCCATACAGTTCATTCTTTGGCACCGACGCTTCTGTGATTTGGATAGTGTAGTGTACACACCTTTAGGGAAATGATAGGTGTACCATCGTTGATCACGCGGTGCCCGATGTTTGAAGGGTTTCCGTTTTGCCGATGAGTTCGAGTTGCTAGAACTTTGTGTGTAATAATCCTCGTTATAGAATGGTGCATCGAAGTCGAGGCGCCGTCTAACTGGGGGTAGTTCGGTCGGTCGCGTTTTGGGGTCGAGTTTGTCGAAAACTCCCTGGCGCTGGCTCGCACTGAATGTCTTCTGAAGTGTTGCGGCCGAGTCTGTCTTAACTTGAAACAGCCTTCTGTTTGGCGCTGCGTCGACGTTTGTCTTACACCGACTGCAAAGAATCGCTGATTTATCTTCTTCCTCGACGTTGGAGTTTGTCATAGGTTCGATGATGGCCGGTCCTGAAAGAACCTCGGATGGCTCGTTCGAAAATAAATCTATCTTGAGCCGTGGCTGAGAACTCTTCGTTCGAAAATGTTGCACTGGGACGGGCTCGACCTTCTCTTTCCCTTTGTCTCTAGGTAGACGGGCATCTACCATATTAACCGTCGCCGTAGAAAACGGGTCGGTATCAACGCTCATTTTCTTGTTTAGAAACTTGAGTTTGCCGTTGTCAATCCAGCTTTGGACGGCATCTTGAAATATGACACAGTTGTTTGTCGTATGTTTATTCGAGTTATGGTACTTGCAATATGTTATTCCCTTCAATTCTTCGGCCTTAAGAATATTATGCCCAGGCCGAAGCTTGATGATCTTGGTCAGCAGCAGTTGGTCGAAGATGGCGTCGGCCTTAGTGATGTCGAAAGTATAAACCTTTGATGTTTTGGTGGTAGATTCTTCGGTGGCCGAGCAAGTTTTTACATCCTTGGGATTGGCGTACGTCAATGCTTTTCAAACATACGGTTTATCGATGACTATCTCGACTGCATCAATATTAGCATACTCTTCAGGTTCAGTCGAGGCATAGCTAACCGTGAGGTTTTTATAGATGGTTCCTCGGGATGAAGACTTTGAGACCTTTTCTTCTCGGAGTAGGTAGTCATATTGCTCAACGTGTTGAGCTAATTCATACATGTCTCGGAAGTTTGCCCCCAGGAATTTCTTCTTGTACTCCACGTCCAGCCCATTCAAAGCTAGTCTAACAAATTCGACTTCAGGAATGGGTACTCGGCACCAATTTCTTGTCGACTTAAACCTGGTCAGGTAATCCATTGGCGACTCATCTGATGCTTGGGCCATCCTAGCTAATGATGAAACCGACATTTCCATCCCCGGCCGATAGAATTGCTCATGAAATTTTTCGGCTAACTCCTCCCAGCTCTGGATGGAGTTTGGTGGGAGATTGATGTACCATGCAAAGGCCGAGCCTGTCAATGAGAAGTTGAATAGCCCCAGTTTATGGAAATCACTATTAACGTCACCACATTGAGCGGTGAACCGGACCACATGTTCTAACGAGGACAAAGACGATTCTCCGGCAAACAGACTGAAATCTGGGATTTTAAAACCTTTGGGATATTCAAATTTTTCGACGTAAGCAAGGTACGGGTGGATGAATTTTGGGAATTTCGGCCCCTTTTTCAAGGCCGAATCGATCATCCTCTGGATCTCGGTCGCACCGATGGATGTCGCTTCTACTTTCTGGTCAGATTCATCCGCTCTACTATTCGATCCTCCTTTCTTTTCCAGGTCAATTGACTTGAGCCGAGCAGGCACTGGCTCGGCCCGTACTACTGGTAAAGGATCATTCCTTGGTGGCAATTACCAAAAATGATTGGAGGGTTTTTCTTCATAGATCTTATGTACCAGCATTTCAAGCAATCTGGTGTGTGTTTCACTAGTACTGCTTATTACGTCGCGCAGACTGTCTATTCCTCGGCTGAATACCTGTTTAACTTGCCGAGATTGTTCATCTAGCCGTCTTCGGAGAAACGACCTTGTTGGTGGATTAGCGCCTTCACCACCATCTTCATCGCAGTCCTCCACTACCACCTCACTGAAAATGCATGCGGTTATGCTAGGAGCCTCTGCATTACGAGGCTGACTGCCGAGACCAGCTTCCTTTTCTCGGCGTGTCGTGCTTGCAGACTCTAGTGTTGCGGTAACAATGGGGTTTTGTGTCTGCGGTACTGATAAATCAATCGTTGATTTTCCAATAACTGCTTTCTTCTTGACTGATCGTGTCTCAATTGGCATGAACTTCGTAGTTTTAGCACTGGGTCCCACCGGGCGTGCCAAAATGTTGACCCTAAAAACTACCAAGCCTACGTGGCACGCATGCCGAGTAATCTATGAGCTAACTACGTCATTCGGTTGTGTGCGGGGCGTGCCAACTCGTCGGCCGAGCTCGACCGAGGAGTAAAATTTGTTGATGTTGCGTTGGTCGCGCTGCTGACTTCTTGATCTTGCGACTGCGGCCGAGGAAGGAACAATTCTCGGCCTTCGGGTTCTAGAGCCTGAAGACAAGGCTGCTAATTTGTGAAGTTCAATATCAAATTCGGCTGTCAATGTGCCGAATGTAGTAATCTGGTAACACCTCGCTTCGCCGAGAATGCTAATGAGATGACCTCTGCCAATAAGGATTCGAAAATCCTTCTCGACCGAGACTTGGATAGGTAACCAGTCGGCCTCTTCGCAGTGCTGTTTATCCAAACTGAAGGTGCTCCGCGGTCGGCTGATTCTACGGCGATAGTGTTGTTTATCCAAACTGAAGATACCACCGGTTGCCTTCACAGTGCTGTTTATCCAAACTGAAGATGTGTTGGCGAAAAGGAAAATAAAAAATCTCAAGGTTGTTGAGAGGTTTCGCGTAGAGCGAGAGTTTGCGCAGTGCAGATTTGTGTGTTGAGTTCGAGAGGCTTGAATGGTGCCACTGCCTCTGTATTTATAGGAGCGTCTCTGCAATCAAGTCATACTTGGATTAGGACTCCGTATTCTGATCCAAAACTATCTCGATTAATCCTTCTGCAATCAGGACTTTGAACCTAGCCTTTATCATGCCGCACACATCTCCATATCTCGTCAACCTCATCCTTGCCGAGACCCCTTAATGAATCAGGATTCCTGTTATCCGTAGGACTCTGCCTGCTTCACCTTTATCCAAACAGCACTTTTCCTAACACGACCTGGCCGATCTCGGCCCATGGGCTAAATAAACCACAAGCCTCCAAATAGAACCTTCTGGGCCGAGAACCATTCTAATTCGGCCCAACCTAATATCTTGGGCCTAAACACAATGATAATGGAATCAAACTATAAAGACGAAGGAAAAGATAAGAAAAATATTAATTCACAAAGACAAAAATGCAGATTTATCTAAAAACTTAAAGGTTCATTTAGGAAGTGTTTTTAAGTGACTAAAAGTATTTTTTAAGAAAATATTTTGGAAACCAATTTTTGGTAAAAATGTAAATTAATTTTGAAAAAGCACTTTAAGTTACTAGTGTTTTTTATAAGAAGCACTTCTAATGCTTTTGGAACTTAAAAATATTTTAACTAAAAACACTTTCAACCATTTAAAAGTACTTCCGTATTAATCTAAGGACTCGTTTGAATATACTTTCAAAATGACGGAAAACGCTTTTAGAGAAAATATTTTAATTACTACCGGAAATTATAATTTACTGTTGACGGAAGTGAAAATTTGCGAGAATTACCGTCACCGCTAGTGCAGGTTAACCTATTTTTGAGGCTAAATAAAAAGTGTGCGCACGGAAGGCTGAAACGACACCGTAGCTGGTGACCTCGGAGCTCCAACTCCAGATACTTGCAGAGTAGAGGTTTAGGGTTTTGGTCAGGCAAATTGCGAAGTAGCAGAACAGAGAAACAAGGAGAGAGAGCGAGGGATGGTGAGGCTGACTGCCGACTTGGTGTGGAAGAGCCCTCACTTCTTCAATGCGCTCAAGGAGCGAGAGTTGGACCTCCGAGGTAATTTCCTTTCCCAATTCTCAATTCCCAAAGTCCGATTCGAAACCCTACATTGACGCCGTTAGGGTTTTGATAATTGAAACTGTTTGCCCCCTTTTCGTTTTCAGGAAATAAGATTGCTGTAATCGAAAACTTGGGAGCTACAGAGGTCAGTAGTTTACTTAACTCAGACTATTATCATGACAAGCCTTCGTTTTTGGCTTTAATCTGCTGCAAATTACTGAATTTAGTTGAATGAAATATGTTTTTTTGGGTTTAATTTGGACAGGACCAATTTGACACCATTGATTTGTCTGACAATGAAATCGTCAAGCTCGAAAACATGCCCTATCTTAATCGTTTGGGTACTTTGATTATCAATAACAACCGAATCACCCGTATCAATCCCAACATTGGAGGTAACTAACTTTAATCCTTCGGTCTCTTTAATCACATACTAGTCTGTTATCTTGTATCTACCGAGTACTGAGTTGTATGTAATTGCAGAGTTTTTGCCGAAGTTGCACACGATGGTACTTACCAACAACAGGCTAGTCAACCTGGTAGAGATCGACCCTCTTGCATCCCTCCCAAAGTTGCAGTATCTTAGCCTTTTGGATAACAACATCACGAAGAAACCCAACTATAGGCTGTACTTGATTCATAAGTTAAAATCACTTCGGGTTCTGGATTTTAAGAAGGTGAAAAACAAGGTGAGTCAATTTTAAATTGACAACTCATGTTTGTCATTGTGGTGTGGGTGCTACTTTTTTATGGTACCAACATACTAATGGAACACTACTACTTAGTATTAGAATGTCATGAGTTGTGTAGCTGAGAACCATACTAACATGACAGAAGCACAAATCTTGTGAGCAAAATTGGCTTTAGCTAGGGTGTAATGTGACATATATTTTGTATTATAATTCTCACGCTTTTTCTTCCGGGGATTTTGGATTTTAACTCATAGGCTACTGAAAATTAGTGTCTACAGTGTCTGATTCCCAGACGTTACACAATATTATTTTGGTTTTATAGCTTTAAAAGCTTTGTTTTGTCCAAATTCTTCATTTTTACTTGTATCAAAGGCTTCTACTTATTTCTTTCTAGTTTCACCCAAAAAGTGGACATATGAAATAGAATGCTATTTTTCATAGAAGATTAGCTTGTTCCTTTTTATCTATCACCTCACCTGGATTAATTATTCTTTGGTCTTCTTCCATCAATTGTAGGAGAGACTGGAAGCACAAACTTTGTTTTCATCTAAAGAGGTTGAAGAAGAGACTAGAAAGGTATCCCCCCAAAAATTTGTGCCTGCAGAAGTTCCAGAAGTTTCCCAGGAACAACAGGCTCCAAAAGTTGTTGCCCCCACTCCTGAACAAATTATGAAAATCAAGGTAATCATAGCTATCAAGTTTTTACATAGTTGCATCAATCATTATATTATGTGACCATGTGCATGGAAAAACCACGTCTTTCTCACCTTTGAGCTGTTAGTAAAACGAATGTAAATATTATTTAAATGTACCCTGGAGAGACAAAGTTCACCATTCAATTACGTTTATAATCAACGCAGTTTTACTCAAGAAACAACAATTTTCATAGTCTTTTTAAGTCCGTGTTCCAACTGTAAGGAAGTGACAGTTTATAAGGGTTACTTCTTTTTTCCTCTATTGAAGAATTAATGGTAGTCCAACCTCTATGATTGGATGATGGCTCGCGAGGCGTCCCTCTCGCAGTAGGGTTCAAAACCTCTCGCCTCAGCATCCCATTTGTTCACAATTATTAACTGATTGAGCAATTCTGATACATTATCTGTTCTTCATGTTGAATTATCTTCTCCTTACTGTTTAGGTTCAAATCATAGTAATTATTGTTAGTATTTGAGTGGTATCTTATACTGTCATAAACACTACAGCATTAGTTGTCCCAACTGAAAGTTATTCTGATATTTCAAGATATCCAGTTGTGGCAATTGATAGAGAATTTGGTCCTTTTTGATAGATTATTGCTTTGTTTCGGGGGTTTTTTATCCTACTTTGCAGCTATTTGTGGAGTCATCTTATGTTTTTAATTATTTATACCTTGTTTGTCCACGTGCAGGCTGCCATAGTGAATTCCCAGACTCTTGAAGAGGTTGCTAGACTTGAAAAGGTTATTTGCTCAAGCTCAGAAACTACTTTGCGATTTTTTCGATGTCTTATCTCTTAATTTTTACATTAACATTCTACTTGTTTTGCATGAGCAGGCACTGAAGTCGGGTCAGCTTCCTGCAGATTTTGAAATTTTTGATGATGATGCTGAGCCCAATAGTGTTCAAGAAAAGGATGATAAAATGGACACTAATAATGAAAATGAGGCTAGTACTGAACCAAAAGATGTGGAGGAGCAGAAGAACGATGAAGCTGAACCCATGGAACAGGTATCACTGCTCTTCCTATAGTTTTAAAGTATTTTCTCTTATTTTTGTTCTTCATCTCTGTGAACTGTTGTAGAGAGGTCTTGTTTTCTCTGGGTAAGAAGATGCATACAACTTTGATGACCTCAAGACTTATCTTATAAATCAAGATAGTGGTGTTATTGTTTTCAATATTGCAATGTACAAACAGGACCATTTACAAACAGGAGGGACTGTGTTGGCTTATAATCTTGTCATAATGTAAAAGCCTGGGGAATTCACATAAGGAAATAGGATGAGTTCGGTTCAGCCTCTGTGTTTATTTCTTCATCTATCAAATTCATTTCACCTTAAACATACTATTGTAGCTCCCATCAGTTCTTCACATTAATGGCTTTGAACAGATTCATACAGAATTAGGATCTATTGCTTCAGTTATCGTAGTCCTCATCATGCTTAATACATGCTGTTCAAGATTCTGGACAGTTATTATCGTTTAGTTGTACCGGGGGAGAATCCTAGGTGAAAGCTGAATTGGTGGATTTCATGTATTGTGTGTCTAATTTGAGGCTATTATTAGTTCCTTTTTCCTCAGGGCTGAGCCTATTTTTAAGCTGCTCTTCCTTTTTCCCTTTGCTTCTCATATTCATGTTTAGGCATTATTTAGTTTCTATAGGAACTGGAAGATCCCGTGACCCTATAGAAGGCATTCATAATGTCATAAAACATATGCAGCCCTGTATTTTAGTTTCTATATTGTCTTATGAATGTTATTTATGTGGCCTAGCCACTGGACAAGTTAATTGAAGATCAGCTGCTATGTCATCAATAGTGTTTATATGGAGGATATATTAACGTTCAGTACTATTTATAAGATACTGTTATCCCATCACCGAGAAATTTAGGATATTGCAGGATGAGTAGGTAACTGGGAACTAGTCCAACGGCTGCATTGAGATTTGAATTGGAAAGCTTTTGAGTCACTGTGCTTTTCTTTTTTGGATTGTCCACGGTCAAATTCCCTGACCTTGTTGACCCCTTCAGTTCTAGATCCACTTAGGAAGAATCAATTTTTTAGCAAGGTTGATATGTTAGATTGTGTAATTGCTGAGCCATTTTGAGAAGGATATTTGTTATAAATTAGTATGGGATTAGCATGTGTTATGATTCTGTGGTCTGTTTGTAGGTAGGTTAACTTAGTTGATATTCTCTGGTTCTAGAGTATTAATGTACTTCTTCCCCTTGCAGGAGTAGGAGACTCCGTATGTATCCTGGCATCGTAAAGCTTGTCCCATTCGAACCCTCTTGGCCGGCGGCTGGAAAAGTTTTTGATTCGGAAATATTCTGCTGTTCCTTGAATTATGTTCAATATATGAGGGGTTTCTGCCTGTGTTATATTAGACCTGAAAACAACTTTTTTTTGCCTAATTAATTAATACTAATCTTTCCCTTTCTAACATTTCTTTTGGGAGAGTTGGAATAGTGACTGGGTGTTCGATTCATATCTGTATTATGTTGATACAAAATTCTGTCTAATTTCATATATTCGTGTTCTTGGAGTTATAAAAGAACGAGAGCCATAACCACTGCACAATTTTTTCTTGCTGTTGTTACGTTTAGGCTTCCAACTTTACTTGGGACCGATGTTACATTTTACTACTGATGTTTAACTTTTAATCGGTTTTGAAAAATACTACAAAACCATCTAAGCCTATTTTCATGCCGTTTTCTTGCACTATAAGGTCTAAATTAAACGATGACATTCGTGAGATTGAGCCGTGTGAGATGAAAATCTCATGCACAGGTTTGAATGAGAGATAAAAGTGAGGAATCCTCTTTGACCGACTCTTCCACTCCAGTTACCTCTTTGATAGAAGTATGTTCTCACTTATTGGCCTTGCTACTATTTCTTAGGGCTTTTGGCTGAAATGATCAATTTTTAGCATTTGCTTGCTGAAATGATTCGTTTTTAGCATGTTGATCGTTGAGTCGTTGATATTTGATTGATATGTCGTCGATATTTGATTTTGATCATTTCAACAACCAAATGTCAAAAATTGATCATTTTAGCTAATTGCCCAATAAAGGGGGCCCGGGCTTTCGCAATTGAAATACTCCTTGACTGACTTTACATTTGTAACTCTAGTAATGAGTTGTTTCTTGGACAAGCTGCTTTGGAAGGAAAAAGAGTGAAAGTGGTAAATTCTTTGCTCCAATGCAGGGGAAATCCTGTCTGTCCATCTTCTTCTTGCCTTTGGGAAGACAAGATACGCAAACAAAAGCAGCCAAACAGAAGACATTTGTATGCAGCATCATTCAACAACTACTATGATATCCCAATTGGCTCTGGCCGCAGTCTCTGTTGTTTTTGGAGCCTTGGTGCCACTTTTTATGGCCTTAATTCTTATCAAGGGATGGTCTTGGTCTTGGCATTGGTCATGGTCCTGGCGGATTTCGTGGCAACCAAGAATTGTGTATTGCTTCCGCAGCCATGAACACGGAGCTGCATCCTCCGAGTATGCAAGCCACCGTCCTAGGCTCACAGCCACCTCCAGCGGCCAGTCTTGTAGTCAGCCTCCTGATCACGAACAAGAACGCTGCAAATTGGATGAGGATGATCTGAAAGTATTGGTTTCCCACATAAACGAGACCAACGGCTGTCCACCGTGGAAGCTCATGATGGAGCATTCTACCCCTTCTCTGACATACCAAGCTTGGTACAGGGACCCGCCGGTAATTTACATAACCAAGCTTGTTTATTAGTACTTTTAAAATGACTAAAAGGCTTTTGGATTATACTTGGTTATTTCAATTTTATTACGTTTCCAACAAGCAGTGCTTATGAGCAGAACTACTCTTTACATAAGCGTCCTCTAACGGTGTAGAGACATTGTTATCAAATTTCAGGTAGGTCCTACGCAGTACCGTACGAGAACAGTGTTTGAAAACGCTTCGCCTGAGTTGCTGAAAGACTTCTTCTGGGATGATGAGTTCAGACCCAGCTGGGATAACATGTTGAAATTCTTCCAGATTTTGAGTGTTTGCTCCCAAACTGGTACCATGACTGTTCATTGGATAAGAAAGGTAACATATATGGTTTCTTACAGCTGCTACAATTATTTGTTTTAGTGTCTTTTCCTTCCTAACTATAACCTCAATTGAACATCCTTTTCTGTAACATCCGCAGTTGCCCCTCCTCTGCAGTGATAGAGACTACGTTATAGTCCGTCGTATTTGGGAATCTCCATCTGGATATTATTGTACAACAAAGGTACCGTCTTTGCCCCGTATCATGTTATAACACTTGTATATGTTTGCTAATACTAGACACGAAAGCTAATACATCGTCACTCAAAAAATTTCCATCTATTAGTTCTTTGTCAAAATGTATTCTGCATTATCATCGGTAATGTCTCACTCATCATGTGTTATTCACGTATATACGTACGCCCGGTGAAATCCAAGGGATGCATGAATTCCAATAGACTGCCATCTTTCTGTTTATTTTGTGATATATCAGGGGACACAATATCCATCCGTACCAAGGTCTAACAGAGCAAGAAGGGTAGATAATTACTATTCCAGTTGGCGTATAAGCTCGGGTACGTGTATAAGTTTTGGTACAGTTTTGTTCATAGCATTTCTGCTGGTAGAAGAAGTGTTTTTGACAGATACCAAACAACTATCTGGCAGTGAATGGTAGGAATGCAGGAGAGCAGCAAATGGCATCAGAAGTGCTTTTGTTTCACCATGAAGATATAGGGCTTCCAAGGGAGATTGTGAAGATGGGTGTTAGGGCAGGAATGTGGGCCATGGTCAAGAGATTGCATGCAGGGGTGCAGATGTACAGCGTCGCAAGGGCAAACGGGTCTACTTCCAGTTATGCAGTCATGGCAAATGTAACCACAAAGGTTTCACCATCCACGGTAGAACTTCCCAGTTCACAAGTTACTGCAGATGAGATATGCCAGAGGGAAAGGGAAACCCACTCATCTGACCATTTATCCAAGGATAAATAGTAAGAGAGTCCTAATTGTTTGATTGGAAAAAATCGTACCTTTAGAAGAAAATTTATATAAGTAAAAGCCCCTCGCAAAACTTTTTTTCATTCAAAAACTCTTAAACAACTTTTTTTTATCATTAAGAGCGTATTTTCTATTAAGGGCACTTTCTTTATTATTAAGATTTTTTTTTTTTTAAAATTCAAAACCTCATGAAATGTCAGGACATTCTCCCGACAAAAGAAAATTTGTCTAAGAAAGGAGTTGCTTCGGATTCAATGTGCGTTTTATGTAATGAAGAACCAGAGACGGTGGTGCATGTTCTTAAAGATTGTCACTTTGCAAGAGCTACATGGTTTGCAACCCCATGTGGTTTTCTAGTTGATTCAGTTCCTTGCGGATCTGTTAAAGAATGGTTCCTATTGCTACTACAAAATCATCATTCGGCATTTGACTTTATGTGCATGGTGGTATGGCATTTGTGGCAGGAGAGGAACGATAGAATTTGGAAGGGGAAGCACGGGTCTCCAGCTGTGGTGGCTCAGCGTGCTGTGGATTGGTTGCAGGAGTTTCAGGTCGCGGCAGATCTCATAACTGCTGCTCAGCAACGGCATCCTCGGGATGGGACTAGGGATGGTAGTGTTGCAGTGCTGGAGGGGGTGGCAGAGGACTGGGTACGGTTGAATGTAGATGGAGCAACCAAATTGCAGAATCAGGTGGGTGGGGTTGGGGCGATTCTTCGGGATGTGCAGGGATCCTTTGTGGCAGCTTCGGCATGTTTCCTTCCTAGGGTGTCGTCGGCTTTTCAAGCAGAATTGCTAGCGGTCAAGCATGGAGTGGAGCTCACCCATCAGCTTGGCTATCAGAAGGTTCAAGTTGAAAATGACTCATCCCAAGCAATTTCCATCATTAATACTTGTGTGGATCGTGCTTCGGCTATGGATTTGTTAGCAGGGGATGTCCTACATATTGCAGATTCGTTTACTGCTTCTAAGTTTATTTCCGTTTCTAGGAATAATAATAGTATTGCCCATTGTTTGACAAATGTAGCATTGTCCATTGAGGCAAAAGTAGTTTGGGTTGAGGAGCCTCCTAGTGTTATTCTGGATCTCCTCATCCAAGAAACTATGTAATTTTTCCAAGTTAATAATATCGTCTTTCATTCACAAAATAAAAAAAAATTAAAAAAAAAACCTCGTGAAGTGTGAAGTGTCTCTTTTCTTTAATTTTTGTTTTTTCAATAAAAAAAAATTATGAGACGTTTTATTAATTCTCCTTAACTTTAATGCTAATTGTTATCAAGCATTTTGAAAAGCAAACAAATTGAACGCATGTGAAAATTAAACGGGATTGACATTACAAATTTCAATTGTTGAAATAATTTCACTTTTTATTGTCATTTGATTTATATAATGTTGTCGATATTTAATTTCAGGCAATCGATAAAAAACTTATAACCAATCTATGCTAGCTCAAACACGTTCAAACAATACATGCAATTGATCAAAAACTTATAACCCATCTATGCTAGTTCTAAACACGTTCGAACAATAATTTCTTGAGGTAGAAGATGGCAACCCGCCTATCTGAATGATTAAGCAGTCGTACTCAAGTTTCTCCCCTGTCAAAGACTATTTCTATAAGTCTTCAACGTGTTAAGAAAATGTTGGTTTTCCAAATCTTCCATAGAGAGTCAAACAAAAAAAGTAAAAAGTAAAAGTGAAGGTGGCAGCTCCCTCAGAACGTAAAAACTTATCAACACAGCATTGATTCAGACAAGGCTGAAACTTTTATATATAAATGGAGTTCAATCATCGGGAGCCGCTGCTGCTTCACATCAAATCAAATCAAAAGCCTCACTTTTAAATCAAAGTAAATAAAATATATTATTCTCTGATTAATGGCTTAATCAGGAACTTAATCCAACACACAAGGAATCGTGATATTTTCGAGTCCGAACACACCACGCAAATGCGAATAAGAATAAATAATTAGCAGAGAGAAATAATGGCTGAGAAGCAAAGCAGAATATCAATCAACAAACAGAGAAACGATTCTGCAGAATTTTGTGGCCTTGGCTTTGACGGCGGACGCGGGATGCGCATTCCAATTTCCGCCGAATGAATACGAGGGGCCGCCTTTTTATAGGCACACCGCAACTCGATCGCTAGACCTAATTGTCACCTGCAACCTCGGCACGGGAGGGCAAGCTTTTGTGGGCCGTGCTTCGCTCTGCTGGATGATTTGGGTTTGTTTTCTTGTTTCGGCCTTTCTCTTTTGTTCTAGTTTAATATATTTTTGAAAGATAATTATTACTCATTTTTAAAAAGAAATGATCCCAGTGGTAAAAAACGGATTATGAAGCTTTCTTAAAACTAAAAATGCTGAAGTGCTTTTGTGAGTCTTCCCAGTCTCCAAAAAGAATAGATAACCGTAGCTTGTCACCAATTATCTTTCTTTTTTAAAAAAAAAGGAAGAAGATAATCACACGTCTTTTATTTGGTCCCACACTTCTATATTTAATCCTATGCTTTGCTTTTATTTAACTTATTTAATTTGATGTCAAATAATACAAAAAAGCTTATAAGATGAGAGAAATGAGCCTATAATATTTTTGAATAAAAAAAAGTTATCATGCATTTTTTTTCTTCTCAAGTTTTTACACTCATTAGTGTAAAGTGATTTTTTACGAGTGCAAAAGGCATATCCCATTGTGAATTTCAAAAAGAAAAAATAAATCACAGATCATATTTGTTTTTCAATTAATTCTCATGTGCTTTAGAAACAAATAAATGTGCATGAGGACCAAAAATGAGTGCAAAGATCTTTTCCCTATACTATAATCATATCACATGTTTTCAAAATGAGTACAACTTAGGCATGAACTTGTTTACACCAATTTTCGAAGGGAAAAAAGTATCCTCGCCGAATCATTTTCTTAGGGATCTTAGGGATTCTGTGATCTCATCCGTTTATCGTATATTGTGCGGTCAGTTTTCGTTAGGTACTATTTATATTTAATTTTAAATTTTAAATTTTGAAATAATTTCTGACCGCATGATATATGTTGAACGGGTGCGATCATGGAATCCCTAGGAAAAGATTCGGCGAGGATCCTTTCCCTTTTCGAAGAGTTGTGCCATTGTTTTATAAATTATTGACTTTTTAGTCAAAATAGTCAATTATTTTGGTCTTTGACATTGAAATTGATAAACGTAGTCCCTAAGTAAATCATCTTGATCTTTTCTTAAAAAATTTGTTAATATTCTTGTTAAGTTGTTGCGTGAAGGGAACAACTGTCTGAGCAACTTTTTAAGAGACTCTTGTCAAATCAGTACCTCCACTTAACAAGAGTTGGACATATTTAATTTTATGTATGACCAAAATAATTTACAATAGACAGAGATCATTTCTATCAATTTTCATTATCGCGAACCCAAGTGAAATGCTATATATATATATATCAAGAACCATTTTTGCTAAAAATCCCAAATTCTTCATATAACGTTTCATAAAAGAAGTTTGTTTCAATTTTACTTTGCATTTTTAATTAGGAGGTAAAAAATGCAGATTAAAAGGGAGGATAGAAGAAAACCATTTTCATATAAGAAAACTAAAACTTGAAGCAAACGGGTAAACAGAGCAACCAATCACGTCCATTGATCTTGCAAAATTGTGCCGTTCTTTGCTAGATCTACGAATTTAACGACAAATCCACATATCGCATGACAAGCACCAAAAGGATTCAAAAGTACCAAATAAAGAGGAATATTAGCCAGAAGAAGCATAGATTACTTCTTCGGAGTCATCACACGCACATAAGAGAAAGATAACTACTAGTTCAAACATGATTATTCAGCCCCGCTTCATCTCAAAGACGGGCCGCCGCCGCGACGACGCTAGGAAATTGTTCCACAAGACAGTAACGGCTTACGTCACAAGTACACCACCAAACACAACAACTAAACCGAAAGCACTACCCCAAGGACCACAATCCAGCATCATAATGGGGTTCTCGATACACGGGTGCATATGTTCGGAAGGTTTTGATCCACAGGGAGCAGCAGCTCTCGGCATTGTGTCCTCGTTCCAGATGATCGGTTTTCCTTGCCTCTTCTGCGATCCAGATGAAATCACCAGATCAAGGTTTTTGGGATCAGATAACAATGTAAAGTCCTTCAAGAAATAAAAATATGATAAAGGGACTGATCGCTGTAAAAGAGAATAATATTATAAATATTAAAGCGAGAAGAAATAGATACCTCAATCAAGCCTGAGAATGTTTCTGAGAATAGCTCAGGAGCAACAGTAGCAGAAACCACAACTCCGAGCGCACTGGTGCAGGCATTTTGCACCCCACCTTGCTGCACCAGTTTTGGGGAAGAGTTGATTGATTGCTATTCAGAATCATCATAAACTTCTCCATCGTCAGAAAACTCATCAAACGACCTCATATCAAGCTGGTAGCGAAGAATTCCTCCAATGCCACCAAAACCACGGCAGAACTGTGACCCCTCCTGCGACTTGTTGGTGACAAACTCAAGACTACAACCAAACCGCCTGTACTCATTAGCAAACCACTCCAGCAGTGACGTCTTGTCCTGAACCTCTAGCTCCGCATTGTTAGCATCCCGGAAGTTGCTCTGATTGTTCTCCTGCTCCTTGTTGAAATGCTTCACTATAGTCTCACCAGTAGTCGTATTTTTCAGCACATACCGATTGATGTCCAGACTTTCCCACACAATAAGAATCTCGACAGCACCCATCTCTAGAGCTTTTAGTGTGTCCTCAACACCAAAAACATACTTTCCTGTATCCTGGCTAATCTCCTCAAAGTATTTTCCAATCAACTTCTTCTCCTGAATGAATTTCACATTGGACAGGATCTCTGCTGACAGCTCAATAGCCTGGTTGAAACCGTTCTCTCCTCCATAAGAAACATCCACCACATTCAGTATTTTGGCCTGCAGACGAGGATCAAACATATCTGACTGACTAAGCTCGGTTTTGAAGTCAGCTGACCCAGCCAGTATTAATCCTGAAACATTGGGCTGACTGGTGGCAGGATTAATAAAAAACTGTGTGGCAAGCTCTGCTGTCTTTCTAACATAGTTGTGGCGCTTCTCCATTCGAAGACGAGCAAAACGTAGAGCTGACTGCCCTCCTCTTCCGTGCTTCTTTGGAAGGTCGACACTAAATTTATGAAGCACCTCCCTAGTGTTTCCGCTTAGTGTCCCAAAAAGTGTCCCATTTCCGTCCATGACAATGAAACCAAACTTGTCATCAGATTCTAAGAGTTCATTCAGAGCTTCAATATGAAACTTGTTGTCACAGAGGTAAAGAGATGCGTTGATTGGCCTGAAAGGCTCAAAATCAATGGTGACCTTTTTTTCCTTCCCATCGTCAGTAACAATGGTCCCTGTGTACAGCACAAGCCCATTTGGAGGAACTTTGTTGTAAAGCTTGAGCCTCTGCTGAGCAGACGTAATAGCCCCAAGAACAGACTGTCGATTCACCCTGCTCTTAATGTTTGATGCAGTTCCAAATTCATCACCAAGCATCTTAGTAACACGAGAAATCTGATCCCGGGGAGGCATGATGAGAGAAATCATGCTGGTTCCATTACCCCTTGCAGCTTCAAGTGCCTTGATCAGTTTCTTAATCTTCCAAATCTCAATGTTCTTATCAGTCTCATGACCATCTGCCATTCTGAAGAATTACAGCAACAGCTGAAACAACAATTGATGGCCTACAAAATAACATACATGAGTTTCAAATGAACAAAACCAGATAAAATAAAGCCACCAGTTACAGGACAGTGAAAAGCTCAACAAATAAAGGTAATATATGAAACAAAGTAATAAAGTGTAAAGTACCGGGATGCAGAAATTTTAGCAATAAATACTGAAATCGAAGATCACGACAAATATCCACACATTTCATTTTGGAAGGATTAACCAGCCGTCAACCAAAAAGAAAATGAAGAAATATATAAGGTAAGAGCTAAAATACAAGAGTTATACCTACAAACACTAAATTCGAAGAACACGACAAGAAGTCACAATCTTGTTGGAAGAACTAAGGAGACGGCAAACCAAAATGAAAATAAAGAAGCATAAAAGGTAAGAGGTTCTAACTATAAACACTAAACTCGTAGAACACGATATGAAGTCACGCATTTCATGTTGAAAGAATTAAGTAGACAACAACCCAAAATGCTTATGAAGAAGCATAAAAGGTAAGAGAATCCAACTTTTAATACTGAACTCGTAGCACACGAAAAGGAGTCACGCATTTCACATTGAAATAGTTGAGCAGCCTACAACCCAAAATGCAGAACATGCAGCAATACAAGGTAATAGCATGAATGCATCCACCTACAGATACTGAATCTAGAGAACACGAGAGAAAGGCGTTGAATCCACACTATAATGAAATAAGCAGCATACAAACATACACATGTTCCCGTTGCTTTATAACATACCAGAACGCCTCCACACTAGATATTTCATGCAATCTATTCAATTCAGGCCATAGCACGTAACAAGGGATGAGACGAATGCATATGCCGAAACACACACATCCGGCAATTAATTGATGAAATTAAGCTAAAAATGATAAATATATGATATCAAGCATAAAATAAAATAACAATTATTCACGATGGAAGCTAATAATCACAGGACATTCCAATAGAACTACAAATTAAGCAGAAAACCCGATGATTTCGACGCAAAAAATAAATCAATAGATAACGCAAAAGTCAAAAACACAATTATATGTGAATTGATTGCACACCTTCAGGAAAAAAAATACCAATCACAGTATCCATATACTCATAGGAAATATAAAATAAACCAATTCGCCAATTCAACAGAAAAAAAAAATAAAAAAAAGAAAGAAGCAGATCCAAGCAATTGAGCGAACAAAATAGCATAAGAACCCTAGAAAAATGGCATAGGAACCGTAGAAAAATCGCATAAGAACCCTAGAAAGATGGGAAAAGAAAATAAGAATAAGAATAATAATAATAATAAAAGGGCAAGAGAGGAGGACCTGTTAGAAAGCGCGCAGCCGAGAGCTCCTGGAGAGTCGAGAGACGAAACGAGCGGAGGATATTTCTATATAATAGCAGGTGCCGCTGGGCCTAACCCTAACCCACCTTTTAACCGTGGTTAGGTTAGATCAACTCATCGTCCCACCATCCTTTTGCAATTTTGGAACTTTTTGGAACCGACTTTGCTTCCTCCCAAAAGCCCAAGACTAGACTAGCGATTAGAATTTAGTCGAATAATTTTCAACCTCAACTTCTCTTCAGTTGGGCCTATAAACCCAATGGTGGGTTATTTGGGCTGGGAGGAATTACAGCCCATGAGCCCAATTGGTTTACTCTATTTTTTACCGTTCTTGGTGTTCTTAAAGGATTATTACCCCTTTCAAAACCTCAAGCTAAGGGGAAGATTACTAACAATTTTCATAACTCAGGATTGGATTAGCTCAGAGGGATATGATTGGATTGGCTATAAGGATTCGTTGAGACTTATAAGATAAGATTTGTAACCTATGTATACATATAGGTTAGATAACAAATTTTATTGGGGATTCATAACTTGGTCCAGTACTATCCATCTCACATTTTGACACAATAAACAATGGACTGGACTCAAGTCCATTTTCATTCCACCTCACATTTTCATTAGTCAATAATATTAAATACAAAAGTTAGGTGATGAACTACCAACCACGACTTGATATCCAAAATCTTCAAGTGGGTACTGCTTTTATAAAGGGCATCCACATTGCTTTTACAACATCTTTTTATTTAGTAAACAAAAAATTATTTGTAACTAAAGTCATGAGTAATCAAGCATTACAGTCTACTAGTGTTAAGTTCCACTCCAAACGAAAAACGAAGGGGTTTAGGGTTTAGGGTTTATGAAGCCCTAAAAAAATAGGTGCGGTAGATTCCAAGGTAAAAGAACATCTGATAGTCCGAGACACAACTGACCTAAAACCGCAGGAAGCAAATGGAAATGACGAAGGAATTATTGACGGTAACGGAGATAGAAGGGAGAGGACGGGCGTTAGTGGCGGCTCAGCCATTCAGGGGTGGCGAAATCGTTCTCAGAGACTCTCCCATCCTCATCTACTCCGCTCTTCCTCTCATCACTCCTTCTCCCCACCCTTACTGCCACCGCTGCTTCAAAACCCTACAAAAACCCCAACCCCAAGCTCAGTCTCAAGTATGTCCATGGTGTTCCCACCACGTCTTCTGCGGCCCCAATTGCCTCTCCGCCGCTCTCTCCTCCTCCCACTCTCCTTGGGCCTGCCAAGCCCTGCGCCGTCTCCGAGACCCTTCTTCGCCTCTCTCCGCCCAGCCGCTCGATCGCCAGGTCCAGGCCAGTTTCTTGGTCGCCGCCTACAACCTCGCGGTCGTTTCCCCTTCCAATTTCCAGATTCTATTGTCTCTCCAGGGCCAGCCGCACGACACCACCGCAGCTGCCCAGTTTCTTCACTCTCTCATCTCGACACTCTGTGCTGCTCCTCCTCCATTTCTCCTAGAAAAGCAGATGTTTTCGGCAGAGCTCTCGGCGGCTCTACTGGCCAAGGACAAGCGCAACGCCTTCGGATTGATGGAACCCTTCACGGAATTGTCGCAGAGGTCGAGCAGGGCCTACGCCATTTATCCCAAAGCTTCGTTCTTCAACCACGACTGCCTCCCCAATGCCTGCCGGTTTGATTATATCGACACAGACAGCGAACACAACACGGACATGGTGATCAGGATGATACATGATGTTCCGGCAGGGAGGGAGATCTGCCTGAGCTATTTCCCGGTGAATCAGAGTTATTCGAACCGGCAGAGGACTCTGGCGGAGGACTATGGTTTTGCTTGTCAATGTGATCGCTGCAAGGTGGAAGCTAGTTGGTCTGACAACGAGGAGGGTGAGGAAGAAGCAGAGGGTATGGATGAGGACCAAGACCAGGAAATGGAGGCATCCTCGGAATCAGAACCCGAATCTGGGATTGGCATTGAAGAAGCCGAAGCCGAAGCCCAAGGGGAAGCCGATTTCCCACACGCCTATTTCTTTGTCAGGTTCATGTGCAACAGAACCAATTGCTGGGGCACCCTGGCCCCATTGCCCCCGAAAGATGACGGAACTCCTTCGAATGTCATGGAGTGCAATGTCTGTGGCAGCCTTAAGAAAGACGAGCATAGCTAACTAACTGCTTCCTTTGCTTGCTGGCCTTGTGTAAGTTCCACTGTCTTCTTTCTACGTTGAATTCACTTTTTGTTTTAGTTACTTAATGAGTTAATGTTGACTCCAGCTAGAAACTGAATCATTTGCAGTTTTGAATCTCGACCCTAAATATGCATTTGCACGTTATGATCGAGCCTCTCACCAGTTGAATTGTTATGTGATGATTGCTTGTAAACTTCTTTATTAACGAAATAGTTTAATAGGTTGTGATTAGGACTCTTATAATGAAGGTAAGGTGATGACACTTATCGAGATGAAATAGATGCGTTTTCAAGAAAGCATGTTTCAATTCGACCTCCTTCTGTTTATCCTTGCTAGGCAATTCGAATCTGTATTACCTAATTAGTCTGAATAATGTGTCATCAGTCAGAATACTTAGCAAACTGTACGTAGTTCGTTGCTAACTCATTTATTTATCCACGATTGAGACCGAAGTTTAACTATGTTTATAAACATTAAAAAAAAAAAGTTTAAAACTTCTGTGTTATCAAACTTGTAGAACCGGCTAAGAGGCATTGGTAACCTGTGTGGATTTTGGTTCTCTTGAGGTTATTACTTCTTCTCTAGTTGCTTTACTTTCAGGATTGTAAAGGGAAAGACAAAAATAAGACCAAAAAAAGGAAAACAAATGCAACACATCTAATTACCGCTTGGTAAAGCTTTGTAATGATAAATAAGGCAATTGTAATTGACAGATAGAAGGCGTAAACATCCTGTATCTTGATTCATGTATGTAAGCACCTACAAATTATACTGGAATAAGTTTGAGTGAAGAGTACATACTTGAAATGAGTAGCAAAAGCCTATACTTTTAATGGGAAAATGAATATGAACATGCATATCAGTCAGGGATTATCTAACTTTTTGTATAAAGCTAATACAAAACTAATGGATCAGATAGGGATAAATGGCAAGATTCTGATTCCAAGCCACGATTCTATAGATAATTAAAGTACATTATCCCTATAATTAGGTATACGTAGAAAATACTCATTGAATGTTCTGATCACAGGCTTAAAGAGATGGTACGTCATGATCTTCTCAATTAAAGAAAGCAAAAGCAGACGCTGGTTACACCTCTTTGCATTGGGTAAGCTGGCATTTTCTGGTTCTTGTTTTAGGAGTATCATGACCTAAAAATTTCTGTGGGTGGATGGCTGATGCGTGTGCCGTGGACCTTTAATATGCAGAAGCATTTTCTCTTAGGAAAGCTTAATTTCATGTTACGTTTGATGACAAAGTAGGGATTAGGCAGCTGACTTTTCGTCAAAGCAGCTTAGGGTTTTCTCAAAAGGATCAGTAGTTTTCATGTTTATTAAGTGTATAAGGCTATAAGCATATGCTAGCTGGCTATTACCATGTGACATGCATCACCCTTTAATTGGGCTTCTTTCCGTCTTTGGTTGGAAACTATACTTGGTCTATCATCCAAAAGTATAGTAATGTGTACCCTTCATGTTTCGGCATAGAAAATATTGCACGTAGGGCGATCCAACATAATTTTCTGTTTGAAGTCAGCGTCTGCACGCCTGCACGGGCATGCAAATGCCCTCTCTTTCCCTCCCCCGAGAGCTATGCTTGAAGCAATCTTCCCAAAAGAAAGACCAACCATTGTCTTATTTCATTCAATAGAGCCTACTCCTAGTAGAAGTTAGTAGAAGGGAGGGTGGGCAAAGCACTACCAATTATGTGAAGGTAATGACACCCAATTGATTGCAACAGGGTCGTATATTGTTTGGTTTTGGTAACTGAATAGCGCCCCTTTAACTGCTTCTCTACCTTCTTATCAAATCTAATACGTCGACGCTTTCCTAATCCATGATATGGAGGTGGTGGTGGTGACCTTGTGAATCACCCCACTTATTTTTTCGGACCACCATATGCTTGTAGTTGCATGCCCAACCAACCACCATATTCTCGGCATGTATTTTTTATGACCGCCTTGTACAACTCCACCACTCATGTTTGGAATGGTTCCAACTTTTTTAGGCACCAAAGGTAAACTTTTATTTTGTGTTTGTCACTCGGTGCGTAATGCCCGTGCTAAAGTTATTAAGGTGATTGTCTTTTAGGTTTAGGACGTCATGGACCGCGTCGTCCCTGGCAATGGCATGTAATCGTGTTTTACCTAATTTATGTTACTTTACTTAACGATGTGTTTGGACGAGGGACTTATGGCTATTAAAAAATTGAGGTTAAATTTTTTTTTTTTAAAAATAATTTAGTACAAACATTAGATGACGGAAATGAAATGTACCGAACGAGCATTACATTGTCACTTTCAAATGAATAATTTCAAGTAGTCATTTGCAAACTACTCTAATTAGCCTAAGGGCTCGTTTGGAAAATGCTTTTAAATTACTGAAAGTGTTTTTTGGAAAAATGTTTTTAGGTTCCAAAAGCACTTAAGGTGCTTCCTACTAAAAGCATCTATTATGTCCTTCCTCTTGCTGGAAGCACTTCAAGTAGGGCTGGGCACGGGCTGGGCCCAAATTTGGAGGGACCGGACCGGACCCGCATGAAAATGCAACGGGGCAGGTCGGGGCGAGTAACGGAATTTCAAATTTTGGAATCGGACCTAACCCGGCCCGTTTCAAACGGGTCGATTTGGGCCAAGTCCACGGGTCTAATCTTCTTCTTCTCCGATCTGGAGCCTCACAGTTTTCGTCTTCTCCGATCTGCAGCGGCCGAGTTGAGCCCATCGTCATCTCCGATCATGAGGTGATTTCGCGAGTCGTGACTCATTTGGTGGGCTTGGTCACTGCTGTGATTTCGACGTAGTCGAGGGGTGGGAGGAAGAAGAGAATGAGAACGGAGAATAAGCATTATAGAGGCTGCACAGCAAGCAACAAATCAAAGCAAACCCGGATGCAAAAACAACAAATCAAACCCCTTTGATCATGCACACAGAAAAAACCAACCAAACAATGATCAAAACATCAAAATTGAAAAGAAACAGCGATCAACACATAAATAGCAACAAAAAAAAAAAAAAAAAAAAAAAAACGAACAGAACCCAGAACTCGAAAGCATGATATTGTCCTCGATGGCGGTGGTGGTTGGTGGTGGTTGGTGGTGGTCGCGACGGGTCCACACGTTCCTCTTCAAGTCGGGTCCACGGGTAAAAAACCATAGATTCATCTTCAAGTCGAGTCCACAAATCCAAAAACCCACCTTCAACACTGTATTCTCCGATACCGTTGCCGGAAAACTTGTCCCTCACGCCATCTTCGTCGATCTGGAGCCCACCATCATCGACGAGCTCGTTATCGTCGTCGCGCCATCATCGTCCATCTTCAATATCTACTATCCCTTAGGTCCCTCGGAGCATCTCCGATCTGGAGCCTCATGTCATCGTTAACGCCAATTTCGACGACCGGAGTCGGGAGAAGACATCGAGTTGGGATTCGGAGAGATGAGCGAGAGAGATAGGGACAAAGGATGAACCAGATATGAGATTGAGACTCAGAGAGAGAGAGAGTTGTGAATCTGTGAATCTATGATGGGGTTGGGAAATGGAATTATGGAACTCAATCTCAGCGGTGTGATTTAAGTGGTATTAAATCAAAGGTGCAAAACGGTCCGGGCCAGGGGCTTGTTTCCTCAAAATTTTGGATCCACCCCGCCCCGCTTATTTCATGGACCCGTCCTGCCCCGCCCCGTTTTCTATTTAGAATTTTTGTACCCGCCCTAAACCGCGAGCACAGGGCCTGTTTGCCCACCCCTAACTTCAAGTGTTTTTTCATAATTAATTTGCATTTTTATTAAGGTTTGATTCTAAAAATATTTTATCTAAAAACGCTTTCAGTCGTTTAAAAACACTTACAAACGAGTCATAAATTTCTTCATACTCATTTTTAAAAAGGTGATAAGTTGGTCGTTTCGTCACGACAGTCCATCCTTAAAGGGAAAAGACTCATAGAGGCAAGGCATTTCTCTGGCCACCATCGTGTTAATCACTAACGCTAAAAATCGAATCCGCATGGAATATGAGCCTGAAATTATTTTGGAACGAACTGTACTATAATATATATATAGACATAATTTACAGAAAAAGTTGTCTACAAAATAAAACAAGAATAGGTATAAGGTGCCTACCATGTGTACGGAATTTTTGAGAAGCATGAGATTTACGAGTGGAGTGGGGCGGGTTTGCTTTGTACTTTTGCTGATATTTCTGCGATTCTCTTTAACCGTGTCCGTCCCGTATAAAGGAATTTACGAATATTCGAATTTCAGTCTCTCTTTTTTCCTCTTTCTTTCTGTTTATCTCGCAACCTCATCACATGTGCAAGCAATGGAAGCTTATCACCTTATCACTGAATGTGAACGCTGAATTTACCATAAAATAAATCAATTGCAAAAATGCAGGTGCAGCCATTCCTCTTCCTTCTTTATTATTTTTGCTCTTTTTTTTTATAACGTTTCAAGAGTTTCAAATTCTAAATCTACGCCTATCCTTTTTTATTTGACATCAATTTTTTTTTTTAGAAAGTCATATGTTTGTAGTATTTAAAGTTAATGTCACAATAAATGATCTTCGCACATTATTCTCCTTCTCTTACACATTATATTTACTTATTTTGCTAGATTCCTTTTTTGTTAAGTCAAATATTCGATGTTAGTGAACCCTATCCCTTACTAATATTCTTCCATCAATCTTTTTTCTATCGTGAACCACATGTCGATTTTCTAGTTAATGGGAAAACCAATTACTTTTGGAAGGAATTTTGAAAGTAAAATAGTAGCTTTTAACCTTTTTACTGTATATATAGTCTATTGCTGTACTGAATAGATACATACGAGCGTAATGTATACGTACACAGAATAAATGGAAAATAAAATTTGGAAAATGAGTCTCATGCATGAATTTACATTTTTTTAGTAAGACAGACAACCCATGCTTTCGCTTCCATTATTCAAAATCCAGGCCAAAATGGCAAAAAACTGAGCTGCTGAAAAGCTGTCCCATCCCAGCAATGAACAGCTTCAGCTGTTCAAGTCACGTTTTTGGGAAGCCTGGAATTTGTGTTTGCGGCTCATGAGAGAAAAAGAGAGACAGGATTCGGGAAACCGATGCCAAAAATAGATTGACAAGATCTAAAATTGGCAGTCAAGATATTTTCAGATGTTTTGTTTCTGATGTTACAAATATCTTAGTTTATTTGGTATAACTTAATAGAGAATTGTTATTAGAATTTTAAAAATTTCATTTTACACTCGTATATTTTTCTTTTTAATTATAGAAAGTTTGGAGTGCCCAATAAGATTTTTAGAGTGCTAATAACAATTCCCACTTAATATACGACACTTTTGTTAATATATACCTAGATGTTATAATATAAATAAATTTTTAGTTTAATAATACTATATGCTATTGTGATATCAAAAAAATTTAGAATGTTGAGCGCCATTGTCATAGGAAGGAGTTTATGGCCACTAAATTCTTGATCAAATACATAATGATGAAGATTTTACGTCTAAATATATATATAATACTTGTCATTGATCGAGGTGATTTTCTACCGTGCTCTCGCATATCTTATTCTTTGAAGTTCTTGGCTGATAAATTCTTGATCTAATGTGTGTGTGTATATATATATTTATATTTATACGATGATATATAGTCATATTAAGAAGGAGGAAATAACTTAATTGTGAATATGCTATTTTGAAATTTGAATTTAAGATAAATATCGTTATATTGTAACACTTGCTTGATCCAATATTAATTGATCAGAACTTAACGACAAATAATCTCAAAGGGTTAGAGTCGGAGTCACACATCAGTTGGTAATTACAATTGGAGATTAGGTAGACTATTCGAAGTGGTATACTAAAACATTGTAGTTGATCGGATGTAGATTTAGAGCTCATTTGGATGTACTTTTAAAATGGCTGAAAGCGCTTAAGTGCTTTTTTTTAAGGATTTACTTGCATTTTCTATTGATGATTGATTTCAAGAACATTTTTACCAAAAACGTTTTCGGTCATTTTAAAAACACGTCGAACGAACTAGTACTGGCGAGTCCTAATACAAAGCAGATTCTTATTTAGCAATTCTTAGGCGGTTAGGCGGGCCCGGGGAAAACACTTTGTGGAATTTACAGCGTAAATACACGGACGGAAACAAATATCTGTTTCCTACTTAAATCATTGAACCCCAAAATAATATATATCTGTTTTTTGTTGCCTATGTACTATAATATACTTGAACCAACAAAACCATATCTCTTGCAAGTTGCATTTACTATAAATATAAAAACACCTTTTCGTTTTAGGTTTTATATTTATTATATATATATATACATATATATATACATATACATACATATATATATATATATATATATATAACCAGGGTCAGGGGAGTGAGAAAATTATAGCATAAGAGGAGAAAGAGAAACCAGAAAACTTGGGGAGCATTTCAAAACGCAGGACTGCAAGGTGGTGTTCCTCTTCCCCTTGCGGCTCTCCTCCCCCTCCCTAAAACCAAAACAAAATATTCAGAGTTTTATTTTGTTTTGTTTTCCAGAGGAGGGATAAGAAGATAAGGCTCTGCTGCCGTCCCCTCCGATATCAGGTTTCTGTTGCCATTGGTGATTCATGTTTCCATATATTTGTTTTCTTTTTCTTCTTATTACGAGCGATATTACTACTATGCGATTCTCGTATTTTCTATTTGATTCTGCATATGATGCACATTTACATGCCGATATATAAGATGGAAGATTCATGATTTTTATGATCTTTTTTTGTTATAGGGTAGGGAGATATGGCGATGTACGAGCCTATTAGAGGGTACTCCGACGACGATGAACGTCGTATGGCAGATCCTATCATGAAGGAGAACATTAATATCGGTGGCGGTGATGGCCGTATGAACGATGATGTTGAGATGGCCATCCGGCCGTATCAGTCTCCCACCGGCGGTGGCGCCGCTTATATGAATAGTAGTAACGAAGAAGGGGCGGTGGCGTCATTGCCTTCGAAGTCGCGGCAACAGCAGCAACGCCTTGGTTCCCTCGACGTCTTTCGCGGACTCACGGTTGTGGTAACGTCTACTTTCCCGGTTTTTCATATTCCTTCATCTCGTTTTTTTTACTTCCATTTTTGGTGATGGAAAAAGATGAAAATTAATTTTAATGGTTAATATTGAAGACATTTGGCGGATTCAGTTCTGCCTTTTGCTGAAAGGCGCAACAAACTTTAGCGGATGCGACGCTTTTCGACGCCGTAAGCGGAAACGAAACGAATATGATTCGTTTGGTGATACGGCACCGTTTTGTCTTTCTTTTTCGTTTTAGGTTTTTGCCCTTTTTCTAAGCATGGCTTTGTTTGTGTAACCGTCAACAAAAAAATTTGATTAGTTGTGTTAAGTAGAGCTCATATCACCTAAAATATCAAAACCCCAAACTAGCCCCCTTAAGAAACATAACGGATAGCTCGGTTGAGAATAAATTTTAAATTTGTATTCTATATCACATGTCATATATCTGTATATAAATTTATTTTTTAACGTTTGTAAATAACACAATAGTAACCAAGAAAAAATTAAATGTCTTTTGCAATTTTCGGCCTCTAAAAAAAATGAACCACCAACAGATTCCTTTGCCACTACAATTTTCTTAGACAGTAGAATGTTGGATTTGTGTAATCCGAGTCGATTCAGATCTAAAAACCAAATGCAATGGACACGACACCCTCCTTTCTCTCTCCTTTTGCAAACGCTTTAATCAAAAGAATTCATGATGTACCACACCGACCTCCCCAATCTCAAATGCCCATTTGTCAGCATTTGCTTTTTGTATTCAGTGACTCGGAGCTCCACCACCATGCGCCTAAATCTTACCTGCACTGTTACGTATTCTTGCATACAGTTGTTGATATATTTTTCTTATTCTTAAAAATAAGAAAAACTTAAATGTGGACGTTTGGTGTACGGGTTGCATCCGTCCGCACATACAAATAACCAAACTCTATTATTTCTCGACCCTCACAAGGTCTCAAATTCATTTGATCTACTGTTCATCGTGCGGCAGTTTTACGGAATATTTGTTTCTTGAACACGGTTACATGTAAATTTTTCTCTATATACTGTGTAGTTATTTCACCTTTTCTTTAATCTGATATGATGGGCTGATGGACCAAATCTATCTCGTCTGACATGTACTGATGGGTGCTTTAAAGTGCCCTTACTTCTCATGTACGTCGGCTAAGCCGGCATTCACTTCAACTCCAGCTGGTTGGTCCAACCATTAGAAGGATAAGCCAAAACTTTTAAAGTTGAATCACATCAATTTATGACTTCATCAATTATCTTTCCTGTTGCTGGCTTTACTTGCTGTGAATTTTGTTCAACTGTTCTGACGGTCATTTAACTCCTCACTTCGAAACCAGTGCTATTACGCATTTTCTCCTTTATATATTTCATTATAAGATTTGATAATTTCAAACGCATCATGGTATATGATTTAAAATTCGTACGATTGTAACAAATAAATAATGTGTAACACGATTAAAACGTAACTTCCAACTAATAGCATGCAAATAAAACAATTACATGTCTTGTTCTGATGAATAATATGAGTGAGTGTATTTTTTATTTTATATATAATTGTACGTGTTGGTTAACTCGTAAGTTCACACGAACATTCGTGCCCCTAATTGTTATTTCAATTATTTTCATTTCATAATCTTTTGCCATTGTTTGATGCAGCTGATGATAATAGTGGACGACATGGGTGGAATCCTGCCCGCAATTAACCATTCGCCCTGGAATGGTTTAACCCTTGCAGATTTAGTCATGCCATTTTTCCTGTTTATGGTTGGTGTTTCCCTTGCACTTACCTACAAGGTACAAATTTATATCCCTTGCTCCTTCAATTCGTTCTTTTCTTCATGATCAAGTAATCTGTCGCTGTTTTCGGGAGAAGCTAGCCAACAGAAAGTGTTTGTGCACACAGAAACCATCGTGCGGAGTTGCTTCCACGAGAAAAGCAGTTTTACGGACACTGAAGCTTCTAGCATTAGGCCTTTTTCTTCAAGGTACACTAATATAGCATGTCAAGCTATTAGCATTTCATTGATATGTTCATATGGCAATGGTGAACTAGTAATTTTATGTATTGTACAAACAAATTTTACCGCTGAGTTTGATATGCAAACTATAAGGTTCTGTATACTGAGCAATGTCCGACATGTCTTTGTCCAGGCGGATTTTTCCCTCGTGTCAAGGATCTTACTTTCGGGGTTGATATCACAAAGATGAGATGGATGGGCATTCTACAGGTATGCTACATATCACTAGGGTTATTTCTTAAGTTGGAAACTTGAGGCAAAAGTCAACTAATTCTCTATGGGTTTTCTATTTCCTTTTTTATTCCCAGAGAATTGCAATTGGATATTTTGTAGCAGCATCGTGCGAGATTTGGCTAAAGCGTGATAGTAATGTCAACTCGGGAAGATCACTGCTCAGGAAATATCGGTCTCAATTGTAAGTAATATTTATCTGCATTAGGAGTCCTACTTTTTTCTTTTTCTGCATCACTCTAAATTATAATGTGAATATTGCTCAATTTCGAATAATGTATGCCCTGTTTCTCAGGATGGTGGCTTTGATAATCACCACGCTATATCTATCATTGTTATACGGATTACATGTTCCTGATTGGGAGTACCAGATTCCTGTCGATTCCTCCTCTGCACCAAAAACATTTTCAGTAAGTTTCCATCATGTTTCTTAGTTCTTTCCTTAATTTTTCATAAAGTCCTTGAGAATTAGGCGTATGTTTTTGCTTTATCCTGCTTTTCTAACTCATCTCTTTTTTGTAGGTAAAATGTGGAGTACGGGGTGACACAGGACCGGCTTGCAATGCCGTTGGGATGATTGATCGCAAGATATTGAGGATTGAGCATTTATATAAAAGACCAATCTACGCACGAACGGAGGTGAGAATCTATTTTTTTTTACTTTATTTCATTTAATTTTAATGTTCCTCACTGTCATTCCTAATGATTAACCTTTATTTGCTATTTTACAGGAATGCAGTATTAACTCCCCCGATTATGGCCCGCTGCCTGCCGATGCTCCTCCTTGGTGCCAAGCCCCTTTTGATCCTGAAGGACTTCTGAGGCGTGTTTTTTTTACTTCTTTACAGAATCCCATTACATCACTATTTAGATAGACGTGTATTTTAGTTATTTGTTTCTAATCTTATCGTGTTCTAATTAATTTATTCGCTTGCCCTTCATCGTTGCAGTTCAATGATGGCTATTGTTACCTGCTTGGTTGGTTTGCACTACGGGCACATCATTGTCCACTTTAAGGTGAGAAAACTTCATATCAGATATTTCTGTTCTTCCTCAGAGGATTCGTATCTGTAACCATTACTCCCTCCAAATGCAGGATCACCGGGAAAGAATCCTACACTGGTCTATCTCATCCTCCTCTCTTGTAGTCTTAGGCCTCGCCCTCGACTTATTTGGTACGCGATTCCAGTACAATTTTGTTATATATATAATCGAACTTGCTGCATTTTCTATCGCTAAACTGTCTCCTTTATGCTTCTTTTTTTCAGGCCTGCATATAAACAAGGCACTTTACACATTCAGTTACATGTGCGTCACAGCTGGTGCTGCTGGCATTCTATTTGCTTCCATTTACCTGATGGTACGGTTTCTAACCAACTAATTCGAGAGAAACCTTTTTGCATTTTCGTTCACTGTTCTCGTCAACTTGACAGTCTTAGCATCAATACTGTGTTGTTCGGCTTGCTTTATTTTCTCACTGCATGGTTTCTTCTTCTTCCCTCAGGTCGATGTGTGTGGCTACAGGCGCCCGACTATTGTGATGGAATGGATGGGAATGCATGCACTGATGATTTTCGTGCTCATAGCCTGCAATGTCTTGCCAGTTATCCTATTTGGATTCTATTGGGGGAAGCCTGAAAATAACATTGTAATTCCTCTTTCCCCTTTCTCGTGTTAGATCATTCAGTTGTCTACTGGTATTGTAGTCTGATAATCTCTGTCATCTCTTGCAGCTTAGCTTGGTTGGAATCGGAAAATGAAGTGATATAACTGTAGTGCGAGTGCAAGTAGTCACTTTTTTCTTGGACCGTAGAACCCAAAATTGGTCTACTGATTTTGGTTCGTTTCCTTTCGAGATATGAGAGTGCGGAGTTTGGACTTTTGTAGAGACCCCGGCAGGCATGCAGTCTTTCTCCCCCCCCTCTCCTCCCCTCTTTCCATGTATATAGTGGGAGAGCTGTACAGAAGATGATGCAGCCCCAAGTTTTCTTTGTGAGGCCTGAAAATTGTATGGAAAGATATAAAATCGGGGTATTATGCATCTGTCGGTACTTTTAAGAAATCAATCATTATATATATATACTATTTGACGCAGCACCAAGCTAACAAAGATTACAAGCGTAATATTTTTGGAAGAACAAAGCTCTGGAGTACACCAGTTTAGAGAGGAGATTTTGACTAATTGTTGAATAATGCATTACAATAGAAGCTATAAGCTTAAATAGACTTAAACTCAATCCTTGGGAATGTAGGGGAGTCTTAGGGAATGCAAAGACTTGACTCAACCATTGGGAATGTAGGGGAGTCTTAAACTCAACCTTTGGAAATGTAGGGGAGTCCGAGGGAATGTAAAGGAACTAAATTGGACATAAATCGAAAGGTTCGATTCTTACTATAGAATGTTTTGGGATTTAGGCTTCGAATGACTAAAATCTATCGTATGTCACAACAAAGCAGCTGTGCTCTTTTTGGAAAGGTATCATGGGCCCAAAACGGAGCTTGGATGCCAAATCTGTAATTTCTTGATGCGTTCTTTTGTCTTCAATACAATTTGTCTTCTATTCATTTAGCCATCTGTTCTACATCACTATTTCGAAAAATCATTATGTGCAACATGCATTTTCCCTCACTTATAACTTATTTATGGATGGAAAATAAACGATTCTAGTTCTTCAATCTTCGAACGCTGGTGTTTCTTGGACATCAAGCAAATAAGAGGAAATCTTTCAAACAAATAAGGAGAAGAATTATGGAGAAGAAACCTCCAAAACCCACAGATGATTGTTAGAAATGATTAAAACAATCAGCAATCCATTAGCATCCATACAACGGACATAAGAACGAAGTAAATTATAAATCTTGATGGTGAGGTGGAGTATGCAGCGTTTGGTGGAGTCGCAGGGGTAGTAGAATTGTTAAGATAACATATACAGGTGGGGGGATCATCATTTGGAAAGTAGTAGGGATTTATGGAGTATCCGGTCTGAGCTGTAGCGAGCACGAAGAGGAAGACACCAGCAATGAGGGAAAAAAAGGCCCATGGATTCCTGAAATAAGTGTGAAACGAGAATGGCGCACCACACGTTCCAAGGCTTCTTGCAGTGGTGAATCGTGATACACTTTCTTATGCACCGCGTTAAAGCTGCTGCCTGATCAAGCGTTATGTCCTTAGAAAGCGAGTTGAAAAGATTCGCAACTGCCTTGTCACTTCCCAGGGCGTTTTGGATGATACCTTTTGCACGTAGGAGGGCAACATCTCTGGCATTGTCTATGATGTTGTCCATGAAAAATATATAGGATGTGACCTCGTTGCCTGCCCCAACATGGAAGCGCTCAAGCGCTATCAGATTCAAGAACATGGACTCAGTGGTGTCATCCACAACGACGGCTGGGAGCCTGAGGACTCCCTGGCGAATGAGATGTCTTTGAGGCTAGTGGTTTTGCTTTTCTTGAATCTGATCCCGGCTTCATTGAGCTCTGTTGCTGACCAGATGATTTCATCGTGACGGTTCAGTCTGTAATCTGCAGTGACCTGTTTTGCAATAGGGCTCTCCCTGAAGCTGGCTCTTCCTATACACATCCAATGAATGCATGCATTGTCCCATGCTTGAGGCTGCCGCACTGGGGGAGTAGAACTTGATTAGGAGTTTGATCGCAAACCCTTCATCCTGTCGAAAACAAATAGAGATTATTGCGCAACGAAAAACATCAACAGAGGATGCAGAGTAGTACGTGTTAGAAATTGAGCATCTGACATAGGATACAGACTCGTGTGTTAGAACGTTAGCATCTAACGCAAAATCAATTGGCAGGTTCAAGATTATATTAATTAAGAAACTTAATTTCCTGACGTGAGATTGAAACTCTCAACATTAAGGACTCTTATGCCTTAGTGTAATTCCTCTCAACTGCAACCAGCTTGCATGGGCAGGGCAACTGATTGTCAAGCATTAACATGTCACGCTTGATGTACGGCATGATATGGAGCTTCCCGTGATTGCTGAAGATGTGATCAATGGGAGCATAATCATCCATTAAATGAGAAGCAACCCGCATGACTTCCAGCATGAAACAGCCATCCAGAATCGTCAGCTGCAAGTATCTATCCGTATCATCTCTCTACTCAGGATCTCTTAAATTTCAGGTAGATGGGCCGAGGGCCCACTCCAACAACACCGATACTGTCCCCACTTGGCCACCTGCTCAATCCGTCAGGTGTGGAATTTTAATCCAAAAGGCCTCAGTGATAGTTAGAGTGGGGTAATTCTATATAAATGGCTTGTTCTCAAGCCATCTGGCCGATGTGGGACAATTGGGATTCCAACACTCCCCCACACGTGAGACCCCATTTTTATGGGTCACACGTGAAGTTCCACACATCGGCAACCACATGGAGCCAAGTCGGGGCTCACCCGTTCGCGCGGGGCCAAATGGGGACCCACCCGTTCACGTGGCATCTCTTGGCCTACGTGGAGCCAAGTCGGGGCTCACCCGTTCGCGCGGGGTCAAAGGGGACCGACCCGTTCACGTGGATGTACGGGCCCGTCCCCTAACTCTGAAACCATCTTAAAATTGTTTGTATGAATATGTTTTTGTATTTCATAGCAGCTGTACATAGGTAGGGATTTATACAAGAATGTGATGCTATTCTAGGTAAATGAAAGCTAATTCTATGCTGTTACAATCAATCACTATAATCACTCCGAGGAACATTGTGTCCTACAATCACTCCAAACCATACCTGTTAGTTGACTATTTCATTTCCTTTAACAGGATCAAGCTGATTGTACGAGTACTTCAAATCCTGCACCACCTCAGCCAGCACGTTGATGAACAGCTCAACAGGTTTCTCACATCTTTTCAGAAAATGAAGAAGCACGCGGTGCTTGTGCTCCTCCATTGGATTCCAATTAATCGAAATGGTAAGGCCCGAAGGAGACCTCCTGGGGCTTGTAGGCCTTCTTGTTAATATCCGTGATGCAGGCTGGCAGTCTGTATATCAACCCCTGCTCCAATGCTCCTCCTCTGTCGAAACATCCTGCATCTGATAGAGCTCTTTGTTAGCTTGAATAATCCATTTCTTGTCTGCCATCGCGATTGGCTGTTCCACACGCTGCAGACAACCGAATTTGTTCTGTTCCCTTATATATGCGGTCTCGAAAATCAGAATCAATATCTCAGGTGTTATTGCGTACAATGTTTCCAATCTTTTGATTCTTGCTTTACAAGCAATATTCACTCCGACAAGCTAAAGTAGTAAAGAACAATAATTCGGTCACTCCGACAAGCTAGAGTGATTAGGATGAAAGTGAGAGATTTATCCGTCTTAAAACATACCAGGCAACTGCAGTGTGATTCGTTTCCTCTCCAGAAGACAGTTGCTATTCGGTTTAATTACAGATTCACACACTTTTCGTTTTTAGGCAGCTGGCTTGCTATTTGCTCTAAAAGCCTCAGCCTCATGATCTGGTTCTACACTCAAATACTATACTACAATTTACGCTCGAGTCTCGTTTAGTATCAAGGATTGGTATGCCGTATGCTGAAGGAAGAAATGAATTCCAGCTTCTTGAAATGAAGGTAGAAGACGGGTTGGTCATGAAAGAAAACATAGTGGTAGCAATCATTTCTTTTTTCTATATAGTGATTTAAGGTCTGTTTAGTGCCTAGGACTAGATTTAGATTGAACAACTTACAATCTTCAAAGTATGTTGAAGGCTTGAAGGAAGAAACGAAGAGATTTTGTCGGGCAGAATGTAGAAGATGGATTACTAAGGAAGAAAATTTCTCTCTTCTACAAAATGGTGATTAGAAAGAATAATTGTCGTTAATGTCCGATCGCTTGTAATACACTCAAAACGAAAAATCATTACCTTCACGATGATGAGGTACTGAATCCAATCTAGTCCTAAACACCAAACGAGTGATTAACCTTAAGGCATTAACCCCCAACAAGCGCATGTAACTAAGAGCTACTTGGTATGTGGCTTCTTGTTAACATTGACCTCTAAACTTCCAACCTTGAATGTATGACCTATCACACGTATTATAATTTGAGTGAACCATCGTTGAGAAAAAATAATATCACTTGACGAAGAGCTAGTTGGTACGTAACATGTTGATAATATATCAAATTTCCCCAAACACTGAATTTCAACTACAAATTTCACAATGGAAGCATAATATCTAACACAAGTGTTATAATTTGAGGAAGTACCTTATGGGATGAACCCATTTATTGTCATAGATTGTAGTTGTCAATTCACATGTAACATTGTAAACATCGACATTTACAGATCATCTAAATCTGTGCCTAAAAAATGACTTGTTTGCTTTTCCCCACTCCCCCATTTAAATTACCAAATTGATTGTTTGATGGTGCCTCGGCAGAGTTTCTCTGTCACTGCTTCCAACTTCCATTGCTGCCCCTTCAAATCTCATTTGCTGTGCTTCCCATCTTAATCAGTACCCGGAAAATCTGCTTAATTTTGCATTATATAAGTGGGACAAGATGACTCCATGTCACTTTCTATGGGATGCACCACTCCCCTCCTTTCCCTTCTCTTTTTGTTAGAAGCAGTTCGATACCCAACACATTGGACACCAAGGTTTGAATTTTGAAAGCGGATGTAACCACCCCCTTCTCCTCCGTAGTTTCTTCCATTTCGAGCAATTTGAAAAGATAAAAATTTAGCAGATGTGAGCTCGACCAGTTAGTGAGGACATTGTCTTCTTTTTTCTGCAGTCATGTTCGAACTCTTATCCTTGTAGATTAAATTAGTTTAAGAGTAATCTAAAGTACAAAACAAAATTGTTCTATTCGGATACAACTAACCGCATATGATCACATAGTAACTAGTTTTGTGTTGAATATTCTCGCAACTTCAAAAGGGAGAACATCAAATGTGATGTAACGATTAGTTTTGTGTTATACTCTCGGATAAGCGAGAACATCTCTTTACAAATCTTATGATAATAAAAATCATTACGTAATAAGTACTGTAAGCAAATTCCCCGTTCTTAGACAAAATATTTATATTCCTTCCAAATCTCGAGCTGTCTTACTATTTCTCCTTTTTTTATTTACGAAGTCGTAAGAGATCATCTTGAGGGCATCAAATAATTTTGAACCAGCAAGAGACCACCTTATCCAACAATTTCTATTTATGTCTAAAGAAAATACTTTCCAGACATTTCAAAGTACGAGCAATTCCTCGTGGCCTCATGCTTGTGGACGAAAACACACCGACCCATCTGTCTCTTGCCACACAGACCAATAATTTTGAAACGAGTCCGGAGTCGGTGAACCCATAGACCTGGGCGTTCCTGGAAGAAAGAGATCTCCAACTTTCGATGTGTATAGATGGTCAGTGAGATAAAACAATGATGGCCACAAAATTTAAAGAGGTATTCATCAATTTACCTCTTGAATTTGTGATTATTGGTCAATTTCTTCTCTCAATTTTTATTTTGGCCAATTTTCCTCATCAACTCTCATAATTAATCAATTTGCACCCTACTGTTAATTTTTTTAATTTTCCATCTGTTCTTCCGTTAAGTAGGTATTTGCATGACTGGGGCAAAAAAAGTCAATTTGCACCCTACTGTCATTTTTACAATTTGCACCCTATTGTCATTTTCCGTTAAGTAGGTTTCCCTACACCTTACCAGAGGTAGAAGAGACCGAGGGAGGAGGCGACGGGGTGTGGGCAGCTGCAAACTGCAAAAGCAGCATATTAAATGGATTGGGCTGCAAACAGTGGAGGAGGGAGGCGTTGGTGGCAGTCACGGGCTTAGCATGGAGACAAGGAAGAAGAAGAGCAAGTTCGAAGAAAAGGAAGAAGATCAAAGGTGTAGGGAAAATGACTTTTTTGCCCTTTAAAGGCAGTCATGCGGATACCTACCTAACGGAAGAATAGATGAAAAATTAACAATAGGGTGTAAAAACTAATTATAAGAGTTGAGGGGAAAAATTGGCCAAAATTAAAGTTGAGAGGGAGAAATCGACTAATTATGAAAGTTGAAAGGGGAAATTGGCCAAAATTAAAATTGAGGGGGAAAATTAGCCAATCCTTACAAGTTCAGGAGATAAATTGATGAATACTTCAACTTTAAAATAAGTGATCTGAATTTTTGAGTTTCCCGACATTAGACACAGATCTGGAAAGGATTTGGTTTCACCTTTTACTCAAATCCTGTTGCTGGGGAATCAATCAGGGCCACTGTAAAATATTCTAATACAACCATCGAAAGAAAGAAAAAACCATGTGCTCACATGAATCCACGTTACGTGGATCAACTTAATTAGATCTTATAATTATTTAATAATCCGCCCATATTAAAGAAACACAGAAACGATATATTATTATAAAGATTTATTATAATTTAACAGACCTTTATAATAACAACTGAATTAACGATAATAACTCATACGGATACTCAGTCCACATGCTAATGGACAATACAATCAATACGCATGAATCGATATTAAAAACCATGGAATACTCAATAACACTCGGTACGTGCCATCTCCTTTCCCAATCAATCGGTGCACTCTGTTTAACGAAACAAAGCGGTTATAATCTTAATGCGACGATCACAACGTCACGTGATGGGTCGAATCGACATTATCATAGTTCCGTCGGTTTGTAACTTTATACATCTCTGTCCCTCTGGCACTCTGGTGGCATAGTAGGGTATCGGACTCGGTCGGTGCAGTAGTTGTAGATGGTGTATTTCTGGCGGACCCACCTCAGCCTCCTCCATTGCTGAGCATCAAGGTCTTGGAACTCCCTCTGGTCCCACCATCTCTTACCCTGTGTGTCACAGAACTTGGCGTTGACGGAGGCCTCGCAGCCGTCGATGTGGAAGCCCCGGTACGTGGCGATGAACGGGGCCTTGGACCAATCGGTCTTTTCCAGCCCACCCCTGGTGGCCCAGTCGTCTGCGTTCCACAAGCTGGAGTAGAGCTTCATGGGCTGGTTAAATGGGAATTTCAGACCCAAATCTTTGCAGTTTTTGAACACCCTGATTGGTACGTCGTCCACGAGGAATCTGATTTTGCATGACATGGCGGGACACGTCAGCCACATACGAATTTTGTCCAAAAAGGCCAAACACGATAAAATCATTGAATTTATATCAAAAAATTGTTACGACCAAAAACAAATAATGTATGACAAAAGTAAAAGAAAAAGCAAGGAAAAAGTGGAGATCCCCGCTTCAATAATTTGGTGACTCAATGTTTGTCTGTTGAAATTGCACGAGTTTTGGACTTTTTGGTCAACATAATCATGAAAACCGGAATAAGATCATCTCTGGATCCTCTGTATGGGGATTCGAAAGATCAATAAATCGTGTCCGTACATTATGTAATTAGAAATTATTTTATATTTTAAATTTAAAATTAAATATAAATAATACGTAACGAACTGATCGTATGATGTACGATAAACCCACATGATTGATTGAATTTCTGAATCCTCACAAAAAAGATTATCCTTGTCCCTAAATATCCACATTTGGTCAAATTTTGTCGGAAACTAAATTGAAAAGCTTTGATTTACTAGGGGTTTGCTAGACTTTTTCTTTCCTTTCTCGCTGGAAAATTTTGAACCTTACGAATTTGGTGCAAATGTAATGATGGTGGAAGAAATCTATAATTTATTAACTTTACAACATCCTTGCACAATAAATAATGCAAGAGATGTAATGATTTCTATTAACTTTTTTTCAAACTGCACTATTCACTCATGTTTAAATTGAATGAATTAAAAGAAAATAAAAAAGATACGGATAAAGTGAGAAAACAAGAGAGTTAAGATTAGAAATAGCATAAAACAACTTTGTTCTAATGTTTTGAGGGTCACTAGGATTAGAAATAGCATAAATTAAAGTGATTTTCATAGTCATTTTTTTCTCTTCGTCGCGCTACGAATGAAAATATCGAAGGAAAACCAAGAGACAAAAAATGTTCACAAAAACAGAGGAGTTTAGAAACAGGGTAGAAGAAGGGTGAAAGAACTTACACAATCTGGTAGAGATTCCAGAGGACAGCGTAGGAGTGGTAAGCTGCGGTGGGGTCGAACCAGAGGAAAATCCTCTGCTCTCTATCCCCCTTTCCTCCTGTGAACACATTGGTCTGCAGAATGTAGGGCTGCCCTGTCCTGTTCCCCAAGAACTCGAAATCGATCTCGTCGTGCTCGTTGTTTTGCGAAGACAGCTGAATAGCAAGCATAAATCATTTGAGCTCAATTTCCATTTCAAAAGTATGTGGGAAACAGAAGGAATATTATTAAGCAAAAAAAGAAAGAAATCGAGAAAAATGCTCACATAGAAAGCAGTAACAGTTCCAGCAGAGTCCCCAGGAACCATCTTAATTTGCATATGGAAGTGGCCAAACAAGTAATTTCCTTTCGATTGGAAGCCAGTACCTTCACAAAATTATAACCAATTTTTAGTAAGAATCCATAACATGAACTTTCAAGCGAGTGTTTACCGCTGTATTAAATTACTAACTGGTTAACGCTTAAGCGCTACTAATAATATATGTGCTTTTACTTGTTCCTTTTTGTACCTGTGTACTTGTCGAGATGCAACTGGATCTCATTGCCTCCATTGAAGTACTTGATGTGATCAAATGCCCAAGTGGGCATGTAGTTTCTGCCGAACGGCACCGCAACCGGCGTTTTCGGGGGAGCTGCCATTGTTGCCGAGGCCAAGCACAGCAAACTCAAAAACACAGTCCATTGTTTGCAAGAAGCCATTTTCTCTGCACAAAAAAAAAAAGTTCCCAGAACACCAAATTAGTAAAAGCTTGAAACTTGAAAGGATTGAAAGGAGGGTTCTTCAAGATTCTAGAGCATTACCTCCAGCACAGAGAGAAAGAGAGAGACTTTGAGGTGTGATGAGGAAAAATGAGAGGAGGGCAGCCCTATTTGTAGTGTGGGGATTTTATCTGCATTTCATAATTCAAGAGTTCTCTGTTCAAAAATTTTAACCTGTGGAAAATTTAATTAATTAATTATTAATGAGATTATTATTATATTGCTCATAGCAGTACAGCTGTTCAATTATTTTTCTTTTGGCAGAGTGGATTGGACTTCAGGCGAAAGATAAAGGGATGTGTTTTAAATTAATTTTTAGGCCTAATTGGATTAAGGGTGATAAGATAGTCGCAAGATAGTATAGGTAGTAAAATTAGGATTAAACCCGGATTTTAGGATTAGGCTTAAAATTGAAAATTCTCTTAACTTTTTTTAAATCTGAGCCTCATGTGCTAATAGCTAACCGAGAGTTGACCAAATTTTCAATTTTAGGTTTAAATCCTAACAAACTTCACCAAATGAGCTTAAATGTTAATTTTTTTATCGCAGAAGTTATCTTCCGACTACTCTATTACCATCGTGACTATTAATTCAATTAGCCTAATTTTTATTATTATGGTTAAAATTTGGCTCTTTCAAAGAATTTATATGCATATTTACAACACAAAATGTTAAAACGTGTGTTATAATATAAACGACGTAACTGATTTAACTCTTTTTCAAAAGTAAATTATTATGGTGTAAAATACAATGATATATGTTAATTTTTCTCAGCCATTTTATTATTGCCACGGACGCCACTTTGACGCAAACAGTGTAACGTGTCAACAAGTTTCTCTTTTTTGTAAGATATATTTTTAATATTTGTTCACGTGTTATACGTCTCTGAGTAAAAAAAAGAAAAATTTAATGAAAAGCTCTCGATATTGTTTATTTTGACAAAAAATCATATTTTTGCATTAAAAAGTCAATCTTGATATTATATATTTTACCCTTTATTTTATTCTTATTGTTACAACTTAAAATTTTCAAATATTTTTCATTAGTTTTCTTAAAAAAAAGCTCCTCTCTGGCTCCGTTGTTTTTTTATCTTTTGGGGCCAATCAGAAATGAGAGGCTGGCTAGTGGCCGATGGGCACTGCCATATACTGCAGTAAGTGCAATGTTTTGCATTGAACCTGGGCCATATGTGGGTTGGGTATGGAGAAAAGTGAGCCTCTTTTAGCACTTTTTGTCTTTGTCATCTACTTGGAACACAGCTAGCTCTGTGCGTGAAATTGGCAACTGCTTGCCTCTATTGAAGCAGCGAGTCAGTAAACAATAATGGGTTGTTAAAATTGACTCAGTGTTTAGGTGTAATGATGGCACGGTTTAATCATCTACGTATTATAATGTAAAAAAGATTTGCTTTTAACAGGGGAAAGTTTTTCGGTTATGGAATATCTAGCAAGGGTTCTATTGGATCCTATGACCCTTCAAAGCTCGGAAAATATGGCTGAGAAGGTTCTTATAGGACCCTATGACCATCTGGTATAGAACCCGAGACTGGCCACCAACTATTCAACGAAGATTAATGTTAGAGAAACTAAATTTATATACTAAATTAGCATATCAAATGAGGTATCATCAATAAAAAATAAGCACGTTTATCAACGATTTAGTAATAATCCAATTACTAACTTTCATATTATTTAGTTTACAAAATTTAGTCTACAAATTTATTCTGACTAGCATTACTCCTCAATGAAATCGCCGATAATAACCCGCTAAACCAAGGAAACTCCGTACCTCGGTGACGGTTCGCGGCTGTTCCCAATTCTCCACAGCTGCTATCTTCTGAGGGTCTACCCGAATACCCTGAGCCGAAACAACATGTCCCAAGAAAGCAACTTGATCTAACCAGAATTGGCACTTACTGAACTTAGCATACAACTGATGTTCCCTCAGTTTCTTCAACACCAAAGTAAGATGTCGGACATGGTCTGCCTTCGACTTAGAATACACCAAAATGTCATCAATGAAGACAATGACGAATCTATCCAAGTACTGCTGAAACACCTTATTCATCAACCCAATGAAAGCTGCGGGTGCATTCGTCAATCCAAATGGCATCACAAGAAACTCATAATGACCATAACGAGTCTTGAAAGCAGTTTTAGGAACATCATCGCTCTTGATCTTCAACTGATAATAACCAGACCTTAGATCAATCTTAGAAAATACGCAGGCACCTCTGAGTTGATCAAAAAGATTGTCAATACGAGGCAAAGGATAACGGTTTTTAATCGTCATCCGATTCAATTGCCTGTAATCGATACAAAGCCTCAAAGTACCATCTTTCTTCCTTACAAACAAAACTGGAGCTCCCCAAGGTGAAGTACTAGGCTGGATGAAACATTTATCAACCAACTCTTGTAACTGAATCTTTAACTCTCTTAGCTCGGCATGAGCCATACGATAAGGAGTCAAAGAAATAGGATTAGTACCTGGAAGTAAATCAATGGCGAACTCCACATCACGATCTGGCAGCAATCCAGGTAAATTATCAGGCAAAAACGTCAGAAAAATGTCTAACCACCTTGACATTCTCCACGCTAACCGGAGCATCATCATTAAGTACCACATGAGCCAAGTACCCTTGACAACCTTTCTTTAGTAACTTTGTGGCTCTCACGGTTGAAATGATACCATGCCTCAAACCACTAGACTCACCTACGAATGTAACTTCAGGTAATCCAAGACGATGAAAAGTCACTGATTTCCCGTAACAATCAATTTTAGCATGATTGCAATGCAACCAATCTGTGCCTAAGATGGCGTCAAAATCCACAATATCTAGTGGAGTGAGGTTAGCAGGCATAACCACATTCTCCACTATTACGGGACAACCTGGATACACATAGTCTACATAACACTTCTCTCCTCTAGGCATAGCAAACTCCAACTCATACCCAAGAGATGAAGATTGAGGTTGTGTCAATTGAGCAAACGTATGAGAAATCACTGAATGAGTAGCACCACAGTCAATCAACACTTTAGCATAATGACCAAGAATATTTAACGTACCCATGATCAAATCCGGATTATTCTGAGCATCCTGCAGTGAAAGGTTGTTGATACGTCCCTGGTTCTGCTGCCTTCCTCTGCCTTTGCTAGCATGAACTCCTCGCCTTGAGGATTACGCCCCTGTCCTGATTGACCATGCTGTCTCGAAGACCCAACTCCACTGGAAGTAGCATCAACCTGCTGAGACTGTCATCCAGAATGCCATTGGGATCCACCTGCTGAATACTGCTGCTGAGGCATATATCCTCCAGAGTACTGCTGTGGAGGCATATATCCTCCAGAATACTGACCATAACTGCCCTGCTGATAGGGATCCTGGGGGTACTGATACTGTCCCGAAGCATAAGGAATAGAATCTCCCTGATAGTGGTATGCACCACCACGGCTCATCTGAGTATAACCACCCTGTCCTGAGAACTGCTGAGCTGCAGCTGGCGGTGGTAAAGGAGGCTACTGAGGTCTCTGCTGACCTTGAGGACAAAACTTAGCCAGATGTCCCTCCTGACCACAAGTATAACAACCAGTGCTACCTCTCCGACATTCCCCCAAATGTCGACTACTGCAGCTACGGCACCAAGGTACGTTTCCTCTGCCAAAATTCCCCTGTCTCTGGGCTCTGGAATCCCTGAAAAACCTACCACCTCCTCTCTGACCTGTGGAACTAAAACCTCCACTATAAGAACTAGAACTAGTACCACTACGCTTAAAGCTCTGAGTCTGGCGAGGTCCCTGTGAGAAATGACCTTTGCCCTTATCCTTATTCTGATTCCCATTCTTCTCTTCCTCTTCACTGTCACTGGGCAAATTATCAGAATCCTCAATTTGCAGTAAAGCTTCATAAAACTCATGATAAGTGGCACAGGGAATCGCAGTCGCAATGGTACGCCATTTCTTCTTAGTGCCCAACTTAAAACGACGTAGCATCTCAACCGGATCAGTGGCAACTTCCGGATAATAACGAGATAAATCAGTAAACTTCCTTTAATACTCGTTAGCTGACAGCTTCTTCTGCCTCAAACCAGTGAATTCCTGTTTCTTATGATCAAGGTAAGCATGAGGAATGAATCTCTTACAGAACAACTGCTTAAACACCTCCCAATCTCGAGATTCTTCCTGGGGTAACTCATCAGCTAACTGTCCCCACCATGAAGCTGGTTCCTTTCCCAAAAACCATGAAGTCGTCTCCACCCATCTGTCCGGAGATAGACTTCCCTGACTCTGCATCAGCCTCAAAGTCTTCTCAATATGCATCAACCATTTCTCTGAACCCTCGGGGCCTTCATTCCCCACAAAAGTAGTTATCTTCAAATTATGAACCGACTCCAGAGGGGTCCGCTGAGGCGGGTGAATAACTGACTGAATAGCACTCGCTATAGCTTCCCCTAACTGAGCTATGTCAGGGAAACTAGGTTCGGCTGAACGACATGGCTCCCTACGAGGCGGCATAGTTCTGACAGAAACACCAAGATACTTAGAATACTCACAAGATATGCAAGACTGCCAAACCTATGCTCTGATACCAAACTGACACACCCCGTCCCGAAGGTAGGGTGTGCTGGCCGTCACGTGAACGTGACGTAAGCCATGTGTACTGTGCAGAAGCAGGATTAATTCAAGGATACAAACCAATTAAAACCGAAACACTAGCAATACTAGTGTACAAGAAGTGTGAATTTCAATAATACAGAGCATAATAGTCTACGTGCAGTCAAACAGAAGTACTGAATAGAAATAACACCCGAAGGTGGTCCTACATAAATGGAATTCTGTCAGAACGTCCGATGAGCTCCTTGTATGCCACCAACGAACGCTACCTAATACTTGGAGGGGCGAAAAACATAAAACTGAGTGGGTCAGCAACAATTCTTTTCAAAACCTTTCCTTTCGAAAGTTATAACCCCTCGCCGTAAAACCTGTATAATTTCCCAGAAATAAAGTATATACTCATATATATATATATATATATATATATATATATATATTTCTCAAAACCCGCTGGAAAATACGCATGTATGAAAGTATGCATATGCCATGCCAAAGTATCAACTGAATGCCAAAGCAACTCTGTGAATGTGATTGAATACTCAAATATCATCTCAGCCCTCGACTGTATATAGCTCATATCAACTCATCAAATCATGTAACTCATAATCATCATAATCAAATCATATATATACCCTGCACACACATCAATACCACCTCTAGTGGTCTGCACAATATCACTGATAATAAACTAATATGCTCTAGTGCTACAATCACGTGAAGACTGAGCGATAAATCGCGGGCCACCTACGAGTCGAACCCACCTATAGTGGCCTATTCGACAGGACTGAGCACCTAACTTGGATCCAAGGCGAGCATGCGGTGCGGGAAGTGAACAACACGTGAAAAACTGAGCCCCTCTCTGGGCGTGAGCACTAATATCAGTGTGCAGGTTTATGAACTCTAATCATATCACATCACATCACATTTCATCATTCGTTCACAATAACTAGCATATAAGCTTACCTGCCACTTACCTGTGCGTCTTCAGCACCGACATTAATATAAACAATCAATAATGCATAATTAAACAAATAGATACTTTGCATGGCATTTCATATCATTTTTCATTTAAACTGACTTTCTGGGCAAAACTCATTTATATAGGTATATACGGAAAATAACTGCCCACTCACTGGTATGTAGACGGGTCGTAACCTCCGTGCCTAGCTTGGCTACGCTCGTCCTCTGGATAGGTCTCGCCTATATGAGAAGTAACTGAAATAATGTTAATTAACACACATAAACGAAAATTACTAATAACTTCTCATACGTAGCTCAATTTTGGCATATGAATATACCAATGAGACCTACACGACGTCACGAGCGTCGTGATATTTTTAAAATAATTTTACTGTAACTCACACACCCCCACGCGCCTGACAAGGCACTGTGAAACGCGCCCCCACGTGCATGGCATGCGCCTGGCGCGTGTCGTCTTCAACCTTGGGTCGCCGGCGCCGGCCACCGGTCGCCGGAAACCTGCAACTCGCCATAACTCGGCCATTTCTTCACCATTTCAACTCATTTTTCTTCCTACGTGCTCAAAATTAAGAGAGGAAGAGGGCTATACCTTCAAAAACCTCGAAAAAGCTTCGAATCACGACAGAGCAAAATCTCAAAAACCGGCCACTTTCGAACTGGGGTTTCCCGACGTCCAACTCGAGCCAACGATACACTCCGAGGTTCGTGAGGGTCTCACAAAGCTCCATGTGAGCTTGGATTGTCCTAAAACAAAGCCAATAAAAAGTTGATGAATAGTACTCAAAACGGACCTCGGGTTTTCGACGTGAAATCGTACGAACTCTTACCTGAAACTGGTGTCGACGAGTTCGTATGGACCTCAGGAACACAATGGAACCCTTTTCTGCGTCGATCTGTGAAGATTTGGTGTCCTTTGGGTGTGGTCCGTACGTGAGGGAAGAGAGAGAGTGACGAGTTCGAGAGAGAGAGTGTGACGGGAAGAGAGAGAACGTGAGGTGTGTGTGTGTGTGTTCACTTAGTCACCAATCAAATTCAAGGACCAATAATTTGATTGGTTGCAATTATTTAGGGTAGTGCACCATTGGGCAATTTCACACACATACAAACACACATGTCAATAATCCCCGCGAGGGTATTTTCGTCCTTTCACGTCGCTAGTGACGTAAATGTCGGAACGGGTCGTTACATAAGTTGAATTCCATTTTTCATGTGGGCTCTACATAGTCCTGATTTCTTCATATCTTAATAAACACAAAAATAATCTGTAATCAGAATCTCATTCTTTATTTTCATTTCGATAACATGCCTGAAGATATTACCATGACACCCAAAAGTAACAAAAAATTGAGAATTGTTTATGCACTCTTTCTTACAATGCACATCTCTTTTTACTAAATAAAATATAAAAAAATTAAAGAGTACAAAATAAAAAGAGTACTGTAAAACGAGGAAAAATAACATGCAATCATTTGTGTACAAGTTTTAACATTGAGTACTGTTGGGAGAATAAATTTGTAGGCAAAACATGCAAACTAAATTATGTGTTATCAATAACAATAAACACGTTTATTTACACTTAATACGATCAAATCATCAATTTCCATATAATTTATTTTATAAAATTTTATCTACAAATTTAATATGTATAGCATTATCCTTCAACTTTATCGTCATGCAGGAAAGTCTCTCTCGAAAACCTAAATAGGGCATTGGAGAAATTGTAACTCCATACTCGTCAATGTATCAACTCATGGAGCTAAAACCCGAAGGGACATTAACTCATGGGTATTTTGTTTTCTTTATTTCTTACCCTAACCACCACCATGGAACTGGTTTCGTTAAGTGCAAAGTGCAGAGTCCAGAGCACAGGCTTTTATTATCAAAGCTAAACTTTAAAAATTATAAAATAAAGTGAAAGCGAGAAAAAAGCACAAATATTTGTAACGCACGTGTAGAGAGAGATTTTTTATTGTAATCGAAATATAGAGTGATACATAATATGATATTATACACATAAAATAATTTTTTTTCAAATGTAGCTTTATTATATAATGATATATGATATATGTGCTCGTATTTTAAATGGAGGAGGATTGTCTACCCTTCCAGTTCCGGTGCCCTCTCATGCCCTTCTGTTTTGTGTAGTCACGGTTAAGTCACGTCAACATTTTATATTTTTTTTTATAGAGATAATAAGATAAAAATAAATAGTAATATAAAATATTGACGTGGCTTAACCGTGATCACACAAATAGGAGGATATGGGAAGACACCGAAACTGGAAGGGCAGACAATCCTCCTCCATTTTAAATCTCCTCGTGCAGACGACTTGTCAGTGCTTTTCAGTTTCCCTAATGGGATGATAACGCAAGCTCTACAGATACATACCTCTCTACTGATCTAGGGTGAAAACAGCTTCATTCCAGGATAAGTTTTTCTTAATTTTTAGTTCTTTGTTTAGGATTACGTAGCTAACAAATTAGCGAGTTAGAGCAAGTTGGCATTGGAAATGGATCCTGCGATGCGTGGTGGTGGGTTGGTTGCAGTGAGAAGTTTTCAAACCTGGAGGTGAACAATGTGCATGGATGGATGTGTCACGTTTTTTGTTTTGATTGGGGCCGAGCAAAAAGGTGACAATGGAGCAGCTCTCTAAGACTCTGACCCTCCTATCCAAAAGATGAGACCAACTAATGCAAGGCGTTTCGATCTAACAATAAAATTTCTTATGTTAGAAAATTTTATACATTGTTTTATGGAACGAGACATTATGGTGACAATAAATTCATTTTATATGAGTCATTCCTTCAAAAGAGACTTAGTATTTCACATATCATGTGAACAAAATTTAAATTAATTGAAGGAATCCATGTTTGGTTTAATAGACGTTTACTAAATCGACAACTATGTGATCAACTAGTTTGTTTGAGCATACTTGAAAGTGAATTTGGATTGGTTGAAAATGCTTATCATGTTATCTAACAACAAAATCGTAACTGGTTATGGGTTACAAAAAAAATTAGAAACGTGTTTTTCAACTAAAAGAACTCTTAAAAGGTATATATAAACATATATATGAATAATCAATTTATGGTCAAACATGTCACGTAATCATTAAACTTGATAAAAAATTCTTTCTACGCGTCATGCACAAGAATACCAAAAAAAAAGGAAACAAACCCTAGCTTGACGACTAAAACAAACAATATACGGACATGAGGAGGGTTTTGGTTTTTGAAAGTGAAGAAAAAGCCAAAGAAAAAACAAATAAAAAAAGGAGAGGATGGAAGAAAGAATCATCGGCGGGTGAGATTGGGGTGCACATGGGTATATCAATTTAGAACAACAACATGTGGATGGTCTGCAGACAGCAGCAATAATAGCCTGAGCACATGACATGAATCCTCTGAATCTAACATAATAATTCAAAACATTTATATGATATATTGTCAAATCCCCTTCAAATCCATTAGCTAGCTAGTTCCGGATTGTTGATAGCATATTATGTGTCAATTTCTCACGTGATGAATAATCCTCTAGATATATGTGCTGTGAATTTGTGTTGTGCTAAAAGATTTACATGGTAAGGAATTATCTGCATGTTCACGTTCTATTCCAATAAAATAAAAAGATGTATAAATTTATGTTCATACAAAACATTATTTGACGATGAATGCGCTCTGCGAACATTATTTTTTAATTCCTCGTATGATTTTATTTTACATGTTGACATTCTATTCCAATAAGCTAAAAAGATGTACAAATTTATGTTCGAATATATTTATTTTATTTACACAAAACGTCACATGACTCGTACTACTTATATTGTTCTTCAATTATGTACGAGAAAGAAAAAAAAAATGTAAATAGAATTAACCTTTAGTTTATTAATGGGAGAAAAGACTTTGTTTTTTGGGGTTGTGTTCCAGTCTATCCAAATGCTGAAAGCTGTCTTCCTACTCCAACTCGAGGCTCCAGTTCTAATTATTTAGTCAGATTTCGTTGGCAGCCGTTCAATCACTCATTCATGACCTTTTCTCCGGCGATACATATTTTGTTCTCTCCTCTTCTGTTAGTGTCAAGTAGGCCCCTCCATCATTACTTTGGCTAACCCAACATTTGTTTTTCTTGGTATAAAATAAGAGTTATATTTTAATCAGGTACCTATTAATCCGGCTAAGGTGCTTTTTGCTTTATCTTCGGAGTTGGGTTCTTTTTTTATTGCGAGGTCTGCTGAGGGGTCCAGTGGGGAAGTGCGGACTGGTCGGGTGCAGCAGGTCCCTACGTGGTGCTTTCCTCCTTTTCCTTATTCCAAGATAAATGTGGATGCCAGTTGATGTAAGGCCCCTCTCAGACAGGTTTTGCGGGGGTCGTTGTGAGGGATGCTGAGGGACGGTTTATGGCTGCTGCACGCTACCCTCTCCGGGCTCCCTCAGTTGCAGCGGCTGAGGCCATTGCTTTGTTACGTGGTTGTGAGTTGGGTGCTGCTTTAGATCTTCATTCTGTTATTGTCGAATCGGACTCCATGGATGTTGTGTCTTGTCTTTGTAATTCTCTTGATCGTGGCAGGAGAGGCTTTTCAGAACTGTAGCTGGTCTTGGGTGCCAAGATCAGCCAATGAGACGGTGCATATACTTGCGTCGGTTGGTTTTACTGAGGTGTGTGATTTTGTTTGGGTCGATCGGCCTCCATCTTCGTTAATTTTTGTTTTGAACAATAACGGCCTTCCATATCCACGTTGATTTGCTAGGGCGGGCTGTGGGGGTGACGCTTTCATTTGGTGGGAGTGTCTTTTGGTTGTATCCCCTTCTCCGCTCTCGTTCTTGTTTGTCTGTATGGTGTTAGCCTCTCTGTAGGCTTTCTTGCTGTTTCTAATATTTATCTGCTTCCAAAAAAAAAAAAAAAAAAAAAAAAAAGAGTTACATTAGAGAGATGAAAATTTTAAATTAAATTTGAAAATTAAATAATGTATCATTAATAGAAAATAAGTACTTTAATTAATACTTAACTAATAATTCAATCATTACAAACTATATTATATGGTTTACAAAATTAATTTAAAATTTTAATCTCTTTAACATTATCCATAAAATAATAATGAAAGTTCAGAAATACAATATTGCTCGGCTCCAATAAGGTTACATTCTTTATTATTTTATCATGCAAAGGTTTAATCGAAATAAATCATTTCTGCTGTTTGATTTATATGACGATTACAATATTTAAATTGAATGATAATGATAAAAATAATTGTACCACATTTCGTTCAAATTTTTTGGCATAACAATACCGCATGGGGCTGTGCAATGTGAATCTAGGGAAGACAGGAAGGAAATGAGAGAGAACAAATAGAAAAGGAGGGAAAATGGTGATAAATACCAAGGAATCGACGAAGAACGTCGGAAGAATCGTGCCACCAACTCGCAAAACGGCAATCGTTGAGATCAGAGCAGGAGTGGAAGGATTTTCAGAGAGAAAAGAGAGGTTTCCAAGTTTTAACCCGTCAAATCCGATCCCCGCAAGTAACCGATCTGAATGGTTCGGTTTCGGGTTCGGTTATGGTTATTGGGGTATCCGCCCCATATCCATACCCGAAACCGAACCATTTCATCTATAAATAAAAAAAATATAAATATTTATTATATGAAAATGCGTTGTTAATAATCATGCATTATTAAATATGAAATTAATTATTTACTTTTATATCATTAATAATATGAATTATATGCTTATAATTTTTAAAAGTGTAAATGTTTTCTTAGTAATATAAATTTTTAATATTACTTATTAGATGCATTGTATCAATTGTATTAATAATAGAAATTTATTTAATATCTTTTTATTTAATATTCTTCATTTCGTTAATAATATAAATATCATAATGGGGAAAACTGTCACATCTCGGCTCGGGGCGGATCACTTCCCGGGCCTGCTCCACCACCGTAGCACGATATTGTCCGCTTTGGGCTCCGACCACGCCCTCACGGTTTTGTTTCTGAGAACTCACGAGCAACTTCCCAGTGGGTCACCTATCCTGGGAGTGCTCTGGCCCCCTTCTCGCTTAACTTCGGAGTTCCTACTAAACCCGAAGCCAGTGAACTCCCAAAAGGCCTCGTGCTAGGTAGGGATGAGAATTTACATTTAAGGATCACTCCCCTGGGCGACGTGGGATGTCACAAAAACCGTTCTTCGATCAAAAATCCATCACCCGACAAGTTCGGTTACGGGGAAAATCCGTTCGGAGATTCTACGGTTCGGATTTGGGGAAAATAAACAGGTTCAGATTTGGAGATGACACATCCGAACCCAATCCGCCCCGTTGCCATCCCTACTTCCAACCCTCAACATGTTAATTCCAATAATATTTAAATTGAATAAAAATAATTACAATATTTAAATTGAATGATAATGATAAAAATAATTGTACCACATTTCGTTCAAATTTTTTGGCATAACAATACCGCATGGGGCTGTGCAATGTGAATCTAGGGAAGACAGGAAGGAAATGAGAGAGAACAAATAGAAAAGGAGGGAAAATGGTGATAAATACCAAGGAATCGACGAAGAACGTCGGAAGAATCGTGCCACCAACTCGCAAAACGGCAATCGTTGAGATCAGAGCAGGAGTGGAAGGATTTTCAGAGAGAAAAGAGAGGTTTCCAAGTTTTAACCCGTCAAATCCGATCCCTGCAAGGAACCGATCTGAATGGTTCGGTTTCGGATTCGGTTATGGTTATTGGGGTATCCGCCCCATATCCATACCCGAAACCGAACCATTTCATCTATAAATAAAAAAAATATAAATATTTATTATATGAAAATGCGTTGTTAATAATCATGCATTATTAAATATGAAATTAATTATTTACTTTTATATCATTAATAATATGAATTATATGCTTATAATTTTTAAAAGTGTAAATGTTTTCTTAGTAATATAAATTTTTAATATTACTTATTAGATGCATTGTATCAATTGTATTAATAATAGAAATTTATTTAATATCTTTTTATTTAATATTCTTCATTTAGTTAATAATATAAATATCATAATGGGGAAAACTGTCACATCTCGGCTCGGGGCGGATCACTTCTCGGGCCTGCTCCACCACCGTAGCACGATATTGTCCGCTTTGGGCTCCGACCACGCCCTCACGGTTTTGTTTCTGAGAACTCACGAGTAACTTCCCAGTGGGTCACCTATCCTGGGAGTGCTCTGGCCCCCTTCTCGCTTAACTTCGGAGTTCCTACTAAACCCGAAGCCAGTGAACTCCCAAAAGGCCTCGTGCTAGGTAGGGATGAGAATTTACATTTAAGGATCACTCCCCTGGGCGACGTGGGATGTCACAAAAACCGTTCCTCGATCAAAAATCCATCACCCGACAAGTTCGGTTATGGGGAAAATCCGTTCGGAGATTCTACGGTTCGGATTTGGGGAAAATAAACAGGTTCAGATTTGGAGATGACACATCCGAACCCAATCCGCCCCGTTGCCATCCCTACTTCCAACCCTTAACATGTTAATTCCAATAATATCTTTTACATGCATTTTTCATTTGAATGCATGTCATGAGTTACTCTCCACTTTATTCATTTTTCACATGTTTTTTTCTTTCTTTCTTTTTGAATTAAAGAAAGGTTTTAAACTTTGAATTCAGTCTACTCTTACTCACCCTCACATTTAAATCAACTTAATTTTAACATGTTTTCCATTTAAATTAATGTCGCATAAATTCCCTTACACTCATTATGATATATTTTTCGAATCTTGAATAGATATTAGAATTTCCTTGATAATTAAATGTAAAACTTTTCTTTTTTTCTTTTTATTGTGCTTTAACTTTAAACACAAACTATTCATACTCCGAGATCTCCGCATGCACGTTGCATGGCATGCATGCATATGGATAATTTCTTTGGACGAAACATATAGATATAGGTGACATAGTATTATGGCTGTAGATATGGCTGGTAGATGAAGTAATGTTTTACTTCTCCGATTACCTTAATTATTCAGAAGTTAGCTCTTAATTAATTACAAGTGTCACTGCGGAACCCTCGTCGACTTTTATGTGGAACCGATGCCTCGGATCAAAAGAACTTGCCTGCGTACCATATGTTCACGGATCCCCAGCTGAGCTGGGAGGACTCCACAGAATCAAATAACACCCTAATTAACCATATATACTTGTAACACGAGGTCGCAAGAAGTTGACTTCCATATATATATATATATATATATATATATATGTATGTATGTATATATATATGTCAATTATATAGGTTTGGATCTTGAAGCATACGCTTTTGCCGCATATAGTTATACACGTTTTTAAGATGCTCACTCCATAATATATTTCAATGATCCAAATAATTTATTTTTTTAAGTTTTCCCTCAAATATCATTTCTACCAAAAATTACTCAAATCCAAAATTATATGACCGTTGGATTGAATTTAGTGTTTCTTTGCAGAAACATATTTGTCCATTTTCTTCACTACAAATGAATGTCTTAATAGTTTAATTTGGATTTGTTCATTTTTTTGCAAAGATGATTTATAAATAATATACTAAAATATAGACGATTCGATTTGTTAAAATATATTATAAAATTGACCCAATAAATATTAATATGTTTATAAAAAATCAGTGTCCCTAACATAATGCTGTGGCTTAACTGCGATATCAGATTGATCATATGAACTGGTTATCATGTGAGACTTCTTCATGTTCTTTATTTAATTGGATTAAAAAAAAAAGAACTTTAACGAAAAGCTCCCGGCACTGTTCATTTTAACAAAATTACATTTTTACACTAAAAAGTCAATTTTGGTACTATTCACTTACCCTTTATTTTATCATTATCGTTAAAACTCAAAGTTTTCAAACGCTTTTAATTAGTTTTCCTTAAAAAAAATAACTAACATCCGAAATCAACGTTAATGATCGATGGCAATTTGCCAATCTCATTAATGCAATTATTTAATTAAAGTGATGTATCTTCGTCCTAATTTAGGTTTGAACCAAAGATATGGAACAAACTTTGAGCGAAAACATGTGGCAAGCATTAATAGTTGGTGTGGGACCATATGAATTTTTTGGGACCAAAATAAAGCACATCGGAATACAAGTACTTCAGAAGTCTGGTCATAAACTCAACGACTCTGATCGGATAAGCTAATAAAATGGACCAACAAGGCTCACATCCTGTTGATATTCAGAAATTTGGTTCCAACTGTTTAACGTGCAATCTGGTTCCAGTACTCTTTGGGATTAGGGCATAACTTAGCAAGTTTATATAACGGTTTGAGGGTAGAAAGTTGGACCCAATACCTCCTACTTTAATTTCAAATGCGGTGCCAAGCATTTTGACCGAAGTGGGGTTGTTTTATAAGCTGTTAAGGTAGAGTGGACTATATGTATGAATAGACTAATTTTTTGTTTAGCGTGGTAGGCTAATTTCACTAAGTGGATGAACTTCAAAAAAATTCAGCATAAAATTCCATTTACTATAATATTTCAGGGCTTTAGCTAGCTCTTCATATCTGAAGAATGACTTTGCTATCGGTTACTTACAAGCAAAGCAAAATACCAAAATGAACTGTAAACACTATTAACGTGATATAACTAAGCAATTAAACATGATAATTGATGAATCATATGATATTGAATCCCAAAATCAGTCACATATATATCATCATAATTTGAGTTTGGTTGGATATATTAGCTGTCGAATTGAGAACTTGTTGGTGCCATAAAAACTAGTGGTTGATGACTTGATGTGGTGATCAATAATGGAGTTAATATTCGTTTCATAATTCAATGGTATAGCTAGCTTATTAAACCAGTTAGTTACATGCTCCACGCACCATGTTTACGTTTGGTACCTGCCCTAAGAACACTGACAACGACACTTTTAAATCATAGGGCACCACCCAAAATCCTATGTTTTGGACTCCGGCTGATTTGTGATTTCCTGTATCATACATGATTTTGTGTTTAATTTAATTTGTAACGTAAAAGAATATATAATCGATTTGTCTAGTACTGCTTATTCTTCACTTTTTGGTGTAGTTTGGCTAAAACACAAACTAGAAGAGAGATGGGCAATGGTTATGATTTTTAGATATACTTTCTTACCTCGTATACATTCCTTTAGTTTCATAGCCGTTAGATCAAATAATTAATAAAATAAAATTAATGGCCAAGATTAAGAGTGTGCGCGCAAGATAAAAAGAGTGTTGAAGTCACTACTCATGTGCAAATTCCAGGTTGGAAGATTACAACATTATTCTACGGAAATTAGAGGTAGGCGGCTCACTACTAATTGCACAAGGGTTTTACAAAATAAAACTTGAGGCTAGCATAGAGAAATTGAGCAAGAAATCAAGGAAACCCTAAACCCAACTGACATATATTCTGAAGATGTGACAAGGCATTTTAGTTATTGAAAATGCTCTAAAAACATGAAGACGTGTTATATTATTATTGATTAATGTCATTGAGTTAAAATACGAAGTTATGACTAACCATGAGGCAAGTATTAAACAGACATGTGAACAATGTTACCGTATTATTGTTGGTACTAAAAACTAGTTTAGCGTAAATTCTTGTATCTCAAACTCAAAGGATACAATATGAAGAGAGTTTTGTTAGAAGCGTGCATTGAACGCTGGATGATTCATTGAAGATAAAGTGAATCGAATCCTATGAAGTTTAACCATGAACATATTACACAGTTAGGAAAACATAGGTTCGATCAAGATTTTTTATTTGGAGTGCCAAAAGCAAGCATGATATGAGAGTTAGTACTTTAAGAAAATAGATTATCTTGATACTAAGTATATTAAGTATGTAACTGGTTACTAATGGCCACAGCTTTAGCTCAGATCACAAACTTTGCTTTGTTGTGAAGTAGGTTTGAAATGCACATCCCATATCCCCTCAAATTCAGCCCACTCAACCCACTTTAAAATTTTGAGCCCAAAGACCAGGAGTCGAATTGAAGTACACAGTAGAGCTAACTTGTGTTAGCTCCAATCTTTTATCGTCATGCATGGATTCATATGGTTTGGACCAACATATTGGGCTTAGTTCATTTGGTTTATCAATTTCAAATATTTATAGGGAAAACAATGGGTCGAAGATTCGAAGCAGTGTTGGGTACGCCATTCCAATTTCCATCCCTATTTAAATACTAACAATTCTCTAATTGAATATTGTCTATCATGTTCCTAGAGGTGGCCAATCAACTCATTGGATTGTTAATGGATATTCGTTAAGGACCTAATGAGTTGATTTGCCACATTTACATGTTCGGTGTCCCATTGGGTAAAATGTTCCCTGCCATGCTTCATCTCTGCCCGGGCTAAACACCAAACCAATCCTCATATCCAATTTCTATCCGTCAACTCGACACATTATGAGCCAAGCCCCGCAAAGACCTGAACGTATAGGAAAAGTTAGCATCTCTAAACGTGGAACAAGATGGTCGTAACTAGTGTGCAAATTTTCTCAAAGACCCAGAGTTCCAACAACCCTAAACCTAACTTGACAAGGTCCTAGACGTTACTAAACTACAGTTTATGAGTAATGATAGAAGAGACGAGGACTTCAACAAAGGCACAACTTGTTTGTTGTTTTTTGTTTGAAAGTAAGCAGCAACAAACTACTAACAATATTGAGTTCATGCAGAAAAAAGGGAATATCAGATTATCAATCAACTTCTCAGAGTCTAGGTTTGGTTTTTGTATTTGTTTCTAATAATATTGAGTTCTTTGTAAACGATTAATGAAGAGGATTTGTTTAATCAAATGGGTTTTTCCTTTGTTGTTTTTAATGCATTAGTGCTAGTGTAAATGAACGATGATCGGATTCTAAAAAAGTTGCATTAGCTCCGAAATAATGAATTGACCAATTTTCAATATGGAAATTAGTTTCCGGTATGAACCCATGTGAGGGTGCTCGTGAGGGGGCATGTTGGACAACATAGATCTTTTATGAGAAAATTTATATTGATAGAATTCAACTTTACTACCAACTTTGAGTAAAACGGTACAATACATTAGGCACTCATGAGAGTACATAATACTTTTTATTTACAAGTAAAAATTCATGATTAAATTGTTTTGTCAAAACTAAACCGTAATATTTAGTTGCAATACATTTTCTGGGTGAAAGTTGCGATACATTTTAAATTTAGTCAAAGTAAAGGTCAATCATTCTCTCAATCTATCCAAATTAGAATTTAAAAATTAAAAAAATATATAAAATTCAGTGAATCCGCGTTCAAACTTCCTGCCGCGTCGCCCACTGCTGGCGCTGCCTGAACCCTTCCGCCCTACCCAGTCAGCCCATTCGTATTTCATTCAGATTGGGTCCTCATTTGCGTTGCCTTAATCTTGCTTACCATTCCCGTAGTCCATTTAAGGCAATATTCGGCGTGCATCGTTCGTGCCTCATCTGATTTTATAATTCGGAGCTTCAGTCTTCAGTTCATCATCATAGTCATATGAAGTTAAATATTAAAAATTGAATGATAAAAAAAAATATGAAGTCAAATTTCAAATTGTTACATATAAATTCAATTGAAAAGTTTCAAAATTTCAGGCTCGTATCCTACACGGTACGTTCTGGGTGTGTTTCCTAGTGCTTGTGAATCACACGATGTTAACCATGAGAAGCCAAATGCTTCTGTGAGTCTTTCGGCCCCGAAAAGATAGATTATCATGGCGAAGCGATTAGCTGCTCTCCTTTAAAAAAAAAATTGAAAAATTCCAATAAAGAGTCAAACTAAATTAACTAATAGAATTGAATGAACCCTAAAAACCCCAATAAACTAAGATGATAGAAATACCGATGATTGAAAATTAGGGATTCTGTGATAGTACAATCAAGTGCGGTGGGTGTGCTTGGTCGAACTTGAACAACGAAGAAACTTGAAATTGGGATTGAGGATAAGTCTGTTATGGAGATGGAGAAGTCGCGGAGTCTGGCCTGAGGAGATCTTCAGCGTGTTTGATAAGTTAGGGTGCCCAAACTTCTTTTTTTTTTTTTTTTTAAATTGAAATAAAACAAAACGACGTAGTTTAGTTTGTATTAGTTGAATAAGAATACTAATTGAAGGTCCTTGTTTCATCTGTCTTATAGTTGGCATAGGTGTCAAAATGTTTTTTAAAATGGAGACAGAGAACATCTCTAAAAGATATATCAAATTTTAAACATCAAAATAATATTTGATGGCTTATATGACAGTTTGACATTTTGTACAATTTTTTGCTCATTCCGATATATTAAATAATAATGTCATTCTATAAAAAATTTCATCTCTTTGTAAGGTCCAATTATTAAGACAACCACTCAAATATTTGGAAACACAACATTTATTATATATAGCATCACATTCATTAAAAAATTATTAAATAAATCAGACAGTTGCTGTCAAATTTGAAGGTTGCTGTCAAATTATTTAACGCAAAAAGCTTTTCTTTCAATTGACTCAGTGCCATGTAAGAAAATGAAAGCTTAGTTGGGGAGAGTATGATGTCATTTTTTGCTGCTGTATGTATATATAGCAGTTTTAACATCTTCTTTGAAAATGCTCTTGGAAAACTATTAGGGCCACCTACTTATGCTCCCGCATTGGCTCCGCTACTGACTATCTATACATTATCGGATACTTTCGATTTCATAATGATCGATAGGGAGCTTTTAGTTTAAACCCGGTCAATGAAATGATATTTGAATAAAACTCACCTTTACACTAGGAAATATTATCCCCTTACGATCGGTCATCGGAAGAAACTGACGGTTTTCCTAATTTCTTGCTGTCATTCGGTGACTTTTCAAAGCGTTCAAGGTGGGTATGATCACAGCAGCCCAGATACACAATATCTGAATTAAAAAATCAGAAAACCGGCAGAAAATCCCTGTTAAGGCCGACCAACGTGTTTGTGTAGGGCTAATTACCTGGTTGATTCCCATTCCCATTTTATTAGCTTGAAATGCGTTATCTGTGTAAGTGGCAGTCTGGTTTAGTGTAGGTGATTTATTTTCAGTTGAAACAAATTGGGACTTGACTTGAGGTGTGATTGAGGAGATGAGAGAGCATACATGCATGCACCACCGACAAGGTTTCTAACTTGAATGCAAGGCGAGGATAATGTGGTGATAAGCCCAGGACTCTGATGCATGCACGAAAGATGTCGTCTTCAACAATCTACTCAGCCAGTTTTTCTTCATCTCTTGAATCCAGTTGTATTCAACTGTAATTGACCAAAAAGGATTGTATTCAAGTTTCAAGTGCTATAAAGTTTCGGATATTGAAAGATTTATTCAGGTTTTCTTTTTGTTGTTTTTATAATTTTGATCGTATTTGTGATATAATCAGTCTTAAAAATTTCTTTGATTGATATTTTTATGAAAATATTAAAAAAATGAATACTTTGGATGCGGTCCCTAATTTTTAACGTTTTTTTATTAAAACCTTAATGGTATTCAAAGTTTGATCAAAGTCCCTTAACTTTGTACACCTCATTATATTACAATTAATATTTTTATTTTTATAGTTTTGACATTAAATGTTTGATATTTTATGAGATTTATAATCATATAAATTTAAAATCCCTTATTATAATACTATTAGAAACGGTTACAATAAAAAAATTCAAACATTTTGATTGAATAAATGGGTAAAAACTATGTAAAAATAAGAAATAATAAATGGCAAAAGAATGTATCCATAGTGTTAAAAAAATTGGTACATTTCACATATAACAAAGTACATTAATAAAGTAGAATGGGTACATTATAAATAAATTAGGGTACAGATAAAAGATTAAAAAATGATGAGTACAAATTAATTCTTAAAAAATATGGGCACTAAAAGAAATTAATACATGGGTACAAAATAAAACTAAAAAGAAAATACTACAAATTTAAAAAAATGTTGCAAATTAAAAGTGGGTACAAACTAAAAATATAAATATATGATACAAAGTTTAGGCATAAAACATAAATATATCATATGTAATTTTTCTATTATTGATTAAATATACAATGTCACGTGATGATATACACATGGGTACAAACACAAATAAAATTTTAAAAAATATGGGCACAAAAAGAAACTAATATATGGGTACAAATTAAAAATGAAAAGAAAATTGGTGCAAATTAAAAAATATTTGCGAATTAAAAATAGGTACAAACTAAAAATAAAAATATATGATAAAAAATTTAGCCATAAATATAAATATACTAATTGTAACATTTTTAACACTAAAGGAATATATTTAAAAATAAAAATATTTTATTATTCAAATAATTAATGATGTTATTAATACCCAAGGACTTTAATCAAAAATTGAAAATGAATAGGATTGTAATCAATGAAGTAACAAAAAAAAGAATGTAAACCTAATTTCTCCTTAAAAAAATCAGAAAAATATATGGAGATTGGGGTTGAAATCTAAACTTCACCTCATATCGGATAAATTCTTAAGTTTAGGCTAAAATCAATAGATATCATCGATATTTCTGACATATATGTTAAATATCGAAGAAACTCTTATATTTCACTCAAACCAGTGTTTGAAATCTTTAAAGTTTCATTTTAAATTTTTATCATTTGCATTGAAAGCAACCAATATCTATATATAACTGCCTGCCGAAGAGAATGAAAGTGAGAATGCATCGAAAGTGTGTCTCTGATTGTCAAAACTCAAAACTGAAGATAAAGTGTTTCGAAAAAATAAAAATAAAAAAAAGATAAAGAAGAAAGGAAAGGAAATAAAAAAAAGTACCCCAACTTGTGTGTATTTGTTTTCTTCTTTGCACACATCCATTATATCAGCCAACTGACCATTTGACCCAAATTCCTCCCATTTACAAATAGTCGACTTTATACGTTACAAGATTAGATAAAATAAAGATAAATTCTAACGTATCAATTTTTTTATTTATCTAAGAAGTCAATTCAACCTCCTCATGTAATTTTTAATTTTTAATTTATTATTAGAGGATAGTAGTGGTAGTTAACTTGGTGCGGGACGCTCTTTTTCTCTTCGATCGGGTTGAAAGCCCCGACAAGATTTTTATCAAGGCTTATTGTAAGCACCCCATCCTCAGTTTGTACGTCTTTCAATCTTCAATGATTATCGTACTCCTTTAAAAAAAAAAAACAATTCAAAAATTGTTATTTATATCATTCTCGCCATAATAGGGGATCGCAAAGATTGATTATACTAAGCATATTTTATGGCAATCGTGCATATTCGTGCCAATTGTCAACAAGCAACCAAAATAAAGTAACGGTGGAAGAGCAGCAATTGATCACCCAGTTGCCCTTTTTTTATTTTTTTCAGATTACAGTCTTCCAAAAAGTTGACGGATGGAGTTATTATCTACATTGTTTGCCTTGCTTATGATCGTTTCAAATTCAAATGATGATTACAGTATCGTTAACCAGAAATTTTAACTAAGATATGAGAATTATTATATACGGTTGAGAAATTAGACCGTTTTTCAAAATACAATACAGACATATACTAACTTGCCTTTTTATAAAATTGGTATATTCTACTTTGCTGTTGATTTCTTCAAAGGAGAAGTTTCATTTGGGGCTAAAGGCGGCAGATCAAACTCATTGATTTGTTAATTGGTACTCATTGAGACTCATTTAGTTTGATTTCACTTTATGTCGCCATCACCATTATCAATCTCACATCTATACTATAGTGATATCGAATTAAAAATTTCTTAACGAGCATTCATTAACAACCAAATAAGTTGATTTGTTACCTCTACTTAGGATTTTTTTTCTTGGACAATACCATCTTTTTCAAAACATGAATCTTGAAACCTTCATTTTCCAGAGCATGTTTCTTTGCAATTGTTGGCTGCAGGGATTGTGAGTTGTCTATAGTCACAGAAGATGGATGGAGAATTAGAGATATTTGTTTTAATCTGCACAAATAATTACCCTAGTACCAAACACAAAAACAAACACAATATAAGTAATATGGTCTTTAATCTGATACACCAACGTCGACTAATTTAATCAATATTATTTGATACTCAAAAATTATTTTATCCAACTGAAATAGTCAATAAAATTCTAGCTGCCAAATGAGACCTACGTAATTTATGTTCCTGATGCCCATAAAATTTGTACTTTCCACGTAACTTGTTGGAAACTACGAAGGTCACACAAACTTAATGTTTAATATCTATGTGAAGCCAAGTTCGTTTATTCTAGATTGGGATTATTACTTACAATAGAGTGATGTCAGGAAGATTAAATTTGTAAACTAAATGATGTGTTATTAATAAAAAATTAGCACGTTTATCAATGTTTAAGTAATAATCCAATCATTAACTTCTATGTTATTTAGTTTACAAAATTTAGTCTTCCTAGTATTACTCCTTACAATAATCCCGATTCAATTGAATTTACTATTCATCTTCCTTACAAGAATCCCGATTCAATTGAATTTACTATTCATCTTCCTTAATCAACGCAAATTATCTATTTTGGACGTCGACCACTTGGCCTCATGTCATGTATGCGTGCATGCTTCCTGCCTATACAGTTGAAACAATAAAAAAATAAAAAAAATAAAGAATTCGATTTCTACAGTCAAAGTCATTTGTTATGGCTCGTCCGAGTCTTTGTAAGAAATGGTAGTCGTTCCAACTTTTCTATCCTGCATGTCGTACGTTTTACATTATCTTTTGACTCAGTAGTTAGAGATAAATTTTAAGTTTGTATTCTATACTGCGTGTTATGAGTTCAACTCATAATGCTGGTCAGCTGGTGAATTATACAATAGTTGTTAAGAGGAACTAGAGAATGATAAAATACTTATGTAAGTTTTCTTGATTCTTGAAAAAGTAAATTACTGTGACGAAAGCATGTTCCATTTTTTTAGAAAAAACAAATCATAACAAAGAATGAGTATATATTGATTAAGGATGTTCGAGGAAGTTGTTAACCTACAACCTTCTAGAGAATTAATCTACAACCTTCTAGAAAATTAATCTACAACGTTAACGTTCTAGAAAATTAATCTTTAGGTACAAGATTAGTAATACAAATACAAACTTTGTGTCTTATTCTTAACAGTACACCTATAAAAGGTTCTATCAAATCGTAGATTCTTGCAAGTGGCCATTTATCATTGTAATAGTAGGAGTAAATTGTAGCTATGGTCCCTTAACTTTAACTCAATTGGAGCAATGGTCCCTCAACTAAAAATCCATTACCATTGGTCCCTCAACTTATCAAAACGTGCAGCTATGGTCCCTCAACTAAAAATCCATTACCATTGGTCCCTCAACTTTAATTCAACTGGAGAAATGATCCCTTAACTTTAACCCAATTGTAGCAATGGTCCTTCCAATGTAACTCATTTTGACAAAAATTTTGACATAGTTGACAAAAAGAACCATAATTATACACTTTGATGAGTTGAGGGACCCTAATTGTATAAATGGTCATTCCAATATAACTTATTGTGACAAAATTTTGACAAAATTTATGAAAATGACTATAGCTACACATTTTGATAAGTTGAGGGACCAATGGTAATGGATTTTTAGTTGAGGGACCATTGCTCCAATTTGATTAAAATTGAAGGACCATTCGTACAATTTACTCTAATAGTAGAGTGTTGACCTTACACGGTGTAGGTTCAAATCCTATCAATCGGCTTCCTAATCTAACACTTGTATTGTTAAACCAAAAAAAAAAAAAAAGCATAGATCCTTAGTTTTGTGATTTTATCATGTAACAAGCAACAAAAATTGCCTAAACTAACTTGTGATTTTGCATCCGAATAGTCAAATCAAACCACATTCCGAGTGATTTTTTTGGTTTCAAAACTTGTAAAGTCTGGTCCGGTTTGGGACGTGCCACCTGATTTTGAACCAAACCAAGTAAGTTAAAATTAGGGCTTCATGAATCCCGGTGTTGTTACCTAATGACTCATTGGCTCTAGCAGCCGCGACTTATACAAGAACAATATCTGGCTACTTAAAGGATAAGTAGGAATTTATACTCAAAATTATTAGTTACCAATTTATAAATCTTCGTGTTTATAATCGGAACCGTTCATATTATAAATCACTCTATAAAAATCATCTTTACAAAAAATCAATTAAAACTAAGGTTGATTAGTCATCGAACTGTATAAAAACAAATGAACAAAATTGGTAAAAGCATTACGAACCGTCTATGTATTTGCTAGAATGCATTGACTAAACGATATTAGTTTTAATTCATTTTTTGCAGATATGATCTTTACAGTGTGATTGATAATATGAACGGTTTTTATTATATGCACAAAACTATGTGATTCAAATACTAAAAGTTTGGAGTTCAAAAAAAAAAAATACTAAAAGTTTGGAGTAGGAGTTCGTAGTCTAAATATTGTAATGCAGTTTCCATCTAGATTAGGTAAGGGGGTTTAGGGTTGTTAATATTTACCCAACATGCCACTAATCCCAATCGGTTGCGTATTGATTTGAAGTTTCCTACCTATTTGAAATGTAAAATCAAACAGTCTCTATTCTCCGCCCATCACCGTCTATCAATCTGGAGCCGTCGTTGTTTGAAGTATCGCAGTTTTCTGGATTCTTGGGACTTGGTGTGCTGTGCATGAACTGATTTTAAATGCTTATGATATGTACCTTCCAGTATATAGCTTCCAGTTGATGCCGAAGGAATCCTCTTCAGATCTTTTTGGTGAGGGTATTGAAGATTCGTGAATTGTGTTCGTTTATTATCTTTAGTGTGGTTAATTTTTGTTAAATACTGTTTGTATTTAATTTTAAATAAAAATATTTAAAATAATTTCTGACCACACGATATATAATGAACGGACAAGATTGACAAATTCTTGAAATCCTCACAAAGAGGATCCGGGAGAATCCGAATTCCAATTGATGAACCTAATTAAGCATGTGATTTCTATTAACAAACATGATATTTATTGATTTTGAATGGGGGAGAAGAACCAGTGCAAAAGCAATCAACGTGAAAGTGAAAAGGCCATAAACAAATAACTGCTACAAATCAGGTCGTTAATCAGATAACGCTACGTTGGAACCATTTATTTCATAATTTTGAACCCCCAAAGCATCGAAAGGGTATAAAAGGGTAATTAGCAAGGTCTAAAATATTCATAATATCCCGATATTTCCATCGAAACTTCCGTGTTTTTGGACTATCGATATTTCCGATGTCATCGATATTTCCATCGAAATTTCCGTATTTTTTAAATTTCTATATTTAAAAAAAACCAAGGGGATTCAAACCCCTCCCATTTTACTCCTCAACACCTTGACCACCATATCACTTATATTTTTGTGAAAATATGCTAAAATATTTATATATTTTCTACACTCACAATGTTTGCCAGCTCGCTATATAATCAACTTAAATCAGTTAAATCCATCATGCAATGCATTTCCTTCCAATTTTTTATGATAAACTAATAGATAATTGACTAAATAAACATCCTGCAAAGTTTCAATAAAAATTTCCAAGTTTTTCTTACAATTTCTGTGGTTTTTATTCAATTTTTATCGATATCGATAATATCCCGATATTTCCATCGAAATTTCAGTGTTTTTAAACTACCGATATTTCCGATATCATCGATATTTTAGACCTTGGTAATTAGGAAAGAATTGTGAAAGTATGCCCTTAAAATTATGCGGAATCATCATTACAAAAATTGGAGCTATGTTCACCCTAGTGTTTATCTCTACGCTCATCTTATATTTACATCTACTATAAAAACTAAAAAGTGAAAAAACAAATAAACTTTTCTCTCGCTCACCATTATTCACAAAATAACCTTTCATATTTCTTCTCCAATTTTTCCTTGCTTTAAAAAATTATTATAGTTAAAAAAAATACCATTAAACAAAATTATCCCCAACTCCTAGCAGCGCCCCCCCCCCCCCGGCAACAAATTCTCAGAACCGTCACTACCAACATCCCCAACTCAGCTCAACCGCACCACCACTCCCAACACTCAATGCCCCTCCTCGGTCACCAACCATTGCAGCACCACCGCATCTCGAAAATTGCTCCGCTACCCAATTTCCATTGTTTCCCAATTTAAATTCAGATCGCACATGACTGAGAGAGATTAAATTTAAAAAGTAACGAAAATTCAGTAATTGAATAGAAAATTGAAAAAGCTTGGCGGTAGATTCGAGGCAATTAGAAGAGCTTCACTCATTAATTGGTGCTATTCTGGCTTTTTCTCTAACATCATATTTCTCCGTATTCAAAATATGGTAGGTGTCCAAATTGTTCCAAAACACCAAATACAGATTGGGGTTCTAATTGTGGAGGTGGAGGGGTTTATGGTATTTTTGGTCAATATAACTAATAAGACATGGTTGGTTAGTTTTTAGGTCTTTTAATGTCATTTTTTATACAAGGATAAATTTGTCAATAAAATTATCATTTTAAAGTGGTTGGGAAAATAAGACATTGGGATGGATTTAGCAACACTCATCACAAAATAGGATTATTACTTAGTTGGATCAAAAGTCTACATAATTAGTCTTATATCTATCTCGTAAATTTATCAAGTTTTGGCACTAGACATTTTACTTATTGATTTTGACAATTTAAAATCACTTACAAATTATATCAACCTTTAAATATAATTATATAGCTAGTTTATTGCTTTGATGAAATTGTTAAAATTACACTAACAAGAGTTGGTAAGGATCGTTTTCTTTGTTAGACTAAGGCTTAAATTCGAGTCTCGTTGCCTGCAATCTTTCTTAGTGGGTGATAAGTAAAAACCAAAAAATGAGCTGAGACTCCATCTTTAAGTCCTCAAAGAGGTTTGTGATATGCCCTAGCCCTAGGATGGGTTAGCCTCCCCTCCCCCTAAATTTTTTTTTTAATTGTTAAAATTATTGTATTGATAATTTTGGCTTCTATAGAATAGAAAGAACTAAAAAAAAATGATTGATGTGGTTGTTTCAACTTTCAAATACAGAATTATTATGCTTCACGCAACACCACTACTAATAGAAACTGAGACATATAAATATGATTGAGCTAAATCACTAAAACAAGTTAAATATATAGGAAAACTAATGAAAAAAAGTTTGAAAACTTTGAGTTTTAATCAAAAAGATAAAAAAGTGTAGTAAGTGAATAGTATCAAAAGTGATTTTTTAGAGTAAAAATTTCATTTTCGTTAAAAATGAATGGTACCAGGAGTATTTCGTTAAAATTCCCTAAATATATTGAGCTTAGACCTAACCGATAAACTGCCCAAATCAAACAATCCACTTCAGTGATTTTGTTTGGGTTGGTTTCTTTGCTTATTTAAACTCGAACTACATTGTTATATTATATATTGGTCTTGCCACGTTTAAGGTGAAATCGATCTTCGAATATCTTGATTTTTTCTGGATCTACTTACCAAGATTCCTTGGACCAAATGTGGCCAATGTGACTGAAACAGGTTTAATAATTTGGTCTTTAAGCACTAGCTAGCACTGCTCAAACAAAACACCATAGCAAACTTTGTTTGTCAGACTTAGGATTAGGTATATCAAAATTCAAAAGTATGCCAAAAAAAGGCAAGTAAATAGCAACGTGCAGATCATATTACGCGCAGTACGTAACTGTTACTTGTTTTAGTTAGTCACTCTCGGGCATCTTACTATACTTCCCACCCATCCATCCATTTTTGTTTGGTTTTTCACCACCACCATTCACCGTCCCATCACTACTTATATTATATACAAATACGATCCGAGACCGACTTGAATCTGACCATGCCGACTGCCGTGCGTCCACAAATACTATCTCTTAATAATATTGTAACTTCTTTAGTTAATCATTGCAACACTTGATTAGATGCATATATATTCTGTGGTGCAATTCACATGCATGTTCCCAGTAAAAGAAAAAGAAAGTAAAGGAGGCACTGATTTCTTTGGTTTGTAGGAAGCAGTTGACCGGCATTTGGCATTTGGTTTCCTACAACTTTCTCACTTTTATGGAGTTTTCTAGCACAACTTTAATTAGTCGTCTCACTTTTACTGAGTTTTCTAACAAAACTTTATTTAGTCTTCTCATTTTTACTGAGTTAGTCTACGGCTAAAATAGAAAAATTGGTATTTGGTCCATTGTTACTAAATGTTTATTAATTTAGATTTTATTAGTTTTCAGATTTTAGTCGAAGTCTTTAAAAAAAATATAGTAATGTACATAAAAATAGAAAAATTAATATTCGGTCCATTGTTACTAATGTTCATTAATTTAGGCTTTATTAGTTTTTAGATTTTGGTTGAAGTCTCTAAAAAAAAATATAGTAACGTACATAAAAATACTTATTACATTAACGTTAGGGACTTCGATAAAAAACTGAAAACCAACAAGATTTCAGTCATAGAACATTGATAGTTAGGGCCGCATCTAAAGTCTCTCTAAAAAAAAGATATCAGTATTCTTTAATTTGAACGATGATTTTGTTAGGTAATAACTTTTACATATGCTTAACAACCTACATTAATAGTGTAATAAGATGTCCATAACAGAACACTAATTTTGTTATGTAATAACATTTTTTTTTGTGATCTTGACATTGAGTGTTAACATGATGTAAAATCATTAAACGTCAAGATAGAAATTTCAAAAGCAAATAATGAGGATGAGTAATTATGTGACATCCACAAATAATTATATTAAAACAAGAGAGACTAGACTAATATTTACAAAAACAGTTATACAACAGGTATGTTAATTCATCTAGGATAAGCAACAATATATCACGACATAATATTAAATTCATACTTGCATGATCTTCTTCCATATGTGTCAATTGAATTCAAAACCTACACCAACAATAGAGAGGACATCACTGTAGAATTATCAGAGAAGGCCTACTTCCAGCAATATTGATATTGTTCCTAACTTGGTAATTACCACCTGCATAAACCGTTAGATGTGGGGTTTTATCACAAAAAGCCTCGGTATTAGTTAGAGTGGGATTATGATATTTAAACTATTACTTTTATTTTTCTACATATGTGAGATTCAACACGCTCCCTCATGTGAGACCCAATTAGTGGGTCACACGTGGAAGATCCACGCATCAACAACCACGTGGAGCCAAGGGGACTCACCCTACATGCGGGGTTAAGGGACCCACCATCATTGCGCGGGGTCAAGGAACCCACCATCATTGAACGGGGCCAAGTGGACCCACCCATCACGTGGCAGTACAGGCCCGCTTCCTGGCTCTGATACTGTGTAAAATCAGAGAAACGGGCCAAAGACCCACTTCCAACAACACCGATTTTGTCTCCAACTTGGTAATTACCACATGTACAATCCGTCAGGTGTGAGGTTTTATCACAAAAGGCCTCACTATTAGTTGGAGTGAGATTAAGATATTTAAACTCTTATTTTATCAGAGATACAGCCGATGTGGGATGTTTAACATATCCCCTCACGTGGTGACACACCCCGATCCCGATGTCCATGGGACAACGGAATGGTCACATGATGGCCGACACCCGAGGATGACGAAAGCCATTTATTAGGATGCATGAGAAAGAATAAATATAATTAATATGCAAATGAGGAATGTGTTCAGAGCATACAACTAACCAGAACAATAAAAGGAATAATATAAAATTGAATGAATAAAAGAATGGGTCCTACACTGAGAGGACTCGAAGATGTCGATGCGGAAGTGTCTTGACGTCGGGATCGTACGCCTCGATTCTAAGTCCTGAGGGGGCGTAAAACAAACATGAGTGGACCAAGTTGATATATATAATAAAAATAGTTATCAACATACTAACCCCAACATTTGATGAAAACTAATAGTATAATATGTGATAGGTTTTTCCGAAAACCCTAGCATGCCATAAAAACTTTCATTAAACATATATCGTATATAGTGTGCTAACTAGTGGTATCAGTGTCGCCTGAAGGCATATAGAACTCTTCCTTCAGAAAATTCCTTCAAAAGTATCAATTGCCCATAGGCTCCTACAACACCCAACCCAAAGTTCAATATAAATATCAATCGCTCAAAGGCTCCTACAACACCCAACCCGAAGGTTAATATAAGTATCAATCGCCTGAAGGCTCCTACATCACCCAACCCGAAGGTTAATATAAGTGACCACTAGATAAGCACAAAACCATTGAAAATACTCTTTCCAAACATAGGTACATATATCTTAAAAGCATCTTCATAGTATAAAGTCATCCATCATCTATACTATAAAGAAGTGTGTAAAAACATGTTCTAAATAGTATATCATCATCCATCAAATATCCTACAAGAACATAGGTTCGATAGAAAGTATGGTATTCCAAAATATTCTAAGTAAGCATAATATCTCATAAAACGTTTCATAAAACGTAATCATTAAATCATGCTTTTCACGTATGCATTCTACTATTAAAACATGCATTTTAGAAGGGGTCAACTCACATATACTCCATCGTAGAAGAGCCGTACGAAATAGGAATGACGGAATCGCCGCTATTAATTGCACCTAAGCATATAAAGCATACAATTAACAAAACTATACTCAAACAATTGAATTTGGGAAAACATACGTAAAAAACAGGTCAATGACGTCGAAATTAGCCTAGGAGGGGTCCTGAACGAAAACCCGAAAAAGTCAACAAAAGTTAACGTTGACCGTTGACCGGGTCAACCGGGTTGGGTCAAAGGGTTTGGGTTGGACCAAGTTGGGTCCAAAAAGGGTTTGGGTTTGAAGCTAATGGGCCGAAGGCCCAAGTGGATTGGCCCAAGGGCCTAAGGTTTAGGGTTACCGGGTTTGGGGCTTTAGGCTTGGGCCTAAGTTCACTCGGCCAAAAGGCCTAAGCCTCTAAGGGTTTTGGGTTTTAAAAAAATAAATAAAAGGGGTTAGGCTCTAAAGGTTCCAAATGGCCCGAAGGCCTAATAAGGCAAGGGTATGGGTTTAAAAGGCTAACGGGCCTAAAGCCAGAGTCCGAAACGGCCCAAAGGGCCTACATTGCTTGTTCTCACCGGAGAAGGAGGCTGGAGTCTTCCAAGCTTTGGTCGATGCCATTTCGCCGATCTACCCTCCGATCTACTTATGAACATGAAGATACAAGAAAGGGGAATAAGTTTGTTACCTTTGTTTCGCCAAGAGAAGACTGGAGGTGGCCGTATTTGGGCTCGCACACCCACGGTTCGCCAAACTTGGGTTTTGAGTGTCATTTAGGTGTCCTGAGGTTCCACAGAGACGAAGGGAGAATGATAGAAACTCCAGGAGGATGATGGTGGTGCTGCGACGTAGTCGGGTGTCTCTGGGTGTGAGGGTGGTGTTGCGCCGATTGGGAAATGGAGAATGAGATAGATTCGAGAGAGAGATAGAGAGCTGAGAAAGAGAGTCTCTGGGCGGGGGAAGGAGAAAAGAAGGGAAATGGTTAGGGAACTGCCGCGTGGCAGCTAAAGAGATGAGAGAAACTCTAAAAAGGATCCAGATAAGGTAAGATAGATGAGGGATCAAAATGAAATTCATAAACTTTTTAGGGGAGAAGTAAAATTACAAACTAAATTTGGGGATGGGTTTCACACGTGGGACTTAATTAGTGGGTCACACGTGGAAGATCCACACATCGACAACCACATGAAGCCAAGGGCAAGGGGACTCACCTTACACATGGGGCCAAGGGACCCACATTCTTCGCGCGGGGCCAAGAGGTCCCACCCATCACGTGACACTACAGTACGGGCCCGCTTCTTGGCTCTGATACCATGTAGAATTATCAAAGAGGCTAGCCAAAGACCAACTTCCAACAATACTGATATTGTCCCCAACTTGGTAATTACCACTTACACAATCCGTCAAGTGCGAGGTTTTATCACAAAAGACCTCGGTATTAGTTAGAGTGAGGTTATGATATACTATTACTTTTGTTTTTTTACGACAGATGTGGGATTCAACAATACCACATATAATATTATTAAATAATTTGGTTAAGAAAAGAATAACAAGAAAGTTCATCATATTATATGTACGGAGATATTTTTTAGTGTGCTCGAAATACGGAACGATACGCCACATATTATTATACGATTGGAAGAAAGTTTTATTTTCAAGTGTTCCTTTAATTTTATAATGACATGTAGTGTTTTACTCTTGTTTCGGGCACATTGAAAAAAATTTCATATGTATAAAATTTTTTTCAATGTGTGTGAAATTTTTATTTTCTCTGCTTACGTAATAACATGTGACGTGACTTTAATTTCGAACATATTGAAATTTTTTTTCATGTCCGAGTTATGAGAGGAGACAGATATTAGATAACACACATCAAATCCCGCCGAGTGTTGCTCCTTTGCTGGCCATACTTTTCTACGCTCTTCTCATGCTTTTTGACTTTTCCGTATTCAAAGTCGTTTTCGTGTTCCTTCTCACTTCCTTCTGCTGCAGAGTGCATGCTACCTTCTTCCTCCTCCTCCTCTCTTATATATACCCATCTACCCCTCGAATTTTAATCCCACAATATCTCCAAACCCACATCTCTTTTTCTTTCCGCTGTTTTTCACAACTTGTTGAATAATTGGATCAACAAAACTTTTGGATATTGTGAGAAAAATCTGAGCAATGAACGGTCATCACGACGAGGAAGGGATGCTTACGTCCTCGGAGTACAACTCCGACACCGAGTCGACTCAGTCCACCGCGCTCGGAGGTAGCACCCGGTTCGAAAGACGAGCTTTCAGCGGCCCGCTAGGAACGTCTAACTACGCACCGACCACGTCCTCCAACTCCAGCCGCGCTTGGCGGCGGAATAAGAGCACCAAGGTCGACAACTCCGGCGGTACGGATAAGACTACTAGTACTACTTCCGACAAAAAAAACGACGATGATTACGTGGAGATCACTCTCGACATCCGAGATGACTCCGTCGCCGTCCACAGCGTCCAGGCCGCCGGCGGTGCCAGCAGCGAAGATCCCGAGCTGGCTCTGCTCGCCAAGCGGACGCTGGAGGGGAAGAAGTCGTCGTCGTTCCGGTCGTCGCTTTTTCGGAACACGTCGTCACACATCCGGCAGGTCTCTCAGGAGCTGAAGAGGCTGGCTTCCTTCACCAAGAGGCCCTCCAACGCGAAGCGGTTCGATCGGACTAAGTCAGCAACCGCCTACGCCTTGAAGAACCTCAAGTTCATTACCGCCAAGACCGGCGCCGCCTCCACCTCCGGCTGGGCCGCCGTAGACAAGCGCTACGACGAGCTCACCGCCAAATCCAACTGGCTCCTCCACTCCTCCCTCTTTGGTGAATGCATAGGTCCGTTCATCTCCCTTTTCTCCTGTTGCACTCTATATCTAGACCTACGGTTGAATAAATCAAAGGAGAATTAAAACGACAGAAACAAGAGTAGGATTAGAGATTTAGAAAGGAGTGTAAGAATCACTAGGTTAATTAATTAGTAAATTTTGAAAGCTAAATTAGTCAATTGACGCGGTTTAAATTACTTTGCAGGGATGAACAAGGAGTCCAAGGAGTTTGCCGGAGAACTTTTCCGGGCACTTGCTCGGAGGCGGAACATAACCGGTGATATCATCAACAAGGCGCAGCTGAGAGAATTCTGGGAACAAATCTCCAACGAAAGTTTCGACTCCAGACTCCAAACATTCTTTGACATGTACTACACTAACACGTCATCATTACATAACCATTTAATTTTCATTTATTAGGCTTCTTAATTAAGTTAATCTTGGTCAATAAATTAATTGGTGCATTAAATATAGTAACTATAATTAATGTGTGTGTAATTGCAGGGTGGATAGAGACGCCGATGGAAGAATCACTGAAGAAGAAGTCACAGAGGTAGGCCACCCGCCATTTACTGATTACCGCCGGCCACATTTCTTAATTTTTAATTAACTTAAGCACCGAGCTAAATATGCTTGGAATTATGTAATCGAGTTTTTACATTTTCTAAAGTGCTAATAACAGTTCCTTAAATTAATGACATATATGTGTTGCAGATTATAAGCATGAGTGCTTCTGCAAACAAGCTCTCAAACATTCAGAAACAAGCAAAGGAATATGCAGCTTTGATCATGGAAGAACTCGACCCGGACAATGTCGGCTACATCATGGTTGAAAATCTGGAAACTCTGTTGCTGCAAGCTCCGGTTAGCCACTCTGTGAGCGTAAACGAAAGCCGGGTTTTGAGTCAGCTTCTGAGCCAGAAGCTGAAGCCGACGCAGGAGGACAACCCAATCCGAAGATGCTACCAGAAAGCCAAGTACTTCGTGCTAGATAACTGGCAGAGAGTCTGGGTTATGATGCTCTGGCTTGGCATAGTTTCCGGTTTATTTGCGTACAAGTTTCTGCAGTACCGCGAAAAAGAGGCGGCGTTCGAGGTGATGGGATATTGTGTCTGCATTGCCAAAGGAGGAGCAGAGATTCTCAAGTTCAACATGGCCTTGATTCTGCTTCCCGTCTGCCGAAACACAATTACTTGGCTCCGAAACAAGACCAAATTAGGCGTTGTCGTCCCGTTTGATGACAACTTAAATTTCCACAAGGTAGTAACAAAAACAAAATGTCACTCTCCCATTCGGGGAATCCAATTTTGTGTCCAAAATTGAGTGAAATTGAATTGGTCTTGCAGGTCATTGCGGTTGGAATCATAGTTGGAGTTGGACTACACGCGGGGTCCCATTTGACGTGCGATTTTCCACGGATTCTACACGCGACCGAAGATGAGTACGAGGACTTGAAACCTTACTTCGGCGAGGAGCAGCCTCCGAACTACTGGTGGTTTGTGAAGGGAGTGGAAGGGTGGACAGGTATTTCGATGGTGGTATTGATGACCATAGCCTTCACATTGGCAACTCCTTGGTTCAGAAGAAACAAACTCAATTTGCCAAAGCCTCTCAAGAAGCTCACTGGCTTCAATGCCTTCTGGTATTCCCACCACCTGTTTGTCATTGTCTATGGTCTCCTCATTGTCCATGGCATCAAGCTCTACCTCACCAAGGAATGGTATAACAAAACGGTCAGTCCCTTGCACCCGAGTTTGAATTCTTTTACCTGTGGATTAAAATAGTTTAGAATATTGCATTGTCAAAGACAAACCGTTAGTTCCTTAAAGGTAATTGAGTTGCATGATTTTGAGAGTGGATTTACTTCTTTTGGTGGCAGACATGGATGTATTTGGCGGTTCCGGTCACCCTCTACGCTTGCGAAAGGTTGATTAGAGCTTTTAGATCAAGCATCAAGCCAGTCAAGATTATTAAGGTACTTAATTAGTTGATTATATTTTGGCTACCAAGCTATTTGGTTCAAATTATATCATCAATTTCTTAATTATCTGTTACATTGTTATGAACGTTGAAGGTTGCTGTTTATCCTGGAAATGTTCTTGCACTGCACATGTCGAAACCTCAGGGCTTCAAATACAAGAGTGGGCAGTACATGTTTGTCAACTGCGCTGCGGTTTCTCCTTTCGAATGGTAAACACTCATACATTTTGTGCACAAAATCTTCTAACCATGTCTAATAAAACACACTAATTATGTTCTAATTATATCGACAGGCACCCGTTTTCCATCACCTCAGCACCTGGAGACGACTACCTGAGTGTACACATTCGAACACTAGGCGATTGGACGCGGCAGCTCAAAACTGTTTTCTCGGAGGTTCGTTTCAAAATTGTCCGATCACAACTTCTTAATCAGAATTTCTTGCTATAAACCCTCCAAAACTTGTGCATGATCACTAATTATTTGTTTGTGTTGGTTAATTAGGTATGTCAGCCACCAACTGGTGGGAAGAGTGGCCTACTCAGAGCTGATATGCAAGGAGGAAACAATCCTAGGTACATTTTTAATTATACATACATACCTTTAAAACAAAAGGAGGATTTAATTAAAGTGAATAATGTGGATTGATTTGTTAATTAATTGGTGTTACAGCTTCCCTAAGATATTGATAGACGGTCCATACGGAGCACCGGCACAGGACTACAAGAAATACGACGTCGTATTGCTTGTAGGGCTCGGAATCGGAGCCACTCCCATGGTGAGCATTGTGAAGGACATCATCAACAACATGAAGATGAAGAGCAAGGAAGACGATGATTCCGAGTCCGCCTTAGAAAGCGGCAGGGTGACTCCGAATGCCTCGAGCCATAACAACAGCGACAGTGGGAAGAACAAGAGCAACAAAGGGTTCAAGACCAGAAAAGCCTACTACTATTGGGTGACAAGGGAACAAGGCTCGTTCGAGTGGTTCAAAGGGATATTGAATGAGGTGGCGGACATGGACGAGAAGGGTGTGATCGAGATGCACAACTACTGCACCAGTGTGTACGAGGAAGGGGATGCCAGGTCGGCCCTTATTGCCATGCTACAGTCCCTTCACCACGCCAAGAACGGCGTCGACGTGGTGTCCGGCACACGTGTCAAATCCCACTTCGCCAAGCCCAACTGGCGCCAAGTTTACAAGGATATCGCCCGCCACCATCCGGGCAGCCGAGTGGGTGAGTATAGTAAAAACATCCTCACCAACCTCAGCCCATTGCCTACCACTTCATGTTTTCAAAATTCATAACCAAGTAAAATATAATGTCAACGTCAGTCGTACGAGGCGCATAACTGATTCCTAATTTTAATGTGAGCGAGCTTTACCAGGAAACGCACATTCAACGGCGATTAAGAATCATGGCCGCCCTCTAAATAAAATCCAACATCGTAGCATAATTATAGTTAACATCATTCATCGTAATCATGACGAAATTGATGATTATGCTGCAGGAGTATTCTACTGCGGGGCACCAGCACTAACAAAGGACCTGAAGGAATTGGCGTTGTATTTTTCACACAAGACGACCACAAAGTTCGAGTTCCACAAAGAGAATTTCTAACTGTTTAAACAAAGTAGATGGATTAAAGGGGGAGAGAAAGAGATTAGAGCCTGTAATTATCATTAGCTGATCTAATGCTTATGTAAGTGTAATCAAATTAGAGGATTTGGGTTTTTGCACGCTTATTTTTTGCGCACCCAAAAGTAGAGCAAAAAGAGAGTGAGAAATAATGGGGTGAGGTGAGGGTCCACCACATGTGGATGTGCAATAATACCTACTGCAAGGGGGACGCGCCGCAACAAGTGACCACCGATAATGGAGAGGATTGACTTCAGCACACCGGTCACCAGTCAGCAGCACCAACCCATTGCATATATGATTACGTTTTTTTTTTTTTTGTTGGTATTTTGGATAAGTTTTTGTCCGCATTTTATTAGAGTATTCTTTATCTAATAATTGGATGTCATTCTTTGAATTGAAAGAGTTTAATGCCATTTGCTTGATCGGATGCAGAAAGTGTTTAATTAATTGAGGTAATTAATTGAGGATTAGAGCCTTTGTTAATTTAGATCACATCTACACCTTAGTGTTGTTTATAGTGCTCTCCAAAACCACAAAGGCTCGAGTTGGAGAAATTTTTTATTGTGCCAAGAACACGGATGATACATCATGTGTTTTTATGTAAATGTTAGAAAATTTTACTTTTTATCCCACCATTTATATAGTGACGCGTGGTGTACCATCTCGTGTGTCGGTCACACTGAAAAATCTCTCCACAAGTTGGATACATTCTTCTATCCGATAGCCGGATCATGTTGCCCATTCGACGACAGTCACAATCAAGAGGCCTCCTTATTGAGGACGGTGAGAGCGGAGTCGTGTGGGATCTTAATACAGAGAAAGGTCCCTCCTTTTATTTGTATTTGCCGCTGGAAAGTTGATGTGATCGGAAGAGACAGACCTAAGAATTTTTCCACAAGCTGGTCTTGATTTATCCGATAGCCAGACCACGTTGCCCATTCGACGACAGTCACAATCAAGAGGCCCCCTTATTGAGGACGGTGAGAGCAGAGTCGTGTGAGATCTTAATACAGAGAAAGGTCCCTCCTCTTATTTGTAGTTGCCGCGGAAAAGTTGACGTGATCGGAAGAGACAGACCTAAGAATTTTTCCACAAGCTGGCCTTGATTTTTAAAGTCAATTTCATATCACAAACTAATTGGAATTTAGTCTCTCATTTTTGGTGTTGAAGTTGAGCATATAGTTATAAAATTCCATGGTCAATCATGATGATGTATTTTCCTTTAGTCAGAACTTTACAAAAGGGTGTGAGAAGTAAAAATTGATGTGTAAATAACACTTTTTTTTTATGTGTATGATAGCTCACGCCTATAAATTGTTTCAAAAAGTGATTAGTACGTAAAATGATGATAATTATCGATGATTATCATTAGTAACACTTGATTAAGATATATTTCAAATTTCTTAACCCTATCCAAGCAAATGAATGTGACATCAAGACTAAGAAAGAAGTTATCCTTTAGTTGATTAACTTCTAATGGAGGGAGAAAAGTTAAGAACCACCACAAATATCAGATGCATGTGGCAGAAGACACAATGTGATGGTGAAAGGGGCATTGTGGCCTACTATGGGATATTCAACATGGTAGGAAGTCGATTATGTTGACAAAAAAGGCAAGGAGAAATTATTGTCGACGGCTTCTGCGTCAGCTCTTTCATAAGAGGCGAGGTCTCTGTGTGGATCCCACTTTGCATGAGAGAGCTGACACGTGCTGCCGCCGGACGCGTCTCTAGGTAGTCAACTTGGTAGAGCACATGAATTTTGTTTGAAATGGCAACATGTGGGCACACGTGGGTTTGGTGTTGTTAAATAATGGCAGGAGCTGAATTTTTCACAAGGAATGCTTCTCTACATTTCTTATATGACATGTGGTTTCCACTATAACTTAAAACTAAGAATTTAATGTGTTTGAAAATTAAAAATTTATTTTCCATGCATGCCCCTCATAAATCAAATATAACTCATAACTTTTATTAGGAAGAATAAAAATAAGAAAAACTAATAAAAAAGACTTCAAAACTTTGCATTTTAATAAAAAATCACTTAATAACTTTATTTAACGATAAAGACTTGAGAATCAAAAAAAAAAACATTGGCCTAGCGCCTCCCACCAAACCAAAAACCTTTCTTCATCATTACAGCGATCAAGTCTTTGATAAAAATCAAAGATGACACTCCTCGCCACAAGGTCAAATATCTACATCAATTTCTAGGAAATTGGCTTGCCTTAGATACTACAGGATACAACCTTCATCGGTAGGCAAGCTTTTGTTCCAACATCACTCACTTGACCATCCAATATCCTTCAAACAATACTTGGAATTAACTTTAATCTTGCATTGCAAAACATGTCACTTCCATTCACAAACTTGGCCTTTGACAAAGCAAGATAACACAAACACACGTCTAGTACTGTAATCTCGTAAGGTGTATTTTCATGTGTATAATAAATATAAGTGATATATGTAGATTTCACTCGTACCTACTTAAGGCAAAAGAAAAAATATACGTATATACACAGTGTAGTACTGTTACGTTTTATAAATAGTGTAGTAAGTTTCATAAACAGTGTAGTACCGTTAAGGTTCATAAACAGTGTAGTATCGTTAAGTTTCATAAACAGTGTAATAAGTTTCATAAACAGTGTAGTAAGTTTCGTAAACAGTTTGTGTGAGGACGCCAGGTCCTGCACATCAGTTTTTTTTTTTTAAATATTAAAATTATGTCTTTTTCATTAAAATTTAAGTTCTTTCGTCATTTTTATTAAAATTTAAGAGTTTTTCATTAAAATGTAAGTATTTTTCATTAAATAAAGTTATAGCATGGTTTTTTGTTAAAACAAACTTAGCCCAAGCCAAAGTTCTCTTATTTTTATTGGAACTTTCATGAAAGGGGCTTGAGTTAAATTTATTTTAACCAAAAACTATGCTATAACTTTATTTAATGAAAAAGACTTAAATTTTAATGAAAAACTCTTAAATTTTAATAAAAATGACAAAAGAACTTAAATTTTAATGAAAAAGACATAATTTTAATATTAAAAAAAAAACTGACGTGCATGACTTGCGTGTCCTCACGCAAATTGTTTATGAAACTTACTACACTGTTTATGAAACTTATTACACTGTTTATGAAACTTAACGATACCACATTGTTTATGAACCTTAAAGGTACTACACTGTTTATGAAACTTAACGGTACTACACTGTTTATAAACATTAACGGTACCACATTGTTTATGAACCTTAACGGTACTACACTGTTTATAAACATTAACGGTACCACACTGTTTATAAACATTAACGGTACTACACTGTTTATGAAACTTAACGGTACTACACTGTTTATGAACCTTAACGGTACTACACTCTTTATGAAACTTAATGGTACTACGGTACTACACTTTTTATGAACTTTAACGGTACTACACTGTTTATGAAACTTAACGGTACTACACTGTGTATATACGTATATTATTTATTTTGCCTTAAGTAGGCATGAGTGAAATCTACATATATCACTTATATAAATATATATATAAATATATATATATATATTATTTATTATACACATGAAAATACACCTTACGAGATTACAGTACTAGATGTGTGTTTGTGTTATCTTGCTTTGTCAAAGGCTAAGTTTGTAAATGGAAGTGACATGTCTTGCAATGCAAGATTAAAGTTAATTCCAAGTACCGTTGAAGGATATTGGATGGCCAAGTGTGTGTGATGTTGGAACAAAAGCTTGCTTACCGAGGAAGGTTGTATCCTGTAGTATCTAAGGCAAGCCAATTTCCTAGAAATTGATGTAGATATTTGACCATCATTTGTGGCGAGGAGTATCATCTTTGATTTTTATCAAAGAATTGATCGCTGCTATGACGAGGAAGAAAGGTTTTTGGTTTTTGGGGGTATTGGTGGGAGGGAGTTGGGCCAATGTTTTTTTTTTTTTTAATTCTCTAGTCCTTATCATTAAATAAAGTTATTAGGTGATTTTTTTATTAAAATGCAAAGTTTTGAAGTCTTTTTTTTATTAGTTTTCCTTAAAAATAAAAGTTATTATTAAGGATAAAAACAAGAATGAGTTATATTTGATTTGTGCGGGGATGTATGGAAAAGTAATTTTCAATTTTCATACACATTAAATTCTTTGTTTCAAGTTAGTGGATGCCATATATCACACAATGAATGGAAAAGGCAAGTAGGGAAAATCAAATGAAGAAGGTAGCTAAAAGAGTAATGCTATTCATACTATGTTTTTATACCACATTTTCATATCATCTTAGGGGACATTTGATGTAGGCAGCCACATCATTTGAATTAATTAGATTTTTAAATTTAATTCATTATTTAATAAACGAATAATTAAGAAAAACTAATTAATTAAATGATGATTGTGATATACGAGGAGTCTTTCTCCTTCCTTTCCTTGAGTTTTGCAAATTTTTCAAATGATGTGGCTGTCCACATCATATGCCACCTAAGGTGGTATAGAAATGTGGTATAAAAACATGATATGAATAGCATTATAGTAGCTAAAATTCCTCATTTTCCACATCATATATGAGAAATACTAAGGAGACTATCAAAGTGGGACTCTGTACTCTCTGTCATTTCACAGTTGCATGTTAATTCCCGAGCCAACATTATAAATCATTGTGCAAAAAACATGAGGTGGCAGAGAGTACATAGAGAATCCCACTTTTGAATCAGTCTCCTTACCATTCCTCTACATATATTTCAAAAGGAATATCTATCGGTTTAACATACATAAAAAAAATATCATTCATGATCTTCAAATTCCAAGAGCTAATGCTTTGAATTGTCCTTTGGACCCACAAGACAAACTAGAAAGAAACCCATGTTTGAATTTCAGGGGGGTTAATGATAATATATGAAACAACAATTTTGATCAAATTAAGACTAATGCTAAAAAGTAAAGTCAACGATCTTCAATCCTGAAGCCTCGTATCTTTATTGCAGCATGTCTATGTGCGTCCGTGTGTGTGTGCGGAGATTAATAGTTGTAATCAGTACCTTAATTCTATGACATATACGAGTCATACCCTACCCCAACCTTAATATCAACATAAACCATCATTTGAATGAACAGCAGCAAATTCTAAATGCACATTATGGCAAAACAGCAAAAAGAAAGAAATGCTACGATCAGTTCATTAGTAACAGTGACATTAGAAACATACCTTGTTCATTTCACATCATCGATGTAATTGGCCCTTGTAGTGCCATATAATGCAGAGAGAGTGAATGAACACAAGTCCTTGCTGCCTCAAACAAAAATCATTATTCAACATTTAGTTTCACTAAACCAAAGAAAGATATAATGGAACCTTCGCAGAATTGACAACGCAAAGACTTCTACAGTTCTACTATCGCAACAGAAAATAGCAACAATAATACACAGCCATCTTTTACTCCACAAGATCTTTCAGCTTTGCAATAACAATTGTGATGGTACCTTCATCTTGCTATGTAAACCACTTTCAGTTTATAGCATGCATGAGAACTTAGGAACTTTGACATTATCACAAAATTACTCGTATAAATATGATTAACTAATCAATTTTCAGTAAAAAATGGGACCATTCAACTATCTTCCAAGCAGTACCTCCTACTACCTCAACATGCCTTTGCTTAGTTTTCAAGAAACTCCACAATGTGAATAGAGTAGGCTAAGGGAAGAATGGAGGACCTAATGGAAACAATAAAATAGCATATCATCCAACAACGCAGATTGCAGATAACAACAACGAGGGACCTCAACAGCAAAACTTGCATAAGCAGCAAAAAATGGAAACATTCTACCAAATTTAGGGTTTACAAATCAATTACTGACCCTTTTTCAGGTCCTTGTCATTAGAGCTAACTATGTTACTAGAGTCGTGACTTGGAGATGATTTAGCCACAAAATTTTCAGTAGAGTACTTCTTAATTCTCAAGGAAATAAGAACACTTGACACAATTCCTAGTAGAGGAAAAAGGTAAGACCAAATTTGAGATTTCTGAGAGCCAGATGCCGAAGAAACAGCAGCACCAGCCAGGCTGCCAATGGATGTGTTTTGTAAAATCATTGGCATGCATCCAATAACAGTCGGCAGCAGAAAATCCACAACAAACCGAACTTTTGTAGCAGCAAGGGCGTAATTTATAATGTAAGATGGCATTGGCGAGAACCGGGCGAGTAGGACAAACCTCCAACCGTCTCGCTCAACTCCTCTGGATAGGATATTGAAGTACTTGTTCTTCTGGACCCAGTCCATTGCTGAACTTGAGCTCTTGAATATTAACCTGCAAACGGCACAACATCAAAGCAGTCCTAGAACCAATCACTGAAACACACACAAATTTAAACTGCAACCTAATCAACAGAGCATTAATCCCAACAGACTGGCAGGGGGGGAATTAGAGTGGATGCAGCCAGTTGTCACATGAAGAATGTGAGGTCTTGCAAGCAATGCTGCTTACATATTAGCGCACCTCCCAATTATTTTGGTCATGCTATGAGTGGTATTGATACCAGTTCAAGGTATTAATATGCATTCCCCATTGCAGCAGGGAGGTTAATTCTTTCGCGTAGGCCCTCATCTAAATCAAAATTTAAGACAAAATTGTCCTTCACTCGAAATTGAACCTGATTCTCTCGGCAAGCGTTGAACAACTCAACATAATAAAGCTAACAATTTTAACTACATCAAATCCTCTATTACTTAGAAGCTTAGAGCCACCTCTACGAAATCATAAGTTTCCCGGCATTCTCTCACTAAATAGTGAAAAGGGTGTTAGGCATTTTGTGGTGGGTTGATTCCATTTGTAAGTTTGCAATAAAGTTTTCACCTTTCACCCATCACTACAAGAAAAAGCATGTAATTTTGTTTCACAGTAACTGAAAAATGATCACTGTCCAGTGTCTATCAGTTACCAAATATAACAGTGATATTCTATATATTTATATTAAAAGGAGACTAATTTACCCAAATCATTTGTCAAATTGCTCCAACGAAAGGGGAAAGCATTAAAATTTGAGTAATACCTGCCAATGCAGAACGAGAGGGAGGCGCCGAGCAACTTTGCGGCAAAGACGCAGAGGATGGCCGGGAAGAAGCCGAAGAGCATAGAAGCGGCGGCCTCGAAGAAGACGGCGTAGGGCAGGCAGAGAGCGAGAGTTAGAGTGTGGGTCGCAACGTACAGTGGGATGGCCCATACTCCCAGCCGATCGGACAATTCAGCAAACACCTTGAGCAAAGCGTCCTTGTCCAACCCGTAGTGCTTGCTCAGCTCCCTCCCTGTTCCGATTATCGCCACCGCAGCTCCGATTGTCCACCACCTCTTGGCCATTTTCCTTTCTTCCCTACTCTCGTCAACTCTCTCTCTCTGCGGGATACGGAATACTCAGATGAGTCCTGATGGGCCGGACGCAGTTTCATGAAGGCTAATGCATCATATTTGGGCCACTTTCTTTTTGGGCTTCGGCTTCACGTCTTCTATCAATTTTTTTTTTTACAACACTGAATCTATAATCCAAGGTTTTTATGCACTAATGATGGGTTTACTTATATGCAATCCAAGTTGGAATTATTTTTATTCTTGACTTCCTTCCATCTGCTAAAACATTAGTATTGAAATAAAAGAAAGATGAACTTCGGGTTTTACTTTCATGCTACGTAGCATTAAAGGTTACGAGCATTAGATGGTTGGGATTTATAGGACCCCAATAAAAGAAATAATTCAAATGAATCTATGGCATTCAATACTCGTTGCATGAAAGAATTTTCCGTTAACTTCACCTTAAAATCTGTAACCCAATACCTAAAAAGTTAATAATCAAATCAAGTAAAGGAGACTAATGGATATCACTCCAATTACTTCTTCCTCCATGATTCATGGCTTCCTCCCTTCCAACTTCCATGTAATTAAACATATTTTAAGAAAAAAACCACGAGCTGGTGGTTCAATGGTAAATGGTGGATTACGAGACTGTCTTAAAACTAAAAACTGGAGGTCTCGGGTTCGAAACCCGCTGCTGGTGTGGAAGCCAGACTTGTGGCCAGGGGAAGGCTGAAATGCCTTTATGAGTCTTCCCGGCCCCCGGAAGGGGTGGATAACCGTGACTTACCACCAGTTATCTTCTTTTTTTAAAATTGAAAAAAAAAAACCATATTTTAAGAATTGTTGTGGTCTATATTTATCTGACAAAGGGAGAGAGGCCGGCGGCAGAGAAAGAGAGAAAAGAGAGAAAAGAGAGATGTGTGTTTGTAAAATTGTAGAGGAATTGTGTGTGTTTCCCTCCTACATTGCACCTTTATTTATAATAATAATAAGATAAGGATATTCCTTGTTCTCCAAGGAATATGAGATACAATAGGAGAGGATAAACTCTAATCAAATATAATCTAGGATTTACACAGTCACACTTAAACTAGGAATGTTTACAACACTCCCCCTTGAGTGTGTAAATACTCAAGGTAGATTTAGCATAATGCAGAAGTTGATGAAGTCGACTTGTCAGTGCTGATTCCAAGGAACAACGCTTATTCTCAATAAGGTAGGAACTTGCCTAAGTAGTAAGTCTCACTAAAAAACCCTAAGGCTATGGCAAAAACCCGAGTAGGGACAAAATCCATAGTCTAAGGAAAAATACGTGAGAAATGCAAAGTCAAAAGAAACGTCTACAGGACGTCATCAGGGATATGACCAGCCCAATGTGGGTGCCTCGTTAAAACCTAGTTAGGTAGCAAAAACCCAGTGGGAGAAATGCTCCTAATCGTAGGGAAAAAGAGTACATTAAGATCAAGCAAGTATCTACAGGATACTCTCCCTGAGTTTGACATAATTCCAAAGAGAAATAGCAAAGTTACAACTCAGAAAGTTTACGCATACCAATTCCATGAACAAGCTTCTGAAACGTCGTCTTCGGCAGTGATTTGGTGAGGAGGTCGGCCAGATTGTCTTGTGAACGGATTTGCGTGACTTCAATCTTTTGATGCTCTTGTTGTTGATGTGAAAAGAAAAACTTCGGCGCAATGTGCTTGGTGTTGTCTCATTTGATGTAACCCTTCTTGAGCTGTTCGATGCAAGTTGCATTGTCCTCAAAGATCGTCGTCGGGGCATTAACGGCGGGATGAAGATCGTAGGAGCTTCGAATATGGCCCACTACTGCTCTCAACCAAAAGCATTCCCGAGTTGCTTCATGTAAGGCGAGAATTTCAGAATGGTTAGACGAAGTGGCAACTAAGGTCTGTTTAGTTGACCTCCAAGATATTGCAATGCCTCCAATGGTAAAGACATAACTCGTTTGAGAATGCGCCTTGTGCGGATCAGATAAGTATCTAGCGTTGGCATAACCAACAAGGCGAGAATCAACTTGAGGAGCACAAGGTGCGGCACTACTCGAGGATTCTTAGGGATAGAACAAGCCCAAATCCGTAGTACCCTTAAGGTAACAGAAAATGTCTTTCATGCCAGTCCAGTGTCTGCGTGTTGGTGCATTACTGTATCTTGCCAAAAGATTAACAGCGAATGAGATGTCGGGTCTAGTGCATTGAGCTAAGTACAATAAAGCGCCTATCGCACTTAGATAAGGAACTTCAGGCTCCAAAATCTCTTCATCATCCTCATTCGGACGGAAGGGATCTCGTTTTGCATCTAGCGTACGAACGACCATAAGAGTACTCGAAGACTTCGCTTTATCCTCGTTAAAGCGGCGCAACACCTTCTGGGTGTAGTTTGATTGATGTACTAGGATTCCATTTGAACAATGCTCTATCTCGAGATAGAGACAGTATCGAGTCTTACCTAGATCTTTTATCTCAAATTCCGACTTCAGGTGCGAAGCAGTTCTCTCGAGCTCTTCAGGAGGTCCAATGAGATTCATGTCATCGACATATACTGCAACAATCGCAAATCCGGAATGTGACTTCTTAATGAACACATAAGGGCATAATTCGTTGTTCACATATCCCTAACTAGTCAAATACTCACTCAGACGGTTATACCATATTCTTCCGGATTGTTTCAAACCGTAGAGTGAATGCCTCAGCCGAATTGAGAGCGTGTTCCGGGGTTTGGAAATATTTGAACCAGTCAATGTAAGTCCTTCGGGAACTTTCATATAAATTTCCGTATCAAGATCCCCATAGAGATACACGGTTACTACGTCCATCAGCTGCATATCCAGTTTTTCGGAAACTACCAAACTGATAAGGTAGCGAAAAGTAATCACATCCATAACGGGTGAACAAGTTTCGTCATAGTCAATCCTGGGGCGTTGTGAGAAGCCTTGTGCAACAAGACGAGCTTTGTAACGCACAATTTTGTTCTTCTCATTACGCTTCCGAACGAAAACCCATTTGTAGCCAACGAGCTTCACATGTGGAGGAGTAGGAACTACAAGTCCAAACACCTTACGTTTCGCAAGCGAATCGAGTTCGACTTGGATTGCTTGTTTCCAGTTTGACCAATCAGCTCTACGTCGACATTCATCAACGGAACGCGGTTCAATGTCATCGCTCAACATGATCTCAGTAGCTACTACAAATGCTAATGCATCGTCGACAATCATCTCATTTCTACACCACACATAATCTAAGCTAACATAATATATCGAAATCTCATGATTCTCGGAAGGAGGATTCGTCTCTTCAAGGACGTTTCCATAATCTAGAATTTCTTCATGAGTTGGGTAGAATGAGTAAGCGATAGTCGGATTCACGGTAGGTTCTTCAGGACCTTGTGCCGTGGTTTTCCTCTTCCGGGGGTTTGAATCCTTTGAACCAAGGGGTCTGCCACGCTTTTGCGTAGGGGCAGATGATTGGCTAGTCGCTAATGTACGTGGATCACCAGAATTGGCGTCCTGGGCTTCCAGGAGGGCAGTCCGTCGTACATTTGGTACATCTATCTTTGCAGGTGTATTCGCAGCTGGAATATGTGATCTTGTCACGCGTGCTAGATTGGTGAAAGCATCTGGCATGCTCTGAGCTATGTTCTAAAGATCTAATATGAGCTGCACTTCAGTTTCAGACTGAGCGGTGCGAGGAACTAAATGAGACAAAATAGGAGTCATCCACGATAATTCACGTCATTCTTCAGGAACGTTGACGTTCTTATCTCCCTCTAACGACAGGAAGACTGTCTCATAGAAGTGACAATCCGCAAAACGAGCGGTAAACAGATCGCCTGTCAAAGGTTCTAAGTAACGAATAATCGAAGGAGAATCATATCCGACATAGATTCCCATCATTCGCTGAGGCCCCATTTTTGTACGTAAGGACGGCGAGATCGGCACATATACCGCACAACCGAAAACGTGCAAATGCGATATGTCGGGTTTGCATCCAGTAACCAACTGAAGGGCACTAAATGGTTGTGTCGCAATAGGCCTCAGGCGGACCAACTTTGCTGCGTGCAATATTACATGGCCCCAAGTAGGGATCGGGAGCTTGGTACGTATGACCAACGATCGAGCAATCATTTGTAAGTGCTTAATGAAAGCCTTTGCCAGGTCGTTATGGGTTTGAACATGGGGTACATGATGTTCAACTTCAACCCCAATGGACATGCAATAGTCATCAAAAGTTTTAGATGTGAATTCTCCAGCATTATTCAATCGAATAAATTTGATTGGGTAATTAGGGTGGTGAGCCCTGAGCTTGATAACCTGAGCCAATGGTTTGGAGAATGCAGCGCTCCTTATGGACAACAAGCACACATGTGACCAACGTGTGGAAGCGTCAACCAAAACCATAAAATATCTAAATGGTCCGTAGGGAGGTTGAATCGGTCCACAAATGTCCCCCTGAATCCGTTGTAGACAAATGGGAGGATTCGAACGAATCTTGTCATAAGAAGGCTTAGTAATAAGCTTTCCCATTGAACATGTTTGACATGTGATTCCTTGGATCGAACCTAACCTTCTGGTTAGTGGATGCCCGTGTGAAGATATGAGGATACGACGCATCGCTATTCGTCCAGGATGTCCCAAACGGTCATGCCAAAGTGTAATTTCGTGCGCGGTCCTAGTAGTAGGGCCGGCCACATAGTGGCATTCTATGGGGCGTATGGTCGTAGTATACAGACCACTCGGGATACGCTTCATCTTCTCTAGAATACACTTTTGGCCATTCGTAGGAAGTTATGCACAGAAATTCAACTCTGTTTTCTACATGGGTTTCAGTGTGGTAATTATTATCTCTAATGTCCTTGAAACTTAGTAACGTTCTGCCGGAACGTGGAGAATAGAGTGCCTCAGCAATGGTCAAGATTGTACCATTGGACAACATTATACGTGCCTTACCGTATCCTTCTATCAGGTTGGATGAGCCTGAGAGGGTTGTCAGAGGTGCATTCTTAGGTATGAAGTTAGTGAAATAGATGCATTCACGCAAAACAGTGTGCGTGGTTGCACTATCTGCCAGACAACTAACTTTCCCACTAGTCACCTAGAATGAAAAATTAATTTGAATCGGTCACATGCATAAAAGTTTATAAAAACAATTATCAATTCAAAATAATTTCATTTATTCAAGGATTAAAACTTAATATCCAAAACAAATCGCCAACTAATAATCCAAAACATAAAGGAAAATTGTTCAAAAATCAACCAAAAACAAGGGGGGTTCGGCCACTAGGTGGAATTCGGCCCCGTATGTCTTATTTCAACTAAAAAATAAGTCTATGTCTAAGATTCTAATCTTCCATAGGAGTGGTATCCTCTTGAAAGTCAGAAACCTCCATCTTTGTAGTCTCCGGTTCGTCCACTTGCATGAAGTTTGATTCAAACTTCCTACGACGAGAATGATATTCATCTACAACCTTCTTGGGAGCTCGGAAAACACGGGACCAATGGTCATTTGAACCACAGCGATAACACATATCGTCATCCATGGTTTTAGGTGCTTTGCCCGGGGCATTGGGAGCGAGGTTTGAGCGCTTCTGGGCGTTGTTTCCTCCCTTGGATGGGCCTTGGCTCTGTTGACCTTGGTGGGATGGCTTATCGCCGCCCTTACTACGCCTCTTTTGGCGTTTTAAGTGTTGGTTATTGCTATAATGTGCTTCAGGCACAACAGTAGCCTCAGTAGGTCGAGCTTGATGATTCTTCATCAACAGCTGGTTCTGATTTTCAGTAAGAAGTAAAACAGAGATCAAATCTGAGAACTTGGTGAACTTCTGAGTTCTATATTGTTGCTGCAGGATAATATTAGAAGCAGAGAATGTCGAATAGGTTTTCTCCAAGAGATCATCTTCGGTCAAAGTTTCATTGCAAAACTTGAGAAGTGATCGGATTCGACAAACTTCAGAATTATATTCATTCACAGACTTAAAGTCTTGGAAGCGCAAGTGATGCCGGTCGTGTCTTGCTTCAGGCAAGAATATGTCTTTTTGGTGATCAAAGCAATTAGCCAAAGCGACCCATAATGCACGTGGATCCTCCTCAGCAAGATATTCAGTTTGCAGAGCGTCATGGATATGTCTTCGGATGAAGATCATAGCAGTGGCTTTTTCAGCTTCGCCAACAGGTTCATTTGTTGCTTTTTCAATGGCAGGACGCAAGTTCTTTGCAGTGATGTGGAGCTTCACATCTTGAACCCACTTAAGGTAGTTCCTTCCAGATACCTCCAAAGCGGTGAAGTCAAGTTTGTTCAAATTTGACATGTTCCTATCCCAACATGGATGGACAAGATGTGGTTAGTGTAATGGAGAAAGAATCAATCCATTCACGTAGGAGTAGAACATACAGGTTCTAATAGACATGTACTGGTTTAATTTTGCATGAAAAACTTCGGGATTTCATGGGTGTTATGTTTAAGTGAAAACTTCAGGTTTTCAAACAAGGCATGTTTATAAGAAACTTCAGGTTTCAAAGTAATCATGAGCTTCATGTTCATATATTCCTGCAGGCAAACACAAATATATATGCAAACAAATATGCAACAAGTATATACACAAATATATCTTTTAGGTGTATAATTATAATTGAATTTTAATTTATTTGGACTTCGGGCCAAATTAAAGTGTGGGTGAAAAAATATAAAACCCATTGAGTCTAAAATAATTTAGACGAATAAAATTCGGGGCCCAAAAAAAAAATTAAGCCAAGGGTGGCTTGAAAAAAATGGTGCCGTGTGGCCTAGGCCCATAATTTGGGCTAGGGAGGGTCTCGGGTGATCTGTGGGCTCACGGGGAGATATGGGCTGCTATGTGCAGCCCAAATTTTTTTTTTTTCGTGGGCCGCTTCAGGCGAGCCTAAAATTTTTTTTTTTTCGGGCTGGGCCGCTGTATGCGAGCCCAGAAAACATTTTTTTTTTCTTTTCATTAATTCAATTAGATGCATATATAATTCAATGAATCACAAATTTACTTGGATGCATATGTAAAATAATATTTTCAATGCATGTACATATGTATGATTCAATTCATAACAAATATCAAATTCACATAATTTCAACAATTATGGTTATGAGGCAGACACAATTTATGTAGAATCTAAAATACGTTAAACGTAAAGTTGGGTCATGCATCATGGTGAATGTTCATGCTATCAGGGCTGCGAAATATCGAGTTAAAAGCCGTTGTTTTGAAAGAACCTGATTGCGTGATGATATGGATGAACTGGTTTGATGCAGAAAAATTTTCTCCAACGTCAGATTCCTAAGCGCAGCGGTAGGAGCGTGCTGATAACGTGTTGTGGTCTATATTTATCTGACAAAGGGAGAGAGGCCGGCGGCAGAGAAAGAAAGAAAAGAGAGATGTGTGTTTGTAGAATTGTAGGGGAATTGTGTGTGTTTCCCTCTTACATTGCACCTTTATTTATAATAATAATAAGATAAGTATGAGATATAATAGAAGAGGATAAACCTAATCAAATCTAATCTAGGATTTACACAGTCACACTTAAACTAGAAATGTTTACAACAAGAATGTCATTTTTAAAAGAAAAAAAAACATTTCATTTCTGGAAAACAATCGGAACAATTAAAATTCGCCTTTAATTATTCGCATTTTCATTTCAATTTTATTTAATGAATGTGATATTTTTCACATTTAGATTTACTAAAGAGTTTCAAATTTGTATAATGGTTCGTCATGACAACGGCAAAACGGATAGAACGCACAAAGACAATTACTTTTGAGAATAAATAGTAAATATCATTGACTGAGCTTGCCTGAACAATGGCAAATGGGTGGGAGTGCTCTGGTAAACTGGTCGGGCAATTGGCACCGACATGTGTCGTATTTACCAATTTGCAGGACTTGGCTTTCAGTCCTTTTCCTTGAACACCTTTGTGATGAGTAATTTTCATTCAACTTGAACACCTGAACACATGCGTTTCCACTCGGCTAGCCTGGTCAAAGACAGAATGATCGATCCACTTGAAGAAAAACAAATGATATTCAACACGTTTCGTTTCATGGCTGTACTGTTTTGTACTGTGTTTTTCCAGAGCCGACGAGACCGGATTGGTGGATGAGATGTTGATGAAGCTTTTTGTATGTGTGGTAATGCTAGTGTGCATTTGCGTGACTCAATGACAACTTCCTTCTTATTAAGCTTCAAAACAATCTCCCCGCACATAGTATTTGGTTCATCGTATCAAAAGACTTTTATGTAGAAAGATATTTATACTCATTTATATTTGTAAGTTCACATGATAAGCGTTGTAAAATCATATGTCGGTGATTTATACTTATTTATATTTGTGAGTTCACGCGATAAGTATTGTAAACTCATACATAGAAATTAAAAATACGTTCCCATCATGTGATAAGTGTTGTAAATTCGTACGTGAAAATAAGAATATATTAAGGTAATACCAAAAGCTCTTCCTTTATATATGTAAAATCAAAATAAAATAGTTGGATCCACCAAGATAACACCATGAGAAGTTGTATATTGACTCCCCATGTTAGTTTATTGTCTCTTATCTTTTCTAATATTAATTATTTGTTATGGGTGAAGGTTTCTAATGTTTAGTTGGGTCGTACTTCTTGTTCCATCAAACTTAACGAAGTATACGTTTACTCTAACAAAATGAAACAGAAGTGTTTCTTCTGGTGGGTTGAGACACCTATATTGACATTGTTTTAGTGCAAAATTCTGCACGGACAATTTTGGAAATGCAGGCTGGAACGTAGGCCTTGCTAACTTTGCTTGACTTGCAAGTTGAGGAGAGACTATAATTATAATACAAGACAAGCGAGCCCTAAAATCATAAACATATGATAATTAAGAATTTATATGTCATGTGAGGAGATAGAGAGTTAAATATAGAGTGTTATAGACCGAGTGATACTTGAGTTTTGGTTCATTTTTAATCAAAACAGGTAAGTTTTGTTAAACTTGACATTTGTAGAGTGGTTTGTTATGTTTCATTGGTGAAAGCACCAAATTTGTAAAAAATCTATAGCGCGTGAGGAAAAGATGAAGGTATAGTAAGAGAAGAACCACCATGCATGTGAAATCCCGTTCCTGGATTTCACTGTTATAATCTACGTATTTGTATTATTAAGATTTTATATTATTTTTCGGGAATTTGTATTAATTTATTTGAATTTGGATTTTATTAAACTAGTTACGAAGTTTAAAGTTTGGAAATTAATTATTTAAAATTCGTAGACCGTTCGAGGTCACAATTTATATTTTCGAATAGGGCTCGATCTCACGAACGCGTAAGCGTAAACCGTTCGTGAAACGAAGCTATAACGAAGAAATTGGAGACGTTTTGGTTATAAAAATAAAAAAAAATAAATAAAGAAAAAGAGGAAGGACTGGATGCTGCCAGGTGGCAGCAGGAGAGAGAAGAAGATGAGGTTGCGGGAGAGAAAAGGAGGGGAGGAGTGACCAATGAGGAAGGATAGCAAGGAGGAAAAGGAGGGAGGAGAGAAGGTGCAATACCCTGAAAAATTTAAGTATATGAGTTTGATATTTATAATTATGAATATGTGGAGAAAATCGAAAATAAATCGATTTATGGTTATGAAAAATTTAATTGAGAAATTTTAAAATTTTATTACCGAAAATTATTATAATTTACGTCGTAAAATATATCGATAAGTGAAAAAATGAAAATGGCCTAGTTGGTTTTACTTAATTATATGAGGACGTATTTTATACTCATACGTATTAAATTATTTCTTGTTAAACGCATTAGCGAAAACCGTTCGTGAAATAGAGCTATAACGAAGGAGTTATTAATGTTTAAAGTTAAGGACATTTTGATAATTTTCCTTCATTCTAGAAGGCTCAAGATTTTTGGAGCAAAATCTGGGAAGCCACGTGTGTGGCCAAGATTGAAGGAAATGAGAGAAATGGACGGTGGAGATGGAAAATGAAGGAGAGAAAAGGGGGAAACCTGACCAATGAGAGAGGGGGATGAGAGGAATGGACCAATGAGAAGAGAGAACAAGGAGGGGAAATGAGAGAAAATGAAGTGCACCGGATCCTTTGACCCGATTCCTACGTGACCCGATTTGGTTTATAGTTGAATTTTCGACGAGAAATCGTCGATTTTTCTGGCGAATTGACCGACAACACCACTTTCAATCGACCCCACGACCCTCCCTCTACCATTTCCACCCCAAACCCGACGAGATTTGGTTTCATTTCGCGAAGAATAGCACTGGTGGGTGCGACGGGTCTCATGGCGGCGATCTGCCATTCCTGAAGCAAAATCAGTCAACCACCACCACCCTCAGGTGTCTCTTGAGCCCAGGAACAAACCCCAAACAAGTTTGGGGGAGGCGGAGCTTCGAATTCGACGGATCGAGGTTCACCCACTTTCGGGGTTTCCGGCGATCCAAGGGTGATTTGAGGTGTTTCCTAGCCGAATTGGCCTTCGACCTAGGTATGAAAGTTGTTCCTCTCATGAACTCCACTTGCCTGCAAAATTTGGTAATTTTTAGAGTTGGTCGGAAAATTGGGTTTCCTTTCGTCGGATACCGTCACCCGCGGCGGCACGTGGCCAGTGGGCTGACCCTGCCTTTTCATGCAAATTTTGATATTTTTAATCCGTAATTGGTACCTATGTGTTGTGATTCGATTGTGAAAGTTAATGTTGAATATTTCCATTATTAGAATATTTTCAGAAATTGATAAAACAATGAATGGTGAACTACGAAGGACTTGATCCTGCATCAAGGGTATGTAGGCAGTTTAACAGGGGTTAGATGCAGCCTTATATAATTGAGATTAATCTTTTGTTGGAAATTTGAGGGAAGAAAAGAAATTATGGTGAATAAATTGAAAATTAAATCTTATGTTTTTGGTAAGTAAATTTTGGGTTTAGATTTTGTGAGTGATAAGGAAATTTAAATAAAGAATTGTGATTAATGGTAGTTAATTAAACAAGAGTTTAAGTTTGGCCTATCATTGCAATTATTTTTTGAAATAAAAAATTTCGGGTCAGGGCGTTACAAAATGGTATCATAGCAAATGATCATGTCTTGCAATGTGAGAAATCATTGAGTTATGGATGTGAATTATGAATTTTATTGATATTGCATTACTTTATAAATTTTATGAATAATGATGAATTTATGTGAAAGTATATCTATTGTGAATTACAATGAATTGAATTGAATAGGGGTGGAAATTTTTTAAAATGTCATATTTCATGTTATAGCCTCAAAGATGAGCAATTGATTAAAGTCTCGTATTAATCTTGAATTGGGTTGATATTATGTTATGCTTTATGAAAATTTTGAACGTTAGGATGATTGTGAAATTGTGACAAGTAGATGGAAATGTCATATTATACCTGTGCAATTGAGAAATGTTGAATTGGGCGAAAAGGCCCGTGGATGTTGAATTGGGCGAAAAGGGCCCGTGGATGTTGAATTGGGTGAAAAGGCCCGTGGATGTTGATTTGGGCAGAAAAAGCCCGTGGATGTGGGATTGGGCGAAATGACCCATAGAATGTGGAGAAATGGTTGAACGGGCACAAAGGCCCAATGTTTTTGGGAGAAAGCTTCGTGTGTGGGCTGCGAGAATGAATTATGAATGGGATAAGTATGTGTGGGAAGGTATATTTGCAAGGTATATTACGACCTTTCCAGTTTATTAGTCACTTATTGGGATAAAACAAAAAGGTGATGTTGATATTTATTTTGCCAATGTGTATGGCTAGAATTCCTGACATTTATTCTGACAATAAATGTGGCTGGGAATATAAGCATATGGGTGAGAATCATGATGATTTATTTGTGGTTTTTCTTATTTTGAGTTGAATAAACTCGTAGACTGAGGTTAAGATTTTATTCACTATAAATAGAATGGTGGGAGTAATTCTAATCCTTTTTTCCGTTAATCGATGGTAGAAATCATTGTTTTGCCAATGATGATTATGGCCAGAAATTTTAAAATCTTATGGCTAATGATCATTACGGTTGGAAATTTTAATATTTATGAAAGTCATGATGATTTTACAAAAGGGAATGAAATCACTAACTAAGGCTATGATTGGTTTAATATATAGGGGTGAAAGAATGAAGGAAATAACTTTAATTTAGCTATTGTGTCACTCTGATAAAGTTTGCCCCCTTGTGTGGCAAGTGTAACATTTTTGGTTAGTTTGGTTGCCAAAAATCAAGAGTTGTCATTGTTGGATTCGATATGGTGAACAGAACTTATGACTCGCCCATTTTCTCATGATTGTGTGATTAATAAGGTTTAATTTCGTTGGCCGATAGAGTCGTGATTTATATAAAAAAATTTCTTTGGTTAATGGAATGTGAGTTGTGCCTGAGAAGTGTGAGTCGCCAATTTATTCAATCAGTGACTGTGCCTTGAAGTAAGTTAAAAAGAGAAACAATTGAAAGAAAGATTGGAAAAGATAAGGTTTTTAAGTTTACTATGGTTAGTCGGTTTATTTGTGGATATGAATGAAATCATAGAATGAGATTCTGATTTCGTTCAATATTGACGGTAATGCGGATTGGTTTTAAATATTTTGGCCTTACTCAGTGATTGAAATCTCGGGGACGAGATTTATTTTAATGGGGGTCGAATGTAACACCCTGAAAAATTTAAGTATATGAGTTTGATATTCATAATTATGAATATGTGGAGAAAATCGAAAATACATCAATTTATGGTTATGAAAAATTTAATTGAGAAATTTTAAAATTTTATTATCGGAAATTATTATAATTTACTTCGTAAAATGTATCGATAAGTGAAAAAGATGAAAATGGCCCTAGTAGGTTTTACTTAATTATATGAGGACGTGTTTTATACTCATACATATTAAATTATTTCTTGTTAAATGTGGATAGAGCTCGGTCCTACAAGCACGTAGGCGAAAACCGTTTGTGAAACAGAGCTATAGTGAAGGAGTTATTAACGTTTAAAGTTAAGGAAATTTTGGTAATTTTCCTTCATTCTAGAAGGCTCTAAATTTTTGGAGCAAAATCTGGGAAGCCATGTGTGTGGCTAAGATTGAAGGAAATGAGAGAAATGGACGGTGGAGATGGAAAAGGAAGGAGAGAAAAGGGAGGAACCGGACCAATGAAAGAGGGGGATGAGAGGAATTGACTAATGAGAATAGAGAACAAGGAGGGGAAATGAGAGGAAAGAAGTGCACCAGATCCTTTGACCCGGTTCCTGCGTGACCCGACCCGGTCTCTGGGTGAATTTTCAACAAGAAATTGTCGATTTTTCCATTGAATTGACCGACACCACCAACTGTACTCGATCCCACGACCCTCCCTCTACCATTTCCACCCCAAACCCGACGAGATTTGGTTTCATTTCGCGAAGAATAGCACCGGTGGGTGCGACGGGTCTCATGGCGACGATCTGCCATTCCTGAAGCAAACTCAATTAACCACCACCACCCTCAGGTGTCTCTTGAGCCCAGGAACAAACCCCAAACAAGTTTGGGGGTGGCGGAGGAATTCAACGGATCGAAGTTCACCCACTTTCGGGGTTTCTGGCGGTCCAAGGGTGATTTGAAGTGTTTCCCAGCCGAATTGGCCTTCAGCCCAGGTATGAAAGTTTTTCCTCTCATTGAACTCCACTTGCCTATAAAATTTGGTAATTTTTAGAGTTAGTTGGAAAATTGGGTTTCCGTTCGTCGGAAACCGCCACCCGCGACGGCCCGTGGCCAGTGGGTTGACGCTGCCTTTTCATGAAAATTTTGATATTTTTAATCTGCAATTGGTACCCATGTGTTGTGATTCGATTGTGAAAGCTAATGTTGAATATTTCCATTATAAGAATATTTTCGAAAATGGATAAAACAATGAATTGTGAACTACGAATGGCTTGATCCCGCATCAAGGGTACGTAGGTAGTCTAATAGAAGTTAGATGCAGCCTAATAATTGAGATTAATCTTTTGTTGGAAATTTGAGGGAAGAAAAGAAATTATGGTGAATAAATTGAAAATTAAATCTTATGTTTTTGGTCAGTAAATTTTGGGTTTAGATTTTGTGAGTGATTAGGAAATTTAAATAAAGAATTGTGATTAATGGTAGTTAATTAAACAAGATTTTAATTTTGGCCTATCACCACAATTATTTTCCGAAATAAAAATTTTCGGGTCGGGGCGTTACAGAATGAGGGGAACCCGGACACTCCCTTGACCCGACCCATTTTCTGGGTGAGATTTTGACGAGAAATCATCAATTTTTCCAGTGAATTGTACCGTGCCACTACCTGGAAATTCCTCCCCGACCTCTCCTTTTCCATTTACACCAAAAACCCAATCAAATTAACCCCGATTTAAGGAAGAACGGAACTCGCCGATTCCGTGGGTGTCCCGACAGAGAACCGTCAATTCTGCAAGTTCCGACCACCACCACCACCAAAGCACTCCTCTTGAGACCAGGAACCAAGCCCAACCAAGTTTGGTGGTATTAGAGCATCAATGGAGCCAGATCGACAACCACCCAAATCGAGGGTTTCCGATGGTTCTAGGGATTTTCCGGCCACTTCCTGCCTGAACTAGGCTTTGTCCCAGGTATGAAAGTTGTTCCTCTCATTAAGATCTTCATTCTTGTAAAATTTGGGAATTTTTAGAGTTTGTTGGAAAATTTGGGTTCCGTTCGCTGAAAACCGCCACCGTTGGCGGCGCGTGCAGCGGTGGACCGACGATGTCTTTCTAAGTCCAATTAGATGCCCTGATTTCATGTTTGATATCCGAATAATGTGATTTTATTATTTGAACCTATCTTCATTATGATACATCACTTGATCATTATACGAGTCGATGATCCGACCGTTGGATTGTCTCCAAACCTTAATGCGTTATAGCACATAATATTTGAGGACATTAGAAACTAACGGATTGGGAATCCAACGTACAGATCTTCCCGAATTGAATTTCTAAGTTTGTAAAACTAATTGTTGACCGCCACCTAATTCTAGAAATTGGCGGAGATCCGACCGTCGGATCTCGATGAGAATTTGTTATGTTGTTCTATTAGCATAATGTGGATCTTAGGAAGTTACGGATCTGAAATACGATGTGCGGATCTTGCGGATTAAATTACTAGGGTTTGGACCCCCACCGTTGACTGAGAGTTGACTTTTGGTCAATAGGTCTTGAATCATTTGAATTACCAAAATTAGTATTACTAAAGACTCAGTGAGGCTTTGCGGACTTGTCTCGGTGAGTGACTTTAATATATGTGATATGGTTACTACCCTGTTTCTTATATTAGTATCCTTTGTGGATATGACTTGATTTCATAAATGTGTTTTCTATTAAAATGTGATTTTTATAATTGGCCATCAATCTGTTTTTATTAAATGTGATTTGATTCATGGATTGGAAATATTTGTGAAAAAATGATTTGAAGCGCATATTGAAATGTTTGTTAAACTGAGGGCTAGTAGGGGACCGTTACCCTAGTGTCACGAGGTTAGGTGACACCGAGTTTGCACTATGTAGCAGTGGTATACGGATGGTCCTTCTTGGTTAATCCGCGTTAGGGGACCATACTATTTATGGATCGCGCTTGGTTAATCCGCATTGGGTGATCCTTATGGCCATGTATACTTAGGAGTGATCATGCTTGGTTAATCTGCGTTGGGTGATCACTGCCTAACAGTTCCATAGGTGTGACTCTGCTTGGTTAATCCGCATTAGGGGGTCACTACCTACTTGGTTATCTTGGTCCTGCTTGGTTAATCCGCGTTAAGGGACCATACTATTTATGGATCGTGCTTGGTTAATCTGCGTTGGGTGATCTTTATATCTTAAGTATGGCCATACACACTTAGGGGTGATCATGCTTGGTTAATCCGCGTTAGGTGATCACTTCCTAACAGCTGTATGAGTGACTCTGCTTGGTTAATCCGCATTGGGGGGTCACTGCATACTTGGTTACTTTCTCAGGGGTGGCTCTACTTGGTTAATCCGCTTTGGGGGGCCACTTCTTGTTTGGTTACTTATGTATGCTTCGGTTGAACTGCGTCCTTCTAGCCCTAGATTTTAGTGTATTTATGAACGATAGTTTTTTAGAATCTTTGTGGTTTGAATTGGAAAAGCTGTTGGATGTCTGGGTGACTCATTCAGAGTTTTTTTTAGAGACTTAAACTATGTTTTCATAATTACAAACTTATATTTGAGATTTATAAACTATGATCGATGGTCTTTCTTTTTATTAATTATCACATACGTGTATTATTGTCACTTACCCGAGCTTCGCAGCTTATCAGAGTTCTGGTTTGCCAGTGCACCATTCCTATGATGTAGGCACTAATTTTACATGCGACAGGTCTGGGTAGATTACAAGAAACCGCTTGATATTTTGGTTCCGTTGAGTGGTCCGGAACCCGTTATGGTTGGATTCCGTTGAGTGGTCCGGAATCCTTACTCTTGCATATTTCCAAAAGGTTAGTTTAGAACCCTAGATTCGAGTGAATGAGAATTATCCACAATAGACCTTGTGTTTACAAATTAGATTTATCATGTTATTACTTGGAATCCAGGTAGAGAATTATGTTGAATTCTTTTATTAAATCTCGTGAATTGATATGTGATCTTGTTGATCGATTAACGTAGTTAAATGTTCATATGGTGCATCTCGGATTCTTAGGATTGATTAATTGGAGTGATTGTGGAATGACGTTGGATATGACTGTTATTATTATGATTATTTTAATTGATTAATGTGGCTTGAGAATAATATTGTGCTTCGTTGGTTATTTGATATGTTACATGCTGTGGGTGAAGGTATCATGTTGGAAACATAGTGATGTATATGAAGGATGGAATGGAAACCTCGAATGTCATGTGGGTTAGTTAGGTAGCCCCGAACCTAGTAAATTCATGCTTGTTAAGTTTCTATACTTGATTGAGGAATGCTGTACTTTTCGATTTGAACGTACTATGATAAACATCGAAGTGTAAAGAATAGTGAACTGCAAATGGCTTGATCCTTATTTAGGGTACGTAGTGTCACATCCCAGCCCGGGGTCCACCACATCCTGGGCACGTCTCCGTCGTAGCACGATATTGTCCGCTTTGGGCCCTGACCATGCCCTCACGATTTTGTTTCTGGGAACTCACACGAGAACTTCTTAATGGGTTACCCATCATGGGAGTGCTCTCGCGCGCTACTCGCTTAACTTCGGAGTTCCAATGGAACCCGAAGCTAGTGAGCTCCCAAAAAGCCTCGCGCTAGGTAGAGATGGGAATATACATATAAGGCTCATAAAATCCACTCCTCTGGTCGATGTGGGATCTCACAATCCACCCCCCTTAGGGACCCGACGTCCTCATCGGCACACACGCGGCCAGGGTTAGGCTCTGATACCAAATTGTCACATCCCGGCCCGCGGTCCACCATATCCCGAGCACGCCTCCACCGTAGCATGATATTGTCCGCTTTGGGCCCCGACCACGCCCTCACGGTTTTGTGTCTGGGAACTCACACGAGAACTTCCCAGTGGGTCACCCATTTTGGGAGTGCTCTTGTGCGCTACTCGCTTAACTTCGGAGTTCCAATGGAACCCGAAGCCAGTGAGCTCCCAAAAGGCCTCGCGTTAGGTAGAGATAGGAATATACATATAAGGCTCACATGATCCACTCCTCTAGGTGATGTGGGATCTCACAAATTGTCACATCCCAGCCCGGGCTCCACCACATCCTGGGCTCGACTCCACCGTAGCACGATATTGTCCGCTTTGGGCCCCGACCACGCCCTCAGGGTTTTGTTTCTGGGAACTCACACGAGAACTTCCTAGTGGATCACCCAACATGGGAGTGCTCTCGCGCGCTACTCGCTTAACTTCGGAGTTCCAATGGAACCCGAAGCCAGTGAGCTCCCAAAAGGCCTCGCGCTAGGTAGAGATGGGAATATACATATAAGGCTCACAAGATCCACTCCTCCGGGCGATGTGGGATCTCACAATCCACCCCCCTTAGGGGCCCGACGTCCTCTTTGGCACACTCGCGGCCAGGGTTAGGCTCTAATACCAAATTGTCACATCCCGGCCCGGGCTCTACCACATCCCGGGCTCGACTCCACCGTAGCACGATATTGTCCGCTTTGGGCCCCAACCACGCCCTTACGGTTTTGTTTCTGGGAACTCACACGAGAACTTCCCAGTGGGTCACCCATCATGGGAGTGCTCTCGCATGCTACTCGCTTAACTTCGGAGTTCCAATGGAACCCGAAGCCAGTGAGCTCCCAAAAGGCCTCGCGTTAGGTAGAGATGAAAATATACATATAAGGCTCACATGATCCACTCCCCTAGGTGATGTGGGATCTCACACGTAGGCAGTCTAACGAGGAGGTTAGATGCAACCATAAAGTGTACGAAAAATACTATGAGATTCGAATCTTGAGCTATGCTTTGTACATATCCCGAAGGCGAGATATGTTAGATGTACGGATATTTGGTGACATCACGCGTCGATTATGGACGTATGTCGGGATCGGAGTGTGACAATGCAACTGATAGATTAAGTTTGCAGCACATGATAAGATTGGAATGCTTTGTTTTTGTCAAATTCCCATTGACAAGCTTCTCTAAGTAAGACGAGAATGTGACAATACAGGAAAATACGTACGATTAGTAAGTTAAATAGTTAATTATTAGGGGAAAAGAAATTGATGAGAATCGAACCCACACTAGATTTAAATATGATTGTTTTTTGTCACGGCGATCAAGCGGCACCTGCGAAAGTAGGTAAGATTTAAGAATTCCTTGTAGTGTGGATAGTTTATATTTCAAGCGTAAAGGTACATCTTCAGAATTTTGTTGAAGTTTTCAAAGTTGAGTGCATGCCAAGTGCCAACAAAGAAACACAAATCCTTGTCGTACGCAACCTAATTAATTTTAATTCTAAGTTATATCGAGGTAGCTGAAAGGGGAATCCACAATCCAGCAGTTTGTTAGTTAAAGTGAGACTCCTCTGGATACAAATTTGAACAACCGTGCATATATTTTTATCGAAGTGTTACCATTTGCTTAAAATATTGTCTAACCATGTGTACGTCGCATATATTTTTTCTTTTTTCTTTTTATGAAGTAAGCGCGATATTTTATTGATAACCAACGCATTACATAAGATCATAGTTGAGGAGGTCCTGAATGAGATCAGGAGGATCTTTTAACCATACAAATTCATTACCAATGGAAATGGCAAACTTAGCTAATCTATGGGCAACCCCATTACAAGTTCTTGGCACATGCACAAATTGGACTAGGGAAACCAACTCCACCACAGACCTGACATCCTCTGCTAGCAAACCAAACTCGGACAAACCCCAAAAGTAGTTGTTGATAGCAGCAATAGCAAGCTCAGAATCACTCTCCACAATAACCTGAACTGATAAGATGCAGTCGTTTGAATTTAACACGTGATAATCTCTTCTAACTACAAATGTTTATAAAAATCATTTTTGAACTCTATTGCAAGCATAAAATTAGCCGATTTGGGATTATACTCGAAGGAGGATTCTCTCCCTTTCTTTCTTATCTTATTTCAACGGTTACGGTTAAGTCATATCAATATCTTATTTTGATTTTTTAATATGGACAATAAGATAAAAGACAAAGTGTGATAGGAGGTGAGAGCAGGGGATGAGAATAGCAGGAGATAAAATCCTATTCCATTACACTCTTTACAATCTGCACTTAAAAGTAAACTTTTTAGTCAAAATGGTCATGAGATTTGAAATTGATAAAAGTTATCCCTGAGTTTGTTCACCATTAATCGTTTTGGTCATTCCGTAAAAAAATCTTCATTAAACAAGGATAAAATGATAAAAAAAAATACCCTAAATTTTTTGTCAAATCATTTTGGCCAAGTATTTTTGTCATTTTGGTCCAAATTTATCACAATTTATCACAAAGGACCAAAATGATTGGTCGTGGACGAAGTCAGAGACCATTTGTATTGATTTTAAATCTTAGAGACCAAAGTGAGGAGTTATTTCAATCTCAATGACCAAATTTGTAAACGAAATGATGTGTCGCTAATAGGAAACAAGCACGTGAATCAACATTTAAATAATAATCCAATCATCAACATTTAAGTAATAATTCAATCATCAACATTTAAGTAATAATTCGATCATCAACGTCCATATCACTTGGTTTAAAAATTTAGTCTCCCTAGAATTATCCAAAATATAATATTTAAAGATACACACAAGAGAGATGCTAAATAGACACTCTTAAAAGTGAAACTCTCTGTGAGCTATTGGTTATCTCATATTTTTGGCACAATGGACTAAAACAAATGGGGAAAGGGATCCCATCCGGATCCCTTCCTCATAATCCACCAAGTTCGAGGATCCGAACCGTTGAAATTTGATCAAACGATTAAAGTTATTATAACTTTTAAAATGAGCTCTTGTTTGTAGCCGTTTGATCAAATTTCAACGGTCCGAATCCCCGGACTTGATGAATTAGAAGGAAGAGATCCGGAGAGGATCCCTTTCCTACAAATGGGACCAATCAAGACCAAATAGGCTAATCAGAAAAGAGGAAATATTATTTCTATTTATTATTAGATAGAATGAGAATCTTAAGATTATAGAAGTTGGGAATGGTAGTGTGTGCGTCACGTCTTGAGCGGTGTTTCTCTTACGTCCATCGGGAAATGCATTCTCCTCTCCTCTCACCCTTCCCTTATACCATGCAACGCATAAAGCACCATTTCCACAGAAATTACAGATTTATTCTTTTTCTCCTATGCAACAAAAAATGTATAAAATAAATATTCCATTATTTGGTACTCTTGGTTTCTTATTTCAACCCAAAAATATTCTAAACTAATACTCTTATCTTATCCACGTAAAAAAAAATGAAAAATAAAAACACACATTGTGTTGACCAACTTACATACTCATATCTTAACATTTTTGATAACTTTTCGTATTTTTCTTATTTATATTGGGGGTATAGATTGCCATTCGTGTCTATTGAATTCTTAACTAGTAATTGTTTGGCTACACACCTAATACTTCTTGACATTGCTGTATACTACAGACTGGAATTCGTAGATGACGCACGTCGAACCGTACGTATACATCTTCGCTCCTTTTCTCTCTATAATAATTTTATGTGCTCATCTGGCTCTTCTGACTACAATAAGTTGGTGTTCCCTCATGCATGTCGTGCCAAATATAAGGATAAAATTATGAATCGAGCATGGCCGCATATGGAATAGTATAAAGCATATCCTGCCAAATTATTATTTAGTATTTACACTAAATTATTTTTCTTAAAGCCGATTTATTTTACAAGTGATCATTTACTACAGTAATAGAAAGATGTTGAGTTTTGTATGACGATGTGAGTTCGAACCTCATCGTTAGCTAATATAACATTTAATTTAATAAAATCTACCTTTGACAAAAAAAAAAAAAAAACGATTTATCTTTTTTATATTTATTCAAGACAGAAAAATGTGAGTAATTTAAGAGGGTGGGGTTTGGAGTTTGGACCACATATTATTTCATAAATAAAAGGCGGGATCTGAACTGGGCCTCAATTGGTGTTCGAGAAGAAATTGCAGTCAAACCAAAGTGTCAAACTTTCAAATTAAAAATAAACAAAAGTAGAAAGCAAAGCTTTACCCGGGTCTATAGCGCCCCACCCCCCCCCCCCCCCCCCCCCCCCCCCCCCCCCCCCCCCCTCTCTCCAGTCTTCAGTCCTGCTCTAGAATCCAAGCTGTCTAATTGGAAAACTTGTACGAATGCACTCGTGCCATTTCGTGTTGATGATTGAACGTTACATGAATGAAAATTTATATATTTTTTTGTATCTTTAGGACAGAAGCTAAAATAAGGATTACTCCTGACTTGAACCGTATATATTCTGCATCTAATGTTTGAAATGTCTTTGATACAGTTGATATTTCCGTGAAAATATCAAAAAAATCAAATAAAAATATGAAAAGTAGAGTGAAATTTAGACTTCATCCATATTACAGAAACTCTTAAATTTTGGTGAAATTCGATAGATTTCGTCGATATTTCCATCATATAAGTAAATATCGACAAACTGCCATATGACATTCCTTAAAGATTTATTTTAAATTTCCACGTTTTAAAGTAAATTTTCATTATTTCCATCTAGAGTAACTAATATCGATATATCTGTCGATACTTTCACAAATTTACATATTGATATTTTCACCGACACTGATTTTTAAACATTGCCTACAACTTTTTAAACATTGCCTACAACTTAATCAAGATATACTTTCTCTCTACATTTAGTTCTATTTTCCTTTGGATAATTTTAGATTAAATTAAAATAATGTTGGAATTAAAATAAACTATAATGTATTTTACTAATTGTATAAAGACATGTACACATTCCATTCAAACCCATATGGTCTTGTTTCCATTAAAAATTATATATAAACCCCAAGAAACCCACCTCATATCTTGTTAGCTTCTAATCAATTTTCTCAACCCCACACACCGTACCCAAAAGCCACAACCCTTTTCGCTCCCTCACTAATTTAATCAAACACCTTATCATCTTCCATCTTTCTGCAATCAACGTATATGCTCAAAGTTCCCAACCAATTACATCTCTCCGATCTCGCTCATTGACAAATGAAGTTGCGGTTCTTCGCACACCAAATGGTGCCGTGGTGCTTCCAATTAATGGGCAGCCACCGCATATCTCGCGCGCAGCTCCGTTCCAAAGACCAAGCCCGTCCGATCGGCACGATCAAGCTCGTCAAATCGGACGGGCTTGTGTTGGTCTACAACCAACCAATCCACGTTTCGGAAGTCATGACGGAGTTTCCGAAACACCAAGTGTGCCGGTCCGATTCTTTTTACATCGGGCAGAAGATCCCGGCACTGTCGGAGGACGACCAGCTCCAGCTTGGTCACAAGTACTTTCTCCTTCCCCAGCAGTTTTTCCAATCCGTGCTTTCGTTCGTCACTATTGCTTCCTTCAGCAACACCAAAGACTCGTCGAGAAACGCGTTTCTTAGAAAGGCCGCGAGCTGCGAGCCGTTCGATATACAGAAAACGCCTTCTGGGTGTTTGAGAATACGCGTTTCGGATGAGTTTATATCGCAGCTGCTGGAGGAAAAGAAGCTCAATGAGGAGGACACGGTGGCGACGGAGGCCAAGAGCAGGGTCTGCACGACGGCTCAGCTGCAGAAAGACTACACGCAACTTGTTGGGTCGCGGCAGTGGAAGCCGAGGCTCGAGCCCATCAGAGAGGTTCGGGAGAAGAGAAGAAAGCTTTCTTCTTTTGGGATGAGAAGATCTTGCAAGAAGAAATCTCAGCCGAATTCATCCAAGGCTTCTCAGAAGCAAAAGAGTAGTTCTGCTAATGGTTCTTCCAAAGCCAAGATCAAGATTAAATCATCAAGAAAATGATGATTAGTGCAGTTTAATTGATGATTAGTTAGGATTTAGATGTTAATTAGGAGGACCTCTTTTGGTTTTCATTGGATTGAAGTGAATATACTGATTAGTAAATACATGACTGTTTTCATGCTTCTTTCTTAATACAATTACTTTCTAATTGCACTTTTTGCCTAATGATCATCATCTTTTTGCCAATCATATTACAATTAAATTCTTCTTCTTTATTTTCTCAAGTGTCACTAGTCCGTGGAAATGATTTTCGCACATGTCAAATTATTTCTCTTCATTAATTCTCTTTTGAGTATCCGGTGCGGAATTTACTTCAATCTTTAAATGCTTGTCTGTCATCGAAGTATATCTTCATATTCTTATAACACTTGACAATCGACATATAATTTATATTTTCGATTGTATATTAGTTTCTCTCCTTACCACATCAGTTGGTTGTTTGATGTGAATCTAATTCTGCTAAGTACAAAATAAACCCAAGTTGGAGGAGCTTTGGGTTGTGCAGATTTTCCAGAAAGGAAGGTAATGGGAGATGGGTAGGTAGGGTTGATTGGTGCTGGCGCGTGGGTGCGTTTGGCAGAGTTGGACTGGCTGGCCTAGGCGACGAACTGGCAGTGCCGACTTTAACTTAGTTGTTTACGATTTTCAGATAATTGGGATATCGACAAATTAGCAGTCAAAATGGTTCACCTAGCTTTCAATCTCCTCGTTTGGAAATTGGAAATATATTTACAATTGCATTGCATGAATGAGAATGACGTGATGTGAATACCAATCCTTGATTTTCAACTTGCACCAATGTGAGTAAACGTCATTTATGAGAATATTTTTGCTACCACAAATAACGTTAATTCTCATTACTTTATTTATTTCAAGATTTGTACAATAAATATACGTAAATTTTAAAATTTAAACTCATCAAATGATAATAAATAAGGTGACAAGCATTACCATTCTTGAGAGTGGTCTTGAGAGTGGTGAGCAAAAATACACCCGTCATTTATAAGAGAAGGACTTTGATTGCTTTGACTGAGACACCATGTGTAACTCAATTTATCATGTCCATTTAAGTTGTTTTTATTTACAAGACACCTCTTATAAAAACATAAGATTTTTAGGGCCTGAATTTAATGTTTTTAACTCAAAAACGATTTTTGAGTCTAAAGTCAATAATTCTTGTTTGGTATGACTATTTTTAAAAAATGAATTCAAAACTAACTTAAAAAAATTAGGATCTGTTTGGTACTCTACTTGAATCCAATTTTTTAAACTAAAAAACAATTTTCAAGTTTTAGGCCTTAAAAACTTGTTTGGTAGGACTATTTCAAAAGTTGAACTCAAGACTAACTAAAAAATATAGTCTATTATCTAAAAATATAAAAAGTGAGTTTTTAGAGTTTTTAAACTTAAACTCACTCTTTTTTTTCTCTCCCTCCTCATCTCTCACTCCAAATCTATCTCTCTCTTTTCTTCTTTCTCTCTCCTCAATTTTTTTACACGTTTCATCTATCTTTCAATCCGTTATTTTTATTCTCTGTGTTCTTTCTCTCACTCATCTTTCTCTCTATCTCGTTCGATCCTCTCTCTTCTTTCTCTTTCCTTCAATCATCTCTTACTTTTTTTCCCTCATCTCTTCTCTTTCTCCCTCTCCTGCGAACCCTTCTTTTTAGATCTCTTTGTCTAGTTTAAGTTGTAAGATTTAAAAATTTTAAATCGCAAACCAATCAAGTTTTTGAGTCTTAAAGAAAATTGTTTTCAAGAAATGTTCTTAAGAAATGTTTTGAGAAATGATAAAAATTTTCAAATAAGATATCAAACAGACCCTTAACTTGCCTATAAAAAAAACACAAAAAGTCAGTTTTTAAACTCATTTCTCTCTCATTTTTTCTTTCTATCTTATCTTTTCCTATTTTTTTTCTCTCCTCTCTTCGTATCTATTATGATTTTTCTTTCACATCTCTCCTCTTCTTTTCTCTCATCTCTCTCATCCGATCATTTTCTTCTCTCCTCTCTCTTCTAATCTGTTATGATTTTTCTCTTTTCTCTCTCTTCCGATCTTTTTCCCCCAGCTTTATGTGTTTTTCTCACTCTAGATTTTCTCTATTCGTTCTCTTTCCTCTCTCTCTCTCTCTCTCTCTCTCTCTCCCTTTCTTTCGATATTCTCTCCTCTCTCTCTCCCTTTCTTATTTCTTTAATTGTTTAATAAAAGTAATTTTGAACAAGTTTTTAGGTCAAAACAATGTTCTTAAGAAATGGTTTTAAGAACTATTTTTGAAGAAATTGTTTGAGTAGGATACCAAACGAGCCTTATATTTTTCTTATCTTACTTAAGAACGAAATTTGACAGTGCTCAGCCTAATTTCACCAGTGTAAGAGTTCCCTGAATAGACAACTCTATCAAAAAATTTATCGTGCTCATCGTAAATTTGTTAGGCATGTCTTTCAAAGACAATTATTTGTATTTTAAGTCTTACATGAGGTGAGCCCAACCTAGTCTAACCTTACTTAAAAGTTTCCTTAATATGATAGCTAACACACCCCGACCTAAATCAAGGCATGATGGCCGTCACGTGAGGGTGACGTAGCCATGTGCACAATGCGGAAGCAATACGAATATAAAGAAATAGGGATAATTAAAACCAAGCTTCTAGCAGCATTATGCGACAATATGCATATGCCATGTCCAGTACTTACGCCATGTCTACCATCACAATATCACATAAGTAAGCCAGGTAATATAATTCAATGCTAATAATCAATCTAGCCGGGAGTCACCTAACGTGACCTGTATGGCAGAATCTAAAGCTTATATGTCTAGCTGTACAGGTCACCCGGCCAGCATGCCTTGATTTAGGTCGGGGTGTGTCAATAGCCCTATCGAAATTTGTATAATGTCAATATGCACCAACAACTCACTCTAAGTCTTTAGGGTTCCTCATATAAATACATAAACTCCTTTGTATTTTTGGTGGTCTCACCCAGTGAAAGAGCTGCCCTAATGTGGTAGCCCTATCGAAATTTCTCTCGCACCAATAATTCACACTAAATTTGTAAGGCACCTCTTATAAAGACATGAAATTCTATATTTTTTTGTTGTCTCACCCAACATAAGAGCTACCCTAAACTAATAGTTGTACCAAAATTTATCTAGTATTAATAGGCATAAGTAGCTCACCATAAATCTGTAGGGCACGTCTCAGTTTCACCCAATATAATGAGAAATTCTTCCATCCGACACCTGGAGATGGTGGGCCATGATGTTGGTGTAAGAGGGGGTGGGATTTAGATGTAAGGTAGTGGTGGGTCTCAAATTAGGCAGTGGTGGGTCATGGGTTTTTATTTTTATTTTTTTTGTGTTTGGACCAAACCAGGGCGGTCTTGAAGGTAGTCGGAATAGGCTGCTGACTAGGCACCCCAATCCGGAGGGACCGACCTTGAGAGTTGTATATTAAAATAAGAAGTTTAGAGACCTTGAGTCTTGGTCTAAAGACAATAGCCCATTTAGCTAAGCAACAACATTTGTAGGATTTAATTGTTTTGTATAATTAATTGAATAAAAAACTATATCACAAGAAAGATTGGATGAGTTAGGTATTTTATTAATTGAAAAATTATATTTGTTGGGGGACTTTTAGGTCAAGGTGGACTTGGGCTTTGAGAACGTCCTATTGTCTCCCTTGGTACGGATTCGTACCAAGTTCTGGGATATCTCGAAAGAGTTAGCTTGTCTTAGGAAATACTCCGGTAACATCAACGACTCGAAGATAACATGATTGATCAAGATAATGACTTGCTCAAGTGAAGCGTGATGTGGAATCTAGAAGATTATCAGTTTACATGAAAGAGAATGGGTTTGCATGGTTGCATGGCATTCTTAGTTGCATTGTTGCATGGCATTCTTAGCTGCATGGTTGCATGGCATTCTTAGCTGCATGATTTGGGCTTTCCTAGCGTGGTAGTAAGGCTTCTAATGGCTGGGATATTCAATGGAAGGCTGTGGAAATTACTAAGGTTGCATGGATTATGATGCTTGAGGCTTGGAGTATGTTTCTGGGCTAGATGAAACTCTCTGGGCTTATTTCCTGGGCGGTTCTCTCCCATACGTTCTCTGTGTGTGTTACCTTCTCTGTCTTGCCCCCCTCTGTAATGGTTTCTCCCTCCTTATGTAAGTGAATGAGGTTCTTCTCTCGGCTTCAAGGAAATCTCCCTTTTGTGGCTTAGTTTTCCCCTCCTTTCTCCCTAGCTCTCATATTATTCCCCTTTTGGTGTAAGATAGTTGCACTGTTGAGACCTGCAATTTGCTTCTTCCCGAAGTGTGGCTTTCCCAGGACGGCATTCCGCATGCGCCACTTATGGTAGTGCACCTCATGGCTTTCGCTCGTTGGTTGTTTGTGCAGGTCGGGAAGGGAAAATCAGCATTAAATGCTTGACTTGCTGGGCTTAACATGCATTTAATGCAGGAATCTAGTTCAGTCCTAACTAAGGGAGTTGGCTTGCTAGGGAAATGGGTAAACTAGGCTAGTTCTCTCTTAATGTTGCCTGCGTGAAATGCAAAGGGTATGTTCTTGGATCTTTCGGCCCCCAAGCAGCCCAAAGTCTTCCATGACCCCAATTCCACGTAGGTCCGATAACCTTCCATAACCATCCACACCACAATTCACTTGACAAGCCCCGAATATGTGACTTGGCCTTAGCATGAATAATGACTAAGGAAGCATGGTGTGATGAATAGGCATGAGCATGGCGTGAATATTCAGCTTCATCACCGTCGCATGGCATGTTGGTAAATATATTCCTCGTCTATCCCGCATCTTAGCATGTGTTTAGACTTGAATGTAGGCTTTGCATGACAATTGGGCCTTGAGACTTGGTTGAATTGGTGTGTGACATTTTTGGGTCCCAACAAGATTATGTAAACTTAATTAGTACATTTGTGTCTAAAAATATAAGATGTGTAATATTTAAGTAATGTTTCTATATCTTTTCCTTCTTTTGATATTAATTTTTAATGTTATTTGATGTAGTAATAGACATTTTATATGTATTCAGTGAATTCTTTAAAGACTCACCTATGACTTTTAGGGCCTGTTTGCTACTCTACTTGAATCCAATTTTTTAAACTCAAAAACAATTTTCAAGTTTTAGGCCTTAAAAACTTATGTGGTAGGACTATTTCAAAAACTGAACTCAAGACTAACTCAAAAATATAGTCTATTCTCTAAAAACATAAAAAGTGCGTTTTTAGAGTAACTTAAACTCACTTTCTTTTTTTCTCTCCCTCATCTCCTTTCACTCCAAATCTATCTCTTTCTTTTCTTCTTTCTCTCTCTCCTCTTTTTTTTTTCCTGTCTCATCTCTCTTTCAATCCGCTCTTTTCATTCTCTCTGTTCTTTCTCTCACTCCTCTTCCTCTCTATCTCGTCCGATCTTCTCTCTTCTTTCTCTTTCCTTCAATCATCTTTTACTTTCTTTCCTCATCTCTTCTCTTTCTCCCTCTCCTGCGATCCCCTCTTTTTAGATCTCTTTGTCTAGTTTAAGTTGTAAGATTTAAAAAATTTAAATCGCAAACCAATCAAGTTTTTGAGTCTTAAAGAAAATTGTTTTCAAGAAATATTCTTAAGAAATGTTTTGAGAAATGATAAAAAATTTCAAATAGGATACCAAACAGGCTTAATTTCTCAAGATCGCCTCTGAACAAGACAGATGAAGTGATCCCAATACCAGCCTGACCTAAGAATCTCTACAACATAAGAGCTAATCTAATCAAATCAGACAACCTGTTGAAAATTCTCAATTGCCAATAGGCAGTGAGAAGCACACAGTAGCTACCAGCTCAGCCAATGCCAACATCCTTCATCCAATTGCTAGCCTTAACAGCAAGGACATGAAGTGAAGCATGGTCAAAGTTGGCCTGGTCATCAATCTAGACTGTATATTACTTTACAAGTTTATATATACTAACCTTCATGCACACGCTCACGTGCGTGCAAAAGGTATTTTTTGAATCACGGCATGCTACACGTGACTTACATGTTTTAAATGTATTTATATGCATAAATTGACAAAAGGAAAGTCAAATATTTGAAGTAAATGAATCATTTTAGATCATGCTAGAAGTAACCTTTCATAAACCAATTAAAGCAGCTAAATTCACATAATAAAATCGGTCTCTATAGAATTTACATTAAGAATAGAGAAAATAATATTTAATAAACAATTGATTGAATCACATTATTGCTAGCCATTGTGAGGCCAAGCTCACCCCCTCCCCCTTAGTGTAGATAATATCGTTTATTAAAAAAAAAAAATCATTTGACAATTAATTTAATCATATTATTATTCGCGTGCGAAAGACCATTTTTATAACCGGCATTATACGCTTCTTACGATGTTTTGAACATGTTTAAAAATAGAAAAAATAATATTTAATAAACAACTGATCGAATCACTTTATTGCTAACCCATTGTGAAGCTAAGCCCACCCTTAGTGTAGATAATATCGTTTGTCACATAAAAAAACAATCATTTGACAACTTATTTAATCACATTATTATCGGCATATGAAAGACCTTTTTTATATCACGTGGACACCATGAACTTTGTCATTTGTTTATTATTTTCTCTCTTCCCTTTTATTTTTTTATTCTATACGCATAAGACAAAAGTTTTGGTGTCACCAGCTTCGACAAAAGAAGTGGACCAAAATGCCCCTCAGCCAAAAAAATTCAAAACTTGCCCAAAATCATATTTCAAATTATGCAAAGGTAAATTAGTCATGTGGGCATCAAAAAACTGTGCTGCACTGTTTTACTTTACCTCTGGCTTTCTATATAAGATCAAGGAACTGGGGCCCTACCTATTTTTGCCCATTCTGGTCATTCAAATTATTTGACTGGGGTGTGGTGAGGTGAATTGTTTTCTACTTACTTTCTAGAGCCCCGTGGGGTTCCCTGTGGCTGTAATTTTGATGCCAGTTTACTTCCAAGACCGATACAGCGGCAGTTTCCTTTCAAGACTGCCAAACGCTTTGTTGACCTTCAAATATTTTTGTGTGGAACACATGCTATGCAAATTACAATGGTTAAAATATTGTGGTATATCGGTTTGCCAAGTAGTCCACTTGCTTCAATATTCTAGAAAATCTAAGGAAAGATACATGGACAATAGAAAGAGTTGGAACATCATTTACGTGTCAAATCAATATTTTTGAATTTTATTTTGGTCAAAACTTGTTTCGGGCGTGTGCGGTCTGGTTTTCCTTACCACTAATCGATTTGGTTCAATGAATCAATTTTGTTTGTGTTTGTACCAGAATTTACACCATTCGGTCTAATTAATTAATGGACTTTAATCTAGAAGTTTAATTAGCCGGATACGAGAATGTATGAAGGGTTTGGGCCAAGATCCAAGACGAAATCATAATTTAAAAAGAAAACTAATAAAAAAGGTTTTAAATCTTTACATTTTAATAAAAAAACTATACACTAAATTTTATTTAATGATAAAGACAAAAAAAAAAAAAAAACTTAAAAAAATCCAAGTGCACTGAGCGCACGTCCCTTCCCCCCCCCCCAACAAACAAAATTCTGTAACTCCAATTCGCCCTCCTCTGTAAACCCCATCCCAATCCCCTCTCCCACAATACCTATAGTCTATCTTTCCTTCACTAATACCACTAATTCCGCTGTGAGATCACTTCCATCCTCCACTCCCGTCGCTCGTTACTCCTCGCCATCGTCAATTTTCGATCCCCTAGCCTTTACAGAAAGCTTCGCCTACAACCCATCCGCCCAACACTTCATCGTCAGCTCCATCCACAAACGCACCATCCTCTCTCTCTCCGCTCCTCCTTCAACGACAAAGCCTAGCAAACCTATACCCTAATTGCCTAACCTTCAAATCAAACCCAGTTTCCTCCATACCTCATTTTCTGGAAAGCCATAGCTTGATGGAACAAGGTTGCATAAGGGAAGGTTTGCCAATAATAGAAGGGAAAAATATCAAATCAAATCAAGTCCATTAACTGCCTTTTTCAATACAAAGTGAATTGTTTGAGAAAATTGCAAATTCTGATTAATCCATGTTATCGCAGGTTCTAGATGGTTTCTAACTCTGACTGTATTTTCATAAACAGTGTAGTAAGTTTCATAAACAGTGTAGAAAGTTTCATAAACAGTTTGTGCGCATGTCAGATTTTTTTTTTAATATTAAAATTATGTCTTTTTCATTAAAATTTAAGTTCTTTTGTCATTTTTATTAAAATTTAAGGGTTTTTCATGAAATTTTAAGTCTTTTTTATTAAATAAAGTTATAGCATGGTTTTTTATTAAAATAAACTTTGCCCAAACCCTTTTCATGAAAGTTCCCTAGTTTAAATTGAACTTTGTTTTGGACCAAAATGAGTCAATGTCGTCGCGGCCACTACATGATTGATCTTCTCCTCAATCTATACATTTCATCACTTGGTTGTTTGCTCAAAGCCTTGAATTTGAGGTAGAGAAAGAACTTAGACCGAAAAGAGGTTCCTTTCTCGAGTGCACATTGTTTGATTAGAATCAAATTCAAGGCGTAAACACAATCACATTCACATTTTTCTACGTCGGCCACTTTAGGCCACGTGGTGGCACACCCGCGCATTCAAACCAAAGAAGGACAAAAAATTCTTCTAGGCTGCTCAGTAGCCACAATAACCTGCTTGCAGTCTACACTAATGTTCGCTTTCATTCATGTATATAAACACATATATTTACATTTAATGTGTTAAAATTCGAAGACATGTTTTTGACACACGTTATTTGGAGTTTACTTCGTAATGTATTTGAATAATGTAACCTAATATCTTTTATACTTTATCGCAAACATCATGTCTCATAAATCACACAAATCCGAAACCATGAATAGAGCACTTGGCCACCCAAAGGTGTCGTTTCTTTATTGGGAGTTGGGACCTGAGACCTGACAACAAGCACGACATGTCGTTGATATTTGACCAAACTCACAACGGAAAGCCTATCTTCTCCAGAAAAAGAAACTCCTCCTCGATAACAGCGCGCTAATCCGTACGGGCAATGCTGAATTGGGTGCGACTGACCTGAAATGGAAGCCCTTCCATCCGCCCAAATCCAGCGCTTGATCGTCACCGAGAACCCAATCAACACCGCCCACTACAAGCACTCCCGAAATGCTAAGCCCACCACGAAGGTGGCCGTCACTCACAAGGTGTTCGACAAAATGCCCCATTCAGACACCTTCGCATGGAACAGACTTATCCAGACCCATATCGCCAACACCGACTTCCACCACGCCCTCGCCACTTACCACCAAATGCTCCTCCGTGGCTTTCGCCCTGACAGACACACTCTCCCTCGCGTCTTGTCTGCCTCTCGCCTTTCGGCTGATCTCTCTCTCGGCAAGCAACTCCATGCCCACGCTCACAAGCTCGGCTGCTCTGGTGACCGGTACGTGGTTGCTGCTCTCATTGAATTGTACGGTCGTCTCGACAGCGCGGACTCCGCGAAAGGGCTGTTTGACAAGTCCCTGGTTAAGGACTCTGTTTCATGGACAATGCTGGCCAGGCTGTACATTGCGGAAGGTAAACCCAGCAAGGCGGTTCATGTGTTTGAGAGAATGGTGGAGTCCGGAGCACAGATAGATTCTGTGGCTGTGGCGACGGCGGCTGGTGCCTGTGGCATGTTGAGATCGTTGATTGATGGAACAAAAGTCCACAGGGTTGCCAGGGAACGTGGATTGGAGTATGATGTGTTGGTGAGCAATACCCTCTTGAAAATGTACATGGACTGTGGCTGTGTCGACGAAGCTTGGGCAGTTTTCAATCAAATGCCGGAGAAAGATGTCATTTCTTGGACGGAAATGATTCATGCCAATGTGAAGAGGGGAGGCTTCAATGAGGGTCTTAAGCTGTTCAGGCAGATGATTGGAGACGGGGTGAAACCTGATCCGCTCTCGGTCTCTAGTGTTCTCCCAGCATGCGCAAGAATGTCTGCAGGTAAACATGGCAAAGAGACTCATGGATTCTTGCTGCGACATGGTATTCGAATGAATCTCACCGTTTTGAATGCTCTTATGGACATGTATGTCAAGTCGGGATTTATCGAATCAGCTGCAAAAGTTTTTGCCAGGTTGAAATACAGAGATCTTGTTTCGTGGACAGTGATGATAACGGGGTACAGCTTACACGGACAAGGAAAGATCGGAGTAGATTTGTTCTGCCAAATGGAGAAGGAAACGAGTATACAGATCGATGAAATCACCTATGCCGCTGTCCTTCATGCTTGCGCTGCAGCACGCATGGTTGAGGAAGGAAAGTTTTACTTCAACTGCATCAAGACACCTACAGTTGCACATTGTGCTTTGTTCGTAACTCTTCTATCGCGGTCTGGGCTGTTTGATGAGGCGAGGAACTTTATTGCTGATAAAAAGATCGAAGGAGATCCCGAGGTACTGAGAGCACTGCTAGACGGCTGTAGGATTCACCGGCAACTGAAATTGGGAAGGCGGGTTATCGAGCAGCTCTGTGATTGGGAACCTCTTAATGCGGACAACTATGTGTTGCTTGCCAACTGGTATGCCGAAAATGCAAAACGGGACATGGTCGATGAGGTTCGAGGAATGATGACAGACATGGGTTTGAGACCTAAAAGAGCTTATACTTGGACAGAAATCAGAAACAAAATTCATGTGTTCGGGACGGGGGATGTATCGCACCCAAGATCACAGGGAATATACTGGGAGTTGCAGTGTTTGATGCAGAAAATGGAAGACGGAGGAGACAGACCTGATTCGGATTTTAGTTTCCATGATGTGGATGAAGAGCGCGAGTGCTTTCCGACTGGCCACAGTGAAATGCTGGCTATTTCTTTCGGACTCATCAGTACACAATCCAGGACAACGATACGTGTAACTAAGAACCTACGGGTGTGTCGCAGGTGCCATGATTCTGCAAAAATTATATCCCGGATGGTAGGACGTGAAATCATACTCAAGGACCCAAATTGTTTCCACCATTTTAAGGATGGTTATTGTACATGTGATGATTTTTGGTGATTAACTTATCTATATGTTGCTGTTATATCATCTGGAACAACATCTAATACAGAGTGGATCAACATCTACCTCCAACAAAATAACGATCAGCACAAGAGTATCGCTAATCCGTACTTAAACAAGAATTCTAATAAGAAGTAAAAAAGGAAGTTTCGGAAACATACTAGCAGGAAATCAAGCCATGTAGGCTCTATCTCAAAATTTTGCGAGTATAACAACCACATACTACATATATGCTCATGTTTCCCTTCTGGTAGACCTCCTGCGGGGAGGAGGAGCAGCGGCTTCTTCTTTCTCATTCTCAATCTCATCTTCCTTCTCGCCGCTGCTTCCATCATCATGGGAAGTCTCTGCAGCCGCAGCCCTGTTTGGTTCTGGAACAGTGACCTGAAAAGCGCAGGGCAAAAGAGTTTACAAGTGCACTAGTTTATGAGATCAAAAGTCATTACCACTACAGAAAAGAGAATATATGTATACCGCCGGTTTCTTGCCACCAAACAGGATTTTAAAGAAAATTGACAAGAGAACAACCACAACGGAAACGATGACACCAATTGTAATATTGGGCTGTTTTTCTCCCTTCTCAATCAATTCCTGCATGAGCATTGCAATAACAAATGATTATCATCTTCTACGATTCAATTAAGCATAACTTTTGAGAAAAAAGTTGTTATGATGCTGCAATGGCAAGCCAAGCACTTACAATGATCCTGGGTTTGTATGCATCCAAGAAAGAAACATCTGCTATCTTGTAAAGAAGGTCGAATACCTTCTTCTGCAAGTATTTGTTCTTAACTCTGATTAGCTTATGATATACCAAAATAAATCGATATGAAGGAAACTCAAATATAAAATTTAAAAAAAAAAAAATAGATTACCTGGTAGCTTGAGAGTCCATCAGAAAGACCTGCAGCTTCTTCCTCAGCCTTCTGTTTCTCTTTCTCAGTTTCAAACTTCGGCTTCCACGTTGTTAGCCTAACAGATTCAGCAACCTTCTCATTATCAGCTATGAGAATATTGTCAAACAATATTCCGTCCTGCATTGTCCAGATCTCAATGCCAATAGCAGCAATGGGCTCAAAGTTGGGCTTCTCAGTCTCAAAGTAATCAGGGTTTGGAATTTCTCGAGGCTTCCAGATGCCCTTGTAACTGGGGTTGTCAATCATAGGAGGGCTCCATTTTCCTTTATAAGCAGGATTATGTTTCATTGGCTTCTTCCATTCTCCACAACCAGGTGCCAATGAACACTTGGGGTTATCCGTCTTTGTTGGTTCCCATACACCATCCTCTTCGTCGTCCCAATCTTCTGGCCTTGTCGCCTCAGGGTCATCAATCTCTTCGGGCTCATCATCCAACCACCCTTCAGGTTTCACAGCATCCCCATCCTCAATTTCCATTGGTGCATCCTCGTCCCAATCATCAGGCTTAACGGCATTGGGGTCTGGAATCTTCGGCCGCTCATCCCAATCCTCTGGCTTCTTATCCTCTGGGTCAGGAATTGTCTTGGCTGGAAACAATGCAGGATCAAAATCTTTATTCGACAGGAAATTCGCCTTCTTCTTCTCCTCCCCGTCTATCAAAATCCTAACTTCGTTATCAGGTTTCAGTATGGCAGTGTAAACATGAGACAGCTTATCGGAGGGCACGGATGGAGGGTCCTTGAGATGGTGCTCAACATACTCTCCACTCTTGGGGTTCTTGTGCTTAAAAATGAAATGAACCTTGTTTGTGGAACCACATTTGTCCGGTCCAAACATAATAGAATACGGCGACTCATTGTCAAATTCCTCCGCTTTCCATCCAGCCTCCTGTGGCCGGAGGTACTTCAAGTAAGCACCGCCACATTCAAGCCCGTTCTGGAGCCGGACCTCAAACTGTAGGACAACAGTTCCATCAGCAAGGCTCACAGCCTTGTCCATCTCTTTCACCACTGCATACTTCCTCGCCTTGTCACTTACCAGAAGCCCGTAATCATCATGTCCCTCACTCTTGGACAGTTTCCATACCCCTAAACTCGACATAAATAAATAAAATTAAGCACTCAAAATTCACTGAAAAAAATAAATTTGACAACACTCGGAGAGTAAACGACTCAAATTGCACAGAAAAACAATTCAGGAAAACATAGATAACAGAAAACAGTTAATTACAGCGAATAGCTGATATTAAAATAATCAAACAAAAAACTGCATACCTTGGTACTCATCTTTCGAAGAAACAATCCATCGGCCTTCGAACGACTCAGAAAATGGCTCGTAAAAGATCTGTAAATCATAAATTCTCTGTAAACATTCATGAAAAATAAAGATTATTATGAATAAATAAGAAAATGGAAGGGAATGGTCACCGAATCAAATTCGTATTCTGAAGAAGCATGGATCTGAGAAGCGGAGCAGCCAATCAGCAGCAGAAGAAGAAGGAGGTCAGTGATTCGACGCCACCGTGTTCCTGCCATGAGGACCGTCGCGCCTTAACCCTAAGCGCGCCTTCGATTTTGCCTACACACAGGAACAGTTGATTTGAATGCTTTCCTTTACTAGGAGAATAAATGTTATTTATTTATTTTATTGTTTGGCGGCCAGTTGAAGGGAAGAAAGGAACTTTAATAAAGTAGAAGGATATTATTAGACTAGAAATTTTATTTAAACTCATGCAATATTTTTTTACACCTAATTTAAAATTTTGAACGTTAATTGTTTATTTTATCCTATTGCATAATTACTATTAAGTACAAAATGAAATTAATAATAAAACTCAAATTTATCAATAAACCCAAATACTATAATTAAACCCTACGATCATTATTTATTTATCATACGTTCATTCGGGCTAAAACCTTAATAGCTCTCAGGATGTACAAGTAGTTGTGACAATAATAGAAGGCGGGCTACTAAGCGGGTGCGACTCCCGGCTGACCTTCCCATGGAGGCTATAAAGAAGGGTTCAACTAAAGATGTTGACAAGGGCTTTACTGAGACATCGACTAGTTTGGCCCCCCTTCAGCTTAAAGCTCGGAGTGCCTTCCAAACAAGCCGAGCTATGTCAAGCTCTACAGGGATTGTTGCTTCTTCTCCAGAGAGCTGTTTAGACTCACCTGACATCCATCCCCTCCGGCCCGGCTAACACAAGAAAGCTCTGATCGTCATCAACTGTGATTTTAATTTTAATTCTTTCATTTGTGAGGCCGCCAAGGAACCAGGCATGGCAATGATGGCATGCCATGTATAGAAATTTTTCTCAAGAGTTTGGTTTCGAACTTTTAACTGAGATGCATATACTTTTGTATTGTCTGATCTGATAAGAGCTTAATTGTGGCCACAACCTCTGATGGATTAACTCCTTCAAAAGGTTTCCCAATTCATACAAAGCTTGTAACCGGTAAGACACTACCGGATGGAATCGCTTTTGGAATGTCTAAAAACGCTTTCAGAAGAGCTTTGATTATATATTTTGCTTCCGGATTTAATATTGTATTATATATTTTGCTTCCATGTTTTGTATTGACATATGATTAATTTGATTCTTCATGTGTTTCTTAAATAAAAGTGCTTCTTAATTAAAAGTGCTTCCCCAAATGCTTGCATCTTACTTAAATGGAATTATGCACCCCGTATCAACTTAATATTGACGAAGCTAACTGCGTAGGCAGCTTCTCCATTGAAACAAGTCAAGGGAATCATTACTTTTAGACATTACATATCACACATTCAAGTTGTTTTCCAATGGAGTTGCAACTGCAAGCACAATGGCTTCACTTCACATACCAATTCGAAAACAATAAAGCCAACCGTTTCCCACAATCATCAAAACACGAAAATAAAGCAACATCATTTGTATTTACAAATAAAGTTCGACACTGATGAACTAGCCATCACAAAGGTGACTGACTGACCTCAAGCTCCTTGTCAAGCATGTGCAACCGAAACAACATAAGGGACTTTTTCGTTGTCGAAGGGCAAGCTCACATACTCCCTAGCAAACTCCTCTGCAATTTCCATGGCAAGCTCACCATTCACAGCCCGTCAATACATATACAACACCGTATTCGCAGTGGCATTGTAGAGCATCAGCAGCACGAGAGAAGTCGCAGTCACCACAATTTGCACCACAAACGCCCAGCTCTTCCACCCATTAGTATCCCCCTTCAAATCCAATGCCGAAACCCAACTGCAGAACCCCAAAACCACCACGAAAAACCCGAAAAACATCAGCAAGCACAATGCCACCCTTCTCCTTCCCTTGATCAAATTCGCACTTCAAGTCAAGGATTCAAACCCTTATTTCGATTCCAGCACAACAACCACATCCATTTCTCCCAAAATAAATCCAGTGGGTGTAAAAATAAATCTACGTATTAAATTGGGTTTATAGGGGTATATTAGGTATTTTATTTGGGTTTAAAGAGATATTAAGAGTTTAGTTAAAAATCAAATAGGTGCAAAGAGTAAGTTGGGTGTATAAATAGGTTAAATGAGTTTAAATAAAATTTCCCTTATTGGACGATGCATGAGTTGTGAAAGTTGTAGTTTAATTCTAATAAATATCATAATTAGAATCGTTTAATTTGTGGCTTATAAAACAGTTTTATAAAATATTAGTCAAATTGGGGACAGTAATTCCATAGTTATAAAACAAATTTACGATGCCAATTTGGTTGAAATTTCTCCATTCAAACTTTGAATGATAATTTAGAATACAAACGATTTGATTATGAAATTTCTATATATTTAAGTTACCTCAATCACTTAGACCTCGTTTGGATGAGTTTTTAAAATAACTAAAAGCGTTTTTTGTGAAAATATTTTTAGAACCAATCCTTAGTAAAAATGCAAGTAAATCCTGAAAAAACAGTTAAAGTGATTCCTCACGTAACTGGTGTTTCTTGCAGAAAGCACTTAAAGTGCTTTTGAAACCCAAAAATATTTTCTCTAAAAGCGTTTTCAGTCATTTTAAAAGCACATCCAAACGAGTCTTTAGATGGACTAATGAAATACTTATGAACGAATTGGTTCAATAGTCAATTTTCGATTCCATCATTCTCTCGTACTATCAATATTAATTATACCAGTGTACATGCAGGAAAAAAGAAGTGTACGGATTACTTCCTTAAGCGTATGATGAGCAATAATTCTTCTCTTTATGTGAGAGACTTTCTCTATGTCCGAGAGGTGTTCTCACCGATTGTGTGAGCATTTCGATCCGGTGTCTCCTTCAGCCACCGGCCCTCGCCAAGGCCAGGGTCGCTGGCAGCTCTTTTTCTTTTTCTTTTGCCTCTCTTCTCTACTCTGTACGCCTGGTTCTTTTCTTGTTTTCTGGCCCCTTTTTCTTTTTATACTTATCCCCAGTTTCGGCCTCCCTCCGTCCTATAATTTTCCAGATCTATGACCAATTCATTTCAACGCGTGTCGGAAGGTGTGTAGAGCTTCAACTCCTGCTTGGTGCTCGGGTGGTCACACCCATATGTGTGACTTTTGAACTGTGGCCGGTGAGAAGTATTTTCCAATGGCTTCCTTTCCTTGTTGGTTGTGGATTTGGACTTGTGAGGCTTGGTGGTGGAGGGTGGAACCTTCTTTTCCAATTAAGAGGCTTTGTTTGGTTTGATCTCCTGTGGCTGCATGTGGCATTGGTTCGTGGTCGACATTCGAGTCTACCTTTTAGTTTTGTGGTTTTATTGTGATTGAATATCAACCTGTGTATGTATTTTTTAGGTATTGAATTTTACCTTTTGAGAAAGAAAAAAAAAGCTTATGATTAGTAATTGAATTGTATTTGTTGGAGCAAATTAGGACATTTGCAATCATATAGTTTAGCAAATGAAAATTGTGAGATTTAGTTCATAATCTGCATTCAAAACTAACGCTACATTTTTGCTCGTGCTTCTTCCCATCATCATCTTGCAAGGTGATGCCTTATCAATCCACGCTCTTCATCCAACTCAAAGTTGGCTCCTGAGAAATTAGCGCTTGTAAAGAAGGGTCGCAGATCAAGAATCTCATACTCCTGCGCCTGCACACAACAAATCAAGTCCGAAAAGCTTGATTATCAAGTACCTATTTCGGTTAGGAAAGTAAAAAATTATAAGTTCCAATAGCAGGATTTCATTTCTGCATTACCATCCTCTGCAAATCTGCCACTTTTACATCAATGTGGGTGAGCCCTGCGGCTGATCCGGAAACAATTTCTTCAAAGCGGATTGCATCCCTCACGAGCTGACGGAGTAAATGAAGGACCGCACTGTTGTAATCCTTCTTATAAGTCATGTATTCTCTGAATTTCTGCATAATACAAAACAAATCCTTCAGTAATCAACTACACAAAAAAACTTAAAAAAATTTGCCAAGTGATCTACAAATTCTTCAGATAGGCACAAAAGTACAAACAAGATCAGATCGTGCTTGGCAATGATTTAATTGTGAAAATGCATATCTATAGTTATGGTATTTAAAAGTTAAGGGCATAAACATTCGGCAAAGACCTACGGATAATTATCATGAGTCATTTGCAACTTGATTTTTGGCCGGGAGTAATTGAAAACTTATCAGAGCATTAACAAGCAACAAATACAACAAAATAGGAATGGAAAGTTGGCCGCGGTGGAATACTTAAGAATCCTCGCATATATAATTCACCATACTCACTATACCATAAATTTCCATTGCCGAGCTAATTGATAGCTAAAACCTTAATAATTCAATGTGTCAAGTAGAGTTGCCATTCTGTCATAATATCAGAAGTTTTGGAAGACTAAAGACACCAGAGTAAAAATGGGAAAAGGAAAGCGAAGATGTGCAGTTTTTTATACCTTTTGCAGAGCTTTCTGCACCCCAAATTTTTGTGTTGAGATGAATGAATCAAGTAATACACGAATCGCCATGTCCACGTCTTCTTGTATTACATGCTGTCTAAGGTGCATTCTTGCATGTGCTTCAGACATTCTGATCATTGATTCAATATGCCTTACAGCTATGGGTACTCCTTGTCCATGCTAAACATAACAGTAAAAGAGTGAGTCTCCTATAAGGTTAAACCCAAAGCACAAACTCTCAAGATAAAACACGTAAGAAAAGAAACTAACTGAAGATTCTCTCCGCATATCAGCATAAACACGCGTGATCTTTTCCAAATCAGCATCGTGCAACCTTGGGAATACATTTAACTTGGCATATGTTACGTATTTCTTCAGCATATCTTGAGGAATTATCTGAAAACGAAAGATCCAAAAACTCGTGGACTAAAAAGAAAGAAACTCAAGTGCATACAAACCAAGCAAGTACAAGTTGATAGACTGGGTAGAGTACTATTAAGAATAAAACCTCTGGATCTACTGGGTTGGCAGAGGCTTCACTATCTTTGTGGGATTCGCTTATAGGCATATCATCCATGTTAGCTCCTTTGGCTTGTGACTTGAAGTGACTATCAACGACAAACTTTGCAAGCATTTCATCAGTGACTGGGTCAACCACATCCTGCATATTATCATTTTTTTCCGACCCTGTCAAAATGAACTGACATAGAAATGTGGAAAAGAAGACTAGAGTTTGTAGAATCCTGACCTTAACAACACAGAGGATGTCAAAACGAGAGATGATCGGATCTGTTAACTCAACATTTTGTGCAAATGTTTTAGAGGAATCATATCTGGAATGCAGACATACAGGTCAGATTGTTCTCATAAATGCAAGTAATGGTTACAACGGGAAAAAGAAAACTACGTTTAAGTTTAAAAATGCAAGAGAGTTTGTATGTCCCGATGGCTATTTTTAATAAATTTTTGCACTAACACACCTTCCTCCAACAGGGTTTGCAGCTGCAATGACAGAGCAGCGTGCTTGGAGAGAAGTGACAATCCCAGCCTTTGATATGCTAATACTTTGCTGCTCCATTGCTTCATGAATACTCACCCTAATTGCAGATGAAAATGTTAGTGCTCAAATCCTCAACATAAAGGGGGAAGGGGGTGACTCAGCTTTCATAATTGGAAGGTTGACATATGCAGTAGCGTTTCAGTACCTATCCTGATCGTTCATTTTGTCAAATTCATCAATAAGACATATTCCTTTGTCAGCTAGAACAAGCGCCCCTCCTTCAAGAGTCCACTCCCTTGTAACAGGATCCTTGTGAACAGCTGCTGTGAGCCCCACAGCAGATGCTCCTTTACCAGTAGTATACACAGCCCTTTGTCCGGTCTTCTCAACATACCTTTTTAGAAGGAAAATTGAACAATTAAATAGATCTTCACTGTGAAAAAATTGTACACTTTTAAGTGAATGATAGTAGCTCTTACTTAAGAAACTGTGATTTTGCCGTGCCAGGATCACCTAAGAGAAGTACATTTATATCCCCTCTTAGCCTGTGTTTTCCCTCAACATTTTTCTCTTGGCCTCCAAACATAGCAAGAGCTATTGCAGTCTTTATGTCCTCATGGCCATAGATTGATGGTGCAATTGACTTTATAAGCTGCATTCATCAAACTTATAGTTATTTCATGGTAATACAAAGAGGTACGTAGTTTAGAAACTTTAGAATGAGGTTTTTGGTAACATACGCTTTCTCCTATTCTCGGGTCTTTTGACAACTTTTCAATCTCTTCTTTGTCTTCCTGAGTAAGTTTGTAAGCAGAAAAGAGGTCTTGCTTCTTAGTGATATAATTTGCTTCAACCACAGTGGCAAATACAGGAAACCCGTTCTTTGTATTCAAAGACAAGTCGAAATTATTTGAATAAATGCCAGTGACCTCCTGGAATATATCAAATAGAAAAGAAAACAGAATAGGAGTGAGTGATTATTCACTAAAACAAAGTGAAAAAGAGCAAGACAAAGATGAGGATCCTACAATCTCTTCCCCTGGACGAGCACAATCAATTAGATCATTCAATAGTATCACTTCCTTGTATCTTGGAAGCCGACCTGCGGGGACAATTCCAGGGCTCTCTTGGAGTGTAAGCTTTTGATAGTTCCTGTATATTGTCTGAAGCAAGAAATGAATATATATGAGGTTCAATTTGTGTTTCGCTTATACTCTTCGCTAAGAAAAGGGATGGAAACAGGGGGAAGAAAAGGAAAGGCTAATTTAGACCAATATTTTTTACATAGAAGTTGAACCCAGAACAAAAACCTTAACTCAACTATGTCCTCATACAGCTGTTCAACCTAATTCAAGTGCAATACTAACTATAAATTCCATAACATTAATAAAAAGAACTGAAAGCAGATGTGAATTTGTAAAATTTCACCTGCTCAATATTGACACTGAATGGTCCCTTTGATTGGCATTCAGGGCAAGAACCAACTTTGACTTCAGAATAAGAATTCTGAAAGAATGGCCCCAAGATTGCCCCACATTTATTGCAATCATACTTTACTTGCTGCAACTGGGGAAACACCCCAGAGCGTCGGGTCACAACCCCTCCAATACGAATCATGGTATTCAAATGGACCTGCCTGCACATCATTAGAGATGAAATTGTCACCACAAAGGAAAAGGCAAGGAAAGGTTTCACCAAACAATAAAATCCCCAGCATACCTAATGTTGCGAATCTGATCGTAAACAGGTAAGTTAGTTATCCGAACATAGATCTTTTGATGGATACGTTTGTAATTGGGGTGTAAAGTAAACACAACATTCTTGGCAACATCTTCCATAACTTCAAGGACAGACTGGGGGGCATCAGCCAACCAAATGGCAATATTGGGATGAACATGGATGAATTGCTTGTAATCAATCTCCAGACTACACTTATTGGCTGCAAAATGCAACAGTAAATTCATTCAAATCCAAAATCCAAGGCACTATTAGCTTCCTGCTTGCACAAACAATGGGGTAAAAAGTAGAACAGTTAATAGACCATAACAGTCATGAAAGAAGCTGCGCATTTACCTAACACCATCTCATTAATGAGGCGCACACATTCGATATCACTGTGATCCTTTTTCACGTAGGTGAGTAAAAACTCTTTGAATTTTCTGCCTATGAATCTTCGCACCTCGTCTCTAGTAACCCACTCTCTAAGTGTTCCCTGAACACAATACATATTAAAGTCTTCGTCTTCATCATCCTACACATGAAACCCACAACCGGTGATAAGAATTTGACATACGAGAAAAGGGTTTGCAACGCAAGTTAAGGATGATTTGTATAACTAAACCTCATCGCCGTCAATATCAGTCTCTCTGGAGTGTTCAGGCTGTGACTGTGATCTTCCGGGTGAACTCTGCATTCCATCTGTATCATCGTAGCTTCTCGGAGGCCTGAAATCTGCCCTTGCCCTCTTCGAAGGCCGGTAGCTATCATCATCAGTATCTGCAACCACAATGCCAACACACTCTCAACATTTCACCAACACCAACACCAACATTAAAAACCTAATTCTGAAATTGTTACATTAAATTCACAGAAACAAAATTTACTTACCTTGGTCATGGAGAAGATGGGGGAGCTTGCGGGAGGTGTGGACGCCGTCGCGGGTATCAAGCTCGACTTCCGCGGCCCGGCGGTCGGCCATGATCTGATCCAAATCCCTCTCGTCCTCAACGGAATCATCCAGCCCCACCGACTCGTATTGATCGTGCCCATCCATTCTCCGATAATCACTAATTAATCATCCACAACAATCATTTCTCGAAAATCAAAACTACGAAAATAAAATAAATTGAAAAACATCATGCTTTTTAGAGAGAGAGGAAATTGAAGTACTGACTCCAAGAAATTGTCGTGGAAGAGATCCTCTCCCTCCTCCTCTTCAAGGAGGGGGTCGTCGTCGGGTTCATCTCGGACGATTTCGGGGTCGACGGCGGCCTCGTCGTCGGAAGAGGAGGATGAGAAGTTGTCGGAGGTGCGGCTCGTGTGCGGCAGCTGATCGGTGTTGAACCCGACCGACGTCGGCGAATCCGGCGTCGACGGATGATTATCTGCCATTTCCTTAAATTAAAGTTCTTTTCTTTCTCTCTCACGCTCTGTGATTCTCTCTCTCTCTCTCTCTCTCTCTCTCTCTCTCTCTCTCTATGCGGCTGAAATTGCAATTCAGAAATTGGAATTCCGCTGCCTTTAGGGCTCATACGGGAGGAGGCTTCTGCTTTTTGGCGGGAACCTTTCCCGCCATTTTGGCTCGCGTGGGCTGCCACCCGCACGATGAATGGAGTTAATTTTGGGCTTTCAGAATTCAGTTGAGACCCAATGGTCTGGACCTGGGCTTTCGATTCCGAAACGCAAATTCTTGGCGGGCTTGGATCAACCCAAATTATAAACCGACTGAAAACTCGTCAAGACACAACAACTTGTTATCGGCGCACCATGTCTATACAAAAGGAAACTTGTACATGTCATTGTATTGTCGATACAAAATGCTTTGGTATATTTGTGGAGCCAAAAACAATCACAAGACGACACGTGGATTTTTGAATTAAGAAGACAAAAATACCCTTGAGGTGTATAAAGATTCCTATGCGCGAGTAGCGGGTAATTATCCTCAACCAAGTCAGAAATGCCCAAAATAGGTAACAATTCCAAACCTATTTCATTCTATATATTTCTTACCTCTTTTTCCCTCTTTTAGCTAATCAATTAGATAACATTACATAACCTTCAAAATATTAATTCCAAAAATATGTTAATTGGCTAATTAATGGATTAATTACCTAATTAATCCATTAAATGTCAATTAAGTCACCCAATTAACCACAAAATATACCCAAAAATCCCAAAGGGGCGGCCACTCTTGTTGATCTTATCATATTTACCTATTTTATCATATTAATTAGCTAGTTAATTTGGCAATAATTCTATTTGCTAAAATTAACTAGCCAATTATTCCCATAACTCCTAAATTCAACCTAAATCAAGAACCTAGCCCACAAAAGGAGCTAGGTGGCCGATCCTCCCTCTCGCCGAGCAGCCTGCTCTTGTGACCCTGCCTGCTCCCGTAGCCCAGCATGCTCTTGTGGGCCAGCCTGCTTCCGTAGCATTCCAAGCAGCCCAAATCGCCCCAAGACTATCTCAACCATCTGGACCAACCATCGAGCCGGGGGCATTTTCACCACACTTCACTGCGGATTTGACATTTCCCAATTCAAATCTCACACCCGGAGCCTACCGCACTTCCATTGCTCAAGGAGGCACATTCCTTCCAAGCTCTTCCAATCCAAATGGCGAACAACATTTGTCTCGACAAGTCATAGAGTTGACGAGCGCCCTTCCACAACAGACAACCTTGGTGAATCAACTCTTGCAACGCACCGAGATCCAACATGCCCCAGACAAGGTGTCCCAAAGTAGGACAAGGGCAGAAGAATCTCTTCACCAGATTTGATAAGCTCATATTTATATATATTTTACATCAAATTCACTTATCTTTTCTTAGTTAGTTCCTTATATTTTTAAGCTATTTACTTTGTTTTTGTGTTTTGTAGGACTAGTCAAGCAAAGAAAAGAAAAATAGCACAAGTGGGATTTTAAGTAACAAATTCGTCAAAACTGCCTGTACAGGTCAGCTGACTTTGGAAGCAAGATACGAACAGCTCAGAATGAATTAGAGAATGAGCCTTATATGCTTAGAAAGCTATGGATGTCTATTTTCTGGTGCATTTTGCGGATTCCTAATATCATTTTTCTAGAAGAAGTTTTCCCAAGAGGCTGAGCAGTTTGTAACTGACAAGAAAACATTGAAAGCAATAAATCCAATAAAACTAGCAGCCAAAATTGATGCACAAACCAGCTGACACCTATTCAAATATCATAGGAAATGAAATTAAAGATGAGTATTAATGTCACATCCCGGCCCGGGGCGGATCACTTCCCGGGCCCGCTCCACCACCGTAGCACGATATTGTCTACTTTGGGCTTACCATTCCCTCACGGTTTTGTTTTTGGGAACTCACGAGCAACTTCCCAGTGGGTCACCCATCCTGGGAGTGCTCTGGCCCCCTTCTCGCTTAACTTCGGAGTTCCTACGGAACCCAAAGCCAGTGAGCTCCCAAAAGGCCTCGTGCTAGGTAGGGATGGAAATATACATTTAAGGATCACTCCCCTGGGCGATGTGGGATGTCACAATTAAGAAGGAGTAATTGGCATAAAGACTACCTAAAGAGTTACAATTGTTTTACCATTTCCTCTCACTTATTGTCATCACAAAATGGCTATTAGTGGGGGAGTTATGGAGCAGAAATGGGGCAGCAAGCATGGGCATAAAGGCTGCAGGTTGCAGCGGCAAAAGAGAGTTTTTTGAGGAAAAAAAGAAGGAAAAAAGGCAAGGCAGCAACGTTGGGGAAGGAAGGAAAGGAATGAGGAAATCTTGGCATTCTCTTCTTTCGGTTTTATCCTCTCAAACTCATATCTTTCCTTTGGTTTTATTTGAGAATTATGTGTAACTAATTTTTAGTAGTTAGGGGCTGTTTTGAAGCCCTGAATATGATTGCAAATGTGTTATGACATTTCGTTTCAATTTCTTTTATGAAAGGATGAAAATTGGTTCACTATTTGTCTCATTGATGAATTCTTTATGTGTTTTCTACGGATGCATACTTAGTAAGCATATTTAGGATTCTAATGCTATGAATATGTGTGTGCGTGCCCTTGTCAAATGAGGACCTACATATGTTCTAGAGTAGTACTTGTTAATTGCGATTAACATGTGAATCAATTTCTAGGATAAGTAAGACAACGCCAGTACTTACGATGCCTTGTGATGACTCAAACTCTTTTCGTTCTTAATGATTTCTACTTGTTAAATCTATGAACACGCCATTCTAGATTGCATGCTAGGGACTAAGTTAAGTTGAAAACGCCATTCTCTTAATATACTACATAAGAAAGAGTAAAAGGTTGAGTTCTAACATTGAGCCAACTTGAGCATCTTCATCTAGAAATAAAAAGAATTTGAATGAAACATAACATGTTTGCATGATTATTTGGTGGTGGATAGCAATTCCCCTAACTCGTTTTTCTTAATTTGTGAACTGTTTAAAATCTGTTTCTGTCATGTTTTTGTTCAATTTAATTTAAATAGAAAATCGACTCCAAAAATCCCAAAAATTTGTATGAGTGTAGCTCTGTGTGTCTAGTATCTTCATATAAAATTTTGTAGACTTTAGATAAGTGTAAGTCGATCTAAAAATTATTTTTCGGTGGCTGGTCAGTAGGGACAGCAACCCAGTTTTTGTGACATTTTAAGTAGTTAGATAAAACAATCTTCTGCGGGAAAGACCCTTATTTTCATATGCTACAATTGACAAATCTTAGTATTAATAAGGAAAATCAATAGGACATTTGTGTGTTACTTTGTGGTGTGCATTTAATCCTATCAGCGTCCTGGTAAGCAGCCCATCAACCAGCCACGATCCGAGCGTTCTGGTGGTTTACACTCCCGCCCGGGTCCTTAGGATAGCGTATACTCTCGTCTTAGTGCACTGAGGAGCGTGCATTCCCGATCAAGCCCATGGACAAGCATACATTCACGGTTGAGGTTACACTTCAATTATCAACATGGACAACCTTCCAGGCGAAGTGTTCATTCACAACTAGGTTTGCAAGGAATATTCTCTACCTCACATCGGAGTAGGCAGCACGGCAGACGGAGAGAAGCAGTCACTCAATCCAACTCAAGTTCAACTGGCAGCTTGCGAACAGTCCGTTCGCTTGCCAGGTACATCCCAGATATACCGCAGCCGCAACATAGACGAGTCGAGCATATGGAAGAGCGGCCCAGACCCATAGGTCACGACTGGGGGTAGCCAAAAGTTCCACTGCCCCAGCAGAAGCAAATTCAAGAAGAAGTTGAGAGGCTCCTAACTGAACGATTGCATAATTTCTAACGTAACGAGGCTGCTGACGATGCGCATCGACGAGACATGACCAACATAAGCATGTCACCATTCATGAATGAGATCTAGTGGACAGATCTACCTCGCGGGTTCACTATGCCTCACTTCACTCCGTACAAGGGGGACGAAGATCCAGATCGACATCTCAAGCACTACTGCAGTGCCATGATCGACATCTCAAGCACAACTTTGCAAGGCGAGGCGCAAGACTGGTTTCACACTCTACCACCGCAGTCGATCCAGAGTTTCAACGAACTCTTCTTTGTTTTTACTAAGGAGTATTCGTCTAACCGCTCTATCAAAAGGACATCCGATCATCTCTTCAGCATCGTAAAAGACCATTGGGAGACAATTCGTGACTATGTCAAGAGGTTCAAGGCGGAGAAGGCCAAGATTGTTGGCTGCAACGAAGACATATCAATGGCAACATTCAGAAATGGGCTTCCCACCAAACATTCTTTATTCGGAAAACTGATCATGAGAGAAAAACTGACCCTAGAAGCTTCGTACGCTTTGGCAAAAAAACATGCACTATGGGACGAGGCCAAGCAGTCTAACAAAAACGAGGCGGAAAAGAAGCAGATGGAACGTTCCCCAACCAAAGAAGACTCAGCGCTTGAAACATTCACCAAGTTCACAGTTCCAATCGGCCAAATTCTCCGCAAGCTCAAGAACGAACCTTGGTTCGAACTACCGCCACCCATGAAAGGCAATCTTACCAGGCTGGATCATACAAAGTATTGCACATTCCATCAAGGACCAGGCCACACTACCAACGGCTGCCTAAAGTGAAAGCAGTACCTTGAGAAGCTGATAAATGAGGGCTGATGCGACGAGTATCTTGACAAGTCAACAAAACGGCCTACATATGCAGGGTAAACATCCATCATTCCCTAAACCTCGTTGGTTTTTTTTCCAAATAAGTTCGAAGTCTCAATCAGCTCAACGAACAAGGCTTCGCAAGCCGAAGATTATTCAGTTTGTTATGCAGTTTCTAACTTCCAGCACAGTTGATTTATTTCTTTATTCTCAATGAAGATTTAAGAAGTTATTCATAAAGCCTGGCTCAACTGTTGTCCACAACAACTGCTCAAAACTCTTTCTGGGTCTACTCTCCAATGCGAGAAGGTAAACCAATCCCCCGACAACCATATGGGTAAGCTCTCCAGTGCGAGAGGACAAACAAATTGCTTTCCAATGCGAGAGGGCAAACCAATCCTCGGACACCCATATGGGTAAGCTCCCCAGCGCGAGAGGATAAACTAATTGCTCTCCAATGCAAGAGGGTAAACTAATCCCCCGACACCCATATGGGTAAGCTCTCAAATGCGAGAGGGTACTCTCCAGTACAAGAGGGTAAACCAATTCCACGACACCCAAAATGGTATGCTCTCCAGTGTGAGAGGTTAAACTAATTACTTTCCAGTGCGGGAGGGTAAACCAACTACTCTCCAGTGCGAGAGGGTAAACTAATTGCTCTCCAGTGCGAGAGGGTAAACTAAATCCCTGACACCCATCTGGGTAAGCTCTCAAATGTGAGAAGGCCACATAGTTCAAAAGATCGAATGCTTGAAGATCAACTAAGCAAAAAATGGTTAGGGGGCAGCATCCACTTTTACACTTAACAGTTCGCTCATCCGACACTTCATCTTCAACAACTCCAATGTTGGCAGCTTCATCCTTGACTGCTCCATCTATGGCAGTTGAAAAATCAAACTCAAGCAGTTTCCTCATTTTCAACAGGCAGGCCAGACGTGGCAGCCCAAATAATTACCCAGTCCATGCCACTTCCTCAGCCCATACCGAACTAATCCTTGGCTTCAATCAAGCCGAGCTGCTCAAGCAATGGCCTATGCCACATCACCTCATTGGCCCATGCCAAGCCGACTCCTGGCCCCTGTCAGCCGACGTGCCGCACCACCCCGACGATTGTCTCGTGGCAGCACCACCTAAGAAGAAGACAAGAAGAAATTAAGTTTTTATTACATTGGTGTGGCACGGAGAAGACGAAGAAAGCAACGAAAGACGGTCCTTTGCACAGACAAGATATAGAAGATTGCTAGAGGAGGGGGAACAAATATCCTCTAAGCTTTCTCTCTCTTGTAGTGTAGAATAAATCGTTCTCCAAAGTTGATTTAACAACCCACTTAAGGTGGACTTAAATAGACTTTGAGAGGAATTTATTTCCCTTTCCTGGAAAGATCTAATTTCATATTAAAGAGGGAATCTACATCAAAATAGGAAGCAGTTCTAAGTGTCCTAGAGCAAGGTCTCTACACCTGCTGCTCTTTCCTGCGAGTAGCCCAACAGGTGTGGGGGCATTTGTGGAGCCAAAAATAATCACAAGGCAACACGTGGATTTTTGGATGAAGAAGACAAAAATACCCTTGAGGTGTATAAGGATTCCTACGCGCGAGTAGCGGGTAATCATCCTCAACCAAGTCAGAAATGCCCAAAATAGGTAACAATTCCAAACCTATTTCATTCCATATATTTCTTACCTCTTTTTCCCTCTTTTAGTTAATCAATTAGCTAACATTACTTAACCTTCAAAATATTCATTCCAAAAATATGTTAATTGGCTAATTAATGGATTAATTACCTAATTAATCCATTAAATGTCAATTAAGTCACCCAATTAACCACAAAATATACCCAAAAATCCCAAAGGGCCAGCCACTCTTGCTGATCTTATCATATTTACCTATTTTATCATATTAATTAGCTAGTTAATTTGGCAATAATTCTATTTGCTAAAATTAACTAGCCAATTATTCCCATAACTCCTAAATTCAACCTAAATCAAGAACGTAGCCCACAAAAGGAGCTAGGTGGCCGGTCCTCTCTCACCCAAAGAGGCCGGCCATTCTCCTATAAAAAGCCTTATATTTTCTCCAAAACACACTTCTCAGACTCTTGCAAAACTAAAAAAAAACTCTCTAAACGCTTTTCTCTCTAAATTCTAACTTTGGCATCGGAGGTTCTTCGGCCAAAGCACCCCCCCATTCATCGTGGGCGTGTGAGGCTCTTGGCCTTGACCAAAGGTATTGATTGTTTTGTAGGTGCAATTTTGTCAAAGAAGGAGAAGGCGAAAATTTGCATCCACAATATTCGTACCATGAAAGTCTTTTAAAGATAAAAGAGAGAAAAATGCCGCGGAGATTTTTGCGATGCTTTCCAACATAAACTATTTTCAATTTTCTTTTGGCCATCTACATATATAAGCAGAGATATCATCAATTCTACATCTTAAAGTATAAACTCGTCGTCCGCCGTATAACAAGGCTTGTGTATTGGGCCACATATTAAAAAAATTGGCTTATTTTTAAAACAGCTCTATATGCGTTACATTATGTAGAACAATATTCGTATTCTAAGTTGTTAAGGGAAGGAGAGAGGGTTTGAAGTCGAGATGTAGTGGGTTAAAAAGGAAGACGACAATCTAGCACTTGCAACTAAACTTTATTCCTTTTTAAATATTAATTGTTTTTACTCAACCATGAAATAAATATTAGGATTAAGTACAGATAAGTACCCAACCTTCTGGAGTGATTCCAAATTAATCTCTCAACCTTTTAAAACTTTAAAATAACTACCTAACGTTTGAAAAGTTAGACACCCATTAGGACACTGGCATTAAGTAATAACTTTACCAACACTAAGTGTGATGATGTTTCTACCATTAAATGATGAAGTGACAAATACTGAAGTTTTTTTTGTTTAACGAAGAAATACTAAAGTTTGTCTCTACTAATTGTCTTTGGAGATGTAATTCCTCAAATCGGCTTCTTTTAGCAAAGTTAAGTCATACATTTGTTTAGCTAAACTGCGTCAATTTAGAGATTCAAAGCTCTATAGATGACTTGAGAGTAAAAAACCTATTTAATAATTGCCAATATTTGATAGTTATTTAAATTTTTTAAAAGGATAGGACCAATTTTGAATCTTCGCTGAAGATTTGGTAGTTATTCGGACTTAACCCTAAATATTGTATCAGGAAGGCATGGGTGGCCTCTTTCTAATTGTTGTCTAAGGCCTTAGGTTGAGCCGTCTCAAACAACACACATCAACTAATTTGTGTGTATAGTTTTTACAAACACAATCCATTTGTTTATCACCTTCTTTAATACGTGTGGATCTAACTTTTGTTACATTTTTTTTTGTTGAGGAAACCTTTATTATATATTGAATAAGTTGGTTAATTACAAGTATTTGGTGCACCCCACTACCAAGGTTGTTGGCAGTAGTGCAACGATCGACTTTGTGACTGGGAGAAGAAAAAAGAAGTAAAGCACCACCAACGACTTGACATGCATACGTTACCAGATCTAGCAGTGGCAGTGCGCACTGGAATCTCACTCCAACCTTTATTCCATTCCAAAAAGTATACATTACTAACAGCTTTACGGCCATATTTATACTTGTAAAATTACAAGGCAATAGAAAGAAAAAAAAAGCCCCAGAGCCCTAAGCACTTTCCAGCCATGCTCAAATTTTCTGAAAAGCTGGGCCAATAATAGATGCATGAGATAGCCAAATCAGATACGTTTAACCTGCTTGATGGCAAATAATAGGGTTCGATCGATTCATCCTACACGTAATTAATTAGAGAATTGTTGTAAGCACTCTAAAATAATCATCTTACACTCTTGCCTTTCTTGTTTTCTTTCATGAGAAAAAAGTGCAAGATATGATTATATTGGAATGTTAATTAATGTAAACAACATAGTAATTTTTTTGTGTTGATTTGTCAGAATATTCAGACGCTTCTGTCGAGCATTTCTTGATGCCTTTTGAAGGATAGAAGCTTTTGCAAGCGCATTTGTTTGTGAAACCTGTTAATGAACAAATCTGCAACGTGGTCTATCTCGTCTTCCAGCTTGAAATCCTGTCCTTCCTCTTTGGAATTCTTCACCAGATCGATCACAGACCCGCCATCTTTGACATCGTCAAAGTTCTCATTTTCATCGAACAACGAGTGCCTGAGATCAGGGTACTTATCATCGTCATCGTCCTCCTCCTCATCTTCACCATTGTACCTTCGCATGTAGCTTGAAGTACCAGCTGTATGCAAGTACTCATTGGCCATGGCATTGTACAGAACAAGCGCCTTGTTTTGGTCTCCTTCCTCCTCCTCCTCTTGATCACAGTGATCGTGACCTAAAAGGCTGTGGATCTTGTGCGACACAGTGTCCATCAAAACCTTCTTGTTCTTCACCAATGAAAACATTATCAGGCGAGCTTTAGCGGCGCTGGTTTTGCTCTTGATGGCGAGGGACTTGGCTTTGGTTATTGAGCTCAACAATGTGATTATCTGCTTCAAGAAAACAGAAGCCTTATTCTTCATGATTATTTTCTTGCTTAATTAGTCACAATTGCAATGAGTTAGCAAGGAAACCCTAGATTTCGATCAAAAAAGCAAGGAAGCCCTATATATTCAAGTGAACGAAACCCTTTGAAGAAAGAATATTTAAGGAAATGTGAGATGCTCAAGAGAAAGAATATGATAGAAGCTTGATTATTTTGCATGAAGGAATACAAGAGCCTTAGGGGGTTTTATATAGAAAGCAAAAAGCTTCTACTTTTTGGTGGAGTGGGGTGAAAGTGTAAAGCAAAAAATAAGAAAAATAAATTAGAACAAAATCAGAAACGGAAACTTCTTGTAGCACTGTACAGTGTGCCACATGGAGTTCATGATCTTTTTACGCAAGTGGAACCATGCATCCTCGTCGTACACGACTTGTGGACAAATGTGGGACGTACGATCGACTTTTTTGGAGAAAAAGCTTGATGACGATGGTTATTTTTGGTGCACAAAACATATGTTAATTAATGGTTGAAGACGATTATGTCCCTGGGATTAGCCAACTAAGTAATGTCATGCTGGTGGGTATATAAAGTGGTTCTGAGGATATGAAAATCTCCCAGTTGAGGGTAAATATTTCACTTTATTAGGGTGCTAAGAAATTAAAGGTAATGAAAAGGAGTTTGGACGGTGAGAGTTAAGTAAAGCGGCCAGTGAAAAGTAATATTCAATGGAGGAAAAAAGTGAAGCTATATATTCGTTGCTCATGCACTAAGTTTTGGAGTTAGGTGCATAAAAAAATGCAATAATGTTATATGAGTTATGTGCATGCTGAATGTGAATGTACTGAAATAATCCTACATATTATAATGCATGTTGTGTTATGCCCATGTATACAAACCAAACTCAATCATCAAAGTTAACAACTTATAAAAACCACGAGGGAGTGGATCAGTAGTTGGGGACGAATTCTAGGCCCGTATTTCACACGGCATGTCCTAAGTTCAATTCCTGACATTGGTGAATCACCTGATGATGGCTATGGAGAGGCTGAAATGTCTTTGTGAGTCTTTCCGACTCTCAAAATGATGGATTGCTGTCCTTTAAAAAAAAAATACTTATAAAGAAAAAGTAAATATTAAATTAATTTTCCATGATAAAATAATTGAATATGAGTGGTGTCGTTTACAAAGTGACGTCAATACATATTGCTCACTAAGAAATAAAGAATAAATCAATTTTACAGATAAACAGCCAGGGTCATTTGTCATTGATTTCTCTTTTGAAGGACGATTGTGTCGCTTGCTATTCTGGCAGAAATTTGATTCTGCACCTTGGTTAATGGTTAAGTTGAAATCAACATCAGAGTTTGTAATAGATGAACGATAGGATCAATCGCGCACACATGTATACTAATCTAATGCACATAATATTTTGCATTTCATGACTTTTATGGGTAAGTTTATGCATTATGCAAGGTCTCCTTTCACACGCTGCAGCTATGTCATCAGTACATTGTGAACGTTAGAGTAAAGAAAATAATGAATTATTGTACTTAGAAAGGAATTCTAAGTTCTATTATCTACGACATCGGTTCAAAATCAACCATTGTTTGATAGATTGACAAATCACAATCTACTTGTAATGAGTCTAATGACGTATATAAGTTATAATTTAGACTCCTTTATACAATTAATTAGTATCCCATTTGAGATCTTAGTGATGAAAGTTTATTTAAAATTAATTTATCTACATCAACAATATCTAACTTGACGTAGAACGGATGGCGGAGCGTATCGAAGAGGAGCTCGACAAACGTAAGTTTGGCAACAAAGCTCAAGGAGTGCAGGTCTGAGCTCCGGCGTTAGAATTGGGTGCATAATACATTTTTGGAAAGGAACGACGTAACGGATCCATTCCTTATAATCCACCAAATCAGAGAATCTATGCCATTGAAATTTGATGCAACGGCTGAAGTTATTATAACTTTTAAAGTGGCCCCCTATTTGTAGCCGTTGAATCAAATTTCAATGACATAGATTCCCTGATTTTGTGAATTAGGAGGAAGGGACCCGAAGAGGATCCCTTTCCGTAAGGAATAACATGACTGATCACCAGTGTTGCTTATGACATAGGGGCGATTTGGCCAATTTCCTTCGTTTACTATCCCAAAGCAGTATTTTAAGTTTGAGTGATGTTATTCCCACCCCCCAATGTCTTATTTTCCCTCCCACCTTTTAATGAATTTTTTAATTACAAATTTGTCCATTTACAAAAAGACTGATAAGGACATTAATTATCTTGTTTTGCTTAATTAAAAAAAAAGAAAAAACAGGTTGGGACAATTTGTCTACCATAAACCCTAACTCATATTTCCATCTCCTTTCATTCAGAAAAAGTAAAAAAATAACAATGGACTTAGAAGATGACTTTTTCATTGAACATATAGAAGATGACACTTCTACGGAAGAGGTAGGAATATTATGTTTCCATTGAAAATGTAGAAGAATAATTTGTGTGTAGGTCATTTGAATTTGTCCATCGTATTTTTAAATTTGCCGTTGTTGAATTCTTTTGAATTTGGATACCTCTGTTGTTTCCATTTGAATTTGCAAACCTTAGTGGTTTTCATTTACATATTATTTGTTATATTTTTTAAGAGACAATTTTATAATTTCATATGTACGTATATATTAAAGGTTATTTTGGGAATAATAGTGGGTGGGAAAATAACATTTTAATTTTTTAACTTTTTAAGGTGAGTGGAATTATAACGTGGGTGAGAAAATAAGACAATGAGGTGGGTCTAGTAGCTCTCTTAAGTTTTGAGGCTATTTTCGGAACTTTGTTGATTATGTGTTTTGTTTCCTTTTAAGTTTTCAAACCCTATTAGGGTTTTGGTCCTTTTGGTCCCTTTGGTCCCTTTTCTTACATCTGGAGATATGGAAGACAGAATATTTCAAGCCATGACAGATTTCTTCCTTTGGAAGGAAAAGAGTACTGAACAAACAATGGAAGCTTTATAGCTGTCTTTCACAAAAGCAAAACACCTAAATACTTTAATTATTTCCATTAAATAAACAACACAATTTGATATTATTTGCTATGCTAGGGTAGCTCTTTCGTAACTTAATTAGTGTTTAAATACTGTGGTCTAATAGTATTTATTTTCACTTGTAAGTGAGAGAACTTATGTTCGATTCTTGTCACAGGTGAATTTGAATAATATTATTGCTTGCCCATTGTGAGACTTAACCCACTTTTCCGACTCCTTAATGTAGATAATATCGTTTGTTAAAAAAAGAAGCATATATAATCACGATTGGGTCATCTCCTAATAGAATACTGCCAAGAAACTAAACCCTAAATGCACCTTCCTAATTGTACTTAATAATACACAATTAGAGATAAACCATACGGTCAAAGTTCATTTGCTGAGATTCATTTTCAATAAATTGAATGGGCATGGTCAATAGTCATACGAGTTGATCAAGATATAAGTTAATTAATTGGCTTGGTGAAATTACAGTCATCATATAAGTTCACATCGTGCATATGCTTCTCCATCAACATCAAGTCCACCCATTGGGGTAGAGTAGTACTAGAGTCACCATAACAGCATTGCCTAGGTTGATGTTACTCTTGAGTTAATTAATATTTGATTAATATTCAAACGCGTCTAACCTGACTTAATTTGCAATAATTGGATTAATTTCTTTAAATTAAGTTATGCTCAAATGCTTATTCGGGACTTCTTCGGTAAAAAAAACATTTTTGTTTGTAAGCGTTTTGGTTAAAAGTATTTAAACAACTTCAAGTGTTTTATTGAAGAAAATGTTCTCCAAAAACGATAAAAACACTTGTATTTTCTCTGTTTTTCGACACAAAGTACTTGTAAATTTTGTTGTCAAATGTTATCAGAAGCGGTTTATATTCATAGTTATGAAGTAGCCCATTAGTTTGATATAGGCTCTTTATTCAAAATGATCACTGAGATTTGCATAACACATCACTCTAGTCTCTGAGATTGAAAATCAATAGAAATGGTCTCTGAGATTGAAAATCAATAGAAATGGTCCTTGAGATTGTCCACCATCCATTATTTTGGTCTTTCCGTTAAAAACTCCGTTAAGTGTTCTGGAGCTCTTGGCCGGAAGTTTGAGCAATTTTCAAAGCTTCGTAACTCAATAGTTTCTTAACCAAATTCGACCCATAATATATCAAAATGAATACAGGAAAGTGTAGAACGAGATTATACCCATTTGGAAGCCCAATGGTTGCCGGAGATGGCCGGAAAAAAGCCTGAAAGGTGACTGGTCCGCGGAAAAACTGGAAAACTCTCCGAAAATTGGGTAAACTTTAAATATTCATAACTTCTTCAATACTCAACGAAATCAAGTGATTCAAAAACCAAAATCATAATTCTCGATGAGACAAAAATAATGGTACTTTCTCGAAGGCTAACTCGTCGTGGTTTGGCCGGAAAACGGCTTGAAAATAGTTGTCTTGGTCGTCAAGTTAGCCACTTTCGAGTCGTTTTCCGGCCAAACCACGACGAGTTAGCCATTGAGAAAGGTAGCATTTTCTTCATCTCATTGAGAAGTATGATTTTTGTTTCTGAATCACTTGATTTCATTGAGTATTGAAGAAGTTATGAACGTATAAAGTTTACCCAGTATTCGGCGAGTTTTCTAGTTTTCCCATGGAACAGTCACCTTTCAGGCTATTTTCCAGCCATCTCCGGAAACCATTGGGCTTCCAAATAGGTATAACCTTATTCTATAGTTTCCTATATTCATTTTGATATATTATGGGTCGAATTTGGTTAAGAAACGATTGAGTTACGAAGCTTTGAAAATTGCCCAAACTTCCGGCCAAGAGCTCCGAGACACTTAACTGAGTTTTTAACGGAATGACCAAAATAATGGATGGTGGACAATCTCACGGACCATTTCTATTGATTTTCAATCTCAATGACCAAAGTGATGTGTTATGCAAATCTCAGGGATCATTTTGGCTAAAAAACCTTTGATATATTCATAGTTTTACAATAACTACTGGTGATGCGCATAAAAAGAAAATCTCACTTTTCTTGAAGGACCGCAATGGACAAGAAAAGCATTGAAGTCCTTTGAAAATGGTGGGACTTCTTTCCCTTTGCTAATCAAAGGGGTTTTCTCTTCTTAAGTGGGTGGTTAAGTGTGCTTAATTACCAACTAGTTGAAAACATTTTGCATACTCTATGTCCATATTCAATTCTAAAGCTTCTTAACTCTCATGGTTCTAGAACTCTCTTAGGACATATTGAGGGAAGATTTCACATTCTTGTTGGATGTATACAACCGCGTGACATACTACTCTGTATGACTAATGACATACAAGATCTTTACTGTTGAGAAGAGAGTGAGTCACAACTGTATCCACCCGTATGCCGCTATCTATATTCACCCAAATGACACAAGAAATTCTCCGTAGCGGACCGAGTGGCGGGCGTGGGAGCTTCTTCTGTCGTCCTGTCAAGAAGACACCAAAACTACAGCCTGACCCTGACTAATGACTGTACACTACTATTTAGAAAAAAGGCAGTGCATGTATCGTACTTCAAATGAATCCAAAAGGAAAGGCTGCCTAGCTAGCTAGCACCGTCGACAAACCGAGAAAATGAACAATGCAATAAAAATGGTTAATGAAATAATGTACGTTAGAAACTAGCGTGCAGTTAATCAAAATTATGAAATGCGTTGGTGTATTGAGATTGCACCGATGCATCTCACATACCGATGTACGGTAGAAAAAACCCTGCATTTATATCACAAAATCGTGAAGTGCAAGTACATATATAAGCCCTCATGAACTAAAACTCAGTTACGTACCAACAGTGCCATTCCTAGTTCCCATCCCCAACTCTGGGACTGGAAGGATAACATCCCTGCTTATAATCCCTACTACTAATCCATCCATCATGACCAGTACTGTTCTCAACCATTCCAAATTGTCCAGTCCCCCCAGCAGGATTCCCATAGCATCTGTAATTACCAAAATATGGCCTTGGAGTTGGAGAATGTACAAATGGCAAGGGCTGACATGGATTACAAGACACACCTGCGGGAGATTTATCTGTGTGCCAGGAATACGGCCCTCTACAACAAATGTCATAATACAAGTGATACTTGAAAAAAAAAAAATTCAACCACTTGTATTATAACACTTGGTGTACATGGCGTGTTCCCAACCCTCCACACCTTTAGACCCAGTTGCTGGCAGAGAAAACAGCAGCAGAGATGGCAGCCATGTGATATCGTAGGGTTTTGGTCTCCAATGGCAATTGAACTTTGGAGAAGGAACTGAAATTCTCGGCAAAGGAGCCCGAACACCGGATAGCAAAGGATAGGATATGTTTATATCCCGGGACAGGAGTTCCACGTCCAAGGCGGGGTAAAGAGATTGGACTGTATTAACAGCCGGATCAGGAGAAACACTGGCTGTGGTTAATTCAGACGAGGAACCGGATTCCAACTCTACTGTTGTTGTTGTCCTTGATCACCTTGTAAGAAAAATTCAGGACCCCATTAGGCTTACCAAGGGTACTCCCAACCTGGTAGCTCACAAACCGGACTGCTTCATTGCACTGGTCATCGATCAAGTCCGTGAATGGCACCCAAACTTTTCCAATGCTCTTCTTGCCAAAGACGCTCTCACATTGCATGTCGAATTTTACAAAGGAATTATCAAACTTGTCAACCAGGCACACGTCATTCATGTCGAATTGCATTGTGTGGTTCCATTCAGGGTTGCAGTCCCCTTCTCTATCAACCAGCGTCTTATGGCGCTGCTGCAGATGTTTCTTCTGTTTTTCTTTCTTCGCTTTGTGGACAAAGATGGAGACAACAGAGTAGATGGACAGCTTGTTGAAGAAATTGAAGGCACTGAGATCCTTGCAGGAGATTACCTTCAGTTCTATGGAGCTGCAATCTTTCAGGTTCCTGATTTTCTCAGCTGTTAAGTTATAGTTAGAATTTTCTAAATTTGTTGCGGATCAAACCAGTGAAAAAACAAAGTCCCGTAAATAGTTCAGAAATGTAATCACCACCGTTGATCATGAGACAACGCCCCGACAGACTCGGAGTCATTGACCGCTTAACCGTTGATTATACGATAACAGGCCACCAGAGTTAATTGCAAATTCCTTAACGTGAACACAGATGTTAGAGGCACATTAGTCTCTCAACAAGGAGCGGGACTTCACGAAAGTCCGGGAGATCACAATAGTGTCCTAGACCAATAATATAATAACATGCAAGGAAGTTAAAACACATGACATTATTTCATTGATTTAGGACGCCATGGTGACATTCTGAGGTTAGGCTAGTCCTTTCCCTCAACGAATCAGGACTATGACGACAACTCTTTACGCATTTGGAAAACGGAGCAACTGCGACTTACAGTCATGAGGTCCATGGTTTTTGTCTCTCATTGCTTTTTGGAAGAAGAGAAAATATGGTTATGACACAACTCCTGGAACAGGGTAGTCTTGGTGGCCCCGGGAATACACGCAACGAGTGTATAGGGCCCTGGTGGTATGCAAGTTTCTCCCCGAAAACAAGGGCACTCGCCGATGTCATAGGTACTAAAGTACCTAGTCAATGAACACAATGAACCTAGCCTTCCCATAAAAATGTAATAAATCTACAAACTCACATAAGAGATTACTCCTATCGCTGATTCCGATCATATGAGCAGTATCAAACAATCAAATCCATACCAATTAATCTCAGTGCAAGAAACCATTCATGGTTTGTAAATCTTTGGGGTCAAAACTCCAAAAAATATATATCGTCTTTACAGATTGAAATACTTGATTGACTGTTTCATGATCCAAAATTATTTCAATGAAGCCATTATAACTAGCATAACTTGAAAGCACAAAAATCTTTTTAAAAGGTTAATGATCTGGAGTCAAGCTCAGCGAGTTTTTTTCTTTTTCTGGTCTTGGCCTTGGGCTTGAACTTGTACTGCTGCAGAAATCTTCTTCCAACAGCGGATGGAAATGAGCGTCGGTATTACAACCCAGGAGGCGTTTGCAGCAATGTAGTATGCGTAATAGTAAAACGAATTTGTAGCAAATTTGTCACCTTCCAAGTAGGCTGTTATGAAATATACAGCAGTTCCATAGAGCTGACCCAACGAAATGGCAAACTGAAGTATGTAGCTATATGGCTTGCCCTTAGATATTGCATATCTGCCAAGAATCAGAAATCGTGTTCAGAATATCAAATTTTGCATTGCACAGCATATAAATTTTGTGATAATCAAAGCTCAAAATCTTACACTGCAAGAAGGCTAGCGGGACCTTCTATAACTGCAGTTAATCCTTCGACAGAAACGACCCCTGCATCCCTAGCTGCATATCTTGAATCACCTTTGCTATACTCTTTCCCTGCCAATTTTTATCTATCACCATAAGAACTATATAATCCAACAAGCCCCAACAGTTATAAAACTGCGCAAATTGTATCCAATGCTAATCTTATAGATGAAGAAAGAATGTGAGACAGAACTTACAAACTTCAGCCAGGTAACAAGCAGTCTTATCCTTGTAAAACTCGGGCGAAAATGCTAATCTTATAGATGAAGAAAGAATGTGAGACAGAACTTACAAACTTCAGCCAGGTAACAAGCAGTCTTATCCTTGTAAAACTCGGGCGAAAATGCAAAATAGCCTTCGAGTATCAAGTGCGTAAGGCCGGTGAAAGCCCACCAACACATTAGCCATCTATCAAGTTTTGATTTCCTCGGTGACCTCCCTGGTACATAGCAAAAAGTAAAACATGTCGATTGAGGCATTCCTATGTCTCCCTCAAAATGTCAAATTTATTGACTTGAACAAAAACTATAACATCTAAGGCTATATAGCATTCAATTATCAATGCCAAAACGTAGAAAACATCAAATCAACAAGCATACAGCATGAATCCAAAACGAACCCAAGAACTAAAATGCCACACTAGAATTATTGGGTTTTCCTTATTGGAGATTTGTCGAGTTTTAACAACCAGTAATCACCACAGACGGGTTTAGCTACATTGGCTAGAGCGGATGTAATCAGTAATAACAGTATAAGTAGGCATAGCCACATTGCCTAGAACGGATGTGCTCCTCTATGCACCCGAGTTCGAATCCCCCTCTTTCTGCACTTTAGATTAGTTTAAGGTAGAATATTTAATTGCCACATTCAAAAATCAAGCCAAAGAATTTGCAATCATACAAAAAAGTTGAAAAAAAAGATGAACTTTTTTGGACCTCAAAAGTCTCAGCTTTCTGTGCTCTGGACACAAACCCAATTCACGCATCAAATTACTTGAGCAAATTACAATGTGCAAAAAGAAGTGAAATGAATTGAGCTGAAAAAATTTGGATCTGATAAGAAGTGGAGTGGAAGGAGGAGTACCGGAGAAGAGCCAGGTGAGGGAAACGACGAGTAGGGAGGAGACGCCGTAGACGCCAAGAATGGTGGACTGTGAGAGAAATCCAGGTACGAATCCGGGTAGCTTTAGATCCCTCGGGGCATACGGATGATTCCCATAAATCCCAGAGTCCGATCCCTCCATTTTCACTCGCTGCCTAGTACTGTCTGTCTCCCAAGTGCAAGTCAAACCTCCAAAACAATGAGTGATAGGCTGCCAACACTCTTCCTTTTTGCCTTTTAAATTCTTTTAGATTGGATCTCACAATCTTTTAATGGTAGGGATAAAGGCCCAATATCCATGGATCTTACAAACCTCCCAAACCTTACAATTGCCCAATGTTCTAAAAATCGGGGCTAGCTACCGTTCTGATTAGTCCCTAGGCGTCTAAAAATTAAGAAAGTATTCTTAGAACCGCTTAGGCGCCCACCTAACCCGCCTAGGCAACCTTAGGTCGCTACTCTCATTTAGACAGAATGACACGCCCCGACCTTGATATCGCCAAATGCCAGGCACGTGCTGGCCGACACCTGAGAGTGACGAATCCATTTTAACATGCAACCCGCCTAGGCAACCTTAGGTCGCTACTCTCATTTAGACAGAATGACACGCCTCGACCCCGACATCGCCAAATATCAGGATAGGCACGTGTTGGCCGACACCCGAGAATGACGAATCCATTTTAACATGCATGGAAGTGATAATGGTAAACGAAAGTAAATAAAATATGTAAATATAAAGAAATACGCAAATGCAGAAACGTGTTCAGAGCATACAACTAATCAAGAATACTGTGAAAGAATTATTATAAAAAAGGTACGAACAAAGGAATGTGTCCTACACTAAGAAGACTCAAAGATACCTATGTGAGAGTGCCCTGACACCAGGATCGTATGCCTCGATTCTAACTCCTAAAGGAGGCGCAAAACAAAAGGTGAGTGGACCAAAGTTTATAATAATAATACTACTAATAAGAAAACCATTTTCTTTCTGAACATACTAACCCCATGTTTTGAAAACACATATATAATACTACATACTAGGTTTTTCTGAAAACCCTAACATGCCATAAAAACATTCGTAGATAATAAAACCATATCTAAAAGTGGTACCGAAATTGCCCAAAGGCAAATCCAAGAAAGCTCGTAAACCCAGAATAATAAAGTATTCAACTAGGGGTATCATAGTCACCCGAAGGCATATCCATTACCCGAGGGTGAAGCTGTATGACATTGGGTTACGCCAGTGAAGAAATATGGTAGGTCCCATCACCCGAAGGTGAAGTTGTACGACTCTGGGTTACGCCAGAGAAAAAAATATAACATACCACATCGACACTAGCCATGGCTAGTGAAGTTGTCCGACATTGGTTTCGCCAGTGAAGCTGGGAGTATATCATAAATATCCTTAACTATGTCCTATGGCCATAGACGTATTGACACGCCTTAACCCCGATATCCCCACATACCAGGTTCTGAACGTGCTGGGCAACACCCGAGGGTGACGAAGCCATTTTAAACATGCATACAAATAAAATATATGCAATTAGAATGATTATACCAAAGTAGGAACGTGTTCAGAGCATACAACTAACTAAGAATAATATGAAAGAATTATAATAAAAAGGTATGAACGAAAGGAAGAGTCATACACTGAGAGGACTTGAATATACCTAGGTGGACGTTCCATGACGCCGGGATCATGTGCCTCGATCCTAACTCCTGAGGGGGAGCAAAAACAAAAAAGGTGAGTGGACCATAATTTATAATAATACTAATAGTACGAAAACCAATTTATTTTAGAACATACTAACCCCCTGTTTTGAAAATATATATAATACTACATAATAAGTTTTCTGAAAATCCTAGCATGCCATGAAAAACATTTGTAAAATTTCTGTAAATCGTATCTGTGATGTACTCAACTAGGGGTATCATAGTCGCCCGAAGGTAGTACCTGTCCATCACCCGAAGGTGAAGCTGAATAACTTGCCCATCACCTGAATGTGAAGCTGTATAACCTATCCATCACCCGAAGGTGAAGTTGTATAAAATAACATACATCCACACCGACACTAGCCATGGCTAGTGAAGCTGTTTGACACTGCTTTCGGCAGTGAAGCTGAGGGTATATAATATATCATATCTCACTCCTCCATCATCTGTGTCCTATGGCCATAGACATCTATACATGTGGTGTGCGGATGTGCCGTATGATAACCCACTAGGTAAGTACCAAAAACATATCTCAAAACTCGTATCAAATCCGGAGCTCACTAGTTCAAAGTCTCATCTCATAAATCCATGGTAAATCATATTCATAAATCCATAATAAGTCATATTCGAAATCCATAGAAATTCATATAAGCAAATCCAATAATTCATAACCTTTAGTGATATATAAATCCGATAAATCGTAATTATTTCGTAAAAGCAATTTAAATAAATCATAGGTATGAAAATTCGTAAAACATAATATAAGTCATGCTACAATCATAAAATATGCAATGCATGCTAGGCTAATATTTTATAAAAATATATAAGTTATGAAGGGGTCCACTCACTGATTTTATTGCCCGAGAACCACTCGAACTAGCGAGGATGATGTAGATTCCCTCCAATGCGCGCCTAAACACAATTAGGGACCTTTTAACAAAACTCTACTAAAATGTTAGAATTTGGGAAAATGGACGGCGAATTTGGATTCGACACGTTGAAAAACCTAAGGAGGGACCTCGGGTTTTTCCCCCACGCGTTGCCGCATGTGGCGGCCGCCCCCCGACTCACTGGAGAATCGAACAACTCCAAAAATTCCCAAATTTTACAGGAATGAAGATCTCGATAAGTGGAGCAAGTTTCATGCCTATGACTAAGGCCAATTTGATCGGGAAAAGCTCCAATTCTTCTCGAATCCGCCGGAAACCCTAAAAAAAATGCACTTCGATTCGACCTCAAATCAAACTCTGATGCCCCTAAACTTGTTTGGGCTTTGATCCAGACCTCAAGGAGAGTTGAACAAGGGTGGTGGTCAACGGTGATAGCTGCACGAACGGCGGATCGGCGCTGTGACACCCACGAACCCACCGTGGAGTTCTTCACAATTTCAAGGCCAATTTCACTCGGGTTTGGGGTGGAACTTGAAGAAGAAGGGTCGTGGAGTCATGTGTAGGTGGTGGCGAGCCTTGGATTACCAGAAAAACGACATAAAATCAACGAAAACAATGGCCAGGAACGTGTTCAGAAAATCGAGTTGCGATAGCAACGGGTCGGGGCCCGATCGGCTGCTCCTCACTTCTCTCCCTTCGCTCATTTTTCTGTTTTCTGATTGGTTCACTTTCTCATCTCCTCATTTTCGATTGGCCTCACTCTCCTCATTTCTCTCATTTATCTCATCTCTCATCCGTCCATCTCCCTGATTTATCTTCTTTCCTTTCCATCTCAGCCACACATATGGCTTCCTCGATTTTGCTCCAACAATCTGGAGCCTTCCAGAAAATGATCAATTGACCATTTTGTCCTTGACTTCGTTTGTTATAACTCCAAATTGCATTCCATTTGCGCCCACGCATTCGTAGCGACGAGTACTATGAGGATACGCCAAGAAAAATGGATCTTACGTGACATGACAAAGTGGTCAACAAAAGTCAATGCCTTTGCCTCGAAGGGCATTTTCGTAAATTCACATTTTAAAATTATAAAAACTATAATTTTTGGGGACGGGTCGTTACACGTATACATACTCGTGTGTGTATGTCTCGTATGAATACCCGTTAAATAAGCACAGAAAACATAAAGCATATCTTTCACATCAAATCATCGGAGCTCAAAAGCTTAAAGTGCATCTCATAAACCATAATAAATCAATCATGTGAAAACATAAATTCATATTCGTGAATCCATCATATATCGTTAAGCGTAAAAAGCCATGGTTCGTAAATCTTTTGTAAACATAAATTCAACAAATCGTAAATAAATTATAAATAATGCATAAAACGTAAAATCATGAAATCATGTTTTTCGTGAATGCAATCCTAGCATTTAAAATCATGCAATTTAAGAAGGGATCCACTCACAGATATTCCGTTATCGGGGAGCTAATCGAACTAGGGAGGATGGGATCACTTCCAACCAACGCACCTAAACACAAATAGGGACCATTTATTAAAACTCACTAAAATGATTGAATTTGGAAAAACGAATGGCGGATTCGGAATCAGCACGTCGAAAAACCTAAGGAAGGACCTCGGGTTTCACCACGCGCCGAGATGAGGTCGTTGAAAAATTCGTCGGCGCCGCCTTGTTCACCGTCATGGACGATGGCAGAGCATAATGCCTCCAGCAGAGACGTGTACACTCCATGTGCTGCCCCATGATAACCCCATGCGCCGCAAGTACACTTGTACTCGCCTTTTTCGAATTTATGGAATTTTTCCAGATTTTTCCTCTAACTTCAAGAGCTCATTCTAAACTCGATACAAGCCCAAATCAAGTGATTCAAAAGCCAAAATGTAGTTAGGAATGTGGAGAAGAGATTCATACCCTTAGGAGGCCCAACGAAGATCGGAGCTGGCTGGAGAAATGGCTAGAAGGTGGCCAAATGACCACAGTTTCGAAATTCCAGATTTTGCACAATGACTTCCCCGTGTATTTTCCGAGTTCCTACATCACCAAAACCACCCCAAACCTTACTAATCATGAACCTAAACACAATTTACAATAATAAGGACCAATTTTGAGGCTTACCTTCGCCGGAGAAAAGGGTTGCACAATGAAGGGGTCGTTGTGCATAGTAAGGTAAAAAGAATCCAATGGTGGTCTCGACTCTGTCTAGGTTTCATGGTGGTGGTTCACGCCGAAGAAATAAGGTAGTCGTGGGGGTGATTTGTGGTTGTACAAAGAGGAGAGGGTGGAGGGAGTAGGGCATGGGAAGAAAGGAGAAAAGTGAGAGGGATGGAGTGAGAGATAAAATAGAAGGGGGAAATAAGAAATAAGAGAGGGAGAGAGTCTCAGGATAGAAAGGAACACCCCAGAAAATGGGGGTAATCCTGCCACGTGTCACCCCATGAGTGGCTCATGATGGAGAAATATCTCTAATTATGAAATTACCAAAATGCCCTTGACATTCAAAAATTCGTAGAAACCTAGTTTTAGCTCCGGTTTTGATTCCCTTCACGTCCACGCATTAGTATCGACGAATGCAATGCGAATAAATTAAAAGAAAAATTCCTACATGTCAAAGAGCGGAAGTCTACAAAAGTCAACATTTTCGTCCTTAGGGGTATTTTCGTAAATTTAACTAATTAAAACTTAAAATTTAAGACTGGTTGTTACACAGAAATTCGATAACTATCATTTTGCATTTTATTTTGTCAATAAAATGTAAGAGACTTGTTAAATACTTAACACTCATTGTATGCTTGTTTCATATGTTTTCAATATGTTCTAATACTTTATAGTGTATATATTATTTTATTTTGCAATTGATGTATCACAATACAACTATGTATTTTTTTAAGTATAAACAGACACTTATTTACACAATATATAATAAATTTACTTAAACCCGACTAGCTCACTTAGGCGCTAAGGCCCAATTCGCCGCCCGACTAACACTTAACGTCTTTTAGAACCTTGAATTGCGGATGTACTATAAAAGACTTGACTATTAATCTATTATAACCTCAATAGACGCACACATACTACATCACGAGGCACATTGTGCATGCATGGTTTGTAGAATGAGGATTAAATATATTGAATTTATATATTTCTCTCTCTACCTAATTATTCCAAATTCTGAGGCAGATCTTGATGCTGTATCAAGTACATCAGAAACAGCATAAAAATGCTTTTCTTCACCATAGAGTTACCAACTGGAGTGAGTCCTTGGTTTTTCGTCTGGAAATGATGCATACAGATGCATTATTCGTAATCAAAATATGCACGGAGTGAAAAAGGCCTATCCGCACTCTCATTAGCACGTCTGGAGAGACTAGTTTACAAGATATTAACGTTAGATAAGATGGGTTAACTTGGGTGCGAGATCATTAGTGTCTTTATCTGAAAATATTGGAATTCTTATATCATATGCAGGTAATATGCAAATTGTTCGGCCCCAAAGTTTGCACCTTGCAAAGTGATTATCCCCTCACTACTACAAAAAACACTTTGCGCGACGAAAGTTTGGTCGCGCATGATCCGTCGCACAAAGCTCGTGAAGATAGGGTTTGCGCAAAGAAATATTTCAAATTTTAAAATTTTTTTTAAAAATTTTTTAAATTAAAATAAATTAATTTAATATTTTGCGCGACGAAATATTTTGTCACGCAATGTTTTTGACTTTTTGTTATATTAATTTTTTCGAATTTTTACTTTTTAATTTAATTTAATTGTATGATTTAATTTTTTTTTAATTACTTTAATTTAAATTGACATATTCAAAATAAAATTACATATGAAAAATAGTGATCAAATTATCCAATATATATAATATATTCAAAATGTACACATAAATTAACAAAGTACAATAATAAAATCCTAATACAAGTCTATTGTGGTGGTAGTGGCGGGGGATATGTTTCGATAGCGTCATAATCCTCAACTTTAGCCGTCAAAGTCTCGACGATTCACTACAAAAAAATAAATATGGTCAAATAACAAAAAAAATAACAAAAAATAATAACAAAAATTGGCATAATATCCCCTAAAATTGGTATACCCCAAATCCGACCCCAAACTCCACTCCTCACCCTATACTCGACCCCAAACCCCGCACAAACTCAAAACTAACTCCAAAAACACATATTAATGAAAAAAAAATTAAAATTTGGGGAGAATATACCTTTTGGCAAGATTGAGAGTGAGTGAGAATGAAAGGGAGGAGTGAGTGTGAGAGAATTAGAGGAGATAGTGAGAGAGAGATGAGAGAGTGAGTGACAGTGAGAGATAGTGAATAGAGAGATGAGAGATTAAGTGAGATGAGTGAGTGTGAGAGAGAGGGTCGGATTTGGGGAGAGGGAAAGAGAGAGGAGAGGTAAGAGTAGAGAAAGACATTGAGAAAATGGTGGAGGAGTTATTTTGGTTTTAAAAACCGTATCACTTTGCGCCACGAAGGATAAGAGTTTGCGCGATGAAATATTGGTCGTGCAAAGTCTTAAAAAAATTTAAAAAATAAAAAAATCTCGCGTCCCATTTTTGGTGCCCGCCCAAATTTTTAGAGTTTTGTGTGACAAAATGTTGGTTGCGCAAAGTCTACAAAAAAATTTTAAAAAAAAAATTCCCACGTCCCATTTTTGGCTCCCGTCCAAATTTAAGGATTTTGCACGACGAAATAATGGTCGCGCAAAGTCTTTAAATTTTTTTTAAAAAAAATTCAAAAATTTCCCGCGTCCCATTTTTGGTGCCCACCAAAATTTTAAGAGTTTTGCGCGACGAAGTGTTGGTTGCGCAAAGTCTTAAATCTTTTTTTTTTTTTTTAAACTCTCTTGTCCCATTTTTTGCTCCCATCCAAATTTAAGGATTTTGCGTGACGAAATATTGGTTCGTCGTGCAATATTTATAAAAATAATTGTTATGAATAATAAAAAATAAAATAATTTTATTTTACCATTTCAAATATAAATAAATTAAAATAAATAAGGATTATGTCACATTTCGGCCCGGGTTCCACCACATCCCCGGCACGCCTCCGTCGTAGCACAATATTGTTCGCTTTGGGCCCCTACCACGCCCTCACGGTTTTGTTTCTGGGAACTCACACGAGAACTTCCTAGTGGGTCACCCATCATAGGATTGCTCTCGCACGTTACTCACTTAACTTCGAAGTTCCTACGGAACCCGAAGCCAGTGAACTCCCAAAAGGCCTCGCGTTAGGTAGAGATGAGAATATACATATAAGGCTCATAGGATCCACTCCCCTGGGCGATGTGGGATCTCACAATCCACCCCCCCTTAGGAGCCCGACGTTCTCGTTGGCACACACGCGGCCAAGGTTAGGCTCTAATACCAAATTGTCACATCCCGGCCCGGGTTCCACCACATCCCGAGCACTCATCCGCCGTAGCACGATATTGTCCGCTTTGGGCCCTTACCACGCCCTCACGATTTTGTTTCTGGGAACTCAGATGAGAACTTCCTAGTGGGTCACCCATCATAGGATTGCTCTCGCGCCCTACTCACTTAACTTTGAAGTTCCTACGGAACCTCAAGCCAGTGAGCTCTCAAAAGGCCCCGTGCTAGGTAGAGATGAGAATATACATATAAGGCTCACATGATCCACTCCCCTGGGCGATGTGGGATCTCACAAATTAGGTGACCAAATGTGTATTCGTCGCAGAAAATAATAAAGAAATAAAGAAATAATTTAGTTTAACAATATAAAATATAAAAATAAATAAAAAATAAGTAAATAAGGGTTAGGCGACGAAATATTGATATTTGTCGAGCAAAGTTTTTAAAAAATAATAAAAACTTATGAAAACAATTATATCTTAAAATTTATAATATAAAATTAAATAAAAAAATAAATTGGTTTGTGCGACGCATGTTTACATTATGACGTCGCGCTATTGGTTTTTGCGCAACAGCCCCATTGTGGCGTCGCACAAGTTATATTAAAAAAAAAAATTATTATAAAGTTTACTGAAAATGTGAGTTTACTCCCTTCAAATTCAATTTTTTTTTACATAAAAACCACAATAATATATTTTTCTAACAAAAATCCGATCCGAACTACAATAATAAATTTAAAGCTACTAATAAATATATGTACCATTCAATTTCTTAAGTGTTATACGTACAAAATAAATAAATTTAAAGCTATTTAATATATATATATATACACACACACACCATTCAACGATCTAACCGTCAAACTTATTTGTATATACTTCGAGATCGTATACGCCAAAAATTGCAAAAAAAAAAAACATTCAGAGATCAAGTAATGGAACAAAACTTTTCGATGGTTATAAACAAAAAATCACGATTTAACGGTTACTTTAACTCCGATTTTGATGATTTTTTTACAGCTATACTCCTTAACCATAAATAAATACAATAAATGAATTCGATCTTCAATTTAAAATATTTACACTAGTGGATTGTCACAGCTCGTCCCAGAATTCTTTTATCGAGGATGTGAAATGAAGGGATTGCCCTTAAGTTTGCTAAAGTATGTGACATTTTATTTGATTTTATTGTCCTATCCTAAGTTTTGGAAAATAATTGTTATGGTTTTGTGTGGCTAGGGTTGTAGATCACACACCCAAACTACCCTCACTCACCTTCTCTCTTCCCCGTGAGCTCTCTCTCTCTCGATTCTTCACATCCCGTGCACTGTGCACGTACGGACGGAGTTGGAACTCGTCCATTTCTTCACAGATCGAAGCCCAAAAGGTAATATTATTGATCCTTGCAACCCTATGAGTAGTTTGATACCAAATTTGGAGCTTGTAACCCTCAGAATAGACGAGAAACCCTAACCCCAAAAAATGTGCACTGTTCATGCACACGTAAAATCTTGCATTTCAGGGAATTTCAAGCTCACAACGAGCTTAAGAAGGTTCCCACAAAGCTCGGAGTGCTTCGTTTGAAGGTTTTGGATGTCGGGATCACGAGGTTCGAAAGTGGCCGATTTTGGTAGAAATTTCCCGACGAGATTTGGAAGGTTTTGAGGCTCCAAAGAGGTATAACCTTCTTCCTCTCATGATTTGTGACATTTTGGTGAAAATTTCATGGAAAATGGTGCAAAAACGAGCGAGAAAAAAGCAGTTGCAGGTCTGCCCAGAATCCGGCGCCGGTGGCACTGTTCTGGCGTCTGGAGGTTGAAGATGATACGCGTGGAGGGCGCGTAAGGCCGTGGCCTCCCCGGCGCGTGAGGGCGCGTGAGCCCTAGGAAAAATAATTTAAAAATATCACGATGTTCGTGTGGTTGAGTAGGTCTCGGTGGTATATTCATATACCCAATTTGAGCAATATATGAGAAGTTATTAGCGAAAGTTGGTTATGTGCTTAATTAACGTTATTTCGGTTACTTCTCATATAGGCGAGGCTTATGCGGAAGACGAACACAGTCAAGGAAGGCTAAGGGGTTATGACCCTTCGATATAACTGTGAGTGGGCAGTTGTTTTTATTATATACCTATATACTTGATGATTTTCCCAAAAATCGAATTTAAATGAAAGTATGTTTTGAAATGCCATGCATAGAATTGATATGAAATATGTGAATTGATATATAATGCATATATGTGAATTGGTGCTGTGGACGCACAGGTAAGTATCAGGTAAGTTATATTGTATTGATGATGTGAATTGTATTGATAGCTCATAACCTGCACCCCTGGTGTTAGTGCTTATGTTTTCACCCCGCATCACACGCTCACCTTGGATCCAAGTAGATGCTAGTCGTACAGACCACTAGAGGTGGTTCCGACATGCTCGTCGTACAGACCACTAGAGGTGGTTCCGACTAGTAGGTGACCCTAGATTATGTGCACAGATGATTGATGAGAGAAGCACTAGAGCGTATTATTACACCATCTTAGTCTTATAGACTACTACAGGTAGTTCCGACTTATGTGCAGTGTAGTGCCGTACAGGTCACAGTTGGTGACTCCGGCTGGATTGGATATTGAGCTCTAGAATCAACCGTACATGACCACTGCAGGGTCTCCGGTTGATTTATTATTTCACCTGATTTATATTGAAGCTTCCATATTATTTTTTTGGCGCATGGCATGGCATATTTTCTGAAAAGTGATAAAGAATGGTGTTTTGAGATTTTTGAAGCTATATATATTTATATATGCTATTTTTTGGGAAAGTATACAGGTTTTACAGCGAGGGGTTAGAACTTTGATAAATGAAAGATTTGAAAAGACTTGTTTTACTGACCCACTCACCTTGTTTTGCGCCCATCCAGGCTCGAGATAGAGCAGAGCTTTGGTGGCCACGAGGAATCCAACGGTGTTCTGATAGAATTCACAATTGTATTTTTAAGCTTCCGAACTGTGTAAATGGTTACGTCACTCTCACGTGACGGCCAGCATGCCCTCCTTCGGGACGGGGTGTGTCAGTTGGTATCAGAGCCTAGGTTGCAGTCTTGTGTATCTTGAGAATTTCCTAGTGTCTTCTGTCAGAACTATACCGCCTCGTAGAGAGCCACGTCGTTCAGTTGAGTCTAGTTTTCCCGATTTAGCTCAGTTATGGGAAGCTAGTACTAATGTGATTCAGTCTATTACCCAAAGGATTTTTCTCTTAGGATTGGTTATAAGTTGATGCTGAATCACTTTATGGAAATGAAAGACCTGAGGGAGCAAGTCGATGGCTTAATCATTTGGAAAAGACGTTTCAGATTATGCAAAGTCAAGGGAATCTTTCTTTTGTAAGGTAGGAGTTTTATAAGACGTCACTGGAGGAAATAGCTGTTTGAGAGTTGTTTAAAGAATTGTTTAAGGAAAGGTTTAGTCATCCGACATAAATGGATGGTAAGAAGTGAGAGTTTGCAATTTGAGACAAGGAAAGATGACGGCAAATTAGTATTATAGAAAGTAACGGAGTTGTCTCGTTATCATACGGATGTTGTTGTTAATCCGGTCGAGGTGTTATGTTGTTTTAAGCTGGATAATAAGAGGAAGTGGTGTTCTTTGTCGACCACTATCCATTATGCTTCTTACCAGGAGTTTTATGAGATGTTGTTGAGAATTGAGGACTCTGAGATTATGCTCAGCGAGAGTAAAGAGGAATAAGAAAAGAATGGGAATCAGAGGAAAGACGATAAAGGTAAAGATCCGTCATCTCAAGGACCTCGAAAGACTCAGAGCTTCAAGAGAAGTGAAACTAGTTCTAGTTCTCCCAGCGGAGGTTTTAGTGCCACTGGTCAGAGGCGAGGTGGTAGACTTACTGGTGATCCCAGATTTCAGAGACAAGGTGGTTCGGATAGAGGGAATGTACCTTTGTGCCGTAGGTACAATAGCAGACACTTTGGAGAGTATAGACAAGAAAGCAGTGGATGCTTTACTTGTGTATAATTGGGACATAGAGCTGCAAATTGTTCCCAGAATCAGTAAATGCCCCAGCAGTCTTCTTTGCCACCACTAGCGCTGATCCAGCACCAGCAGGTACCTGGATCTAGTAATTATGGTTAGATGAGCCGTGGTGTGCAGGATTAGAGTCGTACAGGTCACAAGAGGTGACTCCGACTTATATACTAGCATTGATTGATGAGTTATGAGTACAGCCACACAGGTCACATTAGATGACTCCGGCTGGGTGGACGAGCTATAGATTCAGCCGTACAGGTCATACTAACTGACTCCGGCTAATATATTTCTTGTTATTGATGATGTTGCCAAAGAGAGTAATGATGGAGCACGATCGAGGCGTGCATATGTATTTCTAATGAAGGGCAAGATGGTAATGTTGCACCCTTGAGGATTGTTGCTTACTTATCGAGACAACAGTGAGTTATCGTTATTGTGGGCTGCAGACCGTAATATCCATAACTTATTGTTGGATTCATTAAGCAAGTAAATAGGTAGGTCATCCTACTTTAGTATGGTGTTATTCAGGGTGTCCAGTGATGGTGAAAAAGGTAGTTATTCCAGTGAATCTTATCCCGTTGGATATTGTGGATTTGGATGTGATTTTAGGCACAGACTGGTTTTATTATAATCGTGCTAAGATAGATTGCTACGGGCAATCAGTTACTTTCTATCGAGTGGGATGACCAGAGGTTACTTTTAGGGGTATGCAAAGTGGAGTGAGGTATGCCGTTATTTCTGTTGTGAGAGCAAAAAGATCATTATCGAAAGGCTGCCAAGGATATTTAGTTCATGCGGTACTAAGAGATATTGCTCTGAGTAGTGTGGAAGAGGTCAAGGTGGTTAGACATTTTCCTGACGTTTTCCCTGATAATTTACCTGGATTGCCGCCAGGCAAAGATGTGGAGTTCTCTATTGATTTGTTTCCAGGTACGGACCTTATATTAGAGATTGGTTCATGATGAGTTAAGGGAATTAAAAAGTCAGTTGCAAGAATTGGTTGATAAAGGTTCCATTCAACCTAGTATGTCGTCGTGGAGAGCCCAGTTTATTTATGAGGAAGAATGTGGACATTAAGGCTATACATTGACTATGGACAATTGAATCGGGTAACGATTGAGAATCGTTATCCATTACAGCGTATTAATGATTGTCTGATCAGTTTAGAGGTGCTTGTGTATTTTCAAGGATTGATTTGAAGTCTGGTTATTACCAATTGAAGAATAAGAGTGACGATGTCCCGAAGACGATTTTCAAAACTCGTTATGGTCTTTATGAGTTTTTGGTGATGCCATTCGGATTGACGAATTTTATGAGTTTGACGAATGAAGTATTCCAGGAATATCTCGACAGGTTTGTTATCGTTTTCATTGACGATATTCTGGTATACTTAAGACTAGAGCAGAGCATGCTAGACATCTTAAATTGGTACTACAAAGATTGAGGGATCGTCGATGTATTCTAAGTTTAGCAATTGCCAATGTTGGATGAATTAAGTGGCATTTATGGGACATGTTATATCTACTTAAAGTATTCAAGTGGATTCTTAAAAGGTAGCAGAAGTTGAGAATTTGGAACAATCGCGAACCGTGACTAAGATTCGGAGTTTTCTTAGCTTAGCAGGCTATTATGGACGGTTTGTGAAAGATTTTTCAGTCATTGCATTGCCATTGACAAGATAGACGAGAAAAGAGGTTAAGTTTGAGTGGGATGAAAATGGTGAGCAAAGTTTTCAACAGTTGAAGTATTTCCTCACTCATGCACTCGTGTTAGCACTCTCAGATGATAAAGGGAATTATGAGATCTATAAGGATGCTTCCTTGAATGGTTTGGGATGGGTATTGATGCAAATGGTAGGGTGATTGCCTATGTTTCACGGCAATTGGAACCTCATGAGATGAATTGCCTTACTTGTGATTTGGAATTTGCGACTATCATCCCTGCTTTGAAGTTATGGAGACATTATCTTATTGGTGAGAAGTGCAAGATTTTTATGGATCATAAGAGTCTCCAATATCTGTCTACTCAGAGGGATCTTGATTTTAGGCAACGAAGGTGGATTGAATTGCTTAGTGATTATGATTGCACGACCAGGGTGATCGTGCAAATGTTTGGGCTGATGTACTTAATATGAAGACTCTCGTGAGAATAAATGCTTTGTATGCTTGTTATGTTCCTCTTCTTGCGGATTTGAGATCTACTGGAGTAAAGTTGGAAATAGAAGAACGAGAAGAAGCCTTGCTTGCTAGTATCCAAGTTAGGCTTATTTTAATTAATCGTATACTCAATGCCCAGAGGATTGATGAAGAAACCAGGAATTAATTGAGGCAAAGAATATCGAGAAAAAAAAGAAGAAAGACCTCAGAGTTAGAGAATCAGATGGCATGCTTATGCAAGAGAACAAGATGTATGTGCTTAATGATGTGGAACTAAAGAAAGCAATTTTTGGTTGAAGTACACTGTTCAGCTTCTACAATGCATCCCGGAAGTACTAAGATATGTCATACCATTCGATCATGTACTATTGGCCGGGTATGAAAAGAGAAATTTTGAGTATGTAAGTAAATGTATCATATGTCAGCAAGTTAAAACAGAAAGAAAGAAGCCTTTTTGGATTGATGCAATTACTTCCCATTTCACAGTGGAAATGGAAAAATATTACTATGGATTATGTGTACAAGCTTCCTCGTACACGGGACGGTTATGATGGCATTTGAGGTGGTAGATGATCGGCTTACTAAGTATCGCATTTTACTCCAGTGAAGAGCAGCAACCTTTCCAGACAAGTGCAACAGTTAATTATTTGTTTTATGGAAAAGAGATTTGGACTTACGGATCTGTTGAGTTTTTTGGGTATGTTGGTCACTTCTAAGTTTTGGGTAACTTTTCAAGAAACTTCGGATACAAGATTACTTTATAGTGCAGCATATCATCCCCAGACAGACAGACAACAGAGAAGACCATTCAGACTTTGGATGATATACTGAGATCTTCGGTATGGCAGTTTAGTGACGCTTGGATTAAAAAGTTGGATTTAATGGAATTTGCCTACAACGACAACTTTCATTCGAGTAGTGGTAGAAAACCATTTGAGGCACCTTATGAGAAAGCTTGTCGTACATCTTTATGTTAGTTAGAGATTAGCGAAAGAGTTTTAGTGGGTTCTGAGATTGTGGATGAGACTACTCAAAATGTTCAAGTGATTAAGTCTAACCTGAAAGCGGCACAAGATCGACAAAAGAGCTTAGCAGTCAGACATGCCACTGATAGAATGTATTATGTAGGTGATTGGATGTGTTTGAAAATTATCCACTTGGAAAAGTGTGATTCGGTTTGGAAACAAGGGCAAGCTAAGTCCTAGATTCATCGGACCTTATCAGATCACCGAGCGAGTTGGTGAAGTTGCTTATAGACTCGAGTTGCCTCCAGAGTTATCCAAGGTGCATAATGTGTTTTATGTCTCGATGCTTCGACATTATGTTTCAAATCCTTCACATGTGATTCCTCCTCAACCTTTGGAGATTAATCCGAATTTGACGTACAATGAGGAACCAGTGACTATCTTGGATTTGAATGACAAGGTTTTAAGGAATAAGACAGTGAGCTTGGTCAAAGTATTGTGGAGGAACCACTCAGTGGATGAAGCTACTTGGGAGACTGAAGATCGAATTAGAGAGATGCATCCGAGGTTGTTTTATGAGTATTAGTGGATGGCTTGGTTGTATGAATTTCGAGGACGAAATTTTATAAGGAGGGTAGATTGTCACAGCCCGTCCCGAAATTATTTTATCGAGGATGTGAAATGACAGGATTACCCTTAAGTTTGCTAAAGTATGTGACATTTTATTTGATTTTATTGTCCTATCCTAAGTTTTGGAAAATTAATTGGAAAATAATTGTTATGGTTTTGTGTGGCTACGGTTGTAGATCACACACCCAAACTACCCTCACTCACCCTCTCTCTTCCCCGTGAGCTCTCTCTCTCTTGGTTCTTCACATCCCGTGCACTGTGCACGTACGGATGGAGTTGAAACTCGTCCATTTCTTCACAGATCGAAGCCCAAAAGGTAAGATTCTTGATCCTTGCAACCTTATGAGTAGTTTGGTACCAAATTTGGAGCTTGTAACCCTCGGAATAGACGAGAAACCCTAACCCCGAAAATGTGCATTGTTCATGCACACGTAAAATCTTGCATTTCAGGGAATTTCAAGCTCACAACGAGTTTAAGAAGGTTCCCACGAAGCTCGGAGTGCTTCGTTTGAAGGTTTTGGACGTCGGGATCACGAGGTTCGAAAGTGGCCGGTTTTGGTAGAAATTTCCCAACGAGATTTGGAAGGTTTTGAGGCTCCAAAGAGGTATAACCTTCTTCTTCTCATGATTTATGACATTTTGGTGAAAATTTCATAGAAAATGGTGCAAAAACGAGCGAGAAAAGGGCAGTTGCAGGTCTGCCCAGAATCCGGCGCTGGTGGGATTGTTCCGGCGTCTGGAGGTTGAAGATGATGCGCGTGGGGGGCGCTTGAGGCTGTGGCCTCCTAGGCGCGTGAGCCCTAGGAAAAATAATTTAAAAATATCACGATGTTCGTGAGGTTGAGTAGGTCTCGGTGGTATATTCATATACCCAATTTGATCAATATATGAGAAATTATTAGTGAAAGTTGGTTATGTGCTTAATTAACGTTATTTCAGTTACTTCTCACATAGGCGAGGCTTATGCGGAAGACGAACACAGTCAAGGAAGGCTAAAGGGTTATGACCCTTCGATATAACTGTGAGTGGGCAGTTGTTTTTATTATATACCTATATACTTGATGATTTTCCCAGAAATCGAATTTAAATGAAAGTATGTTTTGAAATGCCATGCATAGAATTGATATGAAATATGTGAATTGATATATGATGCATATATGTGAATTGGTGCTGTGGACGCACATGTAAGTATCAGGTAAGTTATATTGTATTGATGATGTGAATTGTATTGATAGCTCATAACCTGCACCCCTGGTGTTAGTGCTTATGTTTTCACACCGCATCACATGCTCACCTTGGATCCAAGTAGATGCTAGTCGTACAAACCACTAGAGGTGGTTCCGACATGCTAGTCGTACAGACCACTAGAGGTGGTTCCGACTAGTAGGTGACCCTAGATTATGTGCATAGATGATTGATGAGAGAAGCACTAGAGCGTATTATTACATCATCCTAGTCGTATAGACTACTACAGGTAGTTCCGACTTATGTGCAGTGTAGTACCGTACAGGTCATAGTTGGTGACTCCGGTTGGATTGGATTTTGAGCTCTAGAATCAGCTGTACAGGACCACTGCAGGGTCTCCGGTTGATTTATTATTTCACCTGATTTATATTGAAGCTTCCATATTATGTTTTTGGCGCATGGCATGGCATATTTTCTAAAAAGTGATAAAGAATGGTGTTTTGAGATTTTTGAAGCTATATATATTTATATATGCTATTTTTTGGGAAAGTATATAGGTTTTACAGCGATGGGTTAGAACTTTGATAAAGGAAAGATTTGAAAAGACTTGTTTTACTGACACACTCACCTTGTTTTGCACCCCTCCAGGTTCGAGATAGAGCAGAGCTTTGGTGGCCACGAGGAATCCAACGGTGTTCTGACAGAATTCACAATTGTATTTTTAAGCTTCCGAACTGTGTAAATGGTTAAGTCACTCTCACATGACGGCCAGCATGCCCTTCTTCGGGACGGGGTGTGTCATGGATACCACAAAATCTTATGTTATACTTACTGAAAGTATAAATAAATTCTTAAGTGTTAGTGAATCTATTGTTTTGATGGGATACACATTCTACGAAACTAGTTTCAACGATCCAACCGTCAATCTTGTTTGTATATTCTTCGAGATCGCATATACTAAAAATCGCAAAAAACAAACATTCAAAGATCAAGTAACGGGACAAAAATTTTCGACGGTTATAAACGAAAAATCACGATTTAACGGTTATTTTAACTGCGATTTTGATGATTTTTTACAGCTATACTCATTGACCCTATATGAATATAAGGAATAAATTTGATCTTCAATTTAAAATATTTACACTGGTGGATACCACAAAATCTTATGTTATACTTAATGAAAGTATATATAAACTCAAGGTGTTAATGAATCTATTGTTTTGATGGGATATGCATTCTAAAAAACTAGTTTCAAAGATTCAACCGTCAAACTTGTTTGTATATACTTCGAGATCGCATATGCAAAAAATCGCAAAAAACAAACATTCAGAGATCTAGTAACGGGATAAAACTTTTCAACGGTTATAAATGAAAAATCACGATTTAACGGTTATTTCCGATTTTGATGATTTTTTTACAGCTACACTCCCTAACCCTATATGAATACAATGAATGAATTTGATCTTCAATTTAAAATATTAACACTAGTGGATACCATAAAATCTTATGTTATATTTAATGAAAGTATAAATAAACTCTTAATTGTTAGTGAATATATTGTTTTGATGGGATACGCATTCTACGAAACTAGTTTCAACGATCCAACCGTCAAACTTGTTTGTATATACTTCAAGATCATATACGCCAAAAATTGGAAAAAAACAAACATTCAGAGATCAAATAATGAGACAAAACTTTTCGACGGTTATAAACGAAAAATCACGATTTAACGGTTATTTCAACTCCGATTTTGATGATTTTTTTACAGCTACACTCCTTGACCCTATATGAACACAATGAACTAATTCGATCGTCAATTTAAAATATATATTTTCTAACAAAAACTCGATCCGAACTACAATAATATATTTTTCTAACAAAAACCCGATCTGAACTAAAATAATAAATTTAAAGCTACTTAATAAATATATATACCGTTCAATTTCTTAAGTCTTATATGTACAAAATAAAAAACGAAAAATAAATTGGTTTAGGCGACGAAATATTTGGATTACATCACACAAAGATTTAAAAAATAATTATTTTATTTTATTTATTTTTGTAAAGACTTTGCGCGACGATGTTGTTTCGTCGCACAAAATTTAGTCGAGCAAAGTGACTTTGCACGACGATGTGTGTTTTGTCGAGCAAGACTTTGCGTGACGATTTGTGTTTCGTCGTGCAAAATTTCGTTGCGCAAGGGTTTTTTTTACTAATGCCTTCATGTTAGACACACTAATAAATAAATAAAACATTAAAGAGTTCATCTAACAATCATTTTGAATTTCAGTATTTATCAATTTGACATGAAAAATGAAATTAGTTAACAAATAAAAACTAAAAACTGAAAGAAAAAAAAAAGAAAGAATAGCCCAACAAAAAAAAAAGTTACCAGGTGGGCTGTTAATTAAAACTACATTTGAATTTATGAAAAAGTTTTTGTAGTTGCGTGCTTACATCAAGGAGGAGCAGTTTGAAAAGCATAAGGCTGCCCAAAAAGTCACTGAAGCATATGATAATTGATCTTTATCCCTGCAAATAATGAATTGGATATAATTAACAGAAGATTAATCAATAGAAATTAAAGAAGAATAGAATGATCAAGCAGTTAATTATAATATAAGTTAAACTGTCTATTTCGTTGCTTTGAGAGAGGCACAAAAGGACTTCAGATTCTCCGGGAGCGCATCGGAAATCGAAAATGAGCCGCAGTCGTGGAATTGCTTTTTGACTAGCTTTTTCTCTGTCATGTTTTGAGCTACATGCGACATGCCCGCTCCCTCATTTCCTTAATTTTTTTTCCCCTTTTATTTTCGTTATTCCCCTTTGGAGTTTGGATCTTCCACCTCACATCATATACCAAGTCAATACCAATCATTAGTCCATTACCAACTAAGAAATCTACATTTTGTTAAAACATATATATAAGTTTACTGCAAAACTTATCACAACAACTTGATTGGATCTCTTTTCAAACGCCTAGTTGAGATTGTTATTAAAAACTAAAAACATTTTTTCAGCTGCGTTTAACAAAGAAAAGTTCGAAGTTCTTTTAAATAATGAATAAGCACTTTTAGTTTCAAACATTTTAAAGTAATTTCTAAGAAATACTTAGATTTTTATGTTTGCAAATGCTTTGGTAGTTAGGCCATATATTCTTCTCCAACTTACAGTGTCTCAATTTCAAACCCACTATAATTTAGAGTAGTAATATCACAAATAAAAAAAATGCTCAAAATGTTTCTGGTGAAACCACGTATAAGCATAAGCACTTCCTACAGAAATGATTCCATATGAACCCTAAGTCTAATATGATAAATATCTTGGTCTTTTAATTTATACCTCAAACTGTTGTAAAACAATTTGCTTTGGTAACGTATATAAGCATACAGGGTAGTGTATGCTTATATAGAATTAAATAGAATTAAATATTAATGAGTTAGTTTTCAAGCCTTCCAACCATTTTTTCAATTTGAAAATGTAACATGTTCCAAGAATACAATTTTTTTTCATGGTAGTGTCATTGAGTGGATTGAAAAATCAACAATTAAATATTGCATATGAAAACCTAATAAATCTATTATTTATGCAAGAATTAAATTTTGTATAAAACTTATATCGCTGAATGACACGTACTATTATAACCAATCTAAAAAATAATGAAAAAAAAAGGTTGCCTAACCAGAAAAACATTGACAACTTTAGGAAAGTGATTTGCCGGCTTGCCGCTGAAATTTGTATGCTCAAAATGGATACATTGGGCAGCCTTATAAACGTATCTTATGCTTTTTTAATATGTGAAATCAAATCATATAATTAAAGAAAAAGAAAAAGACAAAGACAAAAGACAAAAGACAAAGCAAAACTAAAGGAAAAGGATGCTTTGGAGGCGCATGCCAAGCCAAATGCCCCAACTAAAATGGGCATTCGTCAAACACTTTAATTAGTGGTTTAATTACAAATTTTAATCAATGACTATACTTAGGGCATATTGTTCATCCAAACGTTTATGCATCATGATCGGATTTGTTCATTTTCTTACATTCTAATTTAACGACAATGCCTATAAAAAGTTAAACAAATTAATCATTGTTTAATAATATGTAAGTAGCGATCAAATGACGATTTTAATAACAACAGAAAAAATACAAATATGAACAGACGTGAGCGTAACAACATCGGCTATAACGAAGAGGTATAGCTTGTTTGTTTCATGTTAGTTTTAGTTGGTATGTCGTGGCAAGCAGGAAAACAAAGCTCCATTCCTCGGTATCAGAAGACAGAGTCAGTTACTACATCCTCCAGTACGAGAAAGCTCCGGCGAATACCACGTTGCCATCTTCCTTTATCCTCCTAAGCTCATTTCTTTTCCCCAAAAAATAAAATTACACAGCAAAATTCAACAGACAAAAAGAGCGCAAAAAGAAAAAAGAAAAATACTCGGAAAAATCGGCGAACCGAGTCGTTGGGAGGGAAATCGCCACGGGAGCAGAGAGCATTGTCCCTCTCGGACGGACTTGTAATCAGTATCCACCCTCTTCATACACCTCTTTGGGTTTGGAGGCAACCGGTTTCCCACCCCGAGTCTCGTTCCCGATCCGCACCCACTTTCCGATTTCCAGCCCAGCTGCTCGTCTTCATGGCGTTTCATCAAATGCATTGAACAGAAAGGAGAAAGCCCCTGAAAATTTTGAAATAAACCCGTACACTTTTAGGGCGACAGAGCTTCGGATTCGGTTCTCTCCTCCTCCTCATCGAAAACCCAGAAAAGAAAAATTCAAACTGACAAAAAGGTACGTTAAAGATTTCATTTTTTGACAAATTTGTATCGGTTCGGAAATTTTTGGAGCAGTTTTTGTTTTGTTAATATGGGCGTGTTTGATTCTAGTTGGATGCGACGGGCATTGTGTTTTCCGAGCTGGGGCGTTGAGGGTTGGGGTGGTTGTTTGAGCGGCGGATCGTACGGTGGCTGGTGGGTTGGAATCAAATGCATTGAGGTGGAGGGATTGTAGGGAGGGAGGGGCCATGAGAAACAACGACATGGTCAGAACGCAGCAGGAAAGAATGTACGGAAATGCTCTGCCTCCTCGGCATTCTGACTCCGACCGTCGGATTGTCGACGCCCCTGGCCCGTCCCTGCGGCTTTATCAAGTTTGGAAAGGAAACAATGTAGGTCATTAATCTGTAAATACGTCAAATTCCAATTGCGTTACATGTAAAAACAACAGAAAATGAATACAAATCTATATATTTATCAGTTAATTTTCATAATTCTCGCATTTCGTAGATTGACCTGTCTTTGGATTGAGTTTTGTAAAAGATGGACCTTACAATGAACTCATTTTCATGTGATTTCTTGCAGAAATTTTGCTTTAATGGAAGAATTATATTGGGTCCAGATTCGAGGTCATTAATCCTTACTGTGTCCCTAATTGTGGTTCCAGTGATCCTGTTCTGCGCTTTTGTTTCGCAAGGATTAATTCATCAATTCCCGCACTACATTGGCAATCTTATTGTGGCTATATGTCCTGTATTAGCAGTATATGTGAGTTCTTCATCTTAGATGACTTGTTTTTCAATTCTTACAACTATCAGAGATGTCACGGTAGGAGAAAAATGAGAGAATAGCGGAGAAATTTCCAGCCATATACTTTGTAACTTTATTACTAAAGTTTATTCGAGTTAACTATTATATTGTTGTATTTTGGAAATCAGAATATGATAATGTAAGCTTGAAACTCAGATGGAGCATAAGTACTTAAAGCTTTATTTCCGCTTTAAGGCAGAGACAATCGGTAGTTTCATTGGTTTGTAGAGATGTTGGGAAATCACAATATGATTTTGATACCTGTTAGTATATGATTTTGATACAGTTGGTGTTGTGAAATAAGTTTATTTGCTCGACTTTTCTTTAAAGAGCATTGACGTTGTTTGCAGCGGTGAACTTTTGTATGTATTTATAACTGAAGGTTTTTGGCCTATCAACTAGTGCAGGTTGTTATTCTTCTCTTGATTACATCTGCAAGAGATCCTGGCATTATTCCTCGTAGCTTGCATCCTCCAGAACCAGAAGATGACGGCTATGTCTCTAGTATCTCTTCTGATTGGCCAGGAAGCCAGAATGGACCTCCAGGCATACCACCCACAAAAGAAGTTATCATTAATGGCATGATAGTTAAAACCAAATACTGTCAAACATGCATGATATATCGCCCACCCCGATGCTCTCATTGCTCTATATGCAACAACTGCGTTGAGCGTTTTGATCACCATTGTCCATGGGTGGGGCAATGTATTGGCAAAGTATGCTTCATTTTGATTGAACTAACATTATAGCTTGTATTTACATAGTTATTCTATTTTTTGAACTTTGTGTTTATCTTTCGTAATATGATGTGAGGTGTAACCTTTTAGTAGAAGAAGCTCTCTCAGATTTTTTTTTTTGAATTTTAGGTTAAATTATTCCCGTGCAAATAAATTAATACACACACACACACACACACACACACACACACACATATACATATTAAAATTCAAAAAAGACTGATGACAATGTTATCTCCTTGTGCTATGCTTTTATCAAGCTAATCTCTTAGTTGTATCTGTCTATCGTGACTTGTTGGGATGAATGTCTGTCTTTCACTCACTATTTGCACAGTTCATGCATCTAGGGGGTGAGTTTCCAGCACTTGATTCATCTCTAGCTTACGTCATTGCCCTGCATATAATCATACTCCTGCATTCTCGATCTATGCTTCCTCTCCTTGTTTGAGTTTTTTCTCACTATTATCTTTGTTGGATACGTTGTTATCTTTTTATAATCCTTACACTGTTAAATTTATTTTTTTTACAGAGGAATTACAGATTATTTTTCATGTTTGTGTCCTCCACGACTGTTCTGTGTCTCTATGTCTTTGCCTTCTGCTGGGTAAACGTCATGAAGATAATGGATTATTACCATTGCAGTCTCTGGAGAGCTTTATCAAAGTCACCTGTTTCAGGAGCTCTAATTCTCTATACATTTGGAGCTGCTTGGTTTGTTGGAGGTCTCACAGGATTCCATCTCTATTTAATTCTCACCAATCAGGTTCGTTGCTCTTTACTCTTTACCTTTGTTTCTGTTTGGTGTTCCCTCTCTTAGAGATAGTTTCCACTTGTGTACAGACAACATATGAAAACTTTCGGTATCGGTACAACGTGAAGACGAACCCTTACAATCGTGGGTGTTTTAGCAATGTTGCGGAAGTCTTCTTCTCTGAAATTCCGAGATCTAAACATAACTTCAGGGAGGTGGTCAAGGGCGATACTTCTTCTGTCTACACCACTTCAATGCCATCAGGCCATCTCATGAGCCCAGAGATGCCCAAGGGAAGTTCTGACATAGAAATGGGAAAACGACAAGCTGTCGCTGCTGAAGATCTGGAGGATATACAGACTCAGATTGATAGTGTTGGTGGATTGCAGCGGTGCGAGGCCCAGCCAAGACATACAAACTGGGATCACAAAGCCAACTGGGAGAGCTCACCTGATATACAAATGTTGGCTGCGGAGTTTGGAATGGAACATGGTTCAACAGGCAGACAGAAAATTGAAGGGAGTATTGATCTGAAGAGCTAAATTATTGGTTAGAAATTGTTTTTTCTGCTCTTACAGCCAAGATAATAGCTGCTAACCTGGAGGATCGTATTTGGTTAATGCGTAGTGCTGAACTCCACACAGGAAGGATGATGTCACAATCCTTCTCTGTTGTAGGAATGAAAGCTCTGATTCTTTAAATAGGAAGATGCACTTGCATAGAATCGAACTGCCTTTATGGATACTTTGGGTCAAGTGTAGTGCTATAACGTTTTCAGCAAAACTAAGGTCTGCATCTACTCTATACATTATTCTTTATCGAATCACGGAAGAGCCTGTACATTGTGGTTAGAGGTCTGGTGGTGGCTTTGGTTCATGCGAGGGTTCAAGGTCCATAGACGTATATGTGAGTTGTTTTCCATTTTTAAGTTGAGAAAAACTGAAACTATTGGTTCCCCCAGAAATTAGACATATGTAATCACTTCTCCTATAAAAACTGTGTAATATATAGATGAACTTTATGTCTTAAAGCTTTGAGGCAGTCAGGACTCTAAGGTAGGAGAGAATGTACAAGGGTAGCAGCTAGATGTCTAGATAATGCCGCTTGTATGTTCACTGAAAATGCCGAAGCCTTTTCTGCTAGAGATGGAGCAAATTACGCAGGTGCTGGAGACAACCTTTTTTACAAGCCATTTTTGAAGGTTACTCTACCGAGTTAATAGTGATAGAGAATGTTTTTGTCGAAAGTTTTACGCATGTTCATGGAGGGAAATAGTGTAGTCCCCAGATTGGCTAGTTAGGGTTGAGGAGCCTTCTGACTTGTGTGCTTTATTTGGAAGATTTATGTATTCAGATCATCCAGCTTAATAAAAATTCATTCCCTTTTGAAAGAAAAAGAGAAGAAGTTAGAACATGAACCCTAATTCCTTTTATCGAGCATAATGATGCGAATTCTACATTTTCAGCAACAAAATCCTGGTATTTTCGAGTGTGTTGCGACCACCACTGGTGTAGATTTTTCTCTTTAAACTTTAAAGTTTAAACTGCCGCAACAAATTTTCAGGAAACAACACTGAGAAGCTAGAGACTATAGAAAGTAGATATTCAAAAGAACTGAGGGGCTAGAGAGTGTGTCGAGACAGAAGAAGTATCAGAGACCACCGAAAGAGAAATGGAGAACCCGAGAAACGAGTCACCAAAAAAGCTAAGCCAGGTAGTTCAACTTGGAGGTCGGAAGAGCCTCCATAACCATAAGCCACGCCTCACAGGTTGAATGAGTCGACCTGGCCTTAGCTTTTCCGGCGACTGGCTTTGAAGCCCAAGTTACCGGGGCCAAATCTTTTGACAACAAAGAGAGTACCATAGAAATTCCCACAGCATCATTTGAAATAATAGTACCCTAGGTTACCAAAGTGCCATTAAACGTTTTTCACTCTGCACCAACTTTTGAAATAAAATATATTATGAAATTGAGGACAAAGGAAGGTATCTGCATTCGATGAATTTGAACAGAACGCAGGTAAATAAACCCCTCTAGTTTCAAGTTATTGGAATCTAAAAAGATTGTCATCTGATATTCTCTCATATCTCATAGGTCATTCCGACCCTCAGAAGCCTTGTCCGTGGGACTGCCATTACTTCCTCCCCCTGCCTAAAATTTTTCCTCAAGAAATTGTAGGCATAGTTGACAATTATCTTCTTGAACAATGATGATTTCTCTTCTGCCACCACTTCTGTCTCTCCCAACAGATAAACTATACCCTTGTCCATAGCTTCTTGCACAAACTGCATTTCCTCCTCAGCTCCTCTACTGGGTGCAGAGACAATTCTCCTGGACGGACTCGTTGAGCTAGTAGCACTGAGTGACTGAATGGATCCTGATGAAACCCGAGGTGGGTTAACTTGTCGTATTTCTTTTTCAGCATTGAATGACTGTCCATTTGTCACTGCCTCCTCGGATTTCTCTGTTGTTCCTCCACCAAGTATGAAGTGTTCGTTCTGGATCAATTCTTTCAAATTCTCAACCAATTGTTGCTCGAAATCTTTGGGTTCCTCAATTCTGTCGTTGTAGCCATACCTAACTACACAACGAAACATACGGTACTCCCTTGGCTCCAACTGTCGAAATATAAACCTCTCTTCCAATGCAACTTTGCTGATCGGGATAGGCTTGACCAACACAATCACTACAACCGAGCGGATGGATGGTATGTTAGAAACATAGTGAGAGAATATAGGAGGAATTCCCTGAACAAGCTCAGAATATAGAAGTCCAATACCCGGCACACGATTTATATTGGGGTCAGAAGCCAATTGTTTCATGTGTTCACTAGAAACCTTATTTTTGAGCTCAAACATGTATCTTTGCTTGTGCACATAATGCCAAATCCCCATAACCACCATGAGGACAGCAGCAAAGCACAAAGGAAGGTATCCACCTTCAAAGAATTTGAACAAGACTGCAGATAAATAAGTCCCCTCGACGCCAATGGACACCATAAAGAAGATAGCAATCAACCATATGCTCGTCTGCCATACAACTAACATTATTAGAGTGAGCAAACATGTGGTTATCACCATTACACTAACAACTGCAATTCCTGCATCACAAGAAGATACATGTCATTTTGCAAATTTATACGTTCAGTTCTTTACTATTCAAATTTTGGTGCATACAGTAAAATCATTTTTAATAAGGGATTTTTGTAATATTTTGGGTGCTTAATTACCATATGCGTTGCCAATTTGATCACCAGTCTTGAATATGGCAGTGACTCTAATACAAGAAACCATAAGCATGTAGTTGACCTCCGGTATGTAAACCTGGCCCTCATATTTAACGGAGGTGTGAACAACCTTAACCCTAGGGAAACAACCCAGACTTAAGGACTGAGAGATAATTGAAAATGTTGCAGATATCATAGATTGGCTTCCAACAATAGCAGCAGCTATAGCCACGATGAACATTGGCCAGTACAAAGTTTCTGCATAGTGCCACCTCAAGGAAGATTAATACAGCAAACAAAAATAATTATTCAAGCATATAGTTAAATATGATCTCAATAAACAAATTTTCCGGTTTGGAATTTGAGAATGATGCTTGTGTGGTGAGAACGCACTTGGTACAGAGTCGTAGAATATATTATCCACCTTCTCTGGGAACTGCTGAGGTATGCAGCTTGACCGCCATATGCCATTATCAATGCAGGAAATATGATACAAGAGAAACTGATCTGCATTATTAGGGTTTATCAGTTAAGGCTACACCATGAATGCACTGAAGTACTCAAAAGAATGCAGTTCAATAGTAATAATTTGAATGCTGTTAGTTGATACTCTGTAGGTAATTTATACTAGTTGGTCCTCTATAAAAATTTCCTCGTTTCCTTTTCCTAAAGAAACCAAAATTAGATCCACAAGTCTATGTACAACAAGAATGACTTGGGTATTACTATTCGCTTACCTGTATTGCTTTGACATTAAAGTGACCAAGATCGGCAAACATGGCCTCAGTGCCTGCATGTTTATGCCTCTTGCTAGTTAAATAATTCAGAAGGAGAAACATGGTTAAAAATAAAATATCTATATCTAGATAAATATATACTTACCAGTAGTGCAGAGAACTACTCCCCCAAGTGAAATCCATGCTTGTTTTCCATTTCTATGGAAGTAACGAAAGATGTAGATTGGATTAACAGCACGTAATACAGAAATGTCATGTGTGATTAAGTTGTAAATTCCGATGCCACTTATGAACAAGAACCATAAGATGAGAATAGGAGCAAATGTGAATCCCACTTTATCAGTTCCAAATTGTTGAAAAGTGAAGAGAATGATCAGTATTGCTATGGAGACCCCGACAACATCTGAAGTAATAGCCAATGTTACCAAATGTATCACTAAACGTTTAAGATACCAACAAAAATAAATAAATGTAACATGATTTGCACAGATATATAAGTGATTCAAAACCCTAATTTAAAGCCTCCTTTTCTTCCACTTTATTAGTAGCATTTTATGGCGGTGTTACGATCGCATATAAATATTTCTCTACCTGTGCCTAATGATTTGATGCCAACTGATTGGATCCCGATCACTGCAGAAAGAACTGCATACACGCACATTAAAATGTTTTGTCAGTTCTCTAGCAAGAAAATATATATGCTAAAGGATACAATCACAATGCATTTATTCGTTCAATAAGTCCAGAATTGTATGCCATGAAACTAGTATTCAATTACCTGAAATGCAAGGAGTAAGAACCCCATCTCCAATTACCATGGAAGTTCCCATAATGGTTACAAGGAAAAGAACATATTGGGCTATCTTACTATTCTCGAGCTTCTTCTTGATGGCTTGCGATCGTTTTAACCCGTTGGATGGCGTTTCAAGTTTGTAGTTTGATAGCTCCCTTTCTTCTGGCTGGTTGTTTGGAATTAAGCTCACCTTCGCATGCCGGCTCAACAATGAATACAGTGCAAATGTCCCCCCTACGAATTCAACAAACTTAATAAAAAAAATCAGAAGATTTGTGAAGGTTGATGCCAACATGTGCTATGATTGAGTGCTATCGTTAATTCAGTACTAGAAATCTGGTCACAGGACACAAAAGTATATTGTGTCTTTTGACTCTAAAGGCACAATATGGTGTCCTACAACAATAAAAACAGTGGAGCTAGCCACTAATATTATCTTACCATCACCATTATCATTGGCCCACAAGACGATGAAGGCATACTTAATCAGGGGTATGAGTGTTAGGGTGTAGAAGATGAGAGACAGGATTCCCACAATGTCTTCATGGGGGCCAATTCCTTGGGCGAAAGTGCTATTAAGCACATAGAGTGGAGACGTCCCCAAGTCCCCATACACAACACCTATGCACTGAAGTACCAAACTCAAAGTTCTCCGCCAACTTTCATGCTGCTGAACACAAATAAGTAAATTAAAGTGGAGCAAACTAATTAGTATAAATCTCAAGACTATGTCAAACTAAACCCTCAAGAAGCAAATGGTGGATCTGCGGTTGGGTTCAAATCGTCCCCTTCAATTTAAAGTAGTAATATCGCTTGTAATTAAACAAAAACTACTAAAAAAATATTGAAATGAATAAATAGAGACATGCCTGTAGCTTTGAGCTTTGGGGTGTCAAAACTTTTCCTGCCTCCAAATTGAGGGAGTCGAAACGGCTCACAACTTTATTCTCTGCCATGGACGTATGTCAAGTCTTCTTTCTTCTTGCTCTTCAACTTCTCTACCAATTCTCTGAATTGGGTTTTATTTAAACACGATTTATACGCTTAGCTAGTTTTTGTACCATCCCCAAAATTTGATTGTGCCTCTACAATATCCATTGTAATAAAAAAAAATGTAAAAAATATAAAACGTGTGTCATGATCTTTTTTATTTTATTTTTTGTTGTTGTTGACCGATCATAATTTAATTAGTTCTCTGAATCTCTACCCATTTACATACTTAATTTGTCGAGGCGTGTCATTTCAATCGGTTTCCTTATTTTCTAACCCTACATGGAAGTTATCAATAAGAACTTTTGGCATGCATGGATGGTTATAGTATAGGATTGGATGATATAATAAGAAAAGGAAGATATTCATGGATGTTTAAGTATTGGTTGCATGTAGTCATTTCAAAAGTGATTTTTTTTAAAACTATTTCAAATGTTATATATGTAGTTATTTCATTTACATTCAATATATTTAATATTTTCTAGTTTTCATAGTAAAAAATTAGCCTTGTTGTCCATTGAAAAAAAATTATAGTATTTGGTGAAATCTAAATTTTTTAGTAATAATCTCTCTCTCTCTCTCTCTCTCTCTCTCTCTCTCTCTCTCTCTCTCCCCATACTGGGCGTCATTTCCTCTCAAGCTGGTTTTAAGCGGCAAGTTCTTCATTGAATCATTGTTAATAAGAATCCATGAATAGAAGCTTTTTCCACCCATATATATGTGTCATCATATCAATGGTATTGTCGATCATTTAGCTTGCTATGCTCTTCTTACGGTACTTTCTTGTAACTTGTTTGAGGAGCCCTCAGACCTCATATCATATTTGTTGTTGGAAGAATCTATTATGCAGTAGATCCAAAACCCTAAATAGATATGTTCCAGTCTTCCAGAGACAAATTGGGCGTATGATTAAAAAAAAAGAAAACTAATGAAAATAGTTTGAAAACTTTGAGTTTTAACGATAAAGACAAAATAAAGGGTGAAGTGAATGGTACCAGAATTGACGTTTTAGCGTAAAAATATGATTTTTCGTTAAAGTAAAAAATACCGGAAATTTTTCGTTAAAGTTTCCTAGAAAAAAAAAATCAATTTGCATACTTCGAAACATGTGCGATTAGTGGCATGAAGAGATCGTAACATGTTTGGAGTCCAAAAATTATATTAAACTATTAACTTAACGTAAATTCAAACACATTACTCATTTGTTCTCTCTCTCTCTTTTTTTTTCCCTTTTTTTTATTTTTTATTTTTTATTTTTAAAGAAAAGGGAGACAACTGGTGGTAGATTATTCACCTATTCCAAGGGCCGGGAAGACTTACAAAGACAACGGTAATTTGTACAGTTTCTCAATATGAATTGAAAGATTATCGAGTGACATGCCAAATATTGTATGCTTTGTTGTACTTTTATGCGCAAACGGAAGCGAATTTTAACAAAGTACCAATATCAACGTTGTAGGTGAAAACTAAAACAAACAATCTCAAACTAACACAAGAGATTTACGTGGTTCGGCGTAAAGCCTACGTCCACAAGAGAAGCACGGCAAGGAATTTCACTAAACAAACGGAGATTACAAAAGAGTGTTTAAACTCCCACAGCCCAAATCCCACAAATTACAAACCCTAAACAAAACGAGTAGAAAACTCAGACAAACGGAGAAGATTATCCCAAATTGGTCTCCAACTCACAAACTCACAAATTGACTCCCACCTAATTGCCACACGAATGAGCCACACCAAATACACTAACCCTAAGGTCCTATTTATAGTGCATAGGACTTAGGTTACAATAAGGAAAATTTTATTTAAACCCATTTAACTTATTTATACACCCAACTTACTCTTTGCACCCATTTGATTTTTAAATAAATTATTAATATCTCTTTAAACCCAAATTTAATACCTAATATACCCCCATAAACCCAATTCAATATGTGAATTTATTTTTACACCCAATTGAATAGGATGGCCTTTGCAGACCGCTGGGGGAGTTCTTGCTATTGCTGATGGTGTTTCTGGGTATGGAACTTATGTTGGCTTGGTTATCTACCCTATGATGACGTTTTACGATTCGAAAAAGAACAAGAAATCCAGGGAAATTTGGTTTAAGAAACTCCAAGGAGTGGACACATAATTCATCTGTTGATTTCGGAAGTTCTGATCTTCTCATTTTTTTGGCTTGGCAGTTGGGCTGAACAGGATGTGGTTCCTTCATTGTTCCCCAAAGAAGTGATGGCCAACGTCTCAAATCTTGTGGGAGATGAGGATGTAGTTTCTCTCAAAACCAAGTACCACTTTCACTATTGTTAAGTAGATTTTCGAGCTTGTGTAAATTTCGTGTTTGCTATGAAACCCAAGGCACGTCCCATTTAGCAGGTGAACAATAATCCTCATATTCTGATAGGAAAGGCACATGCTTATACCTCCTCGATAGGTTCTGCTACGGCGTAAGTTCATCATTTCGTTCAAGAAATCTTCGCTGTAGTTTGCCATATTTGTTCAAGAGATTCTTACTTTAGCTTTCCTTTATCTAAGTAGAATTATAACCAAAATACTCATCTTCTAAACTCTAAAAAATTGAAATCGAACGAACAAAAAATTCATAAATTGAGTCATACCTTGGTTGGAGGATTCAAAACTTCAAAATCACCATCCATCAATAGAAAAACTTATTTTTCTCTATGAGAGCTATTAAGGTTTTAGTCAGAATGAACGTAGGATAAATAAAAAATGATCGTAGAGTTTAATTATAGTGTTTGGGTTTATTGATAAATTTGAGTTTTATTATGAATTTCATTTTGTACTTAATAGTAATTATGCAATAGGGTAAAATAGACAATTAACATTCAAAATTTTAAGTTGGGTGTAAAAATAGGTTGCATGGGTTTAAATAAAATTTCCCGAATACTAATAGGAAGCAAATCCAAATCCTAATCAAATAGGTAATTAACAAAATCTCTCCACCAAGGAAACCAACTAAGTCAAAATCCAAACCCAAATAGGACACCAAAACCAAATAGGTAACACAAATGTAATTTTTTGCATCATCCTAATTTTGAGCCGTAAAACCCAACATGCTTTTACTGTGCAACTTAATGGGAAGGAAGGATCCCATGAAAATTTTTAGGGGTGGAAAAAAAAACCAAAAGTCCTGAACCGTACTGAAAAAATCTCAAAACCGAACCAAAAAAATTCCGAAAATTTTGGTACCAATCTTGAACCATTCAGTACGGGAATCGGTCTCACAATCTGACTTTTTCGGTAATCCCAAACCGAACCTAAGTTAAAATATATATAGTTTTAGATATTATAGGCTGTTGGATTGGTTGAGAATTAATCTCAGCCGTTCATTCAAAATGAAACCCAAACTCCCTCAGCGACCTTACCTTCACATTCAGTCTGTATCTGATTCTGAAACTCTCTGCCCAAACCCGACCTTCACTCCTTAACTCTCTCTCTCGACCTCCACTCTTTCACTCTCTCCCCTTACCTTCACACTACATCCAGTCTTCCATTTTCTTTTTGCATTTGACAACTTCCTCTGCATTCGATAATCAATATAGCCACCTTTGCTTCCTCCTACTTCTCTCTTCATTAAGGTATTCTTCTTGTCTTCATCAGGTAATCTTGATGTGGTAAAGTCTGTTTGTGGCTTCAATTCGTTTTTAATTTGGGCATTTGAATTCTAGGGTTTTGGATTTGGGGGTTTTCAATTTCGTGTTACATTTCGTTTGAAATGTGGGGTTTTTAATCATATGGTTCTTCTATAATTCGTTTATTTCCTCCTCGAAGCTAGTAGAACCGAGCTCCTTCGCCTCCTCCTCGAACTCTCTATGTGAAATCGGAACTTGCAGCCAAGCACGGAGAGCCGATACAACAATTAGAGGTTTCAAAACGACAATCCGCGTAGGAGATTTGGGAAATACCGAACTGTACTGAAATCTCGAAAAATATTTGAAAATCCCAAAATTCGGGAATATTGAAATTTCAGTTTGATTTTGGTTTTCAGAATCTCATCCAAAAAATTCTCGGTTTGAGATTTAGGATACCATTTTCGATCAGAGATTGCATACCGAACCAGCTCTAAAAAATTTAGAGAACCGACCAATGACAAATTGAGTAATAAAATCTCAGGGCAAAGTGAAGGCTGGATTTTTGAAGCCTATGGGCCCAGCCCGAAGTGGTAAGGATGAACATAATATGGGATTTTGTGGAGTGTCAATATGTTTGACTTCATGGTTTTGATGTTAGTCAAGTTTTGGTGTGGCATAGGGCCATATTTTGTGCTTCTTTTTTTATTTTATTTTTTATAAGAATTCTACTTTGAAGTACTTGAACTAAAAACTTTATATCTTCATCAAGTGGAAAGATTTACACATATACATAAACCAAACTGCTCACAACAATTTCATGGCTAATACGATGGCATGCATGAACAACATTGCTTTTGATATGGTGTCGGGGCCTGATATGATCCAAATGTCAGTCCTTATTCAACTTAACCGATACACAGAAATGGGGTGGAAGGAAGAAGGGAGAGAGAAGAAGCAGAGCTCCAATATATTTTTGTATTTATTTTCTTTTTTAAAATATTTCTCATACCAACAATACTCCAAACTAGTGTCTTATATAAGTTATGACTGACTCTTGCCAGCTCGCCATTATAACAAACTTTACTAAAACACGAATAAGCCTAATAATTCAGAATTAAACCCCTAATAGTCATTAAGCTAATCACTTAATTATAGTTCGTATCAGGGCCACACACAAATTCACATATTGAAACACATTAGGCAATCTTGTTTGTTCATTTGAGATCACAGATTCACACACTGTGATCTCATATTTCATAGGTCATTCCAACCCTGAGAAGCCTACTCTGTGGGATTCTCATGACTTGCTCCCCTTGCCTAAAGTTTTTCCTCAAGAAACTGTAGACATGGTTGACAACTATCCTCTTGAACAATGACGAGTTTGCTTCTGCCACGACTTCTGTCTGTCCTAGCAGATAAACTATGCCTTTCTCCATAGCCTCTTGCACGAACTGCATTTCCTCCGCAGCTCCTTTGACGGGTACACAGACTATTCTGTTAGATGTTGATCCAGCAGTATTAAATGATCGCCCCGATGAACCACGAGGTTGGTTAACTTGTTGAGCTGATTCTTCCGCATTCGATGACTGTCCAGATGAAACAGCCTCGTTTGTTATTTCTCCTTCATGTACGAAGTGCTCATGGCGGATAAATTCTTTCAAATGCTCAACTAGTTGTTCCTCAAACTCTTTGGGTTCCCCCATTCTATCATTGTAACCATACCTAGCGACACAACGGAATATTCGGTAATCTCTTGGCTCCAACTGTCGAAATAGAAACCTTTCCTCCAATGCGACTTTGCTGAATGGAATAGGCTTGACCGACACAATCACTATAACAGAGTGGATGGACGGTATGTTGTTAACAAAGTGAGAAAATATAGGGGGAATACCTTGCACAAGCTCAGAATATAGAAGTCCAATTCCTGGCACACGGTTTATGTTGGGGTTAGAGGCCAATTGTTTCATGTATTCACTAGAAACCTTATTCTTGAGCTCGAACATGTATCTTTGATGGTGCACATAATGCCAGATCCCCATGATTACCATAAGGAAAAAAGAAAAGACCAGAGGAAGGAAACCGCCTTGAACGAATTTGAACATCACCGCAGTTGCATAAACCACCTCGACACAAAAGAACACCACAAAGAACAGACCAATCAACCATATGCTAGTCTTCCATATCACCAACATTATTAGAGTAAGCAAACATGTTGTTATCACCATTACACTAACCACTGCAATTCCTGCATCACGAAAGTTACATGTCATAAATTTTCTGTTGTACAACTTAAATGTTAGTACACTAGCTATCTACTTCAGATAATGTACTTTTTGTGCTTACCATATGCATTACCAATTTTTTCTGTGGTCTTAAAGGCTGCAGTGACTATAACACAAGCAACCATGAGCATGTAGTTGATCTCAGGTATGTATACTTGGCCCTCATACTTAGCAGAGGTATGAACAACCTTAACTCTTGGAAAACAACCCAAACTGAGGGATTGAGAGATAATTGAAAATGCTCCAGATATCATAGCTTGGCTGGCAATGATGGCAGCTGCTACCGCCACAACGAACGTTGGCCAGTACAAAGGGTCTGCATATATTACATACCAATGAAGTTAGTTAACTAAATAATCGTTCAATCCGTGTAACCACAAGATATGGATAACTATAATCACCTGGTATTGATTCATAGAATGTCTGGTCCACCTTCCCTGGGAACTTTCTGAGGAACGCTGCTTGCCCACTATATGCAAGTACTAATGCAGGAAATGTGATGCAAGAGAAACTCACCTGAAAACGTATTATGGTGCAACAATGTTGGTTCAAGTTCTCTACTGGTTAATTGTTTTGCTATACGTATTTTGGACATTGTCGTTCTCTACTATTAAATTATTCATCTCTAACTTAAAAATTAGTTTTTTATTTTTTTTTTGGAGAAACCAATGTCAGATCCACCTAATTCATAAAAAAAAAACTCCAAAAAAATTCATCCACGTATAATTTTTCGGCATTATTGAAAGAATTAAAGTTGTTTGAACGACTCCACTCAAAATTGTTTGAAAGCATCTGCTCCCATCAACTTTACACAGAACACACAAAAGAAGTACTTTGACCTTATTAGACAGAGGAGGGTGAAGAAGCTAGGATAGGAGGGTAGAGTTCAAGAGAGTAGAATGCGTTTAGGAACGTGGAATATAGGAACCTTAACGGGAAAATCTATGGAAGTAGTGGAAGTTATGGTGAAGAGGAAGTTATGGTGAAGAGAATGATAAGTATTATGTGCCTCCAAGAAACTAAATGGGTTGGTCTTAAGGCAAAGGATCTTGAAAACTGAGGTTTTAAACTTTGGTATTTGGGCACAAATAGAACGATAAATGGTGTTGGCATCATCGTGGACAAGACCCTGACACCAGATGTTGTAAATGTCAAGAGGTTAGGAGATAGAATTATGGCAATCAAGACAAGAACTCATCAATGTGATTAGTGCGTACGTACCTCAAGTAGGGTTGGATACGAGGTTGAAGGAGAAATTTTGGGAAGACCTTGGAGACTTAGTGCAAGGAATCGCTCAAACGGAGAATGTATTTATAGGAGGAGATTTAAATGGACATGTGGGCAAGGAGACAGGCAACTATGGAGGTTTTCATGGTGGCCATGGTTTTGGGCAGAGAAACGAGGATGGGGAAGCCATCTTGGATTTTGCAATGGAATACGATCTCTTCTTAGCCAACACCTTCTTTAAGAAGAGAGAAGAACATGTGATCACCTATAAGAGCGGGTCTTCAAAAACACAAATAGATTTTCTTCTAATAAGGAAGGGGGATCGTATAACTTGTAAGGATTGCAAAGTTATACCAGGAGAGAGCTTGGCTAATCAACATCGCTTGTTGGTGATGGATGTACATATCAAAAGAGAGAGAAAAAAGAACAAGAACTTGAAGTGCACAAGGACTAGATGGTGGAATCTAAAAGGAGAAAAACAAGTCATTTTCAAAGAGAAAGTAATCACCCAATGCGTTTGGGATAGAGAGGAGGAAATTAGCCAAATGTAGGATTCCATGGCTAGTTGTATTTGAAAAGTAGCAAAAAGGGTATTAGGAGAGTCCAAGGGCTTTGCTCCACACCAAAAGGAATCTTGGTGGTGGAAGGAGGAGGTAAAGACAAGGGTTAAGGCTAAGAAAGAATGTTGTAAAGCCTTATACAAGGATAGGACCGATGAAAATGGTGAAAGGTATAGAATAGCGAAGAAGGAGGCAAAGAAAACTATGAGAGAAGCGAAGTTAGCGGCTTTTGATGATATGTATAAGCGACTAGATACCAAAAAAGGAGAGTTGGATGTCTATAAACTAGCTAGAGCAAGGGAAAAGAAGACAATGGACCTAAACCAAGTGAGGTGCATCAAGGATGAGAATGGAAAGGTTCTTGCTACAGAGAATGTAGTCAAGGACATATGGAGAGGTTATTTTCATAATCTTTTCAATGAAGGACATGAAATAAGTACTTCTTTGAGGGAGTTGAGTAACTCAGAAGAGTGTAGAAACTACTCATTTTACCGCCGAATTAGGAAGGAACAAGTGGTTGTAACTTTGAAAAAGATGAAGCATAGAAAAGCAGTGGGCCCATAAGATATATCAATCAAAGTGTGGAAAGTCTTAGGAGAGACGGGTATATCATGGCTCACAGACCTTTTCAATAGGATTTTGAAAACAAAGAAGATGCCAAATGAGTGATGAAAGAGAACTTTGGTGCTTATCTACAAGAACAAGGGCGACGTACAAAATTGCATTAACTATAGGGGTATTAAGTTAATGAGTCATACAATGAAGCTCTGGGAGAAAGTAATTAAACATAGACTGAGGCAAGATACACGGGTCTCGGACAACCAATTCGGGTTCATGCCAGGGCGCTCAACCATGGAGGCAATCTATCTCTTACGAAGATCGATGGAAAGATATAAAGATATGAAAAAGGATTTGCACATGGTCTTTATAGATTTGGAAAAAACGTATGATAGGGTCCCAAGAGACATTCTTTGGAGGATTTTAGAGAAGAAATGAGTACGAGTAGCATATAACCAAGCTATAAAAGATATGTATAATGGAGTAAAGACTGTCGTAAGAACTCATAAAAGACAAACCGAAAGCTTCCCCATAACTGTAGGGTTACATCAAGGCTCATCTTTAAGTCCTTACCTTTTTTGCATTGGTAATGGATGAGTTAACGGGACATATTCAAGATGGTATTCCTTGGTGTATGCTTTTCGCAGACGATATAGTGTTGATAGATGAAACTCAAGAAGGAGTAAATGCGAAGCTCAACCCTTGGAGAGAAGTGTTGGAATCTAAAGGTCTTCGCCTAAGTAGGTCAAGGACAAAGTATATGGAGTGCAAGTTCAGTGCAAACAGAGGCTCAAATGAGTTAGGGGTGAGGATTAGAGATCAGGAAGTACCAAAGAGCGACCGCTTTCACTACCAAAGATCTATCTTGCAAAAGAACGGAGAGTTGGATGGAGACCTCAACCATAGAATACAAGTTGGATGGATGAAGTGGAAGAGTGCATCCGGCGTGTTGTGTGACCGTCGTATGCCATTGAAGCTCAAGGGAAAATTTTATAGGACGGGAATAAGGCCAGCAATGCTTTATGGCACGAAATGTTGGGCGGTGAAGCATCAACACGTACATAAAATGGGTGTAGCGGAGATGAGAATGCTTCATTGGATGTGTGGGCACACGAGAAAGTATAAGATTAGGAATGAGGATATCCGAGGTAAAGTAGGAGTAGCCGAAATTGAAGGAAAGATGAGAGAAAATCGGTTACAGTGGTTTAGACATGTGAAATGAAGGCCTACTGACGCCCCGGTTAGAAGACGCGATCACGGGACAGAGGTTCAGGGTCGAAGGGGTAGAAGAAGACCTAGGAAGACTTTGGAAGAGACTCTAAGAAAAGACTTAGAGTACTTGGATCTAACAGAAGATGTGGCACAGAACCGAGCACAATGATGTTTTAAAATTCATATAGCCGACCCCCACTTAGTGGGAAAAGGTTTTGTTGTTGTTGTTGTTGTATTGAAAGAATTAAAGTATATAGGGTAATACGTACTTGGATTGCTTTGACACTGAAGTGACCCAGATCAGCAAACATGGCCTCGGTCCCTGGTTTAATTTATGTAACTAGTAAAATCCTTATATTCACAAGGAGATTAGGTAATTTAAAAATATATTCAAGGGGTTATAATAAATATTTATTTACCAGTAATGCAGAGGAATATTCCCCCAAGGGAAATCCAACCCTTTTTCCCATTTCGTCTAAAGAAATCGATGATGTATTTTGGATTGAAAGCACGTAATACACCAACGTCATGTTTGAATAAGTTGTAAAGTCCGATGCCACCTATGAACATGAACCACACAAGGATAATAGGTGCAAAGGTGAATCCCACTTTGTCAGTGCCAAACCTTTGAGCAGAAAAGAGTATGATCAAGATTGCTATAGAAATCCCCACGACAGCATCTGGATTGTTCTCAGTCAATGTTAACAAGTGTCTGAAACTGCTAACAGAAAATAAATGGGAACCCTCTAAAACTTGTATATATGATTTTTTTTTTTTTTTTAATCACACAAGATATATCTTGTGAAGGGATGAATATTTTAATCAACTGAGCTACATGATCTTTTGCACATTAAATTCACATTACCTGTGCCTAATGACTTGATCCCGCTCACAGCAGAAAGGACTGCACGCAAATTAAACCTTTAGGTCAACCCTTGCAGGAAAATATATGTATTTGTATATTTAGTTACCAATATACTATTATGTATATAAAATTATAAATAAGGGTGTAATTAGTTGTTCAATAAGTAAGGAAGTTCATGTTGTGTGCCAATTGAAATACTAGTTAATTACCTGAAATGCAAGGAGTAAGAACCCCATCTCCAATAACCATTGAAGTTCCCATAATGGTGACAAGGAAAAGGATGTATTTGGCAATTTTACTATTCTCGAGCTTCTTCTTGATGGTTTGGGATTGTTTTAACTCGTTGGATGGTGTTTCCAGTTTGTAGTTTGATAGCTCCCTGTCTTCTGGTTGGTTATTTGGAGTTAAGCTCACCTTTGCATGTCGGCACATCAAGGAATACAATGCAAATGTCCCTCCTACAAATTAATACTTAATTAGTTTGTCAAGGTAATTAATGTATGTTCATTAAGTTAAATGGGGTGTATGAATGAGATTTTAGACTCGAAAATGAAAAAAAAAATGAAATACTTCCACATCAGTTGGAGATTAAATTGATGCTTATCAATCTTACCATCACCGTTGTCATTAGCCCATAGCACGATGAAGACATACTTAAGTAGAGGCAAAAGCGCCATGGTATAGATAATGAGTGACAGTACCCCTATAATGTCGTCATTGTTGTTAATACCATCAGTGAAAGTGCTAGCATACACATAGAGCGGAGACGTTCCTATGTCCCCGTACACAATCCCAATGCTCTGAAATGCCAAACTCAATGTTCTATTCCAGTTATTTACCTGCAACAAAAGTGGATCAAAGTATAAATTTCAAGAAGTCTTACTATTTGTACCATCCTATCTGATCACTTGTCATACTATATATTTCGTTGATACTACACACGGTGTACTATTTTTTTACATAACAAGACAATACCATACATGGACAGTTGAGATTGCTGTAGCCCATAAATTGGGGTATTTTGCACGCAATAAAACTAAAGCGGTAATCAATCAAGAAAAGTAATTGGATAATTGGTAATTTGAGAGTTAATGGACTTAAAAGGTTATTTTCTGTTGTCATATCCTAAAACTGGATGTTTTGAACTTTTCGAATTGTTCGGATTGGAGTAGCTAGCTTTTGTTTGGAGTGTCAAATTTGGGTCTGTAATATATGGTTTCGAAAAGAACGACGGTCACGGTTGAGACTAAGAATCTCACATCGAAAAAACAAGAGACCTTGCATGTGCTTATAAGTAATTGAACTACTCATTATATTGCCAATTGGTTTTATGGTGGAACCTCAACTTTCTTTAATAACAATATCTATAAGACAAGTTGATATACAAGCAGCCCAGTTAGAATGGGGACGGATTTCAACGATTTCAATATTTTAGGACGTTTTTGGTATTTAACTATTTCTTTAACTTATTTCCTACTGATACTCCTAGGTTTCTAAAGTTATGAACTTATGATACATTTTAAATAGGAGAAATTAGGTTTACATCCTTGATTTTTTTTCCTATCTCATTTATTGAAACTTTATTTCTTTTTTATTTTTTGTCAAGGTTGTTTGGTTTTTATCCATGTCATTTTTTCAATAATAAATATTTACATGTGAGCATATTAAATTTTACAATGAAAATTATTTAACTATCAGAAACGTTACATTTGATATATTTATATTCATGCCAAAATTTTTGTATCATACATTTCTTTTTATATGCACCCGTTTTTAATTTGTAACCATTTTTTGAATATGTACTAATTTTCTTTTTAGTTCTAATTTGTACATATATATTTTTTTTTTTTGTGGCCGTATTTTCAAAATTTTATTTGTACCCATAATTTTTAAAATTTTTTATTTGTACCCATAATTTTATTTTAGTTACCCATTTTTCATAAAAATGTACCACTTATATTTATGTAAAAGGTACCAATTTTTAATATATAAAATATACGCATTTTCTTAATGTAAAATCTGTTCACTTTTCTATTAGTAATGTACCCCTATTTTATAATAAAACCCTTTTCAATTTAAAATGTACCAATATTTAGAAATAAAAATAAAACATTTTATTATGAAAAAAATAAAAATATGTTCAAATTTCACAATTCAAATTTGAGGGAAAAAATCTCTATTTTGTATTAATATTTGCATTTTAGGAAGGATTTAATATTTTTGATTATTAAATTTCTTATTTAATACTGAAATTTAACATTTTGTCATTTAATCAATGTATTCACATTAATAAAATTTCAATCTAAAATTTTAGTCAATCATGGACCGGAACCAAACTTTTCCTTATAAATAAGTCATATTGGCCTTTAGATTGTAATCTTATTCATATTATCAATTACACTTGAGAGATTTTTAAAATTTTCTAGTAGACTCCAGATTGTTAATGAATTTCAACTTATTCTATAGGACTTTTCCGCTTTGTCAGAGATGGAAGATGGTGCAAATATTTCAAGTAACTAAAAGTATGAAATGCATGCAATATGCAAACATGGTAGCTAATAATCTAGACTGACCTGTGAGCCATGCCTTCCATTCATGGAAACCCTTCCGGCCTCCAAATTGAGAGAGTCGACACGGCGCAACTTTGCCCATGACACTTTTCTCTCCTTCAGTTGCTGGTTCGTTATTTCTTTTGCTTCTTCTGTCTCTTCCTCTTTCAAGCTCACCGTTCTCTGCGCCATCTCTTTTTTTTTTCAACTACTCTCTGTACTTGTCCGTCTACAAACTCACTGCCTTTCGTTTTATAGGCAAAATCAAACACGGTTGGGACACACATTGTACTTCTGACGTCTCACCTTGATTTATTTATTTGTTCTTCATCAACCTGCGAATTGATTCTTGTAGACGTGTCAATCAAAATCATTACTGTTTTAATTATAAATTTTTCAGGTTTTCCAACGCACGTTGTTTCTTTAAGTGCACACCGTACGTTGTTGGAGTAACTAAGTCGCATATTCTCATATTTTATAGTAATTTTTTATGCACTAATGTTTTTGTCTTTTGTGGCAATTAGTTTGTGTTGCCGCCAATTACAACAAACATGTACATTTAGACAAAAATTCATGGATATACCATCTTATTAAGGTAATGTTAACGAGACAAAAATTTTAAATTAAATTTACAAATTAAATGATATGTCACAAATAGGAAATAAATACTTTAATCAACATTTAAGTAATAATTCAATCATCAACTTTTATAACTTGATTTAGAAATTTGGTCTCCAATCATATGCACTACTGGAATTGAGCGTACGTGTCGATCTTATGAGTTTCATAGCTATTTTGTTTGCACTACTTGAATTATACAAAGACGGTTTACAAATTCAATGGATTTCTTGACAGTTCCATATCTTTTCTTTTTTCATTCTATTTTATTCAAGGGAGAAGATATTATACTATAAAGAAAAAAAAATGATAGGTCTAAGTCAAACAATGAGTTAGACATAATTAACTTTAAAATCTGGGTACACTATCTATGTAAATCATACCTCTCAATTTACAAATGAAAAATAGCCACTTAGTCCTACGGTCTAGTGGTATTTCTCTTCACTTGTAAGTAAGAGATTCCAGGTTTGATTCTTACCAAAAGCGAATTTGAACCACATTATTGCTAGCTCATTGTGAGGCTAAGCCCATTAGTATAGAAAATATCATTTGTTAAAAAAAAAAAATTTACAAATGAAAAATAACTCCCACTAGACCTTAAGTAGTATTAAAATAAATAGTTGGTAATATATAGATAATACTGTTGTGGTCTATTTTTATCTGACAAAGGGAGAGAGGCCGGTGGCAGAGAAAGAGAGAAGAGAGAGATGTGTGTTTGTAGAATTGTAGGGGAATTGTGTGTTTTTCCCTCCTACATTGCACCTTTATTTATAATAATAATAAGATAAGGATATTCCTTGTTCTCCAAGGAATATGAGATACAATAGGAGAGGATAAACCCTAATCAAATCTAATCTAGGATTTACACAGTCACACTTAAACTAGGAATGTTTACAACACTCCCCATTGAGTGTGTAAATACTCAAGGTAGATTTAGCATAATGCAGAAGTTGATGAAGTTGACTTGTCAGTGCTGATTCCAAGGAACAACGCTTATTCTCAATAAGGTAGGAACTTGCATAAGTAGCAAGTCTCACTAAAAAACCCTAAGGCTATGGCAAAAAAACCGAGTAGGGAAAAAATCCATTGTCTAAGGAAAAATGCGTGAGAAATGCAAAGTCAAAAGAAAGGTCTCCAGGACGTCATCGGGGATATGACCAGCCCAAGGTGGGTGCCTCGTTAAAACCTAGTTAGGTAGCAAAAATCCAGTGGGAAAAATGCTCCTAATCGTAGGGAAAAATAGTACATTAAGATCAAGCAAGTATCTACAGGATACTCCCCCTGAGTTTGACATAATTCCAAAGAGAAACAGCAAAGTTACAACTCAGAAAGTTTACGCATACCAATTCCATGAACAAGCTTCTGAAACGTCGTCTTTGGCAGTGATTTGGTGAAGAGGTCGGCCAGATTGTCTTGTGAACGGATTTGCGTGACTTCAATCTTCTGATGCTCTTGTTGTTGATGTGAAAAGAAAAACTTCGGCGCAATGTGCTTAGTGTTGTCTCCTTTAATGTAACCCTTCTTGAGCTGTTCGATGCAAGCTGCATTGTCCTCAAAGATTGTCGTCGGGGCATTAACGGCGGGATGAAGATCGCAGGAGCTTCGAATATGGCCCACTACTGCTCTCAACCAAAAGCATTCCCGAGTTGCTTCATGTAAGGCGAGAATTTCAGCATGGTTAGACGAAGTGGCAACTAAGGTCTGTTTAGTTGACCTTCAAGATATTGCGGTGCCTCCAACGGTAAAGACATAACCCGTTTGAGAACGCACCTTGTGCAGATCAGATAAGTATCCGGCGTCGGCATAACCAACAAGGCGAGAATCAACTTGAGGAGCATAGGGTGCGGCATTACTCGAGGATTCGTAAGGATAAAACAAGCCCAAATCCGTAGTACCCTTAAGGTAACAGAAGATGTCTTTCAAGCCAGTTCAGTGTCTGCGTGTTGGTGCATTGCTGTATCTTGCCAAAAGATTAACAGCGAAGAAGATGTTGGGTCTAGTGCATTGAGCTAAGTACAATAAAGCGCCTATCGCACTTAGATAAGGAACTTCAGGCTCCAAAATCTCTTAATCATCTTCCTTCGGACGGAAGGGATCTCGTTTTGCATCTAGCGTACAAACGACCATAGGAGTACTCAAAGACTTCGCTTTATCCTCGTTAAAGAGGCGCAACACCTTCTGGGTGTAGTTCGATTGATGTACTAGGATTCCATCCGAACAATGCTCTATCTCGAGACCGAGACAGTATCGAGTCTTACCTAGATCTTTCATCTCACATTCTGACTTCAGGTGCGAAGCAGTTCTCGCGAGTTCTTCAAGAGTTCCAATGAGATTCATGTCATCAACATATACTGCAACAATCGCAAATCCGGAATGTGACTTCTTAATGAACACACAAGGGCATAATTCGCTGTTCACATATCCCTAACTAGTCAAATACTCACTCAGACGGTTAAACCACATTCTTCCGGATTGTTTCAAACCATAGAGTGAACGCCTCAGCCGAATTGAGAGCGTGTTCCGGGTTTTGGAAATATTTGAACTAGTTAATGTAAGTCATTCGGGAACTTTCATATAAATTTCCGTATCAAGATCTCCATAGAGATATGCGATTACTACGTCCATCAGCTGTATATCCAGTTTTTCGGAAACTACCAAACTGATAAGGTAGCGAAAAGTAATCACATCCATAATGGGTGAATAAGCTTCATCATAGTCAATCCCGGGGTGTTGTGAGAAGCCTTGTGCAACAAGACGAGCTTTGTAACGCACAATTTCGTTCTTCTCATTAAGCATCCGAACGAAAACCCACTTATAGCCAACGGGTTTCACATATGAGGAGTAGGAACTACAGGTCCAAACATCTTACGTTTCGCAAGCGAATCAAGTTCGACTTGGATTGCTTGTTTCCAGTTTGACCAATCAGCTCTACGTCGACATTCATCAACGGAACACGGTTTAATGTCATCGCTCAGCATGATCTCAGTAGCTATTGCAAATGCTAATACATCGTCGACAATCATCTCATTTCTACGCCACACATCATCTAAGCTAGCATAATAGACCGAAATCTCACGATTCTCAGGAGGAGGATTTGTCTCTTCAAGGACATTTCCATAATCTAGAATTTCCTAATGAGCTGGGTAGAATGAGTAAGTGATAGTCAGATTCACAGTAGGCTCTTCAGGACCTTGTGCTGTGGTTTTCCTTTTCCGGGGGTGTGAATCCTTTGAACCAAGGGGTCTGCCACGCTTTTGCGTAGGGGCAGATGATTGGCTAGCTGCTAATGTACATGGATCACCAGAATTGGCGTCCCAGGCTTCTAGGAGGGCAGTCCGTCGTACATTTGGTACATCTATCTTTGTAGGCATATTCGCATCTGGAATGTTTGATCTTGTCACGCGCACTAGATTAGTGAAAGCATCTGGCATGCTCTGAGCTATACTCTGAAGATCTAATATGCGATGCACTTCAATTTCAGACAGAGCGGTGCGGGGATCTAAATGAGACAAAGTGGGAGTCGTCCACGATAATTCACGTCGTTCTTTAGGAATGTTGACATTTTTATCTCCCCCTAACGACATGAAGACTGTCTCATAGAAGTGACAATCCGCAAAACGAGTGGTAAACAGATCGCCTGTTAAAGGTTCTAAGTAACGAATAATCGAAGGAGAATCATATCCGACATAGATTCTCATCCTTCCCTGAGGCCTCATTTTTGTACGTAAGGGCGGCGAGATCGGCATATATACCGCACAACCAAAAAATGCGCAGATGTGATATGTCGGGTTCACATCCGGTAACCAACTGAAGGGTAAATGGTTGTGTCGCAACAGACCTCAGGCGGAAGCAGCGATCGGGAGCTTGGTACGTATGACCAACGATCGAGCAATCATTTGTAAGCGCTTAATGAAAGCCTCTGCCAGGCCATTCTGGGTGTGAACATAGGGTACAAAATGTTCAACTTCAACCCTAACCGACATGCAATAGTCATCAAAAGTTTTAGATGTGAATTCTCCAGCATTATCCAATCGAATAGATTTGATCGGGTAATCAGGGTGGTGAGCCCTGAGCTTGATAACCTGAGCCAACAGTTTGGAGAATGCAGCGTTCCTTGTGGACAACAAGCACACGTGTGACCAACGTGTGGAAGCGTCAACCAAAATCATAAAATATCTAAATGGTCTGCATGGAGGTTGAATCGGTCCACAAATGTCCCCCTGAATCCGTTGTAGAAAAATGGGAGGATTCGATTGAATCTTGTCATAAGAAGGCTTAGTAATAAGCTTTCCCATTGAACATGTTTGATGTGCGATTCCTTGGATCGAACCTAAACATCTGGTTAGTGGATGCCCATGTGAAGATTTAAGGATATGGCACATTGCTATTCGTCCAGGATGTCTCAAACGGTCATGCTAAAGTATAATTTCGTGCGCAGTCCCAGTATTAAGGCCGGCCACATAGTGGCATTCTATGGGCGTATGGTCGTAGTATACAGACCACTTGGGATACGCCCCATCTTCTCTAGAATACGCTTCTGGCCATATTCGTAGAAAGTTATGCACAGAAATTCAACTCTGTTTTCTACGTGGGTTTCAGCGTGGTAATTTTTATCTCTAATGTCCTTGAAACTTAGTAACGTTCTGCCGGAACGTGGAGAATAGAGTGCCTCAACAATGGTCAAGATTGTACCATTGGACAACATTATACGTGCCTTACTATATCCTTCTATTAGGTTGGATGGGCCTGAGAGGGTTGTCAGAAGTGCATTCTTAGGTATGAAGTTAGTGAAATAGATGCGTTCACGCAAAACAGTGTGTGTGGTTGCACTATCTGCCAGACAACTAACTTTCCCACTAGTCATACCTAGAATGAAAAATTAATTTGAATCGGTCACATGCATAAAAGTTTATAAAAACAATTATGAATTCAAAATAATTTCATTTATTCAAGGATTAAAACTTAATATCCAAAACAAATCACCAATTAATAATCCAAAACATAAAGGAAAAATTGTTCAAAAATCAACAAAAAAAAAGAGGGGGTTTGGCCATTCGGTGGAATTCGGCCCCATATGTCTTATTTCAACTAAAAAAAAATAAGTCTATGTCTAAGATTCTAATCTTCCATAGGAGTGGTATCCTCCTGAAAGTCATAAACCTCCATCTTTGTAGTTTCCGGTTCGTCCACTTGCACGAAGTTTGATTCAAACTTCCTACGACGACAATGATATTCATCTACAACCTTCTTGAGAGCTCGGCAAACACGGGACCAATGGTCCTTTGAACCACAGCGATAGCACATATCGTCATCCATGGTTTTAGGCGCTTTGCCCTTATTCTTGAAGTTCGGGGCCTTGGGAGCGAGGTTTGGGTGCTTTTGGGCTTTGTTTCCTTCCTTGGATGGGCCTTGGCTCTGTTGACCTTGGTGAGATGGCTTCTGGCCGCCCCTACCACGCCTCTTTTGGTGTTTTGGGTGCTAGTTATTGCTATAATATGTTTCAGGCACAGCAGTAGCCCCAGTAGGTCGAGCTTGATGATTCTTCATCAACAGCTGGTTCTGCTTTTCAGCAAGAAGTAAAACAGAGATCAAATCCGAGAACTTGGTGAACTTCTAAGCTCTATATTGTTGCTACAGGACAATATTAGAGGCAGAGAAGGTCGAATAGGTCTTCTCTATGAGATCCTCTTCGGTCAAAGTTTCATTGCAAAACCTGAGAAGTGATCAGATTCGACAAACTTTAGAATTATATTCATTCACAGACTTAAAGTCTTGGAAGCGCAAGTGCTGCCAATCATGTCTTGCTTCAGGCAAGAATATGTCCTTTTGGTGATCAAAGGGATCAGCCAAAGCGACCCATAATGCACGTGGATCCTCCTCAGCAAGATATTCAGTTTGTAGAGCGTCATGGATATGTCTTCGGATGAAGATCATAGCAGTGGCCTTTTCAGCTTCGCCAACAGGTTCATCTGTTGTTTCTTCAATGGCAAGACGCAACTTCTTTGCAGTGAGGTGGAGCTTCACATCTTGAACCCACTTGAGATAGTGCATTCCAGATACCTCCAAAGTGGTGAAGTCAAGTTTGTTCAAATTTGACATGTTCCTATCACAAAATGGATGGACAAGATGTGGTTAGTGTAATGGAGAAAGAATCAATCCATTCACGTAAGAGTAGAACATACAGGTTCTAGTAGACATGTACTGGTTTAATTTTGCATGAAAAACTTCGGGTTTTCATGGGTGATATGTTTAAGTGAAAACTTCGGGTTTTCAAACAAGGCATGTTTATAAGAAACTTCAGGTTTCAAAGTAATTATGAACTTCAGGTTTATATATTCCTGCAGGCAAACACAAATATATATGCAAACAAATATGCAACAAGTATATGCACAAATATATCTTTTAGGTGTATAATTATAATTGAATTAATTTATTTGGACTTCGGGGCAAATTAAAGTGTGGGTGAAAAAATATAAAAACCATTGGGCCTAAAATAATTAGGCCAATAAAACGTAGGGCCCAAAAAAACTAGGCCATGGGTGGCTTGAAAAATATGGTCCGTACTACCTAGGCCCAAAAAATTGGGCTAGGGGTTTTGTGTAGGGCTGCTGTAGGCAGCAAAAAAATTTCTCTTTTTTTTTCACACACGGGCTGCTTCAGGCAGGCCCAAAACCAAAACAAAAGAATTTTTTTTTTCGGGCCGTTGCAGGCAAGCCCAGAAACAACAAAAATTTTTTTTTTTCAAGGCCGCATCAGGCGAGCCCAAAAATTGTTTTTTTTTTCTTTTTTCGTTCTGCAAGCCGAGAAATAGGTGGGCCAAAGCAGGGGTTCTGGGCCACTTCAGGTGAGCCCAAGACGGAAAAAGGAACGGGTCGAGGAGCTGGAGCCCAACATGGCTCGGGTTTTGGGATTAGACACCCCAGGGTGTGCTGGGTGTGATTGGCTGGGGAAGAAAACCGGAAAAATTGGACGGCGCCACTGCAGATGGTCGTGTCAGGGTTGTTGGGGCTCGGAGTGAGTCACGGTTGTTATGTACAACCACAGAGATAAGAAAATCTCAACGTTTCAACAACTAAAAAACCCTTAAAAAATTGAAATCGAATTTTCGAGAAAAATTCCGACGAGATTCCGGTGAATTTCAGTTCAATTTTACATGTGGGACGACTTCTGGTCGTCGGCGACATGAACTAAAGTTTCAAGGCAATGGCTGCAGGCCATGCAGTGGTCGAGGACACTGTGAAGGGTGTCGGGTTTTGGTTGGTTTTCTGGGAATGGGATGCCATGGGCGTCGGGGTTCTCTGCTTTAGGGATTAGGGTGCAGGCTGCAGGCCTGGCAAAGGGACAGGTTGGGCCATCGCAGGCTGCGGGCCTGGTGGCTTGAAGCCGTGCAAGATGCAACGTAATGGGTTCGAAGAGCCCTAATTTTTCCCAATCGCAAATTTTTTCAATTTAAATATAATTCAATGTTTATGTATATTTCAATGAATCACAGATGTAATTTGATGCATATGCAAAATAATAGTTTCAATGCATGTACATATGTAAGATTCAATTCATGAAAAATATCAAATTCACATAATTTCAGCAATTATGGTTACGAGGCATACACAATTTATGTAGAATCTAAAATACGTTAAACGTAAAGTTGGGTCATGCATCATGGTGAATGTTCATGCTATCAAGGCTGCAAAATATCGAGTTAAAAGTCGTTGTTTTGAAAGAACCTGATTGCGTGATGATATAGATGAACTGGTTTGATGCAGAAATTTTTTCTCCAACGTTAGATTCCTAAGTGCAGCAGTAGGAGCGTGCTGATAACGTGTTGTGGTCTATTTTTATCTGACAAAGGGAGAGAGGTCGGTGGCAGAGAAAGAGAGAAGAGAGAGATGTGTGTTTGGAGAATTGTGTGTGTTTCCCTTCTACATTGCACCTTTATTTATAATAATAATAAGATAAGGATATTCCTTGTTCTCCAAGGAATATGAGATACAATAGGAGAGGATAAACCCTAATCAAATCTAATCTAGGATTTACACAGTCACACTTAAACTAGGAATGTTTACAACAAATACAATATTGTTAAGCAGCTAATTATGGAGCATTTGACCAACTAACTGTGAGCCTCGTGTTTAACCCCCCCCCCCCCCCCCCCCCCCCCCAAAGAAAAAAAACTCTTAGTGTTAACCTTAAAGAGGTTTATTAAGTATACAAGTTAGAAATATAGTTAGCAATACAGTTAGAAGGTTAGTTAGTATTTGGTTAGAGTAGTTAAGCTTTCTTTTATAAAAACAGTTGTGTAACCTTCATTCTATCAGTTAATACAAAAGCATATTTCTCTCTAAATCTCTCTCTCTAAAACTCTCTCTCTAAAACTCTCTATGTTCATCTTTCTTCTTGATTTTCTCTTTAATTTCCAAACACTACAATGTAGTTAACATGGTATCAGAGCCACCAGGCTCATGCCATTGATTCTGGTGGTTCCATTTCTCATTATTTTTCATCTGTTTCTAGCTTAGTTTTTTTCCAACTTTCCATTAGTTTCTGTTTCGAAGGAATACTGCGGAGATTTCACCACGGAGAGAGATTCCACCCTAACTCTGTGTGAGCTTCTCCTATTCAATGTTTTTCGTGGGATTCTTGGGATCAACGACAGAGGATGACCTAAAGGTGCTGTCAAGGTGGAGCCCGGACAACCGATTCCTCACCGCCTCCAAGAACTGAAAATCTCCGCCACCTTCCATCTTCTGGGTACCCATTCGATGCGACGAAGAGGAGGCAGATCAGAAAACTTTCATCATGTTTTCCGTAAGCATTCCGTAACTTCTGGGTTGTGAACGATATATTCCGATAAGGTTTTTCTGGGTGTGACCTAAGATGTCGGATCACAGATCGTAATCAGGGAAGCCATTTGCACTGGTTTTTCTTTGGAGTGTTGTTATGGTAGGTGCTTCAACAGTGTCTACTGCTACTAAATGCCTAACTTCGAACACTAAATGCCCTCTGGTGTCCAATTTACGGTCATCCAACAATGTCATTAATTGGCAATTCGACATCAAATCTGGGTCACCAATTTATGATGATAGACTCTGCATCAAATTCGACATCAAGAACTTCTTTAAATGTCATCCTTAATTGGCAAGTGCATTCTTGCACATTATCTGTTTGACGAAATGTCAAAGAGTGATTTTGTTGGTTTCTTGGTGTAAGATTGTGTAAGATTATTGGTTTATTTCTTTCTTCTTAGTGGTGTTTGCAAATCAGCTCTCTGAGTTATATATTTGCCACTGCTCTGTGTTCCTTTCTCTGGTGTGGAGAGATCTTGCAGATTTGGGATGTTGTCAGTTTCTTGATTCTGTGTTGTGTCTATCTTGTGATATTTGCAGAGAAAGGAAAGCCATGGTTGCTGCTAGTCGGTAGATTGATTCGCCAAGTAAGAAAATGTTTGATTTCTGATCGAAACAGAGGTAAAGATCTTCATTCATATCTTCCCTAGTTCGGGTACAGATTCAAGGTTCGCAGAATTGTCAGGTTCGTTCATATCTTGCACTCTATGTGGTTGATGGAATGTCGTAGTCAAAGTTCTTTGCTTCAAATTGCATAATTGTTAGAGGCCGATAGCCATAAGTGTTGAAATCATGGAATTTGTAGATAAATGAGGTGTTTGTTGGGATGAAAGGTCGATAGCCATTTCCCTTTTATGACCCACTTCAGAAAGGCCAATAGCTAGAAGTGTGTGTAGAATTCTTACTGCGAGGTGTTTGTTGGGATAGAGAGGCCGATAGCCATTTCCCTTTTATGTCTCACTTCAGAAAGGCCAATAGCCAGAAGTGTGTGTAGAATTCTTGTTGTGATTTACTTACGAAAGTTGAGATTTTATCGCTTCAGAAAGGCCGATAGCCAAAAGTGTTTGACGGGTTCTTGCAAAGATTCAATTTGTTTGTAGTAACCAGTTTTTCATTTCTTGCAAGAGTTGATACATGTCATATGTTAAGAATAGCCATATGAAGTCTTTGTGGAAGAAGAACAGAAGAAGTTTCATCAGCACTGGTTGCAATTGACAATTAAAGATATCCCGGTAGCTTATGCAAACTGGATTGAAATGCATTTACAGAGACGGAAAATGACAAACTCTTTGGAGAAGGACATGAAGGGCAAAAGCAAGCTCAATTGCTACAATCTGCAGTGTGTTCAAGTAAAATCAACAGGAAACGCTTGGTGATCATCTGCACTGTTTCTTCCTCTGTAGTTGAAGCTGATACTTCAGTCATTACCGCTCAAGTAAAATCAAGCACTGTTTCGGTGACACCAGTTGTTGCCACTGGTGATGTTCAAACTGCTGTATCATCATGAACATCTGCCTCACCTGTTGTGGATTCTCCAGTGAAGTTCAGTCACCTGTTGCATGATCTTTCACTGTTATGGGAAGTACTGAAGCTGCAATCTCAGGGCAACAAAAAAATTTTCAATCAGAAAGCATCACCACAGCCAAACTGGAACAAGAAAACTCTGCAATGCGTCCATTTGTCCATATTTCAGTGTTTGCTATTTGGAACCTTGCTGCAATCTCAAACCGGGATACCCCAGTTGAGATTGAGGGGGAGTATTAAGTATACAAGTTAGAAATACAGTTAGCAATACAGTTAGAAAGTTAGTTAGCATTTGGTTAGGATAGTTAAGCTTTCTCTTATAAAAACAGTTGTGTAACCTTCATTCTATCAGTTAATACAAAAGCATATTTCTCTCTAAATCTCTCTCTCTAAAACTCTCTGTGTTCATCTTTCTTCTCTTCATCTTTCTTCTTGATTTTCTCTTCAATTTCCAAACACTACAATGTAGTTAACAAGGTTCCAAGTTTACTTTTCCAACCCTCACACTTACTACCACATTCATGTTTGTAGAGGAAAAGTTATCGAAACGAGTTAGAGTGTTGATTCCTTATTTGTATTGAGCCTTTGAAAATAGGAAGTGAAAAATTGAGTTAAAAAACAAAAAACAAAAAACAAAAAACAAAAGAAGAATGGTAATGAAAATTAAAAAGAACAAGAAGAAATATAAGAAAAACACTTGTTTTGATAGAAAAGTACGATAAATTTGTCTTTAAAATGTGGTGAGCATTATAATAATTGGAATCAAACTAATGAGATGACAAGGCCATATTGAATTTCAGGCACCAAGAAGAATTCATCCCAATTGTACATAAAAAAGTAAGAAATATTATTTTATCAAACATTATTGCTATGATTACCAATATTATATCTTACATGATTGATGAAAGTAAACCAATATATAGCGTCTTGAAGTAAGACATCCACAAAAAACACCTCCATGATTGATAAAAGGAAGGTGTAAAACAATTGAATAATAGAGCTGAAAGAATCAAAGATATATGCAGTTTTTCAACAAAATAAATAAATATGCATTTTTTCAACCCACAGAACATGAAAGGTAACCTTGTGGAAAAATCAGACAACAAAAGAAATGAGATTATGAAGGAACATGGGACATAACGCCTTAACCTTTGTTTGGCGTCTCTTATAACTGGAGGTAACGCCTTCGCGAGGATTAGCAAAGATAACCAAATATTAATCCCTTATTATTGGCAAGATCGTAAATCTTCATTGGATAATACGTGTATGGAGATGAATGCACATATGTCACTTCTTACGAATAACATATTTTTATTAATATAAGTTTTAAAATCAGAATCGTTCATTTTCTAAACTTTTATTTGAAGATTATCTCTAAAAAAACATGACTCAAATCAGATATCATATAGTCATCCAAATATATCAAATAAATAAACATTTCATCATGAATATGTTACTTGGTACTCACACTGTCGATTATTCCTTACATTTGAATGACTAAGTGATCTTAGATTTAAATGAGTTTTTTTGGAGGAATGGTCTTCAATAAAAATAAAAAGATTAAACTGTTCTAATTATAAAAGGAAAACTAATGAAAATGGCTTGAAAACTTTGAGTTTTAACGAAAATGACAAAATAAAGGGTAAAGTGAATAGTACTATGATTGACTTTTTAGGGTAAAAATGTGGTTTTTCGTTAAAATGAACAGTACCGAAAACTTTTCGTTAAAGTTTCCTAATTATAAAATTTATACAGTGAGAATATATTATTCGTAATTGGTGGAATAGTGCACTACCCCTAGGGAGATGCAAGTATAATCTACCTTCATTAGCATTTTTTTACAACGATATCTGGAGGTTGGGATTTTGGCCTGACATAAGTTTGCATCAAGTTTATCATTTATGAAAGTAAAAGTAAAATTTAGACTGTTTCCAAGTGAAGACAAATATGACATAGGCGGCATTGCTTGTCACTTAAATTATTAATTTTATTAGTCTTTAAATTATTTTTCAGTTCTAATTCTGAATACTATAGGCGTCCCACGTATGATTGGTTGTCAAGTCATCTTTTTCTTTTGTTTTGTTTTTTTTTTTTTTGTACATCGATATTTTTACACTAAGGGAAGAGAGAATTCGGCTAAATCACACAATTGGTAGCCTAATTTGGTATCGAATTCGCCATCCACGAGATTCGAACCTAAGATCTTTCACTTATAAGCGAAGAGGCAAACCACCAGATCGTAATACTGAGTGGTTTCTCTTTTATTTGTTAAGCAAGTCAATATTTTATTTTACATGAGTGATACGGAGTATATGAACTAGGAGTATGACTGTATAAATAAATAATTATTTAAAGCCCTGATATTTGTTTGTTTGTTTGTTTCAGTTTGCAAACTTGTTTTCTATATGAACTAGGAGTGTAAATAAATAATATTTAAAGCCCTGATGTTTTTTGTTTGTTTGTTTTAGTTTGCAAACTTGTTTTGTCACAACCCATCCCGGAATTATTTTATCGTGGACATGAAATGACAGGATTGCCCTTAAGTTTGCTAAGGTGTGTGACATTTATATTTGATTAATAAGTTATAACCCTAAGTTTTTGGAAAAATAATTGGAATTTATTGTGTTTTATTATTTTGTGTGGTTAGGGTTGTAGTGGACCACACATACTTACCCTCACTCTCCCTCTCTCTCCCGTGAGCTCTCACTTTCTCTTCCCTCTCGGTTTACCCCTCCCCGTGTACTGTTCATGTACGGACGAAGTTGGAACTCGTCCATTTCTTCACAGATCGACGTAAAAAAGGTAAGATTCTTGATCCTTGCAACCTTCTGAGCATTCTGATACCAATTTTGGAACTTGTAACCCTCGGATTAGGCGAGAAAATCTAACCCCGAAAATGTGCACTGTTCATGCACATGTAAAACCTTGCATTTCAGGGAAATTCAAGCTCACAGTGAGCTTACGGAGGTCCTCACGAGTCTCGGGGTACTTCGTTGGTAGAGTTTGGACGTCGGAGGACCGAGATCGAAGGTTTTTAAAGTTTGCCGAGCTATCGAGCTTTCTCAGGTAAAATCTAGTGGTTTTCAAGCCTTGAAACTTGTTTAGATGTGTTCTACATGCTTAGAGCTTCATTTTGGTACCAATTTCATGAAAAATGGATGAAAAATGAGTGAGAAACCATAGTTGGAAAGTTACCCAGAAACTGGCGAACTCACCGGCGGCCGGTGAGTCGCCGGAGAAGATGATGGAATATTCCGTCAGTTTGGAAGGAATATTCCTGACGCCGTCAGTTAAATCTAACGGATGCCGTTAGCAGTTAACGAAATATTCCACGGAATATTCCTGACGCCATTTGGTTTCCGTCTGTGTGCCTGGCACGTGGGGGCGCGTGGCTAGTCCAAAAATTATTTTAAAAATATGGGGATGTTTGTGAGGTTGTGTAGATCACGTTGGTATATTCAAACACCCCAATTGAGCATCGTATGAGAAGTTATTTTGGATTGTTGGTTATGTGCTCTAAATAACGTTATTATAGTTGTCTCGCATATAGGTGAGACTTATCCTGAGGACGAGCGCAATCAAAGGCGTCACGGGGGTTATGACCCTTCGACATACCAGTGAGTGGGCAGTTGCTTTCTTATTATACCTATATACTTACTGATTTTCCTAGAAATCGAATTTAAATGAAAGTATGTTTTTAACTGCCATGCATAGAATTGATATGAATTATATGAATTGATATGTGATGCATATGTATGAAATGGGCGGTGGACGCACAGGTAAGTATCAGGTGAGTTATATTGTGTTGATGATGTGATTTGTGATGAGAGCTCATAACCTGCACCACCGGTGTTAGTGCTTATGTTGATATTCACCTCCCACACCGCACGCTCCCTTGGATCCAAGTAGGTGTAAGTCCTGTCGTACAGACCACTTTTTTGGTTCCGACTCGTAGGTGACTTGCGATACGTCACACAGCTGTTTGATGAGAGATGCACTAGAGCGTATTATTGCACCAAGTCCTGTCGTACAGACCACTTTTGTGGTTCCGACTCGTGTGCAGGCATAGGTATTGAGCTATATGATTAGCCGTACAGGACCACTGCAGGGTGTCCGGCTGATTTATTATTCTACCTGATATATATTTGCATATCCTTACTATGTTTTGATGCATATGGCATGGCATACTTTCATACTATTGATTTTGAACGATGATTTGAGAAAATGTTGAGATATATATGCTATATGCTATTTTTTGGAAAAGTATACAAGTTTTACAGTGAGGGGTTATATATGTTGATAAAGGAAATGTTTTGAAAGCTTTGTTTTACTGATCCACTCACCTTGTTTTACGCCCATCCAGGTTATAGGTAGAAGTGTTTGGTGGCTCACGAGGATCCCCACGGTTGTTCTGACAGACTTCACACATGTAGGACTCACCCTCGGGTGTTGTAATTTAGTAATTGTCCTACTTGACTGCATTTAGAATCTTATGCTCTGATTATGTGTATTTCACACTTAAACTCTCACTAGCATGTCATTTGGATGGTACTGCTAGTATTCGGCTTTTAGTCATTCATAATTCTCTTATCTTATCGCTTCCGCATTGCGTTATGGTTACGTCACGTTTGTGATGGCCAGCACACCCTGATTTCCAGGTCGGGGTGTGTCAGTTTGGTATCAGAGCTTAGGTTTACAGTCCTGTATAAATTGTGAATTTTCTGATTATCTTTGGTGTCTTCTGTCAGAACTATGCCGCCTCGTAGGGATTCACGTTCTTCTTCTGAGCCCAGTTTCCCAAATGTATCTCAGTTAGGGAAAGCCATAGCCCATGCGTTTCAGACTTCATTTCGTCCTCCTCAGATAACACCCCTGGAGACTGTTTATAATCTGAAGTTGGATCATTTCATTGGTAATGAGGGTCATGAAGGGGCAGAAAAGTGGTTAGACTGTATTGAGAAGACCTACCAGGTGATGCAGAGTCAGGGGAATCTTCCTGCTAGTAGATGGGTTGAGACTACTACGTGGTTTCTAGGAAGAGAACCCACAGGTTGGTGGGAAAATGAGACTAAATTTATGACGCTTGAAGCAGCAACTGATTGGGAAACATTTAAAGAGACATTTAAGAGAAGATTCATTCCTCTAGAGTATATTGATCGTAAGAAGCAAGAGTTCACTCAGTTAAAGCAAAAGAAAATGTCGGCGAATGAGTATTATAAGAAGTTTACAGACTTATCTCGCTATGATCCAGAAGTGGCAGTTAATCAGGTGGAAATGCTTTGTCGTTTTAAGTTGGGAACGAAGAAGAAATGGCAGACACTTGCCAATGCTATTCCTTGCACCACTTATCATGAGTTTTCTGAGATTTTGGTTCGGATTGAGGACTCCGAAAACTTGCCTAGTGAAAGTGAAGAAGAGGAAGATAAGAATGGTGATAATCAGAGAAGAGATGATAGGGGTAAAGGTACTTTTGACTTTGGGACCCCGTAAGACCCAGAATTTTAAGAAAAGTGGACCGAGCTCAAGTTCTTCTAGTGGAGGATTTAGTGCTACGGGCCCGAGAAGAGGTGGAAGATTTACTGGTGGACCCAGGTTTCAGAGGTAGAGAGATTTTGGTGGTGCTGGTGATTCAGGCCCTCCATTTTGCCGCCGTTGTAATTCCAGACATTATAGGGAGTGCAGGAGAGGTAGCGGTGCTTGCTACACATGTGGACAGACAGGACATAGAGCTGCACAGTGTCCCCAGAGTCAGCAGAGGCCTCAGCAGTCTGTTATGCCTCCTCCAGCGCTGATCCAGCAGAATCCCAGAGCAGGCAGTTATGGTCAGATGAGTCAGGGTGGTGCTGGTTACCACTATCAGGGTGATGCTGCTCCCTATGCTTCTGGACAGTATCAGTATTCCTTGGATCCTTATTTTTAGAGTGGGTATTCCCAAAATCCTAGAGGTTATACTTCTTTTCCTTCTATGCCAGTTAGCGGATCTCAGTGGTATCAGGAATGTCAGTTCCAACAGGGAGAGGTTGCTGCTAGCAGTGCAGGACTATCTAGGCAGTTTAGCCAGGCAGGACAGGGACGTAGTTCTCATGGGCGAGGTAATCAAAGTAATAGAGGTCGTGGAGGACGACAACAAACCCAGGGACGTGTTAACAACATCTCACTGCAAGATGCTCAGAACCATCCGGACTTGATTATGGGTACGTTAAACATCCTTGGTCACTTTGCTAGAGTTTTGATTGATTGTGGTGCTACGCACTCTGTGATTTCTCATACATTTGCTCAAATGACACAACCTCATCCTACACCTCTAGGATTTGATTTAGAGTTTGCTATGCCTAGAGGGGACATATGTCATGTTGATAGTGTTTATCCAGGGTGTCCAGTGATGATAGATGATGTAGCTATGCCAGCTAATCTTATCCCGTTAGATATTGTGGATTTTGATGTGATTTTAGGGGCAGATTGGTTGCATTATAATCGTGCCCATATAGATTGTTACGGGAAATCAGTCACTTTTCATCGTCCTAGACTACCTGAGGTTATGTTTGTGGGCGAGAGAAGTGGGGTGAGGCATGGTGTTATTTCTGCCATGAAGGCAAATGAGTTGTTATCGAAAGGTTGTCAGGGATACTTAGCACAAGTGGTGATAAATGATGTTACTCCTAGTAGTGTGGAGGAAGTTGGAGTAGTCAGGCATTATCCTGATGTATTTCCTGACGATTTACCTGGATTGCCGCCAGACAGAGATGTGAAGTTTTCTATTGATTTCCTTCCAGGTATGAATCCTATATATTTGACTCCATATAGAATGGCTCCGGCTGAATTGAGAGAGTTGAAAGTTCAGTTGCAGGAATTAATTGATAAAGGTTTTATTCAACCTAGTACTTCACCTTGGGGAGCCCCAGCATTGTTTGTGAGAAAGAAATATGGAACTCTGAGATTATGTATTGATTACAGGCAGCTGAATTGGGTAACGATTAAAAACCTTTATCCATTGCCTCGTATTGATGATTTATTTGATCAGCTTAAGGGTGCATGTGTATTCTCTAAGATTGATTTGAGATCGGGCTATTATCAGTTGAAGATTAAAGATGAGGATGTCTCTAAAACGGCTTTTAGGACCCGTTATGGACATTATGAGTTTTTGGTGATGCCATTTGGATTGACTAATGCACCAGCAGCTTTCATGAGGTTGATGAATGAAGTATTCCAGCAATATCTTGATAGGTTTGTCATTGTTTTCATTGATGATATTCTGGTATATTCTAAGTCGAAAACAGAGCATATTCGACATCTTCATTTGGTGTTAGAGAAATTGAGGGAGCATCGTTTGTATGCCAAGTTTAGTAAATGCCAATTTTGGTTAAATCAAGTGGCATTTTTGGGGCATGTTGTATCGGCACAAGGAATTCAAGTAGATCCTCAAAAGATTGCAGCAGTGGAGAATTGGGAGCAACCGCGAACCGTCACTGAGGTACGAAGTTTCCTTGGTCTAGCAGGGTACTATCGACGATTCGTTCAAGATTTTTCTATGATTGCTTTACCACTAACGAGGTTAACCAGGAAGGATGTTAAGTTCGAGTGGGATGATAATTGTGAGCAGAGTTTCCAGCGGTTAAGTATTGTCTCACTCATGCACCTGTATTGGTACTTCCTGATGATAATGGCAATTTTGAGATTTATAGTGATGCTTCATTGAATGGTTTGGGATGTGTTTTGATGCAGCATAATAGAGTGATTGCTTATGCTTCTCCGCAGTTGAAGATTCACGAAAGGAATTATCCTACTCACGACCTTGAGTTGGCAGCTATTGTCTTTGCTTTGAAGATTTGGAGGCATTATCTCTATGGTGAGAAATGTAAGATCTTTACAGATCATAAGAGTCTTCAGTATCTTTTTACTCAGCATGATCTTAATCTTCGTCAGTGAAGATGGTTGGAGTTACTAAGTGATTATGATTGCACGATTGCGTATCATCCTGGTCGTGCAAATGTAGTAGCTGATGCACTGAGTGGGAAACCTCAAGGCCGACTTAATGCTTTGTATGCTTGTCGTGTTCCTCTTCTTGCAGATTTGAGGTCTACTGGAGTAAAGTTGGAAATGGAAGATCGAAGGGATGCATTTCTTGCCAGTTTCCAAGTCAGGCCAATTTTGGTTGATCATGTGCGTGAAGCCCAGGTGAATGATGAGGAATCTCAAGATATAATTGAGGCTGTTGAAAGAAGTAAGAAGAAAGATTTCAGAATCAGGGAATCAGACGGTATGCTTATGCAAGAGAATATGATGTATGTGCCTAATGATGAGGAATTAAAGAAGGAAATTTTGGATGAAGCACATTGTTCGGCTTATGCCATGCATCCAGGAGGAACTAAGATGTATCATACCATTCGACCATTTTATTATTGGCCGGGTATGAAAAGGGAGATTGCAGAATATGTAAGTAAGTGCATCATCTGTCAACAGGTTAAAGCAGAAAGGAAAAAGCCATTTGGGTTGATGCAGCCACTTCCCGTTCCTCAGTGGAAGTGGGAAAATCTCACTATGGATTTTATGTATAAGCTTCCACGTACGCAGAATGGTTTTGATGGTGTTTGGGTGGTTGTAGATCGGCTTACCAAGTCAGCGCACTTCATTCCAGTGAGGGAGAAGTATCCTCTGAACAAGTTGGCTAAATTGTTCATTAGGATGATTGTGAAGTATCATGGAGTTCCAGTGAGTATTATTTCTGATGGAGACCCAAGATTTACTTCCAAGTTTTGGGTGGCTTTTCAAGAAGCTTTTGGTACGAGATTGCTTTACAGCACTGCTTATCATCCTCAAACAAATGATCAATCTGAAAGGACCATTCAGACGTTGGAAGATATGCTAAGATCTTCAGTGTTGCAGTTTGGTGATTCTTGGCATGATCGCTTGGATTTGATGGAATTTGCCTACAATAATAGTTTTCATTAGAGTATTGGTATGGCACCTTTTGAGGCACTTTATGGTCGAGCTTGCCGTACACCTTTGTGTTGGTCAGAGGTAGTTGAACGAGCTTTGGTGGGCCCTGAGATAGTGGAAGAGACTACTCAGAATGTTCAGGTGATTAAGTCTAACCTGAAAGCGGCCCAAGATCGACAAAAAAGTTTGGCGGATAGACATGCCACTGATCAGGTTTATAATGTGGGTGATTTGGTATTTTTGAAATTGTCACCTTGGAGAGGTGTGGTTCGGTTTGGAAAGAAAAGCAAGTTAAGTCCTAGGTACATAGGACCTTATGTGATTACTGAAAATATTGGTGAAGTTGCCTACAGATTAGAGTTGCCTCCAGAGTTATCCAAGGTGCATAATGTGTTTCATGTCTCGATGCTTCGACATTATGTTTCAGATCCTTCACATGTGATTCCTCCTCAACCTTTGGAGATTAATCCGGATTTGACGTTTGATGAGGAACCAGTGACTATCTTGGATTGGAAATACAAGGTTTTAAGGAATAAGACAGTGAGCTTGGTGAAAGTATTGTGGAGGAACCATTCGGTAGAAGAAGCTACTTGGGAGACTGAAGATCGAATGAGAGAGATGTATCCGAGGTTGTTCTATGAGTATTAGTGGTTTGATTGGTTGTGTGAATTCGAGGACGAAATTCTATAAGGAGGGTAGATTGTCACAGCCCGTGCCGGAATTATTTTATCGTGGACGTGAAATGGCGGGATTGCCCTTAAGTTTGCTAAGGTGTGTGACATTTATATTTGATTAATAAGTTATAACCCTAAGTTTTTGGAAAAATAATTGGAATTTATTGTGTTTTATTATTTTGTGTGGTTAGGGTTGTAGTGGACCACACATACTTACCCTCACTCTCCCTCTCTCTCCCGTGAGCTCTCACTCTCTCTCCCCTCTCGGTTTACCCCTCCCCGTGTACTGTTCATGTACGGACGAAGTTGGAACCCGTCCATTTCTTCACAGATCGATGTCAAAAAGGTAAGATTCTTGATCCTTGCAACCTTATGAGCATTCTGGTACCAATTTTGGAACTTGTAACCCTCGGATTAGGCGAGAAACCCTAACCCCGAAAATGTGCACTGTTCATGCACACGTAAAACCTTGCATTTCAGGGAAATTCATTCTCACAGTGAGCTTACGGAGGTCCTCACGAGTCTCGGGGTACTTCGTTGGTAGAGTTTGGACGTCAGAGGACCGAGATCGAAGGTTTTTAAAGTTTGTCGAGCTATCGAGCTTTCTCAGGTAAAATCTAGTGGTTTTCAAGCCTTGAAACTTGTTTAGATGTGTTCTACATACTTAGAGCTTCATTTTGGTACCAATTTCATGAAAAATGGATGAAAAATGAGTGAGAAACCACAGTTGGAAAGTTACCCAGAAACCGGCGGCCGGCAAGTCGCCGGAGAAGATGACGGAATATTCCGTCAGTTTGGACGGTCAGTTAAATCTAACGGATGCCGTTAGCAGTTAACGAAATATTCCACGGCATATTCCTGACGCCGTTTGGTTTCCGTCCGTGTGCCTGGCACGTGATAGCGTGTGGGGGGCGCGTGGCTAGTCCAAAAATTATTTTGAAAATATGGGGATGTTTGTGAGGTTGTGTAGATCACGTTGGTATATTCAAACACCCCAATTGAGCATCGTATGAAAAGTTATTTTGGATTGTTGGTTATGTGCTCTAAATAACGGTATTATAGTTGTTTCGCATATAGGTGAGACTTATCCCGAGGACGAGCGCAATCAAAGGCGTCACGGGGGTTACGACCCTTCGACATACCAGTGAGTGGGCAGTTGTTTTCTTATTATACCTATATACTTACTGATTTTCCCAGAAATCAAATTTAAATGAAAGTATGTTTTTAAATGCCATGCATAGAATTGATATGAATTATATGAATTGATATATGATGCATATGTATGAAATGGGCGGTGGACGCACAGGTAAGTATCAGGTGAGTTATATTGTGTTGATGATGTGATTTGTGATGATAGCTCATAACCTGCACCACCGGTGTTAGTGCTTATGTTGATATTCACCTCCCGCACCGCACGCTCCCTTGGATCCAAGTAGGTGTAAGTCCTGTCGTACAGACCACTTTTGTGGTTCCAACTCGTAGGTGACCTGCGATACGTCGCACAGCTGTTTGATGAGAGATGCACTAGAGTGTATTATTACACCAAGTCTTGTCGTACAGACCACTTTTGTGGTTCCGACTCGTGTGCAGGCATAGGTATTGAGCTATATGATTAGCCGTATAGGACCACTGCAGGGTCTCCGGCTGATTTATTATTCTACCTGATATACATTTGCATGTCCTCACTATGTTTTGATGCATATGGCATGGCATACTTTCATACTTGATTTTGAACGATGATTTGAGAAAATGTTGAGATATATATGCTATATGCTATTTTCTGGGAAAGTATACAGGTTTTACAGGGATGGGTTATATATGTTAATAAAGGAAATGTTTTGAAAGCTTTGTTTTATTAACCCACTCACCTTGTTTTACGCCTCTCCAGGTTATAGTTAGAAGTGTTTGGTGGCTCACGAGGATCCCCACGGCTGTTCTGACAGACTTCACACATGTAGGACTCACCCTCGGGTGTTGTAATTTAGTAATTGTCCTACTTGACTGCATTTAGAATCTTATGCTCTGATTATGTGTATTTCACACTTAGACTCTCGTTAGCATGTCATTTGGATGGTACTGCTATTATTCGGCTTTTAGTCATTCATAATTCTCTTATCTTATCGCTTCCACATTGCGTTATGGTTACGTCACGTTTGTGATGGCCAGCACGCCCTGATTTCCAGGTCGGGGTGTGTCATGTTTTCTATATGAACTAGGAGTATAAATAATATTTTAAAGCCCTGGTGTTTTTATATTTTATTTTACACAAGTGATACCGGTGAAGTGAAGAACTGAACACGGACTTACGACTAGAGCAAAAATGCTCCTACAAGCTTAAGCTTGAAGGGTGTTGAACTTAGGAGAACAACTTAATGATACAGGTAGACTGTCACGCGACCATTTGTGCTAAAAAATAAGGATATGTGTAAATTTTTGTCAACATATCTTTATTTTTTTAGCACTGAATACCACCATGACAATGTAATTATGTCATGTAAGTCCTTTTCTTGGTTGAGAGGTATTAGACTTTAATGGTGTTAGAATATAAAGATTATAGGTTGCTTGACATGTGGCAGTGTAGTAGTGGTTGTGTTATAAGGTAGTTATAGCAGATGTAACCATAAATAGCAAATAGTCTTGTAATTATTGTACGGTAAGAAATACAAAGAAGTTGTTATACATTTCTCTCTCTAAACTCTCTCGAGTACTTTCTCTCTCTAGATTGTTGATTGCTCTCCTCAATTGTGTTGACATGGTATCTTCGCCTTCCACGGTTAACATCGGTGATCGCCGATCTTTTGCTTCTGCTCATTAATCTATTTTCCGGTAGAAGTAGTCGTCGTCGCTGTTCGGGTTTTCAAGTCGTTTTGGTGTTGTCGCTGTTTGTCTTCATATTTTAGGGTTTTGGTTGCCAGTCGCTCATTGCCTTTTCGTCGATTCTCTAAAGTGATATCTTTCGTCTTACCGATCAATTACTAGAGTTTGTGTTGTGAATTCTTGTTGATTTTGTTGCGAATTCTTAAAGTTTTTGTTGTGAATTTGTGGAGCTATTGCTATGATTTCTTTGGTGCTTCTGTGATTTTCCGATTTCGTGATCTACTTGTGGAGTTTTTCATATATCTGGAGTCTTCAATTTGTTGCTTGAACTGATAACAATGGTGACCTCTATTCAATTAGCACTTACGCAGTCACCAATTTCGTCCTTGATTCCAAGTGTGGGAAACACAATTACTGTGAAACTTGATGATTCTAACTTTGTTACTTGGAAATTTCAACTTGAATTGCTATTGGATGGAAATGGAATTCTAGGGTTTCTTGATGGTTTTATACCCTGTCCTGTTAATTATGAGGCTGACACTGGCACTGTGGTGAATGATGTTGCTATGATTGATGCATATAAGATCTGGAAAATTCATGATAAAGCCTTGATGACACTAATTACTGCAACTTTATCCACTACTACTTTGTCGTGTTTTATTGGGTGTACAAGCTCTAAACAAATGTGGACAAATCTGTGTGAGAGGTTTGCAAATATGACCAAGACCAACATTGTGCAACTAAAGATCGATCTGCAAAACATACAGAAAGGTTCTGAGTCCATTGATGTCTATATGCAACGCATCAAAGATGCAAGAGATCAATTGGCTACTGTTGGAGTGGTAATTTCTGATGAAGACATTATCATTGTTGCATTGCGTGGGCTTCCTTCTGAATATAATACCATCAAGTCTGTCATTCGTGGTCGAGAGAATCTTGTGTCTCTTCAAGAACTAAGGTCTCAACTTAAAGCTGAAGAAGCAATTTTGGATGAAGTTCTGAAACAAGTGCCTTTAATGTCAGCAATGCTTACTCATACTTCCAGTTCTGTGTATGATGCTGGAGGTACCTCTGGTACTAAATATGTCTCTGCAGTGTCTCCCTTTAGTGGTTCTCCTAATTTCCTAGTGGTATATTCACCACTTCAAAACCATATCACCACTTCAGAACCCATATCAGCAAATGCCACCACTTCAACAAATGTCATTCCCTCAGTTGGCTATACCCGGTCCATATGCATTCGTGTCTCAAACTGGATCGGGAAGCTATAACAATTTCAAGGGAAACAACTTTAAGCTTAAGGGTAAATGCAAGAAATTTCACTTTGGTGGTAATCATTCTCCACAACAGTCTCTATATGGGGGCAATACCTTTCCTCTTCAACATCAATTTGTTTCATCAGATCATCTATCACCCTCTTCTCAAGGGTATCGACCATTGCAAAAATGTCAGATCTGTGATAAAAAGAGTTATTCCATTATAACCTGTTTTCAACGTGGATGCCAGATTTGTCATCGAGTGGGGCACACTACTGCCACTTGTTTCGACCGAAATCAGCAATCTCCACAAGGCTATTCTTTGCCTTCATTACAGTATCAACAGACTCCACAGGGTTATTTCTTATCTCCACAGTCATATAATCATATTCAGAATCCTGGAATGTCCACAACTCCATTTTCCATCTTTCATATGATGTAGTCTTCACAGTATTCTCCACATGGGGTGCCTTTTTCACCTATTTCTATGAATGCTCGCACTAACACAAGTCCCACAACACCTGCACAAGAGTTTTGGCTTTTGGACTCTGGAGCCACAAATCATATGACCTCTGATTTGTCAAACCTGAACATAGCAGCACCCTATCCTTCTTCTGAAACAGTCACTGGAGCTAGTGGCGAAGGTTTGCGTATTGCTCACATTGGCAGTTCTAATCTTCCTACTCCAAATTTTAATTTTAGATTAAACTCTGTTATGCATGTTCCACGGTTGTCTCAATCTCTTTTATCTATGCATCAATTATGTAAGGACAACCACTGTAGATGTATTGTTGATGAGTTGTCTATTTCTATACAGGACAAGGTCACCGAGAAAGCATTGTTCCACGGACTGAGTAATAATGCAATGTATCCTATACCTATCATCCAATCTACAAAAGTCTCACCAGCAGCATTTCTTGGACAAAAGTCTCTTCTACACTATGGCACTGTCGATTGGGCCATTCTACCAACTCTATTGTTCAAGTAGCCTTAAGTAAAACTTCTATTCCATTTAGTGACAAATCTAGTCCACACATGTGTACTTCTTGCCTCAAAGGCAAGTTCACCAAGTTACCATTTTCTGTAACTGCTTCCAAATCTGTCACTCATTTTGAAGTCATTCATTCTGATGTGTAGGGCCCTGCTCCTAGTGTGTCTTTAGAAGGATATAAGTACTATATGTCTTTTATAGATAAGTGTACTCGTTATACTTGGATATTTCCTCTCATTAATAAAGCTGTTGTGTTTGACACTTTTGTGCGTTTTCAAGCTTGTGTTTCAAATTACTTTGATGCAAATGTTAAAGTTTTACAAAGTGATGGTGGTGGGGAGTATGTGAGTGCTAAATTTCAAAGTTTTCTTAGATTAAAGGGTATTCTTCATCAATTGTCTTGTCCATATACCCCTGAACAAAATGGTCTGGCCGAGCGAAAAAATAGACACATTATTGAAACAAGCATTACCCTTCTTTAACAAGCTTCATTGTCTTCCCAGTTTTGGTACCATGCCTGTGCCACTGCCACCTATCTTACAAATATGATGTCTACATCTATTCTTGGTATGAAGTCTCCATTTGAGGTTCTCTATCACACTCCACCAAGACTTGATCATTTAAAAGTCTTTGGTTGCTTATGTTATCCCTCCATGAAACCTTATCGATCTAATAAGCTTAAACCAAAAACCATGGAGTGTATTTTCTTGGGGTATGCTACTAAGTACAAGGGATATATATGCTATGATGTGCCCACCAACAAGTTTATTGTGTCTAGACATGTGTTATTTGATGAAACCCAATGTTCTTCCTTGTTCATCAACACTAATCCATTGTCTAAGTCCCCTGGTACTAAGTCTTCGAGGTTGTCTTCTTCTTTTATGGTTCATCACAATACTTTTCAACACCCTCCAGTTATTCTCATTCCTTTCCCATATGTTTTTGTTCCATCATTGGATGTTGCTGCACAACCCATTACTCAGTCATCTCCTATCAACAATGGTGATCTTGTCTCTGACTCATCTCTAGCACTATCAAGTACCATTTCAGATTCTTCAAGATCTTCTAAGTTGCATCCAGACATAAATGAGTTACATTCAGACATAATTGTTTCTCAAGCTCCATATTTATAGTGTGTGAATCTTCCTTCAACCAACAGTCATCCCATGCAGACAAGGTCAAAGTCTGGCATTGTAAAAAAGAAACAAGCTTTTCATACTGAGTTACTTTCGGATCTAGATATTAAACCAACTTCATTCACTGCCGCATCAAAATCAGTTCAATGGACAAAGGCTATGAGTAAGGAGATGGATGCTCTTGTCAACAGCATATATGGTCATTGGTTCCCTTGCCTTCTAATAAGAATTTGGTAGGATGCAGGTGGATATACAAGATCAAAAGAAATCCCAATTGTACCATAGCAAGACATAAAGCGAGGCTAGTAGCCAAAGAGTTTTCTCAAGAAGTCAGTTTAGACTATCATGAAACTTTCAGTCCGGAAGTTAAACCAACCACTGTCAGGGTAATATTGTCTCTTGGTGCAACTAAAGGGTGGAAACTAAACCAGCTTGATGTTAAGAATGCATTCTTACATGGTTTTCTTGGTGAAGAGGTCTATATGTCACAACCACAGGGGTTCATTGACAAAGAACATCCTAACTATGTCTGCAAACTGGCAAGGTCTCTCTATGGCCTCAAACAAGCTCATCGAGCTTGGAATGACAGGTTTACCACCTTCTTATTGTCCTTGGGGTTTAAATCATCCTTTGCTGATCCTTCTTTATTTGTTAAACATGTTGGCAAGTCTATTATTGTATTGCTGCTATATGTGGACGATATTATACTTACTGGTGATAATGATGGGTGTATACAAGTTGTGGTATCTCAATTAACAAGGGAGTGTGACATGAAGGATTTAGGGATTCTTCACTATTTTTTGGGGTTGTAAATTGACTATCAGTCTCAGGGCATGTTTGTTCACCAGACAAAGTATGTTCGAGATCTCTTAATCAAGACAAATATGTTACACTGCAAACCTTGTGTTACTCCATGTCATCCAAATCAAAAGCTTTTAAATCATGGCAGCTCCTCCTTCTCCAATCCTACTTTATATAGGAGCATTGTTGGTGCATTACAATATCTGACATTCACTCGTGCATATATTGCATATTATGTCAACCAAGTCTGTCAATTTATGCACTCTCCCTTGGAATCTCATTTTCTTGCTGTCAAGAGGATACTGCAATATCTCCGAGGTAGCTTAGGTTGGGGAGTTTGCTTGCGGCCTGGTTCTTTGGACATTAAGGCTTACACGGACGCTGATTAGGCAAGGGACCCTAATGATAGGCGTTCCACGACAGGCTTTGTGGTTTTTCTTGGATCTAATCCTATTTCATGGAGTTCTAAAAAGCAACATACAGTCAGTCGGTCTTCCACTGAAGCTGAATATCGAGCAATGGCCACTACAACGGCTGAAATTGTTTAGCTTCAACAATTGCTCAAAGATCTTCATATTGACAGTTCATTCCCTCCTCTTATTCATTGTGATAATATCTCTGCCATTGCTTGGGCTACCAATCCAGTTATGCATTCTAAAGCCAAACACATAGAAGTTGATTGTCACTTTGTCAGGGAACGTGTACAACAATGGGTCATTTCCCTTCAATTTGTTGCATCTGCAGATCAGTATGCAGATATCTCCTTTTTTTTTTTTTTTTTTTTTTTTTTTGAGAAACTTTTCTTTATTATTTTAATATTTAAAAAAAATATTAAATGATTTTTTTTAATTTTTAATAACTTTTTAATAAAAAAATGGGTCTCAGATCAAACCACGTTAACATTTAACTAAAAAATTTACGGCCAATTAACGGAAGGTATAACATTGGCACAAATTCGTAAGATGAGATATGACATTGTCAACTTTAAAAGATGAGGTATGAAAATGTCGTGACACTAATAATTGAGGTAGTTTTTTGTAATTTACCCTAAAAAAGAAGTACCACTAAATTAACTAGTTTTTGTTGTTGTTGTTGAAAAGACCAATTTAGCTAATTAGTGACCCTTTCTTAAGTTCAAAGAAGAAAACGCAGAATAAATTATTAACATAACAACATAAAAAGAAGAATTAGCAAACTAATTTTTTATATAAGAAATTTCACAAAGTAGAAAATAAGCTAGAAATAAACTTCTAAGTCCTTTCAATTTGAAATTGTAAATATGCCCTAACGTTAATAATGAGAATAGCTAATTTCCCCTAAACTTTTTGTTAAAAAAAATCTCTAAACTATTGTTAGCCACAATATCTTTGCAATTTGGTTTCAAAGAGCATCAACTTAACCTACAAACTAGTCACTGTTGTAACTCTGTCATGTTAGCTACTGCCCAATCTAACCTAGTGCTGACTTTTTTCCTTTTCCTTTTCATATAACTAGTAGGTTTAGCATCATTCAATTTTTTCTTTTTTTTTCATGTATAAGTACTTGATAATATCATAATTTAGATAAACCACTTCAAACTAAATATTTAAGAGAAAAAACTCAAGTACTTATTGTAAATTATTGTAATAATTTCGAACTCATTTTCCTTAATAATGAAAAAAAGCTTTGGTACGTTTTCCTATAAAACTTATAATTATCATTATTTTTTTCTAATTTACTATTTAAAATACAGGAATATACTCAGTTAGCTTTGCCGAGAAGCAAGGCACAAGCGTGCATAATTTGAGTGCTTATGTATTGATAATTTTTTACTTAAGTATCATACTAGTTGGCCTTCAAGCTGATTAAAACAAATATATTTGACTTTGCTTCGTCATTTCAGGCTATTTTTGGTCATTATATTTTGCATCAACTCCTAATCACTGCTAATCACTTTGTCGTGTCCGGGCTCAATAATAGAGTTGACTTCTTATCTTTCACGACCCCAAAAAAAAGAGTTGACCTTTAAAATAGGCTTGACCTGGAAAATAAATATTTGATTTTTTTTATTCTGACAGGTCCGACACAACACTTGAGAAAACAATGTGATTGTTTAATTTAACAAAGCCATCTTTTGTAAATAAAAATTACTAATAATAAACCATGAGGAGTTCCTTTCATTTTTTTTTTTTTTTGAAGAATGTCCCTTTGATTTTCAATTACATATACGATTTACCTAACACATTCTGAATTCTGTTCATCTTATGGAATTAAGTTGTTAATAAGGTTTAAGTAGAGATATTAATTTTTAAGAGTGATTTTAAATTGTTTCTATTTTTTTTTTAGTAAACATTTTAAATAACTCCGTGATATTTTGAAAATTGGCTACCTGTTAGGTCATTAGCATTGAGTAATGACGTAGACAAGTATATTGCAATACATGTTTAAGTTGTCACTCACACGTTATCTACAGAGCTCTGAATCTCCCAATTTAACTTTTTTATCCAAATTAAACCTTAAACTTTTTAGACTAAAAGCAGTAGTGTTGTGGCGGACATGTGAGAATACTAGTAGTCGCAAGGTGGTGGACAAGTGAGGTTTAAGGGTAGTGTTGGTGGTGATGCGGTGAGGGTGGTGGTGATGTCCATGACAATTAATGTATATAAAAGTGGTGGCTTACATAGTTTTTTCTTATTCTTATATTCCTCATTCTTTTGAAAATTTAGAGATGACGACTAGCTAGCTAAATGAAATTTAAAGTTGAGAATGACCTCAAAATTTTAATTGTAAGTTTTTTATTTTTTTTATTTTTTATGAATATTATTTCTATATGTAACTTCTAAGTTTATTTCTATAGTAACTTCTAAAAAATGCTAAGCACTAATGAGGCCGCGGGCAAAGACTGAGCGCCTAGGGACCTAGGCAGATTTTTAATTTTAATTCATTTATTATATAACAATAAAAACATATAAATAATTGTCTACAGTTGATTGAGTACATAAAATGAAATATGTATTCAAAGTTATTTTACAAGAAAGAAAGTCTAGAGTTATTTACAAGAAATTATCTTCAAACCCTTAACCTAGAAAAAAAAATTGAACTGCCTAGAGCCTCCAAGACTGCCTAGGCAGCCGTCTAATTGCCACCTAGAGGCTTCAACGATTTTTTAAACGCCTAGCCTCTATTCAGTGCGTCTGGCCTCTGCCTAGCACCTAGCCCACTTTTTAGAACAATGCTTACAAGTTAATTTCTTCTACCACTCCATTACATGATATGTGTTTCTTTTAGGAAAACACATATTTTTATTTAAAATATCGATGTGCTCTAAATAGAAACACTTTTAATAATGAAAGCACCTGGAAACGGAAGTAATTTTTTTATTTAAATGAGAGAACAAAACATTTATTTCTTGTGAAATAGTGGGCTGCATCTACATCTACTAGGGTCGACTACAAAAAATGAAATTAAAAAACTAGGGTTTGATCGATATACTTGTTTTTAAATCTTAGTGGGCGAAAAGTAAAGTAATGTTTAGTTATAAGTATATCTAGGGTGTACATATAAGCAAAAAAAGAACGGGAAGTAGAAAGTGGCAGGTGAAGTGCGAAGGCCGGTAGCATTTGTGTTTCAGTAGAAACACGCCGAGTAGCTTAATTATATCTCATAGGTCATTCCAACCCTAACAAGCCTGGTCTTTGGAATTGCCATCAAACTATCAGCTTGCCTAAAGTTTTTCTTCAAGAAATCGTACACATAGTTGACAACAGTCTTTTTGAACCAGGAAGATTTCTCTCCTGCCACCACTTGTGTCTCTCCCATCAGATACACAATACTTTTGTCCATTGCTTCTTGCACAAACTCAATTTCCTCTTCGGCCGGTGCCCGAGTGCTCTGGCTATCCGTTGCAGCTTGATCTTCTGCCAACATCTGTTGATTGCGAATATAATCTTTCAAATTCTCAACCAGCTGCTTCTCAAACTCCACAGGATCCTCAACTATATCGTTGTAACCATAGCGCACCACACAGCGGAAGATCCTGTACCCTCTGGGCTCCAACTGTCGAAACAAAAACCTCTCCTCCAACAACACTTTGCTCACCGGGAGGGGCTTAATCGTCACAACAACCACAACTGAATGCACTGAGGGTATATTGGCAACTAAATGAGCAAATATAGGAGGCATTCCTTGAACAAGTTCTGAATACAAAAGCCCTATTCCTGGGACGCGGTTAATGTCAGGGTTAGAGGCCAGTTTCTTCATGTACTCACTAGACACCTTGTTGTTGAGCTCATAAATGTAACTTTGTTTGTGCACATAATGCCAGATCGTCATAATCATCATTAGGAATGCAGCAAAGCACAACGGAAGGTAACCACCTTCGATGAACTTGAATAGAACCGAAGAAAAATAAACCCCTTCGATCAAAATGAACACCACGAAGAAAATAGCAATCAAGAATATGCTTGTCTTCCATATGACTAGCATGATTAAAGTGAGCATGCATGTTGTGATCACCATCACACTAACCACCGCAATTCCATATGCATTGCCAATTTTCTCTGTGGTCTTGAAGGCCACAGTGATGATGACACAAAAAAGCATAAGTATGTAGTTAATCTCGGGTATGTAGACTTGGCCCTCGTTCTTTGCTGAGGTGTGAACAATCTTTACTCGAGGGAAAGAACCTGTACTTAGGGACTGGGAGATAATTGAAAATGTCCCCGTTATCAGAGCTTGACTGGCAATAATGGCAGCTAAAACGGCCACCACAAAGGTTGGCCAGTAGATAACGTCTGTATGCACATGAATACACACACACACGTAAACATCGATATAGATATATATTATGCACTAATTAATTGATTTTTTTTAATAAACGATAGTATCTACACTAAGAAGAGGGGGTGAGCTTAGCCTCACAATAAGCTAGCAATAATATGGTTCAAATTCGCCTTTGGCGAGAATTGAACCCAAACCTCTCACTTACTTGTATCAAAGTGATCAGTTAAGTAAATGTTGTACAAACAAATTACTCGTATAATTTTGCCTTAATGAGAAATCATGAGAACGCACGTGGAATTGAAGCGTAGAAGGTATCTGACACTTTGTCCGGGAACTTGGTGAGAAATGCTGCTTGCCCAAAATAAGCAAAAAGTATTGCGGGAAATGTGCAGCAAGTGAAACTAAGCTGCCAGAAGACATTAATATTTCCATTAGCAGCCGTACTAAACGATCGTTTAAAATTCAAGTAATGCTGATAAGGGTGATGCGCTTTTGAAGTATAAAAATTAATGCGTGCATTTTCTATAAATTATTACTTACTTGGATTGCTCGAACACTGAAGTGACCCAGATCTGCAAACATGGCCTCGGTCCCTAGTTAATTTATGTCACTACAATTAGCAATTGCTAATGGACATATTTATAAACGATTCACAGGGAAATATCATATGGTATTAAAATACAAACGTTGGTTAATTTACCAGTAATGCAGAGCACTGCTCCCCCAAGGGAAATCCATGCTTTTTTTCCATTTCTATGGAAGTAGTAAATGAAGTAAGCTGGATTGAAAGCACGTAAGACAGTAACGTCATGTACGATTAAGTTGTAAAGACCGATGCCACTGATGAAGGCGAACCACAACAAGATAATAGGAGCAAAGCTGAAGCCCACTTTATCAGTCCCAAATTGTTGAACAGCGAAGAGAACGATCAAGATTGCTACGGAAATCCCAACAACAGCATCTGGGATCGATAAATTTTTCGTCAAATTTCAACGTTACAAATAATGCTATATATGCATGGTCTTATCGTGGTTAAGATTTAATTAACTTGTAGCGTATGTAAGAAATAGTTAAAACATGCATACTTGCGCCCAGTGATTTGATCCCGCTCACTGCAGAAAGGACTGCACACAAATTTAACACTTTTGTTAAATCTTGAATAGCACACTAAATAAGGGTGTAGGAATTAATTATTTATTCCATAAATAGCACAGTAAATAATTCTAAGAGAATGTGTGCCACTGATTAAAGTAGTAATAGTTAGTTACCTGAAATGCATGGAGTAAGAACCCCATCTCCAATCACCATGGAAGTTCCCATAATAGTGATAAAGAAAAGTGTATATTTAGCATATTTACTATTCTCAAGCTTATTTTTTATCGCTTGGGACCTTTTTAACTCCGATGAAATTTCAAGTTTGTAGTTGGATAGCTCTCTGTCTTCTGGCTGCGTATTTGGAATTAAGCTCACCTTCGCATACCGGCATATCAACGAATACAACGCAAATGTTCCCCCTATAAATTAATATACATGATAATTAGTTCATGTGAAAAAAAGTTAATGAATGGTTCCGATTGTTGAAACATAAAATAAAATGAGATAGTATGTTTACAATCCGAACTATTAATAATTAAACCTTGTAGGCAAAGCGCCACTTAGTGCATATATGCGTGTGTATGTGTGTGTAAATGCCTAAAACGATTTGATATTGTTGGAATTAGGTTGCTAGAATCTAAGCTATAACCTAAAAGAACGAAAGAAGTAATTGAATTAACTTAATTAAATATCACACGTACCTTCACCATTATCATTAGCCCACAAGACGATGAAGACATACTTAACCAAGGGTACGAGCAATATGGTATAGATGATGAGAGACAACACCCCCAGAATGTCATCCTTGTGGTCAATACCATTAGGGAAAGTGCTTGAGAATACATAGAGCGGAGATGTCCCGATGTCCCCATACACTATCCCTATGCTCTGGAATGCTAAACCGATCGTTGTCTTCCAACTCATCTGAAAATGAAAAAAGAAACAAAAAGTTGACAGATTAAAACCTACATACAGTGAAAAATAAATATCCAGTCTTTGTGACAATTAAAAAGAGTAAGTGATTTAGGGTTGGAATATAAACATACGTTTGAGCCATGATGATTAGGCATGGAAACTTTTCCAGCCTCCAAATTGAGTGAGTCTACCCGACGCATCGATATCCTCGGTTCATCGGTAGTCTCCGAATTCTCTCCCATCCTTTTCTTTTTCTCCTTAGTTTCTCTTGTTTTCCTCCCTCTCAACTCAAAGATGACTCTGTAAATGAGAAAAGAAACGCTTCTTAAATGACTATCTTCTACCTCGTATCTACCCTTGAGTTTTATAGGTAAAGACGCATGTAAGACTCAGAGAAACTAGTGCGTATGTACGTATTTTTAGACTCCCATTTCCTAGAATATGTTATATGTAAAGATGCGCAAGACTCTGGCAAACTAGTTACGCGTATAGTCTGTGTATGTACGTATTTTTAGGCTCCTATTTCCGAGGATATGTTCTTTTCTTTTCTTTTCCAAAAATAAAAGAAAAGAAAAAAAAGAAACACTGCCTTGGATGGGAGTTAGTTTGATCAATGTAAATGGGTAGTAACAATAAGCTTTGTGTAATTAACTAACTTGAACAATTGTTAAGCTGCATTTGTATTAAACATTTTCTTAGCAAATTAAACACGAATTAGCCCCTAGTTTTTCTGAAGTGACGAATTGTGTCTCCGATCCCTATAGTTTAGTTTCCTCTGTCAACGTACGTAGCCTAGGGAAATTCATACTTCACGCGAAGCTAAGACTTTTCCTTAAGCTATCTGGTGATCTCAAGGTTCATTTGAGTCGTAAAAATAGTTTCTCTCAAAATAGGACTTTGGTCGTACTTGTACGTCGTTTAATCTTGCCACATGTAAACCCTTTGGTTCGCCACATGGAACTAGTACGTGCATGACAAATGGACATAAAAACACATTTCCTACGTGTGCAAAAGCATATCAAATAAGTCTATCAAGAAGTTTCTAACAATGGTTGACGTTAAAATTATATGATCTTTGATTAACAATACCCGACATGCAAACATAAATGATGCAATGCTCTGTAGGATTTAATATAACAAAAAGAGAAGGGAGAATCCAAATTTATATTTAATAGAACAGATTGGTGGTATACCTCTTCACTTGGAAGTAAGAGGTCTTAGGTTCGAATCTCGTGGATGACGAATTCGATATCAAATTAGGTTGCCAATTGTGTAGGTTATACTAGTACAAAAACATGTTTGGGCGATGCAGCAAATTTCGCCGCGCAAAGTATGTTTGCGCGACGCTAAATACAAAACGTCGCACAAACAGCCTTTGCACAACGGCACTTTGGGTGACGCAGACTGGCGTCGTGCAAAACTATTTTGCTTGACAAAACTGTTTTTCCTTTTGCTTTTCTTTTGGGGTTCTTGCATTGCCTTTTTCTTTTGTGGTATCCACTTGTGTAAATATCTTAAATTGACGATCGAATTTGTTCATTGTATTCATATAGGGTCAAGGAGTGTATCTGTAAAAAATCATCATAATCGGAGTTAAAATAACTATTAAATCATGATTTTTCGTTTATAACCGTCAAAAAGGTTTGTCCCGTTACTTGATCTATAAATGTTTGTTTTTTGCGATTTTTGGCGTACGCTATCTTGAATTATATACAAACAAGTTTGACGGTTGGATCATTGAAACTAGTTTCGTACAATGCATATCTCATCAAAACAATATATTCACTAACACTTGAAGTTTATTTATACTTTTATTAAGTATAACATAAGATTTTGTGGTATCCACTTGTGTAAATGTTTTAAATTGACGATCAAATTAGTTCATAAGCAAAAGGAAAAAAACAAAACGAAACTTTGCGCGACGAATGTACACCTTTGTCACGCAAAGTTTTCTTTTTTTTTTTTTCTTTTGTTTTTTTTTACTTTTCTTTTGGGGTTCTTGCATTGCCTTTTTCTTTTGTGGTATCCACTTGTGTAAATATTTTAAATTAACGATCAAATTAGTTCATTGTATTCATATAGGATCAAGGAGTGTAGCTGTAAAAAATCATCAAAATCGGAGTTAAAATAACCGTTAAATCGTGATTTTCGTTTACAACTGTCGAAAATGTTTGTCCCGTTAATTGATATTTGAATGTTTTTTCTTTGCGATTTTTGGCGTATGCGATCTCTCAGCATATACAAACAAGTTTAACGACTGGATCGTTGAATCTAGTTTCGTACAATGTGTATCCCATCAAAATAATAGATTCACTAACACTTGGAGTTTATTTATACTTTCATTAAGTATAACCTAAGATTTTGTGGTATCCACTTGTGTAAATGTTTTAAATTGATGATCGAATTAGTTCATAAGCAATAGGAAAGAAAAAAAAAACTTTGCGTGACAAAAACTGACGTCGCGCAAAACAGTTTTGCGCAACGAATGTACACCTTCATCACGCAAAGTTTTTTTATTTTTTTATTTATTTTTTTGGGGTTCTTGCATTGCCTTTTTCTTTTGTGGTATCCACTTGTGTAAATATTTTAAATTGACGATCAAATTAGTTCATTGTATTCATATAGGGTCAAGGAGTGTAGCTGTAAAAAATCATCAAAATCGAAGTTAAAATAACCGTTAAATCGTGATATTTCGTTTATAACCGTCGAAAAGGTTTGTCCCGTTACTTGATCTATAAATGTTTGTTTTTTGCGATTTTTGGCGCATGCGATCTTGAAGTATATACAAACAAGTTTGACGGTTGGATCGTTGAAACTAGTTTCGTACAATGCATATCCCATCAAAACAATAGATTCACTAACACTTAGTTTATTTATATTTTCATTAAGTATAACATAAGATTTTGTGGTATCCACTTGTGTAAATGTTTTAAATTGACGATCGAATTAGTTCATTGTATTTATATAGGGTCAAGGAGTGTAGCTGTAAAAAAATCATCAAAATCGAAGTTAAAACTACCGTTAAATCGTGATTTTTCATTTATAACCGTCGAAAATGTTTGTCCCGTTACTTGATCTCTGAATGTTTGACGGTTGGATCATTGAAATTAGTTTCGTACGATGCGCATCCCATCAAAACGATAGATTCACTAACACTTAGAGTTTGTTTATACTTTCATTAAGTATAACATAAAATTTTGTGGTATCCACTTGTGTAAATATTATAAATTGACGATTGAATTAGTTCATTGTATTCATATAAGATCAAGGAGTGTAGCTGTAAACAATCATCAAAATCAGAGTTAAAACTACCGTTAAATCGTGATTTTTTGTTTATAATCGTCGAAAATGTTTGTCCCGTTACTTGATATCTAAATGTGTTTTTTTTTTTTTTTTTGGGATTTTTGCCGTATGCGATCTCGAAGCATATACAAACAAGTTTGAGGGTTGGATCGTTGAAACTAGTTTCGTACAATGCATATCCCATCAAAAAAATAGATTCACTAACACTTGGAGTTTATTTATACTTTCTTTAAGTATAACATAAGCTTTTGTGGTATCCACTTGTGTAAATGTTTTAAATTAACTATCGAGTTCATTCATTGTATTCATATAGGGTCAAGGAGTGTAGCTGTAAAAAATCATCAAAATCGGAGTTAAAATAACCGTTAAATCGTGATTTTTCGTTTATAACCGTCGAAAAGTTTTGTCCCGTTACTTGATCTCTGAATATTTGTTTTTTTACGATTTTTGGCGTATGCGATCTCGAAGTATATACAAACAAGTTTGGCGGTTGGATCTTTGAAATTAGTTTCGTAGAATGCATATCCCATCAAGTTGAATGATATATATATTTATTAAGTAGCTTTAAATTTATTTATTTTGTATGTATAACACTTAAAAATATGAATGATATATATATTCATTAAGTAGCTTTAAATTTATTATCGTAGTTCGAATTGGTTTTTGTTACAAAAATATATTATTGTGGAGTAAAGTCAAAATTTCAATAAATTTTATAATATTTTTTTTAAATATAATTTGCGCGACGCCACAATAGATTCGTTGTGCAAAAACACTTTGCGCGACGTCATAATGTATACATGCGTCGTGCAAAGGCAACCAAATTGCAATTGTAAAAAATAGGCGGTCTTTTTAAATTTTCCCAAACGAAATAGGTCTCTTTTCCCTCTCTCTCACTCGGTCTGTCTCTTCCCTCTCGCTCATCTCTCCCACTCTGGTAGGCCTTGTGGACTCGGGTGGCTTGAGAAGATAACTTTAATATAAACAATGCAGAAATTAAAGGAGAAAAGGGAAAGAAGAATAAAGGAGGAAGAGGAAAGTTTCATTCAATCATTCATGCTCGCATTCAGTTCTCCTTATCACATATATATTCCTCATACAGGTAACCCTAGCTATGTGGATGTGGGCCAATGAATGGAGCTGCTAGGTCCTGACTGTAAGAGAAGAAGCGTTGGGCTTGGGCTCTTGTAGGTGGGCTCAACAACTCCTCCCCCGTAACAACAGGCCTGTCTTCAGGCCGTGACATTCGGGTAACAGGCTAAGATGTCATCCATGACCTCCCAAATGGCATCATCGGTGGGTAGGCCAACCCACTTGATTAACCATTTGGCATAGCTCTGTTTTTCTTCTTGAACATGCCACGTTCCAACACCGCTTCGAGTCGCTATTGTAGAACCCCAGTTGAGTCAATAAGAGGCAATTCAGAGAGGGGGGAGAAGCACTGCCCAATTTTGGTTTAAGGAGAGAGACGTGGAACACGGGGTGGATTTTGGAGTCTGGAGGTAAGCGGAGTTGGTATGCGACCGAGCCGATGCGCTTTGTGATCTGAAATGGCCCTTAGAACTTAGGTGAGAGCTTATGAGGCGTTCGAGTTTCCACTGAGTGCTGGCGGTATGGCTAAAGCTTCAAATAGACCCAATCGCCTACGATGAACTCTTGCTCAGTCCGTTTGGCATCATAGACTTGTTTCATTCGGTTCTGGGCAAGTTGAAGATTGGTGTATAGAAGGCTCAACAGCTTGTCCCGATCCTGGAGTGCAGTATCAACGGAGTGGACTGTCGTGGAACCGAGCATATACATGCAAATGGTTGGTGGTTCACTGCCATAAACGACCTGGTATGGAGACATTTTAATGGCATAGTGGAAGCTTGTGTTATACCACCATTCAGCCTAAGGAATGAGGGAGGACCACGTGGTGGGTTTATCTGATGAGAAGCATCGAAGGTAATGTTCCAAAATACGATTGAGGACTTCCGTTTGCCCATCCGTTTGGGGATGATAAGCTGAACTAGTGCAAAGCTTGCTGCCTTGAAGTTTAAAAAACTCTTGCCAAAAGTTGCTGATGAAAATTGGGTCACGGTCGGACACGATCAACTTGGGCATGCCGTGGAGTTTGAAAACCTTCTTGATGAAAGTGGTAGCAACCGAGGCAGCTGTGTAAGGGTGTTTGAGGGGAATGAAATGGCCATACTTTGAGAGCCTATCAACCACCACAAAAATCACAGTGTATCCGTTGGAAGATGGCAGCCATTCGACAAAGTCCATGGCTATGTCTTACTATATACCGTTAGGAATGGGCAAGGGCTGTAGGAAGCTTGGATGGTGTATGTTCTCAATATTTTGACGCTGACACTCTACAAAGTGCTTTGTGTCCTTCCGTATACCTGGCCATAAAAAATTTCTAGAGTCGTTTTTACGTACGAAGGAATTCGGAGTGACCCCCTTGAAGAGAAGCATGAAATTCGGCCAAGAGCTTGGGGCGCCATTGAGATGTGGCTGGGACAAAAATCCTTTGTTTATAGTGGAGCACTCCGTTCCCAAAGGAAAAACCTCTGATTGGTGTAGTTGGTGCCGGGTCTTGGGCATTTGCTTGTTGCAACTGGGGAATGCAATCAAATATGGGAGTTGAGAGCCCCATTAAAAACAAGAGGTCATGTTGGCGGGAAAGGGCATTGTGAGCCATGTTTAGAAAACCCGGTCGATACTTTACGGAGTAATTATAACCGAGCAGTTTCACCAACCATTGATGCTGTTGTGGAGTAGTAATTCTCTGTTCCAGGAAGTGTTTGATTGGTTGATGATTGGTGACGATGCAGAAATGTTGCCCAAGTAAGTATGGTTGCCAATGTTGCACTGCAAAGACTATGGTTAGCATTTCTTTGTCGTAAGTTGACAACCCGAAGGTATGCCCTGAAAGTGCTTTGCTAAGGTATGCAATGGGATGACACTTTTGGCTTAGAACAACCCCAATGCCGATGCTTGAAGCGTCCGTTTCGACTACGAACTGTTTGGAAAAATTTGGGAGTGCGAGCACCGGGGTGTTTGCTAACATGTTCTTCAATGCTTCGAAAGCCTTGATGGAATCTGTGGACCATGAAAAACTGCCCTGTTTTAACATGTTCGTTAAGGGCTTGGCAATGAGGCCATAATGCTTAACAAATTTCTGATAGTAACCTGTTAATCCGAGGAAACCACGAAGGCCCTTGAGTGATGTTGGTTGTGGCCAGGTAGTAATGGCATGGATCTTTGAATGATCGATGACAACACCCCTTCCCGAGATTATATGTCCCAAATAATCAACTTGCTCCTTGCCGAATGAGCACTTGCTGAGCTTAACCTTCAAGCTGTGAGTAGAAAGAGTCTCGAAAATTGTTTCCAAATGGGAGATATGAGATGCAACTGAAGGACTATACACAAGTATGTCATCAAAAAAGACTAAGACAAATTTCCGTAAGTAAGGGCGGAATATAGAATTCATTAAAGATTGCAATGTGGCAGGAGCATTTGATAAGCCAAATGGCATTACCGTGAACTCGTAGTGGCCTTCATGGGTGCGGAAAACGGTATTTGCAATATCGGCAACGTTCATTCGTATTTGATGGTAGCCTGATCAGAGGTCGAGCTTTGAAAAGATTGTTGCTTTATATAATTCATCAAGAAGTTCGTCCACGACGGGTATCGGGAAACTATCTTTGATAGTTGCTGCATTAAGGGCTCTATAATCAATGCAGAGACGCTATGTATCATCTTTCTTTTTGACAAGAAGAATTGGGGAAGATAAGGAACTTGAACTTGGGCGGATGACACTCGAGTTTAAAAATTCCTGCACTTGTTTTTCTATCTCAGCTTTTTGGCAGTGAGGGTACCTATATGGCCTAACATTGATGGGGTTGGTGTTTAGTAGGAGGGGAATTTTGTGGTCTATGGGTCGTTCGGGTGGAAGGCCAAAAAGTGGTGTGAAAATGTGCTGGTATTGATGGATTAATGAGGTAATTGCAGGGTGGGTATGGAGGCTAAGAGATTGTATGGGCTGTTCAATAAGTGGTCCATTGGGTGACAAGCTGGGAACATAGAGGCCGACGGTGTCAAACTTTGGAGTGTGTAGGTTGTTCCATCAATAGAGAACACCATTGTTTTGTGTTTGAAGTGTCATCCATTAAATCCCAAGGATTCATTCAGCTCCCAGAATGAGGTCACATCCCGGTATGTCTAACAAGAGAAAAGACCCATGAAATTTGTAATCTTGAATTTGAAGTGCTACACCCCTGACACGTTTGGAGGAGTAACGGTTTTGGGAAGCTGTTATGAATTTGACAGGTGGAATGTTTTGCACCGTGAGGCCCAGCTGGTCAGCCACGTGGGGGTGCAGAAAATTGCATGCGGCCCCAGAGTCAATGAGGATGGTGATGGGCTTTGATGAAATGGAGCCATGTAGTCTCATAGGTTTGCCAATGTTGAGGCCCGAAATCGAAAATAATTCCAACATGTGACATGTGGGGTCTCCCTCGAAAATGGGGTCCTCATGACAGTCGTGATAGTCTGGGGAGTCTTCCTCGGGTTAAGCAGTGTCCAGCAAGAGCAAAATAGGTGTTTTACATTTATGGGTTGGGGTATAGGGTTCAGTACAGCTAAAACACTTATTTTTCCGTCTTTTGTCTTACACTTCCGCTGGAGTTAGGCGTTTGAAGGGTGTGGTGGGCTGTGGTGAGGGTCGTGTTGTGGATGTTTGGGAAGAATGATGGTTGAAGGTGTTTAGGTTGTTGGTAGAGGTTGGGTAAGAGCGTGGAAAAGTGGGTCAAGTGGAGCGTTTGGCTTGCAGTTTGGTTTCAAAGATTTTGGCCAATTTTTGAGCGTGGTGTAATGAGTCCGGTTCGAGGGCCAAAACGTCGTGACGAATGTCCTCATTCAGACCGCCGACAAACACATGTTTCAATTGGTTGTTTGTCCAATATGTTACCCGACAAGATAGCCGTGTGAAATCTGCCAAATAATCATCTACTAAGGACTTTTGCTGGATGTGTGTGAGCTGGGACTCTATGTTTACACGGTCACCGCCCCCAAAACGTTGGAGCAGCATATCCACAAAGTGCCTTCAATTGTCTCGTCCGTATCGTTGCTCAAATCCTCTCATCCGGATGGAAGCATTTGTTCCAAAGTTGCAAGCAGCCATGAGAACCCATTGTGTTTGGGGTACCTTATAGTAGTCGAGGTAACGTTCTGCCATGGCTAACCAGCCATAGGGATCTTCGCCATTAAATCGGGGCAGTTCCATCTTAATGGATTTCAAGTGGGAATGGGTATGATGGTTAGGCGAGTTAGGTAAAACAGCAGGGGTTGGACGGAAGTGACATATGGTTGTGGAGGGGCTTAAATTGAAGGACTGTGAATGGGCGAAGAAAGAAGAGGGGGTGTGTGGTGTGAAAAGTGAAGGGGAACCATGAGGATAGGGGGTGGGGCGGGTGGGTATAGTGGTGGAGATGAGAGTGGTTAGAGTGGTGGTGGTGTAGGTGGGAAGATGGGCGAGGCTCGGGGCTGGGGGTTGAGAAAGGCTAAGGCTTGAAGACTGAGCACTCAAAGGTGTAAATAGAGATCTAAATGAAAGGGCGTGAGTGAGGTGTGAAGGTCGGCTGGTGGCAAAAGGGGTTGGTTGAGGATGATGGGGAAGAGTGGAGGACGACGGGTGAAGTGAGTGTGGGGTGGCGGTATGAGGGACCGGTTGGGGTGGTGGAAATCATGTTGTGATGTGGCGTAGCTCCTTGAGCATGAGGGATTGGAAGGCTGCAAACTGTGAGGTCAGACTAATTTGAAAGGTGAAGTTGGAGGTATGCAGTGATTCCAAAGATTTTTGTAGGTTGTTGTGGTGGGATTCCAGTGCGGCGACGGAGTCACCCAAGTTGTCAACCTGTGTTCGTAGGTGCTCCTGATGCACAACAGCTGCGGCAACGACGGCGTGTGGGGTTTTGCCTATCGAATCGACGGGCTCTGATACCTGTTGGTAGGCCCTGTGGACTCAGGTGGCTTGAGAAGATAACTTTAATAGAAACAATGCAGAAATTAAAGGAGAAAAGGGAAAGAAGAATAAAGGAGGAAGAGGAAAGTTTCATTCAATCATTCATGCCCGCATTCAGTTCTCCTTATTACATATATATTCCTCATACAGGTAACCTTAGCTCTGTGGATGTGGGCCTATGGATGGGGCTGCTAGGTCCTGACTGTAAGAGAAGAAGCGTTGGGCTTGGGCTCATGTAGGTGGGCTCAACACACTCCGTCTCTTCCCTCTCTCCTTCTCTCTCTCAGTAACTAGGAATTCCCTCTCTCTCTCTCTCTCTCTCTCTCTCTTGCTGGTTACGTAATAAGGGTTCGGAAAGAGATCAGTGAATTCAATTTAGGGTTTTGCGATAATCTAACTCAAAAAGTTTGCATCCTGATAAAGTTAATCGCCTTCTCTGTTATTTGGTTCTGAATCTGAGCTTGGTAATTGGTTAATTGATTGCAGATTTGTGAGCTCTGTCAAATGGAGAAGGATCAGAAGGTTGCATCGGAAGAAGACCCCAAGATCGATTTGTTCGAAGACGACGACGAGTTCAAGAAATTCAACATCAATGAAGGTAATCTAATCTTGTTTGTCATCTGTAATTACATATTTTGTTATTTGTTAGTAGGTATGCAGCTATTTGCTCTGTAATTGTTTCCAATTGTTTCATAGAATTGATGAATTGAAGTGGGTTTTGTTTCGATTTACTTGCTATTGTTTTTAAACTAATAAAATTGTCCCGCTAGCTTGCAAAACGGATTCGTTGTGAGGAGCGTGTAATTCATATGTCCTAGCATTATCTTGGCATGCAGTCCATCTTGTCTGGTCTTTTAAGATAACGATGATTGCGTAATAAGATGCGAGAAGAAACTCCTGGTTTCGTGTTGTTATCTTCGGTTGTTGTATGAAATATCCAAGCCTGTAAATTGATTTTGGCATCAGAGCACCAATGCCCTGCAATGATGTAAAGGAGGTTACTTGTTGAGATAGATGGAATCATGCAAAGGAGGTAAAAAAAAAATGGAAATATCAGTGAATAGGACTGATACCAATATGGACTACCCATTTCAATTTTTGTGCTTTCTTAAATTGCATACTAAAGTAGTATTTTATATATTGCATTCAGGAAGTATGGCTTGAGCTTTGTATTTTGTCCGAACGCATTGATAGGACAGCCTCATTTCAATTAAGTCAGGTAAAATGCTTATATATTGCATTCTTGGTATATGTGAATAAGTGTCTGCTTTAGGAACTAACTCAATTTGATGCTGTCATAGATTTACGGCTTGTTAACTATTTGATGTTATCTTTTCCAGATTGAAGATGGGGACATCATATGCTTTCCGAAATCTACTCCACTCGGAAGAGAAGAAGAACGCAAATATTCCAATGTCCCTTCATTTCTGGTAGATGGTTATTGTGGTAGTTAATGTTACATAGAGCATAAGTTCTGCGTTCAAGTGTCTTTCACTGAGCTTTCATTCTTTGTATTATTTAAGACAAGGTTGAAAAAAGAACAAGATGAGGAGGACAAAAATAGATACAAGGCACAAGCTCACCTTTATACTACTATTAAGGTAAAGAGTTTCTCTGCCCCCGTTTTCACCATTCCTTTTTTCACAAGTGCTAGTACATGTATTTGGTGCACGTCAAAGAATTATAAGAGAGCGATTTATTATTCATATGCTTAGGTTGCTCGAGATGAGGACCTGGTCAAACAAATTGGAAGGGATATATATTTTGACCTTGTGGACCATGACAAAGTTCGTAGTTTCACTATTAAGAAACAAACGCCCTTTAATCTTTTCAAGGTATGGCAGTACAGGTTCAATTTTATTTCTGTCTGCTTTATTCTTTTCCTCCTTTGAGGTTTGTGTGTGATTTATGATTATTGAGGGCATCAGATTCTTCATTCAGTTATGTTATTACGAGAGTCTCTGATAAAGTAATGTTTTGCAGGGTCTGGTTGCACTAGAGTTTGGCATACCAATGCAATTTCAGCAGTTTTGGATTTGGGCCAATAGACAAAACCACACATATTGCCCCATTCAACCATTGACACCTGAGGAACAATTAGAATCAGTAGTTACTTGACACTTTCTACTTTTTAAGTGCTTAATGAATGGCTTTGTTGTAAGTCCAGATTTGAAATGCTTATGAGACTAGTAGTGTTGTGACGTGCTCATTGGTGTTCGTCAGAGTTTGGTATAGGTTCCTTATGCATTCCAATCATGACCTTTTGTTTTGCAGGTCAAAAAATCGGAAGGTCTACCAAATAAAGAACACAAAAACTGCAAGCTAAAGTTATTTTTGGAAGTAGCTCTTGGGCTGGTAATCCAGTCTCACTCTATCATTGTTATGACCTGTGATTTTATGCTTAGTGCTGCTACACTTGCTGTATGAAAGATCTTTTCTTATGATTTTATTGCTCCGATGACATGCTCCAGGATCAACGTCCTATTCCTCTGCCTGACAAAACCAAGGAAGATATCCTGCTTTTCTTTAAGCTTTATGAACCTAAGAAACGAAAATAGGGTACTTCTGGCTCTTTCTGCTGAGCTAAATAGTTTTTCCTTTTGATTTGTTGCTTGCTGATTTAAGTTTCATTTCGTTACCAGTTTTGTTGGTAGGTTTTTTTTTTTTGAAGAGTTTAGCAAGCCAGTAGTGATTTTAGCAAAATAAAATCAACTGCCTGGTTTTGCCCCTGATGAAGAAATTGAGCTTTATGAGGTCTACTTCACATTCTTTTAGCAACAGTTCTATCATAACTAATTGTCATTACACTATTTACATATTTGTATAAATTGCATGCTTCGGTTCGGTCTAGCATTCTGGAGTAAAAGTTTTATCTGTCTGTGTACTGTCAGGAAATAAAGTTTGATCCTTGTATCATGTGCGAGCACGATTCACAAGTGGACGTCATTTCGTCTAAGTCAGGTAACTGTTATAATAGGAATTAACTTTTGTGGCTTCTATGCATATTTTTCATTGGTTATGTTTCGTATTCCAGATTGAAGATGAGGACATTATATGCTTTTAGAAATCTGCTCCACTTGAAAGTGAAATAGAATAATTGTTCTGATGCACACATATATATTCCTTGAATTGTTCTGATAGTTGTATCATAATTACACTTGTGGTTGTGTGGTTTTGGTGTAGTTAGATATGAGGAGCATTTTGAAATTAAGTGGGACTCTTTCTTTGCAATTTTTTTAATGCCCATTTTGCATTTTGAAAATAAAATAAAATAAAATATTGTTCTCGATCACAATTTTACATAATTTAAGAGCATCTTCAATATAAATTTTAAATAAAACCCCCACAACCATATAATTCTTAAATAAAAAAAATAAAGGGTAATAAGTCACTCATGTATCTTACCATGCAATGTATAAAGTGTAAAATATTGTACTAATTCATTATATATAAATGATTATGGTGTGTTTAAACTTCTTTCATTAATTACTACATATTTTCTACACTTACAATGCTTGCCAGCTCACTATATAATCAACTTAAATCAGTTAAATTCATCATGTAATGCATTTCCTTCCAATTTTTTGTGATAAACTAATAGATAATTGACTAAATAAACATCCTGCAAAGTTTCAATAAAAATTTCCAAGTTTTTCTTACAATTTCCATGGTTTTTATCCAATTTTTATCGATATCGATAATATCCCGATATTTCCGTGTTTTTAGACTACCGATATTTCCGATATTATCGATATTTTATACCTTGATGAGGAGTGATGAGCTACATAAACTGTAGCGAGCTGCAAGAAGTAGTGAGATACATGAAGGAGTGATGAAAAAGCTATATGAAGGAGTGATGAAGGAGCTACATACACTGTATGTACGAAAGGGAAGATGCTTTTATCTGCACGTCTTCGAAAGAGTTCAAGTTTGTATTTTCGGAGTTTGAGGGCTTGTGTTAATATGTTCAAACACATCTCTTAGGTTTGTAATGAATGTATTGGCTTTACCACATTGATCTTATATATGTTTGTTTTTATTAATGATAATACAAAATATTCTTTAAACAATGCTCAATGGAAATTTTACCAAAAAACATATATTTCTTACCTCAATTTCCATTGGTTTATTAATTATTGTTTATAATTTAATTACAATAATTATAAAAAGTTAAATAAAAAATATTTTGTCAAAAAAAATAAAAAAAGGTTTTGTGCCACGAAGAAGTAACTTGCGTTGCGCAAAACTATTTTGCGCGACGCAGGTTACTTCTTCGTCGCGCAAACCTTACTTTCACTACCTTGACGTGACGGTTGTGCGCGATGAAGGTTTTGTTGGGCTAAGTTTTGCGCGACGTTTTTTTACTTTGCACGACGAATGACCTGCGTCGCGCTACTCCCCCTCCTTCTCTTCCTAGTGTAAAAATATCAATGTACTCAAAAAAAAAAAAAAAAAAAAAAAAAAGAAGAGATAACTCCAAAAATTTAGTTAGTTATTAGGTTTAGTCCAACACACTGTGCTTATGATTTAGATTCATTACTTTTATTCCAACTAAGCAAATTTAATTTTTCAAATGATGAGTCGTCCAAATTCTTCAGATGAGCTTTTCAAATACCGATTATGTCCCTGCGTTGTTTAGGACTCCAAAATGATAATTATTTGCAACGGTGAAACTTAATTTAGCATAATTTTAGGTATGTCTATTTCAGTTTTTAATTTACATCATATAACTTTTGGGGTGGGTAAAGTACAAAAAACTACATCAACTATTGGTGTCATGACACTTTCATACCTCATCTTTTAAAATTGACAATGTCATACCTTATCTTTAGAATTTGATTCAATGTTACCTTCCGTTACTTGGTCGTTTACTTTTCAGTTAAATGCTAACGTGACTTGATTCGGAACCCATTTAAACACTAAAAAAAAAATTTAATACTTTTAAAAATAATAATAATAATAAAAAAAAAAAAAAACAACTATCTGTTCGTCCCTCCCCTCCTCTCTCTTCTCCCCCATCTTCATCTTCTTCCCCCCACCTGCAACCCCCAAATTTGAAAACCCATCAATCCCCCCCCCCCCGGCGAAGAAGAAGAAGAAGAAGAAGAAGGAGAAGTAGGAAGAAGAAGAAGAAGAAGAAGAATAAAAAATAAAAAATAAAAACCTAAATCAAACCCAGTTTCGTCCCCACCCCCACAAACCCAACCCCTTGCAACCCAGAAAGAAGAAGAAGGAGGAAGAAGAAGAAGGAGGAAGAAGAAGAAGGAAGAAGGAGGAAGAAGAAGAAGAGGAGGAAGAAGAAGAAGAAGAAGAAGAAAATCCAAACCGAACCCAACAACCCCAAATCCACCTCTCACCCATTCTCCACATCCTTTTCCACACCCATCCTCCACCTTCTCTGCGCACCCATCTTCCCGCTGACGAGATCTGGGTCGTTTTTTTTTTTTTTTTTTTTTTTTGGGTTACAGGTGGGAGAATAGGGGGTGGGGGAGGGGGGTGGTGGGGAGGGGGGAAGACAAATTGAGGGTGGGTGCGGGCAAAGACAAATTGGATTTTTTTTTTTTTTTTGGGGTTGCAAGTGGGGGGAAGAAGATGACGATGGGGGACGAGAGAGGAGGGGGGAAGGGGGAGGGACGGACAGAGAGTTGTTTTCTTTTCTTTCTTTTTTTCTTTTTTTTTTTATACTTTTCTTTATTATTTTAAAATATATTAAATAATTTTTTTAGTTTTTAATAATATTTTAATGAATTTTTAATAGAAATTGGATCCCGAATCAAGTCACGTCAGCATTTAACTGAAAAGTAAACGGTCAAGTAATGGAAGGTATAACATTGGATCAAATTCTAAAAATGAGGTATGACATTGTCAATTTTAAAAGATGAGGTATGAAAGTGTCGTGACACCAATAGTTGAGGTAGCTTTTTGTACTTTAGCCTAACTTTTGATTGACATAAGCAACAAATCCAACCTGATCTCTAGCAGATGTTGAGCTAGTTTAGTATTGATGTGCTTTAAAAAATAAAATAAAAAAAATAAAAAAATAAAAAAACTATTTTTGCTGTGTTATGAGAATAAACAGCTGTAAAATAAACTTGTTGAGTGTTTGATAAGTTTTTTTGTTTTGTTTTGTAAAAGTGCTTTTAACAAAACAAAACAAAAAAAATAACAGTGTCTGAGTGTTTGGTAAACTTTTATATAAAACTGTTGTGAATATGTTATATGACTAAAAATAATAGGGTATTGAATGTGATTTTATAATTGCCAAAGAGAATAATGCATGAGCAAATATTGTAATTTTGTAAAATATGCGGGGTATACTTATCATTTGAAAATTTCATTAAATTGGCACTGTTTACTATGCTTTTGAAAGAAAAAAACATTTTTTTTTAGAAGCATGGTAGACCCTGCTTCTGTTTTTGTACTGTCATTGACAATCGTTTTTTAATAAGCTGCTATTTTTAAAAAACCACAGCTCCTAACCAGCACACGCATGACCAAACTTGCAACCTTTACTTGGGACTCAACATGTTTATTAACAAATCTGATGAACCTTATTTTAGGATTACAAATCTAAGGAACCTACAACATGATAGACCTTACTTCTGCTTTTGTATTGTCATTGGCAACCGTTTTTTAATAAGCTGCTATTTTTAGAAGAACCACAGCTCCTAACCAGCACACGCATGACCAAACCTGCAACCTTTATTTGGGACTCATCATGTTTATTAACAAATCTGAAGAACCTTATTTTAGGATAACAAATCTAATGAACCTACAACATGGGTTTATTAACACCAATAAGTTAAAAGGTTTACGACGTGAAGATCAAAACAAGAAACAAGGGACTTAGTTGCAAGGTTCGTCACATCTACAAGCCTGCAACCAAGGCAAATTAGAAGGGCTTAATCTACATCATAGATTTGGAAATACTTGCAATCCTTCAGGTTTATTAACAAATCTAAGGACTCTTATTTTTAGGTTAACAAATCAAATGAACCCACAACATGGGTTTATTAACGCCACTAAGTTATTAATCTACAACATAGGTTGATTTAGACTACTAATCTACAACACAGGTTGATTCATACACATTTACCTACACAATACGTTTATTTAATTTAAATAAACCTGCAATACAGATTGGGATAATGAACTCGAATCAAACAAAACCCCAGTTTACTTACTGAAGATGTTGACTATAATAAAAAACATTTGATCTGTATGAAACTCCCCTATAATAAAAAACATTTGATCTGTATGAAACTCCCCAAGCATTTTGTCAAAACCAGCAGCTTCCAACAGCTTCCAATTAACTATGAAAGATTGAGAGGGGGAGGGGGGGAGAGAGAGGGAGAGAGAGAGAGAGAGATGCCGTCCTTTGGAGAATGGCAGTGGGTGAAATTTCAAGCAACAGGGTAACCCAATAAATAATCCACATGACATGTTTTAATGCACTGGACCGCAGTTATCATTATATTATTGTATATGGACTTCACCCATTATCACTAGACCAAATGGACCGCAATCAATAATCCCCTTAATAAAATGGTCTTAGGCTATGAACCAAAAAAGAAATGTGGTTAGTTTTATAAGAATATGAGCAGGAGAAGTTCATAATCGGGTTTAAACCTCGAATTGGTTTAATTCACAAAATAGCTGAATTTATGAGGAAAAAAAAAAAAAACTAGGGCTCTGCAAACATATTTATTGGACTAAATTTTAATGGTTGAGATTAGGCAAATTGATAATTGGATTTAAGAAGTACCGGTAGCATGTGAATTTGAAAGGAACCATCCCAAATCCAAGCATTTTTTACCCTTGTCTTCCACAATCCCCACGTAACCATCATTACTATGCCAAAGTCCACCACCTGTTCCTCTGCCAGTTGTAACCACCATTCTTTTAAGGATGGCTCCGACTCAGAGACCGACACACCCAGCAACCTAAACGGAGGTGCAATACCAAGTTGCTTTAAGCGCTCCCACCAAAATTTTAAACTAGATTGACAAACAAAATGATGTGTCATCAATATAAAATAAGCACGTTAATTAACATTTAAGTAATAATCTGTGTTCTGTGCGGGGTTGTGGGTGAATCCACCAACCATCTTATGCGGGAATGTTCCTACTCGAGATGCATGTGGCTGGCATCTCCAGTTGGAATTCCCCCTCGAGCCCCGCATTCATGCTCTTTTCTGGAAGTTTTATCAAAGTGGGCTACTGAGCTCAGCCAGCACAACTTTAAGATTTGCCTTATGATTATGTGGGCTATATGGAGTGCTAGGAATGATCATATGGGGAATGACAATATGGAGTCTTCAAACTTAATGACGGCTCGATGTCTATGCTGGTGGCATGAGTTTAAGACGACTATTCTCCCCACCTATGGCGCTACTCCTAGCCTCGTGCATACTCAATGGGCTCAGCCAAGGGCCTATTTTATGAAGATTAATGTCGATGGGGCGTGGAATGAACATCTTAAACAGGGGGAATTTGGATCATAATAAGAAACGATCAAGGCTCTTTTTTGGCGGCTGCTGCTATGAAGCTATATCACATCTTTTCTCTCCTTCAGGCGGAGGCGATGGCAGCCAAAGATGGCGTAATGTTGGCGACGCAAAGGGGACTTCAAAACTTTATTTTAGAAAGCGATTCGCTCCAGATTGTTGCTATGCTTCGTGATCCTTCTCCTAATATGTCAGTCATTGGGCATATTATCGAAGAAGAAAGCTTTGTTGGCATCAGTCACTGAGGCTTCTTCTACCCAGGTTCGTTGCCAAGCAAATGGCGTTGCTCATCACCTAGCGCGCGCTGCCCTTCTTTGTGGAATTAATTGTATCTGGGATGGGGCTCCACCGGACCTCATTTCAGACCTTCTATTTGAGGAGGCTAATATGTAACCATGTTGTTGTCCATTTGGACTTTTAATTAAATATATCGATATTTTCTCAAAAAAATAATAATCTAATAATCAACGACCACATTATTTGATTTGAAAATTTGTTTCCCTAGCATTACCCATAAAATTAAAGTTTCTCCTTACTCTTTAAAGTAAGCAGGTAAACTTTAATTTAAAAACCTTACTAATAGAGAGAGAAAATATGTGTTTAGCCTAATCCCTTTTTTGTAAGGCCCGCATAAAAATATGCTATTGAAGTGAGTAAAGCTAAAGCACAACCTAAATAAGAAGATTACAACTCTAAGACATTCCAATAGAAAAACAAATTCTAGTCATTTATGCGGCTATCAATGGATGATGCAAAAACTAGCGAGCTCAGATGCTAAGAAACATTGTAAGAGAAGTCGTATTAACAAACGGTTATTTCAAACCTACGTGGAAAGCTTTCAACTGAATTAGAAAGGGTTTCTTTTTCGATTTATCCTTTATCTTTCGAAACTCATTTTCTATATGGGGTAAAACTGAAATTTCTAAATAAAAAGTTATAAGTTGTGTGTATAGGGAGAAAATTTGGGTACCAATAAAATTTGGGGTGTGATATTTACATACCATTTTTTACTTCTCTCACACCCTTCTAATTTTCGGCCGTCGGATCAGATGAATTGAAGAAAATCAAATGATAGAAATTAACAAGGGGTATGAGAAAAGTAAAAAGGGGTGTGTGGATAGCATACCCCTAAAATTTTTCTAAACAAAAATGCAAGGACGACAATGGATCATGATCTCTAGGCTTAAGTTGTGTGCATTTACCTGCATTTTGCTACATCTCAACCGTTCTCATAATCGAACGACTTAAGACATGACAACTCAAATTTAATAGTTAGCTCCAATTTAATAACCTTAAGTCTAAATAAAGGGTAATGCAATAGAGACTAAATTTGTAGATATAATTTGTAAACTAATTTAGTTTCTCTAGTATTATCCCTAAATAAAATTATATGTAGAAAACAAAACAATACGAAAAAGTTCCAAAACCTATCACCCGCCCCCACCTCGACGGCTCCCATTACCCAATCCACACCACCGGCAACAACCCCTTCTGATCGCCGCCAACCCCCCTCCTCTCCCCTCATCTCCCCTCCTCTCCACCCCCCCCCCCCCCCCCTTCTATTTCTCTATTCTTCCTCTTGTCTCCCTCCCTCTCCCTCCCTCTCTCCTTCTCTACTGGACTACTAATACCACTATTCAAACCAATGAAGTACTGCTGTTAATTTTTGGTTGAAATTGATTGTAAGGATTCAGTGATTATATGATTCATAGCAGGAACTACTCTTTCAATTAATTTGTTTAAAAAATAGTTTTATGTTTTCTATTTGGCACACTCATGTATTCTTGCAACTCCTTCTCTACTGTCAATTTGCAGTAGAGTTTTCGCTTGAATTGCATATAGCTTCAAACATAGATGCCAGATTTTTATGCAGACGGCGAATAAGACTTTTAGTTGGTTTTTGCGGCTAACAGGTTTTTTATTTTTCGTTCATTTTTTTGTAAGTTTTTTACTTAGATAGGAGTTAACTACTAAATTTGGTGTGTATGTTTGAGAATAGTTAATATTGCGGGTAAATGCACGTAATCTAAGTCCATAGACTCGGAATCCGGCTTGAATTTTGGTTGAACAAAAGTGCTTAACGCGTTTTCAAATATTAAAAAATGCTTTCAACAGAAACCATCCGTAATTGTTATCAATACTGTAGTTTCACTGGGAAGGAACATTTACTTTGAACCCTTTATGACCTTATCAAGTATGATGTCTATGGGACGCTTACAATTAAGTTTTGTTATAAATCGTTGTTCTACTCATTGATCAGTAGTGTGCAGTCAGCTCCATGATCTGCGTTAGTTAGGTGCATAAAATGTAGCACCCAAATCAGAGTCATATTTTGGTTAATTTGATATCTAATTCAGGGTTTGGATTTTGGAAAATAATTTTAATTTACCAAATTACATATATGTCAGATAAAAAGCAATTCAAATATTATATATGGTGTCTCTGTTTATATTAGAACAAACCAATACAATTAAACAAGCGAAAATGGGATCCTCTCGCCTCTAATTAATTTACTAGCGAGGGAGGGAGGGCTTCATAACCCATATGACATATTTTTGTGCACTGCAACAAAATTAAGCTATGAACAAAGGAAAAGGAAAACCATGTACCCAAATTTAAGCTATTTACAATGTCACAGAATCATGATGGTCGGATTATAACGGGTGCATGGATAGATAGAAATTCTTAGAGACACTACGAAGTATCTGTAATTTGTTGAGATGGAAAATCCTATTTAGCGACGGCTTGGATCCACTCCGGCAGTCTTGAGCGTCTCTGCTGTGCGAGGCCTGCAAGTATCAACCAACAGCTAGCCTTCATTAGCATAATGTACTAAATAGAAAAACGTTACAATTTGACAACATAATATATTTATGAAAAATGATGAATCTAAATCATTGATCAGTTTAATAATTCTTAACCCAAATTTACAAAAAGTAACAAAACAACATATAACATTTATGTTGCTAGATTTTTGTCTGCCGATATAAGCATTTTACAATTAGAGTAATTCGTGCGTAAAAAATTACGAGCATGTATGTATGTGCATCCTGCTTCTCACATCTCTCTTGATCAGCTACTTATTCCCCTCATCCCACATGTTGAAAGAACAATCGGTTGATATCTTAGCCTATATTTAGATCAAGACTTTACTAATAAAATAAGACTCACTTGCAGCTACTCAAAAAAAGATATGCTCGAATGCTTTTGAGCCTGGCATTTCTTTATGTATGTATGTATACCTAGTAAAGGGGTCATGCTGGACTGAATCAGGCATGGATCGGCTGCCGGGCTCCTGAATTTGGCCAACCTTCCTGAGGAAAGATTTGTTGATAAACTTGTCGGATGAGCTAACGGCAACATCTGGGTTGTCAACCTCTTGCATGGATTCCCTCTTGCTCTTGTCGACCACAACCATCGGGGCATGTATGAGCTGCTGTAGAGCACTGTGCGTCCCAATCGCCACAGGCACCATTATAAACCCTAGCAGCACAGCAACGGGTGCGTTCTGTGGCTTTCTAAGAAATTTCCTGGATCGATTGCATGCATAAATTAATTAAAATACATAACATATAAAATTTCATGATATCATCATCAATCATGATGCTTAAGCGCTAGAGTATACATACCAGATGCTTGAGATGGTAGACTGAGCAGCCTCACTATCACGAACGTTTTCTGCAAATTGTTTCATCTTCGGCGCGGTGGAGGTTGCAAAAGGTCGGTTCCCTCCCACCGGAGCCAGCATTAATCTCAATTTGTTCTACACAAACCCACATTAATTCATCATTTTACCAATTAACATCATCATAATTTATATATAACGTAACTAAGGCAATTGAATCAAAACAAAGAGATCATCATGATACAAAGCATATGATCGAAAAGAAGAATTTTAGTAGACTTACGGCTGCCCAGAAAGCCATTTTCTTTTGTTTCTAAAGTAGTAACTCAACAGTAAACAAAATTCTGGATAAATAATTTGGATGAAATGGTGATGTTTACGTGCATTCTATCCTTTTGGGTGACAAACACGTGCACTTATATAATTAGGGAGGTCGTGGCTTTTGCTTGACCATTGGCAATGGCCAATGAGAATGGCCCACTGCGACTCCTATCTAGACGGTTCTACTCCTATCCAGACGGCTGCAGATGGTGCTATGCTAAGATAGCAAACCCCTACTTGTTATAGTTGGTTTTACCATATGAATCACAAGCTCTGAATGGAAGGCATGCATGTGATATGTATGTCCATCGTTGGTGTCTTTTATAAGTTTCAAGTTCTGCATGTGACATTCATGTCCATTGTCGTATGTAGGAAAATTTGCGGACTCATTTGGAAATGTTTTTAAATAATTAAAAGCGTTTTTAAGTTCTAAAAGTACTTTTAAGTGACTTGAAGTGCTTTTTTAAGATTCTGTTGCATTTTTACTAAGGATTGATTCAAAAAACACTTTCATTAAAAACGTTTTCAATTATTTTAAAAGTACTTCTAAACGAGCCCTACGTATACTTCATGAACCTTGTAATAAGCTTATTTGGGTGGTGAATTACTTTGTTTAATATGTCCTGCAATGGATTTGTAATAGATTTTAAAAAAAATACCAATTTTAAGATAAACTACCAAGTTCAGCCCATTCTATTTAAATTGTCATAATTTGGGGGCCAAGATATTTATAAGTACATGCGCCAGTGCTGGATTTTACCGTCTGCCACAATCATTGATGCTGAAAAAAATTTCATGTAATTGTTTAACAGTGACAAAAACAATAGAAAGGTTCAACTTTTTCATCTTCAATTATGTTTTTTATGTGAGTTTACCGTTTCTTCACTTGTACACTCAACAAAATTAAAGAACTAACGGAAAAATTCATTACTTTACAAGTATATTTTGAAAGTCATTGTAGGTAGGGCTGGAAAAGAATCCCAAAAATCCCAAACCAAACCAAAATTTCCGAAATTTTCGGTACGTGATACCGAACCAAATCGAAATTTTCGATACGAGATTCGGTTTTGCATATCTATTTCTTCGGTATTCCCATACCGAACTGAAAATAGATATTATATATACTATTTTTTAATTATAAGAGAATTATTTCAACCGTTCATTGTTTTGGATTTAATTTGTGCCGTTCATTTGTTTTTAGGTCAGATCCCATTTCATTTCACTCTTTCGTTCCATTGAACTCGAAGCGCAGCCCCTGAGTCCCTCATCAAGCCCTTATCTCTCATATATCTGTGTCGAATTTCGGCCAGCCACCGGCCCACCACCACACCATACTATCATCTCTTACTCTCCAACCTTCCTTCACCACACAGCCACCGCTCTCTCTCGCGATCTCTCTCTCGGGCGATTTTCTCTCACGGACAGAACTTGCGATCTCTCTCACCACCACACCGAGTCCGAGTCTCACTCTCAGTCTCACCCCAAATTAGGTAATTAATTATGTCTTCCTTTTATTTTTTGTTTACTAAGACTGGTACTTTATTGAATTTCCTTGCATTGTCTTCTGTTTGGGTAATTTTAATTTGTTTATGGGTTTTTCGGAATTAGGGTTAGTAGGTGCATAAAATTTGGGGCTGATTGATTAATTTGTAAAGTGAGAGTCTTTGTAAATGAGGCATGATTAATTTTTGTGTCATTTTTTCAAGCATTCACTCGTCGGCCCCTAATTTGCCCTTTTATGTTATTATACAATCAAGTAATCGATTTATTATTTTTGTTATAATTTCAATTTTCATGAGGATTTTCTGCTCAAAGGAACAGCCCCTGTTATCAAATTTAATCCTTTATTGTTGCATTTGTTTATAAATTTGTGCAAGTGTTTTGCTTAGTAATAAGTGAACTTAATCGAATTGGGAATTTGGGTTTTTGTAGAATTGCGATATTGATAAAACGGTGTTTGGGAATTTCTTAAAGTTGTGTCCTCTTGTGTGTAATTTGTTGGCTGTGGTTGTGGAGGATATTAATAAGGTTTGGTTTGTGTTGTGGAATGTTAGAATTCATAAGGTTGAATTCAATGGAAACAAGCTGTAAGTTTTCAAAAAAAAAAAAAAAAAAAAAAACAAGCAGTAAATCATGTTTATAAAATGATTTACTAATGGCCTTGTTTAAATTCTTTCTTTCTTTTGACCACGTTGATGTAATTGTGTAGGCGTTTGAACCAAATTGCACCGCTGGAAAATCTTTGGCACATCAAGCGGGTGCACAAGAAATTTGTTCAAGGAGGTCTGCCTCTATCTCTTAAGCCCTTAACCCATTTGTTAAATTTATTAAGATTATCAAAAAGCTAAATTTGTGTGTGTGCTGGACTTGGTTCAAAAGGGTTTTTGGTAGTGAATTGGCGATGTTCATTCGTTATCCAATAGATTGTAACTAATATTTTTGCTTTTGGATTTGGTACTTAATTTATTTTTATTGCATGCATGTGTAGTAGAAATTGAATAGGCAGATGCTATTGTGCACAGATTGGCAGATTGCTTTTGAATAGGCAGATTTGTATACAGATTTGGCAGATTGCTTTTGACATGTTCTACTTCACTATTGCTGCTCATATGTTCATTTAATCCTAGAGCTGCAATCACCAAACTAGGCACATTTGGGCCACCATTAATTATCATATCACTTGATACCGTGCAACCAGTCTCTAATGTAGGCCTACTCGGGCCGACATCAATTATCCCAAAATTTGTTTTTGTCCAGTCAAGTTAAGCCCATATGGGCTGTCACATTAACTAAACTCAATTGGACTGATAGGTTCATTACTTGGGCTGGCAGATTCTGGGCATGGCCCAATATTGGCTTTTTGTCCAAAAGCCCAAAACCATTTCGGGATTCCCGATTTATCCCGAAATTCCAAAACTATTTCGGGATTCCCGAAAATTGAGATTCCCGAAAATTTGGTTTGAGATCGGTATTGAAATTGGGATTCCAAAAATTTTCGATTTGAAAATCGGGACAAGGGTTTCAGTATGGGATCTCGTACCGAACCACCCTTAATTGTAGGACAGTGACTTTGAGACATGCAAAATTAAGTGGCCGGTCGTCGAAAAAATTGATCCAACCGTTGGAAAAAGTTGGCTGGTTGGAAAACATTGTGGAATTGAGTGGCAATCTTGTAATTTTCTAAACTATGTGGTATTTTAGCTAAAATTTTTGTTAGAATTGATATTTAAACTAAAAAAAACCCTTCCAATAATTAAAAATATTTTTGACGACAATAAGCAGAAAAAACTTGAAAATAGTTTTGGATTATAAACACACATTTAGTGAACCAAAATCACTAGAACTAATAATTCTTGTGGTACTTCTCAAAAATAGCTGTCCAACAAAAAGTGATTATTAGCATACGAATTGCTACTGGCACTTTAAAATTTAATCGTGTACTTTTTATAAGAGTATTCTTTTTTTTTTCTAAATAGAATTGTTTTTAGCTAAGCTCTTTAGAACTTAATCTCGATCCCATTTTGCTCTCTTAAACTCAAAAGTCGTCACTTTGCTCTCTGGTACTCTATATTCATTCCACTTTGACTTATTTCAATGTATTCCGTTAATAACCGTTAAGTTTACTATTGTGACGAAACCGAAAAAAAAACAAAAGAAAATTTTCAAACATTGTATAACATATTAAAAAAAGAGTAAGAAAAGTAGCAAAAACAATTCTTCGGTTTCATCTCTTGGATCCCTCTCTCTCTCCCCTCTTTCTCTAATCATTGTCCTTACATTCATCCCTTCTCTCTCCATCTCTAGCCACATTATCATTAGTTCTATTTTGATTTCCTTATTTCTTATGTTTTTAAGTTCTTAATGAAGGTGATTAGTGAAGAAAGAAGATGGTTCTTTATGTTCTTTTTTACTATTCATTTATTTCAGGGGAAAATTTGGCATATTTCAATAAATTTTGAATAGATGAACTTATTCCAAATGATAGAAACAAGACAATGTAAAGCAAATTTTGAGTTTCAAGGAGTAAATTGGTGAGTAGGAAGTGAAGTCGAGACTTTTGAGTTTCAAAGGCAAAATGATATCAAAATTGAGTTTCAGGAGTAAAGTGACGACTTTTGAGTTTCAGAGTCAAAATGGGATCGAAATCGAGTGTCAAGGACAAGATGGGATCGAAATCGAGTTTCAAGAAATGTAGCTAAAAATAAACTATATGTAAAAAGTTTGAAGTGCACAATTAAAGTCAATAATAATTCTCTTTTACAAAAGTATTTTTAAAGGGCTCCTAAAAGCGATACTAGGCCAAATTTTCAGTAATCTCATCGAAATCAAGTAGTTTCAAGTTCACTCCGAAATTTTCTAAAATGAGAATTGCACCAAACAGTAACTCTCAAGTAGTAGAGTTCCACTTTTGTAATTTAGAATTTTAAAATTCATTTCAAATATCTTTTGAGAATAAGTACCACATTGAAACTCTTTATTTAGTGTAGCTTAAAGTAGTAATATTGTTTCCATCCCTAAAGCATCAATCTCCTTTTCTGTCGTTCCATTAGGACGTTTGATATCCCTAACAACCTTAAATCACCCAGCCTTAAACAATGACCAGAGAGAGTAACTTCTCCAGCATTCTCGAATGCTAAAATGCTTTCTTGAGACATGGCCTTGACTTCTTTGGCAACAACTCCCATAGATTTTCCAAGCCGCTTACCTAATACACTAAAATCAGGCTGAGGCTCTGCTCGTAACGAAGCATACTTCAGTGTATCATTGTTGTGACGCTCGCGAGTATTACGGCAAGATCAATTGTTATCATCATTCTTGTAACACTCTGCTCTATACGCTCATCTGTCTTTCCTTCTTCTTCAGGAAAACAGCAAAAATGAATGCTTTCCTCTGACTTATTGAAAGCTTTCCGCATATTCTGATAAAGGACCTCCGTGAAGAATGGTGTTAATGGTGCCATCACTTTACATGACACCAAGAGGACATTGTAGAGAGTTGAGAGCACCATTCTACAATCCTCTTCACCAGTTTGACCCTTTAGCCTCTTCCGATTGAACCGCACATAAATATAATCAAGTTGTGAAGATACTTCAAAAGATATGGAACCACCGTATAAAGGCGATAACCATTCATCTCTTGCTGGACAAAATGAACAAGACTCTGGCTGAATTGACCACTGGTCAAGCACAATAGACGACTTCTATACAGTGGCTAGATCATCAGGGAGGAAAGGGGAAAACCCCTCAAATTCAAGTCTCTTTGCATAATGAACAAGGAACCGATATGCCAAGGAAAAAACACATCCTTGACAACACCAAAAACTCCTTCCTTCTTGAAACGTAAGGGCTCCGCACGCACAACATGAGAGCTAATGAGGTATAGTCGTAGTGCATCAGTCCCATGGTCATCGATAACTTCCATTGGTGAAGCATAGTTTTTCAAACTCTTACTCATTTTTTTTCCCATGCTCAGCAAGGACAAGTCCATTGCAAATGAGGTTCCTAAAAGCAGGTTTCCGAAATAACACCGTAGATAACACCATAAGTGTAGAACTATCCACGAGTCTGATCTAGCCCCTCAGCCACAAAATGGCAAGAGAATTTTTTCTCAAAAAGTTCAACATTCTAAAAAAAGGGATAGTGGATATAAGCATAAGGCATGAACCCACTTTCAAACCAACAATCAAACAGTGTATATGTTGAAGAACACCATTTTCGGGACCTTGGCTTGAGGAAATAGTAATGTGATCAATATTGCGGCAGTGCAGATCGAAAACCTTAACACCAGAAAGCTCTTCAAGCCTCTGAATAGAATCCATAATAACAATTCTTCACCGTCCTCACTAATCTACACAGGAAGTGGAGTGTCCCAAAATATACTTCGACTAACGGCCCAATCTCATGCATTTTCCAGCCAATTGTGAAAGCGCTTTTTCTTCACAAAATCAGGAACCCAGCAAGTCTGCTTCTTGTTTTCTAACAATTTTTCTATCAACAGCTCCACTCGGATAAACCAGCTTGGAACAGTTCTGTAAATAAGCGGAGTTTTAGATCTCCAGCAAAAGGGATAAGAATGAGTAAACGTTTCAGACTTCACTAGCCTTCCTTTTGCCTTCACTGCTTCAATAATATCCTTACCTGCATCCTTGACATAGGCACTTGCTGAAATCAGTAATTCTTTCGGTAAAGCATCCATTATCATCAACAACTACAATCAAGTTCTCTCCCTTGTTGATTACTTGATTTTCAAGGCAAACACGATAATCTTCTTCACCAAAATGCAGGAGCACGATGCACAATACCAGTACCACTGTCATCGGTAACATAGTTGTCTGCAACAACTCTAAGGGCGAGTTTACTAATTCGTAATCAGATTGAGAAGAATTGAATTGAGGATGAATTGGAATGAGGTGGAATCATAATTAGAATCTTGTTGAAGTTGTTTACCAAAACTGTCTGGAATCGGAATAGAAATGACATTGATGTATATAAACTGTTTACTAATTCACATTAATCGGAATGATAACTAATGTGATTACTAAAGTACCCCTATTTTAACTAATTTATTTTATATGCTAATTATTTTTAGTCAAACTTTTATTCTTTCTTTTTTTTTTTTTAATTTTTTACTAGAGAGAATAATTTTTTATCTTTTATAAAACTTTTAAATTTTCCTAATCGCATAGATTACTTCAAATTTGATATGAAAGAATCATTTTTTATTTGCTTCTAACTCTTAATCACCGAAAACCCTATTAGAAATACCTACATAAAGTAAACTAAAATAAATTTTTACCTCCTTCTCTTTCTTCCCCCTTTCTTTCCCCAATCTTTGCCTGCAACCCCTTTCTTTCCCCAGTACGCAGTATCCACACCCCACCATCCAATCTCAAAAGGAACCACGAAGCCACGAACCACCCCATCAACAAAAAAAAAATCCAATTTTCAGGATGAAAGTGATAAAAGGTATTTCCTTCTCTTCTGTTTGGGTTTGCAAATCGTAATTTCCTTGAGGATTTGGGCGTTCGTTGTTCCAGATCATGTTTGTCGTTGTGGCGTCGTTTCAAATCCCGGGCGATCGTAGTTCCAAATCGCAGGCGTTCGTAGTTCAGTGCTACTGCATCGTTTCAGATTGCGAAGGTGGGGTGGAATGTGCTGTGAGAGAAACAAATACAAAGGGGAGTGATTGATGAAGGTAGGAGTTGTTTTAGGAATATACATGGGTATTTTGGGTGGAAAACTTTGATTCGTGATGGAGCCCTCTACCCGGAATTCAATTACCACCTCTATAGAGGGAATCCAATTCTGGGGAAATCCGGAATTGAACTCCTGAAATTGGCTGGACCCCACATAAAATTTGATTCCCCAATTGCTAGTAAACGGCAGAATGCTTGGGGAGGAATTCAATTCCGTTTCTCTCCATTCCACTCCCGATTGGTAAACACACCATAAATGCCACATCAGAGAACTCCATAAAGTAGTCAAACAGTGGTTCATACTTCTTTCGCACTAAAGAAGCACCAGAAAATTTCTCCACTACTTTATATGCAGTGTCTATTGTTTCCTTTTTCCCACCTGAGGATCCCTTGGCCTTTGAATTTAGCTTTTTGAATCACAAACAGATCCATTTGCTACATTTTCTTTTGGTTTCTCATGAGAAAGAGCTGACAACCGAGATTCAGCGACAACACACACTTTCCCGGCGTCCTTGTTGCGAACCTTCACGTAAGTGAAAGTTGCATTGACACACAGGGCCAACTGCACTGTAAGTTGTGAGTGTCAAATAACATGTGCTCACTGTTTCTTGACATACAGTAACTCGGTCAATCCAAGTTAATAGTTGAGAAAATCATGGAGCCTTATTTGGTTAGGTTTAGGAGTCCTTATTTAGTGCAATTAATTATGAAAACCTTATTTAGTTGACAAAGAATTCGTTACCATTTAGGACTATAAAGAAATCCTAATTGATTTGGAATATCCCTTTAATAAGTTAATAGGCCGGATTAAAGGGATGAGCGTCTATATATTAGGAGGTCCATGCACTCACAGCATTATCCTATTCTAGTGCAAAACCCTATTTCTGTGCACAAGGACTCTCGGCTGCTAGAGGGTAGAAGTTCCTCCTTGAAACCCTAGCAATCATGGCTTCTTCCTCCGCTTTGGAAGATAAGTTTACCTCCGCTTTGGAAGATAAGTTTATTTCCCTTTAATTGTTTGATTGGTTGATTGTAGTTATATTTGTTATATCCGTGATCCTAGTAACTTGTTGATTTTCCGATTACTTCTTACATCTGCACAACTTCTTGGTATTAACAAGCCCTCGCATTATTCTCTTCAAATTTTTGTTTCACTTTTATCTTTAAATTGTGGCTTTTATATATCTTTCCCTAAAATTACAGAAGAAAAAGAAAGGAAAAGAGATTAGAGTTGAAGTTTTCAAGCACAGAAAGTAGGGTAATTCTGTTTGCATATTCGTGGTCCATTGGAGGTGAGATGGAGCCATGGCAGGGGGAAAAAGTGACAAAGTTTATGTGGCACAGAATTTGTACTTTATATCTATCATCTAGTAACCTGAACAGACCATGTCACATGTGTTTCTTTCACAACTCGTGTTGTGATGCAATTACAAAAATGGTAAATGGAACACATCTACAAATATTATACATCAGGTATCTGTTCCTAATTAAGGTACCATTTGGTGACTCAGATTGAATTTGATTGGATATCCCACTAAATTCATGGTAGGAAGGAAGAAGTAAAGGTCAACTTCCAAGCTTTTTCGAAGTTAATGGTGGAAGATGAACTAGTCTGGAAAATAACTTATCCTCTCCAACTTCCAAACTTTGTCGAAGTTAATGGTGGAAGATGGACTAGTCTGGCATATAACTTATCCTGAGTTTCCTTGATGACTAATCCATCTTCCACTTTTAGTCTCAACAAAATCTGGAAGTTGGCATCTGATCTTTCTTCAACGTACCTTGAATGTAGTGAGTTAACAAATCCAATCCATTCCTAAGCACCAAATGTGCCTTAAACACTTTTAGAAGTATGAGGACTGATCGGGGATGATTCCCATCTGCCTAAGTACCAAAGCTGCTTTTTTCTTTAGTTCATCGTCCTGGAGAAGTTGGACAAGGATATTCTCAAACCTCTTTTTTAACGTCTCAGCGATAGTTGTATGTACCAGGATCTTCTGAAACAAGTCTAAGGCTTTGGTTTTTGCAGATGAAGATCCTTTGTCCAAGAGTTGCAGAATGGCAACCACACCTTGGTTGTTCACAATGGCAGCAGTTGCATCTGTTAGTGTGCTGTGGTCAATTAGCAATGTTTCAAGCGCCGTCAGAGCTGCCTCTGCCACACCAGACTCCGTCTCACTCAAAGTGCGCACAAGCGGCCTCACAGCATCTGCCTTAACCAGGCAGAAGGTATCTCTTGGTGAACAAGCAGCACCATGAACAGAACAGGAGATTGCATTCTCTGATGATGCCGAAAAGCACAACATATTGGAAAAATTCTTCATCAAGTCAAAGAGGGGCACAGGGTGCTTGGTTTGCTTGATCGTTTCGCTGGAGACTGACAGGCTGGCAGACTGGGAAAGTTGGGCAAGTGCAATGGCTGTTCTCTGCTTAGCTAGTGAGCTGCCACGGGTTAGAACACGAACTAGTGATGGGTACACTTCAAGCCTGCCCAATTGTTTCTGAAGTTCGGGCTTGTTGGGTTCTGTGTAGCGCAAAAGGGCTGCTAGAGCATTCTCCAGTAGAGATGTGCCTTGGTTGGATGGTGCTCTGTTCCCCCAATTTTCCTCATCCATGCTGCAAATTACCTCATGAATGGCTTTTAGCACTTCTGATTTTCGGAGTATCTCATCAATACTACTATCGTCCCTGGGAAGCTGGCTGATAATTCCTGCCGCAGTTGACCTTTCTTCAATATCCGGTGAATCAATGAAGATCATTGACAGGGTGTTAATGGCAGTTTCTTTTGCAGGAGATGACGGAAGGGGAACCCCATCTGGATGACCTTTGGATATGCAATATATAAGTTTCATTGCCCATCTTCTCACCACAGGATGATCGCTATAAAGGGAAGAGAAAAGGTGAGCAGTTGCATCCTGTTCAGATCGTATTATATCTCGAGCTATCTCTGATTTATAGCTTAGTTCAACCAGTAGGTGCAAGAATTGAATCTTGGTCTGATCTTCGGAGCTGGTTACAAGCTGCAATAGTACACAGACATTGTACTTCGATTGCAGCTCCTCCAAGCCCTGATATTTTGGTTGTTCAAATTGTTGACTCGCTCCAATCATGTTAGCAAGAATCTCAGCTGCTTCTTGTTTCAAGTGTGGATCAGACTTGTTAAATGAGATGAGACCAAGCAAATGTGGTATAGTGGCAGGGTCTTTAAGAAGTCGTTTTACGATCCTGGGATAAGCTACGAGTTTCTTGATGGATTTAAGGCAAGCTGATTTGCATGCTGGAGAGCTCGAAGACAGCATCTGAACCAAATTCTGTATAAATTGCGGCTCCTTTAAGTCTTCAACACTATTCTCCTTGAGTTGCATTTTCGCCAATGCTGCAGCCATCAATGTTCTGGTCTCCTGTGGTGCTGCGAAAAGAGACCAAGGGAATATGATTACGTTGTGTAACAGTCGAAAGGTATGGCATTTACCTTCGTTATCAGGCATATCATTTTTACCTTCATTGAAGCGAGCAACGAAAGGTTGAAAGTGTCCAGCTTCAGCCATCTTGACAACAAAATGTGTGCTCAAGGAGAGGTTCTGCAATACCTTACGAGATTTCTGTGACACTTCAGTGTTATCTTTATGGAGTAAAGAAACCAGAAGAGGAATGCAATCTTTTGCATTTCCTATTTTCTCCCCAAGGGTTTCCTTTGTTGACAACTCCAACAAGACTGCAACGGCATCATGTTTGCTCCCACCTTTGTAGATATGCTTCACAATTCTCCGAATGCCCCCTTCTTTGACAATGGTTTCCTGAAGGCAAGCAACAACACCACTTACATCCAGAATAAGATTACAAAAGTTGAAATGTAATTGGGCTAAGCAAGCCATTTGTTTTCTTTTACCTTTTGTTCATCGTTGTGTTTAGCTAAATAGTAGAGACATTTTAATGCTGCCACAGCATTTACCCCTTCATCTTTTAAGATTACCGCCAGCTTTGTTGCAAGTCCTTCCTCTGCAGCTTTGGTTACATATCTTGGCATTTTTAAAAGAAATTGCATGTCCTCTAAAGCCGTGTCCTGTCTCGAGTGGTCAGTGGATTTGAGTCCATGAACTGCAGCTTGGAATTTCAGGTCCTGGTCTCTTTGATTCCATTCTTCTATAGAGTTTCGAAGCAAAAGGTTAGGCGTGAGCTCTAGAGATGAAAGCTCCTGTCTGCAGGTGGGGCAGTTCTTCTCTCCTCGTCTAAAGTGTTCCTGAATTGCCTTCCTCTCAAAGCTGTGACCGCAGATAATTGCTACGGGGTCTGTCATCATCTTGTTGCAAAGTTCGCATATGAACGAACCAATTGGGTACTGCTGGTGGTAAGTAGAGGTTCCCTCGTCATCTGGTCTAGTAACAACTTCTGTAGTGTAGAGGAAGTCAATCAGTTGCGATAGCTGAAGTGCCTCTGCCTGCTTCTTTTGCGCTTCCATCTCTTCTTTCTCTTGCTTCAAAAGTTGCAGCTCATTTTGTACCAAGGATGCATTCGCCCTAGCACCAAGGGCATCTGCAATCTTCTCCAAAAGCTTTTGAGCATTCTCCCTATTCGTAGCATTTTGTGACATCGAATTCTCCATCTCTGAAGCAATTGATTCTGTTGCAGCTGCTGACCTGAACTCCATTGATTCCAGATTGTTGATGATCTGGTTAGTCATTGAATTCAAGTGCAGGGCCATATCAAGATTGACCAGCTGAAATGAGGAGATGGTATTAGCAATATCTTTAGCTACATCCTGCATCTGCAAGAGCATTGAGTGGGATTTAAGCAAGAGACGGAGGCGGCTTCCACATTTGTAATCCTTGATTATCTTGCTTGCTTTTTTCAACTGACGGTTCAACGTGGTCAGTTTAGCCTCTGTGGACTCTAAACCCAGCGCGTTTTCAACCTTCCGGGCATTCAACTTGTCGAGGAGAGTATTTAGCTCAGATATACTCCTGGAGAACTCCAGAAAGCTGTCCTTTTCAAACAACAGATCCTTCGTTTCGCTAACAAGCCCTGTGGCTTGAATTGCAACCTTATTCCATAGTTCCTGCAGCACTGCCACTCCTACATCCTCGATTCCGATATTGAAATCCATTGTATTCATTTTTAGTTGCTGGTAACATTAAGATGGACGTTCCAAGTTTCACTAGTTTCCTATGATGTCAGTCAATTTCATCAAAAATCCACTCAACTCCATTAGCATCCGGACCTGAAATCCTCCAAACAGCAAACAATTTGAAATTAAGAATTCTGAGACTAAATCTCAGTACCATTATTTGTTCTTTCATAGTCTGTCTTTGCTCAAGCATGATGTCTCTATCATATCTCAATTGCTAACATGATCACTTTTTTTCAGTATGTCGTCGATATCTGATTTTCCATGTCATAAATTGAGATTTGATTTATGATCACTTTGGCCAATTTTTCGTTATAACAAAACAAATGATATTCTAACCAATATGGCTATGCCTACATCTGTACTCAACTACGATGCTAAAGCAGAAATGCAGTGCATTGTAATTTGCAAAGCAACTCTAAGATCAATCATGGCTGTTGGGCAAGACCCAAAATCTACCTAAACTCGGTTAAAAACCAGACTCACAAGAATCAAAACTCTTCTGACAAATTATGTAAATGTTACTACAAGCAAAAGATAAAATTGACAAATTATGTCTTGAAAATAATTATCATTCAGCATTTATTTGCAATTAAACTTGATAAACCAAAGGAAACGAAATTAAAAGAAAAGAAGTCGCAAGTGAGTTCCTGACCTGTGGGAAAAGGAAGATGGAAGGTACAAGCTTCGAACTCTTAAGTTGCAGCATCCATGGAGGAGTTGAGTCAAGGAGCTGAGGATTTTGCAGGAAGTTAGGAAGAAGAAGAGGATTGAAAGTGTATAGGTGGGAAGGTCAAGCTGAAAGACATCTACAAAGTCCTCGTACCCTTCTTTTACTACGTCGTTCGTATGTGCGGTAAAGGTTCCCGGTTGAACTTTTCTCACGCTGCTCACTGACTGAGAAAGCTCACACAGGACAGGAGAGCTAACTTTATTTTATTTTATAATTTGGTTTTAGTGTTGAGGTCAAATCTTGTTGTAAGTCATAATACGGGCGAGAATGATTTTTATGGCACAAATACAGTCGTATTATCTTATGTCATGAGAGTTCTTCTACTGCACAAGGCACAACACATCAATTATAAAAAATAAATAAATAATCTGAAAAGTTTATCTTGACAAAATAATAATTTTTTTTTAAATAAACATTTACATTACATCAACATTGTCAAGAAAACAATAAAATCCACACAAAGCGAGGAGGAGAAGATACAAACTAAACTACCACCAAAATCAAACTTTATCTCGAGCAGTTTGACCAAAAAAATCTTGTGAAGAAAGCAATACAATTCACACAAGCAAGGAGGAAAAGATACAAACTAAACTATCACCAAAACCAAATTTCATCTCGAGTAGTGTGACCAAAAAACTCTCTCTCAAGGCAAGATCTCATACAAAATGTTTAAAAATCTCCGCCTAGGTATTAGACGGCTAGCTACTCTCCTAATTAATTCTTAGGCGTTTGGAAATTAAGAAATGAAGCCTAGACTTGCTTAGGCGACCACCTAGCTTGCTTAGGCGCCCGTCTGGTCTACTTAGGCGCCCGCCTGGTCTGCCTAGGCACCCGCCTAGGTCGCAAGTCTCACTTAGACAGAAGGTAAATAACTTTTATTTTGTTTTTTGTTCTAATACTTTTTAATCTATATATCATTCTACTTTGTAACTTATGTATTTAAGTAGAATTATGTATTTTTTAAGTATAAGCATACACTTATTGAAACGATATCTAATAAATTTACTTAAATCCGCCTAAACGGTAGGGCCTAATCTAAACTCCAAATAACCCACAAGCCTAAATCACGATAACTACAATCATCACCTGAAACAAATCCGCAGTTTAAACTCACTGCATCCAGCCATATAAAAGAATCATTTTCTGTTATCTGCGTTATTTGTTTGTAAGAGATAAATTACTAATTTAATATAAGGAACCGAGTATTCTAGCGATGAAAACGCAACAGAGGGTAAAAAGCATATGGGTTTAATGCAAAACCGAAAGCTAATAAGAAGTTAATTAAACAGTGATCAAAATATATAAGAATACGTGAAAGCGTGTGTATTATAAAACTAAATAATGAAAGGTGAGGACCGAAGACTGAAGACTTTAGACGGAGTCGCATTAGATGGTGGCCAGTGACTAGAAATTCCAACCGTGTTTGCGTCTCTCCCGTGGCAAAAAACTAAAGACTGATATGTTTCACAATCTGAATTCGTCATGCGTGACAAACTGGCCGGCTTGGCCATATCGTAGGAGACCAATGACATTGGATTAGGCATAGAAATAATTTTAAGGGTAAATTACACTTTCATACTTCAGGTTTGGGCTTTATTTCAATTCATTACAACATCTTTAAAACATTTCACTTTCATACCTTAAGTACTATTTTATTCAAAATAATACCTCCGTTACATTTTCCATCCATTGATCCGTTAAATGCTGACGTGGTTGCCACATATATGCCACGTGGCTGCCAAATGTCTGCCACGTGGCAAAAAAAAAAAAATTTTTAAATTTTTTTTTAAAAAAACCTGAATTTTTACAAAAAAAAAAAAAAGGATAAATTACACTTTCATACCTCATGTTTGGGGTCTATTTAAATTCCTTACAACATCTTTAAAACATTTCACTTTCATACCTTAAGTACTATTTTATTTCAAAATAATACCTCCATTACATTTTTCATCCATTGATCCATTAAATACTAACGTGGCTGCCACATGGCAAATAAAATTTTTTTTTTAGTTTTTTAAAAAAACCCTGAAAAAAAATTGTCCCTCCCCCCAGCGACCCACATATGCAGGAAGAAGAAGAAGAAGAAGAAGAAGAAGAAGAAGAAGAAGAAGAATACCTCCATTACATTTTTCATCCATTGATCCATTAAATACTAACGTGGCTGCCACATGGCAAATAAAATATATTTTTTAGTTTTTTTAAAAACCCTGAATATTCTCAACAAAAAAAAAAAAAAATTGAAACCCACATTTGCAAGAGGAAGAAGAGGGAGGAAGAAAAAAAAATTGTCCCTCCCCCAGCGAACCACATATGCAAGAAGAAGAAGAAGATATTTTTTTTATTTTTTTTAAAACCCTGAATTTTCTCAACAAAAAAAAATTGAAAGAAGAAGAAGAACAAGATTTTTTTTTTTTTTTTTTTTTTAAAAACCCTGAATTTTCTCAACAAAAAAAAAAAAAATTGAAACCCACATTTGCAAGAGGAAGAAGAGGGAGGAAGAAAAAAAAAATTGTCCCTCCCTCCAGCAACCCACAGGAAGAAGAAGATATTTTTTTTTTTTTTTTTAAAAACCCTGAATTTTCTCAACAAAAGAAAAAAAAAATTGAAACCCACATTTGCAAGAAGAGGGAGGAAGAAAAAAAAAATTATCCCTCCCCCAAGCGACCCACATATGCAGGAAGAAGAAGATATTTTTTTTATTTTTTTTAAAAACCCTGAATTTTCTCAACAAAAAAAAAAATTGAAACCCACATTTGCAAGAGGAAGAAGAGGGAGGAAGAAAAAAAAAAATTGTCCCTCCCCCCAGCAACCCACATATGCAGGAAGAAGAAGATATTTTTTTTATTTTTTTTAAAAACCCTGAATTTTCTCAACAAAAGAAAAAAAAAATAAATTGAAACCCACATTTGCAAGAAGAGGGAGGAAGAAAAAAAAAATTGTCCCTCCCCCCAGCGACCCACATATGCAGCAAGAAGAAGATTTTTTTTTTTTAAAAACCCTGAATTTTCTCAACAAAAAAAAAAAAAATTGAAACCCACATTTGCAACAAGAAGAAGAAGAAGAAAAGCCCTTCCCCCTGCCCAGTGACCCTTCTCCCGTCCCCCCCCCCCCCCCCCACGACCTTCCTCTATCTGCGATCTGGTGATTTTCAGTGTGGATAAGGAAGAGGGAAGAAGAAGGAAGAAAGAAGCGACCCACATATGCAGGAAGAAGAAGAAAAGCTCTTCCCCCTGCCCGGCGACCCTTCTCCCGTCCCCCCCCCCCCCCTCGCGACCCTCCTCCCTCCTCGATCTGGTGATTTTCAGTGTGGATAAGTTTTGAAAATAGTTTGAGTTTGGGATGATTTTTGGACTGGTTTTGTGGCAGATCCACCTAATCTCGAGTGAGATTTTTGGGGGTGGGTGATGGGGGATTTTTGGGAGGGGTGGCTCGGGTGGGATTTTGGGGTTTTTTTCTTTCTTTCTTCCTCCCTCCTCTTCTTCTTCTTCTTGTTGCAGATGTGGGTTGCTGGGGGGTGGGGGAGGGACACTTTTTTTTTTCTTTCTTCCTCCCTCTTCTTCTTCTTGCAAATGTGGGTTTGAAATTTTTTTTTTTGTTGAGAAAATTCAGGTATTTTAAAAAAATTAAAAAATTATTTTATTTGCCACGTGGCAGACATTTGGCAGCCATGTGGCATATATGTGGTAGTCACGTCAGCATTTAACGGATCAATGGATGGAAAATGTAAAGGAGGTATTATTTTGAAATAAAATAGTACTTAAGGTATGAAAGTGAAATGTTTTAAAGATGTTGTAAGGAATTGAAATAGACTCCAAACCTGAGGTATGAAAGTGTAATTTACCGTTTCTTTTTTTTTTGTAAAAATTCAGTTTTTTTTTTTTAAAATTAAAGTTTTTTTTTTTTAAAAATTTAAAAAAAAATTATTTGCCACATGGCAGACATTTGGCAGTCACGTGGCATATATGTGGCAGCCACGTCAGCATTTAACGGATCAATGGATGGAAAATGTAACGGAGGTATTATTTTGAAATAAAATAGTACTTAAGGTATGAAAGTGAAATGTTTTAAAGATGTTGTAAGGAATTGAAATAGAGTCAAACCTGAGGTATGAAAGTATAATTTACCCTAATTTTAAAGCTAGATTATATTATGAACTTGTCAAATTACTAGTTATAGCTTCTTCTTGTTTTTTTTGTTTCCTTCGGGAAATTGGCACAAAACAATCAATTTCCAAATCTCAGTTATTGAAAATTATTTGATTTCAGTATGCCGTTTATATTTGATCGTTATATCGTTAATCTTTGATTAATTTGTCGTCGGTATAATTTTAATTTCTTCAACAACTGGGATTAAATTTATGATTATTTTATTCAATTTCTCATAGTTTTTCCTTCAAGAAATTACTTTTATTGGTTTTTTTTCATACAGGTGAAGGCAAGTGATTCAAATAAAGGGCTTCGAGTATGGTGCATGGACAAATGTTCTTAACTATCAAGTTAGAAGCTTCTTGTTTCTATTACTTGCCAAACTAGCCCGTTCCTCGGTGGTTTCCCATATTTTGGACTGCTTGTATCCTTTGGGAAAATATTGGCTAGCCACATGACTCTCTGTGCCCAATTTATTTGAATGACACATGTTTTTTTTGACATATTTTATCTTTTTATTTTTATTTTTTAATTGAGAAAATAAGTTGAAGAGTTAACACTGTTAAGTGGGGTTCAAATGAATAGCCAAGTGTTAACAACTAAGATAGATCACAGAGAAGCCATAGAAGATTTGAACTCATTTTTTTAGCGTTAAACGTGTTATGCACGCTTAACTGCTCCATACAAGGGAGGTGGTCTTGTGTGTGATCGGCCACATATGCACTGCCTTCTTCCTACATAGTGGGATCAGGGCAAGCTCAGTTCGAGAAAAAAAAACAAATGGTTCCGTTTTGTTTGTGTGGCTGCACGGTCACGTGCTCCGTCAGTCCGTCGTGCACCAAAATTTCTCCTTACAAAAAAATAACTCACCAGGCTAACTAAACCAAGCCAAACCATTTGAACATTACACTCTCAAAGAAGCTCAAATTCTTGCAATATAAAGAGCATAACCATTACAATTTCATCAAGGCACCCTTACTTTTGGCCCATCACAAAACAAAACAAGTTGATCAAAAAAAAAAAAAGAAAAAAAAAACCACACTTCAAGATCAGATGGATTTACTAAACCAAGTCAGTAGAAATCGGCAGAGGATGAACCCAAATCAAACCCATCAATACCCGCATCCGAGACAGGTGGCATGCTCCCAAACAATGGGCTGTGCTGCACAAACTCGTTCGAGTCAAAGCCCACATAGGACCCACTCACCAATGAGTCCAGCCCATTGTTCATCGTGGGCTCTGAAAAACCGTAAAAGCCCGACTCATTCCAAACTCCGTCCGAGCTCATAATGCCTTCAGGCCCATAACAATTGGAGGAGGAGACACAAGGAGGCAAAGGTGGTAGCTCATGAGTGTGAGATTGAGACTGATACCCGGATTCATCAGCAACAACGTCGGAAGTGGGTCCATAAGACCCATTTCCGAACTCTGTTGATGAACCCCCAGAGAATGAGTAGGCATCAAATGGGTCCTGATGAGTGAAGAAGGGCTGCTGGGTGTGTGTTTGAGACTGGGAGTGGGTTTGGGGAAGTGGGGTGGTGAAGAACGCTGACATGTCGCGTTGCGATTCGTCGGGTGAGATAATGGAGGTGACAGACGAGCCATGTGGCATGTCTGAATAGACAAAGTTGGTTCGGGCCTTGGAACCGCGCATGGAGCGAGCGGCTCGGTCGTAGGCCAAGGCGGCCTCCTCCGCCGTATCGAAGGTTCCGAGCCAATGCCTCTCTTTGGTCGAAGGGTCTCGTATCTCAGCCGCATATCTGCCCCACGGCCTTCTCCTCACTCCAAGAAACCTAGTCTCCTGCTGGGTTTGTGGTTGCTGGGTTTGTTGCTGTTGTTGCTTTCTTTTGGTTTTTGATGGAGATGATGGTGAGTTGTTTGATTTAGAAGGTGAGTTGGTGAAGAAGTCCATGGATTTTGATTGAAAAACAAAACAAAAAAAGAAAAAAGCGTTTCTATAAATTTCTCTGTGAGATAATGCTTTGGATAGAGATTGTCAGTGATGACTACTAGAATTTTTAGAGAAGGGAATGATTGTAGGCTTCTTGGGTTTTCGTCCGTTGCATGTTGGGGTGTTTAAATAAGGGAGATTATTATGTAATTAATTAATTAATATTGATAATATAGTAATGTTGTATTATAGTGATTTTTTGGTGTAACTGGAACACCGCCGCGTGATTTTGTAGTTTCGCTTAAATTATAACAGATAATACTGGGGAGACTAAATTTTTTAAACCAAATTGCAAATGAAATGATGTGTTACTAATAAAAAACAAGCACGTTAATCAACACTTAATTAATAATTCACACATCTACAACGATATCATTTGATTTAAAAAATTTGATCTTCCTAGCATTACTCAATTTTAACATATGTTTATTTTATCAAATACTCTAAAAGTGAAACGTATTAAACAAGTCGTCTTCCTATGTTATAATACGTAAAATGATAACTCTCCGTGACAATGTTTTCTTTGAACATAAAAATTTCTCCTTATATTAACAGAGTTGCCCATAAACCAAATAAGTTGTCAAATGATGAGCAATCTTAATTCTCACACTCACGCATGCTAATCATCATCAGAAATTTTGGGTCCATCTTTTTCATGACTGACATCATGTAATTTCTGCCACAAAGCACATCATCCATGGCTGAGGCCCGAGGGCACCCTGGAGAGTGTTGTTCTCTCTGCTGCTGACAGCAACTTCATGAATCCGTTGCTAATTTATTTGTTAAAATCTAGTTTATTTAAACAAAACCCTAATTAAATCACCGCGGAACCTTTGCAATATATGCCTTAGATTTCCGATTGATTGAATAAGTACTTAATAATACATTTTCTATCTTGTTTATTTGGCATGCATGATTAGCAACTTATGGCCATTATTATCCTTGTGTGCTGATTCATGTAACTTGTTGCAAGTTTATGTTCTTAATAATTAGGAATATTTTTTCAATTGGATTAAATATTATAATGCAGTACTCCCGAAGTTCTTAATATCATATCTAACCTAAAGTTTGCTCGCATGTGCCTTAGGAAGGAGGGAGGGAGGGAGAGGGAGAGAGAGAGAGAGAGAGAGAGAGAGAGAGAGAGTCTGACTTGAATGTATGATCAACTACTAATCATGGACTCTATTGCAGTAATCAAATTACTTTGAATTATGAGCATGCACGCCTGAGAAGAAGTTTTATATATCCAAACCCAAAAGCTTTGTAAAAGGAGTAACCTGCAACATATGATTGCTCAATACATCTCAAATCTCTAATTATCATTCCCATGATCATTCAATTGTCAGTACCCCATCATTGATCATCCCAATGCAATTAGCAAATCACCATTTTAATACCACCTTTATCTTTTTGAGCATGAGAAATGCTAAGGAGACTTTCTTACTCTCAAAGTAAGAGACTCTCTATAGACTCTCTGCCACATTACAGTTTAATGTCAATTATCGTGTCCACATTATAAAACAATGTGCCAAAAATTTGAGGTGGCAGAGAGTATATAAAAAGTCTCACTTTTCAAAGAATCTCCTTAGCATTTCTCTTTCGAGCATATATACTAGAACATCCCCAAGATTTTCTTTCTTTTCATTTCACTTTTAACTAAAATGGACATAAATTGTCAAACTATATGAAAAAAGTATATTTTGAAATTTCTTTTTGACCCGCTAGATCGTTTGGAATCAATCACATCCATAATGCAAATTTTTATTTGAACGTGCAGTTTAAATTTACAGTCTAATGAAATGTTATTACGCGACAAATGATATTATTGTCCTATACATACGTAGATAAGTATAAATAATATTCACATAACAATTGCAAAAGGGGTCATGTTACTCTATACATTGCATATGGAGACTTTTACGTACAAGCAACAACACAGGGAATATAATTATCTCAGCCACGTGCATCCAATTTGAGCTTATAATATAATGATATGTTCCACACCTTCTTTCCCAACTTTTCAAACCAAAGTTTTTGTTTTATAATTCGTTTAATTACATGGCAATGGCTTTTTTCTCTTATATTTTGGTGAGTTTTGGAGCATCCTTCGTTGCTCATGAATATGAACACGCAGATAGACCTCCATTGAAGGAAAGCCATGTTGGGTTGCATGTGAGAGGGACACAAAGGGCATAGCTTTTTGAAGAAAAACAATCACTAGGAAAGACCTACGTAATAGAAAAAGATCGAGAGAAAACTTGACCTATTGGGACCCATTTTCTTGGCCTTTCGGTACACAGTACATGCATATCTAATTACTTTAGATATTTAGGTTAACTAGTGCTTTGTTATTTTAACTGGAATCCGATTTAAGACCAATTTATTGGATTATGGATAACGAAAACAAGAAAGAAAAAGTACTAAGATGGCAATACCTTAATGAAGACATTAGTCAGCTTAATCTAAATTAATGATGGTGGCAGTTCAGATCCACATATCTTAGTCTTCTGTCTTATCCTTCCAAATATTTTTCTCTTACAAGTTCTTGTAACTTGTGCTAATTGTGAATTGGTAATTATCAACTTAATCCCAAATTGGTGCATGCCTCATGGTTGGCCATTGTGTGAAACCATATGCTAAGAAAAAATTTTGTTGGAGATTTTGACTCGATGGAAGGAAAAAAGAGTGTTTCACACCAAAATTACAAAGTGTGACTTTCCTCTTAAAGAGATCAACAATCAAATCCAGATTCTTCAAACCGAACAATCTTCTTTCTAACAATGAACCAAGTCACCCTGATCATATAGAAACTGTCTTTCATGGGAAATGCATAATATATTTGATACCCCTGGATCTCTTCATTTATCGTTGATTGATTTTTTATGTGATATTTTAAAAATATTTTATCACAATACAGATTCACACTTTAAATTTTAATGTCAAACTCAACAGTCACAAACGTGTTTGCACGTCACTCAATGGGATTTGGGAAACAATCTTTTGACGTTCACGTGTGCATGTTCACTCTCATGGGAATCATATTGCTACCCTATTGCAAAAGTGGAACCTATATACTGTGTAAAAATTGGAGGGAGCCAAGGTCACAAATAGGTCAAACATTTGCATCCATTTTAAAAGAGGGACAACTAACTATAAACTTAGGGCAACAAGCACGCAAGTTGAAATAAAGATTGAGGTGGGTTCTTAACACGTTTGATTTTATCTTTGTCTGAAAAAAAACTAATGTAAATTTGTCTTTCCAATTTATCATCGGGTTACACCTACATATCATTATCAATGCCCAAGACAACCAAAATGGCCTTTCGAGTGACCATATAATCTAACATGGCGAACCCTTTCAAAATTAAAATATGGCTAGTATATGATATGATATCTAGCATATAGTCCAATCTACCTTCCAAATATTGCAAAATAAAGGTTATACCTAATTAACTACCATCAAGAAAGTGGAAAGATAGCATCATGTATAGAGGCCGTTCTTGATTCCTGGACACAGATTTCTGAATTTAGGCCAAACAAGGCTTTATGCCGATTGATCACCATTATTCTATAAGATGGTATTCTTTTTAGACATTTGGCAATATTATTATGGTGCATTTTTTGACTGAGATATTGGTCTCTCTTTGACTCATGACTGACACAACCAACTATATATCGTTCCTACTTCCTAGCTTCCATTTTATTTAAACAATTCTGAAAAAAAAAATATAGAAAGAGAGATTCTCAAGAAGCACCTTCTCAATTCGAATCGATGGTTTTGTGATGACAAATTTTATAGGTTAGTCAGTATCTGCAATCATATGCTAAATGGTCTTAAATCAATAAAATATAGTGCATCGTTTTCTTAAGCATTTGAGTGGCATGGCCAACCCATGTGCTTCCTCTATACATAATATACTGTTGACAAGCAATTCTTGATCGTATATAAATTAAATTGTGTGGAACTTATATCTTATATGGTTAAGAGTATTTATTTTGTTTAAAACGTCAGTGTTCGAACAAATATAAATTTGATAAAAATTTAAAAAAAATTGTTTTATTCTAAACAACTCATAAAATCTGATGAAAAAAAAATCATTTTGTTCTAAAAACAACGAATAAAATCTGACATTTTTTACATTATGCATGGGTAGATTGTTAATCTGTTGAGTATATACTTTCAACTTCAAGTGAGAATAAAATAGCCAACTAGGGTTAGAGTGTCCAAAGTGTGTGAGTGCAATTTTAATAAATCTCTAATCTTAATTAACCTCTTGGTATAAGAAAACAGAAAAAAGAAAACAAGGAGGTTTATATAATGGTGGGTGGCGTTAAGAACTAATTAGTAGGTGAATAGTGGTTTCCTGGGGGAAGAAAATTAAGTGTCAAAAGTCAAAAAAACTCGAATAAAGGCCAAGGTGGATTTGTGAATCCCATGAATCTCCAATTTCAAGGCACAAATAAAACAGATATATGTGAGTGAAAAGATGTGTTGGAAAGAAAGGTGTAGAGAGTCAAAGGAACCCTCCCCGTGTTACATGGAACAAAAGTGTAAATCAAATTAAGGGTTTGATAAAGGTGGCAGTTCAACAATCCAGACAACTAGGACAAAGTTGAGTTAGGCACACAAACAAGGTCCCTTGATCCTTTCCCATTTGGTCATATTCATATATATTCTTCAATTCATTTTGTGAGACTTTTATGTGTTATGGCTACATCGTCATATAATGTTATTAATATGATTGTCTTAACATACGTATTAGGTCGCTGATATGTGTATATTATCAACTTTGTTATTTATTCATATTTAATAAGATTAATAACTATGTTAAGATACGACAGTCACGAAAGGTCATTTAATCACTTGTTACTTTCTCACGTTCGTATATATTTTTTATGTTTGTTTCAAGAGATTTTTCAGTGTTATTATCACAATGCCACATGTTATTACTAATTCGCTCATGTTAAAACACTTACGTACAAAGTCCTTAAATAAGACTATTATAAAAATGTGACGGTCAAACTAAAAACTTCTAATTGCAACTTGCTCTCTAGCTAAGTTAAAGTCATCTACAGTGAAGCAGAAGATCTCTGTCAATGCACGAGTTCACATAGTCGTCTCAGAAAATTGAGATACCGAAAGGGAAAAGTACAAAGTTGATCAAACCCCACGGCCTTTGGAATTAAACTTAAACTAACCAGGAAGATTAATTAAGGTATTTTTCTTTGAAGGGTGAATGTTTTTGTATTTTGCTCTAGCATTTGTGCAAGGATTCAGGGTTTCGAGGGAGCGTATGGATGTTTGAATTTTTCTTGTCGTGTTTGAAGATCATTCCGGACTTTGAGATATTTTTGGCTCTTTTCTGTTTTGCTCGTTTTATTCATTGTGAATTTGTGATGAGATAAAACTGTTTATGTTCAAGTATTTAGTGTCAAGATTTTAGAGAGACGGCTACCGGAAGCACTACTAATTACACTAGAATTGTTCTTTTAACTTGTAGTTTATCACTTCACAGCAGGACAGTTATGGAAGTTTTATTCTAAAAAGCTTCTAAGTTATGAGAATTAGAACTACACAATATACGTCGCATAAAATATTTGCCGATTCTCTAATATAGAAGTTTTGCATTCTCCAAACATTAAACAGTATTTCTTGTAAACAAAATTTTAAATGATGAACAAGTACATAATTTAAGGGTTCTCAACTGTGCACTCCACCAAATCTTGATTTGATTACAGGCTTGTACAAATGAGGAAATCTAAACAGACTTAGTTAAAAATAAACATAATTACTGGAAAAAATACAAAAATTTAAGACTAGAGAAAATTGCTACAGATGGGAAATTTCAGTACAAGGGATTTTTACATGACTTGTGATCATTGATCAACCCTTGTACAGTTCATTTACTGCATGAATTTTTAAACTGCAAGCTGCTGGATGCTGGGATGATTAGCAAAGGACGTTGACGATGATGACATTGGATGTTCTGATCCAATTTCTGAGATTGGCCTCAAAGGAAGTTCGTCCAGTTCTTTCCTTGTGTCATTTTCCCTGGTCTCCGAGAGAGCTGTTGTAAATTTTCGTAGCGCTTCTCGCATCCAGTCATAACGACAGGATCTGAATGCTTCTTCTATTGTGAGCTGAAAAATGGTTACAACCAACAAATTATATCAAGTCCTCATTTAAGATCGCGCCAAAGCTCGGAGTTTGAAAGCTAAGATGGTTAAAATTTATAGTGCTTGTTTCAACTAGTTCCCAGCATTTTATCTGCTGGCCCAAAAGTTTGCAACAGTGTACAGAACTCACCCATTTCCTTCCATAGTTAGCCTGCTCGGGCCAGGAATCGAGTTCCTCAGTCACCTCCATTGCAAACATGAAACCTTTACAACCTCCTTGCAGACTGCAGCTCTTCTGTTTGCTCTTGCTTCTAAACTCCCAAGATCCCAGTGGATTGTCCTGAAGCAAATATGAAATTTATTTATTTACTTGAGTTTCATAGTCTGAATTAAGTTGGTCATGTTTTATGTAGTGAAGCATGACCAGTCTCAGTGTTATGCATGAGGCACTGTAATCACATTAAACATGTACCAACGAAAATCGGGTAAAACCACGAAAACAGATTTCCAAAACTACTGACACATCAAGTGAGAATCCCTTACAACAATAGGTTACATGAGAGAATATGTGAGGCAGAAAACTCCTAAATTAGATGTCCAGGTACAATTTCTATTGCATTTAAAAATTAAAGTGCCAAGGTGGCCGTGCCTGTTACCAAGCAGGGAAGGGAAACCTACACCAAGAACTCCCTTCACTCCGGCTTCCTCTAAGGCCTCGCGACAGGCAGCTTCGCTCATGGTTTCGTCATCCTCCCATCCACCCTGATCATGAAAGAAGGTGTTGCTATGCTTAATGTTTGACCAAAGTAGAGCCTTTATGTATTGAAAAAATAAAGCAAGAAGATATATACCTTTGGAAACACAAGATCGTCCCGACTTGGAGAAGAAATCATGAGAACAAGCAATTTTTGCCCTATACTGCCATTGCAACTGCCATCACTCCTTTCAAACCTATAAGGAATACACCTATTTTTTACACGACATAGAAAGTTAAAACCAGAACTCCCTCAAAACCAAAAACTTCCAGATTAATGTGAGATGAATTAGCTGGTTGAAAAGGATATACAGAAGGGAAATGTTATAGAAGTTCTCGATAAACCCTCAGAGAGAGAGAGACAGAGAGGGCAGGGGGGGATGTGCTCAGGGAAGAACATCATCGATAGATAATAACAGATAGGATACCCTACACAGAAAGGATTAGGGCCAATCCAAAGAACCAACGCGTTATTATGACATGTTATACATACTGAACCATAATTGCCATATGAACCTTCCATGATTTTCCTACATTTACAAACAATAAGGTTTGATCTTAAGAGTCCAATAGCTCCCACACACTCTTCTAGCTAAGTAGCTTAAGTTCAGGCTAATCAGTAAGAGGGTGGTATCCATTTAAGCAGATTTAAATAGTATGAGAGGATATATCTGGTTGAAGGAGAAATGCAGAATGAGGAAAAAAATGCCCCCATAAAACCTAGAGAGTGAGGAGGATTAGTAAGCCCCCATGAAACCTAGAGAGTGAGAAGGAGTAGTTCTGAAGGAAGAACAATATCAACTACGTACAGATAGGATATCCAGCGCAAAATAAGCGATAGGACCAAAACAAAGAATAAACTAGTTATGATGACATGATGTACCTACTGAATATGAAGCTTCCATGATTTAACGACATTTTCACGAACAAAATGTTTTGATCATGAAATTACAAGTCCATTCACTCGCAGACTCTACCTACCTAAGTACTTATTTCCCGGTAATCAACAAGAGGAGGGTATCAATGTAAAGATTTACATCATTTTCCTGCCTTATTCATGACGACTCTTAAGTTTACTCGTGTTATGGTTTCTACTAGATCAGTTATGCTGCAAGCGAAACATTGTAAATTTTTGTAGCATTTTCCTGCATTATTATTCATGAAGACTAAACTAATAGTTGACGATCATATTTATAAGCATAAGTTTTGTTCTTAATACGTAATTATGATAGTCTCGAGGAGAGACTAAATCCTCCTCTTAAGAGGAGATAAACAGTTACCAGTCTGAGTTATGCAATATTGCAAGCATAATATTGTCAATCACGGATATCAAAACAAGAGAACCGCACAAAACATTAGTTAGAAAGCTTTTCAGTTTTACACTTGCTATAATGTCAACGCAAGATGAAGTGAAAGCCTGCTAAAGTTCGACTCATTACTCAACTGATACAAACAAACAATTGAGATGCAAAGATAGCTAAAGAGACATAGGCATAAAGACGATAAAGTTCTTAAATTGCTACGTCTTCCTTGGCCGATATCAACAATTGATGTGTCTAAGCCTTATAGGTCTTATCCGACGATTACGAGAGAAAATGTTATTTAAAGTCTTGATTAGAAAATAACTTTACTATGAATGTGATATGCTTATTAACTCACATTAGAGAACACTTCAACCGTGGAATAACTAAAAGGGAAATTTTCAATAATTAGTGTGAAGTGTGAACATAACTGAATGGAATATAGACCCATGAGCTATCAAAAGGCAATTTTTAGGTCCAGCTTTGGCAACTCAACCCTTGGCCATTAGCAATTTTGGACCCTTTGGCAACTTGTTAAAACAAAACATTGGGACCCAGAGATAAGCTTTTGTCACCTCAATCCTACCTACTGTGCAAGGTTTTTTTCCACACACACAGATAAAAATCATTTGAGACATAACTAACACATGATGCTAAAACATCAAGAAATTATCATAAAACGAGTGCTGGCAAGGCTTCAATTCTTCATACTCTCAGTAAACAGTAAAACACTTGCTTCCTTCGATCGAAAGAGAACAAAGGAAACAATCTATGACCAAAAACAAAGTGGTGATAGAAGTGCTCACCCCGAAACAAGCCTCAAATGACCGTCGTAGCGCTGCCTCTGCCGCCCTGTTCTTGCCGTTAGATAAGACATGATAGTAACCTGCAGACCAAGAAAACAACCCTAACAATATCTACAATTGGGGGACTTGTTCATCAGGGTTTGCTGGAGTTTCTGAGTTTGTATGATTTACATATGTAGAGCATACGAAGAACACCGAAAAACTAAGGTCCCGGAGAAAAAATGAGAGAGCAGGATGACCCTCATAGCTCTTTAAATTTAAATGGATAAGAGGAGAGAGAGAGAGAGAGAGGAAGAAAAAATGGAGAGTCAATAAGGGCGACGGTGACGATGAATCTAGTAACAAATTGTATGTTGTTTGAACAGATGAAATTTGGCTTCCTCTGTTTGCTGCTCCTTCACAGAAATTGCTGCTTACACAATATTTTCTGCAGGGGAGAGAGAGAGAGAGAGAGAGAGAGAGAGAGCCATATATAAATGTTTCCGCGGGAAGACCAAATCAACGCTCATCACTTGAATATGTAAACGTCAAACTCATAGCGTGACATGGGGTCTTGAACTTTTGTGAACAGACGATATTCTAGACTACTCGAGTTTAGCAAAAGAGAATTCGTACTCAAGTGCTAGAGAGCTAGAATCTTATGCTAACCAACTAGCCTAACCCCGATCAACGGAAGTATAATTCAATCAATAAACAGAGATGGAAGTCTAGTGTTTCACATTTGCAGGCCTAGAATTCTAGTTGAACATATTATTTGTTTCATACTTTGTGCTTGTTTTCCTACAATGTCGGCAGTATCGATGACAGGCCTTGCTGTTTTCAACAACAAAAAAAAAAGATCAAAACAAAAAAAGAAGCATGGGGGAAACTCAGTCCCTCTCAAAGATATATGAAGATTCAGGTACATGCAAATTTTCAATTAAAATTTAATATTAGGGTTGGGATAGAGCCCCACCAATAATTGGCCGACCAAATTGCACATCACTGTCGTGCACCGGTATCATCTCCTAATTCAGATTTACACGAGAAATGTTGAAAATTATTTGCACCCATCTCACGTTGCGTAAAATTGTTGAGCACGCTTTGAACTTAAGATTTGAAATCACTGCTTATGTACATGTGTTATCCATCAAATATTTGTCAACATCAATAAACCACAAAGCTGCTATCAAATGTGAGGTGCAAGTGCAACTGAAGAAGTCTATGAGCTCGTTTCGAAGTGCTTTTTAAAATGATTGAAAACAATTTTGGTGAAACTTTTGAAGCTAATTATTAGTAAAAATGCAAGTAAATTATTAAAAAACGCTTCCAGTTCTTTAGAAACCCAATTTTTTTTTTTAAAATGATTTCAATCATTTTAAAAACTTCTCAAATGAACACCGTAATATTCTATATTCCAAAGGACTAGAAATTGTACTTTGTGACTTGTTTATTGGGTATGATTGCAAGATAGAAATTAGTGGGGTCTCTAGAAGTAATTAAGCCGCATGAATTATTGGGAGAAAAGTGTCACAACATTACAAAGGAAAAGCCAAAACCGTTTACTTGGGGTCAACGCTCTCACCATCGAACACCGTCTTAATTCTAAACCTGCTAAAAACTAATGCGAGAGATAAGATCGTTGATGATAGACAAACGTGGCGTCAATCGTCCATCCACAGATTCAAAAAACTTTTCACTGTAATCTTGTATTACTAAATATGTTATGAGACAAACAGTATTACGGAATACAACCGTTGATGAAACACGATTCATGACACGCGACCGTTAACTGATGTGAATCCCACAACGAACCGAGACGATATAGAACAACAATGAATAGTTCAGCAGCGGTCATTGATGAAATGGTGCTTTACATCAAAGCACCTCAACCACTTTAACCCCATTGTCCCCACCGCGCAACAACCGTTGAAGGCAGCACAGAACATTTATCTTGTTTTGTGGAAAAGACCAAAGACGGTCACATCACAAAGCACCAGGCAATGGCATGCACAAAAGAGAGGGGCCTAAGTTTAGGTAAAGCACATCTGGGCTTTTTTGCCTTGGATTGAAAAGACTTTCATATGCTACGACCCAAAAAACATAATTCTACGGGCCTAATTATTAACAAGCCTTACGGGAACCCAGCAAAATAAATACACAAGAATTGGCAAGGGAGGGAAAGGTGTAGGGAATGCTTGCGAAAGGATGCCGACGGTTTCCCCTTCCACGACCAGACTTCCCCAGCTGGGCTCAAAACCCAGAGCTTTCCCAAAAAGGGATGGTGGAAGGAGATAATGCTTCCCCAAGAATACACAAACTGCGGTTCCACAGCTAGGGTTGAAACGCAATCAACCACTCTAGAACTAGCAGATGATGCATTTTTGACTGGTCAGATCATGCTCCTGCAATTGAGCATAGACGACTCAATAACCAACCAGAACCACAATCACAAACACAATGGTTACCATTTCCCCTCACCCTTGTACTTTTATGCGCAAACGGAAGCGAATTCTAACAAAGTACCAATATCAACGTCGTAGGTGAAAACTAAAACAAACAATCTCAAACTAACAAAAGAGATTTATGTGGATTTATGTGGTTCAGCGTAAAGCCTACATCCACGAGCGAAGCACGAGGAGGAATTTCACTAAACAAACAGAGATTACAAAAGAGTGTTTAAACTCTCACAACCCAAATCCCACAAATTACAAACCCTGAACCAAACAAGTAGAGAACCCAAAACTAATGGAGAAGATTCTCCCAAATTGCTCTCTAACTCACAAACTCACAATTTGACTCACACCAAATTGTCACACGAATAAGCCATACACTCATGATTCCAAATGGTGACCTCCACCCCAAAACCCAAACCCAATTAGAGAAAACTCTAAGCCATGGTGAGGCACACAAAATACACTAACCCTAAGCTCCTATTTATAGTGCATAGGACTTAGGTTAAAATAAGAATCATAATAGGAAGTAAATCCAAATCCTAATCAAATAGGTAATTAACAAAATCTCTCCACCAAGGAAACCAACTAAGAAGTCAAAATGACACCAAAACCAAATAGGTAACACAAACTTAATTCTTTGCATCATCCTAATTTTGAGCCGTAAAACCCAACACCCTCCCCCTCCCCCTCCCCCTCCCCCTCCGACTAGGTCTCCTCTACCACCCACCATGGTGGCCGAAGACAATATTGAACCGCTCAAGAAATATTAGACAGTAATTATATACTGCATGCAACCGAGCTGTAGAGACTTCAAACTCCATTCTGATATGCCTAATCTAGTTACATGCATGATAAAAGTTGAACTCAAGAGTTTGAACCCATGTCACCTACCTTTAACTCATAGGCCTTATTTGAACCCAACAGTCCTATCAAATTATCCCACAAAGCAATGGCGATATGAGCCTTAACGGATATATAAATACTGCCCTAAAACAGAGTAATTAAACAATCATAACACCCCCTATACATCTCTAAAACTGTGTCCACAGAGAGAGATGCACACAGAGCACCACCAATGCTCAATAGACGTAAAACACAGGCCTAAAAAGCATGAAAATAACTACTTCAATGATATGAGATGATCGTTAAATCCTTTTAAGGTATAAAAGAGATAAAAGAATACATTATAACAGACAAACACGAAATTCACAGGGCTGTGTTATAAAACAGCAATAGCAAACAAGCAAATAATAAATATCAAATAAAAAAAACACAAAAAAACTTCATCATTAATATATAATCTCAAGATGTAATTGATACCTCATAATGTCAAACAGCAAACTCAATTAAAACAGAATCAAAATGCAGCACTGTCATACTAAGTCCAGAACGATCCTAACAAAATTAAATATCGGAACCCAAACCTAGATAACTTGACAATAACAACAGCACCCATTTCTTTTCCTCCACGAGATGAACCTTCAAAAGGCCTGCTTTCAAATAAACTAAGATGAGTCAAAAGTGGTCTTGGCAGGATCATCAGTCCCCCTTCCTCCTGAAAGAGCAACCTTCAGTGAGCCTGGCACGACCACCAGTAGGCTGGCACAGCACAGTCTGGCAGTTCCCGCACACCACAACTGTTTGAGAGTGACTGAACACAGTGGTTCTGCAATAACATTTTCCATTACATTCACTTCTAAACAACAAATAAATACTCTTATCTCCTAATTTTGGACATAATTTAATGAATACTTTAAACGGAAACTGCAAAAAAGGATAAACACTTACATGTTGAAGCACCCCTGGCACTTGACATCCTATTCAAGTGCAAAACAATCAGAATTAGTACTATCCCACTTAAGCATTCAAAACTAAACAACCTAAATACGAAACCCAAAAAAGCGTAAGCATCCATCGATTAATATCCATACCATAAAGAAAGAGTTGGGGGTCTGCACGAGCCTCTTGAGCTTGTGCTTCCTCTTCTCAAGCTCAGCTGGTGGATGGAGCAAATCGATATCGTTCTGAAGCACCTGTTAACAAGAAGCAACCAAACATCCATTACAACACAACCCATTTCTCAAATCATTAACTTATTTCTATTTTCTCTAATTTCACTAATAATTTTATCAAGACAGAATCATGTCGAACCATTTTCCCGGGAAAACAAACAGTGGTTATGTACTGTGCTCAAACCCTAACCCTAATTTTTAGAACGACGCAAAATAAAATAAGCGGAGTTCGATCCTCTATCCTAACAGATATCCATTGGGTTCATGTTTCAAGTATATATAAACAGATATAGACATAGCTGCGTTCTAAGGTACCGGAAAAGAAGAAAACGATGGAGAGTTACAGATCCGAAAAGAGGAAGGTCGGCTGGGCTTACCATCTTGATTGAAAACAAAAATCGTAGAAAACGGCGGCGACCGCGAATGGAGGACTCTAGGGAGCGAGAGAGCTTGCAACGATGGCTGGTGAGAGAGGAGATTTAGGGTTTATAGTTAAGGGCGAATATAAATGAATGGCTGAATGATTCTGGCCCTTGGATCTGCAGCAAGTTCGATCTTAGCCTTTCACTAGTATTGTCGTCCTTTGCGTCGAAGTTTCTATTTCATTTTGGGCCTCTAAAATTTTTGTCACCTTTGTGAATAATGGGCTTATTTTTGTCCAATTTTGTGCCATTGGTCCAATCCAAAGCATTCAAAGCTTATTTTTTATGAAAAACTAATGAAAATAACTTGAAAATTTTGAATTTTAACGATAATGACAAAATAAAGGGTAAAGTGAATAGTATCAGGATTGACTTTTTAGTGTAAAAATGTGGTTTTTCGTTAAAATGAACAATACCGGAAGTTTTTCATTAAAGTTCCTATTTTTTAAATAAATCGGTCGCTAAGCACTTTGTGGCAATTTTATACATGGGTATAAAAGTCTCTTTATTTTAAATAAAAGTGGTTATGATTTTTAAATACAATTAATTTGTGCCAAGAAGATATTATCTATATACTAAAACTCGGTGAAAAACATTGTTTACGAGCAGTGTAATGACTTAAATGCCCCTTGGTGTCTTCTTTGTTTCCTGTGGTCTTACTTGCTTGGTATAGTGAGATGACGCTTTTGCCCATGTTTGCCACGCGTCGGTCATCATTCAATCGTATCCTTTGCCTGGGTGTTCTAGATATTTTCTTCTGTTTGGGCTCCTTTCCTTCACAGATGTATGCTTTTGTTACTCTCCATCGTGGTCTCTCTTGCTCTCAAATGTTTTGTCCTTTTTTTCTCGCAAAATCCAACCAAAGCAAACACAGTTCTTTGCTTTTTTTTTTTTTTAGATGTTTGCACCCTCCATCTTATGAGGAGTGGTTGATTTTTTTGGAACCTCTTCAAAGCTAGGTTTGTCAGCGTTTGTGCAAACCACTGGTCGTTGTATCGATCTTGCGATCCTTGCCGAAAAAAGCTTACACTTCAATTCTATTTTACTTTCTGACGGCAGAATTGGGATCGGACTTGAAGAGTTTTGTGTGTTTACCCTTTTCAAGGTACGGTCTTCATCAATCTCAGATTTTAATGTGTTTCTGAATTTTATTTCATTTTGGATTTGTTAATTTATCTTTTTATGCATCCGAATATGTGATTTGGTGTTTTAGATTGGATTTTTGTGGTTTGAGTTTGTGGGTTTTTTTTTTGTGCCTGAGAAAATGTCATCCAATGGTTTGATTGAACATTTTTCCTGTTTCTATTGCAACTTAGCTGTCTTTATACCCCTTTGTGAGACTTTCTTTTGTCTTTTTTTTTTTTTTTTCCTTTTCTCTGTGCAGCTTTTGTAAGATTGAAGTATTCGTTTTCAATTTGAGATTGAATTAAAGTGTTTAGAATTTGATTGAACAAAATTTGGTTTGGTTTCATGACATTTAAGTGTTTGATATCTACTGCTTGACCATTAGATGAAATGGAAATTTATGTGTTAGGTTGTTTGTTTCTTGACTTATTAATTGTTCATTATAGTATTATTGTTGCTTTATATATCTTATTTATAACTATGTTTTTTTTTATTGCAGATAATTACCGCAGTAATTTTTATAAGCTATAAAGTGTTTTTGCTCGAATTGGAAAAAAATAAAATAAAAAAGGGTAAGTCATGCTGACAAGTAGTGTAAAATTTAGGATTTACAAATTTTTATTAATCATATCGATAATTTATATATATAAATGTGTTTTGGTGTTTGCATTATGCTTTAAATTATGTGTTGTATCAATTGTCTTCCTCTGTTCAAACAGTATTTGGATTTATGTCTTTTGTAGTATGGTTAATTTTTTTTTCTTTTTGTGTTAGAAATTAGAAACAGAGGTTAAAACATGTTTCATGGTGGCTAGATAATTTCGTTAGTTCACAATTTAATAAATTTTTTGTTCAAGAATATTTATATTGGTTTTATTAAATAAGGCCTCTTGCTCTTATATTTATAATAATGTTAAAGCCAATTTAATTTTCTAAACTAATAACAAGGAATAATATTTTTTGTTACAGAGTTTAAAGAAGCTGGGGGTTTTTGTATTTTTCACAGTTTGTTTCTAGGTTGCAAAGCATTTTATGCTCAAAATTTTAATAATTATTTAATTCAAAGTTTTGATATGTAGTTTTGTTTTGTTTTTTTTTTTATAATTGGAGTTGAGTTTGGTGTTCTCTGTGTTTGATTATACTGGAATGAAACTTTTAATTTATAGTTTTATTTAGGTTTGATGTAGTTATGTTGTTTTAGTATAAAAAAATGCACTTTTTTTTTCTAAATCTATTTTGCAGATATTTCTTTTTAAATTGGTGTAACAGTTTTGTTCACATCGTGTCTAAAAGGTTAATAAACGCTATAACAAGTGATTCTATAGGGCAAGAACACAATACTGTCGATAATGAATATAATCTATATATTCAGCAGCCTACAAAAGTGTGTAGAACCAGCTATTTACAAAATTGTGATAATATTGTTTTGTCTCAAACTGATCCATTTGTGTATCAAAATTCAGAGATTGAATATCAATGTGGGACTAGCACTTCTTCCGCTGTGCAATGTGTTGTTGATCATGCTAATTATGATGGTGTACAGGGTATGACTCCTGTTAAAAATTTGTGTCAAACACGTGATAAAAAGGGGAAAAAGGTTGTTAGCGTTTCAAATAATTCTCAAAACACACTCCAAAATGAGGATCACAAATCTTATGAGTAGGGTCAAGCTTTTTTTCAAAAAAATAGAAGGGGTAAGTTTCTAATTTTATATGATACATTTTTTTTTGTCAAATTTCAGCTTTGCCATTTAATTAATGGTATATTGTGATTATCTCCTCTTTCTTTCTTTTTTCCGCATATTTTTTATGTAGGGGTTGTGAAAGATTATGTGGACTTTGGAGATATGAGTTATAAATATATTCATTGTGGTGCTTTATTTTGGTTGAAAGAATCTCTTAAACAAAGGTGTAAAAAAGATGAACCGATTTTTACCCTTCGTTGTCAACAAGGAAAAATTCAATTTTCAACTCCAAAACCAACACCGAAATTTTTAGATTTGTTGCTTGATCCAACTACAGGTCAAATAAGTTTATCTTTTCGGGAAAATATTAGAGCCTACATTTCTATGTTTTCATTTACATCAATGGGAGCCAAAGTTGATCATTCAATTAACAATGGAACAAGCCCTTACATTTTCAAAATTAGTGGTCAAGTTTGTCATTTAATAGGATCTATTTTGCCTGCTGATAATGAGTCACCAAAATTTGCTCAATTGTATGTTTACGATACATATAATGAGATACAAAACCGTCTCAAGGCTTTTGACTGTGGTGAAAACAATAAAAAACTTGATCCAAGAATTGTTGAAGGTTTAATCAAAATGTTTGATGAATTGAATGAGTTGGTTAAACTTTTTCGAACGGCAAGAGATAAATTTGAAATTGATGGTCTCATTTTTGTAAAAATGACATTGTTGGGAAGGCAGGCAAATGATGGTAAACAATATGACCAACCAATGTGTGATGAAATAGGCGGTTTAATAGCTGGTGACATAGGCCTATCTGATTCTAATAAAGATATTATTATAGAGTCTAAAACGTGTTACAAAATTAAATCCAAAATTTATGTCTTTACAGTATCCTATTCTTTTTCCATATGGTGAAGATGGGTATAGGCCAGATTTAAAATGGAATGAAAATTATAACGGCCAAAAGGGTAAAAGACAAAGAGTGCCCATGAGAGCTTTTATAGCTTATCAAATTCAAAAACGACAACCAGGGTTAACTACATTATTAAAAGGAGACAAACTTTTTCAACAATATTTGGTAGACTCTTATGCAACACTTGAAGAAGATAGATTGGATTATATCAGGCAAAATCAAAAAAAAATTTAATGAGTGAAATTTACAAAGGAATTTATGATGCAATGTTAAAAGGTGATAATGATGCAAACAATTTAGGACAAAAAGTTGTGTTGCCTGCTTCGTATACAGGAAGTCCTAGATATATGATTAATAATTATCAAGATGCTATGGCAATTTGTAAAGAATATGGACATCCTGATTTGTTCATAACATTTACTTGCAATGTTAAATGGCCAGAAATCATAAGAGAATTTTCAAAAAAACCTAGCTTTAAACCTGAGGATAGACCTGATATAATTTCCAGAGTGTTTAAAATTAAACTTGATGACATGCTTGATTTTATCAAATCTGGAAAGCCTTTTGGAGAAGTTTAAGCAAGTAAGTGTCAAAAACTCATTCTTCTGTTTAGTTTAGTTTTTTTTAATTTTTTGTTGTTATCTGACTAACTTTTTTTGTTTTGTTTTCTTTTGATTTTTTGTTACAAACAGATGTTTGTACAATTGAATTCCAAAAAAGAGGTTTGCCTCATTCTCATATGTTAATATGGTTGAAACCAAATTTTAAGTGTTTTCTGCCATCAGATATAGATTCTATTATTTCAACTGAATTGCCAGATAAAGTTGTTGATCCACAACTTTATGAAATTGTTAGTCAATTTATGATTCATGGACCATGTGGTCATGTTAATCAAAACTCTACTTGCATGCGTGAAAATAAATGTTCTAAAAACTTTCCTAAGCCATACAAAAATGAAACAGTTTTTGAACCAAATGGTTTTCCAGTTTATAGGCGTCGTGATGATGATGCAAAATTTGTGATAAAAAATGGAATACAAATTGATAACAGCTTTGTGGTTCCTTATAATGCAGAACTACTTTTGAGATACAATGCTTATATAAATGTTGAATGCTGTTTTCAATCTATGCTCATAAAATATTTGTTCAAATATATTAATAAAGGTTCAGATAGTGCACGATTAGCTTTTCAAAAAGATCTAGATGATGAAATATTAGCATATCTCAATTGTAGATACATATCACCTTATGAAGCTGTTTGGAGATTGTTTCAATATTTTATACATCATAGAGAGCCTTCTGTTGAACGATTACCAGTGCATTTACCATTCGAACAAAATGTTGTTTTCAATGGTGATCAATCACTGCAGTCAATTATTAAACAAAATGTTTTTCAACACACAATGTTAACAAGCTGGTTCGAAACAAATAAAAACTTTGATGAGGCGCGTTCACTAACTTATGCACAATTTCCATCAAATTTTTTGCATGACATGCCAAAAAATTTGGAAGCCAAGAAAATTTAAAGGATCGATTGGCAGAATAGCATATGTACATCCTGCATTTGGTGAGTTGTATTATTTAAGAATGCTTTTAAATTTGAAAAAATGTGCATTAGATTTTGATGATCTAAAAACTGTAAATGGTGTTGTACATACTTCATATCATTCTGCATGCAAATCATTAGGATTGTTAGGTGATGATAAAGAATGGATTGAAGCTTTGTCAAGTGCTGTAAATGTGGCATCGTTTGCTCAATTGAGGCAATTGCTTGTTACAATAGTTTTGTTTTGTGATGTAGGAAATCCTCAGATTCTTTTTTATAGTCATTGGAAAAATATGTATGATGACATTTTATACAAATTGAAAAAACTTTTGCAATTCTAGATATGTTTATACCAGAAATATGAGTTAAAAAATTCTGTATTATTTGGACTGGAAATACTTTTTAATAATGCATCTACCTCTTTGAATAAATATCATTTACTAATGCCTGATGCACAAAAAATGTTAGAAATCAAAAACAAACTTTTGAAAGAAGAATTAAATTATGATTGTTAAGAATTATACAAAAAATACACACTTTTAGTATCACAACTTAATGAAGGTCAAAAATATGTGTATGATTGTGTTATAGATACTGTAAACAATAAAAAACCAGGATTATTTTTTGTCTATGGTCATGGAGGCATTGGAAAAACCTTTTTATGGGATGTAATTACAAGTAAGCTTAGATTTGAAGGCAAAATTGTTCTAGCTGTAGCATCATCAGGAATGGCATCATTATTATTACCAGGTTGTAGAACAGCTCATTCCAGATTTAAAATTCCCTTGACTATTACTGATTCTACAATTTGTCCAATAAAAAAGAATACTCATCTTGCTGGATTAATTGAAAAAAGGTGATTTAATTATATGGGATGAAGCACCTATGAATCATAAATATTGTTTTGAAGCATTGGATAGATCACTTTCTGACATTTTATCACATTCAAACGTTTCAAATAATAATGTTCCATTTGGTGGTAAACCTTTTTTATTAGGTGGTGATTTCCGACAAATATTACATGTTATTCCTGGAGGAACCAAAGAAGATATAATAAATGCTTCTTTAAATAGTTCTTATCTATGGTCAAATTTTAAAATTTTTTGTTTAAAAGAGAATATGAGATTATCAAGAATTGGATTAAGTGTTGAACAAAAAAATAAGTTGACTGATTTTGCAAATTGGATTTTACAAATAGGTGATGGAAAAATTAATAATACAAGTGATATAAACAATTCAAACGATAAAGATACATCATTGATTGAAATACCTGAAGATTTAATAATTCATTCTTCTATAAATCCAATTTCTTCAATTTTTTTTGCAACTTATCCCAATTTTGAAAATTGTTTTGACAATTTTGTTTATTTAAGAGAACGAGCTATTGTAACACCTAGAAATACAACTGTTACAAATATAAATAATTATATAATTGAATTATTACCTGGAGAGCATCATACATTTTTAAGTTATGATTCTCTATGTTCTTCAAGTGGAAATCTAGAAAATCTGGAAACAATGTATCCTATTGAGTTTTTAAATAAACTTGACTTCAATGGTTTGCCTACGCATAGTTTGGTTTTAAAAATAGGAATGCCAATTATGTTATTACGAAATTTAAATCAGTCTTTAGGTTTATGTAATGGAACTAGATTAGTTGTTACTCAATTATTTAATAGAATTATTGAAGCTAAAATACTTGCTGGAACTAATATTGGCCACAAAGTTTTCATACCAAGAATTACTTTTATAGCTACTGAAAATAAGTGGCCTTTTATTTTCATAAGACGACAATTTCCAGTTAGACCATGTTATGCAATGACAATTAACAAAAGTCAAGGACAATCTTTGAGACAAGTTGGATTATATCTTCCTGGACCTGTTTTCACCCATGGTCAATTGTATGTTGCATTGTCTAGAGTCACATCAAGAGAAGGTCTTAAAATTTTGATAGGAAATGGAGAAAATCGTGTAAATAACTATACTACAAATATAGTGTTTAAAGATGTGCTGCAAAATTTACAATCAAGTTGCTAGCTTTGTTAATGAATGGCTAATTTTTTTTGTATTCGTTATATACAATTGAAATCATATATGTATACTTTTATAAATTTACATAGTTATTAGGTACAATAGAAAAAAAATCTGATGTAGTTCTCTGCTTCAACAATTTCTACAACTCATTTCTGAAAGAAAAAAAATTCCACTTGGTTGTTTTAAAAAATTACAATTTATGGGTCTTTCTTTTTTTAAGTTTAAGCATCATACTATTATTAAATATTGAGTACTTTATGTGGAAATACTTACATAATACTCTTTGTATATACTTTTTCTGGTGTAGATCAACATTTACAGTGTGTTTTTTGTGTGTTTATACAGAGTAAACAATATGTTATCCACAAAGGCAAAAGGGAGTTGCAGTTTCCTTCATATAGCAAACAGAGGTTAACTTGATTCCAACTGTTTTATTTTGTTAATTGGATTAGAAATTGATAAGTTTCAGTTCGATTTGATAATTTCTTGCAAATTCTTTTTTCTTAATCCTGATGACACGTATCAATCCTGTTTAATGAAATAACTATGTTATTTTAGTTATACTAAAGACTGAAAACTATAATATCATTCGACATTCATTTAATAATCAAATATTATGCATAACTTAGTCAACATATATCTCTAGGCTCCGTTGCCTATTCTACTCTCTCACATGTTTAGCACATTGCATAGCCTGAGATATCCCCATGTTCATAATTTGATTTCAATCCATAATTCCTTCTTTTGTAAAATTTAAGCTTGATTCTGTTGTTGAATTCTTATACTTTATGTACACCAAAATATATAATACTGTGTATTTGCTATATTGAAAATCAACACTCCATACTGTGCAAAGACAAAACGAGAAACATGATTTGTGTCATATGACAAACGTGTGACTTTCATTCTGATCATTCTTTTAATTCACTTAAATTAAACATTGCTCAACTTAAGTATAATTCATTTGTTTACCTACAGAGTCTCAAATTACTAATTTTATTTAATACTATTAACAGAAATCAATCCAAGTTTATTTTTAAAAAAAATGATAATTCTGTTATATTCACGGTTTATTGCTTTACATTTAATTTCGTATTAATGTTAATTCACACATTTTAATTTTCCTCTAAATTTATATAAGTGTTATCTTTGATTATCAATTTGTTGATCCTAGGAATAATTTTGAGTTATACACTGGTTACAACATTTTTCCTGTTTGACTTGCAACTTCAACGACATTGTACACATTTCTAGAATTGTTTGTTCGATCATTGTTGCTTTCATGATCAATTGTATGTTGCATTCTCAAGACTAGAAGAGGACTAACTGGGAATAAAAAGTCTATTTTTTTTCTTCCAATTTTCGGTATCTACTTTTTTCGAGTATAAATCATATTTATAATTTCAAAATACATATTCTTCATGATAATCTGCAATATTGATAAAATACTTTATCTTGAAGTCTAATTTTTTTTTTCCTTTCCATTCATTGCAGCCCCAGCAAAAAATACTTGCAAACTTGCAACAGATACAAACTCTCCACACAAGTAAAACTTTCTACTATAAGGTCTTTCTTAGTTACTAATTTTGATATACCTGATTAATCTCAATATCAATTGTCTACTTTGTGCTCATGGGTTTATGCTTAATGCAGTCTATTTTATGTATGTGCAATTTTCTCCTTCAGTTTCTACTCTTTTTTATTCAGCTTTTTTAAGTTTTCTGTACTGTTGATGTTGTTTTTTTAGCTTTAGAAGCTAAGGAATATCAAATGCCAAACTGAGTCGCAGCTAAACTTCATCAGAAAAGGCTGGCTACAAGTATACCAAAAATTACTATACTAATTTTCTACTAATAGTGTATCGCATTCTGATATCAAATTTTCACTATTTTCATATAGTTAAGTGTAGGCAGGTGATGAAATAGACATATGCTTATAGATATTATTTACCAGAGTGAACATGAGAAGAAACAATCATTTTAGCACTTGCAAGGTATATCATTTTCTCACGCTTGAACAGTGACAACACATAATTCAATAAATTGATTGTTCATTTAGCTGTAAATTTGATCTCAAAAATTTTGAAGTTGTTATGGACTTTAATTTCAATGATTACCCAGTATCAGTTGGTTGTTGGTTAGCATTTGTTTTCTCAAATTTGGACTATGAACGGTTAAATCTCTATTCAGTTTCTTTTGCTCAGCTCTTGCTCACTCTTAAGGTACCTGTTGTAGGATTTTGTTTGTTGTTGCTGATTTGCAGGTAAAGCTTCAATTTTAATATAAAGTTTCTATTTTTCTTGATTTCTGGGATTTAGGTTTATATTTCAGTAATTCCATTTTTCCGCATCATCCGTACCCCTCTCTCCCTTCATTATGAAGTAATTTAATTTTAGTGATTACTCAGTATTAACTGGTTGTTGATTAGCATTTTTTTTTAGAATTTGAACTCAAAACAATTCAATTTGTATTTGATTTCTTTTGTTTTGTGCAAAAGGGGTTTGGACAATGTGGAAGAAAGAAATCTGTATTCAAGTCCTTCGATAATGAGTACCATTTATCTGAGAACGATAAGGTTAGATTATCTTTCCTCACTTACCTTACAATCGTCCATAAGGCATACAATGTAATAGTTATTGTGTACAATTTGCATTTGTAGTTCTTTTTGAAGCATTGTTTTAATGCTGTATTATTTGCTTACACTGAAGCTGGTGTGGATATATTTTTCTTCATTCATGCTGAGTACTCTAACACCTGACCTGATGCATATAACCATTTCCCTATTCTTTTTATTCTTTGATAAGCTTCATATTCATTGTCTGTTTAGATTAATCAAATATGATATAGTTCATTCAACATTATAAAACATGTATCATTTTATTATGAGTTTAAAAGTTATGATTTGTGTTTTTTAGTATTGTTCTAGCATTTCAGTACAACCGATTTGTTCACACCTAATTGAAAACGTTTCATTTGCTCATAATTTTTTAATTCACTAAGTATCCATATTTATGCATACATTAATCAATTTTTTTCCAACATGTGTTCATACTAAACTTGGTATAACCTTCCATTTTGTTGGATTTTGGTTATTTCAGATCCTCCAAGATGAAGGCTTTCAATATAAAAAGATGGTTCAGAAACACCAAAACATTGCAGATATCACCGGAGGTATCACAAAAAGTATCTTCACTATTACACTCCCATTGTTCAATTTTTTTTTCAATTTCTTCACCTACACACACTGAAGTTTCTTATTTTCCAACTCAAATATTGTAAATCTAAATTAGCTTAATAATCTTAACATGCATCTGAAACTCATTTGTGCAGAAAAGAAACATCTCATTTCAACCAACTCAAGCCAACAAAACTTTTACAGCACTTAAAAACATTATCCAAACTCCCAACTCAAGTAAGTCCTCACTTTCCATGTGCTTCTTATTTCTTGATATCTAAGCAGCTCACATAGTTTTTAACCATTAGATCGCACAATTTACCATCCACATTTACATAGTTTTTTTATTATTTATATAAATTCCTTTTTGTTCCCAGCAAGATGATCTCCATGCTTCAGCGATGTTCTACAACGAAACAAATTGCTTCTTTGATATACTCATTTTGTGGGATTTCAATGCCGAAAACCACCCACTTTCATTATTTTCAAACAAGTTAGCTTTGTAAACTAACAAAGAACAAAAGAAATTGTTTACTCTCTTGACGTCAATCTGTTTAGATTGACCAATATTATCCTCCACTTTGAAACCTATGTTATGGCTCTATTAGTCTCAGCTTAAACGCTTCTAGAAACTTAGTGATGCATTCATTAATTCAAATTTATCTATTGCTTAAAGCTTAGAAGTTTTCTGGTTATACTAGATTTAACTTTGGTAATTTTTCAAACATAATCCCGCAGCAACGCGCGGGCATCTCTATCTAGTTCTATTCTAATTGGTTGCAAGCGGCTGACACACAATTCTAATAAAATAGTCTAACTCACATATGCAATTGATTTATATACTCACTATTATAAGAGTTTACTTGGCCAAATTTTTTTTCTGTCGGGTAAAGAAAATTTTAGGCGTTTATAATTGACATCGTGGTGAGTGTATGCTAAAACATAGTTCGGGTTGTATTTAGGCCCTCTAGAGATGCCCTAAGTAATCTCGATTACTAAAGGGTTATATAACTTTCATATTTCAAATGACAATATCACTTTAAGCTACAGTAAAAATAAGGAGGAGGTTCAAACTCGGAATGTAGTGAATTGAGGAGGAATTCACTAGAGCAATCCACCATTTGCAACGGTTATAGAGACTTCTTTTTTCCTAATGTGAGTAAAGTAACTGATCTCATTCATGTGTCCAGAATGTGATGCAACCATCCCACAGAAAAATGCTTAATTCTTGTCTAACGGAAACATACATCTGCTCGGCTTTTTTCTTATATAAACACCCCCAAATGCATCACATATATTACACAAAATTGACTACTTATTAATATCAGTTCACATAATTAGGTCCCCGCCAATGAGGTCGAGCAGCAGTGCATTAATTCCTGTACTGGGTCTTGTGGCAATGCTTCTGGTAGCATGGCCTGCAGCAACAGTAGTCCATGGCGATCAAGGTCAAGATGCTGCAGCCCTGGCATGTGCCATGCTCTGTGTTGAAGGCTGGTACTCATGCGTCACTGTTTGTTTGGGACACGGCGGCAGCGGGGCGGACGCATGCATTAATGACTGCAACGGTAAAAACACAAAGTGCGACGAGCATTGCCCTTGATCACCTCTTCTACCACCACCTCCACCACGATCAATGCAGCCACAGCCACAGCCACCTAAATTACCATAAGCCTGGAGTTGATCAACTTCACACACACACACATATATATGTATGTATGCGAGTGTGCAGCCTACTGTTCTAAGTTATGTCTACGTCCAATAAAATAAAAGGCTTTGTACTTTATAATTAAGCTTTGATCAATTATACAACTTAATTGCAATATCTCTTCCTACATTTTACTTATTTATGAATAATGCTATTTGGAACACATTTGCTTAATTACCACCTATGTAATAGAGTTAAGCCCCATTTTTTTTAGGTGGAATTCACTTGTATTACACATGTGGTCAACAAGTTATGAAGTCAGAAAAGTACGTACGTACCGAAAAAACTCTATGTACGAGTATAATTTCTTATGAAATAAATATTGTATGTTTGTGTTTGTTTGATTTCCTTCGAATTTTAAGTGTTAGATTGATCGTCCAGCTTAAGTGTTTTTCTTCCAAAGATTTAGTAACGATATTGTTATTTAGTAGCAAACAGTCATGGAAAAAAAAGAAGAGTAAATTGTAGTAATGGTCCCTCAACTTTAATCAAATTGTAGCAATGGTCCCTCAACTAAAAATCCATTACCATTGGTCCCTCAACTTATCAAAATGTGTAGCTATAGTCATTTTCATCAATTTCGTCAAAATTTTGTCAAAATAAGTTATGTTAGAATAACCATTTATATAATTAGGGTCCCTCAACTCATCAAAGTGTGTAATTATGATCATTTTCGTCAACTATGTCAAAATTTTTGTCAAAACGAATTATGTTGGAAGAACCATTGCTACAATTGGGTTAAAGTTAAGGGTCCATTTCTCCAGTTGAATTAAAGTTGAGGGACCAATGGTAATGATTTTTTAGTTGAGGGACCATAGCTGTACGTTTTGATGAGTTGAGGGATCAATGGTAATTGATTTTTAGTTGAGAGACTATTGCTCCAATTGAGTTAAAGTTGAGGGACCATAGCTACAATTTACTCAAAAAAGAATGCATATAAATCAACTTTTCTCAAATTTATATTTTGTTAAGGTATTACTTATTGGGTGTTAATCAATCAACGACTTGTAAGTTGTAAATGGAGTCCGGATTTGGCCCACAGATGGCTCTGTTTTGTGTTTTTTTGTAAATGATCTTTTCAGAGTTGTGAGTTTATATAATGCATGGTGCCATGTCATCCCTCTCTTATTTTTCCTAAGGATCTGGTAAGCAGCATGTTCGAGTGTACAAGTAAATACACTCGCTATCATTGCCAAAGGGTTTGGGTTTGGGTTTTGTTGGATCGATTTCAAGAGAGGGTCATGTTCTTTAGGCTCGTCTCAAATTGCATTAATATTGTCCTCAGCTTAATCAATCATTTCTATCACGAGTTGTCCAACTAAATGGACCTATCCAAGTTAATTTAAGAATAGTGTTAGAATTTCATAAGAAAAATAATAATCAAAGGTAATCAGTAGATAGAGTCCAAAAAGTTTGGATAAGTCCCGACAACAAGGTGATCGGCATAAAGTCCCAATAGCATTACTCTTAAATTGTCATGCGTCCGGAATGTGATGTAACCATTATTCACACAAAAAATGCTGTAAGTTGGCTGACAATATATATACGTACCCGCATGCATTTCTTTGTTGTATAAACTCCTCCATGATCAAACTGTATCACATTATATATAGAACAGGCTTCCCAATAACAACAAGGAGCGTACTATGTAAAATCATAGTCAAGTATAACATATTGACAGCGGAATAATACAAACACATAACCAAGATAACCACTAACCTGTTGGAGACATGTCGAAGGGTACAAAGGAGTACAAAGGATCTTCTGCGACTCTTCTTCTGCTGTATGCAATTATCTCAGTGAATGGGGCCTGAGCTTTAGGGTTTTCTTGCGTTAGAAGAGAGTGCAGGGACCCCAAGTATTTATTATAATATCAACAGTAGTAATCAACAAGGACACTACCCACTGTGTGACTCCTTATTAATCTAACCTTATCACTGTTATCACTTATCCTTCATATTCTATATAAAAGTTGTAATTCTATCATGACTGTTTAAGCTATAAACCTTAAACAAATTCCTTATCAGCTTACAAACATAGTTATTGTTAATCTCTGATAGTCTCACGTGTTTAATAAGATCCATCCAAGTGTTTAGCTCTCTTTAGAACTTACATACTACTCTTTACATAATTAGTTCATGGGTCTGGCAATGAGGTCGAGTGTGCTTTTTATACTTGGTCTTGTGATGCTAGCATGGCATGTAGAACAAGTAGTCCATGGCCAAGATGCAGGAGGAGACCTGGGACAATGTTACGCAGTCTGCTTCCAAGAAATGACTTCATGCCTGGATTGGTGTGAAAAGAACTACATCGATCTCCTAGCTTTACCACATCTATGCATGACACATGCTTTTGTAGCCAGAGCTAATTCATATTCCTGGATATATAAACTTCATGCAAGAGCATATATACCATGCCCTAAATTAAAATAAAGCTTTATGTGTTAGAAACTTGGAAACTTTGATCATTATGGGTCTTAATGGTGTTGACTCCAATATTTTAGTGATTTTTTAATTGAAACGATCGACAAAGGATTTGATGAAATGCCTCATAAAATTTTCGATTATTCGATATTATCAGCAGCTTTTTTATCACATTCACCACCCATTACAACAAATTCTTAGCTCTACACTGCGGGTACGTAGGTTCGAAACCCTAAACTTGAGTGTATAGCCAAACACGATCCCTAGCAATCTAGCATTGAAGTTAAAAGTGTGCACAAAGGTGTGAATCAGAATTTACTAGATTTAGTTAATAATCATCATACTTTGTTATATATATCATCAACTCACAGAGGAGTTGCAGAACTTGATCATTATCTTTCTCTCATATATTATAGTACAAACAACTGACCATATGTCCCGAAGCTTTTCGCTAACGATCAATCGCATGACCTTTTATTTCTCCTTTTGGTGAAACCATTTTCTTTATATATATAAACATCCCCCAATCACAAATGCATCACATTATATTGAAAAGGACCTACTCACAAGAAGGTGCACACATATACCGTTTTGATAATGGCTATGGCAATGAGGTTGAGTATGCTTGCTGTACTTATGACATTGGTCTTGCTAACATGGCCTGCAACACAAGTCGTCCACGGCCAAGATTCATGTATCACTGCCTGCTACAACGGAGTGATGTCATGCATGGTTGGGTGTACCACCAATGGGAGCCAACTAACAGATCCTTCATGTCCGGATGTATGCACCGAAGTTTACGACAACTGCATGGAAATCTGCATGCCCGACCCTGATAAATCATCAGATCCTATACGGCCATGATTACTGCAGCCAGCATACAGAGCTTTGCTAAATGATGTCATATATATATATATATATATATATATATATATGTGAAAGGTTTCCTATATATATATATATAATAGACACACACACAAACACAAACATATATATACGTTAAATAAAACGAAAGCTTGTCTGTTGAAAGCTTTGATGAATGAAGAAAATAAACTGTTGCAGTCAAATATATAGCTGTTCTTTTCTTTTTCAAACTTGGCGGGAAGATCTCTTCAAACATGAAGATAAGTATATATCATTTCTTGTGTTTTCGACGGGAAATCTGCATGCAAACGCTTTGGTCGCTCTTTGATTGTAGAGTATGCATTTTATCCCATGCAGTGTGAATCACGCTACATGGTGGCCAAAAGGGCTTTATAATTAAAGTGCCAAGCTCTCAAGTCCAACGTTATTTAACTTATTTTTAATAATATTTTAGCATAAAGTCTAATCTCATGGCCAATCTCAAAGAGCCAAGCCAGCATTATTTTAGTTTAATTTACCAATCTCAAAGCAAATCGTCTATGTTTCAATCCCATAGCCATGCAAGTAGAAAGCCAAAAATTATTGGTGACCCTTTCATCCGGATGAAGGGCTTTCAACCCCATAGCCACATCACCTCCACTTTCACTTACACCTTTAATTCAACTTCATGTTGACTAATAATAGCAATTATCTATGCATTCAAAATATGTGTTTGATTTCTCCCGATATGATTTTTCATAAAAAGAATGCCTCATATGACTCTTGAACAAGTGTGCATGTGCCCTGTGATAATCTCTTACAACCACTAAATTAAAATTAACATTGACCAAGCCCCCCAATTTTGACATGATCATCAGCAAATTATATAACCCTAAATCATATGAATGCATGTATCACCTTTTTACAATTCTATTTCGATTTCATTATGATGGTGCAAAAATATTGATTTTATTTCCATTACCAAATTGACCACCACATATCATAGTTTGTTGGTCTAATTGGATAAATAATTCTTGTGGTAACAAGGTAGCTGGAAGGTTACATTCATGACAAAAAAAAAAAAAAAGAATTTTAATCCTTGTGGCGGAGTCTATTAGGACTTTAGCCCAAAAATAAAATTTTCATTGTCGCTTTGTTAACCCCATTAGCCATGGCTTCACACTCAACAACCAATCTTACTCCGCCGCCACTGCCAGTTGCAAAGCGGCCAACCATAGCTTGGAATCAACTTGATTGTTGCCTCCATATCTTGCACTTGGGATGCTAACGGCTGAAGGGAAACACAAAGAACAGAATTCATTTCTTTGTACATCTCTACCATATCATTGCTCTGAAGTCTGAAATTATAAGTTTTATTTATAGAATTTTTATTTTTTTTTCACTTGGGTAGAGCAAACACGACGCCGTGGGATAGGAAATGAAAGGGAAATTCAATGACCCAAGATCTCTCGATTTTGCTGAGCAGCCAGAATTATGTAGATTATTTTAGTAAAATATTTTTAGTAGCAGCTATATGAATTTTCCAGCCGAAGATTGTTTAGGTTCTAATCCAACAAAGAAAAGATTTGGATTCAATTCATCTATTTATAAAATCAAGTTTTGTTTAATAGAGAAAAAATGACAAATTTATCAAAAAAGAGCTCAAAGACTTTGATTCACTGTTGCTCTCGAATAGGATTATTAGAATTCAAGCTTGTTCTTGGTTAGATTGAGCTAGTAAGTTTCTGGAACAACATTGCTGATAAATGTTGAAGAGGTTACACTATTCTAATGATTCTAATCTCTTTACTTAAACACAAAAAGAAAATGAAATAAAAAAAGGAAGCTTAACGGGGAAACTAACGAGAATTTTGATTTTGGGCTTAATTCTTAACGAACTTCATCTTAAGGGTTTAAATCCGATTTTTTTTTATCTCACGAGCTACCCTTAAAAGACCCTATCATCATGAGGACCATTTATCTATATATATGACCAACTCATGGAAGATTACTTGCAAAACTCGATCATTAACTTTGCCTGTCCCAAAGCTTTTGGCTAACAATCAAAGCATCACACACACTCACACCACTACATGAAAAGGCCCTTTGGTGACACTTTATTTGCGACAGAGCACACGACCATCGCAAATTCTCAATAATATAGCGCGCATGGTGTTTGGGATAAAATTTTTGTGACTCTAGTTTAAGTAAAGTTAGTGGCTGCTTCTCAGATCTACAATCAGGTTGCCCTAAATCAAATCCTCTATCTTTTGCCAATTCGCAGTCGAGCGCCGATTTCCAGCGAGGCTACGCTCCGATCACTTGCCGTATGCTCTCTCCCTCTGTTTGTTTCCCGATAAAAGTTTTGATGAATGAAAAATCTGATTCCGTTTCTTGTGTTTTCTTAGTTGCCAAACAGAAATATCTCTTTTTAGCAAAAAAAAAAAAAAAAACAGAAATATTGCTCAGTGTTTCATACTTACGGAATGGTCTTTCAGTTCTCCTTGTAAATGAAGTGTTTGATTTCTCTTTTTGGTGCCCGGTGCGTTTCAGACGCTGATTATGATTTACAGTGTGAAGGAGTTTTTGGAAGATGGGGTTTATATACCGATTGATGTGAAGGTGAAGCAGATGAAGAGGGCAACATCGGACTGCGTGACGATGCAAAAGAAGTTTATCAAGGATAGGTATATTTACCAAAATATACAATGAAATATGATTGCTGTTTTTACCTGTAAGAATTTCACTGCATCGAATACGTATATTTACCAAAATAAAAAGTACACAGGAGGGGGGATTGCTCTTGAATTTCTAAGATTGGTCCTGATTGTATCATGGTCTGCACAAATTGGTTGCCCATGTTGTGAAGCCTACGTACCAAATAATTTTCACATACCGTATCATTATTTAAGATTTGCATAGAAAAAGGAGGACACACTTGTTATTGCAAAGGGAAACTCTTTTTTTTGTTAATAGCTTGTCTTATATGAAAGTGTTCTCTCATGGTTTTATCGCTTATCATGTGCTTCTGACTGTAGATTCCTTGTTCGCATTGATATGCCTCTCAGAGTGCTTGCCAAGTTTATTGGGGTTCAACTTGTTAACTTTCATATTCAATTGTACTTCAAGAACACTGTACCTCTCATTGGTAAGCAGAGCTGCAGTTTTTTCTTTTTGTTTCCCAAATTATTTGTCGACCTTGTGTTTGTAATAACTTTAATTCTTGCACTGTTGCAAAGGCTTTGATGTCTGAATTTGATGTGGAGAATAAGGGTGACAATGGAGATCTTCACACAACCTACACTAGCAAAGGGAAAGAAGACGACTCTGAATCATTAATGTGTTACCAGTAAGCGTTTCATTGAATTAGATACTTTTAATTCCCAGTCAGTAGGTGGACATACCTCTGTTTTAATTTGAGCCTTTATGCAGATGACTAAGAGTAGAGCTACTGCAAGGAGTGACCTAATTACTCGCAGGGTCGAGGGAATGAAGTTAGTTGTCGAACTAACAAGCCAATCTAGAGTGACATAATTCCTGTAGGATTATAGATGGTATAAATGTTTAGGATAATGTATATATGTTTAAATACTAGAAGTGAAATACATTCTTCATTCTCAAAGAAACAAAATAAATGTTTTTTGATTTGTGAATTATGAATAGTATCAGTGAAGTTGGATTGTTATTTTAGTTTGGAACCTATATATAGTAAATTTCACATGAAATAATTTTGGTGAAGCTATTAAAAATAATGTCTATGTGGCATCCCATTTGACGTCCATTTTTTTGTTTTTTAACCTGAGGTCACTTATTTCCGACGCGTAACCTACTATTGCAAACCCGTAGTAAATAGTATTTGCGATGCACTCAAAGCGTCGCATATAATTGACCAAACATCTACAACACCACTTTGTTGCGACGCGTTACTGACCGTCGCAAGATCATTGTTAAAGGGCTATTGTGACGCATTTGGCTACTTTTGCGACGCGTTTTGAGCGTCCTATAAGACCTTTTTTTTGTAGTGCGCACACACAGACATTATGTATACGTCAAATAAAACGAAGCTTGTCCGCTAATTACGTGTTTTCGACGAGGAAATAAAGCCGCATTGAAACGCCTTGGTCGCTCTTTGATTTGCAGATCGAGTGTGCATTTTATCCCATGCAATGGAAATCACGATACATGGTGGGAATCTTTAAGAATTCTTTAGCATAAAGTGTAATCTCAAGTCCATCGTTATTTAAAAAAGAAATACCAAGCCAGCGTTGTTTTTACGCGTTACTGACCGTCTCAAATTCATCGTTATTTTTAAGAATTCTTTAGCATAAAGTGTGAGCTCAAAGAACCAAGCCAGCGTTATTTTAGTTTAAATAACCAATCTCAAAGCAAATCTTCTATACCATATTTCAATCCCATAAACCATGCAAGTAGAAACGTTTTCAGTTCGACTTCTGGCATTGATAAATCATACAATAGTGGCTACGGAAATATTGAAATGCATATGTGAATTTTCAGGATCTCCGAAAAAGTAAGCTACCGTGTCAAAATCATGAGCTAATATCCTTTTTAAAAAAACTAGCTAGTACTTAATTTTTTTGGTGACCCTTTCATCCTAAAGAAAGGGTTTCAACCCCACAGCCACATCACCTCCACTCTCACTTATAAAAATTATTTAATCCGATTTGATGTAGACTAATATCATTTACTCGAGATCATGTGTTCATTTTTCCTTCTCTGCTATCATTTGTATATAAAAATTAAAAACAATTTAAGTCTCATGTATACTTTGAACAAATCTGCATGTGCCCTAAGGTAATGTCTCATATGGGAAGCCACTAAATTAAAATCAACATTGACCAAACCACCAATTTTGACACGATCATCCACAAATTATATAACCCTAAATCCTATGAATGATTGTATCGCCATTTATAATTTCCATTTACCACCTTTTATAATTCTATCTTTAATTATGATGTTTCAGAAATATTGATTTTATTTTCATTGATGATAAGAGTTGTAGATTCCACAATGTTCGATGTCAACCCTCACAAGGAAATCAAATTGACCATCACCGACCCGCCCATTAATATATGTGATGGGTCGCCCTGACCTCATGTAACCCTTTTTCATCGACTGATTCTTTAACCACTCATGTTCTAGCCCAAAAATATAAATAAATAAAAAGGAATTCGTGTCATCATTTTTTTATATAATTTTTTACATACGTTATAGGATCCACTTTGTAATGTACTTCAACGATTTGAACGGTTTATATTTTAGAACATCATTCACATATCATCCTTACAAAAAATTAGACAAATCCAAAACCATTAAGACATCAATTTGTAGTGAAGGAAATGGAAGAATATTGTTCTACAAAGAAACAACTAAATTTAATCAAACAATCATATGGTTTTGGATTTGGATGACTTTTGGTACTGATCTTTGAGGGAAAATTACCTAAAAGATAGATGGTTATAATTGTTGAAATACATTACGAAATCGATCCTACAAAAACGAGTGTCAAAAATTATGTAAAACAAGTAGTGTCATAGATTGCTCCCATAAATAAAAATGCAACATGTTATATAAATTGTATATTATTATATTAAAAATGTTCTCTTAGTTACTTGACAATGAATGAATGCATGAACACTCACCCTTGAATTTGATATTAAATATAAAGAATAAACATATGTGTTTTTTTTTTTGACACTTAGTACTACGGTCTAGTTGTAACAGCCCGTCCCGGAAAATTTGTATAGTGGATGTGAAAAGATGGAAATACCCTCGGACGTTGAATGATGTGTGTGTGTGATATGTTTTGGTCTAATTAATTGGGATTGGTGACCCAATTAGAACTAAGATTTTCTTAGTTTTGGTTGGTGGCTTTTGGACCACACACCACTCATTCTCTCTCATCTCTCGTGTTCTATCTCTGTCTCTCTCGAACTCACTCTGTCTCTCTCTTCTCTCTCTTGTACGGACGACCCCCCAAAACCATTTGAAACTTCACAGATCGAGGACGTGAAGACCACCATTGTGTTCATCTCGTCCCTACGAACACATTGATACCCATTTCAGGTATGAACTCATTCATTTTCACGAAGAAAACTTGAGCTCCGAGTTGAGCACTATTCATGAACTTTTGAATGGTTGTGTTTTAGGACAATCCAAGCTTACAGCGAGCTCTAGGAAGTGCCCACGAAGCTCGGAGTGCTTCGTTGGCTCAGTTTTGACGTCGGGATCACAAGGTTCGAAAGTGGCCGGTTTTGGTAGAAATTTCCCGACGAGATTTCGAAAGATTTGAAGCTCCAAAGAGGTATAACCTTCTTCCTTTCGTGATTTGTGGCATTGTGGTGAAAATTTCGTAGAAAATGGTGCAAAAATGAAGAAGAAACCATAGTTGGAAGTTTTTCCAGAAACCGGCGACTCGCCAGAGAAGGCAAAGAATATTCTGTCAGTTTTGATTGAAAATGCTGACGCCTTCAGTCATCTTTAACTGTTACCATTGGGTTTTAACGGAATATTCCTGATGGCGTTAACTGAGGCCGTCAGTGTGCAGATCATGTGGCCGCGCGTGGAGGCGCGTCTGGCCGTGCCTTGGCCGGCGAGTAGCGGCGCGTAGGTGGTCGAAAAATTATTCTAAACATATGAGGATGATCCTGAGATTGTATAGATCACTGTGGTATATTCATATACCCAAATTGAGCAATATATGAGAAGTTATTTCTAAGGTTTTGGTTATGTGCGTTAATTAACGTTATTTCAGTTACTTCTCATATAGGCGAGAACTATCCGGAGGACGAGCGTAGCCAAGCTAGGCATGAGGGTTACAACCCGGCTACTTATCAGTGAGTGGGCTTTTGTTTTTCGTATACACCTATATACTTGCTTTTCCCAGAAAGTGAATTTAAAGAATAGTATGATTTGAAATGCCATGCAAAGTATCTATTTATTTTATTATGCATTAGTGATTACATATAACAATGATGGTGTTGCGGACGCACAGGTAAGTGGCAGGTAAGTTTATATACTAGTTATGATGAAAATGAATGATGTGATGTGATGTGATGTGATGTGATGTGATGTGATGTGATTAGAGCTCATAAACCTGCACACTGATATTAGTGCTCCCGCCCAGAGTTAGGGGCATAGTCTTTCACGTGATGTTCACCTCCCGCACCGCATGCTCGCCTTGGATCCAAGTTACGTGCACAGTCCTATCGAATAGACCATTATATGTGGGTTCAACTCGTAGGTGACCCATGAATCATTCGCACAGTCTTCACGTGATTGTAGCACTAGAGCATATTATTCTATACACAGTGATGTTGTGCATACCACTAAAGGTGGTATTGATGTGTGTGTAGGATATATGATATGATTAAGATGATTATGAGATATATGATATGATTGAGATGATTATGAGATATATGATATGATGAAATTGTTATGAGCTATATACAGCCGATGGCTGAGTTGATTATCTGGTATTCCATCACATTCATAGAGTTATGATTTTGGCATTCAGTTATGATACTTTGGCATGACATACATTCATTCATACATACATATTTTCCAGCAGGATTTTGAGAATTATATATATGAGTATATACTTTATTTATGGGAAATTATACAGGTTTTACGGCGAGGGGTTATAACTTTTGAGAAAAGAAAGGTTTTGAAAAGATTTGTTTCTGACCCACTCAACTTTGTTTTTCGCCCCTCCAGGTATTAAGTAGTGTTCGTTGGTGGCATACGAGGAGCTCATCGGACGTTCTGATAGAATTCACTTATGTAAGACCACATTCGGGTGTTATCTCTATTTAGTATTTTTTGCTTGACTGCACGTAGGCCATTTATGCTCTGGTTGTGTAAACCATCTTAATTCTCGCACTAGCACACTATCTTGATTTGGGTTGCTAGTTGCATGGTTTTAAATTGTTCGTATCTTCTTGTTTAATCTTGCTTCCGTACTGTGCACATGGTTACGTCAGTCTCACGTGACGGCTAACACGCCCCACTTTCGGGTCGGGGTGTGTCAGATTGGTATCAGAGCATAGGTTTGGCAATCCTGCATATCTTGTGAATATTCTAATTATCTTGGTGTTTCTGTCAGAACTATGCCGCCTCATAAAGAGCCACGTCATTCAAATGAACCTAATTTCCCTAACATAGCTCAGTTAGGGGAAGCTATAACGAGTGCTATTCAGTCAGTTATTCGCCCGCCTCAGCAGACCCATCTGGAGTCCGTTCATAATTTGAAAGTAACCACTTTTGTGGGGAATGAAGGTCCCCGAGGGTTCAGAGAAATGGTTGATGCATATTGAGAAGACTTTTAGGTTGATGCAGAGTCAGGGGAGTCTATCTCCGGACAGATGGGTCGAGACGACTTCATGGTTTTTGGGTAAGGAACCAGCTTCATGGTGGGGGCAGTTGGCTAATGAGTTACCCCAGGAGGAATCTAAGGATTGGGAGGTATTTAAGCAGTTATTTTATAAGAGATTCATTCCTCCGGCATACATTGATCGTAAGAAACATGAGTTTACTAGTTTGAGGCAGAAGAAGCTGTCAGCTAACGAGTACTACAGGAAATTTACTGATCTATCTCGTTATCATCCAGAAGTTGCTGCTAATCCGGTTGAGATGCTACGTCGTTTTAAATTGGGCACCAAGAAGAAATGGCGTACCATTGCGACTGCGATTCCCTGTACCACTTATCATGAGTTTTATAAATCTTTGCTTCAGATTGAGGATTCTGAGAATTTGCCTAGCGACAGCGAAGAAGAAAAGAAAAATGGGAATCAGAATATGGATAAGGGTAAAGGTCATTTCTTACAGGGGCCTCGTCAGACTCAGAGCTTTAAGTGCAGTGGGACTAGTTCTAGTTATTCCAGTAGAGGTTTCAGTTCCACAGGTCAGAAAGGAGGTGGTAGGTTCTTCAGAGATTTCAGATCCCAGAAGCAGGGGAATTTTGGTAGAGGAAATGCACCCTTGTGCCGTAGGTGCAATAGTCAACATTTCGGGGAGTGTCGAAGAGGTAGCAGTGGATGTTACATTTGTGGTTAGGAGAGACATCAAGCTAAGTTTTGTCCTCAAGGCCAGCAGATGCCTCAGCAGCCTCCTTTACCACTGCCAGCTCCAGCTCAGCAGTTTTCAGGACGTGGTGGTTATACCCAGACGGGTCGTGGTGGTGCATACCATTATTAGGGGGATTCCGTTCCTTATTCTTCGGGACAGTACTAGTACCCCCAGGATCCCTATCAGCAGGGCAGTTATGGACAGTATTCAGAAGGATATATGCATCTAGAGTAGTACTCTGGAGGATATATGCCTCAGCAGCAGTATTCAGCAGGTGGATCTCAGTGGCATTCTGGAGGACAGTCTCAGCAGGTTGATGCTACTACCAGTGGAGTTGGGTCTTCGAGATAGCACAGTCAGTTAGGACAAAGGCGTAATTCTCAGGGGCGAAGAGTTCACGCCAACAGAGGCAGAGGAAGACAGCAGACCCAGGGACGTATCAACAACCTTTCGCTGCAGGATGCTCAGAACAATCCGGACTTGATCATGGGTACGTTAAATATTCTTGGTCATTATGCTAAAGTGTTGATTGATTGTGGTGCTACTCATTCGGTAATTTCTCATACGTTTGCTCAATTGACATAACCTCAATCTTCACCTCTTGGTTATAAGTTGGAGTTTGCTATGCCCAGAGGGGAAAAATGTTATATAGGTTATGTGTATCCAGGTTGTTCCGTATTAGTGGAGAATGTGGTTATGCCTGCTAACCTCACTCCGCTAGACATTGTGGATTTTGACATTATCTTAGGCACAGATTGGTTGCATTACAATCATGCTAAGATTGACTGTTACGGGAATCAGTGACATTCCATTGTCCTGGATTACCTGAGGTTACATTCTTTGGTGAGCCTAGTGGATTGTGACATAGGATTATTTCAGCTGTGAAAGCCAAAAAGTTACTAAAGAAAGGTTGTCAAGGGTACTTGGCTCACGTGGTACTAAATGATGATGCTCCGGTTAGCGTGGAGAATGTCAAGGTGGTCAGACACTTTTCTGACGTTTTCCCTGATGATTTACCTAGATTGCCGCCAGACAGAGATGTGGAGTTCGCTATTGATTTGCTTCCAAGTACTAATCATATTTCTTTAACTCCTTATCGTATGGCTCCTGCCGAGTTAAGAGAATTGAAGACTCAGTTACAGGAATTGGTTGATAAAGGTTTCATCCAGCCTAGTACTTTACCTTGGGGAGCCCCAGTTTTGTTTGTTCGGAAGAAAGACGGTACTTTGAAGCTTTGTATTGATTATAGGTAATTGAATCGGATGACGATTAAAAAGCATTATCCTTTGCCTCGTATTGACGATCTTTTTGATCAACTTAGAGGTGCCTGCGTATTTTCTAAGATTGATCTAAGGTCTGGTTATTATCAATTGAAGATCAGGAGCGACGATGTTCCTAAAACTGCTTTCAGGACTCGTTATGATCATTATGAGTTTCTCGTGATGCCATTTGGATTGACGAATGCACTAGCAGCTTTCATGGGTTTGATGAATAAGGTATTTCAGCAGTATTTGGATAGATTCGTCATTGTCTTCATTGATGACATTCTGGTGTATTCTAAGTCGAAGGCAGATCATGTTCGATATCTGACTTTGGTGTTGAAGAAGCCGATGGAACACAGATTGTATGCTAAGTTCAGTAAGTGCTAATTCTGGTTAGATCAAGTTGCTTTCTTGGGGCATGTTGTTTCAGCTTAGGGTATTCAGGTAGACCTTCAGAAGATAACAGTTGTGAAGAATTGGGAACAGCCACGAACCATCACCGAGGTACGGAGTTTTCTTGGCTTAGCAGGATATTATCGACGATTTGTTAAGGATTTCTCAATTATGGCTTTACCACTAACGAGGTTGACCAGGAAGGAAGTTAAATTCGAGTGAGATGATAATTGTGAGCAGAGTTTCCAGCAGTTGAAGTATTATCTCACTCATGCTCCTGTTTTGACTATTCCTGATGATAGTGGTAATTTTGAGATTTATAGCGATGCTTCTTTGAATGGCTTGGGTTGCGTGTTGATGCAGCATGGTAGGGTAATTGCTTACGCTTCGCGTCAGTTAAAGCCTCACGAGATGAATTACCCTACACATGATTTGGAGTTAGCGGCCATTATTTTCGCTTTGAAGATTTGGAAACACTATCTCTATGGTGAAAAATGTAGGATTTTCTCATATCACAAGAGTTTTCAGTACCTGTTCACACAAAAGGATTTGAACCTTCGTCAGCGGAGATGGATTGAGTTGCTAAGTGACTACGATTGCACGATTGAGTATCACCTTGGACGTGCTAATGTGGTGGCTGATGCTTTGAGTAGGAAATCCCAAGGTCGGGTTAATGCTTTGTATGCTTCTCGTGTTCCTCTTCTCGTAGATTTGAGGTCTACTGGAGTGAAATTGGAATTGGAAGAACAAGAAGAAGCTGTGGCAGAACAAGAAGAATCCTTATTTGCTAGTTTCCAAGTTAGGCCTATTCTGATTGATCGTATACTCGAGGCTCAGATGAATAATTAAGAGATTCAAGAGCTAATTCATTTGAGGAATCAAGGGAAAAAGAAAGATCTCAGAGTTAGAGAGATGGATGGCATGCTTATGCAAGAAAATAGGATGTACATGCCAAATAATGAAGAATTAAAGAAGGCAATTCTTGATGAGGCACATATTTCAACTTATGTGATGCATCCAGGATGAACTAAAATGTATCATATCATTAAGTCATTTTATTATTGGCCAAGTATGAAAAGGGAAATTGCTGAGTATGTAAGCAGGTGTGTCGTATGTCAGCAGGTCAAAGCTGAAAGAAAGAAGTCGTTTGGTTTGTCACAACCACTTCCCGTTCCACAGTGGAAATGGGAAAATATCACTATGGATTTTGTGTACAAGCTTCCTCATACACAAAACGGCTATGATGGAATCTGGGTGATTATAGATCGGCTTACTAAGTTAGCGCACTTCGTTCCTGTAAGGGAAAATTATTCTTTGAACAAGTTAGCCGAGTTGTTCATCATGAAGATTGTGAAGTATCATGGAGTTCATGTAAGTATTATTTCAGATCGAGATCCGAGATTTACTTCTAAGTTTTGGATAGCATTCCAAGAAGCTTTGGGTTTGAGATTACTGTACAGCACGGCATATCATCCTCAAACAGACGGACAATCAGAGAGGACGATTCAGACCTTGGAAGATATGCTAAGATCTTCAATGTTGCAGTTTGGCGACGCTTGGCATAAGCGGTTGGATTTGATGGAATTCGCCTACAACTACAACTTTCACTCAAGTATTGGTATGGCGCCATTCGAGGCACTATATGGCAAGCCTTGTTGTACACCTTTATGTTGGTCAGAGGTTGGCGAACTAATTTTGGTGGGCCCTGAGTTAGTGGAGGAGACTACTCAGAACATTCAGGTTATTAAGTCTAATATGAAAGCGGCCCAAGATCGCCAAAAGAGTTTAGCAGATAAGCATGCCACTGATCAAGTGTACAAGGTTGGTGATTGGGTATTTCTAAAGTTATCGCCGTGGCGAGGTGTGGTACGATTCGGGAAGAAAGGCAAGCTAAGTCCTAGGTTCATCGGACCTTATCAGATCACCGAGCGAGTCGGTGAAGTTGCTTACAGGCTTGAGTTGCTGTCAGAGCTGTCCAATGTACATAATGTGTTTCATGTTTCGATGCTTCGTTACTATGTCTCAGATCCATCGCATGTAATACCTCATCAACCCTTAAAGATCAGTTCATATTTGACTTATGATGAAGAGCCGGTGACAATACTTGATTGGAAAGATAAGGTTATGAGGAATAAGACAGTGCATATGGTGAAAGTCTTATGGAGAAATCACTCAGTAGAGGAAGCTACTTGAGAGACAGAGGACATGATGAGATAGATGTACCCAAGGTTGTTTTATGAGTACTAGTGGATGTTTTTGGTTATGTAAATTTTGAGGACGAAATTTTTATAGGGTTGGTAGATTGTAATAGCCCATCCCGGAAAATTTGTACAGTGGATGTGAAAAGACGGAAATACCCTCGGACGTTGAATGATGTGTGTGTGTGTGATATGTTTTGGTTTAATTAATTGGGATTGGTGGGATTGGTGACCCAATTAGAACTAAGATTTTCTTAGTTTTGGTTGGTGGCTTTTGGACCACACACCACTCATTTTCTTTCCTCTCCCGTGTTCCTTCTCTGTCTCTCTCTAACTCACTTTCTCTATTTTCTCTCTCTTGTACGGACGACCCCTAAAACCATTTGAAACTTCACAGATCGAGGATGTGAAGACCACCATTGTGTTCATCTCGTCCCTACGAACACATTGGTACCCATTTCAAGTATGAACTCATTCGTTTTCATGAAGAAAACTCAAGCTCCGAGTTGAGCACTATTCATGAACTTTTGAATGGTTGTGTTTTAGGACAATCCAAGCTTATAGCGAGCTCTAGGAAGTCCCCATGAAGCTCGGAGTGCTTCGTTGGCTCAGTTTTGACGTCGGGATCACAAGGTTCGAAAGTGACCGGTTTTGGTAGAAATTTCCCGACGAGAATTCGAAAGATTTGAAGCTCCAAAGAGGTATAATCTTCCTCCTCTCGTGATTTGTGGCATTTTGGTGAAAATTTCGTAGAAAATGGTGCAAAAATGAAGAAGAAACCATAGTTGGAAGTTTTTCCAGAAACCGAGGAACAGTCATCGGCGACCGGCGACTCGCTGGAGAAGGCAGAGAATATTCCGTCAGTTTTGACTGAATATGCTGACACCGTCAGTCATATTTAACTGTTACCGTTGGGCTTTAACGGAATATTCTGAGGAATATTCCTGACAGGGTTAACTGACGCCGTTAGTGTGCAGATCACATGGCAGCGCGTGGAAGTGCGTCTGGCCGTGCCTTGGCCGGCGCGTGGCCGCGCTTGGGTGGTCGGAAAATTATTCTAAAAATATAGGGATGATCCTGAGATTGTGTAGATCACTGTGGTATATTCATATACCCAAATTGAGCAATATATGAGAAGTTATTTCTAAGGTTTTGGTTATGTGCGTTAATTAATGTTATTTCAGTTACTTCTCATATAGACGAGACCTATCCGAAGGACGAGCGTAGCCAAGCTAGGCATGGGGGTTACAACCCAGCTACTTATCAGTGAGTGGGCTTTTGTTTTCTGTATATACCTACATACTTGCTTTTCCCAGAAAGTGAATTTAAAGAATAGTATGATTTGAAATGCCATCCAAAGCATCTATTTATTTTATTATGCATTAGTGATTACATATAACAATGATGGTGCTGTGGACGCACAGGTAAGGGGCAGGTAAGTTTATATACTAGTTATGATGAGAATGAATGATGTGATGTGATGTGATGTGGTGTGATGTGATGTGATTAGAGCTTATAAATATGCACACTGATATTAGTGCTCTCGCCCAGAGTTAGGGGCATAGTATTTCACGTGATGTTCACCTCCCGCACCGCTTGCTTGCCTTGGATCCAAGTTAGGTGCACAGTCCTGTCGAATAGACCACTATAGGTGGGTTCGACTCGTAGATGACCCACGAATCATTCGCACAGTCTTCACGTGATTGTAGCACTAGAGCATATTATTCTATATACGGTGATGTTGTGCAGACCACTAGAGGTGGTATTGATATGTGTGCAGGATATATGATATGATTGAGATGATTATGAGATATATGATATGATGAGATTGTTATGAGCTATATACAGCCGAGGACTGAGTTGATTATCTAGTATTCCATCACATTCACAGAGTTATGATTTTGGCATTTAGTTATGATACTTTGGCATGGCATACATTCATTCATACATACATATTTCCCAACAGGATTTTGAGAATTATATATATGAGTATATACTTTATTTATGGGAAATTATACAGGTTTTACGGCGAGGGGTTATAACTTTTGAGAAAAGAAAGGTTTTGAAAAGATTTGTTTCCGACCCACTCAACATTGTTTTTCGCCCCTCCAAGTATTAAGTAGTGTTCGTTGGTGGCATACGACGAGCTCATCGAACGTTCTGACAGAATTCACTTATGTAGGACCACATTTGGGTGTTATCTCTATTTAGTACTTTCTGCTTGACTGCACGTAGACCATTTATACTCTAGTTGTGTAAACCATCTTAATTCTCGCACTAGCACACTATCTTGATTTGGGTTGCTAGTTGCATGGTTTTAAATTGTTCGTATCTTCCTGTTTAATCTTGCTTCTGCACTGTGCACATGGTTACGTCACTCTCACGTGACGGCCAGCACGCCCCACTTTCAGGTCGGGGTGTGTCACTAGTGGTATTTCTCTTAACTTGTAAGTGAGAGGTCTTAGGTTTGATTCTCGCCAAATGCAAATTTGAACCACATTATTACTAGCTCATTGTGAGGCTAAACACAACCCCTCCCTTTAGTGTAGATAATATTGTTCGTTAAAAAAAAACATATGTGTTTTTAATATTTTAATCTCAAATTTTGATATTAAGTTCAAGAGTGAGTGCAATCATAAATCTATACTTACCATGTGAATAAGAAAACGAGACAAGCTATATATATAAAGAAAACTAATGAAAATAGCTTGAAAACTTTGAGTTTTAACGATAAGAACAAAATAAAGAGTAAGGTGAATAGTACCAGGATTGACTTTTTAGTGTAAAAATGTGGTTTTTCGTTAAAGTGAACAGTACCGAGAGCTTTTCGTTAAAGTTCACATATTAATGTGCATAAATTAATTAATATGATATAATCACCAATTGGGAGCTCTACTTGGTCTTGGATCCGGTGCTTTTTGGTTAATGTGTTGTGCTTAAGATATTCAAAGTAAAATTCTCTGTCAAACCACTCGTTGACGCAAAAAATTGAAAAACAATGTTGTAGTGTAGGATGGACTTGAGGCCGGCTCTCTTGCCTTCAGGCATATGCCAAGGTTTTTGTAGTAATTCCACATAATTATTGTGATTAATTAAGTTAAACGAGGATTATGCTACATGTTCTTGTTTATTAATTTAGTCCCCCAATTGCTAATTGATAAGGTTTTTTTCGGTTAGTTATGGCCAATGGCGTGTAATCGCTACAGTAAACAGCCGACAAACATGTTTTTATTAGTGCTTAAGCAACACTTAAACAAAATATAGCCTACTTCAAAGAACACATTAATCTTTCTGGTGGAAAGGTAATAGCTTTAGGGTTTATATAAAAAACTTAGAAATTGTGTTTACTTTTGGAATCACATGCAGTGGTATGCTAGATATGTCACAAACCCTTTGCTTTGGAAGGAAGAAGAAGAGTTCAGAGATCGATGTACTGTGAGTTGTAATGTCAAACAAAATTCAACTAAAGAAAACTTTCCAATTATACAATATATATTTAGGTTGAATTTAGCGATAAATCGTGCATTCTGTAAATATAGCATTGAATATCGGGCCAAATATGACACTGACTATGAGTAAAGTCATCTATTCACAATTTCAATATCACATTTGCGACGACTTCAACGACAAGGTTGAAGTGATCTAGAGAGAATTACATGCAAACCAACAAATGATAAAATTTGGAATTCAGTCATCAAAACCACACTTACTCAGAGACACGGATCAATTGCATAACGGCATAAAGTTCCAGTTCCACGGTAAAAGAAAACTAAAACACTCATAATACACAACAAACTCAAACTTAGTAATGTGCCATTTCTTAAGTATAAAACATACTAAGACCTAAAAATCATAAACCTCACACTCTAGATTTGCATGGATCTACAAACCCCGTCCTCTAGTGTCGTAGTGTCGCTGTCGTCCATATTGAGCCCAACGACCATCGTCCCCAAATAGGAGCCATACGAAGGAAGAACATGATGATGAGAAGGAGGATGGGTTGGACCAAAGCCAGCCTCTAGGCACCAGAGATTCCATCGAAACTCTTGCCAGCTAAATGTGGAAAGTGAGAGCGTTTTGCGAGAGATTTTTATTATAATCCTTAAAACTTCAAGTAATTAACCATTATGAAACTAAAACCTTAAAATTGAAATTGTAAGCTACATAATAGGTTAAATATAATTAGGTATCGAGCTCGACACTCATGTGGTCGAATCATAAACCTCCTATTACCACTAAACTATAGTGCTTGGGACGTTTTCGTTCTGCATGTTAATCATGTTGTGAATCATATGATATAAGCCCACATTGCTCTCTTTCTCGTTGACTTGGTCATTAATTTGAAGAACAACTGGAGGGTGGACCGTGGAGCTTTTATTTGGTCAAACAAATGATAATATATGATGGGGGAAAGTGGAGAGCGATCTCACCCTTCCCTCCCCACCCTTAGTTTGCTCCTCTTCCCATGCTCATTTTAAGGGCAGTGTGTCCCCCCATAAGACACTACTTTGTTTTATCTTAAACATGAAGACCTAAATGAAACCAAATCTAGCAAATCCCGATCAATATGTCCTAATATTACTGATTAATCATTATTATAGTATTTCTCTTCCTCTCCAATCTGTTTACCGAACAACGGTTTTGTATTATTCAATTGCTTCCCTCAATGCGTTTACTTGACGGCCTACTATTTTACCTGAAGCAACCTCCTTCAACTCCCTTTATAGTTACACACTCCCAAAACAGCTAGCCAAATTTTAACACATCCCAATGAGCCACCATGAATAAAGGAACTTGCCTACAACTGGAGGGATTCACTGTGACGCGACGTGATGCGAGACATAGAAAGTAATAAATCATTGGTTATATTCAAGATTTTGGGGTATGCAACTCTTCTCTCAAATTCAACTCGTCACATGCATGTTACTTGACCATTTTAGGATAGAATGTTGTATAGTAATGTTCTCTTGCTAAACTAGTTATGACACTTTCTATGGAGAATGGTCCTCATGGGGTTAAGATGTTTGACAAAATGTCTTATAGAAGCCAAGCTAGGGTAGGGAGCCAAGGCAGCTAGAGAAAGTAACGTGCGAGTTTCGTCTTGCTTCTGAGAATAAAAATTATGAATTTGCCACTAACAATCTTTATCATAAAGAGATTCATTTTGCAAGTTCGTTATTACGGGTAGTTCCTACAAAGGATCGGACTAATGACGTATACAATACTTGGAATTTTTACGGAATCCCCATGAATAGGATCAAACCTTATTCCATGGTATTTATGTTGTGTATGATAGTTGTATGCTACCATGTATATTTTTTTATGTTCTCAAGCAAGCAACCTCTCCCAACAGTTTTGAGACCCCTGTCATGACATGCTACATGAGAGAAAAATACACGATTAGTGCTGGAGAGACCCATGCTGAAAGCCTAAAAGCCTCAAACCAGTTCATTTTGTTGAGGCCGTACAATATTAGTTCTGATAGGGCCATTTTGTTATGTGAATTCGTGGGTGTTTTAAGACAACAGTTAGATTAGAAGAGTTGTAAATTGTAGGATATTCAATGCTGCGAATTATTATAGATTTTTGTGTGTAATATATTCATGTGAGTATTGTTCATCAAGTATTGGTTTTGAAAGGGAACGGGACTTGGTTGTTGAAAGAATCAGCAGTACTCCCTGCTGATCATCAATCACGGCTGGACATGTGTCCAAGTTGTGATCGTCCAACCGTGATTGATGATCAGCAGGGATGCTACTGATTCTTTCAGCAGCCAAGTTCTATCCTTTGAAAGGGAAATGGATATTTTTTCTTGGGACATGAGTGGAGCCTATGAAAAATCGGAACTTTTAGAGGTATGCTGGGGTTTGTGCATTAGTTGGACAATTATTTACCCAAAAATAGTACCCTCTTTGTCCTCAGATCCTACAACTACCAGATGGGACAGATTGCAAGCCAACACTTTCTTGAGTGTCGAACTATTTAGTCCAGAAATTTATAATCCAACATGGGGGGCTTTACTTGTTTGATCCCGATAAATATTGTTCCATTCGTTTTGTCCAATCATAAATTTGGTGATTCCAATTTCCAGGGTCCTCGAAATGACATACGATTGACTACTTACCACCATGACAAACATTTTTTTTTCTGTATATCAGTTTTTCTTTGGAATAACGCAGAGTTGAACATTAGTGGATCGTGGCAATTAGACTATTTTTCATTTTCTCACCACGATTGAATCATTTATAAAAGATATAAAGTACTTGGAGCTAACAGAAGACTTGACGCAAAACCGAGAGCAATGACCGTTTTAAGATTCATACAGCCAATCCTAACTTGATGGGGTAAGGCTCGATTGTTGTTATTGTTGTTTTACTAGGATTGAATCATTCATAATGCACCTCATATGCTTGTGTTAATGCCTAAACCAGAACAAAGATAAATGTGATCCATGTGACTCTTAGCATGTCTTTTTGAGAGCAAAAACTTACATGAGATGCCACATTAGCGTTTTTTAAATTAGTCACGTACAGTAATGTGATTTAACTTTCCCTCATGGTAATGGGTTATTACCTTGAGGTGCTGCTACTATGACATCTCGGTGCAAGCAATGGCAAAACCAGGATTTTAGCTTACAAGGGCCCAAAAATCTCAATCTAAAACGTTTTCCTGATCTTACAAAAATTACTCTGTTGTGTGGTGTGCAACCGACTACCACCGTTTGGGTCTGCTACGGTATCGTTCTCATCATCCTCTTTGTTGAACTTAAACCTCAAGCCTCTCTGACTTTCTTCATCTTCTTCCACTAATTCCTAGACCAGAGTCCTCCTTAAAACTCACAAGCAACGGACTGCCTCAACTCCATATGAGCCATCAACCTCAAATCAAACCCGATAAACGAAATTAAAGTAAAAATGTCGGATTAGGACCTTGAGCTTACGGGAAAATCTTGAAAATCATAAGCATAATACTAAACTTTAATGCGTGAAAAAAAATGTCAGGATAGGCCTGGGACCTTCCTGGCCTTGTCATGGCTCTGCATCTAATTGCAAGCAATTAAATGATCAGATTTGGTGCATGGATGTTAAGATTTTGATCAAGATTACATATTCTTACCCAGCTGTAATATCTCAAATATGGTGACTTTAGACACATCCTAGTATTAGATTAGGAGTGGGATATTGATTTGAGAGCTTCATTAAATCTTAAACAATGAGGAAATAAATCATTAGCCTGAAAAGATTTCATTTTATTTTAGGGCCACAAAAGTCTTTTACGTGGTGGAAGCTCCCAAATCATTTTATTCTAGTGCAATGCTTGGTGGTGGAAGCTCCCATATCACCTTGTGGGCAGGTTTTGTCTGCTTCAAATCAGTCCAATTAGCAGCCAAATAAACCCCCATTAGTTTTGGTTTTGGAGAGAGGATCCTCGCCGGATTTTTTTGTGAGGATTCCGGAAATCCTCAAATCACATCCGTTTATCATATATCGTGTGGTTAGTTTTTGTCAAGTATTATTTATATTCAATCTTTAATAAAAACATTTCCAATGATTTTTTATCGCACGATATACAATGAACATATGTGATTGGAGGATCCTACAAAGAAGATCTGACAAGGATCCTCCTAGCTGGTTTTGGCCTTTGGAGCATAATTATTTCTGTCTTAATTAAGTTTAATCAACTGTTTGAGAAAATGTCTGCTGAAATCTGGAAAACCATGAATAAATCTATCAGCCCCCTTCTTAAAAAGATGTTTTCTGTTAAAATCTCTGTTTCTATCAGAAGCCAGAGCTTGTCCACGATTGCTATATTTTGATGGCTTTGTCTGATTCTTTCATCAAAATAAAATAAAATAAAAAGCAATTGGACATCTTGCAGGGACTTTACTGAGAGATTAAAACTCGAGTGCAAGAGATCAGCAAACCACGCTTTGGTTAACTGATCTAAGCTACACCTGTGGTGTTTTAGTTAGTTATTGTTTTCATCTTTTTGCTGGGAAATAAGTCTTCTATTATTTTTTTTTTTTTTTTTTTTGTTGTTATTTCTCATTCCATCCGGCTAATTAGACAGAGTATTGCCCTTGGCAGCACTACTCGCAGTTATGGCTGAATGCTCACATGCAGACCAAGCTTATCTGTTGATTTGAGCTTGAAATTCAATAAAAAAATTGTTATCATATAGTTTGTTCTGCAGGAAACGAAGGTAAAATTGAAGGTAGTTTTGAGTTGGTTTTTTAGCTAAAATGGTCTCTTAGATTGGTATAATTCTTCACTTTGGTCCTTGACATTAAAAATCAAAATAGAAATGGTTCTTGAGTTTGTCTACCGTCAAACATTTTGGTTATTCTATGAACAATTCTAGTTAAATTGAGAGTATTTTTGTCCAATCAACCTCTCTATTTGCTTTTCCATTTAACGGAGATTTTTCAAGGAATGACCAAAATGATTAACGAATGATAAAACTCATGGACCACTTCTATCAATATTTAATGTCAAAGACTAAAATGAGAAGTTATGTCAAGGGTTTTTATCACAAATGGTCACTGAAATTGACTCACCCCATCAAGATGGTCCCTGAAATTGAAAATCAATCAATGTAGTCCCTGAAATTGGGTGTCGCAAATCAATGTAGTCCTTCCGTCATAACTCCGTTAAAAATTCTGTTATGTGCTGATGTGGCAAGTGACGTGACACATTTTATATTAAAAAATTATTAAAAACTAAAAAAAATCATTTAATATTTTTTAAATGTTAAAATAATAATTAATTGTTAAAATTAAAATTTAAAAAAAAAAAAAAAAAAAACCCATGTTCGTCATCCCCCCACCCGCCCCCTGCAACCCAAAAGAAGAAGAAGAAGAAGAAAGGAAAAACAAAAAAACCCAATTTCGTCTTCTCTAGGGATGGCAATTCTAACCGTTAAACCCAATAACTGTGGATAACCGTCCGAATGGATTGGATTTGGATATGAAAATTCGGGTATGGTTTGGATATGGGGAAAAACCGTTTATATTATTCGGTTATGGTTTTGGATATGGTCATAGAGGTCCCCAAACCGTATCCATAACTGAATCCGATCCGATTAGTAAATAATATAATTTATAGATAATATAATAATATAATATATATATATATATATATATATATATATATATATTTGTATATCCATTATTCACCAAACCATTACCTTGAGAATACAAAAGTTGCATTTTGTAGGAAAGTAAAGTTTTGAATCAAAATCAGTGCGAACTCAATGGTGCTTTTAGGACATAACAAAAACAAGCCAACATCATCAGTGTTTTAATTTTTATACTCAACAAGATCCATTCATTGGATCATTTTATACATCAAATGTTTAATGAAGAAATTGATATCTACTAACTTATAATTTCTCAATTGAATGAATATATTTTTTGTATTGACGAAGATGGATATACCGGTTAACCAATGGGGAATCCGTTACCCGGTGGGTATGGTTATGGATAATACCCGATGGTTAATTTGCGGTTATGGATATGGTTAATTTTCGTGGTTATGGAGATGGATATAGCATTTTCGTCCCCAAACCGAACCGTTGTCATCCCTAGTCTTCTCCCACCCCTTACAACCCACAAAGAAAGAAGAAGAAAAAAAAAAAAAAAAAAAACCAAGTTCCCTGCAACCAGAAAGAAGAAGAGAAGAAGAAGAAGAAAAAAAATATATATTAAATGATTTTTTTTTAGTTTTTAATAATATTTTATTAGTTTTTTAATATAAAATGTGCCACTTCACTTGACACATCAGCACATAACAAAATTTTTAACAGAGTTATGACAGAAGGACTACATCGATTTGCGACACCCAATTTTAGGAACTACATTGATTGATTTTCAATTTTAAAAACTATCTTGATGGGATGGGTCAATTTCAAAAACCATTTGTGATAAAAACCTTCATGTGAATATCGTTTTAGCTAAAGCCTTTTGAATTTGATCAATCATTTTTTTTAAATATTATTCACAGCTTACCAGACAAGGCCACGTGCGTAGGACCTCCATAGCCTCCTCAACTTCCCTCACATCTCCTTCTTTTTATATTTAAGATTTTTATTATATTTTATTGTTTTGAATAACGTCATTTCCCAAAATCCCCTCCAGAATCTGGGTATTTAATCATTTCCCTCCACCCTTTCTTCTCAGCTGCTACACAGAAACCACGTTGAGAAGCCTTCAATTGCAAGACAAATGGCTCATACAAATATGTAGCACTTTCTCTTCCTTTGCTCTTTAAGCACTTTCACTCCTCTCGCACTTTCTTTCTCCTGCAAGGCACCTTTTCATATTACAAAATTCAGTTCAGAAAGGAAGAGAAAATCTGCTTTTTCTAAAAGTTTCAGGTCCTACTTGATCAAATCAGACCGAAAGTCCGTGGTTACTTTTTCGATTCATTGCTTGTGTCAAGTAAATTACATGTCTTAGAGCCGGCTTTGAACCGAAATTTTCTTTTTAGTTTTGCCTCCTAATGTTGCCAAGGATGATTCCCAGCTATAATCCAAATGACAGTGAGTATGGTTTGAAGCTTCTTGAGGACCTGACAACAAATGCACATGAAGTACAGCAGCAGGTGTTGGAAGAGATATTAGCGAAAAATGCGCAGACAGAATATCTGAAGGGCTTTCTCAATGGCCACCATGACAAGATAGATTTCAAGAAGAAAGTTCCTGTTGTGAACTACGAAGATGTCAAGCCTTACATCGAGCGAATTGCCAATGGAGAGCCGTCTGAGATCATCTCGGCTCAAAAAATCACTGAGCTCCTCACCAGGTCTGAATATTTGGATACAAGTATAGTTATTTTATTTTATTTTTCATGAATTTTTGTTCTAATAATTATGTCTTTCGCAGCTCGGGAACTTCAGGAGGACAGCCGAAGATGATGCCTTCAACTGTTGAAGACTTGGACAGGAAGACGTTCTTTTATAATCTCCTTGTGCCAGTGATGAACAAGTGAGAAGCTACCTTTTTACTCCTTTTGTGTTTTATATTAAATTTTACCATGGTTCTAAATCGATGTAACAGTGAAAAAACAAGGCAATTGAGAAATTCTTATTGTTCCAAATTCAGGTATGTGGATGGCTTGGACCAAGGGAAAGGAATGTACCTCTTGTTTATCAAACCGGAAATTAGTACTCCTTCAGGAATGGTGGCAAGGCCTGTCCTGACCAGCTACTACAAGAGCAGTAACTTTCGCAACCGACCTTTCAATCGGTTTAACATCTACACAAGCCCGGATGAGACCATCTTGTGCTCAGACAGCAAGCAGAGTATGTACTGCCAGTTACTATGTGGATTAGTACAGAGGGATGAGGTCCTCAGGGTTGGTGCAGTTTTTGCGTCCGCTTTTCTTCGGGCCATCAAATTCTTAGAGGACCACTGGGAGGAGTTGTGCTCAAACATAGGCTCAGGTCTTGTCAGTGACTGGATCACTGACTCCAGTTGCCGAAATGCTGTGTCTTTAGTCCTTAGCAAACCGAATCCAGAGTTGGCCGATTTGATCAGGCACGAATTTAGTAACAAGTCATTGGAAGGGATAGTTAAGAGGCTTTGGCCAAGAACAAAGTACATCGAGGTTATAGTCACAGGTTCCATGGCTCAGTATATCCCAACTCTTGAATTCTATTCTGGTGGACTGCCTTTGATTTCAACAATGTATGCTTCTTCTGAATGCTATTTCGGAATCAATTTCAACCCGCTAAGCAAGCCACATGATGTTGCTTACACCCTCCTTCCAAACATGGCCTACTTCGAGTTCCTACCCGTGGAGAAACACCACGAAGAGGTAGCCTCGCGCAACGGTGTTTCTGATCAAGAATGCCCAATGGCCGATGAGGAGGAAACTTTGGAAACAGTTGATCTAGTGGATGTTAAGCTTGGTCACTATTATGAACTTGTTGTCACAACTTTTACAGGTACTCTTACTTCATATTTTCATGCCTCGTGTATTTTATGTTTCATTTCTTAAACATGCACAAAATATTTATTTACCTTGCAACTATAAAATGCTGCATTAATTTTAGAGCATCTTGTTCACTAATTCGAGAGATTCTTGTGCGTCACCAGTTGTATACAACTATATGTCTGTCTCTCTCATCACATGATTAATCATGAGATGAGAGAGACAAACACGTGATTGTACATAACCTGTGATAGAGCATATTTTCTTCTCTAACTCATGACCTGACTGAATTTTCGATCTAATTGACCTCATCATAGTAAATTATTTATCATTTGTTTTTTGTTTTTACATAGGGCTATACAGGTACAGAGTTGGTGACATTCTAATGGTGACTGGCTTCCACAACAAAGCTCCTCAGTTCAGATTCATGCACAGGAGAAATGTGGTTCTGAGCATCGACACAGACAAAACCAATGAAGAAGACCTTCTAAACGCTGTCACGCAAGCGAAGCTCCTCCTCGAGCCCCTCAGCTTCCTCCTCATTGAGTACACCAGCTACGCCGACACCTCCTCAATCCCAGGCCACTATGTGCTCTTCTGGGAGCTCAAGACCAAAGAAAACAATGACATGATAGAGCTGGAGACCAGCATTATGGAGCAATGCTGCACCACAGTGGAACAGTCCCTGGACTCGGTGTACCGAAGGTGCAGGAGGAAGGACAATTCCATAGGACCACTGGAGATCCGAATTGTGAAGCAAGGGACTTTTGATGCACTCATGGATTTCTCCGTGTCCCAGGGATCCTCTGTGAACCAGTACAAAACTCCCAGGTGCATCCAGTCAGAGGAGGCCATTAGGATTTTGGATTCTAGGGTGGTGGGAAGATTCTTCAGTAAATCAACTCCTCTCTGGGAGCCTTTTGGGATGGAGACTAAATAATTTGACTGACAAAAACAAAAACGTGGGGAATTTGGCATGTGGGGCCACTTCAGGATTTGATTAATTTCCCTGGAAATGTTTACTGAGAACCCAATTTTATGATTTGATTTGTAAAAGTTCTTGTCTTATATTCTGTGCTTTCCCTCCATTGTGTATGTTGGATTTGGATTAAAATTTAGAGCCCTTATTAGAAAGGTTGTTATTCTCTTCTTCAAACCACAATTTGTCCCTCTTGTTTACTATGGTTTATGTTTCTTGATTCTACTTTAAATTATTCAAATCTAAGGTTAGAAATAATGAGAGGAGCACAGAAGGAGAAAATAATTAGAGAAAATCGCACCCTCCCAAGAATCCAATCCAAAAAATCCAATGGACTTACATAAGCCTACTTTACTACCAAGTATCAAAAGAATGAGAGATTTTGCGATGTCACCAGTCGTATACTATTATGTATTTCTCTTATCAGATTGTGTTATGAAAGACGTGATGAAACATTGAGAGGAGTACAGAAGGAGATAAAAAAGAGTGAAATAACTTCCCTTCATGCAACTCAATTTCATGGTGAAAAGGTAAAAAGACATCCATAGAGAAGAACCCAATATACATATATCCCATGGACTTCAAGGTACACATTCTACTAGGTGCTAAAAGAATGAGAGATTCTAGGATATCATCGATCAGATACATTCATTGTATCTCACTCATTAAGTTATGTGATGAAATGCATGACAAGAGAGAGACGTATGATTGTATACAACCGTTGGTAAAACAGGTTTTCTCCAAAAAAAAAAAAAAAGGCACCAATGTAGACGACAATTCAATGAAACTGACATCCACGTCCTGCTAAGTTAGAAAAATGAAATGGAAGCCCTATTTTCCAGTGGTGAGGGGAGGCAAAATAAGGCCAAGATGCAGCCACGCCTGTGGGAAATTAGGCAAAACGACCATGGAGATAGGTAAGGGGGACAGTGAGAGCAACTCAAGGAGACATGGGAAACTGTACAAGCAAAAGGGGGCCGGGCAAAAATAATATTAGTGTGTACTGTGTATATATAAGTCTAGCACTTTGGCATTTTGTTCTTGCATTTATGGGGAACATGTGGTTCTGCACAGAGGATGAGGTGGAAGAGGAGGAGAGTAAGGGCATGCCCTCGACTCTCATTTCATCTCACACATACCACCTCTTCCTTTTGGTTCTCATGATGAATCAAACTTAAATGGCTCCACTCCACTCATACATTTTTTTTTCAAATCAATCATTCTTCCTTGTTTGCTTTCTCTTTTCGAAATTTTTTGCAATGTACTCCAGGGTTTTGATATTATGGTTTTTGCAAAAATATCAATAGCATAGTTTACAAATATACCGATGAATATTCCAATATAAATATTGATATCGTTGACTATCGACAAAAATATGATGGAAATTACCTTGGAATATAGTATGATGACCTTCTTATTATTCCATGAAATTTCAATTAGAATTCGAGTCACATGATCTTTGAAATGGACGGATGTACATATATACTTCGTATAATTAAACTTTCCGGCAATCGAGGGTTATTTTCGTCCATTTTAGAGATATGCTAGTAGAAAACTAACAAATACTGTGACATATTTGAAGCGGAAGTGACATGTTTTAAAAGATTAGAGAGTTCAAAACCCTAAACCCTAAACCACTTAATGCTACGTAGCCTTTCTTGTTCCTCATTCTTTTTTTTTTGGTTAAATATTGTTCCTCTTATTCTTGAGGACAACGGAGAAGACACATAAATGAATTATGATGCAATCTGTCTGTACTATTTTTTAGGCATAAATGGAAATTTAACTTACTTGGCCAGTACTAATTTTCTTTTTTTCTTTCTTATTGGTCTGGACCAGTGCTATTTTCTAAACTGGCATTTTAGGCGTCGGTCTTCGTGCATGCATGGAGAACAATGGAGAACAAGCTGACCTGAAAGACAACCTATATATGTGTAAGCCAATATCCTGCCTACCCTAACACGTCAAAATTAGCTTAAACTATATGTTAATATGGCGATTTGTTGAATAGGCTTTTTTTGGGTCGACGTTGAATAGACGTGTCTAAAATTGTGTTTGAGAGTTTGGGATTAATAGACACAAGAACAACAATACGTTTGTTTAGTTTGTTTGAGTCGATGTTTGAAATAGAAAGGAATAATGCTTACAGTACTTAATTGCTTTTGCATGCCTCTAAAGGGGATTATTAAACTCATGGTAGAACTTATCTTTGTAATATTGATTTGCAAACGAAAGGCTATTACTAGGGTCTTTTAGGTAAAATTTTACAAAATGATTTTTGAAAAACTGTTTTGCAAAACGAAAACAACGAATTGGATTTTGCATTTTTTTTATTTGAGACTGCGTCTGGTATTTTAGTCCAAGAATAATTTTAGAGAATGAAAATATTAAAAAGGCATGTGGTACCAAATGTCAAAAAAATTTATGTTTGGTAGTAATTGTGGTGGTGATAGGATTGATGGTGTGGTTGAGACGAGAGTTGTGTTGTAGCAGTGGTGGGTGGAGTAGTGGTAGTAGTGGTGAGAATGAAGATGTTAATAGTGGCGGCATTCAGGTGGTGGCAGTAGCGGGGTAGAGGGCAATGGTGGAGGGAGTGGTGCTGGTGGTGGTGGCGGCGGCGACTGCTGCAATGGTGGTAGAAGATGGTTGTGTTAACAATGGTTATGAGGGATGGCTGTGAAAATGGTGGTTGAGAGGTTGGGATGATAGCGGCAGAGATGGGAGAGGTGGTGGTGTTGTTAATGGTGGTGGTGGAGGTACAGGTGGTGGTGGCCATGGTGAGACGATGACGGTAATGTCAGTTGTGGAGATGATGAGATGGTGGAGGTGGTAGTGGCTATGGTGGCGAGGGTGATGGCGGTGGAGGATATGGTAGTGGAGACGATGGGTGCTGGGAGGTGGTAATGTCAAAGATGGTGGTCGTGGTGGTGGTGATGGTGAGCCAATGGAGAATGTGGTGGCGGCGGCATTGGTGACGGTGGTGGTGGCATACATTATTTTTTTATTTTTTTATTAAAACTCTAACTTTGTTTTATAATTTCTTTTATTTTGAAAATTATTTTTTTATTAAAAAAAAGAAGAGAAAACATCAATTTGATGTCCTATAAAACTTATGCTAAATATTGTTTTGCATTTTTCTCATTTCTGAGTTTATTTTTACAAAACAGTCTGCCGAACACATCTTTCACCTGTTTTTATATCTAAAAAAAGAAAAACTATATTGCAAAACATTAACAAACAAATCCTTACTTGCTTTAAATCATAGAAGCAGTCATGAATGAAATCACATATAATTGTTCAGATATGAAATAAACATACTCTTGTTGGGTGATCTAATACAAGGTATCTCATATATGAAATAACTATTTTTTTCAATGTGTGACTCACTTTTTGATTCCTTTATATGTTAGTAAACGCATGATATATTAGCAATCCAAATCATCTTTAATATACTATACATACTCATTCATGGTAAGTATACTCGTCATACATATTATAATGTTAAACTATCATGACACTCCTCTTTTGTATCAGGACTGAAGTCACTCTCAGCATTCCCATTTCGTGAAGGGTTAGAAATTTAGAAATACTGGTCTAACTCATTTATGATTTACGTAGAGATGCTTTAATACCATGTTAAATCCATGAGTAGAACTTCTTCTTCCAAAACCCTAAACTTAATCGTATGTAAAAGTTAACCTCTTTCACTCTCAATACTATACACTTTAAATGGGATGACCAACAAACAGTAGTAGAATATGATGCATTATTATTAATTAATGTCTAGAGCTGAATAAGATGGATGTCACATATACATACACATCTGCGAAATGTGGTTGGCATTTGGCAATATATTAGTAAAGAAAAAGAAAGAGGTAGCTCCGACTCTCGGAGTAAGATTCTTTCCTCTTTTTTTCCTCTTCCTTTCCCTCCCCTCCTATTTAAACGATCATGGTTAAGCTATGTCAACATCTTATATTAATTTTATATAGAAAGAGAAAGACAAAATAAAAAATGTGAGAGGAGAGAAGGGAAGGAGATGAAAAGAGGAGGGGAGAGAATCCTAATCCCTCACTCTCAACCTCTCACTGTCTCAGCTGTGTATCCAGAACATACAGAAAGGAAGATCAGATAGGCACACGTGTGCTGTGCTGGGAGGGGGTCGACATGCATGCATGCATGTTGGATTGGAAATATGGAGAGAGAGAGAAAGAAGACAAGCTTCTGTAGCTGTCTCTTTTGACTCTAATCCCTGGAAGGACGTTGTGCGTCCTTTTTATAGCCCCACTTTATAATTTGCAAGCCATGGAAATAGAACTGGGACTGGGACTTTTCCTGGTTGCTCTCTCTCTTTGGGATAAGGTCATGTCGTTCTGCCATGCTCAGAAAACGAAACGACATTCGGCATGGGTCCTTCGTGCTTTCTCCATATATATTGCCTGTGGTTTTTGGATGACTGATATGTGATATAAATAAGGATATGGGGTTTCGCCACTTCGATCCATTCCGATGTCGATATTTATAGGCCACATAAATTATAGTGGGAGTCACATATTAAGCACAGTGTTTAGTTTTGACTAGATGGAATGGGGAGACTCATAATTTGTTGTCATTGCTTATGGAGATTGTTAGTTCACAATAATTTTACATCCTGTATTTGGAGTAGAAAGTTTCATCGAGGTGAAACCCAAGTATCTGCAGGGCCGTTTATGAGACTTCGGGAACTGTGCAGAAATTATAAACGGGTCAATTTGCTCTTGTACCTTATTACATAAGCTCACCAAAATTTTACTAAAATAATTTAAAAAAAATTACCATGTATTAATAGTGTAATTAAAAGATTTAATAACTAAAATTATGTGATCAATCAACAAAATCAGCAGTGAACATGTAAAAGAAGCCACGAAACAAAATAAAATGATGAATAATATAGTATAACACTAAACTCAAAGGCAGATCTTCAGCAACAAATGATATTTAAAATGTAAAATGAAAAATCCACATATTATTTCCTTAATCTCTTCATCTCCCACTCCATTCCCTCAATCCAAACAAGAAACAAAGTAATCAAATTGCAAAGTTATATATCAGCCAAAAGAAAGACGAAACCAACATATCCACGTTAGTAGGGGGGGAAAAAGGCGTTATAAGTACTTGGTGCAGTAATATTTACTCTTCACTTGTAAGTGTTGGTTATAAGTAAGCCTCACCTTGATCACGAATTCAATGTCTAATTATTATACCTTACAATTAACCCCAAATCTCCACCTTCTAAACAAATATTTTTCCCATTTTAATTTTCTGATCAACAAAGCCCATATAATTTTAGTAGAGGAGGCCCAGTAGGGATTCACTCTCACAATGGACTAAATATTGGGCTTTATTTGGGTCCAAAGGAAGCCCGCTGAAACAAGCGGTGGGAGTGAAATTGGCCCAAATAACCGAGTCCTAACTACCACCCAACTAACTCATGGCGCGCTCCCAAAGCCCACTTAACATGCTGGCGACTCAGCCACGGCCCAGCCTGCACTCTCAGGCACACAGGCCGCCCGATCCTCATCCAACGGTCACGATCCCCCGATACACGTCACGACTTCCATTTCCAAAAACTCCCCAAACCTAACCAAAAAGAAAGAAATGAATCGAAGAAGAAAAGAACCGTGACTCGGAAACCGCCGGATTTGTCTCTCACACACTCTCAGAACTGTACAAGCAGAGCAGCTCAGTAAAGATCGGTAAATAGTCCAGTCCTGAGCGGGACACTAATCCGGATTAGATAGAGAGAGAGAGAGTGTGTGAAGGAAGCTGAAAAGGCCGGGACACGATGATGCCGCCGGAGCTTCAACCGCGGTTCTTCCGTCCGTACATCACCGCTTCGGCGAGCACTTCCTCCTTCGGCAACGGCTCCACAAACCCTAGCTCCAGCCCCAACGACTCAATCTTCAACAATGGTGGCGGTGCTTCTAGATCTCTCAAGAACTCCCGATTTTCCCCCTCCTCCTTCGCCCACAACGCCCGAATCGCCGTCGCACTCGTCCCCTGCGCCGCATTCCTCCTCGACCTCGGTGGCACTCCGGTGATCGCAACCCTAACCTTAGGCCTCATGGTCTCCTACATCGTCGACGCCCTCAACTTGAAGTCCGGTGCCTTCTTCGGCGTCTGGCTCACCCTCGTCTTCTCCCAGATCGCCTTCTTCTTCAGCTCCTCCCTCCTCTCCACCTTCACCTCCTTCCCCCTCGCCGCCCTCGCCGCCTTCCTCTGCGCCGAGACCAATTTCCTCATCGGCGTCTGGGTTTCTCTCCAATTCAAGTGGATTCAAATCGAGAACCCCTCAATCGTTCTCGCGCTCGAGCGCCTCCTCTTCGCCTGTCTCCCGTTCGCCGCCTCCTCCCTCTTCACCTGGGCCACCATCTCCGCCGTAGGTATGACCAACGCTTCGTACTACCTCATGTCCTTCTCCTGCCTCTTCTATTACCTCTACTGCATTCCTCGCATTTCCTCTTTCAAAACCAAGCAGGACTCCAAGTACCACGGCGGGGAGGTCCCCGATGACAACCTCATCCTCACGCCATTGGAGGGATGCATCCACACTCTCTATCTCCTCTTCTTCCCTCTCCTCTTCCACATTGCCTCTCACTACAACGTCATTTTCGCTTCCCCAGCCGCAGTTTCCGATCTATTTCTCCTCTTCTTCATTCCATTTCTCTTCCAGCTCTATGCCTCAACCCGGGCCGCGCTTTGGTGGGTCACGAAGAATCCAAACCAATTGCGCGGCATCCAGGTGATGAATGGCGCTGTTGCATTGGTTGTTGTGGTGATATGTTTGGAGATTAGAGTCGTTTTCCATTCGTTTGGGCGGTACATTCAGGTGCCTCCGCCGTTGAATTACCTTTTGGTGACCACTGCAATGCTCGGAGGTGCATCTGGAGCGAGTGCTTATGCGTTGGGTATGATATCTGATGCTTTCAGCTCCGTGGCTTTCACTGCTTTGGCTGTTGTGGTTAGTGCTGCTGGAGCTATCGTTGTCGGGTTTCCTGTATCGGTATGCAATTCTACTTCCTAACATTTTTTTTTCCATGTCTTTTATCAACACAGATTTTTTTAGCAAAGTCTAAATGGTGTCTACCCTATTGAAAATTAGTCTGCAGCATCTGTGGCTAGATAAGACTGTTGCAATTGATTAACACCTCCACTCTACTTTAAAATTTATTGAACATACTTCTTTCTTCTTTAGGTTGTATAAGCTTACGTTGTGCTTGTGCTTCATGTTTGGTTAGAGCTGAAATCACCAGTAGTGCATCAATATAATCTGTTCTTATTCAATCTTTGAACATTACTGGAAATGAAGTGTTGGCTAGAGTGTTTCATTACTATGTCAAAATGCCGGTTACCTTTTTTGGTGGTATAATCTTATAAATTCGAGGATAGTAATGTGTTGTAGGCAAAATCCTCCCAACTGAACGCGTTTAGGCTTGTAATTGGAATGTTGAGTAAATGAGTTTATTGCATTATGATGTGCCTCTGAACTCTAATTTGAATGTTGAACTAGCAATGATCATTGGTTGTCCTTTGTGTTGCAGTTCATTCCGCTGCCTTCAGTTGCTGGTTTCTATTTGGCTCGATTTTTCACAAAGAAGAGTGTTTCATCATACTTTGCTTTTGTTGTTCTTGGAAGCTTGATGATGACATGGTTTGTAATACATAATTTCTGGGATCTAAATATTTGGATGGCAGGAATGTCCCTGAAATCCTTCTGCAAACTCGTAATTGTGAATGTTGTCTTGGCTATGTGTATTCCTGGTCTAGTTCTACTTCCTTCAAAGCTTCACTTTATGGTAGAGATTGGATTAATCGGCCATGCAATTCTTGTTTGCCACATTGAGAATCGGTTTTTTAATTACTCTGGCATATACTATTATGGGTTTGAGGAAGATGTAATGTACCCAAGCTACATGGTTATTGTGACAACATTTGTGGGTTTAGCTTTGGTGAAAAGACTGTCTGTTGATCGTCGTATTGGTGGAAAGGCTGTTTGGATTTTGACGTGCTTGTATTCAGCTAAGCTGGCTATGCTGCTTATGTCATCAAAGTCTGTTGTATGGGTGTCAGCTATTCTATTATTGGCTGTAACGCCACCATTGCTACTTTACAAGTACTAACTCTATTTTGCTTGATGTTTTGTTTTTCATAAGTCTTTATTTGTAAGGCATCTACCCTACTACTTCTTTGCTTGCTGTGATTTGTAGGGATAAGTCAAGAACAGCCTCAAAGATGAAAGCTTGGCAAGGATATGCACATGCAGGTGTGGTTTCCTTATCAGTCTGGTTTTGCCGTGAAACAATCTTTGAAGCCCTCCAGTGGTGGAATGGAAGACCCCCATCTGATGGCTTACTCTTGGGTTTCTGTATTGTTTTGATGGGCTTGGCTTGTGTACCCATTGTGGCTCTCCACTTCTCTCATGTCTTGGTATACCATACTTTATTTCTTGACTTTTCTCCCAGTATCTTTTGCACATAACCTGTTCGCATAGATATGGAAATCAAAGAAAAAGCACATAAATTGATATTCTACCTAAAGTTTTGGGCAGCTATGTAGTTTTCATTCCCCGTTCAGAATTTATGCATAAGCCTTTAATGTGTGGTTTATCACATTAATCATTCGTATTGATTCTGCATATCTTCTCATAGTACTATTGACTGTAGAAATCCAGAATTTTAAACTGAACTGAGTAGTACAGTTTTCTTAATCAGTTGTGATGTTAATTAGGTGAACTGATACCATTATCTGAAACTGATACTAGGCTGTTCAAGAACTTTAAAGCAATTTATGAAGAGAACTCAATCATTTTATCAAACTTGGCTAAGTTCATGAATCTATTTATGTAGCATTATCTAAATCAATTATGTTCGTCATGCTAACTGATCATTTTTTACTTTTTTGTGCAGTCTGCCAAGAGATGCCTAGTGCTGGTGGTGGCAACTGGATTGTTGTTTATCCTTATGCAACCACCTATTCCAGTATCATGGACATACCGGTCTGACCTAATTAGAGCTGCTCGGCAGACTGCTGATGACATCACCATATATGGCTTTGTGGCGCAAAAACCTTTGTGGCCATCATGGCTTCTTCTTATGGCAATCCTACTGACTCTAGCAGCTGTTACATCTGTCATACCTATTAAATACATGGTTGAGTTGAGAGTATTTTACTCCATAGCTATGGGTATTGCTCTAGGTGTCTACATATCTACCGAGTACTTCCTTCAGACAGCTTTCTTACATATCCTTATTGTTGTAACCATGGTCTCTGCCTCGGTGTTTGTGGTTTTCACCCATTTTCCATCTGCCTCGAGTACGAAGCTGCTTCCTTGGGTATTTGCTTTACTCGTAGCTCTCTTTCCAGTGACATATCTTTTGGAGGGCCAAGTGAGGGTTAAAAACATCCTTGGAGATAGCGAATTTGGAGATTTGGGTGAAGAAGAGAAGAAGCTCACAACTCTATTTGCTGTTGAGGGGGCAAGGACATCTCTTCTCGGTCTTTATGCAGCAATATTTATGCTAATAGCTCTGGAGATAAAGTTTGAAATTGCGTCGTTGATGAGGGAAAAGGCTACTGAAAGGCCTGGAATCAGGCATAGTCAATCTGGTCAAAGCACCTCTACTAGCTTTGCTTCGAGAATGAGATTTATGCAACAGCGCCGAGCTGCAAGTGTCTCATCATTCACAATCACGAAAATGGCTGCTGAGGGAGCCTGGATGCCAGCAGTCGGTAACGTTGCCACTGTGATGTGCTTTGCTATATGCCTCATCTTGAGTGTCAATCTCACAGGCGGCTCAAATCGTGCGATATTCTTGCTGGCACCAATTTTGCTACTGCTCAACCAGGACTCTGATTTTATTGCCGGATTTGGTGACAAGCAAAGGTATTTCCCTGTCACAGTAGTGATATCGGCCTACCTAGTCCTGACTGGCCTTTACAGCATATGGGAAGATGTCTGGCATGGGAATGTGGGATGGGGTTTGGAAATTGGCGGTCCAGATTGGTTCTTTGTGGTGAAGAATTTGGCTCTCCTCGTTCTTACATTCCCGAGCCATATCCTTTTCAACAGGTTTATGTGGGGTTTCACAAAACAGGCGGACTCAATGCCATTGATAACTATGCCCCTTAATCTGCCATCGATCATAATAACAGACGTGCTGAAGATTAGGATATTAGGGCTCTTAGGAATCATTTATTCCCTGGCCCAGTACCTATTATCTAGACAACAGTACATCTCAGGGTTGAGGTATATTTAGACGAACACATGCTTCTGTACAATATGTTTCAGCAATTTTCAGGTCAGGAGTGAAATTCAGGTTTGTTTCTCATTTCTCTCACTTGTTTGTACTTTTCCTTTGAGCCTTTGCGTGCCCTGAAATGCCTGAACTGTCGACCGCCTTTTGAATCATCACGACAAGTCATTACAGCAAAGACCTTTTGAGTATACAAGATAACCTTCTGAGCAAGTTGATGGCATTTAGAATGATAAAATGACGGGGGATATTTGCCCCAAATTGCCTGCTTGAGTAAACTGTGATATTGTGCACTGCTGTCGTCTCCGGTAGTAAGAACTTGTTATATGATACCGTGCAATTTTTTACATCTGTGTAGTTAGAGATCTGTCGATGCTGGTGAACTGTTTCACATTTTTGTAGGCTTAAGATTAATATTATGTTGTAAAATCTGTTTGAGACGAGAATGGATAACCCGCTAAATTCAAGCTTATATGTTTTCTAAGTTTTTCGAACCCAAGGGGCGCCTTGAATGAGAAAAAGTTTAGTACCATACAAGTCTTCAAATTTCTATAGAATTTCGTACACAAATCTAAGTTTTCAGATTGAACCATGATTTTTCATAAGTATTGTAGAATCTCAAACCAACTGGCCACTATACCCTTGCTCCCAATAACCCACTGCCCTGTCTTTGCCGGAACAGAGCTTAGACCTTGCCAACTGAATCCGCCCTCTGTGGCGTCGTTTGGGATTCTTCCCGAGCCAAGGGGGTTTGCCCAGGGTATCTCAGAATTTGGTGGAAATGGCATGGTTTCTGTTCTTGACATGGCGGATGTGTTGGACTGAGAACCCCTGCCTTCGCTTGCCTCCGCCATTTCGAGCAGAAAGTGAACAAACTGAATAGAAGTGTGTCTGGTTGTCAAAGAAAAAGCTAAAAGAAAAAAAGAAAGCAAAATGGGCAATAAAAATTCCCAAATTTCATTAAACATCAAGAACTCTTTAACACGTTTTACAAGTTACGCGTGCCCCTGAGTCCAAACACTGATATTGGCACTGTAAAATGTCGATTTGCACTCTTCTTTAGTGGCGGAAATAAAAAATACCAAAGGGAATGAGGACAAAGAAAAGAGATTTCCTTTCCGAATTTGGTTTATCACTAGACTGATACACATATTCAAACTGAGAGTCGAATTTATAATTTGAGTGTTATATTCCATACCCCAATTTATATGCATGCATCAATAATATTCCAATTAACAAGTTGGTACACCCGCCCCTTGAGCTACTCCGATTCTGGTCTCGAGCCTGAAAATGAAATTTTTTAAAACACCATCGGCGTAGAGTCCAAAGGAAACGAAAAACAAAAAACAGATTTGAAATCGTAATCTTACTGTCTCGGTTTGCCCATCCTAATCGTCGACGAGCTAAGCAATTTGATTTCATGGAGGCTACTGTCGCCAGAAAAATGTGGTGTTTTCTTGTTCATGTAAACATTTTCTTCTGTCTGCGGCCATTTAGAAGAAGCAGAAGAGGAGGAGGAGGAGGAAGAAGACTGAAGCTGGAGAGAGCTGCAGGGGTTAATGAGCATGTTATAAATCAAGTGGTGTGCCTATTTATACACAAAGTCCATGGCTGTGGTTATGGCGAGATAAATGTTACGACTACCCTGGAGTCTCAGTATTGACATTTACAATTTTAACTCCGAGACACAACCTTTTTGGTCTATTTACCTTCGTAAATAATTTCTCAGTTGGTTAAAAACATTTCCTTCTTGTATTATGAGGTCCTGAGGTTTGTTCTCTTCTAATATTGGTTGTTCTAGAAAAAGAAAATATTGCTTGTTCGGAAAAATATGAGTATAAAACTATTTAAACACATAAAACTGACACACTTTTAAAATAAGTAGGATCAATATAGTCTGCGTTAATAATTGAGTATAATATCATCACACACTGATACACGTATAATTAAAGGGCAGTGTTATTGACACACTTCTTTTTACCTCTCATATAATTAAAGGGCAATATTATTGACACATCTTTTTTTACCTTTCACACGTCGTTGTTAATTTTTGTTCATTAATCATTTTCAATCCATTAGATCCAATAGCCGAAAATTTTAACATGTGTATGAGATATAAAAATCAGTATATATGAATAGCACCACCTTAATTAAAATCAATCTATGTGTCACTAGTCTCATCTAAAGTAATATTCCATTGGGGGTAAATATGATCTAATTTAAGGGGTAATTGCCAAAGAGAGGAGCTGCTGAAGTGTTTGACAACTTTGGTCACAAAACTTTTGCAAGTATATAGTGTCGTTTTTCTTCCTTGAAGAGAATCATTTCGAATTATTTGGATTTGAGAACACCGACACATACTTATCCTTTTTTTTTTTGACATGAAACTAAAAGTGTGAAACGATCAATCATGCATTCAAAGAATTTCTACGAAATATGAATGATTACGTATATTTATGAAATTATTATTGATTCTTCGAAATGATCATTCTGCACTTCATTAATATCAAAAAAATCAAAGAAAATTATACACGAAAGTGTACAATACGACTTTTTAGAGTATTGTCGATAACAACTCCTTAGATATACATATAATATCTGACTAATTTCTTTATAATCTCATGATGTTTGATCATGAGTGGTAGTTCTCCTGAAGATTTTCATTATACAAAAGGGTTTTTGAGGGCTCGTTTGATGTCTAGGACCAAAATCCGAGTGTGCTATCCAAGAATGTTTTTCCAAGTGGCTAAAACTTTGATTAACTACTCAAGTGTTCTATCATACAAGGTTTTAGATGAACATTTTAAAGATGTTCTCTAGATGATAATAAAGTGTACGGTTCAATTAATAATACTTGCACGGTAAAATGACTTCATATTGTCATGTAAAAAGATTAGATAAGGAGAATAAACGATTTAAACTTATAATGTATGTACAATTAAATAACAACACATAGTTAGGTAAAAAGGATTTAAAAAATAGCTCCTTACATATAGGGAGCTAAGTATTATCCCATTTTAATCGCTGAGTTTGCACACCCGCACAACCGTTTACTCATGAAAAAAAAAATGTGCGGGAGAGAATTTACGTAATCGCTTATGCACATAAGTTTTGAGACTGAAACTTCTCAGGCCCAATGGGCTTTAGAGTGCATGCTCACTTCGGCCATCACTGGTGAAAGAAAGAGCCACCTGGCCTCGCCTTAGCAGCACCCGCCTCACCGCAAAAATCCAGCTACCGAAGACAATGGCTTCACTGTCCAAACCCATCACCGCCGTCCCCATCCTCATCCTCCTCGCCGCCTCTCTCTGCCGCGCACTGCCGTCATCAGAGGACCCAGTTCCCGCCCCATGGCCCCACCAATTCCACTCCATCCTGGTGATGAACTACACCGGAACCCTCCAGCTCATCGACCTCTGGTACGACTGGCCCAACGGCCGGAACTTCAACATCATAAGGCACCAGCTGGGCTCGGTCGCCTACGACCTGGAGTGGAACAACGGCACCTCCTTCTTCTACACATTGTACTCCGCCCGAGAGTGCAGAACCGTCCAAGTCGAAGTGGGTATTCTCCGACCCGATTGGCTCGACGGAGCCAAGTATCTGGGTCGGCGACACGTGGACGGTGGTTTCTTGTGCAATGTTTGGGAGAAGGCCGACTTCATTACGTATTATGAGGACGTCGATACCAAGCGGCCTGTCCATTGGATTTTCTACACAGGTCCTCACCAACTGATTTATTAATTAATAAATTATTTTCTTATTCAACTGGTTTTATGTTCTGCAATTATTTAATAATTTTATCTCGTAATTTGCTTTTGATTTATTTAATTTAATGACTATAAAAGAATAATGCAAGAGAAAATAGTACAAAAATCACTTCGGTTTCAATACTTGGGTATCAATTTGCTTGGTTTTGTGCTCTTAGAAGTGCCTCACAATAGATTTTGATTGGGAATTGTGATTACAACCATCAAGTTTTATCTATCAAGTGGGATCAGCTATATGAATCGTAGAACCTAGTGCGTTCGGTTTTGCGCCAAGTATCCCGTTATCTTCATTCTGCTAAAATAGTCATTGAACACTTACCCCTTTTATCATTTTTGTCGGTATGAATGCATGGTGACTATTTTGAATTCTCGATAACATCTCGAATTTTAATTTTGTGGATTATGAGAAATGAATAATGTGGTGCAGGGAGGGAGGCACATGTGATGACATTTGAGGTTGGGGCAGCGCTTGAGGATGCAAAATGGCAAGCCCCTGTGTACTGCTTTGATAAGAAGAAAAATGATACTCTAGTCCCAGAAGCAGAAGCAGAAGCTGAGTTTTCCATCACTGGTGCTTCTATAGATTGGAGATCTATGAGAAATTCAAATCTTTTAGGATTCAATTTGTAGTGATGTTCTCTACTTTATTAATTTCTTTCCCCTTCTTGTACTCAAATTTTAAGTTAGTATCTTTCCGGTGTATTCAATAATAGCAGCTACTCGAGTTCGAATCAGGGCGTTAGTGGAGTTTGGTTCGTAGTATAACGGCTGTGGAATAAACTTTAAACTTAACCATCAACTCGTCGACTCCATGTGGGGTTATGCGAGTCTTGATTTAACCGTTGCACGAGTTGTGATGACGCGGTTTGTGTAACCGAATTTCCCTTCTTTCCTCCCTAATACACAATCGGGTCCGCTCGAGGTTGCGGACTAGGAAGGGCGAATTTAACATCGACAGAAAAAAATAGGGTACGCAACAACATGCTCTTGATCAACCTCATAGGAGGTCTTCTTCTCCAACTCCTATATTGCGTTGGTCCCCTCCAGGGATAGGTGGATTCAAATTTAATGTGGATGGTGCTCTTGATATGCGCAGTGGCTGTCGTGGTGTGGGTACGGTGGTGACTGGTGAGGGATGGTTATGGGAATATGGTGTGTTTTTTTTGCGATGAATGCTCCGAGTCTGATTTCTGTTTTGGCAACGGAGTTGTACGCAATGAAAGTGGGCTTGGAGTATGCAGTGGGTGCTGGATGGTTGCCGTTAACATTAGAGTCGGGCTCTTCCAATACTGTTCAGATGGTGATAGTTGTTGATGCAAATTTGTTCCTCCTTGATCTTGAACAAAATTGCACATACAAAACAATGAACACATTTGGTTAAGGCCAAAAGTCTCACGCGCCCATGATGAATGGGGGGAACTTTGGCCGAAAAACCTCTGATGCCAAAGTTAGAATTTAGAGAGAAATAGTGTTTAAAGGATTTTGGGATTTTTGCAAGAGTGTTCGAATGGATCTTTGGTGAAAATGGGAGCTTATTTATAGATAGGGCTAGGCCGGTCCACTTAGGAGAGAAAGTGGCCGGTCAACTTGTGGATTTTTTGTTGAATTTGTGGTTTAATTAGCCAATTTATTGGCTAATTAAATATGAGAGAAATAAATGGGGGGTTACCAAATTGAATGACTAGCTTTATTTGGGTAATAAAGTGGAGAAAATTAGAAAGGTAAGGAGCAAAGGGAGGTGGCCGGTTTTGACTATTAATTTGAGTGATTTTATTGACAATTAGGGGATTTATTGGGTTAATCCCCTAATTAGTCAATTATTTATGACTTTAAGGGATGATTTTAGGAGATATGGAAAGAATATATTATTTAGCTAATTAGTTAACTAAATAATGAAATAGATAAATTAGGTTTTGGAAATAATTACCTAAAATGAGGATAGATGAGATAATTTGGAATTGGTTACCTCTTTTGGAGCATTTTTGAATTGGTTGAGGATGATTACCCGCTACTTGCGCGTAGGAATCCCGTTATAGCTCAAGGGTATCATTGTCTTCTTTTGTCCCAAAGTCCACGTGTCACTTTGTGATCGTTTTTGGCTCCACAAATGCTCCCACACCTGTTGGGCTGCTCGGAAAAAAGGGCAACAGGTGTAGAGATTTTCTTGCTTTAGGAAACTTTGAATTTGTTTCCCTCTTTGATGTTGATTCTCTCTTTTAATAGGAAATTAGATCCTTCTAGGAAAAAGAAATAAATTCCTCTCAAAGTTTGTTTAAGTCCACCTTAAGGGGATTATTAAATCAATTTTTAGAGAGAAACTTATTCCACCTTACAAGAGAGAGAGCTTAAAGGATATTTGTTCCCCCTCCTCTAGGAATCTTCTATATCTTGCCCGTGCAAAGGACTGTCTCTCGCCGCTTGCTTCATCTTCTCATTGCTTCTAGGTAAGAAAAAATTAATTTTCTTGTCTTCTTGATTTTTTGAAAGCCTGGGGGCTTGAAACTTGGCTCGACGGGGGTCGAGGATGTGAAAAATTTGTTGGGAGGAAGTCACGGCACTGTGGCCGTGTGCATCTTCATAGATTCTTGGGCGCTGGGGCGCTGACATGAGGGAAAGCAAGCCAAGCCGTAGGGCTTGGCAGTTTGGCTGGGTTCTTACGGCTTCCCATCTCCCATTTATTATATTTTTTTATTTTTTATTTATTTTTTAAATTGGGCCGTGAGGCCTGCTTGCACCGAGAGATAAGAGAATGCCCAAGAGGGCTTGGGTTGTGAAGCCTTCCTGTGCCGAGCCCTTTCTTTTCATTATTTTTTTTTCTTTTTTAAGCAACCCTCTAATGAATCTTCCTTGCATTTTTTGTAGAATTTCTTCAAGGATGTCTCCCTCGAGCCACAAGAATGATGATAATGTGCCGCCGTTGTACCGTCAAGGTGGGTCTTTGAGCAAGGTTGGCTACTTTATTAGCTCCGATGATTTGTTTAGAGACTTCCTTGAGGCTTATTGGCATGTCATTCCGTCGGGAGTGCGTGTGAAGTGAGTCAGGGATGGTAGTAGCCATGAGCCATGTGATGGGGTTCAGAGAGCCATCAAATTTCACCCCTACCATTTTGTTTTAGGGTTTACCTTTCTAATGTTGCGCTTTTTCCAAGAAGTGCTTTGCTCCATGAAATGTGCCCCTGCTCAATGTTCTCCAAATACGATCCGCGTGATGGTGGGATTCCACAATTTAGCCAATTTTTTGACTTAGGTTTGTCCGTCAACTAATTTTGGTATTTCTTCGACATAGGCCACATTGAGGGAGTCGGGCAACTACGATCTCGCCATAGGCTTTTTGACAATTCAAGCAAGGGAGATCATGACTGGGCCAAGGAGACTTTGGAGGTGAGTGGAGAATAGGAATCTGATTCTTCTCCCGAGCTGTGCGTGCCAACGGTCTTCATCTTCGGTAAGTGGGCTGCTCAACCTTCCAGCTGCTTGGTATTTGTACTAAACTGCTCTTTATTTTTCTAATCACCCTCTGCTGCTTTTATAGATTCGGAATTTGGTCGAACTCCTAGAACTTCACCAGACATGAAGAAAGTGCATGTCGCTCTAGGTATTTCTTCCGAGTATTGTGAATGGTGCTGGTTGCTTAGTCCTCTTCGTAAGGAAAAAGGTGGGCTGCCCCTGAGAGAAGAAATAAAACGAATCAAGGCTGAAGCGTTGACTCGTCATATTACTGTGCTAGAGCCTGCTGCCAACGAAAGTGGGAAAAAGAGGTTTTCCCCGCCTACTCAAGAGACACCTGTTGAGAAGAAATTGAAGACTCCTTCCACTGCCCGCGGGAGTTCTACAGCTGCTCAAGAGAAACTTGCTGAGAATAAATCAAAAACCTCATCCGCTGCTCATGAGGACCCACCAGCTGCTCCTAAACTTGTGATTGATTTGACTTCCTTCAAGGGCAAAAAAGAAGAATCTGCTAGGTCCATGCCCATGACCCATGTAGCTCCGAGGGCTAGATTTGTGCCCGTGACGCCTATAGTCCCGAAAGCTAGTTTGATTGCTGATAGGATTACCCAGCGTAGAAGCTCATATGTGCCCCTGGTGCCGAAATTTATGCCTAAACGTCCGTTAGGGGCTAAGTCTGGTTCTCCTTTGGAAAGACTTGCTACTATGAAGAATAACAAAGCACCCTCGCCTGCTAAAACGACGCCAAAACCTGTTCCTTCCGCTGCTGAAACCGATTCACCTGCTGCAAAGAATAAGACTGCTAGTATTGGCAGCCGTGAAAAGCCTACTAAGACTGTTTATGAGGAAGTTGCTAAAATTTGTGCATTTTTGAAGCCAGATTTGCTTGAAGATATGGATGTATATGCCAAGTTCGTTGATGGCGTCAAGGAGATTGTTAGCCCGAACCTCTTCGCAAAGCACACACCCGAGTACAGGAAGACTGCTTTGCTAGCCATGATGCAAAAAACAACGATTCTAACAGTTGAGTCTATGTTCCTTGACCAAGAGGATACTAAAGCTGCTAAAGAGGTGGCAAGAACCATGGCAGCCGAAGCTTACTCGTCGACCGAAAAAGTCAAAAAACTGGAATCTGAGCTTGCTGCTTTGAAGGGATCTAACACTTCTGCCCCCACTCCTCTGCAACTTAAGACCGCTCGCCGAGAGATCGTGGATTTGAAAGGAGATCGAGTGTTACATACTTTAGATTCAAGATCTTGAGCGTTCCATCTCTGAATTCCGCTCCGCTGCTGATGTAAAAGATAAGGAGTTGATTGCTACTTATAACCAAGTGATCCACTTCAAGAAGGTCGTTGATAGGCTCGAGCCTCAAGTTTTAGAACTCCAAGGTGCTTTGAAGCTCAACGATAATTTGAAGAAAGAAGTGGAAGAGTTACAGCGGTTTTGTGCTGGCCTGCTTGAAGAGAATGAGCAGCTGAAGGGTGAAAAGGTTGGGCACGAGGCTTTGCTTACTCAGAATCAAGCTGATTTCTACAAGTTGGGTTAAGTGGATCATCTCTTCAGAAGACCGTCTGACTTTGAATTTTCTGGTAAAGATTTCGAGACTTTCTTTATTTCTCCAGAAGATGTGTTCGCTTTCACCTTCGAGTCTTCTATTGGTGAAGTGGTTGGAGAGGTTAGTGCTCAGACGGGGGCAACTGGCAATGAAACACAGGATGGTTCCGCTACTCGGAATATTGAAATTGCTGAAAATGTGGCGGCCGAGTAGCCATGGAACGTTCAAGTTGTGGAAGAGTAGTCTTCTAGGTAGCCTTTAGGATTTTTCTTTGTTTTCCTTTTCACTTTTGCTTGAACTCATTGGATCCTTGCTAGTCGTTTATCAATTTTGCTAGAAAATTTAATAAACTTGCTTCCTTCACTTTTTTTTTTCTTTCTTCTAACCTTTAGACTTTATAGGCTAGTGGCGAACATGCTACTTTTATATAAGCAAACAATTTCACATATCCTTCGCAGCCGTAGGTGTTACTGAAGAACTTTTGCAAAATTGTTAACCATAGGATTGGCAACCGGATGTCTTACTTACAGAAGCAGACAAATGCGCGTAACCACTAGGTTGTTAACCTTGGCTATTCCCAATTCTGTAGGCTGTGTAACAAGTATCACAACATTTTAGGACTTGGGGTAGTTTGTTCTGCATCTAGCGGAGATGAAGTTTATCGACTACGTTGCACGTCGGTATTGGATAAAACTTCGTATATGCACGCTAGCTTGTTTAACCTTTCACAAAAATGTGTAGTTGTATAAGTCTAGCGTGGCTTTACTGCTTGAAGGGCAAGTCGTAGGCAGTCTTCTGAAAAACCGTAGACTACCTTAGTGCACTCAGTAGCGACTTTAGGTTTCTAGGGCAGCCGTCCATCGAGCGTTCTGCATAATGTGCCCTCTCCGTTTCTAGGGCCTGGTTCCCTACGAATTAGGCCAAGATACCTAAAATCCTCCAGTTAGCTAAGCCTTGAAAAAAGACCATTGTGGCTACTTCTAGGAATCCCGGCACAAGCCATCATGCATCTAGCTATGCTAAGGCAATCCGGCTCATCCACGTCTAGATATTCGGAGTGTAAGTTTTTATCCTCCTGCCTTGGAGAGCATGGTTGGTCCCTTGGGGGATGCAATTCCTGCGATGATTCCCTAAGAAGGGTATGATCTTCATCTGAAGTGCAAGAGAGATAAGTTGTTGTAGACATGCAGTCGAGCCAAGTTGTAAATTACTTCTGAAATCCTCATTGAAAAACGAGTGAAACGAATGAATAACTTAACTAAAAAACAAGTGCATAACAACTAAATAGTTCTCAGCTTGCAAGGTAGTGCCCGTTAAGCTGTTTGAATATTTGGGTCTTGACATAGTGGGAGGTTACACATGGTACTTCCTCAGGTTGTAAGCGTTCCATTGCTTCTCGATCTCTTTGTCGTTCATGGTGGGGAGAGCATAATTTCCCTTGCCGCCTACTCTGCTGATCTTTTACGGGCCTTCCCAGATGGGATCAATCTTCTTGGAGCCTTCTCTACGAGCAGTGATGAAGGCTTTTCTTAGGACTAAATCTCCAAGTTGAAACTGCCGGATCTTGGCCCTTTTGTTGTAGCTTGAGAGGAGCTGCTGCTGGTAGGCTGTGATGCGGGTGATGGCCTGTTTGCGATTCTCATCTGCCAGATCTAAGCTTGTGGCCATCTCCTTACTGTTCTGCTCAATGCTTGGTAGTAAAGTACTGATGTTTGGCATGATAATGCTGGGATGAATGATTGCTTCCGAACCAAATGCTAAAGAAAAATGAGTCTCTCCAGTTGCTCGTCTTTTGGTGGTGCGATATACCCAAAGACATCGGGGGAGTTCATCTGGCCACTTTCCCTTCTTGTCAGTGAGGGATTTCTTAAAGCAATCGAGGATCGTCTTGTTGGATGCTTCGGTTTGTCCATTGCCTTGAGGATATCTTGGCGTGGACATATGCTGCTTGATGCCAAATTTTTGGAAAAACTTTGCCAAATCTTTACCCACGAATTGCGGGCCGTTGTCGGTAACGATAGACTGAGGGATGCCAAATCGGCAAATGATGTTCCTCCAAATGAAGCGCTCCATGTCTGCCTGAGTTGTGGTTGTCATGGGCTCTGCTTCTACCCACTTGGTGAAGTAATCAATTGCCATAATCATCATGCTTCTGCCCCCAGTAACGGGAGGCATAAGTCCCACCAAGTCGATTGCCCATCGCATGAGTGGCCATAGACTGGCTTGCGGGTGTAATTCGCTAGCAGACAATGCTGGTATCGGCTTGTAACGTTAGCAGCGGTCGCACTTTTGGGCTAACTCCTTAGCATCTTAGTGCATGGTGGGCCAGTAATAACCCGCATTGAGAGCCTTCTGTGCTAAGGATCGGCCTCCGGAATGATTACCACAAATACCTTCATGAATTGAGCTTAGAACTTTCAAGTCGTCAGGAGATGCTAAGCAACGGAGATGTGGACCAATGTAGGATCTTCGGATGAGAATACCGTTCCACATATAATAACGTGCGGCTTTTACTTGGAGCTTTCTAGACTCTAATTTTTCCAAAGGGAGCGTGTCATTGACCAGGTAATCTATAATATAACTTTGCCAGTTGGGAGTTATACCAACCTGTGACACCTCAACTGCCGACTCTACTTCTATGCTTGGCTTGTCTAAATACTCCACCGAAATAGAACGCTTGAGTTGATGGTCAAGAGCGAAGCCTAGGCCGGCTAATGCATCTACGTGAGCGTTGTCTGCTCGCGGAACTTGAGTGAGAGTGTAAGTCTGAAATGCCTCCAGCTGCTTGCGTACCTTTTCTAAGTATTATGCCATCCTTGGATGTTTCGCCGCGAACTCCCCAATAGCCTGGCTGGTGATTAGTTGGGAATCCGAATAAATTGCAAGTTTCTTCTTCACTGCCAAGTCTTTTGCCATTCGAAGGCCTGCTAACAAGGCCTCATACTTTACCTCATTGTTAAATGCTTTGAAACCTAGAGTGAATGCCTGCTCGAGCATTGAACTGTCTGAAGTGACAATGACCACGCCTGCTCCCGAGCCTTTGTAATTTGATGCACCATCGACATGTAGGTGCCAAAAATCTCCATTGGAAAAAACAGGTATAGCTAAAGTGTGCTCGGCTGCTTCTTGGGTGTCGTTAGGTCGCTCTGTTGCGTTGCCCAGACTAGGCGTGAATTCTGCTATAAAGTCTGCCAAGGCTTGGGCCTTTATCGTAGTGCGAGGTCGGAAAACTAAGCCGTATTGGCCAAGTTCCAATGCCCATTTCATCACTCGTTGAGAAGCGTCTGGACCATATAGGATTGATCATAGAGGATATTGAGTCATGACAATGACTGTGTAAGCTTGAAAGTATGGTCTGAGCTTTCGAGCCGCAACAACTAGCGCCAAAATTAATTTTTCGATCTTCGGATATCTAGTTTCCGCATCGAGAAGAGCTTTAGAAATGTAAAATACTGGCAGTTAGGCCTCCATCTCTTCTCGTATGAGGGTAGAGCTCACTGCTACTTCTGAGACTGCCAAGTAAATGTATAAGTCCTCCGCTGTTTCCGGCTTGGATAGTAAGGGAGGTGATGTGAGATATTTCTTTAGGTCTTGGAAAGCTCTTTCGCATTCTTCATCCCATTTGTCCTGTTGTGCCCTCTTGATGGCTTTAAAAAAGGGTTTGCATCGATCGGTGGATCGTGAAAGAAAGCGATTGAGGGCAGCTGTTCGTCCGGTCAAGCTTTGGATCTCCTTCAAGGTAGTGGGAAACTTCATTTCTAGAATTGCTCGGATTTGCTTGGGATATGCTTCGATTCCTCGTTAGGTTACCAGGTACCCTAAGAATCTGCCTGAAGATACCCTAAAAGTGCACTTCGTGGGGTTGAGCTTCATTTTGTATTTTCTGAGGATGCTGAAAGTTTCCACCAAATTGCGGATATGATTTGACCGCTGCTTGCCCTTTACCATGATGTCGTCGACATAGACTTTCATAGTTACCCCAATTTGCTTTTTAAACATCATGTTTACTAACCTTTGGTAAATGGCTCCCGCGTTCTTAAGGCCAAAGGGCATGACCTTGTAGCAATAAGTGCCTCGCTCGATTACGAATGCGGTTTTCTCCTTGTCAGGCTCGTACATGGCTATTTGGTTGTAACTGGAATATGCGTCTAAGATACTAAGCAGCTGATTCCCGGAAGTTGAATCTACGAGCAAGTCAATTCAGGGAATAGGGTAAGGATCATTTGGGCATGCTTTGTTGAGATCGGTGTAGTCTACACAAACCCTCCATTTGCCCTTCTCTTTCTCCATGACTAACACGACGTTGGCAAGCCATGTTGAGTATGCTACCTCTTCTATGAATCCGGCCTCCAGTAGCTTATCAATTTCTGCCTAATTGTTACTTGTTTGGGTGCAAAGTGTCTTCTCTTTTGAATCACTGGTTTAGCTGCGGGATCAACGTGCAACTTGTGGCAAACTACCTCGGGGTCAATGTCGGGCATGTCGGAAGGTGACCATGCAAAGATGTCACAATTTTCCCTAAGGAAAGCTGTGAGTTCTTCCTTCTCGGCTAGGCTTAAGCGTGAACCAATTCTAGCCATCTTTTCCGGCTGCTGGGGATCAAGAATAATGTCCTCTGCATCCTCTTCAGGTTTCCATCATTTTTCTTCTATTTGCGCATCGGTTTAGACGCCATATTCTTGATCCACTTGCTATAATTGCTATTTTGTAGCTTCTTTATCCTTCTGGACCTCGGTTACCTCTACAGGAGTAAAGATCTTCTTCTTTGACTCCTTAACACTTGCACAGTGCATCGTCGGGATGTGGCCTGGTCAAACTTGATTTCTCCAATTCCTCATCTCGGGATACGGAATCGAATTTTTTGGTACTTGACGGATGTAACGGCATCCAGCTTAATCAACCAAGGTCTTCCTATAATCTCATTGTAGGGAGATGGGTTGCTTACAATCATGAATGTCTGTATTGAGACCACTGGCGGTGTTTTCACGTCAAGTGTAATGTGACCGATGGTAGTTGAGGTATGTCCGTTGAATCCAGTAAGTACCTCTGCTCGGCGTATGATTGTGCTTTCTAGACCCATTTTCTGAATTACTGAGAGTTGAAGTAGGTTGACTGCACTTCCATTATCAACCATCATTTTATCAACTGTGACATGGGCTAGTTGAACAGATACCACCAGTGTGTCGTTGTGTGGGAAATTGACGTCTTCTGCATCCTGCTCGGTGAAACCAATTACGGGTCCAGGTTGAGTATTGACTGCTTGGACTTGTGAGATTATCAACACGTGCTGAATCTTTCTCTTCTTTGAATTATTGGTGGCCCCCAGATGCTCAGATTCGGCGAAGATGCCATTGATCCGAATTGTCTTATTAGGCGGTTCTCCTTCGGCATCTGCATTCTTTCTAAGCTACGCAGCTGACTTGTCCAAGTACTTGTCGACCTTGCCTTCTTTCACCAGCTTCTCTAAGTAGTTCTTCCAAGTATAGCAGTCGTTAGTTGTGTGACCAGGTCCTCGGTGGAATGCACAATATTTGGTATGGTCCAATTTGGAAGTATCTCTTTTTTATTGCTTTGGTAATTTGAACCATGGCTCGTTCTTGACATCGCGAAGGATTTGGTGTATCAGGATCGAAAACTTTGAGTAGCTTTTGGTCGTCGAGCCTCCTCTACTCGGGGACCGGTCCTTTCGCTTGGCCCCTTGTCTACTTTTGTTGTTCGGCTGCTTTCTGTCCTCTTTCTTTACTATTATTTCCTTTCGAGGCTACTCGGGTGCTTTGTCTGCTCGTCGAGCCTCATCCCAAAGTGCATGTTTCTCTGTTAGAGCGAAAGAGTCTACTAGAGTTAGATCTTCTTTCATGATTAATTCTCCGAACAAATGATGGTCTGTTAGGAGTCCTTTTTGGAAAGCTGCACTTGCTATGGAATCGTCGCATCCAACTATCCTAGCTTTCTCTGCTTTGAACCTCTTCACGTAATCACAGAGTGACTCTTTTGGGTCCTTCTTCATGTTTAACAAGTGATCAAATTTCTTCTTGATTGAGCGGTAAGATGAATACTCCTTGGTGAAAACCAAAGAAAGATCATCAAAGCTCCGGATGGATCGTGGCGGTAGGGTATGAAACCAATCCTGCACTTCGCCTTGCAAAGTGGTGGCAAATATTTTGCACATAAGAGCATCATTGTTTTGATAAAGGACCATCGTGCTTCGGTAATGTTTCAAGTGTCTTCCGGATCTCCATCTCCTTTAAAAGATGTGAAATGTGGCATACTAAACTTCTGTGGTGGCTCTGCCTACTCAATCTCGTTCGTGAATAGTAACCTGCTCATGTTGGTCATATCTCGCTGTAACGCCTCGTCGACGATTTTATTGCGTTGGAAATCACGCAAACGTTCGTTGAAGAGCCTTTCTACTTCTTCTTGAATTGGCTTTCTTGGGGTAGTGGAGCTTTCGGCTACCCCAAACCTTGACCTGCTGGTTTAGGCTGCTCTCCAACATGCTTGACTCGTGTTTGCCTTGGCTGCGGTGTATGAGATAGATTCCTAGCAGGCGAGTGATTTGTTTGCAGGCTACTGGTTGAACTCGAGCCAGATTGAGTGACTGCTTCTCTCCATTCATCATGTTACCTGCTCCGATAGGATGTGGATAATGTTCATTGCGGACCTAACCGTGAACGAACGTTTTGCCTAGAAGGCTGCTCATGTTGATTATCGGAGCGTGGCCCCAATCGTGAACGTATACTTGCACGTGGGCCTAGTCGAGAGTGCACGCTCCTCTGTGCGCTAAGACGGGAGTATACGCTATCTCGGGGGCCTAATCGAGAATGTACACTACCTGAATGCTCGGTTTGCGGTTGGTTGATTGGTTGCTTGCCAGGACGCTGCTAGAGAGGTTCCTCGTCTGCCCTTGTCCTACTTCGGGACACCTCATTTGGGGCACGTTGGATCTCGGTGCGTTGCAAAAGTTAATTCACCAAGGTCGTTTATTGTGCAAGGGAGCTCGTCAACTCCATGACTTGTTGAGACAAGTGTTGTTCGTTGTTCGGATTGGAAAAGCTTGGAAGGAATATGCCTCATTGAGCAGTGGAAGGGTGGTAGACTCCAGGCGCGAGATTTGAGTTGGGAAATGTCAAATCCGCAGATAAATGTGGTGAAAATACCCTCGGCTCGATGATTGGTCCGGATGGTTGAGATAGTCTCGAGCCGACTTGGGCTGCTTGGGAGACCACGAGAGCAGGCTGTGCTATAGGAGCAGGCTGGGCCAGGAGAATGGGCTACTCAGTACGTGATACACGCGAGTGCGAGGCTTGGGCTCGGCTTGTCAACTCATTGGGCTCGCGTTGGGCTTGGAATGACATGGCTTGAGTCATGGCTTTGGCCCCGTGACCCTTGGATGGCACGGCTCAGGATTGTTTTGGTGGCACGGCACGGGCCGTAGTAGTGGTGCCATGGACCTCGTCGTGGGTGGCTATCATGGTAACCACCGCGGTGGTTCCCGTGGTGGAAACTTGTGGTGGTGGTGCCACTCCAATCGTTGTCACATTAAGCCTCATGGATCGTCGTGGTCCCATATCTTGAATATGGGAATTTTCACTTGTTGAATTTTCAAAATTTCTAGCCATTATATTTTTCTTATACGTTTTATCAAAGAACCTTTGCCAATAAAAAATTCTAATAATAAGAACGTATGAAAAATATTCAAATGGACTAGAAAATAGACAAAAAAACCTTTTTATGCGAGAGTTTTCTATGAGTACGGATCTCAGCCTCTCAATGAAAGCACCAATTTATGGATGCAAATTTCTTCCTCCTTGATCTTGGACAAAATTGCACCTACAAAACAATTAACGGTCAAGGCCAAGAGTCTCACGCGCCCACGATGAATTTGGGGGGGGGGGGGGGGGGGGGGACTTTGGCCGAAGAACCTCCGATGCCAAAGTTAGAATTTAGAGAGAAATAGTGTTTAGAGGATTTTGGGATTTTTGCAAGAGTGTTTGAATGGGTCTTTGGTGAAAATGGGAGCCTATTTATAGGGCTAGGCGGTCCACTTAGGAGAGAAAGTGGCCGATCAACTTGTGGATTTTTTGTTGACAATTAGGGAGGTGGCCGGTTTTGACTATTAATTTGGGTGATTTTATTGACAATTAGGGGATTGATTGGGTTAATCCCCTAATTAGTCAATTATTTATGACTTTAAGGGATGATTTTAGGAGATATGGAAAGAATATATTATTTAGCTAATTAGTTAACTAAATAATGAAATAGACAAATTAGGTTTTGGAAATAATTACCTAAAATGAGGATAGATGAGATAATTTGGAATTGGTTACCTCTTTTGGAGCATTTTTGAATTGGTTAAAGATGATTACCCGTTATTTGCGCGTAGGAATCCCGTTATACCTCAAGGGTATCTTTGTCTTCTTTTGTCCCAAAGTCCACGTGTCACTTTGTGACCGTTTTTGGCTTCACAATGGCGGAGATGTTTGTTTTGCAGCGGAAGGAGTTTTTGTGGATGTTGTTAGTTGTTTTCTTCGTTCTCATCAGGTGGTTGTTAAACGTGATGGCGCATCGAGCGGCTCTTTATAGTTTTAATCATCGAGATATATTTTTTTGAGACGATGTAGATCTCCATAATTAATGAGTTGTTTGTCAAATGATTATATTAGAACGTGATGTGTTTTGTTACTAGCATGGGTTGGCTCTTCTTCCTTCCTCAGGTTTTTTCAAAGCCGCATTATTTTCCATGCTCTCTCTATGTCGGTTATTTTTGTCCGTTATAAATGAAATTCTTTATTACCTTAAAAAGTCGTAAACGAGTTGGTTTAGGATTGAGTAATTTGAAATGACTAATTTAACACAACCCGAATCTACACAAGTTTTATGCATTCCAATATTTGACAATTGAGATTTGAGTTTACAAAATTGAACAAATCAAACTAGTTTTTATATTGTTATAGTATTGTCTATTGTGCCTTTGCCCGTTCCGTTCCATGAGTTTCGAAGTATTATACTGTATAGGAACGCAAATAATTTTATTTGTTGGTGAACAATGCCAATAATTTGGTTTACCAAAACCGAGATTCTGTTGCAAAACATTAACCCGTTGAATTTAATCATATTTTGTATTGATGATTGAATATATATATATATATATATATATATATATATATATATATATAAAGAGAGAAGTCTAAATTGGTGAAGCATTTCAAAATACAAAAAATACCCTTTTATTTCTCTAAGGTTTTTCCTCAACTGGGTTCTCTGCTTTTCTTTCTTTCATTTCAAAATTCGGTTGAAATGGATAAAAAATCAATGCATGTACTCAAGGTTTTGTTTGGTGTCTTTGTTGAGTTTAAGAACTTTCCTCTCTGATTTTCTGATTATGTTCTCAGTTGGGATTATTTCTCACCAATTTCCTTTGAGATTTGTGCGTGTGTTTGTTAATGCTTTGTTTCTTCATTTTAACAGGAGATGGAACTGCTATCTTTCTCTTCTTGGTACCCACGTATGCCCTCTTTCTCACATTCCTTCATTTGGGGTCTAAAGTTGATGCCTTTTTGCGTAAAATATCATTTTGTTAAGTGGCTTATCATATTTTGGTTCTCTGCACATTCTGCATTGTTCAGAAAGCAAAATCTCTAACTCTCTCTCTTCATTTTTGTGGCTAAAGGTCATGTTTTTTGTGTCATAAATTTGATTTTGTTAAATGGGTTATGTATATCTGTTGGACAATAAAAAAAAAATTGAATTTCTACTGGTTTTTTTTAAATTTCTGTGAATTCTACTGAGTATTCTAGGTTTAGAAATGTGTAGAATTACATTTAAGAGGCAATACAATGGAAGAGAAGCACATATCAGTTCTTAGGCATTCCCTACGTGATGACTATGCTTAACTGTCTACTCTCTGCTTGGTATGCTGGTTTGCTTCTCACTCCTTCAACTACTCTTTTTCTCCCTCTCTCTTCCGCTTGGTTGAAAAATTGTTGGATTTCTATGTAAAAAAATATGAATCTTGATATTGGGTTGGATGATATTGTACAATTATCCTTTGTGTATTACATGGTATACCATGTTTTGTGTGTGACATAGTAGTTTTGTACACTTCAATTATTAGTCCTGTGTAATTAATTAATAATTTGGATTAATTTAATTAATGTATTATATATGATTTGCTTACATTTTACAATGGTTTGCTACTGTTTGTTTCGCATGAGGCTCTGGAACAATTTGAGAAAGAACAATACTTCTTCAAATCATAGCCATCCATATGTAATAGCTGCAAAAGGTGTGTGGGGTTTAGTCCCAACGTCCCTTTTTTTTTTTTTCATTCCTATTTGTCTTCTAATTATTTTAGATTTTTAGGTTTTTGCTTTCTATTGCCTTTTTACTTGGGTTTGGGATGGAGAGTGCTGATGTATGCTTTCTGATTAAAGAGTTAGATGATTGTGGTTATAACGACACATTCCATCTTGGTGAAGTTGATATATTCATTTTCTTTTTGGGATCCCTTTACTTTGTGTTGGTTTTTCTACGAAGAAATGCGATAACATGCTTCTAATAAAATTAGTTCTTCATATAGGTTTGCAACTGCAGATCAATAAATTTCAAAAAGAAAAAACAATGTTGGACTTTATTGACAATGAAACTGCCTCTAGAAAAGTGGTAAGCTCGGCTAAATCTCCTTGGTTCACAGGTAGGGAGCTATCGCAGGGTCAACACCGCCTCATCAGAGTGACTACAAGTCAGTTTGAGGCTTAGTAAGGAAGCCTTTTTCATCACCCCAATCTATCTTCCTTCTATGATATTCTTTTGGTCCTTCTATGATATTCTTTTGGTCTATGGAGAGGAGAAAGCCAAAAAATTTATTATATTTTTACGAAAAAACAGGCTTTGTAGTTTGCACTTTATGTATTACTTAGGTGTATTCCGAGGAAAAGAGTGAATCTCATATTTCATTATTTTCTTTTAAACATAAACATATCTTTGTGTACTGTTTAAAGACTAAAATTATTCATTGCAGTTTGAATTTGTCATAATTAAAATCAAGTTCATTATTACCTGGTGCGTGTTCTACCAATGCTCTAACGTTAAACAATTGTACAGAAAAAATATCATAAGGAGATAATTGAAAGAAAAAAATAATAAAAAATACAAGAATATCTAAAGCAACACATCTTTGGGGCGCGTAGCGCCCGTGAAGCAAAAATGTCTCTCGCATGCGCGTGAGCGCGTGCGGATAGGCTAGTTTCTTGTTTAAATTATGAGAAATGCTAAGAAGACTCTCTTAGAGTGGGACTCTTTATGGACTTTCCACCACCTCATTATTTTATTACATTGTTTGGTAATATTGGCACCAGAATTGTGCCAAAAAAAATGAGGTGGCTGAGAGTAAACAGAGAGTCTCACTTTTGAAAGAGTCTCCTTAGCAAGCAGATATCCAACTATCAACCGACACATTATATGATCTTCAAAATAGGGTCTTAAAACATAATCTTCTGAGCATTTTTTTTATCAATGCAAGTGTTTTTCAATTATTGTTTTGTTATTTTTGTGTATAATTAGTTGGCTTTTTTTTATAAGGATATGATAGTTAAACTAAAATTTGAAATTACGAGGGGGAAGATTTGAATTTCAAACTTGTGTGCAGATATACACAATTAGATTATAAAAATATTGAATTGCTATTAGCATTCTAAATAAGTTGTCATGCACTTACTTGTTTTGAGAGATTATATTCACACACTCTAAATTACTTCTCTCACACCTTTTTATTTTTTTAATATTTTTGACACACCACTAACACTTTACAAAAAAATATTAAAAAATTAAAAAAGTACGAAAAAATAATTTGAAGGGTGTGAATATAATCTCTCTATGTTTTTTTTTTTTGTCAATCAATTATCACATAAGAGTTACAGAAACACTACTTGAACGATTAAGGGTGTGTGCAATTACCACCAAAATAAATAATAAAAAACCTTTCCAATTTACTATTCAAAGTTTCAAACTAATGTTTTAGTTTAAAAGATACATCATAGACTTAAGGGGGTGTAGTAAATTCAGGATTTAATAGGATTTTAATAGACTTTAAAATCCGAATATAGTCAATTAAGTTTTAAAATAGGATTTTAAAAGATTTTGAAATCATGGTATAGTCAACTTAAAATTTAAGAGGATTTTGAAGAATACATTCAAATCCAGTGATAGTCGATTATGATTTTAAAAAGTCCATTCAAATATGTAGGTATTCAAAATGTCATAAATTTTGAGGGATTTCTTTAAGTAAAGGATTCTATAGGATTTGAGAGTCAATTTTATGCATAACAAAGGCTACAAAGAATCTCATCTCCTCCCTAGGATTTGTTTTCAAGCTTCAATTTGACTTTTCTCTCCCAAGCCGATATAAGCACCAAATTGAACTTTGGGACCTTTCTTCTTGATTGTGTTCTTGGGTTCCACTCTTTCTTGGTACGCATCTGTTAAGTGGTCAATTTCCATTTTTTTTATTTTTTTTATGGATGGTTTTTCTGAAGATTATGGTTTGTGGGTTTTTCTCCTTTGATTTCAAAAACTGTTTGTGAACAGTATGAGGTTTTTTTGTTGCGTAAAAAGTATGAAGGTTTTGTTGTTGATTTTGCTGGGTTTATAGCTGGTGTTGTGCTTTTGATATTGAATGTGCTTCTGCTGGTAATTTTCCATTTCTCTCTATCTAGTTGTATCGATTCGTTCTTGTCGGGTTTTTGAAATCAAGATTTGTATGTGAATGAGAGATGTAGAGCAAAAAATAATCAAGAGACGACACGTGAATTTTTGGGTGAAAATGACAAAATTACCCTTGAGGAATATCGAAGTTCCTACGCGCGAGCAGTGGACAATCATCCTTCAATCAAGTCAAAAGTGCCCAAATAGGTATTTATTTTTAAACCTATTTCATCTATCCTCATCAAATCCTCTCCACAAGGTAACCTCCAAAACCTCCCTTCTTAATTATGTTAATTAGCTAATTAATGGATTTATTACCTAATTAATCTATTAATGGCCAATTAAACTACCAATTATACCCAAAAAACACACAAAAGGCCGGTCACCTTCTCTCCCAAGGGGACCGGCCATGCCTTATATATTATACCTTATTTTCTCTAAAAACCGAGGTTTTCACTCTTGCTAAATTCTCTAAAAGTTCTTAAACACTATTCCCTCAAAATTCTAACTTTGGCATCGGAGGTTCTTCAGCCAAAGCCCCCCTTCATCGTGGGCGCGTAAGGTTCTTGGCCTTGACCTAAGGTGTTATTTGTTTTGTAGGTGCAATTTTGTCCAAGATCAAGGAGGAAGAAATTTGCATCCACAAATTGGTGCTTTCATTGAGAGTTGAGTCCCACACTCGTAGAAGACTCTCGCATCCAAGGTTTTCTATTTTCTTGTCCATTTGTAGATTTTTCGTACGTTCTTATTTTTAGAATTTTTTATTTACAAAAATTCTTTGATAAAACGTAAAAGAGAAGTACAATGGCTAGAAATTTAGAAAATTCAACAAGTGAAAATTCCAATATTCAAGAGATGGGAGCACGGTGATCCACGAGGCTAAATGTGACGATAAGTGGAGCAGCACCACCGCTACGAGGCTCCACCATGGCAACCACCGCGGTGGCTACCACGGCAACCACCCGCGGTGAGGTCCATGGCGCCACTGCCATGGCCCGAGCCTTGCCACCGAAGTAAGCCCAAGCTGTGCCATCCAAGGTCCACGACACTAAGGCCACGACCCAAGCCATGTCACTCCAAGCCCAACGCGAGCCCAATGCGTTGCCAAGCCGAACCCAAGCCTCGCACTCGCATGCACCACGCACCGAGCAGCCCACTCTCGTGGCCCAGCCTGCTTCCGAAGCCTAGCCTGCTCCCGCGACCCAGCCTGCTCCTGTGGCTTCCCAAGCAGCCCAAGTCGACCCAAGACTATCTCAACCATTCATACCTACCATCGAGCCAAAGGCATTTTCACCACATTTCTCTATAGATTTGACATTTTCCAACTCAAATCTCGCACCCGAAGTCTACCACTCTTTCACCGGTCAAGAAGGTGCATTCCTTCCAAGTTTATCCAATCCAAATGGCGAACAACATTTGTCTCGACAAGTAATAGAGTTGACGAGCGCCCTTGCACAACAAACGACCTTGGTGAATCAGCTCTTGCAGCGCATCGAGATCCAACATAGCCCAGATGAGGTGTCCCACACTAGGACAAGGGCAGACGAGGAACCTCTCCAGCAGCATCCTGGCAAACAGCCACTCGACCAACCACGAACCGAGCATTCAGGTAGCGTACATTCCCGATTAGGTCCCCAAGATAATGTATACTCTCGCTTAAACGCGCAGATGAGCGTGCACTCTCGACTAGGCCTACAGACGAGCATACACTCATGATTGGGGCCACACTCCAATAATCAACATGAGTAGCCTTTCAGGTGAAGCGTTCATTCACAGTTAGGCCTGCAGGGAGCATCATCGACATCACATCGGAGTAGGCAGCACAACGGACGGAGAGAAGAAGTCACTCAATCCGGCTCAAGTTCAACCTCCAGCCTGCGAAGAATTCCTTCACCTACTGGGAATTGACCACATGCACCGCTGCCACGGCTTAAATGAGCCGAAAACGCAGAAGAGTAGCCTAGACTAGCAGGTCAAGACCAGGGGCAGCCGATAGCTCCGCAACCCCAACAAAGACAAATTCAAGAAGAGGTAGAGAAGCTCCTTAACGAACGATTGTGCAATTTCCAACGCAACGAAGAGGCCGATGAAGCACTTCAATGGGATATGACCAACATGAGCAGGTCACCCTTCACGGACGAGATCGAGCAGGTAGAGCTTCTACGCAAGTTTAGCATGCCACACTTTACATCTTTCAAAGGAGATGGAGATCCGAAAAGACACTTAAAGCACTACCGAAGCACGATGGTCCTTTATCAAAGCAATGATGCCCTTATGTGCAAAATGTTCGCCACCACTTTACAAGGCGAGGCGCAGGATTGGTTTCACACCTTGCCACCACAATCCATCCAGAGTTTTGATGATCTTTCCTTGGTTTTCACCAAAGAATACTCATCCTACTGCTTGATCAAGAAAAAGTCCGACCACTTGTTCATTGTAAAGAATAGCCCAAGGGAGTCGCTCCGCGACTACGTGAAGAGATTCAAAGTAGAGAAGGCAAAGATCATCTGATGCAACGACTCGATAGCAAGTGCAGCCTTCCAAAAATGACTCATAGTAGACCACCCACTGTTCAAAGAATTAATCATGAAAGAAGATCTAACTCTAGTAGACTATTTCGCTCTGGCAGAAAAGCATGCACTTTGGGACGAGGCTGGACGAGTAGACAAGGAGCCCGAGCAGCCTCGAAAAGATACGGCAATGGAATAAAAGAAGGAAGATGGGAAGCAGCCCAGCAAAAGCAAGCAAGAGGTCAAACGTAGGGACCGACCCATAACCAAAGAAGGCCTAATGACCAAGAATTATTCTAAGTTCTCAATTCTGATCATCAAATCCTTCACAACATCAAGAACGAGCCATGGTTCAAGCTGCCAAAACAATCAAAATAAGATACTTCCAAGTTAGACCACACCAAATACTATGCATTCCGCCAAGGTCTCGGTCACACAACCGATAACTATTACACGAAGAACTACCTAGAGAAACTCGTGAAAGAAGGCAAAGTCGACAGATACTTGGACAAGCCAGCTGCGCAGCCTAAAAGAAATTCAGACGATGACGAGGAGTCGCCAACCAAGACGATTTGAATCAATGGCATCTTCACTGAATCTAAGCACTTGGAGGCTACTAACAACTCCAAAAAGAGAAAGATCCAACATGCTCTACTAGTTTCACAGGTCCAAGCAGTCGATACCCAACCTGGACCCATCATTGGCTTCACCGAGCAAGATGCAGAAGGCATCGATTTTCCACACGACGATGCACTGGTAGTATCTGTCCAACTAGCCCATGCTATAATCGACAGAATGATGGTCGACAATGGAAGTACAGTTAACCTACTTCAACTCTCAGTCATTCAGAAAATGGGCCTAGAAAACACAATCATACGCCGAGCGAAGGTACTCACCAGATTCAATAGGCACACCTCAACTGTCATCGGCCACATCACACTTGACGTGAAAACACAGCTAGTTGTCTCAAAGCAGACGTTCGTGATCGTAAGTGACCCATCTCCATACAATGGGATTCTTAGGAGACCTTGGTTGATCAAGCTGAATGCCGTCACTTCTGTCAAATACCAAAAAATCTGATTCCGCATCCCAGGATGAGGATTCGGAGAAATTAAGTCCGACCAGGCCGCATCCCGACGATGCACTGTGCAAGTATTGAAGGAATCAAAGAAGAAGACCTTTACCCCCGTAGAGACTACTGAGATCCAAAGGGATAATGAAGCTACCAAATAGCAATTACAGCAGGCGAATCAAGAAGATGGCGCCCAAGCAGATGAGATAGGATGGAAACCCGAAAAGGATGCCGAAGACATCATTCTTGATCCCCAGCAACAAAAAAAAACTGTTAAAATCAGCTCAAGTCTAAGCTCGACCGAGAAGAAAGAACTCACGGCTTTCCTTATAGAAAACCAAGACGTCTTTGCATGGTTACATTCCAACATGCCCGACATCGATCTTGAGATAGCTTGCCATAAGCTGCACGTCGACCCCACTGCACGTCGACCCCCGGCTACCCCAGCCTGGGCACTAACCTTTCCCACTACTTTGCCAATGGAAGCTTCAAAAGTAAAAGCAAGCAAGTCTTCCGAAGAAATAGAGAAGGTCTCAAAACCTCGAGCCCATACTTCTCACCCTTCAGCTGCTCATTTTCCTCGAGCAGACCAACACGGACATGATGCAGCTCATCCACTTCCTTCTTCAGACTTTCGTTGATCTTTAGCGCACCTTCGTGTTCCAACACTTAAGGTTCAAGCCTATCAATGACCTTCTTGAAGTGGATCACTTGGTTATAAGCAGCAATTAACTCTTCATCCTTTGCATAAGCAGCGGAACGAAGCTCAGAAATAGTAAACTTAAGATCTTGAATCTGAGGTATGTAACATACAATCTCATTCTCTGCATTTTCATACTTAACTTGGATCACGTCAAGCCTAGCCTTCAAGTCAACGATCTCTTGGCGAGCGGTCTCAAGTTGCAGAGACGTGGGGGCAGAAATATTAGACCCATTCAAAGTAACGAGCTCAGAATCCAACCTCTTGATCTCATCGCCCGAGGAATAAGCTTCAGTTACCATAGTCTTCGTCACCACCTCGGCAGCCTTGTTATATCTGCATCATAGCAAGTAGAGCAACCATTCTATATTAGGTCGTATGCTTCATAAAGAAACTTGGGCAAACAACATTTCTAACTCTATCGACAAACTTAGCACAAACGTCCATGTCTTCAAGCAGATCTGGTTTCAAAGCACACAGATCTCAGCAGCCTCCCTAAAAGCAGGCTTAGTGGATTTCTCACAGCTACCCACGCGAGTAGTCTCATCTTTCCCAGCAGGCGAATCAGTATCAGCAGCAGAGGGAATGGGCCTTAACGCCACTTTAGCAGCAGAGTCCACCTTATCGTTCTTCATAATAACAAGCGACAGCGATGAGACGAGCCAAAATATCCGTCTTGATCCTCTTTACGTTCTCTCTCGGGAGCAGCCCACATTTATCCCAGCGAAGAAAACAAAGCGGCCAACGTCATTCACGGTACTCAGAATGGGAGCTCAACCCATACGGGCTTTTCCCTCATTTTTTCTCTCAGACCAGCAGGTAGGAGGCCTGCATGCCCAGCATTCCAGCAACCCATGAGGCCCACAACCTCCTCATCTCTCTCAATCATCAGCCTGGCCCCTGTCAGGTCCAAGAGCCTAAAGGACATAAACCATGCGGCTTGCCTAGCATTATGCCCCAACGCCTCAATCTGTGTCCCTAACCGTGTAAGCTACCCTTGGCTCTAGCCAAACTGAGCAGCCCAAGCAGTGGTCCCTACCACAACACCTCATTGGCCCATGCCGAGTCGACTTCTGGTCCCTGCCAGCCGACGTGCCTCACCACCCCGACGGTTGTCCCGCGACAACATTATCCAAAAAGAAGACAAGGAAAATTAATTTTTTCTTACCTCGGTGCGGCGAGGAGAAAACGAAGAAAGCAACGACAGACGATCCTTTACATGGGCAAGATGTAGAAGGTTGCTAGAGGAAGGGAAACAAATATCCTCTAAGCTCTCTCTCTCTTGTAGGGTAGAATAAATCGCTCTCCAAAGTTGATTTAATAACCCACTTAAGGTGGACTTAAATAGGTTTTGAGAGAAATTTATTTCTCTTTCCTAGAATGATCTAATTTCCTATTGAATAGGGAATCAACATCAAAGTAGGAAACAATCCAAAGTTTCCTAAAGCAAGAAAATCTCTACACATGTTGCCCTTTTCTGCGAGCAACCCAACAGGTGTGAGGGCATTTGTGGAGCCAAAAATAATCAAGAGACGACATGTGGATTTTTGGGCAAAAGTGACAAAATTACCCTTAAGGAATACCGAAGTTCCTACACACGACCAGTGGACAGTCATCCTTCAATCAAGTCAAAAGTGCCCAAATAGGTATTTATTTTTAAACCTATTTCATCCATCATCATCAAATCCTCTCCACAAGGTAACCCCCAAAACCTCCCTTCTAAATTATGTTAATTGGCTAATTAATTTATTAATGGCCAATTAAACTACCAATTACACCCAAAAACACACACAAAAGGCCAGTCACCTTCTCTCCCAAAGGAACCGGCCATGCCTTATATATTCTACTTCATTTTCTCTAAAAACTGAGGTTTTCACTCTTGCTAAATTCTCTAAAAGTTATCAAACACTATTCCCTCAAAATTCTAACTTTGGCATCAGAGGTTCTTTGGCCAAAGCTCCCTCCCCATTCATCATGGGCGCGTGAGGCTTTTGGCCTTGACCTAAGGTGTTTTTTTTTTTTTTGTAGGTACAATTTTGTCCAAGATCAAGGAAGAAGAAATTTGCATCCACAAGAGATGTAACTGAGAGGCATTTCTTTGTGTGAATGCTCCATATAATTGCCCATAAAACATTTGACAAAAATAGCATAAGAGAGAGAGGACAAGCTGTGGATGAAAAATGGTTGCTGTGACAATTTGATTAGATTTATGACCTAGGCACATTTATCACTATTTGATCTATTTGACAGTTAAGATTAAGCGCTGCATAAATTCATCAAAATCCATAGTAATATGTTATATGAATCTTCTCAAATCTTCCAAATAGATTTTGTAAAAGTCTACATAATCATATGAAATCCATCACTTAAAAAAGTCTATTAAAACCATCTGAAATCTAAATTGACTACACCCATATGGGGGGTGTTGTCAAATGAGGATTTTAAAGAATTTTAAAGGATTTTAAAAGACTTTAAAATCATGGTATAGTCAACTAGGATGTTAAAAGATTTTAAAAGAATCCATTCAAATACAGGGGTGGTCAATTAAAGGATTTTAAAAGATTTTAGAATCCTGAAGTAGTCAACTGAGATTTTAAAGGATTTTTATAGAGTCCATGCAAATCTATAGGTATTCAAAAATTTATAGATTTTGAAGGATTTCTTTCAATAAGAGATTTTGTAGGATTTGAGAAGGGATTATAAGCATAACAAACCCCTAGGATTTCTTTTCAAACCCCCCCCCCCCCCCCCGGCTCTCTCTCTCTCTCCATTCTGCAACTCGATCTTTTTTTCTCACTCTTCATTTTCTTTCAGACATAGAAACTGCCAACTTGATTTCTTTTCACTTTCATATATCACCGTCTCAGTTGCAAACTTGAATTTTTTGAATTGTACAATATTTTTTGAATTTTTTATTTCCTTTATTTTGGATTGTGTAATAGTATTTCTTATAATGCTTTGATGGGAAGTGTTAATAGCTACTAGTAGTTCTTGTAATGATTATGCATTCTATCTGAATGTGTTAATTTTTTACCATGTTAATTGAACTCTTGGAAATTACTACTAAGAATCTTATTGCCAATTCAAGCTTTATGTTCTTTTCGTGTAATCATGTTAGTGTAAGGGTGCAAGCATCTTCCAAAGCCTATTTATATTGGTAACTGTACTTAAACTGAATAACACATTATGAACTAATCAACTGTTGAGGAAAAAGGGTTAATTTTGAGACATTTGATTTAAGAAGTACTACTTGTTTTGATTAGTTAAAATTATTTTTGGTAAAGAAATCACAATTCAAATGAGAAAGGGAAAGAAAAGACATATTTGATTGGTTTATATTTCCATATCAATATACATATGCTTATGTTTTTTTCAGATTGTGCACTGGGAAAAGAATTTATGTTGTAGGAGTCAAAAAAGAAATCCTAAGAAATCCATACAAATCTATAATAGAAATCCATAATAATCTGTCAAAATCAATATGAAATTGTAGAATCTATTAAAATCCTTTGAAATCTGTCACTTAAAAAAGTCCATTAAAATCCTTTGAAATCCAAATTGACTACACCCCATGGAAGTGTTTTTTTTTTTTTTTTTGAATACATCAATATTTTTACATTAAAGAAATGAGGAGTTCGGCTAAGTCATACTATGAACAGCCTAAATTGGTGTCGAATTTGCTATCTATGATATTCGAACCTAAGACCTCTCACTTTTAGATAAGATGAATATCACTAAACCGTAGAACTGAGTGGCTATATGAAAGTTCTTTTAAAATAATTGAAAATATTTTTGAAACTAATTAAAGTCCTATTGTAACCCATAATCAATCTCACCAAAAATGTCTGCAATCATTTTAAAAATACTTTCACGCTTTACGTCGATTTTAGTTCTATTTTATTTCCTATAACTCAAAATCGCCATGTATACAGAATAGAATAATACTAAAGAGTAAAGAAACAGCTTCCACACCGCTGTGATCCCTTCAACCTCTGAGCCCACCACGCTCCTCAAACTTCCCTTCCCAAAACCAGGAAACCCCTCCGTGGACTCGACTCCCCTCAAGTCTCCGTCTTCCTCAAGCCCTTCCTTCCTTCCCCCTTATCATCACACGATCGTCATCGCAATTTCAATCCTCATCCACAAACGCAGCGCGTGGTATGTCAGAATCTACACTCCAAATTCCACCTCTAAATTTTCAACCTTTACTTGATTTTCCCAATTGGAGAACCCTAGAAATTTATGGGATTTCACTGTAATTCTTCAAATCCTTTGCACAATGTTAATTATGTAAATATATAAATTCGTTTTTCAGCTGAAAGTGTAAGTCTTGGCCATGGTAATTGTCAAAAATCGATGCTTTTTTCTTTTATGTTATGTAATTGGCATTGGGGTCTCTGCATATGCATATGGGTTCTTCTGGGAGTGTCTCGATTGGGCTCTCAGCAACATAAAGTATCGATTTCTGTCTTCAGGAACTCAAATTTCGACTCTTTTGTATATATTGTTGGAAATGCAGAGATGGGTTCTCTTTGCTGCTGTCCTTGCGACGAGGAATTCGAAGAGTATGCGCTGCCGAGCAATTCAATTTATAGGCATTGCTCATGCCTGAGATACTTGTTCCACCAGCTATTCACTGGGGTAGGTATAAAAGCCATGATCAGCTCAATACTTTTTGTCAGTCCCTCCATTCGGTAGCTCTCTTAAGTCTAAAGCTAGGAAATTTACGTAGTTTTCAATCACTGGATGCATTTGGTTTTATCAACATTTTGGATTTATTGTTTGAAAAGAAAGGGCAGTGGACCATAAATTGGCATGTCAATTGGAAACTGAGGAGCCTGATGCAACTAAACAAATCCGTCTACATTACTTCTAAAACTTGTAATGTTAATGATGGCTACAAAGTAAACTGTCGAAATCATGTATCACTTTTAATTTTGGGCCAACATACTTGAATAGAAAGAGATTTTTAAAGTTATTGTTAAATGAAAATGTTCTTTCCAAAATGCTTAGCTTTTGTGAAGATAATCCCAATAAGATCCATGGGTTTGATTCACTTTAGTATTTATAATTCTTATTTGTTTGCATTTCCCCATGCTCATGCAGTATAGCACACCATTTCAAAGGCTTGATGGACGAGCACCTTCATTACCTATTCAAGGGGCTACTTTGACATCATCCGGAGTAGGCACAACGCTACAGAATAATCCCTTGAATGATACTCAGCTCTCAGTTTCCAGGCCAACCCCCTTTGATGCTGATCAGAGATACTCGCGTTTGCAGCGTGATGGCTTGGTCTCAAGGCGCGAGAAGTCAATGACTCATTTGCAAGAAGATACACAACAACTGAGAAGGGGCAGTTCTGGCACCGAATCCCTGGGTTTTGGCAAGAAATGGAATGGAGTTGATACGGAAGAAGATTGTACGTTTGGCCAATCTGAGACCTCGGAAAAGGCTTTGGCAACAAAACTCGCATATGGACTAACTTACGTGCAACCATCTTCTGAAGATGAAGATGTCTGCCCTACATGTCTGGATGGTAAGTTAAATGTGCAATTTACAATTGTCAGTGTAGCTAACAACCAATGGGCATTGCTAGAATATGGATTAAGATATTAATTGTCCGGTGATAATACATTGGTGTTGCAAACTAGCGTCTTTCTTCTATGGTTCTTTGCTGTGTGCTTAGTTGATATATATATATATATATATATTTTTTTTTTTTTTGGCAGAATACACTTCAGAAAATCCAAAAATCATAACAAGATGTTCTCATCATTTTCACCTTGGCTGTATTTATGAATGGCTGGAAAGAAGCGAAAGCTGTCCAATTTGTGGCAAGGTAAGCTGGACCATGAAATTTATTTTGTAGATCAAAATTGTATCGCTTATTAGTTGCCCTAGCCATGGAATTTTGCATGGTGTTGTTTTGCAGCAGTTCTCACATTATCTAAATTAAGAGTAAACTTACCGAGTAGTTCATACTTTAACTGTTAGTTTCTGGAATTTCAGGAGATGGAGTTCTGTGAGAGCCCTTAACTTTTCTGTCTGATTGCAAAGCAATATAACAAATATATATACATATATATATATGTATATATATATGGAGCGGCTACGAGTTTCTGTAAATAAAAAAGTTGTCTTGTTTCTAAAGGGTTGCAGAGAGGGAAGCAATTGTTCATTTTGTGTCACTAGTTGTAATACTTCGTGTTTCGTGATGCTGTGTTTGATTACTTCATCTTACTTCTTGTATGGATCTCCACAGATCAGTGTGGAAACATGTTTAATGATTGTAAAAATAATTGTTATGAAAACGTTCTGAAATGGCGCAACATCATCCTGTTCTCTCTCGTTTGTTCCGCTTCTGATAGAAAGACCTCACGCCGAAAATAATTTAAAGGCAAGTTTTACATTGCTGAACACAAACTACAACTCTTTTTCGCTTAACGCTTGCTTACAAGTAAATTTGAGTTACTCTTTCTCTCTTCTACTAAAATGTAAAATCAAAAGGTTGGAATATCATAAGAGAATAGCATTTCATGTTATCCACCAAGGGGTTGTTCCTTTATGTTGGGTAGAGCCTGCTTCTCCATCTGGACCCCCTGCTCCGTCCTGTACTCGTACCGATGTGCGCAATACAGAAAAACGCCGAAATTGATCACACCCAAAACAGTCAGCAGCCAGTAGAAATAATCAAATCTTCCTGTGTTGATATTCTGGGACAGCCAAGACGGCTTCTCTGAGCTTCCGGTGATAGATTTGATGATGCTGTTCAATAAACTGGCTGCAAAGCAACCTAAACCGCCGGCAAGAGCAGCGTAAGCAGATCCAATACTCTTCATTGCATCTGGAGCTTCTTCGTACAGAAATTCTAGTAGTCCCACCATGTAAAACACCTCAGCTATCCCAATGAGGCAGTACTGGATCAACAACCAGTATGCACTTAGGTTGGGCATTGCACTTAAGAAACCAGCCTCGTATCCCTGCTGTATCGCATAATTCCTTCGGTACCCCTCGAAAATTGCCGCCCATGCCACAGATAGGATTGAAACCACCAGGCCTATCCCCACTCTCTGAAGTTGAGAAGCACCGTGGGGATGGCCGGTGATGCGCCTGGACAGCGGGACAAATGTAGAGTAGTAGAGGGACAGTATGAGAAAGATACTGAGGCCAGGAAACACTGGCATGCATGTTACAGGGAGTTTCAGTTTGCCCATATGGGTGTTTAAAGTGTATGCCTGCTGCACTGAGAGAGTGAGATATTCTGTCAAAAGTACACTCAGCATTATTGTGCACGCCGGGATTGGAATAAGTTTCAACAAGATCTTCACTTCCTCTACTTGTGTCACAGTACATAGCCTCCAGGGACTGGGGTCTACGCCGTCTTCCTTTAACCGCAGAGCTGCTTTGTCCAAACATCTGTAACACGAAAGACATCAGATGTTCTACAATCAAAGAGAAAAGAACGAAAAACAGGATTAGAACGGAGAAGAAAGTAGACGAAAAGATACCTAAAGTCGTCGGTGTGAGCTATCTTTCCACTACCCTTCACAGCAGATTGTTTTCCAGGAACCTCATACAAGCCTATCAACTCACTTCTGGAAAATTCGGCGTTCCTCTTCTTGTAGGCAGCAACCAAAACTTGAGCAACGCGCGTTAGAGGGCTCCCTCCGGGAAGTCTATGGCGGTATAGAGGGGTACCGAGAAAGAAGACCATGTTTGATATGCCCATAGCCAATGCCAGTGACCCGAACGCGAATCCCCAACCAAGTTTCATTTGGACGTAGACTACTGCAGTGAAGGCGATGATCGCCCCGATGGTGACAGAGAGATAAAGGAAGTTGAAAAACCTATCCAGGTGAGACTTGTAATCGCTACTTCTTTCGTCGAACTGGTCCGCCCCGAAAGAAGAAACGCACGGCCTTATGCCGGCAGCTCCGAATCCAGTTATGTACAGAACCGTATAGAGGTAAATCATCTGCCACGGTTTTGCAGGCTCACAATTGCCCACAAGGAGGGCTAGCTCGGAGCATTGATCTTGGTTTGGCACCAAAGCGTGCATTGTTGCACATAAGGTTATTCCTGTCAAACCCTCCATGAAAATAAATAGAGAAAGAAAAATGTGGAAGTTATCAGCTCATCTATAAGCTTATGATTAGTAAACTAATTAGTTTTTGGTTAACATTTCGTATGTTCATGTATGGATATACCTACCAGAAGATAGATAGTTGTGAAGATTGCTATTGTCCAATATCGACCAAGATACGCATCAGCCAGAAAACCGCCAAGGACAGAGGAAGCTTGCGAAATCCCGAGAAAATTGTTAACTGCATTTGATGAACTGCTGAAGGGTCTATGCATAATATAAAACATGAAGGCCACCATGTTAACCGAGAGACCGAAATACGCCATTCTCTCCGCCATTTCATTTCCTGGACAAATGACAAGTAAACTATACTACTAATCTAAACACATTTCGTTATATGAAGAGCTGCATAGAAACCAAATGTGAAAGTACATTACAAAATACAATGTTTACCGAATATGAAGAAGGCAGCAAACCAACCGCCGGTTTTCGAAAGATCAGCAATAGGTTTTCCATGGATGTCAACTGGTGTGGTTCCTCCAGTATAACCCCGTCCAGAAGCCGTCCGCCTGTCATCGGATTCGATGAAGTAAAGCCCAAGTTTCTTTCTCTCCTTTGAGTCTGGATTTCCATCTAAACTAACTGGTGTCATTGTCCCTCCTTCAGGGGACTTGATTTCTCCAGTTGCCATTGGTTAACTCCCTGCAGAAATCTCCAAAAACTACAAGAGTTTTATTTTTGTATGCTATATATACAGTGAGTAGAAAATTAATATTGATAAAAATGACAATTTCTTCAAACCTAAATACTAAATTTCTAGTGGAGTGGATCATATCGTCAAATAAGCGGATATTCTTGGGTGTCGCCTGTTGTGTACAACCATGTTTGTCTCTCTCGTCACGTAATTCAAAAATACGTACATGATTATATACAACTGGTGATCTGATAGATTTTCTACGTATAGAGGCGGTGACATGTGAATATGTGACGGTATATCATCTCCAAAAGAACAGATGCAACAAACAATTGAAACAAAAGGAACAAACAAACTTGCTGTCCAAAAGAATCACACACAAAGTGGCTCTTAAGTTAATCACACCAATTTGATGCACAACCTATATAGAAATAAAAAAATTTAAAAACAAAGAAAGAACACACTCCTACGTACTAATAAGAATCTTAAACATAATTAGTTGAGTTTAATCCTCACCGTTAAATTGCTAAGTGAAGATATGAACAGAACAGTATCCAGCCGTTTATGCAGACATGAAGAACATCTTTAAACCAAGTAGGAAAAAAATTAATCCTTTGAGAGGTTGGTTAGCGACTGATAAGATTTCTAAGACAATTTAAAGGAGATCCAACCAGCACGGGAAGATTCATAGAAGTGGATCCAACGGCAATAAATGGTGCGAAGAAAAACTAACCCCCTCAAAAAACAAAAAAAAATACAGAGGCGGGCATTAAATGGCCAACCGTGTTGGAGGTTGGGTGTGCAGAAAGACCAATACTTGCTGCTGACTGATCAAACGCCACTGTACAGTTGAATTTTTCGGAATCTGATCAACACACCCCATAACTTTGAGCATGAAAATATGGGTGGGAATTGATGTCCTTCGGAGGCTCTTATGTTAAATGGTTGAATGCCGTATGCTGTGCTTTGTTCCGTACAGAGACACCAAGATGATAATGTCGGTGTTTAAATCTGCCACACGCTTTTGTGTTTTTTTTTCTTCCTATCCCCACTGTAGTTTTTTCGTTACAGGTAAGTCATTCTCGCATTTTTCAGTGGGACCAAGCGGATTTAAGACTGTCCAGGTGTGCTGGGCAAGTGCCAACTCACTTCGACTAACTTTGTCGATGATGACATTACGGAAGAAAATAACAACTACCGGAGGATGGAAATTGGACGATGGGTTTGAAAGATTGATGTGCTTCTTGCATTAACAAGTGTGGTCTATTAACAAAGAAGAAAAAACGTGTGATGCCACGATTCATTGATTTTGGAGGCGACCAATGTATAAAATTGACTTGTGATAATCCGATGTGACATTAACTAGTTTTTTTTATTTGCCATGATAGCGATTGAAAAAATAAATTATGATTACACGCATACTAGTAATGTTTGATATTTTTTAATTATGACAGCAAAAATGAACAGAACTGTATAATAAGACAACATTTTATGATAATTAATGGCTCTCGATTATAAGGTAGAATCTCTTATTTGTCAAAGAAGCAGGTGGACGTCAAAATCATTACTACATAGATATTTTAGGGAGAATGTGATTTTTGGGTAAGTGATACATAGACGAAGCCAAGCTATAAAGCAACGTGGACCAAATACATAGGCTCCAAAGGCCATCAAAGGGAAGCTATAAAGCCAAGCTATATTTAGACGAAGCCAAGCTATAAAGCAACCTGCCAGTCGAGCAGGAATTGAATGAGAATCTTCGTCAGATTTTTCTGTGAGGGTTTTAGAAATTCTTCAATCACATTTGTTTATAGTACATTGTGCGGTCATAAATTATTATATTTTTTTTATTTAAAATTGAATATAAACAGTACCTGACGAAAACTGACCGTACAATATACGATAAACAAATGTGATTAGAAGATCCCCAGGATCCTCTCTCGTAAATGAAGCCACATCAAAATATGACAACAACAATAGGAGCATTTTTACTCACCATTATAATTATAATGTATGTTTATTATATATCCAGTTACATTTCACGTGTTTTTTTAATTAATTCTAATTTTTTCTAATTATAATTGGGCTGTGATAATTCGATGTGACATCAAATAGTATATCTTAATTGCAGTGGTAGTGGGATTGCAAAACCTACCTCCCCCTCCCTCAAGCAATTCACTCCAGCCCACTCCAAAGGGTTGGGCTCCATGCGAGCTCGAGCTGTTCACCAGTGGGAAATTGACGGATCCAGCCCCCGGGGGCAGTGACGCAAGGCTGACATCATGATGACGTCAGTCATTAATTAAAAAATATATAATATTAATTAAAAATATAAAAAATATATAATAATTATATATATTTTTTCTATAAATACATGTTCTTCCACCTTATAGTGCTCACACCACATTTTAATATTTTCAACCAATTTTTTATTGTTATCGGATATTAAAAATAAAAATATTTATTATTATTTTATTTTATAAAAAATATTAATATTTTAATACAAATTGTCTGGCCTATTCAGTTTAGGAAGAGAGATGCACTTGAACAATTACTATTCACTACAGCCAACTATTCATTTAAGGGGATTGAGTTGCCTAAGAGCCTAGCAACACTAGAACTGCTCTAACCATGTTCTTCCACCTTACATAATCATGACACGTGGTGCTACAAGATTTGTTTTAAAATCTACTCGAAAATCTATCCACAAAAATTGTATTTTCGGATAATGACACGTGCCGTGATGAGATTGATTAAAATTCCTATACGAAATTAAAAATAAAATTATCATTAATAATATTTTAATACGAATTGTCTGGACTATCAATTTAGGAATGAAGATGCAGTTGGGCAGTTACTATTCACTAAAGACAGTTACTGTTCACTTGGGAGATTGGGTTGCCTATAGCCTAAGGAAATTTATGGGTGGAGTTGCTCTAAAGTAACCTTGACCAATTACATAGGCTCCAAAGCCCATCAAAGGGAAGATAGACACAACGGGATCAGGATCCTCTCCTGACCTTAAAAAACTGAGCCTACTGAGCAGGCGATCGTGGCCGTTGAAATTTGATCCAATGGCTACAAACAAGAGGGCCCTCTAAACGTTATAATAATTGTAGCCGTTGGATCAAATTTCAACGGTCACGATCGCCTACTTAGCATGCTCAGCTTTTTAAGGTCAGGAGAGGATCCTGATCCCACACAACGTGCCACTCAAGCAATAAATGAAGCCACATCAAAGCATGGCAACTAACAATAAGTTAAACAGAAACAACGAGCAAATTAAACAAAATGGTGTAAGAAGAGATAAATAGTGTGTATTTATTATTTTTCAAAAAAAACAAAAAACAAAAAAACAAAGATCTCTACAAAAAAAAAAAAATATATATATATATATCGTATGTCAAATGGGCAAACTCCATTCATGTGGGATGGAGTTTACGAAGCAAAATGTTAACATTCCAATAGAACTCCTCATACACTCCTCGGAAAAAAAAAAAAAAAAAAAAAAAAAAAAAGGAAACGAAGAAGAATTGAGGGCATGTTTAGTATTATTCTTAGATCCAATTATTTGTTTTCGAAACTAATAAGTATTAAGTAATTTACCTATATTCATCATTATTTAAAATAGAAAATTGGATTGAAGAAAGATACCAAACAAGCCATAAACTTTGAGATAAATTGAACTTGTGAGAAGTACATACGACTTTTGTCGAGGTACCATGTCTTATAAATTTATATTAGTAAGTGGTAAATTGTTTTGGTGGTTAGAAACTTTATCTTCAACCCATTACGTCATGTTCAAAATCATTTTATTTTCTATATAGATTAGTGCAAAATATCACTGATCAAAATAATATAAAAAAAAAACATTTATTATTGGGTCGGGTTCAGGTTGAGTTGTCAATCCAAACTCAGCCCATTACAACCCACCCAAATTTGTTTGTATTTTGTATTTCATCAAAACGGACTTGGGGCGTAGGGCGGGTGACAAAGGAAGAAATAAACGCAGACCGCTTCATCAGAGGTTCTCCTCCTTTTCTTTACAAATTCTTACACAGGTACTCTTCAATCCAAACATTTTCAATTTCCCCAATCCCATACTTCTAGGTTTAAGCTTCTTCAATCCAAAAATTATAACTCGTCTTGGTGTTCGACGAAATGTCTGAACTGGGATTCATTTGATTATTATTTATCTCTCTGTTTTTATTTTTTATTTACGAAGGCGCTGCGTAAGTTTGTGAACTGAGCTGGGAGATAGATGGAGGCAGGAAACTCGGGTAAAGTTGGTGAAGGCGAAGGCTACAAACCTCCATCAGAATTTTCCGAAGTTGCTAAAGAACCACTTGTGGATATCAATATGAACGACTCCACAGAGCTTTGGCTCATTTCTTGGCCGAAAGATCAAGTACGTTGCTTTTCGGTTTCCGGGTTCCTTTGTAGTACTTTTATTTAAGACCCATGTTTTAATTTTCCAGTATAAAAAGCAATGCCGAGCTCCTAATAGTCTGTAGTTATGAAGATTGCTCTCCTGTTTGGGAATAAGTTTTGCTGTATTTGGAAGACCCAATTTTTGTTGAAAGTAATGTTGCCCTCTTAAGTACTTTTACCACCAAGTAGTTGTCAACTTGTTTGATGGTCCTGCAGAACTCAAACAGGAATTGACTTCGATGGCCTCGTGGTCCTTACGATGGAAAGATAAATGATAGTTTCATTAGAATCAGTCATGTTGTTTGTTAATGTGATCATTGCGGGTGATCCATTTTTTATGGGTTATTTTATGGGTGTTGCAGAATCCAGATTTTAGCCAAGAAGTTTCGCTCAAGCTTGGCACTGATGGAGAGTTGGGCAGTTTTGTCGGTCCATCTGGTAATTATACATTAACTTCAGTGATAGAAGAGGCATGTTAGAGTTATTGATACGCATTTCTTTTATCTATGTAATTTCAATAGCCAAAGAACCTCATTTGGGGTATGACTCTGCAATGCATATTTATTTTGTAATAACAAGTGCTGATATTATGATATTATGTTTTTAATGTTGGTAGGCAAAGAATATGATTTGCAAAGTACAGCTCAAAAGCCAGATGCTACAGTTTTTGTATCTTCTGCTTCAGGCACAAAAGTTGGTACGTTTGAAAAACCTTTCATATTAAGAATCTACATGAGACATAATAATCTGAGTTTTGGTTCTTATGCTTAACTTCAGTTTCTTAATGTTTAGAAATTGGGACGGATCCTTGGCTTTACAGTTTGATGTTAACCAACGTGAATTTGTTGAGCTGACTACTTTACATTCATCATTCATGTCCCATTTGTTCGTAAAATCTTTACAGTTGGCTCGTATGCTAGCTGAATATGTTCGTGATTAGATTCTGCATATATCTTGTTTTCTTAACCAGTACAGGTGGTCAGTACCTACCCTTTTTATGTAATCACGTGAAGTTCTGTTGCTGTATGGTATTTTAGTCATGTTGGGTTGAGATGGCAAACAGTTTTCTTTGGAGACAATATCTTGATAAATTTTTTTGTTATCGTTACAGTTGTTGCTGTTGTTCTGCTGTCTTTGCTGCAATGGCCTTTGCTCTCCGTTACTATCATATATTGAATTTGTTTATGATTTGGCAGCTGGGAAGATTTCGCAGAATGTTTCTCTTGTGTTTTACCCGGAGCCCGGTGAACTTGAAGAAAAACTAAAGTCCAAACAGTTGAAGAAAATTCAGCAGATATCAGCTGGAATGTCCCGTTCTCCCCATAGTTTTGCAACTCCTACACGAAGTTCTATGCCGACAATGTCACGGACGGTAGGTGGGCGTCCAACCCCCACTCATAGCAGCAGACAAAAAAGCTCCATATCTGGTGTTGGAGAGCCGTCACAGCTTCGAAAGAAAAGGCGTGCACCTGAACCTACTAGGTCCATGAACCACTCCGGCCAAAATTCAGGACGGCGTAGTGGAGTCACCGACTGAGGACAAGGTGATATAGCAGTTGATTCCTCAGGACAAGGTCATTGAAGTAAATCAAGAAAATGGAAGATGAGAGAATTGACCTCCCAATCAGTAAGGTTTTATTTTTTCTAAGTAGATTGTGCAAAATGGGTCTTGATGGAGGATGACGTAATCAGTACTCTGTTGTTCTCGGGTTTGGGCGGACACTTGAAGCAGTCTTACAAAGTTTGCTTCAATTTTTGTGCTGCCCAGGCTTCTTGTTATATATAGTTTGTAGTTCAATCTCTATTTGATTCTTGAAGCCTAATTTCAAATTTCTTTATCAATTGGCACTCATGTAGCTAAGCTAGTCCATCTAAACCTGGTCAGAAGTGTAATCTGCATTTTTCACAAGATTGCAGTTCTGTTGCCGGCGACGTTAGACCTTGCTTGTTCTTGGGGCTGCAACAGAAGTAGTTGGTTTTTTAGGATGCAATAGTCTTCGGCCTGTACCAGATTCAACAGGTGCCCATTAACCAGTTTAGTAGTGTGGAAATGTTGTGAGGTGGTTGTCATGCCGGGTGCTACTATCTTAACCACTCTTCAAAAATGCTATTAGCACTTAAAAGAGTCATCATGCATTATTCCTTGTTTATGTTATTGATTGGAAAATGTGCTTTAAAAACTTTTTTGAATTGTCAATAACAAAGTTGCACAAACCATGTCCCAACTTTTTATTTTTTTTAACAAAATGTGGGAGTACTCGTTGTGTACCCAACGGGTAGACCTACCCGCATTGCCATCACCGCCACTACCACCTTCCTAACTTGTAATGAGGACCAATGCCCGTCCCTACTTGTCTTGGTCAACTGCGTACTCTGTTTCTTCACAACACATGAGATCTTGATACATTGGTCATTGATACATTGAATAAAGAGGATGAGTCGTTTTATAATATTGTTTTGATAAGGCGATAGTTTAAGTTTTATAACCCATTCTACTAAATTTGTGTCCCAAGTGGAAGGACACATTACTATGATCGACTGATGTAATTCACAGTTTAGGGCAATTTCATGATTGAGTTTGTGAGTTGAGGTACCCCTCCTAAGGGCCGAGTCTCAAATGTAGCAATGCAAGGGAAGAATATCCTTCACCCATGGACTATGGAGTATCCGTCCACTTGTCCTGACAAGCTGATAGAAAACTCTCCGGGGTCCGGGCTCGTCTATCAATGCACACCCGTTGCCGCTTTCGTGGGCTTGCTTTTATCGTTTTTCTTTTTCACCCAACTGGGTACCGGGCGGGTGATTAATGGGGATCTTAGAGATCCCATGATCGTGATATTTCATCATACATCGTGCGATCAGAAATCATTTCAAAATTTAAAATTTAAAATTAAATATAAATAGTATCTAACGAAAACTGACCGCACAATGTACGATAAACGGTCATGATCACAGAATCTCTAGGATCCAGGAAAAAGATTTGGCGAGTATCATTTTCCGTGATTAATTGATATAAATCTCCCCCCACCAATTAAAATAATACACGTGTACGACAAACCACCGTTTCATAGACCCACTGTTTTCCAGATCCAACGAGCGCAGCTTTACACTTGTACCGTGTTCGAACAAGATGATTAACAAATGAATGAATAGGAGATTCTTACGGATACTTGGAAAATTCAGACCCCCCAAAAAAAAAGGATATTTGAAAATAAATTCCAATTTCCTAACATACAAATAGAGAAGAGCTAATTATTTTATGAAAAATGTTACTTTGTTACAAAAAGGGAATACTAATTACCTGTGGACATATTGAAAATGGAACATACAATTTCTATTTAAAACATTAAACCGTTTGTAAATAAGAGGTTTGGATTCAATTTTCACTAAAGATAAATTTTAAATTATTATTGTCAACTCACTTTCACATATTTTAGTATAGATAATATTGTATATATTAAAAAACCATTAGACAGTTAACGATTCAAATAGCTTGTGTGTATAATTGTGTATGCCTTTTTAACTATTTACGTACTCTAAGTAGTGATGTAAGAAATTAAAACAACTTTCCACTAATTTTAAAGATAATTACACTAATTTTATGTGAATTACGAAAAAGAAAATTCAAACTCTAGAGAACAAAATATATTGTTTTTGCTAATTTGATTGAATTAAGGAAAAATAATTATTTAATAAATAAAAATAACAAATAACAAATATTTGAATATTTGTAGTGGAAGCGGACAATCCAGAGTTGTATATACACACGACCCAGGGCTTCGCTTACTCACAGAGTCTCACTACCCAACTAGAGTTTTGGGTCTCTACTGTCCTTCTCCTTCCATCTTTTCTGCGCTCCAATCTGCAATCAGGTTTGAAACCCTAATTCCTTCTTTCTTATCCCCAATCCTTCGCCTTTATCTTCTCTCGTGCATTGTCCTTCTGCTTCAACTTTTCGTTAATCTGATGAATTTTTCACTAGATTCTAGATTCCTTTTCACTCCTTGATTGTTTGATTGCCGAGAAAATCGAAGCTCCGATTCAATTTTCCTGCAGCCGGACGAAGCATTTGTATAAATTCGTTTATTTTGTGCTCAAAGTTAGATCTAATCGAAATCTACTGTTAAAAGTCGTGAAATTTTTGTTGGGTTTTCGTTAGAATTGGTATTGTTCATTGAAAGCTGTTAATTTTCTGTATTTGTGTGTGGATTTTTCTGCTAGGTCCCTGTAATTGGACCAAATTATGGTGACAATGGATATGGATAACAAGCTTTTCAGTGTGGGGCTGATGATTTTGGCCACTCTGGTGGTGGCCAAGCTGATCTCAGCGCTAATTATGTCTCGATCTGGAAAGCGTCTTCCTCCGGTGGTTCAGACGTGGCCTGTGTTCGGAGGACTGCTCCGATTCTTGAAAGGCCCCATTATCATGCTTCGTGAAGAGTACCCGAAGCTCGGGAGTGTGTTCACATTGAATCTGCTTAACAAGAAGATCACTTTCTTGATTGGTCCTGAGGTTTCTGCCCACTTCTTCAAGGCCCCGGAGGCTGATCTTAGCCAGCAGGAGGTATACCAGTTCAATGTGCCCACTTTCGGCCCTGGAGTTGTGTTCGATGTGGATTACACGGTGAGGCAGGAGCAGTTCCGATTCTTCACGGAGGCTCTCAGGGTAAACAAACTTAAGGGATATGTGGATCAGATGGTTACCGAAGCAGAGGTAAGTGTTTCAGTTGAATATCATTATTTGATTTGGAATTTTGCTGGTTTTGTTGTTTATCTGATTGCTTCAGCCTTCAGCTTGTTTAGTAATTTGTTTACATTTGCGTAAGAGAAGATCCTCCAGATTCATGAAAAAGTAGCAATATGAGATGTAATCTAAGGCTCAATTCTCTACCACTTGCCCCAATTTTATCCTAGGACTTGCAATTTTTGCAAGGAACATTAATTGGAATGAGGGTCCTTTAAACCGGACGTGTTTCTCCTTCCTGAACTTTAAATTTTATTATTAAGATAAAACAGTAGCAGTTTCGCAAGGAACATTGATTGGACTGAGGGTTCTTTAAATTCTTATACAAAATATGTATTGCAAAGGGCGTGGTTATTTTTCCTTTTTATTTTTCTCTGAATCAGAAAGAGAATAAATCACCCCAAAACCTCAATTAGATGCAAGGCACGACTGAAGATTTCATCATTTCATTAATACATAGGGGCATCCATGATGTTAATTCTTGTCTTCCGATTGTACTGTGCAGGATTACTTTTCCAAGTGGGGAGACACTGGCGAGGTGGACTTAAAGTATGAGCTTGAGCATCTGATCATCTTGACAGCCAGCAGATGCCTCTTGGGTCGTGAAGTTCGTGATAAGCTCTTTGATGATGTTTCAGCATTGTTCCATGACCTTGACAATGGAATGCTTCCAATCAGTGTCATCTTTCCATACCTGCCCATCCCAGCTCACCGTCGCCGTGACCAGGCACGCAAGAAGCTTTCAGATATCTTTGGAAAGATCATAAACTCCCGTAAGCGTGCTGCACAGTCCGAGAATGACATGTTGCAATGTTTCATTGACTCAAAGTACAAAAATGGCCGGCCAACAACTGAATCTGAGGTCACTGGCTTGCTCATTGCTGCTCTCTTTGCTGGGCAGCACACCAGTTCTATCACTTCCACTTGGACTGGGGCCTATCTCCTCTGTCACAAGGACTTCTTGTCTGCTGTGTCAGAGGAGCAGAAAAACCTAATGAAAAAGCACGGAAAGAAGGTTGATCATGATATATTGGCAGAGATGGATGTCCTGTATCGTTGCATCAAGGAAGCTCTCAGATTGCACCCTCCACTGATCATGCTGCTGCGAAGCTCTCATAGTGATTTCAGTGTACAAACCCGCGAGGGCAAAGAGTATGATGTCCCGAAGGGGCACATAGTTGCCACATCACCATTCTTTGCCAACCGGCTTCCTCATATTTATAAGGAGCCAGACACGTACGATCCTGATAGATTTGCTGAGGGGAGAGAAGAAGACAAATCTGCAGGGGCATTCTCGTATATCTCATTTGGAGGTGGCAGGCATGGATGCCTTGGTGAGCCATTTGCATACCTGCAGATAAAGGCTATATGGAGCCACCTGCTGAGAAATTTTGAACTGGAGCTGGTATCACCGTTTCCCGAGATTGATTGGAATGCCATGGTTGTGGGTGTGAAAGGAAAGGTGATGGTGCGGTACAAGCGAAGGGAGCTTTCCGTTGAATGAAGGCAAGGACTTTTTGAATGTTCAGCAGGTTTGAGTTATTTGCTCTTAAGATGTTTTCGGTCCTTGTATGTGTTGATTTTCTTCTCGTTTTGCAGTTAACTGTTGATGATTTGCACTTCTATCAGATTATGGATCTTGTTTAGTGTCATTAATTTATGCTGACGATCGTAGCTTTTAATATAACTTTTACTTCAATTCTCGGGCTACCTGCAGTCGTTCATTGTTCTCTTCTCAGAAAAATGAAAAAAAAAAGGTTACATGTACAGAAGTAATTAGTGCACAAGGATTTGACGGTGTTTGTTGTTATAAATCGGCTACCTCATCTAATCGATATTCTGGCATCCGGAATAAGATTCTCTACGACAAGTAAGCCGCATTCTTTCGCCAGCCAACCGATTTCCTATTGAGCTCGTCAGTTCGGTATGATCTTGATGAGCTCAATATCAAACAGAAGAGTCTTGTCTATCAACCCTTGGTTCCGCAGCATGAAATCCAAGGCTCGTTGTCCCTGTAACACGTTGCACATCGACGTTGCACCTTGTAAGAAGCAGCAGAAATGGATTACATGAATCGCCAGAACGACAAGATTTACCGAAAATGTGGTCGGCCTTGGGGCACTCTTGTTGTAGTCATTCTCAGGATATCCCAATTCTGGGGGCACTACGATCCTGCATCACTGTGAACTCGTTTGTGAAATTTTCAAATAACATGTAGTGAGTTATAATGTTGCGCGTTTAATGTAACCGATTCCAAGTTCCTTGAGCAAATACAACGAGCTACGGAAAAGAACACGCAGCACCTTCTGATGCCTCCAAGAGCCATGCCTGTAATAGCTTCCTCAGAAGCCGGTATCACCTGAAGAAAACCACATCGTCTTTAGAGAGGACACAGATCGAGCTTTCAAGATTGTTTCGTTCGTTTGGTTCACGAATTTCTCACCTCTTCAGATCCTACCCCGAATTTGAAAAACGCCTTGTCATAACCCTGCATTCGAGAAACCATGGAACAGAATCTGTTTATCTGTTAATTACGCTTACGCGATGCTACGAAGAACCAAGTTAACGGATCAGAAGTGTTCCATACCTCAAATGAACCACCCTTTGTTTTATTTCGAGCTTCAAAGATAGGTCCCAAATATCCTATGGCGTACCCATCCCAATCAACCTGAAATCCATCCAACGATCATGACCTGCTACAATGACTCAACTAAAAGATACGGGGACGGAACCTCTTTAGGCTCTGTCAATATAACACGTAAGGGGATACGACAGACAAATTTATCGAGCAAAATTGGCTCAATCCTAAACAACCCTATCAACATGTGAAGGCTTGAAAGCGTGCACTCGGAGAATGAGTGGCTTACCACAACGCTCTCTCCTACCTTCGGTTTGGGGCCATCTCCTACACCTGTCGCGTCCAAGAGAAGGTAAGCGCGAAAAGACGCACGGCGGTCGTGGTGGAAATCGGACGGCTGAGATTGAAGACATTGTAGGTGTGGTGCTACTTGACAAGGGAGAGAAAAGGGTGGGCTACTGGAGTCTGAACCGTGAAGTGGTGATTGGGGAACCAGGGAATGTGTTCCGCGGGAAGATGACGGCCTCAACTTGTCTAGCCCAACCCTTCTATTTTACCATTCATTTCCTTATTCTTTTCTTATGAACATGAGTTCGATATCAAATTATTATGGCTAGCCTATTGTATGAGCTAATCTAACTCCTCTAGTACCATCTACTTTTATTTGGAATGTGTAATGAAAAAAAATACATTTACCAAGTTATAATACCAGATGGTCAGATCAATGTGCTTGTACTAAGTTCGAATTTTCTTTCCGTCAATTGAATAATATTGTCAGTAAAATTAAAAGTCTAGATTAACACGAGGGCATTTTCTTTCCATGAAAAAATGAAAATCCACACTTTCCATTAGTACGAAGGTAACTTAAAACTCGGCTGTCGGATTCAAGAATTTTGAGCTTCATGATTCAATTTGTGAGCAGAAATGGAAAATCTTGCAGAGAATAACATTGAGCATCATCTACTTGACGGCCCATAATTCTCAAATCCAAATGAAACGTACATTTCTGAAAGTAACCGTCTACCAGCTTCACTTTCATAGTGGGGGAAGGAAAGAAAACAATGCCAAACATAAGTGCAAGAGCAAATTGTAATATCCCACTCAACCTGTAGCTGGAAAGCACTCGTCAAACGTAATCAACGTCTTACAAAGCACCCGGCTAAATTTACAGGACGACAACCCCCACCAGCTTTATTCAACTCACAAATAGTTCCGACATCTTACATCTTACAGACTAACCAATTTAAGAGAGTTGGCCTTCTCTTGCAGGGTGTCTAGCAGGCTGTCGAAACTCTTCTTGAAAGAATCCACTCCCTCAAGTTCGAGTTGGTTCCCAACGTAGCTCCAGTCGATTCCTAACTTCTCCAGTGCACTGTAAATGCCTTCAGCTTCGGATACATTGGAATCAATTGTCCTTGAAACTGTGCCATGGTCGACAAATGCTTGAAGAGCTTGGTCTGGCATGGTTGAAACCTGCAAAAGGAAAGTCGGCATTAAACATTAAGCAATATGAATCAACAATCAACATTGACAGGGTAAATATTCCAATTATGAAGTCTATTTAAGCAAGTAATGTATCATCACAGATGTAAAATCATAGTAATAATAACCATCAAGCATCAGAGATCAGGTTGGACAATGGGATGGCTCACCGTGTCGGGGCCTATGAGAGGAGCAACATATAAAGTATCGGGGTAGGCAGGATTCTTGACGCTGGTTGAGGCCCAAAGCAGCCTCTGCTTCTTAGCACCTTTTTTCACCAAAGCCTCCCATCTAGGGCCAGAGAATTTCTTTTGGTAGAGTTGGTATGCCAAAGCAGCTTGAGCTACTGCAGCCTGACATAGTTAACTCATCACGTTAGCAAATCTCACATTCAAGGTTTATGTTCGTGATTGAAAAAAAAAAGAGTTGAACATCTGATTTTGATATACCTTTCCTCGAAGGTCAAGGGCCTCTGGAGTTCCAATCTTTTCAAGCAACTTGTCAATGAGGGTGTCCACCCTACTGACAAAGAAGGAAGCAACACTTGTGACTCTGGAGAGGTCGCTTAGTCCAGAAGCCTCAAGGCCATCCAAGTAAGCATCAATCACCTCCTCATATCTACTGAGCGAGAATATAAGCTGTGCACACACATTAAGAGAAAGTATGAGTTAACACTTCTACAATTAGGGAATTGCAATTCTATTATATACTAAATAGTTCAGTGGAATGAGAGATGATACCACAGCCCCAAAACTTCCTCTCATTAAAAAGGCCTAACAAGAACAATGATCACTCTGCACGCAACAACTTATGACAACTATAGCGCATAGTGTAGATTTCATTTACGCTGTCAAAATAATCACCTATGAAAAGCCCAACCATACCACCACACAAACTTAAAATTCCATTCAGATGCACTTTCGTACAACTTTGTTGGCCATCTATTCTTGGTGAAGCAAAGATTCAAAGAATTTCACCCCATAAAGAGGAAAAAATAATTAGTATAGTAGAATTGAACTTACAGTCACATTGACACTTATGCCATTTGCTATAACTTCCTTAATTGAAGGAACGCATGGAGCAGTGGCAGGAATTTTTATGTAGACATTAGGACGGGCAACTACTTTATGAAGCCATTTTGCAGCATCCACAGTCCCTTGGGTGTCATCAGCAAGACGGGGAGAAACTTCAACAGAAACGTAACCATCACCAGCATCAGTTTGATCATAGATTGCCTCAAAAAGTTTGGAAGCATCTTGAATGTCCTTCACCACAAGTTCCCAATATGCACTTTCAATGTCTTTTCCTGACTGTACAAGTTCCCTGCAAATTCCATTAGAACATGTTATTGACATATGAACACTGTGTACCAAGGGGTATGCCGGTTAAAAAATTTCAACTCAGAAAGAGGGACAACAAATCCAACTTTCCCATCCCGGACGCCAAGAGCTTATAACCAGAAATTGAACAGAGTTCCACACGCAATCATTCCAGATATATATCTGATTTGGTACGATCCTCTACTTGAACAACTGATAATCTATAAAGTCCAATCGATTACATTATACATTGTACATGCGATTCAAATAAAAAATACCGCAACCACAACCCCTTCTGACCAACCAAGATAATCATTGAAAATACCTGAATTGGTCATTGTAAGCATTTGAAGTTGAGATTGCTTTCTGGAAAATCTGCAATCCCACATTATATAGAGCTAGTTAGATCGGATTGCACATAAAACACGAAAACTGCAAAAGGCATGGTAAAATAAACGATATTCAACTAACATATTGACAGTTTCACTTCCAACCCCATTTCTCATTTGATCTTAAACCAAGAAGCAAAGTTCAAAAAACATAACATAATTGAGTGATTACCGCTGGGTTGCTGGTTACACCTCGAACCCCGCTTGCTATAAGCGGAAGCAGATCCGTCACAGGCCGGCAGAGGTTATCATACCACGGACTCTGTCCCTCCTTCTCATACAGATCATGGAGATAAGTTCTCTTCACCGGACTTCCATTCCCATCACTCTGAGAACACCTCACCCTGCAAAAGAAGTAAACTTCCGTCAACCCAAATGAGCAAACCTTTTCGATTTGCAATCAAATCACCAATCCAGAATACTAAATTACACAACTTTCAAGTTTCATCAGGAATAAAAAAATAAACGAAATCAAGCAAACGAAACAAAGCTCGAATCCAGCTTCTGATAAAAAAAATCAAACAAAGATATTATGCAATCGGAAAAAGGGGAAGACTTACACCAGAGAGCCCCGGAGAGAGGGCTTGGTTCGTACGGAAAGCTTGGAGGAGGAGAGTTTGGAATTGAAAGTGGCGGCGGGGGTGGCGAGGAGGCGGATCAAACACTTGGGCTGCGGTGTTCTGGGGATGAAGGTGGAGGAAAAGGAGGAAGCGGGGGTGGGATTGGAGAGCTTGGAAATGGAAGCCATTGCTGGATCACAGAGAAGGGGGGGGGGGGGGGGGGAGAGTGGGGGTTGGTGAAGACGCGAAGACTGATTGATTACTGAAGGAAGGGGCTTTTATATTTATTTACGATACCAACGATGAAATTTTTTTTCTTTTTCTTTTTTCGGGATATTTTTGGATGATTTTCGGTAGACTCGAAACGGTAGGTTGAAGACAAGCACTCAATCGCGCCGATCGAACAGTTGGTAGGGACTTGCCGCTCACTTTGCAGGTGCCAACGCTTACTCAATCATGACGTCATTTTTCTATTTTCAAATATTTTTAAAGAAAATTTCTCTCTAAACAAAAATGATTAAAACTCGAAATTGTTAGGTCGTGAATAAAATTGAAGAAATAAATACACAACCATTGTTTTGTTTTGTTTTTTTGGTCAAATACACAACCATTGTTTGAAAAAAAAAAAAGTATTCAAAAGGATTGTACGAAATTATTGTAACACTTGTAGTGAATTATTATTAGTACTCTAAAAAAGTTCATTGTGTTCATTATACTTTTATAAAATTATAACAGAAGATATACATGACCACGAGCTGGTGGTTCAGTGGTAAATGACGGATTATGAGGCTTCCTTCGAATTAAAAACTGAAGGTCTTGGGTTTGAAACCTGCTGCTAGGCTGGAAGCCAGACTTTTAGCTAATGGAGGCTGAACTTATAGCCAACAAAAACTGAAATGTTACTGTAAGTCTTCCTAACCCTCGAAATGATCCCCTTTTTAGAAAAAGAAATACATGATATTTTTATTGTGCGTCTACAATAACTTTCTAACTTATAAATTATAATTAAGTAGATACATGCAAATATTGCATTTGAAATGGAATGTTTCCTTAATTTAAAGAGCGATGCATGGCTTACCTATGATGAATGGTTTACACGGATTACATATGTTACATGGTTTGCAATTTGCATATGTATACTATATTGATGTTGTTGAAGAATGTGGTCCAATTTTGTAAGAGAAAATAGGTCTCGAAGTTTGGCACACATTTAATTTTGGACATTTATGATCTAAATTCAATTTACTAAAAATACCACTTGAAATGCGAGAAGTGAAACTCACGATTTTTTAATATTCAAACCTTGAAAAGCGAATTGGATTTGGTCACAACAACTCACAAGGAAAGATTTGAGCATAAAATGTCGAGTATAAAAGTAAATAATTGCAACCAACTCAATTAGAAGTTTTTTTTTTTTTTTTTTTTTTGATTTTTTGATTTTATTTTTTATAGAGACATGGAAGTAGGATTTTCTTCCTCCCCTCTCACTTTCCTCTTTGTTTTTTCTCCTTTTCTCTATAAAAAATCAATACAAGATGTTAACGTGACTTAATCGTAACCGATCAAATATAAGAGGACTGAAGGAGGGAATAATTTAAAAAAAGAAAAAGAAAATCCAACTCTAAATACGTGATCAACCATGTACATGTTGCGTGCAAGTATATAACTGTACAAGAAGAAGAAGCAGCCAATTTTGCATCATATTCTGCAACCTTTAATGTATATCAGCACTTGTGAATGCATATGTCATTATTCAACTGTTAGCTTGTGATTGTGAGCTGAAAAATTCAAATAAGGGCTATCTAGAATTTAGAACCCCACTAATATTTGACAAGCAGTTAAAACTGAAGCTGGACGTTTATCAAAAAAATTGAAGCTGGACTTTTGGTTTATATGACCATCCAATCCATAATAATTGTATATAAGCTAACTTGGGTACAATAATTGCTAACAGACGTAACATATACCCAAGCTAGAGGTCAATTTTGCAGCAATTCAATCAAAAACCGAACCGCGCAAGTAGCCCCCTATCACAGTGGTAGAAATGAGTGTTGTCATTGCACCACGGCGTAAATTCGAACACCGTTAACTCCGTAATCTAACCTTGAATCTAACAAATCTATCGTTTGACAAAGAAATAAAAAATCAGCCTGCCCTCGCATGTTTATTGATTTTTTTTTAACACACGGCTTCTAGAATTTAAATATTTCGATTTTTTGAATAAGTAATATCATTTGTAATAATTAAAAAATAAAAAACATACCAAAATGCATTTTTTCCCCTGCTTTGCTACTACAATATTTACTTTTCTCAGATTTTAGTAGATTATTATTCTAATGGCAACTTGGGGAGAGAGATAACGTTTATAAACAAATACATACTGTTTTAAAATACTATCACACGCGCAATAACAGCCATGTGGTAGGTAAAATAGAACTTTGAAGGTTGGACATAATTATATTTTAATTACAATTAGTTGAAGGGCCAAAATAAATGAGGAAATGGCTTTAAATTGCTTTAAATTGACTTCTCGAATTAAATTAATTTATCAAATATTTTACTTTAATTAGTTGCTTGACCCCATCAAATCCGACCCAACTTTTAGGATAACCTCAAGGGCTGAACTTCTTTGTTTATGGGTTTGCAAGTTCAACACCTAGCACTGCAATATTTATTTGAAATACTGTCATTTTAGTTTTTCTTTTTTTTTTTTTTTTTTTTTTTTTTTTTTTTTTTGCACAAACGAGATTGTCTATCATAAAAGGGAGGGAGTGAACGTAATCTCACAATAGACTAGGAATAATGTGGTTCAAATTCGTCATTTATCAAAAATCAAATATAAGATCTCTCACTTACAGTGATGAGGAATATCACTAAACCGTAGTACTAAATGATTCGTCTCAGCGTTTTTATGCGTAAGTAACTCTTGATCTCTGCTGACACTTGAATAAGAGGATTATTAAAAATAAGTTTTTGTGTCATGAATCAAAAGAAGGACCGATTTGTCAAATAAAATTGTAGATTTTGAGAGACTTTCTATTGAGATTCTTGAGTGTATAGCCTTATTTGACAATGTTCTAGGCCTCACTACTATGTTTTTCACTTATTTTTTTAGTTTTCGACTTAAATACTCCAGTAAATATACATTTATTGCTCAATAAATAGTAAAACTGCTTCCAAATTCTTTAAAAAGTTTAACTTAACGCAAGGGAAAAATATTTTGTGAAAATAAAAAAATTTGCATTTTTGTCAAGAAACATGGGTGTTAAGTGAGCTCGACGCACGCAAAACAAGATGGACTCAGCAAACGTAGAATGCGGTGAACCATGACATGCAAAACAAGATGGGCTCGGCTCACAAAAAATTGGGCCGGCTTTTGGCATGCAAAACGAGGTGAGCTCCACACACGAAAAACGAGGCAAGATACAGCGCACAAATCAAGGTGCGCAGGGAAAACGAGGCTGGCTCTATGCAAGCCAAAACAACGCGAGCTCTGTGGATGAAAAAAGGGGCGGGCTTCTAGCACGCTAAACGATGTGAACACCTTACATGTAGAACAAGGTGAACCCGGGCACAGAAAACGAGCAGGCTCCGTGCACGCAAAACGAGACAAACTCTCGAGTGCTTAGAAAACGAGTCGGGCTCCATGCACGGAAAAATATATTTTGAAGAATATGAATACGATAGTTTGTTGTAGTGGTAAGAGAAATAAAGGAAAATTAACAAAAAGGTACAAAGATGATTCAAATTGCTGGGGTGTCATAAAATCACACTAACTATCGTATTCATGTTCTTCAAAATATACTTTTCTATGCAAAATCTATTATAATTCATATTTAAACACTTGTAATCAACGATTTAAAACCTAAATTTAAAGATATTTGAACCTTTTTTTCTTTTTATTAATTTTTGTTTTATCTACATATGAACCGCATATTAATAGAATCGTCTTTGTAAACCCAAATAGAGGGAAAGACTATTCAAAAAAACAAAATTTTGCTATTTTTTTTGTTTAGGCCTTACTTACAGGTGATTTTAACATCTCAAATTTAAAAAAAAAAAAATTACACTAAATTTACATTTTAACATCTCTATATTTTCACTTATTTTATTACTTTTGGCCTTAAATATTCTACTAAATGTACACTTGTTGCTCAATAAATTGTAAATCCGCTTCTAAATACATTATAAATATTTCTTTATTGCTCACGGAAAATATTTCAAGAAAATAAAAAATTTGCTTTTTTTTCAAAAAAACGTGGATGCTCAGGGTTTTTAATGGGTTTTGCAAATTTGTACATAATCATTGTTCAATTTTTTTATTTTCACCTTTGCTTCACTATAAAGTTTTGAAAATTAAGGTGAGACTTTCAGTTGAGATTCTTGAGTGTAGAACCCCATTTGACAATGTTCCAACCCTCACTACTATATTTTTCAATTACGTTTTTAGTTTTCGACTTAAATATTCTACTAAATATACCTTTGTTGCTCAATAAACTGTAAAACTACTTCCAAATTCCTTAAAAAATTTAATTTAATGCTCAGGAAAAACATTTTGCGAAAATAACAAAGTTGCATTTTTGTTAGAAAACATAGGTGTAAGGCGAGCTCGACTCATGCAAAACGGACTCAGCTCATGCTGAACAAGGCGAACCATGGCACCCAAAACAAGGCGGGCTCGGCTTACAAAAAACAAGGCAAGATATAGTGCACAAATCGAGGTAGACATGGAAAACGAGACTGGCTTTGTGCAAGCCAAAATGACGCGAGCTCTGTGGATGCAAAAAGGGGAGGGCTTCTAGCACGCAAAACGATGCGGACACCTCACATGTAGAATGAGGTGAACCCAGGCACAGAAGACGAGCAAACTCCAAGAACATGAATACGATAGTTTGTTGTAGTGGTAAGAGAAATAAAAGAAAAATTAACAAAAATGTGCAAGAATGATTCAAATTCCTGGGGTACCAGAAAGTCACATTATCATATTCATGTTCTTCAAAATATACTTTTCAGTGCAAAATCTATTATAATTCATATTTAAACACTTGTAATCAACGATTTAAAACCTAAATTTAAAGATATTTGAACCTTTTTTCTTTTTGTTAATTTTTGTTTTATCTACATCTGAATTACATATTAATAGAACCATCTTTGTCAACCCAAATAGGGGGAAAGACTACTTAACAAAACAAAATTTTGCTATTTTTTTGTTTAAGTCTCACCTACAGGTGATTTTAACATCTCTAATTAAAAAAATATACACTAAATATACATTTTAACATCTCTATATTTTTCACTTATTTTACTACTTTTGGGCTTAAATATTCTACTAAATATACACTTGTTGCTCAATAAATCGTAAATCCGCTTCCAAATACATTATAAATATTTCTTTTTAATGCTCACGGAAAATATTTCGAGAAATAAAAAATTTGCATTTTTTTTCCAAAAAACGTGGATTAACACTCATGGTTTTTAGTCGGTTTTGCAAACTTGTACATAATCATTGTTCAATTTTTTATTTTCACCTTCGCCTCACTGTAAAGTTTTGAAAATTAAGGTAAGACCTTCCGCTAAGATCCATTTGACAATGTTCCAGGCCTCACTACTATATTTTTCAATTATTTTTTTAGTTTTCGGCTTAAATATTCTACTAAATATACATTTGTTGCTCAATAAACTGTAAAACTGCTTCCAAATTCCTTAAAAAGTTTAAGTTAATGCTCAGGAAAAATATTTTGAGAAAATAACAAATTTGCATTTTTGTCAAGAAACACATGCGTTAGGTGGGCTCGGCGTATGCAAAACAAGGTGGACTCAGCTCATGTAGAACGAGATGAACCATGACACGTAGAACAAGACGGGCTCGGCTTACAACAAACAGGGCGAGTTTTTGCAAAGCAAGACAAAGCAAGCTCCGCGCACCGAAAACGAGGCAGGATACGGTGCACAAATCGAGGTGGGCACGAAAAATGAGGTTGGCTCGGTGCACGTCAAAACAACGCGGGCTAACACAAAAAGGGCGGGCTTCTGACACGTAAAACGATGCGGACACCTCACATGAAGAACGAGGCTAGCTCTGTGCACGCTAAATGAGGTGAACTCCCGGGTGCTTAGAAAACGAGTCGAGCTCCATGCACGGAAAAATATATTTTGAAGAACATGAATACGATAGTTTGTTGTGGTGGTAAGAGAAATAAAAGAAAGATTAACAAAACGGTACGAAAATGAAAGATTAACAAAAAGGTACGAAAATGCTTCCTGGGGTGCTAGAAAGTCACGCGTGACTTGCTGGCACCCCAGAATTTGAACATTTTTGTTAATTTTTCTTACCACTACAACAAACTGTCGTATTCAAGTTCTTCAAAATATATTTTTCAGTGCAAAATCTATTATAATTCATATTTAAACACTTGTAATCAACAATTTAAAACCTAAATTTTAAGATATTTGAACCTTTTTTCTTTTTGTTAATTTTTGTTTTATCTATATCTGAACTACATATTAATAGAACCGTCTTTGTCAACCCAAATAAGGGGAAAGACTATTTAACAAAACAAAATTTTGCTATTTTTTTGTTTACACCTCACCTACAGATGATTTTAACATCTCTAATTTAAAAAAAATTAAAAAATATACACTAAATATACATTTTAACATCTCTATATTTTTCGCTTATTTTATTAATTTTGGCCTTAAATATTCTACTAGATATACACTTGTTGCTCAATAAATCGTAAATCCACTTCCAAATACATTATAAAGATTTCTTTAATGCGCACGGAAAATATTTCAAGGAATAAAAAATTTGCATTTTTTTACAAAAAACGTGGATGCACGGTTTTCATTCGGTTTTGTTCACTTGTACAGAATCACCGTTCAATCTTTTTATTTTCACCTTCGCCTCACTGTAAAGTTTTGAAAAGTAAGGTAAGACTTTCTGTCACAGCCCGTTCCGGAATTAATTAATCGAGGATGTGAAATGACGGGATTGCCCTTGAATCTACTACGGTATGTGACATTTCATTGGGTTTTATTGTCCTATCCTAAGTTTACTTTGGGAAAATTGTTGGAAATTAATTTGGAATTATTTTATGTGGTTGGGGTGTTTGTTGACCACACGCACACCATTATTTTTTTTCACTCTCTCTCTCCCTCTCTCCCGCATGTTCTCGGTCTCTCTCTCCCTTCTCATTCGAATTGTACGGACAACCCCAAAGATTATCAAACCTTCACGGATCGATGTGGTTGAGACCACCATCATACTCCTAGAGACCATACGAACCCATTGGTACCCATTTCAGGTAAGGTTTCATACGTTTTCACGCTGGAATCACGAGGTCCGTGATTGTCACTATTCACCAACTTTTAAATGGTTGCATTTTAGGACAATCCAAGCTTACCACGAGCTTAAGGAGGTCCCCACGAAGCTCGGAGTGCTTCGTTTGAAGGTTTGGGACGTCGGGATCACAAGGTTCGAAGGTGGCCGGTTTTGGTGAAATTCTCCCGACGCGATTTGGAAGGTTTTGAGGTTCCAAAGAGGTATAGCCTTCTTCCTCTCATGATTTGTGACATTTTGGTGAAAATTTCATGAAAAATGGTGCAAAAACGAGTGAGAAAAGGGCAGTTGCAGGGTTGCCCAGAATCCGGCGCCGGTGGCACTGTTCCGGCGTCGGGAGGTTGAAGATGATGCGCGTGGGGGCGCGTGAGGCCGTGGCCTCCCCGGCGCGTGAGGGCGCGTGGGCCATAGAAAAATTTATTTAAAAATATCACGATGTTCGTGAGGTTATGTAGATCGCGTTGGTATATTCATATGCCAAAATTGAGCATTTTATGAGAAGTTATTTCGAATTGTTGGTTATGTGTTTAAAATAACGTTTTTATAGTTGTTTCGCATATAGGTGAGATCTACCCCGAGGACGAGCGCAGTCAGAGGCGTCACGGAGGTTACGATCCTGCGACATACCAGTGAGTGGGCAGTTTTGTTTTCATTATACGCCTATATACTTAATGATTTTTCCCAGAATTTAAATTAAAATGAAAGTATGTTTTGAAATGCCATGCATAGATTTATATGAATCATGTGATTGAAGTGCCATGCATAGTAATTACATGAAATATGTGAATGGATAATATATGATGCATATAATTGAGTTGGTGCTGCGGACGCACAGGTGAGTATCAGGTGAGTTACATTTGGTGTATTGAATTGTTGGATGAGATTTATGTTGATAGCTCATAACCTGCACCCCTGGTGTTAGTGCTTATGTTATTCACCGCATCACACGCTCACCTTGGATCCAAGTAGATGCTAGTCGTACAGACCACTGGAGGTGGTTCCGACATGCTAGTCGTACAGACCATTAGAGATGGTTCCGACTAGTAGGTGACCCTAGATTATGTGCACAGATGATTGATGAGAGAAGCACTAGAGCGTATTATTACACCACCTGAGTTGTACAGACTACTATAGGTAGTTCCGACTCATGTGCAGCGTAGTGCCGTACAGGTCGCAGTTGGCGACTCCGGCAAGGCCGTACAGGTCACAGTTTGGTGACTCCGGCTGGATTGGATATTGAGCTCTAGAATCAGCCGTACAGGACCACTGCAGGGTCTCCGGTTGATTTATTATTTCACCTGATTATTGTTGATGCATCCACATTATGTTTATGGCTCATGGCATGGCATATTTTTCTGGAAAATGATGATTAAGGGTGTTTGAGATTTTTGAAGCTATATATATATACATGCTATTTTTCTGGGAAAGTATACAGGTTTTTCTAGCGAGGGGATATTTATGTTTTTAAAGGAAGATTTTGAAAGCTTTGTTTTACTGACCCACTCACCTTGTTTTGCGCCCCTCCAGGTTGTAGTTAGGAGTGTTCGGTGGCTCTCGAGGATTCCCACGGCTGTTCTGACGGACTTCACTCATGTAGGATTCACCTTCGGGTGTTGTAACTTAGTAATTGTCCTACTTGACTGCATTTGAACCTTATGCTCTGATTATGTGCATTTCATACTTTAACTCTCTCTCTTTAGCATATCATTAGGAGTGTACTGCTAGTATTCAGTTTCTAATTATTCATACTCTTATATTATTGCTTCCGCATTGCGTAATGGTTACGTCACGTTTGTGACGGCCAGCACGCCCTGATTCTCGGGTCGGGGTGTGTCACTTTCCGTTGAGATTCTTGACTGTAGAACCCCATTTGACAATGTTCCGGGTCTCACTACTATATTTTTCCTTATTTTTTTAGTTTTCGGCTTAAATATTCTACTAAATATACATTTGTTGCTCAATAAATCGTAAAACTGCTTCCAAATTCCTTAAAAAGTTGGGGCTTTTTTATATAGACCCCTCGTTTTTAAATGTTATATACTAAACATCTATTCTTTTTGAAAATTTGATTAAACATTTTCCCTACAATTTTGGTGCTCTATTTTATTTTATTAGAAGTCTATTCACATTATTTCTTTACTGCATTCCTTTTTTTTCTTCCTATTTTTATGCATCTCTTATTATGATGATTTTAGAGTTTTTAATTTTTTATTAAAATAATTATTTTTAGTAAATTAAAATAGAATGTAAAAAAAACTCGTTGTTAGGTACGGTTGGTTATATCGGTACGTTTGATTATATCAGTACGTTTGATTACTTTTAAGATGATTCGGCTTACGGTATATTTGAATTTTTTGTACATTTGGCTTCAGTACGTTTGGTTACTTTTAAGATGATTTGGCTTACGGTATATTTGAATTTTTGGTACATTTGGCTTCTTGATACATTTGAAATTTTGGTACATTTAATTTTTGGTACATTTGAATTTTTGGTACGTTTGTTTTCAAACCATAAGTTTAATTTAGTATTTTTTATTTTATTTTATAGAAAGAGTCATTAAAAATGTAGGATTCTAATTTACTTTAGTTAATTATTTTTTATAGAAAGAGTCACTAAATCGTAGGAGTTTAAAAGACTGGGTAAATTAATTTCCTATATTGTAGGCAATTATATGTAATTTTAAAATGGAAAAATGTGATGTGGCAATTGGTCAAAGTCTCTTAATCAAATCTTAAAAAGGAACCAATGTTTGATCTAAAAAGTATTTAAAAAATGTAGGGGATTCTAATTTCTCCTAAAAAGTTTAAGTTAATGCTCAGGAAAAATCTTTTACGAAAAATAACAAATTTGCATATTTGTCAAGAAACACAGGCATTAGGCGAGTTTGGCGCACGCAAAACGGGGCAGACTCAGCTCATGCAGAACGAGGCTAATCATGGCACACAAAACAAGGTAGGCTTGGCTTACAAAAACGGGGCGGGCTTCTGCAACGCGAAACAAGGCGATCTCCGCACATCGAAAACGAGGCGGGATACGATGCACTAATCGAGCTGGGCACGAAAAACAAGGCTGGCTATGTGCAAGTCAAAACAACGCTGGTTTTGTGGACACAAAAAGGGCGGGCATATGGCATGCAAAACAATGCGGACACCTCACATGCAAAACGAGGTGGGCTCTGCGCACACAGAACTTGGCGAACTCTATGGTGCTTAGAAAACGAGTTAGGCTCCATGCACGGAAAAATTATATTTTGAAGAACATGAATACGATAGTTTGTTATAGTGCTAAGAGAAATAAAGGAAAAATTAACTAAAAGGTACAAAAATGATTCAAATTCCTAGGGTGCGACAAAGTCATGCGTGACTTTATGGCACCCCAGAATCTGAATCATTTTTGTCAATTTTTCTTTTATTTCTCTTACCACTACAACTAACTATCATATTTATGTTCTTCAAAATATACTTTTGTGTGCAAAATCTATTATAATTCATATTTAAACACTTGTAATCAACGATTTAAAACCTAAATTTAAAGATATTTGAACCTTTTTTCTTTTTGTTTATTTTTGTTTTATCTACATCTGAACTATATATTAATAGAACCGTCTTTGTCAACCCATATAGGGCGAAAGACTATTTAACAAAACAAAATTTTGCTTTTTTTTTGTTTAGGCCTCACATACAAGTAATTTTAACATCTCTAATTTAAAAAAAATTAAAAAATATACACTAAATACATTTTAACATCTCTATATTTTTCACTTATTTTATTACTTTTGGCCTTAAATATTCTACTAAATATATATTTGTTGCTCAATAAATCGTAAATCCGCTTCCAAATACATTATAAAGATTTTTTTAATGCTCATGAAAAATATTTCGAGAAAATAAAAAATTTGCTTTTTTACAAAAAACGTGAATTAATAATCACGGTTTTCAGTCGGTTTTGCAAACTCCTACATAATCACTGTCCAATCTTTTTATTTTTACCTTCGCCTCACTGTGAAGTTTTGAAAATTAAGGTGAGAATTTCCGTAGAGATTTCTTGTGTAGAACCCCATTTGACAATGTTCCGGGCCTCACTACTATATTTTTCACTTATTTTTTTAGTTTTCGGCTTATATATTCTACTAAATATACATTTGTTGCTCAATAAACCGTAAAACTGCTTCCAAATTCCTTAAAAAGTTTAACTTAACGATTAGAAAAAATATTTTGTGAAAATATAAAATTTGCATTTTTTACAAGAAACACAGGTGTTAATCGGGCTCGACGCACACAAAACGAGACAGACTTAGCTCACGCAGAATGAGGTACGCAAAACAAGGTGTACTTGGCTCACATAAAATTGGGCAGGCTTCTGGCATGCAAAACGAGGTGAGCTCCGCGCATGAAAAACGAGGCAAGATACGGTGCACAAATCGAGGTGCGCATGGAAAACGAGGCTAGCTCTGTGCATGTCAAAATGATACGGGCTCCGTGGATTCAAAAAGGGGCAGGCTTCTTGCACGAAAAACGATGCAGACACCTCACACGCAGAATGAGGTGAACCCAGGCACACAAGACGAGGTAGGCTCGAGTACGCAGAACGAGGCGAACTCCCGAGTGCTCAAAAAACGAGTAGGGCTCCACGCACGGAAAAATATATTTTGAAGAACATGAATACGATAGTTTGTGGACAAAAATACACACTAAATATGCATTTTAACATCTCTATATTTTTCACTTATTTATTACTTTGGGGCTTAAATATTCGACTAAATATACATTTGTTGCTCAATAAATTGTAAATCCGCTTCCAAATACATTATAAAAATTTCCTTAATGCTCACGGAAAATATTTCGAGAAAATTAAAATTTTGTATTTTTTACAAAAAACGTGGATTAAACTAGATTGTTTACCATAAGAGGGAGAGAGTGGACTTAGTCTCATAATAGGCTAACAATAATGTGATTCAAATTCGCTTTTGGCAAGAATCAAATCTAATACCTCTCACTTCCAGTGAAGAGGAATACTACTGGACCGTAGTACTAAGTGGCTTGTCTTAGTGTTTTTATGCGTAATTAACTCTTAATCTCTGCTGACACTTGAATAAGAGGATTATTAAAAATAAGTTTTTGTGTCATGAATCAACAGAAGGACCGATTTGTCAAATAAAGTTGTAGATTTTGAGTAGAGCAGCACAAAAGCATATCCATTGAGAATCTGCTTAATGCCAGCAGCACAGCACCTATACAAAATTCATTTAACAAGAAACTAGTTTACATTTTTCAGCAGCACATTCTCAATCTGTTACAGTGGAACTGGACAAAACACAGGACAAAAGGCACAGAGCAATCCGATGCATCAGCAACTCAACTATATTCGTGTTGCGAAAGGATCTGCTCAATGCCAATACCAGTACAAAATTCAGCTGCATTCCGGAAGGGAGAAGAAGAATGGTAGCACTTCCATTACCAAGGTTTCAGGTCTCCCACTGGACCTGCTGTCCAGTTCAAAACCTTTTCATCAGCCTTCATGTAAACACTTTGATTATGGGGCAGTTTGCGCGCCAGCCCGTTTAGTATCTGATGGAATGCATCCCCTGGTTGCGCAGGTTGTGGGAACATCATCGCCCATTTCATCGAAGGATTCGCAAGCAATCTTTGTTTCCTTAGGATTACTTCCGGTGGAATAGAAGTGAGGATTGTGTCCAGGTCAGGGACATCTTCCTCAGCTACAAAAACGCCAATTTCTTCCCATGGGATAGCATCAGCGAAGGGTAGAACAATGTCGTCGGCTATAATAACAGGGATGCAGCCAAATACCACTGCTTCAACTAGCCTTGGACTCCAAGGGGCCCAACCAAGAGGACATAAACAGAATATAGATCGTTGCATATCTTCGTAATATGTAGTTGGATGGTCCGTGGAGATGTCAAAGAGTGGATTGTTCTTGAAATTTTCCCAAACAGCTGCCCTTGCACCTCTGTTAATCAATTAAAAGGGTTAATAAGGCGGACGTAAGTCTCAAGTCTAACTTGACATGAAAACATGTTTCATAATTTCAAATGGATAAAACACTTTCCAGACAAACATACCTTGCATAGTAACCACCTTCAGGGTCATTATTAATGTCATAAAATAGACCGCGGAAGTAGACAAAGATGGACCGTGGAGTTTGTTTGGGAATCAGGTGTGCCTGCATCTTCTGTGGTGGAGCATATGGAGGAATTGTGATTGAACCGTCCTTCAAGCATACGTGGTTCCGTTGTCCAAACGTCTGAACCAAGGTGGCACGCTGGAGTAATGGAAGAATCCCCCGTTCAATGGCTTTCTCTTCCTATAGAATGCCAACATATTTAGACCACATGTTAGTCACGGCTCGTACAAGTAGCATTCTGTTACTTCTGCAAATAATGATCTGAATGCAATGGATGAACCTTTTATTGAGGTTCTGTTGACCGAACTATAAATACAAACTTAAACTTATAATGTTCCAACACAAATTACTTTCTTCAACGGTTTACCCCCAAGAAATCATGGTTAGATACGAATTTGAAGGGTCTTACCTGGTAATGAAAGCAGGCTCCAAAGTCATGGGGAACTACAAAGAAGTGATTAGCTCCTTCTGTTTGATTCCAATAAGGCCAGTTTGTAGAAATGAGCTGTATTGCACTTCTCATCATCCGCGGTGACTTGAAGGGCAATGGCAAGCCAGTGGGGGTAAGGTCACAAGTAGGGTAGATAGGAGTATAAAACCAATCTGCTTCCTCCGGATTAAGGGTTCTAACCGGGCTGGATAAGAGGAACCGATGCATGTAGATCTCAGCAGCGAACATATGGTTGAGACATCTCGGGTCTTTCTGAAGGATTTTCTTGTTGTATTTGCTAGGCAGCTCATACACATAAACCTTCAACCTTCCAACTGGATTATCCTCCAAGACATCACCAGCGCTTCCTGCATCATTCTTCCATTAAGTCAATCGGAAACAATAACAGAAAAAGGTATCAAACAGAATAAAATATACTTATGGAACATAAATTTAAAGCCATTCTCAAGAATCCTTTTTCTTACAGCTCATCTTTCCAAGAACCTAACTGGGTTCTGCTCTTTTCCAATTTCCATGCATAAATTGTTAATCTTTGATGTAATGAACAATCACATTATTAGTCTTTATACAAGTTACAGTATGAACCCTGTATAAAATTCAATTGCAACTCCTAATCAACTTGGGCAGACTTGGGCCTACCCACATTTCCTAGCACATTTTTATCCCCTATGCACCATCTTCAAATTTCCCATCCCGCAGTTTAGATTAATTTAAAGTACAATACCGCTTGAGTAAAAAAATAAAACTCCTACTCAACTGGGAGCGAATCAAAACTACTGTCCCCAATTTAGTCCTACAAGTAAATCCATTAAGACAAATGGCAAAATTACCGACCTTGGACTATCAGACAAAGCAAAACTGCAGAATCACTCAGTTTCTACATTTATTATGAACTGTGACTAAATCGAAAAAAACGAAAAGGCATTTCTTCAAACACATGAGAGCCTATAACAACCAATGACGACACCTTCTACGTGCAAATGTAGCAAAAAGAGAGCAGCTTTGCAACTAATTCGAAGTAAACAACGAGAAAAACATACCCGAAATCCGCTCCGTTCGTACATTCTGATCAGCTCCGATTCCACAAGCCAAACCATAAACAACAAGAACAGCAAAAACCCACATTTGAGTTCTCCTTTTTTTTACCCAACTGAAAGCTCAAGACTGAATCTTTAGCCTCTAATTCGACCGGAAATCGAAATGGGTTTTCGGGTTTTCGTGTCGAAGATGCTGCAATGCAGTGTATATGAAGAGCACATGATGGGTGGGAGGTCGTGTGGTAGTAGTTGGGGAGCTTTCTTAGAGTCTAGGTTAATTGAATAAGAAATGGAGGGTAAGCATTGACAGGGAAATGCAGGGAGGAATTGCTTGAAGAAACAGTGAAGATATTGACATACATTTTCTGAATTTGCAGCAAACAAGATGTACAAATCCATGTGGTTAGTGAAAGCTGTATTTTTTTTGCCGATTTGATGGCAAGTCCATTTCACAAGCAATAACGCGCCAAAGCTCTGCTATTTTATGTTGTCTAATACTATCTATTTATTTAACCAAAAAAAAAAAAACCCATGTATTTATTAAGAGAAGATCCTTCCTCAACCAAAAACGCAGAAAAATACAATTATAACCCACTATATATTGCAAGTCTCCGCGCTCTCCCCTTACACGAATTTTACTTAATTGATTGCTCGAGGCGTGACAATAATAATGGGAAGGAAATCAATCGGTAACTTTAAGATTATAAAACTAAACTTCATAATATAAAATATATCGTTGCACTAAAAAAAAAAAAAAAGACTTCTTCCAAATGATAATTGAATAGCATGAAAGAAATAATGCTAACTCCACATAAAAGATATTCTATACACACAAAATTTGTCTTAAAAACTCTACTTGGAAATCAGAGCTCAAATCTACAATATTTGGACTTTGTTGTTGATTTTACGCTCTTCAGTTCATTTTTCTATATGTTCTACATCAATAGTGGATTCAGGCTTTTATAGCTAATTTCACTACTAATTACTTAAAAATGAAATTTTTTAATGTCTAATAGGTTTGGGAAGCATGATGCGTTTAAGAAATACTATAGATGAATTCTCAGTTCAAAAAAGTAGAATATCAGAATTACAAGAAGGGGATGACAAAATCATGTATGTTTTGAAGTTAACTTTTGATAATTTGAAATCACCTTCCTTGAAACAATATATGTTTTGCACATTGCTTAATATTCTTTAAAGATTTTGAGATTGAAAAGGATAGCTCGATCCAACTCTGGATGGCCAAAGGATTGCTCCAATTTTCAAATAATTTAGAATTGGAGGATATGGGTAATGAATAGTCTATTGGGGAACTCATTTTTTTAAAAGATGTTACAAAGGATATGGCTATAGTATTATTACCAAATGCAAGATGCACGATCTTATGTGCAGAACTAGTGTCACAATCCGATATAGGAGATAACCTTTCCTTTCAACACAAGGCACAAACTCCTACAATCCACGAGGAATTTCATCAGAAAGAAATGTTGGGAAAGTACGCTCCCTATTTACAAACGGTGAAGGGCTTACCTTCTTGTATCGAGCTTTAAGGCTTTACGGGTGTTGAATTTGTACAAGGCTAGGAGTTGCCAAACTCAAATGGTGAGTTGAAACACTCGAGGCAGATGAACATCAAAGTACTCGACCAACAAACACAATATAAATTTATAAATAAAATTTTATTAATTTAAAATAAAAAAATACTACAAAATTGTCAAAAAGGCTACAAAATTCGAAGAAAATACAGCTTGACTAATTAACTTGTTATTCTACGAGTTGCAAAACATCCTATTATAGAGAAAACTAAAACAAAATTTAATCTCCAGCAAGTAAGAAATCATAAACTTAACGGGCGAAAAATCTTAATCTTTGACCCACAAGAAAAACCAATAAAAAGAACAATAATATTAAAACTAATTTTCCAACAGAGGTATCTACTATCTAGACGTTTCAGAAACAAAGATCAAAGCACTCCCCAGGTCTGTTGGCAACCTCTACAACCTACAGACTATAAGAATGTGTGATACACGCAACCTTAATTAAAACGTTTCGAAAAGGAAATATATAATTTGATCAGCTTGAGTCATGTTTATTTTGATGATTATACGGAAGTTCCATTTGGGATGAGACGATTGACTCATGTGGGAAAATTACCTTCCTTTAATCTGGATAGGCGAAGGAGTCATAGAATTCACGAGCTGTGTGGCTTAAACCAATTGAAATGTCAACTAATTATTAGGTCGTTGGAATATGTGATAGACAAAGAAATCAAACATGGTTGAGATTTGAATCGAGCAGTTGTTTGAGAGATGGAAACGACTACTAACGAAGATTGCTAGAAGGCCTCCAACCAAACCTAAGTCTGAAATTTCATATATATACATATGTATGTATGTATATCTGCGTACAATGGTGCTAAATTAGCACCATGGGTGATGAGTGGTATGCTACCATTGAATTTGAAAGAGATTAATTCAGTTATACAATTTATTGGAACCTGAGGAAGTTCCAGTGCTTGGCCATTTACCTCATCTCAGACATGTTGTGTTTCAGGATATATATGCCTAAGCTTAATTGTGTGAGAGCTGAGTTTTATGGCTATAACCATGTTAACAATGAGGGTACAACGAGGAGGGCGGCTTTGGCTTCGACCGTTCCAGCATTGAAAAACTTAAAGATTATTGATTGCCGAGCTCTAAGTAGTTGCGGAGTTTCCATGCATGCCTCGACGCGTTGAACTGAGAAATGCTCCCACTCATGATTTTCCATCTCTGAGCCAGAAGTTAATGTTATGTTCTATCAATGACTGAAGGGCCTCACTTGTCTGCCAGTAGGGCTACTGGGAAAAAAAAAAAAAAAAAAAAAAAAAAAAAAAACCCGAATCTTCGATCACTGATCATTAGTTGTTGTGAAATGCTAAGAGATCTAGGGTTACCAGATGGGCTAGGGCTAGAAGCAGTTGCGTTTTCACGTTTGTTTGTTTGGCAATATCAAAAGACATTCTAGTGTCATATGGACCAGCAACTTTAGCTGCTTAATTAATTTGGGAGTTTTAACGAAACACTTTCGAAACTATTCACTTTTAACGAAAATGACATTTTTGTTCTAAAAATTCACTCATAATACTATTCATTTACAACACATTTTTGTCATTTTGATTAAAATTCAAAGTTTTCAAACCATTTTCATTAGTTTTTCTTAATTTAAACACGTTTTCACAAGGTTTTCGGAATAACACTACGTAAGGCAGAGATTTTCATCTTTCACTCCTTAAATCTCACATTAATAGTTTGATTAGTAGTACAACTAATGCAACCGAAGGTCATTCTGTAAATGTTATCATTTTCCTAGCAATGGAAAACCAAGGCAAACATTAATTACAAATTATTTACGCATTTTGTGTCATGTTAACATATGGTAAATTCTTTGACCAACTTAGCAAAGGGATGTGTAATCCTCTGTCAAATTTCTTACCAACAAGACTATACCAGACTTCTAATCTGAATCGTCCAACAAAATTTAATGGCTTTAAACTTTGCACGTCAGATTAATTTCATTGACTCAAATTAAAAGTCTTGTATGGTATTGTTGAGAGAAAATCATGTTCCAATCTAAAAGGGATAATTTTTTCAAAGTGCAGTATTCAAGCCAATATCCTATGTGCTATACAATAAGTAAAAGAACACGAAACAATATATCTTTCTTTTCACTTGTATAACATACATAAGACCGCTTTACTAAAAAAAAAAAAAAACCATATATAAGACCGCTTGAACACTCGCTAATTGAAAAAGTCTCTCACAAGAATGGAAATAGTATAAGTTGCTTTAAAAAGAAATTGGCATCGAAATCAAGAAACAGCTTTTCCTGATAGGTAGTGTTAAAAAGGGACAAGGATTGTCTACCCTCCTTGTTCTCGTCCCCTTCCGTGCCCTCCTGTTTTGTGTGGTCACGGTTAAGCCACGTTAACATTTTATATTATTTTTTTATAGAGATAATCAGACAAAAATGAATATTAATATAAAATGTTGACGTGGTTTAACCGTGACCATACAAATAGAAGGGCACAGGAAGGGATGGAAACAAGGAGGGCAGACAATCCTTATCCGTTAAAAAGGCCAAAATTTTCAGTTAAAGTTTGTAAACCAAATAAAACGAACGGACCAACCAGGCCCTTATCACGACAATGAGAAGTTATATTAGTTGGCCTAACTCAAAAATAAAGCCCAATTATAATAATATTTTTCTGATTTTCTAATATTAGGGATAAAAGAACGGGCAAACGGTAACGGATGTTGGTCAACGGACACAAAACAAGAGTCAACAATGGAGAGTTGCAAAACATTTTAAAAGTTGAAAGGTGTTAGCCACTTAGTACTACGATCTAGTGATATTTTTCTTCATTTGTAAGTGAGAGGTCTTAGGTTCGAATCTCGCTAAAAGGGAATTTGAACCATATTATTGTTAGTCCATTGTGAGGCTAAGTCCACCCCTCCCCTAGTGTGGATAATATCAATTGTTCAAAATAAAAGTGTTTTTATCACAAATGGTCTCTGAGATTGATCAAATTCATCATTTTGGTCCTTCACTTTCAAAATCAATAAATGTCGTCTCTGACATTCACTACCCCACATCAATTTGGTCTTTCTGTTAAGATTCCATCAACTATTCTGTTAGTTTGTATGTGGGACCCACAAATCCAATGAAATGGTGACATGTAGATTACACAAAATAAGGGTATTATCGCAAATGGTCCCTGACATTGATCAAACTCTTCATTTTGATCACTGAGTTTTAAAAATCAATAAATTTAGTTCCTGACTTTCACTATCATATATCAATGTAGTCATTCCGTTAAAATTTCATCAATATTTTTCGTTTGTGTGCTGATGTGGTCCCACTAATTCAATCATATAACTCCACGTGGATTAACTAGAAGAAACTATTTTCTTTTAAGAGTGAACCAACGGACGAGTATTCCGCGTTGACATTTTTCTAACATCCCACAACCCCAATTAGAAAAAATTCAATCTAAATTCAATAAAATCGAATCCAAATTCAATTTAGGACTATAATCAACTAGAGAGAATGATGAGTGAGTTTAGGAGGCCAAGTACTTTAGTGGTGTCATGGTGCATTTTTTTTCTCTTTTTAAGCATACCTAATGAAGACGAAGATGACTTTTTTTCTTCTTTTAGTTTTGGTTTTTAGTTTCTTATTTTACTTTTAGTTTTAAATCTTAAAAAAAATAGTTTTTATTTTTTTTATTTTTATAGTTAATTCACGTGGCGCCATATGATTGGATTAGTGGGACAAAAAATATTGACGAAACTTTAACGAAATTATTAAATTGACGTGCAGTATTGAAAGTCAGGAATTAAATTTATCGATTTTTGAAACACAGGGACCAAAATGAGGAGTTGGATCAATTTAGGGATCATTTGCAATAAAAACTCTTATCTTATGTAATCCACGTGTCACAATTTCATTGGATTTGTGGGTCCCACTTACAAACTAACAAAATAGTTGACAGAAAGACCAAATTCATATGGTGTAGTGATTGTCAGAGACAACATTGGTTGATTTTGAAAGTGAGAAACCAAAACGATGAGTTTGATCAATTGTAGGGACCATTTGAGATAAAAACTCAAAAAAAAAAAAAAAATGTTGAAAGGTGTTGTAGCAACTAGCAAATGGTCATTTACTACAGTGATAGAAAGTTGTTGTGTACGGTATAGTATGGGTTCAAACTCCGTCTGTAACTAATCTAACATTTTCGTTGGACTCCAAAAAAAGAAAAAAAAAATGATTTTGTTAGATTTTGACGGAAGCTCACGAGTCCGCCCAATTTGATAGTCGGCATGCAGACAAACTGCTCAGCCATCTATTGACAATTCTCAACTGCCTGGATTTAAGTCCTCTTCCATCTCTCTCCCTCTCAGACACTTTCTCTCGCTTACTCTCTCACACGCTTTCTCTCTCTAGATATTTATTTAGAATTTGGAAAGCTGGGTTTGTGGTAGGACGTGGGAAGAACAACAGAGGAGGTGATTCGACTTAACTGGATAGATAATTTAGCTGAGAGAGAGAGAGAGAGAGAGAGAGAGAGAGAATGGAATCATCGAGCGGGAATGGGAAAGGCATGGCAGAGGCATATGAGGAAGTGGAAGAAGAAGCAAACTTTGAGAGCGATGAGATAGAGAGAAACAAAGTGGGAATCATGAGAGCACTTGTGGAAAGAGAAGATCCCTCCTCCAAGGTTGGGATTTGGATCGCTCCTTCCACTCTCTCTCCCTTGCCTCTTTTTGCCTTTTATCCTTTCTTTTTGTTTATAATTCTTTTAGTGAAACTTCTTTTTCATGATTTTTATTTAGGAAAACTAATGAAAAAGATTTGAAAACTTTGAGTTTTAACGAAAATGACAAAATAAAGAGTAAAGTGAATAGTATCAGGATTGACTTTTTAGTGTAAAAATGTGATTTTTTGTTAAAGTAAACAGTACCGGGAGCTTTTCGTTAAAGTTCCTTTTTATTTTTAATTTTTTATGAGATATTTTAATATACTCTAATTACGAGGACGAAGATTAAAATTTGGATGTAAGAGTAGACATACTAGTCTGACTAACTGAACGAACTCATGTCAAGCTATTGTAATGATTCTAAATTTGGTCATTCACTAATTCTAACAGGTACCTCTAGTGTTGGTTACTCAAGGAAAGTTCATAAACTTGTTACTTTATGCGAGTCCCTTCTCAAATTAGTGTTTAATTTGAAGCTTTTGCTTTCTGTGTATTTAGATCGCCCACATTGTTCATATTCTTCTCACATTTGCATAATGCTTGTGTGCTGGTATGCAGGATGTGGATGATTTCATGATTCGGAGATTTCTTCGGGCGCGTGATCTGGATATTGAGAAGGCTACTAACATGTTCCTCAAGTATCTGAGTTGGAAGAAGTCATTTGTGCCAAATGGCTCCATCTCCGAGTCAGAGATTCCAAGCCAACTTGCTCAGAACAAGCTGTTCATGCAAGGCGTGGACAAGACTGGACGCCCCATTGTCATTGTGTATGGTGGGCGGCATAAGCAGACAACACCTGAAGAGTTCAAACGTACGTACTACTTTTTTGGGGACTCTGATAAGTTATGAGACCTGCATATGTTTTGGATTTGATACGAGATTCTGAGATACGAATTCAGTTTAAGTTTTCGACATTTCCTTTTGCAGGTTTTGTAGTCTACACTCTTGATAAAATATGTTCCAGGTAACTCACACTTCGTTATGACAACGAATTTTTTGGTGGTTCAATCATTTTAATATGATGGTTTTGATGAATTATCGATATCTTTGAATAAGCGCAGAACGATTGTATTGTGAAGTTAACGTTGTAAGAGTTGAGATGTGAACTGCAAATCTGCAATGTCATAGACTCTAATATGTTATATTTATCTTTTCAGAATGCCAGTAGGAAAGGAAAAGTTTGTATCCATTGCAGATCTTGAAGGATGGGGCTATACCAATAGCGATGTTCGTGGATACAAAGCAGCGCTGACGATCTTACAGGTTCAAATTCCTCGATCCATTGCATCAAACGAGATTTTAAATAGTTTTCGCTTATCAATTAGGTGAACGAATGCAATCAGAGTGTGCGTGTCCGTTCTGTTCAGTTGTGTGATTTTGCTTTTGCGTCTGCACTTTGTTGTCTTGGGCAGGACTGCTACCCGGAGAGGCTTGGCAAGTTATTTCTTGTCCATGTGCCTTACGTATTCATGACTGCTTGGAAGATGGTTTACCCATTTATTGACAACAAAACCAAAAAGAAGGTAAAATACTTTGTAGCCCCTACCGTCGGCTTTCTTTAACTTGCGGTCAATGGGGGAGTCGAGATACGAAATGAAGACCTCTTCCAACGTTGGGAAGAGAAGTACCGCTAGACTAAGATGATGCTAACATTGTTAATGTAGTTAAACGAGAAACGTTGAATATGTCATGAACCCGATAAGGAAAATAATTTGATGCACAAACCGCCAGACCCGGAGGCTCAAGGCGCATACTTTTTGTTTGTTCAACATTAGTTTATAACTAAATCATGGTAAACATTGCAGATCCTTTTCGTCGAAAACAAAAAACTGAACTCAACCCTGCTGAAAGATATCGACGAGAGCCAGCTCCCCGATGCATATGGCGGCAGACTGCCATTAGTTCCCATCCAGAACTGCTAGCTTCTTTTCTTTAACTAGAGGACCGGCCGAGTGGTATTTTGATTACTCAAAGGCAGCTCTTAGATACATATGGACGTATACTCGTATTAGTTCCTATCTGAACCGAAGCGAAGACTCTGCAAAATTGTTCATGAGAAGTTGCTGTTGCCCTCTTATGTTATACTACTTGTAAGCTATAATTAGAGATTACAGAAACGATCATCAAAGTCGGCATTCTTTCCCATTTATTTATCGGCCAATTGCGTTGTGAGTTTGATGAGTTACTTTTGCATGTGTCTAACTTACAACGATGGTAAGTATGGATCTGTCTACGATACAATTTAATTGTGTAATCCTAGTCAACCATCAGAAAGCAAGCGTGCTCAAGCTTCAATTATTCGATTGAATCAACCCAAGTACCATGAAAACTACACATGGTGAACAAAATTTAACTGTATTATTCAGACATCGGAACTCCATCAAGAACCGGCAGTGATACAAAATCCAAATGTGTAAATCGTGACTAAAAGAAAGTATTAAGTTTGCAAACATCAATTTCCCTGATGTAGACGAAGCTATGAATTATGAAACCTCATGCAAAATGATGCACCAGAAAAGGGAAAAAAAAGACTGCCAGGCAAGGCAATTCTCATCCGATGAGTAGCTTGTTCTCGGCCAAAAAACTGTAAGTGGGTACCTCTAGATTGAATGGTGCAGGCCCCTTGCGGATCCTGCCAGAAATGTCGTAGTGCGAACCATGGCATGGGCAGAACCAACCACCAAAATCACCAGCATTTGGCAAGGGGATGCACCCTAAGTGAGTGCAGACTCCGACAACAATAAGCCATTCTGGATTTGTAACCCTTTCTGCATCCTGTTGGGGATCGCGAAGGGACTGAACATCTACACTGTTAGCCAACTTGATGTCATCTTCAGTTCTACGCCTAATGAAAACAGGCTTCCCTCTCCACTTCACAGTAACAGTAGTACCAGGCTCAATGCTGGATAGGTCAACCTCAAGGGAAGCAAGGGCAAGAACATCTTTACTGGCAGACATGCTCAGTACAAACTTGAGGACGAGAAGTCGGATCAAGGAGGCATACACGAATCTGCCTCCTGTCAAGACGAAATAAGCAAATGCACGCTTGCTGGGGTCACCAGGTGGATACCTTTCATGGTTGTACTCATCATACACAATTTTTGAAGAAGGATTCTTCACAGCTGCCACAGTAGCTGGGACGTCTAAGAAAATACCAATATCATTTCCGGGAGCAAGGGCTTCAGAGGAAAATCCTGAAATGAAGAAGCAACCATTCAGCAAACAAGTTCCATACACTATTGAATCTCATGCAAATAATTTCAACAATACCATGTGAAGAAACATCACATTTCCCAATCTGCACTTAAGGATAAATGCGCATCAGCATTCAGCAAGGCACTTTCCAATCAAATTACTGACTAAAGGCACTTAGCAAAAAACTACTATAGCTAGATTATAACAAAACAAAACGACCTTCCAGCCCCAGCCAGAGAGAGTGAGTACAAAGAATATGTAATATCTGTATAGTACCGAGACTGAATGCAAGTTAATGACTCTGAAAAGAAGACACATGGTTCATCATTCAACCCTTGGTTACAGCAGCAATCCCAAATATCGACCTACCTATCCACATATCCAGACACTAACAATTCAATGCAGTCTCGACATAATGGTATCAACTGAACTTGTGTAGATCATAATCCGTAAAGAAACGACATTCACTAAAACTAAAAGTTTCCAACAGCTTCTTTTCCAGAACCATAACCGGGTATCAGACAATGCATATAAGCAAGCAAAGAGAACGCGGACTCCTTTCAATCTCTCAATAAAGAAAGCGCAGCATTACAAAGAAGAGATTCAAACAACAAGTAATGCATATTCTGTTAAATCAAACACACCAATGTATTCAGCAATACAATCCCCAATCAAGTTTTGAAATGCACCAAAATCAAATTGCAAAACATCGATTCAGAGCGAGCACAAATGCTATGGGCAAACCAATCGATAAAAATCCCACGTATCCAATTAGAAATGTTACCCAATTCGATTTAATCAAAGATCGTACTTTGAAAACAAATGGATCGAAAGCCAAAATTAGAACAGATTATTAGATTGAAAATGAAATGAATTAATAAATTAAATAATTAGAGAAATGAAAATAACCTAACATTTATGAACCAATTTCGATTTCCAAATCTACAAAATTAGAGCCGTGATTGTACAGAACAAACATGAACACAACCGATTGAACAGAATCAAACCCTAAATGCATCTGAAGAGGAAGAAGGCAGGGGTCTGACCTCTGACGAGCGATGGAATTTTGGAATTGAGGAAAAAGGGAGCGGGGGATCTGGAAGCGAAATGGGAGGAAGAGTCGTCGTTACTGTTGTTGGTAATGAAAAGCGGATGAGATCCTCCGGAGACGAAGGCGGGGGCGGTCTGCGACGACGACCGCCACGCCGCAGCAGAAGATGACAGCCTTCTTCCCGCGACTCTCAGCATTTTCCTCTTCTTCTGTAATCGCTAGGTAGCAAGGGCCTCAGCTTCTCCAGTCTCCAAGCCACCAACAAATCAAATGCTCTGTTCCTTCTTTTTGGGTTTTACCAAGAAAAAGCCTTATTTGACCTTTACCAAAGTCCAACTCGAGCATATGTGGGCCAAAACGTCGTCGTTCCTTAACGACAGCGTAATAAAATATTATTATATTATATAAAGACAATTTGTTTAGGGAGCGATTTTCCTTGCGCACTTTTATTTTGCTTTCGTTGGGAATTTTACATTCTAAATTTTTTATAATTAGAAAAAAATATATGAAGAGTGTAGAATAAATTTTTTAAAATGCTAATAATAATTTCATTTTCGTTTACGTTTCTTTCGGACTGAAGAAAATAAAACAAAAATACCAGTCAATATTTTTATAAAATTAAAAGAACACGCGTTGCGTTGCTTAGGTTTTTTGCGTTTTGACGAAATTATTCACTGATGGCTCTCGATTCTTCAGTCCGACACGACTTGGCCTAATGTAGATCTAAGTTGTAAGATCTGTCAGCTGATGAGGAAAATACAGAAATGTAAAACTTGTAGCATGTCAAATTCAGGTTTCATGATACAGAAACAGAAAGCTGCCACACAATTTAAGAAGCATCTCTCGTTTGTGCTTCAACAACCTCGTCGGCTTTGTATAGTAATAACATTTCCAACTCAACAAACCCTATTGTATGTTTAGATCCTCGTAGCATTAAATCCACCCGAAACCTACTCATCTGCAGATGCAGAAGACTGATGGGGGAATGTCTCCCACACATCAGCCCAACTCCTCACTCCCTCAGCTACATCTTTCACGACAGATGCTGCCTCTTTCACATCAACGCGGATTTGATCCTTGCTGTCCCTCTCTCTGAGTGTCACCGATGATGTAGAATCAACCGTGATTGCAAAAGGTACACCCAGCTCATCAGTTCGAGCATATCTTTTTCCAATCGAGGTACCTTATCAAATAAAAGTCAAAACAGTTAAAAACTCAAAACTGATTGCTAATCTACTTTTAACAATAACAGGTTAGGCTTCAACTACAACGAGGAATGAAGATACAAATCTTGGGTGCTCATCTTGCCTTTCTCCCATCCGAGAATGCAATTCTGACATATAGGGCGTACAAGTTTTCAAAAAATACGCATATATAAACATGTCTGTGCAGAATAAGTGACTTACTACTTAACCCTACTACCAGTCTACCATAAACCGACTATCTAACTATTATGTCCGGGAACATCCCATTGAGAAGTATGGATGGATAAACATGTGAACTTATATTTGTAATTCAATACAGCAACCCTACATGCCAAAAAAATACAAACAGAGATAATTGTCTTAGTTCCATACCTGTAATGTCAATTTTATGCGAGATTCCAGCAGCAGTCAATGACTTGGAAATTTCTTTAGCAACATCCTCATACTGATGGTTCTGAACCAGAGGAAAAACTGTGCACTTAATGGGTGCCACAAGTGGGGGGAAACCAAAAACATTCAACTGTTGATCAGCAGCTTTACTAGGCCTCGTGTAGTATGTGTGCTCAAAGAGGCAATATATAATTCGGCCGATACCAAAAGATGGTTCAATTACAGAAGGCGTGAATACTCTCTGGTGTTCTTTCTTTTTCTCCTTTGAAATTTTTACCATACTCTTCTTAATGGTTACATTCTTCCCCAGCGCGCAGACGTAAAACTCCACCTCCTCTTTAGACTCTAAATCAGCCTTCAATGCCATAGCTTCTTGTTCTTTCATGGCCTGAAATGAATAACTTAATACATTAACACAAACGCTATATTTAACAGAATTACGAGATGAAGAATCAGAGGAGAGTATTCTGCATTCACCTCCAATGCTTCAATTACATTCTTTTGGTTCCCTTTGAATGCAAGGCCGATCTCTTTCTTTACTGGAGCTATAACCAATACCTGAAATTACATAACAAGTAAAAATGATACTGTTTTTCTTACAGGTGAAGTCAGGAAATCAAGTTTACTAATAACAACAATGGTGTACATGATCTGCATAGAACATTACCTCTACTTCTCTTGGTTCTGGATATTTTTCATGAGCCACAAGAGCTTCACCACTTTTCTCCTGTCATAAAAGAAAAAGAAAAGGAAAAACAATACTCCATGAACACATAGCTTTCTATATCAAAGAAGTGTAAAGCCTTAGCATCACCTTATGTTGTATGGCTTCTCTCATGTCATAACAGTTTCATATAGATAAAACCCCAAGTTTTAAAATTCAGAACTAAATACTACTGGAGCAAAACACTACAAATGAAATCAAAACTCAGTCAACATATTTTTACAATCATACTATCTCAGCATATTGATTAATAAAAAGTAGTCTGCAGTTAAGAGTTTCTTAAAAGAGATCTAATAAATCCTTACCGTATGAGCACGCAAGTCATATGCAGATCTATCAGCTATACCAACACACTCAATCCAGCCATAGGAACTCTCAATCTCAGCATCCCAGCAATCAGCAGCATAGTGAGCCATTTCATTTGCAAGGTGCTGACGGAACCTTAACCGTTTCTTGTCAATACCTAAACCGGTAAGGAAAAGATATACTCTTCCAATGAAGTAGCCCAACGTTTCATTGTTGACAATTACCTAAATCAAGTGGAATTGCAGCAACGTTAAACTACGATATAAAAACAAATAAAAAAAAGGTAAAAATATCTGATGGAACCCAACCTTAGCAACCGCTTCACCCAAACGGATTGTCTTTGCAGATTCCCCTGACATTTGTAATTCCCTAGGGAACATCAAAAACTCCAACTCTGCAACCTCTGCAAACTTCGGGTGAGATTTGTCTTCGGGATCTACAAAATGCTCAATCTCAGCCAATGTGAATTCCCGAACTCTCAGAAGGCCTTGGCGAGGAGATATCTGCTTATAAATTAACTTGTTTAGGAATTGACTATTTAACATAGCAAAAATAAAGAGTGAGAAGTGTTGCACAAAATTCTCAGTACCACAACCATTTACAGACGTAATCATTTATCCGAAGGCCTGGCAAAATCAGGCATGATCTCAGTCTAAAATCTTGAGGGAAGGAATTATAACCTCGTTTCTAAAAGCCTGCCCAATTTGAGCTGCAGCAAATGGTAGCTTGTTGCCATTGTAATAATACAGATCCTTAAAATTCACAAATATGCCTTGTGCAGTTTCTGGACGCAAATACCTGCAGTACAACAAAGTAACACATGAAACAAGAAGAACTAAAGGGAAAAATCTCTCACAATCCATATCTATTGATTCTAACATTATCGAAACATAAAAAACTGTCGTTTCTGTGTCTATATGCTCACCCAGGAATCAAGCCAGACGGACCAATTGAAGTTTGAAACATCAGGTTGAAAGGATAAGGATCAGATAGAGGATTCTTCGTATCAGGGGCAGTAATACCAAACTCCTTAATCTTTGCACCTAGATCTTCAGGCGAGAGGTCATCTAGCACCGCAAGTATGTGCTTAAGCTCCTTGGCCTTCTCTGCAGTAATGTTGAGATCCTTCTGAAGCTTATCGTTACAAAAATCTTTCAGCAAGTGATCCGCTCGGTAGCAAGTCCCAGTTTTCTCGTCCTTCACCATAAGATCAGTGAATTTGTCAACATGCCCAGATGCCTTGAGAACCACCTCAGGTGTGACACAGGGACAGTCAACTTCCAGCATGTTCTCCTCAAGAACAAAATGCTGCAAATCAAATTAAAAAAAAAAAAAAAAAAAAAAAAAAAAAACCAAAAATCAATGATTATCCATTCCTTCCCCCCATTCGTAATGTTATTCAGAACCCGAAAACTCGTTACCAATCTTAATACGTAATTTGTGAAAGTAAATTGCCCATAGTTTTAAAACCCATCAGAATCCCATTAACAGATTATGAAATTAACAATAATCTGAGGCACAAATTCATACTTAAAAGTATATACTTAAAATTATATACTGATAATTTAAGTTCATAGACGTCAAGGAATTTAACAAATTCAGCAGGAAATAATTATAGTAGAGAAATGAAGTTAATCGAACCTGTCGCCAGAAAGCAAGTACGTTGGACTTGACGGCGCAACCGGGCGGGCCGTAGTCATACAGCCCCGCAACGCCACCGTAGATGTTAAAAGACTTGATGTAGAAGAGACGCCGTTCAAGCGTATTCGACACCGCCTGACGAAAGGCCTCCCTGTTACCGGACCCTTCGCTGCTGCTCAATGTTGCCTGGAGGTCCTTCTCGATCGAAGCCTTCTCCAGCTTGAGTGCGTTCAGTGCCTCAATGGCGGCGTCGATTTCCGACTTGTCGGCTTTGCCGGCTTTAAGAGCCCGCACTTGGTTCCCCTGGTTCTCGACCTCCGACAGCTTGTCGGCGAGGGCCTTGCGGAGCGAGTCTTCCGGGGCAGCCATTGGCAGCGTCAAGCGGCGGATGAAGGAGGGAGGCGGAGGTGAGTGGAGGAGCGGAGCGAAGCGTTTGTAGCAGAAATGGTGACCAAACGAAGCTGATGAGGTGATGAAAGCGGAGAATTTACGCATGCGAATTTTGGCCACTTCTGGTAGTGGGAAATAAACCACTTGTTCTGAGTAGGGTTTTAAGGGACGGGTTAATAAAACGAAGTCGTTTGGTAATTTTTGGACCCGGTTAGTTTCTGGATAGGATACTGCAAAACCCAATGAGCGGTCAAGGTATGGACAGTACAGGGCCCGTGATAATTTGATATTGGACTTGCACTGTGGGTTTTTTTTTGTTCAAAAAATCTATTTACATCATGGCTTATTAATACTCCCCATATATGATCTTGGACTACGCTTTATATTACCAATTGGTTTTATGGTACCTCAATTTCATCAGTAAGAGCTTGTTTGATATTCTTCTTATATCTATTTTTTTTGTTTTAGTTGCATCATTTTTTTAAACTATAAATTATGTTTCAATAGAATACCAAACAACTCCTACGACTCTCGGTGATTGCAATAGAATTATTCAAAATTGTATGTCATATTTGGATTTTCACTTAATAATTCATTGCCATAATTTTGTATTGTATGCTGTAGGGATTTACAGTATGCCGACTGGAGCTTTGGTAGGCTGCTTTGGTGCAAAGACACCATTGCGTTTTTCTTGTGTATACTTTCCGCTGCATATGCGTTTTGGTCACTCCTTATCGAAGTGAACGCATATAATCCTAACGCTAACTGTATCACGAGGAGCAGGTTAACCGAGAACTAAAGTGTATCATGGACAATCTCAAGGAGAAGGCTGCTCAGGCAAACAATAACGAATTGCAAGCAGCTGCAGTAGACAGAAACTTAAAGCCGACTCGTAAGAGAAAGAAGTTAGGTTCCTAAATCTGCAGTGGTTCATCAGCAGTTGTACATTTCCTTTCTATAGACTTAAACTAAACTGCCACTGTGGCTCGTATTTCTCTAATCGACATCCTGACTTAACTTTTGTTGCTCAATCTTCTGAATCAAGGCCATCTTCTCGTCTTCAGGTAGAGAATTGAATGTAAAGACGGACTTGTCGCCAATGTCATCCTTGAAAGTGAAAAACAGTTTGTTACCAAATGCGATGAGCATAAGCTCGAATGATAACTGAAATTAGAGGAATTTTTTCATTTTTATACAATTAAGTCAACTGGAAAATTACCTTGATCGGTTGAGTGAACTTCCTTCCAGCAAAAATTACAAACAGGGCCATCCACAAACCGAGCAAAGAAAGTTTTGCTCCATCGTCCATCAGTCCACTCTGTGTTTAACATGAACTCCATTAGTTCCTAGACAGCAGAGGTTACAAAAGCTGCGAATAGTTCACTAATGGCAGCTTAAGAAAGTCTAGCACACGGTTTTAGTCCTATAGTTTTCACAAAGTTCCGCTTTCGTTCCTCTGTAGTTTGCACATTGTTCCAATCAACAAAGATCCGTCAACTTCTGTTTATTTCTTGCATGAAATCCATCAAATTCAGATTGGAACAGTTTGCAAAGTACAGGGTAGGAGACGATGCAAGGGATCAATTTGAAAAGGGAAAAGGGATCAGTTTGAACAAGATATACCAAGTGCCCCAGAAGAACAGTAGGTATGATGAATGTGAGAATTCCAGCTTCCAACTTTCCATAGCAGAGACCTGTAACAAGTACTTAGTTTTAATATTACTTTGCTAAGACTCGAATACAAGCGAGCAAGAGGGCAATACAAAGCATATCACCTCTCTAGACACGACGTTTGTTATTTATTGAGGGACGGATTACAGTGCCAATAAGTCGTTAACATTATTGATACAAAATCCCTCCCTTAACAAAAGACGAGTGTCCTGTGCAAATAATTTATCATATCTTACCTTCCTTGAAGACTAGGCCTGTGAGAGAAGCAAAGAGAGGACCAACAAACCAGATAGCAGCTGGGTTATCCACAACATATTGCACCAAACCCTCTCCAGCTGTTCTAGCCAAGCATGCATATGTTGCGAAAGACCCGGCAACACCAAGCCCCCAAAATGCTTGCAGAGTGCGCTTAATTTCAGTCACATAGATGTGAATCAGAAAAAGGGACAACCCCAATCCACCAGCTCCGATTGCGTAGACAAAATCGAGATTGTGTTTGACAATGTCAGTTAAGAAGAAACTATCAGGCAAAAATGCAGCAGAAGCTGCAACTACAAATGATGAAGCTGCAGTCACTAGTCCCGACCTGTACAAAATAACCTGCCACACCAATAAATGTTGAAGAATGTGAAAATCCTACAGTCCGAAACTTGACCGAATCAAATACAACTTATATTGAATGGTTACAAGACTACTTGTATTGTATTGACGCGTCAAGATTATGCTAGAAATAATCTCGATGTTGATTAGTATTGGGCCACTGGACCGACTATGAAACTACCATGATAAACACCCAAAACAAACAAAGGGGTTGAAATAAAATACTGGGTTTGATCGAAATGGGAACTAATTGCAGGCACTGCCTTAAACAAAAGCACTCACAAGCAGAAGTGTTTTTTACAGAAGCACTTAAAAATGGGCTCCAGGAGGTTGAGTACCTCTCTGACGTCGGTGGAGTCGACGGACCAAGGACCGTAAATTCCCTGATATACGGTTTCAGCCAACGAGGTCTGCGGCTGAGAGCTTTCTCCGACAGCTCTGCACCTGAAAGATTGAAGCCGAGCCGAAGCTTTATCTGCACAAGAGGAAAGAAAAATCTTGGACATATTATTTGATGTGGTAAGCTTTACAGCAGGAGCAGGCGCAGGAGGAGGGACTACGGTTGCAGACAGACACAGCATTCTGGAACCCATTTTTGGGCAAATTAATGGAACGGGTTTACTAATTTCAGTTATGTGACTACTTGATGCATAAAAATCCCATTTGCTCTGTTCACAATCTTCAGATGTGTGGCTGCCACAGATGCAGATGATGAAGGCTTTACTGGTTAGAGTCAACTAGTTATCTAATCAAGACCAACCTACCAACATGTTGATATGGCCGAGTTGGTCTAAGGCGCCAGATTAAGGTTCTGGTCCGAAAGGGCGTGGGTTCAAATCCCACTGTCAACATTTCAGTGGTTTTTTACCATTTTTTTTCTTTTGACTTTTGGATTTTAACAGGCCCACAGTATTTTGCTGTATTGTGTGGCCCAAATAACGCTTAACATAGGCACACATGGAACAATTCCTACAACGACCTATAACGGGCCGGATCGGCTACAAGTTATTGAGTCTTTGAGAATTGGATTGGATCAAGTGCAAGGTCATTCATTCCTTAATGCTTTTTTCTTGTGTATTCTCAGGATCTCATTCATTCAACTCCACAAAGTAGATGTGAACTTGCACAGAAAAATATAGCGGTACTCAGTCTTCACTTTACGGTAAACGATTACGAGCTTGAATGCTCGATGGACCTAATTTCACTTGACTTGATCAATATACTAGTACAATGCTAAACCATCATATGCACGATGCATTACTTAATGGGTCATTTAATAAACATTTCGTTTTTAGTTTAATTGTTTTGTTTTCAGTTTTCACTTTTTTGAAAACTTAATTTTTGTTTGATAATCATTTTCGGTTTAAAAAAAAAAATGAAAACTCAAAACAAAAAACTGAAAATTCCAGGCCAAATTTTGAAAACTCAAGAAAATAGTTTTTATTTTTTATTTTTTTTAAACTATGAGTAGTTACCAAATAAAATTTCAATTTTCACATTTCAAACTGAAAAGAATAATTATCAAATGGTCCTAAACAAATATTAGATTGCACAACTAATGCTCATGATGATAATGTTTTGTAGTTGTCATTTGGTGCAATGAATTTGATCAATAAACAACCTTAGCGCGAGGGGAAGATTTTGTACCAAGACATGACAAAAACTCATGCGTGATAAAAGATATTAAAGTATAATTTCACTAACCACTTTTCTCTATAAAGCTCTATTATTGATATTACAAAAAATCATCATGCTGGCGAAAGAGTTTTCGTGTTTATGATGACTTTTTTTACCAATAAAAGCTCTCTTAATGCAACATCATCGGCCTGCTTAAAATTTAGAAAGAAAAAAATCTTCATACCATAATTTTTTACGAAGCCAACAACCATACTCTTTTGATCAACGTGATACGAGAAGAGAGCATGATATTGGATAGAATGTTGCACATGACAGTGCTGTGTTAAAATAATATGTGTTTAAAAGTTACACAAATTTGTTACTTTTAAACTATAAGCACTCTTTTGAGACTACAAATTTCTGTTAGACGGATAATTTAAAAATTCAGTTGTAGCAGAAGAAAGAAAGGAGAAGAGAGAAATGTGAATGCGGCTCGCAGAGTTTCACCTTGGAAGCATGGCATAATATAAGAACAAGACAAAAGGAGGGAAAACACGACAGTCGCCGCAAAATTTGACATTGGAGGTAAGAGGAGACCGAAAGCATAGAAATCCATAACCTTTGTGTGGGCCACTTGTCCAGATCAGACACGGGACCCACCATCCTCACATCTATCCTTCCCTGATTCGATTTTGCCCAAAAGGAGATGGATTGTCTGCCCTCTCCTTTCCATACCCTTCTTATCCCTTTTTATTTGTCCGGTCACGGTTAAGTTACGTTAACATTTTATATTCTTATTCTTTTTTATCTTATTATTTTTATAAAAAAAATCAATATAAAATGTTAATGTAGCTTAACTGTGACCGCACAAAACAGAAAATGATGAGAATGGTACGGGAAGGGAGGCAGACAATCCATCTCCTTGCCCAAATCCCATGATTTGCCTTGATAACCGAGCACACGTCACCAATATTCATGCGCCTCTGAAAAGCGTAAACAATAAGGGAAAAAAGGGGAAAAACAAAGAAAAAAGAAATGGAGGAAGCTTCTTCTCATCTCCTTTGTTTGCTTTTAATTTTTGTCGTTTTGTGGTTCCTTTGTTAAGCAGATCGACCTTTTGTGGGCTTTAGAGGATTTGAGGCTGGCCCACTGGAGCTTTTGACGTTTGTGGGGGCAAGTGGGTTGGAGGCCCACTGGAGGCGCTTCAGCATGCGCATGGTTTCAGCCGTTGAGGGATCTGTACTTTGTGCTTTGTACTAGTCGTTTCGACAAAAAAGGTGAAGACCTTATTAGCTTAATTAGGTTTGATACAAACTTATTGTTAACAATGTTATCCCAAATCTCAAAACAAGTGGGAGAATAAAGGCTTAACTTGTACCTTATAACACGTCTAAAGTAGTGTATGAAAAATTCAAACGGTATAATATCAGCGAATGACATTGTTTATAGTTTATGAACAGACGGATCAATGTTTGATAAACTAATATACGTGTTTATAATGTGAGTGCTTTATTATGGTTGGTTCGTTGTGTATGTTAGCTCAAATTATTCACTCGTTAGTGTAAAAATAATGTGAGTTTTTTATTTTGATAACATGTAGCACTGTGATGGTTATATAGAAAAATCTGTAAACCTGCTTTATAAAATCTAAACAGTAAAAGTGAAATTGTTGTCGACAACTCTTACTGTGCAGTTTTGAGTTAGACCAACTTGTCAGCTCTCTTGCATCAAAGTTCGAATCCCCTTCTTCATAAACTAAGTTGGTTTAATTAGAATCATGTCTCATTAGTCAGAAACTAAAAATGAAATTGTTATCAACAACTTTTATTGTGTAAGTTTTGAGTTAGACCAACTTGCCAGCTCTTTTGCATCAAAGTTCGAATCTCCTTCATAAACTAAACTGATTTAATTAGAACCACATCTCTTTAGTCGGAATATTCTTACATAAAAGAAAAAGAAAGGTAGTGGAGCCATGCTGATCAAAAGCTTCTCAGCACGTTTATATCTTTCTTCAAAACTTGTGTTACAAATCGCATTAACATTGTGTGCCGGTGGGGGTTACTAATTAGGGTTTTGGGAATGTTAACGTGTCGAAATCTATTTGCTAACAGAGAACTGATGATGGCTCTTGCCGAGAAGCCGGGCCTGGTTCGTGCATCTAAAAAAGTTAGCATGCATTAAAAAAGTGCTCAAAAAAGCTATACTAAAAATTATTAGGATATTTCACTTTCCATTTTCCAATTTTCCATTAATTTATTTGTCAACATGTTTTGTTAATTAAGTTTATATGTGAGTATACTATTGTAATAAGTGTTTGTTTTGCTTCAACAGACCCAGTGATGTTGGTTTTTGGTACATTGGTTTAATTTATCTTCGTAGCAAGTTGAAACCAAATTAATTATATTTCAGGTGATTCAATTCCCATCAGGCGATTGGAAATAATATTCCACCTTTAATTCTCGAAGTGACGGCACTACTTTGCATATGTAGACTGTATATTGATTTTGCATTAAGTTGAGACAAATATTCGGATGTGATTTTTTTTGTTTTGATAACAATATCTGAATATGACATTCAATCAAGTTGGATGGAAACAATTCATTTTTTAAATGATTAAAAGCGTTTATTATATATCGGATGTCGATAATTTGATTTAAACTCATGATGGTGGAATAAAAAGAAGATAATGTTCTTTCTCTCGTTTTGCAAGAGAAATTTTTTTTTTTTTGCCACTTTACATCTACACCATTTGTTTAGTAAAATTTTAAGCTCTTGGAAATCTGAATAATCACTCTTTTATACAAAAATATTTTGATTGTGACCAGTACAACATCACATATATAACTCGGTCATGTGTTACAATAAAAATAGACCTAAAAATAGACCTTGAATTTACAATAAGTTATAAATACTAATAGGGTAATGCTTGTGTTCTTCTACGAGGGAACCTATTTGTCCCTTTATTTATGATTTACGTATTTTCATCATAGAACTTCATAATCGGAACTGTTTATTTTATTTATCATTAATATAAAGATCATATCCGCAAAAAATCATTTAATTTGAAGAACTTTTAGCCATTCATATACATCAAACAAATAAACGGTTCATCATGAAGATGATACTTATCACTAAAACCGTTAATTCATTTGACACACATGGATGACTGGGAGACATCCGAATTAATTAAAAGTTTTTTAGCAGATATGATATTTGGATGATAATAAATATAATGAACTGTTCCGATTATAAAAATCTCACGGTGAAGCTACGTTAATCATAAGTGGGAGGACAAGTTTCCCTATAGAGAGAGAACACAAGCACTATTGATACTAATATATAAATCAGGAATTACAGTACAAGTCGTTGCAACACCACAATAACACTGTCATCCTGAAAATTCCGCCATATCACGTCTACATTCTACTTGATACTTGAAAATAAATTATGCATGCTTGATATATAGTACTAGTACACTGAACTGATCATGAAAAGTCTTAAAATCAACCAGTGATGCATGATGTATTAGGGTTGTGATTCTATAAAAACCTGAAATGATAATCCTAGCTAACTAGTACTATAATTGAACAAACAAATGCTCTCAAAATATTAAACTTCCTCGATATAATACATAAAATTGAACCGCATCAAATTAAATAACGCATACAATAGTGCTACTCCCTTGGATTACTCGAATTCCAGTCCTTATTCCCCGCATCCTCCTCATGATCTTGTCGTCTTTGTTGCGATGGTTGTGAATCTTGTGATGCAGTGGAAGATGACAAATTCGTCGATGATGGAGAAAATTGTGAAGTAAATCTTGGATCTTGATTAAATGGATAGAAAGAATAATTGCAGAAATCAGCATCATTGCTGGAAAGAAGCTGCGCGTACTGATAAAGATCAGGGAAAGTTTCCGGCTGCTGCGACGTGATTAATGGAGCAGGAGCTGTCTGAGGATTAACAATACGGCCAGCTGGTCTCATGAGATTTTGTGTTCGTTGAGTAGAGGCAGCACCACTGCTACTGTTTGTTGTAGTACCAGAACTGCCCATTAGGATGCCAAAATCAGTCTTGCCTTGAACTCGTTCGGGGAAGTTGAGCTTGGCTTTTGTACCCTTGAACCTGAGAGCTGCGTTGTCGTAGGCAATGGCAGCATCTTCGGCGGTCTCAAAAGTCCCAAGCCAAACTCTGGCTGCTTTCTTTGGGTCACGTATTTCAGCTGCCCATTTGCCCCAAGGTCTTTGTCTCACTCCTCTATAGTGTCGCCTCCTTACGGTCTCTTTATTCACAAACATGCATGTCATGGAATAACAATATATACAAAGTTTAATGTATTATGAGACAAAGAGATAAGAAATTACACTTCTATGTATCCAATCCATATAGTTTGGTACAACAAAGTATTATGAGACGGACATTATAAATTACACTTTTATGTATCAATATAGTTTGTTACAGAATGATGTCGTTTTAAACATATATCATTACAAGAAACATCACAAAAAATTCTAGAATTAATCTTGAAAATAATAGTATTGTTGATATATAAGACTAACTTCTATACATATATGTATATATATTTATGTTACTATAGACCATGCTACTATATCCTAGCTAGTTGATGCAATGACACGTCTTGAGTTGCCATGCACTATCAATGTGGAAGGAATCTAACTAGAAGAGGAGTGTAATCAGCGCAAGTGTGCCCTATTGTGCTAAAGTATTACATGTTTATATTCAAAAGAGCTTTAATTCCTTCTTCAAAGTAAAGGTCTTACATACGAAAGCAGGACAAAGATAGAGACTGGAATTCAAAGCATTCCCCTCCTTTTCAGTAAACTATTTTGAAGTTAGCAAATCTTCCAGAAAACTTCAACTTAAGTGGAAATTGCACCAACCAAACAAAGAAAGTGAATAGCTATAAAGGTTAAGACGTCCTTATCAAAGATCGGATAATGCTGAGGCAAGATAGACTAGAACTCCCTAGAAAATCAGAAAAAAGATAAAACCAAACGTCTCTAAATTTTATTTTAAGTTTAAACTTTTCAATTGGTAATAGTCTGTTTGTGAAAATTGTGAAAAACATGACAAGAATGTCCCAGACGGAACAAGAATTATTTTTAGCTTGTTGACAATTGGAGAGAGATGGAAAGAGGGTTCTTCACGGAAGGTAGGTAGGATACAAAAATATTGAAATTGTCTATGACCATACATTGGAACTGGATACCTAAAAAGTCTTTGGTCAAATGTGATTTAGGCAAGAAACACACAGCTGGGATATTCATAGTGGATGATAACAAAAATAGGGTTAGGAGAAGGAAGAGCAATCTAGCTAACCTCGCTAGCTACTCAATTAGTTCGATTAGTATCTTGTCCAATTTATACGGATTTAGAGATGGACATGTATAGATGACGACAACTTTGGAGAATGCAAGTGCTGTGGAAACAAACAAAAGATAGATCAAAATCACAACAATACTGTGAAAGCATATGCATACACATAGCCAACCCCAATACCGCTAGCTTAGCACATGTCAATACCATTAGCTAAAAAAATCATTCAGATCTGGGCTTTGCCAAGTTAGTTAAAACAGTGCGTTTTTTGTTCTACATTTAAGTTCGAATCTCACTCCTCATAACTTAGATGAATTCCTTAGATAAATTTAGTTTAAAATATTTCTGGTATATAAAAAAAAACAACTTAAAACAATCCCAAGAAAAAAAAAAGTCGGGGGACCAAAATGAAAATAAAAAAAAGGAAGGAAAAATAGAAATCATATATATACCTTGATCTTGAACCGGTTCAGAGCGGTCGGGTTCTTGTTTGACTAGGAGTGATGAGTCTGAGATGGATGTAGGGTTTGGTTGCACGGCAGCATGCCCTTCGGTGGTACCAATAACTTGAGTGAGAACAGAAACCATGGCTGACATGTCAGCTTCCGTCCAGGAAGATTCGCAGTTAGAAGAGAAATCATGGTGGTGGTGGGGAGGATCCTCCCTCTCTTTCTCCTCTGATGCTTCTGAAGGAAGCGGGCGCTTTCCATGCCTCGGATCCACCTTTAATCCTGAGCTCCAACTTGTGATATTTGTATATCTTAGCTTGTAGCCAGCTAGAGGCCTCTGTAAATTTCTTCGTTTGTCTTAAGATTTGGACATCAAGATTCAAGACATAGATCGATCAGATGCGAGAGAGAGAGAGGAGCCTGTGTTGTGCGGTAGTGAAGATATGCACTAGAAAGGAAAATAGGGTTAGAAAGGAAGGTTTTATTGGTCAGGATATCGAGTTTATCGTCTTGTGTGTTCGACAATACTTGGGTCTCACTAGCGAGTACTCACTCTTTAATTTTGTCTAATTATAAACTAATACATGTTTTATTGTTTTAAAAAATAAAGAATGTGTCATCAATTTTTTTTGGTCTTTAAAAAACAAGGAAGACGTGACATTTTTTAAATGGACCAAATCAAAAGGTAAGGGCATATACTCACTAGTGAGTACCTAAGTCTCTTTTGATTGTTATTTGTGGGGGTATTTTGATGCTATCACTAGTTTATTGTGAAAATTAACTGTATCCGTTTGATACTTTTATATTTTTATGTATTTTTTAAGTATGAAATAATTTTAAAATTAGAAACTAGTAACAACTCTAAATAGTTTTCAATTTTGTGTTATTTTATCGTTAACATAAATCGAAGTAATTTTGAGCTATTGTTGTATGGTAGTAGAAATGTTCATTGTCCTAAGCATATAATCTTTAAGCTATTGTAAGAGGAGGATGTGAACAATTGTTTTTGGTTAAGTTTTTGCTTTCTTCCAATTAGTTATCTTTATGGTTTGAAGAGGTACATATATAACTATCATTAACACGTTAATTATTTTCATCACTTTGACTCTTACACGTTAATAATATATAATATGTAATAGTGGTAGTGACGAGTTAGTTTAAATAATTAGGTGATCAATAAAAGGTTGGGGGAGGGAGAGGAAGGACTTACATAGAACATGTTTATCGTCATGGAGCGTTTTTTACTTAATAATGCATTGTTATATGCAAGTTTTTCTTTACATAATAATGTATTATTGAATCAAAACGCCACAAGACGATGGGTCCGTCCCAAAAAGAGAAAAGGATGTCATGGCCACCACATATAGCTCCGCCCCTGACGGCGGTAGTACGTACTAGATTTGCAGTTAACTAACCCTCATCTCCCAGAATAAAGGTCAAAAATCAATTACAAGTGATACCAAATTGAGATGGATGGACAATTGATCAACCTATGAAATCATTTTGGTGTATTTAATTAAAAAATTAATTATATGAAGCTGAAGAGGTGGAGTAGATCGTACGACTCCCATATCAATTTTGTCATTTTCTTTATATTGAGAGCGAGTTTTTCTCCATATAATCATCTCAATTTTTGTTTGGATATTTTTGATGTAGTAGAGATTTTCAACTTAATTCACATGGGGGTGTGTCACTGTCATATACTGTCATGTGTGGTTGTGTCTTTCACGTTTACTTTGATCTCGTTGAATATATAGGAAGGAATATTTTGTTGATTTCCCCAGCCAGCTATTTAAGGAGAATTTTGGTTGTCTTAGCAAGACGAACAAGACATGTGTTTTGAGTCTTACTTTAAATCAACTTCATATTTTTCATACTATTTTTTACATACATCTTAAAAAGTTTCTCATTCATCGTATTCTCCACAGAAAAAATAAAAAAAAATTCTCTTACCCTCATAAATCTAGTCTGATGTGCCTCGACTTCTTAATTACTTTGTGAAGATGGTTGGTAGATTGGATTGATTTTTTTTTTTTTAACTTTACTAGTTTATTAAAAAAAAAGCCATTACGTTTTCACGTTAGGCCTCAATATTTTGCATTTGGACATCGTTGAATATATCTCATTGTATGTTAATCATGTAATGAGTTTTATAAATGTTCAACAACATAATTAAGAAAAACCGTATTTTAAAGATTTGATTTAATTAGGAATTTGATTTGGTTTATTTCCTATCATTGCTCCGTTTTATTATTATAAATACCTCCTTATGAAGAAGAATAAAATATCGAAATTGTGTGTTCGAGTTTGTGAGATTATTAGACATTTCTGAATATTTCCTAGACCCTTTATTTTCAACTTAGTATCAGAGCAAGTTAGATTCTTGGTTGAACTTTGTTGTGCACGGTTCAATGTGGGTGTAAAAAGCTAATTTTCTCCATGCACCCACATGTTATGAACCTGAAGATGAAGATTATTGACAATTTTTTTCTTTAAAAAAAAGAAGAAGCTTGGTTTTCATTGCTGTAGAAAAAATCAAGGAAACAAGTTGGAAAAAACGGAGAAAAGAGATGAAAAGAGGGTTTTTTTTTTTAAATTTTTTTTTTGTCACGGTAGGCATCTGTTTTCTATCATGAAGGTTTCTATTTTACTTCTCACACATACTTTTAATTTTCAACTGTCGGATTAGATGAATTGAAGTAGATCAAATAACATAAATTAATAAGAGGTGTGTGGATAGCACAACCCAAAATTTATTGGAGCTTTCGAAAAAGTTCGCATTAGTTCTATCACGCTAAAAGGTTTCTTGAGGTTTTTTTTTTTGGGGGGAGGGGGGGGGGGTTATTAAGGGTACAAGTCAGCAATACAGTTAGACATATAGTTAGCAATACAGTTAGTAAGTTGGTTAGTATTTGGTTAGAGTTGTTAGGTTTTCTCTTATAAAAACATAATTGTGTATTCTTCCTTTTTCAGTCAATCATATTTCTCTCCCTAAACTCTCTCTCTCTCTCTCTCTCTCTCTCTCTCTCTCTCTAAGATCTCTATGTTCATCCTTCTGTTCATCGTCTCTTCTTGATTTTTTCTTCAATTCCCACACATTTCAATGTAGTTAACATGGTATCAGAGCCACCAGGCTCAAGCCATGGATTCTGGTGGTTCCATTTCCCATTATTTATTTTTTCATCTGTTTCTAGCTTAGTTTCTTTCCAAATTTTCATTAGATGTTCGGATAAGTTTCTGGATGCTTTCGCGATCATTCTTTTCTGGGTTGATTTTTCTGGACTGTGATCAGAGATTTCTCCACTGATCTCGATGAATCCTCTTTCTTTCCGAAGTCGGATTGTAGATCCTAGACAAAGAGACCATTCACGTTCCCAATTGAGATTGAGGGGGAGTATTAAGGATACAAGTTAGCAATACAGTTATAAATATAGTTAGCAATATAGTTGGTAAGTTGGTTAGTATTTGGTTAGAGTTGTTAGGTTTTCTCTTATAAAAACATAATTGTGTATTCTTCCTTTTTTTTAGTCAATACAAATCATATTTCTCTCCCTAAACTCTCTCTCTCTCTCTCTCTCTCTCTCTCTCTCTCTCTCTCTCAGATCTCTATGTTCATCCTTCTGTTCATCGTCTCTTCTTGATTTTTTCTTCAATTCCCACACATTTCAATGTAGTTAACAAGGGTTACGTTGGAAAAAATATAATAGAAAGTATTTTAAATATTTGAGTTGGTCTAAGTTCCTTGGCTTAGTGACAACGATTTGATTTATTTTCTATTATTGTATTCCTATAAATACCTCGGTATGAAAAAAGAATAATTACAATTATATTTTAGTTTATGTGATTATTAGACAACTTTAAATTTACCCTAAATCTTTTATTTTCATCCATTAGAGAACGAGATGTATATCTGGACATGAAAGATCTTCCCAGCCGTATATATGCTCTCACATGGGTAGTGTCTACTTTTTAATTAATTGCACATATTTTGGACCTTTGATGTGATCATGCATGACATACATATGTACATAATTATTTTAAAAAAATAGATTTTTTTTTTTTTAACAAACGATATTATCTACACTAAAGGGAAGAGAGTGAGTTAAGCTTCATAATGGACTAGCAATAATATAGTTCAAACTCACATTTGGAGAATTGAACATAAGACTTTTTACTTATCAGTAAAGACGAATACCACTAAACTGTAATATTAAGTGACAAAAATAATTTTTTTTCACCATCAATATACTTTGAGATTTGATTTGGTTTCTTTTGTAGGTTAAGATTCAAGGACAATCAATTTTTTCCCATGACAGAGCTTTCAGGTGAATGTTTTATCAAATTAAACTGCTGGTGGATGCTATATATATATATATATATATATATATATATATATATATATATATATACCTAATAACAAGATTTGATTTGTGATTACAAATTAATTATTTAGATAGAAAGGTGCACCGTACACCTTCATAGGCAGATGGGGACAACCGGACAACCGGACAACCACACCCACATGTTCATGTAAATACAAACTTTGTAGGTCCATGCATGGTTCCTCACGAATATCATTGATATTATTCCACTTTAACTACTTATTACTAGTTGTTGAGTTTTATCATAAAATATCTTTATAATATGAGAGGTGTAAACTCTCATACATTAATTGTATATTATTTTATCATAGACCAATGTTGAATCTTATTCTCCAACACGCCCCCTAACGAGTGGTCCCATAGAGATGCGTGTAGAGAAAACTAATTTCTATATCGAAAACTGGTCAAGCCATTATACCAAAGCTGACACAATTTTTCGAAAGCCTGGCCATCACTAAGTGACTAGAGCTAATGCAAAAGTGACTAGAGCTAATGCAACTTTTTTCAGGGTTCAGTCATCAATATCCTTAATCTGGAGCTAGTGCAACTTTTTGAAAGTCCAACTTAAGAAGACAAATTTGAGACCATTAAATTGGGCCCACGACAAGTCGAAAGAATATAGCATGATATGATACTATGATAAAATTTATAGGTTCATGCACGGTTCGCCACCAACATCACTTACATCTTCCGAACTTAGCTACCTATTACTAGGTGTTAGTTTTTATCACAAGGCTTTTGTGATATTAAAGGTAACAAGTCTCATACATTAATTATATATATCTTATCATTTGGTCGATGTGAAATCCTATTCTCCAACTATGTGTAGAGACATATATACCACTTTTATTTTAAATATTATGAAGCTCGAGAGCAGATGGGAAAGATTACTGCAGGTTCAAATACGGACGATCATTCCACGTGTATTCTCATCTCTCACGCTTACAAAAGATAGCCCTTCGTTCCCTCCAGTTCAGCAGTTTTATCTTCAACTTCTTCAAGATATATATATACACAGAGGAAGTCTTTAAGAAAATGGACCTCTATTTTTTTTATAAAAATGAGGATTACTTGTAGGATTTGCATCACATCGAACTTTAACAATCTGAACCGTCTATTTTTCAAGTTCTACCTCATAGATCATCCTTAAAAAATATTAGCCAAATCGAAAATGTTTATGACATTTAATTGGGTTCAAATAAATGAACGAACACTTTGTTATATAAAAAACAATGAAATTTGATCTTGATAACTAAATAGGCAAATGGTTTCAGATTGAATTGAATTTTTGCAAGGATGATCTATGAATCAAGAATTACAAAATAGGCGGTTTAGATCGTAGAAATTCGATGTGGAGTGAGCCCTATACCTAATCCCCATTTTTTTCAAAAAATGAAAATTCCTTTGCATAAATGGCCTATATATATTTATACGTATATATAAGGCCCTAATATTCATGTACATGCATGCATGAAAACTCAATAATTCAACCGTCCACATCACTGTCATTTTCCAGCTGAGGCCAAGGCCCTCCTCCTCAACCAATGCTTCCAAAAATATGAAAGGGACTAAAGATTATAGCTCTACTACCTGTTCTTGCTAGTAACCATGTCAAGAGACATGCATGCGTGTATTCATATTATGTGATATATATATATATATATATGTATATATCATATATGTGTTATATTATATGTATATCATATATGTGTTATATTATATGTATATTACTCACTGATTTGATATCATCTCATGTGATCAGATCCTTGTCACCTCTCCACGCTCGCACATGCTAGTTTCTCTCCCTAACCTAACACAGTTCACAGATATATGTATTCTCTCTCCAAAGTCCCTAACCCAACACAGTACCCCCAAATAACTTAAAAATAAAAAAGAATAAAGAGAACACCCCCCACCCAAATAAAATAAGCCATAAAAAAACAATGAGCATGCATGCCTGATGCCAACATGTTCTAGACTTTGAGGTCGATTGGTACCAAAGTCTTGTCGATGTCATTCTTGCCACGAGTCGATGTGGAACCCTGTTCTTAAACTTACTGTGTCCACTTGATAATGATTTCATTTTAGGTTTTGCTATTCTCAGCCTCAGTGATTATGATGATTTCTGACCGTTGAACAAATTGTGAATTATATATCATATACAAATTAAGGGGCCTTTTAATTTAGATTCAGCGATCGTGATGATTTTTGACCGTTGAACAAATTATGAATTAAATATATATAGATCAAGGGGTCTTTTGATTTTGATCCAGCCGAGTTATGGAAAAAACTCATATTTTATTTTGTCCATTAACTTTGTTATCTTAGACTGTAATCATTTATTTCAAAATTTTATTCCCATTTTGCCATTAAATTAAATGAAGAAAATAAATTTGAAATCCCTAATTAGTATTTATATGCATCTTTAACTTCTTATTTTGATATATGAAATTTGGATATTGTGTTGCTAAATGCCATGATGCACCTACATTCGGACCAAGCTTGAAATTGTGGCACTAGACCTCCCTATGATTTTACAGAAAATTGAACCTACTAATGAAAAGGTAGAAAACCTCCAACAGAGGTAGTCATGAACTACAACCATAACATTTTTTTTTTCTTACCCAAAAAAAAAAAAAAAAAAAAAAAAAACAACAACAACACCAACAATAGCAACTACTACTATTTATAATCTACCTATGCTAACATATATAAACTATTACTTACCCAGGAAGAAGATTGACACATCTACTATTTACCTGTAACCGAAACATAATTATGAAGAAGAATTAAGTACCTACCACATAGGTTGCACTAGATAAAAATATAAGACGAATGCTCGATATATATATTGTTAGAAGATAAGCCTCGTTAACTCGAACCCAGATACAAAAAAAAAAATGTAAATACACATAAACCCATGTCACATTTACAAGAAAAAAAACATGAAGGATAAGAGAAGCAGAACCACGAAGAAAAAGGAAAAAGGAGTGGAAGGGGAGAAGCAGAACGAAGAAGAAGAAAGAGGAAAGGGGGAGAGAGCGGGTTGAAGAAAAGGAGGAATAGATTAAAAACATGGAACTATAAATATCGTCTGACTTAAACATATTCATTATCCTGAGCCTATTCGAAGTTTCTTCACTTTGTAGTTTATGTTTGTGTGCTCTTGGTGAAGACTCTACATTCTTCGACTTTCGTGCTTTTGCTCCCTTTTATCTTTATTATGTTTTCTTCTAATTAACCAAAAAAATGTGTTTTACAGTAGTGTGGAGCCAAAAATAATCAAAAGGCAACATGTGGATTTTTGAGTAAAAATGACAAAATTACCCTCGAGGCACACTGGAATTCGTACGCGCGAGCAGTGGACAATCCTCCCTCAATCAAGTCAAAAATGCCCAAATAGGTATTTATTTTTAAACCTATTTCATTCATCCTCATCAAATCTTCTCCACAAGATAACCCCTAAATTATTCCTTTTTTATTATATTAATGGGGAAACTTGATATAAGTCCAATTTTTTTAGCTAATAGTAGGAATAGTCCAATTTATTAAAATAAGTCCAATTCCTTAAATTTAATTATTTAATTATCAATAATTATCTATTCAATGATAAGATTTATTATAAAAATCAAATTTCTTCCTAATTATCTCTTTGATTATTTCTTTTTATTTTTTATTTTTTGTTATTTCTTATTCTTCCTCCTGCTTGAAACCCCATTTATAGATTTTAATTTTAATTTTTATAATCAACCTTATCACAGGTCAATTATTTTTATGTATTTATATGACTGATTCTTTTTTATAATCAACGTGTCACAGATTAATGTGTCTTGCTTGTAGTTATATTATGTTTTTTTCCTACCTTTTAATTAGGTTTCAAATCTCGCTTACAGGTATAATATACATTCATATATTTGTTACTTGAGTTAAGATAGAATGTTTTGTAGATAATTTATGTTAGTATATTAGTTTTTTTTTTTTTTTTTGTTATAAGATATTAATTAGATTTTTTGGAGTTGAAAAATACATACTATTAGAAGATTTTAATTTATTTTTAATATTTAAAAAATATATAAAATGATTATAAAAGAAATAAAAACATGTAATTAGATAATTGGACCCACTCCTAAAAATCATCTATATTTTTGGACCTAGATCTAAAAGCCCCTATATTAATTAGCTAAATTAATTGGTTAATTATTCAATTATTTAGCTAATTAAACACAAATCATGAACCTAGCCCACAAATTCATCCAAGTGGCCGGTTCTTCTTCTCCCAAGGAGGCCGGCCACACCCCTATATAAACACCCTCATTCTCTCCAAAACTCAACTCCAATTCTCTTGCTTAATTCTCTAAATTCTCCAAACACTTTTCCCTCAAAATTTTAACTTTGGCATCGGAGGTTCTTCGGCCAAAGCCCCCCCCCCCCCCCCCCAAATTCATCGTGGGTGAATGAGGCTCTTGGCCTTAACCTAAGGTGTTATTTGTTTTGTAGGTGCAATTTTGTCCAAGATCAAGGAGGAACAAATTTACATCCACAAATTAGTGCTTTCATTGAGAGCTAAGTCCTACACTCGTAGAAGACTCTCGCATCCAAGGTTTTCTATTTTCTTGTCCATTTGTAAATTTTTTGTACGTTCTTATTTTTAGAATTTTTTATTTGCAAAAATTCTTTGATAAAACGTAAAAGAAAAGTACAATGGCTAGAAATTTAGAAACTTCAATGAACGAAAATTCCAATGTTCAAGAGATAGGACCACGGCGATCCATGAGGCTAAACGTGACAATAAGTGGAGCGACACCACTACCACAAGGCTCCACCATGGCAACCATCGCGGTGGCCACCACGGCGTGGTCCATGGTGTCACCACCACAGCCCAAGCCGTGTCACTCTAAGCCCAAGGTAAACCGGCTCGTGCCGCCCAAATCTAATGCGTTGTGAAGTCGAGCCCAAGCTTCGCACCAGTATGCGCCACACGCCGAGCAGCCTACTCTCGTGGCTCAGTCTGCTCTCATGGCTTCCCAAGCAGCCCAAGTCGGCCCAAGACTATCTCAACCATCCGAACCTACCATCGAGCCGGGGGCGTTTTCACCACATTTCTCCTCAGATTTGACATTTCCCAACTCAAATCTCGCGCCTGGAGTCTACCACCATTCCACTGCTTAAGGAGACGCATTCTTTCCAAGCTCTTCCAATCCGAATGACAAACATCACTTTGTCCCGACAAGTCATAGAGTTGACGAGCGCCCTTGCATAACAGACGACCTTGGTGAATTAGCTCTTACAACGCATCGAGATCCAACGTGCCCCATACGAGATATCCTAAACTAGGACAAGGGCAGACGAGGAACCTTTCCAACAGCGTCCTGGCAAGCAGCCACTCGACCAACCATGAACTAAGCGTTCGGGCAGCGTACACTAGCGTATAATCACGTCTTAGTGTGCGGAAGATCGTACATTCTCGACTAGGCCCACGGAAGAGTATACACTCACGGTTGGGACCACACTCTGATGATCGACATGAGCAGCCTTCTAGGCAAAGCTTTCATTCGCGGCTAAGCCCGCAATGAGCATCATCCACATCTCATCGGAGTAGGCAGCACGATGGACGAAGAGAAACAGTCACTCAATTATGCTCAAGTTCAACCAACAGCCTGCAAAGAAATCTCTCGCCTGCTAGGAATTTACCTTATGCACCGCAACCGCGACATAGACGAGCTAAACATGTAGAATAGCAGCCTAGACCAGCAGGTCAAGATCGGGGGCAGCCGAGAACTCCGTTACCCCCAACAAAGGCAAATTCATGAAGAGGTAGAAATGCTCTTAAATGAGCGATTGCGTGACTTCCAACGCACGAAGTGACCGATGAAGCGCTATGATGAGATATGACCAACATGAGCAGGTCACCCTTCACGGACAAGATCGAGCAAGCAGAGCCTCCACGCAAGTTTAGCATGCCACACTTCACATCTTTCAAATGAGACAGAGATCCGGAGAGGCACTTAAAGCACTACCGAAGCACGATGGTCTTTTATCGGAACAACGATGCCCTTATGTGCAAACTATTCGCCACCACTTTACAAGGCGAGGCGCAAGATTGGTTTCACACCTTGCCACCACGATCCATCCAGAGTTTTGATAATCTTTCCTTGATTTTCACCAAAGAATACTCATCTTACTGCTCGATCAAGAAACAGTCCGACCACTTATTCAACGTGAAGAAGAGCCCAAAGGAGTCGCTCCGCGACTACGTGAAGAGGTTCAAAGCAGAGAATGAGAAGATTGTCAGATGCGACGACTCGATAGCAAGCATAGCCTTCCAAAAAGGACTTCCAGCAGACTACCCACTGTTCGGAGAAATGATCATGAAAGAAGATCTAACTATTGCAGACTTTTTTGCTTTGGTAGAGAAGCATGCACTTTGGGATGAGGCTCCACAAGCAGACAAGGCGCCTGAGTAGCCTCGAAAAGTGTCTGTAGTGGCTCAAAAGAAGGAAGATGGGAAGCAGCCTAGCAAAAGCAGGCAGAAAGCCAAGCGTAGGGACTGACCCACGAACAAAGAAAGCTTGACGACCAAGAACTACTCTAAGTTCTCAATACCGATCCATAAAATCCTTCACGACATCAAGAACAAGCCATGGTTCAAGCTGCCCAAACAATCAAAGAGAGATACTTCCAAGTTGGATCACACCAAATACTGCCAATTCCACCGAGGCCCCAGTCACACAACCGACGACTGCTACACTTAAAAAAACTACCTAGAGAAGCTCGTGAAAGAAGGTAAAGTCGACAGATACTTGGACAAGCCAGCTACGTAGCCTAGAAGGAACGCAGACAACAACGAAGAACCGTCAACCAAGACGATTCGAATCAATGGCATCTTCGCTGAGTTCGAGCATTTGGGGGCCACCAACAACTCCAAAAAGAGGAAGATCCAGCAAGCTTTACTAGTCTCACAAGTCCAAGCAGTCGACACTCAACCCGGATCCATCATTGGCTTCACCGAACAGGATGCAGAAGGCGTCGATTTTCTACACGACGACGCACTAGTAATATCTGTCCAACTGGCCCACGTCATAGTTGACAGAATGATGGTTGACAATGGAAGTACAATCAACCTACTTCAACTCTCAGTCATTTAGAAGATAGGCCTGGAAAGCACAATCATACGCCAAACAGAGGTACTCACCGGATTCAATGGGCACACCTCAACTGCCATCGGCCACACCATTCTTGACGTGAAAACACCACCAGTTGTCTCAAAGTAGACGTTCACGATCGTAAGCGACCCATCTCCCTACAATGGGATTCTTGGGAGACCTTGGTTGATCAAGCTGGATGCCGTCACTTTTGTCAAGTATCAAAAAATTCAATTCCGCATCCCGGGAGGAAGAGTCGGAGAAATCAAGTCTAACCAAGCCACATCTCGACAATGCACAAGTATTGAAGGAGAACCTTTACCCCCATAAAAGCTACCGAGGTTTAAAGAAACGAAGAAGCTATCAAATAGCAATTACAGCAAGCGAATCGAGAAGATGGCACCCAAGCAGATAAGAGAGGATGGAAACCCGAAGAGGACACCGAAGACATTATTCTTGATCCCCAACAGTCGAAAAAGACGGCTAGAATCGGTTCACGTCTAAGCCTAACCGAGAATGAATAGCTCACGACTTTCCTTAGGGAAAATCGTGACGTCTTTGCGTGGTCACCTTTCGACATGCTCGGCATCGATCCCAAGATAGCTTTCCATAAGATGCACGTCGACCCCGCTACCAAATCGGTGATCCAAAAGAGAAGACATTTCGTACCCAAGCGAATATCGATCATCGAGGCAGAAATTGACAAGCTACTGAAGGTCGAATTCATAGAAGAGGTAGCACACTCAGTACGGCTTGCCAACGTCGTGTTAGTTATGAAGAAAGAGAAGGGCAAATGGAGGGTTTGCGTAGACTACACTGACATCAACAAAGCATGCCCAAATGATCCTTATTCGCTTCCCCAGATCGATCTATTGGTAGATTCAACTTTCGGGAACCAGTTGCTCAGCTTCTTGGACGCATACTCCGGCTACAACTAAATAGCCATGTACGAGCCCGACAAGGAGAAAACCGTGTTCGTGATCGAGCGAGGCACTTACTGCTACAAGGTCATGCCCTTTGGCCTCAAGAGCGCGGGAGCCACTTACCAAAGGTTAGTAAACATGATGTTCAAGAAGAAAATTAGGGTAACCATGAAGGTCTACGTCGATGACATAATGGTAAAGGGCAAGCAGCGGTCAGACCACATCCGCTACTTGGCAGAAACTTTTAACATCCTCAGAAAGTATAAGATGAAGCTCAACCCACCAAATGCACATTCGGAGTATCTTAAGGCAGATTCTTAGGGTACCTAGTAACCCAATGAGGAATCGAAGCACATCCTAAGCAAATCTAAGCGATCCTAGAGATGAAATCTCTCACTACCTTGAAGGAGATCCAAAGTTTGATCGGATGAGCAGCTGCCCTTAACCGTTTTCTTTCGCGGTCCACCGATCGATGCAAGCCCTTTTCAAAGCCATCAAGAGGGCACAACTAGACAAATAGGATGAAGAGTGCGAAAAAGCTTTCCAATACCTGAAGAAGTATCTCACATCACCTCCCGTACTATCCAAGCTAGAAGCAGCGGAGGACTTATACATCTACTTGGCATTCTCAGATGTAGCAGTGAGCTCTGCCTTTATACGAGAAGAGCTAGGGGCCCAACTGCCAGTATTCTACACTTCTAAATCTCTTCTCAATGCGGAAACTAGATACCCGAAGATCAAAAAATTAATTTTGGCGCTAGTTGTTGCGGTTCGGAAGCTCAGACCATACTTTCAAACTCATACAGTCATCGTCATGACTCAATATCCTCTACGATCAAGCCTACATGGTTTGGACGCTTCTCAACGAGTGATGAAGTGGGCGTTGGAACTTAGCCAATATGGTTTAGTTTTCTGACCTCGCACGGCGATAAAGGCCTAAACCTTGGCAGACTTCATAGCAGAATTCACGCCTAGCCTACGCGACGCAACAAAGTGGCCCAATAAAACCCTAGGAGCAGCCGAGCACACCTTAGCCACGTCTGTTCCCCCTAACAGAGACTTCTGGCATTTGCATGTCGATGGCGTATCCAACTACAAAAGCTTAGAAGAAAGCGTGGTTCTTATCACTCCAGACGGTTCAATGCTTGAGCAAGCGATCACTCTAGGCTTCAAAGCATCCAACAATGAAGCAAAGTACGAGGCTCTACTGGCAGGCCTCCGAATGGCAAAAGACTTAGCAATGAAGAAGGTCGTAATTTGTGGGCAAAGATTTGGTGAAGTTCTTCCAAAATTATGGCATCAAGCAGCATATGTCCACGATGAGATATCCTCAAGGCAATGGGTAGGCCGAAGCATCCAACAAGATAATCCTCGACTGCCTCAAGAAATTCTTCACCGACAAGAAGGGAAAATGGCCAAGCGAACTCCCCGGATGTCTATGGGCATATCGCACTAGCAAAGGACGAGCAACTGGTGAGACTCATTTCTCTTTGGCATTTGGTTCGAAAGCAATCATTCATCCCAACATCATCGTGCCAAACATCAGCACTCTACTGCCAAGCATTGAGCAGAATAATAAGGAGATGGCCACAACCTTAGATCTGGCAGAGGAGAAACGCGAGTAAACCATCACTCGCATCACAACCTACTAGCAGCAGCTCATCTCTAGCTACAATAAAAGGGCCAAGATCCGGCAGTTCCAACCTGGAGATCTAGTCCTAAAAAAAGATTTCATCACTACCTACAGAGAAGGCTCCAAAAAGATGGATCTTATCTGGGAAGGTTCGTACAAGATCAGCAGCGTAGACGGCAAAGGTAATTACACCCTCGCCACCATGAACGACAAAGAGATCGAGAAGCAATGGAACGCCTACAAGGAAGTACCATGTGTGACCTCCTACCATATCAAGACTCGAAGACTCAAGCAGCTTAACGGGCACCACTTCACAAGCCGAAGACTATCCAGTTGTTATGTAGTCTTTTACAGCTAAGTTATTCGTTCATTTCACTTGTTTTTCAATGAGGAATTCAGAAGTAATTTATAACTTGGCTCGACTACATGTCTACAACAACTTATCTATCTTACATTTCAAAAGAAGATCGCACCCTTCTTAGGGACTCACCGCAGGAATTGCACCCTCTGAAGGACCAACCATGCTCTCCAGTGCGAAAGGGTAAACTAATTCCTCGACACCCACATAGGTCTGCTCTCCAAAGCGGGAGGATAAAATCTACATTCCGAATATCCAGACGTGGATAAGCCTGGCTGCCCTAGCATAACTAGATGCACGATGGCTTGCGCTGGGATTCCTAGAAATAGCCACGATGGTCTTTTTCAAGGCTTAGCTAACTGAAAGATTTTGGGTCTCCTGGCTTAATCCGCGGGGAACCGGGCCCTAGAGACGGATAGGGCACATTAAGCAATACGCCCTACGGACGCCTGCCTTGGAAACCTAAAGCTGCTATAGAGTGCACTAAGGTAGCCTACGATTTTCGGAAAACTGCCTACGGCTTGCCTTTCGAGCAGTAAAGCCACGCTAGACTTATACAACTGCACATTCTTGTGAAAGGTTAAACAAGCTAGCGTGCATATACGAAGTTTTATCCACTGCCGACATGCTACGTAGTTGATAAACTTCACCCCTGCCAAGCGTAGAACAACCTACACCAAGTCCTAAAGTGTTGTGATACTTGCTATGCAACCTACGGAATTGGCGAAAGCCAAGGTTAACAGCTTAGTGGTTACGCGGACTTGTTTGCTTCTGTAAGTAAGACATCCAGTTGCTAACCCTATGGCTAACAACTTTGCAAATTTCTACACCAACACATACGGCTGTATAGACTACACGGCCTGTCTGCTTATAAAAAAAGTAACGCGCTTGCCACTAGTCTATAAAGTCTAAAGGTTAGGGTATGAACAAAAGAAGCGAAGATGGAGAAAAACGAAGGAATCAAGTTTATTAATTTTTCTAGCAAAATTGATAAACAACTAGCAAAGATCGAAGGAGTTCAAGCAAAAGCAGCAAGGAAAACAAAGAAAATCCTAAAGGCTACCTAGAAGACTATTCTTCAGCAGCTTGGACATTCCATGACTACTCGGTCGCCACACCTTCAGCAGCCACGACGCTTTCAGCAGCGGCATCATCCAACGCTTCATTCCCAGATGCCTAGCCTGGGCACCAACATCTCCGACTACTTCACCAATAGAAGACTCAAAAGTAAAGGCGAGCAAGTCTTCCGGAGAAATAGAGAAGGTCTCGAAGTCTTTACCAGAAAACTCAAAGTCGAATGATCGCCCGAAGAGATGATCTACATAACCCAACTTGTAGAAGTCGGCTTGATTCTGAGTAAGCGAAGCCTCGAACCCTTCAACTACTCATTCACCTCGAGCAGACAAGCACGAACTCGTTGCAGTTCCTCCATTTCTTTCTTCAGATTGTCGTTGATCTTCAAGGCACTTTGGAGTTCCAACACTTAAGGCTCAAGCCTATCAACAACCTTCTTGAAGTGGATTACTTGGTTGTAAGCAGCGATCAGTTCTTCATCCTTTGTATAAGTAGCGGAGCGGAATTCAGAGATGGCAAGCTTAAGATCTTGAATATGAGGTATGTAACACTCGATCTCCTTCTCTGCACTTTCATACCTTACTTGGATCGCGTCAAGCCTAGTCTTCAAATCCACGATCTCTTGGCGAGCGGTCTCAAGCTACAGAGAAGTGGGGGCTGAGATATTAAACCCCTTCAAAGTAACAAGCTCAGATTCCAATTTCTTAACTTTCTCAGCCGAGGAGTAAGCTTCGGCTGCCACAGTTCTTGCCACCTCCTTGGTAGCCTTGGTATCTTCTTGATTAAGAAGCATAGACTCGGCTGCCAGAATCACCGTTTTCTACATCATGACCGGTAGAGCAGTCCTCATATACCTGGTTGTATGCTTCGCGAATGAACTTGGGCCAACAACCCCTTTGACGCCATCAACAAACTTGGCACATATATCCATGTCCTCAAGCAGATCGGGTTTCAAAAGCGCACAAATCTCAGCAACTTCCCCAGAAACAGACTTGGTGGATTTCTCATAACTGCCAGCATGAGCAGTCTCATTCTTCTCAGCAGATGAGTCGGTCTCAGCAACAAAGGGAACGAGTTTTGGCGCCACTTTAGCAGGCAGGGGCACCTTGTCACTCTTCATAGTAGCAAGTCTCTCCAAATGTGAACCAGACTTAGCCCCAGACGGACGCTTTGCCACAAACTTCGGCATCGGAGGCACGGATGAACTTCTACGCTGGCCAATCCTATCAACAATTGAACTAGTAGCATTTGGAACGGTAGAAGCCACCGACATAGATCTAGCAGCCTCTTCTTTCTCACTCTTGGAGGAAGTCAAGTCAATCATAAGCTTGGGAGCAGCCAGTGAACCCTCGCGAGCAGTGGAAGAAGTCTTCGGCTTCTTCTCAGCAAACATCTCTTGAATAGCCAGTGAACTCTCGCGAGCAGCAGAAGAAGTTTTTGGTTTCTTTTCAACATGTGTCTCTTGAGCAAGCAGAGAATGCCTCTTTTTCCTACCTTCATTTGCAGCAGGCTCCACCACAGTGATAAGATGAGCTAACGCCTCAGCCTTGATTCGTTTTATCTCATCTCTCGAGGGCAACCCATATTTTTCCCTACGAAGATAACTAAGCAGCCAACGCCATTCACGGTACTTAGAGGGGATACCTAAAGCAACATGCACTTTCTTCATGTCCGGAGAAGTCTTAGGAGTTGAGCCGAATTCCAAATCTACAAAAGTAGCGGGAAACAATAAAAAAAATTAAAGAGAACCTTAACACAAATACAAAGCAGCCGAGAGATTAAGCAGCTTACTTATCAGATATGAAGACCGTGGGAATACGCAACTCGAGGGAAGAATCAGACTCTCATTCTCCACTTATCTCCAAAGTCTCATTGGCCCAGTCATGATCTCCTTTGCTCAAATTATCAAAAAGCCTATTGCGAGATCGCAACTGCCCAACTCCCTCAATGTGGCATATGTCAAAGAAGTACCAAAATTCGTTGATGGTCAAATCTAAGTCAAAGAATTGGCTAAGATTGTGGAATCCCACCATCACATGAACCGCATTCGAAGAACATTGAGCGGGGCACATCTCATGGAGCATAGCACTTCTTAGAAAAAACGTGGCATAGGAAAAGTAAACCCCAACACAAAATAGTATGGGTGGAACTTGATGGCTCTCCGAGTCCCATCACATGGCTCACGGTTGTTACCATCCTTACCACACTTCACACGCACTCCCGACGAAATGGCATGCCAATATGCCTCGAGGAAGTCTCTAAACAAGTCATTGGAGCTAATCTTGAAGTGAGCAGCCTTGAAGTAGCCAACCTTGCTCAAAGACCCGCCTTGACGGTACAATGGCATCACACCATCATCATTCTTGTGGTTCGAGGAAGACATGCTTGAAGAAATTCTACAAAGATGCAAGGAAGATTTGTTAAGAAGCTGCACGAAAAAAAAAAAAAGGAAGGCAGGGCAAAATAGGCCCCAAAGCCCAAAAAGGCTCTCGGCGCTTGAGCACACTCAGCCCAGCACCCCAGCCACAGCCGCACCAACCCTCGGCCCGAGCCGAGTCACCACTAAGTCCAGCCTCCTACGGCAAACAGTGTCGTGGCCTCTCCAAATAATTTTTTGCACCTCCTCGACCCCTGTCTAGCCAAATTTCAAGCCCCGAGGCTCCCAAAAAATTAAGAAGACAAGAAAAATTAATTTTTCTTACCTTGGAGCGGCGTGAAGACGAAACAAGCAACGAAAGACGATCCTTTGCACGGGCAAAATGTAGAAGATTGCTAAAGGAAGGGGAACAAAATATCCTATAAGCTTTCTCTCTCTTGTAGGGTAGAATAAATCGCTCTGCAAAGTTGATTTAATAACCCACTTAAGGTGGACTTAAATAGGCTTTGAGAGAAATTTATTTCCCTTTCCTAGAAATATCTAATTTCCTATTAAAGAGAGAATCTACATCAAAATAGGAAACAATCCTATGTTTCCCAAAGCTAGAAAATCTCTACACCTGTTGCTATTTTCTACGACCAGCTTAACAGGTGTGAAGGCATTTGTGGAGCCAAAAATAATCAAGAGGCGACACGTGAATTTTTGGGTGAAAATGACAAAATTACCCTCGAGGCACACCGGAATTCCTACACGCGAGCAGTGGACAATCCTCTCTCAATCAAGTCAAAAGTGCCCAAATAGGTATTTATTTTTAAACCTATTTCATTCATCTTCATCAAATCTTCTCCACAAGGTAACCCCTAAATCGTTCATTTTTTATTATATTAATTAGCTAAATTAATTGGTTAATTATTCAATTAATTAGCTAATTAAATACAAATCATGAACCTAGCCCACAAATTCATCCAAGTGGCCGGTTCTTCCTCTCCCAAGGAGGCCGGCCACACCCTTATATAAACACCCTCATTCTCTCCAAAACTCAACTCCAATTCTCTTGCTAAATTCTCTAAATTCTCCAAACACTTTTCTCTCAAAATTCGAACTTTGGCATCGGAGTTTCTTCGGCCAAAGCCTCCCCCATTCATCGTGGGCGCATGAGGCTCTTGGCCTTGACCTAAGGTGTTATTTGTTTTGTAGGTGCAATTTTGTCCAAGATCAAGGAGGAACAAATTTGCATCCACAAGTAGTATTGTTATGAAACGAAAACCTTATATCAACTAGCCTTCCTTACTTATTCACCATTTTGCATGACACAATGTTGTTTACATTGAAACCATGCATATATGGAATAGAGGAAGAATTTATCTTGAAAGAAAATTTTCATAAGTGCAGTTTAGAGCTATAATTATTAATTTTTTGTTCAATTTCAATGTAGGAACTTATAAAGAAGTTCGATGCTTATGATATAACTATCTCCATGTTAATTTTTTTTCGTGACTCCTTCACTACTACAATATTAGCTTTAGATGTCGGATGATGGTGGCGGTTTAATAAGCCATTATGTCGGATAAAAGATATCCGACACATCATTCAATTAGTGTCGGATAACAATGAAATCATGTCGATTACCTAATCTCTGAATGTTTGTTTTTTACGATTTTTTACGTATGCGATCTCGGAGTGTGTACAAACAAGTTGGATCGTTGAAAAACGTTTCGTATAATGCGTATCTCATCAAAATGGTAGATTAAACAAACACTTAGAGTTAATGTTATACTTCCCCATCAAGTATAAAATAAGATTTTGTGGTATCTACTAGTGGAAATATTTTAAATTGAAGATCGAATTTGTTCAATGCATTCTTATAGAGTCAAGGAGTGTAGGTGTAAAAAAATCATCAAAATTGGAGCTAAAATAACCGTTAAATTGTGATTTTTCATTTATAACCGTCGAAAACTTTTGTTATGTTACCTAATCTCTGAATGTTTGTTTTTTGTGATTTTTTTCGTATGCGATCTCGGAGTGTGTACAAACAAGTTTGATGGTTAGATCATTGAAAAAAGTTTCGTACAATGTGTATCACGTCAAAACGGTAGATTAAATAAACACTTAAGAGTTAATGTCACTAGTGTAAATATTTTAAATTGAAGATCGAATTCGTTAATTGCATTCTTATAGGGTCGAGGAGTGTAGCTGTAAAAAAAATCATCAAAACCGGAGCTAAAATAACTGTTAAATTGTGATTTTTCGTTTATAACCGTCGAAAACTTTTGTTCCGTTACCTAATCTCTGAATGTTTTTTTTTTTTTTTGCGATTTTTTACGTATGCGATCTTGTAGTATCTGCAAACAAGTTTGACGGTTAGATCATGGAAACTAGTTTCGTAGAATGCATATCTCCGTTAAATTTGCCTAAATTTTGAAGTGGAAAAAATAATTTGTGCTAAATTTTTATTTATGTTTTTCAAGTATTGATTAGACAATATTTAGTTTGTGTGATGACATTTTCATTGTACAATTATCTTTTTGTTTCTTTATCTCATATTTTACATGGGTTATTATCTATTAAACCAAACAATTATTTATTTAATTTTTAAAAATGCATTCTATTTAAATACATATTATTTATCTATTTATTAAACCAAACCATTATTATTTTATTTTTTAAAATCGTAACAAATTTTTGGGGGGGAATTTAAAATTTTGGGAGGGAATTTAAAATTTTGGGGGAATTTTTGGCGTCATTTTTTTTCTGTTGGTTATAACCGACAATAATGAAAATTTTCCAAAATAAAACTCCTCTCTCTTCCTTACGCCGGTGCCTTCTCCCTTCCTTCCCCCTTTTCTCCTCTCCTCATTTCCTTCTCCTTCTCGGTTCAATCACCATGGATGAACAATTTAAGAAGCAACATTCCGAAACCTGTACGTTTTAAATTATTTGTATTACGTTCAATTTGTGTTTTAAATTTTGATTATGTTAGTAAATCAAGTTTGTATTTTGAATCTTGACTTGAGATACCTTATCAAATATTATGCATACATTGAAAATTGGTCTTTGTTTAGAGCTTTTATGTAGGTTTTGTTTTTGTAAATGTGCATCACTAATGTTTTTTTGTTATTAACAAGGAGCAAATTTGAGGAAGACCCAGGTGGCTGGGAAAGTTTGGACTTTTGGAAGCAAAAGAAGCAAATTTGAGGAAGAATAATGACTTCAAGTAGTTGCAGGGCAAGGAACGGCGCCGTTAGGCAGTATGTGAGATCCAAGGTGCCTCGTTTGAGATGGACTCCTGAGCTTCATCGCTGCTTTCTTCAGGCCATCGAAATGCTCAGAGGCCATAAAAGTGAGCAATTACGAAACCCCACCTTCTATTTTTGTTTCTTTTATAGAAAATTTTATTGTTTTTATTTAATTTTTTTCTTTATTTTCTCGAAGAGGCTACTCCAAAACTTGTTCTTCAGTTGATGGATGTCAAAGGGCTCACCATTTCTCATGTCAAAAGCCATCTCCAGGTCTTTTTGCTTTTTTCTCCAGTTCTTCTAAAGTGTTTTTGTTTGTCTAATACGTTAAAAATTCATTTGTTTTCACACTTTTCTTCCTTTCTTTTTATTAATTTGTTTCCCTAGGAAACAAACTTGAAGAATTAAAGAATATAGTGTACCTTAGAGGAACGTTGCACATCTCAAAGCTGGAAAATGCAATGAATGTAGGGGAGGCCAACTTGAAAGGGAAAGAAATGATTCAGAAAGTGGTTTATATTTCTTTTATTATTAATATATTTTCTGTCGGTCTTATCCGACAGAGAATATATTATTTATTCATTATTAATAAATTCTCTGTCGGTTATATCCAACACAAGTTCTATCAGTTTTAGAGTATTTTCTGTCGGTTTTATCTGACAGAGAATACTCTTATTCATTCATTATTAATATATTCTCAGTCGGTTATATCCGACACAATTTATGTCGGTTTTAGAGTATTTTCTGTCGGAAAATTCATTTCCTGACACTGTCAATTCTGTCGCTTATTATATCCGCCATTGTATCCATTTTCTGTCGGATTTTGCTTAATATCTGACAGTAATATACGTTTCTTTTCGGTTATCATAGCGACACTAATAAATGGTTTCGTAATAGTGCATTACCGTCTTTTGATTAAAAAATTTCATTCAAATACAAAAAAAAAAAACTTCAAATTTTCTCCTATTAGTTATATATATATATATATATATATATATATATTTTTTTTTTTTTTTTTTTTTTTTTTTTTGTTTTTTGTTTTTTTGGTCAAAACTTTTGCATATGGCTTATAGGCTTTTCCTAGCCTCGATTTATGGCTTTGCCACTGATCATTATGGTAAGTTTGCTGACATAGAAAGCTGATCAAATGGTTTAATTGAAAATATATAACTTTTGGGTTTTCATTAAAATACACCAACATAATTGGGCGAAATTTCAATTTTTCTGATGAATTAATCATCAAACTTACCCACGTGTGTTCGACTGACTATAACACAACTCATTATTTTATTGTGTGCATGTTTCTTTGCTTGCATATGTAAATATTCGTTTTTCTTTTTAAAAAAAGACAAACTGATGGCTTTGCCATTACAGTCCATCCTTTTCAGGACCACGACATTCCACCCTTTTTTGGGTCTAGAAGACAGATTTTTCAGCATCTCTTAATCACCATTGTGTGATGCACTAGCACCAGAAATCAAACTCAGAACGTGTTGTAATACTATCGTAGCATGTACGAGTGTGCCTCAGCCTGCCATGTTATCACTTGTCAAAGCTTAAACGTGGCAGCCCTTACACTATATAATTTAGTCAAACAAATTGATTTAGGCCGAAAGTTTTTTTTACAATTTATACATAAATATCACAACATCTGTATTAATTTGCAGAGCAAAGTTGGTAAGCGTGTGACCTTTGAAACCGGCCTCCCGCTGGGACTTATTGGTCCATGTAATCCATCCATTAATATAATACAATATAAAGGCTTCGTTTGGTACACTGTAGTAGACTCCGGATAGGATAAATAGTGCGATGCAGGTGTTTGGTGCGGTTTTGAATTAAATAGCCGGCTGATTAAATATCCCGGGCTCACGTTTTAGTCCGGCTCACACCTGCTAAATAATACACTTTAAGGGTGCGTTTGTTTGGGCTCCTTAACCCTCACTGGACTAGACTACACTACACATTAGTGTAGTCCTGTGTTTGTTACTTACACAGACTAAGTTTAATGGGATAAAGCCCGACTCGCGTGGATTATCTTCCTCACTAGGAGGTCTTAGCGAGACCCCCCAAATACCATGGGATTGCTAAGACCTCGTCTGCTCGCTTCGCCAACATCGTCTACACCCACCAACCCAGAACCGCAGGGAACCTAGAATCCAGAATCAAGTCATCTCGTTTCAAATCGTGGAGAACCCAGAATGGCAAGATCTTCGTCTGCTCGTTTCGAATCGCGGAGAACTCAAAGCCCAGAACCCAGATCTTCGTCTGATGAGCTTGGCTGTTCCTTTCTCTCTCTAGAAATGGATGGTTTCTCTCTCTCCCTCACCACCAACACTACCCCTTTCTTTCTCACTCGCACTAGTCTTCTTTCTTCACTTTCTTGCACAACCCAAAATTTCCCTCTGAGGCTCAAGAAATGGGTTGTTTTCAGTTCCAGGGAGGAGCCAAAGCTCGACCTTTTGGACCAAATGGAGCTCAAGTTCGTCGATTTGCAGATCCGATGATCGACGAAGCCTCTGCAAATTGGAAGAAAAAAAAAAGGGATTTTTCTGGGTTTGATTTAAAGAGAAAAGTAAATTAAAAGAAGATAAATATGGGTTTGAATTCAAGAGAAAGCAAATGAAAAGAAGAGAAAATATGGGTTTTATTTTTTCTGGTTTGAGTTTAGCAAATCTGGGCATGAAGAACCAAAGCAAATGAACGAAGAAAATAGAGAGACAGGGGAGAGAGAGTCAAATAAAAATAGGTTGTAATTTGTTTATTTTTTTAAGATAAAAAAGGTGTATTAATAATAGTAAAATATTTTAGTCTGTGATTTAATCTGACACTGCACCAAACACTTCACTAAGATAGTCCAGCTTAGTCTAGTCTAAGCCAATCCATCTTAGTCCCTGCAGCTAGTCTAGTCCGAGACAGTCCGGTGCAACAAACGCACCCTAAAAGCTAAGGATAATTTAGCGGGTTCAAAACTCTAAAGCCCAGGAAAATTTAATCGCGTTTTCTCTTCACCCTCAAATGGATCTGTGCTTCTCCGTTCTCTCCTCTATCCAGAACGAACTCCATCTGTTGTTCTTTGTTCTTCTTCCTCCTCTCGAATTCATCTGCTATCCTTCGTTCTTCTTCGTCCTTTTTCTCCGCTTTCTCTCTCTGTTTGCTCTCTGTTCCCTCTCTTATGAAATTGGTTGATGAATTCATATGGGTTTTGGGAGATTAATTGAAGAAATGAGGAAGTGGGTTCGGCAGATAGAGTGAGATTTGATGCACGGGGATGAGGATGAAGAAAGGATGAGAAACCTGGGTTTCTTTCTTTCCATTTTTATGGTTTGTTTTTTAATTTTGTCCGTGCAATGAGCAGTGGCGAAGCCAGGAATTCTCGAGGGGAGGGGCGAACTTATATGCGTGCAAGGTTAAAGAAAAATGGCAACAACCGAATCTTTTTATATAGTAATGTCTTCCATAATTAATCAATACAAATAAATTACAGTTGTTGTTGGCGAGGTTTCATGTCATGAAAACGTCGCATAATAGGCTCATTATCAGTAAAAGCAAATACATCTCTCTCAATGTAAACAACTATATTATCACTCAACCATTGATCTCCCATTTTGTTACGCAATGATGATTTCACAATCTTCATAGCAGAAAAAGCTCTCTCCATCGAAGCGGTTGCAACCGGTAACACCAAAGCCAATGTAAGAAGCTTATACACTAACATATAGCTTTCACACCTTCCAGTTCATTTTGTGAGATTTAGGTTAACAAGTTTCATTTTGGAGGTAGTATCTACGAATTGTTTCGTGATAATTGGAGAATGATTTAAGCATTGTTTCTTATAGTATCGTTCCATTACGTAACTGTATAACCAGTGGCGGATCCAAGATTTCAAGATCGAGGGGTCCAAGATAAAAGTTCAAAAAAATATTAGACACTTTAGTTCCATATCACTATTTTCTATTGAATTTAGTTCATTGAATAAATAAAATTAATCTCAAAGGTAATAAAACCAACAAATTCTCCTTAGCAACATAAAGCAATTAGTGACTCTACAAAGATAAAATTTGTTAATGTAACATATATATTATCAATTGGGAGTTGGGACTAGAGTCTAGGATTAAAACACTTATATGAATTTGGAAGATATAAAATTAGGAAGCTGAAGGCGGTAAAACGACAAATGGTGGTGGGAGATAGGGTAACTTGGGTTTAAAGTTGGAAGGTTGTGATGATTGGGGCTGCGAGTTTTTAAATATGATTTGGGACTACTGTCAAAGATCGGGGTTCTCGAGTTCTGTAGAGAAAACAGAGATACTTTAGTTTTTAATTTTTTTATAAAGGTCATTTTTGTAACATCCCACATCTATCAACGGAGAAAGGGTGATGTGCCTTATATGTACATGCCCAACTCCATATAGCACGAGGCCTTTTGGGAGCTCATTGACTTCGGATTCCATGGGAACTCCGAAGTTAAGCAAGTTCAGACGAGAGCATTCCTAGGATGGGTGACCCATTGGGAAGTGCTCGTGAGTTCCCAAAAACAAAACCGTGGGGGCGTGGCCCAAAGTGAACAATATCGTGCTACAGCGGATCCGGTATGGGATGTGATAATTTTGGTTCCGGTCCCTAATCAACCTAATTGTTAGACTGAAACCTTGTTTGTTTAAATATTTTGATCGAGGTCCTTAGCATCATTTAAAAGATTTAATTCATGCATTTATGCATTTAATGTCCCACAAATTATGAAATTTAAACAAATTCAAATAATATTTTAAAATATAATAAATACTTAAAAATCAATTTTAGAGTAATATTGTTCTTCACAAAGATTATAGCAAAAAAAATAATGTACCCACGTAATTATTAACATATTTTAAAAATTAACTATTGATATATTTTAACCATAAAATAAATACATATAATTAGCATGGGTACATTTAGCAAAATTAAAAATGGGTACAAATAAATTAAGAAATATGAGTACAAATACAAATAAAAGTTTAAAAAATATGGGCACAAAAATGAATTAATATATGGGTACAAATTAAAACTGAAAAGAAAATTGGTACAAATTAAAAAAAAGTTGCAAATTAAAAATAGGTACAAACTAAAAATAAAAATATATAATAAAAAATTTAGCCATAAATATAAATATACAAAATGTAACGTTTCTAACACTAAATGAATATATTTAGAAATAAAATATTTTATTATTGAAATAATTAATGACGTTTATTAAAATTTAGAGACCTTGATCAAAAATTGAAAATGAATAAGGTTTTAATCAATGGAATAGGAAAGAAAGAAAAAAATCTTAGACTCTTAATCCTAGAGTGGACTATAGGGTAATATCTAATCAAATCACGAATTAATTAATCAATACTAACAATCATATGAATAATCAAGAATTCAATTTTTATTCTAAACCGCAATTAAAAATCGAGTAAGTTGATTAGGGTTTATAGCAGTTATTGCAATCAATTTTTATTACTAGACCATGTGTGATTCAAGTTCCTATAATATATATATATATATATATATATATATATATATATAATGTATGAATCCTCTTTTATGTATTGCAACAAAAAAAAAATCAATAATCATAGTATTCATATGAATAACTTATAATCGATAACCATAAATTTAAAAAAAAAAATTAAAAATTTACCTCAATTGGAGCGGCTGGCGTGGCGTCCGGGGCTTGGTGGCCAACGGAACAGGGCTTTCTTGTGTTCAATCCTGGGATTTGAGACAATTTTGAAAATTGAAATCTAGGAATAAGGGATGGGATTTGTAATTTATGGGCAAGGGTGGGGGTAATAATTGAAATGGGTGGGAGGATTGGGATGGGGACCAGTGGTCTCTCCCTCTTTAAATTTTTTATTTATTTGATTAATGCAAAACGACGTCGTTTACCAAACAAAAATTAATTTTTTTTAGCAGGCCCAAAACGGCATGGATTTAAAAATTAAAAAAAAAGAACCTGCAAGCTCGTAGTTCCCAAATTCGAACCAGGAACCACTGTGGTTCCCAGATTCCGGCTGAACTAGAGGGGTTCAAGCCTCACACATGCCCTTGTTTTCCGGCGAGCAGAGGGGCGGCCGCCCCCCTTTGCTCCTGTGTAGCTTCACCACTGGCAATGAGGATGAATTCTTTCTTCTTTTTTTTCCTTTGGTTTTCTTCCTTTTTTCCATTTTAACATCAATGATTCGGTGAATTTTTTTAGAAATTTATTCTAGTTCGATGTGTTATCCGATGCACAAATTTATCCGGTAAAGCACCAAACGCCCGATTAATTTAGTTAGTACTATCCGATGACTATTTATCATATCCGACTGAAATAGTCAGTACAGTCCGAGCTGCCAAACGAGACCAAAATAGTTTAAGTCGTGAGATGCCTTAAGAGGAAGCTGTAAAATAGCAACAGCTTACTAGGTTTAGTCAAGCAAATTTCAACCACCAACAAAATGAGTGGAAATAGATGGACAAATACCAACAAAAAAAAGGGGTAAATTCGGTAAGCTCGCCAGTGCCAGTTGAAGTGTTGAACTATCAACTAGGTCGGTCACGGGCGACTGCAAAAATTCAAAAAAGTGTTTTGGCCGGCGGGACCAGCCTAAACCTAAACCTAAACCAGCATAGCACTATAGCAGGCAACGACGGTTTGGGTGGATCATCATGATTCATGACGCTAGAGGCGAGATTGTGTGGGCCAAACTGCATGCGCAATCTAGTAAAATTTAGGTGGTGGTGGTGGTGTTGGGGGGGGGGGGGGGGCGGGTGGTGGGGCGTGGGGTGGTTTTCCCTTTTGAGTAATACATCATAGTATCATACATGTCACAATCATTTTTAGTGAAACAAGTGTCCTGCTTGCGTATGACTCTAAGGACGTGAAGGGTTGTTCCACATAAAAAACTCATGCAATAATACATAATTTTATAAGAAGTTAATCTACTATGCAGTTACTGATTGATTTTGGGGTTAGAACTTCAATTTTTTTCGTGGTAGAACGCGACTTCCTACAAAGACCTGACATTGATGCTACACACCATCCGTTATAAGCGAATCAACTATGTTTGTCGAAGAGAGAAACCCATTTGACGGTTTTAACCTTAGGGTGGTGCCACTCACATCCTTTTTTACCTTTCACACAACTCTATTAATTTCTGGTCTTTGATCTTCTTCAATTCATTAGATCCAACGGTCGAAAGTTGAGAATATTGTGTGGGAGGTAAAGAGGTGGGTTTCTGGACATGACACGAACTGTTCCTTTACACTCGATTCTCAAATTAACAAAGACAGAGGTGAATAGTTCTACACAAGTTATGAAGTTGAAGGCCCGTCTCACAACCGGTTCACATCTTATACGAAGTTTGCCACAATGCAACAGTCTGTATTCTGCATAGAAACTAGAAATCGAGGCCATAAGCTAACAAGGGCCGACTGATCAAATTTACTTGGTTGCTTTGCGCGCTAGATTATGCCTCAGATTTCTAAAAATGATCTACACTTTGAGAAGGATGACACTATTGAAAAAGGAAGACAGTTTACCAGCGAGACTCGGTCGGGAGACGATTGTATAAAGTTTCGACCAGTATTTGACAACGAAGCAACACAGTACCAGCATGTCTTGAATGAATCTACACATCCAAGTTTCGTTCATCGGTAACGGGGAGCTCTAGCGTACGAATAATGTGTAGAGATTGGAACATCTGCCTCAGCTGAGTAAGAGGTACTATGCAATGGTCTTTGAAGAGGATCAGCATAACACCAAACTCTCATCCTGATGGGTTGTTACTGGATAGTACAGTTGGTCCGTTAATGTTCGTTCATAAGATGGTGCTAAAGAATGTGGCTGCAGCATAACATGTGAGGCTGCAGCGGTGGGCAATTCTCGACTATAAGATTCGGCCACATAATTGGAACGCAGAGCAATATCTCTTTCTCTCTCCTTCGACAACTGAGGCATGTCATACTCGCTTCCATACAAAACAAGTTGATCCCTGGGAACCATCTCCTCTGCAAGTGTCACCCTATGCCTGTGAAAATGCATGAGAATGTTATCTACCATATGAGAATTATGCCCTAATCAATAAAAGCTAAATGTGAAAAACACCACATAATAACAGCTGAAATAATTGGACAAAGAAAGCAACAAATGAATGTACCTTCCATATCCGTCATGATGGGAAAGGTTTTCAGGCAAGTACGGCTCATGTGCTGCTGCTAAATAATATGAATCGGCATGATGTGGAAGAGAAGCATGCTGAACATGTTGAGGCTCCAAGTGACGCCGTGAACGTTCCACACGTGTTTTGACATCATATTGATCATACAGTGGATACGGGATTGCCTGCCTGGATTGCGTATCAAGCGGCAATGCATGAGAACGTTGCACACCATATGAATAGGAGCCCTCTTGATGGGACAGACTTGCTGTTGGACGAAATCCTTCTTCTGTAATAGGAGATGGCAATGAGCCTGGTCTTGCCACATCTCGGAGAGGGGGAGCAGTAGTAGGCACTGACTCGGTGAGAGGGCAGAACAATGAGATTAAAGCATGCACCTTCGTCAAACCAAAATGCGTAAGAATTTTTCCTTCAAAAATAATTTCAAGTGACAGGCAACTAGTTTCGAATAAATTTAAAAAAAGGCGCTAAAAGATGTAAATGATGTTACTTACCTGTTTGCTATTGAGCTACTGTTTAAACTTAGAACCTCCCTGGTAGTTGTCTCTGATAGCTGCTTTAAAAGCATTTTCAGGAAGAGGTAAACAATCCTTGAAAATCTTAAATCTGACCTGAATACAAGAACATATTGATATGAAAGAAAAAAAATACATAAATTAAGCAAACTGCAGAAGGCTACAAGTTCGGCTCTCAGTAAATTTACAACATATTATTCTGCTATCAGTACCATACAAAATGCATGGGCGAAACAAATCTTCTTAGTTTTTTAATTATCACAAAGCTTGATTTAACATCTGAAGATTCCAGTAAGAACAAACAAGAAGTTCCGAACAGTAAAACAAGGAAAGGACAATATATTGTCAAGTTCCAAGCTTTGTGCTATCAAGCTGGATCCGCCTCTTAAAACTTCTCAGTGGAAGGCACCTTCTACCACACTACCACTTTTTACACCACAACTTCTGTTGTCATGCCATAACTGCCATTAGCCCTTGCTCCCAATGACACTTACATACAGCTACAACCCCAGAAACCTTAAAAAAGAAACTACAACCTGAGAAACCTCCTATGTCCCATTACTAAGAATTGTGCATCATCATTGTAGCCACCACTACCACAAAGACACAATTGTCAAAAACCACCACTACCATCGTTAATAATGTGCATTCACTTTTTAAGCTGTAACCAGATGCATCTCCGCTTGAACAATAATCATGTTCAATATACCATTCAACCTCCACCATCCACTTGTCACAACATCTTCTCCATAACTACAACTTTAATTATAATTTTAGGGCTCATTTGGTTTGTTTCCAGAAAGTTTTTATATAAAAGGAAGCATCGCTAGTCTTTTGTAAAAAAACCATTCGATAGTAATGATCGACACCTGTTTGGAAAATATGTATACTCATATATAAACACACCCAAAATACTGATCAAATAAGTAACTAAGTTAGGTAGCTAGTTTAACAATAAGCCCTTAAATCAGACATGGACAAAGTCAGGGGTTTATATTTTCTGGTCTTATTTTCTAGGAAATCATATAGAGCATTGTTACCTGTGCAGGGAATTTCCCCTTAAACGCAATTGGTTCCAAATCCAATCCTCCATTTGAAGTTGCCTTGTACGTGCCATAAAGGAGCTTCAAGTCAAAATCGTATAGAAATAGCTTTGCACCCGGTCTAATTTTCTTCACAACATCTACCTTTGCTAACGGCAGCCCAAAAACACGATAGCAATAACACTCGGGTTTCGTTTTCCCACTACACATAAATATAAAACCAGAATGAGAGTGCCCACTATCCTTCTCATTCTTTGTTGGCCGAACCTTTTTTCTACCGGTAGGATTAGCATGTTTAGATGAAGTTGCATGAGCAACATTGGAAGTGGAAGGGCCGCTGTTAGGCACAGGAGCTGGCGTCGGTACTGAAGATGCACTTATCTTCATAGATTTCTTCTTGTTCTTCGTAAATTTATTTTCTATCTTCTTCTTCCTATCATTGTGATTTACAGCTACATCTTTTCCCTTTAACGCCGCCTTCCCTCTTTTCTTTGCCATGAATACACTGTTAAAGCTAAAAAGTTGCGTAATTCTTGCGATGTAATTAATTGTTATGGAAAGATTACATAAAATGTAGTTGATTCTTGAATACGACAATGCGATTCCTAAACATTGATCATCACATTCATCTTAAACACATCAGTGTACCCTTTGTAATCCCCTACTTCCTAACATGTTAAAATATTTTCGAATTTCGGTGATACATTTCAATAAATCTTTCAATAAATACAACTCAAGAAACCCAATTTTTACAAGAAAGATTCCAACTTGTCCAAAATCTCCCATGGCATCAATTAATTATCACTCCATCTCCCTAATTACTTCTAAATTTCCATCATCCACCATTTAAATTACACTTTTTCTTCACCTCAAATGGCGATTCCATATTACCCGAAATGCTTAAAATCTTCTCTAAATTAATAACATTACGACAAACAAACGAATAAATCACCAAAATCGGAGAGAAGAGAGAGCAGAGGAGTGATTGGGCCGAAGAATACCTGTAAAATTGTCACGCTACTGCTGTTGTTGTTGCTGGAGATTGAAGAGAAGACTGTGAAATTGGGGAGGAGACAGGGTGAATAGATGGGATTAACGGCTCCAATGACGTCGCGAAGTTACTGATGTGGTGCATGAATTACGCGCGTATGCCTCAGTCCGATTGGTGGTGGTTGCGGTGGGCGGGGGAGCTTGGAGACTTGGGAGTTTGCGGTCCCATAACTGTTATTTTATAAATTATGGTCATTAATACTACAAGTTATTGTATTTTGTAGGGTTTTTACCAAAAATAGTCTTTGAAATTGATCAATCTCATTAAGATGGTTTTGAAATTGAAAATCGATCAATGTAATTCCTGAAATTGAATACCGCAAATCAATGTAGTCATTTCGTCGCAATTCCGTCAAAAATTCCATTAAAGGCTGATATGTCAAGTAATTGGATCTCATAAGTCTAATTAAATATTATTATGTAAATTAAAAATATTTAAATAATAAAAAATAATTGTTATTTCTATATAATTATAAACTTAAAAAAAACAAAAGAAGATTACTGTTATCTTCTCCCCCACCCCATCCGAGCAACACCCAGAACCCACCCCCACCCCCACCCCCACCACATCTGCAGTATTCAACTAAATTAAAACAGTAGTCTACTTCCTCCTCCCCTACTCTGCATTGCGGAGTGATGTTTCTCCTCTCGACTTGGCTTCCATAGCCAGAAAGCTCACTTCTGCAGCAGCAAAGAGCAGCAGGAAGCAGTCTCCGTCTACCCCTCAGTCTCCTGAGGCTTATTCTTCCAGCATGAGCGGCCAGTTTTGCCCAAGCCCTATGTGGAGCTCTTCATCGTCGCCGGGGAGAAGTCCGGGGAGGTTTGTGGAGTAGGAGAATTTGGGTGTGATGGTGGATTATGGCTCTCAGAGATCGTCGCTTCGTTCGTGGAAGCCGCTGTTGGATACGATAACGGAGAGATGGGGTGGGGGTGGGGTGGGGGCTGGGTGTTGCTCGGATGGGGTGGGGAAGAAGATAAACAGTAATCTTCTTTTGTTTTTTTTAGTTTATAATTATATAGAAATAAAAATTATTTTTTATTATTTAAATATTTTTAATTTATATAATAATATTTAATTAGACTTATGGGATCCAATACTTAAGAATCAGCACTTAACAGAATTTTTGACAGAATTGTGATGGAATGACCGCATTGATTTGCAGCATTCAATTTCAGGGACTACATTAATCGATTTCAATTTCAGGGATCATCTTGATAGAATAGGTCAATTTCAATGATTATTTGTGATAAAAATCCTAATTTTTTATTTGTAAGTAGAATGTTTTATGTTCAACGGCACATTTAATATAAGATTTCGGCACCTAAATGGTTGGCTCATCGAGAGCTTTTTTTTAGAAAAATGTACGGACTTGTATTAATTGACTATGTCGTTGTACTTAATAAAGGCTAGAAAAACAAGAAAAATGAGGTTCGAAAGTTACTTTTACAAAAATTATGCACTTGCACGTTTGAGCAAAACTAGTACAAATTAAACCATGTAAATAAATTTAACAAAATTTAAACTACAGTACCTCAAGGTTGAAGTGACAATGATTGTAAATCCTACCAATTGTGATCTTTTGGGCAAAGAAAATTTTTGGTACTTTAGTATGAAAGTACGATTTTGTTGTAAAAATGAATGGTCTCGTGTCTTCTATCTATTATTTAGTTTGAAAGGATGACCCATATTTTTATAAAATTGTCAAATAAAGTGGTTTTGTAGGTTTGTTAGGTTGACAGACACTTTGCCTATAAAACAATCATCCAAGCAAGAGAGGAGATATACACGGCAAGAGAAGAGGACAGAAAGATAGAAGGGAATTGAGAAGAAAAATATAAGTTAGCTATACCAAGGCAACAAAGAATGAGAGAAAATAGTTAGAGTTATTTTGTATTTCTATTATTTTAGATATTATAGTACCCAGCACATAGTCACACTTACCGAATCTCATAAACACTGTGTCTTATTTACTCTATATTTAACAACACATATACCCTCGATTTCACAATAAATTTTACTTTATAACGATATTTGTTTATTTCTTACGTCAATTGGATGAGTAGGAAATGAAATTGAAGCATGCGCATGTAAATTTGATGTGGTGAAGTGAATGAGTGAAAAAAAAGGGAAAAACAGGTCGCAAGTAGAAAACTGACATCCAAACAGAAAGAAAACGTCAATCAACTGAACACGCTGGCTGGACTCCACCGCGAAGCGTTTTTCCATTTCCCTTTTGCTTCATCAATCTTCAACGTAAACCAGAGAAGAAGCAGACGGCTGCCACTCCACTCCCATTTTCCAATTCGATCCCACACCCAGACTTCACGACGCCGTTTCACCCCCTAGGTATGCCCCTACACTCTGATATGTCAGCTTCTTTGTATTCACCTCAATTTTACTTCTTTACTGCGAATTTCAATTGCTGTCCACCAGTAGATTCTTGGGTTTTCTTGGGTTTTAGCCACAAATCATGAGAACCCGGTTTCTTTCTCTAATTCTTCTTTTTGATCAATTGATTTGGACTAACAAATTTTCAGAATTCTGAAAAAAATTGGAACTTTTGGTTGGTATTGGAATCTTGATAGTATTGGGTGTTCAATTATGTTAAATTTTGGATAAAGGAAGTGATGAAGGAATTAGGGTACGGATTTGTTTCAATGTGAGTGTTGTTTGGTGCTTGTTTTTGTGTGTGAATAGAGAATGCAGAATCCTGATGGGGTCCAAGTGGATGGGGAGGTGGAGACTGCAGCATCGGTTGCAACACCCGAGTTTGATGAGTGGGCAAATTTTGGGGACCAAGATATCATGCAGCAGCACTCGGTGATTCGAGCAGAGGAGGCTGAGAAAATTCCCTTTCTTGGGGACAAGGCAATACTCAAAAGTCTAGACTTTGTTAACATTCAATGTTATGCAACCGGGTTTGAACCTTTTGTTGTGTGTTAAATGTGCAGGAACCACTCTCATCGCTGGCATCTGAATATCAATCAGGCAGCGCTATCTTGTTGGAGAAAATAAAGGTTTTCTGCTCTCTAGTTTGTCCTTCCATTCTTTATGACATTAGGTTCTTATGGAACAAATTGTAACTACCCTTTTTGCAGGTTCTCGGTGAACAATATGCTGCTATTCGGCGAACAAGAGGAGATGGGAACTGCTTCTTCCGAAGCTTTATGTTTTCATACCTTGTATGTCCCTTCGAACTGCATTCATTTTTATAGGAAAACTAACGAAAAGTTCAAAAAAACTTTAGTTTTAATGAAAAATGACAAATAAAGGTGTAGTGAATAGTACCAGGAATAGGTTAAAATGTGGTTTTTTGTTAAAAGTGAATAGTACCGGGTGTGTTTCGTCAAAACTCCCTTTTTTTATGTGTGGGTGTCTACCTGTAGGCGTGATGCAAGTATGTATTCTGGTCTCTTAGCTGTTAATAAATTTTTGAGCTGTCCAAATAGGAGCATATTTTGGAATCACAAGATCAAAGTGAAGTTGACCGTATCAAGGCCAATGTTGAACAGTGCAGAAAAACACTTCAAAGCTTGGGTTACGCAGACTTTACTTTTGAGGATTTTTTTGCAGTAATTTCCTACTTTCACTTTTACACTGTATTGTTGGTTTATTCATTTCTCTTCTTCTATTCTGGATGCATAAGTGATAGTGAGTAAAGCCACTGGTTTTATGTGTAAGCCTTTTGGTTTTGAACATGGCTTGACAGTTTGCAGATGAATAAGATTTTTGTATGACCAACTATTGCAAGTCACATGATAGCTGATATATATGCACCATATGTTTCGTGCATTTGGTGAATATCAGCAGGGAATCACATATTTTACTACCCGATTTTCCAGAGCAGTTTTAGCCCAAATATAATAGAATTTCAAAGGCCTCAGCATTCACATAAATATGATCACATAGAATCAAGTTGGACAACCATGCATAGCTAACTCATATGCCCATGGTTCTATGGTTTGATGCTCACTTTCATATACTAAAGCTACCAAAGAATTTCATCCATTGAGGGGTGATAAAACCATCTAGAATCTGGTGTCGTCCTGTCATGTGTAAGTTGGTCAGGCAAGATTCAAGAATGATGATACATCCATGTTTTTAAAGAAAATGAGATATTCACTTTCTTACATATAGTTATTTGGTGGACGAGGAGGTCTTCATGTCAATTTCAGGAAATAAGGATTTGTTTAAATTTGTTCCTGTTAGTATGTCAGTCACCATATTGTTCCAGTTAGTTTCCTTTGGATCTTTTTCCTGTTCATAAACTTGGCCTGAATTTATAATATCATGAATATCTACTCTTCAAATAAAAAAAATTAAAAAAAAAACTATGATCTCAAGTTCCTGGAAACTTTTCAGTTATTCCTTGAGCAGCTGGATAGTGTTCTTCAAGGAAATGAAGAATCCATAAGGTGTGGATAGTTCCTTTACGTGGCTTTTTGTTGACTATTAAATATTGAAAGTAGTTTGATGCTAGTTTTGAGTTGTGTGCCTAACTGTAATCAGCATGATTTGTTATTTCTTACAGTCATGATGAGCTCATACGTAGGAGCAGAGATCAGTCAGTATCTGACTATGGTGAGTGGCTATAAATGAAACAGTTCTTAGTGTGCTGTTTTATCCCGCTACAATTACCTGACACATTTGGTTGGTTAGTTGTGATGTTTTTCAGATTTGTTACCTCTGGCGAAATACGGAAACGCTCAGAGTTTTTTGAACCTTTTATATTCGGATTGACCAATGCAACTGTAGAGCAGGTTTGTTCAATGAAAACTTTTCAACCAATGATTTTATTTGTTCTTTAGTGGTTGACCAAATTATTCAATTCAAGGTACTGCACAAAGTTTCTTGAGAAAGAATATGAAAATGATTAAATCATATAAATGTAAGATATAGTGATGTGTTTCAATCTATCTTGTCTAGAAGATGGTGGTCTCTTCGCTTCTTATCTGCCTAATTCATGTTGGACTGTGCTGCTAATTTTGCTCTCTGCATTAAGTTACAAATTCCTGTGTGGTTGAAAGTCAATCATGCCGAAAGAGTTTAATTCAGAAAGCAATTTGAGATTTCCATAAATGTCAATATCGGATTTCTCATATGTGATTTTTCTTAATAGTTTTGCAAGTCATCCGTGGAACCAATGGGTGAAGAAAGTGACCATGTGCACATCACTGCCCTGTCGGATGCACTTGGTGTGCCAATCCGTGTGGTGTACCTAGACCGTAGCTCATGTGATAATGGTGGTGTTAGCGTGAATCATCATGATTTCGTTCCTGCTGGAAGCGATGCTCCAAAAGCTAGTGAGGGCTCTGAGAAAGTGACTCCCTTTATTACGTTGCTATATCGCCCAGGCCACTACGATCTTCTCTACCCGAAGTGATGCTCTCACCTGTTCCTGTAAGTACATCTTGCATATGTTCAAGGGCTCTCATTTAATTGGAGAATGTAACTTTGCTCTGAACTATTGAAAGTGAGTGAGACCAGAAACACAACATTGCCTTAAAAAAAAAAAAGGGAAATCGGTTTAGGACTGTGCCAACTGTAAAAGAGCAGGACGTAATTTCATCGTCGATAAGAAAATGCAATTTAAAAAGTGGCTGGTGCTTCTGTAATGGATGTTTGCAATTTGAAAAGGAACTGTTGCTTTGATTTCTGTAATGGTTGGTACTTCATTCATGCGCATGCTTAGGGTTCGTTAAGTCAACTTTATGTCCTATAAATTTAATTCAAGGTCTTAGTTTTTGGTCAAGTTTTACGGTATATGCTGTATACCTGTCAATTTCTTGCGATGAAAACATTTTGAAAATAAATAAGAAGTGAAAGTAGACGATTAACGTTCCGGAGAGACTTACAAGCCGAAGTACTCAACCCCACGCAAGCTGAGTACTTCGACTCGTTAATGTAGAAAGTTCATATCAAGCCACAACCCGTTACCATAATGTACGGGCGTGGCTGTCGATGAGTGATCGGCGGTTTCCGATCAATTATATGAAGCTATGCATCCCAAGGAATCCAGCCACACATTGTTTGAACACAGAATCTATACAAGAACAATGAGTTTAATTATTAAAAAACAAAAAAAAAAAAAATTTAACGCTCTTATGTCTTAATAGTTACAAATGTGTTCCCCCAAAGAACTAAATAAAACATAAACCACAAGAAAAAAAATTACAATCTCTTCTTCCTGCTCAGAAACTGCTATACATAAATTATATATTTTTGTTTCTCTTTAAGTAATTACTCTTAAGATCATCCAAAATTTCGAAGCTCCAGCCGATGCTCCTTTTCGTCTTTTGTACTAACTGTTTCGGAATTTAAAGAAAAATGGTGAAAAAAACCTGGAAAATCGCTTAGCATTGGCGAAGCATTCATCCTCTAAGGTTTAAACGGGCTTGTAAGAAACACCGCAAGATCTTTCCTTGGCCCTCTCTTTAGCCACCCTAAATATGCATCACCGAAGATTCGGGTGGAAGGAAATTAGAATCTTCTGTACTGTAAGGTTAGTGCCCGGGAAAATATGCGGCGCTTAGTCTGACTCCTTAGCAGAACGGGAACCTGCAGATGTCTCTCCATTGTAAGAATGCTCTTCGTCTCCAAAACTTGGTGGACTCCCTACATAGCTCTCCTCATGGGTGACTGCTCGAATTTTTCCCGGTCTTGTGCGAACATTAACCCCCATTGGGAAGGGCACCTGTTGGTCAAGAACTGTCAGCATGTAATCTCTCCATCTTGCATTAATAACTGTTATCCTCTTATTGTTATTTGGATATCCTTTAAAATTTTGCATTTCCATTTTGAATTTCACCATCCGCGTACCTGATCACCGGCATTTGGGCCATCAGTGTTGAAGAGAATGGGACGGCATCGCTTATCCTCATTCATCAAGCTTGAATTCTGGAAATGTGCAATCAGAGCAGCTTTTCCTTGAATTCGAGCATATGCGAGTGATGCCACCTTCTCACTGTTGAACTTCTCCCATTTCTTCCCGTTGAATGACTGCAAAAATTGGACATTCTTTTTAGCTTCAATTTGCATTTGCTTTTTATCATTTTAAAGCTTTACAGAAAACAAACCTGATAAAATGGAACGATCATTCGAGGATCAGTCATATTGATGAATGCATAGCCCACATTGCATTTGTTCTGCAACAGATATGAAGACCATGTTCATCATACAGCAACAAGTGTGAGATTATATATCTGCCACAATATCACAGGAAATCATCCACACAAAATGTCACTTGCCTTAAAATCAATCGGTAGATAAATGAAATCGTAAGTTCCTCGATGGCGTTCATCAATCGCAGCCAATAGCATCTTTGATGTATACCTATCATCATTCAAACACATTGATCTGAGAATTATTTAAGAGCCAAGAAAGTAATAAAAGGAGCCATTAACAATGAACTTTCTTTCTAGTTTCTATTCAGAATTACTTACTTGTTGGGAATGTTCTTTATCATAAGTGTTGTTCGGTTGTCTTCTCCTCGCATAATGCAGTCAACATCCAGTTCATACTGTTTCTTATTGTCTCCCTGATTAACCATGCCTTCATTTCTACGACTTCTTGTACGCTCAGCAGGCAGATCAAATGTATTCATGATGGGAATCATCTGGCCTCTTCCAGGAAACATCATGCACCTCTGGTGATGGGCTTGCTGCAGTCCTGCGTTTTTGTGAGCAATTGGCAGGTCCATGCTGTTTCCACCAACATGAGGAAACATGTTATGAGAAACAAATTCCATTGAATGTGGTGAGTTATTTGAGATTCTCATATTCCCAAGAGAGCCTGGATGAAACCCAGATGCCTCGGGGGATTCCCCTCCATATGATTGTCGTCTGTCCCACAGAGAAGGATTAACCACTGGTGCTGACCCCAAATGATGGTTATGCATGGGCAAACCTGGGTTTAACATATGAGATGGTGCTCTAGGAAGTCCATGAACCCACGTTGGGGGATGGACTGCAGAAATGGGATGAGCTGAAGAAAGTCCATTGACAAATGATGGTGAGTTTGGCCATATCATTCCGGGAGGCTGAGGGTGATAGGAGTTGTTCCATGCATAATGATGTCCAGGAATAGGGCAGTTAACATTGCCGGCAGAGCCAAAAACTGAGGAAGAGAGCAAAAACAGAGGATCAAGATAAGAAAAGATATCAAACTGGAGAAAATTAAATAAGTGCGTAGTTTGTTAATCGTTCACTTACCACCTTCATTTAGTTCAAATGAGTGCCCGTTGGAGCTTACTCTTGGGAAGTGCCTGTTATCAATTCTTTCTGTTGGTCTGGCACTGATAGATACATTGCCCGGTGAACTGCAGTTGACTGAATTAGTTAAACCATCATGATACTCTGGAAGTGAATGAGGATGGGAAGCTGGCGAGCCATGGATGTCAAATTTCAGCGAGCCTGGTGAATGGACAGACTCAACAAAGCCAGACTGATTCCCAACTGATTCAGCTCTCAGAACAGAAGGTAAGCTGTTAGGAACACTAGAAGAGACCCCATAGCGGAATGCATTTTCAAGGGACGCAGCTTGTGCTGCAGCGTGTACAGCCATGATACTTCCATTATCTGTGCAACTGGATGTAACTGATCCATGTGGAACTGGTCCTGTTAATGCCTCTTTATGAGACCAAACAAAGAGAATCTGTGCTTCTAAACTAGATTCGACGAGGGTTTTTTAGACAAATACTTTACCAGAAAATCCAGTGATAGAGTCAGAAGGGCTAGTCTGCTGCAGATATAGGCCACATTCATCTTGCTCTAACAAATCTGGAGATAACTGTAGCCCCAAGCTGCAGTGAAAAAAATAATTACCAGATTAAAAGAGATTAGTAATTTTCAAACACGGCTTGAGTAAAAAAACGCGGAAAATAAATTCAAGCAATGAAGGCAAAGTAATTGTTCTAGGACAATACCTCAGTCTTGCACCTCCAGGACGGCTTGGCTCAAGCTTAATTTGATTCCCGGCAATATCACTCTTGTTTAAGGCATTAAGAGCAGCGTCTGCAGCTCTAATGTCATAAAATTCAATAAATTTGTTATGACTTCTGTTTGGGGTTTCACAGATCTGCAATCCAGGTTCAAGAATGACAATGCATTAGAGCTTATGCTTTTGACATGCACAACTACAAGAAACGGCATGAAATACTCACCTCCTTGATTTCTCCATAGACACCAAAAACCTGGTGTAATTCATCATTTGAAACAGAAGAATCCAGGTTGAATACAACAAGAGTTCCCTGATTAACATCTTTCTCAGAAGGGTTGTCCTGACAAGAGATAACCCAAATAAAGCGATGTATAGACTACCAATGTAAATCCAACCGTATAACAATAATCATGAAAAATACTGACCCTCTCAAAGCAACCACATGCCCGGTAAAATAACAAAGTTATATTGATATCTAGAGGGATAACATCGTGGGTACTCACCTTTGGAATTGAGTAATGTATGTCAAGCTTGCGGCGCCTCAATGGTTTATTCTGCAGTGATTTCATCGCATTACGAGCTGCTCTAATGTCATAATAGGATATCATAACAAAACCGCGATGCTTGCAGGCTGTATAAAGAGTGCGAATATCTCCATATTGCTGCATATTCGAGTTATCAAAACTTCAGTACTCAATGGCCAAAGAACATGTAATGCTGAAAATGAATACAAATCCCACAACTAAGATGTCTAGCATACCTCAAACAGGGTTCTCAACTCAGAATCTTCAATGTTACTGTTTATATTTCTCACAAACAACGTCCGGGAAGGGTGTTCACCATAACGGTGTTCTCCCACTACTGAACCATTGCACGACAGACCATTAGAAACTTCTCCAGCATACTCAGAGTCCTTTAATCCAGTTGCCAAACCGTCATCTCCCAAATCCATCCCTCCAACACTGCTAAAAAGGTCCAACTCCTCCATATTATCCCTAGCACTCAGTTGGACCGAATAGTCAAGCCCATCGGTAACTCCAGAAAGCAACTCGTCATCATTTGGGAGAAGATTTCCGATGGTTTGGGCCTCAATTTCTTCAAGGGATTCAAAAGCTTCCTCTTCATCATAGTGGGAGGCAACAGTATCAACAGAATGGCCATATAGTGTATTGTTCGACGATAATCTTACTGCATCAGAAGATTTTCATTTTCAACAAAAATCACATAGAAAATAAGCAACAAAACTGAATCAATCAAAGAAACTACAGCCTAGAACAGAGTGGATATCAGCAGAATGGCCATATTGTTTGACAATAATCTCACTGCATCAGAAATTCAACAAAAAATCATGTAGCAAATATGCCATGAAACTGAAGCTACCAAAACAACTATAGCAAAGAACACATTAGTCACTAAGAAATTTGAATAAGACTTCATTTAAGGTTCAAGCACATTAGCTGGCATTGGAAACAGAACTGCACACAAGGAATACTGAAGTCAGAAGGCTTACACTCCCTACTAAATAGCTCCGACGATGAACTTGAAAAAAGGCTACTGTCATACTGAGCTCCCATCATATTGACTTTACCACCTTCTCCAAAATAAGATGCTGTCTCAACATTTACATTAGATCTTGCTCCTGAATCATGGTTCATGGTTCTCGACAAATTCAAGGAATGACTTAAGGCTCTCTCTGCTCCCACTGCCTGTCTATTGAAGCCGGGGTGCACTTTCTGGTCTTGCATTATGAAAAATTCGGGATGGTCCAGAGAATTCACTGTCTGACACTTCTCCAGAGATGATGACGCGAGTGACTTCTTGCTGGCTGTTCACAAGATTAGAAGCAAAACTCAATTGTCAGAATGAAAAGGCATAACAAATACACTTCTTTTTTCCAGGAACAAAAGGGGGCTGAAAGCTCTAATTCATACATTTGTTATTAATTCAGGAATTACTATGTAATTACTCATGAATTATCCCAATAGAACTTGAGTTATTAGTTGTGACCGAACTTAGCATTGTGGGCGCACTCTGTGACACCCTATTTAATTATAGGCTATTAGGCATGAACATGAAATTTTTTAAATGCGTTAGCAAGAGTGAAAACATGGACTCTTCTAATCCATAATATTAGATTCGTGGGAGAAAGATGTTTCCAAAGAGGCAAAAGGTTATGAAATTAATATTATCCACACCCAGAATCTCTGATGGAATTCACTCAGCATTGTAGATCTTCAACTAACTAGCTCAATAGCAAATTGTTACTGCAACCATCCTCTCATTTATTCCTCCACTCCTTATCTTTATCACTGTAATCATACATTTCGTCATGTGGATCGACACCATCAGGTCGTGCTCATCACCACTCCTATCGCCTACTCGAAATTCGGAACTATTTCACTTGACAATAAAACATACCCTCACATTAAAATCCCTCTCAACACCACATATCCATATCCTCCATCTCTTTTCAGGGAAGGTAAGAATAACTTCTGAAAAACTCAAGGTAGATCCAGTTACTGGATAGGTACCTAAGATGATTACTAGAGCTGAAGGCACAAAATTACTTTCAGTATGAACACAAGTGGAAAATTCTGTACTGAAATGGTAATAAAAAGCGGTAACGGAAACTTCTTGACAGGTTATCACTGTCAGGTAATTTGTCACAGCTGTGGATTAATTGCGATGACATCTTAGACTCTTAGTTCAACAATATATGGTAGTTAGTGGTTACCAAAAACAAAATATTCTCACAATTAATCATTAACAGCCTCTAACTGAAGGGTTTCTAATGAATGGTTTAGCAACAAGTTTGATAAGAATTAAAGGCAAGACTGCAGACGTATGCAAGTTGTGGGCCAAAATGGTAAGGCAGCAGTTATAGATTGATGGTACTGACCTTGATTATCAGGCAAGTTATCTGACTTCCAAAACCCACCCTGCCTCTGCCAAAGTTTTCAATACATAGAATAAATCAGACTAGAACTAAACAGAAAAAACGAATTAATAAAACCTCGTTAATATGATAAAACTGCGAAATCACTCAATTTTACTGCAGATAGGAACAGAAGGATGCACAATAAAAACGAATTAATAAAACCTCGTTAATATGACAAAACTGCGAATTAACTCAATTTTACTGCAGATAGGAACAGAAGGATGCACAATTGTTGATTCCTTACGTCATCGGCGAAGAACGACGGGGAGGACAAACCCTTGAGGTCCATTATCTCAGATGGCATGACGAAAATTATACTGCACAAACCAAAAATATTTCAAAAAAAATAAAAATAAAAATAAAAAGAAGCTGCATCTCCAGCAGCCACGTCTAGATACCTATTCAGAATTCTCCTTCCAGCATTTAAAAAAAATTGTGGCACGCCAAAAATCACAACAAACTTTGACAATTTCGATTACGCTTCTCCGAATTACGGGTTTGGGTGAATTTATGAACTGGAATTCAAAGGGAAAACAATCTACAAGTGGAATGAGCTAAAGATCTCGAACAAATGCAGCTCAATTATGACGAATTCAGAGAAATTCAAACCGCATTTAATAAAAAGAAGGATAGAAATGCAATTCTATCGTAAATACCGAATCCAAAACAATCACACAATTCATTAAGTACCAAATCCGCAAGCAATTCACACGAAGATCAGCGAGATCACGAACAACAATAATTACACAACAAGAAAAAAGGAAAATTAAATCACTCAGGCGAAAATTGAAGGCGGAATTCAGCTCACCTGTGAAGCTGCAGATTGCGAAATCAAAGTCCGAGCTGCTCAGCTGCCGACAACACCAATCAAACGACGAACAGCCGAACTCGGACGTTGAAATCGCAATTGGAGTCCGGACCAGACAGAGGAACACAGAGAGAGAAAGCCAGAGATAGAAGGAGGAGAGAACGAGAGGGGAATTTAAAACGAGGATGCAGAGGAGGAGGAGGGAGAGACGAGGAGGATATAAAAAAAGGAATAAATTACGGCATAAGGCAAGGGGATTGGAGAAGGGATCATCTAGGCATCTGTGCCGTGTAAGATGCTCTTAAGCTTCTTTGATGCTCTTTTTCCCTGCATTGCACGTTAACCATTTTTTTTCCTTCCTGTCTTTATGCCTTGTTCATTCTCTTTGCTGCACGTTTTCTCCTCCCTCTCCTGCTCTTTCAGCTCCGCCGGTCATCGGAATCTATGGAATTCTCCGACGAGATGCGGAGCCCTCTCGCCAGAGAGAAAGCGAAAGAGAGGGTTTTTGAGTTTTTGAGTTTTTTTTTTTTTTTTTTTGGTTTAGTGGATTCTTCTGTTTTCTTCAGGGCAAACAGAAGAGAAATAGAAAACCGGACAGACTTGGACCAGGCTCCTAAAAACACGAGAGAGAAACGAGGGGGAGGTGGCCGTTAAAACTGTTTAACGGCGTTATACCCCTATCCGTTGTGTGGTATCAGTAAAGGACGGGGCCTTGCGGGCTTTGTAACTCTCTCTCTGTCGATGCCACGCTGGCAAAGTGGGGAGAGAGATTGATTTTTAGAACATCTGCAAAAGAGTTGTTAAAACTGCTGTATATATATATAACAATAAAAAATGATAGTAAAATTTTTTGTAACCAAGTGTAGAGCTGAATCAATTGAAGACAAAGTTCTTTGACGTCATTTTTGACACTACTATCAAAATAATTTAATCATTTTTTTAATAGGTCTGATGCAATTCATAATAAACGTTGTTGTGTGTATGAAGTATTTGATTAATTGTTTTAATAATTAGACCTCACAAAGAGATGAAAAAATTTACAAAATGACATTCTTATTTAGCATATCTGGTGGGAGCAAAAAATTGTACACACTGTCAAATTGCCATATAAATTATTAAAAATCATTTTGATGTTTTATATTTGATATCTCCTTTAGAGATGTCTGAAATGATGAAATGCTAATCCGTTTTGAGATTGACTTTGTTGAAACGGTTATTATTTTTCAAGTAATTTGTTGAGGGGGACAAACTGGCTAAGGGGTTTTGTGTCTAAGTTATGCAAGGACACGTGATCCGGCCAGACTCTAGACTTTTTATTCGGGGTGAGCAATTTAGAAGGGGAATTAATTATGACATTGTTTATGTGTCATAGCATTGTATTATTAGTTAAAAACGCTACAATGATAATATAAATGTTACATGCCAATCTTTTTCTAAACCATGACACATCGAAATACTATGACACATAAAAATACTTGATGAATATAACATTTGGTGTATACTAAATAAACTATATTGAGAAGCTTTCGTTGAGCATCTGGTGGGCACATGCCAATAGATGTCAACTATTACTGTGATTTTTATAGGCTTATTGAGGACAACTGCATGAAAATGTCAAGTATTATTGAACACTGCCAAAGCTTTCAACAAAGGTTCATCAAGCCCTTAGTCACACAATAAAGTCACACACAATAGAGAAAGCGAAGACAAATGAATGATATAAGAAAATAGACGAGTAAGGAGGAGGAAGATGTTCTAATTCAGTTTATTTTTACCCTATTGAGTTTGCCCTAGTTGTTTATAAGGATAAACACAAATACACAAACAAATATACATAGGGTTATGAAGTTGTTAGGGTCATGGAAAACCAACGATTGCATTATGGCCCTGCTACTATTATAACATTTTAATACTTTTCAACTAATTGAGTGGTAATGGAGAGTAAGGCGATGGGTTAAGACTATGATAGGTTAAGGTTTGAATCTCCCAATAAATAGTACGGGTTATCGTTTTTTTTGTTAGTGATGTGAGTAAATTTCAGAATTAGTTCATGAACTTTCACCGTAAATTTGATTTGGTCAATTGGACTCAAGATTCGTAAACTTGGATATGAAAAACATGGCCTATAACGAAATTTACAATTACTAAATTTTGCTTTGGCGATTGAACACATATTTAAAATTGGATATGAAAAACTCACATGTGATATTTATCATACTAACATAATCTTTGTTAAAAGTTAACATTAACCTAAAACAATAATGCCAGTTATGTAAGTTTAAAGAACCATTCAAAACTTATCTCTATTAATTTCATGTTGTCATAAGTATTGATCAACTCATGAATTGAAGGAAAAACGTCACAAATATAAATAGGTGTATCCGTATGTGGTCCATTGCATCCACTTCTGGTTGCGTTTGGTAGCAAACGGAAACGGGAAACGGGAAACACTCCTTCCCTCGCCTGGAGATGCGTGCGCGGTTTAAACCGTGACCGTCATGGGGAAAAACTGATCTCCTACAACATGAAACACGCTGTTATTTCCGGTTTTGTGGACGAGAAATGTACTTTACGATTTAACGGACACGCGTCCAGCTGCTACTGGCTGTATCTTCTTTTTTTTTTAGTACATCGAGAGGAGTTTAACTAAGTCATGAGCAGTCTAATCTTACTTTCAAATGAAGAAGGATATCATTAGACCGTAGTACTGTACTTGTTTTCTTTGCGCAAAATAAAATTAGGATTCACTTTACCTGATAAAATGGCGGCAGACATGATGGCATTGGCAGTTAAGTGGACGGAGTATGATTATCTCCCCTCTTATTCTCATCCCCTTCCCTCCTCTCCTCTCCAAAAATGTTTTTTGTCTTTTTTTGATTATTAAAAAATTAACACAAAACGTTGACGTGATTTAACCGTAACCATTCAAATAGGAGGGGGTGAAGACTATAAGGAGAGAGAACCATACTCCTTATAAAACAAACAGAAAACGTGACCCCTCTGCTCTGATGGACGCGTGCCCACATATGCGTTTGCCTATCATTTCGTTGATGGGAAATTACTAAAGAGACCCTGAAGAAAGTATAATTAGCATGCGATGTAGTTATCGTGACGTCTTCAATGTAGGATTAGGAAGGACTTTCCCCGTGGGATGAGCATTCCAGAGAGAGAATCTTCAGTTGCAGTGGCACTCTCATGATCAAGCAGGGCTTTCTATGTGGGATTAACATGCCATGTAGTTATCGTGACTTCTTCAATTAGTGATATATTAATGAGTACTTTGATTGAATTAGTGATATATAAATTCATACTAATATACATACAATACTGATATATACATCACTTACAACATAGATTAGTTTAACGCAATTAAACTTATGATGGAGGTTGAAGAAAAAATTAAAATACGAATTAGGAGCAGTAAAAAGAATGAACAATATTTAACTCTAAAATTGGTACCAAAATATATTTTCTTTAATTATTAGTTAATACCAAAGTAAAGTGGAACGTCTCGTTTAACAAAAGGCATCAAATTATAAACTCTATTTAAAAATCATAAACAAAAACCAAGAATCTTTATGCTCGTCGGAAAAGCACAAGAAAAATAAATTTAGATGAATACATATTTGTGAGTTGGTAAATTTTTTTGATTGTATGAGATAGAGTCAGTTGCTCTAAGTTGGGTCAGTGGACCAAAGAAGTATAGTTTCCTCTTTATGTTATAATTCCCATTTAAATTCTCATATTTATAAATTACAATAGTATCTCAAATTGTAAGAACAAAACATGTCAACAACAACAAAAAGACTTAAAAATCTTGATCAAGAGTAAGGATTTATTGGATGATTGTTGTTCATAACCCAATCTAACGATTAAAATTTTTATTTATTTTATATGGTTGTTGGTATAATAACAAATTTCTTAAATGAATGTTTGAAAGCCAATATAATATACAGTTCATCACCTTTGAATGATTGAAAGATATATGCATTTTTTTCTCACATTAATTCTCGGATGTAGAGTTTATCATGGGAGCTTCACATAATTAAACTTTTTTTTACGACATAATTAACCAATTAAAATATCATTTAATATTGACCCATTTAGATCGATGGTTTTAATTTAGACGTTAATCAAGTCCCATGCATTGTCTTTAATTAATTTGTATTTTAAAATGGCAATCCTTGGTTCTCCTGCACAGAGGTGTATATTTTACTTTACAATCAATGATATTACATGATAATTATCTAATAAATAATGTATTTGAATGATTGAATACAGAACAATTATCTATATGTTATCATGGTGTCGGAACCATCGTGTCACCAAGACACAATATATTGATTCCAAGAGAGTTTCACTCTTCAGAAATGACCAATATAATGTCTGCACCACTGTATTAATTCCAAGAGAGTTTCACTCTTCAAAAAGGACCAGTGAAAACTAAAAATAAATGATATAATTTATGTATAACATAAATGGCACAGTTAATAGGTCATAACTATTCAACAGAGCTGTGCGAATGAGCAGAAGAAAGAAAGAGTTGAGAGAGAGAGAGTTTAGAGAGCGGGAGAGGAAGTAAAGCTTTTGATTTCTTGTATTGAATTCTAACAGACTCTTACACTATGGTTATATACTAACCATTGTTACCACTACAAATGTCTATGTTGCCCTTCAACTAACTACAATCACAACTAACTCAAACCATTACATATTGACAAGTGTCATCATCTTAGCATATCTATTACTCCCCCCTCAAACTTAGCTAGTTGATCCTAGACTAAGTTTGTGACAGTGTCGAATGAAAACTGGGCTGTGAAGTCCCTTAGTAAAAACATCTGCCACTTGTTCTTTAGTTGAAATGTATTGAACTTTCAAATCACCCTTTTGAACTTTCTCTCGGACAAAGTGATAATCTGTGTCAAGATGTTTTATCCGAGAATGAAACACAAGATTCGAAGTCAATGCTAAGGCAGAAAGGTTATCACAATGCAGACATGGAGGTTCTGATATAAGTTGATGAATGTCTTTTAGTAATGACCTTATCCAATACACATCTGTAGCACAATGTGTAAGAGCTTTGTATTCTGCTTCTGTTGAGCTCCTAGAAATAGTGGTTTGCTTCTTTGATTGCCACGAAATCGGATTAGAACCTAGGAATACCACAAAGTCAGTTATTGACCTTCTTGTGTTAACATCTGCAGCCCAATCTGAATCTGAATAAGCTGAAATGTTGAACTCAGAAGACCTAGTATACCTCAAACCACATGTCAAAGTTCCCTATAAGTATCGCAGTATTCGTTTGACCAAATGATAATGAATGTCTGTAGGATTCGTCATAAAGTGACACACCATATTAACCGAATGTGCAATGTCAAGTCTAGTAAACGTGAGATATTGTATAGCTCCTACAATACTCTTGTAATGAGTTGAATCTACAAAGGGTGTGTTTTCATCTACAAGCAACTGAGTATGTGGCTGAGCTAGTGTAGACGTAGGTTTGCAAGTCTCCATTCCTGCTTTCTTGAGATGAGTTCTTTTACATACTTCGATTGGTTAATAAACAAAGAACCATATGTTTCATATTGATTTTGTAGTCCCAAAAAATATATGAGTTGTCCCATATCCTTGAGATCGAATACTTCAGCAAGACTTGTAATTATGGACTGAACTTTTACAGAATTGGACCCAGTTAGGATAATATCATCCACATATAACAATAGCAATATAATATCACCATTGTCAACTTTAATAAACAAACTGGAATCAGACATTGATGTAGTAAACCCAAGTGCAGGTAGGAAACTAGTAAACTTCGAATTCCAAGCTCTGGGAGCTTGTTTAAGGCCATATAGGGATTTAACAAGTCTGCAAACATAATTTGGGTACTTTGGATCTACAAAACCTTGTGGCTGCTTCATATACACCTCTTCTTCAAGATCACCATGCAAAAATGCATTTTTGACATCTAATTGCGTAAGATTCCACCCATATTGAGCTGCTAGTGCCAAGATTAACCTCACAGTTGCATGTCTCACCCCATGACTGAATGTTTCTGAGAAATCCAACCATTGCTCTTGACTGAACCCTTAAGCAACCAGTCTTGCTTTGTATCTTGACACCGTACCATCAGGATTCTTCTTAACTTTGTACACCCATTTACTCCCAATAACTGCCCTATCACATGGTGAAGGTACCAGTCTCCAAGTTCCTTGTGCCTTCAAGGAATCTAACTCATCTTGCATAGCATGTTGCCACTGTTTAATCCTTGAAGCAATTCTATAACTTTTTGGTTCCTTAATCTTATGAACATCAGCCAAAAAAGAAAAACCATTGATCTGACATAGAGGTTCTGTAGTATCCGTGATATCTATCAACTGTAAAGAATGCAACTCTAGTAATGTAGCAAGTAGTGCTACATAATTTTTTCTTGATATAGCACATTTATGTAGTCTTGTTTGTATACCAGTAGGTGTAGTGACATTATGAGATGGATCCACAGCACTATGAGAGCCACTATGTATGGAAGAACATGGAGATATAGGAAGTAAGACCTGAAGTTGAGATGGATCCATAACAGGAAGCAAGGGAGATGTATCAATGTCTTGAGAAAGAGTATGGCCTGAAGAAGTCTGTTCTGCAGTTGTACTTTGATCTCTCATGGTAGAATCCTTATTATTACCAAGAGATGAAGAACTGCTACTGAATTCATTCACTGAGTGAGTTGAACTTGTCCGTGAGTCAATGTGAATATCTTCATTCACAGTATGATTAGAAATAGGAACTGGAATAAACACAGTGGATGGTGTTGTTAAACTTAACAAAGACTGTCTCACTATTTTATCACACTGTTTCAGAAGAAATGGAAAGACATTTTCATCGAAAAACACATGTCTTGATATAATACACTTTCTAGTACTCATATTGTAACAAATAACACCTTTATACCCCATAGAGTATCCCAGAAATACACATCTTTCAGTTCTCACCTGCAATTTATTTGAATTATATGGTCGAAGCCAAGGATAAACTGCACTACCAAAAATCTTTAATGCAGTTACATCTGGAAATTTGTCATACAGCAACTTGTATGGAGAATTCATTGATAAAAACTGACACGGCATTCTATTGATCAAGAACACAAAATGAGCACAAGCTAAATACCAGAATTCAGGAGATAACCCAGCAATTGTCAACAATGTGATAGTTGTCTCAATAATATGTTTGTGTTTCTTCTCAACAATTACATTCTGCTGAGGGGTGTAGGGACAAGAGATCATTTGTTGTATTCCTTTAGATTTCAGAAAACCAGTAAAGGAGTTGCTTGTATACTCTCCTCCACCATCACTCTGAAAACATTTGATTCTTATGCCAAACTGAGTGACTATCATATTATAAAATTGTAAAAAAATTGTAAGCACATCAGACTTGTTGCACAGAGGATATATCCAAACAAATCTTGTATATTCATCCATAAATGTTACATAATATTTGTACCCTTATAGAGATTTTACAAGTGATGGACCCCAAACATCTGAATGTATTTTTCAAAAAAGAATCAAACAATGAGTAACTCTAGAAGGAAATAGAATTCTGGACATTTTCCCTTTCAAACAAGGAGTACAGACGCTATGATTCTTATCTATGGACACTTTTACATTTGATTGTTTTAACATTCTAGACATTACTTCATGTGATGGATGCCTCAACCTTTGATGCCACACATTTGACTTGACTAGCTGACCAAGAAAAGCACCTGAATTCTGATAAACTGAATGCAATCCCTGAGATTGATGAACAACTGGTATATGAAACAATTCTTGTGGCCTATTCTTTCCTTGATACAATATCTCTCTTATCTTCTTGTCCTGCACAAAGAATCGAGTTTCATCACAAATGAACCAGCTTGCATTATCAGCACACAATTGTTTAACAGATAGCAGACTCTTAGCAATTTTAGGCACATGTAATACATTCTTTAAAACAAGAGAATGAGAATTTGTGTTAAGAGATGTGTAGCCAATATTTTTGATTGACAATTTAGAGCCATTGCCAATAATAATCTTGTTAGAACCTTCAAATGGTTGCACTTGAGTTAATGAATTGATATCTGCAGTCATATGGTGAGATGCACCAGTATCCACAATCCAGGAATCATTTAGATGAGTTTGTGGTGTTTGATGTGCTACCATGGCATTTAGAGAATGAGGTGGTGGTTGTCCTTGGTAGGAGTAATTGCCCATGTGAAAACACTCCAGAGCTGAGTGCCCCCGTCTTCCACATATCTAACATTCCAGCAAAAAACCCTGAGAAGAAGATCCATTGTTCCTTTGAAAACAATTGACTGCTATATGACCTATTTTGTTGCAAATATGACACTCAATAACAACATTAGTTCTATTCTGAGTGTTGCTAGACCAAGTACTACCATTACTGCCCTTAAATCCTCCAGTATTAAACCATTTTCCTTTGTAGCCACAAGTATTTCTAAAATTGTTATTTTCCATGTGTGTAGACCCATTTGTAGGAAATCTCTAACCAGAATTATTGTTATTTCCCCTAACAAAACCATAACCATATGGCATTTGATTAAAAAAAGAAACATAAGCTTCAGGAGGAAATGGCATTTGAACTTGAGGCATTGGAACCTGAGGCATTTAAACTTGAGACATTGGAGCCGGCGCAAAATTATAGTTATAAGCAACAAGAGTAATAACCCTTGCAGTCACAGAAGGAATATGACTGTGCCCTTGAGGATTTGAAGATGAACCAGAAGATCCAGAGGAAATATTTGTAGAACTAGAACCTTGACCATAAAGAACAGACACATTCTATGGAAACAAAGACAATTCCCCTTCAAGTTCCTTCTCAGCCCCAAAAGGTTGAGCTCGAAATTCTTTCAGAGTAATTGATGATTCTCTTGCTAGAAGACCAGTCCTAATAATAGCATACTCTTTTGGTAAACCAGCTATCATTACATCATTGTCCGATACAAACTCCCTTGCAGCATTGAGTTGTTCTCTTATACTTTTCAACTTCAACAAATACTTGTCTATAAAATCAGACCCTTTTTGAATAGTATGGAGCTCTATCTTTATATGATTCACCCTTGACTTAGACACAGACGCATACCTATCAACCAGATTAGACCAAGCTTCACTTGCAGTTCTACAACCAAGCACATATTCCATAGCTTCATCAGAAAACGTTGCTAACAGCAAGCTAAGTAAAGCCATATCAGTCGATTCCTAATCAAGAAAAACTTGTGTTACTTCTTTAGTTACCCCATTTTTTGTATTGATTTCATATCTCGATGGACACACAGTAGTACCATCAAAATGACCAAATAGCTTGTAACCTTTCAAAACAGCCATAAACTGAAATGCTCACTTCGAGAAATTATCATCTTTCAATTTTATTGTAACCATACCCAACAAATTCTCCACCTTGACTTCTGAACTAGACATTCTCACCAATCTTCTAAAGAAACTACTCCAAGATTGTACTGTAATTATAACAACATTGTCCCTCAACACACTAGAATATCAATTTCAAGAAAGACTGAAACTTTCTTAATCTTCAAGAAAGAATGAAACTTTCTTGACAGTACTGCAGTCTGAATTCAACAAAAACTCCTAATTCATTCAATTATTCAACACACAAAGATAACAACTTCAAGAAAGAATGACACTTTCTTATCTTAACAAAACTGCAGTCTGAATTCACAAAATCACAAAACTCTGAACAAATTTTTAAATCATTCAACTATTCGCAGAAATCAACTATTTACATAAAGCACACATCTCCAGATTCAACCACAAATTGCATACACCAATTACCCAAGATGCAACAAAACCCATACCAAACTACGAACAAACAACTGAATTACAGAATATGAAAGAAACAATATCACCTATGGCAATGATCTCAAAGGCCTTCAAGAACTTAGATAATTTCGAAAAAAATTTCACAGACAAGCCCCACAACTTCTTCACAAAACCCAAACGAGAATCGACCTTCGAATGCAGTAATTGTGAACAGAAAACCGTAGAGGGTGAATTATCAGAATAGCAGAAGAACCATCAGAGTAGCGGACGCACGCTAAGGATCGAAATGGTGATGAACCGTTCCAGCGATGATACCATCATAACTATTCAACAGAGTTGTGCGAATGAGCAGAAGAAAGAAAGAGTTGAGAGAGAGAGAGAGAGAGAAAGAGAGTTTAGAGAGAGAGAGGAAGTAAAACTTTTGATTTCTTGTATTGAATTGTAACAGACTCTTACACTATGGTTATATACTATTGTTACCACTGCAAATGTTTATGTTGCCCTTCAACTAACTACAATCACAACTAACTCAAATCATTACGTATTGACAAGTGTCATCATCATAGCATATCTATTAATAGGTACCTCGTGGACCATGCATGGTGTATCATACTATCAACATCAAATGGTACCTCCTAGACCTTGCATGGTTTATCATAAATTGGAGGCTATTAATGCATGCATCTCTGTGTTCAGTTGATTTGTAATTTCCAGGGGATGCATGGAAGTTTAAAGGGGAACAGCCGAACATGATGTGTATTAAAACCAAAACTAGTTCGGCAAATATTAGCTAAATATGTGAGGCATCTAACTTCCATGCATCCTCTTTAATATTGGTTCAGAAATAACAGTTGAAACATCTTTGCAAAAATTTTAGCTAAATCGAAAATATATGAGACATTTAGTTGAGTTCAAATAAATTGATGAACACTATATTCTAAGAAACATGTGCAAATGGTTTCAGATTGAATTGAATTTTTGCAAAGATAATATAAAAATCGAGACTTACAAAATAGACAATTCAGATCATTAAAGTTCAGTGTGGAGTGAATCTCATTCCTAATCCCCATTTTTTTCAAAGGTGGACCCTCCCCCATAAAGGGCATATATATATATATATATATATATATATATATATATATATATATATGCATCATGCGTCCTCACGATAACGTGAAGCAGTATAGTGATGTTGTCTTGTAAATGGATATGTACAGTTGTAGGTACATAACTGATGACCACAACTTTGTTACACAAGATCAGCATGAGTACTTCCTCATTTGTATGTATGTGGTCCTCTTGATTCAGTCATAGACTTGATCAGCCGTTCAGCTCACGACTCAGACGCACGTATGCCTACACTAGTACGCTTCACCACGGTTCTGGTTTTTTTATGGTTTGCAATTGCATGGTGCAAGGTGGTGCACCTATATATGCTTGTTGCTCCCCATTGTTGTGAGCACAAATAATGAAATTCCACTTATATATATCTGTCACACTCTGACTCTGAAATACATCAAAGAGCAACAAGTGACAAAAAAGTGTAGCGTTATACATTGAGTCAAATGAAACCCACTACACACATTTAACTCTAATTTACAGGGGAACTAGGCTTTCAAACCCTATTCTCTGAGCACATGCCGCTACACAACTTGAAATTCATCGCCTCTAACTGCTATATAATGTAACTATCCAAAAGCAACCCTACACCGTGAAATGGTGTACCGGCTTCGGGTCTCTTTCTCCAAAGTAAATTAAAAGGTACCAAGTCAGTACCAGATAAACACGACAGCAGTTCTTCTTGCTGGTGGACTGGCCAACATCTACAAAGCTAGCTATCTCTGGTGAGCTAGGTCGTGGTATATAAGTTTCGTGATCTTAGTTTGCTGTCCACTACACATATATAATACATTGACAGCTTAACTGCAATATATTCATGCATGTAAGTTGTAACTCGATCTTTCTTTTTCTTGGTTTTTTGGGGTAGCAGGTGGCTGCTGGCTGGTTAACGTGCGTACGCATGCAGCTGCACACAAGTCATGACTTTCAAGCAGGAAAGGACAAGGGCAACCACGTTTGATGAAGGACGCTGCATTGCTCAACAGTTCCGGTCACTCCTTGGCTTTCCATGTGCATAAAATTGTCATTATCCTTATAATTAGCTAAAAGCACTCACGTACTAGTGCTACAAGCGAATTAGGCGTCAAATTAAGCTAAAACAATCTGAAGGGTACAAACCCTAATCTCTGAGCACACTGCACCCAATACCGCTACACAACTAATTCATCGCTTCTAACTGCTATGTAACTAGCAAAAGCAACCCTACACCATGAAATGGTGTACCGGCTTCGGGTCTCTCTCTCTCTCCAAAGTAAAAAAAGGTACCAAGTCAGTACCAAATAAACACGACAGCAGTTCCTTTCTTGCTGGTGCAGTGGCCAGCATCTACAAAGCTAGCTATCTCAGATGAGCTTAGTTTGCTGTCCGCTACACATATATAATTTATTGATAGCTTAATCGCAATATATTCATCCATGTGAGTTTGTAACTCGATCTTTCTTTCTTGATTTCTTGGGTAGCAGGTGGCTGCTGGCGGGTTAACATACGTACGCGTGCAGCTGCACACAAGTCATGACTTTTAATTAAGGAGGAAAGGATAAGGACTTCTCAACAGTTCCGATCACTCCTTCGCTTTCCATGTGAATAAAATTGTCATCATCCTTATAATTACCCAAATGCACTCACGTACTAGTGCTACACAAAGGCTCCATTCAAATATGTTGTTTTTTCATTCCACTCTTAAGAGTACTATGAAGCAAAACCTAGTTAGGTTTAAGAGGATATATCGAACGTACTATTTTTGGGATATATGTGTCATTTGCCATCTTAATTGGATGTTAGAGTAGAATTAATTAAATCGGAATTCTCTCGTATTTATAGAAATGTACTATTCTATTTGTATTTAATTTAGAATTCCTTCCACACATTGATTTTGTCAAAGCCTATATATATTGTAGCAAGTGTACATTATTAATTTAACGAGTCATATTTCTACATTAGATTATTGTGATGGCGATTCCAAACACTTTACAAAAACTTAGATAGGGACAGCCAACTATGTCATTCATAAAACACTTCTTACGAAAATATGAGAATTCTTATAATTTTGTCCAACCGAACTCTATACTAGTCACACACGATATGAGAGTTGTTCTTATATGATAGCCTTATTAAAGTTTTTTTCAAACTCATATATATGAGTTACATTTTTCGGCGTCATGAGAAGGGTAGGTTGACTGTACAAGAGTGGGAAGTTAAAGCTTAAAAATGGGTTGGAGATGGAGATTTGAATTTTTTTTTTTTTTTGTGTAGTGGCCAATACATGTTTTGAATGTCATTGGATTTTTTTTTTCCTTTTCACATATAAATTCGTGGACAGTAACCTTTTTCACATAAATATGTGGATTACTTTCCCTTCTTTCGTTATTACTTTAGAAAAATTAATGAAAAGAGCTTGAAAAATTTTCGTTTTAATAAAAAATCATGTTATAAGTTTTGTTTAATGATTAGTACAATGCCCATATTAAAGCAGTCCAACTAAAAATAGGTCAACTATAATAAATTATGATTTGTCGATTTTATCCCTAACTTTTGTAGGTTGAGTTTCAGATTTTCGTCGTTAATGGAGTTCATCGTTGTTTTGCAGACATTCTTCTTTTTCTTTGAAACAAAAATATAGATCATCATGCTATTTAATTTATATTTTGTATTATTTCGTTGAAATGTGATCGTCATTATTATTCAGTGTATTTGAGGTAATGTTTTTCAATTTTTCTTCGTCAGTGGAGTTCATCATTTGTTTCTCCATAAAATAAATTTGAGATCTGCCTGCTATTCAATAATAACAACGGGTCACTGTTTCTGGACTGTAAAAATAAACTGTTTCTGGATTTTAAGTAACATTGTTTCTGGAATCTAAGTCATTGTTTCTAGAATCTAAGTCACTGTTTCCAGAGACTGTTAGTTTTTCCAGATACAGTTTTAGTTTTTCCAGAGACAATATTTTTCCAAAGACAATGTTAGTTTTTCCAGAGACAGTGCTAGTTTTTCCAGAGACAGTGCTAGTTTTTCCAGAGACGGTGTTAGGTTTTTCCAGAGACAGTGTTAATTTTTCCAGAGACAGTGTTAGTTTTTCCAGAGACAGTGTTAATTTTTCCAGAGACAGTGTTAGTTTTTTCAAAGACAGTGTTAGTTTTTGTAGAGACAGTGTTAGTTTTCCAGAAACAGTTACAGATTCAAAACATAACGGTTCGCATTGTTTTATAAAAAAAGTGGCAAAAAAATCATACTATTTCCTAGAAATGTTTAACATTAACAGTGTTATGAAAGTTGAACGTCATGGTTAAAGTCACTTTTCTCTCTCTTTCTCGTCAGCTTTTTCTATTTTCTTTTTCTTTTCCAGATTTTGTAATTGGGGAAGGTGGTTCTATCAGGTGGAGATATATTTTTCTTTCTAGTTTTATGGAGAAATGGGTGCAAGGAATTGGAATTTTTGGTTTTTTTCCAGTTCCATGGAAAATGGATTCAGTTTGAGTGTCCTCCTCCTTGATTCAATTGCACAGCTCTTTTCTTGTTCATTTCTTTTTAATTGTACTTTTGGAGATTAAATTTAATAATTTGGGATTTTTTTCTTCTCAAAGTCTGGTTATTCTCCAAATTTGAATCTAATTTGGACAAGGAAATTCAAAAACCGAATCCAAATAGTTGTCGTTTATAACAGCAAGTATGCTGGCTAATAAAGCACACTTACAAAATTCCCTCTCATAAATGTATTTCGCAGTGAAATACATAGGAATTATTTTCTGTGAATTAATAGAGAATTCTTTTAGGGATTGTGTCAACTAACAATAGAAAGAAATTCCTATGTATCAGGAGAAGAATCGGAACCAGATGAAAGCATGCGATTGTAGTAAAAAAATGGCGAGGAAAGGAGAAGGGCTATTGGAGAAGCCTCTGATGAGGGAATTCCAGTCTTGAGTTTTTGGGTTTTGCAGGTGGTGGTGGAAGAGCAGCTGCGCGTAGGCAAAACTGCCGGAGACGGAGACGGCGCAGAAATTGAGCAACTTGTTTGTAAGTTGGTCCATGGACAATAGTTTTAGATGGTTTTTTATTAAACTTTGAGCCATTTTGGTTAAATAACATTTTGGGATAGTTTATGGTTAAATATTTGTTGGTCTAAGCCCTTTTCATTAAAGCTCCCTATTACTTTTCCTTTTTACATAAATTCGTAGATTACTTTCATTTTCAACATAAATCCGTAAATTACTTTCATTTTCTTTCTTTATTACTTTCTTTTTCTACATAAATTCATAGATTACATTCTTTTTCTTTCTTTCTTTATTTTGTTAATATTACGAAGACAAGTGTTATTAACTTTCCATATAATCAAAAGTGTATATCACATCGCCACTTAGTATTAGGGTCTAGTGGTATTTTTCTTCACTTGTAAAGAGATCTTAGGTTCAATTCTTACCAAAAGTGAATTTGAACCACATTATTACAAGCCCATTGTGAGGTTTAGCCCAACCCCTTAGTGTAGAATATCGTTTGTTAAAAATAAAAAAATAAAAAGTCTATATCACTCTAGCCACCTGTTGAGTACAAGATGGTCGTAAAAAAATTATGTTTCTACAATTTTGCATTGATTTACAACTGACAATTGTCTAGATTAATAACGGAAAATTCTTACTTATTCTTGAATTAAATAAATCCAACAGTTGTGGTACATGTGAATTGAGCTCAAGACGCCAACGATCACCAATCACATTAGTAAGAGTTGGTAGGATAGATGTTGACCGTTAATTCAAAACTGCTACAAATAAAACAAAATTAGTCATTGTATCACATTTATTTGGTCACATGAGCTTATGATTATGTTCTTTATTTATATTATTAAGGAAACGTGTCAATAAATAGTTTGACTGTTAAAACAAGTAAACAGTAATCACATAATTTTTCTAAAGCGAGCCGACGACGCCTTATGGCGCGAAAGTATGGTTTACAGTTTTTTATAGGGAGTTTTAATGAAAAGGGCCTAACACTATTCATTCTTAATCAAAATGACATTTTGTGTATGAAAAGTCCATAATAGGCCAAGCTCTTTTCTTTATTTACTCTTATGTCATTATGTCATTATTGTAGCGAGGTCCACAATGATGTTGACATTTATGTCTGGAAATACATTAATTTACATGATGCTATTCAACTTATGCTAATTTGCTGTTAGTTCTTTATGCTTCCATCATGTTGTTGATGTTATGCAACTCTTATTCTGTCAAATTGTTCCAGTACTGTTCATCGCCTTCTACTAGCTCTGCATCTATTTCTCTATCTTTTTTCACCTTGTAATACATATTTGATGTTTCTTCTTTGAAAATTTAAGGCTTCCAGTAGGGCTGATGACTGAGTTTTGTCTTACTGTAAATATGCATTTCTTCTTCTTCTGCTACTAGTAATATATCATACCTAAAATCTTCAAACTCGTCTAAGACTAACATTTGGATCCCTCGAAATTTTAGAATATTTTTGTATGAAGGAGTCCACATGTTTGAGGAGATAATGGATAGTCTAAAGGACTCTTCATTAATCATGGCTATATGCCTAGCTTTCTCCTTATGCATATGTGCATACCAATCTGGAGGACTACAGATAAAACTTATGCAAATTTATTTCCACTGTTCTAGATAATCATCTGCTACTTTGATAAGTTTTTCAGGAAATAATTCTACTTGAGAAATGTGATTTATAAATATTTTATCAAGATAGCCAAACTCTAATAGCAAGGCTGGGGTAACTTCTACTACATTATGCTTTTTCTGATGCTCATAACTAAAATGACATGATCTAAAATCTCTCATGTTAATCCTAGCCACAGCTATGCTAACCTCTGGTTTACAAATACAATTCTCTGTACTATCACAAAGACATGGTGGATACATCATTGTAATAATATCCATCCCTGATTTTTGATTAAAGATAGACTGATACAAAGCACATTGTAATTGTAATGGTAACTCTTTCATGGGCTGTGATGCTCTGCTCAGGATTTCATTTTGCATGTCTGGTGGCATTATTCTTAATTTTTCTTTTGAAATTTCTTCTAATAAAAATAAAATATCATCTAATATTAAGTTTAAAGATATATTCCTAAGAAAATTTTCATGTCTTTCTTGTTTTTCTTTGTCACTTAAATGCTGATACTGCTCATTATTTTGATGTTGCTCCATTTCAATGTCTTCTTCTAAAAGTTCGATCTTAATTTCCTCTTCAATGTCTTCTTCTAAAAGTTCGATCTTAATTTCCTCTATGGGCTCATTAGCCTCTTGTTCTATGGGTTTAATAATCTCGTTTTCTTTATTCTTATGCTGATCAGTTTCTAAACCTATTTTCAATTCTCTTTTCAGGGTGTCACTTGCCTTTTGTTGTATTCTAAGAGATTGGAGTTCTTGGTTCATTTTGGCAAACTTACTAAGTAATGACTCATGGTCTCTGGAAATGACTTGAAGGTTGTGCTCAAGAGAATGAATATGGAGCTGGCTTTAATGGAAATTAAAATTAAAACTATCAAACTCTTGTTCTAAGGCTCTAATTAGTTTCTCATGACCTAACCTCATGCTTGGCTGTTTGATTTGGATGTTCCAAAAATTATCTAAGAGAACCTGTTGCTTATTAGAGAGTTTTGGTACCCTTGTCTTAAACCTCAGAGTTGAATTTCTGATTCCTTCAACAATATTGCCATTAAAGTTGAAAGTGGATACTAGTGGTGATGTTAGTCTACTTATGCTATTTTGGAATCCATTGAATGGTGGAGGTCCATGGTTCATCATTATGCTATTGAAAGATGCTCTTATGCCTTATGGTCTTATGCTATTTGAGGATGATGGTCCACGATATTCCATTCATGTTCAACAAATTAATCTTGATAAGATATAAGCTAATGTATTGTCATTACCTTTTATATGTTCAAAAATTGGTTTAAAACCATTTCCTGTAATTGAATCAACAAAATTAACCCATCTTCAGGCTGCCTGTTTATTAGCATGTATCTTGTTATAATGAGAAACTATATTTTGACAATCTGTTCTAATCGCAAATACTTCATTATGTAAAAATAAAGAAAATGCCTCAAGTGAGTTAATTATTCCTAAAATTTCTAAATTTGTTGATGGTAATCTTGACTGTACATCACTAAATTTTCCTGATGAATATCTACAAACTTGTTTGTTAGACTTTGGTGACTCCTTATGCTTTGTCTAGTATAGTATACATGCCCATCCTAATGATGAAGTATCTGTTTCAACTATTTTATAACTATCATCTAATGGTAATGTTAATGGCTTAAGTTTAGTAATTTCTTCCTTTATATTTTGAACTAATTTAATATATTCACTATTAAAATATTTTTGTCCTGTTTTGCTAGTTTTACCATGTAATACTGCTATTTTTCTTCCTAAATCAGGGATAAAATTTCTTGCATAATTTAACAATCTTAAAAATGCTTGTAACTGTTTTTTGTCTTTCTAAATCAGGGATAAAATTTCTTGCATAATATTTTTGTCTTGTTTGGGTCTTCCACCATCTGGGTTGACCCGAACACGACAAAGACGGATCTTTTGCTATCTCAGACCACACGCAAACCCAGCGTTGATTCTCCCATACCAGTCGCGTCCCTTTGCGAGAATTCAACAAACCGTGATCTGAATCTGTGCTACAGATAAGGTGAGCAGTTAGTAGGAATTGGGAATTTTGAAAGGTGTTTGGTTGGTGAGAAAATTAATAAAGAAAACGAAAGAGAAAATGGAATGGCAATTAGTAGGAATTGGGGATTTTGAAATGTGATTTTCTGCAAATGGGAATTCCATGAAAGCATGGTTGATGAAAGAAAAACGATATGTGTGTCTGAATTGGAGAGCTTTCAAAAGCATGGATGATGTCGGCTTTGATGGTTGATGAAGGAAAAAAAATGTGTCTTAATTGAAGAGCTTTGTAAAGCATGGTTGATGTAGGCAAAGAGGATTGAGATTTCGAGAAAGAGATAGGAAGTTCTAGAAAGTTAGAAACAAAGGAAAAAAATAGAATTAATAATAAAATATTAATAGATATCAATTAAATAATATAATTTGAGAGTTTGTTAACAATCCTGCTTCTTAGTCCGACACTACATCAAACACTTCACTAAGTCAGTCCAGTTTAGTCTAGTCTAAGCCAGTCCAGCTTAGTCCCTGAAACTAGTCCACTCCGAGATAGTCTGATGTAACAAACGTCCCCTTAAATGATAAACATTGTATTGTAAAAACAATTAATTTAATAGAATATGCTAATGGGGGTTATTTTCTTTTGGGGTTAAATTTAGCAAACATGTACCCATAACACACTTATTCAATTTGGACACCACCACTAATAAGGTGGTGATAGTGGATACTGAAAAGGTACACTTAGTGTCATAATGCATTTAGTTGGAAATTATTTTCTTAAAGTTTTCAACTAATTGTATTATAGCACTTGATGCTCAACATGCAAAAAAATTTCTCGTGGGTACAGGGCAGTTGTGATTGTGGCATTTGCAGTAGTAGTACTGGTATTAGTAGTGGGGATAATGGCTTAAGAGTAAGTCCACCCATGGACATTGCTCGGGGGACAGGGGAGAGAAAAGGGCCCGAGGCCCAGTGGATAGTGCTCCAGCCTTGGAGAGCCCGAGTGAGGGTGGGAGCCCGAGGGCCGGGGGGGGGGGGGGGGAATCGACGGGCTTGGAGCCCGAGGGCCAAGCCTTATTTAATTTTTTTTGTGTTAGGCGCGTGCCCCTCACTCGCGAGTGGGAGCGCATCGCCCGACTGGAAATTAGGCGCTAGGGCCCGCGCGCGCAGAGATGCCCAATGACCGTTGGGAAGCCACGTGGCTTCCCACGGTCCGTTCGATCTCAAAAGGTTTAAATACCAGCCGTCCTATGCAAGGGTAATAAAAAGAAAAAATAGTTTTAAAATTAAGAAAAGTTATCGTTGTGACACGTGGCACAATCTGGAGTGTTGGAATTCAAATTTTTTTAAATCCAACGGCAGAGATTAATGATTTGAATAAAAATTTAAAAAAAATGTAAAAAATCCAAAAAAATTCTGAAAAAAATTCTGAAAAAATTTGTAAAAAATTCTTTTTACTTTTCTATAAATACCACTTCTTTTCCATCTACCTTACACCACAATAACACGTAGCGCAACGAGAACGATTTAAAAATTCTTATCCGAAATTACAAATAATTTTATTTTGTATTATTTAAACAAACAAAAAAAACTAATATTTTATTACCTATTGCCAAGGGGAGGGCTCCAAGGGTGGAGATGCAAATGACAATTTACTGTTGATTAATGGTAGTTACTATTCATTAAAGACAGTTACTGGTCAATATGGTGAATTGAATAGTGGATTGCCATGGAGAAGGGCTCGATGAGTGGAGTTGCTCTAATAAATTTTATTAGTGTCGATTTCAAGAATAATGGATACATAATATAAATAAACGTGCGAGTGATGGAGTGTCATATTTGTTAGAATATTTATTGTCAACCCACTGCATTTCAAAATTTTGTACTCTCCCCCAACCGTTTGGAGTAGATACAAAAAAATCAAATGTTATCAAAGGAGCCCGTAATCATCACCAAACAAACGTCAACTGTAGCAATCTTGGTGAAGCTTATAAGTAAGACGACAGGTCGTTTCCCACTAATTGCAGAACTACATCTCTAATGACTGTTAACCTTTCAGTTTCCCGCCTGTATCGTTTTTTAAACTTCCCACTATCGGTCTCCCACAACGTCTTTCTTTTCAAAACCCTAGCGACGTCTCGAGCCCCGAGTATTCTTCTTCCCTCCGAACTCTCTGTCTTCCCCGAGTTTATCGCTCCGCTCCAAATCCCTCCGTCGTCCGATCGGTGCGATTCTCGCCGTCGAGCTCACTCTCCTTTCGTCCCGAAATCTTGATTCCTAATTATTTATCACTATTTTCTGTATTTTTGTTGCAGGTTTTGCGGGTGGAAATAGCAAATCGATGGGTGAACTGAACGATTCCGCCGCTCATCGCAGGGTTAGCCCCCGGCTGCAGAACGTTCCGGCGGAGAAACGGCCTTTTTACGGGAGTTCGAAGCGGATGGCTGATGAGACCAAGGACGACGTCGTCAGGACCAAGAAGACCAAGGTTGCGAAACCCCCTAAACCGCCGGCGCAGAGTTCTAAGCCTGAAGCTGAACCGAGCAAGGGAGAAGTGACAATGGAGAGCAGCGAGAGCAAAGTGACACTGGAGAGCGGCGAGAGCAAAGTGACACTGGATAGCGGCGAGAGCAAGGATTGTGTGGATTGGAGTTGGTATACAGCTGCTGATTTGCCTTTGACTGATGAAAACGGTGTGAGCTACACTGCTCGCGTGAGGGAGACACTCCGAGCTTTCAATTTGCATTACCTTCACCATGTTCAGGTATGAACTTCATCAAATGTGTTCAATGTCATTTGATTATTGAGCCTTATTTAGTTTTTTAACGATGATATTCTGAAATAGTCGATTCAGTGGAATGGGGATTTGAACTTGGGTACAAGGGGGCCGGCACACGGCCTTAATTGGCCTAATCCGCATTTCCTATTTACTGTTAAACAACTTTTTCGAAGTTTGATACTATATGGATTAAGTTCAAGAAGATATCTTTTGAGCTCTGTTTTAGGGGGGTGCCCTGTTTAAAGGGCCTCTAAAATGTTGATGTTGTATTGTAATGGATTTTGACTTGATGATTATCTGCAATTTAAAAGGTGGACTCATTGAAAATCTACTTTTTATGAGTGAATTTTATTTGGGTTATTTTTCGAAAATTGACAAATGCAAGTTCGCTTCAAGTACTTCCACAAGAAAGATTCTTAACTTACAAAGTTTGTTGCTTTTCTGCAGGAAGAGGAGAAAAGATGTTGTAAGCCTGAGGTTAGTTTTTTTCTTTCTATATTACATTGCAGAGTGAAGGAATAACTTATGCATGTAACTGGTAATGATAGCGAGGGTCAAGAGGAAATAAACTGTATGAACCTTATGTATGGCATGTCTACTGGATGCTTCAATGTTTCTTATCTGCAGGAAGAATGTTCCTTTCAATTTTTCATTATCATTTTGTAAAAAGGCAAAAAAAGGTATAGTTAGAGATCTTGGCATTTGTGATTGTCATTTACTTTAGTTTGACAATCATTTGCAGAATGGGAGTCCTATCAAGAGTCCTTCCAAAAAACCTCCCAAAGGGCCTTCGATGAGTCCTTCCAAGAAAACTGATAAGAAGGTACCTATTGAGTTAATTTAGGTCCTATATGTGGATTCGGCACATGATTATCTAATAAGTGTAGTACCTGAGTTAGACACCACTGATCACACTATCAAATTTAAAAATCTGTTCAGAATGATGATGAACCTAAGAAGCAGTCCAAGAGACCTGATCTGAAGGCACTTTCTGAGGTAAGTTCTGTGCTCCATGTAGATCTGATACACGTAATATTTTCTAAGAAGTTTAACAATTGGAAGGAAACCTTTTTTCTGCCATTAGCGATAAAGCATTGGTAATTCATTATTGTAGAGAGTAATAAGAATTCCTTTTCATATTTAGTTTTACAATTGGAAGGAAACCTTTTTTCTTCTGGCATTCATGCAAACAGCCACATCTGTTTTTCTTCATTGTGTAAATCCTCATAAGCATCAGAATTATCATAATATCTGGGTTTCTGCCTTTTGATTTTGTGGGCTAGTAAACTTAGTGATATAGTTGAACTAGTATATTTTTTGTAGTAACCAGGCGTTATATCGTTTCAGAAACGTATACTAACCTGGTCCTTTAAGTTTTTAACCCTTCTGTTTTTATGCTAACTGTGACGTTTTTTTGTGCTTTTTTGTGTTTGTCATTTTTTGATTCATTACAGATGCTGAAGGAGAATCAAATTTTATTCCCTGAAAAGCAAATTGGTCATCTTCCGGGTTCGTTGTTTTTGCTTTGCTAGTTGAATCACATGTTAACCTTTTTAGTGTTATCTGGTTTTAGCTGGGGACACTGAGAGAACGTTGGCTTGTATCTTAAGCTTGATCATTAGGAGGACCATTTTTCAAAAGATACTTTGCTCAGTGTACATATAAATGATGCAGGTATTGCTGTTGGGCATCAATTTTACTCCCGGGCTGAAATGGTGGCTTTAGGGTTCCATTCACACTGGTTAAATGGAATTGATTTTGTAGGAGAATCTAAAGGCAAGGTAGTAAGTCTACTTTCATTGAAAGATTGAAGCAATTATACACAGTTAACAGAGGAAACTAATGTATAAATTCGGTTCCCTAAATAAAAGCGTTCACAAATAGACAACTCCCATAGGGTGCGACGGTGTGGAGTACTCTTTAAGTTCTGATTATTGTTTCTTTCTATTAAATTGTTGTTCTTGTTAGTTTTTAATACTTGAGTTTGAGCTCTAGTTAACTATGTGAAGACAGTTGTTTTGAATCAAATGCTATTCCTTACCGTTCGCCAGAGAAATTCAAACATTAGCCTCTGGGGTATTTGAACCAAAGGTTGTGATCTTATTAGCCTCTTGGATATTGCAGGAGAAATTCAGAGGCTATAAGCTTCCATTTGCCTTAACAATTGTGGTTTCTGGCCAATATGAAGATGATGTTGATAATGCAGAAGAGATTGTTTATACTGGTCAAGGTGGAAATGATTTGCTTGGTAATAAACAACAAATTGCAGATCAAGTTATGAAACGGGGTAATTTGGCTCTTAAGGTGCGTCATCTTGAAACTGATATTTGTGCTGCATCTGTTGATAATTTGGCTCTTAAGGTTCATGCAATACGCACAGTTTTTGTTGAAGTTTACAAAATTGTCTGACGGCATATGATGCCATGGATCCAAGGAATGATTTATTTCACATATCGACTCCTTGAATGTGTGACATTCTCCTACATGTTGTTTACTTATTGTTTGTGTTTTATTTTCTTGCAGAGTAATATGGACCAGGGCATTCCTGTTAGAGTTGTCCGTGGACATGACTGCGTCAATAGTTATACTAGTAAAGTTTATACGTATGATGGCCTATACAAGGTTGGCCATTTTCATGTGTATTGTTCTTTTGCTTATGGTTAATAGTATATAAATGCATAAAGTAACACATAGTTAAAAGTGGAAATAGGAACACATCTAGTCGAACCAAAATATATTTTCCTTATTTTCTTTCTCTGGCAGGTTAACAATTATTGGGCAGAAAAGGGTGTTGCTGGATTTACGGTGTTTAAGTATCGTTTAAAGCGACTTCCAGGGCAAGATAGTTTGCGTAGTAAACAGGTTTTCATTTCTTTTCAATATCTAAATACAATTTAGTGACGAGGGAACAAACTGTGGGAAAATTTTGTTGAGCTTTTGATATATAATTCTCTCAAGGCTTGGGGCCATACTATTGGCTTTTCATAAGTTTGATCACAAGTTAAATCATCTGAAGGTGTTTAGAGATGCTTAAGTGACTAGTTTTTCAGGTAAATTTTGTTCGTGCGCGAGGGTCTAAAGTTCACGCTGAATTACCTGGGTATGAAATCAGTAAGCTGTTTCCTCAATGTTCTGTTTTAACCAAGTTGTGTTCCTTTGATTGTAAACCCAAGGAACCGTGTTACTTTTAGGTTGGTGTGCAAGGACATTTGTAACGGTCAAGAAAATATTTGCATTCCAGCTACCAACATCATTGATAAACCTCCTGTAGCGCCTGAAGGTCAGCTACACTTCTCAACTTTTAGAAGATCATTTGTACTGTTCAGTAGGGCATTATCCGTGCCACTACTAATGACATGGTAAAATTATCAATCTTGCAGGCCTTAAATATATTAACTCTATTATAGTTGAAAAAGATGTGAACATTCCACTGAATGCACCTGGGTGCAGTTGCAAAGGAAACTGTACTAATCCACTGACTTGCTCTTGTGCTCAACTGAATGGCGGCGATTTTCCTTACGTTAGTAAAGATGGTGGAAGGTAAGGTTTGAAATATGGCATAAGTGCTGTTGTAAGACTATCTTGGTTGAGATCCACCAGTCCTTTTTTTTTGGTATAAAGGTTGTGTTGGCGAAACTCTCTGTTTCTCTCTATCTGTTAGATTAATTGAGGCAAAGGCTGTTGTGTTTGAGTGTGGTCCAAATTGCGGCTGTGGACCTGGTTGTGTTAACCGTACATCTCAGCGGGGAATGAAGCATCGACTTGAGGTCTGAATGCTACAACTGCCAATGCTTCTTTTATAATACGACGTACTTTACAAAATTTAATTCTGTAATTTTATTGGACAGGTATTTCGTACGGATTACAAAGGCTGGGGTGTTAGGTCGTGGGACTTTATTCCTTCTGGTGCACCAGTATGTGAATACATTGGAGTTCTTAGGAAGACTGATGAAGTTGACAGTCTCTTGGGGAACGAATATATATTTGAAATTGATTGCTGGCATACAATGCATGGGATTGGGTCAAGAGAGGTACAATTCCAGCTGTTTGATATGGAAGAATTGAACTCGCAATGCTCTTACAATTTTCGGATTTTTGACGTGTTGATCTATACATTCCCCTAAAGTATCTATACACATTGCAGAAGCGAATGTGCGATGTGACTATTCCAAATAGTGATGCAGAGTCAGGATTCAGCAAGCTATCAGAAAGTGAGCCTGAGTTTTGCATAGATGCCGCTTCTCATGGCAACGTTACTAGATATATCAATCATAGTTGTGAGCCTAACCTCTTCGTACAATGTGTTTTGAGCTCTCATCATGATGTTAGACTCGCTAGAATTGTGTTATTCGCAGCGGATAATATACCTCCATTGCAGGTAAAAATTCTTCTTCCCCTTTAACTCAGGTATCCAACATTGCTTGGCTCTTGAATAGTTGAATAACGAGTTGATTCAATGTTTGCGTGTGCAGGAACTTTCATATGACTATGGTTATGAACTTGACAGCGTGGTCGGTCTTGATGGAAAAATTAAGCAGTTAGCCTGCCATTGCGGTGCAGTCGGCTGTCGGAAGCGTTTGTACTAGAAGGACTTACATGCACCCCCGGAAGGCCACCTGAAACAAATGTAAATGTTCTTTGACCTTCTGTAGGGTTCCCCCTCCCCACCTTAAGGAAGCAAAAGTAAAGGGTCAAATGATGGTTTGGCAATGTCTGCATTTTTGTTGTATTTCCAACTTTTTGTTATATAGGGGAGGTATATATTTATATTACAACCTGGGGAGTGCTGAACAGAAATGTTTATGGTAAGGATTAACTGAAAAAGAAAGGATTATCATATGATTAATCTTTTGTTAATGAAAGGATTATTGTCTGATTAGTAATTTAATTAAGTATGGTCTGAACAACGTGTTAATCTCCGTTGTGCGGGATAAGGTCAAGAACCTGACCTTTCAATGACCTTGTCCAATTTTAAGGATCGATGCCCTTTGATCAAGATTGCAATAGCTAAGGTGTCCTTTTCTTACGCAAATTGTTATTTAGCGGCTACAAATGAGTGATATTTACATGAAATGGCTTGACTGCCATGTGTAGTCTCAGTTCAACAATACATTGATGTGTAAGTTTGTTTTCGTATGACAATGCATTAGGGGAATCAATAACAGTATATTCCAAAGCAAATATGCAACTCAGCTTTGCCAGTTTATCGGTAACTATGTTATGATGTTCCTTTTTCCATATATGCAAGTAATATGATATGTTACTATTTCACAATAGAATAGTATTATTATTATTTTATTTTTTGTAGTTTATACAAGATACATTGAGGAAGAGAAATCGAATGTAGATAAACGCTCTTAATAACTTGAGTTACAAGTTTCTTGTATATTACCATTACGTTTCAAATAGAAATGTAAAGGTATTAGTGGTTCCATATATTAATGAATGCAGTAATGGAGTCAGTGTAAAATGAAATGATTAAGCTCTTTTCAAGTGTTGATAAAAGAAGGAACTTTTGCTATTACGACTATAGTGATTTATTTTTTTATTCATCCCTGGAGTTGAATACCTCATTCAAGAATAGTTTTTTTATCCAATCCAATAAAAAAGGAAAATCCTTACGATACACCAGATCCAGCTCGATTATTTGTAGATTGAATAGATCTGCCATTTCTTGAAATCTCTCTTCCGATTTAAAGACATTTATCCAGTAAAATGGTGGCTAGGGGGATAAAGTTTTTGAGGTAGGCGCACACTTTTAGTGCCTTTCTTTCATAACCTATCCTGGATTTTCGAATTGAGAGAGATCCAGAATTCTCACTATTTCTTAGATTCATGGATCAAATTCAATTCAGTGGGTTCTTTTATTCACATTTTTTTCCTATCATGAGTCATATGCAAACACAACCCATTTTGACCTGCGACTCTGACCTGGGGCTGAGAGACTCCACAAAATCCCCAACCAAATCAAATGACCAATATTGCTACTTTAATAAATGTTATTATTGTTAACGCTCAAAATTTGCAAGTCAAACCCAGACAAGTCTGGGTGGACACTCACAAATTATAAGCTTAACAAACAAAGATCTTAAACCCTTGGTGGGCTTGGGATACAGATTGAAATGAAATGGACACAAAGAGTTAAGTGGTTCACCCCTCAAAATTGGGCTACGTCCACTATGTTGCACAAATTCTATTGATTGCATGACTAAAATAGTGCTCGGCTAATACATATAATCTCTCTCTCTCTCTCTCTTTCTTTTGTTCTCCAACCCCGGTATTGGCGGTTTCACCCATTTATATAGGCCCTCAGGGAAACATTGTGCCTTGGGTCCTTTCCACTGGGCATTTATTGCGCTACCTATGTAGACTAGCTTACTACTGGCATCCTTTCACTTGCCAACCTGACATTCGACGATGAAGTGAGTGGTGTTCAGTCAAGGTTACACACATTCCTAGAGTAAAGTTTATCATTCTTCTCGGTTGGTTTCGGTTATCCAATCTTCAACCTCAAGAAAGAAGGAATGTTGGTCAATTTTTACGATATAATATCCGCATTTTAATTAATTGCTTCGAGTAGCGACTTAGTACTATGGTCTAGTGACATTCCTCTTCACTTGTAAGTGAGAGATCTTAAGTTCAATTCTCGCCAAAGGCGAATTTGAACCATATTATTGCTAGTCCATTGTGAGGCTTAACCCACTCTCCCAACCCTTTAGACCATCTCCAACCCTTGGGAGAAAGCCTAAAATTTTTAATCCAGAAACAGTTTTTTTGCTCCAACCTTTCTTAGTTAAATTTTTAGCTCGAGATTATTAAAAATGTCTTTAGGATAATTTTTTTCTTAAAGTAACTTTAAAAAAAATTATGTAGGCTATCCTAATTTTATGAACATTTAAACCTACAAATATTTAGATTTTGATAAATATTGAAAAATCACTAACCGACACCATGAATGACACATCCCGACCCGGAATGTCCACCTGGGCTCCGAATCGAGCTGTGCTGGCCGACACCAGAAGGGTGACAAAGTCATAAAGTGTAGTGATGTGGAAAATGTGAATAAATTTAAACCTAAAAGTGTCTAAATATAAGAGTGCACTTGTGAGCGGGAATGAACCCATTTCACACGTGATGACAGAGCATAAGTAAAGTACAGTAAGGTAGGATAAGAATTATACCATCAAAGGTAACCACCTGGAGGCGCAAAAAATAAGGGTGAGTGGGTCTAAAAACAAAGCTTTGTGAAAACCTTTTCGAAATCATAAACAAGTATAGTTTCCAAAATATACATACTATGTATAGTAAGAAAATACCTACCGTAGCCTGCAAAATCTCAATAATTCAATACGGCATAATATTTCGTAAATAAGTACATGACGTCCGTAATCACATAATCTCGCATAAGCAAACATATCATATCGAGTGCTCATCGACACATGATAACACATGAGTTCATGCAAAGATATTCTGACATGAACAAGACTGGGGTGTAACAATGATATACGCTCTAGTACTACAATCACGTGAAGACTGGCGCTATGCGCAACACATACGAGTCCTAATTGCCTATAGCAATCTAGGACAGGACTGGCATCTACAATGGATCCAAAGTGAGCATACGGTGCAATGTGCACATACACGTGAAAGACTAGCCCTAGCCTGGGCGAGTACTAACACCGGTGCATCAAGGATGAGCAAATAACATAAATAAAATCATACAGTGGTAAATTGATAAATCTTACGTCGACAGAATACTATTCATGGCCATAAATATAATTAAGGCATCAATAATACGCATACCTGTGCATCCCGTAGGACATAGCATAACCTAATAATTTCTATCAATGCGCTAAATCTTATAAACATCATGCTAGTCTACTCGTATTGTAGAAACTCTTTATGCAAAGTATAAATGAAAACTAACAATTATATATATACTATATTAAAGAAAAGACCCACTCACAGATACTTGCGAGGTCGTAGCCGTTCGAACTAGGATAGTCGGAGTTTCCGATAGTAATTGCACCTAAGCATAATATTGGGACCCATTAGTAAAACTCCACTAATAGCGCGTTTACTAATACGTAATCAGATTGAAAGGAATTGAATTGAGGAAGAATTGAATTGAGGAGGAATTGGATTGAGGAGGAATTGGATTGAGGTGGAATCAGAATCAGATTCCTGTTGAAGTTGTTTACTAAAACTGTATGGAATCGGAGTGCAAATGATGCATATTTTATATTACTGTTTACCAATTCACATGAATCGGAATCAAAAGCAGTTTGATTACTAAAATACCCTTGTACAAAACATATGTAAATTTTATTTAACTAATTAATAATACAATTCTTTTGTATATAAAAAACTAATACACTTATTTATCCTAAAAAACCTTTAATTACCGTATAAGAAGCCTTTAATAATACAATTATTTAGTATATATGACACTAATACAATTATTTATCCTTAAAAAATCTTTATTTACCATATAAAATTCCCCACCGTATACCAATTCTATGAACGCCTTCAATTAAAAACAATAAAATTAACGCAGCCCTCCCCCTCCTCTCCTCGCCCTCTATAAATCCCCATCTCCTTCCCTTCTGATTCTTCCTCTTCTCTTCTGATTATTCTTTCTTCTTCTTCTGATTCATCTTCTTCCAAATAACTAATTAATTCCAAATATTTATTTATTATATTGGTCCTCTGTCTCTGTCTTTCTCTTATGTCTGCTTCTTCACTGGGTTTTGATTTGAATGGGTGTTGTGCTACCGGAGACGAAGGAAGGAGATTAAGGGGGTGTTGTGCCACCGGAGACGAGGGAAGGAGATAAGGAACGCGCTGGGTGCTGGGTGCTGTGCAACCAGAGACGAGGGAAGGAGATAGGGAAGGCGCTGGGTATTGTGCTACCGGAGACAAGGGAAGGAGATAAGGAAGGTGTTGGGTGTTGTGCTACTGGAGAAGAGGAAATGAGATAAGGGTATATTGGGTAGAAAAATTTGATTCCGGGTTGAGGCTTTCTTCTGGAATCCAAATACCACCTATTGGTTGGTAAGCCAATTCCATGCAAATCAAGGATCCGATTCCCTATTTTTAGTGGGTCCCACGTACAATTTCATTCCCCCAATGTTAGTAAACATGTGAATCACTTGGAATGAATGCAATTCCCATTTCTCTCACTCCATTCCCCTTATGTAAACACGCCCTAAGACAATTAAATTTGGAAAAACGGAGTGCGGATTTGGAATCAGAGAGGGGTCCAGGGCAAATTTTGTAAAAAGTCAACGGTCAACCCCAAAAGTCAACCGAGACGTCTCGGTGGTCAACCACGTTAAAATTTTGGAATTTCACAAAATTGATGTCAAAAACAGACTCGAGACGACAAAGTAAACCCAAAAAATATTTCGGAGAATATTCTCAGAATATTCTAAGTCCATTTCAGAACTGGGCCGGCTGGAATAATGGCCCAAAGGTTTGGGCCGAGCTTGGGCTAAAGGTTTGAGGTAGGTTTAGGCCTGTTTTTTTCCTGCATTAGGTTGGTCGGTTTTCTGCGAAAGGACAACACCGGAATCGCAGTGAGGATGGCCGGAAAAATTTAGAAGGTTAGAATGGTTTCAATTGTAAACCAAATTCAAAAATTCAAAAGCCAAAGTAAAACTCAGGAGTTAAGGAATCGAAATATACCAAAGTGAGGTTGAGCCGAGGTCGAGATCGGCCGGAAGAAGCCTGCACAGGCCGGGTTTTCTCGCCAGAAATCTGGGGAGTGTTTCCCCGAGTGGTTTCTCTCTCCAAACCCTACAACAAAGGCCTAAAAACCTTAAAATCTTTCACAAATGACGAAAATGATGAGAGAGGGGGTTCCCGAGGCCTACCTTGGTCGGAAAATAGTGAAGTCTCGCCGGAGGAGACGACGAACAATGGGCAGAGCCACTGTGCAGCCATATTTCGAACCAGGGTGCACTGAACTGACTAGATGACAGCGATGGTGATCTTCCTTCGAGACTAGTGGTCTGGTTTCGATGGTTTCGACGGAAGACGGTGATGCTTCGTCATGGTAGCATCTGCATAACTACAGAGATGAGAATGGGCGAGAGAGAGGTGAGGGATGAAGGAGAGGAAATCATGGTAGTCGGCGGTGGTTCATGACTAGCCTAGGTTCGTGGTGGTGGTGCTCGCCGGAACGACGAAAGTGGTATGGTCCAGTTTCTCTGCACTTGCAGAGAGAGAGAAGACGGAGCTGAGAAATGAGAGAGGGTGAAATGAAGGAAGAAGAGAAGAGCTGGCAGCAAATGAGTGGAGAGTTGATAAAAAAAAAGAAGGGATTTCTGGGGATTGGAAGACACGGGAGAGAGGGAAAGAGTGGGGTGTGTCCCCCACGTGACACACAGTTTAAAGTCACCAATGAAAATACAGAAAAATATCTCTCGTAACGTGAATTTACCAAAGCGCTCATCATGATCCGTAGTTTGTAAAATTTTTGTTGTAACTCCAAATTCAGTTCCGTTTGCACCTATGCGTTCGTACTGTCGAGTACTTCGAGAATACAATAAAATAATGGCCTATATGCGTCATGAAATGACGGTCAATGAAAATCAACGATCTCGCCTCTAGGGACATTCAAATCACTCTTTTAAAATTTATAAAATCGTAAAACTAGAGACGGGTTGTCACAATGAAACTCGTGGAACATTATAAAAGAATGGAACATTATAAAAGAACATGAAACACATGAAAAGAAAATTTTAAGTTATTTTCTCCGTTGGATTTAAATTTGGACCTTTAGATCTTTTTTTTTTTATCATTGGATTTGATCAAATTAGATTTTAACGGTTGAATTTAAAGAATTTATAAATATAAAACAAAAAAAATACACATATATAGTGGGCCAGAGTACTAACCCAAGGGGGAATTCTGACCTAAATTTGACTCAAAAAAAAGTTTTGGGTTAAAATTCATATTTGGCCCAAGGGTTTGACCAAATTCAGACAGGTTTAGAACCTAAAATTTAAATTTGATTTCAAAGATTATAATGTCTTAAAGTAAATAATATCGTTTATTAAAAAAAGAATTAGTTGCTTCGAGTATATATTTCTTTAATGGGTCCCTTCAAAAAATGCTAAACAGCTCTACAAACAAGTATTTTCATAATTAAATAGTGAACTGCGTGTAGGACATCGACAAGTGTCCTTAGTACGTCCAATTACCCACCAAATATGTACGAAATAAACTGTTGAAAGGGATCAGATGACTCTCTTGGAATCCTAGTGAGGTTTGACATGTTACCAAATTCTGATATGCTTCCAGGTTTTTAAACCTTTTTGCCACGTTTTTTTGTTACCAGTTGGCTATTTGTATATTGTAAATAGAGTTTTAAGAAATTCAAATAAATAAAATAATTCCATAATTAAAGAACATAGCCATCACTGGAGATGAATGGTACGCGAACGAATGACTCAAAGTACTATTTTAATTTTTTTTAAATTAAAATTTGTAAAATTAAAATTTTTAAGGTCAAGTTTAGATAACTACTTAATTTTTAGAAGTGATTTCAAATTCGTCATAACATTTTAAAATATTCTAAATAACTACATAAAGATTTTAAAAATTGACATCTATTAGGTTCATTATCGTTCAATCATGACATGGACAAATATTAAGCGTGATTTAACTTTCAAGTCAACTAGAGAATTTAGAATCTCCTAATTGAAATTGACATCATGTAGCTAAGCAAATTCATGGTTTAACTTGGCTAATATGGGTCAATTTGGGGGATTAGAACTCCAAAGATGTCAATTAGCGAAAACAAACTTTAGTATTTGAACACTTCATCATTTAGTGCCAGTATTGTTGTCACCTAATGTTGGTAAAGTCACCGATGACCTATCATATGTCTAATTTTGAAAATGTTAGGAAGTTATTTAGAATGTTTTAAAGGCCTAATTGGATTATTAGTCCCCGTGGTGACAGGGTAGTTGGAAGATAGCCCATGTGGTAAAAAAAAACTAGGATTTAAGCCCATAAGGTGAAGTTTGTTAGGACTTATGCCCAAAATTGAAAATTTCGTCAACTTTTTGTTGTTCATTAGCACGTGAGCTACACATATTAGGCTAAAACGGAACTCTTCGTACACATAATAGGCTAAAACAAAACTCTCTGTTAATTGTTAGTACGTAGAGCTGATGTAAGAAGAATGAAATGCAAAACTGTGATCCAAGTGAGAAGGTAATCAATGGTGAAGATCAATGCCACTTGTCAAAGGATTAAATAGGTTGTTATATGTAGTTAGTTGGAATCTGTTTGTGATACGATTTGTTAGAAATGTAGTTAGTTGAAATAAGGAGGTTAGTAACTTGCACTGCAAGTATTGAAATAGCAACACCTATATAGGTGATAATTGTAATCCATTGTATCAATCAAGAAAACATTTTCAGCTACAAATTTATCTCTCTCTCTCTTCCTCTATCTATCTGGTTTTCTGCATTTCTGCAGCCATCTTCATATGGTATCATCGCCGGACGGTCCGATGCTTCCGCTTAATCTTCAAGCTTTTATTTCTCTTCTATAGCCTATGATTTGTCTCTCTCTGTGATATTGGCATCGGAAAACATATCTGATTGCTCAGAAAGTTGGTTTCTTTTCGCCTACCCACTAACTGTTCGATCAAAAGCTTCAATGAAAGATTTCTTCACAAATTATGCACAATGGTCACGACTGCTCAGTTGCAGATTGTTCAATCGCCAATCACCAATCTTCCCTCTATAGTCTCTGCTTCTGTTACAGTGAAACTTGATGATTCCAACTATCTCACTTGGAGTTTTCAGTTTAGATTACTTCTGGAAAGCCATGGAATTATGGGGTTTATTGATGGTTCAAGAAAATGTCCCCCAAGATTTGACAATGATTCTACCACTGAAGGGGTTGAAAATGATGATTACTTGTTTGGAAAATGCACGATCGTGCACTTATGCAATTGTTTATTACAACATTGTTTGCAACTACCATTTCTTGCATCATTGGAAGCAAGAGTTCATCTGAGATATGGCTGAATCTCACTAAGAGATTCTCTTCAGTTGCAAAAGCAACAATCTTCTAGATGAAGACATAACTTCAAAATATCAAGAAATGGTCTGAATCGGTTTCTATTTATCTTCAGAAAATCAAAGATGCAAGAGATCATTTTGCTGCAACATGAGTAATCTTTGAAGATGATGACATTATCATACTTGCTTTGAAAGGCATGCCTGCAGAATTCAACATTTTTCGATGTGTGATCCGAGGAAGGGAAAATGGAATCTCTCTCAAAGACTTCAGGTCTCAATTGCTGGTAGAATAGGCTATTATTGCTCAATCCTTTAAGAAGTCATCTGCTTTGTCTTTTGGAAGTGCTATGGTTGCTCTGAAAAAAGGGAAAGCTCTTGTTTTTGATCAAGATCAATCAGGGTCTTCTTCTAATCAATCTTTCAATACCAATAAAGGGTCAAGTCCCTCAAGTTATAATCCTGGCAATAGTTCGTATAACAATTTCAATGGGGGTTATCACAACTATGATAGCTACAAGGGTAACAATTTTTGAGGCAAAGGTAGAGGAAGATTTCAATACAATTCTAGTCCAAGGTTTTCAAATGGTAATCTTGGCATTCTTGGCACACCAAAGCCATATTAATCTCACTGTCCAAATCATCATTCTAAGATTCCCATTTGTTAAATATGCAATAAAAAGGGTTATGTTGTAGCAGATTGTTTTCAAAGACACAACAACACATCTTCTAGCTCTCCCATTCAGTGCCAAATCTGTTGGAAGTTTAGACACTCAGCTTTACAATGCTATCACAAAAGCAACTTTGCTTATCAACGAAAGCCTCCCACTGTCAATCTCACTGATATGCATGCCAATCATCAACCCTATGCACCATCTGAGCATTTTTGGATTGCAGATACTGGTACCACTTCACACATGACATATGAGTTAGCAAATCTGGATTTTTGTATTCCATATCAGGGAAATGACATAATTACCACTACAAGTGGTGCAGGTTTGCATATTTCCAATATTGGTAGTTCCAAATCATTCACTCACTCTCAAGAATGTGTTACATGTTCCAAAGTTTTATCAGCACCTGTTATCTATTTATCAACTTTGTAAAGACAATAGATGCATATTCATTTGTGACGATGTTTCATTTTGGGTTTAGGACAAATCCACAGGGAAAATAATACTTAAGGGGCTATTTAGAGTTGGTTACTATCTTATACCATTCAACATTCCACAGAAGGTGTCATCTACATTACCTACATCCCATTCATGTTTTCTTGCAAAACCAGTTCAATCAAGCATATGGCACAAAAGCCTAGGACACATATCAAATGCAATTACTTCTGCAATTCTACATCAATCTCAAGTTCCTGCATCACTAGATACATGCTCATCAATCTGTACACCGTGTTTAGAGGGAAAGTTCACCAAGTTATCCTTTACTTTTCCTGTAACAAAATATGTACAACCTTTAGAGAAAATACATAGTGATGTGTAGGGACCTGCCCCTTTACTATCATATGAAAGATTTAGGTATTATGTAACCTTCATAGATGATTGTACTCAATATATATGGATTTTTTCATTACATAATAAATCAGAAGTATTTGCAACATTTGTTCACTTTCATGCTTATCTATGTACACAATTTTCTGCTAAAGTTAAGATATTTCAAAGCAATGGTGGAAGTGAATACACAAGCACTAAGTTTCAACAATTCTTGTCAAAACATGGTATTTTACATCACAAATCATGTCCATATACACATGAACAGAATGGCTTGGCAGAAAGAAAACACATGCACCTTGTTGAAACAGCAATTACACTTCTCCAAACTGCAAAATTGCCTAATCAATTCTGGTTTCATGCCTGTGCTACTGCATCCTATCTGATAAATATGATGCTCTGTGCTACTTTACACATGCAGTCACCATTTCAAAAGTTATATAATACAATTCATGAGATTAAACATTTAAGAATCTTTGGATGTGCATGTTTTCCTTTATTAAAACCTTATAACACATCTAAACTTCAACCCAAAATAGCAACTTGTGTGTTTCTAGGATATGCAGGTCAATATAAGGGTTATATATGTTTAGATGTTGTTACTGGTAAACTTCATGTATATAGACATGTTTGGTTTGATGGAACTAGTTTTCCATACTCTAATTCTAGCCCGTCTCAAAACTTAACAGTGTCATCTGCATCACCACAATTGCCTTCATCAAGCACTTTCGAACATTCACCAACTCATTTAGCTCCAATCATCACATTAACAAATCAAGCATTATTACCCTCATCTCATTCACTCACATCTCAGACCACAGAGTCCTTGAATATGCATTCATCTAGTGCCTCAGAATCTGTCTGCATCCAGAGCCTCATATTTCTTAGAAACAGTTGTATCTAGTGCTTCAGAGTTTGTTCATTCACCTGTATATGATAACACCACATCATACATGCCATGTGAACCTCAATCACATCAATTGTCACCAACCAGCTCTAGTACACAGTATCTCAACCCTGTGGATCCTGATTTCCAACATGAGCAACTACGTGTAGTCTTGCCAATCCCAATGAATGTACATCCCATGCAAATAAGAGCTAAGAATAGGGTGTTCAAAAAGAAAGCTTTCTCTATAACTGTCACTTTAGAACCCAAGACAGTCAAAGCTGCATCAAAAGTCTCAGAATGGCAGAATGCAATGGAAGAGGAAATAACTGCTCTTCATTCCCAGAAGACATGGTTTTTAGTCCCATTACCACTTGATAAGAACCTGGTTGATTGCAAATGGATATATAAAATAAAGAAAAATGCAGATGGGTTTGTGGCAAGATATAAGGCAAGACTTGTGGCACAAGGATATAGCCAAGATGAGGGTGTAGATTACTTGGAAACATTTAGTCCTGTGGTGAAACCTACAACAATAAGGTTGATCTTTGCATTAGTTACTCAGTTCAAATGGTCTCTTAGACAATTAGATGTCAAAAATGTCTTTTTACATGGCATACTTCAAGAAAAAGTCTATATGGCATAGCCTCCAGGGTTTTAAAGTTCAACACAAATCAAATTATGTCTGCAAGTTTCATAAGTCATTAAAGTTTCATAAGTCATTATATGGTCTAAAACAAGCTCCCAAAGCTTGGAATGAGAGGTTTACAAGTTTCTTACCAAGTTTGGGGTTCCAAGTTTCACATGTTAATCTTTCTTTATTTGTGCAACAATCTTCAAAAGGAACTGTTCTATTGCTTATGTATATTGATGATGTAATTCTCACAGGCAGCAGCTCGCAATTAATCAACCAAGTTATCACAGCTCTCATTACAGAGTTTGAAATGAAAGATTTTGGTATATTGCACTATTTTCTGGGATTGCATATTAGCTATACCTCAGAAGGATTGTTTGTGTCACAGACAAAATATATCAATGAGTTGATTGATAAAGTGGATTTGCAGGACTCTAAACCATGTGCTACACCATGTCTACCTTATCATAGGCTACTTAAAGATGATGGGAAACCTTATGACAGTCTTGAACAATATAGAAGTGTTGTTGGGGCACTTCAATACCTCACTTTTACAAGACCTGACATAGCTTTTTCAGTGAATCAAGTTTTTCAATTCATACACAATCCCATGGTTTCTCATGTGATTGCAGTCAAAAGAATCATTCGATATCTCAAATGTACATCTCACTGCTGTTGAACTTGCCTGGATTTGACAACTCTTATGTGATGTTCATATCCCTTTATATTCATTTCCAATGATACATTGTGATAATGTTTCAGCCATTGCACTCTCCACAAACCCTGTGTTTCATGCTAAATCAAAACATATTGAAATAGATTACCACTTTGTACGTGAGAGAGTCACTCGAGAAGATCTTCAAGTTCAACATGTATCCTATGCAGATCAATCAGCAGACATTCTTACAAAAGGCTTATCTGCACCATTGTTCCAACAACATTGTAGCAATCTCATGCTCAGTTCCCTCGAGCATCAGATTAAGGGGGATGTAAGAAGAATGAAATGCAAAACTGTGATCCAAGTGAGAAGGTAATCAATGGTCAAAATCAATGCCACTTGTCAAGAGATTAAATAGGCTGTTATATGTAGTTAGTTTGAATCTATTTTTGATAAGATTTGTTAGAAATGTAGTTAGTTGAAATAAGGAGGAGGTTAGTAACTTGCACTGCAAGTATTGAAATAGCAACACCTATATAGGTGATCATTGTAATCCATTGTGTATCAATCAAGAAAACATTGTCAGCTACAAATTTCTCTCTCTCTCTCTCTCTCTCTCTCTCTCTCTATCTGGTTTTCTACATTTCTGCAGCCATCTTCATAGCTGGCTCATTTACTAATAATTAACCGAAAGTTTACAGAATTTTTAATTTTGGGCATAAATCCTAACAAACTTCACCACATGGGCTTAAATCCTAATTTTTTTTACCGCAAAGGCTATCTTCGAATTACTCTGTCACCATGGGGACTATTTATCCAATTAAGCTATGTTTGAAAAGGTTGAGACTAATTTAGAATCACTCCAAAATAAAAAAATAGTTTTTTTTTTTTTTTTTTTTTTTTGTATTTAATCCTAATTTTTATATAGGTATGGTTTTATAACTTTTTATGATAAGATAATTTAAATTAGTATGATATCAGGTGATTTTTTCGAAGATTGAATCATATATTATATTTGATATACAATAATTTAGTCAAAGATGACAATAATAATAATATCACTCCTATTATTTCTAATAACAAAGTTGGGCGATATATTGTAAAGTTTCTCTCATGCCATATATGATATAGCAGCAGCTTTGTAATATCTGGTGACATTATTGGTTGCATCTCTCACCAAATGTTTTTCTGATCATCTATGTAAGTAAATTTGATCTTCGCAAGAAGTACGTGATACGGCACATGCGTCGATTGGGTAGCTTTTAAGCTAATTAATTAATTATATATATAAATATATATATTTTTTTTTTCTTTTGTAATGTAGAAAAAGATGTTACAAATTCGAATCTCATTAACAAACAAAATATTTTGATATTAATTATCTTTCAGAATATTTAGTTTAGGTCACAAAACGGAATTATACTACCATATGACTCCCAAATTGTAGAGTTTAATTAGGGTAATTTCCATATTATCTAGTGATTTAGTCTGATCTGTTGCATCTGTCACTCAAGGAAGTATTTTATTCATTCGGGGTGATGTAAGTGATGCAATCTCGCACTACGTACTTATTTGCCATGCATGCACGTATATGGTGCCTTAAAAGGTCATTTAACTGTTAAAACTTAATAGCCTAGATTGCCATATATGCCCTTCTCTTTTGACATGTCCAAAAGACCAGTTAATTCTTGTAATTACCGTAAATGCATGCACTAATTATAATGATTTGCTCTGATGTGGAATGGAAGCCACTAATTTCCCACTGTCTAGAGGCTAAAACACACAGCCACGCGGTTTGATGATATTCTTAATGCCCTAGGTCACAACGAACCTGCAGTTCCTTCGAACCAACCCTCAGAAAACAAAAATGGAAGAAAGAAGAAATCAAAACATAAGTAAGCTATCACTTAGTACTATGGTCTAGTTGGTATTCTTCTTCACTTGTAAATGAGAGGTCTTAAGTTCGATTCTCGTCAAAGACGAATTTGAACAACATTATTGCTAGCCCATTATGAGGCTTAACGTACCCCCTACACCTTATTGTAAATAATATCATTTGTTAAAAAACAAAAAACATAAGTAAGCTTGCTTGACGTGTCGAAATCAAGTTGCCCTAGTGTAGTTTGTTTATTTTCCAATTTTGTATCAAATAAGAGCCCATATTAATTACTATTTTTGTGTGAGATGTATTGAAAGTCATTATCCCTGAGAGACCCATTAACGCAAGGGAAGTCATTAGTATTTCTAATTAGTTACCCTAAAATAATGAAGATAAGGATAAAATTTTGAGAGCGTTTTAATGAAAAGGGTTTCTTCAAACTTTTTCTTAACAAAAAACACTATAATAACTTTATTTAATAAATAAAGCTTAAACTTTAATGAAATTTATAAAGACAAAAAAAAACTAAAAAGGACCAACAGTCAAGTCTCGTGTGTCCCCACCCTTCTCTCTCTCCCACGGTCCCACCCTCCCTCACCGTCCCCCTCTTTTTCTTCACCCATCATCATAATCTCTCTCTCCTCTTTCACTCGTTACCATCATCTCTCTCATTTTGCATCCATCAATATCATCTCTCTCTTCTCTCTCCCACATCACTCCTTCCTCCCCTCCCTTTATTTTTATTTTTTTTGTTATGTATAACTTTAAAATTAGTCATATTTTTTAAGACATAATAGTATGAATTATTTATTACATACCAAAATTTAACAAAATTATTATCAACAAATCTTTAATAAAAACACTTAACAAAATTTTATTACTAAGAGTTATTTTTACTTAAAAATAATAAATTTCTAAAACAGTGGTCACTACAGTGACACTACTTCTAAAAACGATGCCACTATTTTTAGAAACAGTGGTAACTATTTCTAGACAGTGACACTATTTGTAGAAACCGTGATACTTTTTTTTAAATAATGGTCACCGTTTCTAAGGCTGGAAAAAAATCCCAAAAATTCCAAACCGAACCAAAAAATTCCCGAAACCAAACCGACATTCCCAAAAATTTCGGTACCCAATACCGAACCAATCCCAAAATTTTGGTACGGAAATCGGTCTCAAGTTTTTGGGATTTCAGTATTCCCAAACCAAACCGAAAAATATATATATATTATTTAATTTTTAAATATATAGGATCACATCTTTAAGGGGAACATCATCTACCTACAATAGTGAAAATTGAAATACTGAAGAAGCACTGGAAATCGATGATGGAACATATACAGGAAGGAGCCTTAAGATAGATAATGGAACATATGCAGAATTTTTAAATCACAGGAAATTGATAGATGGATACATAGATGCAGAATAAACATGAGAGATTGATAGATGGATACATGAATAGATTATAAATTACAATTTGCTTGAGAAAACTTTACATCTATCTATAATATTTATATTATATATGTACAGAAGTTTACTCAAACATATATTAACGTTTTAGACTTAATTTTGAGGACTAGCATGATTATAGATAGATTTACTAGTTTACTCAAGCATATATTAACGTTTCATATTGGCAGATTGCTTTTGACTAGGCAGATACTAACTGGGCCTTGCCATTTGATTGGTAGATTTGTGTGCACAGATTAGTAGAAACAAATTGGCAGATTGGGCATGCCTATATGTCAATTTTTCAATATAAAATGTTGAATTTTAGCCCAAAAGCATAATATGTCAAATTTTAGTCCAAAAGCCCAAAACCATTTCGGGATTCCCGATTTGTCCCAAAATCCCGAAACTATTTCGGGATTCCCAAAAATTTGGTTTGGGATCGGTATTGAAATTGGGATTCCGGAAAATTTTGGTTTGGGAATTGGGACAAGGGTTTCGGTATGAGAGTTTCGGGATTCCCAAAAATCGGGATTCCCGAAAATTTGGTTTGGGATCGGTCTTGAAATTGGGATTCTCAAAAATTTAGGTTTGGGAATCGGGATAAGGGTTTCGGTATGGGATCTCATACCGAACCACCCCTAACCGTTTCTAGACAATGTCACTATTTCTAAAAATAATGACACTATTTTAATAAAAATAATTGACAAAATTATGCTTTTTTTAAGAAATTAATAAACAATGAAGGGTATTTCATGAAAAATAATTTAAGCTATATATATAGGGAGAGGGTTGGGAATGGTGAGATGGAGTGAGGAGATAATTTAAAAAGAAAAAGAGTATAAGTAATACAACTATGCATCATTTGGACAAACCAATTAATAATATTACAATTTAAAAATGACAAAGTTATTCTATTTTTTAGTTTTAGAAACAATGATTATTTTAATTTGAAGATTTTAACGTTAGTTTGAACAACTTTTTTGAGTTTGTGGCATGTCATCTGAGTTAAATAATACAAACTATGTAACAATATAACAATCCAAAAATGAAGAAAAACATTTTTTTTGTTTTAAAGTCGATGCTTATTTTAATTTGAGAATAGTAATTCTAATTTTTACAATGTGAGAGAGTTAAAAGGATGGACCCACAAGTCCTACTCAACTTTGTCCGGAGAAACAGAGAGAAAGATAAAGAGAAAGATAAGAGGAAAGAGAAAACCCACGTTGAGTGGAATATGAGAAGGAAATAAATAAAGAAAAAAAAGGAGAGATGAAGGAATGAAAAAAAAAAATCACAGGCCCACGTGAGAGACGCGGACAAACAAACCACATGGGTGTGTGGCATGTGGCGCGTGGTGTGTGGAATATAGCATTTGATTTTTTTTGTCCTTATCATTAAATAAAGTTATTAGAATGTTTTTTTGTTAAAATTTAAAATTTTGAAGTCTTTTTCATTAGTTTTTCTTATATTTTTTTGGTGTTACAGTCACATATATGGTTACATAATGGTACAGTTCACTCACGATATAAAAGTATCTTTTTTTAGTATAGCTGAAATTTAATATTCATTTCTTTTGAGACAATACGTTTTATTTAATACTAAGAATTGATACAATCAAAGAGGACATTCGATATAACATCAAAGACATCCTCAATCCATCTCACCATTCCCAACGTGACCAAACTAATTATCACCCAGTGGATTTGAAGGCGAGGCAGGTCCAAGAATAAGCAAATGAACGCATCAAAGTCTTAAAATCATCCACACTCAAACTCAGAGGACTGGGGTTACACTCCAAAGCTAGAGAAACCCAATTCTTTATGAAAAGGTCAAGCCCTTCAGGAATTAACATCTAAGAATTTCTACACAAAACCTTGAATATAACGACATGAGCAAAATCTTTGACAACAAGCAGCACCAACTCCAGATATGAAGTGACAACAAACCAACTAGTGTTCATACCAACATGAATTTTTGCACAACACCATCAACGAATAACCAATTCCTACAAAGTACCTAGAAGGAGCTGATAACACACAACACAAGATTAAAATACTGATGAAGAAAGAAAGAACCTCACCAATGAAGCACTTATTGACGAAATACGAAGATAAAATGATAGATCAACAACAATGACACACCCCGACCCGATATGTCCACTAGGACTTCGAATCGAGCTGTGTTGGCCGACACCTAGAAGGTGACGAAGCCATAAAATGTAGTGATGTGGATTTGTGAATAAATTTAAACCTAAAAGTGCCTAAATACAAGAGTACACTGTGAGCGGGAATGAACCCAATTTACACATGATGACAGAGCATAAGTACAGTATAGTAAAATAGGGTGAGAAATTATACCATCGAAGGTAACCGTCTATCCCAAGATTTGCCAAGAATCCTCGTCGATATGAAAGCTCAGCTACTAAAACTTGGAGGGGCGAAAAACCAAGGTGAGTGGGCCTAAAAATAAAGTTTTAATAAAAACCTTTGAAAACATTATAACGCCTCGCCGTAAAACATGTATAGTTTCCAAAATATACATACTACACATAGTATGAAAATACTTACCATAGCCTGCAAAACGTAAATAAGGCATGACATCCCAAAATCACAAAATCTCAACAGTAATATAAGTAAAATCAGGTGCTCAACAACCTATGCTAGCACACTAGTCAAAGTCACCTAATGCGACCTATATGACTGAACTAATGCCCATCAATCTATGCTAGCACACGAGTCGGATACAAGAAGTGATTATAACCATTCAAACAATTTTTGATAATTCGGAAATAACGTCAAATCGATGCTTGTGAACTCCAGCTGAAATGGGATAGGAATGGCTAGAACTGTTCAAGGGTAAATATATTTTTGCTGCTATAAATAGTAACTACGTTTGCACAAACAATCCAAGAGAAGATAAAGAAGAAAGGCTAGAAAAATGGGGAGAGGGATTGCCATTGCCCCAAGCCGGAGCAAGGAACCGGTAGCTATAGAGTTTGTAAATTTAGAGTTTGGCAAGAGGAAGGACTAAAGAGAGAGGAAAAAACGGCTAGGGTTTTCAATTTTTACTCAAATTATAACACATGTAAATGTGTTCCAATCACTTTTTAGAATTTCTAAATACAAATGACACCAAAGAAGAGAATAGAATATCATAGATTGTGATGGAAATTTATCGTGAGAGTGACACTGTAGTAACGGGGAATGAGTCCATGCAAGTGCAGCCCTAGGCGTGCAACAAGAATAGTACCACAAATTGGCAGGCCTTGGCATATAGGGATCATCCTCTGTAGTTTGTCCCCACTACATCACAGGCAGAATATGACCCTCCTAAGTCCTAACCCTCTCTACTCACAAATATGATTATTACTAATCCTAGATTACTATTACTAGATAAAATGACCTGATTAGAGAGAGAGGCGTGATTTAGGAAAGTGACGCATGTTTTAGTAGTAGGAGGGGGCAGTGATTAGTGACCTACCCTCAATAATTTTTTTGTCCAAACTTCATATAACAAAAAAAAAGTGGCTTTATTGTTGGAGGGGCCGTCCATTATCATAAGCATTAGCGACTAAGTAAAGATTAGGGCAAATGATTCAACGGGATAAGACGCTAAGAGAGGTTGAGAACGAAAGGAGAGGTGGAGAAAATTTTACTTAGTGGTAGGGTAGGATGCCCTTATCACCTTCTTAGCCTCTATATTCCACACCATGGATTTGTCGTTAGCCACTTTCTTTATAATTGTAACCCAAAATACATATTTCTTATATATATATATATATAAAGATATTTATATAGAAGAGAATTTTGTGTAAATACGATAAAATGTACAGGGTGTCAATGAAAATAGGAAATGCTAAGGAAACTTTCAAAATGGAACTCTTCATGAACTTTATGTCACCTCACAATTTAATGTCAATTTTCATGTCAATAATATAAAACATGTACCAAAAGAATAATGTTAGAGAAACCAAATATTTTTGAACAAAATGATGGGGTTGTAGATTATTGGATTATTACTTAAGTATCGATTAACGTGCTAGTTTCTTATTAGTAACACATCATTTGGTATAAAAAATTTAGTTTCTCTAGCATTATCCGTACCAAAAACATGTGTTGATTTTCACACTTTTTGAAATCTTCCAAACACTCTTTATTTATGACATTCAAATTTAATATTTCAAACGAAAATAACATATAAAATTTGACACACCCCGACCTGGAAATCAGGGCGTGCTGGCCATCACTAACGTGACGTAACCATAACGCAATGCGGAACCTTATGCTCTGATTATGTGTATTTCACACTTAAACTCTCGCTAGCATGTCATTTGGATGGTACTGCTGGTATTCGGCTTTTAGTCTTTCATAATTCTCTTATCATCCCGGCCCGGGACGGACCACTTCCCGGGCCCACTCCACCACCGTAGCACGATATTGTCCGCTATGGGCTGGGATGTGACAAAATTAACCAGAATATGTGGTAGAAAAAAAAAAAAAAAAAAAAAAAAAAAAAAGCGTGTTTATTATTGTTACCCAAAATACATATTTATATATATATATAGATATTTACATATGCAAGTGGCCCTCTACCACACCTTTTTGGCTTTCTAATCTAACATCTAATTAACAAATTTATCATTTGACCCAAAAGAAATATAGATATTTACATATGATAGAATTTGTGAAAATACGACAAACTGAGGTTGTCAAAGTGCCAATCAAATTAACAAATAGGGTGCGATTTTTACATTTTTTTTAGTTTTTCACATGCCCTTTATTTTATTTATGACATTCAAATTTAACAATTCAAACAAAAACAACAAATAAAATTAAGTGTGGTAAGAGAAAAAAAAATGTGCATTTATCATGCCCTTTTTTTAATTTTTTTTGTCATTAGTTAAATTTGGGGGTGGGGGCAATCGAACTTGGGTGAGGTGGGAGTTTTCTTGGCTCTAGTGCCACTAAAACTTGACCCCCATCCTCGTTTGTCATGCCTTTGAATATAGGGAAAATTAGAAACCTCTATAGTTTTTCTATATCATTTAGATTAAACATCTGTGCCTTTTTAAAATTTGATTAAGGTTCTTTCACCAATAGTCACCTCTATTTTTTTAAATTAAAATAATTTTTGAATTTATCATTTTATCTGCATGATGCACTTTTTCTTATTTAGTGGCGATATTAGTAATTAAACTATATTTTCTCTTCTTCCACATATGTTTTTTCGATCACAGTTTTTTTTTTTTTTTTTTTTTTGTTATGCAAACATTTAATATTATTTCTTTTTCCAAATGTTTTTTTCTTTTTCAAATAGTTGGTGATCAACATAAAAGCTCCGTGTAATTTTTTCAATTTTTTTGTGAACTTATTTTTGTTGTTGTTTTTTTTTTAAGTATAGTTGTTGACGAATTATTATTAGGTACAATACATTACGTATATATTATCTGTTGGTACATTTGAATTTACAAAAATCATTAATTGGTACATTTATTTGCAATTTTAGTACGTTTAATTTAATACATATTGTTAATATTGGTACATTATTTTTATTTTGGTATGTTTTATTTTGTACACATTGTGTATTCATACATTTATATTATTCTCAATTCTATTTTCTCTTAACGTACTAAAAGAAAAACTTATTTCAATACGTTTGATTTTGGGGGATTTAAAAATATTTTAAACTATTTTGGAAAGAAAATATCTTAAATCGTATATAGTTATTGCTAAATTGTAGCATTATTGTGAAAATAAATTGAACCTAACCAACTTTTTTTTATAGGAAATTTGTTACAATATAGTGTGCTTATAGCTCGAAAATTATGACAAAAAAAAGTTTAATCAAATCACTAAAAGGCATAGATGTTTGATCTAGAAAATTCAAAACTGAGACGCATATATCAAAAGATCCCTTAAATAAATTCAACCTCCTCCAGATGAAATTCCCATGATTTTTGTTTTATATTAAAAAGTTTGACGAAAAGTTTAAGAAACATATCTAAAAATATTCAATACTTGGACAAATTAAACCCAAAAAAAAGGCAATCAAACAAAACTAAAAAGGATAAAAGGTGGCCCCAAAACGCGTTTCGTACCATATTATACACAAAAGAAAATGACCTAATGCAAATGAGATTAGATTAAATTAGATTATTAGAGTGGTTCTAATGCCCAGAGTGAGTGCCCTTAGAGATTCCAAGACAGGGAATTAAAAGTTAATTAACCCTTGTTATGGTAACAAACTAAAGAAAAAAAAACAAATCCCCATTTATTGATAATTGTAGCCAAAAACAACCTTAATAAGGGATTAAGGGTCAATTAATCTGTATAATTAAGCAGTAAAAACACAGAGATAATCAGATAATAAACCCCACCACTCTCCATAATAACCCACCCAAAAAGCCCACAAACCCCCCTCTCTCTCTCCTCTCCTCCCCTAATTGTTTTAGGTAGAGAGAGGTAAGAGCAAGCTTAACACCCCTCTCCTCTCTTCTAAACGCCGTTTAGGGGGGAGACCTTTCGCCTCCGAAAAACGCCGTTTACTTTCAACGTAAAGCGCCATCAAGTCACGTGCGTTTCAAATATTTTCTCTTATTTTTCTTCCGTTTTTGTTATTTATGGTCATGGCCTTGGAGCAGCAGGTGGTCCTGAGCCCCGTTGACGGCGACGCTAACGGCGCTGACGCCCGCCACCCCACGTCCGGTGACGACTCCAGCAAGGCGCCGAGGCTGCCACGCTGGACGCGGCAGGAGATTCTCGTGCTGATAAACGGTAAGCGGTACGCGGAGAGCCGGGGCGGGGGCCGGACTCCGAGGTCGGACTTCGGGTCGGGTCAGTCGGAGCCTAAATGGGCGGCGGTGTCGAACTACTGCAAGAAGCACGGGGTGAACCGGGAGCCGGTCCAGTGCAGGAAGCGGTGGAGCAATTTGGCGGGGGACTTCAAGAAGATCAGGGAGTGGGAGGCGCAGAGGAAGGACGAAACGGAGTCCTTTTGGGTGATGAGGAACGACCTGAGGAGAGAGAGGAAGCTGCCGGGGTTTTTCGATAAGGAGGTTTACGATATAATGGAGGCGGTTCCAGGTACTCCGATTACGCTGGCGTTACCGGGTCCGAACCGGGTGGAGTCCGAGGAGTTGAAGGATGAGGGGATGGCGGAGGAGGCTGAGAACTTGTTCGATAGCATACAGAGACCGACTGAGGACGGGTTATTTTTGGATGACGAGTCCGGCCGGAGCCCCGAAAAGGAAGTCCGGTTCAAGGAGGGTCCGGTGATTTCAGCTCCCTTGCCAATATCAGGTATATTCAAATATAATTGACTCTTTTTGAATAAAAAGATTTGATTTTTGGGGCGGAAGCTTCAAAATTTGGTACCTTTGGCTGCATTTTTGTTGGGTTTTGATTAATGTCTTTGGGTTTTTGTTGCATTTTCGAACTCTCTCTTTCTCCCATTCACCCGTCTCGTGTTTTCTAGCCGTTAGATTGATATCAAAGACGAATTACTCTTTCTAGACTTGGTCAAGAAAAAAGAAAATGGGAACGAGTGCAAAAGAAGAAAACGAGAGTGCGAAAGTCACTGCCTCCTTATATCTTGGGTTGAAGAAAAAAATGGATATTTTAGTGGTGAAGCATGGCCATTATGTCTGATATGCTTAAAAGTTAGATGTAATTTGTGGGGGCGTGGGGTGAAAAAAATTCAAAGAGATTGTCTTTTTATGAATGTTTTTGGCTCTTGAGAATTACTTGGGGTATTAGGCAGACAGCATTACTGATATTTTAAATGTTGTTTTGTTGGTGTGTTATTGTTAACAGAGAAGGTGTACAAACCAATGCCACAAGGACATCAAGGACAAGGTATTTCTGTTTGCCTCAACCCTTTCTTGTACTACTCTTTGTTACCATGAAAAAGAAACAAATACTTGAGCTGCAAACAAAAATTCGTGTCGGGAGTTAATTTTATCAACATGTTCTAAAGCAACTCAATGAAACTTGCCAGGTTGAAAATGAAAGAATCTTCTCATCTGACTGAAAACTACTTAAGAAATTTCGTTAGCTTTTGTCCAAGTAGGATTCATCTCCTTTCTAGCCTTGTCCAGCTTCTCCATATTTACCATTATGAATGACTGCATAAACATCCTCTATGGATTAAATCCGAGATGTAATGTACATGTACTGCCGATTTGATGTTTTGCCGATTTGCTGTGTCAACTTGGCCTATCACAATTTCTTGTTTGTGTGGTGAACATGCTCGACAAGATTCTTCAAACTTGAAGGGTGAAAATGTGAAATGCATAGTTGTTCTGTCTCCGTCTGCTTTGTAGCTTTTCTTTTACTTTCTGTTGTATATATTCTCGTTTAAGCTTACCATAAAGAACCTGTTAGTTTATTGTGCCAGGGATACAGTTTATCGCCCCCTTTGAATTTAGTTGAGACGATTGGTTGAACAAGGACTTAGTTTAATTAACATTGGTAATTATGTCTGCCGAACTTAAGGGTTAATGCATTTTTAAACGGGAACGGATCAAAGTTTAAGCAAGATCAATTTTTTTGCCTAATGTTTGAGTTGGACGATTAGTAGGCAGTAACTCTACATATGTGGTCACTGATTTCTATTGTCTACAGGTGCAGCAGACCCAAAACACCCAGCTTCAATCCCAGAGTTTGGATCTACCTCTCAAGACAGGAAGCGGAAGCGTTTTGCAACGGAAGGAGACGAGGAAGCATCCGATCTGCAGAATCAGTTGGTTGATGTCATGGAAAGGAATAGCAAAGTGCTGGCTGACTACCTCCACGCTCAGAATTCCCATTCTCAACTCGACCGGGAGCAGAGGAAAGAGCATTCCGATAACTTGGTTGCTGTTCTTAACAAGCTTGCAGATGCATTCATGCGAATCGCCGAGAAATTGTAGCACAGAAATCAGTGTACATAGAGAGAAGTCCTCTTCAGGAGCCCCCCATAGATGTTAGCGGAGGCTGAGAAATTGGTGGATGAAAATTTATATGGTGGGATGGCGGCGTCCAGTAGAGCATTTACACCTGTCATTCTACATTTTCTTTTAATTTTCTCCTATTTTTATTTTTGGTGTGTCACTTTGTGGCATATTTTCCCCATTTATATTTTATAGGGTCCATACACACAAGGGTTTAGAAATTTCAAAGGAGTTAGCACAATGTTTAAGGTTTAATGTTTTTCTTTCATATAAATGTCCAGCTCTTACGATATTTTCCTGTCAAAGGGATAAACTCTCAGTAATGCCTTGTGGTTATATTCCGCCTGTTACCAATCTCAATACGAGATGAACTTCCCATCCAAATTTCCTCCACTTCGTACCAATCTGCACTTCACTTGCATATGCAAACAGCACACAGAAAAAAAATCTTACAGAATTTGGATGTAAGGTTTGGTTTGAACTGAAATCAGTGACGAAGTTACCACAAGGGTCACACAACAGACACCAACGCAGTGACATTTATATTTGAAAAAAAAAAAATGCAAAAACATCAAACGAAGCAAATTCTTACACATTCATAACACTGGTCGGATAACCCATCATTCTGCGAAGCTTAAGTCGTGAGGCGACATGATTGCGTGGTTTCGAGTATGAGAGGACAAAAAATCCAGCACATCAAGAATCAGACTCATCAGATACTGTTTTTTTCCGATACTTCCGACCAGATTTCTGTACACAAACACTTGCAACTGGTGCACTTGGTTGCGAACCTTCTTCCTCGACCGCACTAACATCACTTTGGACTTCAACGGCTGCAATGCCAACGGGGATGCCTGCTTGTTTTAAGGACTCCGTTTTGTCATCTTCCTTGTCTAGCTTCATTTTGTTGCTACCATTAACTGCATTGTCATCTCCTCTCTTCTTCTTCGAAACAAAGGTCACAGACATGGGAAGTTTAGGTGAAGAATCCTCTGTCTCTGACCTTGACTCTGAATTTGAACTCTCATCCGGAGTAAGGTGCTCTGTACAAGCCTGGGCGTTGGCAACTTCATCGACTTTGGCTGTTGTATCGAAGCTATAACATGTATACTTTGAAGGATTCACCAAATAATCAGGTACCTGACAGTATTTTGCGCGCTTGCTTTTTGCTTTAATAGAGAAAGGGCTTGGACCTGAAACCATTCCATTCACATCAGACTGAACTTCTGCTTCTTTAGAATGACTATGAGCTACAAAAGCAGGATCAAACCTGACACGCTTCTGCGCCTTCGTATCTGAGGTATGGCCTTTCCTTTTCAATATAGACTTGGGCCGGCCACCATCTTCAGGTGATTCTACAGTCTGTTTCTTGACTGGTAAAGCAGCAGCCAGGGTAGAATTCGACTTTCGAGCTTCAGCTTCATCTTCTTTCAGCCGAAGTTTAGCAGCCAGGAAATTGGCACGTGGATCTTTGTTGCTACCATGAAGCACATTTTGAGAATTTAAAAAGGGGCCATGATTGGCAATCTCACCCATGTACAAACGGTCGCTAACGCCTTCTGTTCCCGCCGCCACTTTGTCATATTCATCTTCCTCTTCCTGCACCCAATGGGAAACAAATTAGATGACCATAATAATTAATATCAACGATTCAGTGTCTACTATCACCAACAGCAACAAGTTAACTTCACAACTAAAGAACATAAATTGGATAGTTTATTGAATCAATTAGCCGAAAAAGTAGTAAAATTTCGACTTATTGTGCTAATTGGGACCAAGCTCGAGTATTTGTAATCAAACATTAATTCTTCTTCTGTTCATAAGGACATGTGAATTGACTAGTTTCTTGAACAAATCAGTAAAAAAAAGTACTAAAATTTCAGCTTATAATTCTAATTAGAACACAATAATTACTAAAATTCCTATGGATTCAATTGGGTTTATCAATTCACATGAACAATGCGTGTAAATATGTGAAAATTACTTCTTCTTCTTCTTCTAGCTTAATTTCTAACGAATTATCAAATAATTTTGGAAAATAAAAATATTTACCTCGAAATCCAGAGTGGGGTCCTTGCCGATCGACGCTTTGATCCCCCATTCGTCCTCCAGAAACGAGGACGAGCACGGCGTTTGGTCTCTGTCGGAGGAGGCACCGGCGTCCTTGCCCCGCTTCCATTCTCTGCGCTCGACCGCGTCGCCGGTAACGGACCAGGGCGAGGATTGCTGTACTTTCGGGAACGACGAGGTCGACGAAGGGATCGATCCAAACACCTTGTCCGCGCGAACTCTGAAGCTGTCGCCCATCGATTGTTGTTTGAGGATTCGATTGTGTGTGTGTGTTTCTGTGTAAGAGCTTCACTGATTCGAGAGGCTTTTATGCAAAAACCAGAGTTACCAAGTTACCGACGTCAAGCAGGCAAAGCACCGCCTTGTGAAATTCTTTCTTTTTGGTTTCCTAGTCTGTTTTGGTTTGGGCCAGATATATGGGACATCTAGGTCATCTAATGGGCCGAACGTTTAAAATTGATACACAAACAGTTAGTGGGTCCCACTGGGATAGTTGAAGACTTACATCAAGCAGGTTCATTGCAACGTTGCATAGCGTCCAACTCATTATTGGATCGAGAAACTACCGTAGCGGTAAAACTATTTATAAAATTACTCTTTATGAGGAGGCTTGGTTTTTGGATGGATTAGATCGATATCAATCTTTTATTTTCATCATAAAAAATTGCATAATGAAATTCTCTTTTCCATTTTCCTTACAACTTTGTTTGGAAAATTTCAAAATCCATTCCTAACAATTCAAAAGTTCAAATTTGAAAACATACCAAGTGAAACTATCGCGTACTCGTACTCACTTGTTATTTTTTATGGAACAGATTCTTTTCATTTTTGATCCATTTTGTTTTTGTCAAATCAGATCGTAATTAGTTCAAACTTGAAACTAGAATATATTTAGAAAAAATGACGCTAGTTAGGCAAAATAGGGGAGTACATTTGCTCTAGGAAACGAGTATGGGCAGTAGAAATGCTTCATGATGATGAAGAATTGAAGAGGAAGCATTACTCTATCCATCGATGTTGAGGGTGGCATACCAAAGCGATTCAAAGAAAATGAGGTTAAATGCATGGATCGCATCATGCCATAGACACACTAAATTAGGGTTCACAGAACATCATGTGGCACAGAAAACTAGTTTAGGGGTTCACAGAATACCATAACATCCAGTCAACAAAGCTGAGCACATAACAAAAGATCCGAATTTCGAACGGTCTTTCAAAAGAAGCTAGCTAGTTTCTTTCTACCCAAGCAACCTTAGAGTGACTAGCTAGCCTTCACTTGGTTTGAGCGGTTCTAGGCCCTGCGCGGCGGGAGTTCCAGGAGAGCTTTCTCACACTCTCGAGCCTTCTTCTGGTCTCCTTTGCACTCTCCAATTCCGGCTTTAGTAGGGAAGCGCATGACTTGATGAAATGTTGAAGCTACCGCTTGCAGCGCAGCCAACCCTCCGCATCCAAAGATGATGCCGTACGCATAAAGATTGTCCATCACCATAAATTCAACCATGACCGTGCGGTCTCTGGGGCTGTCACCAGCTGTGACAGGGAGGGTGATTGTCCCAATAGGTTCAAGCTTTTCGCCATAGTTGCCGGCATAAGCTTGTTTAGACAGGTGAACATCGTTCCGGGTGAGCCCCAACTTCTGCTCCAGAGTGGAAATGTAGAGAAGATTGAGCTTAAAGCTACTGGTGACAAGAATCTTGTCCAGTTTAGTGTTTGCCACCGTCATGGAAACAACGAGTGGATCGTTGTGGGGGACTTCAAGTCCCCTTAGATCCTCATCGGAAAAGGATATGCCATCTCTTTCTCCAGAACGCTTAGAGTTCGACATGATCACCTGCTTCTTGAAATGAAAAACACCAAAGATTTAACAAACAAAAAAGAAACCATGTGTCTAGAGGAAAAGAAAAACTTAATCAAATAGAAATAAATCAAATTAATGACAGAGCCATGAATCAGGTATTTCTTTTGACAACCATAAAAGACGTCTAACCTTGAACCTTTCCTTTCAGGGACAGAGCCATGATTGAATCACAATAAGAGGCGTGATATATGTTGATATTTATTATTGGTGTTCTTATAAAATTAGATTTATTAATTGAATGAAAATTTGTAGTGGTGTATTTTGATGGAAAGATGCGTCCCTCTAAACATGAAATTCAAATGAAGAGTTACAGTTTTGACTCTTCATTAATAGTCACATACTTTCCCAAATAGACTTCTCTACTTCTATAAGTAGGCAAGTCCCCAAGTAGTCATTTTGACTTTCATGTTTACATAATCATACATAGAGTGCACTAGATATTATAATATCTCGTTGAGTACACCTGCGAGAGTATTCAACAAAATCATGGTTCACTAAAGCCTTGTGATTTGGTGCTACTATTACAAGAATATGATCGTTGTATCCTAAGAGAGAGACAACAGCCGATCAATCATTAGCACAGGTTTAAACTTGGCTTAAGGACAAAATGTTGAACATTTGCCTCTCACAATTTTCAGGTTTTTCTAATTCATTTCATGATTTAGTTGCATGAATTATACTGATTAATATAGCAATTAAACTCTATCTCAATCTTAATATATATGTCATTCAAAAAAAGTGAAATATATGCATTCTTCCATGAGAAAACACAAATATTTTATACACACACATAAAACTAATTAATAGGAGCAAAGTTTCATAACCATGGTTGCAGTTAAATATTTATCGTGAGAAAAATTAGCATAAAGTCGAAGGCTTTTTTCATACCCTTCGTCAAGACTGTTGTGTTGAAGAATGGAGGAAAATTTGGCTCTCAGGGTTCCTCTGGCAAGCGGCAGCCTACAGTGTGACGGGACTCTCCCATTAGTGTGCTTTATAAATGACTCACAACGCCAGGAAGCCCTAAAATTTGGCACGGGCCAGCCGTGTGTAGGGCTCCGGTCATGATTGAAATCCGACAGAACGACGCCCCACCCCGCATCCGTACAGGGCGTTTTGATACATGCAGGATAAAGCAAAGAACCGTCTTGATGAATGATTTTAAAAAAAACTAATGAAAATGGTTTAAAAATTTTGAGTTTCAACAATAAGAACAAATTAAAAAGTAAATGAATAGTACCATGATTAACTTTTTAGTGTACAAATATGATTTTTCGTTAAAGTGAATAGTATCAAGAGCTTTTCTTTAAAGTTCCCTAAATTTTATTCAAATATTTCCTACCAGTTCTGGTAATTTTAAAATTTGTCAAAACAGCTCATAGGCCTTGTTCCTTCGATTTATTTCATACCGGGCTTTTTGTGTTTTTATATGTTACGAAGTTGTGCACAATATTTGCTATCGATATGTAAACATTTTAAAGGAACTAAGAAGTTGAACATGAATAATACTTGCATCCCTCATCTGGAGGAGAGATTTTTATGTGCATCTAAAATACGGATCGGTACACCACGTATTACAATACAAGTAAAGAGGTATTTAACAAAAATTCCTCATTATGACATGCAGTCGACCTGTGTTCCGGAAACATAGAACAATCTCACCACTTGGAGAGATGAGCTCAATCTCCTATTTCATATAGATCAATCATCTCTTGACACATGTTCATTATTTTAATAAGAATAAATAAATACATCCCAATTAGGAGTTTGAGCATGAACATGTGCCAAGAGAGGATTGGTCCATGTCAAAAGGGAATCAGCTCATCTCCAAGCGAGGAGAATGAGTTACATGGCACAAGTTCACCCTCACGACGGTGTCACGTGTCAATGAATTGAAAACATGTGAAAGTTTTTGTTCATATATCTTTATTTCATTGGTATGGGACGTCATGTAAGTTGTTCTCCTAAGTGAGGGATGCAAGTATTATTCTTTGAATATTAGCAGCTTTCCAATTGTTGTTGGCAATATAACCAGCAAAAAATTCACACATCTTATGGATCTTGAAAGAAGGAAATTGGATACACAGTTACTGTACAATTAATGAAATTTTGAAGAAAATGAGTGTTTAATAAAAAATTCATCTAGTCTCGTTCATACAATTTGAGTGAGTCAACACATATAAGTGGAAAACTATACATTACTAGACCAAATAGTCGTTAGAAAATTGTTGGTTCCTTGGAGATAGGAATCCCTATTGCAACTTTCTTCAAAACCGCAGCAAAATTGACGGTAAAATAATCAAACCTAAAACAATTACACACGCCCGTGCATCCTTCTGAGTCTTCTGCCTCCTCACTTGCTCCGGCTGGCGCCGGGGCTTATAGTACTCTAGCTTGCAGCTGATCCCCTCTGACTTGCCCTATTCCGGCTTCCGTTGGGAAGCGGAGGAGGAGGTGGTAAGTTGACGGTACTGCCCTTAGGGCGTTTAACCCCGGAATTCCAAATATGATGTTGTAACCTAAACCCAAAGAATCATCCAGCACGGAAAAATCCACCATCACAGTGCTGGATTTGGGCGCAATCCCAGCAGTGACCGGGAGAGTTATGATCCCCAGAGGTCTGGCATATGCCCCGAACGCGGCCACGATATTGTGGCGGCATTGAACAATGTCTCTCTCGCTGAACCCCATCCGCTTTAGAACGGAAAGGAAAATAATGTTGGCTGAAGCGCCAGTGTCGATCAGTATCTTATCCACTCTGGTGTTTGCCACCAACATCTGGACAACAAGTTCGTCGTTGTGGGGGACTTCGATGGGTCGTATTAAGTCCTCATCGGAGAAGGTTATAGCCGAACCTGCCAGTTTGTCGGTATGTGATTCCTCTACGTCCTTTGCGTGCATGAAGTTGAAGAAGGATAAAAGGAGCAAGATAATTATTACAGCAGTGCCCTTCATGTTTGCTTGCATGGGAAGAGAGAGGAGCTGAATCGTATGGTCAGGGAGGGACATTTTATAGGTTGCAGATTATTGCAGTCCTAATCCTAATTGGTGTGGAATTCCCAAACATTGTAGGAAAATGAAAGGTAGACTGGGCCTCGTTCCACTGCAGCCCAAAACTAATAGACCTATTAGGCCCAAGAAATTTAAAGTCCAAATTTAACTAGGAGTAAGGAAGATACAAAACTTATAATTCTATTAGATTTATTTATTTAAACAATGTTTGAGTTTGATTACTGTAACATTATTGTAGCGGTATTGATGCATTCATTTTTCTTAGTACATTTATTTTCTATTTTCTCTCGGGGACATTTTTCTATAGGAAGACTTGTATGTGACACTCAACAATAGTACTCACTCGCAAGTGGCCCTTTACCATAGTGGTGGAAAGAAGTTGAGCTCTTGCATGACGGCGCGGGTTCGAACCCCGTCGGTAGCTAATCTAACAAAATATATCGTTTGACAAAAAAGAAAACAATAGTACTCACTCCTATTAGTTCAAATTTTCCATCCTACCCGATTTATAAGCATCAAACTCAAATTTTTGTAACACCAAAATACCTTACAATGAATGAGCGAAACAATGCTCGGAAAGGAACGTGTCAACTAGCAACAAGTTAGAAACCGGCATATCATGCACATTAATTTTACACAAACCATGTAAAATGTGATTATTTTATGCACAATTATTGGTTTAGGGGGAACTTTTTGGTGCACAAATGTTGACAAATTTTGGAAACTCCTAAGAAATGTGGGAGGAGAGGATACGACCTCCAACACCTTTACCAAACCGTAATAGGGTTTTGGTTTTGGAGTTATGCAAAGAGACTCTTGTGGGAAAATTGAATAACGACAATGAGACTTCATTGGTTCGGCCTCTCAAATCGTCTCAGAACAAAAAGGTGGGCCGTCGTTATTTCCTTGCTGAGATATGAAATAGACTTCAGATGGGCCTAGCTCTTGCTCTATCTATTGTCCATGAACGACAAGTTTTGGGATTCTTTAGGAGCCGATAGCGACTAGGGTCAATATTAAAGGGGCTCAAACAAAGTTCATCTGCCCATTTCTTCTTCTTTAAGAAAATTTCTTCTATATTGCGTACTATTGAATGATGCGAGAATAAACGAAATTGAGAATAAAGAATCGAAATAGTTGTAAACATAAAATCCTACGGCTAAAACACTTGTAGCATTGAAGCCACACCACTTTGTTTTAGACAAAAAATGTATTTTTCTTTGTATACCATTAGCTAAATGGATGTTGAATTACCAATCATTTTCTTTTACTAAATGACGGATTGGTTTGGGGTCTTTAAACCATTGATAATATTGGTAGATAACATTTTAATGGTGTAACGTTTCAATATTGTTATCGATATAGACGTTAGACATTATCGATACCACATTCATCATGTATAGAGTATTTTGGTAATTTTGTGACAACTAGACATATTTTACCTTATTTAGGGGGAAGCACCACTAAGAACTAGTTGGTTTTAACATACTAACTGATCCTTCAATAACAAGATGCATTCATTTGGTAATTGGTGTTTTGTAACTTGTTTAAGGTAGGTAAAACCAAAAATATATTTAGGGTTTGTTTGGAGGGGAGGAGGATTCTCTCCTCCTTTTTTCCCATACACTTTCATCATTCCCCTATTTGTGTGGTCATGGTTAAGCCACGTCTTTTTGTCCTATTATCTCTATAAAAAAATCAATATAAAATGTTGACGTGGCTTAACCGTGATCACACAAACAAAAGGAGGATGGAAGTGTATAGGAAAAAAGGAGGAGAAAATCCTCCTCCGTTTGGAGGTGTACTTTTAAAATGATTAAAACCGTGTTTAGAGAAAATGTTTTTGGGTTGTAAAAGATTTTGAAGTGCTTCCTTCTTACAAGAAGCACATAACTGGTGCTTCTTGCATGAAACATTTAAGTGTTTTTTCAAGATTCACTTACATTTTTACTAAAAACTTATTCTAAAATTATTTTCACAAAAAACGCTTTTAGTATTTTAAAAATACTTCTCAACGAGCCATTAATCAAAATATCATCATCTCAAAAAAGATATGCAACTAGATAGAGGCAGCAGCAAATCGAAATATTACAGCCTGATTAAGCGGGGATTAATAGTTTAAGGATTGAAAGCAACTTGTTGATCATATTCTTTTCATATATAAGAGAAGAAAAGCAACACAATGTTTCACTTTAGTTCTTCGTTCATATGGCATGTCCTTATCTGTCGGTGCTTTAGCTAAACCCTTTCCTTTCCCTTTCCTTTTTCTTTTCCTTATTTTTCTCCTCCCTTCTCCTTTCTTTTGTTTCTTATTCCAACTTATGATGATGCATCGATCCCTTGCCCTTTCAGTGTAAGTTCCTTAGCGATCTTGGTTGTCACATAATGCATCACACGTGTTTAAATTTAAATTATGTATCATCCTCGAAAGATTTTTCAATGTTTCCGAAATGCAGGATAGTACGCCACATGTTGTTGTACAATTGTAAGCATAGAGACACTTCAAAACAAAAAATTTCATCACTTATATATATAATTACATATGGCGTACCCTCGCGTTTTAAGTACATTGAAAAATCTCTTGCTCCAAAGTCCCAACCAAAACAACATAGTTTATTTCGATCATTGCAATATGTATACATATGTTCCTTTTGTTCTCCGATGCCAATTTTGCATACAACTAATGACCGAAGAGTAAGAAACTTGCGATTCAACTAATTAAGAGTTTGTTCTTATATCTATAGCATTTCGGTCGAAAATTTTATGTCGAATATCATTTGTATAAAACATAAATAGTGAAAAGGGGAAAACTGGATTGAATGATACACAACTTAAATTGGGTAAAGCTTATTTCGTTGATTAAGATACTAGGTGTCTACAACTAAATTGGAATTAGTCCAATATCATGTTGCATCAACATGTAATGATAAATTTAAGAATAGATGAAATGATGTGACTATTGATCTTCACAAAAGGGACAGCATGTTTTGATATTATGACGAAAGAAGTTGAACATCCGTAGTAAAATCAATTTGTAATATAAAAAATAATCAAACTCTTTATAAATACATGCAAAATTTCTTATTTTTCCGACATGGTGATACACTCTCGACATTTTGTTTGTATAATTTGATCAATGATCAGTCCAGTACATGCCTGCAAATCTAGGACACTTGTTCCTCATCGGCAACTTTCTGCCTGTGTATGCAACAATCATGGTACGAATTAAAGATTCCCCTACCCTAGCTTGCTTGCTTGCTTGTGTCCATGGTCTAAAATATCCATAATATCCGGATATTTCCATCGAAATTTCCGTGTTTTTGGACTACCGATATTTCCGATGTCATCGATATTTCTATCGAAATTTCCGTATTTTTTAAATTTCTATATTTAAAAAAACACCAAGGGGATTCAAACCCCTCCCATTTTACTCCTTCAACACCTTGACCACCATATCACTTATATTTTTGTGAAAATGTGCTAAAATATTTATATATTTTCTACACTAACAATGTTTGCCAGCTTACTATATAATCAACTTAAATCAGTTAAATCCATCATGCAATGCATTTCCTTCCAATTTTTTATGATAAACTAATAGATAATTGACTAAATAAACATCCTGCAAAGTTTCAATAAAAATTTCCAAGTTTTTCTTACAATTTCTGTGGTTTTTATTCAATTTTTATCGATATCGATAATATCCCGATATTTCCATCGAAATTTCCGTATTTTTAGACTACCGATATTTCCGATATCATCGATATTTTAGACCTTGCTTGTGTCATACTGCACATGGTTTCGTTAAATTTCAAGTGTTTGTGTCTGACCCGTACAAAGTGGTAAATTTATTTAACAATTATTCACCCAGTTAATTGGTAAATTAATCAAACTGCAGAGGGAACAATATTATTAGGAATCTTTGCAATGCTAGATGATAAAGTCGTACTAGAAGATGCAGAGCTCCCTTTGGAGAGGACTATAATTTTGAAAAAATATTATCTTCGGATGAAAAAATATTATCTTCGGATCTCTTCCTTTAAAGTCCAGGAATCAAGTGATCCAGATTTTTAAAATTTGATCCAACGATTAAAAACAGGGAAGTTAGTAAAAACTTTTAAAAATTATAATAATTTTTAGCCGTTGAATCAAATTTTTAAAAATTCAGATCACTTGATCCCTGAACTTTAGAATGAGAAATTCGAAGAGGATCTCTTTCCGATAATTTTATCGAGAAAGTGAAGGCTCTAGGTTCATGTAAAATTAATTTTGTAATAAAAATGCAAAAAATAAATGTAAATGGTCAAAAAGTGAGCAAGATACAGGACGTATAAATAGTCACATTCTTTACTTTACTAGTTTACTTTCCTCCTTTTTACGAAAAAAATGGCATCCACAAGCTGTGGAAAAAGCAAAATACTTCACCATCTTCGGCAAGTGCTTCATTCTCCACAATGAGACAATTTTCATGGCGGCTTAGATAATATAGTATGGCTACAGTGTAATTATCGATAAACATTTTGAATCTGTGTAAACTAGGCGAGCTGAACCGAATATCATTGCGCTCAAGTTTGGCTTGGTTAAGCTTGAACTACCGAGTTGAGCTCAAGCCTATCTCGAGTTGTCTCGTAAAAAAATTTAAACTATTCACGAGCTTTACGAGCCGAACATACCAATACTCAAGCTTAGCTTACTTTTTAATCAAGCCAAACTACACTTGGCTTGATTCTTTCACGAGCCGAGCTTCAACGAGCCAAACATGAACCGAACCCGATGCAAGCTCGAACAGTTTCGAGCTTTATGTGTACATTGTCACTTGGTGTTGTTATTATCTTTATTCCATAACACTTGTATTTGTTTGTTAGTCGTCTATAATTATACTATATAATATGTATATTAGTAACGCTACTTTGTCGTGTAAACGTTATTTAAAAAAATTTCCTTGTACTCAAGTCTAGTAGGTGACAATTATTGTCTAATTATGATTAATCTTTCCACCCAAATTTTTGCCGGAGCATCCAAGGGACAAAACCATGCTAACTGATAAAGGAAGAACTACCCTGAAAAAAAAATTGAACCATATTCGGATATTCCTTCAGAATCCGTTGTGCATAATGTCCCGTGTGAACACAAATAAGAAATTCATGTTACACTTTGTAATTCCAATGTGAGACTCCCATTTTAATTGATGATGAACAAAGATTTTTGTTTTTTTGTTTTAAAAAGATATTACAAACTAATTAACCTTCCATTGCTGGAATGATAAATAAAGGGAAAAATCTTGCCTTGCGTTTTTTCAGGTTTGATCTCAATTACCTATATATTGCAAGTACAAGTTCTTATTCGTCTATGTATATTACAAGTACGTGTTTTTCTTCATCTGAGTCAGATTTGAGACTTTTTTTTCAACAAAGACTGTTATATTGTTGCTTGTATGCAAAACTATGGCCAATAACAGACTAAAAGAAAAATGTGACTCTGCAGAAGAGATTCTCACATGTAGTCAAGTCTTAGCACCAACAATATCACCATTCAACAAAACAATTGCCACTTGTTTATGTTTTTAGTAGGAGCGACATTACTTGCCGCTTGCCACCACGGCAATCCACGTTTGGATCTTGGAAGCAATGCACTGAAGAAAAAGATCCTAATTATCAAGATAATCCGCAATTTCCCATTTCCCATTTCCCCCACCCCCTAATTTTCAGATCTGAGAAAATGAGTGATTTCTTTGTGTTTTAAATTATTATTGCTGTAAATGTTGTTGGGTTTCCTCTGCTGTTCGAAACTCCAGAGTTGTCTGTCGGGCATGGACGTGGAGGGAAATTTACGCCGGGCCCCACCTTGATGAAGTGGCCTTTCTGTGCGTGACTGAAGCATCTCTTTCACTCCCACGCTTCTCAACTAGCCGCTTGGCGCGTTTCAACAACCCAATTCGTTGCAGCCGTCGGATCCAATCATCCAACGACATGCGATCCTGTCGTCCTTGTTTCTCGTCGGATTCAACCACGCGCCGTGGAGGTGTCGTCCTCGTTTCTCGTACCTTATAAAGTTAACTGACAGAAACTCGGAAGAGTCCCTGATTTCACCTTGAAGAGGACTAATTGCCCAAACGACGTAGTCTCAATGAGCTGCCGCTCACAATTTTTATGTAAAATTTGCCAAAATATTTTAAAAATTAGGCCTGTTTCGTACCTTACTCAAAAAAATTTATAATTCTTAAAAATAATTTGGATGACCTTCTTTCAAGAACAGTTTTTTTTTCAACCCAAAAACTTGTTTGGTTTCGAACCTAGAAACTATTTTAAATCTTCAAGGATTTAGGCTATATAGCCCAAAAACTTGTCTGTACAAAACCATTAGGTGGCAGTGGCTGAGGGAGGATATTAAGGTCGGGTTGGAATCCGAGAAGCGACCCGGAAAATACTCACCAAGACCCAATATCTTGACGACTTGATTTGGAACTCTCAATTTCACACTTCATACTATGAAGTCATGTTGTCTTCAGATGAGTTTTGTTCACATATATGGTGGTGGGTTGCTAATTTCAAATGTTGCCATTAAAATTGAGCAAATTGAGTTTGAAATAAGGCTTTGGTAATGGCGGAGAGGTGAGGTTGGGGCTTGCGGGTGATTAGAGTGAGAGGACAGTGGGTCAGGGATGGTGGGAAGAAAATATCTCAATCGCCGGAAAGATTCATGTCATGGTTGCCGGAACATCTCTCTCAGTCGCCGGAAACATATCTCTCATCACCGCCAGTTACTCTTAGTTTATGTTTGGTGTCGCTGGCCTCAACGCCAAGGTCCTGCAGATGTCGCGAAGAAGAAAAAAAAAACAGTAAGAATAGACTTTTGTTGTTCTCAGATTGTAGGCTAGTTTTTGAGTTATTTTTTAGTTCAAGTTTTGCAAAACAGGCTTACCAAACAAATTTTTGAGTTGTGAATTGAGAAACAGTTTTTGAGTTAAAAACCTTGAACTCAAATAGAATACCAAACAAGCTCTTAGATTTCAATCCCTGAAATAATCAATTTTTAGTAGACCGTTAATACTGATGGATGAATTGTTGATATTCGATTTTAAGAGTTCAACAATAGTAATGGTAAAATAATCAGTTCAGCTAGATCCCATTATCTTTATACTTTTAATGAGTTTTTAAATGTATGATCATATTGCAATTCATATAAAGAAAAAATCACTCGTTATCTTAATCTTGTTGAAGAGTTATGCGTTACACTGTCATTTACAAGGAACGATTCATTCTACATAGATCCGACACAAGATTTTTGAAGATGTAACACATCCCGAACTATTCTAATTTAAATTTGCTTAATTTGTAGTTTTTTGTTGAGATCGAGTCCATGTCAGTTAAATGTGTTTATCAAACTTTACTAAGTTTATTTGTATCATACTTCACCAATTTTGAAATTGCCGAGTACCAGTCTTCATATCTTCAAGGACCTACCTGAAAGATTCGTGTTAAGGCACCACAGCCGAAGCACAAGAGTTTTTTTTCCAACCATGAGGCAATCACAATGCGACACGTTTCAACATCAGAATAAAGCTCTTAGAGTCTACATCGACTGCAGATGGAAGCCGGAGACTCTCATTGACAATAAAAGTAGACATTTCTCATACAATTAGTCCCTAATGCCATTATTGTACATAAACATGTCATTAGAACTCACTAGTTGATTATACTTGAACTTATGTATTGTGTAAATTCTTCACTATTATTGAGAACTACTCTATTCTCGTGGACGTAACCCAACTTAAGGTGAACCTCGTACGTCTTCTATTTGCTTTCATATCCTCGTTAGGTGACCGCAACACCCTTATAAAGATCACAAACTTGACATTTACATAATTCTAAAATCTCGCAAATTTTGTGCATCAACAAAGTTCATCATTCAACAAGTAACAAGTAAGTCAAATCCCGAAAACTTCAGCCCTCAACAAGTGACAGGTAAGTCAAATCCCGGAATAAAGCAAAGATAAAAAAAGAAAGTGAAAGAAAGAAAAAGAATTTTGAATATTTTTCCTTGTCCCAATTATCAAAGTGAAGGGAGAGCGCAGAGAGAAGTAGTAGTGTCAAGTTTCTGTAGCACTCCCTTTCGACGTTTTCAGGTTAATGCTAAGGGGACTCTTGCAAAAATAAAACTCAGTATGAATTTTCTGTCAATTTTTTGGAATAATTTATGTGTTAATTTTATAAATATTATGTTAAAAATATGAATAAACGGAAAATTCATAAAAAATCATACTTAAAAAGAGAGTGCTCTCACCATTTTTCATTGAAAAATGGCCTAATCGCAATCCAAACAACACAAAAACAGTCGCTCTCAATTCCCAAGACTCCCATATTCTGTAATTATAGGTGTGTATCTATATGCGGCTTAAGCTTAACAAACACTCAAAACCTTCGTGCGATAATGTTTTCTTGCCTCTTTCTTTCTTCGTAGGGTTCCTTCTCTCTCCCTCGCTCTCTCTTCTTTTGGGGTGGGCCGTACTGCTACTACTTCTAGGGTTTTGAAGCTCAAACTTCAAAATAGTGAAAAATAGGAAACTAAAAATAAAAGAGGGTTTTTGGTTTTGTGGAGCTGTGTCAGAGTGTCTAAATTTATGCAAGCTGGAGCTGATTTGGCAGATATAGATTGTGATTTGGACTTGGGTTTTTTCTTAATTCTGGGGTTTTATTGGACCTGAATCTAAAATGTGCAAAGATCTTGGTGGGCGAGATTGACTGCTTGGACTCGCCGGAGAAGATGAAGCAGTGGAGTTGTTGTTGTACTGATTGATATTTTTGAAGAAAGAGTTGGAAGGGAAATCAAAGCTCTCAAAAATGCATTTCACTAAGCTCGATGACTCTCCTATGTTCCGCAAGCAGGTTCCTCTCTCTCTCTCTCTCTCTCTCTCTCTCTCGCTCTGTTTCTGTTTCTGGGTTGTTTGGTTGCATGGTTTTTGTGTGAGCTTTTTGTTCTTTCTTCCAAATGCCGTGATTGGCTGCTGAGAAAATCCGGAAGTGAAAAGAAAGTTTGGAACTTGAATCTCATTTGGGGAGTTGGTGGGTGGTGATTTCTGAGTTCCAAGGCAGACCCAACTTTGTTATGGATAGATTTATTATCTTCCGATTGCTAATTGCTTGCATTTTTGTTTCCGTACTACTGTTTGTCTGTAACTTTCATTCATTTCGGATTCCATAGAAAAACAGAAGGTTATATTGCAGTTGTGTTCTCTGCTTAGGGCCGAAGATACTAACGTTGCAAAGATGCGTGTTAAATCTGCTAATGCTCTGCTCGGGCTTTAGATTACTCAGTCTCTCCTAGTAACAAGTGTAGCGAATGTTAAATAGCTCACCGTTCCCCTTCTTATTATATTTTCTTTGTGATGTATCATGTATGTGATGAAATAATACTGTCATGGTCAACTTCTGCATGCAAGGATTCCTGTCATTGCATTCTGGTTATATCCATTATTCATGGGCATTGAACTTTCGCTAACAAATATCACAGATGCTGTTCATACTTGTGTATGTTATGACATAATTTCTAGTCATAAGCTTGGCTGGGGTATGTAGTGACTTATGTTAGTTTTGTTGGTGCAGATACTATCCATGGAGGAAAATGCGGAAACGTTGAGGGAGAGAAGTTTGAGATTTTACAAAGGATGCCGAAAATATACGTATGCCTACGTTTTGGATGCATTTTAGCTTTGCATTTGCAAATTCATTTACATTTCTGATTATGTAAAATGTAAATTTGGTACCATAACAAACTTGGCCACTTAGTATCTTTTGCTGTTTGCACTTTTATAGCTCTCAAATATGGAGAGTATTTGAACTTCGAGACTAATATAAATGTGAAGTGGTTCTGGATCTTCCTTCCTCCCCTTTTTTCTGGATGGAAATCAACCCGCACTAGACTTGGATGTGAAGTTTTGTCAGGGAATTACTTGAAGGCCTTTTCATTTTTTTGTTTTGCTTGCAGGGAAGGGCTTGGGGAAGCATATGATGGGGACATTGCTTTTGCTAGCGCCCTAGAAACTTTTGGCGGGGGGCATAATGATCCAATTAGTGTGGCTTTTGGAGGTATGCCAAATTGTCAGCATAAAGAGTACCAAATCGTGCATTGATGATTTTCAAATCAATAATTGAACTCATGTCTTCTTCACCAGGTCCTGTTATGACTAAATTTACTATCGCATTGAGAGAAATTGGGACGTACAAGGAAGTTCTTCGATCCCAGGTAATAACTTTGTTTTGTTTGTAATCTACATGTCAAATCTATTGCTGCAAACTAATTGGCTTCATTATGATTTTACAATTCAATATACTATTTGAGAAATATAGTTATTAGTTGAATCTTGAAAGGATTTCCCCTTAATTTTGGCTTGCGATGGATTCCTTTTGAAGCTTGATGTTATTTCCATATTTTAACTCTTGCGTTAGAAAGTAGTTTTACTTGAACAAAAGGAACTCAACTTTGTACTTGTCATGGCTAACTGTAATACACTGCGGCTTATGCAGTCACAAGAAGTTTTAGGTGCATTAGCTTCTCTAGTCCTTACATATATCAAATGTCTTTCATGCTCTTCATTTCAAGCTCTCTGTGTTTGTTGCCTGTTGGATGATTAGTTTATTCTTTATCATGGATAATGTAGTGTTGTTATCTTGTTTAACCTGTTTTTCCCTTCCCCCTACAGGTTGAGCATATGCTAAATGAAAGACTGTTACAATTTGTGAATATTGATTTGCATGAAGTCAAGGTATTGTGAAAGATTTGTTCGTTAGATAATTTAGGTTATCACTTAGTTTATTTTCAATATCATTAGCGTCCAATTGAGTACTGTCCTTGTGCAGGAAGCGCGGAAACGTTTTGACAAGGCTAGCCTTATTTATGACCAGGTGTGTGCTTCATATCCTTAATTAATTTGATAGATCTTCAAGCTATATTGAGATTAACAAAACAATTTGAAATAGTTTTGGTGTTGGAGACTTGGTTTGATACTTTGATACTATTTGCAGGCTCGTGAGAAATTTCTCTCTCTGAGAAAAGGCACAAAGAGTGACGTGGTTACCCTTCTTGAGGAGGTAATTTGTGGTGCTAATTTTTTGTTTTCATTTTATTTTATAAACCTGTGCTCTTATCTATATTATTGGAACTATCCATTCTTTACGTTCTAATACGCTATAAGAGATACTGCAGGAACTTCATAATGCAAGAACTACATTTGAGCAAGCTCGTTTTAGTCTGGTAACTTTCTCAGTCTTGTTCTTCCAGAAATCAATGAGTTCACGCCATTGAGGCCTTGGATTTATGATTTGGACCTTTCTATTCGCAGGTGACTGCTCTTTCTAATGTTGAAGCGAAAAAGAGGTTTGAATTTCTGGAAGCGGTCAGTGGAACAATGGATGCACATCTTCGTTACTTCAAACAGGTAGATTGAAAGTCAGGCTTGCTCTATGTTTTGATTGCTTTATCATTAGCATTACCTTAAACTGTTGTCATGTGTAGGGTTATGAGTTGTTGCATCAAATGGAGCCATATATTAATCAGGTTTGTTACATGTTCTGGACTTTTTTCATATGTTTGTAATAAGAATCATTTTAAATTGGACCTCTTGTTATTTCCTAGGTCTTGACATATGCTCAACAATCAAGAGAAAGATCCAACTATGAACAGGCTGCTCTTCATGAAAGGATGCAAGATTACAAACGACAGGTTGATCGAGAAAGTAGGTGGTCTTCTAATGGTTCTAATGGATCTCCTAATGGAGATGGGATACAAGCCATTGGTAGAAGTTCACATAAAATGATAGAGGCCGTTATGCAGTCTGCTGCAAAGGGAAAGGTTTGATTAAGCTTCACATTATTGCCTTTAATTTATTGATGTGACCTATGCTCAACTTCTTTATGCATTTTCATGGTGCAATTGTTTTTATTTCATCTCTACGTTTAATACTATAGACAAGTTTTAACAGTAAGCAATAATCAGGTTCAAACCATTAGGCAAGGTTACCTCTCAAAACGTTCCTCAAACTTGAGAGGTGACTGGAAGAGAAGGTTTTTTGTTCTTGATAGCCGAGGAATGCTCTATTACTATCGGAAACAATGCAGCAAACCATCCGTAAGTACTCTTTTCAAGAAAGAAGTTTGGAGTCTGGATGCAGGAGGCTAGACGTTTGTCCTGGGTTATTATATTAATATCAAATTTTGTTGTTTTTTTTGTCTACAAATTTTAGGGTTCTGGTAGTCAACTTTCTGGTCAGAGGAATAGTTCTGAGCTTGGTTCTGGACTGCTGAGTCGGTGGCTTTCTTCTCATTATCATGGTGGAGTGCATGATGAGAAATCTGTTGCTCATCACACAGTGAATCTGCTTACATCAACTATCAAAGTTGACGCTGACCAGTCAGATCTGAGGTTTTGTTTCAGAATCATTTCACCGACAAAGAACTATACTTTGCAGGTTCGATTCAGTGTAGCTGGCCCTTGTGAGCTTAGGCTTGCTATGTATTTATCTGGTTTTTCAACCTGCCAATATGGCGAGTCTTTTATGGTTATTTTTATCCAGTGGTTCCTGCAATGATATTGATTTATGCTTGTCAGTGCAGGCAGAGAGTGCACTTGATCAAATGGATTGGATTGAAAAGATAACAGGGGTTATTGCTTCATTACTTAGCTCTCAAGCTCCTGAGAGGGTAATTGTTTTGAAGTTTTACATGATTATGTGGCCACTGATTTTCATAGTATCATTGATGAGTTTGGTTCAATTATATTTCAGTTTTTGCCTGCTAGTCCCATGGGAAGCCATCGTCGTTCTGCCAGTGAGAGTAGTTCATTTGAGAGTTCTGATTTTGATCACACTGGAGTTGAAGAACTTGTATCTGAGAGGAGCATTACTTCTGCAAATTCTGAGCGCCCGTTGAAAAGCTCACAACACCAAAGATCTTCTTTAAAAACCGAAAAGACGATTGATATGCTACGACGAGTATGTGGGAATGATAAGTGTGCTGATTGTGGTGCCCCAGAGCCAGATTGGGCATCATTAAATCTTGGTGTTCTCGTTTGCATTGAGTGCTCTGGTGTTCATCGTAATCTTGGTGTACATATCTCAAAGGTTAATAACAATATTTTTCTCACTTGGCCTTTTTACATGTTATATCTGTGAGCCATGCACTGTTTAACAAGTGTTGTGTAGGGATAACTATTATTTTTTTCATGTGTTCTTCATTCCTCTACTTTTTTACACATACAATCTCAAATATTTATTGAGTAGGAGTCTAAAGAACCTTACTCATATGATTCCTACTAGTATGTGGTTTACTTTTCTAAATGGCAATAAGAAAGTTTTGAGATGTGTAAACTGCCAATGGTATGTTAAATCTTTTTCCAAGATTTTCTTTTCTTTGGCAATGAATTGTGAGTGCAATTACAGGAGAACCAAGAATTATACAAATGATAACTTGGTAAAGTAGTTAATATGCTGGAAATTACCAAATTTTGTTTTGGTTTGTATATTTGTATATGGACAGTAACTTCTTCCTAGTAATTATTTTTGTTTATAATGTACTTATCCTATCAAAAATTGGATATCTGTACCAGTTACTGAATTTTTGCAAATTTTCTTCTTGGTGTCTTACTGCAGGTAAGGTCTCTTACACTGGATGTCAAAGTGTGGGAGCCTTCCGTTATAAATTTGTTTCAGTCTTTGGGTAATGCCTTCGCCAACTCTGTCTGGGAGGAACTTTTGCAATCAAGAAGTGCCTTTCAGGTTGATCTTATATCCACAGGGTAGGGATTCTCTGTTACAACTCTTTCGAGTATTGTATATGTTTCTTCACTACTGGACTGTTGTGAGTATTCACTTGTATTCTTCTGGTGAAGGTCATACAAGTCCGATAAAAAACAACTAGTTTTTATCAGCAAACCTGGTCAGAGTGATTCTATACCTGTAAAGGAGAAATTCATTCATGCAAAGGTATGTCCTTTCATGCCTCGCAGTTACTAGTTGGATAACTTGAAAGCATTTCAATTTATGATCTAATTGCTAAGATTGTAGTATTAAATGCTAAGTTGATAGGGAAGCAATTGTTTCAGAACATCAGCCAATCTGAAAAACACATATTTTGTAATACTAATGACAAAAAACAATTTTGTCTAGGCTTTAGTTTGAGACTCAACCTTTTTTGGCTCGTTGGGATACTTGTTGTCCTCTCTTTTACTGCTTTTTAGTGATCATGGCTTAGGGATCTTGCAAGAACGGCTGTACATAGTGTATAAAGGCATAACATTATTGTTCCTCTATGACATGGATAAGCCTTGCTTGAATTCATCTTAGTTTTTAAAAGACTAATGATTTCTGGACTAACTTTTGTCAACTTATGACACATGAGCATTCTTGAAAATCTTGTATTATATAGCGAACTGATCTCCTGACTATACTTGCTACTAGTTGAAAATCTGGACTGCTTCAGAAATGTGGAAGTTAATGTGTATTCTTTTGTTAATCACAGTACGCAGAAAAGCTTTTTGTCCGGAAACCAAAAGATGCACAATATACTCATTTGGTAGCACAACAGATTTGGGAGGGTGTTCGCGCTAATGACAAGAAAGCTGTATATCGTCACATTGTTAATTCTGAGCCAGATTTGAATGCGGTGTATGAGCAAGCAGCTTGTAACTCTTCATTAACCCTTGCCAAAGTAATGCTGATGCATGAGCAGACTAGCCATGACCAAAGCTCGAGCTGCTTAGCTGGGGATTCATTGGACAAGTCGTCTCCTAGCTCTTCAAACTTGAGTGGTACAAGTGAAGGCCAGCAGGTGGAGGATCTAGATGGGTGCACTCTGCTTCACCTGGCTTGTGAAACTGCAGACATTGGTATGCTTGAACTCCTCTTACAGTATGGAGTGAATACAAATGTGACTGATTCAAGAGGTCAAACACCACTCGACCGTTGTATTCTCAGAGGCAAAAACACATTCGCAAAATTGCTTCTTACAAGGTGATAATTTATCTCATGGTTGGATTTGCGGTTTTAAAACCCATTTATTACATTTGCCTAATCTGTGCATATTGAACGAACTCTAAGTTTCTTTAAAATGCTGTGTTTCCGCCTTTTTTTGTGATTTGCAACTGAAAGGGTTCTATTGCATCTGCAGGGGAGCTGATCCACGGGTATTAAATGGGGAAGGAAAAACCCCCCTTGAACTAGCAGTGGAATCGAACTTTGATGATAGTGAAGTCCTTGCTATGTTATCAGACTCCAATGGGTGAAACTCTCGTATTAGTAACGAAACTATCCGAGGCCAACCTCATGAGTGCTGGGATGATCATTATCAAAAGAAACAAAGGTATCACATTTGTATAATTATAGTCCGTAAATTTGAGAGATTGTTATCCTTTGAACGAAATATCAGCAAGTGTTTTGTGGTTTTGAGAGTGGTAGGATACCGATGGGGTGCATTGTCGAAAAATGTCAGCCGGTGTTGTAATCTAAAATGGCTCCGGTGGTCTATAAGCCGAAAGCATGCGGTAGCTTTCAGCCAAGGGCTCTGTAATGTGTTCTTGTGAGGATTTAGCGTAGGCCATTGTGTATTTGTACATTATTTCTTTTAGTGAAAGCTTTTGGTGGCTGTAACTCTATGAAGCTCAAAACTTCGACCTTATGTTGTTCTAGGTTTAGGGTTTCCGAAGCCGCAATAGAAAATATGAAGGTAATACAAAAAAAATTTATGCTATATTTCTTCTTATTCGTCTTTCAATTGTGTTAAAGAGTTTATTACAAATAGCAGGTATGAATTAAGCTAGTTGATTTGGACAGTGTAATTGGAATGTTACACTTTGCACCAAGTGTAATCGAAATTTTGCACGCGAGTTTGAAATTTCGGTTCTCTCGTAAATCAAAATAATTTAGAATATTTTGTTCACCTGATATTGCATAAAATTTGTACCACTCGCGTTTAACTAGACTTAGCTACTTGATTGCATCGATTCTTGTCTTTCTAGGAGCATTTGATTCACCTTCCTATTGGAAAGCGTAGGTTCCACCAACGCATAACCAGATGAGGTAAGCTCCTACTCCTCTAGCTTTAGAGAGCGTTTTCCAGCTTTTTCACATTCAATTGATTGGTAGGACAGCTGTTCCTTATGATTTCTAATGCCTTTTCCGTCCTTCAATCGTGTATGTCATTGTCGTCGACGGGACCGGTAAATGTAAATCTAATTTGCTAAAGAGACAAGGCAATCAAATATACAGATTTTTGGATCACCAAATTGGAGGAGGATTGTCTGCCTTCCCAGTTTCGATGCCCTCCCATGTCCTCCTATTTTGTATGATCACCGTTAAGTCACGTTAACATTTTATATTATTTTTTTATAAAGATAATAAGACAAAAATGAATAGTAATATAAAATATTGACGTGGCTTAACCGTGACAACACAAATAGAAGGACATGGGAGCGCAGATAATCCTCCTCCCACCAAACTTGATCCGTGTCAGCGTAAAATACAAAGTTTGTGAAATGAAGTGTCAAATGTGTTGCAGGTCAAGGATGATGATGTTACGCTAGCTCTTGGAGAGTCAAATGTAGCAAGTAGGCCAACCCAACCCCATCACGTACCAGACAGCCTTGCATGGGGTCTCCCTCCAAGTCAAATGTAGCAACTAAGGCAATCTTCAATCCAAGAAGGGCTAGATAGCTTGTTTTAGTCTTATAGTCCTTCAAGAAATTAATATTTTAATGAACAGTGTTATGCTATATTTCTTACCATCTCCAACCGAGGAACCAGAGGGTCATAGGCCAAACATAGCACTGTGACAAAAAACCATCTCCAACCGAGAGAGCCAAAGGGCGCCAAACATAATTTATTATTTTAATTGAATTAATATGGTTACTTAAATTAAACTATCTCGATAATTTTTCGAGATGTAATGTCAATAATTAAGTTTTATGTTGTTTAATGTTACTTAATGTTATTTAATGTTGTTAAATATTTTTTTAATGTTGTTTAAGTTTAATGTTATTTAATGTTGTTTAATGTTACTTAATGTTATCTAATGTTGTTTAATGGCTTAGGTAGTTATAGAAAAAATATTAGAATTTTTAAAAAAAAATTTGTAAAAGAAAAAAATTTAACGGCTAGCTAACGTCATCAAGAAACTGTTGGATTCAAATTCTTGGACGGGCCCGGGGCTAGCTAGCTGGCTCCTTTGGGCCAGCCGGTTGGCATGATTCATCTTTTTTGGCCCGATGGGGCCCACGAGCCCTTTGGCATAGCCTTTCGTTGGAGACGATTTTCGTGTCATTTCGGGCTATTTTCGGTCATCTGGCCCTCTGGCTTGATCGGTTGGAGATGGCCTAAACCATAAGCCGTATGGGTTTGTTTGGTAGGTTGGAAGAGATTGCGCCCTATGATAGGATGAGATTGGTAGGACACGTAAGACATGACTTGTAGTAGTTAGACACTCTCACAAAGAAATGAACCTGACTTTATGAGTATCATTCCACTCCATCTACGTAGGATTGCAGTCAACACGAGCCCATGGTGGTATGAGTAGCGATGAGAACTTTCGTCTACGAAAGTACAAGTACACTACCGTGTGTTTTATACTAATGATACAATGAGAGACTCACGCATTGATAAATAACATCAAAGTATCAATATACTCGTTATTCCAAAAGTTGTTCCCTTGACAAGCTGGCCTAGAGGATGCTTTACCCAGTGATTGATGGTGCTAACTTATAACCCAACTGATAATAGTGGAATACTTTGTTGATTTATGACACAAAACATGATTAAGGAAGCATATAATTCCAATTAATAAAAAGTTTTTATTTATTTATTCTTCTGAAATTGGATGCGAAAAAGAAAAGCCCTTGATGCTCATGTTGGGCCTGAAAAGGAAGAGGCCCACAGGTGCACGCGTGTTGGTCTTTCACCCGTCCCGAGACGCACCCTATCATGGTTTACAAACACAAACACTGGAAAGCGAAAACCGACCCAACCATGAAACAAAGATTATTCCCTTCAGCTTTCATTCCCACACAAATTATTAATTATTGTTTCAATAACAAACCCAAAAGGCAAAAAAGATAATCACTTTACTAATCACCATTCGTTTAATCTGTAATCCCCGAAAGAGACTCCTATGGGATGGAGACACTCGTGTAATGGTGTTTAGACGTTTGGTAAAAAAGTAATACACATGATAGACACATGATATATTTGAGACACATTATTAATTTAGCGTTTTTAACATCCATAATTTCTTATAAATATGATATATTAAAAACAATTTATATGAACCAAGTTTATATAGTGTTGAAATGTCATGGAAGTTGGTGATCTGATGACAGGAGAGCTGGAGATCGAAGCCCTGGGAAACAATGGCCGTAACTATAATGATCCTAAGGTAGCAAAATTCCTTGTTAGGTAAGTTTTACCCGCACAAAATGTTTAATTCGTCTATTAATTCTGTTTGATTATTCAATTCAATGACTAAAATAAAAAAAATAAAAAAAATGAAATGAATGTGTAAAATCACTTCCTAGCATTACACAAAGACAAATAGCAGCACGCTGCTGAGATAGATAGTCTCTCTAGTATTATCGTAATGGAAATAAATTCCCGCTGTTGGTTCCCTGTCGACGGCCAGAATCTCCTCCCCTCACCAACCAACGGCGGAGACGTGTTTAGCGTTTTCATGGCCTTGTCTCACGCAGTTCGATGTTTCGCTTTCGGGCCTCTCGTGATAGCGACACAGTGCCAACGTGTCTCCGTGGACCCCACCGCTTACGGGGGATCGAAAGGCGGGAAGCCCAGTTTTGTCCTCCGCAGCATGAGAGAGAAAAGGCAAAAAAAAGCAAACAGCCACAGAAATTGTGTCTCTCTCCTCCCAAAACCCAGAGAGGGATTTTGTGCAGTTGGGTAGCTTGTGAAGAGAAAGGGGCTTGCTTTCTGTGTGAAATAGCAAGTTTTGGGACTTGCTTTTTTTTTTTTTCGGTCGCCATTTGCAAGCATTTTAACTCAGTAGTTTCAACTTTCAGTAGTGGGTTTAAACTTAAAAGAGTACAAAAAAAACAAAGAGTGTTTTGATTGAAGAGAAAAAAAAATATGCGAATCGGTGACGAAACGATTCGTTGCGTCTTTTCTCTGAAGATTTTCCCATCAAAAAATTCGAATTTTATCTGATATTCTCCCTCTCTATCTCTCTCCCCTCCTTCATGACTCCTTGAAGCTTTCTCCTTGATGGGGTTTTCTCACTTTCCCGCAGAGCTCCAAGCGTTTCTGGGCGGCGTTGCATTTTCTGCGCCTCCATGTTGCACGGTGGCTGAAGCCCTGAGAAAAATAGAACAAAAATTTGAGCTTTTGATGCCAAAGCAGCTGTTGCTCTGAGTATTTTTGGTCGGATTCTGAAGAAAGATTGCAGCTTTGATGCTGGTTTTGCTAATTTTCATCTGGGTTTTACTGGGTTTCAGTTGATTTTTGCTGGGAATTTTTTTGGATTTCTACTGGAATGGATAGAAGAAGAAGAAGAAGAAGCACCTCGGAAATGAACAATCCAATCCCAAGGCTTCTCCTTTTGCTATTGATTTTCTGCTGCCGGCAAGGGGCTGTGCAGTCCCAAGAAACCGAGCCTCCGTCACCGGCGAAGCATCCCCACTCGAAGAACGAGCTCCAAAGAATCATTCTGAGCATCGTGTTGGGAGTCCTGACCGGACTAATTTGTGCCCTCCTCACTGCACTCTTAGTCCGGTGCTTTGTCCGCTACATCAGCAGAACCCCAATTCTCAAAGGGCCCGTCATATTCTCCCCGAAAATCGACCCCAAAACGCTCCAATTAGCACTAGCTAGTGAAAACCAGTTGCTGGGTTCTAGCCCCAATGGGAAGTACTGCAGGACTGTTCTGGACACTGGGCTGATTATTGCAGTCAAGCAGCTCGGACCCTTTTCAGAGTGTGGCTCGCCGGAGGCTCAGAGCAAGGCGGCGAAGCGGCGGATACAGCAGGAGCTTGAAGTGCTTGCTGGCCTGAGACACAGGCATTTGATGAGCCTGCGGGCTTATGTTCGCGAACACGATAGGTTCTCTTTGGTTTATGATTTTGTGCCTAATGGGAGCTTGGAGGATGCTATGAATAGAGTTAGAGAAACCCAGTTGCAGCTTAGTTGGGAAGTTCGGCTTCGGATTGCTGTCGGGGTGATTAAGGGGCTTCAGTATCTGCATTCGTATGTTCCTCAGATTATGCATTACAATTTAAAGCCTACAAATGTTATGTTGGATTCGGAGTTTGAGCCGAGGTTGGGAGATTACGGGTTGGCCAAGCTTGCGCCTTATTTGAATGGAGCAACATCTGGCTACAGTGCTCCAGAGTGTTTCCAGAATGGCAGGTACACATATCAATCCTGGATGATATTCGAAATTCGTAAATGTTTCGTTTTATACAACTACTATGCAATTCTATTGACGGAGCTATGTAGGTGTATGTGTATATGCGGAAATGGTAATTGTGTTTTATGATATTTCCCCATAGCTCCTACTAATTTCCTTTGCTTTTAGAATACTTATCAGGAGTTTGGTATTCCACATCCCAAAATGTTGGTACACGTTTGTAGTTTCGGGCAGGATTGAATTAGGTTTGCTAGCTTTGATTTTGTATTAGCCATTTAGCTTCTGCTCTGTCAAATGGCTTTCTCTTCTGCACAAGGCCATGGACATCCCCTAATACTGTGATGTGTGACTGTTGTGGTTGGCATTGCAATCCGTCACCAGTTTTTCGCGCTTTTTGTTTCCCTGCGCTGGAGGGAAAAATGCTCCCTCCCAATACTCTTCTACTCAATGACTTAGGATTCTGATAATCATCCCTCTTTGACAAGGCATAGAACTCCGAAATTACCTCGTGATGGTTTATTGATAGTTAACAGTGAAATGCTTGTTATTAATGGTTTATTGATGTTTGCCTTAGAATTTAAGCTGTGGGGTTTTGTATGTAACAGTTGCGTGGTTTGTACTGAATTATTAGCTTTGTAGTATTGAAAACGAAAAGAGAAACTACCCTTAGGAAGAAAGCTTTGGCTGTGAATAGGTGAATGGAAAGAACAACTAGAACAGGAGATTTTTTTATTTTTTTCCTTTGAAAACATGTACGCTCTTTTGCTAAAGGCAACATATTCAATTTCACCAGGTACACCGATAAGAGCGACATTTTCAGCTTTGGGATGATATTGGGCGTTTTGTTAACCGGAAGAGATCCAACCGATCCCTTCTTTGGGGAAGCAGCTAGTGGTGGAAGTTTAGGGCGCTGGTTGCGGCACTTGCAGCAAGCAGGCGTGGCACGGGAAGCATTAGATAAGAGTATAATAGGGGAAGAAGGGGAGGAAGATGATGAGATGTTGATGGCAGTGCGAATCGCAGTTGTATGCCTATCCGATCTGCCCGCAGAGAGACCCTCAAGCGATGAACTTGTTCACATGCTAACCCAACTGAACAGTTTTTGATCAGATGTAAGTATTTTATTGAAGCTCCTATTTCTGTAGATTTTGGGGATCTTAAACTTCATAAATATTTGCTTCTGCAATCTGCACATTTCTCTTAGAATTGTATACTTTCACTGTTTAAATCTGTGGATATTCACTGTGGCGAAGAAGCTGGAAGTCAAGGAAGTTTCGAACTTTTGGAGTAAAAGTGAGGAGATTAACAATGTGGGGGCACATATCAATTATTTTTGTTTTTCACCTCCCAATGATTGTAGGGCTTTGCTTGGCTGTTTTCAAAATCACGGGAAAGATCGTTCTACCTCTTCACCCATCTGAGATTGCCAGCGACTCGTATAATTCCAATGTCGATGTCGTAGTCCCATGTATTGGAGTTTGGTGGTGTACTTACCTTTTTTTTCTTCTTCTTTTTTAGTCAAATGATGGATTTGTCAAATTAGAGAATAAGTATGATTCAAACACGTCGTGGTGCTAGGACAACACTCATCTTCACCATTGTGGTTGATGGCTACTTGCTGGTGTACTTGCCTATTGGCTTTTTAATGTATTTGGAATAACCAGGCATAATTTAACTGTTAAATTAAGGGCATGTTTGATATGCAATTTGAATTAATTTTTTTTTAACGTAAAAGTAGTTTTTAAGCGTTAAGTCAATAATTCTTGTTTGGTCAAAATATTTTAAAATGTGAATTCAAAATCAACTTGAAAAATAGCTTATTTAGCCCGGAAAATTTAGCTTTTAGGCAAGAAACAACTTTTCTGTTCCAACTGTTCTGACCTAAAATTTTAGCCTGGAATTATTAAAGAATGAACTTAGGCTATAAAAAAAAAAGAAAAATATGTAGACTACCGTAAATTAATTTTATGAACATTTTAATCTAAAAAAAATTTAAATTTCGATAAATATTGAAAAATCACTAAATTTTCCACAAAGGTTCAATTACGACCTGTAATATGCTCTGTTGCCATGTTGAACAATTTGGAAATGGAAAGAAATGGTAGAAAGATAAATTGGAAGAATTGTAAGAGAAAATTGAGTTTTGTGTGGATGTTTGAACAAATACATAGGTATTTATAGAGTTTTTGGGTGAATTTTGAGTTAAATAATTATTTTTAATTATTTTTGCCCTTGGATTTAAATTTGGGCTGTTATATCTTTTTTTTACCTTTAGATTTGATTATATTCAATCTCAGCCGTTGGATTCAATGTATTTTAAAATAACATATTTTTTAAAAATGAAATTTGAATCTGGACCGTTGGATCAACCAACGGTCCTTAAATGATGGTTGTCGGATGGGAAAAAGAGCCATTAGGCTCGGGGGAAGTGGTCGACATGGCCCTGACAACGGGCCCTCACTCTGTCGGGAGCAAATTCAAAGCAGGCTTGTGGGGCGCGTCCGCGAGTGGGCGGGCCGAGAATGGCCCAATTTCAGGCGAGTCCATGCGGATAGGGGGAATTTGGCACAGCTTTAGCATTTGGCTTTTAGCCCAATGTTTTAGCTTGGGTTGGAGAGTGTTTAGAGGGGAAATTTGGGGGAAAATTTAGCATTTAGCCATCATTGGAGATGGTCTTATGAAAAGAGAAAACAGTAATTTTTAAACTCATTTCTCTCTCCTATTTTCTCTCCATTTTCTCTCCTAAGTTTTTCTCTCCTATTTCTTCATTTTTCTCCCCTTTTCTCTTCTCCCCTCACTCATCGATCATCTCCTTCTCTCTTCTCTCTCTTCCAATATGTTACGATTTTTCTCTCTCCTATCTCCTTTTCCTGTCTCCTCTCTCTTCCAATCATTTCCCTCAGCTTTCTCTGTCTCTCTCACTCCCACTCTCTTCTTTCTCCCTTTCTTTCGATCTCTTCTCCTCTTCCTTTCTTATTTCTTTAATTGCTAAGATTTATAAATAAATTTTAAATTTCATATCAAATAAATTTTTGAATTTTATATAAAATTGTTCTTAAGAAATGATTTTAATATTATTTTTGAGATTGATAATTTTTTTTTGTCGGATACCAAACAGGTCTTTAAAGAACCAAATGAAACTCATTGGGAGCTTCTTGGGCCTTGGCCTACATATGTCGATATGTTCATGAACAATATTCTTGGGCTTTGCTTTTATTTTTAGTATTAATATAATCAGCTATCCCTTACCTATAAATTGTCATCTATCTCTCAGTAACCACAATCACCAACGCCGCCAGCAAATCGGAAACATGGATTCCGAAAAAGTTCCCAAACCACCCAGTAACTGTAAGCTAGAAGAGAAACATGGGGACTTGGGAAATCGCAGCAAAAAAGCAACGTCAGTCGAGTACTACTGCAACGACTACTTTCCTGTAGAGATCTTATGCGAAATCCTCATGAGACTGCCCTCAAAATATTTAATCACATGCTGCGCCGTCAGCAAGTCATGGCGCTCTCTGATCAAAAGCTCTGCCTTCATTGCCATCCATCTCAGCCGCTCATCACTAATCCAGTCCAACCACAAAGACCAAAACGATGGTTTTGATCAGCTCCTTCTCATAAACCGGGGCCATGCCTTATACTCTTTGTATTATGGGGATAACCCTAACCCTAAAGTTGCAGTTCAGTGCACTGTGCTTAATGCACCACCAGTTATGAAACTCGGAGCTCCTGCGCAAATGGTCGGAAGTTGTAATGGGCTTACGTGCCTTTCTTGGTACCCCGGTGGCCGCACAATAATTTTGAACCCTTCAGTTAGAAAGTATGTGGTTTTGCCTTGGCCTAGGACCACTGCGACCGTAGGGGATAAAGAAACTCATTACTTTGGCTATGATTCTCGGACTAATGACTATAAGGTATTGAGAATTGTGAATAATTTTTCTAGGCACACCCGATTTGCAGTTAAGGTTTACTCTTTGGCCCGGGGCTATTGGAAAACCCTTAGTGCTGCAGCTCTTCCTGCTTATGGGAAGCTTTCCAAAAGTGTTTTTGTGAATGGTACTCTGCATTGGGTTCAACTCCGTGGCAAAAAAGGGCAAGAACATATCAATATTGTGTCTTTTGATTTGAACACTGAATTATTTGGCGAGATTATGATGCCTGAAGCTTTGAGAAAAAGAGGTTCGAATACCTGTGTCTTTTTGAAATACAGAGAGTCTCTTGCCTTGACTGATATTGAGATTGAGCAAACTAACGACGCGGGAATGTGTAGGCTTCAAGGGTGGGTCATGAAAAAGTATGGTGTGGCGGAGTCGTGGACTGAATTGAATGTTAGTGTAAAACTGCAAAAGTATTATATGCCAAATTTTGAAAGGGAGGGTTGGATGCTTCTTGGTTTTAAAAGTCAGGATGAACTGGTGTTTGTTGACTCTACTAAGATGGGAACCATTGCAGTGGTGGATTTGAAGACCGACGAAGCTAATGACATGGCAATTTTTGGCGACAGCTACCAGTTAAAGTGCCTTCCGTTTATAGAAAGTCTGGTCTTACTTGACCACGTTAATGCAGTTTCCTACTAATTAAGGAGCAAGCAAGATACAACAGCAATAGGTGTGACTTATGGATTTTAGCACTTACACTATTTATGTGTTCTTCTTCCTTCAAATTTTATTTGAAATTAATTACAAAGCTTGTTAGATTTCTGGAAACTTTTATCCTTTGTAGTAGTTAAATTAAATCCTCCATTAATTATGCGGTATTATTTCACTGCCCAAAATCCTCCTTGGTGTTTGCTATTTAACTGCCTCATGCCTCTTCTCTTTTTCTCACTTCTAAGTTTTTGGCAATGCATATTCATGCCAGTTTACTGATACATCTGTTTTACAATTCAAAAATGTGTTAATGTGAATGAAATAAACACATGCATATTTAGTGTTACACGGTTACACCTTAAAGTGCAATGAATACACACAAAAGAATATATATATATATATGTGTGTGTGTGTGTGTATGTGTGTATTTATATATGTAAACTCGGGGACAAAATTATATTACAGAAATAAACATAAAAATCCAGAAGAAGAATACTAGATTTGACATAAGAAAGTTGACAAAGCCACTACTAGCTAGTTACATTATTGAAGTCTTTTGAGATAAAATTGCAATGCCTATTGTGATAGTAGGTGATAAGATGCAAGTTGGAGATAATATTGGTGTGATTAGTAGTGGGCCGCATACCCTTGAAAGACATGCAATAAGAGCGGGTTGATTGACCAAGGCCAAATTGGATCTTTACCTTCTCTTGCCTGAATTACCGTCTTAACAATCTTAGCTTACATCTGCATTTGAATAATTGATGTCGATTTGATTGCACGCATGTGTGGTGGTTCGAGGTGTGTAAGAGGGCACGTTGAACTTGAAAAATACAAGAATTTCATGTCGGAAAACTGACAAAACTTTGATGCCCGAAGCTTTGAGAAAAAGAATTTTGAACTCTGTGATTTTCAAATAGGGGGAATCTCTTGCTTTGATAGACATTGAAACGACAATGGCCTTGTCGAGTATTAGCAAGAGAAGAAGAATGTGCAACAAAGTGATTCTACTAGTTACTGGGATAGCCCCATGCATCTGTTTGGTAGTTAGCCAAACTGAGTCATCCCTTTGACTTGGGATGCAGCTGGTAGTTAGCCACCTTCATCCCCCGACTCCGTTGGTGAATTTATTCCCCATAACTGCATCCATAACCATTATTTCAAACGTGAATTCCCATCCCCAGGGGAAGATATATACCTCTAAATCCACACCCGCCAACCTGCCTGTCATAAATTTTTTATCTCCACACTCTGATTATGCAACGTAAGTGAATCAATAATCCACTAGGTAAGTATGTAGCCTATTAAAATTAATAAAAAAGGTAATTAACATATAAACAAATTCACACAATTGTAATAGCAACCTACAATTCGTTGAATGATCATTCCACGTTGAAAGACTTGTAGAACAAAAAGAAGATTCGAGACAGTAAAAATTATACTAATAATTTATTGGGTCGGGTTTGGATTGGGGGATGACAAACCATCACCACTCCATATCAGACTCGGATATTTAAAAGAATCCCCAAACCCACCCATACCTGTTTGTTGTCCTTCATAACCGCACCATTAGGTTGGGTATCCGTTTTGTCATCTTTAAGGCGGTACCTTCCTTTTGTGCGTTTTATATAAACGTCTAAAAAAAAGTGAGACGATTTTCACTTTCATTTCATTTCCTGCATAGTTTTTGTTTTTGAATTGAATAAATTAAAGAAGTATCAAGTGACAAAAATAAGCATGGTGTGCGAAGAAGGAAAAGAAACGTGCATAAATGAATCCAAAAAACAAAAGGGAAGATATGGAGAATAGGAGGGAGAAAAGTCCAAGTTCATGGGTGTCTCTCAACGTTTTATGGTTCACCAATAAATTTCTTGTCTCAAAATACCTATATGCCCACCTTATCCAATCTCCATCCAAGTCATTTCCCAAAGCTGATGCTATATAGTTTGGTTGAAACTTTGCCCCTCTTTAGACTCAGCAAATTAAAACCAACTTCTAAATTACAAGCCATCAAAATGCAGGCCACTCTACATCTCTCACCAATTTCATCAGTGTCATCTCTGCTTTTGCAACCACCAAGTCCCTGGCCTTGCCATGCAGCTTCCTTCCGAGGCCACTGCAACCCTCAAGGTGCCCTCCCCTCAGGGCAACCAATGTGACAGACGACCCTTCATATCATCTGTCGATTACAGCTCCATCACTTCGTAAGTCAATTCGTTTTTTTTTTTTTTTTTTTGAATCCGTCTTGTACTTAATATTCTGATTGATTGTTTCACTTGTTGACTGTGGAATGTGCAGTGTTTTTCCAGCAGAGGCTTGTGAAACAGTCGGAGGAGAAGCTTGTGATGCCGAAATGTATCCCGAAGTGAAGCTCAAACCGGAAGAGGGCAGGAGCAGCATAGCCAGGACTAGTTCTGAGCAGCTGGATAGAGATTATCTAGAGTATGACAATCCCAAGACGTAAGTGAATCAATAATCCACTAGGTAAGTATGTAGCCTATTAAAATTAATAAAAAAGGTAATTAACATATAAACAAATTCACACAATTGTAATAGCAACCTACAATTCGTTGAATGATCATTCCACGTTGAAAGACTTGTAGAACAAAAAGAAGATTCGAGACACTAAAAATTATACTAATAATTTATTGGGTCGGGTTTGGATTGGGGGATGACAAACCATCACCACTCCATATCAGACTCGGATATTTAAAAGAATCCCCAAACCCACCCATACCTGTTTGTTGTCCTTCATAACCGCACCATTAGGTTGGGTATCCGTTTTGTCATCTTTAAGGCGGTACCTTCCTTTTGTGCGTTTTATATAAACGTCTAAAAAAAAGTGAGACGATCTTCACTTTCATTTCATTTCCTGCATAGTTTTTGTTTTTGAATTGAATAAATTAAAGAAGTATCAAGTGACAAAAATAAGCATGGTGTGCGAAGAAGGAAAAGAAACGTGCATAAATTAATCCAAAAAACAAAAGGGAAGATATGGAGAATAGGAGGGAGAAAAGTCCAAGTTCATGGGTGTCTCTCAACGTTTTATGGTTCACCAATAAATTTCTTGTCTCAAAATACCTATATGCCCACCTTATCCAATCTCCATCCAAGTCATTTCCCAAAGCTGATGCTATATAGTTTGGTTGAAACTTTGCCCCTCTTTAGACTCAGCAAATTAAAACCAACTTCTAAATTACAAGCCATCAAAATGCAGGCCACTCTACATCTCTCACCAATTTCATCAGTGTCATCTCTGCTTTTGCAACCACCAAGTCCCTGGCCTTGCCATGCAGCTTCCTTCCGAGGCCACTGCAACCCTCAAGGTGCCCTCCCCTCAGGGCAACCAATGTGACAGACGACCCTTCATATCATCTGCCGATTACAGCTCCATCACTTCGCAAGTCAATTCGTTTTTTTTTTTTTTTTTTGAATCCGTCTTGTACTTAATATTCTGATTGATTGTTTCACTTGTTGACTGTGGAATGTGCAGTGTTTTTCCAGCAGAGGCTTGTGAAACAGTCGGAGGAGAAGCTTGTGATGCCGAAATGTATCCCGAAGTGAAGCTCAAACCGGAAGAGGGCAGGAGCAGCATAGCCAGGACTAGTTCTGAGCAGCTGGATAGAGATTATCTAGAGTATGACAATCCCACGATGTAAGATTGATCGATTTTTGTAAAACTCATCTTCAAATGGTTTAAGATCTCTAGTTTTCGTGTTATGATTAACTGATTAATTGTCTTAATGATTGCTGCAGGGTCTTTCCTGGTGAGGCTTGTGATGATCTGGGAGGAGAATTTTGTGAGCCAGAGTATCAGAGAGGGGTAAACTAGGCCCCTCCATGGGATATTTTCACGTCTCTTCTCAGTTTTTACTGCTCATTGTAATATTCTGTGAATAATTATGTACATGAAACTGTAATAAACCCAGTGGGAAGATTCTTATTACAAACTATTACAACTCTCCGAAACCGTATAAATTGATGAATCAGTATGTTCTCCATATATTTGAACTAACAAAAGATGAACCTAATTTGCTTCTGGAAACTTGAAAATCGAAATACTGATCAAATCGTGTTTCAGAGAATGCACATCACAGAGCCCAAAGGATTTTTACAGAACTTACACTGAGCAAAACTAATGAAGGTGAAGCAGATATTAACTTTGACATAATGCACGGATCGAAAGTAATGGATCCTGGACCAATTTTGAGCCCAAATTCGATACACCTACGATTCACTTGCTTCAGTGATCTCCTCTAGCAAAAGATTCTGGAGAGCCACCGAGTACTTAGCAGTCACTCTTCTTCCCCCTGAATTGCTATACTCTTTTACAATGAACGATCCTGAGCCATCGCCTTCAACATACCAAAAGAAAAAAGAAAAACCCTGCTTATAATAGGCAATATGGTCTACATGAATTTATAATGTATAACCACCCCTTCTGCTAAACTAAACCAACCTTGAATTGTAAAAATGGTCGAAACCCATCTTTTGTAGATGAAGAGCAACCGCGGGGAGTCTCCGCGGTGTGTATCTGCTAACACAAGCTTGCAAGGCCTTGTTTCACTACCATAAAAAATCAAACCGTATCAAAATGTTACCAACATAAAGAATAAAGTTGCCAACTGTAATCACATAGTCACTCACTTGGAATGGATGATGGCATTGTGACACAAAGCCAGTGTCCGAACCATTGCCAAGTCTCTTCCTCGTGGATTTCCATATCTTTCTTGGCAGCTCCTTCAAATCAATTGCAAGCACAAAAGAATTAATCTTTGTAAAAAGTTGAAAGTCCATGAACAAAGAAGAAAGGAAGCACCTTTCATCAAAGAAAGCTCCAAAATCATCGATGACAACTGCCACCGGAAATGTATCGTGCAGATGAAATGCAGCAAAATACTTGTTAATTCCTTCCTCATCGTCCACATACCTACACAAATCACGTCTTCTCTCAAAAATCCCATTTTTTGCATCACCATTGTTCATTCTCTAAAGGGTCTCTTGACTTACTTCATTTGTATTCGTTGAAATGCTTCAGAGGATGAATCAACGCCCTGAGCAGTTTTAACGCAATTACTAATTACGTAAGTTGAGGTTTTAACGCAAATATAATGCTTTTCAGATTAAAAAAATAGAGGTAACATAGGAAGTGGAAAGCTACCTGGGAAAGATAAGGGGGTTTGGCCTCTAATCTGCGTCGGTTGCAGATGAAAACTACTTGACCATTTTTGCAATCGTGGGCGGCCTCCATCGCGGAGTTGAATGCAAACTGGAATAATAAGGAGGTCTTTCCGCTGGAAAAAAGAATACCCCAGAAAGCAATCAGAGAGAGAGAGAGAGAGAGAGAGAGAGAGAGAGTTGGAATTGTGAGTAATACCAGGAAGGAGGGCCGGAGAGAAGCAGAATAGGGTGGGAGTGATGGTTTTGTTGGAGGTCCATTTGCCGAACCGAGAAAAATCTCTGCACCATGGTTGAGCCGCTGAAGCTTCACAGTGTCAGCCGTCTGATGAAAATTTTATACTCTACTTGCGTCGAATCACAATACGCGGGCCTAATTCGTTTTTTACGGGCCTAGCCTATAATGTGCCCTTCTTAGTTTGTCCAATGGAAACGATGAGAACCACGGCAGAGATCTGCTACAGATTCTTTGTTTCCAAACATGGGCTTGAAGAGTAAGTAGACATCCTGTTTTGTACTAGTGATATTTGACGAGGCCGACTTATTTCCAGGTCCACATTCTGATACTAGCCTAGACAAGTCACTACTCTAAGAGCAGGCACGGTGAAGGGCCTTGACGCATTTTCTAGCCTCCTCATCATTTACTCTCCCTCGACTCCCTCGACTCCAACTCTCAATCGTCTTCCCCTCACCTCACAGTGCTCACACCAACCTCACTATCTGGGTTTTAATTTCCTAGCTCCAAGGTGTGGGGTTTGCGGGTTTGATGGAGGTGGGTTCTGGGTTTCCAATCTGAGCTCGCAGAGCGACGAGTGTGTAGAGAAATAGGGGCCAAGAGTTGAAAGGGTTTGAGAGAGAGATGCGACCTTAGGGTTTCGAAGGTAGAAATGGAAGGATGGACGGCGGCTGTGCAATCTGTGTGATGTAAGATCGAGAGTTGTAGAGGAAGCTCTGTTTCTCTTCCAGTTTTTTAGTTTCTGTTTGGTTTAATTTGTGCATAACCTGAGCTCAATTCCTACTGTAGTTTCTGTTTGGTAATTGCAGAAGTGAAAATTCTATGCTACTGTGATAATTCCAACTGTAGTTTCTGTTTGGTAACCTGAGCTCCACTCTTTACAAACCAACACATGTGCACCTTCATTCGATGCTACTGTGAAAATTCTATATTTCCTAAAGGAGTTTCTATGATCTTCAAGAGGAAGAACACGGATGCTAAGAATTAAGTGCTTGCAGTTGCAGCGGGCTCTGTTGATGAAGCATTTCCCTTTGTTGTCCGAATCAGAAAGATGTTTGAGGGCTGCTGCTGATGGTTCTGATGGATCAGGGCTAGGCTCTCTACGCCGTTGTGGACTGGTGCTCACAAAACGTGGTCTTTTTGGGGTGGCGTGGCCGTTTCAACTCTGATGGACGGCGTGGCCTTGGCGGAAGTATTTATCAGGTATAGCCAAATATTAGCCTCTAATTTTAAAAATGTCAATTTTTATAAAACTTTCAAATATATCTAAAATATCACTTAAATAGACACAAATACTCTTAATTCATGCAAATAACTAGTTGTTGATAAAAAGATTCTTGTGCGATAATCAAGTGGTGCTTTCATTAATTTTTCTAATATGCACCCCAAGAATTTCTATTATGTAAACCTTAAAATATGTTTTTTGCACTTTCTAAGAGCGCAACAAATCTCTCGATTCACTACCACAGTCAATGATAGCCTTCAAAACAGAATCCGACACGGACAACACCCTTAATACTGCAAAAGTGGAAAATTAAATACGAAGCACATATAATCCAAAGGAAAATTAAGATAAATAATGTTACAAAAATTGACGGTTCATTCTTCCATAAATATTCAATCGAAGGAAGAAACTACAAAAGCAAAGAGAAAATGTAGACGAGGAAAAGTGCAAAAAATTAACCATCTACACTCATCTTCGTTTAGGGGTGCACAATTCTTCACCAATAGTCGATGCCTTCACTAGGTCTTCTCCAATTTTAAGATTTAGCTGTGAGAACTCTTCATTTAATAGGATTTTGGTTTTTAAATTTATTAGGTTTAAAGCTCAAGGGTATTTGTGTCTATTTAAGTGATATTTTGGATATATTTGAAAGTTTTTATAAAAATTGACATTTTTGAAATTAGGGGCTAATATTTAGCTATATTTGATAAATACTCCCTTGGCGGAGAGAGGCGGAGACGTCGAGGAAGGTGAAGGTTTCAGGAAAAAAAAAACAAAGAACCCGTGGACTCGGTCTGAACCGACCATTTTCAACCGGGCCAGGTTAAATTCGGTTCCTATATTAGAATATGTTGTTCCCGGCCTAGCCCGGCCCGTCTCCTTTGTACCTGGGTCTGGTTCGGTTCCTTCAAAATTAGGCCTGGCCCGGCCCGTGCCCACCCTACTCTCGATGAGATGTTTACCTGATTTATAATAAATCAATCATTGAACTATACAACCCACTGTGTTGTAGGTTCAAATTTTCCACCATTATTCCAGTGTAAATTAGTGTAGAATATCACTTGTACTAAACAAAATTAGACAAAAACCAAAAAAGAAAAAAGAAAAGAAAAACGAGTGATATCTTATGAGTCGAAAAACGAGTGATATCTTATGAGTCATGACGAAGAGCGCTTGGAATGCCCCTTACAAAATCATTTGAACATTTACTTGATTGATTTGAACAACATGGAATGCTTGTGAGAAAAATAGTCCATTATATGAGATAAGAAAGAAGAGGAAAATAATATGTTGATAATTAAGGAATTATGTTTGTAATTATCTCTCTCACACACACAGGGATAGGATCAAGGGACAAACATTTTGACAAATATTTTTATACTTTTTTTAAACCTTTAGATACATCCAAAGGTTCATATTCATTCATTAAATGACATGGATGCTTAAGTAGATTTTAACTAATATTAAACATAAAAATAAAATTAAAAAAGCATAAAATATGGAAGGTAATTTAAAATAAAATTAAAAGAGTGTTACTAGTCCCATCCCATTGTTCTATTTTCCCATCCTTCTTATAATTTCACCCGCCATAAAAAGTTAAAAATGAAAAACTCTATTTCCCCACCCACCCTTATTCCTAATATAACCTTTTATATATCTTTGAATTCTTTTAAATTTTATTTATTAGAATATATAAGATATATATATATATATATATATATATCTCTCTCTCTCTCTCTCTCTCTAGCAAAAAAATGATAAAAATCCGTTAACCATCCCAATTCCAAAACCATCGAAACAACAGACCTCCAAACCCCATCTGCACCACGATCCCTAATACGGTAGCCGCACCAATACCCAGGCTCCACCCCTTCCAACATTCGCAGCACCACCATAGCCTCAAAATTGCCCACCTCCATGGGTTTACCCATCTTCCTTCGCTGTACACAATCTCTTTCACTGCTGGAATTGGATCGAGATTGTACACTGTCATGAGAGAAAGGGAGAATGGAGGAGTTGAAGAGAAGGTAGCCGTCGTCGACACCGCCATGAGAGAGGCGTGTGGTTGTGCACTTGTCGTGGTTATAATAGTGAGAACGGGGTGGGGGTTTTCTGATTTTTTTTTTCGTTTTTTCTTTTTCTGCTATTTTAGTTTTTAATGAAAAAATCTAATGCTTACACGACAAAATACAATTGGTTATTGGTTAGGTCCTTACGGTCATTCTCTAAAAGAACATAGTTGTCAATGGAATTTTCACATTTCAGTGGGGTGGGAAAATAAGAGAAGGGGGTGGGTGAAGAAACCCTAGTTTTAAGCGTGCAAACAAGAAAGGAGGTAGAACTCCATTGATTCGAAGTTTTGTAACCTCCATCTCCCTCTTTGCCGATGAGATCTGCAACTTTGATAGGATTGATATGAAATTTTGATGCCTTCTACAACGAATCAAGCTATTAATCTCTTGAATCTTCATTACGTAAGCAAAACATACAAAACCCTAAACCGTACATTATTTTTCATATATGTAGGGCGATTAAATTAGATTTTGCAAAATCTTTTTAGTTTTGTTTTTTTAGGTCATTGATGATTTTTCTACTTTTTTTAGCTTTTCGAATGAAACAAACAACTTGATTTCATTCGTCTGCGCTTTCAAATTTTTTTTTATTATAGCAGTTTCGTTTCCGCTGAGTATTAATTTTATCCCTTGTATCACCTTTTTTTTTTAAATCATTCCTTTTTTGTTATTTATTAGGGTTCATTTTTATAAAATGGAAGAGGAGATTTCATCCAAGGCATAGGGAGGGACATGGAGGTTACAGTATTTTCATGTTTTTGTTTTTCTTATTTTTTGATTTTTTATGCTAGGTTCAAAGTTTGATTATTGGTTTTTTCAATTTTATCCTATTAGATATTAATTTTTAATTTAGATTGGTGTTTTCTTTATTAGTTATAATCCACAACATCATCCAAGTCATTTAATGTTTAAAACTCTGCACATCACTTTTAATCTAGACCGTTGAATGTTATAAAATCTAAAGGCTACAAGAAAGTGTAAAAATGTTTGTCAAAATATTTGTCCCATAATCCTATATATATATATATATATCATATATATTTAGTAGGATACCAAACCGGCATTAAAGGGTATTTTCCTGGGTTTAGCTAGAGTATAGTGGGGATAAATTCCATCCAAAAAATAGCGAAAATAGAGTCACCACCCAGCCCTATTCCTTGTTATTCACGAAAGCCCTATAACTTTACCCGCCCTAACCTATAATAATTGCCAATTCCTCCCTTATCAACAACTCTCTTTCACCAACGCATCCCTTGTAAACAATGGATCGGAACGTAGACTTGAGAACTCCAAGTAAAAAAGCAATATCAGTTGACCACTTTCCTGACGAAATCGTAGCAGATATCTTGATGAGGCTGCCCGTCAATTCTATAGTCAAATTTACAAGAGTGTGCTAGTCGTGGAACTCTCTGATCAAAAGTCGCACCTTCATTGACGCCTATCTCAGGCGCTCCTTATTAACACAATCCAAACACGAAAACAAGAAGGATGGTCGACGCCAGCTCCTTCTACTAAAGAAGAATGGACCGCAGTATGTTAATAGTTTTTACTCGTACAATGGGAATATCTTTAGCCATGCTTCTGGTTACACCGAGCTTATCAAACCACCAATTCTGGATGAAATAAAACGTTATTTTAGTTATTTATCAATGGTCGGAACTCGCAATGGGCTTACATGCGTTGCTGACAACAAAGACTTTCAGGACAAAGCAGGCTTTCAGGACGAAGATGCCCCCACAATAATTTGGAACCCTTCAGTCAGTAAGTATGTGATTTTGCCTAGTCCTAATATTAAGAACAATTTTGAGGGTGCACAAACCTATTTCTTTGGCCATGATTCTCTGACCAATGACTACAAGGTCTTGAGAATTGTTACTTTGAGGAATTCGTTGTTGGAGGTCGAGGTTTACTCCTTGGTCAAGGGACGTTGGACATGTCTTAGTGCTGCTGCAACTTCAGTTTTTCCTGCTTATTTGTGCACGTCGTTCTTGATTAATTTTTTTATTGATGCTATGCATTGGATTCTACCCCGTGACAAAGATCCCGAACAACATTTCATGGTGTCGTTTGATTTCAGCACTGAATCATTCCACGAGATCGAGATGCCTGAAGATTTTGGAAAAACAGGTTGCCCATGTTGCGTTTTAAGATATGGAGAGAGTCTGTTGCCTTGTTTCAGATTGACAACAGAGAATATTGTCTTTAGGCTTCATTTATGGGTCATGAAAGAATATGGTGCGGTGAAATCGTGGACTAAACTAGATAACAATAGTGTACTCTTCAAAATTGTTGAATGACAAGGTTGTTGAATGAAGATTGGCGGGCCATAGTGGTGGATTTCAAGACTGAAAAAGAAATGGCTGCAACTGCTCTAGACGGCTACCCATCAATGAATCCTTTTGTAGAGAGTCTCATCTTACTTAGCCAGCCCAATGTTGTTTCCTACTAATCAATTGGCTAACTGCATGGAGCCCTACTTTCTAAAGTATCAGCAGGCAAAGAACAATAAAGGGTGATCCCAAGCCAATAAAGCACCTCCCTTTACGAGAGTTGTAGGAACGTATATCGTATGCAGCTTTACCTTTGCTTTGCAAAGAAACTGTTTGCACTGCTCGAACTTTCGGTCAAGAAGGTGCAACCTTTATGTTGTGCAAAAACTTGCCCTCATGCAAAAAACAATTGGTTACAAAATTTTCCTTTCTCCTTTTATTTTCTAATTTTTATGATTTTCTTCCCAACTTACATTTGGCATGCTCGAATACTTTTTAAGCTATCCGATTCCTTACATCTTCACTATACGCTCTCAATTCATTTTGTTGGTTTACTAAAAAAAAAAGTGTAATGTTGAATATTTGTTATTTGCATATCCATGCCAGTTTATTGACACGCCTGTGAGAAAAATAGTCCATCAAATTCCTTCTAAAAGAAGAGGAAATAATAGGTAGATAATTAAGGGATTATGTTTGTAATTATCTCATCATGTATGTGTTGGTGTTATCTCGAATTGATATAGGAGAAAATTTATCCCTTCTAATTAATCTCCACAAAAATTTAGCGTTTAGGGTTTAGGAGAGAGAATTCCTGAGTTTTGCTAGAGTTTAAGAGGGGTAAATTCCTTCTAAAAAATAGAGAAAATAGAGTCACCACCCCAGCCGAATTCCTTGTTATTCACGAAAGCCCTGTAACTTTACCTGCCCTATCCTATAAATTGCCAAAATTTTCTCCCTTAATCACCAACTCTTTCACCACGGCATCTCTTGTAAACAATGGATCGGAACGTAGACTTGGGAAGTCGAAGTAAAAAAGCAACGTCAGTTGATCACTTTCCTTAAGAAATCTTAGCCGAAATCTTGCCGAGGCTGCCCGTCAAATCTGTAATCAAATTTACAAGAGTGTGCAAGTCTTGGAACTCTCTGATCAAAAGTTGCACCTTCGCTGACAATTATCTCAGCCGTTCCTTATTAATCCAATCCGACCACTACACCAAAAACGACGGTCGTCAGTTCTTTCTACTAAAGCAGATTGGGGGTAAGTATTACTCTTCGACGTTGTCCTATTATGAAGATAACCCTAACCCTGGATTTGGTGGTGCTAAGTTCACCGAGCTTCTCAAACCACCAACTTTGGATGACATAAATCGTTGGTATGAGGTTTTGCGAATGGTTGGAACTTGTAACGGGCTCATATTGGTTGCTTCTTGCGGGTACGCTCATGCCACCGATCCCACCCCCATAATTTGGAACCCTTCAGCTAGAAAGTATGTGATTTTGCCTAGGCCTTCTATTAACATCTCTTCCACCAGGGCGGAGAATTTGCCCGAACAGACTTACTTCTTTGGCTATGATTGTCGGACCAATGACTATAAGGTCTTGAGAATTGTGAGCATCTCTAGACACGTTAAGATTGAGGTTTACTCCTTGGCCAAGGGCTATTGGAAAAGCCCTAGGTCTAGTTTTCCTGCTTATTTTATGGCCGTGCATGTTTTCGAAAATGTGTTTGTGAATGGTGCTCTGCATTGGATTCTACCCCGTGACAGAAACCTTGATGAATATCTAATTGTGTCCTTTGATTTGGGCACTGAATTATTTCACAAGATCACGATGCCTGAAGCTTTAAGGAAAAAAGGTTCCAACTGCTATGTTTTAAGACGTGGGGAGTCCCTTGCCTTGATTGAGATTGAGTCTACATTCCTCGACAACGAAAGACATTTTGTCCATCAGCTTCATTTGTGGGTCATGAAAGAATACGGTGACGTGAAATCGTGGATAAAATTAGATAGTGTAGGCTTGCAAGGGATTGATCGTCCTAGGCCTCTATGTTTCAAAAGCCGCGATGAGCTGGTGATCACAATGTTCGATTGCAATAGGCAGAAAACCCCGGTAGTGGTGGGTATGGCTAAAGAAACTGCAACTCGTCAAGAACATTGCTACTCGTCGTCAATGGATCCTTTTGTTGAGAGCCTTGTCTTACTTAACCATCCCAATGCACTTTCCTACTAGTTACTTGGATATATAGCCTAATGCATATCTATTTGGAAAACTTATTGCTTCTTATTAGACAATTGCATAAACAGTTTTTGGAGTTTAGTAAGATAGAATAACAAATATCTAACAAAAAGTTTCGTGATTAATTTCTATGTTTTCTTCTTCCAACTTAAATGAGATATGCTCGTATTGAATTTCATATATACATTATTGTTTTCGTAGTGCAGTAATGCATTATCCAAGATTTGCAATGTATTACGTTGAATCGTCTGTTGTTTGCATATCACCTCTGTTTTAGAATTAAATGCCAAATGTGTTAAACTGAATGAACCAAAGCTTGCTTAACTTCTAAATGCACCACTAATGATTTCGGAGGGATCCTAGCGAGCAGCTTGCCAGCTTCTGTGCACTTGTCATGCTCAAGTCCTTAGATTCATCAAATATGTTCTTCATTCACATGAGCTCCAAAGTCTCCTCTCAATTATTGAAGGCGAGCTTTCTTGATTCACATGAGCTCCAAAGGTGGCTTTTTGCTTTATAGATAGTGGGCTCAAACATTCCCAATGCTGGTAACTTCCTATTAAACACATTAGGACAGACCGTGGAGTTTATGATAGGACCAGACATAATAAAAGAGAAATTGCAAGAAAGCAAATGCAGAAAATGGAAAAGTAATTAAAGTAAATTCATATTCTTTCATTCATAGTCTCTCTACATTATAAAAGGGATTCAGTACATCCAAGGATAATTACGTTTTGAAATGTAGATGAGCATAATGGTATTACAAATGGAATGGGCCTAAGACAATCTCCAACCTTAGGTTAAAACTTAAAATTTTTAACCCAGAAAATTTAGCTTTTAACCCAAAAACAATTTTTCTCCTCCAACCCTTATGAGTTTAATTTTTAGCCCGAGATTATCAAAGAATAAATTTATGATAATTTTTTTCTTAAAGTAACTTTAAAAAAAAAGATTATGTAGACTAGGGATGGCAATTCTAACCGTTAAACTCGACAACCGTGGATGACCGCCCGAATGGATTGGATTTGGATATGAAAATTCGGGTATGGTTTGGATATGGGGAAAAACCGTTTATATTATTCGGTTATGGTTTTGGATATGGTTATAGAGGTCCCCAAACCGTATCCATAACCGAATCCGATCCGATTAGTAAATAATATAATTTACATATAATATAATAGTATAATACATATATATATATATATATATATATATGTATTTATGTATTTGTATATCTATTATTCACCAAACCATTAGCTTGAGAATACAAAAATTGCATTTTGTAGGAAAGTAAAGTTTTGAATCAAAATCAATGTGAACTCAATGGTCCTTTTAGGACATAACGAAGATAAGCCAACATCATCAGTGTTTTAATTTTTATACTCAACATAATCCATTCATTGGATCATTTTATACATCAAATGTTTAATGACGAAATTGATATTTACTAACTTATAATTTCTCAATTGAACGAATATATTTTTTGTATTGACGAAGATGGATATACCCATTAACCAATGGGGAATCCGTTACCCGGTGGGTATGGTTATGGATAATACCCGATGGTTAATTTACGGTTATGGATATGGTTAATTTTCGTGGTTATGGGGATGGATATAGCATTTCCGTCCCCAAACCGAACCGTTGCCATCCCTAATGTAGACTATCATAATTTAATTTTATGAACATTTTAACCTAAAAATATTTACATTATGATAAATATTGAAAAATAACTAAACCAACACCATGAAACTTGTGAAACACTATGAAAGAATATGAAATACATAAAAGATTTTTTTTAATTAATTTAGCCGTTGAATTTAAATTTGGATTGTTAAATATATTTTTTTACCGTTGAATTTGATCATATTAGATATTAACCGTTGAATTCAGTGAATTTATAAATATAAAACTAAAAAAAAGTAAACATATATGGTGGGCCAGCCCCACTAACCTGGGGAATCCTGGGCTAATTTGCCCGATAAATGAGTTTTGGGTTTTAACTCATATTTGCCCCAAGGGTTGGAGCAAGTTGGGATAAGTTTAGAACCTAAAATTTGAGTTTTACTCCAAGGGTTGGAGATGGTCTAATAGATAACAATAATAATAGGTGGTCAAACTGGTCTGACAGATGCCCAATAACTTAGAGTCGCATCAGTTTAAATGCAACTCGTGATCGTCATGTGCGTATAAACGCCAATATGGTGGCGCATAGATTGACCTAGTTGACCTTAATTTCATAGTTTGCTTCTTTTATTTGAGAAGCCTTCATATATTATTCATGACACCTTTTTAGAAGATTGTAATCACTATCATTTGGCTTTATTTTATATCTTGTAGAATACAACGATATAGGGCTAGGTTCGAAAATGCAAAACCGAAAACAAAGAATGTGCACCAAACCAAACCGAACCAAACAAAAAACTATTGTTTTAGTTTCGATTTCAGTATTTTTGAAACCAAACCAAACCAAAAACTATTATTTCAGTTCCTCTTTCAGTAGTTCCGAAAGCGAAGCGAAATATCTTATAGCCATAAAGACGTCGTTTTACAGTTAGGTTAACCCCAAGCGTGTTCCTCTTCACTTTAGTTCAGTCCTCTCCTAACCTAGTCATGTTCCTCCGCCGCTCCTCGTCCTTCGTCTTCAATCCTTCCTCGACGTCTTCGTGTTATAGATAATCATATTTACCTCGACAGATTCATCGCTACTCCTCCACTGAAATATGTCGCCTTTTTCTCAATTCCAGTGGTCGCTTCTCTTACCCCCTCTCTCTTCTCTCTCAATTCCAATTCTCCACAGTGTCGGCAAGAGATTGAATGAGACTAGGCAATAGATTCAAATTGAATGACCAATTTCATAATATAATATTGATTGGTTGGTTACTATGATACCGGGTATTAGAGATTTGCTCAGGATTTAGCATTTAGGAGGGATAATTTCTGGTTTTAGCTGAAGTTTATGAGCGATAAATTCCTTCCCAAAAATAGCGAAAATAGAGTCACCCACCCAGCTCTTTTCCTTGTTATTCACGAAAGCCCCATAACTTCACCTGCCCTAACCTATAAATTGCCAAAATTTCCCCCCTTAATCACCAACTCCTTTTCACGGCGGCATCTCTTGTAAACAGTGGATCGGAACGTAGACTTGAGAAGTCCAAGTAAAAAAGCAATGTCAGTCGACTGCTTTCCTGAAGAAATCGTAGCAGATATCTTGATGAGGCTGCCCTTCAAATTTATAATCAAAGTTAGAAGAGTGTGCAAGTCGTGGAACTCTCTTATCAAAAGTTGCTTCATTGACACTTATCTCAGGCGCAGCTTATTAATACAATCTGAGAACACGAAAACAACAATGATGGTCCGCGCCAATTTGTCCTACTGAAGAAGAATGGAGAGCACTATGTTAATAGTTTTCACTCGTACTATGGGAATATCTTTAGCTCTTCATCTGGTTACACCGTGCTTATCAAACCACCAACTCCGGATGTAATTAAACGTTGTTTTAGTTATTTGTCAATGGTCGGAACTTGTAACGGGCTTATATGCCTTGCTGACAACGAAGACCTTCGGGACGAAGATGCCCCCACAATAATTTGGAACCCTTCAGTCAGAAAGTATGTGATTTTGCCTAGCCCTAATATTAAGAAGAGCAACTTTAAGGGTACACATACCTATTTCTTTGCCTATGATTCTCTGACCAATGACTACAAGGTCTTGAGAATTGTTACCGTGAGGAAATCTTTGTTGGGGGTTGAGGTTTACTCCTTGGCCAAGAGATGTTGGACAAGTCTTAGTGCTGCTGCAACTGCTGTTTTTCCTACTTATTTGTGCTCGTGGCTCTTGAATAATTCGAAAGATGTTGGAAGCTAAACAGCTCGTGGAGTCGACGGATCGAAGGCAGCAAGGAGCTCCCGAGCAAGGGTGCCATCTACATCGAAGAAGAAGAAGAAGAAATGAAGGGTTTTAGCCTCCAACGGCTAGTTTTTTTTTTTTATAATTTAAATGTATGTGTGAGTGTGTGAGTGACAAGTGTATACTCCAGATTAGATCACTTAAAACCCAAATGAAGGGCTAGGATGTAATCTGGGGTAGTAAGGCTGAAATGGTTGTTAAGCCTCTTGTCAATCACTTTCTTAAACAAGTATGGGTCATGGCAATGCACCATACCCTTTAACATTCCTCTACTTAATGAAGTAATGGCTGATGCATTCTGCACAGCCTTGAAGCCGTCAGAAACACTCCAAAATCCTCTCCATTCCCTGCCATTCTAACCCTAAGAAACACATCCAAACAATCAACCAAAACACTAAAACAAACAAACTTTATCATGGTATCAGAGCTTTATTGCTGATCTTACAACTTTCTGGGCTTATTCTGTGCAAATTGAGATCTTTGGGAGCACCAACGTAGTGTCCTCAGCAACAACAATCAACAAACAATCCTGAAAATGAAGGGATCCAGCAGCAGCAGTGAGCTAAAAGCTCCAGTCTTTGATGGGGAGAATTATGATTTTTGGAGAATAAGAATGACAACCATTTTCAAATCCTATGATCTATGGGATATGGTTCAACACGGGTACGAACTACCTGAGATGGAGATCGATGCTCTAGAGGAGGATCTCACAGAAACACAACTCAAAACACTGAAGCAGAATCAGATGGAGGATGCTAGAGCACTTGGAATCATCCAAGGTGCTGTCTCAGACACCATTTTCCCGAGGATAGCAAATGAAGAGACTGCAAAGGGAGCTTGGGAAGTTTTACAGCAAGAGTACAGAGGAGACACCAAAGTCAGAAAGGTAAAACTTCAGTCCCTTAGAAGAGATTTCGAGTATACAAGAATGAGGGAAAATGAGATGTTAAAAGACTACTTCACTAGGCTATTTGATGTTGTAAATAAGATGAAAACATATGGTGAAGAACTGCCAAAGGAAAGAATTGTCCAGAAACTGTTGATTAGTTTGACTAAACCTTATGATTCAATAGTGAATGTCATTGAGGAAAGCAAAGACACTGAGACTCTTAGTGTGCAAGAAGTGGTGGCATCGTTGAGAGTTTTTGATCAAAGACTCGAGAGGCATGCTGATTCTGCCACTGAGAAAGCTTTTCAAACACTCTCTGTTGGATCTAGTAGTCAAGCCAGTTCAAGCAAACAAAAACCACAGTGGAAGGGCAAGAACAAGAAATAGGAAGGAAATGGGTATCAAAACCCTAGACCTAACCAAGGAAACAACTCAAATGAAGGTCCAAGAACCAGACAACAATGCAAGCACTGTGACAAATTTTATCTTGGGGAGTGTTGGCTCAAGGACAAACCCAGATGCCACAAATGCAACAAGTTCGGACACATTATGAAGGATGTGCATTTGGGAAGCATCACAAGGATCCATTTGAAGTTGGCAAGGCTTGGAGGGCAACAAAACCACTCGAATTGATTCACACAGATGTGTGTGGACCAATGCAAACAACAACAATCAGTGGAAACAAGTATTTCCTAACCTTCATTGATGACTACTCACAGATGTGTTGGGTGTATTTCATGAGGTTCAAGTCTGAAGTGTTCACAATATTCAAGAAGTTCAAAGCAATGGTGGAATTGCAAAGTGAGCACCAAATCAAAAGACTGAGAAGTGATAGAGGAGGAGAGTACACCTCTCTTGAGTTCAATGCATTTTGTGAAGATGTGGGGTTGGAGAAACAACTCACTGTGGCATATTCACCACAACAGAATGGCATTGCAGAAAGGAAGAATAGGATTATAGTCGAAATGGCTAAGTCTATGATGCATGAGAAGAACAAGCCCTATACATTTTGGGGTGAAGATGTGAACACCTCAGTGTATCTATTGAATATGTGCTCTACTAAAGCATTGGACAAGAAGACTCCATTTGAAGTGTTCAGTGGAATAAAGCCTTCTGTGAGGCATCTGAGAGTGTTTGGCTCAGTGTGCTATACTCACATTCCTCTACAACTAAGGCACAAGTTGGAGAAATCAAGCAACAAGGGTGTTTTTGTAGGCTATGGTACTATTGAAAAAGGGTACAGAGTTTACAATCTGTCAACTCAGAAGATAATCCTATCAAGGGATGTTATCTTTGATGAAGACTCAAAATGGAACTGGGAAACAAGGGTAGAAGAGAATGACAGTGTCTCTCTACAACTTGACCTCAACAAAAGGCAAACAAGGGAGCCTATAGAGACCTCAGTTCAAGAAGAAGTCATAGAAAATGGTGACGTACAAGGGACTCCATAGCAAGCTACTATGAGTCCACAATCAAGTCAATCACAGATAACAACTCCAAGTTCAACTCCAGTGAGATTGAGAAACTTGGATGAGATATATGCTACATGTAATTACTGTGTAGTGGAACGAGAAACATACGAAGAAGTTGAGAAAGACAAAGCTTGGAAGAAAGCAATGAAGGAAGAGCTTGAAATGATAGAGAAGAATGACACTTGGGAATTTGTAAATCGACCAAGTGACAAGCCTGTGATTGGAGTGAAATGGGTGTACAAAATGAAGCTCAACTTAGATGGTTCTGTGCAGAAGAACAAGGCCAGATTGGTAGCCAAAGGTTACTCACAGAAACCAGGTGTAGATTTCAATGAAACCTTTTCTCCAGTGGCAAGGTTAGACACCATAAGGACCTTGATAGCCCTTGCAGCCAAGAAAGGCTGGAAGCTACATCAATTAGATGTCAAATCTGCATTTCTAAATGGAGTGTTAGAGGATGAGGTGTTTGTGGAACAACCTCAAGGGTTCACAAATCAAGAGTTTCCAGAAAAAAGGTGTACAAGCTAATGAAGGCTCTCTATGGCCTAAAGCAAGCTCCAAGAGCTTGGTACAGTGAGATTGATTCTTATTTCACTGAAAAAGGATTTCAGAAAAGTCCTAGTGAAGCTACACTTTACACCAAGACACTCATTGTCTCAATCTATGTGGATGATGTTGTCTACATTGGAAATGATGCTGAAATGATTGAAGAGTTCAAGGAAGAAATGATGAAGAGGTATGAGATGACTGACCTAGGCCTCTTGCATCACTTTCTTGGCATTGGGGTGATTCAAGAAGCAAACAGCATCTTCATTCATCAAAGGAAGTATGCTGAAACCTTGCTTGAAAAATTTGGATTGAAGGGATGCAAACCGGTCTCTACATCCCTAATTGCAAATGAGAAGCTCAAGAAGGATGATGGAAGTGAACCTGCAGATGCTAGTCTCTACAAAAGCATTGTTGGCAGTCTATTGTACCTAACTGCAACAAGGCCGGATTTAATGTTCTTAGCAAGCCTACTTTCTAGGTTTATGCAAAATCCTAGCAAGACACACATGGGGACAGCAAAGAGAGTTCACAGATATGTGCAAGGAACACTTCATTATGGGATCAAGTATGAAATGGGGAAGTCAACTATCCTTATTGGATTTTGTGACAGTGACTGGGATGGCAATGAAGATGATAGCAGAAGCACATCGGGCTACACTTTCACCTTTGGTTCAAGGGTGTTTTCGTGGGCCTCTATGAAGCAACAAAGTGTTGCACTGTCCACAGTCGAGGCGGAGTACGTGAGTGCATCAGAAGCAACGGCTCAAGCTATTTGGCTAAGATTTATACTCAAAGATTTTGGCGAATTGCAGGTTGATGCCACACCACTCTTGTGTGACAACACCTCTGCAATTGCCATGACCAAAAACCCAGTCTTCCATCAAAGAACAAAGCACATCAAAAGAAGATATCATTTCATCAGAGAAGCATTGCAGGACAATACAATCAAACTAATCTACTGCATCACAGAAGATCAGATCGTAGACATTTTCACAAAAGCATTACCGAAGGAGAGATTCAATTACCTGAGGGGATTGCTTGGAATGACTCCCAGAAGCAGCTTAGAAGGGAGTGTTGGAAGCTAAACAGCTCCTGGAGTCGACGGATCGAAGGCAGCAAAGAGCTCCCGAGCAAGGGTGCCATCTGCATCAAAGAAGAAGAAGAAATGAAGGGTTTTAGCCTCCAACGGCTAGTTTTTTTTTTTTAATTTAAATGTATGTGTGAGTGTGTGAGTGACAAGTGTACACTCCAGATTAGATCACTTAAAACCCAAATGAAGGGCTAGGATGTAATCTGGGGTAGTAAGGCTAAAATGGTTGTCAAGCCTCTTGTCAATCACTCTCTTAAACAAGTATGGGTCATGGCAATGCACCATACCCTTTAACATTCCTCTACTTAATGAAGTAATGGCTGATGCATTCTGCACAGCCTTGAAGCCGTCAGAAACACTCCAAAATCCTCTCCATTCCCTGCCATTCTAACCCTAAGAAACACATCCAAACAATCAACCAAAACACTAAAACAAACAAACTTTATCAAAAGATGCATTTTTTAATGATGCCATGCATTGGATTCTACCCCGTGACAAAGATTCCAAAGACCGTCTCATTGTGTCGTTTGATTTCGGCACTGAATTATTCCACGAGATCGCGATGCCTGAAGATTTTGGAAAAACAGGTTGCCCATCTTATGTTTTAAGATATGGAGATTCTCTTGCCTTGGTTCAGATGGTTCAGATTGATGATGGAGGAGAATATTTTGTCTATAGGCTTCATTTGTGGTTCATGAAAGAATATGGTGCGGTGAAATCGTGGACTAAACTAGATAACAATAGTGTACTCTTCGAAGGATATCGTCCTAGCGTTCTTGGTTTCAATGACTGTGATGAACTGGTGATGACAAAATTGTTGGATGGCCATAGGCGGGCCATAGTGGTGGATTTCAAGACCGGAAATAAAGATGCTGCAACTGCTCCAGATGGCTACTCATCAATGAATCCTTTTGTAGAGAGTCTCATCTTACTTGGCCAGCCCAATGTTGTTTCCTACTAATCAATTGGCTAGCTCCATGGATCTGTACTTTCTAAAGTATCAGCAGGCAAAGAACAGTATGTTGCAAATTTTTCCTTCTCAACTTACATTTGGAATGCTCGAATACTTTTTTTCCATTCCTAAGCTATTCGATTCCTTACCTCTCCATTATACGTGCCCTAAATGCATTTTGTTGGTTTGCTAAAAAAATGTGTGATGTTGAATCATCTGTTGTTTGCATATCCATGCCAGTTTATTGACATCTTTGTTTAGATTTAGTGCAAAACGTGTTACGCTGAATGAAAAACAGATCACGCACAAAAGTGTTGCGCCTTTACTGAGAATAAATTCCAGTTGATCGATCATATCATGGTTGCAAGTGAATAAAAAGGAGCAAATTAAAGAAACATAACTTTTCATGGTAATAGGCTTTGTTTGAATAGGCTCACCCAAGAGAAAAATAATATATTCCAATTGATCGACCATATCGTCTTCTTTCACCCCCAATCATTTGCATCTCGAAACTTGAATAGGCTCACCTAATAGGCTTTGCTTGGTCTTGATTGATCGGATTGATTCTCAAGTAGCACATCGAGTGATCCCTGAGGCAGTGGAGCTTTGTCCCCTACTATTAGGAATGCTTAGTCTTGCCACTGCACATAAATCCATTTTATTGAAGATAGCTGTAACTTGTAACGCAAGAATTCCAAGCTCGTGGTCGTACAAGGAAAACACGTGTGTGATTTAGGCTATACAATGCCATCTTAAAACAATATTTCTCCTTCTCTTTATACCAGGGAAACTTCAAGTCGTTCCACATACACTTCTTCAAGTAGTCTTTGAATCTTCACTATAGCTCAAAGATGCACTTTTGGCCACGATCAACAAAACTTCTAAATTGTCATAATTTCTCTCTTCGCCTTCCAACAGAAAAAGGCTTGGAAAATTGATCAAGTAAAAACTAAAAAGGCAATTCAATCGACTACCTTGCTGAAGAAATCATAGCAGAAATCTTGATGAGGTTGCCCGTCAAATCTTTAATCAAATGTAGAAGAGTGTGCAAGTCGTACGTGGAGCGCTCTGATCAAAAGTTGTCCCTTCATTGATACTCATCTGGTCCGCTTCTTTTTAATCTTCATTCACACGTCGTATTATGCTGAGTACTGTACCGAGCTTCTGAAGCCACCAAATTTGGATGAAGTAATCCCCCTGGGGATTTGAAAATGGTCGAAACTTGTAATGGGCTTACATGCCTTGGTCCTGAGTACGGCAGGTACATGAATGGCACGGCCACAGGCGCCGCCTCATTAATTTGAAACCCTTCAATTAGAAAGTATGTGAATTTGCCTTTGCCGCCTAATATAGAGAAGGGAATGGAAAAACTTATTTCGTTGGATGACTGTCGGACGAATGACAAAGGTCCTGAGAATTGTCACCAACCTACAAATGTGAGGAATTTGAGATTTTCTCCTTGGCTAAGGGCTACTGGAAAAGTCTTAAAGCTGTTTTCCTGCTTATTGGCGCTATGAGCTAACCGGAGATGCCGTTGTTTTATAAAGATCAAGTCTTCGATTTCTGATGCATTTGAAACCCCGCAGCTGACGGCCTTCTCCCCAGCCTAAATGCATACATTATACACAAATCACAGCCATTCAATCTCATCATTCTTAACCAATTAAATCAGACAATTAAAGAAACTAATTAGACAATTATGAAAAGTGCATTACAAGTAAGAGGTTATTAGTGGTCTTCCCCATGGCAGAGAGCACAAGTGCACAACGACAGGATTTTCGTCGGGAAAACTGACAACGAGCTGAGCAACCTCTCTCATCCTCTCTGCCAACACCAGTGACGATCCTCCGAACTTCATCACGCACGCATCGGAGCCGCGGCTCTCTGTCGCATTCTCTTCCCCTTCTTCTCCACGCACAGCTTTGATTCTTTTCTTCTCGCTCTTCGCTCTCGGCCTACTGCTTCTGCATGCATTTTCGACCGCCGCGTAGAACGATTGCGGCGGCGCATCCGCGGAGGACGGCTACGACAAGTGCGAGAGTCTTGGACTTCGCGAGTAGCAGGGGATTCTACCCCGCTGAAATGCAATGAAGCCTCCATTTCTGCTTGCAAGTCGTTGGACGAATTATCAAACTTTTACACAATCTTGCACGTGCGAAATAACTTGGAATTTTGACAAAAATCAAAATTTATAAATTGATAAGTGTTGTAGGCTTATTTGATTGAACGATCCAAGGTTTAGAGAGAGAGGGGGCTGGCTATAATTAGAGAGAAGAGAGAGTGATTTACTTGTGAGGTGCGTTTGATTCACCCCATTGTGCCTTTATTTATAGTAGTAGAATAGGTAAAAACATTTCCCTTTAGGATTACAACGTTTAATATGTAATATACTCCTAATAGGAATATAAGATACATTCCTAGATTCCCTAAGATTTACACAATCACATTCCTATTTTAAATATGACTGCAACACTCCCCCTTGAGTGTGTAAATACTCAACAAACCATCGCATCAAATCTTCAGCAGATAAGGTAGAATAGTTGATGAAGTCATCGGCATAACGGGTGATCACAAGTCTCAAATTCAAGTGAAGTATACCTTTGTAGTAAAACTCACAAAACCTCGCTATGGTAAAACCTAAGGCATGGGGAAAACCCATAAACTAAGGAGAAAAGTGAGAAGTATGCATAATGTCTAAAACAAACGTCAAATAGGACGAAGGTAGTAAACTCAACGGAGTATGATCATCCTAGGATGGGTGCCTCGTTAAAACCTCGTTAGGTAGCAAAAACCCAATGGGAAAAATGCTCATAATCATAGGAAAAAGAGTACAATAAGATCATGTGAGTATGCTTCTAGATACTCCCCCTGAGTTAGAAATAACTTCTAAATAAAAGAACTACAAGCAATTCAACTCAGGTAATTTACGCATACCGATTCCTTGGACGAGCTTCTAAAATGTAGAGTTGGGCAATGACTTGGTGAAGAGATCGGCCAGGTTTTCTTGGGAACGGATTTGCTTGACTTCAATGTTTTGATGCTGCTACTGCTGGTGTGAGTAAAAGAACTTCGGCGCTATGTCCTTGGTGTTGTCTCCCTTGATGTATCCCTTCTTCAACTGCTCGATACATGCTGCATTGTCTTCAAAGATCGTCGTAGAAAAGTCAACGACTGATGTAAGACCACTAGTGCTTCTAATGTGTTCCATAACTTCTCTCAGCCAAAAGCACTCACGTGATGCTTTATTCAGGGCGAGAATCTCAACATGGTTAGACGAAGTTGCAACTAGCATTTGCTTGGTAGACATCCAAGATATAGCGGTGTCTCTAACGGTAAAGACATAACCCGTTTGAGAACGTGCCATATGTAGGTCAGACAGATATCTAGCATCTGTGTAACCAACAAGGCGAGAATCAATCCGAGTACCATAAAGGGAGGCAACACTCGAAGAATTGTGGGTATAGAACAAGCCTAAATCCGTAGTACCCTTGAGGTAGCGGAAAATGTCTTTAACACCATTCTAGTGCCTGTGTGTGGGCGCATTGCTGTATCTTGCCAAAAGATTAACAGCGAATGAGATGTCGGGTCTAGTGCATTGAGCCAAGTACAATAAAGCCCCAATTGCACTTAGGTAAGGAACTTCGGGTTCCAAAATCTCTTCCTCATCCTCATTTGGACGGAAGAGATCTCGTTTAGCATCTAAAGTCCAAACAATCAAGGGTGTACTCGAAGGCTTCGCTTTATCTTCATTAAAACGATGCAACACCTTTTGGGTGTAGTTCGATTGATGTACTAGGATTCCATCCGAACAATGCTCGATCTCCAAGCCGAGACAGTATCGAGTTTTCCCAATATCCTTCATCTCAAATTCTGATTTCAAGTGTGCAACAATTTCCTTAAGCTTTGCAAGAGTCCCAATGAGGTTCATGTCATCGACATAAACTGCAACGATTGCAAATCCGGAATATGACTTCGTTATGAACACGCGTGGGCATAATTCGTTGGTTACATAACCCTGACTTGTCAAATATTCACTCAGACGGTTATACCACATCCGTCCGGATTGTTTCAATTCGTATAGTGACATCTTCAACCTAATTGAGAGAATGTTCCGTGGTCTAGAACTATTTGAACCAGTTAATGGAAGTCATTCTGGAACTTTCATGTAAATTTCCGAATCTAGATCCCCATAGAGATACGCGGTTACCACATCCATAAGCTGCATATTCAGTTTTTCGGAAACTACCAAATTGATTAGGTAGCGGAACGTTATAACGTCCATTACTGGGGAATACGTCTCCTCGTAATCAATCCTAGGGCGTTGAGAGAAGCCTTGCGTTATGAGGCGTGCTTTGTATCGTACTATTTCATTCTTTTCATTACGCTTCCTCACAAAAACCCACTTGAAGCCAACGGGCTTCACGGGTGGTGGTGTAGGAACGATAGGTCCAAACACTTTACGTTTCGCGAGCGAATCCAGTTCGACCTGGATTGCTTGTTTCCAGTTTGACCAATCGGTTCTATGTCGACGTTCATCGACGGAATGTGGTTCAATGTCATCGCTAAACATGATGTCAATAGCTATTGAGTACGGGAATGCATCGTCGACGATCATCTCATTCCTATTCCAAACTTTATCCAATATTGCGTAGTGGACCGAAATCTCGCGATTCTCGGGAGGCCGACATGTTTCGTCTGAAGCATCATCGTAATCTAGAATAACCTCATGCGTTGGAACAGATGAGTGAGCGATGGTCGGATTCAAACTAGGATCACTAGTTGGTGCCATTTTTCTCTTATAGGGTTGTGAATCCTTTGAACCAAGGGGTTTGCCACGCTTCAGGGTTGGAGCAAGTGATTGGCTAGCCGTCAATGTACCTTACCACGTGGAGGGTGCGGCCTCCCCACTTTCTGGGACGGTTTGGCCTTCCTAGGCGGGTTGTTGACGTACGCGGGGTACATCTATCCTTGCAGGTGCGTTTGCAACGAATATATGTGATCTTGTCACCTTTGCTAGATCATTGAAAGCATCTGGTATGCTTTGAGCAATACTCTGAAGATCTATAATTCGACGTACCTCAGTTTCAGATTAGGTAATGCGGGGATTTAAATGAGACATAGTGGGAGCATACCACTATAATTTGTAGCGTTCTACGGGAACGTTAGCATGCTTATCTCCCATTAACAATGGGAAGTCTGTCTCATCAAAGTGACAATCTGTAAAATGTGTGGTAAAGAGATCTCCTGTCAAGGGTTCTAAATAGCGAACAATTGATGGCGAATCATAACCGACATAGATTCCCATTTTTTTTTGAGGACCCATTTTTGTACGTAGTGGCGGCACTATTGGACATAAATGGCGCACCCAAACACCTGTAAATGAGAGACGTCAGGCTCGTATCCAGTAACCAATTGTAACGGTGAATGTGGTTGGGTAGCGGTAGGCCTCAGGTAGACCAACATAGTTGCGTGCAATATTGCATAGCCCCAGGCTGATATCAGCAGTTTGGTTCTCATAACCAAAGTCCGAGCTATCAATTGAAGGCGCTTTATGAAAGCTTCTGCCAGGCTATTTTGGGTGTGAACATGGGGTACATGATGTTCCACATCAATCCATATTGACATGCAATAATCGTCAAAAGTCTGTGACATAAACTCTCCAGCGTTATCCAGTCGAATCGACTTAATCGGATAATCAGGGTGGTGAGCCCTTAGCTTAATGATTTGAGCTAGGATTTTAGCAAATGCGGCGTTGCGTGTGGATAACAGGTAAACATGTGACCATCGTGTCGATGCGTCAACCAATACCATAAAGTATCTAAATGGTCCTCATGTTCGTTGGATAGGTCCACAAATGTCCGCTTGAATCATCTGAAGAAATTTAGGGGGGTCATGAATAATCTTTGTATATGAGGGTTGAGTATTCAACTTCCCTAAAGAACACGCTTTGCATGGCGGAACTCCAACATAGGGATGTAACTTATGCTTGTGTGAAGATTTGAGGATACGACGCATCATGTCACATCCAGGATGTCCCAAACGATCATGCCAAAGCAACAAAGTGTCCTGGAACTTAGGCATAGAGCCGGCCACACTATGGGCTTTTATGCCGCGAATGGTTGTGATGTACAACCCACTCGGTAGACGTTCCAACTTCTCGTGAATACGCTTCTGGCCATATTCGTACGAAGTGATACAAAGAAATTCAAAACCATTATCTTCAGTGGTTTCAATATGATATTGATTATCTCGAATATCTCTAAAACTCAGCAACGTTCTTCTGGAACGTGGAGAATAGAGTGCCTCCTTAATGGTTAAGATAATACCATTAGACAATATGATACGTGCCTTTCCGTATCCTTCAATCAGGTTGGATGAGCCTGAGAGAGTTGTCAAAGAAGCTTTCTTGGGTATTAAGTTAATAAAATAGTGTCGTTCACGCAATATGGTCTGCGTGGCTGCACTATCTGCCTGACAACTAACTTCCCCACTATACATACCTAGAAATAAATTGATTGAATTGGTCACATGCATAAATATAAGTCCATTCATTCAATTAAGCAATTCAAGAAAATAATATCCATTCAAATAACAATCCATAATTCAAAACAAACCAAAACCAAATAAATTATTCCAAATACTTTGAAAAATTGTTCAAAATTAAACCATAAACCTAGAAAAATAGGAGGTAGGGCCGACCACTCCTAGAGGGTTCGGCCACTAGGGGAAAACACCCTAAAAACATGTCTAATTTATTCATCCATAGGAGCTGACGCCTCCTAAAAATTCGATATCTCTATTGATGTAGTTGCATCTTCCGGATGATCCACATGTGCAAAGTTAGACTCACGACGGGAATGATACTTGGCAATAGCCGCAGGGGAAGCTCGGCATACGTGTGACCAATGATCCTTTGATCCACAGCGGTAACACATGTCCAATTCAGTAGAAGTGGGCTGAACGAGAGCTTTGCCCTTGTTCTTGAAGTTTGGGGCCTTAAGGGCGAGTGGTGGATGCTGCTGGGTCACATTTCTTCCCTTAGGTGCGGCACTTTGTTGACATTGGGCTCGTGGTGGGACTTGCTGCTCATTGCCACGACCACGATGATTCTTTCATCGTTTATGGCTGCTAGAATTGTTCGCATGCGCTTCAGGCGCGGCGTTCAAGCCAGTGGGTCAAGATTGATAATTCTTCATCAAAAGCTGGTTTTGTTTTTCATCGAGAAGTAAAACAGAGATCAAATCCGAAAACTTGGTGAATTTATGTGCCCTATATTATTGCTGCAGGACAATATTGGTGGCATGGAAGGTCGAATAGGTTTTCTCCAGGATATCTGATTCGATTAGTTTCATTTTGCATAATTTCAACAGTGAACAGATTCTACAAACTTCAGAGTTATATTCATTCACAAACTTAAAGTCCTGGAAGTGAAGATACTGCCAGTCGTGTCTTGCTTCAGGCAAGTATATGTGTTTCTGGTGATCGAAACGGTCAGCCAGAGCAAACCAAAGGGTGCGTGGGTCCTCTTCAGTGAGATACTCAGTCTGCAGTGCATCATGGATGTGTCCTCGAATGAAGATCATTGCAGTAGCTTTCTGAGCTTCGTTAACAGGTTTGTCGGTGTTAGGTGTCTCGATGGTGGCTCTAATACCCTTGCAGTCAAATGGAGCTTCACGTCTTAAACCCACTTCAGATAGTTTCTTCCAGAGACTTCTAGAGCGAAGAAATTGAGCTTGTTCAAGTTCGACATGTCCCTAAAACAGAGGGAAAAACGTGATTAGTCATATGGTAAACCATAGACATATATCGTAGAACATAGAGGTTCTATAGATATGTATTGGTTTAATTTATGCATGAAAACTACATGTTTCATGTGGTATGTTTTGAATGAAAACTTCGAGTTTTAAAGGCACTAAATTTGAAACTACAGGTTCAATTTAGTTTTATGAACAATTAGTTCACAATGAGAGGTTCCTGCAAGAAAAACAGAATGCAATATACTAATTTGAATATAGTGGATTTGAGGTTCTTCGGGAACTCAAGTGTGAGAGCTTCGTTACTACAAAAGTAAGTTAATGGTTCAAAGTATAAAAATAAATTATTGAGTCGTTAATGTCCAAAAATGATCTTCAGGTCAATAATTTTGGATTCATTATCAGATTAATGGACTGTAGGTCAATTTTAATTAATTCAATAAATCGGGTCATACGAGGTCTATTGTAGAAGCTAAATAATATTAAAGTAATATTATTGGGTCGAAAATATTGCCCCAAAAAATAATTAGGCTCGGGTTGGGTGCCTTGAGTAGAAGGCATGACCCTAAAAGGGCATCGGGAGTGGGCTGCAGGCCACGGGGGTGTGGGAGAAACCCCAGCCACAGCTGGGTTTCAATTTTTAGGCCGAAGGGGGGCACAGTAGTAGGCTTCAACCCAGCAGACTGGGCTATGGGAAGAGAGCCGGGGTGCACGTGAAGCCCAGCGCAGGGCCGACTTTGGTTTGGGTTCGAGTTGCGGGACAAGCACAACCGTTTGGGCTGGCGTAGGGGACACAGGCTGAGACACGGGGGCCCAGCAAGCAAGGCTTGTTGGTTGTGGTTTTAGACCTTGGGCTTCTGGCCTATGCGAGTTCAACCCAAGCCGAGGCTTGGTTTTGGTGCGGTGGCAGAAAAGCCCAAAGGGTTGCTGCGGGGGTCTAGTGGCACGGCATGGCTGGACTTCAGGCTAGCGACGGTGCCAACGGTGGTGTCAGCAGTGGTGCCGCAATCCCAAATTTTTTTTCTCGACATCCCTTAGGGTTTAAGAAACCCTAAATTGCTTCTAATTTAATTTTATACATTGACTCATATATTCCACATAACAATTTAATTGTGCGATGCATGAAACAAATATATATATATATATATATATATATATATATATATATATATATATTGACAAAAGTATAAACATATACAATATATATATCGTAAGGAAAATATAAACATAGAGGGGTTCATGCATCATGAGGAATGTTTTCATGCTTCGTGGACGTTTCAAATATCTTCTTTTATTTTAAGCGTACCTGATTAGCAGAAAACAAGAATAAGTCTTTGAATTTGGATGATAGCCTCCTCCTACGATCCGCTAAGTCCTCAGCTTCTAGCAAGAGCGTGCTAATAACGTGTTGTATGCCTATTTGATTGAACGATCTAGGGTTTAGAGAGAGAGAGGGGGCCAACTACAATTAGAGAAGAGAGAGTGATTTAATTGATTCATCTTATTGTGCCTTTATTTATAGTAGTAGGATAGGTAAAAACCTTTCCCTTTAGGATTACAACATTTAATAGGTAATCTACTCTTAATAGGAATATAAGATACATTCCTAGATTCCCTAACATTTACACAATCACATTCCTATTCTAAATATGACTGCAACAATATGCATTAATTTTTTTTATTTGAATTCATAAACATAAAAATTTAGAATTTTCACTTGGAAAATTTTTGAAAGTTAAGGTCTCCAATTCCAAGTTTAAATTCAACGTAAATAGAATATGTATCATTTCTAAACTTCTATGAATGAGAGTTTAAAAAATAACAAATTTTATATTCAAATTCCATTGTTCTTTTAACTTAATCAAACAAGAAAATTCACAAATTTTGGAAAATAAAATTCTATCATTTCAATTGCTATCATTTTAAAATTCCTTAATAATCTTAAATTTCCTCATCCAAACCTAATGTAAAGGTTTCGATTTTGCTGGATTTTCATTCGTTTCCAGAATTTTCTCCGCAACCAAACAGAAAGCAGGAGTGAATATTTTATTTATTTATTTTTTTTTTGGAAATGAGTGAATATTTTATGGGAAAATTTGAAATAGGTCTAATTTTATAGTCTACATTTTGAAATAGGTCCAATTTTTAATGATTTTGGATCCATATAAAAAGATCCCATATTTTATTTAGGATACGGTTTTCTGCTGACTTTTATTATAGAAATTAAAGTTTTCCTGGCATTTTTCAACGGTTTTTTTTTCTTCTTCTTTTCCTGCGAAATCCCGTGCGCGTAAACTGTAAAGTAAAGATTTTTGGGAATCAAAAGCTTAAATTCGAATGTCGTCTTCCTTCACAGTCCAATGTTCTCTGCTACCTTCCCGCGCTTTACACCATCCCGATCAGACTCCGTTTGCAAAAGCTTCCAACTTTGCTCAAATTCCATCGTGGGTCTCTCTTAAATCCACCGGTCCGTCGATCGAAACCCGCCGAACAGAACTGGGCCAGGTCGAAAATGTGCACTTGGTTTCTCTCTCCAAGCAAGGGAAGCTCAGAGAAGCGCGCCAATTTCTCGAGCAGATGAACGAAGCCGGTGTATCCGTGAGTCCTCAATCGTATAAATGTTTATTTGAAATGTGTGGATTAAAGGGTTCGTTGTTAGATGGAAAATCTGTGCACAGATGGTTAAGAAGGACAGTGAAGAACCCACCTGAGTTTCTTGAGAACGACGCTCTGCAGATGTATTGCGAATGCGGAAGTTTATCGGATGCACAGAAGGTGTTTGATGAGATGCTTCAGAGGAATTTGGTTTCTTGGGTTATAATTATATTGGCATATGCGCAGAAGGGTATTCTGAAAAGAGCTATTTCGATGTTTTCAAAAATGCTGGAGTCTGGGATGAGACCGAATGCATCGATTTTTACAAGCGTTTTAAGTTCCTTGACTGAGGATTCGCTTTTGGAGCTTGGGAAACAGATACATTCTTATGTGATAAGAAGTGAAATGAGTAGTAAAGTTTCGGTTGAAACAGCGATTGCAAACATGTATGTGAAGTGTGGGTGGTTAGAGGGTGCTAGGCTTGTTTTCAATAGGATGGAAGAAAGGAATGCTGTGGTTTGGACTGGGTTGATGGTAGGCTATTCTGAAGATGAGAAACCGGAGGAGATTTTGGAATTGTTTGCTGAGATGGTTAGGACAAGTGTAGAGGTGGATGATTTTGTGTTTTCGATAGTTCTCAAGGCATGTGCTGGTTTGCAGGACTTGAATATGGGAAGGCAAATTCATGGCTACAGTGTTAAACTTGGGTTGGATTCTGATGTTTCTGTAGGAACTCCTCTAGTGGACTTCTATGCCAAATGTGCAAAATTTGAGTCTGCTTGCAGAGCATTTGAAAGGATACATGAACCAAATGATGTTTCATGGAGTGCTATAATCTCTGGCTATTGCCAGAGTGGGAAATTTGAGGAGTGTGTCAAGATTTTTCAATCTTTAATTACTAAAGATGTTACCTTAAATTCGTTCATATATACAAGCATTTTTCAAGCCTGTTCTGCAATAGCAGATATAAATTTGGGGACTCAAGTTCATGCTGATGCAATAAAAAGAGGGCTCATTGCATTCTTGCATGGAGCAAGTGCATTGATTATGATGTACTCAAAATGTGGCAGATTGGACTGTGCCTATCGAGCATTTGAATCAATAGATAAACCTGATACTGTGGCCTGGACTGCAATAATATGTGCTTATGCTTATCACGGCAATGCCTCCGAAGCTCTTACGCTTTTCAATAGAATGCAGGAATCCGGCGTAAAGCCAAACTCAGTTACATTTATAGCGGTTTTAACTGCTTGCAGCCATTCAGGTTTGGTGACTGACGGAAAGCAGTTTTTGGAATCAATGAGTAGTGTATATCATGTAGAACCAACCATTGATCATTACGATTGTATGATTGACATATACTCCCGTGCTGGGCAACTACAAGAGGCAATTGATCTGATAAAGAGCATGCCGTTTGAACCCGATGCAATGAGCTGGAAAAGTTTATTGGGTGGATGCTGGATACATCGAAATCTTGAGCTCGGAAAGTTAGCTGCTGAGAACCTCCTCCAATTGGACCCGGAGGACACTGCTAGTTACATTATCATGTTTAATTTGTATGCATCATCCGGAAAGTGGGAAGAAGCTGCAGTTTATAGAAGAATGATGGCTGAAAGGAACTTGAGGAAAGAAATCGGATGCAGCTGGATAACCGTCAAGGGTGAAAAGCATCGGTTTATAGTGGGTGATCAACACCATTCTCAGATAGAACAGATATACACGAAACTGAAGGAGCTGAGCATTTCTTTCTGGGATGCTGAAGATTCGCTTCTTACCGAGGAGGACGTATTGAGCGGTTTTCCCGAAAGGAAAGAACAGCTTCTTGACCACAGTGAGAGACTTGCTATAGCATTTGGGCTTATTTCCATACCAGGTGATGCTCCTATTGTGGTTTTTAAGAACATCAGGGCGTGCAAAGATTGCCATGAGTTTGCAAAACATGTTTCTGTGGTAACGGGGCGTGCAATTGTTGTGAGAGATTCCAACAGATTCCATCACTTCAAGTTTGGGGAGTGTTCTTGCAGAGATTATTGGTAACCTAAGCAAATTTCAAATGTAGATTTGGGCATGACACATTTTGGATGGATGGTTTGAAAGAGCAACCTCATGGTTACTAGTTGATATCCGAGAGAAACGTAACTACACCCAGAATGTCACTGTAATGACATATCATGTTAAAGAACATGATCAAGTGAGAAAGTTAAACAGCAGCATCATCATATAGGTAAGTCATTCCCAGGGTTTCGGGCAGGCCACATATCTTGTCATACAGTCGTGTGTCTAATGGGGTGCATTCATTTAAAATTTGATACAAAAGCAATATGATTCATGATGTGATTTGTGATGGTAGTTTTGTTTCGATCTTATATTTTAATTTAAACCTTTGGATGTATAGACTTAGATACGTGTTGGTGATTCAAGTTTTTAAGTTGTTTTTGTGGGTTGTTCCCACTTTAGTTTTGCCCTATCAAATTGATACTTTTGCACTTCTATTGAAATTCATGTTGAACACGTTATTTATGTCTGATAGAAATTTTAATAAACATCATTATGTTCACGATTTGATCTACAATATTATGTTGATATTATATGTTGTATTCAATACAATGTGAAATGAACGATTGCAATTTTAAAAAAAAAATATATGCAACTTTAGTATGTGATACATTTACATGTTAGTGCACATATCATATAATGCGAAATGAACGAGTGCGATTTAAAAAAACAGATACAGCCGTAGTATGTTATACTTTTGTGAACACGTGAAGTACGTGTCTCTTGAAGATTGCTGCATCAAGACGGAAGCACTAGTCACCTTCTCAATTGATGCCCAATAGTACGGAGGATTACCGATATAGGTAGTTAGTGCGACTCAGAACTCACCCTCTTGTCTTTCCTTTGTGTGTGTGTGTTCAGTTCGTTGACACGTCTTTGAATGAGAATCTCAACATTTTTCTGGCTTTTTAGTGGTTCAAAATCATCGTCACTATTAATGTTATTTATAGACTTCTTTTTATTTTTTACATATTTCTTTTGATTTTTTATTGTCGAATCGAATGAATTAAAGAAGATCCAAAACACAAAAATTTACGAGGCTTAAAAACTATTCTTTTCTCTTTATTCTCCTATTTTTGTAAGTTTAAAAATTCTATAAGAATTCAACAGAAGTTTTTGTTTGCATGATATCCATTATTTGTTGAAATAATATAAGAAGAAAAGCCTTTGCTTGACGGTAAAAGCTGTCTAGAAAGCCATTTCTTGACGGAAAGTCATTTTTGACGTTTTTTAACCGTCAAAGTAAAAGATAGTTGATAAGGATTGATAAATGTGCTTATTTCTATTGGTGATACATTATTTAGTTTACAAATTTTGTTTCCTCAATATTATCCTTTGTTAAAATTGTTAAAATGTCTAAGCATTTTACTATTGACATGTTATTGGCTACTCTTATCAAGATTATAGAAAACAGTTTGTTCTTTTATGTTTAGAGGAGTTTATAAAAAAAAGTATTAAAACATTTTCAAGAGAATTTTAACAAACTTGAATATTTTATTATTAACAATTTAAACTCAACATGCTCATTTTCTAGAGAAGGGATCCTCGCCGGATCTTTTTCTAGAGATCCCGTGATCTTACCCGTTTATTGTATATCGTGCAGTCAGAAATTATTTTAAAATTAAAAATTAAAAATTAAATATGAATACAACCTAACGAAAACTGATCGCACGATATACGATGAACGGATGAGATCACGGGATCCCTAGGATTCCTAGGAAAAGAATCCGGGGAGGATCTTTTCCCATTTTCTAAACCAACCTCCTCTCCCCCTTTTCTCCTTGCTCATGAGTCCATCCTTTGAATTTTATTATTATTTTTAATTATTTAACGGATGACAGTGACTCTGCAAATTTAAAAAGACTATAGTTTTGGTTGTTTTACATCATCTCTGTCGGAGATGCTTTAGAATACGAGTTAAAGTTTATTGGATACGATCTAGCTTAATATATAAAAGAAATTAAAAAAGATACTTTGAGACTAAGAATAAATATATAGTGATGTTGGGATCCAGGATATCTGCTTAGAGACCAACCTAAAGAATTAATTAGTAGAAAAAACAAAACCCACCTCCAAAGCTCCTTCTATATCTATATGATTGCATCATCCCATCAGTTTTGGTATTGGCAAGTTGCAGGTTCTGTGTCGCTGAATGTTGATGGTATTGGTACTGGTATTGGCCATGTTATTGCTATTGGTAAATGGGAGCGTAATTGTTATTTATTTTCAGTTGGCGCCAAATAAAACCTGTGGTGGGTTTGGATAAAGCACTCCTAGCCACATCCACTCCTCTCCTATTCCTACAGTCCTACTACGGCTATTTATGTCTCAGCTCAGCCAGCCAATCTCTGTCTTTCTATCCGTTTTGGTTTTGTTTCTCTCACCTCCTTGAATTCTTCCTCTCTCTCTCTCTCTCTCATCATTTTTTCTTCTGGGTTTCTGCCTCTCTTTCTCGGGCAGTTAACTTTAGGAGCTGAGTTTTGTTGTGTGCAGCTTTCCTTGGTTGGTTTCGTTTCTTACAGGTGAGCTTTGCTTGTTTGTGTTTCTTCTTTTCCAACTTAGTTGTGCTCTTGATCTTGACAATGCATGTATTAATGAATTGAATATTGTGCAGAAGGAGAGAAACTTACAATTGAATATTGTGCGGAAATCATTTCTCTTTTAAGGATGCCTGATATCCAATCTTACAATTGTTCCTAGTAAGTATAAACATCAAGTAATTATTTAGTGAGACACCCCTTCGAGAGAAACTTACCGACACCCGAGATGTCATGGTGGCGGCCAATCATGCATTGCTGCGACTTTTTCTCACTTCAATGTGTGATTGACTCAGAATACGATGGCATCCCAAGTGCATGGAAGTTCTTCTTTCTACAATTCAAGATTGTGTTTGCTAGTGTTTAACAAAACAGGGCAAGTGATCATTGTAATTTGTAATTGCATGGGGTGGCACCACCACCATGAGTTGATTAGGGACTTTGCTTCTGATAAATGATGCACTTTTTGTTTAGGGACTCCCTGGACACAGCTTAAATGACTTGATTTTGGCATCTTCAAATTTGCTTCTGGTAAAAGCACTTTCTTGAAGTCATTCAAGTTCATGGATGTTGGAGAAACAAAATGTTCCTATGGAAAGCCTCCATGGATATTCAGAGGCAGGTAAGTGTCCAACAACTTCAGTTTTTTTTTTTTGCTCTCTGTTCTCAATCATGACAAATGACTCTGCTGATTGCCCGGTTTTTCTGATCAGCGCGTTGTATCAGCTCCATCTTGTCAAAGCAGCAACTGTTCGAGCATGCATCCCGAAAGAGTTCAGACTAGTTGAAGCATTTGGGTAAATGTACTATTAATTGTTGTTTAAATGATGGTTTTTTAGGAAAAATGGTCCTCAAATGAATACATCTCCTCACTTTGGTCCCTGCCAATGAAAATCAATAGAAGTTGTCCCCGAGTTTGTTGACCCTAAGTCATTTTGGTCATTCCGGGAAAAAACTGTCAATATTATTGTTAAGTGGAGGGATTGGTTTCGCATGACAATTTAACAAGGATATTGACAGATTTTTTCGTGATTCCAGTAGACAAACTCAAGGACCACTTCTATCGATTTTCATTGTCGGGACTAAAGTGAGGAGTTATACCAATCTTGGAGACCACCTTTGATAAAAAGCCTTAAATGATTGAGCGATAAAGGAGAATAAGGTTGATAGGATTCGGGATGGTCAAAGAATCCGATCACCAAATATGTGTTTGATTACACTTTACAGGTACACTCTTGGTGGCTTGTTTCTTGCCAACTATGATGACAGTCCAGTTGGAATCTTTGATGAGGTTCATATCTTCTGCGTAATCATCACTTTACAAAGTCATACTTTTTCGGGCCCCGATCCAGAAAGCTAATGAACAAGTTTTTGTTCACTACTTTTGTTTATCGCAGGAGTATCCATGTTTGCATTAGCAAAATATACATAGGAATTCTTCTTAAGTTTCTTCAACCACTCACTAACAAGACTGTTTATGTTGTCCCTCTCAGCTCGTTGTGATCGCTGGACTTGTTTGGAGCCCTCCAACATCTTGCGCGTATGTTTCCTCAACCCTTTCTTTCTTCGTAAATAAGTCGAAGAGCATGTAATCTTTAGGGGAGAGACTTGTTCTAGACCCTAAACCCTAAATCATAAGCATTTTTATTTGTTTTTTGTCAAACAGCTGGGCAGCTAAGGTGCTTGTGAATAGTGAAGAAGCTTGTGACCATGGACGAAAGGTGTGAGGCTGCATAAGGCACTTTGCCACAGAGCTTGTCACGGTTTCTTATTTTTCGTATGTAATTCTTATGTTGGTTGCAGTCCCCTCTTGCAGGAAGTAGGGCTTCCAAGTCAGGTTGCGAGGTTTTCGAAGGTATGATTTGCATTTGAATTATAAGCATTTTTTTGCAGCTTGCATACGGTGAACTTTTCATCCCTAAGGTGGACTACAGCTTACGAAATTCATTGTTCTGTACAAAACAGAGGATTACAGCAGTTTCAAGGCAACCAAAGAGCAAAAACATTGGATTTCTTAATGTAATTGGTAGCAGTGCTGCTTTCTGTGATCCAAAAGATTGTATGGAAGTTCAAGTGACCGAAATCAAGGCTTCATCGGTTAAAGATTCCTTTAATTTCAACCTTACCACTTTCAGTAAGTTGGTTAATCCAAATATCTCATTTCACTAGTATACGTTGGATGTTTTTCTTGTGGTTTCATCCTTTGGCGTGATTCAACCATCGATATTCCTAATTGCGAGTTTGACGATGGCAGTGCCTGAATCGAGTGGTGGGTGGAGGTGGCCGGCGATCAAATTGTCACTTCCAAGTTTTAGGTAAGTTCTCCCTTTGTGTTTTGTGCACATAATTATCTATATGCTATTAGAGTGTATCTTTTTCCCTTATTTACTTCCTTCTGTTGTGAAATTGTAGCGGTGGCACAGAATATTATCCCAACCTTCTCAAGTACTCTTGCCGGATTGAGTGCAGGTTTTCTTTTAGTTTCAGTTACTTTTTATGTTCATCAAGCTTCATAAATGTAAAACTCGGATGCTTCCATCGTTTTCCACCTAACTCAAGTGTTAATTGTTAGTTTGCTACCTGATCGATTTCTGATAGGGTACGAGCAGTGCATCCAGCAAAAGTATCAGGACCATCTTCGATGCCAAAGACTGAGACAAGACAGTCATCAGAAATCCATACTAGCGATACAAAGAACCACGCAACTGAAGAACTCGTGGATAACGGTAAGAACCTCTGTGAAGCTGTGATGTTATCAAAGCCTGTATTGGCATTGGAGTTCAGTTGTATGAAAATGCAGGTTGAAGCTCCAGTTGTAGTTTCCAACTGCAGGAACTCTTTAGCAACCTCTTGATCTTGTGTTCTTGTGTTGAGTTACATAATATTCCAACTAATCTTTTGGAGTGCTGTAATTTATTTTTTAAATATCAAACAGATCAATTATTTGAAACTATTATAAAAAATAAAATAAATAAAATGGAAACTTGGGATTTTACAAAAGCACTTTCTTTCTTTCCTTTTTTTTCTTGAGATGTTTACAAAATTCTTCTACTTTCCACAGCATGTACAAACCCATGTAACCTGTTACAAATAACAAACAAATGCAATTTTTTTCATGCTCAGATGATTAAACCTTTGCAACCAAACTTCTTATAATCTCAATCCGGACACAATGTAACTGATCAGTAGATCAGAACACTTCTGGCAGAGGCCGGCCCTCCAAAAACGACTTGAACAGCACGAGTGATCTCTCAGGCTGCGAGAATGGCGCTTCGTGTGATGCTCCTCTAATGGTGGCAAAAGAAAGCATATTACCGTAAACTTGAGTCCATCCACCAACCTGCAGGTGATAAAAACATGAAACATGCATTCATTGCGTTACAATTTATAACAGAAGCAACCAAAAATTCTTAGATTCTAGTAATCTTGTAGTAAATTCACCTGTTGTCCTTCAAACCAGACTCTATAAGGCACAGTGGTGTTTAGTCTTAACTGCTCTGCAAGTCCATGAACTAATGTTCGACTTCCAGTCAACGGGATAACAGAATCTTGGTCGCCGCTGAAAGTTTAAAACTTGAAAGTTTTGTCCACTGCAATAACATTTAAGATGAAACACAATGTTTTGATGCTGTCTAAAATTTTTCTACCTGTAAACTAAGACTGGTATTCCTGCTTTGATAAGTTTGCCTACGATTGTGATCGTTGGTATCTCCACATCCAGCACCTGATAATTCAGTATGCTGCCATAACACAGAAGATATTTTCATAAGCAAAACTGTTGACATGAATACTACTTTGAGGCACATTCGAATTTTTTTAAATGTACATCTTCCGAAGAGAATTACTTGCTGCAAACTGCCCACTGTCGAACTCCAACAAGACGAGCATGAAGCGCCTTCTGCACGTCTGGCCTGTTCAGATAATTAACTACTTCATCCTCAACACATACATCTATTGAATCAGCAACTTGCTGCCAAAACGAACAAGTTCAATCAATTAGAAGATGGACACGAACTTCGTGAAAGCAAACCAAAATTTCATGCTGCAATGGAGCAACAGAGGGTATTCACCTGAGGAAGGAGGGCTTTGGATTGGGAAAGCACAGATGATATACAAACATCAAGGGTGACATCATACTTGTCAACAAATTTACTGGTTTCTCTGCTCACTTGGCTCATCACCCTCGAACAAATAGGCGAAACTGAGCCTCTGTAATATTCACTCACAAACCGCGAGTAGTTGCAAACGGAACTGAACATTTTGTAAGTTGAATCCGATATCAATCCATGAGACCAGAAGAACTCAGCTCTTGAATTGAAGTCAGTTGCATATTCTAGGACTGGATTACCCAACTGCAATGAAAATGAAAAATTTAGACCAAAATCTAGACGGCGAAAGCTGGTAACTTTGAGATTTTATTACTCACAGCAATTCCTTTCAAATTGAAGTGATATTCCTTGAACTGGAGCATGAGTTCTGCTAGCTGAGGAACATAGTGACCTACAAATAAATAAATAAAATCAGTTCCTCCATTTCTTATTGGGGTATTTCGTTTGAAGTCGAAAATATTTTCAACATTAGGATCGAGTCAATCAACATCGAGAAATAAAGTGACAAGATGATATACCAGCGTAGCTTTCTCCAGTAATATACAAGCTTCTATTTCTGTATTGTGGGAATTTTTCAAACCACTTTTGCAAGAACAGAAGATTGTCCCTGGCTGTAGATAACAAGGACAAAATTCAGAAATCACACATAGCCTGTAAAGGTAGAGAAATTTTTAGTTGTGACGGGAATACGGATGGTACACCTCGTGTTTTTATGTAAGTGATGAAAATTCTTATTTTTTATGTTATTAACTTTTGAACTCACATATCTCATCATTTATATAACGTCACGTGGTGTACCACCCGTGTGAGAGTCATATTGCAAAATCTCTCGTAAAGATGAGATTTTTGTCAACTCACAAGGATATTTACAAAACACCATCACACATGGCATATCTGTAAAGTGAATTTTTCGAAATTAAAAAAAATGAAATTAGTGCAAACCCCATCATGAAATATTCTTTTGAATATTTGGTGTACAAGGGAAATTAAAAGATTTCATATGGAACTTTTGAAGAAATAAAAAGAATACTTTCTTCGTCTTTGGAAAATGAACAAAGGAAGATGATAGGAAGACAAGTTGACTTGAATGTTGGGTGCAGAAAATTTTTTATTTTTTTATTTTTTTTGCTTAGCAAGATTTTCTGCTTGCTGAGAAAATTTGGAAGAAATATGGAAGACGGAATGTAGATAAAGATTTAGGACTCATCTTATAACCATTTTGATTTCAGTTTTTATTTTTTGACGGAAAAAAAGAAAATCAAATTTGAAATTGGTGAGTCATGCCTGTGATGTGATCGGTTACAGCCTCATAGGAAGAAGTATCCGTTGAGTAAGAGAACCCCACTCCAATTGGTGTCTCCAAGTACAGCATGTTTGCTTCTGCAAATCAGTGAGCATGTCAGCAATCTGCACCGTTGGATTGTTTCGAAAAACCGCATTGATAAAAAAAGATCTCACCTCTATTCCAGCTATGCTCATTTCGAACCAAGACTTCTCCTTTAGGCCTAAACGGTCCGTTCTCAGAGAATGCTCCGACTCCAAGGGAAGAACAACCAGGACCTGGAAAAATCACAACCCATCAAAAACCCAGAAGTAAAACCTCTTTTTTTTTTTAAAACGCAGGTGGTAAAAAGTAAAAAGATGGAAAATTTAATGGTGGGTAAGAAATGGGGACCTCCATTGAGCCAGAGGACAAGAGGCTTGGAAGCTGGATCTATTTCTGCTTCAGCAAAATAGTAAAACAGAGCTCTCTGTTTTTTCGCATCAACGGTCACATAACCAGAATACTGCTGGAACCCGACCGGGGGCTGACCCGGCAACCCGGTAATTCTGTCGAGCAGAGAAGGAGAAGCTTCTGCTTCAATGGAGGAACAAGTTATGTGGAAGAGAATTAGAGTGAGTACAATGGTTTTCCATGGTAGGGAAATCATGGGTTGAGTGGGAGGAGAGAGCAAAGAGCCCAGAGAGAAGGAAGGAAAGAAAGAGTGAATGGAGGTCAGCTGGGCTGAAATGTTGGCCGGAGTGGGGGCACTATATAAAGATTAAAAGAGAGGGGATATCTTGTTTTTGTAATTATTATTGTTTGAACTTTTGTCACTTCAAAGACTTTGGGCCTGAAACAGATATGTGTGTGATCATGTGAGGAGGAGACTCTTGGTGTGAATTCACTGAATTGGTTACTTTGGGGTCACAACTCACAAGAGAAATTCTTTGGTCCGACTGGTGAACCGTGTCATCCCTCAATTTCAATATTTAATACTTTACTCTTTTATTTTTTTTTAATTATTTTATGAAACTAACAGTCAATGTGAAATGTGACCTAGTATTTAGTCGATGAAATTGACAGAGAAGTTAAATTGATGCAATTCAGAAACCATGTAGTGTAAAATGCAAAAATTAAATCTCATAGCTCATTTTGCAAATAACTCTTAAACCTTGTTATGGAAATTGCAGTGAATCCAAAATTGAATTAAATAAATCTTTTCTATATAGAAAGGAAAAGGAGGCATAAGCATGGCATCACTCAAGAGTTGAAGGTGACAACCAACCAGAGTGTAATTAATAATTATGTCTCCACGGAAATGCACAACAACTTTCTAAACTTCTAAGAAATAGTGAGGTTTGAAATGAGTGATGATTTAGGAGGTCAATGCCAATAGTAAGGGGTCAATGCCAACAGTAAAGACTTATCGCATCCTGATTCATGGGCTACGATAAAAAAAAGGCATTGTGCATTGACGATCTTAACGTAAATCATATTCCAATCTATATTTGACCGCAATGAAGATTTTTAACGTAATCCAATCGATATTTGACCAATTCTCTAAAAGAATTCCATGTCTGTTTGCTTCTTCTCAGCCATCGAGCTCGACTTAACGTAAGGTCTCAATCTTTGCTCGTGACAACTTGGAAACTGGTCCAACTTATTATCCATTTTATTTTTCCACACAAATTAAACCCTAGTTAATCCGCATGCAAATTTTTGTTTTTATCGTCGCCTAACAAAATATGCTTACTTGTTGGCTGTTGCAGCAGCTAGCATCTGTGCAATATTTAGGTCACTTTTGAAGAAAAAGAAATAGGGTTTCAATGAAAAGTGCCTGTGCTCAACTTTGGTTGGGAAATGTGCCTAAAAATGGAAGTGGAGCAATGAGCAATGAGCATTCTGTGAGTCTTCAAATGGACGCAAAGGTTTACCTTGATGGGTTTCTTTCTTTTGATTATATTTTAGTTGTTTACAGGTGGAAAAGCTAGCCAACTTTCTGAGTCGATATTATCTATTTTTTGTTTCTTATATTGGCCTAGACATGCATGGTTAGAACCCATAAATTTTGGTTTCATATTCGATTAGGGTTTCTGTGTGTGGACAAGTAAATGACAATGGATTGAGTTTTTTCATTTCTTATTTAAAACCCTTCAAAGTTTCAATTTACATGATTCTAATACTTAGAAAAGGTAGTTTATAGATGTATACAAGTCGTTGGTAGTTAGTTTGTCTCAACAATACATGTATACAAGTAGAGAATTCCAAAACTAAAGCCTATTACGAGAATTTCTTATCTAGCAAATAACCCACTACTTATTATACTGATGTTGTTTTTTTATCAACATATTGTCCTAAACTTAAGCCTATTACAAGGATCTTGTATCCAACAACTCAACCTTTATTTGTGCAACCAATAGGTGTTAGATTATCATAAAAGATCTCGGTAATATTAAAAGTTGAATTAGTTTATATGTTGTAATTTATTTAGTTAATACTCCAATATTTGGCCTAGACACATGTTAGAACCATAAATGTTGGTTTTCACATTTGAATTGGTTTTCTGTGTGTGGATAAGTGAATGACAATGGATTGAGACTTTGGCCTCTTTACTCCATTTCTTTTTATTTATTTAAACCCATTCAAAGTTTCAGTTTATATTCATTCATTCTAATACTTGGAAAGCTACTTTATAGATGTACACAAGTAGTTAGTTGGTTTGTCTCAGCAAAAATATGTATACAAGTCAGAATTCCAGAAGAAATTGTGAAACCCTAAAGCAAAATTAGTTAAATTTGTAAAAGTCAGACCAGCTTTTAACTTGACAAAATGGATGAATTATTGACACAGGTGAAAACTAGAAGAAAAAAAAAGAGAGGATCGATACATTGAAAATCTCTCTCTCTCTCTCTCTCTCTCATGAGTGTTTGTGTGGTGATGATGGGGTCAAGAGGGAATGATTTTCACTCGAGCACGTTGGAGAAAATATTTGCGGTTGAATACATGCCTGCAGGCAAAATATGCTATGTAATGTGACATTTAATTTTTGAATAATGCTAGGAATACTAAATTTCTAGACAAAGTTTTAAAAACTAAAGAACATGGAAATTGATGATTGGTTTATTACTTACACGTCGATAAACGTACGTATTATTATTGATGACACATTATTTAATTTGTAAATTTAATCTCTAAATTTAGTCTCCCTAGCATTACCCTTAGTTACCAACCCTAGACCACCCGTTTTGTAGACACAAAAGGCAAACCCCACTGCCTTGCGAGAAGAGATCCTTTCTGGATTTCTTCCATTAAGACTACCGGATCAAGGGATTTGGGCCTTTAAAATTTCATCCAACGGTAAAAAATTATTATAATTTTTAAAAGATCAAAACAGGTGGGCCGTTATATAAAATTTTAAAGGTTCGAATAACTTGATTCGGTGACTTTGGTGGAAGAGATCCAAAGATCTTTCTCCTGCCTTGCCGCCCACAGCATGGCTCTACATTTTCATCTTGGAAACCTCCTCCCCCCACCCACCACGTTTGCTTTTTCTTTTCTTGCGGTCCCATCTCAAGCTCAACTACCTTCCAATGCAACTGTGGAGAGAAAAGTATGAGAGTTCCAACTCCAAGCCTCTCAACCAAGCATAATCTAATCCAGTGTAATGATTTCAGTGCAATAATTATGAGGAAAACCATGATAGATATGTCCATTTGTAGGCTAATCTCTAAATTTCAAGGTGAGTTTACACTTTATCCTTCTAGTTTTGGATTAATGACAATTGTGATCATATTGTTCAAGGGCGCTTTTTGATCTAAACCCAGTCAATGGTATGACATGTGAAGAAACGAAACTTGCATATTTACACTAGCAATATGATCCATTTAAGCAACTGGATGATAAGAAAAAGGATTCAGATAAGCAAATTATAGCTCAATACTTTTTGTACAAAATACAAGGATTGTAGTCAAATAAACTATCGGTTCCATTTTTCAAAACTTTCCATGCATTTCAATATTTGCTATGAACATGTTTATCGGTTAAACTTTTAATTCAAACAAGCAAAAACACGACCTAATATAAAACTCCAGCTAACAAAACAAATTCCATAAATTATATATGGACCACTTTTTCCTTGTACGGACGTCAAAGATTATATGTAGACTAATAGAAATCTTTATGAGCAAGAAAATAAGAGCATTTCCAAAGAAAACATTAACTTTATAGATATAACGTGATGAACATTGACTCATGTGACATTAATTTGGCATCCATGTAAGTTAATATTAAGTCGATTAAATGCTCAAAAAAGTATCGACTTAATAGTTTGACAGATTGATAGGCCCAGGGTAGATCAATTTGTAATTTTAGGGTTGTTTTTTTGCTAATTTTTGTAAGGCAATGCCTTGTTACATACTCTAAATCACAAATATGCAAATGTAATTAATCAACATAAACTTTAATTATAAAAGAGGAAGATTCTAAATGATGTAAAACATGTAGGGTTGTGTGTGTAATGTGTGTAGGGTTCATAGATTAGGGTTTATAATAATCCTAAATTAGCAAGGAAGGGACCCAATTGCACAAAATGGGAAAGGGAAAAACCGATAGGGAAGGGGAATTGGGTCAAAATTACCTTTAGAATTCCAGTGTCTTTACTCTTTCTTTCTTATGTATGCGCACCTTTTCACCAAAAGAATGCTTTTTTTTTCTTTTTTTTTACTGGGGTGGGGGGTAGGGACTGGGGAGTCCACCAAGAAGGCCATGGCCCCATTGGGGGACACTACTTACTATCATATTCAAGTGCACATGCTGCCTATCCTGCTAAGTGCCATCCAATCCTCCACAATACAATACAAATTGTAGACATCTCTCTCTCTCTCTCTCTCTCTCTCTCTCCCCTTTGTTAATTTGGTCCGAGTTGGTTGATCAGTTGCCCATACTCTTGTGGTAAGCTTATGTTATGGCCCCCTCGTTGGGCACTTGCAATATTTTAGTTACAGTGGCCAGTGGCTTCAGCAAAACTCGCAGAGCGTGCTAAGTGCCATGGACCGCGTGACAGAGACTCCAGTGAGTGAGAGATTAGGAATATTTCTTATCCTTCAACGGCCATTTTACAACGTTCCATCTGTGAGAGGACAAAACCATTTTCCTAATGTTATTCTTTCTCAAGACCCATAAATGAAGTGAATCATCAATCATGTAAACAAGTATTTCACTATGAGCACTGCAGGTCTTGTGTGGAAAATATGATTCATAAAGCTAAAAAAATTTGGTCGAGACTACCTAATCACGCGACACGTTTAACCACTTAATATCAACAAGCGTATTGTCATATTATCGACTTTGATTACATAATTGTCGATATAAGTTGTTTGCACATTTCATTATTCACAAGCATTATTTTGACAGACAATAGAATAATTACAATAAATTATTTTTAAATTGCAAGATGAGAGATTCAAACTTTGTTGTACAAAATGAAAGACACTGCAGCACTTGGCAAACTTGACAAAATTCGCCGTATTACCATTATTACTTGGTCCAGGTTTCATCTCATAATTCTGAGAAGGGGTGGTTGTGGGAAAAAGATATACATAGTCAGCAGAAAGAGCCGTTGAAAGAGAGTGGACTTTTCTGTATTGCTTCAAAACTACATACACAAACGTACACAGAAGCATCTGAACGGACGGTAGGAGTCATTGTTATACCTATCAAATATTGGCATGAAAATTGTTGGTGGACAACTGAATGCCGCAAGGTACAAACCAACAACAGTAGATGGTGATACTCCGATCAGCTCCGATGCGTTCAGAATTCAGAGTAGGAACTTAATTGGGTAGAATTAAAAGAAGGAAACTTTAACGAAAAACTCTCGGTACTTTTCACTTTAACGAAAAACTACATTTTTACACTAAAAAATCAATTCTAATACTATTCACTTTATCTTTTATTTTGTCCTTATCGTTAAAACTCACAGTTTTCAAACCATTTTCATTAGTTTTCCTTTAAAAGAAACGTAAATGGCATACTTGAATTTCGATTTGTACAGAAAAGGAACTCTTTGATCATGATTCGTGACTATATAGACGTATTACAAGGAAGGAACTCACTTCTCATGTGTATTAAGCAGAAGCTCAGATGAAAATCGCTACAACAAAACCAGTTAACACAAATAAATGAAGTAAACGTAAAATCGCTTGCAATAGCTTATACATCTAAGAGATCTTTACTTTCAGAGTTTCAAGCACAGGTTCTTCACTGTGGAGCAGATTTCTGTGCAACAGACACGGAAGAGTCTTGATCAATTGCCTTGCGGGATTCTTCCCACAGCCGGCTCTCAATTCCCAACTTCCTGAGTTCCATCAACCCTTCCTCAACTGATCAAAAACACGGGTATAAGCAAAACCCCATAACGCTGCAATACTGAATCTAAAAAAGAATGCAATAGTTTTGTGTGCAAGGACCGAATAAAACGTAAAATTTTGAGGGAAAAAAAAAAAAAAAACTTACCATCAACAGCATCATGTGAAGACGGTGCATGCCCACTGCGGTTAATCCAAAACTGAACTCTTTCTTTGGCAATGTCCTCCTCTATACCAAGAACTTTGGCTCTTCTCCAAAAATAAGTAAGCCATGCCTGTGACAGTTGAATATGCTTAATATCATTACATTAACAATAATTAAAATCATGTTTTTGTGAAAAATGATTTGTAACAAAGAAACGCATAGACAAGTATGTTTATTAGACCAAAAATGAAATGACTAATAAGTTTGAAGATTATGACAAGTAATTACCTTAACTTTTTTTATTGAGTTGCTATAAATCAAATGTATGTGGCAGTTGATTAACAAGCTGGTATATTTCTATGGATAGAAACCATATTATTACGTTGAATATTTAGCCACAAAGGTAGGTCAAAATAGCATCCGTTAAATAGAATTTCAGCAATTGATGTGTACATGTAATTACGTAAATGTGTATATGGAAAGAATGATTTTGTATGAATGGGACACAAATACTTAAAAAGAAAGGAAATTTCAGACCTCCTTAAAAAGAACATCCTCTGACTCCTCGGGACTCAATTCTGCAAGAAACCATTAAGTTAGTAACAGTACCAAATTTTATTTGTTTATTTTCAAATATGGCAAACTGCGGATCACCCAAAGACTTGATATATAAAAAAAAAAAAATGCATACCAATAGCCTCCGTAAACTTTGGATCAGCAGGTGATTTGATATCTGAAAATACCCGTATGTGTCAAAAGACAGTAGGAACTTTAGATGATAACAAATACCAGAAGAAAAGCCAACCAGCACAAGCCAACATGATATAAAAATACAATGCATACCCGAGAATGATAATCGAACAGAGTTTGGACGCCGTTGTTGAGCCAATGCAAGCACAATTTCATCCTCAACCTTCGTTGAACAAAACATCATATATTAGTGAGAAAAAGAAAAAACAGCAGATTACCGAAAGATAGACACTGAAGCAACCTAATACAGACTGTCAAAAGAGACAAATGCTAATCTAGCATGGTGAGTCTGAGTCGGAGAATAACAAAAGAAAATAAAAAGTATGAGAACAAAATAAGACAGGCAATGCATCAGAAGTGCACCTTCAAGGAAGCAAGCTCCTTCAATCCCATTTCAACTGCAAGCATACTTTCAATGTTTCCTTCTCCAGTAAGATCATTCAAGTCTTGCACCAGTTTGTTTCTCTTCTCAAGACCACCATTACCTGTTCAATGTAAGACAAATTAGAGCATGCCATAACTACAATGAACTACTCTTGTCACAGAACAGAACAATACAAAAATATATACTAAACAAAAAACTCTGCAGGATGATTACTAGCTTTTTCCCAAAGTTCCTCCTTAGCCCTTTGTCCTGCAGAAATGACGACCTCAAATGGGAGAGGAGCTAATGATGACCAGTATTCGTACTTAGCAACTGCAATATCTGCACATATACCTACAAGGCACAACAGAGATTGAGTAAAATTGAGTCATATGAAAGGTGGGCATCATGAAATCCTATTATGCTGGTGACAGCTCTGACTACTTAAGAGATTGCCCTCCTTTTATTATCTTGTACAAGTTTTCATTTTCATTTCCAAATTTAGTTTATTTTCTATAACATAAAATGCAAGCAAAGGCAAATAAAAGCACATATCAATGGGTAATTAATTGTCAGAATTAACGTAAAAAGAAAATAAAAACATATAAATGTATAATGAGTTCCTTGCTAAATGCTAGAAATTACGACATAGCATATCATGTAGAATACCAAGCTTTGCAGCTAAACCCCAATTACGTGCAAGCCAACACCTCTTGAGGACTACTTCTTCCTGAAATATGGATATACTAAATAATCAGAATCCCCAGATGGCTACTAATATGCTCTATCAAGTGCTTATACTATGTGTATACATACCATTTCTTCCTGAGTCAATATCATTCTTTGTGTCATTGACCGTAGAGATTTCACTTCAGATTCAGCTCCATGGAGTTGTCTCATAACAACTGCACTCGCTTCTTTTGCTTTCTGATCCAAGCAATTAAGTTAAAGACAAAAATTAAAACATGTTGCCGTAGTAGCAACAGAAAATTCCTCAAAAATCCAATGTAGAATAAATCATACTCTCAATACTAATTACTAATCAAAGCACTTTCCCAAATACTGTTTCCTAAAGTTATATATTTGTATATTGAATCTATATATTTAAAATTTTGTTATGCTTCAGACTTGAATTTAGAAACTCTTTTTGGCAGACTGACAATGGCCTAATGGTAGCATGCTTACCTCAACTTCAGACCAAAGGGATGCAACCTCCTTTTCGGCCCCATCTTTTGATTGTTTTGCATCTTTTAGTGCAACCTATAACAATAAAAAGCCTCTTTAGCTTTATTTGTTTTGTTTTCTCTAAAACAATTCATGTGAATTCTGGTTTAGCAAACTCCAGATTAAAGTTAGATAAAAACAAAAAATTTCAACCAAGAGAGTCACCTATGAACAAATTTTAAGTAGGTTTGACTTGTAATTAGGTGGGGCAAACATAAAACATGCAAGTTTCCTAATTACCTCCTTTTGCCGCAAGGCAGCTTCCTTTCTGCAAAGCAACGATAAAAAATGTCATTAAAGGAAAATGAGAATGAAAAAGGCAGGCGTGAAGGTTATGTGAACTTTAGTACACCTGCTCAAGAATTTAGCATCCAAAGACATGCCTTCTCCAAACGCAGCAACCTGAAGACTCACAAACATATAGCCAACTTTGTATTTAATAAAGCACGCTCTCAGACATTATGCAGCTGATTATTATATTATAGAACTTACCTGTTTTTCAAGTTCTCTAATTCTAGCCTCTGTCTCATCGCATTTGTCTTCTTCATGTCTAAGCTGTAAGATAAATTTCACAGTGGAATCAGTCACAGATAAGGTCGATTAAACTAATTACTTAATTAAGAAAAGAACAGGATGACTGATGGCACCTTATCAAGAATATTCTCATTCTCTTCTTGTAGCATTTCAAGCTGCAATTTAAACAGGAAATATAAAATAATACCATATTTATCTAAAGTAGTATAAAAATGGCACATATTCAGATGTTAGGGGCAAATAAACTGAAATAGATGCAATTCATTGGCATACTTCATCACGGAGTGCAGAAGCATCACGTTGATCTCCTGGATCTTTTGATTTGTAATTTCCTATTTCTGATAAGAATCTGCAATTCGTGCACATCCATTAGCTTCACTTGTTGTATTATTCAATCAAATTGAACGCGAACACAGAAATCTATTTAAAGTAAGAAATAAGTTGCAAAGATTGGCATATACACATAAAGTATTAATTTTTCAGTCAGCTTGTTCGTGTGTAATGATCCCCCAATAGCAAAAGCCCATAGGAAGTTCAGTTTTCCATCCTTGATTAGGGTTATATCAACCATAAAAATGACATTGTTAGCAAGATATTAATCGGATTCCTTACATAGTATGTATACATTTGAAATCCCGAAAGAGAATGATAGTCAAAACCAAGGTAAACTATGATATGAGCAAGACATTGATAGAATTCAAAAAAATTATCCCTTTACTCTATTCCTAAATCTCTGAAACACAGAGTTCAACAATATAAATGACATCAGAGAGAAGATTTATTTACCGATTCTCCTTTTTGCTATTAGTGATGGGAGGGTCCAGTGGTGGCAAGGAAGTTGCTGTCCTCAGTGTTGTTCTATTGGGTGGTACCAATGGAGGTGCTGCACGAAGAGACATTGCTGGCCTTCCCGTTGATGTTGAGCGAACCTGTGGAGTTTCGTCTAAAGAGGTCCGAGCTAACTAATCAAAACATCCAAAAATTCAATTGGCCATCTGCATTGAAGCCTGAACCTCCCCATCCATTCACAATACCATTCATAGACACACACACACACATTCCTTGCTAAATACAAAAAAGTAAATTTCTACTAATCTAAGCTGTGTATGAACAAATCTAGACGCCTTAGTTTCCGGTCAACTCACTCACAGTCAATCAAACTTTCCACTTAATGGTCTAAATCCCAACAAAAGGCAGCCTTTTTCAACAGAAGACGGCAGAATTTCACAAAATTCATAGTATATTAGAGTGCACAGAGCAATGTACAACCAGAATTCAAATACAACGAGCAACTAAATCCACGTTCAGTTCCCTTCCGCTCAAATTCAAGCACGGTCTGATTGCATTTCGACGAATTCATTCAACCACTCAGTACTCACAACCGGCAAATTTCAAATTCCAAAATCTCAATAAAATTTCACAATTGGGAAAGCTCAGAGATTTACCGCGGGCGAAGGCGATCTAGTAGTGGACCTCAAAGACGGAGCCGCAGGCTTAGCACCGGGACTGTTAGCATTCCTGGAAAGAGAGAGCGGCGGGGGAGCACTGTACCGGAATCCTAGATCATCATCTTCGTCGTCGTCGTCGTCGTCGGCGGTCTGAGAGGCCATGACCTGAGCGAGGCGCTGCGCCGCTGCCTTGGCGGCAAAGTTCTGAGTGCGTTTGATGTTGGAAACTCCGCTGGCGGAGGAGGACCGCGCGTGGTGGCCACGAACCGGCGACATTGCCGGAGATGTAGGTCCGCCGACAGTGGTGGTGGACTCGCTCGTCCACTGGCGGGCGTAGACCGGGCTGTCGGTTCGCCTCCGGTCCATGGAGCGGTAGTTAGTCAGTCAGTTAGTCAGAGGCAATGGGAGGCCTAGATCGTCGTGCGGGAGGTAGGGGTGGAGTGGACACGAAGGCTCCGAGGTCGGAGCTTTTTTCAGCTCAAGACAGAAGAGAGTGTAATACGGAATTTGGGTCTTTGGATTGGAGACAGCTGTCTGTAAAATCTACTATACGTTAGTCAGACATTGCATTACGTCACGTGTACACTGTATGTATGGGTAAATTGAAGGTGTAATACGTAATTTAAGCTCTGAGTAATTTTGGTAAAAGTTGACCAAAAACCTGTTTTTGGTAAAAGTTAAATAAAATGTCACATGAACTTTTTAAGCACTTCTCTCAATTTTCAGATGTGAAATCGAAAGAATTGAAAAAGATCAATGAACAAAAATTAACAAGAGTGTGTAGGAGGTAAAAATGAGTGTGTAAATAGCATTACCATAAACAAAATGTCTTGCCAATTTACCATCTCAATTCCACTTTACCCCTCTTTGTTAAAAATTCTATCAAAACAAATCATAAGCCGCTCATTTGAGAAGAGATTTTTTGATGTGTCAGAAATATGATCTAATATACCAAGTGTTATAACACGAGTGGTTGAATACTTGGTATATCAAACTGTATTCTTAGCATGCTATAAAAAATTAGTCCACTGAATTTTTATCCTAAGCCATAAACTTGAAAAATAGGCTCACGTGAGGTAAAATAATACATTTTGACCAAAATTTGACAAAATTAATAGAGGTGGGTACACTAAAACATGAATTTGGTGGAAATTTGGCAATTTTTTTTTGTTTGGATGGTGAAATTTTCTAACCATGAACAACTTTTCTAGGGTTAAAATTCACCCCGAACAAAAACAAGTAAATTATTTTGATCTCTAAAACCAATTCGTGAACAACTTCATGTGTATAATGATAAGTTAACAGATACATTAATACATTTGAAATTTTCTTAAACGCTACTTAGTTAAGTTGAAAACCGGCTAATCAAGTTCAATAACCAGTAGTCCATCTAGTGAACCTTCCAAGTTCCAAGGATCGATGCCCCCATGGACTCGGACCTTGACAACATATCAAATCGTGCATGATCGGCGTTACGGCTTGCCAGATGACTCTTCAAAATTCTGTTCTCATTCCTTAGCCTATGTACCTCGGACGAAAGCCCCTCAATTGTTATACTCTTATTCATGTTTCTCTTGATCAACTCAGCCTGGCTTTGCATAGTTTCGTCAATGAGCTCCAGCATTTTTTCGTTCCACAAATTTTCTGTCTCACCAACATTAGCATCAGATACTTCGTGGAATTCTTGGTCTGTCTCAAACCATGTCTTGAGAGCCTTACGGTCCATGGTCTCAGCAGCGGGATGCGGTCCATGGTCTCAGCAGCGGGATGACCTCTCGAGATTGTCCTCAAAAGCCCTAAACCCTAAATCAATCAAGTATTTTGAGACAAAGTGTATAAGGGAGCTCGAGTGCTTAGAATTAATTGACCATTCGAGGAGGGGCCATGAGGCCTTTATATAAAGAGAGATCCAATAACCCTAGGGGTGGAAAAAATTCCCAAAAATCCCGAACCAAATCGAAAAAATACCGATCTCAAACCGATTTTCCCAAAATTTTCAGTCTGCTATCCCGAAAAAATACCAAAATTTCAGTATGGGTATCGAGATTGTCTTCCCAATATTTCAGTATTCCCATACCGAACCGAAAATATATATTTGTAATTATTTTATATATATATATATATTTACACAGATAATAATATATATATATATTTTTAATTATAGTTAGAGTTAATTTGAACCATTGGATTGTTTCAAATTAATATATGCCGTCCATTCCTTGTTAGGCTTTCTCCCCCGTCGAGGACTCGAGTGTCTTTTCAAACTTTCGATTTCATTTCTCACTCACTCGATCTCTTAGCTCAGCGCCTCAGCCACCGAGAGAGCCTTCTCCTCATCCTCTTTGTCTCAAATCCAACTCCGGCCAGCCAGTCATCGGCCCACCACCACACGAATCATCCACCACTGTCTCTTTCCGACGATGGACCCTTCCTTCACGACACAGAGCCACAGCCACCACCGGTCTCTCTCTCGCGATTCTCTCTCTTAGGAGTCTCTGACTCTCTCACGCGATTCTCTCTCGGATTTAGATATAGATAAATAAATATGGGAATTAATTTAGGGTTTGTGAAATTTAATTTACGAATTCTAGATTAGGGTTTGTATTTTTAGGGTTTTTGAAATTTAATTTTCAACTCTAGATTAGGGTTTGTTTGGTTTCACAGATTCTATTTAATTGATCTAATGGTTCTTGGGTTTTTGCAGATTGGTGAAGGTTCGAAGGAACTGGGCTCTTTTGCTTTGCTTCTGCAGCTTCTGTGCTGGAGTTTTATTTACCAATAGGTAAATTTCTCAGATGAAGTAATTAGGAACTTATGGATTAGAACTTATGTTCGATGTCTGTTCTTTTAACCAGTGTTCTAAAAATCGGCCTAGGCGGCCACCTAAGCACTACACGGTGGCCAGTCGCTCCGATTAGTCCATAATCGGGAGAAAAATCGGCAAGAGGATTAGGTGGGCGCGGAGGCAGCCTAGGCGTTGTTTGGGCGGCCTAGGCGGGCGACTCGATGGCCTAGGCGGTCTGGGCGTTTTAGAGTTTTTGTCGTTGAAGAAGGCTGTGTTCTTGTTCTGGTTCTGCGTTTCACATTTAGGAAAACGAAAGGAAGAAGAAAATCAAAATGAGTTTCTCTCTCTTCGCATTCCCCCACGTGATAGACAGACATGACCACTCGGTCCACTCCACTTTTTGTTGTATTTTTTTTTAAATTTTCTAATCAATTGCAAGGACAGATAACATACAATCATACATTGCCATATTGGTGTGGTATGCCCCACATCCATTTTTTGGTGCAGAGCGCCCAACCTTTTTTACAGATTACACCTTTACTTTTTATTTTTATTTTTTTAAATTCACTATCTAATAAAAAATCTTTAAAAAATATTTATTAAGTAATATGAATTTTCATCTTATACCATCTAATTCATTAAAAAAATATATAAAAAATTCTATCTATTGGAGGGACATTGTTGGATAATCTTTTTGCATTTTATCATTCTTTTATTATCTTATGTATGGATTTCATACAAGTATAATTTTTTGTAAGTGTCAATATGACTTATTTACAAGATATATAAGAAATTTACCTAAATCCGCCTAGGCCGCTTAGGCGCTAGGTGCCAGCCCGCCGTCCGACTAGCGCCTAACGTTTTTTAGAACCTTGCTTTTAACCTAGTCGTAATATATTGTGTTCATTGCTTGGGATAAAGTAATCAGGAAACATTGACATAGGCATATGGATTAGAATTGTTTGTCTCCCACATTTGTGATGCCAACGGGCTAGACTGGAAAAGAGTGACCTGAACTTTCAAAATGTTGTACAAGATGTTGGCAGAGTTGTCAAATATTGTATGGTTTGTACTTATTGGTCCTTGTGAACCTTCTGTGTTTAAGCCTCTTGAGTTATAAGTGGTTGCTTGTCTACGAACGTTTAAAATTTGAAGTCTATAGGTAGATTATGTTAGGGATGGAAGAAGACTACACTAATACAATGAAGTTGTCATTCCTCTAGTAGGTGGGGCTTTGCTGCTTTCACAATCCTTACAAAGTTGCATTTCCTGTGGCATATTGCATTTCAGAACAATTATTTTCTTTGATTGGGTCCTCCTGTATGTTATGTCAGTTCCTATGGAGTTCATATAATGTTGTGGAGTTCATATAATGCACACTGCACAGCCAAATATTATAGCCCAAAAGCCCAAAAATATTTCGGGATTCCCGATTGTTCCGAAATACCAAAACTATTTCGGGATTCTCGAAAATTGGGATTCCCGAAAATTTGGTTTGGGATCGGTCTTGAAATTGGGAATACCAAAAATTTCGGTTTGGGAATCGGGACTAAGGTTTTGGTTCGGTATCCCATACCGAACCACCCCTAAATAACCCTTCTAGAACTAGGATCCTTTGGATCTCAGCAGGTACGGGATGACTTAGCCTATTTGGGTCTATAACTTTTTTTCGGGTAACTAAACTTCATACCTTAGCAAATCGGAAATATCTTAGCCTTTTCAGGACGGGGAGGAAAAATTCGAACTTGAGACATTTTCCAACATTAAAAAGGTAAGTTCCACTAGACTACTCCAAGTAAACTTAGACTCCAAGCTATCATATTAGGCTTTTTATTCAAAATGGTCCTTGAGATTTGCATCATCCATAAGTTTGGTCCCTGAAATTTAAAATCAATAGAAGTAGTCCCTGAGATTGTCCACCATCCATGATTTTGGTCCTTCCACAGAAGCTTTTGGCCGGAAGGTTGGGCAATTTTCAAAGATTCGTAACTCAATCGTTTCTTAACCAAATTCGACCCATAATATATGAAAATGAAGATAGAAAAGTGTAGAATAAGATTATATCTATTTGGATGCCCAATTATTGCCGGAGATGGTCAGAAAATAGCCTCAAAGTTGACTGGTCTGAGGGAAAACTGGAAAACTTGCCGGAAACTAGCCGAAAACTGGGTAAACTTTAGACGTTCATAACTTCTTCAATACTCAACGAAATCAAGTGATTCAAAAACAAAAATCATACTCCTCGACAAGAAGAAGAGAATTTTACCTTTTTCAATAGCTAACTCACTGTAGTTTTTCCGGAAAACGGCTCGAAAGTGACTATTGAAAAACAAGTTAGCAACTTTCGAGCCATTTTCCGGCCAAAACACGGCGATTTAGCCATTTAAAAAGGTACCATTCTCTTCTTCTCGTCGAAAAGTATGATTTTTGTTTTTGAATCACTTGATTTCATTGAGTATTGAAGAAATTATGAATGTTTAAAGTTTACTTAGTTTCCGGCGAGTTTTCCAGTTTTCCCTAGGACCAGTCAACTTTGAGGCTATTTTCCGACCATCTCCGGCAACCATTAGGCTTCCAAATAGATATAATCTTATTCTACACTTTCCTATCTTCATTTTGATGTATTATGGGTCGAATTTGGTTAAAAAACGATTGAGTTACGAAGCTTTGAAAATTGCCCAAACTTCCGGCCAAAAGCTTCAGTGGAAGAACCAAAATCATGGATGGTGGATAATCTCAGGGACTACTTCTATTGATTTTAAATCTCAAGGACCAAACTTATGGATGATACAAATCTCATGGACCATTTTGAATAAAAAGCCATCATATTATGATTAGGGTTTCTGGCTGGGGTGGAAAAAGTCTTATCAAACCGACGCTCATATTTATTAGTATTTAGCAGTATACACTACCAAATGTTATAACTGGCGTGAAATAAGTAAACATTCCAGCCCTCTAAATCAAAATATTAACAAATTCTTTATAAGGTGCCAAAATCAAAACAATTTTCATAATTTACTCCGAATATTCATATGTATTATGAAAACATATAAATAGATACATTTGAAAACTTAAAACGCTACTTAATTAAGTTGAAAAGTAGCTAATTAAGATCAAGTTCCAGTGCATCCAGTGAGCCTACCAAGGAAAGATGGCCCCTTGGACTTAGACCTTGAAAACTGAGGCTTGTTTTGCCTTGTAATTGTATGATCAGTAGCATCCTTATGGCTTCCCAGATGACTCCTCAAAATTATGTTCTCATCCGTTAGCCTATGCACCTGGGACAAAAGCCGCTCAATTGTTTCACTCTTCTCCTTGTTTCTCCTTATCAACTCAGCCCGCTGCTGCATATTTTCGTCAATGAGTTCCGAGATCCTTTCGTCCAACATTTTATCTTTTCCACCCACATTACCATCAGATTCTACACCCTGATCAATATTCTCTTTTTCCATATGTTCTTCGAAGGATTCTTGGTCTGTCTCTCAACCTGTGCCTTCAAAGACTTGGCTTTCAAGTAAGTTGAAATTTCCTTTTCACATTTCTGGATGGTTTGCACTTTCAAGGAGTTTAATGAAGAAAATGATCTCAGATGAGAGGCTTGAATCAGTTCAGATCTGAGCTGATCATACTTATCCGCGAGCGAACGGTACGACTTGTAAAAGTCCTCTAACATGTTTATGAGCTTAGGTTTTCTTTTGAATAACATCTCAGCCCTCTTTGCAAATGAATCTCCTTCTTCTTCTATTATATTTAGCATTAGTGAAGAAAACAAGATTATGAGGCATGTGAGAAATTAATTAGAAGTCTAAAATAGTTATCACGCATTTTTCTCTATTAATTTCTAGATTAAAGGGAGTGCACCACGATAATTATGCCAATAACCGTACTCACAAAATCCTTAATCCTAAACCCTAATCCAGCAAAGGTATGAGTAAGATGCAATATTATGATGATATACCATGCAAAAACTGATTTGCTATTAACTGGGTGGTCATACTCAAAACCCTAGATCAGGAAGATGAAATAGAGTAGTAGTATTACTAAACTTGAGAGAGTAGCTTCAAGCCATTGAGATTGATTGGGACGATTATGGCTGTCCCACCACCATGAAAAGGAGGCAGCATGGTCTTCCTGCTTCTTCATCGTCTCTTCTGAAATCGAACCCATCGTCTTCTCCACGCTATATGCTGGCTCTACTCGTTGAAGCTATGAAACCAGAAACCCTCCTCCCTCTTTAACACTCTGTCAATATCCTCCAGATTTTAAGGACTTTAAAAATAAAATATTTTCGAGAATGTGACGCGTCTTAACTCTTAATTAAGTTTAAGTTTGAAATTGTATAATTTTGTGACCTTTGGAATATTTGCCATGCATTTTTTATAAAAAAAACTCTTATTTTTTAGTTAAGGTTAAAATTACGGTATTAGGTTGAATGTGATAGAATCAAAACCGTACTTTCAAAATAATTATTGAATCAAAGGATCTTATTTAACGTATATAATTTATACTATTTTATTTTATTTTATTCCTTTTCAATATCAAATTCGATAATGTGTAAATTAAGTTGGGATGATTAATGTGAAATTGACCGAAATTGAGAAGTCTTAAGAAGTCTTGTTAATTTGGGAAGTCAATCTACCGATTTAAATGTGAATCCCTTAAATTGCACATAGTTGAGAATATAAAAAGATCGAGTCAACAAAGGGACTCTACCTCAAGAAACATCATTCATAAAATTCAAAATTCAAAATTAAAAATTAAAAATAAAGTATCCTAACATACGCGGGTTAAGCCAATTGATTAAGACAATGCATCCTTTTTTATACTCAAATTGGACCCTCCCTCCAGTGCCCACTTTCTTTTTTTTCACAAGTACTATGTTAAACATTAGGGTAAACTGCCAATTTAGTTTCTGAATTATTAAGTGGAAATTAGATCTTTAAATTTTATTTTTTTTTTAGAAAAATTAGTCCTTGAATTATAAAAATATGTCAATTACATCCCTAATATTATATTCAAAGCTACTATATTCAATATTTTGTCAATTTAAGTCACGTTACTTGCATGTAATACACATTTGAGGGTAAATTGGTAGTTTTTCATAAAAAAAATTAGTGTATGGAGTTAACTTTGGAGGGTATATTGGTAGTTTTTCATAAGAAATAGTGTAAGTTAACTTTGGAGAGTAAATTAGACATTGGATTTGCAACCTATATAAAATGTTAAGGGCTTATAGGCGAGAAAATAACGGTATTATACTCTAAAGTGTGTTAAGTGACTTAAGTTGACAAAAAAATTGATAAAATAGATTTGTATTTAATAGTAGGGATGAAATTAGTAATTTTTAATGAATTAAGGGACCTATTTTACCCAAAAAATAATTCAGGGACCTAATTTTCACTACGGTGATAGTTCAGGGACTAAATCGACACTTCACCCTAAACATTAAGAAGAGGAGGAAGGTTCCAACACAATGAATTAAATAAGAAGACCATAATCACCAGACCATTTCACCACTTGCAATTGCCACTCAATACTACAATCTATATTCCTCTTCAATTGTAAGTGAGAGGTCTTAGGTTCGATTCTCGTCAAAGATGAATTTGAATCACATTATTGCTAACTCATTAAAAGGCTTAGCTCACTCATCACCCCCCCTTAATTAGTGTAAATAATATCGTTTGTTAAAAAAAAAAAAAATTTACCACTTACGATTCGACCCCTTTACACAAGTAAAAAGTAGTTTAAAAAATATACAGCTCGTTTGAAACTACTTTTAAAATGACTAAAAACGCTTTTGGTGGAAATGTTTTTTAAATTAATCCTTAGTAAAATCTAAGTGGATCTTAGAAAAGCACTTAAAGTGTTTCCTGCAAGAAGCACATATCTGGTGCTTCTTTAAAAAATGGAATCCAAAATCAATATCACCAAAAGCACTTTCAGTAATTCTAAAAGCACTTCCAAACAAGCCGATAATTGTGAGGATGTGTAGGTAAATGAGGGATTAGGATTCTCTCCCCTCTTTTTTTCTCTCCCCTTCCCTTCCCTCATATTCGAACGGTCACGGTTAAACCACATCAACATCTTATATTAATTTTTTTTAGAAAGAGAAAGACAAAATAGAAAATGTGAGAGGAAGGGATGGAAGGGGATGGAAAGAGGAAGGGAGAGAATCCTAGTCCGTAAACGAGTCTCACATCAATTAAAGAATAAACCTTGCAAGGCTTATACGAGGTTGGATTACTCCCCATATTGACAATTGATTTCACGGTGTAGCCTCAACTTTCTTCATGGTATGTGAGGATATGAAGGTAAAAGAGTCCCATATTGATGATAGGAGAAACCTTGTAAGGGTTTATAAGAGGTTGGACTACTCCACATATTGTCAATTGGTTTTACGGTGAAACCTCATGTTCCTTCATGATATCAGAACAGGTGGGCCAATGTGTGAAGCCCAAACGCTACACGTGTTACACATCACCCAATTTGTGTTATCCACGTGTTTGCTTGAAAAATCACCACACGTAAGGAGACGTATAAGGATATGAAGGTAAAAAAATCTCACACCAATGAAAGGAAAAACCTTGCAATGACTTCTAAGAAGTGTAACTATTTCCCATATTGCAAATTTGTTTATAATAGAACTCCAACTTCCTTCAATTACCACTTGGGACTATTGCTTGTGTCTCAAATAATGTTGTTGTACAGTTTAAGCAACCATCGCGTTTGCTAAACAAGTGATTTGCTAAATAAGTAAGCTCACGTCCACGTTCCCTTTATAACCATGCACAAGTCCTGCGAGTGCTAAAAAGGTAATCTCATTGAATTCTTGACAACTACTCGAAATAGCCTCATAAACTTTAATGCATCAGCAATCACTCAACAAAAAAGAATTCTGAACTCGCAAAGGACATTCCTGCCTAAAGAATACAGATAGTAATGGTCCTCCTTAGGTTTACCGGATTCCATATGTAAGGGTTCAGTACCATTTGTGTGTAAATCAAGTGAGACGAGAGATACAAAGAACGGGATTTGGTCTCGAACCATATGTTAAAAGTTAAAACATAAAAGGTGATTGATTCAGGCAGAAAAATCTTCTGTAACATACTTCGTGTGCACGAAAATTCGTTAACTGGCTTATTCTCGATGTTTTCTTTCTTGGAAAACCAATTTAATTAGGTGGTGATGCAATAGCTAAATCATATGTTAGCTGATTAGGGACAAGGATTAACTATAATCAGGCACCATCACAACCAGCCCAGCCATTTTTCCCACCGTCTGACCTAACCAATATCCAAATGCTTGCCTCAAGCCTTGGATGACCAATTTCTCCCTTGCCAGACCTGGCCTTTCGTACCCCAGATATACAGTTTTGTATCCCCGCCAACTGCCACTGCCACCGCCACCTTTCCCTTCATACGCTCATCATCCTTTTCCAAAATTTGCCAATTTGGTCCATCACTAGGTTACAATCTCTTATTTTACGTTTTGGATCTAGAAAACTTGCATTTACAATCCTTGTCCCCGAAGCGACCATGTCTGGCAACCAATCTCTTATTTGATCAGGAACAAAATGTGACGGAGGCAATCCTCAACACCCAACCAGAACCATCGAGCCCAAACAGAGCCACCAAAGCTCGACCAGAGTTTACCACCTCATTCCTCTTCTCACAATGAAACCGACCATGAAAGCAAAACCTTGGGCAATTTAAGGTGCAACTGCCAATTATTGGGTGGAAAACATGAAGCAAAACGACGCCAACCAGTGTCAGGCCTAGGGCTTACCTGCTCCCAGCATGATCTAAGGTTTCCATCCCAACTCCAATGCGACAATTGATCCTATGTTAATCAGTTTTAGTTATCGGAAGGGTTAGGGTGCTGATTGTTTATGGTTTAATGGCAAAATCCTGCTCATTTGCCCTCCGATAAAGCAAAGCTGATGCTTCCACCCTGGTTAATTAGGAGAGGGAAAACCATGTCGAATTCAAAATCCAAAGAAATTAACAAAGACGAAGAAAACAAATGAACAAACAAGATATAATTTCTCACCAGCCAGGATGGACAACAAATTTCCCCGAAGAAGTAGCCCAATTCACCTGCTCAAACAATTAATGTCATGCCTCAACCCAAAAGAACGTAGCAGAAAGGAAAGCTGAGAAAAGCACTGAAATAAGATTTCTAAAAGTTATTTTTTTTCGGTTTTTTTAAGGCTTTTCTAGCAGAGGCATCGGAGTTTTGGGTTGTTCTCTCTCTTTGTTTCTTTCTTTCTTTTTCAGGTAATCAAGAGTAGCTGGGAAAGCCCGAAAATCATATTTCTAAATAATATCAAGTCTTAGTAATTCTTTCTCATGGCATATAGATTATGGGAGAAACAATACCTTGTCAGTCCCGAGGGAATTGGCAACTACATGGGTGACCTGGTCATCTATATAGTTGGTACACACAGCGCCAAACTGTTCAGCTGTCTGCCACAGCGGATGTAGGTGAGGATTGACCTCACCAACTGGAAATACCCTGCTAAATACTATACGACAACCGTTCAAAATCTTCCGCTGCTCAGAGGCTAGAATATTTCTAACATCTGCTTCATCCAGGGAGGGATGGGAGAAAAAGATCTGATGCATCTTCTCAATAACCTGTACAGACAAAACAACAGATAATTGATTACTCTCAATGAACCAGAGAAGCAAATGAACAGATAATCAAACAGAAACATGTAAAATTATCTGCAATCTCAGAAAGTTGAGCAGCATCCTCACCGACAGTGAGGATGCCAAAGTCCCATCTTCTTGTCTCTCATCATGGTCAATCTCGAGCAGAGAGGGACCTAAAAGCCCAAATTGTCGTCTGCTACAAGGAAAGTACGTATACCTGCAAAAGCATTTATACATAAGCATTAGGTAACAAGGCAAGCAAGCCCATCAAAGTAAAGAGACAGTATGGATTATTATATCTTAAATCGAAGCATGGTTACCGTTCCACAACTATCAAGTTCATTTTGTTATGCGGCCAGACCCTCACAGAATCATCTATAATCACAACAGCTGATTCCATACCCAAAACTCCTTCCAGATCCTTACTCTTCGGAGCATCACCATCTTCGGGATCTCCATCGTCGCCTCTAGAAATAACTCGTCCGGCAAAAAGTAACCCTGTTGGATCTAGCACCTTTGCCATTTCCGTAGCATATAGCTTGTTCCCCATTGTGTAAAGATGCAACTCAAAAAGTTGACTAGCCTGATGTCCAAAGAGGCAATGCAATGAATTCTCCACTTTCAAATAAACCACAAAATGAGAATTTATGCCAAAATAAATTTTATATACAAAATTACCCTCTCCAAAAAATTCCAAACCCCAGGCCGTAATTTGGTCCACATTCCCATGTGATGGAATCGAAAGAGATGTCGCTGTGGTTTTTCACGATCCTGTTCCTCTTTCTTTCGCAAAATCTCATCATGCACTGGGTCTACTTCAATAAACTGAAAAGGATAATATAAGTTAAAACAAATTTACAGAGGAAACGGTCCTTTATAATCACTGGTCACAAGGACCAAATCCTACCTTAGCTGAATTAAGAAGTGTGTGATCTAGATCCAAGACGAGGCAAAGCTTCTGTGCTGCAAACATTTTCTTCTGTTCTTCTATCCTCCTTGCTCTCTCTCTCTGGATGGCAGCTTTTTGCTGGTCATCATATCCTTCAAACAGATGTTCAACATCTCCCCACATGGGGGCAGAATGAGAGGGACCTGCTGCAGCTGCTTCAGAAGCAGAAATACTTCCAGTACCCTGCTCCTCAGTCTTTGGATCTATTCTCTCAGGCTTGATTGGAACTGGTTGGGAAGAAACACTCTGAGAAGCTATTGCTGGACTTGTTGATCCATTAGAAACAGACATGATATCGGCAATATTTTTCAGATTCTTTGTGAATTGGCGAGCAATGTCAGGGGCCTCAACTGATTGAGAAGTGACTAGCTTCATATCCGCCTGACCATCATGCTTTTGGCCATTAAGATTATCCTTATTCCCCTGGCTGCTTGACAGTGGGGTTACAATATTTCTGAACTGCTCTTGTCCCAGACTCCCACTCTTTTGAAGTGCATTACCATGGAGAATGCGGCGAGGGTCACGGGGTTTCATGCGGACTTTCCCTGACTCATCCTGCAAAATTAGCAGCGCCAAGAGTTTTTATAACTCGTAACTTGACTTATGGATCTAAATAGTAAAAAAAGGTTATCCTACAGCCCACCCGCTAAAAACAGAATAAAATATATATATATATAATTAAACTAAATCAATATTTAATAATTAGGAAAACTGATATATCGGGGCGATCATACAGAATAGGAAGAAATTGCCAAAGACACATGCTTTAGCCCATTCTAAAACAACAGTTCGGAAAAGGATACAAGTACACAAGCACTAACCGTCAGAGTTTTTTGTGAACTAACGGGAAGTGTTCCTGCTAGTGTCTGCAACATGGCTGCGGTCTTTGAAGGAACATTCACTGATGCATTTGATCTTAGTATTGAACTTGAGCTTATAGGATTTGTCATGCTTTTTTCAGGATCAGCAGACTTCTGCTGGGCTTCTGCAGCTAACCTTTGCTGCTGTCCCAGCTTAAGTATGTTTAACAGCATGGTTGGATTCACAGCAATATCTTTAAATATTGCAGAATTCACAGCAATATCTTTAACTAATGCAGGCAGGGAAGCCGTGCTTAAATCCGTCAACGACAAATGCTCATTTGAACTGTTTGGGCCATTGGAGTTTCCATCAGCAGTACTAGAACTACTTGCATCATTAACCACCTGTCTGGGATCAGACTCTGTGTTCTCCACTGTCTGATTCTTGCTAATTAAATGAGGTCCAACACCACCAATGTCCTCCAACCAGCCACCACTTCCAGAAGCAGTTTTTGGATCTTTAACAAAACCTGAGTTATCCAATATATTCCTTGGCCTCTTTAATGCAGGACCATCAAATTTAGAATCCTCAAGGGGTTTTTGCTTTCTCGAGCTTAACGTTATAACTGAATCTACTTTAGGTGCACTATGCACTGTCAAGGGCTGTGGGTTGAGATTCAAGGCACCCATATCAGAATTGGAAAACCGAAGCCTAGGATCTCTATTCCTAGTTGGAGTTTTTATGGTGATATTAGACACAGAACTTGCAGGGGTAGCACTTTTACCTGTAAATTGTTCTTGCATGCTGGAGCTACCCACAGGAATAGGGAAGGGAGAAACAACTTGCTGTCCCAAAATAGGAGGACCTGAAGTTCTTAAATTACTAGCAGAAGAACTAGAAACCTCTCCAACAGTATCATCATCCCCATTATCACCGTCTTCTGATGGGGTTGGACTTGGAAGTCTTTCGCTCATGAAAAAAGAAGTCCGATTAATTTGTTGATAAGTGGATACAGCTTTAAGAGCATCAGTATCATAAGGATGCAATCCAGAACCTCCAGCATTTGGTGTCACCCTAGAGGTATCAGGCCGTGGTTTTACCATCCTATCAGTAACAACCAATGTGTTCTGAACAGGAAAACATGATGGGGATTCTCGTGTTGGAGAAGGAAGGCTATCTGCATCATGATCCTTGTGAGTGTCTAACAGGGGAAGCACGACCCTCCTACCCTTCAAAATAGACACTCCTGGCCTTGGTACTTCGGACAACACAAATGGATTGCTATAAACCCCAGATACAACAGTGTCTGAAGCAAAATTAGCTGAAGAACCGGCATTTACAGCTTCAGAATTCTTATTATTAACCCGACCAATAACCTGTATCTCATTATCTGTAATGCCTGCTCTAGTTTGGAGGAAAACATCAGGGGAATCCACAGAGGATATTATGACCCCTATCTGGGAGAAATTAGAAACCGTGTCAATACTTTATAACATCAACTAAGTATCCTAAACTGATTACACTTAGGACAGCAAAAAATGCACCTCTTTTATCTGCTCAGGGGCAAGAAGAGGAGGATCATTCTTCACAGAAGAAAGTACCCTGTTACCAATAACAAAACAAAGGAAATAACTACACTATCGACGGGATTAGAAACTCTAATAACGAAAAAAAGGAGCATCGGACTCATAAGAACCTTGATATAATATCTTTGTTTTGTTCCTTTTGGTCAGGTCTCATTGAGCAGAATACCTGCAACAAACAGCAATTAAACCTCTACAACTTCAATAACCAGAATCTGGAAATATCTGGACAGAACAACATCAATGTGAGCAATTCTTAGGTGGCTTACGGAGCTGATAGCTTGTACTGCAGTGAAGGACGGTTGAACAAGAGCTCCCTTTGTGGAAACATTAGTTTCCGAAAGCACTCCACGCAAGCTCTCCAAAGTGTTGAGTAACTGGAGGCAAACATCCCCAAATGATCTACAAAACATAAACCAAACTGTAAGAAAACATTGTCTAACAGCTACAGAGCAAATTACTCATCATTTCACTCCCACAATTCACCAATCAATCCGATTTCGACAGCAATCAGTTCACTTACTTCTCTGCTTCATTTACAGTAACACTTTCCAAAGCCTCCCGAATCGAGCTCAATCGCTTCTTCAAACCAGTCTCGGAGTTATCAACGTCCATATCATCACAAACCAAAACACCATCTCTAGCCTCCTCAGCTGCCGCCGTCTTTTCGCCATCGGCAGGCTCCGAATCCAAATCAATCTCGCCCTCCTCCAACTCCCCTTCCTCCTTCTCAGCATCCATTTCATCACCACTATCAACAATCACCACTCCATCCACTTCCTTCGCGTTGCTCCTTTCGGACGAAATCACCGACGGCGACGACGACGATCGCTTCAATTTCTCGTCGGGGTCATTCACCTGCAGAAGCTGATTGAGCGGCTTATTCTGTACGGCCTGAGCCCAAGCGAGGTTAACCAAGCCGGACCTGTACCCCCGAAATCCCGGGTAGTTGTAGATGTCGCGCATCGTCCAAACCCTAGCATCATCTCCGCCGTTGGATTTAGACTGATCCTTGGGCGGCGGCGGCGGCGGCGGAACCACCACCTTAACTTCCTGCTGCTTCTCCTGCTTGACAAAATCTTCCTCACTGATCTCCTCCACCGAAGTCGAATCCGAAATTTCACCTTCTTCTACATCTTCAACCACTTTCGCACTTTCATCATCTTTCCCCATCACACCACCCCCGAAGGTTTCCTCGATTTCTTTGAAATTGTTCCACCCAAATCCACCAGCGACCATAAATCGCTAGAAAATTATCCAAATTTTCCCACCACCAAAACAATTTCCACAGACTAATTAAATAATCTCTTTCGCTTACACAAAATTGACTTTTAGGGTTTAATTTTTCCTCTTTTTATATTTTTTTTGTTCCAGAGATGTGGAAATTTAACGCCGTAAATTACGATGGGATTCAAGAAATGAAAAGAATTTGAATCTTTCGTAGAAATTTCTGGGTTTTCAGATCTGTTTGGCGGAATTTTGAGATCCCGATCTTTGGGATTATTTACGCATTTGGATCGGGAGAGGAAATATAAACTACAGAAAATAAGAGAAAAGGACTATGAGAGAGTAAAGACTGGGGGCGAAGGGGAGATAGTTTATGAGGACGAGGGAATCTAGTACACGCAATGAGTTTAAATCTGGACCGTCCACGTCATCAATCCGGAAAAGCTAGGTGTCCTTTTTTCTTTTTGGTCGTAAAAAGCTAGGTGATCCTGGTGAGGGATTTAAATGACACAAAAGCAAATTTGCTCCATTAGGAATAAATTGGTAATTTAGTCTCGGTGGGAGTTTGTTTCATTTGACGGAAAGGATCCATTTCCAGATTCTTTCCTCCTAATTTATCATGTTTGGAGATCTGAGCCGTTAAAATTTTATACAATGGTTAAAATTATTATAATTTTTAAAATAGATCTCTGTTTGTAACCGTTTGATCAAATTTCAACAACCTAAATCTCTAAACTTGGTGGACTAGAATGAAAAAATTCGGAGAGGATCCTTTTTGTCGTTTGACTAGTTGTGGGTTGTGACCTGGAGGCTTGGACGGATCGCCGCCCAAGCACCATCCCATTTTCTGTTTCGCCTTTTTCGCCCTCACATCAAGTCATAAAAAATTATTAAAATTGGTCTAATAAAATTAAGAGAAAACTTTTGAAATATCATATAAACTTGTATTCATATTTTAAATTTATCGTATAAACTAAAATTTTAAACGATTTGTTATATTAAGTTTCGAAAATCATTAATTGATCATCTGATCATCAAGTTTTCTATTCAAAATAAAACATGTGCAAGGTACATGACTTCTTTTCAAAAAAAATTCAAACATTTCAACTTTTCATTCTTGTCCCTTTCAAGATTATTTTGGAGATTTTAAAGTTATTTCGGGCATTTTGTCTCTCGTTTTTTTTAATAAACATGATTAACCACGTTGAATTTTCAAAACTTGTAATTAGTTAAACTTTATGTTAGTGAGCTTAATATACATTTTAGTAGTTCACCATAAGTTTTACCTCATAATTTTCAATAATTTGAAAACCAAACTTAATCGAACCAAGTTCTATTACAAGATTTACACTTAACCCAAATATACTCCTACGAAGTCACACACCTATATTTCAAACTCAAACCCTTACTCTACATGATACTGTCGTCGTCTCTCACATAGGGATGACAATTCTAACTGTTAAACCTGATAACCGTAGATAACCGTCCGAATGGAACAGATTTTGGTATGAAAGTTTGGGTATATTTTGGATATGGGGAAAAACCGTTTATATTATTCTTTTATGGTTTTGGATATGGTTATACGGGTCCCCAAACCGTATCCGTAACCGAATCCAACCCGAATAGTAAACAATATAATTATATATTATGTAATAGTATAGTATATATATGTATGTATGTATGTATATGTATGTATGTATTTGTATATCCATTATTCTCCGAACAATTACCTTGAGAATACAATAGTTGCCTTTTGTAGGAAAGTAAAGTTTTGAATAAAAATCAATGCGAACTCAATTATGTTTATGGGAGATATAAAACACAAGCCAACATGATCAGTGTTTTAATTTTTATACTCAACAAAATCCATTCATTGGATCATTTATACATCAAATGTTTAATAACAAAATTAATATCTACTAACTTATAATGTCTCAATTGAACGAATATATTTTTTGTATTGACGAAGATGGATATACCTGTTAACTGATGGGGAATCCGTTACCCAATGGGTATGGTTATGGATTATACCCGATGGTTAATTTACGGTTATGGATATAGTTAATTTTCGTGGTTATGAGGATGGATATAGCATTTCCATCCCCAAACCGAACCGTTGCCATCCCTACTTTCACACCTTGCCGACCTCAATTCCTCGCCCATCTTGCCGTTGCACTCATCTCGCCGTCGCCCATCTCGCTGGATAGCTTTCAATTTTTTTTTGTTTATCTTTATTTTGGCTTCTCATTTTTCGATTTCTTGTTGTTGCTGTTTGTGATTCGTATTTTCTTGCTGTTAGTTATCTTCGTGTGCATTAAAAGTAGTCGGTTTTTTCCATTGTTTTTGGTGTTTTGCTTTTTCGGCACCAACATTTTCCCGGATTTTATTTTGCAGCAAATGTGATTAATAGTATTGAACGCAATTGGTCTAGCCAACTATTGTGGGTGCAAATATATCTATGTCACAAAGCCTTATGAAATGTAGCCAACTCAAAGTTGAACAACTTGAATTTCAAAGGCAACATGGAAAACAAAAGTGCACCAACTTCATATAATCTTTCTGGGGCAAGTCTTCAATAGCATATCCATAAGACTAACAAGTAAGCAAAAACAATATTTTTTCAATTGAATCATGATTATTCGTTTTCGTATTATCGAGAAGTCTGAACTATTGAAGAAAATTTGAATTTTTTTTTACCGATGGAAAAAAATTCAAATTTGAGACGCTTCTAATCAGTTGTAAGAATAAGTAACTCGAAATCTGATGTGAGTTACGAATTCTTAGGAAAATGCACGTGCGAATGTCATTTGACAAGTACGCATTGCTTCCTCTAGTGGTAGCTTGGTGTCCTTGTACATTACACTCCCAGGCTCCAACCACATCACTACCACTTTGAGGACAACACAGCCAACACTTGAACATGGTACACTCCCACAAGGTACACACAACCTCTTTAGTGTTCAGACCGAAGAAAACCAATGTAGTAGGTGGAGGAGAATTATCTCCCTTTCTATTTTTGTTCCCGCCTACCCTCTCTTTTTAATCTAGATTGTTCAAAATAAATCTGATGGTTTGGAATTGTGCCGCATATTTAATGAGACTCTTTAAATTTGCGGTAAAATTTCAAATGGTTAGATTTGTTTTAAATGCTCTAAATTAAAAAGAGAGGACGGAAGGGGACATAAATGGAAGCAGAGAATTCAAGCCCGTAGGAGATGGAGAAGAGATGTTTGAGCCCATAGTTATGATGAAATGGACAAATGGGGCTCCAGCTGAGACTTTATTTAATCTCTCCTTATTGGACCGATTATTACTGGGTCGTTTGAGTTTGAATTATGAGGTCCCAAAGCAAAATTCATCTCAAATAAAAAAATAAAAGGGTAAATTACAAAAAATTACCTCAACTATTGACCTCACGACACTTTCATACCTCATCTTTTTAAAATGACAATGTCATACCTCATCTTATGAATTTGGTCCAATGTTATACCTTCCGTTATTTTGGCTGTGAATTTTTCAGTTAAATGCTGACGTGGCTTGATCTGGGGCCTATTTTCTATTAAAAAAATTAAAAAAATTATACTTTACCCTTAAAAAAAAAAAAAAAAACCATACACCCATCCTTCCCCCCCCCCCCCCGGACCCATTCCCATTCCCCTTCACTGCAACCCAAAATCCAAAACCCATATCCCTTCCCCTTCTCTACAACCCCCTACCTCTTCCCCACCCACGCCAACATTCCCCCCCCCCCAGACCCACTTCCTCCTTCTCTGCCGCCCACCCCCTCTCCCCGAAATGGACCGACCCAGATTCATAATCGAAGCCTCCGAGGCCGAATCAATGGCCAAGCAGTCCAACCTCACCGTCATCCAGCTTCTCCCCTCCTTCGTCAAGTCCGGCCAGGCCCTCGCCCGCCGCCCATTTCCAAATTCCACGTCGGAGCTGTCGGGTATGGTCCACCCGGGACTTGGGCTCGCACACCCATGGCTCGCCGGACTTGGGTTAGGTGTCCTTTGGGTGCCCCGGAGCTTCACGGAGACGAAGGGAGAGAGGGTTGACGCCAGTGATGATTTTGGTGCTGTCGTCGATGGGTGTGGGTGTGTGAGTGTAGATCGAGGAGAGAGAGAGTCTGTGTGAGAGAGAGGGGGAGAAAGGGGGAGTGAGCTGAGAGAGAGGGAGATGTTGGCGTGGATGGGGAAGGGGTGGGGGGTTGCAGGGAAGGGGAAGGGGGGAAGATGGGAAGGGGTTCTGGGAATGCAGAGAAGAGAGAGAGGCGAGAGAGAGGGGGAGAGAGAGAAAGATTTAATATAAAAAAAATTAATTTTTTAATTTTTAATTATTAAAAATATATTTAATAATTTTTTAATCTAGTTGGATTAGTGAGTGGGCTGCGCCTCTAGCCACGTCAGCACTTAACAGAGAAATTAATAGAAAAACTGACGGAGGTATAACATTGGCACAAATTCTTAAGATGATGTATGACATTGTCATTTTAAAAAGATGAGGTATGAAAGTGTCGTGACATCAATAGTTGAGGTAGTTTTTTGTCATTTACCCAAAATAAAATAAAAAACTAAAAATAATATAATATAAGAAATAAAAAGGACAGAGATAAATAGTTTATATTGGAAATTCGGTTACTAAAAATTCTACATTGTATTGTACTGCTTACATTGCATTGTGTGATCTTTTAAAGTGTTATATATGATAGTTTTATCTAAATTTATTTAACATAAATGTTAGCATTTATCTCGTTCTATCTTTTGATTTCTTTTATGATTTTACCAGCAATCGCCCACATGCTATGCGTGTATAGAGCATTTGAGGGGAGTTATTGCAAAGAAAACATGTGAGGAAAAAGTGAGAATTGGAGATTGTTTTATATTTTAATAATTCATTTGTAGTTTTAAGTAAATATCATTGATAATTAAAATTGTTAGTACAGTAAGTGCTACGGACATCTGCCTGACAATTTTTTGAAAGAGGTTTAGCATTTTCTTAGTAGTATAGATAATGTTGTTTAATGATCATAATTGGCTTTTTTTTAAGTCTATGATTATCAATTATTTTTAAAAATTAACTAAATTTGAGATTGTTCAATTGGGTTATGTGAAAAAGAAAAAATAGACAACCACACTTTTCAATTAAACATTGAAATTTTATAAATTAGTCAAACTACTAAACGATTTATGATTTAGTTAATCTTTCACATCATTGATCTTTAACGGGTAACAGAGAAAATATAAGGTTTAATTATTAAAACGTTGCAAGATTGCATAAGTAAACGAAAAGATAAATAGAAAAGGTACATATGAAAATACTGCTAACATAAAAGACCTTTTTAGTTTTTTGCTTTTTTTTGTTGACACAAACGATATTTACAGTCACATATGAGAGAATATATTTATGAGGATCCCCGGAATCCTCCAATCGTGTTCGTTTATCGTTCATCGTGCAGTCAATTTTCGTCAGGTATTGTTTATATTCAATTTTGAATAAAAAAATTACAAAAATTTCTAACCGCACGATGTACGATGAACGGATGCGATTGGAGGATCCTCTCTTAGAATATATTAATATTGAATTCGCTTTCACAATATTTAAATGCAAAACATTTCATTTACAACTGAAGAGAAATAGCAAAGCCCATATCCTAAGCGAAACATCACAAACTTCAAATCCTCTTTCAGAATATATTAGTATCGAATTCGCTTTCAGAATATTTAAATGCAAAAGCTTTCGTTAACAACCGAAGAAAAATAGCAAAACTCATATCCTAAGCGAAACATCACAAACTTTTAAATTTGAAACAATTACATGCATGCATTGATACATAAACTGATAAAAGAATAAAACTTTACATGATGTGGTGTTTTCCTCTGAGTCTCTCTGATTCTCAAACAAAAGGCCCACTGCCCCTCTTGAGTCTCATCAGCCAACGTATCTACCACATGTATCATGAAGAACCAGACCCCTTCAAACTTTACAATTCAACACCCAAGCTACTCATAATTTTGCAGCCTTTGGCCCTTTTCCCCAATACCTCCCCCACCCTGATAGCTCTCTCGGCTCGTATTTCGTGCCCCAAGAGCCAAGAAACTGTCTACCCCATTTCGGGAAACAAAGCAACCGATCCCTATCACCGCCTGTTTCTCTCCAATTATACTAACTCAGATGGGAAAAAAACCTCAGGAGATTCCCCTGCGTGTCCAAATCCATGAAACCTTATTAATTGATGAGCTTCTCGATGCTCGAAAGCTGGCTCATGGGGGATATTGGATTAGTCCCTTTCAGTGCTACATGCATTGAAAGTTGAAATACTTGAAACATACATGTCGTGGTGCTCATGACTCAAAAACCCTGGTGGAGAAAACAGAGGAAGAAAATGGTTTCGCAGGTAGCATTTCACGTTGCATTTAGGGAGTTGGGTTTTCATTTTCTTGAAAGTTTGGGAACTGGGTTTTGTTTTTTGGGTGGTTTGGGAATTTTTTTCTTCCTTAAGCAGCAGAAGATTCATCGTTGGGTCAGGGTCTTGTTCACAATTAGAATGGTTGGGGTGGTGATTTGGGAATTGGGTTTTATTTTCTTGTGTGAAATGATGCAATTAACACTTAATTAATTTTTGGTGGTTAATCTTGGTTAGGAAGAAGAGAAGCTCACCAAACAGATGAACAAAAACAGAGCAAATAAACTGAGCAAAGTTGCTGCCGCAGATAAAGAGGTCCAATTCCAAAGAGATGGGGTTCGTGTGAAAGCAAGAAGGGGTCAAGCAACTAATAGTCACAGCCTTGCTGAAAGGGTATTTTATTTACAAGTTCTTCCTGTTTTGTTTTGACTGGAGCGATATTCTATCTAATCTAAACAGCTAGAGCGATGTTCTAATCTAGTCAACTTGGCTATGCAGAGGCGCGACTTTCCTATATTTTTTTTACGAAATAACTTGAAATTTTTGTAAATTTAAAATTTGATTTTCCAGGCAAGAAGGGAGAAAATCAGTGTGAGTATGAAACTTTTGCAGTCCCTTGTTCCTGGTTGTGATCAGGTACCGACTTATATTCAAGTTTTGGGTAATTTTTATACGATTTTCTAAGAGAAAATTAGTAGTCGAGAGTTAAAATCTTTTATTTTATATGCTTGACAATTATAGATAACTGGCAAGGCTCAGATATTGGACGAGATCATCAAATACGTCCAGTTACTGCAGAATCAAGTCGAGGTAATAAATTACTATTTACTTCCACCTTTAATTGAAAAAGAAAGAGCTAGAAGAAGCTTGCTTAATCTCCCGTATTTTATGTTAGATTAATTAGAATATTGCTTGAATTAAAAGAAAAAACCTGGTATATATACGATCACTAAGACAGTTCAGGTCTTGTTTTTCCTTGCGCAGTGCCTCGCTGCGCAGCTTGCTTCGGTGGATCTCATGCTGTACATCTGCGAGCTGAACCAAAGTGCAAATCCATCTGCTTCAGAGGTACCAAGATGGAAGATTATATATCATTAATCATTATGTTGTGAAACTACATTTTGAATCTTCTGAACTATCCTAATTCCAACATCATATACATAATAATACCTCAGAGACTATGTTGCTTGGAACCTCAATTTTCGTCTGCGCTAGAGCCTAGCTCTTCCCAGTTCGGGTCTCTGGCAGACGCTACACCGACTTCCGCTTCCATATTACTTACAGAGGAACAGAAAGCCAGCTTAATCCATCAGGTAGTGACACTTAACTTGATCAGGAACAGAAAATTACTTTGAGGATGCAGGATTGGTCATCTCCTGCACCCTCTAACCTTGTTAAAAATTAGAAAAAGGTCCTCTATGAAATCAGTTAAGCTCTTAAATGCCCAGATCCGTTGATTAGAAAACCAAATAAGAAAAAGGTCCTCTATATATTTCTTACGTCATTTTTTGAATGCTTTTAATTGCAGGCAACCTGGGAAAAGAAAGAAAATAGCGAGATGGGAAACAGACTCGATTAGTTTACTATTTGTGGTTAAAAGCACAAACTTTGTGAAATATGTAGGAGCTGTAAAGCCCATTCTGGTAGAAATCAACGAGGGGAGTATCACTATCCTGCTGTATTGCACCGGAGAGAATGTTGTCTTCCCTCGACTTTCATCGTATAGTCTATCACCTCGACTTTCTTCGGTGAAGAGCCCCAAATGCACTTTCACATCGTCCGACTAGTACATTGAAATACTTCTTCAGAGTCGTATTTTAAGCACCGGACTAGCACATTATCACTCCAAGCACACACGCTACAACTATTCGCACTTAGTGCAGTGAAGCGACGAAGAAAAACAGCTTTAGTTACCGACCATCAACCTTTGTTTTGAATTTGATATATGTATCAAGTCAACTGCAATTTCAAGTTTCTTCTTCTTGAAACGAACCGAACGAGTTTCCAGTAGAATATGATTTGTTGCCAGCAGATTTCCTTTGGTAATTGTATGGTGACTGGTTCATGAAGAAGCTCTGCAATTTTCCCATTTTTTGGAAATGGTAAAAAAATTTCTCACATGAGGAGGGAGGCCACATAATTCAAAGTGACCTAACTACCGAAGCCCCCACAATGCTATGTATTTTTGTAATTTTGGCCCCTTGTTTATGAAACAAAAAATAATGCTAAAAATATTTTGGCGCCCACCGTGGGGCTCGAACCCACGACCACAAGGTTAAGAGCCTTGCGCTCTACCAACTGAGCTAGACGGGCTTGTTGACTTATTCCCGTACAAACATTTTATCGATGCAAATATAAGTTATGCATCAGAAAGATGGTAGGATATAGTTCCACAGATACGTCATAACAAAAAGGGTAAATTACAAAAAACTACCTCAACTATTGGTGTCACGACACTTTCACACCTCATCTTTTAAAATTGACAATGTCATACCTCATCTTTCGAATTTGTGCCAATGTCAGACCTCCGTCAGTTTTTCTGTTAATTTATCAGTTAAGTGCTGACGTGGCCATATTTTTTATTAAAAAATTAATTAAATATTTAAAAAAATTAATTAAATATTAAAAACTAAAAAATAAATAAAATCATTTATTTTATTTTTTTTGCATAGGACCACCCCTTATCCCCCTCACCCTTTCTTCCCCCTTCCGTCCTCCCTCAACCCAAAATCAGAACCACCCAAACCCAGATCCCACTCGCCCAACATCTCCCCCCCCACCACCTGCTGCAACACCCAAACCCACCACCCCAACCCGCCACCACCAACACCGCCACCAGTTCCGCCCTTTTTTTCTCCTGAGAACCTCTCTTATTCTCCTCGAATTTTCATCCTCGTCAGTGAAAATGGTTCGGGTCGGACGACCCTGGGCAATCGGCTAAGTTGCAGAGAAAGAGAGAATGATGGCCTTTGGAGCGCGGGTATCTGATAATTTGAGGAAAAGGGCACAAAAATGCGAGCTTGATTTCGGAGCTCCGAAAACCCGCTTCAGCGTAGACCCGATTGACGACCAGGTCGTCGAGAATCGATAGAATCAGGTGCTGGAGCTCAACTTTAATGGCGGAGATCGAGGACTGCTGCGAGCTCTGGTGGTATAGGTGGTAATTCTCGGGCTGCCTTCGCTGGTTGGCGAGTTTGAAACGAGCGGGTCGTCGGCGAGTTGGGTCGAGGAGACCCGGTCGAGCGAGGCGCTGAGGCAGAGCTTCATAGCGAGAGCTTGGAGAAGTGGGTCTGTGGCTGGTGGCGGTGGCGGTGGCGGGTAGGGGTGGTGGGATGCTGGTGCAGCAAATGGCAGTGGTCAGGGGGTCGCTGGTGCTGGTGTAACCTAGCCTGCAGAAGCGGTAGGTTAGGGTGGAGCATTACGGGTCGGGTGGGAAGGGTTTATGGGTTTTGGGATGCAGGGAGAGAGAAGAGAGAAAGATGAGAGAGAGAGAGATGGTTGGGTAGGAGAGAAGGGAATCTGGGTTTTAGGGGAGGGGGACACGGGTTGATGGGTTTTTTTTGGTTTTTGGTTTTATTTTTTTAATTTTTTAATAACTGAGAAATGAGGGGAAGATGAAGGGGGAGAAGAGGGGGGATATGAAGGGGGAGAAGGGGGGAAGGAGAAGAGGAGGGAACGGGGATGAAGGGGGAAAAGAGGGGGAAAGGGGACGAAAGGGGTTTCTTTAATAATTTTTTTTTACTTTTTAATTATTTTAATATTTAAAAAATATTAATTTTTTTTTTTTTAGTTTTTAATAATATTTTATTAATTTTTTAATAGAAAGTGGGGTCCAGATCAAGCCACGTCAGTATTTAACTGACAAATTAAAGGTCAAGCTAACGGAAGGTATAAAATTGACCAAATTCTAAAGATGAGGTATGACATTGTCAACCTTAAAAGATGAGGTATGAAAGTGTCGTGACACCAATAGTTGAAGTAATTTTTTGTCATTTACCCTAACAAAAAATCAGCAAAGAATACAGTCTCATAAATACATCCGTCCTAAAACACAATGACGAGATAGATACTCTTATCGACTTACATCAAGTCTCTCGTCTCTTTTCGTTGTGCCATTGCAAGCATGAAAGTTTTATTTGGGTGACGAGAAGTTGAAGTCGAAATCCATTTGACCCATACCAACGTCCCAGAAGTCGTCTATTGGATTGCCAAGCTCAAATGAGGATCTAGAAATATCACTGCCAAACAACGGTGATAGTGACGGCAATTTAAACGAACTATGGTCATCCAAACTAGGAAAAACCATCTCGTTTGCGACATTTACGTTATCACTAACGTAATTGTTCACATTTATCATCATTGTTTGATGATCCTCCGTAACTACGGCCGTACCAACATTATTGTTCTCATTCACTGTAATTTGATGATCTTCTACAACTGGAGCCACTGCCACCTCAACGTTGTTGTGCTCGTGCACATTCGTGCGCTGATCCTCTTCAGCTTGGACACTGACTTGATTGTTGGTGCTAGGACTCGCATCCACAACCCCGATGTTGACCGCAATGTTCTCTATCGTTTGATGATTATACTCCAAAACTCGCGGTTCAACAAATAAGTTGACCCCAAAATCCTGCAACGGGTCACAAGGTAATCTTTGGGGTAACTGAACGGGGTTGTGCGTCGTAGGATGAGCTAAAAGTCGCATAGCATCCCTTCTAGCTCGGACAAGCTGCAAAGTGTTAAACCAACAAGCAATTAAGTCAATGAATTACCTTGATGTGGTTGTACATATTATAAGAATGTACATGAATCACTCACGTAGGATCCAAGACGATCATCTTTAAACAATGTTATCGTATCCCCGGCGCCCAAGCCATGCGCCTGAATGAAGCTCCCTGAAAAAATTATAATGATAAGAATATCCTCAAAACAAATCTAGCCATCATAACTATGCTATGGAGAGGTGGGTGAAATGCTAAAAGTGGTGCGTGAAAATCAGCTCTGTTAAGAAAAAAGCGTGGTCTAAAGATGTGATGATATGATGAATTGTGTAGTTGAGTTAGAGCTTAGGCTCACTTGTATGATCAAGTATATACATCCTGCTTCTTTCGTTGGGCCAAAACCTGCAAAAAGATTCAATAACATTTTAGAATTTAATTAAAGCAAAAAAGAAAAAGAAAAAAGAAGGTTAAATAGGGAGTTGGCTTGATATTAACCTGAACCTGACAGTCCAAACTTGCACATAATCCATATCGTCCAAGTGCAGCCACAGTCCTCTTTCCTTTGATACGAGGACAGGGAAATGGCTTTCGGCTTCTCGCTGAAGCAATACATATATGGTCATGATACAACTCAAGCAGAAGCACATTGCTATTATATACGTACGTATGATATCAGAACTGAAATTTAATACATGGTTCTGATCATATGTACTTTATTTTGTTCTAACCTTTGGTACTACAATGCGACCATTTGCCTTGACGTCGCTATTCTGTAATTTTTTCTGGAACAAAAACCTCATCTGTTGTGGATTGAATAGCTGAAAATAATGCAGAAGGATATACCAATAAGTAATCATTTGTCAATGTAGAGAAATAATAAGCAAAATTACACTTCAACTCATTTAAATATGTGTGCGTATAAATACTTCAACTCAGTAAGGTAATACCGTTGATTTTAGACTGATTTAGTGTTGTTTTTAAAGAGTTCGTAAATTTTATTGTGCCACGTGCCATCAATTGTATGATATATAAGGCAAGTTAAGTAATATCATTGATTTTAGACCGATTTGGCTTGTATATAATTTTAGGGATCACGATCCTCTCTTGAGCTTAGGAGGCTGAGCCTCCTGAGCAAATCACACAATCCGTTGGATCAAAATTCAACGGCTACAATTATTATAACTTTTAGAGGGGCCTCATGTTTGAAGTCATTGGATTTTGATCCAACGGCCCGTATGATTTGCTCAGAAGGCTCAACCTGCTAAGCTCAAGGGAGGATCCTGATCCTAATTTTAGAGCGTTTACAAATTGTTTACGCCGTGTGTCAATTGTATGATGAGGTAAGTTAGGTAATATCATTGATTTTGTACCGGTTTGGCCTGTGTTTTGTTTTCAAGATATTTGCAAATTATTTTGTTTCATGTGCCAATTATATGATACAGTAAGTTAGGTTATATCATCGATTTGCAACTTATCATATTATTGGCACGTGACACAAAACAATTTGCAGACACTACGAGATATGAACCAACAAATCAGGCCAAAATCAAAGATGTTATCTAATTTAAACTATATATCATACAATTGATGATACACGACACAAAACTGTTACGAACAGTCTGAAAACAATATACTCGCCAAATTGATGTAAGGTCAACGCAATTATCAAATTTATCTTTTATAAAATTGACACATGACACAAAATACTTTATGAACATTTAAAACTCATATACCCGCTAAATGTTTCTTAAATAATCGCTTTTATACCTACTTACCATTTTATAATTGACACGCGAGATAACACTTTGAAAAATTTAAACGCAAAACTACTCTGAAAGCGACGCTATTACCTAAATTGAAATATGTAGATGTCGTGCTTTTATAAGCGCAAATGTTTGTGAAAGTATTACAAATTTACATTATATTTCAATTATTACAAATTTTCTTATTCATCACTACAGGAGTTCATGTGTAATTTCAGATCAGAAAAGGAACTCAGTGATTCGTATATGAGAAACTTAAGATTAAGAGGTTAGGTAATTCTTATCAGATCAAGGCATGACATGTATATATCAGTCATGAGAAATATAAAGTCAGCTATGTAAGAAAAAGCATTTCTTGAGAGAACCCAAATATCAATATTTACGGTGAAAAAGCTACAAGGACATCACAAGGCAAGTAATTAGCTTACACGGGGATCTGGAGTCGGAGGGGGATAAGTCAAGACAGGGGGTTGGCAAGCAGCTGGTTCGTGAACCAGCGGCTCATCCCTAGGGTTCCGTCGGTACGAGTTCTCGCTACGTAGAGGCCCGCCACTTCTATTGCTTACGGCCAGATTACCTTCAGCAGCAGATGCTGCAACATTGTTTTTCTTGTGAACACCGGCCATTTTTGGTTTTTAATAAATTTTCAAAGAATGATATGAACTAGTAAGATAGTAACGGCTCCCCACACTAAACTACTTTCTCTCTAAAACACTCACTCTCTAAGCTGTATGGTCATATGAAGGCAAGGCCTGGGCGTTATAAAGAGAGGGAGGAAAGTGTTAGACTCTTCGCTGGAATTGTCAGTTTCTAGGAATTCGCGGATCAGTGTACGCCTGGAGGTCTCGCTCACTGACGCCCGTCAACCACACCAACTATTTGAGTGACACCATTTACTCAGATAAAGTCGGGGTCTTATCGTCACCACTCTCATTTCACTTTAATCACTCTCTCTCTCTTAATAAGATTATTATATGTAAGTAACGTTTGTTGATATGGTTCATGGAATCCAGCTCTCTGAGCTAGCAAGTTGCCGTTTGCATTTGATTATTTAGTTTCTTCTTTTTTGTTTGTTTGTTTGTTTGGGTTTTGTTTCATCATTTTATGTACATATAATTAAGTGTGATGAAGTTCCTGGGATATAATCAAAAGGGTAGTACTAGATGATGCTATGGAGAAACGGAGAGAGAGTTGAGGATAGGGCTTTGTTGGAGGGATGATAAAATTGTTGACAGATGGGAGGAAAAAGTTGGGAAGAAAATAAAGTGGGGAATAGGTGTTGTTCCAGTTCTCATTAAGAGGACACGATATCAATACAATTAATGGTGCAAACCAGGCAAGGTAGTTTCCAAATTCCAGAGAAATCCTGTGGAAACGTGATTTTTATGCACCACCTTCTTGGCACTCATCACCTTCTGTCGAGTAAGGGAAGAAGACGACCCCTTTTTTTTTTTTTTTTAAGATTTTTATTGATTTTTTTTTATGGGTCTACCGAATTCTAAAAACCATCTTAATACTCTATATAGGGCTGGGCACAGGCTGGGCCGGGCTAGGCTCAAATTTGGAGAAACCGGATCTACCTGTTTTAAAATGTAACGGGCCAGGCCGGGTAGAGAGATTTTGAGTTTGAGAACCGGACCTAATTCGGCCCGTTTAAAACAGACTAGTTCGGGATGGGTTGACAAGCCCCGATCCCGATATTCCCCGAATACCGGGATAGACACGTGCTGGCCGACACCCGAAGGGTGATGAAAGCCAATTATTGAATGCAAATGTTGAGAAAAAAGAATAAATAAGACTTATAAATATAAAAGAATAAAGAATATGCATTTAAGGAACGTGTTCAGAGCACACATCTAATCTAGAACACTAAAAGAATTAATATAAAATTGAATGAATAAAAGGATGGGTCCTACACCGAGAGAACTTGAAGATGCCGATGTGGAAGTGCCTTGACGCCGGGATTGTATGCCTCGATTCTAAGTCCTGAAGGGAGCGCAAAACAAACATGAGTGGACCAAATTGACATATATATAATAAAACAACTATCAACATAATAACCTCCAGGTTTTATGAAAACACATATATCATGATAAACATAGGTTTTCTGAAACCTAGCATGCCGTGCAATGTCTCAAATCATAACTCATATATATAATAATCACTAGTGAATGTCTAATATCATTCCAGGCCTCATGCCAGCTCCCCGTCTCTGTGCGAATAGCCAGATGAAAATATCCCTTCAAGCCTCATGCCAGCTCTCCGTCCTTATGCTAATAGCCAGAGGAAAACCACTTTAGGCCCTATGTCAACACCATAACCGTCGCCCGGGACGGACCAGAATCTATCCCTCGTCCCGTAGCAGAATTGGGACCACTAGGTAAGTACAAAACCATTAAACATATATATATTGAAAAGCAACTTCATAGTATAAAGTCATCTATCATCCATACTATAAAGAGGTGTTCTAAACATGTTCTAAGTATCATATTGTCATCCATCAGATATTCTATAAGAACACGGGTTACAGGAAAAATAGTTATAATTCAAACTAGCCTTCATAAGCATGTTATCTCATAAAACGTTTCATAAAACGTAATCATTAAATCATGCTTTCCATGTATGCATTTCTACTATCAAAACATGCATTTTTAGAATGGGTTTACTCACAAATACTTAGTCGCCGAAGAACCACCCAAACTAGCAGAGACAGAACGCCACAATAAATTGTCCTTAAGCACATAAAGGGTACAATTAATAAAACTATACTATAACAATTGAATTTTGGAAAACGGACATAAAAAATGGATTCAGGACGTCGAATTACCCTAAGATAGGTCTGGATTAGGTTTAGGTTAAAGGGTTTAGGTTTTGGGTCATTTGGGCCGCAAGGCCTGGCTTAATAGAAATGGGGCTTGGGTTAGGCTAGGTTAGGGGATTAGGTTTTGGGTTTGGGCCGACTACATAGCCCAATTGTTTGGGTTGGGTTTTTGAAAAGGGTTTAGAGGGTTTTGGGTTGAGGTGACCCGATTTCAGGCCAAGGATTTGGCCGGTTTTTGGCACACTTTCAAACGCTCATAACTTCTTTGTTACTCAACCAAATCAAGTGATTCAAACATGAAAGTTGTAGTTCTCGACGAGATGAAGAGATTGATACCCTGCACACGGACAACTCGCCTTGGTTTGGCCGGAAATTGGATCGAAATTCGTCGGACTCGTCGGAAAACTAGGTTTTTGGCCGAAGGTTTGGGCAATTTTCAAAGCTTCGTAACTTCTTCGTTTCTTAACCAAATTGAGTGATTCAAAAGCCAAAATGTAGTTAGGAATGTGGAGAAGAGATTCATACCAAGGGGGACCAAGTGGTGGCCGGAAATATGGCCAAACGACCACGGCCTGGAAATTTCCAGATTTGCACGGTGACTTTCCTTGAGTTTTTCCGAGTTCCTACACCACCAAAACCACCCAAAAACTTACTAACCGTGAACATAGACATGATCTACAATGATAGGGACCAATTTCGAGGCTTACCTTCGTCGGGAAATCAAGAAATACGTCGGGGAAGACGATGAACAGTGACAACGTCACTGTTGGGGTACACGGATTCTAGCCACGGGTTCACGAGGTCCTTGCGTCACTTTGGAGGGTTGTTAATGTTGTTAAGCTCGGGGATGAGGAAGAGGATGGGTTGCAGAGGAGAGAGAGCCATCGGGGGTATGGAACGGGAAGAAAGAGAGGGAGAGAAAGTGATGGGAAGAGAGAGAGAGAACTATGTGTGTGTGTGTGTGTGTATGTTAGAAATCAGAAAAAGAAGGAAAAGAGGAAGGGAACCGGGGACAAAACAGGGGGTGGCCCCTTGGGCTCACCAATTAAGACTCAAAAACTAATTTTAAAAGAAAATTAGCCCAAGATGAAATTTTATGAAAATACCCTCTTCGTTCCGATAAAATGGAGACGAGTTGTTACATGGGTCCACGAGTCCCATTACTTTTTTTTTTTTCCGGTTTTGGGCATACTGCAGTGTCTTTTTTCCTTCTCATCTTCACATCATCTCCATTTTAGAAACGGGCCGGTTCGGGGCTCCGTAATTCTAAAGATTTGGATCCGGCCTCGCCCCGTAAATACCACCACCCCATCCGGACCCATTGGTTCTTAACCCGTTTGTCCACCCCTAATTCTATATATAAAATAAGATACGTTTTCCTAGCATAGCTGACAAGCGCTGGTACTTTTCATGTGGCCGTGCACGGGTTCGACTGCCAACTTTCTTATATTTGTTATTTTTGAAATTGTTTTTTTCAACCATGTTTCTTTCATATTGGCCTTTGGCCATGTGCGGAGTAACTAATTGGGGCCTTTTTGAGCTACACTGGTTTTCATTTTATTTATATTTTTAAATATTTATAGTTTAATTTCGTTCATTATAAAAGATAACTTTTGCTAATAAATTTGTAGTTAGGAATATCATAATAAATTAAAATTCTTAAAAGTCCAATATAATTTTTAAAAGGCCCCTATTTCTTATATGATATCATTTAATAGAATACATGTCATAACCATAATCGTTTATTCTTTTGGCCACCGTTTAAAAGTCATTTATTTTTCATTCCATTTGAAGACTATTTTGACACACCCCGACCCGGAATGTCCACTAAGACTCTGAATCGAGCTGTGCTGGCCGACACCTGGAAAGTGACGAAGCCAAAAAGTGATGATATGGAAGAATGCGAATAGATTTAAACCTAAAGGTGCCTAACTATCACAGTCCGCTGTAAGTGGGTATAGACCCATTTCACACGCGTTGTCAGAGCATAAGTAAAGTAGAGTAGTGTGGGTAAAGATCATACCCTCAGAAGTAGCCACTTGAACTGAGATATGCCACGAGTCCTTGTCAATAAAGAAACTATGCTACAACAACCTGGAGGGGCGCAAAACAAAAAGCGCGAGTGGGCAAAAACAAAGTTTTACAAAATCACTTTGATATAAAAGTTATAACCCCTCTCTGTAAAAATATATATACTTCCCAGAAAAATGTATACGTACTCATACTGAAAACCAACATTCAAATATTGCCATGTCCGAATAAACCATATCTAATATCAAAGCATGCAACAAATATCATCAAAGTCAATCAGGTGATATCTCAATGCATAACATGCCGGCAATGCATATAAGTTAGCCGGAATCACCTATCGTGACCTGTACGGTTGAATCTATGGCTCCTCAAATAAATCCTCAATCCAAACTCTCAATCAATAACCTGCACCCATGTTGAAACGACCTATAGTGGTCTGTACGACAAGCTGGGTATATAAAAACGCTCTATGCTACGGTCAAGTGAAGGCTGGTGACGAATCGCGGGTTACCTACAAGTCGGAACCATCTATAGTGGTCTGTATGATAGGCTGGCACTTGCCTTGGATCCAAGGTGAGCGTACGGTGTGGGAGGTGAACGATCACGTGAAAGCTAAGCCCTACTCTGGCAGAGCATAAACCCCGATGTGCAGGTAAATGAGCCATATTGACACGTCCCAATCTCGATATTCCCCGTATACCAGGATAAGCACATGCTGGCCGACACCCGAAGGTGACGAAAGCAATTTATTGAATGCAAAAGCTGAAAACAGGGGATAGATAAGACTTATAAATATAAAAGAATAAAGAATATGCATTAAAAGAACGAGTTTAGAGCACACATTTAATCTAGAACACTAAAAGAATTAATATAAAACTGAATGAATAAAAGAATGGGTCCTACACTGAGAGGACTCGAAGATGCCGATGCGGAAGTGCCTTGACTCTGGGATTGTATGCCTTGATTCTAAGTCCTGAAGGGGGCGCAAAACAAACATGAGTGGACCAATTTGATATATATATATATATATATATATATATATATATAGTAAAACAGTTATCAACGTACTAACCCCCAGGTTTTATGAAAACACATATATATATCATGATAAACATAGGTTTTCCAAAACCTAGCATGCCGTGCACTATCTCAAATCATAACTCATATATAATAATCTCTAGTGAATGTCCAATATAACCCCCAGGCCCTATGCCAGCTCCCCGTCTCTGACAGACAGTCAGAGGAAAATACACTACAAGCCCCTTGCCGGCTCCCCGTCCCTGGTCTTAAATACCAGAGGAAACACCCTACAGGCCTTATGCCAACACCAAACCGTCTCCCGGGATGGACCGGAATCTATCCCTTCATCCCGTAGCGGAAGCAGGACCACTAGGTAAGTACAAAACCATTGAACATATATATTGAAAAACAACTTCATAGTATAAAGTCATCCATCATCTATACTATAAAGAGGTGTTCGAAACATGTTCTAAATATCATATCATCATCCATCAGATATTCTATAAGAACACGGGTTATAAGAAAAATAGTAGTAATTCAAACTAGCCTCAGTAAGCATGTTATCTCAAAACATTTCATAGAACATAATCATTAAATCATGCTTTTCATGTGTGCATTTCTACTATCAAAACATGCATTTTTGAAGGGGTCCACTCACCGTACACTGTTGGTGCAACGCCGTATCAAACAGGAATAACGGAATCGCCGCTACTAATTGCACCTAATCACATAAATGGTACATTTAGTCAAACTCTGCTCAAACGAATTAATTAAGGGAAACGGATATCGGAAACGGGTTCAGGACGTTGAAATTAGCTTAGGAGAAGTCTCCCCGAAAACCTGAAAAGTCAACTCTAAAAGTCAATGGTCAACGTTGACCAGTCAAAGTCAACGGTCAACGGTCAACGTTGACCAGTTAAAGTCAGGCCGGGTCAATGGGTCAAATAGTCAAATGGGTCACGGGCTTGGGTTTTGGCTTTGGGCTTGGGTCCTTGATGGTTTGGGTTTTAGAGGAAAATGGCTTAGGGTTTTTAGGGTTTGGGCCTGAAGCCCCCAATAGAAACCGGCCCAAGGGCCCTTAAACTTAAAACAATTAAAAATAAAACAAAATAAATAAGAAAATAGAAATGGGTTTGGGTTGGGCTCGGCAGGAAAGGCCTAAAGGCCTTGGGTTTGGTGGGTCGCCGGATCCAATGGGAGAGAAAGCTGAAATTCGGCCGGAAAACTACACAAACTTTAAATGGCCACAACTTTGTCAATACTCGACGAAATCAAGTGATTCAAAAACGAAAGTTGTAGTTCTCAAAGAGACGAAGAGAATGGTACCTTGCACAACGTCTAACTCTCTTTGGTTTGGCTGAAAAACACCTTGAAAGCCACTGAGGTCGCCGAAAATTGGGTAAGATTCAAATGGATATAACTTCTTCAATACTCTGTAAAATTGGGTGAAACAAAAAGGAAAGTTGTAGTAATCGGCAAGACGAAGAGATTGATACCTTGCATGCCAGCCAACTCGCCGTGGTTTGGCCGGAAATTTCCTCGAAAGTCATCGGTCTCGCCAGTAAAACCGGGAAACAAACCTCCGAGTTGTTTCTCACTACAAACCTTCACCAAAGCACCCAAAATGAGTTCTAACAAGAGTTTGATCGATCAATAGGAAGATTAGAGAGAGTCATGAAGCTTACCAAGGTCAAAAATTCAAGAAACTCGCCGGAGTTCGATGAGAAAGGAAGAGAACAGTGGTCTCTGCCACTATGGTGCACCACGGACCTGTCCTGGGTTTGAGTTCTTGCTTGGGAGGGTCCTAGGGTGTGCATGTGTAACTGAGTGTCGGTGTGGGGGTGCATCGGAGATGAACGAAGAGAGTTGAGAGAGATAGCTGAGAGTTGTGATAAGGGAGAGTGAGGGAGAAGAGAGAAGAAATAGACTTTTCAGAAAAAAAATAAAAGGAAAGGGAAAGAGAACCGGGGGACAAAACAGGGGGTGGAACCCTTGGGCTCACCGATTAAGACCCAAAAACCAATTTTAAAAGAAGAAAATCTAGCTCAAGGTGAAATTTCATGAAAATACTCCATTTGTTCCGATAAAATCCGGACGGGTTGTTACACATATACTAATCTCACCAATATCACCATAATGATCATAACAAAAATACGTACTCACCTGACTTACTTGGCGTTCGCAGTAATACAACATATAATCGCATAAACATAGTAATAAATATATATATGGCATTCGACATGGCATTCAATTTCATAAAACCATTCAAAACGTATTTCTGGGAATCAGCCAAGTATATATATATATATTGAAAACAAAAGCCCACTCACCTGGAGTCCACGCTATAACTCCCTAGAACAAGTCCCGAGGCGTCCTGAACGATCGGCGCCTAGAACAATTATTAAATCACATCTCAGAATACTTGTCGATAGAACACGTAACTCACATAAAACACATCCTCAAGGGCATTCAAGAGTGATTCAAGACTCATTGAACATAAGTCAACCATCGATCAAAGATCGACGGTAGAGTCCACAATCCTACATAACTCAATCCGGAAGATCCGCATATCAGATTTCCCATCCGTAATGTTTCATGATTCACATTATGCTTATAAAACAACATACTAAAGTTTCGTTATGATCCAACGGTTGGATCTCCGCCAATTTCCAAAACTGAGTGGCGATTAACCTTTTATTTTATGAACTTACAAATCCAATTCGGGAAGATCCATACGTCAGATTCCTGATCCGTAAGTTTCTACATTCTCCAAATATTAAGTACTACAACATATCAAAGTTTGGTGACGATCTAACGGTTGGATCGCCAATTTATGTTTTCACCTAACGACATATCGTAAGGAATTTAGGCCCAAACAATCAGTCTACGTTACACAATCACTAAAACTGAACTCAAGGCATTCAATATAGGCTAAAGATAGCATTGGCGGCCCTTAGGCTACGCGCCACCCCGGCTCGCCGGAAAATTCAACTTTCTCCAAAAATTCTCAAAATTTGTAGAATTGAAGATCTCATAGAGTAGAACAACTTTCATACCTGTGACTAAGGCCAATTTGGCCGGGAAAAGCCTCAATTTAACACGAAGATGCCGGAACCCTATAATTTGGGTGTCATCAATTCGGCTCCATAGCAACTCCTACGCCCCCGAACTTGTTTGGGCATTGTTCCTGAGCTTCAGATGAGTATTTTGGTGGTGGTAATTTAAGGGTTTTGTTCCAGAATTTGAGGGATAGCCACCACGAACCCTTAGCCCTGCCGTTGGCCATTTGATGAATTTACACCCAAATTCCTTCAAATCTTAGGTGGATATGGAAAAGGGAAGACTAAGGAGTAGTTTCTAGGTAGTGGTTTACTTTGATTTGCCGAAAATATAACCGAATTTGGCCATGGTTCTCATCGGGTCGCGCGGGTCAAGGGATGACCTGTTTTCCCCCTCCTTTTCTCATTTCCTCATTTCCCTCATTTCTTCTTTCTGATTTGGCAGTTTCTTCCTCTCCCCTCTCCTAATTCGTCCATCTCCCTCATGTGCTCTCTTCCTCCCCTCTCATTCGCTACCAACAGGCAGCTTTCTTCCTTCTTCCCTCATTTCCTTCTTTTCTTTTCTTTCTTTTCCTTTCATCTCCACCATCCATCCTTTTTATCTTTAAATCTGGGCCATCCATGTCACATCCCGGCCCGGGGTGCATCACTTCCCGGGCCCGTTCCACCACCGTAGTACGATATTGTCCGCTTTGGGCCCCGACCACGCCCTCACGGTTTTGTTTCTGGGAACTCACACGAGAACTTCCCAGTGGGTCACCCATCATGGGAGTGCTCTCGCGCACTACTCGCTTAACTTCGGAGTTCCGATGGAACCCGAAGCCAGTGAGCTCCCAAAAGGCCTTGTGCTAGGTAGGGATGGGAATATACATTTAAGGATCACTCCCCTAGGCGATGTGGGATGTCACAATCCACCCCCCTTAGGGGCCCGACGTCCTCGTCGGCACACACGCGACCAGGGTTAGGCTCTGATACCAATTGTCATGCCCCGAGGGCATCGGGGTCGGGGCGTGTCAATCCACATCTCACGCCAGATTTCATCCAAAAATCTGGAGCTTTCTTAAATTAATTAAATTACCAGGAAGTCCCCAACTTTAAACGTTAATATCTTTTTTGATATAGCTCCAAATCACAAACCGCTTGCGCCCACACGTCCGTAGCGACGAGTACTATGAGAATATGCCAAGAAGCAAGTCTTACGCATCATGACAAGCAATCAACACAAATCAAGGCATATGCTTCAAAGGGCCTTTTCGAAATTCCACGTAATAAAATTATAAAAAAAATCATAATTTTTCGGGACGGGCTGTCACAATCTTCCCCCCTTAAAAAAATTTTGTCCCCGAAATTTAAAATAATTTGCTAAAAGTAAAATACTCGAAAATAAGAAGAGTATCTCTATATAAATACTTACACAAGGAAGAAATTAAGTTAGAGCAGCTGCATAAAAGAGTATGCCATTCCGTCGCGATCGGATTGCAATTATTCCTCTTTTATGCCTCCAAGCTCATACCTTATTCCTTCCTCGGCAATATAGTGATATAATAACCGCCCAATCCGCAAACAAGAACACCAATTACTACGTAATGGCATAAGAAAAGTTTACGGATATCGAAAACAGCTATCAATATAGAAACCTTCAGTTCAAATACTTGCATCAAGTTTAAAACCAAGAATGGAAATAACTCCAATAAATAGAATAGTCTCATAGAAAATGCTTGCACGAAAAATCAAAAATCAAAATGAAAATGGTCCTTGCCAAACATTTTTCGTGACACGAACTTCGAGGATAAGTCTGAATTATATCTAATTAGTAACTACTACTAAAGATGAGTCGTCTTGCCTACTAGCTTAGAGAACCCAACAATTAAGCTATCAGTATTACCGTTTGTGGCCTATAATGTCGATAGTTCGTCGTTGTCTCAATAAGTTAGTAAGAATCTTCTTGCTCATCGAATACGAATATGTCCAGATCATCCGATTCGTGCCTCGATCGCAACGCCATAAAATCTTCAAGCGCATTAATCTAGCTGTTAGGAGTACTTTGATATCCATGTACTCCCCAAATCATCAAGTCCTAAAATGACGTCCTGAAAAGATACGTGTAGAAGAATATATATCATCAAATATTTCCTTCGCAACTATTCACTAGCATGGTCACCAAATCAAGAATATAACCTCTGAAATCCAAAATTTGAGAATCCAAATATTTATCGACAACATTCGAACGACAATTATAATCTCAGTCTTATCTGTAAGATGATGCCCAAAATTACCAAGCTTTATACCTTCACCAATATTATGCTGAAATCCATTCAATTCTCAATACCACATGAAATTCATTTTTGGTAAGTCCAATAAACTCACGAGGAGACTGTACTCCAACATTTCTTGTAAGCATCTATATAAAACTGGTGCACGCCTCCGCCAAGTCAATGTATCGTGAATTACTCATTGATTGAGCGAGAAACCATGCCATGAAGACTAAAGCACACTTAAGAAACCGACAACCAAAACAAGATCATCAACTTCAAAGTTTAAGATATCCAAACTGATTGGTTGTCATTACCCTACCAAAAACAACTTCCAGAATGCTCAATCACCAACGATAGTGATCTATTCCACAGAGTGATTGACAGGTGATTGAGGAATTAACGATCGCAACTAGGTTTCAATATCCAAGCAATTCTTCCCAAATAGCTATCTGTCTTTGGAAATAACGCGAGCTGCAATAGGGTAGACATGCACCAAAGTTGACCAAAATATATTCTTAGCACAAGGAATGAATATAAGGTCATGATCAGAAAGGATGCTGACCAAAATACAAGATAACCGATAAATTCAAGAATAGGTAAATTTAACCAATGGTCTAACTGAATCTCGCTCATGATCAATGGAAGAATGAGTTGATTGTCAAATCGATCCATAAACATCAAGACATCATCATAACTCCACATATACCAAAATACCTTTCACCAGAAGCTTATAGTAATTATCCTGTTTGCATCTGGATATGGTAAGTGATTATAACCATTCAACTATTCCTTGATGATTCAAAGTAATGTCACAGTGATACTCAAAGAGGTCAACTATAATGGAATAAGGAAAACCAAAAATATTTAGGGTAGAAACCATTTGTACTACGATGCTCAGTAGTTACGTTTGCATAACTGGGATAATACCCGATAGTGCAATCATAGGTGTCAATTTAATCATTCTAATGCTGCTGCCATAAACTTACTCTATCCAAAGTTTGATCACATATAAGATGGTTCATTTTTAATGGTTCCACTGCTGGGAACCATAAGTGTTACCCCATCACGATGCATCCACACAACCAACCTCTGAGGGAAGCTGAGGGAAACATCACAATAGATTCCGAAATTCTCGATGCTATCTAAGGATGTAAAATCGTATTTGAAGGAAAGGGCAACACTTAAGCTGCCAGAAATCTTTATTCACCACTCACTTCCCACACTAAACCAACTTTTTCGGTCAACAGTGAAGAAAAACACTATAGTCGAAAGATCACCATCAATAGTCGATAACCTTAATAAGACCAAGAATATCTTAAATCTCACAACCCTTTGTGAGGATTTCGACCTTCATCCTCAAACTCTTATTGGAATGAGAAAAGAATACCGTCTGTGGAGATCACCCCTACCAAGATAAGTACCAATCTAAATAAAACTGGTGTCTGAGGAAAACAGCTCCAACTATCACTTAAAAAAGTGACTAAATTCGAGGCAAAATCCCAGAGTTCGAAATTCTCTAAATATGAGACTTGGTTGAATAAATTCCTTAATCGATAAACTTTAGAATGTAACGTCTGAACGAAGCCTCGTTCGTACTCACGCACTACCTTCTCGAGCATCATCATCAATATCATAAGATTCCTACTCCACAATCCCGATCATCCAAATACCTGATTACAATGCCCTTCTGTAAATCACATACTACCTAGCATTCATAATCTTTTGGAAAGACTTCCCGAAGCTTGGAAATGAAATGTGTAACACGGTGAAATATAATTATATCCAGCTAGTAATCTGTTTTGATTTCTGCTTACTTGAACTAGTATAAGAGTCCAAAAATAGCTCTCTCATAATGCCATCATCCTCTGGAACAACCAATAAGAAACTGTGGTTGCCCAGGAAGTTAAACTGTATATCCTTAAACATTCTTCTGCTCTAACCAAAGGCAGGCTCGCCTAAACTGAGAATTTCCTTCAATCTAATGCGATGTAAAACAGCACACAAATTAAACCCTCTTTTGACAATTGTAGTATATGTATAAGTAGGGATCGTTCTGGATCGGGGATTAGGATGGATTGCTAATCTAAACTAAATTGACTTTAAAACACAAAAACACAAAAACACAAAAACACAAAAAGAAACTTAAAAACACTTAACTAGACTCTATAGACTCAATACAAACTGAAAAGACTCAAAACTAACTAGAAAGACTCAAAACCGCACAAAACAATGAAATAGACTCAAAACTGACTCTAGGGAGTTATTTGGACGAAAATTAACTTGAACTTGACTCAAAACACTTAAAAACACAGATTGGACGGATTCTAACCTAATTAACACAACAAAGAAAAGGGGGATTGGGTTTTGGACGAAAATAAAGTAAAACAAAACAGAAACTAGAACTAGACAGATTTGGACGAATTTGGTGAATTGGATGGATGATGGGCTAGCTAGAAGGTTTTTCTCCACACATGACACACTTGCATACAAATCAATTTTCAGTTGTTCTTTCAATAAACCATGAACCTCAACACCCCAGATTAATTAGGTACGCTTAAATTAACCCTCAGATTTTCCTTATGTCATTGAATTGGACAGAAGTAGCGCATCGCAATCAAATTATTCTTCAAAAGTTCCCTACATGAAAGCGCATAATAGAGATACAATCAAAGATCATTAAACTCTATGAAAATCATAAGCATTGACAAGGCATTCGTAACTATAAAAGCGCATGATACTCCTGCCAGGAATTTACTTAACATGATCGTGACCAGCGACCTTCACTACTTGTGAATATAAGTTCATAACGATTAGGTGAAACTCCCTTATATTCTAGCATCAAATTCATGCATGCAAACTAAGTATACATCCTTAATCAACATACAAGAATAAGTTTTGAATAAAATAGTTAAGTAAATTGCATTCAGAATTTATGAAATCACAACTGAAGGTAATCAATTCAAATTGCAAATATATTCATGGCTTTGAAATTCCCCCTAGCCAAAAGGGTTTAGCTCCTCATGTTCACAGCAAAACAAAGAGAAATTAAATTAAACATTGAAAACAAAGATAGATTACACCTAGAAATGTTCCAGCAATCCAACGTCTTGAATGCAAGCACGTCCAAAGGTCTTCCTTCTTCTCTTTGCTGCGGCACAAGGTGTTGGAGATGGTTTGAAGGGTTGTTTATGGTGGTGAATGGATATAGGTGAGTTATGGTGAAGCGTGGATGGTGGATTTTCGGCAGAAATTGTGTAGAGAGATTTAAATGGTGCAACAAGCTTTATTTAAAGGGCTAGGGTACTCATAAAATAATAGGAAAGGTTCAATACTTAGCTATTTTGGTTCCACAATTTAATAGGTAAGAAAGAATCAGAAAATCAAAGAGAATAAGAATGTGAAATTCAGCAGAATATGTAGGAGAGAAAAGGAATGTGTTTTATGACAGAAAATAGGCAAGAAAACCTTTCCCTTGTGCATCAAGGATTGAAACAAAAGGGGAATGTGTTAGGCACGGTTTTGGGCTTCTAGAATGAGTAATTAGGCAACCTACATGTTTTGGAAACCCCAAAAATGGAAACTTGCACAAATGGAAACCTTCACAAATAGAAACTTCCAACTTTTGAAACCTTGGCTTCCAATTTTGAACTCTTCATTCTTCAATTGATCCTAAGCTCATTTGATCTTCAATTTCGTCCATCCACTTAGCTCCAAGCATGTGCAATCCATTTGGTGCCCAAAACTGCTCCAAAATGCACTTTCTTGCATACTTTGCACATTAGACCTACAAACACACGAAAATAGCTTAAAATACTAAAATAACTAAGAACTAACAACCTAAATGCAAGGAAATACGCTAACTAAGTGATGTAAATATGCTCCTATCACAATCATATCAAGTGGAGCCTCGACTTTAATTCCTTTTATATCTCCACATTTGATTGGATCATGAACACAGACTTTTATATCACAAAGTGAGATAAATTGATAACAACTCACCTTTCTATCTTAGCTAATCCACTGATGCTTTGTCGTCAAAATTTTAGCGCCCACTTAAGGAAAGAAAAACATCGCTAATACTTTAAGCTTTAGGGCTGGAAGAATACAACTTCCCACTTAAGCAAAGTTACCACCAATTGACACACCACATGAGCATAGCATAGGTTCAACACCATGATTATTGATTCTCACATTCTCAACATATACAAAATATTTCGCACTAAGGGTGTACAATATTACTTCCCAAGTCCAATCATACACCGAAAGTGATCTTCCCAAAGTGCTTTTTCGTTAAATACTACCACTTTAGCACCATCGTCACACGAGACTATCCTAGAGTCTTAACAAGGTAGACTTCGCAAGAATTCCAATAGGTGATAGCCTAACCGATACTGACAAGGAATCAAACTACTCTGAGATTCCAATCTCAACGTTTAATACTGATGGCTAGAGGATAAGTATTGAATTGATTGGTAAAGCATCTGATAACATCCAATAATATGTTAACCCAGATTTAGGCCATCCAATTGCCTCTGCATCGATCCTTAAAAGGGAAATTCTTCACTTTAATTCTAAGGACATTCGCCAAGTGCTCTTCTAAAACATCAACAACTCGACCAAATTAAAGCTAACATATTTTCTCGTAATCGACAAGGTGGCAAAATCCAAATATTAGACACGAAAACCAAGAATGCTCACATCACGCGTGTGATGAACGCAATACTGCCCAACTTATGCCCTGATACCAAACTGACACACCTCGACCCGAAATGTCCACTAAGACTCCGAATCGAGCTGTGCTTGCCGACACCTGGAAGGTGAAGAAGCCAAAAAGTGATGATATGGAAGAATGCAAATAGATTTAAACCTAAAGGTGCCTAACTATCAAAGTGCGCTGTCAGTGGGTATGAACCCATTTCACACGCGTTGTCAAAGCATAAGTAAAGTACAGTAGTGTGGGTAAAGATCATACCTTAAGAAGTAGCCACCTGAACTGAGATATGCCACGAGTCCTTGTCGATAAAGAAACTATGCTACAAGAACCTGGAGGGGCGCAAAACAAAAAATGTGAGTGGGCAAAAACAAAGTTTTACAAAATCACTTCGATATAAAAGTTATAACCCCTCTCTGTAAAAATATATATACTTCCCAGAAAAATATATACGTACTCATACTGAAAACCAACATTCAAATATTGCCATGTCCGAATAAACCATATCCAATATCAAAGCATGCAACAAATACCATTAAAGTCAATCAGGTGATATCTCAATGCATAACATGCCGGCAATGCATATAAATCAGCCGAAGTCACATATCGTGACCTATACGGCTGAATCTATGGCTCCTCAAATAAATCTTCAATCCAAACTCTCAATCAATAACCTGCACCCATGTCGGAACCACCTATAGTGGTCTGTACGACAAGCTGGGTATATAAAAACGCTCTGTGCTACGGTCATGTGAAAGCTATAGTGGTCTGGCACCTGCCTTGGATCCAAGGTGAGCGTACAGCGCGGGATGTGAACGATCACGTGAAAGCTATGACCTACTCTGGCGGAGCACAAACCTCGATGTGCAGGTAAATGAGCCATATGCTAATCTCACCAATATCACCATAATCATCATATAAAAAATACATACTCACCTGACTTACATGGCGTCCGCAGTGCCACCACATATAATCGCATAAACATAACAATAAATATATATATGGCATTCGACATGGCATTCAATTTCATAAAATCATTCAAAACGTATTCCTGGGAATCAGCCAAGTGTGTGTGTATATATATATACATATATACTGAAAACAAAAGCCCATTCACCTGGAGTCCACGCTATAACTCCCTAGAACGAGTACCGAGGCGTCCCAAACGATCGGCGCCTAGAACAATTATTAAATCACATCTCAGAATACTTGTCGATAGAACACGTAACTCACATAAAACACATCCTCAAGGGCATTCAAGAGTGATTCAAGACTCATTGACCATAAGTCAACCATCGATCAAAGATCGACGGTAGGGTCCACAACCCTACATAACTCAATCCGGAAGATCCGCATATCAGATTTCCCATCTGTAACTTCTCATGATTCACATTATGCTTATAGAACAACATACTAAAGTTTCGTTATGATCCAACGGTTGGATCTCCGCCAATTTCCAAAACCGAGTGGCGATTAACCTTTTATTTTATGAACTTACAAATCCAATTCGGGAAGATCCATACGTCAGATTCCCGATCCGTAAGTTTCTACATTCTTCAAATATTAAGAACAACTTTCATACCTGTGACTAAGGCCAATTTGGCCGGGAAAAGCCTCAATTCAACATGAACGCCCCGGAACCCTCAATTCGGCTCCATAGCAACTCCGACGCCCCCAAACTTGTTTGGGCTTTGTTCCTGAGCTTTAGAGGAGTATTTTGGCGGTGGTAATTTGAGGGTTTTGTTCCAGAATTTGAGGGATAGCCACCACGAACCCTTAGCCCCGCCGTCGGCCCTTTGATAAATTTACACCCAAATTCCTTCAAATCTTAGGTGGATATGAAAGAGGGAAGACTAGGGAGTAGTTTCTAGGTAATGGTTTACTTTTATTTGCCGGAAATATAACCGAATTTGGCCATGTTTCTCATCGGGTCGCGCGGGTCAGGGGATGACCCATTTCCCCCCTCTTTTTCTCCTTTCCTCCTTTTCCTCCTTTCTTCTTTCTGATTCAGCAGTTTCTTCCTCTCCCTTCTCCTAATTCGTCCATCTCCCTCATGTGCTATCTTCCTCCCCTCTCCTTCGCTACCAACACGCAGCTTTCTTTTTTCTTCCCTCATTTCCTTCTTTTCTTTTCTTTCCATTCCTTTCATCTCCACCATCCATCCTTTTTATCTTTAAATCTGGGCCATCCACATCTCACGCCAAATTTCATCCAAAAATCTGGAGCTTTCTTAAATTAATTAAATTATCAGGAAGTCTCCAACTTTAAACATTAATATCTTCTTCAATATAGCTCCAAATCACGAACCGCTTGCTCCCATGCGTCCATAGCGACGAGTACTACGAGAATATGCCAAGAAGCAAGTCTTACGCATCATGACAAGTGAAAAACACAAATCAAGGCATATGCTTCAAAGGGCCTTTTCAAAATTCCACGTAATAAAATTATAAAAAAATCATAATTTTTCGGGACGGGCTGTCACAATTTAGTAATCCATATCAAAAAGAAAATTATAGTACAACTACACCTACTGTTAGATTAATTTGGTTTAATTGTTTAAGACATGAATTTTGAAATTTTAACTAACCTGACGACAATCAACGGGAGAGGGGGAAAGTATCATCCTCACTTTAAGGCGTGAGGAAAAATTCAATAAAAAATGGTTCATTATAAGATGCTACTAAAATCATAACTAGTGATTAGTTTAGCACATAAATTTTTCTCGAAATAAACTCTAGATGATAATAAGAGCATGAATGGTTCTGATCATGGTATTTGCATTTATATGGTGATATGATAGGTACATAGCCATCACACCATACTTTTGTATTTAAAAAGTAAGGAGATTCGAACAAAAAATATAGAGAACACATATAGGTACATGACCACCACATTATGCTTCATTTTTCTTTGTTGTTTTTTTTATTTTTTTTTATTTTTTGGCATTATATCTATTTATATACAATAAAAAAAATATAAAAAGAAATATAGCAACCAAAACTTTAAATTATGTAAGGGCCTCCGTTTGAGTCTCACTCAAGACCTCCAAAATTTCAGGACCAACCCTGAAGAAGAGTATGTGAAAGGTACAAAGATGTGTGTGGATAGCGTCACCCTAAAGAATAAGGTATCATTACCATTTGATTTGAACGATAAATTGTAAAGTAATACTAGGTAGACTAAAATTGCAAATTAAATGATGCGTTAGGAGTAAGAAATAAGTATGTTAATCAACACTTAAATAATAATCCAATTATTAACTTCCACATCATTTAGTTTACAAAAATTAGCCTACACATTTAGTAATTCCCTAGCATTACCCTAAGTTGTAATACAATAAGGTCCAACTATAATAAACTAAAATTGATTAACGTGTTTATTTTCTGTTAGTGACACATCACATTGTTTATAAATTTAGTCAAAGAAGTCGATCTACGTAACATTACTCATACATTTCACTTACAAATAAAGAAGAATACCACTAGGCCCAAAAAAAATACACTTATCGACTTGCATCAAGTCTCTTGTCTCTTCGTTACGCAGTTGCATGCATAAAAATTTCATTTGGAGAACGAGAAGTGATGAAGTCAAAATCCATATGATCCATACCAATGTCCCAAAAGTCGTCAATTGGATAGCCAAACTCATAAGAGGATCCAGAAATATCACTTCCACGCAACGGTGATGCGAACACAATTTAAACGCAGTATGGTCATCTAAACTAGGAAAAATCATCTCATTTGCAACATTTACGTTATCTCTAACGTTGTTGTTTGCATTTATCATCATTGCTTGATGATATTCCATAACTACGGCCATACCAACATTGTTTTTCTCATTCACCGTAGTTTGATGATCTTCTTCGACTGGAGCCACTGCCACATCAACGTTGTTGTTCTCGTGCACAGTTGTTTGATGATCCTCTTCGGTTTGGACACCTTCTTGATTGTTGGTGCGAGGATTTGCATCCATAATGCACTCTGTTGTTTGATGATTATACTCTAAAACTCGCGGTACAACAAACAAGTCGACCCCAAAATCGTGCAAAGGATCATAAGGTAATCTTAGGGGAAACCGATTGTGCGTTGTTGGATAAGTTAAATGTCGCACAGCATCCCTTCTAGCTCGGAGAGTCCAACGTCGCAAAGCATCCATGTCGTCCAATTGTAAGTGGAGCCATACTCCTCCATCCTTTACTTCTAGGATATGGTAATGGAATTCTGCTTCTCTCTAAGAAATATTCAAAACAAGAACATTAATATTATTCTTAGAAAAAGGCATAAATAACATGCCAAAAGTGAAAACCTCCAACAAGTAAAAGGATAAATGTAGAAATCAATATATAGATTTTGTTAAAAAAAAAAATATATATATATATATATATAGTAAACCTTTCATAAGAAGGATCTCCATTTTTCTATAAAAATGAGGACATCCTCTTAATCGTTGGATTTGATTTTAATGAAATTATGTGGTTGAGATTGTGTGGTCTGTGTTTTAATCTCAATCATACAATTTCATTAAAGTCAATCCAAAGATCAAGAGGGATCCCCATTTTTTCTCCTCTTGGTAATGGTCTTGTATATATATATTGTGTGTGTGTGTCTATATATATATATATATATATAATATAGCATTTCGATTTTAGAAAAATTAAAACAACGACATTTAAATTGACTAAATAGAAAAACAATTACGGTATCAAAGCTCCTTACTCAAAGTTTGAAAAGAAATCGACAGCAGTTTATTTTTTTAGCCCCTTACTATATTATATAATACGTCATTGTTTAAATTTTTTTTGCAGAAGGCATTAATGTTTAGTGAAAAAAAAATGTGAAAGAGGACGAGAAGTTTTATCTAAAAAAAATTCTTTGAGAAAAACCAACAAATTAATATGTATTAGAAGAAACCTACTCGACCTTACCTGACGTGGAGACAGTGGAGGATCAATCAAGACAGGCGATTCGTGAGAAGCTGGTTGTTGAACCAGCTGGTCATCCTCAGGGTTCATTTGGTACTGCTTTCGTCTACGCATACGCCCGCCATTTCTACTTCTTTTGGTCGAATTAACGTTAGCTGCAGCTCTAAACTTGTTCTTGAAAACATCGAACATTTTTTGTTCTTAATTAATTTTCGGAAAAAATATATGAACTTGCAACGCTCCCCATGCAAACTGTTTTCTCTCGAAAACTCTCACTCTCTCTCCCGCTCTGAGTTGTGTGGTCATATGAAAGGGCAAGACCTGCTTTTAAAAAGATGGGGGAAGGTCTGAGCTGGAGATTAGTGTACGTCTAAGGGGTCTCACTGATTGACAGCTGCAACCACACCGCCTATTTGATTGACACGGTTTACTCAGATAAGTAACGTCAATTGATGTGGATCTTGACTAGGTTCATGGAACCTAGATCTTTGAACTAGCAATAGCTTAAAGAAGACAATTTTTTCCATAGTTCGGGTCTTCGTGGGGCTTCGCCCCAAATGGGTCGTGCATGAAGAATAGGAAAATGGAGAATGTGAACGGGTTTGGGAGATAAGATTTTATGCTTTTTAAGAGATTGATTCTTGTATGCTTTAAGAATAATTAATCATAAAATAAATTATTCAAGTCTTTAATAAATATTATTTTTTAAAATGATGTGAGTATGAATAACAATGGAAAGAAATTTACTGGAAAACAATATAGTTGTGTGTGTAATGATAAAAATAGATATAGTAGTGGGTGGTGGCGACAACAACAGTGGCAACTATGGTTGTTGAAGTGATAGGTGATAGTTGTCACTTATTTTTTTGTTTTTTCAACATAGGAATACATGTGTAAAAGTAAATAATGCCATTTGTACAAACCAATGAACGTAAATATTGCTTGAAAATATTCATTAACGGCCTAGCTCTAGTTTTAATGAAAGCATGATTTTAAAAGTAGGATATTTTTTTTACTAAATATTTATTTATTGCTTGATTTCAAAGTGAAGGTAGCTTTTCAGTGAAAAAATAGCAATACCAAATTGGTGTGCGACTTAATGTACAAGTAATTTTTACGTGTCACGTTAATTAATAAATTTATTTCATTGAATGTTAGTTGTATCTATAACTTGCCACATTAATACAACTGGGCCTACTCAAAGATCTAAATTGTTTATTTTATTTTTTATTTTTTGAAGAATCGATATTATCTACAATAAGGTAGAGAGGAATGAGCTTAGTCTCACAATGACCTAACAATAATGTTGTTCAAATTCGTCTTTGGCAAGAATCGAACCTAAGACCTCTTACTTACAAGTGAAGAGGAATACCACTAGACTATAGTACTAAATGGCAACCGTTTATTTTGTTAGATCTTAATTAAAAAACTATCCTTACAAAAAAGTTTTTAAATTGGAAATCATTTTGCAATTTAATTATTGTTGCGGACATTTCATTGTGTTTTCAGCAACACTATATTTGTCTATTTTTTCTCTGTCACAATTAAATATTGAAATGTTTTCCTATTTAGACAACTTATATAAGAACGATATTTGAATGAAGATTTAAAAATTGAATTTGGATAATGAGAAAGTATTGTGGCGCTAGACCAAATACATAATTAAAACCCATTAAGTTACTAACTGGTTAGCGTTTCAGCATTCCATTACACACATGTCTACATATAATTAAATGCAATGAGTTTCCTAATATATATTCTAGATGATGCTATGGATATTTGTCTATTTTTTCTCTGTCACAATTAAATATTGAAACGTTTTCCTATTTAGACAAATTATATAAGAACGATATTTGAATGAAGATTTAAAAACTGAATTTGGATAATGAGAAAGTATTGTGGCGCTAGACCAAATACGTAATTAAAACCCATTAAGCTACTAACTGGTTAGCGTTTCAGCATTCCATTACACACATGTATACATATAATTAAATGCAATATATTCTAGATGATGCTATGGGGAGAGAGAGAGAGAGAGAGAGAGAGAGAGAGAGAGAGAGAGAGAGAGAGAGAGAGAGAGAGAGAGAGAGAGAGTTGAAGATAGGGTATTGGCTGGAGGGATGAAAAAATCGTTTTGACAACTGGGAGGGAAAGAGTTGGAAGAAAATAAAGTGCAAAATAGGTTGTAGAGCCTAAAATAATACCAAAAATTCTAGAGATGACACGTCAACTTTTATTCAAGAAAGACAATATTGCCCTCAATAAATGGGCAGACTTCTCAGATGCTCCCACGGGCAGCTCACATCCCTGGAAGACTCAACAACTGAACACAACTACCCACAGCTCACTTGCCCTTGGCAAGGAATTAAAGATAAGGATTAATTACCCAAATCCTATCTTTAATACATTCCTAATTGAAGATTGACTCCAATCAAGTAAGTAATCATAATTTAAATAAATTAGGGATAATTACACCATTATCTCAAGATATTATTTCCTATTTAATATCTTGGGAATAATTAGATAATATTTCTCCATTAAACCCCATATGGCCGGTTCTGGACCTATAAATACCCGATATTCTACCAAAATTTGAGAGCTTTTGCAACCCTAAAAAAAGCCCTAAACACTTTACTCTCTCAGAGAAACTAACTTAGGCATCGGAGATCCGTTGACCTAACCCCCCCACCTTGTGGGCGCATGAGGCTTAGGTCTTTGATCAAAGGTGTTGATTGTTTTGTAGGTGCATTTTCAACAAGACTGAAGACAGCGGAAATCTGCATCGACAAATTGGTGCTTTCATTGAAAACTGATTCAAAACACTCGAAGAAGCCTATCGCATTTGTTTCTTGAATTTTGTATTACGTTGAATTTCTCACACATCGTATCAATTAATTTTTCCTAGAAAAGTTTCTTAATCAATCCCTGGAGAAATGATACAATGGTAGGAAATTCAGAAACTACGACGAACGGAAACCCGTACGTGCAAGGATTTGAACCGGATAGTGGAGACGAGGACATAGCCCCACGATGGAGATCATCAAGGCTCAACGTGAAGGAAGGAGGAGCCCCACCACTGCGAAGCCGCGTCACCACCATCACCACCGTGACCTAGCAGCCACAGCAAGGCCACCAGGCCACGACACCACTCCCACAAACCCTAGGCAAGAGGCCCAGAACTTGGCAGCTGCCACAGCAAGCCATGGGCAGGAGGCCTAGCCCAATGCAACAGCAGATTTTGTTACACAGCAAGCCCGAACCCGAGCCCAAAATTCGGTAGCTGCTGCCAACCGGGCAGCTCAATGGGCCCAAGCCTAAGCCACTCAGCCAGCAAGCCAAGATGTGGTAGCCCAACGGCTAGGAGGGCCCACAGCCATACAGATCCAAGGTGAGCCCGCGCCAGTCCAATGCGCCTCGCGACCCGCTCCGACAATCCAACCCGCGACCCAATCTATTCCGAGGCTACCTCCAACGATCTAGATTCCGACCATAGGTCCTGCGATCGATTCAGGGTTACTTACACCCCATTTTTCTACAGGAATGCCCGCTTTGGGCTCAAGTTTTGTACCTGCAGTCCACTATACTTCCACCACACATGGAGACGCCCATTATCCAGACTCTTCCGATCCAAATGGCAAGCACCACCTGCCCCATCAGGTCGCCAATTTGACGAACCCCCTCGCGCAGCAGACCACCTTGGTGAACCAACTTCTCGAGCGCATCAAGATGCAGCGCACCCCAGATGAAGTGTCCCGAAGCAGGACAAGGGCGGAAGAACGTGACTCATTCAAACGGCGTCTCGACAAAGAGCCACTTAGCCCGCCATGAACCGAGCGTTTGGGTAGTGTACACTCTCGTTTGGGCCCTCGGGGAAATGTCTTCTCCTGCCTAGATGCGCAGAGAAGCGTTTATTCCCGACTCAGCTCACGAGTCAGTGTGCATTCATTCAAGGTTGGGTCCACATTCCGACGTGCACTCAAGACCTTTTTGGAGAAGCGTCCACACGAGGCTAGGCCCACAAAGAGACCCTCCCACGAGGCAACGAAGTAGGCAACTGCATGACGCACAAAGAAGAACACGTGAGTAGTCCAACTTAAGTTCCACTGGCAGCCCTTGCCAGGCACAATGACGAACAACACATCATGAACCACGTGCATAGCAACTGCGGCACAGACAAGCAGGACATGCCGAAGAGCAACATAGACCGGTAAGTTAGCACCAGGGGTAGCTGGAGGCTCCGCTGCCCTACCAAGCATAAATCCAGGAGGAAGTACAAAGGCTCGTAACAAAGCAATTACACGTTTTCCAACGTATTGACACTATTGACGATGCCTTCGGTAGAGACGTGGCCAACCTGAGCAGGTCACCCTTTATAGGCGAGATCGAGCGGACGAAACCACCGCGGAAGTTCAACCCTCCATATTTCACCTTGTTTAGGGGAGATGAAGACCTGGACAGACACTTGATGCATTACCGAAGTGCCATGACCTTCTACGCCAGCAATGGCACTCTCATGTGCAAGATCTTTGCCACAACGCTACAAGGCGAGACACAAGACTGGTTCCACACCCTACCGCCACGTTCAATCTGGAACTTCGACAAACTTTCCTTGGTTTTCACTAAGGAATATTCGTCCTGCCTCTCGATTAAGAAGAAGTCTGACCACATTTTTAGCATGAAGAAGGACCTGAATGAGTTACTCCGTACTTATGTCAAGAGATTCAAGGCGGAAAAGGCAAAGATTGTCGGATGTGACGATAGCATCGCATGCTCAGTTTTTCGAAAGGGGCTCCCAACAGATCACCCACTTTTCAAAGAATAGATTATGGGCGAGAACCTGTCCCTAGCAAACTCTTATGCTTCGACAGAAAAGCACTCCCTCTGGGATGAAGAAAAGCGTTCCCAGAAGCTACTTGAGCAGTTGCGCAAAGATGCAAAACTGACTCAAAAGAAGGTGAGAGACAAACCGCTCTACAACAAAAGCAAACCAGGAGATAAGCGCATGGACCAGACCCCAGCTAAAGGGGGTGCAGCACCCAAGACGTACACTAGGTTCTCAGTCCCGGTCAGCCAGATCCTTCGCTACCTCAAGGATAAGCTATGGTTCAAGTCGCCGCCACCTTTAAAGGGCGACACCTGTAAGATGGACCATACCAAATACTGTGCATTCCACAAGGGTCCTGGGCACACAACCAATGATTGCACCACATAGAAACGGTACCTTGAGCAGCTGCCCAGCCAAGGCGAGAAGCAGATGCCGATGCAAGTGCGACCAGTATGTCGATATACCAACTGCCCGACCAAGGCAAATGCGACCAGTATGTCGACATACCAGCTGCTCGACCAAGGCGAGAAGCAAATGCCGAACCCCCAACCAAGACAATCTGAATCGACAGAATCTTTGCCGAATCCGAGCATTTTGGGGGCCACCAATAACTCTAAGAAGAGGAAGATCCAACAGGCGAGATCGGTTAATTAGGTTCAAGCCATAGATGCTGCACCTAGACCAATCGTCGGTTTCACCGAGCATGACGCTGAGGGAGTAGACTTTCCACACGACGATGTCTTGGTGATTTCTGTACAACTAGCCCACACCATCGTTGACAAAGTCAAGGTAGACAACGACAACTTAGTCAACCTTCTACAACTGTCAGTCATCCAGAAGATGGGCCTGGAAAGCAAGATCCAACGCAAAGCAGAGGTCTTGACCGGATTCAACGGACTCACCTTAACTGTCATTGGCACTATCACACTCGACGTAACCAGCCCGCCGATTGTCTCATCGCAGACCTTCATGATCGTTAGCGACCTATCTCCTCATAACGAGATATTGGGTCGTCCCTGGCTAGTGAAGATTAGAGCTATGACATCGATCGAGTATCAGAAAATCCGATTCCGAATCCCGGGAGGATCAGTTAAAGAGATCAAACACAATGTTCTAAAAATCGATAGGCGCTAGTCGGGCGGTGGGCTGGGGCCTAGAGCCTAGGCGGCTAGACGGACTAGGCGGATTTAAGTAAATCAATCATATTTTGTGTAAATAAGTGTCTGCTTATACTTGAAATATATATAATTTCATCATAAACTACAAAATAGAATGCATATATGTCACATCCCTGCCTGGGGTGGATCACTTTTCGGGCCCGCTTTACCACCGTAGCACGATATTGTCTGCTTTGGGCTTACCATTCCCTCACGATTTTGTTTCTGGGAACTCACGAGCAACTTCCCAGTGGGTCACCCATCATGGGAGTGCTCTAACCCCCTTCTCGCTTAACTTCGGAGTTCCTACAGAACCCGAAGCCAGTGAGCTCCCAAAAGGCCTCGTGCTAGGTAGGGATGAGAATATACATTTAAGGATCACTCACCTGGGCGATGTGGGATATCACAATCCACCCCCTTAGGGGCCCGACATCCTCGTCGGCACACTTGCGGCCAGGGTAAGGCTTTGATACCAATTGTCACATCCTAGCCCAGGACGGATCACTTCTCGGGCCCACTCCACCACCGTAGCACGATATTGTCCGCTTTGGGCTTACCATTCCTTCACGGTTTTGTTTCTGGGAACTCACGAGCAACTTCCTAGTGGGTCACCCATCATGGGAGTGCTCTAGCCCCCTTCTCGCTTAACTTCGGAGTTCCTACGGAATCCGAAGCCAGTGAGCTCCCAAAAGGTCTCGTGCTAAGTAGGGATGGGAATATACATTTAAGGATCACTCCCCTGGGCGATGTGGGATGTCACAATATATATTATGAAATATTAGGTTATAATGAAAACATGTGAAATAAGGATATAATATGTGTTCATTTAAGTATGCAACAAGTCTCTTACAATTTATTGGAAAAAAAAAACAAAGGGTGAAGTGCCGATTTAGTCCCTGAATTATCACCTCAGTGAAAATTAGGTCCCTGAATTATTTTTTCGGTAAAATAAGTCCTTAAATTCATTAGAAATTGCTAATTTCATCCCTACTATTCTATTCAAAGCTATTTTATCCAATTTTTCATCAACTTAAGTCACTTGATACACTTTAGAGTGTAATACCATCATTTTCTCGTCTATAAGTGCTTAATACTTCATATAGGTTGCGAATTTAATATCTAATTTACCCTCAAAAGTTAACTTACACTATTTCTTTATGAAAAATTACCAATTTCTCCTCCAAAGTTAACTCCATACATTATTTCTTTATGAAAAACTACAATCTACCCTCCAATGTGTATCACATGCAAGTAACGTGACTTAAATTGACGAAAAATTGAATATAGTAACTTCGAATATAACATTAAGGATGTAATTAGCAGATTTTTATAATTCAGGGACTAATTTTTCTGAAAAAATAGTTTAGGGACCTAATTTTCACTAAGGTGATAATTCAGGGACTAAATTGGCAGTTTACCCAAAAACAAAATGCAAAATGAAAGTTATCGATTTTCTGTCTAAGTGAGTTGCGACCTAGACAAGTGTTTAGGCGGGTCTAGACGGTCTAGGCGGGGATTTTTAGAACAGTGATCAAAGGAGACCAGGCCATGTCCAGGCTATGCACTGTACAAATTCTTAAGGAGTTGAAGAAGAAATATTTCACCCCAGCAGTAGCAGCTGAAGTGCAGAAAGACGACTAGCAATTACAGCAGGCAGGTCGAGAAGATGGCGTCAAGGTTGACAATGCCCTGGAAGATGAATCAGGATGGAAACCTGAAGAGGACGTCGAAAACATCATTCTTGACCCCCACCAGCTGGAAAAGATGGCTAGAATCGGCTCACGTCTGAGCCCAGCGGAAAAGGAAGAGCTCACGGCTTTCCTTAGGGAAAATCGAAACGTCTTTGCATGGTCACCCTCTGACATGCCCGACATTAACCTAGCGAAAACTTGTCACAAGCTGCACGTCGATCCCGCTGCCAAACCTGTGATCCAAAAAAGGCGATATTTCGCACTCGAGCAAGTAACGATTATTGAGGCGGAGATCGACAAGTTACTGGAGGCTGGATTTATTAAGGAAGTGGCACACTCAGCATGGCTGGCTAACGTCGTTCTAGTGATGAAAAAAGAGAAGGGCAAATGGAGAGTATGCATGGATTACACTGACCTCAACAAAGCATGCCCTAAAGATAATTACCCGATTCCCCGAATCGATATGCTCGTTGAATCAACATCTGGGAACCATCTGGTTAGCTTTTTGGACGCATACTCATGCTACAATCAGATTGCCATGCACAAGCTTGACAAAGAAAAGACAGCATTCGTGATCGAGCGAGGCACATACTGCTTTAAGGTCATGCCCTTTGGCCTCAAGAACGCAGGAACAACCTACCAAAGACTCGTAAACACGATGTTCAAGAAGCAGATCAAAGTCACCATGAAAGTTTACATCGACGACATCATGGTGAAAGGCAAGCAGTGGTTAGACAACATTTGCAACTTAGCAGAAACTTTTAGTATTCTCCGAGAATACAACATGAAGCTCAACCCAGCCAAGTGCACATTTGGCGTCTCCTCAAGCCAATTCTTAGGGTACCTTGTAACCTAATGAGGAATCGAGGCTCATCCAAGGCAGATCAAAGTAATCATGTACATGAAATTGCCCACAACTCTGAAGGAGATCCAAAGTCTAACTGGACGAGCAGCCACATTTAATCAATTCATTTCGTGATCTACCGACCTGTGCAAGCCATTCTTCAAAGAAATCAAAAAGGCGTAGAAGGACAAGTGGGACGATGAGTGCGAGAAAGCATTTCAGGACCTGAAACAGTACCTGACATCACCTCCACTACTATTCAAATCGGAAGCAGCGGAAAACCTATACATCTATTTGGCGGTATCGAAAGTAGCAGTAAGCTCTGCCCTCATATAAGAAGAGCTGAGGGCCCAACTGCCTGTATTCTACACATCCAATGCTCTATTCGATGCGGAAACCAGATACTCGAAGATTGAAAGCTAATTTTGTCGCTAGTTGTTGCAGCTCGGAAGTTTAGACCCTACTTTCAAGGGCATCTAGTCATCGTCATGACCCAGGACCCACTGCGATCAGTTTTGCACAATCTAGACGCTTCTCAACTAGTGATGAAGTGGGCATTATAACTTTGTCAATGCGGCCTAGCATACTAACCTCACACAACGATAAAAGCCTAAGCATTGGCGAACTTCATAGCAGAATTTACCCCAAGCCTAAAGGATGCAGCAACACAGCTCGAAAATGCCCCGAAAGCAGCCAAGCACACCATAGTTATACCAGCCCCACCTGATGGAGACTTTTGGATTTTGCAAGTCGATGGATAATCCAACCATCAAGGATCAGGGGCAGGCCTAGTTCTAACTACCCCAGACGACTCGATGCTCGAGCAGGCGATCACTCTGAGCTTCAAAGCATCAAACAACGAAGTAGAGTATGAAGCCCTACTAGTAGGTCTCCAATTGGCAAAAGACCTAGCGGTGAAGAAGGTAGCGATCTATTCTGATTCCCGGCTGATCACCAATCAAACCTCAGGGGAGTATGCAGCAAAGCATCCAAGGATGGCCTGATACCTCAAGAAGGTACGAGGGTAACTAGTGACATTTCAGGCGTACACACTCACTCAGGTTCCATGAGCAGAAAATGCCCACGCAGATGCACTAGTAAGTCTAGGCTCCGCACTAGACCACAGCTCAGGCGCTCTATCCCAGTCGAGTACTTGGAAAAGCCAAGCACAGATAAGGAACCAGCGGTCGAGGTGGTGCAGATTGGCACAATCTCGAGTTGGCAAGATCTCATCATCAACTACATAGTCAATAGAACGCTCCATACGGACAGACTAGAGTCCAGAAAGCTCCAGATGAAGGTAGCACGCTACTACATATGGAACGGCATGCTCGTTCGAAGATCCTTCTCAGGACCACATCTCCGCTGCCTAGTGCTTCCTGAGGACCTAAAAATTCTTAGCTCAATCCACAAAAACGTCTGTGGAAACCACTCTGGAGGCTGCTCCTTGGCGCAAAAAGCTCTTAATGCTGGCTATTATTGGCCAACCATGCATCAAGACGCCAAAGAGTATGTACAAAGGTGCGACAACTGCCAACGCTTCAAGCCCGTGCCCGCACTACCTGCCAGCGAACTCCAACTGCAGATGAGCCCATGACCATTCATGCAGTGGGCGATCGACTTGGTAGGACCAATGCCGCTTGTTACTAGAGGTAGTTGCATAATGATTGTAGCAACCGACTACTTCACAAAGTGGGTCGAAGTTGAACCCATGACTATAACTACCCAGATGGACATAGAGCGCTTCATATGGAAGAACATCATATGCCGATTTGGCATCTCACACTTCATCATCACCGATAATGATCCACAGTTCATGGGCAAAAACTTGGCAAAGTTATTTGAAAAATATGGCATCAAGCATCACATGTCCACACCCCAATATCCACAAGAAAACGGGCAGACCGAGGCGTCTAACAAGACCATCCTATACTGCCTCAAGAAGACACTTTCAGACAAGAAAGGCAAGTGGCCAGACGAGCTCCTCGATGTTCTATGGGAATACCACACCACCAAAAGATAAGTAACCGGAGAAACTCCATTCTCCCTGATGTACAGTTATGAGGCGATCATTCCTCCTAACGTTGTAGTGCCAAGCATCAGCACTGTACTGCTGAACCTTGAGCATAAGGAAAGGGAGATGGCCACCAACTTAGACCTGGCAGAGAAAAAGCACGAGAAGGTTATCACCCGCATTGCGACCTATCAGTAACAGCTCATCTTCAGCTACAATAAGAGGGTAAAAATTCAGTAGTTCCAGCCAGGAGACTTAGTCCTTAGAAAAACCTTCATCACTGCCTGATGGGAAGGCTCCAAAAAGATGACTCCCATCTGGGAAGGTTCGTACAAGATCAGCCGAGTAGGCGGAAGGGGCAGCTACACCCTCACCACTATGAGTGACAAAGAAATCAACAAGTAGTGGAATGCCTATGACCTGAGAAAGTACTACGTGTGACCTCCCACTATTCCTTGGACCTTGTTCAAGACAAAAAAGTTCGAAGACTCAAGTAGCTTGACGGACAAAACCTTACATGCCGAGGATTATCAATTGTTATGACATTGCTGTCTACGAGCAAAGTTAATAAAAGCCTCTATTCTTAATGAAGATTGAATGAATTATTCACAAGCCTGGGCCAAATGCATAAACAAACTGAACATCTCTTGGATAAGCAAAAGACACTCGTTGCCCTGTAGACATGGTGTAAAACATCTGCTGCCCGGCAGACATGACGTGAGAACGTCCGCTGCCCAGCAGACATAGCGTAAGATGCCCTCTACCCTGCAGACATGGCATAACCACCCCTATGACAAGCAGAAGACGCCCTCTGCACGTTTAGACATGGCGTATCCAGAATATCCAGACGTGGATGGTTAGTACGACTGCTCAGTTTCCCTTCATGTTAGTGACTACCTGAGCCGAACGACTCCCAGAATTGGCCAAAATAGTCATTCCATGAGAATAGACTTAGCCAAATGAAGGATTCAATTCCGCGTGACCTGGGTCTTTAACTGGAAGAGATAATTAAGTGTATGACCCCTACCCAAGAAAGATGTCGCGCGAACAAGATGGTCCGTCCTCAACATGCAAATCTTTATGAAGTGGTTTGATTTTAAAGTGTTGCAACACTAGTTAAGCGACCTGCGGGATTAAAGCTGCGACTCGGAAGGATATGGTCTCTGAAGAGCGACTTCGCCTACACCTCACGCCAAAAAACACCTCCAAGAGCCTGGGATGACGCCTAAAGTTGTCACGCGGGTCGTCTGCTTTTGTAAGTAAGATGCCTGGTCGACGACCCTACGGCTACAAGCCCAAAGTAGTCCGTAAGCTGAGACTTACACCTGCTATGACTACGCAGACTTACCTGCTTACTTACAAGCAGTACTGCCGACCAACGGTCTATGGTTTAAGTTTTGCTGGGACAAAGTTGAATGTCATGACTATAGCAGCTATGCAGATCTCCTTTGCTTCCTACAAGAAGCACGAGTCTGGTCGACGGCTCTATAAGTAAAAAATCTCGCAACGCGGTCCGGGAGAGCCAAAGCTCAAAAAGCCACAAAGTCGAGTGTCACGACTGTAGCAGCTACGCAGACCTCATTTGCTTTCTACGAGAAGCATGGGTTCGGCTGACGGCTCTATAAGTTAAAAATCTCGCAACGCGCCCAGGGAGGGCTAAAGCTCAAGAAGCCATAAAGTCGAGTGTCATGGCTGTAGCAGCTACGCGAACTTCCTCTGCTTTCTACGAGAAGCATGAGTCCGATTGACGGCTTTATAAGTAAAAAATCTCACAACGCACCACGGGAGGGCCAAAGCTTAAGAAGCCACAAAGTCGAGTGCCACGACTATAGCAGCTATACGAACCTCCTCTACTTCCTACGAGAAGCACGAGTCCGGCCGACGGCTTTATAAGTCAAGAATCTATCAACATGCCTTAGGAAGACCGAAGCTCAAGGAGCAACCCAAAGTTGAGAATCACAGCTATAGCAGCTACGCGAACTCGCCTGCTTCTTATAGAGACAACGAGTTCGACCGCCGGCTCTAAAAGTTGGAAATCTCTCATTTTCTCCTTTTGCAGGTAAAGTTCTAGAAGCCCCAAAACCAAAACTAAAGCCTAAAGTGACCGCGTGAGTCAACTGCTCCGTCGAAGTAGCCAACTCAACTGCCCGTCCTATGGCAAAGTGTTGCAAAACGCCTCAAGCAGGCAAGGCTCCCAAAGCTGAAACTAAAACCTAAGTGACGATGTGGGATTAACTGCTTCATTAAAGTAGTTCACCCATCCGCCCGTCCTATGGTAAAGTTTTGCAAAAGACATGGCGAAACAGAAGGATGAAACCAAACAAGGAAAGCTGTTTATTAAATTTCTATCAAATTGATAAACCAACTCGAAGGCCAACAATGTTCAAGCAAAGCAGAATGAAAAGAAAAAGAAGAAAACTCCTAATTCCAAGCAAAAAGACTACTCTTTGGCAGTTTGTGCAACCACTCCTAGCAACCAAAGCTTCCATCAGCTCATCCTCAGCCGTCCCTGCCTGGACTTCCTGACCCTCAGCTGCTTCACCAAAGGCAGCCTCAAACGAGAAATCAAACAGATCAACTTGAGAAATAGAAAAAGCCTCGAAGTCCTTCTCAGAAAACTCATAATCCGCGGCCTACCCTAAAGATGGTCTACATAGCCAAGCTTGTAGAAATTAGCCTGACAAGAAGCAAGCACCACTTCGTGACCAACTTTCTCATTCTTCAGCTGCGCATTCTCCTTAACAAGCCTAGTGTGAGCACTCTACAGCTCATCCAACTCCTTTTTAGGTTCACACTAGCAGACAGAGCACCTTGCAGATCCACTTCGTTGGACTCAAGCTTACTGGCAATCTCCTTGAGACGAGACACTTCAGCATGCATGAAGATAAGCTCATCATCCTTGGTAAAACAAGCAGATCGTAGCTCCAAATTGACACGCTCAAGGTCTTCGACCACCGGAGAAACACGACTGATTTCCTTTTCTGCAGCTTCAAACATAGCCTGAGTAGTACTAAGCGATCTCCAACGAAAAAGAAGTGGGGGCAGAGACATCAGACCCCTTCAAAAATGCGAGTTCAGATTTGAGCTTCTCAATCTTTTTAGCAGCCGAGTGAAGCTGAGCCATCAACGCTACTTCGGCCTTCTTAGCACACTTAACAGCATCCTGATCAACGCGCATAGATTCAGCTGCCAGGATCAAAGTCTTATGCATTATAATAATCAGGAAGGACCTCCTTGAGTAGACGTGACGCTTCGTAAATGAGTCTGAGCGGATGATAACTTTTTCAACATTGTCAACAAACTTGGCGCATGCATCGATGTCCTCAAGCAGGTCAGCCTTTAGCAGCGCACAAACCTCAGGAAACTCTCTAACCTCATACTCGGTGGATCTCTCACAACTGCTCGTGCGAGCAGATTTCCCCTTCTCAGCAGACGAGTCAGTCACGGCAGAAGGAGAAACAGGCCCAGATGCCACCTTAACAGCAGAATCCACATTCCCGCTCTTCATAGCGGCGAGCCTCTTAGAAGCAGAACTAGACTTAGTTCCTGACGGACTCTTCAACACAAACCCAGACACTGGAAGCGCCACTGAACCCTTTCATTGGGTAAGTCTCTCAGCAATGGATGCAATCACCTTCGAAGCAGCAGGTTTCATAGGCTCAGGCTCAACGGTCTTCTTCGCCTCCCTTGGGAAGTTAGATCAATGACAAGCTTCTCGGCAGCAGACGAGCTCCCAAGAGTAGCAAAAGAAGTCTTTGGCTTCTTCTCAGTCGAAGGCTCATAAGCAGGTGAAGAAGATCTATTCTTTCCACTCTCATTGGTAGCAGGCTCTACAGCAGCGATTGGCTGAGCCAACGCTTCATCCTTTATCCGCTTTATATCTTCCTTCGGAGGCAGGCCACATTTCTCCTGACGAAGAGGGCTGAGTAACCAACGCCACCCACTGTACTTAGCAGGAATGCCCAAGGCAACGTGTATTTTCTTCATATCTGCCGAAGTCCTTGGAGTTGAGCCAAACTCCGAATCTACATAAAGTAGGAAAGATGATCAATAAATTGAAGTTATGGAGCAGCTTAACGAAAATTTGAGTAGGACAAGAATGAAGCAATTCACTTACCACTGATAAAGGTAGTTGGGACATGCATCTCAAGAAAAGAGTCAGATTCCCACTCTCCACTCACCTCTAAGGTATCTCTCGCCCACTCATGGTCACATTTGCTAGAAGCATCGAACAGCCTATGACGAGACCTCAGCTGCCCCACACATTCCTTGTGGCCGATCTCAAAGAAGTACCAGAACTCATTTATGGTCAAGCCAAGATCAAAGAACCTGCTCAAGTTCGAGAATCCCATCATCGCATGAACTGCATTTGGGGAGCACTGAGCATGCGCGCATTTCATGGAGCAGATCACCTCTCGAAAAAGACACGGTATGGAAAAAGTAAATCCCAGCACGAAATAGTACAGATGGAATTTGATTGCTCTCTTCCTAGCAAAGACACCTTCGCCTCATGGTTCACGACATCTATCATCTTTCACCCGTTTGACATGAACCCCTGATGGAATTGCGTGCTTATACGCCTCAAGAAAATCCCGAACCAGCTTGTCGGAATTAATCTTGACATGCGTAGCCTTGAAGTAGCCCACCTTGCCAGAAGAACCACCTTGACGGTACAAAGGTGGAGGGTATTCGTCACTTTTGCGATCAGAATAAGACATCTTAAAGTCTTTGAAAAAAGCACGAAGGAAAAATATTTAGAAGACAGCTCGCAAAAAAAAGAAAGAAAAAAAAAAGCAAGATATATGAATATATATATATATATATATATATATATATATATATATATACACATGCACAAGGAGCAGCACGACCCAAGGCCCCTCGACCCAGTGAAATGGAGGCCCACGCCTTCACCCATCTTTTCTCCTTTACGCACTAAGCGCCCCAACAAGCAACCCAGGCCTCACGACCCAGGTCCCGTGCACAATAGGGACGGCCCACGCCGGTCCCTCTCCTTCCCTTCCCACATGCCCAAGCTCCAGCTCAGCATCCATGGAAACCTGGCCCAAGCTGGTCTCCCCATGCCAGCCAACACCCTTGCCGCACCACCTGTAGCCCGTGGCCTCCCTGCCACACCATTCATGCATCATTGGCACCCACCAAGCCAATTTTTCAAGCCCCAAGGCTCCCAAAAATTCAAATTTTTCTTACCTTGGTGCTGCACATAAAAGAAGAAGAACAGCGAGAAACGACTCTTCGCAAGGGCAATAAAAGAAGAATGCTAAGGGAGGGGGAAGAAAAAATATCCTCTGGCTTCTCTTCCTTGTTGGAATAATGATTGTTCTCCAAATTTATTTAATCCCCTGCTTAAGGCAGAATTAAATAGGTAATTGGGGCAATTATTTTCCTTTTCCTAGAAGAAGTCTATCTCCAAATCAAGAAAGAAGATCAAGTTCAAATTGGGTAACAACTTTACAAACCCAAGCAGCTTGGGATTTCTACACCTACTGCCCTTTCCATGCGAGCAGCACAGTAGGTGTGGGGGCATTTATGGAGCCTAAAATAATCCCAAAAATTCTAAAGGCGACACGTGGACTTTTATTCAAGAAAGACAAGATTGCCTTCAATAAATGGGCAGGCTTCTCAGATGCTCTCATGCGCAGCTCATATCCCTAGAGGACTCAGCAGCTGAACACAACTACCCACAGCTTACCTACCCTTGGCAAGGAATTAAAGATAAGGATTAATTACCCAAATCCTATCTTTAATACATTCTTAATTGAAGATTGACTCCAATCAAGTAAGTAATCCTAATTTAAATAAATTAGGGATAATTACACCATTATCTCAAGATATTATTTCCTATTTAATATCTTGGGAATAATTAGAGAATATTTCTCCATTAAACCCCATATGGCAGGCCCTAGCCCTATAAATACCTGATATTCTACCAAAATTTGAGAGTTTTTGCAACCCTAAAAAAGCCCTAAACACTTTAGTCTCTCAGAGAAACTAACTTAGGCATCGGAGATCCGTTGACCTAATCCCCCCTCCCCACCTCGTGGGCGCATGAGGCTTAGGTCTTTGATCAAAGATGTTGATTGTTTTGCAAGTGCATTTTCGTCAAGACTGAAGACGGCGGAAATTTGCATCGACACAGGTGTTGTTCCAGTTCTCATTACAAGGACACAATAATACAGTGACGACGAGATCAATGGTGTAAACCACTAAACCATGGAAGGAAGGTAGCTTCCAAACTCCTGAGAATCCTTTGGAAATGTAAGCTTTATGTTCATGCACTTTCCAGTTTCTACAACCATTGTCTTGGACGCTCATTCTCTTAAAAATATAGTTACCGACGATTTCATTTTAGCGCTTATTCCAAACAGTCATTAAAGCCCAGTCGGGTGGACTCAGGCAGAAACGTAAGAATCCAAAAGGTTTGTCAACAGTCCAGCCCTAAATTTACAAGTCCAAAAGGAAGCTGAGTAGACTAGGCCCAGGACAAGCCCCAAATTTTAAAAAAGCATTTTAGCCGAAAATCGAAATGGTCCTTAAGATTGGTATAACTCCATACTTTAATCTTTGAGATTTGAAATCGATAAAAGTGATCCCTAATTTTGTCCACCGCCAATCACTCTGGTCAAAAGGTGAAAAATCTTTGTTAAATAAGGATAAAAATGACAAAGATACCTTCGATTTAATAACAATGGGAAAAATAATTTTACAAACGTTTTAATCAATGTTTAAAAATACACACCTAGGCAGTTTTGGAGGCGCGGCAGAGGAGAAATCACCTCTGCCTAGTGGGACCGTGGGAGTAGACGGAAAATCTCTTAGACGTGGTCAAGGCGCACCTAGGTTACTGAGGTGTTTGACTTGGAGTTCCCAGGACCCTCTAGCAATCCAAAACCTTGCTTGAAATTTGAAATTTTTTGGAAAACCTCTGCTCTGGTTTTGTGTTGTAGTGGTGCCTTCATGAAAAAGACGGCCGCGCGAAGAAAAAGCATGGTTTTATTTATTCATAAAGATTTGGCCCAAAACGACCCTGTTTTGGCCATGTATTCTCAACTCATCTCAATTTGGTATTGATTAGCTTGATTGCTTGTTTTATTGTTGATTAATTTGTTTTACAAAGCATTATATATATTAAAAAATTTAAGTCCCATGAGGCTTCATCTCACGTCTCAAGGCTTTCGCCTAGGCAGAGTAATTCATGAAACGCCTCGCCTACACCTATGCCTTCATCTTTTAAAACATTGGTTTTAATCAAAACTGTTCATTATTTTCTTTAAGATCATAAAAAAAAACTAAATTATGATGTTTGTATAGTGAAATACCGTCAACATTCAAGAGAATAGACGACTTTCACTTAGACCATCTCCAACCCTTGGGCTAAAACCTAAATTTTTAACCCATAAAATTTAGGTTTTAACTCAAAAATAGTATTTTTACTCCAACCCTTATGGGTTAAATTTTTAACCTGAGATTATTAAAAAATGAATTTAGGATAATTTTTTTTTTCTTAAAGTAACTATTTCAAAAAAAAAAAAATTATGTAGACTATAAAATTTGTTGGGTATATTAATAATTTTTTTAACAATAATTGTGTGTAAGATATTTCAAATAATTTACATCAATATTTTTTGTTTTGTTTAACTTTAGAAAGACAAATAAATGGGTTAATAATATTCTCTAATGAGACATCAATTTACTGTACAAACATCTTAATCAAAATTGTTCATTATTTTTTTTATGATGATAAAAAAATTGTTTAAATTATAAATTATGATGTTTGTATAGTGAAATAATGTCAACGATAGAGAGAAAAGACGACTTTCACTAAAAGTGGGTATGAAGGTAGCAGTATTATCCTTACAAAAATGAAGGAACGTCAGAGCAAGTAGAGCATCAACATCCACTGACAAATGCGTAAACGAAAGAGAATGTTAAACTAATCGCATTGCAAGTGTGTTAACTTGTTATACAAGTTGCATTTGTCGTAATTAAGGTCAACTCTTTACAACATCAGATGAAATAAATAATTCAGGAAGGTGATCAAAGACCGAAAAAGTTAACTACTATCAGTTTCGTTGACTGGATTTCATACATACACGGAACAGAATACTCTGGTAATTAAGAAATATCATCAATCTGGAATACGATTGAAAAATCTGGTTCAGTTGTTTTCCTTGTGCGCGCGATCAATATGGCTCTGGCAGTGGCTTCCTTTGTGGTTGCAAGGCTTGGAGACTTAATCATTCAAGAAGCGAAGTTCTTGCATGGAGTCAGCGATCAAGTTGAGGTTGCACGAACTGAGCTACAATTAGTGCAGGGTTTTCTGAAAGATGCAGATGTAAGGCAACGAGATGATGAAACGGTACATATTCTGGTCACGAAAATTAGACACGCTGCTTATGATTTGGAGGATGTCATAGAAACTTTTGTCCTCCAAGTGGCCTCGAAAAGGGAAGGAGGTATTAAGAACGTTCTGAAAAGGTTTGGTTGTGTGCTGAAGGAAGGAGTCGATCTTCACAAAATTGGCTCAGAAATTGAGAAAATTACCACCCAGATTTCCAATTTCAGATCAAGCTTGCAAACTCATAACATCATGGAAATAAGGGACTTTAGAAGAGCCACTTCTTTGTATGAGAGGCAGCAACAACTAAGAAGAAGCTATTCTCATATTATTGATCGTGATGTTGTCGGGTTAGAAGCTGACGTACGAAAATTGGTCATGCATTTGGTGAAGAAAGAGCCCAGACACCAAGTTGTATCTATCTGGGGAATGGGCGGTTTGGGAAAGACAACTCTTGCAAAACAAATTTATCGTCACAATGAAGTTAGACACCATTTTGGCAGCATTGTGTGGGTATGGATCTCTCAACAGTGTCAAGTAAGAGATGTTTGGGAAGAACTTTTAATTAAACTTCTTTCTGCTACCACCGTGCAAAGAGAAGAAATTGGAAAGATGAAAGATGATGAAATAGCCAAGAGAATTTATCTTCTGCAGCAAGAAAGTAGATGTTTGGTAGTCATCGATGATATTTGGAGCATCGAGACATCGGAGTCTTTGAAAACAGCATTTCCACTAAATCAGAGAACAGAAAGCAGAATATTACTCACAACTCGAGTCAAGGAAGTAGCTTTGCATGCAGATAGAATTGGTATCCTCCACCAACCTTGGCCGTTAAACGAAGATGAAGGTTGGGAACTATTGGAGAAGATAGCAATCTTCGGAAGAGAAGAAATCAGTAATTTCTCATCCCATTCTATTATCCTGGATTACTTTAATTTCTTATTTCAATTGACTTTAACAGGAAAATTTCATATTCCATTTGACACAAATTAAAAAGAACTACGTTTTCAAACCTCCATGTATGCTAAAGATTCGAACAAGGAGGACATGAAGAAAACAAATGGGTTTCAAACAATTTCTTGCACATAGATATTCCAAAACAATTTCACATGTATAAGTACATCTAGTTATTTCAATTACATTGCTAAACGATATAAGGGAGAGTATACCTAGTAGGACGACTACATTTTGTACCAAATTGATGTACTATATTCTACATTAAGGGAAGAGAAAAGGTTTGAACGCAGTAGGTTTAAGAGGAAGATCCTAACCACTAGAACAATCCACCACTTGCCCTAGAACAATCCACCACTTGCCCTGGTGTATATACGATAAAAAGATAGTACCTAAGATAAATTAATTAGGTTGTTTTTTCAGTTATCTAGAACTATATGTGTGTGTATGTGTATTTGATGAGATATCTAGCATCCGTTTAGTAAAATCATTAACTTATATTGTATGTATTTGATAAATTCATTTCTTTAACTCTCCATTAGACAATGCAGTTATTAATATGACAAATAATTAATGTGGTGTTTCATTATTTATCAGCCTCGGAAGTTTTCGGAAAGATGAAAGAATTAGGAAAGAAGATGCTTCAACATCGTGCCGGTTTGCCATGAGCTGTCATTGTGCTCGCAGGACTTATTGCTAGAAAGGATACAATTGAAGAGTGGGATACAGTGCTTAACAATGTTTATGCATACATAAGAAGAGGCAAAGGCCAGGAACAAGAATGCATGGGTACATTGTGGGTGTTGTCGTTGAGTTATGATAACTTACCCTATCACTTAAAATCTTGCTTTTTGTATTTAGGCCTTTTACCTGAAGATTTTGAGATACCAGTGAAAAGATTGATTCAACTATGGATGGCAGAAGGTTTTATATCTATGGTTCAACAAACACAAGGCTTAGTAGAAACAATGGAGGAGATAGCATACAACTACTTAAATGAACTTGTGGAAAGGTGCATGGTTCAAATTGGGGAATGAGGTTTGTTGAAGATCAACACCAGCCCAATTGGTGTTTGTGTTGAAGTGCAATCTTGCCTTGGCCCAAGATGGATCCAGCCCATGGACAAAGAAAGATCTATACACATGCTAAAGAATTCTAGCAAAGTTCAAGTTAGTGGAAGAGTCTAGAAGAATGGTGAGGTTACATGTAAGATTAGTGTAGATAATTCTAGCTTAGGAAGTTAGTGGAATTATCTAAATATCTCTAGCATGATGTTTCCATGCTTCTCCAAGGTTCCATCCATGCCTATAAAAGGAGAAGGCATCCACACCATTTGTATCAATCAACAACCAACCAACCAACCAATCAAGAAAGTAGCCAAGAAGAGAGAGCTAAGTAAGACATTTAGGCCGTGTTTGTTTGGCCTCCTTAGCTAGGATTAGCTAGGATTGGCTTAGAAGTTGTCCTAGTCCCTTGTTTGGTGTGGGTAAAGGACTAGGTTTAATGGGACTAAATGGGACTCGTGTTCGCTAAGGGCTTCACTACTAATACCGTGCAAAAGGTTGGGATTAGTAGTTCCGTTTCTTCATCCAATCGTTTTCGCCCATTTCAGTGAGAACCTTCTCTATTATGAACATCCACTCCAAGCGCTGCAGGATCTTGAGCGCCTCGTCGTCTTCACCATTTTTTTTAGCTTATGTTGCAGAAGCGATTTCAGGGCATGAATGGCTTCTGAATTTGAACCCAGGAAGTCGGAAAAGGGCGATGAGGATTGGTTTTTCTCGTCATCTATGACCTGGGCTGTCGTGGTAGTTAACTGGGAGAAGGGTACAAGGGTTGTGGGGGGAGGAAGAGGCTGTAATTTTGAGGGATTCGATGGAATCGATCTGGGTTTCAAACGGGATCCAGTTTTGCTTTTGTCTTCATCTTCTGCTTTTTTTCTTCCAGATGGATTAGGACTGGAATTCAAACAGGATTAGAGAGATTTGTTTACCCTGCGTTCTGTAGCTCTCCAGCTTCTAGAGTTGGACGAAGAAAGGTAGAGAGAAAAGTGGGAGAGGGGAAGGAGAGATGAAGAGGATTCTAGAAACAAAAAATAAAAAGATAAAATTAATAATAAAGTATTAAAAAATATATAGATTAAATAGTATAATATTATAATTTGACCATTTATAAAAACATATTTGAAAAGATAGGGATTAAATAATATAATTTTAGAGTTTGTTAATTATCTTGCTTCTTAGTCCGACACTGCACCAAACGTTTCACTAAGCTAGTCCAGCTTAGTCTAGTCTAAGCCAGTCCAGCTTAGTCCCTAAAGCTAGTCCAGTCCGAGACAGTCCGGTGCAACAAACACACCCTTAGAAGTATTGTGAAGAGTGTGAGTGGTCTAAAGTGTGTCTCTAGAAAGAGTGAGTGTCATAGCTTCTAAGAGTGTCCTTGAAAGTGTGTGTTGTAATATTTTGTGAGTGTAATACAAGTAATCTTTTTACTTGTTTTGTCTCTCCAACACTCGTGTTAGAGTTGTGTGCTCTAATTTTTCCTCAACAAGGTTATGTTAGAAAGATCAAATCTTGTCGTCTTCATGATCTTATGCGAGAGTTGTGTTTGTTAAAGTCAGAAGAGGAGGGCTTTCTCCAAAATGTCAAATTATTGCACAGAAATGAGACGATGTATTCTCTTCCTTCTCTGATGATAGCCAAGGCAATACAAACGGGTAAGGTTCGAAGACTTGCCATCTACTTGGACGAAAATGTTGATATATTAGTTCCATCGAGTTATGAAAGAGATGACCGTTAAGTTGGCATCCAACAAATAAAAAGCTAGTATCATCACTGTTTAAGGACTTCAAATTGCTCAGAGTTTTGAAGGTTGAAGGTATGACTGCATTAGTAGAGTTGCCAAATGAAATTGGGAATATGGTCCACTTGAGATTCTTAAGTCTAAGAGATAGTTGTATAAAACGGTTGCCATCTTCCCTAGGAAATTTGATACTTTTGCAAACTCTGAATCTTCGCTTTCGTAATATGTCGGATATGTTACCAAATGTAATTTGGAAGATGGTGCAATTGAGGCATTTGTATTTACCCTTGTATTACACCGCACGTGGTAATAGACCACACCTATCTACTCTTCACAATTTGCAGACTTTAAATTGTGTTTCGAGTCTCTGTTGTGAGTTGAATGATCTTGCTGGATTAACCAGTCTCAGAAAACTGGCCATACAATTGGCAAGCCCCTTGAAAAATTTGGAGGAAACCTTAAAAGGTATAAGCAACACACTCGATGGCATTCGATCTCTATTTGTGCACAACTTGCTTGGAACTGACAGTGGCACGGAGGTTACACAAATAGTATTAAGTTGTCGTCATGTATACAAGCTGCAATTGAATGGTCAAACAGTACAGTTACTTGCAGACCTTCAGCACTTTCCAAACCTCACTAAGCTATCTCTGTGCCGGTGTGATCTCAACGACAACCAAATGGCAGTACTAGCGAAGTTGCCTAATGGAAGAAACTTTTGAGAGTTCAATTTCAGACACACTGGTTTTTCTCCAACGAAGGCTTTCGTCATCTTGAATGTCTTTCCCTTATTTGTATGGATGAGTTAAAGGACTTGAATGTCTTTTAATATATGACATCTCCTTTGGAAATGGTCTTAGAGATCTAATCTGCAAAGCTTGAGAGACTAAAAGAGAAAGGAGAAGATTTTGAGATCTGGAAAGAAGATGAATTATACTGGGTTTGAATATTTTGAATGATTCAAACCCAATAACTGACGTTTGGGTGGATAATGCATTTATTATATTGTGGATTTTTTTATATAATTGAGAGTATTAGGAGCGGATGTAATTATATGCTCGATTTTTTTTATATAATTAAAAAGTATTAGGGACGGATACTTCTGCCTGTAATGATGTGTATTTATAAAACTTGTCAACATGGCAACAAAAACATTAGGATTTATTATATTGTGGATTTTTTTATATAATTGAGAGTATTATGAACGGATGTAATTATATGCTCGATTTTTTTTATATAATTAAAAAGTATTAGGGACAGATGCTTCTGCCTGTAATGATGTGTATTTATAAAACTTGTCAACGTGGCAACAAAAACATTAGGGGCAGATGTTTGACATGTTTTGCCTTTAATAACAATAGCAACGGCTCTTTTAGGGGCGAATCTACTATCCGCCTCTCCTTTTTATTAGGGGCAATTTTTCAACATATTTGTCCCTATTGGGGGTTTTTAGAGGCAAATATTTCTGCCAATATTTATTCGATTTCTTGTAGTGAATACATGATGGAAAAGTAAATAATGCCATTTATACAAACTAATGAAAGTACACATTAATTGAAAATATTCATTAGTGGCTTAGTTCTAGTTTTAATGAAAGCATGATTTTAAAAGAAGTAAGATATTTTTTTACTAAATATTTTTTTATTGCTTAATTTCAAAGTGAAGTAGTTTTTTAATGAAAAAAATAGCAATACTAAATTGGTTTGCGACTTGATGTAACAAGTGATTTTTACATACCACGTAAATTAATAAATTTATTTCATTGAATGTTGGTTATATTTATAACTTGCCATATCAGATGATACAATTGGCCTTGGTCAAAGATCTAAACTTTTTTTTTTTTTTTTTGAACAATCGATATTTCTATGCTAATGTGACGATCCGTCCCTAATTTTCTATGTAATTTCTCCCTAAATGTGTAAATTGACATTTATGTCCTGGTGGGCAAAGTAACGTGGATGTGTTTATTCATTCTTAATTTATTTTTCTCACTATTATAATTAAATTGTACTCGTCATTACGAGTGTGCGTTAAATTATTCAATGTCAAAAACACTGTTTTTGATAAGGCACGATAGATTTATTGTGAATTCATCTATACAAAATCCTATCCTTTCTCTTTAAAACCGGACCCCTGCCTTGCACCTCATCACCAATTATTTTGCTTCCCTCATTGTTGCAACCAATCAGACTTGGAGTATGATTTTCTTCCCTCTTTTTTTTCCTCCCTCTCCCTCCTCTCTTATCTAAACGATGACGGTTAAGTCACGTTAATATTTTATATTAATTTTTTATAACAAGAGAAAGATAAAATAAGAGAATGTGAAAGAAAGATATGAAATTGATGGAAAGAGGAGGGAGAGAATCTTAGTCCATCAGACTCACCCTCTCTCGTCCTTTTTCCACCAAACTCACTTTCCCTATCTGCCATCTTTTCCCCCTCTCACCTCACCGAGCTTCTTCACCTCTGCAACTACATGGCCTTCACCAAATCTTCACAGATCGAGTTTAAAAACTCCACCATCGTACTCCCCTCGTCACCACGAACCCAACCATACAACCAGATCATGAAACGGACGAGTTTTGACTCGTCAACTCGGAAGGTCCGACTCGGACAAGTTTATTCCGACGTGATCCCGGCCGAGTCACGACGTTTTGAAAGTTTTAGGAGCTTCCTTACAACTCCCCGAGGCTCCTAGGACAAGTGTGAAGAAGAAACAACCTCGAAAACACCCGGTTTCGAGGAGTGAAGTTTTGGTTGCCTGTAAAGATGGTTGCATGTAACCATTTACTTGTTTGCCTACGTATATTGTCTTGTTCATTCAGAACTCTTTATGAAATAGAAATACTTTGAAACTAAAAGTCTATAAATTGTTTTCCTTGTGCGCGCGATCGATATGGCTGAGGCAGTGGTTTCCTTTGTGGTTGCAAGGCTTGGAGACTTAATCATTCAAGAATCGAAGTTCTTGCATGGAGTCCGCGATCAAGTTGAGGCTGCACGAACTGAGCTACAATTAGTGCAGGGTTTTCTGAAAGATGCAGATGTAAGGCAACGAGATGATGACACGGTACATATTCTGGTCGCGAAAATTAGAAATGCTGCTTATTATTTGGAGGATGTCATAGAAATTTTTGTCCTCAAAGTGGCCTCGAAGAGGGAATGAGGTATTAAGAGCGTTCTGAAAAGGTTTGGTTATGTGCTGAAGGAAGGGGTTGATCTTCACAAAATTGGCTCAGAAATTGAGAAAATTACCACCCAGATTTCCAATTTCAGGTCAAGCTTGCAAATTCATAACATCATGGAAATAAGGGACTCTAGAGGAGCCACTTCTTTGTATGAGATGTTATCAGTTTTGGTAATCACATTCAGCGCAGCACACATGTAACATATAATTCGAACTAACCTCCAGCCATGATCGTCCAACAGCAGGTTTCCAGCAGCACAGCAATATTGAAAGCTCCTGTAACTGTAGTTTAAGTGATCTTCTAGCCTATAGCCGCTCGAGAGTGCCTTTCTCAGATGGAATGCAAGACTTTATATAGGCTAGGCTAGGGACCCTTAATCTCACGTGAAAACAAACTGACTCCACTAATCCCTACCATCAAGGGATTTGCTGAGTCAAAATCTCGCCTCTTATCTGTCAACTAGAGTCATGCTCTTAGTGGATTGTAATCAACTAGAGTCATGACTTGAGGGGGGTTGTTTGACTAATTCATTGTTAACTAATTAACAATATCATTAACTAAATATTAATGACTAATATGTGGGCCACTCTAAGTGAAAATATTTGAACGTTGCTAACATGAGAGGCAGCAACAACTAAGAAGAAGCTATTCTCATATTATTGATGGTGATGTTGTCGGGTTAGAAGTTGACGTACGAAAATTGGTTATGCATATGGTGAAGAAAGAGCCCAGACACCAAGTTGTTTCTATCTGGGGAATGGGCGGTTTGGGAAAGACAACTCTTGCAAAACAGATATATCGTCATAATGAAGTTACACGCCATTTTGGTATGTATCTCTCAACAATGTCAAGTAAGAGATGTTTAGGAAGAACTTTTAATTAAACTTTTTTCTGCTACCACCGTGCAAAGAGAAGAAATTGCAAAACTGAAAGATGATCAAATAGTCAAGAGAATTTATCTTCTACAGCAAGAAAGTAGGTGTTTGGTTGTCATCGATGATATTTGGAGCATCGAGACATGGGAGTCTTTGAAAGCCGCATTTCCACTAAACCAGGGAACAGAAAGCAGGATATTACTCACAACTCGCCTCAAAGAAGTAGCTTTGCATGCAGGTAGAAATGGTACCCTCCACCAACCTTGGCTGCTAAATGAGGATGAAAGCTGGAAACTATTGAAGAAGATAGCAATCTTGGGAAGAAAAGAAATCAGTAATTTCTCATCGCAATCTTTTCTCCTTAAGTACTTTGATTTCTTCTTTCAATTGACTTTAACGGGAACTTTCATATTCCATTTGACACAAATTAAAAAGAAATACGTTTCCAAACTTCCATGTATGCTAAGATTTGAACAAAACAAATGGAAACAAATAATTCCTCAAATTAGATATTTCAAACAATTTCACATGTATGAGTACATCTAGTTATTTCAATTACATTGCTAAAGTTTTCTAGTTTTTGTAGTGAAATTCAAATAATTTCTTTCAAATTCTTCCAAATAGAGGCTTGTTAATTTTTAAGCAGTACCAACATTTGTTTTTGGTAAATAATATAAGGGAGAGGAAAACTAGCATGAACACTTCATTTTTGTACCATATTGATGTATTATATTCTACACTAAGGGGAGAAGAAAGGTTTGAATGCAAGACTCAGTGGGTTGAAGAGGAAGATCCTAACCACTAAAGCAATCCACCACTTACCCTAGTGTATATAAGATAAAAGATAGTATCTAAGATACATTAGGTTGTTTTTTCAGTTATCTAGAATTATATGTATGTGTGTGTATTTGATGAGATATCTAGAATCCGTTTAGTAAAATCATTAACTTATATTGTATGTATTTGATAAATTCGTTTCTTTAACTCTCCATTATACAATGCAATTGTTAATATGACAAATAATTAATGTGGTGTTTCATTATTTATCAGCCTCGGAAGTTTTCGGAAAGATGAAAGAATTAGGAAAGAAGATGCTTCAACATTGTGCTGGTATGCCATTAGCTGTCATTGTGCTCGCAGGACTCCTGGCTAGCAAGGATACAATTGCTGAGTGGGAGACTCTGCTTAAGAATGTTTATGCATACATAAGAAGAGGCAAAGGCCATGAACAAGAATGCATGGGTACATTGTGGGTGTTGTCATTGAGTTATGATAACTTACCATATCACTTAAAATCATGCTTTTTGTATTTAGGCCTTTACCCTGAAGATTTTGAGATACCAGTGAAAAAATTGACTCAACTATGGATGGCAGAAGGTTTTATATCTATGGAACAACAAACACAAGGTTTATTAGAAACAATGGAGGAGATAGCATACAACTACTTAAATGAACTTGTGGAAAGGTGCATGGTTCAAATTGGGGAACGAGGTTCTGTTAGAAAGATCAAATCTTGTCGTCTTCATGATCTTAAGCGAGAGTTGTGTCTGTTAAAGTCAGAAGAGGAGGGCTTTCTCCAAAATGTCAAATTATTGCACAGAAGTGAGATGATGTATTCTCTTCCCTCTCTGATGATAGCCAAGGCAATACAAACGGGTATGGTTCGAAGACCTGCCATCTACTTGGATGAAAATGTTGATAAATTAGTTCCATCAAGTTATGAAGAGATGACCGTCTTAGGTCTCTTTTATACTTTGGCCCATAACGTTGGCATCTAACAAATAAAAAGCTAGTATCATCACTGTTTAAGGACTTCAAATTGCTCAGAGTTTTGAAGGTTGAAGGTATGACTGCATTAGTAGACTTGCCAAATGAAATTGGGAATATGGTCCACTTGAGATTCATAAGTCTAAGATATAGTTGTATAAAACGGTTGCCATCTTCCCTAGGCAATTTGATACTTTTGCAAACTCTGAATCTTCGCTTTCGTAATGAATCGGATATGTTACCAAATGTATTTTGGAAGATGGTGCGACTGAGGCAGTTGTATTTACCCTTGTTTTACACCGCACGTTGTAATAGACTACACCTATCTACCCTTCACAATTTGCAGACTTTAAATCATGTTTGGAGTCTCTGTTGTGACTTGAATGATCTTGCTGGGTTAACCAGTCTCAGAAAACTAGCCATACAAGTGGCAAGCCCCTTGAAAAATTTGGAGGAAACCTTAAAAGGTATAAGCAACACACTCAATGGCATTCGATCTCTATTTGTGCACAACTTACTTGGAACTGACAGCGGCATGGAGGTAACACAAATAGTATTAAGTTGTCGTCATGTACACAAGCTACAATTGATAGGTCGAACAGTAGAGTTGCCTGGAGACCTTCAGCACTTTCCAAACCTCACTAAGTTATCTCTGTGTCGGTGTGATCTCATCTCAATGACAACCAAATGGCAGTACTAGCGAAGTTGCCAAATATGAAAACTATTTGCCTAAGGGAAGAAACTTTTGAGAGTTCAATTTCAGACGCACTGGTTTTCTCCAACGGAGGCTTTCGTCATCTTGAATGTCTTTCCCTTATTAGTATGTATGAGTTAAAGGACCTGAGGGTGGAAAGAGGAGCCATGCCGAGCCTCCACCGATTGTCCATACAATCTTGCTACAGATTGACCGAAGTTCCAAACGGGCTGAGGTATCTTACTACCCTCAGGGAGTTAAGCTTCGTAATGATGTCTACGACATTTCGTAACAGACTTCAGGTAGGAGGAGAGGATTTCGATAAAGTCCAACACGTGCCTTCCGTTGTATTTGCCAACATGTTGGACAGGAACTTCTTGAATTTGAAAATCTCGGGGTTACTTTATTTGTGTTGTGTTTTCTTTTAAACAAGTAAAATTACAGCGAGGATCCGCGACGGATTTCGTTTGTGTTGTTTATTTCAGCAGCTTCATATTACCTTTTGTTCTAAAATTTTGATTTTCTTTAAATTTTTACTGTTATTCTCCATTGTTGGTTCTCTGTTTTTTTGCTGTTTTTCTACTTCATGTTCATGCTCCTACTCTGACAGTCTGACCTGCCCCTTGTCATATACTGCTTGTTCTAATTTTCGATTCACTGTGTTTCGCTAAATTTTCAATAATTGTAAACCAGATAGGGACATTGTTGGTAATATAGTACTACCGTTCTTTGAGCAGCTAGAAAGAAGCAATTAAAAGGAACATCTCTCTTATATTGCAGAGCAATACAAGCTGCAACTGATACAAATTATGTTATTAGCTTTCTTTGTGGTGTAAAAATACTTTATTTGTTTCTTGTTTACATGTATAAGCTCTAATATTTTCTCAATTTGTTATTAGTTCTAAGCTCGCGATACTCCAATCACGGCAGCGTAGATAGCTTTCTGCCCAAGACTCTCCAGGTATTTCAGTCTAGGGTTTTACAATCGCAATATTTGCAATCCAGTTTTTTCTTTTAAAATACGTATAATTTCTATCCCAGTGTACTGACTATTCTTGGTATGTTGTTTTGCTATTTTGATCTAATTCATTCCAGGAAAAACTTGTTGGGATTTATAGACACGTTATTTGGTGCTCATGCAAGGTTGATTGGATACCAAGGCTTCCACATATTCAATTGTGAGTGTGAATAATGAAGTGTGACGAGAATTCTCAAATCAGGATGTTCGAGCGAGAGGCAATTACTCCTCCTCCGTTGGCGCCTCCAGTTTCAGATTTGGTGCTTCTGGATGCGCAACATGGTGGTGCCATAATTGTTTGAATACAACCTGGATGACTTTTACGTGTGATTGATTGAGACTATTTCCATTTCAAAATTGTGATCTTCTTTTGCCATCAGCGATCGTCAAGGACAATTTGGCTGAACAATGCTATATCTTGTCTTTGTGATTGTTTGTAACTGCTTACTTTGTTAATGTTTATGCGATCGTTCGGCTACAAGTTTTGTTCAAATTTTTAATTGGTATCAGATCTTCAAGTTCAACATTGGCTACTAATTAGCTCTTAATCTAGTGATATTTCCTTCGGTCTTTCCAGCATTGGAACAAGCAGTGAGTACAAAGTTTTCCTCCTCCATCCGTAGAAACAAAGTTGACTGGAATTTGTGGTGGTGGCTTCGAGGCTTCATGTTCACGGTAGTGGTATGAGATTGAAAGGTTTGATGGGAAGAATGAATTTGAGGTGTGGTAAGAAAAAGGCAATTCAGACATTCAGTGATTGTCGTAAGTCCTTAACTTTTATTATATCAATGTGAATTGCCTCGTAAAATAGCAATAGAACTTTTCTAAACATTTGTAATTCGTGATTTAATTAGACAATACCTTGTTCGAATATAAGAATTGCTAAGAATAAAATTCGAGAAAAAAAACCGATTGTATGTAAAATATCTCAAGAAGTTATGCAAGAGCATCTCGTATAATTATTCAGGTCGGCTATTTCCAACCCATTTTAGATATTTACATACGAGTCCATAAGGCAAAGCAAAGGAGCGCTCCAGGCCCAAATATTTGAAAAACCCTTACCTCCGCCGTTGGATTATCAACCAAGAATCCTGATCCAACGGTGGACATTGAGACATGGATGCTTATCTAGAACTAGCGGATCCCTTATCCTACGCGCACTCTCTGTACCCTTTTCCCACTTCACTCTCATGGCGGCTGAGCTACAGGCACCGGAAGCTCCAATCACCGCCGGCCCGACAATTCCAACCACCACAACGACACAGCTGATAAATACAGAAACATCCTTAACTGCCACAACGGCAATAGCAACCACAACGGCCGTACACGCCGCGGAGAACCACGGCCCCCAATTGGGCCCCAAACGGCAGCGACGCCCCAGCGTCCGATTAGGCGAGATCGGCGACCAGCCCGCCGCTACTGGCTCATTTGAATCACATATGCGACGAGCCAGGCCCGGCTGGAGGCTCCCCAAGGACTCCAAATCGGTCAAGGCCCGGTCAATCACCAACCTCGTCAACGGCAACGAGTCCAACGAAACGACGCCGCCCGATGAGAGGAACCAAAACGGCGACGGAGGGTTCGAGTTCGGGAGCCGGAGAGTCAAGGCGAAGCGAGCCACGGGGACCAAGAGGATCCGATCGAATTGGGCTTCCAATTCGAAGCTCGACGACGGCGATAGCAGAGAGGAGGGAGGCGAGTGGTTCAGCGCGGATCCCGATCAGGATAGTCCGGTGAGAGACAGCAGTCCGGTAAACTCGGGGGACGATGCGGGGGAGGATATGTGGGATGGGCAGAGGAGGATGGCGGGAAATTGGGCTAGGGCGTCGGTGAGCAGGGAGAACGATGCCGTTGAGGCGGATAACATGCCGGAGTCGAATTGGAGTGGAGTGAGGTCATGGCTGATGGAACTGGGGCTGAGCCGGTACACGCCGGTGTTCGAGATACACGAGGTGGACGACGAGGTGCTGCCGATGCTGACGTTGGAGGATCTTAAGGATATGGGTATCAACGCCGTCGGTTCACGGCGGAAAATGTACGCCGCCATCCAGAAGCTCCGGAAGGGGTTCTCGTGAGTCTGCCTTTCCTTGTTCTTTTTATTTTTTTTGGTTTAGTAGAATAGCGTAATCCTTTTGTTCTTACAATAACATAATCACGACAATGATAATCATAGTTTGTGTAGTAACATTAGCTATTTGTTCTTCAATTGTTGTTCTCCCATCAACACAGTGGGAGTTTTCTTTAGTTTTTGAGCTAGAGTTTCGACTTGTAGTTTGTTGATGTAACACTACCATATGTTGATCCGAATAAAGTTTATGTTCGATGAGTAATTTGGAACCCGCGTATATTTCATCCTTCCTTTGGTGATGCCCTTTGCTTCTTGCGTTTATTGCTTTTATACCTTTCCCTGTTTTTCTACTTGTGGGTAGGAACTATTAGTTGTATGTTCCTAGGTTTCTAGCAGCATGTTGCGAATTAAAGTAGCGTGGCAGTTATGTTCATGTCGGTTAAAAAGATACATAGCTCGGATACGAAGATTGTATTGTTGTTTGGGTTGGATGATAGGATCGTTATATTTGTGGATACAAATTTCTTCCTTCTTGTTCTTGGACAAAATTGCACCTACAAAACAAATAACACCTTAGGTCAAGGCCAAGAGCCTCACGCGCCGATGATGAATGGAGGGGGCTTTGGCCGAAGAACATCCGATGCTAAAGTTAGAATTTTGAGAGGAAAGTGTTTGGAGAATTTGAAGAATTTTGCAAGAGTGTTGAACTTAGCTTTTTAGAGAAAATTGGGTAGTATATATAGGACATGGCCGGTCCCCTTTGGAGAGAAGGTGGTCGGCCCTTTGTGGTGTTTTTTAGTGTATTTTGTAGTTAATTGGTAGTTTAATTAGCCATTAATAGATTAATTAGGTAATAAATCTATTAATTAGCTAATTAACATAATTTAAAATGAATATTTTGGGTGGAGAGGATTTGATGAGAATGCATGAAATAGGTTTTGAATTATTACCTATTTTGGGCACTTTTGACTTGGTTGAGGGTTGATTGCCCACTGCTCGCGCGTAGGAATCCGAGTAAGCCTCGAGGGTAATTTTGTCCTTTTAACCCAAAAATCCACGTGTCGCCTTGTGATTATTTTTGGCTCCACAAATGCCCTCACACCTGTTAGGCTGCTCGCAAGAAAGGGCAGCATGTGTAGAGATCTCCAACTTTGATGCATATTCTCTCTTGGACTTGTAATTAGATTCTTCTAGGAAAGGGAAATAAATCGTCTCCAAAGCCTATTTAAGCATACCTTAAGTAAGGGATTAAATCAACTTTAGAAGTTAATTATTTATCCCTACAAGAAAGAGAGAAAGCTAGAGGATATTTGTTCCCCATCCCCTAGTACTCTTCTTTGCTTGCTCGTTCAAAGAACTATCTTCCGTTGACTACTTTGTCTTCTTCACACCACACCGATGTAAGAAAAATTTAATTCTCCTTGTCTTCTTCTTAGGAGGTGCTGCCACGGGGCAGCCGTCGGGATGGTGCGGCACGTCGGCTGGCAAGGGTCAGAAGTCGGCTTTGCATGGGCCAAAGAGGTGGTGTGGCAAGTGCCATTGCTCGTGCTGCTCAGCTTGATTGAAGACAAGGATTGGCTCAGCATGGGCCGAGGAAGTGGTGTGGCAGGGGCCATTGCTTGTGCTGCTCGGCTTGATTGAAGCCGAGGAAGTGGGGTGGCATGGGCCGAGGAAGTGATGTGGCATGGGCAACAGTTTGGCTGCCACGTCTAGGTTGCTTGCCAAAAATGAGGAAACTGCTTGAGTTTGATTTCTCAGCTGCCATAGATGAAGCAGTCAAAGATGGAGCTGCCAAGATCGGAGCTGCTAAAGATGAAGTGTCGGATGAGCGAACTATTAAGTGCAAAAGTGGTTGTTGCCCCCTGACCATTTGTTGCCTAGTTGATCTTCAAGCATTCAATCTTTTGAACTATGTGGCCTTCTCGCACTGGAGAGCTTACCTGGATGGGTGTTGGGGAATTAGTTTACCCTTTCGCACTAGAAAGCAATTGGTTTACCCTCTCGCACTGAAGAGCTATTAGTTTATCCTCTCGCATTGGAGAGCAGATCCATATGGGTGTCGGAGAATTGGTTTACCCTCTCGCACTAGAGAGCAATTAGTTTATCCTCTCACACTGGAGAGCAGACCCATATGGGTGTCGGGGAATTAGTTTACCCTATGGCATTAGAGGGCAATTAGTTTATTCTCTCGCACTGGAGAGCATACCCATATGGGTGTCGGGGGATTAGTTTACCCTCTCGCACTAAAGAGCAATTAGTTTATCCTCTTGCACTGGAGAGCTTACTCATATAGATGTCGGGGGATTGGTTTACCCTCTCGCACTGAAGAGCAATGATTTTATCCTCTCGTACTGGAGAGCTTACTCATATGGGTGTCGGGGGATTGGTTTACCCTCTCGCACTGGAGATCAATTAGTTTACCCTCTCGTACTGGAGAGCATGGAAGTCGTTGTCGTGAGTGCAGTTGAGAACAGCTAGACTGCTGGGACAACCGAAATAATCCTTAGCTTGCGAGGTCATGTTTGGCAATTTGCTTGAGACTTCGAATTGCTTGTGGACCCCGCGTAAGGGTGTAAGCGTAGTGAGCTGCTCCCAGAATTATTGTGCCATCATTAGGTGTTTCGTCGTGTGCCCTTTTGAGGCTTGGTTGGCATGAGCCACAGGGCAAGATCAGCATGGCTGGGAGCCATGGTGCAAGATTGGCACAGTTATGAGCCATCGTAATAGGTCAATGGTTGCCGGGAGCAGTGGAGCAGGTAGGCACGGCTGTGAAAGTAAAGCTGAGGCTGGCTTGGGCCAAGTTGTGCGCAGCAAGATGAATTGTCTGGAGTGTTGAGAACAAGGTCTGCCCTCGGTTCTTGGTAGTTGGGCTGATATGTCCTTCTGGTACTCGTCTGCCCCTGGCGCGTCATTAGGCTAAGCTGCTGCGTTTGTCATAACAGAAGTAGTCTTTATATCCGGCAATCTATGTGGGGTTGTTCCATCTGCTCGATCTTGTCATTGAAAGATAACTCGTTTATGTTGGTCATGTCTCATCGAAGTGCCTTGTCAATAGCTTTATTGCGCGAGAAATCGCGCAATCGCTCAGTCAGGAACCTTTCTACTTCTTCCTAAATTTGCCTTTGTTGGGGGTGGCAGAGCTCTCGGCTGTCCCCGGTCGTGACCTGCTAGTCTAGGCTGCTCTTCCATGTGTTCGGCTCGTCTATGCCGCGACTGCGGTTGGTGTGGTATGCTCCTAGCGGGCGAGCGGGTAACTCACAGGCTGTTGGGTTGAACTCGAGCCAGATTGAGTGACTGCTTCTCTCCGTCCGCTGTGCTGTCTATTCCGATGTAAGGTGGAGAATGCTCATTGCCAGCCTTGCCGCGAATAAACACTTCGCCTAGAAAATTGCTCATGTTGATTATCAGAGTGTAGCCTCAACCGTGAGTGTATGTTTGTCCGGGGACCTAACTGAAAATGGACATTCCTCCACGCTCTAAGACGGGAGTATACGCTATCTCGGGGGTCCAGTCGGGAGTGTACTCCGTTAGAACGCTCGGTTCGTGACTGGTCAAGTGGCTGCTTGCTGGGACCCTGGTGGAGAGGTTTGTCTGCCCTAGTCTTACTTTGGGACACCTTGTTTGGGGCACGTTAGATCTCGATGCGTTGCTAGAGTGGATTCACCAAGGTTGTCTGTTGTGCAAGGGCGCTCGTCAACTATATGACTTGTCGAGACAAGTGTTGTTCGTCATATGGATTGGAAGAGCTTGGAAGGAATGTGCCTCATTGAACAGTGGAAGTGTGGTAGGCTCCGGGCGTGATATTTAAATTGGGAAATGTTCCGCGAAGAAATGTGGTGAAAATGCCCCCGGCTTGATGGTTAGTCTGGATGGTTGAGATAGTCTTCGGCCGATTTGGGCTACTTTGGTGGGAGCAGGCTGGGTCGCTAGAGTGGGCTGCTCGGCGATAGCAGGCTGGGCCACGAAAATGGGCTGCTCGACGGAAGCAGGCTGGGTCGTGGGAGCAGGCTGATCGGCGTGTGATGTACGCGGGTGCGAGGTTTGGGCTCGACTTAGTAACGCGTTGGGTGTGGAATGACATGGCTTGGGCCATGGCCTTGGTATCGTAAGCCTTTGATGGCACGGCTTGGGCTTGCTTTGGCGGCACTGCTCGAGCCGTCGTGGTAACTCTATGGACCTCGCCGCGGGTGGTTACCGTGGTAGCCACCACAGTAGTTCCCGTGGTGGAAACTCGTGGTGGTTGTGCCGCTCCACTTATTGTCACATTTAGCCTCGTGGATCGTCGTGGTCTCATCTCTTGAATATTGGAATTTTCACTTGTTGAATTTTCTAAATTTCTAGTCATTGTACTTCTCTTTTACGTCTTATCAAAGAATCTTCACAAATAAAAAATTCTAATAATAAAGAAGTACGAAAAATCTACATTCGGACAAGAAAATAGAAAAACCTTGGATGCGAGAGTCTTCTACGAGTGTGGGACTCAGCTCTCAATGAAAACACCAATTTGTGGATGCAAATTTATTCCTCCTTGTTCTTGGACAAAATTACACCTACAAAACAAATAACACCTTAGGTCAAGGCCAAGAGCCTCACGCACCCATGATGAATGGTGAGGGCTTTGGCCGAAGAACCTCCAATGCCAAAGTTAGAATTTTGAGAGGAAAGTGTTTGGAGAATTTGGAGAATTTTGCAAGAGTGTTGAACTTAGCTTTTAAGCGAAAATGGGGTAGTATATATAGGGCATGGCCGGTCCCCTTTGGAGAGAAGGTGGCCGGCCCTTTGTGGTGTTTTTGAGTGTATTTTGTAGTTAATTGGTAGTTTAATTAGTTATTAATAGATTAATAAGGTAATAAATCTATTAATTAGCTAATTAACATAATTTAAAATGAATATTTTGGGGGTTACTTTGTGGAGAGGATTTGATGAGGATGGATGAAATAGGTTTTGAATTATTACCTATTTTGGGCACTTTTGACTTGATTGAGGGTTGATTGCCCACTGCTAGCGCGTAGGAATCCCGGTAAGCCTCGAGGGTAATTTTGTCATTTTAACCCAAAAATCCACATGTCGCCTTGTGATTATTTTTGGCTCCACAATATTGGTATTCTTTTATGGTTCATTTGTTTATGTTAGGAAAGCTTTGTTCTCCATAGTACTGTCTGTAAACTGGTAACTGATAGTGTTGGCTTCAATGCTTAGTGTGAGATGATATACTTCATACTGTATAGTTTGGGGGATGGGAGGCAGGGGTTTCTTCTCACAAGTATGAAATATGAAGCAGTTGGTAGGGGTCATAAGAAATGAATATTGATGGTTCACTTGTTTCTAAGCTTTGAAAGGGGTTATTTATTATCTGTTAAGAAGGATGCTGCGGTGGATTTGATCCGAAAACTCTTATGGCGCGTTTACGTAACGGTAATGAAAAAGAGGAATTGAATTGAGAAGAAATTGAATTGAGGAGGAGTTGGAATGAGGAGAAGTCAGAATCGGATTCCTGTTGAAGCTGTTTACTTAAATGTTCTGGAATCGGAATAGAATTCCATAAAGCTGTTTACTAATTCAGCAGAATCGGAATATAAATCAGGATGATTACTAAAATGCCCTTGTCCCAAATCAAATATTTTATATACTTTAATGGGTTTATAAAGGATAGTCTTGGAAATAAAAAAAAAGTAAGTGAGGGCATAAAGGGAACAAAAGTGTCATTCCGATTGCCCAAATAATCAGGAATTGGATTACCACCTATATCTAGGGAATCCAATTCCACCAATACAAAGAATTGAATTCCAAAATTTGTGTGGGCCCTACTGCTTTTTTGATTCCTTTATGTTTAGTAAACATTGGAATACTCCGTAATCGAAATTTAATTTTACATTCTCATTCCGATTACGGATACGTAAACACGTCCTTAAGTAATTCTGTGTGGTATTTGTTTCTGGCAAGAACTGAATCTAGTACCTAAACCCGACCCCTGTACAGCGCAAGCATAACAAGTTGTAGTGAATTTGTTTTTAGCTGTGTGTTTGAGGACATGTTCTAGGACCAAGAGGAAAAGAATCCTAGTTTTATGAGCTGCGCTATTGTGTACAAATAATCTTTGATAATAGTAATAACAAATAATCTACGTACATCGCTTCAGCCGTACTCTCAGTTTTCTTCAGTTTAGCTTCGGTCTAGGTCTCTTATGATTCTCAAGCTGAAGGCTAGCCGACGAACTTTCTTTCTTTAGGAGGAAAACTGTATGCACTCATCTGGGCTGTGTGCTTTGAGGCCACGGCAATTTCTTCGAAAGTCATCATCGGTCATCATCAACTTCAAGCAATGCCCAGGTCTCTCGATATCTATGAATCCTTACGTCCAAAGCCGGTTCACAAGCACATTCACTTTGTTGGTAATCAGGGCAGTAAGCCATTGCCTGCGTTCACGAAGTTGAAAATCCAGTGAATGTCCTAACTATCTTTGTTGGATACCTTGAGCCGGTACACCGGTGGCAGTTAGTCTTGCCTTTTTGAGAGTTTTGCTGAAGATGTACTTGCAGCAGATTCAGAAGAAAATGCTGGCATCATATTCTGAATTAATCCAGCTAAAACAAAAGGATTGGAGCCTCAAATTCATCTGTGTTGTGGGCTTGTCTTGGATCTTGAAGCCCAACAAAGCAATCCAAGTCCAAGTGCATTAGGGATAAGGCCATACTCAAATTGAGTCCATTAAGTTAAGGCCGCCTAACCTCCAGCCCAACAAAGCAATCCAAGTCCAAGTTCATTGGTGATTACGTCACATATTACTTGATTTCCCATGGTTTGGTTTGATCATTAACAAAAGACAAACCAAACCAAAATTGAAGCATGTAAAAGATGCATATTGTTTGAGTTTATAAATATTATGTATTTGGTTTTTAGTTTCATTTTTGTAGTATGGATAGAATGAAAGACTGAAAGTATATAGGAGAAATGATGAATGGAGAATGATAAAGATAACAAAAGGTGGTGGGAGAAGTGATGGAAATTATATTATATGTATATAAAAAATCGAGATTGAAAATAGCTTAAAATTGTTTTAGTTTTCGTTTTGTTTGTTAGGTTATATACATTTCTTCTGCATTTCTCATTTTTCTCAAATACTTTTTCTCTTTCTATGACATGAAAATGAAAACTAAAACTTAAAAAACAAAAAGAAAATACTGGGGAGACCACCTTATTTGAATCACATCTCTAAACCACCTTATGGAGCATGTGATGTGGCATTGCCAAGTCATTTGAAGCAATCTACACGTATTTTAAATTTTTATTAACATAATCAATTATCAACAGACACTTAGTACTATGGTTTAGTGATAATTTCTCTTCACTTATAAGTGAGAGGTTTTAGGCCACTCCTCCACCTCTTTAATATAGATACCATCGTCACATCCGCCGGTGTCGCGGGAGACCCTCATACTCTAAAACTCCTTCTCTCCTCTCTCTCCTTTCAATGGACACTAAGGATATTGGGATGAGAAATAAGAGAATCTTGGTTTCACATCAATGGATATTGGGATTTACTGAGATCTTTTAGGGAATTGAAGTGTTTTTTTTTTTGGAATATTTTTTCTCACCATCTTAAGTGTTGATGATGTTTACAAATCTATTTATCATCGTTTGATGAGTTTAATGGAGATCTGTGTGATAGATATACACAAATTTTAAAATTTAAACTCGTTTAATAATAATAAATGTTGACTATCACTGACTAAGACAAAATGCCAACTCAACTTAGTCCGTTGAGATATATGATTATACGGTTAAGATAAAAGCTTAGCTTGTAAGGAAAGACACAGCAACTATATAAGCTGCTATTCTCTGTAATAATTGGTGCGAAGCATTTCATTCATACAATACAAGATTACATTTTCCTTTGTTTTCTCTCTACCTCCATAGCTTTCTTGTTCTTTAAGCTTGCTACTATAACTTTCTGTATCCTTGTTCTATATCGTCAACAATAAATAGATAGATAAGGTGGTGAGCATTACCATCACTTGAGTCTGGAGAGAAAAATGCACTTTTTTTCTTTCATTGTTTCCCCTGGGAATTGATTGTGTGATGAGATTTGGGTTCTATCAGTATTCCTGTTAAAGGTTGACTTTCCTAGAGAGAGAAAGGTTGATCGACGATCTGGGGAGAAAGACGGCAGCGCATGAGGAGATTAAAAGATGAAAATACATTTAATTATATGAAATGACATGATATATAAATGTCATCTGATACATCACGTAGTTTAGGATGTGATTCAAATAAGATGGGTTCTTAACAAAAATAGGAAATGTTACTTAGTATTACGATCTAGTGATACTCCTCTTTACTTGTAAGTGAGATGTTTTAAGTTCGATTCTCGCCAAAGACAAATTTAAATCACATTATTGCTAGTCCATGATAAGACTAAAGCCACCATCTCCCTCTTAATGTAGATAATATCTTTTGTTAAAAAATAAAAATAAAAAGTAAATAGTCACTCTGGAGCTTGTACTAGTTAACATAAATAATGAAAATAAATATCAATAATCCCGTCGTAGCTTAGAGATACACTTGGATTAATTAAGGTCATTAACCCCAAAACCATATAATAAACACTGCTTTTGGGGTACTTTTCTCCATCAATTAGAGAAGTGAGAAGTGAAAAGAAAAAGAAAAAACCATTATAAATTAAGGGGGAAAAGAGTAAAAGAATGCCAAAACGAGGAGAGGGCCAAGGGGTTTTGCATAATTAAATAAACAATGATACAAGAACATGGGACCCGAACGATCGATCAAATTATGGGGAAAAACTCTCAGTCGAGGAGTAGCTTTAATCAAGCGGTTGTAGTAGTCGTCGTCTTCGTCATCGTCGTGGTCCTAGCATAGTTCAGCACCATGACATGATCAGTGGTTGAGGAGTCTGGAAGCAAAGTGAGTGCGTCCCTTAGACTCCAGATGTTGTCTCTTACATGCTGCAACGTCAAGAAAGGTAGAAGCTCCTGTCCTCTACATGTAATCTCTACCTGCTAACGTTCATATCAATCCCAATCATATATATATGTATACACACCCACATATATACATGTACACACACTTGCGCATATACACGTAAATTTATTATTGAAGAACTAATTACATGAATTAATAATGAAAATTAACAGAAACAAACAAGTAAAGAAGAAACAAAACTAATTATTAGTAACGATAGGATTCACATGCATGAAAAAGTGAAGTTCGTAGTTGCAACTTGCAATCATATCATACGTGCATAATTATTGTGCATGCAAGGACAACATTATGGTGCAACTCGCTTTTTTTCTTTTCTTTAGCCAAGTGTAATTGATAGCCATGCAGATTTTAATCGAGTATGTAATAAACCCTAAAATTAGGTGCATACTCCCCAGTCACACAACACACAAAAGATTTTACATTGTAATTGATTGTATAATGTCTTAAATTTGTTTAATGATTTATCTTATCACGTCGCACAAACTAAACATACTATGTATATTTCATCTGCAATTATATTTATTTTTTATGTTCGAAAATTATATGAGTTATGTATTAAAAATAAAAAAGACAAAATCACTAAATATTATGTAGTGTTGAAGTCATGCTTTGTCACTAGCTTACGTCTATTCCATGCTATGCTCCATACAAATCTTTGTAACGTCTACTTTACCCATAAATCTCTCTCTACTTTTTATCTCTACTCCAACAGATTCTTCATACCCCACACCAGCAGTCCCCGTTGATATATCTTCTATTCCAAAAAATATAAAGGAAAATAGTTATATGTGAAAAACGAAAGTATCACGGGCAGTATGAGGGGTTGCCCGCCATGAAAATCGACTGTATGAGGAGCTGCCCGCCATGCCATCATCTTAAACTTCCCGGATTTAATGATTACAGGACCTACTCAGACTTTGCTGGTAAGCCAAAATCATGACGCTTTGGACTTTAATATTATACTAATAAGATACATCATATAATATAAATGATTAAAAATATAAGAAAACTAACGAAAAGTTCAAAAAAAAAATTAATTTTAATAAAAAAAATGACAAATAAAGGTGTAGTGAATAATACCAGGAAAATGTAAAAATGTAATTTTTTTTTTTTTGTTAAAAATGATCATTACCAAAAGTATTTCGTTAAAATTTCCTAAAAATAAATCCAAAAAATCACATAATGGATCCAAAAAGCACGGCGACAAATAGGCACTACCTATCTTTTTATATTTTCGAAAGGGCCCAAAGCCTAACTATTCCAACTTTCCAATCCGATTTCATCTTCATGCACGTCTCCTTCACGTTGCTTCTGAAAACCCTAATACGAAAGGTCAATATGCCTTCATGAAGTAGCTTCCACCGTATGTTCTTCTTTGGCTAATAAAATAGACGTTTTTTAACTTAATATTATAATCTCTAATACACTGCTTAAATTCTGGCAAAACCAAGTTGTTAAAGTGTCGTTTTTATATTAGCTAACAGGGATTATCCTTGTATTTGTTTAGTGTGCATGCATCGCATTCACAAACTGTAAAGTATTCATTAAACTTCATGGTTCTTATCTGTCTCTCGTGATTTTATTTTTGTTCTTATATGAACAACTTGATTGGAATTGTTCAGTTGCAGATTTACTCATTAACTCTTATATATAAATTAATATTTTGGGTCTATCTATTCAAGTTTGGTTTGTGGATGATGATGATGGGGTGTCTTTTAAATTCCATGCAACTAAGTGCAGCACTTAAGGTTTTGGAGGACCTTTTTTTAGCACAAACAGTGCAAATTTAGGAAAAGAATGCAAATTAGAAGGCCCTACAATATTAGCTTTCGAATGGAAAAAGATGAAAGATGAGTTCAAAGAAACGAAAGCGTGACGAAAGGAAAACAAGAGAGAGAGAGAGAGAGAGAGAGAGAGAGAGAGAGAACATGCAATGGGTTTCGAGAATGACAGGGTCCACGTGTGATTTTTGAAACCCTACGATATAATTTAGACCGACCAATATGTGTTATTATCGACACTTTTTCGTATGGTAATAAGTGTCAACTGGCCACGATAATCCAAGATGATCGAAGATGTTTGATTTGCAAGAGCTTAAAGTCAATGAAGGAATTACAAAAAAGAAAAGGTTGGAAAAAATCCCACCTCTGATTATTGCACTAGATGTGTTATATATTCATGTCCATATAAAATAATTTATCATGCTTCTCATGGATTGTGGCTAATCATCACAAAATATATTAGAGATATATATGATGCATGCCTAGCTAGCTAGTGCGAAAACAAACCAAAGAACACAAAAGATCATATCTTGATCATCTGAGAATCATATCATAGAAACAATGCTAAGTTTACGCAAGAATCATTAGAGGTTATATTTTTTTTAAGTTCTTTTATACATGAAGTTTATTTTTATGTAATAAGTTAAATGGAGTTCATCTTTCCAACACTCCAATTATAAACCTAATCATTGGGTATTTAGTTGCATGCCAGGTGTGAAGGGTGCGAGTTGGCTTTCAGGTACTGCATGGAATTTAATTAAATTTCTCCCTAGTAAAAGTATGCAGCAAGGGATTCACACCACCCTGGGCGGTGGATCCTAATGAACAAAGAAATTGCCAATTCAATGGCCTATGATTGACTTACATATAACAAAGTACGAGAACTAATTAACTTATATTAATAAATAAAAGCAAAGAGAGAATGTTTAGTGTGTCACACATCCGAAATAATGCTATATTTTATTAATATGGTATAGAATTAATTTGGAAATATATGGGTGCATGAAAACACCATCTGTAAAATTTGATTGTTGGTTGTTGCACACAGATTAGCTGTTTTGTGAGGATTGATTATTATTATTATTATAAGATAGTGTATCCATCTTATCTCCTAACTTGGGAACGGGATCCCTTCCTGAGCATAAGGTGGGGATCCTCTGACCAGCCTATCTGGGCCCTTGAAATTTAATCCAACAGCTACAATAATTGTAACTTTTAGAGGATTCCCCTGTTTATAGCCGTTTGATCAAATTTCAAGAGCACAAATGAGCTGGTCAGGAGGATTCCCACCCTATGCTCAGGAGGGGATCCGGTTCCCTAACTTGGGGGCATGGTGTACAAATAAATAATTAAGTAACGTATCAAATCATCGTAAAATATTGACCAGTAAGATACATATACGTGTTGTTGGTTTATCATTCTTTCAACTATTTTATATTTTCGTTTAACTTAAAACTGTTAAACGTGTGGAGTCAACAACTAATTTGTATGAATTTTAACCAAAAAATAACGATCCAATTTAAATTGCAAAACTTATTTATAAGAAAATTGGCATGTAGAGTATACAGCTCAAACATATGTCCCTATCTATATATTATTACTAAAATATTTAACAAGGTAACTAGACATCGTATATGCATATAATATATAGATTTTTTAATTTAAAGATGCAGATGATATATAATTTAGGTCAAGAGAAGACAAATTCAACTACACCACTACGTGGTTTTCGTTATTAATTTATATTCCTTCAGTTTTGATTTCGTTTTGTATTCTTAACGAAGAGATCCTATACACTAAAACCCAATTTAAAATTCATGAACCATGACAAAAACAAAACTCTTTTTTTTTTTTGGCTTTATTAAATTGTCAAATATTTTAAGCCTTTGAATCTAAACTGATATAATCTTGTGGCTAATACATATTTGGTCCTCACAGGTAGTCAAAACGAGGATCTTAGGAGAGCAGAACTGGTGTCATATATATGAAAGTAATATCATTTTTTTTTTGTCTTGCTTCACACATATTATGAAATTATAGTTGTACATGGTATATAAATGTACCTTTGAAATGTATATAGTATAATCCTGGTGGATAGAGCGTTGGATTTCTACCTATGCGTCCCGAGTTCGAAACTCCTCACTCCTTTGAATTAATGTAATAATTTATGTGCCTTGAAATGAACTGAGTTCTTTTATTATATACATTTATTTTAGGAAAAACTAGTATATGGTCCCTAGTTAGTAATGTTCATTGACTGTGACCTTATTAGTTTTTAGATTTTGATTGAAATCCCTAGCATTAATGTAATACTGAATTTACATGTCAGTTACATAATTTTTTGAAATAAAATTAGTAATTAAGTTAGTGTTTTAATACTCACACCTTCATTAAACTCCTAATTAATTTTCAATTCAAAAAATTTCCAAAATAAAAAAATAAAATTAGAACAAGTTTGTACCCCATTAGTTTTTATAAAAAGATTACCCTTTCTTAAATATACCAATTTGCTACATGTAAAATGCACCCTTTTTTTTTATATAAAATCCATTCAATTTTTTTTAATCCATTTTTAAACTTATATGGATACATTCTTTCTCGTTGATTGGAGAATGTATTCATGTCAAGTTTAATCTAAGAAATTTACTAATGTTATTAAACATAATATCTTTTTTTTTTTTTTTTGTGCTTTTGAAGAATGTACCCATGTTTTGGTACAATAAATTTTTTTGTTAATTTTGATGAGTGTACCCATGTTTATGTATATACAATATACTGGAGAGTGTAATTTATAGTTTAATATTTTTAAAAATTATAGATTTTATTTAAAATCTCATTAATTTAAACAATTACGAATTTCAATTTTTAGTTTAAAAAATATAGTAACCTACATAGAAATACATATTCATATTAATGTCAGAGACTTCAATAAAAAACTGAAAACCAACAAGGTTCAGTCAAAAAACATTAATGTATTTCAATAATTTGAAAAAATAATAATGGGGAGTGCTATTAGGCCTACTACATAATGTATTTCAATAATTTGAACCGAATAATTTTTTTTAATGAATCTCTAATTTTTAGATCATTCTTATATTATTCATACATTGTCGGTTTAAAACCTAAATTTAAGTACCTAATATACAATCAATATATGGGTCATAACTTAAAACCATTTTTGCTAGGCCCTTCGACATTTTATTTTTCCATTCCAACACCTTCCGTATACCTAAAAGCAAACTGGCATCCCTGTATAGGTTTATAATTTTGTTTTTCTTAATTATTTTTATTTTATTGACGTATATTACTTACAAACCAAGTTTATTCTTCCGGGCAACTTCTTTTTTATTGATTCACTCGATGATCCACTCAGCTGTTTTAATTTGAATATACATACTTACTGAAGAACCACAAATAATTTAGCAGAAATTTGTATACAACGACCCGTTAAGCCATTTATATTGAGAAACACAATTTGCTAAACTAAGGATCATAATTTTTTTTATTTATGTACCTTTTCTTTAATAAGAAGAGACTTATGTTTCTTAGATCAATTAGGACAACTAAATATTAATTATAACTTAAAACAATCGCTTATAGCTTAAACTTGGATGCACGGAATTTAAATATATCATAAACATATATATCTACATGCATATGCATTATGCCTCGATTTTTTTTTTACAAGAATTATGCCTCGAGTTTTAAATAATAGATATATAAGCTGGCTTTAGAATCATTTAGGCCTCCGCGTAACATTTAGTATTGAATACAACTAAGGCTTCATTTAATTTTATCTACAATTATGTCTTACTCATTAAGCTGTTAATCTAAATTTCATCATTAATTTTCTTTTTGGTCAAGATTTTTTTCCTACGATCCATGATCAATGAACTAAATTAAACTTTCCCCATTGCATAAAGAATTCAATAATTTTAAGAAACCTAGCTAGCTAATAGTCAGGCCATGACTTCACTTGTGCAAAAGCTTAATTAAGTCTGCTTATATTGGTATGTTATAACATGAATTGCATACACATATTTTTAAGATACAGAAGGAATTTTAACTTCAGCATAATTATTAGGAAACATATATTGGTACTTCATGATGAAACGTGTGTTAAAAGAATTGTGCAAAATTATGTGCCGCAATAATGTGCACATCATATACAAATTATCATTTCATGTTGTGCATTGCATTGCATCTCATTCACCTATATAATGCTTTCTGCATACTACTACGGTAAAACCTAATTTTTCTATACCTGTTTAATACCAGTCATGGTTTCTCTTAACAAAAACATCAATACTTTTTGCATGCGGAAAAAATAGAGGGAGTCGTTAGTAGGGAACAAATAGTGAAGGGCTACTGGCATATATAGTCTCAATTTTTTTGGGGTCTGGATTTAAGCTCAAAACGTTCAAATACTACATCTTATTTTATGACTTTCAGTAATAGTTAATTACAAAAAATTACTGTGAATTTTTTATTAAATTTTAGTATATTTAATATTATCTAAAAAATAGTTTACACATCAATCCAGGACACCGATACTCATTCCATCTATTTGAAGTGAAAAAACTCCAAGTGAATGTCTGTGCTCAATATGTATGTACACGTATATATTAGTTATAATATAAGAAAAGAAAGAAAGAAAAAAAGAGAAAAAAATATATATTGGTTATAATATGGAGGAAAGCACTGGTTTTGATTTGCAGCGACTTGTTAAACCAGTCCTCAAGTAACAACTAAAAACCATTTCTCATATAGGGTTTAAGCGTAACAACTTCACTGCAGGCTCAATCACTGTCTTATTTAGTGTGTGGATAAGAAAGAGTTGTTTTAAGTGTGGCAAGGAAGGGCTTACATCTATATATTGTTTGCTCATCTTTTTTGTCAATCCATTGTTTCTTTGTTACTGTCTTTCTTAATAGTGGTGTTTCTATCTTTGGTATTGATAATATACATTTTTTCTTTATGTTTTTTGAATATTGGTTGTGCTTTATTGTGCTTTCCATGCAGGAGTATTGCCATTTGGATGAAATGTTACTTTCATTATTTTTAGATATGAAAGAGAAAACCTCTTTATCGAACCATTAATTTTGAGGTTTGAGCAAAGCGGTGGTAGGTAAAGTACCTCTTGGCCAGTAAAATTTCCATCACCAATTAAACATTCCGTAAATAACTAAACACAAGCAGATGACCCATTTTAGTTTTTCCCTTTAATAGAGAAACAGATGATTATGAACAAAAAAAGGGAAGACCTAAATCTACTTACTTCCTAAATATGGATCTAGTAGCATAAGAAACAAATAGCACTATAGAACCCCATTTTAGTTCTGCTGTTTCTGTCATGTCTCTAACACCATGTGCTTATACCTAGTTACTTGACAAAAACAAAAGGTCAGTTTTCTGTATGTTCTTTATTAATGTTTGTCATCATATTTGCTTCTTCATGGTGTTAATTAAGTTCGTAAGCAACTTGAATATTGCAAGGCACTAACAAAAAGTAACTAAAATTTTCTATAATTTAGTACTTTTCGATTCAATTTATATTGAAGTGTGTATGATGATATACATACCTCTGATTCGCTATCCAATCTCAGCTTGTTAACCAGATACTTCTTTATCAACCGAACTGTCATTCTTCCATCCCTAAATTTTCCACACACAAGAAATTAATAAAAATCGAACTAAGTAAAAGGAAAATAGTAATTAATTGAAGCTGAGAAAATGAAAAAAGAACTGGTAGGAGATGGAAAGATAGAAGATGTTACTTGATTCTTAAGTAGCTTTTGGGTATCTGGGGCAAGAACGGTTCTTTTGCTCTGCATTGACAAACCGATTAATTGAAAATGCAGTTTCGTCATCAATATTTTCTAAATTGATTAACGAAGAAACAAAAAGGGAAGAAAATGTGTTCTAGTACTAGTAAACTTTTTTTTTCTAACCAACCTCGACGTCTGCAGGAGGGGGAGTTTTGTAAATCCAACAAAGAAAGTTACACCCACTCAGGGGGAGTTTTATGCAATAATACTTACTGATTTTGGGATGCTTGGAGCGTAAACCAAATGCCAGATTGGGGCCTTCTCGGAGGATCAACAACTCTGAAATCTAAGCTCGGTCCGGCGACATTAAATTCATGAAGAGGATGGTGGAATGGGCGTGCAAAATAGGATGAACCCAGTTGTATAAAAGAGGAAGCAGAAGAAGATGAAGTAGAAGCCATCATCCCTATATTATTATGAGGGATTGCTGGCCTAAATGCCCAGTTAACGTCCTGGTGAGGAAATAAACCCGACGAGGAGCTACTCATTCCCGGCCCCGGTTGCTGGAAGTATAAAGCCGTGGCGTTACTCGAATTAAACGGAGGCCTGAAAGACGGATTCGGAGGAGCACGGAAAATATTTTCGTGTTGAGGAACATGAAACATTGGAGGCATATGTGGCATGGACCTCACTTGCCGTAATGACGAAAAACCACCTTGATCATGGCCTGGTGGTAATAGATCAAGATCAAGTTCAACCAATCCGGGACCGGAAGGAGTAGTACTACTTCGTAAGCTTCTGAGGGTTGGATGTTCCGTAGTCGCAGGTGGGTGGTTGTTAGAGCCTCCGCCTATAGTCAATTGGAGCCATGTTTTGTTATCTTCCAGAGCTTCTTTAGAACTCGAACCTGCTTCGTTTACGCTGTTAGTTCTAGACTCATCCTCGGCCATTGAATCAATTCCCGCTAGCTGCTGCTGCTGCTGCTGATGATGATGATCAGATTCAATAACAATATTATTGCAATAATTGTTATACTCATAACCTTCTTCTACAACTTGACTAGTACTCATAAGACCGAAATTGCTGATCTCCGCCGTGTAATTGGAGCCGCAACCACCATAACCGCCGTAGCGATTATGTTGTTGTTGTTGTTGTTGTTGTTGGTTGGGTATGTTTTGATGATGAGCAGCAGGAGGAACCATGGTCATTTCGGACTGTTGACCGACCCCAAATAATAGAAGTTTGGATTGTTCTTGAGATTGCAGGAATATTGCTTGGTGGTCTCAAATTGAGCCATGGAATATTAGTAATAAAGAAAACGATTCCTGAATCTGGTGTTTATGTGCCATGGGAATGTTTTGAAGTAGTGATTGTGAGAGAGACACCCATGAACGTCCTGCAGCTGACCATGTGGGTTTGTGTTTGCTGCTGTTTCATCCTAGAAGAGAATAAACCCTGCAAATCTCACTTTCCATTAATTCTATTTCTTTGGAAGCTTGTGGACATATGAAACAGTTGCGCAGAGAGAGAGGGAGAGAGATGGAATAGAAAAAAGAGAGAAGAGATGGTGGTCAGTCAGGTATATTATATATGTATATATTGTTCTTCTGTAAATTCTATATATGCTGAAGGAGCTAGAGGTCGAACTGTTCCTTTTTTTTTTCTTTTTTTTTTTTTCGTTTCTTATTTTTTTACTTTAAGAAAATACACATTCACCTGTTTTCTAATAAATTAATACTGTATGAAATATCAAGATTCGTGTGCAACATATATGTACAAATACAGGTAACATACTTCATTCTTATGCTAAGTTTTGCAACATTAACTGCTGTATATATTGTTTTGTAATACAACTATATATTTAGGATAGTACTATTCACACACTCATTTTTACCTCCTATGCATCCTTGTTAATTTTCGTCCATTAATCTTCTTCAATTCATTCAATCCGACGGCTCAAAATTGTGAAGAGTGTGTGGATAGCACTACCCTATATTTATATTAAGAGACTGTAAAATTGAGATTAAGGTTAATCATACTCTTTGTTGACTATGAAAATTAGTATTGAACTAGTTATCCATAAAAATCAAACCTTATAATCGGAAAGAAGTATCACTACATCATTGTTTTAAGTGACTTGACTATTGTATATTTAAGTAACTATTTATCATTTGTCATGAAAGTTACAATAGTATTTCTACTTTTTATTTCACAAATTGGAGAAAACACCATTGAACCCATGATAATAATAATAATTACATTTAAAGTATAAGTAACATTATCGATCGGAAAAGTAAAAAGTAACAAGCTAAATTAATGTTTGTGCATCTCTAATTGCAAATGTTGTGTGTGCATCAAAGAATTGCCATATGTTCCAAAGATAAAATGACATAACGGCTCTCTCCTTTTGAGATATCTCTAAAAGATCCCTTTCTAGGCATGCATAGCAATAGTGGATTTATGTGCTAAAGCCATCACTGCTGCATATATTAGGCCCCATCTATTATATATTTGCTTTTCAATTTGGTACTCTATCATAATCATATATAAGACATATCAATTATGCTTTTGCGAATCATTATTGTGAAAATATCCACGAACTCGATCATCACAATATTCTGATCGATCATCAATATGTCCTGGGGAATGTTAATAAAGCGACACCACCGGCCTTATTCAGTTATTTAGTTGATCAAAGTTTTGTTTCTCGATCGTCTATATTTCCAATTAGTTAAGAGTAATCCCAATAAATGTTATACTATTTCATCATTACTAGCTCTCGAAGACTCAGCTCAGACCCGAGGGACTTTTGATGTATTCAGAACACCGTTACTTGGTGTTATAGTTTTAGAGTAATGCTAGAGATACTAAATTTAGAAACTAAATGATGTGTCACTAATAGAAAGAAACACGTTTATTAATGTTTAAGTAATTAATCAATCATCAATTTCCATGTCCAAAACTTTGCCTCCAAATTTAGTCTCCCTAGCATTACCCTATAGTTTTATTCAATTATAATACATATATTTACTTTATTCCTATAAATAACACGTATCAATCTTATCATCTACTCATATTATAAAACTCAAATAAAATAAATATTTTAGATACACATAAAATTTTCTCAAACTCAGCTTGTTCTAGTCAAACATTAGGATGCAGTTTTGGTGGGTACGTACTTTTGAAAGCTTAATTAATTAAGTAAATGGCTGAAATTGAGAAAAGGAGGGGAGTGGCAGGGCATAATGACATTACCTGTCTGTGTCTGAACAAGCCTAATTAAGATATTAATACACAGAGAGCACATTGGACTGAGTTTTATATTTAGAGGCAAGAGGTAATTATCTATAAACAAATAAACATTGGGGACTTGGGCATCCATATATGATGGCGTTTTGCTTCCCCACAACCCAAGAATCGAAACACTGCGATGTGGGCTTTAACTGTAGGAACTAGGAAATTTAGAATATGTAATCCCTCCAAAACCCATGTGCTTCCCACCCTCTCTCTGGTTCTCCTGTACGGCCACTGATTTGTCAAATGTAATTCCCTCCCTCTCTCTCCCTCTCCCTCTCTCTCTCTCTCGCTCTCTCTCAACTCATCTAATTGGGTTTAGTTAATTTATTTTCCAAATTCTATTTGCAGGATGCTTAGTTCTAATTGGTTAAACTTCAAGACACTGACATTTTAATTAGACACATATCTGGTGGTGGTTGTTGGTTTGGCTGCCTGATCGTTTCTGAAAAGCTGACCATTTTTCTTTCCAGCCCATTCAACATGCTCTCTCTCTCTCAAAGAAACCCTTTTATATATTTCAGTTGTTTTTGAAACAAAGGGGACTTTTCAAAGACGCGTCAATCAGCGAATTCTCTTAACCCTTGGAAGAGAAATATATGGCATGGCAAGGAACATGCAATTTAAATTAAAATTGAGCGCCAGCGCCCTGCATATATTTTTCATCATTATAAATGGATATGGCTCATGGTGCACTACTATTACTAGTACTATAGCTGATGAGACAATCTTCATGAAGACTGTATTCTACCCAATAATCAAAGACCCCACCAATGAATAAAAGAACAAAGAAAGTTCAAATGAAGTAATTGTAATTGTGGGCAGAGTAATTTAAGGCGGTTTGATCATCATTTTATTTTTAATTTTTAATTTTTATTTTGTCTTGATAGAGACATAGGAATTCGAAGAATGAAGAATGATAATGAAGAGTGGAGAGAAAAATGAAGGGAATGTAGGAAAGAAAAACTAGAATGATAAAAAACCTATTAAGAAGTGTTTGGTGTTTAGTTTTTAGACATCCTTTTTTCTAAAAAAATTGACAACTAAACATTAAAACGGAAATATTTGTCAAACAAACTCTTAAGTTCATCCACTTTTGTTCATCTCTCTTTTTTCCCTTGTATCTCCCTATATTTTAACAAAATATTAAAACTTAAAAAAACAGAAATGTTTATCAAACAAATCTTTAGGCCATCTTTAAGTGATACATGCATAATCAATCAAATGATACATTTGCCTCAAAACTTTACTCGATGCCTAGAGCATCTCTACTTAATGCAAGATTTATATTTGAGTCTTAAAAGGTGGTGCCACCGAGCTTTTTGATTTTCTACTTCAATGCCAAGACTTATGTATATATATTCTTAGATCTGTATTGTTGTGGTTTTTTTTTATTTTTTTTTATTTTTAGTACATCGATATTTTTACACTAAAGAAATTGGGAGTTTGGCTAAGCCACACAATGAACAACCTAATTTGTTATCAAATTCGCCATCCACGAGATTCGAACCTAAGACCTCTCACTTTCAAGTGAAGAGGAATACCACCAGATCGTAGTACTGAGTGGCCTGTATTGTTGTGGTTTGATTTTTAAGATTTGAATCTTTCAATGGAGAAGAAAATATTAGAGTCAAAATTTGGATATTGGCATTGAGGATTGTTGGAAACAAAATTCAAATCTTAATAAGGGTTTTACTATGGACTCAAATATGAGTTTTATGTCTTCAATACATCGAAAATGTTTTGCCGCATATTTGAAACCAAATATAATACTTTAAGTACTAAATCTCCGGTGCATTAAAGAACTACGAGTTACACCCTCGTGGCCCATTTTAATCGTTTGATATTTTCCTTCTCTGTTTCTCCAATGGCAGATTTGGATCCTCGCCGGATCCTCTTCCTGGGGATCCTAAGGATCAATGCACGTAGATCGTTGATAAAAAATCGTGCAGTCCAATGGCGATGCAATATTGTTATAATTTCATGATTTATAATCCTTTTGTGCTGTTTATGTTGACAATATTAATTTCATATTGAAGAAAGAAAGAATGTTGTATATACTTGTATATACTTATAAGTAAATTGGACTATTTCTTATTTTGCCAATTGATTTTAAGATGAAATCTCAATTTTTTTTCTGGTATCAGAGCAAGTTTTGGCTTGTGTAAAGCCTAACGGATACATGTGCTCGACGCATCCAATTTGTGTTATCCACGTGCTAGGCTTGGAAATTCACCACACATGATGGGCTTGAAAATTCGACACATTTGAGGGAGCGTACGTGTCTAAAATATGGAGTAGGATTCTCTCCCCTCTTTTTTTCTCTCTCCTTCCCTCCTCTCCTATTTGAACGGTCACGGTTAAGTCACGTTAACATCTTACATTAATTTTTTATAGAAAAAGAAATACAAAATAGAGAATATGAGACGATGAGATAAAAAGAGATGGAAAGAAAAGACGAGAGAATCCTAGTCTCTAAATTATAAATGCCACATCAAAAAAAAAAAAAAAAAAAAAACTTTGCACATGTTGTAGTTGGATTGTTTCTCGTCTTTTCAATTAAATTTACGATAAAACCTTAACTTTTGTCAATTTACTCTTGTACAAGTGAAAAAGTTATTGTCGTGCATGTACGTAGGTAGATATAGAGTAGTGTAGAGAGAGAGAGAGAGAGAGAGAGAGAGAGAGAGAGAGAGAGAGAAGGGCAAGTAGCTAGTGTGATGATGCGCTTTGATTTATGGGGTTTGAACCTGGATCCTCGCCGGATCCATTCCCTAAGGATTTTAGAGATTTCGTAATATTGTCCGTTCATCGTATATCGTGCGATCAGAAATTATTTAAAATTTAAATATAAATAGTACTTAACGAAAACTGATCGCATGATATACGATGAACGGACACGATTACGGGATCCCTAGAATCCTTAGGAAATGAATCCGGCTAGGATCTGGGTGGTTATATAAAAGGAAGGGGAGCAGTGGTGAGATGGCATGCCTGGCTGGTGACAGTGCATGGGCATGGAATGACTTAAGCTTCGAATAAAAGAATGGAAAGCAAAGCAAAGGTGAAACTTGAAAGGCCATTGACAGAGACATTTTTCTACCCAAAATTCATCCGCAAGATATTGCCTAGCTAGTGCACTCAACGGCCCTACGTCACGCCGACTCCTCCTCCATTTTTATTAAGGGGTCTTTTGATATGGGTCTAAAGTCATTAAATATTGGATCTATTTCAAAAGTTAAGAGTCACTAAAAATTCGACCTATTTCAAAAGGTGGGCTATAAAATTGAACCTATTTCAAATTTTCCCTTTTATTTATTATATATTAATTTGGACGATCGATTATATGACATATGGACAAACATCTTGAGAGTTAAATTTATAAAGAATCTTAAACCGGAATAAAACAAAGCATGCAAAACCATGGCTATGGTCTCTAATTAAGATATACCTTCATCGTCACTAAGCTAGCTCGAATATTGTTCAACTTGCTATGTATGGAAGTCCTCGCAGAAGACTGCAATTTCAATTCGAACACTGGTCCCCTAATGTTCTGGTTTATTACTTAATTTGAACATTAAGATCCGTAGAAGCATTTATTCTTAGGAGCAATTTCAATATACGCGCTTCTATTACAATCACCCGGAAATTTTAATGTAAGTGCAAAGTGCTTGCTGAAAATTAAAAGTGTTAAACAAAACAAAACAAAAGACGAGAAAATGACGAATTAGGAATTGCAAACTTTGAATCTTATTCCATGGAAAAATAAAGAGCACTACAAAATTATCAAGAATGCTACATAACCCAAAAAGACTAACAAGAGGTGTATTTACAAAGAACTAATCCTGAAACAAACAGGACATCAATCTTAAACTCTAATAAAAATGTAAAAAAGAAACCCTAATCCTTGTCCTACAAGAAAACCTTAAACCATAAAATACCAAAATATCATAATCTTTATATATCCTTCCAGTTCTTTTTTAAACCCAAAATTAACCATTTTGATGAACTAAAAGCGGTTTTAATTATTTTACGTCAATTGCTTAAGTATGTGTAAGTGTTGATTTAATCTATAGCAGATCAGTTATCTATTGTTTTTGTTGTTGGTCAACTTATATGAGTTATCCATAATTTTGCCCAATTGGGTTGGACTAAAGATTTTGTTATTATGAGCTCAAATTGTGTGTGAAATCAATGATATTGACTAATTATATATACATTTCACACAGACAGTATCCATAATGTACATCAAGCTTTCTTGTAGTACTGAAAGAACCAGGACTTTATTGGGCAAAACAGTGGAAAAATATCTGAAAGACATCGCTTTTGCCTTTCGAAGGGTGGAGAAATATGAAAGAAATTAAGCACGAGGAATACGTAATAATCATGCATGGGATGCTCTGCAATTCTGACTTCAGAGAGAGATGTGATCATTTCATGCATTAGAGTCCATTGGTTTTGATTAAATACCGTACTAAGAGGCTGGGGACCAAATAATGATGGCTTTCTACTGTGCTTGTTCCCATTGCGAGAAGTGGGTTTTGTTTTGCGTTCTCAATTCCCTTCCCAATCCCCCACTAATTGTTTGGGAATTGTTGGATGCTTTGGATGTTTCTACTTGAAAAATTGGGAGGAAAAAAAAACTTGGTAGGCTTTAATCTCGTCATCATGGCATCATTAATGCCATCATCAGAATGCTCCCAATTCTCCCATGCATGATGGGTTTTCTTTCTGTTCTTTCTTTTGTTTTTCTATAAAATAAATACTTTAGGGTTCTTTCTCCATTTTATTGGTCAATAATTTTACTAGCTAGGGTTCTTGTTTAAACTATATGTTTGGTTGTGTCTGTCTGCATGTGCATGTGATGTAATGAGTGCCGGATGTCAGCCCATCTGTGCATGCATGTGATTGTGAGAGCAAGGGAATGGATAATTCAAGTTTGATGAAACCGAGAGAGAAAAGAGTGCATGGCGTATATGGGGGTTTGTCAGGTATTTTATAGCACGGCACAAACTGCTTCCTCTGAGTCACCTCCCTTTAGTTTTTGCTTTTGGGTTTGAATGCATTTAATGTGAGAAGTCCTTCCTTCCCATCCTATATACGATATCTTCTACTAATTAAATTCAGAGCCCAGTCTAGTTTTGTCAACAGATTCCTCATCTGCCTGCCATAGCCATAGGTGTGTGGATTTCCTCATCTGCCTGCCTCATCCTCTGTCAATTTATATTATTTTAATCTTCTTTAATTTATTTTATTACACATTTTTTTGTTAATTTTTATTATTTAATATTCTTTAATTCATTTGATCCAACAATCATAAATTGCGGATAGCACATTCCTAACAATATACCTTTTTTCTTGCAGAACATTAATCATATATAATTAAACAATTGATTAAGTCTCTGATATTAACTCTCAAGTCAATTGAGCCAAAGTTATGTCTTTTATTTTTGGGGTGATGGGGCTTGGAAAGAGCTTTAAATGCACTTATGGCGTGCGTAATTTTTTTAAAATGAAATTGGAGGAACTAATACGAGAAGGAAGAATTCGTCATTTATTAATTTGTAAATGAAAATTGAATTGAGAAGAATTTGAAATGAGAAATAGTCAAAATTAGAATCATGTTGAAATGCATACAGAAATATTTATAAAATCAAAGTAAGATTAATATAAATTCCGTATAAGCTATTTACTAAGGTCTAGTTTGAGATTGTTGTGGTTTCTAAATAAGCTGTTTTTTTTTTACATTCTATAATGGGGGAGGGGGGAACGTTCGTCGAACACAGAACCTCAAGTTCAACATGTATGTTTTAAATAATGCTATGGAAGGCCAGTGTTTTTAAAATAAATAAAATATTTAATTTCTACAAACAGTTTTTATTACTTAACGGGTAAAGATAAGGAATTCTGAATTCCTTTCTCCTACATGGAATCAGTAGGATTCTTATTTTGATTCCATGTTGTTTGGTGAACAACCATAATGGGAATACAAATTGAAATTTATCATCTATCATAAAATAAATTGACAATATAAAGAGCAACCAAACTTAATTATAAGACTATGCAAGGTTCCTCATTTCATCAGTAAGATTCATTCTCAACATGCTACCTCACGCGTGGTGAATTTTCAAGTCTAACATGCGGACAACAAAACGGCGTGCCGTGGAGCACGTGTGACTGTTGAACTTCACACACAGGATAACCTGACTTTGATACCATGAAGAAAGTTGAAGCTCTACCATAAAACTAATTGACAATACGGAGAGTAGTCTAACTTACTTATAAGTCCATACAAGATCCCTCGTTACACAATAGGAGATTCATTCTCTAACAGTTTTGTATACATACAAAAGGGTAAAGTACAAAAAACTACCTCAACTATTGGTGTCACGACACCTTCATACCTCATCTTTTAAAATTGACAATGTCATACCTCATCTTTAGAATTTGGTCAATTTTATACCTTCCGTTAGCTTGACCGTTAATTTGTCAGTAAAATGCTGATGTGGCTTGATCCAGACCCCACTTTCTATTAAAAAATTAATAAAATATTATTAAAAACTAAAAAAAAATAATTTAATATGTTTTAAATATTAAAATAATAAAAAGTAAAAAAAATTTATTTAAAAAACAACTTTCGTCCGCCCCCCTCATCTTCTTCCCTTTCTCCCCCCGCCCACCTCCCCTATTCTACCCCTTCATCTTCCCGTACCTGCTTCCCCTACCTGCTTAACCTTCAACAAAAAAATTGAAAACCCACCAAACCCCCCCCCCCCCGCCAGATCCCGTCACACACCCCCCCTGCGCGCCCAGATCCCGTCACTCCCCTCGGTCCAAATTTGAAAACCCATCTTCTCCCCCTACCTGTTTCTCTTTTCTTTCTTTTCTTTTCTATCTCTCTTCTTCTGCAGGCTGGGCGGTTTCTTTCCTTTTTTTGCCTTTTTTCCTTCTCCTCTTCTTCTGCAACTTAGGGGTGTTGGGGGGGGGAAGAACGGACAAACTGGGTTTTGGGGAGCTGCTGCTGCTGCAACTTGGGTGGGGTGGGGTGGGGGGGAACGGACGGACGATGAATGGAGGAAGAGAGGGCCGACGCGGGGAGGAAGAGAGGGTGGACGTGCGGGGGGGAAGGGTTGGAACACAGTGAATGCAGGACGATAGGGCGGGCGCGCGCGCCGGGGGGGGGGCTCATTGTGTTGGGGGGGGACACGGGGCTGGGCTGGGGGTACCTGGGTCTGGGTTTTTGGTGAGGATGGTGAAGGAAGGTTGGGGAGGGACAGGTGGGAGGGTTGGGTGGGAAAGGGTCTCGGGGATTCAGAGGAGAGAGAGACGAGAGAGAGGTGGGGAGGGAGAGAGATGGAGATTTTACTATCATAAAAAAAATTAAAATTTTTAATTTTTAATTATTAAAAATATATTTAATAATTTTTTAATCCAATTGGATTAGTGAGTGGAACCCAAATGTAGCCACATCAGCACTTAACAGAAAAATTAACAGAAAAACTGACGGAGGTATGACATTGGCATAAATTCATAAGATGAGATATGACATTGTCAACTTTAAAAAATGAGGTATGAAAGTGTCATGACCCCAATAGTTGAGGTAGTTTTTTGTACTTTACCCCATACAAAAATTTCTCCTCCACAGGAGCAATATAAACCCTTCATGAACTGTATATTGGAGCTAACCCAAAACAGAACATTGATCATGAGAAGTGAAGACTTTAGTTTGGATTTTCGTACTGTACCATATCACCCGATATATACGAGCCATCATTCATTGCCTCATACACGTCCATTGATGGAGATGACACCATGTATAATAGTACTCCCGACTGGTGATGACCGTACAAATAATCAAGTCAAGAGTTGATTTTTTTTTTTGTGGGGGGGGGGTCAGAAGTTAAGAGTTGATTAATTAGGATGTCAAACGTAAAGTAATTAGGATATCAAACGTAAAGTAAGAACCAACTTGATTGTCCAAAGAATATTGTTCTAAGGTTCTCATGAAACAATTATATAGCAGTAGATCAAATTTCTGTCATTCCCTCCGTGTATTGCTTGCTTGGTGGGCAATTCAGTTCTCCAAGTATTGGGCAAACTTTTAATATTAGGTCATAGTGTGACAATAGGTAGAGTGAACTCTCTCTCTCTCCCCATAAAACTCATCACACAAAGAAGGGAATGAACAATATAGCATATGACATGCTTTATTTCTTTTACAATCTTGTAACAGGGACTGTTCTTAGAGAGAAAAGGAACGTGGGGTTTGGGTTTGTCTACTTTGTTGGTGGAAAATAAAATAGAAAAAAGAAATTATATATGTGTAAGCGATCAAGGAGAGATGCCTTTTGTAGGCTTGTTGGATAGCTTTTGTCTTGGCTTAGGCGCCTCGATCTCTCTCACATAGTGGCCTGTGGGGGTGATCTAGCGGATAAATGCTAAGAAGATTCACTTGAAAGTGAGACTTCTTATAAATTATCTGTTACCTTATAATTTTTGTATAACATTTTATAATATTTGCATGAGAATTAAAGTAAAATGGTAAGGTGTCAGAAAATTCATATACAATCACACTTTATAAAATTCTACTTAGCATTTTTTCAAAGTGAAAAGGTGGCCAACTTTCTATAAATTCCTTCGTTTTGGGTTACCACTTTGCATTGCATGTTCCCTTTAAGTGCAAGAAAAGCTTCTTGCGCGCGTCTACAGAACATTAATATCTTTGAACATTTAAAAACCTTTATCTGCCCACCCCATTTTTTGGTAAATGGGGCGCACCCTTTTAATTAATTTGAATAAACATAATCCGTTCCCCACTTTATGAACTAATCTATGCATAATCACTTGTTAATCAAGAAGTTAATCAACTCCAATGCACCCCCTTTCCTTAAAATAAAAAAAAATAAAAAAAATAAAAAATCAACTCCAATGAATTTTACTCGGTTTAATAAATTTCTTGATTCACATGTAAGTGTTCACCGTGCTTAAACCCTAAATCCTAAAGATAATAATTATGAACTAAATTTAAAATGATGGGGCAGTACTACGTATATATGGTGTAGTACTATTTAAGTGAAATCGGTAAAGCACTGCTGGGGATGCAGGCTGAGTAGCTCAAGAAACAGAGGTCTTGTTTTTTCATACATGAGAGCAGCGAGCACAGCAGGCACGCTTAGCGATTTGATCAAAAGCACATATGCATGGGAAATTACGAATGAAAAGAGAGTACTTAGCAGTAAGTAATTATAAACCAAAGATTGACAGAAGCGACGAAGTGCGCCAGCTCTTTGCATGTCACCAAACCCTAAATATTCCATTCTTTTCTATTCCTTTTTTCTTCTTCACTGCTTCCCACTCACATGATTACTACAAACCTCATCATTTTCCAACTCTTTTTCGTAGTCCTTGATTTTTATACATTTTCTTGCCCGGCTGGTTTTCAGAGATAAAGCTTTCTTTACAAACCTACCACTTTCTTCCCTTTTATCATTGTTTTACTTCCGTCTGTGCGATTATTAATTTTACTACCAAAAGGGTACTTGCAATTACTCTCAAATTGACTTGGAGATAACCTTTTGTGTTTTTTATCTCTCTTCCTTTTCCCTTTTTTTTTTTGTAACTTTCCAAATGGGTCTGAGTCAGGTTAGCTAGCTTGTTAACCTCTTCTTAAAACATGTTAATTAGTTAGTGGATTATATTACAATTTAGTATGCTTTTCCCTTCAAAATGTACATTTTTATTCAACTACATCCAAGAAATTTAACCAACTATTAGGTCATCTCCAATTATTTTTTATAAAAATGGACAACTATATCAGAAGAGATGGGTATAAAAGAACAAGATAAGAATGTATGCAAAAAGCTAAATTACATTTGCCATCTGAAGTTTTAAACTTCTCTTTTCAATATTGACACTTATCTTGGGGTTGTTTATGAGGAAGAATAATTTGTATGACCGTATAGTTTTTTGTCCATGAGAAAGAAAAAGAGTAATTCAACGGATTCCACTTTAAAATTATGATTCTGTCTTTGATATCACTAGTAGTCACAAGAGTTAGATATGGCACACCGACTTCAAAAAAATTATATTTTCCGGTTGAGAACATATTACTTTGCGACAATGTAAATGTTGTATTGTGAATTTTAATTATATTGATTGCTTTAGATTCTAACTTAAAACGTTGGGTTCATGCAATACAAGCGTCTGTATGGTAATTAAGGTATAAGTACTATATATATGAATGGACACTCTTGCATGTAATATCTAAAAATTATGAACATTTAAACTTTTTGCCAGTTTTGCATGTAATATTAAAAAACTATGAACTCTTAATTGTTTACCACTTTTGCATGCCAATTGATGACCTTGGAAGGCAATCAAACCTTTTTTCGCTTTCCTTTTCTCTCACTCATATTTGATGATGGTACCTTTCATGGCTGCTAGCCAGCTCATCTTTTGCGAAGACAACGTAACGTATTGAAACAGAATTTCATTAATACATCCGCAAAATACAAACAGTGGACAAAAAAATTACTAAAAACCAAAGCAATTTAACAATTCTTGCACACTCCAATTCCACCACCACCAAATTGTAATATAGCTCCAATGATGATGATTTACATGCATAGCTCCAACTTTATTATATATGGTTAACAACTTGCATGCTAATTACTGGTTTCCTTAAAACATCAAGGCATTTTCTTTGGGTGTTTTAACCCTTAAATTTTAAATTTTAAAACAAAAATTTAACAGTTAAAAGATTCAAGTATCTCATACTCCGGAATACCATAAAAAATATTTGTATATGTACCTGAACTAAGTCTTGCTTTGTTGCTTTTATGTAACATTAAGAGAGAGGGCCCATATTTTCTCCCTCACCATATCGTTTGATGTTTAGGATTGACTTGGTTTGGACAATTCATTAAATTGAATGTTGAATGTAAATCTGGATATGAACTTGCATATTTTTTTCTAAATGAAAGTAGAAAATGGATAAACTATGAAGAAAATGTATCCCTCCTAATCTATATAAAAACGGTAGGATTGAGAGAGAGAAGTTTCTTCATGACCTCTCCAGCTTCTATCTTCCGAAAGTAAAACTTCAAAATCCGAACTTGAAAATTTCAAATTCGAATATTTTTCGAAAAACTGGAATGCATTTTCCGATAATTCCAAATTTATGATCCATATTTTTCCGAGGTGTTTCGAATTTTTTTCCAAAAGTTCTGTTTTTTTTGTAGTTATTTACTCAAATTATGCATTTTGTAATCAAAATTTATATTTTATTGTTAGTTTTAGATACCCTTTGTTCATTGATATTAAACATACAATAATACATTAGAAAGGATAAGTGTGAGATCCCACATCGTTCAGGGGAGTGGATCCTGTGAGCCTTATATGTATATTCTCACCTCCAATTAGCGCGAGGCCTTTTGGGAACTCACTGGTTACGGGTTCTATTGGAACTCAGAAGTTAAGCGAGTAGCGCGCGAGAGCACTCCTATGATGGGTGATCCACTGGGAAGTTCAGAGGGCATGGTAGGGGCCCAAAATGGACAATATTTTGTTACAGCGGAGTCGTGCCTGGAATGTGGTGGGGGCCCGGGCCGGGATGTGACAATAAGGATACTACTATACCAAAAAATTATTTCAACTTTTACATAAGCATATACCATAGATTAAGAAAGAACAATAACTTGCAGACTTTTTAGCAAAAATTGTCCCTTAGATTAGTATATATATTTCAATACTTGGAATATAAAGTACAATGCTATTGAATAAAATCTCTCCTTTTCAATTGGAAGAAGTTATATATATGTGTGTGTTATTGATATATATATATATATATATATATATATATATATATATATATATATATATATGATTCCTTGCAATTTTGTTAGGATTCTTTTTATTGTTTTTGGGTGGTATGTATTATTCAGATGGAAAAGAAGGTAAGTTGGAAATCAATGGCCAATGGCTGGTAACTCGTAAGGAGTACATATGTGAAGCAAGGCATGGAGTCGTTAGCATGCTTAAAGCTAACCTATTCTATGTAGCAGATTCCCTTGGCAGCATGGCATAGTACCTCTCTCTGTCTGTCTCTGTCGCTCTCTCTCTCTCTCTCTCTATATATATATATATATAAATATGTTGTTTAGGGTTAAAGTTGAGCTATCTTGTAACTTGTAAGGTAGGTTAGGTTTGGTTGTATTGGTTAATAAACTAAGAAAACTAATGAAAATAGTTTGAAAACTTTGAGTTTTAACGATAACGACAAAATAAAGGGTAAAGTGAATAGTACACTGATTGACTTTTTAGTATAAAAATATGGTATTTCGTTAAAGTAAACAGTACCGCAAACTTTTCGTTAAAACTCTCTAATAAGCTTGGAAGGGCAAGAAAGCTGAGAGGAGAAGAAGAAGCATGATAATTCATAATCAAATGGCAGCCAACGCCATGCATGCGCATGCATGATATACCCTGTATCTATGTGTGAGAGAGAGAGAGAGAGAGCCCGCTTTCTATTTGTTATGGTTTGGGGTGCGTGCAGGTTCACGATAACAGCGATAGCCCTTCGAAATTCCCGACAAGACAAGGGCTGCCTGGGCCATAAAATTCCACGCTTGCTCTCTCTCTCTCTCTTCTGATTTTTTTGTTCTCCCTCTCTCTCTCTTTTTTCTGATTTTTTTGTTCGCCTTTTGCATGGACTGAGGCGTGGGCCTGTTCCTGGGTCCCCACCTCCTGACTGCGCGTGCAAAGCCGGACTTCGTGGGGGGCTCTCCTGTGGGCCCCTGGAAAACCCTCAACATGTATTCTCTCCTGTCATTTTTCTATTACCGCCATCATCACCACCACCTTCTTTTACTAATCCGCATTTGGCCTGACTAGTTAAATATTTCATTAAACTAATCCCCGTTTGATTGTTCTCTAATTACTGTATTATTTTACAACCGGCTATCATAACAATGAAATTTCTTTTGGGGATGGGTTGCATTGTCGTGGTTGGCTCACGTGGACGTTTGATTATTGATGAAAAGTACTGAAACAGTTATTTCGTAATGGGAAAGTGAGTCTTCTTGCTACCTGATGATCGATGACTCAATGCCTCCGCACCTACAATGGAGAGAGGAAGGAGAGAGAGAGAACACTAATTACCTTTTGAGAAATACTAAGGAGATTATTTCAAAATCATATTTTTCATGATATCTCTAATATCTTATAATTTAACATTAATTTTTGTGTCAATATTATACAACGTTGTACAAAAAAATATGAAATGACAATAAGTCTCATTTTTAAGAGAATCCTATTCTCTTAACTTTTCTTACATCGATCATTTGTCTTGTAATTCCACTACTAAGATCTTGACAAGATGGCTCATATGCCTCATCATCATTCATCCACTTTTATATATCTACATGGTCAACTGCCTCAGACATATATAGATTAATCACATAATAAACCTTTTTTTTTTTCTTTCCAAGAGGTTGAGCTCGCAGCTATGAACCCTAACTTTCTAGCTACAGTTGATTTGGGTCGAACGAATTTGAATTGTATATTTCTTCTGTTCACCATGTAAACGTACATTTTGTTTTGCAGGGGTGTGCATTGCAGATTTGCAGGTTTCAAAACAAAAAGGTTTTGTATTACGTACATGAACAATAAAAGAAAAAAGTGTTGGTGTGGGTGCTAGGCTAGGCTAGCTCTGGTTTGCTAGGTGTACGTGTACAAACAAACAAAGTGGAAGAGAAGTGATGAGTGCACATGTCAATTGTCAAGTGTCAAATAAGACAAGCTCATCGGGTTCAAATTCCTCATTGGATTATAGTTTTTGAAAAAGTAAATTATAAGTTTATGATGTTTAATTATGTTATGCAGATTAATTTTTATTTATTTAGTTTTGTAGGAAAGGTGACTCTTCACATCAACATATTATATGTTAATTCACCACACTTCATCCATGATGTATTGTGTACATGCGTGTGTTTATGCATGTCGATCTAGATAGATTTTTCAGTGTGTCGAAAATATGATCTGATATACCAAGTGTCATAATACAAATGGTTGGATACTAGAAGAAAAAAACTTCAACTACTTATTTTATGACACTTGATGTATCGTGTCGTATTCCTAGTACATTGAAAAATTTCCCGTCGATCTTATGGCTTTACCTAGCAATTTTGTCCGTAATTATTCACCTACACAAATAGAACAAGTGTGCTAAAAATGATTTTTCAACCATATCATGTATTTTAAATAATACAATTTTATATTATAGCAGGTTCGTTCTCTGTTGGTTACACTTTTGTGTCGCTGGCTAAAAATTATTGCTCTTTGACATATTATACACTGAACAATACGAATGCATTTTGTTAACTTCAATAAATATCGAAGGAGGATTAGAAGTTCTTATCCAAGCAATTCCGTAAAGACTCACTAATCTTGAAAGTCATACTTACTGAGAAGCTAATACGACGGTCGATGAGTTATTAAGGTCACAACTACGATCACTCATATGCATCTAGTTAAATGATTTTTCAAATATAATCTTGTCAAGATTAAAGCTTGACTTGTAATGTATCTCTGATCTGTTTCTTTTTTCTGTGGGGTCGTTTCATTGGTCGAGTGCTTTGAAACTTCAAACGTAGGAAAAATATATTCTTCCTTAGCAGGACCGGATGAGATGCGAGAGCGTTCCAATTTCGTCGCGACGATTCTGTGTTTGGTAGGTTTCATAGACTTCCAACGTTGTGGCCCTTGCGGCTGCATGTTTCTCATCCACGAGACACACCCTGTGCCTTAATTTCTCCCCTTGTGAATGAATTTTTGTACGTAAACAGTAAACTTCCACAGTTTGTTTACTGACAATGAAAATCGATAGAAATAGTCTTTGAGTTTGTCCAACCTAAATCATTTTAGTCATTTCGCGAAAAATATGTCAACATCCTCGTTAAATTGTTACATGAACGATTACGTGACCACACCTTTTTAAGGGTATTTTTGTCAAATCAACTCATCCAATTAACGAGGATATTTGCAAATTTTTCATAGAAGGACTAAAATGATTTGCGGTAAGACCAACTCAGGGACCATTCCTATCAATTTTCATTGTCAAGGACCAAAGTGAAGAGTTATGGTAATCTCAGACACCAATTTAGCTAAGAAGCCAATTTTGATTGAAAGGATTATAGTCTCATTTTTAATTAATTTGTGGTAGTGCATTTTCTACTTTTAGCTTCTGCTTTTGCAAATGCTTAGTTAATTTAAAGCTATGACTGATCAGATGGGCTCGCGTACAACTTAAGACATGGCCCAAGGAATTTTGTACAAGGGCAACAGTGAGCAAATGCTTTCTCATGAGTCGTACATATATTATATGGAAGTTTAAGACAATTTATATCATCTTCTCATATTCTGTTAGGAAATTCGCTCTTAACCACCAAAAATGGAAACTAAGAAATGCCACTTACAAGTTACAGCGTACATTCAAATCTCTGAGAAGAACACGATTTTCCTAGGTGATGCAGCACGACATAACCATGAGCAGGAAACGTAGGCGCCAGATAATCACAACTGAATTTAAGGAGGGAACAAGAAGTTTGAATTCAGACCGGTACAAGTAATAGTCACACATTCAAGATTTATATCTGTACCTTGAACTGCTCGTAAAACTGTATCCAAGTATTCTCATACAGAAAAAATATGGTTCCGAATAATTGGCAAGACAGGATTTTGACAAACTTGTATGACTTGGAACTTGGAAGTATATTCCCGAGTTATAAATTCAGAAAGCTTGACAAAAGCAACTTTCTAACCTGATCAAAAAATTGATGTAAGCAATCTCTGAAAAGGGAGTTTCTTTAGCCTTCTAAAGTCACCTTCCTCACCTACATTCTCAGAATCAGAGTGGTCTTAAGTATCGCTGTCAAACAGAGGCCGCTTATATTCTCTTGCTTCAACAATGGAACACACTGTGTAGCCCTAGCTTACAAACTGCTGCCGACATATCAAGCTCCACGTCTTCTATAAATTTTAGTTATACATCTAACTCGAGCACAAAACAAGATTCAATAATAGTTAGCATCAGCAACATGAACAATGAAAGCATAAATTAAAAAAGATGGAAACAGTAATCATCCACACAAATAATTTGGAAAAGAAGATGAATGTAAAATCAGTTTCTGCTTGCAGCGAGATGCTATAGAAATTGGACGACCAATTAAAAACTCTAGCTTTTGCTACAGACAGACGCGAGATTAAAATATACAAGTTTATAGCTATGTACCCTGTTATTTTATAGATTCGGTGACATAAAGTGTCCAAAACTGAGTCTAAGGGAAATGAAAATTCGGAAAATATTAATCTTAGACATTAGCTTGTCCTCGCTGATGCCAAAAGCAAGTTGAGCCATTGACAAGAGCTCCTACTTTTGCCAAGTTCCCTATAAACGCACACGAGTAACATATATTATAAGACAACCTGACATGTATGCAATCACACACAACTGATTCACTTAGGAATGTTTGGCATTAAATCTCTTTCAAAGTGGTAGACAAAAAAGTGAAACAATGTCCAACCTTTGGTGCACCATCTGAAGGTAGAGATAACAAAAGGTCTCAGAGGAAAAATGAAAACGAAGTCAAAGAGTAATTCGACCAACCAGGAAATTGGAACAAGACAAGATACTCCTAGGGATAGTGGGAAATAAGTAGTTGGATGGTCAGTTCTCTTTTGAAGCAAAGCCTTACTAATAAACTATATTGTTTTTCAGTAAGATGAACTGTTGCTTTCTCTGAGCTAAAATCCCTCAAATGGAATGTAAATAGTTCTAGAAAATTATAGATAAATTATCTCCCGGGGAAGCACAAAGACAATTGACAATGTGATACAAGGAAATGAAAAAAACTGCAGCTAAGATGCAATATGTTTCCAGGTTAAGATGCACTGTGTTTCCTGCAAAAAAGGGAAAAAAAAAACTGCACATAGTTGAGGTTTGTAAGCACAAAGAATATCTCTAGACCAATTCTCAAAATATTTTTTCATCAGTTGATTTCTTGTCATACACCTGATGAGTCAGTAGCTCTGGTAATACAGTGCATTCCTGTTTTATACTCACAGTTGCCGCCCCAAGCTCTGTTTGTATAGTCATATCCTAATATGTTTAAACTCACACTAGTCCCAAGTTCCTTTAATTTAGTCATATCCCTGATGATGAGTCCCATAAAGTGAGCAATTAAAATCTGTGCAGCAAATAAATGGAAGGATATTTCATATTATCCCAGGCTTAGATATGGTTATGCAACTATTGTAGCGATCATAGTAATAGTAGACTAAGTAGTTAGTGAGGCCGTCACAAACGATTTTCTAAAGTGAAGATCCAAAGGCTAGACTTCCACCCTAGCCTAAAAAACCACTTGCAGTTTATGATGATTCGAAGAAAGGGAAATATGCCTTTTTTCCCGTTGATCTTTCCACGTAGCAATTACAGATATGCTTACCTAATTCATAATGAGATTTACGAATCCACCACCACCTAAAATGCTATCGACAAGATGAGAATCAAAAGTCAAAAAGTCATGATTCAAAATCGCAATGTTATACGATTCAAAAGTTGAAGTGCTAATACAGAATATTTTAAAATGTGACACGATGTCTAATTCCACAAATGACTAGGAAGTTTGATATGACACGCAACATATAGAAGATATTTGATAGATACCACATATCACCATGAACATAAGATTATCCACGCTTAGATTAAAACTAAATAAATGAAAAATGCATTCTTTCGCATCAGGTCAATGCATTCACAATGTTATTATGCTTGTGCTTGAATCTATTTGAAATGACAGGGAAGCCCACAATATAATAACCTCTCCGATGTTATACCATTAAATTTGAATATGGATTAAGGTCATAAATATACAAACATATGTATAAACTATAATTTGGTAAAATACTAGATACACATGGGTGCATGCACTCAGATTTTACAGGATCAAGGTTCACGTTTCCTTTAAACTGGTGTGATCCCCACATGGATAGGGAAAAGATGATCTGCAATTCATATACTCTGTAATCATCTTTAAACTGACAATGTCAATGCATGCAGATGAATGTAATCTCATGACTACAGATTAGTACTGGACAAAATCATTACATCAAATGGTAGGCTAAATTATAGTGAGATTGAAAATTTTCTTTCAGTTAATTGTTCTGAAACTAGAAAATGGAAGTAAAAAAACAATACAATAGGAACAAGAAAGTTTCTAGAGTAAAAAAAGAACAATGAAAAAGGAAATAAATATTCCCGAGTATCAATGAGAAAGCAATTAACAAGTTCAGTGGGTGTTGCAGTTCACATTTAGACAATTGTACGAGTCTTTTAATTAGGAAAATGCTGCAACTTTCCAATCAGCAAAAGAAATGTTAACTTCTTTATGATGATTATCACAAAGGCCAAACTAGAAAGTTGATCCCTACTAAAAGGCTGCAAACGTTTTGAGAGAAATGATCAATGAATGAGTACTGCATTTGTTTGGATTGATAGATGTTGAAGAGACAGCCAATGGTCTAAACTTGACACAACTTTTTCTTCTTGGTCTAGAATTACTTGAAGATCAAGAAAAAACAGACATTAAACAAGTGGGCGATACCTATGTGCACAAGTAATGGAATCAGCAGAAGGTTTTAATAGTCAATTTCTAGCCATTAAGAACTGCAATGGAATAAATTAGCAGATAAAACATACAAGATGTGAAGCAAAGCAAAAACTTGGTAAATTTCACGTACTTGGTCACAGATATGGAATTACCTGGAAGGGAGTGAACCCTTGAGGACAAGGACACTTCATCAGTTCAACCCTCGAGGAACCATATATCCGAATAAAGCAGATCAATCACCAGTAATCACCACAAGAACAAACTCCATCCTGAAAGTGATGGAATCGATTGAGATCCCTAACAATAATATCTCGCTGCACAATCTTTGATATTAACTTCACTGTGGCATGGCAATCCATACATATCCGAAGATTTTTAATGATACGAATGGGGCTCCCAGATGGTTCTCTAACCAGCCCAAATGCTAGAGCTAATCTTTCACTGTGTACCCACAAGAGACGCTCCTTTTCATCCTCTGCCACATCAAGCAAAATGGCATTACAATTGGGAACATGTCCTGCCTTCAAGGTTCTCAATTTCAACCATTCCAGCATGCCGTTGATTAGTTTCTTATCAGGATGTGAAGTATCGCCCACAGTGAAATAATGAACTGTGCCCTGGTTCTCAATCCAACTTAAGCCAGGTTCCTTCTTTACTCCTTTCCTTTTCATGTTTTTTCTAACATAAGCTACATTATCCCATCTCTTTGCGGTGGCATATATGTTTGACAATAACACGTGGGTCGCCTCATCCTGAGGATCCATTTCAAGAACATGCTTGGCAGCCGTCCTTCCAAGTTCGACATCATTATGGATAACACAAGCTCCGAGCAAAGCACGCCACACCATAATACTAGGTTCAAATGGGATTTCATTAATCAACTTCACGGCCTTATCAAGATGGCCTGATCGCCCTAAAAGCGAAACCATACAAGTGTAGTGCTCTATGCATGGTTCAACATCATAGTCTTGTACCATAGAATCAAAATAAGCTTGTCCTTGATCTAGAAGTCCTGCATTGCTGCATGCTGACAGGACACCAACAAAAGTTAACTTGTTTGGTTTGCAATTTGTTTCCTGCATCATTTCAAAAACTTTTAGAGCCTCAAGGCCAAGGCCATGCATAGAATACCCTGAGATTATGGTATTCCATGAGACCTCATCTCGTTGCTTCAACTTATCAAACACCAGGCGAGCATCTTTAATGTTCCCACATTTGGCATACATGTCTATTAAAGAATTACCCACTACAGTATCCTTGTCATATATGGTTTTGACTGTTACAGAATGTATCTGAACTCCTGATTCCAACGCTGCTAGGCCAGAAGAAGCACGGAGAGCACTAGAGTACGTCACTTGTGTTGCCTCGACTTGGCATCTAATCATATCTGAAAACAACATCAACGCCTTCTCTCCATCACCTAACTGGGTGTACCCAACAATCATTGTGTTCCAAGATACATCATTTCTATTTGGTGATTCCACAAATAAGTCCTTAGAGTCATCTATCTTTCCACATTTAGCATAGACACCCATGAGGGCATTTGAAACATAGACATCTGAATCAATACCAACCTTGGTTACATGGCAATGGATTTGCTTCCCAAAATCTAAATGCTCCATAGTTGCACAAGCTTGCAGCGTGCTAGCATATGTAAACTGGTTCGGAACAACAAATGCTTGCCTCATCCGACAAAACAAGTCCAGAGCCTCTTCACACTGGTCACTCTGAGCATACCGTGAAACCATGAGGCTCCAAGGAACCACATCATTTTTGGGCATCTCTTGAAATACTTGCCGAGCCTCCTCAATATCTCCAAACTTGGTGTACAAATCAAGTAATGCTGTACCCACATACAGATCCCCTTCATAACATGATTTTATTACACACCCATGGATACTCTTCCCTCCATTTAAGGCCTCTAATCCCACACAAGCCTTAAGCGCACCCGTAAAAGTATAATTATTAGGCCTGAACCCAATCACCCTCATTCGAGAGAAGAGTTCAAGTGCTTCTTCAGAACAACCATTCTCAGCATAACATGCTACCATCCCGGTCCAAACTACCATATCCTTACAAACAACCTCATCAAAAACATCCCTAGCAACATTAACGTACCCACAAACAGAGTAGGCATCAATGAGAGCAGTCCCAACGAAGGCACTAGACCCATGCGCAAGCTTATGAATACAAGCATGAACAGTCCAAACCAGCTCAGCCCACCCCATCCTCACAAGCAACTTCAAAATCGTAGTAAAAACAAATTGGTTAAGCTCATGGCCTTCTCTATGCAGCCTACTAAACAACTCTACAGCATCAACAAAACGCGCGTAATCCGAAAACCCCTGGATCAACGTAACGAACGAAATAACATTTCTCTCAGACATTTCATCAAACAGGTTAGCGGCATCAACGAGCATACCCGCCTTCACATACATATTGAGAAGAATGTTGTCAGCAAACAAGTCCAAGCAGCCGCCTTTCTTCAGAATCTCGCAATGAAGACCCATTGCGGACGTGGAGTCGCCGTTTCGGATGCAGTGCTGGAGCATGACGCCGTATGCGTGAGAGTCGAACTCTGAGCTGGGAAGCTCTGGGTGGGTGGTGAAGTTTGGTGGGGGCAGTTGGGCGGCTTGGGCGGCGAACCCACATCGTGAAAAGGTTGTCAGGGCGGTGGTTTTGGAGTGAGAAGCGAGATTTCCAGAGTGCAACGTTCTCTGGGAAAGCAATCTAAGCATGCCAACGAGATCGAAAACGGAGAAATATGTAAAGTTGTGAACTTTGGCTTCCCGTAAGAAACTGGACTCTCCGTTGAGAGTTTGAAAGAGGGCACTACGTCTCAGCGGGAAGGCTAGTCACCTTCGCGGCATCAACCACTTGACTATGTCAAAATTCGAAGACCCAAGACACAGACCTCAACATACCCACCATTGCACCAATAAGTTCTTGAAGCCCCAAACCCACTCATCCTAAATTATGTTTGACAAATTCAATTAGATGACTATTGTCGACACTATCAAAATGTGAAAGTCATTGTAATTCTTTAATTTAAAAAAATCAAATCAAATCAAGGAGAGTGCAAAATGATTTTTTTGGGATTTATGTTTATAAGTAAATGGTGAATTGCCAAGTTAGTTTCTCAATTATCACTTAAGTAAAAATTAGGTTTCTAAACTATTTTTTTTTAGAAAAATTAGTCATTGAATTATAAAAACCTGCCAATTACATCCCTAATATTATATTCGAAGATACTATATTGAATTTTTCGTCAATTTAAGTCATGTCATTTGTATATGATACACATTGGAGGGTAGATTGGTAATTTTTATAAATAAATTATGTGAAATCCCGTCCCCGGATATCACTATTTAAAATTACGTATTTCGTATTCTTAGTTTCGACGCCTTTGTATTTGCGGTGTATAATTTTTTTCGATAAGTAAAAGGACGAAATTGCCCCTATTGTATTAAACGGGATTCTTCGCGGATGTATTTGATCCTTTCATGATTTTTCAGATTTCTTTACATATTCGGATAGTACGTCTTGATATAGATGCGTGGGCGCAAACGGAATGTAATTTGGAGTTATAACAAAAGAGTTATAAACAAACGAAGTTGAGGGCAAAATTGTCATTTGACCATAAATCTAGAAGGCTCATCAAATCTGATGTGCCACGTGTGTGGCTGTGATTGGAGAAGGAAGAGAGAAAGGAGAGAAAGGAGGGGATGCTACCTAATTAGAAAAGAAAGAAAGGAGGGGAAGGGAGAGAGAGGAGAAGCACGGGATTCCTCGACTCGTTTCCCTTTGCGACCTGACCCGGCCGGAACCATGGAATCCGATGCTTTCTCCGACCAAATTTCTGTGAATTACGCTGAGACACCACCTGGGAAACACTCCACGACCCTCCCTCTACCAATTCCACCCCAAAGTCGATGAAATTGGGCTCAGATTCATAAAGAACGGCACCGGTGGGTACGGTGGTTCCACGGCGGCGATCCGTCAATCCCGAAGTTAACTCTGTTGATTACCACCACCAATCTAATCCCCCTAACCTCAGGAACAAAGCCCAAGCAGAGGTTGAGGCGTCGGAGTTCGTTTTGAGGTCGAATCGAGAACACCTATTTTTAGGGTTTTCGACGGATTTAGGGAAATTTCAAGTATTTCCCGGCCGAATTAGACTTCGGCCTAGGTATGAAAGTTCTTCCCCCCTGTTGTGCTCTACATTTTTATAAAATTTGGTAATTTTTAGAGTTAGGTGAATTTTCCGGCGAGTTGGGGCGGTCGGTCGCCACCTGCGGCGGCACGTGGCTCGAGGACCCACTTGACCCTTCTAGGCTAAATTTGATACCCCGATCACAAATGTGACATCCGATGGATGAAATCCCATCGTTCGAACATAGTTTCGTTAGGGTCCGCCTCTTGATCATTATAACCATCGACGATCCGATCGTTGGATCGTTACCAAACTTTAATGCATTATAGCAAGTAATATTTGAGGACATTAGAAACTAACAGATTAGGAATCCAACGCACAGATCTTGTTGAATTGAATTTTGGGTAAATTACACTTTTATACCTCAGGTTTGGGGTCTATTTCAATTCCTTACAACATCTTTAAAACATTTCACTGTCATACCTTAAGTACTATTTTATTTCAAAATAATACCTCCGTTACATTTTTCATCTATTGATCCATTAAATGCTGACGTGGCTGCCAAATGTTTGCCACGTGGCAAGTAAAATAATTTTTTAATTTTTTTTAAAAACCTTGAATTTTCTCAACAAAAAAGAAAAAAAATTTGAAACCCACATCTGCAAGAGGAAGGAAGAAGAGAGAGGAAGAAAAAAAAAATTGTCCCTCCCCCCAGCGACCCACATATGCAGGAAGAAGAAGAAAAGCCCTTCCCCCCCCTCGCCCAGTGACCCTTCTCCTCGTCCACCCCCCCCCGGGGACCCTCCTCCCTCCGCGATCTGGTGATTTTCAATGTGGGTGAGTTTTGAAAATAGTTTGAGTTTGAGATGATTTTTGGACTGGTTTTGTGGTAGATCCACCTAATCTTGGGTGGGATTTTTGGGGTGGGTGATGGGGGATTTTTGGGAGGGGTGGCTCGGGTGGGATTTTGGGGTTTTTTTCTTTCTTTCTTCCTCCCTCCTCTTCTTCTTCTTCTTCTTCTTTTTCTTCTTCTTCTTGTTGCAGATGTGGGTCGCTGGGGGTTGGGGGGGGGTGTTGGGGAGGGACAATTTTTTATTTTTTTTCTTTCTTCCTCCCTCGTCTTCTTCTTGCAGATGTGGGTTTCAAATTTATTTTATTTTATTTTATTTTTGTTGAGAAAATTCAAGTTTTTTAAAAAAAATAAAAAAATTATTTTATTTGCCACATGACATACATTTGGCAGCCACGTGTCATATATGTGGCAGCCACGTCAGCATTTAACGGATCAATAAATGGAAAATGTAACGAATGTATTATTTTGAAATAAAATAGTACTTAAGGTATGAAAGTGAAATGTTTTAAAGATGTTGTAAGAAATTGAAATAGACTCCAAACCTGAGGTATGAAAGTGTAATTTACCCTTTTTTTTTTTTTGTAAAAATTCAGGGTTTTTTTAAAAAAAATTAAATTTTTTTTGCCACGTGGCAGACATTTGGCAGCCACATGGCATATATGTGGCAGCCACGTCAGCATTTAACGGATCAATGGATGGAAAATGTGACGGAGGTATTATTTTGAAATAAAATAGTACTTAAGGTATGAAAGTGAAATGTTTTAAAGATGTTGTAAGGAATTGAAATAGAACCCAAACCTGAGGTATGAAAGTGTAATTTACCCTTGAATTTTTAAGTTTGTAAAATCAAACGTTGACTACCACTTAATTTTAGTGATTAGTGGAGATCCGACCGTTGGATCGTTTCGAAATGTTAGGATATTGTTCTAGAAGACGAATGAGACTCTTGGGAAATTATGGATCGGTAATCCGTGGGCAGATATTCCAGATCAAATTACGTAGGGTTGTGGACCCCACCTTTAACTGAGAGGTGACTTTTGGTCAACATGTCTCGAATCATTTTAAATACTAAAATTAGTACTACTAGAGACTAAGTGAAGTCTAGTGGGCCTACATTGGTTAGTGAGTGACTTTAAGATATGTGATATGGTTATTACCCTGATTTCGTGTTAAGTGTCCTTTGTGGATATGACTTGGTTTTGATAAATGTAATTTCTATTAAAATGTGATTGTTAATGTTTAGCCATTGATCTATTATTATGAAATGTGATTTGATTTGTGTATTGGAAATGTGATTTGAAATGCATGTTGAATTGTTTGTGAAATGTGAGGGCTAGTAGTGGACCGTTAACCCATTGTGATGAGGATTTGTTGCTTCAATATTGTTTCATTTCTCGCTTTGTTAACCCATTCTAAATTTAGTACTTGTGCTTGTTTCATTTCATTGAGCCTTCGTGAATTGAGTAACTTGATTCATGTCTTGTTTCTTTGAGCTGTTGTTATGTTCATTAGACTTCTGCTTGGTTCCGTTAAGTGATCCGGAACTGGGTTTCGATGGGGTTCCGTTGAGTGGTCCGGTTCCCTGCTCCGTCCGGATTTTGTTTAGTGGTCCGGAATCCCTTGTGCTTTGCAATTCCGTTGAGTGGTCCGAAATCATATCCTGCCTTGGATTTCGTTGAGTGGTCCGGAATCGTATCTTGGTTTAGATTCCGTTGAGTGGTCCGGAATTCTGCTTGGAATTTTGGTTCCGTTAAGTGGTCCGAAACTCAATGTTGTTGGATTTTGTTGAGTGGTCGAAATCACATTCTTCAGAGATGTAGGCTTCGACTGAACTGTGTCGCTCTAGCCCTGCATCTTGGTGTATTGTATGTGTTATTGATTGATGTGATTGTTGAATGGTGTTGGAAAGCATGTGTGTGTGAATGGCATGATGACAACTCTTGTTTGGCTAATTGTTGATGTGTAGTGAGGTACTTTATGTTTTCTGCTAGAAAGTGTTTTACAAAAAGTTCATAGTTTAACAAATGGTGAACTAAGAATGACTTGATCCTTATTTAAGGTACGTAGGCAATCTAACAAAGAGGTTAGATGCAGCCATAAAGTATACGAAAAATTACTACGCAATCCGAATCTTGAGTTGTGCTTTGTTCATATCTCGGAGGCTGGGTATGTTATATATACGGGTACTTAGTGACATCACGTGTCTATCCTAGACGTATGTCGAGACCGGGGTGTGACAAATTAGATGTTAGATTCGTAACCTATATGAAATGTTAAGGGCTTATAAGTAAGAAAATGACGGTATTACATTCTAAAGTATGTCAAATGACTTAAGTTGACGAAAAATTGAGTAAAATAATTTCAAATATAATAGTAAGGATGAAGTTAGCAATTTTTAATGAATTTAGAGACTTATTATACCGAAAAAATAATTTCAAAACCTAATTTTCATTAAAATGATAGTTCAATGCCTAGGGCGTTGTGCAGAGATAGAAGATGAAATCTTCAAATTCCCCACTACTCAAATGTCTAAAATCATAAAAGGAGTTGTTTGTAACACCCACCCCTTGATCCAGTGTCGAATAAGTAATATTTCTCATGCACCCAACTACAACACATGATCCAATTCTAAGCATCAGAGTACTTTCTCATACTACCAAAGGGTTGTCGCTACTCAAGTGCGATTCCAGATTGCACTACAGAAAAGTTCACTGTATACACTAAACATAACATAGAAAAACAAAACAACCCAACATTAGAGAACAAATCAGTTCAAAATCATTTGAATATCAACGCCCAAAATTCGTTGAATACAAATTGGCGCAACAAAGAACAAAAGTAGCAGCTATAACATTTCCATGACAGATAAATTTATCACTGATAATCTGTCAATGAAACTTAAAAGGGTAGACACATGAACACTTAAAACAATGCTTCATCTGAAGTGCCAAAGATAACGTTAACCCCCAAAATTAACTAAACATTCATAACATAACACTCCCATGGTAAGGTCCAGAACGCTGCCCTAACAAATAACATATTCAAAACACTAAAAAGGCAAAGGGAAAAACGAGTATAACCCATATTTCAACCTTTAAATCAACCCCAAAAGCTCTTCTGCAATTCCCAAATAAATGTAAATGTGATGAAAGCAAGAGCATCAGTCTCCCTTTCTTCTGAAAGAGCAACCTTCGGTGAGCCTGGCGCGTCCTCCAGTAGGCTGGCACAACACCGTCTGGCAGTTACTGCACACCACAACTGTTTGTGAGTGACTGAACACGGTGGTTCTGCACAAATGATTTTCCTTTCGTTATACTTTCATTCAAATTTAAAACATATACAGAAAAAACAATCAAAATGAGCAGCATTACTTACATGCTGAAGCATCCTTGGCACTTAACATCCTGGCACATTAAAAACAATCAAAATCAACAATCTTTACCCAAAAAACCAACAATTATACAAAAACGCAAACGTTGAAAAACCTTCGTAATCAAATAATTACTAATAATTACCATGAAAAAAGAGTTGGGAGTCTGCACAAGCCTCTTGAGCTTGTGCTTCCTCTTCTCGAGCTCAGCTGGCGGGTGAAGCAAATCGATATCGTTCTGAAGCACCTGTTTACAACCAGCCATCAAAATCTACCGCTAAGCGATCCATTTTCTCACAAATCCAATATATTTCCCAATTAATATAAAAAAAAAAGAACGACCCACGTAAAAAAATAACCCATTCAGTGTGATTCAAATATAATCTACTTTAAACAGGCGATTTGCAAAAATGGGGATAAATCTGTGAGCCTAATGAAAATAACGATTCATATCAGAACAATTGGTTGACAAAATATGAAAAACAACAGATTTAAACGTTGGGTTCTAACCATGTTGATCAATGCAGATCGTAGCAAACCGAAAAAAAACCAAGGAGCCGCAAGAACCCTCTGAAGAGCTGGAGTGCGAGAGAGGGAGCGACCGAGAAGATTTTAGGGTTTGTAAGGCTATGAATATAAACGAGTGTCTGAGCGATGTGGGCCGTCGGATCCAACACAGACTTAGATCTCCGCCTTTGGCCCTTTACCCCAACACGGGGCATTATCGTCCTTTCATCAGTATAACTAAGACGAAACGGCGTCGTTATGAGTGTTGGCAAAGGAATTAGGGTTTCCCTCCCTCTATATAATGCGTTCTAGAGATGCTTCTGTGGTATCTGCCTCCTCCTGCGGCCGCTCCCTTTATTTTCAATTTCTTGATATCTTTCCGATTTGAAAGGTTTTTAGCCTCCGTCCCTGGAGTGCACAATGTGCTGCTCAAATTCATCGTTTGTCACCGCCGTAAGATGAATTTGATTGCCGGTAAACTCATCAAACACATCTGATGGCAATCCATGGTGAGAGAAAATGCAATCCTTTTCTCCCAATTATTGTATTTGTCGTTTTTTTTTTCTCTCGAAATTAGGTATTTATGGTGAGAGCAAATGATGAGAAACATTTGGAATTGAAAACTGATTGGCGAAAGCCATGAAGCTTCCAAAATTCGAGCTTTTTAAAACTGATGCTCCTTCAACTCCTCTCTCTCTCTCTCTCTCTCTCTCTCTCTCTCGTTTCTCTTACAAAATTTAACTTCTTTTATTGAGTTTGTTCTTAAATCTGATTAGGGTTTGTGTTTGATTGATTGAATCGGATTAGAGGTCTAAAATTGCCTATGAGAGATCCGAGCGAACTAAATTGTTATGGCGCTCGAGTTCCGTTGCGGGCATATAAAAACCCCAAAAAGTGAGGCCTGCCTTTTAGTGAGAAGGTGTTTGCATTCTCCTCTTGCGTTGAAGGAAGGTTTTATACATTATTTTTCGGTCATTGCTTCTTTTGACAAATGATTTAACGAGTAAAAACTTGGAAAAAGTAGAAAACTCCGGAGCATATTAGAAAATTCCTTGGGCCGTTTCAAATGGGTTCTCGATTTGTGATACGAGATCTCAATTTCACCCGGCCAATATGTGATATTATTATATGGGGCAGTATCAAGGTTTTACATGTGTTTTTATTCACCTTGTAATTCAGGTTACTACCTTAAATTTGTATTTCCTTCGGGATCGAGAATTTTACCCCTAAAAGTTTAACCAGGAACATTATGTAAGGAGAAATCATTAGGTGGTAATGCTATACTTCCATTCAAATTTCGCCATTTGTTATAATCTTTATCCAGCTGGAATTCAATGACTTTAGAATAAATTTAGAAAATGAAATCGCGGTGCACATCTGCAATTTTCTCAAGCACCCAACCGGCGGCAACCCGTTCGATGCTGAAAGAGTTAGCAACCATGAGAACCTGCGATACCATGAATTAATCAGAATTTGCAATTTTCTCAAACACTTGACTTTGTATTGAAAAAGCCAGTTAATGGACTTGATTTGGTATCGTTCCATTGTATTGTTGGTAAACCTTCCCTTATGCACCTTGTTCCATCAAGCTAAGGCTTTTCAAAAAATGAGGCACGAAGGAAACTGGGTTTGATTTGGCAATTAGGGTATAGGTTTGCTAGGCTTTGCCGTGGAAGGAGGCATGGAGACAGAGAGGATGGGGCGGTGGTGGATGGAGCTGACGATGAAGTGCTTGGCGGATGGGTCGTAGGCGAAGCTTTTTGTGAAGGCAGGGGGGATCAAAAATTGACCATGGCGAGGAGTAACGAGCGACGGGAGTGAAGGATGGAGGTGATCTTGCAGTGGAATTAGCGGTATTTGTTTTTTAATCTGGCTGTATAATAATAAAATGTGTCAAACTTTGTGCGGAAGTACCATGTGCTGATGTTACCTAATAATTTCTCATATGTAAGAGCTTTCGAAGTAAACAATCAATCCCTTGTTACAAATTAATTTGTGAAAGTTAATGTCGCATATGAACTATTGTGATGTTAAAATGTCACTAACTCTTTTGCAATCCTCATAAAAAATAGTAATGATGGGATTTGAACTCTTGATGACATGCTTGCTTATGTGAAATGCTTTCACATTAAAATTCAAAATTTGTAATCTTATAACACATAAAACTTGGAAAGATCAATTGGAGGATGAACTCTTGCCTATACTCCCTTGGACCTCTTAGAACCACAATAACACATGTCATGTGTTTTTACTTGCTTACAAATCAATGATTTGTTTTTTTTTTTTTTGGGTAAAGGGGTTACTTTATTACTAAAACACAACATAATTACATAACATAGGCCCAGATACATAAACCACATAAGCAAAAGATGGACCTACGTAGTAACCCAAGAGCTCAAAACCAAACCCTAACAGCTTCCTCCACCCGCTGCCCCCGAAAGCGCCGCAACAGCACAATGAGCAGGAGCCTCCACATCCAACATTTGCCAGGAGCCCAACGAAATAGCACCTCAGAGATAGAAAGAAAACATATTTCGTCCTCCGTTTGATAGCATACCGTATATCGCAACCACCAAGTGATAGAAATCGAAGAAGCTTGTGGGATTTCCACAAGCAACACTACCAAAGAAGGCAGACAAAGAGGAGAAGGTGGTGGTGTGACCAGCCGAGCCGGTGTAAACACCGGAACTTTACGCACCTTCGCGTTGAAGGGCCGCAACAAATCGCGGCTAAAAAGGGTTGCAGATCGAAGCGGAGTTGGAATCCATGGAAGACAAAAGAACATGCAAATGAAGTTATAGATGGGGGGACACGCAAATGGGTGGGTGGATGGATGGGGATATGTTGATTGGTTGATAGGGGAAAAGAAATCAGATCTGAGGGCTGTAAAGCTCAGTGGCAAATAGGGGTGGAAAGGCAAGAACAAACAAGGAGGAAAACTGGGGAAACCACCAAATATCCAAAAGCCAGAGGCTGCCACCGACCCTACACTAAAATAGGGCTGGCGGCTAGAGGAAGAAATTGAGTTTCTTTGCTGCTCTCACACACGGGGAGAAAAACTCTCACTCACGGAGAGGAAGGCTCTCACTTACAGAGAGAAGTTTTTCACAAATCAATGATTTGTTTGAGATACCGCTCCTACGTGTGTGTTGGTCCATGAAATTCCCTTCAATAGTAAGGCAAGGCATTCCTATATATAATGATTCATGGATACAACAAATGGATGGAGAACCATCTGTTAATCTTGGGCCTGTGGGCATTGCCCAATAACTTTGTTCCTCTAGCACACTGTTGGGCTCTCACTTAACCTTTTTGTCCAACCTCCCCTTGTCACTTTTTTTTTTTCCCTCACCATTTCTAAATTCATTTGCTTTTACTTTTTTTTTTAATTTTCGATCGTCGGATCGAATGAGTTGAAGAAGACCAATCGTAAAAAAAAAACAAGGGTGTGTGTTCGGTCGTTAGATCGAAGGACTTGAAGAAGATCAATGATAAAAAGTTCACAGGATATCATAGAGCAAAAAGGTTGCACGAATTGACTATTCCGTCGGGTAAACGGCTTTTTAACCGACAAAAACTGTTCCGTCGGGCCAACTTTTGTAAGAAAAGCCCTATTTTAAGTAGTGATGGCACATTACATAAACTACTCATACATACACTCTGCACAGCCACTACGACAATGTTTGGAAACAAAGAAGGCATGTCTCTATTTATAATAGAAAAGTCGGCTGCTAGATTTACAGACCAAATAAACATATTGTAAAATATAAATATCCCCTATATTAACTTTAAAACTATCCAAAATGGGATAAATAAATCATGTGGAACACTAATGGAATTGCGCATGGCTAATATATGTATTAGGGTTCGACACTTGGTATACAAGTGTCATCATGATACAAGAAAGTTTAAGGCTTATCACAATGTTTGCAGGAGGTGTCCTAATCTTATGCAATGCCTGAAACGAAAGATATCTATACCACTAGGGTTTAATATATATATATATATATATATATATATATGTATATATATATATATATATATATATATATATATATATATATATGTATGTACATGCAAACATGAAAACAAAAGATTTTTAATATGCTATTTTGTTTTTTTGAATACGGGTTCTCACAAACTCAAATTGTTTTTAATTTGAAATGCAATTTTAGAATTCTAGAAATAAATGAGTGTATAATAAGGAGGAAAAGTCTATTTTGATTAACCCAACAATTCGGAATACAAATACTATCATGGAGTTGGATTTCAAAATTTGTGTAGGTCTCACCAAATGTTTGATTCTTTAATATTTAAAAAACACCGGAGTATTCCGTAATCGAAATTCAATTTCGCTTTTTGATTCCAATTACCCTTACTTGAATGTGCCATTAGGACTAAATGTGATCCATAGTTCTTGGCTGGAGATGATCTAATGCGCACCAAATTATATGTTTCTTTTTCCGTGCCTATTTTAGCTACTAGGCAAATATTGACTAATTTTCATGTATTTAATTGTTTGTGTTAAGAGCTTTAATAAGTTGCTCTCTCTCTCTCTCTGTTCAGTCTTTGGTTTGGAACCCTACAATACTTCATAAACCCTCCACTAGCTAGCGTTAAATTGTTGTCCAACACGATTGGTCTTCTCCAACATGATGTATGGGATAATCGCCATTAACGGGACGGTGAGGAAGATGAACGGTGGAATGAGAAAGAAAAAGCATAAGTAAAAAAATAACAGAAGACAAAGTTAAAAAAGGAAAATAATTTTTACGAGTAATTGCAGGTTGCATGGGAACTTTGAAACACGTCGTACTTGCGGCATGGTATTAGGAGTGGTTTAAAACTGATGCTCCTTCAACTCCTCTCTCTCTTTCTTTTCTTGCAATATTTAACTTGGTTTATTGGTTTTAGCACTGGATCTCATTGGCGCGTGCCAAAATATTGACCCTAAAAACTACCAAGCCTTGTGTGCGGGCCGAGTTCGGCCGGGGATGCGGCGTTGAGCGTGCTGTTGACTTCTTGATCTTGCGAAGCAGCCGAGGAAGGAACACGTCTCGACCTTTGGGTTCTAGAGTCTGAAGACAAGACTGCTAGTTCTGTGAAGTTCAATATCAAATTCAGCTTTCAATGTGCCGAATGTAATAACCTAGTAACACCTCACTTCGCCAAGAAGGCTAATGAGATGACCTCTACCAACAAGGACTCGGAAATCCTTGTTGACCGAGACTTGAATAAATAACCAGTCGGTCTTAAAGTAGTGCTGTTTATCCAAACTGAAGGTGCTTTTCGATTGGCTGATTCTACGGCTCCAGTGCTGTCTATCCAAACTAAAGATGTTGCCGGTTGCCTTCACAGTGCTATTTATCTAAACTGAAGATGTGTTGACGGAAAAAATGGGAGAAGGATAAAATCTTAAGGATTGTTGAGAAACTTTGCGCAAGACAATTTGTGTGTTGAATTGAAGGGGCTTGAAATGTTGCCTGCGACTCTTTATTTATAGCATCCATACTTTTTGATCGGCATGGCCATATAATTTTGTAGAATCCAACTGCAACTCTAACTCCGGAACTGAAATTGATCCGTGTCAAAGGCCAAGGCATATCCTTCAGATTACTGTTCGTGACTTTTCAAACAAAATAAAAGCCTATCTAAGCTTATCACATCTCATCAGAAGCCTAGCCCACCTAGGCTTCTTATCTCATCATTAAAACTCCATCAGTAGCCTTTAAACTCATATGACAAATCCATCACCATGCAAAAAGGCCTAGCCTACCTAGGTTCCTTATCTCATCATTATTGTGACTTCATCATTATCCCAAAACCATGCATCCTGACTATTCAAACCTCATCTTAATGTACCATGATGCTCCAATCCGATAACAAGAATTCCAAGTTCATTTGAACTGTACCGCTTGCTTGGAAATTGTTACATCTCATCCATCCCGCTTAAGAATATGCCAAGATAATTCATATTAAAAGATAATTATTATGATAAAAGCTATAATATTATCTTTTAACAATAACAAAATTATCTTCACTTTTCATCCGACGTTTGGGAGCTATGCTCACTCAACGGCCCTGATTGCATAGACCGATGATGTAAATTTGGGTTCAAACAAATCTCATAAAAAAAAGAAGTAATAATTGGATTGAACTCTTGATGACATGTTTATTTACATGAAATGATTCTCACATTAAAATTTAGAATTTGTAATCCAATAACGCATAAAATTTGGAAAGATCAATTATTGGACGAACAGTTACCTACACTCCCTTGAGCTTCTTAGAACCACTAATAACACAATATCATATGATTTTACTTCTTCACATGTCATTTTGTGATTTGTTTGAGATACCGCTCCCGCTTGTGTTTGACCGGTGAATTCCCTTCAATCGTAGGGCAAGGCATTCCAGGCATTACCATGTAAAATGATTCATGGATATAACAAATGGACGGAGTACCATCTGTTAATCTTGGGCCCGTGGGCAATGCCCAATAACTTCGTTTTTCTAGCACACTGTTGTGCTCTCACTTTAACCTATTTGTCCACCTCCCCATGTCACTCCTCTTTTTTTTTTTTTTTTCACTCACATCTCTAAAATCATTCACTTTTATCTCATGGGAATGATTATTCGCATACTTATTTTTACTTCTCACATACCGTTCTTAATTTTCAAACGTTAGATCGAATGAGTTGAAGAAGATCAATGGTAAAAAATTAACAAAAATATGTGTTCGATTGTCAGATTAATAAATTAAAAAATATCAATAACAAAAAATAAACAAGGTATGTTAAAAGTAAAATAGGTGTACGAATTGAATATTTCGTCGAGTAACCGGCTTTTAAACCGACGAAAACTATTCCGTCCGGCAAACTTTTGTAAGACAAGCCCTATTTTCTAATAGTGATAGCACATTACATAAACTACTTACACATACACTTTGCACAGCCACCACGGCAATGTTTTAAAATAAAGAAGGCATGTCTATATCTAATAGAAAAAAGTCGACTGCTACACTTACAGACCAATTAAAAATATAGTACAATATAAATATAGGGATAATTTTTGCAGGAGGTGTCCAAATCGGATTTGGATCCTCTTCAGAGTCTAAGGAGAGGATCTTCCTGATCAAGGATTGTGGACCATTGAATTTTTATCCAACGGCTATAAACATAGGGATCCTTTTAAAGTTATAATAATTATAACCGTTGGATGAAAATCTAACGGCTCACAATCCTTGATCAGGAGGATCCTCTCCTTGGGCTCAGGAGAGGATCCAAATCCCTAATCTTATGCAATGCACGAAACGAAAAGATATCTACCACTAGGGTTTAATACACACACACACACATGCATGCATACATATGTATAAATTAGTAAAATTACATGGAAAATTAACAAACATAAAATAAAAGATTTTAATATGATATTTTTCTTAAATACGGGTTCTCACAAACTCAAATTGCTTTTAATATGAAGGGCAATTTTAGAGCTTTAGATATAAATGAGTTTATAATAAGAAGGAAAAGTCTATTATGATTAACGCAACAACTCGGAATACAAATACCACCATGGAGTTGGATTTCAAAATTTGTGCGGATCTCACCAAATCTTTGATTTCCCATTATTTAGTAAATACCAGAGTATTCTGCAATCGAAATTCAATTTTGCTATTTGATTTCGATTACCCTTACTTGAACGTGCCGTTAGAACTAAATGTGACCAATAGCTCTTGGCTGGAAAGGACCTAATGCGCACGAAACTACATGTTTCTTTTTCCGTGCCTATTTTATTTTTGGGGTGAAATTCCGTGCCTATTTTAGCTACTAGGCAAATACTGACTAATTTTCATGTATTTAATTGTTTGTGTTAGAGCTTTCATAAGTTTCTCTCTCTCTCTCTTCAGTCTTTGGATTTGTTCAGTTTTTGGTTTTTATCGTTCTGCAGAAACTTATGCACTCCCTCAATTTTCCAAGTCATACAAGTTTTGGAACCCTACAATACTTCATAAATCCTCCACTAGCTAGCGTTAAATTGTTGTCCAACACGATTGGTCTTCTCCAACATAATGTATGGGATAATGGTTATTAACGGGACGGTGAGGAAGATGAACGGTGGAATGTGAAAGAAAAAGCATAAGTAAAAATATAACAGAAGACATAGGTTAAAAAAGGAAAATGATTTTTATGAGTAATTGCAGGTTGCATGGAAACTTTGAAACACGTCGTACGTGCGGCTTGGTATTAGGGTTAAAAAAGCAAAATGATTTTTATGAGTAATTACAGCTTCCATGGAAAGTTTGAAAGACATGTAAAGAGAGTTGAATCTTCCATCAGGAAAATATTTTTTACGAGTAATTGCAGCTCCCATGGGAAGTTTGAAAAGCATGTCGTGCCTCGCCTAGAGTATCTTCAAAAGAAATATTAAAATTTTAGGTAGAATGATACTATGTATATTTGACGGCTCCAGAACTGATGTCCCTTTTTTGTATGTCTCATTTGTGTCTCATTGCTAATATTTTGACACATATCCTTTAATTTAACTTAATCTCAAACTCTGTTAACTTTTTATTTAACATTTAAAAGTTAAAAAAAATCCAAAATAATCTGATTGTTGGGTTAAGGAGGTCTGCAAATCCAAAATAGAATTCTTTCTGTGGATGTTGGGTTACCAACGTAAGCAAACTTCTTCCCAAATTTTCTCCGTCGTTGTACTGCTTCTTCACTTCTTTCCAAGCCAGCTCTGGTTGAACTTGGATTCTGTCCAGTTGAAACTTAGCTTACCATGAGACCCATATCCTGCCAAGTGCCAACATTTCTCTACCGAATAGAGTCCATCATACACATATGTACTAGAAGAAAGCTCTTATAGGAGTTCGTTTTCTCCATGGTTGTACTGCGTTTTCTCTATAGTTTATCCTTGAGAAGTTAAGCAACGAATCAGGTATAGGATATATATATATATATATATATATATATATATTTTTTTTTTTTTTTAATCATTTATAGTTTTCTTGCTTATAAATTTGACTCTCATATTGTATTTTTCATTTTTTCTCAAGGACATGGACGGAGAAAATAATCCCTGCGAAGCCAATGGAAGTTATGGAACTGAAGCATATGTGATGAGTCAAATTTATATTATATATTATTCCCTATTCTTGGTATATTTTGGTGAGATTTTGATGCTTTATTATATATTTTTAATATAGGACTTGTGGACTTGTTCGGAGCATAAAGTAATCAAACAGTGGAATTTTTGAGTGATTTTAATTGGAGTGGGTTCGTGAGTCAGTCAAGAAGGTTGTATCAAAATTTCATAATTTTATCCCGAAGCATCTGATCATGGCGAATTAATTTATGGTCAGCGTGCAGTGCTGTCAGATTGGGCTACAGAGCTTGGTTGCAACTTTTGGGTTGGAAGATGATGGATTTTGGATTTGAGTTGTTCTTGGAACTTGAAGAAGAGGTCCTGTTCTTTAATTTGACTCGTTTTGGGCCTGTTTTGGAGCCCTGAAGGTCCAGAAACGTGGCTTCTCCTTTGATGGGCAGATTTCCTAATCCTAATAGGGATGTAATTTTTAGTTATCCTTTTATTATGAGGGTTTTAATTAGGATTAGTATAAATAAGGCCTTTTAGCCATTGGGTTCTCTACATACACACAACATTGAGAGAACTTAGCAAGGCTTTGGAGAATTTCAGACTTTTTACCTACAAAGTGTTTTCATTCTTTTTCTAGTTAATGTTATTCTTTTTAATTTTTATTATGAATATGCGTAACTAATTTTCTCTTTACTAGGGTGAGGCCATGATCCTTAGCAGGAATATGTAGTTTCTTTTAATTTTCTTATGAATCTATGCATGCAAGTTTTGAATTATTAATCACTGGTTTAAACTATCTAGTTATTTTAGTGATTCGCGACCATTAGGATATCTAGGAAAGTAATTTGATGCAATTTTGGTGGAGGGCTTTCCCTGAAATTGACTAAGGCTTCTTGTGGTTAATATGTGTAACCTCTTAGGATGGGCGACACGTTTTAAGGGTTATATAGTTTTTCAAATGGTTTTCATAAAGCTTAATGAGTCTTGCATGTTCACATTCGATCTGGATGCCACGGACGGGTTGCATGTTAGATATACATTCTATGTTGGAGGTTCCAAGTAGGGCATCTTTAGGAAAACTTAACCTTCAAAATAGGCATGTGTAATTCATAAGTAAATAGAAGAACTACATAGGATTGTTAAGGTGGCTGCGGAACCCTAGTGCTTTCTCACTTGAATTCTAAAAATTATTTCCTTATTCTCTTTCTTGATTTTAGTTAACCTTTTAAATAAAATTCGTTTTTCTTAAATTAGGGCATTAAATCACATTTTTCCAATATTTTGTTCTCAATAATTAGTTGGGTTTTGGTTTACATAAATTTATTTAAATTAATCCCTGCGGAAACGACCTTACTTGAGCCAACTATACTACAACAACGTTGTTTCTCTTGTAAGTATTTTAGGTGTTTTTAACCCTTTTACACAAGTGATAAAAATCCTATCAATATGAAAAGCACCAAAGAAGGATTTAGGCTTTGATCAGCTCTCAAATGACAAGCACCACAAAGACTCATGATAATGATATGAATGTGCAAGATGCTATGAGAAAAATGCTCAAGGAATTTACTCTGTTTTGGGACTAAAGTTTCAGTTAATACTTTTTATTAAAAATTAATTTTATTTGGTTTCTTGTTTGGAAAGTAGTAGCGACTATCAATTCTTGTGATTTTCTGATGACTCATAAAATAGTTTGATTGAGAAGAAAGAATTTTATTTTGTTTTTAGAGTGAAATTCGTTTGACACCAAGCAAACGAACCCCTGCAAGAGCTTTCTTCGAGTCACAAATCAGTTCTTGCATTTAAAGGACATACAGAGCACTACAACTGTGAGGGATGATTTCATATTTTTTGTAATCTCAGTCACCTCAAACTGAGATTTTCTGCACGACAATAACAATAACAACATACACACAATTGATAATTAATAAAGCCTTCCGTTCGTTTACTCAACTTTTCACCCAGTAAGCTTGTCCCACTGTTTCGAATCGTTTCCGTCTTCACTAAACAATTTCTACCTCTTCTTCGATCCAGAATTCCCAGAAAATCCTTGACCCCTAGAATACAATGGGATTTCACACCTGAAAAATCTCTCACTCTACCATCTCTTAGCAAATCCATATTCCGTGATCATCTCCTTGACTTCAGCCAACAGCTTTTGGCATATGGTAGAGAAATGTTGGCAGGATATGGGGTCTCATGGTAAGCTTGTTTTCAAGTTTCAACTGGACATAATCCAAGTTCAACCAGAGCTGGCTTGGAAAGAAGTGAAGAAGCAGTACAACGATGGAGAAAAATTAGGAAGAAGTTTGCTCACGTTGGTAAGCCAACAGCCACATAAAGAATTCTATTTTAGATTTGCAGACCTCGATAACCCAACAGTCAGATTATTTTGGATATTTTTTTTTTACTTTTAAATGTTAAATAAAAAGTTAACAGAGTTAGAAACTAAGTTAAGCTAGAAGACATGTGTCAAAATATTAGCAGTGAGACACACAAAAGGGGACAGCAGACTTGGAGCCATATTTGACATCAAAAATCTCCCCAACCGAAGTATTATTTGCTGATTGGATTTGAAAGCTTTGTGATTTGGAATCAATTTGACATCAATGTCAAATTTTTTTTTAATTCATTTTAATGGTGGGTCATCTATTCCACTAACATTTCAACTAATAAAAATTTTGTTTCAATATTTTTTTAATAATTACAACCATTTAAAACTCTATTTAAATAATAAAATAACATTTGATAATTCAGTTGGAGAAGTATAAAATTTGACATAAGGTTTCAGATTGCCAAATCAGCCATCAATTCACTACTACATAAAACAATTTTGGCGACAAAACTGAAATCGTCATGTAGAGCAGAATTTTGCCGTGTAAAATGATAAACAACGAAAACTCCGTCGCGCTGTGTTCATCACGCAAGGCTCGTAAATAAAGGTATTACATGATGAATAAAAAAACGACGTCGTGCAAAATTGTTTGTGCGACGAAGTCTAAGTTCGTCGCATAAAATGTATAGGGACGAAGTCCAATCATCGCACATACCTATAGGCGTTACAAAATAGAACTCGTCGCATGAAGTTTAAAGGGATAAAGATGTTCGTGGCACAAGAAAGAGCGACGAAGGTGTCTTTCGTCGCCTATAGTTATATGGGACGAAGCTCTCCTTATCGTAAGATTGTACTCTGTCGTCGTGTTTGTTAATAGGACGATGAATTATTTCGTCGCGCAAACCATTGTTAATTTTTTTTAAAACATATTTATAAACTAAATTTTAAACAAAATAATTTTGTTTGGTTAAATTGAATTAGGAACAGTAATTGATAAAGAAGAATATTAATTAAAAATAAATATGAAAATGTACGTATAAGCCGGGAAAATGTTTAAAAGTACGAATGTTTAATTAAAAAAAACTACAATAAAAAGTCATCAGAGTCAGCTCCGGCAGTTGGTTGTGCTAGGTCGGGGGCCTGGGAAGTCGAAGTCATAGTAGGAAGCGGTGTAGCGGCGGGGATGTTGAAGCCTTCCCTCGCAAGCGCTGCGATGATCTGGGCCATCCTAGACTCTTGGGCAGGAATATGAGCATGCTGGGTGGCAATGTAGGCAATCTGCGTTGCAATGTGTTGATTTTGGGCCGCCACCTGCTGTTGGAGTTCCGTTACTTGCTCCGTCAATGATGCGACCTGTCTCGAGGTGGAGGTGGAAGATGAGGTTCCCGTCTCATGATGGCAGGCATTTCCCATGCCCCGATACACCTTCCCCCGCCTAAGATCGAGTTTCTGGTCGATGGTGTCTGTCATGATACAAAGACCCGCATCCTCGGGGAAGGGGGGCAACTCTTCTATCGAGGTGTTAGGGGGAAGCTGGGAAGCCACTTCCTCGAGGACAACCTGACTCCTCTCGACCATAGTAGCCTATAATTATAAAAACAAGGTAATTAATATTTATATAACATTTATTTAAAATGAATAAGAATTATAAATTTAAAAATTACAAAAACTTACATGGAGCTCTTCCGTCACCTTATCACTAAGCCGCACGTACACCTCATTGAATGTGTCAATCTTAGGAAACTTCGACCCCGTCAGCCTTAAAAATTAATAAAGGCATGAGTTATTAGTTGTGTAATTTAGAGTAAGAGTAATAATTTTTTATTTTATTAAAAATGTGGTTACCCGACGTCGTTCCTCCATCCTGTATGAGAATCATCGGGAGTCGGAGTGGTGGAGAAGCTTATTCTTCGACCTATTTATTTGTTAACCTTGGCTCTTTTCTGTTAAAAATAAACGAACTGTATTAGCGCCGATATTAATTATAAAGTATTCAAATAAGTTAATAAATGGAATTAAAGTGTTAATAAAATATTATTAATCTAAAATAATTTATATAATTCACTTACCAAGTATTTTTCGTCTTGAAAATGGGTACAGAGCCAGGCCCAATTTGTAGGGCGCTTCACCAACTCTAAGGGGCACCAATGTGCTAGAGCGACAGTCAGATCGTCGAATTTATGGAAATACTTGTGGAGGTCACTCTTCCACTGAGTGAACTGGCCGGTGAAAAGTTCTTGGATGTATTTGGTTTGATTGGCATCAACATCTTCGAGCTCATAATGATGTTGCGAATAAGATAAAAATTAATCAAATTTAACAGTTATTAATTTTCACAATTTACTTAAAAAATAATGAAAAAATAAACTTTGCCAATCGATAGCTCATGAAGAACGGTGTCCTTGGTCTCCTGTGGGACAAGTCTCCAAGACTCCCACTGCATGGGGTAGTGGTGACGCACAACAGAGCCAATGTCGTGGACCAATCGATTGTGCTGCTCCTTTGTTGATGCTGCCAGATGTCGAGCATCCCATATAATCTTTATACGCTCATGGGTGGTGCGGGTGAGCTGTGAGGTGCCCATGAGTCTACTTGGGCCCCTAGTGTTTTTACGAGCTGTAAAAGTGAAATAAGTTAGTGTAAAGACAAATTAAATAATCTACGAAAAATTCGACAGAACTTCCCCTAAAAATACAACATTTCCCAAAACCTACAAACAAATATACAACACAACCTACACAAGTACCCAACAATTCACACATAAAGGAACCGAATAATAGTATATTAAATTAGAAATTTTCACAAAAAGATGTATTACCTGTATCAGCCCCCTCTCCATATGCGGTGGAAGCCGATGCAGACTCCTCTACCTCATCGATAATCCGGCCCGTTGATGAGTTCGTTGGGCGCTCAATAACGGATGAGTCACCGAAGAAGTAGATGACTCAGGCACTATAGACATCGGGGCCTAGGGTGGATGTAAGACAGCCTCCGACGTGTGGCTAGTGCTGGTGGAGTGGTGGCAACTGTAGGCGTAGGTGGTGGAGGTGTCGGCAAGGACCTACTCATTGACCTACGCTACCTAATCAATTGCGACATCTACAAAATCCAATTGAACGACAAATGTGACAGCCCGTCCCTGATTTTACAATTGTATAAAATTTTTAATAAGTGATTTTACGAAATTGCCCTTCGAAGCATGTGTGTTGATTGAGGTTAATTACGGTGTTGTGTCACCTAAGTTTTGTTTTCTTGGCATATCCTCATAGTACTCGTCACTACGGACGCGTAGGCTCAAGCGGAATCGAATTTGGAGCTATAACGAAGAAGTTATTAAAGTTTAAAGTGGGGGATGAAATTGTCATTTGAAAATATTATGGATTTTTTATAGAGAATTCTGATGCCACGTGTGTGTGTGGCAGTGGCTGTGAGGTTAGGGCATAGCCCAATCAGAAATTAAGAATGATGAGGGAATGAGAGAGAGCCACGAGAGTGGCAGAGAAAAAAAAAAAAGAAAGAAGAAGAAGGGATTGGGCAAAGTAGCCCAATCGGGAAGAAAAGAAGGAGAGAGAGACCGAATGGGGAGAGGAGAGAGGAAGGTCAGTGACCAATCAGGAAGAAGAAAGGAGAGGGGGAAATCGGGTCTTCTCATTGACCCGCGCGACCCTGTTCGGCCATCTTTTCAGGCGATTTCCATCGGTTTTTCCGTCAAATCATTGCCATCCACCACCTGAGAAACCTTCCATGACCTCCCATCTTCCATTTCCAATCAAATTTGTCTAGATTTAGCCTTGATTTTGGACAAAACCGTGCAAAAGGGAGCGCACGGGTTGGGTTCCTTTCCGTCACGATTTGAAGCTACCTCCTTCAATTACCACTACAATTAGACTTCCCTTGAGGCCTAGAACAAAGCCCAAGTAGTGGTGGAGGCGTCGGAGCAAGTTTGGAAGTCGAATCGAATCACACCAAATTCTAGGGTTCTTACGGTTTTTGATGAAATTGGAGCTCTTATTGACCGAATTGGCCTTGGTCACAGGTATGAAAGTTGTTCTAATTTTTGAGATCTTCAATTCTGCAAATTTTGAGAATTTTTGGAGAAAGTTGAATTTTCCGGCGAGCCGGGGCGGCTGACCGCCACCCACGGCAGCGCAGGTGGCGGCGCGTGGCCAGTGGGGTGTTAATATTATTTTTAGGCTATGTTTGATATCCTGAATTCAGTTTTGATAGTGGTTTGACATAAGTGGATCATTGAGCCAGATTCTTTACTATTCATGGTTAGGTAAAAATGTGAATCGGCGATCTAACCGTTGGATCGTCACCAAACTTTGATATGTTGTAGTAATTAATATTTGAAGAATGTATAAACTTACGGATTGGGAATCTGACATATGGATCTTCCCGAATTGGGTTTGTAAGTTCAGAAAATAAAAGGTTAATCGCCACTCGATTTTGGAAATTGACGGAGATCCAACCGTTGGATCATAACGAAAATTTAGTATGTTGTTCTATAAGCATAATGTGAATCATGAGAAGTTGCAGATGGGAAATCTGATATACGGATCTTCCGGATTGAGTTATGTGGGGTTGTGGACCCTACCGTCGATCAAAGATCGACGATTGACTTATGGTCAATGAGTTTTGAATCACTCTTGAATGCCCTTGAGGATGTGTTTTATGTGAGTTATGTGTTCTATCGACAAGTATTCTAAAATGTGATTTAATAATTGTTCTAGGCGCCGATCGTTCGGGACGTTTCGGTACTCGTTCTAGGGAGTTGTAGCGTGGACTCCAGGTGAGTGGGCTTTTGTTTTCAATATATATATATATATATATATATATATATATATATATACACTTACTGATTTTCCCAGAAATCGAATTTAAATGAAAGTATGTTTTAAAATGCCATGCATAGAATTGATATGAAATATATGAATTGGTATATGATGCATATGTATGAAATGGTGCGGTGGACGCACATGTAAGTATCAGGTAAGTTATATTGTGTTGATTATGTGAATTGTATTGAGAGCTCATAACCTGCACCCCGGTGTTAGTGCTTATGTTGAGATTCACCTCCCGCACAGCACGCTCCCTTGGATCCAAGTAGGTGTAAGTCCTGTCGCACAGACCACTTCTGTGGTTCCGACTCGTAGGTGACTTGCGATTATTCGCACGATCGTTTTGATGAGTATAGCACTAGAGCGTATTATTACACCAAGTCCTGTCGTACAAACCATTTTAATGGTTCCGACTCGTGTGCAGGCATAGGTATTGAGCTATATGATTAGAAGTACAGGACCACTGCAGGGTCTCCGGCTGATTTATTATTTCACCTAATATATATATATATATATATATATATATATATATATATATATATTTGCCAATCTTCATTATGTTATTGATGCATATAACATGGCATACTTTCATAATACTGATTTCGAGTCATGATTTGAGAATATGATGATATACATATGTTTATATGCTATTTTCTGGGAAAGTATACAGGTTTTTCAGTGAGGGGTTATAAATGTTGATAAATGAGATGTTTTCGAAAAGCTTTGTTTTTGCCCACTCACGCTTTTTGTTTTGCGCCCCTCTAGGTTCTTGTAGCATAGTTCCTTTATCGACAAGGACTCGTGGCATATCCTAGTTCAGGTGGCTACTTCTGAGGGTATGACCTTTACCCACACTACTGTACTTTACTTATGCTCTGACAACGCGTGTGAAATGGGTCCATACCCACTGACAGCGCACTCTGATAGTTAGGCACTTTTAGGTTTAAATCTATTCGCATTCTTCCATATCATCACTTTTTGGCTTCGTCACCTTCCAGGTGTCGGCCAGCACAGCTCAATTCGGAGTCCTAGTAGACATTCCAGGTCGGGGTGTGTCAGTTTGGTATCAGAGCATAAGTTGGGCAGTATTGCGTTCGTAACACGCGTGATGTGAGCATTCTTGGTTTTCGTGTCTAATATTTGGATTTTGCCACCTCGTCGATTACGAGAAAATATGTTGGCTTCTCTAAGTTGTGGTAATTTGGTCGACTTCTTGATGTTTTAGAAGAGCACTTGGCGAATGTCCTTTGAATTAAAGTGAAGAATTTCTTTTTTAAGGATTGATGCAGAGGCAAGTGGATGGCCTAAATCTGGGTTAACATATTATTGGATGTTAACAGATGCTTTACCAATCGATTTGATACTTATCCTCTCGCCATCAATATTAAACATTGAGATTGGAATCTCAGAGTAGTTTGATTCCTTGTTAGTATCCGTTAGGCTATCACCTATTGGAATTCTTGCGAAGTCTACCTTGTTAAGACTCTAGGATAGTCTCGTGTGACGATGGTGCTAAAGTGGTAGCATTTAACGGAAAAGCACTTTGGGAAGATCACTTTCGGTGTATGATTGGACTTGGGAAGTAATATTGTACACTCTTAGTGCGAAATATTTTGTACATGTTGAGAATGTGAGAATCAATAATTATGGCGTTGAACTTATGCTATGCTCAGGTGATGTTTCAATTGGTGGTAACTTTGCTTAAGTGGGAAGTTGTATTCTTCTAGCCCTAAAGCTTAAAGTATTGGCGATGTTTTCTTTCCTTAAGTGGGCGCTAAAATTTCAACGACAAAGAATCGGTGGATCAGCTAAGATAGAAAGGTGAGTTATTAATTTCTCTCACCTTGTGATATAAAAGTCTGTATTCATGATTTAATCAAGTGTGGAGATATGAAAGGAATTAAAGTCGAGGCTCCACTTGATATGATTGAAGGAAATTCTCAGTTTAGGCGAGCCTGCCTTTGGTTAGAGTAGAAGAATGTTTGAGGATATACACTTTAACTTCCTGGGCAACCATAGTTTCTTATTGGTTGTTCCAGAGGATGATGGCATTATGAGAGAGCTATTTTTGGACTCATATACTAGTTCAAGTAAGCAGAAATCAGAACGGATTACTAGCTGGATATAATTATATTTCACCGTGTTACACGTTTCATTTCCAAGCTTTGGGAAGTCTTCCCAAAAGATTATGAATGCTAGATGGTATGTGATTTATAGAAAGGCATTGTAATCAGGTATTTGGATGATCGGGATTATGGAGTAGGAATCTTATGATATTGGCGAGGATGCTTGAGAAGGTAGTGCGTGAGCACGAACAAAGTCTTGTTCAGACGTTACGTTCTAAAGTTTATCGATTAAGGAATTTATTCAACCAAAGTCTCATATTTAGAGAATTTCGACTTTAGGATTTTACCTAGAATTTAGTCATTTCTTTAAGTGACGGTTGGAGTTGTCTTCCTCAGACATCAGTTTTATTTAGATTGGTACTTATCTTGGAAGGTGTGATCTCCACAGACGGTATTCTTTTCTCATTCCAATAAGAGTTTGAGGATGAAGGTCGAAATCCTCACAAAGGGTTGTGAGATTTAAGATATTCTTGGTCTTATTGAGGTTATTGACTATTGATGGGCGAACTTTCGACTATAGTGTTCTTCATCACTGTTGACCGAAAAAGTTAGTTTAGTGTGGGAAGTGAGTGGTGAATAAAGATTTTTGGCAGCTTAAGTGTTGCCCTTTTCTTCAAATATGATTTTACATCCTTGGATAACATCGAGAATTTCGGAATCTATGGTGATGTTTTCCTCAGAGGTTGGTTGTGTGGATGCATCGTGATGTGGTAATACTTATGGTCCTTAGTAGTGGAACCATTGAAAAGGAATCATCTTATATGTGATCAAACTTTGGATATAGTAAGTTTCTGGCAGCAACATTGGAATGATTAAATCGACGCCTATGATTGCACTATCGGGTATTATTCCAGTTGTGCAAACGTAACTACTGAGCATCGTAGTACAGATGGTTTCTACCCTAAATATTTTTGGTTTTCCTTATTCCATTATAGTTGATCTCTTTGAGTATCATTGTGACATTACTTTGAATCATCAAGGAATAGTTGAATGGTTATAATCGCTTACCATATCCAGATGCAAACGTGATAATTATTATAAGCTTTTGATAAGAGATAGTTTGGTATATGTGGAGTTGTGATGATGTTTTGATGTTTATGGATCGATTTGACAATTAACTCATTCTTCCATTGATCTTGAGGGAGATTCAGTTAGACCATTGGTTAAATTTACTTATTCTTGAATTTATCGGTTATCTGGCATTTTGGTCAGCATCCTTTCTGATCATGACCTTATATTCATTCCTTGTGCTGAGAATATATTTTGGTCAACTTTGGTGCATGTTTACCCTGTTACAGCTAGCGTTATTTCCAAAGACAGATAGCTATTTGGGAAGAATTGCTTGGATATTGAAACCTAGTTGCAATCGTTAATTCCTCAATCACCTGTCAATCACTCTGTGGAATAGATTATTATCGTTAGTGATTGAGCATTCTAGAAGTTGTTTTTGGTAAGGTAATGACAACCAATCAGTTTGGATATCTTGAACTTTGAAGTTGATGACCTTGTTTTGGTTCTCGAATTCTCGAGTGTGCTTTAGTCTTTTTGGCATGGTTTCTCGCTCAATCAAGGAGTAATTCACGATACATTGACTTGGCTGAGGCGTGCACCAGTTTTATATCGATGCTTACAAGAAATATTGGAGTATAGTTTTCTCGTGAGTTTATTGGACTTACAAAAAATGAATTTCATGTGGTATTGAGAATTGAATGGATTTCAGCATAGTATTGGTGAATGTATAAAGCTTGGTAATTTTGGGCTTCATCTTCCAGATAAGACTGAGAATATAATTGTTGTTCGAATGTTGTCGATAAAGATTTGGATTCTCAAATTTTGGATTTCAGAGGTTATATTCTTGATTTGGTAAGCAATGCTAGTGAATAGTTACGAAGGAAATATTTGATGATATATATTCTTCTACATGCATCTTTTCAGGACGTTATTCTAGGACTTGATGATTTGGGGAGTACATGGATATCAAAGCACTCTTAACAGCTAGATTGATGTGCTTGAAGATTTTTTTTGGCGTTGCGATCGAGGCACGAATCGGATGATCTGGACATATTTGTATTTGAGGAGCAAGATGATTCTTACTAACTTATTGAGACAATGATGAATTATCGACATTACAGACCGCAAGCAGTAATATCGATGGCGTAATTGTTGGGTTCTCTAAACTAGTAGGCAAGACGACTCATCTTTAGTAGTAGTTACTAATTAGAGATAATTCAGACTTATCCTTGAAGTTCGTGTCACGACAAATGTTTGGCAAGGACCATTTTCATTTAGATTTTGATTTTTCGTGCAAGCATTTTCTATTAGACTATTCTATTTATTGGAGTTATTTCCATTCTTGGTTTTAAACTTGACGCAAGTATTTGAACTGAAGGTTTCTATATTGATAGCTATTTTCGATATCCGTAAACTTTTCTTATGCCATTACGTAGTAATTGGTGTTCTTGCTTGCGGATTGGGTGGATATTATATCATTATATTGCCGAGGTAGGAAGAAGTTATGAGCTTGGAGGCATGAAAGAGGAATAATTGCAATCCGATCGCGACGGAATGGCATACTCTTTTATGCAGCTACTCTAACTTAATTTCTTCCTTGTGTAAGTATTTATCTAGAGGTACTCTTCTTATTTTCGAGTATTTTACTCTTAGCAAATCATTTTAAATTTTGGGGACGAAATTTTTTAAGGGGGGAAGATTGTGATAGCCAGTCCCTGATTTTACAATCGTATAAAATTTTTAATAAGTGATTTTACGAAATTACCCTTCAAAACACGTGTGTTGACTGAGGTTAATTATGGTGTCGTGTCACCTAAGCTTTGTTTTCTTGGCATATCCTCGTAGTACTCGTCACTACGGACGCGTAGGCGTAAGCGGAATCGAATTTGGAGTTATAACGAAGAAGTTATTAAAGTTTAAAGTGGGGGATGAAATTGTCATTTGAAAATATTATGGATTTTTTATAGAGAATTCTGATGCCACGTGTGTGTGTGGCAGTGGCTGTGAGGTTAGGGCATAGCCCAATCAGAAATTAAGAATGATGAGGGAAGGAGAGAGAGCCACGAGAGTGGCAGAGAAAAAAAAAAAAAGAAAGAAGAAGAAGGGATTGGGCAAAGCAGCCCAATCGGGAAGAAAGGAATGATAGAGAGACCGAATGGGGATAGGAGAGAGGAAGGTCAGTGACCAATCAGAAAGAAGAAATGAGGGAAAGGAGAAAATGAGGGGGGAAATCGGGTATTCTCCTTGACCCCCGCGCGACCCCGTTCCGCCATCTTTTTCGACGATTTTTGTCGGTTTTTTCGTCAAATCATCACCATCCACCACTTGAGAAACCTTCCATGACCTCCCATCTTCCATTTCCAATCAAATTTGTCTAGATTTAGCCTTGATTTTGAACAAAACCGTGCAAAAGGGAGAGCACGGGTTGGGTTCCTTTCCGTCACGATTTGAAGCTACCTCCTTCAATTACCACTACAATTAGACTTCCCTTGAAGCCTAGAACAAAGCCCAAGCAGTGGTGGAGGCGTCGGAGCAAGTTTGGAAGTCGAATCGAATCACACCAAATTCCAGGGTTCTTACGGTTTTTGATGAAATTGGAGCTCTTATTGACCGAATTGGCCTTGGTCACATGTATGAAAGTTGTTCTACTCTTTGAGATCTTCAATTCTGCAAATTTTGAGAATTTTTGGAGAAAGTTGAATTTTCCGGCGAGCCGAGGCGGCCAATCACCACCCGCGGCGGCGCATGGCCAGTGGGCCATTAATGTTATTTTTATGCTATGTTTGATATCCTGAATTCAGTTTTAATAGTGGATTGACGTAAGTGGATCATTGAGCCAGATTCTTTACGATTCGTGGTTAGGTAAAAATGTGAATCGACGATCTAACCGTTGGATCGTCACCAAACTTTGATATGTTGTACTACTTAATATTTGAAGAATGTATAAACTTACGGATTGGGAATCTGAATGTATAAACTTACGGATTGGGAATCTGATGTATGGATCTTCCCGAATTGGATTTGTAAGTTCAGAAAATAAAAGGTTAATCGCCATTCGGTTTTGGAAATTGACGGAGATCCAACCGTTGGATCATAACGAAAATTTAGTATGTTGTTCTATAAGCATAATGTGAATCATGAGAAGTTACGGATGGGAAATCTGATATACGGATCTTCCGGATTAAGTTATGTAGGGTTGTGGACTCTACCGTCAATCAAAGATCGACGGTTGACTTATGGTCAATGAGTTTTGAATCACTCTTGAATGCCCTTGAGGATGTGTTTTATGTGAGTTATGTGTTCTATCGACAAGTATTCTGAGATGTGATTTAATAATTGTTCTAGGCGCCGATCGTTCGGGACGTTTCGGTACTCGTTCTAGGGAGTTGTAGCATGGACTCCAGGTGAGTGGGCTTTTGTTTCAATATATATATACACTTACTGATTTTCCCAGAAATCGAATTTAAATGAAAGTATGTTTTAAAATGCCATGCATAGAATTGATATGAAATATATGAATTGGTATATTGTGTTGATGATATGAATTGTGTTGAGAGTTCATAACCTGCACCTCGGTGTTAGTGCTTATGTTGAGATTCACCTCCCGCACAGCACGCTCCCTTGGATCCAAGTAGGTGTAAGTCATGTCGCACATACCACTTCTGTGGTTCCGACTAGTAGGTGACTTGCGTTTATTCGCACGGCCGTTTTGATGAGTATAGCACTATAACGTATTATTACACCAAGTCCTGTCGTATAGACCATTTTAATGGTTCCGACTCATGTGCAGGCATAGGTATTGAGCTATATGATTAGCCGTATAGGACCACTGCAGGATATCCGGCTGATTTATTATTTCACCTGATATATATATATATATATATATATGTATTTGCGAATCTTCATTATGTTATTGATGCATATAGCATGGCATACTTTCATAATACTGATTTCGAATCATGATTTGAGAATATGATGATATACATATGTTTATATGCTATTTTCTGGGAAAGTATACAGGTTTTTCAGTGAGGGGTTATAAATGTTGATAAATGAGATGTTTTCGAAAAGCTTTGTTTTTGCCCACTCACGCTTTTTGTTTTGCGCCCCTCCAGGTTCTTGTAGCATAGTTCCTTTATCGACAAGGACTCGTGGTATATCCCAGTTCAGGTGGCTACTTCTGAGGGTATGACCTTTACCCACACTACTGTACTTTACTTATGCTCTGCCAACGCGTGTGAAATGGGTCTATACCCACTGACAGCGCACTCTGATAGTTAGGCACCTTTAGGTTTAAATCTATTCGCATTCTTTCATATCATCACTTTTTGGCTTCGTCACCTTCCAGGTGTCGGCCAACACAGCTCGATTCGGAGTCCTAGTGGACATTCCGGGTCGGGGTGTGTCAACAAACATTTAAAACTATGTTATTAATACCAATTTATATAATCAATACAAAGTCCTAAAATTTAAAAAGTAAAAATTGGGCGCTATAATTATACAATTAACACAAAATTTATGAAATTGTAAAAGCAACCCTAAAATTAAAACAATAATACAAAAAATTTAAAATTTATACCTGTAACCAAAATATTAATCCTAAAATTATAAAATTAAATTAAAATTGTAAACCTAGGATTTAGAAATTAACAAATTGAACTAATTTAACAATTTAATCCCAACAAATAATACTTCATCCAAATCCTTTTTTATTTTAACCCTACATTAATAATATTATACCTATAACTAAAATATTAATCCTAAAATAAAAAAATTAAACTAAAATCCTAAACCTATGATTTTAAAGTTAACAAATGAACATCGTAAACTAATTTAACAAATTAATCGTACTAAGTAATGTCACACCCTGGCCCGAGGTGGATCACTTCCCGGGCCCGCTCCACTACCGTAGCACGATATTGTCCGCTTTGGGCCCCGACCACGCCCACTCAGCTTTGTTTTGCGCCCCTCCAGGTATTAGGTAGCTTTGTTGGTGGTTCACGAGGATTCAAGGGGAAGTTCTGACAGTACCTCATCCATGTAGGATTATGGGTTACTGTTTGATTTAGTAATTTCTATGCTTGACTGCATTTAGACTTATTTATGCTCTGAAGGTGTCGGCCAGCACAGCTCGATTCAGAGTCTTAGTGGACATCGATCCATAAACATTAAGACATCATCCCAACTCCACATATACCAAAATATTAATCCAAGTCTTTATCGACAACATTCGAATGACAATCAACTCATTCTTCCATTGAGCCTGAAGGAGATTCAGTTAGACCATTTTATTATTGGCCAGGTATGAAAAGGGAAATTGCAGAGTATGTAAGTAGGTGTATCGTGACGGCCAGCATGCCTCGATCTCGGTCGGGGTGTGTCAGTAATACTTAATAAAATAAAATAAAATAAACCCTAAACCCTAATGTTATACAATTGTAACAATATAAAATAATCCCTAACACTAATATGTTAATCCTAACATTGGCAAATAAACCCTAAACTTACAAAACTCAAACAAAAAATTATCAAGTTAACAACTTAATCAATTTAATATGTTAACACATTAACAAATTGAATAAATTCAATTTAAATGAAATTTGCAAAAAATTAAGAAAATTAAGAAACTAATTAAACCCTACCCAACCCCCACCCTGCACCACCACTACCCCTACCTAACCTCCACCCTACACCATCTCCACCCCTACCCAACCTTCACCTCACGACACCTCCGCCCCAACCTAACCCCAACTCCCCACCACCTACGCCCACCCCGAGCCCTAATCTCCAAATTGCCAAATTCCTAAATTCCATATTTCAAAAATCCCTAAATCCCCAAATTTCGAAATCCCTAAATCCCCAAATTGAGATAAACCCTAAATCCCTAAATTGACAAAATCCCTAAATCCCTAACCCCTAATGCCTAATACCTAATACCTTAATACATAATCAATCCACAAATATCATACAACTAAAATAATTAACAAATGAAGAAAAAAAAATGAAATTTACCTAAGAGTTGAGAGAGAGAGAGTTCGTGAGAGAGTTGCAGAGAGAGAGAGAAAGTTGTAGAGAGAGAGTTCGAGGGAGAGAGAGTTCGAGTGCGAGAAGTTTTGAAAAATGAGAGAAAGAAAAGCTCTTTGGAACTAATAATGCGAAGGACTTTGTGCGATGACCATATTCGTCGCGCACTTTTAATGAATTAAAAAAAAAAAACCCGTTCAATTTTTGGTTAATTTTGAGAACAATGCGCGATGAAAAGAAACTAATTCGTCCCGCATAAGGACAAAGCGCAATGAATCTAGCACATTTCATCGCGCAATATTTAATGAACATTTTTAAAAAAGGCACCTACATTTTAATTTGGGAAATTTTGAAAGACCTTTAGTGTTGAATTTAGCACCTTCGTCGCGCAATACTGCATTGCACGACGAATTATCCTCACTTGTCGCTCAATATTTAATGAACATTTAAAAAAAGACTTTGGGAAATTTTGAAGGCCTTGCGCGACTAAAGTAAATGATTTCGTCGCACAAACGTCTATTATGCGACAAATGCGTACCATTCGTCGCGTAACCCTGGAAACTCAACTTATTGCGCTTATTCACATTTAAATTTCATATTAAATTTTTCTACCTTGCACAACGAATGTTCTTATTTTCGTCGCGCATTTACGTTATGCGCGACGACTTTCTTTTGTTCGTCGTGTAAAATTAACTTTATTTTGTTTTTTTAATTCTTTTTCCAATTACAAATTTAATAAAAATAAAAATTTGTTTATATACAAAAAATTAAATACACTTAATTGCATTGCATATAAGTCAAAAGTGCTTAATCCTCATCCTCGGTACAATAAATATCATTATCTTCACTTTGATCACTTTCAGTCTCTCATTCATCCTCATTTGTTGGTACCTCAAAAACATCATCCGCGCCCTTAGGTGGATTGTATCTTGAGAGACTTTGAGGACCTCCAGCTACCTGAAATGGTTCTTGGACAATATTAGTATCTCGAAGTGTTTCTGCACCAATTTGTGTCGAAGTTTTAAGGAGTTGGTCAGCAAAGTTGTCGTCATCATCGTTGTCGTCAGGATCTCGGTTCAGAATATCATACGCCCATATGTGATCAATCCTCTGAACAACTTTCCATCCCTTCCCGGCCTTTGGGTCATCGTTGTAGAAAATTTACTTAGCCATAGTTGCCAAAATGAACGGATCTTCATTGTACCAACATCGGTTAGTGTTCATCGACATTAAACCATCGTCCTGTTTAACACTCCCATTTCTACTAGGGTTTGTATTGAACCAACGACACTTAAAAATGATGACTTGGCAATGGTCTTTGTAAAGCAATTAGACCACACTTGTTAGTTTGCCATAGAAATCAATGTCTGCAATATCTCCTGCTCCTGTGACATGTACACCGCTGTTTTGAGTACAAAGCTTGTCATCACGCTCAACTCCCAAGAATTTTATGCCGTTCACATGACACCCTGAGTACAATTTCGCGCTTAGAGGTCCGATAGCCAAATTGTATAATTCCTTAGTATACGCGGGGGAATTGGTTTCCTTCATTATTTTCACCTAATTTAAACCAAAAATTTGACATGTTGGTTTTACCAAAATTTAAGACAACTAACATGCAATTTAGGAAAACGACCATCCAAAAAAACCTAAACAACTTACTTGCTCGCGAAACCAATGAGGAAACAAGTCGATGTGCTTCACGGCATATAAATGTGAAAGATATTTCCGCTTCATCAACTCTTCATGCTCATCCAGGTACTCAATTATCTCGTCACAATTGTTAAGTACGAATCAATGAGCTACCTTCATGTCCCTTTTCGTGAACGAATCATCTCATACTAGTTCGCCAAATGGTCGTGCGATTTGGGCAAACACAGATAGTTTTTGCCTTCTCACACCACCGTCATTATTACGTTGTGGTCGATTGAATGCTGTCTCAACGTCTTGTAAGTATATAACGCAAAACGTATTCGTCTCAAATGCCACCCAAGCCTCCATAATTGATCATTCGGGCTTCGCCCAGTTCCTTACACTCTTTTTTAACTCACCCAGTAGTCTGCAAAATAAAAATTGTTATGATTCAAATAAGTTAAATCATCAATTGTTCACGAAATAATAAATGACTAAGGACTTCATACCTTTTAATTGGATATATCAATCGATAGTTGACGGGTCCGACAAGTAATGCCTTATATGATAAGTGAATCATCACGTGTATTATGCTTGTGAAGAAAGAATGAGGAAATATTTGTTTAAACTTGCATAGGACTTCGACAATGTTAGTGCGTAACTGTTGTACATCAGACTTTCGCAACGTCCTAGTAGAAAATTGTGAAAAAAAAACTCGCCAACAATAGAATCGGCTTCACCACATTTTCTGGCAAGAGGTGTCGAATACCAACTGGGAGCAGGCGTTGCAGTATGACATGACAATCGTGGCTCTTAAGCCCATAAAATTTTCCCTATCTACGTTTGTGCATCACCCAATATTTGAAGCATACCCATATGGAAATTTTAAAAACTATTTCCTCTTCTCTGGTTTTACTGAAAAAAGATGCTAGGTCCTTTCTGGCTATCTCACCCTCCCTCGTCATCCATTGGCCTTATTCCCATTCGCTCCAAATTGATGCGAGCTTTGATCGTGTCTTTCGTTTTTCTCTCGATGTCTAATATAGTTCCAACCAGTGTATCAAACACGTTCTTCTCAACATGCATAACATCGAGATTGTGACGCAATTTCAATTTCTACCAGTACGGCAACTCAAACAACATACTTTTGTGTGTTTAGTTTAGATGGGTGTTTGGTTTGGTCTTATTTACCGATTTGCCATATGGACCAAAATCTAAACGATTCAAGTACGTTAAAATATTTTCTCCTGACCATTCTCTATGTCTTGGCCGAATCTCTGTTCCGTGGAAAAGTGCTATCTCGTTCTGACACCACTTGTGGTCCCACGACGACCATCTACGATGCCCTATGTAACAAACTTTCCCGGCATGACAAGAAGACGTTGTGTCCTCCTTGCAAACTGGGCATGCAAAATAACCCTTAGTACTCCACCCGAACATCATAGCATACGTTGAAAAATCATTTATAGTCCACGTCACTACTGCTCGCAAGGTGAACATCTGCCCAGTTGATTTATCGTATATTGGAACTCCGTTTTCCCATAAATCTTTCAGCTCATCGACCAACGGCCACAAATAAACAACAATACACTTACCCGGATCCTCGGTTATCAACATAGTCATCATCATATATTCTTTCTTCATGCATTTCCAAGGTGGCAAATTGTATGGAATAGTAAAGATTGACCAAGTGCTGTGGTTTTGGTTTAATACCCGAACAGAGAATGACAAGTCAGTGCAAACTGTTGGCTGCTAGTACAAAGTACGTTATCTCTATTTCCTTCACTGACTAATGCAAATAAAGAAAAAAAGAAAGGTTCAAAGAGAGAGAAAGAGACAGAAAGACAGAGTGACGAGGGACCCCTGATAAGGGAAAATGGTCATCGCCGGATCCTTTTCTTAGGGATCCCGCAATCGTGTCTATTCATTCTACATCCTGCGATTAGAAATCATTTAAAATCTAAAATTTAAAATTCAAATATAAATAGTACTTAATGAAAACTGACCGCACGATGTACGATGAACGGATAAGATTGCAGAATCCCTAGGATCCTCAGGAAAAGGATCCGGACAGGATCATTTTCCCTTGATAAGAGACTTTGATAGTGGCATATCCACCGGATTTCCATACAAAAACAATCAAAATATTTTGATTAATTTGCGGTGAACTAAAATGACTAATTATTATGTTTTTTTAATCGACATATTGCATAGCAATGAGCGCGCGCGCACACACACACACAAGCCCCCTTCATGCACACGCGTACATATACTAGTCTTCATGAAAATATTTTTTGAATCACAGCGTGCTACGAGTGATTTACACGTTTTAAATGTATTTATATGCGTAATTGACAAAAAGAAAGTAAAATATTTGAAGTAAATGAATAATTTAGCTCAAGCTAAAAGAAACCCCTCATAAACCAATCTAACACACCCCGACCCAAAAGTGGGGTATGCTGGCCGTCACGTGAGAGTGACGTAACCATGTGCACAGTGCGGAAGCAATAAAGAATAGAATTTATGAATCAATTAAAACCGAAACACTAGTAATACTAGTGTAAAAAAAAGTGTGAATTCCACTAATACAGAGCATAAAAGTCTACGTCCAGTCAAGCAGAAGTACTGAATATAAATAACACCCGAAAGTGGTCCTACATAAGTGAATTCTATTAGAACGTCCGATGAGCTCCTCGTATGCCACCAACGAACACTACTTAATACCTGGAGAGGCGAAAAACAAGGATTAGTGAGTTAGAAACAAATCTTTTCAAAACCTTTCTTTTCTCAAAAGTTATAACCCCTCGCCGTAAAACCTGTATAATTTCCCAGAAATAAAGTATATACTCATATATATAATTCTCAAAATCCTGCTGGAAAATATGTATGTATGAAAGTATGTATGCCATGCCAAAGTATCATAACTGAACGCCAAAGCATAACTCTGTGAATGTGATTGAATACTAAATAATCAACTCAGCCCTCGGCTGTATATAGCTCATAAGAATCTCATCATATCATATTCATCGCAATCATATCATATATACCCTGCATACACATCAATACCACATCTAGTGGTCTGCATAACATCACTGAATATAAACTAATATGCTCTAGTGCTACGATCACGTGAAGACTGAGCGATAAATCGTGGGTCACCTACGAGTCGAACCCACCTATAGTGGTCTATTCGACAGGATTGAGCACCTAACTTGGATCCAAGGCGAGAATACAGTGCGGGAGGTGAACATCACGTGAAGGACTGAGCCCCTATCTCTGGGCGGGAGCACTGATATTAGTGTGTAGGTTTATGAGCTCTAATCATATCACATCACATCACATCACATCACATCACAACTAGTATATAAACTTACCTGCCACTTACATGTGCGTCCTCAGCACCAACATTAATATAAGCAATCAATAACGCATAATAAAATAAATAGATACTTTGCATGGCATTTCATATCACATTTCACTTAACTAATTTTCTGGGAAAAACTCATTTATATAGGTATATACGGAAAAAAAATGCCTACTCACTGATAAGTAGCCGGGTCGTAACCCCCGTGGCTAGCCTGGCTACGCTCGTCCTTCAGATAGGTCTCGCCTATATGAGAAATAACTGAAATAAAGTTAATTAAGGCACATAATCGAAACCTTAGAAATAACTTCTCATACACTACTCAAATTGGGTATATGAATATACCACTGTGATCTAAACAATCTCAGGAACATCCCCATATTTTTAGAAAAATTTTCCGACCACCCACGCGCCGGCCACGCACGGCCACGTGATCTGCACACTGACAGCGTCAGGAATATTCCGTTAAAACCCAACGGTAACAATTAAAGATGACTGACGGCGTCAGCATATTTCGTCAAGACTGACGGAATATTCCCTATCTTCTCCGGCGAGTCGCTGGTTGCCGGTTTCTGGAAAAACTTCCAACTATGGTTTCTCCTTCATTTTTGCACCATTTTCTACGTACTTTATACCAAATGAAGATCTCACAAAGATGAACACAACCATACCTGACTCGACCCCTAACTCACTGGGGATTCGCCAGAAAAAGCCTCGATAATTTCGTCCAAAAAGAAACTCTCCGATCTCGTGATTTCGACATCCAAATTCTTCCAACGAAGCACTCCGAGCTTCGTAAGGACCTCCTTAAGCTTCCTATGAACTTGAAATCTCCAAAAACACAAGGTTTTAAGTGAGCATGAATAGTGACAAAATCGGAGGTTAAGAGAACTCAGGTTTTCGAAGGCTTTCTTACTTGAAACTTGTACCAATCGACTCGTATCCACCTTAGGAATACAATGGTGTCCTTCACACCCTTGATCTGCAAGCTTAGGACGGGTTTTGGTGCTTGTTCGTACAACACCGAGAGGGAGAGATAGAGAGAGAGTGCGGGAGTGAGAGAGAGAAAAAGTGTGAATGTGTGTGTGTGTGTGTGGTCCAAATACCACCAACCAAACTCCCAAACTTAGATACACACACATACCTTAATTAATGCCTAAGGGCATTTTTGTCATTTCACATCCGTCGTACGAAATCTCCGGGACGGGCTGTTACAAATTAAACCAGCTGAATCCACATAATAAAATCGGTCTCTGTAGAATTTACATTAAGAATAGAGAAAATAATATTTAATAAACAACTGATTGAATCACATTATTGCTAGCCCATTGTGAGGCTAAGCCCACCCATTCCCCTTAGTGTAGATAATATCGTTTGTAAAAAAAAATCATTTGACAACTAATTTAATCACATTATTATCTGTGTGCGAAATACGTTTTTTATAACCGGCATTACAATTCTCTTAAGATGTTTTGAACGGGTTTAAAAATAGAGAAAATAATATGGAATGAATAGTTGATTGAATCACATTATTGCTATCCTATTGTGAGGTACTAATTAAAAAAAAGTACAAAAATAATAATTATTAAAAAAGTACAGTTAAAATGACGAAAATACCCCTACATTATTTGATGCATTATTTTGGGATGCCTTTGAAATTTTTTGCCTTGGAGACATTTTTGTTTAAATATTTTTGTTGAAATTTGGTGACACCAAAAAGGTCTACAAATAAACATTAATAGACATACCCGGATCCTCGATTATTAACATAGTCATCATCATATGTTATTTCTTCATGCATTTCCAAGGTGGCAAATTGTATGAAATTGTAAAGATCAACCAAGTGCTGTGATTTTGGTTTAATACCCGAATGGAGAAGGACAAGTCAGTGCAAGCCATTGGCTGCTAGCACAAAGTACATTCTCTCTCTTTCCTTTACTGACTGATGCAAATAAAGAAAAAATGAAAGGTCCAGAGAGAGAGGGAGGGAAAAAAACAGAGTGACGAGGGACCCTTGATAAGAGACATTGATAGGGGCATATCCACCGGATTTCCATACAAAAACAATCAAAATATCTTGATTAATTTGCGGTGAAATAAAATGACTAATTATTATGTTTTTTTAATCGAGTTATTGCCTACCAATGAGCATATATATACTAGCCAGATGACATTTTTGAATTATAACGTGCTACGTATGATTTATACGTTTTAAATGTATTTACATGCGTAAATTGATAAAAGGAAAGTCAAATACTTGAAGTAAATAAATAATCTTAGATCATGGTAAAATAAATCCCTCATAAATTAATTAAAGCAGCTGAATCCACATAATAAAATCGGTCTTTATATAATTTATACTAAGAATAAAAAAAAAATATTTAATAAACATTTGATTGAATCACATTATTGCTAGCTCATTGTGAGGCTAAGCCCACCCCCTTCCCCTTAGTGTAGATAATATCGTTTGTTAAAAAAAATCATTTGCCAACTAATTTAATCACATTATTATCTGCATGCGAAATACCTTTTTTTATAACCGGCATTACACGTCTCTTACGATGTTTTGAACGTGTTTAAAAATAGAGAAAATAATATGGAATGAACATCTGATTGAATTACATAATTGCTTGCCTATTGTGAGGTACTAATTAAAAAAAAAAGAAAAAAAAGTAATTATTAAAAAAGTACTGTTAAAATGATGAAAATACCCCTACATTATTTGATGCATTATTTTGGGTGCCTTTGAAATTTTTTGTCTTGGGGACATTTTTGTCCAAATACTTTTGTTGAAGCTTGGTGACACCAAAAAGGACCACAAATAAACATCAGTAGACATACGCGGATCCTCGGTTATCAACATAGTCATCATTATATATTTTTTCTTCATGCATTTCCAAGGTGACAAATTGTGCGGACTTGTAAAGATTAACCAAGTGTTGTGGTTTTAGTTTAATACCCGAACGGAGAATGACAAGTTGGTGCAAGCCATTGGCTGTTGGTACAAAGTACGTTCTCTCTCTTTCCTTTGCTAACTAATGCAAATAATGAAAAAGGAAAGGTCCAGAGAGAGAGAGGGAAAAAAAACAGAGTGACGAGGGACCCTTGATAAGAGACATTGATAGTGGCATATCCACCGGATTTCCATACAAATCAATCAAAATATCTTGATTAATTTGCGGTGAAATAAAATAACTAATTATTATGTTTTTTAATCGACTTATCGCCTAGCAATGAGCATATATATACTAGCCAAGAGACATTTTTTGAATTACAACGTGCTACGTATGATTTACACGTTTTAAATGTATTTATATGCATAAGTTGACAAAAGAAAAGTCAAATATTTGAAGTAAATGAATAATCATAGATCATGGTAAAAGAAACCCCTCATAAGCTAATTAAAGTAGCTGAATCCACATAATAAAATCGGTCTCTATAGAATTTATATTAAGAATAAAGAAAATAATATTTAATAAACAACTGATTGAATCACATTATTGCTAGCTCATTGCGAGGCTAAACCCATCCCTGTTCCCCTTAGTGTAGACAATATCGTTTGTTAAAAAAAAAAAAATCATTTGACAACTAATTTAATCACATTATTATCCGCATGCGAAATATCTTTTTTTATAACCGGCATTACACGCCTCTTAAGATGTTTTGAACGTGTTTAAAAATAGAGAAAATAATATGGAATGAATAGCTAATTGAATCACATTATTGCTTGCCTATTGTGAGGTACTAATTAAAAAAAAGTACAAAAAAATAATTATTAAAAAAGCACTGTTAAAATGACAAAAATACCCCTACATTATTTGATGCATTATTTTGGGATGCCTTTGAAATTTTTGTCTTGGGGACATTTTTGTCCAAATATTTTTGTTGAAGCTTGGTGACACCAAAAAGGGCCACAAATAAATATCAATAGACTAACCCGAATCCTCGGTTATCAACATAGTCATCATCATATATTCTTTATTCATGCATTTCCAAGGTGGTAAATTGTACGGAATTGTAAAGATTGACCAAATGCTATTATTTTGATTTAATACCCGAATGGAGAAGGACAAGTCAGTGCAAGCCATTGGCTACTATTACAAAGTACGTTCTCTCTCTTTCCTTCATTGACTGATGCAAATAATGAAAAAAGGTAAGGTCTAGAGAGAGAGAGACAGAAAGAGAGAGTGGTGAAGGACCCTTGACAAGAGACTTTGGTAGTGGCCAATGACTAAAATATCGATAATATCGGTGAAATATTACCGATATTATCGTTTTTCAGAAAGACCGATATTTTCCCACGTATCCCCCTAATTGTCATCAAAATATCGTGATATATTCGATATTATCGAAAAAATCGTCGTGGCTCCGTCGTCGGAAAGACAACCGAGGCTACGTCGTCGCAATTGCCCAGATCTCTCTCTGCAATCCAGGCTCAGACCTAAGATTTGCGCCTCCGTCGTCAGAAATGAAAAATCCATTTTCTCTGGATCCCAAAACCCGCTCGGGTTTGAATCAAACCGTTTGATGGATCCTCTTGCCTGATGGTGGTCGCTGGGAGGTGAGAAAGGGAGGAGGAACGGTCCATAGGTGGTGATGGTGCTCGTCGGAGTGTGCGCCACTATGGTGCTCGGCGGGTGTGGGTGTGGTGGTCTGGGCTCTTCGTAATTTGACAAAAGGAAAGTCACATATTTGAAGTAAATGAATAATCTTAGATCATGCTAAAAGAAACCCCTAATAAAGCAATTAAAGCAGCTGAATCCACATAATAAAATCCGTCTCAATAGAATTTACATTAAGAATAGAGAAAATAATATTTAATAAATAACTGATTGATTCACATTATTGCTAGCTCATTGTGAGCCTAAGCCCACCCCCTTCCCCTTAGTGTGGATAATATCGTTTGTTAAAAAAAAATCATTTGACAACTAATTTAATCACATTATTATCCGTGTGCGAAATACGTTTTTTTATAACCGGCATTACACTTCTCTTAAGATGTTTTGAACGTGTTTAAAAATAGAGAAAATAATATGGAATGAACAGCTGATTGAATCACATTAATGCTATCCAATTGTGAGGCACTAATTAAAAAAAAATACAAAAAAAATAATTATTAAAAAAAGTACTGTTAAAATGACGAAAATACCCCTACATTATTTGATGCATTATTTTGGGATGCCTTTGAAATTTTTTGTCTTGAGAATATTTTTGTCCAAATATTTTTGTTGAAGCTTGGTGACACCAAAAAGGGCCACAAATAAACATCAATAGACATACCCTGATCCTCGGTTATCAACATAGTCATCATATATTCTTTATTCATGCATTTAAATTGTACGGAATTTTAAAGATTGACCAAATGCTATTGTTTTGATTTAATACCCGAACGGAGAAGGACAAGTCAGTGCAAGCCATCGCCTACTATTACAAAGTGCGTTCTCTCTCTTTCCTTCACTAACTGATGCAAATAATGAAAAAAAGGAAAGGTCCAGAGAGAGAGATACAGAAAGACAGAGTGGCGAGGGACCCTTGATAAGAGACTTTGATAGTGGCATATCCACCGGATTTCCATACAAATCAATCAAAATATCTTGATTAATTTGCGGTGAAATAAAATAACTAATTATTATGTTTTTTTAATCGACTTATTGCCTAGCAATGAGCATATATATACTGGCCAGAAAATATTTTTTGAATTACAACATGCTATGCATGATTTACAAGTTTTAAATGTATTTATATGCGTAAATTGACAAATAGAAAGTCAAATATTTGAAGTAAATGAATAATCTTAGATCATGCTAAAAGAAACCCCTCATAAACTAATTAAAGCAGCTGAATCCACATAATAAAATCGGTCTCTATAGAATTTATATTAAGAATAAAGAAAATAATATTTAATAAACAACTCATTGAATCACATTATTGCTGGCTCATTGTAAGGCTAAGCCCACCCTCTTTCCCTTAGTGTAGATAATATCGTTTGTTAAAAAAAAAATCATTTGACAACTAATTTAATCACATTATTATCCGTATGCGAAATACCTTTTTTATAACAGGCATTACACGTCTCTTAAGATGTTTTGAACGTGTTTAAAAATAGAGAAAATAATATGGAATGAATATCTGATTGAATCATATTATTGATTACCTATTCTGAGGTACTAATTGTAACATCCCACATCGCCCAGGGGAGTGATTCTTAAATGTATATTCTCATCCCTACCTAGCGCGAGGCCTTTTGGGAGCTCACTGGCTTCGAGTTCCGTAGGAACTCCGAAGTTAAGCGAGAAGGGGGCTAGAGCACTCCCAGGATGGGTGACCCACTGGGAAGTTGCTCGTGAGTTCCCAGAAACAAAACCGTGAGGGAATGGTAAGCCCAAAGCGGACAGTATCGTGCTACGGTGGTGGAACGGGCCCGGGAAGTGATCCGCCCCGGGCCGGGATGTGTCATTAATTAAAAAAAACTACAAAAAAATAATTATTGAAAAAGCACTATTAAAATGATGAAAATACCCCTACATTATTTTGGGATGCCTTTGAAATTTTTTGTCTTGAGGACATTTTTGTCCAAATATTTTTGGGATGCCTCTCATAAACCAATTAAAACAGCTGAATTCACATAATAAAATCGGTCTCTATAGAATTTACATTAAGAATAGAAAAAATAATATTTAATAAACAATTGATTGAATTATATTATTGCTAGCCCATTGTGAGGCTAAGTCCACCCCTCCCTCTTAGTGTAGATTATATTGTTTAAAAAAAAAAATCATTTGACAACTAATTTAATCACATTGTTATATGCGTGCAAAAGACCTTTTTTATAATTGACATTACACACCTTTAAGATGTTTTGAACGTATTTAAAAATAGAGAAAATAATATTGAATAAACAACTGATTAAATCACATTATTGCTAGCCCATTATGAGGCTAAGTCCACCCCCTCTCCCTCTCTTTAGTGTAGATAATATCGTTTGTTAAAAAAAACAATCATTTGATAACTAATTTAATCACATTATAATCCACGTGCGAATGACCTTTTTTATAACCGGCATTACACGTCTCTTAAGATGTTTTGAACGTGTTTAAAAATAGAGAAATTGAATCACATTATTGCTAGCCTATTGTGAGGTACTAATTTTAAAATTAAAAAAAAAAAAAAAAAAAACAAACAAACCACAAAAAAATTAATTATTAAAAAAAACTATTAAAATGGCGAAAATGCCCTTGCCATATTTGATGCATTATTTTGGGATGCCTTTGAAGTTTTTTGTTTTGGGGGCATTTTTGTCCAATTTTTGTTGTTGAAGCCTATGACACCAAAAGGGACTATTCATCTTTATTGTTGGCGTTATATATAGACTAGCCTTCATGCACGCGCTCACGAGCATGCAAAGACATTTTTTGAATCACGTCATGCTACACGCGATTTACACGTTTTAAATCATGTTAGAGGAAAATAATATTTAATAAACAATTGATTGAATCATATTATTTCTAGCCCATTGTAAGGCTAAACCTACCCCTTCCCTCTTAGTGTAGATAATATTGTTTAAAAAAAAATCATTTGACAACTAATTTAATCACATTATTATCCGCGTGCGAAAGACCTTTTTTATAACTAGCATTACACGCCTTTAAGATGTTTTGAACGTATTTAAAAATAGAGAAAATAATATTGAATAAACAACTGATTAAATCACATTATTGCTAGCCCATTGTGAGGCTAAGCCCACCCCCCTCTCCCTCTCTTTACTGTAGATAATATCGTTTGTTAAAAAAAACAATCATTTGATAACTAATTTAATCACATTATTATCCACGTGCGAATGACATTTTTTATAACCGGCATTACACGTTTTTTAAGATGTTTTGAACATGTTTAAAAATAGAGAAATTGAATCACATTATTGCTAGCCTATTGTGAGGTACTAATTTAAAAAAAAAACAAAACAAAACAAAACAAAAAAAAAAACAAACAAACCACAAAAAAAATTAATTATTAAAAAAAATACTATTAAGATGACGAAAATGCCCTTGCCATATTTGATGCATTATTTTGGATGCCTTAGAAGTTTTTTGTTTTGGGGGCATTTTTGTCCACTTTTTTTTGTTGAAGCCTATGACACCAAAAAGTACTATTCACCTTTATTGTTGGCTTTAAAAAAACTGCAAAAAAAAAAAAACAAACAAACAAACAAACCACAAAAAAATTAATACTATTAAAATGACGAAAATGCCCTTGCCATATTTGATGCATTATTTTGGAATGCCTCTGAAGTTTTTTGTTTTGGAGCATTTTTGTCCAATTTTTTTTGTTGAAGCCCATGACACCAAAAAGCACTATTCACCTTTATTGTTGGCTTTATATATAGAAGATATATATATATATATATATATATATATATATATATATATATATCTGAAAAATCATATTATCAAAGGGTTGGTCAGAAAATAAGAATTGACTGTTACCAACCCCAGCATTATCCAAAGAAACGGGGCCATAGCTTTGGACAATCTTGAATGGGGGATTGTTGGTATTTGAGAGGATGTGGTATCATATTTTGGCTGCTTTGGTTGGTCCATGTTCCCACAGTACAAAGTTAGCAGCCTAACTAGATATTAGATACGCATGTGCACGCACCATCAACATTTGTAACCATTGTAAAACGTATGCATCATGTTTTCTTTTTCTGTTTCCGCTTACACGTCATGTATCATGTTTTTCTTTGTTAGTTTGTTAAACTTATATTTGCAAAAATTATGCACATACACATGATTCATGTAAGGATACTATAACTTCACCGGTTAACTTGGTTCCATTCAGCTCCAAATAGATCAAATTGTATAAAAAAAAAATTGAACAGAACTAGAAATTCGATTTGATCCTTCAGTCAGTTTGCTGGTACTTTTTCTCAACCAACCCTAATGCCTATATATGTTACGAGAAAATATATAGTAGTCAGAATACTCTCACAAAGGATGAGTGCATAATAGAGCCCGTTTCTTTGTGAACATGTATGAAAATCCAACTGATCGTTAGACTGACCTCCCAAATCTTTTTCCTCTAGTACGTACTGAATGTGCAATATGTTATTTATATTTTGCTTCGTGAAAGTAGAGAACAAGGAGCGTCTCACTTCACTATGGCCATACTTGTGTGTCATGCCAGCTAGAGAGAGAGAGAGAGAGAGAGAGAGAGAGAGAGAGAGAGAGAGAGAGATTCAATGAGTCAATATTAATACTAAGAACATAAATCAAGACACCCTAAGAGCAGTCTAGAAGATGAAGAGGGAAATAGGGTTTTAGTGAACTGAGAAGAAAAGGGACGAGGAGGCAGTTTTCTATGTGATTTGATCATCAAGTCCCCATCTCTCTTTCTCCATGTAACCCCACACATCTAAGTCATATTGTCCTCAACTGCAGATATAGATGCCCTAAGCTATTCCATCTCTCTATGATTGTTAGTCCCCTTCAGTCTTCTGTTAGCCAAAGAAGCTCACATCATCCTTCAACCCCACTCAATTGAGTGCAATCATGGCCATTCATATCTATCTCACTTAACCTTAATCAATTAATGATTAGCATAATCTAATTATCAACCTAATCCAAAACATTCTGCATGCGTGTTTCCATCAGTTAAAGCATACATATTTTTGTAATCTCCAACTTAAGCTTTATAGGATAAGTCTGGCTTCCATACCAGCATCAGATTTCTGTTTGTATTAAGGGTTTGTTTGCTTAATAGTTTTTAATAGATATCTATTTTTACGCGTTCTTGGTAGAATTCTTCGTTATTGGAAAGTAACGCATATTTTTTTGTGAAATCCTCGTCGTTTTGTTTTGAGCTGTCATTTTAAACCTCGACTCTTTGCATATAGGGCATTTATTTAGGGCTTCATTCTCCTTATAGAACAATACACAATTATTTTTGCACGCGTGAATTTTTTCATAGCCCAATCCCTAACCATTCAACACCTTCTTCGCATTTTTGTGATCTTTAGGCAAACAATTGTCATTTGGAAGCATTCTCTTGAAAAAGCCCAAAAAATAATCAAAGCACTGGTTGGACATACAAAATTTTATTTTTCCATGCATCAACTCCACAATAGCCGTCAGTACTGAAAAATCCTTGCAACCAGGGTATAATTCTTGTTTGGCACTTTTTAATAGTTTTTCATAATTTTTAAATGCTCCACTATCCATGCTTCGAGGGACTTCATCTCCCCCTTCCCGGTCAAAATTGGTCGAGGCGTTTGGAAAAGCATCTTCTAGGATATCCATAATTTGTTCGTTTGGATCAACGTGAGATTTAACTGCCTCAACTAATGGGTTCACATGTGAAGATGAAGCATGTACTAATCGTTCCCCATGATGATTCCAAGTGGTATACGTCTCCATCATACCATGTCTTACTAAATGGTATCAAACATTTTCATAATTCTCAACCATTGAATTATTACAATTCCTACACGGACATCGAATTATAGGTGAACCCTGGTTATGTGCCATTGCGAAATCAATAAACTAATTTATTCCATCCAGATATTCATCTGCAATTCTGTTAGGATTGTATATCCACTGTCTGTCCATATCGCCTGCAAACAAAACAAAATCACAATGGTTACAAACACTTCAATTATAACATGCCACCTTATGCCTCCAGTAAGGGTCCTATCCCATTCAAGAATGTACAACTACGTGTCGTATTTTACGGCTCTATCAAATTAGATTTCGACGCCAAAAAAATTTGGTAGCATATCACTATAGTTCTTCAATTGCAACACGTATATATTAAATACATACGCAGCACTCAAAGAACGCACATACATACTACCAAATTTCTCCTTATCGAAATCTAATCCGTGAATCGCAAATTACGACGCATAACTATGCATTCCTAAACTATCCAAAAAATGGGACAATTCAAGAATTAATTGGGCCCCAGTCATGCTTTCGCATCTATGCGCGAAATCCAACTAATTCTCAAACAGAAAACTAAGCTTTCATGAAAATAACGTACAACGTTAACTTAATGGCATTGAATCCTCTAACACAGATAACTGACCGTCTGGAGTAAAAAACTTCAGCAGGAAATGTTCCGTATGCATTGTTTTTGCTTCCAAAAAAGGACTTACCTGCGTTTTTTTCCCACGGTTTGCGTGACGGCATTGTTTTTTCGTCTTGCAAAAATCTTTTTTGCGATGAAAATTGTCGTTGCGCAATGTTCAACAATTTTGCGCGACGATGTCTCATTTTCGTCGCGCTACACTACCTATAGCGACTAATTTTGCTTCGTCGCGTAAAATTCAGTCGCACAGATAGTTTTTTCTACTTGTGATTGTAATTTGACTCTTATAATTTGACATCTCCTTTGGAGATGGTCTTAAGGTGTATTCAATTGAATTTTGAATGATTATATTGTAAGAATATGAGTATGAGATAGAGAAGTTTTAGGACCGGCTATAGGTGTTCAATTTGATAGAAAAGTCTTGTTGATAAAAGGAAAGCTAATCCTTGTCAAAGAGGGATTTTGTATAGCATTAAGATAGAACAAGGAAACAAGCATTTGTTTCCTATATGGATTTTAATAGGGAATCCTAATCTGTTATGGTAAAGATTATATGTATATATATAGTGGCCTCTCTTCTCACAGAACACACGCTCATATTTGGACTTAAACCTATTTGTAAGCCGAGCTCTTGATAATCTGCGAGAGAAGAGAAGGCACACTGAAAGCTTGCTGCAATGGCTTCGAGTTCTGCAACTGGTGCAGGTATGCTCTTCTTGCTGGTTTTCTCATATACATAAACTGGTTATTTCTCTCTAAGTTGTAGTTCATGTTTTGGTCTTGGTGTTTGTGATTTCTATGCAAACATATATAATATGGATACACTGCATTCTGTTCAACTTTGTGTTTGTATGAAATGATTTGTTCAGATCATTTGGCGTATGAGAGGAGCAAGGCTAAGTTTGATGTGGAGGCAATGAAGATCGTCTGGGCCGGTTCTCCCCACGAGTTTCGAGTCTCTGATCGAATGGCTCACCTCGTGGCTAGTGATCCGAGCTTTCGACGGGAGAATAGAGCTGTGCTAAGTAGGAAGGAGTTGTTCACAAAGGCTCTGAGAAAAGCAGCTCATACCTGGAAAAGGATCAATGAGCTTGGGCTTTCAGATGAAGAGGCTTCGTGGCTATGGTTTTATGTGGATGAATTGACATTCGCTTACATTCATTGGGGAATGTTTGTGCCCGCTATCAAAGGGTCAGGCACGGAGGAGCAGCAAAACAAGTGGTTGCCGTTGGCAACCACGATGCGCATAATTGGTACTTATGCACAAACTGAACTCGGACATGGCTCGAATGTTCAAGGGATTGAGACCACCGGGACATTTGATCCAACAACTGACGAGTTCATCATCCATAGTCCTACACTCACCTCGAGCAAATGGTGGTCTGGCGGATTGGGGAAGATTGCAACTCACGCTGTTGTCTATGCCCGGGTTATTACTCACGACGGCCAAGATCATGGCGTCAATGGCTTCATTGTCCAAATTCGGAGTTTGGATGATCACTTGCCTCTTCCAGGCGTAACAGTTGGTGATATAGGAACAAAATTTGGAAGCGGAGCTTTCAATTCCGTGGACAATGGTGTTCTAAGATTTGATCACGTGCGAATACCAAGAAATCAAATGCTGATGAGGGTGGCACATGTCACAAGGGAAGGAAAATATGTGCTGTCCAATGTTCCTAGGCAGCTGCTTTATGGAACTATGGTTTATGTGAGGAAAAATATTGTAGTTGATTCTTCAATTGCTTTATCAAGAGCTGTGTGTATAGCTGCTCGATATAGCAGCGTTCGTCGACAATTTGGTTCACAAAATCGTGAGATTAATGGTATCGCGGTTGAGACCCCAGTGATTGAGTACAAGACTCAGCAAAGTAGACTTTTTTCTCTGTTAGCTTCTGCCTATGCTTTCAGATTCATTGGTGAGTGGCTGAAAAGCCTATATACCGATTTGACACAAAAACTGGAAGCGAATGATTTTTCAACATTAGCTGAAGCTCATGCATGCACGGCGGGTTTGAAGTCCTTGACTACATCTTCAGCAGTTCATGGGATTGAAGAATGCCGGAAACTATGTGGTGGCCATGGATACCTAAATAGCAGCGGGCTTCCCGAGTTATATGCTGTTTTCGCACCTGCGTGTACGTATGAAGGGGACAACACTGTTCTGCTTTTGCAGGTTGCAAGGTTCCTCATGAAGACTATTTCTCAGCTTCTGCATTCTGATCAAACTCATAAGCTTTCTGGAACAATAGCTTATATGGTTCTGATGGATCATTATTTGATCAAATATTGCTGTAGTGTTGAAAAAGCTGAGGACTGGTTGAAAGCCGATGTAATACTCAAGGTATTCGAAGCAAGGGCCATTAGAATGTGTGTTGCTTGTGCTCAAAATCTTGCCAAGTTTGCAGATCCATCAGAAGGGTTTTCTGAACTCTCACCAGATTTAGTAGAGGCTGCAATTGCTCACTGCCAGTTGATCGTTGTCTCCAAATTCATTGAGAAATTGCAGCAGAAAATTGAAGGAAACGGAGTAAAACAACAATTGGAGACCCTCTGCTACATATATGCTTTGCATCTGATTCACAAATATTCAGGGGATTTTATTTCCACGGGTAGCTTGAATCCCAAGCAAGCTTCACTTGCCAATGATCAACTTAGAGCTCTGTATGTCGAGGTTCGTCCAAATGTTATTGCCCTTGTTGATGCATTTAATTACACTGACCATTTTCTTGGCTCAATTCTTGGATGCTACGATGGGAATGTGTATCCAAAACTGTATGATGAGGCTTGGAAAGATCCGCTCAATGACTCAGTTGTAACTGATGGCTATCCTGAATACATCAAACCTCTGCTCAATCAGCAGCTCCTAAATGCAAGGTTATGAATTTTATTTAATTTCTCTAGCGACATTGGAAGAGTGGGAAATCGAACTACGGATCTCAAACGCAGAAGTGAACGCTAGGCTATGATTTAAGATGAATAAGGTAAAGCAACCATCTCAGTGGCAACTTTATGTTTTGTTTTCATTTGTACTTTTTGTCCAAAGAACAATATATAACTTTTCTCCTTTAGTTATCAATTTGCCTTTTCATCTCCAAGTAATTTTTTTTTCGTGTTTAAACTTTCCATTTGTTATATGATTGACTATTGATGTGTAAAATTCATTAGAGCAATAGTAAATGGGATCTTAAACTAATCCAATATTGCCAGCATTAGGCACATGCTTGAGTGAAATTTGAGTATAGATGAATTGTATCCAATCTCACATGCATCAACGGTTTAAAATCACCTACATATGTTTAGAAATCACCAAGATGCGTGTAACATATCTCATCTAATATATAACGGTTTTCTTTATACCGTTGTTAGTGACACTAAAAATAAAACAGAAAATACCAAGAAGTAATTTTCTGTAACACAAAATCAAATCACTAACACTATGTTTGGATGAAGAAATTTAAAATTACTAAGGAATTTCAAAATGATAGAAATTGAAATGATGGGATTTTATTTTCTAGAATTTGTGAATTTTCTTGTTTGGTTAACCTAAAAGAACAATGGAATTGAATACGGAATTTGTTATTTTTAAACTCTTAACCATAGAAATTGAGAAATGATACATATTTATATGAAATTTAAACTTGGGAATTGGAGGTCTCAAATTCCAAGTTTTTTTTCCATGCGGAAATTCTAAATTTCTATGGTTATGAATCCAAACAAGGGAATTGATGCATGTCAATTTACAAATTCTAACTTTTACCCAAATTCCAAATTTAATTCATTCATCCAAACATAGTGTAATAGTAAAACTAAACTGATTAAGGCTGATAAATAATAAAATATCATAGCGTTCAACTGCAATAGAACACGAAGAGTAATAGCAAAAGTAACAAAAAACCATGATCTTGAACTACTTGTCTACGATATTAGCGTCAACCAGAAACTGAAGCGCGTTGCTGCGCCTTGGAGCTGAACTTTTTTTGCCAAGCTCTTCGTCCTCGACCACATTGCCATATGATCATCAAAAGCTACGAACTTCAAAGTAAAAGAATCCTAATAAATTAAAAATATAATTGATTGAATAATATTTGGCAAGCATACGAGACACAGAGTCTCCTCTCCTTCTTCTACTTCAACCTGTAAATCATATCCAAAACCAAAGATGGATTATTATTTTCAGATTTACTAAGTGCTTATAGTTGTTTAAAACATACAAAACAAGAAATTCGTGTGTGGATTTACCTCTCTTTGCGTTTCTCGAGAAACCTTTTCAATGAAAGAGAACGAGAAATTGGCAGATCTGCACAATTCATAAAAATAAAATACGTAAGGACACTTGCTTAAAATACTAACTTGTTTAGGGAAAGTGAGATTAACATGGATCCATAAGCTGCTTCTGCTGCTGCCCGCTTGGACGAGGAGTAAGTTGTGCGTCGACGGCTAACGCTGCTTCTGCAGCTTTGCCGGAGTTTCGTTCTGAAGCAAGCTTCAGTACGTTATCCGCCTGCACAACAAAACCCAATCATTTAATAAATCACAATGAGAAACCAAGTACCGACTAATTAAACATAAATTTAGCTAATAATTAAGAAGGGGAAGAAAGGGAAAAAAAACGCACCTTGTGCTCCTTAATCCTTCCTCCTATATATGTTTTCTGTTGTATCTGGTTCCATTATGAAATATACACATAAAAAATTCAATATGGTATCAGAGCAGGAACCCTAAATTCATGTCTCTGTTGCTGAGTCTCTTTCACTTTAAGCCAAGATAGCTGAAGAAAACTCCTCTGAAGTTGAAAGCTTGCTGGCTGCTTCAGCCACACATTGAGATCAACCCTAATCAACGTCTCAATTCTGTCTTGTTGAATGAATTCAACTACTTTCCTTGAACTCGTGCTATTTCTCTTGCACTTGGAGGGAGATCAAAGCTAGGCTATGTAAATGGTGCCATCGAAGTTCCTGCAATGACTTCTCCTGCCTATGAGTCGTGGCTATGTAAAGACCAGCTAGTCATCTCTTGGTTGCTCAACTCCATGGAGCGTAGGATTGCTGAAATTTTTAGCTATTCTGAGTCATATTTGCATCTTTGGAAGCAAGTTAAAGAGATGTATGGAAATCAAAATAATGTTGCACGTGTTTTCCAGCTTAAGAAAGATATCTCGAGCCTACAACAAGGGGGGAAAACCTTTGTTCAACACCTTGGCAGCCTTACAAGCATGTGGAATGAGCTCGATGTTTATCGTTCTCACACCACAGATGCCACTGTGTTGACCAAGAGAGCTGAAGAAGACAAGATCTTTCAGTTCTTGGCAAGCTTAGGTCCAGAATTTGAGGATCTCAGAAGCCACGTTTTAATGAATGCTGAGCTTCCCTCCTTCACTAGTGTTTGTGCCATCATCCAAAGGGAAGAAGTAAAGAAGAAAGCCATGAGCCAAGAGACTAAAGCCATTATCCCTTAAACTAGGGCTTATGTCTCTAGCAACAATCGATTTGAGGGCAAAGTTTACAAGGGAAAAGACCTGATTTGAAGTGCAGCTATTATGACACACTTGGGCATACAAGAGACAAGTGTTGGACTCTTCATCCAGAGTTGAAGCCCAAGTTCTTGAAGGAGACAAAGAGTCCATAGAGAAACCTGAACAACAATGCTTACAAAGCCAATCATGTAGCTACCTCTTTTGACTGAGGGAATGGTGAACTTCACTGCCAATCCTGCTGCACTAATAAATGAATTTGCAGTATACCTCCACAACAAACAGGTACATAATAATGGAGAAGAAGCTCATGTAGCCGAAGAGAAGAATCACACAACTCTACTTGGAAGATTTGCTAGTTTATTGGCTGAACATGATCATGTTTCACATAAAGATATCCTAGGTATTTCAAATGCCTTCTTCACTGCCCTAAATGCCAGTAATGAGTATGATTATTAGATCATAGACTCAGGAGCCACGGATCACATGACAATCAAAGCACTAGCTTGCGTGATTTTAAAAAATTGTCAAAACCTTCTCAAGTGTTAATAGCTAATTTAAATACATAATTTAAAATTTTGGAAGGGAATTTAAAATTTTGGGGGGATTTTTGCTGCCATTTTTCTTCTGTCGATTATAACCGACAATAATGAAAATGTTTCTGTCGGTTTTTATTTTAAAAAAAATTTCTGTCGGTTTTAACCAACTGTAATGAAAAGATTCCAAAATAAATTGCGTCGGTGCCTTCTCCCTTCCCCCTTCCTTCATTTCCCATTTCTACCGTTGAGCTCTTATCCCCTCTTATCTCTAGCCTCGAGCCCAGAGCCATGAGAGCTCTCTTCCTCTCTCTTCATTTCTCTCTATAATCTTCAGCCTCATATGTCATCCCTCATCTCTAATCTTCTCGGCCTGCAACCCAAAACCAAAACAACCCACACCCCTATTTCTGCAAATCTCGGCCTCTCGCTTCGACGAACATGTCTTGAAACCGAGAGAAATGACTCTCTGTACCTGCGGTTCTGAAATCCAAAACCCAACTCGGCCATCACCGATGCAAGCCCACAATATCGTCCGCGTCGCGTTTGAGCAGAAATATGCTCAGAGATCAAAAAGTCAAGCAGCCCACAAACGGATCTAAACCGATACAAATGCACAAAGGTAAACAACCTCCTTTTCTTAGACATCTCCGTTTCCAGTTTCCTTTTTTATTAGAAAATAGACGAAAACCCTCGTGCATCTGTGCTTTCAGTGCAGGTTCAACAATCAGCGGAGATGGTCAAGAACACGAATAAAGCGACTGCAGAATTTCAAATCCGCTTGATACAAGCGAAAAAATCGAGGTTCTAGATCTGCAAGAAAAGGTATAAGGCCCTCATTCCCCAAACTCGAGCTCGATCTTGTGCATACCATATCTCGAGATGAATCATTTGGGTTTTGTTCTAATAATCTTACAAATTTGTCGAGCAATTTTTGTAAAGTCGAAATCTTTGGTTTCGGTTGTGAGGTATCTGATTTGGGTATATGTGTTTTGCAGGGCACGGTGGTTGTGGCGGAGGAAGATTAGGATTGATGACGAAGCTCTAGCCATGAACTATTAGCTCTGTCTTTCTCTCTCTAGCTATGAATTGAATACAAAACTCTGTGTTGATATGGAAAATGAAGCTCGAAATTATTACACAAATGGCGGAAAAAAAAGGTTCAAGTGTGAAGTTTCACTTACTGGTAGATGGCTTTGGAAACAGGGTTGTCCAGACTACAGAAGAAATCCATGGCTTTTGGAAGATGGGCTGTTCTAAATCTATCGTCTCTCTCCCTCTCCAATGTTCTTCGAGGGGTTCTTGTGATGCAGAAAGTGGTTTATATTTATTTTTATTATTAATATATTTTCTGTCGGTTTTATCTAACAAAGAATGCTTTTATTTATTCTTATTAATAAATTCATTGTCGGTTATATTTGACACAAGTTCTGTCGATTTTACTATTTTCTGTCAGTTTTAGCCAACAGAAATGCTCTTATTTATTTATTATTAATATATTCCTTGTCGGTTATGTTCGACACGATTTTTGTCGATTTTAGAGTATTTTCTGTTGGAAAATTCATTTCCTGACGCTGGCAATTCTGTCGCTTATTATATCCGCCACTGTATCCATTTTCTGTCAGATTTTGCTTAAAATCCGACAGTAATATACATTTTTTATCTGTTTTTGAACCGCCAATTATAGATAATTTTGTAGTAGTGTGATTATCGGGTTGAGTGTTGTTCTCCCTAGTCCTTCCTCCTATATATGTTTTCTGTTGTATCTGGTTCCATTGTGAAATATACACATAAAAAATTCAATAGAGATAAACTTCTGTCAAAAGACCTACACCAAGGGCGAGAGAGAGGTGTAGGAAAACAGAATTGAAGCCAAAAAGAGTGAAAGCTGTAGAGAGAGAGAATGAACTGGGAGTTAACATGAACATAGGGCCTCTACCAAGACAACTAAAAAGCAATAAATCCAATCATTCATATTTTATTATTTGCATTTTCCATTACAAAATCAATGTCACAGGTATTTGTTGGACCACTTTCTCTCTCGCAGTCTCATTCATTTTCTTTGTATTGGTAGCTTATCGAAGAATACGTGCGCTCATAAAGCATACCACAAACAGCCCCTCAGTCTCTCTTTATTGTTATAGCGTAAGGCAACTGTGGGAGTTTTTCCCCGTCTGTAGGGGTTCTCTACCAGTTTTTCTCACCCTCTCTCCCGTTTTCCTCCCTTTCTTCAGTTTCTCCATTCGATTGTCGTTTTGAGAGTTGGTGGCCTAGGATTTAGCCTTGTATTTTCTGCTCTCTTTCCACACATTTTTCCTGTTTTGCAGACCCTCACCCTCAAACCTAGCCCTTCCATATTTCCATCACCAACCCACACATCGGTCCTTTTCAACCATGTTCTTCCTCACCATCTTCCCTCTCCCTTCTTCCCTCTCCCTTAACCAAACTTAGATCTTAAAGTGGGCTGATATGGAATTTCAGTTGCACTTTAAGATTTGATTTTTGGTTTGGGTTTGCTTTTTGGTTTGATTTGGTTATGGGTTGCGTCTTGTTAATGGGGATTAAGGTTTTATTGGCTGTTTTTTAATTTTGGACTAACTGCTTTTGTAACACCCTGAATATTTTAGAAATTATGTGGATATTCATTTATTGTTTAGGTGGAGGAAATCAGAAATAGATCGATTTATGGTTATGAAATTCAAATGGGGAAAATGTGAAATCCCACTTCCAGATTAAGAATTAATTATGTCATATAATTTTTCGTTAAGTGGGGAATGACGAAAAATTCTCTATTTGGTTAGCGTAATTATATGAGGACGTATTATATCCTCATATATTTTATCATAATTCTTGATATGTTTGAATAGATGACGACCCTACGAGCATGTAGGTTCAAACGGATCTTAATTCCGAATTAGAACGGAGAAGTTACGAGCCTCGGAAGTGGTGAGAACATTAGACACATGGACTTACTATTAGTAGTAAGTCTCTAAATTTGGTCAGAATATGAGGAAGTTTGCAGAAGAGGAAACTGACCAAAAAGGAAATGCCCATAAACTCCAACCCAGTTCGCGAAGGTCAACGGTGGTCTTGCATTTCTCTTGCACCGTGGCAAACTAGCCACCATCACCACCATTTCTTGAGTAATCTAACCTCAAAACCTTATATCTCGAATCTATGGAGCATGTAGAATGCGACTGTGGTCTTGCATGCACCATCGGTACACTGTGAGACATAGTGATGTCGAAGCAGACAATCCAAGCTTCCAAACCCATGTGAGGTTCTTTGTCCACTCTTCGAATTCCAGGGTCATTTATAGGTGTTGGAGATGATTTTGGTGTTGATTCTAAGGGTTTTAAACCCCTGTAAATTTTTGTGCATGCTTATCAATCTTGACGACAAACTCCGATGAGAGACTGTGGAGTTCAAAGTCGGCTGGGGGTTCCCTCTCTTCATTATTGTTTCTATTTTTGGTGGGAATGAGATTGATGAGGCTCTGAGATTAAATATCATGTTCTAACATCTACATACTCTTTGCTTTGTTGCCCTGTATCTGGCGAGGGAAAATGAGCGAACTCCAGCGAGTTCGAGACACATCCTCCCTTCAATCCTCCTGCCTTCAGCCTGGGTGAGTTCCTCATTTTTAATGGTGCTATAAAATCCTTTGAGGTAAGTCCTATTTTCATGTAAATTTTGGAATTTCTAGTCAAAAAGGTATATATAGTATTGTCTGCATACATTAGATCAAATAATTTCGATAAATCCTTTTGAGATCAAATTGATTCTTGTGTAGTGTTAATAAGGTGAACTACGATTGGCTTGATCCCTCCAAAGGGTACGTAGGCAGTCCAACTAGAAGTTAGATGCAGCCATAAAATAAACAAGATTAAATATTAGTGGAAAAATCGTCAAAGAGAGAAATGTTAGTATGGTTAACAACATAAAGGGTAACTATGACATTTTGGGCCTATCACCGTACTTAGCTTCCGTATAAAAATTTCTAGGGCGTTACAACTTTTGATGTCTTTTTGCATCCATTTGCTACTGGTGCTCATCTCAGTCATTCCTACAGTTGTGGATTTCTTGTCTGCGGTGGTGGGTCAGCTAGTTTGAGAGTCATGTTTGACTCATCCTCTGATCGCTTGAAGATGACACATGCTACTAGCTTTGGGAGCTTGTTATAATTCCATCTTCTACATATCTCATGTCGAGGCTTTGGCCTCTTCTTTAGCGGTCAAGACTTCGGTCTCCTCTTTGGTGCTTGGGGTGCTGGAGGCGATGCATGCAGAAAGATTGAAGAAGTTGCTAGGTTTCTTTGTATTTTGCGTTTTCTGTTTTGGACCAAACTTTTGTTTGTCTGTTTGAAAGTCCCTTCTGTTGTTTTGTGCTTATTCTGTTCGTAATGAACTTGTATTTGTCTTTTGTAATGTTGGGCTTCCCTGCCCTCCTTAGGTCATTTTCTTGGTGGTGTGAGGGGTGACGTTTGGTTAACATCAGATGCGGCATCAAGGTTTCTTGTATCCCCTTGCACTACTTGGTGTTTTTTGCTTTAATTTGGTTGTTTGCCTCCTTGTAGGCCTTCTATGTATCTTTTGGCATCTTTGCCCTGGTATTGAAGTATCCAGTTCACCAAAAAGAAAAAGAAAAGCCTGTTGTCTAAGAGATAAGCTTCTGTGAAATTGAGATGAGATGACCGATTTCAAAATAATTATGTAATATTACGTGAGAAAGTTAAATTATATAAGAATATGTGATAGGTTTGGGATACTGCTGCTTTAGTATCCCTGTTTCATGTTAGAGTTCGTTTATGGTTACTTTCGTTATAAACACATTGAAACTTTTTTTTACAAACTTAAGTGCTTTCTAAAAGTGCTTTTATGATGCAAAAGCATGTTTAATTTTGCATTGCATGCAAATAGAAGAAGCTAGATTCGCCTTAATACAGAAAAATGGTGATATAAAGAGTTCTTTTGGCTCAAATGGGAGAGAGTCCCCACTTGAAGATGCTATACAATTTTTTAGCAACTCATTCCAAATGTTAGATTTACAACTCATTTCCTCCTCCCTATTGGAATATGAACACGAAATAAGATAGTTAAAGATGGTTGTAGCTTCGCATTTACACCATAATATTGGAAATGCCTTCTTTTTATACCAAGTAAAAGATACTTACATAGAAAGACATCTCTCAAATACTTATATACCCAGTAAAAGATACTTGCACGGTTAAAGGTAGTGTTCAGTTTTGTAGACCACGTTCAGTTTCGTCGTCCACCGTCGAGAACTATCTTTTGATTGTGATTCCTCAATGTAACAGGCAACATCAACATTTTTTCCATGTCACTCTGTTTAACTCGTTTTGAGATATTTGATATTGACTAATCATTTCTCCTTTGTTTTTTTTTTTTTTTTTTTTTTTTTTGGAAATTAAAAAGAAAAAACAATGCTTGCAATTATTTTAGGGATATGATTTTCGCACACCTCTTTTAGTTTCTCATATACTCATTTTAGTTTTTGGTAATCAGATTGGATAAATCAAACATAATCAACAAATAGTGTCGGGAGCAAAAAATATTGTGTCTTATTTTTCTTATTTTATGAATGTACTTACTTGCTCATTATGTTATGAACAATGTATTTTAACTTAGTGAAAATGTTATAAGCGAAACTATTCTTTTTTTAAACTACATTGAAAGATAATTGTTACAATCTATTGTTTGACCAAAAAAAAAAAATCATTGCTACGAAAAATCAATCAAATTAGTGTTCATATACACAAATATATGGAATAAATCAAGTATTACAAACTACAATTATCATGATCAAATTGTTCATTTGTTTGGGATATAGGGATGATTGAAAGATTTGACAAAGTGATAGTTTAAACTATTCTAAGCTACATGGAAGATAATTTAAACTTGAGTGCAAAGAGCAAGTACACATTGCTATGTTTCAAATCATGTGATTAAAAAAAATAAACAACTTTGATTACGACGTTTGTATAGTTAAAACACATCCATCACACTTAGATTAACAGTAAGGTGCAGAAATTGAGTGAGCACAAGTATTATTAGCTAAAAATAGCATACTGACATCGCACACAATTGATTATGAACATTCACCCTTACAACTCAAATCCCCATTCAATTCACCCCTTATGTCAAAAGAAGAAAGTGTTCCAATATGGAACATTACCCCTTACGTCAAAAGAAGAAAGTGTTCCAACATGGAAAGTTTTTGAAGTGTGGAAGGTCCTCCTTTCATTACTTTATATATGTCACGGATCAATCACGCTGCAGAACCAATAGCCGGGGACCTTTTCTTATAATAACCACTGAAATTTTAACGTGTTTGATTCATCTCGATGTATAGTATCTACTCACTATTTCTTTTTTAAATTCAAAGCTTCATTAAAAATTAAAACACGATTATAAAAAGGGTGCCAAAATGAGTGTATTTCTTCAGTGACCAAATCCTTGATTTGGAGAGGGTAAAACACAACAAATAATCATAATAAGTCTCCTACATGGACACCATAAACAACATAAAACACAAGAACTAACCGTGCAAATCTACTACAATACATCAGCATGACAGATCCAAGACCAAGGAACACACAAAGCCATCACGAAAGTGACTCCACAACCTCTAGCGGCACAAACAAACACAAACTACAACTAAGCCGTGAAGGTGACTTGGACCCACCACAACCGTAATACCACCCAAAATCCCATGGATCTAAACTCGGAAGAGAGCGTAGAGGAGAATTTGGGATAGAACTCCATTAAACTATGGAGAGTTGCTCCAAAACAGTGGGTGAAGAGATTTGGAAGGGAGAGGCGCGGTATAAGGCATGAAGGAGGAAAAAAACGAAGGAAAGAGGGTTGTCGCCGATCCCAAAGCTTACCATGACTCTAAACACTAGAATTGGTTTAGATTGCAATTTAGGAGTGTGTAGGTCACATGTCATTTGATTTTAGGATGAGCTGGCTAACCCAGTGAGTATGGCTCGCGGATCCAAGTAAAAATATTGTTCCTTGTATTTTATGTATGGGGACCATAAGAGCAACTCCAGCGTTGCTGGTTGCTCGGGGGAAGGTGGAGAGCAAAGGGCCCGAGGCCCTGTGAAGGAGGTCCAGCGGTGGAGGAGGCCGAGCAACAGTGGAGGCCCGAGCAAGGGGCCTGTGAACTGCTGCCAGCCCGAGAGCCCGATGGGTGTGACGCCAGCGCTGGCGTCAGCCCCTTTTTTTATTTTTTTCTGTCAGGCGCGTGCACCCCACTCGCGCGTGGGGGCGCGTCGCCCGACCAAAAATAGAAAAGTCAGCCCACTTTTCAGATTTAAATGTTACCGTTGGGAAGCCACGTGGCTTCCCACGGTCCGTTCGATCCCAACGGCTCTTTAATACGAACCGTCCGATTTCCAACGGTAATAAAAAAAAAAAAAAGCTGATTTAATATCAACCGTTCGATCTGAGATCAACGGTTGATGTTAATCTGCTTTATAAATTAAAAGAAAAAGAAAAAATAGTTTTGAAATTAAGAAAAGTTACCGTTGTGACACGTGGCACAATCTGGAGTGTTGGAATTCAATTTTTTTTAAATCCAACGGCAGAGATTAATTATTTGAATAAAAAAATTTTAAAATTTGTAAAAAATCCGAAAAAAATATCTGAAAATTTTAAAAAAAAATTGTTTCTACTTTTCTATAAATACCTTCTCATTATCATCTACCTTACACCACAATTTCATATTTTCTCAATTACTTTCAACCACATTCCTATATTTCTCTCAAAGTTTCAATCCAAAATTTTTCAACAAAATGACTACTGCTGCAGGTACGAATTGGACGCTTCTTGAAGATGTTGCGTTGTGTAGTTGTTGGGTTGAAGTTACTCATAGTTCGCTTACGGGTAATGAGATGCAGTTGCGAGAAATGTGGAGTCTTATTCATACCAAGTATCTTGAGAAAATGGGTGGGGAAAGAACCAAAGAATCGATGTCCAGCCGTTGGAAATTACTTAGCCAATCGTTTGGTTTGTGGAGAGACGCCTTGGCACAAGCTAGTAATAATCTTCGAAGTGGGGAAAATTACACGGATCAGGTAACAATATATTATTTATTTGTTTGTACTATACCCAAATTTACATTGTAATTATTTGTTTGTATTATTTATTTGTTACCTACTTTAATTATAATTATTTGTTTGTATTATTTATTTGTTACCTACTTTAATTATAATTATTTGTTTGTATTATTTATTTGTTACCTACTTTAATTAATTATTTCTTCTCCCCCATTGTGTAGCTAATTCAAGCACAAGCTTGGTATGGTGCCAAAACCAAAAGCAAAAATAAATCATTCAACCGGTGGGAATGTTGGAATATTGTCAAAGATTGTCCTAAATTCAGAGTTGTGCCTGTCGGTCCAGAAGTTGTCATGAACAGCACCCCTCTACACTCTACACCTGATATTGGCTCGCATGATGATGATACAGAAGAAGTGCCCGAAACGCCTATCCCTGAACAAGCGTCAGGTTCGACCCGTTATCCAATTAGGCCTCAAGGTAAGAAGGCTTCAAAGAGAAAAGGAAGTGCTTCCAAGCATGATTATGCAAAGTACATGGAAGAACTTACTCGCCATAGTGAATTGACTTTGGCGCGGGAAATGGCGAAATTTGAGGCTGATAAGGCACGAGAAGATGCAAAAGCTGCAGCTGTTGAGAGAGAATTTCAAGCAAATGAGAGAGAAAGAGAGCTACTTAGGCAAGAAAGGGAACTGGGTAGACAAGAAAGAATGGCTCAACGAGATCGTGAGATTATGAAGGAGCCTTTAGAAGGGAAGTCTCCAAACTCTAAATTTTTTTGGAAGTCGGAGAAAGCGGAAGTGGTGCGAAGGAGGCTTGCAAGAGAAGCGAGAGCAAGAGGAGATGGTCCTAGCACGAGAAGAGAAGATCTTCCTACCACTACAGATTTTATAAGTGATAGTGAATAGAGTATTTGTTTGTAATCGGAGCCCATAGTTTTCCAATCACCTTGGGTTGTAATTTATTATTTATTGAATAGAGTATTTTATGTTGTTTCAAATTTATTGAATTTAGTACTTTATTTAAAGTAAGAGTAAATTTATTTAATATGGTAATATATTTATACTATAAGAGAATCTTTATTCAAACTTCCATAAACACACCAAATAAAAAACTCACGAAATGAACTAAAATAAAACACACCAAATAAAATTACATAAACATACCAAATAATAAAAAACACACTAAATGAACTAAAATAAAACACACCAAATAAAATTACATAAACATACCAAATAATAAAAAACACACCAAAACATACCAAATAATAAAAAACACACTAAATGAACTTAATTATCTTCAGCTTGTTTCAATGCCCACTGGTGCTCTATCAAGTCTTTTTGCCGGGCATTGTGCATTTCTGGCCTTTGAAATGCAGTATATCGTTGAATGACCCTTTCATTGTAACGTCCATCCCTTTCTAAAGGCTCATGTTGCACGGGCTCATCGGTGGCGTCATGAGCACAATATATACGTGTTCTTGAATTGTTCATTGTGTCTGGCTCATATTCATCAACGGCTTCATAATCGTACTCATCTTCCACAATCATGTTGTGAAGAATGATGCACGTCATCATGATGGAGCGAAGCGACTCTACATCAAACAATCTGGCAGCACCCCTAACGATCGCCCAACGAGCTTGGAGGATACCGAAACAACGCTCCACATCCTTCCTGCACCCCTCTTGACAGCTTGCAAAATGTTTTTCCTTTGCACTTCGCGGACGTGGCACTGTTTTGACAAATGTTGACCACCTTGGGTAAATGCCGTCAGCTAGGTAGTATGACCCGTCGTACATACGTCCGTTCACCTCATACGTGACTTTTGGTGCCTTTCCTTGCAGGACATCGTTGAACACTGGGGATTGGGCAAGGACGTTGAGGTCATTTTGAGCCCCTGGAACCCCGAAAAAGGCGTGCCAAATCCATGTATCAAAAGATGCCACCGCCTCCAAAATAATACTTTTTGCTCATTTTCTGTCTCCATAAGCGCCTTGCCATGCACTTGGACAATTTTTCCACGTCCAATGCATACAATCAATGCTCCCAATCATCCCAGGAAAACCTCGCATCTCGGCCTTCTTCAGAAGCCTTTCCAAGTCCTTGTGAGTAGGTTGCCGGAGGTACTCTGCGGTGTAGATAGATTCAATTGCTCCGCAAAACCTCATCAGGGACTCAAGAATGGTTGATTTCCCCATCCTTGCTATCTCATCCACTTGGTCTGCAGATGCTCCATACGCAAGCATCCGCAGAGCAGCAGTAAGTTTTTGCTGGGGAAGAAGACCCATAGCACCACAAGCATCCTTCTTTTGCACAAAGTAAGAATCATGGTTGCAAACATCAGTCATGATTCTGTTAAACAAATGTCGTTCCATTCTAAAACGACGTCTGAAGTACGTATCAGGAAATGCACTGTTATGGACAAAGTAATCGTCCAACAGCTCTTCACCCCGTCGTACCCTGCTTCTATCAAGGTTTCTGGAACGGCTGGGCATGAAGATCTGACCCAGAGCTTGGATGACTTAACGGGAATGTGAGGCTGTGGCCATTCTTGCTTCGTCATCTCTCCTTCTACGCTCGTCATCCTCTTCCCTCTTATTTCGGGCCACTTGGAGATTGAACATTCTTTCAGATTGGTTAAACAATTCTTCCTCTTGCTGATCGATTTCCCACATCATCCTTGATGAAGAAGAAGACATTGTAAAAAGGAAGCAGAAACTATGAATAATTATACAGATTTTGGTGATGAAGGAAGCAGAAACTATGAATAATGATAGAGATCTTGAGAAAATTGGTGTGAGATTTGTGAGGCTGGATGGTGGATTATATGGACGATTCAGAAATGATTGGCTTGTAGATAGGGCCACGTGGCATGCCGTCATTCGTTAAAAATCTGATTGAAATCTATCATCAAAGATTCTGAAAAGATAACGACACGTGGCACGATGACATTGGATAAAAATCTTATCGAAATCGATCTCCAATAATTATCTTTTCGGATAATGACACGTGGAGCAACGAGAACGATTTAAAATCTGATTGAAATCTATCGTCAAAGATTCTGAAAAGATAACGACACGTGGCACGATGACATTGGATAAAAATCTTATCGAAATCCATCGCTAAATATTTTTTTTTTATAAAATGACACGTGGCGCAACGAGAACGATTTAAAAAATCTTATCCGAAATTACAAATAATTTTATTTTGTATTATTTAAACAAACAAAAAAAAGTAATATTTTATTGCCTATTGCCAGGGGGGCTCCAAGGGTGGAGATGCAAATGGCAATTACTGTTCATTAATGGCAGTTACTATTCATTAAAGGCAGTTACTGTTCAATAGGGTGGATTGAATAGTGGATTGCCAGGGGGGAGGGCTCCAAGGGTGGAGTTGCTCTAATAATTGGGTCCATTCATTCCTAAAGAATTGCAACGTGTCGTGTTTTAACGTGTTAGAAACATGTAAAATTATTTTATCCAAACTAACTCACAATATCGACAACAAAACACCAAAGTATAAAGAATGTAACCAAATAACGTCAAGTATGAGGATTCTTATGATACCAAAAGAACTTATGTAAAAGGGGGTGCTATTCACACATTTATTGTTAATTTCTGTCATTTGAGCTTTTTTCAAATCATTCGATCTGATGATAAAAAATTAAGAGGAATGTGTGAAGAGTAAAAAATAGTATATGGATAGCACAACCGATGTAAAATACATTACGTAACAAATGTCCAAAAGAAATTGATCAAAAGTCGTAGATAAAAAAAATGAAGTGTAATCTAAAAACTACAAACATATTTTTCAAAGATAACACATCACTATTTTATTTCGTAAATAAATATTGACCTAACCTATTAATGATCATGTCAACTTGTTGTTATGAAAGTAAAATAAATTAAACGACCACACGTCCCCAGCGTATTGACTTTATATGTTGACAAAAAAGAAAAGCTGGTGGGCTTTGTTTAAGGTTGGTGCAAATATTGCTCAATGTTCTCCAGTGTCAAGAGAGTTGAACAATATTTGCACTGACCTTAAAAATCGAAACGGGATGTCAAATCGAAACGGGATGTCAATGATCCATGCAGTTTTTTTTTTCAATACACTACAAGATCATGTTTTCAAAAAAGAAACTCCAAAAAACGATTTCTGATGATGAAAAATTAAAACGTAGATGTAAACTACAATAAGACAATTAGAGTTTGTCGCTACGATTTATGGATTGTGGTGTCCAATTTCGGATTTAACTCATTCCCAAAATTTGTAGGCCTTGTTATTACAAGCGCTTCCATAATTTTATTTTATATTTTTTATAAGTCAAATCTATTATTACAATTTTTTCTATTTTTTGGAAGTCATAGGAAAAACACTATTCATGAGGGTTTGGAGGGTTTGAAAAATCCATATGACGATCTAACATTCGTCATGACACACCCCGACCAAACAAGGCGTGATGGCTAGCACGCCTTGTTTGGTCGGGGTGTGTCACGTCAAATCGTACAATATTCGATCCCGAACGTTGCCATAATTTCTTTATATTTTTCCCGCTTTTACGTTAATTATTATGATTTTTTATTAAATAATTACTCCCCTAAAACATTGTTAACTAGAGTTTTGAGGGTCATAAAAATCCAAATGATAATGTAATCATGGTCAAAGCGTGGATGATACAATCACGAGCGTTTACATTTTTTTCACATTTCTATCACTTGTAAATGAATTATTATGAATTCTTAATGTGCTTTAATATTTTGTAAGAAATATCAAATTACAATAAAAATTCGTAATAATTAATTTACATACGAAAGAAATGTGAAAAAAAATGTAAGCATCAAAGGAGGAGAAGTTATTAAATTAATATATAACTTAGACAACTGTTTGTCATTATCATTTAGTGCCCAAATCAAATCACGAGTGCTCAACTATCTGTAAATAGTACCACATTCAATAGAAATTAGAATCATTGTAAAAAGCTAGCAAACATTCCATTACCTGTAAATTTGCAGTAGTGAATGGTGTCAATTCACCAAGTAACTTGACATTGAATACGTGTACATCAAAGGGACTCGGAATTGAAATCTAAGCTCCGATTGTACATTTTGAAAGTTAACTGAGTGCATCTCATGCCTGTACATTATGAAAGTAAATGTCGCAAAAAGATTATTGTGCGGACGTTGATGGTCCTCCCGGCATTGGTTGGAAGCTTATCTGTTCGCAAGTGATGTCATATCCTAACTTGGAACAACTAATAACACAACGTCATGTGTTTTTACTTTTTCACATGTTATCTTGTTATTTGTTTGAGATACCACTCCGGTTTGTGTGTTTGACCCATGAATTTTCTTCAATAGTAAGGCAAGGCATTCCTCTATATAATGATGATGATTCATGGATATATAATAATTTCGTTTCTCTAGCACACTATTGGGCTCTCACTCCCACTTGTCCAACCTCCCCTTTTCGCTCTTTATTTCTTCACTCACCGTCTCTAAATTCATTCACCTTACTTCATATCTGTTCGGAGGTCCAATTTCAGAGAATTTGTGGAAGCTCAGTTGTTTAGTCAACTTTTACACACACTCAAACTAATAACCACGTGGTCTTACCGTTACCAACCTAAAATACTAAAAACATTTCAAACATATACTCCCACTTATGCCAAACCAGATGCATGCATCGAAATCGAACCAAGGCCTAACCAGTTTGGACAGGACTTCCACACCCTCTGTTAAGGTTTGTTAATTGTCACGGATGCCGTCTCTCGATTGTCTTTGCACAACTTTTTGAAAACCGCATAATAATATAACGAGTTTTGTTTTCCTCTTAATGTTATGGCACCACTGACCATCCCCATGATCGAAAAAACATTCATATGTCACACGTTCTATGCTTTCATTTCTCTCTGTCTCTTTTACATGGATATATGAAAATATACAACATGTTGTAGGAAAGTTATTCCAATATTAACTATGGCAATTATGAAGGAACTCATGAATCAAGAATGGAATGAACGAATGTGAACTATATCAACTATTTGATTTATGATTTCTTTTTAAGATATGAGATGAGATTTTCTGCATCCATTTTTGCATGTGGCCCTTCTGTGTCTTTGCTTTTAGGCTGAGGATTTGGTTTATTCTTTATTATTTTAATTATTGTCAAGTTAACATTAATCATGTTTAGTTAAAAAAACAAAAGTACATAGGGGCCACAGACAAAAATAAGTACAGAAAATCTAAACTCTTAAGATATTAGACTTCGAAGTTTAAAATGTAAATTATGTTTTCTTTTATTTATTCTACAACTGGTAAACGTATCAAAAATTATTTTGCAAAAAATGGGGAAAGTCAACAGTCAAAGTAATTTAAATACTCTTCACCTAATTCAAATACTGTTAAATAAATTTGGCAATGCAGGTCTCAACCAGAAGAAGTGCGAAAGCCAAGTACAATTTTTTATACTTTTTATTGTAGGTAAGGAATAATGGTGAGTTGGTGGCCTCTTTGTCATCCACAGAAACGAGCCGAGCTGAGCCGGGCCGATCTGTGAGTTAATTGAGCGATTTAGTTATGGGGTTTTGTTTTTCAATAATAATTCTATGTGGTCTCGCTTTTGTACAATGATTTTATGTTGCCTTGTAATTTAGTAATGACTAGTGTGTTGCAGGAATATTATTGCTACATCTATCGTTTTTAGTGACATGTCTGTACAGGTGACGACTCGTATGTTTGTGTTCATAGGTTCGTGTTTATGGTAGCCATGTAGGAGGTTACTCTAATGTCTAGACTATTTTACTCCACATCAATTATGGTCATCAGAACATTGTACCCAATTAACAGTTTTTTGTATTTGTATTTGTTTCTGAGACCAATGAAATACCATCTATGGTTTCTGGTAAAAAAAAAAAAATAGAGACATGTTAAGAAGAATCTCTTAAAATGAAACTCTTTATCACCTCACAGTTTATATTAATTCTATTACAAACATTATAAAACATTATTTCAAAACATAAGGTGAGAGTCTATAAAAATTTTCACTTTCGAGATAATTTCCTGAACATTTCTCTAATATATAATGGTGAGGTTGGTCATATTTTGGTAGCCGTGCGTGAAAAGTAAGGTCCACGGTCAGCCAAACACGTTTTAAAAAGTTGAATTCAGATTTCTATTACCTTAATAGTACAAGTCACAATACAAACAAGATGTATTATTCCAAAGGAAACCAAAGTAGATAATAAATGCAAAAGACACTTCCACCAAAGTCAATTCGAACCATTTTAAAATGAGAACTTCCATAAAAAGGGCTTGAAGTAAGTTTATTTTAATGAAAAATCATGATACAACTTTATTTAATTAAAAATATTTAAATTTTAATGAAAAATCCTTAAATTTTAATGAAAAAGACATAATTTTGATATTAAAAAACAAAAAATCTGACGCGCTGACCCTCGCGTCCTCACACTGTTTATGAAACTTACGACACTGTTTATGAAACTTACTACACTATTTATGAAACTTGACGGTACTACATTCTTCTCTCCTCTTCTTGAATTTTCTTAGCACATTCTCACCTTCCAAACAAATTTTCTTCTTCTAATTTTCTTCAATACTCATCAAATTTTCTCTGTATGCCTTCAATTTCTTAACTTTGTACACCAATTACTTAATTTTCTTCTATTGTCCACCCATCTACAGCTTCCTCTTCTCCTCCACCTACAATCTCACCTTCTCTCTCTGCAAAATAAAAAAATAACACAAATGAAATCCCTAAAATCAAATTCACCCATGGATATCAGTCCAGATCGTACCTCCGCTTCCTATCCTTCAATGGGAAAAAACGACTATAAGGTTGTGAGGCTTGTTAGGGTTTTGCTTCCACGCGAGAATGTCGTCCTTGAAGTTGAGGTTTACTGCCTTAGGTTAGATGCTTGGAGAAGAATAACCGTGATGCCTTCTTTTTCAAATACTGTGATTTCTTGGCAATCTAGATGTACCTTGTTTGATGGAGTTGTGTATTGGATTATAATGGAGCATTCTCGCACTTCCATACTTGCTTTTGCTTTGGGCAATGAGGTTTCTCAAAAGATTGTGCTTTCGTTTTGACAAACTCCAAAGTAATTGGTATCTGAGTTTCCAAGGTGCTTGCAGCAAGCAAAACTTGAAGGATTTGTTATATCAGTTTATACGGGGGGATGCGCCCAACGCAAGTTGGGTTCTTTATGTTTTTTTTTTTTTTTAATTCTTTTGTCCTTATCATTAAATAAAGTTAGTGGATGGTTTTTAATTAAAATGTAAGGATTTGAAGCCTTTTTTATTAGTTTTCCTTTTTAAAATAGCAAGTAAAAAAAAGTAGAGTATTCAACAATATGTGACTAATAACAATAATAATAATAATAATAATAATAATAATTATTATTATTATTATTATTATTATATTAAATAATAGCAATATAAAAAAGCTTACAAATAAAAGAATGGTCTCAAAATATTCCACTTTGAAAGACCACATGAAAGTTCCAGGAAGGAGACATAGATCTGAATGCCCCAAATAGTCACAAGGCCATCACTAAAACGTGCAAAGAGATTTTACGATAAGTGCTTTTCCCCTAGGACAAGTGCTTTTGCTTCCTTCACAAGGAAACAATATACGCTCTCATCCTTCGTTTTCTACTAAAATAAGTGCTTTTTCTTTCTTAGACTAGGCAGTTGGAATCAGTCTTCTCCGACGGTCTCCTCTCCTTCTTCTACTTTTGTCTTGTGCTGGCTGTCTAAACGCGCTAATTAGGTTTGGTAAGCATATGGAGAACCCACATTCAACCTGTAAATCATATTCAAAACAAAAAACGCGTTATTATTTTCACATTTACTATTTATTTATCACACTTGATTAATCATGGACTAAGTATGGTGCACAATAATTTTGGTGCCGCATAGTTCACAACTAAAATTATTTAAGTGTCATATGATTTATGTGAGTTTATGACAAGGACAAGACAGATTCATAATGATTCAAAGTTTATAACTAGTTATTATTATTATTTTTCGATTATGGGTTCAATACGACATATCATCCAAAGTAGCGTTTGTTTTAGCTATTACATTTGATTTTCATAACTGTTTTTTTTAGTACATCGATATTTTTACACTAATGGGAGGGAGAGTTTGGCTAAGCACACAATGGGCAACCTAATTTGGTAACGAATTCGTCATCCACGAGATTCGAACCTAAGACCTCTCACTTACAAGTAAAGAGGAATACCACTAGCTCCCAGCCATTCATTTCAAATACAATTCGAATAGCATTCAATATTACGTAATACTGAAGAAAAATTATTTTATCATCAAAACCTTCTTATTATTTATGTTTATCATAAGTGATTTTTATACTCTCCTTTTTAGATCAAGCAAAGCAAAATTTTCGGATGAAACATGAAATAATATACAAAACTAGAAATTCATGTGTCAATTTACCTCTCTTTGCGTTTCTCAAGAAACCTCTGCAACGACTTAGAACGAGTAATTGGTAGATCTGCACAATTCATAAAAAATAAAAATACGTGAGGACGCTATGACTTAAAATACGAACTTGTTAGTGTTTGAGCATTAATATTGCATGATATTACTAGTAATACTACTATATATATATATATATATAATATAATAGGATAATACTTGTGTTCCACTTATGGGAACCTACTTGTCCTCCGACTTATGATTAATGTAGTTTTACTATACGAATTTCATAATCAGAACTGTTCATACTTTTGATTATCAACTAAAGATCATTTCTACAAAAAAAAAAAATCATTTAATTTGAAAATAGTTTAACCATTCGTGCGTATCACGATTTTGGTAACAATTAGCTTTCTCATGATGAATCGTCTATTTGTTTGCTGCATATGAATTGCTAAACAATATTTAAATTGAATGATTTTTTACAAATACGATGTTTAGATGATGATAAAGAGTATAAACACTTTCAATGATGATTTTTTTTCTTTGAACAATCGATATTATCTAGGGGAGGGGTGTGGCTTAACCTCACAATGAGCTAGCAATAATGTGATTCAAATTCGCCTTTGGCGAGAATCGAATCTAAGATCTATCACTTACCAGTAAAAAAGAACACCCTCTCACTTACCAGTAAAAAAGAACACTACTAGACCGTAGTACTAAGTGGCATGATAAATTTGATGTTGTTAATTATAAATCGAGTACAAGTAGATTCCCCATGGAGAAACACAAGCATTATCCTATATAATATATCAACTTACTTTACCACCCTTTAACTCAAAATTTCTCACAGTGGAATTATCAAATATTATTAGGGAAAGTAAAGACTAACATTCGCTAAGTGGATCCACAAGTTGCTGCTGCTGCTCACTTGGATGAAGAGCAAGTTTTGGATCGACGGCTAACGCTGCTTCTGCAGCTTTGCGGGAGTTTCCTTCCAAAGCAAGTTTCAATATGCCATCCGCCTGCACAACAAAACCCAATCATCAATAAATCATAATTAGAAACTAACTACCAACTCATTAAAATTCTTTTTTGTTAATTAAGTAAGATGGGGAAGAAGAAGAACAAACCTTGTCGCGAGGGACATTGAAAACAGAGACGGTGCCGTTGTAGAAAATCGTCATCGGCGTTGTTTCCTGGAGGCTCTCGGAAGTTGCAGACGCGACAGAGGAAACGGAAGTGCCGGTGGGAACGTAGAGTGGCAAACAGGGAAACAGGACTTGCCCCACCTTGGGGCTCGACGGCACCGAAAACGATTTCCTTGGATTTGGAATGCTGGGACTGGCATTGCCAGAAGCTGTGACGGACTTGAAGGCTTCGGGGTTGATCTTGGACATGGCGGTGTGAATGCCTCGGAAGCTTCTGGGTCGGTGGAGGAATTTCTGGAATTGGGATTTGGAGGAGTAGGAGGCGGCCTCCCGGTGGTGCTGGTCCATGCCGAAGAAGTCGAGCTCGACAGTGGCTCTGGACATGTTTAGACGGTGTTTGTTGAATTGGTTGAAAGAGTTTGGTTTGGAATTTGGAATCTGGAAGAATGTAAGGGTTGGAGAGGTTTGGATTGGATATTAAATGGCAAAGGCGGGAGAGAGAGGAGCGACTTTAAGGGGCACGAGATTCATGTAAAGTGAGTTAAGAGAGAGAGGCTGAACTGAAATGCTTTATGAGCGCACGTCTTCCACGAGGTGCAAACAATAAAAAGAAAGTGAGACAGAGAGAGAGAGAGAACTGGTCCAACTAATACACTGTCACGTTGTTTTTGTTATGGAAAATGCAAATATTAAAATATGACATGAATTGGACTTTGCTGCTGCTATACTAGTTGTCTTCGTAAAGGAGGTCCAAGTGGCCATTTCACAAATTGATAATTGTTTTCTGGTGTAGGTCGTCATCACTTGTATGCTGCTATAGAGTAGGGCAACGCGTGTTGTCATGAGAAAAACTTCCGTGAAATTGAGATGAGACGACGGATTTCGAATTAATTTTGTAATGTTACCTGAGGAAACTAAGGCCATCTCCAATCGAAGAGTCAAGAGGGCCAGATGGTCGAAAATAGTTCGAAAATCGTCTCCAATCGAAGACCAGGTCAGAGGGCTCGTGGAATCTGAGAGGGCCCCACCGAATCTGAAAGGGCCAAAGGGTTATAACCGACATGAATGCTTAAGCTAAAATTCAAATGCAACGGCTAGATAACGTCAGCTAGCCGTTGCATTTGAATTTTTTTGTTTTTTAGAATTTTATTATTGTTTTTTATTTACAAAATTTTTCCTATAACTTCTATTTTTCATATTTTTTTTTAAATTCTATTTTTTTCCTATAACTTTTATTTTACAAAATTTGTTTCAAATTTTTTTTAAATTCCATTTTTTCCTGTAACTTCTATTTCACAAAATTTGTTTCATTTTATTTTAAATTCTATTTTTTTCCAATAACTTCTATTTCACAAAATTTGTTTCATATTTTTTTTAATTTATATTTTTTTCCTATAACTTCTATTTCACAAAATTTGTTTCATATTTTTTTAAAATTACATCCATCCTATTTATAGCAAAAAAAAAATTCAAATCCAACGGCTAGTTGACGTTAGCATGATGTCAGCTACCAACGGCTAGTTGACGTCATGTTGATGTCACTTAGTCGTTGGATTTGAATTTAAGTTGTACTTTTTAAATAATAAATTATGTTTGGCCCTATGGCTCTTTGGCCCTTGTTTGGAGACGGAGAAAAATATGATCATGTACTGTTCATTAAAATATTAATATCTTGGAGGACCAGAGGGCTAAAACGAGCCATCTGGCTAGCCCTCGGTTGGAGATGACCTAAACTATATGATAATATATGATAAGTTTGAAATACTGTTGTTTTAATGTCCTCGTTTCATGTTAGAGTTCACTAATGATTGCTTTCATTATAGACACCTTGAAATTTTTATTACAAACTTAAATGCTTTCAAAAAGGCTTTTATAATGCAACAATGCAAAAGCATTTGTAACCATTCTGGAAACAATTTGGAAGAACCCTTGGTCAGTGGCTTGACCCGTGTGTTTTGGATTAAACCGTGGTCAATTTATTTATTGGACTGCTTGGTATATTTTGGGAATGAATTAGCCCACAAGGTATTAAGACTTGGTAGTTGATAGAGTAAAACCTCATGCTCTCTTCTGCTTTTCTGGATGCCTTCAGGTTTCAGCAATATGACTTTTCCAAAGCCTTAATATTATTTTTATTTATTTTTAATGCTTTGGAATGGCCTCTTTTTCTATTTTTAATTATTTTTTAACAGGTGCTACTAGGATTAGGTTAAGAGCTAGTTTGAAAATAATTTTAAAATAACGGAAAACGTTTTTAGAGGAAATATTATTGAGTTTAAAAAACACTTGAAGTACTTCATACAAGACTTTTCATTTATGATGAAAAGTAATTAATTATGCATTGCATGCAAATAGAAGAAGCTACATTCACCTTAATATAGAAAAATGGTGATACAAAGAGTTTCTTTTTCTCAAATGGCAGAGTCCCCACTTCAAGATGCTAATGCTTTACATTCTTTTAGCAACTCTTTCCAATTGTTATATTTACAACTCATTTCCTCCTCCCTATTAGAATATAAACAAGAAAAAAATATAGTTAAGACCTACTCTATCCTTTGGAGTAAAACTCAAATTTTAGGTTCTAAACTTAATCCAACTTGCTCCAACCCTTAAACCATCTTGAACCCATAGGATAAAGCTTAAAATATAAGCTTTCCCAAACCATCTCCAACCATGGGCTAAAATAAGCCCTGGGCAGAAAATATATCTCTGTGCTAGATTCCCTCAGGATTTAAGCCTGGCTTAAATTATTCTGGACCCACCAAACTGTCATATTTCAAACATTTGTTTTGTTTTTTTCATTATAATCTAACGGCCATGATCAAATGAGATAAAATCTAATAGTAAAAAAAAGATTTGACGGACCAAAATTAAATCTATCGTCTAAAATAATTTAAGAAAATTATTTAAATCAAATTTAACTTAAAACTTTATAAATACCTATGTATTTGTATGATTTTTAATTACTTATCGGAATTTAAATATTTTTAGACTAAAATGTTCATAAAAATAAATTAAGATAATCTACATAAATTTTATTTTCAAAAAAAGTTACCGAAAACAAAAAGTTAGGCTAAAATCGTTATTTAATCATCAAGGGCTAAAATTTTAAGCCACAAGGGTTGGAGGAGAAAAACAGTTTCTGGCTTATGGCTTAAAATTTTTTGGCTTAAATTTTTAAGCTTTATCCCCAAGGATTGGAGATGATTTTAGGGCAAATATGACTTAAAACCAAAAACTCATTTCTGGTGCAAATTTAGCCCAGGATTCCCCCTGGGTTAATGGGGTTGACCCATTATATATGATTAGTTTTATATTTATAAATTCATTTAATCCAAAGGCTAAGATCTAATTTGATCAAATCTAACGGTAAAAAAAAAATCTAACGGTCCAAATTTAAATCCAACAGCTAAAGTAATTGAAAAAAAAATTATTTTTTGTGTTTCATATTCTTTCGTAGTGTTCCACGAGTTTCATGGTGTAACAACCCGTCCCGGAAATTTCGTACATCGGATGTGAAATGACGGAAATGCCCCTAGGCGTTGATTAAGGTATGTGTGTGTATCTACTTTGGGAGTTTGGTTAGTGGTATTTGGACCACACACACACTCACACATTCACTCTTTCTCTCTCTCTCATTCCCATACTCACTCTCTCTCTAAACCTCTCGAACTCACTCTCTCTATTCTCTCTCTTGTACGAACAAACCCAAGATCTCCCCAAACCTAGCAGATCGAGGACGTGAAGACCACCATTGTGTCCATCTCGTCCCTACGAACACATTGTACAAGTTTCAGGTAAGAAAGCTTTCGAAAACCCGAGTTCCCAAAATCTCCGATTTTATCACTATTCATGCTCACGTAAAACCTTGTGTTTTTGGAGATATCAAGTTCATAGGGAGCTTTATGAGGTCCTAAGAAAGCTCGGAGTAGTTTGTTTGAAGGTTTTGGATGTCGAAATAGCGAGATTGGAGAGTTTTCGTTTTGGCCGGAATTATCGAGGCTTTTTTCCGGTGAATCCCCGGTGAGTTGGGGGTCGAGTTTGGTATGGTTGTGTTCATCTTTGTGAGATCTTTATTTTGCTATAAAGTACGTAGAAAATGGTGCAAAAATAAAGAAGTTATGAAGATTTGAAATTTTTCCAGAAACCAGCGAGAATCGGAGTTTCAGACGGCGGCGGACGGCAACGACCGGCGAGGTTCGCCGGAGAAGAAGAGCGAATATTCCGTCAAGTCTGATGGAATATTCTGACGCCGTCAGGTATCTTTAATGGTTTCTATTACGTTTTAACGAAATATTCTTAACGTTGTTACCATTCCGTTACACGTGCCAGGCACGTGGCCGCGCGTGGCTGGCACGTCTGGCTGTGCCTTGGCCGACGCGTGGCCGCGTGTGGCCAGCGCGTGTGGCCGTGCCTTGGCCGGCGCGTGGCGACGCGTGGGTGGTCGAAATTTTTTTCTAAAAATATGAGGATGATCCTGAGATTGTGTAGATCACAGTGGTATATTCATATACCTAATTTGAGCATATATGAGAAGTTATTTCTAAGGTTTCGATTATGTGCGTTAATTAACGTTATTTCAATTACTTCTCATATAGGCGAGACCTATCCGGAGGACGAGCGTACCCAGGCTAGGCACGGGGGTTACGACCCGACTACTTATCAGTGAGTGGGCATTTGTTTTCCATATATACCTATATAAATGAGTTTTTCCCAGAAAATCAGTTTAAGTGAAATGTGATATGAAATGTGATATGAAATGCCATGCAAAGTATCTATTTATTTTATTATGCGTTATTGGTTGCTTATATTAATGTTGGTGCTGAGGACGCACAGGTAAGTGACAGATAAGTTTATATACTAGTTAATGTGAACGAATGATGTGATGTGATGTGATGTGATATGATTAGAGCTCATAAACTTGCACACTGATATTAGTGCTCCTACCCAGAGAGGGGCTCAATCTTTCACGTATTGTTCACCTCCCACACCGTATGCTCGCCTTGGATCCAAGTTAGGTGCTCAGTCCTGTTGAATAGGCCACTATAGGTGGGTTCGACTCGTAGGTGACCCGCGATTTATCGCTCAGTCTTCACGTGATCGTAGCACTAGAGCATATTAGTTTATATTCAGTGATGTTGTGCAGACCACTAGAGGTGGTATTGATGTGTGTGCAGGGTGTATATATGATGATATGATTGAGATGAGTATGAGCTATATGATATGATGATTGTTATGAGCTATATACAGCCGATGGCTGAGTTGATTATTTAGTATTCAATCACATTCACAGAGTTATGCTTTGGCATTCGGTTATGATACTTTGGCATGGCATACATACTTTCATACATACATATTTTCCAGCAGGATTTGAGAATTTTATATATGAGTATATACTTTATTTCTGGGACATTATACAGGTTTTACGGCGAGGGGTTATAACTTTTGAGAAAAGAAAGGTTTTGAAAAGATTTGTTTCTGACCCACTCAACTTTGTTTTTCGCCCTTCCAGGTATTAAGTAGTGTTCGTTGGTGGCATACGAGGAGCTCATCGGACGTTCTGACAGAATTCACTTATGTAGGACCACCTTCGGGTGTTATTTCTATTTAGTACTTCTGGTTGACTGCACGTATACTTTTATGCTCTGTATTAGTGGAATTCACACTTCTTTTACACTAGTATTGCTAGTGTTTCGGTTTTAATTGATTCGTAAATTCTATTCTTTATTGCTTTTGCACTGTGTCTGTGCACATGGTTACGGGTTACGTCACTCTCACGTGACTGCCAGCACGCCCCACTTTTGGGTCGGGGTGTGACACATGGTGCTGGTTTAGTGATGTTCAATATTTATCGGAATCTAAATATTTTTAGGTTAAAATGTTCATAAATTAAATCAGGATAGTCTACATAATTTTTTTTTTTTAAAGTCACTTTAAGAAAAAAATTATTCTAAATTCATTCTTTAATAATTTCGGACTAAAAATTTAACCCATAATGGTTAGAGGAGAAAAATTGTTTTTGGGTTAAAACCTAAATTTTCTTAGTTAAAAATTTTAAGTTTTAACTCAAGGGTTAGAAATGGTCTAAAGATGATTATAGCTTCACATTTACACTATAATACTGGAAAGACCTTTTTTGTATGTAGGAAAAGATACTTATATAGAAAGGCATTTCTCACAACTTAATTTTGTATGGTCAAATAAGTACGCATGTCTAGCAGCATTTGGTAACATTGTGCCTCAATAATAGGTATCCACATAATTACCATTATTAGTGACAACCTCAACAACAAATTAGGTATGTCACGTTTATGCTTTTGTTGAGGCACCCTTGGGGACTTTTTTAGGGGCTTCGAAGGAATATCCAGTCAATATAGAATATTAGCTCTAATGAAGTGTCCTTATAGTATAATCTTTGATTTGGGGACAAAAAGATTATAAAAAAAAATCATTGTTAACATAACAATCTTTGATCTAAACAGTGCAGTTATTTGTACTGTTGATTTGAAACAAAAAATAAATGATTGTGGGACCCGAGCCTAACGTTAAGTAAGCAGTGGTCTAACGACTGTGAGTTATTTGCGCGCACAAGAGGCGTGGACTGTGCAACTCCGCATTGTGGGACCATTCCGCTCAAAAAACAATCTTGGTTCCACTCCCTATAGTCCCTACATAGTCCTCAATTGTGAGGAAATTTTTTAGGACACCATTATGCCAGCAAGACAGTGATCTCCCAAAGCCACATGTACAAATCAAATTTGGTTGATCAACAATCTTGAGCGAGTACTAATAATAAATTTGACTTTAATGGGTGGCAACAGCCTTTTACCTGCTTTCTCCAAATGGCTGTGCAAAATATTGGTAATTCTATTGTCATAACTTATTTTTGTTGACTTGAAAAGTTTGGAAGTTTCGGGATTAAAAAAGTAAACAAAATAAAATGGGATGCTGAATTTTCAGACCAAAGTTGGCGAAAGAAAGGATTGTAGGGGCAATCGGGGGTAGGAATCAGGATATTTAATGCGCGCGGTGGGCAGCTGTCGCCAACGAACGAAGTTCAATAATCACGTGACTAAAATCCCCGGGAATCCTCTGTAGGCTGTAGCCACGTGTTCAACTTTGTAGGCCTCGTTCTTTTAATTTGGTAGCGTGACGGCAATAGTCTTCGCGTCGGCCTTGTCGTCCACCGTCGAGAATTTTCCTTTTGATTGTGATTCCCCAATGTAGGTGTCCAACAGTATCCTCTCCCAATTCTTTAGGTGAAGATCTTGGAGATTTACGAATTGTGTTCGTTTATCGTATATTATACAGTCAGTTTTTGTCAAGTACTGTTTGTGTTTAATTTTAAATAAAAATATTTAAAATAATTCTGACTGCACGATGTACGATGAACGAACATGATTGACAGATCCCTGTGCAGCCAAAAATAATCATAAGGAGACACGTGAATTTTTGGGTTAAAATGACAAAATTACCCTCGAGGCACACTAGAATTCCTACGCGCGAGCAGTGGACAATCATTCCTCAATCATGTTAAAAGTGCCCAAATAGGTATTTATTTTTAAACCTATTTCATTCATCCTCATCATATCATCTTCACAAGGTAACTCCCAAATTTTTTCCCTTTTATTATATTAATTAGCTAATCAATTAGACAATTATTCTATTAATTGGCTAATTAATTAGTTAATTATTCAATTATTCCCAATTGAATACAAATCAAGAACCTAGTCCACAAAGAGAGCCAAGTGGCCGGTCCTCTCTCACCCAAGGAGGCCGGCCACACCCCTATAAAAGGCCTCACATTTTCTCCAAAACACACTTCCAATTCTTTTGCTAAAATTCTCTAAAAATTCTCAAACACTTTTCCCTCAAAATTCTAACTTTGGCATCGAAGGTTCTTCGGCCAAAGCCCCCCTCATTCATTGTTGGCACGTGAGGCTTTTGGCCTTGACCTAAGGTGTTATTTGTTTTGTGGGTGCAATTTTGTCTAAGAACAAGGAGTAAGAAATTTGCATCTACAAATTGGTGCTTTCATTGAGAGTTGAGTCACACGCTCGTAGAAGACTTTCGTATCCAAGGTTTTTCTATTTTCTTGTCCATTTGTAGATTTTTCGTATGTTTTTATTATTAGAATTTTTTATTTGTGAAAATTCTTTGATAAAACGTAAAAAAGAAGTACAATGGCTAGAAATTTAGAAAATTCAACAAGTGAAAATTTCAATACCCAAGAGTTAGGACCGCAGCGATCCACGAGGCTAAATGTGACAATAAGTGGAGCGGCACCACCACCACGAGTTTCCACCACGGGAACCACCGCGGTGGCTACCACGGTAGCCACCTGCGACGAGGTCCATGGTATCACCATCACGGCCCGAGCCGTGCCATCTAAGCAAGCCTAAGCCGTGCCATCCAAGGCTCACGGCCTAAGCCATGTCACTCCACGCCCAACGCGTTGTTAAGCCGAGCCCAAACCTCGCATTTGCGTGCGCCATACGCCGAGCAGCCTACTCTCATAGCCCAGTCTGCTCCTGTGGCTTCCCAAGCAGCCCAAGTTGGCCCAAGACTATCTCAACCATCCCGACCTACCATCGAGCTGGGGGCATTCTCACCACATTTCTCCGCAGATTTGACATTTCCCAACTCAAATCTCGTGCCCAGAGTCTACCACCCTTCCACCGCTCAAGGAGGCACATTCCTTCCAAGCTCGTCCAACCCGAATGGCGAACAACACTTGTCCCGACAAGTCATAGAGTTGACGAGCGCCCTTGCACAACAGACGACCTTGGTGAATCAGCTCTTGCAACGCACCGAGATCCAACGTGCCCCAAACGAGTTGTCCCGAAGTAGGACAAGGGCATACGAGGAACCTCTCCAGCAGCGTCTTGGCAAACAGCCACTCGACCAACCACGAACCGAGCGTTCGGGTAGCGTACACTCTCAATTAGGCCCCCGAGATAGCGTATACTCCCGTCTTAGCGAGCGGAGGAACGTGCACTCTCGACTAGGCCCACAAACGAGTGTACACTCACGGTTGGGGCCACACTCCGATAATCAACATGAGCAGCCTTTTAGAGAAAGCGTTCATTCGCGGCTAGGCCCGCAATGAGCATTGTCTACATCACATCGGAGTAGGCAGCATGACGAACGGAGATAAGCAGTCACCTAATCAGGCTCAAGTTCAACCAGCAGCCTGCGAAGAAATCCTTCACCTGCTAGGAATCTACCTCATGCACCGCAGCCACGGCATCGATGAGCCAAGCATGGAGAAGAACAGCCTGGACAAGCAGGTCAAGACCGGGGGCAGCCGAGGGCTCCGCTACCCTAACAAAGGTAAATTCAGGAAGAGGTAGAAAAACTTCTCAACGAACGGTTGCGTGATTTCCAACGTAACGAAGTGGTCGATCAAACACTATGGCGGGATATGACCAGCATGAGCAGGTCACATTTCACGGACGAGATCGAGCAGGTAGAGCCTCCACGCAAGTTTAGCATGCCATATTTCGCATATTTCAAAGGAAATGGAGATCCGGAGAGGTATTTGAAGCACTACCGAAGCACAATGGTCCTTGATCGAAACAACGATGCCCTTATGTGCAAAATATTCGCCACCACTTTACAAGGCGAGGCACAAGATTGATTTCACACCTTGCCACCACGATCGATCCGGAGTTTTGATGATCTTTCTTTGGTTTCGACCAAAGAATACTCGTCCTATCGCTTGATCAAGAAAAAGTCCAACCACTTGTTTAACGTGGAGAAAAATCCAAAAGAGTTATTTCGCGACTACGTTAAGAGGTTTAAAGTAGAGAAGGTGAAGATCGTCGGATGAGACAACTCGATAGCAAATGCAGCCTTCCAAAAATGACTCCCAGCAGACTACCCATTGTTCGGAGAAATGATCATGAAAGAAGATATAACTCTAGCAGACTCTTTTGCTTTGGTAGAGAACCATGCACTTTGGGACGAGGCTCGACGAGCAGACAAGGCACCCGAGCAGCCTTGAAAAGAATCGGCAGTGGCTAAAAGGAATGAGGACGGAAAGTAGCTAGCAAAAGCAGGCAGGAGGCCAAACATAGGGACCGACCCATAACCAAAGAAGTCTCGATAACCAAGAACTATTATAAGTTCTCAATTTCGATCCATCAAATTCTTCGTGACATCAAGACCTAGCCGTGGTTGAAGTTGCTGAAACAATCAAAGGGAGATACTTCCAAGTTGGATCATACCAAATACTGCACATTCCACTAAGGTCCCGGTCACATAACCGACAACTGCTACACTCGGAAGAACTACCTAGAAAAGCTCGTGAAAGAAGGCAAGGTCGACATATTTTTGGATAAGCCAGCTGTGCAGCCTAGAGGGAATGTAGATGATAACAATGAGCTGCCAACCAAGACAATTCGAATCAATGGCATCTTCGTTAAATCCGAGCACTTGGGGGCCACCAACAACTCCAAAAAGAGAAAGATCTAGTAGGCTCTACTAGTCTCGCAAGTCCAAGCAGTCGTTACCCAACCTGGACCCATCATTGGCTTCATCGAGCAGGATGCAGAAGACGTTGATTTCCTACACGACGACGCACTAGTAATATTTGTCCAATTAGCCCATGCTATAGTCGACAGAATGATGGTTAACAATGGAAGTGCAGTCAACCTACTTCAACTCTCAGTCATTCAGAAGATGGGTTTGGAAAACACAATCATACGCCGAGCAGAGGTACTCACCGGATTCAATGGGTACACCTCAATTGCCATCGGCCACATCACACTTGACGTAAAAACACCGCCAGTTGTCTCAAAGAAGATGTTCACGATCGTAAACGACCCATCTCCCTACAATGAAATTCTTGGGAGAACTTGGTTGATCAAGCTGGATGTCGTTACTTCCGTCAAGTATCAAAAAATCTGATTCCGCATCCTGAGAAGAGGAATCGGAGAGATCAAGTCTGATTAGGCCGCATCCCGACGATGCACTGTGCAAGTGTTGAAAGAGTCAAAGAAGAAAACCTTTACCCCCGTGAAGGCTACCGAAGTCCAAAAGGAAGAAGAGGCTACCAAATAGCAATTACAGCAGGCGAATTGAGAAGATGGCGTCCAAGCAGACGAGATAGGATGGAAACTCGAAGAGGACGCCGAAGATATCATTCTTGATCCCCAGTAGCCGGAAAAGACGGTTAAAATAGGCTCACGGCTAAGCCCAGCAGAGAAGGAAGAACTCATAGCTTTCCTTAGAGAAAACCGAGACGTCTTTGCATGGTCACCATCCGACATGCCAGGCATCGACCCTGAGGTAGCTTGCCACAAGCTGCACGTCGACCCCACTGCCAAACCGGTGATCCAAAAGAGAAGATATTTTGCACCCGAGCAAGTAGCAATCATCGAGGCAGAAATTAACAAGCTATTGGAGGCTAGATTCATAGAAGAGATAACACACTCAGCATGGCTTGCCAACGTCGTGCTAGTTGGGAAGAAAGAGAATGGTAAATGGAGGGTTTGCGTAGACTACACCGACCTCAACAATGCATGCCCAAAAGATTCTTATCCTGTCCCTCGGATCGATCTATTGGTAGATTCAACTTCTGGAAACTAGCTGCTTAGCTTCTTGGACACATACTCTGGCTACAACTAAACAAGCATGTACGAGCCCGACAAAGAGAAAACCATGTTCGTGATCGAGCGAGGCAACTACTGCTACAAGGTCATGCCCTTTGACCACAAGAACGCAGGAGCCACTTACCAAAGGTTAGTAAACATGATGTTTAAAAAGCAAATTGGGGTAACCATGGAGGTCTATGTTGACGACATCATGGTAAAGGGCAAGCAACGGTCGGACCACATCCGCAACTTGGCGGAAACTTTCAACATCCTCAGAAAGTACAAGATAAAGCTCAACCCCACCAAATGCACGTTTGGAGTATCTTCAGGCCGATTCCTAGGGTACTTAGTAACCCAACGAGGAATTGAAGCACATCCCAAGCAAATCCGAGCGATCCTAGAGATGAAGTCTCCAATTACCTTGAAGGAGATGCAAAGCTTGACCGGACGAGCAGTTGCCCTCAACCGCTTTCTCTTGCGGTCCACCGATCGATTAAAGCCCTTTTTCATGGCTATCAAGAGGGCACAACGAGACAAATAGGATGAAGAGTGAAAAAGCCTTCCAAGACTTGCAAAAGTATCTCACATCACCTCCCTTACTATCCAAGCCGGAAGCAACGAAGGACTTATACATCTACCTGGCAGTCTTCGAAGTAGCAGTGAGCTTTGCCCTCATACAAGAATAGCTGGGGACCCAACTGCCAGTATTCTACACTACTAAAGCTCTTCTCGATGTGAAAACAAGATATTCGAAGATCGAAAAATTAATTTAGCGCTAGTTGTTGCGGCTTGGAAGCTCAGACCATACTTTTAAGCTCATACAGTCATCATCATGACCCAGTATCCTTTACGATCAATCTTACATGGTCCGGACGCTTCTCAACGATTGATGAAGTGGGCGTTGGAACTTGGCCAATAAGGTTTAGTTTTCCGACCCCACATGGCGATAAAGGCCCAAGCCTTAGCAGACTTCATAGCAGAATTCACGCCTAGCCTAGGCGATGCAACAGAGCAACTCAATAACGCCCCAGAAGCAGCCGAGCACACCTTAGCGTGCCTATTTCCCCCAACAGAGATTTCTGGCATTTGCATGTCGACGGTGCATTCAACTACAAAGGCTCGGGAGTAGGCGTGGTCCTTGTCACCCCAGACGGCTCAATGCTCGAGCATGCGATCACTCTAGGCTTCAAAGCATCCAACAACGAAGCAAAGTACAAGGCCCTACTAGCAGGCCTTCGAATGGCAAAAGACTTGGCGGTGAAGAAGCTTGCAATTCATTCCGATTCCCAGCTAATCACCAGCCAGACTACTAGGGAGTACATGGCAAATCATCCAAGGATAGCGCAATACTTAGAGAAGGTACGTAAGCAACTTGAGGCATTTCAGACTTACACTCTCACTCAACTTCCGCGGGCAGACAACGCTCACGCAGATGCACTAGCCGGCCTAGGCTCCATCTTCAACCACTAACTCAAACGCTCTATTCTGGTGGAATGTCTAGACAAGCCAAGCATAGAGAATGAGCCGGCAGCTGAAGTGTCACAGGTTAGTATAACTCACAACTGGCAAAGTTCTATTATAGACTACTTGGTCAACGACACACTTTCCTAGGAAAGATTGGAGTCTAGGAAGCTCCAAATAAAAGTAGCACGCTATTACATATGGAACGACATTCTCATCTGAACATCCTACACCGGACCACATCTCCGCTGCCTAGCATCTCCCGATGACTTGAAAGTTCTAAGCTCAATCCACGAAGGTGTTTGTGAAAATCATTCAGGAGAACGATCCTTAGCATGGAAGGCTCTCACCACAAGCTACTACTGGCATACCATGCACCAAGATGCTAATGAGTTAGTAAAAAAATATGACCGTTGCCAACACTACAAGCCGGTACCAGCACTGTCTGCCAGCGAGCTACACTCGCAAACTAGTCATTGGCCGTTCATGCAGTGGGCAATCGACCTGTTAGGACCTATGTCACCTTCTACTGGGAGCAGATGCATGATGATCGTGACAATCGACTACTTCACCAAATGGGTAGAAGCAGAGCCTATGACGACCACGACTCAGACGGACATAGAGCGCTTCATATGGAGGAACATCATTTACCGATTTGGCATCCTTCAGTCTATCGTCACCGACAACTGTCAGCAATTTATGGGTAAAGATTTGGCGAAGTTCTTCCAAAAATATGGCATTAAGCAGCACATGGCCACGCCAAGGTATCCTCAAGGCAATGGGCAGGCCGAATCATCCAACAAGACGATCCTCGACTGACTCAAGAAATCCCTTACCAACAATAAGGGAAAATGGCAAGACAAATTACCCGGATGTCTATGCGCATATCGCACCACCAAAAGACGAGCAACCGGTGAGACTCATTTCTCTTTGGCATTTAGTTCGGAATCAATCAATCCTCCAAACATCATCGTGCCAAACATCAACACTCTACTGCCAAGCATTGAGCAGAACAGTAAAGAGATGACCACAAGCTTAGATCTGGCAGAAGAGAAGCGTGAGCAAACCATCACCCGCATCGCAACCTACCAGCAGCAGCTCATTTCAAGCTACAATAAAAGGGCCAAGATCCGGCAGTTCCCACCTGAAGATCTAGTCTTAAGAAAGGTCTTCCTCACTGCCTGCAGATAAGGCTCCAAAAAGATAGATCCTATCTGGGAAGGTTTGTACAAGATCAGTAGAGTAGGCGGCAAAGGTAATTACACCTAAGCCACCATGAACGACAAAGAGATCGAGAAGCAATGGAAAATCTACAACCTGAGGAAGTACCATGCGTGACCTCTCACTATATCAAGACCCGAATACTCAAGCAGCTCAACGGGCACCACCTCACAAGCCAAGGACTATCCAGTTGTTATGCAGTCTTTTACAGCTAAGTTATTCGTTCGTTTCACTCGATTTTCAATGAGGAATTCAGAAGTAATTTACACCTTCGCTCGACTACATGTCTACAACAACTTATCTCTTCTACACTTCAAAAAAAGATCGCACCTTTCCTAGGGACTCACCGCAGGAATTGCACCCCCCGATGAACCAACCATGCTCTCCAAAACGGGGAGATAAACTCTACACTCCGAATATCCAGACGTGGATGAGCTTGGCTACCCTAGTATAACTAGATGCACGATGGCTTGGGCCGAGATTCCTAGAAGTAGCCATAATGGTCTTTTTCAAGGCTTAGCTAACTGAAGGATTTTGGGTCTCTTGGCTTAATCTGTGGGGAACCGGGCCCTAGAGACGGAAGGGCACATTACGCAGTACGCCATATGGACGGCTGCCCTGGAAACCTAAAGCTCCTACCGAGTGCACTAAGGTAGCCTACGGTTTTCGGAAGACTGCCTACGGCTTGCCCTTCAAGCAGTAAAGTCGCGCTAGACTTATACAACTGCACATTCTTGTGAAAGGTTAAACAAGCTAGTGTGTGTATACGAAGCCTTATCCACTGCCAACATGCTATGTAGTTGATAAGCTTCACCACTGCCAAACGTAGAACAACCTACACCAAGTCCTAAAATGTTGTGATACTTGCTACGCAACCTACAGAATTGGAGAAAGCCAAGGTTAACAGCCTAGTGGTTATGCGGATTTGTCTGCTTCTGTAAGTAAGACATCCAACTTTGCAAAAGTTCTACACCAACACCCATGGCTGCGTAGGCTACGCAGGCTTGTCTGCTTATATAAAAGCAGCACGCCTGCCCCTGGTCTATAAAGTTTAAAGGTTAGAGCATGAACAAAAGAAGTGAAGATGGAAAAAAAAATGAAGGAAACAAGTTTATTAAATTTTCTAGCAAAATTGATAAACAACTAGCAACGACCGAAATAGTTCAAGCAAAAGCAAAATCCTAAAGGCTACCTAGAAGACTACTCTTTAGCAGCTTGGACATCCCACGACTACTTGGTCGCCACACCTTCAGCAGCCGTTATGCCTTCAGCAGCGGCACCATTCGGCGCTTTACTCTCAGCTGCCCCAGCCTGGGCACCAACCTCTTCGACTACTTCACCAATAGAAAACTCAAAAGTAAAGGCGAGCAAGTCTTCCGGAGACATAGAGAAGGTCTCGAAGTCTTTACCAGAAAACTCAAAGTCAGACGGCCGCCCAAAGAAATGATCTACATAACCCAACTTGTAGAAATCGGCTTGACTCTGAGTAAGCGAAGCCTCAAACCCAGTGTTCTCACCCTTCAACTGCTCATTGTCCTCGAGCAGGCAAACATGAACCCGCTGCAGTTCCTTCATTTCCTTCTTCAGATTGTTATTGATCTTCAAAGCACCTTGGAGTTCCAACACTTGAGGCTCAAGCCTATCAACAACCTTCTTGAAATGGATCACTTGGTTGTAAGCAGCGATCAATTCTTCATCCTTTACATAAGCAGCAGAGCGGAATTCAGAGATGGCATGCTCAAGATCTTGAATCTGAGGTAAGTAACACTCAATCCCCTTCTTTGCACTTTCGTACTTTGCTTGGATCACGTCAAGCCTAGTCTTCAAATCCACGATCTCTTGGCGAGCGGTCTCAAGCTGCAGAGAAGTGGGGGCAGAAATATTAAACCCCTTCAAAGCAGCAAGTTCAGATTCCAATTTCATAACTTTCTCGGTCGAGGAATAAGCTTCGACTGCCACAGTTCTTGCCACCTCCTTAGCAGTATTGGTAAACTCTTGATCAAGAAGCATAGACTTGGCTGCTAGAATCGTCATTTTTTGCATCATGGCCAGCAGAGCAGTCCTCCTATACTCGGACGTATACTTCGCAAATGAACTTGGGCCAACAACTTCTTTGACACCATCAACAAACTTGGCACATACATCCATGTCCTCGAGCAGGTCTGGCTTCAATAGCTCATAAATCTCAGCTGCTTTCCTAGAAACAGGCTTGGTGGATTTTTCACGACTGCCTGCACAAGCAGTCTTCTTTTTCTCAGCAAACGAATCGGCCTCAGCAGCAAAGAGAACAAATTTTGGCACCACTTTAGCAGGCAAGGGCACATTGTCAATCTTCATGGTAGTAAACCTCTCCAAAGGTGAACCAGACTTAACCCCAGACTGACGCTTTGGCATAAACTTCAGCATCGAAGACATAAATGAACTTCTACGCTGGGCAATCCTTTTAGCAATCGAGCTAGCAGCCTTCGGGATGGTCGATGTCACGGGCACATATCTAGCAGCTTCATCTTTCTCGCCCTTAAAAGAAGTCAAGTTAATCACAAGCTTGGGAGCAGCCGGTGAACCCTCACGAGCAGAGAAAGAAGTCTTCGGTTTCTTCTCTGCAGACGTCTCTTGGGCAGGCGAGGAATGTCTATTTTCCCCACTTTGATTTGTAGCAGGCTCCACCACAGTGATATGATGAGCCAACACCTCAATCTTGATTCATTTTATCTTCTCTCTCGGGGGCAGCCCACATTTTTCCCTACGAAGAGGACTAAGCAGCCAACGCCATTCACGGTACTCGAAAAGGATAGCTAGAGAAACATGCACTTTCTTCGTGTCTGGAGAAGTTTTAGGAGTGGAGCCGAATTTCGAATCTACAAAAGCAACGTAAGACAATCAGAAAATTGAAGAGCAGCTTAGCACTAAAACAAAGCAGCTGAGAAGATTAAGTAGCCTAGTTACCGGATATGAAGACCGTTGGTACGCTCAGCTTGGGGGAAGAATCAGATTCCCATTTTCCACTTACCTCTAAAGTCTCCTTGGCCCAGTCATGTACTCTCTTGCTCAAGTTATCAAAAAGCTTATGGCGAGATCGCAGCTACCCAACTTCATCAATGTGACCTATGTCAAAGAAGTACCAAAATTCGTTGATGGTTCGATCTAAGACAAAAAATTGGCTTAGATTGTGAAATCCCACCATTATACAAACCGCGTTCGGAGAATATTGGGCATGGGCACATCTCATGGAGCAGAGCACTTCTTGGGAGAAACGCGGCATAGGAAAAGTAAACCCCAACACAAACAGTAAGGGTGGAACTTGATGGCTCTCCAAGCCCCATCACATGGCTCATGGCTGCTAGTATCCTTAACTCACTTCACACGCACTCCCGATGGAATGGCGTGCCAATATGCCTTAAGGAAGTCTCTAAACAGGTCATCGGAGTTTATCTTGAAGTAAGCAGCCTTGAAGTAGCCAACCTTGCTTAAAGACCCGCCTTGACGATACAATGGCGGCATACCATCATCATTCTTATGGCTCGAGGAAGACATATTTGAAGGAATTCTACCAAAATGCAGTAGGCCTCTTGGCCCAAAAGAGGCTCTCATCCTCTCTCATTTCTTCCTCAGACATGGGCCCGAGCCCAGTTTTTCAAAAAAAAAAAAAAAACAACAACAACAAAGGCCTAAGCCACATGAGCCTAGCAAAACTGCCAGGCCCCACGGCCTAGCCTATCCTCTTTCACACCAGCGCCTCAGCGCCTAAGTCAAGATGAAGCCACACATGGCACTACCTTATCGTGGCTTCCCAAGCCACTTTTTCACACTTCCTCGACCCCCGTCGAGCCAATTTCAAGCCCCGAGGCTCCCAAAAAAAAAATTGTGAAGACAAGAAAATTAATTTTTTCTTACCTAGAAGCAGTGAGAAGACGAAGCAAGCAACGAAATACGATCCTTTGCACAGGCAAGATGTAGAAGATTGCTAGAGGAAGGGGAACAAATATCCTCTAAGCTCTCTCTCTCTTGTAGGGTAGAATAAATCACTCTCCAAAGTTGATTTAATACTCCACTTAAGGTGGACTTAAATAGGCTTTGAGAGAAATTTATTTCCCTTTCCTAGAAGGATCTAATTTCCAATTAAAAAGGGAATCTACATCAAAATAGGAAACAAACCTATGTTTCCCAAAGCAAGAAAATCTCTACACCTGTTGCCCTTTTTTACAAGCAGCCCAACAGGTGTGTGGGCATTTGTGGAGCCAAAAATAATCAAGAGGCGACACGTGGATTTTTGGGTAAAAATGACAAAATTACCCTCGAGGCACACCGGAATTCCTACGCTTGAGCAGTGCACAATCATCCCTCAATCAAGTCAAAAGTGCCCAAATAGGTATTTATTTTTAAACCTATTTCATCCATCCTCATCATATCCTCTCCACAAGGTAACTCCCACATCTTTCCCCTTTTATTATATTAATTAGCTAATCAATTAGGCAATTATTCTATTAATTGGCTAATTAATTAGTTAATTATTCAATTATTCCCAATTGAACACAAATCAATAACCTAGTCCACAAAGACAGCCAAGTGGCCGGTCCTCTCTCACCCAAGGAGGCCGGCCACACCCCTATAAAAGGCCTCACATTCTCTCCAAAACACACTTCCAATTCTCTTGCTAAAATTCTCAAACACTTTCCCTGAAAATTCTAACTTTGGCATCGGAGGTTCTTCGGCCAAAGCGCAACCCCCCCCCTCGCCATTCATCGTGGGCGCATGAGGCTCTTGACCTTGACCTAAGGTGTTATTTGTTTTGTAGGTGCAATTTTGTCCAAGGACAAGGAGTAAGATATTGGTGTTAGAGGAAATAAAGTGTGTTTATTATTTACCTTATTTTATGAATGTGCTTACTTGCTCGTTATGTTGTGAACAATGTACTTTAACTTAGCGAAACTATTTTATTTTTTTTAACATCATTGCTACAATCCATCGTTTCTTATAAAAAAAAAATCATTGTTAAAAAAATCAATCAAACTAGAGTTCATTTATACTTCAAATATGAGGAATAAGTCAAAGATTTTGGTACTGTTATGATCATCACCATCACGATGAATTTAAACTATTTTAATCTGTATAGAAGATAATTCAAATTTGGATGCAAGAGAACGAGTACTTTTTTTTTTGTTGTCAAAATAGTCCTTGAAATTGTCATAATTCTTCACTTTGGTCCATGAGATTTAAAATCGATAGAAGTGATCCTTTAAGATTGTCCACCGTCGCCACTTAGTACTATGGTCCAGTGCTATTCCTCTTCACACTTCACTTGTAAGCATAGTCTGAAATATCGATAATATCGACGAAATATCGAGGATATTTCGTTTTTTTCAAATCACGGATATTTCAGAACATATCCATGTACATATCGTACAAATATCGACAATATCGACGATAATATCGGAAAATATCGATGTCGATAATTTCGCTCACACTTCAGCAATATTTTGTCAAAATATCGGTGTAATATCGCTAAAATATCGAAAATATCGATGTAAAGGAAGGAAAAAAAAAAGAAAAAAAAGGGAAAAAAGGGAGGAAAAAAAACACAAAGGGGATTTGAACCCCTCCCATTTTACTCCTCCAACACCTTAACCACCATATATCACTTATGTTTTATTGATAATATGCTAAAATATTTATATTTATATGAGTGGCATGTTAACAATTACATGCAAAACTATTTTGGGTATTTATCATTTGATGAATACTCTTTACAATAAACTTACTCTACACATAGAGATGATGAAGATAGTGAAAAATTTGAACCTCATAGGAACTTTATGTGGTACTAAATCACTCATGTATCTTACTATGCAATGTATAAAGTGTAAAATATTGTAGTAAATCATTATATATAAATGATTATGGTGTGTTTAATCTTTTTTTCTTTAATTACTACATATTTTCTACACTCACAGTGTTTGCCAGCTCGCTGTATAATCAACTTAAATCAGTTAAATCCATCATGTAATGCATTTCCTTCTAATTTTTTTTTTTGATAAACTAACAGATAATTGACTAAATAAACATTCTCCAAAGTTTCAATAAAAATTTCCCAAGTTTTTCTTACAATTTTCGTGGTTTTTATTCAATTTTTATCGATATCGATAATATCCCGATATTTCCATCGAAATTTCCATGTTTTTGGACTACCGATATTTCCGATATCATCGATATTTTAGACCATGCTTGTAAGTGATAGGTCTTAGGTTCAATTCTCGCCAAAGGTAAATTCGAACCACATTATTGCTAGCCTATTGTGAGGCCTAGCCTACCCCCTCCCCCTTAGTGTAGATAATATCGTTTGTTTAAAAAAAAAAGACTGTCCACTGTCAATCACTCTGGTCCTTTTGTGACAAATCTCTGTTAAATTAAAGAAGCCACCAGTTCAAGGGGAGAAGTTGATTTGACAAAATACCCTCAATTTAATGAGATTTCTCATAGAATGACCAAAATGATTGACGATGGACAATCTTAGAGACCATTTCTATTGATTTTAAATCTCATGGACCAAAGTAAGAAATTATGTAAACTCATGGACTATTTTGACAAAAAAAAATCCTTAAAAATGAACAATTCCGATTAAGATATTTATACACATTCACCAGAATTAGACTGATAGTGAGGACAAGTACTAATATCAAAAGAAGAATGTGTTCCAATACGGAACATTAAAACAACGTGACTGCGGTAACGGCATGGTGATCCCACCATGAAGTTTTTGGTGAGAGGTTTCAAGTGTGGAAAAGGGTCTCCTTTCGTTACCTTTTATATTACACGGGTCGATCGAGCAACAGAGCCAACAACTGGTAGTGGCAGTGTCTTTTATTTGGCAGATGATCAGACCTTTTCTTATAACTACCTCTGCAATTTTAACGTGTTCGATCCATCTCAATATATAATATCTACTCTCTATCACTTTTTTTATACGAAGTGATAGTGATATTTTGTTAAAAGTTGAAACATGATTACAAAAAGGGTACCAAGATGGGTGCATTTATCCAATGATCGAATCCTTGATCTGGATAGAGTAAAGCACAACAAACAATGGACACCCTCAACAACACAATACACAAGAACCAGTGGTGTAAATCTGCCACAATAAATCAGCAGTGACAGATCCAAGACCAAAGAACACACAAAGTCATCCCGAAAGTAAGACCGCCCAACCTCTAGCAACACAAACAAACACAAACTACAACTAAGCCGAGAAGGTGGCTTGGACCCACCACAACCGTAATACCACCCCAAATCACACACACCTAAACTCAAAAGACAGCTTAGAGGACGGTTTGGGATAGAGCTCCATTAAACTATGGAGGGTTGCTTCAAAACAGTAGGTGAGAAGGTGTTAAAGGGGGAGCCGCGGGATAAGGCATGAAGGAGAAAAAAAAACAAAGGAAAAAGGGTTGTCGCCGACCCCAAAACTTGCCATGGGTTTGGGGTTGGCAACAGAATGAGAAAAGTTTCAGGGTTTTCTTTGCAATGGAAGAAGATAACTAGTCGAATAAACCTTTTATCTACTCACCAATTTAAAATGGATTTGAATGGCAATGTTATTGTAACAATTACTTTATGTATCAAAACACTAGGAAAGGTTTTTATTGCAGTTTAGGAGTGTGTAGGTCACATTTAATTTGATATTAGGGTGAGCTAGCTAACCCACTAAGTTTAGCCCATGAAGTGAGCTAGTTGTCCACACACCCCTTTTTACTTCTCACACATCCCTCTCAATTTTCAGCCGTCGAATCAAATAAATCAAAGAAAATGAAAATGATACAAATTAACAAGGGGTGTGTGAGAAGTAAAAAAGTACGTAGATAGCACACCCGTTTATGTATGGGGGCAATAATAATTGGATCCATTCCATTCCTAAAGAATTGCAAAAACTAATAAACATGATGACAACGTTTTAACGTGGTAAAAACATGTAAAATTATTTGATCCAAACTAACTCACAATATTGAGAACAAAACTCCAAAGCATAAAGAATCTAACCAAATAATGTTAAGTATGAGGATTCTTATGATACCAAAACAACTTATGTATGTATAATACATTACGTAACAAATGTATTGATCAAAAGGTATAGATTAAAAAAAAAATGAAGTGTAAGCTAAAAACAACAAATATATATCACAAAGATAACACATCACTATTGTATTTTGTAAATAAACATTGACCCAATCCGTTAATGATCGCGTCAACCCGTTATGGAAACAAAATAAATCAAACGGTCACAAGTGCTTAGCTTATGGGCTGATTTGAAAATGGGTGTACTCATCAGAACCTGGGCTGATAAGGTATGGTAATGCGGCCGTGGAGAGGGCCAAGGCAAGAATTTGTGGTATGGATTGAGGCACCAAGCTTCTAGCTTTGTACTGTTTGGGAATAGCCCAGCCTATGGCCCAAAGAAACGGAAACAGGAAAATGAGTACTTTTTACTTTCCATTTTGGGCGAGGGAATCCTTTGCGAAATATCTACAGTCCTGGGGGAGTATTGAATACTCCGTCTGTTCAGGCGAAGATTTCTCCGAAGAGGTGTCCTCGGCCCTCAGCACAGCTCCTCAAGGGATTTGGCACTTTGAATGTGTAGTCGAACTCTTGTTTGCTGATGTGCTACAAGAAGAGGACAAAGTTAGTTCTGAAATGTGTCTTTGTGGGGCCTTAGGTGTAGGCCTTGAGGCTTGCAATCAAAACTAACTAAGTGATAGGCATGCCACTGCTATATCAGTATAGCAGATGTAGAACAAGTGTGTTTTAGTCGATTACTTGCGCCCCAAGTTACTCGGACTTCTTGTTATCAAAGGATTGTCGTGGATGGGTTAAGTCCACATTAAGTTCTTTTTCTTGCCTTGTGATCAAGGACTTTTAGTTCATAGTCTTGTATGGTTCGAATGAAGGGAGTCCAGATCCCCTTAAGTCATTTACTTGGTTCTAGATTGGTTTTATATGAAAGCATATCCGTTACACTAACCAGATCCAGATGCAAATAAGACTCTTAAAGTAGGAAAACAGGTGGATATGACTTGAATACATGCTGAAGAATACATTAAGCAGTAGATCTATTAACTTTAGAAAACAAACAAAGAGCTTCGAGCAAGATTTCACCTTGTCGGGCAAGGTTGAACGTTTTGCAATTGTTTCTCTTTGAGGTTACAGAGGTTTATATGCTAAAAAGGGATGGATGGTAAACAAGTTTACACAAGGGAATCGATACTACGCCACTAGGGGTGATAGCAGAGCTTTAAACTTGACAAGAGATAACTTGTTGCTAAAAGATGAACTGAATCTGGGTTGATTTCAGCTTTTGGATGCAAATCTGGCTTGAGAGCAGAGTTTGTATGTTTGTTTGTTTGATTGGTTGAGTATCTTTGTCTCTGGGGCCTCTTCCTCCTTTTATAGGCAAATTAGCCCGACTGCACTGTCTTTGCTCTTGCCCGAAAGCATCTGAAGGATAGTGAGTCATCAGCTTTTTACCAAAACTGCCACTAGAAAGTGTTTTTTGGCTGATTGTGAGTTAGTCTCCATCACTTGACATTTAAATCACAGTCTATGTATTAATGGGGAGTCGTCAATTTGTCTCTGGACCCGGTGCTGGGCTTTGGGCAAGTCTTCTTTTAATTGGCTTCTCTGAGCTTCCCACACTTACAGTCTAATGTTCAAATATTAACCCAAACACCGTCACTTAGAGTTAGAGCCCTTCGATAAATTCAACGATTGTTAATGAAAACTGAACAGTTGTTAGATTGGATCTAAGGGCACTAAGTGACAGAGTATTCAATAGTCCAGAATATTGTCCCAACACCCAATCCTTTACTCCATAAGTTCAAAGAATTGGCTGGCAAAGATTTAAATTTCTGTAGCTTCTTCTTCTAGCTACAACAGAATTGATAAAGAACACTGCGGAATTTCCAAGGAATCTTGTAACACAATATAAATTGCATTCGAAGTTTTCATGGAACTCGAGAAGAACAGAATATTAACCAGAAACAGACCGAACTTCAGCGAAGAGAAACATCCACCGAAAACATATGATCTTATTTTCATGTCATCAGTTCATGCACAACCAGCTCAACTCATCATCAGTTCATCAATCAATCATGCACAAGCTTTTCATATTCTTACCGTTACCAACCTCAAATACTAAAAACATTTAAAACATATACTCCCACTTATGCCAAACCAGATGCATGTATCGAAATCGAACCAAGGCCTAACCAGTTTGGACAGGACTTCCACACCCCTTGTTTCTCGAGGAGAAGGTTTGTTAATTGTCACAGATGCCGTCTCTCGATTGTCTTTGCGCAACATGTTTGAAAACCGCATAATAATATAACGAGTTTTGTTTTCCTCTTAATGTTATGGCACCATTGACCATCCCCATGATCGAAAAAACATTCATATGTCACACGTTCTATGCTTTCATTTCTCTCTGTCTCTTTTACATGGATATATGGAAATATACAACATGTTGTAGGAAAGTTATTCCAACAATAACTATGGCAACTATGACGGAAATCATAAATCAAGAATGAAATGAACGAATGTAGACTATATCAACAATTTAATTTATGATTTATTTTTAAGATATTGGATTCCGGATTTTAAAATGTAAACTATGTTTTCCTTTATTTATCCTACAACTAGTAAACGTATCAAAAATTATTTTGCTAAAAATGGGGAAAGTCAACAGTCAAAGTAATTTAAATACTCTTCACCTAATTCAAATACTGTTAAATAAATTCGGCAATGGAGGTCTCAACCAGAAGAAGTGCCAAACCCAAGTACAAATTTTTGTACTTTTTATTGTAGGTAAGGAATAATGGTGAGTTGGTGGCCTCTTTGTCCATCCACAGAGACGAGCCGAGCCGAGCCGGGCCGATCTGTGAGTTCATTCAGCATTGAGTTATGTTGTTTCGTTTTTCAATAATAATTCTTTGTGGTCTCGCTTTTGTAGAATGATTTTATGTTGCCTCGTAATTTAGTGATAACTGGTGTGTTTAACACACCCCGTCCCAAGGAGGGCGTGCTGGCCGTCACGTGAGAGTGACGTAAACACGTGTACAATGCAGAAGCTAATAAGATAAATAGAAATACGACTAAATAAAAACCAATTACTAGCCGTACTATCCAAATAACATGCTAGTGAAAGTCTAAGTGTATAAATACACATTCAGAGCAATAAGAACGTCTAGTTGCAGTCAAGGACAATTACTAAGATATAACACCCAAAGGTGAATCCTACTTTTGTGAATTCTGTCAGAACACCGTTCGATCCCTCGTGGCCACCAAAGCACTGATACCTAGAACTTGGAGGGGCGAAAAACAAAACGCGTGAGTGGGCAAAAACAAATCTTTTCAAAACCATTTCTCTTTTCAAAGGTTCTAACCCCTCGCCGTAAAACCTGTATAATTTCCCAGAAAAATAGCATATATACATATATACTCATCTCAACTCATAAATTCAAAATCCTGCCAAAAGTAGTGATATGCAAGGTATATGCCATGCCAAATATATCTCATCAAATCACATAAATATATCAGGTGAAATAAACTCATCATAGATAATAACATGTCCACCGAGTGATCAGCTCGGCTGAACTCATCATATCTCATCATATATATATATATATATATATATATATATATATATATATATATATATCCTGCACACGAGTCGGAACCACCTCACGTGGTCTGACCGACAAGACTGGGTGTAAATAAATACGCTCTAGTGCTACGATCACGTGAAGACTGTGCGCTAATCGCAGGTCACCTACGAGTCGGAACCACCTATAGTGGTTTGACGACAAGACTATGCACCTAACTTGGATCCAAAGTGAGCGTATGGTGCGGGAGGTGAACATCACGTGAAGGACTATGCCCTGGCCCTGGGCGGGAGCACTAACACCGAGGTGCAGGTTTATGAGCTTTCAAAACATCTCACATAATCATCATTTCATATTAATCATTCTCTGTCAACGATATATACTCACCTGATACTTACTTGTGCTTCCACAGCACCAATTACCATTATATGCAGCTACTAATGCATGAACAAAATACATATATACTTTGCATGGCATATCATATCACATTTCATATCACATTTCACTTAAATTGATTTTCTGGGAAAAATCTCATATATATATATATATATAGGTATATACAGAAAACAAAAGCCCACTCACTGATATATCGAAGGGTCATAACCCCTGAGCCTCAATTGATGGCGCTCGTCCTCTGGATAGGCCTCACCTATATGCGTAATAACCGAATAAACGTTATTTAAAGCACATAACTAACAATGGGTAATAACTTCTCATACAATGCTCAAATTGGGTATATGAATATACCACCGTGATCTACATAACCTCACGAACATCCACAAATTTTTATAAAAAATTTTCAATGCCCCACGCGCCAGCGAGGGTACGGCCCTACGCGCCCCCATGCGCGGCCAACCCTGACGGATTCCTAACAGACGTTAGGAATATTCCGTCGAATATTTTGTTAAGTCCTTAAATAAAAATTTAACGGCGTTATTGACACCGTTAGAATATTCCGTTAAACTTAACGGAATATTCTCTCATCTTCTTCCTTCAACTCCAGCGACCGTCGCCGTCACCGAAAAACTGGAAATTTTTCAAAAACTTATATCTCCTTCGATTCTTCACCATTTTTCACAAAATTGGTACCAAAATGAAGCTAATAACATGTAGAATCACGTTATATAAGTTTCAAGGCTTAAAATTCAATAGACTTTCCCCGAGAAAGCTCGATAGTTCGGCTTACCTAAAATCACGTCGATCTCGGCCCTCCGATGTCCATTTCCTTCCAACGAAGTACCCCAAGACTCGTGAGGACCTCCTTAAGCTCCTTGTGAGCTTGAAATTCCCTGAAACAAGTAGTTTTACGTCCATATGAACAGTGCATGAAAATTGGTTTCTCGGGTTCTCGAGGTATCGAAGGTATCCTTACCTGAAATGGGTACCAATCAACTCGAAATGGCACGAGGAATGGAATGGTGTGCTTAAATCCCTCGATCTGCAAGGTTCCAAAGGGTTTTGGGTGTCATTCGTACAAGGGAGAAGAGAGAGGGTGTGAGTTCGAGAGAGAGAGTACGGAAGAGAAGAGAGAGAAAAGGGATGTGTGGTCTAGGATTGGTCAACAACCCAAAAATACATAAAATCTAATCCTAATTGGTTCCAAACAATTAGGACTTCATTTAATTGGCCCAAAACAAAGTTTGAACCACACCATACAATTTAATGTCCAAGGGCAATATCGTCTTTTCATACCAATGATAAATATTTTCCGGGACGGGCTGTTACAATCTACCTACCTTATAAAAATTTCGTCCTCGAAATTTACATAATAAAAAACATCCACTAGTACTCATAAAACAACCTTGGGTACATCTCTCTCATCCGTTTCTCTGTTTCCCAAATAGCCTCTTCCACTAAGTGGTTCCTCCACAACACTTCACCAATTTCACTGTCTTATTTCTCAGAACCTTCTCTTTCCAATCCAATATCATCACTGGCTTCTCATCATAAGTCAAATCCGGGTTAATTTCCAAAGGTTGAGGAGGTATCACATGCGAAGGATCTGAGACATAGTGTCGAAGCATCGAAACATGAAACACGTTATGTACTTTAAACAGTTCAGAAGGCAACTCAAGCCTACAAGCAACTTCATCACTCGTTCGATGATCTTGTAAGGTCCGATTTATCTAGGGCTTAGCTTACCTTTCTTCCCAAAACGTACAACACCTCTCCACGGTGACAACTTCAAAGATACCTAATCATCAACTTGATACTCTCGATCAATGGCATGTCTATCTGCTAAGCTCTTTTGTCGATCCTGGGCCGCTTTCAAATTAGACTTAATCACTTGAACATTCTGAGTAGTCTCATCTACTATCTCAGTACCTTAAATTTCATCATGCCCACAAATCCAAAAATCAACACACATGACACCGTTTTCATGGGCTCGAAAGTATTACTTCCGAAAAACTGAAGTGACCAATATACTCAACAAGCTCAACAGATTCGTTAACCCAAATCTCTTTTCCATAAAACAAATAAATAATTGTTGCACTTGTTTGGAAAGGTTGTTGCTCCTTAGCTGAAATAACATAATTGCCTTAATAAGTCGATCAACATTCACCCAAATTCCATCATAACCATTTAGTGTACGAGGAAGCTTGTATACAACATCCATAGTAATATTTTCCCATTTTCACTGTGGAACGGGAAGTAACTGCATCAATCCAAAAGGCTTCTTTCTTTCCGCTTTAACTTGTTGACAATAGCACACCTACTTACATACTCAGCAATTTCTCTTTTCAAACCCGGCCAATAATAAAATGGTCAAATGGTATGATACATCTTAGTTCCTCATAGATGCATTGCATAAGCCGAACAATGTGCTTGATCCAAAATTTCTTTCTTTAATTCTTCATTATTCGGCACATACGTCTATTCTCTTGCATAAGCATGCTATCTGATTCTTTGATTTTGAGGTCTTTCTTCTTACCTCGCTCAACAACTTGAATTATTTCTTGAGATTCCTCATCATTCACCTGAGCTTCAAGCACACAATCAACCAAAATTGGCCTAACTTGAAAATTAGACAATAAAACTTCTTCTAGATCTTTCACCCTAATTTCCACTCCAGTAGGTCTTAAATCTGCAAAAAGAGGAACATGACAAGCATCCAAAACATTGATTCTCACTGGAATGTTCCTGCTAAGTGCATCAGCCACAACACTTGTACGGTTATCCAGGTCGTGCAATCATAATCACTAAGCAACTCAATCCACTTTCATTGCCTAAGATTAAAATCCCTCTGAATAAACAGATATTGGAGACTCTTATGATCCGTAAAAATCTTGCATTTCTCACCATAAAGATAATGTCTCCAAATCTTCAAAGCAAAGATGATAGCCGTTAATTCCAAATCATAAGTAGAGTAATTCATCTCATGAGGTTTCAATTGCCGTGAAGTATAGGCAACCACCCTACCATGTTGCATTAACAGACATCCTAGACCATTCAAAGAAGTATCACTAAAGACCTTATAATTACCGATATCATCTGGGAGTGCTAAAACAAGTGCATGAGCGAGATAATACTTCAACTGCTGGAAACTTTGCTCACAATTATCATCTCACTCGAATTCAACTTCCTTTCTTGCCAACCTCATCAGTGGCAAGGCAATAACTGAGAAATCCTTAACAAATTGTCGATAATATCCTGCTAAGCCAAGAAAACTATGTACCTCAGTGACGGTTCGTGGCTATTCCAAATTCTCAACTACTGCTACCTTTTAAGGATCCACTTGAATACTTTGAACAGACATCACATGTCCCAGAAATGCCACTTGATTCATCCAACATTGGTATTTACTGAACTTGGCATACTACCGATGTTCGCTCAATTTCTTTAATACCAATTTAAGATGTCTAGCATGGTCTCCTCTAGACTTAGAGTACACCAGAATATCGTCAATGAAAACAATAACAAACCTGTCTAGATATTGCTGGAATACTTGGTTCATCAAACCCATAAAAGCAGCAAGCGCATTCGTCAATCCAAATGGTATCACCAAAAACTCATAAAAACCATAACGAATCCTGAAAGTTATCTTAGGGATATCCTCACTGATGATCTTCAACGGTTACTAACCAGACCTTAAATCAATCTTTGAAAACACACAGGCACCTCTAAGCTGATCAAACAATCATCAATGCACGGCAATGGATAATTGTTCTCAATCGTTACCCGATTCAATTGCCTATAATCAATGCATAGCCTTAAGGTCCCGTCTTTTTTCCTTACAAACAAAACTGGGGCTCCACAAGGTGACGTACTAGGTTGAATGAAACATTTATCAACCAATTCCTGCAACTGAACCTTCAATTCCCTCAACTCAGCAGGAGCCATTCTATAATATAATATCTGTACCTGGAGACGAATCAATAGTGAACTCCACATCTTTGTCCGGGGACAAACCAGGTAAATCCTCAAGGAAAATATCAGGACAATGTCTAACTACCTTTACATCTTCCACACTACTCAGAGCAACATCATTCAACACCACATGAGCTAAGTATCCTTGGCAGCCTTTCGATAACCATTTCTTTACTCTCATAGCAGAAATAATGGCATGCCTCACTCAGTTTGCTCAACCACAAAAGTAACCTCTGGTAATCCAAGACGATGGAAAGTAACTGATTTCTTGTAGCAATCTATCTTGGCACGATCATAATGCAACCAATATGTGCCTAGAATAACATCGAAATCCACCATATCTAACGGAATAAAATTCGCTGTCATAACTACATCTTCTACTATCACCGAACACCCTGAATAAACACAATACTAACATATAATGACCTCCTTGATTGCTTGCTTAACGAATCCAACGAATAAGTTATTAATATTACGGTCTGCAGCCCGCAATACTGATAACTCATTATTGACTCGATAAGTAAGTAACAATTTCCGAGGGTGCAATATTACCATCTTGCCCCTCATTAGGAAATACATATATATGCCTCGATCGTGCTCATTCAATACTTTCTTTGCAACATCGTCCAGAACATAAAATTTATGCATCACAATCAATAAACTCTAGCAAAGTGACCAACAATGTTTAGCGTACCCATAATCAAGTCCGAATGATTCTGAGCATCTTGCGGCGATACATGGTTACACGTCCCTGGGCTTATTGTCATCCCCCACGACCTTTATTAGTTTAAATACCTCTCCCTTGCTCACCACGGCCTATCTGACCAACCATTAGATCCATGACCTACTAAATCGGCGCTAGTGGTGGCAAAGAAGACTGCTGGGGCATCTACTGATTCTGGGGACAATTTGCAGCTCTATGTCCCATTTATCCACATGTAAAGCATCCACTGTTTCCCGTCTACACTCTCCAAAGTGTCTATTATTGCACCTACGGCCCAATGGTACATTTCTTCCACCAGCATTTCCCTGCCTCTGGAATCTGGAACCTCCAATAAATCTACTACCTCGCCTCTGACCAATAGCACTAAAACCTCTGCTGGGAAGACTAGAACTAGCTTTACTTCTTTTGAAGCCCTGAGTTTTGCGAGGTCCTTGAGATGACTGACCTTTACCTTGGTCATTTTTCCTCTGGTTCACATCTTTTTCCTTTTTTCTTCTTTACTTTCGCTGGGCATATTCTTTTCAATCCTCAACAAAATCTCGTAAAACTCTTGGTAAGAAGTACTATGAATAGTGGTCGCCTCAAAATGCCACTTCTTTTTAGTACCCAGCTTAAAACAACATAATATTTCCGCCAGATTAGTAGCAACATCCGGATGATAACGAGATAAGTTCGTAAACTTTCTGTAATACTCATTCGCTATCCTCTTTGCTTGTCTCAAATTTGTAAACTCTTGTTTCTTACCATCAATATATGCCGGAGGAATAAACTTTTTCTTAAACAACTCTTTAAACAATTCTCAATCATCTGTTTCCTCCGGTGACATCGTATAAGACTACTGTCTCCACCAGGATGTAGATTCAAAACTTAGAAACCAGGTAGTCGTCTCGACCTACCTTTCAAAAAGAAGATTCCCTTAACTTGCATCACATGAAAGGTCATTTCAACATGATTGAGCCATCGCTCTGCTCCATCAGGTTCTTCATTTCCCATAAAATGATTCAGCTTCAACTTATAAACAGTCTCAAGAGGAAGTTTTTTGAATAATAGACTGGATCACAATAGCAATCGTTTCCCTTAACTAAACTATATCGGGAAATTAGGCTCATCTGAACGACATGGCTCTCTACGAGGCGGTATAGTTATGATAGAAGGTACTAAGAAATTCTCAAGATATACAGGACTGCAACCTAGGCTCTAATACCAACTGACACACCCCGTCCCAAGGAGGGCGTGCTGACCGTCACGTGAGAGTGACGTAACCACGTGCACAGTGCGGAAGCTAATAAGATAAATAGAAATACGATTAAATAAAAACCAATTACTAGCCGTACTATCCAAATAACATGCTAGTGAGAGTCTAAGTGTATAAATACACATTCAGAGCAACAAGAATGTCTAGTTGCAGTCAAGGACAATTACTAAGACATAACACCCAAAGGTGAATCTTACTTTTGTGAATTCTGTCAGAACACCGTTCGATCCCTCGTGGCCACCAAAGCACTGCTACCTAGAACCTAGAAGGGCAAAAAAAAAACGCGTGAGTGGGCAAAAACAAATCTTTTCAAAACCTTTTCTCTTTTCAAAGGTTCTAACCCCTCGCCGTAAAACCTGTATAATTTCCCAGAAAAATAGCATATATACATATATACTCATCTCAACTCATACATTCAAAATCCTGCCAAAAGTAGTGATATGCAAGGTATATGCCATGCCAAATATATCTCATCAAATCACATAAATATATCAAGTGAAATAAACTTATCATAGATAATAACATGTCCATCGAGTGATCAGCTCGGCTGAACTATAGCTCATAATCAATCTCATCATATCTCATCATCAACATCATCATCATCATATATATATATATATATATATATCCTGCACACGAGTTGGAACCACTTCACGTGGTCTGATCGATAAGACTGGGTGTACATAAATACGCTCTAGTGCTACGATCACTTAAAGACTGTGCGCTAATCGTGGGTCACCTATGAGTCGGAACCACCTATAGTGGTTTGACGACAAGACTATGCACCTAACTTGGATCCAAGGTGAGTGTATGGTGCGGGAGGTGAACATCACGTGAAGGACTATGCCCTGGCCCTGGGCGGGAGCACTAACACCGGGGTGCAGGTTTATGAGCTTTCAATACATCTCACATAATCATCATTTCATATTAACTGTCAACGATATATACTCACCTGATACTTACCTGTGCGTCCACAACACCAATTACCATTATATGCAGCTACTAATGCATGAACAAAATATATATATACTTTGCATGGCATATCATATCACATTTCATATCACATTTCACTTAAATTGATTTTCTGGGAAAAATCTCACATATATAAGTATATACGAAAAACAAAAGCCCACTCACTAATATATCGAAGGGTCATAACCCCTGAGCCTCGATTGATGGCGCTCGTCCTCTGGATAGGCCTCACCTATATGCGTAATAACCGAATAAACGTTATTTAACGCACATAACCAACAATAGGTAATAACTTCTCATACAATGCTCAAATTGGGTATATGAATATACCACCGTGATCTACACAACCTCACGAACATCAACAATTTTTTATAAAAATCTTCCGATGCCCCACGGGCCGCGAGGGTACGGCCCTACGCGCGGCCAACCCCGACGGATTCCTAACAGACGTTAGGAATATTTCGTCAAATATTTTGTTAAGTCCTTAAATAAAAATTTAACGGCGTTACTGACGCCGTTAAAATATTTCGTTAAACGTAACGAAATATTCTCTCTTCTTCTTCCTTTAACTCCAGCGACCGTCGCCGTTGCCGAAAAATTGGAAATTTTTCAAAAACTTATTCTCCTTCGATTCTTCACCATTTTTCACAAAATTGGTACCAAAATGAAGCTAATAACATGTAGAATCACGTTATATAAGTTTCAAGGCTTAAAATTCACTAGACTTTCCCCGAGAAAGCTCAATAGTTCGGCTTACCTAAAATCACGTCGATCTCGGCCCTCCGATGTCCATTTCCTTCCAACGAAGTACCCCGAGACTCGTGAGGACCTCCTTAAGCTCCTTGTGAGCTTGAAATTCCCTGAAACAGTAGTTTTACGTCCATATGAACAGTGCATGAAAATTGGTTTCTCGGGTTCTCGAGGTATCAAAGGTATCCTTACCTGAAATGGGTACCAATCAACTCGAAATGGCACGAGGAATGGAATGGTGTGCTTAAATCCCTCGATCTGCAAGGTTCCAAAGGGTTTTGGGTGTCATCCGTACAAGGGAGAAGAGAGAGGGTGTGAGTTCGAGAGAAAGAGCACGGAAGAGAAGAGAGAGAAAGGGGATGTGTGGTCTAGGATTGGTCAACAACCCAAAAATACATAAAATCTAATCCTAATTGGTTCCAAACAATTAGGACTTCATTTAATTGGCCCAAAACCAAGTTTAAACCACACCACACAATTTAACGTCCAAGGGCAATATCGTCTTTTCACACCAATGATAAATATTTTCCGAGACGGGCTGTTACAGTGTTGCTGAAATATTATTGATGCATCTATCATTTTTAGTGACATATTTGTGCAGGTGACGGCTCGTATGTTTGTGTTCATAAGTTCGTGTTTATGGTAGCCATGTAGGAGGTTAATCTAATTTGTATGTCTAGACTATTTTACTTTATGGTCATCAGAACATTGTACCCAATTAACAGTTTTTTGTATTTGTATTTGTTTATGTGACCAATGAAATACCATCTATGGTTTTTGGTAAAAAAAAAGGCATAGAGAAATGCAAAGGAAACTCTCTTAAAATAAGACTCTTCATGAACTCTTTGTCAGCTCACAGTTTATATTAATTCTCGTGCAAACATTATAAGATATTATATTAAAATATAAAATGACAGAAAGTTCATAAAAAATTTCACTTTCAACGTAATTTCCTTAACATTTCTCCAATGAATAATGGTGAGTTTGGTCATATTTTGGTAGCCGTGCGTGAAAAGTAAGGTCCACCATCAGCCAAACACGTTATAAAAATTTGAATTCAGATTTCTATTACTTTATAGTACAAGTCACAATACAAATAAGATGTATTATTCCAAAGGAAACCAAAGTAGATAATAAAGGCAAAAGACACGGTTCCACCAATTTCAATTCGAACCATTTTAAAATAGCAAATAAAAAAAAGTAGAGTATTCAACAATGGAGTAGGATTCTCTCTGCCTTTTTTTTTTTTCCCCTTCCCTCCCCTCTTATTTGAATAGTCACGGTTAAGCCATGTCAACATCTTATATTAATTTTTTATAGCAAAAGAAAAACAAAATAAGAGAATATGTGAGAGGAGGGGATGGAAGGGGATGGAAAGAGGAGGGAAGAGAAACTTAGTCCTTCAACAATATGTGACTAATAACAATAATAATAAATAATAATTATTATTATATTAAATAATAGCAATAAAAAAAGCTTACAAATAAAAGAATGGTCTCAAAATATTCCATTTTGAAAGACCACATGAAAGTTCCAGGAAGGAGACATAGATATGAATGCCCCAAATAGTCAAAGGCGATCACTAAAACGTGCAAAGAGATTTTACGATAAGTAATTTTCCCCTAGGACAAGTGCTTTCGCTTCCTTCACAAGGAAACAATATAGGCTCTCTCGTCTTTCGTTTTCTACTAAAATAAGTGCTTTTTCTTTCTTAGACTAGGAAGTTGGAATCAGTCTTCTCCGACAGTCTCCTCTCCTTGTTCTTCTATTTTTGTCTTGTGTTGGTTGTCTAAACGCGTTAATTAGGTTTGGCAAGCATATGGAGAACCCGCATTCAACCTGTAAATCATATTCAAAACAAAAAACGCGTTATTATTTTCACATTTACTATTTATTTATCACACTTAATTAATCATGGACTAAGTATGGTGCACAATAATTTTGGTGCCGCATGGTTCACAACTAAAATTATTTAAGTGTCGCATGATTTATGTGAGTTTATGATAAGGGCAAGACAGAATCATAATGATTCAAAGTTTATAACAAGTTTTTATTATTAGTTTTCGATTCTGAGTTCAATACTACATATCATCCAAAGTAGCGTGTGTTTTAGCTATTACATTTGATTTTCATAACAGTTTTTTTTTTTAGTACATCGATATTTTTACATTAAGGAGAAAGAGAGTTCGGCTAAGTCACACAATAGGCAACCTAATTTGGTAACGAATTCGTCATCAACAAGATTCGAATCTAAGACCTCTCACTTCTAAGTAAAGAGGAATACCACTAGATCTTAGTCATTCATTTCGAATACAATTCGGGTAGCATTCAATATTATGTAATACTGAAGAAAAATTATGTTATCATCAAAACCTTCTTGTTATTTAAGTTTATCAGAAGTGATTTTCATACTCTACTTTTTAGATCGAGCAAAGCAAAATTTTCGGATGAAACATGAAATAACATACAAAACAAGAAATTCGTGTGTTGATTTACCTCTCTTTGCGTTTCTCGAGAAACCTCTGCAATGACTTAGAACGAGTAATGGGTAGATCTGCAAAATTTATAAAAATAAAAATATGTGAGGACGCTATGACTTAAAATACTAACTTGTTAGTGTTTGAGCATTAATATTGCAGGATATTACTAGTAATACTACTATATATAATATAATAGGATAATACTTGTGTTCCACTCATGGGAACCTACTTGTCCTCCGACTTATGATTAATGTAGTTTTACTATACGAATTTCATAATCAGAACTGTTCATACTTTTTATCATCAACTAAAGATCATTTCTACAAAAAAAAAATCTTTTAATTTGAAAATAGTTTAACCATTCGTGCGTATCACGATTTTGGTAACAATTAGTTTTCTCATGATGAACCGTCCATTTGTTTGTTGCATATGAATTGCTAAACGATATTTAAATTGAATGATTTTTTACATATATGATCTTTAGACGATGATAAAGAGTATAAACTTTTTCAATTATGAATTTGATATTGTTAATTATAAATTGAGTTCAAGTGGATTCCCTATGGAAAACATAAGCATTATCCTATATAATATATCAACTTACTTTACCACCCTTTAACTGAAAATTTCTCACAGTGGAATTATCAAATATTATTAGGGAAAGTAAAGACTAACATTCGCTAAGAGGATCCACAAGTTGCTGCTGCTGCTCACTTGGATGAAGAGCAAGTTTTGGATCGACGGCTAACGCTGCTTCTGCAGCTTTGCTGGAGTTTCCTTCCAAAGCAAGTTTCAATATGCTATCCGCCTGCACAACAAAACCCAATCATCAATAAATCATAATTAGAAACTAACTACCAACTCATTAAAAAAATTTGTTAATTCAGTAAGATGGGGAAGAAGAAGAACAAACCTTGTCGCGAGGGACATTGAAAACAGCGACGGTGCCGTTGTAGAAAATCGTCATCGGCGTTGTTTCCCGGAGGCTCTCGGAAGTTGCAGACGCGACAGAGGAAACGAAAGTGCCGGTGGGGACGTAGAGTGGCAAACAGGGAAACAGGACTTGCTCCACCTTGGGGCTCGACGGCACCGAAAACGATTTACTTGGATTTGGAATGCTGGGACTGGCATTGCCGGAAGCGATGACGGACTTGAAGGCCTCGGGGTTGATCTTGGACATGGCGGTGTGAATGCCTCGGAAGCTTCTGGGTCGGTGGAGGAATTTCTGGAATTGGGATTTGGAGGAGTAGGAGGCGGCCTCCCGGTGGTGCTGGTCCATGCCGAAGAAGTCGAGCTCGACAGTGGCTCTGGACATGTTTAGACGGCGTTTGTTGAATTGGTTGAAAGAGTTTGGTTTGGAATTTGGAATCTGGAAGAATGTAAGGGTTGGGGAGGTTTGGATTGGATGACCGACTTATTAAATGGCAAAGGCGGGAGAGAGAGGAGCGACTTTAAAGGGCACGAGTTTCATGTAATGTGAGTTACGAGAGAGGGAGAGGCTGCACGTGAATGCTTTATGAGCGCACGTCTTCCACGAGGTGCAAACAATACAAAGAAAGTGAGAGAGAGAGATGGTCGAACTAATACACTGTCACATTTCTTTACCATTTTAGGTGGCAGATGAGTTTGACAAGCTACATCATTTAATTTTAATCTTTTTAAATGATGATTGTGGTATACGAGGAATGTCCTTCTTTCACCTAAGATTATTTAAGTGTTTTAATTAATAAAAAGATTGAAATTAAATGATGTAGCTTATCCAACTCATCTGCCATCTAAGATGTTAAAAAAATGTGATATAAAAATATGGTAAGAATAGCATTACTCATATTAAAATATGAAATGAATTGGACTTTGCTGCTGCTATACTAGTTGTCTTTGTAAAGGAGGAGAAATTTTTAGTTGTGACGGGAACACAAGTGGTACATCACGTGTTTTAATAGAAGTGGTGGAAAGTTTTATTTTTTAAGTTATTAACTTTTTAGCATACATATCCTACAATTTGTATAATGACACATGATGTACCATCCCATATACCGATCACACTGAAAAATCTTTCGCAAAGAAGGTCCAAGTGGCCATTTCACAAATTGATAATTGTTTTCTGGTGTAGGTCGTCATCACTTGTATGCTGCCATAGAGTAGGGCAACGCGTGCTGTCATGAGAAAAACTTCCTTGAAATTGAGATGAGATGACGGATTTTGAATTAATTATGTAATGTTACATGAGAAAACTAAACTACATGATAATACATGATAAGTTTGGAATACTGTTGTTTTAGTGTTCTCGTTTCATGTTAGGGTTCGCTAATGATTATTTTCATTATAGACACGTTGAAATTTTTATTACAAACTTAAGTGCTTTCTAAAAGTACTTTTATAATGCAACAATGCAAAGCATTTGTAAACATTCTGGAAACAATTTGGAAGAACCCTTGGTCAGTGACTTGACCCGTGTGTTTTGGATTAAACCGTGGTCAATTTATTTATTGGAACGTTTCACATATTTTGGGAATGAATTAGCCCACAAGGTATTAAGACTTGGTAGTTGATAGAGTAAAACCTCATGCTCTCTCTGCTTTTCTGGATGCCTTCGGATTTCGGCAATATGACTTTTCCAAAGCCTTAATATTCTTTTTATTTATTTTTTAATGCTTTGGAATGGCCTCTTTTTCTATTTTTAATTATTTTTTAACAGGTACTACTAGGATTAGGTTAAGAGCTGGTTTAAAAATAATTTTAAAATAACTGAAAGTGTTTTTAGAGAAAATATTGTTTAGTTTAAAAAACACTTGAAATGCTTCATGCAAGACTTTTCATTTATGATGAAAAGTAATTAATTATGCATTGCATGCAAATAGAAGAAGCCACATTAGCCTTAATATAGAAAAATGGTGACAAAAAGAGTTTCTTTTTCTCAAATGGCAGAGTCCCCACTTCAAGATGCTAGTGCTTTACGTTCTTTTAGCAACTCCTTCCAAATGTTATATTTACAACTCATTTCCTCCATCCTATTGGAATATAAACATGAAAAAATATAGTTAAGATCTACTCCAACCCTTAGAGTAAAATTCATATTTTAGGTTCTAAACTTAATCTAACTTGTTCCAACCCTTAGACCATCTCCAACCCATGGGATAAAGCTTAAAATATAAGCTTTAAAACCCCGCAAACCATCTCCAACCGTGGGCTAAAATAAGCTCTGGGAAGAAAATATATATCTGGGTTAGATTCCCCCAGGATTTAAGCCTGTCTTAAATTATTTTGGACCAACCAAACTTTCACATTTCAAACCTTTTTTTTGTTTTTTTTACTTATAATATAACGGCTATAATCAAATGAGATCAAATCTAATAGTAAAAAAAAGATATGACGGTCCAAAATTAAATATAACGTCTAAAATAATTTAAGAAAATTATTTAAATCAAATTTAACTTAAAACTTTATAAATACCTATATATTTGTATGATTTTTAATTACTTATCGAAATTTAAATATTTTTAGATTAAAATGTTCATAAAAATACATTAAGATAATCTACATAAATTTTATTTTAAAAAAAAAGTTACCGAAAACAAAAAGTTAGGCTAAAATCATTATTTAATCATCACATGCTAAAATTTTATGACACACCCCGACTCGAACATCGGGACGTGCTGGCCATCACGTGAGCGTGACGAAGCCATGTGCGCAGTGCGAAAGAATAAATATAGATAAGAAGTACTAGAATAGCACAACTAGAGATACAAGAGCATAAAAGAGTGTGAAAGTTAACAGCATAATTGACAAAGTTCGAGCATCCTAGGTGCAGTCCAGAAAGACATAAACAGGAAGCCAGAATATTTACATGGATAGTGTACTGTCAGATATGCCTTGAAACCTCGCTTGCCACCAACGCTATCTAATACCTGGAGGGACGCAAAACAAAAGTGTGAGTGGGCAAAAACAAAGCTTTACCAAAAACACTTCGATATAAAAGTTGTAACCCCTCTCTGTAAAACATGTATACTTCCCAGAAAATATATATACGTACTAATACTGGAAAACCCTCATTCAAATAATGCCATGTTCGAATAAACCATATTTAGTATCAAGCATGCATCAAATATCATCACATCAATCAGGTGATATCTCAACACAAATCATGCCGGCAATGTATATCAGTCAGCCGGAGTCACCTCTAGTGACCTGTACGCCTGAATCTATGGCTCCTCAACCAAATCCTCAATTCATCTCTCAATCAATAACCTGCACCAATGACGGAACCACCTAATGTGGTATGTACATCAAGCTGGGTGTATATAAAACGCTATGTGCTACGATCACGTGAAGGCTGGCGACGAATCGCAAGTCACCTACGAGTCGGAACCACCTAATGTGGTCTGTACGATAGGCTGGCACCTGCCTTGGATCCAAGTTAGGTAAATGAGCCATATTCTAATCTCATCGATATCACCACAATCATCATATCAAAGGTACATACTTACCTGACTTACCTGGCGCCCGCAGTGTATCAACATACAATCATATAAACATAGAAATATATATGGCATTCGACATGGCATTGAATTTCATAAAAGCATTTTAAAACGTATTTCTGGGAATCAATCATGTGTATATATATATATAAATATATATATATGAAAACAAAAGCCCACTCACTAATAGGTAGACGGGTCGTAGCCCCCGAGCCTCGCGTGGCTGCGTTCGTCCTCAGGATACGTCTCACCTATATGCGAAACAACTATATAACCGTTAATTATGCACATAACCCAAATCAGATAATAACTTCTCATACATTGCTCAATTGGGGTGTTTGAATATACCAACATGCTCTACTCAATCCCACAAACACCCCTATATTTTTAAAATAATTTTTGGGAGTCCCACGCGCCCTCACGCACCTACCAAGGCACAGCAACACGCGCCGCCCACGCGCGGCCACGTGCCGTGCACACTGACGGAATCCTTAACGCCGTTAAGGAATATTCCGTTAAATCCCTAGAATATTCCGTTAAGGTTAACTGACGTCGTTTCCATCCGTTAGGAATATTCCGTCAACTTTGATGGAATATTCCATCACCTTCAACCTCAGTTCCCCGGCGACCAGCGCCGGCGCCGCTGCGTCGCCAGAAACTGGGTAATTTTTCAAACTATGATTTCTAGCTCAATTCTCAACCAAATTTCATGAAATTTACACCAAAATGAACCTGAGGACAAAGAGAAGAGGTTTATACCTGTTTAAAACCCAAAACTCGCCTGAATCTCGCCGGAGCAAAATCGAGAATTCCGGCCAACTCCCAAACTGGTGATCCCGACGTCCAAAATCCCCCAATTTTATCCTTCGAGCTTCACAAGACGATTCTAAACCTTCCTATGATCTCAAAATGGACTAAAACGCCACGGTTTTCGAGTGCATGAACAGTACCATTCACGATACTTCACGGTTTTTGGGGTTTCCGAGGGTCTAAACTCAAACTAAGGGTATGGTTATGATCACCAGGTCACCAGGGTTATGACTATGGCACTTAAAGCTTTGATCTGTGACCAGATCAAAGGAAACAAGGTTGTCTGTACATATGTAGGGAAAAATGATAGAGAGTTCGAGAAGAGGAAGGAGAGAGTGACGGGGAGGTGGGGAAGGCTACACACGTGTTGTGTGTGTGTGTGTGTATATACTTTTCATCCAATCCCATCCACATAAAATTAACAAACAAATATGGGTACCCCTACATAAAACTTTAACCTTATTCACACACCCTCTCACTCCCGCAAGGGTAAAATTGTCATTTCACATATAATATATTCCTTAGTTCGGAACGGACTGTTACATTTTAAGCCACAAGGGTTGGAGGAGAAAAACAGTTTTTGGCTTATGGCTTAAAATTTTCTGGCTTAAATTTTTAAGCTTTATCCCCAAGGGTTGGATGTGAGATCCCACATCGCCCAAGGGAGTGATCCTGTGAGCCTTATATGTATATTCCCATTTCTACCTAGCGCGAGGCCTTTTGGGAGCTCAATCGCTTCAGATTCCGTAGGAACTCCGAAGTTAAGCGAGTTCATGCGAGAGCAATCCCAAGATGGGTGACCCACTAGGAAGTTCTCGTGTGAGTTCCCAGAAACAAAACCGTGAGGGTGTGGTCAGGGCCCAAAGCGGACAATATCGTGCTACGGTGGAGTCGAGCCCGGGATGTGATGGGGGCCCGGGCCGGGATGTGACAATTTGGTATCAAAGCCTAACCCTGGCTGCTTGTGTGCTGACGAGGACGTCGGGCCCCTAAGGGGGGTGGATTATGAGATCCCACATCGCCCAAGGGAGTGGATCCTGTGAGCCTTATATGTATATTCTCATCTCTACCTAGCGCGAGGCCTTTTGGGAGTTCAATCGCTTCGGATTCCGTAGGAACTCCGAAGTTAAGCGAGTTCGCGTGAGAACAATCCCAGGATGGGTGACCCACTAGGAAGTTCTCATGTGAGTTCCCAGAAACAAAACCGTGAGGGCGTGGTCGGGGCCCAAAGCGGATAATATCGTGCTACGACGGAGTCGAGCCTGGGATGTGACAATTTGGTATCAGAGCCTAACCCTGGCTGCGTGTGTGCCGACGAGGACGTCGGGCCCCTAAGGGGGGTGGATTGTGAGATCCCACATCACCCAGGGGAGTGGATCATGTGAGCCTTATATGTATATTCTCATCTCTACCTAGCACGAGGCCTTTTGGGAGCTCAATCGCTTCGGATTCCGTAGGAACTCCAAAGTTAAGCGAGTTTGCACGAGAGCAATCCCAAGATGGGTGACCCACTGGGAAGTTCTCATGTGAGTTCCCAGAAACAAAGCCGTGAGGGCGTGGTCGGGGCCCAAAGCGAACAATATCGTGCTACAGCGAAGTCGAGCTCGGGATGTGGTGGGGGCCCGGGCCGGGATGTGACATTGGAGATGGTAAACTCATTTATGGCGCAAATTTAGCCCGGGATTCCCCCTGGGTTAGTGGGGTTAGCCCACCATATATGTGTATTTTTAGTTTTATATTTATAAATTCATTTAGTCCAAAGGCTAAGATCTAGTTTGATCAAATCCAATGGTAACAAAAATATCTAACGGTCCAAATTTAAATCCAACAGCTAAAGTAATTAAAAAAAAAAATTTTATGTGTTTCATATTCTTTCGTAGTGTTCCACGAGTTTCATAGTGCCGGTTTAGTGATTTTCAATATTTATCAGAATCTAAATATTTTTAGGTTTTGCTCATAAAATTAAATTAGGATAGTCTACATAATATTTTTTTTAAAGTTACTTTAAAAAAAAATTATTCTAAATTCATTTTTTAATAATTTCGGGCTAAAAATTTAACCCATAAGGGTTAAAGGAGAAAAACTGTTTCTGTGTTAAAACCTAAATTTGTTTGGTTAAAATTTTTTGGTTTTAACCCAAAAATTAAAGATGGTCTAAAGATGATGATAGGTTCACATTTACACTATATAATACTGGAAAGACCTTTTTTTTATATCGAGGAAAAGAAACTTATATAAAAAGGCATTTCTCACAACTTAATTTTGTGCAGTCAAATAAGTACGCATTTCTAGCAGCATTTGGTAACATTATGCCTTATTAATATAGGTATTGTTAGATCCCACATCGCCTAGGGGAGTGAATCCTCTATGCCTTATATGTACATGCCCACCTCCTTTAGCACGAGGCTTTTTGGGAGCTCACTGGCTTCGGATTCCGTGGGACCTCCGAAGTTAAGCGAGTTTGGGCGAGAGCAATCCTAAGATGGGTGACCTACTGGGAAGTTGCTCGCGAGTTCCTAGAAACAAAACAGTGAGGGCATGGTCGGGGCCCAAAGCGGACAATATCATGCTACGGCGAAGCTAGGTCCGGGATGTGACAATTTGGTATCAGAGCCAATCCCTAGCGGGAAGTGTGTCGACGAGGACATCGGGCCCCTAAGGGGGGTGGATTGTTAGATCCCAAATCACCCAGGGGAGTGAATCCTCTATGCCTTATATGTACATGCCAATCTCCTTTAGCACGAGGCCTTTTGGGAGCTCACTGGCTTCAGATTCTGTGGGAACTTCGAAGTTAAGCAAGTTTGGGCTAGAGCAATCCCAGGATGGGTGACCCACTGAGAAGTTGCTCGTGAGTTCCCAGAAACAAAACAGTGAGGGCGTGGTCGAGGCCCAAAGCGGACAATATCATGATACGGCGGAGCCGGGTCCGGGATGTGACAGGTATCATCTACATAATCACCATTATTAGTGACAACCTCAACAACAAAATAGGTATGCCACGTTTATGCTTTTGTTGAGGCACCTTTGGGGACTTTTTTAGGGGTTTCGAAGGAATATCCATTCATTATAAGAATATTAGCTCTAACAGAGTGTCCTTAGGGTGTGTTTGTTTTTTGTCATTAGGTTTCACTGGACTGGACTAGCTTAAGTGGGATTATTGTCCGGTGTTTGGCATGAGCAAGGATTGCTATTAATGAGACTAAGGGTCACTAAGGGTCACTATCTAATCCGGCCGGAGCTGTAACACGGTATTAGCTAGGATTACCATCCTTCTTCCCTTCGCCGCACTTTCGGTAAACTCTTCCTACTGAAACAGTGTCCTCCCTCTCTCATTTTCCCTTTTGTCCTTCTTGCCTGCATTTGGTCTTTGCTTTTCGAGTAGCTGATTGATTTCTGGGTTGGGTTTTTCGAGTTATCGTTCAAAGGCGGGAATGGCGCATATGTTCATACAAATTGAAGAAATTGAATTGCAGTAATGAAAAAAAACATATATTTTAGAAGAAAATCCAACTTAGTTAGGCGCGATCTGGAGAGAGAGAGAGAGAGAGAGAGAGAGAGAGAGAGAGAGAGAGAAATTGTCTGGATTGGGTTTGTGCAGTTGGAGTAGGGGTGAGGAAAGTAGACGTGAGGAAGGTGGTTTGTCTAGGTTTTACAAATAACAATAGCTTTTCTTTTTTTTCAATTTTGTTTTTTTTTTTTTTGTCTTTCACATTTATAAATTTTGAAAAAAAGAAGGGATTTTTCATTACAATTTTTATTTATAGAGTGCATTTTAGTTTTTTAGACAAGAAAGTGAAAGTTTTCATAATTAAAAATAAAAAAATAAAAATTTAGTCTTACCTAGTCCGACACTATACCAAACGCTTTTCAATTCTAGTACTGCTAAGTCCATGCCAGGCCAATCCGGCTTAATCCCTTAAGCTAATCCAATTCAAGATAGTCATGTGCAACAAATGCACCCTTATAGTATAATCTTTAATTTGGGGACTAAAAGATTAAAAAAAAAAAAAAATCATTATTAACATAACAATCTTTGATCTAAACGGTGCAGTTATTTGTACTGTTGATTTGAAACAAAAAAACAAATGATTGCGGAACCCGAGCCTAACGTTAAGTCAGCAGTTGTTTGACGACTGTGAGTTATTTGCGAGTATAAGAGGCGTGGATTGTGCAGCTCCGTATTGTGGGACTATTCCACTCAAAATACAATCTTGGTTCCACTCCTTTTAGTCCCTACATAGTCCTCAATTGTGACGAAATTTTTTGACGTTCCGAGAAGTCCTTTACTATAGAGACTAGATCTTCGTCCCATAAGAATCTACAAAGTCCTTAAACCTAAGGACATACGGTGATAGTAATAATTTTTAGGACACCATTGACGATCGTCTAAGATACTTAGCCAGCAAGACAGTGATCTCCCAAGCCACATGTACCAATCGAAATTTGGTTGATCAACAATCTTGAGTGAGTACTAATAAGAAATTTGACTTTTACGGGTGGCTAACAAACTTTTAACTACTTTCTCGAAAGAGTAATGATATTCATACCATATTTTTATATCACATTTCTATACCATCGTAGGTGGCATCTGATGTGGACAACCACATCATTTGAAAAATTTGCAAAACCCAAGGAAATAAATGAGAAAGACTCCTGGTATACCACAATCATCATTTAAAGACTCCTGGTATACCACAATCATCATTTAATTAACTAGTTTTTCTTAATTATTAGGTTATTAAATTGAACTAACATTAAAATCTGATTAATTCAAATGGTGTGGCTGTCCACATCAAATATCACTTAAGATAGTATGAAAATATGGTACAAAAATATAGTATAAATAGCATTACTCTTCTCGAAATTGCTGTGCAAAATATTAGGTAATTCTATTGTCATAACTTATTTTTGTTGACGTGAAAAGTTTATTACTTTTGAAGACACCATTGTCGATTTGAAAATAACAGGAGGTTTCAGGATTAAAAAAGTAAATAAAATAAAATGGGATGCTGAATTTTCAGATCAAAGTTGGCGAAAGAAAGGATTTTAGGGGAAATCGGGGGTAGGAATCAGGATATTATGCGCGCGCTGGGCAGCTGTCGCCAACGAACGAAGAAGTTCAATAATCACGTGACTAAAATCACTGGGAATCCTCTCTAGGCTGTAGCCACGTGTTCAACTTTGTAGGCCACGTTCTGTTAATTACTTAATTTAGTCCAACGTGATCCGGATCCTGTTGGTGAGATCCTAGGGATCTGTGATCATATTCGTTTATCGTACATCGTACAGTCAGTTTTTGTTAAGTATTGTTTATGTTTAATTTTAAATAAAAAATATTTAAAATAATTTTTGATCGCACGTTGTACGATGAACGTACATAATTGACGAATCTTCGGAATCCTCACAAAAAGAATCCAAAAAAATCCGAATTCTAATTTAGTAGTGCGACGGCAATAGTCGTCGCGTCGGCCTTGTCGTCCACCGTCGAGAATTTTCCTTTTGATTGTGATTCCTCAATGTAGGTGGCAACATCAACATTTTTCACGTGTCATTGTGTTTAAGTCGTTTTGAGATATTTGATTTTGACTAATTACTTCTCCTTTTTGTAATTTTATTTTTCTGGAAATTAAAGAAAAACAACAATACTCGCAATTATTTTATGAAATATAGTCCACACACCTCGACTTTTTTAATCTGTCGTATTCAAGTTGAGTAAATTAAACAGAATTAATAAATAGTGTTAGAGGAAATAAAGTGTGTTTATTATTTATCTTATTTTATGAATGTGCTTACTTGCTCGTTATGTTGTGAACAATGTACTTTAACTTAGCGAAAATATTATAAGCGAAACTATTCTTTTTTTTTTTCTTTTTTTTTTTTAAACATCATTGCTACAATCCATCGTTTGATAAAATTAAAAAAATCATTGTTAAAAAAATCAATCAAACTAGAGTTCATTTATACTTCAAATATAAGGAACAAATCAAGGATTTTGGTACTGTTATGATCATCACCATCACTATAAATTTAAAAATTAAAGAAAACTAATGAAAATGGCTTGAAAATTTTAAGTTTTAACCAAAATGACAAAAAGGTGTTGTAAGTGAATAGTACCAGGAGTGACTTTTTAGAGTAAAAATGTCCTTAACATTAAAAGTGAACAGTACCAAGAGTGTTTCATTAAGACTCCCAAGATAATTCGAATTTGAATGCAAGAGAGCGAGTACTCATTACTATGTTTCAAAAAATGCAATTAAAAAAAGGTGTTTTTTTTGTGTGGTCAAAATAGTCCTTGAAATTGTCATAATTTCTCACTTTGGTCCATGAGATTTAAAATCGATAGAAGTGATCATTTAAGATTGTCCACCGTCACCACTTAGTACTATGGTCTAGTGGTATTTCTCTTCACACTTCACTTGTAAGTGAGAGGTCTTAAGTTCGATTCTCGCCAAATGTGAATTTGAACCACATTATTGCTAGCTCATTGTGAGGATTAGCCTACCCCCTTCCTCTTAGTGTAGATAATATCATTTGCTCAAAAAAAAAAAAAAATTGTCCACCGTCGATCACTTTGGTCATTATGTGACAAATCTCCGTTAAATTAAAGAAACCATCAGTTCAAGTGGAGAAGTTGATTTGACAAAATACCCTCAATTTAACGAGATTTCTCATAGAATGACCAAAATGATTGACGATTGACAATCATAGAGACCATTTTATCGATTTTAAATATGATGGACCAAAGTAAGAAATTAGTTAAACTCATGGACTATTTTAAATAAAAAGTTTTAAAAATGAACAATTTCAATTAAGATATTTGTACCGTTAAAACACATCCACCAGAATTAGATTGACAGTGAGGTGCATAAATGGAGTGAGCAGTGAGCACAAGTACTAATAGCTAAAACAAGCACAACAACATTACACACAATTCACCCATTTCCTTCAGTTCACCCCATATATCAAAAGAATAATGTGTTCCAATACGGAACATTAAAACAACGTGACTGCGGTAACGGCATGGTGATCCCACCATGAAGTTTTTGGTGAGAGGTTTCAAGTGTGGAAGGGGGCCTCCTTTCATTACTTTTTATATTTCACGGGTCGATCACGCAACAGAGCCAACAACTGGTAGTGGCAGTGTCTTGTATTTGGCAGATAATCAGACCTTTTCTTATAACAACCACTGCAATTTTAACGCGTTTGATCTATCATTTTTTTATACGAAGCGATAGTGATATTTTGTTAAAAGTTGAAACATGATTACAAAAAAGGTGCCAAGATGGGTGCATTTATCCAATGATCAAATCAGTAAAATACAACAAACAATGAACACCCTAAACAACACAATACACAAAAATCAGTGGTGCAAATCTGCCACAATAATTAACAGTGACAAATCCAAGACCAAAGAACACACAAAATAATCACGAAAGTGAGGCCGCACCGACCTCTAACAACGCAAACACAAACTACAACTAAGCCGAGAAGGTGGCTTGGACCCACCACAACCGTAATACCACCTCAAATCACACGGGCCTAAACTTAGAACACAACTTAGAGGAGGGTTTGGGATAGAGCTCCATTAAAGATTAAACTATGGAGGGTTGACAGTGGGTGAGAAGATGTTAAAGGGGGAGCCACGGGATAAGGTGTTGGAGAGTTGATCTTTGTAATTAGCTTAGTTACCTGTTTGGGTCATTGTAATTAGGATAGTTATTATTTGATGTTTCTTTCCTTGTAAATCAATCTTGTACAATATATATTGCCCTCCTTGGTGAGAAGAATAATATCAAAAAATTAAACCCCAAAATAAGCCCTAATTAGCATGGTATCAGAGTAGAAATCCTAGGATTTCTACTCTGCTCATTCCCTCAAGCAAACTCGGCCTTCCCATGGAGAACCTACCACCACTCCACAGTGGAAACAATTTCATCCTCACCGATCCTACCCCTATACTAAACACTACAACCCTAAACACTACTACCTTAACTGACCCTACCATGAATCCTTATCCTGTTTCAAGTTCTTCCGACATGCCTCCGGAGTCCTCAGGTAACTATGGTTATGCTTTTAATATGAATAATTGTGATACTTAGTCCGGTTGGATCATTGACTCCGGTGCCACAGACCATATGACCTATGACCCCACTGATTTAGCTTGTGATACTGTTCCACTTCAACGAAATATTACTAATGCTAATGGTGTCACCTCACCGGTAACTGGCGCTGGCACTATACGTCTCACGCCTACCATCTATTTGCCGCATACACTACTTGTACCTTCACTAAAGCATAAATTGATGTCTCCTGGCCAAGCTACTGAGCAATTGAATTGTTGTGTACTATTGTATCCGAAGTTTTGTCTTATTCAAGATATTCTCATGAAGGAGATAATTGGTCGTGGTACTAAGATGGGGAATCTCTATTTTGTGGACGATGTCAGTATAGGACGGGTCAATCTCGCCCAGGGAGCCGTTGATCATAAACGGCCTTAGATATGGTTATGGCATCACCGTTTGGGTCATCTGTCTTTCAATTATTTACAGCATATGTTTCCAGATTTATTTATGGGTTGTTCGGTTTCAGGCTTTAAATGTGACACTTGCGTACTTGCCAAGAGTCACCGTGTTTCTTATCCGTTGAATTCTAATAAAAGTGCTATTCTTTTCGGTCTTGTTCATTCGGATGTTTGGGGACCATCTCCGATTACTACTTCATATGGTATTAGGTGGTTTGTAATGTTCATAGATGATTGCACATGGATGACATGGTTATACCTTCTTAAGCATAAACGTGATGTGTTTCTGGAGTTTAAGACATTCCACACCATGGTTCAGACACGGTTTTCTACTAAAATCCGGATTTTGCGTTCTGATAATGGTGGTGAATATGTTGATAATGATTTTACACATTATTTAACTAATCACGGAATCCTCCACGAGACTACTTGTCCTCAGACTCCTCAACATAATGGGGTGGCTGAGCGCAAAAATCGCCATCTATTAGAAACGGCTTGATCACTATTGATTGGGGCGGATGTTCCCCGCTCCTCTTAGGATGTTGCTATTCAAACTGCCACTTACCTTATCAACCGCATGCCATCCAAAGTATTGAATTTTCTTACACATTTGCAAGTTATTGCTACATTCGTGCCTCTACAGTCCGTTTTGGTGCTCCTACCGCGAGTTTTTGGATGTGTAGCCTTTGTTCATCTACATAAAAATCAATGGACAAAACTTGACCCATGTGCTCTCCGTTGCGTTTTCATAAGGTATGGACTACATCAGAAAGGGTACCGTTGCTACCACCCCCATTCACGTCGGATGTATACTACCATAGATGTTACTTTTTCCGAGTCTGAGATGTATTACTCTTCGACTTCTTCCAACCCTCCTCTTCAGGGGGAGACATTGCATGACTAGTAGGTTTGGACCATAGCTGCTACCACTGATCTTCTGCTGCCACTATTAGCTAAGCCAGTAGCCGAACCCACAGTGGCTACGCTACTAGCCCAGCCAACAGAAGCAGCATCAGTACCCACAGAACCAGCGGCAGGCACGACAATGTCGTCCTCACCTACGGCAACAGTGCTACCACTTGCCGATCTTGAGACTTCTACTGATACTACTCATCCATCGTCTTAAAATATAGTACCACCAGATGATCATACTCCAGAGCCTAAGGTAAGATATATTATCCCTATTGATGTATCCGATGTTCCGAATTATCAATTACCTTTCAGATATAACCGAGGAAAGCCACCCAATCGATATTCACCGGAAACAACGAAAGGCTCTAAATATCCCATTGCCAACTATGTATCATCACATAAATTATCCGAACCCAGCAAAGCTTTTGTACAACAAATATCCAATGATTGCACACCAAGTTCATTGAAGGAGGCATTATCTGATGATCGATTGACCAAGGAAATGGAGGAAGAAATGGATGCACTTCAGCAAAATCAAACATGAGACTTAGTTCCGCTACCCCAAGGAAAGAAGATAGTGGGATGTCGATGGGTGTACACCATTAAGTACAAAGCTGATAGGTCGATTAAACGATACAAAGCACGATTGGTGGCCAAGGGATACACTCAGACATATGATGTTGATTATACAGAAACATTTGCTCAAATAGCAAAGATTAATACGGTAAGATTGTTACTTTCGTTGGCGGCTAACTTGGATTGGCCATTACAACAATTTGATGTGAAAAATGCTTTTTTACATGGTAATCTTAAAGAAGAAGTGTATATGGATATTCCACCTGGTTATGCATCAGTTTCACAACCCAAAATGATGTGTAAGTTGAATAAGGCATTGTATGGATTGAAACAATCACCTCGGGCATGGTTTGGTAGGTTCCGGACGGCTATGAAGAAGTATGGGTTCAGGCAGAGCAATTCCGATCATACACTTTTCTTGAAACGTCGAATGGGTAAATTGACAGCACTTATTATTTATGTGAATGATATGATTGTTACGAGTGATGATAAAGAGGAAATCTCAACTGAGTTCGAGATGAAAGATCTTGGTGGATTGAAATATTTCTTAGGTATAGAAGTAGCTCGATCTAAACGGAGTATATTTATATCTCAAAGAAAATATGTTCTTGACTTGTTAGCTGAAACCGGCTTGATTGTAAACCGGTTGACACCCCTATAGTCCAAAATCACCATCTTACCATGCACCCTAATCAAGTTCCCACTAACCGAGATCGTTGTCAAAGGTTAGTTGGGAGGTTAATATATTTATCTCATACTAGGCCTAATGTTGCATATGCAGTAAGTGTTGTTAGTCAATTTATGCATTCCCCGAGTGATACGCATATGGGTGTGGTTGAACGCGTTCTACGATACCTAAAGTCCTCCCCGGGTAAAGGCATCATGTTTTCCAAGAATGGTCATTGCCGGATAGAAGGTTATACCGATGCAGATTGGGCAGGGAATATTACTGATCGACGGTCCACATCAGGTTACTTTACATTTGTGGGGGGAAATTTAGTGACTTGGCGGAGTAAGAAACAGAAAGTGGTTGCTTTATCAAGTACAGAGGCGAAATACAGAGGTATGGCAAAAGGAGTATGAGAATTATTATGGCTTCGGAGGTTACTCACAGAACTCGGGTGTCCTTCAATGTCGACTTCGAATTTGTTTTGTGATAATAAAGCAGCGATTGATATCTCACACAACCCAATCCAGCATGATCGCACGAAACATGTGGAAGTTGACAGACACTTCATTAAGGAAAAGTTGGATGGGAATACTATTCAATTCCCGTTCGTAAAGTCAGAGGATCAGTTAGCGGACATCGTAACTAAAGCTGTTGCCAGTCAAGCGTTTTACAACTCTCTCGTCAAGTTGGGCATGAACGACATTTATGCACCAACTTGAGGGGGAGTGTTGGAGAGTTGACCTTTGTAATTAGCTTAGTTACCTGTTTGGATCCTTGTAATCAGGATGTAATTAGGATAGTTATTATTTGGTGTTTCTTTCATTGTAAATCAATCTTGTACAATATATATTGCCCTCTTTGGTGAGAAGAATAATATCAGAAAATTAAACCCCAAAATAAGCCCTAATTAGCATAAGGCATGAAGGAGAAAAAAAAAACAAAGGAAAAAGGGTTGTCGCCGACCCCAAAACTTGCCATGGGTTTGGGGTTGGCAACAGAATGAGAAAAGTTTCAAGGTTTTCTTTGCAATGGAAGAAGAGAACTAGTCGAATAAACGTTTTCTGGTGGACTCTCAGTATCTACTCACCAATTGGATTTGAATGGCAATGTTATTGTAACAATTACTTTATGTATCTAAACACTAGGAAAGGTTTTGATTGCAGTTTAGGAGTGTGTAGGTCACATTTAATTTGATATTAGGGTGAGCTAGCTAACCCACTAAGTTTAGCCCACATAGTGAGCTAGTTGTCCACACATCATTTTTTACTTCTCACACACCCCTCTCAATTTTCAGCCGTTGAATCAAATAAATCAAAGAAAATGAAAATGACACAAATTAACAAGGGGTGTGTGAGAAGTAAAAAGGTGCGTAGATAGCACACCCCTTTGTGTATGGGGGCAATAATAATTGGGTCCATTCCATTCCTAAAGAATTGCAAACTAATAAACATGATGACAACGTTTTAACGTGGTAAAAACATGTAAAATTATTTGATCCAAACTAACTCACAATATCGACAACAAAACTCCAAAGCATAAAGAATCTAGTTAAGTATGAGGATTCTTATGATGCCAAAACAACTTATGTATGTATAATACATTTATGTAACAAATGTCCAAGAGAAATTGATCAAAAGGTATAGATTAAAAAAAATGAAGTGTAAGCTAAAAACAACAAATATATTTCACAAAGATAACACATCACTATTGTATTTTGTAAATAAACATTGACCCAATCCGTTAATGATTGTGTCAACTTGTTATGGAAACAAAATAAATCAAACGGTCACAAGTGCTTTAGCTTATGGGCTGATTTGAAAATGGGGGGACTGATCAGAACCTGGGCTGATAAGGTCTGGTAATGCGCCCGTGGAGAGGGCCGAGGCAAGAATGTGTGGTATGGATTGAGGCACCAAGCTTCTAGCTTTGTACTGTTTGGGAATAGCCCAGCCTTTGGCCCAAAGAGACAGAAACAGAACAATGCGTGCCTTTTACTTTCCATTTTGGGCGAGAGCATCCTTTGCGAAATATCCACAATCCCGGGGGAGTATTGAATACTCCGTCACTTAGAATTAGAGCCCTTAGATAAATTCGGCCATTGTTAAAGAAAACTGAACAGCTGTTAGATTGGATCTAAGGGCACTAAGTGGCAGAGTATTCAATACTCCGGAATATTGTCTCAACACCCAATCCTTTACTCCATCCATAAGTTCAAAGAATTGGCTGGCGAAGATTTAAATTTCTGTAGCTTCTTCTAGCTACAACAGAATTGATAAAGAACACTGCAGAATTTCCAAGGAATCTCGTAACACAATATAAATCGCATTCGAAGTTTTCATGGAACTCGAGAAGAACACAATATTAACCAGAAACAGACCGAACTTCAGCAACGAGAAACATCCACCGAAAACATATGATTTTATTTTCATGTCATCAGTTCATGCACGACCAGCTCAACACATCATCAGTTTATCAATCAATCATGCACAAGCTTTCCATATTCTTCTCCACAGACATAATTCCATAAAAACGATCTCATGATTTCAGCCAGACCCTCTTTTGTATTGCATAAGTTGAAAATAGATGCTGGCTAAGGTTTCTTTTTCTCTTTGGTTATTGTGTCCAAACCGTGTCTTTACCGTGACCACCCCGTGTCGTCGGGGGCATGTCTAAGGCGTGTCTGCGTGTCAGACACTCCAGGGTTTTGGAGTATCCGTGCAACCTTGACGGTGACTATAACATCTTCTAAATTGCAGAAATGAACATAGAACCCGATATATAACTTTACCAAAAACATATGATATCGTTTTTCAGTTCATCTTTTATCCTTCTACAAAACTCTGCAACAAAACAGACGCTACCTGCACTGCATCACATTATGTTCTCACTCTTATTAACATGCAAAACTCAACTCGTCGTCACTTGATCACTCAATCGTGCACAACTAGCTTCTGATACTCTTCTCCCGAGATGGCTAATTCCATGAAAACATCCGGTTGAAGGTCCCCATCATTATCCATGAACAGCTTCAGCAGATTCTTAGAGAAGCCACTCAGCAGAGCCACCCCAGGCTGATTCCCAGGCACCGGTGTAGACCTCGAGTCCCTCAGATTCCAAAACACCAGCTGCGGGATCGCATCCCCATACCCGCTCTTCCTATATTTGTTTTGTATCACCTCATAATCCGTCTCCCAGCAGTTGGCCGAAGCCTGATCAAACTCCATGTCACTAAACACAAAAATCCTCTTGATCATATTCTCCGGTTTCAATTTCCCTTTCACCGCAACTTTCAGCAGCAAATCAAACACCTTCTGGAAATCAGTGTTCCCACCCCAATCCATCCTCCTCACAAACTGGCACTTGGTCATCAGATCGTCCCCTTTCACCAAATGCAGCTGAGGATTCTCACTGAAAGTGATCACCAGCCCTTTCCACGGGTCTTCACTCAGCTCAGACACCAGCAGCCCCAACGCCACCGACACCTCCATTGGAGTCCCTGACATGCTCATAGACACGTCACACACAGCCAAGCAGTTCTTCATCTTCCCCAACTTCAACATATCCTCCACCATCCTCTTCCACTGAAGCTCCGCCACCTGCCCCACATCGCCGTCCTCCAGAGACCCAATAATCTCATGGGGCAGCAGAGCTCCGGCAGCAATCTTCGCCTTGCCCGCCTTCACATCCTCCAAGTACTTTTTGAACCTCTCCTCGTCGTGCTTCAAGAAGAACTCCTTGTAATTCTTCATCGCCACGGAAGCCACCCTGTTGTACGGAATCGAACCCCACTGGTTGACCCCAATGTACACCTCCGGCAGCTCAAGAACCTTCCTCAGCGGCACCAGCACTTCCTTCCTCAGCCGGTCCCTCACTTTGTACGCGTAATGGGCTTCTTCAACGCCGTCGTATTCCTTGTACGATTCGCGCGGGAACACCTTCCTCGCGATACTCTCGCAGATCAGAGTAGCCTGATCGAACGAGGAGTCGATCGAAGGGCACCACTTTGCCGCGAGGCTGATCTTGTTGCTCTGATTCGACTTCAAATTCTCCATATCGGCCTTCAAGAACTTGGCAAAGATATCCGAAACCCGCTCATGCAGGAACCGGAAATCCGCATCGTGCTCGTACCGGGTCACCGCCTTCTTGGCCATGGCGATCTTCTTCTCCTTCCTCAGCCTGCTCGCCTTTTCCTTTTCCGACTTTTCCCACTCCCTCGCCTTCGCTTCCTTCGCCTCCTTTTCTTCTTCCGTCATCTCCTTCTTTTTGCCGGCCTTCTTCTCCACTTTCGCCCCGATTTTTTTGAACGGGATCGGTTGTTCGGGTCCGAGATCCCGACCCGAATTCCACCTCTTCTTGCTGCCGCTGGATTTTCGGTTCTTCCATTCCTCCCTCTGGTTCCTCCGCACGTCTTCGCCTTCCAGAAGCCGGTAGAGAATCTCCGGGAGGTCCTTGAAATACCCGAACTCCGCAAACGTTTGCAGATTGCACGCGAGGGTTTTGGGGTGGTGCTCGTGGAGCCAAAACGCCGCCGTGTGGAAGTTCTCCCTGTCGGACTTCCCCGTCCCGCGCACGCCTCGGAGGTTGCAAATCAACTTGAGCGTGGTCAGCGCGTTATGGGCCCAGGCCTGCGGGAGCTGCTCGTTGAGGTAATCGGCGGGGGTGTCCGGCACCACGTGGAAAAAGAGATCGAGGCAGGGGTTGCCGGTGGAGAGGTAGGTGGCGGAGTTGTTCTCCGTCAGGCCCATCGGGGGCTTCTTTTCCATCGATATGTTGTTGAAACTCGAGACCATCAGGTCGACGAAGGGTTCGCCAGTTGCCGGTTTGGGCTCGCATTTGGGTTCGGGTTGAGACGGTGGGGTGGTCTGTGCGGGTTTGCTGAACTCTGGAGGGCCGAGAAGAGTCGGAGGAGCCATGGCTGCGAGATCTGTGAAAAATGGCCGATCGACCGAGTCACTGAGGTGAGAGTGTGTGGTGTACAACGGAAGAGACCCGACATGCCGAATTTAAAGGAGGCCGTTACTCGCACGCCACGTTTTTCGGCATAGTTTTCATCGATTCTGGGTTTTCAGCACGGTTGGAAAAAAATCCCAAAAATTCCAAACCAAACCGAAAAAAAAATATATATATATTATTTAATTTTTAAATATATAGGATCACATCTTCAAAGGGAACATCATCTACCTATAATAGTGAAAATTGAAATACTGAAGAAGCACTGGAAATTGATGATGGAACATATACAGGAAGGAGCCCTAAGATAGATAGTGGAACATATGTAGAATTTTTAAATCACAGAAGATTGATAGATGGATACATAGATGCAGAATAAACATGAGAGATTGATAGATGGATATATGGATAGATTATAAGTTACAATTTGCTTGAGAAAACTTTACATCTATCTATAATATTTATATTATATATGTACAGAAGTTTACTCAAGCATATATTAACGTTTTAAACGTAATTTTGGGGACTAGCATGATTATAGATAGATTTACTAGTTTACTCAAGTATATATTAACGTTTCATATTGGCAGATTGTTTTTGAATAGGCAGATACTAACTGGGCCTTGCCATTTGATTGGCAGATTTGTGTGCACATATTAGTAGAAACAAATTGGTAGATTGACCATGCCTATATGTCAATTTTTCAATATAAAATTTTGAATTTTAACCCAAAAGCATAATATGTCAAATTTTAGTCCAAAAGCCCAAAATCATTTCGGGATTCCCGATTTGTCTCGAAATCCCAAAACTATTTCAGGATTCCTGAAAATTTGGTTTGGGATCGGTATTGAAATTGGGATTCTCGAAAAATTTCGGTTTGGGAATCGGGACAAGGGTTTTCGGTATGGGAGTTTCGGGATTCCCAAAAATCGGGATTTCCGAAAATTTGGTTTGGGATCGGTATTGAAATTGAAATTCCCGAAAATTTTGGTTTGGGAATCGGGACAACGATTTCGGTATGGGATCCCATACCGAACCACCCCTAGTTTTCAGTTGTAATTTTGCTGCTTTATATTTTCCTTTTCAGATTTATTGAATTTTAAAAATAAATACGAAAAAGGAAAAAGCATTCCTACAAAGGAATTTCGCACCAAAAATGGAAAAGCTCAAAGGATGAATTGTCACACGGTGGTTGAAAATATTACCTTATCAGCCATTGTCACGCTTATTTTTTATTTTTTATTTTTGGAAACACCATTGTCACGCTTATAGATTAATACCATATGTATCATATGAGATAACTATCTGAATTTCTATTTTTCAAAAACATGAAAAATGAAAAATAACTTTCGAGGTCAAAAGGGCGAAAATCATGCGGTTCTCCACATAAAATTTTCTTAATTAGTTTTGCAATTTCATTTTCAATTTTTAGTTTTATCAAAAGACAGTGGATTATTAGAGATTAAAGTGTTTGTTATAAAGCTCAAATTGTAGCACTGGTTTCTCAATTCCAGTAATCGATGAACAAATGTTTGATAAAATATCCCATCCGACAAATACTAAGTGTTTGATTGTGTTGATTGGTTGACAGAAATCAACTGATACTTTTGTTGAACCAATTGTTTGCAAATCTTTTAAGTAGAAGAGAGATCCTCATTTTTATACTCGCACAATGCTCTCTTTATCTCATCACTTGATGCAGATTTCTTTATTCCTTTCAAATGAGACGTTGTCTTGTTCTTAAATTATTTTAAATCAGGAAAAAAAAAACACACACACACACAAAAATAAACAAATCATAATATTTATTATAAATTAACTAGTATTTATTTATCAATAAATTCATAAAATATTCATTTTTCGACAATAATAACCTCTAAAATAATAATTTTTCTGATTACCAATAATAATTTTTCATTGCATTGATGTGCGGGGTTTGGCTTCCATAGTATCATTTAATAATTACGATTTTTCTTTTCATTTTTTTATTATTAAATCATTAGTGGTATGCAGGCAGTTTGTTTAATTTAGGCCGTCCACAACTCGTGGGAGGGTAGCTTAAAATAGCTATTACACATTCTAGACTACAAATTATGAGCATAAGCTATGTCCTCATTGGTAAATCAAATAATGTAGTTGTTGATGATTGAATTATTATTTAAATGTCGATTAATATGCTTATTTTGTATTAGTGACACATCATTTGATCAGCAAATTTAATTAGTATCCTTAGCATTATTCTTGTCTAACACGTAGAAAGAAGGTTTAAGCGGACATGTGTTTAACCAATTTACTAATCGAACTATTCCCTCTCCTAATTCAGCCACACATGACACAACCCAAGCTTTTACTGCCATACCTTCAAAACTTGTTTACCATTCCATCGCCATAGCCACACCATTAAAATCCAGACCAGCAAGAATGGCTAAAAGCCCCGCCACACTTTAATGGAGCCTAAACCCAAACAGCTCATATGCTAACGAGTCTGACCCAATTCCCTTTGATCTACCGTCCCATGCGAATGAACATGCAAAGTTTCAGTCATATGTCTTACTAATTTAAAAGGATTGTTTATTCCCTGCTTGAACAATGAATTAGACATTTTTAGTTGGCTTTTTAGCCAAAATGGTCTCTGAGATTTGCATAACACATCACTTTGGTTCCTGAGATTGAAAATCAAAAGAAATGGTCCTTGAGATTGTTCACCATCCATTATTTTGGTCATTCCGTTAAAAACTCTGTTAAGTGGTCTCGGAGCTCATATCGGAAACTGAGATTTTTTGCCGGAAGTTTGTGCAATTTTCAAAGCTTCGTAACTCAATCGTTTCTTAACCAAATTCGACCCATAATATATCAAAATGAAGATAGGAAAGTGTTGAACAAGATTATAACTATTTGAAAGCCCAATGGTTGCCGGAGATGGCCGGAAAATAGCCTGAAAGGTGACTGGTCCGCTGGAAAATTGGAAAACTCGCCGGAAACTAGGTAAACTTTAAATATTCATAACTTCTTCAATACTCAACGAAATCGAGTGATTCAAAAACAAAAATCTTAGTTCTCGATGAGACGATGAGAATGGTACCTTTTCGAAGACTTACTAGCTGTGGTTTGGCCGGAAAACAGCTCGAAAGTGGCTAACTCGACGAGACCAAGATAGCCACTTTCTAACCGTTTTCTAGCCAAACCACTGCGAGTTAGCCATCAAGAAAGCTGCCATTCTCTTTGTCTCATCGAGAAGTATGATTTTCAGTTTTGAATCACTTGATTTTGTTGAGTATTGAAGAAGTTATGAACGTTTAAAGTTTACCTAGTTTCGGTCGAGTTTTCCAGTTTTCCTGCGGACCTATCACCTTTCAGGATATTTTTCGGCCAAACCACGGCGTGTTAGCCATCGAGAAAGGTTCCATACTCTTTGTCTCATCGAGAAGTATGATTTTCATTTTTGAATCACTCAATTTCATTGAGCATTGAAGAAGTTATGAACGTTTAAAGTTTACCTAGTTTCCGATGAGTTTTCTAGTTTTCCCACGGACCAATCACCTTTCAGGCTAGCCAAACCATGGCGAGTTAGCTATTGAGAAGGTACCATTCTCTTCGTCTCATCGAGAAGTATGATTTTCATTTTTGAATCACTCGATTTTGTTAAGTATTGAAGAAGTTATGAACGTTTAAAGTTTACCTAGTTTCTGGCAAGTTTCTAGTTTTCCCGCCGACAAGTCACATTTCAGGCTATTTTGTGACCATCTCCGGCAACCATTGGACTTCCAAATAGGTATAATCTTGTTCAACACTTTCCTATCTTCATTTTGATATATTATGGATCAAATTTGATTAAGAAACGATTGAGTTACGAAACTTTGAAAATTGCCTAAACTTTAACATCCCACATCGCCCATGGGAATGATCCTTATATGTATATTCCCATCCCTACCTAGCACGAGGCCATTTGGGAGCTCACTGGCTTCGGGTTCCATCGGAACTCTGAAGTTAAGCAAGTAGCGCGCGAGAGCACTCCCAAGATGGGTGACCTACTGGGAAGTTGCTCGTGAGTTCCCAGAAACAAAATCGTGAAGGCGTAGTCGAGGCCCAAAGCAGACAATATCGTGCTACGGTGGTGAAGCGGGCCCAGGAAGTGATCCACCCCGGGCCAGGATGTGACAATTGGTATCAGAGCCAATCCCTGGTCGGAAGTGTGCCGACGAGGACATCGGGCCCTTAAAGGGGGTGGATTGTAACATCCCACATCGTCCAGGGGAGTGATCCTTATATGTATATTCTCATCCCTACCTAGCACGAGACCTTTTGGGAGCTCATTGGCTTCGGATTCCATCGGAACTCTGAAGTTAAGTGAGTAGCGCGCGAGAGCACTCACATGATGGGTGACCCACTGGGAAGTTGCTTATGAGTTCCTAGAAACAAAACCGTTAGGGCGTGGTCGGGACCCAAAACGGACAATATCGTGCTACGGTGGTGGAGCGGGCCCGGGAAGTGATCCACCCCGGGTCGGGATGTGACATAAACGTCCTGCCAAAAATCTCAGTTTCATGTATGAGCTCCATGACCACTTAGCGGAGTTTTTAACGGAAGGACCAAAATATTGGATGGTGTACAACTTAGGGACCATTTCTATTGATTTTCAATCTCAGAGACCAAGGTGATGTGTTATGCAAATCTCAATGACCATTTTGGCTAAAAAGCCTTTTTAGTTAAAATAGTCTCTGAGATTGGTATAACTCCTCACTTTGATCATTGAAATTAGAAACTCAATAGATGTGGCCCCTGAATTTGTCTACCGTTAATCATTTTAGTCTTTAGGTGAAAAATATCAGTTAAATAAGGAACAAAATGACAAAAACACTCTCAATTTGATAAACAATGTGCCAAAATGATTTGACAAAAAATAAATATTTATTTATATTTTGATCCTTATTTAACTAAATTTTTTCGCGGAATAACTAAAATAATTAACGACAGACAAAACTAAAGAACCGCTTCTATCGATTATAGATTTTAGAAACTAAAATGAGAAATATCAATCTTAGAAACTATTCTGATTACGTTCTCATAAAAGATAAATAAACAAGTCGATGGAATCAAATCCTAAACTTATTTTAATCTTAACATGTGTTCCCTTGTCGCCCCTTGGGCTAACTTGAAGGGCTTTCCGACAACCAGAAAAGATATACAAACTTGTCAAGTATGTTGTCATTGTTTAGTCCGTCAGCCACTCTGTGGGGCTGTGGGAGTTTGCAATGCCTTTCCTTTTCCCCCAATTTAAATACCCTCCAAGTTCAATTAACAATTCCTTACCAATATATAAAAAATGTTATAACTTGTTAGAATATTATTTAGGTTGAACGTTTAACAACAAAAAGTTTAACATACAAATTCATGGAATTGGAGTGAAACTGAATCTAATCATAGAAGCTGCAGGTGTATGGCTTCAGAAGCACAATTATATTTATATATAGACATGCCTACCAGCAGCAGTTCTCCAACAGGCAGCAGCAACATAGTGCAGCACAACTGCAAAAAATAGTAAACAACAAGAGGGACGAGATCAATCATAAAAGAAAACCAATACTTCTATTTCAATCATTCAAAGTAATGCATCAAATTCTCAAGGGCAACAAGGCATTCGGTTGAAATACTCCAATGATCAACGCTACTCAATATTGTTTTAGAGAAAAAACTCGGTTTACTTTTGTGACGAGGCACCAAAGAAATTTCACAACTAAGAATTAATTGGGGTGATAGATTCGAGAAAACACTAATTTATGCAGTTGAAGCACAACAGATGTAATCAATTTGACCATGATTAGTAGAAAGTAAATTGGACGCCATAAAACCAATGGATGAAAAGACTTACAGGCCATTAAGGAGGGAAGAGCAGCCATCGTATTCGTGGTAGCGGCGAAGAGGAGGGGGGGCAGCCGAAAGTGGCGATTGGTAGCCTTCATAGAAGTAACCCTGATATCCATGTTCATGATGATGGGGCGGCGGAAAAGGTCCCGGAGCAGAAGGATAGGGATCTGGGAATCCCGGGCGTGGCGGTGGAGGTGGAAAGTCATTAGGCGGCGGAGGATACTCCTGTGGATACCCTGAAATTCCCTTGCCGCACCACCACCAAAGAATTTTAAAAAATTGAACCAATTAATAAGTTATTTCAATTAAACCAAACAAACCAGACAAATTAATCAATTAAATCAAACAAATAAATGGGGGGAAATTAATTTGGGATTAGCAGTGACTTGCCTGGTGGAGGATGATGCTGCTCATGTTGAACATGGACAACGTTGTAACTCATTGTCTTTGCTTAATCCAATCGTAGAAGATGACAAGATTAAACCAACAGCGCCAGTCACTACCACTACAGCATCTATCGGCAATGAGTCGGTTAAAAGAAAGATTGACACTTGGCCAAGGTATAGCTCTCCAACTGTCATCCTCCATGCATTACCCATTTTCGAAGGATCGCAACTTGGCAGCTGACCCAATGTACAGCGGAGACAAACCTGACAAAGTGCACTTTACCCCTAAATATCATGTCATCCACATCGAATTGGATTTCATCCGGATCCACAAAATGGATCTTCACATCTTAGTTATTCATTGTGCATCGTACGGTCATAAATCATTTGACTTTTTTTATTTAAAATTAAATACAAATAGTATATAAAGAAAACTGGTAGCACAATATACGATAAACTGTTAAGACGTGAAAATCCTTAGAATTCTCACACAGTGAGTCCGGATGATACTCTTCCAAGACATCCACGTCCATGTCTTTTGACTTGGATAATACCTGCCACATTCTTAAAAAAAAGATTTTTTGTGTGATTGAATCACATAATGGTACACCACGTGTCACTGTATAGATAGTGTCTTAGTGTTAAAAAATAAACAACTTAAAAATAAAACTCTCACCGCTTATATAATAACATGTGAAATATCATCCATGTTCCGAACACAACGAAACATTTTTTCTTAGGAAGACGTCCTTGCTCATTGCTCCTTCACATTGTTTTACCAATTTATATGTTCGAGTAAATTAACCGTAACAAATAACCATTATTTTATTGTTCTGAATTCATATAAAATAACAAGTCTTTAAAATTGAGGTTGAAGTGCTTCTGTCAGTTTTTTCGGCCTCTAAAATAGTGAACTGCCGTGACGAAGCTAGCAACTGGTCTGACACACCCCAACCCGGGATGTCCACTAGGACTCCGAATCGAGCTGTGTTGGCCGACACCTGGAATGTGACGAAGCCATAAAATGTAGTGATATGGAAATTGTGAATAAATTTAAACCTAAAGGTGCCTAGTTATAAGAGTGCACTGTGAGAGGGAATGAACCCATTTCACCCGCGACGTCAGAGCATAAGTAAAGTACAATAGTGTGGGTAAGGATCATACCCTCAAAGGTAGCCATCTATACTGAGATTCGCCAATAATCCTCGTCGATACGAACTTTCAGCAGCTAAAACCTGGAGGGGCGAAAAACAAGGGTGGGTGGGCTTGAAAATAAAGTTTTAATAAAAACCCTTTTAAAAATGTTATAATCCCTCGCTGTAAAACCTGTATAGTTTCCAGAAAATAATACTACATATATACGTAAAACAATGCACAAAGACAGTAAAAACCAAGTATGACATGTCATAACATTTCAACACTGAAATATGTAAGCCAGGTGTAGAATCAATATAAAATAGCAAACCAGTCAGAGTCACTTAATGTGACATGTACGACTGGAACTATAGCTCATCAACCTAGGCTAGCACATGAGTCGGAGTCACCTGATGTGACCTGTACGACAGGCTGGGTATAAATATGTACGCTCAAGTGCTACAATCACGTGAAGGCTGTGCAATAAATGGCGGGTCACCTACGAGTCGGAACCACCTATTGTGGTATGTACGATCCAATGGTTAGATCGTCGAATCATAAAATGGTCAAGTGACGTAATATTCCATACTAGGTTCAAACTATCGAACTATAACAAACGGTTATCAAATTGACATCATAACATCAAATTTAACTCAAATAGGCAACGTCGGCCCACTGGCCACGCGCCGCCGCACGTGGCGGTCGGCCACCTCGACTCGTTGGAAAATTCAACATCTCCAAAAATTCCCAAATTTTACATAAATGAAGATCTCGATGAGAGGAACAACTTTCATACCTACAACCAAGGCTAATTTGGCCGGAAAAAGCCCCAGTTTCATGAAAACCCGTCGGAAACCTTTTAAATGGTGGTTCTTGATTCGACTCCAAACAAGCTTTGACGCCCCAACCATTGCTTGGGCTTTGTTCATGGGTTCAAGGTGAGTGATTTGATGGTGGTGGTAGTCGATGTGGCTTTCACGATCAGCGGATCTCCGCTGTAGAACCCTCCCGAGCACACTGGTGCTATTATTCGTAAACTGAGGTAAAAAGGGTTTTTACCACAAATGGTCCTTGACATTGATCAAACACATCATTTTGGTCCCTGACATTGAAAATCAATAGAAATGATCCCTAACATTGTCCACCATCCATCATTTTGGTCATTCCGTTAAAAACTCCGTTAAGTGTCCTGGAGCTCTTGGCCGAAAGTTTGGGCAATTTTCAAAGCTTCGTAACTCAATCGTTTCTTAACCAAATTCGACCCATAATATATCAAAATGAAGATAGGAAAGTGTAGAATAAGATTATACCTATTTCGAAGCCTAGTGGTTGCCGGAGATGGCTGGAAAATAGCCTCAAAGTTGACTGGTCCAAGCGAAAACTGGAAAACTCGCTGGAAACTAGGTAAACTTTAAACGTTCATAACTTCTTCAATACTCAACGAAATCAAGTGATTCAAAAATGAAAATCATACTTTTCGATGAGAAAAAGAGAATGGCACCTTTTTTGATGGCTAACTCATTGTGGTTTGGCCGGAAAACGCCTCGAAAGTGGCTATCTTGGTCTCGAGTTAGCCACTTTTGAGCCGTTTTCCGGCCAAAACACGGTGAGTTAGCGGTCAAAAAGGTACCATTCTCTTTGTCTCGTCGAAAAGTATGATTTTCGTTTTTGAATCACTTGATTTTGTTAAGTATTGAAGAAGTTATGAATGTTTAAAGGTTACCCAGTTTCCGGAGAGTTTTCCAATTTTCGCTCAAACCAGTCAACTTTGAGGCTATTTTTCGGCCATCTCCGACAACTACTGGGATTTGAAATGGTATAATCTTATTCTACACTTTCCTATCTTCATTTTGATATATTATGGGTCGAATTTGGTTAAGAAACGATTGAGTTACGAAGCTTTGAAAATAACCCAAACTTTCGGCCAAGAGCTCCGGGACATTTAACGGAGTTTTTAACGGAATGACCAAAATGATGGATGGTGGACAATGTTAAGGACCATTTCTATTGATTTTCAATGTCAGGGACTAAAATGATGTGTTTAATCAATGTCAAAGACCATTTGTGATAAAAACCCGAGGTAAAAAACCCTCAAATTTTGGTGGAAAGTGGAGAAGAAGTGACGATTGGATAAATGGTGGTGGTGGATCGATTTAATTCGTTGAAAAACTCATGAAATTTCACCGAAAAATGGCGCCAGGAACCGGTTCAGGGAACCGGGTCGTGATGGCAAACGGGTCGGGGTCCGGTTTTGCTGCTTCCCTCTCTCTGTCCTTTCCCTCCTTTCTATGCTTTCTCATTGGTTCACTTTCTCTTTCTCTTCTCCCGATTCGTCCTCACCTCTCCCTCATTTCTCTTCTTTATTTTCCATCTCCACCGACCATCTATCCTTTCCTTCAATCTCAGCCACACACGTGGTTTTCCAGATTTGGCTCCAAAAATCTGGAGCATTCCAGAAAATATTTAAATGACTATTTTGTCCCTATTTTTTCTCGTCCATAACTTCTTCGTTATAACTCTAAATTGCGTTCCGTTTGCGCCCACGCGTTCCTAGCAATGAGTACTACGAGGACATGCCAAGAAATGGATCTTACGTGACTTGACAAGGCGGTCAAGAAAGTCAATGCGTTTGCCTCGAAGGGCATTTTTCGTAATTTCACATTTTAAAATTATAAAAATCATAATTTTTTAGGGACGGGTCGTTACATGGTCCCTTTTTTTTCAAAAAAAAAAAAATTTAGAAATGATCTTTGGATCGTATGAAAAAGAAAAATAGCTCAAATTAATGACAATTATGGAATGAAATGATATCAATTTAGTAAAAATTGGAGAAAGTATTATGTGTTCCCGTCCTAATTTTGTTAGGAATGTGATTGTTGAGATTCTCGTCTCTTTTAAATAGTGTCTTATTTCAGTTGTAATACCTAAAGGGTAAAGAATTTACATAATGGCAAAATGGGGTGAGATGAGACACATCTTATAATTCATAATTCACCAAATCTCTCTCTGTGTTGCTGTACCCTCTCTCCCTCTTTATAATTCTTTAGTTTTTTTTTTTGAACAAGTGATATTATCTACACTAAGAGGAGGGGGTGGACTTAGCCTCACAATGGACTAGCAATAATGTGGTTCAAACTCGCCTTTAGCGAGAATCGAATCTAAAACCTCTCACTTACAAATAAAGAGGAATACCAATAGACCATAGTACTAAGTGACTATAATTCTTCAGTTAAAAAGGCTACAACAAATATGACATTTTATAAAAATAGTAAAATTATTATACCACGGTGCTCAGGTACACTAAAAAATCTCTCACGTAATGAGATTAACTTTGAAATGATATATTAAATGATAACCATTCTAAAAATTTATGAACTTCTTAGTAAATATTACAATTTCACGAACTACTTTAACGAGTTAAAAGTTATACAATATATGTACAAAATTGATAGAATTCTAGTCTTAAGAAACCAACTGCAGAGAAAATTACAAAATCCAATGACAAAACCAGAATTATATACGTATACAAAAGGTGACGGCTCGTGTGCCAAGAAGCAGCTAGCAGTTCTCCAACAAGAAGCAGCAGCAAAGGGCAACTATACTGCAGATAGTAAACAACAAGAAGGACATGTCTCAGAGAGTCAGAAATTAGAATCTGATAAAAGAAAAACGATTTCCAGACCCAGAAAAAAAAAAAAAAGAGGTAGAAAAAAGAAACTAACTCCAAAACCAACTAATTTATTTCGATCAAAGATTCAAAGATCCCAAGCCCGTTTGGCCCAGCTTGGCTCAGCCACTTGTCTTGTATTTGAAAGTCTCAAATTTTGGCATCAACAGAAACTAATGGAATTGCCAAGGTAAATAGGGCATTCAGAATCCAATGATAAGATCGGAAAATATATAGTTTATATGTCGGATATTTACTATTAATATGTTATTAACAAGGGTCAAGTTGGGAATAATATCGGTAAGGAGTCTGAAAAATTTATCAAAGATTTGTGCTCAACTGGATCAATTTTGAACTACGGTCTAAAGTGGCGCAAGCGTAATTGAGGTTATTATTTAGATAAACAATTGAGGTTCAGGTCTTGAGCTAATTCTAAATTGGATCAGTCGGTTTATTCTACTTATATACCTCCCAGATTACAATTGTTGGGTTACCGTTCACATATGCATTAATTGACCTAATTAAGGTAAGATTTAACAAAAGCATTGTTAGGAAAGAATAATCTTATTGGATTCTCTTTCCACTTAGGTTTTGATTCTGTAATTATCTTTCCTGATTTTGTATTTATATTGTTTGTGTCACAAGGGAATACTACTTGTACTCCAAGTCAATGACTTCTATATAATGTGTCCTATTCATATCAATAACCTATCAAGTTGAAACTTTCTATATGATATTATAGCAGGTTGTCGAACGTGTGAAGCCCAATGGTCACACGTGCTCCACATCACCCAACTTGTGTTGTCCACGTGTTAGGCTTGAAAATTCGCTACACATGTGAATTTTCAAGCTTAACACGTGGACAACACAAGTCGGGTGATGTGGAGCACGTGCGGCCGTTTAGCTTCATATGTGGGACAACCTGCTCTGATAACATGAAGAAAGTTGAGATTCCACCATAAAACCAATTGGCAATATAGGGAGTAGCCCAACTACTTATAAGCACATGCAAGGTCCCTCCTCAGCTCCTCTCATCAATGTGAATTCATTCTCAACGCAACTTTCTATAAGCATGACCAGGATTAACATATATCTAATAATAATATAAGATAAATAAACTTGATGATGCGAAAGAGTTATATAATTGTGCAGTTGAAGCATGAAATATACAAATATTCAGTTTGATGAACAATAGGCTTTCATAGAAATCAGACATACCAGCCGCTAAGGAAGCCGCCCTTGTTTTTCTTTTTTGGGGTAACCGAAAGTGGTGGTACCACTGGAGGTGGAACGGTGGACGGTACTGGAGGATGATATTGTTCTGGCATCCCTGAAATTCCAAGGAATTAATTAATTATTCAATTAAACCAAACAAATACTACATGTCGCAAATTTAAAATTATAGGTGACTTACCTGGTGCGGAATGATGATGACGCTTCTTATGTTGGACATGTACAGGGGTGTGATCCGTATTGCTTGGTGCGGGATGATTATGACGCTTCTTATGTTGAACATGTACATGGAAGTACTCCGCACTGCATGGTGCGGGATGATGATGATGCTCCACAGGTCGAACACGTCCATGGCCACCGTGAGTGGAACTGTGTCCATGGCCGCCGTAACTCGAACTGTGTCCATGGTCGACACTCATGGTGTGTCTGTTGTGTTTGGCTCGTATAATTATGAGTTGGCAACAATTTTGATAGTGTAACTTTCTGAATGCTACAAGGAAATGGCAGCAGCCATTTGTGACTTTGTGTTTGGCTTTCGGTTGTGGCATGGAAGTCTTGTTTCAAGAGAAGACATGGTGACTGCCACAAGCAAAGTTGGAAGCAAGCAACTCTGGACTTTGTGTTTGCTTGCATGCAATTGTGCATGTTTTATTTTCTATGCATTAAATGGCAAATGGAGAAAAAGTTGTACTATATAGGCTAGGTATAGAAAAGGGTGTTGACTATGCCATGTGAACTTAAGATTTTCTTGGTCTTGGTTGTTGGCATAATTGTTGGTGCATGATTATAAACGAAGGAAATAGTTATGCATTGTGTGAGCATCCGGAGGAGAACACAAAGGAGAGAAAATAGAGAGTGAGAGTGAGAAACTCCTGGGATAGAGTGAGGCTCTTGGGAAAATTCTGTGAGTGTACAAGGGATTGGGGTTTGGGTTATGTCGATTTAACTCAAGTGTATCTTGTACTAGTTATTCTCATAGTGAAGAGCAATATCTCTCCGGGGACGTAGGCAGGATTTTGCCGAACCTCGTAATTCTCTCGGTGTCTTTATTTCTTGTATTTTAAACTGTTCAACTGTGGGTTTGTATTTTAGTGAGGTAATCTGAATTTGGTTTTGCACTAACCGGCCAAAGTCCATGGTCGAAACTCATGGTGTGTCCAAAGCTATGAGTCATTTTTCTGCTTTATTGATGGGAGCGTCTAAACACTAGGAATAAAAACACAATGAAACTCTTATGTTTCGATTTAGGGAGATACAAAGTATACGAGAATAACAATCTTATCATGTTAAGCTAGGGTATTTATAGGGATTAGTACAAAATTCAAGTTCTACTAGGATTCGGAAGTATACTAATAAATTTAGACGAACAAAAAAAATATGTGAATTAACAAATCCATATTGCACTTGGACTTGAAAATCTTCAAATTGTATTTGGTTTCGAAATTATACTAATTGATGTAACCAAACAAAAAAATTATAATATATACTTGGACTGGAAAATCTTCATATTGAGGCGCTGGCAATTGGTGAAGGCTTGAAGCTGGCGTTGTCTCTTGGTCAGTCCAAGGTGGCGCTGGAAAGTGATGCAGCTTTGGTGGTTGCTGCAGTTAAGAGAAGTGAGCATGATTCCCCTGCTCTAGGTGTTAATCGGGGACATAAATGTGTGGGCTGATCAATATTTAGGTGAAATTTGAGTATGTTTTGCGTCGTTGCAATGTGGTAGCCCATCGATTAGCTGGGTTTGCTTTAACAGTGAGTAATTATGTAGTATGGAGTGAGGAGTTTTCGCTCTCCTCAAATAGGTTTTTGAGTTCAACAAAATTTAATTACTATTATGATACTGTTCTATGGATTCAAACTCCACAGAGGTTTTCCAGCTTCTTTCTTCCAAAATTGTTGAGACTTTTGTGGTCAAGATGTGTATGAGATGGTCGCCCAGTGTTTTCATTCCGGTTATCTTCCTCCAGGTCTGGGAAATACTCTTATTACATTAATTCCTAAAGTTGATGGCCCGAAGCTTATTTCACAATTTCGCCCCATCAGTCTTTGCAATACTATTTATAAGATGGTGATTAAAATTCTGTTGGACCAGTTGAGGCCCATCTTAACCAAGATTATTAGTCCTTATCAAGTGAGTTTCTTACCAGGGACGCATATCACCGATAATATAGTTATTGCTCAAGTCCTTCACACTTTCTGGAAAATTGATCTAGCAAAAGCTTACGATAAGCTTTGATGGAGTTTTATTCGGAATACTCTTCAAGAAATTGGTGTGCAAGGTAATGTTTTGGAGTTAATTATGCATTGCATAACTGATGTGAATTTCCAAATTGTTTTAAATGGTGAGAAAACTAATAGCTTTTGCCCACAAAGAGGTGTTCGACAAGGTGATCCTCTTTCTCCTTATCTATTTGTTCTTTGCATTGAAAAATTATCTCATCTGATTAATGAAGCTGTTAATTCTGGAAAATGGAAAGCTGTTAAAGTTGCAAGACAAGGACCTGCCGTCTCTCACCTTATGTTTGCAGATGACATTATTTTATTTTGTGAAGCCTCCAAAGAGCAAGCTCAGACCGTTAAGGAGTGCCTTGATAAATTTTGCTTGGCTTTTGGGCAGCACATAAGCTATGAAAAATCGAGAATCTATTGCTCACCTAATATTAATCGTGGAATGGCTCTTGAACTGAATCGCATTTGTGGTTCTCCCCTGACTAATGATTTGGGAAAGTATTTAGGAGTTCCGCTCGTTCATTCTCGCATCACTAAAAACTTACAAAGGCCTGGTAGAAAAGGCTCAAGCTCAACTTTCTGCTTGAAAGGTGAATTCTCTTAACACTATGAAAGAAAATACCAGAAAAACTAAGAACAGGAAGAAGAAACTCAGAGAAATTTAGAGAGAAGCAATGAAGGCTTTCGTATTGATGGAAAATGAGAGAGTTACACAATGAGCTGCTTCACAGCCTTTTATACACCTTTTATACACCACTAATCTTCTAACAAACTTTCTTACACAGTAAGTTTTTCTTATAACCACTTCTAACTAATTCTTAACTGTTTTCTTGATGATATGGCATCTGATGTGGCATTTCCTCAGTCAACATTAGTCAACATCCCTCCTCAATCTCAACTAGGGTACCCTAGTTTGAGATTGAAACAATGACGACAGTGCAATCCCTTTGTAAGAACATCAACAGTCTGGTCATCCGTAGGTAGGTATTCAATCATCAAGTCACCTTTATGTACCCTCTCCCTAACAAAGTGGTAGTCAGTATCAAGATGTTTGATTCTTGAATGACACACTGGATTAGCACTGAGTGCTATGGCAGACATGTTATCACAATTTATCGTTGGTGGAACTGACAATGCAAAACCAAGTCCTTCAAAATCAATCGAATCCAGGCTATATCTGTTGTAGTGTGTGCCAATGCCTTGTACTCTGCTTCTGTCGAACTTCTCGAAACAGAAGTTTGCTTCTTTGAATGCCAAGAGATAGGATTACTACCAAGGTATACATAACCAGTTACTGATTGTCTTGTATTCAAATCAGCCGCCCAAACCAGTAAATGTTTGCCCTTGAAGCCTAAAAGGAAACATACTTTCATCATGGATCACATGTCGTGAAAGAATTAACTTGTTACTGCCTCTGTCATAGCACACAACTCCATTATATCCAACAGCAAATCCCAAGAACACACATAGCTTAGACCTTGGTTGAAGCTTGTTTTGATTATATGGCCTTAAGAATGGGTATACACCAGATCCAAAGATTTTCAAAGTATGTAAGACTGGATCTTTACGAAATAGCAAATGATAAGGTGACTTCATGCCTAAGTTCTTACACAGCATTCTGTTAATCAGGAAAGCAGCATGATTACAAGCAAAATTCCATAACTGTAATGGAACACTAGCATATGTCAATAATGTGATTCCTGTTTCCACTAAATGCCTGTGTTTCCTCTCGGCAAGTCCATTTTGCTGAGGGGTATAAGGACATGATACAGAATGTACAATGCCCTTTGATGCTAAGAAAGCTTTAAACTTATTACTCAAATACTCAGATCCACCATCAGTTTGTAAACACTTAATTTGAGCATGAAACTGAGTTGCAACAAAGGAATGGAAATTGATGAATACTTGAAACACATCTGATTTATTGATAACAGGGAAAATCCACAAAAATCTTGAAAACTCATCAATGAAGCTTACATAGTACCGAAAACCTTCTAGAGACTTAGTTGGAGCTAACCCCTATATATCAAAATGCACTTTCTCAAACAAAGAACTAGCTCTAGTTTCTTTTACAGAAAATGGTTGTTTACACATTTTTCCAGACAAACTTGAAGAACAAACCATAGGTGAAAGATCATCACTAACAGAATGTCTAAAATTCCTAAGCATAACAGAAAGTACTTCCTCATATGGGTGCCAAAGTCTCTTGTGCCAAACTGAAGTTCTCACAGCCTTCCTAAGTAATGCAACTGCCTTAGTTGAATCAGCAACAAGCCTTCTTGAAAACACTTTCACTGGAATCTCATACAGTTCTCCTCTACTCCTGCCTTGGTACAATATCATTCATGTCACCTTGTCTTGTATGAAAAACATAATTTCATCACAAATGAACCAGCAGCCATTATCTTTGCAAAGTTTCTTTATAGATAAAAGATTGACTGTAATTGTTAGAACATGTAGTATATTTCTCAAAGATAATGAATATTGTGGAGTGGAAAGAATTGCATAACCAATGTGTTTAACATTGAAACCTTCACTATTACCAATATTAATCTTCTCATCACCATTATATTGCACTGGTTGATTCAGGTTTCCAAGGTTTGGTGTCATGTGATGGGAAGCCCGAGTGTCCAGTGCCCAAGTATCAGCAACAGAAACACTTTGTGCATGTTGTCCAAATTTAGCTGCAGACATCTGTGATGGCGCTTAAGCTACATAGGTCGTTAAAGAATGAGGTGGAGGAGCACCTTGATAAGAATAGTTATTCATATGTTTGCATTCCAAGGCACTGTGACCCTTTTTCCCACAGATTTAACACATTATAACCTGATAGCCATTATCACTTTTATTTGGACAGTTTGGAGTCGTGTGACCCCTGCGAGAACAAATTTGGCATTCAACCACAGCATTAGCTTTGAAGTTTGTATTACCATTCCAAGAGTTTCGATTTCTAGTATTGGAGTAGCAATTATAGTAGTTGCCCTATCTCTGTCTATTGCCATTGTAATACGGCCTTGAATTATTGAATGATCCATACCCATTCCTATTGTTGAACTGAGAAGAATGAAAACCATTTCTATTCTGAAACCTGTTATTCCCGTGGTACCCTTGGTTATTGGCAGATCTTGATCCTGCACTTGAACTTTCTCGTTGTGTATACCCTGAACTTTGATTCACATCTTTGGATTGATCACCTTGAACATACATCGCAGCCATGCCACTTGCCAAAGTAGTAATTCTTGCTTCTATAGAAGATTCAGCACTAATCAACTGTGCTCTACAGTCTTTCAGAGGAATAAAAGTCTCTCTTGCTAGAACAATAGTCTTTACCATATCAAATTCAGGTGGTAACCCAGATAAAGCAGTTGTAACCAAATCATTATCAGTAACTTTCTCTCTTGCAGACAACAGTTGATCACGAATAGCTTTCAACTTGAGCAAATACTTATCAACAGAATCACTCTCCTTTTGAATTGTATGAAATTCAGTTTTGAGCTGATTGATTCTAGCCCTTGACACAGAAGCATATCTGTCTTGTAAATTTGTCCAAGCCTCATGCGATGTCTTACACCCTATGACATATTCCATAGCATCATCTGATAACGTTGCAATCAGCAAGCTTAACATCGCCATATCCTTTTGAACCCAAGATTTATAAGCCTATGTTATTTCTTTAGTCACTCTACTCTCAGTATCAATCACAAACTTTGGTGGACAAGGAGATTCACCAGTAAAGAACTCCAAGAAATCATACCCTCTTAAGACTGATTGAAACTGATAGTTCCACTTAACAAAATTATCATCTTGCAATTTCACAGTCAACATGCCAAGCAAATTTTCAATTCGTACTGATGTATCACCCATTCCTGATCACTTAATTCTTTTCACAACAGCCAACAATCTTTAACAATTGATTACAGACAATAACCACCAATCCTCAAGAACTTCACAATTCGTAAATCACAGTATATTAACAATCAATATCAATCAGTAATCTTTCACCTTCAGTCTTCAACCATTATCAACTTCTCAAAGTAACAAACTCATACATGTAACATTCAACTATCTTGGCATCGACTTTCTTGACTTTCACACTACAATTGCATATTTTTCAGCAATTTCTCAAATATTTGATTTCAATCCTTCTTACAATCATACATACACTTCGTCTACAATCATCAGCCATAATCATGTACAAAAAGGAACCCAGATACAAGCAACCAAGCAAAACACCCAAAATCACCATATTTCTTTACTGACGCAAAAACACAAACACTTAATGTGCATATATTCGAGAAAGAAATTACTGAACCTGTACGCAAATCAGCAACCCAAGAAGCGAAGAAATCCTATCAGTAAGCTTCCAAGAACATCACCAAGGATCACCAAACTCATCAGCGGAAGTAGCAGCACCAATGATCATCCGGGCTCTTGATACCATCTTAACAGTATGAAAGAAAATACCAGAAAAACTAAGAACATAAAGAAACTCAGAGAAATTTAGAGAGAAGCAATAAAGGCTTTCGTATTGATGGAAAATGAGAGAGTTACATAATGAGCTGCTTCACAGCCTTTCATACACCACTAATCTTCTAACAAACTTTCTTACACAGTAAGTTTTTCTTATAACCACTTCTAACTAATTCTCAACTGTTTTCTTGATGATATGTGCATATGATGTGTCATTTCCTCAGTCAACATTAGTCAACAAATTCATTATCTCTTACTGGTCGGGCCACTCTTGTCTAGTTTGTCACCTCCGCCATTCCAGTTTATGTTATGCAAACAGTGAAATTACCAGTTACCATTTGTGATCAACTTGACAGGTTAAATAAGAACTTCGTCTGGGGCTTCACTCAATCCAAAAATAAGGTTAACTTGGTTAAATGGAGCCAAGTTTGCCTTCAGAAGTCTCTTGGGGGGCTTGGTTTGAAAAACATAAGAGTTATGAATTCGGCTCTTCTTGCTAATAACTCTTGGAGATTGATGCAAGGGGATAATGGCCTTTGGGCAAAATTTTACAAGGAAAGTATATTAAAGGTGATATGGGTCAGTTACTCAATGATAAAACTGCTTTACACTCTTCTTGTACTTGGAAAGGTATTCTTGAAGGGACAAAACTTTTGCATGAGGGGCTACTATGGCGAAACAAAAATGGCAATACGGTAAAGTTTTGGATGGACAAATGGGCTAAATGTGGTATTTTGCTTCATCATGCTTTTTGCCCGCTTTCGATGATATGCTTAAGGCTACTGTAGCGGATTATTGTTACAATAATGGTTGGGATATTGGTAAATTATTACTTGTTTTACCAAAGGAGATTGTCGAACAAATTCTTAGCATTCTAGTTGGTTTTGATGCTTTGGCTGATAAGTGTATCTGGAGTGGAACAAGTGATGGTAATTTTTCTGTTAAATCTGCTTATATGTTGGTCATTAATTCAAGTGGTCTTCCTAATTGGCGATGGGAATTCATTTGGAAACTTCATATTCCTCCAAAAGTTCAGAGTTTCTTATGGATGCTATCTCTTAATAAGCTTCTCACTAATGGACAAAGGCTGAAAATGGGTATGATTGATAATTAACCCTGAGTATCAGAGATGTACTTGTGGCGTTGAATCAGTGGCTCATGTTTTCAAAGATTGTCCTAAGGCAAGAGAAGTTTGGCAAAGGTTGGGAATGTATAAACCACAGTCAGATCACATTGATTTTCATGATTTTCTTCATTTTAATCTCACAAATAAATCTCTCATATTAGGGGGTTTAGAGTGACGGTTAGTTTTTTCCATTGCTTGTTGGTTTATTTGGTATTTGGCGAAATAAATTTATTTTTGAGCAAGATTTTGCCATGACTAATGAGCCTACAATTGCTATTTGTACTCATCTTCATGAATGGTTGAAGGCAAATACTCACAAGATTGATAAACCTCATAGGATTGAATCTTTGCTCCATTGGGAAGTTCCTTCTTCAGGTTGGTTTAAGCTTAATGTTGATGGTTGCAAGAAGGGAAGTAATAATTATATTGGAGCAGGTGGTGTTTTGAGAGATTCTGATGGTAAATGAATTTATGGGTTTTGCGCTAATTTGGGCACATGTGAGATTCTCAATGCTGAGCTATGGGGTCTTTACTTGGGCTTACAATTGGCATGGAGATTACGGATTGATAAATTATTGGTGGAATCAGACTTTGCAGTCACAGTTCATTTGGTGTTGCAAGCTACTGGCAATAATCATCCTTTAAGTCCCCTTGTGTTGGCATGTCGAGATTTTCTTTCAAGATCTTGGCAATGTGAACTTCGGCATGTTTACAGAGAAAAGAATTTTGTGGTGGACAGTTTAGCGACCTATAATCTTGATTTAGATTTAGGTCATTTTTATTTTGATACTCCTCCTTGTTCAGTTAGTTTATTTGTGAGGATTGACTTAGGATGTCCTGGTCTAGATTTATTATTGAGTAGGTTTGTTTGGGCTCGCTTTTAGCGCCGTTTTTCAACAACAACAACAACAACAAAAAAAAAAAAAAAAAAAAAAAAAAACCTCCACAGTGCAGGTGATCAATAAGTATTTACTTAATCCTAGGTTTACTAGGACGGGTTAATATACACACCCAAACTCCAAACTCGAAACATATGAAGAGATGAGAGCAGGTTCGTGCTTGATGGATTTGAGGTTCCACCCCAAAATAAAATGTCAATAGCAGTGGTGACCCAACTTCTTAGATTGTTACTGCAAATGGCCATGAATATCTAACTTTGTTTAAGACCTATATACACATATATTTATAGAGTCTATATATACTTACCGTGATAATGCTTCCATTATTTAACTTTTAACAATCGAGTTTGCATGGCTACTCCACTAACGTTAGGTTTTGAAGGAATTGTTTACGATTCTCCTAGGCAACAGAAGCGACTGTCGTCATAAAAAATATATTAAGTTGAACGGAGGTGTTTTAAGATAAGATCCAGATTTGGATAGTTTTATTTAGCATAGCATATAGAATTTAAGTAGTGAAGTTGCTGACAATATTAGCAGAACCCGGGGGCTAGAAGAATTGCAAGAATTAAAGAGGGAGGAAACATATCGAATAAAGTAAGCACAAGGGGAGGACAATAGTGTCATGCGCCTTCCCCTTGTTTAATTATCTTCATGCACTCGTTATTATGCATGCTTGTAGAGCAATAGAGGTTTGCTTTTGATTAATAATACAACCAAATGCTGCATCTCAAGAGTCCCCAACAATAAAAATTATCCCCGGGTTCGAACATTGTCTTTTCCATCTTAGGTGGGTATAGAAAAGTAACCGAACACCAGTACTGCTGTTCTAAAGAGAATAGATCGATGTATCTAATGGCCTAAGGGCAGCAATAGTCCAATATCCAGCAGCAACAAATTGCAGCCAAACTGAAAAATGTAAACAAGATATCGCAGGGGTCAGTGAAGCAGTGGAACAAGAGCAAATTAAGGAAGTCAAAAAGTAATTTTAGCTGACCTACATACAGAATTAAGGAAAAGGATCTTTGCCGGATCCCTTTCCTAGGGATTCCGTGATCTCATCCTTTCATCGTATATCGTGCGGTCAGTTTTCATTAGGTACTATTCATATTTAATTTTAAATTTTAAATTTTGAAATGATTTCTAACCACACGATATACGATGAATGAGTGAGATCACGGGATCCTTAGAATCCCTAGTAAAAGATCCGACGAGGATCCTTTCCCCAGAATTAAGGCATTTAAAAGTAAAAGATTAGCGGAAGTGAACATAGTCACATTGCCTCCATGCACCAAAGTTCTAGTCCCCTTCCCCACAATTTAGATTAAGTTAAAGTACAATATTGCTTATATAAAAATAAATAAAAATAAAATATAGAATCTAATTGTCAATTGGTAATTGGTCTCATGGTGGAACCTCAACTTTCTTCATAGTATCAGAGCAGGTTGTCCCACGTGTAAAGCCCAACGGCCACACGTGCTCCACGTCACTCCAGTTGTGTTGTCCACGTGTTAGGCTTGAAAATTCGCCACATGTGAGGGGACGTGTTGAGAATGAGTCTCGCATTGATGGGATGAGGGATCTTGCATATGGGCTTATAAGAGATTGGGCTACTCCCCATATTGCTAATTGGTTTCAAGGAAAACTAATAAAAAGGGCTTGAAAACTTTGAGTTTTAATCAAAATGACAAAAATGTGTTGTAAGTGAATAGTACCAAAAGTGACTTTTTAGAATAAAAATGTTATTTTCATTAAAAATGAACTGTACCGGAAATGTTTCGTTAAAACTCCTTTGGTTTTATGGTGGAACCTCAACTTTCTTCAGTAAGCAATGGGAAAATGAAAACTTGTTAGCTACATTGTTCTAATCTTAGTTTCACATGGAAAAACAGTTGACCCTTTTCATTCTAGAATTCTAAATTTGGAGCCGATCGTTATCAAGAAAAAAGATTAATTTTGTCCTGAAAAGTTAGAAAATACAAAAGAACGGGAAAGGATCCTCGGATCTTTTCCTAAGGATCCTAGGGATCTCGTGATCTCACCCGTTCATTGTATATAGTGCGGTTAGAAATCATTTCAAAATTTAAAATTTAAAATTAATGAATAGTATCTAATGAAAACTGACCGCAAGATATACGATGAACGAGTGAGATCACGGAATCCCTAGGATCCCTAGGAAAGGGATCCGGCGAGGATCATTTTCCCAAAAGAACAAAGAGTAAACACACAGTTACTCAGTTCATGCCAAACATGATATGATCAAACTATTAAGGGGAGAAGCTGAAAGCCAGTGAGTCAGTAGGGAGAAGCAGAGTATGCGCATACCAGCCTCTAAGAACTGAACAGCAACCAGGGCCATCATTGTCTTGGGGTGAAGAAGGCGGCGGCCGGTTCGGGGTTGGTGCGGGAGGATGGGTTGGTGCGGTAGGATAAAAGTGACCCTGATAGCCAGGTGGTGGAGGGCCAGGAGGAGGACGAGGGGGAGGGTAGTCTGATGGTGGCGGAGGGCCACCGGGAACAGGATGGTACCTCATTGCTTTGCTTTAGCACTAGTACTTATCAAAGCCTAGTTCAAATAATGCTACTACTAGAAATTGACAGAGGCTTTTGTGTGCTGTTTCTTGCTCTAGAATCTAGGTAAATCATATATATAGTAAGGGTTACTCTCTGGATTACGTTACATGCCGAGCGCTAGGAGAAATGTGTGTTGTTCTAGCATTTTTCTTTTGCTAAACGTTTTCCACGTGCGAGAGACAACTTGTTTTTCTGAATTCCATGTTTTACACTCATTTCAGTATTGCAACTATAATGGTTATAATATCCATCTCTCGTTCCCATGAAATTCCTCGTAATAAATAAGCCGATGTTGTAGCTGGTTATAATATCGAAACTTTCAACTACCATTCCAGAAAGAAGGTAACTTTTCTATCTCACACTTATACTACTCTGACCTAACAGTCCGTCGTTTACCATTTAAAAAGAACAAAGAAACAAATCTATCTTTTTTACCAAAACCACAATGACTAATGATAAAAAGCGGCTGTTTTATCAAGATTTCAGAGTGGGCCGTCAATGGTCTACAAATAATCACATTGATATTGTCTTAATTTAATTATTTGCATAATTCAATAGATGTTAGGTTTTATCATAAAAGCTTTTAGTGTAATTAGGAGTAAAACGTTCAATATAAATTATAATTTATTCTGTCAAGTCTGGATTGCATTCTTCAACATATTTTTATTTTATTTTATTGTAGAAGTATTTAGAAATTTAGCGTGTTGGGCTTCAACATATATTTGTTTCTAAAGTTTTTGCATGTGGTCAAATATCCAAATGGATTCCACCCATGCTGAATTTGAAAATTCTCTCTCTCCTAAATTATTGTAATAATTTCGAATTATTCTCCCTCTCCATAATAATAATGATTTTTTTTTTAAATTGAAAATTTAGATATCGTACTTAAAAAGGCAAATAAATCTATGAAAAAGAATTAATAAAAAATACTAAATGTTGTGGCCTATATTTAACTGACAGGGGAGAGGGGGCCGGCGGCACAAAGAGAGAATATAGAGAGAGATGTGTTTGTAGGGTTGTGTAGAGGATGTTGTTATTCCCCCTACGCAGTGCCTTTATTTATAGTAATAAGAGAGAGAAGAAATCCTTCTCCTCCAAGGAATACAAGTCCTAATATGGAAGAATAACTATAATCAAATCTAATCTAGGATTTACACAATCACACTTAAATAAGAAGTTTATAACACTCTCCCTTGAGTGTGTAAATACTCAAGTAGATTCGGCATCATGTAGAGGTTGAAGGTTGAGAAAGTCGACTCGTCGACACTGATTCTGGGAACATGTTATTCTTAAATAAGGTAGGAACTTGCATAAGGAAATAAGTCTCAGAAAAAACCCTATGGCTATGGTAAAAACCCGAGTAGGGACAAAATCCATTGTCTAAGGAAAAATGCGTGAGAAATGCAAAGTCAAATGAAACGTTTACGGGACGTCATCAGGGATATGATCAACCCAAGGTGGGTGCCTCGTCAAAACCTTGTTAGGTAGCAAAAAGCCAGTGGAAAAAATGCTCTTAATCGTAGGGAAAAATAGTACATTAAGATCAAGCAAGTATACTTCAGGATACTCTCCCTGAGTTTGACACAATTCCAAAGCGAACTAGCAATGTTACAACTAAGAAAGTTTACGCATACCAATTTCTTGAACAAGCTTCTGAAACGTCGCATTTGGTAGTGATTTGGTGAAGAGGTCGGCCAGATTGTCTTGTGAACGGATTTGCGTGACTTCAATTTTCTGATGCTCTTGTTGTTGATGTGAGAAGAATAACTTCGATGCAATATGCTTGGTGTTGTCTCCTTTGATGTAACCCTTCTTGAGCTGTTCGATGCATGCTGCGTTGTCTTCATAGATCGTCGTCGGGACATCAACAACGGGGTAAAGATCACAGGAGCTTCAAATATGGCCCATAACTTCTCTCAACCAAAAGCATTCCTGAGTTGCTTCGTGTAAGGCGAGAATTTCAGCATGGTTAAACGAAGTGGCAACTAAGGTCGATTTAGTTGACTTCTAAGAGATTGCGGTGCCTCCAACGGTAAAGACATAACCCGTTTGAGAAAGCACCTTCTGCAGATCAGATAAGTATCATGCGTCAGCATAACCAACAAGGCGAGAATAGACTCGAGATAAGGGGGTGCGGCATCACTTCAGGATCCGTAGAGATAGAACAAGCCCAGATCCGTAGTACCCTTAAGGTAACGGAAGATGTCTTTAACTCCAATCTAGTGTTTGCATGTTGGTGCATTATTGTATCTTGCCAAAAGATTAACAGCAAATGAGATGTCGGGTCTAGTGTATTGAGATAAGTACAATAAAGCGCCTATCACATTTATATAAGGAACATCATGCTCCAAAATCTCTTCATCATCCTTATTCGGAGGGAAGGGATCTCGTTTTGCATCTAGCGATCGAACGACCATATGAGTACTCAAAGGCTTCGCTTTATCCTCGTTACAGCGGCGCAACACCTTATGGGTTCAGTTCGATTGATGTACTAAGATTCCATCTGAACGGTGCTCTATCTCAAGACCGAGACAATATCGAGTTTTTCTTAGATCTTTCATCTCAAATTCCAACTTCAGGTGCACAGCAGTTCTCGCGAGCTCTTTAGGAGTTCCGATAAGATTCATGTCGTCAACATATACTGCAACAATCGCAAAACCAGAATGTGACTTCTTAATGAACACACAAGGGTATAGTTCGTTGTTCACATATCTCTGACTAGTCAAATACTCACTCAGACGATTATACCACATTCTTCCGGATTTCTTCAAACCGTAGAGTGAACGCCTCAGTCAAATTGAGAGCGTGTTCCGGGGTTTGGAAATATTTGATCCAGTCAATGTAAGTCATTCGATAACTTTCATATAAATTTCCGTATCAAAATCCCCAAAGAGATACGCAGTTACTACATCTATCAGCTGCATACTCAGTTTTTCAGAAAATACCAAACTGATAAGGTAGCGAAAAGTAATCACATCCATAACGGGTGAATAAGTTTCATCATAGTCAATCCTGGGGCGTTGTGAAAAGCCTTGCGCAACAAGACGAGCTTTGCAACGCATAATTTCGTTCTTCTCATTACGCTTCTGAACGAAAACCCACTTGTAGCCAACAGGTTTCACATGTGGAGGAGTAGGAGTTACAGGTGCAAACAACTTACGTTTCACAAGTGACTCGAGTTCGACTTAGATTGCTTATTTCTAGTTTGACCAATCAGTTCTACATCGACATTCATCAACGGAACGGAGTTCAATGTCATCGCTCAACATGATCTCAGTAGCTACTACATATGTTAATGCATCGTCGACGATCATCTCATTTCTACACCAAACATCATCCAAGCTAGAATAATGGATCGAAATCTCACGATTCTCAGGAGGTAGATTTGTCTCTTCAAGGACGCTTCCGTAATCTAGAATTTTCTCATGAGTTGGATATAATGAGTAGGCGACAGTCGGATTCACGGTAAGCTCTTCAGGTGCCTATGTCGTGGGTTTCTTCTTTCGGGGGTGTGAATCATTTAAACCAAGTGGTCTGCCACGCTTTTGTGTAGGGGCAGATGATTGGCTAGCCGCTAATGTACGTGGATCGGCCAAAGTGGTGTCCCTGGCCTCCAGGAAGGAAGTTCGTCATACATTTGGTACATCCATCTTTGCAGGCACATTCGTAGCTGGAATATGTGATCTTGTCACTCGCGCTAAATCGGTGAAAGCATCTGGCATGCTCTGAGCTATGCTCTGAAGATCTAATATGCGTTGCACTTCAGTCTCAGACTTAGCAAAACGGAGATTTAAATGACACAAAGTGGGATTCGTCCACTATAATTCGCGTCATTCTTCAGGAACGTTGACGTTCTTATTTCCCCCTAACGACGGGAAGACTGTCTCATAGAAGTGACAATCCACCACTACTACAATATTAGCTTTAGGTGGCGGATATTAGAAAAATCTTGTCGGATAAATTATATCCGACACATTATTTAATTAGTGGTGGATATTAGAAAAATTATGTCGGTTATATCCGACATAAATTCCTGGCTGATATTTAGTAGCGGATATTAAAAAAATCCTGTCGGTTATAACCGACAGTAATTTTTGAATCTTTTTTAAAAAAATATTTTGATAGATTCTAGCGGTTTTTAAGTTAATGGTGGTGGTTATAACCGACAAAAATTGACTATTTTATTATTTTACTTTTTGGCGGTTATTATTTTAGTATTCTGGCGGTTATAACCGACAGAAATGAAAATTTTATTATTTTAAAATGTTATATTGATTATAAATAAATAAACACATATTTAAATTTTTTTTTTTCACTCATGACCATAAAGTCTAATGAACCCAATTCCCACGAGCCATAAATTTTCTGAGAGAATAATAACAACAGACTATAATCTGAAGCTCTATCATTTTTGTAATAAGGTTTATGCTCCCTCACAGGGAAGCAACAAGATACAAAGAAATTCAAACAATTTTTTTCAATGCGTCACAAAGCACATTGTCTGGCACATAAACACACATGAACATTTGGTGTACTCTATCATGTCTGATTTTATTATATTGATTATAAATAAATAAATAAACACATGTTTTAAATATTTTTTTTTTCATTCATGGCCGGGTCGAATATAACCGACACGAACAAAGCAAAATTTTGGATGGCCGCCAGAATAATCTCTGAATGTTTTTTTTTTTGCGATTTTTTACACATGCTATCTCGGAGTATATACAAACATATTTGACGGTTGGATGGTTGAAACTGGTTCGGTAGAATGCATATCCTACCAAATTGATAGATGTGACAAACACTTAAGAGTTAATGTTATACTTCCATTAAGTATAAAATAAGATTTATCCACTAGTGTAAATATTTTAAATTGAAGATCGAATTCATTCATTGCATTCTTATAGGATCGAGGAGTGTAGTTGCAAGAAATCATCAAAATCGGAGCTAAAATAACCGTTAAATTGTGATTTTTCGTTTATAACCATCGAAAACTTTTGTTCCGTTACCTAATCTCTGAATGTTTATTTTTTGTGATTTTTTACGTATGCGATCTTGGAGTGTGTACAAACAAGTTTGACGGTTGGATCGTTGAAAAACGTTTCGTAGAATGTGTATCGCATCAAAACGGTAGGTTAAACCAACACTTAGAGTTAATGTTACACTTCCCCATTAAGTATAAAATAAGATTTTGTGGTATCCACTAGTGTAAATATTTTAAATTGAAGATCGAATTCATTCAATGCATTCTTATAGGATCAACGAGTGTAGCTGTAAAAAAAATCATCAAAATCGAAGCTAAAATAACCGTTAAATTGTGATTTTTCGTTTACAACCGTCGAAAACTTTTGTTTTGTTACCTAATCTCTGAATGTTTGTTTTTTGTGATTTTTTACGTATGTGATCTCAGAGTGTGTATGTCACAATCCGTCCCGGAATTATTTTATCGAGGACGTGAAATGACGGGATTGCCCTAAAGGTTGCTAAGGTGTGTGACATTTATATTTGGTTTTTATGTCATATCCCTAAGTTTTTGGAAAAATATTTGGAACCTAATTAATTTTTTTTTGTGTGGTTGGGGTAGTAGAGGACCACACACATACCTAACCTACCCTCACTCTCTCTCTCTCGTGGACACTCTCTCTCCCCCCTCTCGGATTATCCTCCCCATGCACAGTTCATGTACGGACGAGGTGTGAAATCGACCATTTCTTCGCAGATCGACGTCCAAAAGGTAAGGTTCTTGATCCTTGCAACCTTCTGAACATTTTGGTACCAATTTTGGAACTTGTAACCCTTGAATTAGCCGTGAAACCCTAACCCCGAAAATATGCACTGTTCATGCACACATAAAACCTTGCATTTCAGGGAATTTCAAGCTCGCAGTGAGCTTAAGGAGGTCCTCATGAGCCTCGGAGTACTTCGTTGGTAGAGTTTGGACGTCAGAGGACCAAGATCAAAGGTTTTTAAAGTTTATCGAGCTATCGAGCTTTCTCAGGTAAAATCTAATGGTTTTCAAGCCTTGAAACTTGTTTAGATGTGTTCTACATGCTTAGAGCTTCATTTTGGTACCAATTTCATGAAAAATGGATGACAAATGAGTGAGAAACCATAGTTGGAAAAATTACCCAAAAACCGGCGAAGTCACCGGCGGCCGGCGAGTCGCCGGAGAAGAAGACGGAATATTTCGTCAGTTTGGACGGAATATTCCTAACGCCATTAGTTAAGTTTAACGGCTATTGTTAGAAGTTAACGGAATATTCCTGACGCCGTTTGGTTTTCCGTCCGCATGCCTGGCACATGACCGCGCGTAGGGGAGCGTAGGGCCGTGCCATTGCTGGCGCGTGGGGGCGCGTGACTGGTCCAAAAATTATTTTAAAAATATGGGGATGTTTGTGAGGTTGTGTAGATCACGTTGGTATATTCAAACACCTCAATTGAGCATCGTATGAGGAGTTATTTTGGATTGTTGGTTATGTGCTCTAAATAACGTTATTATAGTTATTTCGCATATAGGTGAGACTTATCCCAAGGATGAGCGCAATCAAAGGCATCACGGGGGTTACGACCCTTCGACATACCAGTGAGTGGGCAATTGCTTTCTTTATATACCTATATACTTACTGATTTTCCCAGAAATCGAATTTAATTGAAAGTATGTTTTAAAATGCCATGCATAGAATTGATATGAAATATATTGGTATATGATGCATATGTATGAAATGGTGCGGTGGACGTACAGGTAAGTATTAGGTGAGTTATATTGTGTTGATGATGCGATTTGTGTTGAGAGCTCATAACCTGCACCACCAGTGTTAGTGCTTATGTTGAGATTCACCTCCCGCACCGCACGCTCCCTTGGATCCAAGTAGGTGTAAGTCCTGTCGTACAGACCACTTCTGTGGTTCTGACTCGTAGGTGACCTGCGATACGTCACACAGCTGTTTGATGAGAATTGCACTAGAGCGTACCAAGTTCTGTCGTACAGACCACTTCTAAGGTTTCGACTCGTGTGCAGGCATAGGTATTGAGCTATATGATTAGCCGTACATGACCATTGTAGGGTCTCCGGCTGATTTATTATTCTACCTAATATATTTGCGTAGCTTCATTATGTTTTGATGCATATGGCATGGCATACTTTCATATGATTGATTTTGAACTATGATTTGAGAATATGTTAAGATATATATGTTATATGCTATTTTCTGGGAAAGTATACAGGTTTTACAGTGAGGGGTTATATATGTTGATAAAGGAAATGTTTTGAAAGTTTTGTTTTACTGACCCACTCAACTTTGTTTTACGCCCCTCCAGGTTATAGTTAGGAGTGTTTGGTGGCTCACGAGGATTCCCACGGATGTTCTGACAGACTTCACACATGTAGGACTCACCCTCGGGTGTTGTAATTTAGTAATTGTCCTACTTGATTGCATTTAGAATCTTATGCTCTGATTGTGTGTATTGCACACTTAAATTCTCGCTAGCATGTCATTTGGATGGTACTGCTAGTATTCGGCTTTTAGTCATTCATAATTCTCTTATCTTATTGCTTCCGCATTGCGTTATGGTTACGTCACGTTAGTGATGGCCAGCACGCCCTGATTTCCAGGTCGGGGTGTGTCAGTTTGGTATCAGAGCTTAGGTTTGCAGTCCTGTATAAATTGTGAATTTTCTGATTATCTTTGGTGTCTTCTGTCAAAACTATGCCGCCTTGTAGGGATCCACGTTCTTCTTCTGAGCCCAGTTTCCCCAATGTAGCTCAATTAGGGGAAGCCATAGCCCATGCCTTTCAGACTTCATTTCGTCCTTCTCAGAGAACACCCCTGGAAACCGTTTATAATCTGAAGTTGGACCATTTCATTGGTAATAAGGGTCATGAAGGGGCAGAAAAGTGGTTAGACCGTATAGAGAAGGCCTACCAGGTGATGGAGAGTCAGGGGAATCTTCCTACTAGTAGATGGGTCGAGACTACTACATGGTTTCTAGGAAGAGAACCTGCAAGTTGGTGGGAAAATGAGACTAAATTTATGACACCTGAAGCAGCAACTGATTGGGAAACATTTAAAGAGACATTTAAGAGAAGATTCATTCCTCCAGATTATATTGATCGTAAGAAGCAAGAGTTCACTCAGCTGAAGCAAAAGAAAATGTCAGCGAATGAGTACTATAGGAAGTTTACAGACTTATCTCGCTATGATCCAGAAGTGGCTGTTAATCAGGTGGAAATGCTTCGTCGCTTTAAGTTGGGAACAAAGAAGAAATGGCGAACACTTGCCAGTGCTATTCCTTGCACCACTTATCATGAGTTTTCTAAGATTTTGGTTCGGATTAAAGACTCCGAAAACTTGCCTAGTGAAAGTGAAGAAGATGAAGATAAGAATGGTGATAAACAGAAAAGAGATGATAGGGGTAAAGGTACTTTGACTTCGGGACCCCGTAAGACCCAGAATTTCAAGAAAAGTGGAGCGAGCTCGAGTTCTTCTAGTGGAGGATTTAATGCTACAGGCCCGATGAGAGGTGGAAGATTTATTGGTGGACCTAGGTTTCAGAGGCAGAGAGATTTTGGTGGTGCTGGTGGTTCAGGCCCTCCATTATGCTGCCGTTGTAATTCTAGACATTATGGGGAGTGCAAGAGAAGTAACGGTGCTTGCTACACATGTGGACAGACAGGACATAGAGCTACACAGTGTCCCCAGAGTCAGCAGAGGCCTCAGCAGTCTGTTATGCCTCCTCCAGAGCCGATTCAGCAGAATCCCAGAGCAGACAGTTATGGTCAGATGAGTTAGGGTGGTGCTGCTTACCACTACCAGGGTGATGCTACTCCTTATGCTTCAGGATAGTATCAGTATTCCTAGGATCCTTATTTTCAGAGTGGGTATTCCCAAAATCCTGGAGGTTATACTTCTTATCCTTCTATGCCAGCTAGCGGATCTGAGTGGTATCAGGGAGGTCAGTCCTAGAAGGGAGAGGTTGCTGCTAGCAGTGCAGGACTATCTAAGCAGTTTAGCCAGACTGGACAGGGACGTAGTTCTCAGGGGCGAGGTAATCAAAGTAATAGAGGTCGTGGAGGACGACAGCAAACCCAGGGACGTGTTAACAACATCTCACTGCAAGATGCTCAAAACCATCCGGACTTGATTATGGGTACGTTAAACATCCTTGGTCACTTTGCTAGAGTTTTGATTGATTGTGGTGCTACGCACTCTGTGATTTCTCATACTTTTGCTCAAATGACACAACATCATCCTACACCTCTAGGATTTGATTTAGAGTTTGCTATGCCTAGAGGGGACAGATGTCATGTTGATAGTGTTTATCCAGAGTGTCCAGTGATGATAGATGATGTAGCTATGCCAGCTAATCTTATCCCGTTAGATATTGTGGATTTTGATGTGATTTTAAGGGCAGATTGGTTGCATTATAATCGTGCCCATATAGATTGTTACGGGAAATCAGTCACTTTTCATCGTCCTGGACTACCTGAGGTTATGTTTGTGGGTGAGAGAAGTAGGGTGAGGCATGGTGTTATTTCTGCCATGAAGGCAAAGAAGTTGTTATCGAAAGGTTGTCAGGGATACTTAGCACATGTGGTGTTAAATGATGTTACTCATAGTAGCGTGGAGGAAGTTGGAGCAGTCAGGCATTATCCTGATGTATTTCCTGACGATTTACCTGGATTGCCGCCAGACAGAGATGTGGAGTTTTCTATTGATTTGCTTCTAGGTACGAACCCTATATCTTTGACTCCATATAGAATGGCTCCGACTGAATTGAGAGAGTTGAAAATTCAGTTGCAGGAATTAATTGATAAAGGTTTTATTCAACCTAGTACTTCACCTTGGAGAGCCCCAGTATTGTTTGTGAGAAAGAAAGATGGAACTCTGAGATTATGTATTGATTACAAGCAGCTGAATCGGGTAACGATTAAAAACCGTTATCCATTGCCTCGTATTGATGATTTATTTGATCAGCTTAAGGGTGCATGTGTATTTTCTAAGATCGATTTGAGATCGGGCTACTATCAGTTGAAGATTAAAGATGAGGATCTCCCTAAAATAGCTTTTAGGACCCGTTATGGACATTATGAGTTTTTGGTGATGCCATTTGGATTGACTAATGCACCAGCAGCTTTTATGAGGTTGATGAATGAAGTATTCCAACAATATCTTGATAGGTTTGTCATTGTTTTCATTGATGATATTCTGGTATATTCTAAATCGAAAACAGAGCATATTCGACATCTTCATTTGGTGTTAAAGAAATTGAGGGAGCATCGTTTGTATGCCAAGTTTAGTAAATACCAGTTTTGGTTGAATCAAGTAGCGTTTTTGGGGCATGTTGTATCGGCACAAGGAATTCAAGTAGATCCTCAAAAGATTACAGCAGTGGAGAATTTGGAGCAACCACGAACCGTCACTGAGGTACGGAGTTTCCTTGGTCTAGCAGGGTACTATCGACGATTTGTCCAATATTTCTCTATGATTGCTTTACCACTAACAAGGTTAACCAGAAAGGACGTTAAGTTCGAGTAGGATGATAATTGTGAGCAGAGTTTTCAGCGGTTGAAGTATTGTCTCACTCATGCACCTGTATTGGTACTTCCTGATGATAGTGGCAATTTTGAGATTTACAGTGATGCTTCATTGAATGGTTTGGGATGTGTTTTGATGCAGCATAATAGAGTGATTGCTTATGCTTCTCGGCAGTTGAAGATTCATGAAAGGAATTATTCTACTCACGACCTTGAGTTGGCAGCTATTGTCTTTGCTTTGAAGATTTGGAGGCATTATCTCTATGGCGAGAAATGTAAGATCTTCACAGATCATAAGAGTCTTCAGTACCTTTTTACTCAGCATGATCTTAACCTTCGTCAGCGAAAATGGTTGGAATTACTAAGTGATTATGACTGCACGATTAAGTATCATCCTGGTCGTGCAAATGTTGTAGCTGATGCACTGAGTAAGAAACCTCAAGGCCGACTTAATGCTTTGTATGCTTGTCGTGTTCCTCTTCTTGCGGATTTAAGGTCTACTGGAGTAAAGTTGGAAATGGAAGATCGAATGGAAGCATTTCTTGCCAGTTTCCAAGTCAGGCCAATGTTGGTTGATCGTGTACGTGAAGCTCAGGTGAATGATGAGGAATCTTAGGATATAATTGAGGCTGTTGAGAGAGGTAAGAAGAAAGATTTCAAAATCAGGGAATCAGACAGTATGCTTATGCAAGAGAATATGATGTATGTGCCAGATAAGGAGGAATTAAAGAAAGAAATTTTGGATGAAGCACATTGTTCGGCTTATGCCATGCATCCAGGAGGAACTAAGATGTATCATACCATTCGACCATTTTATTATTGGCCGGGTATGAAAAGTGAGATTGCAGAATATGTAAGTAAGTGTATTGTCTGTCAACAGGTTAAAGCAGAAAGGAAAAAGCCATTTGGGTTGATGCAGCCGCTTCCCGTTCCTCAGTGGAAGTGGGAAAATATCACTATGGATTTTGTGTATAAGCTTCCACGTACGCAGAATGGTTTTGATGGTGTTTGGGTGGTCATAAATCGACTGACCAAGTCAGCGCACTTCATTCCAGTGAGGGAGAAGTATCCTCTAAACAAGTTGGCTAAATTGTTCATTAGGATGATTGTGAAGTATCATGGAGTTCCAGTGAGTATTATTTCTGATCGAGACCTAAGATTTACTTCTAAGTTTTGGGTAGCTTTTCAAGAAGCTCTTGGTACGAGATTGCTTTACAGCACTGCTTATCATCCTCAAACAGATGGTCAATCTGAGAGGACCATTCAGACGTTGGAAGATATGCTAAGATCTTCAGTGTTGCAGTTTGGTGATTCTTGGCATGATCGCGTGGATTTGATGGAATTTGCCTATAATAATAGTTTTCATTCAAGTATTGGTATGTCACATTTTGAGGCACTTTATGGTAGAGCTTGTCGTACACCTTTGTGTTGGTCAAAGGTAGGTGAACGAGCTTTGGTGGGCCCTGAGATAGTGGAGGAGACTACTCAGAATGTTCAGGTGATTAAGTCTAACCTGAAAGCGGCCCAAGATCGACAAAAGAGTTTGGCAGATAGACATGCTACTGATCGGGTTTATAATGTATGTGATTTGGTATTTTTGAAATTATCACCTTGGAGAGGTGTAATACGATTTGGGAAGAAAGGCAAGTTAAGTCCTAGGTACATAGGACCTTATGTGATCACTGAAAAGATTGGTGAAGTTGCCTACAGATTAGAGTTGCCTCCAGAGTTATCCAAGATGCATAATGTGTTTCATGTCTCGATGCTTCGACATTATGTTTCAGATCCTTCACATGTGATTCCTCCTCAACCTTTGAAGATTAATCCGGATTTGACATATGATGAGGAACCAGTGACTATCTTGGATTGGAAAGACAAAGTTTTAAGGAATAAGACAGTGAGCTTGGTGAAAGTATTGTGGAGGAACTACTCGATGGAAGAAGCTACTTGGGAGACTGAAGATCGAATGAGAGAGATGTATCCGAGATTGTTCTATGAGTATTAGTGGTTTGATTGGTTGTGTGAATTTCGAGGACGAAATTCTATACGAAGGATAGATTGTCACAGCCCGTCCTGGAATTATTTTATCGAGGACGTGAAATGACGGGATTGCCCTAAAGGTTGCTAAAGTGTGTGACATTTATATTTGGTTTTTATGTCATATCCCTAAGTTTTTGGAAAATTATTTGGAACCTAATTAATTTTATTTTGTGTGGTTGGGGTAGTAGAGGACCACACACATACCTAACCTACCCTCACTCTCTCTCTCCCGTGGACACTCTCTCTCTCCCCTCTCGGATTATCCTCCCCGTGCACTGTTCATGTACGGACGAGGTGTGAAATCGACCATTTCTTCGCAGATCGACGTCCAAAAGGTAAGGTTCTTGATCCTTGCAACCTTCTGAACATTTTGGTACCAATTTTGGAACTTGTAACCCTCGAATTAGCCGTGAAACCCTAACCCCGAAAATATGCACTGTTCATGCACACGTAAAACCTTGCATTTCAGGGAATTTCAAGCTTACAGTGAGCTTAAGGAGGTCCTCACGAACCTCGGGGTACTTCGTTGGTAGAGTTTGGACGTTGGAGGACCAAGATCGAAGGTTTTTAAAGTTTGCCGAGCTATCAAGCTTTCTCAGGTAAAATCTAGTACTTTTCAAGCCTTGAAACTTGTTTAGATGTGTTCTGCATGCTTAGAGCTTCATTTTGGTACCAATTTCATGAAAAATGGATGAAAATTGAGTGAGAAACCATAGTTGGAAAAATTACCTAGAAACTGGCGAAGTCGCCGGAAAAGAAGACAGAATATTCCGTCAGTTTGGACGGAATATTCCTGACGCCGTTAGTTAAGTTTAACGGCTGCCGTTAGAAGTTAACGGAATATTCCTGACGCCGTTTGGTTTTCTGTCCGCGTGCCTGGCACGTGACCGCGCGTGGGGGAGCGTAGGTCCGTGCCATTCCTGGCGCGTGGGGGTCCGTGACTGGTCCAAAAATTATTTTAAAAATATGGGGATGTTTGTGAGGTTGTGTAGATCACGTTAATATATTCAAACACCCCAATTGAGCATCGTATGAGGAGTTATTTTGGATTGTTGGTTATGTGCTCTAAATAACGTTATTATAGTTGTTTCGCATATAGGTGAGACTTATCCCGAGGACAAGCGCAATCAAAGGCGTCACGGGGGTTACGACCCTTCGACATACCAGTGAGTGGGCAGTTGCTTTCTTTATATACCTATATACTTACTGATTTTCCCAAAAATCGAATTTAATTGAAAGTATGTTTTAAAATGCCATGCGTAGAATTGATATGAAATATATGATTTGGTATACGATGCATATGTATGAAATGGTGCGGTGGACGTACAGGTAAGTATCAGGTGAGTTATATTGTGTTGATGATGTGATTTGTGTTGAGAGCTCATAACCTGCACCACCAGTGTTAGTGCTTATGTTGAGATTCACCTCCCGTACCGCACGCTCCCTTGGATCCAAGTAGGTGTAAGTCCTGTTGTACAGACCACTTATGTGGTTCCGACTCGTAGCTGACCTGCGATACGTCGCATAGCTGTTTGATGAGAATTGCACTAGAGCGTATTATTACACCAAGTCCTGTCGTACAGACCACTTCTGTGGTTCCGACTCGTGTGCAGGCATAGGTATTGAGCTATATGATTAGCCATACAGGACCACTGCAGGGTCTCCGGCTGATTTATTATTCTACCTAATATATTTGCGTAGCTTCATTATGTTTTGATGCATATGGCATGGCATACTTTCATATGATTGATTTTGAACTATGATTTGAGAATATGTTGAGATACATATGTTATATGCTATTTTCTGGGAAAGTATACAGGTTTTATAGTGAGGGGTTATATATGTTGATAAAGGAAATGTTTTGAAAGTTTTGTTTTACTGACCCACTCAACTTTGTTTTACGCCCCTCCAGGTTATAGTTAGGAGTGCTTGGTGGCTCACGAGGATTCCCACGGCTGTTTTGACAGACTTCACACATGTAGGACTCACCCTCGGGTGTTGTAATTTAGTAATTGTCCTACTTGACTGCATTTAGAATCTTATGCTCTGATTGTGTGTATTGCACACTTAAATTCTCGCTAACATGTCATTTGGATGGTACTGCTAGTATTCGGCTTTTAGTCATTCATAATTCTCTTATCTTATTGCTTCCTCATTGCGTTATGGTTACGTCACGTTAGTGATGGCCAACACGCCCTGATTTCCAGGTCGGGGTGTGTCAGTGTACAAACAAGTTTGACGGTTAGATCATAGAAAAAAGTTTCGTAGAATGTGTATCGCGTCAAAACGGTAGAATAAATAAACACTTAAAAGTTAATGTTATACTTCCATTAAGTATAAAATAAAATTTTGTGGTATCCACTAGTGTAAATATTTTAAATTGAAGATCAAATTTATTCATTGCATTCTTATAGGGTCGAGGAGTGTAGTTGTAAAAAATCATTAAAATCGGAGCTAAAATAACCGTTAAATTGTGATTTTTCGTTTATAACTGTCGAAAACTTTTGTTCCGTTACCTAATCTCTGAATGTTTTTTTTTTACTAATGCAATCTCGGAGTGTGTACAAATAAGTTTGACGGTTGGATCATTGAAAAAAGTTTCGTAGAATGCATATCGCGTCAAAACGGTAGATTAAACAAACACTTAGAGTTAATATTATACTTCCATTAAGTATAAAATAAGATTTTGTGGTATCCACTAGTGTAAATATTTTAAATTGAAGATCGAATCCATTCATTGCATTCTTATAGGGTCGAGGAGTGTAGTTGTAAAAAAAATCATCAAAATCGGAGCTAAAATAACTGTTAAATTGTGATTTTTCGTTTATAACCGTCGAAAACTTTTGTTCCGTTACCTAATCTTTTTACGATTTTTTACGTATGCGATCTTATAGTATCTACAAACAAGTTTAACGTTTAGATCATTGAAACTAGTTTCGTAGAATGCATATCTCTGTTAAATTTGCCTAAATTTTGAAATGGGAAAAGTAATTTGTGCTAAATTTTTATTTACGTTTTTCAAGTATTGATTAGACAATATTTAGTTTGTGTGATGACATTTTCATTGTACAATTATCTTTTTGTTTCTTTATTGCATATTTTACATGGGTTATTATCTATTAAACCAAACAATTATTTATTTAATTTTTTAAAACATATTCTATTTAAATACATATTATTTATTTATTTATTAAACCAAACAATTATTATTTTATTTTTTTAAATCGTAACAAAATTTTGGGAGGAAATTTTACCGCTATTTTTTATTCTGTCGGTTATAACCGACAGTAATGAAAATTTTCTCTCGGTTTATATTTAAAAAAAAATTTCTATTGGTTTTAACCGGCATAAATGAAAATTTTCCAAAATAAAACTCCTCCATCTCTTCCTTGCACCGATGCCATCTCCCTTCCCACTTCCACTTCCTTCCCCCTTTTCTCCTCTCCTCATTTCCTTCTCCTTCTCTTCTCTCCTCATTTACTTCGAGTTCAACACTTGCAACTGAGAGCCTCCAGGCCGCTCCTCCGCAAGTTTTTCCGAATCGCCGTACGTCGGCCTTCGCCATTGACTTATCCATCGAGACCTCACCATCAAGTATTCAAGGTATGGATGTGTATTGATCCCAAACAAATCATCCCCACATCACCCTTTTCTCAACCCACTGCAAGATATTTTCATAGCTTTCGTTTTTTTTTTGGGGTGGGGGGGGTGGTGTGCATCCTCCATCTCTTCAAAATTAACAAATTCCATCACTTGGGTCAGAATCAAGATATAAAGATGGTGGGAATTGGAGGAAACCCAATGCAAAATTGGGAAATTTGGGTCTGCTCTTTGAATGCCTCAGAGAAATTTAGTTGAATTTATCTGTGAAATTGTTGTTTTTTATCCCTAATGTGTTATTGAAAGCTCTGGAGGCAGAGCACCCAATAATCGACTCCAATTTCCAGACGAACACAAAGTCATCTTCTCTGCAGGTTCTTCTCTACCAGGTCAGCATCTATGCATTACAATAATATACTAACTATATATGTATGTATGTATGTATACGTCTGAAAGTTTGTTTCTATCTTTCGCTTCATCAGGTGCTTAGAGTTTCGAATTTCATGTTTTATTATTTGTACCACTTGGGTTCTTTGGTATCTGATTAGTTGATTATGTCTGTGAACTTTTTGGGTTTATTGGGTTTTTAGTTCTTGGTTGTTTCTTTTGAGCAAGATTTGAAGTTTTGTTTCTCTTCTAGCAATTAATGATGCTTGGTTATTTGATATTTGTAGAGAAGTGGCCTTAATTTGAAAAGTGTTTTATAGAAAGGAGAACGCAGAGTGCCGGGTGGCTGGAAGAGGCGGAAGAGCTCATTCCTAAGCAACCTAGCTGACCCCTTTTTAACTGGAAAATCACTGTTATGGTATAAAGAATAGTGCTAGGAGATTCTTTGAGATATTTGGTCATGGCTAAGAAGAACAAGAACCCGGGAAGGGGAGGGTACTATGGCAGTGCTTTTGGATTCTTTGAGAAATGATTCAGAAAGTGGTTTATATTTTTTTTATTATTAATATATTTTTTATCGGTTTTATCCGACAATAATGTTTTTATTTATTATTCATTACTAATAAACTCTCTGTCGGTTATATCCGACACAAGTTCTGTCAGTTTTAGTATTTTTTGTCGGTTTTAGCCGACAGAGAATGCTCTTATTTATTCATTATAAATATATTCTATGTCGGTTATATCCGACATAATTTCTATCAGTTTTAGAGTATTTTCTGTCAGAAAATTCATTTCCTAACGCTAGCAATTTTGTCGCTTATTATATTCGCCACTACATCCATTTTCTATCGGATTTTATTTTGCTTCAAATCTGATAATAATATACGTTTCTTGTCGGTTGTCATAGTGACACTAATAAATGGTTTTGTAGTAGTGCACGAAACGAGCGGTAAACAGATCGCCTATCAAAGGTTCTAAGTAACGAATAATTGAAGGAGAATCAATCCGACATAGATTCTCATCCTTTGTTGAAGCCCCATTTTTGTACGTAAGGGCAGCGAAATCGACACATAGGCCGCACAACTAAAAACGCGCAAATGAGATATATCGGGTTCGTATACAGTAACCAACTAAAGGGCGTTATATAGTTGGGGTCACAACAGGCCTCAGGCAGACCAACATGGCTGCGTGCTATATTGCATGGCCCCAAGCACTGATCTAGAGCTTGGTATGTATGACCAACGATCGAGCAGTCATACCTAGAATAAAATTAATTAAACCAATCACATGCATAAAAGTTCGAAAACTTAAATCCATTCAATTAATTTTGTCGAGAAAAATTTATGAACTTCAGGTTCATAGTACCTACAAACAAACGCATGTATATATACAGAAATATGTAACAAGAAAATATGCAAATAGAACTTCAGGTCTAGCATTATAATTGAATTAATTATTTGAACTTCGGGCCAAAATTAAAGTGCGGGTGAAAAAAATATAGAACCCATATTGTCTAAAAAAATAAACAATTAAGCTCAGGGCCAAAAAATAAGGACCAAAAACCCACGGGTGGGCTTATCAAATTTGTGTTGTGGTTAAGGCCCAAAAACTAGGCTGAATAGGAAACAGGGCGAGCCAGGGCAATAAGCCCATATGCATAAAGTTGGGCTACAGGCGCAGGCCCAGATGGCAGAGCCCCAAATAGGGGGCCAATCGTGTACATTGTGTACACTGATGCACAAACACAGAGGCTGGGATCCAGTGTGGTACGGTTAAGGGAAACCACAGCAGCCGTGCGGGCTAGGTTCCGCTGCAGCGTGGGACATGGGAACACCAAAGCCCAATTGGGTTGGTGTCGTAAGTGGGCCGAAATGAGAGGGTTACAGTAAGCTATTGAATGCAAGCCCAAAAACTAAGTCTAGGTTTTAGGTTGGGCCGAGAAGGACCAAAGCCCATAAGGGCTGGGTCTTGGACCAGAAAAACGTCTCAACTGTTTGCTGGGTGTGCTCGCTGAAAAAGAACGCCGGACCCGTCGCTTATGGCAGCAGTCTTAGGTTATGGTTCACTGTAGAACCTCTTCCCAGGTGACGGGGAGTGGAATCTCGACGTCGATGAACCAAGAAATCCTCGGGTTTGAGTTAGGGTTTTCGAACTCTGATGAGATTACGAAAAATCTCGGCCATGATTTTGACGGAGACGACTTCGGGTCGTCAAGAATGGCAGCCATGGTGGCTGGGCATGGCTGCAGGCCATGCTTTTGTCAGAAAATCAGTGGTGACGCTGGTGATGGCGTCGGGTTCTGGGTTTGGAGCCTATGGGAGCTCCATGGTCTCGGCTTGCTCGACGGTTTGGGTTCGAAAAACCCAAAAAAAAATATTTATGTATTTTTTAGTTAAATTCAATTCAATTGCATGCATATTCAATGCATGAGTAGATATATGATGCAATTCATGGCAATATCAATTCACATAATTCAACGATTACGGATATAATGCATACACAATTTATGTAGAATCTAAAATTCGAAAAACATAAAGTTGAGTCATGCATTATGGTGAATGTTCATGCTATCAGGTTTGCAAAAATATCGAGATAAAAATCGTTGCTTTGAAGAACTTGATTGCGTGATGATATTGATGAACTGGTTTGATGTAGAAAATTTTTCTTCAATTTTGGTTTTCCATCTCCAAAGCTTGTATCACGTTCAACACAAAAAATTTAAATTGAATCAATAAAATCAAAATTTAATCAATTAAAAATTATTGAAATGTAATACTCCCCTGATTGAAGACGAATAATTTTTTACATCAGATTCCTAAGTGTAGTTGTAGAGTGTGCTGATAACATGTTGTGGCCAAGGTTCTAAAAATCACTAGGCGCTAGTTGAGCGGCAGGGCCTAGGCTGACTATGCGGATTTAAGTAAATCAATCGTATTTTGTGTAAATAAATGTCTGCTTATACTTGAAATATATATAATTTCATCATAAACTACAAAATAGAATGCATATATATTATGAAGTATTGGAACATAATGAAAACATGTGAAATAAGGATATAATGTGTGTTCATTTAAGTATACAACAAGTTTCTTACAATTTATTGGAAAAAAAAATGCAAAATGAAAGTTATCTATTTTCTGTCTAAGTGAGTTACGACCTAGGCGAGTGTTTAGGCGGGTCTAGGCGGCGCCTCAGCAGGTCTAGGCGGCCTTAGCATTAATCGAGGCGGTGGCCAGCCGCCTAGCGCCTAGGCAGGGATTTTTAGAACAGTGGTTGTGGCCTATATTTAACTAACAGGGGAGAGGGGGCCGACGGCACATGGAGAGAATATGGAGAGATATGTGTTTGTAGGGTTGTGTAGATGATGTTGTTATTCCCCCTACGCTTTGCCTTTATTTATAGTAATAAGAAAGAGAAGAAATCCTTCTCCTCTAAGGAATACAAGTCCTAATGGGGAAGAATAACTATAATCAAATCTAATCTAGGATTTATACAATCACACTTAAATAAAAAGTTTATAACACTAAAATATATATAGCTGACAACAATGCAACATTCTTCGATCAACTCCTCTTACATTTTTATAAGGGAACTTTAACAAAAAGCTCATGGTACTGTTCACTTAAACGAAAAACCATATTTTTACACTAAAAAGTCAATCCTGGTACTATTCATTTTACGCTTTATTTTGTCCTTATCGTTAAAACTCAAAGTTTTCAAGCCATTTTCATTAATTTTCCTTTTTTATAATGCTTATTTTAGATCTTCTCCCGCTAGTAGAGTTAACTATCTAAAGAATTTTTGGTGTGATATGAAACTTGTAAATTAGGTTATGCTAGAAAAACCATTTTTTAAACTCACGAAAATTAAGTAGGAAGAACAACAAATGAACTCATCAAAGGGTGGGCAAGCCCAATGGACCCTTATTCGTATCCATGTCTAGTTGTAGTTTGGAGAGCCACACAATGTCACATAACCCAACATATGATATAGCCATTGATCATATAAACTAATATTGGAAATTGGAGGGAGTATCTAAGCTTAGGAACAGGTTTGAATGTTGGATTATGTGTCTAAGTTTGAGAGTTTTCGGAGCTGAAACTACTTTCGAAGTTAATTTAGGTCTAGTTACAAAGAAATTAAAATAAATGCAGGACGTACGATGAATAGTGATAGGATTTTTACCATTTTCGCGAAAAGGTTAAAAACATCTAAAATATTTGCAAGAGAAACAAGATTATCGTTGTATAGCAGCTTATGCAAGGCTGTTCTCCACAAGAATTATCAAACCAATTTATATTTAAAACTAATTCTTAATTAATTATTGAAAATAAAGTTTGGAAGAAGAATTGAAATAATGAAAGGAATTAAGTAAAAAACAAGTATAAAATCGGCAAAAATAGAGAATAATGTAAAAACACAGTTTTGAAAAATCAAGTTTTAAAGACACTAGAGTTTCTCCGTCACTTTAATAGTCTTATGTAGTTTTACCAATTACTTATGAATTACACATGCAACTTTGAAGGTTAGGTTCTCCTTATACATATTCTCCTCATGATATTCAAGTAAGAATGTATGTCTAACATGTCTAACATGCAACCTATCTGTGATATTCAAATCAAATTTAAACATGTAAGACTCATAAAATTTTGTGAAAACTTTTTGAAAAACCATGCAACCCTTAAGAGTGGGATTCGTCTTAAGTGAATTACAATTATCAATCACAAAAAGCCCTACTCCTCTTACTACATGACGCTTACCCAACCAACATTTAGATCCGGCTTCACCCAAAACTTTTATGGTTCACCCCAACATTCCCCCAAATATTTTACGTACGCACCCAGTTGAGCAACTTTTTTTTAAACGCATAATATCAGAAGTAATTCAATAAAGACTATATATTCATGCTAAAGTTCATAATCTTGCCCTAACAAAGAAAGTTAGTCACGTATATTCATAATTAAACCCAAAGACATTATTTTAAGAAGAAAAAAAGGATTGAAAACACCTTGTCTCAAAGTAGCAATCTCCAAAGCCTAGCCAAATTCTCTAAAGTAGTGCGCAGATAACCCTAATACACGGCTACACTATATTTATAGTTTCTTATTCCTTGTCCTACATAAACAAGGTCTTCTAATAAATATGGAAATCTAATTAAAATAATAAAATACTAAATAATGATTTTTTTATTCAAAGTCAAATTCAGATTGTAGAGAAAATCACACTTTTATCTCTTTTTAAAGCTTGACACATCCTCTTCAAATCCTCAGAAGGAACATTCTTCAAAATATGTCATCTTGACCTTCAAATTGCCCAAAATGTTCATAAAGGTTAATCTGGAAGAACTGCACAGTTAACACTTATTTCTTCAATCAAACGGCTTGAACTTAAAACCTGAAATTTGTATACAATCATTCTAAAAGAATCATGAATCTACTCCAGTTAGAATTACTCTAAAATTCATCAACTTCAATGCTTTATGTCCAAAGCATCAAAATTCTATCAAAATAATAAATCAATTATAATTACAAACGGAGTAAAATACATAATGTAATATCGACTCACAAATATATTTAAGTGATGTGTATAAAATACAGTGAGCATGGAGAGGAAGTATTAGTAATTGAGGAGTGGGAAAAGATGCAAAATGGAAGAAAGAAACAAGTGCTGGGGGACAGGAAAAGAGAAAGGGACAGATTGACAGAGATTCCATTTATGCAGAGAAACGTCTGAATCACAAAGGAAAAGATATAGAGAGATGGTAAATAAAGAGTAATGCTGAATTTACTATTTATTTGCAGTATTATTTGTATTATTTTTCTAATAGATATAGAGCCTATCAACACATACAGACCTATTTCTATTAGAGAAATGATACAAATAGATGGTAACAATAATATATTTGGTAAATTAATAGACAATCGATCATTGTGTATAATATTATACACCGTCATCTGTGTGGGTTGGAATTCTTACTATTGGATTTTTAGCTGCACATTCAACGCCTCATTCAAATGATGCATGTCATACACTATAGAATGATAGAATTTTCAACTGAGTTAGAGGGTCCTTAACATATTGCTTGCAGTACTAGCTAGTATCAGTCAATCCCTCTGTCTTTGATCAACTCACCTAGACCAAAATATCAAAAATATCGGCGAAATATCGTCGATATTATCGTTTTTTTGGTCTGACGATATTTTGGTGACTTATCCTCTTATTATCGTTAATATATTGCGATATTATCGCGATATGAAACCCAAAAATACTTGAAAATTTCTGAAAAGTCTCAATTTTGGGCATAGGGGGATTCGAACCCCTCCCATTTGACTTCTTCAAAAGCTTAACCACCATATCACTTATGTTTTTGTGAAAATATGCTAAAATATTTATATATATGGTTTTGTTTTGAATTCTTTTTGCAAGAAACAAATTTGCACATATTCCAAATTTTTTGTGGTATTATATTTTAAATTGTGTCAATTAATTACTTAGTCAATGACATGTGGTTTTTAATTTTTCTATTTTTTATTTGGTCACTTACATGTAGGGCTGGAAAAAATTCCCGAAAATCCCAAACCAAACCGAAAAAGTCCCAAACCCAAACCGAAAAATCCCAAACCAAAACCATCCCGAAGTTCGGGAATCTCATCCCGAAAAATACCAAAATTTTCGATATGGGATTGGTTTCCAAATCCCATTTGTTTGGTAATCCCGAACCCTTCATATCTCATTCCTGTTGGGATGGAATCGAGCGACTCATAGAAAGAATCTGAGACTCAATCTTCAAATGATTTTGCTTATGGACAACGTCAACTAATCTCGGATCCATATGGGTGGCATGTTAACAATTACATGCAAAACTATTTTGGGGATTTATCATTTGATGACTACTCTTCACAATACACTTACTCTACATATGGAGATGATGAAGATAGTGAAAATTTTGAACCTCATAGGAACTCTATGTGGTACTAAGTCACTCATATATCTTACCACGCAATGTATAAAGTGTAAAATATTGTACTAATTCATTATATATAAATGATTATGGTGTGTTTAAATTTCTTTTATTAATTACTACATATTTTCTACACTCACAATGTTTGCCAGCTCGCTATATAATCAACTTAAATCAGTTAAATCCATCATGCAATGCATTTCCTTCCAATTTTTTGTGATAAACTAATAGATAATTGACTAAATAAACATCCTGCAAAGTTTCAATAAAAATTTCCAAGTTTTTCTTACAATTTCCGTGGTTTTTATTCAATTTTTATCGATATCGATAATATCCCGATATTTCTATCGAAATTTCCGTGTTTTTAGACTACCGATATTTCCGATATCATCGATATTTAATACCTTGCTCACCACCACCAAGACGCAAATAACGATATATATATATATATATATATATATATATATATATATATATATATATATATATATATATATATATATATATATATCAAAGCCTGCTCTTTCCTCTAATATCACCTTTCATCTGCTAGCTGCATGATAATTCATCTCTTTCTTCCTATCTACACAGTCCACAGAGCACAGTTCACTGCATTCTTTTATCGATGCATAGATTCCTTTCTGGAACCAAAACCTGCAGGAAAGGTTCCTTTGTTTTCTCCATACAAGCTAGTCCAGCTATGCCCTATATATAATTGACCCCCCCACCCTCCAGTCTTCAGACCCCATATATGCATCCGTCTCACATACTTGATCTCTTTCAGTTGGAGAAGAGATCCTCTCCGGATCAATTCCACCAAGACTACCGAATCAAATGATCTGAGTCTTTGAAATTTTATCCAACGGTCCACCTGTTTTGATCCCTTAAAAATTATAATAATTTTTTACTGTTGGATGAAATTTCAAAACTCCGATTCACTTGATCCGATGATCTTGGTGGAAGAAATCCGAAAATGATATATTCTCTTTTTGTACCTTTTTTATTAAGCATCACTCTCCCCCCCTCTCTCTCTCTCTCTCTGAAATTCGAATCTTTTAGGACGGAGGGCCTCACATCCACACACCCAACTGCTAGCTGCACCACCTTGTCACTTGTCACAGCCTCTTCCTTCCACTCCCATACACCATAAATTCTACATTTTAATTCAGTTCAACTTCCAACATACATGCACGATATCTGTCGGTTTTTACATAGATAAAATCAACATAACATCCACGTATATGAGTCACGTAACTAGTATTTGATAAAATCAACATAACATCCACATATATCCATTAAATTACTTTTTAATTTTGATGGAGCGAGCGAGGTTGCTTTTCAAGACTGGTTGTTATTTTTAATAGAAATGTGATACAATGGATATATTCGCCTTCAGATGTGTATATACCTATAAAGTTAACCTAATAGAGGTGAGTTAGATTTCTTTTTCTTTGTAACTTTACCTTTACCATTTCAGAATTGGTGAGTTCCCCAACAATGTTGCATGTATGTGTTGCGTACTTATATATGGTTAATTTGCAATCACTATTACTGTGACATGGAAGTATGCTTGCTGAGTGAGCCTTCTGTTTAATTAGAGACGGTAATTAACAATGGTTTCTCTCCAACCCAAAGTATTAGGCCTGATAAACGACGTGCTTGGGCTTAATTTCATCGTTTTGTGCTTGCCAAATTTCATGGGTCAACACAAGCGTTTGCGTTTTAACTTTTATTATATGATTTTTGCAATTTTTTAATATTTCTAAACACATATATTTAGGTCATTTGATTTCTCTTTGATTCATATAAAATTAGGGTTAACTACATTTTACAATTCAATGTTTGAGGTGATTTTTAAAATGGATCTTGAGGTTTAAATTTTCTCACATTGCCCCTAAAAGTTTTAAAAATGTGTATCAATTAACACAGTTTGTATATTTGAATGTCTAATTATTCATTAAATTGATGAGTTTTCTAGTCAATATGGTGTAAATATGGCGTAAATATTAACCTAGTTAAAGGTTTCATGCTCACTCTGACTATGTCATCAATTTAACTACAATTCCAATAATTCATTAAACAAAAAGTAAAATTGCTACAATTTCAAAAGTTTAGGGAGCAATGTGGGAAACTAGAAACCTCATAGCCTATTTTGAAAAACACCCGAAACATGGAAAGTATAAAATTAACTAAGAGTACGCAGGTGTGCAAAGATGAAAACAGATGTACGAAAACCTCTACATAACAAATTTGATATATTATTTCCCATCTTGTAGATAAAAATTATATTGTAGTCTTGTAGGAATCTACATCAAGACGCAGGTAAGAACCTTCCCTCAAATCATCGACCAACACTACAATATACGGGAAAGAAAATGAAGGGTTTTTATCACAAATTGATCAACTTCATCAAGATGGTTCTTGAAATTAAAAATCGATAAATGAAGTCTATGAAAATGAGTGTCACCAATTCATATGGTCATTCCATCATAATTCTATATATGTTCTGATGTGACATATATCAAAGTCCCACAAGTCTTATAAAATATTGTCACGTGAATTAAAAAAAAAATCAGTTAATTTTAAATTCTAAAATAATAACAAAGAAACAAAAATTAACAATAAACAAAGAAAGCTTCGCCATGAACAGAGAAATCAACTGCACCTATAATAAAGGGAGTAAGGGCTGGTTTGGTATTGCTGTGCTTTGAAAAAAAGCTGCTTCTGCTGTGCTGTGAGAATAAGCAGCTGTGAAATAAAGCAGCTGAGTGTTTGGTAAACTTTTTTTGTAAAAGTGCTTTTGAAAAAAAAAAGTAGTATTATAGTGTTTGGTGAACTTTTATGTAAAACAGATGTGAAAAAAAGCCGGTTTTTCAAAGCTGGGTTTTGCAGCTTCTTGTTTTTGGCTTTTTTTCACCCAAAACTGTGAAAAAAAGCTGAAGCTGAATGTTTACCAAACACCAAAAACTGTCACAGCTTTTTTTCATAGCAGCTTTTTTTAAAATCACCTCAACCCCAAACTGGGGCTAAGATTCTCTCCCTTCTTTTTTTCCCTCCCCTTCCCTTCCCTCCTATTAGAACGGTCACGGTTAATCCACGTCAACATATTATATTAATTTTATATAGAAAGAGAAAGACAAAATAGAGAATGTGAGAGGAGGGAAGGGAAAGAGATAGAAAGAGAAGTGGAGAATCTTAGTCTATAATAAAAACCCAAAATTGAATTATCCATATGACTTAAGGAGTTTTAACGAAACACTCTCGGTACTGTTTACTTTAACGAAAAATGACATTTTTACTTTAAAAAGTCATTTCTGATAATATTCACCTACAACACATTTTTGTCATTTTGATTAAAACTCAAAGTTTTCAAACATTTTTCATTAGTTTTCCTTACAAAGTGTACCACATTTTTCTATTAAAGGATTCTCTCAGTTGATTACAAGGTGGATTAAAAGTTAAAACATGATTGACAATTTGACATCATAGACTCGGTAATGTCGACTCATGGAGAAGTTGGGAACCTCAAACTAGTCACCTTTTGACACTGAAAATAAATAAAAAAGGCAAAGATTTTCTCTGACGAAGAATTTTATGTCGCGAGGGTTTGTCTTGCATGCTTATAATCCACTGTTCTAAAAATCTTCCCCTAGCACTGCCTAGGTCCCGGCTAGGCACTAGGCAGCTGACCACCATCGCGATTAATGCTAAGGCCGTCCAAACCTGTTGAGGCATCGCCTAGACCGCTTAGGCACCCGTCTAGACCCGCCTAAACACTCGCCTAGGTCGCAAGTCACTTAGACAGAAAATAGATAACTTTCATTTTGCATTTTGTTTTTTTCCAATAAATTGTAAAAGACTTGTTGCATACTTAAATGAACACACATTATATCCTTATTTCACATGTTTTCATTATGTTCTAATACTTCATAATATATATGCATTCTATTTTGTAGTTTACAATGAAATTACATATATTTCAAGTATAAACAGACACTTATTTACACGAAATATGATTGATTTACTTAAATCCGCCTAGTCCGCCTAGGCGCTAGGCCCCAGCCCACCGCCCGACTAGCGCCTAGCGATTTTTAGAACCTTGTTATAATCTCTTCACACTTGTTTCTCCCTCCAACAAATACCAAATCTTAAATACATTTAAATAATTTTCGATCAATGTGAGGTTCTTCAATCTTAATAGATGTAGTTTGTGTGTGTGATATTTATATATACTACATGAGTATAATAAAACTAATAATACTAAATATAGGAACAACCTCCCTGTAGCCATAAAAGTTTTTTGTCCCAATTTGGACAGATTATGTATAAGAATAAACTCCATATTATAGTAAGTTATTATTATTTTAGATGTTGTATTAAGAAAATTTGTCTCCATATAGTAATAATTGTCCATAGAGTTTATACCATACCTTTAAGTTGGCTGATAGTAATACCTCATCAACATGGACTTCTTCTTTATGAAGCCATATTGTTTCTAGCTTTGCAAACGTGTTTACATGCCCTAGATTTTATAAATTGGGTGTCTTTCTTTTTTTCCATATTACATCTTGGAATTTGACGTGTTCCACTATTAGTTTTTTGTATACATATAATTTTCATTAAAGATACCTAAAGTAAAAAAAATAAAAAATAAAAAATTAGCTACACCTCTATTAAGTAATAACCTCTCTAAAGTTATAAAATGATTTGGTCCCAATATTATAACTATATGGAGGTTTTATTATACATCACACTCGTGAGTTTAATACATTAAACTCATGTTACTCTCAAATTTTATGGCTTACTTTAGGAGTGTAAAATTCTTATATGAGCTTAATATATTGATATTACACTTACTTTTTCCAACCTATTATAAAAGTTATTAATGATACATGAAAGAGAGAGCACTATTACAGCATTATATTCGGTTGTTCACAATATGGTACAACAATTTTGTGACTTAATTGTTATTTCATAGTTCATACCACATCCATCGGGATTAGGCTGATTTGAATAATATTAATTTACAAAATTATTTATCAGTAAACTTCATATATATATATATATATATATATATATATATATAGCCTTTACTCAAACGGATTCTCAATTTTTTTTTTTTGTAAAAATAGGGATTAGTGTGAGGCCTACTTTACATCGAACTTCAACAATCCAAACAATTTATCTTTTTTTTTTTGTCGAATGAACTTTAACGATACGAACTGTTTATCCTTGCAAAAAATTAATTCAAGTCAAAATTGACACACCCCGACTGGACATCGGGACGTGCTGGCCGTCATGTGAGCGTGACAAGGCCATGTGTGCAGTGTGGAAGAATAAATATAGATAATAAGTACTAGAGTATCATTACCAGTGATACAGACATATAAAAGAGTGAGGAAGTTAATAACATAAAGTACAGGGTTCGAGCATTCTAGGTGCAGTCCAAAAGTCATAAGCAAGAAAGCAAAATATTTACATGGATGGTGTGCTGTCAGATATGCCTTTGATTGCCTCGTTTGCCACCAAACTACCTAGTACCTGGAGGGGCGCAAAACAAAAGGGTGAGTGGGCAAAAACAAAGCTTTATCAAAATCACTTCGACATAAAAGTTGTAACCCCTCTCTGTAAAACAAGAATACTTCCCAGAAAATATGTATATACGTAATAGTACTGCAAAACCATCAATCAACCAATCAATCAAACAATCAATGCCATGCTCGAATGAACCATAATCAATGATCAACATATATCAAATAACATCAAGCAATCAGGTGATATCCCAACTCAAATCATGCCGGCAACATATATAATGATCAGCCAGAGTCACCTCTAGTGACCTGTACGGCTAAATCTATGGCTCCTCAATCAAATCCTCAATCCATCTCTCAATTAATAACCTGCACCCATGACGGAACCACCTAATGTGGTCTGTACGTCAAGCTAAGTATAACGCTCTGTGCTACGATCACGTGAAGGCTGGCGACGTCTCGCAAGTCATCTACGAGTCGGAACCACCTAGTGTGGTCTGTACGACAGGCTAGCACCTGCCTTGGATCCAAGGTGAGCGTACGGTGCGGGAAGTTAATGGTCACGTGAAAGCTAAGCCCTACTCTGGCAGCACAAACCCCGATGTGCAGGTAAATGAGCCATAGTCTAATCTCATCGATATCACCATAACCATCATATCACAAGCATACACTTACCTGACTTACCTGGCGCCCACTGAGCATCAATATACAATCATATAAACATAAAAATATATATGGCATTCGACATGGCATTAAATTTCATAAAAGCATTTTAAAACGCATTTCTGGGAAATCAATCAATTATATATATACTGAAAACAAAAGCCCACTCACTGATAAGTAGACGGGTCGTAGCCCCCGAGCCTCGCGTGGCTGGGCTCGTCCTCAGGATACGTCTCACCTATATGCGAAACACCTATATAAACGTTATTTATGCACATAATTCAAATCAAGTAATAACTGCTCATACGTTGCTCAATTGGGGTGTTTGAATATACCAACATGCTCTACTCAATCCCACGAACACCCCTATATTTTTAAAATAATTTTTGGAAACCTCACGCGCCTTCACGCGCCGGCCAAGGCACGGCAACACGCGCCGCCCATGCGCGGCCACGTGCCGTGCACACGGACAGAATCCTAAACGCCGTTAAGAAATATTCCGTCAAATCCTAGAATATTCCGTTAAAGTTAACTGACGCCGTTAACCTCTATTTGGAATATTCCGTCAACTTTGACGGAATATTTCGTCACCTTCAACCTCAGTCGCCGGCAACCGGTGCCGGCGCCGCTGTGTCGCCGGAAACTGGGTAAATTTTCTACCTTTGATTTCTAGCTCATTTTTCAACCAAATTTCACAAAATTTACACCAAAACGATCCTTAGAACAAGGAGAAGAGATTTATACTTGTTTTGAACCTAAAATCCAAGTGAATCTCGCCGGAGAAATTTCACCAATTTCGGCCAACTTCCAAACCGGCGATCCCGACGTCCAAACTCCTTAAATTTTGTCCTCCGAGCATCCCAAGAAGATTCTAAACCCTCCTATGATCTCCAAATGAGCTAAAACCTCGTAGATTTCGAGGGTATGAACAGTACCACTCTTGGTACCACACGGGTTCTAGGGTTCTCGACCGTTTCAAGCTACACAAACAGTACGGTTGGAATCACCAGGTTATAAGGGTTCTAAATATGCTATTTAGGACCTTGATCTGTGACCAAAACACCAGGAACAAGGGTTCGTCCGTACGGTTGCAGGGGAAAGGATAGAGAGTTCGAGAAAAAGGAAGGAGAAAGTGACGGGGAGGGTAGGTGCTGCACACGTGTTGTGCATGTGTGTGTATATATTTTCTCAACCAATCCCCTCCACATAAATTCAATCCAAATAAAATAAAATAAATAACATATATATATATATAGGTACCCCTATATATAATTATTTCTCCTTACTCACCCATCCTCTCACACCCGTAAGGGTAAAATCGTCATTTCATAATTAATATATCCATTATCTCATAACGGACTGTTACAATCTACCCACCTTAATAAAATTTCGTCCTTGAAATTTACTCAACACATACAACCCATTAATACTCATAAAACAACCGTGGGTACAATTATTTCATCATTTCTTCCGTCTCCCAGGTTGCCTCCTTCACTGAGTAATTCTTCCATAAAACCTTCACAAGACGTACTGTCTTATTCCTCAATACCTTATCCTTTCAATCCAGTATAGTGACCGGCTCTTCCTCGTAAGACAAATCAGGATTGATCTCTAATTGTTGTAGAGGCAAAACATGTGATGGGTCTGAAATATAATGGCGAAGCATCGACACATGAAACACATTATGCACTCTAGACAGCTCCTGAGGCAACTCGAGTCTATAAGCCACTTCACCAATCCGCTCAGAAATCTGATATGGCCCAATATACCTGGGACTCAATTTCCCCTTCTTACCGAACCTCACAACACCTTTCCAAGGTGATAACTTTAAGAAAACCCAATCGCCCACATTATAAGTCCGATCAGTAGCGTGTCGATCAGCTAAACTCTTCTGACGATCTTGAGCCGCTTTCAAGTTAGATTTAATCACCTGAATATTCTCCGTAGTCTCATCCACTATCTCTGGGCCCTCTAAAACTCTTTCTCCAACCTCTGACCAACACAAAGGTGTCCGGCAAGCTTTACCATACAAAGCCTCAAATGGTGACATACCAATGCTTGAGTGATAACTATTATTAGAAGCATTCTCCATCAGATCCAAACGCGTATGCCATGAATCACCAAACTGCAGTACAGAAGACCTCAACATATCCCCTAATTCTTCCATGACTAACTTTACTCCAGTCGACCTTAATTCTGCCAGAAGAGGAACACGGCTCGCGTGAATAGCATTAATCCTGCCCTGAGATTTCCTGCTAAATGCATCAGCTACTACATTTGCGCGACCAGGATGGTATTCGATCGTGCAATCATAGTCACTCAGCAGCTCAATCCACCTCCGTTGGCGAAGATTCAAATCCCTGTGAGTAAACAAATCCTGAAGACTTTTATGGTCAGTGAAGATCTTGCATTTCTCACCATAAAGATAATGCCTCCAGATTTTCAATGCGAATACAATCGCTGTTAGCTCCAAATCATGAGTAGGGTAATTCCTTTCATGCTGTTTTAATTGTCTAGAGGCATATGCAATCACCCTGCCATGCTGCATCAACACACATCCCAAACCATTTAATGAAGCATCGCTGTAAATCTTGAAATTACCACTGTCGTCAGGAAGTGCCAACACTAGTGCCTGAGTGAGACAATATTTCAGCTGTTGGAAACTCCGATCACAACTATCATCCCACTCAAATTTAACATTCTTCCTCGTTAACTTAGTAAGTGGCAACGCAATCTCGGAAAAATCCTGAACAAACCGTCTGTAATACCCTGCTAAACCCAAGAAACTGCGTACCTCCGAGACGGTTCGCGGCTGCTCCCAATTCTCTATTGCTGTCACTTTCTGGGGATCCACCTGAATACCCTGAGCTGAAATGATATGCCCAAAAAATGCCACCTGATTCAACCAGAATTGGCATTTACTGAACTTGGCATAAAGCCTACACTCCCTCAACCTTTTCAGCACCAAACTGAGATGTTGCACATGCTCCGCTTTAGATTTAGAATAAACCAGGATGTCATCAATAAAAACAATGACAAAACGGTCTAAATACTGCTTAAACAATATGTTCATCATATCCATAAAAGCAGCAGGTGCGTTAGTCAACCCAAATGGCATTACCAAAAACTCATAATGACCATAACGGGTTCGAAACGCCGTCTTAGGAACATCTTCTTTCCTAATCTTTAGCTGGTAATACCCAGACCTTAAGTTAATCTTCGAAAATACACAAGCTCCCCACAGCTGATCAAACAAATCGTCAATACGCGGCAATGGATAACGATTTTTAATCGTCACCCGATTCAGCTGCCGATAATCTATACACAGCCTCAAAGTACCATCTTTCTTCCTCACAAATAAAACTGGAGCTCCCCAGGGTGAAGTACTAGGCTGAATAAAACCTTTATCTAATAATTCTTGCAGCTGAATTTTCAATTCCTTTAATTCTGCAGGAGCCATTCGATAAGGAGTCAGAGATATAGGGTCAGTACCTGGCAATAAATCAATGGTGAACTCAACGTCTCGATTCGGCGGCAACCCTGGCAAATCATCAGGAAAAACATCTGGAAAATGTCTGACCACTCTAACATCCTTCACTCTGCTGGCCACCTCATCATTCAACACCATATGTGCCAGATACCCTTGACAACCCTTCTGCAACAACTTATTGGCTCTCATAGCTGAGATAATACCATACCTGACGCCACTAGGCTCACCAACAAATGTAACCACCGGTAAACCCGGTCGTAAAAATGTAACCTTCTTCTCATAACAATCGATGTTAGCTCGATTATAATGTAACCAATCAGTGTCCAAAATAACGTCAAATTCAACAAGGTCTAACGGAATAAGGTTAGCGGGCATAACTACATCCTCCACTAACACAGGGCACCCTAGATACATCCACCCTACCTGGCATGTCTCACCTCTAGGCATAGAAAACTCTATCTCATAACCAAGGGGTGTGGGATTAGGTTGTGCCAATTGAGCAAATGCATGAGAAATAATCGAATGGGTAGCACCACAGTCAATCAATACTTTAGCAAAATGTCCAAAAACGTTTAACGTACCCATTATCAAATCGGGGTTGTTCTGAGCGTCCTGCACTGAAACATTATGAATACGTCACTGGGTCTGCTAACGTCCTCATCGACCTCTGCTAGACTGGCCACTACGCCCGGATGTACCACGACTCTGCCCCAACTGACTAGGCTGCCTTGAGGTTCCCGCGCTACTCGAGGTAACCTCACCTTGCTGCGGCTGCACACTTGGATACCACTATGATCCCCCTGCTGAATAAGATGGATACGGAGCATACTCTCTTGAATACTGAGGATACCTACTCTGATAGCCACTAGAATAATAGGGATCCTGAGAATAAGGATACAGCACTGCTGGATAGGGCACCACATCACCCTGATAATGATAAGTGCTCCCCTGACTCGGCTGACCATAACCACTCGATGCTGGAACCTGCTGCCTCGGCACTGGTGCTGGAAAAGAAGGCATCTGTGGCCTCTGCTGAGTCTGTGGACAATTAGCTGCTCGATGACCAAACTGCCCACAGGTAAAACATCCTTGTATACCCTGTCTACACTTACCGGCATGTCGGCTATTACATCTCCGACAAAAAGGAACTCCTGAACCACCAAAACCACCAGCATCCCGCTGCCTCTGAAAACGCGGCCCACCAGCAAATCTACCACCTCTACGCTGGCCTGTGGAACTAAATCCTCCACTGGATGAACTCGAACTAGTCCCACTCTTCTTAAAACTTTGAGTCTTTCTGGGCCCCTGATATACAATACCATTGCCTTTATCATTCTTCTTCGAATCATCTTTCTCTTCCTCATCACTGTCGCTAGGCAAGTTCTCAGAATCCTCAATCTGCAGCAAAATCTCATAAAACTCATGATAAGTCAAACAGGGAATCCCGGTAGCCACAGTACGCCACTTCTTACGAGTACCCAATTTAAATCGACGAAGCCTCTCCGCTGGATTCATAGCCACCTCAGGGTGATATCTGGACAAGTCTGTAAACTTCCTGTAATACTCGTTAGCGGACATCTTCTTCTGCTTCAGGTTTGTAAACTCTTGTTACTTGCTGTCGATATACGCAGGAGTAATGAATCTCTTATGAAATAACTGCTTAAATATCTCCCAGTCTGCAGCTTTCTCTCGAGTTAACTCCTCAGCCGACTGTTCCCACCAGGACGCCGGTTCTTTGCCCAAAAACCACGAGGCCGTCTCTACCCATCTGTCTGCAGGCAAACTCCCCTGACTCTGCATCAATCTAAAAGTCTTATCCACATGATTCAACCACTTCTCAGCACCCTCGTGCCCTTCATTACCCACAAAAGTATTCAACTTCAGGTTATAAACAGTTTCCAGATGAGTCCTCTAGGGAGGTCGAAACGTCGACTGAATAGCATTAGTGATAGCTTCCCCTAGCTGAGCTATATCAGGGAAACTAGGCTCAGAAATCGGTCGTGGCTCACGTCGAGGCGGCATAATTCTGACAGAAGACACCAAAATAATTAAAATATTCACTAAGTACACAGGACTGCCAAACCTAGGCTCTGATACCAAACTGACACACCCCGACTAGACATCGGGACGTGCTGGCCGTCACGTGAGCGTGACAAGGCCATGTGCGCAGTGCGGAAGAATAAATATAGATAATAAGTACTAGCGTATCATTACCAGTGATACAGGCATATAAAAGAGTGAGGAAGTTAATAACATAAAGTACAGAGTTCGAGCATTCTAGGTGCAGTCCAAAAGTCATAAGCAAGAAAGCAAAATATTTACATGGATGGTGTGCTATCAGATATGCCTTTGATTGCCTCGTTTGCCACCAAACTACCTAGTACCTGGAGGGGCGCAAAACAAAAGGGTGAGTGGGCAAAAACAAAGCTTTATCAAAATCACTTCGATATAAAAGTTGTAACCCCTCTCTGTAAAACAAGTATACTTCCCAGAAAATATGTATATACGTAATAGTACTGCAAAATCATCAATCAACCAATCAATCAAACAATCAATGCCATGCTCGAATGAACCATAATCAATGATCAACATATATCAAATAACATCAAGCAATCAGGTGATATCTTAACTCAAATCATGTCGGCAACATATATCATGACCAGCCGGAGTCACCTCTAGTGACCTGTACGGCTGAATCTATGGCTCCTCAATCAAATCCTCAATCTATCTCTCAATCAATAACCTGCACCCATGACGGAACCACCTAATGTGGTCTGTACGTCAAGCTGGGTATAACGCTCTGTGTTACGATCACGTGAAGGCTGGCGACGTCTCGCAAGTCACCTACGAGTCGGAACCACCTAGTATGGTCTGTATGACAGGCTGGCACCTGCCTTGGATCCAAGGTGAGTGTACGGTGCGGGAGGTGAACGATCACGTGAAAGCTAAGCCCTACTCTGGCGGCACAAACCCCGATGTGCAGGTAAATGAGCCATAGTCTAATCTCATCGATATCACCATAACCATCATATCACAAGCATACACTTACCTGACTTACCTGGCGCACACGGAGCATCAATATACAATCATATAAACATAAAAATATATATGGCATTCGACATGGCATTAAATTTCATAAAAGCATTTTAAAACGCATTTCTGGGAAATCAATCAATTATATATATACTGAAAACAAAAGCCCACTCATTGATAAGTAGACGGGTCGTAGCCCCCGAGCCTCGCGTGGCTGGGCTCGTCCTCAGGATACGTCTCACCTATATGCGAAACAACTATATAAACGTTATTTATGCACGTAATTCAAATCAAGTAATAACTGCTCATACGTTGCTCAATTGGGGTGTTTGAATATACCAACATGCTCTACTCAATCCCACGAACACCCCCATATTTTTAAAATAATTTTTGGAAGCCTCACGTGCCCTCACACGTCGGCCAAGGCACGGCAACACGCGCCGCCCACGCGCGGCCACGTGCCGTGCACACGGATGGAATCCTTAACGCCGTTAAGGAATATTCCGTCAAATCCTAGAATATTCCGTTAAAGTTAACTGACGCAGTTAACCTCCGTTTGGAATATTCCGTCAACTTTGACGGAATATTCCGTCACCTTCAACCTCAGTCGCCGGCGACCGGCGCCGGCGCCGCTGTGTCGCCGGAAACTGGGTAATTTTTCTACCTTTGATTTCTAGCTCATTTTTCAACCAAATTTCATGAAATTTACACCAAAACGATCCTTAGAACAAGGAGAAGAGATTTATACCTGTTTTGAACCTAAAATCGAAGTGAATCTCGTCGGAGAAATTTCACCAATTCTGGCCAACTTCCAAACCGGCGATCCCGACGTCCAAACTCCTTAAATTTTGTCCTCCGAGCATCCCAAGAAGATTCTAAACCCTCCTATGATCTCCAAATGAGCTAAAACCCCGTACATTTCGATTGTATGAACAGTACCACTCTTGGTACCACACGGGTTCTAGGGTTCTCGACCGTTTCAAGCTACACAAACAGTACGGTTGGAATCACCAGGTTATAAGGGTTCTAAATATGCTATTTAGGACCTTGATCTGTGACCAAAACACCAGGAACAAGGGTTCGTCCGTACGGTTGCAGGGGAGATGATAGAGAGTTCAAGAAAAAGGAAGGAGAAAGTGACGGGGAGGGTAGGTGCTGCACACGTGTTGTGCATGTGTGTGTATATATTTTCTCAACCAATCCCCTCCACATAAATTCAATCCAAATAAAATAAAATAAATAACATATATATATATATAGGTACCCCTATATATAACTATTTCTCCTTAATCACCCATCTTCTCACACCTGTAAGGGTAAAATCGTCATTTCATAATTAATATATCCATTATCTCAAAACGGACTGTTACAAAAATCATTTACCCATTTGATTTTTTTTGGTCAAACTATTTACCTATTTGATTGTCATGATGAAATTTCAATTTTTTTTTAAACATAGTGTTCATCAATTTGTTTGAACTCAATTAGATGCCTCAAACAATTCTGATTTGGCTAATATTTTGCAAGGATAGTTTATGAAATGCAATGAAAAAAATAGACGATTCGAATCATTTAAGTTTGATGTAGCATCCCTACAACTAATCCCTATTTTTATCAGATGGTTTTCTCCTATATCTTCACCAAACTAATCAAACACACCTCATATCGGTATAGGCACTGGCAAGGGACGTTAATTTCTAGGCTGCAGATGGCTGGCTAACGATTTCTATTTATTTATTTGGACAGCCTAAATTTTTACTTTTATTTTAATTTGTTAAATTATTGTTCACCAAAACTCCAAAAGCTTTTGGTTTGAGCTACATGCCAATGCCATCGTTTTATCCACCTTAACTGGTCACCAAGCCGAACTCACTCCGCCCCATCCGGTATTTTCACGCGTGAAAATTCAATCAACAACTTAGGAACTGTTGGCACTACATATTTATGTATGAGTTAAGATTCGATGACACATATTTTGACACAATTTTAATTACGTGTCTTTGACTAATTGAAAAACAAAACATTAACCAATAATTCAAACTAAAGAATTTTGAGAAAAAAGTGGGAAAGATTTGAACTTTGAGTTTGGATATATGGTGTGGACATAAGTGCTTTGTAAGTTTGTGTGACAACTAGCATTTTTCGGTTTGTCGTGAAAAAAAGGGTTTTTTTTTTTTTTTTTTTTAATCTCGGCCGTACGTATGAGGAAATTTATTGCTATGAAAAAAGAAGTTACACCTAGTTAGGGGATATAAACCTTACCACAGTTATTCCTCAAAAATAAGAAAACCAAAATACAAGAAAAGAGGGGGATATAAACCTTACCCTTCTTGAAAAAGAAAATACAAGAAGCGAGGGGGATCATAAACCTTACTTCTCTTGCAAAGGGTTAAAAAGTGAAAGCTTATACCTAGAAATTATTTACTAGTATACTTAAGGCTAGAGCGAATTTGGATCCTCTTCGGACCTTAGTGTCCGGAGCTTAAGCACTAGGAAACCTAGACCCTTGGTTTGTGTGAAAGAGAAGTCAGATTCCTTGGTTTGTGTGAGATGGCCAACAAAATGAGTTAATGGGAATTGTTGGATTTAATTTGAGTGATCCAGATTGCCTGGTCCTTGGGCTCTAGACAGTGAGATACAGAGTGGATCTCTGTTTGGCTAGAGCTAGCTTAATAATCTCCTTTTCATTGTTTGAATTTTTTGATTGATAGCTTGCACTTCTGGGAATATAAAATCTCACTCAAGTCAAGAGCTAATTGGTATGAATTTTCATAATAAAGAAAATGATGTGAATTTTCTTATGCTTGACAATACATTTAAATCTTTCTTTATTTTTTCGAATCAATCTAGCATTTTTTTGTTATAGAAAGTTGAAATTATATATTATTGAAGAAATAATCAAATCAGTACAGGAGATGAAATTGGAAACCTAATAAACAAAGGGAAAGATGTTGAAGAATTAGGGTAACCGAGCTACTCATTAGGCTAGGTCGTTGGACATACTATTTGTAGCGTCTTTCTTTATTCGCACAAGGCGGCCAGAAAAAACCAGTACCTCAAGATCTAATCATCAAATACAAGTGAAGGCCATATTCAAACATAATTAATCTAGCATGTTCAGCCCACGCCACATTCAAACATGCATTATATTTGCCAGCATTAGTATATAAGATGCACCAATATATATAACAATTGAATTTGCATGATTCAGTTTTTTACAATCTCAATCCAGTCGTTTAGACACCATTGTATTATAGGAAAAAAAACCCTTGTTTTGACTGCATAACAAGATGCTCATGACTCGTGATCCTGATCTAGTATGATAAATTGACATATCAAATGAATCGATTAAGAAAGTAAGATTACCAAATACAAGCGTATGACAAACAATGACATTGATTAAAACATGTCCTCTTCGAAAAAGAAAATGCAGAGATATAATTGTAATAAAGAGAAATTCTGACCGGAATCATTGGGAGCTTCGCATGATGATTGACGAGTACTTTGACTAATAACAACGAATAATTTGGACAGAATAAATATAGAAAAATAAGAAGATAAAAAAATAAAATAAAAGAGAGATCATCATGGATTCATCATTATCTATCATGGAACAAAAGAGAAGGAAACCTACACGTCGCAATCATTACCAAATATTATTCCTGTTCCTCCCTCTAATAGGTTGTACCATTGACCTTGTTGTGGTGCTATGCTGGCACTGTAGGACTCCTCTCTTCCTCCACTCCCCATGGCCTCCCTCAAAATTCCAAAATAATTAACAAGAAAAAAATAAAATTAAAGAAAAGGAGCTAAGCAATCAACAAAATAAACTACCAAATTACTAAATACTAAAAACTAGAAACCCTTTTGTGATTTGTCTATAGTTTCATATTCTTAGAGCACAAAGGGGTTTGTTCTAAGTGAAAAAACCAAAACATGATAAAGAACAAATTAAAATTAACTAAGAAATTAAGGAGAAAATGAATGTGAGTGAGTGGTGATCATGGGGAGCCATTTTCGGATCGATCGAAGTGGAGAAGTTGACCGGAGCATTTGGGGCAGTCCTCGAGCTGTTTCGGGACCATGAAGTACATGAGACAGGCTTTGCAGCCACCCACCACTAACACATTATTGTTGTTGGTGTGATTCTGTACCTGCTGCTGGTGCTGCTCGTATCTGCACGAAGATGGCGACGAGTCGGTCGAAGACTCTTCGTTGTCATAGGAGCTGTTTTCATCTTCTTCTGAGTAGTAGAAGTCGCCACTGTACTCTGCTCTTGTCCTCGGATCTTCTTTCACTTTCATCCCGTTCCTCCAGTTTATGTAGTAAATCTCTCCTGTCTGCAAATTATTAAATCAAGTAGTAAATTAAAAACAACGCCCCGACAATTATAAATTTTATAGAAAAACACTTCAAGAGCTCAGTTATTTTCTTTGAAGGAATTAATTCAAATATATATAAATTTTGTAATTGAAAACGTTGAAAACGACTATATATGATTGAACCCAGATTCTTTTTCTCTTGTTTGAGACGATGCAATTATTCAAACAGAAAAAGGTTTCACTTTTACTCTTCAAAGAAAATGTACTAACTTACCAAGAGAGGAAAATCTGTGAGAAAACATTGAAAAGTAAAAAGTTTCTATCCTTTTATTGCTACACCGCTAGACGTTCAAACCCAGTAAAGCTTTTCTCTTTTTCCTTGTCTCCTAAAGTAAAAGATTGAAGAGGATTGAAAGTAAAACAATAAAATAAAAATAATAAAAAACCATTTATTCCCTTTCCGTGGATTTTTGGTATGAAGTGTGTGAAAGGATTTTTGGTATGAAAAGTTCTTGATTCTGAATTTTATAACAAAAGGGCATGAAGCAGTAAATGCAACAAGAAATTAATGGAAATTACAGAGAGCACAAAGCATTAAATACAGCAAAGGAATTTTAATGAAGAAGTTGCAAGATCTGCTGTGTTTTCTGCATTTATTGAAGCTTCAAAAAATGGAAAAAAAATCCTAAACAAAATAATTAATGGGTTCTGTTTTTTTCAAGCAATCAAGAGGAAAAAGGAGATAAAATTATAATTATAATAAAAAACCCAACCTTTAAGTCGAGGCATTGTTCCCAATGGTATGGAAGGGAGACATGGGAGTTGAGCTCTAAAGTGGCGTCCGAGGTTGATGAGGTTGAAGACGATGACCTGCCCTGCATCCCCATGGCGGCCAATACGCCGTCAGTGACGCTCGAGCCTTGACCTTCGCCGTCGACTGTGACGTTGCCGCTGCTCCGGTTGTGGTGTTCACTCTGGTGGTTGTTTAGGGAGCAGTTTTGGAGAGACCTCTCCAGAGAAGCAGCGATTGTCGCCATGTTTGGAGCTGTCATTTGACTCAGCAAAAAAATCCCAGAATATGATTGCAAAATGGGCTTCAACAATCAAAACAAAACCACCGGTCACAAACGAGAGAGAGAGAGAGAGAGAGAGAGAGAGAGAGAGAGAGATTAAAGGTATGATTTTGGAAAGGGAAATATAACAAGGTTAAAGGGAGGTAGTCACAAACAGATGGATGAGTTGGGTAGAATGATGGAACTCATGCCCTGTAAATGCGCGTCAGATTTTTTAGGGAGTACCAGGTGGGACCCAGTTAGAGAACTACGTTTTACGGAATTGGATCCCCAGGTGGGGATCCTACTGAGTAACAAGTGTGAGCAACAAGTGTGAGCCGTTAGATGAAAATCTAACGGCTATAATTATTATAACTTTAAAAGGATCCTCTGTTTGTAACCGCTGGATTTTCATCCAACGATCCACACTTGTTGCTTAGTAGGATCCCTACCTAATGCTCAAGAGGGGATCCAATTCCACGTTTTACAATGGACAAAGACTATTATGAATCTAGGACTTACATAGCAGAAGTCCATCTTTATAGTAACGTTTTATGTTAATGAAATAAAGATATATAAACTTTTATCAAAGTTTTTTATTTAATTGGCATAATGTCACGTGCTTGCTAACATGTAAGTTGTTTTCCTATAAAACAAATTCATCGCAATCATATTCATGAAACATGAATACAATATCATGTGAAGAAACTCGCACAAATGACTTTGTATTAGTGGCCCAAAGGTCATAGTTGTTAAAGGCCTCATAAGCATTTTTCATTGTGTTTATATTAAAAATGCTTCTGAATCAGATAAGCACTTCTTGGAGAAAGACAAATAAATCCTTGAATTATTGTTTATTAGCACTGTTCTAAAAATATCCGCTTAGGCGTTAGGCGGCTGGCCTGTCACATCCCGGCCCGGGATCATTTTCCGGACCCGCTCCACCACCGTAGCACGATATTGTCCACTTTGGGCCCCGACCACAACCTCACGGTTTTGTTTCTGGGAACTCACGAGCAACTTCCCAGTGGATCACCCATCCTGGGAGTGCTTTGCTCTAGCTCCCTTCTCGCTTAACTTCGGAGTTCCTACGGAACCCGAAACCAGTGAGCTCCCAAAAGGCCTTGTGCTAGGTAGGGATGAGAATATACATTTAAGGATCACTCCCCTAGGCGATGTGGGATGTCACATGGCCACTGCCCCAATTAATGCTTAGGCATTTGAAAATTAAGAAAAGGCGCCTAGACCTACTGAGGCGCCCGCCTATACTGCCTAGGCACCAGCCTAGCCCGCCCAGACCCGCCTAGACACTTGCCTAGGTTGCGACTCACTTAGATAGAAAATAGATAACTTTCCTTTTGCATTTTATTATTTCTAATAAATTGTAAGAGACTTACTGAACACTTAAATAAACACACATTATATGTTTGCTCCCCATGTTTTCATTATGTTCCAATACTTCATAATACATATGTCATTCTATTTTCTAGTTTATGATGAAATTATATATATTTTAAATATAAACAGACACTTATTTACACAAAATACAATAGATTTACTTAAATCCGCTTAGCCGCCTAGGCATTAGGCCCCAACCCGCCACCCGACTAGCGCCTAACGTCTTTTAGAACCTTGTTTATTAGAGTCTAATAAAAATTGTTATAGTAAAAATACTTATAAAAGAAAACACTTAGGCTTTCAACAGTAAGCTAGAAAAATTAAGTTTGATTCCTATTTTATAGAAATCAAACTCCTAACATAGGTTGAAAAGGTTGAGTTATATGAGAATGCTTCAAATTCTTGACTTCAATATATTAAATTAATGGGTTTGGGATAGGGATAACAAATATTATGATAGAAATTGAATTAGAGTTAGAATTAGTAGACAAAACTCACCTATGTAAAACTCATATTGCAATTTTTGTTTTTGAATAAACGATATTATCTAGAGTAAGAAGGAGTGAACTTAGTCTTATAATCGGCTAATAATAATGTAGTTCAAACTCACATTCGGCAAAAACTAAACATATGATCTCTTACTTACAAGTGAAGAAGAATACAATATATCTTAAAAAGAAATACAATAGATCGTAGTACTAAATGACCTCGTATTGCAATTGTGTTATAGCAATTAAGCTCACATAAACCAATCTAAAAGACCTTGTAAAAACAAGTGCTTGTTCAAAGAGCATTCTGTAATGAGGCGCGTGATTATAATTACTGAAAAAGGTTAATAAGTAAAGCTGAAGGAATAATCTCGGGAGGCTTAAAATGAATAAAAGCAAAGAAGACCCAGTAAAAACGCGATTACCGAAACTGAATGCCGGAACTTTCTATAAAAATTCACAGTTTGTGTATTTTCTCTGCTGCAACAAAACGGAACGGGGAAAAGCAAAAGAAGAAGAAGTAGGTAGTGGGGTTTTGAAATGGCGAGACGTGGGCTCTGGCAGCCGTGTCTGACCACGCGCCGACTGCCCATCAATGCAAAGTCCACATAAAACAGAATTGAGAATAGTATGTTGAACTGAACCTAACACACACACACACAGACGCAAGCAAGGGTTTTCATCATTTTTTATACAAACAATAAATTATATTTACATGATTTTATTCATAACAAATTATCCACCCACTACCGAGCAACCTCATTAAAATATGTTTGTTTGATAGTTTTTTTGTACGACATGTTAATACGATATAAATAATACAAAAATAAAATATTTCGGGTCAACCTTTTAATATGTCATATCGTTACCAGATCACTTGTTAATGAGTCAAGTCGTTATCGGGTTAGTCATTAAAAAACCTAACAAGATATTGTTTGCGAGATCTAAACATTAGGTATGACAATTTCTTACATGACTCATTAATCCGGACACGAAACGACATGACCCGTAAACAAATCAAGTCGTTATCGGGTCACCTATTAAAATAACGGATTTGACATGACAAAACCCATTAAGATAACGAATATAATACGAATACGACAAATACGACTCGTTTACCAAGCATAATAATATGTCGGTCGCAATTATGTATCAATTCACACAAATATATATATATATATATATATATATGTATATATATGTATGTATGTATATTTTTTTGGGAACTTTAACGAAAAGCTTCCGGTACTGTTCACTTTAACGAAAAACCACATTTTTACACTAAAAAGTCAATCCTGGTACTATTCACTTTACCCTTTATTTTGTCCTTATCATTAAAACTCAAAATTTTCAAGTCATTTTTATTAGTTTTCCTTATTTTTTTTCTCTCGCTTTTATATGATTCGAAGACTAGATAACACATTCAAACAACTGATACCAGTTGGCTAATTGAAATACAAACAAGTTGATTATTAAATATATTATTCATGTATACATACAGTGACGGAGGCAGGATTTGAACTCACTGAGGTCATAATAAAGAAGTAAATGTGACAACATTTTGTTATTTAGATATATAATTCATGACTGATTCTTATAATTTGAACTTGGCATTGTACTATATCATTATCAATAATGACAATATTTATTTCGATGTATACAACCAAGTTATAACCATATAGTGATCTTAACTGTATAATATTAGATTTTTTATCAATCTTTTCAATTCATTGAACTCACTATGAAATACTGTTGATTAATATAGTGTTTTAATAAATAATGAAAATCAAAGCAAGCATACATACATTAACTTAAACTGAACCTAAAACTTAAATTGAACTTAATTATTGGAAGTTCTTATTGGGGTATTGGGATCAATACCAAAAATAGTGTGGAGTAATATAGAGTTGTTGGGGTCATGTGAACCCATTGACCCCCCTTTCCCTCCGCTACTGTATACATATATATCAGTAATGTTAGGATGAGGCCACGAATTAGACTAAATTAATCTTTATATATACAATGTATTTATGACATATGACAGCAATTGAAGACTAATGAAAAGCAATTCGGTGGGTATGGCTACACAGGAAGTTTATAAAGTTTAATGATTTTAAAAGTCAATCCATAATAATTAATATCATTATTCATGATCATTACAGCCAAACCATGAAATTTTTCATTAATAAAACGGCAAAAGCACGCTTGATTAGGCTTAATTATGATAATTTTTCAACGTAATCACCTACATATCACTGTTGTACCATGTGGTAATTAATCAATAGGGGATTATAATATAAACTATATATCATGAATTCATGAGTGTAGGGCCATAGATATTATTTGAGAATTGATAGTCAAATTAATGAAAATTTCCAACTCTTACTATTAGTGTTGATTTTAAAGTAGAAAAATACTAAGGAGACTCACTACTAGAATTTTGGCTAGAGGACACCATTCCCATTGGTGTCTATTACAAAGATTGAACACTAACATTGGTGGCAAACCTCGATTGCCACCATGCAGCCACTAAATAGGAGTACATGTCCTATGAAGAAGTCTCTATTGTGACAAAAGCAACCCTTATTGCATTGGTGTGTATATGAAGAGTAATAACTTTTCTATATTTTGTAGTGTTATTTATCAAATTAAAACTCATTCCCCCTCTTATCAGTGCCTACATTTCTCACTAACATCAGTGTCTATCGTATTCATATGCACACCAATCCAAGTATAAGATTTCCTTTGGTGTATTTATAATTAAACGTTTTATGATCAATAGATTATTATACTATCAATTTCATCATTCCTCTCAACCATTATCATCCTCAGCTTCAACATCTCCACTTGCTTGACCGTTTGCAGCAATCCTTAGTTCAATTTAATATTTTTGCTGGCTAGACATCAAACTCCATTTGGTTCTGCCATGCCTAGCTCCATCAGCATTTCCAAAATTCTTCTGCATTTCCCATCTTGCATGGTCTCCACTTCATGCAACCACTGAAAAGTCTGCTCTTTCCTCAGCTGTGTTAGCACATATTCATTTGCCTTTCCTCTCTTCGGAGGCTCTATCATGTCTCACAATTTCAAAGTTAACAACTACTCTCTGGTTCTTGAATGTCCTTCCTGAGGACATAAGACAAATGTGTTAAATGAACCTCTGCATCAATTTAGTTTGACAATCAATTTTCATTTGATGAGGGGTTTAGGGATTAGAACAAATACCTTGGTAGTCCTCAATTCTGAAACTTCTGTTTTGGCAGAACAACTTCTTTTCTTTTTGCTAATGAGATCCCTTTTTTCTTTTAGTTCACAGGCGTCAAGCTAAGGAGATATTTAGATATGTAGTTGACAAGATAAGCACCATTTTGCCGCTTATCTCTTAAAACTTTGATATTCAAATTTTCAATATATCAGTATACTTTATGCTGCCCTAATTGATGTTTAAAAGAGGGAATTCCTCCCGCTCAATTTCCAAACTCCCATCAAATTAGAAAAGAAAAAGTTCAACCCAGAAAAGGAAAATACAAGCATTTGAACTCTTCGGTGTGTAAATTATAAATAACAAATCTAAAATATATATGAAAATCTAACACTAAAAGAAAAGATTTGTACAGAAATGGTGTGCAATGGCACAACCTCCAATTCATATATCCCAAGTCGGCACCGAAAAGAGTTTAAGAATACAAATATCTAAATTGTAAATTAAATGTGTAATGCAACTCCGTTTGTTCGTGTTCCAATTGTGACGGCCACCAATAACTAACTTCGGTGAATGACAAGTTATAAAAGCCAGACTCCCATCAGTGTGCAAAGAAGGGTGTCCTATAGCATGTTTTCTTGTAGTGACTCTCTTAAAGTTGAACTCTTTAAGGATTTTCTGTTACCTCATAATTTAACGTCAATTTACGTACTAACGTTATAAAACATTGTGCAAAAAACATAAAGTGAAAAAGTATTCAATTGGGCTATATGATGTTAGCTCTAGGTATGGGTTCTTGTCGAGCTACTTTATTTCATTTTATTACTCATGCTTATTTGAAGGCATTGTTGTTCTTAAGATATGGATCTATTATCTATGTGATGGAAGCTAGTGTTAAATATTCTCGAGATAAAAGCTAGAATATGGTTCTTATGGACGGTTTAAGAAAACATGTACCGATACAAAAATTGCTTTTTTATTAGGTACACTTTCTAAAAATTTCACTTTTGAAAGAGCACCATTGACATTTCCCTTTAATGTAATATAATATTAAGAATCAAATATCAACTCTTACAAAATTTAGACCCCGAGATGGATATAAATATAATTAAAGGTTTCGATTTTTTGAACTAAGAGAGAATGTTCAGAGTTTATTATTTTACTTCAAAACATAAATTAATTATAATAAATTCTTACGAAATTTGATGAGAAGGTGAAATAGTGGACACAAACAAAAGGACGAGCACGCATATAAGTCAGAGATCAGTGGACAGAGCGAATGTATTGGGGGAGCTGCATGCCTGTTCCTCTATATTACTAAGCTACTATTAATAAATAAATCTAGTTAAACTGATTATGTACGTGTGTATTACGTTGAAAAATGATTTTTGCGCATTATTATTCTATGTTTATACACTAAGGTTATTTTTGACATTTGATTTTTGGGAAAATTAGAATCTCCTGCGTTTTTTCAATACGTTTTAGATCAAACATTGGTTCCTTTTTAAGATTTGATTAAGAGGCTTTGACTAATTACCACATCAACATTTTCTATTTTTTAAATTACACATAACTTGTTTAAAGGCATCTTCACTTCACCTTGTAACTAATTGCCTACAATTTAGGAAATTTTATTTTCCCGGTCCTTTAAACTCCTACGTTTTAATGACTCTTTCTATAAAAAAATAATTAATTAAAGTAATTTAAACTTTTACATTGTTAACGACTCTTTCTATATAAAAAAAATTAATTAAAGTAATTCCTCATTATTAGGACAAAAAGTAATAAAACTTATGTTTTGAAAACAAACGTACCAAAATTCAAATGTACCAAAAACTAAACGTACCAAAAATTCAAATGTATCAAGAAGCCAAATGGACCAAAAATTCAAATGTACCAAGAAGCCAAATGGACCAAAAATTCAAATGTACCAAGTAACCAAATGTACCATTATAATCAAACGTACCGATATAACCAAACTTACCTAATAACGAGTTTTGTTACATTTACTAAAATAAAAAATAAAAAATAAATCTTAAATCATCATAATAAGAGATGCATAAAAATAGGAGAAAAAAAAAGGGAATGCTAACGTGAATAGACTTATAATGAAATAAAATTAAGCACCAAAACTGTAGGGAAAATGTTTAATCAAATTTGCAAAATGAATAGATGTTTAGTCTATGACATTTAAAAACGAGGCGTCTATATTAAAATGTCCCTTGATTTTTATTTGTTTTATTCAATTTAAAAGTTAAAAACAAACGAGAGTGTGCGTGATGAGGAAATTAATGTGTGTGAAATTAATTTTTTTTCATGATGTATGGTGTTGGAAGAAAGGTAGCAATATTATTGGTGCAAGGTAGCAATTAGGGTTTTGTGTTGATATGTATATTATTGGTGTAAGGTAGCAGCGAGTTCACGAGATGGCTCAGGGCCTCAGGCTCAAGGGTTTTTGGGGGCCGTTGGGAATTTTGCAAGGTAGGTCTGGTCACTCACTGGTGGGAGCTTTGACACCCAATATCGCTCGGATTTTTCCTGATTGTGGAATCTATTCTCTCAACTTTACCAGTCCTCCCTCCTCCTCCTGTCTCTGACACCATCTCAGAAGCAGCAATTCACCTCTCTCTCTCTCGCTCTCTGTGCATTAATATTCCCTCTGCTGCTGCGACCAGCGAAGGAGTCCTTGGGATGTTCCACTGCTTTTGTTTTTGTACACAAATTCAGAAATCCATCACGGATATCATCGCTATCCAGTTTTCAAATTCATCCTTTTTAAAATAAAACAAGTTCTATATAATTCGTTTCAAATTTCTCAAAGTAAGATGAACATGACTTCACAGTTTTTGTGACAACGCATATCAAACTAAAGAAAGATTCATAACCCTAAAAAATCCAACTGATCCAAGCTCGATCTGGATTGGACAAACCTATATACACACATGTACATACATATATATATATATATATATGGGGTTTTTGAACATTGGTCCTTGTAAAAGATTAAAATTAAAAAAAAAAACCTGGTGCTAGATTACATATTTAATTTAATCCCTTGAAGTGTACTTTTATCAAAATTTACATTCAATTTTTGTTATTTAATGTGTATTTTTATTTAATCTCTCCACATTAAATTTTAATTTTATTAATATGCACATATTTAGTTTTTTAATTATAAATGAATGTAAATGAGAAAATATTAAAAGAAATTTGTGATACAAAAATATATAAATACATAAGTGTACAGAAATGACTGTGCCGAAATATATAAAATTGACTTTTTTGTACCGAAATATTTGTACCTACATGATTGTACCGAAACATATTATAATGAACCTAAATGTATCATATTGAATTAATGTACCTAAATGTCAATACCTAAATGTATGTACCAAAATGTACGTACCTAAATGTCAATACCGAAATGTATGTACCTAAATGTCAATACCGAAATGTACGTTCCTAAATGTATGTATCGAAATATGATATATTGAATTAATGTACTTAAAAGTCAATACTCAAATGTGTGTACCAAAATGTATGTAACGAAATGCATTATATTGACCGAAATGCATTATATTGAATCAATGTAACTATATGTTTGTACCGATAGATATACCAAAATATTCAAATGTATTAATGTGCCTAAATGAAGAACATGCAAAATTGTTATCGGAATATATATTATAAAAAAAATTAGTTCCCTAAATGTAGACATTAAAATATATTATGATGAAAGAAATACAAATTAAATTTAAATGTAATTAATACATTAAAATATAAATATAAATGTACATAAAACATCAAAATATAACTAATAAATGATATGATTAAATGTACTAGGGACTAAAATTGGATTTTAATCTTACACAAGGTTATAGTCTAAAACTCATCTTTTTTAAGGATTAAAATGAAGTTTTCTATATATATATGAAGTATTATTTCAGACTCATTGCGTACAACCGAGTGTCAATTGTCATACTGCATCTGCATGTGGTACATATATACGGTCAAACATGGTTTGGTTGTGTTGACCATGTGAGTACTTTAGCAAGGCAACGGCTAAATGCGTACAACACATGCAGTCTCTCTCCCTGCTGCAACATCACATGATTTGAATATGGTAAACGTAACTAGTTAATCGAGTGAAAAATGTTATTAATCAAGGTTAATTGCGTGGTTAAGTTCTTTAGGGGTTTATTTAACATTTCTAGCAACATGTATGTATGAAAGTCAAAAGGAAGATTATAAAATAATGATGGTATGTTTTATTGAGATTTCCAATTCATGCTCTGCACATATAGCGATGAGTTTTTGATCATGGGTAGTTGAGGGTGAAGGGAACATGCCCTAGTGCTAGTGGCCTTGGCCCATGGGCGTGCCCCTCGCTGCTGCTGCTGCTGGTGTTGGTGGGTGCACACGCACTACACAGTTTATTTATATATATTGTGGAACAGACCTTGTTTATTGGAAGGGAAGCTCCATAAAGCTTCTTGCACGGCTCCTAAACTGCTCCTCTATAAATATGCTTTCTTAATCAATTTATATCTGACTACATTTGTATTATTATGAATTATTTTTAGTCTTTAGGCGGGTTTAGGAATCGTGGTTGAATCCAAAGTTAAGAAACAGGACGTACAATGGTGATAAAACATCAACAAATATTGAAAGAGTAATGCTAGAGAGATGATATATATATCTACATCGTCTTCTTCCTCCTCCTCCCTCTCTCTCGTCCCCAACACATCTTCACCCTTCCTCTTTTTTGCTTAGTTCTTGTTTCATTTGTCTAGAACCTCATATCAATAGACAAAAATACAAAAACATGCTTGACAAGGAGAATCCTCAAGGTCGAACTCATCTCCTCCAAAACTTCCATCATGTTTGATTCTAAAACCGACATTTGCACACCATACAATCATCAATCAATGTTTGATGTCGAACACATCATCTCCTCAAAAATTACTTCTCAAATTGAATACGAGCATAAAACGTTTATGGGACATCTTTCCGTCAGATGGCATGTGACCTTAATTAGTGTAGTATTTCTTAGTACGCAGTACAAATCTCACATTGCTTGGGCATTTGCCATTTTCGAATATTATACATTGACTCAACGAGTGAGGTTTTATGCCCGAGGCGGGGAATGCAAGATAGCCGTTCATGGCCGTTGGATTAAATCAAGGGACCGACCTAACACTCGTCGTACATTACAATCAGGTTGCCATAACCCGTTTACTAAAACAAGGACTCTCGAATCTCGATCGACCCTTTCTTCTTTCTCCCTTCTATGCCATTCATGATGTCGGTCGGAGTTCATTGCCTAGACCAGGGCTCTCTCTCATGTTGGTGGTCGTGACTGTTGGTGGAAACCATTAGATCTGTAAACAGTAGAAAGATTTGGTGGAATTCATCATGAACAGAGAGATTGATACAGTTGAGAGAATGGGGACTAGGGACGAAGAGAGTCACAAAGCGTGGAATATTAAAAGAAAAAGAATGACTACCTTGCAATGATATTTTGTGGATGTTATTGCTATGTCATCCATATTTGATAGATATTGTTGATATAACGTTGATGTGGTACTAATACGTCAATATAACATTGTTGTTATGGGATTGATATGCGGTATTAGTGTAGTTGTTCAAATAGCTCCGTATGTAAATATTTTTATTTGATGTTTGAGCTTTTTAATTTCAATTAAATAACACCAACACAACCCGCATCTTACCTCCCAGCAAAATTCACTTCTGTGAGATTATGTTTGGGCCTTCCTTTTTTCAGCCCGGCATTGTCCTTGTTTTTTGCAATTAATCTTGGGCTTGCATACTGTAAAGCCTGCATTCACATAAATTTCCTATATCTAAGAAAGTCATTCAGAAAATAAGTTAATAAAAAATAGAGAAATTGGGTTCCCACCTCTTATTTTCATATTATATCAATTGAAATCTTATTAAAAAATCTGACCTTAAAAACTAAATTTTGATGGAAACCTAATTTCTTTATTTTATAAAATTTTAACCTAATAATTAGGTTGACTAAAGGTCCAAACCCTAAAAAATATATTCAAGGTGATGTGATTGGAAGGTAATTTAGATAAGTGTGATAAGTTTCCTAAGTGTAGACACATTAGTAATAGCGAATTTCTTATGCAGCGATTTTGAATTTTCTTTTTGTATTTCAAATTATTTTATTAATCAATAAATAAAAGAAGAAGACAAAAATAATAAAACTTTCATAATGTCAAGATTGTCTTCCTCCCATTAGAATTTCAAAAGAAAACGTGTGATGTCACGTAGAGGCAAGGCAATCAATGGAAAAAAAACTTGAAAATTTCATGGTTGGTCTCTACCTTCTAGAAGATATAAAAGTCAAGAAATCCCTTTTGATATAAGAGCCCAATGGACATCCTGATTCCTGGTCTCCACACAGCTTTCCCTTGATTCGCTTCTCTTATAAGATCAGCCAGTTCCGATTCCAATCACCAGACCAGACCCCTCACACGATCGCGGGATTTCATCGCACTCAAAACTCACCTGCGGAAGCAGAGATGTCGAAGGTCGAAGAACCGGCGATGGGAGTTCCAGTATACACGGTACAGAATCCGTACCAAGCCGGAATGATCCCGCCAAACGCTGTCTACGGCGACCCCAAGGGCGTCCCTATCCACCAGACCATTTACAGAGACACTCCCGCTCCCTTCAACTGCGCTTACTGTGGCGATACCGGACTAACCCAAGTCAAGTAAATCACAAATTTTGATCCTTTTGGGCATTTGGGATTGTTGTTAATATTCTTGATTGTTTGAAGTTTGGAACTTGAGATTGGTTTGTTGAATTGACAGATCAAGGCCGAGTGCGGCAGCTGTTGTGGCTTGTATGATGCCTATGATGCTTGGATGTTGTTTTCTTCTGCCTTCCTGTGACTGCCTCTGGCATAAGTATCATTACTGCCCAAACTGCCAAGAGAAGGTAACATCACTCTCTATATTCAGGAGAATCCGGAACCGTTTTGGGAAATGCTTCTGTAGGAATCACTTTTGCTAGTCGTGCTTTTATTAGAAACATGTTAGAATATTTTACTCATAAGGACCTCTGCTAGGTGAGATTTTCTGGTAGAGCAGTGGCGCTTCTCCTGAAAACGCTTCTATGACCCACCCATAAGCACTTTTAATTTTTGTACCAAACACAGTTGAAAACTCTTTTAGCCTATTTAGAAGCAGTTGCAAACAGGCCCTATGACTACTCTGTGTACACTCAAATTTTTTTGTTTTCTTTATCGTTGTTGCTTAGACATTTAACATGGATTTGTATTGTAGGTTGCTGATTTTGAGAAGTCGGACCCTTGTCTTGTTGCGGATCCTCCAAGCTGGACAGAGCGTAGCTATGCACTGCCTGCATGATGATCTGTATTTCGCACTTTGTATGCGGCTTCTTCTCTGTTTATTTGGACCCCATATACATTTTAAGATTTGTTAGTACATATATATTAGTTTTAAGATGTTGTGTTGAACCATATACGAGTTTGGAAAAATGGTGGCTTGGCTCAATAATAATACGGAGTAATAGTATTTTTCAATATGTTCAAGCTTTTAATAAAATGCATTTGCCAATCTCAAACGTGCATGTGATTGTATTGCCAGTACCTACGCTTTAGATGTTGTTGCAAATGCACCTATATACACTATGTGAGAGTTGTGAGCTGTTTGAGGAGCCATGCTATACTGGGTTGATCACATAAGGTATCAATATTTAGTTATCTGGTTCCTAATCAAAGCATGGACACCCTTTAAAGTGTGGAATTACTTTAAGCGTGGGCACCCTTTAGACATGCATTTGCTAATTTCATACGTATATGCGATTGTACTGCAAATGTTTTTGTGGGAGTTGTGAGTTGTTTGAGGGGGCATGCTAGGGTTATCAATAAGGTTCCGAAATTTCAGTCTTTAGGTTCCTAATCAAAAGTTTGGATGAAAACCCTTTTCCAGTGTGGTACTTGTTTTAGTCTAGAACCAGGCCTCTGAGGTCTACTGTTGAGGGTCTAGTTCTCAGCAGGGTTCTGTTACACTTTTTTGTTCAACGGAGTCGGCTCTCATTTTTCAAAATGGTTAGGTTCCTCTTCGTGTGAACTCTTTCAAACTGTTCTCTAGGTTGGACGAGAAAATTTTAGTTGGGACTAATAGAATTGTTTGATATTAGGCATCCATGAAAAGCAATATTGTTTTTGGGATTTAGATTGCAATCATCATGAGTAGTGTCTAGTTCACGTTTGGATGCAATTTATGATGCTGGATTATGTGAAACTTCCTGCCTCGTTCTGATGATTCGACTGCAGGATAAGCTATATTACCAAATTATGCAGCACCTTGTGCCAAAAAGTTTCTCAATTATCAAAAGATATGTCGTGTTATGGCGAGAGTTCTGAATGTACATCAGTTGTGATTCAAGTGGTTATCATTTTTGCCCATGACTGTCTTGTTGAAACTTGCGTTTCATATCTTCATTGCAAACCACCTGACAAAAGGGATTGCACTTGCAGGCTTGCAGTGTAGCTGCGCAGACCAAATGAAACGTGTGGATTAACTTAGGGGCCGATAACATTTCGTTTTAAGTTAAAAAAAAAATGAAAATTCAAAACGAAATGGTTATCAAACGGTCCCTTAGAGTTTGGGCCCTTCTCCAGTATCTCAAATGTCTAATTGATAATGTGTTTTTTTTGGATGAAAACCTCTAATTGACAATGTTAGGCGAGAAAAAATTTCACTGAAATTACATTTTGTAGAACATGAAGATGATAGTTTGATGTTGTGGTATGAGAAAAATGAATATCTAACAAAAATAAAAAATAAAACATAAATTAATTAATTAATGGTTTAGGCGCAAGGAGACGCAATCCAAACCTACGCCCTCGGGAAGACCCAAGGTGGAGCAGAAGCAGTGGAGGCCCATGAGGTTTAGGGTTTAGGGCCGTGTGAATAGCAATAGGTGAATAGTAGTGGGTCATAAAAATAAAACCCTCAGTTCGGCATGTTTCAGTGCTGGTGCATTCAAATTTCTTTTTCCTTCGCCGCAATGCAGTGGTTTTTTTCAAAGAAAGGGTTACTATGTTATAGCAGCTTATAAATGCTCCACCTAGGCAACAATGCTTCGATCCCCCATCCATGGCTGACCCCTGAGATTAAAACAAAACCATATCTCATATTGATAGGGGCCTATAAATGCCTACAACTGGCACTAATTCTTTGTGTTGGCAACAACGGTCGACCATGGGATTAAAACTAAACCTACGCCTTATAAATGCCTTACCCCTGGCACCTATGGTTCATACGGTAAATCATGCCTAACATGTAGGATTAAAACTAAACTCTACCCCTTGTAAAGCCCCACCTCTGACACAATTGGTTCATACAAACAACAATGGTTGACCCGAGAGATTAAAGCTAAACCCTACCCCATATTGATAGCAACTTATATATGCTCCCCCCTAGGGCACCAATGCTTCGTGTGGGCAACAATGGTTGACCCGTGCGTAGAGTCTACCTCGTTTTGCATGCGTTGAGCCCGCCTTGTTTTTGCGTCCACGGAGATCACATCTTTTTGCACCCACCAAGCAGGACTTCAGTTAAATATTTTGCGTGGGAGTTAAGGAAAATGTTGCTAGACCTTTGGATGTGATCCTAACATTTATTAGGTCCCGAAACTATTTTTTATTGATTTTTTAAGTTGAAAAATAGAAAAAATAATATAAACTAGTAGTTTGGCCCCCCAAAGAGATTTGTAGGTGTTGAAAATCTTAGGAATGTCCTAAATTAAATTTATTAAACGTGTAGTGCGACTAAAGTGACTCAAATTTTGGCTTATAATGAATCTTGTAAAAGTTCTCAAAATCGATTGGAAAACATGGGTTATAACTCACAGTTTCGGTGGAAAAAAATTGAAATTTTAGTTTTAGGAAATATTTTGCATGGGAACTACGAAAATGTTGCAAGACCTTTGGATGTGATCCTAACATTTATTAGGTCTCGGAACTATTTTTTATTGATTTTTAAAGTTGAAAAAATAGAAAAATAATATAAACCAATAGTGTGGCCCTCAAAGAGATTTGCAAGTGTCGAAAGCCTTTGGAACGTCCTAAATTAATTTTAGACATGTGGTGCGACTAGAATGACTCAAATTTTGGCTTATAATGAATCTTGTAAAAGAACTCAATATCGATTGGAAAACATGAATTGGAAAACGTGGGTTATATAGTTTTAATGAAAAATTTGAAATTTTTAGTTTTAGAAAATATTTTGTGTTGGAATTAACGTAAACGTTGCAAAAGCTTTTGGATATGATTTTATCCTTTATTAGGTCCCGAAATTATTTTTCATTGATTTTTAAAGTTGAAATGTAAGTGTTGATAATCTTTGGAACGTCCTAAATTAATTTTAGAAAACATGTGGTGCAACTAGGATGACTCAAATTTTAGCTTATAATGAATCTTGTATAAGTTCTCAAAATCGATTAGAAAACGTGCCACTCACAGTTTTTGTGAAAATTTTGAAATTTTTAGTTTTAGAAAATATTTTTTTTGGGAATTAACGAAAATGCTGCAAGATCTTGGATGTGATTTTATCCTTTTATAGGTCTCGAAACTATTTTTCATTGATTTTTAAAGTAGAAAAATAGAAAAAATAAGGAAAACTAATAGTGGGGCCCCCAAAGAGATTTGTAGGTGTCCGAAATTTTGAGAATATCCTAAATTAATGTTAGGAAACATGTGGCGAGAATAGAAGGACTCTAACTTTGACTTATACAAATGTTGTAAAGTTCTTAAAATCGATTGGAAAACTGTGGGTTATAATAACTCATAATTTTTGTGAAAAATTTTGAATTTTTAACTTTAGGAAAAATTTTGCATCGGAGTTAAGACAAATGTTGCAAGACATTTGGACATGATTCTAACGTTTATTAGGTCTCGAAACTTTTTTTTTATTGATTTTTAAAATTGAAAAATAGAAAAAAAAAATCTTTAAATTTGGGTTTTAAATCGCTGATTTCAAGTATTTAAATATGAATTATAGTTGAACTGAAAAAAGAAAGAAAAAATTATAATAGATTTTGCAGGGAAAAATATATGTTGAAGAACATGATTATGATAGTTTGTTTGTCACATCCTGGCCCGGGGCGGATCACTTCCCAGGCCCGCTCCACCACCGTAGCACGATATTGTCCGCTTTGGGCTTACCATTCCCTCACGGTTTTGTTTCTGGGAACTCACGAGCAACTTCCTAGTGGGTCACCCATCCTGGGAGTGCTCTGGCCTCATTCTCACTTAACTTCGGAGTTCCTACGGAACCCGAAGCCAGTGAGCTCTCAAAAGGCCTCGTGCTAGGTAGTGATGTGAATATACATTTAAGGATCACTCCCCTAGGAGATGTGGGATGTTACAATCCACCTCTCTTAGGGGCCCGACATCCTCGTCGGCACACTTCCGGCCAGAGATTGGCTCTGATACCAATTGTCACATCCCGGCCCGGGGCAGATCACTTCCCGGGCCCACTCCACCACCGTAGCACGATATTGTCCGTTTTGGGCTTACCATTCCCTCACGGTTTTGTTTACGGGAACTCACGAGCAACTTCTCAGTGGGTCACCCATCCTGGGAGTGCTATGGCCCCCTTCTCGCTTAATTTCGGAGTTCCTATGGAACCCGAAGCCAGTGAGCTCCCAAAAGGCCTAGTGCTAGGTAGGGATGAGAATATACATTTAAGGATCACTCCCCTAGGCGATGTGGGATGTTACATTGTTGTTATAGTAAAAGAAATAAAAGAAAAATTAACAAAACTAAAAAATAAAAAAAAATCGAACAGGGGTGGATCGGTATGAAGCTATTGACTCCCCTGAGAGGATCGATATCAAAGTACCAATCGTATAATTTTCTATTGTTTGTCCTTTTTTCTTTTTCCATTGATTTTTTTTCTACTTACTTTATTTAGTTTCAAATACCTTTGGATTTAGATTTAGGTTTATATCCTTGTTTTCGAATTTTTTGACATGGATTATAAGAAGGTTTTCGCTAAAAATGCATTTTGTAGAACATGAAGATGATACTTTGGTGTTGCTGTACAGGAAAAACGAAAATTTAACAAAAATAATAAGAAAAAATAAAACATAAAATAAATAAAATTTGTGACAATCCATCCCTAATTTTACGATTGTATAAATTTTAAAAGAGTGATTTTACAAAAATGCCCTTAGAGACAGGATGGTCTTTCTTGACGTGTACTAGGTACTATTTTTGCGAATTCTCGAAGTACTCGATGATACGAACGCATGGACGCAAACGCAACGCAATTTGGAATTATAACAAAAGAATTATAAACGAACGAAGGTAGGGGCAAAATAGTCATTTTGCTATGAATCTGGAAGGGTCCAGATTTGTGGGAGCCTTGTCTTGGTGGAACGAAGCCACGTGAGTGACTGGAGCAACCAGAGAAGAGAAAAGAAAAGAAAAAGAAATGAAAAAGAAAAGAAAAGAGAGAAGGTGAAGAAGGGATTGCCCAATCAGGAAAAGAAGAGGAAAGAACATGAGAGAAAATGAGGGAGGTGGGTGAATCGGAGGAGGATAGAGAAATGAGGGTGGTGAATGGGGGAGAGCAAGGAGGGAAAGGGAGAGAGCAGTAGAGCAGGGGATCAGATGCCCTTTGCCACCCGCAATCCGACCCAACTCCTCCATGTTTGCTGATGCCTTTTTCAGGCGATTTTTTAGGCGAATTGTAGCCATCCACCACCTAGAACCAACTTAGCATCATCTTCTCTTCCATATTCACCCAAAAATGAAGACGAATTGACCTCAATTTCGTGAGATAACACCGGCTGGTTTTGCGGGTGCACGGTAACGAAATTTGCCATTTCTGAAATGATTTCCATCGATCCTCACCATCAAACAACTTCTATTGAGCCCTAGAACAAAGCCCAAACAATTGTAGGGGCAACAGAGCACCGAAGGTGATGGATCGAAGCCATCCATTTCTAGGGTTTCGGGCGAGTTAGAGGGAAATTGGAGCTTTTTCCGGCCAAATTTGACTTGGCCACATGTATGAAACTTGCTCCACTCATCGAGATCTACATTTCTGTGAAATTTGGTAATTTTTGGAAATAGTTGATTTTTCCAGCAAGTCGGGGCGGCTAGCCGCCGCATGGGCCAAGAACCCACTTGACCACCCTAGGCTAATTTTGATGCCCCAATTTCATATTTGACATCCATTTAGTGAAATTCCAAAGTTTTAACATAGTGACCACCTAGTTGGCCGCCACTTGGTTATTATATGATTTGACGATCCGACCATTGGATCGTCACTAAATTTTAATACATTATAGTACGTAATATTTGAGGACATTTGGAACTTACAGATTAGGATTCCGACATACGGATCTTCCCGAATTGGATTTGTAAGTTCGTAAAATCAAACGTTGACAGCCACTTGAATTGCGATTGGCGGAGGTCCAACCGTTGGATCGTAATGAAATTTTAGTATGTTGTTCTAGAAGAATAATATGGATCTTTGGATGTTTTGCATCGGGAATCCAATGTACAGATCTTCTGGATAAAGTTACGTAGTGTTGTGGACCCTACCGTTGACCTTTGACCGACGGTTGACTTTTGGTCAATGGGTTTCAAATCATTCTAAAACATCCTTGGGGATGTGTTTTATGTAAGTTACATGTTCTATCGATAAGAATTCTAAGACGCGATTTGATATTTGTTCTAGGCGATGATCGTTCGTGACGCGTCGATATTCGTGTTAGGGAGTTGTAGCGCGGACTTCAAGTGAGTGAGTCTTTTCCTTTTTATAGTATATATATAAGACTGATAGTTTCCATGTATGCATTTGAAAAAGAATTTCTTACGTACGCCTGGATTAGACTAAAGTTTATAAGAATTACCGAAATGACAGAATTTATGAAATATGCTAATCATATGGGATGCGCAGGTAAGTTTATTATGTTGATTAAAATTATTGAATTGTTATGGCATGCTTATATTTATGTAGTCTGCTCATCATTGCTGCACCCCGGTGTTAGTGCTCGCCCAGGTCCATGGCCAATCTTTCACGTGTATGTTCACTTCTGCACCGCACGCTCGCCTTGGATCCAAGTAGGTGTCAATCTTGTCATACAGGTTGCATTAAGTAACTCCGACTCGTAGTTGACCACGAATAACGCCAGTCTTCATGTAATTGTAGCACTAGAGCGTACATTATGATTACACCCAGTTCTGTCGTGCAGGTCGCATTAGGCGACTCCGACTCGTGTGCTAGCATAGATTGATGAGCATCAGTTCAATCGTACAGGTCACATTAGGCGACTCCGACTTATGTGCTAGTATAGACTAATGAGCACCTGATTTTACTTATATTACTGTTGAGATTTTGTGATTTTGGATGTCCTGCACTTAGTTACGAGATATTGTGCCGTAATGAATTCTTGAGATTTTGCAGGCTACGGTAAGTATTTTTATACTATACGTAGTAAGTATATTTTGGAAACTATACTTGTTTTACAGTGAGGGGTTACAATGTTTTCAGAAAGGTTTTTATAAAACTTTATAATAGGCCCATTGACCCTTGTTTTTCGATCTTAGAGGTTTTAATTGCTGAGCTTTCTTACCGATGATGATTCGTGGCAAATCTTGGTATTGGAGATTTCCTTTGATGGTATGATTCTCAATACTCTACTGTACTTTACTTCTACTCTGACATCACGTGTGAAATGAGTTCATTTCTGCTCACAGCGCACTCTTATATTTAGGCACTTTTAGGTTTAAATTTATTCACATTTTCCATTACACTACACCTTATGGCTTCGTCACCTTCCAGGTGTCGGCCAGCACAGCTCGATTCGGAGTCCAAGTGGGCATTCACTAGTAGGAAAAACACTTTGCGCGATGCACGTACCTTCGTCGCGCAAAGTAAAAAATCGTTGCCTAAGGTAGGGCTGGGTTCGGTTCGAAACAGTTTGGTTTTTTGCCAAATCCAAAACTGAACCGAAATTTCTGCTCGGTTAGGTTCGTTTAAAAAAAATTCTGTTTTTTTCGGTTCGGTTTCAATCTGGTTCGGTTTTTTCCATGATTTTTATTTTATTTTTTATTTTACATCTGGAGCTTGAATCTCACATGCTTCCCTGCCTTGAGCATCATCATTCCTCAGTGAGAGACCAACCTGCAACATGCCCTAATCAACATATTTGAACTTTAACCGAGAAGTCAACTTAACTCATGCTTTTCATTTTTCATCTCTGCATTACACAATATTATGCAAAAGCTTAATATTTACCAAATTAAAATCAACCAAAACGAAAAAAAATCAACCAAAACGAATTCAGAAACCAACAGTAGTAAACATGGTAGGAGCATTTGAGCTGAAACAAGAAAGACCCAACTATAGAAAAACTAATTCAGAAACCTAAAATAGAAAACTTAACCTAATTTACCAAATTAAAATCAATCAAAACAAAAAAAAATCAATCTTTTTTTAAATTAATAGTTAAAATAAGGAAGAGATCGAACTCCCTCTGCACTAGAGTCAGTTGAAGTAATCGAACTCCCTTTGCCATCCTCATTTGCTTCCGATTCGAAAGGGTCTAGGGAAAATTATGGTTTGGAAGAAGGAATCCGTGAGGAGGACATGAGAAGACTCAAGACTGGAGAAATAGTGACTTGGAGGAAGAGATGAAGGGGAGAGAGAGAGACTGAGGAAGCAGAGAGAAAGGAAGAAAGCTGCGGAGGGGAGAGAGAGTGAGAAAACATGAAAACTAAAATAGGAGGAGTGAGTGATGGCTAGGGTTTGTAGACTTAAGAAATTTTATAAAGCATTAAATATTAGAAACCTATAAATATTTTACTAGTACAACCATAACAACACAAAGCCTCCTGTCAAGTTGGCTTGATGCAACTATACCAACCCGGAGGGAAGGGGTTCAAACCCTCACACCAACATGTTTTTTAAGTATTTATATATATATATATATATATATTTGGTTCAGTTAGGTTTCCGGACCTCAAAAACCGAAACTGAACCAGCCATATTCGGTTCGGTTCGGTTTGGCAGTTTCGGTTCGATTTTTTTCGGTTCGATTTTTTCGGCTTCGGTTTGGTTTGGTTTTCGGTTTTTTGAACCCACCCCTACCCTAAGGGTTTGCGTGACGCAACCTTCGTCGCACGCTAACCGTCGCACCAAGGCAGTGACGGTAGGGTTTGTGACACGAAAAAGTAACATACGTCGCGCAAAGACACTTTGAGCGACGCAGCGACATAGGACGTGCGTCATGCAAAGTGCCCTTTTTTTTGTTTTGGTCAAAACTATTTTTTTTTTTTAATTTTTTGAAAAATATTGTAATTAAATTCTAAAGAATAGGGTAAATTACAAAAAACTACCTCAACTATTGGTGTCACGACACTTTCATACCTCATCTTTTAAAGTTGACAATGTCATACCTCATCTTACGAATTTGTGCCAATGTTATACCTTCCGTTAATTGGTCATGAATTTTTCAGTTAAATGCTGACGTGGCTTGATTCGGGACCCATTTTTTATTAAAAAATTATTAAAAATAAACAAAAATCATTTAATATTTTTAAAAATATTAAAATAATAAAGAAAAGTTATAAAAAAAAAAAACCAAAACTCTTCCCATCCACCCCCCCTCCCGTTTCTCTCTCTTCTCCCCATCTCCATCTTTCTTTCCCCTTCCTGCAACTGCAACCCAGAAAAAAAAAGAGAGAAAAAAAAAAAAAAAACCAATTTGTCTTCCCCCTTCCCCACCCCCTCTTCTCCCCGCACCCACTCTCCACACCCAACCTCCCCCACCTTCGCACCCAACCTCGCACCCACTTACTGAAACCCAAAAAAAAAAAAAAAAAAAAAAAACCCAGATCCCGTCCAGGTGGAATCGGGAAACCTTCGGCAGGCCGATTCCGAAGTTTGAGAACCTGGGTGCAAAGAAAATGGGAGGAATGGGTGTGGAGGGAAGATGGTAGGGGGGGCGAGGACGGACGAACTGGGTTTCCTTTTGTTTTGTTTTTTGTTTTTCTCTTCTTCTTCTTCTTCTTTTGCAGGTGGGGTGGGGGGGCGGACGAATTGGGTGTTCCTTTTTTTCTTTGTTTTTTTTTTTCTTCTTCTTCGTCTTCTGCAGGTTGGGTGGGTGGGAGTGGGGGTAGGGGTGGGGTGGGGCGGACGAACTGGCTGTTCCTTTTTTTTTTTTTTTTTTTTCTCTTCTCTCTCTTCTTCTTCTTCTTCTTCTTCTTCTGCAGGTTGGGTGGGTAGGAGTGGGGGTGGGGTGGGGCGGACGAACTGGGTGTTTCCTTTTTTTTCTTGTTTTTTCTTTTTTTCTCTTTTCTCTTCTTCTTCTTCTTCTTCTTCTTCTTCTTCTGCAGGTTGGGTGGGTGGGAATGGAGGTGGGGGTGGGGGTGGGGTGGGGTAGGGCGGACAAATTGGGTGTTTCCTTTTTCTTCTTCTTCTTCTTCTTCTTCTTCCTTTTTCTTCTTCTTTCTGGGTTGCGGGAAGATGGGGAGAGAGAGGGGATTTTTTTTTCTTTATTATTTTAATATTTAAAAAATATTAAATAAATTTTTTTAATAATAATTTTTTAATTTTTTAATAAAACATGGGTCCCGAATCAAGCCACGTCAGCATTTAACTGAAAAATTCACGGCCAATTAACGGAAGGTATAACATTGGCACAAATTCGTAAGATGAGGTATGACATTGTCAATTTTAAAAGATGAGGTATGAAAGTGTCATGACACTAATAGTTGAGGTAGTTTTTTGTCATTTACCCTAAAGAATAATTAGTTAACCAAGCAAAAGTATTTAATTATAAAATATATGAAAATGTTCATACAAGATGTCCGAACAAAAAAGAAAAAACTACAAGTGAACTAGGTTTAATACATCAGGCTACTGGGTATCGGTAGGGCAAGGTGGCTCTAAGGTCGAAGGTGGAGCAAGATGAGGTACTGGTCGCGAGATTTGGAGGCCGGACATCTGTATGGCTTGTACAAGGTCTATCACCGTCTCAGCATAGGTCTGGGCCCTCAGCTGCACCCTCATCTGCTCGCACTGGGCCCTCATCTGCTCTTCCTAGATATCAACCTGACCCTTTAGGGTTGTCACTTCCTCCTTCAATGCATCAACCTGACCCTTTAGGGTTGTCACTCGTCTCACGAATCCGCGTTTTCCCCATACACAGAACAACCTTGCCACGACGACAACCTAAGTTCTGATCCAGGACATTAGTCATGATCTGAAAACCTACATCCTCGGGTACCGTGACGTCTTCGATCGGGATCTCCGGAGGAAGCTGCGATGTTGCTTCTTGGAGAACAACAATGCTCTTTTCCACCATAGTAGCCTGTAATAATAAAGAAAAAACATATAATGTTTAATAACAAAATATAAATAATATTTGAACGATTCATACATATAAGAATAATAATAATTACATATACTTACATGAAGTTGCTCAGTGGTCTCATTACCAAGTCGAACGTAAACGTCCTTGAACATGTCGATCTCTGGGAACTTAGAACCCTCCTGAAGAAAAAAACATTAAGAAAATTTTATTAATCAATAATAATAAATAAATTGTATAAAATTTCAAAGTTAATATACTTTTACCTGACATCGTGCTTCAAGCCTATACAAAAAGGGCTTCGAACCGGAATGGTGGAGAAGTATCTTTGATTCCCGAGCTTTCTGGCCAACAACAAATTTCTTCTGTACATGTTAGTGCGACTATTTGAAATAAATTAATAAAAAAACTTAAAAAAATAACTAAAACAATAATAAATTATTATTAAAATATTATGTACATACCACAAATTTTGGGTCCGTAAAATGTTTGCAGAGCCACTCCCAATCTTTGGCCGGTCCTTCAACTTCATTGAAACATGTAGGCGAGCAATCTCGGGATTATCCCATCGCTTAAAATACGTGTAAAAATTGTTCTTCCATTGTTTGTACCGGGTTGCTAAGGTCTCCTCTAAATAGGCCATGGCCTCAGGCGATATGTCCTCAAGATCATAAGTAACCTACGAATATGAAAAAAAATAAAATAATAGTAAGAAATTTAATAATATTAAGACAATATATTTTGGTTTTTAATATTTGTAATCAAAACCAATATATAGCACATCCCAGATACATGGTTTGCAAGAAAATGCACTATGTTCTGTTATGGTTGAATCAAGCCTGAACAACCAGAAAATTGAGCAAACATACAACATTTTTGTGATTTGTAGACTAAGAGAAAATAAAAGTGATACTTACAAGAAAATAAATGTGATATTTACACGCCTCATCTAACCCAACATTTGAGTTCTTTCGATGGGTGAAATGCATCACTCTTTGAGGAAACACCCCCGCCCCTCCCCCACCATGCATAAATAGTAAAACATTACCATTTTAAGAATCCCACAGAACCCACAACCAACTCAACTCTGCATTCAAATAACACACCTATCGTTTTCTTTTGGCACATTAATATATCATCTTTTACATGGTCTCTTAAAGTGGTGATTAAAGATCAGTAAACTTCAATTGCAAGATCATTAAGTCGAGCAGATGGTGGACCTGAACAGAGGAGTAGTAGTTTCGTTTAAATTACCTAATAATCCAACTCAATCAAAGCTGTTGAGGCATTTCGTCGAACAGGTTAGGGACAACAATTCAGATAACCATATGAGTACGTATCCAGAACACAGAAAAATACTAAAAAACACGTAAAATGTAGATGAAAGCATATAATTATTTAATTACTACTTATGAAGTTTAGCAGTTGAAAGCAAAAACCAACACAAATCATACATCCTAGGCGTTATTCATGAAGAAACTGATTGGTCTGAGATAAGTGAGAGAATATGCCAAAAAAAGAGAAAGATGTACGCGAGATGGAAAGGAATTACCAGAGATGACGGTAGATTGTAATCCTTAGGATTAGGGTTTCTCTTCGTCCACTCGACTTTTTGAAATACTCTAGTAGCTGGAAGTAAATCCGAGAACAAGACCTTGAACAGGGACGAAGCTAGAGATTTGTGTGAATTGGAGCATCCTCAAACAACAAAGTTATAATTAAAAAGCTCAAGAATTTACTAAACACAATACTTATACATTAATCCAGAAAGTTTTTCATACTACATTCCCTTACAATATCCTTCGACGCGTTTTCATGTTCTGAAAGCGTTGCATGACAATAATTTCATAATTTTTACCCTAAACAATAATTTTATAATTTTTACCCTAATCACAATTTCATAATTTTTACCCTAAACAATAATTTCATAATTTCATTCATCAATAATCATAGAATTCATATCAATAATCAATAACCATATTAGTGCATTACCATACGATTCTATACCAATTAAACAAAACTTCTTCTTAAATAATTAATTAGGATTAGGGACTATACATTTAGGAATTAAAAAATTTACCTAAATATATATATATGTCGACTAGACAGTGGCTGACTGGAGTGGCTACAATGCACTGGCTGGGAACACACATTTGCTCATGTTCTGTTCAGTTTCAAGCTGCTGGGAATTTGGGGGTAGAGCAGCACCACGCTGCTCTCTGATTGGCAAAGGAATGGGGGTGGACCGTGAGGAAGAGGATCTTCTCCTGAGCTCAGGATGGGGATCCTCCTGACCAGGTCATCCGGGCCGTTCAAATTTAATCCAACGGTTGCAATTATTATAATTTTTAGAGGGGTCCCATGTTTTGAGCCGTTGGATTAAATTTGAACGGCCCGGATGGCCTGATCAAGAGGATCCCCATCCTGAGCTCAGGAGAGGATCCTCTTCCGGACCGTGGGGACAAGGGGTCCCCCACTATACATACTTTTTTTTTTTCCAAACATATATGAAACGACGCCGTTTCGTTTCCTGTTTTTTATTTTTATTTTTACCAGGACCAAAACGATGTCGTTTTGGCCTGGATTTAAAAAAAAAGAAAAAAAACCCAGCTCTGCTGCTGCAGAACCAGAAATATCACAGTGGGGCTCGCTCTATTGTAAAAAAATCTCAGTGGTTGGCCTCGACTTTTCTTCCTTAATGGAGAGCTTGATTTGCCTAGATTTATACTGGTATGTTTGGGTATAATCAAGTATCCAACTAACAAGTGCATACTTTGACAACAAAGTTTCTCGGATTGAGATGGCTTGCTTGCTTACCAAGTGGCTGCTTTATTGTATGCAAAAGCTTTAAAGGATTTCGTACCCTTTCGGGACAGTGAAGTGGCACGGATAACTGATGAAGTTCACGGTAGACCAGTGTTAAAATGCATAAATATAGTTGATCCCCGTGAGCAGAACCAGAAAAATCTCCGTGGGGGCATCCGCCCCTAGGCCCATGGTAGCTCCACCCTTAACCTTGAAGCATATCCCCTTTGAGAGTACGTATGAAGCAAAGCAAAAGTTGGAATCCAATTTCGGATGCAATTAGATTTCAACCCCTAAACCCTCAGTATACAGTATACTTTATCTTCTAAGTGCTAAATTTCACAAACCCTAATATAGAATTCCAACCCTAAATTAATTCCAAAATTTACCTGATTTGGGGGAGAATCGGTGCACAGTGAGGTGAGGGATGAGAAGGAAGTGAGGGATGAGAGGTGAGTCACTTATCTGATGTGGGAGGAGGAGAGAAATTAGCGATGAGGGTGAGGTCGAGAGAGAGTGATTGAGTAAGGGTGAGGTCGAGGAGGGTATGAGATTAACGAGAGAGAAAGTGCTTGAGTGAGGGTCCAACCTTGGAAAGGTCGAGAGAGAGTTTGAGATTAACAAGAGGAAAGAAAGAGTTGGGGTCCAAACTTGGAAATTTGAAAAAAAACAAAAAAAGGCCTATTTTTCCCTATTGCACCACCAAAATTATCACAACTGGCTCGATGTAGGTATACAATTTGACGTCGCGCAAAGTGGTTTTGCCCGACGACCACATTAAGGCGTCGCGCAAGGTATTTTTTAAAAAAAAAAAAATATTACAAAAATTACTGAAAATGTGACTTTCCTCCTTTCAAATTCAATTTTTTTTTTACATAAACCCCACAATAATATATTTTTCATACAAAAACACACAATAATTTTTTTTTACACACACACACACATATATATATATTATTCAATTTCTTAAGTGTTATAAGTACAAAATACATAAATTAAAATCTACTTAGTAAATATATATACCATTGAACTTGATGGGAAACGCATTGTACAAAACTAGTTTCAAAGATCCAACCGTCAAACTTGTTTGTATATGCTTCGAGATCGCATACGCCAAAAATCACAAAAATCAAACATGCAGAGATCAAGTAACAGGACAAAACTTTTCGACGGTTATAAACGAAAAATCCCGATTTAACGGTTATTTTAACTCTGATTTTGATGATTTTTTACAGCTACACTCCTTGACCCTATATGAATATAACGAACTGATTTGATAGTCAATTTAAAATATTTACACAAGTGCATACCACAAAATCTTATGTTATACTTAATGAAAATATAAATAAACTCCAAGTGGTAGTGAATATACTGTTTTGATGGGATACGCATTGTACGAAACTAGTTTCAACGATCCAACCGTCAAACTTGTTTGTATATACGTTGAGATCGTATACACCAAAAATAGAAGAAAAAAAAAACATTCAGAGATCAAGTAACAGGACAAAACTTTTCGACGGTTATAAAGGAAAAATCCCGATTTAACGGTTATTTTAGCTCCAATTTTGATGATTTTTTACAATTACACTCCTTGACCCTATATGAATACAATGAACTGATTCGATCATCAATTTAAAATATTTACACAAGTGGATACCACAAAATCTTATGTTATACTTAATGAAAGTATAAATAAACTCTAAGTGTTAGTGAATATACTGTTTTGATGGGATACACATTGTACGAAACTAGTTTCAACGATCCAACCGTCAAACTTGTTTGTATATATGTCGAGATTACATATGCCAAAAATCACAAAAAACAAACATTCAGAGATCAAGTAATTGGACAAATTTTTTTGACGATTATCAACGAAAAATCTCGATTTAACGGTTATTTTAACTCCGATTTTGATGATTTTTTACAGCTACACTCCTTGACCCTATATGAATACAATGAACTGATTCGATCGTCAATTTAAAATATTTACACAAGTGGATACCACAAAATCTTATGTTATACTTAATGAAAGTATAAATAAACTCCCAAGTGTTAGTGAATATACTATTTTGATGGGATACGCATTGTACGAAACTAATTTCAACGATCCAACCGTCAAACTTTTTGTATATACGTCGAGATTGCATACGTCAAAACTCGCAAAAAACAAACATTCAGAGATCAATGAACGGGACAAAACTTTTTGATGGTTATAAATGAAAAATCCCGATTTAACGATTATTTTAACTCTGATTTTGATGATTTTTTTACAGCTACACTCCTTGACCCTATATGTAATAGCCTGTCCCTGAAATTTCGTGCGACGAACGTGAAAAGACTAAAATGCCCTTGGACGTTAACTAAGGTACGTGTGTGTTTAAGTTTGGATGTGGGTCCAATTATTTTGGTTGGTTGTACTTGGACCACACACACACACACATTCACCTCACTTCTCTTTGTCTCTCTCACTCCCGTACTCACTTTCTATCTAAACCTCTCGTACTCACTTTCTCTTTTCTCTCTCTTGTACGGACAAACCCAGAAACCTCCCTAAACCTAGCAGATCGAAGGAACCAAGGACACCATCGTGTTCCTCGTGGTGTGGTGAGTTCAAAGGTACCATTTTCAGGTTCAATACGTTTGTTTTCACGTAGAAACCTCACCCTCTGATTTGTGCACTGTTCATGCACACGTGAAATATTATTTTTTAGGGAATTTGAAGCTTATAGGAAGCTTTATGAGGTCCTAAGGAAGCTCGGAGTAGTTCGTTTGAAGATTTTGGACGTCGGAATAGCGAGATCAGGGAGTTTTCGTTTTGGTCGGAATTATCGAGGCTTTTTCCAGCGAATCCCCGGCGAGTTGGGGGTTGAGTCAGGTATGGTTGTGTTCATCTTTGTGAGATCTTCATTTTGGTATAAAGTACGTAGAAAATGGTGCTAAAATTAAGGAAAAACCATAGTTGGAAGTTTTTCCAGAAACTGGCGAACAGTCGCCGGCGACTAGCGACTCGCCGGAGAAGACAGGGGAATATTCCGTTAGTTTTGACGGAATATGCTAACGCCGTTAGTTATCTTTAACAGTTTCCATTAGTTAATTAACATAATATTCCACGGAATATTCCTAACAGCGTTACTGTACCGTTACACGTGCCAGGCACGTGGCCGGCGCGTTGGTGGTCGAAATTTTTTTCTAAAAATATGGGGATGATCCTGAGATTGTGTAGATTACAGTGGTATATTCATATACCCAAATTGAGCAATGTATGAGAAGTTATTTCTAAGGTTTTGTTTATGTGCGTTAATTAACGTTATTTCAGTTACTTCTCATATAGGCGAGACCTATTCGGAGGACGAACGTAGCCAGGCTAGGCACGGGGGTTACGACCCGTCTACTTATCAGTGAATGGGCATTTGTTTTCCGTATATACCTATATAAATGAGTTTTTCCTAGAAAATCAGTTTAAATGAAATGTGATATGAAATGCGATATGAAATGCCATGCAAAGTATCTATTTAATTTATTATACGTTATTGATTACTTATATTGATGTTGGTGTTGATGACGCATAGGTAAGTGGCAGGTAAATTTATATACTAGTCTGATGTGAACGAATGATGTGATGTGATGTGATATGATATGATTAGAGCTCATAAACCTGCGCAACGATATTAGTCCTCCCGCCCAGTGAGGGGCTCAGTCTTTCATGTGTTGTTCACCTCTCACACCGTATGCTCGCCTTGGATCCAAGTTAGGTGCTCAGTCCTGTCGAATAGGCCACTATAGGTGGGTTCGACTCGTAGGTGACCCGCGATTTATCGCTCAGTCTTCACATGATTGTAGCATTAGAGCATATTAGTTTATATTCAGTGATGTTGTGCAAACCACTAGAGGTGGTATTGATGTGTGTGCATGGTATATATATGATGATAGGATTGAGATGAGTATGAGCTATATGATATGATGATTGTTATGAGCTATATACAGCCGAGAGCTAAGTTGATTATTTAGTATTCAATCACATTCACAGAGTTATGCTTTGGCATTCAGTTATGATACTTTAGCATGGCATATACATACTTTCATACATACATATTTTCCAGCAGAATTTTGAGAATTATATATATGAGTATATACTTTATTTCTGGGAAATTATACAGGTTTTACGGCGATGGGTTATAATTTTTTAGAAAAGAAAGGTTTTGAAAAGATTTGTTTCTGACCCACTCAACTTTGTTTTTCGCCCCTCCAGGTATTAAGTAGCGTCCGTTGGTGGCATACGAGGAGCTCATCGGACGTTCTGATAGAATTCACTTATGTAGGACCACCTTCGGGTGTTATTTCTATTTAGTACTTCTGCTTGACTGCACGTAGACTTTTATGCTCTGTATTAGTGGAATTCACACTTCTTTTACACTAGTATTGCTAGTGTTTTGGTTTTAATTAATTCGTAAATTCTATTCTCTATTGCTTCCGCACTGTGCACATGGTTACGTCACGTTCACGTGACGGCCAGCACGTCCCACTTTCAGGTCGGGGTGTGTCACTATATAAATACAACTAACTGATTCGATCGTCAATTTAAAATATTTACACAAGTGGATACCACAAAATCTTATGTTATATTTAATGAAAGTATAAATAAACTCCAAGTGTTAGTGAATATACTGTTTTGATGGGATACACATTGTACGAAACTAGTTTCAACGATCCAACCATCAAACTTGTTTGTATATACGTCGAGATCGCATACACCAAAAATCGCAAAAAACAAACATTCAGAGATCAAGTAACTGGACAAAACCTTTTGACGGTTATAAACGAAAAATCCCTATTTAACGGTTATTTTAACTCCGATTTTGATGATTTTTTACAGCTACACTCCTTGACCATATATGAATACAACGAACTAATTCGATCGTCAATTTAAAATATTTACACAAGTGGATACCACAAAAGAAAAAAGGCAACGCAAGAACCCCAAAAGCAAAGCAAAAGGGCAAAAAAAAAACAAAAACGACTTTGCGCGATGTAGGTACTACTGCGTCGTGCAAAGCTGTTATGCGTGACGCAGTTGTACCTACGTCGCTCAAAGTCGTTTTTTTTTTTAAATTTTATTTTTTGCCCTTTTGCTTATGTGTACAAAATAAATAAATTAAAATATACTTAGTAAATACATATACATCGAGATTGCATATGCCAAAAATCGCAAAAAACAAACATTCAGAGATCAAGTAACGGGACAAAACTTTTCGACGGTTATAAACGAAAAATCCCGATTTAACGGTTATTTTTACTCCGATTTTGATGATTTTTACACCTACTCTCCTTAACCCTATATGAATACAATGAATTGATTCGATCGTCAATTTAAAATATTTACACAAGTGGATACCACAAAAGAAAAAGGCAATGCAAGAGCCCCAAAAGAAAAGCAAAAGGGAAAAAAAAACAAAAAAAAGACTTTGCGCGAAGTAGGTACCACTGCGTCGCGCAAAAGTTGTACCGACGTCGCGCAAAGTCTTTTTTTTGTTTTTGTTTTTTTTTTTTTTGTTGCCCTTTTGCTTATGGGTAGAAAATAAATAAATTAAAATCTACTTAGTAAATACATATGCTTCGAGATTGCATACGCCAAAATTCACAAAAAACAAACATTCAGAGATCAAGTAACGGGACAGAACTTTTCGACGGTTATAAACGAAAAATCCCGATTTAACGGTTATTTTAACTCCGATTTTGATGATTTTTTACAGCTACACTCCTTGATCCTATATGAATACAACTGTAATACCCTAAAAAATTTAAATATATGAATTGGATATAAAATTTAAATATATGAATTTGATATTTATAATTATGAATATGTAAAAAGAATCGAGAGTTTATATTAATACATTTGAGTATGGTTTTAAATTAAATTGATTACGAAGGTTGAAGTTTGGAAATTTATCATTTAAAATCCATAGACCATTCAAGGTTGCAATTTATATTTTTTTAATAGAGCTCGAACTCACGAACACGTAGGCGCAAACCGTTCGTGAAACGGAGTTATGACTAGGAAGTTATTAACGATAGAAGTTGAGGGTAAAATAGTCATTTTGCCATGGTGTCGGGAAGGTTCTAGATTTTGTTTTGTTTGATGGAAATATGTGGAGGAAAAGAAAAAAAAAAAGGAAAATAATAAAAGAAAATGAGGGGAGGAAGAAAAGAGGGTGAGGAACTGCCCAATTGGGCGAGAGGGAAACGGAGAGCAAGGAGAGGGGGAGCAGAGACTGCCCAATCAGAAGAGGGAAAAGGAGAGAAAGGAGAGGGGAAGAAAATGAGGGGAAAATGGAAAACCCATTCGGATCCCCACGACCCGGTTGCGACCCGTCCTCTTTCCATTGTCGATTCCGTCGGTTTTTCTGGCAATTTACAGCCTTCCACCCCTACCAAACAACTCCATAGTCCTCTCTCTTCCATCTCCACTTAAAATTGATGGGGTTTGAGCTTGAATTCGGGTAGTATGGTACCCGTGGGTTCCGAGGGTGCTATAGTGAAATCCGACGATCGTGAAAGTAATGTCGACCACCACCACCACCAAACCACTTCTTCAAATGCCAGGAACAAAGCCCAAATATTTTTTAGGGGCGTTGGTGTTGCGGTTTGGTCGAATTGGAGAACCCCCAATTTTTAGGGTTTCGACGGGTCCGAGGCAAATTGGAGCCTTTTCAGGCCAAATTGGACTTGACCACAAGTATAAAGTTTGCTCTACTCTTTGAGATCTTCATTTCTGTAATTTTTAAGAATTTTTAGAAATAGTAGAATTTTCCGGCAAGTCGGGCCGCCAACCGCCACCCGCGGCGGCGGGTGCGGAGGCGCATGGCCAGGAAGTTGACGTGGTGTTTTTATTTCGAGTTTCGTTATTCTAATTATGTTTTGGCATTTAATCGACTTGTTTTGAATATTAACATGAATGTTGTATATTTTGGGTTAATGAAATAATTGTGGAATTAGTTTGAAAATTGGTTTGTGAACTACGAAAGGCTTGATCCCTGTTTAGGGTACGTAGGCAGTCTAACAAGAAGTTAGATGCAGCCTTAAATAACCAAGATTGATCCTACGTTGAAATTTGTCTAAGAAGAGTAAATGGGTAATTAATTTAGAACATATATCTTATGTTCTTGACAAATGAGATAGGTTATAGATTTTGTGAGAAACTCATAATTCAAAAATCAAGTATTAACTTTTGTTGAGAAGTCGAGTTAATGGAAGAAATTTGAAGATTTAATAAAAAATCTAAGCATATGTTTTGGTAATTAAAATATGATTATAGAAAAAGAAGAATTAAGGAAATTGAATAAAGCACCATGATTGAGAATTTGGTCAAGTAAAGCGAAGTTTAGTTTGGGCCATAAAATTAAACAAGGTTATATAATTGAGAATTGCAGTTGAAGTGAGAATTATTCTTAGATTGAAAAATTGGTCTAAGAGAATTAAGGTTATAGTACTTGCGGAATTAAAGAACTTAATTATATGGTCATGAATATTAGCGACTAAATAAACAAGAGTTTTATTTTGGGCCTATCAACAAACTTAATTCCCGAAATTAAATATTTCGGGGCCGGGGCATTACAACAATGAACTGATTCGATAGTCAATTTAAAATATTTACACAAGTGGATACCACAAAATCTTATGTTATACTTAATGAAAGTATAAATAAACTCCAAGTGCTAGTGAATATACTGTTTTGATGGGATACACATTGTCCGAAACCAGTTTCAACGATCCAACCGTCAAACTTGTTTGTATATACGTTGAGATCGCATGCGCCAAAATCCGCAAAAAACAAACATTCAGAGATTGGACAAAACTTTTCGACGGTTATAAACAAAAAAATCCCGATTTAACGGTTATTTTAACTCCGATTTTGATGATCTTTTTACAGCTACACTCCTTAACCCTATATAAATACAACGAACAGATTTGATCATCAATTTAAAATATTTACACAAGTGGATACCACAAAATCTTATGTTATACTTAATGAAAGTATAAATAAACTCCAAGTGTTAGTGAATATACTGTTTTGATGGGATACGCATTGTACGAAACTAGTTTCAACTATCCAACTGTAAAACTTGTTTGTATATACGTCGAGATCATATACGCCAAAAATCACAAAAAACAAACATTCAGAGATCAAGTAACGGGACAATACTTTTCGACGGTTATAAACGAAAAATCCCAATTTAACGGTTATTTTAACTCCGATTTTGATGATTTTTTACACCTACACTCCTTGACGCTATATGAATACAATGAACTGATTCGATCGTCAATTTAAAATATTTACACAAGTGGATACCACAAAAGAAAAAGGTAATGCAAGAGCCCCAAAAGAAAAGCAAAAGGGAAAAAAAAAGAAAAAAAACTCTGTGCGATGTTGGTACCACTGCGTCGCGCAAAGCTATTTTGCGCGACGTAGTTGTACCTACGTCGCACAAGGGTTTTTTCTTCTTTTTTTTTTTTTTGCCCTATTGCTTATGAGTACAAAATAAATAAATTAAAATCTACTTAGTAAATACATATTGTGACAGCCCGTCCCGGAAAATATTGATTTTATAATTTATTAAGTGATTTTACGAAAATGCCCTTGAGGCACGCGCATTGTTCGAGGTTAATCGTTGTGTCGTGCCATCTAAGATTTGTTTTCTTGACATATCCTCGTAGTACTCGTCACTACGGACGCGTGGGCGCAAGCGGTTCGTGATTTGGAGTTATAACGAAAAAGATATTAAAGTTTGAAGTTTGGGCATTTTGGGAATTATAAGAATAAAATATGGAAATTCTTTTATGAAAATGGACGGCCCAGATTTAATGAGGAATTAATGGATGGCTGGGATTAATAGGAAAAATGATATGAGTTTATGTATGAGTTTATGTGTGTGTGTGTTTGTGGCTGGCGGAAGAAGAAGGAAGAAGAGAGATTGGGCAATCTGCCCAACCAGAGGAAGAAGAAGACAGCTCCGGGAGAGAAAGGAGAGAGCCGGACGAATGGGGAGAGGAGAGAGGAAGAAGCCCAGCCAATCGGAACAGGGGAAAGGAGGAAAGGAGGGAGAGTGCGGCGCGGGGGATCGGCCGGATCCCCTTGACCCGTTTTCGGACCCGGTCGGCACCCGTGTCCATGTTCGATGATTTTCATCCGTTTTCCGGCGAATTGATCCAACAAACCTCATGGGAAACACTCTAGGACCCTTCCTCTACCCATTCCACCTCAAATTTGGAGAGATTTGGTTGTAAAAATGGAAGAAACCGTGCAAAAGGGGGCGCACGGGTTGGGTTCATTTCCGCCACGATGTGAAGCAATTTCTTCCAATCACCACCACCCATGGCATCCTCTTGAGGCCTAGAACAAAGCCCAAGCAGTGGTTGAGGCGTTGGAACAAGTTTGGAGGTCGAATTGGAGCACACCAAACCTAGGGTTCCGACGGGTTTTGTTGGAATTGGAGGCTTTGCCGACCGAATTGGCCTTGGCCACAGGTATGAAAGTTGTTCTACTCATTGAGATCTTCATTTCTGTAAATTTTGGTAATTTTTGGAGATAGTTGGATTTTCCGGCGAGCCGGGGCGACCGACCGCCACCCACGGCGGCGCGTGCGGCGGCGCGTGGTCAGTGGGCCGCCAATGTCATTTTTAAACTATATTGGATGTCCTGAGTTCAGTTTTGATAGTGGCTTAACGTTGGTTGATCATTTGGACTTAAATTCGTTAAGATGCATGGTTAGGCCAAAATATGAATTGACGATCCGACCGTTGGATTGTCACCAAACTTTGATACGTAGTAGTACGTAATATTTGAAGAATGTAGGAACTTACAGATCAAGAATCCGATTTACGGATCTCCCGGAATTGGAGTTGTAAGTTCATAAAATATAATGTTAACCGTCACTTAGTTCGACAATTGACGGAGATCCGACCGTTGGATGGTCATGAAATTTTAGGATGTTGTTCTAGAGATTTATTGTGGACCTCTGGAAGTTACGGATTGGAAATCTGAGTTGCAGATCTTCCGGATCGAACTACTTAGTGACGTGTTTTATATAAGTGATATATTCTATCGATATGATTCTGAGGCATGATTTGATGGTTGTTCTAGGCGCCGATCGTCATGACGCCTTGATGTGTTGTGCTAGGGAGTTGCAGGGCAAACTCCAGGTGAGTGGGCAGTTTTGTTTTCCCTATACACCTATATACTTATGGGTTTCCCAGAAATCGATTTTTGAATGAAAGTATATTTTGAAATGCCATGCATAGATTTATATGAATCATGTGATTTGAAATGCCATGCATAGAATTGATATGAGATATGTGAATTGATAACTATATGATGCATATATGTGAATTGGTGCTGCGGACGCGCATGTGAGTATCAGGTGAGTTATATTTGGTTCATTGAATTGTTTGATGTGATTTATGTTGATAGCTCATAACCTGCACCCCTGGTGTTAGTGCTTATGTTATTCACCCGCATCACACGCTCACCTTGGATCCAAGTAGATGCTAGTCGTACAGACCACTGGAGGTGGTTCCGACATGCTAGTCGTACAGACCATTAGAGACGGTTCCGACTAGTAGGTGACCCTAGATTATGTGCACAGATGATTGATGAGAGAAGCACTAGAGCGTATTATTACACCATCCGAGTCGTACAGACTACTACAGGTAGTTCCGACTCATGTGCAGCGTAGTGCCGTACAGGTCGCAGTTGGCGACTCCGGCTGGATTGGATATTGAGCTTTAGAATCAGCCGTACAGGACCACTGCAGGGTCTCCGGTTGATTTATTATTTCACCTGATTTATGTTGATGCATCCATATTATGTTTTTGGCACATGACATGGCATATTTTCTGAAAAGTGATAAAGAATGGTGTTTTGAGAATTTTGAAGCTATATATATTTATAAATGCTATTTTCTGGGAAAGTATACAGGTTTTACAGTGAGGGGTTAGAACTTTGATAAAGAAAAGTTTTGAAAAGACTTGTTTTACTGACCCACTCAATTTTGTTTTGCGCCCCTCCAGGTTCGAGTTAGAGCAGAGCTTTGGTGGCCACGAGGAATCCAACGGTGTTCTGACAGAATTCACAATTGTATTTTTTTAAGCTTCCGAACTGTGTAAATGGTTACGTCACTCTCACGTGACGGCCAGCACGCCCTCCTTCGGGACGGGGTGTGTCAGTTGGTATCAGAGCCTAGGTTGTAGTCCTGTACATCTTGAGAATTCTCTAGTGTCTTCTGTCAGAACAATACCGCCTCGTAGAGAGCCACGTCGTTTAGTTGAGTATAGTTTTCCCTATTTAGCTCAGTTATGGGAAGCTAGTACTAATGTGACTGAATCTATTATCCAAAGGATTTTTCTCTTAGGACTGGTTATAAGTTGATGCTGAATCACTTTATGGAAAATGAATGACCTGAGGGAGCAGGTTGATGGCTTAATCATTTGGAAAAGGTGTTTTAGATTATGCAAGTTAAGGAAATCTTTCTTTTGACGGTAGGTCAAGACGACTACCTGGTTTCTGAGTATTGAAATTGCATCCTGGTGGAGACAGGAGTCTTGTATGACGTCACCAGAGGAAAGAGCTAATCGAGAGTTATTTAAAGAATTGTTTAAGGAAAGGTTTAGTCCTTGGGCATATATTGATGGTGAGAAGCGATAGTTTACAATTTGAGACAAGGAAAGATGACGGCAAATGAGTATTATAGAAAGTTTACGGAGTTGTCTCGTTACCATACAGATATTGTTGAGAATCGAAGACTCAGAACTTCAAAAGGAAATAAGGCTAGTTCTAGTTCTTCCAGCTGAGGTTTTAGTGCCACTGGTCAGAGGTATGGTGGTAGATTCACTGGTGATTCAGATAGAGGGAATGTACCTTTGTGCCGTAGGTACAATAATGGACACTTTGGAGAGTGTAGACAAGAAAGCAATGGATGCTTTACATGTGGATATATGGAACATAGAGCTGTAAATTGTCCCTAGAATCAGTAAATGCCTCCGTAGTATTCTTTGCCACCACTAGCGCTGATCTATCAGGTACTTGGATCTAGTAATTATGGTTAGATGAGCCGTGGTGTACATGATTAGAGTCGTACAGGTCACAAGAGGTGACTCTGACTTATATACTAGCAGTGATCGATGAGTTATGAGTACAGCCGCACATGCCACATTAGATGATTCCAGCTGGGTGGACGAGCTATAGATTCAGCCGTACAGGTCATATTAGCTGACTCCGGCTGATATATTTCTTGGTATTGATGATGTTGCCAAAGAGAGTAATGATGAAGCACGATCGAGGCGTGTATATGTATTTCTAATGAGAGACAAGATGGTAATGTTACACCTTTGGGGATTATTGCTTACTTATCGAGACAACAGTGAGTTATCGTTATTGCGGGCTGCAGACCGTAATATCCATAACTTATTGTTGGATTCGTTAAGCGAGTAAACAAGTAGGTCATCCTACGTTAGTATGGTGTTATTCAGAGTGTCCAGTGATGGTGAAAGATGTTGTTATGCCTATGAATCTTATCCAGTTGGATATTGTGGATTTGATGTGATTTTTGGCACAAATTGGTTGCATTATGATCGTGCCAAGATAGATTGCTACGGGAAATCAGTTACTTTCCATCGACTTAGATGACCAGAGGTTACTTTTGGGGGATGCAAAGTGGAGTGAGGTATGCCGTTATTTCTGCTATGAGAGCAAAGAGATTGTTATCGAATGGCTACCTAAGATATTTAGCTCATGCGGTACTATGAGATGTTGCTCTGAGTAGTGTGGAAGAGGTCTAGGTGGTTAAACATTTTCCTGACGTTTTCCCTGAGAATTTACCTGGATTGCCACTAGACGGAGATGTGGAATTCACTATTGATTTGTCTCCAGGTGTAGAGCTTATATTATAAATTGATTCATGATGAACAAAAAGAATTGAAAATTTGGTTACAGGAATTGGTTGATAAAGGTTTCATTTAACCTTGTATGTCATCATGGAGAGCCCCAGTTTATTTATGAGGAATAATGTGGACATTAAGGCTATGCTTTGATTATAAGTAATTAAATCGGGTAACGATTGAGAATCGTTATCCATTACCGCGTATTAATGATTGTTTGATCAGCTTAAAGGTGCCTATGTATTTTCAAAGATTGAATTAAGGTCTGGTTATTAACCAATTGAAGATTTCAGTGATGATGTCCCTAAGACAGTTTTCAGAACTCGTTATAGTCCTTGTGAGTTTTTGGTAATGCCATTTGGATTGACGAATCTTATGAGTTTGACGAATGAAGTATTCAAGTGAATCCTTAAAAGGTAACAGTGGTGGATAATTTGGAACAACCCCAAAACGGGACTGAGGTACGGAGTTTTCTTAGCTTAGCAGGCTATTATGGACGGATTGTGAAGGATTTTTTTTGTCATTGCCTTGCCTTTGACGAGACAGACGAGAAAAGAGGTCAAGTTGAGTGGGATGAAAATGGTAAGCAAAGTTTTCGACAGTTGAAGTATTTCCTCACTCATGCACTTGTGTTAGCACTCTCAGATGATAACGGAAATTATGAGGTCTATAAGGATGCTTCTTTGAGTGGTTTGAGATGTGTATTGATACAAAGATAGGGAAATTGCTTATTTTTCCCGACAATGGAAACCTCATGAGATGAATTACCCTGCTCATGATTTGGAATTTATGGCTATCATCCTTGCTTTGAAGTATGGAGACATTATATTATTGGTGAAAAGTGCAAGATTTTTACGGATCATAAGAGTCTCCAATATCTGTCTACTCTGAGGGATCTTAGTCTTAGGCAACAAAAGTGGATTGAGTTGTTTAGTGATTATGATTGCACGACCAGGGTGATCGTGCAAATGTTTGGGCTGATGTACTTAATACGAAGACGCTCGTGAGAATAAATGCCTTGTATGCTTGTTATGTTCCTCTTCTTGTGGATTTGAGATCTACTGGAGTAAAGTTGGAAATAGAAGAACGAGATGAAACCTTGCTTACTAGTTTTCAAGTTAGGCCTATTCTGATTGATCATATACTCGATGCCCAGAGGATTGATGAAGAAACAAGGAAGTAATTGATGCAAAGAATATCGAGAAAAGAAAGACTTCAGAGTTCAAAAATCAGATGGCGTACTTATTCTTGAGACCTGGATGTAGGTGCCTAATGAGATGGAATTAAAGGAAATAATTTTGGACAAGGCGCACTGTTCAGCTTATGCAATGCATCCCGGAAGTACTAAGATGTATCATACTATTCGATCATTTTACCATTGGCTGGGGATAAAAAGAGAAATTGTTGAGTAGGTAAGTATATGTATCATTGGTCAGCCGGTTAAAGTGGAAAGAAATAAGTCTTTTGGATTGATAGTCACTTTCCGTTCTTCAGTGGAAAGGGGAAAAACATTTCTATGGATTATGTGTACAACTTCCTCATACACGAGATGGTTATGATGGAATTTGAAGTGGTAGATGATCGGCTTACTAAGTCAGAACATTTTACTCTAGTGAAGAACAACCTTTCCAGACAAGTGCAACAACTAATTATTTGTTTTATGGAAATGGGATTTTAGCTTACGGATACGTTGAGCTTTTTGGGTATGTTGGTTATTTCTAAGTTTTGGTTAGCGTTGCACGAAGCTTTGGATACAAGATTACTCAATAGTACATCATATCATTCTCAGACAGATAGTCAATCAGAGATGACCATTCAGATTTTGGAGGATATGCTGAGATCCTCAGTATTGCAGTTTGGTGACGCTTGAATTAAGCGGGTGGATGTGATGGAGATTGCCTACAACTACAGCTTTCAGTCGAGCATTGGTATGTCACCGTTTGAGGCACTTTATGAGAAAAGCTTGTCGTACACCTTGATATTGGTCTAAAGTAGATGAAAGAATTTCTGTGGGTCTTAAGATTTTGGATGAGTCTGCTCGGATTGTTCAGGTGATTAAGTCTAACTTGAAAGTAGCCCAGGAGCGGTAAAAGAGATTAGCAGATGGATGCGCCATTAATCGAGTGTATGATGTGGATGATTTCGTATTTTTGACATTCTCTCCTTAGGAAAGTGTGATTCGGTTCGAGAAGAAATGTAAGTTAAGTCCTAAGTGCATCAGACTTTATGTGATCACCGAGGGAGTCAGTGAAGTGGCTTACAGGCTTGAGTTGCCTCTAGAGTTGTCGTAAGTGCACGATGTGTTTCGATGATTCGACATTATGTTTTAAATCCTTCACGTGTGAGATATCCTTAATCATTGGAAATTTATCCGGATTTGACTTAGGATGAGGAACCAGTGACTATTTTGGATTGGAAAGAGAAAGTTCTGAGAAATGAGATTGTGCGTTTGGTTAAAGTTTTATGGAGGAATCATTCAGTAGAAGAAGCTACTTGGAAGTCAGGAGATTGGATGAGAGGGATGTAACCAAGTTGTTCTATGATTTTTAATGGATTGTTTGGTTGTTTGAATTTCGAGGACGAAATTCTATAAGGTGGGTAGATTGTGACAGCCCGTCCCGGAAAATATTGATTTTATAATTTATTAAGTGATTTTACGAAAATGCCCTTGAGGCACGCGCATTGTTCGAGGTTAATCGTTGTGTCGTGCCATCTAAGATTTGTTTTCTTGACATATCCTCGTAGTACTCGTCACTACGGACGCGTGGGCGCAAGCGGTTCGTGATTTGGAGTTATAACGAAAAAGATATTAAAGTTTGAAGTTTGGGCATTTTGGGAATTATAAGAATAAAATATGGAAATTCTTTTATGAAAATGGACGGCCCAGATTTAATGAGGAATTAATGGATGGCTGGGATTAATAGGAAAAATGATATGAGTTTATGTATGAGTTTATGTGTGTGTGTGTTTGTGGCTGGCGGAAGAAGAAGGAAGAAGAGAGATTGGGCAATCTGCCCAACCAGAGGAAGAAGAAGACAGCTCCGGGAGAGAAAGGAGAGAGCCGGACGAATGGGGAGAGGAGAGAGGAAGAAGCCCAGCCAATCGGAACAGGGGAAAGGAGGAAAGGAGGGAGAGTGCGGCGCGGGGGATCGGCCGGATCCCCTTGACCCGTTTTCGGACCCGGTCGGCACCCGTGTCCATGTTCGATGATTTTCATCCGTTTTCCGGCGAATTGATCCAACAAACCTCATGGGAAACACTCTAGGACCCTTCCTCTACCCATTCCACCTCAAATTTGGAGAGATTTGGTTGTAAAAATGGAAGAAACCGTGCAAAAGGGGGCGCACGGGTTGGGTTCATTTCCGCCACGATGTGAAGCAATTTCTTCCAATCACCACCACCCATGGCATCCTCTTGAGGCCTAGAACAAAGCCCAAGCAGTGGTTGAGGCGTTGGAACAAGTTTGGAGGTCGAATTGGAGCACACCAAACCTAGGGTTCCGACGGGTTTTGTTGGAATTGGAGGCTTTGCCGACCGAATTGGCCTTGGCCACAGGTATGAAAGTTGTTCTACTCATTGAGATCTTCATTTCTGTAAATTTTGGTAATTTTTGGAGATAGTTGGATTTTCCGGCGAGCCGGGGCGACCGACCGCCACCCACGGCGGCGCGTGCGGCGGCGCGTGGTCAGTGGGCCGCCAATGTCATTTTTAAACTATATTGGATGTCCTGAGTTCAGTTTTGATAGTGGCTTAACGTTGGTTGATCATTTGGACTTAAATTCGTTAAGATGCATGGTTAGGCCAAAATATGAATTGACGATCCGACCGTTGGATTGTCACCAAACTTTGATACGTAGTAGTACGTAATATTTGAAGAATGTAGGAACTTACAGATCAAGAATCCGATTTACGGATCTCCCGGAATTGGAGTTGTAAGTTCATAAAATATAATGTTAACCGTCACTTAGTTCGACAATTGACGGAGATCCGACCGTTGGATGGTCATGAAATTTTAGGATGTTGTTCTAGAGATTTATTGTGGACCTCTGGAAGTTACGGATTGGAAATCTGAGTTGCAGATCTTCCGGATCGAACTACTTAGTGACGTGTTTTATATAAGTGATATATTCTATCGATATGATTCTGAGGCATGATTTGATGGTTGTTCTAGGCGCCGATCGTCATGACGCCTTGATGTGTTGTGCTAGGGAGTTGCAGGGCAAACTCCAGGTGAGTGGGCAGTTTTGTTTTCCCTATACACCTATATACTTATGGGTTTCCCAGAAATCGATTTTTGAATGAAAGTATATTTTGAAATGCCATGCATAGATTTATATGAATCATGTGATTTGAAATGCCATGCATAGAATTGATATGAGATATGTGAATTGATAACTATATGATGCATATATGTGAATTGGTGCTGCGGACGCGCATGTGAGTATCAGGTGAGTTATATTTGGTTCATTGAATTGTTTGATGTGATTTATGTTGATAGCTCATAACCTGCACCCCTGGTGTTAGTGCTTATGTTATTCACCCGCATCACACGCTCACCTTGGATCCAAGTAGATGCTAGTCGTACAGACCACTGGAGGTGGTTCCGACATGCTAGTCGTACAGACCATTAGAGACGGTTCCGACTAGTAGGTGACCCTAGATTATGTGCACAGATGATTGATGAGAGAAGCACTAGAGCGTATTATTACACCATCCGAGTCGTACAGACTACTACAGGTAGTTCCGACTCATGTGCAGCGTAGTGCCGTACAGGTCGCAGTTGGCGACTCCGGCTGGATTGGATATTGAGCTTTAGAATCAGCCGTACAGGACCACTGCAGGGTCTCCGGTTGATTTATTATTTCACCTGATTTATGTTGATGCATCCATATTATGTTTTTGGCACATGACATGGCATATTTTCTGAAAAGTGATAAAGAATGGTGTTTTGAGAATTTTGAAGCTATATATATTTATAAATGCTATTTTCTGGGAAAGTATACAGGTTTTACAGTGAGGGGTTAGAACTTTGATAAAGAAAAGTTTTGAAAAGACTTGTTTTACTGACCCACTCAATTTTGTTTTGCGCCCCTCCAGGTTCGAGTTAGAGCAGAGCTTTGGTGGCCACGAGGAATCCAACGGTGTTCTGACAGAATTCACAATTGTATTTTTTTAAGCTTCCGAACTGTGTAAATGGTTACGTCACTCTCACGTGACGGCCAGCACGCCCTCCTTCGGGACGGGGTGTGTCACATATATTTCGAGATTGCATACGCCTAAATTCGTAAAAAACAAACATTCAGATATCAAGTAACGGGACAAAACTTTTTGACGGTTATAAACGAAAAATCCCGATTTAACGGTTATTTTAACTTCGATTTTAATGATTTTTTACAGCTACACTCCTTGACCCTATAAGAATACAACAAAATTATTCGATCGTCAATTTAAAATATTTACACAAGTGGATACCACAAAAGAAAAAGGAAATGCAAGAACCCCAAAAGAAAAGCAAAAGGGGAAAAAAATAGGTACGTCGCACAAAGTCTTTTTTTTTTTTTGCCCTTTTGCTTATGAGTACAAAATAAATAAATTAAAATCTACTTAGTAAATACATATACTTCGAGATTGCATATGTGATCTATTGTTCTTATAATTAACTTATAAAATTTTGTGTGTCACTTTACTTATTTTCTCATATTTTTCTTATCATCATAGGGTTTGAACTCCTTCAAGTTAATGGCATTTGTGTTTTTTTGGACTAATTATTTTCTTAGGTCTGATCAGATTTCTCTAATTGTTTTTCACATTTGCATGCAAGCTTTACCTTATGTTAAAATTGCAAAGGTTTCTGTTTATTTTTTTATTTTAATTAATTAATTAATAGTTATAGCATAAAAACTCCTTTAAATCCACAAAAATCTTAACTGAATTCACCGCCTGACTTGCACAGATTGATGTCGAACTCGGCAATAACAGTGGTAACTGTGTTGCAACACTCATGTCTGATGTCCTCTGTTATAGCTAAAGCAATTCCATAATTTAATATGAATTAAGGTGGAATTTTCCTTTTTACCAGCAATGGTCTTTCAGAATGCTCCAAAACTTGTGCCACAACTATCATTTAGCATCCCAACCATGCAGAGGATAACCCAACAAAGAAACTTCAAGACAAAGTATAAATTATACCTTGACAATAAGAAGACAACCTGAAGGAGTTCAAAAACCGTATGATGATAAGAAAAATATATCAGTCACAACCCAAGCAATGGTCTTTCAGAATGCTCCTTCAAATTATACCAGTCACAGCTCGGATGCCCTATAAATTATACAATTATATCATATCAGAGTCTCCTCATGTAACAATTGTACATAAATCAATAGGGTTTGGTTCCCTTCCAATTAAAGCTATAAATTGCAGGAGACCATACTGCTAGAATTGAATCAACTTGTGGTGAGGCAAAAACATCCGCGCAAATAGTTGCAGTTAGCATTCCATCCCCCACAAATCCAACGTGTGCAGGCTCATGCCCACTTCCACCTCCCTGTATCATCAAGGTATTTAAATTAGAAAGCCTATCTCTGTTACATAGTTTGCAATTCCATTTCATTCTAAAAGCCATCAACAAGGAAAGATTCATTTTTACAACGGAAAATAAAATTCAAAGCTTTCAAATTCTACACGTTCCTCTTGAGTCAATTTCTACATGTTCCTCGAGTCTTGTCTAAAAAAAACAAACGGATACACTAAATCAAAAGAAAAAGAAGTCATAAAAAAATAAATGAAAATTTGAAAAGTAGAAAAATTGTGGGGGAAAGAAAGCTCTCACCTTTGGTACGTTTAAATGGTTCTTCTGGCAATTGGGTTTTCTCAGTTTTGAGTGAAGTGTTGGAATTGGAGTGATGAGTGTGATAAATGACAGAAGGACAATAATTTCTGGTTTCACTTTACGCGACAAAGGCTAACGTCGCGCAAAACAGCTTTGGGCGACAAAGGCCCACCTGCGTCGCGCAAAGTTAGGAAAAAAGCGGTAAAGATCCTTCGTTTGGCACCAAAATCTTGCGCGACGCACAGGAGCGTCGTGCAAATGTATTTTGCGCAATAGAACTTTGTGCGACGAACATTGGCGTCGCGCAAAATACATTTGCGCGATGTTTTGTGTTTAGCGTCGCGCAAACACACTTTGCGCAACGAAATTTGTTCTGTCGCTCAAATTGATTTTTGTACTAGTGATTCTAGGTCGTGGTGTGTCAAAATTGATGGTTTAAGTAGAGGGAGACACATCCCAAACTCATGCCCTCGGGAAAGCCCTGTGGATGTGATCCTAATTTTTAGTATTAGGAAATATTTTGCGGAGGAATTAAAGAAAATGTTGCAAGACATTTGAATGTGATCCTACCGTTTATTAGGTCTTGAAACTATTTTTTATTAATTTTAAATTTGAAAAAAAAATAGAAAAATAATATAAACTAATAGTGAGGCCCCCAAAGAGATTTCTAGGCGTCGGAAATCTTTGGAATGTCCTTAATTAATTTTAGAAAACATGTAGTGCGACTAGCATGACTCAAATTTTGGATTATAATGAATCTTGTAAAAGTTCTCAAAATCGATTGGAAAACATGGGTTATAACTCACATTTTTTGTGAAAAAAATTGAAATTTTTGGTTTTAAAAGATATTTTGCGTGGGAATTAACGAAAATGTTGCAAGACCTTTGGATGTGATTTTATTCTTTGTTAGGTTCCTAAACTATTTTTCATTGATTTTTAAAATTAAAAAATAGAAAAAATAATGAAAACTAATAGCGTGGCCCTCAAATAGATTTGTAGGTGTCCAAAACCTTACGAATGTCCTAAATTAATTTTAGGAAACATGTGGTGCGAGTAGAATGGCTCTAACTTTGGCTTATAATAAATGTTATAAAAGTTCTCAAAACCGATTGGAAAACTGTGGGTTACAAATCACAGTTTTTGTGAAAAAAAAAATTAAATTTTTAGCTTTAGGAAATTTTTTGCATCGGAGTTCAGAAAAGTATTGTAAGTCCTTTGAACGTGATTCCTAATCAAGTTACAAACTCTTTACATAAGTTCTTAACACTCAAAGCTTATTCATTTATATTTATCTCGAACCAAGAATTTTGGAATCAAAGAGTTCTTTGACACATGACGGAGGCCATGGGCGTTGTTGAAGGCCGTCAACTTCTGATGATGGAGTTCCAATGGACTTTCATAAACTTCACGTGAATTCTTAGTCAATTTCTTCTTACAGGGAGAGAGGCTGGATTTGTTAGGACCTAAAATACACTATCAAATCTTCCGAACTCACCAAAGTTCATGACATTTTAAAATCCTCCAAAATCATGCGTTGAATACATATATGAACTTGAATCCTTTAAATCTCGGATTGAAACCTATGAACTTTTTTTATGTACATTGAGATAACTTTTTTTTATGTACATTGAGATATTTACACTAAGGAGTGGGATAACAAATTGGTTATGAACTTGTCATCTACGAGATTCGAACCTGGGGCCCATCTCTTATAAATAAAGAGAAATAGCACTGGACTGTAGTATTAAGTAATCATATAAACTTTTAATAGATGGTATTGAGGTTTATATTTTAGTTCATCATATAAAGATTATTCTTTTAATAAATGGACAAATGTGAAACTAGTAAGACATCTAGTTTTAGCAAAAATCTAACATGGTATTTCAACAAAACTTTAAAATAACAACCATTCAATTTAGTGGTTAAATGGTTTTGTATTAGAGTGTTTTTGCAACAATAATCTATTAAGGAAGACCTAAAAACTTGTCATTTTGAATATTTGAAATATGATGGACTTGATCCGACAAAAGTGTCCCTCAAATAAGCTTATTTACAGGAGGAGATCCCTCAGTTGAAGCTTCCTCTAAGTTCGGCCTCTTAAATGAAGAAGGGACATAGTTTAGTTTTTCCAAGGATCCATTTGGATGGAGTAATTTCCAATTATAAGGAGCTCGATAACATTATATGGTAAATTTTTTATTTAAATCATTACAATTCATGTTTATCAAGATCTAGACTAGAAGAAAAGGAAGTAAATAAATGAATTTCAAATGATCCCGAGTTTGACTACAAGATCTTAAGAAGAGTAAGCCTTCCCTCTTCTCTTCACTGGCTCTGATCGGCTCTTCGCCATCTAGGGTTGTACCGTTGTAGTATGTTCCACCGGTTGGATTGTTTGGCCATCATGACTTTTCAAATACGTTGAACACAATGTTTTCAAGGTTTTTTTTTAGACAATTTAATTAGACCTTTGATCAAATTCAAATCCTTTCTTTCAAATATCTCCAGTCAAAAGGAACACAGCTGAAGTAGAACAAAACGTGGATTTCTCAAAATTTAGTTTTTTGTATACCACCTCGAATCTATAATCTATGCAAAATGGACCATATATCGGATACCACATTGCTGCTGTTGATAAAAAAATCACAAAACATTCGATAAGTCACCACACAAACAAAACAAGAATTTAAGCAATTTCTTTCTGAAAAATACTAGGAAATTAAGGTTGTGTTGCAGCCTACAGCGAGTCAGCGACCCATGCTCACCATGGCTGTAGGAATACAACGAATATCTGTACGACCTGACCAACTCTTAAACACAAAACAGTGATTAGAAACATAAATTCCTCCTACATTAGTTTTCAACAAATCAACACAAATGTTCTCATTAATGTAAGAGTTTGAAATATTATAGAGATAAATTATTAAGAGAATTCATTTTGAATTAAGAGGTGGTTAAAACCTCTTAGGACTCTATAATAGGAGGAGCAGTTGCGGTCAAATATATGAACGGCTTTTGCCTCTGTTCTCAAGTTATAATGTTTGCATGTACGATAATTCTATTGAGAACAAGAACTGTAAGGAATTGAGAGAAGACAAGATTGAAACTACACCTCATTCATGATGAGTTCTTCAGCAGGTACGAACTGACATTAATTAGGATTTACTTCTGATCAGACGTTCTGATAGTAATTAAAGCATAGTTTAATGGCTTTATTGATTTCGATAGTTGCTTAGTGACATCTATATATATAACGCTTTTAATTAATTGTCACAAAAATATTAAGAAAAACAATCAAATATGTACCTTCTTCTTCCTGGAGAGTTCCTTAATTAAGAACCTCTTATCCTGGTGGAAAATGGCGTGAGATCCCATGGAAGAAAAGGTCCAGCATGATAGAAAAGAACCTGTCTCGATAGCCAAGGATACTGCCAGTATACCACACAAGGATTCTTAATTAAACCTTAGGAAGCTAGCTAGCTTAGCTAACCAAGCGCCAGGATTCTTAAACCCTAGCTATCCTAGCAAGCTAGCTAGCTCTGCCTGTATATATATGTTGCATAGGCCTTTGGGAGGCTGCAGGCAAGTCATCCTTGGCTACAAAACACGGCTCTTTATCCTCATGTAGGACCTTTCTTCCCTCAACAGTCATCATATTATGTAATTAAGCATATATCTATTCGTCTTGTCCAATGCAAATGCTCCTGAGTGATGAGCCCTCTATTTATAGCCAATGAGCGTCTACTGCAGGATTCCTTTTTTCATTTTTTATTTTTTTGAGAAACACTGCAGGATTCATATATCACTGTATCTATACGTAAAAGTAGTATTCTGCATGATCCAACCTTCAAAGTTATACTGTCGTGGAATATATTCTCGTGGGGGGAAGGGGATTTGCATGGCCCAACGTAGGCCGCCCATGATGGGTCACATATATCCCTCTATCTGTTGATGATATGCAGATAATGGGATTCATCATTATTTCCTACCCCCTAAAAATGCTCTCCCCATCAAGTTCCACTCATTATCTCCGAAATAAAAAAACACGGCTCACATGTCACTCTGCTGTTGCTCAGACTACGCACTCTGCCTGCCTCTTGGCCATTTCCAAAGGCGCATGGGAAATTGATGTCATGTAATTTTGTGTTTAGTTGTACATTTTAATTTTTCGATATAAACGATATTTTATATTGAATTTATCTAAATTATAATAAAGAAAATTTAAATTTACGTGCAAAAGATGAACGCTATACTCTAATCAACTTGACTAATTAACCTGAGTTTGCCACAAATTAATTTTATGCATGCATATTTAACACTTTCTTTACCTTTTTAAATCTCCATTGTTCATGGTTTGAGCTTTTGAGTGAGAATGGCTTTGACCTTACTTTGAAGGGTTGGACTTAGGAGACGGGGCTTTGAGATTATGAGGAACAAAATCTCGTTTTTTGGGGTTGCCAAGTTGATTCAAGTCCTAACATAAAATGTTGTTGGATTATTTCTTCTTCCATTCTTTTTCTCTTCCACTATTTGGTCACATTATTCCAAATTCCGACATTTAGTGTCAACCCAAAGCACAATGCCACATGTCCACCCCATGAAAATTCAACCAGTCCATGTCTTTCCACCAAAGCAAACATGAAAAGCACATCTCAATATCCCTAATCTTTTGTGGGGTTGCATCCAAGGGGCCTGTGTAATGTTGTGATTGGTTTTGAGGCATGAGAAGCTTTTTGACTTGTATAGGTGTCACCGTCGAATCCATTTTGAAGTTCTTCGGGATTTCAACGCTTAAAGCTGGAACACTAGCTAAGTATATATATACCAAGCTTCCTCTATAAAGAAAGAACCACATAATTCCCATGATGTTCGTCTTTTAATCTTTCTGGCAGTCCTTTCCATGGAATAAAAGAAAAATACAGTTCATGGAGCCTTGACGTGTCAAGCATATATCTTGTTGGCGTTTACAAGGCCAACTTGATTAGTTGCATTTTGGTTTTTTTTTTTTTTTATAATTATTTTTTTAATAATACTTGCATTCTCCTTAAGGAGGAATGTTTACAGATAATATATCTTTACAGCTGAAATTTCATAATCCTTATTTGAAGTTCATGCTTACAAAAAAATTATTTAAAACAAAAATTGTTTCATCATCCAAATGTGTCAAATAAATAGAAGGTTCATTACTAATATGATTTTGGGTACCCACCGGTTAATTTATTTGATACATTTCACTAACTAAATGATTTATGTTTCGAATAATCTTTCGTAAGGATGATCTTCAAATAAAGCTTTAAAAAGTGAACGGTCCATGCTATTAAATTTTTACGGTGATGAACGTTATTTACAAATGGAGAAATAGAGAAAAACTTGTATAGGGCTTGACTTGCCACTGAACTTTGTTGAGTGGCACTACAATTCACTCAAAAATCATCACGTGGCAAGTCCTAAATATAATCTTTTTCTCCTAAATATAATCTTTTTCTATTCTTTTATATTTAAGATTCTCGTAATCATTTTCCCTAATGATTAATATACACCAATCTAATGGCTATTTTTTTGTTCGTTTCCCTTTTTTTCTTCCCAAATATTCCCTCTAGTAGTCCCCTTTATGTTTTGCTGGACTCTTCACTTTCTTCTTAGTAAGGCGGCTTACAGTGTACAGATACGCACACTTTGTTCTAAGGGTGGGCAAACGGGTCCACGACCCGCGGGTCGGGATGGGTACCTGTAATTTGCGGCGGGTAAGGGGCGGGTCCAAAATTTCAAAACACAAAACGGGGCGGGTATACAAATTTGGCGGGGCGGGGCGGTTCTTAAAATAGAAGTGGATTGGCCCCCGGCCCTGCCTGTTTCTAGCATGTGTTGAAATAACATTAGATCCCCTTCTCAATTGCCTTAGCCCAGAACCAAACGGCTCTCTTCATCTCCTCGAGCCCAAAGCCGTTCAACATTAGATCCCCTTCTCAATTGCCTTAGCCCAGAGCCAAACGGCTCTCTTCATCTCCTCAAGCCCAGAGCCAAACGGCTCTCCCTCTCTCATTTTCAAACCAACCTGTGTAAGAAAAATAATAATTAAGATTCCCAATATAACGAGTCCCCATGTCTATTACTCCTTCAAACCTTCAACCACTCTCTCTCTAGAATTTGAGAGATGTCTTTCAGCCTTCTCTCTCTTTAATATTAGAAAATGCTCTCATTTCTCCAACCTTCTTACAACCCATTCATTTCATAGCAGCTCCACTCTCTCTCGTAGCTCTTCATTCTTGTCTGCAACCTGAAGCCCAACAACATACACAATGCCGTGTCTCTATAATCCAGCCATGGTGGAGTAAGCATGAAAACTGAGATGCATGAAGGTAAATCCCTCCTCCATGTGTGTGAATTTTTTTTGTTCTTTCGTTTCAGATTTATGTGTTGGACTGAAATAGAGCGAGATCTAACACATGCATGTGCTTTTGTTTCAGATTTATTTTTGTTTCTATTCTTAACCTCTGAATATTTCCATCATTTCTGGAGGCTTTTGATTTAATTTGGGGAAGGAATTGAGCTGATTCTAACCCTGGACAATTTCTACATCTTCTATGCAGAATCCAGTAAGCTCCGGCGATGTCAAAGATCTGGAGGATGAGCGACAGAGCGAGTTGGGAGGCAATCCATTCCAAACCGAAAAAAGAAAAAAAAAGGACCCGTGGACCAGTCTTGAACCGGCCCGTTTCAAAGGACCCGTGGATCCATCCCGAACCGGCCCGTTTGAAACGGGCCGGGTTAGGTCCGGTTCCAGTGATCAGATTTGTAATATCCGGCCCGGCTCGGCCCGTTTTCTTTTTAAGCAGGTCCGGTTCGGTCCCTCCAAATTTGGGTCCGGCCCGGCCCATGCCCACCCATACTTTGTTCAATTGCTAATGATATCTCAACATATCAGGTATCTGCTGCTATTGCTTTTAAAATGTACAGGGCATGCCTGCCTTCTTTAACGTGCAGAGCTCTTGATCCAACCAAGAAAGAGGGAGGTTGGGACTAATGCGTAAGAACTATAGACTATACTATTAGACTAACATATCAATCCTAATACGCCTATATACATGGGTTATTCATGTCAAGTTCACATGATTAAATCAACTATTGTACAAATAATGAAAAACGGTTCCAGTTCTTGATTGCTCCTCATTACAAAAGTTGGAGAAGGTGATTTTGTTTAGGGTGTAGAATTTTAATTTTTTTTTAAGAAAAGCAAGAGAAAAAAACATTGGAGAGATAAGAAAGTGAAGCAGTCTGGCAAAACAGAAATTGGAGGGAATATTTGAGAAGAAAAAAGGGGGTAAATAAACAAAAAAATTGATGTATATTAATTAGTAGGAAAAACTTCTAAAAAAAAAAATAGTAGGAAAAATAATTATGAGAATTTTAAATATAACAGAATAGAAAAAGATTATATTTAAGACTTGTCACATGGTAATTTTTGAGTGGATTGTAGTGCTACTCAGCAAAGTCCAGTGTCAAGCCAAGCTCACACAAATTTCTCTCGAAGAGATGAGCTTATCGTTTCATAAAAGGAATGCAAGTATTATTATTATTATTTTTTCTCTCCTGGATTTCCTTTTTGTGCCGAAGAATGGTGGGAGAAAAGCTATCGGTCACTATACATTTGGAATTACAAGTAAAACAATTAGCAGCTTATCAAGATCCATGGTGGGAGAAAAGCTATCGTGATACTCACACTTAGAAGCTTCTTCTTTCCTTCTAAACTTTCTTTGATTGCGGCTTATCAAGATCTATTTTGTCGCTTAACAAAAAAAAAAAAAAAAACATTTATGCCATATTTATGAAATTCACCCAAAACTAGATTTTCTTCACTAGCAAGCGAGTCTTCTCTACTTTCAAAACCTCCTGAGTACTATGACAATTGACATGATCACTAGACAAATCTTGTTAAATTTTGATTTCTTGAACCGATTTACTATAACATGTTCTTCAATCACAATTCACAATCACATTCTCCTCCTTTGATTTTTTTGTCTAAGCGCACTTGTTGCCTCATTGATTGCTAAAACAACCGAATTGACACTTGGGAGCGTTTCATGAAAAGGTACATAGCATATGTTTCTTCTCAAAGAAACTTCAAGTGCCTTTTAATTTATTAGTATTTTAACTTTTTATTATTATTAAATATTATCAAAAGCGTTCTTAATTACTTTAAAAGTACTTCTAAACGGACCATAAGAATGAGGGACAAGCTTTGGGCAAATCATTTTTGCATGCACCCCATCAATATAAGGTCATCTGTGTCTCTCACAACAAGCAATCATAGCACCAACACCTTTTTGCAGTATCGCTACTGGTTTGAGATTTCTTGATTTTGTTTTTTTGCGCTCTAGCGTTCCAAGACAAACCCTTTCCTACGACCATCATCGACTTTATTGTTACAAGTTGTATATTTCTCATCGTTTCTTGTTATTAAGCGAGGAGGAAAATCCGAACAAACTGCGATCTTGAATACCACTTGACGCAGCACAAAGGAAAGGATGGTCAAATACTACACCACGAAAAGTGAGAAAATCTCAATTATTGTTTAATAATATGTAAATTGTCAAATACAAGGTCAAATACTATAGGCGTGGCCTTTGACCATTGGGCACAATATGGTCTTTGCTGCTCAAAAAGCTCAGCACAAATAAGGGTTTTCTGTGCCTCTTTTCTGACACCCGTGTCAGATGACTTTTTCGTTAGCATAGGTTTGTTATTGTGCCCAATAGGATAAATATATAAAATAAATAAATTCAAATAGTAATACCATCAATAAGAAATTATTCATACATATAATGAAAATAATTCCTAATACATTTTTTCTTCCATGAAAAACTCGTAACTAAATCTAAGAACGTAACAAATACCATTATTCTCGAGTTCCTTGCATGCCAGACAACCCTCAACCACTGCAAACAACCTTCAGCCCCTGCTCCAGCCTTTGAAAATGAACATGAGTAAGAAATCTATCGAGCAGTAAAAGCAGCGATGCTGATGCATCGCTACTTTCTTTTCAAAGACTATGTAGCAAAGTTTCGACAGAAACACCAACCAAAATACATAATATTTTCAATCATTGCCTAAATACACATACCATAGACTTTAACGATTTCTTATGTGAGAGAGTAGCTAAATAGCAAGTTGTTATACATACTAGTCCTAATTATAATAGTAGAAAGATATACTCTTCACAGCATAATGCAACAACCAGCCAAATTGAGGAAAATAGCAAAGAATAAGTAAAAAAACAAATAACCAGACAAGCACAAGCTAATAACTAAGTTTTTTGAAATCTAACCTGCTTATAATCAAGTAGTTTTCAGCTTTGATAATGTCTTTCGTGCTTCCACTCGGTAGGGAACCATACAACAATATGGAAAATCATTATAATTTATCAATTTATTATAAGTCGGAAGAGAGGAAAGGTAACTTATCAATTCTAATACAAAAAAAAAAAAACATGTAGTTACTCTCCAATGATTTGAATAAATTCATAATATCACCTAAACAAAAGGAATCACCAACGGGAAATAATAATGCACTTAGTGTAGCATATACAGAAAGAATAAACTTTTATAATCCAATACAACAGAGGAGAAAACATATGCCCTTAAAAGAATAAAATTTACCAGAAGGCGAAAACCTAACCTGTTATGGGATGGAAAAATCTGAATCTCAGCGTAGTCCCAAGGTGCACTGGCATCAATTTCCCCTCCATTTTCAATGCGCTTAAAACTGAACCCAAGTAGAGCAACCTGTATGGGAAAAGAGGGAAACAGAGTTTGGGTTAAAAAAATTCAGCATTTGAAAATGCAGATTTACAAAAATTCAACACCTAAACAAAACTAAAAGCCTGCGAATTCAGTGTAGTAGATACAAATACATACATACATATACATATAAATATAAATTCAATGACAAAGAAAAACCAAACAATTTACAAGAGCAAAGAAAATGAAGGGATAAAGAATGAAAGACATACCTATGTCATCTGTGGGAGGACTCATATTTACTTTAGGGGCCTTTCCACCACCTGCTTAAAGATGAATCTTATATAACAACTCCACCGTCCAAAACAACCAACAATGGAAGCAGAAGATTAATAAGGGAAACTACAAGTACTCCTCATAAAAAATACATTTACAAGTGTTCAAGATAAAAAACAAACAAAATTTCTGAGATTTTCCATAACACAGTTCACACAACCAACAAGAGGGGAAACTACCACATATTTGCATTGATGTTCAAGGACCAAAAAACTTTCAAACATTAAAAACTTAAAAATGCATTACTAGGTTGTTCAGTCTCATAAGACTTTGTACAAGGTTACATGGCTAGTTGTTCAAGGTTCAGATTCGTTATAGATAAATATTATCATCTTCATTTTGATTCCACTATTCAAGCACACAGTGTGAAATCCCGTCCCCGAAATTTCACTATTCATTACGTACCTCATTATTTAAATTTGTATTTCACGTTTACGTTATCTTTATTAGTTAATTTTAATCCCGTTAATTTTAGGAATTAAAATCATCGGGTTTGAATTTTCGTAATTAATCTTTAAAATTTGTTGACCTTTCGAGGTCACAATTAATGTTTTCAATTAGATCTCGAAACCACGAGCACATAGGCGAAAGCCATTTGCAAGTCCGGATTATAACAGTATAGTTACGAACATTTGTAATCGTTTTACTAAACTTTTTAAATTAAATAAACTCCCACCTTGTGGGAATGAGGCCCAATCAGGTAAGAGTTATTGTGGACCAATCAGACTAAAGGCAAGGGACCAATCAGATAAAGGATGGAGAACCAATCAGGAGATGAGAGAGAGAAAGACCATTCACGTTTACCCATTCCCGCGCAGCAACCCGGTTTTGACCCGGAGTGAAATCCGGCTACTTCCACCATTTTTTCAGGCAATTTTCACCCAGCCTTCACCTTCTAACAACACCTGACCTCTGTGCAACCCTTTTCCCTTAAAAAAATCGAGCCTTTTGGCTCCTAAATCGTGAGGACGACGCACGGCGTCGTGGGGGTTCTCGACAGCGATTCGCCGATCCGGCGAGTTACACCACCCACCACCACCCTTAATCAACTCCCTTTGGACCCAGGAACAAGACCCAACCAGTTGTAGGGGCGTCGGAACACCGAGGAAGGAGAATCGAAGCTCACCCATTCTAGGGTTTCCGACGGGTGCGAGCCAATTTGGGGCCTTTCCTAGCCAAATTGGACTTGGTCACATGTATGAAACTTGCTCCACTCACTAAGATATACTTGCTTGGAAAATTTGGTAATTTTTTGAAATAGTTGAATTTTTCGGCGAGTCGGGGCAGCAGTGCGTGGGCCGAGACCCCACCTGCCCTTCCTAAACTAATTTGGATACCTTGATTCCATATGTGACGTCTGATTGACGAAATCTCGTCGTATGACTATAGTTTTGATAGAGACCGCCACTTGGTCATTATATGAATTGACGATCCGACCGTTGGATCGGCACCAAACTTTGATACGTTATAGTACGTAATATTTGAGGACCATAGAAACTGATGGATCAGGAATCCGACATCCGGATCTTCCCGAATTGAATTTCTAAGTTTGTAAAACCAAACGTTGACCGCCACTTGAATTTATGATTGGCGGAGATACGACTGTCGGACCGCAATGAGATTTTAGTATGTTGTTCTATGAGCATAATGAGGACCTTAGGAAGTTACCGATCCAAAATCTGATGTGCGGATCTTCCGAATTGGATTGCTAGGGTTGTGGACCCGATTGTTAACCTTTGACCGACAGTTGACTTTTGGTCAATGGATCCCAAATCCATCTAGCATGTCCTAGATGACATGTACAAGCTACGATTACGTGTTCTATCGATATAAATTCTAAGACGTGATTTGATATTTGTTTTAGGCGATGATCGTTCGTGATGCCTCGATATTTAAGCTAAGGATTGTAGTGCGGGCTCTAGGTGAGTGACTTTAGTATATGTGATATTGGTGATTACCTTGTTTTCATAACTATTATCCTGTGTGGATATGAGTTGGTTTTATAATTATGTTTTTATAAAATTGTTATTTTTTTTATATTTAGCCATCGATGTAGTTTTACGAAATGTGATTTGACGTGCATGTTGGAAATATGGTTTGATTTGTATGATTGGCATGTTGTGATGAAATGTGAGGGTTAGTAATGAACCGTTAACCCATTGTGATAGGGATTTGTTGCTTCGATATTGTTTCATTTCCCTCTTCGTTGATTCGTTCTAAATTTAGTATTTGTGCCATGTTTCACTTTGTTGAGTTTTTGTAAATTCAGTAACTTGTGCCTTGTCTCGTTTCTTTGAGCCATTGTACATTATGGTTATTGGCCTTCCGCTCAGTTCCATTGAGTAATCCGGAACTGGGTTTCCGCTGAGGTTCCGTTAAGTGGTCCAGTTCCCTGCTCCGTCTGGATTTCATTGAGTGGTTTGGAATCCTTCATGCTCCACGATTCCGTTGAGTGGTCCGAAATCATATCCAGCTTGGATTTCGTTGAGTGGTCCGATAACCATTGTACTCCACGATTTCGTTGAGATGTCCGGAATCGTATCCACTTGGATTCCGTTGAGAGGTTCGGAATCCCTTCTACTCAGCGATTCTGTTGAGTGGTCCGAAATCGTATCTTGGTTGGATTCCGTTGAGTGGTCCGGAATCCTGTTTGGTATTATGGTTCCATTGAGAGGTTCGAAACCCGATTAATTGCTTTGTTGATTCTTCGGATTGAGGTTGGATTGAGATAGCTTCAGAGATGTAGGCTTCGGCTGAACTATGTCGCTCTAGCCCTACTTTTCATTGTGTTGTATGAGTTTGTGGTTGTGAGCTTTTGTGACTTGTTTCAGACTAGTCGTTGGATGTTTGGGTGACTCTTTTGGGGTTTTCAGTGACTTGATCATGATTTTATAAACCGAATCGATGGTTGGTTTTTAATAGTATCACATACGTAGAATTATTGTCACTCACATGAGCTTCGCAGCTTATCCGGGTTGTTGTTTGCCTGGTGTAGCAGACAGAGTTCAGAAAGCTTGAAGTGTTAGGTTACCCCTATACTTTTCCTTAAACATATGTGATTATTGTTGTTTTCAGTTCAGCATTTCAGTTTGTATTTCATGGCATTCCCCTACAGTCTACTGTCGTGCGTCAATCCTGGACATATGTTGGGATCGGGGCGTGACACACAGAATAGAGTTAGTTTTCTATCCTTTAAAGTTCTGTAACAGACCAAAGAAATTGACCAACTGGAATTACCACTATTGACAGCGACCATGGCAAAAACCTGTTGAAACGGCTGACATAACCCTTAGCTTGATGTTAGTGAGTAAAAGACCCACTCGACTAACATACCACAATATTCATTAGATACACATTCATTATGTAGTCAAAGAGATACACATTCATTATATAGTCATCAAAAACCAAAACAAATATAGTCGAATTCAAAACCATTCCCACAATCAGTCGAAAATGACACCAAAAAACAGAGTTAATTAAAATCAATACCTAGAAGTTCCAAATCTGCCATGGAGTAAGGCTACCTCAGCATCTTTCAGAACCTGCAAATTCAAAATGTCTTAATCAAATATATAAAAAGAAAAATCAGGTAAGCAAATACCTAGAAGTTCATAATCCCTTGTTTGTTGCAGAAGCCCTTTGCAAGGTTTGTGCTTTCTTGTGTTTCTTTGGATAAGGACGTAGAGAAGTTCCTGTCAGGAAAAATTTTAGTAAAGGTAATTAATAAATTATGAATTAAAATCAAACATAAAAACCATTCAGAAACCCTAAAATTGGAAATGTATAAGCTGGTAGAGAGAGTTACCAAAAAAAAATTAGGGCTATTGTAAAACCATCTCCAATCGAAGAAGGGCCAGAGGGCTCGTTTTAGCCCTCTGGCTCTCCAAGAAATTAATATTTTAATGAACAATGCATGGTCATATTTCTTACTGTCTCCAACTGAGGGCCAGGCCAAGCATAGCCCTTTCACAAAAAATCATCTCCAACCGAAGGCCATAGGGCCAAACATAATTTATTATTTTAATTGAATTGCTATGGTTACTTAAATTAAATTACCTCAATAATTTTATGTTATGGATCATCAATAATTTTCATGTTTTTTAAAATGTTGTTAAATTTTTTTGGGTAAATTACACAAAACTACCTCAATTATGGGTCGAACGACACTATCATACCTCATCTTACGAATTTGTGACAATGTTAAACCTCTGTCAGTTTTTCTGTTAATTTATTTGTTAAGTGCTAATGTGGCTAGAGACAGGAGCCACTCACTAATCCAACTGGATTAAAATATAATTAAATATTAAAAAATTAAAAAAAAAATTATTTTTTTATATAAAATCCTTCCCACCCGTCCCCCCCCCCAATAACCCACTCTCTCTCCTCTCTCTCTCTCACGCCTCTCTCTCTTTTCTCTCCCTACAATTGCATCCCTAAAATCCCAAAACCCAAAAATCCTTCCCACATGTCCCCCACCCACCCTCTTCAATCCTAAGGAGGTGGCTTCACCCGCAGCTCCTCGAGCTAGTTCCTGTTCATGTACACACACACAAAAAAAAAAACCAGTTTGTCTTCCCACCCGTCCCCCCCCCCCCCACCCCCCAACCTTCATCCACCACCCACCTTCTTCGATCCCAAGGAAGTTGACGAAGGCTTCACCAGCAGCTCCTCTTCATGTACCAAAAAAAAAAAAAACAGTTCGTCTTCCCCACCCGAGCCCTCTCCCAAATCAGACACACCCATACTCCCCACCCGAACCCACCCCCAAATCAGAGAAACTCCTCTCTACAATCCCTAGCCCCTATTCTCTCTCTAATCCCTGCACCATCTGGATAGGAAGGGTGAGGTCGAAGTCGAATAGGGCCACCTTCTTAAGATTTTGGAGGTTTGATGAGATTTTGGGTTTTGAGATTCGTAATGGGTTTTGGGATTTTAGGGATGCATGTTGCCTAGAGAAAGAGAAGAGAGAGGTGAGAGAGCGAGAGGAGAAAGAGAGGGTGGGTGGTGGAGGAAGGTTAGGGGGACGGGTGGGAAGGGTTTCTGGGTTTTGGGATTTTAAGGATGCAAGTTGTAGGGAGAGAGAAGAAAGAGTGGGTGGGAAGGATTTTATATAAAAAAATAATTTTTTTATAATTTTTTAATATTTAATTATATTTTAATCTAGTTGGATTAGTGAGTGGCCCTGTCTCTAGTCATGTCAATACTTAACAGATAAATTAACAAAAAAACTTACGGAGGTCTGACATTGTAACAAATTCGTAATATGAGGTATGACATTGTCATTTTAAAAAGATATGATAGTGTCGTTCGACCCATAGTTGAGGTAGTTTTGTGTAATTTACCCAATTTTTTGTGTGTTGTTTAATGTTACTTAATGTTATTTAATATTGTTTAATATTGTTTTATGTCAAAAAAAATAAAAAATTTGTTAAAAAAAATCAAATATGACGTCATGTGGCTCGGCCGGTTGGCCCTTTGGTCCTTTTTTGTCCAGTTGAGCCCACGAGCCCTTTTGCCTTGTCTCCAGTTGAGCCCACGAGCCCTTTGGCCTTGCCCTCTATTGGAGACGATTTTCGGATTATTTTCAACCATCTGATCCTCTGAGATCGTAGCTTTTGACCCACTTGGCCGCAGACCATACACCAGTGTCGCTGATGGTAGAGTCTTGTTCTAGACGATCAAGCTTGGACTGATTTCGCCAGCACCGTACATTTGAAATTGGATTTTGGGTTTTACTCGGTTGGGATCTGAGAGGGAGAGGGAGAGAGATAAATGTGCGGTGTGGGTAGGTTAAAGGGTGAGAGGGAAGAAACGATCCTGGCCTTTTAATTTAATCGTGCGGCCACAAAGCTATTTTAGCATGTAAAAAAATTCACGCAAACCAAGGCTAAGAGAACGCATTCATCGGAGCCGATTCTCAGAGCTCTCGTTTGATCCGAATATCTATTCCCAAATCGCCCGTAACAGGTGGCCAGAGTCGGAGTCGATTAAGAAGGCGACGTTGGAGACGCGGACTTGAGCCAGCCGAGATGTGGTCAAATGAGAGGTTTTCCAGTCGATTCCTGGGAAAATCAGTAAGTATATAGGTATATAACAAAAACAACTGCCCACTCACCTAGAGTCCACGCTATAACTCCTTAAAACGAGTACCGAGGCGTCTCGCACGATCGGCGCCTAGAACAATTATTAAATCACATCTCATAATACTTGTCGATAGAACACGTAACTCACATAAAACACATCCTCAAGGGCAATCAAGAGTGATTCAAAACTCATTGACCATAAATCATCCGTCGATCAAAGATCGACGGTAGGGTCCACAACCCTACATAACTCAATCCGGAAGAGCCGCATATCAGATTTCCCATCCGTAACTTCTCATGATTCACATTATGCTTATAGAACAACATACTAAAGTTTCGTTATGATCCAACGGTTGGATCTCCGCCAATTTCCAAAATCGAGTGGCGATTAACCTTTTATTTTATGAACTTACAAATCCAATTCGGGAAGATCCATACGTCGGATTCTCTATCCGTAAGTTCCTACATTCTTCAAATATTAATTACTACAACATATCAAAGTTTGGTGACGATCCATCGGTTGGATCGCCAATACATATTTTTACTTAACCCCGAATCGTAAAGAATCTGACTCAATAATCCACTTACGTCAAACCACTATCAAAACTGAATTCAGGATATCAAACATAGCCTAAAAATAACATTGACGGCCCACTGGCCTCGCGCCGCCGCCTGCGCCGCCGTGGGTGGCGGTCGGCCGCCCCGGCTTGCCGGAAAATTCAACTTTCTCCAAAAATTATCAAAATTTGCAGAATTGAAGATCTCAAAGAGTAGAACAACTTTCATACCTGTGACCAAGGCCAATTCGGTCAATAAGAGCTCCAATTTCAGCAAAAACCGTATGAACCCTAGAATTTGGTGTGATTCAATTCAACCTCCAACCTTGCTCCAACGCCTCCACCACTGCCTGGGCTTTGTTCTAGGCCTCAAGAAGATGTCATGGGTGGTGGTAATTGGAAGAAATTGCTTCGGGATGGGGTGATTCGAAGACAAGACCGCCGCACCCCTCTTTGCGGTTTCACCTATTTTCAAGGCCAAATATCTTGAAATTTGAGGTGGAATGGATAGAGGGAAGATCGTGGAGGATTTCCCAAGCACTCTATTGCAGCAATTCGCCGGAAAAATGATGAAATTCCGTCGGAAATAGAGGTAGGAGCTGACCGGGTCGAGAATGGGTTGCGGGTCAAGGGGATGACCCGTCCGTTCCCCTCCTTCTTTCCTCCCTTCTTTCTCTCCTTTCCTCTTCCTCCTATTGGCCGGTCTCTTCTCTCTCTTCTCCTCATTCGGCCTGCTCTCTTCCTCCCCTCTCCTTCGCTGCCATCAGGCAGCTTCCTCTCTTCTTCTTCTCCTTCTTATTTTTCTTATTCTTTTTCTTTTCTTTTCCTTCAATCTCCACCATCAAAACTTATTCCTTTTAATCTGGGCCGCCCACGTGGCACTCCAAATTTCTCCACAAAATCTGAAACTCTCTAAAAATAATTAAATTACTAAAATATCCCAAACTTCAAACATTAATATCTTCTTCGATATAGCTCCAAATCACGAACCGCTTGCACCCACGCGTCCGTAGTGATGAGTACTACAAGAATATGCCAAGAAGCAAGTCTTACGTGTCATGACAAGCGATCAACACAAATCAAGGCATATGCTTCAAATGGCCTTTTCGAAATTCCACGTAATAAAATTATAAAAATCATAATTTTTCGGGACGGGCTGTCACACAACCAGTTTCGTAGTACCATCAGCAAATAACATATTAGTCCGCAAATTACCCATTTTCTAAGCACTTTTTTAATACTTAATGTCGTTTTATTTTGATTTGATCGCAGCGATCTTAAATAGCCCAAATTTCTTTCTAGATCAAGAACCGGTTAAGAAAACTTTATTTTATATTGTTATTGACAGATCAAATCCTTTTGATATTTATGGGTGTCTAAATTGGTGTTTGGAGTAGCAGAAAGAATGAGAGAATAGATCTTTTTATTATCAAGGTTGTTGACGATGCGCACAAAGTATTAATCGAAAGGTGTAACCCGACCTTGGGCATGAGATGCCAACCCTATAAAGAGTAGAAAAACAACATAACTGAAACATTGCTCCTCTTTAATTTTCTTCTTCTGATGTTTCTGAGGAAGATACAGATTTTGATGGACCATTTATGCATTAATTCTTTCTGCTTCTGCATTCTGCAATGAACATTTTCTTTTTCAAATAACATATGAAATTAGCACTTAGGAGTGAGGAGCTTTGTTATATGCTTACATGGTTGATGGTTGGCTTACTAATGTACACAGGATATATGCTTATACATGTATTTTCAAGTAACAATTTCTTTTTCTTGCACGTGATGTATTGTCATGGTTCTTAAGAGTCATTTATCTTCAACTTACTGTATCTTTGGAAGAAATCTTCTCATTTTTCTTAGTGTAAATTCATGGTTGGCTTACTTATGTCCACCTACCGACCTAGTTGGTTGAATTCTATTCATTTATTATTGAACAATATTTGGTTATTCAAAATTGAGTAGGAATTCCTACTTTAAAATCTTTGTGGTTGGTCTAAAAAACTTCACACTTAGGCCATCTCCTACCGATCTAGCCAGAATGCTAGATGATCGAAAATAGTCCGAAATGACACGAAAACCGTCTCCAACCGATGACTAGGCCAGATGACTCGTGGGCTCCACCGGGCCAAAAAAGAGGAATCAGACCAACCGGCTAGCCCAAAGGAACCAGCCAGCTAGCCCGGGCCGGCCTCTCTTCCTCTCGCAGGCAACGACTCAGGGCTGGTTTGGTATTGATGTGCTTTTAAAAAAAGCTGCTGTGAAAATAAGCGGCTGTGCTGTGAGAATAAGCGGCTGTGAAATAAAGCAGCAGAGTGTTTGGTAAACTTTTTTGTAAAAGTGCTTTTAGAAAAAAAAGCTGTATGATAGTGTTTGGTAAACTTTTATGTAAAACAACTGTGACTGTGTGAAATGACCAAAAAGGGTATAGTACTCTAATAATTTAATTTTCTTAACAAATAAAAGTGAATTACTAAATATACTTTATTTTTAGAAGAAAAATATTTATAAACTTTATCTTAAATATTAATTAGTATGACAAACTACTTCAATTGAAATATTTTAGGCTGAATAGCTAGGATTCATTAATACAATATTGTTAATGTACATGAAAGTAGTCTAATTAGATGCATTCATCAAACTTGCCGCTATTTTATTTCTTAATGCTTCTATCTCATGTGATCCTTTAACTTAATAATTTTGGTATTCTTCCTCATCCTCATCATATTGCTTTGAGAAGAACATGTGTAGGGTTTAGGGTTGAGATAAAGCATACCATAATCAACTCAAACCAGTCTATTACACCTTAATGCAGTAGTTCAATTTGGCAATGCAATCACGCAAAAATGGCGCAACCGAAATAGATCTATGACAGATCAAAAAGGGTCGGGAAGAAAAAGGAGAAAGAAATGGACTTAGACAAGATAGTGAAAATTTAAAATCCCGAAAACTAGCAGACATTTAAACGAAAGATGATCTATTTCATAATCATAACAGAGTCTACATGATAGTGAATTTAATATCTAGAAAACCAGCAAAAACATCCTAAAGACAAGAAAGTGGAGAACTTAAACGATGGCATTGGCAGCACTTGCAATTCTAGGCCACAGATCTGCACATTCCTTTCCAATAAGTCCGGTGATTGCAAACCCTACAACAATACCAAGAAAATATGAGTTAGTATTCAGTATACAAGTGCAAGTGAAATAAAGAACATTATTAAGATGATGGTCTTACAATTAACTGACAGAAAAAGAATTGAATGCATTTCTCCCCTTTCGTCCACCTATGCTACAATATATATTAAAACAAGATCCAACAACAATTCACATACAACTACAAAATCCAACAACAATTCACAGAACAATAGCAAGAACAACAACAGCAAGAACAGCAAGATGTGTTTTCTACATATACCATTTTTCTTTCTCTAAATTCTCTGAACTCAAAAATGTTATAGCATACAAGTATACAACTAATGTGTGCATGTTCTGTGTGCCCAAATATATGTTCTTTGTCATCTGTGAAGCTCGAAAACTTTGTTGCATACAATTGGCTTTCCGTGGAGTACAGCAAGACTTGTAGTATCTAAAACTAGACATTTGGTACTATCCAGAAAAACTGTACAGAAAATTTATTTGATTCCGCAACACAAAAGAGCAACTTGGCATATTATCTCAGACCCTTAAATCATTAAGTTGTCCAAAAAATTGTCAGACCCTACTAAATAGTGTGCTTAGTTCTTGTATGATTCGAGGGAAGTAAAGTGTAACATTGTATATGTGGATGTTGACACTGCCAAAGGCCCAGTTAAAATTATAGGGCAGGAACATAGAGGAAAGCAGAGGGTGGCACCAACCTAAGCAAGCATTGGGAGACACCACTACACTAATGTACACGAGTGGAGTTTTCCAAAATACATCTTACTCTCTTCGTCCCAAGAAGAATAGGAGGGACAAAAGGCATCCCAAGTAGAACACAGAGCACTCTGCACTGCTACAAAAGGTTTCTTCTACAAAAGGTTTCTTCTATCTTCTCAGTCAAATTTTCTTGTTTCCTCCACAAACCCTAATTTTTTTCCCCTTTTTTTCCCCAATTGTTTTCTCCATCCCTAGTTTTCCCGACACCCATACACTCATCCCTTTGCTCTTCCCACCCCTCTTTCACTCTCCCCATCCCCAAATTAAAAAATCCAAACAAATAAATAACAAAATTTAAGAGAAGAGAAGCTTACCAGAGAAAGGAGGGAAGGCGACGGCTGGCGCTAAGACCGACGGAGAGAGGGGAAAAGGAGGAGGAGGTGAAGAGGTGCAGCTGCAGGCAACAGAGGGGAAGAGGGTTGCGATTTCAGGAGGGCGTGCGAGAGAGAAGAGGGCGTGAATGTTCTGCGATTTCAGGAGGGCGTGCGAGAGAGAAGGCAGAGAGAAACGAGGGCAACATTGGCAATTTGAAAATTTCATTAAAAGAATTATTGTAGCTCCGTGTTTTGACAAAAAGCTGTTTTCTTGAAGCTGCAGCTTCCCACTTTTAGCTTTTTTTCATCTGAAACTTTGAAAAAAAGCTGGTTGGGGGTGTTTACCAAACACCTCCAACTCTCCCAGCTTTTTTTCATGGGTGCTTTTTTTTTAAGCACCTCACTCCCAAACCAGGGCTCAAGCTTCTCTCTTCCTCCTCTTCTTCTTCTGATTGGCTCGTCAACTCGCAACTTCAAGTCGCATCTCCACCGCGAGAACCTCGTCTCTGACTTCGAATCTAATCCACCGCCGTGGCCTCGCTGGCGCTGCTGGTAAATCCCAAATTTTCAGTCTTCTGTTTTGTGAACTGTTCCTATCTGATTTTTTGAGCTGATTTAATTTCAATAAAAAAATGTAAAATTTGCAGATCACCATGGACCCCCAAAGGTTAATATCCGGCAAAGATCCGTTGAGCCATCTAAATGGAAGGAATAGCATGTCAGTCTCTTTCTCTCTCCCCATTTTTTGTGGTCTTCGATCTCATGCATGATTATATTGTCGTGGTATTCAATTTCATGAAATTAATTTCTTGTTGAAATTTAATGGCTTGTGATAATTTGATGCTCTTTTTTCTAGGTTTTCATTTTCCCAAGACTTGATTATAGACTTTAAATTTAAGTTATTATAATTTTTAAATTTAAGTTGTAGTTTTTAAATTAAAATAATAAATTATGTTTGGTCCTCAGTTGGAAATGGTTTTTTGTCACAATGCTTTGTTTGGTCTATGATCCTTTGGCCCCTCGGTTGGAGATGGTAAGAAATATAGTCTGACATTGTTCATTAAAATATAAATTTCTTAAAGAGCTATAGGGCTAAAACGAGCCCTCTGACCCTCCTTTGGTTGGAGATGGCCTTATGATCAGAATAGGACGTATAAATTAGTCTATATAGATTATCTCTGCCAAAGTCAACTAAAACTAAGATAGTTTAATCAATTAACCATAACAAATAGATAAGCAGTTCGTAATGCCTACAAAGTAATTTATAATATGAACAACTATAATCATAAGCACACAGTTTTATAAATTGACCACAAAATTTTGAGTACAAATTTTTATTCATATTTAAGTAACCAGATATCATTCTTATTTATTTCGTAACCCCTCAATATTTGATCTGGACGGTGAAGATTAGTCTTCGTAGAGTTGGATTGGTCAGCGATGAAAAGGCAAAATCGTTGTTATTACGATTTGAGATGGAAAAGCACGTGACTACCATTGTGGGAAGAACGAGGACCCCCCTTAATTTAAGATTATTTCCCCTTTACTATAGGGTACTCTTCCCATATGAGATTTTTTTTTTCGATAATTATTTTTTTTGGAACAAATTCGATAATTATAAGTTTGATATAAAACAATTTAAGAGTTAGTTTTCTTTTAACTGTGATTTTTTTTTTTGTGTACCCTATTTCCATTACAAAGTCACCTGAGTAACTTTTTCTAAAATATTGGTTTTGATGTGTTTGATTTTTTGAATTACTAATACAATACAAATACTTATTGCGCTGCTCATGTAAGACATGTAAAAAGAATTTATAACTCACTGATTACGACAATTTCTCTTGTACGTAATGTCTCAGGTTTGCATTCTCTCACCTCACTATCTCTTATAACTAGAAACTCATGTCATGCATGATAGACATTTTATTGTCAGGCATATGAGATATGGCCATTATTTCAAACATGAAAAATGCTACTGAAATTTTCTCAAAGTTAGATTCTTCATAAACTCTCTAACGTCTTACCGTTTAATGTCAATTTTCAGACTAACTTTATAAAACTTTGTGTTAAAAAACATAAGGTAACAAAGAGTCTATAAAAAGTAGCACTTTTGAAAAATCTCCTTAACATTTCTCTTCCAAACATACACAACATGATTATGTAATATCAACATTTTAACGTTCTTTCTAATTGTATTGCACGTAAGTTTTGTTCTCATCGTTGTCTGATGTGATTTTATGTACCGATCAAATCATGAATGACGATGATTGAGGATTTGCGGCCTTCTCTTGAGTCACTCTGCGGCGGTCATCACATCATCCCTGACCTCGTGCCACCGTCCTAGAATTTCCAACCCCACTGTTTTGAGTCGCCACGTTGCAGTGCTACACCGCCGGGGAAAATTCACTTCGTTTGTAATTAACTTTGCTCCAAATATTATCACTTGCTTTTTAATTTATGAAGATAATATCGATTACATCATTTTTGGGTGACGATGTTCAACTTCACTCTTCAATTTAAGATTTGGAATTTTCTTTTTTGTTTATATTCTTTTATATGAAATGAAAGTCCCCATGTTTTTTTCTTCTTCTCTTGAATAGAAGTCCCAAGTATTTGTAAAAAGATAATATTTCCCTATGTGGGGATGCACATTTTTTTCGATCTATTTACGAATAATGTATCTTGGTCGAATAAAATTAACGATAGAAAACATTCGATTTATTACTTTGTTGGAGATATATCAACAATTTGTGATAAATTTATTTATGCTAATAAATAATAAATGCGAATAAATAAATTAATATAGTATGATCAAAACGAAATAATATTAAACAGACAAATTGAAGATTGAGGCTTGCGTACCGCAATGTCCTTGAAACACAAATTTCGTCCATACTCAGTGCTTGTAGTTCTACAGACGTCTGCTTCACCAGGATTCAACGATCTAAGTCAGAATTCCAGCACCGGAAAACTTGACTTCTGGCGAATTTCTTTGTGGTTCTCTCAGTAAGAATGTTTGGGATTGTAGAAGAAGAATTTGATTTTTCTGTGTTCTAAATACCATGCAGATAGATGTATATATAATGGGTTTATGCATGTTCGCAACAGGTATGAGAATGGGATGCGTCTGTTGGGAGACATCTTCTCATAGGGGTGCTTTGCTCTCTGGCGTTCTTTCATCACTTCAAAGATGAGTCTGTTGATGTAACATCCCACATGGCCCAGAGGAGTGATCCTTAAATGTATATTCTCATCCCTACCTAGCACGAGGCCTTTTGGGAGCTCACTGGTTTCGGGTTCCGTAGGAACTCCGAAGTTAAGCGAGAAGGGGGCCAGAGCACTCCTATGATGGGTGACCCACTGGGAAGGTGCTCGTGAGTTCCCAGAAACAAAACCGTGAAGGAATGGTAAGCCCAAAGCGGACAATATCGTGCTACGGTGGTGGAGCGGGCCTGGGAAGTGATCTGCCCCGGGCCGAGATGTGACAAATTGGTATCAGAGCCTATCCCTGGCTGGAAGTGTGTCAACAAGGACGTCGGGCCCCCTAAGGGGAGGTGGATTGTAACATCCCACATCGCCTAGGGGAGTGATCCGTAAATGTATATTTTCATCCCTACCTAGCACGAGGCCTTTTGGGAGCTCACTGGCTTCGGGTTCCGTAGGAACTCCGAAGTTAAGCGAGAAGGGGACCAGAGCACTCCTATGATGGGTGACCCACTGGGAAGTTGCTCGTGAGTTCCCAAAAACAAAACCGTGAGGGAATGGTAAGCCCAAAGCGGACAATATCGTGCTACGGTAGTGGAGCGGGCCCAAGAAATGATCCGCCCCGGGCCGGGATGTGACAGTTGATATAAAAATAATAATTAATTAATTAAATTCAAAATTAATTAAAAATAATTAATTAAAGAATTTAATTATTAGAGCCCGAGCCCCAAGGCTCATTTTTGATAATTAATTATATATTAATTATCAATTAATTAGTACATCCCAAAGCCGAACCCTAAGGTTGAGCTCAATTTTATTCTCTATGGTCCATCACGCTAATCACTTTCTATAAGGGACAAAACCTTATAAAGTGAGGGAATGTTTTGGTAGTGACCAATGTGGGAAATGAAATTTCTACTCAAAATTTCCAACAATCTTCATTTGAAGATCATTCCTACAAAAAAATCGTTTGAATTGAAAATCGTTTAATCATCCAAGCGTATCAAATAAAGAGATGGTTAATAATAAATATGTTACTTGATACCTACATCGTCAGTTTATTCTATACATTTGTATGCCTAATGATCTCTGACTAATATGATTTTTTTTATGGGTGATCTTCAAGTAAAAATTAAGAAGTTGAACGCTTCTGATTATGAAATTTGTATGGTCAAAATACGTTATTACTTATTTAAAGGAGAAAATGAGTTCATCCCAAAAAAAAAAGAATGCAACTAATATTTTGTTTTTCGTGTTTTAAAATTGGTGAAGGCAACATTCACATGTGTAATTATTACAATGTTAACCTCTCGATCAATCTCTCAAAGTATCCAATTTACGGAGAACAAAGTAGACATATATTTTTTTTCTTATAAGGCCTACCACAATGGTTTATCGAAAAATCTGTTTGCCATTGTAGCGTGAGTATATAAACATCAAACTACATAAATCACCGTGGAAGGCTGAAAGACCTCAATTCATGTATGCAAGCCTGCCCTCTGAATAATTACAACTCCAAATAACAAGAGTTAAGATTTTATTAGGCAAACGCACTGATATGTTTGGATGAGGAACTTCCAACTTTAAGATAGTCATTTGCAAATCTCACTCACATGCTTTTTATAATGCTCATATGGTGCATTTTCTAATTACTCATATCTCAATTTCTTCATCACCATTTGCGTAAATCCTTTGAAATTTGGAAGTTTCTTTGCCAAACACACCTTCAGTTACATATGTGAAGAGAACATGAAAAAAATGTTCAACATTATTGAGCACTCTCTATATGGTTAAGGGAAAAATTACATTAGTATATAAACAGGTGTGCCTCTGAATCTGTTGGAGTACTGAGTTTGTTTTATGTGTTTACATGTTTGGCGTTAGAAAATCTTGAATAGGTATATGAGAACTTAGCAAGTGAGAATGCAGATGTTACTTAAGGTCATTTAGGTATTTAGGTAAACGTAAGACAAACCCGATGTGATGAAAATGCAGATGTTACTTAAGGTCATTTAGGTATTTAGGTAAACGTAAGACAAACCCGATGTGATGAAAACCCAATGGGGGCACGTGCCCTTCACAACTCCCCACGTAACTTCGTCTTTGTCTATGTACACTACGATATACTACGGCAAGGGTGGAAAAGATAAAGCTAGGCCACGTAATATGCGATTCATAATAATGAAGTATTAAATTTCTTATTCAAGTAAATCGAACTTAAAATTTTTCATTAATAAAGAGGGGGAAGTGTTAGTGGTTAAGACTTTATAAATTTAAGAGTTTTTTTGGTCGCGGACTAAGAGTTCTTTTTGCTAAATTTCAAAACACAAGGACCAAATTTTTATGATTCTTTTTTTTTTGTCGAAACCAAATTTTTATGATTCATTAAGAGCAAAATTTATGGCTTGAAAGTAACTCTTCTAGTGTAATTATTGCTTTATTTCTGGTTCTTTTTCTCCTCCTTAGTCGATCCAGATTCGTTGCAAAAATTGTATTTCTCGGTTGCAGCACATGATTTTCTGTTGTTTTCATATATTTCGAGAATAGAATACTAACAAATTAGTTAATTTAGGGCTTCTCTTGTCTTCATTTGTTTAGCATGCCGCTCCTCTTATAGAGATCCTTTCTTTTCAGCATTCAGATTTCTTAATCATACTAGCTTACAGGTTTGTCTCCCTTTTTAATCTATATTCCCCGTCTTTTTCTCGTATTTAGAAGGAGTAGCTGGACATTTCTTTCAGTGCTTTTTGGCCCCTAAGAGGCCTTATTAACTCTATTTAGTCTATCGAAGAAAAAAGAAGAAACTATGGTCGCAGGTAAGAAGCAAAGTTGAGAACAACGTTAAGTGAGTAACCTTCCTACCACCTGAAGAAAGGGAAGTTGGTCCAACTAAAACGGCAGTGGCTAACAAGCGAGCAAGTAACTTCCTCATTCACTCACACTAAGATATAACCAAAATATCCTCATTTTCAAGAGGATAAGGTTTATGAAAAAAATCATGCTTTGAAGGGAACGTATCCAACCTAAACGCAAAGACGGGCCTATAGGCAGAATCTGTTAACCTAGTAGAAAGCGTGAGAAGAAAGACTTCGATTCGGCCCACTGAATTTGACTATGTCTCTCTCTTTTTATATATTTTGTTCTTTTATTTTATGATGGTATCGTTTATGTCTCTTGACTATGTGCAAGTTTTCTCACACCGTAGATGTTTTTTAAAATAAAAAAAATTTACCTAAAACAAATAGGTTAAAATAATAATATATCAAATTATCCATGGGACGCGTGAAACTTATGTCATTCTATTATCCGAAACACCACGATAGTGCCCAGTTAGTTTTTTTCCTAAATCACATAGGTGCAAAACTTGATTACCAAAACAGAAAGATAACAATAATTAACATGCTAATGCAGACGTCAGCACAGCAAAAAGGTCGACGATAGTGATGCTTATCACTAGTTTAATCGAGTAAGCTGCATCTTTTACGATATTTTCTCCGATACCTTTTAATAATAATTGAGCATGTCAGCAACTTCCCAAGACAGCAAGAAAGATTTGCTCTTAATCATACATTCCGCTAACCATTTACACCCCTTTCCATTTTAGCAACAAAAATAATGTAAAATAGTAAATAAAAAAAAAGTATAGCGATCAGAAGCCAAAATTGAAAAACACAAAACACTCTTCCTTTTGTCATTTCTTGCTCTCATAATTTTCTGCTCCGGAACCTTCAAACTATTTTTTTTTTTCAGATTCTCAATAGGGTTTTCATAATCTCTCTCAAAGTTTGGAACTTCGAATTTTTCTGCAAAATTTGGAATAGTTTGATACTGGTGGGTAGGAAATTAGGGATTTTGGAAATGGTGAGCCCCAAATCTGGAGGTGTAGAGGGGGTGCCCTGCGATTTCTGCAGCGACCAGCCGGCGGTTCTCTACTGCCGGGCAGACTCCGCCAAGCTCTGCTTGTTCTGCGACCAGCACGTGCACTCCGCTAACTTGCTCTCCCGGAAGCACGTGCGCTCTCAGATCTGTGATAATTGCGCTTCCGAGGCCGTCTCCGTCCGCTGCTCCACCGACAACCTCGTTCTCTGCCAGGAGTGCGATTGGGACGCCCACGGCAGCTGCTCTGTCACCGCCACGCACGATCGCACCCCTCTCGAGGGATTCTCCGGCTGCCCCTCGGCGCTCGAGCTCACGTCTCTTTTGGGTCTGGATCTCCAGGATAAGAGTCTACCGGCTCGACCCGACCCGCAGCTCCAGAACTGGGATATGGGTTTGCCGTCCGTGGATTCGTCTTGGAATGGGTTTGGGATGCAGGACTTGACGGTGCCCATCCAGAATGGCGTCGTTGACCTGACTGGTGATATGAAGAGGCAGAATAGTGGGGGCATAAGCGGGAAGCAGAAGCAGGGGATACAGAAGCAGCTGTTGGAGTTGCTTAAGAGGGACTTGGATGGCGGCCGCGGCGGAGGTGGTAGTGGCAGTGAGAATTTGGTGCCAGGGACGCAGACAAGGAATGGTTGGCAGGAGGAGAATGGGAATGGAAATGGGGATGTGGAAGGGCTTGCTTCGATTGATGTGAGGAATGAGAATGGCGGTGTTGGTGGGGTTGCAGCTCGTGCTGCCTCTTTGGAGACGGTGTTGCAGCAACAAACGCCCTTTTCGACTCTGCTCATGATGCCAGAAGAGAATCGTGACGGTGACATGTTGTGGGATAGCAACCCCCATGGTCAGAACACTCAGGTGCTGTCCTGAATTTGCTTTTGGTTTGTTGTCTATTTTACTTCATTGCTGAATTGAACTTGGTTAAAGCGCATCGATAACGAATCAACATTGTTTATTTCAAGACAATGGGAACAATGTTTAACCGAGATTTCACCTCTGCATATTAATCTGGGTTACGCGTTTCTCTTCTAGCTTATCACATTCTTCCTTTTGTATTGAACAACTCTCACTCTTACATGTTCCACTAGTATAGACCACACAGTGTTCCTTATAATTCCTGCATCTATCTACTTCTAACCCTAGAACTTCGTATAGTGGGAATATGAGAGCAAAGAGCAAAGAAAGTAGTTCCTTTCATCGATAGGATTTCAGTTGTGAGCTTGTGCCACTCTGGTTCCCAGTTTGTTTTTGTTTACTTCCTCTGCAAGTTTTCTTTAAGCTTTGATAGGGCTGAATTCTTTTCCAGTATTAAGGGTTTTATATGCTAACTTGCTACTGGCTCGCAGATATGGGATTTTAATTTAGGACGGTTGAGGGATCATGAAGAGTCAGGTCCATTGGAAGTCACATATGGTTCAAAAGTTTCAGGATTTATGATTAAAGATTTCAGCGAACTTATGAAAGAACCATCGTTGACTGATACAAAAATGTTAAGAGATATCTACCAGATGAACTGCCCCATTGGACATGATGATACAAAATTCAATGTAAGTCCTTTTTGTATTCATTTGTTTGTTAAATCAGTTCTTGTTTAAGTTCTCTGAGGCATTGTATATACATCAGTACCATTTTGTCCTTGTATGAAACCTGTTGTCATGTTCACGTATTTTGTATGTCAATCAATCTCGACAGTAGTGGGTGTGATTGGAAAATGTTACAAAATCAATATACTCTAGAACCCCCCTGTATGCGATTTATTGAACCTCACTTTCCGTTTTAGAGATGTATAAATTCCATATGTGGTAATTCCTCTTACTTTTTATGCATTGTAACTAGAAATTTAAAATATTAATGTAGCAAGTACTAAACCAACGTTCTATTACCGTGGCACAAAATGTTTGATGTTTAATGTAACAAGATGTTTGAGTCTTAACAAAATGGTCAAGATTGTAAACAAAACGCTGTTTGAGTGCTTTGCAAGTGGTTTTTTGATGATTGGAACTCGCATATTTGAGACATGGATATCAAAGCATCTGTAACAAGTTTTATGCATAACTTCTTGTATGTAAACTTTGGTTCTTTAATTGTAAGGGCTGCAGTTGAATATTGTGATCTTTTTAATTCAAAAATGCAGATCACGTCTAATAACCCAGCAGGCAGTCTGGGTCCAGCAACATCCGAAAGCAACAACGTCCCTATTGGACAGCCATCATCAGGGTCAGTGTTTGGCGATGACAAAGGTTCTGGTGCCTCTAATGACATCAATTTTATGGAACAATCTTTTCTTATGAGGGGTGACAGTATCAGTATGAGAACGGTAGGAACAAAAGCGGACATGGAGTTGCTTGCACAAAATAGAGGCAACGCCATGCTTCGTTACAAAGAGAAAAAGAAAACTCGAAGGTATGATTCCTTTTTATCTTCTTTTACTTACACCACCCCACCTTCACTGTATAACAAAACTTGTACCATTTTGTGGATAGATACGATAAGCACATAAGGTACGAGTCAAGGAAGGCAAGAGCTGATACTAGGAAGCGAGTGAAGGGTCGATTTGTGAAGGCCACTACCGAGGCTCCCGACGGTTAGATCCGCGTCGAGTTAGGCTTCTCCTAGCTCTATGTTAAATATTTGTTACTTTCGTCGCAAGGCAAATGTATAATTATGCACTCTCCATGGAATCAAATATTGTTGTTTGGTCTATCTGTCTGCGACGTGCATGCTTGCATATAAACAGCTCCGCTGTTCGCCCAAAACAAAAACAATATAAGTGGAAAATAATCGAAGCTATCCAATAAAACAATACTTTCTGCAAGGTCAACGCTTTGATTCTTGACAAGGAATCGAATGAGAAGGCAGACAATCCAAGTTGTCATGCTAAAGACAGAGACTTCCATTGAACTGGTAAACACGCTCGGAATGTTTACCATATTTACACATTTTGGTCACACTTTCTGTAAAAAAAACAATTATTGGTTTACGGTTTATATCTAGGGGGTAGTTGGCTTCGACTAACAAGTCGAAAACTCACGATGCATTATTTCAGAATTATTTAACATTTCTTCGTTCTAAGAATTAAATGAAACGGGGGCCTGAGGTGATGGCGTCCAAAACCTATATATTATCTATACTAAAGGGTGGGGAGTAGGGTAAGTCTCGCAATGGGCCAGTCATAATAATATGGTTCAAAATCGTCTTTGTGAGAATCAAACCTAAAATCTCTCACTTACAAGCAAAGAGGAATATCATTAAACCGTAACAATAAGTGGCGACGTTGTATTTTGGATATCTCCACCTTGAAGTCTCGTTTCATGTATATCTCTCCCCTCACCCTTAGACTTCAGATTGATTGCGGACTTTCCCTCCGGTCAACCTTCACTCCCGAAGCATCCCGCTGGTCATTTATATAATAATCCGAAAAACATCCGGTGTTGTTAAATAATCGCCCATCTATACCATATTATCAATGTCAATGCTGGTTCATCTTCTGTATAAAATCTCAGATCCTCTGCAATAAAACAATGATTCAAGCTCTACTCTAACCTTATCGTTTAGACTCAACTGATTTGTGCGTGATGAGTTCTCGAGTTTTGCTTGGTTTGTTTCTTGCAGTAGTAGCAATTGCATCAGTGGATTGCAACTCGGAAAGTATGCATATTGACTTTCTATATTCAGGCAAATTCAAGCAAAGTTATGCTGGCTAAGGCTTAATTATTTTCAATGCTTTTAATTCATGAACAGGAGATGCTCTGAATGTCTGGAAACATAGATTGGTCGACCCAAACAATGCCCTCCAGAGCTGGAATTCAACGTTGCCAAGTCCATGCACCTGGTACCACGTTACTTGCAATTCCAAAAACAACGTTATAAGGGTGTAAGCAGTTTAAATCACATTAAACTCAGTTCATTACTTGTTGCTCCAATTTCTTCCACTAATTAGCCCCCGCTTGGAAGTTTGGTAACTAAATAAGATTCGTCTATATGCATCTGTATATATGAAGGGACCTCAGCGATAATAACCTGTCAGGAATTCTTGTCCCTGAGCTGGGAATCTTGGCCAACCTTGAGTACTTGTAAGACCATCTTTCACAATTCTCAAACTACAAACTAGAGTAGTTTTTTAGTAGAATAAAATAAGTAGGTAAATATGTTTGTTTTAATTAAATATTTTCACTGCAGGGAGGTATATGGCAATAACCTCTTTGGATCAATTCCAGAGGAAATTGGTAATTTGAGAAAACTCGTAAGCTTGGATCTTTACCAGAATAATCTCACAGGGATAATTCCGACATCTTTGGGACAGCTCAGTTCCTTGAGGTTTATGTAAGTACATATTCCCTTTATAAACAATGTTCTCTGAGTTGTTTGAATTCCATCAAGCCATTTGAATTGATTTTTTAAATGAGCTTTTCCTATGTAAATTATATATTACTAAACCTGTTAACAACAATTCTGGTACTGTTGGTTTTACTGATGCATGGCTGTATGTTATTTCTACTGACAGGAGGTTCTACAACAATCGTCTGACCGGATCTATTCCTCCTAGTCTTGGCAATTTGACATCTTTACAGATCCTGTAAGTTTAAAAATGTCCATCTCATCCATAAGCCTGTGAAATTAAGCAGAGCTGAGTGATTAGAAGCATTTTTATCGGATAATATGTTTTCTTACTCAGTCGTCCATGCTTTATTTCATTTTTAGGGAATTAAACAGTAACTTGCTTACTGGCACTGTCCCAGTAGAGGTCATTAATCTCGTTCAGTCTGGCACGTATCTGTGAGTTCACCTGGTCCTTGACTACATTTTAAAGTCTTAAAATTGTGCTGGTTTCCTCATTGATCTAACGATTAAAGATTACATGATTTACCATTTATCTGCAGCAATGTATCGGACAATATGTTGCAAGGGACTGCAGACCGTTCCAATTCAACAAGTAATCGATCAAACTACTGTTGCGAGTTGTTATTATTTAGGATTAATTTATTTGTTGCGCTAATATATATTAGCCTGTTTTAGTCTTACTGTAATTAGGTTCCCAGTAATTATTACTTGTAAAGCACTCATGTAAACCTTATATATACTCCACTTTGGAGAAGAGTAATACAATGAATCAAAAATTCTCCATATTCAATTTAGCTTAGAATCAGAGCAGTTAGCTCTTGGTGACCTGTGTGACGTGACGTGTCGTGCCCTAATTTGTTGAACAGTACTGTTTATGCTATATTTGTGCGATTTGTGATGTACCGGACTTGTGAACAATATTTCTGCTACAGTACACGTGAACAATGTCTCTCGTGTTTCTGCTAGAGTGTTTTTTATCTACAATTTTGTTGTGTATTTCTTGAAATGGCACCAAGTGCGAGATTTGGTCAAGAAAAAGAAATTGTTCAAATATATTTACTAAATAGAAAAGAAGTATTCTATAACCTATACTATCCCATATTTATATTTTCATTGAAATACTAACAAATATATATAACCTAATTTGTATTCGGAAACCGATGTATATATATAACCTATATGTTGTGTTGGTTTCCGAAAACTTGACCCCAGGATCTAAAAGGAACAGCCAGCATAATCGTTGAACTCTGAGGGAAAACTGAATTACATTGCAGTACTCACAGAATCATATGATTTATATATGAAGGGACCTTGGTAAGCTGGACTATGGATCGGGAATTACTGTCCCTGAGCCTGGAAACTTGTATGGCCATGAAAATGCATATGCGTCCATCTTTCTCTCTATTTCTATTTCTATTTCTGACATGACATTGAGTACTGCTCAAAATATCACTGACCGGACCAATTCCTGAGTCTGTCAGCAAATAAAAAAAATTACAGATCATTTAAGTAGTGTCTACACCTGTTTAGGATAGGTTCTACAATAACTAAAAGTGTTTTTTGAGAACCCAAAAATGCTTTTAACTGACACTTAGTACTACGGTCTAGTGGTATTCATTTTCACTGGTTAGTGAGAGGTCTTGGGTTCGATTCTCGCCAAAGGCGAATTTGAACCACATCATTGCTAGCCCATTGTGAGGCTAAGCCCACCCCCTCCCCTTAGTGTAGATAATATCGATTGTTCAAAAAAAAAAAATGCTTTTAACTACACTTGACACAATAGTTCAAAAACGCTTACGTTATGGTTAGGTGAAGGATTTATTGACTAATCTCAATTTGAATTCTAGTGCCTCGTTTGCTATACAGGTAAACAAACAATACCTTCTACGTAGTCAACATTCTGGATGAATTGAAAGAGAAGACAATCCAGGTTGTCATGCTAAGACAAAAGAAGCTTCCGTTGAACTGGTAAACACCCCTCGGAGACCATATCATCACAATTTTTAGTCACAACTTCTCTGATTCTTTTATTGTTTATGGTCTTATATCTAGAAGTGGAGTTGCAGCTTCGAGTCACAAGTCAAAAACTTGTGTAAATTATTTCGGATATAAACTCAGTATAGGACATGAAGTAAAGATGTCAAGGCGTAATGTCTTAAACTCATGTTGTCATGAGAGAAAGTTGAAACAAATGACAATGTATGATGGGTTCAAAATGTTAGGTGTCTCAGACCTATCACTCATCGCCATGTGGAAAAGTGTTGAAGCACAAGGCGAAGTGTAACAGATTTGGGACATGACCAACTTGATATCTCTGTTTCATGTAAGTCTCTCTCCTAAACTTACGATTATGAGTTTTTCCTCCGGTCAACCTTCACTCTTGAAGTATTCTTCTATTCACGAATTTAATAATCCCAACAACACCTCGTCTTCCTAAACTTTTCCTCCATCTATATCAAAATCACTGTCAATGCTGGTTTATCTTCTCTATAAAATCTCAGTTCCTCTGCAAAAAAAACAATGATTCGAGCTCTACTCTAACCTTATCGTTTAGACTGTACTGATTTGTGCGTGATGGGTTCTCGAGTTTTGCTTGTTTTTTATCTAGCAGCAGTAGCTATTGCATCAGTGGAATGCAACTCGGAAAGTATGAAATTGACTTGCTATATTCAGGCAAATTCAAGCAAATTTATGTTGGCCAAGGCTTAATTATTTTCAATGCTTTACTTCATGAACAGGAGATGCTCTGAGTGTCTGGAAATCCAGCTTGGTCGACCCAAACAATGTCCTCCAGAGCTGGGATCCAACGTTACTAAATCCATGCACCTGGTTCCACGTTACTTGCAATTCTGAAAACAGTGTTACAAGGGTGTAAGTGATCTTTTTATTAACTTTGACTCAACTCCTTACTATCTACTGCCGCAAATTCCTTCCACTAATTACCCTGGGAAGTTTAGTATTTAAATTGGACTTATCTTTCTGCGTATGTATAAATATGAAGGGACCTCGGCAATGCTAACCTGTCAGGACTTATTGTCCCTGAGCTGGGAAACTTGGCCAACCTTCAGTACTTGTAAGATCATCTTTCCCATCTCTCGAACTACAAGTTAGAGTAGTTTGAGTAGCATGAGATAACTAGGTAAATATGTCTGTTTTAATTAATTATTTGCACTGCAGGGAGGTATTTGGCAATAACCTCTTTGGATCTATATACCAAAGGAAATCAGTAACTTGACAAAACTCGTCAGCTTGGACCTTTACCGGAATAATCTCACAGGGACAATTCCGACATCTTTGGGACACCTCCCTTCCTTGAGGTTTATGTAAGTACATATTCCCTTTATAGAACAATGTTCTTTGAGTTGTTTGAATCCATCAAGAAATTTAAATTTTTTCAAAGATGAGCTTTTTCTATGTAACTTATGTGGCACTAAACCTGTTAACAACAATTCTGGTCCTGTTGGGTTTTCTGATACATGGGCTGTATATTAATCCTACTGGCAGGAGGGTCTTTAGCAATAGTCTGACTGGACCTATTCCTCGTAGTCTCGGAAAATTGAAATCTTTACAGATCTTGTAAGTTTATAATGTTCATCTCATTTTGTCATTAAGTACAGCTTAGTGATCATAAGCATTTGTATCAGTTAATAATTTGTTTTCTTACTCAGTCGTCCATGCTTAATTTCTTTTGTTAGGGAATTAAACAGTAACTTGCTCACTGGCACTATACCTGCAGAGCTCCTTAATCTCGTTCGATTTGGCAACTTGAATCTTTTGTGAGTTCACTTGGTCCTTGACTCCATTTTAAAGCCTTAAAAAGGTGTATGCTTCCTTGTTGATCTAATGATTTATTTGCAGCAATGTATCAGACAATCTACTGCAAGGGACTGTACACCGTACCAATTCAACAGGTAATCAAGCAAATTATTATTTTACCAATTTACTGTGAGGTTAGAACTTAGAACTTAGGAAAGGAGTCTGTCATCCTTGTATAAAATTGATTCTTAATTAAATTCTATTTGAAAAATTCAGTAATCCGCTGCTTAATCTTTTTTTTTCCTTTTGTATTTTTGGTGTTTGCTATATACGATTTGCAGTTACCACAATAATACAACATCCACAAGCTTGGAAGTAAGTGAAGATGGGGAAATGAATACAGAATCCCTACATAATATATCTATGCAGTGCCTATATGTTGTTTACTAAATAAGAATTGTGATTCCTAATTCCTACAGCCCAATAAACCTAAACAGATGTTGTATATGTAAAGCTTCATAGATAATCAATAAAGCCTATATATTGTTTTTGTTGATTTCAAACTTTTAGGGCAATATTTTCTCCTCCTGCTGCTTGTGTAATACTCAGTTTTAATGCATTGTTAAACTGATTAGACACCCTTGTAAATTAACCTATCATATTAACTTTCATAGACCCATCATATCACCCTTATAGATCCATCATTTTTTTAAATCTGATAATTTTAGCAAACAAATTTTTGTTTTCATTATTTTAATCAATTGCCCTTTAATTAAACTCGCTAATTGCATTGCTTGGAAGTTCGGTTTCCTTGAACAAAAAATTCGTGAGTAATGATTTTGTCTTTCTAAATCTTTTATTTTGGTTGGAAGTTCTAATGATCAGGGCCGGCCTTGAGATTTTGGGGGCCATGTGCGAGACTCCTAGAGAGGCTCTTAATAAGTATAGAATTTTGGTTGATATGTTTTCTTTTACATTTTAATTTTTATGATTATTTATATATTGAGTTAAAGAGAAAATTTCGTGATGTGGTTAGATACCTATTTGCTGTGTAAAAGAAAAAAAATTTGGTGCTGTGTTTTTGGGTTCGAAACTCTTTATTTTTACATACCCAATAAAAAGCCCTTAGAGGGTCTAACATTTTGTAGCTATGTTTTCTTTTACATTTAATTATGATCACATATAATTGAGATGATGTAAGGAAAAAAAATCTTAGTGTGGCGGTTAGGTACCTATTTACATCCCCTATGTTTTTGGGTTTGAAATACCATGCATTAAATTAAACAAAATTAAAATAGAACTCATTCTTTTAAATACCAAAACAATTAAAATAAAATACACGCAAAAAAAAAAGGCGTTGGGTAGAGTCAAACCCAGTTCATGGACATGGATTATGGATAAGAAGCGGAAGACAATTGGGCTATGAAAAGACTTTGGTACATCATTGCAAATTTAAAAACTTATACTATATTTACAGGTAAAATAAAATCGTAATCGGGGGCCCTTCCAAATTGGGGGCCCTGTGCGGTGGCACCACTTGCACACCCTCAGGGCCGGCTCTGCTAATGATGCTACACAAAATGACCATACTGCTCCATATTGTGACAACTTTAAAGATCAATACTTACAGATTATTAGTTCACGACTAAATCTCCAATTGGACAAAAATCTCGGAACGGTGCTCAATTTTCTTTAATAAGAAAAGAAGTTACTGAATAATCTAATCTAAAACAATTTGTTTTGTTGTTTTCCAAATGAGTAAATTGTAGCTATGGTCCCTTAACTTTAACTCAATTGGAGCAATAGTCCCTCAACTAAAAATCCATTACCATTGGTCCTTCAACTCATCAAAACGTGCAGCTATGGTCCCTCAACTAAAAATCCATTACCATTGGTCCCTCAACTTTAATTCAACTGGAGAAATGGTCCCTTAACTTTAACCCAATTGTAGCAATGGTCATTCCAACATAACTCATTTTGACAAAAAATTTGACGTAGTTGACGAAAAGAACTATAATTACACACTTTGATGAGTTGAGGGACCCTAATTGTATAAATGGTCATTCAAACATAACTTATTTTGACGAAATTGATGAAAATGAATATAGCTACGCATTTTGATAAGTTGAGGGACCAATGGTAATGGAGTTTTAGTTGAGGGGCCATTGCTCCAATTTGATTAAAGTTGAGGGACCATTGCTACAATTTACTCTTTCCACATACTTGACTCCAAGATCTGAAATGAATAGGCATAGCATAACTAAACCTTCAAATACTTGACTCCAAGATCTGAAATGAGTCCAAGATCTGTTTTGGAGTCACTTGCAATCCCTATGCAGTGTTCTAACGAGAGTAAGCGGTTTAATTTTTCAGTGGCACTATACCCGTTGAGTGACAGAGGAGAGATCAAGCATCATAAAGTATAGAAATCAAACTTTGGGGAAGGTCAAAAGCAGCGGGAAGCTGTTTGCCTTTTTCATTAGCATGTCACTCAGTCAAATAATGCATTATTATGTTTTGACCCTTGTTCTTCTTCCTTCACTACAACTTAACTAATCATTTGTATCATGCATCATGATCACGACCCTCCACCCCAACCTCAAAAATCAAATCCCTACTACCAAACATGTATCTTTACTTTTGAATCGAGTTGATAAATAGCAGACTTATTTGAGTGAGTATTATTATTTGAATCATATTTACTATTGATGACATTTTTTATACAAGTGAGTTTCACATATATAAATGTAATTCATCTTTATTATATTAGAGATGTGATTTGCAAGAACTAAATCCAATATCAAATTATATCTTAATTGAGTCAAGCTTAAGATGACCGGGTCAATGGTCACCTGTTCAGTCTCTTAGAGCAATGGGAGGAAGCTTTGTGACAATTTAAAGGCTCGTTTGAAGCTTTTAAAATGAAATGATTGATTTTAAAAATATTTTCATAAAAAAACGCATTCGGTTATTTTAAAATCACTTTCAAACGAGGCCTAAAACTTGTGAGGCGGTCATCTTATAATAGAAAGCTTTTTCTGTTTGAAGAAGATTAAGTGGATGGCTTTTTCACAGTTTGTCACTTTGTTCCACCTTTTTCTAATTCTATGATGGAAGTGATAAAAATAAAGTGGGAGAAGATTTGCGATTTTAAGTGCTTTTGGGTTGGTCAAGTCACTTCTTTCAAGGAGAAGGAGGTGACCATGCATGAATCATGTCTAATGTCTGTTATACAATAAGGTCTTTGCCTTGTCCCACTCCCTCTATATATATATATATATATATATATATATATATATATATATATTCTATATGTGTATATATTCTATATGTATGTAATGAATGGAACCCTACAACATACACATGCACATGCTGTGGATCAACCAAATGAAAAGTCATGGACTCATGAAGATAGATAGAATAAGAACGAAAATTATAGTATGCTCAGAATCTATGTATAGTATCCATAGGAATCTTAAGTTGTTGAATTTTCGATTATTGAATATTTGATAAAAAAAAAAATCAACGTTTCAATTTGATATATATGTACTATATACTCCAAATCATATACTAAAAATTTCTAGGATAAGACTACTAAATTTAGACTAGAAGATGGACCGCTATTTATAATATTACACTAGCCAATCCATTAAAAGACGAGTCTCACATGCATGCCTACTGCAATCACCACACCTTTGTAATAATTCTTAGTCGTACAGTGGACCTGATGCTCCATGTATAATTACCAAAACAAATTACTGCTCACTGTGAATCTGTGATCACATAAATGAATCGAAAACTAATCCATGTATATATGGGGTCTTTCTCTAACAGTGGATATTGGCTCAAAACTCAATCATCAATATTGTCATTGTTAGAATAGTTAGCAAGTAGGGTTTTTCTGGGGTCGATCTATGAGTATAACCATTGTTTCAATTAGGGTTTCTCTTTTTTTTGGGTCACCAACTAGGGTTTCTATAGGGTCTACCGGTTTGTATAAAGCAATGTTTTTTGTGTTATGTCGACATTTGCAAGATATAGTGTTTCATTATGTTGATGTGTTGGATGTGGCCGATTGTTCCAGTTGCTTCAGTGCACCTTAATTTGTTGGAATTCTTTTTCTTTCTTAAGTGTAATTTAGATTAGAGTTATCGTTTTTAATTAAAAGAAATTATGTTGATGTCTTGTCAATAGTCTTCTCCTTTCATTTCATTTAGTAGGATATATATAAGAATCACAACTTACAAATCAATTTTCATGATTCCTCTTTCTTTTAAGTTGTTTACAGTCACATTATTCCAACACCTTTTGCATACTTGAGAATCGAAACAGCTTCTTCTAGAGTTGAAGATGGATCGAGGTCTTGGTGCAATTTGGTTGACTTTGGTAAAGCTAATGGAACTCAGTTCCTTTAAAAGCAGGCCTCTCAATGCCGAATCTGAGTATAAATATTTTTATATTCATCCAAATTTGCAATATATATATAGTCTCTGTATAGAGGTATTCCCGACCACCACAGCTTTCCAAGTTGCATTATTCCCCAATGCTTATATATATGCTGTTTATAATTGTCCCTATCTATGCTTTAACCTCGGGGAATAAAACAAAAGCCAAATCAAAATTCAAATTACAAGATTAATACTTGTGTAAACAACAAAAAATAATAATTAAAGTTGTATAGAAAATTAGAAATGGATTAAGTATCAGTTTGTAACAAGTCTCCTGGTGCGGCATCAGTAATCTTAGATTCTTATTGATATTGATGCAACATATCCTTCAATACAATTATGCACTGCACTACTGTAAACAATGTTTGTAACTTTATGGGGACGTCCCTGCAATTTTGCTGTTTGAGTCCGTCCTACAAGTGTTAAGCCTTTCGTTTGGCTCCGACAGAGGTTCAAAACATATGTCTGGATCCTCCCACCATCTCTCTTTTCAAAGCTGCCATGCACGCAAACCTCTACCCTAATATTTGTCCATTTTTATCGTCAAGTTTCACACATAAAAAAATAGGAAACAAAATTGAAGACATTGGGAGGGAAGGGTCCGAGACTCCGAATGGAACAAAATCATTTCGGGACACCTTTTTTCTTATGCCACTTTTGTTATACTACTTTCATTTATTCAATTCAAAAAGTTAGAAATAAAGAAAGTGTGTAGGAAAAAAATCTTTAAAAATCATTTTTCATAGAATTTTGTATGTGACAAACATAGATTTATAACATAGTATTATATTATATACGTTTTTGGTAGTGCCACCACAATGAACTGTCCATAAAAGAAGTATCTAACTCATCATACCTTACATCTGAATGCAGCTAGCACTAGATCAATAGTCTTTTGTCATCTTTAGTATAAGCAATATTTTCAAAATTGCATATATCACTTTTTTGTTCGGAAAGACACTTGAAATTATATGACATACAACACTTGATTATAGAAAATTAGAAATAAGTGATCAAATTTCGATTGCAAATTGTGGCAAATGGGATAGGACAGAAGATTAGCTCCAAAATAAAACAAAAAAGGAAAAATGGGATGGGCGGATTTGTCTTATTGAGAAAAGGATAGGGGTAATGGACAATACGAGCAAGAATATAAAGTATTACAGAATAAAAAAGGGAAACCCAAACACAGTCCCACGCCATTTAGCTTTGGTAATTACTCTTTTCCTGCACAAGGAGAAGGGCAACAATCTTTTTATGGGCTCTATAAATTCCCCCACCAAATTTTGATTCCTTGCTTCTTTGCTTTGGAGAAAGAAGTAAAAACTCACTCTCTCATACATCAGAACTCTCTCTCTCTCTCTCTCTCTCTCTCTCTCTCTCTCTCTCTCGCTCGCTCTCTGAATCTTTTTAGGTCCACTAAGCTCAGCTTTTAAGTTTCAACCCCAACTCTCAAATAATAAGCTTCTCTGTTGCAAATGGCGATCTGGGTTTTGCTGTTTCATCTTGTTACTGTTGCCCTTGTTCTACTGTCACCCACAACTGCAAACCTAGAAGGTAAACATGCAAAACAAATTTAACTGTTTAAGTTTAAGTTAATGACTTTATTAAACACATATGTTTTTAGACTATATATTCAGTGTATATATATACATATATATATATATGTTAACTACTAATTAATGTGTTAATACCTTTGTAATGGAATGATCAGGAGATGCTTTGTTTGCTTTGAGACAAGCAGTGAAGGATCCGAATAGTGTTCTGCAGAGCTGGGATCCGACCTTGGTTGATCCCTGCACTTGGTTTCATGTCACCTGCGACGGCGACAATCGGGTTACTCGACTGTAATTCATCTACTCAATTACTTTTCTTTTTTTTTCATTTATTTGTAACATTTGGTTCAAATTTTTAATTAATTATTGTTTTTGCTAAGATATGCTGTGTACTTTTTCTTGTATCTGCTTGTTAGATTCTCTAAAGATTTCTTCTTGTTTGGCATTAACTGTGTTGCATTCTTTGCTTTTTCCTTTTCTATTTAAAAAAAAAAAATTATGTTGGTTTGTATTCAAATTAGCATGAACTTGTTAAGCTTAATTTCTTGGTTACTTGAAATTTTTGCTTGGTTGTTGAAATTTTTTTTAGTACTTTAATCATGTAATTACTACATAAATGAAGTAATTAGTATAAAATAATGTGTTGCAGAGACCTTGGAAATGCGAACCTGTCGGGCAGTCTTGTACCCGAGTTGGGGAAGCTCGAGCGCCTTCAGTATCTGTGAGTCTCACAATTTTATTCGGAAATTGCTTTTCTTAAATTTCTTGTTTCTTTGGAAGTGACTGAGTCTGTATGGACTCGGGAGTGTGGACCTGGTGAAGGTTGGATTGATTAATAAAAAGATGAATGCTAGCTGGACTCGCTCAAATAAAAAACTTGATATGAGGTTACTGATCAATGTCACCAACCCCACCAGCCATACAGACAGTCCACCACCGTCGGATCGTGGACCATCATTATGCATCTAGTTTTAGTGACTGATAGAAAGTATTGGCTGGTGTGTCTCTGACGTATGTATTAATATTATAGGGAATTGTACATGAACAACTTGATGGGATCTCTACCAAAACAGCTTGGAGGATTGAAGAGCCTTGTGAGCTTGGATCTCTACCACAATAACTTGTCTGGGACCATCCCACCCTCCCTCTCCAACCTCCCCAATCTCAAATTCTTGTAAGATAATTCATCGAGGCAATGCCCTGGTCAGTTGCCCATGTGCGAGTGTGCGTTTAGGTTATTCCAGTCGTTGATCAACGGCTGGATATCCACTCTTACGTGGACAACTGCCCGAATCGAAAGAGACACCTTTACTTAGTAGCTCATGTCAGTAAGTTCAATGCAGGAGACTGAATGGTAACAGACTGACTGGAAGAATACCTAGAGAGCTTACCAAACTTCAAAGCCTCAAGATACTGTGAGTCATCTCTCTATACAATCCCCACATTACCCCTTGACTACTTTCCTTCTCTTCTCCCTCTAACCTCATTAGGGTTTCGTTAAATTAAATGACTTGTGCAGTGATGTATCCAACAACGATTTGTGTGGTACTTTCCCAACCTCAGGCTCCTTCTCCCAGTTATCTGAAGAAAGGTGATTAATTAACACATAAACATGATTAATTAAAGTTAAAAACTTGGTTTTTCTTTGTTTGTTTGGACTTTGGAGGTTAGTGGGGTTTGTGTCTTCATTGTTTGTTTGGATGCAGTTTCAAGAATAACCCAAGATTGGAAGGACCAGAACTGATGGGATTTGTGAGATATGATAGTACCAGAGGAAGCTGCAAATGATATTAACTACTAGTACAACTAGTCTACTACTACCCAAAAGGCAACAAAAGCTTGCCATTTACCAATTAGGAAATCTCCACTTGTATTTAGATAAATCCATTTTTCTATGGAAAGGATTTTTGTGTTTCGCTAATAAATGTCATTACTACAACTTAATTACTACATCAAGAGAGTCTTCACACTAATTAAGCACCAATATTCTCCATTCTCCACTCTCCAGTTTGGGTTCAATTCTTACTTGTTGAAGTAGTTCGGCTCAAATCTCCAAGTTTGGGTTCAATTCTTACTTGTTGAAGTGGTTCAGTTTGAGCCTGATTACTTTTGTTAATGGCTATTTTTACTCGTAGAAAAATGAAACCGTGTTAATCAAGTTTTAGTCATATTCGGAATTCTCACCCCTACGATATTCTCCATTCTCCACTCTCTGATCTCCAAGTTTGAGTTTAATATTTACTTGTAGAAGCAGTTCGATTTGAGCCTGATGACTTGTGTTGATGGCCACTTCTTCACTTGTTGAAAAATGAAACCATGTTAATCAAGTTAGTCATGTTCGGAATTCTCACCCCCTATTATAATCTCCATTCTCCACTCTCCGATCTCTAAGTTTGGGTTTAATTCTTACTTGTAGAAGTGGTTCAGTTTGAGCCTAATTACTTTTGTTGATGGTTATTTTTTACACGTTCAAAAATGCAACCGTGTTGATCAAGTTAGTCATGTTCAGAATTCTCACCCCTACTGATAATTGTGTTAGTCGTGTCTAAAATTATCCACCACCCCCCCCCCCCCCCCCTATTGCGGCCCTTTCTCAATCTACGATTATCTAAAAAGTGACCAGATAGGATTTCACTCAATCTACAATTACATAAAAGATGAGTATTGATAAGTATTAATTGCTGGGGATGAATTACAAAATTTCCTCAGATGATCGAACAAGATGGCAATTGTTTTACAATTTTATGCCATGTGCCCCAATAACACAAAATAACTAGCTACTAAAACTGACAAATTAACAAATTAACAAATATCATCAACACAGATATTTACATCTGTGCACCTCTACATGTGGAAGAGAACGCAATCTTTTGAACCTCCCCACAACAGTTTGTTGCCTACTTAGCAACAAATGTCGCCCAACGGGGAACTGAATCAATCTCCGCCTGCATTCAACGAATATGCTTCAACTTAGAAACAAGTAAATTCGATGCCACAAAAAACAGTAAAGAGAAGAACAAGTTGCAAGATAAAATTGATATATAAGTATATACATTTAGTCCCCAGAGGTTGCTTTTCAGTCATGGTGTTAGTCTTACTAGAACACAACCTCAGCATTCATATTTGACGCTATAAAAAAGAAAGGGTATACGAACATTCAAATTACCTCTGAATTGAACAGCCCGCGTGACAATCTCAGAGCTGGGTGACGGTGGCTTGGCTGTGTTAGGTAAGGTTATTGGCGTCAAAGGAGGTGAATTGTCTGGCACTTCAGGAACGGGGGAAGCTTCCTGTGGTTCACTTACATGGAACTCCATCGCTGTATGATCCCTTGTAGGTATAGAGTAACTACGAGCAAGGACCCGAGGAGGTTTGGGCAGAGGAGCTGCTTTCGGTGACACCACTGGTTTATTTGTTGCAGATTGCATTTGTAGTCTGGGCACCAAGGGAGCTGAATGACCAACTAGACCCGCAGGTCTTGAAGCCTTGGAGGCTACAGGTGGCCTAGGAAGCTCATGAAGTTCACTTATTTTAGGAGAGGACATAAAAGTAGGCGAAGCATTTGGAGATATTTTAGGTGAAGTTGACAGAGGTTGAGACCCTGGATTTCGCAAAATAGGTCCAGAAAACATTGGGTGATGCTCCGTGGGGACAGGTTTAGAAGCCCAAGGCTTACTTGTCAATGGACCTGAGAATGCTTGCCTCTTTATTTTTTTAAAGTCAGAAGCAACCAGTGGATCCTGCCCCGAAAACAAAACCTGACCCGTGAGAGGAGGGGGTAATCGATGCCGTGCAATATTATTGTTGCTCTCTTTGAGTACTGACTGCACATCTATAAAATTGGTTCCAGCATTCCCCGGTTTCAAGGGTGACGAATGCCACAAATTCTGTGTTCGCTCACTTAAAGTTGTCTGTACAGTGTGGGGCACTGGCATACCTGATCCGGTAGAAACTGGACTCTTATCAATTGGTGTCGGTAGTACATATGAGTGGAACTTCCGTGAAAATGATGTCTGCCTATGTCCCATTTTTTCGGCTCGACCTAAATTAGTTTCAGGAAACAGCGGAGCTGATTGGCTGACTCCTCTACCCTTAAATGAAAACGAATTCCTGTGGAGTCTGTCCTGGAAATAGGCAAAACGATGCGAGAAATGTAAGCTACAACAAATTAGAAACGTGATACATTTTCAAGATAAATTAATAAATAAATAAATAAAAAGTCATCCACATCGGAATTTAGCATAGTAAAATGTTAACAGGTTCTACAACTGCATAATGGGAGATGGACTGTGTTGTACATTCAGCATGTGATGGGCAGACGTGAAAACAACTAAACTAGCATTAGGAGATTACTGTAGACTTAAGTTATACCAAGACACTGTTTGATTAGATAAAAATACATGAACCTCTAAAACTAGTTCTCCGTACAGAGATACCACTGCAGGCATTTACCTTCATGCAATCAATCAAAAGGATAGGACAGAGAGATTGATTCCAAGTAGAGTTTTATTTTTTATTAGGCCAACTTACAAAGTGCAGACCAGAATGTGCATTACACAAACCTGCAATATTTGTGAACAGATGAATTGATAACAGAGCAGATGTTTACCTTGAGAGCTTCCACCTGCGGTAATCTGGGAAAGGTAATGTCTGCCTGATCCAACTGCATTACAGATAAGTTTCATGTCAAAATAACATAATAATCATGACAAAATGTTTCAGAAAGAAACTTGAAAGTAGAACATGACAACAAGGTCACTACGTCCACAATAATAACTGCCAAATTGCGTTGGGAGTGAGATCTTTCTAGCTTACACCAATAGAAGCATTCACCATGACAAAAGACCAAAATGAAAAATCAAACTCTGGTTATTCGTTGTACCCTTTCCTTCCATATTCATCTGGATCATACAGCATTATTTGCACGAATATATTTTGTAAAACTGCCTGTGAAATCACTGTTTTGCACACAATATATAAGACCAAACTTTTGCACAACACACTTTAACAGCCCATGAGATATATAATTTTCCCTTCTTTTAGTTTCACATTAGTTTTAGTGGTTAAGAGATTCTACACACTTCGGTGAATACAACAGAGATATATGTCCGTGTCTTGCTTTTGAGTTGTATGCATGTACAGCTGGTTCTACGAGCTCTATTTTGTATTCTATTTTAAATGCCTTTCAAGGGAGCAAATGGGTTTTATCATAAGTAGTAATACCTCCATTGAGTTTCTTGAAGTAGAAACATCTTGATCTTGGTCCTGTTGTCCAAAGTCAAAGCTCAATTCTCCATCATCATTCACATCGATGCTATCATCGTCATCGTTGTCACCATCCCCTTCATCATGTAGCCCATGGAACTCGTAATCAATATGCTCCTTCTCAGTTACCAGTTTCACATGTGGCTCTACTGACTCAACAGACCTAAGTGCTTTCTTGAAGAAGGACAACTGTTTCAAGAGGAAAATAAAAGGAGTAGGAACAGTTTAACGATGATGAACAACAACAAAACATGCAACAACCAACAACAACAAAGCCGTTTCCCACTAAGTGGGTTTGCCTGTATGAATCCTAGAACAACAATAAAACATGGAAGAAAAAAAAAAAAACCTGAGCAGCATGATGGCGAGCTGCCTGCGTGAGAAGACTACGACATTGTCCTTGCTTTAGAGATTTCAACCGGAAAACAAATAATGTTGCCTCCTCATCATATTCATCGCGAGCCAATTGTATTTGCTGCATAGAAAAACTCTCTCTCTTCCCACCACCTTTTGACCTCCCTTTTTCTTTGTATCTCTTTATCATAAAATCATATACATCTCTGTAGATCATGAGCCATATGAGAAGACATTCGTCTAAAATCAGATATGCAAATGTAATCGTTCACAAACATATAGTGTTTGGAATACCTTTTTTCATCACATTGTTGCTTCATCTCCTGCAACATGAAAGAACAAACATCACTTTAACATTACACGATAATATGTGCACACAAAAGCAATAACCTGTGTAAAATTGTTAATTAAAACATAGATTGGAAACACTTGTGCAGAATTTGTGCATGAGAAATGCATATACAACACTTCCTATGAGCTTGTCAAATGATCGAGTGCAAGCAAACACACCTCAACCGTTTGAAGTTCATTCAGAAGAGATTCTGATGGAACTGCAATTGTCTGGAATATATGAGAGCGCTGCAGCATGCACAACAATGAATATATTAGTAAAGCAAACTTAATGAAAGGTTTCTTAAAATTATTTACATAAACGATAACGCCTCACATAGCTATCAACGAGTTTATGGAGTTCATATTGCAGTTTCCCTAGCTTCAGCAGAACTGAACCTGCAAGAGAATTGACAGGTAAAAAAAGGTTTAGTTACGTTTCCTAAATTTGATAGACCAGATCCAAGTAAAATATTTAAACAAAACTTGGAATGAAACTTCTATCAATATAATGCCACACAAACTTTTGATCTTACCACTTTCTTCATCATCATTTAGTGCAGTTTTCTGAAGAAGACAAGAACCCATTTCCCGCAGCGACTCCGAAAACTCTATAAACAAATTTGAAATGTATAAGAATACTATTCTTGAAATTAGCATTATAAGAATCAAATTTAGAAACTCAATTACAAGAATGTAGACACAATAATTATCAGCTAAAACTAATAAATGACCCAGTTTTCATATAGAATACAGTTGATGTGATTTATACAAGAACACAAGGCATACAAATAAGTTAAAAAATAATCAACTTTATATCAAAACGAATAGATAAAAAAAAGGAAATTGAAATACCATAAGCGCTATTAGCCGTGGCGGCAGCGGCAGAAAGTAAGCTGTCATAGCAGTCCCTCATATCGTGCATATCCTGCAATCAAAAACCCAATTTTCGGCAACCAATTTCAGATCACGTCAACCCTCAGATCCACCACCAACTCTCAAACCCTAATTAACCAATTCTGCCCTTTTCCAAACCATAGAATTCCAAATTCGACGAAATTTGGGGGGTTTACGCGTCGATCGTCGTAAAGTCGGAAGCTTTGGTTTTGGGTCGTCGTAAAATCTCCGAGCAAAGAAAGAGGAGGAGGACGGCGGCGTACCTGAGAAGCCTGGGCGAGCTCGTCCAATTGCGGCAGCGGGCGGAGATCTCTCCGGTCCTTGGCATCGTGCTTGTGAAGTGCGAAACCTCGCAGCCTTCTGAGAGAGGTTTTCATTTGCCCTTCCTCACCTCTCTGCGTCAATTCACGGATTTAAAACCCGTACTACCCCAAAAAGCTTTCCAAAAGCTCTGTGCTTTTTCTGCGAATTCAATTCTACAGCCGATGGGAAGAAGAAGATGAGGGCTAAAATGTTGATCTGGCAAATTCATAAATATACTTGAGGAGTGTAATTGGGTTATGATTAATTTAATTAAATGTGAAAATTAGAATATTTTGTTGGTCAATTCATGAAATTAGACCAACGGAAAGAAGGAAAAAGTTGGTCAATTTGCAGAGAGCAATTAGATGTGGCCGTAAATTAACTGCTAATCCGAAAATTAAGCGAGGTTGACCGTCTTTTCGTTGACTCGTCATCTTCTACAGAAGAAGTAATCAAACCGGCATGGAATTTTGGTGACCTGATTCAATCTTTGGGCGTCAGCATTTTGAGACATGATTTCAATTGATACGGCAACGTCCAATTATTAATGCATCATGGTATATGAACACTCACTCTTTTTACGGCAATTTAGGTTTAGCTAAGTTGATCAGAATATTTTAAATTAATATCGATGGCATTAAAAAAAATTTATAAGTAATTGTATTAAGCTACCAACACTATAATATGGTGATATGTGACGTAATTTTCATATTTTTTTTAGTTTCTCACATACCCTTCTTTATTTTGATCATGAATTTATTGAATTAGACAAAAACAATAGACGTGATTAAACAAAGGTGTGTATGAAGGGAAGAAGGGTGTGTGTTTATTATTTTTTAATAGTATTTATCTGTGCTTGTTGGTGATAAGTTTCAGATTCAACTCACATTGATAGCGAGTTCGATAAATATAATTATTATATAATGATCATTTTGACTCAACATAAATTCTCAAACCCTAGAATGGAATACAAATGTTATCTCACATAAGTATAAAATCTTCTCGATTGAAACTAAGGATATATATATATTTATTTATTTTTTTGGGAGATGCTAAGAAAAACATGAATTTATTTGTAGCATCTTTTCTTGATGTGGGTAAAGTATTGTGTGTTTGAAAGCTACCCGAATAGCGGTGTCAAAAGGTGGTGGGGGTCACTCCGTGTGACTCCGAGCGAGTCGAGGACGAAAAGCCAAATGGAAAGGAATCGGTGGTCGAATTTGGAAATACAGACAAAGACCTTGTTGGGGTCAAAGTGTTATACACAACACACACACACACATATATATGTATGCATGTATGTATGTATGTATATATATGCGCGTTTCTTAAGGGGCAAGTCTCGAGTCTCAAGTCTCTCGACCATCTCATCATTCCATGCATGGTTTTGACGACGTGCTAAAAATTCTCCAGTCATGATGTGGATGCCATGCACCTTCATACGAAACAACAAAATCAATCATTATTTGTTGGGTTTTTGGCTATGTAGTGCTAGGGAGATAACTGAGTTGTGAATCACCCATATATATACGCGTCCGTGAAAATTATTTTTAAACGGCAAAGTCTCAAGTTCGACTTTCATTATGAGTCACAAGTTCGATATACCTAATTTTGGTGATCTAGCTCAAATTCTCACATCATTGCCAATATATCAAAAGAGTAATGTTAAGTCGACTAACCTTTTAGACCAAATTTGTAAATTATGTGTCACTAATAAAAAATAAGCTTGTACGTTAATCAACACTTAAATAATAATCTAATTATCAATAATCACGTCATATAATTTATAAAATTTAGTTTAGACAATTAGTTTCTCTAGTATTACACATTAAATTTAGTAGTTGGTGTGTACTTACTAGGCTACATCTCCGCCGCGCCGAAAAATCATCCAGGTCTGTCGCTGAGCATTGTAGTTAGATTTTCACGCAACTATTATGATTTCCACACTGTTTTGGTAGGAATTCTGGGTCCAATTAAAAATTAATCATCACATGCTTTATAGACAAACGAAAAACTAGCCTTGACGAAATTCATTTGCATGATGCAGTCTCGCAGAGCAGCTGGGAATGATGCTATCAAGTACAGAAAGTCATCGTAGAAATTTAATAAAGCAAATTAAGACATTTCACGTAGAAATGTCACTTTTTCAAACCATGTAACATCTCTCCGCGTGACATATTTTCTCCCCTATTGAGAGTATAGACTTTCTCCCCTATTGAGAGTATTTCTCACTTTTTTGTGTGAAGTTTTCAATTTTGAGTAAATTCGGGGGCTTGGACCCTAGCTTCGGCTGAGATCGGTTGGCGTTCTCGTTCCCCCTTTTCTTCCTCTTTCTTCTCTTTTCCTTGCTTCTTCTACTTTTTTCCTTTGCTTAACATCCCAATCTGTTCTGTTCTTCTTACCCACTGGTATCCCTTCTCCTTATCCATCCATATTCTGATTTTCAGCCATGCATCGGTGTTTCCACCAGATCAAAAGATTCCACTAGCTCGGGTGTTTCCAACACCACCACCTTCTTTATGTTGTCTGCCTTTATTGGCAGTGTTACTCGTGGGTTTACACGTGCTTCATCTTTATAGCTGGCTTCTTTGTTTAGTTGTTGGCTATCCTTACTTTGTGGTTGTGCTCAAGGAGCGGATCGGGGTTGGATGTTGCGATTGACGAGGTGTTGCTCGGTTGTGGGAACAGAATTGGACAGATCGAGAAACACTGCAGCGGCAGCGATAGCAGTAGATTTTTCTGGTTTCTGTAGTTTTGTTTTTGTTTTTTGGGCCTTAACTGTTGGTTGGCCTCTTTTCAAAAACACTTAAAAACGTTATCTAAAAGAATAACCAGTTATATGTTTTTTGTAAGAAACACTTAAAGTGTTTTTCCACATGTCTTATATAAAAGTCAAATAGATAATTCGCAAAAGAGAAAAACCAAGTAGATTATTTGAATCCTTAAAAGAATCAAACAGAAAATAATCAAGCAGAGAATCCTTAACTACAATCTATATGAGCAATGCATGCAGTAGCCAGCCTTTTTTTTTTTTTTTAACAAACAATATTATTTACATTATGGAGGAGAGGATGTGCTTAACCTCACAATGGGCTAGCAATAATATGGTTCAAATTCGCCTTTAGTGAGAATCGAACATAAGACCTCTCACTTACAAGTCACTTACAAGTGAAGAGAAATATCACTAAATCATAGTACTAAGTGGCCAGCCATTTTGAATTCTTACATCACCCACCACCCTTTTTAATTAAGGAAAACTAATGAAAAGGGCTTGAAAACTTTAAGTTTTAATCAAAATGACAAACAGGTGTTGAAAGTGAATAGTATTAGAAGTGACGTTTTAGCAATGTTCTAAAAATCGGCCTAGGCAGCGCCTAGGCGCTGGGCTTCTGTGGCGATTTTGGGAAAAAACGTTCCATAAATCGTGGAGGATCTAGGTGGCCAACTAGGCAGCGCTAGTCGTTCCTCGTCTCTTCACTTTACGTCTGTGCAAACTGACCCGTTGATCTCTGTCACCACCGACAAGGACGTCGACAACATGATGAAGGAGTACGATCGCATCACACAGAATCAAAACTGAAAGTCAGCACGGCTCCGCCTCTTTCCCAGAACTTATGTGCATGAAAACGGAGAATTATTGTGGTGGCTTAGAGGGAGTGATAGAGGGAGATGTGCAGAGGAGAGATTGAGGGTTAGAAGGAGTTGTTTTGATTTGTTGTTTCAAGAAGAGAAGAAGATAGAGGGTTGAAGAAAAGAAGATAGAGAGTTGTCTTGGTAACAGATAGAGATTAGGCAGCAGGGAAAATCGAGAAGGGGGAAAAAATGCCTAGTTTTGTGTGAAAGTCTACCAGCCTCATAATAAAAAAACATAAACAATAATTACCCACTATCAACTAATCTAATAAATATATTAGATAAATTATTCAAATAATACTTTATTATTTGTTCTGTTTTGAAAACAACATTATATTATATTCTTATAATATAATATTTTTTATTTTTTATTTTTAAGACCGGACTATATTATACTCTTGCATTATATATGTATATCTTTTTCAAAAATAACGTATTACTCAATGTTTGTTTATCTATTATATAGTAAATTTAAATAATTTATATTATATATATAATTATTTTATTCAAATCCGCCTAGACCGCCTAAACATCCTCCTAGGCCTCACCTCGCCGCCCAACTAGTGCCTAGGATTTTTTAGAACCTTTTTTTTTTAGAGTAAAAATATTATTTTCATTAAAAATGAACAGTACTAGAGGTGTTTCCTTAAAACTCCATTTTAATTAAGAGGGATATTATTTTGTAATTTAATTTGTAGCCACCACGGTACCTATATTAATTAATTAATTAATTAATTAATAATTAATAAATAAACAGAATTGTCTTGCATTTGGGAATTACTGCGTTTCTTTTGGATCTAACAAACAAATTCAATACAAACAAATAGAAGTTACTTAGTACTACAATCTAATAGTATTTATCTTCATTTGTAAGTGAGAGGTCTTAGATTCGATTCTCGCCAAACATGAATTTGAACCGCATTATTGCTAGCCCATCATGAGACTAAGCTCACCCCCAACCTTTAGTGTCGATAATATCGTTTGTTCAAATAAAAAAAAATACAAACAGACCTCTTTATTTTTTACTGTGAAGCATCAGAAAAAAAGCTAAATAGTCTACTTTAAATAGTGTGATCTTAGTCTACTCTAATGGACTTTACCCCAAAAAAAATAGTCTACTTTAATGGCGCGTTAATAAAAAAAAATGAAATTGAATTCCGATTACGGATTACACCGATGTTTACTAACGTGAAAGGAATCAAAAATCGTGTAGGACCCAGATGAATTCCGAAATCACACTCCGGAATTTCCCAGAGTCGGATTCTGTAGTAACAGGTGGTAATTGAATTCGTTGAATTGGTGTCCTCCAGGAATCAGACTTTTGTTCCTAAATTGCCCTCTCAATTCGTCTTCTGCAAATCCACCCAAATTGGGAGGTGGCAGGGGTGGTGGGAGGACATATGAATGTGGGAGGCAGTGGGAGGATCTGTTAATATGTGAATCGAGACTTCTGCTCCTGCTCCCTCAGTATTATGAAGGGCCGCCCGTACTCGTCGAATGCCAACGCCATTGCTGCACCAACACCCTCTTCGCAAATCGAACCGCGATGCTTCTCGATTCACTTGTTCCCCTCACTCTCATTTCTTTTCTTCCCTCTTCGGACTCGGTCTAGGCCCTTCTCTGTTTAAAGCATCTGCTTTTATGGGGGCGCTCTGGAAGTCTGAAGAAAGGATGGGGATGAGAAAAGATAAAGTTTGTAAAGATAAATTTAATTTTATATATTTAAACTTAATTTTCAATAATTATAGCATAAAAATAATTTATTTCCAACAAGGACGATTTAGTAATTAAGCTAGTTTTCATTCTGATTCCAATGAACTAGTAAACAATATATATGGAACCAATATCATTTGTATTCCGATTCCAGTTTAGTTTAATAAACAACTTTAACAAGAATCTAATTATGTTTCCTCTTCAATTCAATTCATCCTCAATTCCATTCCCCTAAATCTGATTACGAATTAATAAACGAACCCTAATTATACTAGTCCGACTATGGAACGGACATCCTGCACAGAATTTCTACTAATTCTATAGCCATTGGCATCGTGTTTCTACAAAAAATTCAATCATAATAACTGCACGATTAACTTCAAAATTCAAATATTTCCTTCTCCTTTCTCATATTTTTTATCCAATTGATTCGTTTCGGTTCTAACAATCATAAACCTCTATAGTGTACATCGATCACGCATAGTGAACTGAAATTCACCAATTGGGACCAAAAACCACTGGAAGGAAGGAAAAGACTGTAGTAGCAGCCATTGACGTTTCCGGAAGTCAAGTACATGAAACCCAGAAAATGGCTTCCAAAACACAAAAGGTTTAATGCGGACAGCGAAAAATAATAAACGACGCAAGTCAAAAAAATTATCGCCCTTGTCAATGTTCTCCCAAGTTATTTGACAAGCAGTTCTTCCCCGCACGGGATGATCTACCAGTTATTTGACAAGCAGTTCCTCCCAACACGCGATGAGGAGAGAAATAATGTACAATTTCTATAACTCCTGAAAGAAAAAATAAACAACAAACTCACACACATAAGAAACTGGCATAAACTAAAAAGTCAAAAGGTTCTATGAATCATAGCATAACCTAAAACTTAAAGGGAAGAACGTCAGTACAGATATGTGTTGTGACTATCGCGTTTAAGAATGGGAAAAACATAACAAACTCGGAAATCGAATACAAATAACCAAGATAAACAACACCAATAATTAACGTGGTTCGGCCATATGTGCCTACGTCCATGGGGCAGCAACAACAATCTTTCACTATATCAATAATGAGTACAACGAATAACCTTGCCAAGCCTCTAGGATTAAGACTGGACGAAAAGCCTAAAACAACAAGAACGAGAAATACAATCTTATCTCTTTTCTTTTCTCTCACACACTTTGCCCCTCTCTCATTCCAACTCCTTGAGTGGTATACAACTTATTGTTTCGCTCCCTTAAATTCAAAACTAGTACAATAGCCCCTTTATATAGACATAATAAAGGTCTTCTTCAATAAGGATTATTAATCCTAATTGGAATCTAGTTATAAATCCTACTCCAATTGAGAAACTAACTCCAATTGGGTAAACAACAATTGGGAAAACAACTCTAATTGGGAAAACAATTTAATCCTCTAAGACTATAATTCCTTATAGATTTACAATATGTTGCGCACATAGAATACCATGTAACATCAAATCATTCTATGAAACATAAAATAACTTATAACTAACCTCAATACGGAGAAATTTCTGCATTGAAGTGGTAAAAATTAAGCACTTGCAGCCAATGAGGAAGATTTGTAGCATGCTCTCTTTGCTGCACGCACAATATCTTCGACCTGTAAAAACAGTTAACCAAGATGTTATTGGCATACCAACCTATAGCCGAGTTAATGGGAAAAAGCCAGCAACTGAATAACTTTTACTGACCAACTAAAAGGCACTTACAAACCAAACAATAAAAATCTGAAGGGAAACTCACCTGAGGAACAGCCAATCGCTCCAAATTGGCTGCATAAGGCATGGGAACATCAGCCCCAGAAATTCTCTCAACCGGTGCATCAAGATAACCAAAGCTATCCTCAACAACAGATGTGCTGTTAAGAAGTAAACAATGTTAGCATATGTGGTGTCTGAAAACCACTCAGCAGGGAACATTTAAGAGTAAAGAGACAGACCAGATTTCAGCGCCAACCCCATGCTGAGGAAACCCTTCTTCAACTGTCACCAGTCTGTTGGTTTTCCTGACTGAATCATTGATGGTTTTCCTATCGAGAGGACGAATTGACCGCAAATTTATGACCTACAATATCACAAATGGTCAATACCGTCTCTATTACTAAAGTACTAAATGATTGTGCTGTTACACAAATTTACCTCAGCACTGATTCCTTCCTTAGCGAGTATCTCAGCAGCCTGAATACCAAATAACAGAATAAATCCACTATTATAATGAAGGGAGAGAGATTCTGACTGACATCCAAAGACTATAAACAACAATTTTGCAAAAGTGGCTAGAGAAAATACATTTTATAACATCCCTCTTAGGACAGTGTTTTTTTTTCTTGGTCCGTGCCAAAGAAAATGTAAAAATAAAAGGAAAGTGTGGGACAAATGAAGATCCCCATTATTCATGTATTAATTGCAATATATTTAAAAAGATCAGAAATAGGCAGGCAAAAGACTAATGCAATGATGATCAAAAATAAGCAACAAACCCAACAACTTGACCAATACAAAAACAAAGTTTTCACAGTTAACTCAAACAATCCAGTAACCCAGGACAACTGCACATTGACAAAGTCGTTACAACTTTGGTTAGAAAACAAGTATCCTCTATGGAAGCCCAAGCATGAGATCATTGGGCCAACTCTAAAGCTAAAGCCTTTTGGGTCTAGAGAAAAGGTATGGATAGTTGCAAAGAGTCAAAATCAAAGTTTATTAAGAGTATTATCAAGTGTCTAGTTAATTGGGTCTTAGGAAAATGCAATGCCTTTGAGTGGTTCTTTGTACACCCAATTTTTATCTTTGGACAACCTATCTTCTTCTCTCTTCTTCCAAATTCTTCTCCTCTTCCCCGTTTGACTAGAGATTACAGCAACCACAACCTGCCTTGTTCTCTAAATATCCTATTTCTTCAAATTTCTATCATTATAAGCCCACCATACGTATACCCTGATCACCCACCGCTACTCTGACCCGCATCATCAAAGCCATGATCAAGTTTCCATGCAAGTTCCATTTCAATTTTTTTTTCCATCAGTGTATCAAGTACCAATGAGCATGCATTTGTCACATGTCAATCCATCCTGGCAGCAGAGGGAGGTATAGTAAACAAACCTGTAGAGAATAGCCAACCATTTTCGAAAAAGCTGTAATAGTGACATCCTTTCCTTCTCTCTCAATCTGTGTTTTATTATATAATAATTAGAAGGTAATCATCAATGATGGATAACATAAATAGTTGGAAATCTGAGTGGAATCAACAATCATTTTCCTATGGAATTCCATTAGCTGATGATCACCTTAGCTTTTCCAATTGGGAGGCAAAAACTGGAATCAAGAACTTCAGCTGAAACAGGAAATGACTCGCCATATCTGAAACAGAAAATTACATCAAGACCATAACGTTTTACTTGATAACAAACATAAGCATCACAATATCCTTGCAGTGGATTACTTACAACAACTCATTTTCAAGGAAAACAACAGGATCAGGGTCCCTAATGGCAGCTTTTAAGAGTCCACGAGCATCTTCAGATGAATAAGGAGTCAAAACTTTCAACCCAGGGCAGGCTGCATACCATGCTGCATAACACTAGACCAACAAGCATATCATAAAATTGTCAAAATTAATTTGCTACTCACATAGAAATGAAGGCTAAATATGCTGTGGATGTGGGTAAATGGTAGATCAGGAATAAACAAAAGGTAACATATGAAAGATTGCAATGTAACAAAGTAGTAAAGAGACTTAAAAGAAAGGGCGTGGGGAACAGTACTTGAGAATGCTGGGCACCAACACCAGCAGCAGCACCATTTGGTCCTCTGAAAACAATGGGCACATTTATTTGGCCAGCAGACATATAATTTGATTTTGCAGCAGAATTGATAATGTGGTCAATTGCCTGCAATAAACACCAGAACAGAATCCTTTAATGAAAAATAAATTGGACCAACTGATCTAGAAGGATGATAAGAATCTTCAGTTAGCATTTAGATGGCAACAGCTTCAGAGAATCGGAAAGAATATTCAGTGTAAAGACATCAACTATTAGTTATAACATTAAAACTGCAGTATAAAAGTCATAACAAAAAAGGAAAAGAAAAAATTCCTCCAAACCTGCATTGAGAAGTTAAAGGTCATGAACTCTATAACAGGTCTCAAACCATAGTAAGCAGCACCAACTCCAATCCCAGTAAACCCAGCCTGCAAAAAAATTTCCAAATAAATAAGGTCAGCCAGCTACTATCACTAATGCATATAAACGAGTTGGTCCACATAGCCTCAAATTTAGGAGACATAAAAGGGAAGAACATTCACGATGTTACTGAAACACGGAAGTAAACAAAAGAGAAGTAGCACGGCATGTCAAGTAATAGGACTAACCTCTGTGATTGGGGTATCAAGAACCCTGTCAGGACCATACTTGTCCAGAAGTCCTTTTGTTATCTATATACAATGGAGAACAAAGGGCAACTGTTAAAGACATCAATGTTCACATGGGTTCTTGATAAAACGAAAAAAATGAAGTTTTAGTAAATAATTCTAACCTTGTAAGCACCTTGATATTCCCCAACCTGCATAACAGAAAGAGCAACGATCAATGTTACGAAAATAAATTCTGTTGGTTTCTCAAATCACAAAAAATACAACCTACCCATGCATCCTCACCTCTTCACCCATCAAAAACACTTTTGGGTCCGCGGACATTTCCTCATCGAGCGCAGAGTTTAGAGCATCCCTCACTGTCATCTGTGTGCATAATTTCATTGTCAAAAAATATTATGTGCCTCTGGAATTCACAATATTCCACTGAGAACAGATACGAATATGAAAATAGCATGATTGCAACAAACACGTAGAGAAAGCCAATCCCCAAAAACTGGGAGTCTAATAATACAGGTTTTTCAAGCATATGAACAATACGAACAAGTGGAAATCCAGAACCAACATTACCTCTTTCGCAGAAGATGCGAAACCCCTCAATGCCGAAGCGGCGGGGTGGATCCTCTGCTCCAAAATCTGAATCATCACAAATATTAGCCAATAACTCACATAAAAAATAAATTAAACAATTGTTTTACATAACTAAAATCGTAAATTGCAGAAGTATTAGGGTGTACCATAGCTGACAAGCTTCCAGCTCCCACTTTCTGCCTTAAAATCCCCAACATCTTCGTTTCTTTCGCAAAAAATCACACGGAAGGCCGATTTCAGTGAAAGCACTGAGAAAGATGAGGAGGAAGAAGAAATGATTTACTGGAAATATGGAAATAAAAAAATCAGATCAAAATTCATACGGAAACAAATCGTAGGGATTTGGGAGGAGGGCGAACCTGTTTGGCGGATTGGAGCGGGGATCGGATCGGCGACGCGATGTGTAAAAAATGAGCGTTGAGGGAGCAACAGCAGCAGCTACCACTTTCTTTCAATTACCTAATATTCTCTATTTTTTCGACTTTTTATTTCTCTGATTTTTCCTTTTTTATTATTCGGGAATTCAACCAAGTACTGCGGTGGGATAATGCAATTTATTTGATTTTCCTTGCTGGCACCGAAATTAATTTTAAAAAGGTAAAGGCGTAATTGTGTAGGTATGTAGGGTCATATACGGAAGAAAATTCAGGGTTGGCGGTCGGTTTTGAAACCCCACGCTTGGAGGCGCGGACAGCCGTGAAAAGCACATGGCCACTTACAAATGATTTGTTATGTCGAGGCATAACGTTTACATGTCATATTAATTAATAAGTTAATTTAGTTGAATGTTGGTTATACGTATTACATGGTACATGAATGTAATTAAAAAGTGATTCGCCTAGCATCATTCTTTTTGTATAAATTAAATAAATAAATAACAACCAAACTAATCGAACGATGTTACTTATACTACATATGTTCACGACTTTGCTTATCACATTTCTAATACATTGGAATTTATATATGAGATTTGTTTGTATTAAATATGTAATCAGCAGTATAATTAATAAAAAAAATTCAAATTATGACAACACTCAAATAAATATAACGCACATAACTAGTTAACATAGCGGAACTCTTTTTACTTAATTAGAGGAGTTCTCAGTCTCATATTAATTTTAAAAGATTGTTTGAAGAATATACTACTTTTATCTTTAAAAAAAGGGACAAATTAAATTGCAATGTAGGGTAGGTTGAACTCACTTGCTAAAGGAAAATGAAGGTAGGTAGGGCGTGGATTCAACTACCAAAGGAAGCAAAGTGTTTGGTAATAAAAAATAAAATAAAAACATTGAATCAAAAGGGGTTTTTTTTCCTTTCCTTTTTCTTGTTTTGAAAAACGAGGCTAAAAACCAGAGCTCAATCAAACCTACTCAATAATAAATTTAGACCAGTACATATTAAGTTGATTTTCGTGAATAAAACTTATTGAACAAGAAGGAAGCGTATCAAAATAAAAATTACCTAAATCTAAATTAAGATTACAGTTAGTTAAACTGTTCATCACAAAGTTCTTTTATCAATAAACATGTTGAAGCTCGGATTACCAATATCTTAAAAGCAATTATCAACTGGCCAAAACAAGAGGACCTAAAGAATCTTTTGTGGTCATCCAAAGTGGAGCGAATCGATTGGGGATTGGGAATTCAACGTCACTTAATTTGACTCTAACAATTAGTACGGTGCAATAGAAGTCCAAATTTGACTTGCAAAAGTGGGGCCCTTTGTATTTCTCAACTAACGGCGTGCAAAGAACGTCATTTTCATGTGTATTCATATTTAAAGTGACAAATTGGCCCTTTTGCTAAGACGAGGAAGTCAATTTTATGTTCCTCAAAATCGATAGGCAATTTGCATTTTATCACAACGTTTGGGTCTAAAAACTAAATAAAAACAATTTGAGTCTTAAAATCATTTCAATTAATCGATCGACTTACACCACAAATATCCATAGCAGAAGGACAATAATAACTCTTGAAGAAATGAATACTAAACTCCAAATTTGGACTAAATATGTTTTTCATTTTGATACATCATATCCACTAGATCGCGACGTTAAAGCAAAACATTAACGAATATAGGTTTAGGAACCGCACACTATCTCTTCTTGCACATACCGTCCCACGCCACAAGAATGGCTCTCAAAAATGTCACAACCAATTTCCAAGCTTGAATCTAGCATGAGTACGGTGATTTATGTACGAATGTAGAAAACCAACAGAAAATCGTAATATCCACGTTTTTGGTAAAAAAATGCACATTTTTTGTTTTCTCGAAATATTTTTCGTGAGCATTAAGAAAATCTTTAAAATGTATTTGGAAGCGGATTTACAATTTATTGACCAACAAGTGTATATTTAGTAGAATATTTAAGCCCAAAAGTAATGAAATAAGTGAAAAATATAGAGATGTTAAAATGTATATTTAGTGTATATTTTTTAATTAGAGATGTTAAAATCACATGTAGGTGAGGCTTCAACAAAAATTAGCAAAATTTTGTTTTGTTAAATAGTGTTTCACTCTCTTCTGGTTGACAAGACAAATAGGGTTCTATTAATATGTAGTTCAGATTTAGATAAAAGAAAAATTAACAAAAATAAAAAAGGTCCAAATCTCTATAAATTTTGGTTTTAAATCGTTGATAACAAGTGTTTAAATACGAATTATAATAGATTTTGCACGGAAAAATATATTTTGAAGAACATGTATACAATAGTTTTTTGTAGTGGTAAGAGAAATAAAAGAAAAATTAATAAAAATGATTCAAATTCTTGAGGGTGCCAGAGGACAAGGTTATGACAACGGTTCCAATATGAAAGGAAAAAATAAAGGTGTGCAAAGCAGAGTACTTAAAATAAATCCTAGAGCATTCTACACTCTATGTGGATGTCATGGCCTTAATCTTGCACTTTGTGATATGGCCAACTGTTGCCTTAAAGCAATGTCTTTTTTTGGAGTAGTACAACACATATATACATTGTTTGCATCATCTACAAAGCAATGGAAAGTTTTTATAGATCATGTGCAAGGAAGTCACACCCTGAAACCATTGTCACAAACTCGTTGGGAAAGTCATATTGAAAGTGTTAAACCCATAAGAGAAAGCTCTCAACAAATAATAGATGCTTTAATTCACTTGGCAAATACTAGGGAAGATCCTAAGTGAATGAGTGACGTTGAGTCCCTAGCAATTCATGAGTTGGAGAATTTTGAATTCTTGTTAGGTATGGTTATATGGCATGAATTATTGTTTGTTATTAATACTATTAGCAAAGCTCTTCAAAAAGAAGACATGCATATTAATGTTGTTATTGATCAGTTAAAAGGACTTATAACCATTCTTGATCAGTATAGAGAACATGGATTTGATGAGGCAATGAATGAAGCTAAGAAAATAGCAAGTGAGATGGGGATTGAACCTATTTTTCCTGAGAAACGCATCATTCGAAGAAAGAAACAGTTTGATGAGAGTGCTAGTGAAGCGATGAAACAATCAGCTATTGAAACTTCTAAAATTGATTACTTCCTTTATATAGTTGATCAAGCTCGTACTTCACTTGATATCAGATTTGAACAATTTCATAAATATGAAGAAACTTTTGGGCTTTTGTTTAACTTGAAGAAGTTAAAAGCTGTAGAGAATGATAGCTTGAGGAGTTTTTGTATCAATCTTGAAGGATTTTCGAAACATGGTAAGCATTTTGATATTGATGGAAAGACTTATTTCTAGAGCTAAGAATCTTGAGAGAGACTTTACCGAATGACAGTCGGGCAATGGAAGTGTTGGACTATTTGAGACAAATGGATGGTTGTTTCCCGAATGCATGGGTTGCTTATAGAATTTTGTTAACCATACCAGTTATAGTTGCGTCTACTGAATAAAGTTTTTCAAAATTAAAGTTGATCAAATCTTATCTTCGATCAACTATGTCACAAGAACGGTTGAACAAGTTAGCTATTTTATCAATTGAAAAAAAAAATTGGTTGAAAAATTAGATTATGTAAACTTAATTAGTACATTTGTATCTAAAAACGCGAGACGTGTAATATTAAAGTAGTGTTTGTATTTCTTATTTTGATATTAATTTCTAATGGTATTTGATGTTGAAATATATATTTTGTGTATTTAGCGAAATTTCTTTTTTTTACATATCAATGTACAAAGAGTCATGGGTTAAAAAACTTTAAGGCCTTATCTTGAAGGCTCGCCTAGGGCCCCCAAATTCTCAGGGCCGGCTCTGCGTCTTGTGTGCTTTGGTTCGTCTCATTTTGCATGTATGGTGTCCGCATCGTTTTGCATGCCAGAAGCCTGCCCTTTTTTTGAGTCCTCGAAGCCTACGTCGTTTTGGCGTGCATAGAGCCAACCTTGTTTTATGTGCGCACCTCGATTTATGCGCCTTATACTGCCTCGTATTTCATGCACAGAGCTCGTGCTCGTTTTATGTGCCAGAAGCCCGCCTTGTTTTCTATGAGCCGAGCCCACCTTGTTTTTTGTGTCATGGTTCGCCGGGTTCTACGCGAGCTGAGTCGACATCATTTTGCGTGCGGCGAGCCCGCCTAACACATGTTTTTTGAAAAAAATTCAAATTTTTTATTATCTCAAAATATTTTTCATAACCATTAAGTTAAACTTTTTAAGGAATTTGGAAGCTGTTTTACGGTTTATTGAGCAACAAATGTATATTTAGTAGAATATTTAAGCCCAATAGTAATGAAATAAGTGAAAAATATAGAGATGTTAAAATGTACATTTAGTGTATACTAGCAACGGTGCCCGCGCGATGCTCCAGGTTTAAAAACTGTATAAAACATGCAGAAAGTTCTAAATACATACAATATGATATAATATTTACATATATGTTGAAATCTATTTACAACCATATGGATTGGCGGTCCTATTGCCATTGTTCAAATATTCACATCTTTTACAAATTTAAGTCCTAGCAGTCCTTAACTGAAAGAAAATATAAAAGTTTATTTCTTACCGAAATATACCAATTTGAATCAAATCTACCAAAGAAGCATAGATTGTAATTTCTGCAAGCGACACCTGCAATACCTTGTAGCATACTGTACTAATTTGTTCATATAACTGATTTGTCTCCCTACATTTCCCCTTTTTCTCAGCAAACAAAAAGACCTATCATCCTTTTTTCAAACTTGCAACCACATAGAATATTATAACAGAATGGTCAAAAATAAAAAATAAAAGATTAACCCTTGAGCACACATTAACTCTCGAGCATGGAAAGGCTTTGGTTTCTTGCAAAACAATGGAAAATAAAATAAGAAACCTGTTGGAAAACTTGGCAATAGATTGGTTAAAAAACAATTTAAAAAACTTTTTGTACCACTTGGTGATGATAAACGCTATTTGTTTCCGGATGAAATTAAGAATCGTAAAGAAACAACACAAATAAACTTTAGATAAAAGTTTATATTACCTGCCCCAAATCAGCTGAACTCATAATAGAATCTCTACCTTGCAATTTATCATAACCTTTTGCATCACAGAACATTCAAATTTTTCAAAAGAACATGGATTCTATAATGTTGGTTAAAATTACCTACACTACACATTAACACATTAAAATATAATTAGTCACGTAATTATTAATTTGTGAAATAATAAGAAATTAATATAAATCAAAAGATGACAAACCTATTACTTTGCATTCTCATCACCAAAAACTCTTCCTTTGTATAAACCATATGTATGTACCCTGCAAGAAAGTAATAAGAAATTAACTAAACTATCACTCAAGAAGAAGTTAGACAGAAATGTGGAGAATACAAAACAGATATCTACTTCTAGTCTATCAAGATGTTAAGTTTAGAGTTGCATCAGCTTCAATGCCTAAACGAAGAGTAGAAATAAATTCATCCACGAAATAAGATTTTATTTATAAGTATTGTAACACAAATGTAATGTGTGTACAACCATCAACCCACACCCAAGGGTAAACAACCCATCCTGGCATAACTCCAACACCACAAGAAGCATGTTAATAAAATATTAGTCCCAATACATCATATTTGCTACTATCATTTTCAGGAGTCATGTGGTTTTCCACGAATTGTAAAGCATGTATATACAAAGTGAGGTTTGCTAATACATCCAGCTATTTCCAAGTGTGGGCTGGTGTGTTTTTTCCTTTGAAACATGCAGTTTTTTTTACCTGTATTATTCCCACCATCAAGAAGCTATCTTAATACCTTATAGGAAAGTTGTGAACCACAAAATAAGCACTGCATTTCAAGCTTATGAAAAGAAGAATAACCCAAAATACATTCACAATTATTACCCGAAGCTTTCTAGCTTTCTCTAAAGCTTTCTGCTTTGTCAATTCCTTTTGTCTTGCCTGCCTAAATATAAAAAATTTAAATCAATTTCTTTCGAAAATTCAATTATTCACATAATTATGTAAAAGAGGATCTGATTAAGAGGGGTGAAAAAAACATAGCAAACAGAGAAGGAATTGAATGATCAATAATAAGAATTTGGTCACCTTATTTGATCAATGCCAATGATCCTGAAGTAAGTGTCAAGTGCATTAAATTTGTATAGAACAAAGCTTGAGAAGAACACATCCGTGAATGATAAGAATAATGTTGGATTGTTTTTTTTGTTAAATGGAATAGTGATAACTTGATTTAGTAATTAGATCAAGATCCATCAAAGCTCCTCAACTGCACCTATATTTTTCATTCAAACGCTTAGTTTTCTATTAATTATATGAAGCATGCAATTAGTGAAAAACAAAACCCTCTAACAGCTATAAACAAAATCAAATAAAACGTCCAGATATAGAATTGAAGAATATGTAGGTAGCTCGAGAACCTCATACCCGACCCACTGCCACTACTTTTTCGATAAGAAAGACCTCGACCAAGGAATTAACCAAAATAAATGCCGCAGGTCACCCAGAAAAGAATAAAACTGAAAGAAAAAAAACCCCAAATCAGCCAGAGAACTCACCAGGAAACCCAACGTTTTCTGGGTTTAAAAGTTTTCTTTGAATCGAGACCGGATTCATGCTGTGATTCGCAGTTTTTGAGAGAGATTGTGTTGACGCTCGTGGATTTTGAGAGAGAGGATATCTTGGTTCCTGGGGAAAGAAAGATCGCAAGGTCGCAGGGTCGCAAGGTCGAGCGGGAGAAGGCGGCGTTTGAGAGTGAAAGAGAGCGAGAGAAGCAGAGAATTGTGAGAAACGAAAGTGAAAACGGAAGGAAAAAGTAGAGAAGCAGTCGATTCACATCGATGATCGACGCGTGGATCGAATGGGGAAAAAAGACTTTTCACTGTAGCAAAGAGGAAACAGCAAGGCAAACATATAAGAAACCGAGGGGCAAAAGAGTCTGGCCACTGGTCATCAACAGTACCCATAACTGAATTTTAGTATATATGATTTTTTTTAATTTTTTTATTTAAATATGTTAAAATCACCAGTAGATGAGGCTTCAACAAAAAATAGAAAAATTTTGTTTTGTTAAATAGGTTTTCACCCTCTTTTGGTTGACAAATAGGGTTTTATTAATATGTAGTTCATATGTAGATAAAAGAAAAATTAACAAAAAGAAAAAAGGTCCAAATCTCTATAAATTTAGGTTTTAAATCGTTGATAACAAGTGTTTAAATACGAATTATAATAGATTTTGGTGGAAAAATATATTTTGAAGAACATGAATACGATAGTTTGTTGTAATGGTAAGAGAAATAAAAGAAAGATTAACAAAAATGATTCAAATTCTTAGGGTGCCAACGTGACTTTCTGGCACCTTAAGAATTTGAATCATTTTTGTTAATTTTTCTTTTATTTCTCTTACCACTACAACAAACTATCGTATTCATATTCTACAAAATATATTTTTCCGTGCGTAGAGCCTGACTCATTTCCCGAGCACTCGAGAGTTTGCCTTGTTCTGCGTGCATGGAGCTTGCCTCTTCTTATGTGCCTTGGTTCGCCTCATTCTGCATGTGTGGTGTCCGCATCGTTTTGCATGCCGAAAGCCCACCCTTTTTTTTTAGTCCACGGAGCCCGCATCATTTTGGCGTGCACGAAACTAGCCTTGTTTTCCATGCGCACCTCAATTTATGCGCCTTATGTCACATCCCGGGCACGCCTCCACCGTAGCACGATATTGTCTGCTTTGGGCCCCGACCACACCCTCACGATTTTGTTTTTTGGGAACTCACACGAGAACTTCCTAGTGGGTCACCCATCATGGGATTGCTCTCGCGCGCTACTCGCTTAACTTCGGAGTTCCGATGGAACCCGAAACCAGTGAGCTCCCATAAGGCCTCGTGCTAGGTAGAGATGGGAATATACATACAAGGCTCACATGATCCACTCCTCTGGGCGATGTGGGATCTCACACCTTATCCCGCCCCGTTTTCTGTGAGTCAAGCCCACCTTATTATTTGTGCCATGGTTCTCCTCGTTTTGCGTGAGCTGAGTTCGAATCGTTTTGCGTGCAGTGAGTGAGCCTGCCTAACACCTATGTTTTTGGACAAAAATTCAAATTTTTAATTTTCGCAATATATTTTTCCTAAGCGTTAAGTTAAACTTTTTAAGGAATTTGGAAGCAATTTTACTATTTATTGAGGAACAAATGTATATTTAGTAGAATATTTAAGCCAAAAACTAAAAAAATAAGTGAAAAATATAGTAGTGAGGCCCAGAACATTGTCAAATGGGGTTCTACACTCAAGGATCTCAACGGAAAGGGATCGCAACGGAAAGTCTCACCTTAATTTTTAAAACTTCACAGGGGGCAAAGGTAAAAATAAAACGATTAAACTATGATTTCTGTGCGAATTTTTAATTCACGTTTCTTTGTAAAAAATGCACATTTTTTATTTTCTTGAAATATTTTCCGAGTGTTGTAGGCATAATTTACTTGAGCAATTATGGAGGCCATAAAGAGGGAGGGTGCGGCATAGAGAGAGAAGAGAGAGAGATGTGTAATTATGAGGTGTTTGTTGTATCACTCCATTGTGCCTTTATTTATAATAGTAGGGAAGGTTAAATCCTTACCCTATTAGGATTACAACTGTAATAGGAATTAAACTACTAAATGGAATATAAAAGATACTCCTAGATACACTAGGATTTACACAATCATATTCCTAATCTAATAAGACTGCAACACTCCCTCTTGAGTGTGTAAATACTCAAACAAATGGCGCATCAAGTCTTCAGCAATGAAGTAAGTACAATTGATAAAGTCATCGGCACAATGAGCGAATGCAAGTCTCAGATCAACCGAATAATGGATAAAAAGGTAAAACTCACAAAACCTCATTATGGTAAAACCCAAGGTGGGAGAAAACCCATAGACTAAGAAGAAAAGTGAGAAGTTGCATTAAGTCAAAATTATATGTCTTCTGGACGCAAGTAGAAGAGCTCATAAGGGTATGATTAGCCCAAGATTGGTGCCTTGTTAAAACTGAGTTAGGTAGCAAAACCCAATGGGAAAAATGCTCTTAATCGTTGGGAAAAAAGGTACATTAAGATTAAGTGAGTATACTTCTGGATACTCCATCTGAGTTTGACAGAACTTCCAAATGAGAACTACAAGTATTACATATAATAGTTAGGTATAATCTCCTGATTCTTCGCTGATATAGACGCAATATGTCTTGACGTTGACTTCGTTGATGTATCATGGCGTGGTCAGGTTGATACATGCTGCATAGTCTTTATGGATCGTCGTTAGGACTCAACGATGGATGAAAATAGCAAGTACTTCGAATATGCTTAACAAGAACTGCTAACCATGTCTCACGTGTGGCGTAGTAAAGTAAGGTGAGTCTTGGAAAGATTCGAAGATTTCGTAATTAAGGTTATATCGTGGACCTCCAAGATATTGCGATATTCCTAATGGTAAAGACATAACCATTCGGGGATTTGCCTTATGCGGGTTTGAGAAGTAACCCGCGTCAGCGTAACAAACAAGGCAAACATCATTTCGAGGATCAGGGGGTCGGATCAGCTCGGGATGCATTAGGATTAGCCCAAATCCGTAGTACCTTTCAAGGTAGCGGAAAAACATCTTTAATACCAATTCAGTGGTTGCGTGTAGGCGCAATTCTGCATCTTTACCAATAAATCAACAGCAAATGAGATGTCATTTCTAATTGCAATGAGCTACGTACAACAAGCACAAAGCTGAACTCAGATATGGAATTTCGGATTCCATAACTTCTTTAAGGGTCTCATTTGTATATAGCATATGAAAGATCATAGGTATACTCAAAGGTAACACATTTGGGGTGTAGTTTGACTGGTAGACCAAAGTACCATTAAAACAATGCTTCAACTTCAGGTCAAGGCATAAACGAGTTTTCCTAAGATCCTTCATCTCAAATTTCATCTTCAGGTGCAACGCATTTTTCTCAAGCTCTTTCGGATTCTTAGTCAGATTCGTGTCAATGACATAAACTGTAACTCTAGTAATTCGGAATAAGACTTCATATTTTAACACGCAAGGGCATTCATTTATATCCCTGACTGATCAAATAATCACTTAGACGAGTATACCACATGAGCAACGAAAGTAGATTCTGTAGGGGCACGAAAATGTGCAACCAATGATCTATTCCATCAAGACGGAAGTAGATTCTATAGGGTTAAGGTTTGAGAATATTATCTATTTTTCTTGAAGTTTTAGGTCTTAGGTGCCAAGGATCACGCTTCGAGCATGATGCCACACCTTGGCAGGCCCTGATTCTACCATATGTTGTAAAAACAAACTCGAAATTGGATTATGAAAGAGACAGACCTAGACTTGGGTTTAGTAGGCTCCAGCTGAAGCTGGAGGGATCTGTTCGGTAGGTCTCTGTCGAAACAGAGCAATATCGTTCGGTTCATCCCTGCCAAAACATGGCACCATCATTCAGAAGACTCTGACTAAACTGGGTTGAGCCATTTGGTAGACTTCATCCGAATTGAGTCTATACCATTCGGTAGACTCCAGCCGAACTGAGTCTATACCTTTCTCTCATGTTTGTGGTAGTAATCAGATCCGAGAATTTGGTAAACTTCCGTTTTCTACACTAAGCGAGTTATAAATATGGAAAGACGAGAAAAATATTCTCCAGTCAAAATTTGATCGGATTTATAAACTTCTGAATTGTACTCATTCATAGACATAATCATGGTGTGCTTCAGTCAATATTTTTCATGATTAGACGGTCCATATGAGCGAGCCAAAGAGCCAAGGAATCCTTATTCGGGAGATACTTTCGTGGATAATGCTTCAGGCATAAGTCTTCAAATGAAGATCATGACAGAGGCTTATTTAGCTCTTCCTTGCCATTGTTAACTTCAATGGTTTCTCAACTACTTGATAGTCAAGTGGAGATTCACGTCTTGTATCCCATATAAAGTGGTTTCTATTATAAACATCCAAATCAGGGAAAATCAAACTTGTGACGGTTCGACAATCCACTGAATTGGAAGGAACACGATTGTGATTGGTGCTAGGGGAATGAATCATCCATAAGCATGAAAGTTAGAACATTGGGTTCTAAGACATGGTTTACATGAAAAACGTCAGGTTTTTATGGGTGTATTGTTTTAAGAAAACTTCGGGTTTCAAAGGCACTAAATTTGAAACTACAGGTTCAATTTAGTTTATAAACGTTTAGTTCATAAAGGATAGCTTCTTGCAAGAACACAGATGCAATATGCTGATTTAAGTGTAGTGGATTTGAGTTGTGTCAGAAACTCAAGTGTGAGCGTTTCGGGACGACGAAATGATGTCAACGGTTCAAAGATGAGAATTAAAATATTGAATCGTTAATGTTCAAAATTGGGCTTCAGGCCAATAATTTTGGATGTCATGTCAGATTAATGGACTGCATGTCACTTTTAATTAATTCAATAAATCTGAACCATTCGGGGTCGATTGTAGAAGCAAAATAATATAAAGATTCAGGCCTACACATAGAAATCAAGTTAGCTGAGCCAATTAGGAAGCAGCCCAAAAAAAGGGGCTTAAATCTATTGTGGGCAACCTCAGCCTAAGCTAGGTTGTTGGCCGAATCCAGAAGGAAGCCCAACTGGGCTCGGTCTGTGAAAAGAAAAAAAAAAACATAACCAATGATTTTGGTTCCCAGACTGTGAGCTGGTGTGGGCTTTGGGAAAAAACCCAGCTTCAGGCTGGCTGCAGGGGTGGGCCATGGCTGATATAGTGGGCCAAATACATAAATCCAATGAAGCTGGCTTCTGAAGATAGACCACGTCGCGAGAAGCACAGCAAGGGTTGCTGGCTTCTAGAACGGTCTAAGGGCTGGAGCCCATGCACCAGGGACCTAAGCACAAGCCTGGTCCAATTTTAGCATAAAGCCCAAAGGGCTGCCATGTCACAGACCCAAGCTTTAGGCTTGGCGTTGGTTCGGTGTGGCTTGAAATCGCGACTCAGCCGCAAAAAAATCCCTGATTTTTTTTTCAACGTCTAGGGTTTGAAAAACCCTAATTGCTTCTAATTTATTTCGATTCTTTGACTCACAAATTCCACATAGCATAATTGCGTAATGCATGAAACGTGTATATATATATATATATTGGCAAATATATGAAACATATACAATATATATATCGGAAGGTAAATATAAATGTAGGGGGTTCATGCATCATGGGGAATATTTTCATGCTTCATGGTCGTTTCAAATATCTTCCTTTATTTTAAGCGTACCTGATTGGCAGAAAACAACAAAGGCCTTTGAATTTGTAAAAGATCCTTCTCTGAAAGCCGGAATTGCATCTCTAATGTGTTGTATCACGTTCAACAAAGAAAATTTTAATTGAATCAATAGCATGTAGATCAATTCAATAAAATAATAAATTAATCATAAAAAAATGATTAAAACGTAATACTTCCCTGATTGAAGAATAAAATCTCTTTAGCACAGCGTCAAGAGCGTGCTGATAACGTGTTGTAGGCATAATTTACTTGAGCAATTATGGAGGCCATAGAGAGAGGGTGTGGCGGATAGAGAGAATGTGTAATTGTGAGGTGTTTGTTGTATCACTCTATTGTGCCTTTATTTATAGTAGTAGGAAAGGTTAAATCCTTACCCTATTAGGATTACAACTCTAATAGGAATTAAACTACTAAAGGGAATATACAAGATACTCCTAGATACACTAGGATTTAGACAATTACATTCATAATCTAATAGGATTGCAACACTGATAGCATTAAGGAACACTGATAGCATTAAGGAAATCTTTATAATGTTTTTGGAAGTGGATTTACGATTTAATGACCAACAAGTGTATATTTTGTAGAATATTTAAGCCCAACAGTAATGTAATAAGTGAAAAATATAGAGAGGTTAAAATGTATATTTAGTGTATATTTTTTTATTTTTTTTTAAATTAGAGATGTTAAAATCACTTGTAAGTGAGGCTTCAACAAAAAAATAGCAAAATTTTGTTTTGTTAAATAGTCTTTCACCCTCTTTTGGTTGACAAAGAGGGTTCTATTAACAAAAAGAAAAAAGGTCCAAATCTCTATAAATTTAGGTTTTAACAAGTGGTTAAATACAGATTACAATAGATTTTGCATGAAAAAATAAATTTACAAGAATATGAATACGATAATTTGTTGTACTAGTAAGAGAAATAAAAGAAAAATTAATAAAAATGATTCAAATTCTTGAGGGTGCCAGAAAGTCAGACACTCTGGGAATTTGAACCTTTTTTGTTAATTTTTCTTTTATTTCTCTTACCATTACAACAAAACTATAATATTCATGTTCTTCAAAATATATTTTTCGTGCGTGGAGCCCGACTCGTTTTCTGAGAACCTAGGAGTTCGCCTCGTTGTACGTGCTCAGAGCCCACCTCGCCTTGTGTGCTTGGGTTCACCTCGTTCTGTATGTGAGATGTTTTCATCGTTTTGCGTGCCAGAAGCCCGCCACTGTTTTGCTTCCACGAAGCCCACATCGTTTTGGCATGCACAGAGACATCCTCATTTTCTGTGTGCAAAAGTAATAAAATAAGTGAAAAATAAAGAGATGTTAAAATTTATATTTAGTGCATATATATATTTTAATTAATTAGAACAAAAAAATAGCAAAATTTTGTTTTGTTAAATAGTCTTTCATCCTCTTTTGATTGACAAAGAAGATTTTGTCACATCCCGGCCAGGGGCGAACCACTTCCCGGGCCCGCTCCACCACCGTAGCACGATATTGTCCGCTTTGGGCTTACCATTCCCTTACGGTTTTGTTTTTGGGAACTCACGAGCAACTTCCCAGTGGGTCACCCATCATGGGAGTGCTTTAGCCCCCTTCTCGCTTAACTTCGGAGTTCCTACGGAACCCGAAGCCAGTGAGCTCCCAAAAGGCCTCATGCTAGGTAGGGATGAGAATATACATTTAAGAATCACTCCCCTTGACGATGTGGGATGTCACAGATTTTATTAATATGTACATCCTAACTTTACTGGCGGAGACACACCCTCATTGGAGTTGGTTGTAGTTCACCCTGTAGATTATCTTAACTCCGCCCTTGATTGTAACTTATACATTACATTTTGCAAATATACAAATAATTATTAAACATGAAAAATTCTTAGAGGAGGGAAAAATCACATGTATAAGGACATGTTTTAATAATTATTTCTTTTTTTGTTTTAATATTATATAATGATATAGAACAAAAGTATGTGAGAAAATTGGAGAAGGGTGAAGGGTATATGGTGAAATAAATGTTAATAGAATGACACGCAAAATGAAATTTTAAAAGCCTAAACCCTTTATCATATATTTTAAACATCAACTATAAAAATTAAATACTAAAAACGAAATGTTTATCAACTAGATCCGAATTAAACCTAGCAATAATAAGCCCCGTGGGCTCAGATGTGCAATTGATGAGTAGTATCGAACTCGTGTCACACAAGCCCATCACCCAAGAGCCCAACGAGTCAACTTAAAATCTGTTAACAATCTTCAAACAAATTATCAAAACTTGTACCATAATTAGGTGAGTTGTTTGAATGAGACGGTTTGGCCGAGTGGTCTAAGGCGCCAGATTTAGGCTCTGGTCCGAAAGGGCGTGGGTTCAAATCCCACAGCCGTCAAATTAATTTTTTAAAAACTTGGACTTAGTCCTACTACTTTATTTTTTGTTACCACTTAAACTAATTCCAAAGAACTTATTAAACAATCACTTTTAACAAAGGAAAACAATCACCACCCAACTTTTAGCACAAGTAAGTTTTGGAAGGAATGATGAAGTGGTAATTTGAAGTCCAAATTATACCTTTAATAAGAATTGACGCTCACACATCTCGTTGCATCTAATTAAGAAAAAATAATTTGTAGTTAAACAACATGAGCAAAATTTCTTCTTTTTTTTTTTTTTTTCTTTGACACAAAAAATATATATTTCGAATTAAATTGGCTGAAGTGATATTTCATTAGTGATCCTGCTAGAGTCGTTGCTTCTGACATGAATCATAATTTTATACTTTTGTGGAAAACTAATTTTCGCGCACCATTTTTTCATCTCATACATTTTTTTTTATTTTTTTTTAGAAATAAAAAAATTAAAGAAATCAAGAAACATAAATAAAAAGACGTGTGAAAAGAAATAGAAGAGATTGGGCCCAACCTAAATGGGCCAGAATGAACAAATTGGGCCCAAAATGGAAAGAGTAAATAAGCCCTGTAAAAACCCACCGAATCCAATAGAAGATCCAAACAGAGAACAAAAGGAAAGCAGGGGCAGAGAGAGAGAGAGATGGCGGGTGCATTTTGGGGGACGCGAGTGCTGGAGATAGTGAAGAAGCACGACTCCGGCGGTCTCGTTTGGAAGAGAATAAAGCTGACCACCACCCGTAAAGCCAACGCCAAGAAGCGTCTCCTCCGCGTTTGGCAGGTTCTCTTCTCCCCCCCTTTACTGTTTCATATCATTTCTGATTTCCCACTCTCTGATTAGGGTTTTAGGGTTTTACTGAATTCTCGAAATTTCATAGTTATTACTTGTTCGAAATCGGATTATTCCACGTTAAATTTGATTTGGTGTGTACATAGAAGCCAGGCAGTAGTGCATTGCTTCACTTGAAAGTCGAACTGTGCGTAAGCCTCAGCATATGCTGAAGGGATGTTGAGTCTTTTGGCAATTGAAAACTGAGAAATTCCCATTTGGGTTTGCTCAATCATTGTTTTAAGAGATAAATAACATGAAGAATGATTAATTTTGGTAACTTTGGTATCCGAAAATGGCCAAGCAGCATTGTGTTGGATTGATTAGAAAAGGGTATCCTTCCGTCTTATTCATGTGATCGTAATTTGTGGTCAATTAACCTGGTCTATCAGAAATGTTCTATGAAGGAAACTACACGATGTATTTACAAAAGCTTGTTTCTTTCGTTGTCATTGGGCTTAAACATGATTACCATCTAATGTGGTCCCAATTCCGAAATAAATACCTGACTGATTGTTTTTCATATGAATTCTATTTTCTTCAACCATCGTTTGGACCCTAATTATCAATGATTGAATCAGTCTAATTCTATTGTGGTGTACTTGGAGGGAATTTCAAGTACCAAGGACTTATGCTACGTTAGTAACAAATGCGCTACAAAACATTTGATAGAGGGAATCGAAATGACTAGATGCAGGATTTATGTGTGACTACTTGAAAGCACCACTGTTATATTGATATTGCAATGTACTTATGGAGTGTATCTTATACTTGCAGACTCAAAACTGTGTGTTGGGATTTATGTTTATTTTTGTCAAAGTGTTGGGATTTATTTTGTGTCACAAAATTTGGTGATCTTCTGTTAAACTGATATTGAACTCCTGGAATGCCACTTTCCTTGCAGAATGAAGCTGTCCTGAGGGCATGTGCAGAAACACCTTCACAGTCATTGGGTGCTGCCACTGATGGATTTTCTAAGAAAGATAACACAAGTAGCCAATAATGAGTAAGAATGACTTGGATGCATTAGTTCAGGATAGCAATGCTATAAATGTCAACTGTTTGTTATAAACTTCAACTGAATGCTATCCTGAACTTCCATTTTGATCCTTCTATTTCTGGAGTTGAGCGTTTAAGTCCTGGACCAAAAACGATTATAATCTTGTGTAACGTGGATTACTCTGATGGCCAATAAGACTTTTAAGAATTGCTTGCTGTCGACGTGTATCTTGAATATGAAGCTTATTGATTTTGTAGTACCTGTATTGCCCTGTAGGATTGTGTTTGTGAACACGTCATTCAGTAGTCAATGCCAAAACTGAGCAGGCCGTAAGAGATTGGCTGTTGGATTTCAGGACATCTTAAGTTATGTTACTTTTAAAACTCATCAGATGACTATTCTTTATGGTGGAAATATCTCTAGGCCTATTGTAATATTTACGTCTAAATATTGTTTGAAGATTTAGGAGTTTTATAGTCGAAAGGGATCGTTTAATGAAATTCCATCAGCAAGTTATCATTGCTCATGAAAAGTCTCGTCTTGGTTTGAAGGGCTGTTGGAATTAGATTATCTTTTAAATAGGGAATCTTTGCACTCCCAAACATAGGATAATACTGACTTTTGTCATAGAATCTTGTGTGGTCCATGTGTAGTTTATAAAGATTACTGATCTATCTTCTTATCAAATGTGGACACAAAAACCCCTTAAAGAGGATCTGATACCGATTTTGACACCGGAAAACTTAAATAAATTAGTCTATTTTTCATTGCCTGCATATGTCGCTATTAACTCATAGAATATGAAGAGAGATGCTTGAGGCCATTCATTGACGATGAGTTTATGGTGTTACACGCAACCATATAAGATTTTATGCTCCTCCATGGAAAATCTTGTGTGTGTTCAACCTCATATGTACGTCTTTGTCTTATATTTATATAAGATTTATGCAGCAGGGAAATTTAATAGTTTTGACAAGTTATTGCATCTGTGGATGTTGAAATGTCTCACCTTGTACTGCCAAAAAGATGGAAAATTAATCATCTTTTAGCACAGGGAAAAAAAGGGTAGGAAACTAGTCAGCCATCATGGAGGTTGTTGCCGTCCCCTATTGCTTGTCAATGAGCTCATCACCTCTAAATCCTTCAATGCTTTAGGAAAGATAAATAATTTTCGCCCGTCCTGGTTTTTCTGCACACCCATGTTTATTTCTTCTTCTAATATGAGCGCAGGGGAGGGGTGTGGAGAAGTTACTTCCCGTTGGAAAATCTTTTGGGGAGAAAAACTTTAGTAGGGCTGCTTTTTTCTGCATGTATTTTTCAGAAGGCCTAAAATGTATGATCGACCCCCATTTAATTGAATTAGGCAACATAATTTTACATCTTGTGCAACAGTTGGTATTAGCTTTCTAAACCTGTTGGAGGGGTGAGCTGTGGGAAATAGCTGCCGTGTGGGGAGGTGTTTCCTTATGCCATAGGGCACCTACCCACTTACTAAATGCATTAAATATAGCCAAAAAAACAAATCCAACCCACCCTCATGAGATTCTCAAGCATTGGATTCCTTTTCGGCTCCGGGCTGGAATTTTCTGAACCGAATACTGAAACCGAACCAAAATTTATCGAACTGAAATTGAAAGTTCCGAAAACAAAAATTACCGAACTTGGACTCACATGAACGTTAGGATACTATACATTGTGAGGGTTTAATTACACATGATTTTTGTAGTTTACTCGGTTTTTCACTTATGCCTCTATGGTATATGATACAGGTATAGTTTTGTTGCGGGTGAATTATCTCGTCGCATGTGATAAAAATACCATGAGCTTTACCCTTCCCGCCATCCTAATTATGCAACTTAAGTTGAGGTTTACGATAATTAAGATTTAACTTTACGTAATCATCTTCCTCACTTGGCATGGAGTTCTTGAGAACCTCCATTTAAATTTCACGAACGGCATTAATTTAATGTGAGAGATTAATATTTGATTAGTGTTTGATTTGACCATGTCATTAGAAGGGGTATAAAAATTGGACATGTCTTTGTTGCATAGATCCTAAGCAACCCCCCCTTAAATAAAACTTTAATTTTCTCCATAAACGTGAAAAATAATATAAAAGTCGTTGGTTCTGGAACCGGTCAACACACACAAACGTTAATTACATTCCCTGTCCTCTTGGTAATGTTTTTCAAAATGTCAGAATTCCCCTTCCTCATCCCCTCAATCATGTGTGTCTTCCGGACGTGAGATCAACTTTCATAACACGGTATATCGTTACCGTATCATTTCGTGCCATTGTATGATGCAGTACTATTTGTATAAATTGTTTTCAACAAGACGTATTATTCACGACGAGACGTATTATTCATGAAATATTATAGCGTTGATGAACCCGTTCCATGACGGGCTAATCAGTTTGCGGCTGTAGTGTGTAGTCTACCATGACGGCCTGCCCCCGTGATTGACAATTTGAGAACCCAAGTCAGCATTTCACAATCCAATCCTTTCCCTCTCCCTCTCCCTCTCTCTGTCTTTCTCTCTTTACATATACACAAATTTTATTTTATTTTATTTTGTGATGAAAACGAAAGAAATATATAGAAAAGGTGACGTGAAGAACTCCAAAAGCAAAATAGGGGATTCAAAACCAGTGTCACAATAAACTTTGGTCGGCATATATTTAATTCTTTATTTTCCTAAAATTGGTAAATTACTCTCTTAATTATGCATTAATCAGAGTGTTAATCAAAGGTGTTTAATCTCATTATTTATGCCGTCCTTTGTCCACCTGGTGTCCACTTGGCACTCTCTCATGGGTTCGTGGCCCATCCTCTTCAAACCTATCCACCCTATTGTAATGTATCATCATCATCCATGCCTCAATGTATGTATAGGACAACAACCTACCTTGTAGGTTTCGTTCCTTCATTTTTTTACATTTGTTGTCTCTTAATCTTAGAGTTAATCATGTTTATAAATTGACCTTTCAACTTCAATGAAAGAAGCTAGATTCAAAGAGTTAAAGCTCGTTTTAGCTCCCTCTTTGCACTTCCGAATAGAAAATTAGATGCGTGAGGGGTTTATACTTCTAGATGATTACTAAGTTAGCGGTTTTTAGTAACTTAGGTCAGATATTGAATCTACACTCCATTTTTTTCTTCTTAGTACAACATCACAATAACAAAGAGTATTAAACGTGTGACGATAAATAAGATACTGTCGAAGAAAATAATTAATGATAATAGAATTATATGTAACTATCATTAACTATGAATAGTTATGTGTACTTTCATTTATAATATTTTACTGATGATTTTTATGGTCAGTAATATTTTACGAGTATTGCTATACTTACCACCTATTTGTACAATCATTTACACCATATGTCTAATAGAGGTAGGCCCCCAACGCTTGTGGGTATCATTTTTATAAAAGAGATTATACAAATAAATGATAAGAGTAGCACGTATGATATTTTACTGATGACGGGGTCAATTATATCAGGCTCGTGGCCCTTGCATGCGCGACATGTGTGCAAAACATGCCGTCAATATAATTTTGTAATTAAAAGAGAAATAATTAGGAGCTAATTAATGATAAAACTATCAAAACTTAATGCAGGTGGATGTTGCATGGTGGTTGGAGGATTGCATTAGTGGGACAAACCTTTCCTCTAATATGGGTTAATTTGTTGTCTAGCAAAAACTCATATCAGAGTTATAACACTGTCTGGATTAAGGAAAAGAGGTATCGTTTACGTAAACTCGCAGGAATAAATGTGCAAGAAATCATATGCTTTTAGGAAATTTAAGGTGATGGGTTGATGGATCAGTTTTGAAAACTTGGGACCCTCCCAGAGCCTTCCTACTGGCCAAATCCTATTTTTTTCTTTTCAATTTGCAGCTGGTCCCTGCCAAGCAAATATTCCACTGTATTTATAGTCCCCTTCTCTACTTTCACCAACTGGTCCTTTAGATTCAATATTTAGTTAACCCTGTTTCCCTACATCACCAAACTCACTTTCGTACGTGAGAAACTTCAGTAAGACTATTTGATTAGAGAGATTTTGGTAGGGTTGCTTTACCATGACAGCTCTTGCAATGGGCGAGATTAGCGGAGTATGGTGGAACCACCGAAATAGAGAGGCTATGTTTTGTGAGAGTGATCGGAAAGAGACAGTATATGACTGCTCTACACAAGTTTTTCTTTCTTGGGATTCCGGTTTCTTGTAAGACATTAAAAATAGTACAAAATGGCAATATAGGTCAGAATGTCTGTTTTTTGGGAATAAGATTCCGGGATTTAATCTTGCATGATGCAGATTGGAGTGCATTTGAAGATTTGAGAGAGAGAGCCGATTTGGGATGAATTCTTGGAGATTCGATCCATTGAAAACAATGTTTCGGAATTAGGTGCCTTTTGAGTGTGAGTTTTTAACTTTCCACAAAGGGAGAAATGGAACCTCGTGCGAAGGTGACGATCTTTGCAAAGCCAACACTTATTCCCTTTGGAAAATTTCACGTTACATGTTTTTACACTTTCACTTTGCTTTTTACTCCTCTTTGAGTCACTTTTCAGCACTTATTCCCTTGAAAATACCGTGGCTTTCTATAAAGAAATTCTGCTGCATGATACGGAGAAGAACATGTTCAGATTATGAGCATTTTTTTACGATATCTCAAGATTATCTCATACTGCGAAGCGTTCTAGAATTTTTGGATTATGAAATGTAAAAGAAAAATCATATTCAAATGTGGTTATTCCAAATCGTTCTAACAACGGGAACAAACAGAGAAAACAGAGAGTGGTAAATATGCGAGCATGTCACTGTTAGAGCTAAAATAAGGTCCAAACAAATGGAAATAAAATGTAAAGACATGAGATATTAGAAAATTTGGGAATTGATTACATAAGGGAACACCATCCATTGCTCTCCAAATTACCGACTACAAGTTACTGCCGATTTTCTTCCTAAACTTGGATTTTTCTCAGATGATTATTCTGATAAAGCAACCAGAAGAGCCCAATTACTGGAACATAAGCGAACTAATTTAAGGGGATTATAAATTAATTAACTAAAACTGCTACTGTTTTCTTCTAATTAAACCTAAACTATTGCAACTACTGCTTTCTCCGTGATCATTGTCTACATGCTCACTAGAAACCACATCTGTGATTCCACTCGACCCTGAGGAGGAAGAACAAGGCGCGAGGCTCAAATTTTCCCTGTCTTTCGTCATGAAATCGTAGAAAACAGGCCTCAAATTGTTCGGTTTTCCAACATTGAAGGAGGGCTGTTGAACTTGCTCCTCCTCATTTTTGCCTCCCCTTTTCTTCAAAAATATGCGGCAGAGAACCCAATTGTCCATTGGCACCACGGGGCTCTGCAACAGCAAAATAACAAAAATAAAAATGTGTTCTTTGTGGTTTGTAGAGCATAGTTGAAGAATTACTTCACAGTTGTGAATTTAAGTTGGGGACTCGAAGATAATCAGACACCGCCTTAGTCTCGTCATAAATAATGTGACCAGAGATTAAAATATTACTTTTAAGCCGGGGCCTCTGAGAAATTAAACTACTAATCCTATTGAAACGAGACTAAGTAGAACAAGAAGCTCACTTGGGTTGAATTCTTTTCCGGTGGGGCAATGGAGGCCGGATTTTCGGGCAAAACAAGGCGGTATTCGTGCATAATCCAATCGGTCCTGGTGCCATGGGGAGGCTTTCCTCTATAAAACACCAGAGTTTTCTTCATCCCCACCACTTGGCCGCCCCTGCAAGTCACAATCTGCTTGTCCAATCCGGTCGCCTTCCAGTAACCGGAGCAGGTCGCTCTGTTCGATCTGTTCCCATTGGGGTACTTGGCCTCCCTAGTGCTGAAGAAGTACCTCTCTTGCTCACAATCACCTAAACCAAAACAAAACAAACCAATTGAGTCTTTCAGTTCTCCATCTAATTTCTTCATAGTGGCGATTTCGCTCTCCATTTCAAGCCGTCTGCGCTCCAAACTGAATACTTTACAATTTCCGCACTCACAGAACGAGTGCAGAAGCCGGGAAATGGGAGATTCGAGACCATTTCCGTCTAAAATACGATTTGGGTTTCGATTGGTAGGCATTTGGCATTGTAGTTTGGTCAAACCAAATCAAAATAGGAAAAAAAAACAATCACTTCAATTGAAGAAGTGGATTGTACGGAAATGTGAAAAACCAACCTGGCAAATCCCAAGGGTCGGCCTTGCAGACATCGACCTCCGGGATGATGGAGGCAGGCAAGGGGCAGGAGTAAGCCTTGCGCCGCAAGTACTGCAGAACAAGCTCCTCGTCAGTCGGGTGGAATCGAAAACCGGGAGGCAATCTCAGCACACCATTCTTCACAAAACTAATCCTCTCCATGTCCGAGAAAATCCCAATGAACTGAAAAACTAGAGTCTTTTAGTCCAATCCGAACTGAGAAGTCTAATCCTAAGCAAACACAGTCGTGACAAGGTCTTATAGTCCGTTGGGGATTGGATAATACAAACAAAGTAGGAGATTAGACAAGAACAAGAGGGAACAAGAACAAGAAGGAAAGAAGAGTCCCAATGGAAATAAAAACGTGGAGAGGTGGATGGTGTGGCCGGGGGGGGGGGGGTTTCAAGGAGAGAGGTGGCTTCTTTTATAGTAATTGGTGTTAGAGACAGCGCGAGGAGAGATAAAGAGGGAGGGGAGAGAGAGAAGAGGACGACCCATTTGTTGGCGTAAACAAGACTCAATCTCCTTTTCCTTTGACACAATTTTAACAAAACGTCGAGGGCTCTGCGAAAAGGTTAAAGTTTTTGCCAATTAAACGAAACCCAAAATCGTAGAGAGAGAGAGAGAGAGAGAGAGAGAGAGAGAGAGTCTTTCTTGTTGTGTTCGACCTTTGTGTGTGGAAATAACCGAAGCTGTCAAAGCCCTATTGGGTCTCCTCCCTGCCTTCCGAATCTCAAATTTTAATTGAATTATGGTTTTGCTTTATCTTTTACCTAAATTGCCATTTTAAACCTTGCCCTCCAAGTTGGAAACTTGCATTTGTTTTGGACGGTGGGGAGATGCATTGTGGTCTTCTCATAAAACAATCACATTGTGTATGTTAACCACTGATTCGCTCCTTACTTGCAATGGGTTATTTTAGAATCACGAAAAGAAAAAATTGTTTTCGCATAGTCAATTTGTTATTGATTTACGAGTGTTTTATGCAGATGACATTGTTGTTGTATTCCAAAGCAATCACATATTGATATGTAGGAAATCTTAAATGCAAGCAAATGATTGATAGATTTGAGACACCGCGACATTAGCAATGCCATCTTAAGTAGTTTTCTTCATAGCATTTAGGAATCGAGCATTGTTTGGCTCCTTACTTGCAATGAGATGCATGAAGGTTAATATCTACTTCCTGAAATTGCACCATCTACCCTAGCGCTGCACAAAAGATGGCCAAGCTATTCCATTGGCTTCCTCTAGAAACAAGTAAACTCACTTTATGAGTACCCAAGAATTATGTTTTCATTCATTTATTTTCCACATCTGAAAGTTGAAATGAGGCATAAAAGCAACATATATCATCTCCAAATCATAATCTAATATGTTCAAACATTTTTTTTCTTATATGCTACTGTATCGTACACACCGTCATGTGCGAAGTTTAAAATAAATATCGGTATATGATTGATTTAGAATAACACCAAAGCAACCCCAACCCCCTCGGAGGGAATACTCGAAGGGTATTATGGTCCTTCTACCGGAGTTTGATGAGCAAAGCCCAGGTACGAAAGGCATAAGGTGGTGGTTGCAGCGAAGGGTTTACAGCCTCGTAAGGATGAAGTCACGTTATGTCATGCTGACAGCTGTACTTGACTAAAAAAGCCTGTAAAGTCCTGGGGGTGAAATTACGGTTGTAGCCTCCGTCATGGTGCCATTTGCGAGGGAAACAAAACTGTTGGGTGCTCTAAGAGGAGCTGCCCAGCAGGTGAAAAAAGTACGGACCACGGAATATATTTGAAAGAACCAAAAGTGCCTAAACTTGTTGAGAAATGAGAATATTGGACTTTTATTTTGTAGTTTTTTTTCAAGGAAGTTGTGTTACACAATTAAAGATATTTTGTTTTATAAAATTACAATTAGGCATTTTACATGTTTAGTATGTGTGATGGCAATGGAGACCTTAAAATTAGGTGATTTGACACCTCAAGAGTCAAGATTCCTTATTAATATGTCTTTGCTTAATGTTAAATACTACCAAATTCATGTCAAACCACTATTTAACTAAATTCACACGTTAGTGTCTCATTGACAAAAAAACCCTTAAACTTGTAATAGTCATTTTTAACAACCACAATTACAACTCGTCTTTGTTCAATTGGATACAAAATACCTATGCTTTAGCACCCAATGTAATGGCCCCTGGCCGGGTCATTCTTCACTCCTGTTACAAGGTAGACCTCTCTTTGCATACCAACCCTCCAATGAGTTCCATTTCTAGGGATAACCTGAGAACTTGAGGCATTCATTTTGAACAACAAATGGTGATTAATCAAGTTAGACAACGGGTTTTTCAGCAAGAATTTTTTTTTTTTTTTTTTTTTAACCCGAGTCAATAACATAATAGGACGTCTTCCCATTGTTTCATAGAGATTTGTGATAAAGAGACTCTCTCAAAAGTGAGGCTTTTCATGGATTTGAGATAATCTCCTTAACATTTCTTTTTATTTTTTTAGGTTAACCAATACTTTAATGAGCACTCATAAGTGTTATTCTTTTGTTTCGAGCAATCTCTTTTGTTACATTTTTTTTAGGTGATACGGAAGCGTTTCACTGATAAGGGAACTCTCTAAAAAATGAGACTTTCTATAGATTTTCTGTGACCTCATGATTTTTGCACAATGTTTTATAATATTGGTACGGACATTGACGTTCCTACTTTTGAGAGAGTCCACTTATCATTTCTCAAATTTGCATTACTAATATCAAAGCTAGTTTTCTTTTGAATTTTGATATCTTAACTAAAATAGATGGATTAAAAGAATGTTCCAAATATTTGATTGGCGATATAAATATGGCATAATATATTCAGCCAGCCAAGTTACTTGCAAAAATAGATCAAACCATGAATAATCGACTTATAAAAAAAAGAATCATATCATGCATGGAATATTTGGAAATTGATTTTCCATATTATTCCCCTTTTCAAAAATTGAGTCATAAATATATTTGTTATATGGGATTGTGCATTGTAGGGTGCACGCATACGCATAGGGATGCGTGTCAAGCTAACTTGAATATTTCGTATAACACATGAAAAACGATGATCCTCCTTGGGTTGGATGGATGGATGGATAATGCTTATTGGGCCCATGTTGCCCCACTACCTTGGGAATTTATTTTAGTTTAGGATAAAAAGGATAATTAAGGTTGGGTTTTAGAAGGGTATTATGGTAATTGGGATGATGAAATGGCTCGTGGCTCGTGGGGGTGGGTGAGAGTTCAGGGACCTACTTGCCACCAAAACGACGGCCAACCACGTCGGATTTAGGGTAACTGACAAAAATGCCACCTTCAATCAAAGACCCATTTCAAGATTTCCTCAATCTTCTTGTCTCGCTATTTTCGATCAGATGAAGATTTGATAGAAATCATCTAAACAATCTCTTTTCTGGAAAAGACACTCCTCTCCTTGTACCCATAGATTTTTTTTGGGGGTAATCTGGAGCGAACACCCCGATAAACACAGTATTATGTGAGAAGTACACTGTACGGTTCCAGGTTTCTACCCATAGATTTACTCTATAACCCTTCAGTTAGAGGTGGTAGTTCACAATGGCAGAATTGTAGTAAACAGGACTCTCCAGAGGTAGTTTTGGAATGATAAAAACTGGAGTGTGGGTAACGTGGGCCGGTTGAGATTGTAGTTAACCGGAGCCTCAAAGATTGACAAATGAAAGAGAGGCCTGACTCCGTAGGGAGAACGGAAACCTCTTTTTCACAAAATTTAAACAATTTGTGGGCAGAATTATAAAATAAAAAAGGAGCTTTTTGTAATAAGAAAAACTATATCCAGTTAATCAGAAAAATATAAAAGTAAAGAGAATATCACAAGCAAACGAAGCAAAATGCCATTCTCAGCCCACTTGTAAAAATAAATTATAAAAAAAATATTGGAAGGAATAGTTGGAGTTGGGTTTCGTAAGACAAATTGCGGCTGTGGTTTTTTTTCTTCTATTTATTTCTTTATCTTTTTAATTAATTAGTTTATTTAAGTATTGTTTTTGTTTAGGGTGAGGGTCAAAGGAGGTTGCGTGTGGGTGTTAAAGAGAGTTTATAAGGAGAAAAGAGAGAAGCGTCAAAGCCTGCAATTATTGTTTTTTTGAGTAAAATATGTTGTTCACCGGAAAATGCCTTTCTCTGCTTCCTCCTCCTTCTATAATCCAATCATATTTTCCATTACCCTAATAATTTTTTTATTTATAAAAGAGATCAGTGGATAGTTTAATCATGTTAGTCCATCTTTTTAGGAGTCAGAAAAACTTATAAAGACATTTCAGTTTTTATCTGACTACCATCGTGTGATTTACTAGTACCATGAATTGAACTCAGGACGTGTCGCGTAAAATACAAACTTGAAATTCGTCGTCAGCTACTACTAATCTTTCAACCAAATACTTTTTTATTTTTTATTTTTGGGTGTTGGGGGGTTGGCTTGGTTTTTCTTCCCTTTGCCTCACTCCTTTTACTTTTAATGGGAACTCATCTTTTCAGGGTTGCCCCCATTACAAGCATCCTAATGGCTAATACACACTACTACATCTACACCATGACACGAGTAATAAATTAGGCATACAAACCATCTTTTGAAATTTGAGTTGGAGTAACCAATAAATAGGGCTACTCAGAAGGAAAAACTAACTCCTCCTACATGTGAATTCGGAGAATATTTGCACAGATTCACTGTCATATGATATTACTATTAATTTTACTATTAGTAAAATTTGAAATATGTTACTGACCAAGGATATATATATAGAGTATATATACATAGACGGTAAATTTGAAATACGTTACTGACCAAGGATATAGTGCTAATGATTTCTTATACTTTATAATATGAATGGATTGGTACGAGTACTTATGAGACGATGACATTGACCCGTCTAATGAAGGGTTCATCTTTGTAATAAAATAGTGGCACAGTAGCTTTTTAAAGGCCTGCACTCTAATCTAATTAATAGTATAATTAATGAATAATTGACAACGAAACAAACAGTATTAGCAACACATTATATTATATTAATTAGGGTTTAATTATTAGCTGGAAAGAGAGATCACCACCAAGTAGAAGGGCAGTTTGACGTGGAAGAAGAAAATAGTGCCACCCCCTTTTATGTCAATGATTTAAGTATTATTTGTGCTCTTTTTATTCATCATTTCGCATTTTCTTAGTGCCGTCTAATTAGCCACTACAACGACAGAGTACACTTTTATGTGTCACAAGTTTATATATACATTTTAGGGTTTCGTGAGGTTCAAATTCAATGAGCTTGATAATTAATATATAGTTTTGTCCCTAAAGAAAAATGGATGAGTGATATCATATCATGCTATTTAAAATATTTGCAAGCAATCTCTTGTAACATATATATACATTTAATATATATAACTATAGTGAGTTTGACAGATTTTTTAAATAAGTTTATGTTACATTATCTAATTTTTGGTATGAACGAATCTATATTGTTTAAATCATTGAACAAAGTTAATGAATGAAATCCATATAGAAGATGCGCGCACGCGCACGCGCGCACATACACACACACACACATATATATATATATATATGTATATATATAAACCAAATGTTGTAGCCATGTTTGAGTGTGTGTGTGTGTGTGTGTATATATAAACCAAATGTTGTAGCCATGTTTGAGTGTGTGTGTGTGTGTGTGTATAACAAGTAAACAAAAAATATCCAATGGGAGTGGAATATCTACAACAAATTAAGGGTTAGGGACAAAGAAATTAAAAAATTGCCATTGATTCAAAGTTGACCAAGCTATTGTTTATGCTGGTGATGTAGATACCTTCCAGAGGTTATTACCTGTTACACATGCATTGCGTACACAGCGATCGATTCAGCTCGTTTTCTTCATTGTCAAGCTAAAATATATTTTGTCAACCAGCCTGAAGCAAGCTATCAGATTAATGTCTGCAAAGACATAGATGTAAGCATCAAATTAATGGAAAAAGAACACTACCTGATAGAATTAATAGCTGTCTTTCTTCACTTAAAGGCAAACACGACATTACCAACACCATACATTCTTTGTATACAAGTAGCCGTCGGTCGAATTGATGTCTTGAACACGTAAATATAACTTAATAGGATAATCATGAGCCGATCTTAGATACTGTTTGTGACTAAAATCACACTAAGAGAAAGACAAAGAGAAAGGTAAACAGTGTGAGAAGTTGAGCTATTGCCATTTTAAGACGGAACTTCAACTTCTTTCACATTGTGCTCGTGATGTTGAAGTTTGAACACCGAAGCCTCGTAAACATGCATGGGGTTTCGTTTCAACCGTAGAGTATACGTGGGCTGCATGCAAATCCACCGCAGGTCACAAAGTACAAGTTCTATTTTGCTTTTGTTGGGTTGATTTTTAGCTTACTTGTGAATATCACCAATTGATTTATACGGTAGATAAACTAGTAGACTAGTAATACTAAAATATATACTAATGATTACATAGTATACTAATACGATATAATTATAGAAAAGTTGAACAAAGTTTTTGAGATGATCATGATTAGATGATAATGATATAGCAATGATAATCCCTCACCTGCAATTTCAAAGTCGTGATTACCTAATTAGACATAGCAAATACCACTAGGGGGTGGCCCAATGGTTGAAACGAATTTCAGGCTCGTATTCCACACGGTACATTCTGGGAATCATGGTGCTGGTGAATCATACGGTAGTGCCCAGGATAAAGCTAAAATATTTTTGTGAGTCTTCCTTGCCTCTAGAAAGATAGACTGCGGTGGTGAAGCCACCAGTTGGTACAATGTTGTTGCATTGACTTGTCTACTTGCTTTTGATGCTTGTACATATAAAATAACGTACACTAACCGTACTTTTCTTGCTTTTGTAGAAGTACTTTTTTGAACTGCCAACTTTCGAATCAATGCTTAACAGTGCACGCTTGAGAGAAACTTCCTCTCCTACTCAAAAGGCCCATCAAATGCTAACAAAAAGATGGGTGTCTTTGGGCATGTGGGCAAATTGGCCCACTTGATGATGTATGTATATACCACCTTCATTGCAAAGTTGCGTCTCCTTTTAGACCTCATTCCACGAAATTTACAAGGTATTTATATTCTTGTTTAGAAGCAAATTACATCGTCACTTTTAACTTTGTTCTGGTTTTTTGGGGCTTCTAGGATAAGTAGGTTTCAACTGTAATATATGAAAGAACAAAGAGGCTAAAACTTTGATGCTTATTGGTAAATGAGACGTTTCATAACAATTTCGTTTTTAGTTTTTTGAATGAATGAAACTAAAAACTAAAAACTTGAAATGAGCCTTAATTATGTCATTTTGGTCCGAATACATTGTTAATCAGTAGACCAAATAGAACATATTGTTATTCACACTTCAAAAGAATCATCCTACATTTAGGACTCGTTTAGAAATGCTTCTAAAATGGTTGGAAGTGCTTTTAAAATGCTTTTAACACATAACTGGTGCTTTTTGCATGAAGCACTTCAAGCGGTTTTGAAATCCAGAAACGTTTCTTTTTAAAGTGCTTTTAGCTATTTTAAAAGTACTTTGAAACAATTTCAGCTAAACCCTATATACGAAAAAACAAAAACCTTCTTAGTACCCTCTTCTTCTTAAAAAAAAGAGTCACTTCTAAACGATTTCTTGTATGGTTCACCCTAAATAACTTTTTTGGGATAGGTAGTCGGACAAACAAGCAACATGGACCTCTCCCGATAGTATCCGGTAGACAGACTTGTCGAAGCTGCGTGTCTCGATCTAGGTTGTAGTGACTACTTTCTACATTGAATAGTATTCTCATAGTTGTTTATTTATTTTATTCGCTTCGGTGCTGAACAAAGCCCAATAGAACGAAAAATGGGAAGACTGGGCTGAGGCCCAAGCCGCAAAATGTGTTGATCTTGTTTCCGTACACAAAATACTATATTGACTATTGAAGACAATATATTCCTGAAAAATCATTGTTCATAATATTTTCAACTCCAAACTCATCTTCCATTTGAGAAACCATTTGGATACAACTAAAAAAAAAAAAGAAACTAAGGTTCGGTACACAAGATTTTGCATCTGGTTCTGGCCACGTTGATCGGCCCTCGACGTCGTATCTACTCTGGCAGAAGCTCTACTACGAAAGAAAGTTCCAAGTTCCTGCTTCTTTGACAAGAATTCGGGAGTCGGAAACCGCTTCTGTGATCTCTCGAACAAGGTCAACAATCACTCCCTCAACCCCCAATAGAAGTTGCATGTAAACAGCCTCTGGCACATTGCTGCAAGTCCGCAAACCATATGATCGTATTATTAGTCGGATAAGTGTTTCTGATCTCAAAAGTGCTTTTAGGAAACAAAAATGTTAGCTTACTTTAATTGTCCATAGGTTATAATGCAGAGGTTGGCCTGTTTAATCTTGGTCACTGCCCCTGGATTTCTCAAGATAGCTTTTACTTCTGATACAATTCCTTGCAAACCACCTCCCGAACACAACTTCATGGCCTCTTCCAGCGAATTCCTTCGAATGTCGGTGTAACTTTCAGACCCTCCGTTTGTGAGGAAATAAACCTGGTTTGCATGCATTGCAGCATCAGAAACCAAGTCATTGAAATTTGTTCAACACGGTTTTGACAGAAGGTTTAGAATGTGATCGTACAGGATATGTCATCTGCATTTTTCTCATCAGCAATGCAGCATCAGGCTGAAAGCTCGAAAACAGGATCGGCCTGTCCTTGGCATACTTAATTACCACCTGTTTAAAAAACTCTTAGTACATATTATGTGCCTAATATAACATTGATCACAATGTTCTATAGAACATGCTAAACAAATTAGGCATCCTTACCTGCAAAATTACTTGAAGAACATGTTCGAGCTTTTCTTCTTTGTAGACAATCTGATCATCGAACTTCAACTCGATGTTAAAACCCTTGGAATGCTCAACTTTCTCGAACACCTCCTGCAATGTGCATAGGGAGTCATCCTGTTCTACCTTCCAGTCGAAAATTCTCCCGTCTTTTATTTTTCTGACCAAAGGCCTCCCCACCTACATTTGAGCGAATGAAAAAAAAAAGACTTCGTTAACAAAACATCCTCATACATTTTATCGATTTGGAATCGGAAAATCACTATCTGTGATACCTTTCCAGCCTCTTTCTGGGGTCCGTAGGAGAGGAATTCTAGCAGAGTAATGTCTGTAACCCTTTCCTCCTTGAAAACACCCTGAAACAAAATTACAATTAACACCAATATTCAGCAGGAAAATAAAAGCCAAGGAATTCAAGGGTCCGTTTGATAACAATTCCGAACTAACCTTGTCCTCGGCGCCAATAAAGTTGTCGTGAAAAATGACCGGACAGTCATCTTTGGTCACCTACAAAAATAGCTTTTGCTTACAATTTTCCCTAATTGTAAAACCAAGAAATGGAAGCGAAAAGAAAGAAAAGAAGCAGAACAATTAGTACCCTCAAATCAGAATGTAATATAAACCTTGCACAACAAGATTCTGTTTTTCTTAACAAAGATTGTGACTTCGACCAAATGTTGTCTTCTTGGTCCCTATAAAACCACAAGGAAGATGCTCACCCGAACGTCGAACTCGACGGAATCGATCGGGAACTGAGTGGCGGCATTGAAGGAGAGAATGGAGTTCTCTTTGATGTATTTAAGCTTTGCATCAGAAGACTGCAACATGTTCATCCCGCTGCCTCTGTGTCCCATCACGACGAACTTTGGCCATTTGTATCCCCATTTCGTTTCCTCACCTTCATCTTTCACACCTATTCACAAAAACCCAATTCCAAAAATCAGATTCCATTTTGTTTTTGTTTCTTGGATTCCAAGTAATTTGATTGAAACGCCCACCTTGAGCCAACCACGGCGAATATACAGCCAATGCGGCGGCACTTCCTGTGACTTGGTCGAGGTTGGGAACGTCGGAGGCATGAACGGCCTTGAGAGCCATTGATTTTTTCTTGCAAATTTGCGGACTTGCAAAAATGCAGGCTTTGAGAATTCAAGAAAAATGAGGACACTAAGAAAAATTGACACTCGGTTTTGGAGAACACAGAAGCTTGGGACACGTTTGGACAGTGATGGCGGTATTTAAGAAGGTTCAAAAACTTAAAAAAACAGACAACTCCTAATTGCCAACTAATTTTATTTTGAGATATTTTATTGTGTTCATTGAAATAACAAAAAATTCGTGGAATTTCTAAATTATTCATATTCTAAAAGAATATGCTAATTCATATTTTGTTTGTCGTGTCCATCTTACGTGTTTCTAAGATATCTTTATTTGTGAGGACAGTTTGAACTTTTCAAACAACAAATTGACTTAACTTCATTTAGCATTTTCTATTTTGGCTAGGGAATTGCGTTTTTGGTCAAAGTCTACAGTGGTCATGCAAATCCAAAATATTCCCAAATCGGCAAATTTAATCAGCATTTCTTTGCTGACGAGGCAATGCTGACCATATTCTTGGCTTTTGTCTATGTTTAGGGTTCAAAGTTTGACTCTGTTATAAGACGTTTGTAGCTCTAAACTTATGTTAAGAGTGTTAATTTATGCATTCGAGCCTTCGAGGTATGTATTCAAATGTAAATAAACGACAAGGAGCGTACAACCAAAGGGCGTATCTAGTATAAGGGACCGACTGGTTGGGTCTCGAAACCTTACAGATGACTTAAAAGTAGCTTGTAAGGTTCTCTAGGAACCTTAGCTATAACAGTCTAATATGAAACCAAAACTGATCGAAAAGTGTTCGATGAAATGCTTGCTCGGAAATTATCGGTACATAGAGCTCAGCGGATGTTGGTAGACCTCGACAACATTGCCACCAAATGTCGACATGCGCCCCCATGTGCTCAATGAAGTGCCACACTTACAAATGTTTTGAGCTCTTCCCCTCAAACCCCATACAATAAGCACATACAGTTTATTTTGCATGCATGCATGGTTGGTTTGGGGGACTCCTGATTTCCCAACAAATGATTATCTTTGGAATATCAAGTGTAGTAGTCAGACGTGCTCAAACATTTGCAATGATTTTCATATATTCTATTTTATATTTAAAAAGAATAAATATGAGTTCTATTTTAATGGGATGTAAATTTTAAAATGCATTTATTTTTTTTCTTTTTAAATGGCGGGTCACCTCTTAAAGATGCAAAACATGATGTATATTTAATTATTTACATTTTTCAGTCTATTTTTATGATAGGATAATATCCTATCAATTGAAAAGCTTTCCAACCAACAAAAAAAAACATAGAATATCAATTCCTTTACATTTTCCATCTTCATAACTAATATTAATTGACATGCACTTCCCGAGCTTTGACAGACTCGTTTAGAAATTCTAGATCTTAAAATCAAAGGTCACAAATAAAAATGAGATGTAACTGCTAGGGTTTTTTATTTTATTTTATTTTTTAAATTTTTAAGAAAATGATAGTTGATTCATTGATAAAAAATATTATACACAGGCCAAAGCCAGCTTACAGAAATAGCAGGCTTACAAAGAAATGCAATCCTCGACAAGAAGTTTTACAATAAAATTTGGAGGATTTCCAATCCATTCACAATGGCTGGCAATATTAAGGCTATACCGAGCTAGCTAGCCGATAGGCAACACCGTTAGCTTGGTGTCGGATATGGGTACACAAAGCCTCTGTGATTGTGGGAAGTAAAGCCTTTGCATCTTCCACTATCTGTCTAATGACAGACAAATTAATGGAAGGATCCTTCAGCTCCAACAATCTAAAGCGAATCTCCTTCGATCAAAATATGTCGAAAACCCCTTGCGCCATCCAAGGCGCACCTTCTCTCCCTGCCAATGCCTCTACCTGCAAAGGACGTCACTGCTAGGTTAGCCATGCATCATCAAGCAACCAAGTTGTTTGGGTGAGTGGAGCACTAACACTTGCTCAATATTTTTTCCAACTTTTTCAACATGATTTATTAATCTGTTTCCTTTTTCGTTTACTTTATTCTCCAATTATTTTCACAATCATTACTTGCACAAATTTCACGTGAAACATACTGGACAATCAATATGTCTATGTGGGAGTTCATGAAGAATTTACTACCCGAAATCATTACAAAACTCATCAAATTTTACTAGTAGAAGAAATTAAAATTAACAAGGAACTGCCAATGCATAGTTTACTTCTTTCTTCAAATGCATATTTTTGTACATTATCGATGTTTGAATTGAATAAATATATAAATAAATAAATTAAAATTAAAAAACAAAAATAAACAAAAGCTTACAAAAGAAAAAAAAAACGTGCAGAGATTATTTCTGAGAATTAATGAAAACATTTTTTATGAATAAAAATGCAAAGCATATTCTCTTAAAAGTGGGACGCTCGGGAGCATTTTTGCTCAGCACCATAACTATGGTGTATGTTTACCATACTCCTAATTAAATGACACGTGTTTTTCACCCAACTCTAGTTAACTTTCACTTAAATCTTACTTTTTCAATTTTGAAAAAAATTAACCAAGGTTAATTGTGCGGACATGTGTCAATTGATTAGGTGTATGGTGAGTATACACCATAGTTTATGGTGGTGAGCAAAAATGCTCCCCGGACTCTCTGTCACCTTATGTTTTTTGCACAATGTTTTATAATATTGCCATGAGAATTGACGTAAAAATGTAAGTAGTTGGCAAAAAGTTCATAGAGAGTTCTACTTTAAGAGAGTTTCCTTAGCATTTCTCTTTTATTTAATTTTTTGGTCAAACAAGATTACTTCAATTAAAAATTAGTCCAAAGCCCAAAAAGAACAAGTTAAACAACAACATATAAAGTAAAAGGTTCAAGCAAGACGAGAGCTGCAATTCAAGATATAAACGAAGATCCACACAATTAGGCCGAGGGCTGCAAAAACAAACAAAAAAATGGTAAAAACAATCACTTTAATCGTTCTTGAAATGGGTGCACAAAATGCATGTGAAGAAAACGTATGAGCTTCTTACCTCATTTGGAATAATGAAGACGTACATCCAATCCAAACCGAATTGGGCCAATGTGGTCTTTGACCCAATTAATGCCATGGAAGTTGGAACTGCCCATTTCTTGGTCAGGTTGATGTGGACTAACAAACACATAAACAACCATATAGAGATAATCCAATTGCAAATAAATAGGGACTCTTTTGGAATTAATCAATCTGGATGGATATTATCCCTGATTTGTCTTAAGAATTTGATTAGAATTGATAACTAATCAAATTAAAGCAAGTGGTCATTTACTACAAATATTGTGTTCAGTTTAAGTTTAAGGTAAAAGTAGGGAATATGAGTGAATTCTAGCCGTAAAGACGTAAAAGAAATATAGTTCTGTAGAGATAAGACTACTTTTTGTAAAGATTAAAAAAAATAACTCGCTACTGATTCATCTTTTACTGTAACTAGATACTAATCTATCTTTTACCTTCTATTTTTGATAATAACGTATGGATAGATGTAATTATCAAAGTGAGGGCAGAATTATTAAGAAAAATAAATAATGTGGACCAAGAGAATGAAGCTTGGTGGTATGAATGAAATTAGTTCTTGATGGTTGTGTGAGAATGTGACATGGACTCACTCCCTTCTGATAGGAATCAATGTATTATAGGTTCATGTAATTTCTTGCACGATTTGTTAATCTAATATGAAATAACACCTAATTAATAGGTCTTGAGTCAATCTCTTAACGAGTCGAACTATTATCGTATCAGATCATTATCGAGTTACTTATTATCTATTAAGAACCTGATAAGATAACGAATATGACAGAAAAACGACACGAACACGACTAGACATTAAATATGACAATTTCTTGCATGACCTATTAACTCGACACGAATTAACATGATCTATTAATAAATCGAGTCATTATCAAATCACCTATTAAGAATCCGTTAAAATAATAAATTTGATACCACACAACTCGTTATGATAATGAATATACCATAAAAACAATACGAATACGACAAACACATCTCGTTTTCCAGAGAAATACTTCAACAAATACTTGAAGAATCCAAGTACAGAAAAATCTGTCGTTCATCAACGTCGAGCGCAATCATAATCGAATGAATTAACCAGGTACAGGGTACACCTTTTTATTTTATCTCTTAAAAAGTGTGCTTTTATCACAAGTGCTTTTTCACTGTGAGAGCATGGAACAGCAAATTAAAAAGACAACAGCATAAAGGAAAAAGCAAGTGAAATTGCAATTAGAGCTTGGCAAAGACGGGCTTTCTTTTCTGGGCAAATGCTGAGATAGCCTCAGTTAAATCATCAGATAACAGCATTGCCGAATTCCATGTTGCAACATAATCCAATCCTTGCTCCACATTCAGCTCCCTACTTCTTTGCAATACCGCTTTCGTTCCGGTCACAGCCAGTGGAGATTTCAATCCAATTCCTGAATGTCATATATCCCAAAAAATTAATAAATTAGCATCCTCTAAACAGACTGTTACTACTACGGGTTTACAATTACTTCTGAAAATGCTAAAAACGTTCTCTGTCAACCAAAAGCGCTACCGACTCCAAATTAAAAGGCCGGTGCTTTTGGGTTGTAAAAGCGCATTCTTTACGCTTCCAACGTCCACACCCTTGTCAGCATAAGTGTAATAACAAACTAACTTTACTTGATTAATCACAAATTATTTGTTTTCTTGAAATGACCAACTTACCCTCAGCGATGAGGCGTACACCGTTTTCCAACTCGTCCCTGGAGTCGAACACTCCAGAAACCAGGCCCAGCTGCTTAGCCTCCGGACCCGAGAACCTCCGACCCGTAAGCGCCAGTTCAATCGCGTTTCCGTACCCGACAATTCCAGGCAGCCTCTGAAGCGTCCCGGGGTCCGCCGTGATCGCCAAGTCGACCTCTTTGACCGAAAAGAACGCGTCCTTGCTGCAATACCTTATGTCGCAGGCGGTCACGATATCGATGCCACCGCCGATACACGCCCCGTGGATGGACGCAATCACTGGCTTCCGGCACCGCTCAATCGCCGTGATCGCGTCCTGCAACCACTTGATCTCCCGCCGAAACTGCTCCCCGACGCGGCCTCGGTCTACGGAGACGAACTTTTCGGAGATCGATGTGAGCGTTTTGAGGTCGATTCCGGCGCAGAAGTGGTCACCGGTGCCGCTGAGTACGATGACGTTGACGTTAGGGTTTTGGTCGAGGGAAGAGAGGGCCTCGGGGAATTCGGTGAAGAAGTCGCGCGAGAGGGCGTTGCGGTGGCTGGGGCGGTTGAGGTGGAGGTAGAAGACGGAGGATTTGGGGTTTTTCTGAAAGATTTCTAGGGATTTGTAGATCGCCATTTTTGCCTGTCGCTGGCTGAAGATTGCGAGAAAGAGGGAAAAATGAAAGAAAGGGAAGGGAAAGAAGATGGAAGCGAAATGATATTACCAAATTACCGCGACCCCCAAACGACAGCGTATAAAGATCAAAAAAGAAAATGTTACAAAAAACGAGGTCCTACCGGGAGTCGAACCCAGGTCGCTGGATTCAAAGTCCAGAGTGCTAACCACTACACCATAGAACCTTGTTGTCTAAGTTTGTCTTTTTATTTAATTTCCCCATTGTTCCATAGAAGAGTTGAATGCTGTGATATTATTGAAGAAGTGCTAAAATTTACACATGATATGCATGTGATTATTAAAAATTTCGAAAATAAAATTTACAACGAGAAAAAAATATTAAATGGTTGCTAAAATTAGTTTGTGAGGACCTTCAAATGATTTTTCGTAGTCGAAGAGACTGGTCATATCTTTAGCGACTGTTTTTGGATAACTATTTCATCTTTAAAAGTTTTTTTTTTTTTATTCATGAGAAAAACGTAGAAGAGAAAATGGGGGCAACTGATATGGTTGTCTGGCTGTGAGGCTTTAAAAAAAAGAACATTTGTATTTAAATTGCCCATATATAAGTTTTAGTATTAGGTACCTAAAACCTTCAAACTTTTAGAGTCATTCCAAATTGGTCTCAACATTTATAATTATTCCAAACAAGTACCCAACCTATTGAAAATGTCACATCCGTTAAACCCCAATTAATTTTTCTGTTAAACGCACATGTGGCAACAATGGATCCAACATTTTAGCTTACATGGACACTAATAATAAAAAAAAACTTTAAAAAAGACAAGAATAAAAATGAAGATTGGGAAATATCAAGCCCCCGCCACCACCAAGCTCAACCTACGACCACCGAAATCCCATTCCAACCTTTATATTCAAAACCCACCAACTAGGTATAATGGAACCCAATGATCAACAAGTGTTGAATTGAATCGAAAATAGACTCAAATGAAACTACATTAGACATGCAATCTCCTCACATAGAAGAGAGTTAAGAATTCATATAGGGTTTCAAAGAGCTTGTTTCTGCTTATGTGATTTTCTCATTCGTAAATTCTCAGTGTGTAGCTTCCAATTCTTCTTTGTGAGCAGTGAAGATGATGGTGGGCGCATTATGGCAGTCCATACCATTTCAGTAACTTCCATGACCTTCTTCACGGTGTTGGCAGCTTGAGTTGTAGGTGGAATTTGTGGTTGTTGGTTAGGTTTGGAGGTAATGGCATGGTGACCATTAGTTGGTCAAGGCTATGCTTCCATGACTTTCTATTGATTTTGGAGAAAAAAATAAGCCATAGTTAATTTAATAGAAATTTAATTAAGGCTTAACGGATGCGATATTTTCAATAGGTTGGGTACTTGCTTGGAATGTTTAAAAAAGCTGAAACCAATGTGGAATGGCACTAAAAGGTTGGAGATTTTTAGGTACTTAATCCTAAATTTTTGTTATTTTTTTTAGTTTTGTTGCAGGATTAATTTAGTATTTTGACTTTTGATAAAGAGAATTCTATTAATGAATATATAATGCTTCTACTTTTCTAGCTAGGGTTTCTAGCTAGCTAGAATCAAATTTCCAAAGAGAGTAATATGATCCCATGACGTAATGCCAGGATTAAGGAATCATAATTTTACATGAATTAGGGCACAATTAAAAAGCTCCTGCTTGCACTGCACGTAATCAAACGATTACTTTTTTGCATCAACATTTTTAATATTAGATGATGACGATACAAGACAGGACGTTGTGATTCGAATCCAATTTTGTTGTTGTGATGAATTTGACTCCAACATGATCAAAAGATGAAGCTGCATTTCAAATTAAGCTTCCTGTTCTTGAAGATAGCTCTGTTCGTCATCCTCTACCTTTTGCCTTTATATCTTGTTTTTGTTATTTGACATGGTGATCTGACTCCCACCAATAGTAGAAAAGGAGCCTGGTGCCCAATGCCATCACCACTAATCTTAATTAAGATATCTCTAACTGATCATCAGAAATCAAATGTCGTAAACATCCAGTGATCATGATAAGATCGCATATAGTGCATTCTCATCACCAAATTAATTAGTAATCTTGGCATTGGCAATTAGGTTAGTTTTCTTCTTGGTAAACTCGTTGTTTGCCACCATGAGCGCATCTTTAGGCAATAATTTAAATTTAGCAATTTGGTTCACTTTTATATTAAGATACTTTTGAGTATTTAAGATTTGCTAGTAGGATAAGAATTTAGATTACTCTTCTATTGTTTACTACGTGTACCATTGTGTTCTTGTTTGTTAGGAATTGGGTCCGTAGGCGGGGATTAAATTTGGCAAGATGTAATCAATCTTTTTGGCTTATGTAATCACGTCGGCCATTTTGTAGTATTCTTCTTAATTTTAGTGAATAAAAATTTAGTTTGCAATTCATTTTTCACATCTTTTTGGTTTCTCGTCCTCTAATTTGTTAACAATATACAAACCAACATTACATATCTTTGATACATTTGATCGGTATTTCTAATTACATTTATAATCCATCAATGTGATAGGTTCTATTTGTTTGTCTTTGTGATGATGATAAAGGGTAATGCTAGGGAGACTAAATTTGTAGACAAAATTTTGGAAACTAAAGGACATGAAGGTTGATGATTGGTTCCATTTGTTCATTCCTATTGGTGACACATAATTTAGTTTGCAAATTTTGTCACCAAATTTAGTCTCCCCAGCATTACCCGATGATAAATGACCTACTTAACTCAGTGGCTAGATTATTGCTTTCATAAGGCGGGAGTCATTGGTTCAAATCCAATAGTATACTCAATGCTAGATGCATAGACATACAATAGATCAATATGAACATCATAATCAGTCCAGTAACAAAATTGATTGTTGCCGATACTTTCTTCTTGGTTCCTTCTTCTCCTTCTTCCATAACCCGAGCTTGGAGATCGGAAGAGATAAGAGAACCCTATGGAGAATGTGGTCATAAATCCATAATAGAGTCCGGCCACAACGATCAAATTGATTATCTTCATGCATAAGGATACTAGATTAATGTAATAACTAAGTTTCTTCCCTTCTGAAAATGAAATTAATCAACCCCAAATGAGTTTGGCTCATATGTAATATAAGAGTATCAATTATGGGAGGTATCTAGCTCTCTTAATTCAATTCCAATCATTTGAGGGTTTACGTACCTACCTAATTAAGCTAGTCACCTTAATTTCAATAATTAAAAGTCAAATCCTTAATTATTTTAGCATAGATTATTAGCTAGGGTTTTGGGGTGTACGTAATCATATTTTTAGTTCTATATTTTCTTTTATCGATAGAATGTTTAGTGCGTTTGACTTCATTTCAAGCACAGTACACCAGGATGAAAAATCATGGCAATATCCTTCATGCATGTTTGGCAATATCCTTCATGTGCATGTAAGCACCTGTGCCTTTTGAAAAATTGGCAGCTTTAATTTCGATGAGATCGATAACAAATAGCAAGCAATCATCGATGATGAATCATACCATATGTAACCCTTTTTATTCTTTTTTTTTTTTTTAATTTTTATTTATTTATTATTTTTGTGTGTGGTTCTTCTGGCTATACATGAACGATAGGGCAATTTCAGTGTTAGGTGTTCACTAAGCTGGCCACCGATAAATACCAACTATATAATGCAAATGCAAGATTAGATTGCCATCGCTTATATATATCGTATAAGGAGTGAGAGGTAGCTCAACGTCGTAATATTTGGTTGAATAATATCAACGGCATGGTATTGGTGGCACTCAATGAACATCGATATCACTGCATTATTGGTCTCTCAATGATCATGAGATAAAAAGCTCAAATCATTTCAGGAGGCAAAGGACTAGCTATTACGTCATAAAGTCAGCACACTGACCTACATTTCTGGCTTTTGGGGTGAGAAAAAGAAACTTATTTTTCTCAAATTTGTCAAAATATCAACCTATCTAGCTTAGATTACTAATCAAACACTTGGTTGAATATACTGCTCAAATTAAAAGTCTGAAAAACGCACGTATCAATTAGCTCTTAGTTTAGTTGTATTTATCTTTCCAAATTAGAAAATGTCTCAAGTTCACATTTCTTGTTATTTTCTCATTAATCAATGATGAGTTGTTAGTCTAGTTATGAAACTTGTTTAAATTTTATCCTGCTTACGTCGCGCGTTCTCATTGATCAATAACGAGTTGTTACTCTAATATTATTAAAGTAACATAAATTATAAAGGATCTAAACTCCAGAAAAAGAAAAGAATATGGCAACCAAATCACACAAATTAATGAACGTCGTTAGAAATAGCCATGTACATATCTAGCAATCTGTCCAAAGGCTCCCACCTAGCATTCTCGAATCCCAGCCAAATAATAGAGACATGAACGGGTAACAACATCATGATTGTCTTGTGGCTCATCTTTAATTAAATTCTTTTGTCCTCACTTAAAACCTCCCTCCCTCCGTCCCCATCTCATAATCGCAAAAAATATCAAAAAAGCTGGCCAGGCTGCTTGGATTGTGGAATTTGATTACTTGAAGAAGAAAAAAGTCAGTCAGATGAATCCCCGATGCACACGAAACCCTATAATATTGCATGAACATTGAAGCACTACCAAACAAACATTCAAACGGCATAGAACAAAAGCTTTGTGAACAATATTGTAAATCTTTGAGTGTGTGACTTGGAAAGATTGTTTGTTGTAATTGAAATATTGTCAGGTTGTGTTATTTGTTTCAATTTATAATAAATATATTTATTTTTGAGGTCCTAGAAGTTGGAAATATCAAATTTGTTGTCTATATTCTTAAGAAATTGTTATTGTCATTTCAAAAATTTAATTGTGCACTCTAAATTTTCTATATTTAGAAAGATTTATTCGAAGTGCATAATTAAATTTTTTAGAATGCCAATAATAATTCTCTATTATTATTATAAGACGTCGTGGCAAGTGTTCCGAGAGTATATATCTACAACTATATTGTCTGCGTGTGACTTGTGAGAATTTACAAGTGACAACTAGGGCTGACGCGCCAATGCGTGTTTCGTTTAGGGTTTTAGAAGATGGAGAGAAACGGTTCAAACCAATGGCCATACAGCATGCACTAGTGCTTGGAATTAGAGATATAGAAGTCACGTGAATCGGGCTCTACTCAGGACAGCTTTGCGGTCTTAAAAGAGATGAGTAACGTAAAAAATCATATTCCTATTTTAGTTGGAAGAAGCCACTTGTTTTTTCAAGGAGCGTGGAATTCATGTTTGATTAGAAAAAACTCATAAAAAATTAGTAAATTAGTGTCGATTAACAAAACTATAACTATAACTCTTCCAAATTCCCGGTTTATGGTGAAATTAATTATTTGAATAATTATAGTGATGATTTGGGGGACTACCCTAATTCCTATCCAAAGTAGTGTCAAGAAGTGTGGTGAATGCTCTGCTTTTTTTTGTGGCCGTTGGATGGAGGTTATGCACACGCGATAGAGGGGCACGTGGAACTTGGATTTGTGGTTCATTGAATGAGTTCATTGAGTAGTTTTTCATTGTGCGGGAACATAACCTGGTACACCAAATGTCATAATACTAGTGGTTGGATATTTAAATTTTTTTTCCAACCACTTGCAATATGATACTTGATATATTAAGCAGTGTTCCCGGCACATTGAAAAAAATTCTCCAGAGCATGGTACACCGCCTAATAATCCTCCATCTGTCATGCAGCCAGAATGAGACCCTATTTCTTTTTCTTTCACATTTTGTGTGTATATAAACAAGCTGCGTAAACCCATCGACCATCCTCAGCTAGTAGTCCTCTAATTTTCTCTGCATGAGAATTTGAGAGGGAGGGAGAGAGAGAGCTCTAGGGTTTCTCAACACCAACTGAGTCCTCCTCCTCCTTAGCTTCTTCAACATATCATACTCTTCATTTCCAGAGAGAGAGAGAGAGAGAGAGAGAGAGAGAGAGAGAAAGTTTATCAGTCTGAGTTTTCTTAGCTAACTAGGGTTTTCAGATTTAGAGAGATCATGGCTACATTAGCAGACAGTCACCATCCTTTGGCACTTACATTTGGAGTTCTAGGTAAACAAAATTGCATATGTACATTATTCATTAAAATTTCTTTTTTCCAAATTTTTGTTACATTAGAGAGTGTCGACCTCTGTACTTAGCATATCCCTGCCGATCACCCTACTCATCATCACCACTGAACTAACGCGAATGGCTCGTTACGTACTAGTTGTTTCCATGAAATTTTAGTTGAGTTATTGTGATGGGAACTAGCCAGCTACTGGCAAGCTAGCTGGGTGTACCAAATGAAGGAGCTGAACAAACACAATACATGGAATGTCATTTTTGGGGCTCGATCGATCATATGTATTTGTTTGAGTGCCATATACTATTGTTTGTTATTGTCATATTCTTCTCTAGTTATGACGCCTTTAAAACCTAGTTGGCCCGCATTTGTTATCTAATCTTTGTCATCAACTTGGCCCTATTCTTTTTCCGTTAGTGAATCGTCTGAAATTCAGTGACTACTTTTTCTTTGCAGAAAAGCCTAGCTAAATATATATATATATATATATATATATATATATATAAACAAACCATATACACAACAATAAAGTTTCTTTGTATGTACACTATTCAAAGATTAGTTGTCCAATTTTTACTTGTTAATTTATAGGTAACTTTTTATATTAAGTAACACTATAAATCATTGTGATCCTTGATTGATCAACCTTCCTCACCACTACCCACTAATAATATATAGATAATGAAAAGTGTGATCTATTTTAATTAATTGTAATCTTTTGATAGTTAAGAAATTCTATTTGAATGACCACTATTATTTCTTTGATGATGCCAGGAAATCTAATCTCAACCATGGTTTACTTAGCCCCAGTGTAAGTGATGCATACTTTTTTTTTTTTTTTAAATATAAGGAATAATATGTATATAAGTTTATAAAGAGACATATGATTAACCTTTTTTTTTAAAATGCAGGCCGACATTTTATCGAATTTACAGGAAAAAATCGACAGAAGGATTCCACTCGGTGCCATATCTGGTAGCAATGTTCAGTTCTATGCTTTGGTGCTACTATGCGTCGCTAAAAAAGAATGCTATGCCGCTCATCACCATTAACTCATTCGGAAGTTTTGCAGAGATGATCTACATCGTCATCTTCGTTGTTTATGCACCAAAGGATGCTAGGGTACGTACGTATGTTTCATCTTTAATTGTTATTTTTTTTTATATATCAATATAATTTCAATTTCCCTGTTATATATATATATATATTCTCTAATAATTCTATATATTTACGGAATGCAGAAACTTACAGTGAAACTATTTGGTATTATGAACGTGGGACTTTTCACCTTGATCCTTGTCGTGTCTCACTTTCTAGTGAGTCGTGCGTACCGGGTCCCAGTTCTTGGATGGATTAATGTTGCCATTTCTACCAGTGTTTTTGCCGCGCCCTTAAGCATTGTGGTAATTGACTCAATCATAAAAACATATGACCATATTATTTGTTGGTGCTTTTTTCAATTACGTAAATGTTATTCACGCTCTGATATTGTCTTCTTATATTTATTTTTTAGGTGTTTTAAAATATTAAAATGTTAAATTTGGAGCTCTAAATGAACTCTCAACGCCTTTAATTACCTTACTTATATTCCGAGTGCACATAATGTGTGTAATATATAACATGTTCATTCAGTTTATTGATTTGTATTGCAGGCACAAGTTATCCGAACAAGAAGTGTCCAATTTATGCCATTTAGCTTATCATTTTTCCTCACACTGAGTGCCGTTATGTGGTTTGCATATGGATTGTTCCTCAAGGACATATGTATCGCAGTAAGTATACTTACACTAAATTAAATCTATTTTCAAATCAATTATCTTTGCATAATTGATTAATCACTTGTTGCAGATTCCAAACGTTCTGGGATTTGTGTTGGGACTGCTTCAGATGCTGCTGTATGCGATGTACCGAAACCGAAAGCAGGTGATAATAGAAGATCATGAGAAAAAGCTACCGGCTGCTACACCAGATCACGTGAAAAACATTGTGATCATAGCCGCATTAGCAGCTTCTGAGGTTCATCCGGTGGATGCTCAACCGAACAATCGCAATGATGACGATGACGTTAATAATAACCCGGCCGTTACAGAGGCAAAGGAGCATGAACAAACGGATGATCATCGTCATGTGGAAAATGCTTCCGTCGAGCTTCAACCTAATGAAACACCATCAGCGGTGTGATGCTGGCAAAGTCGTATGTCGTACTTCTCGGAAAGAAAAAAACAACGATCAGTCGAACCTCGTTTGATGTGTAACAGCAGCAGCCGCTTGATCACGCCAAGATGTGGTCTGATATTGTTATGTTATATGTTTCGTTAATTGCCTCTTATTTAATTATTAAATTCCCAGTTCCAGGCGTGGGGACTCTGGCTGTGCTCATCGATGTACAAGTATATGTGAATTGGAAAGCTACAGCTATCCACGCTTGGCTTTGAATACTACTACTCAATATTAATATCAATTGACGTATGCTTAATTTATGTCCTTCGTTTCCTTGAGCAATATTTTTGTTTAAACGGCCCGGAAAACAGCTATGTGGTGTTCAATAAAGAGTCCCACATTGGAAGATTCACAAATAAATTATAACGTATATTGAATAGTTCCACTTTTAATACACCAAGATTTTTGGCGACAAAATTCACCGACTCGACTACAAATGCTTATGCATGACAGCGTTCCCAAAACACACAAGTTCTCATATTTTCTCCACAAATTTATACATTAATTTCGTAATTTTCATATTAATTGATTAAGCCGTAATCGATAGACATAATTAAGCACGAAGTTTAGATATGAGAGTACGAGAGATTTTTCAGTGTGACCGTTACACGAGATGGTAAACCACGTGCTCCTATATAAATGGTGGGATATGTGTGTTAAAAGGTTAATAACTTAAAAATTAAAATTTTCCACCACTTATATAAAAACACGTGATGTACCATCTGTGTTCCCATCATAACTAATCATAACTAAAAATTTCTCATGAGAGTACCAGTTTATAGTAGGGGAAGCCAATGGTGGAGTTTGCGTGAAGAGCTTTAACACAATTGAAGTTGAGATATGAGAGTGCCAGTTTATAGTAGGAAGCCAATGGTGGAGTTTGCGTAAAGAGCTTTAACACAATTATCTCACGGGTTGTGAGGTTGCATATTTCCGCATATCCTGCACATTGGCACGAAATTTTCTTGCTTACACATTAAGATTGATATCAAGTTTGAAATTTAGTGCATAGATCGATAAGAGTAGTGAGGACGTCAAACATCATAGGACAACATAAACCATGCTCTAGGGTTCACACAGGGTTCACATTTTTAGTACACTACTGTACCAAATTATGCAATAGACGATGCATCAATTTCCAACTTGTCACAAGCAAGTAGGCTACACCTATGATATTGGTTATGGTAAGATTCGCTACACCAAAATCATGTTTTAATATGTGGACTATACTTATGTTGATCAATGTGAGAGAGATGTGAATGTGATTGTCTTATAACTTAAATTAAAAGAATGTAAATAAGGAGCTAGAAATTGAAATTTTACTTCTAACATGATAATATAGTAAATCGATGTGAACCTTATTAAGTAATAGGGAATTTTCAAATTGCCACATCAACTTTTTATTGCGTGGAATTTCCTACTAAGAGCTTGTTATCATGGATTATGATGACAATGCACCAAAATCAACCGTAAATAAGGTAAATCAACAAACAAGCAAAATTAACCACAACAAGAACATAAAAATATACAGTACATCCAATCCCGTGATCCCTTAAGAAACTTCACTGGAGAATAGTAATAACCCCCTAACCCCTATCAAACCATGGATCTTAAATCTCTCTCACCCTTTGGCTCAAACACTTTGATGCCCTTATGGAACCCTTGTAACGATTATAGTTTAATAATGAAAAATCGCTATCTTTTCTTGTAAAAACCTTGCGTTATAATCAAGGCCAATCAAGAGAAATAATTTATTGTGGATGAAAAAGACACCCCATTTTTGTAGCAGGAAAAAAGGAACACCGCAAGTTAATCGCGCATCCTTGGTCATGAAAGAGAGAGTAATTGAACATGTACGAACACATTACCAAAGAAACATGTAAAACGCTCGATAATTATAAGGTTGACAAAGACAGGAGTAGGAACAAGAGATTTTGTTTTGTTTTGTTCCGAAAACACAAAAATACAGAAGGCAGAAGAATCGTACAGCATTTAACCAGACGTTTTTACTCTCAAAATTTTTAAATACGTCCTCTTTCTTCTGTTCTTCCTTCAATCTTCTAGAAGATAATGTACAAATTCCATTTACGGATTATTCTTCTTCTTCATGTTCGGAGAAGAGGAAAAGAAAAGAAAAATGGTTAAATCAGGACACATGTTGGTCTGCACCAACTCTCCATTACATTGAACACCCCAAACTAACCGATCTGCGAAAATGCGAGGGTAGGAGCTGAGGTTGAAGAAGATGGTGCATTGTACACTACGGCGCTACAAGTTGGTGCCATCAAAACTGCCTTGTGCACCCAGTCGTCTTTTCTCTCGCCAATTCTCTCCCCACATCTTGGCCTCAGCAACTGCTCGTTCCCTATCCAACATCCTTGCGGTTTCCTTTGGGGAATCGTCCTTCTCGGAACCATCTAAATCCCATCTCCGTCCGGATCCTCCTCCTTCCTCATTCTTCAATATTCTACCACCATCCCTGTGCCTTTTCTCATCCTTTTCTCCCGAACCTCTGTGGCCATGTCCTGAAGCCAAGTTAGGGTCATAAGACTGGTTGGCTAGGTACGACAGAGCAGTAACCACATCCCCAATGAGAGGCCGTGTGGCAGCTTGTTCCTGGATGCACATGGATGCCACGGCTAGTGCTTGGTAGAGACCCCGCATTGGATACCGACCCTGAAGTCTTGGGTCTGCCAATTTCGCAAACTTCCTTCTATCATTGAACAATGGACGTGCCTGCAGACATAAAACCACTGCCATTTAATTATTGCACAAACACAGAACCCATGCTTGCCAGACCCACAAAGCCTGCACAACAAGAAGATAAGTTTCTTCAGGCAATTCTACTACAAGAAACAAAGTGAAAATTACCCAAGTGACAAGGTTCTGTTCTCCATGGGGCCGGTCACTATCTATGGCCTTACGTCCAGTAATCAGCTCCAGAAACACCACCCCAAAACTGTAGACATCTGACTTTACTGTCAACTGACCAGTCATTGCATATTCAGGAGCACAATAACCGTAAGTGCCCATAACCCTTGTGGACACATGGGACTTGTCTCCGGTGGGACCAAGCTTCGCAAGCCCAAAATCTGAAAGCTTTGGATGAAATCCTTCTTCCAGCAATATATTGGATGATTTGAAGTCCCTGTAAATAACCGGAGGGTTTGCCTTGTCGTGCAGGTATTCCAATCCTTTGGCTGCACCAGAAGCTATTTTCATTCGTGTGTTCCAATCCAATGGTTCCTTATCAGGTGGAAGATCTGCAGAGGGATGAACAAACCATTATAGGCGACTCATTAATTATCACTTGGATTAACTGTCAGGGAAAACGAATAGTCCAATAACACAGGAAAACAGAAGTTGGGTGCACTGTGTTTATTGAGGTCACCAAACTTTTTGGAGACGATGCCCCCAAAAGGAAATGTTTCTTTTTTCCTTTTCTCCATTTTACCAATGTGTAATATATATAAGAAAATAACTCTATTCTTCCGTATGCAAAACTTCAAAATTCACCATACGTTCCAATTCTGTAAATACCCCTCAAGGTTTCACTTCAGCGTAGCATGCATCAAATGTATTTGTCATATTTGCATAAAAGAAGTATTCATATATAACATAACTGAACACTTCAAGGTGATTCCATGATCATTATCCAATAGTTGACATTCCATGATCATTATCCAATAGTTGACATTAAATGGACAATAAGCCAAAAAAGGGAAACGAAAAGGAAAGTTACCATGAAGGTGATCTTCCAATGATCCTAAGGGCATAAATTGATAAACAAGAAGCCGTTGATCTCCATCAGCACAGTACCCAATCAGATTCACTAGATTAGGGTGATGCAGAAGACTGAGCATGAGAACCTCAACGAGAAATTCTCTGTTGCCCTGGAGTCCATTCCTATCCAATTGTTTAACAGCAACCACCTGTGAATATCAGAACAAAGTCAAGTATTCAAAATCGCCTCAACCATGCCTGAGGTTAATTCTGTGAAATCATGTAGCACATAAGTGACCTTTTCGGAATGTAATAATTAACGATGGATACAATAAGCATTCTATAACCTTGGTGTCTTACATGGAGAGATGGAGTGGAAAGTATGATATGGAATCAAGAACTATCACATTCTAAATACTGTATGAAAGTTTAACAACAATCATTATGAGTTACGACACTAATACACAAGTCTACTGCCCCGCTCACATTATAACCTTGCCATTGGTGCCATTGGTTATTCAATTCTCGTTATTGTTGAAATAATGAGACAAAACATAGCATTCTTGAATAGTACTTCATATATCCAGAGTTGCAACATCTTATATGATTGCTACTGCAATTTTTGTAAAATTCCTTATTAATGTCTAATATCTTACTTATGTTTCCTGTACCTATTGCCTTTATTTACTTCTTTTCAATTGAACTCATCCTGTAATTCCTGTTGTGTGTATAAATAATAGATCATGCAACAGCAAGGGAATTACCTGACCAGTGCTCTCAAGTCGCCCCTTGTATACACGTCCAAATCCCCCTTCCCCAATGAAAGCCTCTGGCCTGAAATTCTTTGTTGCAGTTGCAAGCTCACGGAAAGTGAAAGTTTGAGCAGCAATTTGGCCCCCGGGTACAACATCTTTAGGATCAGGCAACTTGGGCAGCTCCCTTCTGGACCCTCCATTGCTTCTTGATCTCAGTCTGTCTACTCCTGCACATACGACCGTAACAAATTAGTGCAGATCCCTAAGTATCATCAAACCCGTCAGTCTCGACTACACAAGAAGATAGGACCTTGAGTTAAGCTAAACACCCAAAACCGAAAATCAATTGGATTTGCAAGAAAGGAAACTCAATAAACCATAACCCCACTACGAAAAACGTACCACACGTATTCAAATTTGACATCTTATAAACCATATAAAGCAAATTTTACTAAATTCAGTTGTATTGTATTCGGTTTGACCAAATTATGAATATCTATCTTAGTTCTTCACTTACTTATGAAATCATCCACAACTTTGGACACCATTGATTACCAATCAAATTGATCCTGGGCAATCAAAGTTATCGTGAGATCCAATTTTTACAAAAGAATGACACTCTTTTATGAACTATGTCAAAAATTTGTGGGGTCTACCTAAAACCTCTCAAATTTAGAGCTCGAACACTCAATGAGGTAATCAATCATGTACTAACACACAAACCCAAATAACTAATCCATACAATTAAATTTAAATCAGAAAAAAAAAACCCAGATCAGATCGAGCAGTAACACATTCAAATTACCAAAGAATAAGGATTGATAAGCAAAAGCAATCAAGAACTGACCAGAAGGCAATCTGGAAATGTTATTAGAGACCGTTGGCTGACCCTGCTTTCTGTCATCAAGTTCTGCCGCTGGATTGTTCAGCTTCTCCTCCTCCTTCGAATCGAAACAAGGAAAACAACCCATTTCCCCAAATCCAATTAACCCAATACAAAAGATTGAAACTTTATTAAAATCCCAGATGAATCCAAAGCTCAATCAGAGGAGAGGAGGCTGCTCGTCCAATCTTCCAATCCCAGTTTTTACGACAACCATCATCTGAGGGCCATCCAAATATCTGGGCAACTCTCTCTCTCCTCCCTCTCTGTCTCTTGGTGTTTCTTGAAGCGATCAGGGCAGGCAGATGCAGACGATATAACCAAAGGGGACAAAAGCAAAACGAATCCAAGTCCACAAACACCAGAAAAGATAGCAAAGAGGAAGCGAAAAGAAAAATCCTTTGTGAGTGCCCAAAAGAATCTGTGATTAAATGGGGCAGTGAAACAGAGCAGCTAAAACAAAATAAGCCGGCCCTCTTTCTCTCTCTCCCCCCTCTTTCTCTCTCTAACTTCTGAAAGACTTTGACCAAAAATATAAATGGCAACTCTGTATCACTCTAGATTTTCGCAAGAAGTTTGATTTCAACTGAGTGAGGTAAATCCAACGTTTTTGTTTTTGGGACAAATGGGAAAGCAGAGAGAGAGAAGGGGGAGGGGATTGTGGGAAAGTTGAAAGATTTGATTGGACCGGCAGAAGAACAAGCGGTGTGGGAGAATGGGATTGAACCGGTAAGCACAAAAACGTGTCAAATGGCGGGATTGGCGGACTAGACAAAGGGGGGAGGGAGGATCTGTGGGCCAAATGGGGTCCGCGTCGTGGATTGGCCCACCCTACGCGGCACTATGCGTGTCCTCCGTGGATGCATATAATGCTAAGCAGCAAGCACCACCAAGTACCAACTTGGGGTTTTCATCCAATGCCAATTAAGCAATTAAAACATGATGAACATTATTCAATTTTGTACCAACTTTTTACTTTTGGGATGTGTTGTTTAGATGATCAACTTGAGGTTTTTTAGTCTTGTTCTAAGTTTATGGTGTTTGTTCTAAGTTTTAACTAAACATATTGAATTTGTAATGGCATCGATGATATTTTGTGTCTGTGGATGGAGAAATATCTTGTATTCTAAATTGTCGTTGATTTACTTCTTAAGATTTTTTAATGAGTATACAATTGATGTTAATGGTGGATCAATTGGATGAGATTGGGTTCATGTAATATATGGTTTTAACAAATCATGCAACTGTTATAGAGGTTCTTACCATTTTGGGATTTGGTGACATGGCAATTCATAATATTTACTAAGTATGTCATCATCGATACTAATATACATAGTACATTTTCAACCGAGCAATGTTCTTAGCACTCCAATATAGTCGGTTTGTATTCTCTTATTTATTGAAGAAGTATATAAGATATTATTTCAAAGTGCATCTAACAATTCCCTTTCGATTTTTTATTAAAGCTTTGGGAACTTGGTTTCACTAGTCACTGCTCATATCGTCATTTTATAAATCTCAAGTCTTCCCTAATGTCACTGCATATCAATGATTAAATACCTTAATTCAGCATATCAACAATATAAAATCTTAGTCTCCACTTGTATACGTGTGAATGGAAATAGTGAATCTTCCATGCATATATGTGGAGATGGCGAGTGATTTTTCTTCATTCTTTCAAATGCCAAGGTTTGAATGATTGGAAATAATCTAGAAATAGCAAGGCGTTAGCACCGACAATATTCCAAATGATGCTTTGCAGACAAAAAAGAAAAGAAATGGGATTGGAGATTGGAGATTGGAGATTGGAGATTGGAGGAGATTGGAGGAGATCGGAGGGTCATGATTGATTGTTGTAGACAGAGGCAGGCAGGCTCTATCTAACTAGATTCTAAAACTTTGATATTCCAATTTTTGTCATGCCTGTCGGACTCTACACTCAAGGTTCCTTTCTGATGTCAATTCAATGGTTCGGAATTTTACTTTTCAGATTCTTATCATACACAAAAGCATTTTTCTTTCGGGACCAACCTTAGGGCCAAAGCTTTGCTATACTTCGATACCGAATTAGTGAAATGTGAGATTTGCATCAAAGGATTTAACAATTAAGAATTCGACGATTACTGATTTTCTTAGAATTATCATTTTCTTTCGTGTTTTTAACTTCATTTCAAAGATGAGATACATAAATGAATATGACAGCCACCGTATCGTCTGTTGAGCTGATGTGTTTGCAGGGTTGATCCTGAGAATTTGGGGGTCCTAGGCAAGCTTTTGAAGTGGGGCCCTAAAATTCTCTGATCTCCGGTTCTTTATATATTGATTTGTATAAAAAGAATTCGCTAAATACATAAAAAGTTCTATTTTCACATCAAATATCATTAAAAATTAATATCAAAAGAAGATAAATATACAAACATTATACGATTCACATTTTTAGACACAAATGTACTAAATGTTTGCAGTCAAGAGTTTAAGATTGAGAGTGAAGAACAATAAAACTTGATGATCAAGAGAGTAAATAACAATAAAACTTGATTGACGAGTATAATAAATTCAACACCAATTGTTTCTCTTGTGTTTTTTTTCTTCTAAAATCAATATCACACTAACAAATTGAATATTAAAATAATCCATTGAATAAAAAGTTATTGAAAAGAAAAATATATAATTCAAAGTTTTGATTACCTTAAAGTACACTCTTTAAGACCATATGATAGTTGGTTTAAACATTCAATAGAAATGGAGAGAATGTGAAGTTGGTTTAAACATTCGATAGAAATGGGGAGAATGAGAAGTTGAAAGAAAAAAGATTGCAGATTTGAGTTTTATAACTTTATTTGCATTTGGACAGATGTATTGGGAGTTGGACAGATGGATTAGCAGTAAATTTGAAAAACAAAAAAAATCTAATAACTGAAAGGCAGCTTCGTGTTTCAAACTCAACACCCCAAAGAAAAATGAAGCCAACATTTCCATTATACTAACAAATGAATTATGATATTTCTTACATTTTTTTGGAGCCCTTCCGAAGTGGGGGCCCTAGGCGGACGCCTACTTGGGCTATCCTCAGGGCCGACCCTATGTGTTTGATGATTTTCCAACTTAATACATGAAAAATATAAATAAGCATGTTGTAGTATGAATAAATTTGTAATGCCACGTGATGTGACTGACTAGTGAATACAAGTCTATTAGGCTTAGCCCGTATATAGGTAATCTTCCTTTTGTTTTACTTTTCCTAATTTGTCCAAAACATTTGTGGGAGGCCTGTCAATTTTATCGTGTTCTAGTAAAGTTCGTGCCGTGTAAAGTTAATCTAAATTCTTTAAGCTATCAACCCTCCATTTGTCTTATCCCTCATTTTAACTTTATTTCTAAAGTAGCATTATATATAAAAAAAATATCAAAGTAATATCAAGTTTAATCTAAATAAATTGTATTGTAGTACCAAAGCTTAGTAAATTTGTGTATAATATGCGTATCATACACGTATTTATGTGTTTTTAAAAGATATATTTATTTTCATACACATTTTAATGATTCGTTAAATTGCACATTTTTTAAAACTCCAACGAATGATATGTAAGGATCAAAGTGAAGAGGTTAATCCAAGTGAAGAGAAGATCAAGGGTCAAACTAAATAACACTTGTCAATAGATTAATGAATGAGTTGTTATAGGTTGTTACAAGTTAGTTGAGATAAGGAGGAGAGTTTTTAGCTAAATATCAGCTAAGTAAGGAAGAGATATATAACAACCATTGTAATCATAGCTTGCTTATCAAGAAATCAATATACAGTTTCACTTTCTATCTCTTTCGAGTTATCTCCCTCTCTATTCTTCTGCATTATGTGAACCTCTCAAGAACAAATTCATCAATATTAACATGGTATCATCGTCGGGGATTGCACTGGCGCTTCCGCACCTCCATTAAAAGCATTACTTTCTTTCTCCAATCCTCTGTTTTGCAAACTGCTGTGATTCTACAAATTTGGGGTCTTCTCTTATCTTCGAGTTCTTCATGATTATGTTCTTCTTCGATTGCCTTCTACGTGTTTGATCAAACGTCTCAGTGAAAGTTTCTTCTCAAAAGTTCAACAATGGTGATTGCAGATCAATTGAGAATTGTTCAATCTCCGATCAAAACCTCATGTCCACGGTTTCTACTTCGGTTACAATGAAGGTTGATGACTCTAACTATCTTACTTGGAGTTTCCAGATCAAGTTGCTTCTTGAAAGCCATGGCATCATGGGGTTCGTTGATGGATCAAGAAAATGTCCTCCAAGATTTGATGATGATTCTGAAATTGAAGGAGTTGAAAAAGATGATTACTTGGTATGTAAAATGCACGATCGTGCGCTTACGCAACTGTTGATTGCAACATTGTCTACTACAGCAATGTCATCCATAGTTGGTAGTCAAAGCTCTCATGAGATGTGGGTGAATCTCATTGAAAAATTCTCTACAGTCACTAAAGCTACAATCTTTCAGATGAAAATTGAGCTTCAGAACATAAAAAAAGGGTCTAAATCTGTGTATGATTATCTCCAAAAGATCAAGGATGCAAGAGATCATCTTGCAGCTGTAGGAGTAATGTTTGAAGATGATGATGTGATAATTCTTGCGCTGAAGGGGCTTCATGCAGAGTTCAACACTTTCAGATGTGTTATAAGAGAAAGGGAAAATGGTATATCTCTCAAGGATTTCAGATCCCAATTACTTGCAGAAGAAGCTATCATTGGTCAGTCATTTGAATCTTCTTATGCTTTACCATTTGGAACTGCAATGGTTGCTGACACTCAATCAAACAAGGGAAAAGCATTAGTTTTTGGTCAAGAAGCATCATAGTCTACTGAAATAGGTCTAGTTCTGGATCATCTAGTCAAGGCTTTAATAATCATGCTAGTGGATCAAATACCACATGATACAACTCTGGGAATTGTTCCTTTAACAACTACAACAATTCATATTAAAAGTCCTATAACTATAAGGGATACAAGAGGAAGAATTTTCGAGAAAAAGGAAGGGGTATATCGTATAACTATGGTCCAAGATCTTATAATCCTCCACCAAATGGAAGCCCTAGTATTCTTGGTGCCCCAAAACCTTATCAATCAAGTTGTGCAGAACATCTTTCTAAGATCCTTATTTGTCAAATCTGCAACAAAAAAGGTCATGTTGCTGCTGATTGTATTCAAAGGCATAATTCTTCACATTATAGTGCTAACATACCAATTCAATGTCAAATTTGCTAGAAATTTGGACATTCAGCTCTAGCATGTTATCACATAGGCAACTTTGCATATAAAGGGAAACCACATGCACCAACACTCACTGTTATGCATGCTCAACATCAACCTTCTGCACCTGAGCAACAATTCTGGATTGCAGACACTGGAGCTACTTCTCATATGACCTCTGAGTTAGCTAATTTGGATATACGTACTCCATACCAAAGGAATGATACTATAACCACAACAAGTGGGGCATGTTTACATATTTCTCATATTGGCACATCAACATTATCTGTTTCTAGTAACACACTTGCCTTGAAGAATGTTCTACATGTTCCAAAGATCTCACAACACTTGTTATCCATCTATCAATTGTGTAAAGATAATAGATGTCGATTCATTTGTGATGATAGTTTCTTCTGGGTTCAGGACAAATCCACAGGGACAGTCATAATCAAGGGGCTGTGTAGAGATGGCTACTATCCTATTCATTTCAACACACCAAATAAGCTGTCACCTGCACTACCTCATAAACACATATGTTGTCTAGCAAAACCTGTTAATACAAGCTTGTCGCATAAAAGACTAGGACATACATCAAATGCTATTACTTCTGCAATTCTATATCAAAATAATATCCCTGCATCACTTGATACATGTCAATCAATATGTACACCTTGTTTGGAAGGAAAGTTTACTAAGCTGCAGTTTAATTTTCCTGTAACCAAGTCTGTACAACCTCTAGAGGTCTTGCATAGTGATCTATGAGGACCTGCCCCTTGTTATCTCATAAAGGATTTAGGTATTATGTAACCTTCATAGATGAATGTACTCGATATACATGGGTTTTCCCTTTACATAATAAATCAGATGTTTTTGCAACATTTGTGCACTTTTATACCTATTTGAGTACTTAATTTTCTACACAACCAAAAATTTTACAAAGTGATGGTGGAATGAATATGTAGGATCCAAGTTTCAACCTTTCCTGTCACAAAAAGGCATGTTACACCAAAGATCTTATCCCCACACCCCATAACAAAATGGGTTGGCAGAAGGGAAACATAGACATATTGTATAAACTGCAATCACATTGATTCAAACTGCAAGTTTACCTGTTAAATTATGGTTCCATGCTTGTGCTACAGCTACATATTTGATCAATAGAATGCCATGTGCTACTTTACAAATGAAATCCCCTTACCAGTTGTTGTTTCAACAGGTTCCAGACATTAATCATTTGAAATTTTTTGGTTAGGCATGTTTTCCACTACTTAAACCATACAACAACTCTAAACTACAACCAAAAATAAAAACCTGTGTTTTTCTTGGTTATGCAGGTCATTATAAAGGTTTTCTATATCTAGATATTACAACTCAAAGAATATATATATCTAGGCATGTTTTTTTTATGAAACAACTTTTCCATATTCTAGTGCTGCACAATTACCCAACTTAACATAGTCATCATCTGCAAGTATACATGAGCATTCTCAAAGCCCTCCAACAACATCTGTTTCATTAAATAATCAGGTAGTATCACCTGCATCTCATAATCATTCATCAACATCTCAGACCACAGAGTTCTTGACCTTGCATTCATCTAGTGCCTCAGATTCTTTGACAGCATCCAGAGCTTCAGATTCCTTGAATACACTTGCATCTAGTGCCTCAGAGTTTATTCACTTACCTTCACAAAGTTCCAATATAGTACAACAGCATTACTCTCCTACACAGTGTCCCATCCCTGTGGATCTTGACTTTCAACATGAGCAGTTACATGTTGTATTGCCAATACCTATGAATGTTCATCCTATGTAAACAAGGTCCAAAAATGGAATCTTCAGAAAAAAAGCTTTCTCAGCTTCTGTGAGTTATTCTCAGCCATTTGTCACAGAACCAAAAACCTTCAAAGCAGCTTCAAAAGTTTCAGAGTGGCAAGATGCCATGACAGAAGAAATTAATGCCTTACATACACAGAAGACTTGGTCTTTGGTTCTATTACTACCTGACAAGAACCTAGTTGATTGTACATAGGTATACAAGATTAAGAGAGATGCAAATGGATCTGTTGCAAGGTACAAAGCAAGATTGGTAGCAAATGGGTATAGTCAGGAAGAAGAAATTGATTATGGAGAGACTTTTAACCCTGTGGTAAAGCCTACAACTATCATGTTAATTCTTGCATTGGTTGCATAATTCAACTGGCCTCTTAGACAAATGGATGTGATAAATGCATTTTTGCATGAAGTTCTTCAAGACGAGGCGTATATGGAACAGCCTCCAGGATTTCACAGTTCAACACATCATTCCAACTATGTTTGCAAGTTACACAAGTCTTTATATGGCCTTCAATAGGCTCCTAGAGCCTGGAATGACATGTTCACAAGTTTTTTACTAGGTTTGGGGTTCAAAGCTTCACAAGCTGATCATTCTCTGTTTGTTCAGCATTCATCTAAAGGCATTGTGATTTTGCTGCTATATGTTGATGATGTGATACTTACTGGTAGCAGTTCTGAGTTAATTTTAGATGTAATTACAGATCTCACAGCTAAATTTGATATGAAAGATTTAGGGAAACTGCATTATTTCTTGGGGTTGCAGATTAGTTACACACCAGAAGGGTTATTTGTGTCACAAACAAAGTACATCAATGAATTGGTTGAAATGGTTGATTTACAGGATTGTAAGCCTTGTGCTACTCCATGTCTCCCATATCACAAATTGCTTAAGAATAATGGAAAGCCATATTATAGTCCTGATCAATACAGAACCATTGTTGGAGCTCTTCGGTATCTCACATTTACAAGACCAGATATAGCATTCTCTGTGAATCAAGCAAGTCAATTCATGCACAATCCTATGGAATCACATGTTATTGCAGTTAAAAGGATCATCAGATATCTCAAAGGCACTTCAAATCTTGGTATTCAATTTAGACCAAGATCAATACATCTCCAATCTTACAATGATGCAGATTGGGCTGGTGACCCAAATGATAGAAGATCCACTTCAGGATTTGTTATCTATCTTGGTTCAAATCCAATTTCTTGGGTATCAAAGAAGCAGCACACAGTTTCAAGGTCTTCCACAGAAGCTGAGTACAAAGCTTTAACAATCACAGCTGCAGAACTAGCTTGGATTAGGAAATTGTTTTGTGATTTACATGTTGACATTCATATACCTCCAGTCCTATATTGTGATAATATCTCAGCAATAGCTCTTTCAACAAATCCAGTGTTTCATGCCAAGTCAAATAGGCTATCACTTTGTGAGAGAAAGGGTCACTCGAGGAGATCTTCATATACAACATGTTTCTTCTGCTGAGCAATTTGCAGATATACTTACAAAAGGCTTGCCAGCACCCTTGTTTCAACAACACCATGGCAATCTTATGCTCAGTTCACTTGAGCATACGATTAAGGGGGGATTTAAGGATCCAAGTGAAGAGGTTAATCCGAGTGAAGAGAAGATCAAGGGTCAAACTAAATGACACTTGTCAATAGATTAATGAATGAGCTGTTATAGGTTGTTATAAGTTAGTTGAGATAAGGATGATAGTTAGTTTTTAGCTAAATATCAGCTAAGTAAGGAAGAGATATATAACAACCATTGTAATAATAGCTTGCTCATCAAGAAATCAATATACAGTTTCATTTTCTCTCTCTTCTCTCTCTCTTTCGAGTTATCTCCCTCTCTATTCTTCTACATTCGGCGAACCTCTCAAGAACAAATTCATCAATATTAACATGATACACGTACATACATACTTTCACGTTTAATACATGTTATTTAGGCCAAATTTTTCGTATTGTGTACATATTTTTAAAATTTAATCGAAAATAAAATAAATAAATATTTTAAAATTCGAAAAAATGCCGAATTTTTCAAAGTATATTTTTAGCAAAGTTCTCAAATAATACACATGCATAGGTTTTTACGTATTGGTACCTGTTCTATATTTTATTAACTAATTTTACAAAACTCTTTTCGTTGTTTTCACTTTACGTGTTACGGTTTTGTAAGATCAACACCAATAGTTGGGTTAAAACTCAAAATTTGAGTTTTAAACTCGCCAAAGCTTCTCCAATCATTGGGCTAAAAAAATTTGAGTTAAAACTTATTTTTAGGCCAAATAAATGAGTCAATGTTAATGACTGGAACCTAGTTGCTAACGTTGTCAGTTATTTGCAAACAAACCAAAAATTATGCTTTTTATCAGACCCCCACGTAATTGGACCGTTGATTGAACCAACAGTCCATATTCAATTTTTTAAACAACCAACGGTCCCGATTCATTTAAAAAAAAAAAAAAAAAATTGTGAATGTTATCTCGGTTGGTGAAAGAGTTGATAGAAATAATGTATGGAAATTGGGCCATCCCCCAACAAGAAAGTTGAATTGCTAATTTGCCCCTTTCGCACCCGTCTCCGACCAAACACACTAACAACCCGTGATCGCACCAGTCCGACCCGCTTACACACTGTTGCTATTACCGTTTGAATTCATTGTCCAGAAGTATTTGATGTTCTGTGAGATTGGCTCACAGAAGCTGAGTCGTCGTTGCACATCCATGGACCTCGTTGACAATTGGCTCAGAGTTCCTGAAAGTGAGACAGTCTTACTGATGGTGGTGGCACACGGTGGTTTTCCGCCGTTCATATGAAAATTGGCTCATGCAAATCTGAAAAACTTGCCGAAAATTGCAGAGGTCAGTTCTTTTTTCTCGATTTCCTTCAAAACGACACAGAAAGCGACATGCATGCAATGGACGAATTACAAACCTGAGAGTGAGACAAAGCGATCTGGGTTGGTGTCGACGACCGATTCATTGGAATTCGACTAGAACTTTCTGCTTCAAAAGTCGACCTGTTGCGTTGTCTTCGAAATTCCCGACTTTCTACGCAAATATCCCAACTTTGCATGCGACTGGATCGGGAACAACCGGTCACTTGTTTGGTTAGGTTGTTCCATATTTGGTTCAAATCAACCGAACTGCACTTGAAGTCTCGTATTCAAATTTCCGTTTTGTAGTTTAAATAAATTTAATATAAGTTGTTGTATCATTTGTTAAATAACAAAATTGCACCGCTTAGTGATTGATTAATTTAATTAAGATTTGAGAGCTGAATCGAACTAACCCGCACAGCTCCTTGGAATTCAAAGGCCACCATGTGAGAAACATGTTTTTTTGTGCTTTATGCAGGAAACATGTGACAAACATTGAAAATTAGAAAACTAGACAACGTGACCACTCCTCCCAAGTCACAACCAGATTTAAGAGAAATTTTTAGTTGTGACGGGAACACGGATGGTACACCACGTATTGTTATGTAAGTGGTGAAATTTTTTAATTTTAAGTTATTAATCCTTTAACACACATATCCCACCATTTATATAGAGACACGTGATGTAACACATCGTGTGATGGTCACGTTGAAAAATCTCTCTAGATTTAGCGCCAGATTGATGCACGATTGGATTCCTCCAATCATATAGCAGTATTGCAGAAAGAGTGGATTAGTCGTGGGAAGCACAAATGAGAGGTCAACGGTCTAGAGACCCCTTCCCCCCGATATCAAATCATCTGCACTCAAAATAGGTGTGGTCTCCCTGTGGCCCCAATAAGTGTTTGACATGCATTCGTTCTCTTAACTTTTCTTAATTTTGTTGTCATAAATTTAATATGTGTCAAACACTTATTGGGACCATAGGGAGACCACACCCATTTTGGATGCAGATGATTTGATCTCCTCCCCCCTCCCCAAAAAAAGATTGGATTCCTCCAATCATATAGCAGTATTGCAGAAAGAGTGGATTAGTCGTGGGAAGCACAAATGAGAGGTCAACGGTCTCGAGACCCCTTCCCCCCGATATCAAATCATCTGCCCTCAAAATAGGTGTGGTCTCCCTGTGGCCCGAATAAATGTTTGACATGCATTCGTTCTCTTAACTTTTCTTAATTTTGTTGTCATAAATTTAATATGTGTCAAACACTTAATGGGACCATAGAGAGACCACACCCATTTTGGATGCAGATGATTTGATCTCCCCCCCCTCCCCAAAAAAAGATTAACGTCCCAACCCACAAAACAAATCAAAATCCATTCCTATCCGTACGTCCCCTATCATTTTCCCATCTCCCTCCGAATACTTCTCCTTCTCTCGTTTCCCTTCCCTGCCGTTGTGGATCCCTCCTTCTTCCACTTTCTCCCATTTCCCAAAAATCTCTCCATTTTCTCCTCCACAGATTTGATTAACTTTTTTCTTTTGTTTTGCTTGACATTTGATTAGAGGCTAATCAAATTGATTAAGGGCTAATCAAAATTGATTACCGGGTGGAACGGAACGGACTTGATGGAGAAAAATGCAGCTGCGCCTGAAAAGTCCGTCAGTTTTCCAAGACATTCCAGCAAGAAGAATCTCTTTTTGAGTCCCGCCACCCCTAGACAGCGATACGAGACCATCGATGAGGAGGCCCCACCAGAATCCGACGCCCAGGATCGCCCCGATGACCTCGACAATTCCTCCAATCCTACGCCCGAATTGACCTTTCAGGAAATTCTGGACGACGTCGACCGCTTCCTGGAAACCTTTTCCGAATCTAAAGAAACATGGACTCCGCCGGAGGTGGTCCCCGCGTCAGTGGAGTCGCTATCCAAAGCGGTCGACTCCATGATAACAAAATACGGCAGAGGCCTGGCCCGGTTTGGTGAGAACGAGGAGGACGACGAGCCGTTCGTTGAATCCGTGACGCGCGTTTCCAAAGTGGCGACTGTGTTGGAGCAATTCCCTTCCAATTCCACGACCGCCATGGCGTTGAATCGGACCAGCACCGTCTTGCAACGTGCCATGGCCTTATTGGACGAGGAGTTCCGTAACCTTCTCATCTTCGATCAGCAGGAGCCGAGCACTGCCAAGTCGGATAATAACCAGGACCAGAGCTTTTCGAGTCGGATCACCTCCAAGCTCTCCTCCTTCAACAGCCACAGCAGCAGCTCTGCTCACGATTCGTGTCGGTCCATTCAAACACAGCCACCCGAATCCAAACCTGACAAATTAGACGAGTTTCCTTCGCTTTCGGAGGAGAGCATCACCACCATGAACAAAATCGCCTCCACCATGATCGTCGCCGGCTACGAGAACGAGTGTTGCTTGGTCTACAGCATATCGCGGCGGAACGCGTTCAAATCGGCACTCAACAATCTCGGATACGAGAACATTTCCATCGACGAGGTTCAGAGAATGCAGTGGGAGTCCCTGGAAGGGGAGATCGCCACGTGGATCAGTGTCGTTAAGCTCTGCTCCTCCGTCCTCTTGTCTGGCGAGCGGAAGCTCTGCGACGCCGTGTTCGCCAGCCACAAGTCGTTGTCCGAGTCCCTGTTCTGCAACCTCATCCGCTCCGTGGCGATCCAGCTCTTCAACTTCGCCGACGCCGTCGTCTTGACGAAACGGTCGCCGGAGAAGCTGTTCAAGATGCTTGACATGTACGAGACGCTTCGGGACCTGGTCCCGGCTATCCGGAACTCGTACCCAGAGGAGATCGGAAAAGAGTTGGTGACGGAGGCCGAGGCAGCGAGGAACCGCCTCGGCGAGGCCGCCGTCAGCATCTTCTGCGATCTCGAAAACTCCATCAAAAGCGACAATGGAAAAACCCCGGTCCCCAGTGGCGCAGTGCACCCCTTGACGCGCTACGTCATGAATTATCTAAAATACGCCTGCGAGTACAAGGACTCGTTGGAGCAAGTGTTCGTGGAGTACGAAAAAAGGCACGGCACGCCCGGAACGACGTCGTCGCCGTTCCAAATGCAGTTACAGACCGTTATGGACATGTTGGACGCCAACCTGGACATGAAGTCCAAACTGTACCGGGACCCCTCATTGCGGTACATCTTCTTGATGAACAACGGGCGTTACATTATGCAGAAAGTGAAGGGGTCCACGGAGATCCACCAATTGATGGGTGACACGTGGTGCAGGAAGCGGTCGACGGACTTGAGGGGATACCATAAGAACTATCAGCGGGAGACGTGGGGTAGGGTTTTGCATTGTCTCAACCACGAGGGTTTGCAGGTGAAAGGGAAGGTGTCGAAGACGGTGATCAAGGAGCGGTTTAAGTGCTTCAACGCGTTGTTCGACGAGATACACAAGACGCAGAGCACGTGGGTGGTGAGCGACGAGCAGCTTCAGTCGGAGCTTAGGGTTTCAGTGTCGTCGGTGATGATTCCGGCCTACAGGTCGTTTTGGAGCAGGTTCAAGCAGTACTTGGAGGGAGGGAGGCAGTTGGAGAAGTATATAAAGTACCAACCGGAGGATATTGAGAATTTGATTGATGATTTGTTTGATGGGAACCCTACTTCTATGTTAAAGAGGAGGACATGATGAATAATATGTATTTGATGGAGCTACGTGATAATTCATGCATGGTGGGAATATTTCAATTGCTCGATTCTGATCACAAAGATCAAATATTTGTCTGTTGTTTTTGTATTCTTCTCTTCAGTTTTGCAGATGAACTATATGTCTTGTAAACTATATTTTGGATTTATTTGATTATGATCATAGAAAATCTTTTAACAGAAGGTTAATCTGTTTTGTGTGTGTATATATAATATTATATAGGGAGTTTTAACGAAACACTCTTGGTACTATTCATTTTTAACGAAAAACCACATTTTTACATTTTTCTGATACTATTCACTATGTATGTGTTTAGTGTCTAGTACATGGGACTTACCCTATGACTATGAGCATTTTGTATGTATACTGAAAAAATCATTTAGAAGCACATATTCCTCCAGAGCGATTGGGGCGCGGACATACGGGTCTTTAGATTTCCGTACTTGCAAAATATGATAATTAAGTTGTGAGTTCTGTGTGTTGTTTTTTGTTTCTTTTGTTTTTTTGGCTCTTTGGACATCATATTTGGCAAATTTCTTTTGTATATATCTACATCACATATGACTAAATACTAAAGCACCACAATGTTGTTCATTTTTTTTATTTAACAAACGATATTAAACGATATTATCTACACTAAGGGAGAGGAGGTGAGCTTAGCCTCACGCGCTAGCAATAATATGATTCAAATTCGTCTTTGGAGAGAATCGAACCTAAGACCTCTCACTTACAAGTGAAGTGGCCACAATGTTGTTCATTTTGGTTCCTTATAAATTGTAATATGTCAATCTGTTTATTGCCTAATATGAATAACCGACTAAACAATGTTCAAACTCCTTTTCTTTTATTTTTTTTATTTTTTTTTTTTTTAATAAATTGACATTCGAAAGACATCCAATTATGTAATTTATACGATTGAAATACATTAATAGTAAGCTGATCGATGGTCAATTAGGGCTGGTTTGGTATTGCTGTGCTTTGAAAGAAAAACTACTTCTGCTGTGCTGTGAGAATAAGCTCATTTTTGCTGCTTCACGTTTTCAGCTTTTTTTTTTTCATCAAAAACTGTGAAAATAAGCTGTTTTTAAGTATTTACCAAACACATTTTTGATCTCAGCTTTTTTTGATACCTACTTTTTATAAAAACACCTCAGTACCAAACCAGTACTTAATGTGGTGATACAAGGATGGTAAAAAAAAAAGTGTGCTTGCTCATTGTATGTCCTGTACTTTTAATTAGGGTTTTTATCAAAATGATCACTAAGATTGATCAAACTCATCATTTTGGTCTCTCACTTTCAAAATCAATCAATGTCGTCCCTGACATTCACTACAGCACATCAATTTGGTCATTCTGTTAAAATTCCGTCAACTATTCTCTTAGTTTGTATGTGGGACCCACAATTCCAATGAAATGGTGACAAGTGGATTACACAAAATAAGGGTTTTTATTGCAAATAGTTCCTGACATTGATCCAACTCCTCATTTTGGTCCCTGAGTTTCAAAAATCGATAAATTTGGTCCCTGACTTTCAATACCGCACATCAATTTAATCCTTCTGTTAAAGTTTCGTCAATATTTTTTGTCCCCCTAGTCCAATCATATGGCACCACATGGATTAACTATAAGAAACTTTTTTTAATTTTTTTTTAAGATTTAAAACTAAAAGTAAAATAACAAACTAAAAACCAATCCTAAAAGAAGAAAAAAATCATCGTTGTCTTCATCAGAGTATGCTCAAAAGGAAAAGGAAGGCACCATGACACCACTAAAGTACTTGGCCTCCTGAACTCACTCCTCATTCTCTTTAATTGGGGTTGAATTATGCGAGAAAAATGTCAGCAGGAAATACTCTTCTTTTGGTTCACTCTTAAAAAAATAATTTCTTATAGTTAATCCATGTTGAGTCATATAATTGGATTAGTGGGATCACATTAACGGAGGGAATAAATTGATGAGCGGTAGTGAAAGTTAGGGACCAAATTTATCGATTTTTAAAACTCAGGGACCAAAATGAGGAGTTGGATCAATGTCAGAGACCATTTGCGATAAAAACCCTTATTTTGTGTAATCCACGTGTCACCATTTGATTGGATTTGTGGGTTTTGCATACAAACTAACTGAATAGTTGATGGAGTCTTAATGGAAGGACCAAATTGATGTGAGGTAGTGAATGTCAAGGATGACATTGATTGATTTTGAAAATGAAGGACCAAAATTATGAGTTTGGTCAATCTCAGGGACCATTTGTAATAAAAACTCTTTTAATTATTGTAATTCAAACTACCTTAATATTTTGATTACAAAGAAAGTAAGGGGTTGTTTGGTACTATAATTGGATCTAATTTTTTGTTTTTAAAACTAATGAGTATTAAGTAATTTAGCTACCTTCACTGTTTTTCAGTGAAATTTAGAATTAGTCCTTGAACAAAAAAATCAGTTAATTTTTTGTCATGAAATACCATTTCAAGAAGGATACTATATTCCCTAGATTTATTGTTAGTACACGTGTTTTCATGAATTAACAAAAATATGAATAATCTCTTGAAGTTACTGAGGGCGAGGAGTGACTGAACTCTAAAATGTAATACTTATACATGCGTAGTATATGCGTATACATAAAATATTGAATTTGTAATTATACAAAGTTTTGAGTTTCGGAGTTGGCTCCTCGACTTAACTGCGGCTCAACGGCTGGACTAACCAGATTCTGTTGTTAAAACCAGTCCAGTTTCAACACCTGAGAGAATCACAGAGACGGTACTTGTCCAGAAAAAGCAAGAAACAAAAGTATGTCAACTAAATCAAACCCAGATGTGCATAAATGGAGAAACGATCCACCAGATCCTGCTGCTGCATGCGAACTGTGCCCGCCGCCCGACTTCATCTGTATTGCAGGCCACGCCTTCGTTTTTCTTCTTTCTCTATAATCGTTCCAACATCCAAGTCAACCGTTTGTTTACTTTATCATTGCTTTTGCTCCTACACGCTACTAAATTTCAGACTTTTTTGTTGTTGTTTCTGTTGTTTTTATTCATATATCTTATATATTTGAATCCCAGATCAACCCAAATCTAATTTTTCCGTGTATATATAATCGACCAAATAAAAGATAAAAAGATAGATATATAAGACAAACGTTACATGTGCACTACTAATTTAGATAAGGGGTAATGTGTATAATTAAGCTAGGTGAAAACTATATAACATGAAGGACATATGGTCCAAGCCATACTCAGGAGAAAATCTAATTTGTCGGGTGGGATATATACGTCTATGACATTCATAGATAAGAGATGTAGACATCAGGAGATATACTTCAATTGTAGGAGAAAATTTATTTGTCGCCAATTGTATTTAATTATGTGTGTGGGAGTAGAGTATGCAAAATTGAGCAATGAATCTTAGAAGAATTTAATTTTGAACGACATGACTTTTTATATTTTTATGCCAGTATTTGAGTTGTCTCCCCTCCTCTTTTAGTCGGCACACTCCATACAGATAGCTCCTCTCTTTCATGTTCTCATCTCACAATCAGTCCTGTGGCAAAAGAAATAGAAATATATATATATATATATATATATATATATATATATATATAATTGTACACAATTGGCACTATATATATGCATAAGAATTATAGAAACTAACAGATAACCCTATTGTAAGAGAAAATTTGCCTATCACTTATTATATACACGATCATGTGTCTTTGTTTAATCTCATTGCTAGTTGCGTAATTAAAAAAATAGACACATAGTTGTATACGATCATTAAAACTTAGCAATTTGCCTAATTATATATATACACACACACGCACAAACATATCTAGTGGACATACTAATGTTAGTGGTAGAAATTAATAGTCAATTACAATATATATACACTACTCTCAAAAACTAGCGCACGAGGGTTTTAGTGTTTGGGGTTGCATGCGTTAGCAGAACCTCATGAACACTAAAGTAAACTAAATTAGGCTTATTTATAATGGTAATTAACTTTGAAAAAGCAAAAAAGTAGTTAATTAAGTAGGAAGTCACAACTCCACGACAGCAAAAACATGAAAATAATTCAAACACTAGCATGCATGCAGGGCATGCTGCTAGATGTCGCAGTTCTACTTTTTCATGGGATGGGAGTTGTTTGGGGATCAAATTGCATAACCCAAGAAAGAAGAACCGTTGATCATAACGATCACGTTCTTTGTTCTCTTCAAGCTTTGGGCAATGGCCATACCAGTACTGTATCCGTTGGGAGAATCCAAAATCCAAAACACCAAAAAAACCAGAATAATTAAAGGAAAAAAGAAGAGAGACATGCGCGTAAGGGTCACGTCAGGATTGCAAAAAGAAGTTTTGGTCTTATATAATAACGCACTCGACAAGGAGGACCAGCGCAGCCGTCTAATCCTTCTGCCTCTCCTTTTATTAAAGCCTGCTTCAATTCCAACATAATCTGAATAAAGCCCTTAATTTTAGCTTAAAATAGAGCTGACACAATACCCTACTCCCGGCCGTAGACAAAAATACCCCACTCACCGCCTTCCACCTCCTGACACCGCCGCTTCCGCCAGTGACCGCCACAAAATACGAGTATGTATTTTGTCCACGTACGTCTACGCTCCTCTCCCCTCGTTGTACATTGTAGTACAGACAACAATCCTTTTAAAGCAAAAACCACGACACCCTCTACGCACGCCCTGCGACAGCAAACAGACAACAAAACTCAATATAACCCACTTAACCCCTCCCCACCCTTCATTATTACAATTTTACCGCTCCAAAACATGACTATAAAATCCGCACCTCACTGTCCAACTTCTTTCAATTTCAGTTTTCAAACCCTAAACAATTTCTCTTATCTTCTCGCAGGTGTAAATTGTAATCTTCGACTTTTTTACTTGGTTAGTTTAGTGTTTTGTTCATCTTTGGGTCCAATTAATCAATAATTATATAAGTGGAGAGATTAGGATTATATTAGTACATTGTTAGTCATGATGCATTACCAGGCAGCTGCGGAGTCATGGGGGTACTACGTGCCGGTGAGGATGAGCATGGGGGACCCACTGGAGCGGGTGGCGAGGCTGGCGTCGAAGAGCGCGGTGGTGATATTCAGCGTGAGCAGCTGCTGCATGTGCCACGCCGTCAAGAGGCTCTTCTGCGGAATGGGGGTGAACCCGACGGTGTACGAGCTGGACCAGGACCCCAGAGGGAAGGAGATCGAGAGGGCTCTCATGAGGTTGCTCGGAACCTCGTCGGCGGTTCCGGTGGTGTTTATTGGTGGCAAGCTTATTGGCGCCATGGATAGAGTCATGGCTTCCCATATCAATGGGTCCCTGGTCCCACTTCTTAAGGAGGCTGGGGCCCTCTGGCTCTGATCGTCATCATCGAATTTATCACATGCAGGTCAAGGGAAAAAATGGAATAGAAAAGAGTGAGAGTGTTGATGGTGATGTTCAGTTTTTAACTACATTTGGATATATTTATGTTAATTTCACTTTCATTTTCTACTCCAATCTCGCAGATATATATATGTGTGTTTGTGTGTGAAAGGAGAAACTGAAAGAGCCTATTTTTGTAACATTCTACAATTGCAGAAAACTAGAAACAAAAGTTGAACAATCTCACAAGAGAAAGACACTAAAATAATAGAGAGAAAAACTTTGAATCTCTCATTCATCAAAAACATCTAATGACTCTAGTCTGATCCATTGTGCTTTACAAATACATGAATTTATAGATGCTGAAACCCCCACAATTATGACTCATGCATGTACATTATAATCATATACTATAAATAACCAGAATAATTCCTTTTAATTTAGCCACTAAAATATAATTATAGCATAAAATTAATTGTTATCAACGTATATATATCATTAATTCTTCGTGTTATTCACCTCTAGCTAATTAATCAGGCATAATTACAGTACGGACCTATATAAAAACTGGTTGTAGCATAAACAATGGCATTGACATCACTAAATTATTTACCGAAAGAGATTACCACTGATTGGGGATGTAGCTCAAATGGTAGAGCGCCCGCTTTGCATGCGGGAGGTACAGGGTTCGATCCCCTGCATCTCCACTTGGGTTTTTTCATTTTTGTAAATTTCCAACTAAATGAAGAAATATTGTGTATTTACTTGGTATAACTAACTAATTGTACCCAATCCATATATGTAAGGTAATTGTATAACTAAAGTTCCATATATGAGTTTATTATAAATGCATTTTGTCCACAGTAATTGATTATACAATAAGAGTCTTAAACATAAACTTGTCCGCTAAAAATTGACAATACATTGTAATTGTGTTTTTTGTTTGTGTGTTAAGGCGTGGGCCTTGAGTCTTTAACATGGGGAAAACTTCAATAGAGCACTTAAGCCTTACTTGGTCTCAACTTAATCCCTCTCAGGTGCAAATTCCTCTGTATTTAGTTCATCTGTCATCGTGTTGGTTCCACTTCCACTCGTGTGAGAATGTTACAGTTTATTAGTTAGGTGGTCGAACAAATCTGACTACGTGGTGTCTCGGTTTAGTATTCTCTCCAAATACTGTTGTGAAATCTTGTGATTAGTCCTTACGTCCGCAAGGGTAAATCTGCAGTTCCATAAATTCAGTAAGTTCAATCCTTTTAATCGGATACTATTGCAAATTCATTAGATGTAAGAAATTGAGAAAAATAAAACTTTCAAAAGAAATGTTACTCCCCTAGTTTCAACTTATCTTTACTTTTGGGCTTTGGAACGATACGTCTGCAGGCCCAGGCTGGCCCTGTTCTAAATTCATGACCAAAGTCGGATCAATTAAGGAGTCAATTTGGGCTCAATTATATACTAGTAGCTGGTGTTATATATATGAGGAGTTGTGCAGTAGCATCAGTATGAATTTTAGAACATCATTACTCTCGGTTTTGGACCAAATCTTCCCTTAGCTTCAGGCACTCCATATTTTTTCTTAAAGTCTCTTTTTAAGTTTTCTTAGGTCTTCCTCAGTTCCTCTACCCATTTTACCGTGAGCCACTATTTCATATTCGCATTTTTTAATCGGAGTATCTGTAGGTTTTCGTTTCACATGTTTAAACCACCTTAACCGATTTTCTCTCATCTTATCTTCAATTGCGACCACTCCTACTTTACTTCGGATATCCTCACTCTTAATCATGTTCTTTCTCATAGTCTTCAAACCGAAATTTCCTTCAAATTGTTAATTATCTAGTGGTCTTCAAACAATGTGGGGGAGGAGTCCAACAGAAAATGACCCCCAAGCCCCACATGCAAAATGTCAAAAACAAAAAGGAAGAAAAGCCCCATATCCAGTTACAACTTGTTCCGTCCAGAAATCATAACAGAAATTAAAGCCCCACTATCCCATGTCTAGTTACAATCGAGATGAACTTACATGCAACAAGAATTGTCGGTATTCCAAAACTAATTACACAATGTCATAAAGTGCAGGTGCACACGTTAAAACATATAGTAAAACTTGATGTGTTCAGAATACCATCACTTTAGCATTTGGATGTAATTTCTCTGATCTACCCCTCTTCCCTGACAATCATGCCAAAAAGGGTTCTTCACATGTCTTTGTTTTGTTCTGAATATATAAAGCATTTCATGTCTCCGGTTACAGTTGGTCCTAACACCAAATACTCACGGGCTTCATTAAACATAGAGAGCTTGAATCTCCAGCTATATAACACAGACTAGCTAGCAAATAGTCTATAAGCTTTGTTATATGCTGCTTAATTTAAATCAGTAGAAGCTTCTTCCATGGATCCCATTATTTCGTTTGTTCTTCTTCTTGCATCTCTTGCCATCCGCCCACCTGCTCTGGCTGCTCGATCCACACCACCAACCGCTCGGATCACCGTTGTGGGAGCAGTTTACTGTGATACCTGTTTAAGCAACAGTTTCTCGAGGAGCAGCTACTTTCTCCCAGGTAAATAATCTCCAAAATGCAGCATGGTTTGATTTATAATACATAAATAAGCACTTATGTTAAAAGCACAACAAAATGTTTACTAATGGTACGTTTTGGAATGCACTGCAAAATAAATTGTATGAGATTTCAAAAAATATCTTTCAAGATGTTATCAAAAGTATCGGAGAGATTTGTAGTGTTTGAGTAGTTCGATGATTACATTCTCGTATTGCATTTTTAACAATTTAGTCTAAAATTCATTGATGCTTTAAAAGTCGCTCGTTCAAGCATAACACAAAAGTTCAAGTACTTCGTAACTTCCAAGTTTTTCTGTCAAACGACATTAAAAGCTCAACTTTTAGTTTTTTGATGATTTTCTAGTCATTCTATTAGTTTTGTAAACTGATCAGGTGTGGACGTCCTCATAAAATGCAAATTCGGAGCAAAATCCCGCAAAACAGCATCACAGATGAACTTCCAGGTCAACAAAACCACAGACAAGTACGGAGTCTACAAACTGGAAATCCCCTCTGTCGATGGAGTCAACTGCATCAGTGGCTTTGCCATGAAGTCAATGTGCCAGGCAACCTTGATAGGCAGCTCCTCCTCCGCCTGCAATGTCCCCGCCTTAACAACCACCGCAGACGAAATCTCAGTCAAATCGAAACAAGACAATCTCTGCATCTACAGCATGAACGCCTTGAGTTTCCGACCACGTAAGAAAAATCTCACGCTCTGCGGAAACAGGAAGGTGGAGGGTGGATTGGCAACTTCCTTCAATTCCTCCAAGTTCTTCCTCCCTTACTTCCCACCATACGGGTTCTTCCCATGGCCTCAGCCGCCGCCATTTTCTTCCCTGCCCTTTCCTCCTCTGCCTCCATTGCCATTTTTGCCGCCATTCCCGTTCCCGTTCCGGGGCCCGCCATCTTTGCCTTTCCCATTCCCGCAGTTCCCTCCGGCACCAAATCCTTTTGCCCCAAATGCTCCGCCGGCGTTTAATTTGGGGGATCCGACGACTTGGATTCCTTATATTCCTTCAGTTTTTTCTCCTCCTCCTCCGCCGCCTGCGTTCAGCCTGGGAGATCCCAGAACTTGGATACCATACATTCCTCCTCCGTCCCCTCAGACTACCCAACAAAACCAGAATCCATAGTTTTTCAGATACCTAAAATAATTGTGTTCCATATATATGATTGTTTATCATGGTCAGAAAAGCTTATTTGTCACTGTAGGAAAAAGAGATTATGTTTATGTATGCGATGGAAAACATTTGGATATAACAATTAACACATATTCTACATCAATCCCGTCTCTGTCAGCCTGTGACTTGTGATTTGTTTAAACTTGAAAATCCATCAATACTTTACTTGAAATTCGGTACCATAAATCAATATCGTCATTTCATAAACATTCATCAAAACTTCTAACAAAAACGAAAATAATGAGCAAACTGGTAAGAGATGTGATATCCGTGCTCTTATTTTTACCTTTAGCATATATTAGTTGATTCTCCTATGAATTATCAACCTAATCGCTAAGAAAATACCTAGTGCTGGAGATGAAATGGGGAATGTAGAAATAGTTCTCCGTTGATAAAAACAATGATACTACTACCTACATAGATCAAAAGTGATTTCGAGCCCCCTAAAAAATGACGTAATTATTTTTTTTTTTTCAAATGGAAAAAGATTAAGAGAAATTAACTCTTTGGCAATAGTCACATGCAAGGCACCTACCCTCCCCCGAAGGGTTGAGGACTATTACACCAAGAAACCAAAGACTAGCTACCACCAGAAACTAAAGAATACTTCTGTGCAATTATTACTTGCAGCAAAGAAATAAACATTGGAAATTAATTAAGCTGAAAGGAAATTCTTATGAAAATGTACAATACTGATTCCCAAACCAAAAAGCCCTTCCTTCCCATCATACTTCTACCTTGCTACTTGCTCTTCCTAATCCGCAATGTCAATGCTATCAAAATTATGCAACTACCACATTGCCTTAACATTTAGCAGACAATGTGTATACAGGCTTTTCAGGTCAACTACACTCTAGCCTTCATTCTACACTACGGAATTCACTGTTTCTGAGAATATATGTACGGCAAGATACATGTAAATCAAAGCTCGGGCACTCGCGCTGTTTGTGCCTTACTCATGCTCAACTTTAGGGTTCTGTAGCTTCCTTCCTTCTAGCTCTTTCACCTTCTCAAGCAACTTGCCGATCGTGTTAGAAGCATCCTGCATCCAGTGAAAAAAGATTTCTTAGAGAATGGACAAGTGAAGATGCTAAGAGCGGTTTCTGATATATCCTAACCGTTAGGCTTTTCCTTAATCTTTCCTCTTCTTGTTCTCGCTCGGCCTTTTCTTGCACTATCATTTCTAGGAAAGCCGATTGCTCTTTCTCCAACCCTTCTATTTTTTCTTTTGCCTGCTCAAGCTGATTTAAATGAAAAATGAAAAGCATGAGCATCAAAATTTAATTGACATAATAATGTACAGTTTAAGATAACTATTTAAAGCTAGCACACTTACTTCAGTCCCAAGAGATTTGCACCTTTCACAACTGCGCTCGTTTAGCAATTTAGCCGTTGCTGGACTGACAATTTCCCTCAAACTGCAAAGAGAAAGGACAACAATGAAATGGTAAGTTTTGAATAAAAAGACTATTTGCACAAGCACACAACGTAAGCGAGTTGAATTTTGCCGAACCTTTCTGTCGCGTCATGGGATTCCTTTTTCGACTTGGTTGAACACTCAGCATTGCAATCTGTAGAAACTTGTCCCACTCTGTTTGTAGTGACCGTCTGCTAACGGGAGCAAATATAAGCAATGAGCAAACTTGTGGTAGTGGGTAGCAAAATTTAGCATACACAACAATCTATTAACTGTCTAATTCTCGACAGTTAACCATAAGGTCCACACTAATCTATTAACTCTTTTGTATTTGCTGCTACCACAATGTGCACAAGTGATCATATGATCTGAAGCAGAAATAAACACGAGTGAGAAGTAAAGGTAAAATAAAATGCCTTTGACTGTGAACGCGTAAGCATCTGAGGGACTCTTTCATCTGAAGCAGGATCATGCTGAGGTTCAATACAAGAACGTGATGCCTCATAACAGCTCCCATTTTCACTTGAAACATTTACGGCTAATGATCCTTTTTCAAGTTTGTTACTGGACTTAAGTCGTCCACTACTAGAACCATGGCAATTCTGATTTATGCGACAGGATTTCCTTCTACCAGACACTGAAGGTTCTCTTTCTGGAAAATCAGTAGTACGTCTTACTGGAGCATACCCAACAGTCTGGCAATTTACATACCTAGAAAAAATGGATCACAGTAAGTGAGATACAATCATACAAATAACCTCAAGTACTTAAGCGGCATTGGGGAAAAGAACAAACCAGTAATCCTTTTGAATTTTAACCAATTTATTCTCTAGTCTTGAAAGCACAGCTGTCCGCTCAAAGCCCTGTTTGTCGTGAGTTGGTTCAACAAAATCAGCTTCCAAAACACCTGTCACGGAGAGAGATGACAAGAGTGGGGTAACAAAATTAATCCATATCACAATTAGTCTATGCAACTCTGAGAAAAACACAATAACTAATCTGTTAGAGAAGTATTACAAAATACCTATAATGCCACGACCATGACTTCCAGCAGGATTCCACAGCCTCCAAAACGGCTGATAATGAAGTTTTTTCAGGTAAAATATGAGAAGAAAACAGAATACACTGTACAAGATTGCAAGTATTGTGCCCTATTACCAACAACAATTTAAATGAGACATTCTAATTATTCATTCAGTTAGTCCAACATAAGAATATCCTTAAGCATCTATATGATGGAATAACAAGGTATGACATCTGGAACACTTAAAAGACAAATGGCACTGACAACTAACCTTAATCAGTCGATTTTTATGATAAACGCTGAACCCTTGGACATCAATATGATATTTTGCATCCTTTACAAAACCGAGTGTCACATTTGCAGTCATCTATAAAAATAAGGGAATAATCAGTAATATTGTAAAATAAAATTATAAAAAGTAATGCTATTTCAAGATTAGTTATGGAGGTATTACATTTGCAACTTTTGGTAACATTCCTTCCGGAAGTTGCAGAGGTCTGTATGTCACCTCCTTCGTTAACATCATATCATTAACTATATTATGATGTTCAACATCTTTCCCACGAAGAATAATTCTGAACTTGTATGGAAGCCTGAGATAAAGAATTGATGCATAACTCTGGAAAAAAAGAAAGAAAGAATAAAGATGTTATGGTTACGATTGCTGATGTAAGATTGTATGTGAAACTGTCTTCTTCGAGAATTACAGTTTCTGTCACAGTGAATGTTGACATTCATTGAAGTTGAATGAGTTCTTCAAACATACCCTTAATGAATGCCGATAGGTTACGAAGTGTCTAGAGTTGGGATACCGTTTTGCCATCTGAATGTTCTTCTCATCCCTATTGACTCCTCTAATTTGAATATCCTGTCATTTCATGCACAAAAGATAAGAACCCAAATCTGAAAGTGCAGTGAAGGTACCCTACAATTTACAAGACTTAAGATAAAAAACAACGATCAATTGAAAAAGAGTCAAAATCTCACATGGGGATCAGTGTCGAAATCAAGTTCCAGTTTTCCTTCATCATCCTCCCAAAGGTTGTATATTATTATACGTGTGCCATGCTCTTTAAAGAGATTAAACTACAGTGACAAAGGACAACAAGTGCATTAGCATATGAAGGAGCTAAGTAACAATTTGTCTTGACATAATATTAAAGACAAACAATGGTGCCCTGAAACATAGCTATGGAATGTCAATGTGGTTATCAATACAACTAGTGACAATTGTGCAAAACATTTGGTGTTTCAATGGAAACTTGAAGAATGCATTACGGTATACATTCCTGCACTCATATCTAAAGAAGTCTATACTTTCCTTTCTCAAAAATAAGTATTATTTGGAGCAATTTTGAGCAAAAGAGGATGAGTCATCAACCCAAGCCTCAAAAAGATATAAATAATAGAAATTTGAGACAACAATAATGGTTACAAACCAAACCTTAAGAGTAGAATACTGTGCATTAATGAGAAGCAAAAACACACTAAGTTGGATCTCTCTCTCTCTCATAGTCAGATTATGCTACAAACTTGAAAAGGCAAAAGGGAAGTAGACCAAATGAGAAATGCCAAGTTCAAAAACAGAATTTGAAAAGAAAAATTAAGAATTACCTGCTGAAGAAGATCTTCTTCGCTTAAATAAGGAGACCACTGCACTATGGTTGCTAAGTTCCTATGCCAGTCATCTGGAGAACCCCGCATCATCTTGTTCCAACCTTGGCCTCTTTTCTCATAATCAACCTTACAGTAAAAATAAATCATACTTAATGGAATAATGGAGAGAAATTAATGCGAGACTGATCAATTAAGATCATTTCTCCAATTTTCCCAGTGATAAGCTTCTCTTACGAAATGCATCACTAATTTATTAAAAATGGTCTTTAACTAAACTTCCTGGAAAAAATAACATCACAACTTGTGGTAACAAGCACATCATTATAAAAAATTTAAAGCTACCTTTCGTCTGATTTATTTTTATTTCATCTTTTAATAAGTCTTAAAGTTTAAGACAGGCATTAGTAATAACATACTGACTTGATCAGAGCAATACGGTTCAAAAATCACAATACAAGGAAAGGATTAAGTAGCGTCTGGTGATAATTATGAAAGTTACAGTACAAAACTATAAACCCAAAAGCCTGGCTACAAAATCAGGGATGGTCAAAATGTTGTCATTATTTTACCACCAAAATAGAAAGAAAAAAAAGAAACTCTGCTTACCATGGGAACCACAATATCTTCCTTTCCAGTACCCTTCAAAAAGGTGTAGGATAGCACTCCAATGGTCTGTGTCGGTCTAAGAGAAAAGAGTATGAGTCGGTTACTTTTCAATTTGACAAAATAAAAACATGAGGCAGATGACAAAATAAAAAGTAACAAAAGACTGTGCTGTTTCTGAAAGTCCTTATACTACAATCATGTAAAACTTCAGACTTCTAAGACCAAAAGAACCAAGTTTCCAAGCTAGGGTTTAACAGAGACAGATTAAAAACAAACCTTCCCCCATCCTCCCCCTCACAACGAGAAAACACTATTACGTCTGCTCCAAGCCTCATAGTACTAGTCTTAAATCCATTGCCATCTGAAAAAGAAAATATTAAAAGAATGAGAAAATTATTAGTGAAACAATCTTCTCTGTTATAGCAGTTATTCTCTACCCATTTACACAGGAAACTCTACAGTATAATGCAAGTAATATAGAAGCTCACATTGACCAATAGTATTTGCCAATTTGCTTTTTGCAGAATACCCAAGAGACATGCATTGTCGCATTTTTTCAGGCGTCATCCCACCACCGTCATCTGTAGTAAAAACACGGTTAATAAAATGTAAAAATCAACTGTTATCATTTTACAAAGAGTTGAGATGTTTCAAGTCAAAGCAAAAAAAAAAAAAAAAAAGGGAAGGGAAAAAGCAATTGTGATCTTAAAAACTCAAGCTGAGCACATATGTCTTAGAACACAGATGGAACTGCGAACACCACAATGTGATACCTACAGCTACCCTGGTCCCTGGATACCAATATAACTAATATCGAAACAGTATACGCAAATAAAGGCCACTACTAAATCAGTCAACTACGAACCAACTAAAAATCATAAATGGTAATGCCTGCACCCTATCGATACAAATAGTTCACCATGTGCGAGAAGAAATATGACAAAACTATGGAGAAGCATACCTTCAACCATCAACATCTCATTACCATCTTTTTTGTTTCTCACCATGTCAACACAAACATGGTTGGCCCCATTGCAGACCTGGCCAACATAAATAGTCAAGACGAACAAAGACATTACGATTAAAAACGCACTTCCATATTCCTTAAATTTTTGAAAAAAAGAAAAAGAAAAAGAAAATATATGTTCAATAACCTCATCTAAAGCATTGTCTAGGAGCTCCGCAAAAGCTGCAAACAGAAGATCACAGTCAGCCAAATTCCAGTATTGCATAACCAAATTCTTTTCACTCGGGGAAACGAAAAAACAAGTAATCCATCGTTCACAACTTCAGTGACAATGCACCTCCCAGAGCCCACTTATGGCTGGTTGCATTTGAATGGAGAAACTTGGGATGAACCCTAACATGGTCCATGCCAGCTGCAAAATCCAAAAACACCGATTAGCAAATTACCATCAAACTCTCCTAAAACACTCCAACAAAGACATGCGAGCAAGCTTTCAATGAAAAAAGAATTGCAGAGCAAGAAAACAAATTGTCAAACACTTGGTAGACAAAAACAAAGAGCCATAAGCACGAACTTACCAGACGAAAACCCAGAACCGGTAATGCCTCCACTGTCACCCTCATAATCCCCTGCTTTCCAAAACTGCTTGCAGCCCCTTATAACCGGGCCCACCTGGTTATTACAACCGGACCCACTCGGCAAGCACATTGTCGAGTCGGGCAAAACCAGAGCCAGAGGCAACTCCTTCGACAATTCCAACGGCGGGAGAGGACGCAGAAACCCTACCGGCAACACGAACCCCCTTCCTCCGTCCCGTTTCGCCTTCTTCGCCGCCGGAGCATCATCCCCTCCATCCGCCAAATCGCGATCGTCGCCGTTCAACTTGCTCGTCACGGAATCGAACAAGGAATTGGTCTCAAGGTCTTCGATGTCGGAAGAATTGACGGAACTGGCGCTACTGGTACTGCTACTATCGCTGCTTAATGGGATTGGCAGAAGGTTGGGGATTTGGTAGGGTTTCTCGGAGGGTTCTTGCTTGACGTCAACGGCACTGGTGGCCATGGTTTGAAGGGCAATGCGGGAAATTTACAGCGACGGATTGTGGGTTTTTTTGGGTTAGGGTTTGTCTGGGGACTGGGAAAATGCGAGAAAATTTCAGAGGATTTTGAAATTGGAAGGAGAAATCGAAACGACAACGGAGAGGGAAGAAGAAGACGGACGGTTATGTCACTCTCGGAAGTTCGGGAACAAAAGTGGCCCGACTCTGTAACAGAAACAGAGATAAAATTTAAAGAAACGGGAAACTTCCTCGGTAAGCTTTCCAATTATATTTCTTAATTAATTGATTTGTACACTATGAAGACATATATATAGCCTTTGGCTATTTACAAAGATACTCTTAACTACCTAACCTTATAACAGTTCTAACTAATCACAAATATTAGCACAGCTAATTACATTTAGAGATAACAAACTATTTAACAGTAACTGAAATGAGTGACTTGTCATTTTCCCTAATACACCCCCTCAAGCTAGAAGGGGAATTAGAACAGATTCCAATTGGAAGCTTGAATCACAGGAACTGAAATCGACTTTTGGATAGGGACTTGGTGTGAAGATCAGCTAATTGGTCTTCACTACAAACATACTGTACTTTGAGCAGATTAGCTAGAACCAATTCCCGACTATAGTGGTAATCGATCTCAACATGCTTTGTACGAGCATGAAAGACAGGATTAGATGCTAGGGAGATGGCTGAGATGTTGTCACACCAAAGTGTAGGTAGTGCAGGGATAGGGAAGTGAAGATCTATGAGGATTTTGCAAACCCAAGTAAGTTCTGCAGCTGTATGAGCTAAGGAACGATACTCAGCTTCTGTAGATGACCATGCAACAGTACTTTGTTTCTTAGCACTCCAGCTAATGAGATTGGAGCCTAAGAACATACAATAGCCACTTGTAGATCTTCTATCAAAAGTGCAGCCAGCCCAGTCAGCATCAGAGTATGCTGAGAGATGGATTGGACCTTTTGTGAACCACAAACCGTGGGAAAGAGAACCTTTAAGAAATCGGAGAACTCTTTTAGCTGCCTGAAGATGTTGTTCCCTGGGAGCATGCATGAATTGGCAGATCTGGTTGACAGCAAAAGCAAGATCTGGTCTAGTCCAAGTTAGATATTGTAACCCTCAAACAATAGAACGATATTCAGTGGGGTTGGACAAGAGAGGCCCACTGTTATCTAATTTCTTGGAACTAAGTGGTGTGCCGCACGGTTTGGCACCCTCTACGTTTGTTTTCTTAAGAAGATCAAGTAGGTACTTGGTTTGATGAACAAAAATTCCTTGTGAGGATCTGTGTACTTCTAAGCCCAAGAAGTAGTGTAAATGACCAAGATCCTTTACTGGAAATTGAGAACTGAGTTGTGTAGTAAACTGTTGACAGAGTTGAGAGTTAGGACCGGTTACTAGAATGTCATCAACATACACAAGAACAATCACCAAATGAGGACCATTGAGAACAAACAAGGAGGCATCAGATGAAGATTGTTGGAACCCAAGAGAATGAAGGACTTGAAATAGTTTATCAAACCAAGCTCGAGGAGCTTGTTTTAGTCCATATAGGGATTTCTTCAACTTGCAAACAGAATTAGGAGAATTTGGATCAACAAACCCGAGAGGTTGTTGCATGTATACATCCTCCTTTAAGTCACCATGAAGAAAGGCATTGCTTATATCCAATTGATTGAGAAACCAATTATATTGGACATCAAGAGTGAGTAAGATCTGAATTGTAACTGGCTTGGCAACTGGACTAAAAGTCTATTGGAAGTCAATGCCTTCTTGTTGATGAAAGCCCTTTGCCACTAGACGGGCTTTATATCTGTGAATGGTGCCATCAGCCTTTTTCTTAACTCGAAACACCCATTTACATCCAACTACATTTTGGGAAGGATGAGAGGGGACAATAGACCAAGTACCAGTAGAGATCAATGCATTATACTCATCTTGCATTGCAGCTCGCCAGTGAGCATGCTTAGAAGCTTGCACGTATGTACTGGGAACATAATCAATGTCAACAGGAAGATGATGCTTAGTTGCTGCATAAGCCTGAGGTGTAGATTTATAAATGCCAGCCTTGGATCTTGTGATCATTGGATGAGAATTAATAGGAATAAGAGGATTATTTGACTGACTTAAGGGCAAGGTGGAGGATTCTAAAACAAAATCAGAACTGGAAGAAGCAGAGACTGAAATGGGTTGAGAAGAAGAAGGATTTGGAGAATCAGAGGCAGAAGCAGAAGCATTTGGAATGGATGTTGCACTGCCAGTGGAGAGATGGGGAATATATTTATCAAAATAAAGATTCATAGATGAAGAGCTGTCTTGGGATGATATATTGGGACTGAAACAGGGAGGCTGCAGTAACTAAAATGGATAAGTACTTTCATCAAAGACAACATGTCTGGAGATGTAAATTCTGTTTGTAAGTGGATCAAGACACCTATAGCCTTTGTGTTGAAGGCTATATCCGAGAAATGTGCAACTTTTGCTCTTGGCATCCAATTTGCTGTGAACATAGGGTTTGAGCCAAGGGAAGCATTGGCAACCAAACACTTTGAGTTTAGTGTAATCTGGGGGTTGCTTGAATAATAATTCCCATAGTGATGTGGAAATACCAGAGATGGGAAGCCAATTAATGAGATAGATGGCAGTGGAGAAAGCTGCAACCCAAAATATATGAGGAACATGAGAAGCAACTAGCAAGGTACGAGCTGTCTCAACAAGATGCCTGTGCTTTCTCTCAGCACAACTATTCTGTTCAGGAGTATGTGGACAGCTAAATTGGTGAAAAATGCCATGTTTACTAAGAAATGAAGCAAAAGAGGTACTGGTAAATTCACCCCCTGAATCTGAATGTAGAACTTTGATTTTATTTCCAAGTAAATTTTCTACATAAGATTTGAAGACAACAAATGTAGAAAATACATCGGACTTGGACTTCAAAGGAAAGAACCAACTATATTTGCTAAAGTCATCAACAATAAGTAAATAGTACTTGAAACCACTGTTGGAGATAACAGATGCTGGACCCCACATATCACAGTGCATAAGTTGAAGACTGTGACTTGTTGTTGAAGAAGAGACTCCAAAAGGAAGTTTATGATTCTTGGCAAGTGCACAATCTGAGCAGAAGAAATCAATAGTGGACTTGCCTTGTAATGCCAATTTATTAGTAGAAATTACCCGTCTGAAAATAGAGGAGGATGGATGACCCAAGCGTCGGTGCCAAACTTTGACAGGAGCTTTGACATTGAGCAGAGCTGAAGGAGATGAAAGTGAAGAATTGTTGGAACTTTGAAGAGGGTAGAATCCATCTCTAACGGGTCCACGCAAAAGCATCTTCCCCGAAATACAATACTTGACAGTGGATCCATAAGGGTTAAGAGTCAATGAACAATTATTATCCTTAAGAAATTGATAAGCAGACAAGAGATTATGTTTCATGTAAGGAACATGTAAAACATTTTGTAGCTTAAAAGAAGTGTGAGGAGTATGCAAGGCTGATGAACCAATATGATGAATAGAAAGACCTTTACCATCACCAATATACACTTTATCTTCACCAGTATAAGGAGTAGGAGAAGAGATGTTTGCAACATCATTAGTAATGTGAGAAGTGGCACCCGAGTCAATCAACCAAGGCTGAGATGGTTTGGCAGATTGATTGACATTCATAGTAGCTAGTTTAGCTGGAGGAATCCGACCACAGATGTCAGGATTCATGCGATCAAAATAGTCAAGAGCCTCATGACTGGTAGACCCACAAATTTGACAGGGAACTTTGAAATTGAAAGAGCCTTGAGCATGACGATGTCCTTGATAGTTACGATGTCCACGAATGTTGGAGTAATTACCACGGTTGGTTTGGAAACTTCGATTGCCTCTGTGAGAGAAGGAATGGCCTCTGTTATTCTTCCCACGATTGGCAGATTTTGGTTGGTGCCAAGATTGAAGTTGGTGCTGAGCAGCAAAGATAGAAGGAGTGGGTAGTAGAGGAGGCTGAGAGTGCACCGAGAAGGCTTGAAAAGGTTCAGCTGCAGAGGAGGAACTAATAGTTTTGCGTCGAGCCATGGACAATTCTTTAGTGAGAAGAAGACCATGGAGTTCATCAAGAGATGTAGAGGACAATCGAAGCATGATCGAGTCAATGAAGGACTCAAAATCATCAGGCAAGCCATGAAGTGTGGCTGCAATTAAGTCGCGATCAGAGATGGAGGCACCAGCAGCTTGCAAGGAGTCTGAGATTTCCTTAATTTCTTGAAGATACTCAGAGATGGAACGAGATCCTTTCTGAATAGATTGGAGACGCGACCTCAATTGATGAATTCCCCTCTGAAATTCCACCAAACCTCTGTTCAAGCTTCAACCAGAGTTCGCGAGATGAAGAAACCCCAACCGTGAAAGGGATGATTTCCTCAAAAAGTGTGGAATTGAACCAGATCAAAAGATTTTGATCTTTTTCGTACCATTCCTCAAAGGAAGGATTAATGCTGCGATTAGGTAGGAATGACGATGGACATGCTTTAGTACCATTAACAAGTCCAAGCAGCTTGTAGCGCCAAAGGATTGGGCCAAACAGCGCACGCTATGGCAGATAGTTCGATCTTTTCAGCTTGATCGGTACCATGCTGTCGATGTTGTGGATTGTGAGAGAGGTGTAGGAACTCAAAGGACTTGGATTTACAGAGGAATTAGGGTTTTGAATCGACGGAGAAGACGATTCAGGCGGTGGTGAAGATGATTGCGCAGTCATATCTTGCAGAGATGATGATGCAAGAAAGATCGGAGAAGAGAAACTGAAGAATCAAAGGAGAAGAACAGAAAAATCGATCAAGAATCGATCGATCGATCATGTCGGGTGAGCGGAAGGATCGATGCTGTGAAGCAGAAATGGCGTGATACCATAAAGAAACTGGAAACTTCCTCTGTAAGCTTTCCAATTATATTTCTTAATTAATTGATTTGTACACTGTGAAGACATATATATAGCCTTTGGCTATTTACAAAGATACCCTTAACTACCTAACCTTATAATAGTTCTAACTAATCACAAATATTAGCACAACTAATTACATTTAGAGATAACAAACTATTTAACAGTAACTGAAATGGGTGACTTGTCATTTTCCCTAATAAAATTAGGATGAAGTTTTGCACGTGAAAGGCATGTGGATAATAATGGGCGTTCAAACGGCGTGTTGGACCGTTGGTGGTGCATGGCCATGCCGGTTGCTTACTCAACTGGCGCTACAGTTCCTTTTTTTTTTTTTTTTTTGGGTGTTTGCTATCCAAATTAAAACGTTGAAACCACTTCACACATGACACATGAAACTATTGACTTTGGAGGTAGAGCTAATTCCAGAGTGGCTAAAAAAAGCAAAGCAGAAAAGCACTAGGAAAGCATGCTCGGAGTTGCTTTTGGAATGACTAAAAGTCTAAAACAATTGTTGGTAGTTTGAGTGAGTTGACTCCATACAAGCCAAGAAGAATGTGAAGAGTAGTTTCACATCAGAGAAGTATACAATTATCTATTAAATCTACTCTTAATTGCGCCGATATCTGTTTTGATAATATACCCATGTTTGATAAAAAAAGATTATATACCCATGAATTATCAGCTTCGATATCTACATTCAGTACAAATTTCATGCGCTTTAATGCATTGATAAATAAGTAGGCATTTTCTGAAAATTAGTGCTCATTAGTCTTGTTAAGGATAATGCTAGAGAGACTAAATTTATAGACAAAATTTACAGATTAAATAATGTGTTACTAATAAGAAATGAGCACATTTATTAACGCTTAAGCAATAACTCAATTGTTAACTTTCATGTCATTTAATTTACAAATTTTATCTACAATTTTAGTCTCTCTAACATTATCTGTCTTGTTAATACTAGTCGGGGCAATTTTGAGATTATAATGAAAATTTAACCAAATACATATACTAAAGAGTGCTACTAGACCCACCCCATTGTCTTATTTCTCCACCCCATTATAATCTCACCCAATATAAAAATTAAAAAAAAAAAAAATCTTATTTTCCTACCCTCTATTGTTCCAAAAATAACCTTTATCACAACATCAGCGCCACACCATCGTTATTTTGTTTCCACCTCCAGTCTCCCATGGAACCTCCTTTAGCAGCAAAACGTGTCAATTAGCCAACCCAAAATCCCAGAATCCAATACCATTTTCTCAATCTTGTCCACAAGCTATGTATCTCTAGATTTTGTACCACTGCAACAAGTCACTTGCACTTGTAGCAACTATCAAACAAGGAAGTTCGGGGTAATAAAAAAAACAAATGAAAAAGTTAATTACCGCTGTGATGACGCTTTCAATCTCCACAACCATTCAAATTCAATGGAAATTGAAATTTAAGCCCTAAACGAGAAGTGACTTGCCCCAGAGGAGAGGAGCACTTCTCTTGCCCTTCCTCCACCACCACAACTTTGCCGTGCTCCTCCTGATCCTTCGTGCTTCCGGCCGTGGTGGTCGGTGCAGAAGCTGAGAGAGAGAGATGAAACGGAATAGCGAAATGGGGACAGAGAGAGACGATGGGGAAGAAATGGGGTAGGGGGTTTAAAAGCCTTTTTATAAAATTATAAACATGTTATTAATACTTTTGAGATTTTTATTAAAATATGGGTGGGAAAATAGGACAATTGGGTGGGATTATCAGCACTCTATACTAAATTGTCGTTTTGATTTTGGTTTGTACTTTTATTGATATTGATAAAAAAGAAATGAAAAACTACCTTTTATTGTTTTCAAAATTTGATTTTTAGTTTTTTTAGATTTCATTTTTTTAATTGAATTTGCCAAACTAGTTTTTTCATTTAAAAAAATAATTAAAGACTAAAAATTAAAAATAAAATATTCATCAAACAGCCCCTAAATAAATCGGCCAAACCTTGCTTTGCTAGATCTACCATAGTTTGTCTCTATCTGGAGCTCAATGTGAGTCTCTTCTTTGTGCCAGACCTACATACCCTGCTCAGGAACATTTGAGTTCTACCTTAGGACCCCCAATTGTGATTTTTCTTGGCAAGAATTTTGCAATAAGATATATTTTAATTGGGCATAAGTATCTAAACTACCTATTAATAGAATCCTCTTTATCACTCAAAAAGGGTAAAAAGACTATTTAGTCATCTATCACAAAAAAATTGAAGGGCAATAAGTTCACAGATCTAAATTTTATGTTTTTTTTTTATTGAAGGCTCACCTACATGTGATATTAAGTTATAGTCTAAGCAGGTAGGGTTCGCTGGAGTTCTAACCCACTTTTATAATTTCTGTTTCTAGTCATCTAAAACAGTGAGATCGGTGCCATTCAAAGATACTCCTCGAGCCCAATCAAATCCCCATGTTAATTTCACCATTTGTATTCTTGTAAATAGTGAATCGAGGCTGAAAAAATTGTAAAACTAGGCATCGACCTTATACCGCCCAGGCTGGCTGGACTAAGGTGTTTTTGCCACCGCTCCGCCCAAAAAAATGCCAAGGCTTATCTTAAAACTAGTTTTTTAAAACATTGATAATGGCAAAGCCAAGATTTCATCACAATAAAAGAAAAATAAAAAAATTCTCAAATTTGTATAAATACTATGATTCACAAAGTTTTGCCAATTATAGCACTTGTAGATATATGTTTTATATCAAAATTAGTCTTCCATTTATAAATGCAAGGCAAATGTATTCCTAAGCATGTGTAAATCTCAGTAAATATGATCTATAAACAGCACAAGATACGAACCTGTAAATCTGTAATGATCAATACGCAGTAATCAAGCTCTTCCCCACTATTCAGTATTTGCACGGCTACAATGGTGACTGCATAATCGTGGTGCGGCTGCTGATGAGAGGACCTTCGTTACATTAGGCTTCCAACCAATTATGGAAAAAAAAAAAAAATCTAATTCAGCCCAAGCCCAAATTGTTCGGTTGTCGGGCATGTTATTGAGATTAATTTCATTCGAATAATTAAATACATTACAAAAAATAATAAATAAATATATAACTGTTGCAGTCCTATTAGATTTAAAAATGTGATTGTGTAAATTATAACATATTTAAGATATCCTTATGAGATTCTACCATATCTCTTATACTAGATAGTATCATTTAGAGTTGTAATCCTATTGGGATAAGAAATTTACCTTCCCTACTACTATAAATAAAGCACAATGGTGTAAGATAACACACACCTCACAATCACACATCTATCTCTTTCTCTTTATTGTGCCACACCCTCTCTCTCTCTATGGCCTCTATAATTGTTCAGTAAAGTATGCATACAACACGTTATCAGCATGCTCTTGACGCTGCGCTAAAGAAAGTTTGATCTTCAATCAGAGGAGTATTACGTTTTGATCAATCTTTTTATGATTAATTTATTATTTTATTGAATTAATATACGTGCTATTGATTCAATTTAATTTTTCTTTGTTGAACGTGATACAACGCATTGGAGATGCAATTCCAGCTATCCGAGAATGATCTTCTAAAATTCAAAGACTCAATTGTTTTTTGCCAATCAAGTTCTTTTAAAATAAATGAAGATATTTGAAACGACTATGAAGCATGAAAACATTCCCCATGATGCATAAACCCCCTATATTTATATTTTCCTTCCGATATATATATATATATATATATATATATATATATTGTATATGTTTCATATATTTATCAATATATATATATATATATATATATATATATGTTTCATGCATTACCCAATTTTTGCTATGTGGAATTTGTGAGTCAAAGAATCGAAAGAAATTAGAAGCAATTAGGGTTTTTCAAACCCTAAGAATTTCACACAAAAAAAAAAAAAATTAATTTTTTGGGAAAAATTTGCGGTTGAGCCGTGCGCCGCTCTCACCCCAAGCTAAGCCTGTAGCTCGAGGCTTGGGCGCTGGAACCGTAAGGCAACAACTCTTTGGGCTTTGTTGCATACGTGGACCAGGCCCCTGGCCTGGGTTTGAACCTGCTAGGCTTGCAGCACTTCTAGGTCATATAACAGCCTTGTTGGCCCCCCGTTCTTACGATCCAGCCCACCCTTGACCGAGTCAACGCTGCTGGGCTTGTCACGCACACTCGGCCCAGCAAGCCAACATTACTGATCTTGTCCTGCGCCAATCTGAAGCCAACGAAGCTGGGCTTCTCGTGTAACCAGCCCAAAGCCAGCAAATGTTGGGCTTTTGCTCCCTCCGCGTTATTGGCCCGCCTTCAACAACCTATGCGCTGCTGGGCTCTTCCCATCTCCCAAAGCTGCAGCTTGCCTTGCAGTGGACTGGGCTGCCTTGCAGCCGTGTCCCCAAGCCCAAAGGCCTGCAACTTTTTTTTTTTTTGTGGGGCTGTGTAATGCAACTAGCCCACATGTGCTAGGCTGCATTCATTTTTTCGACCCAATGCCATATTTTGGCATCTCGTGCTTCTTAACCATACCCAAATATTTTTTTGGGACATTTTTTGGTTAATGCTAATTAAGCTATAATTTACTTGTCACTTGGCCCGCCGCCGATTGAAGCTAATAAGACCCGCATGTCATTATTTTGCTTCCACGATCGACCCCGTATGGTCCCATCTATTGAATTAATTAAAAGTGACCAGCAGTCCATTAATCTGACAAGACATTCAAAATTATTGGCCCGAATATCAAGACATCCAAAATTATTGGCCCGAATATCACTTTTGGACATTAACAATTCAATAATTTATTTTTCTTCTCTAAACCGTTGACATCCTTTCGTAGTTCCGAAGCGCTCACACTTGAGTTCCCGAAACAACTCAAATCCACTACATTTAAATCAGTATATTGTATTTAGTGTTCTTGCAAGAACCTCTCTTTTATGAGCTAAATGTTCATAAACTAAATTGAACCCATAGTTTCAAATTTAGTGCCTTTGAAACCCGAAATTTTCTTAAAACAATACACCTATGAAAACCCGATGTTTTTCACGAAAACCATGTCTTAGAACTCGAATGTTCTAACTTTGATGCTTATGGATGATTATTCCCATAGCACTAATCACAATCTTGTTCCCTCTAATTCAGTGGATTATCGAACCATAACAAGTTCGATTTTCCTGATTTGGAAGTTTCTAATAGAAACCAATTTATGTGGGGTACAAGACGTGAATCTCCACTTAACTATAAAGAAGCTGAGAAACCATTGAAGCCAACAATGGCATGGAAGAGCTGAATAAGCCTCTGCCATGATCTTCACTCGAAGACCTATGCCTAAAGTACTACAAACGGAAGTATCTCTCGAACGAGGATTCCATGGCTCTTTGGCTCGCTCCTACAGACCGTCTAATCATGAAAAATATTGCCTGAAGCACACCATGATTACGTCCATAAATGAGTACGATTCTGAAGTTTATAAATCTGATAGAATTTTGATTAGATAATGTTTTTCTCGTCCTTCCAAATTTCTAACTCGCTCCTGAAGCAGCAGTGTAGAGAATTGAAGTTTACCAAATTTTTGGATCTGATTACTACCACAAATATAAAAGAACGGTATAGATTCAGCTAGAGTCTATCGAATGGTGGTGCCCTGCTTCGGCATGGATGCACCGAAGGGTATGCTCTGCTTCGGTAGAGATGCACCGAAGGGTATTACTATGCTTCGGCAGAGGCCTACCGAACAGAGCCCTCCAGCTTCGGCTGAAGCCTACTGAACCCAAGTTTGGGTTTGTCTATCTCACAATCTAATTTCGAGTTTGTTTTTACAACATATGGTATAATCAGGGCCTGCCAAGGTGTGGCATCATGCCCAAAACGTGATCCTTGGCACCTAAGACCTAAAACTTCAAGCATAAGGGATAATATTTCTAAACCTTAACCTTGCAAAATCTACTTCCATCTTGATGGAATAGATAATTGGTTATGCACCTGTTCGTGCCCCTACCAATGTCGTTGAGGAGTACCATTCTCATAGTCAATATGTGTGACTAATTTTGCTCCACAAAACATTGTTGGAAGAGTAGAATTTTGACATAGATGGCCTTGTTGGCCGAATCCCCTTAGTAAACCATTTACTTTGTGAACATTTTCTTATATTCTTGGATTCACATTTAGTGTTTGTTTTAGTTATGGATAATCTTGTTGATATTGTCCTCGAATACGAGTTAATTGAATCATGTTTCTTGTATACATGTGACCGAATTCAATTAAACACGTGATTAGGCACAAATGTGGGAAAGTTAGTTATCTGGATGAATGTGATACTACGGATACTAACTTTACACCTAAATCACATCTCTAGCAACGACTTCAGGTCTGTCCAACCTGATTAAGAGCATTGGCATGCTCTTCGTTGTATGAAAGGTACTAAATTACCACTGAAGAAAATAGAGTGGAGTATCTTTGCACCACCTCAAAAAATGAGCTAGAAGCTTTGCTTTGGGGCCAATGGGCTGTTTCTCAACTGGAACACACGCTACATGTGGCCGACCTAGAGCCTGGTGATTCGAGCAGTTTACTTGCCTTGGCACGACCATTTGGGACACTTAGGTCGAACAATGATGCTACGATGCACATTCTTACTCGAAGTAAGGATCTTGTGCCGACAAGCACACTTGGCCAAGCCTGCTCGTTGGGGAAATTGATTATCAAATCATCCCTCTCAAAGACATGAAATCACCCTTTTTCATAGTGGATTCAAGGGAATATATGTGGACCAATCCAACCAAAATGTGGACCATATAAATACATATGGTTTTGGTTGATGAATTGACAAACTGGTCACATGTTTGTCCACACACATTGCTGCTAAACCTTATGGGCGATTTTAAGGGTTTACCACCCTATTTATCCCATAAAGTCTAGAAGACTGGATAATGCCGAAGAGTTTATATCGAAGGTTTTCGATAAATATTGCATATTTTTTGGGTTTATAATTGGACATCGAATTCCCATGTTGACCCCAAAACAACTCGTATAGTGATCATAAAGCACAATTTAAAAGATCACCCAGACTTTGGTGAATGCACCAAGCTTTTAGTTTCTGCCTATGGCTATGCAATCTTGTATGCAGCTATATTGGTCCGCCTTGAGGCCCATTGCCACCCAACCTATTTGACGTTACAGTTGGTTATCGGGTACGAACCTGACGTTTTGTACTTATGCATTTGGTTATGCATTCCATGTGCCAAGTTGCGCCGCCGCAACATACCAATATAGGTCATCAAAGAAGGATGTGAATCTTTGTCGATCATGATTCTCCTTCACACTAGCTCTCTTAGAGCCCCTTGTAATCGATCTATTTACCGCCCATTTGCGGATTGTCATTTTAATGAGACAGTCTTTTAACCGTTAGGGGGAGATAAGAACGTCAACGTTCTTGTAGAACGATGCGAATTTGAGTGGACATTGCCCACTATGTCTCATCTCGATTCTTGTACCGCACAAGTGTGATAAGCAAATGCGATGAATTTTACCTTTCAGAATGTTGCTCCAGATGTATTCCTCTGATCTAGCTAAAGTGAAGATATCATATATCAGCTGCAAACATGCCTGCAAAGATAGACATACTTAATGAACGTCGAGTCAACATCCCTAAAGGGTGTGCCGCCCCTAAAGGACAGTTTGGCCGCCCTTGTTGGACGATCCGGTACATCGGCAGATAGCCAATCAATCTGTCTCATCCTGAAACATGACAGATCACTCGGTTTATAGGATTCATTTCCCTAGAAGAGGAAGATCACGGCACAACAATGAATCCATATTTGATCGCTGTCTCAAATCATTTCCATTTCATGAGATTAATCCAGATTACTCCCGAGACTTGAAGTTCTTGGTCCATTATACTATGGATGCAAATTTCTTCTTTCTTGTTCTTGGACAAAAATGCACCTACAAAAACAATTAACACCTTAGGTCAAGGCCAAGAGCCTTACGCGCCCACGATGAATAGGGGACTTTGGCCGAAGAACCTTCGATGCCAAAGTTAGAATTTTGAGGGAAAAGTGTTTGGAGAATTTAGAGAATTTTGCAAGAGGATTCAAATTAGGTTTTTGGAGAAATGAAGTGATATTTATAGGGGTGTGGCCGGTCCCGTTTAGGTAGGTGGGAACCGGCCACATTTGATGGTTTTTGGGTGTAATTGCAAGATATTATGTCACCATAATATTAGGAAATTGATTAGAAAATTAATTAATTAATTAGAAAATCAATTAATTAATTTAGGTAATTAATCCTATTTTGAATGAATATTTGGAGGTTACCTTGTGGGGAGGATTTGATGAGGATGGATGAAATAGGTTTTGAATAAATACCTATTTTGATCACTTTTGACCTTGAATGAGTGGTGATTGTCCGTTGCTCGCGCGTAGGAGTTTCGATGTGCCTCGAGGGTAATCTTGTCTTTTTACCCAAAAATTCACGTGTTGCCTCCATATTTTTCTTGATTATTTTTTGCTCCATGAATGCCCCCACACCTGTTGGGTTGCTTGCAGGAAAGGGCAGCAGGTGTAGAGATCTTCTTGCTTTGGCAAACATAGGATTGTTTCCTGTTTTGATGTAGATTCCCTATTTAATTGAAAATTAGATCCTTCTAGGAAAAGAAAATAAATTTCTCCCAAAGTCTATTTAAGTCCACCTTAAGTGGATTATTAAATCAACTTTGGAGAGCAATTTATTCTACCTCACAAGGGAGAGAGAGCTTAGAGGATATTTGTTCCCCCTCCCATAGCAATCTTCTACTATTGCCCGTGCAAAAGATCATCTTTCGTTGCTTGCTTCATCTTCTCGCCGCTTCAAGGTAAGAAAAAATTAGTTTTTCTTGTCTTCTTGATTTTTGGGAGCCTCGGGGTTTGAAATTTGGCTTGACGGGGGTCAAGGATGTGCAAAAGGTGGCTAGGAAGCCATGGCTGGGTCTAGGTGCTGTAGCATCGTGATGGTGTGCTTGGGCTAGTGCTCGGGCCGCTGGAAATGGGCCAAGGGACGAGGTGTTTTTTTTTTTTTAGCTGGGCTCGGTCGGTCATGTGCTTGGGGAAGAAGAAAAGGAAGACCGAGAGGGCTTTTGGGCTACGAAGGAGTTGGACTAGGCCGTGGGGCCTAGCATGATTGCTGGGTTCCTGCGGTTTGGGCCGCGACTTTGGGTCATGGAGGACTGGTGCGCCAGCTACTGTCTTTTTTTTTTTGACTGGGCTCGGGCCCGTGCCTGAGAGAGAAGAGAGAAAGGTCGAGTGCCCTATTGGGCCGTAGGGCCTGTCGTGCAGTGTCCTTTTTTTTTTCTTTTGCAAGCAGCCGTCTAACGAATTTTCTTCACGTCTTCGTAGAATTTTTTCAAGCATGTCTTCCTCAAGCCATAAGAATGATGATAGGGTGCAGCCATTGTATCGTCAAAGTGGGTCTTTGATCAAGGTTGGCTACTTCAAGGCTGCTCACTTCAAAATTAGCTCCGATGACTTGTTTAGAGACTTCCTTGAGGCATATAGGCATACTAGTCCATCAGGAGTGTGTGTGAAGTGTGTCAAGGATGGTAACAGCCGTGAGCCATGTGGTAGGGCTAGGAGAACCATCAAGTTCCACCCCTACTATTTTATGTTGGGGTTTACTTTTCCCATACCTCGTTTCTTTCAAGAAGTAATTTGCTCTATAAAGTGTGCCCCTGCTTAATGCTTTTCGAACACAATCTGTGTGATGGTGTGATTCCTCAATCTAAGCCAATTATTTGACTTGGATCTAATTGTCAATGAATTCTGGTACTTCTTTGACATAGGCCACATCGAGGGAGTTGGGCAGCTACGATCCCGCCATAAGCTATTCGATCATTCGAACAAGGGAGATCATGATTGGGCCAAGAAGACTTTAGAGATAAGTGAAGAATGGGAGCCTAATTCTTCCCCCAAGCTGAGTGTTCCAACGGTCTTCATATCTGGTAGGTAAACTACTTAATCTCTCAGTTGTTTTGTATTTGTGTTAAGCTGCTCTCTAATTTTCTGATTGTCTCTCACTGCTTTTGTAGATTCAAAATTCGGCTTAACTCCTAAGACTTCTCCGCACATGAAGAAAGTGCATGTTGCACTGGGTATCCCTTCCAAGTACCGTGAGTGACGTTGGCTACTTAGTCATCTTCATCGGGAGAAAGGTGGGCTGCCTCCAAGAGATGAGATAAATCGAATCAAGGCGGAGGCATTAGCTAGTGCAATCATCGTTGTGGAGCCCGCTGTAAGTGAAGGTCGAAAAAAGAGACCTTCCCCACCTGCTCAAGAGACGCCGACTGAGAAAAAGCCAAAGACTTCTTTTGCTACTCGTGAGGGTTCGCCGGCTGCTCCTAAGCTTGTGATTGACTTAACTTCTCTCAAGGGTGAGAAAGATGAGGCTGCTAGATCCGTGCCGGTGACGTATGCGGTTCCAAAGGTGGCTAGTTCAATTGCTGATAGGATTGCTCAGTGTAGAAGTTCTTATGTGCCTCTAATGCCGAAATTTATGCCAAAACGTTCATTTGGGGCTAAGTCTTGCTCACCTTTGGAGATGATTGCTACTATGAAGAGTGACAAGGTGCCTTTGCCTGCTAAAATGACGCCAAAACCCGTTCCCTCTGCTGTTCAGACTGATTCGTCTGCTGAGAAGAATGAGACTGCTCGTGTGAGCAGTTGTGAGAAATCCACTATCTATTTTTAGGGAAGATGTTGAGATTTGTGCGCTCTTGAGACCATATATTCTCAAGCACATGAATGTATGTGCCAAGTTTGTTGATGGCGTCAATGAGGTTGTTGGCCCAAGTTTCTTTACGAAGCATACGACCATGTATAGGATGACTGATTTGCTGGCTATGATGCAGAAAACGACGATTCTAGTAGCCAAGTCTATGTTCCTTGATCAAAAGGATACCAAGGCTGCTAAGGAAGTGGCAAGAATTATGGCAGTCGAAGCTTACTCCTCAGTCGAAAAAGTTAAGAAGTTGGAATTTGAGCTTGCTGCTTTGAAGTGGTCTAATATTTCTACCCCACTTCTCTGCAACTTGAGACCACTCGCCAAAAGATTGTGGATTTGCAGACTAGGCTTGACGCAATCCAAGTAAAGTATGAAAGTGCAAAGAAGGAGATCAGGTGTTACATACCTCAGATTCAAGATCTTGAGCGTGCCATCTCTGAATTTCTCTCCACTGCTTATGCAAAAGATGAAAAACTGATCGCTGCTTACAACCAAGTGATCCACTTCAAGAAGGTCATTGATAGGCTTGAGCCTCAAGTGTTGGACCTCCAAGGTGCTTTGAAGATCCAGGACAGTCTAAAGAAAGAAGTGGATGAGCTGTAACAGGTTCATGCTCGTTTGCTCGAGGAGAATGAGTAGTTAAAGGGTGAGAAAGCTGGGTTTGATGCTTCACTTACTCAGAGTTAAGCTGATTTCCACAAGTTGGGTTATGTAGATCATCTCTTTGGGCGGCCGTCTGACTTTGAGTTTTCTGGTAAATACTTCGAGACCTTATCTATTTCTCCGGAAGACTTGCTTGCCTTTACTTTTGAGGCTTCTATTGGTGAAGTAGTCAGAGAAGCTAATGCCTAGGCTGAGGTAGCTGGGGGTGAAGCGTCGGAAGGTGCCGCTGCCTAGAGCGTTGCGGCTGCTGAATGCGTGGTGACCTAGTAGTCGTGGGATGTCCAAGCTGCTAAAGAGTAATCTTCTAAGTAGCCTTTAGGATTTTCTTTGTTTTCCTTGTTGCTTTTGCTTTTCTTGAACTCATTTGGTCTTTACTAGTTGTTTATCAATTTTGCTAGAAAATTTAATAAACTTGTTTCCTTCGCTTTTCTCCATCTTCGCTTCTTTTGTTCATGCCCTAACCTTTAGACTTTATAGACCAGTGGTAGGCGTGCTACTTTTCAATAAGCAGACAAGTCTGCGTAGCCTATGCAGCTATAGGTGTTGGTGTAGAACTTTGCAAAGTTGTTAGCCATAGGGTTGGCAGCCAGACGCCTTACTTACAGAAGCAGAGAAGTCCTCGTAACCACTAGGCTATTAACCTTGGCTTTCTTCAATTTCGTAGGTTGCGTAGCAAGTATCACAACACTTTAGAACTTGGTGTAGATCGTTCCGCGCTTTGACAGAAATGAAGCCCATCGACTGCGTATCATGTCGGCAATGGATGAAGCTTCGTATACACCCGCTAACTTGTTTAACCTCTCACAGAAACGTGCAGTTGTATAAGTTTTGCACGACTTACTACTCGAAGGGCAAGTCGTAGGCAGTCTTCTGGAAACCGTCCATAGCATCTGTAGGGTTCCAGGGCAACCGTCCATAGGCCAAGAAACCCAAAATCCTTCAGTTAGCTAAGTCTTTAAAAAGACCATTATGGCTACTTCTAAGAATCTAGGCTCAAGTCATCGTGCATGTAGTTATACTAGGGCAGCCCAGCTTATCCACGTCTGGATATTCAGAGTGTAGAGTTCATCCTCCCGCTTTGGAGAGCAGACCCATGTAGGTGTTGGGGAATTGGTTTACCTTCTCGCACTAGAGAACATGGTTGGTCCCTCGAGAGGTGCGATTCCTGCGATGAGTCCCTAAGAAAGGCGCATGCTTCTTTTGAAGTGCATGAGTGATCAGTTGTTGTAGACATGTAGTCGAGCCAAGTCGTAAATTACTTCTGAATTCCTCATTGAAAAACGAATGAAACGAACGAAAACTTAGCTGTAAAGTAGAGATTGCATAACAACTAGATAATCCTCGGCTCGCGAGGTGGTGCCCGTTGAGCTGCTCAAGTTCTTCGGGCTTTGATGTAGTGGAAGGTCACACATGGTACTTCATAGATTGTAGGTGTTCCACTGCTTTTCGATCTCTTTGTCGTTCATGATGTCGATGATGTAATTACCCTTGCCGCCTACTCTGCTGATCTTGTACGGACTTTCCCAGATAGGATCCATCTTTTTGGAGCCTTCTCTGCGGGCAATGATGAAGGCTTGTCTAAGTATCTGTCGACCTTGCCTTCTTTCACGAGCTTTTCTAGGTAGTTCTTCCAAGTGTAGCAATCGTCGGTTGTGTGACTATGACCTTGGTGGAATGCGCAGTATTTGGTGTGATCCAACTTGGAAGTATCTCCCTTTGTTTATTTCGGCAGCTTAAACCATAGCTCGTTTTTGATCTCGCGAAAGATTTGGTGGATCAAGATTGAGAACTTAAAGTAGTTCTTGGTCGTCGGGCCTTCATTGGTCGTGGGTCGATCCATACTCTTGGCCTTTTGCCTTCTTTTGTCGGACTGCTTCCCATCCTCCTTCTTTTGAGCCACTGTTGACTCTTTTCGAGGCTACTCGGTCGCCTTGTCTGCTCATCGAGCCTCATCCCAAAGTGCATGCTTATCTGCCAGAGCGAAAAAGTCTGCCAGAGTTAAATCTTCTTTCATGATCAATTCTCCAAATAGTGGGTGGTCTGCTGGGAGTTCTTTTTGGAAGGCTGCAATTGCTATCGAGTCGTCGCATCCGACTATCTTTGTTCTGATAAGGGCATCGTTGTTCTGATAAAGGACCATCGTGCTTCGGTAGTGCTTCAAGTGCTTCTCCAGATCTCAATCTCCTTTGAAAGATATGAAATGTGGCATGCTAAATTTACGTGGAGGGTCTACCTGCTCGATCTCATCCGTGAATGGTGACATACTCATGTTGGTCATGTCCCGTCGTAGTGCTTCATCGATGACTTTGTTGCGTTGGAAATCACGTAATTGCTCTTTTAAGAGCCTCTTTGCCTCTTCCTGAATCTGCCTTTGTTGGGGTAGTGGAGCTCTCGGCTGCTCCCGATCTTGACCAGCTGGTCTAGGCTGCTTTTTTACTTGCTCAGCTCGTCTATACCGCAACTCCGGTGTATGTGGTTTGTTCCTAACAGGCGAGGGAATTATTCGCAAGCTGCTGGTTGAGCTTGAGCTGGACTGAGTGACTGCTTCTCTCCGTCCTTCGTGTTGCCTACTCTGATGTGAGGTAAATGATGCTTCTTGTGGGCCTAATCGTGAATGAACACTTCGCCTGGAAGGTTGCTCATGTTGACTATCGGAGTGTGGCCCTAACTGTGAATGTATGCTCTTCCATGGGCCTAGTGGAGAGTGCACGCTCATCCGCGCGTTAAGACCAGAGTATACGCTATCTAATGGGGCCAATCGTGAGTGTACACTGCCTGAACGCTCAGTTCATGGTTGGTCGAATGGCTGCTTGCCGGGACGCTGCTGGAAAGGTTATTCGTTTGCCCTTGTGCTATTTCGAGGCACCATATCTGGGGCACATTGCATCTCGGTGCGTTGTAAGAGCTGATTCACCAAGGTCGTCTGATGTGCAAGGGTGCTTGTTAACTCTATGACTTGCCCAGACAAGTGTTGTTCGTCATTCGGATTGGAAGAGCTTGGAAAAAATGCATCTCCTTGAGTAGTGGAAGTATGGTTGACTCTGAGCGCAAGATTCAAATTGGGGAATGTCAAATCTGTGGAGAAATGTGGTGAAAATGCTCATGGTTCAATTGTAGGCCCATAAATTTGAAGCCAAGACGGTTGAACTAATCTTAGACTGATTTGGGCTGCTTGGAAGGCCACGAGAGCGGGCTGGGCTACGGGAGTGGGCTGCTTAGCGTGCACGTGGGTACGAGGCTAGGGCTCGGCTCAGCAACGCGTTGGGTTTAAACGACGAGGGACGGCTTAGCTAAGGCTTGGGTCTTTGAAGGTTGAAGTGGCAAAGCTTGGGTCGTGGCCTTGGCGCCTTAGGTTTTGCCGAGGGTGGCCACCATGGTGGTTGCCACGGTGGTGCCCCGTAGGGGTTCTGCCGCTCCACTCATCGTCATGTTGAGCCTTGTTGATCGTCGCGGTCCTAATTCTTGAACGTTGGAATTTTTGTTCGTCACGGTTTCTGAATCTCTTGCCATTGTACTTTTCTTTTACGTTTTATCAAAGAATTTTTAGAAATAAAATTCCAAGAATAAGAACACACGAAAAATCTACAAATGAACAAGAAAACGAAAAACCTTGGATGTGAGAGTCTTCTTCGAGTGTGTGACTCTCAATGAAAGCACCAATTTGTGGATGCAAATTTCTTCCTTCTTGTTTTTGGACGACAATGCACCTGCAAAAACAATTAACACCTTAGGTCAAGGCCAAGAGCCTCACGCGCCCATAATGAATGTGGAGCTTTGGCTGAAGAACCTCTGATGCCAAAGTTAGAATTTTGAGAGAAAACTGTTTGGAGAATTTAGAGAATTTTGCAAGAGGATTCAACTTAGGTTTTTGGAGAAATGAAGTGATATTTATAAGGGTGTGGCCGGCCCCCTTTGGAAATGTGGGAACCAGCCACATTTGATGGTTTCTAGGTGTAATTGCAAGATATTATGTCACCATAATATCTTGCAATCAATTAGGAAATTAATTAGATAATTAATTAATTAATTAGAAAATCAATTAATTAATTTAGGTAATTAATCCTATTTTGAATGAATATTTGGAGGTTACATTGTAGGGAGAATTTGATAAGGATGGATGAAATAGGTTTTGAATAAATACCTATTTTGATCACTTTTGACCTTGATTGAGTGGTGATTGTTCACTGCTCGAGCGTAGGAGTTCAAATGTGCCTCGATGGTAATCCTGTCTTTTTTACCCAAAAATCCACGTGTCGCCTCCATATTTTTCTTGATTATTTTTTGCTCCACATATACTAGTTTGGATGAGATAATGTAATTGGAATGAGATTATGAGATTATCATTGATGATGTTTTCACGTATATGGTAGCTACCGACATAAATGAAAAGCGACAATATCGAACCGTGTTCGATTGATAGTGACAACGTAGAACTGATTGGACAACCGAAATTACAATCCAAGTTAAACTCCTTACCAAAGTGTGTTTTGGACCCGTAGTTCCTACACTGCTCAAGGTAACCCTATTGTGTTACAAGTGAGAAAAGAAACATAATGAGATGAATGAAATAGTATGATATGATGCACGCCTTACGGCACAAGGTTTTTCTCAAACGCCCTGTGATTGACAGCAGCATTATGAAATGTGGTCAGTGTTTCTCCATAGGGATAGTAATATAGAGATCTACATATAAGTTCCCAAAGAATTACATGGACTGGTTCAAATAGTTCCAAACCACGGAACACCCTCTTAACTCGTTTGAAGCGTTCACTTTACGGATTGAAGCAATCCGGCGGATGTGGTATACCCGTCTAAGTGATTATTTTGATCAGTTATGGATATGAAATTATGCCCTTGCGTGTTAAACTATGAAGTCTTATTCCGAATTGCTAGAGTTACAGTTTATGTCGATGACATGCATCTCACTAAGACTCTAGAAGAGCTTGGGAAAACTGTCTCACATCTAAAGACGGAATTTGAGGTGAAGGAACTTAGGAAAACTCGCTTATGTCTTAACCTAAAGTTCAAGCATTGTTATGATGGAACTTTGGTCTTCCAGTCAAACTACACCCTGAATGTGTTACATTTGAGAATACATATGATCTTCCATAAACCCTTGATGAGGTTATGGAATCCGAAGTTCCATATTTGAATTCAACTTTGCGATTTGTTGTACTTAGCTCATTGCATTAGATAAGACATCTTCTTCGTTGTTGATCTATTGGCAAAGATATAGCATCGCACCTACACGCAACCACTAAATTGGAATTAAAAACGTTTTCTGCCACCCTGAAAGGTACTACGGATTTGGGCTATTCCCAACGCATCCTGAGCGGATCTGACCCCCTTAATCTTCGGAATGATGATTGCCTTGTTTATTATGTTGACAATGGTTACTTATCAAACCTACACAAGGCACATCCTTGAATGGACCTACACAAGGCACATCCCTGAATGGTTAAGTCTTTACCATTAGGGATATCACAATATCTTGGGGGTCCACGATATGACCTTAGTTAAGAAATCTTTGACTGGTTCGAAGACTCACCTCACTTCACTACTCCACATGTGAGACATGATTGAGAGTTCTTGTTGAGCATATTCGAAGTACTTGCTGTTTTCATCCATCGTTGAGTCCCGATGACGATCCATGAAGATTATGCCTCATGTATTAACCCGACTAAGACATGATACATCAACGAAGTTAACGTCAAGATATATTGCGTCTACGTCTACATCAGCAAAGCATCAGGAGATTGAAGTCATGCAAGCCGATCCCAGACAACCTTGCCGACCTCTACACGATGTCACTACCAAAGTCAAACTTCCATAAGCTTGTCCGAGGAATTGGTATGCCTAACTATTCACATGCAATGCTTGTAGTTCTTATTTGGAAGTTCTATTAAACTCAGAGGGAGTATCTAGAAGTATACTCACTTGGTCTTAGTGTACTCTTTTTCCCTACAATTACGAGCATTTTTCCCAATGGCTTTTTGCTACCTAACTAGGTTTTGATGAGGCATCCAGCCTGGGCTGGTCATACCCTTGTGAGCTCTTCTACTTGCGTCCAGAAGACATATAGTTTTGACTTAATGCAACTTCTCATTTTTCTCCTTAGTCTATGGGTTTTTATTCCACCTTGGGTTTTACCATAACGAGGTTTTGTTAGTTTTACCTTTTATGCATTCTTCCGTTGATTTGACACTCGCATGCTCATTGTGCCGACGAATTCATCAACTATACTTACTTCATCGCTGAAGACCTGATGCGCCATTTGTTTGAGTATTTACACACTCAAGGGGGAGTGTTGCAGTCATATTAGATTGGGAATGTGATTGTGTAAATCCTAACATATCTAGGATATCCTTATGGGATTCTACCATATCTTTTATACTAGATATTATCCTATTAGAGTTGTAATCCTATTGGGGTAAGGAATTTGCCTTCCCTACTACTATAAATAAAGGCACAATGTTGTGAGATAACACACACCTCACAATTACAAATCTATCTCTTTCTCTCTACTGTGCCGCACCCCCTCTCTCTATGGCCTCCATAATTGTTCAGTAAATTATGCCTACAACAATAACACGTTATTTTAAATTATATATTCGGTTGGTTGTAATTGATAAAGCAATAAGTAACGAAGTAGAAAAGATTAACTTACTTGAATCTTTAACCATGTGCATGCCGCATGGTTGAATCACTTCTATGCTTGCAATCTTTTTCTTCATGATTGATCATGTGAAACTTCCCAAATGTTGAGACTCTAATATCCATACTAATAAATCTAGCAATAGATGATGGAGTGATTAATTTAAATGTGCTAGCAATATCTTTCCTTTAAATCAATGATAGGCAGCACAAGGAGTTTTCGGCTTAGAATTTCTCTCTCTTTTCTTTAAGGGACAAAAGTGAATGACTTCTGCATTCGGGTTATGAGAGAAACACAAAGATTATATATACCCCCCTTGCCACACCTCTGTAGAGTTAAGCGGCATGTGCTTGTTGCATGCGCTTAGCCCAATCACTTACTTACTTTAGGTTTGTGAATTGGACCCCTTTTTAATTAAATAAAGCTTAATACCTATTCAATTAAAATTATGTCCATTAAACCAAAAAAATTAATCCATTATAATTAACATTTAATTACTTCTTATCACCATCCATATATCGTTACTAGAACTTATCATATGTATGTGGCCTTTTAGTTTCTAACAAAAGTCGACAGCAAAATTTATTAATGAATTAACTTAATTCAACAAACCATGAGTGACACTAGTAGCATGTCATAGCTATCTGGATTAGTAGAAGTATACGCAAACTAATCATGACATTCTTTTGCACCGTGATTGTAGTTACAATGCAATTCGGTTCTTCTATCATTCATATTCTGATCAAATTTTATGTGATATGAACTTATATCAAATCACATATTGTCATCTATGATTGCCATAATGCATTTCACGTTGAAGCATTTCTTACAGACATAGCTTGATCAACAGTTACCCTGGCAAAGGATTTCCAAGATGGACCTTCAAATGACTTCAAGGGATATTTCCTTCTGTTAAAGAACTACCATACAATGATATATTCCTTATTGCGCATTCATGTATCTTCACATATGAATCCAAATTTCACACTATCGAGCCATGCGATCTCAAAGTTTATATCATATAAGATACATATGACACTAAATGGCTACAAACTTAGTTTAAAGACTAAGTGACAATGGAATACAAGTCCTCCTGCCCTAACCTAGTTTAGGACATTGCTTCCATACATTAAGTCCTAGTGACTTATTCATAGTACATTATTTCTAATATAAAGTCAAACTCATGAATAAATAATATTTGCTCTTTTATTAATTAATTAATATAGAATTATCACATTATCCAATATTACATAAATTGAACCACGAGCTGGTGGCCCAGTGGTAAAGGGTGGATTGCAAGGCTTCATTCAAAATTAAAAAATGGAGGTCTTGGGTTCGAAACCCACTGCTGGTGTGGAAGCCAGACTTGTGGCTAGGGGAAGGCTGAAATGCCTCTATGAGTCTTTCCGGCCCTCGGAAATGATGGATAAATGTGGTTTGCCACAAGTTGTCCCCATTTAAAAAAAAAAATACATAAATTGCCTTTTAGGACATAACTCCAACACAAATAACTAAAGATTCCATATCATAGTAAGATATAAGGACTTTATGGTATTTGATTCGCCAAATTCATCATTATTGTATATTCTTTCATGTGTATGGCGCCACCCAATCTTTGTTTTTGAAGTTTCTAATAGATGTAAAAATTGACCTACTATTATTTTGGGTAAATTACATTTTCATACCTCAGGTTTGGGGTCTATTTCAATTCCTTACAACATCTTCAAAACATTTCACTTTCATACCTTAAGTACTATTTTATTTCAAAATAATACATCTGTTACATTTTCCATCCATTGATCCGTTAAATGCTGACGTGGCTGCCACATATATGTCACGTGGCTGCCAAATGTCTGCCACGTGGCAAATAAAATAATTTTTTTTTAAAACCTGATATTTCTCAAAAAAAAAAAAAAAAAAAAAAAAAACAAATTGAAACCCACTATCCCTTCCCCCGCCCCTCCAGCGACCCTAACCCAGAACCTAAAAACCTGCAAGAAGAAGAAGAAGAAGAGGGAGAAAAAAAAAACCCCCAATTCGTCCCCCCCAAAGCCTAGGGCTGGGTTCGGTTCTTAATGGTTCGGTTTTTTCCCAAAACCGAAACCGAACCGAAATTTAGGTTCGGTTTCGGTTTTTTTTTTTTTTTTTTTTTTTTTTTCCTCCAAAAAATGAAAAACCATCCGTGTGTCTATGCATGTTTGGGGGACCAAAGATTAGATTACATGTTTCCATCTCTCCAAGTATGGGCTCACGGTTTTTCAATATTCATGAGGGAAGGAAGTTACTAATTAATCTAAAAACATAAAAGTCTCAAAAAATAGAAAAATTTTGAAATATGAAATTTTAACATCTCCAACAATCATAATATAAGAATTCCAACTAGAATCAAAGACAATGAAAATAAACATTTAAAGTCCAACTAGAATCATCAATCAAGTTTAAGTCTTCAAAAAGTCCAAATTTAAACATCAAAGTTTAAGTCTTCAAAAAATCCAATTTAAACATCACACAAGTCAAATAAACCTTTAAGGTTTCATCACTTCATGTCTTGCACAAATAAAATCTTCCAAGTCCTCAAGCTCAAGCTCAACGCTTTGGCGGCCTAGGAGGCAATATAGCACCTTTCTTTGAGCTTCCACTTGCCATTTCTACATACAAATAAAAAAAGAAAGAACATGATGTAAAGCAAGCATGCAACATAGTTATCAGTCATCTAGATACATCATTGATTAAGAAGAAAAAGAAAATAAAACCTATCCTGTATTAATTTGTTGGGAGAAATATCATAGGCTTACTGTGGTCTCCTAGATTGCTTTGGAAATGGTAAAATAAGTAACCATATCTTGTGCTCATGGTTTAGTGAGAACTGTATATTAAGGGCTTAACTGATTGTATTAAGTAAAGTATACATGGATGCATAAGGATTTTTAATGAACTTGTGATTTGTGGAACAATATTAACCCATTTATCATCTAATCACAGAACTTTCTCAATTCTCCCAGAGTCTAAAAGCAAGGTCTATGACTATAATCATTAAGAGACACAAAACATATAAGATGGATTAAACTAGTTATTTACACTCTCAGACACAACAAACTTTAATCTTTCTGCTGTTGAGTGACAAATAATTAAAAATCAAAATCAAACATATTTTGGTTCTCTTTGAAATTTAGCCGTTGAGCTCGTATTCCTCGTCATATTACTCGAAAGTATTGACACCTAAATACTAATTAATTTGACATTTGGAAAGTAATTTGCAACTCATAACTCATAAGTCATAAAGATGCAATCAGGTTGCTTAATTACAGGTTGCTTAACTGAGAACGAGGAGAACCCTAATAATAATATAATTGAGGAAGCTACTCCTCCCCCTTAAATTAGTTTATTATCATATTGCTTAACTGAAAGCTGCACCTGCAGAACCAAATCCAGGCTCCAGCAGCATACCCAAAACAAATTAATCAAACCCTATGTACTCTCACAAATTAATCAAACCTCAATTAATAGTCTACTAGTGTTCACAAATGAAGTTATCTAACCAAATCCAGCATACCCAAAACAAATTGCAAAACCATGAAATTGAAAAGCTACAGATCAGATTCATCAAAACCAAGGAAATTGAAAAGAAAAAAAAAATTCTGTAAAATGCATCAGGGGGTGAGAGACTAACCTTGCAAATGAGGGAATTTATGGGTCGAGACTCCAGACTCCAGACTCGAAACAAAGAGAGGAAGTTGTGGGTCGTGGGTTACGGGTCACCAGTCACGGGGGTGAGAGACTGAGAGTGAGACGGCGATAGCGAGATGTGAGACAGGTCGCAGGTCGCTGGGAAAGAAGAAGATGAAGTAGAAGAGCGGCGGAGCTGGGAATGAGATGGTCAGAGTGAGAGAGTACGTATAGACTACATATGAGAGGGATAAGAGAGAAAGGGAATGGGTTCGGTTCTGTTTAGTGTTTAGGGTTTCAGACTGAAGAAGGAAGGCAGGCAGGCGCTACAAATTGGACTGAACGACGTCGTTCATAGGAAAAAAATAATATTTATTTATAATTAAATATGAAACGACGTCGTTTTGCATGTAATTCGGTTTGGTTCGGTTCGGTCTGGTTTCCAAACCCCAGAAATCGAACCGAACTGAACTAGATTCGGTTCGGTCCGATTTTACACTTTCGGTTCGATTTTTTTCGGTTTTCGGTTTTTTGAACCCACCCTTACCAAAACCTGCAACAAGAAGAAGAATAAGAGGGAGAGAAAAAAAAAAGAAGCCCCAGTTTGTCCCCCCCCCCCAAAAAAAACCTACAACAAGAAGAAGAAGAAGAAGAAGAAGAAAATGGAGAAAGAAAAAAAAAGCTCCAGTTCGTATCCCCCATCACCCCTCCCAAAAATCCCACATCACCCACCCCCAAAAATTCCACCCGAGATTAGGTGGATCTACCACAAAACCAGTCCAAAAATCCTCTCAAACTCAAAGTATTTACTGAAAATCACGAGATCCTGGCCCCGCCGCGAGGGGTGGGGGGGAGGGTGAGGTGGATTTTTTTTCCCCTTCTTCCTCCCTCTTCTTCTTCTTCTTCTTCTTCTTGCTGTTGCAGGTTTTTTTTGGGGGGGGGGACGAATTGGATTTTTTTTCCCTTCTTCCTCCCTCTTCTTCTTCTTCTTGCTGTTGCAGGTTTTTGGGTTGTGGGTAGGGATAGGGATGTGGGTCGCTGGGGCCGGGGGGGGGGGGGGTGTGGATAGTGGGTTTCTTTTTTTCTTTTTTCTTTTTTGAGAAAATTCAAGTTTTAAAAAAAAAATTTATTTGCCACGTGGCATATATGTGGCAGCCACGTCAGCATTTAACGGATCAATGGATGAAAAATGTAATGGAGGTATTATTTTGAAATAAAATAGTACTTAAGATATAAAAGTAAAATGTTTTGAAGATGTTTTAAAAAATTGAAATAGACCCCAAACCTGAGGTATGAAAGTGTAATTTACCCTATTATTTTTGTTTCCAATGAGTTCACTTTATGAACAAGCATATAGCAGGCCTATATGCTAATGACTCTAGCCCACATCTTAGCGTTTGGTGATTCACCTCTTTAGAAAAATGTGCAACTCATAATGGATTGCCCAAGTGATTATGACATTCTTTTTTAGCCAACCGCATCGCCTATTCAAACTCTTCCTCTCCCTTTAGTCTAGATCATAATAGTATTATCGCTTGTATTAAGAAAAAAAAAAGCTCTAAATATACAACTGTTATATCTAATGCGTATTCTCAACTAAAATTGGCCTTATTAAGGTAATATACATCTAATGACTCCACCTTTGTGCCGATATTGTAACTAAGGGTGGGGGGTGTATTATTTATGGAGTTTAATGGAATTCGCTTAACTCGTATTCAATACAGACTTTTATGGAGTCAATAAAAGGCACCTTGTATTGAATAAAAACTTTTTATGACTTCTAAAAAGTCTTTGAAAACCTCGTGGTATTCAGTATAAACTTTTTGCAAGTCTACAAAAGTCCATGTTTATTCAAAAGTTTATTAATTTTATAGAATTTAAAAAAGTCATGGACTTTCAAGGACCTTGAGGCTTTTTATAGTATATTTTATATATGTTAATGCTCACAACTTACAAGTTAACAAATTAAAATATTGAACCTTTGGTGGGCTTTTAGATATGGACTAGAAAGAAATGGACTCAAAGATTTAAGTGGTTCACTCCTCAAAACTGAGCTACATCCACTGTGTTGCTTGGATTATTTTGATTTCAAGAATAAAATAGCGCACAACTTATTACAGATACCCTCCATTTCCTCAGTTGTCCAACCTCAATGTGCTCAGAAGCCTTGGGTTCACCTTCTTTCACTTCCTTGGCACTTAATGCACCGCTTGCATAGATTAGCATGCTGACACCTTATCATCCATCAACGGCACATTTGCGGTGAAGTAACATGTGTTCAATCGAGATTGCACGCCTTTTCAGATGCATGCCAACGTCTCGCTCAGCCTTGGTTATCTTATCCCATCTCTCTGAACGCCGTTCCAACTACCTTTACGTCCAATCCCAGGCTTCTACCACTGACTGTGAATCGCCATGTGGATTGGTTGACGCCGGAGTAAACTTGCTCATTGATACTCACATCATAAAGTTGCCAGTCTACTCACATGCCCTTGACGGTCGGAAAACACCTTTCTTAACCTAGTTAGACTAAGCTCGCAGGCGGTCGACTTGAGTGATACGGAGCCTCTTTCCTTAAACTCTTTGGACCTTGGGCTTCTTGATTTCCCTTGGGCTTTGACTTTGCTTTAGGTTGCTCGTGGCCCATTGTTTTTGGCATATGTTATCTGGTGGGCCTAAAAGTGCCCCACGTTAACAATATCATAAAAAATACTTCTCCCCTTAAGATTTTGATGGACTTTCATAGATTTGAATCACTATTTCCATTTTCACAACACCATGTTGTCACCACTCACGACCACCTAACCATGACCATCCCCACTACCATATTGCTGACATCTCCACCATCGTTACCACCGTCATCACGACTACTACCACCACCACCACCGCCATCATCATATCACTCATTTGACCACCACCTTGTCATACTCATCATCACCTTACCAAAACCTCCTACAACTATCTTTCTGTTGCGCGTCATCGACAAAACCACCATGATCGCCACCTATAGTACCACCATGTTACCTTGCCCTCCACCACTCTCACCACTCCTTCTACTACCACCGCCTTGTCACGGTCATCATCACAATAACCTACTACGACCACCTTACCGTTGCCACCCGCACCCATGACCACTACTAACACCACCATCAACATGATTGCCACCTTTACTCTCACCTTTACTCTCGTCTTACCTTGCTCATTGCCACCACCCAAACCCCCACTCCTTCACCACCCTAACCACCACATTAGAAACATACGATTTACAAGAATTTGGAATTAAAAAAAAATGATGTTGATGTGTTAAGGATTCTTTCAAATTCTAACAATTTTGGTCATAGCAGAAAAAGTAAAATTACATTTTTACAGTGAAAAAAAAGTATAATAATAACAAAGTGTGTTAAATTCCTTTTGAACTCTTCAAAAGTCTATCATTAACTCTAAAAAAATCTGTATAACTCTAGCATTAAAAGGTCTCTAAATTTCATAGAGTTTCTAATAGTTAATAAAAGCCTGTCACTTAGTACTACGGTCTAGTGATATTTCTCTTCACTTGTAAGTGAGAGGTCTTAGGTTCGATTCTCGCCAAAAGCGAACTTGAACCACATTATTAATAGCCCATTGTGAGGCTAAACACGTCACCTCTCCCTTAGTGTAGATGATATCGTTTGTTAAAAAAAATAGTCAATAAAAGCCTATGATATCTACAAAAGCCTATCACATAAAAGAAACTTTGGAATTTGGATAGAATACACCCCTAATATGAATCAATTAGAAAGTAGTATTTTCTTTTCCATATATATATTAGTCTTGTGCACAATATGTCTTCAGAAAAGTATGAAATCTCATATTATAACCAATACGAACATGTTTTTCCAGATCAATATATTTCTTTGCTTTACCAAAAAAAAAAAAGGATCAATATATTCCTTGCAAATGGCGGTGAAGCTAAATCATTTGAAAAAACATTGCATGGAGGACTCCTGCCCTCTTAAGGTATTAATTTTGAAGACATGTGAGGACTAAATACATATTAGCTTCAAGATTATATTAGTTTAGATTTAAAGACTAAAAATATTTGACAACTTAATAAAACAAAACAAATTTAAAATTCATGAACCATAACAAAACTTATTTTTTTTGTTTTGTTTTATTAATTTGTCAAATATTTTAAGCATTTGGATCTAAACTAATATAATCTTGTAACTAATATGCATTTGATTCACACAAGTTCTCAAAACGAATCTGTAGACTTGTGAACTTTATTAAATAATAATTTTACAGTGGAGGCATAAAAATCCAAAGACATGCATGCATCATACTATTAAAATAGTTAGTCAATCTCTACTTAACAAGCATGATTGTAACGTATTACCAAACTTATTCCCCCAAATTTAGGCCCTGCAATCTGTCTCTCAAATTATTTGTTTACTTAATGAGAAATCATTTTGAATATGTCTGACTTAGCAAAAATTGAAGATGTAATATACTATAAGATGTGGCAAGTATTTAATCATCTAACTCGAAATGTGGCACTTTATCGTGAATTTATAAACGCGACAATGTTTGATACATTAGTTGTTACAATCACTTCAACAATCGTAATTAATTTGCTATTAAGTTGCCAGATCATTTTTAAAAGACAGTAATTTGGCAATTCAGTTTTCAGACCGACAAATATATTTACGTACAAATTAATTTTAAGCTCTTGGTGATGTCACATGGTAGAAGGATTTTCGACTTATTTTCTTTGGGAATATATTATAGGGACTTGAATCCTCACGATTTCTAAAGTCGACGGATTGACTTATAGTTGTGTCTGGAATTAAAAACCTGTACGCTAATGGGTGATCCAGTTTGGAACATATTTATTGGTCATATTGGTCGTTTCATTTCTAATTCCTTTTGTATTTGGTGAAAATTCCTTTCTAATTCTAATACAGGTGTGTCTGCTTCTTTGCAGGGTTGGCCTTGATGGTAGCTGAAGTAGGCGGCCGCCTAAGGCCCCCTTTAGAATATATATATTAATATTAATATTACAAACATTGTATCCGTTCAAATAAGAAGTCTATTACCTTTTTATTTTTTTGAACAAATGAAGTCTAATACCTTAAGCCTTTGTCTAAATACAACAACCTATTGGGTTGAGCAGCTGAGTCCAACACTTGTAAGATTTAATTGCTTAACTTAATTAATTAAATAAAAAAATTAAACATGTTTTGTACGTGAAAGGTGAAGCTTTAAGCGACTCAAACCTGTTCTTATTAACTTAAAAAACAAACATGTTAATTTACTTCTTTTGTCGCACTCCCCAGACTACCAGAAATACCAAACTCTGAACGGCTAAACACTTTGGCCTTTGCCGCATATTCTAATCGGTTCCTTTCTCAATAGACAAAACACCAAAACTGTCACATCCCGGCCCGGGGTGGATCACTTCCCGGGCCCGCTCCACCACCGTAGCACGATATTGTCCGCTTTGGGCCCCGACCATGCCCTCACGGTTTTGTTTCTGGGAACTCACGAGCAACTTCCCAGTGGGTCACCCATCCTGGGAGTGCTCTGGCCCCCTTCTCGCTTAACTTTGGAGTTCCTACGGAACCCGAAGCCAGTGAGCTCCCAAAAGGCCTCGTGCTAGGTAGGGATGAGAATATACATTTAAGGATCACTCCCCTAGGCGATGTGGGATGTTACAAAAACTCTCAAGAACCTTTGTATATCTTTCTTCTTTTGATATTAATTTTTAATGTTTGATGTAGAAATAGAATTTTCATGTATTTAGCGAAATTTTTTTTATATGTATCAATTTACAAAGAGTCGGAGTCAAAGATCAGAGAACTTTAAGACCCCACTTTAAAAACTCGCCTAATGCCTCCAAATTCTCAAGGTTGGCCCTGCCTCTTTATGGAGTTCATAGCAAAGTGTGATCACTAAATATGTACAAAATACAGTATTATTTTAAATAAATTTAACGAGTTAAAGCGATCACATGAAACTTGTCCCAATTATCTATAGCACGAGGAATAAACTAGTATAACACTTGGGTCCTTATTAGTAAAAACATCATATATTTAGCCAAGGGAGACTTTGGATGCGGTCCCTAGCTATGAATATTCTTTGATTAAAACCTTGTTGGTTTTCAATTTTTGATCAAAGTCCCTGAAATTAATGTGATGATTTATTTCTATATACGTTACTATATTTTTTTTTAAATTAAAAATTGAAATTTATAGTTGTTTATATTAATGAGATTTTAAATAAAAAACCATAATTTGTGGGATTAAAAATATTAAAATATAAATATACTAGTGTGTGTGTGTGTGTGACATCCCACATTGCCCAGGGGAGTGATCCTTAAATGTATATTCCTATCCCTACCTAGCACGAGGCCTTTTGGGAGCTCATTGGCTTCGGGTTCCGTAGGAACTCCGAAGTTAAGCGAGAAGGGGGCCAGAGCACTCCCTGGATGGGTGACCCACTGGGAAGTTGCTCGTGAGTTCCCAGAAACAAAACCGTGAGGGCGTGGTCGGGGCCCAAAGCAGACAATATCGTGCTACGGTGGTGGAGCGGGCCCTGGAAGTGATCCAGGGGGCCAGAGCACTCCCTGGATGGGTGACCCACTGGGAAGTTGCTCGTGAGTTCCCATAAACAAAACCGTGAGGGCGTGGTCGGGGCCCAAAGCGGACAATATCGTGCTACGGTGGTGGAGCGGGCCCGAGAAGTGATCCACCTCGGGCCGGGATGTGACAATTGGTATCAGAGCCAATCCCTGGCTGGAAGTGTGCTGACGAGGACGTCGGGCCCCTAAGGGGGGTGGATTGTGACATCCCACATCGCCCAGGAGAGTGATCCTTAAATGTATATTCCTATCCCTACCTAGCACGAGGCCTTTTGGGAGCTCACTGGCTTTGGGTTCCGTAGGAACTCCGAAGTTAAGCGAGAAGGGGGCCAGAGCACTCACAGGATGGGTGACCCACTGGGAAGTTGCTCGTGAGTTCCCAGAAACAAAACCGTGAGGGCGTGGTCGGGGCCCAAAGCGAACAATATCGTGCTACGGTGGTGGAACGGGCCCTGAAAGTGATCCGCCCCGGGCGGGGATGTGACAGTGTGTGTGTGTGTGTGTGTGTGTGTGTGTGTGTCTATATATATAAACATGGGTACATTCATCAAAATTAACCAAAAAATTATTGTATCAAAACACGGGTACATTCTTCAAAATCACCAAAAAAAAAAAAAAATGATATTAGGCTTAATAAAATTAGTAAATTTCTGCGATTAAACTTAACATGGATACATTCTCAAATCAAAGAAAAAAGAATGTACCCATATAAGTTTAAAAATGGATTAGAAAAAAAATTGAATAGATTTTATATAAAAAAAAGGGTACATTTTACATATAACAAATTGGTAAATTTAAGAATGAGTACATTTTAAGATTAAAAATTTGAAAAAAATTACATGAATGGTACATGTAATTAGCATGGGTACATTTAGCAAAATTAAAAATGGGTACAAATAAATAAAAAAATATGGGTACAAATACAAATAAAACTTTATAAAATATGGGCACAAAAAGAAATTAATATATGGGTACAAATTAAAACTACAAAGAAAATTGGTACAAATTAAAAAAGGGTTGCAAATTAAAAATGTGTACAAACTAAAAATAAAAATATATGATAAAAATTTTAGACATAAATATAAATATACTAATTGTAACATTTTTAACATTAAATGAATATATTTAGAAATAAAAAATATTTTATTATTGAAATAATTAATTATGTTATTAATACTAATAACCTTGATCAAAAAATGAAAATGAATAAGGTTTTAATCAAAGGAATAGCAAAATGAAGGATGAGAACCTAATTTCTCCTTTAGCCAATGACATGGGCCAGTGGTAATAAAATACACCTACTTTGGACAAAGCCACGAAATGACACTTAAGATAATTAGATTAGGCATCGAACTTGTAATCTATAAAAGTTAAATTTGAGACTTGTCACTTATAAGTAGAGTCTGTAAAAATAAATATCACTAAAATGTAATACTAGTGACCACAAGTGTCCAACATTTTTTAACATAAGGGGTACATCAGCCCAAAACTAACTCAATAAATTATTACAAACCATTCGAATTCTAGCTACAGACTCCAATCATATCATCAAATAAATGAGCTTCAATTCATTTAGGTGGATTCTCAAAATAATAGTACTCAAAATTCACATTATATAAGTAAAAAAAAAAAAGATTCACATTGTAATTCCAATTAAGTATCCAATTTTTAGTAGACTGAATGATATATAACTTCTTTTGGGCAACCAATTAGAAGGCACTGCATACGTATATCGTTGGCTAAGGCGAGGCTAGGTTTTTATATTTATTTTTCACGTTATATGTGGGATGGATTAGGTTCATCGAATGGAGGTATATATCTTCTGCTCGAGCAAAGTTTATTCAGAGCCGTCATTATATATAGATTTACTAACTCAACTGCCAGCTTTCTGAATTCAAATGATTATCTGCCATACATGAACACTAGCGTTTATTTACTTTCAGTACTGAATAGGTCAACCCAATAAGTTCATTGAGAATTAGATATTTAAAATGTAAGTCGACAAACAAACAAATTATTACTATCGTGGGATAGACTTTTCATTGTGCTCGAAACACGGACATATACTATATGTCATTACACAAATAGAGGGATACTTGAAAAAAAAATGGAGTAAAGTTCTCTCCCCTTCTATTCTCATCTCCTTCCCTCCCCTTCTCTCACACATTGTTTTTTGTCTTATTGTCTCTATAAAAGAATTAATATAAGATGTTGCGTGGCTTAACCGTAACCATTCAAGTAGTAGGGGAGGGGAGGGGAGAGAGATTAGGAGGGGAGAGAATCATCTTCCAAAAAAAATTGCTCCACTTGTATAATAACTTATGACATACCGCTTTGTGTTCCGGCCAGACTGGAAAATCTCTCTTACCGCAAGCCAGTAATGGTATAAACTGTAACTAGCTCACACCCACACAATTTCAAGTGTATTTTGACGTAGACCACCATTAATTATCGAACAATGGAAGAAAGTCAAGAAAGTTGAGGTTTCAACTTAAAACCAATTGGCAATATGAGGTATAAGCCCATGGCCCCTCCTCTTATTAATGTGGGATTCATTCTCAATACGCCTCCTCACGTATGACGAATTTTCATGCCTAACACGTGGACAACACAATTTCGATGACATGGAGAGCGTGTGGCCATTGGGCTTCACACGTGCGACAACTTGCTCTAATACCATAAAAAAAATTGATGCTCCACCATAATACCAATTGGCAATATGGGAGTAGCTCAACTTACTTATAAGCTCATGTAAGGTCCTTCCTCTCAACAATGTGAGACTCGTTCTCAACAGAAAGGAGGGATAATATTAAGCTAACTTGCCCTTCAAAATCTTAAACTCAAACTAGCCCATTGATATATGGTTACTTCTTTTAAAACAAATATATGTTTGCAACTGCTCAAGATTTGTGATCACTTCTACAACTTGAACAATTCTTGTTAAAAGTTAGAGATCTAATCTACGTGACAAATTATTATGTGTAACGATAATAATAATACTTTGAACTTCAACTTATAATGTCAACAAATAACATCACGCTATTGGCCCAAGATAGTAAATAAGTCTCCCTTCCCAACGTGTAATGATAAAATAATAGTTTTTGTGGGTATTATCCTATTTATATACGGAAAAAGATCATCGCCGGATCCCTTTCTTAGGGATCCTAGGAGTCCTGTGATCTCAACCGTTCATCGCATATCGTGCGGTTAATTTTTGTTAGGTACTATTTATATTTAATTTTAAATTTTAAATTTTGAAATGATTTCTGACCGCACGATATACAATGAACGGATAAAATCACTGAATTCCTAGAATCCGTAGGAAAAGATCCGACGAGGATCCTTTCCCTTTATATACCACCTCCTCCATGCCAAGATTGCCCTATCAGAGACGCAAAGTGCAACCAGAGAGCTAATCTCGTCAGGCTTTTCTCTGCTTCCTATCCCCTTTATATCCTCACTCACCCTCCTGGCATTCCTGAAAACCCTTGTCCCTCTCTCTCTCTCTCGATCTGATGCCCAACACAACCACCACTACTTGAATCCTTGATTCTTTTCCGAGCCCTTTATCCATATTTTGCATGATCCTTCACTCGTTTGTTCATTGAGAAAGTATGAGTAACACAATGATTCCACGAGTGAAAGTCATGGTTTATTTGGTCTACGACAGGGGTTAATTCCACACACATCTGATCCAATCCTTTCACAAATTTTTCGTGCCCTTTGTTTATCTTGTTCTAATTCTCCTTCAAACTAAATTGAAGGAAGGTGGTGTCGTGTGTTGTTTTTAAACCCAACATCCACATATAAATCCCTTTTTTCCATCCGTTGTTTAGTTTCAGTAAGTCTTGTACACGAAAAGATAAGATGGGTTTGATAACCAAAACATGGAAGCGGTGCAAATCAATAGGCCGGGGTCGTCCTACTAATTTGCATGGAATGGTGCCTGCTCTGACCCCCAAGAGCAAGTCATGCCCACATATCAAACTCGGGATGCTTGAGGAAAAGCGTGCGAGCAAGCGCCAAGTGGCTCCTGAAGGTTGCTTTACAGTCTATGTCGGACCCCAAAAGCAAAGGTTTGTGGTCAAAACGGAACACGCAAACCATCCTCTCTTCAAGATGCTGCTTGAAGAAGCCGAGTCTGAATTTGGGTATGACAGTCGAGGTCCTCTTGTGCTTCCTTGTAACGTTGAGATATTCTACAAGGTTTTGGTGGAAATGGATGATTGTGGCGAACAAAAGGTTCCTCGAGGATGGGGCTTGGCTAAGCGTTATGGTTCTTACAGTGTTCTTAGTCCGTCTAGGATGGTTGCTATCAATCAGTTCTAGCTATCATGCATGTGTAAAATTGATATAGCTTGCTTCGTTGATGATGATACATATGGGTTGATGTATAATTTCTGGGATTTAACAATAGCCTTGTTAAATATTAGGATCGGAGAGGATGAGGATGAAAGAAATTCAAGCTATGTTTGTAATATATAATTAGTTCTCATATATAAATCTTGTTATGTTTTGTAATTTGGGTATCCATCTGTTAAATCTCTTGTCGTTCAACTGCTTAATTAGTTGCTTTATCTTAGCTTTTAATCAGCATGTAATCTCTTTGGTATGCTAAAATCTACAAACAACTAATTTTACAAGTTATCATGGAACTGGTGTAATAAGATCACTAAAAGTACAAACCATGCATCATTGGTGCGTAATATATCTGGTAAATTAATATTAACTAAGAATACTAATTAGGGTTATAATCCAATGTATCTTGATAATATTGGCAGCAACTTGCAAACAAATTAAGCGGCGAATATGCTATAAAAAAACGTCATCGTACACTGTATATAAATGTATGATCTGAAAGGATAAGATGAGAACAACGAATTGAGGGGACCTGGCTACCTGAGTTGAACATCAGAGTACTCGACGAACAAACATAATATAAAACTATGAATAGAACTTTATTAATCGAAAATAGAGAAACACTACAGAATTGCCAACAAGGCTACAAATTTCGAAGAAACTACATAACTAGGTTATTACTCAATGAGTTGCAAAGCATCCTATTTATAGAAAAAACGAAAGCAAACACTGATCTATAACGGGTAAGAAATTATAAACTTAACGGGTAAAGAATCATAATCCTTGACCCACGAGAAAACTGAAAGAAAAAAAAACTAATAATCCTTGGTTGGCGGTTCTTCATCGGCGTCTGTGTTCCTTTTAGGTTGCGCAGCTGGCTTGTCTAAGTATATGTCGACCTTGCATTCTTTCACTAGTTTCTCTAGGTAGTTCTTCCAAGTGTAGCAGTCGTCAGCTATGTGATCGGCACCTCAATGGAATGCACAGTACTTGGTGTGGTCTAACTTGAAAGTATCTCCCCTTGATTGTTTCGGCAGCTTGAACCATGGCTTGTTCTTGATGTCGCGAAGGATTTGGTGGATCGGGGTTGAGAACTTAGAGTAGTTCTTGGTTATCAGGCCTTCTTTGGTTATGGGTTGGTCCCTATGCTTGGCCTCCTGCCTGCTTTTGTTGTACTGTTTCCTGTCCTTCTTCTTTTGAGCCACTGTCGACTCTTTTCAAGGCTACTCGGGCGCCTTGTCTACTCGCCGAGCCTTGTCCCAAAGTACGTGCTTCTCTGCCAGAGCAAAAGAGTATGCCAGGGTTAAATATTCTTTCATGATCAATTCTTCAAACAGTGGGTGGTCTGCTGGGAGTCTTTTTTGGAATGATGCGCTTGCTATTGAGTTATCACATCCGACTATCTTCGCCTTTTCTGCTTTGAACCTCTTCACGTAGTCATGGTGCGACTCCTTTGGGTTCTTCTTCACGTTGAACAAGTGGTCAGACTTCTTCTTGATCGAACGGTAGGATGAGTATTCTTTGTTGAAAACCAAGGAAAGATCATCAAAACTCTGGATAAGCCGTGACGGCAAGGTAAGGAACCAATATTACGCTTCACCTTGCAAAGTGGTGGCGAATATCTTGCACATAAGGGCTTTGTTGTTCCAATAAATGACCATCGTGCTTCGGTAGTGCTTCAAGTGTCTCTCCGGATCTCCATCTCCTTTGAATTATGTGAAATATGGCATGCTGAACTTACGTGGAGCCTTTGCCTGCTCGATATCGTCCGTGAAGGGTGACCTACTCATGTTGGTCATGTCTCATCGTAGTGCTTCATCAGTGACTTCGTTGCATTGGAAATCAAGCAATCGCTCATTTAAGAGCCTATCTACCTCTTCATGAATTTGCCTTTGTTGGGGTAAATGAGCTCTCAACTGCCCCCAATCGTGACTTGTTGGTCTCGACTGCTCTTCCATGTGTTCAGCTCGTCTATGCCACGGTTGCGGTGCATGTGGTACGTTTCTAGTAGGCGAGCGAATTTCTCGTAGGCTACTGGTTGAACTTGAGCCGGATTGAGTGACTGCTTCTCTCCGTCCGTCGTGCTGCCTACTTCGATATGAGGTAGATGATGCTTCTTGCGGGCTTAGCCTCAAATGAACACTTCATCTGGAAGGTTGTCCATGTTGATCATTGGAGTGTGGTCCCAATCGTGAGTATATGCTCGTCCGTGGGAATAATCGAGAGTGCACGCTCATCCGCACTTTAAGACGGGAGTATACGCTATCTCGGGGCCCAGTTGGGAGTGTATACTGCCCGAACGCTTGGTTCGTGACTGGTCGAGTGGCTGTTTGCCGGGACACTGCTGGAGAGGTTCTTCATTTGCCCTTGTCCTACTTTGGGACACCTCGTCTAGGGCACGTTGCATCTCGGTGCGCTGCAAGAGCTGATTCACCAAGGTTGTCTACTGTGCAAGGGCGCTCGTCAACTCTATGACTTGTCGAGACAAGTGTTGTTCTCCATTTGGGTTGGAAGAGCTTGGAAGGAATGCGTCTCCTTGAGCAGTGGAAGTGTGGTAGACTCTGGGCACAAGATTTGAGTTGGGAAATGTCAAATCCGTAGAGAAATGAGGTGAAAATGCCCCCGGTTCAATCGTCGGCCCAAAAGTTTGAAGCCGGAACAGTTGAACCGATCTTGGACCGATTTGGGCTGCTTGGAAAGTCACAGGAGTGTGCTGCTCGGCGTGCGGTGCACGTGGGTACGAGGTTAAGGCTCGGCTCGGCAACGTGTTGGGCTCGCATTGGGCTTGAGCGGCTAGGGTCGGCTCGCCTTGGGCTTGAACGGCACGGTTTGGGCCGTGGTCATGGCGTTGTGGACCTTGCCAAGGGTGGCTACCGTGGTATCCACCGTGGTCATTGCTACGGTGGTGCCCCTTGGGGGTGGTACCGCTCCATTCATCGCCGTGTTGAGTCTTGTGGATCATCGTGGTCCTAATTCTTAAACGTTGGAATTTCTATTCGTCGAGATTTCCAAATTTCTTGCCATTGTACTTTTCTTTTACGTTTTATCAAAGAATTTTTATAAATAAAAATTTCAAGAGTAAGAACGTACGAAAAATTTACAAATGAACAAGAAAACGAAAAACCTTGAATGCGAGAGTCTTCTATGAACGTGTGACTCAAACTCTCAATGAAAGCACCAATTTGTGGATGCAAATTTCCGCCTTCTTCTTCTTGGACGAAAATGCACCTGCAAAACAATTAAAACCTTTGGTCAAGGCCAAAAGCCTCCCGCGCCCACAATGAATGGGGGGGCTTTGGCCGAAGAACCTCCGATGCCAAAGTTAGAATTTGAGGGAGAAAGCGTTTAGAGAAATTTGGAAAATTTTGCAAGAGAATTGGATTTAGGTTTTTGGAGAAATGAGGTGGTATTTATAGGGGTGTGGCCGGCCCCCTTTTGAAGAAAAGGGATCGGGCCACTTATGGTTGTTTTTTGCTCTAATTGCAAGATATTATGCCAAAATAATATCTTGCAATCAATTAGGAAATTAATTAATCAATTAATTAGGAAATTAATCAATTAATTTTGGTAATCAATCCTAATTTGAAAGGATAATTGGGGGTTACCTTGTGGGGAGGATTTGATGAGGATTGATGAAATAGGTTTTGAATAAATACCTATTTTGATCACATTTGACCTTGATTAAGCTGTTATTGCCCGCTATTCCACAATTAGCTGCCGCTTTTACTGACCGCACACCACCTTGTTTGGTTTGGGTACGTGAAACAAATGATAAATGCATGTGGGGATGGCACAAATGGAATATACATGACTTTGTTCTAGAATTTGACTCAAGTTGGTTAGAGGGATATTTGAGTTCAACTGTTTTTTTTATTTTTTTTTATTTTTTTATTACGGAACTCTTCACTACGTGACAATAGTTTACCCTTTCACAGTTGACAGCGACTCCCGTTGGCCACATGTGCGTTTACAACACCTCCGAATCATTAGCCACCAGCACATAAGCCATTTTCATCAAAGTTGACATTGGAGTTTTTTTTTATTTCCTTCTTCTCATTTTATTAATTTGGTTCTCATATAATATTTACTAGCATTCATGCACGCACTCACGCGTGCATAAGACATTTTTTGAATCATAACGTGCTACGTGCGACTTACACTTTTTAAATGTATTTATATGCGTAAATTAACAAAAGAAAAATCAAATATTTGAAGTAAATGAATAAGGCTTTTTATTCAAAATGGTCCCTGAGATTTGCATCGTCCATAAGTTTGGTCGCTGAGATTTAAAATCAATAGAAGTAGTCCTTGAGATTGTCCACCATCCATGATTTTGGTCCTTCCACTGAAGCTTTTGGCCGGAAGTTTGGGCAATTTTCAAAGCTTCGTAATTCAATCGTTTCTTAACCAAATTCGACCCATAATATATCAAAATGACGATAGGAAAGTGTAGAATAAGATTATATCTATTTGGAAGCCCAATGGTTGCCGGAGATGGTCGGAAAATAGCCTCAAAGTTGACTGGTCCCAAGGAAAACTGGAAAACTCGCCGGAAACTGGGTGAACTTTAAATATTCATAACTTCTTCAATACTCAATGAAATCAAGTGATTCAAAAACAAAAATCATACTTCTAGACGAGAAGAAGAGAATGGTACCTTTTCAATGGCTAAATCTCCGTGGTTTGGCCGGAAAACAGCTCGATATTTGCTTACTCGTTTTTCAACAGCCACTTTCGAGCCATTTTCCGGCCAAACCACGGTGAGTTAGCTGTTTAAAAAGGTACCATTCTCTTCTTCTCGTCGAGAAGTATGATTTTCATTTTTGAATCACTTGATTTTGTTGAGTATTGAAGAAGTTATGAACATTTAAAGTTTACCCAGTTTTCGGCCAGTTTCCGGCAAGTTTTCTAGTTTTCCCTCGGACTAGTCAACTTTGAGGCTATTTTCTGACCATCTCCAGCAATCATTGGGCTTCCAAATAGATATAATCTTATTCTACACTTTCCTATCTTCATTTTGATATATTATGGGTCGAATTTGGTTAAGAAACGATTGAGTTACGAAACTTTCAAAATTGCCCAAACTTCCGGCCAAAAGCTTCAGCGGAAGGACCAAAATCATGGATGGTGGACAATCTCAGGGACTACTTCTATTGATTTTAAATCTCAGGGACCAAACTTATGGATGATGCAAATCTAACGGACCATTTTGAATAAAAAGCCTTTTAGATTATGTTAGAAGAAACTCCTCATAAACCAATTAAAACAGCTAAATTCACATAATAAAATCGGTTTCTATAGAATCTACATGAAGAATAGAGAAAATAATATTTAATAAACAATTGATTGAATCACATTATTGCTAACTCATTGTGAGGCTAAGCCCACCCCTCCTGACACACCCCGTTCCAAGGAAGGCTTGCTGGCCGTCACGTGAAAGTGACGTAACCATGTGCACAGTGCGGAAGCTAATAAGATAAATAGGAATACGACTAAATAAAAACCAACTACTAACCATACTATCCAAATAACATGCTAGAGAGAGAGTCTAAGTGTATAAATACACATTCAGAGCAATAAGAATGCCTAGTTGCAGTCAATGACAATTACTAAGATATAACACCCGAAGGTGAATCCTACTTTTGTGAATTCTGTCAGAACACCGTTGGATCCCTCATGGCCACCAAAGCACTTCTACCTAGAACCTGGAGGGGCGAAAAACAAAGTTGAGTATATCAGAAACAAATCTTTTCAAAACCTTTCTTTTCTCAAAAGTTATAACCCCTCACCGTAAAACCTGTATAATTTCCCAGAAATAAAGTATATACTCATATATATAATTCTCAAAATCCTGCTGGAAAATATGTATGTATAAATGTATGTATGCCATGCCAAAGTATCATAACTGAACGCCAAAGCATAACTCTGTGAATGTGATGGAACACTAGATAATCAACTTAGCCCTCGGCTGTATATAGTTCATAACAATCTCATCATATCATATAGCTCATAATCATCTCAAACATATCATATATACCCTGCACACACATCGATACCACCTCTAGTGGTCTGCACAACATCATTGAATATAAACTAATATGCTCTAGTGCTACAATCACGTGAAGACTGAGCGATAAATCGCAGGTCACCTATGAGTCAAACCCACCTATCGTGGTCTATTCGACAAGACTGAGCACTTAACTTGGATCCAAGGCGAGCATGCAGTGCGGGAGGTGAACATCACGTGAAAGACTAAGCCCTTATCTCTGGGCAGGAGCACTAATATCAGTGTGCAGGTTTATGAGCTCTAATCATATACAACACATCACATCACATCATATTGCTCGTTTTCATCATAACTAGTATATAAACTTATTTTCCACTTACCTGTGCGTCCTCAGCACCGACATATAAGCAATCAATAACGCATAATAAAATAAATAGATACTTTGCATGGCATTTCATATCACATTTCATATCACATTTCACTTAAACTGATTTTCTGGGAAAAAATCTCATTTATATAGGTATATACGGAAAACAAAAGCCCACTCATAGATAAGTCGAAGGATCAAAACCTCCGAGCCTCGATTGATGGCGCTCGTCCACAGGATAGGCCTCACCTATATGCGCAATAACCGAATAAACGTTATTTAACGCACATAACCAACAATAGGTACTAACTTCTCATGCATTGCTCAATTTAGGTATATGAATATACTACAGTGATCTACACAATCTCAGGATCATCCCCATATTTTAAAATAATTTTTTGACCCCTCACGCGCCAGCCAAGGCACGGCCAGACACGCCGCCCACGTGCAGGCACATGCCTAGCACACTGACGGTAATAATAACGGCGTTAGGGAATATTCCGTTAAACCCAGCATATTCCATTAGAAATCTAACGACATCACCTAACGCCGTTAGCATATTCCATCAAAACTGATGGAATATCCCTTTGTCTTCTCCGACGAGTCGCCAGACGCCGGCGACTGTTCGTCGGTTTCTGGAAAAGCTTCCAAATATGGTTTCTTCTTCATTTTTGCACCATTTTCAATGAAATTTGTACCATTTTAAAGATCTCAACAATACGAACAAAACCATACCTATTTTGGGACCCAATGATCACCGGATCTCGCCGGAAAAACACCTCGAATTCCGGCCAAACTCCAAAAGCTTTGTTCTCGACACTCCGGCGTTCGAATCGCTCCAACGACACACCCCGAGCTTCGTGACAACCTTCTAAAGCTCTTTGTGAGCTTGAAATCTCCTAAAAACCTCACAGTAATTAGTGCATGAACAATACCTCATTCGGGGTTAGGGTTTTCACGTGAAAACGAAGGTTACCTTACTTGAAAGTGGTACCAATGAGTTCGTATAGACGAGATGAACACAATGGTGCATCAAAACCTTCGATCTACCAAGTTTAGGTGGTCCTTGGTGTTTGTCCGTACGAAAGAGGGATAGAGAAAGAGAGAGTCCGAGAATGAAAGAGAGAGAGTGATACGGGAGAGTAGAGAGAGAATAAGTGGTGTGTGTGGTTAAACCTCAACCACCAATCACAAACTAAGGAAGCTTAGTTCCTAATTGGGTCCAACTATTTAGGACACTAAATAATTGGCCCAATCTCATAAACCAAAATACCAACGCGCACCCCCACGGTCAAGGGCATAAACGTCATTTCACATCCACCATACAAAATTTCCGGGATGGGCTGTCACACCTCCCCCTTAGTGTAGATAATATCGTTTGTAAAAAAAAACAATTATTTGACAATTAATTTAAGGGAGTTTTAACGAAACACTTTCAATACTGTTCACTTTAACGGAAAATGATATTTTTACTCTAAAAAGTCACTCCTGGTACTATTCACTTACAACACCTTTTTGACCTTTTGATTAAAACTCAAAGTTTTCAAGTCATTTTCATTAGTTTTCCTTTAATCACATTATTATCCGCGTGCGAAAAACTGTTTTTTATAAAGAAAATAATATTTAATAAACAACTGATTGAATCACATTATTGCTAACCTATTGTAAGGTATTAATTTTTTTTTTTTAAAAAAAACTTTACTAATTTATCACCAGCACTATGCGCCTCTTAAGATGTTTTGAACACAATATTCATGATTTTTCTTAGTTTTTTATTATATTTTTCTTTCCCCTTCACGTGCGCACCATCAACTTTCACTCATCCTTCCATTTTTTTTTATTCTTTTCTCTCTTCCCACTTATATTTATATTTTATTTTATGATGACCAAATTTGAGCGCATGCAGAAGACATTTTTTAAATCACAGCGTGTTACGCACCATTTACACGTTTTAAATGTATTTATATGCATAAATTGACAAAATGAAAATCAAATATTTGAAGTAAATGAATAATTTTAGATCATGCTAGAAGAAACCCCTCATAAACCAATTAAAACAACTAAATTCATAATACAATCGGTTTCTATAGAATTTACATTAAGAATAGAGAAAATAATATTTAATAAACAATTGATTGAATCACATTATTACTAGTCCATTGTGAGGCTAAGCCCACCCCCTCACCCTTAGTGTAGATAATATCGCTTGTTTAAAAAAAATAACACAATTATTTGACAATTAATTTAATCACATTATTATCGCGTGCGAAAGACCTTTTTTTATAAAGAAAATAATATTTAATAAACAACTGATTGAATCACATTATTGCTAGTCTATTGTAAGGTACTAATTTTTTTTAGAAAAAAAACTTTACTAATATATCACCGGTACTACGCACCTCTTAAGATGTTTTTAACACAATATTCATGATTTTCCTTATTTTTTTTATTATATTTTTCTTTCTCCTTCACGTGGGCACCATCAACTTTCACTCTTCCTTCTATTTTTTTATTCTTTTCTCTCTTCCCACTTATATTTATATTATATTTTATGATGACTAAATTACCAAATTACCCTTGCATCATTTGATGTATTATATTGGGTTGCTTTTGGATTTTTTTGGTTAAGGGGCAATTTTGTCCTCAATGACCCCAGCAGAGATCAAGCCCAAAGTTGTTGGATAAAATTACTAAAAAGTAAACTGACAAAATTACCCTTGAATTATTTTATACATTTATTTTTGCAAGTTTTGAATTTTTTTGGCTGAGAGGCATTCTCGTCTTAAACTTTTTTGTCGAAGTCGTGACCCCAAATTGGGCCACTGGCTTTATATATAAAAGATTTGGAGTTCGTCAGTCATTGGAGTTGTTAAACTCGTTTATTATAATGCATTTGAATTAATTTACGGAAAGAGATCTTCTCCAGATTTTTTCCTCTAAAACCCAAGGATCAAGTGATTCGGATCTTTAAATTTGATTCAAAGTTGGTAAAAACTTTTAAAAGCTATAATGATTTTTGACCGTTGAATCAAATTTTAAGGGTCCGGATCACTTGATCCCTGTGCTTTAGATGAAAAGATCCGGAGATGATCTTTTTCCTTAATTTACTAACTTTGTCAGCCCAGGAAAATAGCCAACTAGTTTTGTTTATAAATTCCTTTGCTTGCAGAGCAATGACATGTTGAATTTTTTATGCCCTACCCGAAAGGGCAGTGTACATCCGTTGAGTAAATTGATATTGATATCCAAGTTGAGATATGATAAATTGACACCTTCAGTGCAAAGTTCGTAAGCATGTTATTGAAAGCATAACATTGCCTCTACTGGTCATCAAAAGCCTATACACTAATCCAAATCCCACTATTTTTCATTGCCTTGTGGAAAGGACTCCCCAAATAAATGTATATTGAAACTGGTTTGTATAAGATCTCAAGGGATGGGTTGTATGTATGGGTTGTCATCCTCACTTTAGCTAAGTCATAGGCTAAAGTGATGGTCTTAACCCTACTTTCATGACTTCCCATAACTTGTCATTCACCTTACCTCCTTCTTGTCAACCTTTCTTAGTTGCTTGTAGAAGCTTCTTTCCTTGTAATTAGCTTTTGGCTTTTCCTCTTGTTAAGGCAGACTTTAGGGATTGTGTTGGAGTAGTTAGCCTACAATTTCTTGTAGCTTCTTTTCGGCTCTCTATATGAGTGGCCTCTTTTTCCTTGTAATCTTCACAATGAAATATACAACAAATATTTGAAACCAAAACTTAACATGGTATCAGAGCAGGAACCATATGGTCCTGACTTTGTTCATTTTTTTTACTTCTTTGTTTGCTCATCCTCGATAGAGATGGTAGAAAAAAATGCATCGAGTGCTGATAGTCTTCATCCTCATCCCCCAACTTAACTCAAGGGGGTGAGAACAACCCAAATCAACGTCTCTGCTCGGTGCTACTGAACGAGTTTAACAACCTTCCTTGGTCAAGAGCTATGTCACTTGCTCTAGGAGGAAGATCGAGGCTAGGGTTTATCAATGGAAGCTCTGAGCCCCCATTATCCACTTTACCAACCTATGATGCATGGCACGCCACTGATCAGCTGGTTATGTCCTAGATACTTAACTCAATGGAGCCAAAACTGTCTGAGTTTTTTCAGATACTCAAAATCTTCTCTTCTCATATGGGAATCTGTTAAAAACATGTATAGCAGCCAAAACAACTCAGTTCGCATCTTTCAACTAAAGAAGAATGTTGCTAGCTTAAAGCAAGGTAATCTCTCCTTTGTTCAACACCTTGGAAGTAAGAAATCCATGTGGAATGAACTCAATATGTACTGTCTACACACAACTGATTCCGCTGTGCTACTGAAGATGGCTGATGAAGACAAGGTGTTTCAACTCTTGGCAAGCTTGGGAGCTGAATATGAAGACCTACGTAGCCATTTGTTAATGACTCCAGAGCTGCTCTCCTTTACCAGTGTGTGTCATGCAGTCCAGTGAGAGGAAACTCAACGAAGAGTGATGAACGTTGAGCCCAAATCCAACCCTGAGCTAAGGTTTTCACGACAAATCACAAAGTAACTAGTGATAAGGTGCTTGGGAAGAAAGCAGATTGGAAGTGTTCTTATTGTAACATAAAGGGACATTTGAGAGAAAAATGTTGGATTCTTCATCCGGAGTTAAAGCCTAAGTTTGATAGGGAAGGCATAATAATCGAATATGGGAAGGGAAGAGTCACTCCAAAAGCATTTCACTCAGCTTGCACCACAGCTAATGGGATGGCCAATTTCTCAACAAATCCTATATTCTTTATCAACGAGTTTGCTGCTTTTCTTCAAAAGAAGCAAGGAAGCACTGAGCATGATGAAGTGATGACTGAAAACCCTACTGCAATGCTAGGGAAATTTGCTGGATTCTTGGTTGACTTGGAGAACACCTCGAAATGCAACATTCCAGGTATAATCAGTGCATTTTCCACTGCTCTTAATGCTAATGTTACTCATGATTTTTGGATTATTGACTTTGGTGCCACTAATCATATAACTAATAAACCCTTAAGTCTCCATGAATTTCAAAAAACTATTGATCCAATCCATGTGTCTGTTGCAAATGGGAAAATGAAACCTATTCTAGGGAAATGAAAGATTAGATTGCTGAGTGAGCAAACTGATTCCACTACTCTCTATGTACCTTCTTTTCCTTTTCAGCTCTTGTCAGTAGGAAAAGTCACAAAAACTTTAGACTGTCTTGCCATATTTTTCCCTTACAATGTTATGTTTCAGGACCGAGTTACACATAAGAAGATTGGTGAAGGGTTCTTCTTAAATGGACTCTACTATCTCTCAAATAAGTCCAATTTTGTCAAAAAGCTCAGTGTCAACTTAAGTCAAGTTCAAGAACACCAACTCTGGCACCAACGCATTGCCAATCCCTCAGAACCTGTGATGACTAAGTTGTTTCCCATTTTTTGTAAAAACACACTTGAGTGTGAAACTTGTCAAATGTCAAAAGCCACTAGACTCCCTTTTGCTTCCTCTAATTCTAGAACCAGTAGACTTTTTGAGCTTGTTCACTCAGATATCTAGGGCCTTTCTCGTGTAGAATCATTTGATGGGTATAGATATTATGTTACATTTGTTGATGACTATTCTAGAGTGACCTGGTTGTACCTTTTAAAACTCAAAAGTGATATGTTTAATGCTTTTAAGGACTTTCACAATGTAATCACCAATCAATTTTTGACTAAGTTATATATGTTAAGATCAGATAATGGCACCAAGTACACTTCCAATAACATAAGTAATTACTTGAGCAATCATGCATTTTGCATCAAACTAGTTGTGTTGGTACGCCGCAACAAAATGGTGTGGTAGAGAGAAAAAATCAAGACTTATTGGAGAAGACTCGATCACTTATGATCCAAATGAATGTTCCTAAGAAATTTCGGTCTTTAGCTCTACTCACTGCCACTTACATCATTAACAGACTGCCAACTCAGGTGTTGAATAATAAATCTCCATTTGAAGTCATGAAGGGCAGGTCTATAGACTTGTCTCACCTCAGGACCTTTGGTTGTACGTGTTTTGTGCACCTTCAAGCTCTTCATCGTGATAAACTCGACCCTCGAGCTATCAAATATGTGTTTATGGGATACTCCAGTTCTCAAAAGGGTTACAAAGTGTACAACCCCAACACTGGGAAGCTGGCAGTCTCTAGAGATGTGCGATTTGATGAATACTCACCTTATTTCCACAAAGGTTTAGAGACCAATCCCAATAGGGAAGATCTTATGGACCTATTTCCACTACCTACTCCAGCAGAAGTTCATGAAGTCGCTCTTGCTCATATCAGCACTGAGAATTCTCAACCCATTGAGAGTGTAAGTGATGCAGCGCTGAGCTCATATAGACCATCAGAAGCTCAACCAAATCAGCAAGCTATAAGTGCACCAAGAAGAAATCCTACACGAGATAGACATCCACCAGTGAGGTTGCAAGAGTATGTTACTTACACTGCAAAGCATCATATCTCTGCTGCCATTTCTTATCACAGATTCTCATATTCTCATGCTTATTTCCTTAAAATATTGTCTCACACTTTCGAACCAAGGAATTTTCATGAAACCACATGCACGCATGAGTGGCAAGATGCTATGACTAAATAGCTCCAAGCTCTGAATGACAACCAGACATGGAGTGTGGTGGATCTTCCAAATGGCAAGAAGGCAGTGGGAAGTAGGTGGATATATAAGACCAAATTCAACTCCAATGGAAGCATTAAGAGACACAAGGTATGATTAGTAGCTCAAGGCTTTACACAAACCTATGGCATTGACTACAATGAGACCTTTTGCTCCAGTTGCCAAAATGAACACTATGAGGGTATTGTTGTATGTGGCAATCAATAATGCATGGCCCTTATTCTAAATGGATGTGAAGAATGCATTTCTTCATGGGAATCTTCAAGAAGAAGTGTACATGAAGTTGCCCCCAGGTCATCCAAGAGAAAAAGAATCAAACAAAGTCTGCAGACTCCATAAAGCCATATATGGTCTCAAACAGTCCCCTCGAGCTTGGTATTCGAAGCTTAGTTTAGTCCTTGAAGCTACAGGATTCAAAATGAGTCATGCTGACTCTTTTTTGTTTTTTCGAAGTGGCATTGCTGGCAAATTAGTTGTGCTTATATATGTTGATGACCAGGTGACAATATAAGTGAAATCAAGGCGCTTAAGCAGTCACTTCACCAAAAATTTGCCATTAAAGACTTGAGACCCTTGAAATACTTTCTTGGAATTGAGGTGGCTACCTCTTCAAAAGGATTGTTCTTGAATCAAAGAAAGTATGTTCTCAATCTTCTAGATGAAGCTAACATGATGAAGTGCAAACCAGCTCGGACACCCCTAGCTAGCAAGCTTCAGTGGCATGAAAAAGGTGAACCTCTCTCGGACCCTAGTGTTTATCAACGAATGGTTGGGAAACTTATTTATCTCACAATTACTAAGCCTGATACCTCATATTCAGTTAGCCTAGCCAGTCAGTTCATGCACTCTCCTACTTTAGTTCCCTAGGAAATCGTCAAGAGAATCATTCGATATCACAAGGGTTCAATACGTAGGGGGATAATTATGAAGAACAATGAATCAAATCACATTTTGGCCTACACAAATGTTGACTGGGCTGGAAACGCCCTTGATCAAAAATCCACAACAGGTTTTTGCACATTTGTTGGAGGAAATCTTGTCACTTAGAAGAGCAAGAAACAAACTGTTATTGCTCGATCTAGTGTTGAAGCTGAGTATAGGGCCATGGCAGCAATGACCTATGAACTGATATGGTTGAAAGGTCTTCTTTCCGAGCTCAGATTCACAAACATGGCACCTATGTCCTTGTATTGTGATAACCAAGCTGCCATGCATATTGCATCCAATCCAGTGTTCCATGAAAGGACCAAACATATTGAAGTTGACTGCCATTATATTCGTGCTCAAGTTCAACCCAAGGTAATAGACACCGTGTTCACCTGCAGCCACGATCAACTTTCTAATTTATTCACAAAAGCACTAGACTCTACTCAGTTTCAGCGTTTGTTGTGCAAGCTTGGATCAATCAATCCCCTTGATCTAGCTTCAGGGGGTGTATTGAAACCGGTTTGTATAAGATCTCAAGGGATGGGTTGTATGTATGGGTTGTCATCCTCACTTTAGCTAAGTCATAGGCTAAAGTGATGGTCTTAACCCTACTTTCATGACTTCCCATAACTTGTCATTCACCTTACCTCCTTCTTTCCTTGTAATTAGCTTTTGGCTTTTCCTCTTGTTAAGGCAGATTTTAGGGATTGTGTCGGAGTAGTTAGCCTACAATTTCTTGTAGCTTCTTTTCGGCTCTCTATATGAGTGGCCTCTTTTTCCTTGTAATCTTCACAATTAAATATACAACAAATATTTGAAACCAAAACTTAACAATGTAAAAAGTAGCTCAATATATTAAAGGTTAGTCACGCTCCAGACTCGAAGTCGGCGGAAAAATTAACTCCGCATTTGGTACACGAAGAAATGTAAAACAAAAGAAAAATAAAGAAAAACAAACTTCTCTAATAAAAAAAAATATGAAATTCTTTACATATGTACATAAATAAAATAAAACTGCTATCTCTCTCAGTAATACAATCTCAGCTCGTCTAGTTCATGTCTTACCAATTAACTTATCTATAACATAAAAGGGTGAGGGGTGAGCAACAACCACCATCGTCCAATACCGAGAAGAATATATAATATGTCAGTCAAGCGATGACGTTTTACACACTCTAAAAACTAGGATACTTGTATAAAATTATATACATCACATAGTTTCATATCACATCATCCCTACCCTTTGTGTTCATGTTATCCTTCACCAAATTTAATTCACCACATGACCCATGATGGCCTTTCTACCTTAATATCCCCGTGTGAAGTTTACATTTATCCCTCGAAATAATGCATCTCATGCTCCATGAACAATCTCAACTAGTTCCACACAGAGTGAATATACTTGCATAAAAAATATATACAAATAAAGAGAAATACGTAAATAAATAAAAACCACAAAAATTCATGGTTTCGTTTATCAAAAATAAAAATATTTGTAACATATTACGTAAATCACTCACCTTAATAACTAGATCTTCAGCAAGACACACTGTCTATTAATCTCCACACATCAAACTCCACAAAACCCACACTCTTCTTTCTTTCTTTCTTTCTTTTTTCACTCAGTTTCTCTTGTTCTCTACGTGAGCACTATCCTATTTTTTATGCTCCAAAACCAATGGAGCAAACTCCTAAAGGGAGGTGTTGGGCTGAAATTTTTTTTTTTTTTAACAAACGATATTATCTACACTAAAGGGAGGTGTTGGGCTTAGCTTCACAATGAGCTAGCAATAATATGGTTCAAATTCACTTTTACCGAGAATCAAACCTAATACATCTCACTTACAAATGAAAAAGAATACTGCTATAATAGTAATCATATATACAAAGAAATACTTAAACCTCTTATCAGTATTCATCCCTTTTGAAACGTGTCAACACAATACCAACACGACAAATAATGCAACTTTCCACTATTTTGCTGGAATTACACGCACACTGAAACATTTAAGCCACCTCCAACTATTTGTTTTCTTATTCATCTCTCTAAAGCCCACGTACTACTCTCATTCTATAATACTCCAATTCAAACCTATCTTCCTAACTCTAATTCAAACTTATCTTCCTAATTAATACGTACAACTTGATAAAATGCTTATTAAGCATCAATGATTCATCCTAGTAAAAATAATATAATATACAACCTTCCACTATTTACTATATTTATACTGAAGTGGCATTTTCAAATACTCAAACCCCTAGTGTATCATGTGTGCTAACACTTTTATATAATTTTCATGAATCTAACCTTCAATTGATAAAGCTACTTTTATAAGGGTTTAGTTACCTTTGATTATTTTGCACTTTTAAATTGAATAATCAAAATGAAATAGTGTAAGAGAAGAAAAAACGGATAATCAATTCTCTTTTATTTTCACTTTGCAAGTTGTAAAAAGTGTAAGTTAGGAAAAAAAAAAAAGGAATGTAAATATTGTAAATACTAAGAGTTATTTATTAGGAAGGATCATCCTTTATTATTTGTTTCCTTATGGAACACGGATTGTATGTATATATATTTCAAAGAAGGAATACAATGAAAATTACCCTATAAAATTCTATTTGGCATCAGAGCCAGGCTACCGTAACCCTAGAAAACTGTATCTTCTGCTGTTACTTTCGGTTGACTGGTTCATGTGCAGTTTGTTGCAGAAATTGGTCATACCGTGTACACTGTGATTGCAGCACGCTGTTTTGTTGCTGCTGTGTGGTTCTGTCTTGCTACTGCCGTGCAGTTGTGATTGCAGCGCAGGTTTTTTTTTGCTGCTATCGTGAGTCTCTAGTGCAATTGTGCGAGTTTTTTTTTTCCTTTCTCACTTAAGTTGTGATGGCGAATGTAGGAGATGAATCAATCTTGAAGTTGGAAGGTGGTTCCCGCACACCAACCAATAATCTGGTACCGAGTCCCGTTGTTATTCAGAACAATGTGTCTGCCGCACCAAACACCGTGAAGTTGAATGGATCAAATTATCCTCTTTGGTCCAAGGTATTGGAGATGCATATAGGGCTTCATGATAGGGAGTATTAAGGAACCTGCTGAGGATAGTGCTGAGTATGAGACGTGGGAAACAGGGAATGCAATAGTAAAAGGGTGGTTGATCAATTCCATGGAACCTGCTATCATGGGATTTTTTATTCACATGCGTACTGCTAAAGAAGTTTGGCAAGAGGTGGCTCGGACTTATTATGATGGTTCGGCTATTTCTCAAATTTATGAATTGAAGGTTAAGTCATTCAAGCTTCGTCAAGAGGGTCGGCCAGTGGGTGTGTATTACACTAACCCTAAGTCTGTTTGGCATGAGCTAGATCAACGAAGACCAATCAAGATGGAATGTGCTACCGATCTCAAGACACTTCGAGAAGAAATTCAAATTGATCGTGTGTATGTTTTTCTAGCGAGTTTGGATGACATCTTTGATAAAGTACATAGTGATATTCTACGTACTCAACCCTTACCATCTGTCGAGGAGTTGTTTTCTATGGTTAGGCGTGAAGCACAACGACATGCCACTATGATGGGTGGGGGTAATAACCAAATGAGGCTATCGTCCATGGCCATGGTCTCTCGGCCACCTATAATTTCCCGTCCTAACAATTCTTCTAATCAATCTTTTAATTCTCGTCCCTTTACCCGAGAAAATAAAGATGATTTGAAGTGTACTTTCTGTGGTCAAACCCGTCATACCGAAGATACATGTTTCGCCAAGCATGGGGTGCCTGATTGGTTCCCAAAATTTAAGAAAAAATTGCGTGCCAAAGAACGTGGACCAGTAGGATCCGGTGGAGGCTGTGCCTCCCTTTGCCGCGGCTACACCAACAGCCCAGGGAGCCGAGCCTAGTTCTGGTGATTCTAATCAAACTTTGTTGACTCGTACTCAGGGTGACTCATCTTCTAACACATGTACTATGGAACATACTCTTTTAGCCTCCGAAACTAAGCAACATATAGGTTGGATTCTGGACTCTGGTGCAACGGATTATATGACATATGATAAAAATATGTTTCAATACATGACTACGTCTCACAAGAAAAACATAGCAACTGCCAATAGTATCATGGCACCTGTGTATGGCACGGGCACCGTGCATCTCACCCCATCTCTCCCTTTACATCGTTGGTTACTTGTTCCTACTTTATCCCATCATTTATTATCCATACCATAGGTGACTGAACAATTGGATTGTGTTGTTCTAATGTATCCGTCCTTTTGTCTACTTCAGGATATTCAGACCAAGGAGATAATTGGGCGTGGCACTGAGAGAGAAGGGTTGTACTATGTGGATGACGTCGTTCCTGGCATAGCTAATGTCGTTTGAGTATCTCGTTTTAGTAATTTACAAGAAGTGTGGTTATTGCATCGTCGGTTAGGGCATGCATCTTTTGGGTATTTACGACATATGTTACCTAGTCTATTTAGTAGAATAAACGAATCAAACTTACATTGTGAAGTATGTATTCTTGCTAAAAGCCAGCGTGTTTCGTTTCCTCCTAGTATGAATAAAAGAGCTTTGTCGTTTAAACCTGTGCACTCTGATGTATGGGGGCCTTTTCCCGTTGTTACTTCTTCTGGGATTAAATGGTTTGTTACGTTTGTTGATGATTGCATTCATATGACTTGGCTATATGTGTTGAAAAATAAAAGTGATGTTGGTATGGTATTCCGATCTTTTTCTTAGATGATTCAGACACAATATTCATCTGTGATTAAAGTTCTACGTTCCGATAATGGCGGTGAATATATTAATTTTGAGTTGTCAGAGTTTCTTCGTGATCGAGGCATTCTCCGTGAAACGACATGTCCTTATACCCCACAACAAAATGGGGTTGCTGAGAGGAAAATTCACCATATCTTAGAAACGGCATGTGCTCTACTTCTTGGGGCATCTATTCCTAAGGCGTTTTGGCCTGAAGCTGTCATTTATGCAGTCTATGTGATTAACTATATGCCATCACGGGTTGTTGGCTTTTGAACACCTCTCCTAGTCCTCACTCAACATGCTCAAGTGGTGTCTACTCATACTTTCACTCCTCGGGTATTTGGGTGTGTGGCTTATGTGCATATTCAGAAAATCTATCATACTAAGTTGGATCCGTGTGCCCTACGATGTGTGTTTGTCGGTTTCTCATCTCACCAAAAAGGATATAAATGTTATCACCCTGAGACTCAGCATATGTATATTACCATGGATATGACCTTTTCGGAATCAGAGTATTTTTATGCTCCCGTATCTTCATCTTCAGATCACCAGGGGGAGAGCTCTAGTGGTGATCTGGAATGGTTAAACCTAGGGGAGACACTATTGTAGAGACCGCACCTGCCAGTGGAGAAACATGTACCGAGAAAGACTTAGAGTTACAGGTGGTTTCTATCGAACCACCTAAGGTGGTTCAGTTGGTTTCTGCCGTACATAATAGGGCTCGGGAGCCTGAGTCTGCTGAAGTATTGTCAGAGCAGCCATGGCAGATTGTTACCGAGAGTAGTGTGCAATCATGGCAGCCACCTGCCGAATCTGCTGATGTGCCCCATTCTCTCTCTAGCTCAACTGTGCCGCCCAATATGTCTTCTTTGGATATACCTGAGGTAAGTATTGTGGATGATTATGTAACTAATGCAAGTAATGATGTAAGTACATATAAGTTGACACCAAAAAAAATTGAGGTGTGCCACCTGTCAGGTTCTCTTCGAAAGGGAAAGTGAAGTATCCAATAGCCAACTATGTCTCATGCAATGGTCTTCCACTAGAGCGCCGAACTTTGGTGGATAATATGGAGTCTGTTCAAGAACCAACCCGTGTGAAGAAAGCTCTAAAAGGATCCAAAGTGGTCAAAAGCAATGGATGAGGAAATGTTGGCGTTACAGAAGAGTAATACCTGGGAGGTGATGCCTTTGCCAAAAAGGAAGAGAGCAGTTGGATGCCGATAGGTATTTACAATCAAATACAAAGCCGATGGATCAATAGACAGGTACAAAGCAAGGTTGGTAGCTAAAGGATACACCCAAACATATGTTGTAGATTACCAGGAAACTTTCTCTCCGGTTGCCAAGATGAATACGGTACGTGTTCTGATTTCTTTAGCTGCAAATATGGACTGACCATTAAAACAATTTGATGTGAAAAATGCTTTTCTCCATGGGAACTTGGAGGAAGAAGTATATATGGATTTTCCTCCTGGGTATAGTGCTGGTGGAAATACCGGAGTATGTCGGTTGCGTAAGTCTCTCTATGGACTTAAACAATCACCTCGTGTGTGGTTTGATAGGTTTACTCAAGTTATGAAAAAGATTGGGTATCATCAGAGTCATTATGATCACATGTTGTTTATTAAACGAAGACAGGGAAAAGTGACAACATTAATCATCTATGTAGATGACATGATTTTCACTGGAGATGATTTTGATGAAATCTCGAAGTTGCAGGGTAATCTTGCGACCGAGTTTGAAATGAAGAACCTAGGGGATTTGAAGTATTTTCTTGGGGTTGAAGTTGCTCGTTCTCCGAAATGTATCTTCTTGTCCCAACATAAGTATGTTCTGGATTTGTTAAAAGAAACGGGTATGCTGGGGTGTAAGTCGGTAGATACTCCTACTGTTGAAAAACTTCATCTATGTTTGGATCTGAATCAGAAATCAGTTGATAAAAGGAGATGTCAGAGACTTGTAGGAACACTAATTTATTTGGCTCATACACGTCCGGATATCGCCTATGTTATGAGTGTAGTGAGTCAGTTTATGCACTCACCGAATGTAGATCATATGGCTACTGTTATGCATATCTTAGCATATCTGAAGTCTGCACCAGGAAAATGAGTACTATATGGGAAGCATGGACATTTGAGGGTTAAGGGGTTTACAAATGCTGACTGGGCAGGAAATGTAAGTGATAGACGATCTACTTCTGGGTATTTTACGTTTGTGGGAGGAAATTTGGTTACATGGCGAAGTAAGAAACAAAAGGTTGTATCGAGATCCTCAGCTGAGGTCAAGTATAAAGGCATGGCCCACGGCATTTGTGAGGTTCTTTGGGTTCAAAAACTTCTTTGGGGTCTTGGGTTCAAACCAAAGGATACCGTGAGACTATATTGTGATAATAAGCCAGCAAGAGATATAGCTGATAATCCGGTGTAGCATGATAAGATAAAACATGTGAAGGTTGATTGACATTTTATTAAAGAAAAGCTTGAGAAGAAGATTGTGTCCATACCGTTTGTGAATTCGGAGGAACAACTAGCAGATATTCTTACTCATAAAGTGTGTAGTCGAAAGTTTGCTGACTCACTTTTCAAGTTGGGCATGTGTGATATCTATGCACCAACTTGAGGGGGAGTGTAAATCGTGAGTCAATGTTAGGAAAAAAAGGAATGTAAATATTGTAAATACTAAGAGTCCTTTATTAGGAAGGATCATCCTTTATTATTTGTTTCCTTATGGAACACGGATTGTATGTATATATATCTCAAAGAAGGAATACAATGAAAATTACCCCGTAAAATTTTATTAAAAGAATGTCTTAAATTTGACTCTCATGAACAATAAATTTGATATCAAATGATGTAACTTAGCTCACTTCGTAAGAGTGATGACTCTGGGACTTTCTAATATTTTTTTTAAGAGTGATTCTTTCTATATTTTTTCAGCTTTACATAGTTTGGGGCCGTGTTTGTCCATCTATGGACATGTTATTCAAGACACGAATGTAGTGTTACTTTAAATCATCAGAGATGGCTTTACCCACGTTCATCGACATGCCGACGGTGTTGCACATCACCTTGCTCGATTTGCACTTCACATATGACTATAAAACATGATTTGAAGAGCCTCTTGCTTTTATTTCCAATATATTGTGTGTGGATTGTAATTCACGAGCAGGCGTTAAGTCTAGTAGTGTCCAATCACACCAAACAACTTTTCGATATAATAAAATAGTATTACTTTGAGTAAAAAAATAAGAGGAAGATAGAATCATTATCAAAACTCGTTCAAATTTTTTTTCTTTTTAAAAAAAAAATTATTGTACTAGTTTCAAAAACTCTTTCCTACAATAATGATTAAAAAATTTATAATTTTTGTTTTATAATACAATATATGAGGGGTCGAGGTAGTAAATACACAAAAATTCGGCATCGCAGTTTTCATTCAAAATCACGCATTTACAAATGAATGTCACTAGATGGTGATGCTTAGAGCATATCTAATGCATGCAAAGTAGCGTAAGCAAAAGTGTTATTTAGCCTCAAATGAAAAAATTCAATTTCGAACGAGACATAGCTAGCCTAGGCTCTTCAAGGGCCCAATTTAACCCCGACTTTTGCTCAAGATTCTTAAAGCGATATGATCTACACTAAAAGGAAGGGGATGAATTTGACCTCAAAATAAACTACCAATAATGTGATTCAAATTCATCTAACCTCACACAATTAGAAAACCAAAATTTTGAGAATGCTCGATTTCATGAATAATGCCCTTACCCTCCACTTTGGATAAAGCCCAACCAAAGAAGGGCCGAACAGACGAGTAGCCCAACTGAAAGCCCTAACTAACAATGACGTGACAGTGACATCATCCAACTGAAAACCCTGCCAACCAGCAACAAGCTAACAGCTGTGACATTGAATTCATTAAAAAAGTTTTCAGTTTACTGATCATATTCAACGAATTCAAAAGCGACGGCGGAGAAGATTGAGAAACCAATGGCGCCTCCGACGAACTCACCGTCAGCAGCAATGACTATACTTCACAATGCCAACATCGTCAGCATGGATTCCGACCTCCGGGTCTTCCGCAACGGCGGGATCGTCATCGAACGAGATGCAATCAGAGCCGTCGGTCAGTCTTCGCAACTTCTCCCTGGTCGGTCGGGTTTCGATCTCAACGGCCAAATCGTCCTCCCTGGTAGGCCGGTCCACTAATGACATAACTTGCGTTCTAAGTTACATTTCAGTAAAAGCTTTACAAGGCACCATAACACGGGAGTCGGGCGCATCAGAGTTTGGCTAGGAATTGGGCAGATTATGAAAGAAACTGATGATTTGCGGCTTGCAACAAAGAGAAACTGCCATGGAACTTAAAACTGGAATCCACATTGTATAATCCTTCTCAGGTGAGTTGCTGTTTTTCTTGCTCGTGCTGTTTTATGTACAGAACAGGAGTAGATGCAGCTGTGTGTGTTTAACAGTAAGATATCATGAGTTTTTAAGCCTCTGGAGTGTAATGTGTGTTATTGTATTACTTCTCCATCAATAACTTTGGTGGTTAAAAACTTGTTAGTTGGTATGAAACTGTTATTCTGTATCTTCAGATTGATTGTCTTTCGAAGGGTGGAGTCGAAGTATCTCACTCCGCAGCTGCTGCGATGCGAATGCTTGTATTCGCACCTATTAGAGAGATGCTGGATGCTGGCATCTGTGTCTCTTGGGAACAGATGGGGCACCCTCGAATAATAGAATCAGCATAGGTGGAAATTCTGATTGCCCACTCTTGCATTTTTTCCTTATTTGTGGGTTTGCACATTGGAACAATGATGGTTGGGCCTGGAAATTCATGGATAGTTTACTTCCTTGCAGTTGATGAGATGTACCGGCTGGCTTCTCTGATTAACAAATGACGGGAAGTAGATACAAATGGAACTACTGATCCTACTGCTCTTCCTCCCGAAACAGTTCTCGAGTTGGCGACTATAAATGGTGCAAAATCCGTACTTTGGGATGATGAAATAGGATCCATTGAGTTCGGGAAAAAGGTTGAACTTTTGGCTAGCTCCGATTAGTTTCTCTTGTCCCTCTACTTCATCTCTAATATAACGTTCTCTTTAATTAAAGTCGTACCATACACATTTGTGCATATCTCAGCAGATTTTAAACACGAGGCCGATTAGCTTCCTTCTTCCATGTTTTCGGGGGCTGACTTGGTTGTGTTCAATCCTTCCTCTTGGACCATGCATGGTTCCTCTCCATGACAGGTAAGAACCATCCCCAAAGGAATCATCTGCAGTAATTTTATTTCTATCGAACACACTTAAACTTTACATATGAATAAGGATCGACTAGATTTGTATCCATGCCACATTTTGTTATGAAAAAAGGCATAAATGTATGGCCATCTATCGGAACCATGAATTTCTAAGTCAGTTTTTCGCATTTCAGCGGATCTGCTTCCAATCTAATCTTTACCAAGAAATCTACGTTCTGTTTGTCTGCAACTCAAACCTGGGTTTGTAATATGAGAAGCGATTTATGGACACTCCCCTTATCTTCTGCATATCCTTAATTCCCTCGACTCTAGAAAAAAAGGCAGGGATATGCAGCAAGCGAAACATAGTGTGCAGAAATCATATATGCCTTCTGTTTTACGTTTGTAATTGACTGCTATCTAGCCAAGATGGTGTGCCCATCTTTTTACACACAAGTTCAATCAGATTTTTTTTGTTTGTTTTTGATATAGCAATATATTTACACTTAAAAGAATGACGGACTAATTTATCACACAATAGGTTGAACATTGTAATTTGGTTACAAACTCGGCATTAATGGGAGTCGACTAAAGATGAATGTTACTAAATCATAATGCTAAATGACAAGTTCAATTAGAATTACATTAAAACTTTCATAAGTTTGATTAGAACTAAAATAACACGTTTGCTTGTCAGCAATGAATTTACATTTCCTTTATTCCTAACTTCTCCAACTCCTACTACGTACACATGCCCTAATTGAAATTTGATTAGGATTGGGAATCCACGTGGGATTAGGATCGGCTAGGCTATTAATCAAAGTGCGCTGACAGGAGAGATTTTTCAGTGTGACCGTCACACGAGGCGATACACCACGTGTCTCTATATAAATAGTGAGATATGTGTGTTAAAAGGTTAATAACTTAAAAATTAAAAAATTTCAACACTTAAATAAAAGCACGTGGTGTATCATCTGTGTTCCCGTCACAACTAAAAATTTATCTGCTGACAGCCTAATCTCATGCTTTATAGGGTAAACGGCAGCATTTCGATCTCTTTTTACAGAGATACGAACCCAGGATCCTCTCCGGATCCATTCCCTAGGCATCCCACAATCCTATCCGTTCATCGTATATCGTGAGCTCAAAAATTATTTAAAATTTAAAATTTAAAATTCAAATATAAATAGTACGTAACGAAAACTGATCGCACACTGTAAAATGAACATACAAGATTGCGCGACCTTAGGGAAAGATCCGGCGGGTTCGTCAGCATCTACAAGTTTATATACTTGAAACTTCTGGAACTTTCGCGCTCTTCCTCGACGCCGATCGAATTTCCCCTTTTCAGTATAAATATCCCAAACCCTTCGTTTCTCAATCAACAAATTAGAAAAAATTCCTGAGAAAAAAAAATCTTCGTCTTCGTCTAAGCTTCCAAATCGTCGTCGTTTTGATTCAAGGTTTTCCAGATTCTCGTCACCAATGGATCCATTCTTCAGAAGGCATTGGCACATATTCGCCCCACAACATCAGTACCCGCAGAAGGCAAGGCAAGTCCCGGTCCAGCGCCGAGCGGACCCGTCGCCGAAGGTGATCTCGATCCCGGTTCAGTACGTCGGGTTGGAGCGCAGGCGGTCCGAGTCGGCGCTGAAAATCCAGAAGGCGTTCAGAGGGTTCCTGGTGAGGAAAAGCGTGAGGAAGATTGCGGCAATCAGAGTCGAGGTCGGCGAGATCGAGAAGCGCATCTCGAAGCGAGATGCGGTGGAATTGATGAGGAGGGACGCCAAGGTGCGGCTGAAGGTGAACGAGACGCTGATGAACTTGCTATTGAAGTTGGATTCGGTGAAGGGCGTCGATTCTGGGGTTAGGGATGTCAGGAGGGCCGTGATAAAAAAGGCGATTGCTTTGCAGGAGAAGGTGGACAGCGCTGTTGCTGAAAATCCCCAAATCGACCAAACCCTAGAATTGCAATCCGAATCCCCTGTAAATTCGGACGAGACTCAGAATTCGCAGTCTGTGGAATTGGAATCGGCAGCCGAGCCCCAAATCGAAACTGTCCCACACGGCAACGCGTGGGGGTGCAGAGAGGAAGAAGGCTCTGTGAGTGATAGCGAGTCCTCTGGATCGTCTTGTGATGATTCGCCGAACCCGATGGAGGAGGTGGTGGAGGATTTTAAGGTGGTGGAACGAGAGGAGGCGGCGGCGGAGGAGGAGGGAGCTAGGGAGATTGTGAAGGATGATGAGAACAAAAGGAGCAGTATTAGAGAGCTGCTGGAGAGGGTGGCGGAGGACAACGCGAAGATGATGGGAATGATGGAGGAGCTGTTTGAGAAGAACCAGATGCAGACGCGGATGCTGAGCTCGCTGTCGCAGAGGGTGGAGCAGCTGGAGAGGACGCTTGTGTGTGAGAGGTTGAGGAGAAGGAAGAGGAGGCATGCCGCTGCAACTGCAGATTTCGTGTCCAAGTAACAAGTTAATATTGCAAGGAGACAATGAAACTTGGTTGTGTTTTATTCTATACATTGGCTTTTTATTTCTTTTTGCTAATTACATTTTGGCTCCTTGTTGTAAAGGATTTGACGATCTAGAATTCATATAGCCGATTCTATTAGTGGAAAAAAACTTTATTGTTGTTTGTTGTAAAGGATTTGAAAAGTGAATTGTTTGATTGATGAAATTTGATGCTTTTGGTGTATTAGCTAGTTTGGTTTTGTAAGTTGATTGGGGATCAGTGCGGACTCGATGTGAATTCCTAAGAAAACAACGTCCGTTTTTTCTTTTGTTCTTAGTGTATTTGGGCCCTTCTTGTATTTTGTTTCTTTATGGGTAATATATTTTCCCTTTCTCCGTAAAAAGTAGGGGAAGGGAACATTGACCGAAAAAAGAAAGAAAACAACGTCCCTTTGTAATTGTGGCACATTTGCCCGATTGATGAGATGACATGTGGTGGGTGAATATCAGTTTACTACTTTCAAGTTTCGTGATTTTTAATATTTGGTACGTGAAGTTTTTTTCGTCCCATAGTCATACCTATAGTGTTAATTTTGGGACAATTTTATACATCTGTTAGTCTGACTGTTAAATCAAACGTTAACTGATGATGTGGTTTCCATATCAATAATAAATAGGCGTCATATGTCAATATGGCCCACTTGGATATTAAAAATAATAATAATAATACAAATTAGAACCAAAAAAAAAAAACACCATCCTTCTACTACCTCACACCCCGACCCTTCTTCCGGCGATCCCACCCAAACCCTCCATCCCTCCGATCCCACCCAACCCTTCGTCCTTTTTCTCGCACACCCAACCCTTTGTCCCTTCTCTCTCCTCCTCTCCTCTGCACACCCTCTCCGCCGGAAGCTCTTCCGTAGCGACCCTTTGAGCTTCTCTTCCACCGTATACACCTTATAGCTCCCCACCCTCTTCTTCCTCTGCATCTCTGGATCGCTCAGGCTCCAGCTTTTCGTCGCCGACCGTTCGCCGACTTCCCCTTCCTGATCTTCTTGCCGTTGTTTCCGACTTGGGTTTGCTGCTGTTGCGGTGCACAAATGTCGTGTAGGAGGCGATGTAGCACCTGAGATCTTGCATCCCATTGAACCCCGACGAAGCGGGTCCACCATTGTAGCTCTCCATCTGCGACCTTTCGTGACCGCACGATCTCGATCTGAAATCTTTCATTCCATTTGTGACCTTCCGCCATTGTTTGAATTTGGTATAGAGGAGGGAAGAGATTTCTTTGGGGTCGTGGTTTGTCGCAGAGGAGAGAAGGGAGGGAAGGGATCGGGGGTTGAGGGTGGGTGTGCAAGGAGAAGGGAGGGAGGGGGTCGGAGTTGAGCCCATAAACTTTTCTTTCTTTTTTTTTTAAATTTTTTTAATATTTATGTGGGCCCTTATGACACGTGGTGCCTAGTCACTGTCCACGTGACAGCCACGTCACCAATTAACGGCTGATTTAACAGTCAGACTAACGGATGTATGAAACTGTCCCAAAATTAACACTTTAGGTATGACTCTGGGACGAAAAAAACTTCATGTATCAAATGTTGAAAATCACGAAACTTAAGGGTAGTAAACTGATATTTATCCTAAAACTTAATTTGGTCAATTAGGGTGCATAGTGCATATAAAATCTGCAGATGTTCGTATTTGCACTTGGAAAGTTGTTATCATCAATGATATTGACTTCTTGTGTCATTGTGTGTAGTTGATATTGGTTATCTTAAACTAACAAGACATGTTGTAGAATCAGGAAATAGATCATCTCCTAATCTCTTCTACTTAGGCCACCTAATCAAGTGATTCGGGCCGTTAAAATTTGATCCAACTCCAAAAAACAGGAGTCCCCTTTAAAGTTATAATAACTTAGCCGTTTGATCAAATTTCAAGAGTCAGGATCACTTGATTAGGTGGCCTAGGTGGAAGAGATTAGTAGAATATCTCTTTCCGTAGAATCACTACGGGTGGTCTAATAGTTGAGATGAATTTCAGGTCGTACTCCACGCGGCACGTCCTAATTTTGATTCTTGACGTTTCTAATTCGGACAATGATGGGTAGGGAGAGGTTGAAAAATCTTATTGACTCTCGAAAAGACGAAGCTATTATCTGGTCTCATTTAAAAAATAAAAAAAAATACCAAACAAACGCGTAGTAGATACTGCTTTATTGGTGGGTCATAACTCAATCCAGTGAATCCACTTAAAATCTCTGCCTGGGATTTGAGAAGCGCAAAATGTTGAAACGGACTGTCCAGACCCAACAATAACAGGGTGGTTGTCTACTTTTATTGTTGCACACTTTTGAACTTTTGATTAATAAGCTGATGAAGATTATTGGCTTTGAGTTTTGTCGTTTTTTTTTTCTTCCAACATTACATTACCACAAGCTTTAAAAAACGCTTTTAATTTTTGTGTATTGAAAAACAAAATTTAATTGTGATGAGAAGTGAACTAAAATGATTTTAGTCATTTCGAGTCTCATGATTTTTTGGGATGTGAGATACCTCAGGCTTCGACAAAAAAAGAAAAGTTGATGGCTCTAAATTTGGCTTGCAATTTGTAGAGAGGTCTATTGATTCTATTTGAATAAATTACATAAAACTACCTCAACTATTGATCTCACGACACTTTCATACCTAATCTTTTTAAAATGATAATGTCATCTTACGAATTTGTGCTAATGTCATACCTCCGTCAGTTTTTCTGTTAAGTGCTGACGTGGCTATATGCGGGATCCACTCACTAATCCAACTGGATTAAAAAATTATTAAATATATTTTTAATAATTAAAAATTAAAAAAATAATTTTTTTATTATTAAATCTCTCTCTCCTCTCTCTCTCCCCCTTCTCTCTCACCCCTCTCTCTTCCATGCATCCCCAAAACCTCTTTCCACCCGACCCCCCAACCTTCCTCCACCACCTTCTCTCTTGAGATCGTTCCCGCCACGTGGCAGGGAGACGAACGTGATGAGAACTCCGGCCTCCATCTGAGCCACCCACTCCTTGGGCTCGCGCTCTTCCACGAACACGACCGGGTCGACTCGCTGCCCGCTGGCCGAGTTCAGCGTCCCTTCGCCACTGGAGATCCTTTTCAGCCTCGCCTCCATCTCCTTCCCCCAAGTCCTCGGCGTCGTCGAGCTCGAGCTTCCGGTCTGCCGGTACGACCACCTGAACCGGTCCGAGTCGACGTCCGAGCCGTTGCCAGCCCCGCGCAGGGGGCGCAGTGCCTGTAGGCTCCCGAAGCCTTTAATGCCATGTCCTTGAGTTGCAAAATTCGAACAATCACGCCAATTCAGGTCGATACATACATATCCACGTATCTATACGTCAGGGTTTTGAATTAGTACCTGAAACGTGAGCGATTTAATTGCGGCTGGGAAGGGTGAGGGGGACGGGTGGGAAGGGGTTTGGTGGGGTCAGGTGGGAAGGGGTTTTGGGGATGCACAGAAGAGAGAGAGGCAAGAGAGAGGGGGAGAGAGAGGAGAGAGAGAGAGATTTAATATAAAAAAAATTATTTTTAAAATTTTTAATTATTAAAAATATATTTAATAATTTTTTAATCCAGTTGGATTAGTGAGTGGATGCCGCATGTAGCAACGTCAGCACTTAATAGAAAAATTAACAAAAAAACCGACGGATGTATGACATTGACACAAATTCGTAAGATGAGTGATGACATTGTCATTTTAAAAAGATTAGGTATGAAAGTATCGTGAGACCAATAGTTGAGGTAATTTTGTATAATTTACCCATTCTATTTTATTTTGGGAGAGGGAATCCTAATTTGAGGAATCTACTAGCTTAAAGAAGAGAAATATTACTGAAGTGAAAAAATAATAAAATTGTGAGAGATTTTTGTTTAAATAATTAGATTTATTTTTCTTTAGAATCGTGAATAACAGTATGTGATAAAACGATATTTTTTTATTCAAATCGGCCAAACTTAAAAGGAAAATATAAGTTACATTTTCCAATTCACATGTAAGCAGTATGTAATACACTCGCACTTAAAACATTAATATTCTGAAAACACAAGTTCTATCTTTCCAAATTTGCCGTACTACAATTTATAATGAAACACAATTTCAAAAGTGAGATTTTATGTTTCAATATAATTGATTTAGAGCCGCTTTGTTCTTGGTTGCTTTTTTGGTCGCCACCTAATCAAGAGAATGTTTTTGGTGTTAGATGTTTTTTTCCCTTCATTTAAGTTGAAACCTCCAACAAAGTTTTTATCGAACTCGTTTATACACACCTTATCTGTATTAATGAATATTGTATCTTGGGGCTTTTGGATCTAGGTCCAAAAACATAGGTAGTTTTTTGAACTTTTTGAACTGAGTCCAGTTATCCAATTACATATTTTGATATCAATTTTGCCCCTTCAGATAAAAATATTTAATTTCTTTAAATTTTTTTATCATTTATTCAGTTTTTAAATTTTGAATATTTAAATACTCAAACTAAAATATTATCTAGTAACTACCTACTATTTATGAAGGAAACAAAACCGATATAATCTAGTAACTACCTATTGTATAGGAAGAAAGATGCTTTATACCTACAAAGCAGATATAATCTACCTGCAAAACAAAAATAAACAACCTATTGTATTGGAAGAAAAATGATGGGAACCTACATGGCGGAACATAGAAATATAAACATAAATATGATATAATATACCTCCATTAAATGAATGAATTTGGAGGGAAGATGACACACCCCGTCCTGAAGGAGGGCGTGCTGGCCGTCACGTGAGAGTGACGTAACCATTTGCACAGTTCGGAAGCTTTAAAAAATACCATTGTGAATTCTGTCAGAATACCGTTGGATTCCTCGTGGCCACCAAAGCTCTGCTCTAACTCGAACCTGGAGGGGCGCAAAACAAGGTGAGTGGGTCAGTAAAATAAGTCTTTCAAAGTCTTTCCTTTATCAACATATATCTATCCCCTCACTGTAAAACCTGTATACTTTCTCAGAAAATAGCATATATAAATATATATAGCTTCAGAAGTCTCAAAATACCATTCTTCATCATTTTTCAGAGAAATATGCCATGCCATGTGCCAAAAACATAATATGGATGCATCAACATAAATCAGGTGAAATAATAAATCAACCGGAGACCCTGCAGTGGTCCTGTACGGCTGATTCTAAAGCTCAATATCCAATCCAGCCGGAGTCACCAACTGTGACCTGTACGGCACTGCCGGAGTCGCCAACTGCAACCTGTACGGCACTACGCTGCACATGAGTCGGAACTACCTGTAGTAGTCTGTACGACTCGGATGGTGTAATAATACGCTCTAGTGCTTCTCTCCTCAATCATCTGTGCACATAATCTAAGGTCACCTACTAGTCGGAACCGTCTCTAATGGTCTGTACGACTAGCATGTCGGAACCACCTCCAGTGGTCTGTACGACTAGCATCTACTTGGATCCAAGGTGAGCGTGTGATGCGGGTGAATAACATAAGCACTAACACCAGGGGTGCAGGTTATGAGCTATCAACATAAATCTCATCAAACAATTCAATGCACCAAATGTAACTCACCTGATACTCACATGTGCGTCCGCAACACCAATTCACATATATGCATCGTATAATATCAATTCACATATCTCATATAATTTCTATGCATGGCATTTCAAAATATACTTTCATTCAAAAATCGATTTCTAGGAAAACGTTAAGTATATATATATACTGAAATAAACTGCCCACTCACAGTTATATCGAAGGGTCATAACCCCTTAGCCTTTCTCGACTGTGCTCGTCTTCCGCATAAGCCTCGCCTATATGAGAAGTAACCGAAATAACGTTAATTAATGCGCATAAACGACAATTACAAATAACTTCTCATACGTAGCTCAATTTTGGCATATGAATATACCAACGAGACCTACACGACGTCACGAGCGTCGTGATATTTTTAAAATAATTTAACTGTAGCTCACGCGCCCCCACGCGCCTGAAAAGGCACCGTGAAACGCGCCCCCACGCGCATAGCATGCGCTGGCGCGTGTCGTCTTCTTCCTCGGGTCGCCGGCGCCGGCCACCGGTCGCCGGAAACCTGCAACTTGCCATATCTCGGCCATTTCTTCACCATTTCGTCTCATTTTTCTTCCTACGTGCTCTAAATTAAGAGAGGAAGAGGGCTATACCTTCCAAAACCTTGAAAAACATTCGAATCACGACGGAGCAAAATGTCAAAAATCGGCCACCTTCGAACTGGGGTTTTCCGACGTCCAACTCGAGCCAACGATACACTCCGAGGTTCGTGAGGGTCTCACAAAGCTCCCTGTGAGCTTGGATTGTCCTAAAACAAAGCCAATAAAAAGTTGATGAATAGTACCCAAATCGGACCTCGGGTTTTCGACGTGAAAACGTACAAGTTCTTACCTGAAACTGGTGTCGATGGGTTCGTATGGACCTCAGGAACACAATGGAACCTTTTTCTGCTTCGATCCGTGAAGATTTTGGCGTCCTTGGGCGTGGTCCGTACGTGAGGGAAGAGAGAGAGAGAGAGTCGAGTTTCTGAGGGGGAGAGAGACACACACGGGAGCGAGGGAAGAGAAAGAGATTATGTGAGTGTGTGGTTCAAAAACAACCATCAAAATATCCCAGGTACAATACACCCATACCTCAATTAAATGCCTAGGGGCATTTTCGTCATTTCACGTCTTCCGTACGTAAATTCCGGGACGGGCTGTTACAGAAGAACACAAAAATATCACCCATGAAAAGAAGAGACAAAAAAGAGGAGGATTGATTCCATGATCTAACAGAGGGAATTGTTTGGAAGAAGGAAAAAAAGGAGGGATGAAACGGACTGGGTGTTGAGGTGATTATATGGCTATAACTAATCCTACAATTAAGGGATTAGTTAAACCACAAATAATCCCATAATTGAGAAATTTTGTGTATTTACTACAATTCATAAGCCTAAGGGGTAAATATGGTACAAACCACAAATAAACATACGTGGAATCTCAATTATTGGACATATTTCAATGAAGTTGACTAATCTTACTAATGGCTCACAAAATTGGATCTATATTAAGTTATCCCTTGTATGTATATGTACGTATTCTTTCCTAAAAAATTTACTTGTAAGTGGGTCACATGTGGCACAACATGAACAATGAATTAGAGTTCATGGGCCCCATAGGGCTGGTTTTTGGTTTGGATAAGTATGCAAGACTCGAACCACCCCCGATTCACTTAACGACATGCGTTCAATCCAGTTTGACGGCCATTGCTCAAAAAATAATAAATAAATAAATAAAAAACAAAAAATATCGTGAGGTTTTTTGTCATGAAACCTTTTTCGCAGAAGCTGAAAAAAAAAAAAAAAAAAATGTTCAATATTATTAAATTCAAAACTTTGGTTAATTTCAGATTAACTTTTATTTATTCAACTAATCAAGCAACCTGAAATCTCTACTTCTGACCACAACCCAAATCCTCACCCTTTTCTTCTCCCACCTCTCTCCTCTCTCTCTCTCTACGCTCTCAGTGTTGTTGTACAAAACTCTTCTGCGAAACCCTAGAGTCTCTGAAATTCAAAATTCAGTCCTGACCTCGCCATCTCCCTCTCTCTTTTGGAGCTCCAATCCACTGCGCGCTTCTTCTCCCTCTCTCGTTCTCCCTCCCCCTCCCTCCCTCCGACTCCCTCACTTTTCGATGGCGGAAGGCAAGCTCGATCTTCCCGACAATCTCCTCTCCTCTAAGCCGTCCGATCAGTCCTGGACCTCCAAGGGTACTTCGCCGTTTCATTTTTTATTTTTGCTATTTTATTTCTGTAGCAATTCATTTTCTTTAGATTTGTGTATTCATTGGGTTTGGTCGATGTGAAGCTAATGTAAGGTGGTTGGTTACTGATCTGTAGCGTTTAAGTATGCATTGGACCAGTTCATTTTCGATTTTTTCCGGCTTCAGCTTTCTTAATTTCGGCTTCCTGCATCTTGTGCTAGTCGGATTTTTATGTTTTGATTGAATGTTTCCGTCTTTCGGATTTTGCTCGGATCAGTTTTTCTTATCTCTCAATTTTCATTTGTAATTTTTGCATTCGAACTCGGTCTTTAACACTAGTGTATTGTAATTGTAATCCTTCCGTTGTTTTACTATCGCCATATTGGATGATACTATCGATTCTGTGTTCTGCATTTCATTAATGTTTATGTTTTAAGATCAAGTAAAGAAATTTGCATGTGCTACAGTTATTAGATTATGCTCCAATTTGTTTTTTAAATTTATTTATTATGTGTTCTATTATTGGTTGTTATGGCCTCTTTCGGTTACAAAGTTGGTTTACGCTTAAACTCTTTCGTTGAATCAATGCAAGAGAGAAATATTTTCTGATCAACTGTAGTGTAATTCTGGGTGTCAAAAATTCTTGAGATTTATTCTTGTGTGTAATGAAAGCAAATCTAGGGAGTTAGTTTTCCAAGCATTTCAAGTGGTTACTGTTATTGAGCTATCACGGTTTTGATTGTTTTGTTGGAATTCACTAACAGCTGCTATTAGTTTTTTCCTCGTCTGAAACGCTATTTGAGTTGCAGTTCCAGTGTTAAATCTTTATTTGTAGTTAACAAATATGTACAGTTCCTTCGTCTAGTGTTTACGGGGTCAGCGACTTTATTACTGGATTACTGTGGGGCATTGAGTGAACGTTGTAATGAGAGGATAAACATAGATTTGTGTTTTAATTTGTGTTCATGTTTTGGCAGTTGAAGCCTCTGGAGGAAATGATGAAAAAAAGGTGCTTATCGGGTCATCCGATGACTCAAAAGGTGAGCTTTGTTGTTCAAGTTTTTAGCATTAATTTCATGAACTGTATAGTCATTTAGTAATTTATATTCTGTTCGTCTCACACTCATCTGATTTTGTATTGCTAATTTACAAATTTTGCAGATCCAGCTGCCTCAGAGAGCAGCATACCTTTGTCCCCCCAGTGGCTTTATGCCAAACCCAGTGAGTCTAAGTTGGTATGTGCTCTATGGATTGGATTTCTTGTAGTATTAATCGACTTTTTATTTGGTATATGTTCTTCTGTTATCTCCCTGAATCAGGATTAGTTGTAGTTAATTCAATCCTCTAGACCTTTTAACAGACTTTGTACCTGGAATTGTTCAGCTGCGTTTTTTCATACTGGATTTTATCTGCTTATAGTGAAAACTCAACTCACTGTATAATTAATCTACAGCTATTTAACCCTGGATTACTTGGAAATTCACAACTTAGTTGACTAGTCATAAATTGGCTGTATATTACAGGAAATGCGTGGCCCAAGTTCCCTTGGAAACTCCACTGATAGCAACCAGAAGGAAGGTTGGCGTTTGGAAGGATCTGATGACAAAAGAGATTGGAGGCGGCCTGCCACTGAAAGTGAAAATGGCCGTCGTTGGCGTGAAGAGGAAAGAGAAACTAGCTTGCTTGGTGGTAGAAGAGACCGAAGGAAACCAGAACGCCGTGTCGACGGTGTTCCAGTGAGAGACATAACTGACAATAGGGCACTGCCTGCTTCTGAAAGGTGGCATGATGGCCGTACCTCTGCACATGAAGCACGACGTGATAGCAAATGGTCATCGAGGTGGGGTCCTGAAGACAAAGAAAAGGAGTCTCGAACTGAAAAGAAAACAGATGTGGAGAAGGAAGATAATCACATTAACAGTGACAACCAATCCCTTGGAGGTAATAACCGTTCAGCTTCTGAGCGCGAGTCAGATTCTCGGGATAAATGGAGGCCACGCCATAGGGATGTTCACACTGGTGGGTCAAATTCTTACCGTGCTGCACCTGGATTTGGAACTGAAAAAGGAAGGGTAGAGGGTTCAAATTTGGGATTTACCCTTGGAAGAGGGAGGGCATCTGGTGTTGGGAGATCATCTGCAGGCGTTATTGGCTCTGCTCCTTCTGGAAAAATTGGAAGTGTCCCTGGGAAACCTAGGCACTCAGCTGATAGTTTTTGTTACCCAAGGGGAAAGCTTCTTGACATTTATCGTCAGCGAAAGCTTGATCTATCATTTGCTACCATGCCAGATGAGATGGAAGAATCACCCCCTACAACTGAAGTAGGCTTTATGGAACCATTAGCTTTTCTTGCCCCTGATGGCGAAGAGGAGGTTAGGAATGCGGATTATATTTTTTTTATGTACTGATTCTTTTATGCTTTCTAACTGGTTCATGTATTGCTAATAGGCCATCCTTAGTGATATATGGAAGGGAAAGATTACAAGTAGCGGGGTCATATACAATTCATTTAGAAAGGGAAGATCAACTGAAAACAGTACAGGTATTTTCAACTCAATAGTTCCCAATTTGTGTCCTTTTTTTGGAACTGGGATGTCTAATTTCTAAAACACTCATTCTTTAGGTGGGGGAGACTTGGAAGCTGTTGATGGAGTTCTGGGTATTTTACCCAATATCTTGCAGGAGGCTGCAAATGCTGATGACTATGGGACTTCACAGAATTCGGGTGCACAAAGGAATGTGCTAGATGGTGAGTTGCAGTTCGTTTCTAATTCTGCATGTTGTCTGTTATATTGAACTGTATGCAGGTATTATTGACTGGAACATCTGAACAATCTACTTATTTTATTGCAGACAAAGATGCCAATCATAAAGAATGGGAAACAAAATCTAGTCCAGGAAAGGACCTTGATGGATTGTCTTTAACATTTCAGAAAACTAATGGTATCCGCAGTGATGTTGAGACTGAAGGTGGCAGTAGGCAAATTGCAGATTCTTCTTTTTCCGTCCATTCTTTGTCTAATGACATTGAGTTTGGCACTTCTGACATAAGATCAAAACTTCCTGATGATTCAAATAGTCTATATGCTTTTGGCTCATCTGAGCAGAATCAGAATAACAACTGTCGGGTGAAAGAGTTAGAAAGGGATGTCCCTCCCGAGGATTTATGTTTGTATTACCTTGATCCTCAAGGGGTGGTTCAGGGACCATATTTGGGGGTAGACATTATTTCATGGTTTGAGCAAGGGTTTTTTGGGACAAACTTGCTTGTTCGCTTGGCAGATACTCCTGAAGGAACACCTTTCAAAGAATTGGGGGAGGTCATGCCACATCTGAAAGTTTGGGATGGGCATAGGAGTATTGTAAATCCAACTTCTAATATAGAAGAATCAAGTAGCTCCTTAGGGAACATAGAGTCTAGCTTACCTTCTTCCGCTCCAGTTTCAGAAATGATTACTTCATTTGTAGGGAATGACTTACGGCAGCCGTTACCTCAACTAAACAGCCTTTCAGCTCAGCATATTCAACTTATAAATTCTGAGCCTGAAGCTCCAATACAACTGCTACATTGCAGGGGTCAAAGCTTTAATGATTTTGATGCAGAAGATGAAGGTTTGTCTTTAACGATAAATTCTTTTTGGTCTGTTTATTGTGCTGACAGATGGTTTTTCTCTTATCTCATCCTCTTTCATTTTTAATTTTCCAGATATTGTGTTTCCAGGAATACCTGGAACCAGTGGCTATTCTACTACAAGATCTTCTGGAACCTTTCATGATTCTATTGCAAATTCTATTAGCCACCTTCCTCCAACTGAGTTGACGGAATCCGGTGTGCCTATTCAGAATGATAACAAGTTGCACCCCTTTGGCTTGCTTTGGTCTGAGCTAGAAGGCAGTCAAACGAAACATGTCAAGCCAGCCAATACGCCTTCTAGCATGGGGAGGGCTGTTCCATTTGGTGCAATTTCTGATCCAGCGGTTCTTGCTGATGCATGGTCTGATGTTCATAGAAAAAATTCAGCCTCTGATACGAACCTCTATCAGGACATGGTAGCTCCTCTCCAATTGGCACACATGAAACAGGAACCCAATCATTTTGATTTAGCTGAGCTGCTTACGCCACAGCAAATTCGACAGCAGCAGCTCCAACAGCGGAATATTTTGTCTAGTTTTGGACACTTGAATGATGCAGCATTAGAGCATTTGCCAAGTCAGAATCTTATCCACCAACAGTTAGCCAACCATTCTTCAGCAGATCTGGATCACCTTTTGGCACTTCAGATGCAACAGCACCGGGAGGCTCAGCTCCAGCAACATCATCAACTGCAACAGCAGCAGTTTCATCAACAGCAGAAGCTTTTACAGGAGCAACAGTCCCAAGTACAACAGGTGCTTCTGGAACAACTACTGCGTGGTCAAATGCATGATCATGCGCTTAGGCAGCCACACGTTGATCCTGTCAGAGCAAACAACGTTCTTGAACAGGTTCTATTAGAGCAGCGCCGTCTGCATGAACTCCCACAACGGTCTAACCATTTTCCAAGGCATGTTGATCCATCTTTGGAGCAGCTTATCCAAGCAAAGTTTGGTCAGTCGCCACCACGAGGACATCAAGCAGATTTTCTTGATCTATTGTCTCATGCGCAGCATGAACAAATTAAATCATTGGAAGATCAGATGCAAGCCAGGCAATTACCAGTGGGAATGAGGCAGAGGGTAGAAGAAGAGAGACACGGTGGTTCTGTCTGGCCAGCAGATGAATCAAATCAGTTTTTGAGGACCCATGGTGGTGCTCAGCAAGCTCACTCTTCCGGATTTAGTCCTTTAGATTTTTATCAGAGGCAACAGAGGCCATCCCATGAGGAGCAGCTTAGTCAACTTGACCATAATCTTTCATTGCAGGATCGACTTCAGCAAGGGTTTTATGAGCCTGGCTCTCATCCGTTTGAGCGGCCTATGTCATTGCCTGCTGGGGCACAAGGGATGAACTTGGATGCTGTAAATGCTATGGCTCGTGCTCAGGGTTTGGATATACATGATTCCCTTGGACGGATGCCATCGGGTGGTCAATTGGGAACATTTTCATCCGGCATCCATTCTCATAATCCTCATCACCCTCTTCCTAACCAATTTCATGCTTCACATTTGGATGCAATTGAGGGTCACTGGACCGAGAAGAATGAACAGCTAGAAAATGATTGGATGGACTCTCGGTTTCAGCAGTTGCATATTAATGCTGAGCGGCAGAAAAGGGAGTCAGAAATCAAAGTTCCTTCTCAAGATCGAGCGTTATGGATGTCAGATGGATTGAATGAAGAGCATTCAAAGAGACTATTGATGGAGTTACTCCATAAAAAATCAGGCCATCAACCTGCCGAGTCATTGAATGTCAACAATGGCATGTTCTCTGATAAAAGGCCATCATCTGGCATGTACTCTGGTTCAAGCTCTTCTAATCACCCATTTAGCCTTCATGCAGACCATGAAGCAGGTCTAAATAATTCATTTCGAGTAGGATCCTATGGTTCAGATCATATGGAACTCCTACAGGAAGAGCGGGCCAGCAGCGTGGAAAGCAATGAAAAGCTGATGCATAGATCTGATTCTGGAGCATTGGTTGAGAGAGAGTCATTCTTGGCTGGCATTAATGCTACGAGTCAGCCAATTTACACGAATTCTAACATGATTATTAAGTCTTCTATCAATACAGAGGTTTTGGAGTTGGACGGGTGGAAGCGTGGGACGAAGAGTGAGGGGATCATTAGGGGCCAAGCGTTTGATATTCGAGAACAAATGGTCGAACAAGCAGGGTTGGGTGCTCCAGATTATGAGGAGAGGTCAGCAATTGCCCTTAACATGCGTTCGTCATCTGGTGTTTCAGGTATTTCTTGTTGCTTCTTTTCAAAATTGATTCACTGCGTAGTGCTCAAAATTGTTCATGTAAGAGTTGTGGTTTTCTAAATTTGGTTGTTCCCAGGTGGTAATGTAGGCTTTCATAGCGACAAGATTGGCCGAAGTAATTCATTTGCGGAAGAAACGACCAGGGAACGGTACATAAATGACCTTCCTCTTATCGGTCCTTTGTTTTTGTCATCCAAATTCTTGTGTAAATTCCTCAGAAGTAATTCCTTTTTTCTTTTTCTGGTACAATGCCACAGGTTTCCAGCCCCATCCAAAAGTCAAGATAATATTCTGCTGAGACGACCTCCTGTCTCAAGCGCTTCAGCATCCCAAGAAGGATTGTCAGAACTGCTCCCTAATCCAGTCTTCCGAGGAAAAAGTGCAAGTGCTGCTCCAGATGGTATGTACATCTAACTCTAGTAGTTTCTTATGTCGGTCCACTCGCTTGTTTCAAAGGTTTAACAACTTTATAGCTACACCTACTTCATGCCAACCCTTTGTGGTAATGTGGGGGGATTCTGAATTTACATTCAGATTGACAAATACTTGTTTTATGAACTATTCAGGGGGGAGGCAAGATCCAGTAAACCACGGTTCTGATGCCTTGCCGCCATCTTCAAAGAAAGAAATGCATTTTCGCCGCACTTCATCCACCAGTGATGCTGATGTGTCAGAGGCATCGTTTATGGATATGCTTAAGAGTAATACCAAGAAGATAGCTCCGATGGAGGCCCAAGCGGCAGCAGGAGAAGATGCAATGCAAGGGAACCGAAGTGGCAAAAAGAAGGGGAAGAAAGGGAGGCAAATTGATCCCGCTCTCCTCGGTTTTAAAGTTACCAGCAATCGGATAATGAGGGGCGAAATCCAACGCATGGATGATTAGCCCTAGTTGTTCTGTAAGTTCCTTGTAAATCTCCATTTCATGAGTCTCGCATAGGTTTAGAACACTCGATGTAAAGCATCTGCGGGTGAAAATTCTTTTATTCTTTTCTCCCCTTCTAGATCTTAGTGGCTTGGTAAAGATTGCTTGATCAGCGATCTGAGTGTGCAGCTACGGCGAATGGGATTGAAATTTTGTACAAGACTAACGGGTTTACAAGGATGGTGATCCGGATGATATATATATATATATATATATATATATATATATATCTGTATATATTTTTAGAAACGTATTCCTCGTGCTGTTTTATGCACACTTTTTTCAAAGCCAATCCTGTAATTTCACTCTAATAGAGTACATATTTGATGAGTATTAGAGAGGAAAAAAAAGTGTTGGAGCTTTTTAAGGAGAAAAAGGCCGCATAATCGCATGTTTCGCCGCAAGAAAATGTACGTTAGGATCAAATAACAGGTTTCAAATTGTGCAACACAAAGCTTGAGTGAATATTGTAAAACAATATAGTTGTCATGTGCCAATAAGGGTTGGCTTAATTGGTAATGTTGTCTTGTGTGTCGCTTCACCAAGGTTTTAGTTCTGCTGCCAGCTATCTTTGTGGGTACGCGACCTATAAATTTTTTCGTAAATCTATGTCAGCGGCAGTTAGATTGCCACGAGTAAGTCTTTCTAGTTCGAGGTTATGAGTATGTTATGACGTTGGTGATGAGTGTAACCAATCTCTCCTCAACTTTTTGTTTAACAAAAAAAATATATATATAGTTGTTAAGTAATTGCTCAAAATTGAAAATTTTGAAATATACAAATGTCAGAAGGATGCAATTGGTATTTTGGAAAAGTTGGCACATTACATTGGTAATTTCAGAGGCATTGCAGTGGTGGTGGTGGTGGTGGTGGGTTGGTGTACACTCTCGAATTAATCGCTTCTTTGCAAGAAAGAAGGGAATATGCGACATCCATAAAAATTAAAACAGCCGCACTGAACCTTATCACCACACTGCACAGAAAAGTTTCCGCAGCAGCAGCAGCAAGGTAGCTTCAATGGCGGCTCCGTTGACCACCCTGGTAAAAACCCATCTCCTCTTCGTCTGTTTGCTTCCTGAGAAAACCTGAATGGAAAATTAAGTAAAAAGTTTCTCTCTTTTGTGCTTGTTCTTTCGCAGTCAAATGTTGGTTCGCTTCCGGCTTCTCGCACCGTGTCTCAGATCAGAGTTCTGACCCCTACCTGTTCTTCCGTCACAGTCCCATCGTCGTCTAACAAAACGGCGTCGTTGTCCTCCAGCTTCTTCTCCAGGTCGTCGCGTTTGACCCCTCTGACATTCTCTTCGAACCCTAGTTCCGGGAAAAGGACCAGTCTTGCTAGCTCAGTCCGTGCCGGTGCTGAGGTTAGCATTGGAAAACTCCGACTTTACCTTTTTAATATAGTAAAAATTCAAATTTACTGCGTTCAGTGAGCTTATAACTTAATTTTGAGTTTCTTTTGGTGATTTGTAGGAAGCAACTTTACAATCAAAAGTGACCCATAAGGTGTATTTTGATATTAGCATTGGGAACCCAGTTGGGAAGCTTGCTGGAAGGATTGTGATTGGATTGTATGGCGATGATGTGCCCCAAACCGTGGAGAATTTCCGTGCTCTTTGCACAGGTTTTACGATTTTTCTGGGTTTTGTTTATGGCTTTATCGAGTGTCATTAATATAATTGACATCTTGATTGAATGTGTTTTGAATTCATATGAATTGTGTGTGTTTATTAGGTGATAAAGGCTTTGGATTCAAGGGTTCCGCGTTCCATCGTGTGATCAAGGATTTCATGATTCAAGGAGGGGACTTTGACAAAGGCAATGTGGGTGTTCTTTCCAGTCTTTTTGGCTCATAATTTCTGGTTTATTTTATGAGTTGCAGCCTTGGTTGACTATACACTTAACATTGATATTTGCTATAGTTATTCTAGTTCATGATTCATTTGACATCAGGTTTAATAGATTACTTTGAAAGACAATCTATCAATTACAAGAAGAAAAAAAAAATGGCTTACTTTAAGCTAAACATTGGAATGTCAAATATAAAAAAACAGAGGAACAATTCGGCATTTGTTAAAATTGTTATGATAGTGTGAGTAGGTCTCATTCTACCCTAAATTTTTCAGTTTACATGAAAACTTATGAGTCTAAAAGTTTGCAGTGGACATTTATAATCGAATCATAAAAACAGCTGTGAAATCGCCTCCCACATATGTGGCGGGGTTGACCATTTTAATTATCCAGCATTAGTTATAGCACTTCTTCCCATATATATGTACTCTTGTTCTCAAAGGTACATAGGTTAGATAAATGCTGATAATCAAAGTTACTTTATCCCTGCTAGTAAAAAAGAGCGTGAATTACTGAGAATTGGGAGCAGTTGACTAATCTACGGATGTAGCTAGACAGGGGTTGTTTGAACTACCCATTTTGGCCTTTCAATCCTATCTAACAGCCTCAGCTACATTTCCAAAGACTTGCCCCACATTTTTTATTGGCCATTTCACATTCTTATTAACTGTGTACAAACATTTTCTCATGCTTTTCTTTTCATTTATTTGGAAGGTTTTCTTAGTTTGTTTTTCTTTGAGGTTATCCTTTGGTTGGACATGACTGTGAAATTACAATCTGGAAATATATTGCAGGGCACTGGAGGTAAAAGCATTTACGGACGTACTTTCAAGGATGAGAACTTCAAGTGTGAGTTATTATTGACTTCTCATGCCTCATAGTAGGTTATTAATAATCATTGATGTATTTCTGGAACTTTTGCATCAAGGAACACTCCAGCATTCTAAGAACTGCCTTTACATGAGATTTTGTTTCTGATGTAATATGAGATATTGAATATGGTAGCGTCCACTTCTGACATTATAGATTATATATTTTTTAAATGTCATTGCAATCATAGTTCTTGAATGCGTGATTTTGCAGTGTCTCATACTGGCCCCGGAGTTGTTAGCATGGCCAATGCAGGGCCCAATACCAATGGTAGCCAGTTCTTCATATGCACGGTCAAGGTACGAGTCATTCATTCTCTATATCGTAGAATCAATTTTTCCGAGAAAGCTATGGCATGATTGTTTGAAGCCTCATAACATTGTGGTCCAAAGCAGAAACGTCTAAACTTTAATTTTCCCTTGCTTGGAAAGTTGGATGGATTTCTTAGTTTCTTCTCAGAAGGTGGTTAAAGGCTTAGAAGAGGGGGCATTTTGTCACTTGATAGATGCTTATATGTAAAATTTTTTTTGTTTCAGACACCATGGCTCGACAACAGGCATGTCGTTTTTGGGCAAGTGGTGGAAGGCCTGGATGTTGTTAAACTAATTGAGTCTCAAGAGACAGATAGAGGTGATCGCCCTACAAAGAAGGTGGTCATCGCCGACTGTGGAGAGCTGCCTGTGGCCTAATGCGGATTTTTATCGGTTTTAGTTACTAGTGTTTCCCTTGAATCCCTTCTCCGTTTTGGAAATGTGGGCTTTTGTATTGTGTACCCCAGTCAGAGGCTTTTAGTTTGTTTGGCGGATTAGTCCTGCAGCACGAAACGTTATCATTTTTTCATCTGTCTCTGTACTCCTTGACAGTTGAGTTTGATTACCGGGAATGATGGCCAATTGGAGCAATAATATTTTCTTATTGAATGTCTGAACTATGAAGGATTGAACTTCTCTTTATTCTTAACAATATTAAGTTTGGCGTTAAACTCCGATCGATGTATTTCATAGTCAACAGTTGGCACTCTTAGGTTACGTTGAATCCTTATGATAATGAATTCAGAACGAAATCGCGCTAAAGCTAGGGCGTCACCCGTAAGTGGCGCGCTGTGTGGCCCGAGCACAGTGATAAGTGAGTAAGGGTTGTTGTATCTCCATCGGCGCCCGGATGCAGTGTTAAATGAGCAAGGGGGCCATAGAAACTTCTTTTTGAACAACTCCACTCAAAGTTATTTGGAAGCATATGCTCCTATCAACTTTACACAGGACACACAAAAGAAGTACTTTGATCTTATTAGACGGGGGAGGGTGAAGAAGCTAGGATAGGAGGGTAGAGTTCAAGATAGTAGAATGCGTTTAGGAACGTGGAATATAGGAACCTTAACGGGAAAATCTATGAAAGTAGTGGAAGTTATGGTGAGGAGAAGGATAAGTATTATGTGCCTACAAGAAACTAAGTGGGTTGGTCTTAAGGCAAAGGATCTAGAAAGCTCAGGTTTTAAACTTTGGTATTCGGGCACAAATATAACAAGAAATGGTGTTGGCGTCATCGTGGACAAGACCTTGACACAAGATGTTGTAGATGTCAAGAGGGTAGGAGATATAATTATGGCAATCAAGATTGTAATAGGACAAGAACTCATCAATGTGATTAGTGCGTACGCACCTCAAGTAGGGTTGGATACGAGTTTGAAGGAGAAATTTTGGGAAGATCTTGGAGACTTGGTGCAAGGAATCGCTCAGACAGAGAAGGTATTTATAGGAGGAGATTTAAATGGACATGTGGGCAAGGAGATAGGCAACTATGGAGCTTTTCATGGTGGCCATGGTTTTGGGGAGAGAAATGAGGATGGGGAAGCCATCTTGGATTTTGCAATGGCATATGATCTCTTCTTAGCCAACACCTTCTTTAAGAAGAGAAAAGAACATGTGATCACCTACAAGAGTGGGTCGTCAAAAACACAAATAGATTTTCTTCTAATGAGGAAGGGGGATCGTATAACTTGTAAGGATTGCAAAGTTATACCGGAGATAGCTTGGCTAATCAACATCGCTTGTTGGTGATGGATGTACATATCAAAAGAGAGAAAAAAAAGAACAAGACCTTGAAGTGCCCAAGGACTAGATGGTGGAATCTAAAAGGAGAAAAACAAGCCATTTTCAAAGAGAAAGTAATCACCTAATGCATGTGGGATAGAGAGGGGGAAGCTAGCAGCCAAATATGGGATTGCATGGCTAGTTGTATCCGAAAAGTAGCAAAAGAGGTATTAGGAGAGTCTAAGGGCTTTGCTCCACACCAAAAGGAATCTTGATGGTGGAATGAGGAGGTACAAACAAAGGTTAAGGCTAAGAAGGAATGTTGTAAAGCCTTATACAAGGATAGGACTGATGAAAATAGTGAAAGGTATAGAATAGCGAAGCAGGAGGCGAAGAAAGCTATAAGAGAAGCTAAGCTAGCGGCTTATGATGATATGTATAAACGACTAAATACCAAAGAAAGGGAGTTGGATATCTATAAACTAGCTAGAGCAAGGGAAAAGAATACAAGGAACCTAAACCAAGTGAGGTGCATAAAGGATGAGAATGGAAAGGTTCTTGCTATAGAGAACACGGTCAAAGACAGATGGAGAGGTTATTTTCATAATCTTTTCAATGAAGAACATGAAATGAGTACTTCTTTGGGGGAGTTGAGTAACTCAGAAGAGTGTAGAAACTACTCATTTTACCGCCGAATTTGGAAGGATGAAGTGGTTGTAGCTTTGAAAAAGATGAAGCATAGAAAAACAATGGGCCCAGATGATATATTGATCGAAGTGTGGAAAGTCTTGGGAGAGACGGGTATAGCATGGCTCACAGACCTTTTCAATAGGATTTTGAAAATGAAGAAGATGCCAAATGAGTGGCGAAAGAGCACTTTGGTGCCTATCTACAAGAATAAGGGTGACATACAAAATTGCATGAACTATAGGGGTATTAAGCTAATAAGTCATACAATGAAGCTCTAGGAGAGAGTCATTAAGCATAAACTGATGCAAGAGACGCGGGTCTCGGACAACCAATTTGGGTTCATGCCAGGGCGCTCAACCATGGAGGCAATCTATCTCTTACGAAGATTGACGGAAAGATATAGAGATATGAAAAAGGATTTACACATGGTCTTTATAGATTTGGAAAAAGCGTATGATAGGGTCCTAAGAGACATTCTTTGGAGGATTTTAGAGAATAAAGGAGTACGAGTAGCATATATCCAAGCTATAAAGGAAATGTATGATGGAGCAAAGACTGCCGTAAGAACTCATGAAGGACAAACTGAAAGCTTCCCCATAAATGTAGGGTTACATCAAGGCTCATCTTTAAGTCTTTACCTTTTTGCATTGGTAATGGATGAGTTAACGGGACATATTCAAGATGATATTCCTTGGTGTATGCTTTTCGCAGACAATATAGTGTTGACAAATGAAACTCAAGAAGGGGTAAATGCGAAGCTTAACCTTTGGAGAGAAGTGTTCGAATCTAAAGGTCTTCGCCTAAGTCGGTCAAAGACAGAATATATGGAGTGCAAATTCAGTGCAAATGGAGGCCCAAATGAGTTAGGGGTGAGGATCGGAGACCAGGAAGTACCAAAGAGCGACCACTTTCGCTACCTAGGATCTATCTTGCAAAAGAACGGAGAATTAGATGGAGACCTCAACCATAGAATACAAGCTGGATGGATGAAGTGGAAGAGTGCATCCAGAGTGTTGTGTGATCGTCGTATGCCACTGAAGCTCAAGGGAAAATTTTATAGGACGGCAATAAGGTCGGCGATGTTGTATGGCACATAATGTTGGGCGGTGAAGCATCAACACGTACATAAAATGATTGTAGCGGAGATGATGATGCTTCGTTGAATGTGTGGGCACACGAGAAATGATAAGATTAAGAATGAGAATATCCGAGGTAAAGTAGGAGTAGTCGAAATTGAAGGAAAGATGAGAGAAAATCGGTTGCGCTGGTTTGCACATGTGCAACAAAGGCCTACTGATGCTTCAGTTAGAAGATGCAACTACGGGACAGAGGTACAGGGTCGAAGGGGTAGAGGGAGACCTAAGAAGACTTTGGATGAGACTCTAAGAAAAGATTTAGAGTACTTGGATCTAACAGAGGACATGATACAGAACCGCGCGCAATGGCGTTTTAGGATTCATATAGTCGATCACAATTAATGGGAAAACAATTTTGTTGTTGTTGTTGTAGGAATGATTGAAATTTAGTTTCGTGCACGTATACAAAAATTGCATAATTCACAAACTAGTTTGCTTCTGCCGATATTTTCTTGCTTTCTGACATATTTCAGTATTTTGATCTACATTATACATAATATCTTAAATAAAAAATAATAATATATTTGATTTTGGCAGAAAGCATCCCGACAAAAAAGCAAGTAACTATAGTTAAAGATTTCATAAATTTTAGATATAAAGAAGCCTCAAGGGGGCTAGATGCGCAGGCATGCCTACAAGCTAGCTAGCTATGGTGGCTGGTGATTGAGTGAGGCCTACGTGTTGTTGGCATTTGTTTCGGGAGAGATTTTTCAGTATTCTCTTAACACGGAACAAAATATCACATGTCACAATATAATTAGAGAAATACTTAAATTTTTTTTTAATTATATAATAATATGTGATGTTTCGTCCCGTATTTTGGCTCATTGAAAAATCTATCTTGTTTCGGAATTGAAGGTCATTACACGTGGAGGGGGAGACCAAGGCAGCCCTATTCTTTAAAGCAAATTCCCATTGCAACGAGGATTGATGTATGATAGACTGATACTGATTGCTAAAAAATGAAAAATGAAAAATAAAAAAATTGTGTTCATGATAACTTATCGCCATCTGAATTCTACTGATTGTTTCGCTTTGGGCCTCAATTTTTGCTTTCATTTTAGTTGGTCCGTAAACTTCTTAAGAATGTATGAAATAAGGAGCAAGTAACGTAAGTTACAAAAGTTGATAGCGTTGGTGATGAGTGTAGTTAAGTTTGATTAATTTTTTAGTAGTACAAACCAAAGTGCTGACTACGTCAACAAAAAAACATTTCAGATTGGCACCAAAAATGTCACAACTTTTGTAGACTGTGAAAATGGATGAGAGAGAGAGAGCTTGCAATAGTGTGTGTGCATAATGAGAGAGAGAAAAAGAAGGGACTAATGTTCTATGTTAATAAGGTGTTTTGAAAACTTTTAAAACGCTTAAGTAAGATATATTTAAATGTACACCCATGTATTAAGGGCATTTTGGTTAAAGTAGATGTGTTACCGAAATATCTTTAAAAAGTGATCACGTGTTATTCTATTAACTTTGCAAACAAAGCCGCTTTAGATCTTTATTAAGCACACTCTTTTTTCTATTACGTTTGAGACGATAGTACCATGAAGATACCCTAAAACTAACCCGTTATCCAACGCTCTCTCACACTTGCAAAACACCAACTTAAAGACCAGAAAACGTTGAAGGCTAAAGTAGAAAAACCATAAACATCTGGGGGTAACATAGAAATTAACCATAATTCATAAACAAATAATATTAATAAAAGGTATATCTCTATGCAAAAATGGTCATAGAACTTTTTTAATTTGCCGAAAACAAGAAGTTGTACGCCATAATAGAGAATTTTTTTAAATGTTCTTTTACTTGTATAATGACATGCCGTAAACAACGTGTTTATTTTTTTGTTATTAGTTAAATTTGGGGGTAGGGGGAATCGAACTTGGATGAGATGGGAGTTTTCTTGGCTCTAGTGCCACTGCAACTAGGCCCCCATCCTCGTAAACAACATGTTTTGAACATACTAAAAAATTTATCTAATAGTCACAACACCTTGTCGCACGCGCGTTGAGGTGGATTCGATACGATCCGGACAACGTGACCCTTTGTGGTGGATCATCTCCGTCCATCAACTCCCAAACTCCGTTTCGATTCAGGGCCCACTCCCTGCATGCATGGCAGCTCCGGCCAGTGGTCCACTGGCATCAAATGCAGCAACGGGGTCCCACATGTACTGGCGGCTGTCTGTCGGCCAGGATCGCGCCACGTCGCGGGCAGAGTCCGAAACCGTCACCAGCAAAAACAGCTATAAAAAGAGCCTAAAAACGACAGTAAAATCGGAAAGCGACGGATCATGTGGGCGTGGAGATTCGTGACGCCGCCCCCCCCCCCCCCCCCCAAAACACTTCTGCTCCGTTGAGATCCTGTCGGCGTTGGACTATTCATTCAATTCATTCAATTAAACTCATGTCGTTTTTAACCCCATGACAGAATCATTGTACTTATCTTAATCAACATCCACATCAATCAGTCACTCTTAATTGCGTGTTAATTACTTCATAACGATGTTTGATTTCCCTCATCATTTGCTTGGTCCTTTTTTCATAAATATTCACAATTTCTTTCAATGGCATTTATTCCGCAATTTTCTTCTTTAAACATTATTGTGAAGCATATTATAATTGGAGAATGGTACAAACTGCATAAAGTAAAGTGGGATTTAGCTACTCGAATAAGCAATTCTAACGAGGGTTTGAGCAAGCGGGATCACATTGCATCAACGACTAGAAAAGGGCCGCTCATTCATGAACAGTTGTCTTGCATATTTGTTAGAACTCAAACAAGAAAAACTTCAATAAAGTTGTATGATATGACAATTTTCACAATAAATGACGCAGTCGGAAACCTAATCTAAATATTTTTTATTTTTTTTGAAAACTATCTAAATATTTTTTGGTGCGATAGTAATTAGTAGTGATTGATGCCTTTGAGGCCAGATATTGTTTTATTCTTGAAAAAGATAAAGTTCCCATAGTGACCTTACCTACTCAAAGCACTGTGGCACACGCACGACTTTCAAGCACACCTGCCACGGCAGCAATTAACTCAAAAATCCCCTGTTCGTTCAAGCTGAGTTACCAACCATGTCCAAATGTGCAGTGTCACAGAAAGCACTTCTTGCAGTGTCACAAAAGCACTTCTTTAATCATATTTGCAACAGCAGGTCAATCTTGGCGGCTTACTCAAACCATAAAAAAGAAAACTGATTTTACAGTTTTACTTTTACTTCCAGTTATTCCAGTTTACCCAATATACCAGGTTTGAGATTCTGTAGCGGTGGAATATATGTATTTACCAAACCTTTAGAAAGCAAAGGATGAAGGGCAGGGGAAATGTATGTACAGTTGTACACTAAACCGTACACGTTGGAATTCTGATTTACACGTTCCAGGCCGGACTCGAGATCAACGAAGGGATTGACCGGAAGCTTTGCATTGCAGTTTCAGAGAGAACGATTTACAACTAACCGAAAAGCATCCTAACATACATAGACATTAGACAGAGACAACGGACCTAGTTTACCTAATGAGACGCTCAAGAACATGACTTTATCAAACCCAGGTTGTAAAGGAACTTCTCCGACCTAGTGCGAAAGAGATTGCCCAAAGAGAATCTCCCACTCTCCTGTGGTGGAGATTTTGAACAGAGGTCGTCTTGCAGACTCAGTAATGCCAAGCCAATCTCTTGCCGAACTGCTTCAATTGTCTCGCTCTTGACTTGATTTCCAGATGCATCGGTCACGTAGAATACATTCACAGCTTCGGAGCCCCTGGTTGTAACCTCAGCTCGGGTGACTGAAAGACCGTTTTCTCTAAATATGCGTGTCACATCAGAAAGAAGGCCGGCTCTGTCATCACCACAAAGCTCCAGTCTTATACCCTGCATTAGAAATGATGCATTAACTTCAAAATGCTATGTGAAACTAGGAAAAGTATATTTCGAAATAGAAATTCCAGCGTGTCCATACCTCAGAAGTCCGTCTTCTAATAGCAGCTTCCAAGCAATGGATAACCCTCTGCCTTTCTCCTTCAGAACTAATAGGGCAGCCGTCGGTATGTCTTATATAGTATTCCTATCACACAAATTTACAATGTTAAAAGCATTAGATGTGTTGATGCCAATAATCAAATTAACCTAACTAATCCAACCAGGAATAAAAAAGTAACACAACTTGAGGGCAATAAGGAAAACCTGATAAGCCTCTGGACCTTCGGCAATCACAGTTGCATGATATACCACATACTCCATATCTGTTAAAGTGCACACCGTGTCAAAGAGCAACTTAGGACGGTCTGGACACCTCAAGTTCACAACAGTATATCCTTTATCGACACAATTTTCAACGGTTACAAGTGGTTTGCTACGATCACTGGCTCCACAGTCCCCAGCATCCATGTCATAATCACGATCAGCGTACATCATCTGGTGAAGCCTCCTCTCCTTATGTGTGGAACCAACAGAAACAGCGGTGTTGGCACTGCGCTTATCTCTGTCCCCCTTAAGCACATAAAGGAGAAGCTGTTTGATCTTGGTAAGATGTTCAGGATCATCAATGGGCCTCCCAGTTTCCTCGTCAGTGATGTACACAACTGATGCCATTCTTGAATTGTGAGTCCAGACTTCTCCGGCTACCACATTGCATTTGAGGTTCGAAAGAACAGCAAAAACTTCAGAAAGCAAGCCTGGCCTGTCCCTTCCAGTCAATTCAATAGTGGTGTGTTCTGCGGCAGCTTGCACACCCACAGACCTTCTCAAGGATCGGAAGCTTCGTGCTTTTGGTCCCAGTGACTGCAAAATTTGAATTCAATAATCAAAATGACTTGGAACTTACATGGATTCACAGATAATTTTGCAACTTATTTCAAGCACAAACCAAAAACCAAGCACTTTTCTTCTTTGTCATCCGCCAACAAAGTGAACCTTGCTTTAAAATGCGAACATATGCAAATCGATACTAATACTTAGTTAATAAATGCACCAAGACTCGGGCAAATTCTACCATGATAAAGCTAGAAGACGCAGCGATTACTCAAGTTTGCTGTAAATTCCATATTTGGTAAACTAGAAGAAACAGAGCTATTAGTTTCTGGGATCTACCTGTTGAATGCGTTCCGCGATTCCGTCATCAGAGAGCTTATTCCCCTGTTGGTCAGTGACGTGAAAAACTGCAAAAAATTCATTAAAAACAAGAAATTCAATCATAAATATTACGAATTTGGGATAACACAGTACCTGAAAATTTCAAATTATAAAAATTATAAAAAAAAAAATTAAAAAAAAAAGCTCACCATCCATGAACCATTCGCCATCAGAAGAAATATAAGCTCTTCTTATAATGAGATTCAAATCATTCAGAACCTGAACCACCTCCAGCAAACTCCCACGCTTATTCGCACTGTCTACCTACAAATTTATCAAAAAAAACAAAAAACCATTGTTTAAAATTATATAAAAAAAATTAAGAAGATAGTGACCCTTTTGGATTCCTTGCTGAATACAATTCAAGAAATTCAGTCAGATACCTTAATCAGAGTGGCTTTCCTGCTTGATGCATTATCAACTGTAACCCTGCAATTCCCATATCAGCAAGAAAACATATCAGAAAACAGTAAAAAAAAATGGAGAATTTCAGCTCAAGAAACATTGATATTTCAAGAAAACAAGCAAAACCCCATTTTTTACAGCAAACAATTCGACCCCGAAAAATCCCAGAAACGAATAGGAGAGTGAATTTACATCGGGGGGTTGATTCTCATGGCGAGCTTCTCGAACTCGTCGTCGACGGCGAGAGAAGGGGACCAACAATCCATTGGGGAGAAGGAAATGAGAGAGGTAATTCAGTTATTGGGATTCCAGAACGGTAAAATTTGATGGGAAAAAAAGAGAAAAGGTTGGAGCTTTTGTTCTTTCTTCTCTCAGTCTCTGGGAGTTTCTGGGTAGCTTCATAAAATGCAATGCGAGGGGAGGGGGAGGGGGTGGTTTTGTGTGTGGCTGTGTGTTAACTGTTGGTTGGGTGGTGGTGGCTCTTGAGCCGGACCAAGAGTTTTGGAGGGACAAAACAACAAAATATAATTAACAAAAATATTATAATAATTTATATTAGCCATAGCACACACACTATGTCTGTGATTATCAGTACTGTGAAAACAAAATTTACAATGAAAGAGAATATAAAATGGCCGTCAAGATTTTCACACCGTGAAGCGGTGGTTAAAAAGTTTCTGAATAACTATTTTGTTCTTAAAAGTGTGTGTTATTTGGAAAAAAACATGAAAGAGAAGATGCGTGCAATTGATATAGTTACTGTCTGTGAGACTTTGAAAAAAGTAAATTATTTTGTATTTAATTACTATATTGCCCATAACTTCTCTTTTTGTTATATTTTTTGACTTTGTTGACCGGCTTAATTTGTTATTCTCATCTTCTTTTGGTTGACAAATTTTTTTTATCAATAAGTGATCTAAAATGCTATTTTTATCATCTATTTGTACCATCTCTAATAAAGATGGAACTTATATGTATTGGTGACTTACTGTTATTAGAGAAAATGTACAAATAGATAATAAGTATGGCCGTATTCAAGATGATTTTGACATGATTCATTGAAATTATTATAAAATTGAAAATATCGAAATGGAAACAAAATATTAAAAAATAAAAAATTAGAGGCGCATGCGAGTATTACGTGAGTCAGTGCCAAGTGGGGCCGATCTCACCCTCATAAACTTGGTCTTTCCCTCTTATTCTCTCTCATTCATTCTCAAGAAAAGAAGGCGGCTAATTTTTCTCTTTCTTATTTTGATTTTTACTTTTTCTTGACGTGGTATGATTGTCTAATATAGGGGAAGACGGATTCAAACTCAGATTGTCAACGAGAAGGAGATCGAGAATCGAAACTGAGCGTAAAGTGAGAAAAATAGTGTAATGTCAATCCATCTAATTCGTATGATTTTTTATTTTATTTTTCAAAATTGATCTTTTTAGCCGCCAATAAACTGATCGTACAAATTAGACTAGTACTAATGACGTGTTTTAAATGATTAGGGTTAGGCTCGTTTGGTTTTAGTGTATGGATTAGATTAATCTACTAGTTTATCCTTTTGTCTTTATTTTTTGGGGTCAAACCTTATCCCTTTGTCTTTTTGTCTACGCGCGCACACTCTCTCTCTAATAAGATGGAAATCTATTAGGATTATGCTGTGCTTTTCAGCTTTAGGGGATCCGTCGTCCCTCCGAGTTGGGGAACCCTACCCTTATTTCTTAATTATTCGAAATCTAGGAGGATTTTTTGGATTTATTTTTCATTTTTCCAATCTAGAAGAATTTTGTTGCGCTTTATTTATTTTAAGGAAACCTCAGCACGTCTCATCTCTCCCATTCATTGTATTATTGTCCCAAAATCCTAAGGGGAAATTAAAAAAAAAAAAAAAAAGAATTAAATAAAGAGCTTTCTGCTTCTAGTAGGGCTGTCCCAAGCTGGATGGATCCCCTTTTGTCCCTCAATTTGCCCTTTTCGGATTTGATTTGCTTGCCTACCTGTTGGAGCGGAAAATTTCGGATACTCCAATTAAACACCAACAAGTAATCTTGAACACGTTGAGAAGCCTTGGACACTATCTTCGCTTGTCAACAATTAGAGCGGGAAGACCTGCAAGAAAACACTCCGACGCTCAAGTCAGTCGTTGTTCAAAATAATTGTAAGACATTGTAAAGCTATCTGATACTTCCTTTTTTTCCTCCCCTCTTCCCGTGGGATTCTAGTTCCTTTATAGACATAAAATACTTGGGCTTCAAGTTCCACTTTCCCCTTATTTCTCCATGCTCCATATTCCATGGAAGTGTTTGATCATGCTCCTTTATTCTAGCTCCACTCTCCCAAATTTAGGTAGTGGCTCATTCCTTGAGCCTTAATTTTTGCACCCACAGATGCCCCCTTTTTTCTCTACAAACACATATCATCTGAATTTGTAGAGGAAAAATATTTCTTTCGCAAAAATTCATGTGACATCATTGGTATGATACATTTATTCCTTCATGTGGATGATCTTCGAACATGAGTTTAGCCTTCGGCTACGATTGTAGTTTAGCCTTTGGCTATGATCACACAATCATAATTTAACCTTCGAGGCAATCATATGGTATTCGACCATGGGTTTTGGGTTTTCAACCCTCGATCTTGGGCTTTGGCCAAAATTTGGTCTAGGGTCTTTGACCCTCGGTCTTGGGCATTCGGCTGTTTTACGATCTTTGTGTTTGCTGCCTAAATTTGTGTTCGATCTTGGGTTTTCGATCTTAGTTCGGCCTCAACCCAATTCGATCTTGGGTTTGTCGATCTTTGGGTTTTCAATCTTAGTTCGGTCTTAACCCATTTGATCTTGGGTTTTTGATCTTGATTCGGTCTTAACCCATTCGAGTTATCGATCTTAATTCGGTCTTAACCCATTTGATCTTGGGTTTCCGATCTTAATTCGGTCTTGGGCATACTTGTGCATATAAGAGCAATTCAACTCTGCATATTCACATATACATCTTGATAGCATCGTCCCAAGGTTATGAAATACATGTTGTAAAATAATCACCAACTGTTTTGGTGTTCAAGTGAGGCATGAGAGTGTATCTTCTCTACCATATATCAATAAGCAATGAACCCAGATCCAGATATCAAATACGTAAAAAATATAGTTCAAGTGAGGCATGGGGACCTGCATTCTTGATGTCAACGGATAATGAATCAAGTTCCACATACCTACATCCACTGAGAGCTACGAAAGGATAAACAAAAAAAGGAACTGGTATGTTCATATGGGAGCTTCGACTCCCACAAGCAAAAGCAAATTAGCCGCATTAATTTTCTCACTATCTGCAAGTCAGTGTATGCAATAGTCATATTATAGTTTCATGCAATGTCATGTATATACCTTCCATTTAAGTTGATATACCAAACAGAGTGTGTCATGTCCCATGAATAACATTACTTTCCTGTTATATTAAGCCTATGAAGCTTAATGGCAATTGACCTCTCAGAAAATACTTGATAATTGAGAATCTTATCACGATCCTATTGTAAAAAATTAGAATATAGTGAGAAGTCTTATCTTGTTAGGTGACTAAGAAATTCCCCTAACACCTGCAATGTTATAACCTGTAACAATATCGTTTCATGCAAATGAGATTGTAAAAGATGGGGCCAAAAGAATTCTTCTCTTGGAGGCTTTAACTTGTGCCATAAGTTCGGCCTTCGACCATGGAAATGATACTCGATCATGAGTTCGGCCATCGGCCATGACTGCGCCTTGGAGTTGAATATTAGTTGCCCTCACTATGCAAGCTATTCAACACATAATGGAGGGATGTGCATTACTTATTTCCTTCTTTTCTCATCTGCAGACGACTTTTGAGACAGTGCCCTACATTTAATGCACCTTGTGAGAATTAGGCATTCGAATGTTAGTTGCTTGCCCCCATTGGATCTGCTCCATTCAGTAGACAAAGTATATGAAAGCATGAATTGTGAATAATTTTATTGTCGCTCTTGGTAAATGTCGTTTTCAATAACAACCATCATACATAACCTAGACTAGAGATAGCAGCTCTGTTGCCTTGAGCTCCTGCCTCTCTCTATTGGTTATTAAGAATTTCACTGCACAAATATGACTTTTGCACAATTGGACGACTGCATAAGTTACTGGAAAACTTAGATACATATCTATGACAATCGAAAATTTTGAACATTTCTTTTGTACAATTCAGAGCCATGAAAGGATGATACTCATTCCCTCATCTTAAGCTGTATTAAAGAAGACCCGTAGTGAAATGTCTTACTGTACCATTTTGTTACATGCAAGGTTCTAAAAGTCGCTAGGTGCTAGTCGGACGGCGGGCTGGGGCCTAGCGCCTAGGCGGACTAGGCGGATTTAAGTAAATCAATTATGTTTCGTGTAAACAAGTGTCTGCTTATACTTGAAATATATATAATTTCGTCATAAACTACAAAATAGAATGCATATATATTATGAAGTATTGGAACATAATGAAACCATGTGAAATAAGGATATAATGTGTGTTCATTTAAGTATGCAACAAGTCTCTTACAATTTATTAGAAAAAAAACAAAATGCAAAATGAAAGTTATCTATTTTCTATCTAAGTGAGTTGCGACCTAGGCGAGTGTTTAGGCGGGAACCTAGGCGGTCTAGGCGGTGTCTCGGTAGGTCTAGGCGCCCTTAGCATTAATCGGGGCGGTGGCCAAACGCCTAGTGCCTAGGCTAGGCGGCGCTAGGCGGGGATTTTTAGAACAGTGGTTACATGCTATGATAAAAATGCACGCAATAACCTTGAAATAATAAAAGAGAAGAAATCTTCCCTGCTTGAGGTTTAGCTCATGCTCCATTTCCAATTAATTGGTGCTTAATGGCTTTATTAGCTCCTTTGAATAAGCATTGTTGGATGGCTCCAAGCCTGATACCAACCAATCATCTCATTTTAGACGACAGTGAATGGATTGGAACAGCTGCAGATGACAAAGGCTTGTATGTTGCTGGGGATGAGTTGCGATTGCTTCAGCCTAATTTCACTTTCAACACTTGCATTGTCAAAGGTCTTTGCCCCCATTCAACTGTTTATTATCAACTTGTTCTCTATTCACTATTTGGGGTCTTTTACTCATGCCCCCAATGTAGCATGAATAATGTCTATAAAGCAGCTGCGGAAGATGGAGGCTCGTACGCTGTCGAAGTTGGTTGGCACAACGCTTGACTCTGAATCATTACTTTATACCAGGACTCTGAATTGATAACAACAATTTGTGTTGTTGATATTTAATTAGGATTATATTATTATCATCAAATGTTATTTTTAATTTCTTGCTGATAAATACTACATAAGGAAGCAAATAAGTTCTTATCTTCTTGTTCGCATGGTACACAACGTGCCCCAAATTCTTGGCAAGCCTCACGTTTAGCAACCATTATGCATTTATGATTTTCTTTCTTCCTTCAATGCTCAAATTGTTGAAGATCTTTTCCCCCATTATAATCCATCCTCCGCCGTTTGCGATGTAGCCACTTTGCTGTTTGGGGTTTTAATTAGTGCCCCCTTTGTAGTTTAGACGGTGTCACGACTTCTTCATACCGTTTTTTTGTACATTTCCCACAGTCTTGGGCCTTCGGCCCTGATTCATTCTCGGTCTACAACCGACGGTCTTATGATCTTCGATCAAGAATTTATGTAGTAATAGCGTGCTCCAGGCCATGAGTGCTTGCCGAACAATTTCCTTCTCAATATGCAACCAAACGATGTGTAATATAAGCATTTCCACTTTCTCTCCATATTCTCATAAATTGGAACGATTCACTGCCAACACAATTCCAAGAAATCCTCATTAGCGTTGTCAATATGAGGCCACATTTTTAATAGTGAAATACTCATATCATTCATTGACATACGTGATATATAAAGTAAATGATAAATAAGTTGAGATTCCATATTAGTGATTCAGTGTTCTCAACTTTCTTTGCCAAACAAAAACCATGAATTGCGCGAATGTGAAACTGATTATAAATCCATGTGATAGTTCTTATCTATTAGGCAATTTCATTGACATTCGTGTCACAAGAGTGAACCTTGAGCATGTTTCCTTGCTTTGCAACCTTGAACACGTGTTATATATGCAGGTTTTTCAATCTTCTTTATGTATGATCCCTATTTTATTGACGTGGAAAGATGTCTCCAACGAATTTCTCTAAAATATGATATTTGCGCTCATTCTATAAAATATCATTTCAAGATGTTACCTTAATTATTAGGATAAACTTGCCCTCTATAAATAAGACTTTCCTTTCCAGGTTACTGATCCAAAATTCTTGCAGGGGGATTAATCATTGTCTATAATAAAAGAATCTTCAAAAGAAATGTAATTTAATTCAAAAACCAACTTATCTTTGAGCAGCATGCATTTCAAGTGAGCGAAGAGCATAATTCATCTTATCCCCGGCTTTGGTAATTCAAGCTGCTAGGAGTTGCTTCCGTGCCCCCACTCCACAATAGATCTCCCATAGGTACTTGGTTGGTTGTCCTGTTTGGCTTTGTCGGAGCTTCTTGTCACTTCGTGCAATTGTCTTTCTCAAGATAGGGTTGAATGCAGTGTTCTTTCTTTTATTCCCCACTTTTGGGCTTTTCTTTTTTGTTCATGCCTCATTTTTAGCAACTATGTCCATTTTTGGTCCTCAACTAGTTTCAAAGCAAGCTCCTGATATTCACAGGGCATTATCCTTCCATTGTCCTATTTCCGTCCGATCAAAAGCATCATTATCCAATAGTAATAGATTGTATTCAGGCTCATCCAGTGCAGTTCTCTTAAATGGTGCATTCCAACGCCATATCCCTTTTGTACATGGGCGATGTGTACATGCCACTTGAACTCCGAAAAGCTGGTTAAGAATAGAGCTCTTTCCCTGGCAGGCATGACCAACGATACCAATGGAGACATCCTCTTGATCCCTCTGGAACTTCCCATTCTTGTCGAGGTAGACGAGCCGTATCGGATTCAGGGGACCCGTCACCGATCGCAAGGGCAAGGTAAGAGAACAACAGCAACGGTGAAGGCGGTTAAGAGTCGTCTTCGCCTCTGAAAAATTTCCCATGCTTTACCCTCTGAAGAATTTCCCACGTTTTACCGTTGCTCTCGGTTACGACGTCTTATAGTGATTGTGCTTTCCTTCATCCAGTTCAATGAGAACAAGGGATAGAGACAGTCGAGGGTTTTAAATTGGGCAAAGAGAAGAATAGAAAAACTTATTCAGGTTTTTGGCCGTGCCCCCATTGTGGTGTGGGTGGAACCATGACTCCTCAAATACGGCTTTTTGTACGATTTCCCACCGACGGCGCCAACTATTGGAGCGGAAAATTTCGGATACTCCAATTCTCCACCAACAAGTAATCTTGAAAACGTTGAGAAGCCTTGGACACTATCTTCGCTTGTCAACAATGAGAGTGGGGGGACCTGCAAGAAAACACTCCGACGCTCAAGTTAGTCGTTGTTCAAAATAATTGTAAGACATTGTAAAGCTATCTGATACTTCCCTTTTTTCCTCCCCTCTTCCCATGGGATTCTAGTTCCTTTATAGACATAAAATACTTGGGCTTCAAGTTTCACCTTCCCCCTGTTTCTCCATGCTCCATATTCCATGGAAGTGTCTGATCATGCTCCTTTATTCTAGCTCCACTCTCCCAAATTTAGGTAGTAGCTCATTCCTTGAGCCTTAATTTTTGCACCCACACTACCCATCTCACAACCCAATTTGACCTTTAGTATGAGAAAGAACATAGGTTTAATATGTCGTTGTATTGGAAAACGTTTGTTACACAATAGATTGAGTGATAGGTATTGTCGAGTTAAAATATCTTGAGTGTTTTACAGTTCATGACTTTCTTAGTTTCTTACCACTATGTTCCTTTATGAATTTCTGAAGTATCCTAAAATGCTTCTTTTATTTAATTTCCTTCTTAATTTTGTAACGGACAAATCACCAACAACGTTGGCATTGAATAAAGCCAACACCAGTGCAGGAGTCGAGACAACAAGCACCCAGGTGTGAGCAAACGCGCAAGTGAGAGTCAAGGTGGCATGAAGGTCAACGTCAGCTGTTGGTATCCAAAATCTTAATGTAGTCATAATTCTTCACAATTTAAGTGATTAATAGACAAATACAATAATCAAATATCTTTTCTGTAAATGGAGACCAAAATTCAAGAAAGAGAATAGTACACCAAAATAGCACGAGACTTAGCAACCTTAACTAATAGCTCATTTGACACTTTTTTGTTGAAATGACCTGAAACGCTTATGACAGCATTTGAAGAAAAAAATCACTGTTCTAAAAATCCATGCCTAGGCGCTAGGCGGTTGGCCACCGCCCCGATTAATACTAAGGGCACCTAGACATATTGAGGCACCGCCTAGACCGCCTAGGCACCCGCCTAGACCGCCTACGCACCCTCCTAGACCCGCCTAAACATTCGCCTAGGTCGCAACTCACTTAGACAGAAAATAGATAACTTTCATTTTGCATTTTGTTTTTTTTTCTAATAAATTGTAAGAGACTTGTTGCATACTTAAATGAACACACATTATATCCTTATTTCACATGTTTTCATTATGTTCTAATGCTTCATAATATATATGCATTCTATTTTGTAGTTTATGACGAAATTATATATATTTCAAGTATAAGCAGATATTTATTTACACAAAACATGATTGATTTACTTAAATCCGCCTAGTCCGCCGCCCAACTAGAACCTAGCGACTTTTAGAACCTTGGAAAAAACAATATAAGTACTTAAATATTCAAGATGATTTTATTGTAGGTAACAAAATCGCTTTTAGAAAACTTTGGTATAAGAATTGTATTTCTTTTAATATTGCCCGAACTTATGGGCATCCTCGCCCACCCCCACAACTTTGGCATATTGTACATCAAATCTATAATTCGACAACATGTTTAATGGAAAATACTTGCCAAACTTGTTCATATTCTGCGCAGTATGCACCGTCGGATCAAATTCCACCACGAACCCCTTGACGGCTAGCAACTTCAGCTGCCTACGAGGAGTGGAGGGCCCCACCCTTAATTTAATGGCGACAGAATAAAAATATGGATTATTTGAACCAACCCACCATATGTATGATTCTATATATTTGCATTGCGAGTGAAAGATATTAGGTTCGTTTGTAAGTGATTTTAAAATGATAAATAATATTTTTTGTGATATTGATATTGGGTTCCAAAAGCATTTAAGTATTTTTGCAATAAGCACCAGATATGTGCTTCTTTTAATACTTCTTGCAGAAAGCACTTAAAGTGTTTTTTTTCCAAAATCTACTTGAATTTTTATTAAGGATTGGTTTCAAAAAAAATTTCACCAAAAGCGCTTTAAACCATTTTAAAAACACTTCAAAACAAACCCATTATATTTTTGGTTACCTATTTTTATTTTTCACGCTCTTATTATTTTTTAACCATTAATTATTTTCAATTCATTTGATCCAAGAACAAAAAACTAAGTAAGTGTGTGGATATCACTGCGTATTATTTTGGGTTAGCAAAGACATTAAACTAGTCAAACAAATGAAAATCACATGGACGCATTAAAAGGGAGAGCAGGGCCATACAGAGACATACCACTTTCCATAACCACTATTCTGCAGGATCTGCACATGATACGCACATGGAACACGTACAACCCGAGGAGGCACTTAAATAAACCAAGTGGGCCTAAACCCTCTTTCCTAGTGCAATTTTCCACACAAGAAATTTTTGAGTGTAACGATCACATTGTGTTGTATACGAGTGCCACCAAAATTATCGTTAAAGTTCGTGGTGTGCTTTTCCTATTAAAAAGGTAATCACGTTGTTAATGTTTTAGTCGGTGTAGCTACTAGTGCTTATTACTTGTGATTCACAGTTTTAGATTTTGTATATTCACACCTTGCTTGTGACATTTCACGCCGTCCTTAATAATTATCGTTTTCATTGGGGTTTTTTTTTTTTTTTTTGCAGCATTAGCTATGTTTTCTGGTTTGTATTCTTTTTTTTTTTTTTTTATATAGAAAATTTTACTAATAATGGATCAAGATGGAGAATGTCGGACATTGAGTTTTCAACGGTAATAATCATCTCTCTTACAATAAAAATAGGTGACCCACCCGAGACCATTGCTTCGAAGCTTATCTCGCATAATGTGTTACTGTCACATCCCGTCACATCCCGGTCCGGGACGGACGACTTTTTGGGCCCGCTCCACCATCATAGCACGATATTGTCCGCTTTAGACCCCAACCACGCCCTCACGGTTTTGTTTCTGGGAACTCACGAGCAACTGCTAGTGTTTCGGTTTTAATTGACCCGTAAATTCTATTCTTTATTGCTTCCGCACTGTGCACATGGTTACGTCACTCTCACGTAAAGGCCAGCACGCCCCTCTTTCGGGTCGTGGTGTGTCAGTTACACTCATAAAAAACATGAGTTTGAAATCCCTAGTAATTTGACGTCACATGTTAAATTGTTTATTTATTTATTAGTTATTGTTACTTGAAAGGAACAGGAAATAATAATCATACTTTGTTGTTGAAAGAAGAACAGCAAATGCTGTTGAAACCCAACACAAATGAAAAAGTGTTCAATCATAGTTTTTATTTTCAATTACTTTGACACGTGTTTATTTGTGATTGGTTTTTTCAACAACACTTGCTGCTCTTCTTTTAACAGCCAAACAAGTGTTCTTCTTTCAACAACGATGCATGGTACAAGAAAGAATTAGGGGATACTGTAAAAGGGTTGATAGAGAGGCAGCTGCGGTGGCAGTATCGGCATGGGAATTGGCCATTTTTCCAAGACATGAGCAAGATTCATAGAAGCATGGCATTGCCAATTTTGTATGCAATTAAATTAAACAAATAGATTAGCTACGAATAAGTTAATCATACCATTCGAGGCGTTGGTGTCACCACGGCGTGACACATTGACACTCGTCAACAGATCATATGGGGGGATCTTCGTATGCGACATGGGGCAGCCGCCGCACCAAATATTATTAGATAATTACCTCCCAATAAAATACAACAATCAAGCAAACTCCATTTTTTGACCCAAAAAAAAAAAAAGCAAACTTCATTTTAAATGCAAAACATTCTTTAAAATGTTAATTATACTTAATAAAAAACAATCATCATCTAATGAATTGAGTGCAACTTTTTCTCTCTTATGTTTTTAGAGTTTAGAGCATTAAGGGGCGTTTGGTTTTCGATTTCTTATTTATTTTTTATTTTTTATTTGAGGAAATTGATATTTTTACATTAAAGAGAGAAGGAGTTCAGCTAAGCTACATAATGGGCAGTAGGCCTGGTATTTTCAACCCAACCCGTTAACCCGACCTGACCTGTTAAAATTAGTATTCGGGTGGGTGATAAACGGGTCGGGTGCTTAATGGGTCAACCTGTTAAATAACAGGTCAGTTTGGGTGAACCCACGAACCCCGTTAACACCTGTTAATAAGGACTTTTGTTTAATTTCAATAGTCCTAACCCAAAACCCTTATGTTCCTAACTCTCTCTCGCTGCCTCGCACGCCGTTGCTCTCTTAGACTAAGAGATCGCTGTGCTCCTTCCTTCTGTCTCTGGTTATCTCCCTCATCTTATTCACTCAAAAATTTTACTAAACTCCACCACTCTCTCTCTGGTAAGCTCTGATTCCCTTCCACCTCTTCTTTCATTTTGATTACTTTTCGTTTATGCAGATTAGATTCGTCTATTTTTTTCTCAGATTTTACTTAAGCTTGATTTTAGATGGTCTCTGCAGATTAGATTCGACCCTTTTCGGTTTTTTTTTTTTTTTTTGGTTGTGTTTTAGACAATGGGTTTTGCTTTTTGTTCATGGGTTTTGTGTAAAATTTGTTCATTTGTATATTCTCCAATTAAAATTTCCATTTTTGGGTAAATTGGAGTTGTTAATTTACCCCATGAAGTTAAAAGTATTGAGTTTGCTTTGTTTTGGTTGGTTTTTGGATTGGAATTGGGTTGTTGTTGTCGTTTCCTTCTCTTTTTGTTTTTAAATTATATTTTGTTTCCTGTTTTAAATTGATAGTGAAATATGTTGACTTGTGGTCAGCTGTTATTTGCTGGGACATATACAATGCTTGATTAGATCTTAGGTTGTCACTTGCATTATGTCTGTTGTTTTTGCATTGATTAGGTCTTAGGTTAAATCTTTAGTTTTGAGGCTGCTGTCAATTGTCGTCTAGAGAAAGAACATGCATTGATTAGGTCTCTGCATTATGTTTAACAAATCGCAGGACATAGGATGCTGTTGTTTTTGGATTTTGGCAAACTGTTGGTTTTAAAAAAGGAGGCGTTAGGCTAATGTAATGTAGTGTTGGTTTTAAAGATTTTTTTTCTTCTGTGTAATCTGCATGTAATACTAGCTGAGAGATATCATTAGGGAGACAACATCCTCCTCTGCAAATCGAACATGTTCAAATCTGCTCGTCCTATGCTTTGTCTATTAAATCTTGTTAAGCTAAGGCACATATCTGATACTTTCTTGTGTTGTTATAAGCAAGGTCTAAAATATCGATGATATCGGAAATATCGGTAGTCCAAAAACACGGAAATTTCGATGGAAATATCGGGATATTATCGATATCGATAAAAATTGAATAAAAACCACGGAAATTGTAAGAAAAACTTGGAAATTTTTATTGAAACTTTGCAGGATGTTTATTTAGTCAATTATCTATTAGTTTATCACAAAAAATTGGAAGGAAATGCATTGCATGATGGATTTAACTGATTTAAGTTGATTATATAGCGAGCTGGCAAACATTGTGAGTGTAGAAAATATGTAGTAATTAATGAAAGAAGTTTAAACACACCATAATCATTTATATATAATGAATTAGTACAATGGGAAGGGATCGAATATTTTCGCATATTTTCATATTTTCACAAAACCATAATCATTTATATATAAAGAATTCAAAACAAAACCATATATATAAATATTTTAGCATATTTTCACAATAACATAAGTGATATGGTGGTCAAGGTGTTGAAGGAGTAAAATGGGAGGGGTTCGAATCCCCTTGGATGCCCAAGATTGAGACATTTCAGCATTTTTCAAGTATTTTTGGGTTTCATCTCTCGATATTATCGATAATATCGCGATATATTGACGATAATTAAGTGGATAAGTATGAAAATATCGTCACACGAGCCGATAATATTGATATTTTGATCCTTGGTTATAAGCTCAAAATCTATGGTGGGTGTTTGTGTTTTCTGTTTCTTCTGTCCGATTTGCAATTTCATTTCTTTCCTGCGAGTATGAACCAGTTGTGATGGGTTATCTAATATTTAGTTTAATTATCCTTTGATGTTTATGCATGCAAACATGTTTACCAGAAACATTTGTCACATAGAGGTGAATGTTGAAGGCAAAAAAGTAGCAGAGGATGCAGTGCAAGAAGGTTGGCAAAAAAGCAGCAGAGGATGCAATGCAAGAAGAAGAAAAAGAGCTACTGTAGTGAGACATTGGTTGAGATTGAGAAAGAGAATTACTGTGTTTTACTTATATTCATGTTAAGATTTGCAGACGCATGTAATTGATAGAAAGTCGAATTCTACTATATAAAACGGGGTTATAATTGATTTGGATGAAATGTGTAAAAAAAAAAAAAAATGTAACGGGTGACCCGTTAAATTAACGGGTCGGGTGGGTTGAACCCGACCCATACCCAATAAACCCGACCTGTTTACAGGCCTAATGGGCAGCCTAATTTGGTATCGAATTTTTTATCCACAATATTCGAACCTAAGACCTCTCACTTATAAGCAAAGAGGAATACCACCAGACCGTAGTTTGGTTTTCGAATTAAGTTTTGTTGGAATGAAATTCTTGTCTATTTATAAAGCATGTTTACTTATTTCACTTAATAGAAGTCAGAACGAGAACGATACCTAACTATTCATATATGAGATAAGCAACTTTTTTGGTGATCCCGTATCTAGTTGTTTTGGTAAGACTATCTCCAACCAAGAGTGAAAAATTCTAAAATACAGCCTCGTATTTTTTACTATTCATATATACATATAAGGTTAGCCAATTTTTTCCTCCATGGGTAATGACCTATATTACCTACCCCAACGTTATAATTTGTTAAACTTTTGTATTTCTTTAATTTTTTTTGTCTGCTAACGATTTTGGAATTAGGTTTTGTATCATCTATCTTGTTTTATTTTACGAATATTTTGATCTAAAAAAATTCAAATTGCGGATATTTTTTTTTAAAATCTTTATGGATTACACACCAATGGATGGGTTTTGGTGTCGGCCCTAATTTGGATTAATTAATAATATTATTTTGACCATTAGATTTAAAGTTGTAGGAATTTTTTGTTACCGTTAAAATTAATTAAATTGGATTTGAGCTGTTAGGATTTTAAAAAGTAACTCAAGAGGAGCGACAGCCGATGGATGCGGTCATAAAACCACATCTACACATTTTCATCCATCATCTGCGTTAGGAAAACTGACGCACGAACTCTGTTGTCCCTCTATTTCACATGGGTTCGCTGCCACAATAGGTCCCAGTTCCATCCAAAATCTTATCCACTCGGGATGGATACAAGACCCAAATACCCACCCCAATTCCAAAAATTTGTTTTTCCCACCCTTAAAATACACCCCTCGGAGAAGAAATAGACCCAAATTCTGAGAAATTTTTTTTTTCCCACCCAGAGTTGGAGACAATCTAACATGCTTAATTTTAACATGGAACTCAACTACTTTTTCATTCATTGAGTGTTAGTAAATTTAGGACTTAATATTCCCTAAACCCTACAGAATGACCTACTCTATTAAAATCAAAACATAAATGTGAGAATGTGAGGACAAAGTCCCACATTGGTAAGAGACCAAACCATCGAATGGCTTATAAGAGGTTGTGTTACTCTTCATATTGTCAATTGGTTTATGGTGAAACCTCAACTTCTTCATGGTATCAGAGTAAGTTGAGCCATGTATGAAGTCCAACGGCCACTTGTGCTCCACGTCAAATAGACAATGTCCCCTTGGACTGATTTGGTTGTAATCATATGGCTTTTCAAGTGGATTTAGCAGATGGTTGATGATATCATATTCAAGTGAATTATTAGTGCTGGTATCATCTATACATTTACACGACATAAACACGTACGTGCATCACAAAGACAAAAGCTCATCCAACCGCGTGCGTTGGCCCTGGCCGGGTTGTGCACGGCCACTCAGCAGACTAGTTAAACCCTAATTCCTTTCGGCCCTCTCTCATATCTTAGTGCTCCACTTGCATTGCATGCATCTTCCACAAGTCCGAGACTCCGGGCGGGTGCTTACCAACAACAAAACAAATTGGCAGAAAAGCAGATGATGATGTTACTCATACACCCTTTTTCTTTAGTATGTAACAAACAAGAATTTATATGATGGGACTACATTAATTACTCAATAACTTTAAGGATCTGTTTGATGGGCTAGTTGGGATAGGTTGTGACTAATTAAAATGGATTTGAGCCTAATCCTTTGTTTGTTATATCAAGATGTGAGATGAACAAGACTGGACATGACGAGTTATTAATCCACAATAGAGTGTGTTATCTAACTTATCCTTATACATGGATTACTAGTCATGTGTCACATGTCTCTGTTAATCCAATCTTATCGCTAAAACTCAATCTCATCTAGCCCACCGAACGAGCCCTAAGTGCACTAGAATACTATTGGGGTGGATGAAGGTGACAAACAGTATAAAATTTGTTTCTTTAACCCTACCTTTTAGTACGTAGCATTGAATAATATGAGAAATCAATGACTAATAGCGAAAATATAAAATCTCAACAATTGTAAAAATCAAATCCAATGACTAAAACAGTTGTAATATTGAGTGATACGTAACATTTAAGTCACATATTTTCTATTTCAACCAAAGATATCATAGAAAAGGTGAATGTGGGTATGAAGAGCATCTATTTATTGAGAAATGCTAAGGAGCAGTGGCGAAGCTAGGATTTCTCGGGGGGAGGGGCGAACTTAGAAGAGTGTAAGGTTAAAAAAAATGGCAACAACTAAATCTTTTTATATAGTAATGTCTTTCATAATTAATCAATACAAACAAATTACAATTGTTGCCAGTGAGGTTTCATGTCATGAAAACGTCGCATAATAGGCTCATTATCAATAAAAGCAAATACATCTCTCTCAATGCAAACAAGCATGCTATCACTCAACCATTGATCTCCCATTTTGGTTACACAATGGTGTTTTCACAATCTTCATAGCAGAAAAAGCTCTCTTCATAGCACAAAATGGCGACACTCTCAATTCCCTTTGCAACGGCTACAAGAGCTAGTTGAAGTTGGTGTGCAAAACAATGACATAAAATGCTTGAGGATACTTGTTCAAAATCTTTGTTTTAAGGCCATTTAGCTCACCTTTCATATTACTAGCTCCATCATAGCATTGTCCCTGTAACTTGGACATACTAGCTCCACGTTTGATAAGATTATTTCCGTTTGGCTAGCCTAACCTAAGAATAATTCACGGAAGTTGGAGATCTTTTGCAGAAAGCTAAAACTTCGACGTTGTCCAAAATTTTTACTCATCCAAAGCAAGATTAAAAAGCCACTTAGATTTAGTACCACGGTCTAAGTGAGAGGCCTTGAGTTTGATGAGAGTAAAAAAATTATAAAAAAAAAGGTCAAATCCAAGAGAAAATCTAATCACTGAATAGTATGATAAATATGTTTGCTAGTGACAATTGCTGCACTAAATTTTCCAACTCAATCCTTGTATATTCACAGAGTTGAAGTACATTTGTTCTTCTGATCTGATAACCAAAACTTGTTAGCCTTACATCAGTCCCCGAGTAAAAGAAGTTGATGATTTCGAATAACGTTCAAGGAGTGACAATGGCGACCATCCTCATGGATGTTCGTGCTAGTTAGACCAGCAAGATTTAATCTAGCTGCTGATCCATACACGTTAACCATTTCCTTCGACATGAAAACCTTTTCGAGGAGACTCAATGCATCTTCTTGTAGAGAATCTGTTCCCCAAGACAAGATCTCCAACATCGGCTTTATGGCATCAGCCTCATGCAAGACGCTGGCTCCTCTTTGAGGAGAGGCTTTGAAAACCAATGTCGAAAGAGTTTGAATTGCTTCGATGGCAGTTTCATACAATTCTCCCAATAACAGCCTCACCAAGTCAGGCAAAGCTTTTGCTTCCAAAAGACAGAATGTGGAAGTCACACTGCAGACACCACCGTGCGCTGAGCATAGTGGAGCGTTCGATGGCTTGAAACAGGACCAGCAGCCGGAGGGTTTGGAGACAGTGGTCCCCCCCGTATAATTTTTCTTTTCTTTTCTTTTCCCCACTTATACGAAACGGCACCGTTTCTTTTCCCCACTAATTCGAAACGGCACCTGGGTGTTTTGAAAAAAAATTCAACACAGAGCAGAACAGCAGCACTGGCGCTGCACCAGAGGAGACGAAGAGCAGCAGCAGGAGGGGAGGGGCTGGCCAGCGCTCCAGCTTTGTTTTTCCGGCGAGGTGAGTGGCGGCCGCCACTCCTCGCCCTCACGTGGCTTTGCCACTACTAAGGAGACTCTCAAAATTGGACTCTCCATTGACTCTCCACCATCTTATATTTTTGGCATAATGTTTTTTAATGTTGGCATGAGAATTGTGTCAAAAACAAAAGGCGACGGAAAGTCCATAAAAATTCTGATGAGCATCTAGTTATTGAGAAATGCTAAGGAGACTCTCTCAAAATGAGACTTTCCATTGACTTTCTGTCACCTCATATTTTTGGCACAATGTTTTATAATGTTGGAATGAGAATTGTGTCAAAAATATAAGGCAACAGAGAGTCCATAAAATTTTTCACTTTTGAAAAAGTCTCTTTAGCATTTCTCATATTTATTTCCTTTTATGGATTGTGAATGTTATTACTTTTATAGTCCGTACAGTTTTACAGGGCTCCCAAATTTGGTTGGAGGCTTTTTTGAGCACTGGCTGTAGATGGAACCACACAGTATTTGATTTGGATGCTGGGGTGGTCCAGTAAGCCACTTGGAGTGGACCATCTAAACTTTGTCTATGGTTACAACTCACAAATTAATTAAGCTCACTGCCACAATTGCAACGTCAATGTGTGCCGTAAAACCTTAGTAGCTAAGAGTGTCCGACCACGTTATCCTAAACCCTAAGCCCTAAAATTTCTCCATATGAGCATGAGAAACAGCGTCATGCTGCCAAGGAGGGATTTTTTTTTTTGGACAACGTTATGCTCAATGTCTGAAATGGGTTTGGGCCGAAAAAACATTTGGGGAGAGGGAATGGGTTTGGGTCAGTTTAGCAACTTATGCTTCACTCTTTGGGCTGAATTGGTGTTGGGCTGAAAGGAGAAAACGGGACTCTAACTTGGGTTGACGGCCCTGTTGCTGTTTTTTTCTTAAGACTGTCATATGTTTCAAATATAGTTAGAAAATTTGCGTACTAAAAATATATGTACATAAAAATATTTATATTTTTCGTAGACGTCTTATCGATTTGTGAATTACACGTTTTTAAAACTCCAACATACCATACACGAATGTACTTGATCGATATCTTTGCGTTACGAAAAATTGTGTTTGAAAAATAACATTGAACCTAAACACTACAATGTTTAGGGAGATCCGTTAACAATGGTTTTATTATCCTGTGACTAATTCCCAAACTAACGCTGATTACTGACTTCACTTCGGCTATCAACAAATCCAAGATTAAGACCTGTTATGTAACAATAAAAATAGACACCAAACCAAGTGCAAAACCATTGCCAAGTTTACAAATTAGGGTTTAGCTACGCTAGCTAGAGCAATGTGCTCCACTATCTACACTGAATCTCGAAACTTCACTCCGTAAATTTAAATGAATTCAGTGTAATTATTCTATCATTCGTCAAGAAGAAAAAACACCATTGCCAAGTTTGCAGTAAATTAACTCTTTGAACATACAAAATGAAGTTGCAAAAAGCTGCAGTCATCCAGACGCAGAAGGAAAAAAGGAAGACCCAAGCCAATAAGGCTCTCCGCTTTGCGAGAGTCGAGAGAGAACGTCTAGAGTAAAAAAGCTCTCTATTTAGTATATAATGCTCAGCATGGGATATTATATGGGATACATATAGAAAAAGCTCTCTATAAAAACAAAATCCAGATCATGATATCTAAATGAAATTGCATACCTGCACGAATCCATTTAGTATATAATTGCTCAGCATTCTACAACTTTTTGTTGTTGGATGCAAGCCAGCAGCACACATAATTCAAAATTGGAAAAATGATAGCACACCTAAACAAATCAACTAGAAATAGAAAGCAAACCCAATCTCCAAGCCATTTTCTTCTCCATAGTTATCCTGCATGTCACAAAATTAAACATTCAAACCAAAATTCGAATAAAGAACTCGAGGAAGACTCGAGGCCACGTTTGGTGTCTAAGATTAGATTTTAAGTCGAAGTACGTTGAATGAATACTCGATTTCCGAATTTTATTCAAGTTGAAGAGATAAAAAGGATTAGTCGTGAACGAAACTTATCCTTCCAGTATGCATAAAATGGTAAGGTAGCAAAACCTTATAACTAATCCATCTAATCCGTTCAACCTGGACAAAATTCGGAAGCAGACTTTCATTTCTTGCTTCAACGTACCTTCAAACTAGCGAATTAGCCAATCGTATCAGATCCTACATGCCAAATGTAGCCTGGAAGAATGAGATAAGTAGAGTACCTGATAAAATGAAGAATGTTCAAAGAAGGGTAACCCTGCAAAGCCAGTATCTTAGCTATTTTGAACTTCTCTACTGTCTCCGTTCCTCGAAAATCGTTCGTTTGTATTCGATTGTTGTTGCTGCTGATTGAAGGAACCAACACCCCTAGGCCTCTGCACCTTGTTCTGAAGAAATTGGGTCAAACTCAAAGCTTGAGAATTCACCAACCCAACGTGACCATCCTGAGATAGTCCAAGCTCCAGACCTGGAACTTGCTGATTGCTTCCACTCAGAGTTGTAGGAAAACTCATTGATCCCAAATTACTAGGAGCATCAAATCCTTGGAAACCAAACTTATGCATGAAATTCAAGTTCTCACCCCCAAAATTCAACGTTTGCTGACCAGAATTGTGATCAAAACTTGACCTAATCCCACTGACAAAAGGCCAAATCCCAGTTGCTGCATTAGATCTCCCCATATGGCCAAAGCTCATTAATCCAGAGGAAACAGAGTTCCCCTGTTCAGAAACAGAGGACTCTGCAGCCGCTGCCAGAGCTGACGCCGGCGTGGTCCCGGAGCCAGTAGCAGCTACAATTGACGGTTCTGCTTGCTGTAAAAGCCACTGGATTGTCTCACCGTCGGACTTGTGACCCAATTCTCTGGTGAGCTGAAAAACCCTCGCCGCGCAGAGCGCCGGCATCCTTATTCTTCTCCCCCTGCCATCCACTTTCTTGTGCCTGTCCTTGGTGGAGCTCCTCTTTGGTGCTAACTGCTTCTTGCTTTCATCCTTCTCTTTGTTTGCAATCATAATCTGTAGGTGTTTGATTTGTGCTGGAGGCTTACTGTTCTCTGCCATGTCCGCTCTTGTGGGATCAGAGCTGAGGACCCAAAAATGGTGGGCACCTCTTTGTGGATGGTGATGTAATGATAAGCCCTAAGCTCTCAGGGTTTAGTGGAACCTTTTGGGGTGATTGAGTTTAGGGTTTTGAAGGTGGGGTTGTATTTTTATTGGCACGCCTAGATTTGTCAATGGAAATATCTTCAACTTCAATTATTGAAGCTATAAAGTTTCCAAGTAAAGTTCATGCTATTTGTAATGCCACATCTCACAATGTCGTAATTTGCAGCTGTAGATCAACAACACCGTCTTCTAGTTGAATTTTCGGCAACGATAATAGGTCGTCCGGAAAAGCTTTTGAGTGTGATAGTTACACTATCAAGTTACATGTTACAATTGAGATACATGACTTAGTGTGATATATCATAGACCTAATTTACGGCGAGCACACATGCCGTGATCGTTTACACATTAATTGGGTGGGTATGTGAATTCAGAAATATTTATCGCAAGATCAACTTTGTTGTTAATGAGTTGGCCAACTTGAGTTTATCAGGTAATCTTGATCCAATTTATTTTGATCATGCTTCTTATGTAAGCAGCGACACCTCTTAACTTTGAAATGAAACTTTATGTATTATAATATAAATGAATTAATACAAACTCGTAGCAGCGTTGATCAGAGCAAAAAATCACTCCGTCTATTGTGCCTGAAAACTAGTAACTGATTGGCTTGGCATGCTGGTAAATGCAAATGTACGGTCAGTCGCTCAGTCTGCATGAATGAAACATCAGAGTTCCGACTATTTCAGACTGACAATACCTAACTCAACACAATGGTTCCAGAACGGTCAAATTGTTTGGTGCAAATAATAATTAAGTAGGCCATGCCTTCTTCAATGAGGCATTATTGTCCCTATTTTCTTTTACTAATCGACGACTCAGTCTTCAATAAATGGGAGACACAGCCAAGGCCAAAGCTAAATTGATCTAAGGCTGGTTTGATATTGATGTGTTTTAAAAAAAAGCTGTTTCTACTGTGTTATGCGAATAAGTAGCTGTGAAATAAAATAGCAGAGTGTTTAGTAAACTTTTTTGTAAAAGTGCTTTTGAAAAAAAAAAACAGTATTATAGTGTTTGGTAAACTTTTATGTAAAACATATGTGAAAAAGAATTGGTTTTTCAAAGCAGAGTTTTGCAGCTTCTTGTTTTTTGCTTTTTTTCACCTAAAACTGTGAAAAAAAACTGAAGCTGAATGTTTACCAAACACCAAAAACTCTCCCAGCTTTTTTTCATAGCAGTTTTTTTTAAAATCATCTTAACCCCAAACTGGAGCCAAATGGGTGCATTTTTGCTCAAAACTCTGATCAGGGGCGGCTGCATATATGGATCCGAGTCGTCTTGGACCCACCTAAAAGTTTGAAGAAGCACATGTGAGGACCTCCGAGGACCATCTAACGGTCTGGGCTGATGGTGGAAGAGAGAAGACCATCATGGTTGTGTAGATGCTGTGCAATAGAAGTTTTGAACCAAGAAGAAATATCTACTTTCAAACGAAGAGGAACACATAGACGACCACTATGACTTTGATGTTCTTGAACCTTGGTTCCAACTAAGAAGAAAGACTCTCCATTTTCCACATGACCAATTCCCTATTTTTTTAATGGTTGTCCAATCAGGTTATGTCACCTAGCATTTTCATGAATAAAAAAAATGGTGTATTACTTAACCAGCACTTTTTGTACTATATGTTTGACACCATTATTTTTTTTTATAAATTTACTATAAATTCATACAATCTCTAGAAAATATTTTGAAAGTACTTGAACTTGTAATCACTTGAGTATTCATCTCATACCATAAAATTCACTAAAATACTAGGCGCATAGGGGCTAGGTCCTAGGTCCTAACTCGCCGCTCGATTAGGGCTTATCGTACCATAATTAGGACCACCCGATATTAGAATTTTGTATCCGCTACTGGTGATAATGCTCATCAGTCTATTTATTATTGTTGGATGAGTTTAAATATAGAGATTTAAGTTTATCCACTATACAAATCTCAAAATTTAAACTCATCTAATAATGATAAATAAGACGATGAGCATGATCATCACTTGATGATAGTTTTCTAATAATTGAGCAGATGACGTGACTTTATAAGCATGGCAGATAGTGTGAAAATTTGCTTGGTGTTCAATTGCAAATAATTGAAACCCCAAAATTTTATTGTTATAATACTATAGTAAATTTCATTACTTTATCATTGCTGCCAAAAAGTTTAAATTGTGCTAAAATATAATTTAGGAAATTTTACAATATATCGTTGCATTCCGGTGCATTTGAAAACAGATCTTATACTTCATCCCCTCTATCTACGTAATTTATATTCCGGCGCATTTAAATCACAACGTGTATATATTTATAACAATAAGTGGTACGGAGAATAAACAGTTAAGATTGAAAATAAAAGATTAACAAATGTGCAAATCAAACATAACTGCTAAAACATCCGTACCACTCTATAACACTAAGTACTACGTAACAATAAAGCCCCATCCTGTGTTTGACGAAAATTAATAATTTTTAGGGTAAGTAAAGCACATGAGCTACGTAAGATGATTTTAGTTCAATGAAATGAATGGGTAGGTTGGTACAAGAAATGTGTCCAATTCTTGTGTTGTTTTCTCGTGTGTTGGACATGGAGGAGACAAAAGCGATCTTTGAAAATATGGGCATTGACAAATCACCCAAAAAAGTCACACAAATCCTAAAGTTGATGGTAATCTTCTTACGCTTTAGATACGAGTAGGTTTAAAGATAAAACCATTGTCTTTGTCCCACTAATTTTCTTTTTAAAAGCATTAATTATCCTATCAATTTCTTCCATTTGAAGTTAAGAGAGCTTTTTCACACCAATGTTCATGCCCGTGGATCATGTTTACATCTCTTTATAAATAAAATCTAGTGCATGACTCGCGGACAAACACCCAGACACATGGATCTTTTTGTAATTTTGTATGACGAGAGCTAATCCATGATTTAAAACAAGAAAACGACTTATATGAGACAAATACATTGTTACTAGGGGTTTACGGTGTCTTTAACTACTACGACAAAATAATGCGTAAAATTTTATTCACATGGTTTGTTTTTGGTAGGGATGACAATTCTAACCGTTAAACCCGATAACCGTGGATAACCGTCCGAATGGATTGGATTTGGATATAAAAATTCGGGTATGGTTTGGATATGGGGAAAAACCGTTTATATTATTCGGTTATGGTTTTGGATATGGTTATAGAGGTCCCCAAACCGTATCCATAACCGAATCCGATCCGATTAGTAAATAATATAATTTATATATAATATAATAGTATAATATATATATATATACACACACACATATATATATTTGTATATCTATTATTCACCAAACTATTACATTGAGAATACAAAAGTTGCATTTTGTAGGAAAATATAGTTTTGAATCAAAATCAATGCGAACTCAATGGTGCTTATAGGACATAACAAAGACAAGCCAACATCATCAATGTTTTAATTTTTATACTTAACAAGATACATTCATTGGATCATTTTATACATCAAATGTTTAATGACGAAACTGATATCTACTAACTTATAATTTCTCAATTGAACGAATATTTTTTGTATTGACAAAAATGGATATACCCGTTAACCGATGGGGAATCCGTTACCCGGTGGGTATGGTTATGGATAATACCCGATGGTTAATTTGCGGTTATGGATATGGTTATTTTTCATGGTTATGGGGATGGATATAGCATTTCCGTCCCCAAACCGAACCGTTGCCATCCCCAGTTTTTGGTAGCTCAAAAAGTCAAAATTTTGGTCCGTGACAATGAAAATCGATAGAAGTTATCTCTGAGTTTGTCCACCATAAATCATTTTGGTCATTTCGTGGTAAATCTGTCAATATCCTTATTAAATTGTCGCATGAACGACAATGTGACAACATTTTTAAGGGTATTTTTGTCAAACCAACCCCTCTACTTAACAAAGATATTAACAAAATCACGGAGTGACTGAAATGATTTAAGTGGACAAATTCAAAGACCACTTCTATCGATTTTCATTAACAAAGATCAAAATACGGAGTTATGTCAATCTGGACCAGTTTGACTACAAAGGTGCAATCAAATGAAGTGAACATGCAATTGAGAATCTTAACAAATTCAACTACACTTTTTTTTTTCTCTGTGTGGCATAATAAATATGTGTTGCCATTTTCAGCCGTCGAGCATCCTACTGCTGTTCTCAACACTTTGGATTCAGGACTTTCTTACAAACTCATGTGCCATTTAAGAGCCAACACCGAACATGCTTGGGTTGGTTCCTGATACATTTCATCTCTCTCTAGGAAAGCAATTTAAATGGGACGCGTACACCACTACGTTGCATTCCATGTCAATCATACAACATGAAGTGTTACTCTCTCTGTCTCTAACACATATTTTTTGCAGGACTTTGCCGGTCATATACAATTCTTGCTTCCCTCCAGGTGACGAGATTCTGGAATGGTTCGGGCAGCACGGCACTGGTCACTCAGCAACAATGCCGCTGCCACTACATCTGTTTAATGGCGGTTCTCATTGGCTGGGATTGCCCAGCTTGTGTGCGTACTGTGAGGAATGAGAATTTGGCTATTCCAGCTGGAATTTCCCACCACCGTCCGCCACCACCTTATATGTCATTTCTGGAACGTCCTGCCCATGCGTAATGAAGAACTGGAGTGGTTGTATGAGCTGGGAGGATTCATTTGGCTATCCAACACACCGTGAGGGTGGTTTCAACTGGAATCCGATCAGTTGTTTAACGAGTGTAGCGTTCTGGAGGCTTCAACTGGAAGTGATCGCCCAAGCTTGAGAGTACAATAGTGTGGACTTCATCTCGTGTATCTGCGGGACGAGGAAGAGTTTAAACAGACCATAATGCTTTGGATGACGTCTTTGGGTGAGGCGGGATCAACTACCGGCACAGCTACAACTGAGAGAATCGAAAGACCTAATGACACCAAAGGTATACGGCTGCTAGTTCGAATAATCTCTGTCCTCTTATGTTTGGTTGCCAGATTTTGTTACTCTGCCAATCCCTCCTTGTGAATTTGTATTCTGGTATGTATGACGGTCCCGACAACGTTAGCAATTGTCTGTCAACTTCGTTACACTTTGTAAACAGTGGTCTATTCTCGATCGACAAGTTTGGACGTCGAGTTTTTGATTCAGACATCCCATTTGTGTAGTGCAATAATTAAATGAACATGTAAACTTTGTGTTACGATTCTAGGCGACTCGACTGGAGTTAAAAGGGGCGATCAAAATCGAACTCGATTCATCAATGAAAATACCTTCAATTTCAATAACTGAAGTCAAGTTTCCAGTTTACTCTTCACAATTTCATAATCTGAGTATATCCTATTAATTTGTAGGTTTGTAAGTTCACCGTCTTCTAGTCCGAACTTGCGGCATTGTCACGCAATGTTGTTAATTTTGGCGGACAAAATGAATGTCGTGCCAATGACCAACACAACCCTAATCTACGGTGAACAAATTACAAAACAAAAACTTTACCCTGTTTGACTATGATAGCAATGGCAATGAGGCCGGCCTCCTCAAATTCAAACCTCCACGCCAACATCACCCCACCGGACTTTGTGTCTTGCTGCAAGATAGTGTGCCCCAACAGGACCTCTGCTTCCATAAGGATAGTATTCGGGAATAACCTTCTTCTCTTCTATCTCTTTCAATAAGGGTGTGAAGAGTGCCCAAGCTGCATCAAGTTCATCACTCCGGATAAACAGCCTCCTTTCCCCTTCAATAGCATCCAGCAGAAGCCTCTCATAAGCATCCGGAATCTCCTTTGAATATCTACAAATAACAAAAAACAAACGAATTTGGTTAAGTATTTCATCATTTGTTTGAAGGGTACAAAAGAAGATAACACACTGGTGCATGTTATATTACTAATTACACTTATAATTATTCATCGCAAACAATATTAAATTCTTTCGTGCAATTAATACATGAACTTTCAACTTTTTAAACCTAACCTGGCTGCATAGTGAAGATTTAGATTGCTCCTGTCCAACCTCATTCCAAGACCAGGGACTTTGTTATTGATCTTCAGGACAATAGCTTCATCAGGCTGTACTCGGATAACGAGCTCATTTGTTGTGCGATCAAGATCCGTTCCAATACTTCGATACAAGTTTCCAGGCACATGCCGAAACTGTACCCTAATCTCAGCCCTGGAAAAAAAAGAAGCAAATATGAATTAGTATATCTGAAACCATGACTGGTAAACAAGAATGAGAATCTTATCTCTAATTGAACAAACCTCTTATTATGTAATGCTTTCCCGGCCTTCATCAAGAAAGGCACCCCATCCCATCTTGCGTTGTCTATGAAGAGAGCAGCTGCCGCAAATGTTGGAGTCAAGCTGTCTTTGGGTACCGTCTTGTCATCAGTGTATGCTGGGTAAGTAATACCACCTCTAACATGACTCTTGTATTGCCCTGTGACCACATTTTCAAGTTGTAGTGGCCTCATAGAGCGTAAAACTTTAACCTGGCATCAAGCAAGCACTATAAATATCAGAATAAAGAGGAAAGCAATACAAAGTACCAAAAGCAGCCTCATTTCAGGTATTCGTAAAACCTTCTCGTTTCTGATGTCTTCTGCATCCAAACTGACAGGGGTTTCCATTGCAAAGAGAGCCAGTATCTGAAGCAAGTGATTCTGCATTATATCTCTTATTATCCCATAGTTGTCAAAGTACCCTCCACGTCCTTCAGTGCCAAAATCTTCAGAGAATATTAACTGTACATTTCTTATATACTGCCTTGACCACAAGGGCTCAAAAATAAGGTTGGAGAAGCGGAGAACTGATAGGTTTTCCACAAGCTCCTTGCCCAGATAGTGGTCTATCCTGAAAATTTGATCCTCTTCTAGGTACTGTTTGAGAGCACTGGTCAAAGTAGCAGATGATTCTGAATCTCGGCCAAAGGGTTTCTCAACGATAACCCTAGTCCAGCCATTACAAGATGAAGCCGACGAGCTAGCACAGCGAACAGCATCGATGAATATGTTTGGGGGGATAGACAGATAAAACAGGCGATTAGGAACTCTTCCTGCCTACACATGCAGTTGCTTGTCAATCTAAATGGAAGCAGAATCAAGACCCAGAAAATAGCTTACTTGAACATCATTCAAACGCGCAATGACCAAAAGTACAGAGAGAGCTTAAAGTTCCCCCAGACAACAGCACCAAGAAAACTTGAACAGAAGCCAAAGTATAAAATTGTATTCAACACTCTATCACTAAGGTTAGAGTACACACTCAAATTATTACCTCATGTTCCCTTAGCTTCTTGTCCAGCTCTGTGAAATGATCCTGCGAATCATACTGACCAGAATGATAGAAACATCTTTGAAGAAATTGGTCCATTTTCTCACCGCAATTCTCCCTGAAGTTCCAACAAAACAATTCGTCACGCATTAATCAACTTCAAACTTTATACACCCAGCAATAACTTTTCCATCTTTTCAAACAATGTTGAAAGATCAACACCAGCCCAAAGTCGGTGCATGAATTCTGCTATAAAACTCTAGCAAAGTATAGCAGCAAGCTTAGAAGGCAGTGCCTTCTAGAGACTGCATTTTGGTCAGGTGGAAAGGAATCAGATTTTTCTAGTTCAAACATGCATGAGATTTTGCTAGAAAGTTCTAGCAAGCAATGAAAGTGGTCGGTGCATGCATATTAACTATGCTAGACAATTCTAGCAAAGATTATGGCCGTTTCTTAGGTCGGTGGTAGTGCATGATCAATGCACTAGCTAGAAACTTCTAGCAATGATTAAGTCGGTTTAGCAAGCCTCTAAATAGGCGAAAGATGTATTATGCAAGCAAATAACCAAGAAGTGAGAAACAGGTAAGAAGTAAGAGTGGTCTTGTAAGTGAGTAGTCTTCATGAGGAGTGTGAGTGTTCTTGAGTTTGTCTCTAAAGAGTACAAGAGTGTCATAGCTTCTAAAATTGTGTCTCATTTCTTTGAGAGTTTCTATGTTGTAATATTTTGCAAGTGTATTAGAGTAAGTTGTTTACTTGTTTTGTCTCTCCAACACTTAAATATTAGAGTTGTGTATTATAATTTTCTCAGCAAAGAATACATAATATGCAAAGCAACCACATTTCACAACAAAGGCCAAAGCTTTTGACTCACCTCTTGTCAATTCGGCAAGTAAGCGTCTTGCTAACCATGTCTCTGAGCTCGGCATCGGTCATCTTACTCCGAGCATAACCATAAATAGTGAAGTGCTGCAACAAAATATTTACATACTCATTTTTCGCCAATCAATCGAAATCTAAGAATCAAGTAATCAAACGAAAGATAAAGAACAAATGGTCCACACCTTTGGGAGGCAATCCTCGTAGAAAAGTGCGAAAAGTGCGGGGAAAATCTTCTTCTTGGCAAGGTCCCCGGAGGCTCCAACCACCGTGATACTGACAGTGGATTCACTTTCATTAACATTAAACACGGCCGTGTCTTTAGATTCCTTCGAAGACGGAGCTGAAAGCAACCCATCTTTCAGTTTCTCGAAAGGAGCTTCGTTCTCAATTGGGTTGACCGCCGGCGCCGGCGGGCCTACATTGATGGAAAACCCAAATTAAAAGACTGTAAATTTACAACTAAATTAAACAAATGACAGAACAAAAACAAATTCTGATTTCTGATGACAGATAAATCAATAAAATTAAGATTAGAAGGCTGAAGGAGCTTACCGTCTTGCAAGCCGACAGCATTCTGCCGAGAAACCTTAGCTGAAACAAAACGTCTCGGAATGGAAGAAATTGAAACGCGTCGCAGGCGTCCGTGTACAGATGAATAAACAGGTAAATACGAAACTGATGACGACGACGAAGACGGCGGCAGCGGCAGCTGCGGCGAGTAGGTGTGGCAGCAGCAATGGGTGGAAGGAAGAGTCGCCATCTCTCTCTCTGCTTTTTAGTTTGTTGGTCGGGATCGGAATTCAGTGGAGAAATGGGGTGCTGGGTTTTGGGGTGAGGAGGTCGGAGGGGAAGAGGAGGAGTTAACAAGGAAGAAACATGGGAAGTATCGAAAGGCTGTTTTGTCTTTTGGCGTGCCAGCAATCCAACGATGGCAAGGAGCGGAATACCGTACAGCTTACCAAGACAAACTAGCCAAATGGCCAACTCTTTGTTGGCCCAAAAATAGTAGTGGGCCGAGCTTCTGTCTTTTTCCTATGGACAAATTCCTTTTCAAGAGAAATTTCAACCCAGTGATTTTACAAAGTAAGAGGTTTTCTTCGATTCACGTTAAAAGTGCATATTTAAGTTGTAAATCATAACAAGATTTTTGCTAAATTATACAACCGGGTTTATCGGCTTTTGTTTTATTATATAACTTAGATGTGCGATTTTGATGCGCATCCAAGAAAACTCATACAAAGCAAAGAATGGAGAATTAAAATTAGGAACCAGAGTGACTAAAATAAAATCCGGTGAAAAATCACAAGATATCAAATATCTCAGATTCTCAGAAAAAGGGACTCTGCACATGAATGACGTTTTCATTTCTTAACTTTAGTTTCTTAATTTTATTCCTAAAGTTTCTTTGTTTTAGTGGGGGGATTATACTTCCCACCTTCTCCTCTCCCTCTCCTCTCCCTTTCACTCTCTAACTTTGGACTACATATAGTTATTAAGTTTTGATGCCCTTTGCCAGAATAATCAGTCGGGCTTCGCAATTAGAAAGTTTAAACTCATGCATTATTTCCACGAGCACATGAATCATATGATTCTTAATTATATGTTGATTAGGTATTTGACTATGTCACAGCGAGTAAATTATTATATATTAACAAAGAAGGTAGGTTTGGTTAAAAAAAAGTAAGAAGGTAGGCAGACTTTCAGCTTCTCACAACTTGGTTTTCTTCATTTTTTTTCCATCTCTTCGGAGCTAAGGAAGGAATTTCAGCCCTGGACATGAGCGTCAACATCAAACCCATGCATATAATGCTGAGTGCTGAGTGCTGTGGCAGGTTACTTGCTACTTTCTACTTGCCACCCTAAAGCCTGCAAAATTCCCGAATCTAATACAGTACTGTTCTTTTCTCCAAATTAGAATGAGCACGCAGGAAGTATGACTTGTCTGAGTGTTTCTCCTCCTTTTTTGGGGTTTGGGTAATGGAACAAGTATTTAAACATTAATTTCAAGAAGTTTAAAAATATAAACAACAAAATTATTAATAAACATATCGTTATTGAGGGGAAAAGACTGCAACAGACAATTATAATTCAAATAAAACGCACAAGAAAGAAACATCAACTTGGTGTTTATTTCGTCCCAAGAAAGCATTTACTTATCAAGTATCAACTAATGGAGGATTCATCTAAAGATTATATATGCATTCAATTTAGAGATGTATTAGTCATTCTATGCATTTCAAATGGACGATTCATCATAAGGTGCTACTTCTTATTAAAACTGTTGATTGGTTTGACACGTATGAATGGCCCTCCAAATCAAATAAATTCTAACAGATATAATTTTTAGACGATGATGATAAAAATAATAAACGGTTCTAATTATAATGCTTATATGATGAAGATACGTTAAACATAAGAGGAGAGACAAGTCACTTTCCTCATAAGAGGAACACGCGCATTATCCTTTCTTTATTATGCATGTAGAGCATCCCATGAGGTGTCTCATGTTGTAGTGTTTTTTTTTTTCCGATTTCATTTGCCTTGATTTCTCCAATAACTAAATATACATGACCTCAAATGGCATTACCACTAGAAATTGTTATTGTAAATTTGTATTCAAATATTAAATAACATTACATTTTAAGTACCCAAAAGAAAGGAACAGATAAAATAAAAAAAAAAACCCCTCTTCTCAAGAATCATGCTTCAAGCCACAAATGCCAGAGAATAACTATATACCCCAACTATTTCATTAACCGAGTTTCCAATTTTCGGGTACTTCAACATATTGGTCATGCTTTACAACAAACCAAAAATCTAGCTTCAAGCCACCTTTGCTTATTAACCCTTGCAATGAAGTCTTCAACTCTTTTGTTTAGTTCCTCAGAAGGTATTCCAGCCTCTTCTTCTTTTTCTTCCTCTATTTCTTCCTTTTTTTCTTCTTCTTTTTCTTCCTCCTTTTCTTCCTTCTTTTTTTCTTCTTTTTCTTCCTCCTTTCCTTCTTCTATTTCTTCTTCATCATTATCTCCACATTCTTTAAAGTCTTCTTCTTCTTCATGATCTTGATCATGCTTGTCATCTTCTTTACCTTCATCAACTTCTTTATCTTCATTACTCTCCGCATTGCCCTCGTTTATTGGATTCAACATTTCCGGCACGGTCCTCTCCTCTTTCTTCTTTTGAAACGTGGAAGGCGGTCTCCTGAGACTTCGACTTCTCTCAATATACTCGTTGTACATCTTGGTGACTGGAGACAATTGCTTGCCACCGCTGAGCCTTGATTCTCCAATAAGGAATACGATTATAAAATTCACCACAATGAAGAGGCACTTGGGGTTGATAAACCCCGAGCAAAAGTTCGGAAGAGACATAAATAGCAAGTGTTTGATAGTGTAGAGAGAAGGAAACGAATAAGAGTATGAACAAAGCCAACTGCATGTCACTGCAATAAGGGAATGAACAAAAAGACTGTAAAGAAACTGACTATTGTTGTTGTAGTTCTGCTTCTTCTTGTGGCATTTCATGGCGCGAAGCTTTTCAGCCTTGATTGGATCCATTAACTCCTCAAATGGAAGTATGAGGAATTTAGATGGATAAATTGTATATGTTCAGAAATAGTGAGGAATTGTATTCACATCTGACTGAACATAAAGAAGATAGAACGAGGAGGTATATATAGTGGTGGGAAAAGGAGGGAGGGGGTATTTTGGTCAATTTGTGGGATCAAGGCATGCGTGCATGCTACTTTATAAAGTTATTGTTAATGTTTCTTATTAGTTTTGTGTTTGGGAATAGGTATTACTTTATGAAAAAGCCATGGCAGGTTTTCAGAGAATGTACATTGATTTGAGTGCTTTTGTTTTCCAGCCTCCGTTGTAATTGCTTTTCACAGTTTCTTTTCCGAGTGGTATCTGATGGTTTTCAACTTTTCTCTTCTGAAGTAATTAAGAAACGACACATTTGCATCAGCAACGAATTGTGAAAGTTAACTACTGGTTTTATGCAATTCGATAGGTGGTTTTGTCGTGCCCGTTACATCAGCCCTATTTTATTCTTTGTAATTAGGGTTATAGAAATTAAAGAAAACAATACAGCTTCCTTCCTGAGTACTAACCATTTTCTTAATTTATGCTGCAAACTACACGTAGGCGCATGTGCGCAAGCACGTCATACATGGTTTTCTCTTATGTTCATCGATTTTCGAATAATATTTCTTTAAAATTTTAATATGTTATATTTGCATTATTCATAGTATCGTACTGTGATATAAAAGGTAGTACGTACTTGGAGTACTTGGACTTTTGCCATAAAAAAGAGCTTGCCATTCCTTAATTATATATGGTAGGCGTTCGGCATTGAGGCCATCTCCAATGATATTCTTATATTTAGTCTTCATTTTTAAATATAGCACACCAGAAATATATTAGCTAAAAGGAATAATGTCGGGCTATACCTTTTAATGTCCAGTGGTGTAAGAGTTATATTTTGTTCATCTTAATATTTTATTACTTTTAGCATATTGAGAAGTATTCTAGTACATCACTCACACATTAACTATATGTATTGTTTACAGAATCACTGTAGGCCATTCTCTCTCCAACAGCAGCACATGGGCGTGCCCATTGAACAGGGTTGGCACGGGGATGAGGTCGGCTATGTTGGCCTTTCCCGGCACCCCTTTCCCTGTGGAATTTTTTTCAAGACTTTATTTAGCCCACCCATTAGAATGAGTTTTTGTCGAAAATAGGTTATATCTCACCATTTAGCTCTTCGTTGGAAATGGTCTGACGAGAGATCAATACGACATTAATATACCCGAGTAGATGCCCCAAATGCCCTTTTTTTGTTTTTTACCATAAAAAGTTGATACGCATGGTTTGCTTTTCTTCTTATAATTGAGGCCAACAGTACATAATGAATAGAAAAAGCACTTCGTAAAGGAACCGCACACTTGAAGAGCTGGAGGGCAGGGGACGTCGTAGTCAAAACTCAAAACAATGGACTTCAAAGATCGACAAAATAAAAATTGAAGGTATAGTTTAGTAGTGACATCAACAAGGGTTAGCATGATCACTTAGCTTAATTTGATCAAATTGTTCTGTATGGTGCCAGATATATGGAACCCTGTAGAAAGAGAATTTTGAATATTATTTTAATAGCTATTGCTCTCCAAAAAGAAGCTAAAATTCCCAATTCCCAATCACCAAAGTCCAATTAAACCTACCTTCCACAAAGAGGGTAGTAGAGAGTTATTGAGGTGAAAGGCTTTATAGTGATTTAAAGGAAGTTGAGGATTCATTTTAAAACTTAATTGATAAATATACATACATGTCTCTTAGGCCTCGTTTGGCAGCTCGGACTGTACTGACTATTTCTGTCGGATAGGATAAATAGCCATCGGATAGTACTGACTAAATTAGTCGGGCGTTTGGTGCAGTATCGGACTAATGATCGAATTATTTATACTGTGTTTGGTATTTAACCGGATAAGAGGAATTCAAAGTAACTTTGATATTTTACTTCATATTTGTCCCCTGTTTAAATCAGATTACTAAAAAAAATTAAAAAAAAAATTGAAATCTATCTCTTTCCCAGAATCCCAGCTCCCTCTGTCGCACCACCCCCACAAACACCCTCATTTCCTTACCTGTTCTTGGCCCAGATCCCAGATCCCTCTGTCACTCATTTTCTTACCTGTTCTTGGCCCAAAGAGGCTCGAAAACACCATCAAGCAGATGGAATCTTAAAACCTAGAAATTAAAGAAATTAAAAACCCAGATGAAATCTTAAAACCAGAAGAAATCTTTCTGAATCGTAAAACCCAGATGAAACCTTTCTGAATTTTCAAATCCTATTATCGATTCCCAATCAAGGTTCTAAAACCCAGATGAAATCGTTCCGAATTTGTGCGGTGGTGGTGCGAGTCGTTTCTCTGTGGGTGTTATCAGATAACAAAGGCGACAGGGAGAATAGAGCCGCCGAGAGGAGATGGAGAGAACAGAGCTTGCCAAAGGAAATGGGAAGAACACAGCCGGCGAGAGAAGGAGATGGAGCAAGCGGCGGGGATGGCAAGAGAGAGTGCCCAGTTCACACGAGAGAGAAGAAAGGGAGCCGACTAATTAATACGCCCATTTTGGACTGGTTTCCTAAGAGGGTATATGCCGTATAAAATAAGTGGATCGGATTAAATTAGTCCGGTCCAATTTAATACGAGAGAGCGCCAAACATTTGATTCCGTATTAATAGTCCTATCCGGTACTATATACGGCGTACCAAACAGAGCCTTAACTTTTTGAGGTGGAATAACATTAATTTAGATTTTCACACGATTTTTACATGTGACAACACTCATTCTAAATAGATAAACAACACATATTAGGTGATATGGGGTCGAACTTTCACAAGTGGATCAACTTGACATCACGAAGTTTGAGATTTCACCCCAAAATTAACTGACAAAAGAGAAATTTGCTCAATTCCTTATTATAAGTCCATGTAATGTTTTTTCTTTTTACATAGATAAACCCCCTACATCCTCACATGGCTTTAGATGGAAAGTGGTGGGTTTGTAAAGCAAGGCCATATAGGTAAATTGAGTTTGATTCTAATTAAGTAGGCTTTCTAATATTTTTACTTTTATTCAGTAGCACCCTTTCCTTCTCCTAATTCAGAATTCTCCATGTAACACATTAATTTGATTTTTGACCCATATATATTTGTCATGCACATTCATATACAAATACCATATAGAGCAGGAGTAGGATTATCTCCCTTTCTAGTCTTCTTCCCCTTCCCTCTCCTCTTATTTGAACGGTTACGGTTAAATCACGTCAACATTTTATATTTATTTTTTAATAGTCAGAAGAAGATAAAAAACAATCTGTGAGAGAAGGGAAGGAAAAGAGATGGGAATAGGAGGGATGAGAATCCTACTCTTATAGAGCATACATGTTGCTCTTTTTTATCATCTTTTGGAAGCTAAATGTTCAATGTATAGGCATTTGACCAAAAGAAAAAAGCATTTGTTTTTTACTAAATGGACGGCTCAGAGATTCTCCTACAAAAGAACTTCCACTTCTTACCAGAAAGAGATCGAGAGATAGTGGAGTCCATATGTATTTGGAGGTGACTGAAGCTTCACGGAAGGACTCAAAAGCATTGCTCTTGTCTCTACAACTACAACCATGCATAGTATTATGCAGCAGATTAAACAAAAAATTAATCTTGTGATGTCTTTTCCATTTTTTATCTTGTGACTTAGACCGACTTTAATGGTATAAGCATACTGATGCTGGTATATCCTTCATATTATTTACTGATGCGAAACAACTTTTATAACCCTCATTCTTGACTAAGAAAGATTCTGTCGTTTTTTTAAACAAAGAATTTGGTTATAACGAAACAAATGTGCTTAAGAATTAAGAAGTCTCCAAACGTGGGTTTATTTGGCACTTCAGGCCCTCATAGCTCGAGCAATCAAGAAAAGCAATTCCGGCAGCGATGATTTAATTTGAATGATTAATATGACGAGTTAAAAGACAAACACACCGAATTGAAAACAAGGCAGGTTTTGAGAATGTGTTACCTGAGATATAGTTGAAACTTTTTGTTCTGGTGGAGAGTGGGGTGTACGAAAACACCAATGCAGCAGAGAACGACCACATGAATCGAAATCCACTTATTTGGGTGCTTTGGTTTTAGGGTTTAGGGTTTCAATTTTCCTCTTCTGAAAATAAGAAACGTACATTTGCATTAGATCATGTCATGTCAAACCCATTATTTTACCAGGTCACATGATAACGAGTTGATCGGAAACTTGTTATTTTGTATCATTTCGTGTCGAATTAACAGATTATGCAAAAAATTGCTAAGTCTAATTTGCATCACCAAACGACTTTATGAAAGCTAGCTACTGCTTTTTGCAAAGCTTAGGTGGTATGATCGTACGTATACTCGGTGTGACATCAGCCCTTTTTTAATTTATTCCTTAAACATTAGGGTGATTGAAATTAAAGAAAAACAACATTGCTTCCTTCCCTCCATATTCTCAATTCATTTCCGTTTCCACCCACCCGTGAAGATGCTAAGCTCCAAATGCCATTTCTCTGCCTTCTTTTTGTTTTACAATTTTTATTTTTTCAAGTTTTTGAGATGAATGGCTTGCTTTTTCTCCTTATAATTGAGGCCTGTGGAAGTATGGCACATCAATAAGGACTAGCATGGCTCAAGATTGATCAAAATTGTTATATTTAATTTCTGTGTAACTTGGTGCCAGAAATATGGAGTCCTGCAGGAACTTAATTGAATATTCTTCAAAGAGTGTGAAGAAGCTAACTTGGGAGGTGAAATGCTTTTAGATGGAATTTTAAGTAGTGGTTGCGGGCTTGTAAAAGCAAGGCTATTCAGGCAAACCCTAACATTTGATTGTTGTCCCATATATCTGTCATGCAGATTGATTTACATGTACAAATCCAATTATCAAGCTACATAGGGAAATGATATTTGTACATATCTTTTTTTCTTTTACTTTTTATTTATTTATAACCTTCGAATTGAATAAAACTTTTACATCTTTTGAAATGGCCAAAATTTTTTTAGTATACTCCAAGAGGTTTAACGGTTAGATCCTTGGTCAAAGATATAATAATTTAATAATAAAAAACCTTATAAATAAGATACTTCATAGCATCATAAAATTTTCTTGAAAAGCAAATACAATGTAGGCAGTTGCTTGTTTACCAAATGGACGAGTTAACAGATTCCCCTATAAAAAATTCTTACCTCTTAAACACAAAGAAAGTGGGAGGGAGATAGTGGAGATTATGCAGCAAACTTAACAAGGGTCTTAATTGTTTTCTTCTAACAACTTGGAATATTATAACATGTCTTTGATCAAATTTAAGCTGTCTTCCATTATCTTTTCATATATATGTACCGACTAAAGTTTTATTGCAAATGCATCTGACTCAGCTGGTTGATAAAAACTTTTATAACCCTAATTCTTGACCAACCATTTCTTTAGTTTAATCACTTAATTGATAAGGGGTACCATTACTTTTTTTACTTCAATAAACCTAAAGAAACTACTCACTATAAAATAAAATCTTCATAGCAATGAGCTTGTAGGTCAATTAGTTAAGAGCATTCTATCTTGCGTTCAAAATATTAAAGTCTCGAGTTCAGGGCGCCCAAAGCCCTATAAGGTCTCGAGTTTGAATCCCCTCTCCCTAAAAAATCTCCATAATATCAAACCAAACCAAACTAAATTTGAGATGTTGGAAGAGAAAATTGAATCATAAAATGCCCTCACATCGTTTTGGTGTTGCACTGCAACATCACCATCACTTTTATGAAAAAAAGCTATGGGAACTGCAACTCTTCCTTTTATGTCATTCTTTGGTCACAATAATCACGTTAAACAAATTTGCATTAAATGTTCAGAAGTCTTTAAACGTGTGCTTATTGGCATAAAAGTAAACTCAGCAAGCAGACACGTGCACACAGAGGACTACATTTTCTCATTATCTTTGGAAGCATTAAAGTAAACCCAGAAAGAAGAGAGAACGATTGAGAGTCGATTCTTTCATTCAGATGACAAAAGCCAGCTTATGATACACCAGAAAGGGATTTCTTCAGCTCGGACAAAATATTCCCGAGCAATATATGCACCCTCAAACAAAAAAAAAAACAAAAAACTCGACTACGACTACGACTACGACAACAAAAGACGGGAAAATCATTGGGAATACTACTATAGGGTAGCTCAAGTGCAGGAACGAAGCCTGCGAAGTCGGATTCAAAGATAACCGTGATTCTAGCTAACAAAAAATTGAATGCTCTGCAATCAAATTCTCCTTGTGACGATTCAGAGAAGAATCAGGAGAGTTAGATTGCGTGCCAAAGACTAAGAACATGAGCAATGGTGTGGGATAAAACTTAAAAATTTAAGCCAGAAAATTTTAAGTCGTAACCTAGAAACAGTTGTTCTTATCCAATGATTATGGCTTAAAATTTTGTGCGAGATTATTAAAAATGATTATGCCCAACTTTTTTAAAAATAAAATTTATGTTGATTCATTTTCATGAACATTTTAATCTAAAAATATTTAAAGTCCAATAAATAATGAAAAATCAAACAACCTACCCCGTTCTTACAACAATTACTATTACAAATATTCGTAGGGATTTGGTTGACTTGGTGGTGGACTTGGGAAATAGACATTAGATTGATCATTATTTGGATCATTAGATGGATCGAAGACATTCCTTGCGGCATGGCATCTTATAATTTGCGCTTGCTTATCACAGAAGAACTTCTTCCTCCTTGGATTATATTTGTTGAAGGCCTCCCTCATTACCTCAAAATCAAACATTTCTTGTTCTAAAAGGTCTCTTGCGTCTTCTTTTACATTTGCTTCTCCATGAGTAAGCACATTCGGACCATTTCTTCTTTGGTCTCCTCACGCCCTTCAATTATAATTTCAACTCCAGACTAGTCAGATCTTGCATCTTCTCTTTTTTCTTTGCTTACTTTGTTTGTCGTCTCGACGGCCTTGGTATAGATGAAGATGGGGTCACCAATTCGTCAACATCATTGCCAACATTAACGCTTGAGTCTTCATTAGCAAATAATTTTGCCCATTTTTGGTTTGTATTGATTCGCCATCTTGGACAATCCTTGAGGATGTCCTAAGCATGAGACAATATAAAACAAGAGTTTTTGGGCGTAACCCTTGTCTTGTAAATCGACATTGCTTTCTCAGTCTATATGAGGAATAAATAAAGATCAGTTAGTTGGAAAATAAGAATGTGTACATGAAAAACACACTATGAAGGGAGACCGTCACCACTTCTTCTAAACTCCTTCCATTAGCGATGCTAACCACAACTTTATCCAAGCTTCCCTTCCACAAGTTGCATGCTTTGTTGATAGTCTTCCACCAAATGTATACACCTTCAGAGGTTTGGTTGGTGGTGGAGATGAAATTAAACTCATCAAGGATTTTACCTCACAAGATATTTTTATTTTGGTCTGTGAAAGCAACACCATCTTAGCTAATTGAAATCCTTGCCAAGTAAAAAGCAACATCTTCATCATTTGACCACTTAGGTCCTTTTACATGATCATTTCATTTGGCATCTTGAAAATTTTGAAAATGGGAAGAAATAGTTTTGAAAATAGGTAGAAAGAAAAAATGGAGGAAATGTATGAGGAAAATGAGTTGTTTGAACAAATACATTGATATTATAGAGTTTTTGGATAAATTTTGATTTCAATAATTTTTTAATTGTTTTAGCCGTTGAATTTAATTTTGAGCTGTTAGATTTTTTTTTTTATCATTAAATTTGTTCATGTTTGATTTCAGTCATTAAATTTAATATTTTACAAATTTAATTTAAATTTTTTTGAATCTGGAACATAGGACGTGTCGTCTTCACATAATTTCCGAACTCCACACTTTCCGCTTGGCTAGTTATAATTTACTCTTTGCAGTACCTTTTCATTAGCACGATGCCTAGTGCTTCCAAACTCTTGATCTTTTACTTCTTTCTACTTTTTAGTTGCACGATCTCTAATGCTTTGGTTAGAATATGAGAATTATGAGATAAAGGCTCAGAATAAAAGAAGTAGAAGAAGATTTAGGAAAACTTTAATAAAAATTGTAAAAACAAATATTAAGTACTTGGATCTAATGCAAGACTTGTCACAAAATCAAGTGCAGTTGCGTTCTAGAATTTAATTATGCGGTTGACTCCATTTAATGAGATAAGGCTTTGTTGTTATTTTATTTAACAATGACAATTTCTGAAAAATTAAATGAAAAAATCAGTAATTAGATTGGCGTAATTGCTAGCATGGAAATATGAATCTTCTTAGCACGTAAATAAAACTTTAGAATTAATTGTGCTATCACACGTAATCTGGCATTAAAGGGTAAATGTTAGAGAGAAAAAATTTGTAAACTAAATGATTTGTCATCAATAGGAATGAAAATGTTTATCAACGCTTAAATAATAACACACTCATCAACTTCTATGTCATTAATTTACAAAATTAGTCTACCTAGCATTTCCTGGAATTAAAACCTCTTCTCAATACTACTTGCATGTAATTCTTGATTATGATCAGACAATACACATGCATGGTCTCTTATCTTGCATTCCGCTTCATTCCCTCTTATTCTTGCATCTATTTTTTCCTTTTGTCATTTTTTCCATGTCTCAAAATCTTTTTTGTACCATTTTTTTTTCTTCATATTTTGAGGGATGAAGTATGCCCTCCCCGAGTAAATCTACCTTTTTTTTTTTCTTTCTAAGTACAATTCCCCTCATCCTGTAGATGTCAAAAATAATTTCATTTACATATGCAGTTGAATCTAGTAATTCCTGGTTTGCTTCATCTTCTCTTTTTCCTCCCTGTGTGCAAACTTCATCTTCAATATGAAGCCTCCCATATTAAAACGCGAACACAACAGAATAATAGGCAAATCAACCTCAATTCAAAAAGCATTCGATGCCTACTTTATTGGATAAAAGCAAGACGTTCGATTACAGCTTACATAATTAAAAAAAATACCTAAATTTCTTCCAAGTCTTAAAAACGCAAATTTGACCCGTAATTGTTATTAAAGCGTTGTGAAAACCAATATTCCACACTGGAGCTGTAATTTTTAATCGTCTCGCTATTAGGTGCTCAAATCATACCCGAGAAAATGCAGAGTCTATTTTTCTTGAGCTTACACTTACACACACGCGTGCACACACACATATATATGAAACTCTTACATAATCTGATCTATTAATTGTTCTGCATCACATTTTGTCCTTATATTTCTTCCATAACCAACCTCTTTACGTTGACTATCTTGTTAGCCCTTCGGAGGCATTTGAGAAGCTTTTTATTACGAAATCTTCCTTCCACTATCACTACTTTGTTCACCTTATCAAGCTCAACCCTTTCAACTCCTGACATAGAAAAAAAATTCAGAGGTAGGCAGTGCCGCAGTGATATAACTTTTAGCTAGTTTATGTTGGCAATATCCATGTGCCGAAAGGTTGTTAGAGTTGTTATCAAATTAGTTAGTTAAATAGCTTAGGCTGCAAGCTAGTCATGATGGCTATATAAACTGTATTCTCATAGTTGTAAACATTAATTCAGTATCAATGTAATCAATTACTTTCTTTCTCTCTCTCTCTTTCTCTCTCTCTCTCTCTTCTTCTTCGATACATGCTCTTTCTGTATTTCTGTGCTTCTCTGCATTACTGTTAACATGGTATCATCGCCATGGATGATCTTTTGACTTCCGCTGTAGTATCTCTGATGGGTAGCTAATCTCTATGTAAGGTTGTTGACGTTTTTCTGTTCTTGGGAGGCTTCGATACTTGTCTATGGAGTTTTCGTTGGTGATGAAGATCTGTGCGCTCCAGGTGTTTGATAATTTGTGTCAGCCAATTGCCGGAGTCTGCGAGGATTCTAGGATAGGTGTGTCATCGCTGGAGGTCGGTTCTTGGTGATTTGTTGCTCTTCCGCCGCATGATTTGTCGTTGCTATGCTCAATTTGGGTGATTTGTTGTTCTTGGTGAAGGTTCTTGGTGCTCGAATGATGGTATTTCAACAGAGCGAAGGTCTGTGCACTCTATCTGTTTGTTGATTTGTGTTAGTGAGTATTTCCTTCTTTGTTTGATGAATTACAAGGCCAATTGCCATCATTTCTTTGAAACTGTGAAGAATTACAAAGTTGATAGTCGTTATTGGTTGATATATACTTTCATATGAGATCTCTTCTTTGAAGGCCGATTGCCGAAGAGGGTTTATTTCTTGATTGAATCTTGTTTGTTTAAGGCCGATAACCATTTTCTGTGAGATTGTTGAAGGAATAAAAAGGCTGATAGCCATTCCTTTTTTATTAAGTTCTTGATTGTTTGTGATTTGTGCACTCGAAAAAGGCTGATAGCCATTCATTTCGATGTAAGGTGTTTGTTTCCTCCACAAGGCCGATAGCGGGAGTGAAAAGTTCTGTCTCAGATATTATGTATTACTCCTTAAAGGCCGATAGCCAGAGTAAAGTTCTTGTTGAATCCATGTGTAAAACTTTGAAGAACATCTCTATATGCAGACGCTCTTGTCATGTACACCCGCTGCAGAGCAGGCTTTAATGTCTCTATTCCTCCTCTTGCAGCCACAGCAAGATCCTCTAAGGTCGCAGTTCAAGGTCTGACAGCGAATATGGAAATGCAATCTCTTTCAGATCATAACGAATGTAATCATACACTTTTCGGCACACCACCCTGACCTTCTTTTCTATGGCGCCGTTAACGTCTCCCACTTTGTGATGTGGACTCCAAATTTCTACCTTTGCAGTGGTTGATACTCGAAGCTTAATTCCGTATGTTGTTGTACTGCACTGGTACAGACTTCCAAGCCACGGCTATCTGTACAACACTGGTTTGCGACAAAGCTGGATTAGAGAAATGAGGGTTGATAACATTTGAAGCAGAGAAATACTCATTTGAAGCAGAGAAGTTGCTGATGTCTGACAAAAGTACTTTGAATACTACTTTCAGCTTTTGGAAGATTGGCGTACCTAAACATGGGAAATTGGGTTAATTTTACTTGGCTCAATTGATTGGTCTGCTTCAATCTCAAACTGGGAAGTCCCAGTTAAGATTGAGGGGGGATGTTGGCAATATCCATGTGCCGAAAGGTTATTAGAGTTGTTATCAAATTAGTTAGTTAAATAGCTTAGGCTGCAAGCTAGTCATGATGGCTATATAAACTGTATTCTCATAGTTGTAAACATTAATTCAGTATCAATGTAATCAATTACTTTCTCTCTCTCTCTCTCTCTCTCTCTCTCTCTCTCTCTCTCTCTCTCTCTCTCTTCTTCTTCTTCGATACATGCTATTTCTGCATTTATGTGCTTCTCTGCATTACTGTTAACAATTTAAACAAGAATATTGAAGTCAGGTGTATATACCTTTCATCTTATTGCAACCTTCCTTAACATCATCTGCACAATGTCCACAGTGCATGCTGAATTCTAGCTCAGCAAGCAGACACATAACCTAAAACAATTTAAAACAACAAAAGGTCGATTATGAAACTAGATACGCAAATTATATTCATATGTATCAAAAGCCTATGCATGTTTTCGTGCATGGCAACCAAAGTGAAAACTTCTTCTCTTAGGGGAACCTGGTCAGCTTTCCCAAACCCTTTTCTCTTTGTCCACTTAAGGGCCTTCATGATTCTAAATTGTTGATCTTGTTGTAAAGTCGACGTTATGTGTGCCATAAAGTAAATAAGACATAATATTTACGAGGTTCGGCAAGTGTGCCTATGTCCTCGGTGCAGCATTAGTACTTTCTTTCATTATCTGAAATAATAGGAGTACAAAATAACTCTCACTATTTTCTTTTTTTTCTCTAGCCTGACTCACTGGTAATTTCTTTCGCATCTCTCTTCTTTTCCTTTCCTCCATAACTCATCTTTCTTTCCTCTGTATGTTTTTCTCTCATCCCTTCCTTATTTTTTTTCTCTTCCTTCCGTATATGTCTTTCTTTCATATGCTCATTTGTTTTATAGGCACAACAGAAGCACCGAAAGCAAGCAGTGGCAGCTCTTAGTGGAAGGATATGTTCTGGATGACAATCTTATTTCCACTTGCTTGTTTAGTGGACAGCTATCTTGATTCCTTTGTTGAGTGGACATCCACTATTTACAACATTCCCCCTTGGATGGCCATATGTCAATATCGGCTACCTCGATAAAATCTTGATCTGTTTTGGATGCTCCCCCTAATGAGTATCTTCCCCTGATTTCGAATTCTTTATTATGGTTGATTACTAAATTGATGTAATCTGATACCACGCATGATAGTTGGAGTGTTAGCTTCTGAAGGTGGTTCACAGGCCTTTCAAATTTTAATGGACCGCAAGTATTAGCCAAATACATTCATGACTAGCTTCATGAAGATATGTATTTAAGAGAGATATGAAGATGCATCAATGAATCCTTACTTTCTTGATTGTTGCAGAGCCAATCTATTTCCATATGTAAATACAAATCCTTTATGAGAGCTATTTGTATGCAGGCTACAGAGGTATTCAAATTTTGCTTGCCCAATAAGACCATGGCTATTGAGTTCTTTAGAATAGAACAAGCATATGTTTATAATTTCCTAGAGATATCAATAAATAAACTTTATTTCATTGCAATACCCATTTATTGGTATTATGCTCCACATGAAGTGTAACATCTGATTCAATGTATTATGCTAAATACAGTAAGGCACATACTTCAGTAAGATATGGTATTCCTGGACCAAACATCAATTCATCATTTCCCTCACGAGGATGAATGATTTTTCTTAGTGTCTAAATATTAATTAACCACTTGAGCGTTCAATTGATGATCTTCAATCCATATGGCTCTTTAATACCATAAACATCATGGATAAGACTTGTGTTGGCATATTGTTCGATCTGTAGCTGGAGACAATATTCATTTCAACACTTTATAATCTTTCTGTGCTCTTCAAGAGTCTCATTCTAATATTATTATCTCTTGCAAAAGATTTAGTATGTTGCAACAACATCATAATGATAGTACTCACTAAGGCAATTTATATCATTCATTGGTATTGAGTACATAATTTATGCTTTTACCTTTCCAGGACTTTCTTCAAGCAATCTTAATCCTTTACGGATTTTCTACACTTCATGACACATTCTCTTTTGGAATTTATACAGAGCAACTTGTTTCCATGTATACTTGAAGGATTTACTTATGAAGATATGCTTCAGGCATTTCATAAGGCTTCGTGTAATATATAATTCTCCATTTAAATGAACAAGTTTCACAATGGAAAATCATGTCTACAGAAGTGTATTACAATTTCAGGTTTCAATTGGAAACCTTGTGTCATATTATGTGAGTGTATTTCATTGTATTAAAAATGCCCGTATGTAACCTTCTGGGTTCAACATCATTTGGTGATTTGTACTATAGGTCCATTTTTCCACTTTCTTAATAACTTGTAATGGAATTGCCTTTCTTCATTTTGGCCAATAATTTTGCTTTTTGTCGACGAACAAAAGAACATGGCTCAATATCAACACAGCTCATTGATGAATTTAGTAGCTACTATAAAACCAAAATTAACATTGGTAATCATCAATTCATTATCCCATAATTCTCATGTGCATGCGCATGCATATTTATAATTATTTCATTACTTTGGATATCCTTGCCTCTTCAGGGCTTTACATTGTCTCTTCTAGCACAGTTATATCTCATTAGAATAATTGTTTGAAAATTTGGATCATAACCTCCTCTAAAGCATTATAGAGCTTGGATTGTTAATCTCCACTTCTGGGGAGTTGAATCATTGGAACCTATACATCGATCATGCTTCAGGCATGCGATATATTAAAATTTTCGTGTCCATGGATTATCTCTTTTGAAACTTGAATCCATGCGGCGACTGTCATGCTTTAGGCATGTAACAGTTTAGTAGTGCCAAGTTTGTGGATAGTCTGATTGAGACTTCAATCCATTCGCATCTCTATAACTTGTAATCAATTAGTAATTTTTATTACCTTTTTGTACATCATGTGATGATATAAACTGGTAGAGTTTGATGAGGCTATGAGTAGATTTCCCATCACTGAACTTTGGTCCTCCATTTACTCAATCAGCCACCAATTTTCTCCTTTTGGACTTCTATGGGCTCATCGTTGATCTTTCTGCTTCAGTCTCTTGCACAGTAGAAGTGTTACACAACCTTTGCCCTTGGATGGTCCATCACTTCTTAGTGACTCGTTTATGCTCGCCAACTTCAGTGTAAAGAGCCAATAGCGTACCAATTATTATGCGGTGTTGATGACTTGAGATCCAGCTCTAACAATAGTTGAAGATGACTACTCGAGAGCAATGCAAGGTAAGCAATCAAGAAAGGTTCCAGGCAGTCGGTTCTTGACCAGAAGTTTGATTTCAGGTTTCGACTGATTGCTTTCTTTCCCTTTACCTTGCAAGTAAGAGCAAGGGCAAAGGAAAAGATATGGAAAAAGCATGATATGAGTTACTCTTGCTCTCGACCATGATGATATGAGATACTTTTGCTCTTAAAGAAAGACAGTAGAATGATTTGATGCTGATGTAAAGCTTCTCGATCACAAATATTTCTTGCTGAGAAAATGAGTTTGGCATTTTGAGGGACTTGATTAAAGAGGTATTCTCAAAGAGAATGAATACTAAATATGTTGAGAAGTTTGGTTGTAGATGCATTCTCGGCAAAGAAGGAGAGTTAGGCGTTTTGGAGGTGTGTTTTGCCATGGAGGTCGAAGGTCGACATATATAGGGATTTCCCAATATCAGGTAGTGGTGCGGATATGGCCTTGTCACCCACGCTTGTCGGCAACAGTGGTATAGTTAGAATAGTGAACTTTACACGTTTTAACTTTGCCAGAGATATTTTGACAGAGTTGTCCTTGATATTTGGAAAGCTAAGATTGCGTCTGAGAAATGTTGATGAACTTTATTCAGGAAAATCCGGCTTTTGGAATTCGGGGAGTAGTGTCTTGATTTTTGAACAAGTGGCTGTGTTGCCTTTCCTTTTATAGAGGTATCAATTGTATCCAAAATGCAAGGTTATTTCACTCTATCTAACCCTTTTCTTTCATCATTTCTGAAAACGGCTTACACATCTAACCTTTGTTTAGATTTGAGTCTTGGGAAGGATATAGACGAGCCGCGTCAGGATAAAATATGGCGCCCATCCCTCTTATCTTCTAATGGTCTTCTTATAGTTTGAGACTCTGTGATGAGATATGATATAACGACTACAGTAGTAGCTAGGAACCTTCTCACTTCTAGAGATAAAAGAATACTTTCAGAGATGTCTGATGAATCGGCTGCTCAAGACTCATTGACTTTTAGTGTTCAATGTGCAGGTTCTGTATCCAACATAGGCCAACGTCTACTTGCTCGAACTCGCCAAGTCGAATCATTAATGGCTGAGGTGGCAAGTCTTAGACAAGAAATTAGAGGGCTCAAGCACGAGAATAAAGAATTGCACAAACTTGCAAATATTTACTCAACGAGCATGAAAAGAAAGCTTAACCAGCTTCTGGAATCTGAAAGTTGAATTCAAAGTGATCACTAGAGATTCGTGGCTAGATTCCGGGGGAAATTGGTGCCTTCCCCTTCTGGTGCTTTGCCAAGTGTTAGGACGTCACATGACCAATCTTCAGTGCCTCCTCCTTCTGGGGTACTGCCAAGTACTGAAGCTTCACATGAGCAACCTTTGTGAAGGCCTCCCATTTGTTTGTTTTTGTAGTTGTAACTCATGTGTATGTATAAATTTTTTTTCTCCCATTTGATTTTATACATGTCTGAAAGCTTCTACTTTAGCTTGTTATATATGGGAACCCATGGAAACTTCTGGTTTCATAATTAATGAATTAATGGGAAACGATGGAAACACTTAGTTCCATGAATATAATTCAATGAGCCTTTAAGTATAGATAATTTCTAATATTATATGCTTCCACATGAATCCTCGACATCATGAATTCATGAAAGTATCTCTTGTGTAAGATGCCCATGGTCACAAAATCGGGTTTTGTCAAGTTCACCATTTTCTTATTCCCAAACATAAGAAATTTAGGTATGATAGAAATTGTGATAATTAAGTCATACCACATATAACATATTTCTACACAAAATGTTAGAACTTCAAGTTATTAACATTATTCATATTTTGAACTTCAGGTCAAAACATTATTCATATGTACTCGAAATTTATTCTCAGAATCGACATCATTAGAACCCTTAGGTTCATATTTTTGGAATTCATACCCATACTTAATCTATATATGGATTAAGAAACTTATGGTCCTCATTTACATGAATCAAGGAACTTCTAGCCATCGTTTAATAGTTTGTGGACTAAGGCACTTGTGGCCGTCATTTTAATTTAGTTGAGGAACTGCTGCTCTCTCAATTGATTCAAAACTTCAGGTTTTGATTTTTGATCAAGGAACTTCGGGTCCGACCTTTTTATATGATGAGGATCAAGAAACTTCAGGTTCTTATCTGATTAAGGAACTTCGGGTCCTTTAAATACTCATCATAACAAAATGTAATACACTAAATAAATTAAAGCAATAAACGGTAATTCCAACCATGGTAAATAAATTGCTTTTAAGTAAATAAAGCTTGTGACAAGGGCTTTGATTTAGCACCATTCACATAAATATCAAAGCTTTAAAACAAAGGGTAATAATTCCACCCATTGTAAATACACAGAACTTGTGATAGAGCTTTAAACCATCACCATTCACATAAATATGCCAAAACAGAAAAGGCAATGATTAAGTCTCTATCTCTTTTTTTCTTTTTTCTTTGCCTGCCACTTTCTTTTGTTTCATCATTTTTATTTTATTTTCATTTCACAGTTCTAAGTCCTTTTAGTTACCTAGGAAGTAATAGTAACACTAAGTCATAATTGGTGTTCCTCTTCCGGTGAGTTTCAAAAAAGTCGAAACGGTTCCCATAAGTTTTGGAGTCAAGAGTAGTATTTGCAACTTATGAGAAGATCAAACCGTTAGATTTAGCTTAAATTTTAGTATGATATGGATAGGAGAATACCAAACAACTTTTGTGAAGAAACTATTTCAATCTGAGGTACTGAACAAGAAGTTCGATACTCATAAGATGGCTGTCCAGTTTTCTACGGAATTGGAAACTGGGTTGGTGTTTCAAACATCTGCGACGATCGCACCGTTAGAATTTTCTGAAAATTGATATGCTGTAGATACTGGGTGGACGAACAAATTTCAAGAAAGAAGTATCTCAATCCGAGGTCAGCAAGTTAGAGTTCAGAGACTGTTTACATGGCTGTTAAATTTTCTACCAATAATAATGATAATTATATAACCAAACATATATTTACTTTAAGAAAATTAGTCATACAGAGATATGAAGATGAAATGAAAAGATTTTCTTATCTGTAATATTCCAGCTGACAATGTGAGAGGTAGGTAGTGCTTTACCGGATTTATGGCTCTTTCCACCGACACGAGAGCTTCTCGTGCTGATAACGTGTTGTAAAGTCGACGTTATGTGTGCAGTGAAACATAAAGTAAATGAGACACAATATTTATGAGGTTTGACAAGTGTGCCTACGTCATCGGGACAGCAGTAGTATATTCTTTCATTATCTAAAATATTTGGAGGACAAAATAACTCTCACTATTTTCTCTTTTCTCTCTAGCTTGACTCACTGGTAATTTCTTTCGCATCTCTTTTCTTTCCTCTTCTCTTCCTTTCCTCCATAACTCCTATTTCTTTTCTCTGTATGTTTTTCTCTCATTCATTCCTTCTTTTTTTCTCTTCCTCCCGTATATGTCTTTCTTTCATATGCTCATTTGTTTTATAGGCAACGCAGGAGCACCGAAAGCAAGCAGTGGCAGCTCCTAGTGGAAGGACATGTTCTGGAGGACAGCCTTATTTCCACTTGCTTGTTTAGTGGACAACTATCTTGATTCCTTTGTTGAGTGGACATCCACCATTTACAACAGATCTTTCTTTTCTTCAATGTCTTCGTTTTTGTACTATTTTATCAACGGACGGTTTTTAACAGAAATCAAGTGGAATTCTGTAATAATTAGACAATTCAAAACAAGAATTAATCGTATTGACCAACCAAAAGCAGAAATCGAAATGGAATGGTTTTTTTCTCTCCTCTGTGAGAGACCTCCGGAGTGAGCGTTTTTCTCTCCTTGGTGAGAGTCTTCGTGGTAGGTGTTATTAAGGGTACAAATGTAATACAGTTAGTAATATAGTTAGGTAGTTAGTATTTGGTTAAAGTAGTTAGGATTTCTCTTATAAAAACATTATGTGTAATCTTCATTCAGTTAGTTAATACAAATCTTATTTCTCTCTCTAAACTCTCTCTAATATCTCTGTGTTCATCTTTCTGTTCATCATTTCTTCTTGATTTTCCGTCCAATTCCCAAACACTACAATGTAGTTAACATGGTATCAGAGCCACCAGGCTCGCGCCATGGATTCTGGTGGTTTCTCTCTGCCTAGTAGTTTACATTTGTTTCTTCTTCTTTTCCTAGTTTACATTTCACCACCTCCAAGAACTGAGGCTCTTCGCCGCCGTTCATCTTCTAGGTACTCATCCGCGCGTTCGGATCTTACGCAGCAGTCCTCGCCAATTCACAGCAGGTGAACAGAATCATAAAATCAGAGCTTTCTCCCTTCTGATTTCGAATCAATGGCCAAATGAAGGTGCATTGGCAGAAGAAAACATGAGAGATATTTGCTTTAAAGTCTGCGATGTGGTCTCCATGCTGATGCCATCCACAGGGGTGGTGGCCAAAAGATATGGTGTAGTATTTTGAATCACATCTGGTCACTATGTACCAATTGCCTAATTAAAGGATTCTCTATGAAGGCTAGCACATGTTTGGAGATCTTCCCTCACTGAAGCCTCTAGGGACATTTGGTTGATTGGGTCTGAAACCTTGTGAATTCAGAGGCGTCTTCGATATGGTTGTTTCTTCTTGGTGGTTTGCTCAAATCACTTTCTGAATTTTTTGGTGATATTTGTTTGTTTGGGAGCTCTCTTGCATTCTTTGGCTCAAGATTGAAGTTCTTATCAGGTTCTTGATTTCTGGTTTTCACAGTGCACATAATCTATTTGATTAAATGTTTCAGTAAGAAAATGTTCACTATTTTGTCAATTAGTAAGGATGATAACCAAAGAGTGGTATATTGAATTTACACTCCACTTGTTCATCTTTCTTGTGAGTCTTTTCTGGGATATTAGTGTGCTATTTGGGATATTTGGATTTAAGATTGGTCATTGCTTCAAGATCAGTGTTTGTGATTAGTTGGGATATTTGGCTTGGTGCTATGACTGCACCTGCTTGGCTTGCTGTTGTAATTGCTTCTGTTGTAATTGAACCCCCAACTCTGAAAGGGGGAGAAGAGGACAGTTGGCTGGATTAGATTTTATTCGCAACTCCAAGATCCCCAATATTGATTTAGCTTCTGTTTATAATTCTTTTTGAACTTGCTTTATCAACGCCTTATCTGATCTTAATACATTGACCTTTGCATTAGTAGTCACCTCTTTCGCACAACTTGCAAAGAAGAGTGTGATTTTTTTTCGATTGCTCAACATGACTTCGTGTAGGGCTCAATGTGCAAATGATGGTTATCCTCCCAACGAGTTTTACAATATTCTTGTTAGCTTCGTGCAGGGTTCAATGTGTTTGTTTAACTGAGGAGTGGTGCAGTATTTTCCTCATTACAGTCTATAATGTCGAGTCTAACCAACTAAATTGTTAGCATGAATCTACAGTAAGTCTGGTTATACGATGAAGTTTGAAGAAGTTGTAAACGGTAAATCTCACGAAGGGTAATTCCGTGATGTAAATAGGAAAATCCCACGAAGGGTAAAAAAAGTTGTTAACGGTAAATCCCACGAAGGGTAATTCCGTAATGTGAGTAGGTAAATCCCACGAAGGGTAATTCTACATAGATGTTGATTTTCTATTGTTGAAATTGTGAAGGCCGATGTCACTGTTAAGAGTAGTTGTGTTTTGGTAAAATCCACAAAGGGCGATCCCGTGGTGTTATAGTTAAGGCCGATGCCACACTATAGTTTGTTTTTGTTTTTTTTGTTTTAAAGGCCGAAGCCAATGTTAAATGAAGTTGTTGATAGTAAATCCCACGAAGGGTAATCCCGCAAGAAATTGTTATAACCGGCTTGAGGGTGTGTTACAATTTTATAAGAGGCTGTTCTTTGATTGAAGCTCATGCGAGAGGCATATGAATCTTTTAAGTTGGTGTGTGGACATATAGGAAGAAAAATAGATGATGTATTGCGGCATTGAAGGATGTATGGTTGTAAGTGTGGATGTCTTAATAACTCTGCAGATGTTGGTCTGTGTTCTGGACTTTTCCTCAGCATGCTCTTGATTACTTGTTTCAGTGTGGAAGAATACACAATTGGAAGAGGTGAAATGGTGGATCTGTTAATTTTTTGTTGATAAGCCCAACCATGTCAGGCGCTCTAAATGCAGGTTGATGTGCGGCAATCTCAAACATACAACAACCAAGCGACCATATGTCAAATTTATAGCCATAAGGTGTATCTATAAGGAGCTCAGGACACATGTTGTTTGGAGTTCCGACAACCGAAGAAAATATATCAGAGTCACTGTGTTTCTACAAGTTGTTGTTGCCCATTGGAAGTATTTTGTACAATATTAGCATGAAGGTCATCCATAGTTTGGTCAAGATTCATCGAATTTTGGTGCAAGTCTAGCAGAAGATTTATACGTCGGGTTATTTGGCAGGTTGCAGGTCCTTTGGTCCATTGGAAGTATTTTGAACTTCCTTCCAGATTTCTCTTTTGTGTTTTGGCAAGTTGTTGCAGGACATGTTCTAGCTTTTCCATATTATTGCAGCTACGAAGATCAAGCAGGTGTCTCAAATTGGATGAAGTGGGATTGCAAGATTGCAAATTGTTCAACTCTGTGTTTTGTTTTCTAGTTTCATAGTAGTGATTGCAGATGTTCTTCCAATCTCAAACTGGGTTTCTCCAGTTGAGATTGAGAAGGAGTATTAAGGGTACAAATGTAATACAGTTAGTAATATAGTTAGGTAGTTAGTATTTGGTTAAAGTAGTTAGGATTTCTCTTATAAAAACAGTATGTGTAATCTTCATTCAATTAGTTAATACAAATCTTATTTCTCTCTCTAAACTCTCTCTAATATCTCTGTGTTCATCTTTCTGTTCATCATTTCTTCTTGATTTTCCGTCTAATTCCCAAACATTACAATGTAGTTAACAGGTGTAACTAAGAATATTGGTTTGGATCTCTGGGTAGGTTCGGTATTCGATTGTTGTCTTCTGGTTGGTTGAGTCGGTTTATTTTTGAGGCGCGAGTTGGTTCTAGCTTCCTGCAAAGTTCAGCGGGTAGGTGGAAGAGTTAATTCACCAGCTCTGCAGTGGGTAGTTTGGTTTGGTGAAGAGGAATTGCAAGGGTGACTTAAATTCACTTTCTGTGGGGCTGGTGGGGAATTAATTTCCCTAACCAAACCTGTGATATTTGGTGGTTTGTGTGGAACATTTTGTCTTGGTTTTTTCAACTTTCAGATGGGGAGTAATTGCATACACACTGTTATCGCAATAAAAAAAAGTCATGGCGGTACAAACCAATATTGATTCAGAGAATAAATGTTTCAGGGACTCGCACTCATCGGCATCGAGGTATTTCACTCACTTTCCTACCTTATTGTTCTGTGTGGTTTTTGTATTTGGCAAACAAAATCAACGGGGTGCAGGTAACAAACAACGTAACCATCAGCTTTCTAAGGCGTATTTGCACAAGGCTTCCATAATCTATCTTTCGTATACCTCAGTACAAGTGGTCCAAGAGGATAGATACATCAAGGAACAAATGGCACAGCAGAAAGTGGAGGAATTGGTGGTCCATTTAGAGAAAACGATGGATTTGGCAACCATGGAACCAGGGATCAAACTGGTGGAAGCAGCGTTGGTACATCGAAACCCGAATAAATGGGGAATTCAGAATATTCTTCGGTCATCATGGAAGGAATTGGGTGAGGTTGAGGTCAAATGGGTGCGTGAAAACATTTATATTATGTATGTTCCAGATGAAAGTGTGGCTGGAAAAATTCTGAGTCAGGTACCATGGGCCGTGATGAAGCAAAACTTTTCGGTTCACATATGGCCTCAGGAACTTGCGTTGGAGGAGATACAGTTGGAATTAGTTCCTTTCTGGATTCAACTTCGGGGAATACCTTTAGAACTTATGTCAGAGGCAAACGTGAGACGTCTGGTTCGCGATGTTGGTGAATTTTTGGATCTGGAAGAACTATCCAAAGCTCGGGGTTTTCTTCGAGCTAGGTTGTTGTTAACACGTTGAATCCATTAGTACCTGGGTGCTGGCTCTCAAGGGGGCAAAACACGGATACGTGTGTGGAATTTCGGTATGAACGATTGCAAGATTTTTGTTATAGATTTGGGAGAATAGGACATGTGAATACTGAATGTTCGTTTGAGCCTTCAAAGGGTGGTTTAGCTGGATATGGGGAATGGACTAAGGCGGCTCCAATTCGGGAAGTAGTGGTCCCTCAACGATCACTTAATCTTGGGGTAGGGGAGAGACGGTATCAGGTGCTGTCAGACGCGGTCGAATGGAAGCTTTGCAGGGGAGTCTGGGAGATACAACAGATGAACCTCAAAAAGAGAACGACTGCAGGGCTGGGAGGTTGATACAACGTGCTCTGCCACAGCTTCCAGTGACGGAGCGTAAGAGATGACATCGGCTAGATAGGTCTGGCGTGGAGAGAGTGATACTGGATCCCCAGACTGTGTCTGAAGGCCTGCAAATGTGTTTCAGGCCTGAATCGTTAATGCATGCAACTATGTGGACCCCTTCACGACGATCTGGGGGTAGGCCTACAGTAACACTTAAGGAGATTCTAGAGGATAGTGTAGGAGAGGCGGAAGGTAGCCAGTTGAAAAGAGGTGTCGAGGCGGAGGAGTTGAAGCGTATCCAGTCTCCTAAAAAAAAGTCTAAGAATAAGCATTAGAGAACAATACCTGATGGTGGAGCGTGCTATCTATGCGGATGAGGAATTTGAGAACCTCACAGTTGAGTATCAAGATATGTAGGAGTTTATGTATGAGGTCTTTGAGCATGAGAGGGTTGCTCTGTTGGCATGAAAAGAGGGAACGTCTTCCCAAGGTGGTGGCGGCTGGCCTTCAACAGCCGCAAGGTCACCATGAGTTACATCTTTTGGAACTATCGTGGTCTTGGGTCGGAAACGGTAGTTCGAGCCCTTCATGGGCTTATTTGGAAATAATGGCCCTCTATGATTTTTCTATCAGAGACAAAGATGAAGGATCATAGAATTGCTGGAGTGCGAAGACGAATGGGGTTCAAGAATGGGTTCAATGTTTCTCCAATTGGTAGGTCAGGTGGTTTGAGCCTCTGGTGGGATGAGTACTTGGAAGTGGATATCAGTTTATCTTCTAAGCATGTTATTGATGCCCAGGTGCGACCGGTGGGGGAGTCTCGATGGGTACGCGTGACTGGCTGGCGTGTACGACACTGCCTATCAGGCGGAGAAAGCACAATTTTGGGATTGGATGAATACTCATTTTCGATCATCTTGTGCTCCTTGGCTGTGTGGCGGGAATTTTAATAAGTTTCTTCGGGATACTGAGAAATCTGGTGGATCGGCTGTTTTGTATAATAGGCCTTCGTATCTGGCTGCTTTTATGAACAAGGCGAAGTTGTTCGATCTCGACTTCAATGGCCCTCTCTTTACATGGCGTGGTACATGAAATGGAGAGTTGGTGGAAGAGAGATTAGATAGGGGACTTTCAAATTAGTTATGGCAGGCGTCATGGCTGAACACTATGGTCACTCACGGTACTATGTTTGGGTCGAACCATTGCCCTATAATCATCTAGTGTGATCCCAGGATGATTGTTGGCTGAAGGTTATTCCGATTCCAAGCTTTTTGGGTGAAGGAAGAGAAATGCAAAAGGTTGGTGGAAGAGTGCTAGCCCCGTCCTTGTGGTGGTGCTGTTTTGGATCGTTGGCATAAAAGAATCAATGACTGTCGTTCTCAACTAATAAGGTGAAGTAGACGTACATTCAAACAGCGGGAGCCAGAAATTGAGAAGCTAACATCCGAGCTTGGTGAGTTTCAAAAACATTGGGGTGCACATGTTGATGAGATTCATGATAAGGCGCAATTGATTGATAAGTTATTGGCACAAGAGGAAAGTGTTTGGCAACAAAGGTCACGGGTTAAATGGTTAAAGGAAGGTGATGCGAACACCAAGTTTTTTCATCAATCCACCATGCAACGGCGGCGAAGAAATTATGTGTTGAAACCGAAACAAGAGGATGGTCGTTGGGAGGAGCAGCCGGAAAAGGATAAAGAAGCTGATCGATGACTATTTTCTCAATCTTTTCACTTCTGTAGGGAGCAGAGCATGGGGATATATTTTGGAATGTGTACCCATTTTAGTTTCTGATACTATGAATGAGTCCTTGTTGTCTTCAATATCAGATGTCAAGATTCAAGAAACAACGATGCAAATGGGCGGTCTCAAGGTGCCGGGACCCGATGGTTTTCAAGGTGTGTTCGATCATTCTTTTTGAAAGACTATTAGGGAGGATGTTCATGCTCTGGTTCAGATGTTGGAATTTGGAGAGGTTAATCTTAGCCGACTAAATGCCACTTATATTGTACTAATTCCGAAAGTTCCCAATCCAGAATCTGTTTCTCAATTTCGACCGATTAGCTTATGTAATTATTCTTATAAGATCTTGGCCAAGGTTTTGGCGAATAGGTTGAAGCCGCTTCTTCCCAATCTCATTTCTCCCATGCAAAATGCTTTTGTTGGGGGTCGCCAAATTCAGGATAATGTTGGGATTGCCCATGAACTCTTCCATTTCCTAAAACTTCGAAAAGCTAAGAGTAAGTTTGAGCTTGGAATCAAGTTGGATATGCATAAAGCGTATGATTGGGTGGAGTGGGATTTCCTTGATGTGGTGATGAGAAGATGGGGTTTCATTCTCGTTGGCGAAAGATTATCATGGGGTGTGTGAGCTCGGTTACCTTTGCAGTACTTATTAACGGCCAACCGGGGAACAAGTTTGCTTATTCAAGAGGTTTACGACAAGGGGATCCTTTATCTCCTTATTTGTCTCTATTGGTCAGTGATGTTCTATCTAGAATGCTTCAATCGGTGGTGGAGCGGAAACATCTGGAAGGGGTAAAGATGAACCAGCATGCTCCGGTAATATCTCATATTTTCTTTGTTGATGAAACACTTCTATTTTTTAAGGACACTAGATCGAATTGTTGCCATTTGGTCAAAATTATTGAAGATTATTATGTTGCCTCGGGCCAAGCTGTAAATCTAAAAAAATCGTTTGTGTTTTTTTGTGCTAATACTCATCGGCAGTGTCGACGGAAATGAGACAAATTCTCAATATGTAGGTGGTTTCTGATCCGGGCACCTACCTTGGTGTTCCTGTTATGTGGGGTAGATCAAAGCGGCATGGTCTAGCTTTTGTTAAGGGTCAGGTTTTGCAGAAAATCCAAGGGTGGACACAAAGCACTCTCTCTCAAGCGGGCAAAGACGTATTAATTAAAGCGGTTGCCCAAGCGATTCTTGCTTACCCTATGAATATATTTAAGTTCCCGGTAGCGGTGTGCAATGAGTTGGATTCTCTAATATCTGGATTCTGGTGGAGGACGGTTGGTGAGGCTCGAAAAATTCACTAGGTGTCTAAGAACACTTTGGGTCTCTCGAAGCAGGAATAGGGTATGGGATTCAGAAACTTTAATGATTTTAATGATGCCTTACTTGCGAAACAGTGTTGGCAACTGATTCAAAACCCGAACTCTCTATGGGCCTTGGTCCTCAAAGCTTAATACTTTCCGCATTGTTCTTTCTTTGATGCTAAACGTGAAAGTAATGTCACACCCCAACCCGCGAATAAAAACTATTCACTAGCTAGGGTGTGAGCCTTATCTTAGCTATAGAAGTCAATTCTACAACCAAGATATGGTGGAAAATAAAATAAAATTATAACGATTACACCATACATCAACAAAATCTTACATAAAAAATTTCGAATACGCAACGAAATAACAATAATGCACAAATTAATTCACAACAAAAACTACCAATTAGATAATAATTAAATTGTAACAATTCTTTCAAATGCCCCTTCTAATCCTGTTAACACATACCTAAGGCACCCAAGCCTGCACGTCTCATACCATGCTTATACCACTTGGCTCCGAATACCTTGGAATATGAGTTAACTCATGTTCATCCCTTAAACCCAATTTTTTGTAGTTAAATTCTCAGTTTCCACTTTATTATACAGACACTTCCCATGACGCCCAATTGTATATTCAAGCCCTTCCCCCGACGCTTGACATATACAAGATTTCATTATTTTATAACCAACCGGTTGTATACTCAAGCCCTTCCCCCGACGCCTGACGTATACAATGTTCATTATTTTATATTCAAGGCAAACTTCAGCCCTTGAATATTCTCACAACTCAAACACTTTACACAAGTGAGCACTTGACACAACACAACACTTTTTCTTGCTTTGCAATGCATGTGTATATGTACTGCTGTTTGGACCCAAAATTACATCACCGGCCCGTGCAATCAAGGCCGTTGAGTGAGCATAGCTCCCAACAGTCAGATGGAAAAGTGAAGATAATTTTGTTATTATTAAAGGATAATATTATGGTTTTTATCATAATAATTATCTTTTAATATGAATTATCTTGGCATATTCTTAAACGGGATAGATAGGATGCGGATTATATCCCCAAGCAAGCGGTACAATTCAAATTGATTTGGGGTGTCTGGCGTGTGGTGGTGGTGACAGATTGACAAATAGTCAAAAATGAATTTGAAATTCATTAAATAGGGATCAGGATGCATAGATAGGTGATGGAATTATGATGAGATAAGAAAGCCTAGGTAGGCTAGGTTTCTGGTCATGATAGGATAAGCCTGGATAGGCTTTTATTATCTTTGAAAAGTCAGCCATCTAAAGATAGGCTTTAGCCTATGCCACGGATCAGACATTCTACGAGTTTGAGTTTCAGTCAGTTTCTACGAAATTATCAGGCCGTGCCAAGCAAAAGTATGGATGCTATAAATATAGAGTCACATGCAACATTTGAGGCATCTCCAATTCAACACACAAATTGCCCTGTGCAAAGCTTCTCAACAACTTTTGAGATTTTATCCTTCTCCATTTTCTTCCATCGACACATCTTCAGTTTGGATAAACAGCACTGGAGCCGTAGAATCAACCGACCGATGAGCACCTTCAGTTTGGATAAACAGCACTGCTTCGAGACCGACTAGTTATTTATCCAAGCCTCGATCAACAAGGATTTTCGAGTCCTTGTTGGTAGAGGTCATCTCATCAGCATTCTCGGTAAAGTGAGGTGTTACCAGGTTACTACATTCGGCACATTGAAAGCCAAATTTGGAATTGAACTTCGCAGAACTAGCAGCTTTATTTCAGACTCTAGAACCCGAAGGCCGAGACGTGTTCCTTCCTCGGTCGTAGTCGTGAGATAAAGAAGTCAGCAGCTCACCCAACGCCACATCAACATATTTTACTCCTCTACTGAACTCGACCAACGAGTTGGCACTCCTTACATATAACCGAAGGACGTAGTTAGCTCATTAGTTACTCGGCATGCGTGCCACGTAGGCTTGGTAGTTTTTAGGGTCAACAACTGCACATAAAGATTAATAGTCACTTACTCGCCATATATAAATATGAGCATAGATCAAACTAATTAGCAACCAATGTAATCATGTTTGATACTATCATTTAAAATATTGATCATTTACCACTCTATAGAAATTACCATCGTCTTGTTCACTTTCGTTTGGCTAGTACCTGTTATTATTTAGACAAGAATTAGACGTCCATGTTAGTGAAGAAAATTGAAAGTGAAATAAATATCTCAAAGCAACAGGGCATGAAACTCTGCTTATAGATTTTCCCTTTCCAAACTCATATTTTATTTTTATTTCAACCCACCACTTCAACTTCTTCTTATCTTATTTCCTCAATTTTCTCACCCACAAACCTGATCACCGGACTCTCATCTTCCTCCCACACAACACTCTACCCTTTAATGTCTTTTTATCATCTTTTTGCTTCTCCTTTTTATTCCCTCAAGAACCACTACTTAATCCTTTTCTTTCAAATTTCTCATTCTCTCAATTCTCTCAATTTTGGTTTGGAATTTGAAGTGAAGAATTGTCTTCGAGATTAAGATGAAAGCTTGCAAATACTATAATAATGAACACAAAGATTTTAGTGGTTCACCAAATCGGCTACATCCACTAGAGTTGCATATGCATTTGTGTTTTCACTATGTAAGAGAGATTTACAAAATACAATGAAGATGGCCTAAAGCCTTTACATAAAGTAAAAGAAAATGATGGTGGGGAGAGTAGTCTGAGAATGAGATATCTTTCTTATTGTTGCTAGGTTCTTGTTGGTGTGTGTTCCCCCTCATGTTCTTTCCTCCCTCTGCCTTTATGGAGAAAGAAATGGAATCCTCAATTAAGCCTTTAAGGACACGTTTCACTTGTTTTGCAACACTTGGACATCAATCATTGTAAACATTAGTAATTGATCATCATTACAATGCATGTGGACAAATACATAAAGGCCACGTCCAAACTCTAAGGGATATAAAATCCCACCTCTCCAAATTTGGGGGATGAATCATCATTAATCATTAACCATGATGTGTGGTCCAATAGAAAGAAAACAAATGTTAAGCTAATCATTAGCCCTATTATGTGTTCCAATAGAAACACACCAAATGTTAACCTAATCATTGATTATGGTATGTGTTCAAATGGAAAAAAGACATGTGTTAAGTTAATCAATATCATGCAAGTGAGATGCAAGCATCTAAGGCCACGTTGAGCTTTAGCTTAAGTTTTATTCCTAGATCAAAACACATGGGTAAGTCTACATTCAATAGGCATACAAATGGAGTTTGGTAAAAGCTTCAATCTCATTGGAGTATTTGGAAGCTTGGTTGAGTAATATTGAAGAGAGAATATTTTCAAATGATTGAGATTCCCCTAGGCTAGTGAGTAAGCACTCCTAATACCACAAAATATTGCCTCATGCATGCTAATAAGCCAACGTATACATGCTATAGACTTCCCACCTCCACATTTAGAGTGGTGAATAATCACCAAATCATTAACTCCTAATGATTACAAACTTTCCACCTCATCATTGAGAGAAAATATCAAGACAAAACTACTCATTTAGTCCAACCTCAAACTCTCGGCCCTTTGTGAGAAAAAATAAAGCCAAACTCATCATAATCTCCTTCTCCAATTCAAACTAAAAATATCTGTAATTACATATGAACATGAAATAATAATAGCTAGTTTTTTAAATAATCTTGTAGCAAAATGAACTTAAGTTGACACTAGTATACATATGAAAAGTGTAGGTTCTTGTACACATAACGTATACAAAGAAACCCAATAAAATTATTACATAAAATAACTTCGCACATACAAACACACATATATAATCTTCTTTTTTTTAAATACGGGGTATTACAAGTAAGGCCTTTTGGGCTTGGAATAGTCTTTTGGTGGGTAGAGATCTGTTGATGAAGGGGTCGCACTGGCAAATAATGGATGGTTGTACTGCTCATTTGTGGGTGGATCGTTGGCTACCCTCCCTTCCGTTGGGTCATCCTATGCCCAAAGCAGTGTCCGTGACTAGGGATACACGTGTGGTGTCTCTCATAAGTTCTTCTCCCCGCTCCTGGGATTTAAGTTTTCTTCAACCATTTTTGTCAGCGGAGAAGCGGGATGCTATCTTGGCGACACCCATTGGGGCTCCTCGGAGACATGATCGCCTTGTTTGGCCTTCTACTAAGAATGGGTTGTATGTGGTCAAGTTTGGCTGTCATTGGGCTCAATCTTTGCAGGGTTCCCCGGTGGATATCTGACCTTCATCTTCCGCTATATCGAAACAAGTTTGGCAGCTTATTTGGAAGTTAAGAACTCCACCTAAACTTCGTAATTTTATGTGGCGAATTGCTCATCATGTTCTGGCTACGTTAGAGAATTTATTTTTACGTAAAATTGCCCAATCACCTATATGTCTGATATGCAACAGTCAATAGGAGTTTCATGAGCATCTATTCTTGTTATGCCCTTGGGTGGAGACTATTTGGTTTGGTGGCGTTCTAAATTACAAATTTGATAGATAAGGGATCTCTTCATGGATGGATTAGTTTCATTTCATTGCTACTCGGATGTTTGGGTCTAAGAAGGAGCAGGGTATTTTGCTTTCTCATGTCGCATTTACGTGTTGGCATATTTGGAAAACCAGGTACAATTTTCTGTTCAATCAATCTCCTATAAATCCTACCCAGGTTATTCTTGCCATTTCAACTTCCGTTGGAGTGTTCCTCGGCGTGACTAGTGCTCATTCTCTTTCCCTCCCGACTCTTTCCACAGTGGCAGTTTCAGTGGCTCGTTGGTCTCCCCCTTCATTCCCTTTCCTCAAAGTGAATGTGGATGCTAGCTGGTTTGCATTATCTCTGTCTGGTTTTGTCGAGATTGTGATTAAGGATGAGATGGGTAGGTTTGTGGCTGCGGTGAAGTCTAAGGGCCAGGCTCCTAATGCAGCCACGGCCGAAGCTTTGGCTATTTTGAGAGGGTGTGAATTTGCTGCGGCTTTGGGGCATCGTCGCATCATCATAGAGTCTTATTCGAATGATATGATTTCATCTTTATCAACTTTGTTGGAAACTGGCAGATGGGAGGGCTTTCGTACCTTAATAGTTGTTAAACGGTTAGGGAAGTCCTTTCAGGACTGTCGCTGGTCTTGGGTTCCAAGGTCAGCCAATATAGCGGTGGATACGTTGGCATCGCGTAGTAGTACGAAGATGTGCAGTACTACTTAGGTCAGCAAACCTCCATCTTCGTTGGTTCATGTACTCAATAAAGATGGCTTACCTTGTCCCCATTGATCTATGGTGGCAGTTGTAGGGGTGACACTTGAACCCGGTTCTAGTGTCTTTCTCCTTAAACCAACTCTAATAATGGCTTATAACCTAAAATTTCCCTTTTTTTCCCCTCAAAACCCACTCCAACCCATGACCTAAAACTAACCTAAAACCTAAAATTAACCCAAATACCAGCCCAAATTTAGGCCACAAAGCAAAGTGGACCCCAGCAAATGAGATTGAAACCGGGTTGTGAAGCCCACTGCCCAATTGATGACTCACCTACGCGCCCACGCGCTATGCCTTTCCCACCAGAAAAACAGACCCATGTGGGGTTGTTCCCCCTGTGTCAGATCCATAAGTAGCCCAACGGCTACTTTTCTTCATCCAACGGCTCCATTTAAATGGGTCGTTGGTTAATCCAACGGTCCAGGTTCAAATTATTATTTTTTAGTTTTATATTTATATATTTATTGAATCCAACGGCTTAGATCGAATATAATCAAATCTAATGGTAAAAAACAAATCCAACGGAATTTAAATATTTTTAGGTTAAAATGTTCATAAAATTAATTTAGGATAGTCTACATAATTTATTTTTAAAAAAAAAAAGTTAATTTAAAAAAAAATAGCCTTAATTCATTCTTTGATAATTTGGGGCTAAAATTTTAGGCCAGAAGGGTTGGAGTAGAAAAGCTGTTTCTGGGCTAAATATTTTTAGGTTTTAGGTCACCATTGGAGATGGTTTATCTAGGGATGGCAACGGTTCGGTTTGGGAACGAAAATGCTATATCCATCCCCATAACCACAAAAATTAACCATATCCATAACCGCAAATTAACCATCGGGTATTATCCATAACCATACCCACCGGGTAACGGATTCCCCATCGGTTAACGGGTATATTCATCTTCGTGAATACAAAAAATATATTCATTTAATTGAGAAATTATAAGTTAGTAGATATCAATTTCGTCATTAAACATTTGATGTATAAAATGATCAAATGAATGGATCTTGTTGAGTATAAAAATTAAAACACTGATGATGTTGGCTTGTCTTTGTTATGTCCTAAAAGCACCATTGAGTTCGCATTGATTTTGATTCAAAACTTTACTTTCTTACATAATGCAACTTTTGTATTCTCAAGCTAATGGTTTGGTGAATAATGGATATACAAATACATATATATATATATATATATGTATTGTACTATTATATTATATATAAATTATATTATTTACTAATCGGATCGAATTCGGTTATGGATACGGTTTGGGGACCTCTATAACCATATCCAAAATCATAACCGAATAATATAAACGGTTTTTCCCCATATCCAAACCATACCCGAATTTTCATATCCAAATCCAATCCATTCGGACGGTTATCCACGATTATCGGGTTTAACGGTTAGAATTGCCATCCCTATTTATCCCCTTCACTGCTTTGTTTTTTGTTGCTTTGTTGTTTGTTGGCCTCGATGTAGGCTTTCCTTGTACCTCTCTGGCATCTTTGCCCTGGTAATACACTTCTAGTTTCCACAAAAAAAAAAAAAAAAAAAACCAAGAATTAATCGTCTGATTCCTTCAAATCTTCTCCTATAAGCCTGAAATGATTAGCCGGTGTATACGTGCATTAATTCGTAATTTTCTTACAATATTACACAACAAAAGAATAAAAATAAAATCAAGTATTTAAAAGATTCTCTCAATTTACACCAATATATTTGCAATAAGGGATGGGGGATTGAGACTAAACCACACAATGACCAATCATAACAAATTGATATCGAACTCGCCGTTTACAAGAATCAAATATAAGACCTACAAGTTATAAATGGAGAGGAATGTCACTAAACTTCCAATACTAACACTACACCATAACCTCAACCAAATAAATAAATACATATTATTTGTACGAATAAATTAATCTACTATTCATGTTCATGATCACTTGAATCAGCTTCGCTAGCTCGATCATCATCTTCTTGGTCTTCTTTAGTTATGGAAGCTATGTTTTGATGCTCCTGTTTCTTCATTTTATCAGATACGTACTTTTCAAATTCTTCATAGTCAAAAGTCCCTTTCACTACCACTTGCAACTGGTCCTCACTGACCACAATAAACCCTAGCATACAAAAAGTTTCACAATAAGTTGGGAAATTTTCTAAAAATGCATACGGAAATTAAGGAGTATGTAACAAATTAAGGGGGGACAAATGTATATATAGGGATGGATGATGGGAATTTACACACCTTCCATTTTCTTGCCCCATCTCTTCACACTCTTCACACAGTTGTCACAGGGTTTCTTAAATTTTAACACAGCATGCACCTATCAGTAAAGAAACAGCAAAAGGAAAAAAATATTGTGATTCAAAGTTAAATATATTCGTTATACATGCATCCATCAAAGATCAACAGTAAATTGATGAACTTTCTAAATTCCAATTCCAGCACTAATCTTAATGGCAAAATTAATTAGCATTATCACGATACCTCATCATCTTCTGAGGGAAGTCGCTCGTATTGCCAATAATTTGTTTTCTTCATTTTGAGAAGAAAACTTGTTTTCTTTACCAATTTACAAAAAGTGTTCATGGTTCATAAACCCTCGATATCTCACTCTAAATTTCTTCTCTTAATCTGGCATTTATCTTATACAGTTTTATGGTACCATCTGTATGTATTCCTTGTTTGTTGTTATTGAAAACGAAAATTTCTCTAAGCAATCAATTAGGCTTGCTAGCATTTAAAAATTGCACCTGCTGGAATTGAAGTAGAATCTCTGCTAGGAGATCATATCTTCTGCACTCCAAAATAGGTATGACTTCTCTGTAGTCCACTCAGTGATTGACACGTGTTTATAAACTTAATTTTTCTTAATTTTATTGTCAGTCAATTGCTGATTAAAGCGACGGAAATGCCACACCTTTTTGGGTACGCAAGATTTGATTGCTCCGGCTAGGCTTTAGACTTGCAATGGGTCAAATTTGAAACGGATGGTTTGTGGGCCACATGAATTAATCCAGCTAATTATTAGTTTGGGTCAAAAAAGAATTGCTAGTTTCGGCCTCTCCTACGGTGCGAAAAAACAAAATAAAAATAAGAAGACCGTGTTGCTCGACACGTGTTGCTCCAGCACCTTTCCACATTAGCATGCAGCCAAGTGTCGTTAGGGGGTTACTACACGTAAAAACACAGGAGGATACTCTGCAGTGACCCCCGCCTTGTAATATTTTCACATGATTGCTCTTACCGTTTCCTTCGCCTTTTCATTCGGAGACCCTTTCGTTGTGGCTTTGAATGAATCATTTCATTTGCTTTCCTTCTCACTCACCACACCTTCAGAAAGATTTAGATCTCTCTCTCTCTCTCTCTCTCTCTCTCTCTCTCTCTCTCTCTCTCTCTCTCTCAGAGTAAGTTTCAATTCATTTGAATAATTTTCATTAATATTTGTTGTAGCCAGTTAATTTGCTTGTGGCATTTCATTTGCTGTCTTTTGTTTATTGGATCCAATCAAACATTAACGCTTAATCAAGATTTTTTGTTAGATCAATGATTAATCGAGTTAAATCTTTTATTTTGAAAAAAAATATGATTCGGATTAACCAAGTTAAATACTTGCTTGTTGGAACAGTTCCAATTGGTAATAATTAATATACAGCCAATTCTCTTTCATGTTGGATTTGTTTGATTCAGATGATTTAATTCTATTTTGTTTGCGTTTGTTTTTACTTTTCAGGTTCTGTACGAGCAGGAACTCACTAACTAAATACTTATATTATCTAGCTACTTTGATTAACACCCATTTAGTCACCCTCTGAGAACAAAATATTTAAACATTTGAAAAAAAAAGACATGTCAGGTGTATCTCTTGCCGTGGCTCCTAGATCGGAGCCCGACACAACCACCACAACCCCAGCATCCAAACCCCAACAGAAACCACTCCACCGACAACAGCACCAGCAACCTGCTGTAGGCGGTGTAATGGGCTCACTGCGAGTAATAGAGCTCCAACTCGTGGCCTTCATCATGGTTTTCTCGGCCAGTGGCCTTGTCCCGCTTTTTGATTTGATCTTCCCAGCTTTTGCCACTGCATACCTTTTAGCCCTGTCACGCTTGGCGTTCCCTTCCCACGGCGCTGTCAGCACTGGCTCTCAGGAGATTTTCCATGGCAGCAGATTCTTCAGGTTCTATGTGATTGTCGGAACCACAGTTGGGCTCTTCTTGCCGCTTGCATACGTGTTGGGTGGCTTTGCAAGGGGCGATGAGCACGCTGTCCGCTCTGCAACGCCTCACTTGTTCTTGCTTTCGTGTCAGATTCTGACTGAGAATGTGATTAGCGGGTTGTCGCTGTTTTCACCGCCGCTGAGGGCATTGGTCCCATTGCTTTACACTGTCAGGAGGATCTTTGTCGTCCTTGATTGGATGAAAGATGTTTGGCTTAACAAAACTCTGCCTGCCAATGCACAGTTTAAGGTAATTATCATATTGCTTGTGTTTTGGGAGAAAAACTTATGTGGTATGTTCATGCTACGAGCCAATTGTAGTAATTAAAAGAAACATGACGGTTAAATGATGGCACGAGCTCAAAATGTGGTAGGAACATCTTATAACTAGGTTGTTGTTCCAGCATGAGTGCACGTGGGAGGAACACCTCCACATAGGTTTTTCTGTTGTTTTGGAAATTTCATTCTTAATTAATTTTCTTACTTTGTGCTTTGGCTAGTGTTTACTGATTGATGTTATGCTGGGGCACTTGTTGTAGGATGTTGCATGGTTTTGGTTTGGGAGAAGCCTGGCTGTAGCCAATTTCTTATATTTCTCGATCAACCTGTTCGCGTTTTTGATCCCTCGATTCCTTCCGAGGGCGTTTGAGAGGTACTTCAGGGAGAGGGATGAAGTTGGGGCCAAGATGGTAGAGGACAAGCGCTCCGCCGCAGCAAATAAGCCGGAACCATTTGCAAATAAGAAAAGTGATTGATTTCGGGTTTGGTGCCATATATATTATATACTACGATGTTCGGTTTTCCTTAACATGGATACGATGTACTGCTACTCCCTGCTTTGTTCAACTTTTGTTGATGTTGTCTCACTTGCTGAGGTAGATACCTCGATATATCGGAATGCAAAAGTAGTTCATTTTAAAGTTCCAATTGTATTGCAATCGACCAGCGGAATTGCTTGTTTTTGTTTTTAAGTGTCTCTTTCAGTACAAGGAGACCGAGTGCTTGAAGTGCTAGTGGTTCAAGCGATCTGTGACGAGTTAAGACCCTTTTCAACAACATAATGTGAAGACCGAGTGCGAGTAGTTCTTGTTTCTTGTTTCTTTTTTGGTAAATCAGGTCATCACTTCATCCAACAAAGTCCGAAAAGACAACGTTATGCAACAGCTAAAATGTCATTCGCAAAACAAAAATTCTTGTGGGCCAAGGATTCATACCTTGCTCGTTATTTATTCATTTGATCTACCTATTCTCATTTCTAATTTAAATAAATAAATAAATAAAAACACGGATGTATAGGAAGAGAAAAAGAACTTGCAGATGAAATTTCCCAAATTTAGAGTCGATGATAATGCGGCTCCAAAATTTACATCATTTTGGAAAACTTAACATCAAAGCCCATTCTGTTTTTGTTTTTCTAGGTTATAGACCTATCCTTATTTATTCTCTGTAACAAAAAATATTGGCTGTTGATTTTTGGGTAAATTACATTCTACCTCCTCAAATTTGAGGTCGATTTCAATTCCTTACAACATTTTTAAAACATTTCAATTTAATACATTTACTTATCATTTTATTTCAATTTCATACAGGTTTGAGGTTGATTTCAATTCCTTACATCTTTAAAACATTTTAATTTAATACATTATACTTATCATTTTATTTCAATTTCATACATCCGTTAGAAAATCTGTTAAGTAAATCGTTAAGTGATGACGTGGCAAATATGAGATTCCCATTTGTGCTGACGTGGCTGCCACATTTATACCACGTGGCTAAATACTTAATAAAAGATTTAAACTATTTAAAGAAAAGTTCCAAAAAAAAAACCAGATCCGCTTCTTCCCCAGAATCCTCACCCGTGCCCGCCCTCCTATCCCTTCCCCCATCACCTACTCCTTCTTCTTTGACTAGACTTGTTAAGACCTACTCTACATCTTCCACAATTGCACAGAGAGAGAGAGTAACAGAAGAACAATACAAACAATACAATTTCATTAACTCCTCTCTTCTCTTACAAACCACTATCTTATAGCTAACTCTCAATCCCCACTAACTAATAACAGCCTCTTGTACACTTGTCACCACCATATTGTGCCATCTGGTATGGTATCCTAACAATACCCCCCCTTAAAACCAAACATACAATTGAAAACACAGAACAATAACCAGAATTACAAGTTCAAATCAAAAACAGTAAGTGGAACTTCACAGATTGACAACTTCTGGAAATTTGATCTTCAGTTCATTGTACACTCCCATGTAGCATCTGTAAAACCATTTTGTGAATGGCAATGAATTATGCCGAGAATAATTGAGGGAATAGTTGACTTGGCAATCAAGTTAATAAAATCTCTAGGACTCTCGGTGCCTTAAAGAAATAAACATATTGGAGTCCTAATTACATGCAATCAATTAAGGGCCTTTATTAAGTAAATACAAGGAATACGAGTCATGATGGGACTATAATTGATGAGATATGGTTTGGGTTGATATCCTTTCCGATAATAGGGAGGAATTGATTGAAACCCTAGCTATATAACCTAGGAGCAGTCCCTGCTTCCATACCGACTGAAACTCACGAAAACTATAAGCCTATTTTGATAGTAGAGTTCATTGAGACGTACTGGAAGTAGAAGACTACTTCTACTTTGTTCGCAAGGATCAATGGCTTCACCTTCATAACCATGTCTTCCGAATTCTACAGATAAGTTCAATATAATTAGTCGATCTCTATTTCATATTGATTTGATTTATTCGTGATCCTAATGTCTTATTGTTGTGATTTCAGAATATGTCTTACATGTGGTATCAAAGCCACACAACAAGCTTAGGGTTCAATTCACAGGTAATTTGATTAACTGTAGATGATTGACACAAATGAAGCATAATTTGTGTTTATCGTTTGGTTGGCTATTTTGACTATTCGATCATGTGAGACTTCATAAAGATGCTTCCGCAATTTTGTATCACTGAGTCTGCAATTTTGTTTAGGGATTTAGATCCAAACAAATTGAAATTGGGCATGGAAAATAAAAGGGAAATAATTTAACTACGCGGTGAATTTGGAGTTCATAATTAGTCACCAGCTAATTGTCTTTTTTCTTCCTTTCGGTAGAATATGGAGTTTTCTTGAGTATATAGGGTTGTCTTCTTTTTCCAGAGTAATCATCGTTGTGCTGCAGAGAAGGATTACAACACGGCTTTAGGTTTATTATATTTATTAATTATATTGCTGCATTGATTTCATGATTAATTAAATATGTTGGAATGAAACTTTTATTGGGGCTTTCAATGAATTAAATTATTTTCGAACCATAAATCTTGCAATTCTGATGGACTTTAGTTATTTTGACAAATTTGAAATTCATGTACCTTATTTATATGAGTAGTTCTGGGCTATCGATTCTTAATTGAGATTTTGGGGAGTTTTTTCAATGGCATCGTAAATCTTTTGCAGACTCTTGTTTGGTATAAGTGCATATTTCGTATGGCTGATTACCTATAAGTAAGGACAACTTATGATTCACATTAACTATAAATACTATGTTGATTGTTTAGTATAACGTCATACATGTGATTTAGTGGATTCAATTTAGGCTTAATATTTTTGCTCCACATAAGTATTCTCTGTGTTAATACGTTTTGGAGTGAGGAATCAATAAAAGGACTCTACAATTAAAAATGTGATGTGAAAAAAGGGTAAGAAACTCACATAAAAAAATAAAAAATAAAAAATAAAAAAAATAAAAAAACCATTCATGTCGTCACTGACCTGAGCGTGATAGACATTCTAGTTTTTGATAGACTTCCATAACTCCAAATATTATGAAATTCGGTCATGTCATAATATTAAATGGATTGTAGACGCTGGTATTTTTCCACCTTTTTTGGACAAGAAATGGATTTATGGTAAATTTTTAAGTGTGATACCATGTTGCTGGAATTCTGCAGACTCTGCAGAATAGTCTGTTTGTGATATTATTTTGATATAACAATGTAACTCATAAATTCATGAAATTTTAGTATGATATACATTGAGATGTTTTTTTTAAATATGGAAATTTTCAAGAGCATTGGTTTGAAAATGAATTATTGGTGAATTTTTAATCTCGAGACTGTACTGCAGAATTTATGCAGTTTCTGCAGCACATTCGATTTCGATTTCATTTTTAGCTCACTTGTAAAATCGAAAAAAAAATTATGGAATTTTGGGGGACAGTAAATTTATATGTCTACTCTGTTTTTGAAAATTTTCATGCACATTGGAGGAAGATTGAAATTTTGGTGAATTATTTAGTCTCGGGTATGTTTTTGCATAATTTCTGTTGTTTCGGCAGCACAACTTATTTCGAATTCGTTTTTAGTACACCTGTAAAATCTCCAAAAATTATGAAATTTTGGGAAATAACAGATTTTTATGTTTACTTTATGTCTGAAAATTCTGATGCATATCAGATGAACAATGAATATTTGTTGAATTTGTAATCTCAGGTATGTATTGAACATTTTCTGCTGTTTCTGCAGCACCTCTCTTTTCGAATTAATTTTTGGCTGGCTTATAAGATATCAAAAATCATGAAATTTTGAAAAATAGTAGTCATATATGTCTAGTTCATACTTGAAAATTTTCAAGACAATCTAAAGAGAATTGAGTTTTTAGTGAATTTGCAAACTAAAGTAGTACTATTGAATTTTGGTACTTCAAAACTAGTTTTGTTATGTGATATTGTTTCACTGATTTGTGCACATCTATTGGTACCGATTATTATACAAGTTTATGGTTTCAATATATCCTTATTTTATGCAAATTCTCAATACTAATGTATTTTATAGACAACACTGATTAAATTTTGATTTAAAGATGTATTGGTTTGTCTTGCTTAAACCACTGTTTTGTTTGGTCATCAATTCTGATTATGATGATAATTGTCTTTTGAGAGAAAAATTGGAAAGTGGCATCAGTTTACTAATTGATCATTTTGGTCCCTATCAAATAACTGAATAACCATGTTTCCTCTTTCGAGAACTCTATTGTTCAATGTCAACAAAGACATACTTTTGTGTCTGATTGAATCTTTTGAGAATCATTGAATATCCAATAAAACGGTTATTTAATACTGTTCTAAAAGATTATTTTGAAAAATCAGAATTCTTATATGGTGAATACTTTTGTCCCAATGGGAATTTCAGGAAATCACTCACCAATTATAAATTAGTATTATAGCAAATCATAAAGTACTTCTAAAATATTTTCATCTGGCCAAAGCTGTTGAAGCTATACGTATTTTGTGTATTTATGTTTTGGCTAGCTATGCAGGTATTTTCTTTGCATGATTACTTTCTGCCCAAAGGTGTAACAATCATGCAATTTGGAGTTGGTTCGATCCTCCACAACTCAACTACTTCCATGATGAATCTTGCAGAATCGAGAATGAGTAGGTAAATTTGCCAATCTTTTGCCTTAATTTTCTGTGAATTCTAAATTGGATTAAAATTATTGTTGAAAAATTGATGTTATTGAGATATCTATGTGTTTACTTTAATCGACTTTGTTTTAGAATTAAAACATAAATTTTGAGTTTGGATTCTCTTATTAGGTTTCATTTTAATTTATGACCTAATCTTTAACACATATGTGAGTCTTCTCTCATACACTAAAATAAATTTTGTAGCAATTGGTTTATCTAATCACTTGTCACTTTTAGATCGATTAATAATGTTGAGATATTGTTCCTTATATAAGCCTAATTTTGATACATATAGATTGGTTTATTATGTCCAAACCAACTATTTTGTGACTCAACAAATTTGTTTAAGAAATTTTAATGTTTTGGCCATATTAAAGGTTATTTATCTAAAATGAACCTTTAATTTACTTAAGAAATTTTCGTGTTTTGAGCATATTAAAGATTGTAAATTGGTTTTATTTAAATTATGATTAAATCTGAAATTTTGGTAGAGCTTGGGAATGGAGTTTTGCATACCCTGCAATGTGTCCTATCTGATTACAATTTTGATAGATTTTTCTAACTCCAAACTTTGTAAAAATTTGCAATGTTATATTATATAATGGATTGTGTACACTATATTTATTGATTCAACTAGCCTATATTTTGTTATATGAAAACCACTTTCTGTAGTGTTTAATCTTGCAATTTTGAGTGTTTGTCCAAGTGGGAGAAATAATGTATTATGGGCTTCACACTCATCATTTTTGCATGCTTTTAATGGTCATAGTTTTGGTAGATAAAATGTACATTATCATACTTGTTTATATTTTATTTGTTATATATGCAACTAATCTTGTAGGAAATTCAAGAAGGGTTAATGAGTATATTCTGCTCAAAAGTGTTTTGCTTATTAATTCTTGTATGTTGTTCAAGAAATTGGACTTGTGATTTATATGTTATTGATGGATAATTACTCTGCTCAAAAGTGTTTTCTTATTCAGTACAACTATAAATCAATGTATAGTGAAGCATGGAATTGACAAGATGGTATATACTTCATCTGCTCAAAAGTGTTGAAGCTATATACATTTACCCTTGTATTTTATGTTTTAGCTATGCAAACCTAATATAATTAGTTTCTGTCCAAAGATGATTCTAGAATTATATGCTTTTGATGCATTAGAAAACATTTAGTTAAAGTTTTCTATTTCTGTCAAATGTTAGATGAACAAAACTGACCAAATGATTTTGTATAGTTTTTCAGTCACAAGAGTCACTTCCCTACAGATATCTAAAATAAAGATGTTGAGCTCACAAATTTTGTGTTTTAGATCCCATGACTAATGTTTTGCTAATGGGAGTATTTGAAAGGTATCTGTTTCATTTTGTAGACATTTACAAAGTTTTTTTTTTTTTTTTACTCTCTTAATCAGTGGGAGTAATAATAATTTATATAATTTTGTCTCTTTTAATCAGTGGGAGTAAGAGATTACCTTTTGTGTTAAAAATTTGAAGTGTTAGTGACTGATATTTTAAGAGTTTTTGTTTAAGTTTTGTTCATAAGTTTTAATAAGAGATCCTGATTTTGTAAATAGTATGTCGTATTTTACTTGTTCTCTTATCATATTTTAAATTGACAGAAAAGTTGGATTTAGTTACCAACCTTGTTAAGTTCTTTTGTGAACTACTTTTGTACTGAAATATATTTCCATATTTTCAGTTCGACTATTGTGAGCTAATGTTTTGACTATTAGCTCTTGATATCATGACTTTGTTAGTAACATAGTGCTTTGAGTTAAGTGTGCATGTAATCATGGAGTGCAAGGAACTGTCCAATGTGTGCCTTGTTTTCCTTGGTTCTGCATTTAGTCTCAAAGTGACAAGTTACTTGAAATGTATGATTGCATACTTTAGTGGACTCAAGTGATCACCATGTATATTTATCTCGTTGAGGTATTCTCATTGACATTCAAGTGGGAGAATGTAAAACCATTTTGTGAATGGCAATGAATTATGCCGAGAATAATTGAGGGAATAGTTGACTTGGCAATCAAGTTAATAAAATCTTTAGGACTCTCGGTGCCTTAAAGAAATAAACATATTGGAGTCCTAATTACATGCAATCAATTAAGGGCCTTTATTAAGTAAATACAAGGAATAAGAGTCATGATGGGACTATAATTGATGAGATATGATTTGGGTTAATATCCTTTCCGATAATAGGGAGGAATTGATTGAAACCCTAGCTATATAACCTAGGAGCAGTCCCTGCTTCCATACCGAATGAAACTCACGAAAACTATAAGCCTATTTTGATAGTAGAGTTCATTGAGACGTACTGGAAGTAGAATACTACTTCTACTTTGTTCGCAAGGATCAATGGCTTCACCTTCATAACCATGTCTTCCGAATTCTACAGATAAGTTCAATATAATTAGTCGATCTCTATTTCATATTGATTTGATTTATTCGTGATCCTAATGTCTTGTTGTTGTGATTTCAGAATATGTCTTACAGCATCTTCTCGAGAACGGTTCTGCCATTGGACTCACTTCACTACCAACAACATTGCTTCTCTAGAGTAGCTCTCTGCCTAAAAATGACTCCACATTACACCCTCCCAAAAAGATGAGCAATGGTATTGACCAAGTCATTTGCCACTGAAACACTACACCCATTTTCCAGCTTTAGCATGTACTTTGTACCAATGAATGCTACATCAAAGTTCACACAATGCTTAGCAGTAGCAGAGTGGCAGAGTACCACATAACCTCCTGCACTTTTGAGAGCATAAGCAACCATGTCGTCAATAAGACGATGCTCATATCTTGATCTCCAATGAGCTTCATAAACCTCCTGGAAAATGTCCTTGAACCTTCCATCATATTCTTCAGAATAGTATTTTTTTGTGCTAAGATAAAATGGCCACTTTTTCTGGTAGGCAGTGTTCATGGAAGCCTCAGCAAAAGCATGGATAGACTCATCCGTGTTATACATGGACAATGCTATGCCTTTAGCACCAATAAATTTGTAAACCTCCCACTCTGCCTTCTTGTTGGGCCCATCAGGTACAAAAACCAATTTAAGTTTTCCAGGTCCTTCTATGATTGCATCAGTTGCTCAGTACTGATCACTAAAATGTCATTCGCGAAACAAAAATTCTTGTGGGCCAAGGATTCATACCTTGCTCGTTATTTATTCATTTGATCTACCTATTCTCATTTCTAATTAAAATAAACAAATAAATAAAAACACGGATGTATAGGAAGAGAAAAAGAACTTGCAGATGAAATTTCCCAAATTTAGAGTCGATGATAATGCGGCTCCAAAATTTACATCATTTTGGAAAACTTAACATCAAAGCCCATTCTGTTTTTGTTTTTCTGGGTTATAGACCTATCCTTATTTATTCTCTGTAACAAAAAATATTGGCCGTTGATTTTTGGGTAAATTACATTCTACCTTCTCAGATTTGAGGTCGATTTCAATTCCTTACAACATCTTTAAAACATTTCAATTTAATACATTTACTTATCATTTTATTTCAATTTCATACAGGTTTGAGGTTGATTTCAATTCCTTACAACATCTTTAAAACATTTTAATTTAATACATTTACTTATCATTTTATTTCAATTTCATACATTCGTTAGAACATCTGTTAAGTAAATCGTTAAGTGATGACGTGGCAAATATGGGATTCCCATTTGTGCTGACGTGGCTGCCACATTTGTGCTACGTGGCTAAATACTTAATAAAAGATTTAAACTATTTAAAGAAAAGTTCCAAAAAAAAAAACCAGATCCGCTTCTTCCCCAGAATCCTCACCCATGCCCGCCCTCCCACCCCTTCCCCCATCACCTACTCCTTCTTCTTTGACTAGACTCCGCTGACTGAAGCCGCCGCCGCCGGTGGAACTGGTACTCGGGCCTGGCGAGTCGTCTTTGGATGCGGATTTGGGCTTCTTCTTATCGGATCCGATCGGGGAGTTGGAACCCAGAGATCGCAGACTATTATTGGAGCCATTGGGGCTGTTGGAGGAGTCGGACTTCTTAGAGGAGAAGAACCTGGCCTTGAACACCATTACTGTGTAGATATTTTTCTACGGCTTCCGAAATCGAAGCAGCCATTGGAAGCATAGGGCTGCTATCCAGAGAGAGAAATAAGAGGTGGGGGTGAGGGGGAAGGGGTGGGTGATGGGGAGTGGCACGGGTGGGGAGGAAGGGGATCTGTTTTCTTTTTCTTTTTTTTTTTTTTTTTTTGAACTTTTCTTTAAATAATTATTTTAATATTTAAATTTTTTATTAACGTCAGCACAAATAGGGATCCCATATTTGCCACGTCATCACTTAACGGTTTGCTTAACAAATTTTCTAACAGATGTATGAAATTGAAATAAAATGATAAGTAAATGTGTGAAATTGAAATGTTTTAAAGATGTAAGGAATTGAAATCGACCTCAAACTTAAGGGGTAAAATGTAATGTGACACACCCCGTCCCGAAGGTAGGGCGTACGGCCAGCACACCCTACCTTCGGGACGGGGTGTGTCATAATGTACCCCTGATTTTTATTGTAAAGTCGAACGGATGGGATTTGAGAGGTAGGAAAGACAATGCATTGAGGAGGGGGCATCGTTTTTTTGATGTACCTAATATCTTAGCGAATTGCGTCGTGTCAAACTTGTTAAAATTAATGCGTAAAAACCTATTCAAACTCGATTCGTTAAAATTAACGGGTAATTTGATCGAATTTGTTACTCGTTAAAGAAAATATATGTTACTTCAATAAATAATCAAATGAAATGCATCATACTAAAACTAGTATCTATACACCACATTGTCACATAAAAATTGCTTTTATACAAAAAACACATTTGTCTTTCAAGTATTTCATACCCAAATAAGAGTTTAATGAAAAAATATTAGTACATAAGTACAAAATATCAAATGTCCAAGGATATGCAAATTGCAAAATGAAAGAAGTTTTTTTCAAGGTTGTGGTGCGTTTATCAAAGTTATAAACCTTGCCAATGAGATTCAAAACCTTTCAATTTTCATCAAGCATCAAGGTAGTATTGAAACTTTGGCATGATCTATTGTCTTCAAAGAGTTAGATTAATTGATGATGTTTTTAATAAGACTTTTCCTATAAATTATGTATAGAAAAACCAAACATTATAAACTATTTAAATTATGAGAAATTTACCAATAATAACTATGAAAACAAATAAACTAACAATATTATATTACATAAAAGATACATTACCTTTTTCTGAAACAGTCAATCTGGTGTGCATAACAAAACTTGAACCATATCGGTAACAATAAAGCACGATGATGATTTAATACTTTATCTCCCATAACAAATATGGATTTTGATGCAACAATTGAAATATTAAGAAAACACATCTTGTGCTAAGTATCAAATAATGAAAACGTTTCATTTGTCATCAAGAAAGATCATATGCGTGAGATTAAATCATACGGCTATTGTAGTAAGATCTTCTTATTAGTTAAAAATTATCAAATTAATATTTTTCTTAACGTGTTAAAATGAATTAATGGTTCTTAACGATAGACCTCACAACGACTTGATCAATTAAAATATTAATCCATAATATTTATCCTCCTGTTATTTCAGTAGCCACGCCACAGTCCGCCTCAACTGTTGCCTCTCATAGTACTTTCGGTCGGTTGTCATCTTGTCCTTATCTTTGCAACCGGGAGCTAAATGACTATTGTACCCCAATCAAAATTCAGATATTGGGAAATAAACCTTTTCCTCCATATTCAAACTGCCAACAAAGTCCACGCGCGGAGATATACTCTATTTTATAATTCAACTATTTATCTATTTAATTATCACGATAAAAATTCATTGTTTCTTATAGAATAAAATGCTTATCAATTTATTTTAACTCAATTAGATATCTCAAATATTTTCGAATAATTAATATTTTGTTAGAATGATCTATAAGGTGCAACTTGAAAAATAAACAGTTCAAATCATTAAAGTTCAATCAGACGTGGGCTCCTCAATTAAATTTTTTTTTTTTTAAAGGAACCCTTCCCTTAAAGGCATCCTACAACTAAATGTTGACCATATGTTTGATTATTTTTAAGTAAAATGCAAACTAATAGATACTGATCCACGTCTATGTGATAATAAGTTTGTTTTCTTTAGCTTTTAAAGAAATTTTATATATCTTGCGTGCTTTTTACTATATCAACTTACTTTAGTTATAAACGTTCAAATTGCGCATGTTATGTTGCTTAATTGACACCATAAATTGGTTGACAGACAAACAAATTTTTACAAAGGATTTAGGCATTCAATTAATTACCCATTTTTCTTTGGTTGTCGCATGACGGTTTATTTTTCGGTCGTTGATGGTTAACTAGAGAACGAAATTATTAATTCACGGTTAACTGAAGATGACTTTTCTTTTTTATTTATTCATTGAAGATAGAAAAACTATTGCATTTTCTATGTTAGTGAGGTATTCTTATTTAGTATGTGTTTACATGCAAGATTAGATAAGAACACCCATTGACGCATGTAGAGTCATGTATAGTTTAACTTGGTCTCATTTTTTTAGTCCTTAGCGGCACTTAACTTTTTTTAGTACAAATAGTATATCACACTAATCTACACTAAGGAAAAAGGTGAATGTTTAAATAAGAAAACGAGGGCATTGTGAATTAAAAAGAATATTTTAACTATTAAGGTAACCAACATTTTACAGTTGCATCAAACATGATATTAGGATCCGAGTTAAGACAATCCCCTTTAATAATGCAACAAATGGGGTTTCAAGAGCAACAAGAATACAAGTACAATGTTTCGTTTCATGGGCAACAAGACTACAAGTACAAAACATTTGCAATAATACCCAAATAGGTGTGTAGTTCATCACATTTTGCAAATTAAAGAATTGAATAGTTTGGGTGTAATTTCCTCTAAAGAAGAAAGGCCTAAACGGTACGCGCCCCCGCACGTACAGAAAAGCTAGTTAACCTGAAAAAGGAGGTACGGTGACGTCTCTTTTTTTTTTTTGGTCCGTTCTCGACGTGCTACTGCGACTGCTGTCCCGCCTTTTGACAGCCCCATCCTCGTTTGCCCTCCTGTTATAAGGCCCTCTTCGTCCCTTAGTATTCCACGTTAATATTTTATTTTTTTATTATTTTTTATTTTATTATTTTAATAAAAAAATTAATATAAAATATTGACGTGATTTAACCGTGATCTTATAAAATAAAAAGGAATGAAAAGGGCACGGATGGCAGACAATCTGCCTCCGTTTTTCAAAACCCAACGAAAAATTAAAAATAAAAACCCTTCCACTATTCATCGCCTCTCTCTCTCTCTCTCTCTTAAGTTTTCAACTTTCCAAAAATCCCTCTGCCTATTCACCAGCAGTTCCCCACTCTCTCTGAGGCAAAACATCAAACACCATGAAGATAAAGAACAAGGGCAAAGTCTACCCATCTCCCTCCTCCTCCGTCCCCGCCGGCTCCTCCTCCTCCGACGGGTATGTTCTCTCCGTTCTTCAACTCCTCCCAGCGGCCATTCTAGCTCTAGCCTCCGTCCTCTCTCTCGAGGACCGCGAGGTCCTGGCTTACTTGATTACCCCCTCCATGAAAAACACCCCCAAGTCTTCTTCTTCTTCAATCCCCGCCGCCCAAGACCCCCAGAAAAAGACTTCCAAGAAAGGTCCTAAGAAGTCCGCCAGCACCGCCGCCGCCCATCAGCCTCCAATGTTCGATTGCGACTGCTTTGACTGCTACAGAAGCTACTGGTTCAAGTGGGACTCTTCCCCCAACCGCGAGCTCATCCACCAAGCCATCGAAGCCTTCGAGGACCACTTGGCTAACGGCGAGCGGCCCAAGAGGAACGTTGGCAGAGGCAAGAGAAGAGACAAGCAGGGCCGTCGGGACGCTCCCATTACGGCCGATGTTTCTGCCCAAAATGAAATCTTTCTGGAAGAGAATGCCGTTCCAGCTTCGCCGAAGTTTGTTCAAAGCTCTACTGCCGCCGTGGTGCCGGAAAATGAGGTTCTTTTCGTGGGCTCGCCTGAGAAGGCTGATGTGGTCGAAGTACATGAGGGGAAAGTGGAAGACTTGGGCGGGGATGTTACGGTAGCGCCGCCGGATACGGCGGATGACATGACTGTGATTCTGAGGGCGGCGGCGGCGAGCAACCACAGGGGTTTGGCAAGGAAAGTGCTGCCGGACGTGCTGGGCCTCTTTAACTCTCGTTTGTGGAACCTTTGGAGTCCGAATGTCTAAAACAAAAATGAAAAAAAGTAATCAATTTCTTTCATATTTCGAGCCTCAAAAAAAGAAAAAAAAGGAACGTACTATATTTGGTGGGTAGGTTTATATTGTGCTCGAATATAGCCTATATAGGTATGTTCCCCCTACTCTCTCTCAATGAAAATGTTTATTTATTAATTTTTCTTGTTTTTAAAGGGTTTAACTTTAATCTCCATTTATCATAATATTCTTTCTTTATTTTTGCTTAGGAATCAAGCTATTTAGCTTTTTAACTTGGGAAGGATAATTTTGATTGTTTGAGGTGGGCCAATGGGTATCGAGTTTTGTGGAGTTTAGTGATGAATAATTAAAAAATTAGGATTAATCTAATTAATTAGTATTAATGTGATAGTGTTGTTTATTTATTGGGGTTTTTCGATTTTGAATGTCGAAGTTTGCGATTTCCTATGCTTCTCTGAGATATAAAACCTGCCCTGCAAACCACTTGGAAATCCCAAACTGCCCTTTTGCTCTTTCTGTACCAGCAATCGGATGCAGTCACGTCCAGGTTAATTTCGTCTTGTAATGTTTCGAACTATTAATATAAATAAACATATACGAGTTTTTTCGCATGAGCTTTTATTATTATGATAGGAATCATGATGACGGTAAACTCGTTAAGTCGTTGTCGTAATAATGAGCCAATTAAATACCGTGAAATTACAGAAACAACGCAGACACGGGTCCTTTTCTAAGTCAAAGCGGACAAAGGCAACAATTAAATGCTTGTGAGATTGAATTGTGGGAATTGTCTGGTTTTATTTTGTTAGCTTTGAGACGGACAAAGGTTGTGTCACAAACTTACAAGTATTGCAGAAATAATGTGACAGATTACCATGAGGGAGAGGACCACTAGTAGTTGCAGTTTAACTTTTTATGCAAAATAGAGACAATTGGAACTGTAGGATGTGAGGATAAAATATGAAATTATCCTTTATCTTCTTCCGTTTTGTTTACTTCTCGTCATGCTATGTGGTTTGACAATCGGAATTGTTTATCTTGTATATTACCCTTCAAAGATATTCTATACGGAAAACCAACCAAATTAGAAATGGTTAATCTTATAATTATTATAAAATAAGTAAGAGTAAGAGTAATGATAGAGATATTGCATATTTATACCGCATTAGTGTTTCATTTCACACTGAATTAGCACATTGTTGATTTCTTTTTTCTTTTTTCTTTTCTAAAATTGATATTTGAAAGATGACCTCTAAAATAGCGGTTCAATTGTCATGCAACATTGCGAGAATGAGAAAGAAGAAGTGTACTAAGCTCCCAAATAGGGGCGCTGTGATGTGAACTTGACAATGTCAAGTATTAATAAAATTGTGCAAAAAAGAGAATAAGTGTAAATAATTTCTGAAATTAGAAAGAAGCAAATGAAGTGAAAAGCTGAATCCAAGTTAAGGAGAGGAAGTGATTTTTACACCTTCATTTATATTTATGACCATCAAATTGAATAAATTCAACAAATCAACGGTCAGGAATAAATAAGAGTACGTAAAAACTAAAAAAAAAAAAAATGAAAATTTCTTTTATGAAATAAACAATGACCTTTCTGAAACCGTGAGGATGTTGAAGAAAGTTACCACCAAATGCACAAATCTTGGTTATTATAGGCCCACTATTATTAAATTGTTATAAATATGTACAAGTTAGAGAGATAACCTTTTAGTGAATGGAGTGAAGCAGAGGTAAAATATTACATTGTAATTATAACTCAAGTGAATGATAAAAGAGGGAGGAATGGATGTTGTTATTGATCTTTTCTTCTTTCTGTATGTTTTGATTGCAGTCGAGTGCTCTATTTATAGAGCAACTCGTATTATTACATTTTGAAACTTACAACCCTCAACTTTGAAAATTCGTTCCTTTTTGTTTCCAAAGTCTATTCCAATTTTCATAGGCATTGAAAATGTGTGTGTATAACAATGCTAATGTTGAAAACCAATCTATGAGGGCATTGAAAACTTTACCAAAGGTACTGTGTGTTGGAGCAATATTAGAAAATATGAAAAATAACAATATAATTCCAATCATAATAATCATAAAGAAATTCACAACATCAATTGTATATAAGATTAATATAAACAACTAGATAGAAAGTTAGAAAAATTGACAAACTTGGAGATTGAGGCTTGCATAAATGCAATGTCCTAAAGACAGAATTTCGCCCCTATTCTTGTGCTTGTAGTTCGGTAGGCGTCCATCTCCCAGGATTCAACAATCTATAATCCGAAGTCAAAGCACTTCAATCTTCGGACTCTAGCAAACTTCATATATTCCGTACTCTCAAGACACGACTCGGAGTTTGACTAACAAAGAATAAAAGACATTGGAGAAAACTCTTTTCTTCGATTCATTAGATATGTGGGATGTTTGAGTTTATATAGAACTCAAACCACCCCTTTTGAAACATTGTGACTGTTGCCTAAAGTTCCAATGAACAGACGCAACTCATGAATTTGAATTCAACTATGACACGACTCTTATTTTTCATTCATATAAAAATTAAATATTATAATATATAATTTCTAACAATCCCCCACATGAATGAAAAATTAGGAAGAATTTGAGAGTACAGGCGGACAAGAGATGCATCGGAAGAGGTGTCTTTTGGACTTGAACCTACCCTAGTGAATACTTATCGGATTTTTTTGGTGACGCAGTGAATATAAAATCTTGAACTATTCACCGTTGCAGTAAACCGAGACAATAGGTAACACACATCACTAATCCTAATATATTCTAGTTCATACGGTTGTGTTCATTTTGGTCCTGAACAAATCCCGGATTCATGAGAGCTTTAGAGAATTTAGCCATCTCATTCTCATAGAAGCGACCCATTTTTACTCTCACATAGGTGACCACTGATTAAGAATATTTTGCAATATTCCTCTTATTTATAAGATATCATTGTCATTAAGTATAAATATACATCCTAAAACTTCTGCAGACAACACACTTCTTCCATCATAGGAATGAGGTATATAGTGTGTTAACTTCTTTGAATCATGCCCAACCAGTTTGCCTATTGAACTTAGACCATGGGATCTCCAATCAACTAAGTTAGGTTTCCGCTCGACAGATTCATTAGTTATGTTGGCTTTAGCCTCATTCCCCTTCGATGATCAACTTACTCTCTAGTCTAACCTTTAATAATTGGATCCACTACTAGGTTGACTATTTTTAATGTTGTGCACAATCCATCTTATGAAATTATATTTCATACAAGAGTAGTTGTTTGACATTGTTTGAAATGTCAAGTCCTCAAAATTATATTAGGACTTAATTACTAAGTAATTTGCTAACACTAAGCACTTGGGTAAACTCCCCCACATTTAAGGTATTTATAAGAAGGTCTCTAACCTTGCCATACCTTAAACAATTACTCATTACAAGTGATGACATCTTAAATGTCGTTCAATTAGCAAATTACTTTTAAGCAACCCCCACAATTCTTTCATAATTGTAGTTTCTTTTAATGCTGTCATTAAATCGATCACATTTTCCACTTTAAGAAGTAAGGAACAACTAAGATAGACTCAATCTATCTTTTTAGGCATTCAAGCCTCACTTGAATCCTCGCCAAGGAATGCCAACTCCCTTTGAATATAGGCCTTAAATGCCTCACTACTCAGTTCTAGGCAAATCACTTCTTGGCCTTCATCCGTAGCCTAATTTCAAATTGCCATGGATGACGGATTTGGAACCCCCACAAAGGGAATGTCATCCCCTTTTGAATTTAGGCTTTGGCCTATCAAAGTGACTATGCAAAGTATTCTAATACTTTGAAAGTCTCTTTATTTCCTTCAACATAGGTATTGACTCCCACAATTTAATAGTCATCTTACTAAGAGGAGAGCAACTTCATCCCAAATAAGGAAGTTTTATGCCTTGACTAATGGAACATCACTTATGATGCTGCATGTATGAAAACTTCATACAACGTTCATGTGGTAATTAAGGACAAAACTCTTGCTGAATTCCTTGTCTTTTTGCCAATATTGATGTGAGGATTCTAACCCATGTTCATGCTCATCTGAAATGGCCTAAGAGACATGCAAGTATATGCAAATCAAGTCATTTGATCAAACCGAACAATATTTATGAACTTACCAGAACCACCAACTACACCAATGGAAAATGATTATGTTGGTCAAAAGCACCGAATGCTTTTCCATGAAATTGTGTTTTGTATAAAATTAAACACCAAACTCACATCCGTAGGCAAATCCTATCAAATGAGCGCTTTAGAGGCAAGCATACTTATATATGCAGTGCCCACAAGCATACTTATCCTTTCCTTTCTGTAATTTCTTCGCATATTGAAGACCAAAAACTTGCCTTATCCTTTCTGTATATTTATAATTCAAGTAAGCATGAAGATGGAAGCAGCCATGTATTTCAAAGAAATACATATATCTCAAAATCACACTTCAATAGTCTAGATTCATGCAAGATATAATCCAAGTGCATAATCAGATCAGTCAAACAAGATTTGGATTTGCCACCACAAATGGAGAAATCCATTCAGCGGTATTCAATTTCGCCCCTACTCTTGTGCTTGTAGTTCAGTAGGCATCCATCTCCTAGGATTCAACAATCTATTATCCGAAGTCAAAGCACTTCAATCCTTGGACTCTGGCAAACTTCATATATTCCATACTCTCAAGACATGACTCGGAGTTTGACTAACAAAGAATAAAAGACATTGGAGAAAACTCTTTTCTTCGATTCATTAGATATGTGGGATGTTTGAGTTTATATAGAACTCAAACCACCCCTTTTGAAACATTGTGACTGTTGCCTAAAGTTCCAATGAACAGACACAACTCATGAATTTGAATTCAACTATGACACGACTCTTATTTTTCATTCATATAAAAATTAAAAATTATAATATTAATTATAATATATAATTTCTAACACTGTGGGCATTCACTACCCACCAGTATTTTCAACACTCCCCCTTGGATGCCCACATATCAACATCAGTTGCCTCGTTAAAACCTTGCTTGGAAAAACCCAGTGGGAAAAAACCATAGCGAAGGAAAAAGAGTACAACTTTTCCTGGATTGTTGATATAGTATTAAATATGCTTATGTTGCCTCGTTAAAACCTTGATAAGGAAAACCCAGTGGGAAAAATCCTAATCGAAGGAAAAAGAGTACAACATGCATGTATCATGGATGCTCCCCCTGATATGTATCTCCCCCTGATTCTGCATTCTCCAAATTTAGTTGTTTGGTAAGTCAACGTAATCTGATATTTTGCACTAACTTTTGAAACGTGCATTTTTGTAGAGACTTGGTGAACAAGTCTGCCAGATTTTCATTGGAACGGATTTGTCTGACTTCAATAACTTTAGCCTTCTAAAGCTCATGTGCACTGAAAAACTTTGGAGATATGTGTTTAGTCTTATCGCCCTTGATGAATACTTCCTTCATTTGGGCAACACAGGCTGCTTTATCTTCATGAATAACAGTTTGAGTGTCTGTCTTTGAAGTTAGACCATATGAATTCCGGATATGATGGATCATTAATCTTAACCAAGAACATTCACGACTTGCTTCATGTAAAGCAAGTATTTCTGAATGATTTGAAGATGTAGCAACTAATGTTTGCTTTGTTGAGTGCCATGAGATTGCTGTATCTCCATTCTTGAACACATATCCAGTTTGTGAGCAGGCTTTATGCGGATCAGAGAGAAAACCAGCATCTGCATATCCAACAATGACCTAGTCATTTGTGGAGTTCTTTGAGTAGAAGAGACCCATGTATGTTGTCCCACGAAGGTATCGCAATACATCTTTAATACCCTTCCAATGACGAATTGTTAGAGCAGAGCTATACTTTGCTAACAAGTTGACTGAAAAAGCTATATATGGTCTAAGACATTGTGCTAAATACAATAAAGCACATATTGCACTCAAATATGGTACTTCTGGACCAATGACCATTTCATCCTCTTCTTTTGGACGGAATGGATCTTTCTTAATGTCTAGAGAATTAACGACCACTGGCGTGCTGAGTGGATAAGCCTTATCCATGCCAAATCGCTTCAAAAAAATTTCAATGTAAGCTGATTGGTGGACCAAAATTCCACTAGCACAATACTCGATCTGCAGGCCGAGACAATATTTTGTGTTCCCAAAGTCTTTCATTTCAATTTCGCTTTTCAGATATTCAGCAGTTTTATTGAGCTCTTTATGAGTTCTAACTAGGTTCATATCATCAACATATACTGCCATTATAGCAAATTCAGAATTGGATTTCTTAATGAACACACAAGGGCAAATGACATTGTTGATGTATCATTCTTTGATCAAATATTCACTGAGACGATTATACCACATTCGTCCAGATTGTTTCAGCCCATACAATGATCGCCTTAATCTGATCGATATACCTCTTGGTTTGTTACTTGTTTCAGGCAACTCAAGTCAATCTGGGACTTTCATATATATGTAAGTATCTAATTCTCCATATAGATACGCAGTGATGACATCCAAAAGTCGCATGTCAAGTTTTTCTGAAACCATTAAACTTATTAAGTAGCGAAATGTAATTGCGTCCGTTACAAGAGAATATGTCTCCTCATAATCAATTCCAGGTCTTTGAGAAAAGCCTTGTGCAACGAGTCGTGCTTTATATCTTGCAATCTCGTTTTTCTCATTGCGTTTCCTTGTGAATACCCATTTGTAACCCACGGGATTTACATCAGGCGGGGTTTGGACTACTGGTCCAAAAACACTTCGCCTTTCCAAGGAATTTAATTCTACCAGGATTGCATCTTTCCACTTAGGCTAATCTTGTCTCTGTTTGCATTCATCAACAGAAAGGGGATCAAAATCATCACTTAATATGATTTCAGTGGCTACTGCAAATGCAAACATATCGTCAATGATTATTTCATTCCGATCCCACAATTCATTAGTACATGCATAATTTATGGAGATTTCTTTGCTTTCATGTACTTCTGTCTCTTCAGGGACATGTGTCTCATCAAGGACATTTTATTTTTCTGGAAGTCCAGAATCATGAATTGTGGATTTGTCATTCATTCTCTCTTCCTGAATGATTTCATTTGGATTCAGTTGTGTCCTCGTCTTTCTCTTTCGAGGGGCTGAATCTTTTGAACCTGGTGGTCTACCATGCTTCAGGCGTGCACCATATGAATCATTCGCTGCCACTTTATTTTGTCCAACAGGGACATCAATTATTGCAAGTGCATTTGCAGCTGGTATATGTGATTTTGTCACTTTCATAGCATCATTAAATGCATCTGGCATTTGATTGGCAATACTTTGAAGATGAACGATCATTTTCACTTCATTTTCACATTGAGTGTTATGTGGATCAGAATGAGATAATGTGGGAATAACCCATGTCAGTTCTTTCCGTTTTTCTGGAACGGTCTTTTCTCCCCCTAACGATGAGAAGACTGTCTCATCAAAGTGACAATCAGCAAAACGAGCTGTAAACATATCACATGTCAAGGGTTCCAAATATCTAATGATAGATAGTGAATCAAAACCCACATAAATTCCCAGTCTACACTAAGGTCCCATTTTAGTGCGTTGCGGTGGTGCAATAGGCACATAAACAGCACAACCAAAAACTCGTAAATGTGAAATGTTTGGCTGATGCCTAAACACGAGTTGTACTGAGGAGTATTGGTGGTTGGCTATAGGTTTCAATCGAATCAATGATGCAGCATGTAAGATGGCATGTCCCCATGCAGAGACTGGCAATTTGGTTTTCATAAGCAGAGTGCGAGCTATTAACTGAAGCCGCTTGATCAATGCTTCTGCTAAACCATTTTGAGTATGGACATGAGGAACAGGGTGTTCAACATCAATGTCCAATGTCATGCAGTAATCATCAAAAGTTTGAAAAGTAAATTCACCAGCGTTATTAAGTCGAATTGACTTAATGGGGTAATCTGGGAATTGTGCTCATAATTTAGTTATCTGAGCAAGAAGTCTCGCAAAAGCTACATTTCGAGTAGACAAGAGACAAACATGTGACCGTCGGGTAGATGCATCAACCAAAACCATAAAATATCGAAATGGTCCACAGGATGGTTGAATAGGTCCACAAATATCCCCTTAAATTCTTTGCAGAAATGATGGGGATTCAGCATCAACCTTTAGTTGTGATGGTCTAATTACTAACTTCCTTTGAGAACAAGCTCTGCAAGGGTTATCATTTGAGATAGCAATATGTCTGCTCAATAATGAATCTCCATTAGAGTTGGTAATGATCCTACGCATCATGGTGGATCCTGGATGACCCAGACGGTCATGCCAAAGCATGTAAACCTTTGAATCAATGAACTTCTAGTTCATGACAGTATGTGATTCAATTGTTCTTATGTATGTATAATACAATCCACTCGACAAACTAAGCAACTTCTCCAATATACGCTTCTGGGTATCATTGGAGGTAATGCATAGATACTCCACATTTTCTGCACTTTTCGTTTCAATGTGGTATCCATTTAAACGTATGTCTTTGAAACTCAACAAATTTCGAGTAGATCGAGTAGCGTACAACGCATTCTGTATGGACAAGATTGTTCCATTTGGTAACATAATCTGGGCTTTCCCTGAGCCTTCAATTACATCTGAATGTCTTGATATTGTTGTTACCCCTACTCTTGTAAGCATTAAGCTTGAGAAATATTTTCGATCACGAAGTATTGTATGTGTGGTTGCGCTGTCTGCAAGACAAATATCTCTGCCATTTCTCATTTTCTGAGAATAACCACAATTTTTATCCATGCTTTCTGAGTAAATAGAATCACAATTAACAAACAATTTAGAACAGGAAATGCCACTTTTATTGAATTGAAATGCTAGTTTTAAACTACAAGTTCAGCATAATAAAAGTACAACATAAAAGATTCAGTCGGACCGGTATACTTCATTTCCCATTTCCACAATAAAGTCTGAAACATCTAGGTGGGTTGTGTTCAACTGCCCTGATAAGTCAAATACTGGATCAGGTATATTCATTGGTTTAGCCTAGTCGAGAAAATTAGTCTCAACACCCTTCTCCTTGAGGGAGGCTTAATATAGATCCACCAGATGTTTTGGGGTACGACAGGTACGCGCCCAATGCCCATTGCCACCACACATATGGCAGGCTCCTTCAGAGTTCCTAGGAGCATTATTCATATGAGCTTTGTCTTTGTGGCGATTCACATTTTTGAAGCTCGGGCCTGAATTATGCCTTGGAACCTAGTTGTGAAATTGACCACCATGGTTCTTGCCTTTCCTATTCCATCAACCTCGTTTGTGGCCACGTCCTTGTTTTTTATTATCGCCACCAGAGGATGTGGCGTTCACTTCGAGGGAAGCAGCATTCACTTCTGGGAATGGTGAAGATCCAGTAGGTCAAGAATGATGGTTTTTCATCAGGAGCTCATTGTTCTGTTCAGCTATCAAGAGCACAAATATCAGCTGGTTGTACTTAGTGTAGCCTCGCGCTCTATACTGCTGCTGTAGAAGCACGTTAGAGGCATGAAATGTGTTGAAAGTCTTTTCCAGCAAATCTTCCTCAGTAATAGTATCCCCACAAAACTTCATCTGATAGGTAATTTTGAACAACGCAAAATTGTACTCAGCCACTGACTTGAAATCCTGGATCCTTAAGTGAGTCCACTCATAGCGAGCTCTTGGAAGAATCACCGTTGTCTGGTGATTGTATATATTTCTCAAGGCATTCCAGAGAGCTAACAGATCTTCAACCATTAAGTACTCGCTCTTTAGTGCCTCATCAAGATGGCGACGAATAAAAATCATGGTCTTTGCCCGATCTTGAAAGGATGAGTTGCTCTCTTCCTTGATGGTATCTCCAAGATTCTCTGCTTCCAGATGGATCTTGGTATCCAGTACCCAGGTAAGGTAATTCTTCCTAGTAATGTTGAGGGCGGTAAAATCAAGTTTCACCAAGTTCGTCATTTTCTTTTCTGAAAGAAAATGAGATGTGTAAAAACTTGCAATAATATGTATTTCAGGAGGAAGATAGTGTTAGAACTTCTGGTTTTTACAAATTTTTTTATTTTGATCTTCAGGCCAAAATGATAAGCACTCGAAACTTCTAGCTCGAGATTTTCAAGGTGAATGAGGAGGGTGATTGTACTGCACCATTCTCATTGAAATAATGTAACATAAAATGGGCGATTATTCCGCACCACTCCAGTAGCAAGAAAATTTTAAATACGCAGAGCAGGGTGGGCGATAATACCGCCCCACCTAAAATTTGCAGTAAAATTAGATCTGCAGTCCAAGATAGGCGATGATACTGCACCATTTTGGATCGCAGTAAGATTAATTTTGCAGTTCAAGATGGGTGATTATACGGCACCATCTTGGATTGCAGTAAAATAAATACTGGGTTAGTAATCAATATCTACACCAAACAAGAAACCAAAGATGTATGTAACCATTAGGTTGAGAACTAAGAGCAGGCATGGAGCAAACAGTTCGTCGCGAGGATATACCGCGTAGTTGAGGCAGAGGAAGAAGATGAACAGTAAAAACCTTAGAGGAAACTTTTTTTTTCTTTCTTTCGTTCGGCAAAGAGAAATGAGAGAATAATTATATTTTAGAGACTCGTGCTGATAACGTGTTATAAATATGTAAAAGTTAGAGAGATAACCTTTTAGTGAATGGAGTGAAGAAGAGGTAAAATATCACACTGTAATTATAACTCAAGTGAATGATAAAAGAGGGAGGAATGGATGTTGTTATTGATCTTTTGTTCTTTATGTATGTTTTGATTGCAGTCAAGTGCTCTATTTATAGAGTAACTCGTATTATTACATTTTGAAACTTACAACCCTCAACTTTGAGAATCTGTTCCTTTTTGTTTCCAAAGTCTATTCCAATTTTCATAAGCATTGAAAATGTGTGTGTATAATAATGCCAATATTGAAAACCAATCTATGAGGGCATTGAAAACTTTACCAAAGGTACTGTGGGCATTCACTACCCACCAGTATTTTCAACATAAATAAAGCCACACTTCCTACAATATATTTTCAATAATACTTCCACATGTACAGTTACATTGTAGGTGAGAAATTCAAACATTTTGATCTCTTCCAAGCTTCCAATCGAAACGCTAACACTTCTCTCTCAACTGACCAAGCTTCAAATCGGAACCACCGCCTCCGCCGCCAATGATTCCTCCTCCACCTCCTCTGCCACTTTATTAATACTCATTAAAATGGTCGGTGCATCCTCATCTCCTGCACCCGCCCCCACTCAAACCCGCAATCTTAGACCCTATGGCCATTCCAACCCCACTCTTTGCCCACCTTCCCTTAATCCCAAAATTGCTGCCCCGAAATCCCTAATTCCCCTTCCTCACTCTAAATCCGCAGCCCCATCGTCCCATATTCAACCTTCCTCACTCGCACCACCCTCTTCCAACGCCTTGTTTGCTTTGAGAAACTCCAGTTCCCCGTTTGGAAAATTTGCAGTATAGTTTTAGACTTGTGAATGGCCATGTAGTGAATAGAATTTTTGTTCACCAAGATGTTACTCCGGCGTGCCCGTCTATCGTTCAACCTCATGAGCCGAGCTTGGTCATTCAACCTAATGAGTTGAGCTTGCTGGGTAACGAAAGTTTACGGTCTACCAACGGAATGCGCTCCCTTGATGTGGGCCCCTAGCCAGATATTTTGTTTGGGTCTGGTTTGGATTTGCAGCAACCCCGAGTGGTGGGCCCCTTTGTGTCAGCTGAAACGTTTAGCAGGTCCCTTAATCTGCAAAACGTGCGAAGCTCTTCCAATTTGCAGCAATATAATTCCCATTCTCACAGTGGGATATGTACCTCTGTCCTAGGGGATGATAATCCCATTGTTCAAAGAATCAGGTCTGACTTTTCTTCTCCTTCCCATGAGCATAGTCATGTCACTAGTTCGATGGGGACTCTTCATACATCTGTGGAGAATCCCAAAGACAGCTATTCAAACGCCGTTAGTGGTGACGATTGTGCTTCGACCGGATCTTTGAATCTCCATTACTGCAAACCAAAACTGGTGGGTGGCCGTAAAGTGGTGAGTCATCCTCGTAGTGCGGCGGTCGAAGCGGCTAAATAATGGCGCCACTATCTCGTTGGGTACTTTATTGATAAACAACTCTCATTCTCTGCAGTGTGCATTTTAGCTAAGAAGTTGTGGACTAAAAAGGGTTTGGTGGATGTTCTTGCTAATGACAGTGGTTTCTTTTTCTTTAAGTTTAGGGATGACGTAAGCTGTGTTAGTGTGCTTGAATCCAGTCTTTGGCATTTCTCAGGGAGAATGTTATTTCTTACTCGTTGGAGACCTGGGATAGTCATCTCCAAGGCTTCTCATGTTACTGTTCCCATCTGGGTTAAGTTTTTCAATGTCCCCCTTGAGCACTGGAACCATGAGGGCTTTTGTCATGTTGCTAGTGTTGTCGGTAAACCACTTTATGTGGATTCTCTCACCGAATCGAAGAAACGGATTTCCTTCATGAGAATCTGTGTGGAAGTTGATGCTTCTAAGCCTCTTATTAATTCCTTTGATCTTGTGGTCCATCATGAGGAGAAAGGGGAAATTCCCCATTCTGTTGAAGTGAGAGTTGAGTTTCAGTGTAAGCCCCGTATTTGTCTTCATTGTAAAACGTTTGGTCATTTGGAACCCTCTTGTCCCCACAAACCTAAACCTGCTCCCATTGAAATTCCCACCATTGCAACATCTGAAAAATCGCCTACTGTTGACCATGAAATTTTCAGAACCCCTAAGTTAAAAAAAAGGGCGTAGGATTGGGAAGGCCTTGGCTATTCAACGCCTCTATTCCCCTTCTAGTCCCATTGGAACTTCCCTATATGCTGAGGATGTTATGGCGATGTCAAATCCGTTTGAAGCCCTTGAATTTTTCGAGAATGTCTCTGAAAAAACACCTGATCGTTTGGAGAATGTCACCGACTCTGAAATTCAAGCCACTGCCTCTCCAGATACATCCCGTTGACCTAACTGTATTTTTGGTAAGGATATTGATGCTCTCTCATTCCAGATATTTCATCAAAAGAATAAGAAAAGGAATAATAATAGAAGTAAAGGTACAGCTAAGGTTGGAGGTAAGGGTTTTAGTGCCCATGACCGATCTTGTACAAACTCAAATGATTAATCTCGCTTGCTGGAATGTTGTGGGGCCAAATGGGCTTCCTAAGCAACTCGAGGTTCGTAATTTCATCGATACGAATAAGCTTTGTTTGGTTGGTTTGGTTGAGACCAGAGTTCGTGTGAATAATATTGATGTTGTTGCTCAATCTGTCTTTCGTAATTGGACAATTGCCATGTTAATGGTAGAATTTTGGTGGGTTGGAATCCTACCATTCTTCATGTTTCTCACTTGGCGGAGATTGATCAAGCTATCCATTGTCAGATTCAAATTCTTCTAACGGGGCATAGTTTTTATGCTTCCTTTGTTTACGGCTCCAATGATGAAAATCTACGCAAGGTTCTTTGGGCTAACCTTTGCTCCTTTAAGCACTCCATTGGTGATGCCCCTTGGATTGTCCTTGGTGACTTCAATGTTGTTCGATCCACTGGAGAAATTGATGGGGGCTCTAATTTCAGGTCTAATGCTATTATTGAGTTTGGGGATTGTTTACTTGATGTTGGCCTTGGTGATTTGAGATTCTCTGGTCAACTTCTTGCTTGGTGCAATAAGCAATTCAATGGCATGCTTATCTATCGCAAGTTGGACCGTGTCCTTGTCAACAGTGGTTGGTTATCTATGTTTCCCAATAGCTCTACTATTTTTCTGCCCCTTGGTGCCTCTGATCACTGCCCAAGGATGGTTTATGTAGGTCTTTCTCAAACTCAAAGAAAGTCACCTTTTAAATTCTTCAATTTCTACACTGACCATGAGAATTTTTTAGCTATTGTTGCACAAGCTTTTAATACTCATATTCAAGGTTGCCATCAATTCCAGGTAGCGAAGAAGCTTAACCTTGTTAAGGCTGAGTTGAAAAAATTAAATTGTGTTCCCTCCCTTCACGTCTCTCTTGCAGTTAAGAATGCTAAGGCGGCTCTTGATTCATGCCAGGTTAGTTTAGCGTCTATGCCTACTAACTTGTCTTTGGCTGAGTTGGAGAAAACCTTATTGAAGAACTACTCTGATTGCCTTGTGAGGGAGGAGAGCTTTGTCAAGCAGAAGTCTCGTGTCCAATGGATGTCTAACGGCGATAGGAACACCGTTTTTTTCTATAATTCTATTAAGAAGCGGGTTAACCAAAACCGTATTGCCTCTATTTGTAGATGTGATGGGTCTATTACTACTGTTGAAAGGGAGATCAAAGATGAAGCTTTGGGGTTTTTCCAAAGTCTTATTGGCAGTGATTTGGCTTTTCCGACCTCTAAAGTCAATCTTACTGCTTGTAACCTTGTCACAAGTCCTATTTCTTCTGATATGGCAGCTGCTATGGTAAGAGAGGTTTCTGGTGAAGAAATTCGTAAGGTTTGTTTCAGTTTGAAGCCTAATAAAGCCCTAGGCTTGGATGGCTTTAATGCCCTTTTCTTTCAAAAAGCTTGGGCTATTATTGGTGATCAAATTATTCTTGCTGTATAGGAATTCTTCAACTCCAACCAGTTACTTCTAGAGCTTAACACCACTATAATTACCCTTGTGCCTAAAATCTCTAACCCCTTTTCCATGGGGGATTTTCGGCCTATTTCTTGTTGCAACACCCTTCATAAAATCATCTCTAAGATTATGGCTAATAGAATTAAAGGTGTTCTGCCCACCATCATTAGTGCTACGCAATCTGCCTTTGTGGGAAGTCGTCGTATCGGAGACAATATTCTTCCTGTCCAAGAGCTTTTTCGTGGTTACTATCTGAATAATGGAACTCCCAGGTGTGCGATCAAGGTGGATATTCGCAAAGCCTATGATACTTTGGATTGGAAGTTTTTGCTTAGTGTTTTGTCGGCTTTTAACTTTCATCCAAGGTTTGTTCAATGGATCCGATGTTGTATCTCCACCGCTTATTTCTCCGTGGCAGTTAATGGTGAGTTGGTTGCTTTTTTTCCGAGGAAGGGTGGCCTTAGACAAGGGGATCCTCTGTCCCCTTACCTTTTTGTTATTGCCATGGAGGTATTTTCCTTAATTATGCATGCTAAAGTGGATGCTTCCCTTCACTTTCGGTTTCATTGGAGATGTGATAAGATTGGACTTACTCATATGGCTTTTGCTGATGATTTGCTTGTTTTTTGCCATGGAGACTTACTCTCTGCGAGGGTTTTAAAAGAGGCCTTAGATTACTTTTCTCACATTTTTGGTTTAACTCCTAATGCTTCTAAGAGTAATATTTTTCTTGCTGGAGTCAAAACCAAAGACATGACGAGAATTGTAAGCTGCTTTGGGTTTCAAGAAATGTGTCTTCCCTTTAAGTATCTTGGGGTGCCTTTGATCAGTTCTAAGTTGACCTATGCGGATTATGTGCCTTTACTTGAGAAAGTTGATAATCGTATTCGCAACTGGGAGCATAAAACATTGTCTTTTGCTGGTCGTTTATAATTGGTGATTTCAATCTTAGGTAGCCTTCAGGTTTTTTGGGCTTCCCACATTTTCTTGCCCAAAAAAATTACGAAAGACATTGAGCGGTTTTTTTGCCGATTTCTATGGTCCGATAAGGTATCAGGGAATTATTTTCCTAAAGTGTCTTGGAGGGAGGTCTGTTGCCCCAAAGATGAAGGAGGATTGGGGATTAAAGGTTTACACTCTTGGAATTTAGCTCTTATGGCTCGCCATATTTGGTTTTTGTTCAGTCATGGAAGTGGTAATGTGTGGTCTAAAAGTGTTTTTGGAGCCTAAAAGTGTTGTATACTTGCTCATGGAATTGGAGGAAACTCTTAAAGCTTCGGGAACTTATTAAGCCTCTTATTCATGTTTCAGTGGGAGATGGGTCTTCTACTTTTATGTGGCATGATAACTAGCACCCTCATGGTCATCTCTCTGACGTTTGGGGCTACGAGGTAGTGTTGGCCTCTGGTCTTCATATAAATTCCAAGCTTTCTTCTGTGAATCAGGGCATCTGAGTGGTGTTGGCCGTTTACCACCAACCAAACTTTTTTTAACATTCAATCAGATTCCTACAACATTATGCCTTCTTCTCAGAACTTGGATTCTCTCTTTTGGGCTCCTAGCAAAGACGGTATTTTCTCTTCGTCTTCTATGTGGAATTGCATCCGTTCTGTGGCACCTAAAATTTCTTGGAACCACTTGGTGTGGCACAATTTGTCTATTCCATATGCAAGTTTTGTGTTGTGGCTAACCATAAAGAATAAGCTTACTACACTTGATCGCATTGGTCAATATGCTCCTCGTGCCAACCTTAATTGTGTGTTGTGTGACTCTGAGTTGGAATCTCACTCTCACTTTTTCTTTGAGTGCCCTTATAGTGAAGGTCTTTGGCGACATGTGCTGATGAGGTGTGGGGTTCCATGGCTCCACCTTCCATGGCCTTCTTTTGTGGAGTTTGTAGCAGCCCAATGTTGGGGGAAATCCCTTCCCATGGTGGTTAGGAAACTTTCCATGGCAGTCACTGTTTACTGCATATGGTGTAAGCAAAATAACCACATCTTCAACAACTGCAGGAAACCTCTTGCTACAGTTCTTCAATTGATCACTAATATGATTTGGTGTCGATTGTGTACTTTGAAAGTTAAGCCTTCCACCATTAACATAGGGGCCTTCCATAACTGGAATGTTGTTGCTCCTTAGTCTCTAAGTGGTTTGTTGCATTTCCCTGCGTGGTTTAGGCTTTGGTGTTTAGGTTTTCCTTTTTGTTTGCTGGTGCCTTGAGCTTTCCTCTCTGCCCAGTTTTCATTTGTTGTTCTCTTTGGGCTTTTGCCCTTTTAATATATTATTTACTTAACAAAAAACAAATTTTATATATATATATATATATATTTTTTCAATAAAGTGGTTTTTTTTTTTTTTTTTGTTGTTGTTAAACAAATGGGCTAATGGCCCAACAAAAGAGAAATACAAAATAATGTTGCGAGGTGGAGAGACTTCAGAAATATCAGATAATAATAATTGCTTATAAGACAACGGAGCTTGCTTAAAATAGACTGAGCCCAAAGAATGAGAAAGGCTCAGGTTGACCAACTCATAAGCAACAAATTTCATCACACGACAGATATGCTGAATATTACATTCCCAGTCACACAGTAATATAGCAAGACAAGCTTGAATCTATTCACTAATAGAATGATTATCAGTGGCATCATGTGATACTAGTTAGACAACAATTGCATAAGCATACCCCACCAAAAGGCAATAAACACCTTTATTCCAAACAAGTTGTAATCCAAAAAATATGCCTAAATTCCAGCGTTAAGAATCCCTTGGGAATCCCTTCACGCCCAAGATTAACACAAAACTCATCATCCCAGGCTCCAAAAGAGTTCCTAAGAACACCACCTGCTTAAATAAAACTAAGAGGGCCTTTTCTACAACCATTTACATTGAGTTTAAACCACCCTTCTGGAAACGGTTCCAATGAAAAAAAGTAAGGTCTTGGGTGCCTTATAAGAAGTAATAATATTTGCTTGTAGCCATTCGTGACAATAAAAAAGAGTAATAATTTTAGGATCACTTGGAAAGACAAAATCACTTTAAGGAAAACTCTTATTTTGCCCATGCCAAATGAACGAGCCGGTGACACAAAACACAAGACGCCAATCAAAATGGTAAAAAAAAAAAAGTCTTTTAACAAAAATTATTATGTAGTCATTCAAAGACATCCCCTAAAAGCCGTAAAAAGAAATCGAAAAATTGAGACATTGCCATATCTGAATAGCAATGGGACCATCTCTTTGTACATGCGCAGTCGAATGTTGGCTTTGCAGATGAGTGATACACCGATGACCGATCAACCTTGATTATGCTTTGGGAGCAATTGGGCTTTGTAGATACACTTATAGCAGCCTGGTTTGAATGTAAACCCAGCCCAACCCAACTCTTTTTTTATGTAACTTGATTCACATCAGGAAGCCTCCATCCAACACTCAGCAACTTTTTACAGATTATTGCAACTTTATATTTTTATACTAAATTAGAGTATGTGCTTGAATACAAATTTACAAAACCTAGAATTATTGTATCATTTCGTCCATATTTTCAATTGAATAGTGAGAAGATAAGCAACAATGTATATAGTTTTTCTTTTCCCCTTGTCTTCTTGATGTGGACCCAGCTGCCCAAGGGCTTAACAATTGCTATCTTTCCTTATGCTTTTCTTCATCAGCCATTCTGAACAAGAGTGAGTTCTGAGAAGCTTCATGGCTCCGTGCTCTGATCCATGCCAGTAAGTATAGATTATTCTATAGCATACTCTCTAAGCCTTGTTCTTTTAGCCACCTGATAATCAATGTTTATGGTTAATTATTTTTTAATTTGATTAAAGGTGGATATGGTTTTAATGTTTTAATTTTAATCTTGGTATCATATTCAAGAATGAGCGACTATAAACGAGGTCGTTTGATTTCTAGGATCATTTGTATATATTCTCTAAGGGAAGTGATTTATGTACTTCTTTTTTACTATTGAATGGAAGAGTTCAAAAGAAAATCAAGAGATAAAATTACGAGAGGAATGTAGGAGATTAAAAAATGCACAAAAATCACTGCTTGATGATCACTGATGGTTAACAAATGGGTTGATTATGCTTAGTTTCATGGTTCTATCCTTTCTTTTTGCATAATAAAAGTTGATAAAATAATTATGAATATGTCGGCACTAAAATCCAGCAATTTTGATTATAATATACAAGGAGATGCCAAATGAGTTTGCCCGTGTGAGCTTTATAGGTGGCAACCAATGTCCACTAGCAACTTCATAAAATAAATATAACCATAAGATCATGAGGTTTGCAAATTAATCACCCTCCATTTCTATCCAAAGGCCAAAGCAGGATAACTTGTAGGTCAAAAGTACCTGTCATTTCAGGTGATGTGGCTTTTTGTTAATTTTGTTTCTACAGTTTACTGGCATTTCTAATTTTTATAAGCTGCTATAACTTGTACGCATCGACGAAATTGAACATTTGGCCAAAATTACTAACAAAAGTAAACCCTACGGTTAAAATTGACAAAATTCAACCGCAATACCTGAAGTGACAACGATATTAAACCACATATACCATTTGCTACTTTTGACCTAATAATTAAGGGATAGTAGAGTAGAGGACCAAAGGAAAAAGAGCTGCAGGCATTCGGACAAACAACGCCTGCCCTTGACAACACAATGTGTGTTGATATCACACTTAAATTTGGTCAGTGGGACTTTTTGGTAGGCGTTCAAAAGGGTAAATGATTGAAAAAGGTCAAGTGGAGATGAGGAATGTGCCTTGAACACACATTGTGTTCCCCTCATGATATCTGCTGAAAAATTCTCCACCAATTCGTATTCTTGTTTGCTGTTGGTTTCTTCTGATGAGGAGAAGTTCCACTTGGGTCCCTTTTTCCTTGGACAATACCATTTTTCTCAAAACATGGATCCGGAAAGACATCTGATATAATTGTTTTGAGTCTTTTGACCTGCACAAATAAGTAACATGCATGATCTCAGACTTCTTAGTTTAGTTCATTGAAAGCATTGTACGGCAGCAATCTTATGAAAATTGTAGAATGGACTGAGATTCATGGCTGCTAAATTCTTCGCAATGATCCAATGATTAGGGATCTAATAACCATGAATTCCCGTCCATATATACTGGAAAAAGTAGTAATTTGAAAACAAAATATTCCGTTCTCACGTCGATGACTTAAAAGTTGGAAATGAAGACAATAAATAAATAAAGTGAGGGATTCAAGACATGGTAGATCTTATATATGACCAGTCGCATGTGGTCATTCTCAACCAAAATTGGGAGAACCGATAAAACCCGCCACTTATTACCCACACAAGAGCACAATTTGTATGTATTGCCGCACATTCACGTTGTCCGTACATCGCGCCTTAGAATTTTCCTGGGGTAAGATAATTTATGTAGCTAGTATGGCGATGGATAGTGATTCTAAGCAGGTATGGCTCTATTTAAAAAACTTGCAAATAATAATAAGTGTATTTTTAGACTCCATTCTCTATCCAACTTTATAAGATAACCTTAATTTTTTTTTCTTTCCATTTTTGTGCAAAAAGGTAACCTTAAGTTGGTATGGTTTTTATGTATTTAATAGATAAATATCAGATATTATTGTGAGAATTACTAACATCAAAAGCAAGATTCAGGTTGCCATCATGGATTCATGATCCAGTGGACAAATCCATGGTCATGTCTACTGCCATTCAGAAAATTTAATCAATTAGTAAAGTAGCTAGAATCTCAACATACCATGTAAGATTGAAACAATACACGGAGAGACTGCCAATATCTAAACAGTAGTACGTACAACTATTTCCAGCCATAAAAAGCAAAGAACAGTATATAGTACAATTATTTGTGATTGATATCCACTCTCCTCATTTACGATAAACATTTTCAATCAATTTGAAATATTATTGTAATCTTTTAGGTTAAAACTGAAATTACAAAACAAGATGCTCAGAAAAAGGGTTTATTTGTGGGGAGAAAAAACATAATCAACAAAAGAGAACACTATTAGTGCTAAATGTAAAGGAACAATATATGAGAGGAAAAATATACGATGAAAAGCGGAAGGAGGGAGAAGGGAGAAATTAAAGAGAATGTATGAAACAAAAACCCGGAAGTTTTTCAATTTTTTTTTTTTTAACTCTTATTTTGTGCACCATTCCATAAATATTTCTTCCACATAACTTTCAAGATCCTTTTTATATTCTTTTATCTCTCATTTTCCATAGATTTTTTCTGTACCTCTAAAAAATTAAAATCGAAATAATTACACCCATCATTTTCACATAAACTATTTCTTGTATAGTGACACCTCAAGACTGAATCATGTATGTTTCCTCTCAGTTCTCATCAAAGGATACACCTGTTAGAGTTCGGTTATTACCTTTGTCTCTAAGCTACAAACCCTTTCTCCGTTATCACCTCCTTCATATTCGCATATGGGGTTTTGCCAGGACAAAACGGCCCCGTTTCCACATGGCTTTCTTGTGAGAAAACGAAGATAGTGAGTTGTGAGTACATGAACGTGAATGGTTAGTAAGGAGAGAGGACAGCTTTGGTAAGATGTGGCATGCTTAGCATCTCGAATTTAGACAGTTTCTGAATATTTGAGCTGACGATAAAGGACCTGGGGCAGGCATGCACCAAGTAATTCTACGTTACGCCAGAAAGACGGTGAAAAGTGAATGTCATTGGCTGCTACTATCAAACAGAAAACATGACAGAAATTGAAGGGAGCTGTGGAGTCAAGACCTGCAACCGATCCCATCAAACGCTGATATCCTCCAAACATAGAATAATATGGCCTAGTTTTGGTACATAGGATTGGATTAGTTTAAACTTCGAGTATATTGACCGAAATAATAAGGGAATTGTTATTAGCACTCCAAAATTCTCATTCTACACTCCAAACTTTCTATATTTAAAAAGAAAAATACACCTGTGAGGTGTGTAGAATAAGATTTTTGGAGTGCCAATAACATTTCCCAATAATAAAATAAAATAAACTTCCAAAACATGTTCAACCTTATATTTGAAGATTAAAAAGCAATCATATCTTAACATGGTTTATCAGCTAAGCTCTTTTTAGTTTTTTTTTTTGTTGTTTTTTAACAAACAATATTATTTACGTTAAGGGGTGGGAGGATGAGCTTAGCCTTACAATGGGTTAGCAATAATGTGGTTCAATTCGCATTTGATAAGAATCGAACCTAAGACCTTTCATTTACAAGTGAAGAGGAATACCACTATTAGAAGTATTTTACGAGAAACTTAATTTGAGTCTAACCGTTATCGTTATGCGATATTACTATCCACATGTTATAATTCATATGTCATGAATCTAGGTACATTATTCGGAATGCACACAAATCTTATGATATAAGTAAATTAGTAATGCCATGTAGTAGTATATGATTGTCACACCAGTCACACCGAAATATTATTTGTATTCCACCTATGATTGACCGATAAAAGATTAGAGAATTATATTGCGTCCCCATTTATATAAAAAAAAATACTTAATTGTCGAATTTTATGTTTGCCTCCAACGAGGTCCGACAAAATATTCCCTGCTGACCCTACTGTTCAAGTTAGGGACTTCCCAACAAATATACCTAGCTAGTAAAATAGCGAAGTAGTAGAAATAATTGAATGAAAATTACTTTGCCATCCTCTGCAGGAAGCATGTGCACGAACATGATAATTAAAGCGGGAAGCCCCATTGTAACATGGTACTGATATGGGCATTTTCTTCAAAATACGACGTGCACAAATACTATATGTAGAAATCTAAACAATTAGTAGCTAGAGGAGAAAAACCTTAGTAAGAAAGTCTAATTACGCGGTTGGGTAAGACATTCTCCAAAAGGAACTTGCTCCTCTATATTAAGAGATCATTCAACTCCAAACAAGTAGAAGGGAGTTGATTTTCATACATTTTTTTTGTCTCACAAACATCTCCTTGTTTTTAACAATCGAACTGAATCAATTTAACATAAACTACAAACAAGACTAAACAAGAGTATAAAAAAAAGGTACTTTATTCTTATAACCACTTGATCAGGTTAACATGCTAAATTTTTTTTTCATATATATACGTGTATTTATATATATACGCCACACACCTATATATATATATACACACACACACACTAACACTTGTGTGTGGAGTCGTGTATTACTATATACAGAAAGATATAAAGTGGTTGTCCCTGAATTATTCACCACAAATTGATACTATGAAATATAAACCCTACAAATTTCACACAATATATATATATATATATATATATATATATATATATATAAACCCTACAATCAATCTCACATTATAAACGTATTTGGGGTCGGGACCCACTTGCATCCATTGGCTTTTTGATTTGATCTTGACAAAGAATAGCCAGCCCAGGTTTGTAACTATCTGTGTGTACTTCTCTGCCCTCATTCTCTTCAGAGGCTGGAGGCTTTCGGATAAGCATTTGACACCTTATTCATAAATAAGCATAAAGACTGACTAGTAATGAAAAGAAGCTACACTTTCTGCCTCTCCTAGCAAAGCTCAAGTCATCTAAAAGAAAGGTTACAAGATGAAGGTAAGAAAGAAAAACCCTAGTATTCTCTTATTCTTTTGTGAAACTGGCTGAAATTATGGAAACAAAAGTTCGAATTGTTGAAATGATCACTTTTCGAGAATTTTCCACCACACTCATCAATATTTGAGGATTTTATGGAATACCACCATTGCATAATATACACCAACATTTGTGACCGTTGTATTCTTGAGTGCACATCTCAAGTGCATATTATACACCATAGTAAATAGAATTTTCATAAATTTGATCAATATGATGTTGTTATTTGATTTTTATCATTTCAGCATGGAGATTTATAAAATCCTCATTTCAGTAATTGTGATTTATAAGCTGATCTTGCATGCCGATGTTGCAGTTACTAGGTTGGATGCATCGTAAGTTTCGGCAGAATAGCAACGATCCATTTAAAGTTTTCGTCGTTGGTAAGTCGCGTGGTGCCTCGCAGACTACACATTCTTGTAACACAAGAAATTCACTCCCAAAAATGCAGTTAAAACAGTTTAAAGAACCAATATAATCACATGAGATACTATGCATAACAGTTAAAAAACCAAAAAAGCTTAATGTACTTAACAGACTAACGTAAGATTCATTATTAGAGACGAGATGTTCATACCGGCATGTTCAGCAAGTTCCTTACAATGCTTTTTGTGTCAGAACATTCTTGTGGTTGTCTTTCAGGGCAGCCGTCGCTCGACGATCAACAATACTATCCGAAGCCAAACTGCGGCACGAAGCCCTTCAAACAAGCCCCGAGAGATCAACACCTTCGAAAATCTTTCAACGGTCTAGAAGCAGCCAGGACAGAAGAAGAATACTACGAAGAAGAATCATCTGCTGAAGCATCTGAGCTCTTCCATGGCTTTCTTGCAATCGGTACTCTTGGCAGCTCGGACCAAGTGACCACTGAACCATCAACTCCAACGCTTGGAATCTCTGTGGAGAACATAACCGAAAAAGAAACTGAGGCCACGGAGAACGAGTTGAAGCTCATCAATGATGAATTGGAGAGAGAGTTGGTGGCTGATCCGGCGAAGGATGATATTTGCAACGATTCATCTGGAAGAAACAGCTATGTCAGCAATGGAAGAAGTAGCCATGGAAGCACCATTACGCTCAGTGGGAAGGCACTGGAAGGCGCAGAGAGCAACGGGATCAATGGAACTGCAGTGTGCCCGCTCCAGGGATATCTTTTCGGGTCGGCATATGAATTGTCTGAAACAACAAGCGTGACAAAGAAGGAACACAGGACTTCCCTTGGTGAGCTATTTCAGAGGACTAAATTGGCAGAGGAGATTTCTGGAGCAAAATTAAGCAAGGAGGAGAAGCGAGCAGAGAAGGAAGCGGATAAGTCCGCCATGCACTTGATGAAAAAGATGCTCAAGAAAAAAATGATTCACGCTTCCTCTCGTGGCTCCGGCGGAGCTGCTGATCACGCTTCAGCAGAAACAAAACTCAATAAGGTACCTCTAACGAAAATAACGGAAAGACTTCGCTTCTTAAGTTATTACATCAAATATTTTACGTGTTATATTCCACACTTTCGTACCGAAAGAGTAGTTTGAACTGAATCGGGGTATATATACATATATAAAATCTATGTGTAGATCCTTCACATGTTTCATAGAAAAGTTCACCCTGAAACCTCGGCGGCTGAGCAAAAACCTGGTAAGTACGAAAGGAACCAAACCAAGAAGAAAACAAGCAGTGAGGGGACTTACAGCAATGGAGATCAGGAGGATGATATCATCTTATATCCTCAGCAAGGATTTTCTTCAAATCCGAGCATGCGGCGCTACAAGAGCCAATCAAACCTGCCCCAAATCGCGCTTAGCGGCATGGATTCAAATGATAATAGGGAGCACTGGATCAAAACGGATGCAGACTGTAAGTTCACTATGCACTTTTTCATTTCAAAATACATTATTAAGTACCAATCAAGTTCAACCCCTTTTGTTTGATCTTGGTCTTTCCTCAACAATGACTACATGCACAGCACTTAAAAATGAATACTTAATAGCATAGTCTCTAACAACTGTTAATGTTAGCAAGAAACACTTCAGGAATCAAACTATAGAAAATACAAAAATTATATTGTTACCATATTTTCCATACCACATTTGTACCACCTCTCTAATAGAGATGGAACCCACATGTGCGGGTGGGCCCATCTCTATTTAAGAGGTGTTACAAATATGATATAAAAAATGTGATAAGTGTAACATTATTTTAGAAAATAACGTCTCACCTATCAAGTATTAACGTCGGGTACAATAATAGTTGGGTCAGTGTCTTTTTGTTTGAAACTGTGCTTTATTTGTGAAGAGACCTAAAATTATGAAGAAAAACTCCTCACCTCAATTGTTGATGTCAGGTAAAAGAGTAATGATATTCATACCATGTTTTTATACCATATTTATATACCACCTTAGGTGGCATTTGATGTGGATATCCACATCATTTGAAAAATTTGCAAAACCCAAGGAAAGAAAGGAGAAAGACTCCTCGTATACCACAATCATCATTTAATTAACTAATTTTTCTTAATTATTAGTTTATTAAACAATGAACTAAATTTAAAAATCTGATTAATTCAAATGATGTGGCTGTTCACATCAAATGTTACCTAAGGTGGTATGAAAATGTGGTATAAAAACATTGTATGAATAACATTACTCATAATCACGTTGCGTCTAATATTATTTTTTCCTTCTTGAAACAGTGTTTTAAGTGTTTGACTTAGAAACAACGCTTTGAGATGCTTATTTGTAAAGAGCCTAAACGAATCGAGTATTAATTATATGAATTGTGAATCAATTTAATCGAGGATTAGATCTGATCCAGCTATGTTGTGTTTATTGTAGACCTAGTCTTGGAGCTGTGAAAGGAGAAGATTCAAGTTGGGTTTTTCAAATTGTGACGCTTGATTAGTAAGAAGTGATTTTCTACAGATTTCAATATTATTTGTAAGAGTGAGATTCTACTTGTTGGTAATAATTATCAAAGAACATGAGTGGAACAGATGAATAAAAGAGGCATTGATTCCTCTTATGAATCTATCTGAATGGTGAATGTAACTTATAAGATCGATTATGCACTTTGCTTGGTGATCATAGTAATAAAAAATTTTGAATTTATATTTTATTGATCCTTCCATCATACATGAGCTGCAGATTACTTCCATCAATAAACATAACAGAAATATACTGTTTTGCGAACGTACTTCATGATTTGTACCGGTGATAAAACTCGGAATTTGAACGGAACCAGTTACCGGCAAAAGGGTGATGTGCAAAGCAAAGAATTTATGACGTGTTTACTTAGTAAAAATGGGGAAAAGAAGGAATCATAGCGCTTTAAAATACAAGGAAAGAGAATCAGATCAATCTGATTCCCCGTATTTAGATATTTGATTGCAGGTACAAACCAAAGAATTAAGCCCGAAGCCCCATTGCAACGCTTTTAGAAGGGTTTAAACGCGTTTTCATATACCAAGAGCGCTTATGGCAGTGTTTTTTCAGACACAAGTGCTTTTTTCAAAAATCAAATTTTGCTTTTGAAAAGACGCTTCCAGCAAAAGCACTTACTTACAAACAGAGGTGCTTCCTACGGAAGCATTTGCATACGATCACACAGTGCAATTTCACACAACAATTGTGGATGCTCCAGCAAACGATCGCATTATATATTTCATGGAAGTCTTTAAGAAAATGAATCCTTAAATTGGCACAAACATGAGGTTAAATTGTAGAAAATGAACGAATGGATTTTGGTCTCTTATTTCTTTTTTTTGGAAACATAATTTTCTTACAAGATGAACAAAGAATTCTGGCACAAAACATGAAGCATGAGAAACAATGTGGACAGAGAGCACCACTAGCATGTACCGTCCATGTAATTTACCAGCAACTCCTGAACCATACCTCTGTCCGGCATCCTCCCTGCAGCACCGTAAATGGGAGCTAGCCCTCCGCTTATCGGTCCTGGATTTTCTTTGACCTGAAAGAGGTCACAGATAATAAATGTACGCATAAACGGGTTTTGGTACAGAACGAAAGTGGGATGTGATCAAATGGAATAGATGGTTTGGTATTTTACGAATTTTAAAACTACATACAGTTTTGACGGATCCCCTTAGATCCCTGAGAAAGTCGTCAATGACGGGTACATGTTGAAGCGTCACGCAGATATGAATGCTGAGTCAATCACATTAAACAAAAGAATTAAGATTCAAACCTTGACTGTCGCGTTAACTAATCATGAAGAGTGAGTGACTAATCATGAAGCAAACGCATGCGCAGAAGCAGTCACACAAACATAGCCTACCTGTTGGGTCTTTGCAATGCATTCAAATGCCAGCCTTTAGATGACATGATATCATTGACTTCAAATATGTCAACAACATTAGACCCCCATGCTACAACTGTCATGTCTGGCTTTCCAATGATAAACAGCTCCGGAATTTCCTCTATTCTGCACAGAAAGTTGCCATATTATCAGAAGATCAATACCCTTGCTTCCAATCCCCCAAGACAAAATAACTGAACAAACAATACACACTTTTCTAACGAAAAAGGGAAACAATACCCTTTCTGAAGTCTTTTTGATGCTTCCATGATGTTTTTTGTGTTTTCCAAGTACCCTACAGAATGTTGGAAAGTAATGAACATAATCAATCACAAGACAAGAATTTGATGAAATATTCAGATTAGCAGAAAGGTCTGGCCACTACATTCGTACCTTCCCCCCCTAAAGACATCATAGCTGCCCAAGCCCCAGCAATCAAGCCACCAGGCCTGCTTCCAGCTATGGTTGGAGACACGTATAGCCCTCCGGACCACTCGGTAACTGCAACATGGATATAAAAAAAAGATGAACACAAAAATCAGTAATGATTGTTATATACGTTTACTCCAGAAAATAATAAAACTATTTATTCCACTTATACTCTTTCTTCTCTATTAGTCTGTCAGAACAAATAAAATAAAAAATCCAATTTCTGCAATAGCTTTTGAATATGAAGCACAGATGAGAACTCCTACTGTACACTTAAGTAAACTATACTCATGAAACAAAACAGAGGAAAAACTCAGTAACTGGATATTCATTGTTTTCTGATGAAAACTTACCAGCAACAAATTGATGCTGAGATGGAAAATAGAAAGCCATAAAGCCCAGCATTACAATGAACCGACATGAAAAGAAAAACACATTAGGAAGGCTAAATCAAATGCAAACAAATGCTTTCTGAAAGTTTCACCAACACCAGTAGATAACCTTTCTGATGTCATGGTTTCTGTACAGAACTGTGCTAGTTCCTTTAGGAGCCAGCCCATATTTATGTACATCTGCTGATATTGATGTCACTCCTTTCACTGAAAAATCAAAGGGTGGAATTGGATACCTGAAATAAAAGTTGCGATAGATAAATTAATAATTAAAAATTATAATTTCAGATAGCCAAAGTTATAAACAACTTTTGCTAGCAGACTCAAAACATACCCGAGCTTATTAGCAAAAGGTAATACGAAGCCACCAAGACAAAGGTCAACATGCAGACAGATGTCGAAGCTAGAAGCCAATTGACCAAGCTCCTGTATCAGAAGTTCCCATATGTTCTCAGTTCGAAGTTCTTAATCTAAGAGAACACAACTAAAGCTAAGATCAAATGATCTTCCTAAAAATTAATTGAAAACACTCCCCTCTGAAAAAATCAAATACCTCAATAGGATCAACAATGCCATGAGGAAAACCAGGTGCAGATCCCACAATCTGCAGCATCAAAATAATCCAGGTCAGTTTAACTCAACTGAGAACTTTAAGTTAGGAAAAGCACCATTGTTGTACGATGGGTTAAATGGAGATGACTTTCTTCATTTGGATCCAATAAAAAACAACAAAATTTCATTAGAATATGTTACCAGAGATACAGGTGAAAGTATGAACATCACATTACCAAAACAGTGTTTTTATTAATGTGTCTTCTAATTGCTTTGACATCTGCTTGAAAGTCTTTATTTACAGGGACACGCCAGAGCTTGATGTTAAAATATTGTGCAGCCTTGTCATATGCAGAGTGAGCAGATTCGGGTATTATCCTGCGCTGGAATAAAATTAGTTACATAAATAACCTCACATGCTACAACAGTTAGTATAGAGAAGTGTAACATGGCATACATTTCAGGTTTCTTAATCCCCTTCCTGGTTTTCATATAATCTCGTGATGATTTCACAGCTAATAATATACTTTCAGTTCCTCCGGATGTCATGTTTCCACATATTTGTCCTCCAGAGGACTTCTTTTTACTTCCAAGCAGTGCAGCAGTCATTGCAACAACTTCCGATTCAAACCGTACCACGCTTTTGAAGACATCCATATGCAATGGATTCGTATGTGCAAACCTGAAAGCCAAATCCCAACGAGTTCAGACCAGAGGTAAAACATGAGTCACTTCCTCCACCATACATGTTGTAAAATAATCTTACTTACATCGAGCATGCCTCATTAATTACAGAAAAATGTCCTTCAACCTCACTTCCCCCAATGTAGCTGCAAAGAAGATCCCAAAAACAATCAAGCTCTAGCTCAGAAAATAAATACAATCTCAATCAATATGCATACATATGAGGGTGTTTTTCTTGTGCACGACAAAGATACACAACACCTCCTCAACAGAGACTCGCGCCATTGATCACATTGACTTCACCATGCGATCAATGGCATGTTCTCATACCTAATGTTCAGGATGTCCCGCAATAAAAAATCATATATGCACACAAGTGTGTGTTGATGAATGGTTCAACATCAATTTTCACTGCAAAAATAACAGACATACACTGCACCCGAGCATTTTCCTTGCCAAGCCACATCTTTACTTTTCTCATCTTTCATTTTCTCTATGACTCCCACTCCCAACCCCGCGCTAGGCAATTCAGTTCTCCAACTTTCTCTTCCAGATTTACCACCAGACTGTAACTTATCCACAACCTGCTTGTTCAACAACATCCACAATTCCGACCAAATGTTACCGCCATGAGATGAAAATTTTCTCAGAAGATTAATCCCCCTTTAAAATTCAATTCTTTGCAGTTAAGAACTAAATGGAGGGGGACCAGTTCAGACAGTTAATACAATAAAACCCTTAAAAATAAAACTAAATCACAACTGAGCTATTGACTGCACATCAACAGCCTCTGAACAAACTGCATTGAATGTTCATCTTCCAAGAGACAACAAAATGCAAAGTTCTGTGTGGCACTAATGTTCCATCTCCCAAGAAAGTGCATAAATTGGCAGCAGAAACCAGCCAACAGGTGCCAGAAATCAAAATTTAAAACAAAAAAAAATTGAAATTGAAATAAAGGTGAAATCTTTATATATAAAAAACAGACCTTTTGCTTCTCAGCGTCGATGTAACTCTTGACGCCAGGAACCAACCTGCAGTTTACCAAATTAAACAAAACCCAACAATTACAATTACGGATTATATCCAAAATTAACAAATATTAGCAGAACTTAGTGTTATTGGGCGGAAAGGTCACTGACTTGATGGTGCTCATGAAGAACCCTAGGAGTGTGGCTTTGAGTCCCTTCTCCTGCAGGCCATGGATAGCCGATTGAAGCGTGGAAGCGACAAGGAGAGCAAAGAGAGGAGCAGAAACCAGAACCAGAGGCTCGTACTGCGACAACAACAAATTCGCAGAAGCTCTAACATCGAGCAGGAACATTTTCACAGAAGCAGAATCCATTGCTGAATACCCCGATTAATTGCAGCAGCCCAAGAAAACAATAATCTCAATAATTTGATTACAAACGAGAAGGCTTTTGTTGACGAAATTGTTGTGGATTAAAAGCAATCGGTTTGGTTGCGTAGCTTGATCGAGCTTCTTAGCAGTCGGGAGTTTTGAATTAGCGCATGGAGAGTCGTCTGACTGTTCGAGGCATGTAAGTTGTTTTTAGTTGTGGAAGTGGTGGCGTGCGTGTGCGTGTGCGTGAGGTGAGACAAGACGTTCAAATTCTTGTGATTGGTCGGTCTGCTTTCTTCATCAGAACGATGACATATTCTAACCTTTTCTTTTTTCTTTATTCATTTCAGACCTAAAATCTCTCCGTCAGGACATATCTATAATCTCGAGGTGAAAAGAGTTACCCACAACCTTGATCTGATTTAAAGTACGCCGTAATTTGTAAAGTTGTAATCTTTATAGATCAGATTATGGAACTTGTATATAAATTATACACAAATTGTACATGGGTAATCGTTTGTAAGTGCAGAAATTACATATTCTACATATGTTCTAGCGGATGTGAAAGATTTTTCTTTCTTATCATGATGTACTATGTGTGACTTAAATGTATTTTGCTACGTTAATTGTTTCACTTTATCACTCTTGCGAGTGGAATGCGTCTTTTTTTCAACTAGGTGACCTAGTCATGGCTCACAGATTTTTGTTTTATCAATTTAGAATATTTCTAAAGAAAATGTCAAATTTTAAACAAAAAAATTAAATTTGAAGGGTTACGTGGCAGTTTGAAGTTTTGTATAGTATTTTGTTCCAACTTATATGTGAAATACAAATTTTATTTTTATCTCCTTCTAAGTTGTATTTGTTGAACTAATAAATAATAAAAATTGATAGTCAATCATACTGTGAAAGCCAGCCCAAAGTTTAATATTGGATGAGAGCCCATCTATTAAAATTCTCAAGAACCAACGTCAAATTTAGGCATCAAGGGCCTAGACGTTATTCCACGTCAGAAATGAAGCATCTGTTGGAGAAATTTTTTATTTTTATTTTTTATACCGTTGAATGTCTACTTGGTATTTTAAATATTTTCTTTAGAGATGATCTTAGATGTCTACTTTAGCAAGAAGTTTTGTGTGCAAGATCAAGTTTTGAGCTGATTTTCATGTCTGTTATAGTTTTTTTTTTTTTATTCGGACGATATGTACATCTAAAATTTTAGACGAAAGTGAAATAGAAATTGTTTAGGATGTAGAGGTCATAGGTTGTATATTGGTGTTTTAAATAATCATTGAAAATAGTGATATAAAATAAGGGCCCTAAAATAAGTAACAAAATAGTTGCTTAGAAAGTTTTTTTTTTTTTCTGAATAAACATTATTATCTATACTAAAGGTGGGAGAGTGGATTAAGCATCACAATGAACTGACAATAATGTTGTTCAAAGTCGTTTTGGCGAGACTTTTTGTCATATAAGGCTATGACAACTTTTCCTATTTACACAGTATTTTGTACCCCAAAAGTTAGCATGTGATCGTTCTTCAACTCTCTGCAAACAAAACTACATATATTGGCGTGTTTGCTCTCCAACTCTCTGAAAAAGAAGAGAATGATAACCAAATGCACTACGAAACTAAAACTACAAATCCATTATGTCACCTTTTTCCAATTTTGATTTAAAATTAAGACTAAACGAAATGCATACGATCACACTCAAATACATACTTGAGAACGATTATTTCTCATCTTCCTATTTCACAACAGATTAAGTAAATCTTTTCTTTAAAGTTGAACTGTTGAATGCTCTCCAAATGGATCTGAGTTTCTTCTTGGTCTTTCAAAATTCCTCTAGTCTTCATCTTCTTCTTGTAGAAAATCTCAGTTTAAGCCCATAAACCATCCCTACATAAGTTTAAAAAATACTATTCATTAAAAATGTTTTGACAGAAAAGCCCTTCATTTTCTGCCTATTTCTTGCGTTTTTTCCCTTTTTTTTATGTAAAAGAACAAAATTATGAATTTGCCCTTTACTACCTCTTGGCTGGGGAACTCACACGTGTTAAGAGGAACGGGTGGAAATCTCTATGATCGTAGAAAGGGAAGGGGATGAAAATGCCCTTCACTTTCCATTTGCTTCAAGTACAAATCTCTCGACTTCTCTATCTCATAAACCTAAACCATCGCCGATATCTTCTTGCTCAAAAACCACGAGCTCGGCAATCATTATGGCCTAATACCATCGCCATTCATGGTACGGTAATCGGCTCTGACCATTGCCTTGTGTTGATTCAATGTGATCCGAATGAGGTAAGAAGGAAAAAAAATCTTTCGTTTTGAGGCCTTTTGGGCAAAGGAACCTAATTGCCGTGAAGTGATCAAATGAAGCTGGGAGGTGCGGCAGAATGGCGATAGGTTGGATTGCTGGCATCGAAAGATCAATGAATGCCGAGACAAGCTGGTACGATGAAGCAAAGGAAAATTCAAACAGAAAGGTAGACAAATTGAGGAGATGGTTGAAAAAATTGGGTCTCTTCAAGAAGATTGAGGACGTAATGCTCAAGAGATCCAAACACTGATGAAGAGGGTGGACTGGTTGTGGAGTCAAGAGGAGAGTTTCTGGCAACAAAGATCAAGAATAAAATGGCTGCAGGAGGGCGATGCTAATACATCATTCTTCCATCAGTCAACCATGCATAGGCGAAGGCAAAATAATGTTGTTTCTCTTATGAATGATAACGGAGAGTGGGTTGACAACCCACAAATGGTCCGAAGTATCATCGACAATCATTTCATTAATCTTTTTACCTCGGTGGGGTAGAGGGAGTGGGGCTCAGTTCTCGATTGCATCACACGTAAAGTAACTGCAGATATGAATGGGGCCCTTACTGCATCGGTTTTGGTGGAGGAAATTAAAGAAGCTGCTCTTCAGATGGGGGGTTTGAAGGCCCCGGGTCCTGATGGTTTTCAGGGCATTTTTTATCACTCTTATTGGGACATCATTGCTAAAGATGTGAATGAGTTAATTGAAGATCTGATGCATGGTCGGCACAGCCCCGGTCGCCTGAATTCTACTCATGTGGTGTTGATACCCAAAGTTCAAAAGCCGAAAAATGCTAATCAATTCCGGCCTATTAGCTTATGTAACTATTCCTACAAGATTCTTTCTAAGGTGTTGGCAAATCGGCTAAGGCCTCTTCTGCCAGCTTTGATATCTACTTCTCAAAATGCGTTTGTTGCAGAGAGGAAAATTCAAGACAACATTGGTATAGCGCATGAAATCTTCCACTTTCTCAAAATGAGGAAAACTACTAGGAAATTTGAACTTGGAATCAAGTTGGATATGCACAAGGCTTATGACCGTGTTGAATGAGACTTTCTATTGGCGGTAATGGAGAAATTGGGCTTCGATAATAGATGGAGAAATCTCATTATGGGATGTATTTCTTCGGTGAATTTTGCTATTCTTCTCAATGGTCAACCCGGCTCCAAATTTGCTCTTTCTCGAGGCCTTCAACAGGGAGACCATCTGTCCCCTTACTTATTTTTATTGGTAAGTGAGGTTTTATCACTCCTTATGCAACAAACTAGTGAGAATGAGGAAATAAAAGGAGTGCAATTGAGCCACAATGGTCCGGTTATATCGCACTTATTCTTTGCGGATGATACACTTATATTCTTGAAGGCAGAGAAAGATAATTGCAGCAGTCTCGTCCGAATACTTGATGAGTATTGTTCAGCGTCGGGCCAAAAAATTAACTTGCAGAAATCCAATTTGTTCTTCGGGAATAATGTGCCAGCGATTTTGGTGGAGGAATTAACTGGTATTCTGGGAATGGAGAAGGTGGATGACCCGGGAGTGTACCTAGGAGTACCAGCTATTTGGGGCAGGTCAAAGAAAGCTGGTTTGGCTTATATGAAGGGGAGACTACTGGGGAAAGTCCAAGGATGGAAAAAATCTACGCTCTCAACTGCTGGGAGAGAGGTCTTGATCAAGGCTGTTGCTCAGGCTATCCCGGCATATCCGATGAATCTGTTTAAATTCCCTGCCACTTTCTGCAAAGAATTGGATTCTATGATTGCTGATTTTTGGTGGGGCCAAAAAGATGGAGAACGTAGGATACATTGGGTGTCCAAAAAGAATCTATGCAGGTCAAAAGCAGATGGTGGGCTTGGGTTCAGAAATTTTGTGGACTTTAATGAGGCTCTTTTGGCAAAGCAATGTTGGAGGTTAATTTCTGAGCCACATTCTAAATGGGCAGAGGTCCTTAAAGCCCGGTATTTTCCCAATTGTTCATTCCTGGATGCATAAATGAGGGGTAGAGCGTCGTGGGCTTGGTCCAGCCTTCTTGCTAGAAGAGACATTTTGTTGAAGGGAGCACATTGGCAAATTATGAATGGTAGGGATATGAGAGTTTGGATTGATAGTTGGATTCCATCCATCCCTATGGGGCCAACTCCGAGGGGTTAGGCCCGAGTCAGTCATAATACTAGAGTTCACTATTTGATTAATCCGGTGACTAGGGATTAGGAGTTTGAGTTCTTAAAACCGTTTGTTTCGGATGCAGATTACGAGGAAATGCTAAAAACTCCGATAGGGGATTTGGAACTCTGTGACAGGTTGGTGTGGCCTTTTGATAAAAGGGGAATTTTCTCTGTCAAATCGGGTTACCACTAGGCTGTGGCGAGGAGACCAACTCATGGAAGACTCGGCCCATCTTCATCTATTTCTATTCCCAGTTCTCTTTGGAAGATAATTTGGAAGCTGAAAACAACACCAAAAGTTCGGTATTTATTGTGGAAATCCCTGCATTCGGCTATTCCAACTATGGCGAATCTTTTCAAGAAGAGATCTACGCTTTCACCTATGTGCCCAATATGTAAAAATCACGAGGAGTCGATTGAGCACTTATTCATCCTATGTCCATGGGTTGAGTTGGTATGGTTTGGTAGTGCGCTTAATTTAAAAATCAACCATGATCAGGTTTCTAATTGGCCTGGTTGGCTGATGGGCATTGCTGGGATTGGGGGTGATTCAAAATCAGAGGTAATGAGGAAGCTATCATATGTTGGCTTCACGTGTTGGGCAATTTGGAAAGCCAGTTGTGATGTGGTCTTCAAGCAGGTGCAGATAAATCCAAGGCAGGTGGTAACTTCTATTTCCAACATGGCTGGAGAATTCATAAATGCTTCGGGTCTTTTGAGCAATACAACTTCAATTGATACCCCGGCGTCTAATATGGTTGTATGGACTCTGCCTTGTCCTGAGTTTATTAAAATCAATGTAGATGTCAGCTGGACTCCAAGTTTGCGATCTGGTTTTGCAGGTGTGGTTGCGCGAAGTTCAAATGGAAGCTTTCTGGCTGCTTGTCGGCATAGGATCACTGCTAACTCTGCTGCTTTGGCGGAGGCCAAGGCAATTCTCCATGGATGTAAGCTGGGTATTTCTCGAGGATGGAATTTTGTGATTATTGAGTCCGACTCGTCGGAGTCAATTACAAGCATTAGAAATACACCAACTATGGGCAGTTGGGAAGCCTTCCCTATTCTTATGAAATGTATAAGATTAGGGAACTCTTTCCAAGCCTGTCGCTGGTCTTGGACTCCAAGATCAGCCAATCATGCGGCGGATTTCTTAGCGTCGAGACTTTGTGGGGAGATGTGTGATATGATTTGGGTCGACCGACCTCCATCTTCCCTTATTCATGTTCTCTGTAATGACGGGCTCCCATGCCCTCCTTAATCCCCTTGGTAGAGTGAGTGGTGACGTTATTTGCATTAGATGTGGCGTCGTCGTCTTGTGGACCACTCACACTATCTGTTGTTTTTGCTATGCTTCAGCTGTTTGCGTCTGTGTAGGCTTTCTGTTTTTCTTTCTGGCATCTTTGCCCTAGTCTTTTGAATTCCAGTTTCCAAAAAAAAAAACCACGAGCTCTTTTCGGCAACGCTACTCCTCTTTCAACGATAAAAATACCGCCAATTTTATAAATTGTTAACCCACCACTTCATGCTGACTATTACCAAATAATGAATTACCAAAAGAATAATATTTGCATACCAAGTATGAAAAACAAACACAAATGTTATCTTAAAAAAAAGCGTTATCTGAATCTGATTGAAATGACTCAAAAACACATTTTGGTCACAAACGTTTCAATTTTACCAATTTGATAAGTGCAATTTAATCTGTTTGCAGTTTTATTCACTAACGTTACCAAATTCACGGTTTAGGGGGCTTACATTATTCTAATAAAACAATAAGTTATCAAATTTAATGATAAAATAACATATTTCGACGTCCATAAAAAAAATGTATTGGAGAACATTCACAAGGCTTTTATGTGTTCAATAAAATTAAAAAAAAAAGGATTTCTTCTGTTCTAGGATTCGGTTCGATTTATTGTCGAAACTGAATCGAATCAAAGTTACTATGCAGTTCGGTTCGGTTTAGTTTTCTTTTCGATAGTTTTATCGGTTTAATTTAGCTTCGGTTTATTTTATTTTATTTTTCCTGAAACTCTTTTGCACACCATATCAATTCAGAAAAAGAATACCAAGTTAAATAAGTACTAACGTTGCAGCTTGCAGGGTACACTATATCACTAATGTATGCATTGTTGAAACTTCAAAGGAGGGCAGATGCATATATATTTCATTACCAAAAATGAGGAAAAATGCATATTCATATTCCATTACCAAAAATGATAAAACAATTTAAAGAAAAAAATGATACTAATAATTGTATCAAGCTAAGCTTGCATGAATAACCAAACAAAAAATACTGTTGGAAAATATTAGTATTTAGGTTTATTTTAGTATTTGGATTTTGCTTGCTAGTTTAGGGTTTGGGCCTAGCCCATCCGAGTTAGGGTTTCTTAGGTTTAGTTCTGTACAAATATAGTTTGTAATTTAGTTTAAGAAACAAGTCAGTCACAATGTAGCATCTTAAGGTATTTTAGCCATTCTGGCATTCTCGTTTATTTAATAATATTCTATTTTGTAATTTTGTTCGTGGCACACTCTGATATTCAACTTGGTATCAGAGCAGGTTTGATCCTTCGGGATTTAATCTGCTCTTGCAAGTCACGTGTCAATTTGCTGTCGTCTTCTGCTGTTTGATTGTTCTAGTTTAGATAAATTGGTTGAAGTAAATATAAAAAAAAAATTGTCGCTGTTCATTGTTCGTCGTTCGTTATTGTCCCGTACTCCACCGTCTGATCTGCATCTCACCAGCCGCATCACCACATCGTTTCTTGCACTGCATCTGCACCCTCTGCAACCCGTGCGTTTTGCACTAGTGTTCTTGCACTTGTTTTCACAGAAAGGAAAAGGGGATGAATGAGAAAATAAGAGAAAAAAAAAGAAGGAACCACGGAAAGGAAAAAGAGGAAGAACGGGAAAATAAGAAAAAAAAAAAAAAACCCACCATTGGCAAGGAAAAAAAAAGTTGGTTAGAAGTCCTTGGGGTCCACTTTTGTTTGAAGTTGCAGGCCCACAATGAGTTTGTTGATGCTGTTTGGCTTGTATGTTGTTGCTCACTGCAACGATTGCTTGAGTGCTTTAACTGATGACCACTCGAGTGACGTTGCGAAAGTTGGGTTTTTTGCTTGTTTGTTCAGGTTTGTTCGGAAGCTCATAATTGGCATTGGGGAAGTTTGCACTGGCACTGGCATGGAATCTTGCATTGGCACTGGCATGGAAATCTTGCACTGGCACTGGCATTGTCATGGAATCTTGCACTGGCACTAGCATTGGAAACTTGCACTTGCACTGATGAAATTTCATATTGGAATTGACATCGGAAATTAGCATAATGGAGCTTGCATCTGCATCTATTTGTTGGCAAACTCATGTCGTTTACCGCCATGAGTTTGACGGGGGATGTTGGAAAATATTAGTATTTAGGTTTATTTTAGTATTTCGGTTTTGCTTGTTAGTTTAGGGTTTGGGCCTAGCCCATCCGAGTTAAGGTTTCTTAGGTTTAGTTCTCTATAAATATAGTTTGTAATTTAGTTTAAGAAATAAGTCAGTCACAATATAGCCTTTTAGGGTATTGTAGCCGTTCCGGCATTCTCGTTTATTTAATAATATTATATTTTGTAGTTTTGTTCGTGGTGCACTCTGATGTTCAACTAATACAACCGGGCAGAAGTCTTATTCAAATGTATGCACTGACCTCAAATAAAAAAATTGGGATCACCGGCTCTGCAATGCTACCTTGGGGAGGAGACAACAAAACACTATTTTATAATGCATGGACATATAAGGCACTGACCTCAAATAATTATAGTGCAAAAAACTAAACTTTAATAATTGTATGCAATGAGAAATTAACATAGAATCCATTTCATACCATGTATTAGTTAAGCAATTGGCTTCTGCCAAAATCCATTTCATCTTAAGCAATTGGCAATAAAAGACAATAACAAATGGCCCATAACAAATCCTTAAGCTAATTGCACATGTACACTGTGTAATGTATTAGTTAGGGCTAGTTAAGTATCATAAAATGAAGTCGTTTAAGTGGGTTTAGATATAGGTTTGCATCTCTGAAACCGAAACCAAACCAATGTAATTCAGTTCGGTTAATTTTTTTTTTAATTTGGTTTGATTTTTCTTCGATGGTTTATTTTGACTTCGATTTTATTTTTTTCGATTTCCGGTTTTTCGAACCCACCACTAGTTCTACCCAACAACTTGAAGCTGCGTTTCTCAGGAAGTTCAGAAAACTTTGACTGGAATAGTCATCGAGCTTTATGCATGCACACGAGAAGCTTCTCCAATTAATGACGAATTAGCTTCTAAATCTGTAATAACAACTATTAATTAATATATGTGATATAAGAGTATTGATAGGGTTTGTGTTAAAAATAGAAGTATTGTGATGATCATAAAAGGAAATGATAATATTGCATTGTAAAAGAAGTATTGTTAGGGTTCAATTCTCGTTAAAAACAAATTCGAACAAAATAAATTATTATAACTAGCTCATGTATACAAATTTGTGACGCACTCTGATATTCAACTAATACAACTAGGCAAAAGTCTTATTCAAATGTATGCACTGCCCTCAAATAAAAAAATAGGGATCGCCGGCTCGGCAATGCTACCTTGGGGAGGAGACAACAAAACACTACTTTATAATGCATGGTCATATAAGGCACTGACCTCAAATAATTATAGTGCAAAAAACTAAACTTTAATAATTGTATGCAATGAGAAATTAACATAGAATCCATTTCATACCATGTATTAGTTAAGCAATTGGCTTCTGCCAAAACCCATTTCATCTTAAGCAATTGGCAATAAAAGACAATAACAAATTCTTAAGCTAATTGCACATGTACACTGTGTAATGTATTAGTTAGGGCTAGTTAAGTATCATAAAATTACGTCGTTTAAGTGGGTTTAGAAATAAGTTTGCATCTCTGAAACCGAAACCAAACCAATGTAATTCAGTTCAGTTAATTTTTTTTTTAAATTTGGTTTGGTTTTTCTTTGATGGTTTATTTCGACTTCGATTTAGTGTTCGATTTTATTTTTTTCGGTTTCCGGTTTTTCGAACCCACCACTAATTCTACCCAACAACTTGAAGCTGCGTTTCTCAGGAAGTTCAGAAAACTTTGACTGGAATAGTCATCGAGCTTTATGCATGCACACGAGAAGCTTCTCCAATTATATATTGACGAATTAGCTTCTAAATCTGTAATAACAACTATTAATTAATATGTGATATAAGAGTATTGATAGGGTTCGTGTTAAAAATAGAAGTATTGTGATGATCATAAAAGGAAATGATAATATCACATTATAAAAGAAGTATGGTTAGGATTCAATTCTCGTTAAATACAGATTCGAACGAAATAAATTATTATAACTAGCTCATGCAAATACATGTCTTGACATTACATGTACCAAATAGTTTACAGATTATGTATGCTTCATCTTAATTTGATTAGAAAAGTTTTTATCAAAATTAAGGAAGCACCAAATTGTTTACAAGAATAAATTGTTAGCAGACTAGCACGCTATGTACGTTGTGAAAGTATGGATATAGGGTCAAGTAAACATCAGATGGCATCATTTGATACGTAGGCAATGACGATCAGTTGATAATTCCCTAAGAATATATGTGCATGCAATTTGGGCAATGACTATCCGTTGATAATTCCCTAAGAATATATGTGCATGCAATTTGTTGACCAGGTGATACACGCATATCTAAGTTTTGCCTAGCTAAATGCAACTTTAGCAATTGAAATGTCATGCAATTGGATTCACTATCTTTCACTCGATTGAAAAGATGGACATTGGGTATTTGGAAATTATATATATGTACTTCTTTATCGATCTGATATTTACGAATACTGATGTTTCTTCAGTAAAACTTGAGTCATAGCTTCTTTTTTTTTTCTTTTTTCTTTTTGAGTCAAGCGATAGCGTTAGTAAGTTAAATGTTAGATTAGTTACCGACGGGATTTAAACCCACGCCGTCATGCAAGGGCACAACACATTTCCACCACTGTGGTAAAGGGTCACTTGCAAGTCACAACTTTTAGTTTCTGATCTTTTACTGATACTTCTACACACAATGTATATTTAAATGGAACAATTATCGCTCGGGTTGAAGAAAGAAAATTCAACAAAAAAATATCAGTAAAAATTAATAAGAGAGATATAATTATATAACTGTTTGGACCCAAAATTACATCATCGGTCCGTGCAATCAAGGTCGTTGAGTGAGTATAGCTCCCAACCGTCAGATGGAAAAGTGAAGATAATTTTATTATTATTAAGGGATAATATCATGGTTTTTATCATAATAATTATCTTTTAATGAGGAATTATCTTAACGTTTTTGTTTGGGACCCAAAATATTGGTTTGGGCCGAGTTTAGAATTGTTCTCGGCTCGGAAGCCTTATTCAAGGGTTAATGTGAGCCATCCAGTTTGTGGGCCGCCTAGTCGAGGCCGGCCAAATCCTATTGGAAATGGAGTGTTCCAGATAAAGATGGAGTGAGTCCCATTACGAGACGGATGGATGAGGGAGTTGAATCCTGATGCAATAAGGATTCTCGGCGGGATGAGGAAACTGAGACCTGGAAATGAATGCGGCCTAATAAAGGGTCAGGTTCAAAGTCCTAATGAAGGTAGGATTGGCCGAGATAAGACTAGATTGGAATAAGGAGTCCTAATATAGTTTTAACTTGATCGAAAGAAGGTTTGCTGTTATAAATAGAGGGGGGAGTGCACCAGTCAAGCTCTCTCTAACTCAACACACAAACTGCCCTGCACAAACTCTCGCTCTACGCGAAACCTCTCAACAACCTTGAGATTTTATTTTATTTTTCCGCCAACACATCTTCAGTTTGGATAAACAGCACGGTGAAGGCAACCGGTGACATCTTCAGTTTGGATAAACAGCACTGTTACCGTAGAATCAACCGACCGCGGAGCACCTTCAGTTTGGATAAACAACACTGCGTCGAGGCCGATTGGTTATCTATCCAAGTCTCGGTCAAGAAGGATTTTCGAGTCTTTATTGGCAGAGGTCATCTCATTAGCCTTCTCGGCGACGTGAGGTATTACCAGGTTACTACATTCGGCACATTGAAAGCCGAATTTGATATTGAACTTCGCAAATTAGCAGCCTTGTCTTCAGGCTCTAGAATCCAAAGGCCGAGACATGTTCCTTCCTCAGCCGCAATCACAAGATCAAGAAGTCAGCAGCGCACCCAACGCCACTCATCATATTTTACTCCTCGACCGAGCTCGGCCAACTAGTTGGCACACCCCACACACAACCGAAGGACGTAGTTGGCTTATTAATTGCTCGGCCTGCGCGCCACGTAGGCTAGGTAGTTTTTAGGGTCAACAATAACTCAAGCCGTTTTCAAGTTTGAGTATAATCTTTCTTTATTGGAAGAATTAACGGAACTCACATGCAGTAGAGAAGTGTAAAACGAGTAAACAACTATACAAAAAAAATTATTCCGCCTAGGCGGCATTAGACGAGATTTTTTAGAACAGTGAAAATGACTAAAAAAATTAAACTAAGAACATTTGAATCCTACTTTGTCCTTGATGTTGATGTAATCACTATTCTGTAATACATCATTCACCATGCCATCAACTTATCTAGAATTTTAGAACTCCTCAATTCAAACTAAGGAGACAAAAGTCACCAAAACCAATACTCATCTACGTACACACATAACGTTTCTCTGTACAATACATGTCCACAAGAGTTTGTGCATAGTTTACATAATTTAGTGTATTTAATTAGCAAAGTGTTGAATTACCCTGGCAGTTAAAGTCTTTTTGTTCATTAGAGTGCGTTTTGAGTTCAAACTCTCTTCCTTTCTTTTAGTGTAAATAAACGTATGATTCCGCTTGTAATAATAATTAAAAAAAAATAGCAACGTAAGTTTATGTAAATAAATTTAACATGATATGGTAAACTAGTGTATAATACCACTTAGAATAAACAGACTTAACAAGCCCCGAATCCTAAAGGCTAGTTCCATCTCCCACGAATACTGTCTATGAAATACGGTACCAATGCAGCATGCTCTATACGTTGGCCCCCTTAAGCATGAGGTAAGTTGGCTGCGTACGTAACTGGTTAGGTTTGCAGCATTATTTGATGAAACATGCCATGCATGCACCCTTTATGATAGTACAGAACTATCATATTTACATCCTTTAATAGCAGTTCGGCAGACTAGGGGTCAAAGAACTTATGAACTGGTCATAATTAAAGATCCCAAATATAACATTACGGCAACACTAGTCCATTAACGAAACTGAAAAAATGTTTGAAGTTTCATCGTAAAACTAATTTGCATATGTAAGGAATAGTGCATCTTCCTTCTAACAACATGGAAGGTTTGTAAACTTTCACATCTCACACTATCTAACATAGGCGAAAAAATTAGGTGATTTGAAGCACGTATGACTGTTGGGTTTTAAAAGTAAGTATCAACATACTCTTACATCATAAGATCAATTGACAATACACGGAATAATAATCCAACATCTTATAACACGTGTAAAATTTAATAAACTTCTGATGTGGACATTTTTCCACATCCTTAGATGTCACCTATCAGTTAATTAGAAATAAGTTAGCATCTAATTAAGTGTATAAAAGTGGGTATCATCTAGCAGGCTAATATTTTGAGTGGGATGATCATGTACAACTTTTTAGCTAGCTAGCTATAGATTCTAAGTATAAAAGTAGATCTAATCTCGCAATAGATGGGTCTCGTTATACATGCCAAACACCTATATTATCGTACCATGAAAAAGTTTTCATTCGTTAGAGATTTATATCTATTCCCTTGCAATTAGGTCTAGGTGGACTCACAAAATTGCTCACCTAATCCCATGCATCCTACGTAGGGGTCCTTTTCAGCAGGATTGATCACAAATAAGCAATCCAATGCCAGTCGAGAAAAGTTTTGGAATCAAATATTAGTTACAAGAAATTTTGAATTATCGGATATTTGGATTGGAATCCAAACCAACTTGCACCCCTAATCTTACGTATACGTGAAAGAGAATTAGGAAACATGGAAAGTTATCAACTAAGTTAGTTTTTGATCTTAATTGATCATTAATTCATTTACAATTCCTTGGACAGGAAGCAGGTGAGGCTGTGGTGATGAGATGTAGAGATTAGAGATGACCACCAACCATTAATATATATAACCTTAAAAACTCAGGCCGCCATCATTAGCTATGACTTTCCTTGATAATTCCCTTTCGTTGCCGTGTCCGTTCAAAGTTTCTCTCTTTTACTCTTTCTTTCTTCTGTATATGGAAGTAAAAGAATATAATGCAGAGGCCACAGAATTTTCAATCGAATATAAGTGGTGTATGACATCATCCTTTTTAGAAGAGTCGAGAAGTTCTGATTGAGAACCTTTCTCATTTAAACTTTTTCATTCTTTCTTCACAATTCTCCTTCTCATCCTACAATAGTACAATGTTGCATAAGGATTCCAACCGTATATTTTTTGAGTCATTATTTAAAGATCAACTTTTCGAAAATAACTAAATATGAAATCATTTGGTCTTTTAATGATTATCCAATAAAAAGACAAATTAATTAAGTTATTTAATTAAAAGATAATGTTATCCACATATCCATTTTTACCTTCCACACTCTTACTAATTTTTTGAGAAGGTATCTGAAAAGTAAAAATGAGTGGGTGGATAGCAATACCCTAATTAACAACTAAAATTTTGACAGCATTAGTCGATCAAGTAAACATTTTCTTGTTTTATTGCAAATCAGTTAAACATTTATGTTTTGGTTAATTTGTTTGCACAATAGATCCTTAAAGAGCAAATTAGAAAGTAAGTGGCCTTGATCATAATGCAATATTGCATAATGAAAAGAATAACTGATAATGTAATGAAAAAATCCGGTTGAGAAGGTTGGTAGCATCTTTGTCAAAACATTATAATTTTTTCTAACATTATTCATAAAATAGTTGATAAAATATAAAGTTAAACTTTCAACTCAAATTGTATTCCTTCTAGTATAATGATTTATTACTATAACTTATTGTCTATAGTCAATTCAATCTGATGAAAACATACAAATTGATTCTACGTGCTAATGAACTGTTGAAGCCCTTAATTTTATGATATTTCAGCTTCAAGTTTCAAAGAGATAAGAGCTCTCATTTTCGCTGTACTGTGTATAGTCAAACCGAGTGGACAGCGAATAGTTGTTCTTTTACACACTTTCAACATCCATTAAATCCCGCTAATTCTGGTTAGTTTGAAATTTTAGTTTGACTACACCTTACTTAGTTCAAATTACTAGATAATTCAACTTTTTATCTATTAGATTGACAAATTAGAAAAAATAATATTTGATTAATTTACTTACGAACGTTTATTGTTCATATTACTAAGTAATTCAGACTACTGTTCAAAGAAAAAGTAATTCAGACTATTAAAAAGAAAAATTGGCATATGTTACCCTAAACTTGGAAAAGTCGTTGAAATAATAACATTAAATAATTAGCATAGTTGTTTTGGTTTGACCGCCCCGTATACTTTTAGGATAACCATGATGTGAATTTGAATATCATGTTCAGATAATATTTGTAACATAATCACCCATTTCCTCGAAATGGTCTAATTAATCACATGGTTTTTCCTCTGCAGTTTGAGGATGCAATGCATGCTTCCTGGAAATGGAGTTTTAGGATTAGTTCTTAATAATGAGTTTAATTATCCCAACAGTCAAGAGACTGCAGAATGGTCTTAAACCACGTTCTGACTCGAGAAAATGAACCTCCACTACCAGACACTGGCGATGAGTCAAAACTCCAAATGCACGGCGGCCCTGAACTCGTGTGGTGGGAGCCTAAATTAATATGGTCTAGCTTGCCATAACGTGCACTTATATATTTATATGGTCAATGTAATACACGTGAACAAGATTAGTTAATTTATGAAACAAAATAAATATTGTTTGTTAAAATACAGAGTACATACATATATTCAGATTTCAAAGAAAAGTATACCCGTACGAAACCTAAGCAAGTTTGGTCAAAACCAACCATCTGAAACAAGATTAATCAATTTAAATAATGCTAATAGTAATAGGATATAGGGATGTGCCATCCACACACCATTTTTTACTTCTCACACACCCCTTGTTAATTTATGTCATTTAATCTTTTTCAATTCATCTGATCCGACGGCCAAAAACTTAGAAGGGTGTGTGAGAAGTAAAAAGGAATATGTGGATATCGCACCCCTATATAATGTACAACATCCTTTAAGTATAGAAGTAAAAAGGAATATGTGGATATCGCACCCCTATATAATGTACAACACCCTTTAAGTATCCTTAGATTGAAAATACTTTTTAATATAACTACGTCTACTCATAATAATCTATCTCGATAGTGTAACATGACATTTGACGTCCACAACTTAAAAATCAACGTTATAATGTTATTATGTGTTATAACTAACCTTACTATTATTATGTAACATTTTTTTTAAATACAACAGTATTAAGGGATGAGGGAACGTGGGCTAAGCTACACAATATGCCAGCCATAATATTTTGCTTCAAAGTCGCCTCAACAAGAGTTAAACATAAAACCACTTACTTATAAGTGAAGAATAAAACCCTACAACGTAATACTAAGTGACCATTATTATTATGTAACTTTGTGATGTAGGGTAAAAGCCAAGGAATTATTCTTAATTTGTAATAAATTAAGTTATTATTTTATTTTCCATAATTGCTTATAAGATAAGGAAATTAAGTATTTTTCTTATGTATTTTTATTTCTTGTTAAGGCTCTAGGTTATTTTCTCTAGTTTAAGCACAATGTAATTCAGGCTTTAGGGGACGTTTAAAATATTATTATTGAATTTTAAGCGGCATGGGTTCCTTGCGTGTCATCCCTTTCTCGTGTGTATGTTCAATCCGCGGTCGTTGCTGATGTGTGCGCTTCGAAATTCACGTCACATTGGATTGTAACTTTTTATTATGATGCATGTAACCTTATATTTCTTGTAATTACGACGTTGAAAGTTAACAACTTAATATCATATTGTAACGCCACTAAATATGAAAGTTAGGAGCCCAAAGTGACTAATGATAATGCGTAATTCCAAGATGTCCACTTATGATAACTTACTTTTATTGGAACAACTCTTTAATGATGTAAAAATAAATGGTAGTGGTGTAATAAATAATTTGATTTGTATAACCTTACCATAAACTTTGAGATTAATTATGATGTAATATTCAAAAAACCATACACCTCTAAGATTCATGAGGCCATAGAATTTCCCTAACAATCAAGTGACAGGCTTTACATGAATTTTCACCCTTAAGATTCATGAAGTCCGATCAAATCGTACTAATCAGGGTTGATGATGGATTATCCTTGTGGAAGTGACCATTTCTTTATTAATCTCACCACTTACGTGCCGTTTACGACATCAAACATACGACAAAAGAAGCTCATGAACGCTCGCAGCCACCAAGCCGCCTTCACCCTTAAATAATTCTAAGTTTCCAATCAGAAAAGTAGAAAACCATAGGCCATACAATCTATAAATCAATCAATTATCGTCACTAAACCCCCCCCTCTCTATTTCTCTCTCTTTGATGGAAAATTACCCAACATTCTTTTCTTCATCAACGGCGCCTGCTCCTTCTCCCCTGTCATTGAACATGGGGAACCCAGCTCATCACGTTTACAATAGTAATGATCTTCACCAATTCCAAAATAGTAAATCATCGAATGGGTTCTTAGGGCTGATGTCAGAGATGGAGGCTTCAAACAATATGATTAAGAACAATTTTAGTTCTCAGGGAAAAAGTTTTGGAGGATCTGAGAGTGGTGAGGCAACTGTGAGATTAGGGATGAAAAAAGGAGATCAGAAAAAAATAAGAAAGCCCAGATATGCTTTTCAAACAAGGAGTCAAGTTGATATACTTGATGATGGATATAGATGGAGGAAGTATGGTCAAAAAGCAGTGAAGAACAACAAATTTCCAAGGTACGTACATACATACATGTAGCTAGCTTCTTAATTAGTTCTGTTATGTATGGTGTGTGTGTGTGTGTGTGTGTGTGTGTGTATATGTATATATATCTATTTGGATCATGATCATTTCATACACTTTATAGCTCCTAGCCTTCTGTTTCCTCTGATCAGCTCTTTGCGAGCTAGGCTACCGACAATGGTTGGATAGCGGTCATAGACCGCATATCTAAGATGAATAGGCAGGCAAATAAACTTGAAGAATATAACCATAAAAAGTGAAGAATATAACCATAAAAATTGATGTGAATACACATATGGGAGTTGGTTGAGGTGAGCAACAGTGTAAGAAAGCAACAATATGTTCTGTAAGAAACATTTTTGCCAAGGTTGCATTAGAGTGCCTATGAGAATGCATGTATTTGCGCTTCTTGTTTAAGGGTTTCCTTGCTCTCCTAGTATCTTACTAAACAATTTCTTCATTTGGGATATGTATCATATGGTGTCCTTTGGCTTCTTTAGCCTTGCAAATTCTCTCGATCGACTTGGTTGAAAGTTCACTTCACTACTGTTTAATCCTTATAGATTGTATTAAGGAGAAATTAGGTTCACGTCATTCTTTTTGTTACTCTATTAATTAAAATCCTATTCATTTTCAATTTTTGATCAAAGTCCTTGGGTATTAATAACATCATTAATTATTTAAATAATAAAATATTTTTATTTTTAAAATATATTCCTTTAGTGTTAAAAATGTTACAATTAGTATATTTATATTTATGACTAAATTTTTTATCATATATTTTTATTTTTAGTTTGTACCTATTTTTAATTTGCAAATATTTTTTAATTTGTACCAATTTTCTTTTCATTTTTAATTTGTACCCATATATTAGTTTCTATTTGTGCCCATGTTTTTTAAAGTTTTATTTGTGTTTGTACCCATGTGTATACCGTCATGTGACATTGTATATTTAATCAATGATAACAAAATTACATATGATATATTTATGTTTTATGCCTAAACTTTGTATCATATATTTATATTTTTAGTTTGTACCCACTTTTAATTTGCAACATTTTTTTTAAATTTGTAGTATTTTCTTTTTAGTTTTATTTTGTACCCATGTATTAATTTCTTTTAGCGCCTATATTTTTAAAAAAATCATTTGCACTCATAATTTTTTAATCTTTTATCTGTACCCTAATTTATTTATAATGTACCCATTCTTCTTTATTAATGTACCACTTTGTTATATGTGAAATGTACCAATTTTGTTGTAAAATGTACCAATTTTTTTAACACTATGGATACATTCTTTTGCCATTTCTTATTTCTTATTTTTACATAGTTTTTATCCATTTATTCAATCAAAATGTTTGAATATTTTTTATTGTAACCGTTTCTAATAGTATTATAATGAGGGATTTTAAATTTATAGGATTATAAATCTCATAAAATATCAAACAATTAATGTCAAAACTATAAAAATATAAATATTAATAGTAATATAATGAGGTGTACAAAGTCAAGGGACTTTGATCAAACTTTGAATACTATTAAGGTTTTAATCAAAGAATGTTAAGGATTAGGGACCGCATCCAAAGTATCCCTTGTATTAATTACTTAAGTGAACAAATTAATTAAAGTGATCTATAACTACATGTTTGAATATGTATATAGTATGAAAACAGTGTTATTAGTAGTTGTATAACAAGGAGTGCCAGTGCAATCAGCTTGTTCTTGATATGTGTTGCAGCTGCTGCTTCTGTGTTGAGAATGAATCTCACATTAGAGAAAGATGGGGCGTTGCATGTACTTATAAATAGTTTGAACTACTCCCTATATTACCAATTGATTTTATGATGAAACCTCAATTTTCTTCAATAAGGTCACCAAAAAACTTTTAATGTTGTATTTTAAGATAATTAAATTTAGATATATCAGGGGATTAAAAAAAGGAACTTGGTCTAGTTAATCCTCAATGTATACAGAAATTAGTTAATTCTTTTCAATTAAGAATAGGAAAATCGTTGACAGAATACTGATTCTTCAACTGCTCTTATAGAACTAGTGCTCAGAAAACATTACAATATACATATTCAAACATGCATAGAAAATAAATCCATTAATTTCCACATGTTAAGCGATCAAGAATAATGAATTAACTTGTATATTTGTTTATATTTTTGCAGAAGCTACTACAGGTGCACACATCAGGGGTGCAATGTGAAAAAGCAAGTTCAAAGGTTAACAAAAGATGAAGGAGTCGTTGTGACAACTTATGAAGGCATGCATTCTCATCCCATCGAGAAGTCTACTGATAACTTTGAGCATATTTTGAGCCAGATGAAAATCTACACTTCATTTTAATTAATTATATGTCAATATGCACGGTGCAGAGAGACATAATTAATATCTTACAGGGAAAGACTTGACTACAATTGAGGAGGAGCTTTACTTTAAAATACTTCATGATCTGTTCACAAAATTTCGTGCTTATGGTTAGAACTATTTATATTATAAATCACTTTGTAAAGATCATCTCTACAAAAAAAAAAAAATAAATAAATCAACTAAAACTAAGATCGTTTAGTCATCGAACTATATAAAAACATACGGATGGATTTGATAAAAGTATTGCGAACCGTTTACTTTTTGCTACAATTGATTGACTAAACGGTCTTAGTTTTAATTGATTTTTTGCATAGACTTTTTTTACATAGTGATTTATAATATAAACAATTACGATCATAAGCACGAAGTTCTGTAAATAAGTCGATAAATGTTTTGAGGATGAACTCTCCTCAACCTTAAGAGCCAAGCACTTCTCTATTTTACATGCAAGCTGCAGTTTGTAAATATATTATTGTGTAGTTTAATTTGAAATAAAATAAAAAACATGTACGTACCAGGAATTCAGATTCTTAGAACTTGAATTGTTGAATTATTTATATTTGATTACTAACTTTCTATCTATTTCACACTATAAGATTATTGGAAGTACGTAATGCATGCACTTTTTTTGGAGAACTTTTTTATTGTGACGGGAATATGGGTGGTACATCACATATTTTTATATAAGTGGTGATAAATTTTACTTTTTAAGTTATTAACTTTTTAACACACATATCCCACCATTTGTATAGTGACAAATGATGTACCATATCATGTGCCGGTCAAACTGAAAAATCTCTCCATTTTTTGGGCTTGAGGGAGACTCTCTGGTGCAAGCACCCTATTTTAATTTTTTAATTTTATTTATAACAAGAGCGATGTTGAAAATTACATCTCAAAACAAAACATGGAAGGTAGGAGAAAATGCTAACTACCCACCCGTGAATTACAAGCTTCTTATTACACATATACGAGTACTGATCAAGTTGTCAATTCTTGTATTCGTGCAAGTTTCAAATTATATTAATGTGATACGTTCGAAATCGTCGCCCCTTCATTTGAGTACTCATAATGAATTTTTCTCTATTAATTAATTTGAACAAGTGAAAAAGATAAGCTGTAGTTTCTTCCTATTCACATTTGTTTTTGACATGCATTCCATTGAATATCGATCGATCTTTTTCTTCGTATGATCAAACGTCAGTTTAATATAATTGACCGGAGAGAACAATTTTAGAAAAATATGCATGTCCGTAGATGGGACGCAATTACGCATGTTATGTAGACGGTTTGGTGAGAAAATTGACTGGAAAGTTGCCAGGGGACCACCCCCGGGGGCTATTCTTGAAACCAGAATGTACGTTTTTTACTGTCAAGCGTGTCAGATTTTCTCGCACTCATCGAAGAGCGGTCCGTTACCACCAAAATATGATGACGTCCCAAATTAAAACTTTAAACTCTTAAAAACTTAATGAATGATCCCTTTGGATTGGATTTGATCCTTATGATACATTGGATTGTATATATACTATGGCATCTAAGAGTTAGGAAAAACTTTGTTAAGGATTAAATATGTATATTTTGTTTGAAGAAAAAAGTGTCTTTTTTTTTTTTTTTGTCAAACGACAGATTTTGTCATATTAGTTACTGACAGAGTTTGAACCCATGTTACCATGTAAGGGTTCAACTCCTTTCCACCACTGTGGTAAATGGCCATTTGCTGAAGAAAAAGGTTTACACCTTTTTTTTTATTGAACAAATGATATTATCTATACTAATGAGGAGGAAGTAGGCTTAAGCCTCACAATGAGCTGGCAATAATGTGGTTCAAATTCGCTTTTGGTGAAAATCGAACTTAAGTACTCTCATTTACAATTGAAGATAAATACTACTAGACTGTAGTACTAAGTGACATGTTTACACCTTTCTTAAAATAAAGAAAAATGGGAGGGGGGTACAAGGATGCCACTCAATTTGTTTGCTTTTTAGTTAAAATGATCCATAAGATTGATATAATTCTTCATTATGGTCTCTGATAATGAAAATTGAAAGAAGTAATCTCAGAGTTTGTCTGTTATAAATCATTTTGGTAATTCCGTGAAAAATCTGTTAATATCTGCGTTAAGTGAAGGATTTGATTTCACAAACTATCCTTAAAAATGTTGTCACGTGGTCGTCCACATTCCACCTTAACGAGGATATTGATAGGTTTTCACGGACTGACCAAAATAATTTACATGGACAAACTTAGGGATCATTTCTATCAATTTTCATCATCACGGACCAAAGTGAGGAGTTATGACAATCTTAAAGACCCTTTTGGCTAAAAAGTCTGATTTATTTCATGTTAGTTATTTAAAAAGAAATGTACCCATTTGATGCATAAGGCGGAACCGGATTCATTCTGGACCCAAATAAACTGAGCATCCTGAGGAAATGATTCGGGCAGTTGAAATTTGATCCAACAGCTACAAACAGGAGGCCTTCTAAAAGTTATAATAATTATAGCCGTTGGATCAAATTTCAACGGCCCGGATCCTTTGATCCTTAGGCTTAGTTTATTTGGGTCTGGAGGAGATCCGGTTCCACATAAGGCATGAAAAGGTTGAAGAAGAATAGAAAATGTGTTAATGGCAGCAACGCCCAAACATTATAGATTTGAGATTCGGTGTTCGATTTAGGGCCATGATTTAGTGTTTTGCCATAACATATGGAATGTTTGGCTGAATTTCCTTGTTTAATAGTCCAAAACATAATGGTTAAGATGTTAAGAAACTTTCAATTTTTGCTAATTCTTTAATTCATTCTCTATTTAGACTCCTCGAAATTCTAGGACTAAGTGACACTATATAAGCAATATGTAGGGTGCTATGTTAAATATAAAGGACCAAACGGGCCAAAATTATAACATAGGATTTTTCAAAGGACTAATCGGCGAAAAGAAAAAACATGGGGACCGTTTTAATAATACTTAAGTCTCTATTTTTAACAAAATGGTTAACGAGAAAAAGTCTAAGGACTAAACTGAATTAAAAGCACATGCGTTAAATTAGCTAAATTAAGGGTTTATTTGAAATTGCTTATAAAAAATAGTACTCATGTTAAAAGTAATTTTTTATAAATACGTTAAAACGCTTAAAAAAAGCATTTTGAATGCTTAAAAATATTGGTACGCGCTTTTTCTAAAAATTATTTTTTATGAGTAAGAAACATGTTTTTTTTCAAATGCAACAAAAAATGCTGGTAAGGAAAGTTTTCGGAACGAATTTGAGCAAAATTATTATAGCTAGTTAATTGTGAGATTTAGTTTATTTCGCTACTTCTTTATTGTAGATAACAATGTATATATTAAAAAGAAGGGTAAATTACATAAAACTACCTCAACTATTAGGTCATTAACAGTTTCATACCTTATCTTTAAAAAGTTTCAATGTCATACCTTATCTTTGAATTTGTTGTAATGTCATACCTTCCATTAGTTGTCTGTCAATTCATCTGTTAAATGCTGACGTGGCATGAGGCGGGGCTCACTTTCTATTAAAAAAATATTAATTAAATATTAACTAAAAATAAAAAATGAAACCCATATCCCATCACCCCCGCCCCCGAAACCCTATCCCCTTCATCATCTTCCCCATCCGTCGTCCCCCCCCCCCCAAAAAAAAAAAAACTTTAATTCCAAACCCAGAACCCCACCCCCACCTCCCCCGCAACCCCCAATTTCTCCCTCCCGAGCCTCCCACCCACCTCCCTCTCTTCCACTCTCTTCACCTTCCCTCCCATTCAAAATCATAAAAAAAAAAAAAAAAAAAAAAAAAAACTCAGAAACAAATCTGAACCCAGATCGTCGCACCTTACCCAACCTTTCCTTCCTCAGACCACCTCATCCTTCTTGTCGAAGTCGGACCACCTCAACTGGTTTATTTTGATTTTTTATAAGTTTTGAATGAGAGGGGAGGTGAAGAAAGTGGAGGAGAGGGGGGGAGAAATGGGGGGTTGCGGGGGAGGTGGGGGTACGGTTCTGGGTTTGGAATGAAGGTTTTGGGGGGGGGGGGGGGGGGGGAGGGACGACGGATGGGGAAGATGATGCATGGGGTGGGGTTTCAGGGATGGGGTGATGGGATCTGGGTATTGGTTTTTTTTTATATTTATATTTTAAATATTTTAATATTTTTAATATTTTATTATTTTTTAAATAGAAAGTGGGCGCCGCCTCATGCCACGTCAGCATTTAACAGAGGAATTGACAGATAATTGACGGAATGTATGATATTGCAACAAATTCGAAGATAAGGTATGACATTGAAACTTTTTAAAGACGAGGTATGAAACTGTTAATGACCCAATAGTTGAGGTAATTTTATGTAATTTACCCTAAAAAGAATTATTCCTGAATCAAGACAAAGACTGATTTGATTAAGTTGAAAACACAAAGTCTAAGGGGTATATTCAATTGAGAATTTGAGAGATTTTAATGGATTTATAAATCCATGGAGTTTAAGAGAATTTAATTGATTTGTAAAGATTCCATAAAAAAATTTGATTCAATTCCCTCAAAATCTCAGGGGGAGAGGTGAAATTTGTGAAGGCTCAAATTGTACTATGAAATCTCTCCAATTTCCTCTAATTCATCAACTTTTTAAAATTCTTTAAAATAAATACCTAATTGAATACACCTGGAGAGTTTAATGTAGTTTAGTAAAATCCTAATTGAATACACGCTAAATTTAAGAGTATTACTTAAAATCCTAATTGAATACCTCTAAATTCATTAAAAGAATTAAAATTCCTCAAATTCCGAAGTGAATACACCCCTCCTAAATTGGCTAAGTGAAAGTTACATAAATCATACCTTCGGCAGTTCGCCAAAAGAAAAATAGACAGACAATAACCCGTTTCTAAAAGGGCTTTTGCGGTAATTTAGTGCTAATAGCCGAGCCCAAGGCCTTCTTGCTTGCACGGGCGGAAGTAGGGTTGTCGCCCTTGCTCTACCCAACTAGTCGATTCTCAGTTCTTTCTCAGTAGCGGAGGAGAGAGAAACACCCGGAATTCGGAAAGAGAGAAAAATTCCGATTTCTTGTCAAACAATTTACCAGTTCTGTGATATCGAAGGGAGGAGGAGCTTCGATGCCTTGTCGCTCTGCAATTTAGTCTCCGCGAGACGATACCTAAATATAATCAGAGTCGATGGCTGCTCTCCCTCTCGGCAAGCTCACCATCCTCGTGGGCGCAGGTCCGTACAAATCCCTCCTTTCCCTTTCACTCATTCAATTTCGTAATAACTTGGACGCCATAGCAATCTATTTCCGTATCGTCTGGAATCCCCGTTGCGATATTGTCCCGAACTGGTTTGTAATTTTTAATTTTTTATACGGGCATAGTACTGGCGGATTAAAGTTAGGATTTCGGATTAGCCGTAGATTCTATCATTTGGGAACACTGAATGGATAGCTGGGAGGAGGAAATATGGGTTCTTTTGAATGCATTGTTAATACGACATTACAATTGAGAAAGGCGTCTGAGAGTGTGAAAGTGGAGCTGTATTGGTATTTGAGTATCCGAGCCATATGGGGTCTGTTGTTTTTTGCATTTGACTAAAAATGTGCAGTGTTTGGTGTTTATTGAGGAGCTTAAGTCGTGCTTAAACTATCCAAGACCGTGTTTTGTCGTATGGGTTAGTGATATTTTTGGGAGAATCCTACGGTATATTGCGAAACGTGAAAGTATAGGCATATGGGTCTAATCAAATTGGTGGAAAATGGTTCCTCTTGTGTTAGTTACGTGCTTTCTTTCTCAATTTTCATGCCCGCTTGTCACCTGTCCAGTCCCATTCGAGTAGTAGCTTCTGACCTCATCTAAAGGGTTCTAATCAATCAGGGTTTGTCTTCTTATTGGTAGTTTCTTATGATTCATGAACCAACTTAACGCAATTGCAGGGTTCGACATAAAATTATTATTTTATGTTGTCTTAGTTAAAGAGCATGTATTTCTAATCAATTGGTTTATCGTGTGCTTTTTAGGCATTCTTGGTTCAGTTCTTGCAAAAGAAGGACGTGTATCTGATGTTGTCTCTGGTGCTTTCAAGGTAGTTTCTCATGCTACTCTGTTTTGTATTCTATATATGTTAAAAATTGCCCTTCAAATTTGATGTTTTAAAGTCTATTTATGTGGCATCCAAAGTATTACATACTGATCTGGCTGCCAGTTGGTGATGTTGCATCCAAGGACTGGGTATTTATATCAATCAGGAAAGGACGGCAGAGGTTCAATGTTCTTGAGGGCTTTCGAGCAATAGGGAAATCTGTGTATCATTATGACTATAAGATCGGAATACAATATGCATATTTTGTTGGGCATGGCTGTAATCTTTAAACTATATTTTGAAAAAAATATTTACAGTTTAATGTTCTTCAGTTTTGTTTAAATTGTATAAATTTTCCCATATATCATTACGACTATAAGATTTTATTAATTATTGTCTTTTACCACAGATTGCTTGGAAACAAATTATACGAAGTGATAGTACTCCGGCGGCTAAGAAACCACACAATGACCATCTGATGGCTCAGGTTTCATATTTTATTCTAGAGTTTTTATTACTTATAATTGCTTTTAAAGTAGTTGGGTATTAGAATAGTTTTGCCTCACCACACTCTTCGATCAATTATCACTCTTTTTTATTCTCGGTCAGCATCTGTGTGCCTTCATTATTGGAGCTTCATATTCTAGTCTAGAGGATGGCATACTGTGATTAAATAATTAAATTTTACAGATGAACAACCTACGGAAGGAGCTGGAGATAATAGCATCAAGTCCTCGGCAACCAGTTACAATTATAACTATGGGTCGAACAGGTTCTGATTACCTTCACTGGAGTTTTGAACATGGTTATTTATTGTCTGGATTAGTAGTGCACGGGCCAACAAAACCTTAATAAACAAACTTAAGCTGTTTTTGTATCTTATTTTTGTCATCAAGTTCGGAAACATCTTATGACACATATATGAGCAGGAATACATGTTATGATTAAATTCATAGTTTTCATAATTTGTTGTTATGTGTTGTATATATAGCTCTATAACAATCCATTTGTGATATTCTGTGACCTGGTTTTGGTTACTTCAGGTACTAGCAAATATGGTATAATTATTGTTGTAGTAGCGGCGGGATATGGCTACTTATGGTGGAAGGTATGAGGTTTTATTTTACATGAGAAAATACATAGGTTAAAGCTTCCCCCTGGGCCAACTGATCAAACTTCTTGTTCCAAATTCTACCTATACTTACATTGTAAACGTTAATAACATTCTTGATATGCAAAATGACTATTTATCTGACTTTTCTGTGGGTAAACAAGTTATAAAGAGATAAAATTTGTACTTCGAATGTAAATTCTTTAACATTAGTGCGGACATTAAATTGCCACTAGATGCTTTGGTTCCTTTCAGTTTTGGTATCTTCTACAATTGCTAAATAATAAGTTCTACCACTGAAGACACTAGATTCAACCCCTTTATGTTTCTCCTTGACATTTTGGCATGATCTACTGTAAATAAGAATGCAACTACATGCATTCCGTAGTTGAATAACCATCTTTTAACTTCCTTATGTGCATTGGTGTGGTCCATCCAACTGTGCCTATTTGGGAGGCTATACTTCTGTTTTATCTAGTAGCATGCATCAATTAAAATGATTACAGAAACAAACACTTAGCTTACTCTTTTTTTTTTGGCTGATTTGTATCTGAACTTGATAAACTTCAAGTGCTCTTGTCATAGCGTGCAAAGTCTAAAGTATATGAATCATTTAACAGTTTAGAATTGAAGTTTCAGTATGCTTTCAAGGACTCTGAGTTTGTAGGGTGGTTATTGCTTAAAGTTCATATAATTTTTTTTGAAAGTTTGTAATTATGACAGGTGTCGTCCCAAAATCTCAACCCGTTTGGTTTGATAAACAAATTATGTTTGAAAAAAATTAACTAGCGGTTCAACTTGTTTTCTTCTGTTCTGTTTGTTCTCTTTTGTCAAAGTTGTTTATTATATGTGTGCATTTCGTATATGTTTTCAGGGGTGGAAGCTTCCTGATATGATGTTTGCAACAAGACGTAGCTTATCCGATGCTTCCAATTCTGTTGCTAAACAGCTTGAGAGTCTGTTTACATCAATTTCGGCAAGTCTCTCTCTGTCTCTCTCTCTCTATGGGGGTGATATTTGTTGATTTCTGATGTTCTTTTTTTTCTTACCAAGTGAAATCTTGTGCCTTGTGCCTATGGTGGAATATAGATGGTGTACTACGTAATATGTAGGTCGTTATGTTGTTTCATGGTATGTTAAGTGCTCTCTCAAGAATGAGAGGAGCTTATCTTTTTCTGTCTTTACTGATGCCATTCAATTAAGTTTACTATATGACAAAGCCATGAATATTCTGTTGTGAGTCAACAGTCAAGTATTACTTTTTCTCTCTTTCTCTCTTCCAAATATTGTTGGTAAAATTTTATATGGAACCAACCATTTGCTCACTAGACCCATCTATGTCTTTTCATAAGTTTCTTCAATTCCTTAAAGCTGCCCCCTCCATAACTGCAAACTCTCTGCGATGGCCGATCATGTGCAACATTTTCCTATCTGCGAGGTCGCAGGCCCTCCATTCCAAATAGATTTGAGAGTGAAATCAAGATATAAGAGGGAAAGGGAAGAACAAGAAAGCAAGAGATGAGAGCAGGGGCTGATGATGGTGGGAGTTGAGGGAGTTGTAGAGAGCGAAATCAAGATATAAGAGGGAAAGGGAAGAACAAGAAAGCAAGAGATGAGAGCAGGGGCTGATGATGGTGGGAGTTGAGAGAGTCGACATTCTCATTGGGTTTGGGCATGGTGGGTGGCTGTTGGGGTTTTTCAGTTTTTATTATTTTATAAATTTTGTTGAAGGTCAAGGTTGGAATTTAGAGGTTACCAAAATTTGGTTGGGTCTAGTGAACAAATTATTAAGTCAATATCCATCCATGTTATGAGGTACTTGATTTATTCCCAAAAGGCATTGGTTGTAGTTGAAGCTTTTGTGATTTAGATGAACTCGTGTGATTAGATGAACTCATGATGGTTTCGTGGAAGTGTGCATATTTTGCAAGGAAATTTTATGAACCTGTTATGTTTGTCGTGCTTTTGGATTGGTTTTTCTTTTATATGGTTTTAATTAGACACGAAAAATAAAAATCTCTAACTTTGTAGATATTTTGTCCGATTTTCAGAGCACTCGGAGGAAATTATCTTCACAACTTGATCGTGTGGAATGTAGTTTGGATGAAAGTATTGAAAATACTGCTAAGACGCAACAGGAGGTGGGTATGTTAGATATTGTTGAGTGGTTTAGTTAGCATGTATTTCTATGTTTCTAGTTCGTTAACAAGAAATCTTCCAAGCCATTTATAGGTTATTACACTACAAGGAAGGACGGATACCATTAGCAGAGATTTTAAAAAAGTTCATCATGCAGTGCTGACTCTGGTGACTTATTGTTATTTAATTTTCTTTCATCACTCGCAAGGGTTACATTCATGGATGGAGAATCATATCCCTTATTTTTCTTTGGTCTCAGGAAACAAAAATTAATAGAATCGAAGGGAAGCAGGTATATAGTACTTAACCCTTTTGATTTATGAGTTGTTATTTCTCCCCCCTTGAATACTCTTTTTGTTCTGACGGTCTGGCCTTTGACTTCTAATTAGGGCGAGACTACTGATGGAGTCTGGAAGTTGTGTGACTATGCCCTGAACATGGAAAAGGGCAGAAATGCAGAACGCATTCAGGCAAGTACTGAGTATTTCCTGCATAACTGGTAGATTGATATTTATGTTTGATTCTGTAGTACGTTAGTACGTTACTTTTTCTTTGACTAATGATTGATTGTACTGCTTTATGTAACATTAATTTTCTTAATTTTTTTTCAGAGTTGATCACTTTTATGGTTTGTTGATCACTTTTATGGTTTTGTAACTTTATTTTATCAGAATGAGCATCAATTGATATTTATTCATTTGACATTTTACTGACTCTGATTTCCACGATGTTCAGGCATCACCATCCAGCATTTCCAGGTCAGTTCTTGAACTACCACCAGACTCCCCCTCATCTTTGGTGACACCACTGAAGTCCCCGAGGCCAGCACTTGAGCTACCCCCAACGTCACCCTCAAGGGTAAGATTGATATTCAAAGTGTATAGCGGTTTGACATGCTATCTTATTAAGATAATATATTGAATTGGTAGGAGGCTTTAACACCTCTATTCTTAAGCAACTCTACAATTATTCAAATGTTTGCTCACTTGACTTTGCCTCCTTTTTGGTTGAGGAATCCATAGTCTTATCCATCTCCAGTCGTTTCAGGAGAATAGTGGAATCTTGGAAGTGGTTGAGTCCTCAAATCGTGGTGAGGCTTCCAATGGGATTCGTGGCCAAGAAGGCACAAAGAAAGCAGCTTCCAGTTCTGGTTGGTTCGGGTTCGGGTTTCCAACCTTCAATAGTTCGGCGCTCCAGAGGACGCGAAGTGCTACAACTGGAATGGTGCAACAGAAACGATCAACCAGTCAACCATTATGAGGATCTTTGTATAGATCCCGGTAAAGTCATTTAGAGTAAATTTATATAATAAATCATCATTTGTACCATCGCTCGGGGGAAAGCCTCGAGCTTTTAGACTGTTTAGTTTTGAGAGCCAAAACCTCAAGTATAGCTGATGCCTTGTAGTCGATCAAAGTCATTGTAGCGGGGCGGGACGGGACGGGACGGGACGGGGTGCTGAGAAATTTTGTAGCGCAGTTACTTCGTAATATGGTTATTTAAGATAATCTTATGGTGACATTAGTATTTGTGTATATGAACGATGGCCGTTGTCACAGAAGAGGTTTTAGGTTTAAAGTATATTGTTTTGGCTAATAATGGAGAAACTCTTAGATGTCGCTGTCGTGTATGTATCTGATAAAATTCATGACTTCGATGTGACGATCAATTGTGAGAGCTGTGTATACACCTGGGGACATCTAAGAATTTATTTACAGTTCAGAGGAATATCCAATAAATCAAATGTTTCATTATTTATTCTAATTCCTGGGTTTTTTTATATTAAATTACGGATTGTAAAGTGAGCAACATAATTTATAGTTTCGTTTGTCTTGGTTAACACAAATAAGAAATTAAATGCATTCAAATACTCATTTTGATACATTCCAAACAAGTAAACATGTTAAGTTCTATGAAACTCCTAAGGGTCTGTTTAGTGGCTAGATGAGATTGGGTCTTAGGGACAAAATTGGATTGGCAGGAATTTGTTAGGCATGACTTGTAACTCATATGTACGGATATGTTATATAACCCATCCTATTGTGGAATTTCATAATTTATTCTGTCCATCTCACATTTTGACTCAACAAGACTTTAATTCATTTTAATTAGTCACAACCTATCTCAACCGGCACACTAAACGGGCCCTAATAATCCAGCTTTGGCCCGACTTTTTGAGTCTATACTATTAAAGAGAAAGCCCAAAAGCCACACGGAATGCAATGTAAGGAACTGTTTCCCGCCATTTTTCTTTGCTCGGCTTCTTTGGCGCGCAAGTATAAGATAGAGAACTCACACTGGAGCCGTGGCCCACTGGAGATAATTTCTCACTTCCACCGGAGAGAGAGAGAGAGAGAGAGTGAGGAGCAAAAATGCAAGCCGTTCGATCTCAGAGGAAATCCTTCGTCAAGGAAGTCGTCCCGACCCTCCCTCTCTACCGCTCTGCTCCCGCCCTTGAAGTTCGTCTGGAAGAGTTCGAGCTCTTCGCCCTCGATCGCCTCCGAGGTAATTTTCCTATCAAGAACCTTTGTAATTTCCGTTTCACTGCTCAATTTTTTTCTTGAAACTTTGGGGGTATGTTTTAATTTTTGGTTTTTGTTTGGTTCCTGAGAAAATTTTGCAAAAGCGAAACACATTTCTGGAGCTAAGTTAATAGATTACACCAAAAGTCTGCACCTTTCACCGTTTAGGACGTGAAATTAAGGAACCACATATTCGTGATGGGGATGAATGAGATTGGCACACGGTCTTGTATTTTTCAGATTAGCTTGTAAATTTCTTATTAAGGTAGAAAATGCTGAATAGATTGATTATTTTCGTGCTGGAGTGTGACTGTTTGGGAGATGGGAAAATCGAAATGCTTTTGCAGTTGATTTTAGCATAGATCCACATTTCAGTTTCGGTTGGCCTTGAATCCCTTTCTCTTCTGGATTTCGGAATCAAACAAACACTACGAAATTTGATTCTTGATGCATTTTACCGGAGAGGATTTCAGATCTTGAAGGGAATATGGGTTTAGCATTTGCCCAGCATATATCTCGAGGGTTGTGCTGATGGAAATTACTGCTGTATGCAGTGCTTAAAGGGATATCTGATGGATTATCACGCGGAAAGAAACATGATGAAATGCAGAAATTGGTAAAACTGTAGTTCCAGGTTGAAATTCTTTTCATTTCCCTTATTGCACCCTTTTAAAATATAAACATTTTGGCATTTTACAGGCAATAGAACTATGGAAGACAAATATGAGGCATCCTCAGGCATCTGAGGTCGTCAACAAGGACATAATATCGCACTTTGTTCTTCGGCTGGTTTATTGCAGAACGTAAGAACTTGTAGCATTTTATTCTCTTAAAAGATCTCCTTATTATATGTTGTTAATTTTTATTCTGCATTTTAGGGAGGACCTGAGAAAATGGTTTCTTTCCATGGAGACTGCCCTATTTCGTTACCGATTTATGAAAGAACAACCTGAACCTCAGGTAATCTACGCTTAGCTTGGCACATTCCGTTAGTCGGTTTCTGACCAATATTCTGCTTTTGGTATTCAGAGGGCGCTCATGGAAGAATTTGATCTTCCATACAAGGCAGTTGGTGGTTCAGAACTCGAGGTAATTATGTGCCTCATACTTTCTAAAGCCTTTACAATATGATGTGCTCAATATAGAAAATGTGCATTTGAAACTAAGACCATTTCAGCCTTTATTTATCAGTTTCGTACTTTGTAAACCCCTTAAAATTCTTGGTATATGCTGCAATCATCATGTAAGTTTATCTTCCCTTGCAGAGTGTATTAGATAAATTGGTCCAGGTTTCGCGTTCGCTCGGTGCTCAATCTCAACCAACTGGTAGGGGCGCATATTTTATAACACTTTGCAATGCTGGAGTCAATAAGTTGTGCAGTACTTTTATAGTTGTGAATTTTCTTAATTATACTCACATGCACTGTTTAAATGTTCTAATATCTGGGTGTGTGCAATAGTGGAGTGTCTATGGCATGTTGTTAGGTCTTGGTCTTGCATTTGGCATGTTCATTTACCTTTTTAGAAGACATGTTCATTGTTGCTTCAGAACGTGTTAAAAAAAATTGATTATCTGCACTTTCCTTCGCTGTTATCCATATTCTAATTTTTCTCCTCTACTTGCATTTTTGCAGCTAGTGATATCTTCTTCAAGGTGTGTTTATCTTTGATTCATTCTTCCTTTTTCAACTGTACATTCTTTAATTTATTATTTGATCATGATAGTTTATTTCGTTATTGGAGTATGGGAATGAGGTTCCTGTTGGTCCAATGTGGTCCTCGGCCAGAAATACATTTTCAGTTGGTTTCGATTTATTGCATGTGTTGCTTCATTAGGGAAGTAAATTGTTAAGAAAAAGAAATTATTGAATGAATTTTAAAATTCGAACTAATCCTACAATTTATGTCATGTGTTATATTTCTATCATTTATTATTCTTTATTTAATTTCTTATTATCCTACCCCTCCATTAAGGTACCGTTTGAAGAAGTCCCAGAACTGGTAGCCAGTCGTAGAGTATTCATCAGTAAGGGGCATGCATATATAGCTAGAAACCAGGTTTAGTTAATGCTTTCTATTAGTTCTTGCATATACGATATACCTATAAAGTGACGATTATCATTGATTTATTTATGTTTATTTGCTCCTCTCTCACCCAAACAATAGGTGGTTTCCCTTGTTGCCACACAGTTCCGCAGTCTTCTATCAAAGGCACTTATTTTGACAAACAGGTTATTGTTGGCTATTTGTAATTCAAAGCTCATTGGTTATATCTGATGTTACTTACTATTTCTTATCTTCTGTCAAGACAATCTAATGCATGAGGTTTTGGATTTTAAAATATCTGAAGTTGCACTTTCTGCATGCAGAAAATGGACAACTACTATAGCAGAACAAGAGAAGGATCGGTTGACTCCTGTGAGTATCGGATCCTGAACCTTGTATTTTGAATAGGCATTTATTTCCAAGTTAGCTTCTTGACATTTCTTTTCCTTTCATTTCTGTTTAGATTGTTGAAGCCCTATCCTCAAGTTACCTGGGCCCCGACTATTCTGAGGTAGTTCTTTACGTGTTTTAGCTCATCTATTACCCATAGGTATCGATCATGTAATTTGTAGTTAATTATTCTATGTTGACTGCCTCTGTAGCCAAAAGAGTTTGGTCAGATTTCGTTAAAAGACATTGATGATGCATCTAAGAGCTCATTTCCTCTGTGTATGCGCCACCTATTTGAAAAGGTATAAACATTGGGCAATGATTAGTCAGACTTTTTGGCTAAATTTTTCTTCTCAGCTTCTTTTTTCTTATGAAGATTTTTAATTCGCCTTTGCTCTTGTTTTACTCATGCTACTTGCTTGCAGTTGAGAGAAGATCATCATTTAAAGCATGGAGGGAGAATGCAACTAGGTCTCTTTCTCAAGGTTGTATCCTGCAACCCGCATCACTCTCTGGTTTCTGTCCTGTCTTTTTGTGGTAACATGTTATTCCATGATCATACACTGTTCATTGTGTATTTGGTACGTTGGGCATCAAGACACCTTGTGCTGTTTGTTTCAATTTAAATTTGCCACATCACTAACAAATACCACTTATTGGGTTTTGTTGGTGGTATATGTTGGTGCTTTTATATGTCTGTATGCAAGTTAGCGACTAGAGTTTTCAAAATTATTGGAAGTCATACAGCCTTGTTGTGGTGAAAAATTTGCAGAATTGCGAATGATGATTTTGGAGAATGCAGAATGGCATACATATATATATATATGTATATTATGTAGTTTATAGGTTTTTGTGGTGCATTTTGGTGCATGAAAATTGTCAGCTGACGTTTATACGCACAACCTTGCCATGACAAACTGTAAAAGTTATCAAAAGAATCATGAATATGTCCTTCTGGGATCTTCATTCCCTATGGGCTAAATTTTGTTATTAACCTCTGTAGGGTGTTGGGTTGAAGCTGGATGATGCCCTTGCGTTTTGGAAAGCTGAGTTCTCACAAAAAGTGAGTATGTTGTTTCTGAAGTATTTAATCTACTCATTCTTAATCATCACGCGGGGCACAGAAATTTTTTCCAACAGTTATTATCCATGTATGATGAAAGGATAAGTTGCAAAATTGTAAAGTTCCAAAGTCATAGTGCATTATATTATTAAGATGATTTCCTGTTCCTTGTGACTCACTTGCTATTTGATTCCATGCTTTGTACTTGATCTTTGTATAGGTTGGTGTTGAAAGGTTTGACAAAGAATATTCATATGGCATACGCCACAATTATGGAAGAGAGGGGAAAAGAGTGGTAAGATATCATACTTAAGATTCAAGAGTTTCAAGATGCTATATTCTTTTACTCAAATAGCAAGAATTTTGAGCGATGTTATGTCTAGAATCAGATCAATGATCAAAACTGGACTCATGAAAAATATTCAAAAAAATTGAAACCACTACATAACTATAGCTTGTTGCAGAAGCGTTTTGCTGTTGGATTTTGTTCTTATGTACAGCCTTTTTGTTAAAAATACCATTTGAAAACTGGAAGTACACGTGAAGAAATACTTAAAATATATGATGCTGCGCATTCTGATCATGATCAAATATGTTCAATTTTTGACATTGCAGGATTACACGCCTTATTCCTGTCAAAAAATCATCTCATCTACTCCTGGTGTAGGAGATCATCATGGATGCCCATATCGATATTTCAGGTAATTTTGGTAATAAAAATTTTCCTTATTCATCTGGATGATATTTAACTTGGCCTTTCTGACGTTACTGGCTGTATTATATTGGATAGAACTGCCACAGCAAAAAACCCAACTATATCAGTGCCTTATTCTAGTAATTCAATGGCTTTCAGATAAAGTAGTGATACATACATTGGCTGATCAACCGTATCCTTTTATTCGTCATACTTAATTGAATCTCCTCGCCCTGCTCATGGCAAATCTAACCTTTTTAAAAATAAAAAAAAATAAAAAATATTTGCGCAATTCTGTATCAAATGTCTCATTATTTATCTGTGGCAGTGAAGAGAACTTGAGAGCAGCTCTTGGTAAAATGGGAGTTACTGGCCGAGCAGTTGGAGATGTGATGGACAAAGTTAAAAACAAACATTATCAGGTGAAAATGTTACTAGATGCATAAAAATGATTCCAAATTGTTTTTGTTCTAACACGATGTTAATGTGGAATACTTGGTAACGTATGCATCAGCTGGCATGCACCTTGACGTTCGAAGCTATTCATGGTTCATCATGCGACGCTGGAATTAACCATCCAAATCAGTACTTTAAGGACAGCCAGACTATTATAAAGTCTAAGGTAAATTATGCTTTTATTTACAGTTTACTATCAAATACCAAAATTTGAGCAAAAATTGTTTTAATTTGGTTTTGAGACCTCTAGGGTAGCCAAAGAGGCTGAAGTTGTACCACATGCTTATCCGAATTTTTCTTTGCAGAACCAGTCTGCAGCTTAAGGGAGAGTTTTAAAGTACCATCAGAGGCGGGTATAGCATATTCTCGTTCCACAGGTACCTCTCTCAAAATAGTCCATGTAAAATGCAAATAATGGAGCATCCAGCCAAAGTAGACCCCTTTCTTTCAACTTTATTTTACTCCTACACACTGCTCTTTATTTCTGGCTATCGAATCAAATAAATCAAACACAAATAATAAACAGGATTAAACATGCGTAGGACGAGAAAAAATGTTGGTGGTTATCATTTCTCCTTTTTTTACAGAAAGCCAGTGCTATGATCTGCCCCAAAGTAGGAAGGACATATAATTTGGTTTCCTGGGTTCTATTATTAGCAAGTGTTCTTCTGCAACATGAGGTCCATCTGATTTCTCCACTGCCTTTTTCAGTTTGAGCTGAAATTTGGTGTACAGGTTTGGTTGGTCGGTCGGTCGGGCTGAAGAACTGGTCACGACGAAGCTCAAGACATAAGATATTGTTGTTCCTTTTGATGATACATAACGAAAATTTTATGTTTGTTTTATGATGGATTTGAGTTATCCCTTGAAGTTTATAATTTGTTTTGAGTTATGCAATATTTGGCATCTGTTTTTCATTGTATACAAGTAATAGCATAGTTCGTAGATACAATGTTTATGGTCCTTTGGTCTGTAACGACATGACATCCAGTCTTCATTTTTTCGAGAAAGTCTTAAGTTCAACAATCACCCACTTGTTTATTTAAAAACAAAAATTTGTTCATTGAGCAATCAAGTTACAGAGTTGTGCTTGAGCACATGTGTTAATCAACTTGAACAAGTACATAATGTCATTGCCTCAGAACAAGAGTAACACTTGGTTTTGAACTCTACCTCTGAGGACAAAACACACACAACTCTTCTAGGATGAAGTTCGAAGCCAGCACGTTTCGGCCTTGTGCTTGTATCTCGGTTTAGTGATAATGTTAAGAAGTTTGCCCTTAAACTTCTCAGTTGGCGGCCTCACCTTCATCATCACATAGGTGAACCTATCAAGGACATTCCTACAGCTAGATGTCCCGCTCAAAAAGAGTATAGTTCTCATTAAGAGTATTACAAACTCATCTTTCCAATCGTTATAGGATGTCATGCTTCTGTAAATGATTAAAATGACACTACTCAGTATCATAGCATGTCTCCATATCACTTCATGACTTGTTATTACCTTTTGAACCAATTTCTTGGGATCTTTAGTCCATTGGTTAGGTTACCATCACAAGTGACTTAACTATCCAAGGGCATTAACCCCATTCATTTGGAAGTTTTCCAAACTTTCTCACGAGCTAATCCTTTCATTAAAGGATCAGCAATATTATCCTTGGACCTTACATGATCCACTCGAATAGCCCCATTAGAGAGAAACCCTCTGATTGTGCTATGTTTTCGACGTATTTGACGTTTCTTACCATTGTAATATCGATTCTCAATCTTTGCAATAGCTGTAGTGCAATCACAATGAATGAGAACTGCTGGTATAGGTTTTTCCCATAATGGAATGTCGGAGAGTAAATCTCTAAGCCATCATGCCTCTTCACTTGCAATTGCTAATGCAATCATTTCTGATTCCATTGTAAACTGGGCTAATATTGTCCGTTTCTTAGACTTCCATGACACTGCAGCTCCTGCTATCTTAAAGATGTAGCCACTCGTGGCTTTGGAGTCTTCTGACAGTGTGTTCCAATCATCATCGCTATACCCTTCAAGGACAGTGGGAAACCTCTCATAATTTAAACCATGATTAATGGTCCTCTTGAGATATCTCATTACCCTTTCAACAGCCCTAAAATGCTCATCATTGAGACTGCTTGTAAATCTGCACAACACTCCCACGACATAGGTTATGTCTGGTCTAGTACAATTAGTAGCATAACGAAGGCTACCAATAATGCTCGCATACTCAGTTTGTCTAACACTGTTGCCAGTATTCTTGAACAATTTCACATTAGAGTCATAGGGAGTGCATGCTAGTTTACAATCAAAGTAGTTGTACTTCTTTAGAACCTTCTCAGCGTAGTGAGATTGGTCTAAAGAAAAACCTTTCATAGACTTAGTAATCTTGATCCCAAGGATTACATTTGTCTCACCTAAGTCTTTCATATCAAAATTATCACAAAGCATAGTTTTAACTTCATTCACAACATGTAGATTGGATCCAAATATCAACAAATCATCAACATACAGACATATCAATGTGCACAGATTATTTTCAGACCTAGAATAGATACATTTATCACTTTCATTAATTTTAAAACCTTTAGAGATAAGTAACCGATCAAACTTAGCATGCCATTGCTTTGGTGCCTGTTTTAAACCATAGAGAGACTTGTCTAACTTACATACTTTATGTTCTTGTTTAGGTATTAAAAAACCTTCAGGTTGTTCCATATATATCTATTCTTCTAAGTCACCATTTAAGAAAGCAGTTTTAACGTCCATTTGATGCACAACAAGATTATTAATGGCAGCTAAAGCAAACAAAACTCGAATTGAAGTTATTCTGGTGACTGGTGAATAAGTGTCAAAGAAATCAACATTTTCTCTGTCTAAAACCTTTAGCTACTAACCTGGCTTTAAACTTCTCCACTGTACCATCGGGGTTCAGCTTTCTCTTTAGCATCCATTTGCAACCGATAGCCTTACACCCTGGAGGAAGATCTACTAAGTGCCAAGTCTTATTGGATTCGAGAGAATCCATTTCATCATTTATGGCTTCTTGCCATAAGTTTGCATCCAACAAGGTCAATGCTTCTTGAAGAGTTCTTGGATCTTCTTCCAAAGTATAAACATGAAAGTCTGAACCAAAGTCCTTGGCTACTTTGGTTCTCTTACTTTTCCTTGGCTCGAGATCAGTTTCGGCCGAATCAATTATAGCATTTCCATTAACTCTAGGTGCATCCATAATAACAGTACTAGAGCCCCCACTATTTCTTAACTTGAAATGAAACTTATCTTCAAAGAAATCAACATCATTAGATTCAATAACAACATGGTTTTTCAAATCATAAAACGTATATGCTTTGCTATTGTATAAATAACCAATGAACACACATTCAAAAGCTCTGCTAGCTAGCTTTGATCTTTTAGGGTCAGGTATTTCTTACATAGGCCAAACAGCCCCAAGTTCTCAAGTAAGATACATTTGGTTTCTTATTTTTCCAGATTTCATAAGGTGGAATTTTGGTTTTCTAAGAGGGAACCCTATTGAGTACATAACAAACAGTCAAAAGTATTTCACCCCACCAATATGAAACATTCCCCGAGTTAAGTAAAACAGCCACCGTCAATTCACTAAGTGTTCTATTTTTTCTCTCAGCTTCGCCGTTCATTTTTGGGGAATAAGGAGCAGTAGTTTCATGTATAATTCCTAGTTTCTTACAAAATTCAATGAAAGCTACAGATTAATACTCTTGTCCTCTATCACTTCACAGCCTTTTAATTTTTCGGTTGAACTGGTTTTCTACTTCACTTATGAAACATTTAAACATGTCTAGGGCTTCACTTTTATGTTTCATTAGGTAGACAAAATAGTAGTTTGAATGATCATCTATGAAAGTTATGAAGTACCGTTTTCCATTTTGAGTTACTACACCATCAAATTCATAAATATCAGAATGTATTAGGTATAGTAATTCAATCTCATTAAGAACTGACCTATGTGGAGCTTTAGTTATCTTAGCTTGATTGCAGAACTCACATTTCTCAAAATTATTAAGTGAAAGTTCTGGTAGTAAACCTAAGTTACTCATTTGTTTTACTAGCCTTTTGTTTATGTGACAAAGTCTTGCATGCCAAACATTAAATGAACACAACATGTAAGCAACAATTTTATTCATGGCATCAACATTCAATTTGAACATCCCATCAGTGGCATACCCCTTTCCCACAAAAACACCATTCTTTGTGAAAGTATACATATCAGCCCTAATAGTTTGAGTGAATCCAGCCTTGTTGATTAGATAACCTAAAACTAAGTTCTTCCTTATTTCTGGAACATGCAGTACATCTTTCAGAATGACAATCTTCCCCGAGGTGAATTTTAGCTCTACTTCACCAATTCCAACAACATTCGTTGAGTGATAGTCACCCAACAAAACCCTTCTGTCCTCAGCTTCAGAATAGGACTTGAAAAGTTTGCGATCATGGCAGACATGGCGCGAAGCTCCAGTGTCTACCCACCACCCCTCGGATCCGTCAACTATGTTGACCTCTGATATCATAGCAGTGAGTTGATCCTCAGTCAGATTAGCTTGAGGAGTAATCTAAAGTTTGTTGTAACAGTTCCTAGCCAAGTGCCCAGGTTTGTCATAGTTGTAGCACACAAATGGCACGGCAGCTTCATCTCGTGAGGGAGGTACCTTCCTATTCTGACTTCGCTGAGGATTCTGGAAGTTTTGAGGGTTTTTGTTGTTGTTGCGACTCTTGGTGGAATTCTTCATATTCTTACTCGTGGGTTTGAGCACTACTGCTGCATGAGTCCTCGAATGAGTCTTCTTGAGATTGCTGTTGTTTGAAACAACCAGCACTTCTTCTCTCATATCTTGTTTCCTGGCTTCTTCCTCGATTTGAAGGCGAGTGATTAGGTTTTCCAATGAGAATTCCTTTGTCTTGTGCCGCAGATCCTTCTTAAACTCCTTCCAACTTGGTTAGAGCTTGTCTATGATCACAGTAACCTGGAACTGTTCATCCAGATTCATGCCCTTAGTGATGATCTAATGAGCAATCTTCTGCAGTTCATGTGATTGCACTTCCACTGATTTGTCATCCACTATTTGAAACTTCATGTGGCGACTGACTGCAAATTTCTTTACTCATGCTTCTTTAGTGTCGTACTTCTTCTGGAAAGCATCCCATAGTTCTTTAGTTGTCTTACAAGAAGAGTAGTAATCATATAGGTTATCACATAATCCATTCAAGATATAATTCTTGCAAAGAAAGTCATTGTCAGTCCAGGATTGAAACAACTTGAACTGTTTAGCAGTGGGTTGATCAGGAAGGTTTGTCACAGTTGTAGCACAAAATGGCACAACAGATTCATCTCGTGAGTGGGGTACCTTCCTATTTTGACTTCGCTGAGGATTCTGGAAGTTTGGAGGGTTTTTGTTGTTGCTGCGACTCTTGGTGGAATTCTTCATATTCTTACTCGTGGGTTTGAGCACTACTGCTGCATGAGTCCTCGAATGAGTCTTCTTGAGATTGTTGTTGTTTGAAACAACCAGCACTTCCTCCCTCATATATTGTTTCCTGGCTTCTTCATCGGTTCGAAGACGAGTGATTAGGCTTTCCAGTGAGAATTCCTTTGTCTTATGTCGTAGATCCTTCTTGAACTCCTTCCAACTTGGTTGGAGCTTGTCTATGATCACAGCAACCTGGAACTGTTCATCCAGATTCATGCCCTCAGTGATGATCTCATGAGCAATCTTCTGCAGTTCGTGTGATTGCACTTCCACTGATTTGTCATCCACCATTTGAAACTTCATGTGGCGACTGACTGCAAATTTCTTTGCTCCTGCTTCTTCAGTGTTGTACTTCTTCTGGAGAGCATCCTATAGTTCTTTAGCTGTCTTACAAGAAGATTAGTAATCATATAGGTCATCACATAATCCATTCAAGACATAATTCTTGCAGAGAAAGTCATTTTCAGTCCAGGATTGAAACAACTTAAATTGTTCAGCAGTGGGTTGATCAGGAAGTGATGGCATTTTAGATGTGCAGTGGGTGGCAAGTTTCTTGGTGGTTAGGAAAAATAACATCTTTTGCCTTCAACGTTTGAAGTGGAGTCCTTCAAACTTGATAGGTTTGTTCAGATCATTAGTGAAAGTGTTGTTTTCATTCTCTATTGCAGAAATCGAGCGTCTTAAAATTGTTAAAGTTGTTGCACAATAAAAATAGGAACAATATTACAAGAGAATGAAGAACATAAAATGAAAATCTGTCATGGGTTGAGTTGCGGACAATGTCGCTTTCTTTAAGAAGTTTCGCGGCTCTGCCCAATTTGTGCAAGCAGTTCGAATAACACCACGTTGTCCCCATGATAAAACAGCCCAGAATCCCTCTGTCTAGACCTTCCTTTGCACTGAGGAAGATCAGAAAACACTCACCCTCTAGTTGCTCAGAATACTTAGTGTTATTAGCTAGGTTTTTTTAGTTTGTTTCCTTATTTTTTCGACTAAAGAGGGGTCCTCAAATTTATATAGAAAAACCAAAGTTTAACGTTGAAGAGGTTGAGGGAAAGATGGCCTAAGAATTAGGCCAAAAAATCTGGAAGTGATCACTTAGTTGAGGAAGACTAGGTCTTTTCCTTTATCTTCAAAACCAAAATCTGTTTGATAAAATACAAGTGGTCAACCATAAAAATAGGAGAGCTAGTTTCTAAATAAAACGATAACTAGGGTTTTAAAATAAACACAAAGTTTCAACACTATCCATTGCCCATTCCTCTTACAATTTGGTTCCTCTCTTTAGCTCCACCTAAACTATCATTACAATTTTACTACTCAAGCAATAGCCCGTTTATGGAACGAACGTCTCATTATTGACTACTTGTGAAGATGTTATTCATAATGTGTTAATATCATTGTGTTCAACAATGTACTTTCAGCGGAAAAAAATCCGAAAGCTGATCCGTCACAATATTACTTTTTAACTTTTATGCACATGTCATTGTCCTCGTGGCTCTTGTTATCGTTTAGGCTTTTCAATCTCAGATGGACCAGTACCTGAATTCCAACCCCATGCTCCTACTTTTATTTCTGGTTCTAGTTCTGGTTTGTGGATGCGGGTTGGCTCTAAATCCTAAACTCTAGTCAAAATCCAATGGATAAGAATCAAAGAAGTGGATGTCGAATTCTTTAGTAGGAGAATAACTTGCCTACGACTACCTAATTAGAGCAGCTCTCATGACTAGTGAAACCAATGTAGAGTCGAATGAGACTAAAATACACAAAATCTCATATTTTAATAAGAGCTTCTTCAGAAATGATGTGGTCCTGAGTGTCCACAAAAAAATTTGTCATGAGAATCATGGAGCAGCTACTGCTCTAGCTGCCTGTATTGTTTGGCAGAAAATTGATGGCTGATCATTCCAAACCAGGCTTCCTATTCTCTATCTTTTTTCTTGTTTTTCTTCCCTTTTCAGTGTACATGTAACTATCAATCAGGAAGACGAAAATTAGATGGTTGACAAATTGTTAGGGAAGCATTTGAAGAAATTATGGATGAATTCTAGATTGTTTGTGAATAGTCCGTATATTAGTTTATATGTACGTTAGGTCAGTTAATCAAGGCAAGTGTCCGTCCCCATGCACCCAAGTTTGAACCCACCCTTCCCACACGCACACACAGAGAAGACATTTGGTTTTGAGGACAAGAAAGTGTACATTCTAAAGAGTTTTTCCGGAGAATATTGAGGACATCTTGGAAACTGGTTGCCTTTGAGAAAAGGCATGTTAGCAGTGCTTCAATTTCGAGTTCTGCATAAAAATAGGGGATATTACTTATAAAGTTCAAAACTCATGAGCTTGGTTGATAATCGACATGGAAGATGGATCAAAGGGCAAGTTGAAGGATCCTGGGGTCTCTATGAGGAAGCCATCTTCGAGTACTACATCTTTGAAAAGACTGCGACAACCCAATAATGAAACCAAATTGCTGCATGACTGGTTGATGGGTGCAATCCGGACGTTAGCAAATGCCGGGACTATCATTGACAGCATAAAGTATGTGAGCTCCATTCAAAGACCTGAAAGGTTACGATCAAGGGCCAGGAACGGCGGTTCTGTCAGCAGCGCAGCAGGCAAGGGGGAAGCAATTGTTCTAGGAATTTTGATTAATTTTATGTTAGAAACACTGTTGAAAATGTATATTTTGATAACGCTGAAAACTTGAGCAAAACTAGTCTTACAAACTAGTAAGTAGCATTTCTTCGTAACATGTCGAAGGTTCCATTCGTTGGTGGAATTCGATGAAGGAAAAAGAAGCAGCAGAAGACGTCTTGATGGACACAACAAACTCCGGAGGAAGCCTAAACCCAGGTTCACGAATTTGGGAAGATTACTTTCCAATTACCAAGGTTTGGAATTTTGGCCTGATAAAATGTATGTCTACTGATACAATAAACCTTCTAAGTTCTTATAAGTAGTCGAGTTACTCTCCGTATTATCAATAGGTTTTATGATATAACCTTAACTATGTGTTAGAGGAGTCTTGTCCAAGGAAACCGTCTCTCCTAAGGTTTAGGAATTAATATTGTAATTTAAGTCTGATTGTATTTCTGATTTGTAGAGATCCTTACTTATACGTCAAGTATACATGATTGTATATACGAGCCTTTGTGCTATGAATATAATTACCAAGTTTATAATTTATGTATGGTGTCTGAGAGTTAAGGTTGCAAACCCTAGTGTGCCGTAGCAACACCCCCCCCCCCTCTCCCCCCCCCCCTTTCCCTAAATTCTTTTGTTTTTTTTTCCGTCTCCCCCCACGGCAGCAGCCTCTTCTTCCTCTTTCGCTCCATCTCTTCCTTCTCGACCTAATGTGGCTCACTTCTTCAAGCTTAGGGAGACCAATTTTCTCAATTGGACGTGTCAGATGCGTCCCTTCTTGATTGGTCATGATCTTTTCTCTCATGTTGATGGCCCCTCTTCTGCGCCTGACGCTGAGCTTCCTGCTGCTGATGATGCTCCTGCCAAGCCTAATCCCACATATAAAACTGATCAGCTGGTGTGCAGCTACCTTATTTCTACTCTCCTCGAGTCTGTTATCTCGTGAGGCTAAGTTAGGCTGCCCCGCACACGTTTGCGAATTAATCGTATGATAGAACCTCAACTGTCTTCAAGCTAACACACGCTTGAAATATGCTTTGAGTAATCTCTTCACATCTTAGGTGGTAGTGGAACATAGTTTGGACCTTGGAGTTGTATGGGCTCTACCGCAGACCAGAGTTATACTCTTTCATTGTTACTTAAGTTAGTTTCGTTCGCAGCCCAGTCAGTTCTCTGGTCCCAACACAACCCACTCTGAAATATTTAGATCAATCAGATATGTGTTCTTCTGGTTTAGCCCTCGTATTTGTAGCGTACACAATGATAGGAACACAAGATAAATTGTCAAACATTACTTTCTGGAATCGATTGAGAGATGAGAAATCTTTTCAAAGATTATACATATAATATGGAGATGAGAAATCATTTCTGTGAATGATAAGTTAACACTAGATTGTTATGTTAGCCCATTGTGCGGAATATCTCATATCCTCCATTATTTTAGTGTAATATATATAAGATTGCTTAAGCGATAATTAGTTAGTAACTTAATATGTCGTTAACCATGTGTTCGGGTCTACTCCATAAATTTTTTTCATAATCCAAATCGTTTTTAAGATCTTCATTAAAAAAATCATCCTCCCAAGTTAAAAAAAAAAATGAACGGTTTAGGCCTGTATAAAAAAAAACATAAAACTAAAAAAACCTATGAAACCTAGAGTGTTCCATGTGATCCTGATTAAATCCAAAATCTAATTGGATACAGAATAATCTAAAAAGTTGTGTTCTCCCTTGCGAAATGACCTCATTATCCCAATTGCAGATAACGTATCTTCACTATAAAAATTTCATAATCAGAACCATTTAATTTCTTAATTTTTATTTGAAGATCACTCATACAAAAAATCATTCGAATCATAGTTCGTTTAGTCATCCAAATGTATCAAATAAATGGACGATTCATCATGAATATGTTACTTGGTACCTACACCTTAGATTTATTTGATAAACTTGGATGACTAAACGAACTTCAATTCGAACTATTTTGCGTAGGAATGATCTTCAAATGAATCTTAAGGAATTCAACGAGGATAATGCTTGTGTACCCCATGGAGGACTTACTTGTCCCCCAAATTACGATTAACGAATTTTTACCATCTGAACATCATAATCGGAACGGTTCATTCTCTTTGTTATCATCTAAAGATCACATATGCAAAACATTATTCAATTTGGAAATCATTTAGTCATCCATACGTGTTAAACCAATCAACGATTTTGGTAACAAGTAGCATCCTCTTGATGAACCGTTCATTTGTTCTATGCATATAAATGGGTAACAATATCCAAATTGACTGATTGTTTGCATACATAATCTTTAGATGATGATAAAGAAAATGAATAGTTTCGATCATGATGTTCGGACGGCAAATAATTCATTAATCGTAAGTGAGGCGACAAGTAAGTCTCTCCATGCATGGGGGGACACAAGAGCATTATCCGTTCAACGGTTGTGATTATGAGATTTCTACGATGAAAATACGTTAGCTGCAAGTGGAGGAATGAGCTCATCCCCAAAGAGGGAATGCAAGCATTATCCTTCTATTAATCATATTTCTACTTCCTATGCGTTAGTTTATTGAGAAATATTTTGAGATAAACATGTTGGAATTTATTAGGTTTATTTAGGAAATTAATTAGAGATTTGATTTGATTTTGTAGTAGGGTATTTTTGGCATTTACGCATTAGGGTTTCTTAGGTTTATTGCTCTATAAATAGAGCTTGTAATTTAGTTTGAGAATCAAGTCAGTCAAAATGTAGTCTCTTCGGTTCATGTAGCCTTCTTGGCAATTCCATTTAATAAAGTTTTATATTCAGTTTGTTCGTTTGTTCGTGGAGCACTCTGATATTCAACTTGGTATCAGAGCATGTTTGATCTTTTGAGATTTAATCTGTTCTTGATAGGTATCCATGTTGTTTGTTTGATATTAGTTTTCAGTATTAGTTTTGAAAAAAAAAAATTGAATCAGTTTGCTGCATCATGTCACTCGGAACGACCTGTCGCACCTACCATCACCAGCATGATCTATTGCCGCTGCAACAACTCGCTTCCTCGCATCACTGCCATGCCACTTGATTGCCCGCTTGCCTTGTCGTGTCCGCCTAACAGAGCTTGCCTTGTCGTGTCCACCTAACGGAGTTTGTCTTGTCTTGTTCGCTTAACGGAGCTTGCCTTGTCGTGTCCGCCTAACGGAGTTTGCCTTGTCGTGTCCGCCTAACGGAGCTTGCATCCGCATCTGCTTGTTGGCAACCTCATGACGTGTACCGCCATGAGTTTGATGGGGGGTGCTGAAATTTATTAGGTTTATTTAGGAAATTAATTAGAGATTTGATTTGATTTGGTAGTAGGGTATTTTTGGCATTTACGCATTAGGGTTTCTTAGGTTTATTGCTCTATAAATAGAGCTTGTAATTTAGTTTGAGAATCAAGTCAATCAAGATATAGTCTCTTCGGTTCATGTAGCCTTCTTAGCAATTCCATTTAATAAAATTTTATATTCAGTTTGTTCGTTTGTTCGTGGCGCACTCTGATATTCAACTTGCATTGATACATGTTTCGGTAATACTCGAAATTATAAACTTATTGTCCAATCATATTATATCATGCTTTGTGATCACCCCAACATTAGACTGCACTTTTCAAGTAGAGAACTAAAAAAGAACTTAACTAGTCCCCCGTATCAAAACCAATTGTTTTATGTTAAGATTGTGCATAATTATACATTTTCTTAGTCACTTGAGCATTGTATGCAACTAGCTCCTCTGTATTCGTTTTGATGATCAATGAAATATCAATTTATTGTTTCTTGTCAAGAAAAAAAAATATTATGCATGATTATTATGGACAGAAGACCGCACGTTTCAATTAGAGAACTTAAACCACTTTTCAATTACAGAACTAAAACCGCCTTAACTAGAACAACCGATGAACAATAAGAGTCAAACTTCACAGACAATGAAAAACGTGTGTTTTTTTCTTTATTTTCCTGTTTGAGTTTAAAAATGTGTTGAACACATTGATTAATACTAGTATAAAGAAGACAACCACGTCTTTATTGCCAGATATAATTGATATATTTAAAGGGGAATATTTGCGTCGCTGTTGGGTTCTGCTGCTGTCCAATTGTGGTGGTTGAAAGATGACCTAAAGTGGACAAAGAGTAAACCAAATTAAGTTACTTTCGTTTTCATATGTGACAGACCTCCACTTCTCTTAACCCTAAACTGCAATCCCTCCCTCTGCAAAAGGACCATTAGCGCACATGCTTCCCGGCAGCATTGCCTTCATCACAATTATTATCCTCTTGGTGGTGCATGGCAGTGGCACACACAAACCCTAATTCAACACGCAAATGATCCGATGAGGCATGATGAAGTTTAGGATTTAATTATAAGTTGGTTTGTTCATACGTTAAAGTGTAGCTTTGGTTAGCATGCACATCTCAAAAGAATAGTTAATTAATTATGGAGAATCGGAGTATTGGTTTATCTATTTTGGCTCAATAGGTGATTTAGCCTCTAAATTAAAAATTCATTAAAAAATCATGAGTATTAGTTCTTGAGCTTGTCATTATGTGGAGCAACGATCCTTTTAGATAACATTGTTAAATTTTCATACAAAATAAAAAGTTTAAAAGAGTAGATAAGGAATGAAAGTTATAAAAGAGTTATACAAAAAGATCTGCTCCACATTGTGACAAGTTCATGAACTAATACTCATGATTTTTTTATTCAATGACCAACGTTCCAATTCGGCTAAAGTTTACAGACTAATGCTCTAGTTTTCTCAATTAACTAAGTGATGCTTCTAATACTCAATGTTTTGTCTTGCTTATAAACCATCGATGTTTTGGGGCAAAAGGGAAAGTCTTTTTGGAAATCAAGGTGTTTTAGGTTGAAAATCCCTAATTTTACAAGATTGATTGATCACACAAGAGGGGCCTCGAAGCAAAAGTAAGAGTTTAGGGCACTAATCAGAGAAAAGTAATTAGGTTTTCTGCAGTACATGTAATGAAAGTTTCATTCCATCCTCCGATGTCTACTTGTTGTGTTATGTTTTTTATAGATAAGATTTAGGGTTGCAAGCCATGTGCATACGCGCTATTGAGTTGTTAATTAGTGTTGCCATATTTTGAGTTGATTATGCGTTTTAAGAAAGTTTCATAAATCATAAATTGCACCTTATCTCACTTGGAATTGACATAATTAGGAGCCAAACTGACAACTTAGGGATCGTTCGAAAGTGCTTTTAAAATGACTGAAAGTTTTTTTTGGTGAAAATGTTTTTGAAACCAGTCCTTAATAAAAATCCAAGTGGATCTTCCAAAAGGACTTGAAATGCTTCCTATAAGAAGCACATAACTGTTGCTTCTTCCAAAAATTACTTAAAGTGTTTTCTGCAAGAAGCACATATATGTTGCTTCTAAAAATCACTTAAAATACTTTTGGAATCCAAAATCAATTTCACCAAAAATATTTTCAATCATTTTAAAAACACTTCCAAACGAGATCTTGTTCCTTATTCGAATTAACTTTTGAAACAAGTTGTTGATCATGTTGAACTAATTAAATATGGTATGGAGCTTGTGTATGAAAGGAGTTTGGTGCCAGCGATATTCTTGTTAGGCTAAGTTTGATTGGACAAACGTGTCATGATATCAATATGGGAAAATATTTGCCCTCGTCAGATGCTATTCCTAGTTTCTAAGATTCCCAATAAATTTCCCCCAAAGTAAAAAGAATGGAAGAACTATGATTAGCATCGAAACTATGGCATGGGCAAATGCTCAACTCTATTCTATCATATTTAGTTATGCTTCAGTCAATCGCCTAGTCACAACTCTATTTAAATAAATAGTGTTTGGCTCACATTCAGATGATAATTTTTATTGTTCTCACATCTACTGGAAAGAGAATGTTGTAACGGATAGTTTTGCTAACATGAGTGTGTCTTCCTCAACCTCAATGTGGCATGCTTCTCCTCCGCCGGCAATTCTAACTTCGCTGCATTCAGACTTTCTTGGCTTACCTTGTTTCAATTTTCAAATTAGTATGCATTCCAATTTACAGATGACTACATCTTTTTGATGTGTGATTTTATTTTTTTCCTAACACTTTGTGTTTTGGTGTTTCAAAGCTTGTTGTGCAGGTTTCTATATTTTAGGCTTTGTTTTAGAGGGGTTAGTTCTATGTCCCTCCCTCTTTTTGTTGTAATTTTTTTTTTGTTTTCAAGAGGGGTTGAGGGGTTAGGTTCTATGTCCTCCCTCATTTTTTTTTTTGTATTTTTTGTTGTTTCCTCTTCACTATATTAAGAAGGATAAAGTTTATGTCCCTCATGAGTAAATGTAATTTTTTTTTTATTTCTATAAAATTCACCTCATACCGTTGAAATTTTCTTTTAAAAATAGTGAAAATATCACTACGTTTAAGTGTAAACAATTGCTCTAAACGTTTTTCTTTCTGGTATACTTTTCTTTTAACACATGATCAAAATCTCCCACATATTGAAGCCAAGAATATTGTTCTTCAATCTTGCTTTTAAAAAAAGTCAAAAGACTCAAACAAGACTTTTGAATTAATGGTGCACTAGCTAATAGTAAAAAGAATGGAAGACAAATGAATAGCATCCAAATTACTGGAGGTATGGGCTCAATCTATCCAACCATATTCACCATATGAGTTGCGTTTACGTCAATCGCTTAACCACATAGTGATTTTCAGCCATGATTAATAGTTTGAAATCGTGCACATCAATAAGTGATTTTCAGTCGTTAATTCATGTAAAACATCACTTATTTGAGCATATATAACGATTGCGTTTAACATTTTTCTTTATGGTATACTTTTCTTTTTAAGACGTGATCAAAATCCCAAAGAGATTGAAAGCCAAAGAATATGGTTCTTTGATCATGCTTTTAACAAAGCCAAAGGACTCGAAGATAAAGACTTTGAATTAATGGTGCGGTAGCCATGACAAAAGACCGGCCAGCAAAGAAATTGGATCGGTGTTTTGAATAGTGTGATGGAGGAGAAGAGGACCCTCTACGACGTGACTTCCTTAAAGAGGTGTGCTCAAATTGGAAAGAGGTCCACGTATCATTACGGTTGGGTGGATGGTGTTCGCCCTAAAATGGCAATGAATCTGACAACCCTAAGCACTCTTCGGGGACCACTTATGTTCAACTCTAGCCATTGGATTTCCTTCATCTAATCAAATTATGCCTGCCTGCTCGCTGGTCCCCACCCGTCCACCGCATTCATGTACATAATACGTGTATGTGTGAAATTATTTGAGTAAATTATAACGATGGTTCTTCAATTTTAATCAAATTAGAACAATGGTTTTTCAACTAAAAATTCATTATCATTGGTCTCTTAACTCATCAAAACATGTAGTTATGGTCATTTTCGTTAACTCCATCAGAATCTGTCAAAATGAGTTATGTTAGAAGGACCAATGTTACAATTGGGTTAAAGTTGAGGGGTCATTGCTCAAATTAGATTAAAGTTGAGGGACCATTTCTTCGGTTGAATTAAAGTTAAGGGACCACTGATACAATTTTTTTTATTTGATTTTCTAAGTTTGCCCCTTGATTTAACCCGTGTGCGTGGTATACGTGATTTATTTTGACGAAAGTTCTAACAGAGTTGATGAAAATGACCATAGCTGGACGTTTTGATAAGTTGAGGGATCATACAATTTACTCGAAAGTGACAAGATTTACAATCTTTGCATATACAAGCTGGCTGTGTGACATTAAAACAAATTCCTTTCTCGACTAGCTTCATACTTCTGCATTTTAAATCTGCAAATATATATATATATATATATATATATATATATATATATATATATTATTATTTTTTTAATGTTTGGAGTCACTCAAAGATAAAAGTATTGGTCTGAATAGCACAACACGATTGATTCAGGTTAGCTTAATTCTTGATTTGGAAATCTTTACATCTGTTATAAACAGGAAGTGACACGATATGAACACGACCGTCTAAATATGCATAGTGCACTCTCCTAAAATGGAGACTTTTAGTTTGGTGAAAAAAGGTTAGAGCTAGCAGTGAACTGTACGCTGAAACTCTAGCTGGTATACAAAACATAGAAAGTGAGAGTATATATAATTCATTATTTTTCACCAAAGAAGCAACGCGTAAGAGCAGTGAAACTGGAAGCATATACTTTTCCCACAATCATTATTTTAAACCCTTTTCATGATTTCATCAACCCGATAAATCCACAAATACCAATTACAAATGTACCGCACCGCAAATCAGATTGGTTAAAAAAAGTGAGTTAAAAAATGGAAATTTATTCCAAAAATTGACACCACTAAGATCCCCCGTGGGCTGATGAACAATAGCAGCAGCTACAGAAGCAGTTGATGATATATTTTTTCTAATGTTCATGTACAATGTACATGCAAGTTTGAGAAGAAAAAAACAATCTGTTTTTTGACCAAAAAGTGTAAAATAAAAAAGGAAGAAAAACAGAAAAGCTATATAACCAAGCCAGGCATCAGTGTTGAGGAAAAATTTTTAGTTGTGACGGAAATACGGATGTTACACCACGTATTTTTATGTAAGTGGTGGAAATTTTTAATTTTTAAGTTATTAACCTTTTAACACACATATTCCATCATTTATATAGGGACACGTGGTATACCACCTCGTGTGACGGTCACACTGAAAAATCTCTCATGTGTTGAGTGGTCCACTGAGGAAGTGACGCATGATGGGAGAGGAGAGTTGTGAGTACGAAGGCACGATGGTGGTGGTCGGCGGTCACAATCAAATAGTTGTGATATTATAGGTGCTTCTGTCACTCTGTGTGTTTGTGTGGCCTTCGATTTTTAGCATGGGATGCATGCGTTGCCATGTTTCTCTCTCTCTCAGATTCTTTTTATATGTGAATTGTGCAGAAAACTTGTTGATGGTAATTTAAGAATGCTGTAAAAAAAGAGTAGGGTTCTAAGATTTTAGTACACTTCCATCATGATGTATGAGAAGAGGACATAGACCATCCCTTGACAAAAGGAAAACTGTACGTTGGGTCGGTATTATTAACTCGATCTACATTGTTGTTGACTCATTTTCTAAGGCCTCGTTTGGTAAGGATTATCTCGTGGTTCAGTTGTTCATAAGTGAATAGAGATTGGGTAAGAACTAATCTGATCATAATATATCCCATTGAGTTCATTTTTGTGGGATAACTAAACCAACTAGTTCGACCTCGTGATAGGGACAGAGCCAACTTTGTTACTTGGACTGGGATGGAACCTAGTGGTAGGGGGAGGTTAGGATGAGGTGGGTTTGTTCTTAATTAATTAGAGGGTTTTTCTCTTTAATTTTACCTATCTTATAGATTTTTCCAATATTTTCTAAATTTGAGGCGGAACATAGCTCAGGTAAGCACTTTTCCTTTGTTATGTCATTGCCTTGTAACCCCGGAACGGAAATTCTACCGGGTGACCACAGTGCTCGGCCATATTACTTTGCTTTCATTTGAAGAATTCTATTCTAACGTAAGTAAGGGAGGGAGATTCGGACTTGAAAACAATGAGGAGAGCACAATGTTGTAGCTAACTTGGTTGCAGCCAAGTCTGAATGATCATTTTATTACTTATGACAAACTTGTAATTTTGAATACTAATTTATATATACTTAAAAAATCAAACTCAAAAACATTAAGTTGTAGCACCAAACAAAGCATTGGATTAGCATCATGATCCTGTCCAAATCTAATGCAATCCTAGTTCCTAATCCTATTCAATCAAAGACACCATACATAAATATAAGCCAATATAAATATTCTCTCCTAAGTCCCCCACTGGCTAAGATGGTTTCTTGGCCATAAATATAGGGTACTGCTAACCACACAACTATTTTTACCTCTTACATACCATTCTCAATTGTTTTCGTCAGATTAAATGAAATGAAGAAGATCACTAAACAAAAATTTACAAAAGTGTATAAAAGATAAAAATGGGTATGTGAATAACACTGCTCTAAATATACGGTGAATGCTATGCATTGAATATAGGTGAAAGTCAATTGATTGGCTAATTCAAAAGTTGCCATACCTACCAAGTCCTGTATTGTTTGGACCATCCACAGTGTTGGAAACACATCATTAGAAGTAAGAATTCATATACTGTAGCTAAGATGCATTGTACGGTCTATTGGTATTCCTTTGAACTCGTAAGGGAGATATTATAAATTCAATCATCATGGATAATAATTCGATACCTAATTGTGACTATCCAATTATGTGACTTAACCCAAATTTACACTCTCATCGTTTGTATAAAAAAAAAGAGAGTAATATTTGTAATATTTCATATTATTTATCTACTTCAACTTTCTCTCTACTCTCTAGTAGTTAAAAGATGAATATATGAGTATAAATGATCACATGCATGCGTGTTGACGGTGACTTGTTGGTTGATCACTTGGAATGTGAAAATTCAGATATTTACAACTCTGGAATCGACTTTTCCAGTACATGCATGGATGGTGGCCATGTTCACCAAAAAGTAGGGTTATATTCTAATGGACTTTGACCTCAAAAAAGGTGGTCGATCGAGCAAAGAAACTTTGTGCTCCAACCTTAAATATTGTAGAAAGAGAGAAAAGGCCAGTTCCATAGTTTAGTTTAGTCCTTTATTTGTTTATTTATTTTTCGAACTGACCTAAAACAACTTCCTTTCATCACTGCCCAATTAGCCGAGACAAGGTTCAAACCCTAGCTCCAAATAGATTACTACATTCTAATACCGGTGTGCGTTAGGACTAGCTAATTAGCTAAACAATTATCTAACAAGATCCTAATTGTTTGTCAACTAAAGAGGGACCGATCCGCTTCAGTTAAGGACATTCTTCAGCACGTGGCTTAATTATTCGCTTCAAACATTCAACGAGTTTGTTCCTTTGATCTATATAGCTTTTTCCATCATGTTTTTCGTGAAGCCAATTTTGTGGAGAATGTTTTAGCTCTATTGAAATATAGGATAGATGAAGTCCAACTGTATTTTTATACGGATAGTGTTATTCACACACCCACTTAATTTTACCTCCGACATACGTACCTTTGTTAATTTTTGTCATTAATTTTTTTCAATTCATTCAATCCACTGGCCGAAAATTAAGAGGGGTGTGTGAGAAGTAAAAATAAGTGTGTGAATAAGACTACCCTTTTATATCCTCCGTTCAAATCCGACTCGTGCCTGCTCTTGATAACTGTGTGTGCTTTAGGAGCTTTTCTTTGTAATTTTCATTATTCTTATCAAAGAAAAACAACAAACAAATTAACAAACTTAACCACCACGGGATGGTCCACTGGTTGAGGTCGAGTTTTAGGTCCGTATTCTACAAGGCATGTTCTGGGTTTGATTCTTGGCGTTGTGTGAATCACACGATGGTGGTCAAGAGAAGGCTGAAATATCTCTGTGAATCTTCCCGGAGATTGAAATATTAGACTGCCGTGGCGAAATCACCAGTTGTTCCCTTTAATAACAAACTTCTTTGACACAAATCCCATATGGTATCTACCCTCCCATTTACGTCACTGAAAAATAATAAAAACATTACACAGCTACTGGACTGGAAAACAACGTATTCATTTTGATCGGTATAACTTTCAACGACCAAGTTGGAATGAATAACACGTTAAATGTAACTATATTTTCTTCGCCAACACATTCTGTGTTCTAACCTACTTTTCAATCTGCCACGAGAATATATAAGTGGTCTGACTCAAATATTTAGTACTAGCGATGACCAATATAATACCCAACAATTGACAACAGCATATATATAGATTTGCAAAATTCATAAAACTGTGTGTTAAGATTTGAGAAAAGATAAAACTGGAAAATATGTTGGATTTGTTGATATATGGACCCCAAATAACTTATCCTAAATAAGGTGAATGAATAATACTTGCATTAATTTCATCCTTTGGAGATGAGCTCATTCCCCTATTTGCAAATAACGTATCTTTATTTTAGAAATTTCATAATCAGAACCGTTCAATTTTTTAATTCGCATTTGAAGATCATCTAAACAAAAAATCATTCACATCGGATGACACCATCCAAATGTATAAATCAACGGTGTAAGTACTAAGTAACATATTCATGATCAATGACACACTCCGACCCGGAATGTCCACTTGAACTCTGAATCAAGTTGTGTTGGCCGACACCAGGAGGGTGACGAAGCCATAAAGTGTAGTGATGTGGAAAATGTGAGTAAATTTAAACCTAAAAGTGACTAAATGTAAGAGTGCGCTAGTAAGCGAGAATGAACCAATTTCACACGTGATGTTAAAGCATTAGTAAAGTACAGTAAGGTTGAATGAGAATTATACCGTCAGAGGTAAACACCTAATACCACAGTTTGCCAAGAGTCCTCGTCGACACGAAAACTTAGCTACTAAAACCTGGAGGGGCGAAAAACATGGGTGAGTGGGCCTAAAAATAAAGTTTTGTAAAAACCTTTTCGAAAATCATAGTTTCCAAAGTATACATACTACATATAATATGGAATACTTACCGTAAACCGTAATATCTTGAGTATGTAATGTCTCACAATATCTCATAAATAAGCACATAACATCCGATAATCATCACATCTCGCATAAACGAATATATCATATTGAGTGCTCATCGACATATGCTGACACACGAGTTCATGCAGAGATATTCTTGTATGAACATGACTGGGTGTAATAATGATATACGCTCTAGTACTACAATCACGTGAAGATTGGCGCTATTTGCATCACATACGAGTCTTAATTGCCTATAGCAATTTAGGACATGACTAGCACCTACAATGGATCCAAAGTGAGCGTACGGTGCAATGTGAACATACACGTGAAAGACTGGCCCTGACCCAAGCAAGTACTAACACCGGTGCAGCAACGATGAGCATGTAACTTAAATAAAATCATACAGTGGTAAATCAATAATTTACATCGACATAATACTATTCACTACCGTGAATATAAATAAGACATCTCGTAATAATATGCATACATGTGCATCCTGTAAGATTCATAATAATCTCACAATTTTCATCGTCGTGACAATTCTTATAACGTCAATTTAATTATGGCATCACTTAGTAAATGAATTATTAATGTATGGAAACTCAAATAATATATATACTATATAAAAGAAAAGACTCACTTATAGATACTTGCGAAGTTGTAGTCGTTCGAACGAGCGAAGTCGGAGTCTCCGATAGTAATCGCACTATCAAGAGGTCAAGCCGTGATTAGAGACGGCCAGAAAAAGCCTGCAAAGCTTGGGTTCTCGCCGAAAAACTGGGGAATGTTTCCCCTGCGTGATTTCTTCGCCGGAGAAGACGAGAACTCGCCGGATTCGATATTGCACATGGTACTGTGCAGCGAGGGAGAGAGGAAAAATGAGGGGTTTCTCCCCGTTCTATGTTCATAGGACTCGCAAAGAAGGAAGTGGTGGTGGTGGCGTCGCCAAAGGTACGATGATCAGTGGTGTTGTGTGTCTGTGTTGACGGGGAATAAAGAAAGAGAGCTAAGAGAGGAAGAGTGCTGAAAGAGTTAGAGCGAGGGAGAGACGGGGAGAGTTCCAGAGAGTGAGGGAAAGGGACACACGGTAGCGAAAGAATGAAGACTTTGTGATGTGTGGGCCCCACTGGCCAAAAATAAATTATTAAAATATTAAAATATCCCCCCAAAAAATAATATTATAATAATACAATAATAAAATATTTTAAAAATAATAATATAATAATTATGATAAATATATAAAATAATAAATAGTAATTTTTACAAAAGTATTTTTCGGATTCGTAGTTCCGTAAAACCTTCATCGTAACTCCGATTTCGATTCCGCTTGCGCCTATGCGTTCATACCGTCGAGTACTTCGAAAATACAGTAAATTAATAGCTCATACGCGTCACAAAAAGACGGTCAAAGAAATTCAGCAATCTCGCCTCAAGGGGCATTTTCGTCAATTCACTCCTTTAAAATTAATAAAATCATAAAATTACGAACGGGTTGTTACAATCAAGCAATAATTTTTTTTTATATATTTGGATAGCTAAATGATCTCGTATTTAAATGATTTTTTTTTTGTAAGGATAATCTTCAAATAAAGATTAAGAAATTAAACAGTTCCTATTAAGAAATTTTTACGATGGTGATACGTTATTTGCAAGTGGAGGCACGAGCTCATTCTTGCAAGGGGAAGTGAAAGTATTTTTCAAAGTGTATTTTCACCACTAGCTTTTTAATTATTGGATAATGCTTGTGTTCCCCCATGAACCTACTTGTCCCCTCATTTATAATTAACGTATCTTCACTATATCGACTTCATAATCGGGACCCTTCATACTCTGAATCATCATCTAAATATCATATATGCAAAAAATCATTCAATTTGAAGATTGTTTAGCAATTTGTATGCATCAAACAAATGGACGATTCATCATGAGGATGCTACTTGTTATCAAATTGTCGACCGGTTTGACACGCACAGATGGCTAAACGAATTTGAATTTGATTTAGGATATATTAGTTGAGGAGGGCTTGTAAGTTGTCATTTTGCTTTTTGTTGTTGATTGTTCGTTTGAGGATAGGTTTCCAGTTTGTGCGGGATACTCTTTTCCTTAGACCGGGTTGAAAGCCCCGACAAGGTTTTTATCGAGGCCCATTGAGCGCACTAACCTCAGGATGTACGTATTCTTTGTTTGCTTAAAGAATATCATACCTTGTTTCAAATTTTTTCTTTTTTGCAAATATGATCTTTAAATAATGAGAAAAATAATAAAACACAAGTAGGTTTACGTTAATTATGAAGGTCTACATTAATTATAAGGGGAGAGACAAGTAGGTTCCCTTATAAGTGAAACACAAGTATTATCCTTAATTATTATTCTTCACTTTATTTCACTTCAACTATTATTTTAGTTCATGGATATCTTTCAGTGATCGAATTACTTGTAGCTTATGCGAATTAGGAGTTTAAAATAACATTAGTATTTTAGTCTAGTGTAGTGATATTGCATTCATTTAAGGTTGTCCTGAATAGCAAGATTGATACTTAAATTTTTTTTTAAATTTAAGCGATATTATTATATATTCTAAGCTAAACTAAAAGAGGAGAACGGTGTGAACATGAGATGTAGTGAGCTAAAGACCGAAAACCTCTATCCAGTACTACTTGCAATTTCGATAGTTAACTATTGATGAATCATTGTGTGACTTAATTAAAATCCCTGCCTAATATCGTTGGATAAAAGATTTAAAAAAAAATTATAAAACAAAGAATCTATTAGAAAAAAGAAAAAGAAACTCAATCTAAATGGGAAGAGATCCCCTCCGGATCTCTCCCACCAATAAATTAATCTAGGCCCTTGAAATTTGATCTAACGGCTACAAACAGGGGGTCTATTTAAAAGTTATAATAATTTTAACCGTTGGATTAAATTTTAAGAGCCCGGATTAATTGATTGGTGAGCTTTGATGGGAGAGATCCAGAGGGGATATCTTCATCTAAATTGCCGGCACGGTACTAGGATGTGACCGAAGGGACATTGGTTTGGTATTGGCCTTCCCTATTTTGAACAAATTCTTCTCTCAACTGCAACAATTAATAAGGATGTGTGGAAAGTAAAATGGATGTTTGAATAGCACTATTCTAAAATAAAACTCCGAACGTGAATAATTTTGACAAGGTGATTAATTAAGTTGTAGACAATTCATGTTGTAAAATTAGAAGAATTCCACATGTGATAATGAATGATTCTACTATTATTTAGTCATAGCTTTTTTATGATAGAAGCTTGTAATAAGTCATAATAAATACTTTTGGGACGATACTGATGTGATTAGTAGTTTGCAGCTAGTCTATCTTTCTACAATCTTGACAATACATGTGCGACCCAAGAGACTGAAATATGTGAATTGTTACACTCCGTAATCTACAGGTCAAATTCAAATAGTCTATCTTGTTACACTCCGTAATCTAAAAAGAAAAAAGATTCTATAGATTAGGAAAAGCTTACGGTTGGCTTGAAAATGGTTAAGACAAATTATAATATCTCTATTTTGCTTTAACTTTAATAACAAAAGGCACTCGATCTAGTGATATTCATCTTTACTTGTAAGTAAGAGGTTTTATGTTCGATTATTGCCAAAGGCAAATTTGAACCACATTATTGCTAGCCCATTGTAAGGCTAAGCCCATCACTTTCTTTTAATGTAGCTAATATCGTTTGTTAAAAAAAAAAAAAAAAATAAGTTGAAGCGCGTATAAATCATTTTGTACTTTGTCTTTGCCTCACCCCTTACGCAAAACCTTGCTTCAGCTACCTTCTTTCCTTTCTTTGATCCAGTCCAGGAGTCCTCTCCTTAAGTCCTCCTTTTTTGTATAAACCTTCCTCTCATTTCATTTTCCATAAATTGCACAAGATTTTCACATGCTTCTATTCCATGGAGTCAATATTTCAAATATGTCTTTGTCAGTCGCAGTCCCGTTCCCCTGGCCTACAGTTTAAAAAAATTGTGATCACCTACTGTTCGATCTAATTTAACGGTTGAGAAGAAAGTAAAACAACAAAAGTTAAATGACCTTATTCATTGAATTAGATCAAATTAACATTAAGTGACCATAAAAAGCGATAAGTCTATCTCCAATAGAGAGGCTAAAGGTTTAAAAACCAAAAAATTGCCTGATATGTTCAAATTCATCTCCAACCGATGGTTGGGTTGTACTTCTATAGAGCTCAACTGTCACATCCCGACCCGGGCCCCATCACGTCCTAGGCACGCCTCCGCCGTAGCACGATATTGTCCGCTTTGGGCCCGACCACGCCCTCACGGTTTTGTTTCTGGGAACTCACACGATAACTTTCTAGTGGGTCACCCATCATGGGAGTGACCTCGCACGCTACTCGCTTAACTTCGGAGTTCCGATGGAACCCGAAGACAGTGAGCTCCCAAAAGGCCTCGCGCTAGGTAGAGATGAGAATATACATATAAGGTTCACATGATCCACTCCCCTGGGCGATGTGGGATCTCACAATCTACCCCCCTTAGGGGCCCGACGTCCTCGTCGGCACACACGCTGCCAGGGTTAGGCTCTGATACCAAATTGTCACATCCCGGCCCGGGCCCCACCACATATCGGGCATGCCTCCGCCGTAGCACGATATTGTTCGCTTTGGGCCCGACCACGCCCTCACGGTTTTGTTTCTAGGAACTCACACGAGAACTTCCCAGTGGGTCACCCATCATGGGAGTGCTCTCGCGTGCTACTCGCTTAACTTCGGAGTTCTGATGGAACCCGAAGACAATGAGTTCCCAAAAGGCTTCGCACTAGGTAGGGATGAGAATATACATATAAGGCTCACATGATCCACTCCCTTGGGCGATGTGGGATCTCACAATCCACCCCCCCTTAGGGGCCCAACGTCCTCGTCGGCACACACGCAGCCTGGGTTAGGCTCTGATACCAAATTGTCACATCTCGGCCCGGGCCCCACCACATCTCGGGCACGCCTCCGCCGTAGCACGATATTGTCCGTTTTGGGCCCGACCACGCCCTCACGGTCTTTTTTCTGGGAACTCACACGAGAACTTCCCAGTGGGTCACCCATCATAGGAGTGCTCTCGCGCACTACTTGCTTAACTTCGGAGTTCCGATGGAACCCAAAGACAGTGAGCTCCCAAAAAGCCTCGCGCTAGGTAGAGATGGGAATATACATATAAGACTCACAGGATCCACTCCCCTGAACGATGTGGGATCTCACATCAACAGACCATTATTTGGCGAAAGGAGCGTATGGCTGATAAAATGTAGCCCCCTAGCCATTTTTTGGGGTTCAACTCCTCAATTGCAATAATTAATTCAAATTCAATGGCTAGATTTGAAAACATTCAATGATACTTTAATTAAATTAATCAATAAAATTAAAGTATAAACCTAGAACTAAAAAAATTATTGAGGGGCTACGTTTAGTCACTTCGGTTGTAGATAGTATATGAGTAAGAACTGAAACTGTTTATTTAAAAATAATTTTTTGCAATGTTATAAGTTTGGACGAAACTATATTTAACCCTTTCAACTGGAAATGGCCTAAGATTCAAGAGAACGAGATTGACGTGTGATGTCTTTGTTACATTGGTCAAAAGAAGGTAGAACACTCAAAACCCCAAATATTCCACGGTTAATATATAGAACTTGTCGACCCCATAAAAAACGTTTCAAACTTGTTTGTCTTTAGTTAAAATAGAGGAATTTAGTACAAAAATTTTATTTGGCAAGTGTGCAAAACTCCATCAAATCACAGCGTATCACTTAAACTAATTGATTGATTAGTGCAAAACATACTCAAAACCCAGGTTTAAGGTCAAGTAGAATCATCGTGTTATTGGAGCAATGTTGTGCTCCATTCATGTCTAGGCAGTTTAGGTAATAATAAAAGATAAACCCTAAAAAAACATGTTTTAATTTGTAAGGACGAGATGGACCTCAAATAGAGCATGCTCGTAAATTTGATTAATTAGTGCAAAACATACTCAAAACCCATGGCATCACTCATAAATTTGAAAGAATAATACTTGGTTACTCAAAGGATGAGCAAGAGTTTCTACTCAAAACTATTTGTTGCCGATTTTATAGAACTTCGTGTTTATGATCAAAACCGTTCATATTATAAATCACTTTATATATATCACCTCTGCAAAAAATCAATTAAAACTAATATCGTTTAGTCATCGAACTGTATATATAAAAATAGATGAACGGACTTGGTAAAAGCACCTGTCTATGTATTTGCTACATTAAATTAACTAAATGACCTTAGTTTTAATTCATTTTTTTTAAAGAAGATCTTTTTAAAGTGACTCATAATGTGAACGGTTCTGATCATAAGCACAAATCTTTGTGATTCAAACATGAAGAGTTTTGAGTAGAAATTTCTACTCATCCTTGAGTACAACAAAGCTCTGTGATTCAAACACGAAGAGTTTTGAGTAGGAACTTCTACTCATCCTTGAGTACCAAAAGTTGTTCAATTTGAAATCATTTGGTTCCCGCTAAATATATATAACATATCAAAAAAGTTTTTTATTTTTGCTTTTTTTCTTAGTCTAAATGGTAAAACCAAAAATCAGGAATTTCACCTCTGCATTTTCTAATAATGTAGACAAAATTATTGGTTAGGTTGATATTTATTGTTTATTTCTTTTTATTTTCTGTTTGCTAGGCAAGGTTTGGGATTTAAGATTTTCCTAATTCTCTCAATAAATCCTATTTTTATGCTGCTTGGAAAATATGATTTAAAAACTGGCAAACCCAAAATTAAATCTCTAGATGTTCCTGCAGACCTACCACACATTCCCAGTAAAAACCAGCCACGTAAAAATTTAAAATTGTACAAAAATAATGGAGTAATTTTGGCAATTGAAAAATTAAGACAAGTACATCCCAAAACTATTTTATGAATCACTTTATAAACATGATCTCTATAAAAATGAGCAGGAACTCCTACTAAAATGTTTTCGTGTTCGAATTACAGAGTTTTGTGCTTATGATTAAAACCGTTCATATTATGAATCACTTTATAAAGATGATCTCTATCTCTATAAAAAATGAATTAAAATTAAGATCGTTTAGTCAATCTATTGTAGTAAATACATTGTGAGATCCCACATCGTCCAGGGGAGTGGATCTTGTGAGCCTTATATGTATATTCTCATCTCTATCTAGAGCAAGGCCTTTTGGGAGCTCACTGGCTTCGGGTTCCATTGGAACTCCGAAGTTAAGCGAGTAGCGCGCGAGAGTACTCATATGATGGGTGACCCACTGGGAAGTTCTAGTGTGAGTGCCCGGGTTGTGGTCGGGGCCCGGGCCGGGATGTGACATACATACACGATCTCTAATGCTTTACCAATTCCGTTCATCTATTTTTATACAATTCGATGACTAAACAATCTTAGTTTTAGTTGATTTTTTGCACATGTGATTGTTATAGAATGATTTATATATGAATAGTTTCCCGATCATAAACACAAAATTCTATAAATCGGCATTGAGCAATTTTGAGTAGGAACTCATGTCTATCTTTTAAGTAACCAAGTATTGTTCATAATCAAATGACCTTAAAACAATAGAATCTTTATAAAGATTTTTATAACTAGTCTCAACTCCCGCAACAAAGTTACATACGTTGTCACAATTGAACTTGCCACAACTAAAACTTCCACTTGTAAACAATATATCGTTCTCGTATCGATAAAGTTGAATATAAGACTTACTCCAACTCAATAAAAATATATCACCATTGTATCTATGTAAGTTGAACTTGAGGCTTGCTTGATCAAAGATGAAAACAGCTATAATCAAAAGGAAGGGTATTTAGGTAAAATGGGGGAACATACGAAAGCTCAACTTCTTAAGGTTAAGTCACATGATTGCCCCAGGCGGAAAATAGATCAGGTGGATATCAGACGTTGTTGACTTAAAATTTCGACACGTAGCATCCTTGGGGACCTCGGCACTGATTGCCGCAGTTTGCCAGCAGGTTTTAAGGTTTCCTTTACCTAAACAAAAACTGATGAAAAAAATTTGAAAACTTTAAGTTTTAATGAAAATGATAAAATAAAAAGTAAAGTGAATAATACTAGGATTAACATTCTAGTGTAAATTGTTAATACTCGTTTCATGTTAATTGTTAATACTCTCAACCATCGGGTTCCATCTCTGTCTCAGAGTCACCACTGAGTTGAACTATTAATTTAATTCCTTCTGCTCAATTAGTCTGTCTTGTCATTGTTAATCAAAACACAAAGCTAGAGAGAGAGACTCTGAGAGAATTGAAGATGGTAATGGTGTTCAGCTCATAACCATGAAAATATCATACATATTTATATAAAAAGGGAAAATAGAAAAATAAAAGTATATAAGTAAAGCAAAAGAGGAAGCTTTTTGCAACTATTGTTGTTGTAGTTGTTTTGAGAGAGAGAGAGAGAGAGAGAGTCGTCACATAATTTGCTTGGTGAATAGATAAGGAATTCTAGAGAGAGAGGTAGGGAGGAGGAAGGAGAGAGAGAGAGAGAGAGAGAGAGAGAGAGAGAGAGAGAGAGAGAGAGAGAGAGAGAGAGATGGGAAGAGGGAGGGTGGAATTGAAGAGGATAGAGAACAAGATCAACAGACAGGTGACCTTTGCGAAGAGAAGGAACGGACTATTGAAGAAAGCCTACGAGCTTTCCGTTCTTTGCGATGCCGAGGTTGCTCTCATCATCTTCTCCAATAGAGGAAAGCTGTACGAGTTTTGCAGTAGTTCAAGGTTCTCTCTCCTATATTATTTCACCAAAACAACTAAACCCCCCCGCCTTTTCCCTCCCTCCATTTTCGTACCATTTCGGCTATCGCAATTTCTCTCACACATACATCAATTTATACACTCTCTTTCTTTCTTATTTCTTATATGACTAAGTAATTAACTTTCGTTTATTTTCATATAATTTAACTTCAATTGTTTTTGTTTGTTTCTTTCTTTCTTCTTCTATGATTTCTGGAGTGTTTTTTTGGATCTCCAAGGCGTTTGCTTCCGTGAACCTTTTTTGCTGTTTTCAGTGTTCTCTTGCTGAATCATGAGTTATGAATCAAAAGCAGCAGCAGCGGCGCTTTGGCAAAAGCTCCTCGTGAAGTTTATTTATTTATTTTTTTTAAATCGCCTTTTGTCTTAAATTGTTGAAATTTGACGACATTTAGCGGCGTTTTTTTGGTTGCCGTTTTGGTGATTGCCTCGGTGTTTTTAGCACGTTGAGTGTTTCTGCTTCGGCATTGCTGTTAGATCTGCAACTGGAAATAAAGATAAAGGCCATCAAAAGAAGATCTCTCTCTCTCTCTCTCTCTCTATGCTTAATTAACGCCTTAACTTCTGTGAACGTGGTTTTCCAGAAAGCCCTTGCCTTTTTTCCTTTTTTTTCCCCTGATTTTCTGATCATAAGAGCGATCTGATCGATCCAAAAGCCTTTCTGCATTTGAAGCTTTCTGATTAGCCAGCTTAGTTAACTAGTTTCAGGCTTTTGTTCTTCATCAGGTGTAGATATTTTGTTTTTCCTTTATCTGTTTTCGGATTTTCAGCTCTCATTTCTTCCAGGAAGAACCAACTAACAGACGAATTAATCTGCAATTGGATCGAACAACTCTGCGATTCTCGAATCAACCGGTCCTCTCTCTCTCTCTCCCTCTCCAAAAACCTAGCTGCTTAATTACTTAGCTAGGGTTTTGTTTTACCAAATTCTTTTCTTTCTTTTTTCCTTCTTTTACAAATTGTTATATTTTGAGGGGCTTTTCAACTTAATTAACTATTCTATATCAGGCTCTCAGGTTATCATCTCTGTTCTTTCACAGAAAATTCGGGGCGAGCAATTTTCTATTTTTTTTTGAGATTCCTGGGAATATTAAGCCAAAAGCAAGCAGTTAATTACCTGGTTTTTCAACTTCCTCATTTGGGTCCTTCCAATATACAGGATTTCCCTTGTTTTCCACTGTGTTTTTCAATCACATCTTGACATCGAGTGATTAGTACTAAATCTCTGCAATTTCGGCTTGGATCTGACTTTAGGGTTTTTCTTGTTCACTCTTTGTGATCTGACTTTATGTCAAAAATCACTTCTTTACGTCCATCACTTCTAAATTTTCTAGTTGCTTAATTTACCAGTGATCTATCTTATCAGTAAAAAATCTTTTTGTACTTACACGTATTTTTAGGGCTTAATATTTTCTCGTACGCTGCATTAATTTTAAGTTTCTTATTTAATTAAGTTTAATTTCTATGAGAAATTAACATATATATAATCGCCTTGCTTTTGTCGGTTTTCAATTTTCATCTTTGTTTGTTGGTTTTTCAAATGCATCTGGATAATAGTGATGTAAAACCTTCTTAGATTTTGTAGTACCAACTGAATTATAAAGTATTTTAATTACGCAACTATTGAAGTGTTTAAGTTCATTTGCACATACTTTATGTTAGATAATATGAAATTTGCAAGCTTGAGAGATAGAGCTTTTCAAGCAGCATATATTTATTTTTATTGTATAAGACTTAACACTTTTACTATTAGTCTCTCTATAAACATTCATATCATTCAGCTAACGATAAATTGTCAAGGTGTGACTAAATTCGAATTTTGTATATGGACAAGGAATTTCGTACTTGTTTTTGCTAATTATATGTTTTCCTACACACTCGCGCATAAAAGATCTCATTCTATCTGGCCTGTGATGTCTGTTTTCTCCCCTAAACCATCAGTTCATATTTTGTATGATTTATACCCTTCAAATTATGTTTCAAACAAAGTTTAATTTACATGCATGTTTGTTCATGTTGTCGTACAGCATGCTCAAAACTCTTGAGAGGTACCAGAAGTGCAACTATGGAGCACCGGAGACAAATGTATCAACAAGGGAGGCCTTGGTAATACTTTCATCTCAATTAATTAGTTGATATGGAGTTTCTTGCTTATTACCCTACATAACAAGGAAGGGGTGTGCTATCCACACACCCCTTTTTACTTCTCACACACCTCTTATTAATTTATGTCCTTTGATTTTATTCAATTCATCCGATCCGACGACCGAAAATTAAAAGGGTGTGTGTGGATATCACACCCCAACAAGGAATATTGATTGGATACAAAAGAAACAAAACTACTGGCAAGAAACACTGCATTATGACAAGGGTTCATTCTCAAACCTATGGATATTTAGAATGTTTTGAAGAAAGTACAATTAACATTGAAACTTGTTTTTATTGGTTTTTCCTTTCAATTAAGATCTTGTTGGTATCAACTGTATATACATTGTGTTAGCCTATTAACGAATAATAACTTGGAATCCGTTTAGTAACCATTTTGATTAGTTTTTAGTTTTCATTTTTCTAAAGACTAAAAACCAAAAGCAATTACTAAACAAGGTTTTAGTTTTCAGAAAAAGTAAAAACTGAAAACGAAATGATTGTCAAACGACTTTTAGTTTTTGAAGTCTAATATTGTCACATGATTTATAAGCTATAAATGGTTATATGAAGTCCTAATTAAGTTTGAAACCTCTAGCCGGCACCCATCCCGGACCTCGGCAATTTATTAACCTATAAGGTGGTACTGCACTTAAATCATATTACATTTGTCTACCTCTTCCCATATAAGATAGATGCAAGTGAAGGAGGGTGTTAGTTGATATACATAGTTGACTCATTTCCTAATTAAGGGTTTGGTTATTTTCTATCTACTGCTAATTGTTTCTCTCTCTCTCTCCCTATCTTATTGTTGTTGCATAGCTTGATTGTTAGTAAAAGACAATCCCAACGTTTTTCTTAGTATTGATGTATTACTTACAAAAATACTTCAATGTTTGGGACTCAAAGAAGCTTAACATTTTGTGTTGCTATTAAAGAATCTTAGTGTTGGTTGATTAGCTTATGAAAGAAAGTGTATGAATTTATAATCAGTACCCATTTTCACTTCAGAATTCTCCACAAGCTAAGTTTGAAGATAGAAATTTAAGGTGTTTTTAGGCATGCTTAAATATATAGGTCAATCCCTCCCCATTTGACTAATTCAAATGTTTGTACAATATGAAATCTTTATTATTTTATTTATTTTTTTTTTGTATGTATATTAGACCAAAAATCTGATTAAGGTGCCTTGTAGGAAAGGTTTTGAATTCAAATATATATATGACAACCTCCTAATTCATATATATATGCAGGAGTTGAGTAGCCAGCAGGAGTATTTGAAGCTCAAGGCACGTTTCGAAGCCCTACAACGAAACCAAAGGTTATTGCCTTTCCGACCTTCAGATATATAAACCTTAATTAAGGGCTAAAAATTAGGTTTACTAAGTAGGAACTTTCTTGTAACTACCTTAGGAATCTCCTTGGAGAAGATCTTGGCCCTCTAAGCAGCAAAGATCTTGAATCACTTGAAAGGCAGCTGGATATGTCGCTGAAGCAGATCAGATCCACACGGGTACCTGACCTCATCGATCGCCACCTAATTACAGTTTAAACTGATTTAACATATTGCCTTTTTTCTCAATGATTCGTTGAATATTTGGCTGTTTCAAGGTTTTTATTATTGTGTGACAGATTTTTCATAAACTTTTCTAACTTTTTGTGATATTTGAAACTGCTTGCATCATGTTGTATTTGAAAACTATGAAGTGAATCAGACGTGTGTATAAATGCATGGAAAAAATCATCCTTATTGCAAAATAAAAAAAAATATAAGTTTTACCTAGCATGTATGGACTGGGAATCCAAAACCAAGAACACGAAACAGATTTTCCAGATTGCCTCTAAGTGAAGCATGCATTACATAAACTGATATCTGTAACTTGGTATGCATTCTTATGTTACAGACCCAATGTATGCTGGATCAGCTCACAGATCTTCAGCGAAAGGTACGAGCACACATATCCTTATGTATTTTCATTTGAGTTTACTATTCCCATCTTGGCCAACGAAAGTTTTCGTGCTTTTCAGTTTTCGCAAATGCATATATATCATCGTCCTGTATATTTATTTATTTATTGTTTGATTTATGCACAGGAGCACATGCTAAACGAAGCAAATAAGACCCTGAAAGAAAGGGTAGGCAAACGTCAATAGTTTTGAACAATTAAGTTGATTTTGTTTTCAGACGTTGCACGTACCAGCTGACCTTTTGGTGCTCATGTTGTGCAGTTGTTCGAGGGATACCATGCACTCCAGCTGAATGAAAATGCCGACGAGTACGGCCGCCAACAAGCCCAGGCGGCCCAGGGTGATGTCTTCTTCCATCACTTAGACTGCGAGCCCACTTTACAGATTGGGTATGTACTTGTCCTAGTACTGCATTTTATAATATAATCAAACTCCCTAAGTTACATAATTAAGGAAACCATTTTAATTTGGCCTCCAAACCTAATTAAGTCTATGCTGTACTTGAAATCTCCTCTTGCTTGAACCTAGAAAGTGTGGATGCCAGGTCTAGGTCTTCAGTATTTAATTAGCCCTCTATGCTAAACCCAGTTAATTAGCATTTTAATTAAATTGAACATCACTAATTAGCCACTTAAAGGCCTTTCGCACGCCCGATTGTGTACAACTAATGTCAGTGACTATTGTGAAGTTTAAGACTCGTAATATATGGATGATACTCTCTCTTTCTTTCTCTTTCTGGGTTTGAGTCATCTTTCTCATTGAATTAATGTACTTGTTTAATTTTGCAGATATCAGAATGATCCAATATCGGTGGTGACAGCAGGTCCAAGCGTGAGTAATTACATGGGAGGATGGTTGCCATGAGTATGCATGCATGGTCATCAACAACGACAGCAGCTATAGCCATGCATGTTATTTGCAGTTAATATTGATAAGCAAGATACAATCTATGCATGTTTTGTTTTTATGTTTGATTTTTATTTGACCTAAAAGGATCAACGATGATGATCATTTCTCTGTAATTGTATGGATTTATTTATGCCATAATTAACTCTGGACCTTTAAGAATTGTCAATTTCCAGTTTTTGGTGTTGTTTTGCCCATCCAAATTCTTTGTACTTGCCTCTCAATTCTTCTCAATTTCCAGTCCACCACCAACCACCAATTATTTAACCTTAAGCAGAAAGCTTAAAGCATTATGCAGATCCGAGTTTAGCCAAGTTAGTTAAAAATCATGATTTCTTTTCAAACAATTGAAGGTCAACATTTTTGGTATATGTTTACTTATACGTAATTGAAATTAGAACACGAAGTTGGATTTCTAATTTTTCGATTACGAATTACTCTTTTGTTTCCTGACTATATGAAGTTGGATTTCGAATTTTCGATTACGAATTACTCTTTTGTTTCCTGACTATATGAGAATGTAAACACAAATGGAGTCCGCACAATATCATGAATTGAATCTCTTGATTTTGGAGGAATTGGACTCTTTTGTGAGGGTGGAACTTCTAATCTTGAAGAAGCACAAGGTCAGTTGGGCCTGAATTTACTGGGCTGGACAATCTGACCAAAATTTAGGCCCATGAATCCAGGCCTTACACAAGTGTCAATTTTCTTGCGCGCGCTACAGAACGATCGAGAAGCTTTGACTTTATAGCCACATCTCCATGGCGGTTGCGTACATTTTTTGCAACGTCATTGACAATGCCACATTTTTATCCAATCAAGACATAATTATTGCTTCTTTCCGTCGCTATTTACTTGTCGCTTAATACAACTTGCCATTCTGAATGTGCTTACGTGCGCGCCAAAGTTTTTTTTATTTTTTATTTGTTTACCGGGGCTATGCGCTTTTAAAAATATGTTACATTATTTGTTTTCTATTATAATTTTTAAGAGACTTTTTTACCCTTCGTATATGCACGAGAATTTTTCTTGACCATGCACACATGATTTTACCTTGGTATACAATTTTCGAAAACTTAAAAATTTTAAGAAATACACGTACATTAACCATTCAATGAGTATATTGTCATTTCACAATTGATTAATGAATGAGTAAGTTTAGACCTTGCCGAAGATTGTAAGTCTATAAAAGTATTTTTTGAATTTTTTATTTTCTATAATATTCTAAGGGCATATTAGGACTTATATGAATGTTTAATCACAAGGCCTTCTTCCTTAATAATATACGTTATATGAAACTTGATCAAATTATGAGAATGATACTTTTAACTTATAGTAAGGTATAATGATATTCAACCTATTATTTGATACAAATTTGTAAATGTAACAGCTTCTTGTTTTGATTAAGTTTAGGAGGAAATTGGTTATTCTCATCTCCAGCGTAAGGTATATCCATAACCTCGAGCTGAAAGGGCTTCCGTGTGGCATCTAATTATCAGCTGCCACATATATGGATTTACGTAGAAATTTACAAATAACGCACCAACAAAAATTGTTGGTAGCGAAACTCAAACTTTGGTGGAGCAACACATAATACAAAAATCTTATTAACTGAATCAACTCTCGTAAATACAACAACTTAATTATCACTACGAATAATCATAACTCTTATAAAAAATTAAGAATAATAACCAAAAGAAAATGCATGAAAGTGCATTATTTGTATAAATTATGAGAATGTTGCACATGAGGAAAACGTTTCATGTCATATCAAGAAGATTAGTCAAAATATGTGTCCCCATACTTAACCATCAATGTTAATTTAATAATATATGTCTATTCAATAATCATAACTCCGATAAAAAAATTAAGAATAATAACTAAAAGAAAATGCGTGAAAGTGCATTATTTGTATAAATTATGAGAATGTTGCACATGAGGAAAACGTTTCATGTCATATCAAGAAGATTAGTCAAAATATGTGTCCCCATACTTAACCATCAATGTTAATTTAATAATATATGTCTATTCAATAATCATAACTCCGATAAAAAAATTAAGAATAATAACTAAAAGAAAATGCATGAAAGTGCATTATTTGTATAAATTATGAGAATGTTGCACATGAGGAAAACGTTTCATGTCATATCAAGAAGATTAGTCAAAATATATGTGTCCCCATACTTAACCATCAATGTTAATTTAATAATATATGTCTATTCATCAAACAAGGAAAGTTTTTGAATCTACAGCTGGTGAGGGTGGTTGGTTTGACTATCGATATTAAAATATACAAAATTAATTGTACAAATAGTTAAACTGATCTTATAGATAATTATGTTGTCTTTTTCACAAGATATTTTTTTTTTGAAACTTTAACAAAAAAACTCTCGATACTGTTTATTTTAACGAAAAATCACATTTTTACACTAGAAAGCCAATCCTGATACTATTCACTTTACCCTTTATTTTGTCCTTATCGTTAAAACTCAAAGTTTTCAAGTCATTTTCATTAGTTTTCCTATTTTTTTTAACGTATACAATGTCATGTTTTCAATTGCCTATTCAGTTGGGCGAAACAGTTATTGTCGGTAGCCGGTAAGGAGGTGCTCATTAAGAGTGTTGCGGCAGCTTTACCTATTCACACCATGTCATGTTTTCAATTGCCTATTCAGTTGGCAAAGGAAATTGAACAAATTATAGCAAGATTTTGGTGGAGGGATCAGAAGACGAAAAAGGGTGTTCATCGGCTTGCTTGGAAGAAAGTGGCGCATAGGAAGACGTCTGGAGGTCTTGGCTTCAAGGAAATTATTGATTTTAATTTAGCAATGTTGGCTAAGGTGGGATGGCGCTTGATATGTAACTCGGAGTCGTTGTTGGCTACAGTTCTTAAGGCTAAGTATTACCCTAATTCATCATTCCTTGAAGCACCAGTGGGACGTGGAACTTCATGGGGGTGGAAGGGCATTTTACAAAGGAGGAAAGTATTGAAGTCTGATATACGATGGAGGGTGGGTGATGGGAGAAGTATTCAGGTAATTGAGGATCCTTGGTTGCCCACACCAAGAACATTTAGACCTATGTCAAGTCATCCGGAGATGCCTAATATGGTTGCCGATATTGTGTCCATTGAAGGAACGTGGAAACGTGAGATCATTCAAAGGTGTTTTAATGTCGATGAAGCTCAAATCATTTTGAGTATGTCGTTGAGCTTGTTTGGGTGCTCTGATCGTGTCATTTGGCATTATACTCGAAATGGAGCCTACTCGGTGAAATCAGAATATTTGGTTGCCCAGGAGATGAATCGGATGGAGAACTTGGACGGAAAGGGGTAGGGCAATCTAGTAAGAATGATAATATGGACTCGGTATGGAGGGCTCTTTGGAGTTTGAAGGTTCCTCCCAAGCTCCGCCATTTTATATGGAGACGATGTTGGAATATACTTGTTGTCCGTACTAACTTGCAACGGAGAGGGGTTCGTTTGAGTACTTGTTGTCCGTACTAACTTGCAACGGAGAGAGGTTCGTTTGAGTACTTGTTGTCCCTTTTGTGATTGTGAGGTGGAAACATAGGTACATATCTTTTTCAAATGTTCATTTGCTCGTGTCTTTTGGTTTAGTTCTCCGATCCAATTAGATGTGACCACGATGGTGGGAGATGATTTTATACAGTGTTGGAATTGGTTGTGTGCGAAATACGGCAAGATGGAGGAGGCTGTTAAGTTTTTGCGTTCGGTGATGTGTGGTTTATGGAGAATATGGAAGTGTCGTAATAGTGTGGTGTTTGAGAAGACTGTGGTAGAACCCAATGTTGCATTGCAGCTACTTCGGCAGCAATGGGTGGAGATTGTGGGAAGTGATAAGCATCTGCTGCCATGCAATAGTTCTGGCCTTCTTGGGGAAGGGACGATTGCGAATGGATGGATAAAGCCACTGTTTGGGATAATTAAAATAAATTATGATGGAGCCTAGTGTAATCGTACTGGTATGGGAGGATATGGGTGGGTAACGAGAGACTTTGCGGGTATCTTTAAAGGTGCGAGCGGTGTGGGGAAGGTTTTATGCGGTTCCAGCATGATGGCGGAAGCGAAAGCTCTTAGGATGGCTGTAATGCCTTCAGTGGAAAGGGGATTTAGTTCTGTTCTTTTGGAAACTGATTCCAATGTCCTCGTGGATATGATTCAGGAAAGGAATATACTTGATGTCCGTACTAACTTGCAACGGATAGGGGTTCGTTTGAGTACTTGTTGTCCCTATTGTGATTATGAGGAGGAAACACAAGTACATATCTTTTTCAAATGTTCATTTGCTCATGTCTTTTGGTTTGGTTATTCGATCCAATTAGATGTGACCACGGTGGTGGGAGATGATTTTATACAGTGTTGGAATTGGTTGTGTGCGAAATACGGCAAGATGGAGGAGGCTGTTACGCTTATGCAATAGGTGGTGTGTGGTTTATGGAGAATATGGACGTGTCGTAATAGTGTGGTGTTTAAGAAGACTGTGGTAGAACCCAATGTTGCATTGCAGCTACTTCGGCAACAAGTGGTGGAGATTGTGGGAAGTGATGAGGATCTACTGCTATACAATAGTTCTGGCCTTCTTGGGGAAAGGAAGATTACGAATTGATGGATAAAGCCACCGTTTCGGATAATTAAAATAAATTATGATGGAGCCTGGTGTAATCGTACTGGTGTGGGAGGATATGGATGGGTAGCGAGAGACTTTGTGGGTATCTTCAAAGGTGCGGGTGGTGTAGGGAAGGTTCTATGCGGTTCCAGCATCATGGCGGAAGCGGAAGCTCTCAGGATAGCTGTAATGCCTTCAGTGGAAAAGGGATTTAGTTCTGTTCTTTTGGAAACTAATTCCAAGGTCTTTGTGGATATGATTCCGCAAAGGAATATATTTGTTGTCCGTACTAACTTGCAATGGATAAGGGTTCGTTTGAGTACTTGTTGTCCCTTTTGTGATTGTGAGGAGGAAACACAGGTGCATGTCTTTTTCAAATGTTCATTTGCTCGTGTCTTTTGTTTTGGTTCTTCGATCCAATTAGATGTGACCACGGTGGTGGAAGATGATTTTATACAGTGTTGGAATTGGTTGTGTGCGAGATACGGTAAGATGGAGGAGGCTGTTACGCTTATGCATTGGGTGGTGTGTGGTTTATGGAGAATATGGAAGTGTCGTAATAGTGTGGTGTTTGAGAAGACTGTGGTGGAACCCAATGTTGCATTGCAGCTACTTCGGCAGCAATGGTTGGAGATTGTGGGAACTGATGAGGATATGCTGCCATGCAATAGTTCTGGCCTTCTTGGGGAAATGACGATTGCGAATGGATGGATAAAGCCACCGTTTGGGATAATTAAAATAAATTGTGATGGAGCCTGGTATAATTGTACTGGTGTGTGAGGATACGAGTGGGTAGCTAGAGACTTTGCGGGTATCTTCAAAGGTGCGGGCGGTGTGGGGAAGGTTCTATGCGGTTCCAGCATCATGGCGGAAGCAGAAGCTCTTAGGATGGCTATAATGCCTTCCGTGGAAAGGGGATTTAGTTCTGTTCTTTTGGAAACTGATTCCAAGGTCCTTGTGGATATGATTCAGGGGAAGCTGCAACCTGAGGCAACCATGGAAGCTATTTTGTGGGATATTAATTCTCTTAAGCAAAAATTATGTTCTATTGAGTTTATTTACACTCCTCGTGCCTATAATAAGGCTGTGCATCTTGTGGCATCTTATGTCACGCGTGTGAGGGGTGTGCATTCTTGGGATAAGTTTGAGCCTGAGTGGTTGTTTAACACTCAAGCGTCTGATGTAAACCTTTCAATTCATATTTAATAATATTTACTCTTTGACAAAAAAAAACATATACAAACTGATTTTATAGATGATTATGTTGTCTTTTTTACAAGATATTTTTCTAACGTATACAAACTAATTTGTTATAACTTATAGGATTTTTATGTCAAATGGTCCTAAAATTAACCCTTGTTATTAAGATGATCCTTGAAATTGAAAATCAATCAATGTAGTCCCTAAAAATAGTTGTCGCAAATCAATGTGGTCATTCCGTCACAATTCTGTTAAGTGCTGATGTGTCACATAAATGGACCCCATAAGTAATCTTTTCTCACAAATGAGCATTGAATTTGATTCACGACATCAAAATGGTCCCTGAAATTGACCAGCGACATCAAAATGGTCCATGAAATTGAAAATTGATCAATGTAGTCCCTCAAGTAAGTGTCTCAAATTAATGTAGTATTTCCGTCACAATTCTGTCAAAAATTATGTTATGTGTTGATGTATCACATAAATGGGTCACACAAGTCTAATTAAATTAAAAAAAAATTACAAATAGGCTTAATAATTTAATAGTTAATAAAAAAAATTGTCAAAACCCAAAAACACAGTCATGCAATCACCTCCGATCCCAGCCCACATTTCTCTACCTTATTCGCTTTCTATTCTCTTAAAAAATCTCAATACACCCATCTTTACACATTTTGACACCTTTCACTAAATTGAACCTGGATCAAGATCACCTTTGATTACAACTTGGCCCATTGGCAACGACTACTGGGACATCACCGTTAACATTTAGGCGATCAACATCCTCACAACCTTAATCTTGGAGAGTTTGTTCGACGCTTCCCTGGTGGTCTGGTGATGCAAATAATGGCGAGGTCCGCCTTGAGATAATGAGGTTATAACCGAGGTGCGTCTATTGTTGGTTGAAAACGATTTCCACACCCCCTCATATGCCTTGGTTAAGCCTTGTGCCTTTGAGAATTTATGGAAGGGATCTCTCTTCGGAGTAGGCCCTACTATAAGAAAAAAAAAATTTCATTGTGCAAACAAGTATTTAGACAATTTTTTTAATTAATTATTAAACTCACATCAGCACATAACAAATTTTTTTGCAAAATTGTGGCAAGGATCATTTTGATTTGTGACACATATTTTCAAGGACTACATTGATTGATTTTCAATTTCAGTGACCATATTGATGGTATGGGCCAATTTCAGGGACCATTTGTGATAAAAACCCGTAAGTCTTGTGAGGCCCATTTATGTGCCATATCAGCGCTTAACGGAATTTTTAACAGAATTGTGGCGGAATGACCACATTGATTTGCGACACCTACTTTCAGGGACTACATTGATTGATTTTTAATTTTTAGGACTATCTTGATGATGTGAGTCAATTTCAGGAACCATTTGTGATAAAAACCCAAATTTATATGTACAAACTAGTTTTACTAAAAGGTACACAAATTGATATACAAAACTAATTCAACATATAAGTGAAACAATTTGTGCAAAAATGGTCAAATAGGTTTGGGCTAATGGCATGCATGTAATTTTATTTAAAGTATAATTGATTATACAAAAAAGTATACATAATTGATTCTTTATGTAGCTGAAATTGTTTTTGAAAAATAGTCTAGAGGAGCTTGGCTGATGATATTGACATGTATGTAATTTTGTTGAAGTTGTGCAGACTGAGATTTGTTAACTAATGGGCCTGGTGAGGGTATGAAATTGAATATATATACGTGTATATATATATACACACACACACGTTTATGGGATTGAGACCTCATTGCATCCCAATTTCATAAAAGTTTAATAATTTTGTGGATCAACTTCAATGAATGATCTGACTTCAAATTTGGCACCATTTGATTACAAGATTTCTCAAATTATAAGCCACCCGCATATAACAATAATTTCATAGCTGCATGATCAAAGTGAGAAAATTCAAACAATAATATCTTCAATATTTGGGCCCCAATATGTTCCTTTTTCGAGCTCTACCAAGATTTGGTTCTCACGATTTAAAATTGATAGTAGTGGTCTTTGAATTTATCTACGGTTAATTATTTGAGTTATTTCATGATAAATTTATGTTAAATAGGACTACAAAGACAAAAATATTATCAAATTTTGTCAAATCATTTTGCTTATTGTTTATTAAATTGAATGTATTTTCCTAGAGATTGTTCGCAAAAATAAAAATAAAATGATTGATGGTGGACAAACTTAAAAATCATCTTTATCGATTTCAAATTTCAAGGACCAAAATGAGAGTCATACCAATCTCGACGACAATTTTGACAAAAAATGCCTAATAAAATTCAAACCCACAAATAATAGCAATATGACAGGCTAGGATGATTCAACAAACTCACAAAACAACTCATCTATTTGTTTTTATTCTTTTATCAAAAAAAGAATAAAATTGTACAATATTTTTGCTATAATTGTTTTATTAGTTTGTAAACCGTCTCCTATTTAAGCATTAATCATTTCAATAATTTTAATTTGTAAATTTTAAAATTTAAACTTATACAATGATAATAAATAAAATAATAATCACCACATGACTTTAGTTTGAGCTTATGAGCAAAAATATACTCAAAATAAAAAGGCGATTGTTTGCGGGAGAGGATAAGGTCCCACAACTCATCACCGACTGCAGTTCCACTCCAATCCACATCGCGTCCGCCACGTGCCCTGAGCTTACGTGTCGTCCAATCCCAAAACGACCTCCTTTTATTTTTTATTTTTTTATGTTTTTGCTTTCCGGATAAAGCGCGCAAATAGCTGAAGTCTCCATTTATAGCTGATTTTCCCTCCCCTCTTTCTTTTCTTTTCTCTGTTATTTTCTTCCAATCGAAGCAGCCGATTTTCCGAGAAAAAAAAAATTAAAAGAAAAGGAAAATCCGGTTCTCTCTCTCTCTGAGATTTATCAAAAGAAACAAACAAACCTCTGCCTCTCAAAACTCACCACTTGGATTGAGAAGAGAAAGAACTCTATCCAATCCAAACGGACTTCTTTATCCGATTGCCTCGATTCTAGCAAAAATTCGCCCAAATTTCGATTTCGATTTCGATTTCTCAGGATTTAGGTTTTTTAAGAGTTGTTGACCTCAATTTTCTAATTTTCCCGAGAAAATAAGAAGGAAAGATGATGCGGAGGCAGCAGGAACAAGACCAGCAATCTAGGGTTTTCTACGAGCTATCGGCTCTGGTTCTCAACCTCCTCCGCTCTCCTCCCACACCGATTCAATTCTCCGACAACTCCACGGTGATGCCGCCGTCTTCGTCTTCGTCTTCGTCGTCGTTGAGGCGGCCGGCGGCGGCGCAGATCTCGCCGGCTGGGTTCGCGTCGTTGATGCTGGGGATTTCGATGGCTCTGATGCTGTGCGGATCGGTGACTTTCTTCATTGGGTTCTTATTGATGCCGTGGGTGCTGGGATTGGTGATGGTGTTGTATGTGGCGGGGATCCTATGGAGCCTCTCCGTCTTGGGGAAGTCGATTCTTTGCTACGCCTCTGCTCCGTCGACGCCGCGGAAGGATATTCCTGGTAAATTCTGTTCCTTTTTAGCGTTAATTCTCAGCGTTTAATATTTGTTTTTGTCTATTAGTGGATAATCTGCTTCTGTTTTCCTTTCCATGGTTTATGGCTTTTTTTATGTTGTTCGTCTGTATTTTTTGGTATGAAATTTGTCTGGTTTTTCGTTGTGTATTATATCTCTTGTAACCATTTGCTAAACATATTTTATTTGGAAGATTATATATTCTTTAATTAGAACCAGAAAGGGGGTAATATTTGGAAACATTTTGATTTAACATTTGATGTTAAATTTACTGACTTTGATTGGAATTGGAATATCGCGCGATTGGGGAAGAACTATACAACCAGCTAGAAATTAGTCTCAAACCATTTGCTCTGTTAGAACGCGGAGCCATGTGCTGCATATGCATTAGTATTTGGCTTTCCCTCGGCCCCCCATCTGTTCATCAAATTCCGCTTTGGTTGCTGCCACAACTATGCCAAATTGATAGTGTTAAACTTCATTAATGCTCTTCGATTCAGAAATGCATATGATCTTTCAATAAGAAAACGTTGCGAGGAAAATTGATATGGACATCTTTTTTTACTGGTATCCGAGAAATACTTTGTTTTTTTTCTTTTCTAAATTTCTGATCTGTAAATTTGAGCAGTCTCACAATCTCTAAGTTCCTGTAACAGAAGAAACAGAGTGGAAGGTTTTGTTTACTTTGTAAAGCCGCTAAGGAAGATAAACACTTGTGTTGAATGTGCAATGAAATGTGACCTGGCCTGACTAACCAGGGTTTAGATTCATCAAACCCAATTGAGGGATGAACATGCTAGCTTGGATTTAAATTTAGTTAGAACTCTGCTCGGATTGGATGTAGGAACATGTGGCTGTTCACAAAGCGTTTTGGCAAGGAACGTAGGTATTGAAAATGAGGAATCCTTTAACAAGAGGATCCCCATTTTTCAAAAAAAATGGGGACACCCTTTTGACCGTTAGATTTGGCTATAATGAAATTGTGTGGTTGAGATTGTGTTAAAGGGCCTGTTGAAAATGATATCTGAAGTATAATTAGTCGGGGGTATATTTTTATTAAAAAATTAAGGAAATATTATGGGAAGTTAAGGCCTGCGAGGACGTGTTTGACATTTAGGTTTTTTTGGTTCATCGTCCCTGCTCTTTTCCCCTGTCAAGGTTAATGGTGTACATGGGGATATCTGTCCCCATCCCCCCATTCATTCTATATGCACCGGAAACATTATTTGCTGCCTCGATTGGTACTTCTCTGAAGATTGGTAATAACTGTCTCTATAAATTTTCTATTGGTGCAGCATGGAAGCTATTGTGAAGGAGAGGGAGGAGGTGGTTCAAGAGAGTTGATATGTCTTGCAGAAGAACGGAGCAGCAGCAGCAGCACAGATGTTGTTCTTGTGAGAGTGTTGCTGCATATAGTAGCTAAAGGAATGTTGTATAGGCAGCTGGGGCGGAAAATTAAATACGAGAGCTTGTTGAAGTAATTGATGCATGAACAGTGGATACATGTTTTATTAATACTCTACTGAATATGAGGAAATGGCTTCTGAAATAGTGAATTGTTGAAGGATGATGAAATTCCTAGTTTTGAGGAGATGGCGGGGGATGTCGCTTAGCCTCTTCGTTGTTCTGATATATGTGTTGTTCGGTACATATACATCTCTATATATCTCTTGTTCTCAAATCTGTAAAAGTTTATAGCTCAGCTCAACATTTCTTCATTTTCTGGAACAAATGATCTTTCACTTTTTGTTTTGTGCATATTTGTATGTTGGGACTGGTCTGTCAACGATAAGGTTTGTAGTAACTTGTGTGGGCAGGGAAGGGAAGGGATGGGAAAATTGTAGGGGAATTTAAAGTCGTTCACTTAAACGTACGCAATCCATCCAGTGGGAAATGAAGAGGCACGGGATGTGGATGGAATCATCTCCATAACGAATTAATTTGGCCAGCTGTCATTTTTGGTAACGGAGATTTCCATAACATGAGTATACTGTTGTTGCATTGACGTTTTGTGTCAATAATGTAATGTCCTATGTAAATTTCTTTCTACAAGATATTGCTCCAATCACATTGGAAGCTAGAGTTGTCATGAACTCATGACATGCAAGTTCTCCAAAAAGAGAATGGTGCCGTATTCTTTTTTTATTGAGGTAAGTAGTGGAGACGTAGGCTGCCATTAGCTGTGCATTGTCTCCTGTCTTTTTCTCGATAATTCATAATGTTATCTGTGAGAAAATTGATTGATTGTCAAGTAGAAAACAAGAGCGTGCAGCGATGTCCGACAAAGTAGTGAGTGCATTAAAATGGAGGGGTTGCGAAGTGTACAAGTCACAACCAAGGAAGATAGTGAAAATGTCAAAAGCCCAACGGAAAATGACATCAAACTGCCATGTGTTTAAGAACTGCAAGTGGGGTGGTTTTCTCCTGATCAAGTCTGAATCTCATTGGCCATTGGGTCAATTCAGCTCGAAAGCAACCAGGGAAGGAGGCAATAGTGCTTCTCCACGTCAAAAGAAAGTTCCCATCTCTTGATCACCTAATGATTAAGAATTTACGTTCATTCAATTTTGACCATAAGGAAAAATTAGAGAATGATTTCTTAGATGCAAAGAACCAATGACGTTTAATAAAAATTAGAGAATACAAGAAATTTCAAAAAAAAAAAAGAAAGAAAAAGTTTGGAGTACATGATGAGGAAAAACTTAGAACATCAAACAGTACTGTTCAAATTCAAAACAAGCAATCTGAACAAAGTATGCATATTGAAATTAAATGAAATAATTAAGAAAGCAATTCTCTAAAGTGGAAACTAAGGTAATGGTCATCCAGTGTAGATGTGAACGCCAACAGCGATGAGGAAGATGGTGAGGAGGCCGAAGAAGATGATGGTGTGGACGAGGATCGATATCCCGCTCGTATGCATGTTCCCAAACTCCACCACCTTGCCCCTCCCCGGCAGTTGGAACAGCAGCCCCGGACTCAGAAGCACGAACAGCACCACAGCTATCACCACCGGCCCCCAATCCGCCATTCGATCTTTACGATATATGAGATGATCTTCCTACTGTTTTTACTTCTTTGTGTGCAAGTGTAGGCTGTCACAAAGAGTTTATGTGTGGTATTAAAAGGGAAGAAAGAAGAGAATCAAAGAGTGTAAGTAATTAAGCAACGGAAGAAAGGAATGTTGAAAAGAAGGAGCATCAGTGTTGATTGTGGATCAAGAAATCTTCTGCCACCTCCTTATATATACATATATACAGGAAAATGATAAATCATCATATTTGGCCGGTGCCTTGTGGAATGGATGATGCTAATTAGACATATGGCAAAGCAGCAACGTGATGAACAAAACCTTTTAAAAAGCTGTGGTTGATGACCATTTGCCTTAATCCTTTTTTAATATTGACGATGTCACCATATTCAATTCAAGTCTAATATGTTTTAAAACGGAACACTGTGACACATGGCTCCATATACGGATGTGCTGCGAAGTCCTGAACCGTTTTAGTCCATATCTAAGACCATCTTCAACCGACTCGGTCAAAGGGTCATAGTACTTAAAATAGCTCGGAATGATATGAAAACCGTCTCCAACCGAGGGCTAGGCCAAAGGGTTTGTGGGCCCCACCGGGCCCCAACCCCCAAATCAGGCCAGCGAGCTGGCCATTTCCAGCCAGCCCTCCAGCGCCAGAATGTCAAGCTTCACATTTTGCCAGCCCTTCAGCTCAGCCCATTTGAATGCCAACGGCTACCTGGCGTCAACATGATGCTAGCTAGCAACGGCTAACTAACGTCATGCTGACATCAGGTTACCGTTAGAATTTGAAGAAAAAAAAATTTGGACGAATTTAAGAAAAAAAAATTCTTTTTTTTTTTTCCAGCCAGCCCTCCAATGCCAGAATGTCAAGCTTGACATTTTGCCAGCCCTCCAGCTCAGCCCATTTGAATGCCAACAGCTACCTGGCGTCAACATGATGCTAGCTAGCAACGGCTAGCTAACGTCAGGTTACCGTTGGAATTTGAAGAAAAAAAAATTTGGACAAATTTAAGAAAAAAATTTCTAATTTTTTTTCCTATAAATATCTACACCATTCCTACAACATTGGAAGTTGAAGATAAGAAGTGTCACATAGATAATAATCCTATCTAAAATTTGTACAACCAATTACATCTCGACATGTGTCACTCAAAATTCTATCTGAAAAATGATTAAGATTACATAAAGATAAGAAATCTAGAGAGTTACTCACTTTAGCGACACGTGTCACTTGAAATCATATCCAAAAAATTATTGAGATTACATAAAGATAAGAAATCTGAAGAATTACTCACGTTAGCGACACGTATTACTCGAAATCATATCCAAAAAATTATTGAGCTTATATAAAGATAAGAAATTCGGAGGCTTATTCATTTGGCTACAAGTGGCACTCAAAATATGTCTGAAAACCTTATTTTAATATGGTAGTTTTAATTTAATTAACCATATTAATTTAATTAAAATAATAAATTATGTTTGGCTTATGGTCATTTGGTCTCCTCGGTTGGAGATGGTTTTTTGTCAAAAAGCTATGTATGGCCTATAATCCTTTAACCCCCTCGGTTGGAGATGATATAAAATATGGCATAACATTGTTCATTAAAATATAATTTCTTGTAGGACTAAAAGGCTAAAGGGAGCCTTTTGGCCATTTTCCGATTGGAGATGGCCTAAGTCTAATACGTTCAAAACCAGCATGCAGGTGCATGGATATAAGCCCTAGACGACGAAACTCCGTTCACGGTACAATTTGGGTTCCCCTTACAATTCTTTCAGCTTAATTAAAATTTTACAAATCATCAAAATCAACATCAATTAAAAATCAAAGAAAAATACCAAAATACTTATGTGACTTTAAACAATTTCAACAACCCTCTTAGATATCTAACTCAAACCCACTTCGGGCTGGTTTGGTATTATTATGTTTTGAAAAAAAAACTGTTTCTGCTGTGCTGTGAGAATAAGCTCATTTTTGCTGCTTCACGTTTTTAGCTTTTTTTCACCAAAAACTGTGAAAATAAGTTATTTTTAAGTGTTTACCAAACACCTTTTTTTAGCTCAGCTTTTTTTAATATCCACTTTTTTATAAAAGCACCTCAGTACCAAACCAGTACTTCGATTTCTACGGAGAATCCTAACACCCATCTCGCAACTTCTCAGTTTCATTGTTCGCCTCTATGATTTCAATAGACGATTTCAGTTCGATCCCAGTTCAAATTCAGTGGGACACTGAATGGCTTTTTTTGTTTTTTTGTTTTTTTGTTTTTCCCTTTCCAGTTGGGCATGAAGACTGAACGCAAAATGAGTTTAAAGGAATAAAAAGACAAATGTAACTGAGAGTTGACGAAACTTTCAATTTTTGGTCTAAATACTAACGGACTTCACAGGGGTTTAAAACATACTTTTTGGTTATAAAACAATTTAAACCGTCTCGTTTTAAATTGCAACCAAATTATATTATGTCCATCCAAATCAGTGAAAAATATATCTATGCCCTCTTCATTCATATTGACCTTCTATTCTATTAAGTAATGCTAGGTAGACCAATATTTTTAAACAAAATATGCAAACTATATGATGTGGCACAAATAGGAAATAAGCACGTTAATCAACACTTAAATCATAATCCAATCATCAACAACCATGTCATATGATCTATAAAATTTCGTTTAAAAAGTTGGTCTCCCGAGCAATATTCTATTGTTTTTACTGAACATCCCTGTGCAGCTACATATACTTTCAATTGATTGTAGTGCAAGTCGTTGAGTAACATTATATATATATATATATATATATATATATATATATATATTGATTTTAACTATGGAAATATCAGGTTGCAATATTACATGGACCACGCCCACTATTTCGCTTGAGTCTGCTTTATCCACGAGTGAGAGCTTAAGCCAATCATCAATGAAATAGGCACATCGAAATCCAATGATCCAAATCCAAGCTTCAACCATCCAACGTAAATGTTACCACTGTTTTTACTTTCCCAACCCAAATTGCAACAAAAAGAATACCACCTTTCATCAATTAATCAAAGCCAAAAACTTATATATTATTGCTGAAAAATCCCAAAACATTGTAGTTGAAATGTTACAAATTCATGAAGTAACACAGAATATCGATGAAACAAAAGTTGGTCACATTGTTCAGATTGTGTCCATTTTTACCTCGATCAGTACACAGGAGGTGGAGTCACTTAAGAATTTTAGTTAACCAAGGTAAAAATGAAACTTGATGGCTAACAAGAAGACACAAATGAGACCAAAGTAGAGGAGGGAGTGAACCATGATGGCTGCACCGCTTGTGTGAAAGCTGCCAAACTCCACACAGCCATGGCGGCCAGGCAACTGGAACAGTAAGCCCGGAGATAACAAAACGAACAGCACCACCGCCACGAAAACTGGGCCCCAGTCCAACATCCTTAAGCTCACTTTGTATTTCTACAAATGATCTTGAGTTTTCGCAAGATCTTTTGCGTGCCCAATAAACCGAGGAAGTAATCAGTTGATACGTACGTAATAATAATAATAATAGTAGTAGTGCTCCAGTGAGAATTATGGTAGGATAGGATTTGGGGTTTTATATATATGTCGAGAAGACTTTGATGGGAAGGAACCACTGACTGACTGGTTGAAACGAGATAAAGAGAGATAAGAGAGTTTGTGGGGCGGAGGGTTGGGGAAACAAGTCACTTGGATTCACTGCCGCCGTCCCATTAAGATCTGTCTGTGTGTGTGTTTCTGCCATGCATGTGACAACGAATAAGAGCCAGAGGTTCCTTGCTTCTTAGGTTTCTTTCTCGTTAACGTTGCTGCTGTGCTACTGCTGGCCCATCACAAATATGTACGTATCATTTGACTTAACCCACGTTTGAACCAGATCCATTTGTTTTTGCGTATTACTGGGCTAATCACCAGAGTCCCTGTCGTGCCGTAGCTGAAATCCTCAACAATTTGCAACATTCTCTTGTGTTTTTTCATGTTTTTATTTTTAAATTTATTAATATTGAGGGGAAGCAAAAAGGTTCGAGACTATTATAATACTTCAGAGGACATGATAATTTCGAATCCGAGAGGCATGTGTAGAAACTCACCACCTTATCTATTGGAATATTGGACCATATGCAGAACATTCTCTTGCGTTGAAAATGAATTACACATTAATGAGAAAGAGACATTGCATTGACTTATAAGTAAGTTGGACTACTCTCCATATTGTCAATCGATTTTACGGCGAAACTACAACTTTCTTCACTTTGGTGATATAATTAATTGGATGATCAACATACCAAGTAGGCTTATTAGGCAGTTTCAGTTTCAAAACACCTATTAATATAGTATAATAGTTTGTGCAAATGGTGTGCCATTGCTTTCTGTCTTGCATCATTGCGTTTGACCATTCTAATGCTAACCAAGAACCCACTCAATTTATGACCTCTCAACAAATTGACCCGTTCTGGATATTATAAAGAATCATGAAATATAATATCTCCACGTCCTTGATGCTAATTTGGTCTTATTTTTGGGCCACTATTTGTTTTGGTATGTTAACTATTTTGCCCGAAATAGGGTGCCTGTTAAAATCGCCCCGCAAGCCTGCCGGCACTAGTTTGTGATTGGTAAAGAGCTTCGTTTTCAGCTTGGGATAAGTACCAAATTCCAATTCTGTTAGTGGTCATTAGCTCCTCACAAGAGTTCTACTATCATATCAATTGTCTCGTTCACTCATATTATACTAATATAACAATGTGGTAATGCGACGTAACTCTCAAAATTTCTCCTTGCATGGCCTCTTCCCATGGAATATACTCTTGGATTGCATCTTGTAAGTGATAAGCAATTATCACTATAAGGCATTCTACAATAGTTTGAGCATGTGTAATACCTAGTATTATAACGCTATTACAATACTAGTGTGCGTTTAATAACTGTGAAAATCATACGTTTTTACAAAATTAGTTTATAAGTATCAAACTCATGAGTTTAATATATTGATTTCGTTAGTTTATTGTATTGGTATCACACTTTAACTTTCTGGCCTACTATTAATATGATTACTATATAAATTCAATATTCTAGTATTACACTCACTTTCTGTATATTGTGAAAAGCCCAAAAGACCTTACATCCTTAATCAAGAATTTAACAACTAAAAATAGTGGAATATAGGGTAGCCGGAGTATACTGGAAAAACATATTTTCCCAAAAACATACAATCCCCACTTTTGAGACCAATTGTCGTCAATTAGGCAGCCTCTCATTTTTATGATCGAGAATGTTAAGGAGACTCTTAAAGTAGGATTCGTCATGAATTCTTCGACATCTCATATTTTTTACACAATATTTTATAATGTTAATACAAAAATTAACGTTAAATTGTGAAACGACAAAAAATTCATTAAGAATCTTACTTTGACAAAATCTCCTCAAGCATTTCACTTTTATGAAGTCCATAATTTGTGTGGCTGTGCTACGATTGAAGACCATCATCATCCTTCTGAGTCTCAATCCGAGTCTGGGTAGGGGCCCTAGTGGGGGTATTTCAGTCCCAAACAGATCCAAAGAGAAAAAGCGAGAATCACGGCAGGGCAGTCGGCACCTTTTCCACGTTTTCAATTCTTTGTGATGGTCTAAAACAGTATGTGCATTAGCAGTCAGCAGTACTAAAATGACCACGATACCCTTCGGGTAGCGACAACGTTTGTGGCCTCCACCTACCCATATTTGTTCCTCTACTTCTCGGCAGCTGCCGCTACTATTTTCGTCCGTACATATTGACCTCGATGACTCCGGAGCTCGGCAAATAGTATGTTGGTACCTCATCAGGTTTCAGGAAGCTTCCCAGGTACAGGGCGCAGGAGATAACTCGCTCCTGTTTACTTACACCCTTCGTCCTCTCTGTCGACTTCCTGGTACACTTGGTCTTTATTTATTGTCTTTGGTCGTGCTGTCTCTGTCGGGTTTTTCCCTTTCGAGTACAAGGCGAACGGGACTCTGCTCACCTGCGATCCGGTTCACGACCGAGATTCCGGTCTCTCTTCCTCCAAAGTCCAAACTTCGACTCTCGAGTTTGCTGCGCCGACCGCCTCCGGTTTTCAAATGCCCGCAAGTCAAACGCTTTCTCTGCAGTTCGTCAATTTATGATTTTTCGGCAGCTGATCACGATGCAATCAGGTATGTAAGGCCACTGAGCTTGTTCACATGTACCCAGAAAAAAAAAATACGTACCTTACAATTTTTTATTGAATTTTGAGTACGAAAATGCTGTGATTATGTTGAAGATTGGAAAATTTACTGACCCTTTTCGTGTTACAATTAGGGAAAGTTGGGCCTGTTTACAGTTTGATTAAAGTTTGCTTCTGCACCGAAATGTGTAAATTAAATAACTGTTAACTAATAACCATCGAAATTTGAACTTGTTTTGTTGGTGAATTTCTCTCTGCATGAACTAGTCTTTCCTGCTGTAAACAACAATTTCATTATAAATATTAGTGATCTCAAATTTGTGTTTGTCTTGTCAATTGGAAACTGTTTGACATTGTCTATCTCATATGATGTCGCAGGATATAACATCAATGATCTGTTTCAAGAAGCGCAAACCCGTTGGCTGAAGCCTGCTGAAGTGCTCTTCATATTGCAGAACCATGACAAGTATAAGTTCGCAACGGTGCCCCCGCAGCAGCCTAGTGGTATGTCTCCTGTGTGTTCTTATTGTATTGTAATGGCATGGCTTAGTGGCATTGTTGCTTCCACTAGATTTTGAATCCATTTATCCTTACATCTTTTTCTTTTGGATTTTCCTACAGGTGGATCTTTATTTCTTTTTAACAAGAGGATCCTTCGGTTCTTTCGTAGAGATGGGCACCGATGGCGCAAAAAGAAGGATGGACGAACAGTAGGTGAAGCACATGAACGGCTTAAGGTTTGTTAACGCTGTCTATTTAGTTACACTGAATGCGTTCTTTTGTGAAAAGGTCTGTCCTTATTACACATGACAGTTATTTGTTTTCTCGGGTAGTTATAAAATGATGAAATTTATCTGTCCTGGAATCTTTGGATGGTTCAGCATTCCGATGGAATAGTTTCTAGTGTTAAAAAATTTGTGCTTTATTTTCCTCTCTTTATGTTGTTCCACTAAGCTAATGTTGTTTGCACTACTGAGGCCAATGTAGTCTTATGTTTCAGCTTGAGTAACCAAGTTTCATATGCACAGGTTGGAAATGTCGAAACGTTAAATTGTTATTACGCACATGGAGAGGACAACCCAAGTTTTCAGAGACGTAGCTATTGGATGCTAGATCCGTGAGTACCCTTGCAATTATTGTTGAGTGCATTTCCCTGAAGAGATTCTTTACAAAAATAGATTTTTTTTTTTTTGCAGGGCATATGAGCACATTGTTCTTGTGCATTATAGAGAAACTAATGAGGTGAGTCTTCAGAACCTGATCATAAACCAGGCATATCTCACTACTCCTTTTCACATGAATTCGCTCTCTCCCCTCACCAGGTTGTGATAGTTTTCTATACAATTATGCATTTCAGGGCAAGCCGAGTACTGGATCTTTAGTACAATCACCAGTATCTCCTTCCTTTAGCCAGAGTCCGAGCTCTAATACTACTCATCCAGGCTCTATCTCCATAGTTAGTGATTTACGTGAACCTTATCAGAATCTATCCAGTCCAGGTTCACTAGAAGTTAGTTCAGATATAGTCATCAAGAAAAATGGAAGGGAGAACCCAGAAAATTTATATGGAACGGGGGAGTTAGATAGTTTGACTAAGTTGGATGTTAATCAAGCTTTGCGGCAGCTTGAAGAGCAATTAAGCTTAGATGAGGACAGCTTCAAAGGATTTGTGGATGATAATCCAAATGCTTTAGATATCCTGGACTATAGTGATATCGCCAATCAGGATCAGTTTCCTGCCTTCAATGGACCTGAATATGTTGTACATGATCAGTTCTACAATGAACCTGCTGGGATGCAAGGTAATGCTGACTATAGCGGTGAGCATCAAATCGTTGACTGTGAAATCAGAGACGGTAACAAAGAATCTGCTACTTGGAAAGAGTTTCTGGATCCACACAAGACTTCATCAGTCCTAAAGTCCAAGGAGAAATCTTTATATACATTGGACAGAAATGTGAGTGTTGCTAAAAAGGTCATAGTATTCTGTTTTATTTTGCACTTTTATTACACCTTTACTCAGATGAATTTGTTAATGGCTTTTGGTCGCTTTGTTTGCCTTTTATGCATCACTTGGTCCTGTGTGTCTAAGGTGGCAATAACCTCTATGTTATTTGCTTAGTTGTCCTTTTAACTATTGAGCCATTAATTCGTTGTTTTTTCCCAATTGGAACAGGAAAACCCGCCGTCTTCCTTGAGTGGACCAACTGAAGTGCAGGAGCATTGTCAGTGGCTAAATTCCAATGGAAATATTGTTGACAATTGTATGATATCCTTTTCTCGTTATGCAAATCTCTTTAACACTTCGTTTAGCATGTATTGAGTAATTTTCAGACTCTAACAAGTTTCACCTGTAACCAGATTCCTTGCCACTGCCACAAGAAGTTGACAGTTTCAATCTTTCTCCGTATTCTTCTGTGACTGGAACACATTCGGACTATTATACACAGTTGTTTGAGCAAGGCCAGATAGGATCTCTTGAATCTGATATTAGTTTGACTGTTGCACAAAATCAAAAGTTTACAATTCGGGAAATATCTCCAGAGTGGGGTTATGCCACTGAAGCGACAAAGGTATGATTGTTCTCAGTTTTATCATACTAGCGCAAATATTTTCTACCAGGTGCTTCTAATGCTTCAAAACTAAAGTTTGAGTTATGGGTCCAGAACTCGATGACCCATTGTCCAATACAAGTATTAAAGCCCTTTCACAAACCAAATATCCTCAACTCTAGAAATTTAACTTGACATTTTAATCTTACATTTTCCTGAGAAAATAAAGATTTTGTATACTGATAATTTGAATTTTAAATGCAAACCATCACACTGATCAGCGGAAGAAACAGCAATTAAAATTAGTCATGTTTATGGGTACTTTCCTATGTCCATTTTAAAGGGGAGGGGGTTATACGATATTGGTTTTGTTCAGTTATAAAGGTGCTAAGTTTCCAACGGTGCAGAATCCACTAGGTTTCAGTTTCTACTTTATAACAAAGTTCTAACGTCATACATTCTCCTTTGGATATATTATTTCTTTTCAAAATACTTAAAAACCTACCTTGCTTGATGCAGGTCATCATTATTGGATCTTTTCTGTGTGACCCATCAGAATCTGCATGGACATGTATGTTTGGTGACGTTGAAGTCCTTGTTCAGATCATTCAGGAAGGTGTAATCTGTTGTGAAGCTCCTCCTCACCTTCCGGGAAAGGTTACTGTCTGCGTTACTGCTGGAAATCGGGTGTCTTGCAGTGAAGTCAGGGAGTTTGAGTATCGAGTTAAGAGCAGTAGCTATACTCACAATAATTCACCTCCACAAGAAGCTGCTAAGAGTGCTGAAGAGCTGTTATTACTAGTTAGATTCGTTCAGATGCTTATGTATGATTCATCAGTGCAGAAAAGGGACAGTGTTGGGTCTGAGTCCTTGAGAAAATTGAAAGCTGATGATGATTCATGGGGTACTATCATTGAATCCCTGTTACTCGGCAATGGAAGTTCATCTACTACCATATATTGGCTTTTGGAAGAGCTACTGAAAGACAAGTTGCAGCAATGGCTTTCTTCCAGATCCCATGAATTTGACCAGTATGGTTGTTGCTTGTCCAAGAAAGAGCAAGGGATAATACACATGGTTGCTGGTTTGGGATTTGAGTGGGCCTTAAACCCGATACTTAATTGTGGAGTCAATATAAATTTCCGCGACATAAACGGATGGACTGCTCTACATTGGGCGGCTCGTTTTGGAAGGTAATGAAACTTCCTTTTCTCTTTGAGTTATTGCTTGTTAAAAAATAGCATAGGGGGTAATGCACATGGGTTGTCATCCGTATACAAATATGATTGCTTGATAGAAATATCAACACGTATTGATGTCATCGGTATTATTAGGTCAGATTTGTTTGTGCATCGGCATACCATTAGGATTAAGGGTGATTACTAAGCAGAACTTTTGGATTTGTTTAATCTCAAATAGGCTATCCCTTGTTGTGCAATGTGCATCGTTGAAACTTTCTTAATGTTAACAGGGAAAAGATGGTTGCCGTACTTGTAGCTTCTGGTGCATCAGCTGGAGCGGTGACAGATCCCAGTTCCCAAGATCCAGTTGGAAAAACTGCAGCATCTATTGCAGCCATCAATGGGCATAAGGGACTTGCAGGTTATCTTTCAGAGCTGTCACTGACTAGCCATCTGTCCTCCCTTACACTGGAAGAAAGTGAGCTTTCCAAAGGTTCAGCTGAGGTTGAAGCAGAAATAACAGTAAACAGCATCTCAAATAGAAGCCTTGAGGACAGTGAGGACCAGGTGTCACTTAAAAACACCTTGGCTGCAGTCCGGAATGCAGCCCAGGCTGCAGCACGCATACAGTCTGCTTTCCGGGAGCATTCTTTCAGAAAACGGCAACAGAAAGAAGCTGGTGTTAGTATAGATGACTATGGTATCAGTTCAGATGACATTCCAGAGCTTTCAGCATTTTCAAAGCTAAGCTTTCGCAAGCCGCGTGATTACAATTCAGCTGCAGTATCTATTCAAAAGAAATATCGCGGGTATAAAGGCCGCAAAGATTTCCTCGTTCTCCGCCAGAAAGTTGTGAAGATACAGGTACCTCACCTTTAGACAAAAGAAGTCTTCTTTTTTACCTTTTTCATTTTAACGAGATGCAACGCCCGCATATAAGTTCAGAATATTGATGTTCTTCTAGTTAGTAAAATGAAGTATTAAATTTTTTGTCTTGGCAGGCGCATGTGAGAGGTTATCAGGTGAGGAAGCACTACAAGGTAATTTGCTGGGCTGTTGGAATTCTGGACAAGGTTGTACTAAGGTGGCGAAGGAAAGGAGCTGGTTTGCGTGGCTTTCGGCAGCAGACAGAGACCGATGAAGAAAGTGAAGATGAAGATATTCTCAAGGTGTTCCGCAAACAAAAAGTCAATGTAGCCATTGAGGAGGCAGTCTCGCGCGTGCTGTCCATGGTCGAGTCTCCTGAGGCACGCCAGCAATATCATCGCATGCTGACAAGGTACCATCAAGCTAAGGTAAGCAAACAAACAACAAATCTTTGGTGACGGAACATACCATGGACTTGGTTGTAGCTAATTTCAGAAGATATATGCTTCTCTTGCAGGCTGAACTAGGAGGCACTAGTGGTGAAGGTGCTGAAGCAGATACACCAAATTCCGGTGGCGATGACGTAATTGTAGACGACATTGATATGTACCTATTTCCGTAGAAGCAAGCAACATGTGGTGACTCTAACTTGAGTAACTTTCTTTGGTTGACGAAAATCTTGCCGATAAATGGTATTATGGGTTCTCATTTTGTACATAATGATCTGATCTGATCTGATTTGATCTGGGTTTATGTGAAGACATGATGTTTGATGACTCATGACCATTTGTTTTCAAATATGTTGATGGAAATGTTTGTTGATTCGGCCCTGAACTCCTCTCTTCGGAGAAAAACTTGCCCTCCCTTCCCCAAAGTAATGGGTTGACCAAACTGTCATTATAGCGCCATTAAAGCCAAATACGTGGAAAATACTATTATACTATTATGATTGGAGCATGTATTGTGCAACTACTTTTTGCAATGAAATCTAATACGTGTATACCATGCTCGTTATCATAGTAGTGGAAATGTGTTGATTTATTGCATGACGACGTGGGTTCAACTCTAATTTAACATTTAATTTAACAAAATCTATCACTTGACAAAAAAAACGATATTAATAGAGTTTCATCTTTAGGCATGCAGGTTCTGATGTAGCAGTCGACCGACTACCCCTTACACAAGTATTACGTGTATTTTAATCGTTAGTTATTTATTTAAAAATATAAAATTTAAGCTACCGATTAAGTTTCTTTTTATAAAAAAAAAAAAATGATATAGCTGATAGCTTCAAATTTATTTAAAAATATAAAATTTAAACTACCGATTAAGTTTCTTTTTATAAAAAAAAAAAAAATGATTTAACTGATAGCTTCAACACGGAAATCTACTTTTTTGGGAGGCCAGTAAGACTCGAATATACATTTCAACCTTTCATAATTACTTGTTAGTCAAATCTGGAATAAACGAAAACTGTTCTAGACTTTCTTGAGTGTCTTCCTTCCTTCTCTCTCTCTCTCTCTCTCTCTCTCTCTGTGAGATATTACATCCTAACTTAAGCCATGGATTCGAAAGATGAAAACTTGGAGCTGATCAACGTGGCAATCAAGAGGCTCTTAGAGGAGAGCAAAAACAGCGAAGCCTCCTCCGCTGACAGCATTTTCCAAGGCGGTGATGATGATGATAAAGATGAGGACCGCCGCCTCCTCCACCGATTGCTCTCTCAGGTCAGATCACGGGCCATATCCACTAGTTCTCTATCTATTTCCCTCGTTTCGGATTCGTTTCTTTGTTTCGTGTAGAGGGTTTGCAATAGAAGTTCATGAATCTTATTCAAAATGTTGCCCCCACTAATATATGGGATTGAAATTAGAATATGCCGTGGTTATCGAATTTCACAGAGATTGCAACGGAGATGTCACTGTGACGGTATTAATTCTTACACTCTCATGTGAAAAAAGTACGCATGGCATTGACATATGAAAAAGTGTGTGATTGTCTTGAGATACCGTTACAGTTTCATCCCTCGAGATCAGAGTGAGTGAGTATTATTCAAAATTCAATTACTCTCATTTCTAATGACAGTTGGAGTCATTGAAAGCTAATGACGGGAGTCAACAACCCAAATGTTCAACCAAACCCTCCGCAGACGGGGAATTGGAGCCGGAGAGAGAGGGCGGTGGCAGAGTGGATGGGGATGATGGCGGTGGGGCTGAAACTGATACGGAACGAATTGTGAAAGAACTAAACAAGGTGCAGAAACAGAACAGCGTCATTCACTGGCTGCTTTCGGTCATGATTGTGCTTACTGTCGCCTGGCAAGCCTCTGAGATGACTATGCTTTGGAAACTCAAAGACGGAATCAGAAACCCCTTTCGATGGATAGGAGGGATGCTGAGGAAGGACTCGGAAGAACACCACCGGAGTGAGTCTCCTTCTCTTCCCTTCCCTCAAAATGAGTCTCCTTGTCTTCCTTTCCCTCAAAATACCTGAGTTCCCTTTACCAGATGTTAATCTATAAGTGAAAAGCATTCAACTTTCGACAAAAAAGAAGAGTCTGATCGTGTGTTGCCTGCTTTGTTTTTCGTCTGCTCCGGTTCAAATTCGAGAATAACATTGAAGATAATTTAGGTATAATGTTGTTGTTAATGTTGACATCTTTAAAGCTTCTATGTTTGACAAAGGAAAGCTCAAAGAGCGTTTGCTTGCTTGAGAACAAACTGTGAATATACTTGTTAGTGTTGTGTGAGTCCTGTTCGAAAATTACTTGCTCCTTAGTTTTTTGTTTCTTCTTATTACATACTGTTGAAAGACTATAAATAAATTCGAAAGGATGTGTACACCGTTTATGCGGAAGCTTGAATCTCAACACGCTCCTACAAACACGAACAAATGCTCTGACCCTCCGTGCACGTCTAAAACCTCGCAGGTCGTCGGATTGGCTACGGTATGTTGAGTTGCTCTTTGGTTTTCGGGTTTTCGCCCCCCAAGACCTAGAGCTGAAAGTGATAACTCTAAAGACCTAACTAGAATATTTGAACTGTGGAAAAACTTGTGTTTCTTATGTCTTCTCTCTTCCCCAAAGCCTCCTTATATAGTGGTTGGAAAGAGTGTACAAAGACTGAAAAAGCCCATGAAAATGCCAAGTATATTCTAATATGAATGTCTCTTGATTTCATCTAATTACCACATAGATAATTAGAAGGTTAATATCCTCATGTGGGTGGAATATCCTTTGATATTTATTTATCGCATAAGGTAAATCCTACACATACAAATCATAAGTTTTTTGTTTCTTCTTATTACATACAAATCATAATTTGACGTGCACAACTTTTTCTTGTCGTAATTTTGTAAGTCGCTTTAGTATATGCGTCAACCTGTGTGCTACTAAACAGAGCAAGTGAGTGTTTGAGATTGTTGTGATATTGTCAATGAACGGTTGGTTAAATAGATAATTGAAAGTTAACGAGAGGAGAACCATATTCATACCAAGTTTTACGACGACTCTTATTTAGAAATTCATCTACTTAGCAACAGAAGAAGCAAAGAATCACAGGGTTACATGTTGATTAACAAAACCTATTACCGCCACAAAAGAATACAAGAAAGATAAAATTGGATCTTGCCGCTGACAAAAATGTCGCCGGCAGGGCTAGAGCTCAGGCAATCAGTGGTGCCAATTATGTGCATGGAATTGGTGAAGTGGTGACTTTGACATTTTTGTAGAGAGTCTACTGCTCATTTGGTTAATGCTTTCATGATATCATGACGTTGTTTAGCATAATCTTTGCCTGGGTTCAACAAGACACGGTCGAACGTCCCTTGCACTATTGAGAAAACTGAACCAAACCGGCCAAACTGCAGATGGTGCTTTATAGGAGCGAAAAGTAATAATACATATGCACATGTAAATGATGCCTATGCATTCCAATGCGGGTTGGATCCGAGTCAGGCAGTTCGGCCAGTTATCCAGAACTTTTGCCCATTCCTACCCAACATAACTTGTTGGAAAGGGAAGCTAGAAAACCAAATAAATGACTTACTTAGAAGTGCTTTAAAATAACTGAACTGTTATAAATAGGTAAAAGTTAGAAAGATAACCTTTACTAGTGACAGGAGCAAAGCAGGTGCAAAATATCACACTGTAACTATAACACAAGGGAATGACAAATAAAAGAGGGAGGGATAGATAATGATGTTATTGATCTTTCCTTATTCTCTATATATCTTGAAAGCATACGGAACGCTCTATTTATAGAGCAACTCCAAACAAATGTATTAACTATACATTAAAATTTACAGCACACATCTTTTGAAATTACAATCCTCCTTTATCTCCCAAGTCAATATCACATTGTGTAGGCATTGAAAAATCTACCAATGTTTTCAATATCACTGTGAGCATTCATTGGCAAACGGGTCGTGTCTGTCGTGTTTGTGTCGTTTTCGTGTAACACCTGTTATCTTAACGGATCGTGTTGTGTCACACCCGTTATCTTAACGAGTCCTTAACAAGTCGGGTCACTTTACCCATTAAGAAAAATATATATATTTTTTAAAATTTGCACATACCACACATTGCCACATAAATATTAAACATTTGAACACTTGTCGTTTAGGGGTATAGAATTGTTAAATTAATATATATAGTTGACTCATACTTTTATTAAGTATATAACATAAGATTTTGTAATATCCACATCCACTAATGTAAATATTTTAAATTGAAGATCGAATTCATTCTTTGTATTTATATAGGGTCAAGGAGTGTAGCTGTAAAAAATCATCAAAATCGGAGTTAAAATAACCGTTAAATCGTGATTTTTCGTTTATAACCGTCGAAAAGTTTTGTCTCGTTACTTGATATCTGAATGTTTATTTTTTGCTGATGTGATCTCGAAGCATATACAAACAAGTTTGACGGTTAGGATAGTTGAAATTAGTTTCGGAGAATTCGTATCCCATCAAAATGATAGATTGACTAACACTTAGAGTTTATTTATACTTTCATTAAGTATAACATAAGATTTTGTGGTATCCACTAGTGTAAATATTTTAAATTGAAGATCGAATTCATTCATTGTATTCATATAGGGTCAAGGAGTGTAACTATACAAAATCATCAAAATCGGAGTTAAAATAACCGTTAAATCGTGATTTTTCGTTTATAACCGTTGAAAAGCTTTGTCCCGTTACTTGATCTCTGAATGTTTGTTTTTTGTGATTTTTTGCTGATGTGATCTCGAAGCATATACAAACAAGTTTGACGGTTGGGATCGTTGAAATTAGTTTCGGAGAATTCGTATCCCATCAAAACAATAGATTGACTTATTTATACTTTCATTAAGTATAACATAAGATTTTGTGGTATCCACTTATGTAAATATTTTAAATTGAAGATCGAATTCATTCATTGTATTCATATAGGGTCAATGAGTGTAGCTGTAAAAAATCATCAAAATTGGAGTTAAAATAACCGTTAAATCGTGATTTTTCGTTGATAACCGTCGAAAAGCTTTGTCCCGTTACTTGAATTCTGAATGTTTTTTTTTTGTGATTTTTTGCTGATGTGATCTCGAAGCATATACAAACAAGTTTGACGGTTGGGATCGTTGAAATTAGTTTCGGAGAATTCGTATCCCATCAAGTTCAATGGTGTGTGTGTGTGTGTGTGTATTAAATAGATTTAAATCTATTTATTTTGTACGTATAATTGACCGGTACACGAAGTAATACATCACGTGTCATTATAAAAATAGTGGGATATGTCATATGTGTGATAAAAAGTTAATAACTTAAAAAAAAAAAAAATTCTCACCACTTCTATTAATTTTCATTTTTCCCTCTCTTTTTTGTTTCCTTTTCAATTTTTCTTATAATTTTCACTTTTCCCTCCAGCAACCTACCCATCTTTTCCTAATTCCCTCTATTTTTTGTTTCCTTTTCAACTTTTCTTATCATTTTCATTTTCCCTACCTTTTTCTTCAAAAAGGGCGGCACTGCAGGGAATGGAATGAAATTATCAATCATGGAATCAAATCAATGGATGCATATTAATTAATAATTATTATAGTTTTTATAAAATTTAATATATATATATATAATTATTATAGATAGTTAATATTTTGGGGGTATAATTATTATAGTATATATAATTATTATAATTATTATAGTTAATTTAATATATATATATATATTTATTTATTATAGTTTTTAGGGGTATAAAATTGTTAAATTAATATATATAATTATCACAGTATTTTTTTAGGGTTATAAAATTATAGAATTAATATTCTGCTTATCGTGTATCGTATTACTCACGTGTATACCCGAATCAACTCGTTATCTTCACAGGTGCTTATCAGGTTACTCGATAATGACCTGATTCGTTATCCTGTCAACCCAAACACCTGTTAATTTCGTGTTGTGTCGTGTCGGGTTATCGAGTCGTGTCAGGAATTGCCAAGCACCAGTATTTTCAACATGAACGTTTTTAAAGAAAATGTTTTTGAATTCCAAAAGCACTTCAAGTACATTATCAGGATTCACTTGCATGTTACCAAGGATTTGTTCCAAAAACATTTTGACCAAAAACGCTTTCAATCATTTTAAAAACAATTCCACAAAATCTCACTATAATAATACCCATTACTAGATATTTCAGCAAAACGATACCCCTTCACAAAATCTTAATGGAAGAGTAATTGGAGCAAAGAAACAGATCTCGTTTTCAAACCTCCAATAACTGTATTCATTTTAGACAATTCCCCAGTAAGGTAACATCATCCATTTAACCAATAACAATCTTTCAAATTTCTAAAACTTTTAAGAGACACAAAAACCACATTCAACAACACTAAACACATCACCAACCGAAAAAGACCAAAAGAACGTTCATACTTTCCATTTCAGATCCCTAGAAACTAAACAATAACAGGGCAATAGAGAGAGGCCACACATTATCCCACCCTTTTGTTGAAATGTGATTCATAATCTCGTCTTCACGCATAGTTCAACCGGAAAATGTCATTGAGCACGTAGAAGCTTCCCTGTTGAGTCGGCATCAGATGGAACATCTGGAAACGAAATAAAGAACTATGGTTAGGTAAAAGCTAGCTGCAGATGGAAACAAAAACGAGTAAACTACATTGCAAAGACGAATATTTCAAGATCTTCAAAATCATACATAAATGGTAAACCACATAGAAATTGGAATCGATAAAAGTAAGACACAGGCCAAGACCCTCTATCTAAAATAAGTAAACATCGTAGAATACGCATTTGCAACAGGTTTAAGAACAATTTTGGGAAACTTGGAATTATTTAATCAATTATCTGAAATATACACCCGCATAAAATTTTTAAAAAGTGACCTAGTACACATATAATGGTTTTGTATAAGTTTAAAGCTGTTGATGTCGTGATCAAGCAAAGTGATAATGACAACACCAGAAGACAGCTCATAATGTTAATAAAAGCAGCAGGTAGCAATGGCCATGCCTATAATGATGAACAGGGCATGCAAGCCAACAAGAAGACGCAGACCTAATGGGGCTCATGCAAACACACTGTTATATCCCAATGCAAGAGGGAGGGGAGCGGGAGAGAATTAATTCTGGAGTTCTATCACTGGGTATCATAGATGATGGCTAAGTGCAAGCAGGAAGTAGCCACAGTTATATACCAAAGAAATGCATACCGCACAATCACAAAATGTCAGTCAGTGAATGACACATCATGATTGAATCAGAAAACTGAAGGGACCAACTTAATTAGCACTCTTAGGTCAAGTAAACCCATCCCAAGCTTTTATCTATCAGTTAGCAACTGCGAAAAACTTTCTTGAAAAGGATAGCAAATCAAGCAGTTTCGAATTGTAAATCACTACACGTTGTCCAAGATCCCTGTAAAATGGGTGCCCATAAAGCAAAAGGTGATACGAGACCCTTCACATTACCTACAAAGCAATTAAGGGCAAGAGAGATAATGGATAGACAAAAATATAATTCCGAACAATAAATACCAAACATGAAATCCAAAATACATAACGAGACAATGTATAACTCTCTAACATGAAATTAGAAAACGAGAATTTTGTGGACCTATCCACCAAAATTTAGGCCACATGAAAATGAAACAACCATTTAGTCAAAACTAAGAATTCAAAAGAGAAAACAGCACTTTTATGCAGACGGTTCAACATCATCTACAATGTGCATTTGTTCCCCCCTTTTACAGTAGAAGCCATATCTAATTAATAACAAAAGGCATTGCTAAATCAACTAATAATCTTCAATTGATGTGTATAAACAGAAAGAAACACCGAACGAGCATAAAATCCACTGTGAGCTCAAATCAAACACACTATAAAAGAAACAAAATCAGAATACTCAAAGCTACAAATGTCCATCTCTGCGAGTAATCCGCAGAGTGAAACTTGCATAAGCACACGCGGCTGAATCCGACTGAAATTACAATCACACAAGCACTAAATAAATCGCATGCATATAATCATAAAGTCCACAAACCAAAATCACATACAGAAAAACACCTGATAAATCTAACCAATCACAGTCAATCAATGGTGCCAGTTCCACTATCGGATTTGCATACTCGAGTTTCGAGTAGATCGAGGACTAAACTTCGATCACAGAAGCCAAAATCCCTAATATCATAGCCAAGAAAACTCATAATCCTACTCATAGCGCCAGCAGAAACGCAACAACAATCAAATAGCCACAACCACCGATCGCACGCCGATTTAGCAGCAGATCAGCAAATGAGTCGCATCTAAAACCCTAGAATCGCCGCAAAAGTTTAAAGCAAGGACGAATTTGGAAAACTAAGAAATATTGGACCTGGCTGAACTTGAGAGCGTGCTGTTCGCCGGCGAGCTGGAGATTGCCGCTAACGAAGACGAGCATGCCGCCAGCGGGGCCAGAGGGCTGGCAATCGACGGTGGTGATGCTGTGCTGGCACTGCTGGAAAGGGAGGCTGGTGAGCTTGGCCACGATGCTTTGTGACCCTTGGATCTTCTGACCTTCGAAGGTCAACATCGAGGTTTCCTGGTACAGATTCGCCAAGGCGCCGCGGTTGGCGTCGAACAACGTGTAGTAGTGCTCCACGAAGGCCTTGGAAAGTGCGTCTGGATCCATCGCCGCCGCACCTGATCGCCGCGCCGCAGAGGAGACTCGACTGTGAAATTTGTTGGAAGGGATTGCTGCAAAAACAAAGCGATGGAAGGATACGGTGCGAGTTGAGACAAGCCGTGACCGAGTGGCTAGGTTTTTATATCTATTTTTATTTTAATTAATTGATTTTTCGGGGGTGGGGGGTTAAAACTATAATTTTGAATTATCAATCCTAGTCCAAAAATATTGCCGCGTGACTAACGCACGCTGGTTGTTATTATTATTTTTGTTTTTTATTTTTAACTTTTAATTTTTTATTGTCGCTTTGTTTTTTTTGTAATAAAAGGAACATCATGGAAATTTATTTTTTCGGAAAAAGAGGGACCCATGAGACATTTCAACCTCTTTAACTACAATTGTAAAATTCACCAGCTTTTAAAGGCACGGTGGACAAAATACTTCATTCACATGAATTATAAACACCTGAAATTATATTAATTGATTTATAAAAATTGAGATTTCTTTCTATTGCAAATTCAAAGGCTAAACCAAACAAAATGAAACAAAACAACCCTCCCTTTGATAAAATAATTGACAGAAATTCAACAAGGTTGCCTAATTTTGGACAGAATTAAAATAAATACTGTGAAAGATGCCGCTACGAATGACATGATCGGGCTTAACTCTTAAGCACGTTTTCAAGTTTCTCTCCTACCTCACTACATATTTCATATTCTTTGAAATGTACAAATCAGACAAAAAATAATGAGATTTTCTCAAATTACCAACATTGTATAGTTGACATCAAATCCTACATTTGATCAAACTTTACAGATGTACATGGTGGATCCTCCAACATCTTCCCAGGAAAAGCTACAAGTTCCTCCTCACGGCCAAATCAATCGATACATAGTACACTGGTGCTAAGAAAAGTGTGATATATCTTCAACGATGCAAACTTCTATCGTTAAACTCGGAATCAGAATCAGAATCAGAATCCAAACCCAGAGCTTCCATTTCACCCCCAAATGATTCGGGATTTCAAGTCATCGGTTCTTGAGATGGATCAACTGTACAAGGAGAATGAACCGGCTTTGATATCTGGCTCATCGAAAAAATACAAGGGTAAAGAAAAACTGGCTTGGATCCCAAGTAATCGAGCAGGGCTCCTATATACGCTCTTTGTGACAAAAGACATGTTCTCCTGAAAAATTAGACAATGGGGCACTGTGTTGTCAGTTCCTCACGGCACTCAAGATGATTTCATCAAATTTTTCGTACATTTTCTTCTAATATAACACAATGAAAAGATATGGAGCATTAGCGAGCGCAAACTAAATCTTTGTCAATAAAAACTTACTCCATGGAAAATTCTGGATCCATTTAACAGTGTCCTGGAGAAACGGTGCCTGAGCTTATGCCATCTGCAACTCATCAATTCAAGTCCTCACTCCAAGCTCCCAGCTGTTGTAGATTGGAAAAAACGTGAAACTTCGCGATAAAGCTGTTCAGCTTCGAATGGTTTTGAAACATATCCGTCCATTCCGCACCTTGTACATTCCTCAGGGGTTGCCTGAATTACGTCTGCAGTCATGGCCAGAATGGGTACATGCCATGCTTGAATATTTTCATAATCCTCTGCAGAAACTTCGCCATGCTGAATACGGTTACTGATATTGCGTTCCACGTTGCGTATTCTCCTTGTAGCTTCAAACCTGTGAGGGAAATAAATAGAACATATAAATCTAGAGGCCAAAAACTAGCCGAGTACACAACCAAAAGTGAGTTTTTTTATGAATGACCTACAAACAACTACCATCGTATATAAGTTGACTTGGAAGACAGGCCAAAAAAGCAAGTTTTTTAGTACTCTGTCATTTCAGTAAGGTTTTCAAAAATGAAAGCTTTCTAAACTAGAAGCATCACTCACCCGTCCATCTCTGGCATCTGGATATCCATGAAGCAGGCATCAAAATGGTGGGGCGGCGTAAGCAGTGAGATTGCCTTTTTACCACTGTGTGCACAGACCACCTCAGCCCCATACTTCTTCAAAGCACCAGCAGCTACTCTGAGATTCACATTATTATCATCTATAATAAGAATTTTTCTCCCGAGCAGAAGATTGCAGAGAGACAAACTTGGGAGGTCCCTGTTCCGGAGATTTCCCTTGTTACCAACTCCCATGGCTCGTTGTAGTGAGGCAGCAAGCATGCTTGCCCTGAGAGGCTTCATGATGACAGTTGGGGTAGAGACACCTGAAGTTGCAGAACTTATTCTGCATGAGCTTATAGAATTGGTGAGAATGAACAGTTTCGGAGGAACCTGTCCATCAATTTTCCGTAAATTATTGACAAAGAGAGCTGAGGTGCCTGAATCTTTGTCCCAGACTTCCTGTTCAACAAGGACCATATTGATGGTGGTATTCCCAGAGCTTATGCTAGATAAACCCTGATTCAAATCAGAAACTACTTCAACACAAATTCCAAGCCGTTGGATATGATATCTTGACATCTTGGCCCTAACAGGTCTTTGGTCCACTACTAATGCCGTCATGCCATTAAATTCTGAGGATGCAGCATTTGACTGGCAGTTCATTTGCTGGATTGTTAACTCGTTTGAATTGGAGCTGGCATTGGTGAAAACAGCAGTAAATGTAAATGTGGAACCAATCTTGGGAATGCTCACAAACCCGATTTCCCCTTTCATGAGGCCAACCAAACACTTGCTTATGCTTAGCCCAATTCCCGTGCCTCCATGTGTACGTGAGATGGATGGTCCCACCTGCATAAAAGGAGTGAAAACACGAGATTGTGCTTCTAGAGGGATTCCTACTCCTGTGTCCTCAACAGATACAATAATATTGATGAGGTCAGAGGAGGATGAGAATTGGTTCGTCGATCCATCTTGACCAAAACACCTAAATCCTCCCCAACTGCAGCGTCTATCTGCTACAGGGAAACCGCTCAAGGTGTTCTTCGATGATGATTCAGTCTCAACATCTATCGAGCCAATCAGCTCCTCGACAAGATGAACCGTGACAAAGATGTGTCCTTTCTCTGTGAACTGTAAATAAAATAATCAATTTCAGAACTATTTATACAGAAAGCACACAGCATCGCTTAGTTTCTTCCCCGTCCTAATATTTTGTGACTTCTAGTTAAATAGAATTCATTTCCCATATTTAACAAAGTCTCATCATTTTAACCAAGAGTTGAGAACCAACTACACTTACTTTGATTGAATTCCCCATGAGATTGGTGATAATCTGCCGAAACCTTCCGGGATCACCAATAAGCATATCGGGAACCTGATCTGAGATGTATACTGCCAACTGCTCTCCCCAAAAATTTGGTCATGCAAATTTCAAAAGTTCAGTTATTAGACCATGAAAACTTGGGAGCAGAAAACCACACACAAAAAAAGTTCTGGGGAAGTGCCGGGGGTGGAAATGTTATTTACCTCTACTCCTTTTTCTTGAGACTTCCCTGAAAAGAGTGACAAAACATCATCCAGAATAGCTCGCAGATCAAAACGCACCGCCTCAAGCTCCAGCTTACCAGATTCAATCTTTGCCTGGTCCAACAGCTCATTTATAAGTGAGACAAGAGCTTTTCCACTTCCCTGGGCAGTTCGGACATAATCTAGTTGAGTAACATCCAGATTTGTGTCCATTAGCATATGTAACATTCCTGAAAAGGAACAGAACTGTCAATGTTCAGCAAGCTCTTTTGGCAGTAGTTTTGCTCGAAAATTTTGAGCAATGCAGGGACATGATTTTAAACAAATAACGGCAGCAGTCCCACGAACTCACCTAGGACACCATTCATTGGGGTTCTGATCTCGTGTGAAACAGTTGCAAGAAACTACATAGGATTAAAATCTGATTAGGCACAAGAATAGCACAATTCCAAACAAATTTTTCCTGCATTAACAAAAGTCAGAAAGTACCTGAGATTTGGCAACATCAGCTGCCTCAGCCTGTTTCTTGAGCTCCATCATCTTACAGAAATCATCCTCCACTTTGGCAATCCTATTTACAGTTGCATGGAAAATGTATCCAACAAGCAATGCAATCACAAGGATCCCAAAAGAAGTTGTAATGGCTAACCACGGCCATGGTGGCTTATGTTTGAACCTGCATAAAAGATAAACTTGGCTTCTGAATAAAGTTCTACAAGACTTTCTAGATGCCTAGGTGCCTCAGAAATAGTGTGATCACAATAAGTGATACAAACTTAGACCCGTTACCAGAGACCAAGGAGAGGCATATAACATAAGAGCACAAGACTTGGTGATTACCTGCAGCGCATCTCATGGTTCCTTAAGGGATCTCCAAAACTTAAGGAGCTTATGTGCTGCAATCCATCATCTGAAACATTTGAACCGTACATGCTGATTGGATGCAACTGATTGGTAGTGTCATACACGTTCACAAGGATGGTTTGCTTGCTAGCAAGTTGTTGGAGTAACTTCTCCACAAGTGACTCAATATGAAAGATTCCACCGAGATACCTGGTTGGCAGAAACAACAGGATTAAAAAACTTTGAAAGTATGACCACTCTGAATATTACGAGTTTAGCATTAACAGCAATTCCCTGTCTGCTGACAGCACTTCAAGGCCTTGATGATACCATAAAGGACTGTGAATATGCTTTTTATCAACTTGCATTACGTTCTTAATATTAACATGTTCTCATTCATAGAAAGTATACCCATCAGTCGCTTGAATTCTTTCATTTGGAGTTGCATTTGAGGGCAGATCTCTTTTGTAGACAGCAAATGTCAGTATTACTCCAAGGCGGTTTGTTTTAAGCAGCCGAAAAGGAGCAGTTAGAACCCCCTTTCCTGATTCTCTTGCACGCAACACATTTTGTCGATCTTCCTGTTGCAGCGCAAATGAATGAAACTTCACGGTTGAGGATCGCAAATCAGGAAACCAAATTTTTCTAGATAACATGAGACAATGTTGAAGAGCTTTCTAAATTTCTAAGAGAAAGGTACTATAATCTAGATGTTGGATACAGCAGGACTGCAAAATAAAAGTAAAAGATCCTAGACAACTACTAATTAACATGCTGCTTAATTAAGATAATATAATTCGATTGGATCTACCAGTATAGTTGTATTGTACAAGTTGACGACAGAAACTCGATAAGGAAATACCTTCCCAGACAGCATATCGTAAGAGATGATGTGTCTAACGGTATCCTGTGCAAAGATAACAGGAGCATATTCTTCCTGAACTGGGGATGGTTCCAAGGCTTCTGGGGCATAGTCATTCTTATGAACCTGGTTTTGTTCGAGGGTATCCATTCTCTTTATAGTCCAGCCCTGCTGCTTCTCAAATTGTTCCTTTTCCGAGTGGAGCACCCTTACAGCATATGCCACGCCACTTGTGAGGGGTCTCTCAAAAGCAGTTCTTTCAGTGTACCGCGCAAAAGTTTTCTGCAGGTTGCGAAAGTTAGGATGTTCCATCGACTAGATAACTAGCATCTTATAGCTAAAGAAAGCTCAGATCTGAATATCTGAAACTAAAACAAGCTAAGCATATCAAATTAACACCGGTTGAGAAACCGCTACAAAATTCGAAGAATTTAATGTTTTCAAGTAAATACCCACATGAACAAAATGCATCAACTAAGACAGTTATGTAGCCAAAACAGTTAATTAACAGACAGGTACTTGGCCAATTAACATCAAACTGAGTGACATAAAACACCAATTAACCTGTATGCATCAAAAGTACCAATGACAAACATCAATTCCAACATATTTACCATCCTAAAATTACCCAAAGATGAAAGATGATCTCTTTACCTGATCAATGGCAGACGGGTACTTCCCGTGGTGGAATGTCGAGATCAGTATCGACATGGCCTGAATATGGTTCATGCTGACATTAAACTGATCCTGCAGCATCCTAGCCCTCTCATCACACATACTTGCAAGAGTCTCCTTCCTCTTCTCACTAGCCTGTGAGCTCATGTACCACAAGATCCAGAGGCTCCCAATTGTCCATCCAACCACCCACGTAAACAAAAGCCTCTTCCACCAAGTTTTTCGGACTCTCTTCGACCCGATATACTGGTAGTAATGGTAGCGGATCTTGCTGATGTTCACTGGGATTTTCTCCCACCATTTGAGGCCCATATTGGCAGCTTCACCAAGCAATCCTGCCTTGGTGTCTGTCACAATCCCACCAGTGAGGTACCAGTTCATGGAAATTACAGATACAATCCAGCAACATAGCATCCAAAGCAGATGCCCCACCTTTAAACCGAACCCAAATACATGGAAAACACTCATCCACCACAGTATACCAAGCAAATTAACTACAAACAGTGAGAGAGAGAGAGAGAGAGAGAGAGGGAGACACCAACTATCAAATCTACAGGAACTGTCCAGCAAAACCCAACATTTAGAAGTAAAATTCCAAGCTTGGAAGAACAAACCCACCGACCTTGAATCCACTGCAGCCAGGAAGACTTTTGGGATTCTTGGTAGGATGTGTGTGGGTAGAAGTGACCCTTATCCACACCCAAATAACTTCAAATTCGGGTGTGCAGCATCAGGCAGAAACAGGACACCCAAAACCAGGAAAAGACAATGAATTTACTTCCAGCACACCCAAGAAGAACAAGAGAATCCCAAGATTCTGTCTGGTTTTTCTAACTTCTAAGAAGAATTTGATTTGATTATTCTCACCAGCCACCAACCAAAACCCAAAACAAGCAAATGGGACAGCAAAGATTCCAAATTTGGTAATCAAACCAACAGAGAATCTGACAGGAAAACCTCGTCCTTAAATTCGTGAAATCATACCAGAACAAGTTCGAGCATGTGGGTTTTGTTTGCTAACGTTTGACTATTGAGCACACCCAGCTGGAGAGATCTATGCAGAGAAGAAGCATTGAAAACACCATAAGGAATAAAGGTAACGGTGGAAGTAACAAGTTTGGGAGTGGAAGAAGAAGCTAGCAATTGTGGATGACTCATGGACATTTAGAACTAGGAAGAACGAAGAAGAATCTGTGAGACAGGTTTTGCAAGAATATGGTGGTAGCAAATTAGAGATGTCTTGCTAGCACGGGCCATTATCTCTATATCCAAAACATCCGCCCAGGAGAAAATATAAAATTTTAAATAAAATAAAAACAAAACCAAATGTTATATAATTTGTTTACATAAAAATACAAAAATGCTACTTTTACTTTCTAGTTCAACCATTATTTGCATGACATTTTTCATACAAATGATAAAACAACTAGCTAGTAAATGTAGTATTACTCATAAAAATATGAATAAAAATATTTAGGAGAATTTTTATGAACAATAGGTACGTCTCTGTAAATCTTTTTTGTTTTTAACTCCGAAATAATGAACTGTTATAATGAAATCACTACATGATCTCTTTTTATTAAATAAAAAGAGTTCAAGTCGATCAAACTTATATGTATTTGTTTAAGGCTTAAAATGATTTTTCATCATAATTAAATTAAATAATAACATCACGTATACGTGTTTAATGTGAAGGGAAAAATTACCGCTATAAATGGAGGGCCGTAAGGGTATACTCCCACTGAGCAGAAGTAGCTGCTTTTTTGTCTTAACTTTCGTTTGGTGTTGACATCCCGATCCATCCGATGCCCAGTAGACAAATTCCACACGCTATAGGCGCCAAGTCGTTAACTCTATGCGTTTGTATGGCTGTACTTTTTAGGGACAAAAGTACCCTTTGCATGGGGGTGTAATTTCATTATTTGACATGTCAGCCTTTGGTGCTTTGCACCAGATGGTATTTTTCTTTTAAAAATAAAACAACCGATGACAAGTCACGGTTATTTATTTTTTTCGGATTCAGAAAGGCTATGGGAATTTCACCTTATTCATAACTACAGTTAAACAGACTTACCAACTCAGAGCACCGAAAGCGGAACCTCTCACATATTTTTGTTTATTGGAGAGCTGCAGCATTTTTATCACTGGATCACTTGCTAGCAAATGGCATTAGATGCCCCGTACTTTTCCAAAATTGCGATTGGGAGGACCAATAGTCAAAAGAGTTGGTAAAGAGAGAAGGGCCAATGATAGGAACTTGTAGGAGGTGCCAATGCCATTGTAGGCATCGTGCTATCTTCCATTCCATCCTATTGGCTAGTTGCTATCCGTGTTTTTTGTTCTGGAATCTTAACCACTGTTTGGTTGCCGGCTTAGTGATCTTTTATTCTCTGTTTTTGGAATATAGATTGGGGTTGAATGTTGATGGATGAATTTTGTTCTATTGTATACTATGAGAATTTGGAATGAAAATCATCAACACGCGAAAGAAAAACGTGTAAAATATAATAATAATCTATTTATTACACTAACTTTTAAGATCTGAACAGATGAATTCATGTTTCAACCAAGTAATATAATTGAGTGAGTTTAATTTCAAATAAGTTTTATCAATTTTAATTAGTTTTGGGGGAGGTGCAGGGGATTAGAATATAGAAAGAGGCAAAGAGAGACTTGTGTCCAATTGATTTTATTTTTAAAGTAAGATGTCTAATAATCAATTTGATTCGGTATTTACGTGACAAAAATCAAGAATTGAACTGATCTTTAGTGTTTTTTAAGCACGTTTTTAAGTGGTTCACTAGTTAACTGGTTCGATATCCACCTTCATTATGATTTGTATGATGCCTCAACTCAAAAACTCAAGCTTATTACATTGAAATCAAAGTTAATAAGTTAAAAGGAATATATCAAAAAATAAAGTTAAAATCAACCCCAACAATGAGAGAGTTTTTTTAGTAAATGTGTTAATGTATCTGATCCCTCTAAGGAAGCTTTTCCTTCTTAAAGTATTCCCCGAAAGCATGGTACGGATTGTTTGGTACTCTTTCCCCGATCGAACAAGTAAGTACTGGTTTAGTATTGAGGTGCTTTTATAAAAAGTGGGTATCAAAAAAAACTGAGCTCAAAAAAGTGTTTGGTAAACACTTAAAAACAACTTATTTTCACAGTTTTTTGTGAAAAAAAAAACTGAAAACGTGAAGCAACAAAAAATGAGCTTATTCTCACAATACATCAGAAGTAGTTTTTTTTCAAAGTATAGCAATACCAAATCAGCCCTAAGTACTGGTTTCCCTAAGTACTGGTTTGGTACTGAGGTGATTTTATAAAAATTGAGTATCAAAAAAAGCTGAGCTCAAAAAAGTGTTTGGTAAACACTTAAAAACAGCTTATTTTCACAGCTTTAAATGAAAAAAAGCCGAAAACATGAAGCAGCAAAAATGAGCTTATTCTCACAGCACAGCTAAAACAGTTTTTTTTTTTTAAATACAACAATACCAAACCAGCTCTAAGCCTCTAAGAGTAAATGGGTAAATAGAGTGGGCATCTTTTTAACTTCAATTTTTTTCATTCTTAAGCTTGTTAACCTAATGGCAAGCAACAAACAAGAGACAAAAGTTGGACAAGGAACCGGGCATGAAAGCAAATACAACCCAAATTCAAGGACACAATTGTCATCAAAGGAGATAAGCCATGGGTGGTGATCGGACAACAACAGTGGCAGAAGCGTAAAAAAGTGAGAAAGCAGGGGCGAGAACACAAGGGCACTTTAATCTAGGCTTGTCCCGAAGTGATTAGGCCATCACTACTATCCACTTTTTCTTTTAATGCCTACTATATTATTATCTACTCTGCGACAGAAAAGTAACTGAATCACTTATCTTACAATAATTTAGTTTGAATTTAATTTCAGGAAAAATGAAATTTGAAAAGTAAACTGCTCATAATGACCTAGACATAACAATTTGGTTCGAATTAACTTACTATGAGAATAGAATCCGAAAGCTCTCATTTATAAATAAAGTAAAATACTACTATATCGTAATTCAGTAGCCAACACTCACTTTTTGGGTGACCTCTTCAACGAAGAAGAGATCCTCTCCGGATCTCTTCCACCAAGACCACCGGATCAAATGATCCGGACCTTTGAAATTTTATCCAACGACCCACCTTTTTTGACCTCTTAAAAGCTATAATAATTTTTTACCGTTTGATGAAATTTCAAAAACCTGAATCACTTGATCCGGTGATCTTGATGAAAAAGATTTGATGGTTTTGATGGAAGAGATCCGGATTCAGCGCACCGGCTCTCTGGCGTAGGCGAATCAGAATATCCAACCTGTAATGTGCGTAATGGCCTTGCTTGCTACGTGTCACGTGTGGGGTAGAGGATGGAAAATGTGAGCATTCTCTCCAACGTGTACTCAAACCTTTTTTCTCTTTCCTCTCTGCCCTTCGTTTTGTACAAACTTTGTCGGAGTCCGCAGCTCAGCATTGTGCTCTTGTATCGACTAGGATTCTCTTCATTCTTCTTTACATTTCCTTCTATCTTCTACTCTCGTATTCTCTTATTTTATCTTTTTTTTACTATAAAAAATTTAATATAAGATGTTAACGTGGCTTAACCGTGACTGTTTAATTAGGAGGAGAGGGAAAAAAAAAGGGGAGAAAATCCTACTCTATGATCAACTTTGTAAAACTGTAAAAAATGCCTCTTCATCGTGGAATAGAATCCTCTCTTAATTCTCTTTGTAGGAATTCAAATGATCAATTAATCGTGTTCGTTTATTGTACATCGTGTGGTTAGAAATTATTTTGAATTTTTTATTTAAAATTGAATATAAATAGTTCTTAATGAAAACTGATCACACGATATACAATGAAATGACACAAATGATTGATTTTCGAATCTCCACAAAAAAGATCCTCATCGCTTCATAGCAGCTTTAGTGACTGGTAATTTTTAGAGTGATGTTATCTACACAAGATTATGTAAAACAATTTTCAAAGTAGAGCGTCGTACAAACTCACTAGTAGCATGGATTATTACCTTACTAATACTTAGTTGGCTTTTATTGGTTTGTGATTATATGAGGGCAAGGGGACCGTTCTATTGGGCATGGTTCCTTTCAGTTGCTCTGAACAGGGAGAAGGGGTAGGTTGCTTTTACAGTAGCAGTTCAGGTCCTAGTATGTAATTTGACTCGCCTAATATTACTTTATATATGTATTATTAAGGAATCAAAGGGTATGAATAAGATGAATATTTATGTAGAACATGATTAGGAGGTGGGTTTGAAAGGTATAGAGTTGTTTTCCTTGGCCATGGAAGAAAAGTAAATCCCTAGTTAACAAAACAAATAAATAAATAAATCCCATGATTGTTTCCTTAAGTGAGGCATTTTCCAAACCAATTAGACAGTGTTAAGAGGGGTCTAATTGCATATAATTAAGTATCAAAGAGTGCATTGAGGGTCTCCCTACAAAAAGTACCACAACCTACTAAAATAAAGGATATGTGTATGCAGGGCCGTCTCTGAAATTTTAGGGATCCTGTGCGAAATTTATAAAATGGTCATTCCTTAAGATAGTTTTTAAAAAAAAGGTAGAGCAATGGCTAGAAAACAATCACTTAAATCAAAACAAAGTTTAACACTCACTGATTGCAAGTTTAAAAATGTCATTAATAATAAGTATAAAGAGCTACCAACATAACGTTCACTAAATAATCAAAAGCAGTTCAATCTGAAAAAAAAAAACTACAAAAGCTCTAACTTTGAAGCTTCACTTAAATATATAACATTATTATATAATAAAATTGAAAAAAAATACCATTTTTAAAGTGTTATTATTGACACTCAAAATATCTCATTATACTCCAAATTTTTATACTTAAAGGAAAAAATTAGGCTTATAAAGGGTGCACAATAAAATTTAAAGTGCTAACAAAAATAATTTTTAAATATAGAACATTATTACATATAAATATTAGATGACAAAAATTTTCGGGACCTCTTCAAATTTGGGGCCCTGTGCGACTGCACCTTTCGCTCCCCATAACGCCCCCTCTGCATGTATGTTCACATGCATTGTTTATGTTTATTTTTAATCTAGAACAAGGATCAGCTTATCCCTAATTTTGCATGAGACAATTAAGACCCATATGTGAGCGTTTCGCATCAACTTCATGTAATTATAGTACTAGAACGTAAATTTTTTATATCCACCAAAAAAAATTACTCTTAAAATCACATGTCTTTCTTCATTAGGAATCAGGATTCTCTCCGGATCCATTCCTTAGGGATCCTAGGGATTCCATAATCCTATCCGTTCATCATATATAGTGCGGTCAAAAATTATTTAAAATTTAAAATTCAAATATAAATAGTACCTAACGAAAACTGACCATACGATATAAAATAAACGGACATGATTGCGGGATCTCTAAGAGAAGATCCAGCGAGGATCTTGATTCCTTCGTCAGATCTATATACATTGTACTTGATGGATGCAGTTTTGTCCTCAAAGGAAGTTTCTTCTGGATATGCTAGGACTAGGCCAGCTCAATGCACTAGAACTATGGTCTAAAATATCGATGATATCGGAAATATCGGTAGTCCAAAAACACGGAAATTTCGATGGAAATATCGGGATATTATCGATATCGATAAAAATTGAATAAAAACCATGGAAATTGTAAGAAAAACTTGGAAATTTTTATTGAAACTTTGCAGGATGTTTATTTAGTCAATTATCTATTAGTTTATCATAAAAAATTGGAAGGAAATGCATTGCATGATGGATTTAACTGATTTAAGTTGATTATATAGCGAGCTGGCAAACATTGTGAGTGTAGAAAATATATAAATATTTTAGCATATTTTCACAAAAATATAAGTGATATGGTGGTCAAGGTGTTGAAGGAGTAAAATGGGAGCGGTTCAAATCCCCTTGGTGTTTTTTTAAATATAGAAATTTAAAAAATACGGAAATTTCGATGGAAATATCGATGACATCGGAAATATCGGTAGTCCAAAAACACGGAAATTTCGATGGAAATATCAGGATATTATGGATATTTAGGACTCCCTAATCCCTGTCCAGCAGACCTAATTAAACTTTCTTATTTTCATTTATAATTTATTAAAAAACAACTGTTTTTTATATTAATTATGCAAACAAGCAAACTGGGCAGCTTAGGCCATCTCCAACCGAACGAGTGACAGATGGCTCGTTTTAGCTATCTGATCCTTCAAGATATTAATATTTTAATGAACAGTACATTGTCATATTTGCCTTCATCTCCAACCGAGGGCCATAGGGCTCGTTTTAGCCCTGTCACAAAAAACCGTCTCCAACCAAGGGTCAAAGGGCATGGGGCCAAACATAATTTATTATTTAAATTTAATGTTAATTAATGTTGTTTTATATTTTTTAATGTTGTTTCATGTTACTTAATTTAATTTAATGTTGTATAATGACTTAGGAAGTTATAGGAAAAAAATAGAATTTAAAAATTTTGTTAAAAAAAAGGCCTACCATTCCTGTCGGATATAACCGACAGGAATAAACAATGATGTCGGATATAACTGACAGGAATAATGAAAATTCTGGCATTTTGACCGTTTTTTGTCCAGTGGGACCCACGAGCCCTTTGGCTTAACCTTCTATTGGAGACGATTTTCAGGCTATTTTCGATCTTCTGGCCCTCTGCACCTTCGATCGGAGATAGTCTTACTTCTTCATCTGGGACAAGCAGCCTCCGCTGAAAATGGTGGCTGTCCAAATCACTTTCCAGTTTTCCTTTTCATTGTTGTGCAGGTTAGGTATTCTTCAACTCAAAAAGTCCAAATGCTTGCAACGCATACACAATTAACATCACCATCACAAGCTGCATATATTTTTCTTTGTTTAAGGACAAACTAATAAGGATGCCCAATTAACAACCATCTAATTCGTCGCTCGTGAACTCGTAGAGTATTACAGTTGTTGATTAACTATCCGCCGTATGTATACGTGGAGGGTGATTAACATTGGCGGAGCTCTCGATCCAAACATTAAGAACCATTATGGTTAATGATATATTAATCCACAAGAAATACTTTGATGAATATATTGGGAAGCTTCGATCAGCAGAAGACATATAGAGGGAGTTTAATACTTCAAAATATAATATAGAACTTGAAGAAAGTATGTCCAAACCGAAATTTGAAAGGGTTTTGGTTTTCAACGTGAAAGGTAAAAGACATACAAAGTTTCAATACCCCACCTAATTTTTAAAACAAAATAACAATAATTTATATACAAAATATTAATTAAAATTAATAAAAACATAGTTAGGTAACTCTCAACAAAGCTCCCCTTCATTAATTAACAAACAAACTAGGCGTCAGAGATTACGGCATCCTACCCGCCCGACGGACGAACCAGCTGCTTCATTATTTATGCATACCATGCATGTCCACGTCGTCAACAAAGAGAGAATAAAAGGGTTAAAGTTGTTTGCGACATGAAGCATCTCTCTTAATCCTACTCAACCTAATTATTAATTAATCTAATAAGTAAGTTGTGTTCATATACGTTACAATATTATATACTTGTTTCGTTCTTGCAAGCCATGTTATATGATGCATGCTTCAAAGACGTCTATTGTTAAGAGACTCTTGTGCACTGGCGGATGCATTGAGGGGCAGGGGTCTAACCTCCCGAACTTCGGTGAACGTCTATAGATACCTTAAGTGCTGACCTTCCAAACTTCGGTGAATGTTCATAGACATCTTGGGTGCTACCCTTTTGAAGATTAGAGTTGGCTTCATACATGCCATTTTTATAAAATGTCTGAAATAAGAGTGAATGAAATGGTGATCTAACTGAATAACAAAACATCATCATTCTTGGACAAATATATTAATAAGATGCAATGATATCAAACATTGTTAGTGTGTTCAAGATAAGTGTGTTTCTTTGTTAAGCATTCATATGGGAGCAACCTTTGAACATGTTAGTTACTCTCGCAAATGAGGCATTAACAGGTGTGCATTATGCCTTTCCAAATGACTTCAGGCCTACCAAGACTTGATGAAATGGCGATATGCATGCTATTTCTGGTAAAAAAAATTGTGTGCTACGCGTGAACTATTCTTACTGACCCTCATAATATTATTTTCTGAATCCGCCGCTGCTCTTGTGTAACTAAAAACATAATATGACAATCTTTCACTAAATATGTGTTACACTTGTTGAACACTTGACAATCTGCCTTCTTCGCTTCTGCTCTACCTGCCTCTAACTAGCTAGGCCTTTGCTGTTGAAACGAATGTTGTAGAGATGGGGGTGCCTTTGCCTCTGCTTGCTCTGAAACTATGCATTAGTTGCAAGAGAAAATCTCTCTTACTATAGCTTTGCACAGCGCTTGCACGTGGCAGGTTGTGAAGAGTTGTACTATATAGAAAGTTAAGCCATTTTCAGAATAGAACAACAATTTTTTTTTTTATGATATCACGATCAATTTAGCCGCATATAAAGCCCGAGTACCACATGTTCTGTTCTCAATGCAAACCCAATAAAATTGCTCATTTGTTACTCATTCCCACAATGCTAGTCAACCTCAGCTTCATTCGGCACGTCGTGGACCCTTAAATTATTTAAACGTACGAGTGTGGTGATTGATGGAAATTAGCATGCGTGGATTTGTCAAGTTTTAAATTAAACGTCGCACTAATTAATGAATGAGATTAGAATAATTGAGATTACTGTTGGAGGTGGACCAACAGGAGGCAGATTGTCTGCCTTCCCCATCTCTTCCTATATTATGCAGTCACGGTTAAATCACGTTAACATTTTATATTGATTTTTTTATAAAGATACTAAGACACGAAGTAATAAGAATATAAAATGTTGACGTGGCTTAATCGTGATCGCACAAATAAAAAATGATGAGGAGGGCAGACAAATAAGAAGGTAGACAATCCACCTCCGGACCAACAAAGCCCCATTTAGTGTCAGTGCATGATAGAGATCTGGCCACGTGCTCGACTGTGGGAATTTGCCAAATTTCATTGATTTTCTCTTAACTGGCTTCCAGCCTAACAGCTCAACACTCGTGGGACTAAAAAAATAAATTGTCACCAAAAAGGTGTAGGTTTAACTAAGCATTAAATTTTTTGTTTTTTGGGAAACCAGCATTAAAATTCAGATAGTACAAAATAATTAAGCTTATTCAACTAAAAGATGACAATCAAAGTTGATTAATCGTGAACGTAAGTATAGTTAACAGTTAACGTTGTCGGTTAGTACTACAATCTAATGATATTCCTCTTCACTTGTAAGTGAGATGTCTTAAGTTCAATTTTTGCTAAAAGGTAAAGTTGAATCACGTTATTATGTCAAACTTATTGTAAAGCTTCCGGCTGTGACATTTTCGTTGCATGAAAAATCTCTCTCAAATCCTTGATTGACAATATTTACTAAAAGGAAAGCCCTTTTAAAAGGATTTGGATCCTCGTCAGATCCTCTCCCTAGGGATTCTAGAGATCAACGCACACGGACCGTTGATAAAAAATCGTGCTTCTCCAATTAAATGCTTTTTATATTTTTAAAAGTAAAAATAGTTTTGTTTTGCATGAAAAATATAAAAAATAAAAAAATTATGATCGCACGATTTTTTATCAACGGTCCGTGTGTATTGATCTCTAAGATCTCCAAAGAGGGAATCCGGCGAGGGTCCAATTCCCCTAACAATCAAGTGGTTGGAACTGCAGAGTGGGTGGGTATATATGGACCATGGATGGGTCCTGCAGACAGAAGCTGGTCACGATCAGCAAGCAGGCTTCAGAATGGTTGCTTGCTTCAATCATTCTATTAAAGTCATCTAATTAATTATATGCAACATGCAAAAGTATACATATCACAAACTCTATATATACCAACCGTAGATATATATATATAGAGTGGTAAAAATCCAACGGCCGACGATTCACCAAGTGCATACAACTCATTGATGGGGCCCTAATAAGTTGTTTTGTATGAGCAAAAGTGCAAAATAATGAGAGCAACTTTTAATCTCACCCTCACCCAAAATGACTAATAAGTCATATCATGATTGAGCTCCCACAGTGGCAATCATCTCCGTAAAAATCCTCAAAATTTGAAGGTCCGAATGGAACTGCCTGTCGCAATACTGCAAATGGGACAAAGTTGACTATTTTCAAGCTTCAACATCATTTAGGGTTCCAATATTAATGTACAAACTTCCCCTCTAGATATTTATGTTAGTAAAGCTTTACAATTAGGAGCTTTGTTTATTTATATTTTTTTATCATATTATTACAAACAATATTACCATTCTAAGTTATGTTAAGGACAAAAACGGAGGCAGCTGAGGCTCTCCGAAGATAGCTGCTTCCACTGAAGTGTTGTGCAAAGTTAATAATCATGATGCTCATAGAAGGGGTAGAAAACGTATTTGTCATGTTATTCATCCTCCTTCAAATGATCAGTTGAAATTTTCAAATAACATGTATAATAACAAGCGATCATTACAAAAAAAAATGCCTACAAGTTGGCTTAATGAAATTTGACAAGAAAAAAAAAAGTAACGAAATTATAGAAGACCTACTACTACCATAAAATTATAAAAAAAAAAAAAAAATCTCAAGTGTAACTGGAGGTTAAGGTCGCTCCCATTAAAGAATGATTCTAGTTTTGTCTCTGATTAAAGAAATGACAAATGTTTGAATTCTAGATGCATTGTGTTGGAGAAGATCCTATCCATCATGACAATCCCTAACTTACGTTTATTTCTGAATTTTGAATTAAATCAGAAAACTTTCAAAAGACATAATAAGAAAAGGTGTGTCGTTACCATTTCACATTTCATTTTTCTCTTTAATGTGTAAATGTGTGAAGACAAAATTACGGGAGCTTTGTTTGTATTAACTTTTGGGCCTATATCCTCGGGTTGAAGCATTTTTGGATTAAAGCCCATAAATTTAGTTGTGAGGTGCCTCGTTGGAAACTTGGAATAAATGGCAACGATATCATATTTTGGGTTTGGGGTTTTGGATTTTTTTTCTCTTTATTGATGACACTTTTTTTTTTCCTTTATCATGAGCTATTCAAATCTCATCAATATATGAGCACCTAGTTATGAATCTATCATCAAATATCACTTCGATATCAGTAAGTGAATGCAGTCATTAATTTATAATAATGATTAGATCTGTTAAGTAATTTATTAAACGAATAACAGGATGATTCGGTTTGACGATTGAGATATACTTGAGTCATTGACTACTATGCATCTCAACTTTCTATGTGTTACTTTTTCTTTAACTACAACAATATATTTATACTAAGGTGGTGGGGAGTTTGGGCTAAGCTGCACAATGAGTCTACTATCACAATTGAGTACTGAACTGGCCATATACGAAAATTCAACCTAGAACCTCTTACATGTATGTAGAAATAAATATCACTCAACTATAATACTAAGTGACTGTACATTACTTCTTGAGCTAACTACTTAGTAGATTGTTTACATCCACTTCTCAAGTACTTGAGGCTCCAAGTGATGCATTAATTAAATATTAAGGTATTAATTAAAATGGATTGGAGAACTGATTAGACTCAATTAATTAATATTTGTTGGATGCTAAGATTCAATTTTTTTCCAAGTAATGTAGAATATGGATGATTCATACAAGAAACTTAGTTATCCAAATCCTATCATTCTTATGGAATTTTTTAACGGGTACATTTTGTTCATGACTAATTCATCTTCATTCATCAACTAAAAAATTACATAAACTTTGTTTTTCCAACAAAAATTAAATCAAAGGAGTTATCCAATCTAATTCCATCATTAACACACACACACACACAAACACTATTTTCTTTCTCAATTCTTCATATTTTCATTTATAAAAGAGAAATACTAACTGCAGCCGCTCAAAAGACTTCTTGCAACCTCGTGTGTATCGTATTACAGCCAAATATGCATATAAACTACATGGCCGCCGTCAGCACTATCCCAACAGAAACAAACGTCCGTTACACTGTAACGCGGACGTCACCTCAAGAGTGTTGTGCTACATGGAAATGAAGACGTTTTTGGCAGGTTGCCGGTTGCCCTTATCCAATAGTAGCAACGTCCGTTACACAATCCACAACATGGGCATGGCCGTTAGGATTGGCCAGGTGGCAGCTATGCCGGCCTAGGTTTTTCATTTGAAGGTGGGCACATTTTAATTTTAGAACAATTGGAAATTAGAGTAGAGTTGGAGGTATCGAAATGAGATTTCTCCATATTTGAAGCCCCATTTAAATATTATCATGCCACCAACTAAAGCACTCACTGCTCATTCTCACTTGCTTCAAAATGTTTTTTTTCTTCTCAAAAGTAAAAGTTTTTTTTTTATAATGCAAATGATTAATTAATGGGGCATGTTTGGTGACTGTAATTAGATCAGATTGAATAATTTACTAGATTCAATATACGTTGATACAGAAAATGAATCTCATATCAAAATCTTGTCCAAACTGAAGATAGAAGATAAATTATTCTGAAAGAAATTTATGCTTTAATATATTTTCTCTTTTTTTTTTTTGCTTTAGTGTGCTTTGAATTTAATGAGTTATCTAATACAATTTCTTTTTCATCTCTCTTTCGCTTTTTCTCCTCATTTATTTCTTCTTTGTTCTCTCAAGGTTGACCCGTGTAATAATGACGAAGCTGGCATGGCAACCACCAGATCATATTCGACTACCTCTAATATGGTGGTTCCCGATTTCGTCAATATTAGATTTGGGTCAATATGATGAGAAAGATACATGAAAGAAATAAAAATAGATAGAGGAAGACAAAGATACATGAAAGAGAAATAAAAATAGAGAGAGGAAGAGGAAAAGGAAAAGAAGGGGTGGGTGGTAAGAGGAAGAGGAGTCCCCGATAAGAGGACACGAGTGATCCTCTTGTCGGTGTTGGACATGCTGGTGGTGGGTGAGTTTTTTTTCTTTTTATTTTGAATTTAAAAGGGTAAAAAAAGCAAGTTTGGGTGAAAAAAAAATGGATGAGTTGTCATGACGATTGTTGTCCATAATATTTGAATACATACTCTAGTAAAAAAAGAGTGAAGATTAATTATCACTATACCAAATAGTCATTAGCCTGTTATAAAGTTTAACAAGATAACTGAAAGTTGGAATATTCTCAAAATATGCTCTCTCGTAAAGCGAAGATTCTAAGCGGTTTACAAACTTTACCGTCTACACTAAATAAAGTTTTTTACCTCATAAATGCTTGGATTTACTTTCGTATTTATCTTATCGAAAAATCTAGAGTCTTCGAATTTGCACATTAATCGACATCCTAGAATTTATTAATATCTTATTGATAAATGAACTCAAGTTTAAACTACTCAAACACTATCATGTCATTTCACCATGTAACATGTTTAGACACCACTACGAACACACACCCCATCCACCAATGAAAATTCCATAATTGCCAATTCAAGAGTTAGAATTTAACCATGGTTAGGGTGGGAAAAAATGTTGGGTTAGGAAAGCCCATGCTCTGTTTTATATTTTTTGGTATTTGGGAATTGGGAGAATGCCATTGCAGGTTGTGAGAAGTTGTGTTTTTGAGAAAAGGGGCCAGCTTTTGGGGATTTTTGGGATTTGGGCTAGAAGGAGGGGCCGAAAAAAGAAAAAAAAACTGGTGAAGGAGGTCTGTCCATGGTGTCTCTCTGCGATTCAAATTCCTCAGCCAGCGTAGCTCACATAATAAGGTGATTAAACTCATCTCTGAATCTAGGGTTTCCTGAAATTTAGTGAATTTCATGCGCTGAATCATTGATTCTAGGGTTTGATTTCCGACTTATAATTATCAAATTCGAGGTCTTTCGTTAAAAATTCGACTTTTTGGAGCTGAATTGGAACTTATTGAGTTAGATCCATGGCTCAGATTTCTGATTTCATTTCTCTGATTTGGGTTGTGCTTTTTGCTTTCATTGATTTTGCATCTGTGTAGTTATGTGCTGCATGTTTGCTTGAGCTAATTACCAGTTCGCTGGTCAATTTTGAGCCTCAGAGCTAAAACTAGACGCATATATTTTCGAGATATGCGTGTGAATTCATATTTTGTTTGTGTTGGGGTTGCGTGGTGAGGATGAGGGTCTTGAAAAAGCTCGAAAAAGCGTTGTTATTTTCGATATGTATCACGGATATGTATTTGTTGTGGGATTCTTGTGTTTGCATGCAACTTTCAGGACAATTTCTAACTGGATTTTTATCTAATTTGACAATAAGGTTGCTGAATCGCTAGGGTAATTGGGAGCATTGTAAAACAGTAAGCAAACATTAGAGAGGAAGAAGATATAGTAGGAATATGGAGTGCAACAAAGATGAGGCGTCTAGGGCAAAAGAGATTGCGGAAAGAAAGTTCACAGCAAAGGATCTTATGGGAGCAAAGAAATTTGCCTTGAAGGCTCAAACTTTGTTTCCGGGGCTAGAGGGGATTCCCCAAATGGTGGCGACCCTCGATGTGCATATCGCTGCAGAGAACAAAATAAATGGGGAGGCTGATTGGTACGGGATACTTGGTGTGGATCCGAAAGCAGATGATGAGGCGGTGAAGAAACAGTATAGGAAACTAGCTCTTATGCTTCACCCTGATAAGAACAAGTCTGTAGGAGCTGATGGAGCGTTTAAGCTACTATCAGAAGCATGGAGTTTGTTGTCTGATAAATCTAAGAGAGTAGCCTATGACCAGAAGAGGAGAGTACACCAAAGGGTAGCGACTGCGAGTGGGAGTTCGCAGGCTCCTCCAGGGGCCAATGGTTTCTACAATTTCACAAAAGGTGCAACGTCAGGCGCACAGACTCAGAAGGTTAATACACAGACTCAGAAGAGTACAACACAGACTCAGAAGGGTACCTCACAGAATCAGAAGGGTACCTCACGGGCCAGCCGCTCTTCAGCTCCTGCTTCATCTCAAAAACCAAGACCGAATACCTTTTGGACGGTGTGTCATAAATGCAAGATGCAGTATGAGTATCTCAGGATTTATCTTAATCATAATCTTCTTTGCCCGAATTGCCACGAACCATTTCTAGCAGCAGAAATAGCTCCACCACCTACAAATGGTGCCAAGTCAGCTCCACCAAAGCATGAAACAGCTGATAGAATGGGTGTGGGATCTGCAGGTTTCAGTGGTAATCAATCGTACAACCAAAACAACTTCCAATGGGGTCCATTCTCTAAAGCATCGGGTGCTTCTACAGCTGCCCAAGCCGCAAGCGTAGTTAGCCAGGCATATGAGAAAGCGAAGAGAGAGCGCGAGCAGGCTCAAGCAGCATTAAAAAGAGAGGAGTTGGGGAGGAAGCATCAAGCCTCCAAGAATGCTGCGAAGAGAAGAAGAGGAATGGAAGATGTCGGTGTCAGCAGCTACGGAAGGGATGTCACAAATCAAATGGGTGTGGGAGCTGGAGCTGGAGGATCTGGAACAACTTATTTTTCTGGATCAAATGGAAACGCAAGGCCCAGTATCACAAGGGATATCTCCCAGATTGAAATTCAAAGTTTACTAAGGGAGAAGGCTAGAAAAGAAATTCTGAAGAAACTAAACGAATCCACTTTATCCAAGACTGCAGCCAAAGAGACGGGGAATGGGAATGAGAGAGAAAAATCTTTGGGAAACATTGATGTGCATAACAATCAAGAGCAGTCCGGTGAGCCAGTAGACACAAAGAATGGTTCTTCTGACATGAAAGGTTCTGGCATTTCTGGTGTCCGTTCAGATGCAGACACATTGACAATAAATGTTCCTGATTCTGATTTTCATGACTTTGACAAGGATCGAGCAGAGAAGTGTTTTGAAGATAATCAGGTCTGGGCTGCATATGATAATGATGATGGGATGCCAAGGTTTTATGCATTAGTTCAAAAGGTGATTTCTGTGGATCCTTTCACAGTGCGGATCAGCTGGCTGAATTCGAAAACAAATAGTGAACTGGGTCCTCTTAACTGGGTATCCTCTGGCTTCTCAAAGACGTGTGGGGAGTTCCGAGTAGGGAAATATGAAGTGAGTAATTCACTTAATTCTTTCTCTCACAGAGTTCGGTCAACAAAAGGTCCACGGGGGACTATCTGGATATATCCCAGGAAGGGGGATGTTTGGGCGCTATACCGGAATTGGTCCCCGGACTGGAATGAACTGACAGCTGACAATGTCATTCACAAGTATGACATGGTTGAAGTTGTTGAAGACTTTAGTGAGGACCAAGGTGTGCTTGTGACGCCCTTGGTGAAAGTGGCTGGCTTCAAAACAGTATTTCACCGGCACTTGGATCCCAGAGAGACCAGGAGGATCCCTAGAGAAGAGCTGTTTCGGTTCTCTCATCAAATCCCTTCAAGCTTGATCACGGGTCAGGAAGCTGCAAATGCTCCAAAGGGTTGTCGGGAGCTGGATCCAGCAGCTACTCCGTTGGAGCTTCTTAAAGTTATAAACGACCTTAATGAGGAAGATACGATGGAGATTGACAAAAAGTGTCAGCAAGTCGATGTAGCAGATGATGTAGAGAATGATACTGGCATAGAGATAGCAGCCAATTCTATTCCCGTCACGGAGGAAGCAAAAGGGAGCTGATATATGCAGATAGAATTTGCTGTCACATATTTTGGGGCTATGCAGCATGAGTTGGAAAACTGAATTTTTGTGGAAAGTTTGTAATGATACTTCTTACGGCTTACCTCACATCATCTGCAGCACAGTTTGATTGGTGAAATGCCATGTGCCCTGGGAGTTGAAGCAGCTGAAACCCTGAAGGCCCTTTGACTCCACCTCAATCCGAGATTTTGCTCGCGGCATTAGAAGGTGAAAGCGTGAAAGCCCGGAAATTTACATACCCTCCTCTTCCAACAGCCATTTTTTGTTTCCTGTGAAGGATATATCTCTAATTATTGGTTGTCCGTGAGCTGATGCTCCATTCCCTTGATTTCCCTTGATGTAGTTGCTATGACCTGCCCAATTGCATCTTCTTGCCGTACGTTTTGTGTAAAACTCTAGTGTTGCTGTTAGTCCTCTGATTACTTATCAAATAGTCGTGCATTCTTATACCCCATTTCATTTCAGTTCACGAGAGACATGGTTTTCTGATTTATTTTCTTTAGTTCTGTAAACTCTATGAAACTGGGTGAGATGAAATTTCTACAGACGAAAAATCGTGATTTCAATCTCAAGTAAGTACACTGCCACCTAATACTACGTTTTAGTTGTATTTTTTTCACTTGTAAGTGAGAGGTCTTGAGTTCGATTTCCATTCAAAACGAATTTGAATCACATTATTGTTAATTATTATAACGCGTAATTCAATACCCTATCCCCTTAGTGCAGCTACCATCGTTCATTAAAAAGTACACTAATTAGGCTTTTGGGCGGTCATCTTAATTTTTTATTACCTTGGGAATTTAGGGGCTCGATGTTTTTGCCAAGTGCTGAAAAATCCGATGCTTCTAGTTCTGGAAGATACTTTCTTTTTCAATGATTTATTTTGCTAAAAATGGACTTGTCGTCTTCATAAAAACCGTCACGTGGATGGTTTTTGCATATACCGCGTACGTAATGGATGCATCTTCGATTTCCGGATACGGGATCCGGTCCACGTGGACTCTAACTCTAACGCACAAGGTCACACGCACGCACTTACCCCTAATCACCACCCGACGCGTGTCCTGAATTACGTGCTTGGGCCAATCGCAGCGAAGGCGGTGCCTCCGCAACGCCGGGGTCGGGCACTCTATCATCCGTTTGCTAAATGTAAAACCGTCTGAAAACGCTACCGTATTCGCGAAAGAGAAAATAAGGGCGAGAGTCAGAACTCGCCTCAGAGAGAGAATTCGACCAGGAAGGGGAGGAGTAATCACCTGCGACGCACTTCGGCTACCGGATCTACACCCGCAACCATGGTAGCATTCTCGCTGATCCCCTCTGTAATTTTAGATGAAATCATTTGGGTTTTCCAAAGTTTTGTTCTTTGATGCGGATCTGTAAAATTGAATCGAACTGTTTTTGTAGCTGCATGTGAAATTTGGGATTATGATGATGATGTGTGTGTATGTATTTAAATTTGAATTGGGGATTTTTGCAGACGACTTCAAGGCGTTTGGCTGACAGGAAGGTGGAGAGGTTCGAGAAGAACATAACGAAGAGAGGGGCGGTGCCTGAGACGACCGCCAAGAAGGGCAAGGATTATCCAGTGGGCCCTATTCTCCTTGGCTTCTTCGTCTTTGTTGTCATCGGATCATGTATGTGTAATCTCACTCAATTTAGCAGATCACAAACCTGATATGATTATGTCATAAGCTAGAGTTTGCCTAATTGATATCATTTGAATCCGTATAATTGGTAATTATATCTGGGTTTCAGCTCCCATTTGGGATTCTTGATTTGTTTGGTGTGCATTGTATTGTGTCTGCATGCCATGGAATTTGTGAAACTTTGAAGGGGATTAAGAAATTGACAGAAAGATTGAAACTTTAAGCACCCATTTTGCATTGCTCATTTGGATTGAAGCCGAAAAGGGTTTCAAATTTGTTTCCATGTCTTGATTTGAATAAGATGAAAACCGAAACGTAAGGCACTTAAGTGGCAATGCTCATTTGGGTTGAAGCCGAAAAGGGTTTTCGAATTTGTTTCGTTGCCTTCATTTGAATAAGATCAAAACCGAAACGTAAAGCACTTATTTGGCAATGGTCATGTGGGTTGAAACCCAAAGGGATGTTTGAACGGGTGACATTGCCTTGATTGAAAAGATAAAGGAGGGGGGGTTTGCTAGTTTCAGTTCATTTTTTTTCTGTTGCAAATTTGATGTGCATGAATGATTTTTTGGTGGCGTTGCGATTCTGACCTTTTGATTTTGCGTGGAGCAGCTCTCTTTCAGATAATCAGGACTGCTGCAAGTGGAGGCATGGCCTAATCGAATCGACGCTGCTGCTGCTGATGCTTTCTAATTTATGAGAGATGGCATGAACCTGTCGTGCCGTTTACCATTTGTTAGCGATTAGGAAACTGATGATATGCAGATGTGATGTAGTAAGAACTAAAACAGCGGTGTTTCTATCTTGTGAAGAGTAAGAAGTTTGAATAAAGGACCCCTTCCTCTGCTTCGCTTAATTCAACCTTTTCTTGTTTCTCCCTATACATTGTTTCATTGTTAATGGCTAGATTAACTTGTATCTCTCGTCGGCATCACCGAGATATAATCGTGTCTCCGACAATCGTTTCTCTTGTGGTTGAGTTTGCATGACATGAGATTTTGTGCAAAACTTGAGGGTTGTGAAAACCACTATTTTCCTTGCCTTTGGCAATCCACCACTGTCAAGGTTAAGGATGTACAAATTTCGGAATTATTTGTAGTAAAAAAGATTCATTCTTGTAGACGAGATTGTATTTGTGAAATTTGGGCTCGTTTGATAACCATGAGAGGAGGTTCTATTTGTGAAATTTGGGCCCCGTTTGATAACCATGAGACGGGGTTCTATTTGTGAAATTTGAGCCCGTTTGATAACCATTGGACGAGATTGTATTGAATTCGCCCAGTTCTACATTATCCGAGACAAACCAAGGCTACCAATTTGAAGAATTCGTGTGCGCTTCTGATTTTCCAAATTCCAGTTCCACCAATGAAAATACACCTGCAAACAATATAATGGTAGACAGACGGTTTATTTCAGTACAACCAGTTACACACAGAGATGAGATTACATTCATCGTGGTGACTGAAACATAGGCATTCTAATCTGTCTTCCGGAAACAAAGCAATGTGTCAAGTTTGTACACAAAAGAGTAAACTCCGGCCGTCATACAACTTACAACCCATGGAATTGTCCACTTCATTAAAACAAATAACGAAAATTGTCCAGAAACAAGTTGGCCGGGAAAGCTTGCAACCGACCGTGACGAAACTGATGGTTAAGGAACAGCAGTCGGGGTTGGATAAAATGCGGTGCCACATGCAATCCATTGCCGCTTCCTCCCGTGTGGCACCACGCAAACAGGGACCTTCAGCCATTCCCTGCTCGACACATTATATGTAACCAATCTGTTCATCTGTCTCGACCTCAAGGACAGCATGAGCAAGCCTTTGTTACCCAGGCAAGTCATCCTCACGTGCTTCCCGTAAAACTCCAAGCACCATATATTTGGCATTCTGTCAACCTCCTTCCAAAGAAGTGTCATTTTCTGAAGCTCCCAAATGCACACGCACGTGGCAGCATTCTTTGATAACAATCCCACGAGCATGATCCGTCCTCCACATTCAGCAAGTGTATGGTCAGTCAGATGCAGCGGGGTGGGAATTATAAACTGCTTCCAAATCCCAGTGGCCATATCATATGACACAATCCCTTCAGGGTCTGAACGCATGAAGTAGAGTATGCCATCGATTGAAACAGCCTGCGACCGGAAATTCAGTGATAGTGGCAGCTTAACACCTGATGGCATGATTCCTGGACGGGTCCAAGAATTTGTCACTGAATCATAAACTTCATACTCGCCATCACAAACCACCCATAGGATCTTGTAGCCGCCACTGGTTGAACTCCTATTCAAAGTCATCCCCACAGCAATGCGAGACCAGACCTTAACAGACCTGGCTGGCAACTCTTTAAAAGATTGATTCAGCGGGTTGCAAACATAAAAGTTCCTATTACCGATATCAAGAAAACATACCAGTCCCCCTGCTGAAGCCACCGGTAAAACAATTAACTTTGTTGGCAAAGAAGAAAGAGTGGGATGGTGCCACTTCTTCAAGGAAGGGTCATACATGGCTCCAGAATTCACATTTTCATGAGTGATGGTGTAAAACCATGGAGTAGTTTGTGGGACCTCCGCACAATGTTGAGAGAAACTTTCAGTATCCAGCAAGGAATTCCATTTCCTGCAAACAGTACGAAATCGGAAATATGTAGCAATGGGAAGCCTAGCAATGACAGCTTCATAAAGGTCTTCCGGGAAATCTTTCCAAATATGCTGTTCCATAGGCTCAGTGGTATTGGTAGTTTCAGAGGATTTACCCCGGGTTCGCTCCTTACGAGATTTCTTGGTAGGAGGAGGCTTGCATGATTCCATCATCTTAAAACTTCCAGATTTTCCAGCTGCCATCATAAAACTGTAGTAATCATCTGCAGAACCTTCATCAACGTTAATTGGGCACCACCTGTGTAAATAGAAGTAATGATTAAGTTAATTATATGCTCCCTAATTGAGGAACTTTACTGCAGTTAGAAATTAAAAAGGGAAGAAAAATGAAACGTACACATCTAAAGGTCAACAAAGTACATTAACACAAAGACATGAGAAACAATAACAAGTTCTGAACTATTGAGTACAATCATGTAAAACAAAACCTAATCTGGAGTTCTTATCGAAGAATTGAAGTAGGACGAGGCCTTATCTACGATTTTATTAGGTTTTTCTTCTTCTAAGAACTGATTCAAGCCAACTCTGCAGTACAGGCTACAAGCTTTACTGAAACTCTATTAGATCCCTTAGAAAAGAACTTCACTTAGCCTTAAATATTAGTTCAAGTAATTTGCAATAACTTATCAAAAGAAGCAAGCTAATACTAGAGCATGGAATTGACCAGAAATGAAAGATATTGAATATTAAGGACTTAAAGAGAAAGGAAGGGTCATGGATGTCGTAGTACGCAAGACCTATGACACTCAAATTTTGAAGGCTCCACCCCAAAAAAACTGAAATCAAACACCAAGCATAAGTTCAATTTCAACAGACATGGGGTGAACAAACTCGGAGAACAAGTGAGCAAATTAAGATAACATTTCCTACTTTGAATTATTTTAAGAAAAAATGCTTCTCCCAGAGTGCAGGATTCTCTTGTGCAATAAGCTAAGTTTTATACACTTTGAGATTGTATTTTTCATGAAAATTAAGCAATATATCGCTAAATAATGCAACTTTAAGCAACAAGTTGTTGAAGGCTGGAATCCAAGTTAGCCAGTTTACCAGTCAAGAACTGAAGACAACCAAGCAGAACATGTAATGCTAGCCAACAACCTACGCCGAACAGAAAGAGATATAGAAGATGTAGGAAGTTTGTTAAACACTAAATATGAAGAGGTCTACGATTCAATGGAATATACGTAAGCATACAGTACAAGGAACCAAGAGGTGAAGTTCATGTGTCATATTTAACAGAAACTACTTGTTTTTATTCAGTACCCTAATGTAATGAACGTCACCTACCAATTTACCCAGCTTGGTCCAAGGAGACGGTCTAGTTGGCGGTCTATGTTTCTGAAAATCCCTCTTCCAACTTTTCCTTCATCTAATCCGATTCTTAAAGTTCAGGGATCTCACTGTTCTTTTGCTCCTTCCCTTTTTCTGGTTTGCTATGGTAGACGTAATCAAATGGTTTTAAGACAGAAATGGGCAACCATGAATAGGTTCAGAGTTGGCCATGAGCCTCCCCAAGAACACGTTGAACCCGGAAACCCAACCCTGGCTGGACAGTCATGAAGACAAACCAGAGAGGGGAGAAAGAAACAAAAATATCAAATATTTGCACCATTGCTACTGTCTATCACTAAATGGTTTGGTAGAGCCCATCAATTTTGTGACAAAGAAATAAGCTAAACATAAAAGGAAAAGAGATGAAGCTCATAGAGTAAAAGGCAGAAATTAAATAACAAATTCCTCAAATATTTAAGACCCAACTCCACAATGGCAAAACCATTTCTGTAAAGCAATCAGACCCAATTTCTCAAGCGTAAATGGTAACACAGCAAAAAAAGCAAAACAACCAAATTCAGCAAGAAAATCAAGGAAAGCCATGTAATTTACACTTCAGAGGAAGAAAAAGAAACCAAATAAAGCAAGCAAGCAAGCAACTCGAACAAAAATCAGAATAGCACCAATAAACCATGAAAAGAAAGAAAGAGAAGAAATTGAAGAGATGGGTCGGAAAGAAATGGAATTTGAGAAGGCGGGAGAGATCCAGAAGAGCGAGAGAGAGAAGAGAGAAACCTGAGGAGGTGGTGGTCTTGCTGTGGTTGCTGAGAGTGGTGATGGCGGAGCAGAGGAGGAAGCTGAAGCTGAAGTTGAAGATGGTGTTGGTAATGAGGAGGAGGCGGGTGAGAGCCGACGAGCTCCTGAAGCTGACCGATAAGCTGCCTCAGCATGGCCAGCCCTTCCATGCCCCTCACAGGCTCTCTCTCTTCTCTCTCTCCTCTCTCTCTCCTCTCGCGATTGACGACCCAAACTCCCAAACAAAACACACAAAAACCAGACCTTTTTATTCTTCTTCTTGTTTTTATTTATTTTTATTGAGAATTAATTAAATAAATAACAGGAGAGCACCAGAAAAACCAGAGCTGCCCCCTTTCTCTTCTTCCTCCATCTCCCCATAAACCCAACCCAACTTCCACTCTCTCTCTCCTCCTTTTCTCTCGTCTCTCCCTCTTCCCGACGAGAGATTTTTAAATGTGACCAACACGGTACACCATGTGTTACTATACAAATAGTGAGATATATGTGTTAAAAAGTTAATAATTTAAAAAATAAAATTTTTCACCACTTACATAAAAACACATAATGTATCATCCGTGTTCCCGTTACAATAAAAAAATTTCGCTCCCATACTATTTACCTTGTACTGTCACTACTCCATCAAAATCTTCTCATGATTTATGTGTTCTCCATTTCCAACTCTATCCTTCCCCAATGTTTTATTTTTTGACCCTAAAAATAATTATTATTTCACTTGTTTTAATATCAGCATACGATTTAATTAATATATCATGGACTTTTGATAGAGTATTGTAAAACTATATACACATTATATTATATAACACTGGTATGTAGGCAGTCAAACTAGAAAAACTTCTTTGCTACAACTTTTCGTGGATTTTGCCGGATGCTCAAAATAAAAGTTGATTGTTTACAAATTGTTTGGTAATCATTTTGTTTTCTTTTGAAATTTTAACCGAAATTAAAATTATATTTGGTATTGTTCTAAATTTTGAGGATGATCTTCATAAATTTTTTTTATGATTCTTCATCTTCAGAATTAATGTCAATTACCAAAACCTTCTATAACTATTTTTAACTTTTATTTAGAAACAGAAATAGTGACCAAACAAGTTTTATTTTATTATTAAATTTTTTTGTTACATATTGTTTAAACTTTGAAAATAAAGTTTTTTTTTGTTGATGGGTATAATAGTAAATTCGTTAGTTTAATTTAGGGTTTTGCAATCCAGTGTGAACGCAAAAGATTTTAACTTGATGATGGTCAAGGAAACCACGGAAGAGAGCGAGCTTTTGAAGTACCAAATAATAATAGCTTGGCTTTTAGAGAATCAACGGCTGTGGTTAGATCTGGGAAGGCTCTTTCTTTGTTGCCGTTGTTCCACGCACACGGCATGATTGTCCCTCCCATCACTTTCCCCGTTTTATGATGAATTTTGTTAGAATTACGGAAGTGCCCACCCCTACTTAATGCCTTTTTTCAGTCTTTTCTTCTACTCATTTTCCATAATGATCACAATACCCCTCAAGTGCTTATCATTATTCATCTTTCTTTTTTTCCCTTTTCATTTTTGTACTCAAAATAAAATGAGATTACAAACTAAAGCCCTAGGGCACGACACACCAAAATGTTAAGATAAAGCTTTTTAGTCCAAACGGTTTTTAAGTTTGGCAGAACTCTTATTTTGATTCTTGAGATTTAAAGTCGATATAAGTGGTCTTCAAGATTGTTCACAGTCAATTATTTTGGTCTTTCCGTGAAAAATCTCTTTTAAATTGATAATAGTTTTTTTCAAATTAACCCCTCCACTTAAACTGATGATTTTATCAATTTGACGGAGATTTTTCGTAGGATGACCAAAATGATTGACAGTGGACAACTTTAGGGATCATTTCTATCGATTTTAAATCTCAGGGAACAAAGTAAGGTGTTATAACAATCTTAGGGACCATTTTAGATAAACAGAATCCACATTTGAGAAACTAAAATATTATGACTTAAATCAGACACAAGTTCATCAGAAAGTTGGCTTTTTGAAAAATACGTTTGAAAGTTACTTCATTTTTCCTTTTATGTAAAATTACTCAAATTTTTAGATATTTTTTCATACATGCGAAATTACAAGACAAGATGAAATACTAAAATTCAGCCTTCGCGCACAAGATGCTTGTAATTGCTTGAACTGCAAATCTTTGCAAACTAATCAATTTTACTTTCAAGACACTAAATATGTTATATGTTGTTAATTTATACGATAAGATTAATTTGAGAGTTTATTCATATGAAAAGACGATAATGATTTTGAAAGCAAAAGTATATAAAAATGGAAAATGCAAATCAGCAAAGTTGAAAATACTCTTCCTTCATGCGTAATCAAAAGCCATAAATGACGCTAATAATATCTACCACTAAAAACATGAAGAAAAGAAAAGTTGAAAGAAAAATCGCATACATTCCCCCTCACAACATTTGTTGAAATGAGTGATGGCAGCAAACCTTGTCTTAAGCAATCAAAGTCATACAAGTTCCCCACTGAAGAAAGATCACATACGCAAATGTCATTATACAAGTGAATGGATATTTGAAAAAAAAATTTCTCTACTTATATAATATGTGGCGTATCGCCTAATGTTCTAGACACATTAAAAATTTCTCTCCGCTAAAAATTAATTATACTCTTTGAAGCACGGGATACCTCAGACTTCGAAAAAGAAAAAAAAGAAGCAATCATACAATTCATTTCCTAAGTAAATGGCCAATCTACTCATTCGATCACACATCATGAAGTGACTAATAAGTGAGTGGGATGTTTTCCCTTTCCTTTTTCCATTTTATCAAATCACATCTTAAAAGTAGGTTAATAAAGTTTCAATTAGATTAGCCTAAATTAAGCTAAGAAAGATTGATTTAAATGTTATTAACCACATGTGATAGTGTTACTTGAGAAATGAGCATATGTTATAGTTTGGTGACTATTGTAGTTATTTGAAAGTTTCTTTCTCCTAAGACTCGTGGGGCTTTCCTTTACCTACTAATTTGTTACACCCCCAACTCCATAGTCATGCGCCAACTGATGCAATAAGTACCAATTGCTTAAACCGAAAACATAGCTACCTAAGCTAAATTGTTGCTTCAATGCAGTACTTGAGCCTTGCCCAATTAACTTGTCTTCCTATAACACTCATCCTCTCTCTAGAAGCTTCATAAATGGAGAACCATTTTGCGAGATGTGAGACAGGCGGGCGAGCAACAAGATTCTATTGTGTGAAGTGTGAGAAAACTAAGCGAGTCGTTTGATTGCCTCACATTCTGCATAAACACAGGATCATCTCAATTGTTTCAATGTCTCACATTCAACAAAACGAGATCTACTAAAGTAGTTTTTCTCTCTCGTCTCTTTGTATATATTAGAGACAGTTTCTAATGTAATTATATCGTATCTAGATCAGAATTTGATTCAGTAACAATCCAACTACACAACTGAACAAATTGAGGGAGAAAAAAGTGCGAAAATGGTAAGGAAGGTAATTAGGTATGGGGGAGGTGGAGAATTTGGTAAGGGAGGAAGTAATGATTAAATGTGGAGGCTAAAGTTAAGGTGAGAGGGAAGGTTTTGAAAATTAATGATTAGGTTTGGCAAAACCAAGGGGAGGGAGGGAGTGAGTGAGACGCGGATGCGGTTTTGTAATCATTTCACATGCTCTCCTTCTTCTTCTTCCCTCCTTGGGAAGGAAGAAAGAAAGAAAGAAGACATTGGGTCATTTTGGTCATTTGGGTGGTTACTGGTGGGTATAAATGGTATAATTGCCCATCATCACATTCATCATCGATTCCCTTCTTTTACGTGTGCATGCCATTCCCTTTCCCCGTGTCATATTGCTTTTTTGAATCTTCACTCAACCCTTTCTATTTTACTCCATTGATTCCGCGCCATTTCATCTCAACCCATATAAATGCAAACTTTAGGTTGGGAGTAGTCCATCCAACTCTAGCAGTATGACCGTCTTGCCATCATGTGACACCAAGCGTAATATGTGAAATGTCTCGAATATTTTGTATGTGTGACAATAAGAATTGGCATCTGAAAGATAAAACTGATCGATGATGTAGTTTTAAGTGATATATAGAGAGTTTTCCTTGTTTGTTGGGTTAGTTCATGTGCGAAACTTTCTGAATCGGATTCATGTCGATCGTGCTGAATTTCTTATTTCAGCAAAAATGGTTTGTAATTGTATTACATCCAGCTTCCCAATATTTTTCAACCACTAGCAATACAAGATATGTTAGGAAACCACATCATTGTAATGTCTATTTGTAGATGCACATGAGAGTCAGTCTATGTAGTTGCACCTGATGAGTCGATAATTTACTATATTTTTTACCTTTATCTTAGTATTAATATATTAGTTATTTTAGTAGAATTTTGATACTTTGTTATATATTTTCAATGTAGGATATTTGACTTCCTCTGGAGCAAAAAGTGATCAAACGGATGAATTTTGGAATGATTCCAATTGGAGGATGTTTGTGATTCTTTTAAGATGATTGAATCAAAATTCTAGATTTTTCTACCAAGCCGTTTGACTGTGGCGATGAAACAAAGGCCTAGCGCGCAGCTTTACCAGATTGACGTTTTTGGACGTTTTGGGTATTTTGGAGGTCAAGATGGTATATTTTGAGGAAGATTCATTCTGAGGTTTTGTAGGAGACGTCTCCAGCTTTCAAAAGAGACATTTTGGGACCAAATCGGAGTTGATTTGGTCGGCAAAAAGACTGATTTTCTGAGAAGTCCGTATTTTAGTTCAAATAGGAAACCTTTTATTTTCTGTTTTATTTATTATGTTTCATAGTTTTATTCTAAGACCTTTTAGGGTTTTATTTTGGTAGTAGTATAAATAAGGCTATTTAGCCATTAGGAGGGAGGGAGATGAGGAAACGCACGCACAAGCCTTTGACAATTCAAGTTTATTTTCTAGGTGTTTTTTATTTGTTCTTAATAATATTTTATTATGATTGTATGTAACTAGTTCTTTTGCTAGGGCGAAGCCATGAGCCTTAGCATGAATATGTGATTTTATTAATTTGCTTATGAATGGATGCATGCTTTGTGCAGCACGTCCCTGAAAATTATTCTCGAATGTGTGAAACGAAATTGCCCTTGGATATTTTTGTATGGTAGTGGTTGTGGTTGTGGTCTTGGTGAGGTGTTAGTGTGCATTTTGGACCACACACACAAGACACTCCTTTCTCTCTCTTCTCTCCCATGCTCTCTCTCTCAGACTCACTCTTTCCTTTTCTCTCGTACGGACAAATCTCGAACCCTCTTATTCATGCACGGATCAACGTCAAGAAGGTAAGATTCGAACTCCTTGCAAGTTTTTGAGTTCATATATACCATTTTTGAGACTTGAAACCTTCAAAAACCCGAGAAACCCTAACCCCAGATTTTGTGCATTGTTCATGCACACATAAATGTGAAGGTTTCAGAGCATTCTAAGCTTGTAGTGAGCTTTAGATCGTCTTCACGAAGCTCGGAGAAGAAAAATGGAGTGATTTGGACGTCAGGAAGTCGAGTTTCATAGTTGGCTGGTTTTCGTGGAATTTCTTTGGCGAGATCCCGTGATTTTTGGAGCTTCAAAGTGGTAAGGTTTTGTTCTACTCGTTGTAAGCTTCATTTTGGTGAAAATTTCATGGAATTTGGTGTTGAAATGACTGAGATATAAGGATTTTAAGATTTTCCAGTTTCCGGCGATAGCGACGGTCGCCGGAGTTCGAAGGTAGGGGATGACGGAATATTCCGTCAACTTTGACGGAATATTCCTAACGGCAGTTAACGGCGTTAGGTTAGATTTAGCGGAATATTCTATTTTTGGACGAAATATTCCTGGCAGTGTTAACTGACACCGTCAGTGTGCCAGGCACGTGGCGGCGCGTGGAGCCTCAGAAAAATATTTTAAAATTTTGGGGATGTTTCTGAGGTTGAGTAGGTCACTGTGGTATATTCATATACCTAATTTGAGCAATATATGAGAAGTTATTACCAAGTTTCATTTATGTGCTTTAAATAACGTTTATATAGTAATTTCTCATATAGGATAGACCTATCAGGAGGACGAGCGTAGCCAGGCTAGACGTGGAGGCTACGATCCTTCGGCATATCAGTGAGTGGGCTTTTATTTTCCGTATATACCTATATAATGAGTATTTTTCCCATAAATACGTTTTAAGCAATTTTATAAAATGAATTGCCATGCCAAATATGTTTATGCTATATGTATGCATTGTGATATATATTTATATACACGTATTGGGATTCGATGCCAGCAGCGCTCAGGTAAGTTCAGGTAAGCTATGTGTTACTTTATGATGATTGTTGAGATGCATTGTTAGCTCATAAGCCTGCACCCCGGTGTTAGTGCTCCCACCAGAGTTAGGGCCTAGCCTTCACGTGATCGTTCACCTCCCGCACCACATGCTCATCTTGGATCCAAGTTAGGTGCACAACCTGTCGTATAGACCACTTTCAGTGGGTTCGATTTGTAGGTGACCCGCGATCATCCGCACAGCCTTTCACGTGATCGTAGCACTTGAGCGTAATTATTTATTATACACCTAGCCTGTCGTATAGACCACTATAGGTGGGTTCGACTTGTGTGCAGGCATGATCTATGAGCTAGAGTACAGTTGATGAGATAATTGCAGTTATCATTGCTTTTAGATTACTTACCTGGATAATTAATAATGTGGCATGGCATATTCATGATTTGAATGCATATTTTGATGAGGAATTTTGTTGAGATTTAGTATATGTATATACTATTTTCTGGGAAATTATACAGGTTTTACGGCGAGGGGTTAGAAGTTTGATAATGAAATGGTTTTGGAAAAACTTTGTTTTTGCCCACTCACGCTTTTGTTTTGCGCCTCTCTAGGTATTAGGTAGCGTTTGTGGGTGGCTCACAAGGTTTCCAGAGGAAGTTCTGATAGACCATCACTCATGTAGGACTACCTTCGGGTGTTATTTAGTTAGTAATTCCTATGCTTGACTGCACTTAGGCTATTAGTGCTCTGATTATGCGTTCACACTTATTCTCACGCTAGTATTTTCCTTAGCTACTGTTTCGGTTTTTATTCATTCGTAATTTCTATATTATATTGCTTTCGCACTGTGCACGGTTATGTCACTCTTACGTGATGGCCAGCATGCTTCGATTTTGGTCGGGGTGTGTCATGCTTGCTTTGAATTATTAATCACTGCGATTAAACTATCTAATTGTCTTAGTGATTCGCGACCATTAGGGTTTTTAGACAAGTTATTTGATGCAATTTTTGTTGGAACATCACCCTGAAATTGAGGAGGGCTTCTTGTGTTTAGTAATTGTAAGTTCACTTAAGGCGAACATCACGCTCTTAAGGGTTGCATGGTTTTTCAAAGGGTTTTCACAAAACTTAATGAGTCTTGCATGTTTATATTTGATCTGAACATCACATACGGGTTGCATGTTAGATATACATTTTCGCTTGAACATCACAAGGAAAATATGCATTAGGAAAACCTAACCTTCAAAGCATGTATGAAGAAATTCATAAGTAATTGGTAGAATTGTATAGGATTGTTAAGAGGACGGCGGAACCTTAGGGCTTTTACAAATTGATTTTCTTTAAATTGGTCTCTAGTGATTTATTTAATTGTTTTTAATTTAAATTCGTTTTTATTCTTTTAAATCTCAAAATCATCCTTTTCACAACTTTGTTCTAAATAATTAGCTAAGGATTAGTATAAATACAAATTATTCATTCAATCCCTGTGGAAACGACCTTGCTTGAGCCTCTATACTACGACAACCTTGTTCTCTTACAAGTATTTTTAAGTGTTTTTATCCCTACTTTTGCATGTGGTAAAAATTCCTATCAGCACCCACCGTCCACAATTGTTACCTATGAAACCTTCCAATGTTTCTTTGATGTTCTTCTTGAGCATGAAGCAACAAAGGCAAAATGCTTAACAAAATGTCTCAATGAGGCTGACATGACAGATAGCCAATGACAACAAGTCAAAGTGGTGTGCGAGCTTCGTCTTGCTCCCGATAGGAAAAATTCTTAAACGCGCGGCTAATATTATCATAGCATTACTCATAATATAATATTATTTTGAACTCAACTACATCATACCATATCCAAATTGAATGAAGAAAAACTAAAAGGAGGAGGAGGTTACAACCTAATTGCTACATTCTGTCAACTGCATCCTGCATTGGTTGCCTAATGCCTACATGCCATGAACTGTCTTCTCCCTTTTGTTAGGTCTAGCATCACCGAACCGTTGTAAAAGCATTAAACCTTCAAGACTTTCAACAACGTTCTTCATTGTCGGACGGTTTGTTGGGAAAAATTCAACACAACGCATTCCCAGCTCTGTAATTGCGGTGCCATCTTCAACAACATAACTCCAGTCTTCCTGTAAGCCTCTGTGGACAAGTGAGCAATTGGGCTTATATTCCTTCTTGGCCCAGTACTGGACTAAATTGTCCAGGCCCAACTGGGGTTCTTCCACACACTTCAGCTCAAACCCTCTCTTGGCTATCAGGCCCAAGAGAATCACACCAAATGAGTACACATCACAGCTTGTATGCCAATACCTACCACCTGAAAAATGAAACGCGTTTTGTTTTTCATCAGTTTTGAACGGTTCTTCTCTCGATTGGACGCCCATTCTTTTTATTAAATAACAAACTGTCGATATGGTGCGAGATAAATCATCACTAACATTTAGTAGATGATATTCCAATGGAAAAAAATTCAACGTGTTACCGATACATATAGATACAAAATTTTAAGACTCGGACAATCCTGCACGGATGATTTTTATAGTTTTAAAAAGAACCTTTAGCAGCGAAAAATGGGTCAACAAAGCCGATGGACATTGGTATCTGCTTTTTTGGTGTAGTCATTTCACCAATGATTCCTCCACTAATGAGTCCAAAATCAAATAATTTTGTCTTGCAATCCTAAAGACACCAAAAGTTGTGAAGATTTATTAATTTCAATGTAGATTTGAAACAGAGAAAAAGATAGGTTGAAGGCCCGAGGTCCAAACCCGATCCAGAATTATATGAGATGCATTCATATTTAGCACCAAATATGGCTTCTCCTTGCTGTGTAGAAATTCAAGCAGGCCTGCTAATTGCACAAGCACATTCACCCTCTGAATCCAGTTGAGATAATCTGTGTATAAATTTAAGCAATTAGAGCGGAAAACGCTTATGTGCAGAAGTGTTTCCTATATAAGCAATTTCAAACACTGGAAGTTTCATTAAAGTTCCAAATGTTTCTTTAAAAAACAGTGAGAAAACACCAAAAGACACTTTTATAACACGTAAATCTTTTCTAACTTTTTATGTTTAACGCTACCAGAAACGCTTTTGATTATCTAATATAAGCTATTTGGTAACCCACACGAAATTGAAGGTTCAAATCATAAACTGAACTTACCTTTGACAGTCAAATTATGCAGGGTGTCCCATGGATTGAGGTCATAAACAACACCTTTCACTTCCTTTTCACAGCAGTAACCAATCAATTTCACCAAGTTTGGATGACCATTTACAGTGGGATGCGTCAAAAATTCAACTTCTTCCTGCAGCAAACCAAATCATCAATTGGTAAACCCTCCAAAACCCAAAAAGTTTTAACTTTTAACAACTTACCTTAACCACCAGAAACTCATCATGCATGAGTTTACTGCAGCCTGCTGATTTTTCATCCCATATTTTTACTGTAACATCTCGAACTTGATCTGTTCCAGTAAATCCTTGCCTAATCCGTCCACGATATAATTTACCGAACTGGGTAAATCCAATCAGGTTTTTCTGGTGAAAATCATTGGTGCATGCTTTCAAGTCCCCAGATGTAAACACTGTAATGTTTACTGCAGAATCCATCAGCCATAGAAAAAAATTCAGATGATAACTGAGCAGAAAAATAGCTATACTAGGCCGGTTATATATATATATATATATATATATATATATATATATATAATAGCTAGCTCAGCGGCCTCATTTTTTCCTCTATCCAAACTTCAGAAAAATCAAAGACCAAATATAAAAAGAAAATTAGACGTTGACAATTGTATGTTACTCTCCTAATGATATACAGCGAGATTTTATGTGATTTTTTTATGTTTTGTTTGAATCTCGGACGATGTGGCTTTGGTTGTGATAACTCCAACGGTTGACTTATACTGATTCCACGGTCCAACGCATAAACAATAAACGTCGAATTACGACGAAGGTGTACCTGATTCCATTGCTACAAAGCTAGAGACACGGTATGTTATGGTATGTTGCTCCATGTCACAGAAAACCTAATGGAAGCCTACAACAATCGTATTGTAGTGGCTACAACGACCGTATCCTCATTAAGTTAATGTAAAATCCGAACGTCATTAAATGTTTGCCTAATTATGCTCAAACCAAATCCGAAGTCATTAATGATGTAATGTACAGTTACCCTAATAGCATTCCGATCAAATTCGATTTTCGCAAAGATAAAATTTAATTTGCTGTGTTCTATACGAAAACTCTCGAAATATGCAATATGCATAACAAGCAAAGGGGGTGATAATTTTTTTTCTCCACATGCCAACAGCATTACCCTTGAAGTTGAACGGCTTGCAAATAGCTTGTGACAGAAACATGATTTAACAAGTTCTTACCAACCAAAAGACCATGGAAAATCTCACCCTCACTTGTTTTCTAACTACATCTCCTTATTTAACTCACTAATCCCATAATTTTCCTTTAAATCCACTAATCCAATGGTAAATCTCATACCTTCACTCGTTTCAACCTCCCTTTGGCTTCCATTAGCTCCCTTTCACATATTCATCATGGGAACTTTTGTACAGAACTCAGCCCAAGAGGATGAACATATTTTCCGAAGCCGGTCCCCATCTGTGCGAGTACCTGATAACATCACATTGCCAGAATTTGTGCTCCAAAATGCAGAATTATACGCTGGAAATGTCGCGTTCGTGGAGGCTGTGACCGGAAAGAAAATTACGTACGGCGAGGTGGTTAGAGACACAAGGAGGTTTGCTAAAGCCTTAAGGTCTCTTGGCCTTAGAAAGGGGCAAGTGGTGGTGGTTGTTCTCCCAAATGTGGCAGAGTATGCCATTGTTGCCTTGGGAATAATGGCTGCTGGTGGTGTGTTTTCGGGTGCAAATCCATCCGGGCACGCATCCGAAATTAAGAAGCAAGTTGAGGTTGCTGATGCCAAGATAATTGTAACAAATGGTGCAACCTATGAAAAGGTAACGCACATTAATTCTTTTATTTTGAATAATGCAGAAGCCTTTTAAGTTGAGAATTTGAGATGATCAGGTAAAATTTTTTGGGGTGCCGGTAATTTTGCTTGGAGAAGAAGTTATTGAAGGTGCCATGAACTGGGAACACCTACTTGAAGCAGCAGACCGTGCGGGAAACAGAAGTAATAAGGAGGAGCCGAAGCAGACTGATCTATGTGCCCTTCCCTTCTCATCAGGCACAACAGGATTGTCTAAGGGTGTAATGCTGACTCACCGAAACCTAGTAGCGAACCTCAGCTCCACGCTCTTTGGAGTAACACCGGAAATGATTGGTAAAGTCACCGTGCTAGGCCTAATTCCATTCTTCCACATCTACGGGATCACTGGAATATGTTGTGCCACGCTCCGAAACAAGGGAAAAGTTGTGGTGATGGGAAGATACGAACTTCGGACATTTCTTAATGCATTGATCTCACATGAGGTCACCTATGCGCCCATTGTGCCGCCAATCATTTTGAACTTAGTTAAGAATCCAATTGTTGATGAATTTGATCTCAGCAAGCTCAAACTCCAGGCAATTATGACTGCAGCAGCTCCTCTTGCACCCGAAGTCCTCAACGCTTTCGAAAACAAGTTCCCCGGCGTCCAAGTCCAAGAGGTGACACATTGTGACAAAACCCTACGCCTGTAGCTAAAAATTGTAATAAAATATTATGTGTTTGTGCTGATTAATAATTTTTAAACTTGCAGGCATATGGATTGACTGAGCATAGCTGCATCACACTCACTCATGCAGGACCAGGTCTTGTAGCAAAGAAAAACTCAGTAGGGTTTATTCTTCCGAATTTGCTAGTCAAATTCATTGACCCCGACACCGGTCGTTCCCTACCGAGAAGCACACCCGGTGAACTTTGCGTGTTGAGTCAATGTGTAATGCAAGGTAAAGCATAGAGCTTTCAGATTGATTTGCATCAAACTGAATACTGCTTTTTTTTTTTAATTGCGAATAGTCTGGTTCAAACTCGTTATATTAGTTTGAAGACTATTCGCAATAAAAAAGCCAACTGAATAATGTCAATAGATTTCATGTCACAACTGTAACTTGATTTTCAGGCTACTTTAACAACGAAGAGGAGACTGCTCGGACTATTGACAACGATGGATGGCTTCACACCGGAGACATTGGCTACATAGATGACGATGACAACGTCTTTATCGTTGACCGGATCAAGGAATTAATCAAGTACAAAGGTTTCCAAGTAAGACGGACGACTTATAATTAATAGATGACTAATCAACATAGCAATGCGTTTGCTTTACTAATTATGTGTGAGACATTTGAAGGTGGCTCCTGCTGAACTTGAGGCCATTCTTCTGAGTCATCCCTCGGTTGAAGATGTAGCAGTAGTCCCGTAAGTTTATTTCCATAAACTGAAACAAAAACTTCTGTTGTTCTTGTTCATATTCATTGTCAGAAATTTCCTATGCACGACGCCCATCCTTTGTTAAATGATAGACTTTGCATCCACAATGTGTCAATAACACATCGATATGCTTTGTTATTGACAATGCTGTACTTATGTTATCGGCACTTTTTTGCAGGCTGCCTGACGAGGAGGCTGGGGAGATTCCGGCAGCAAGTGTTGTGATCGCAGCTGGTGCAAAAGAGAGCGAGGAAGAGATAATCAACTATGTGGCCTCAAACGTTGCACAATACAAGAAAGTGAGAGTGGTGCACTTTGTGGACACAATTCCAAAATCGCCCTCTGGGAAGATCATGAGGAGGCTTATCAAAGAGAGCATGATAGAAAAGATCAAGGCATCCAAGCTCCACTGCCTTAACTAATATCATGGTTTAAACTACCATAACCGGGCCAAAGCCAATACACACGGACATTGACGGGCTAAGTGCTAATCTATCACGACCAACTAGGACAATTGTTGTTGAGCTGTGATTAGCAAACTAAGCCCTATTACGATTATATATCTGGTTTAAAATGATTAATTAAAATGTCGTTTATCTTCTATTTATATTATAATACATTAAACAATTCACAAGACGTACCAACATATTTTGTTTGGTGGGTAGGAGACTAGGAGGGTTTGGTTAGGTTTATCGGATTTTACAGTTTAACAAGAAGAATTTGAGAGACTGACTAGACAGACACGAGTGATGAGTGTGACCAGGCCATGGAACAAGTCGACTAGTCGAGGGCGGGGGCGGTGAGGTTCCACTTGGTCGGCACCTGCACACGTACCTTGATGCAGGATCACACATATTTCCATACCCAAAGAAAAGTTCCTACTTGAAAATCAACACATCTTGGCAACTTTCTTACCCAGAGTCATTTCTTTTAAATTTATAAATCTGATATATAAGTAGAAATAATTCAGTAAAGCTTATAATTATATTGTAAATTGTATGCACTGTTTTAAACATTCTCGTTTAGGTGCTACGCAGTTGGCTACTGCCCGGCTTAATCTATAAGTGTGAAAATTAAGAAATGACGCCTAACCCGCCTGAGCGTCCGCCTAGCCTGTCTATACCCGCTTATCCGCGACTCTCACTTACACAGAAAATTGAAAACTTTCATTTTACATTTTATTTTTTCAATAAAATGTAAGAGACTTGTTGAGTACTTGAATAAATACTCATTATATGTTTGGTCCCTATGTTCTCAATATGTTTTAATACTTTATAATTTATAGGTTATCTTATTTTACAATTTATATATCTCAATACAATTATGTATATTTTTAAGTATAAATAGGTACTTATTTATATGATATATAATCAATTAACTTAAATCTGCCTAGCGCCTAGGTGCCTAGGCTCCGCCTAGACACCTTAGCGCTAGGCTCTAACCCGTCGTCCGACTAACGTTTAACGTCTAGTGTTTTTTAAAATCTTAATTGATTTCTTACTTATGTTACTCTATTTTTATTAGTATCGTCTATAATAATTGATGAATCAAATCAATTGAATTTATCCTTTCAATTGGTTGGTATTTTTGTTTATCCTCGTATCTTTCAAAAATTGAAACTTAGGGAAGTGCTTTAGAAACATATGTATAAAAAGAACATATTTCATTTAGCCTTTTCATGCCTACTATAACTAGTTATTTCGGTTTTCTACTAGCATCTTTGACTATAACCTCAGCTCTATTTAGCCTAGACACCTTAGCGCTAGGCTCTAACCAGTCGTCCGACTAACGTTTAACGTCTAGTGTTTTTTAAAATCTTGATTGTATAATACTGAAATATTACCGTGTGGCATTGTTAACTATGTGATTCAGTTGATACTAGAGTGGGCTTCAGTTTGATACTAGTTTACGAAATTCGTACCAATCAGTGGAACATAGTCCAATCGTGTCAAAAAATAGTCAATCACTCACACATAGTAGATGGCGCAATGTATTTCACCAATGATAAATTCTTGAAAAGGTGGACGATGAATTTATACTTTAGTGTACATTATTAATAGATAAAAAATCGCTAAATCAAAAGTAGAAATTATGACATGTTTTTCTATACGTTTCTTCAGACAAGTCGACTTTGGAAAGTAAGTCGTTTTTTCTTTTTTCCTTTTTCCTTTTTTGTCAAAGCCGTTTTTTCTTTTGATAACGACAAATTTTCTATGGATTTGTTTTCGCCTATCGCTATTCATTAAAGGAACTGGATCTTCTCATGAGCTTAGGAAGATAATTCTTTCGAGCAGTTCATCCGGATCGTTGAAATTTAATCCAACGGATCCAAACAGGAAGTCTCTCTAAAAATTATAATAATTGTAACCGTTTGATCAAGTTTGAACGGTCCAGATGAGCTACTCATGAGGATCCTCATCTTGAGCTCAGGAGAGGATCCAGTTCCTTCATTAAATTCAACACAATATCAAAACAAAATATATCACTACGAAAAGGAACTGGATCACCTCTTGAGCATGGGGACCTGAGCCTGCTGAGCAGCTCATCTGGCCCTTTGAAATTTGATCCAAAAGCTACAAATATGGGGCCCCTCTAAAAATTATAATAATTACAACCGTTGAATCAAATTTCAATGGCTCAACTGGGTTGCTCAACAGGCTCTGATCTCCATGCTTAGGAGGGATCCGGTTCCCTACGAAAAATAGTTTTCTCATGGAATGTATCAAAGTGTTTTTGCTAGGAATGAAAGTGGCCATCGCACATCCCATATCTCCTTCTGTTCCTTTAGTTTTAGAAAAGAGATTCTCATGGTTTCGTCATAAAAATTCACTTTTTTAGAAGATAATAAAATTTATAGAGATATTTCCACTTTTCTTAATCACTGTCATGTGATTCATCAATTTCTCCTCCTGTTAACTTGAGATTTTGAAAACGATGAACACCACCAAGTGGTAGCAATGAACAGCAGTGAACGTGCCCACGTGTTCCCTTCTCAGCATGAGATCTTGAAATTCGATTTAATTAATTTATCGGACTAGTTAACTAATTGTTTCCATTTGCCAACCTCAATCCACACGAACTTATTGTTCATTACACACAAGTTGGTTTAGCCAAAATTAGTTAATTATATCCCATCATTATTTAAAGTTTAAACACATATTTGGGCAAACAAAAACGAACATGGATCCTCTCCGGATCCATGCATCCTAATCATAGATATTCATCAATCCGGATCATTGAAATTTGATCCAATAACTAAAGTTATTATAATTTTTAAAGTGAACACATGATTGTAACTGTTGAATCAAATTTTAATAACCCGAATTGGTAGATCCTTAGGATTATGAAGCATGGAGAGGATCCATGTCCAACAAAAACAAACCCAACTCTCATCACTCTCTTTTGTCCAACCAATAAATTATTCTTACTAATTTAAATCACATCCCCTTTTGATTTTATGTATCTTAAGTTAAATTATTAATTATGATTATCCCAAATCCTAACCTAGGTAGAGATTTTATGGTGTATTTGGAAAAAAAAATCCTCCATTTATATAATAAAATATGGAGTACTGTTTCGTGTTCTAGACTCATTAGAAAATCTCTCAACATAGGGACCCTCACAATTTTTTTTTTTTTAAATTTTCGCAGTCGTTTTGTAAATTAGTCCAAGTTGTTAATACAAGACACAATCCTTAGTTTACTTTACTTAATCTAACCAAAATTCCCAAATCAAGGGCACTCCACATGACATTGTTAACGTCTTTTGTGGTAGATTATTATATGACCACACTCCAACCTTGAAAACATGTATGGGAATTTGGGAATGGGATGGTAAGTTTTAGTTTCTCGACCATTTTAATAGTACCAATAATAGCCACTTAGTACTACGGTCTAGTGATATTTCTCTTCCCTTGTAGGTGAGAGGTTTTAGGTTCGACTCTCGTCAAAGGTAAATTTGAACCACATTATTGTGAGTTCATTGTGAGACTAAACTCACACCCTCCCCTTTAATATAGATAATATCGTTTGTTAAAAAAAATAGTACCAATAATAAAAGTTTAGATTGACCACAACAGACTAAAAGTCTCTTTCCAAAAAAAGAAAAAAAAAGAAAAAAAAAAAGAAAACAGACTAACAGTCAACTTCATAAAACACCAAAGAATTGAGAAAAACTCGTATTAATTAATAATAAAAAGAAAAGATAGCCGATAGACAACTTTGAAAGTGAACTTGTTTAAATAGTTCCATGACACTCTAACAACAAAAGGAAATAAAACGATAAAAGTACAAAAATACCCAAAATAATTGAAAGTAGTTTTTGACCCACTAATCGTTTTTAAACAACTGAAATCCATTGTACATCATGTGCAAATAAGCAACAAGTTTGATTCGTCTCGTCATTCTTTCAAACAGGTTCTGAAAACACCAAGCAATAATATTCACAGTAAAAAATACTATTCACATTGAAGTTCGTCAATCTGAGTTGCTCTTTTAGTCATGCGTCAATACTTTTTACTGATAAAATGTTAATTTAACTACAACAAGTCATAATGAACCACAATTTAGTATTGAACTCATTAGAACACAAAATATACATCATTCTCATATTTGTGTGTATCAAATTTAAGACGCCCTCAAACCTAAATAAGATGATTAAAAACGTTAAATCTACATCTGAGGTTTGTTTTCGAACATTTCTTCTCCGACACATACAAGAAAAGAAAAAAAAGTCGGTGGCCATTCGGTTGGACCGGACGAACCGGACAGTCTTTCTCCAAGTATTTTTCTTTTCTTTTTCGGACGCTTTTCCGGTTTTCCCTGTTGGGTTTACTGAGAGAAAGTACGAAGAAAAAGGGGATAAAAGACAAAGCTGCCAAAGACCCAAAAGCAAAGCAAAAGTTTGATGTCTCTCGCTCCTCTCTCTTTCTCTCTCCTCTCTCCTCTCTCTCACTGGTCAATTCTTACGACCAAAGATTGAAACTTTAGGAAAGGGAACGGGGGATTACTGCCAGAAAATGCTTTTCTTTCTTTAATACCTCAAAAGCTCCTCTGCAACCTTCCCCAAATCACCATGTAAGTTTTACTAATTACAACCGCAGATCGCAATCATTTTCCAATTTTCCACTTTTCTCCTTTTCCCTCTGTACTTGTAGCATTTCATGGTATAAAAGTTGAGTTTTTTTAATTTTTATCGTTCTGCTGAATGGAATCAATATGCATGCTGTATGTTTTGTTTTGGAAGTTTTGGGAAACGATGAGCCGCTGCGGCTGTGGTTGTGCCGATATTAGATGGGTATCTGTTTTTGGGGAAACAAGGGAGTAATTATGGCGATCGAAGCTGCTGGAATTTCTAATTTTGGAAAATTAGTTTTAGATTTTTATTTATTTATTTATTTCTTCCTGTAATGTATTTAAATTAGTGGGAAATGAAATTTTATTTATATTTTTTTTCCATATATTGTACTGGAAAATTATTGAGCTTCATTGGTATATGCATAAAGGGCTAAAAGCAATTTCAATGGGGGTCTGGTTCCAGATTTTTATGATTAAAATAAAAAATTATTGGGTATTTAGTAAAGCAAAATTTAGGAAAAGCAAAAAGAAGTAGTCTTTCTTTTTGGGATTAAAAACCCGTTTGATTAAGATATTAAGTTACTTAATTTGATGTGTGAATACGTTTGTTGACTGGTGACAATTTCTTGGTGACTAAAAAGGAAGAGGCTTTTCGATTTTGCTTTTTATATTTTTTATACAATTGATATTAGGGGAGGATGATTCAATTCCGAGACCTTCGCGTGCAATGGAGAATGCTCTTAAGCAACTGAGCTACGAGACCCTTGCAAGAGGCTTTGAGGGTTTTTATTTTTTTATTTTTTTGGGAGGAATGTATGAATTGCAGAGCAATGGAGGTGAAGTGTAAATGTTGGTTGATGCTTGATAGGGTGTAGTGGGTGGGGGTTATTGAATGGCCTACTTTATGAGATTTCGACCGTATTGAATAAATGAATTATTGGAGCTAAAAGGTATGGAAAGTACCAAGGTATGTATGTAAAGGTGACGGTAACAAGTTAAAAGAAGAAGAAAAAAAAATTATTAGAAATAATTGAAGAGAGAGAGAGAGAGAGAGAGAGAGAGAGAGAGAGAGAGAGAGAGGGATGCAGAGGGATGCAGAGGTAATGTTCATGTATAAAGAAGGTGGTAAATTTCATCTGGGGTCAGAGAGTAAAAATCCAGGTTAGCCTAAATTTCACCTCAATATATTTGCAGGGGAATGGGGAACAGTTGACAAACTTACTGGGGGTTCAGGTTTCGTTGTAAGTTTGTGAATTGGTGGGGACTGTTAAAACTACCTGACTGAGAAGAAATAACTCGGATGTGTGGAGTACAATAGGTAGGGTTTTGGATTTATGTAATCGGAGTCGTGTGTTTTCGGTCAAATGGAGAAGATGGGGACTGTTGCATCTGTATGTCTTAAAAATCTGACATCAATTTATTAGCTTTAGAGGAAGGATGGTGATTTAGAAATACTAGTTATAGCTGTGAAAAAGATTTACAGGGGTTGGAACACGGTTTCTCTGCAGTGAGATGCTTCTTTTGCTTGTGTATTTAATTTTTTGGTCTGCATTGTTTGAGCTTTGTATTTGTGCAGATCTAAGCTCAAGCAATTCCACAGTGTTCTTTGATCTGCAAAAAAGATTTAGTGTGTTTGCTTTCTCGTTTTTGGACAGTGTTTACGATTAGTTAATTGACATTGCATCGTGTTGATCCTCCCATTTACTTTGCAACATACGTGCTTTCATATAATCTTGTGTGGTATTATATGTTTGCAGCATCTGGTCGCTGGTTGCTTTTGCGTTATCTGAAATCACGATTTTGAAGTAATTTTATGAATTCGGTGCTGATGATGGAGTGGAATGAAAAACCTCCTTCACCATGGGATTTGGAGAACCTTTTCATCTATGGTGCAAAAGTTACCGAAAATCCTAAGAAGTTACAACCAGCAGACTGGGGCATTGAAGGGGAACGAGGAATGAACTCTGAATCTTTCTATTCGACTGGGGGTGATGGGGGTAGTGGTGTTTCCGGCTCTGATTTTGGAGATGGTTCATCAAAGTGTTCGAAATCAGCTTCTGTCAATTCTTCAGTCGGGGAAAGTAAGAAATCCAATTTCAACTTTGAGTCTTTTGAAGGTTTCCCAAAGGATTTCTTTGATAAAAAGGATTCAGCTGAAGCTGAGGCCCTTGGACCTTCTCCAACTCATGAGGTTTCAGCTGGCTCTGGCGAGCCCTTGCTCAGTCTAAAGCTTGGTAAGCGGATGTACTTCGAAGACGTTTGTGCAGGAAATAATCATGAGACCTCTTCTCTTTCTGTTATTTCCACATCAATAGCGACAAGGACAAAGAGGTTTAAGTCCCCTGCTCAGAGTGCGTTTGCATCACACTGCCAAGTTGAAGGCTGCAATCTTGATCTTTCATCAGTCAAAGATTACCATCGCAAACATAGGATTTGTGCAAATCATTCCAAATCTCCGAAGGTTGTTGTAGATGGTGTGGAACGCCGGTTTTGCCAGCAGTGTAGCAGGTAAAGCTTGTTAGAGATGACTTGTTTTCTGAATTATGATGATGTTTTGTTTCTTTTAAAGGTTTAATCAGAATGAGCTTGAGTTCTTTTCTAACGTTGATCTTCGTATGCATAAATCCTTTGTACTCTTAAAGGTTCCATGGCCTTTCTGAATTTGATGAAAACAAGCGAAGCTGTCGCAGGCGACTTTCTGATCACAATGCAAGGCGCCGCAAGCCACAGACAGAAGTAGTGAGACACCCAGCGACGCTGTCTTCATCACTGTTCATTACAGGTTTGAACTCATGCTCAAATTCTTGCCACTTACCAACACACATCAAATCGTGATATAGACCAGGGATGTTTTTGTTTAAATCTTAGTGTAAACAGTACGATTCTGTTTCTGTTTTAGAGTTGTCAGGGATGCGAACAAGCCAACCAGTGTTAATTCACTCATCTAATAGTTCATCTCGTGCATTTTTCGAGATTTACTTGTGAAGATCCACTGCATTCCAGTGCAAAAGCCAGTGTGCTAGTGTTGTTATCTATCACTGAAAAATAAGCCAACTGCAATATTGGTCATCTGGCATGCTTTTAGATTAATGCTAATGTTAAGTACTTAATCATATTTGAACTGTCCCGATACTTATCCATTGACGTTGAGCTGGTTTTTCGCTCCAATGCAGATGACAGGCAACAGATGAGCCTTGCTTTTGACCGAGGTCCATATGTTTACCCAAAGCATGCTTCAAATTTAACATGGGATGGCTCGTGCAACCTCAAGTTCACACAAACGAAAGATTATTTTCCAAATCCTGCAAAAGCAGGAGGCACTGCCAGGCAGCTAAATTTTGCCAACAATGAAACTCCAGGCTCGATAACTATGCTTTATCAGGATTCCAGTGGGCTGTCACCATCTGAGAGCACTGTGGCTGAGGTTCTCAACCGAGGTCTGTTTTACTTCACACTACTGCCTTATGATTCATAATAAATCATTTTTTGCTATTCACTGTTAGAAATATTCTTGAACCTCGCAAACAAATGTTTTTGTTTGGATTTAAATAGTATCACATCTCGTAGTTCATCGATATTCATATATGTTGAAAGGTGGTGTAAGTTTATTTTGTTATGTTTGCAGGTGCTGAAGAATCTATGATTTCCTTCAACCTGGATGCAACACAGGATATTCATCGTGCTCTCTCTCTTCTGTCAACGAGTCCTTGGGTTTCAGGCGAGACGAAACCTGTTCCACTTGATACCAACCAAAGCTATCATAACAACTCGCCTCAACAGGGGATGCATGCAATGACTCAAGGTGTGCCGGTCTCTTCAGAGTACTGGCAAAGTCAGCATCCATCCCTCAATATCCAAGCACACGTCTCCCACTCACACAGTAATGTCAGCAACCACTTTCAGGATCTTCATCAGTTCAAAGCTCCGTATGAGTTTGGCTATCACCCAAACCAATTCAGTTAACTCCACCTAAGATAACTGTTCTTTCACCTGTACAACTTAGTTCCGTCAATGGTGTTTGTTTTGCATTGCCTATCTGTTCTTACCGCTATATGTGGTTTTTCTTCTCCTCTTGATTGCTACACTAATGAAGTTTTATGTTGAAAAATTGTGAGTTCTGAGTTTGTGTGTTTTGAGTACCTTTTGATAATCAGGCTACTTGTAACAATCAGTCATTGTCTTCCAGAAACTCGGTACTGCTTTGGTTTACCCCGGACAAGAATCCGGGGATCGGGCATAGTTGCGAATTCAAGGGCTGTGTGTTATTTTGGTGCTAGCTACTCTATCGCCTTTGTTATGGCATCAATAATTTGGCAATTTTTTGCAAATATGATTCGTTGTTGGGACATTGCTTTACATTTGTGGATTTTTCTTTTATACTGGTTGTTGTTGTGACTTATACGTCAAATTGAAGGAACCCACGATGATAAACTTGCTTGACCGGACCTTTTTTTTTTCCGGTGGTCACGGAACTTAGCGATAGATCCCTTACCGAGAAAGACATGCTGTATATTTCATGAGCAGGCATTACCGTTCTTTAGAGTAGGAGGAAACAAGTCAAGTTAAAATGTATATACATCGAAAACACCGTCTATTGTTCAATGGGGGGCAATGTGGGGGGGGGGGGGGGGGGCATGGCTTTAAATGAAAGTTGTTTTACCTCTACAGATTGACTATAAATCAACAAGACACCCACCAAACCTGTAGGTGTAAAGGAACTTTGATTTAAAGCTACGACCATAAAATGGGACCGCACTCATATGAGTAGGTGCTAGGACTCTGGACTATATTGTAACTAGGCTATTGTCTTAATGGTATTATTGTCTTTTCAGTTGTTAATGTTGGCATCATCCAACGGGGTAGAGAGTGGAGATGTGTTCCAATCATGTACACTCCTTTCTCTAGGGTTGTATAATTAGTTTTACAAGGAGAACCGTTTCTGGAGCACTTCTTTAGGTCTCCTCCGTCAAACCCTCATGCAATTCTGGGCAAATCTCCTTCGATTCCTCTTGCACTTCCTCAGTTGAATCCTCCCACAATTTCGCCATGTAATCCTCCACCGAATCCATACAACAAATGTCACTTCGCTTTACCAAACCAACCCAAAAACCGAATATATTTTGGCTTTTACCGATTTTCAACAACCAAAATTTCGCTTCAGTTTCAGTTTTATTTCTTATTCCCGAATAAAACGGTTCAATTTTTCAACCAACCGCATTTATTACATATGGCGCACCACCTCACGTTCTGGGCACAATGAAATATCTCTCCGTATGAATCAACAATTTCTTTGTTGCATACGAGAGTGTATTTGGTTACTCTAGACAAAACAAACACGGGGAAAGGTGTATACATGACACAGAACGGCCTGTCAAACAATAAACATAAATTTTCAGGCCACGGGATTAATGACGGCCATAAGACGTGGAACCACCATACCAGAGCCAAAGTCCCGACAGAATTTCAACTGCTACAACGCAGAAACAAGGGACATCGGCAACTCGAAATTGAACCACAAGCAACTGATTAAAAAAGAAACCTTTACGTCCCCAACTCTAACAGTCAGACAATCAAACTTGGAAGACCATAGATACTTAAAAGGCAGACAATTTGAGATCAAATGAAAACCAGAAACTTTCGTAACCTTTATAGCCAACTGGTACCATACCATACGCGGTAACATACTGACTAGAAAAGATGAATTGATTCCAAAAGTAAAGGGTCTAGCTAATAGAAACCAGAACCAACCTGTTAAACCCAGGCCAGATGGCACTGGCGGACACAAGATGCGTTGTACGATCCACAAAGACCATAAATACCATAGCAGTTAATACAACTTGACACAGATCATTATAAAGTAGAGTAACTCGATAACCGCTGCAACACGACGACGACAGGACTGACTTTCAGACACCCATATTGAGCATCGCTGGATGACAACTCTGGACCTTCTCAACCCTCAAACTAGTACTCACTGGAACAGTAGACAAATATAAATTAACCGATGCACTTGAAAATACACAAGGAAAATTAAAAACAGCGAGAATCAAAATCCATCTACAGGTTAAAAACAAAAATCAAGCTGGAAACCTTTTGATCCATTAATAGTTCACAACATAAGATGTATACTGCGTTTGTAATGTGTAGACACATCACCAAAAACAAGGATTCCAAGCAACCAATAGCAAACCAGAAAAAATGTCTAATGCAACAAACCTGATCATTTTCATTCGGAGCAGGTGAAGGGGACTTCTTTGACTCGGCTGGTTTGTCTGCTCCACAGTTCTGTCTGTTACACTTGGTTCTAAATGGATAGTTTATATTATTACATTTCTCACACTTCCAGCTACCTTCCGGCATCTTTTGTTCTGAAAACAATTGACGTTAAAAAAGGGTACAACAAAGTTAATAGCCAAGAACAGTAAAAGGAAAAAGGAATTAATTTGGTGAGAAAAAGGCCTGGGATGACTTACTAGAACTTTTGTCCGTCTTTGCAGGCTGCCATAGAAGAGAACATTGCATGTCAGAAAAATTGATCCTCGAGAGAAACTTAAATGTAAAATATTCAGAGAAAGGAGATGCACAAAAACATACTTGTGTGTGTGTGTGTGAGAGAGAGAGAGAGAGAGAGAGAGAGAGAGAGAGGGAGAGAGAGAGACCTGAGATCCAGGCTTTGGTGTATTGCACTTCCTCATGTTACAAACAGTTCTAAATGAGAAGTTGACGTTTCCGCATTTTGGGCATGTCCAGTCATTGTCACGTGTAGCATCTAAATGTGCAATAAAGTTGAAAACTTGATGATCATTTAGAGATAATCGTTTACTGATGTCCAACAACGACTAGAGATTCGAAAGGAAACTACATAACTGACCTGAGCCCTTCTTTTGAGCTTTATCATCTGGAAAGAATCCTGGCCTTGGTCCCTGCACAAGAAAATAATACATAAAGTTTTACAACATCCAAGAGCAAGGTATTCTGTTGCAAGTTCAACAAAAGAAAAGAAATGCTTCCTGTGAACTTCGGAAACAAATTTATAGAAAATTTGAGAGCCCAAAGAGCATCAAATGTAATTAAATGATTGAGCAAAAATTGGCTTAAATTATAAAATAGCAATAGAAAACACATATCAAGCAGAGTGTTCTAGTGAATGAAGATAACTAAATGCGAAGAATGCAACAATAACATTAGCTTTTGCACATACCATAGGGCCAGGGCCCATGGGCAGACCCAGGCCAAACCGATCCATCATAGGCGGAGGGATACCATACATTCCACCTGCAAAATTAGAAAATCATAAGAGAGAAACCATAAGACACTAACTCATCAAGCAACAACACTGGCATGGAACTTGCATAAGCAAGGTTACAGCAACATGGGATAACCACAAAATTGTACATGGAAAAAAGAAAAATTGCTTAAACAGCGTAAAAAAAAAAAGTATTCAATGTACTAATTAATCCATTATCCAAGCAAGAAAAAACAAGGACATCACAGGATAAATCAAGAAAGCATACCATTTCCAATCATGGAACCACTAGAATATGGTGTTGGTCCAGACAAATGCAGAGGTCTGTAGGGGCTGCCTGTAGATAGGCGGCTGCCGTAGTTGTAATGATATGCTGATCCCCCTGCAAATGGAACATCATAGGGAGGAATGGATGATCCATTGAAGATAGAAGAACCATAGGGTGGCACACCAAGATACATTGAAGAGGGTGCAGCAGAGCCCAGATAAGAAGAAGCAGACGTGTAACCCTGTGGGGCTGGGAAAGGCTTAGCAGCGGGTTTCTGAAATGTATAAAACTCGAATCTTTATATCTATATCTAACATAATTAACCCAACAAAGATTCCATGTCAAAAGAAATTATCAAAAAAACCCAAATATACAAGTTTTCATTATAAAGTGCAAAGTTTCGCAACATAAATCCCCTCTGCCACTTGACCCCATCTCTCTTTTCTTTTTTTAAACAAAATACAAAAACCAACAAACAAATCATGCAAAGTTTAGAGAACAAAAATGCAAACAGGATTTAGCAAGTGACTTCAAATATGCATTATACGCATCACACTCATCCAAGTTCATAAGTATTCAGTATAATCGCGGTCGGTGTCTTACTGAGTTATGATCTGCAGGCCTCGGCTGAGTGCAATTACGCATATTACAAGTCGTTCTAAATGAAAAATTATCATTCCCACAGCTAGGGCAGGTCCAATCATCTTCCCTTCGACTACCTACAGACACCATATACACAAATAATGAACTCCGAAACCATAACACCAAACATAGTACAAATGCATTAAACCCCAAAATCCACATTCAAAACATTATGAATCAACACATGCATATTATATACAATTACTGAAATTAGATCTTCCAAATAAATAAACTAAAAAAAAACCAAAAAAAAAAAAAAAAATCTTTGTATCTGATAACGTACAAAAACCGAATCAAAGGGACCTCAATTAAAGAAATAAAAATTGAAAAAAAAAAATGGCATACCATCGGTTCTAGCACGCTTGGCTGCTGAAGAATTTCTGTTGTCAACCTGAACACAAAGAAATCAACTTTACTAGCGGCTAAAAAAATTGGGGAAAACCCTAAATTTGGCTTCGTCGTGGTGATTTGGGGAAAACCAAAATGCAAAATTGAAATTGCAGAAAGTGGGAGGCGATTACCTGAGACATATCGGCGGCGAGATATTAGAATCCGGGTTCGAATGCCAGAGAGGAAGGCAAGTTGCCCTAGCAGAAACAACGGTGGCGCTGGCTGGCTGGGGACTCGACGATTATATTGTCAGGGGTTTTCTGTACGATATACGATTATGTGGATTTGAGTGGCGGGTCGAGCGCGGCGCACCGTTTCGTGTTTGCCCTTTCAGAGATTGCAAGTTCGGGTAGGATGGACGGTCCAGATTGGTCGATTTGGAGGACTCTTTTTTTTATTTTTTTTGAACGAAGGATGACTCTTAATTCTATTTTTTTTTTTAAAATTGTTATTAGCATTTTAAAAATCTCATTTGGCATTCCAAACTTTCTATAATTAGAAAGAAAAATACACTTGTGAGGAGTGTAAAATGATATTTTTAAAGTGCTAATAACAATTTTTTTTTTTTTTTAAAGAAGTGTATACATGGGACAGATGAAAACAAGATTGGGGTATTACATCATGGGGGAATACTAAGAAGAACATCTTTTTAAATCACATAGTGTAATAGTTGACGGTTGATTTTTTTTTTTTTTTAAATACTTAAAATCATGAAGTCTACTCTATATCAAATAATTTGGTTTGGCGATGCACATAGGTGATCATAGTCAACATAACTTTCACGTCCTACACAATTTGGCCTATGCAAGACACAATGTAAGAAGGGTCATTCAACATTGTAATGATTGGGAGAGAGTCGCTCGTTATGATTAAGAATAACAAGCGAGACTATAATAAGTAAGTGAGCGAATACGTGTAAAATCGAACATGATTGTTCTAAGCAAGACGGTCCAGATGGGTCGATTAGGAGGACTCTTTTTTTTCTTTTTTTTAAACGAAGGATGACTCTTTAATTCTATTTTTTTTTTAAATTGTTATTAGCATTCTAAAAATCTCATTTGACATTCCAAACTTTCTATAATTAGAAAGAAAAATACACTTGCGAGGAGTGTAGAATGAAATTTTTAAAGTGATAATAACAGTTTCTTTTTTTTTAAAGAAGTGTATTGTTGTTCACTTTAAACATGGGACAGATGAAAACAAGACTGGGGTATTACATCATCGGGGAATACTAAGAAGAACATCTTTTTAAATCACATAGTGTAATAGTTGACGGTTGATTTTTTTTTTTTTTATTTTAAAATACTTAAAATCATGAAGTCTACTCTATATCAAATAATTTGGTTTGGCGATGCACATAGGTGATCATAGTCAACATAACTTTCACGTCCTGCACAATTTGGCCTATGCAAGACACAATGTAAGAAGGGTCAATTAACATTGTAATGATTGGGAGAGAGTCGCTCGTTATGATTAAGAATAACAAGCGAGACTATAATAAGTAAATGAGTGAATACGTGTAAAATCGAACATGATTGTTCTAAGCAAGACGGTCCACCGACCTTCGAATGGTGTTGGTCCTACAAACCGTGAACGGATTCAACCTGGCAGTTGGGCACGTTGGAACCGCTTGAGTTCATCGGATGGAGCACGGTTCGCCAAAATCGACAGATTAGGTGCTGCTACTGATGAACATGGTAAGCCAAAATTACTCCATAATATTGAGTTTGAAGGCAGCCCTATTGACTTTTGACTGCAATTAGTGGGAATTACTAGTAACAGTAGAGAAACTCAATCTATAGAGGTGAAGATTCAATTTTCGTACATCTGTTCTGTGTGAGAAGTTGAGAACCAGTATATTTTGGTGCCTTTACTTTCTCTTTGGCTTGAGCAGTTGAGCTGCCACAGTGACCATTTACTCCTATAGAATTTGAATTCCAAGGCACAAATTTACATAAAAGTACTTTGTTAAGTTGTTTCTGCACGCCATGTTTCTACCAACCGTTTTCTATGTGCACGTTAGCATAGGCAAATGAGCAAAAGAATATGTAACATAGACTCTCCGATCATATGCTCTTCCATGCACCTGAGTTTGAATTCTTCTTCACTCAATTTAGATAAGGAACTTGCCCGACTTCTAATTTTACCTCTTTCACCTCCACGAAACTTGATTCCTTGTAAATTAACTGACCTTTTCACGTACTATTAGAATCAAATATTTGCTGATTCAAATAAATATGAATTAGCTCCCACCACAACAAATGAATATTAAACTCGAATACCATTAAAATGTTTTCCGAAGTGGGTAACTACAGCATGAAGTTCACAAATAAAGTTGAAACGTAGATACCAAGTCAAAGGAAACAACACATCAAATGCGAACAATCCTAAAAATATCACTCAGAAAAAGCACTTAAATACTTCTCAAGAGAGAACCTTCATCGTCTGATCATATATGCTAGCTAAACATATAGTGCAGGGAATGCAAAGAAGAAGATGGCCACAGCCATTGCCATCAGACCAGCATGCTGGGGTCCAAGCTTGGAAACTCCGTCCTTTTCGGGCGCCGATTGTTGTCCGGCAGCTCCAGTAGTGGGAGTAGCCGTTGATGATGCATTATTGTTGAAGATAGCAGCCTCTGGTGAGCCAGCAGGTATGCCTAGAAGCCCTGGCCATTCACACCACAATATTGCAAAGTCAGTCAATTACCATTAGTGTGGTAGGATTAGGATCTTTGTGTTACACATTAAGTAGGGTTAATTAGGAAACCCTAAACTAATCAAGAGCAAATCAACGTGTTAATCTAATTATGGTTATCTACTGGTGTCAGTATATGTGTGAGCCATACTTCTGGTTGGTAGTTGGAGGTTGGAGCAATGGCTTATTAATCCTCGCGGCCCAGATGCGACAGGTGCATTAGGGCATGAGGTATTTTGAGCCTTTAGGTGTCAACCTGTCAATTGCCTACCCCATGCAGCACTGAGAGATTTTTCTTGGTGTTAGAACACATGGTCAGGTACACCAAATGTCAATAAATACAAGTGAATAGATAAGTGAAGAAAAACTTATCCTCACTTATATTATGACATTTGGTGTGTCAAAGACCTTATTTCCGGTACATTAAAAAATCTCTCCATTGCTAGGATATATAAAAATGAAAAATCTTTAAAATCCTGACCTTCAATTTCCCAACATTTTTCCCCATGTCACATTTCACATGTGAGAGACTAGGAAGAAAAATTTGATAAAACATAATTTATTTTCTAGCATCTCCGTGTATATGATGTTATTTAGACATACAAAACTAAATTACATCGTTTTTTACAAATGAAACTACTAGTTTGAGTAATCAAGGGAAGAGGAAAATAAAATCCATCCTTAGTTCACTAATCCGCAAATCACAATCTAACTAAGAAAACATTTGAATTTATGAGTTACCCCAACAATGTAAAAACTAGATTTTACTAGACCAAATCGTCACTCAGTGGGTTTCTTTTTTTTTAGAACGGTATTTCTCTCTATTTATAAATGAAATGTTTTAAATTTGACTCACTGACAAGTTTATACCTAATTAGACTACTTGTATGTATCTCATGTTTAATTCACTCACATGGTGAATTGGATACATAACTATATCTAAGTTGTGAATTTAACTTAGTCCAAATTCAACTCAAAAAATAATATTTTTTGTATTAAAGGAAAGAAAAATAATATATCAAGACAAGCATGTAAACTCAAAATGACATCGTTTTAGGACTTACTAGGGCAGTCGGAGGTAGTGGCGTTTTTCAAGCTGCATGCTGTGGGGAGCTGGAGCAACTTGGGCACCTGAATCCCCGTCTTCTTAATCGCCTCGCTCCCATTGTTGGCCTGTTGTATGACGTAACACAGGCACTCCGGCTGAGTCTCCCTTATCCCCTTCACCGAATCACAGCACTCCTTAGTCGGCGTTTCCTCCTTCCCCGTCGCGTAGTTCAAGCATACCACCACCTTCTGGACCATGTCGCTGCACTTCTCCTTCACCGTTGGCGCCGCCGCTCTGACCTCGCCAACCGAAGCGCAGGTGACGAAAACGGAGAACAACACCCCCATCATTTTCCTCATCATCTTCTGAACGAGCTATATAGAAAATTCTATATATTCTTCGTTGCGTGTGATATTTGATAATGTGGAATAACAATTTGGCTGGTAATAGAAGGGAAATGTTAGAGTTGGTCTTGTCTAACTAGCTCATTTAATGAAGGGGGATGGGGGTTGAATGCTTTCAATCTGAACCTTCTACGTCAGTTAAATTTAACATGATTATCCAACGATAAATGTCAAGGAGATTATGTATATTTGCGTACTACATGATATGATAAGTGATATGTACATATTATATCTTAATGAATCTATCTAATTGAATGTTTGTTATCAATCACTAATCACATCATACGACAAACAAATGTGCTATAACAATCTGATCCTTCTAGCATTTGCATGCAACTAAGACAATTACAGACACAGAGAGATAATTTTCGCACACTTTTTTCATACATTTTTATATGTTTTGTCATCGAGTCAAATAAATGAACGAAAACAACAAACGTAACTAGACAAGAGAGTATTTAAATTTAAAAATGATGTGTATTGATCATTTTCCTAATTCAATAATGTCTAGTATCCTAAATCAATAATGTTAGAATTTCGTAAAAACGGAATGCTCAACAATTCATATTGCTATTCTATAGCAATTTTTTTGCTTCTTATTCAGGATATGATATGAAACGTTTATTTTTTAAATCACTCTTATTATTATACAATATTATTGTATGGTCGCAAAAGAAAATGAGAATGCAGGAAGAGATGAGATGAGGTTTTCCCGACCGACATCAAGAGGGTTTTAATTGGAGGCCCATTGGGGTAGTTGGGCCGTATTTAGTAGCTTCCGCCGCTCCTTGTTCATTATACAAAAGTGAAAGCGGGGAGTGCCACCAACTTTGTTGGCATTTATTGTGAAAGAAAGTTCAGAGATTTTTCAGTGTGCCGGTATATGGGATAAAATACCATATATTATTATATAATAGGTGCTTTAGATTTTGGTCCTTACAATTCATGATTCCTAGATAAAAATTCATCTACATATAAAAGTCCAATAAAAGCCCAAATTTAAAATCTGCAGTCACATCGGAACACTATTGACCTACTAATACAGTTTATTTACACCCATGCCACTTGCCCAAATCCCTAAATTTATTCCTAATTAAAAGTTGTAGAAAAAGTGAAATAAAATATATAAACTGTTGTATTGCATTAATTGTATCTATATCATACCAAAAACTTACCTTATATATATATATATATATATATATATATATATATAGGGAAACTTGATATAAGTCTAATTTTTTGAGTCAATAGTAAGAATAGTCCAATTTATTAAAATAAGTCCAATTTCTTAAATTTAATTATTTAATTATCAATAATTATCTCTTCAATGATAAAAATTATTATAAAAATCAAATTTCTTCGTAATTATATCTTTGATTATTTCTTTTTATTTGTTTTTTATTATTTCTTTGTTCTTCCTCCTGCTTTAAATCTCATTTATAGATTTTATTTTTAATTTATATAATCAACCTATATCACAGGTTAATTGTATTTTATTTACCTATATGACAGATTCTTTTCTATAAACATCATGTCATAGATTAAAGTGTCTTGTTTGTAGGTATATTATTATTTTTCTACCTTTTAGTTAGGTTTCATATCTCAATTATAGGTATAATATACATTTATATATTTGTTACTTGAGTTAGGGTAGAATGGTTTGAAGATAGATTTATGTTAGTATATTAGTTTTTTTTGTTATAAGATATTGATTAGATTTTTTAGAGTTGGAAAATGCATAATATTAGAATATTTTAATTGATTTTAAATAGTTTTAGAAAATATAAAATGAGTATAAAAGAAATAAAAACATATAATTAGATAATTGGACTCACTCCTAAAAACACTCTATGTTTTTGGACCTGGATCTAAAAGCCCCTATATATATTGCATTAATCGGGAAGTAAATTAATTTGTTCCAATTATTAAAAATATATATACTAAATCCGTATTATATATTTTGAATCAAATAACACTTCTCTAACTTGTAGGTAAATTATTTTTCATGTATTGTTACATATATTAGGCACGTTTTATTGTTGTATAAATATAGGTATGACATAATATTTTTCAATATAATACATCAAATTATATTTCTTCTTGTTATGGGTAAATTATTGGAAACTAATTTGTAGGTAGGTAAATTAATTTGTTCCAATTATATAAAAAAATATATATACTACACCTAGATTATATATATATATATATATATATATATATATATATATATATATATATATTGAGAAAACCTACATTATATATTTTGAATCAAATAACATTTTTGTATACATGGTGGGTAAATTATTTTTCATGTATTATTACATGTATTAGCCTATTAGGGACGTTTTTTGGTAAAAATATATAAAGTAATAGGGTAAAGTACAAAAAACTACCTCAACTATTGGTGTCACGACACTTTCATACCTCATCTTTTTAAAATGACAATGTCATACCTTATCTTACGAATTTGTGTCAATGTCGTACCTCCGTCAGTTTTTCTGTTAAGTGCTGACGTGGCTAGATACGCGGGCCACTCACTAATCCAATTGGATTAAAATATAATATTTTAATAATTAAAAATTTAAAAAAATTTATATTAAATTTCTCTCTCCTCTCTCTCTCCCCCATCTATCTCGCCTATCTCTCTTCTCTGCATCCCCAAAACCTCTTCCCACCCGACCCCCCTGACCCCTTCCCACCCATCCCTCCCCTAACCTTCCTCTACCACCCTTTCTCTCTCTCTCTCTCTCGCCTCTCTCTGTCTCTAGACACCCACCTGCATCCCCAAAACCTTCTCACCATTCCCACCGGTCCCCCCCCTCACCCTTTCTTCCCCCCGCTCCCATCTTCTCTGCGCAACCTCTCCCTCCAAAAACTCTCCCATCTAGAACCTTTCGACCTCTCCGTCTCCCACATCTGCTTCGCCATTCTCTCGCCCCGCCGTCCCTCCCTTTTAATCACCTGCCTCGCCGTTAACCACAACCTCTTTTACGCCGTATCGGGCCACAAGAAATGCCTCTGGATCTTCGCTGCGTCGAGTCGGTCAAGGCGCATGAGGACATTGTGAATGCGTTAGCAGTGTCGAACGACGGGACGGTGTACACCGGGTCGACGGATTGTCGGATCTTGGTGTGGTCCAAACCGTTTGGGGAGGACAGAGAAGACGGGACCAGGGTGGGATCTGGGTTGGGTGGTTCTAGTTTTGAGTTTGGAGCGGGGTGGGATCTAGGTTGGGTGGTTCTGGTTTTGAGTTTGAGTTTGGGGAAGACGAAGCGAATGGAAGAAAGGGTGAGGGGGATGAAGGTTGGGGGGGTGGGTGGGAATGATTTGAGGGATGCATGTGGGTGTCAAGAGAGAGAGATGGTGGTGGAGGAAGGTTGGGGGGACGGGTGGGAAGGGGTCGGGGGGGTCGGGTGGGAAGGGGTTTTGGGGATGCAGAGAAAAGAGAGAGGCGAGAGAGATGGGGGAGAGAGATTTAATAAAAAAAATTAATTAATTTTTAAAATTTTAATTATTAAAATATTATATTTTAATCCAGTTGGATTAGTGAGTGGCCCCCGTATCTAGCCACGTCAGCACTTAACAGAAAAACTAAAGGAGGTACGACATTGACACAAATTCGTAAGATAAGGTATGACATTGTCATTTTAAAAATATGAGGTATGAAAGTGTCGTGACACCAATAGTTGAGGTAGTTTTTTGTACTTTACCCAAAGTAATATGTATATGATTGTTTGGAGGTAAAAGATACAATCAAAAGCATGATCCAATTCCTAAGTTTATGCAATATTTTGTTGTTGGTATACAATATTTTGCATAATTGGAAATGAACATTTCAAATAGTAGGTAGGTAAATTAATATGGTCTAATCCTATAAATACACACACACACACACACACACACACATATATATATATATATATATATATATATATATTTATACACATTTTGAATCAAATAACATTTTTGTACATGGTAGGTAAATTACTTTTTTTTATGTATTACTAGCAGAGAGCACACACTTTGTGTGTGTGTGAACAATTTCTCTTAATAAGTGCATTTTTTTAATATTACATAATTATTGTTTTGTCCTTCTTATGTAAATATTGTGTATCAAAAGTGAGGGTAAAATTGAAAAAATATGATTGTCATAATCTAAAAAAAAAAGGTAAAATAGGAAAAATAGGGATATGATTGTCATTTTGTCAAAAGGTACAAAATTACTATTTTTCCCTCCTCATATCATCATTGTGTATTCAAAAGTGAAGGGCAAAATTGGAAAAAGTGGGAAAAAAAAGTTGACAAGGGCTCTTCTCTTAATAGAATAGATTACATATATCAGGTTTTTTTTTTTTTTTTTTGGTAAAAAAATATATATGAACTCATAATGCCAAATACATAGAATTAAGCCAACAATTCTCATATTTGATATTAATATGCAATGAATTTTTTAACATTAATGTCTTATTTTTCTTTCTACAAAATCATTAACTTTCTCCTTACAATTTGCATATAATTAATTGTGCACATCAAATATGCAATAGGGGTATTTTAGGCATCTAAAAAATGTAATATGTCTAAAGTAATATGTAATTAATGAATTCACTTAGGTGGATCCTAGTCATTGGGTTTTTTTTAGTAAAAAAAATTATGCCTGGTTTTATATGGAAAAAATTGAATTTGAGGGGTTAAAGTCATATTTTCAGTTATATAATTAGAAAGTTTCTTTTTGAAGTGTTCTTATAATTGTGTAATAGTATGTGGTGTTCTACTTTGTTTTTCGAGCACACTGAAAAATCTCCGAGAAAGTGATGATATGAGGCTGTGGTTTAAATGAAGTGAGCTGTGGCCCACACGTGTCGACTGCCGACATCTTCGCCTGCGTGGAAGCTCCTTGACGTACGAGATTAGATGGTAGAAATTATCTCCCTGTCCGGAGTCGCTCTGTAATCAACGGCTCAGATCGTGACCAGGAGGACTATGTGGCCCGTATAGGCCCAAGAGATGTTAGGTATTGGTAGGGCCTAACCTAAGCCCATTTCACATGAATCAGACATCCTGTGCCGGTGGTGCAAAGAGGTTGGCAAAGTCATTTATACGGCCTGTTGACAGTCGGTCATGGCCATAATTAGGTGTGAGAACGGTTTGATTTGTTCTTCTTTCTTTTGAAATTGAAAATCGAAAATCGATCAATAAAATATAATCAGTTCCGTTCATTATATACATAAATTAATATATGAATCAACCTAAACCGAACCAATTTGGTTTGGGCTCACACATATTTGATTTATTGCGTGTTGGGAGGATAGAAATTAATTTTCTCATAGGTTGAGAAATAAATGAATATATTGTGTTCAACTTAAAGATTGATTACTTATTAGATAAAGTATCAGTCTTCTCCATTCAAACCCACCATCCAATCCACGGTAGTCCTTTGAGTAATTTATTGTTAATATCATTGTTGTATATTTTAACACTTGGATCTAAAGTTTTGATGAACTTTGAAAGTTCCTGATTTCAATATAATTTAATTTTGAGGATTATTCATTCCAATCTAATCTTAGATGTCAAACGCGACCTTACTCTATATAATTGGTTGGTATAAACCGTAAAAGAAAATTGCTATTATGTTCATGTTAGATTCTCACAAGACAATATTATTTCTCGAACTTTCTTGTTACTTTATGGAGCTATTCTGATTTGTGTGCTATCTTATACTTGTTCAACGTCGTTTGCAACGAGATGTCTATAGTCAGTAAATGTTGTTGATAAATAATCGATATTTTGTAGATATTATTTATGTAATGTCAGTATTTCCTACAATTACATCAATATAACGTTGTTAATATAAGGTACTAATATTGTCGTTCACGTTCTTTGTATCGGAGCAGGTCACTTCGACTCGCTAGTACTGTAACTTTATTTTGATGTTTCATCCGTCTAATCACCACCAAGAAACCTTAAAAAAAAGCACCGCATTGTAGACGGCTAGAAGTTCCCTATTAGTAGACATTGGACTATGCAATGCATGGCCTTCTCCAATCCTGGGCTAAAACTCAACTGTCCACTTCTATTCCTCCCCAAAACTCAACCCAACCTAATGCTAAAATGTGGCTTAAAACCTAAAACTCAAATGGAAGCCAAATTTAGCCCAGGATTAGTGGGGCTGGCCCACCATATATGTATATTTTATTTAGTTTTATATTTATAAATTCATTAAATCCAACGGTTAAGATCTAATTTGATGAAATTCAACGGTAAAAAAAAAAATTTAACGGTCCAAATTTAAATCTAACGGCTAAAATAATTAAAAAAAAATCCTTCATTTGTTTCATATTTTTTCGTAGTGTTTAACGAGTTTCATGGTGTCGTGGTGTCGGTTAGTGATTTTTCAGTATTTGTCACAATCTAAATATTTTTAGGTTAAAATGTTCATAAAGTTAAATTAGGATAGTCTACATAATTTTTTATTTAAAAAAAGTTACTTTAAGAAAAAAAATTAGTCTAAATTCATTATTTAATAATCTATGACTAAAATTTTAGGTCAGAAGGGTTGGAGATGGTCTACGCTTGGCGTTCTTGTGGGCCATTTGGGCCAAATCTTAGCCCATGGGTTTATATAATATTGAATGGTTTTTTAATTAGAAATACAAAAGGTTACATATATATATATTTTATTTATTTATTTATTTATGACAAATGATACAATAATGTGTTAAATTTTTAGTTGGTAAGGTATGAGGATCAGTGAGAAACGAACCTGCACAGTGTATACATGCATAATTACTTTCTATCAGTGCAGTATAAGTACTTTATCAAATCTATCCAAAAACAATTTCGTTGGTTTGGAATCCTTCTCAAAGAAAACATGTCAAAAAAGGAGATCACTAAGAATATCCAATATCAAATTTATGCAAGGTAAAATCATCACATCATTTTTTGTTTTCGAGTTTCAACAACTTTCCATATTCTATTCCTCAATCATTTTGAACTTTCTAAATTTGATGTTAAATGAGTTTCTTTCGGTTCGACATCCTTATCAAACAACAGATAAAATTTTAATTTCTTGAGTTTAAAAAAAAAGGAAAAAAAGAGAGCAATTGTCACATCCCAGCCCGGGCGCAGCTACCTCCCGGGCTCGATTCCACCGTAGCACGATATTGCCCGCTTTGGGCCTTCCCCACGCCCTCATGGTTTTGTTTCTGGGAACTCACACGAGAACTTCCCAATGGGTCACCCATCCTGGGGGTGCTCTCGCGCGCTACTCGCTTAACTTCGGAAATCCGATGGAACCCGAAGCCAGTGAGCTCCCAAAAGACCTCGTGCTAGGAAGAGGTGGGAATATACATATAAGGATCACTCCCCTGAGCGATGTGGGATGTTACAATCCACCCCCCTTAAGGGACCCGACGTCCTCGTCGGCACACACGCTGCCAGGGTTAGGCTCTGATACCAAATTGTCACATCCCGGCCCGGGCGCAGCCACCTTCAGGGCTCGACTCCACCGTAGCACGATATTGTCTGCTTTGGGCCTTCCCCACGTCCTCACGGTTTTGTTTATGGGAACTCACATGAGAACTTCTCAATGGGTCACCTATCATGGGGGTGCTCTCGCACGCTACTCGCTTAACTTCGGAGTTCCGATGGAACCCGAAGCCAGTGAGCTCCCAAAAAGCCTCGTGCTAGGAAGAGGTGGGAATATACATATAAGGATCACTTCCTTAGGCGATGTGAGATGTTACAGCAATGTCATGAATATCAACCTTCTAAAGATTAAGCAATTTACCAAACCACAATCCAACAAAAAAAAATAAAAATAGTATTCTTCGTTAATTATATGTTGTGCATTAAACTTTTAGCCATTAAATTCTCAGTTAACGATTTAATAATTAAAGGGGTACTTTGATTCATGTCAAAAAATTGGAGTTGTTATAAATTTAGTCCAATTTTCCAATTTTTTCAGTTTTAATTTTCATAATTTATACATCTTTACTCAAATTTTTAATTTGAATATTTAAATTTGAAAATCTAATAACAAAATGGATATGTCATCATATGTGATACATATACCATAGTTTAATAAAATACATTTAACCTGTGATTGAGGTGTATACAAAAATAAATAAAAATTAAATTACCTATTATTCATGAAAATAATTCGAAGAAACATCTTCCATACATTTATAAACTCATGTATATGTTGTTATATATGTTACCTACAATATAAAGTAGTCAACACGGTTAGCCTGTGATGTGGGAGAAGAAAAATTAAGATACAAATTAGGGCAGGAGACACAATATTTAATTCTTATATTTAAGTAAAAGATAATCCTATAAATAAAGGGATATTTATCAAAAGATAATAAAAAAGAGTTGATGTAGATAATCAGTGAGTGGACCTAATCCAACAAAGTGGACTCAGCCCAATAATGATTCACAAAATTGAACTTATATCAAGTTTTTTTTGTCAAATAATAGATTTTGTTAAATTAGATGCTAGATTAGCAACTAACGGGATTCGTACCCATACCATCATATAAAGGCTTAACAACTTTTCACCATTGTGGTAAAACCTGCACGTCTGTATGATTTTGACTGATGAGGCATTGAAAATTTAGGACGAGGATCATCATCGGATTTTTTTTGTAAGAATCATGAGGATTTTTTATTTTTATTTTTTATCGTATAACATGTGATTTATATTTAATTTTAAATAGAAAATAATTTATTACCGTATAATGTTTGATGAGTAAATAGAATATAAAGATTTTTAGAATTCGGATGGAATTCAAATTCGAGAATTTGAGACAGTATCGGGAGAAAACAACAGTGTGGGGGTAAAGTAAGTCCACGTGTCGCCAGTCGAGTGATGGGATGTCAAAAATATCAAGCTTCCTGTCGGACACGCGAGGTGATTTGCGGAACCAGGATCCTCTCCGGATCCATTTTCTAGGGATCCTAGGGATCCCACAATCCTGTCCGTTCATCATATATCGTGCGATCAAAAATTATTTAAAATTTAAGATTTAAAATTTAAATATAAATAGTACCTAACGAAAACTGACCGCACGATATAAAATAAACGGACAAGATTGCGGAATCCCTAAGATCCTTATGGAAAGATCTGGCGATGATCCTGGTTCGTGATTTGCGCACCCACAAAACCCAGACCCGACGGGACAAGTTTTTGCTGCCAAAAACGTGCATAATCGTATTAATGTCCCCCTCGAAACTCCCCCCTCCCCTACCAATCTCTGCTTCCCTTTTCCCTTTCCCCTTTCCCCTTCTTCCCATTCCCATTCCCATTCCCCAGCTTTATATAAACCACCGATCGCACGTCGGAACCTAAAATCTCAATCGACATATGCAGATTTACCCTTTTACATTTTCACCTTTTTATTTTTCTTAAATATTATTAAAAAATTAACATGAAGAATCGGAGTCCATTGTCGGAGAGACCCGTGTTTCTCGTCGTCATTCTGGTTCTACTGATCGGCGCGGGGCTGGCGATCTCCAGCTTCTTCCAGGCTGGCACCTCCATCCTCTACTCCATCGCCGGACCCACATTTCTCCGCGCCGTCGATGATGCCCCGGCGGCGATCCAGCTCCAGGCCATCCTCCACTACGCCACGTCGCGCCAGACCCCGCAGCAGTCGCGAGACGAGATCGCTGTGTCCTTCGAGGTCCTCAAGTCCCGCTCCCCCTGCAACTTCCTCGTCTTCGGCCTAGGCTTCGACTCCCTCATGTGGGCCTCCCTGAATCCACGAGGCACGACGCTCTTCCTGGAGGAGGACCCCAAGTGGGTGCAGACCGTCCTCAAGGACGCCCCGCAGCTGCGGGCCGAGACGGTGCGCTACCGCACGCAGCTCAAGGAGGCGGATGAGCTCCTCTCCTCGTACCGCTCCCAACGGTCGTGCTCCCCGTCCGAGGCTGTCCTGCCCGGAAATACCGAGTGCAGGCTGGCGCTGGACAACCTGCCGGACGAGGTGTACGACAAGGAGTGGGACCTGATCATGGTCGATGCGCCGCGCGGGTATTTCCCGGAGGCGCCGGGGAGGATGGGGGCTATATTCTCTGCGGCTGTCATGGCGAGGAGAAGGCGGGGATCCGGAGTGACGCACGTGTTCCTTCACGATGTGGATCGGAAGGTGGAGAAGGCGTTCGCGGAGGAGTTCCTCTGCCGGAAGTTCTTGGTTAAGGCGGTGGGGAGGCTCTGGCACTTTGAGATCCCCTCCGCCGCTAACATGACGCACGGTGACGGCGAACGTTTTTGCTAAATCGCGCGGCGGTCGAAACGGCGATTGGATAGGTGGAGAAGCGTTACACATTACTGCTGGCTGCTCTCTCTTTTCCTTTTAAAGAAATAATTTTACCTTTTTTATTAAATTATAAATCGTTTTCACAGTATGATAATGGATAAAATGTGATAGTTAATCGTAATTTCATAACAATTAGTTTTTTTTATAAATATTAATAAGGAAATTGTTATTGTCATTCCAAATTTTCTATATTTGGAAAGAAAAATACACTTATGAGAAGTATAGAATAAGATTTTTGGAATGTCAATAATACTTCCATTAATAAATAGGATGGGTTTTATCACAAATGATCCACGAAATTGATCGACACCATCAAGATGGTTTTTGAAATTTAAAATGTAGTTTCTGAAAATAGATGCCGTAAATGAATGTGGTTCATCCATTCTGTAAAAAATTTGTTATGTATTGATATGACACATGAATGGGTCTAGCAGGTCATTTTTTAATCATTAATGGTTCATGAAATTAAAAATCTACCATATAGTCCTAAAATAGGTGTTGTAAATCAACGTGATCATTCCGTCGTAATTCTATCAAAAATTGTGTTATGTGCTGATGTGGTACATAAATAGATCTACAAGTCTAACTAAAGCAAAATTAAATTAGAAATAAGTCTAATAATTTGATAATTAATTAAAAAAGTTGTCGACCCAGAAACTAGGTCCCGCATTCACCTATGATCCCAACCCATACTATTCTACCTCCATCTATGGTAGCCTTCACCGTCTCTTTTCTGAAGAAAAAAAAATTCTCAAGACACCCATCTTTACACCCTTCAGTGAATTGGACCACGATCGAAACTATATTTAGGGACAACTTGGATTGGTGATGACACACCCCGACCAAACAAGGCGTGCTGGCCGTCACGTGAGCGTGACGTAAGCCATAAGTACGAAGCGGAAGCATTAAGATATGAGTATTTCAAACGAATAAAACCAAACATCCAGAATGGCTAGAAAGGAAATAAGTGTTACTACACATTCAGAGCATAATTAAGTCTAAGTGCAGTCAAATATAGAAATTACTAAATTAAACAGTATCCAATAATCCTACAACGGTGTTCTGACAGAATTCACAAATATAGGATTCACCTTCGGGTGTTATATCTTAGTAATTGTATCTTTAAAGTTTCCGAACTGTGTAAATGGTTACGTCACTCTCACGTGACGCCCAACATGCCCTCCTTTGGGATGGGGTGTGTCAGGTGACGACTTTTGTGACTCCATCGTCAATATTTGGGCGATTGACAGCCTCACAATCTTAATCTTGGATAGCTTGTTGGGAGCTCCCCCAATGATCTTGGTCACACAGAGAACGGCGAGCTCTGCCTTGACATAATCTCATTGTGGAAAAAAGTGTTTTGACAACTTTTTTTAATTAGTTATTAAACCTACATCAGACATAATTTTTTGTTTTTGACATAATTGTGACGAATAACCACATTGATTTGCGACACCTATATGTTTTCAGGGACTACGTTGATTGATTTTCAATTTTAGGGACCATCTTGATGTTGTGAATCAATTTCAAACCGTTTTTTTTTTTTTTTTTGGGAAATATTTCATAACAATTAGTTAATCATAATGGATAAAATATGAATTAATTTCAAACCGTTTTCACATTATGCTAATGGATAAAATGTGATAGTTAATCATAATTTCATAACAATTAGTTTATTTATTTATAAATATTAATAAATAGGGTGGGTTTTATCACAAATGATCCACGAAATTGACCGACACTATCAAGATGGTCTTTGAAATTTAAAATGTAGTTCCTGAAAATAGGTGCCGCAAATGAATGTGGTCCATCCATCACAGTTCTGTAAAAAAATTTGTTATGTGCTGATATGACACATAAATGGGTTTAACAGGTCATTTTTTAATCACAAATGATCTCTGAAATTGAAAATCGATCATGTAGTCCTAAAATAGGTGTTATAAATCAATGGGGTCATTCCGTCGTAATTCTGTCAAAAATTCTGTTGTATGTTGATGTGGCATATAAATGGACCTACAAGTCTAACTAAAGCAAAATTAAATTAGAAATAGGTCTAATAATTTGATAATTAATTAAGAAAGTTGTCGACCCAGAAACTCAGTCTCGTATTCACCTATGATCCCAACCCATACTCTTCTACCTCCATCTATGGTAGCCTTCACTGTCTCTTTTCTGAAAAGAAAAAAAAAATTCTCAAGACACCCATCTTTACACCATTCGACACCCTTCATTGAATTGGACCACGATTGAAACTATATTTGGTGACGACTTGGATTGGTGATGACTTTTGTGACTCCATCGTCAATATTTGGGTGATCGACAGCCTCACAACCTTAATCTTGGAGAGCTGGGAGCTACCCCGATGATCTTGGTCACACGGAGAACGGCAAGCTCTGCCTTGACATAATCTCATTGTGGAAAAAAGTGTTTTGACAACTTTTTTTAATTAGTTATTAAACCTACATCAGCACATAATTTTTTTTGGGATAGAATTGTGACGAATGACCACATTGATTTGCGACACCTATATGTTTTCAAGGACTACGTTGATTGATTTTCAATTTAGGGACAATTTTGATGGTATGAGTCAATTTCAAAGACTATTCGTGATAAAAACTCTTACATCTTGTGGACCCCATTTATGTGCCACATCAACACATAACAGAATTTTTGACGAAATTGTGATATAATGATCACATTGATTTCCGACACCTATTTTTAGGAACTACTTTGATCAATTTTTAATTTTAAGTACCATTTTGATGGTTTGAGTTAATTTTAAAAACCATTTATGATATAAACACTAATAAATTGATGAAATGTTTTACCCAAAAAAATAAAAATTGATGAAATGATTAGTGGCCTGTCTCTGAAATATTCAGTGAAAAGAAAGATAATTTAAATTAATTAATGATAATCCTGGAATGTTGATGACCACTCAAGAGAACAATAATGGTGAGTTCGAATTTTGTAAGGTACTTTGGGACTTTAAAAAGTTTTAAAGGTTGTATGGTCCTTGATTCATTGTTACTTGTCTTGTAAACCTCTTCGGTCAACTGGAATGATTGACTAGTCACCCGTAACGTGTGGGTGATACCCTGGAACAATTTCGAGGACTTAAGGCATGCTTACCATTATACCGTAAGTTTTTTTGTTGAAAAATATTCTAGTCGATGACGGTGTATTGTCTTTTGTACCATTTTTGAACAAAAAATTACGATGTAATGGTATGAATATTTCTATGATTTTGCCCCGTAACTTGTATTGCATTGCCAATTTTCTTTTGAACTTCTATTTTGATTAATTTACTCTAAATATATAGCAAATAACATCTAATGATTTGCATGTGTATTTTTTAGCAAAAAAAATTTGAATAAATTGTGCGTAAACATAACCATTAAGTTGGAAATTAACCGTTTATAATGATTGTGGAGGGAGAAGAATAGGCCCAAATGAAAGTTTGAGGAGAAAACCAGTAGTTGCTACAAGTGCGGAGAAAAAATTGGCGAAATAATCCAAAAGGTAAACGCTCTACCGAACAAATTATTTCCTTCTTAACGAAGAAATTAAAACATGCCCTATGTCAAGACTATTAGGTTTTGAAAAATAGGAGTAGGAAAAAGAAAAAGAAAGACTTACTATGGGGAGTGATCTTTAAATGTATATTCTCATCCTTACCTAACACGAGGCCTTGGGAGCTCACTGGCTTCGGGTTCCGTACTCCGAAGTTAAGCGAGAAGGGGGCCAGAGCACTCCTATGATGGGTGACCCATTGTGAAGTTGTTCGTGAGTTCCTAGAAACAAAACCGTGAGGGTGTGGTCGGGGCCCAAAGCGGACAATATCGTGTTACGATGGTAAAGCGAGCCTGAGAACTGATCCACCCTAGGCCGGGATGTGACAACACGTACAATCAAGTCCATGAAATTAGAGTTCACAGGAATATGAAAGCAATAAAACTTAGGGGCATTTAGACTTAAAGACCTAAAGAAGATTATTTTTTCATTATAACCGGAATGCTTTTATAAATCTAGTTTTAGTCCCTAACTTTAAAACTCATTATCAGTCATATTAAATACCCCTGCGCACTTTTATTATTTTCAAATTTTCTTTCTAAAATTCCTAACTTAATCATCAATTAGGCCTTAAAAATAGAAATTTTTATTTCTACAAATCAAATTTAGCAATTTAAAATGGAAGACTTTTTTTTGTTTGTTAAAAAAAATGGAAGACTTTTTAATATATTTTGCTAATGAGAATTAAACTATATAAAAATTTATACAAACAATCACAAAACCAAGCAAATAAACTAATATGCAGACACAATAAACAATATACATAATAAAGGTACATGATATATATATATATAGGTGCATATATATAGGTACACATATATACATAGGTTCATATGTATAGGTGTAGAAATGTATATATAGGTACATATATATCGGTACACATATATACATAAGTTCATATGTATAGGTATACAAATGTATATATAGGTGCATATATATCGGTACATAAATATATATTTATGTACATATGCATAGGTACACAAATTATGTATTTATATAGGTGCATATAAACATATATGTATTGTTACCACTTAAGCAATTTTTTGCCCGTATTGAGTACACATTAAGTAAAAATCTTTTATTTATAATTGTAACAGCCCGTCCAGGAAAATATTTATCATTGGTGTGAAAAGACGGATTTACCCTTGGACGTTGAGATATAATTGAGTTTTATTGTGGCGTTGTGTGGTTTAAGTTTTGGATAGGGACAAATAGGTTAAGTCCCTAATATTATGGAACCAATTAGGGACTTAGTCTTAAGTTATTTTTGTTGTTTTGGTTGGTTGTTCAATCTTGGACCACACACACACCAACACCTTTTCTCTCTCTCTCTCTCTCTCTCCCCTCCCTCTCGGATTTTTCTGAAAATCCGTACAATTGTACGGACGAATTTAGAACCAGCCCTCTCGAGCATAGATCGAGCTTGTATTTAACACCATCAACTTCATATCATTGTCACGAGTGCATCCATACCATTTCCTGGTCGTGAAAGCTTGGAAAACCTGAGAAACCTGAAACCCAGTTTTGAGGTACTGTTCATACACACGTAAATGCGAGGTTTTTAGAAGATTCTAAAGCCATAGGAAGCTTTAGATCATCCTCACGAAGCTCGGAGAAGAAAAACCAAGTGATTTGGACGTCAGGAAGTTGAGATCGGCAAGTTTGAAGTTTGGCCGGATATCGAGGAATTTTCCGGCGTGATTCCATGATTTTTGGAGCTTGAAATTGGTAAGGATGTGTTCTATTTTTCATAAGCTTCATTTTGGTTCAAATTTCATGAGATTTGGTTGAGAAATGGCCGAGATATAAGATTTTGAAAATTTCCCAGTTTTCCGGCGAGTTGCAGACGGCGGCGGACGGCGGTCACCGGTGAGGTACATCTGAGAAGAAGGAAGAATATTCCGTCAGAGTTGACGGAATATTCCTAACGGCATCAGGTAACGCCGTTAACTTCTGTTAGTATATAACGGAATATTCTGTGGAATATTATTATTGGCGGTTAGGGTTTCCGTCAGGGTTCCCTACGCGTGGCCGCGGGTGTGGCCGTGCACTTGCCAGCGCGTGGGTGGTCGGAAAATTATTTTAAAAATATGGGGATGTTTCTGAGGATGAGTAGGTCACTGTGGTATATTCATATACCCAAATTGAGCATTGATTGAGAAGTTATTACCTATTGTTGGTTATGTGCGTTAAATAACGTTTTTTTTCCGATTATTACGCATATAGGTGATACCTATCTAGAGGACGAGCGCCATCAATCGAGGCTCGGGGGTTATGACCCTTCGACTTATCTGTGAGTGGGCTTTTGTTTTCCGTATATACCTATATAAATGAAATTTTTCCCAGAAAATCAATTTAAGTGAAATGTGATATGATATGCCATGCAAAGTATATATCTATTTTATTCATGCATTAGTAGCTGTATATAATGGTAATTGGTGCTGTGGACGCACAGGTGAGTATATATTGATGATAGAGAATGATTAATATGAAATGGTGATTATGTGAGATGTATTGAAAGCTCATAAACCTGCACCCCGGTGTTAGTGCTTTCGCCCAGGGCCAGGGCATAGTCCTTCACGTGATGTTCACCTCTCGCACCATACGCTCACCTTGGATCCAAGTTAGGTGCATAGTCCTGTCATACAGACCACTATAGGTGGTTCCGACTCGTAGGTGACTCATAATTAGCGCACAGTCTTCACGTGATCGTAGCACTAGAGCGTGTTTATTTACACCCAGTCTTGTCGGTCAGACCATGTGAGGTGGTTCCGACTTGTGTGCATGATATATATATATATATATATATATATATGTGATGATGAGATTGATTATGAGCTATAGTTCAGCCGAGCTGATCACTCGGTGGACATGTTATCATCTATGATGAGTTTATTTCACCTGATATAGTTATGTGATTTGATGAGATATATTTGGCATGACATATACCTTGTATATCACTACTTTTGGCATGATTCGAGTTATGAGTTGAGATGAGTATATATATATATATATATATATATGCTATTTTCTGAGAAATTATACAGGTTTTACGACAAGGGGTTAGAACCTTTGAAAAGAGAAAAGGTTTTGAAAAGATTTGTTTTTGCCCACTCACGCGTTTTGTTTTTCGCCCCTCTAGGTTCTAGGTAGCAGTGCTTTGGTGGCCACGAGGGATCCAACGGTGTTCTGACAGAATTCACAAAAATAGGATTCACCTTCGGGTGTTATATCTTAGTAATTGTCCTTGATTACAACTACACGTTCTTTTGCTCTGAATGTGTATTTATACACTTAGACTTTCACTAGCATGTTATTTGGATAGTACGGCTAGTAGTTGGTTTTTATTTATTTATATTTTTATTTATCTTATTAGCTTCCGCATTGTGCACATGGTTACGTCACTCTCACATGACGGCCAGCACGCCCTCCTTGGGACGGAGTGTGTCAATAATACTAAAAATAAAACAAAACAAAAGTTAATAATTATTAGCTACATTTTAGGTGATATATAAAGTCAAGGGACCAAAATCAGTATTTAATCTTACACCCAACTTTAATGAAAATAAATCTTATTTAGGGATTATAATATAGTTTCCTAATAAAAATTACACATGTTTATTGTTAATAAAAGCAATACCATGATGAAACCCTAGGCTGGATTAGTCATAGTGTCAAATGTTTTTCTCCTGACCAAGAGGCAAGTGATGCTGGATGGCTGGGTGTGTGTATTGTTGAGGGTGCACAGCACAAAATCCGGCCGGTACAGCGCAAGCGCTAACCGGTCCTCCCCCAAAACCAAGCGGGTTGCGTCAAGCAGGACATGCCATGAGTTCCTATGTGCCTCTGAGATCCAATGCATGGAGTATTTAGCCCCATTGACAGTGGCAGGATAGGAAAACAGTCCTTTGGGACTATACTTGCACTTTCTCCTAAAGTACTGGCTAAGTTGTGACCCTTTTATCCTCAAATCCAACCAAGTTTCTGGTGCTGAAATAACCCTAGATTCTTTGGTACTTGCAAAGTCCCTTATGGAATCAGTCTCCTCTCCCACAATGGTCATATAGTAATTTCCTCTGAAGAAAGGGTAGCTCTCACCAATCATCACCATTGCATCTTTGTAATTTGACATGAAAAGGACTAAATAGTCCTCCTCTTGCAACCCACATTGCTTCAAGCCCTATTCCTTGCTTGGACCTCAGGAATGGATACAAAGTTACCCTTGAACGAGGATTTCTTGGTCAGGATGTCGAGAAGTCTTGAGGGTTCCATCTGAGTCCTGTCCACGTCTGAGTGAGTGCTGCTGAATGGGGACAACTCTTTTGGTGTCACACTCTTGGGTGACTTGAGCTTATTGTCATGGGGTGGAGTTCCTGAAGATTCTTCGTTGATCAAAAGATTATCGATGTCTAGTTTTTCGACATCTTCCACTAGTCCATTGCGGTATTCTGGGTACTTTGCGAAGATGTATTGCTGAACATAGAGCATCTCACTTGGTGTGATTGGACCTGACCATCTCAGATCAAGGCCTCTGAGTGAGGATATGGCTTCTGCTATCAAGTGAGCAGGAAACATGGTGTTTGCCTTCTTTGATTCAAACAAGTATGGCGGAACTCAGTTAACACATAAATTAGTAGTAATACCACATGATGATGTGACCGCCAAGCTTAAAAAAAGGAAAAAAGTATGGGACAGAATTCACTGACCTTAACTATCATGCTGCTTGGTCTTCCATCTTTTCTTGGACTTCCATCTTGAGTTGGTGAGTTTGGTGAAGAACCTGAAGCCAGTCCTTGGAGTTCACCTTTTACTATATCCTAAAGAGCAGAGAATTGGAAATTTACAGCTCACATTTAGCAACAATATTTTTCCTTATTCTAATTATCTCAACTATGGGGAGAACAATTTGAACTTGAGTGCAGAGGGAGAGCATAATGCTCTAGCCAACTTCACTATGCCAAGATATGTCAACGGAAAGTGATTTCCAAACACTCATTTTCTCTTCATGCACACCCCTATGTATCTCTGGCCTTTGGATTGAATAACCAAAGAGAACCAAGCGATGAAATTAACCGGGCTGTGCAGACGGAGAGAATGAATGAACGTAAATCACTTCCTTATGCCAATTAGGAGCAGCTTTGAATTAATACAGTTACAGAGAAAAGTTTATGGAAATACATACATATATATATATATATATATATATAAAATATACACACGTATATATGTACCTTGAGTTTGCCATTCATGGTGTCATTTTCTTGTTTGTTTCTTCCCATGTTGCTTCTCACTCCTTCAGAAGCAGGAGAACATAGAAAATTGGGAGAGGAAACAGAAATGTCGAACCAGAAAGGTGGTCGTGAAGACTTGAGACTAGTCTTTTGTTATATGAAGATTATATACTGCAGGGTGGGGGATCAAATTGAAAGATTAAAATAAAACCATATATCTTCAAGACAAAGAGAGCAATGCCAGCAAGTGATGAAAGCAACACCCACACACAGCATTTAGGTAGGATATCAATCATAGTTTATTCTATTATATAATCACCTTGATTAGCTCAGCAAACAATAATTATTAAGGTTAATTAACCCAAGTGTACAATCTTGATTTCTAGAGGTTTCTGGTATGTTTACATGGAATATGTATTTAAATTATTCAAATCTCCTGACTTTTTTCAATTTTAATTGACACACACATGATCACATTACAATTAGTAATTTAATATCTGAAAAATCATAAATTACATTGACTACGTGAATTAAGTGATCTTGTTCCATTTCCTTCTCTCTTATTCTTAACTTCCCGAATCATTACTTTTTTCGTTTATTGCCACATGCAGAATAAAAAAGTATACGAGTTTCACATTACATTAATCTATAATCTAATACCTGAAAAACCAAAACTTACATTGATGAAATAGGTGACCATGTACCATTTCATTCTTATTCCTAACTTTTTAGATTTATTACTTTTCCGTTTCAAGTAAGCAATCATTATCAAATTTACTTGTAAATGGGTAACAGAATGCTTGGTTGAGTCAAACCAAAAAATTAACAAAGTAGGTCATGTAGTTGATGGTTCAAGTTTTGAATTTTAAACATGTGTCACCCTTGAGTTTGTATATTTTTTCCACCGAAATGCCTGCGTCGATCGATCTGAGTTACAAAAAATAAAGGATATAAAAAAGTTGGAGACGACGAAATGGCAACATGTAGCAGTAAATTAATAAAGGTACCAAGTATTAGGTCATCAAAGATTAATTAAATTATTGGGAGAGATGGCGAGTCTTTGAGGAGGGCATGCATCAGGGATCTTTCTAAAATTGATAGGGACTCGTAAAATTATGCGTTAATTTATTTTAAAGTATTGTGTTTTTTTTCTTTGTACTCGAGTTTGAATGTCATTTTTTGTAGTTTAGATATATTTAAAGAAAAATATTGTTTCCCCAAAGCATGGATTAATTTACATGCCTAATGATGTGGGCTTAAGTATGATTATCAATATAATGCTTTAAATTAATCCCTACCACAATTCAAAAGTAGATGTGGTCCTAAACATTCACATCCATGAACTATTACACGCATGCTGCTTAGAATCCAATCACTAGCTAACTTGTCTGTAACTATCGTTCACGAGATTTGAACTCAGAATCTCGTTAAACAAAGTAAAACTGAGTGACGTTAGACCGAATTAACATTAGTCGTGTTATCGTTCTTTAATAATGATACTTAGTGTTGGATTTGTTCGATCACTTTAGCGTAAGCCCCTTCCAACATTGGTTGATTGCAAAAGGTCAATTGTGTACGAGACGCCGCATGGCAGCGATTTGGTTGCCCCTTTGAGCCAAAGCTTGGAAGCAAAACGCTGCATGTGTTTGCAGTACTTGATTGGAATTTTGCTCAACTGATATGTCGGCAGCATCTCCTCTCCAACCAAACACATTATTGCTTTACGAATAATTGGGTTGCATTACTCAAATATGAAGGTTCTAAAAAACGCTAGGCGCTACTCGGCGGCGGGGTCTAGGCGGGCGATTAGGCGGATTTAGGTAAATTTCTTGTATATCTTGTAAATAAGTGCATATTGACACTTATAAAAAATTATACTTGTATGAAATCTATGGATAAGATAATAAAAAATGATAAAATGCAAAGAGAGTATCCAATAAGTCCAAAATTTAAAAACACATTAAGCATATATGCCATATAACCATAGTAAGGAGTATTGTAGGATGACACATGTACAACAAGTTCACAATTTAAAACCACATAAAATGCAAAATAGGAGCAAAATAAGGAAATATAGTAATGTAAGATACTTGCAAAGTTACAAAGCTAGGCATCAAACTCCTTTTCACTATATCCCTCCAAGATTCTCTCCATGTCGGACTCAAACTCAACTTCTTCATCATCTCCTTCTTCTTCTTCCGTGTCCTCATCTGATATAAAATCATCTTCATGAAGTTCTCTTACTTCAACATTTTTAGAACTCCCCCTAGGCTCTAGGGAACTACTGATAGGATTTTTACCACACACGCAAAAGTGTTAAAAATTCCTGTAATACTTTCAAGAATGACAAGGTTATTGTAGTATAAACGGATCTCGTAAGATCGTTTTCCACATGAATTATTAAATAATGCGAAGCAAACCAAATTCCAATTAATTATTGTAAAACATAAATTTGAGATAATTGATTTTAGGTCCTACTTTAATAAAAACGAACGCCTAGGACAAAGAACCTAAAAGAAAGGAAAAACATAAAAGAAACAAATAAATTAAAATAAACAAATAATAAAACAAAAAAAAAAGAAGAAAAAGGAAAAGACTCACTTGGATTCGAAATCAAGACCTAGAGCCATGCGAAATGCGCATCAAAAAGAAAGAAAAATTTGATGGGCGCAAGGTTCGAACTAGAGACCTTGGAGCTTGTGAGGATACCCTAACCAACACGTCCAAGTCCACACTGGTGTCCATCTTTAGCAACAGCTACAATATATGCTAATTTAGCAGTTTCATGTTCATTTCAAAAAAAACCCTAGCATCTGCGACGCTCTCTGTCTTGCCTCGAGCCCAAAGCCCCAAACGGCTCTCTATCTCTCCGTGTCAAAACGTTTTTTTCCACAGACATGGCATGCACACGTGTCATGCATCCATGTGGTGAACTTCTTAGGATTCCAAAATAAAGGCTAAGATGTGCCCCATTTCTCTCATTTCTAATTACTTTTTAGAAACTCTAGGCCTCTCTCTGGAATATGAGAGCTACTCTCAATAATAGAAGGACCCCCTCTCATTTCACTCGGCCCTCGGCCCTCTCTCCCATTTCTATCAAACCTCTATCTCTTTAAGATAAAAAAAACAAATAGCTCTCATTGCCCTATAGTGAAGAACCCTAGGCGCTCCTCATCTACCATTTTAGCTCCAATGCTTGAACCTCCTCTCTCATTTCAACACACCCATTCACTTTTAGCAGCTCACAATAGTCAATCTTCTTTGCAAAAACCAAAACCAGCGAGTCCATTCCAATCTTCCCACAGAGGTAAGCATCGCCCCTGCCATTATTGAATATGTGTCCATTTGATGGTTTGAGACAGAAAAAAGAAGAAGACTAACACATTTTATTTATTTTTTATTTTTATTTTTTATGTATGAGGGTGAGGATCCGCCTAGCCGCCTAGCTGCTCGCCTAGAGCCCAGCTGATTTTTCCAACTGATTTGCAAGAAAACGCCTCGGGTTACCATCGCCCCAGCGCCTAGGCCGTTTTTTAGAAAGCTGCAAATATGATGAAAATATTTCGTGACCTCAAACAAATTACCCATAACAATTACAACTAAAATCGACTCGTTTCGTATACTTATAAAACCGACATTAAAGAAAAACGGATTTTTATCACCGATGGTCCTTGAGATTAACCAAACTCATCATTTTAGTTTCTCACTTTCAAAATCAATCAATGTCGTCCCTAAAATTCACCACCGCACATCAATTTAGTCATTCCGTTTAGATTCCGTCAACTATTTCTGTTAGTTTGCATGTGGGACCCACAAATGCAATAAAATGGTGGCATGTGAATTACACAAAAGAAGAGTCTTATCACAAATGGTCACTGACATTGATCAAACTCCTCATTTTGGTCGCTGAGTTTTAAAAATCAATAAATTTGGTCCCTGATTTTCACTACTGCATATCAATTTAGTTATTTCGTTAAAATTTCGTCAATATTTTTTTTGTTAATGTGATAATATGGTCCCACTAGTCCAATCATATGACGCTACAAGAATTAATTATAAAAAAATATTTTTTTAAGATTTAAAACTAAAAGTACTATAAGAAATTAAAAACAAAAACTAAAAGAAAAAAGAAGAGAGACATCACCGTCTTCATCTAGGTATGCTAAAAAATAAAAAAAGGAACACACTATGACACCACTAAAGCTCTTGTCCTTTGTGAATTCACTTCTCATTCTCTCTAGTTAGTTATAATTCTATCAAATTTGAATTGATTTTGGATTCGATTTTATCGAATTTAGATTGAATCTTATTTTCCAATCGAGATTGTGGGATGCGAGAGAAATGCCAGCGCGGAATACTTGCCAGTTGGTTCACTCTAAAAAAAATTAGTTTTTTATAGTTAATCCACTTGGTGCCTTATGATTGGACTAGTGGGACCACATCAACACACTAACAAAAAATATTGACGAAATTTTAATGGAAGGACTATTAATGTGCGATAATGAAAGTCAGAGACCAAATTTATTGATTTTTGAAACCCAGGGACCAAAATGAGAAGTTTGATCAATATCAGGGACCATTTGCGATAAAAACCCTTCTTTTGTATAATCCACGTGTCACCATTTTATTGGATTTGTGGATCCCATATACAAACTAACAGAATAATTAACGAAATCTAAACAGAAATACCAAATTGATGTGTGGTAGTGAATGTCAGGGACGACATTGATTGATTTTGGAAGTGAGGGACCAAAATGATGTGTTTGGTCAATCTCAATGACCATTTGTGATAACAACCTAAGAAAAAATAGTAGGAAACTGCTGAGAATCTGGCCTTTCATAAAATCAGTAACATACAATTGAGTAACACAGATTGATGAATGCCTACTTCCTGAATTATACCTAAATACATCCCGAGCGAGTGGATGGATAGATTTTGAACGACGACTACTCAGCTCACTAGTATCATGAATTAGCCCAAATCCGAACCAGACTAGAGGAGGGCACTGGGGAGGCCGCTAGAAATTGGCACTCTGTACAGATGCACGACAAAAATGGAGTATCCCACTACAAAAAGTATTTCATCCGATCATCTCTTCTCATGGCGTTGTATACAGCTTGGACCTGGAAATCACAATACAATTCCACGTCATCAAATTATAACCGTTATCCATTTACTGCATGAAGATTGTCTGCATAATGGATATAGAGAAATAACATTAGCAAATTCATGGCGAGAGGGCAGGGGAGGGAGGGGAAAACCTGTTCACTTGAAATTACTTGAACGGGTCCAATGTTTACAGATACATATTTTCCCCTTGATGATACCTTCTGCCTCACATGACCCTGCCATAAAAAACAGCATATAACAAGCTCCATCAAAATTTTGCATTCATTATATGTGAGTGGATTGAACTCGTGCACTTGATACATCAGACGTCAGCAAACATATCAACACTCAAATTTTCAAAAGTGATCTTAATTCAAAAGGGGCAACAAAATGGATCGTAGCACAAAGATTGCTGTTACATGTTGCACCATCCTACCACTTACCACATAAGCCTTTTGGAGCAAGTGAATTTCACTTTTCACCTTTACTAGTTTTAAATTAAAACAAATGTCAAGTCATGATTACTATAGCAATCGTGACCAAGCCAAGAAGACAAAAACTCCCAGTACTTTTAAGTATTATGTTACTTCCATTCACATTTATCTTAACTGATCTTAATTTGTCAGGTTTGTATTCTACTCAACAATCTAAACTTCAAAATGCAACCCAATAGATAAGCATTTGGCTATAGCCTAGAGGGAACAGAGTCAGCAGACCTATTAGCTATGCCTGTCTCTGAGCCATCTTAAATCAACGAGAACACTAAACTATGGTCAAATTCAACTATTAGTCAGTTTCCCTATGGTTGGTTCCATGTTACCCTCAACAAGTTCACATCAACAGCAGTTTCAGTTATAAGCACTAAGGGCAGGACGTATACCACATTTTTTCTAGCCAACAAATCCTCTTTTAATCGATGATTGGCAAAGTACCTACCACACTCAAAAGAGAGGTTGATTAGTTCCTTTTACGACATATGCAGCCTGCCTAACTCTTTGCACCGCATTTTTCAAATTCAAACCTAGTATACGCTCAACACCTTTTCTAGCACACTTCATACTCTTAGCCTCTTATCACTTTCTCACTCCTTTTCAGGAGCTTTGAACTTGGGATAAGATATTTCTCAGTGGCAACTGCATAAACCATGATTAGTTTCCCATCATGATCACTGGTCAAAGCTGCTCCTTGTTTCTCATAAAACTGTCCATCAGTACATCTTAAAATTCATCAGGCTGTCCATCAGTACATCTTAAAATTCTTGTCCCCAAGCTACAGTGACACTTACTTTGGTTGGAATCATAATGTCCTGTACAAAAATAGACAGGGCATGGTAGAATACATCGCTATAAGGTCTCCTCTTGACCCTAATGACTAATAAAATTACCTTAAGCCTACCGATCGTAATTTCAAGGACTTACACATAAGTCTAAGAAACAACTCCAATGCGCCACAACTCTGCTTCTAGTTTAGCATATACTTGACATTGCAATAATATGTCCTCGCATTATTTAAGAGAACAAGCACCTATTTGGCTATCATAATTCACTTGTTTCAGTCTATAAATTTACTTACTTGAGAAATCAACTCTGCAATTAGCTGCTAGTTTCCTATCCTATCCATCTCCTATTGGACTACTCAGTACACAAGTAATACAGCACGGGGCTTGTAGTTGAAGTGGTTAAAAGCATTTAGCCATGCACCCGAGGTCCTAGGTTGCTTCCACCCTCCCCCAACATCGCTTGCATGAAAAAATACAATTCATGAACATTGATACACTCAATGAAATACTATGTACAACAATTTGATCCGAACGGAAAACAACAGCCTACATAACTACAGAAGTGTACGTGGATATCCACATAATGGTTTGATTTCAGTAAGGTACCCATAATGCTTGCAAATACATGCATTAGACCAATTCATAAATATATCTATCAAATAATTGCAAATGATGGGCAGTCACAACAAGGGTTATATACACATATATTGTGATTGTACGTAAGTATGTATACCTCGGGGACCGGTTGTTGAATTACGGATTCGACCGCAACAACCATAGCTTGCACAAAATCATCCCCTCCAGTTCCAATTGCTGTGAACCCTCTAACAGTTGGATACGAATTTACCTTAGATAACACAAATTCACACCATTTTATATACACAACCACGTTGAAAATATTATTAACTTATCCCTAAACGTTAAAAGTCAGCCGCTGAATCAAAATTAATCAAAAGCAAAGCAATGGGTTTATCAATACCTTCTGATCCAAGTCGACCCATTCATTCGTAGAATCATCCGCCACCGTGCCTCCGATAACCACATTCGTCGTCTGCCCAACTCTCCCTTCTGTCTTCGAAACCTCTATCTCCAATTCCAACACCAAAAACGACTTAAAAAAAATTCATAAATACCAAAAACTATAAAATTAAATAATTTTCTGAGACTCAGCGGCGAGCGAAACCTGAAATTGCTTTCAAGATGGCCTCCTGCGGCGGGCCCTGGTCGTCCTCCGGCAAATCCGACGAATTTTCGTTGTGGGCGCGGTTGAGGTGAGTCCGTCGCGCGAAGTGGATGTCCCGGGTCCTGAAGCGGCGGGTCAGCCTGGGGGAGGAGAACCCGCGGGTCCTGAACGAGGCGGAGGCGGAGCTCCGAGCGAGATGAACGGGTCGCCACGCTTCTATTAGCAGAGCGAATCGTAGCGCAGTCCTGCACGCCATTTATGGTCCTTTTTCGATTCCGAGGAGATTGTTTCGTGTTTTCTTTTGTTTTCCTCTCTGTCCCAGAAGATAATTAAAGGAGATTCTCTGAAATTTAGAAAGACGAAATTATTCTTCGAAATTGGCGTTGGTGGGGAGCATCAGTAAGGGCTTAAAAGTCTTTTCGGTTGACTGCGGAGGGCTACAAGAAATTACTGCCGCGAAAGGGCAAAAAGGTAGAAGGAAAACCACTGCGGCGACGCGAACCCCAGAAGTGCTGAAACCGCGCGATAAAACCCTAGTGAGCCCCCCTCTCCGACTACCTTGCTCACTCTGTTTCCCGGCTCCGAGTTAACTCACCGCCGTCCGAGGCGACTCGCCGAAATGTACGGATCCGAATCCGGTACAGTCCCGGATGATTCGGAGCGAACCGCTTTCAGACGAGCGGAGAAGAAGTACAAGCTGTATTATGAAGACACTTACAAATCCTCGAAAAAGTAATTCGATTCCCGAACATGTAATTTGACGATTCCGATTCCGATTCCTATTTCGTAAATAAATAAACGTGTAATTTCGTTTTCTATCAGGAAAAGGAAACCCAAACCGGTGGATTTATCTGAGGTTTTGGATTTCAAGTCAATGCTAGAATCCTACAATCAGAAGGCCGTGCTTCCGCCGGGAATCGTTCCGGTTCAATGCGGTTTCGATGGACCCGTCTTCTCCATAGAAAATCGCCCAGGCAACAAACTATTCTCTTTCAATGCATTTTCAATTGCATTATATGCTTTTGATACATTCTTTTTTGTCTCTCCTGCATTGGATGAATGCTAATGTATATTAGGGATTTGAATTCATACGTGGTTCGTTAGTAACTAGTACTATAGAGATTTGAATTGACTAATTTCAGTTTATAGACCTGGCGTAGCCAAGTTGACTAGAGCAGTGTACTCACCCTACGTCACACCAAAGTTCGAATCCCCATTCTAGTAGTTTAGATTATATATAATTAGAATACCGCTTGAACAAAAGAAAATTCGTTATACGGATTTGAATTGGTATCTCTTTTTGGAAACATTGCAGGATTTTATTTCATTCCTGGAGCACTGACTGTAGAAGAACAATGCCAATGGATAAAGGAGAGTTTAACCAGCTTCCCGCAGCCTCCTAACAGAACAAATCACAACGCATTTTACGGGCCTATTAGTGATTTATTTTCTGCGGTGAAGGAGAGGAAAGTTTTGGTAGCAGAAGGGAGTTCAAATTCTAAATGTAGTTCTGCTGTCAGCAATGGGGATGCTGACAGGTGGAAGTTCTTTGAGGAACATGAAGTGTCGTCAAAAGGAAACTCCGGAAAATCAGTCTCGGCTACAGTTTTATTACGGAAACTGCGTTGGAGCACCCTTGGCCTCCAATTTGAATGGTCCAAGGTAGGTGTTGGTCCAATTTTTCTTTTCAATCTAGAAAGCCTACCATGCATTTTTACTAAAAAAAAGTTACACGCCACTTGGATGCCACACGATTTAGGCGAGAATAAATGGAAACTGTACTTTTCAAGCTAAAAAGTAGTTGTTACCCTTGTAAGCAATGAATAGTTTCTGATATCTATTGGTAAATCTGTTCAATTTGAGACTTTGTTTGATGCATTCGAGTTTCCTCACAATACATATTGAGCCAAATATTTGTTCATGGTGTAGCGAAACTATGACGTCTCTCTCCCACATAACAAAATCCCTGATACACTTTGTCAACTGGCTAAAAGACTGGCCAAACCTGCAATGCCTCTGGGTGAAGAGTTCCGGCCAGAAGGTGCAATAGTCAACTACTTTGGCCCAGGTATTGCTAGGAAAGAGTTCCTCACCAACGATTTGAATGTTGTTTCTTTTTTGGTTGGAAAGTATGAACAAGCTAGAATTTACACACGTCCTGTCTTCTGTTTTTTTGTCCAGGCGATATGCTTGGGGGTCATCTAGATGACATGGAAGCTGATTGGAGTAAGCCTATCGTAAGCATGAGGTATCTTTCCATGCCATTTCGTTTTTGTTTTTCGATCCTGGTTGTTCATCAAGAAAAAAAGATAGAGATTTAATAATATGCATCTCCTTAGGAGCTGAAATGTCTTTCACTTTCCTCAGTTTAGGCTGCAAAGCAATTTTCCTTTTGGGTGGAAAGCTTAGGGAGGATCCTCCAATAGCAATGTTCCTTCGAAGCGGTGATGTTGTACTTATGGCCGGGGAAGCAAGGGAATGCTTTCATGGTAAATGCGAATCTTCACCTATCTTTTACTCTCGTGTGCTTTCTTGTGATAAAAAGTGCGGCTTGCCATTTACCACAACACTTAACTGTGGTTGTGATTTCGTAGAGTATTGTATTTACAGGCTTATAAGGTAACGGCTTGGCTTTCTTGTGTTGCAGGCGTGCCTCGGATATTCACTGAGGGAGAAAATGCTGAAATTGTGCCTCTTGAGAAGCAGTTCTCTGACGAGGAGGATGTTTGTGTTTTAGAGTACATCCGAACTTCAAGAATCAACATCAACATCAGACAAGTATTCTGAGTTTCTTATATTCTTTTTCATTGAATTTTTTGTTTCAACGGAAATGAATTTTTGGCGATGGAGAATTGTACGAGATGGTGCTACACAAGGACGTGGAGAGCTATTTATTTAATTGGGGTCGTTATTTTTTGTAAAAATTCTTAGTCGATGCTCCTGCAGTGCAAGGTTATAGTTTTCTCACAACTCGATTTTGTAGGTTGTTCTGAGGCTAAAGAAAAATTTGTACAATGTTTTAAGAAATTTTAAAGCTAATGGATGTTAACTGTTTTTTATGTTCAATAGTCTCTGTTCTAGGTGCGATTTAAAATTCATCAAGCTCACTTTACCCCATAAAAAGTAAAAAAAATAAATAAATTATTGAACTCGGAAAAAACGAGATGTTGACAGTGGGATTTGAACCCACGCCCTTTCGGACCAGAACCTTAATCTGGCGCCTTAGACCAACTCGGCCATATCAACATGTTGGGAGAATGCGCTATTTGTCTTTTAATAAGAATAGAATACACTGCGCCACTCACTAAATAGAAAGATGTCCCACATCATGGAAACATTGATTAGAGCAAATGTTCACAAAGATTTAGAGCTCGTTTGGATGTGCTTTTAAAATGACTAAAAACGTTTTTGTTGAAAATGTTTTTGGAACCAATCCTTAGTAAAAAATGTAAGTAAACTATGGAAAAGCACTTAAAGCACTTCCTGGAAAAAGCACATAACTGATGCTTCTTGCAGAAAGCACTTTAAGTGCTTTTGGAACCAAAATTTTTTTTTCTAAAAACGCTTTAAGTCATTTTAAAAGTACAACCAAACGAGCCATTACACTGAGCTTTGATATTGCCAAGCCTGTTAGTTTGAACTTATAACTAAAAACAGTAATAAAGTGATTCATGTATGATGGAGGTTAGTAAAGGAGTTCTCATTTAGTCACCATAGTCTTATATGTGTGAGGTCACTTAAGCACACCTTAAATTACTCGGGTTAGTATGATACTCTACGCACTATAACTGGATAGCTATAATATTTTATATAATTAAATGTTGGGCTAGGAAATAGTTTAACATTCTTGTGCGATTGTCCAAGTTGTAAGCATGCCTGAAATTTCGCTGAAATTTTCTCGATATCCCCACTTTTGGTAACATATCACAACTGAGATTTTTTGTTGATGTTTATGTTGATATGATCTTATCTTCATACCTCAATAAGACCGTCAAAATCAGTATTTAACATATTGGATGTGTGAACTTTTTTAGAAATAGTTAAAATCAATACATAATATAATTAAATGTTGGGCTAGGAAAGATTTTAACATATTGTCCAAGTTGTGAGCATGCCAAAAATTTGGCTGAGATGTCCTCGATATCCCACTTTTGGTAACATATCTCAAATTGAGATTTTTTACCGATGTTTATGTTGATGTGTTCTCAAATAGTAATTTTGTACCTTTTGACAAAATGACAATCATATCCTTTTTTTTCTTATTTTGCCCTCACTTTTGATACACAATATTTACATAAGGAGGGCAAAATAGTAATTTTGTATCAAAATATTTACATAAGATAAAAATATGCACTTATTAAGAGAAATTGTCCCACCATCATTTTTCAATACAGGTAAGTGAAATCATGATATTTTTTGGATAGTTTGAATGAACTAAAGCGGTTGCGCTTGAGGAGAAAGTGGAAAGAGGCGGGCGGTTGTTCACACACACAAAGTGTGTGCTCTCTGCTAGTATGTAATTAGAGATATTTTTAGTTTGAATTGGAGAAGGAGATTATGATGAGTTTGGGTTGATTTTTTTTCTCACGAAGGCAAGGTGTCATTTTGACAATCATTAGAGAGTAAAGAGTAAGTATCATTCATCACTCTAAAATAAGAGGTGGAAGTCTACTTAAGGGTGAGTTGGCAAGTTTGTAATCATTAGGAATTTAGTAGTTAATGATTAATGATTATTCACCACTCTAAAAGGTGGAGGTGGGATGTCTGTGACTTTGTACGTGTGTATATTAGCAAGCATGAGGCAATATTTTGTGATATTAGGAGTGCTTACTCACTAGTTTAGGGGAATCTCAATCATTTGAAAAATATTCTCTCTTCAATGTTACTCAACCAAGCTTCCAAATACTCCAATGAGATTGGAGCTTTTAACAAACTCCATTTGAATGCCTATTGATTGTAGACTTACCCATGTGTTTTGATCTAGGAATAAAACTTAAAGCTCAAAGTGGCCTTAGATGCTTGTATCCGCCTTGCATGATATTGATTAACTTGACACATGTCTCTTTGCCATTTGAACACATACCATTATCAATGATTAGGTTAACATTTGGTGTATTTCTATTGGAACACATAATAGGGCTAATGATTAGCTTAGCATTTGTTTTCTTTCTATTGGACCACATATCATGGTAATGATTGGTGATGATTCATCCCCCAAATTTGGAGAGCTGGGATTCTATATCCCTTAGAGTTTGGACGTGGCCTTTATGTATTTGTCCACATGCATTGTAATGATGATCAATTACTAATGTTTCCAATGATTGATGTCCAAGTGTTGCAAAACAAGTGAAACGTGTCCTTAAAGGCTTAATTGAGGATTCCGTTTCTTTCTCCATAAAGGCCTAGGGAGGAAAGAACATGGAAGGGGGAACACACACCAGCAAGAACCTAGCAACAACAAGAAAGATTTTTCATTTTCAGACCACTCTCCCCACCATCTTTTTCTTTTACCTTATGTAAATTCCAAACCAACATTGAGAGAATGAAGAGTAGGGGGGTCGATTTGTAGAAAAGAAAGGAGATAGAAATTTGAAAGAAAAGGATTAAGCAGTGGTTCTTGAGGGAATAAAAGGAAGAAGCAAAAAGATGATAAAAAGACATTAAAGGGTAGAGTGTTGTGTGGGAGGAAGATGAGAGTCGGGTGATCAAGTTTGTGGGTAAGAAAATAAAGGAAATGAGATAAGAAGAAGTAGAAGTGGTGGGTTGAAATAAAAATAAAAGATGAGGTTTGGAAGGGGAAAAGCTAGAAGTAGAGTTTCATGCCTTGTTGCTTTTGAGATATTTATTTCACTTTCAATTTTCGTCACTAACATGGACGTCTAATTCTTGTCTAAATAATAACAGGTACCAGCCAAACGAAAGCGAACAAGACGATGGTAATTTCTATAGAGTGGTAAATGATAAATATTTTAAATGTTGGCATCAAATATTATTACATTGGTTACTAGTTAGTTTAATCTATGTTCATATGTTTATATGGTGAGTAAGTAATTATTACTCTTTATGTGCAGTACATATACATATGCGTTGCAAAGCAAGAAAAAGAGTTGTGTTGTATAAAGTGTTTGAGTTGTGAGAATATTCAAGGGCTGAAGTTTGCCTTGAATATAAAATAATGAACCTTGTATACGTCAGGCGTAAGGGGAAGGGCTTGAGTATACAACCAGTTGGTTATAAAATAATGAAATCTTGTATATGTCATGTGTCGGGAGAAGGGGGAAGGGCTTGAATATACAATTGGGTATCGGGGGAAGTGCCTGTATAATAAAGTGGAAACTGAGAATTTAATTACAAAAATTGGGTTAAGGGATGAACGGGAGTTAACTCATATTCTAAGGTATTCGGAGCCAAGTGGTATAAGCATGGTATGGGATGTGCAGGCTTGGGTGCCTTAGGTATATGTTGACGAGATTAGAAGGGAGTGAGTACATTCATGCATCTCACTTGCATATATGCATTTGAAAGAATTGTTACAATTTAATTATTGTAGTTTTTGTTGAGAATTAATTTGTGTACTATTTTATTTCCGCTACCTATTCAGTAAATTATATGGGATAAACTCAAGCTTTTATTATGTAAGATTTGTTATATGATGTATTGTGTAATCGTGTCAAATTATTTTAATTTTATTTTCCACCGTATCCTGGTTGTAGAATTTATTTCTATAGCTAAGATATGGCTCACACCCTAGCTCGTGAATAGTCTTTTATTCGCAGGTTGGGGCATGACATTTGGCTGCCATTTATGGCGGATCAAACCGTGGAATTCTCGTGATTCTGGGAAGGCATTCGAACATCCATCCCCACCCTCCTTTCCCTTCATGTAATCATGGATACTTAAAACTATTTATGTAATCAAGAATTCCATTGAAAATTGGATGGTCTATAACAATCGCAAGAAAGCACAATATCTGGGTACAATTCTAAAGTCTAAAACCCCTCTAAAACTTAGAGATTCAACACACAAAATGATGAAATTTAAAGATTTAATCTCACAGACAAATTCAAAAGGAGCCCATCAAGGAATAAAGCATACTAACAAGAACAAATCAAAAGCAAAATTGAAAACCCTCAAAAACCCATTAGAGAAATTGAAAAACATCAAAAACCCATCAGGGAAACTGAAAAACCTCAAAACCCATAAGAGTTTTTGCAGGTTTATTGCATAGAAAGCAAAATGTTTTAAGTGGAAGGCTCTAAGAACAAGCAAAGATCAAATGGTAAAACAAAGGTTCTTCTCAGATGGCTGGACGGCGGTGGCTTGTAGCCTTGTTGTTGCTGTTCAAATTTGTCTTTGACGAGAATCGAACCTAACACCTCTCACTTACAAGTGAAAATGAAAACTACTAAACCGTGATACTAAAGGGCAAGTGTTTATCTAAAAAAATTAAACTTTAACACATGAATCCCTCAAAATTCAAATTCTAGATCTGTCACTGCCTCTTATAACGAAAGAAATCTTCTCTTTTTAACACATGAATCCCTCAAAATTCAAATTTGCCTTTGTCATATTTATGCTTGGAGTAGGAAAATATGACAATACTAACCACACTCACATATATTATCCACTATTCAGATAATTTTTATCACCACCCATAAAAATTTCAAAACCAATTTCCCATCACACCCCCTAAATTTCCAACATGTGATGTACAAGAAAAAGATAAGAAAATCAAGATCAAGTGGTACATGCCTCCAAGGCTCCAAGTAGAAGTAGCGTACAAGGAAGTAAACACGTCCGCAACATTCCAGATCCCCCGACCTCCTTAAAAATCCCACCCAACCCAACCGCGCCAACGTGTTCATTCCCCTCACCACTTTAAATTCTTCAATTTTTTGCCATAAAAGTAAAACCCCCATAAATTGACAAAAATCTTTGTTGCTCCCTCTATCTGCTCTCTCTCTCTCTCTCTCTCTCTCCTTGTTATCTGACGCATCACCAAACAAATGGGAGGTCCGATCGTGCTGACTCAGCTCGCCACCGGTCTCGGCGTCTTGGCGGGCGCGGTCTTCGTCAAATCGGTCATGGACCAGAAGCCCATGGCCGGCCCCTTCCCGCGGTGTCCCAGGTGCAACGGAACGGGTCGGGTCACCTGCTTCTGCTCGCGCTGGTCCGATGGCGATGTCGGGTGCCGGAGCTGTGCCGGCTCGGGTCGTACGTTTTGTAGCAGCTGTGGTGGGTCGGGTACTAGTCGGCCACTTCCGGTTCAGATCTCCGTACAGCGGCCCAACCCTCCGTCTTAGCCGGTTCGGTTTTGCTTCTTATTAGAAAGTTATAGAATTTCTCTTTCTCCTCTCAATTTTTTTTCCCAAAGAAGAGATTTGTGAAAATTACAAAAAATTAAATCCTGTATTATAGTAGTTAATGATACTTTGAGAGAAGAAGAGGAGGTGAGAGTTCGTCATTAGGCTGTAATGAGGTGACTTTCCTTCAAATTAATATATTTTTATGACTAAATTTGTCTGCTTATTGACAAATTTGTTACCTTTTAAGTGTAATGTGTTTGTAAGTTGTATTGGGTTCCTCAGAATTTCATAATTTAGTTTACTCAAGTTTAATTAGAATTTTAGTATTTGCTGCTTAATTTGTTCCTTGAATTTTCTTGTGGCCACAAGTTTGTGTTGAAGTTTCAGGATTTTAGGTCCAAACAGTCAGTTTATCTTCGAGAAATGATTTCCGTACACATTTTTTCTCCTCCAACGTTCTTGTTTGTTTTAGTCCATTAATTCTTCAAAAATGTGTAGACTAACGAAAAAAATGTACGGAAATCACTTCTCTCGTTTTATCTCCAAACCAACCATCTATTTGAATTGTGTTTGCATTCCAACTAACATGAATTTGGGTTCCATTAGCCTTAGCTTCCTAAAAGTTGAATGCTGCAAAACAAATAATTGTGTTTCTGTTTTCAACTTGGGGGGATTGATTGATAAGTTAGACTTTGAATATAATATGCATGATCTGATGAATATACATGTATGGAGCTCACCTTCCTGATTAAAATATTTTGGAGGCTATTACTTGTGGATGTTATCTGGCAACTTGGTATCAAAGTGGATGATTTTTTAACTTTTTTTGGTCTAACAGTGGATGATTAAGTGACCTTATTCCATTTTTCCATTTTCCAAGGAAGTTAAATATGTACAAATAAAACTGGTTACAAAAAACAAATATCGAATTGTGATTATGCACCGCTTCTCTCTATTATTTTATTTGCAACATAAATTTTGATTAAAAATTTGTAATCGATTTTACTGTGTATAAATCCCAAGCTAGTTTTATAAGAACATCAGTTAACGTGGTTGCATGCCATGCATATACAGTCGGAATAAAGTTTGTAGGTCACCAGCTGATTTCATACATATTGGAACGAAGGTTCCAAAGAGATTTTTGTACACAAGCACATCAAATTACAAGTTTTTAGTCCTACAAATTTCCCTTGGAACAACACAATACTTCTCAGCCTCTTTTCCCGGATTTATAACAACGTTGCTCCTTCTCCTCCCGCACTTGAAAACCCCAATTAAAATTCTCCTTCGTTCCTCACTTGGGGGAGAAAGACTGCCAAAAACCAACCAAAACAATTAGATATGTTAACCCTAATTAAGAAAACCCTAAACATGTTATCAATTTAGTTTAAATCAATTTAAACTGTGCTAATTGCACTCACAGCGAAAATGGTGGCATGGCCGGGATCAGCAAGGTGAGCGAAGAGGTTGTCAATGGGGCCAGTCCCAGTGTAAATGTGTTGGAACCAAGCCCCCATCACAGCCAACATAGCTAGCCTTCCGTTCTTAATCTCCTTTGTCCTCAACTCCTTGATCTTCTCAGGCGAGCCGCTTCCCCATCCAAGTGGGTCGAACCAGAGCCCTCCTGGGTACCCTACATCTGTCCCGGTGAGCTTGTTGTTGGGGAAGATTGGGTCGGTGTTAACGGAGCCGGGCTTGAGGATGTCGGCCCATCTCCTCCCCTCGGCCCACCCGATCAAAACAAGCTCAACAACGAAGAGAGTGGTGGTGTCTGTGAAGTACTCTTGCTCTCCAGCTGTGTACCATGAGGGGGTGTTTAGAATGCCGATTTTGGTCAAGAATTCGGGGATGAAGATTCCGGCTGCACCGAGCATTGCCCATCTGCAGTGTACAAGCTCTGCTTGCTGGTTCCATTTCAGGCTGTCTGGGTCAGATGCTGTAATTACATTTTAACGAACATTATTAGTGACAAATTTCATCAGCATTTAGAGATTATGTGAGAACTTTGGTTACGGATTAATAGCATTGGTGTTCGACTTACAAAGACCAAGAGGATCGAAGCCAAAATCTCCTGGGAGGCTGCATTATTATAGCACAATAAACACTTAATCAGTAAGGTAGATAGACTACGTACGTAAAATAACATATTTAGACAAATATTGTTTCTTGACGGACTTTGAATTTGAATCACAATTTTAGACAAATATCAACTTTATTAATGGTTTACGTTCACATGCCACTGTGCTAGCAACGTAAACATCTTGTATTGTTAGACAGTCTGGTAAGAGAACATTTTCCTATATTCAAACATTTTATTAACAACTTAAGATTCGACGTTATTGCTATGAACCACATATATTCAGACAAATGTTGACATAATTAAGGGTTTAGGTTCAATTATGAGAATATGAACCACATTATTGAACAATTATCAACTAAATTAATAGTTTAAATTCACATGTTGATCCTGGTAGCCTAAATCTTTTATGTTCCTAGACAGTCTAATAAGATAACATTTATAAACGAAATTTTTGGACCTACCTTCCATCGAGCCATGGGGGAGGAGTGCTTCCTGGAAACCACAGAGGTCTATCAGAGTCAGCGGCAGCAGCACGTACTGTAAAAGAAGACGATGATCCAGTGGTGGCTGTGAAGCTTCTCACTCTCAGCTTCCTCCCACCAAAGAAAGAAGCCTTGGTTGCCGCCAAAGTAGACCCGCCCTTCTGTGAGCTGCAGCAAAATCCACATCTTGCTTGTATTAACTAACAACGCGAAGGAACTAAAAACTGCAAACCCCCACTAAACCATGCAAGAGTACGTAGTTAAGCACACATTTAATTAATAAATAAATACCGCGACGATACAGCGACGGCTGCAACGGCGGATGAGGAAGCCCAGGCGGAGGCCATTTTTCGAGGCTTCGAACAAACTTTGTTGCTTATTTGATCTATGAAATTGTATGGGGTTTGGAGTGTTTGGGGCGCAAATGAGTTAATGTAAGGAATTGAAGGGGCTTATCTTGTAGGATAGGAGAGTGGTGTCCGATTGGCTTTTGGGGTGCCATGTGGCATGCAGAATCTGAAAGTGGGCCCTTCATTCCTTCCACGTCCAGTTGTTGAGCTTACCTGGAAAAATCACAAGCTGGTGGCTTAGATGAGCCGCCGATATATCTGAGAACTGATCGCAACCAATGAGGGCATCGTATAAGGAGGCCCAGGTAGATATCTGATATTCTCACATAATGTAATGTTTGTTATCCAATTTAATGTATGAAACACATGTAACACAATATCAACACAAGCTTTGAATTGTTGATCTGTCAAAATCCTGGACAAACGTAACAATGTCGTCTTACTTATAACTGAAAGCCTCGTTTAGTAGCCTTTTAATGAGACCGTATTTCACCGTACTAGAATGTACTAAAATGCATTGACTTGTATTGTAATGTGTCGGCGAAGTTCGAATTAGTTTTCTTCTTGGGAAATTCTTGATGTAGTGCATTAAGGTCTTTCGCAGATTTCTCTTACATGCCGGTTTTTACGAGCAAGTTCTATCTGTAGACTAGTGGTAGGGTGTCCAATGTGTGGAAGAAAACTAATTCTTAAGACGGCCCAACTAGAATTCGGCCTAAACCATATGGGCTCATTTTTTAGATAAACTTCTCAGCTTGAAACCTTGTATCTCACATGAAGCCCAGTTGACACAGTTCAAGTAGGCTGCCTGGGCTATTTCAAGAAAAAAGCCCAATCATAACTTTAGAAGGACTTTGAATGCTGGAACGGGAGGAGCTATTTTAACAGATTTCGTAGCCTTGTTATTATTTTGAAGCAGCTGTAAAAATCGTACGGGAAAGAGTGTTGGTTACTCAAAAGTAATCAACACAAAGCAGCAGCTGTGAAAATCATTTGGGAAACAAAAGAGAAAAACCTAAATATTTTTATTGTTTCTTACATTTTCAAAATATTAAATATATTCTTAAGCTGATGTGGCAATCATGTCATCATTAAGTGGGCCACACTAGTGCCACATCACATACTCAACAATTTTCTCAGCGGATTTGACGGAATGTGACAAAATGAAACGAAAATCAAGTTTCAAGAGGTAAAGTACCGTAAATTTCGTTTCAGACAACAAAGTAAGACAAAACTAGAGTTTAAAGGAGTATAACGAAAAATAAGTCTTCAATAATTTCTGCATACAAGTCATATTATGTGTACTAAAGCAGAAACGTTTTGACTTTTGACCCATACATGGAAGGAAGGAGTAACTCTAGAAAATGGCTTCGCAATGATGAAAACTTTTCAATGATGCAAAGAACAAAAAATTGCGGAGAGGATCTTCCTCTTCAACTTATTGCGTATCAGCAAACCCTCCTCTTTTACTTTTACTTATCTTTGTTAAAACTCCGTCTTTCTTTATACTAATTCATAGTAATAATATTGTTTGTAATTAAAAAATGATAAAGGTTAAAAAAACCATGCGTGTATTAGGGTTACTGAGACATAATTATCCCAAAAATTACCCCATGAGATAAAGCAACCGACCAATAAATCTAGCTAGTTTGGTGGAGAATGGTCCTTTTAAGGAAGCAAATGGTCGTTAGCAGATTTAAGTAACGTAATTAGTGATTGTTTTGATGTCTACCAACAACATCAAAGCATGTTTGATACACATAAATTAAGGCATCGCAAAAATCTTTATGTTCTTCTCCTTTACTTCATATAATTTCCTTTGGATTTCTTATCTATAATTTTGCCAGGTAACCATGTGCTCGCTATTAGTATAGCAATTATGTCTGCCAAGAAAATTATAGCATAAAACGATGTCGTAATCATGTCTCAGAGAGAAGTCATTGAGAATTATTATAACATTTCAAAATTCGAAATCTCTCCCTAGGAGGTATCAACAACATAAAGTCACGTGATATACTATTTCACGTGTTAGATATTGTGTGTGAATGACAAATTCATGTGTTATAGGTTTTTTTTTTTTTTTGTTAAAAAGGGGACAAATTCATGGCGGTCCACCATTCTGGGAGTCGAAAAGACTCACATAGACATTTCAGCCTCCCATGGCCACTATCCTATGATTCATCAGTGCTAAGAATCGAACTTAGGACGTGCCGTGTGGAATTCGGGCCTGGAATTTGTCTCTAACAATTGGACTACCTCGTGGTGGTTATTCGCGTGTTATATTTTGAGTTGAATTGTAACACCACGTGTCTGTGTTATGTTTTAAGATTTTAGCGTCGAACCAAGAGCTCACATATACGTAATAAGATTGACATTGGTCCAGCTTAACCGTTGAATACAAAATTACAAATTATAGCACAAACTGACATGTGTTGAATTTTATCACAAAAATCTGAATGCAATTACAAATATAACTGTTTAATATAAATTTAAATTTGTTCTGTCAGATTTGTGTAATTCATCCCTCAAATCTTGTGGATACACCTAAAAATTACTTCTCTATGCGACAGACAAGTAGGGTCGATTCCTAAAGTTTGATTAGCATACAATTCTATGTTTTCTCATCTCTCCTTTTCATTGTTTCTTAATTGCGGAGTCAACAAGCGAAGACGCAGTCCTATGGATCATTGTGTATTTTTATCTTCCGTTGACGTGCGAAGTAGAAAGTAAAGAAGAACCAGTCCCAGTTAGTTTATTGTTCTGAAAGTACTAAATCATGCCCATTTTTAAAAGCTAATTATATTATTATGTCGGATTTTCTTCTCTTTTTTATGATGGTGCTTCTCAATTTATGTCCACACCGGTCATGATATGTTCACATGGTATCGATCGGTGGTGGATTTAAGTTCAAGATTGTGATTAAATGGTGGGGGCAAATCCGATGCCAATAATGCACAGAGTTTGTAGTTGGAGAGCATATTGCCAAATTGCAAGTGGAATTGGGATTTATAGATGGAAATATGGTAATTAACATCATTCTCAAAATCCGACTCTAGGGTTAAATTTCTCATCAATTTTCCAAAATAAAACGTATTTACTACCGGTGTAGACACGTAATTAAACACAACTGGCTAGATAGAAGTTTTTCTTTCTAAACAAAACTAAAACATATGGTATCTACGTACAAATCTACCATTTCGAAAGCTTAGAAGTGCCACAGTACTGAGCTTATGCATGATAATAACATGCATAGTGCTTTATCAACTTAATGAGAAAAACAATCATGACGGTTAATAGCCTTTCTTGTAGACATGTCTACTTTAAAGCTTGTAAGCAGGTTGTGGAGCCAAAAATAATCATAAGACGACACGTGGATCTTTGATAAAAGATGACAAAACTACCCTTGAGGCATATCTGGATTCCTACGCGCGAGCAACAGATAATTATCCCTCAACCAAGTCAAAAATGCCCAAAATAGGTAACAACTTAAAGCCTATTTCATCAAATCATTTCTATAAGGTAATTTCCAAAACCTAATTTATTCCATATATTTCCTATTTCATTATTTAGCTAATCAATTAGCTAAATAATATACTCATTCCATATTTCCTAAAAACCTTCTTTTTAAAACCATAATAATTGACTAATTAAGAGATTAATTGCCTAATTAATCCCCTATTTGTCAAATAAATCACCCCAAAACCATGCCAAAGGCCGACCATTCCCATCCAAAAAAAAGTCCATCATGTTTTCTACCTTTTCTACCATTTTTCCTTTTTAATTACACTAATTAGCTAGCCAATTAATCCCATAACCACCAGAACATTCCCTTTATGTTTAATTAGCCAATTAATCATAATAAATTGGCTAATTAAACCTAAATTAAATCCAAAAACCCTAGCTATGGCCGGCCACCCCCTATCCCTATAAATGTGATCCTATTCTCACCAAAAAGTTAATTTCAACACTCTTACAAAAATACCAAAATTCTCTAAACACTCATTCTCTCTAAATTCTAACTTTGGCATCGGAGGTTCTTCTGCCAAAGCCCCCCCCATTCATTGTGGGCGCGTGAGGCTCTTAGCCTTGACCAAATGTGTTGATTGTTTTGTAGGTGCAATTTTGTCAAAGAAGGAGAAGGCGAAAATTTGCATCCAAATGTGTTATTTGTCATTGAGAGTTGGGATTCACACTCGTAGAAGACTCTTGCGCAAAAAGGTTTTTTTCTCTATTTTCTAGTCCACTTATATTTTTCATACGTTCTTATTATTAGAATTTTTTATTTTCCAAGATTCTTTGATAAAACGTAAAAGAGAAATACAATGGCTAGAAATTTAGAAAATTCTACAAATGAAAATTCCAATATTCAAGAAATGGGACCACGACGATCCACAAGACTAAATGTGATCTTAGGGGGAGCGGTACCACCACCACAAGGCTCCACCATGGTAACCATCGTGATGGCCACCACGGCAATCACCCGCGACGAGGTCCATGGCTCCACCACCACGGCCCAAGCCGTGCTATCCAAGGCCCACGCCACCAAAGCCACGGCTCGAGCCATGTCACTCTATGCCCAACGCGAGCTCAATGCGTTGCAAAAACCGAGCCCAAGCCTCGCATTTGCGAGCATCACCCGCCGAGCAACCCACTCTCGTGGCCCAGTCTGCTCTCGCCAAGCAGCCCACTTTCGCAGCCCAGCCTGCTCCTGTCGAGCAGCCCATTCTCGTGGCACAGCCTGCTCTTGCCAAGCAGCCCACTCTCGTGGCCAAGTCTGCTCCGGCGGCCCAACATACTCCCGCAGCAAAGCCTGCTCCCGCAGCCCAGCCTGCTTCCGTAGCATTCCAAGCAGCCCAAATCAGCCCAAGACTATTTCTACCATTCGGACCAACCATTGAGTCTGGGGCATTTTCACCACGCTTCACCATAAATTTGACATTTTCCAATTCAAATCTCGCGCCCGAAGCCTACCGCACTTCCATTGCTCAAGAAAGCACATTCCTTCCAAGCTCTTTCAATCCAAATGGCGAACAACACTTGTCTCGACAAGTCATAGAGTTGATGAGCGCTATTGCACAACAAACGACCTTGGTGAATCAACTTTTGCAATGCACCGAGATCCAACGTGCCAAGGACGAGGTGTCCCGAAGTAGGACACGGGTAGATGAACCTCTCCACCAGCGTCCCAGCAAACAGCCTATCAATCAGCCACGATCCGAGCGTTCTGGCAGTTTACGTTCCCGCCTAGGTCCTTGGGATAGCGTATACTCTCGTCTTAGCGCACGGAGGAGCGTGCATTCCCTATCAAGCCCATGGACGAGCATACGTTCACGGTTGAGGTCACACTCCGATTATCAACGTGGACAACCTTCCAGACGAAGTGTTCACTCACAACTAAGCTCGCAAGGAGTATTCTCCACCTCACATTGAAGTAGGCAGCACGGCAGACGGAGAGAAGCAGTCACTGAATCCAACTCAAGTTCAGCCGGCAGCCTGCGAGCAGCCCGTTCACCTGCCAGGAACACGCCACATGCACCACAGCCGAGACATAGACAAGTCGAGCATAGGGAAGAACGGCCCAAACCCATAGGTCATGACCGGGGGCAGCCAAAAGTTCCACTGCCCCAGCAGAGGCAAATTCAAGAAGAAGTCGAGAGGCTCCTAACAGAACGATTGCTCAATTTCCAAAGTAATGAGGCTACTGACGATGCGTTTCGACGAGACATGACCAACATAAGCATGTCACCATTCACAAATGAGATCGAGCAGACAGATCCACATCGCGGGTTCACTATACCTCACTTCACTCCGTACAAGGGAGACGAAGACACGGATCGACATCTTAAGCATTACTGCAGTACCATGATCCTCTACAGGAACAATGATGCGCTTATGTGCAAAATTTTTGCCACAACTCTACAAGGCGATGCGCAAGACTGGTTTCACACTTTACTGCAGCAGTCGATCCGGAGTTTCAACGAACTTTCCTTTATTTTTATTAAGGAGTATTCGTCTAACCGCTCAATCAAAAGGATATCAGACCATTTCTTCAGCATCATAAAAGACCCTTGGGAGACGATTCGTGACTATGTCAAGAGGTTCAAAGCGGAGAAGGCCAAGATTGTTGGCTGCAACGAAGACATAGCAACGGCATCATTCAGAAATGGGTTTCCCACTGAACATCCTTTATTCGGAAAACTGATCATGGAAGAAGAACTGACCCTATCAACTTCGTATGCTTTGGCGGAAAAACACGCGTTATGGGACGAGGCCAAGCAGTCTAACAAAAACGAGTTGGAAAAGAAGCACATGGAATGTTCCTCGATGAGAGAAGACTCAGCGCCTGAAACATTCACCAAGTTCACAGTTCCAATCGGCTAAATCCTCTGTAAGCTCAAGAACGAACCTTGGTTCGAACTGCCGCCACCTATGAAAGGCAACCTTACCAGGCTGGATCATACAAAGTATTGCGCATTCCATCAAGGACCGGGCCACACCACCAACGGTTGCCTGAAGTGGAAGCAGTACCTTGAGAAGCTGACAAATGAAGGCCGATGCGACGAGTATCTTGATATGTCAACGAAACGGCCTACACAATCAGGGGAAACCTCAATCACCCCCTGAACCTCGTTTGGGTTGTCCAAATAAGTTCGAAGTCTCAAGCAGTTCGACAAACAAGGTTTCGCAAGCCGAAGATTATCCAATTTGTTATGCAGTTTCTACCTTCTAGCACAGTTGATTTATTTTCTTTATTCTCAATGAAGATTCAAGAAGTTATTCATAAGCCTGGCTCAACTGCTGTCCACAATAACTGCTCAAAACCCTTTATGGGTAAGCTCTCCAGTGCAAGAGGATAAACTAATTGCTCTCCAGTACGAGAGGGTAAACCAATTCTCCAACACCCATATGGGTAAGCTCTCCAGTGCAAGAGGATTAACTAATTGCTCTCCAGTGCGAGAGGGTAAATTAATTCCCCGACACCCATATGGGTAAGCTCTTCAGTGCGAGAGGATAAACTAATTGCTCTACAGTGCGAGAGGGTAAACCAATTCCCTGACACCCATATGGGTAAGCTCTCCAGTGCGAGAGGTGAACTAATTGCTCTCCAGTGCGAGAGGGTAAACCAACTCCCCGACACCCAAAAAGGTCTGTTCTCCAGTGCGATAGGGTAAACCAATTCCCCGACACCCATATGGGTAAGCTTTCCAGTGCGAGAAGGCCACATAGCTCAAAAGATCGAATGCTTGAAGATCAACTAGGCAACAAATGGTCAGGGGGCAACATCCACTTTTGCACTTAACAGTTCGCTCATCCGATACTTCATCTTCAGCAGCTCCAATCTTGGCAACTCTATCATTGACTACTCCATCTATGGCATATGAGAAATCAAACTCAAGCAGTTTCCTCATTTTTGGCAAACAGCCTAGACGTGGCAGCCAAATCGTTGTCCATGCCACGCCACTTCCTTGGCCCATGCCGAACCAATCCTTGGCTTCAATCAAGCCGAGCAGCACAAGTAATAGCCCTTGCCACACCACCTCCTTGGCCTATGCCAAGCCGACTCCTGGACCTTGCCAGCCGGCATGCCGCACCATCCCGACGGCTGCCCCGTGGCAGCACCTCCTAAGAAGAAGACAAGGAAAATTAAGCTTTTCTTACATCGATGCGGTGCGGAGAAGACAAGCAAACAACGAAAGACGATGCTTTGCACGAGCAAGATGTAGAAGATTGCTAGAGGAGGGGGACCAAATATCCTCTAAGCTTTCTCTCTCTTGTAGGGTAGAATAAGTTGCCCTCCAAAGTTAATTTAACAACCCACTTAAGGTGGACTTAAATAGGTATTGAGAGAAATTTATTTCCCTTTTCTAGAAGGATCTAGTTTCATATTAAAGAGGGAATCTACGTCAAAATAGAAAGCAATCCAAAGTTTCCTAGAGCAAGAAGATCTCTACACCCGCTGCCCTTTCCTACGAGCAGCCCAGCAGGTGTGGGGGCATTTGTGGAGCAAAAAATAATCACAAGGCAACACGTGGATCTTTGATAAAAGAGGACAAAGCTACCCTTGGGGCATACCGGGATTCCTACGCGCGAGCAGCAAGTAATTATCCCTCAACCAAGTCAAAAATGCCCAAAATAGGTAACAACTTAAAGCCTATTTCATCAAATCCTTTCTATAAGGTAATTTCCAAAACCTAATTTATTCCATATATTTCCTATTTCATTATTTAGCTAATCAATTAGCTAAATAATATACTCATTCCATATTTCCTAAAAACCTTCTTTTTAAAACCATAATAATTGACTAATTAAGAGATTAATTGCCTAATTAATCCCCTAATTGTCAAATAAATCACCCCAAAACCATGCCAAAGGCCGACCATTCCCATCCAAAAAGGAGTCCATCATGTTTTCTACCTTTTCTACCATTTTTCCTTTTTAATTACACTAATTAGCTAGCCAATTAATCTCATAACCACCAAAACATTCCATTTATGTTTAATTAGCCAATTAATCATAATAAATTGGCTAATTAAACCTAAATTAAACCCAAAAACCCTAGCTATGGCCGGCCACCCCCGATCCCTATAAATGCGATCTCATTCTCACCAAAAAGCTAATTCCAACACTCTTACAAAAATCCCAAAATTCTCTAAACACTCATTCTCTCTAAATTCTAACTTTGGCATCAGAGGTTCTTCGGCCAAAGCCCCCCCATTCATCGTGGGCGCGTGAGGCTCTTGGCCTTGACCAAAGGTGTTGATTGTTTTGTGGCTGCAATTTTGTCAAAGAAAGAGAAGGCGACAATTTGCATCCACATAGGTGAGTTGAGCCTGAAATTTAAACATGGATTAGTTATGTCAAACACTTATTTTACTAATTATCTATCTATATGTTTATTTTAATCCATTGACATTGTAATTATTTAAGGAATGGGTGTTTGGCATGCCTTAAATCCTAGAAATAAAAATTATTACAAAAAAATCGTTTATATATTAGAAATTGACCTAGATACTTAGAATTGCTTATATATAATTTGGGATCCTTTGCCACAAAAAAGAAGAAGAAATTAATTAAAACAATTCTACAGTGTCTTGTCCACATTCTAAAAAGAAAGTTGAGATTTCACTATAAAACTGATCTACAATATGAGAAGTAGTCCAACTAATTATAAGTTCATACAAGATCCATTTTCCCATCATTGTGAGATTCATTCTCAACATCCTACTACTTAAGGCAATATCGACCCAAGAGCTTCCAGACCAACCAAATTAATAAGATTGTCCCCAAAGAAGCTTCAAGAAATAAAACCTACAAAGTTAGCTAGAAACCGTTCTATAAGGCAATAGATAGTTCTATTCACACATCTATTTTTACCTCGCACACTCCCTTGTTAATTTTGCTATTGGTCTTCTTCAATTCGTTCGACCCGACGGCCAAAAATTGAGGGGGTGTGTGAGAAGTAACATAAGGGCGGAGAAGTGACTTGTCGATTCAAATATTGCAATGGATCGATTAATCGAAAATAAATGTGTACGTAAAGGCAGAGGAGGAAATGAAGTAAACCGAAAGGACTTGGTTTTGGGTCAGGTCATAATCTAGTCGTAATCCATTGGTGATGTAAACTTCAGATAATTAGATGCCGACCAAAACCAAACATCCGGGTTTTGTATGCATTATTTGTAATGATGCAACCATTGCTTCTTGTACACCACCTAATCTCTGCCTCTTTATATCTCTTAATAAGTTGATGACAATATACTATCACATTGTCGGCTCTTTCGACGGCCTGTTACTTTCATAATGTTACATATCATCGATGATCGATCGATGGCGCCGGTAGTGAAGAGTCAACCTTATATAATAACAAGTTAATCAGAATCATTAGTTAATAATTGGTGTGAGTTATATTTGTAATCAAGTCAAATTAAAAGAAAAATGAAGCAAACAAACTTGTTAGATAAAACGGAGCTCTCAACCGTGACGTGCAGCCGGAACTCCGCAAAGGTGCATGCATATCTTACAACCCGAAAGATCACTTTAGCAGTGTTATCGTGCTTTTCTTCTTATTTTTATATGGAATTTGTGTGTTTTAGGTGCTTGCTATATGTTAGAGCTTTGAGGTTAACCATTTTTCTAATCAATCTTTAAACTTTGCTTTGGAGTTTGGATTAGAAAGTCTGCGTTTTTAATTGATTTTATATAATGACGTGCGGTTTTATGCTAACACACAAACAATTTTCAGATAGAGACTCACATATATATATATATATATATATATATATATATATTTATGTTATTTATTTGTAACATGTCACAATTTCGGAATGTTGATTTTATATGCTAATTCACTTCTAGAAGCTGTTATATCAGAATACTATTAAAATTTAATATAACCTAGGTCAGGGGAAGGATTAGGCTGCATAGACGCGGATTGAACCCTAATATGTAGTCTAGTTTGTCTAATCCCTCATGACACGGATCAAGTTTTTTTCCCTTCGGTTTTAACCATTGATATATTATCAATTTTCCGAAGAAAAAAAAAAGAAACTTAATTAGAGAACTCTACATATCTAAATGCTTCAAGAACTCAACGTTAATATTGTTGAGCTCTGGTTATCAGTTTGTCATGTCGTCCAAGACTTCTCATGTAAGCTCTTCCCCAAACTTAATGAGAAAATATCACTTAAAACCAAATTATGATATTTCTCTTGACATTTCTAATTGAGAAATCCCCACAAGCGAGTTTCGGTCCCGAAATTTGATTGTGGTGGAACTTCTTCGTCTCAAACTTTTTACTCCGATCTGTCCTCAATCCCCAATTTGGAGAGAGGGGAGGGGGTAGAATGAAAAAAAAAGGTTCAAGCATGAGAGAACGAATATTGGTGAATAATGACCTACTTTTCGGGTTGAAATGTACCAATTCCTGCGAATATGATGATATGCTAACTAACTTCTTTTCTTATTTTCTTTCTCCGAGTTATTGTTACAGATTTCCTGATTTTTCAGACCAATGCAGAGATCTTAATTAGCAAGGGAATACATAGGGCGTATAATCATTGATAGATGACCGTAGAAAAAATAATACAAAAATATTGTAGCTTACATTTGCAACGTCAAAATGTGTTTAACTTGATGAAATAAAATTAAAAATTAAAAGAACACATATCGTCCTAAACCCTACATATGCAGAAACTGTATTGCTTTAAACCCTAATTCAGCGAAGGAGTCTTTGAGCTGGATGACAAGAGTGGAGAGGCCAACTTCACTTAATTCTGGGGCATTTTTAGGGTTTAGGGTCACAAAGGGTGTCGCACAAATAGCCAGCAAAAGGCAACGTTACCACTTCATCACCATTGTTCTTCACGTCGTATACTTATTCAAACTTTGAAATTTGAGTCCATTAATGTTGTTCATATCAACGTTATTCATGCAATTGCGCATCATATCATGGAAAAGAAAAAAATGAGAAAAGTGGGGCATGTATTTAGAAATTCTTCACGATCATCATTATACTATATAGTGTCACATCCTGAACGGTTTTGTTTCCTTCTCCTTTAGTGAATCAAAGATGTCATCCTTGAAATTTTTCCATAAAATAACATCGAGATGCAAGATTTCGTGTCCTCTATTTGCATATTTGAGTGTTATGATATATATATATATATATATATATATATATATATATATATATTGAAAAGTAATAAGGTTTAGAAAGAGATGTGTTACAAAACAAAGAAAGTAAGACATTTTTCCTATAATAAGGTTTAGAGAGAGATGTGTTACAAAACAAAGAAAGGAAGACATTTTTCGTATAATGCTAGTAACTCCATGTAGGCGATAAAAATGGAATATCGAACACATAGTTTTGAGGCTTATTTTTAGCTACGTCCTCTGGAATGGAACTTGAATTTAATCTCACTTTGCTCCTTGTAACTCAAAAGTCGCCACTTTATTCCCTAAAACTCAAAGTTCACTTCTCTTTGCTCCCTAAAACTCGATTTTGATCTCATTTTGCCCCTTAAAACTTGAAAGTGCATGGGTTAATACTTTTAAGGTAATGATAGGGAGACAAAAATTTTAAACTAAATTTTGTAAACTATATGACATGGTTGATATGATTTGATTATTATCTAAGTGTTAATTAACGTGTTTATTTTCTATTTGTGACACATCATTTAAGTTGCAAATTTGATCTAAAAAAACCTAACATTACCTATACTTTTAACCATTTAAGTTACAATTTGACAAAAAAAAAAAAAAAAAAACCATTTAAGTTACAAAGGCTTCCAAATTATTGGACGGTTTGAGAAATTATTGGCCTTGTAGAGAATTATTGGATAAACTTAGTTTAGTGGGCGTTGTTGGCCAAAGATCTTGGACTTTGTCTAGCTTTGTCTGCTTGAGTTTGACCAAACAAGAGTGTTCCACAAAGGTAACAAAAGAATATGTATTATAGTCCTAGTTTTTTACATAGTTCAGTGGGTAGCTACCCTTTTTACATACTTTAATTGAACTAATCTTAGTTTTTTAAGAATAACTAATCAAATATATAATGGAATAGAGAATGTTACATGGCTTAAAAATGACTCCAACATATATACATATATACACACACACACATGCATATATTATATCATATGTATATTAGGGCATGCAGCACGTGTGGTAGCTCACGACTGAGATCTTGCGCAGCAAACGAGGCACGAGGGAGGGAGGGAGAGGGTGGATGGAATCATGGAAAGGAAAGGAATTAAGGGACCCCAAACCCAAGGAAGTTGGGGAGAGAGAGAGAGAGAGAGAGAGAGAGATGCCAAATGCTTCAAGCAACATCCTTAGTTTCCTCTCTCACTCTAATCCCATTTATAGTTCGTTACGCTAAATTCTCACAAATCCCTAAATACAATATTAAATGTCTTAGGAATTAGAGAATGATGGAATTTTACTCCACCTTGAGCTGCCATCTTGTTTTTTAATTCAGGAAAAATCATTTTTTAAACTTATTATCGTAAATTATAATGCATGCATGGGGTTTTGATTGCGGTCACATGCATACAGCTACTTATAATTTTATAAAAACCCCACGTTTTAATCCCCTTTCTTTGTTTTCAAAAGCTTATGATGGAAAAGGATTAATTCTGATTTTTTTTTTTTTGTACTTACTTAAACAAGTTTCTTAGTTGGAAATCAACTTAGACCTCAAGAGAATACAAACGTGAACACTCAGATATTACAGTGGTTAGGAGGGTGGCATGTCATTTTGGTTTATTATGGACATAAGTTACAGTACTTCCCTTATGTGGTTGGGACAAGAAATTTTTTTTCCTCTGAAAAAACATTAAGTAAGAAAAATCACGAGTTCATCCAATAGCACCACTGTCAGAGTTTAGAGCTTGGGCCGTAGAAGAAGGGATAGTAGAATCTCAAATAAGAGCTTTGTACTACTAAAACTTATATTAGTAATTGCATCAGTAACAAAATTAGTTTCCCTAAAAACATGCTCCCAAGAGATAATGTGAAAAAGTGAGTGCATGATAACCTTTTTTGGAGTACCAACTAACTAATAACAGCTCACAGTAAAAATTACTTCAAATAAGTATTGTTTTTATATAAATTGTTATAAGCTAAAAGTACTTTAGGTTTGTATTAGTTTAACATTTGGCAAGTATATAACTTGGATATATACAAACGTGAAACTCCTTCCCTACCCTACGACGAGAAACAGATAAGATCAAAAGATTTGTGTTCCACCCACTCCACACATCCTCAATCTTATCTGATCTGTAAGCAAACCAAACAGGGAGTACATCACCAAATTCTTGAAGTGAAAGGGTGAAAAGCTTTGTATCTAATTAATTCTTATTTTTCATGCGTGGAGTGATTCAATTGGCTGATCAAGAATCAAAGATAACTTATATGTATAGCTATGGTGAGCCCAGTCGACCCCATGACAGACAGTAATTACTATACTTAACAAATTAGAATGGCCATAAGATGTGTGGGAACATTATGACCACTGTGCACCCTCTTTTCCTTTTCTTTTGGTTCGGTATTTTTTTTTCTTCTCCTTTTTCTTTTTTGGTTTTGAAGTTCACTTACCATGCACGTAAAGGCGAAATTGTATTTGTCCCAGAACTAGGAAGCATAAAGCAACCCAGTACTCCTTGCTTGCACGGCGTAGCAGTGAGCCGATGGATTTGCAAGATTCTTGAATATTAATCCTTTTTCTAAAATTCCAATACAACCCCTGCTCTTTATCGGTGAGAGAATGCTGCATGACTGGGGATGGAATCAGCATGGGGTCATGTGGAATCACAACATGTGTAGAATATCTCATGTTTTTGTGTGATATGCTATACAGATAACATAGTCTGATACTTTTTTTTTTCTTCAACTGCAAAGATCGATATCCATCCAAAGATATTTTTATCCTTTCACAAACCATTCACACAGAGTGAAATCAACGTAAAATCTTATGAAACTAAAACTCCAGAAGATGTCGTACTTTTGTAAGAAATATTATACAACAAAAATGGTCAAACAGCCGTATATATTAAAGTTCATCTCCTCAACTCCGACGATCAAAACCCATCCAAAGGCACCCATTTCTCATAAAAAGTTGTCAATTACAACAGAGAGAGAGAGAGAGAGAGAGATGATATGGATGTCACACGAAGTGGCATGAGGAGAAGGCAACGTAAAAAGAGTTGCACCTCAGAATAGCGTGAGTGAGGTGGCGTGTGAATCCATATATACATAGCTTCCAACTTGTGTCACTTGTCGGGAAGAAGAAGAAGAAAAAGCAAGACCACTACTCTACTCAACCCACATAATCTGAAAGCCCGGTCAAAGCCTGTCAGTTTTGACTTTTCGGAAAATATCCATTGACGTGTTAGAATCAAGTGTACGTTACATGATTACATCTACGGCTCACATTACACGTGCATGGCAAATCCACTGTAAATTCAAGCTAGGGTTTCGGCCGACATGCAAATCCACTCGAGCCACTGAGGTCGTTTCAGTCTTTTGGAACGTAAGAGAGAGGCTTATCCATTGTGGGCAATCATAAGCTTCGGATACAAAACTAGGATGCATGAGAATGCCCGACATAACCCACGATTGAAGGACTTGACTTGACTACAATGCGACTCTTGTACACAATCTTATTCTTCAATCACAGTCATCCATAAAGAAAATATCAGTCGGCAATTTTCAAGGTCACCCCACGAATAATCTATAAATATGTCACGTGATGTTTCTGAATTATTCACCTCAAAATACGTATTGACTATACTAAAATTCAATTGATTACGTGTCTATCTTGTCGACGGTTCATATATAAAATACATGAACATATGTATAACACCACGTAACTGTTGAGAGATGGTTATTCACATCTCTCCAAGTGTTGTTCATTAGGCTATTTAGCTGACTATAGGCATGTTAAGAGTATAAATTTCACATCCAAAAAATAAAGAATCTTGCATATATGTACATAAAATTGAGCTAATATCTACATACAAATTAATTTTACGGTAAAATCTCAAACTTTTTTAAATAACAAGATAATCGTTACATTAAAAATTTGAGGTATTCATCAATATCCCCCTTGAACTTGTGACCATTAGCCAATTTCCCCTCTCAACTTTAATTTTGACCAATTTCCCCCATCAACTCTCATAATTAGTCAATTTCCCCCCTCAACTTTAATTTGGCCAATTTCCCCCTCAACTCTCATAATTAGTCAATTTGCACCCTACTGTTGATTTTTTAATTTGATCATAATTATACAAGTGTGTGTAAGAAACTAAATAAGATGTATTTTAATCATTTTCCTATATCATTATCCTATTACAAATAGATTAAAATTTAGAATTTTACAATTTATCATAGATAGTATTATTAGTCATAATAAATCAATATGGAGTAATTTATTTGATTTTTGACTATACAAAATTGATAACGAAAAGGATTGATGTGTAAATTTTTGTATGTGAATACAATTTTCTTTATAAAAGTGAAAGATAAGTTCAAGTAAATTGCGGAGAATCGAGCTTTAGTGCAAAAATGGCTAGTCAATTCATAATTTTCGACTCCTTATTAAGAATAACCTATTTTATTGAAATAAGTATGATCGATGGGTTTAGGATTATTATTTCCTTTTGTTAATATTTCTTCTTCTACATGCTTTAAACCCGATTCATAACTTTTTCTTATAATCAACCCATATCATATACTAATTGTATTATGTTTTTGTACATTTTACCCTATATTATGCAGGTGAGTTTATGTTAATTTTAGTACTTTGTTGGAAGTTATTAGAAAGATTGAAAAAAAAAAAAGAATAGATGGAAAATTAAAAAAAAAAAAGTAACAGTAGGGTGCAAATTGACTAATTATGATAGTTGAGGGGGGAAATTGGCTAATGGTCACAAATTTATGGGGGAAATTGATAAATACCTCTAAAAATTTCTCCACAACCATTACACATGTTAAACAAGGCAATACTAGCTTGGTCCATACTCAACCGTAGCAAAACTCAACCGTCACGTGCCCATGCCTTGCATTTCAATATTTCACTTCCTTTCATTTCTACTCACTCAACACCATTTACGATTACGAGGGTCCCTAACCTCTGGCAAATGCGTTAAGCAACATCCTCTGCATTGTCTCCTTCAAATTCCCCTGTTTAGACAGTGGGTGCATGCTTTGCATTCTTTTCTCTTTTTATTTTACACATAAATTAATTAGATTTCTTTATTTTTAAGACTTCTTATTTAATTAACCAAGTTGGTTGATTTTTGAATATTCCCGATGTACGGTATGAAGAATAAGATAAGATAAGATTGACATTTCTCAACGTCAAACCCCCTCTTCTCTAAAATATCGCCATATAACCCAAAGTTCATGAGATGACCTGGCTTGTGACTCTAGATATTCTTATCCTATATATGAAAAGTTTTTTTTTTCAGAAATGCTGGGGAACTTTTTAAAAATTGGAACTCTCTACCACCTCAGATTTGTGGCACAATGTTTTATAATGTTGATATGAGAATTGACGTTCAACTGTGAGATCACAGAGAGTCCGTGGAGAGTCTCAATTTTGGAAAGTATCATTAGTATTTCTCTTTTTAGGATACGCAACCACGTAATTTAATTTATTCAAATTGTAATGTGTATATTTTTTTTTCATAACTTAGAAGTAGAATGTATCAACCATATGTCGCATACTCAATATACTAAGTAAAACGATTTATTACATGACAAGTGTTTCATATATACATACAAATTTGTTTGTTATCATATATATATAGTTTCATTTTAGATTTTTAGTTTGCCACTTAGCTATATTCTTTTCTTACAACCAAATTTAGAATTTGTTTTTGTTCTTTTTCATACTAATACCTACACGGCAAGTTGTGCCACAACCACTTCAGTTCCCTCTACGTGTAGTAAAGTTTGCCATATCAACTCATGTTTTTGGTGGTACCAAAAGTGAGTCACAATTGGCAAAATAAAATATCACAAGAAATGGATAACTTGGAAATCCTTGCATTTGATTTGCACCTAAAAGTTCATGCCTTTATCTCCATATATGCTAAGGGTTGCCATGAAAACAAAAATGTGTTTTTCTAGCCATAAATTGTTCCATAAGAGTGTGTGTTTATGCAAGCCACCAAGTGTCCTTATTGGAATTAGTAGGGCTTTTTGTGGTCCCATATAATATTAAAGCCCTACTTGTTAAAAATGGTTTATGAACTTTATCTGTAGTCTAATTTTTAGTCATAAACTCTCATATTAGTTTCTTTAGTCCTTGAACTTAACAATGTATTGTATAATTGGTCATTTTTACCAACGTCGTCTATTTTTCTGTTAGATTTACCAGTATATTAGGAACCTTATCCCACATCATTACAAATGAATTTAAAAATGAGAAATAAGAAAGAAAAAAAAAACCTTAAAAGATGAGTTTTTTTTTTTTTTCTTTTTTTTTTTGTTTTTTTGGTGTAAGAAAATTGAATACATAAGCTTTTTTTTTTTAATAGTTCAATATGTGATTTGTTAGTTGTTTAAGTCCAGCTACAGTTTTATCTCCCACCAACTTTGAATTCGCTTTGCCTAATATTTACAAGTTGCTAAAGTCTAATAATTGTATGTTTGTAGTTCAAATTTCATTTTATTTTATGCAACGCTAACGTTTTTCGGCCTATTGCGTGGGGGCAACCGAAAGGGGGACAGCATGGGGGAAAGGGCAGAGCTTTGAGTGACTTGATTTTTTGCTCGTGTCGACAACCCATCACTCGAAGCTCCTCTTGCGCGACCTGGCCGACTTTGTTTAGATATTAATTCACAATTTTTCATTTGTTTTTAAGGTTCTTCTATTGTCGTTTTTAGTTTTAAGTTGATTTTTTTTAGTTTTAAGTTGAAGTTCCTATTAGCGAAAAAGACGAGGTTAGTGAAAATGACAAATGCTACCACACATTGTTACGTTTAAAGACTAAAGAAACTAATATGAGAATTCAACTGTCTAGGGACTAAAATTAAACTATGAGTAAAATTCATGAACTATTGCTACAATTAAACCAATATTAAAAATGCATTCATTTAATTAATTTAATCAGTATTTGTCCACAATACTTGAACCTTGTTAGGGAATCAAAAAGTGGTTAAATATAATTGTCAAATTAATTAAAATTCATATCATTTCATCTCTAACTGAAAATATAAAAGTTCAGAGTCATTCGGTTTTTATTTTTCGCTATCAATACTAAAGATAAATAATACAACAATTTGTTTGTTCTTCTTGCGGTTTCTTATAGAACCTGTCTTGGATGAGGTGAAAATTAAACTGAAATTTTTTAACGAACTAAGCTACAAACTGTTATGTAATACAATTTATTTTCAGTGAAAAGCTTCACGGGAGGTTTCTCTGCCGTGCCCTGACAAGAATTCAACCAGCACAGCCAAACACAAACGGCGTTAACTAACGTGTGGTTAAATACGTTCACTAGTTGACTCCATCTTTTATTATTATTTATTAATCAAATTTCCACGTAAGCAGAACAAACTACTGTTGTGATCGAATTGCGACACATATGCGTTGAGCTTCAAACTTTGTCTTGCGTGGCAACTGAAGAACGTGCCAACACTTTGCCATCGATGACCAAAAGAACTTCCACGTATCGAGGGGAGAGAAGAGCCGTGCATCAGCTGGAGGGACCAGTACAGGACCATATTTGCCTCCGTCTCCAACCGAGGCCCAGATGACTTGTTTTAGCCATGTCACAAAAAATCATCTCCAACCGAGGGCCAAATGGCCAAACATAATTTATTATTTAAAAACTACAACTTAAATTTTGATTAAGTTTCATGTTGTTAAATATTTTTTTTTATGTTGTATAATTTTTATGTTGGTCAATGTTATTTAATGTTGTTTCATGTTACTTAATTTAAATTAATGTTGTATAATGGCTTAGGAAGTTATAGGAAAAAAATAGAATTAAAAAAAATTACGAAACAAATTTTGTGAAATAGAAGTTATAGGAAAAAAATAGAATTTAAAATAAAATTAAACAAATTTTGTGAAAAAGAAGTTACAGGAAAAAATGGAATTTAAAAAAAATATATGAAACAAATTTGTAAAATAAAAATTATAGGAAAAAATAGAATTTAAAAAAATATGAAAAATAGAAGTTATAGGAAACTTTTTGTAAATAAAAAATAATAATAAAACTGTAAAAAAAAAAAAAAAATTCAAAGCATACCTGTCGGTTATAACCGACAAAAATACATTCATATTATTTAGTATAAATGTATTCCTGTCGGTTATAACCGACAAGAAATCCGACAGATTTAAAAAAATTCTGGCCAGCCCTCTCCGATTCCTTAGGGCCTTCTCAGATTCCTTGGCTGGAAGTGGCCAGCCCTCTGGACCCTTCGGTTAGAGATGACCTCAAATCCCTTGGATGATAGTGAAATAAATTCCCTCCCTCCCCCAAAACTTCTCCATCACATTCTAATCTACTGGCCTTTGAGGTAGCTTAGGCCATCTCCAACCGAGGGCTGGCCAGAGGGCTCGGTTTAGCCCTCTGGCCCTCCAAGATTCTCTAAGATATTAATATTTTAATGAACAGTACATGGCCATATTTGCCTCCGTCTCCAATCGAGGGCCAAAGGGCCAGAGGTGTCACATCCCGGCCCGGGGCGGATCACTTCCCCGGCCCGCTCCACCACCGTAGCACGATATTGTCCGCTTTGGGCTTACCATTCCCTCACGGTTTTGTTTCTAGGAACCCACGAGCAACTTCCCAGTGGGTCACCCATCATGGGAGTGCTCTAGCCCTCTTCTCGCTTAACTTCGGAGTTTCTACGGAACCCGAAGCCAGTGAGCTCCCAAAAGGCTTCGTGCTAGGTAGGGATGGCAATATACATTTAAGGATCACTCCCCTGGGCGATGTGAGATGTCACAATCCACCCCCCTTAGGGGCTCGACGTCCTCGTCGGCACACTTCCCGCTAGGGATTTGCTCTGATATCAATTGTCACATCCTGACCCTGGGTGAATCACTTCCCGGGCCCACTCCACCACCGTAGCACGATATTGTTCGCTTTGGGCTTACCATTCCCTCACAGTTTTGTTTCTGGGAACCCACGAGCAACTTCCCGATGGGTAACCCATCATGGGAGTGCTCTAGCCCCCTTCTTGCTTAACTTCGGAGTTCCTACGGAACCCGAAGCCAGTGAGCTCCCAAAAGGCCTCGTGCTAGGTAGGGATGACAATATATATTTAAGGATCACTCCCCTGGGCGATGTGGGATGTCACAAGAGGACTCGTTTTAGCCCTGTCACAAAAAACCGTCTCCAACCGAGGGCCAAAGGGCCATAGGGCCAAACATAATTTATTATTTAAAAACTACAACTTAAATGTTGTTTAAGTTTTATGTTGGTTAATGTTATTTAATGTTGTTTCATATTGTTTAATGTTGTTTCATGTTACTTAATTTAATTTAATGTTGTATAATAGCTTAGAAAGTTATAGGAAAAAAATAGAATTTAAAAAAAATATGAAACAAATTTTGTGAAATAGAAGTTATAGGAAAAAAATGAAATTTGAAAAAAATATGAAACAAATTTTGTAAAATAGAAGTTATATGAAAAAAATATGAACCAAATTTTGTAAAATATAAGATATAGGAAAAAAAAATAGAATTTAAAAAAATTTGAAACAAATTTTGTAAAATAGAAGTTATAGAAAAAAAAATAAAAAAAATAAGTTTTAAATTCATAAAAAATAAAAATTGAATACAATGGCTAGTGACTGGCTAGCCGTTGGAATTCAAATTACAATTAGTGTCGGTTATAACCGACACTATTCAAATTGCTATTATATTACATTGCCATTGGTGTCGGTTATAACCGACACTAATAATTATTATACATTATTTATGTCGGTTATAACCGACAGGAATAACAAAACATTAAAAAAAAAAATAGCCAGCCCGGGGCTGGCTGGCTGGAAGTGGCCAGCCCTCCAGCCCTTTCCGATTCCGTGGGGCCCTCCCAGATTCCAGAGCCCTCTAGCCTAGCCCTTAGTTGGAGACGGTTTTCGGGCTATTTTCGGCCCTCTGGACCCTTCGGTTAGAGATGGCCTTAGTTGCTCATCTAGGCTAAAATCGACTAACCTAGTTCCTAACCATGTGACGCAATGCTGATGTCAGCTGTAACTAAAAAATTAATACAAAAATATTAAAAACTAATTAAAAATACAAAAATATATAAAAGAATATATTTTTTTTCTATAAATGCATGATCATGTTCTTTCACCTTACACCACATTTCAATATTTTCAAATATTTTTTAATACTTTCAACCAATATTTTTGTCACATCCCGGCCCGGGGTCCACCACATCCCGGGCCCGCTCCACCACCGTAGCACGATATTGTCCGCTTTGGGCCCCAACCACGCCCTCACAGTTTTGTGTCTGGAAACTCACACGAGAACTTCCCAGTGGGTCACCCATCATGGGAGTGCTCTCGCGCGCTACTCGCTTAACTTCGGAGTTCCGATGGAATCCGAAGCCAGTGAGCTCCCAAAAGGCCTCGCGCTAGGTAGAGATGGGAATATACATATAAGGATCACTCCCCCTGGGCGATGTGGGATCTTACAATTTAATTATCATCCGAAATTAAAAATAAAATATCTTTCATTATTTCATAAAAAAATTTAATAATATTTTAATACGACTTGTCTGAAGTATTGAGTTTAGGGTGGAGATCTACTTGGGCAGTTCCTGTTCATTAAAGCAAGTTACTATTGACTTTGGGGAATTGAATTGCCAATTGTCTGAGGGACCTTTTAGGTGTGGAAATGCTCTGGCATCCAAGCATACACACTCACCACCATCATCTCCTCTATTACTCATCTGGCATCCGTTTCATGTGTTATAATATGAGTCAATTTACATAATTAACATGTCTCTCTTGTATGATATTATTTTGATAAAAAGGTTAATATATAGGTAAGATTCTAAATGATGTTAGGCACTAGTCAAGCAGTAGACAAGGACCTAGCATCTTGACGTCTAGGTGGTTTTTAATTTTAATTGAATTTATTATATAACATATAAATAAATTTCTACTTAAACTTAAAATAAATAAATTATTGTATTGAGAACCATAAATTACAAAATAAAATGACATGTAGATTATAAAGTATTAGAACATATTGAAAATATGGGAAACAAGCATATATTGTGTGTTTATCCAAGTATTAAACAAGTCTCTTATAATTTCTTGAAAAAAATAAATGCAAAATGAAGGTTTTCTAATTTCTGTCTAAGGCGAGGCACCTAGGCAGATCAATCTAGACGCCATTTCTTAATTTTCAAACGCTTAGAAATTAATTTGGCCGGTGACGAGCCGCCTAGCGTATAGGTGGAGATTTTAGAAAAATGTACATAAGTAATAAATTTAAAATAGTAACACTACATGAATGTTATTCTAGTGCATCGAAAATTACTCACTGTAAGGAGTCAGTACAATATGCTTTTAGTATTGAAGGGTTTGTTATTATGTGCATGTTCCGTCGTAATACTTTTATCATGTTCTTATTACATGAGTAGATAAATAACATCACGTACGTTCTCTCATTGCTGCTATTAACCTACTATTAAACCAAATATGGGGATCGACACTGTGGTGCCACGTGGAATTACACTTGAAAATGCACTCTAAGATAAAGTAACATGAAACCATGAACGTGAATTACGAATGAAAATGAAATCACCGGCTCTAGTGGGATGTGGGAGAAGGCTAATTTGTTGTGTGGTTTAATTTGCACGGCAGCTGATCAAGTGAGCTTTGCGTTGGTTTACTTACTTCATCGTACTGCGAGACAAGGCTATCACGTGATGCATGCTTGGAGAGTTGAGAGGAGGGTTTTTCATCGTGCTCAGAACACAGGTGGTATATTATATGTCATTACATAAATGGAGGAAAGTTTTATTTTTTAAGTTACTAATTTTTAACACAAAATTTTCACTATTTGTATAGTAACACGTGATATAACACCTTGTTTTCCGGACAACTGAAAAATCCCTCTTAGAGGAGAGCCTTTGGTTTTGCCTTTTGCATGTCTCGTCGTGTATACGTCTAGTAAAATAATGTTATTCATACCATGTTTTTATATCACATTTCTATACCACCTTATGTGACATTTGATGTAGACAACCACATCATTTGAAAAATTTGCAAAACCCAAGGAAATGAAGGAGAAAGACTTCTCGTATACCACAATCATCATTTAATTAACTAGTTTTTCTTAATTATTAGTTTATTAAATAATGAACTAAATTTAAAAATCTGATTAATTCAAATGTTATGGCGGTTCACATCAGATGCCACCTAAGGCGATATGAAAATGTGGTACGTATGAATAGCATTATTCAAATTTATTTTACTACATCTTTTCCGTTTACTTGCTTCTCAAGCCACCTCAATGCATATCCCAAAACATATAAAAACATAAAAGGCGTTGGTAATTGACTAATTGCACATAAAATACAACATTTTAATTAGTAACATAAAAAATTGGGGTTGGCTTTTTTGTTAATATTCTTGGAATAAAAGAGAATAATGCTATTTAAACACGCAAATTTTGTTGCACATGATTTGGTAAAATTTTATGTACAATGGCATGGTTTTTTTTTTAAATATACCGAAAATGTTTTTAATTTTATGTGTACAAATAAAATTATTGATAAAGAAATATACATATTCAATCACACTTTATCTCGTGTGGAAAAGGTATCACAAACCAGGGAGGAGGCAAGGATAGAAGGAGGCCACCTCACACAGCTCTGCACCTTTGCTTTCAAATCCCAAATTACTTCGTGTTATCTTAGCCAAAGCGGAGGAATTTCTCACGGCTACCCGCCACGTGTCGTTTGCCCAAAAAGCCTAATCCAAATCCGGTGTATAGAATGAAATATCTGCCGTGCCATATGAAGGGGAGTCAACGTCGAACAACTTGCATGCAAGCAAAATATTGCAACTTGTATTATCTTTTACGTTCTTTTCCAAAAAAAAAAAAAAAAAAAAAAAAATGTTATCATTTACGTTCAAGTGGAAATATATTAAGATCCTAATAAGTGGATTAAGATCCTATTCGGAGCTCATACTTTATAACCGGTGGACTAAGAAATTCGGACTAATCGTAAAGACTTTAGCTAAATTCAATTTTTTTATTTTTTATTTTTATCCTCACACTTGACAAGAAATTTATGAAATTACAACGGACTATCGATCAACTCACAATAAATTAAAGTGAGCTACAAATTTAATATTGACCTCACTACAAATATATTTATCATTCTTGTAATTATGTGATTTAAACTTATAATTTTTTACGATAAGTAGCTAGAAATCAAGTGTTATCTCACCAACTGATCAAGTGCTTTTTTAAATTTGTTTAGCTTCTTAATTTAAGCAATGAGAGAAACCTCTTAACAAAAAGTAAATAGCAAATATAAACAAATTTTGTGAGTATAATAACACTAAATTGTTCTTCTTCTTTTTTTTTTCTTTTTTTTTTATGTTGATGCTCGTCCTAATCGGTTTTGGAATCTTGGTAGCTTTTCTTGCTTTAGCAACTTCTCTTTGCAACTTTTTTTCCTTTCCTATAAAAAAAACACTATATTGTTTTCAGATAGGACATTGTAATGCTTATACAAATCTTTGGTTCTGTGTAATCCGACTCACCGTTTCTCTAATTAAAAACTCCAAATACTAAACCATGATAAGTGGCTTAGTAGAAAAGTGCAAACAACAGTTCTCTAAAAAAATGGGAGATCGTAAATTCGAATTTTATAAATTGTGAATATGCTTGATCGTGGCAATGAGTAAATTGCAATTATCAATTAACCTCCTCTGAGTCTGAAAAAGTGAATAACTATAATTCACCACCAGTTGTCCATTTTATAAAAAAAACAAAAAGAAAAAGAAACTCCAGAAACTCTAGGAGTCAAGCCGCTTTTCCATTTAAAACGATTGATTAGCAATCGATCGAGATAGAGAGAGAGAGGTAGCAAAGTAAGATACGACATGAACAATAATTGAGAATCATCGAACATGGACCTTAGCCATCCTATCCGAGAGACAAAGAAACTAGAACCAAATCCGCAGATAAATCTTCTTAAAGAACGCAAAGCGAAGAAAAAGACTCGAGAATGAAAATACTAACACAAATGGTGAAAATATCGAGGATGAAAATAGTAACACAAATGGTGAAAAAGACTCGAGGATGAAAATATAAATTAAAATATCGATATGTAAATTTATAAAAATATTAATGCATACATTGATATCGTTGCATGTGACATAAATTATGGATATTTGCAACAGATTGATATATCAACTCTTTCAGATTTAGTTAATATTAAGGAAATTTTTTTTCAAAAGAAATTCAAAAGTTTGAAATCTAAAATGAGTTCAAGACAAAATTTCTATAGCGAATTGGTAGATATCGATTTTCATTAATTTTTTTATATCTTGCTGATATATGATGAGATTTGCATTTCAATCTTTTTTACATTGATCTTGAATTTTTTGAATATTTCGATAGAAACAATTTCGTGAATTTTTTAAACACGACTTGTCTTTGACCGCTTCAAGTTGAAGACATTGAATGTTTACGGAAATAATTAATTTACCCACGCACAACTCCTCTCCTTGTAAGTTAAGTAACCAACTAATCCCATTCCCAACATTAATTTGGAGATCATGCTTATCACCTAGAACTATAAGCTTGGTCAACCACTTTGATAATATTTGTGCCTACAAAACTATTTAACTAAAGTCCAATAATTAACGTCCAATCATTTTGCTAATCCGGTCCAGCCGGCCAAATATAAACTAATTAGCTTCCTCAAATTAATATTTTGTACCTACATATATTGAAGACTAAAACTTAAAAAAGAACCGGCCAACTCCACTACTTGGAAACATTAAGGCTTACATTTCTACTTTGTATTTGAACAAACAGTATTATCTACATTAAGAAGTTGAGGGAGTGAGCTAATTTTTACATTGAGTTTACCATAATAATAGGGTTCAAAGTCTTCTTTAACGAGAATCGAATCTTAAGACATTTCACTTACAAATAAAAAATAATAGTAATAAACTGTAGTACTAAGTTATAATTAAGATTTGTTTTATATCTTGATTATGATAAACATTAAAATGTAAAGACCAAACTCTGGAACGCTATCGGCTTCGTTGATCGCGGGTGCCGCTGCCACCCATAACCCTAACTCCACAATCACCTTTTGGGCTTGTTCGCAACAACACAGCCCATCCTTTGTCCCTACGGTATACAGACCCCACTCCAACACCTATGATAAAATTAGGGTCCCACGTTTCGAGATATTTTTTAGTGCGTTAAGAATACGAATTGATACACTAAATGTTATTATATTAATATTTAAATATTTTAAAAAAAATCAACCACTTAAATAGTATACTGAATCGTATTACCGACATTCTAAAAACTTTTGGGAGTTTTAACGAAACACTCTCGATATTATTCATTTTTAACGAAAAATTACATTTTTTATATTTTTCTAGTACTATTCACTACACTTTTATTTATCTTTTTTCATTAAAACTAATTTTTTTTTTTTAAATTTTCGTTAGTTTTCGTAAAACTTTTCTCATGTCCCCAGTCCACTTATGCAAGTTTTGGAATTGGATCCCCGCCAGATCTAATACCTGGGGATCCTAGGAATCAACCCACTTTGACCGTTTATAAAAAATCGTGCGACTACAATTTTTTTCATGCAAAACAAGATTACTTTACTTTTAAAAATATAAAAAGTATTTAATTATGACCAGACGATTTTTTATCAACGGTCCGCATGGATTGACCCGTAAAATCCTTAGGGATTAAATCCGGCGAGGATCCAATTCCGTAAGTTTTGTGCGAGTTTTCTACTTTCTACTTCCAGAAGGAGCCCAAGCAGGAGGAGGAGACACGTAGGTCCTACCATGGTTAAAGTAATGGACACGAGTGGTCGACATCACTCCTTGAGATCCACGTGACTTCCCAACTTAATCAACCCTTTTAAAACTGCCCATTTGTATTAATTGAGATTAGGAGGGCGGCCGGGGCCTCTCTGGTTTAGGGTTTAAAAAGATTACTGGTACCACCCCACTACGCCACATACAATACAAGTCCACAAGGGCCGGCCTCAGAATTTGGGGTCCGAGACTTTGAACTGGAATCCTAGAATTCTTTGATTTTCGATCTTTTGTACATTGATATATGTAAAAAAATTCATTAAATACATAAAAAATCTATTTCTACATTAAATATCATTAAAAATTAATATAAAAAAAAGATATATACAAACATTACTCAAATATTACCCGTCTCATGTTTTTAGATGCAAATGCATTTATTAATTTTACATAATCTAATTTTTTAACCAATTCAAACTGAAAGAGAAGTCCTTACCCAGTATGCCAAATTCCAATCATTTTTCTATTGTTACAATATTACTTATTACATTCAATAAATAAACGAATGGTTGGATTACAGAGACAACATCTTACAGCTAGGGAAAATACTAGAATGAAGAGGATAGTAATTTTCGTATACGCACCTAGGCGGACGAGACAGATTTGAATAATTTATTATATATTATATAAAATAATTAATTTGAACATTAAATAATGTCATTTTTAAAAAAAGTGAGAGTTTTAGCCCTTTAGGTATATAATAAAGATATATGTGGTGTGATCTTAAAATAGGGTAATAAAAACCCATAAATAAACATAACAGTGATATTTAGTGTTACATCCCCGCCTGGGCGCAGTCACCTCCCAGGCCCACTCCACCACCGTAACACGATATTGTCCGCTTTGGGCTTACCATTCCCTCAAAGTTTTGTTTCTGAGAACTCACGAGCAACTTCCCAGTGGGTCACCCATCCTGGGAGTGCTCTGGCCCCCTTCTCGCTTAACTTCGGAGTTCCTACGGAACCCGAAGCCAGTGAGCTCCCAAAAAGCCTCGTGCTAGGTACATATGAGAATATACATTTAAGGATCACTTCCCTGGGCGATGTGGGATGTTACAATCCACCCCCCTTAGGGGCCCGACATCCTCCTCGGCACACTTTCGACCAAGGATAGGCTCTGATACCAATTTGTCACATTCCCGCCTGGGTGCAGCCACCTCTCGGGCCCACTCCACCACTGTAGCACGATATTGTCCGCTTTGGGCTTACCATTACCAATTGTAACATCCCACATCGTGCAGGGGAGTGATCCTTAAATGTATATTCCTATCCTTACCTAGCACGAGGCCTTTTGGGAGCTCACTGGCTTCGGGTTTTGTAGGAACTCCGAAGTCAAGTGAGAAGGGGGCTAGAGCACTCCCAGGATGGGTGACCCACTGGGAAGTTACTCGTGAGTTCCCAGAAATAAAACCGTGAGGGAATGGTAAGCCCAAAGCGGACAATATCGTGCTACGGTGGTGGAGTGGGCCCGGACCGGGATGTGACAATTGGTATCAGAGTCAATCCCTAACCAGAAGTGTGCCGACGAGGACGTCGGGCCCCTAAGGGGGGTGGATTGTAACATCCCACATCGCCCAGGTGAGTGATCCTTAAATGTATATTCTCATCCCTACCTAGCATGAGGCCTTTTGGGAGCTCACTGGCTTCGGGTTCTGTAGGAACTCCAAAGTTAAGCGAGAAGGGGGTTAGAGCACTCCCAAAATGGGTGACCCACTAGGAAGTTGCTCGTGAGTTCCCAGAAACAAAACCGTGAGGAAATGGTAAGTCCAAAGCGGACAATATCGTGCAACAGTGGTGGAGTGCACCCGGGAGGTGGCTGCGCCCGGGCCGGGATGTGACATTTAGGAGAGAAGCAAAAAAGTAAGAATAAGATGGTGATGACTATTTAAAAGGGAAAAGACGTGTAGCCATAAAAACAGATGGTGGTACCATCTTAAGTAAAATCGTGCAATTAAAATGATGTTGGGAATATGATTGTCTTCTTCCTTGCACGAGGCCGGCCCTGCAACAAAAGATTTCCAAATTCCGGTGTTTACATATAAGCCCGCATAGCTCTCGCTCATCTCCGTCCAGACCTGCCTAGCTCCATCTAAAAATTGAGGGCCCTGCCGAAGTGGGGGCCCTAGGCGAGCGCGTACTCCAGCTACCCTCAGGGCCAGGGCCAGCTCTGAAGTCCACAACTACAAATACAGCTACAACTATATATTTTGAATTGATTGATACTGTTATTGCCTCTTTGAACAGTCGACTTCAAGAAAATGTCATGCCTGCCAGGACTTTCACGAATTTAATTTTAAATTTTCCGGTTCGTTTCTTTTTCTCCTTATATATGTCAAATGTAGATTCATTACGTTATCGAAGTGTGAATTAAAAAATTTATTTAGTGAGATCATGCTAGAATGCACCATTAAATTCGTAACTTATCTAAATAACGTGTCGGATATTTAATGAGAAATCGTGATATATAGTTTACGCATTCAATATGTGTGTGTGTGTATATATATATAATAGATTAGAAAGAATGCAAGTTTCATGCTTGGATGTGAAATATTCTCCTACATGAGCAGGTCATGAACGTTACGATGATTTTTATGGAGCTGAGTCATTTTTTTCGTTCAAATTGAGTTTAGATTTGGAACCTCAACTTTCGTCAACCGGAAGTTAGATGACAAAGAAAAATGAAAAAAAAATATTTAGGCACGGTGATTAATTAGTTTTTACATATCATCAACAAAACCCAATCGCTTTGTAGTTTACGGTTTTGAGATTATAATAATTAATTACAGGAAACTTTTGGTTTTTACGTTTTTGGTTCTGTTTTCTTTTGGTTTGATCTGGACGTTTCGACGTTCCTTATGCGACCACAAATCTCCGTTTCTCTAGATTCTTTCCGTGGTATTTTTGCAAAAGAGTTATGACTAAGTTCTGCTTATCAGTTTAATCACTTTAATTAGGGGCGTCTAATGATTCAGTCAATACATAAATGTCCAAATACGAGTGCCAAATATTTGACTTCGGAATTCAGATTCTGAGACCTACACCACGCACCAGAATGCTGCATTAATTTATTACGTGCCACGTGATTATTGCTGGATGTCTTGTTACTAGAAAGCCTCCAACTAAAACCACAATTCTAGTACCCAACTGTTTAGTGTAAAAATATCGTTTGTTAAAAAAAAAAAAAAACCCGCTATTCCAGTTTCAAATTTCATTTTCTTTCTAACTTTCTTTTTTGGTGGGGTAAAAACAGGAGAAAATTGTTCAATGCCATATGACGTCGTGGTCTAAATTACATAGATAAAAATTAAAATATAACATTATATTATTAGATCGAATAATAACGTTCAGGATGAATTCATTACATATATGTAAGTTCTTAACTCACAAGTAAAAATAAATGCGAAATTGTTGTACATGCAGGGTGAAAGTGTGAAAACATGGGCATTGACTTGACATGAGAATAGCAGCAGCTGTAAGGTGTAATCATGTAAATGGCCGTGCACGGAGGAATGGGGATTGTGTCTCCGATTTTTGCCGTAGGCATTTAGTTTTGTTGCAGTTTTACGGCGCTGTTGCTGTTTCCGTAGGGTGGTGGGAGAGACTGTTAGGCTGAGCTTGTGATTGAAGTCTCCTGTTCACAGCCTGACCTAAGAAAATTTATATGAAAAGAGTTGTATTGCTTCGAATATATAGATAAAAGCTCGTAACGATTAAAATTATAATTTTCTCTCTTATCGGTGTCATTAATGGTTAACCAAAACCATTACTATGTAAGTTATAAAAGTAAGTGTTTAGTGTTTACAGGTGAATTCTATTCTTGTGATAAAGGGGTAAAGAAATATGTGGTAATTAGGGGATCTCTAAGATATACTGCTAAACTAATAAAATTATATTTAAAAAATTAAAATTAGAAAAATGACTGAAAGTTATTTGGATGAAAATATTTTTAGAACCAATTATTTTTAAAACGTAAGTAAATTCTAAAAAAAAAACACTTCAAGTTTTTTTGGAACAAAAAAAAACATTCTCTAAAAACGCTTTCAGTCATTTTAATATCACTTATGTAGTTATAATTTGTCTATATTCAATTCCTCACGTAGTTTGTTTGTATTTTTTTTCTTAGCACTTGAAACCATCTCAAGATAAAGCAAATGCATTCAGAAACATTTTCCAAAAGTGCCAATTTGGATTCGTTTGGAAATTGCTTCTAAAATAACTGAAAGCATTTGTAATAAAGAAATTATTAAATTCTAAAAGATTTTTAAATGCTTCGTACAAAAACATTAAGTTTATCTTTTCATCTTTAGTAAATAAGTTTTGGGTAAGTCGGATAAGGAGGAGGATTGTCTGCCCTCCCATGTCCTTCTGTTTTGTGTGATCACGGTTAAGCCACGTCAATATTTTATATTATTTTTTTTATAGAGATAATAAGACAAAAACGAATAGTAATATAAAATGTTGACGTGACTTAACCGTGACCACATAAATAAGAAGGCATGGGAGGGCACCGAAACTGGGAGGGCACACAATCCTCCTCCGTCGGATAATACCATTGCCAAAAGGACAAGGATTGTCTGCCCTCCTAGTTGTGGTGCCCTTCCATGCCCTCCTATTTTGTGCGGTCACGGTTAAACCACGTCAACATTTTATATTAATTTTTTAATAGTGATATTAAGACAAAAAATAATAAAAATATAAAATATTAACGTGACTTAACCGTGATCGAATAAATAGGAGGGCATGGAAGAGCACCACAACTAGGAGGGCAGACAATCCTTGTCCTTGCCAAAAATATCACCACACCATGTCAGCAACTGTGTCTCATTGTCTTGGAAAAACAATATCAAAATGGAAGATATTCGTAACGCAAGCAAAACAAAATAAACGCACGTCAACCAAAAAATAAAAAATAATCGAAAAAAAAGAAGAGATAATTCCTAAAAGCAAAAAAGACAAGTAAAACAAAAGAAGAGTAACTGAACCTGTGCGAGTGCTGATTCATACGTTTGACCTTCGTTTGGCCGGGTCTTCAACGGGTGCGCAAATTTTGCTACCTGAGTTTGTTGAAACGACCTCGTTCACCCCCACACGCACACCCAACGCGTCCTCTAACGCTCCCAAAAACAAAGAGGTGCAAATGTGTGGGGGTAAAAAATTAAAACCGACTCGCGAGTTTAGCGTTTTAACAACGGGTGAAATTTGAAAAAACAGAAGATTAACCAAGTTTAGGTGTTTTTACCGGTAACAAATTTAACTGTCTCTGTAATGACTCGGAAGATAAATATGTATTTATAGGAGTGTAAAAAAAAAAACCAACAAACAGTTAAAAAAGAGAGAGAGGGAAGAAGGCGCTCTGTCTCTCCTCTCAGCGGGTTCGGGTCGGGTTTCGAATACTTTTAATTTTGCGGGTTTTAGCACGGAGAGGGACTGAAAGGCCAAAACGAACCGCGTCCCGACGGGGGACAGACGAACGGATCTGGGTCAACCCTATTTGACCGTAAATACAGTAAAGTCCAGGGGCGAGAAGTTGTAAAAAGGACGTTATGTTTATTAAATGTGTGATTTAGTGGTCGCTTGAGAAATATATATTAATTTGTTGGAGAGCATCCGGCTGTGTTTCTTCCTCTTCGCTTTTCCCTCTCTCTTCGTATATAATACCCTCACTCGGCTTTTTGTTCATTTCTGAGAGAAAATTATGAGAACCAGGGGCGGCGTTTGTTATCCGACAGTAGCCGGAGGTGATGTGTGTTGTCAGAGGAAGAGGAAGAAGGAATTCGCAGGAGGAGAGCGGACGGTCTGCCGGAAAAGGAATAGATTCTCGCCGGGCACGACGACGACGACGACCTCGTCGGCTCCCGATTCGTTCGACGCTTTGCCGGACGACCTCCTCATTCTTATCCTCTCGAAACTCAGCGCCACCGCCAACTCGCCGGCCGATTTCATCAACGTCTTGATAACGTACGCTCTAATTTCCATTAATTTTTATTTAAATCTGATTACTTTGTGTAAGTTTGGAGGTTAATCGGTTAGTTAGGGAAACGTGGTGGGAGTGTGTTTTGAAATCTAACGGAACTGACGATTTGATTGGATGGATAATTAACAGATGCAAGCGGTTGAACGGCTTAGCTCTCCATTCTCCAGTGCTATCCAAGGCTAATCCGAAAACGTTTATCCTGAAAGCCAAGAACTGGTCCGAGTCGGCTCACCGATTCCTCAAGCTCTGCGCCGACGCCGGCAATACCGAGGCCTGCTACACTCTTGGCTTGGTCAGTTCACTCCGAAACCCCCATAATTCTCATTCAATTTTTTTTAATTTCATTTGATTACTTGTTTAATCGCGTTTTTATGAACCTTTCGCGGCATCATTATTTATTAATTGTTCTTATTCGTTTGTCTCTGCAGATTCGCTTCTATTGTTTGCAAGACACAGGAAGCGGAGCCTCGCTCATGGCCAAGGCGGCGATTGGCTCTCACGCGCCGGCTCTCTACTCTCTCGCCGTGATTCAGTTCAACGGCAGCGGAGGCTCCAAAAACGATAAGGACCTCCGGGCCGGAGTGGCGCTATGCGCGCGTGCCGCGTTTCTCGGCCACATCGACGCGCTGAGAGAGCTTGGGCACTGCCTCCAGGACGGTTACGGAGTTCGTCAGAACATAACGGAAGGGCGACGGTTTCTAGTGCAGGCCAACGCACGTGAACTCGCGGCGGTTCTATCCTCTGCAGCAGTTTCGGGAGTCCCCATGCGCCAGTTACTGACGTGGACTCCACTCCCTCACCCGCACCCTCATCCTCATCCGCAGCTGCGGCACCTGACCGGGTCGGGCTGCCCGCTGCTCAGCGACTTTGGGTGCAACGTTCCCGCCCCAGAGGTGCATCCGGCGAACCGGTTTTTGGGAGAGTGGTTCGCTGCTCGGGACGGTTCGCCCGGACCGGGTTTGAGGCTTTGCTCGCACGTGGGATGTGGGAGGCCTGAGACTAGGAGACACGAGTTTCGTCGGTGTTCGGTGTGTGGGGCCGTCAATTACTGTTCACGTGCGTGCCAGGCGCTTGATTGGAAGCTAAGCCACAAGGCTGAGTGTACTGCCGTTGAGCGGTGGGTGGATGAGGAGGGTGAGGGTGCGGACGATGACGGAGCTGCCAATGGGGGTGATGACGTTATGGCCGAGAGTTAAGAATTAGACGGTGACGGTAACGGCAGGAAAATGTGAATTAAGACCGAACGGAAAAAGGAAAAGGGGAAACGGGGCCGTTTTGTGGAAATATATGTTAAATGATCATGGCCGTTGGAAATTTTGTTCACCTTTTTTAACACAGGGGGTCTTTTGAAGGGAGCATTTTCTTTTTTCTGTTTTTTTTGGGTTCTTTTTTTGTACTATAGAGCAACTTTAGCCTTAATTTTGGTAAAAAAAAAAATTTCCAAATTTATGAAAATTCAAATGTTCTTTCCTCTCTTATTGTTTTTCCGTACATTTTTTTTCCCTATTTCCACACACAATTCGAATGTTCCGGTTTCGGATGCAAGTTGGTGGTCATAATCGAGACCAACTGGCTTAATCTACGTATGTAAGATACATCTGGCTTAATTTACGTATGCAAGCATTGATTTTTTTTCTAAATGATATTCACGTATGCAAAATACATAGTCGGTATTGTAAATGATATTACATAATTGTCTTTTGGGTAGGTGCCAAATAGGTCATTTGTCTTTGGGAATGTTAAATTTTCAAATTCTTTAATTTACGAAGATGTAAATTAAATTTGTATGCATACTATTTTACCCAACTTAATTAAGTTTATATGTACAAAATTTCCAGTCTTTGAGTAACTACCATTTCTAAGTTTTGATATGAACACACAACAAATCTCATTTATGCTTAGGACACTAGGTCAACTTTTTGTCGTTTGAAAAATCTATTATTTGGGCATAGATTGGTAGAAAATGTGATTTTATGGGGTGAGGAATTGGCTTCACTTTAAGGTAAAGTTAAAGATGTTCCTTATCTTGATGTCAAATAAAGAAAAGAGGAATGCTAGTTTTTTATTTATTTTTTTTAAATCTTTTATTTCTGCTTTTTTCACTATTTTTTCACATGTAAAATACACTTACACATTACGCTAAAAAATTAATGTTCTTAAAAAATTAAAAACATAAAAAAAAATTTGAACAAAAGATAGTATCTACATTAAGAGGACGGGCGTGAGTTTAACCTCACAATGGACTACAAATAATGTTGTTCAAATTCACTTTTGACGATAATTGAACTTAAGACCTCTCTCTTTCAAGTGAAGAGGAATACCACTAGACCGTAATACTAAATCATAAAAACATAATAATATATTAAAACCCAAACAAAATCCAAATTCGACATGGGTATTGCATGTAAATATCGTATAGATAGCCCAATTGACGACATGAGCATGCATGCATGTTTGAAGTCGTGATTGTTTGAGGTGAAAACATGGGGTGTAGAGATTAGGGTTTGGAAGTGGATGACAGGCTAAGTCCAGGAGGCGGAGGGATTGGCAGGCGGCGATGAAGGGGAGTCGAAGGTGGTGTCTGAGTGGAGGTTGTGGGTTTGGATTTGGAGAATGTAAGATAGAAAGATCACAAGCAATAAGCAAGTTGTGCGGCAGACACCAAAAGGATGTGTTGATCATCGCACTTGCTTTTAGGTGGTCAAAAGGGGTCAGAACACACATTTAAGTGACTGGCAAAGAACACAGGAAAGTAAAACTAGCAAAAAGCTATTAGAATTACGATGTTGTTATATTGTTTTTTAATAATACTTTGCTACTCAAAGATTAATAAGAATTCATCCTAAAAGATTTTCATTGTTGATTTATATAACTTCGTGTTTATAATTAGAACAGTTCATATTATAAACCATTTTATAAAGATCGTCTCTGAAAAAAAAAATCAATTAAAATTAAAGTCGTTTAGTGATCGAACTGTATAAAAACAGATAAACAGAATTGGTAAAAGCATTACGAACCGTCTATATATTTGCTAAAATAAATTGATTAAAAGGCTTATTTTTAATTCATTTTTTGCATATATGATATTTACAGAGTGATTTATAATATGAACGGTTTTAATCATATGCACGAAACTCTGTGGTTCGAACACGAAGAATTTTAGGTACGAGTTCCTACTCATTCTTGAGTAGTTAAATGTTGTTCTTTTTTGTACTATAATTAAGTAGGTCTTAGGTTTGCCTTAGTATATGACGACAAATTAATAAGACTAACATATTGTGTGACTTAATTTAATCCGTTTTTAGGTTATTTTAGTGGGAAAAAATGAGAAGAAGAAAAGGGGAATAGAAGTAGTGGGAGTGGGGAAAAAAGATGTGCAATTTGGGAAGTGGTGGGCACTGTTGTTTTTAGGGATGAGTCAATTATGTTCACAAAACCAAATCAAGTGGAGAAAATAACAACACAAAATTGAAACAGCATCTCTCCTGGTGGGAGCGCACTTGTTTTTCTCTTAACACTTTTTATTTTATTTTCCTTTTTTCTTTTAGTCAGAGAAAATAAAATCATTGTTGTTGATATTATTCATTGGAGAATGCTGAGGTGACTCTCTCGAAGTGAGATTTTTTATTGACCCTATATCACCTCACAATTTAACGTTAATTTCTATACCAACATTATAAAATATTGTGTCAAAAACATAACATGACAAAAAATCTACAAATAATTTTACTTTTGAGATAGTCGTTTTAAAATTTCTGTTATTCACTTGATGTTGAGTTATGGCGATCCAAGCCCAAATCATTAAACACAGTAGTTTAGATCAGATGGGCGTGAAATTATAGGTCAGCAGCTCCATTTACTAGTTACAAACCCAACTGCAACTGTAGCCCAAATATTTTGACTATTTTTCATTATTTTTCATTTTTACATTCACCCAAACAGAATGTTGCCAATAGAGTTTGACCACAACTATTGTCTAGGGTAGTGATATTTATTTTCGATCCGCAAATAAAAAATTTTAAGTTCGACTCACATTAAACTAACAATTTACACGTTAGATCAAAGTGTGGAACGATGAATTTTAAACTGGGTGGGCTACCTAATTTTCATAACGTGGCTAGTTGAATGCTAACTTTAATATTGACGCCAAAGCAAGAGAAATTGGAAAGTCTGAGCGTTAAAACTAAAAATTAGAGCGGCAAATGTTTTACTCAAAGATTGTGTTCATTAATTGAGTAACCAAATATCTCTAGGACGCCCAGTGACATACAAACTTGAGTTGATAAAGGGTTATTGAGCTTAATTTGGGTGTGATATTAGGCTTAATTAGGATGCAGGTCGGCCCGGGTCAGATTGTCGACACAAAACTTGTAGCTAAAGTGGTTAAGAGGACTTACGCTCATACTTAAAATTTTGTTTCTTTAGTTGTAAGTCAATAGTCACATGTGTGGTTGAAGTCCTAGCTAAATGTTTGCCAGGCATTTAAGAATAGCTGGTGAAAAACCAGAGAGCATACAGCTGATCCAGTTTCTTGCTTTCCAAAGTGTAAGCAAAGCCCGCAGAGTTCATTGCTTCCAACTCTGAATTTTGGTCTAGAAAACAGGTACAAAATGATGATGATGCATCACTGCACAAAACCCAGATCTTAAATTTGAATATTTAAATTTGTAGTTCATCTTATTATTATTATTATTATTATTACCACTTTGCATTGGAATTTGGAAATCCAAAAAAATACAAATAAATTAAGAAAAAAGACAATGTTTAGTAAATGGATGTCAGATTCTGAAAATGCTTGTCTCAAATGGATCATGCATAAAAACATCACCATGTTTTTTTGTTTGAATGAAGATTTTCTCTGGATCTTCTTTGTGAGAATTTCGGAGATTCTCTAATCACATTCGTTCATTGTATATTGTGCGGTCATAAATCATTGTAAATTTTTTTATATAAAATTAAGTATAAACATTAGTTGGCAAAAACTGACCGCACGATTTACGATAAACGAATGTGATTGGAGGATCTCCGGAATCCTCACAAAGGATCCTCATTCTTATTGTTTGCTTTCTCTTTCGTTTATGCTTAATTAATTAAACTGGTTGGAGTTAAATTTGTATTGCTTTTTTTAGTCAATTGAAATAAAAGTTAGTGATGCCGGGGGCCAAACAGTTTCTACAAAAAAAATGGCGCTAATTCAATGCCCTTCTGACAAAAAAATAACGTATACAGTCAATATACGTTATTCGCAAGAAAGAATGAGCTGATCCCAAAGAGGGAAAGCAAGTATTATCCTTTTTAAGTTTCAGGCTTCAAATCTGGTGCAAGTCCAAAATCATCAAAATTGGGCCTTTACTAAAAAAAAAAGAAAAAAAAAAGGAAGTTGATAAGGCCTTGGTCCCAAATAAAAACGAAAGAAAAGCGGGTAAATATTGGCGGGCCCAAATCAAAGAGTTTCAAAGAAAAAGAAACTGCTTTGCTGCTTTTGATCCATACACAGTGATCTGCGCTCTAATCAACGAACAGGTAAGTTTCCCAATCGATTCTCCTTTTCAATTCTGTTGATAATTTTGTTTAATTTTTTTTTATAATTCAGATTGATAGCAGCTTAGATCGGTTATTGAATCAATTTCTTTCCACATCGCGATTCAGTTTGGTTGCCGAGAAAATGCTAGAAAGGAAACGAAAATCTGCAGATTTATCTGAAATTATATTTCCCCTATTGAATCCGAATAGAAGAATCTAATAGCTGAATCGATTTTTGTATGAATATTTTGAATTTGTATAAACTAGGGTTTGTGGAACTCTGAACAGAGCTAAGATTTTTAGGTTGGCGTCGTTAAGGGGTGAGAGATGGCGTTTATAATGGAGTTTGCTGAGAATCTGGTACTGAGGCTTATGGAGGACCCCAAAGAGAGGGATAGGAAGTTCAGGGAGCACGTGTATGCGGTGAAAGACCGGTGCCAAAAGACCAAGGAGATGTGGGCGCTACCTCTACGTCCCTACGGATTTTGGACCTTTGAGCGCCACAATTCGCAGCTCCGTTGGGATGCCCAGATTAGCCAGGTTGCAGGCCGGAGGGACCCCTATGATGATCTCCTCCAACACAGCTATGATCCCATCACCCCCAAAACTAATTGAGTGCGTATAAGGTTTGTTTTTTACTGTTTTGAAGCCATTCTGTGTTTCTATTGCATCGTTCGGACTGTGTGGAAGCTTTTGTATTGTTGTCAGTCGCCTCCGAGATAATGTAGGTTGGATATGTCTTCATGCTAATTGCTTCAATGCATGTCCTTAGGAGAGTTGATATTGGCGTTTGCGGTAGCCTTGTGCTATATGTTTCATGTTTTTTATTCTAAATTTAGGCGGTCAAAGTCTTTCAGTAAATTTCATGGTTTGTATTGGGCATGGGCATTACTGGTCTTGCATGCGTCTTGATTTATATGACCCCTCTCTTTTAGGTAAGGCACTGGTTCTGTTTGATTGAATCTTTTCATTGCATCACGATTTGAAAGCGGTCGCTTCCAATGTCATTTTTTCCTTGCTAAAAGATTCGGTAGTTCAGTCTGTAGTAGTGGGTTGTCGTTTATTAGAGGGGCTCGTCTTTTCCATGGTTATCGAGGAGCTCGCTCCCTTGTTATTTGGTGCAGGTCAAGCCGTCTGCAGAATTCAAGTAGAGGTTTCTGTTGCAGTTGGAATTTGGTGGTGTCGTAAGAATATTGTTCGGTTTTAGTCTGTTCGAATAAGAGTCCGTGCATCTTCGGTGTTGTGTAAGAAGTTGACATTTCACGTGTTAATTCTTCAAGTTTTCTATGTCTCGTACAATCTTGGGGATTCCATTTGTTTTAGTTTTCTATTTCGCGTGCTAATTCTACGAGTTTTACATTTCTTGGCCTTCTTGATTTTATTTTTCTTTACGAGAGTGCATGATAACTTTTTCGGGGTGCCAGCGGTTTATTTTGTCCTCGTACGTGCAACAATCTTTAACAAACTGAGACACAAAGTAGATGTAAATTTACATAGAAACAGGACAGCTAGTAGAATTGAAAGGCCAAACTTAAAACCACCAGAGGCAGGCAGACATTCCTTCAATCAGAATCAGTGCTCGACATGCGCGGCCGCATCTTCTTTCTTCTCCGCCTCTCCCTTTTCGACTGCCTTGGATATCTCATCCATCGGAACCAGGGGTAGATAGCCGAAGATGGCATAGCCCTTACGGGTCAAGTCCTTTACGGTGTGGTTGTATTTGCCAGACCAGTGCGCAGCAGTTGGTGCAGCCTTCTGTGCCACTGTGTGGATGGAAGGGTACTTGTTGAGTCCGACCCACAACTTCACAGATTGGTTCAAGACAAAGTTCTTGTACTCAGTAGCTGCATAGTGAATAGCTGCGCGTGGACCGCCAGTTTCAGCCTCCTTTACAATTCTCTGTCCCATTTCCGCTGCTTTCTGGATCAAGCAGTGCGCTTGGCTCGCAACCTGCTTAGCCACAGGAGGAGCATGCTTATCGAACTTGTCCGTGGCTTCATCTACCTGTGAAACAATAAATATATCAAGCCTCAATCAACATCGATCATTCATGCATGCAAGGCATTCACAAGGGGCATAACACAACAAACGAGCATCATAAAACTGTTGAACATATATACACTATAACCTCATTAAACAAGTAGCTCACAAACCCAGTTAGCAAAGACACAAAGAAATCTAGCTGGATAAGAAGCATCAATTATCCATCGAGATGTAGAAATCGCGGTCCTTTTATCCGAAACTAAGGAGGAGTTAACGAATGATGTTTCAGTCTCTTATTAAAATGGATTCCGACGGGTCTTTTCGGCGTCAGGGTACAAAACCAGGCACACCACAACTAAAAACCACCTTCATAGATCGTACGCAAAAGAAAAATCATGTATAACCACCACACAGCTTTCAAATTTCGCAAATTAATTAACTGTTAATTCACCAAATTAATTCGAGAATTTTCCCAATGTGAACAATTTCAGTTTCTTTCTTTCTAATCAGGAAAAACACAAATAGAAGAGAAGAGAATACCTTGGCGTCGAGGAAAGCGAGGACGTCGTCAGGAACGCCCTTAACCTTCCGGTAAACGGGACCAACGACGGCGGTGACTGCGCACTCCACAGTCCCGACCGTCGATCTGAGCGGGCCGGAGTTCTGCTTGGCGTAATCGTACAGATTCGAAACGCACACCAGCGTCTGAATCGCCGCCACCCTCAGAAACCCTAGGTGCTTCAGTTCCTTCTCCTTGCTGATCTCTACTCCCTTCTGCAACAACACATCAGAAAGTTGCTAAAGATCCAGGCAAATAAAACATAAAAACAAATCGAAAAAGATAAATAAAACGACAATTGAGATGATCGGAAATTTAATTACATCGACGCTGGCCATCGTTTGCAGATTCTTTTCTCTTCGCGGCGGTTTTTGAGATTCCGGGAAGTCGCGACTGAAGGAGGAAACGGCTTTTGGAAGATCGGAAAATACGGATGGTTTTTGGTTCGAGGGTAAATTTATCGTGGCAGCAGTTACGAAAGGAATCTTGTGCGTTCGGGCGATGGACGGTGGATGTGGGATCTGTTTTGTTTTGAGTGGGCCCAGAGAGTCAGTCGACTCCGGATCCAATAGCAGGGACGGGATGTTTGTGGAACTTTCGGGAAAGGAGCCTTGCCTCCACCAAGGTCGAGTTTGAGGCTGAAATGCTTTGTGTGGGCCTAGTCATTATATCTTACGTGGGGCCCACTACGAAACCACTGGAGCTAAGTCTAGCGTACGCATTTTACGGGAGAGATCTACGTTTAAAGTAGTTGGTCCTAAAACCCTTTATTATACAAAGAAACGATTTTTTAGCCGTTAGATTTAAATGTATTCCTATTCATTTATAAGTAGGAGGTGATAAAAAACGAATTAGAAAATAAATAAATTATTCCTTTAAAAAATTTAAACGGGGTTATTATATTATATATACTTGCGTTAATGATAATCCACTACGTACTTTTATGATTGATTTTGATGTGTTATCGTCCTTATTATAACAGGGGAGCTAAAAATATTAAAATATTCTGTGGGCCAATGCAAGGACAAATCTTAAAATCAACCAAAAGAGAAAATAGAGCAAAACGCACAGCAGCGTTGTATACGCTAATTACCATGAAGCCATCCGATTCCACTCAATCATCGTCATATCCTTAAAGACCTTGGTTTAGGAAAATGCAAGTGTGGATGGGCAAAAACCAATCCCCAGTTTACCACATTATACTCCTAATCACCGTAAAAATTTACACCTTAACTTTCCGCGAGTATCGGAAAATCGAGTCCGGCGGACAGACAGCAAATGCTGGAAATTTTCAGACGGCTTGAGACTTCTGGCGCTTCAAGTACTGAAGAATTGGCTCCTTCACCTGTACAACAGAAAAAATGCCCAAAGTGCAATATATTAGAATCGTACCATTTTTTTTCACTAGCGTTTTGATGGTGACAAAAACTACAGCAGGCAATTTTATAGTGAGGATTTCGAGTCATACGCACCGTGCTTGTTTTCCTTGACCGCTTGTCTTCGCTAGACCTCCCACTGCAGATCACTCTGTCCCCTTCATCACAGTAATCAGTGTTGCCATTTACCCTGCCGTTATCCTTTCCGGGCACGAAGCTCTCCCTTGAAGTCACCGGCTGCAGAATATCCAAACAAAATTTAAACTTGGTATAAACAGTCAAGTTGGAGGAAGAGAAGAATGACATGAAGTGGAAGGGTGGAGGATTAAATTAATAGACTCACCTCAGCCCTACTTGTGGGAGTGTTTGGATGCTCCTTTGTCTTTGAAGCAGTCTGCTCACTCCTCATTGGACTGTATTGAGGTCCGTTCGATCTTAGTTTCATGCGTGTGAGATCTGATCCGATGGAGTGGAAGGCACCGCATGTGGATGTGTCCCTGATGCTGCTTCCTGATAACAAAAGCATTTTTTAGGCCTTAAGTGCTTATTCAAAAAGTAGCCAGAGACCTGAATTCATTATTATGTACTGAAAGCACTTAGGTCTTTTACCCATTGTATGGAAATCTGGATGACTGGACTTGTTATTTGGTTCAGTGTTGTCGACATCCTGTTCAGTGTGAGAAATCCAAGCAAATATGTAAGAGGAAGACAAATGGAAATAAATTTGAGAAAAACAAATGGAAATAAATTTGAGACATGTTTACAGATCTACCATTGCATCATTGTTCAGAGCTTTCTTCACTTCATTCAGCTTTTTCTCGGTGATCTTAGAACGGATCACACGCTTTCCTGGTTTAGAAAACAAACGAAAACACTAAGATATAATTTGATCCACATAAGCGGTAAGTACAAGGATTTTAGAAGGATTAACTGCACACACCTAGCCTTCGGTTGCCTTTGGCTTCAAGAAAACCCTCTCGTGCCATTTTATTGATGAACTTGCGCACAGTAGTCTGATTTGCTTCTCCACCGAGCTTGTTCTGAAGCTTTGTAACCGTCACATACTGCATTGGGAGAGCATGATACAGCGCCTGAGACAAATAGAGTCAGGTCAAATGAAAATGCGACAACTGATACAGTATTATTAATTAGAAGTAGATTTTCAAAAGTACAGTTCTTGGGGAGATAAGAGATTTGAGGACTCTGCAGAGAACAGAAAATTTCGAGACAGGAAATGCAATCACCTTTATGTACATGAGATCATTAACCTTTAAAGTTTTGTCAGCAACTGGTACTTGAGCATCCATTTCTTCTTTCACCATAGTGAACTCATAATCAGACTTCTGCATCGAGGAAAAAGAGTTTGACTCGAAAGCAATAAAATATGGCCTCAGAATTGAAACAAAAAGGAGAACATAAAGCAAACCTTCGGCCTGTTGATAGTGTAAGTGTCCCCTGCAGGTTTTGATAGAACACCTTCTATGACAAGCTTGTCCATAATTTCTGTGATCCAGCCAAATAGGGTTGAAATGTACCAAATCTTGTTATAAAACCCACGAAATAAGTTAAAACAAACCAGCAGCTCTAAGTGCATTCTTCAGTTTACCTTCAGTCAGAACCTGCAGCATATAAGAATGGCGAGATGTAGTCCATGAGTATACTACAATATACCAACAGAGCAAGGTTTTTTGACACAGTTTTTCCGGTAGAGACTTGAGAAGTTGAAATACTTACCACTGAGATGTCCGGGAAATTTGAGAGAACATCAGTAAGTTCAACAGTGTCAAGGTGGAGGCTACTGATCCAGTCCTTTATCCGAGCCAATTGATGTTCATCTTGCACTGAATCCTGGGTGTTATCTACACATCATAAAAAAAAAAAACCCCTTAGGTTAGCACTGCAGGAAAATTAGTTTAGGAATTAAAGCCAAGAAATAGCCCATCATTCAGCAAAGTTTTCAAATTCAAACTTGTTTTTGTGACTCACTGTGACATCGAAATTGGTCTGCTAACTTAGAAAAGTGTAATTCTTTTATTACCTTCATCAACCATGCTGTCATCTTCCTGCGGTGCACTGTTATCTTTCTGTGGTTGTTGCTTATCTGTCAAGAAAGCCATTGTTACTGCCACTAACAACTCAGACCAACAGATAAGCAGGTGGGAATTACAGTACAAAGCCAAACCATACAATGGACTCAGAACCCTCACCTACTGGAGCAACTATATAATGATCATCTTGTGATTGGTTAACCTGAAAGTAGTGCCAAACCATATCATGTTTCATGTGTAAACTATTTTGTAAAGAAAATAATGACATCAATTAGCACCATTAAGCTCATTGGAAGCTCTAAACCCAAACAAGATATAAAATATTACCTCACTGTCAGAATCAGATCCCGAATAATCATCCCTTTGCATAGAATCAGCTCCTAAGCTCACTTCATCATCTTGAATATCATCATTTTCGTCCTCACAAGGATCAAGGATGCTTTTTACCTGTACACGTAATGAGTAAAACAAAGTGAAATCTGGACCACAAATCATGAATTTGAATATCAGACATTGCAAAAACATTCTCAATTCCCTACCTTCAGCGCTAATACAAGATGCTTGCTGTTTACATTCCCAACCTCCATTCTCAAAGGATTCTTGGTCCATGCATTACGAGCTTCTTCCTCAGAGCAGCCCCTGAAGAATGGAGGCTCATACTCCGCTGGCTGCAATGTCAAAAATATAACTGTCATCTTTTGGCAAACAAAGCATATTTGACAAAACGAGAAAGAAATTAAAAATGGTGTACCGTCACATCATCGTAGTATAGGAGCTTCATCAATATGGTTCGCTGAAACAGAAAGAGATTCAACCATCTTTAATTACCAGACCAACACAGAAACACTCTTCCAGGAATTGCGGAATGCATTAAAATTTGCAGGTAGCAAATTATAGGTTTACCTACCTCTTCTGGCATTTTATCAAGAGTTCTCATCAATTGAACCAATGTGCGGACCATTTTACAAGCAGAGCTCCTGGAAAAACATAGTTGCAAAAATTCACAAATTCGCCAAACAGGATGGGAATAAAATCTGGAACGAATTTCGACCAAAGTTACCTCATCTGGTTGGGAGTTATTTCTGCTGTGGAGTTGCACTTGAATGTTCCGCCATCTTTTTTCTTGTTCCCAGAGCGACTTATATTCATCGAAACCTCCTGGGTTTCAGAATTTGAGTAACTGAAAGAAACTGCAGGTGAAGATCAATTAGAACAAGTCAATTCTCCAAAACTGAGGCAAACTCAAAATTAGACGAAAAATTCACACTCCAAAATCAACCAGCATTGAACCTAATCAAATTTTGCAAAGTGATTTGGATGATTAATTTCGTGAATAGCTTACAAGTGTATTCCTCAATCATTGGTCCTTCAACTGTTTCGCACACGCAGAACAATAGCGTCTTCAGGTACTTCTTCTGCAAGGCATCGTATACACCTACAAATGTTTGAAAACAACATAAAAACTAATAGCCAAACAAGAAATCGAAACCGAAACCTCATTCAAAATTTCAAATCAACGAGATGAGATAAAATTAAAAAATTAATGACCAGTGAGTTCAACTATCTATACCTTTCTCCATCCAATCAATAAGCCTGCGAGATTCCGCATCCATTGGCATTAGCTTTTTGATCTTCATCTCTGTCGAAGATTTCAAATTCCAAAGAAAAATCACAAACCAACATTTGAAATTAAAACAAAAACTACAACAAATTGAGATTATTAAACAATTACCTAAAGCAGGAACAGACTTATCATTGAAGTACTTCTCCGGAAACAGGCCTCTGATGTAACTAATATTGAATATAGCAATACGAAGCAAGTTCCTCGTCTGAGCTCAGATCAAACGAAATTGAATGCTCAGAATCAGTTCATACAAGTATCGTAAAATTCATCATCACAATCGTACAAACATTGCGATTTAGATTTTATGAAATCTAACGCGTTTCTTCAATCAAATGTACTCAAGCTAAGACATAATCCTACGTATATTTAATTTTTCTCAAAAATGAATAACAAGCTTCAGATCTTCACACTGATCGTCAATTACTTGTCAAAAACTCGTATCATCATCCTCAGTTTCCAGATATGGTCTATATTTGAAAATCCGTACAACGATTCTAACAGAACTTTTTCGGAGTTAAGCAATATTTCACGGCAAATTTCATCGAGAGAGAGAGATTCAATCACATATGAGAAAACATTTAATGAAACGAAAACCGATCAGATTTAGAAAACGAAATACTATCTACTGAGAAATTCAGAAGAATCACTAACAACTTCAAATTATCGCTACGATTATTCTTAGTAGATGAGCGATCGAAAATTACCAGAAGAAGCGAGTCCTGCTCGGTGATCTCTGCTTCCTTCACTTTCTGTGCGACGACCTGAAACGGAGAAGTTGCAGTGAGATTCAGAGAGATTTCAACAATCGGTACTAGCAGATTGACGAAGATCGTCGAGTATAAAGGAATTGTTCAGAGAGCTGAGAAGCTCACCATTGTTGCACTTTCTCGGAGAGAGAAATGAAAATCGGAAGTTAGAGAGAGAGAGTAGAGAGAGAAAGTGAATGAGCAAATGAGAGCTTTGAGTTTGCTTATGAAGAAACTTGCTAGCTTGACGAAAATTTGAATTATTACAAACGAGGAAAGTGGCGGGAGGCGGTGAAATTTGTAAGTTAATTGCGACGGTTCACGAATTGCAGATCATGCAAAATGCGTCGAGCTGGGATACAGAGTCGCTTGCATTACACGTGTCCCAAAACGGAAATCGGAGTTTGTTACGGCCTCGGTTTTGGAGTCCAGGAGCGGTGCACGGAGGCCGTGCCTGTATTAGTCCCTAATCACCAGTCGTTAATGATTAATTAGTTGCAATTTGATAACGAGCGCGCCAATTCCAACCGTAACACCTTAGCCGGCACTTAATTAGGCATCAGTTCCCACTTAACAAATGCCTCAATTCCCCTACCGAGTCAAAGAGGTCTCAATTTTAATTCACGCCTAATTTTTGAAAGGACCAACTTTGAACATATAATAGAAGTTTGTTTGCCTAAATTACTCTCGTATAAATCACTTTCGAAGTTGCTCGAGAATGCCTTCGTTTTCTTTTTGTTTCTTAACTACTTTTGAATTGTATGTGAAATTAACAACATATGTGAACCGAAATGAAAATAGCACCGTTGCTACTTTTCAAGTTTACCTTTAAATTAATTTTCTCGCACAATAATTTTTCCACGCCGCAGTTTTACCAAATAGCGTAGTAATCAAAAACTTTCTGATAAAGCAGAAGTTGTACCAAATAATCGGAGGCAGATTCTTTGCCCTCCTTATTTCGGTGCCCTTGCGTGCCTCTTTGTTTGTGTGGTCACGGTTAAGCCACGTCAACATTTTATATTACTTTTCATTTTTGTCTTATTATCTCTATAAAAAAACAATATAAAATATTGACGTGGCTTAACCGTGACCACACAAAATAGGAGGGCACAGGAATAAGGAGGGCAGAGAATCTGCCTCTCCCAAATAATCAACCCCAAACCAATGTTTTAAAAAACTAGCCTCTGGGCGCTAAGGCTAACGCCTCTGTTTTGTTGGAGTGGGTGAAAGGCTTCGCCGGAGCCGCCTAGGCGCGTCTCAGCTCTTAGGGGTTTTTTTTTTTTTTTTTTTCTTTCATACTCCCATACCCAAAAACCCTTTTAACTGCCTCATACCTCTTCCTTGCACTATCATCTCTCTGCCTTGTTTTCTGATTTTTATTTTTTGGGTTAATCTCTGTTTACTCCCCTCATGTTTCGTGGTTTTCAACATTTAGTACATCAAGTTTTTTTCGTCCCAGAGTCATACCTAAAATGTAAATTTTGGGACAGTCTTATACATCCGTTAGTCAAACTGTTAAGTCTTCCGTTAACTGTGACGTGGCGCCATGTGGACAATGACTGGACGCCACGTGGAAATTAAAAATAAATTATTTATTAAATAAATAAATTAAAAAGTAAAAACCCCATCCTTCGTCTTCCCCCCCCTCCCCCCTTCTCCTCTCCTGGCAACCCAACCCCCTGCAACCCAGAAGAAGAAGAAGAAGAAAAGAAAAAAAAACCCAGTTCGTCCTTCCCCCCCAACCCAAAACCATTTCCGTTAATCTGGAAAGGACAAACTGGCTTTTTTTTTTTCCTTCTTCTTCATCTGGGGGGATTGTGGGGGGGGGGGGGGGGGGGGGGGTGTGGGGGTGGGAAGGACGAATTGGTTTTTTTTTTTTCCTCCTCCTCCTTCTTCTGGGTTGGGGGCGGGACTGGGTTTTTTTTTTTGTTTTGTTTTTTTTCTTCTTCTTCTCGGTTGGGGATGCGGGGGGAGAAGGGATGGGGTTTTTTTTTTTTTTTAATTTAAATATTTTATTTATTTATTTATTTTATAAATAATTTATTTTTAATTTCCACGTTGATGACACGTGACGCCCAGTCATTGTCCACATGGGTGCCACGTCACAGTTAACGGGAGATTTAACAATTTGACTAACGGATGTATGAGACTGTCCCAAAATTTACACTTTAGGTATGACTCTGGGACGAAAAAAACTTGATATACTAAATGTTAAAAACCACGAAACATGAGGGTAGTAAATAAAGATTAACCCTTATTTTTTTTATATAATGGATGTGTGTGCTGTCTGCATGCATTGTTATATGTGTGCTCATTGTGCTTTTCATCCTCTATTTTATATATATATATATATATATATATATATATATATGTATGTATAATATAATATATGTATATATATTTATAATATATGTGTGTGCTCAGGGTGATTATTGATTAATAATCTTCTTCTTTTTTAATATAATATATGTGTACGTGTATATATTAAAAAATTTAGGTCTCGTGAGGCTTTGCCTCACGCCTCACACCTAGGCCGGATTATCCCTCGGACGCCTCACGCTTTTAATACATTGCCCCAAACGGACATGTTTAATTTCTTTTCTTATATCATTTCAGGTGAAATGGTACACAATTCTACTATATTCAAAAGAAAACCCAACTTCTTAGTGTCAAATAAACTTATACGGTAATTACTAATTAATTACTAGAGTTTTTTCTTCTTTTACTACAACCATTTTCAAATAATGCAGAAAAGATGTTGACCCGACTAGTGTAGCAAATGGAAGATATCTGTAAACGGGTCGGGTTTGGGTTGGGTTCAATCTGACCCGTTAAACTAACAGGTCACCGAACTCATCTCGTTAATCTAATAGGTCACCCGTTAACATCCGTTAACGAACCTTTTTTTTTTTTTTTTTTTTGCATTCCAATACAATTACACATATTAACTACAAGGATGTATAAAAGGGTGCTGACTTGGATATCTAGTCAAAAGGGTATTGACTTGGATATGTAAACCTACCAAGATAAATGAGAAGTACAAGATTTCTACAGGAAGATCAAAGAAGTACGTCGTTTTTTTTTTTTTTTTTTTTTTGGAAAACTGGACATTGTATTTCAGGGCCCAAGGCCAAACAAAGATATAAAGAGGTCCACAAACTACATAAGTACAAAACAAAACAATGGACCTGAACAGTACACACAAAAGAGCCCAAAACAAGTTTTGGGGCCCAATACAAACACAGACAAAACTATAGAACTCCCTAGAACCTTGCAGTCCCCTCCGTTGCCGGAAATGTCGAGAGCCACCATCACAATCTATCCAGCACTCTGGCCAACCAAAGCCCCAGGCATTAAGAAAACCAGTGCTCCAACACCGTAGAGCATCCACACCAGCGCAAACCCATGCCCCGAACCGCCATCAAGTAGCCACCACCCAGAAACGAAGAATCTGGTGACTCCTACAACCTGCAACAACCCCCGTGCCGATAGTAACCAGTAGACAAAAGAAGCCGATGGAGAAGCCACCAACGAAGTGCCAATAAAGGCAAACAAACAGAAGGTGGTGGTGTGTACACCCGAGTAAAAACTCTACGCACCTTCCAAAGAAAACAAAGCCGAGTGCTGTGAAGAAAAGAGGTTGCAGATCAGGAAAGAGGAAGCAACAAGGAAGGATGGAGCCCACCCGACTTCGGACTGTAAGGAATTGGGAAAATAGAGTAAGAGGGATAAATGAGAGACATGGAAGTTGAAGGAAAACTAAGGTGAGAATAGAAAGAAACGGAAGAAGGGAGGAAGAAGGAAGAAAAACAAGGAAGGACGGCCACCGACCCTTGCCAGAGCTTGGGCCGGCAACTAGGGAGAAAAAACGACGATGAAAAAACTCACATAGAGAGGTGAGAAAGACTCTCAGAAGAGAGAACTTAAGAAGTACGTCGTTTGGATGAACATGTAAAGCAACTAATCATCTCTCTGTTAATCAAGTATAGATGCAGAGATTGTAGACTTGTAGTACTGTTTAAGCAAGAGTAAAGCATTAAATGAGAAACATGCAGAGCAAGCAGAAGCATAAGGCTGAATGCAATTAAACAAGCAGAAGTTTATATTTCAATTTATATTACTTACAGTTTAGAAAGAAAAGAATATTAATTAAGTCTAAATTTCAATAACATAAATGGTACAGCAAAAACACTCGAAAATGGAGAGAAAGTAGAAGATTGGAGAGAGACTAAAGAGCGAGAAGGAGCCAGAGGCCCAGAAGCAAAGGGACGAGAAGGTAGAGAGCCAAAAGCAGAGATCGAGTGGCACAGTGCGAAACGAGTCAGCATAGAGTTCATTTTTGTTGTTAAAACTTTACCGAAATTACTCAAACATCCTCAACCAATGGGTGTTGACGGGTCTAGCGGTTGACCCAAAATAACCCGTTATTTAACGGGTTGTTAACAGGTTCACCCGTTAACGACCGGACCCGTTAAACATCTACCCAAATACTAATAGTAACGAGTCGGATCGGGTTAATGGGTCGAGTCCAAAATGCCAGGTAAGTTCTTCCTTCACTCATTGTGATTTTTTGGCAAATGGAGATCACTTTCCTTGCGTGTGTGAATCACACAATCAGAGGTCGGGTATGAGACGCAAGTGACCACATACTCTTGCTCCATCTGCGTCTCATCCAAGATCACCGCCTCCGATTGATCCACCAATCCCGAAACCAACAGCCCAGTACAAGTAGAGCAGGCACCGGACCTGCAGAGTAAGGCAACTTCAGCCCTGCGCTTTCAGCTGACTCAAGGATGTGAACCTCATCTGGAGCTTCAAACTCATTCTCCTCACCATTTGGTTCCACCAGTTTCACTTTCCAAACTGCCATTGCAGATACAGAGACAGAAGATTTCAACCCAAATGCTTTAGAATTGTTCTTCACAGAACCAAGAGACAAACGACGACTCTTAAGTCTTTACAACGGCTGAGCCTCTGTCTGATGTTGCACTTCTCATTGAGCATAATGTCGAAAGCCAGGAAGTCTATATTCTAACACTCGCCATCGGAACTCAGGTATCGGGTGGATTATCCGAGCAAAGTTCGAGCAAGGTCACGAGATGTTCATGATATAAACTGAAGAACACTTTTCACAAATTCTCTCTTCTTTCTTAATTAATCTCTCAAGAAAAAGACTTTTCGAGCTAAAATACGCAGCCAAATCTTCATAAATAAAAATTTAACAATCAATACAAAGAGCAAACAATATTCCGCTTCCCAACACTTCAAACATGTATAAGACCTTTAAATTAGTAGGAAACTTATTTGTAAGCAAATTTTCTATCAAAAGTTTATGTGTCTTCCTTGCATTTGACCCATGTTACACCCCAATTGTATCTCCGTCTTTCCAAATGAAAGCACATAACTTCACAACAAACAGAACAGCGTTTCTGGTTCTAAAAGTAGAGAAAATACACCCAGAAGAGATTTCAAACTGTGAAACTGATCTTTCACATTGAAGGCTTACCTTTCGAAAGGATCGCCTCTGTTTGAGTTAAGAGGATAAACAGCTGCAGCTATTTTCTCCCTAAGGCTGAATTTGCTTGCAATTGGTGGCCGAACATCTTCTACTCCAACCAAGCTCTCCAAAAAAGGAATTAAGAAGAGTAATTCTTTATCAGAACGATCATCAAACCAGCTCTCAATTGGAATTCCATTGTCTACTTGGAACCCGAATGCCTGAAATAAGGGCAACACGCCAAAATGTTACACCTAGAAAAAACAAAGTTAATGGTATTGAAGAAAGGACAAACATAATCCTAGGGGTTTCCTCCTGAGGTTAGCATAATTTAAAGTTGTATTCGTGTTTCATATTTCACATTGCACTTGTCCCTGACAAAGTGATCCAGTGTCGTAAATGTTCATAAATGAAATCTGAGATCCGTGTCGTAAATGTTCAAATGAAATCCCTTTGAAACTGCTCCAAACATGGCTTCACCAAAAGCTTAGAAGGGACTGACTACATTTGATTCCACAAGAAGGCAAGGGAACCCACTAATGATGTACATTACAAGCAAAAAACTGAAGATCGACCATTGACTCGAAATATATAATGCTGATAAATTTCACCAGAAGACTAGATGGAGCTTCTTTCAACTCACTTTTATTCATCACCATCTTAGGCTTATCCAGAAACTCACTGATCCAAGGAAAAACAAAGACACTCCAAAAAGTACGCCAAAATATGCTCCTAGACACATTAAATTCAATAAATCACCTTCAAGGGCTGAGTGCACAGATAACTGCTAATGGCAGAGCGGGGAAGGTTGGAATAGCATACCTGTGGAGAGTTGTCGATTATGATAGTGTGTGCCAAATCACGACCAAGAACTGACAAATCTTTGAGGTAATTTCCCTCCACAAAAACGCAGGAATCCCGAAAAACACGATGGCGAAATATCTTCCTTTTTGGGTCCAGCACATTTAGAAGTTGCTCTGCATAAATACTTTGACTAGCTGTAAATATTATGATCTCAAAAAGATTGGAAACTTTGTCCAGAAAATCTCTGAGATGAGGACGGCATCGGACATATACTGTATGCTTTTGGAGGTTAAAATTTACGGCAAAAGTGAAGTCTGCATCAGCACAAGGTTCTAGTGTGGAGTGTACCAAAGTTTCTGCCAAATCAAAGTCAGTCTTAGCATGCAAGTCTAACCAATAGTTCAAACAAAACATCAACAAACAAGGAATGATAGAAATCAAGGACTAAATGTTGCATCATATAAACAATATAGTGAGATAAAAATGCATGCCTGTGTCCTAGAAAAAGACACATTTGGCACCCCTTATAAGGAAAAACGAATGCAGAAAAAGTGGACTATAATTTAATCAGATCTTCCATCAGAATACAAACAGCTATGAGAAAATGCTCATGCACCGATCCCCCGTCCTACCATACAGCTACAATAATCAAGCATTAACAATTGAAATGAAGATAAATATTATCAACAAATGTTCTTTTTGACTCTCATCATATAGATGACAAAAGCAAAACATGCTACAAGGAAGTTACTGTCTTCAGACACATCCAGATTATTTTGGCAGAAGAAACAGGCAAAAGATCAAACTCAATGCAACACCCTATCACATATCAACACTTAGTTTCATGAACCATGAACAGTCCATGGACAATGAGATGTATAGTTACAAATCGTTCCTAAGTTGAGACTTGAGAGTCATGTGAATTAATGAATAAGGACATAAAAAATGACACAACGGTTTGCCATTATTCTCACCATCCAAGTCCAAAACAAGACTAGTAGGAGGACAACGCCGTGTCTGTTTAGGTAAAAGCATCGGCCGAAAAGTTGGAACAACTGCTGATAGGTCAGGTAAGTTCTTGATAAAGAAGTAAGGATCAAAGTCATCAACTTCCTCATACTCGTCATCATCTGTGTATAAATCAGTTGACATGGGCTCGTGACCATGTTCATCCACACATTCCAACTTGGAATTTTTCATGGCAAGATATATGGCTGAGACTTCAGAAGAAATAGTGGCTGGATCCACAACTGCATTAAAATGAGGATACACATTAGTTGTGCCCCATGTCACATAGTTTTTGTGCATTCTATTTTGCTCATACATTTTGTTTCATTTCATTTGTATTACCAGGACATGTTATATTTACTGAAGAAAATGTGTTCTCACAGTAACTCCTCTCATCTCTAACCATGGATTCAGAAGTCTCTTGAACAACATGACCATTCAGCACATCAACCCTTGAGTACATTATTTCACAATCTTGATGATAACTGTAGTCTCCATTTCTAAAGAAATTAACAAAATCAACTAGGAAAACAAAAACCGTAAGGTCACAACAGTCAAGAAAACCACAAAACTTTTCGGTAAGATCTTTTTAACCATTAATAGAGAAGGAAAGAGACACGATTACATATTCATAAATGTGAAATACATATATAAAATATAAAAAATGTTTGTTCATCTACCTCCATTATCAGATTCCCCTTCGGCATGTTTAGATATGTGAAAGGCAGGAGAAAATATAGTTTCCACTTCACAATCAGTAGTTCCCTCCTTACAATCCTGCAGTATGATATGATATGGACAATTTGAGAAATTTTTCAATACTGAATGCTCAGGCAACATTCTGTTTCTTTTCTTCTTTTTGTTTTTGGGAGGGGATGGGGTGGGGAACATATCATATAAAATGCCTTACACAGCTTTATAGGCAACGTAACTGAGCTGGGCATGGCATAGCTAGTTAATTACCTCAATATCTATGCAATCATCACGCATAGCATCATGCCCCAAACAAGTGTCAGCAGTCCCATCACGCATTGAGTCATAATTCAAATCTGAATTGGTTGCAGTAACAGGCCCCCCATTCTTTTTATGAGTGCCACCTGAAAGTTGTGGTATAAAGATGACAATTAAAAACAGTAATTGGATAGAATCTTGACGACAAAAAAAACGAAGAGAAATTGGAAGCCATTCTTCTGCCTCTATGGGTTAGAAAAAGTTTCAAAATTGCCACTATGGATACAAGTATGCTACCAAAAGAAATTTGTCAGGGGATGTCACCATTTAACATTTAGAAGTAAAATGTGCACTAAATATATTCCATACAAGTATGGGGAACATTTCCCGAGGTTATTGTGTAACGAATAAGAAGGTAACCTACCTATTCTCTGCTTCCTTGCTGAAGATGTAATTAGGTCAGCAACTTTCTTTTCCACAACTTGCACACTGTCATATGCTTTCTTCTGAGCTCTTGTAACCTTGGGACAAGCATGCTCTCTCGCAGCAGTTCTTCCGGAACTTCTTTTCTTCGTTTGCATTTTGACTTGAATTAAACAGCTTAATTTTGAGAAGGCTGCAGGTGTGCCTACTTGACTTCAGAAGAAAGAATTCAAATCTCAGAAATCGGTTAACAAGTCAAGCATCCTACATTCATAATAACTTCCAATCCGAGGCTTAATCACTCTATACGGGCGAATCAACTATTTCTAATTCAAACAGCTCAAGGTTTCAAAACTTGGGGTGAATGAAAAATGCAACCTTTTTTCAGCATTTGGTTCAAGAAAAATTTACCGCAAATCGAAAAACTCAACGAGAACCAAGAAATCAATCAGCAGCTAGAGTGCCCCCGAAACTAAGCTCAATTTGCAGAAAATTATGTAATTAATAATCAGTTCGAAGTAAAGCTTAAACCCTAAAACCCATTTTACCAAAATCACAAAGCTAAATCATAAAACACAACCACATCAAATCAAATTAACTCACTCCATTCCACTTCTCACTAGCAAATAACACAAATTTCCCCACAAACCCAACATGCAAAACATCAAAACCAAACAAACCCTAAAAATTCAGTTCAAGAAATGCACCTTACAAAAACCAGAGCAACAAACTCAAACTAAACCAAGGACCAAACACTCTCACTCCACATTACGTACCTGAGCTAAAATCAAATCGGAATACCGAACGCCGGAAGCTGCCGCCGCTATTCCGGTAACCAAACAGTGAATCAGCAGAGAAAAAGATCGCCGTCAGTGAAGCTTAAGCATTTATGAAAACCCTAATTTTGCTCTGCTAGTTGAAGCAGGGGATTTTGGATTTGGAAGGGTTTTCCCTCCAAGGGAAAAGAGAGGGAAAAGTCGGAGGGATCGAAAATTTTATTTTGTCTGAACAGAGGGATCTGGTGATAAATAATTCTCCCCGAAATTTTCTCTGAATTTTTGAAATTTTTTCTGAATTTTTGAAATTTTTTGATCGGTCGAGGACTTTCTTATGGGGTGCACAGGGGAACGTTCGGTACTCGTCGGTGGTGGTGTGGAACGTACTCTCTGTTGGATGATTGACGCGTGGCGGGTTTGTGGGTTTGAACGGTGAGGATGCAGGTTGTTTGTTCGTTTTGGTGTGTAGTGAGGGACGTGCACGTGGGGAAGATTTTTTTTTTTTTTATGCTTTTCTTGCTGAAATTTCGAAGATGGAGACGTATAGTATTATCGTTTTCCAGGTATTTGTCTTAATTTCATTTACAGAGGTACCTCAATTTTTGGAATTTGTAAACTTTACCCTTGACTTTTGGATATTCCACCATGGCCCCTATCTTTTTGTGGTCTTTTAATTGGCATTTGGTCACTTTCTAACATCGATTTTGCATTGTCAATTTGTCACTTAGTTGCTTAAGAATATTTATCTTTGCGTTGGAGATTTATATTCGTCTTTCCGTTCCTCTTCATCACTTCTTAAAACAAGTTTAATATGAATTAGGAGTAACGAGTTTTAATACTACTCATTATTAATAAGTAAAGTCTTATATCACACAAGATAAAAAAAAGATATTTTCGTGTCAAAGTGATGTAATATTTAGAAAGATATTTTTATAACCGCTTGTCAACAACTAACTAGTAACAATATGATACAATCTAATAACAAACTCATTATAAATATATATTGTCTTCGTTAGTGCAAATCCAACATTAGACCTCTTTTAATTAATTAGAAACCCGGTGTTCCTAAACCAATGAGTCGTGAACTGTAGATGAATACTCTAACCAACTGATCTATAAACTCATGCATAGGTCATTAGTTTAAAATATTATTTTAGTGCACTTTAAAGGAAATCAAACAAAACAAGACAATGAAGCAAAACATGAGAGACGAAATCAACCTTAAAAATCACATGAAAAAATCTAGGTAGGCATCAAATTTTCAAGTACAAGATCATCTCTAAAGGAGTTAGCAAAATTTTTCTTTAGAGTAAATTGTACGAATGGTCCCTCAACTTTAATTAAATTGAAGCAATGGTCCCTCAACTAAAAATTCATTACCATTGGTCCCTCACCTTATCAAAATGTGTAGCTATAGTCCTTCTCATCAATTTTGTCAAAATTTTGTCAAAATAAGCTATGTTGGAATGACCATTTATACAATTAGGATCCCTCAACTCATCAAATTGTATAATTATGGTTCTTTTCGTCAACTATGTCAAAAATTTTGTCAAAACGAGTTATATTGGAAGGACCATTGCTACAATTAGGTTAAAGTTATTAAAGTTGAGGGATCAATGGTAATTGATTTTTAGTTGAAGGACCATAGCTGCACGTTTTGATAAGTTGAGGGACCAATGGTAATGGATTTTTAGTTGATGGACCATTGCTCCAATTAAGTTAAAGTTAAGGGAGCTACAATTTACTCTTTTCTTTATAAGTGTATTTTCCTAACTTTTTGGCACTTTTATACTACTTTAATTTTGTCACTCCAATCTACTCTTCAACTCGTTAAATTTTATTTTTAACTGCAAGTATTAATATCTTAACTTTATCTTATCCTATGAGATCCAAATTATATTTTCATACTCTTTATTAAACAATACTTTTGAATAAAATATATTGTATGACCCAATCTGCTAACTTGCGAAAGTAGCAACTGACTGTGTAAATATACAAGGTCAGTTGTTAATTTAGTTGTTACCTCGTTTGCAGATGTATTTTTCAAACGTGGCATAGCAAACAATTAAACCATCCAATAGTTTTTTTATTTATCTACTCATTTTAGCTCAAACCAAGGGCGGAGCCAACTAGACTCTAGTACACCCTAAGTTTAAAACGACCAAAATTTTTGGGCTCAAACCAAGGGCGGAGCCAACTAGACTCTAGTACACCCTAAGAGTGCGTTTGTTGCACTGGATTGTCTCGGATTGGACTAGCTGCAGAGACTAAGCTGGACTGGCTTAAACTAGACTAAGCTGGACTAACTTAGTGAAGCGTTTGGTGCAATGACGGACTAAGAAGCAGGATAATGAAAACAGTACTGTTCACCAGATTTGTGTTTGCTTAGACTAGGACTACATTATTGTTCAATTTTAAGAGCTCCATTACATGTGCCCAACAAATTTTTGCCATTGTGTAATAGAGTAATGCTACAAATCTCATGATATGGGTTAATTGGAGCATATTTTTGCCATGTATATTATGAATCTTAAGAAAAGAGGACAATCGGAGCATATTATGCTAAACTTTCATCCATGATATTTTACAAAATGCCAGTTAACTATACTATAGCATTCCAAAGTAAATCTCCATAATTTACAAAATCCTAGTTAACATTAGCCAAAATACTTCATAGTGCAAAGCTAAGTTATAAGGCATAACCTAAGATTGTACGATTAATAAAATACATCCATATCAAAAGGCACCACATAATATACTCATCCGCTTGCTTTGTCGCTTAAAAGCCTTTGGACGAACACTTTCTTGAGTTCCGATTTGATTGCCCTGAACATTCCCACATTTTGTGGTTTTTCCAAAATAAGAGACAATGCATCAATTTGATCCATAGGAGAAAGACCCATTGCTTCAAGTTCGTTAGCTATGTCACTATGATCTGCAGTACCTTGAACTAATGCTTCAGTTACCATTTGCATCCTCTTCCCACTTTCAACATAAAATTCTTTCAGTCCACTGATAATTGACTCGGTTCCATCACTTGAACTCCCCATAGCTATTTTCCATAGGAGAAAAATTTACAATTTCACACACACACACACGCACATATTACACATACACACAGACGGACATATTTCACACACACACACGCAGATTACACACACGCACGCACAGATTACACACACACACACACACATATTACACACACACACACACACACGCACGCACAGACACACACCCAGATTACACACATTATATACACACACACACAGACGCACATATTACACACACGCACAGACAATACACACACACACAGACGCACAGATTACACACACACACACGCACGCACAGACACACACCCAGATTACACACATTATACACACACACACACACACACACACACACACACAGACGCACAGATTACACACACATAGACAGTACACACACATACACACAGACGCACAGATTACACACACACACACAGAGATTACACACACACAGTTGACAGACACACACAGATTACACACACACACACACAGATTACACACACACACACGCATAGACACACACCCAGATTACACACATTATATACACACACACAGAGACACACACACACACACAGATTACACACACATAGATAGTACACACACACACAGACGCACAGATTACACACACACAGAGATTACACACACACACACAAAGACACATAGATCACACACACACACACAGACACACACAGATTACACATGCACACACACACACACACCCAGATTACACACATTACACACACACACACATGCACAGACACACATAGATAGAGTACACACACACACACAGAGTACACACATGGAAGACTCCCATTGTTGAAACCCCAAATTTTAAAAATCCAAAACAGCATGTGGGTAGGACTTGCAATTTTGACAACTTTGACATCCTAAATTCCCAAGTTCCATCTCATCTTATGAAAACCCCAAATTCTAATCTCAATTTCACCTAAATATCAAAACCCTAATTTGTTCAAGTGCAGAGGTCTATGATTGAAAATTTCTCAAACCCAAAACAACAAAATCAAATAAAGCTTAGTAAAATTACCATATGCAACACAAATAGACGAAATTAATAGAAGAATCGAAGTTTACCAGACAACTCGAGGCAGACGAGGGCCAGCAGATACAGAGATCAGAAGACGCAGAGATGAGGGTGATGATGACGACGATGAGGGAGCACGGCAAGGACGGCGTTGAGGGAAGACGCAGAGATAAGGACGAAGGGAAGACGCAGAAAATCTCTCAGTTTGCTCTGGCTTACGAGTCCGCCCAATTTTGGGGTTGCTCGTTAAGAACGGCTAAGGAGCTTGTTAATCCAAGCGAGTCCGGGTTAAGCTCATTAAAGCTAATCCGGATGCACACCAAACAAAGGACTATAGTCTAGTCCAGTCCAATCCTTCTTAATCCTGTCAAACAAACGTGACATAAGTTTAAAACGACCAAAATTTTTGGTGTTAAGGTAAGAATGCTGCTGAAAATTAAGTCTAATACCCCAACTATAGTCACTAAATTAGTTCACCCCTATATAAATTTAACATTTATTAATTTAGTTGTAAAAATAATAATTATTAATTTAGTCGTAGTTTAAAAACATTAAAAAAAACTCAAATGGAAATATATTCCAAACAAAATAAACCTAAATTGATGTCGCCAATAAAATTCTTATCCATTGTGTGAAAACATCATTGTATAAGACAAAAAAAAATATTATATAGTTCACTCAACTGAGCAACGATTGTATGTTTATGACAAATCGGCCAAAAGGAGAAGAAAGAAAAATATCCAAAGCTTTAATACAATTCAGCTGCATTTCTTTTGGGTGACTTGTTGAGAATTCAAAAGTTGGAGGACTGTTGCGTAAAATATTGTTTTATAAAGTCCCTCGTTGAGAGAATCTTTTTAAAATTTTGAAAGTTGAACCTCATCTTTCGCGAGGACTACGGTAGCTCCACCCACCCTCCAATTAAATTGATGCTTTTACACGTGCTTGCCACGACATGCAATTGAAGGGGCCCATCAAAAGCGGCCCCCTTCGTATTTGGGCTCAGCTTTAGAGTTAAGGCCCAAATAATATTGGATTTGGGTTTTGCACTTTTTTTTTGTATTAATTTTGTGGATTTTTAGGCCTGTCAAAATTTTAGGCATCTAAATTAAATGCTCCAAATTTAAATTTAAGACCTCAATTGAGAAAAGTGAGCTCCTATGTAAAACCTCATTTGTTTAATATTAAATTAAAAGTTTGATTGCTATTTGGAGAGATTTGATTCATTTCCAATTAAAAAACTATGAATGAAAGAGTTAGAATTCGTTCAATACACGGGATGATTCAATACACGGGATGACGAGTCCAATTAAATTGGATGAGCGGCAAGGCCGATGTTTAGTCGGCCTAAATACATTTCGAATTAGGGCGCAAACCTTGGGTCGAAATCCAACTAAGGTCTAATTCAGTATTATCTAGGCCACCAAACAAGGGATTAACACACTAAGGTGACTAACATATATATAGAATTTAGTAGTGTTATTTGTAGTATTTTTACTGTATATATATGGGGCGGATCCGTGACACTATTTTTTTTTACACAACTTTTGACATACGTTTTTTATGGGGCTCACTTTATGTATTTCAACGATCCAAAATCATAGATCCTCCTTGCATAAAAATTAGACAAATCCAAAATCATTAAGACATTCATTTGTAGTGAATAAAATAATGAATACAATTCTACAAAGAAACCCTAAACCCTTAGTCCAACAGTCATATGGTTTCAGATTTGGGTATTTTTTATAGACATATCTTTGAGGAAAGACCTAAAAGATAGATGGTTCATATCGTTAAATACATTATGAAGTAGGCCCCACAAAAATATGTGTCAAAACTTGTATAAAAAGAATGGTGTCACGAATCTGCTCTATGTATATATATATATATATATATATATATATATGTATTACAATGTTATATGGTATTTTGGGGACTGTAAAAGCACTACCCTGAGATATAAACTATTATCCCTCATTTGCATGCAGAGAATTAATGAATTTTTTGTTCAATTATTGTTGTCTTTCTGTTCTGTTAATGGAAGAAAAACAACCCCACGTACGCACCCAAATGCTACAATTGCAAGAAAGTGATCATCATCTAATTAAGAAACGAATTAAGAACTCCTAGCTTAATCACAACTTAGAAAAACCTCACAATTAATGTCCAAATTATTAATTAGTTCCTTTTATGGAATGAACCAATATATAGCCAAGCAAGTTATTGTATACGTAAGTAGCTTGTAGTTCACTTATCAAAAAAAAAAAAAAAAAATCATTGTATGAAAACGTGTGCAAAAAAATTGTGTAGAAAAAATGGTGCCGTAAATCCATCCCATACATATATATATATATATATATATATATATATATATATATATATATATATAGATTAAGAGCATATTGCTCCTTTACACTAAACTTTACTGGAATGCGCGCATGCATGGTTGCCTACCCCTTAGATATGCATATCCTTAATTAGTTAGTTCCTTACACATTGGAAATCAACTTGACGAATATAACTATGTTAAGTAAACTTCTGAATTCAATATTCTTCTATAGTTTATTTACATTCATGAATGGATCAATAAGAGAGTATTTTAAGCATATGCGTACACATCTCAAATATTGCTAGATAATGGTTGTCGCACAGGGCAACTCACTCGCAGGGTTGAAGCCTCTGACGTTTGAGTCTCATCTTCTTGTGAGTTGTCTTACTCAAAATCTTACTGACGTTCTTACTGTTAAGAAATCACATTGAAGATAAGTTGTTGTGCTTAAGATCTCGGACAAGTACTTCAAGTTACAACCCTAAAAGGATATGAGAAAGTAAGAAATATGACACTCTACTACATGTAGAGAAACCTTCAAACATTGAACCAATTTAGCAATATCTACGTGTCAAAGAAGCTTAATGAAAAATGAAAAACATACGAACTTGAACAAACATGACATGTATGGGGGGTCCCAAATGAATTTGTGGAGCATCAACATATGGCAATTTTAAGTTATGTGCAATGTGTGGGAAAGCAAACGTGGGCTAAAGCGATTTGGCTTTGAACAAAAGCAAAAGATTTGGATCTAAAAAAGCCAAAACTTTAGGACATGCCTAAAAATATCTTTACCATTGTCTGCAAGTTTAAGGAATATGGGTTGGTCCACACGACATATTCTCTGCATGATCCATCTATATCCATCAACTAAATGCATGCCACTTGAAAACCCTAATGACTTATTACAGCAAGTTTTCGTGGGGCTTCGAATCTCTCTCTCTCCCTCTCTCTCTCTCTCATGGAAAAAAGAGACGTTTTTGTTTTGATCAGCTAGTGGTTTACAATCTTTAGTCATCAATCCGTACGAATCAAAGCAGATTAATTAAGGCTTGATTAATTAGCAAAAAATAGAATGCCTTTGGGGCTAAGATTTGAGATGGTGACACAAACCTATATATTTTCTTTACAATCATGTAAATTCCACTAAATTATTTCCATAATTAAAATCATAGGCATGCTTTTAACTAATAATTCACAAGATTTCATAGAGGAGGGACAACCACCAACTACTAATTGGTCAAACATCAAATATTGTTCCTTAATCCCATGCTAACCAAACACATGCATGATGCTTTTATAACAAAAAATCTCAGTTCAAATAGAAGTAGAAACACTCAATTTAAGTTATACTTTATTCTATCATGTTTTCGACGTGAGACTTTTTACATTCTTCAAAGTAGTTTTATGTGTGATTAATTAACAAAATACGTTTGTTTAACAATATTATTGACAGCCTCACAGTCACAGCACGTCCTGGGTTCAATTCCTAACTATGGTGAATCACACGATAGTGGCCAAAGGAAAGCTGAAATGCCTCTGTGAGTCTTCTCGGCTCTCAGAGGATGGATGCCTTGGCGAATCCACCAACAAGTCTCCTCATTCGAGAAAAAAAAAACCTTACAATCAAAATATATATAAATGTGAGAATTCCATCAATGTCACCTGGTGGATTGTTGTTTCCAATTGCTATTGATAAGGACAAGCAAAACGAGCATGTTCGGTATTATTTTCTATACAACAATATAATGAGTCACACTAAATTAAGATTGCATTGGTGCAGATGTTGGTGGACAATAATTTGCTACGAGAACAACTCAAAAACTCATCACTAGCTGTTCCTTCCTTTTTAGGTTGATGGATTTTAAAGAATCTTTATCGACTCCACTATAAACTGTTTTGAAAACGATTTTGATGTAATCTGTTTTTGAAAACAATTTACACCAAAAGAAAATTTGCAAGGTGGCTCGATTAGAAGGTAAATTAATTAATTAAGGAGGAGATTTAATTAAGTGGAAGCTTTAATTAGTTATTCGACTTTAAGTTTTGGTGAGATATAATTAGGTGAAAGTAAAGATTCGTGATCTTTCATACTAATTGTCATATAAAGTTTAATTATAATTAATTAGAATCGAAATGACAAGACTACTGAACCAAAGCCCTGCATGGATTTACAGTTTAGATCGTATCATCTACATATGGATTACGTACGTACCTACTCGGGCTTAATTAATTTAACAATGGTTAGTGGATATGGTGGTCAATGTCATGTGTGATTGTTAATCATGTAATTAATCTTTAAAAACCAAGATTCGGTTTCTCTCCTTAACTTGCTTAACCTACTGATTAATTTGTTAAATTGATAAGATAATATATTACAACAAATTTATATAGGTCTCGTGTAATATATAAATTAATAACTTTTTTATTTCTTTACACCTTTGATACGAGAAGTCAATCGCTATTGTTGTATGTATGATATGTTGTATTACTATGACTTTTGTTTATTTAAATAGAGTTTTTGTTTGGTTAAATTTTCATAAAATGAAAGGGTAATGCTAAATTTCTAAACAAAATTTTGTAAACCAAATGATGTGGATGTATACATTAAACAATGTACATCTATTTTTGAAACAAATAAGTAGATTCATGAATTTTACTTGTTAAACGAATATCTAGAATTGTTAGTTTGTAAAACAAGAAACAAATACAATGTACAAATATTTAAAGAAATAAGGAAAACCTCAATAAATTAATAAGTTATTAATATTCGATAAATTAATAGTTTATTACTATTAATTTATCTTTTTTTTTTGAAGAAGGTATTAATTTATCAATTCTAAATTAATAGATTTTTTTTATCACAGTGCTACTAATTTATAAAAGTTTAACGGTAGTGTCTTTAATACTTGGTTGGAGAAAGTATTCTCATATTCAATTTACAGTTTGTAGTAAAATTGACAATTAATTACAATTGACTGTTGTGGTGACGTAGTTATTTTGGCGCATGCACTTGCACGTGTGCTTTATTGTATAGAAAATAATTTTTCTTTTGCGAAATAGTATGCAAATTATGTGTAATAATACAATTAATTTCAATCCTACTTTTTCAAACACCATTGACGTAAAATATTTGTGAACTTATGTCAAATTAAAGTTATTTATTGACATAAACTAAATTTCAACATAAAAACCAACGATATTGACGCGGGGAGATGTTCCAATTACCATGTTTTTCAGAAAAGAAAATTTTATAAAGCGCTATGAATATATAGGTGGCCAACACGTCTTGATTTAACTCCTGACGTAGGTGAATCATACAATGGTAGACAAAAGAAGGCAAAAATATCTTTCTTAATCTTTTCAATCCCAAAAAAATGAACTGTCATGATAAAATCACAAACTAATCTTCTTTTTATAAAGAAAAAGAGAATATACAGCCGGTGATAAAGTAACACGTTTAACATTTATGCAAAAGTTCAATCCACAAGCTTTTATAAATAGTCAAGCATTATTTTACAGTGTTCATGAGCCAAAGATTTACTTACATACTTTTTGATGTTGGGTTTGAGAGTCCTTTCCTAGTACCCCATTTTACTGGCCCCAGATACACTATGCAAACCACGCCCTACCTACTTCCATCACTACTCACACCATTCTACAATTTTTAATCAGTGCAATGCATACATATTTTCCCGAATTATTCATAACCACTAGCTTAGCTAGCTTCTTTAGCTCATAATGCACTGCGTGGGACAATGTGGCATGTGAGTGGTTTCTTCATTTCGAGAGAGAGCTTCAAACACTCCGAAAGGTCAACAGGCTTTGCCGGTAACCACCTGAATTGGTGCAAAAACCTAGCAAGCCACAAGTGTACTGTAGCTAAACCCAATGCTTTACCCGGGCATACTCTCCGCCCCGACCCAAATGGTGCAAGTCTGAGATCCGAGCCCATTATTGACACGTCCTCCTCAATGAACCTTTCAGGCCTAAACACCATTGGATCCTTCCAGATGGATGGGTCGTGGGTTATGGCCCACATGTTGACCATCGCAGTTGTGCCAGCTGGGATAAAAACTTTGTCCACGTGGACATCATGAACAGCGAGACGGGCCCATGATAGCAATGGGCCCGGAGGGTGCATTCGGAGAACTTCCTTGACTATGGCTTGTAGATACGGCAGGTTCGGAAGGTCGGAGTCTCGCACGTGCCTCTTGTTCCCCACGTGTGTGTCAAGTTCTTGTTGTGCTTTGGCTTGGATGTCTTGGTGTAAGACTATCCTTGCCATAATCCATTCAAGAAGTATTGCAACCGTGTCTGTCCCTCGAAATATCATTTCCTGGATAATGTCACAAAACCAAAAGACAAAAGGCTTCGTTAATTTATGCACATAAAATCTTATGGTTGTACTAGGAGCTAGCGGATCAAAACTATTAGGGAAACAAATCTTAATTATATTAATTTAACCTAATATTAGTACTATGCATGTGTATATTCCACCAAGAATATAGAAAGGAGATCAACGTGTATAGCATAAAAGAGAGATTTAAAAATATGGATCCCGTAATATACGTCATATTCTTAGATAAAACTCGTATGGAATATAATTTAATAATAGTAAATAATTTATTAAAGGTTCTCCATCATCTTATTGGGATCATTTCTAATTTGAACTTAATGATAACGGAGTTTAATTCAATCCTCTTGATTACTTATAAACATTTAACTTTAACATATATTTGATTCAATGACTTAAAAGGAAATCAAATCTAATAATCAAATATGTGTCAATGTTGAGACATAAACAATGACGAAAAACCGATTCTAAATAGAACAATATTAGAATTTAGAATCTTCTGGTCAAATGCCAAGTTAGCTAGCTAGGGTATGGTGTTATTACGCATCAATCATGACTAAATAGCTTTTGCTGCTGAGATTTGACTCCATTATGGTCAGCAGGATTTTAGATTGTCACTTTTCATAAAGTCATCCGCTCTATAGGGAAAACTATCCCCCATAATTATTGATCTGTCACCCTAACTATAATAAACTTAACAACAATTTTTCACTAAAAGAAAAATCCAACAATTATTCACATACATATAGACAATCGTTAATTTGAAAGTTGATAAGTTCTAATGTATGCGGATCAACAGTTGACAGTTATTCACGTATATAAATGTCATATAAATTTTTTATATATCTAATTTTATGAATTTGTGTTTATTGAAGATGTCATCAATATTATATGATGCATACAACATTATATAAAGCGTATATATAAAATAATTGCATATATATTGAGAAAATATAGTGAATTATATTAGGAACAATTTAAAATTAAGACAGATTTTTTATTGCTCACCCATAAAACAGCCACCGTATCTGAATCACTTAGTTTATCTTCTTCCGGCAAAGCTAGCAAAGCACTGAGAAAGTCACTGCCGCCACCGAAATCTCCTGCTCCTTTTCTTTCCCTCACAATTTGCCCCACCACAGACTTCACCTCAGCCGCCAATTTGTGACACTTCCTCTTCACACCATAAAAGTCCAAAAACCTCAAGGGAAAATAATCCTCCAAATTAAACCTATAAATCAAGTCGTACCCTTCTTGAACTAGCAACATTAGCGTTCGATTAGTGCTAACCTCCTTCTCTGAACCTAAATAATTAGTGCCAAATACACTCTGGATTATGTTATCCAAAGAACCCTTCTGCAATATTGCTTTCAATCCCACAACCCTATTTTCCTTCATCTCATCCCAAATTTTCACCACCATTTCATCAGCCACCTGTTGCCTTAGGGTTTCTAGGCCTCCGATTCTCCTTGGTGAAAACATATGCAAAGCTGCTATCCTGCGCAGGTGGCGCCAATATGTTCCTGAAGGAGCAAACCCTATGGCGCGTTCAAACATTAGCAACTTAGCTGAGTCCTTGATCGGGCGGTCGGAAAACGACGAGCCTCCGAGGATTTGCCTAGCAGTGTCCGGATGGCTGCTGATGACGACACGCGTAGTGCCCAAGCTGAATGCCATGAGCCTGGTTGCCTTGAGGGATGTTGCCATACTGGAGAGCTTTTGATGGGCAAGAGAACCCATTTGATGGGGTAGGAACCCTAGGATAGGCCACCCAGATGATCCTCGGAGGCTAGACCCGTTTTGAGAGTTCTGGTCATGACTGTAACATGACCATGCAAAACCTCCGGGGACGAGCCAGTGGCCCAGAGAGATGAGGAAAAGGTTGAAGAATGAGAGGAGGAAGAGGGTGAGAGTGAGAGAGTTTGAGTACGACGTCGTAGCTCCAAACCAAAAGACTAGGATTGAAAGGGTGGCTAGCATGAAGAGATTCATAACTATTTGAAGTTAAGTGGGGGAATTCTCAAAGCCAGTGGAATTACCTAGAAATGGATATTTGTCGTGAAGATGGAATGTGGGTTGATTTGTATATATAGTATGTGGAAAGTTCACTAGGGTTAAGGGTCTAGGTCAGTTTGTTAACCATGGTTAAGCATAACCAAACTAAGGACCATTTCTCTTTGTTAAGATTTAAAATGGAATATTTTTTATGTACTATTCATCTTGAAAAATGTTACTCGACCTTATTGAATTCTTTCAATTGTTATATATTATGTTATTCGTAATTGGTTGTTGGTGTACCATAAATGTGAAAACATATCAACAGTCTTGCCCACTCACGTATATAACACGTAGAATGATAATAATACTTGACGGTTTATTCAGTGCACATAAAGGTTTTGCACCATACACAATCTAAAAATTGAAAAGGTTAAATTATAGAAAGTGAATTTATGTCAGTTCAAGAATCTTACGTGAAACCCACATTTGGAAGCGGATCCCACCTCCAAATCAAAATCACAATCACGAATCCATGCCTTTTGTTTTTGTAGATTTTCCGAAACCAACTTGACTTTTGAAGATCCAAGAAGACCATCAACGACCATACATTTTATGTTCAATGTATTCATTCAGGGCAACGAGGAACAAGTAGAGGCGGCGTTGAGGGGGAGTGAAAGATGACAGGGTCCCAAATTTGAAGGGGTCCTCAAAATTTTTGTCATCTAATATTTATATGTAATAATGTTCTATATTTAAAAATTGTTTTTGTTATGTAATAATGTTCTATATTTAAAAATTATTTTTGTTAGCATTTTAAATTTTATTGTGCACTCCTTATAAACATAATTTTTTTCGTTTAAGTATAAAAATTTGGATTATAATGAGATATTTTGAGTGCTAATAATAACACCTTAAAAATGATTTTTTTTCTTTTCAATTTTATTATATAATAATGTTATATATTCAAGTGAAACTTCAAAGTTAGAGCTTTTCAAGTTTTTTTTTATTTTTTATTTTTAAGATTGAACAGCTTTTGATTATTTAGTGAACGTTATGTTTGTAGCTCTTTATACTTATTATTAATGACATTTTTAAACTTGCAATCAGTGAGTGCTAAACTTTGTTTTGATTTAAGTGATTGTTTTCTAGCATCAATACATTGTCCTACCTTTTTTAAAACTATCTTAAGGAAGGGCCCTTTTATAAATTTCGCACAGAACCCCCAAAATCTCAGAGACGGCCCTGGGAACGAGCATGTGTTTAAAGCTATATTTGTTCCAACACAAAATATGTATTGGTCTCATGAAAGTTGAAACATGATAAAGTTTTAAATGTGACAGTCATATAGTGTTATTGTGTTGTTTATCTCGTGTTATAATATGGGTGTGTCGATATGCTTGCGCCTGATGAGTAATTATCAGTTTTTGTGATGGAGTTGTATGTACTTAAGGTTGAATTGAAATTTTACATTGGTATATTGATATATGATATTCGAGATTATATTGTTAAAAGCTTTTGTAAATATCATTCAGTAGAATGATAAAGTTAGTGGATTAAATGATTAGTTTGTTAGGAGAGGAGAATTAGAAGAGATTGAACTCGCACCAAGATGCATAGATGTGGTTGTTTTCCGCCACTGCGGTAAACTACCATTGATTGTAAATATCATTAGTTTTATGCCAAAAGAGTGTATATCTTGGTGGTACATAGCTTGGTTTACGGTGTGAGCGAGAGGGTTATTTTGCTGGTCAGAAGATCGTCATATGTGGCTTCTAAATAATGTTAATTTAGTACTTGTCGATTTTCCATCAAACTTGTAAGAGTTGTCAATTTTTTCCTTGAACGTGATAAACTAGATTTTGCAGTTGTTAGGAGAGTGGTACCTTTTTTTTCCTCGTTCAAAGGCTTTTTACCAAACAAGGTTCTTCCAATGGCCTCCTTCGGTTTTCGCAAGTACTAGCAACATGTAATGTGACGGTCACATAGAAAATTGGTCGTGAAACGCCATGCACACCAAGAAACTGCCGGTTGTCACATTGGAAAATATTTTTGACCTCATTTACCACGTGAAAATAAAAGCCAAAGTTCATAGAGTAGGCAAAGCAGCCGGAATGCATCAACTCCAACATGTCTAATTATCCAACTATTATCCACAATCTCCCCACGGGAATCGGATTCCATCTGGATCCTATTTGTGGGGATCCAAATAATTAATTAATTGTGTCCGTTCATCGTACATCGTGCGGTTATAAATTATTTTAAAATTTTTATTTAAAATTAAATATAAACAGTATCTAACGAAAATTGACCGCACGATAAACGGTCATGATTGATTGATATTCCGGATCCCAGGATCCGAAGAGGATCCTCGTCCCTCCCCACGAGTATGTGGTAACAATTTTTCTGCTTAGTTTAAACTTAAAACCCAACTAAGTTAAATTATATAAAATGATCGCTTCAAATTTCAACCTTTGATTCGACCGCTGTGTTTGTGGTTGTTTGCTGGGACTCGGGAGGTTCGCCGCTAAATTTTTTGCCGACAAAAATGCATTTTAAATTATACAAAAAACACGATAATTTTATAAATCTGGGTTTGTTTAACGTTGTTTGGTGAGCCTCTGCCTATGATTTGCTTTTCGTAATACGTTAAAGGAAATTACTTGGCTGCTGAAGGTTTTGCAAGAGCTCCTGTTTACACCTAATCCCGGATGAACACATGTTCAAGTTTTAATTAAAAAAATTAAAATTTGGACACGTGTTCATCCGGAATTGGATGTAAACAGAAGCTCTTGCAAAACCTTCAGCAGCCAAGCAGGGTTCTACGTTAAATCTGCCAATTCAAATTAGAGTAGTTAGGAAACCTCGAAAGAACCCTTGTTCTTCCGGAGGATTCTGAGACCACGTCTGAAGTTTTACACCTGGACTCCAAATCGCCCAGCATATTTGAGGACCACAGAGGCTTTATGTTTCTCTGCGTCTCAGTGCACCTGCCATCACCGACTCGTTTCCGTACATTTAAAATTCTATAAAGATTTTAAGAAACGCTAGGCGTCAGATGCCTAGCGCCTAAGCAGCTGGGTGGGACCTAAGAGGGGCTTAGACAATTTTTGTAATAATTTAATAGAGAATATATCAATAAATATCTAATTATACTTAAAAATATATATTTGTATTAAGATACGTAAATTACAAAATAAAATGACATATAAAATATTAGAATTAGAACATATTAAAATAATGAGAGCAAACATATATTGAGTGTTCATCCAAGTATTAAATATGTTTCTTCCAATTTATTGAAAAATTAAAATCAAGGATTTATTTTCTATTTAATTGAGAGTCGCAACCTAGACAGGTGCTAGGCAGGTCTAAACGTTAATTCTTAAATTTCAAACACTTACAAATAAATTAAAACGGTGCCCAGCCACCTTATGCCTAAGTGAGACCTAGGTGGCTAGCTGGGAATTTTCATCTCTCCAAATTCTCTCTCCTAACCCAGTCACATTTGAAGGGTATCCCAGCAAAAGACCTTAGTTGATACCAAAATTATGTTCTGGGCCAAAAGTAAAATTGTGGGCAGTAAAAGATGCTAGGGAGCTGGATTGGTAATTCAAGTAGAATTTCAACCCTTTCTTAGTCTGAGCCCAGCATTTAACCTGATAAGGATATGACCACAGGCCTTTTAAGGAAAGGAATTTTCATTTTATTCAAAAAATGAAAATTGGTTATGAAACCATTTCACATCAAACTTTAACGATCTGAACCACCTGTATTGCGAGTCTCGATCATCCTTGTAAAAATCAATTCAATCAAAAATCATTTACCTATTTAATAATCACGATAAAAATTTCAATGTTTCTCTTTCGACACTTTGTTCGTCAATTTTTTTGAACACCATTATATGCCTCCAATATTTCCAATATAGCTAATATTTTGAAGGATGATCTTTGAGATGCAACTTGAAAAATAAACAATTCGGATCGTTAAAGTTCGATATGGTGTGCGCTCCACAACTAATCCCATTTCCATAAAAAAAAAAACAGAAAAAAAAAGAGAGGTTCCCCTCCTTCCGGATGACCAATCCAAGTATCCAACCCAGGATCATGTTGCTATTTATCTTTTGACAATCAAGCATCTAACATTCTTTTTCCAAAACATATTACGATGTTAGACTATTGGTTTGATATTGCTGTGCTTTGAAAAAAAAAACTGATTCTGATATGCTGCGAGAATAAGCTTATTTTTGCTGCTTCACGTTTTCAGTTTTTTTTTCACCCAAAACTGTAAAAATAAACTGTTTTAAAGTGTTTCCCAAACACCTTTTTGAGCCCAAATTTTTTTTATACCCACGTTTTATAAAAGCACCTCAATACCAAACAAATACTTAATCCCTTAGAGGAACAGCTCATATGATCAGTGATTCAGATCAACAATCTCAAACCCACGTAAAAAAATACGTGCGATTACAAAGTTGGCATATTCTCGCGACAAATTGATGCAATTTCAATTCCACTGCAGCCAAACCATTGGATACAAGCATGATAGTTCCCGTTCCCGTCCCCGTCCCCGTAAAATACAGGTGCAGAAAAAGCAAGTTTTCATGGATCATTTTGTAGAAAGAGGCAGAGAGTAGAAAGAAGAGACTACAAGAGATATCCATCCCTCCCTCCCTTACTTTAATTCCCCAAGTTCATCAATGCGCAATAGAAAGGCTTCCAAATCCAAATATAATATCATTAGGCACCAAGCTATCCAGCAAGATGTCTATTGTGCAAAGATCCACTGTCAAGTATGATATCAACCATGACTCTTAGCACACACTCTAGTTCCGTCATACGTACCCGACCCCACGAAACCACATACTAATTAAACTAATTAACAAAGTAAAACCATCTTTAGACTTTAATATCCAAAGCCAAAAACTTTGCCCTCCCTTTGCCAACCAAAAACAGAGAGAATATAACGCATTTGCTATCAAAATATATACAAACCTGTACTAACCAAACCAGTTTTCGAGAGGATTTCGCTGACGCGAGCATCCAATACTTGATTTATCAATCAATTTCGAGGTTGCTCTCAATCCTAAAGCACCCGATATCAATGGAGCCTATCACCAATGCTGCATATCAAACTACAAACTTTAAAGGCAGCAAAGCAAATGACCATAAAGTAAAGCTAAATTAAAATCCCACAACGCCGAAGGAAGAAGCGTGGCACCTGTCCTCCTGCAAAGTCTCATTACACTTTGAAATTATTAAAAGATCATGAGGACTCTACTTTGCACAAAGCATGAAAGGCAGATGCTAAACAAATCAATAAAAACTTTTGCAACCTAATATCTCCTTACTGGTGAAAAGAGCCATTATAGTGGCCTATGAGGAGCGTTTAAAAAGAATTAAATCTCAGACAGAGACCACCAATTGGTGTTCAACCAACGGGGATCAACCAAAGAGGACCCTATTTTAAAACAAAAAACACACATACACAAAAAGTAGGGAGTCTTTGCGACAGACAATATATTTTCCATAGTGTAAGGCTCTCCCCAGTACTAGCAGACCCTTCTGGGAGGATCGAAAGAATAAACAAACTCTAAAAAAAGGCAACCAAAGTGGAATGCCTAGCTAACTATTGCTGCTTTTAACATTATCAAAGTATTTTCCTAGCATCCACGCAACAACCAGCCTGGATATATTAGGGACTAATAGCACATTATGGTCTTGAGAGCATCTTTTGCTTCCACTAATGGCAAGGCGTCCAACGCGAAAATGCCACCTTACCCACTACTTCACACCAATAAGAGAAAGTGGCGGCAGGTCCTACAGAAGAAGTAAACAACCTTAATACTAACCAGGGATGAAGTTTTTTAATAATTAAACACGATGATGCATCCTAGATTCTGCAAATCATCCCTATTGGCACTATTCTAAAAATCCCCACCTAGGCACTAGGAGGCTGGCCACCGTCCCGATTAGTCTCTAGGCATTTGAAAAAGGCCGCCTAGGTCGTGACTCCCACTTAAACAGAAAAACGATAACTTTCATTTTGCATTTTATTTTTTCAATAAAATGTACGAGACTTGTTGAATACTTGGATGAACACTCATTATATGCTTGTTCCCCATGTTTTCAATACGCTCTAATACTTCATAATCTATATGTCATTTTATTATGCAATATATGTATTCCAATACAATTATGTGTTTTTTTAAGTATAAATAGGTGCTTATTTAAACAATATACAATAAATTCACGGAATCCACCTAGTCCGCCTAGGCCCCAGCCTGCTGCACGACTAGAGCCTAGCATCTTTTAGAACCTTGGTTATTGGCACCCCGCTTCAATCACTCAACCCAATTCTTTCAAAGACTTTTTACCAGTCAATCTATTAAGCTTCCGAACATGACTCCTATATGGTATGCGGATCTTTCGAGTGAGCTAAAAGAATAATCTACTCTATGCTAATATGTTTGGTTCAGAGAGTTTGATTCTAGTTAATTTTTCTCACCAAAAAAGGAAAACAACTTCATCTCTATCATCGCAACTGCAAGCAAATGGCCTTCAAAATATTAGATGATTTTGACCTTCGATAAACAATTTAAACAACTTTAAGGCCACAAAATACATACCAAAGAAGGGGAACCAAGAAAAAGAAAGGAAAAAAGAACGGTGTTAGGTTTACAAAGAGTTTTATAATCGGCCTAACAATAAGTTAAAATTTCCCAAGCCTAGAACATAGCACTACAACTGCAAACTTATGAGGACAAGAACATGAAAGTTTCACAAAGAGTGGGGCTCAAAATGTTCTAATTATAGTTTAGACTAAGAGAATAATTACTTTGAAGGTCAATGATTGTTAATATAAAAGACTGAATGTTTAATATAGAATATTTACTAAAAGAGGAAAGAAGCTGCATTCCCAACAAATTTGTTCCTACAGTGACCAAACCATGAGCCAAAAGAAAGAGCACCAGAAATAAAGTGGGTCTCAACAGATTATCCACTGTTTTATTTCTAAGGATTTTGCATCACTACTTTTCTTAGACATCGCTTCCCGTACCAGATACGCCCTAATAATTCTTATCTCGAGTAGGGAGTTATTATTAATTCAGTCCAGAGTGCAGTCAACTCAATTATCAAGGATACTTGAGTGTTGAGACAATAGATTTATAGCTCAGAAATGATTGAGATTTGCAAGTAAAAGAATTGATTATGAAGCTAACTTAAGTTTTCAAGCACACAAAATATTTCTACCTGTAATTTTAGCTCCCAGGGCTTGGTCTACCACATAATGAAACCAAATAACTGGTAAGAAAAGCATAAGAACTTTATTTCCATGGAAGTGGGAGATTTCTATTGGTTACATAGAGGTGGCAAATCAACCATGGGTTAATGGGTACCGATTAAGACCCATTTAGTTTGATTTCACCTTACACCATCATCACCACTGCCAATCTCACCTCTATATTATGGGGGTGTCAAATTAAACGGCTCTTAACGGGTACCCATTAACCCAATGGGTTGATTTGCCACCTTTAGGTACAATGATCAAAGTGAACATTATAGTATGTGCCCACATAGGAGTTTACCATGTAAAACATGAGAGGCGTACTCTTAGCCTATAGGAAGAGTTTCAGACCAAAATAATGGCTTGAGATAATAACTGACCAATATTATACTTCACCTCATTAAAGACGTTTAACTGAATCCCTTTATATTCACCACTTGTAAGTGTCAGCCTCCCTACGTGTGTTTTAACATGTTGATTTTTCTTTTCTAAGAGAACATCTAATGATTCATGCAGAGGAACATTTCATTGTGAAAGATTATAATGAATATTTTAAAGTGCATCACCTTCCATGAATAAAGCATATTTGAAAAAATAAAAACATGATTTCCATTAGTTCCAACTTCTTTTAAAAAATCTGACTTAGGTCTATCATGATTGGGTCAAGCTCATCGGAAGTAACAAAGTCTTTACCAATTTATATGCTTTGGGCACTTAACATGGATGATATATTAACAATTAGTTAATAATAGTAGATTAGTGGAAATCCAAAATGTCCAACACCAGATTGCTAGAGCCACGTTGGTAAAACTATATTAGCAGCAGAAAATTCAACTGGAAATTTGGAATACGGATACATGTTTTCGCTCGGCTTTTATGTTGCGGTAACCGAAGAAGAGGACTGGAAGCTTCAAACAATAGTTTGAACAATAAGGATTTCTTCCGTGGTTAACCCTGGGGGTAATAAGACAAGATAAACCATAGAATTATTTCTCAAATGGTTCTCTTTAAGGAGGTTTCCACTAATACAGTCACCGCTACACTAATGGCAAAAACATAAGACAATGGAGGGAGGGAAAGACAGTAGTTGGTTGCGGAAAAGTGTTCATGCTGCCAATTTTTTCATAAAAAATCGTCTCAAATTTTGGACAGAGATTGTCTGTGGAGGGTTTTGAGCACACATCCAAAGACACAGGCAATTTTCTTTTGTCTTGTTTGTGTATAGGTTATGACTTAAGAGAGATGGTGATTTATCAGATTAAGGGTATTTTGTTTCAGTGAAGTTGGCTAGAGTTACATCCTTATAAGGTTGGCTAATTTAGAACTAAAAATAAAAGAGAGAATTCCAGAATAGACCTCTTAGGATACAGATATATCATACAACCAAAAAACAGAGAAATCCTGAGAAAACCTCTAGAGAGTACCAAAGAGCAAGGCAAAGCAAGTAGCTCGATGGGATCATATGCAAACCAACCAACATAGACTATCCAATATTTGCTGGAGAGAAAACAATAATTCATATAAAAAATGATGTTCCTAATTATCATAGCAACATAGGAAAAGTTATGGCCAAAATCAACATGTATCAGCATATTACATGATTTACTTGAATTACTACAACTCAACCAGATGAATATCTTAAAGAAAATATTAACCCTCAACCAAATGCACTGGCAGGGTTACTTCATTCTTACGATATATAATAAAGCTTATCTTTGGGGTGGCGGTGGCATGTGGGATTTCGCCATTCCTACCCATGCAACAATGCCAACAGCAAGGATAACCCATCCCAATATGTCATACTTCAGATCACTGCTCTTCTTGGTCTTGGAACTCTAGAATAAATAACAATTTTATTAGAAGTTCAATGAAAACAAATGAAGTTTTCTTGCATCTATACACTGAGAAGCATTTGTGACAAACAAAGTAATTGAATACCAATATCAAATACAGCCAGCTGACAACCAAATACAGAAACATTTGTGACAAACAAACATGTTGTAACAGAATGCACTTAGAATAAAGTTTTTTTTTTTTTTTTTTTTTTTTGAGAAGACACTTAGAATAAAGTATTAATTTGATAATCTAACCTTTGTACTGGATGAAGAAGGAGCAGGTCCCCCACCCAGAGTTTGTTGACCCAACGGTCCAAGCCCATGCTTATGGATCTCCATATGCAATTCTGGTGCCTATGAATACATGACCAACAATTACCTCTGTTGCACTTGCAATTTAGATTCAAATTAATGCAATTACATAAAAAGGGTATTAAACCAACTCTGATAACAACCTCTTAAAATAATTTGTTGGTACTGAACTCGATAGAAGGTCCTAAAGTTATCCAATTTACAGAACACGATTGCTTCTTACTACAAACATAAAGACACAAGACATTTCCTGATAAATGATATTGACCTTCAAAACACTCGCCCTGATACCTACGCTATAGTTAGTTAACCGCCGCCTCACATCTGCCCGCCAATAGTTGTTGTGCATGGTACCAGTTATATCTATAACATGAGAAAATCCTTCCCAATCATTATCCCCTTCATATGGGATGACTTAACTCGGGTCCCAGGGCTGTTTGTTCTTTTTTGGTTTTTTAGGCCTTTGGCCACAATATACCAAATCATATTTATACAAAGTGAAATAAAACTTCTTCTGCCCACTCATACCCATAACCAATTAGATATATCCATGTCTGGCTGCAATTTAGCATCTGTGACCCTTAATCTGAAGGTTGTCATAGCCCAAAGCAGATCATTTCTGAATTGTTTTCAAGTTTGAATTATCGTAAGTCTACAAAGCCCCCACCTTTTAACTTTAGTACCTACTAAATTCCTCTTTCCGCTATATTACCTACTAAATATCTAAGGTAGCAAATAAATCTTCGAGGTCAATCTACGAACGTTTCACAATACAGTATTATAATATCACCAACAGAACAGCCTGCAAGTGGAATAACAGTAGCAATACCTTAGATGTGACTTCTAAGGACTTCTGATAAAGCTCATTACCCGGGTCCTACAAAATCAAACCCAGTGTCAATCCTCTCTCGGATTTTAGAATACTCAAGTATAATACAATTTGAAAATTCGGATATGCAATAATATAACCTCATCCGCCGCCCTCTGGAAAAACCCAGTGGCCTTATCTAAATAAGGCCTTGCCTCATCGAGATCAGGGGTGAGAAATGCAAAAGAGGTGTGGGCATTTCCTAGGCACCACAGCGCATCGTGCTTCGTGGGATTTATCTGCAAAGCCTCCTCCAGCTTCGAAATGCAATCTAATCAAAATTTCACGTTCAATTGAATACTCATTACAGAACACAAATTCCAATCGACAAAAACACCATCACAACTACTAATTAGGGTTTATGAAAGCAAAATAATAAAAAAATGACCAGTAATCATGCTCTTTGAATCCGCAATGCTCTGAAACTGCGACAGTTCGAGGAGTGCTCCTCCCCATTTCGTCAAATTCTGCAGTAAAAAACGACACGGTTAATGCACACCAGGTGAAAAATTGACACAGAGAGAGAGAGAGAGGGGAGAGAGAGAGTACGAACATCGGCGTCGAGAGGGTTCTTAGCGTAGTTAACTTCGGCGGTTTTGCGGGTGTGTTCGAAGAGCAAGAGGCGATCGAAGTCTTCCTGAGAGAACTGCATGGCGGCTGATTCAGGTGGATGACGGCGATTTTTGGTGCGAAATAGGTTACCGTAACTCACTCTCTGGCTCAGAGGAGGGAGTTAGGGTTTGTGCGTTTGTTTGTTTGTTTTTTTTTTTTTTTTTTTTTTTCAAGGGGATGAAGAAAAGCAGAGAACTTTGAGCTCGCGCGACACACCACGGCAGGATTTCGCGGTTGACACGTGTGTAATCTGTCACTTGGCCGCGCGGATCACGTGACCGTTCTCCTTCCAAGTTATGAAATATGGTACTTGCTAGTTTGGTATTGCTGAAATTATTTTAATAGCAATTTTTCACAAAAGTTGGGGCTAAAAACAGCACTTTTTTTTCACAGCATAGCAATCCCAAACTAGCCCTTAGATGTGAGATATGAAAGGGGATCCTCTCCAGATCCACTTTGTGGGATCCTAGGGATCCACACATCCTAGCCGTTCATCATACATCATGCGGTCAGTTTTCATCAAGTACTATTTGTGTTTAATTTTAAATAAAAAAAAGTAAAATGATTTCTGACCGCACAATGCACGATGAATGGCTAAGATGTAAGGATCCTAATTTGAATCTGGATGAGATCCAAATCTGTGAGATATATCACTAAGGATGACATCAAATCTTCTGCACCCAAAATAAGTGTGGTCTTTCTGTGGCATTAATAAGTGTTTGACACATATTAAATTTATGACAACAAAATTTAAAATAATAAACATGTATTAGACATTTATTAGGGTCATAAGGAGGTCACACCCATTTTGAGCGCAAAATATTTGACCTCACTAGGATAACTCAATTTCGATTCGAAAAGTTTTGAAATATTACAGTCTTTTAAATATGAAATTGAAATGTTAAAATTTAAAAAAAAATATTCCAAAACGAATTTAAATGTTTTGATTCATATCTGAAATTTTTTGAAACTTGTCTAACCCTATATATACACAACCACTTCGTTTGGCATGCCAAATCAAAGTATCTTTTAAGGAGATAAGTCCACATCAGCAATAACAGTAAAAAATAATACAAGTGTTTTTCAACCAAGATGTCAATTCCTATGTAGCATGACATGGAATGACAGCAAACATAGTTGCTGTCAAATTTAACAGCAGCTTCAAATAATTTTTAATTAATTATGAAATGTTTTTTTTAATTATTTATTGGTTTAAAGCATTGCCTTTAAATTTCCTTTCTTTACCTCATAATTTTTAATTAATTATGAAATGCTTTTTTTAATTATTTATTGGTTTAAAGCATTGCCTTTTGATTTCCTTTCATTACCTAGCTCTTTCTCCATCATTTTCTCGCGAGTTACTCCAACGCCTTCCAAGGCCATCATCTCAACTAGTATTATGTCTTCTCTCTCTCTCTCTCGATGAAGAAGGAATTGGGGTTTGGGTGTGCGGCTGTGTATGGTTGTTAGGGTGAAGATTGAACGGTGGAATAAGTTGGAATTGGGGCTAATCGACGAAGAGATTGTTGACCTGTGTTTGCAGATGCGCATGGCAAACATCCATGGCGGCATCGACTGCGTTTAGATTAGAATTGGTAGTAACACGATGTTTTACAACCTTTGAGTATAAGACTTGATCCTCTTATTCGATCTCCGAAGATGTGTGTGTGGTTGATTAAAGGGTCCTAAAAACTTGACCTTGAATAAGACTTGATTTCTTCAAGGGCTGTTTAGGCTTGATCTTAAACGGAAAGGGACCGCGAGGAGTTTCACGTGGTGGGTGGTATTCAGCTTTGGTGTTGATGAATCGACATTTGCATTTGTTGTGCTTGTTGATTCTTCATGAGTTTGATGAAAAACACGAGTGTTTTGACGTTTGAGCGTGTAAGGGTGTGTGGATGTGAAAGGTCCTTCTTTGCCTTAGAGCCTCGTTATAGGCCTTTCCATGTCTTGATTGAGGCTTTATTTGGAATTGATTTGGACGATTTATTGATGAAAGAATCAAGACTTTATTTGGATTTAAGTCACACCCGAGTTGATTTAATTAAATAATTTTTTATTTAATTAAATAAATCAATCAAATTCATCCTTAATTGAAACTTTTCGTCCTAATCACAACATCCTGTCATATAATATGGGGACTAAAATAAATTAATTTTGTTTCGACCAAAAAAAAAGATTAATTTTGTTAATGAGTATTTCATCCATCTAAAAAACCTTTTTCATTTATTCCGATCCTCACTAACTTTTCGCTTGGTTATACAAGAAACATGCTCAAAGGGGCTACTACGCTCACCGCGCACTTGCATCACCACCTGGGCTTCACTCAGTCCTTACGCCTACCACGAACTTGAATCATCACGTGGCTGCTAAAACAAGCTTAGCTTCACAAGACACCAAAACTAGTCAATTGTTTATTATTACGATTTCATGAAAAAACAACAAAAACAAACTTTTGGCGGAAACGATATTTCACACGGCGGGTACAAAACGTTATTACCCAAATAGCCATCGATTAAAGTTCCAAATAACTATGAACCGGTCACGGCACTGTGGCACACAAAGTAATATAACCTCTAATGCAGGTGCAATATCGTCTACCAAATATGATAAATTGAATGTTTCCCGCCAATTCAAAACCCTAAAACATAATTTTCTCCCTTTCGAATACACATTCCCGAATCCCCACCAGAGCGTCGCCGCCACCAATGGCAGAAGAAGAGATCGCAGCACGAGAGGAAGAGAACCCAGCAGGAGAAGAAGAGAGCCCAGCACAAGAAGAAGAAGAGAACCCAGCAGGAGAAGAAGAGAACCCAGCACAAGACGAAGAAGAGAACCCAGCAGGAGAAGAAGAGAACCCAGCACAAGACGAAGAAGAGAACCCAGCAGGCGAAGAGAATCCAGCAATCGAAGAAGGGAAACCAGCAGCAGAAGAAGAAAACCTAGCAGGAGAAGAAGAAAGCCCAGCACAAGAAGAAGAAGAGAACCCAGCAGGAGAAGAGGAGAACCCAGCACAAGAAGAAGAAGAAGAGAACCCAGCACGAGAAAAAGAGAAGGCGGCAAAGGGAAAAGGGAATGCAGGAGCAGAAGAAGGGAACGGGAATCGGATCCGACCCGAATTCCCAAACGGTCGGATCAAGAGGATAATGAAGCTGGACAGGGACATCAACAAGATCAACTCGGAAGCCTTACTCCTCGTCTCGTACTCCGCCCAGCTATTCCTCGAATTCCTAGCGGAGCGGTCAGCGGAGGTCGCGACGGAGAGGAAGCGCAAGGTCGTGAAGCTCGAGCACATGCGAGTCGCGGTCAAGAGGCACCGCCCGACATGCGATTTCCTAATCGATGAGCTTCCCGTGCCCTCTCAGCCGTCCGATCATCCGGCAACCGATCGGAGTCAAGGTCACTCTGTCGCCAGTAGTTCAGCTCCAGCTAAACGAGACCGGAGCCGCACCGCTGCCGCTAGACCAGCTCCAGCCGGCACTCGTCGGATCGATGGTTTCTTTCACAAGCTGACAAAAAAAGCCCCGATTCAGACAGAAGAAACCCCAATTGAGATCGACGAAGCACCAATCGAGACCGACGAAGCACCAATCGAGACCGACGATGCCCCAATCGAGAACGACGATGTCCCAATTAAGGTCGATGATGCCACAATCGAGAGTGACGAAGCTTCAATGGAGAACGAAGAACCCCTAGTTGAGACCCACGGAGCCCCAATGGAGATCCATGAGTCATAATCTCAGGTCTTTGTTGGTCGAAAAATGAAACATTTTGTTTGGTCAGGTTGTGTAATGGTGAGAAATCCATGAAAACAGGGAGTCTGATTCCAATTTTTGTAATTATTTATCTAATTATTCAATGCATTTGATATTTTGATCTTGGTGGATATTGATTACAATGTGCTGTATGCAAGTTTTTCTATCAGTCTTGTATGATATTGAATCGGTTTGCTTCTTGTCACCATCGGCAATGAGAAGTGGGGTATCGAAACTGGAAGGAGATATTTCATCTCTTAGTTTTGTTCATGAGAAATGATTGAGTTTCTTCTTGTTTTTCTATGTATATGATATCGAAAACAGAGCAAATAGATTAGATTAGTGCATGAGCAACAGGGACAAACCTTTGTTGAAGACTGTCAAAGAGACGAGAAAAGCACAAGGCATGCCCTACATTGCTCACATATTTCACAATAGACTCGTAAGTTATGAGGTATAACTATCAATGCTGTTCAATGGGGATGGGGAAAAACTCTACCATTCTGCTCCCATGTATGTTTGTGTGTAGTTCAAAACATAGTTCTTTACTTTCTGGCTTGTGTTCATATAGCTTTGATTTGCTTTCTCTTTTCTTTTCATTTTCAATTTGGAAGGTTACAGAAAATATGCTTAATATTTTACTTTTTCTAACTGCAGTGCATGGTAGTAATAAGAAAACAATCTTAGAACTTATTTATTTGCATTTGCAATTACAGATGTCTAAAAGCTCTAGACATTTCTGCTGGTACAGAGGTAATTTATAAATACAGGCTCTTTTGCTGAAATGCTAAACTGAACTTATTTTTCTGCACGATCTGTTAGGTATTTCTGCGCTACTAGCTCTCGCACTCTTCTGCTCTTTGTCCTCCCGTAGGACAAGACGATTGACAACTCAGACACAATAATCAGGGACATTGTGGGCCAGAAAATGTTGATACCACCGAAGCTGTTTCATCTCTAAGGTGAGAAACAAGGCCAGGTCGAGCGAACAACTTTTGTCTATGTGCCTTTTTACCTTCCTTTATAAAGGAGATGCCTTGAGTGGCTGAGTTTATGCTGTGTGGCCCCAATTGCTGAAGGCCCAGTGAAAGCCTTCTGTTTAGAGGCATGGCGTTGCTAAAACCTCCGTTCACACTCTTGATTGAAGTTCGCCTTGTACTGGTGCTTGGCCTGGTTATGAACAAATTTTCTTGCTCGACTACTACTTGGCTTTGGACCTTCTTCATTTCCTGTGAGGGAAAGCTTGCCTCATCATGTTGGTAAGAAATTCCATAAACACAGGCCAGAGGACCATTGTGGAATGAGAAATTGTTATTTCGGGTTACATGCGACTAGATGTCTTACTGGAAAACTACAAACATATGAATGAAGACACAACACTTTCGTGAACCTTTCATTGTATTGTAAAATAAAACTAACCCGTTGTCTTTGCTTGTCCTCCTCCTTTTCTTGCCTTAGCACATTATACTCTTCCAACATTGCTAGGAGAGGTACCTGCATGACATGTTTTTCATGAACTGTATTTGACTGCACTACCTGTCTACCAGAGAGAGAAAGCATGGAATATTTTTGAAGACACCCATCAATACAGTGTAAAGAAGGAAGATACCGTGATATTCCGTTGAAGTACAAAACTGTGAGACATTCATAGAATCCTGGAACAAATAGTTCCATAATTCGTTGTCATCCTTAATCCATATATTTCCAGCTTTTTTTATCTTCTTATCACATCGATCAGTTGTTGCTTTTTTAAGATAATAGTTATGAAACAAGAGGTAGCATTTAACATCTGTATGTGCATTCATCTCATGAGGTCTCACTAGTCCAAAAATTAAGAAAAATATATAATGTTTGAGTGGAAAAAGGTCTCCCAAAAACACTGGTCTTTGGATTCAGATTCTGAAATTCCAATTATTCCTTCTTCTGAGTGATTTTTCTTTGATTATGGAAATTTGTTGAACTTGAACTTCTCTACTCTAGTTTCCATACAGTATAACATAGTGTATTAAATTGTATCGGTCAGGACTCGGATGCTATTCACAAATCAGGGATTCAGAATTAAATAGGAGAAGATTGTTTTATAATATTGCAGAGCTGTATGTTACGTACCTCATCATACAGGAAAGTTTTCTTTCTTTCTTCTTCCCAACTCTTAGTATTTGCTATTAGCAAATCCACCAAAGCTGCAAGTTGTGACATTGTGAGAAAACTTATCTTTATTGGATGCCATTAACGGTATGATGCAAAAGCATAGCACATACATTAAAGTTTTTTGTTTTCCTTTGTTTGATGTTTTGGAAGAATACTGAAACTCATCCAGCTAATGATATTCTTATTATTTTATTATCATTGCATATTGCAGCAAAGTTTACTGATTGTATGTATACTCTGAGTTGTGGACCTCGTATATATGACAATCCCGCTTCTGTTGTGTGTGAATGCGTATAGCTAAGAAAACAGTTCTTGATTTTACCTGGGATTTTGTTGACTAATACTCGGGCACGTTCTGCACGTTTCAGGTTCTTGTGTGCACCTCTGCTGACTGAGTACCGGTTCTCGTCCTAAAAGACATGTTTGATTAGTAAAAGTGAAGTCTATGTGTGTACTTATAAAGGTACGAGCCTACTACAAATGTAGATCCATATACTGACTCTACTATATTCTTCCAACCAACGCTCCTCATCACGTGCTAGCATCCACTTCTCCACCTTTTCCATAATAGTCATTCTGCTAGAAGCTTCTTCTTTTGCTCTTGATATCTGTTGATCCATGCTCGTTAGGAGATCTGCATGGTCGATCTCCCCTGTTGTACATCTAGGTCAGTTAACTGTAGTCTTTATCCATAAACAAACAAATTAAGAGAGTTTTTTTTTTTATGAAAAAAATGAAAATCACTGAATCGCACCCGAGTTGATGAGGTTAATTAGATTATCAATCTCTGATTGCAAAGGAATCTCCATGTGTGATTTATTGCGTATCTCCTTGAGCTCATTCTGTTTCTTGAAAAATAGTTCTTTCATCTTGCTTGCTTTTAATTGATCCAGTCTCTTGACTTCAGCCTCGGCCTTTAAAATGAATTTGAATGATGTTATTTCTCTTTTCCGAATTCCGATACATTGAATTGCCATCAAAATTTTATACTTGCCTGTTGTATTATATTTATGGTTAGGCTTCCTGGATCTGATACTTCTGCTGATGAAAGTGATAATAAGCCAGTAACATGGGAAAACGATTGACGATCTTTGTAGGGTGTGTCCATGAGATCCCACAAGTTTGTCAATGCTTTGCCAAGATGGTGAAGCTGAAAATGTATATGCAGAAATAATCATACTGATGCTTTTATGTAACCAGTGAGTTTGCATCTTTCCCAGAGGAGTAGATTTGTATGTGGAAAATGGAAAACAAAGAAACTAGGGGAAAAAAAATTTAAAGAGATAAATCGAAATAATACCAAAACCATAGAATTTAGTTACCATAATTTAGGCTACTTAGTCAGTTCTATGGATTTCTTTCTGTAATTGTATCCCAGTGTATAACTAAAGAATCGTTAGTGAGAACTGATACAACTGCACAAGTAATTGTCACCTTTTCGAGTCGCTTTTGCTTTTCTTCCTCAAGGGATTCCGCTGTGCTGTTAAGTTTAGCCAAAATACTGTTGCTTATATTTTTGGCTATCCCACATAATTCATTCAAGCTTGGATGAACCTTGGTGATAACCATTGAAGCGTCTGTTCCTAATATCGAAGACAAATTGTGGACTGCATCAATATATTTTTCGACCCTCATGAGCCTTTCATTCTGCAAGACAAACATAGAACTTAAAAGGAGATTTGAATTTTCATTAGTAGTACATATGTCTTCGTTGTCCACGAAACAGTTTCTGAACTACATCATGGTACCTTCTCGTTGTGGAGTCTTTGTAGCTCTGTTTGATACTCCTCTAGTTTCTTTAGTGAAAGATCATTCTCATTCACCATGACATTCGATGATAAGTCTTCGTACTCTGACTGACCTGCTATTTCGGCAGAAATTTTCTGAATTTGCCCTTGTACTGCTCGGAACTTATTCACCCGATCTTCTTTCCTCAATCTCATCTCCCTCAATGCCGGCGTGAGTGAATCCAACTGTTCCTTCAGTGTTCCCACCATTTTTTCTGGCTGATGAGATAATAAAAAAATCAGCCCAAGAAAATAAGAGTTCTTATATTTTCTCAGTATTCACATTTGCATTCCGATCCTATATTAACATGCATGCAATGATTAATAGCCATATTAATTTACTGAGTTAACAGGGATTGATAGATAATGTACCCGTCCAGGGAGAGACCGTTCGCCAAGGGACAGAAGAAGATGGGTAAATTCAGCCTCAGCTTCAGCCAACTCCTGGTGCAGTCGAGCTCTCGAGGTATTTGCAGTATCAACCTTCTTCCTATAAACCTCCAGACATTCCTGCTCTAAATCCAGCAGCACCTTCTCCCTGTCAAACTGATCTTGTCCAACTTCATTCCAAATCTTCTGTTTCATGTAAATTCAGAAAAACAAAAGTTTCAGAACGAGAATCATTCAAATGCATTAGTTATCCGATAAATGCAGAACGAAACCTTGCCTGCAATTCCTGAAGCAAGTATCCGCACGAAGTTTCCAAAAGCGTGGAGCTTCGCATTCCAATCGGCGTCTGAAACGAACCCATGTGAATGTTTTTTTTCTCTGTGTTCTCCAGTGATCAGAACAAAGCCAAGTTAAGGGCGGTGTGGAAAGAGAAAGAAAGTGGGAAGTTCCTTGATAAGGCAGAGTGTGATATGGTGGACCTCTTGGGTGTGAGTTTTGCTTAAAAGACAAGTGTGGAAAAAGGTAGGTAATTTCCAAGCTTTGAGTTCAAGGATCTGCACTTTCTTCAGCTTTTGTGGCTTTTGCTCTTTCTTTTCTTTTTTTTTCCCTCTTTGATTATTTGAATTTAAACTTGAGGAGAAATTGTTGCAGTTAGGGTTTCTTATTCAAAGATGTGCACGCCTGTTCTTGCACCGCACTGACCAAGCTTTGACTTAATTCCTAAGCAATATCAAATCCATGTGAATTGGGGAAGAAGAATATGGTTCTGCCCTTTCACTATTTTAGTCTGTTTTCCATGCTTTAGTTATTTTTTTGTTAACGAGAAGGTAATTCGAACTTCAGACACTTTCCAGACATTTGAGAGAAGGTACCACAAAACCCATTTAAAATGCTTATCCAGTTTCTTCGGAAATGGCAAGAACTTTGGTGCAAGAAGGAGTTGACCCGTATCATCTTAACTTGGTTTTAATTTCTCTATATTTTTTTTTTGTATTATTTCTACGCATTAAGTGTCTTTAGTCAGTAGAAAGCGTCATTTAGCCCTTCTAAATACCATCTCAACAAACTTTAAGATCCAATTAAAAATGCTCGTATAAAAATCACTTATACTCATAAACACTTTCAGTATAAAAAAAAATTCTATAAGAAGCACATTAAAAAGTTTATTAAAATTCAAAGTGCTCGTACTTCACTAAGGCCATCTCCAAACCTGGGCTAAATGCCAAATTTTTAGCCCAAAATTTCCCCCAAACACCCCCCAACCCAAGCCAAAATATTGGGCTAAAAGGGGAATGCTAAAGTTGGGCCAAATTCCCCCCCAGATTCCCCCCCCCAAACGCGTGGACTCTCCCCGAATTGGGCCACTCTCGGCCCGCTGACTCGCGCACGCGCCCCACGCGGGCAAGTTGCAACCGGAGCCCGACAGGAAGGGGGCCCAGCATCAGGGCCTTGTCGGCCACTCACCCGAGCCCAACGGCTCTTTTCAAAATCGGACGCCCAGAATTTAAGGACCGTTGGTTGATCCAACGGTCCAGATTCAAATTTCATTTTTAAAAATTATGTTATTTTAAAATACATTGAATCCAACGGTTGAGATTGAATATAATCAAATCTAACGGTAAAAAAAAAGATCTAACGGCCCAAATTTAAATCGAACGGCTAAAATAATTAAAAAAAATTATTTAACTCAAAATTCACCCAAAAACTCTATAAATACCTATGTATTTGTTCAAACATCCACACAAAACTCAATTTTCTCCTATAATTCTTCCACTCCCAATGCATACAATCGAGACTTCCTATCATGCCAGGGAAGCCTCTTTTGCCTGCCTTGCGTAGAAGCCTTTTCAAGTCTTCACGAGTTGGCTTGCGGAGGTATGTGGCTCCATAGATGACTTGAATTGCTTGACAGAAGCGCTTCAGATTCTCAATAGCAGTACTCTCCGCAAGTCGACAATATTCGTCAGTTGAGTTAGCAGAGCACCCATTAGCTAGCATTCGAAATGCAGATGTGACCTTCTGATGAGGTGATAGACTTTGTCGGCCTACGGCATCTATCTTCCTTGCAAAGTAGTGGTCATGATTGACAACTGCGTTCAAGATGCCTTCAAAAAGCTCTCTCCTCATCCGATACCGCCTCCGAAAATCATGAGCAGGAAATCTCGGCCGCTCAATGAAATAATCTTTCATCATTTCTGCATCTTCAATGTCAAGCCTTGCTTGGTATTGTGCCATCTCCATTGCTCTGCTACGCCTTCTTCTATCACCCATTGATGAGATATTGAGGATTTTTAAGAAACAAAAACTCTTTGAAAGTTGAAAGATTGGTGAATATAGAGGATGATTGAAGGTTGAAAGATTGTGTGATCAACTAATATTGGACATGTGTTTATATAGAGGTTGATTGATGAACGGTTGGTGAAAGTTGAAAGTTTGGTGTTGAAAGGTTGGTGAAAGTTGAAAGTTTGGTGTTAAACGGTTGGTGAAAGATGAACGGTTGGTGAAAGTTGAAATATTGGTGAAAGTTGAAGGCTTGCTTTGTGAAAAATTTAATGATTTTTCAATATTTATCGGAATTTAAATTTTTTTAGATTAAAATGTTCATAAAATTAATTTACGATAGTCTACATATTTATTTTTTAAAACAAATTGATTTAAGAAAAAAATTAGCCTAAGTTTATTCTTTAATAATCCCGGGTTAAAATTTTAGGCCAGTAGGGTTGGAGCAGAAAAATTTGGCTTTTAGCCTAAGGGTTGGAGATGGTCTAAGAAAGCACTCCAAAGTCTTTAAAACCAAGAAATTATTATTATTTTTTTTTTTTTTTGCAAAATATTATCACATGTGTTTTTTATTATTTGAAAGCGCTTAGCCATTCCCAAATAGGTCTAGTTGGTAGTGATAGATTCATTATTAATCATACACTAATCTTCGATTAATTGTGAGTTTTTGGTTTGGTAACTCATCGTCAACACGACTAGAGACAAATCAGTAGGTAACATTTGTCTCTCTAATTTGGATGAGAAAGTATAATTTCACTAACCAGCATTAGGTGTGAGATTAAATTCTTAATACGATGATTAGCACCTGACTTACAGCTAATTAGCAAAACCAGAGTCCTAACAATCTTTTGGCTTGTAAAGAGGATAAGATACCTGAAGTGGCTCTTTCCAAAGGAGACAAAGTTGAAATTGACACTGAGTTTTGCACTATAGCTAATTCAAGATCTGGTCAAAGAAAAAAAGAGAAAAGTAGATCCGTAAGACATATTCTGAAAAGCACAACAACAAGATATTAGGATTACAGATTAAATAAATCAAATGAAAATAATAAAAATTAACTTATCTCTTGAATTCCAAACCCTGACCTTAAACCCTAAATCAGAGTTAAGACTATATTATTCTAGTCATATTGGACTGTAATATCACTCGAATATCAAGTCACTTAAATAATAAGTTACTCGAGAATCAAGTGATTTAATTGACAAGTCATTGATACTCACACTAATCTTTACAAGAGCAACCCAATCTCTCCTCATATTACGCAAAGTGGACTTGTCAGCTTTCAGCCTAGAGAGTATGGGAAATTAAACTTGAGGAGTATTTTGTTCTACTCCACTTGAAATTTGGTTTTCTTTTATGGTGGAAAAGTAGAGGGAAAAATCCTACAAAATAGCACTTCATCTCTATTTTGGAAAAGAAGTTACATGAAACAAGTTCACAGCTATTATGACGTCTTGGGCCATTTTTATAAGGTTATGTTGAAAGAGTCTTACACATGACCTTGTATTAGTGGTTCGAGACTCTATTATGATGGTAAACATGTTCCTTGTAACTCTCTTCTTCCTATTTTAGAAAGATATTACTGTATTGTTGAGATTATATCATCATTTTGGTGTCTCACTGATCACGTAAGTGTATATATTCCCGATCACACCCAAAACTCCCTCGCTATTATAGGTTTAACAAAAGAAAATTGAGATATAGGTATCCAGAGAAAATGATCATTAGAAAACAGGGCAAAAGCAAGCCCAGATGGGAAACAACCATAAGGGTAAACATTGCACTCAAAATCTTTTCATTTTTTTAAGAATCAAAGCAGCCAAATTATGCATGTCAGCTGCAAAGGGACAACTTATATATCTCACAGCTTTACAGCAAATTTATATCGGACTTCCGAAAGCCTAACGCCTCAAGGCTTACGCCTCAATGCGTCAAGATTTGTGAGACATTGAACGCCTCGCTTTACGCCTTCACCTCTATAAACACTGGTTGTGAGTCCTGTGATTCCTTGTTACAACTTTCTACGTTTACAAGTAATCTGCTGTATTGTCCTTTTGAATACATCAAAGCTTTCACTTCTGAATAATATAACGAAACAAGCAGTTAATTTCCTTTCCTGGACCCTTCAAGACAAAATAATTTCAGTCGACATACAATTATGTATACGAGCAACAAGGTTCTAAAAATCGCTAGGCGCTAGTCGGGCGGCGGGTTGGGGCTTTGCGCCTAGGCGGGGCCTAGGCAGATTTAAGTAAATCAATCATATTTCGTGTAAATAAGTGTCTGCTTATACTTGAAATATATATAATTTCATCATAAACTATAAAGTAGAATGCATATATATTATGAAATATTGGAACATAATAAAAACATGTGAAATAAGGATATAATGTGTGTTCATTTAAGTATGCAACAAGTCTCTTACAATTTATTGGAAAAAAAACAAAATGCAAAATAAAAGTTATCTATTTTTTATCTAAGTGAGTTGAGACCTAGGCGAGTGCCAAGGCGGGTGCCTAAGCGGTCTAGGCGGTGCCTCAGCAGGTCTAGGCGGCTTTAGCATTAATCGGGGCGGTGGCTTGCCGCCTAGCGCCTAGGCGGCGCTAGGCGGAGATTTTTAGAACAGTGACGAGCAAGTATGCAGTGAAACTGTCGCAACTGTCCCTATTGATATTGCTTACTCCGAGTGAGGGAGGTAGAAATGGTACAATTTTACGGTTAGTCATGGATTTTAAAAGGAATGAAAGAGTATGCACTTGCAGAGCTTCTAGGTTGGTTCCCATCAACAAAGAAGGCAGTAAGAAGGCATGTCTTCAATCCGCAAAACATCATCCATTAGCAGCTCCCTCTCCAGTTGAGCTCGCGTCGATTTCAAAACATCCTGCAACACATTCAAATTGAATAAAAAACCTTTCAAGTTTGAACTCCAACATATGTAGCCCTGCGTGGTGCGTATATGTATAATCTTGGGGAGTATGAATGGTATGCAGATCAAGGATATTCTCACGTTGAACTCCATGTATGTAGCATTTCTCTCGAGCCACTGTTTGTCCATAACCATGAACGCAACGCAGTACAGCAAGTCGAAGGTCCATTCATTTTCTGCAGTAACATTAGAGAATGACAAGGTCTCTGTTAGGCAACCATCAACCTTTTTTGGTGCTGTTGTGCAGTAAGATTTAAACTCGGATGTTATCTTACCTAACAACATTTGTAAGAAAACTGTTCTTATGAAAGTCCTGGGTTTTCCTGCCACATAAACAAGCATGAGTTATCTGTCCAAAGCTTGCGCTAGAGAAATCGAAAACCTGTCATTTGAAAAACTGACAACATTTTATATCCTATGTTCGAAACTTGGAACAAAAGGAGCTCCTTTGACACTTACTGGCTTCAAGGTCAAGCATTTGCATGATCATAAACGTGATGTTGACACCAGCAACAGCGAAAGGATATTCCCAAGCAGCTCGCTTTCCTCTCTGCTTTTTCAATAGACACTGGAAAGATTCCTGCAACAACATAAATAAACATATTTAGACAGCATAAGTTAACATGGTTGGAACATTAAGTATATACCAGTCGAGCGCATTAGCCCTCCAATATACATACAGCTCCGTAGTTTTTTGTTATGTTGGGAGTATGCGAAACCTATTTCTTGATGTTTCCAACTTTCTAGTTACATATCGAGGTTGGAATCTTACCGAAAATGTCTTTGCAAAGAACAGCAGGTTCTCCAAAGAAATGAATCCAGCTCCTCTGTCAGGTAATCCAAGCTAAGCAAGTAAGAGAATGACAACACAAATTGACAGAAGAAATTAACCCGGAAGTTGCAGAACAATAGACAAATAAATGTAAACAAAACCTGAAATCGGTAGACGGATCTCTTCCTTGCCATCCCATCTCTTTCCATTGATCAGATATCAAACCATTAAGCTCTTGTCCAGGAAATGTAGCGTACCATAAAGCTCTCAGCGCTTCCTGTCCTCATCAAATTTTCGTAACAACTAAGTTTAAGAAAAAAAGACAAACAATTACCAAAGAAAACATTTGACTGTATAATTGAACCTTAACTCATGCCATTTTTAAAGTTGACATTCGTGTCCCATCTGTATCATGTGTCCATGGACATTAAGTTGTAATGCTTAAACTCAAATTTCTGCCTACATATAAAAAGGTCGGGAACATGTATATACATCTCGAAATGAAAATTTCACCTGGTGATCCGGCCTAGTAGCATCAAAGTAAACCTTCATTCTTTGCTTCAACCGCCCCATTCTTTCTTCCTGCAAGTTTCGAACAAATCTGTAAAATAGAGTGAAAGAGTAAAATGATAGATCATCATGGCAAGAACTAAAGAAACAGAAAAACAAACTCGACTTCATACTCTACTCAGTTACCAAAAACATGATTCTAATTGGCAATCCGGCATTCTCTCTGTCTTTGTCATCAGCTCTTAACGAATGATCGGTGGTTTAATTAACTTAAATACTTACCTGAAGGGGTGTCAAGTTCATACAAATCCGCTGATAATTTCCCTTTCGCTTGAAGCAAACGCAAGTGAGACCCTTACCGATCCATGTAGGCGAACCACAAGCTTCATCATCTGCATACAACCAAAAAAACCAACAGAATTCCCCGATGAAAACAGTGTACTAATGGAACATGATCGATACACCACGTCGTTAATTTCTGCCAGAAACACAAAGAAAGTACAGCAGACAAAATCTTAGCAACCTGGAGGCAGTAGCACACGATCCACAAGAAAGCATTTCATAACAGCAAATGTTGCAGTGGATTTCCACAGATTTTTGCTTCTTCCGAATTAATTTCCAAACAATCAAGATCATCGTAATATAGCCAAACACCATTACTGTATCATGATTGAAACAAACAGAAAAGAACGCGGAGATTTTTTGAAATCCTTGTCATCCAAACACCCCCATCTACCAAGTTCGAGCCAATCTGACACTCCAAATTATAATAATATTTGTCTCTGGATGCATTTCATTTATGTATGCGCAGTGTCATGTAGTGAAGTAGACAGTGTATGTAGTGAAGTGGACGAGGCATATTCGATAAGACTGTCGGACTAAACTAACTTTAATACAAGAGCAATGCTAAGGGCTCTGTTAAAGTGAGACTCATCATAGATTCTCTGTCATCTCACAGTTTAACGTAAATTCTCGTGTTATATTATAAAATATTATGCAAAAAATATGAGATGTACTTTTGAGTGAATCTCCTTAGCATTTCTCTTAATGTAGAGTTTGAACACTCATAACGTATGAGATTGAGTGAAACTACAAATATCTCATATTTTTGTGAAAAGTGCCCCGAGCGTTTGTACTAAGTTTGTATTCTATATTATTGACCAAAAAAAAGTTTGTATTCTATATTTGGAGTGTGTAGTGTTGTGTTAAGCCCGACAAACATACGAACACGCGCCGATCTGCGACATTAACCAGCATCCTACCACGTGGGAGACATATACTGGCCATGTGAGAGTACTTGATCCAATATGGTCGGAATGCGTATCATATATGGACCTTGGATTCTTTTTCTACATATGTCGTATGACTATTCTATACTGGCATGTATTGTACGCATATACATTACTTGCCAGAAAATACTAGATAAGAATCAGATACATGTCAATCACGATCCACAATTAGGCAAGTAAGTAATTCTCAATTCAATATTTCCGTACATACGTCAAACTGTGATTTGCTACTTATCTTTTTGGTGCATGGAACAAGAAAACGCATTGCTAAATTAATGAACAATTTTTCTGGGAAATGAATCAAATTTAGCAGCATATATATTGAAGAAGTGTAAGTAAGAGTGCTAGAAAAAGAGAGAACAACCTGCAGAAATGGAAGTAGAAGTGTGTGTGGGAGGAGCGCAGCGGGAGATGGTAGAGGATGAGGAGGAATTAGGGGGAGGAGAGAGAGTTTGAGGACTACTGGTACTCCTAACCACTCTCATCATCTCGATCTTCGGAGTTTCCAATCCGAAGTCAGTTTTAATTAGGTAATCTTTATATATAGAGAGAGTAGGAGTAGGACGGTCAAAAAGTCCAAGTTGAGTGAAACCACATGGCAGGCTGTCCAATTAGGTTAAAAGGACTGACAAAAATTACACTACAAAAAGCAGCGGAATCTGAGATGCCCTTGATGACAAATGTTATATGCAGTCTGATGGTTGTTGCCCACTTGCCAACAAGAAGATCTAGGTTGTCAAGAAATTTTTTATTGTAATCGGAACACGGGTAATACATCACGTGTTTTTATATAAGTGGTGAAAATTTTTATTTTTTAAGTTCTTAACTTTTTAACACACATATCTACCACGTGGGAGACATATGCTGGCCATGTGAGAGTACTTGATCCAATATGGTCGGAATGCGTATTATATATGGACCTTGGATTCTTTTTCTACATGTCGTATGACTATTCTATACTGGCATATATACTACGCATATAAATTACTTGCCAGAAAATACTAGATAAGAATCAAACACATGTCAATCACAATTTACAATTAGGCACGTAAGTAATTCTCAATTAGATATTTCCGTACATATGTCAAAATGTGATTTGCTATTTATCTTTTTGGTGCATGGAACAAGAAAACGCATTGCTAAATTAATGAACAATTTTTCTGGGAAATGAATCAAGTTTAGCAGCATATATATTGAAGAAGTTTAAGTAAGAGTGCTAGGAAAAGATAGATAACTATTAACTACGTTGGAGAATAAGCAGAGATGAACAATTGTAAAACCAAGAAATGAAGTTTTATAGAGATAAGAGAAAATGTGAGAAAGAATGAATCAAGATTTTGTATTGAACTCAATGAACTAATCTTACTATCTGTTTACAATAGCTATATATAGCTGACTAGAGGACTAGCTAATAAGCTTTTATTAACAAACTCTAACTAACTCTTTTAACTAACAATTACATCATCACCCAATCCTTTTACAACCGTTTTGATGAGCTGGCAATGATTTATTCAACATCCCCCCTCAATCTCAACTGGGATTTCCAGTTTGAGATTGTATGAGTGCATGAGAAATGCAGAACAATGAAATTCTTCTTGTCGATGTACTCCTAGCCCTGCTCCCATCATCAATGAATCCTCTGTTTTTGGTGTTTAAAGGCGTCTTCTTGCATCTGCATTATCAATTAATCCTCTGCTCTCATCATCAATTAATCCTCTGCTCTCATCATTCTTCTTGTCGATGTACTCCTAGCCCTGCTCCCATCATCAATGAATCCTCTGTTTTTGGTGTTTAAAGGCGTCTTCTTGCATCTGCATTATCAATTAATCCTCTGCTCTCATCATCAATTAATCCTCTGCTCTCATCATCAATTAATCCTCCATGGCCGCAAGCATTGAAAAATTACTCAATAGCAGTGCAATTTCATACTCATCAATCAACTTCCCAAAGAATTTCAGCCCCTCAAACTAATTTCTACACCGCTGTAGCTACTGTTTTCTTTGCGATAAGGTTTCCAATATTTCACAGTCAACATTCCTAGAAGACTTTCAATTTTCACAGATTCCACTGTATTTTCAGACATTTTGATTACTCTGACCAAATCCTTCTTCGTTCACAATCGAGAATGATCAAACAACAAGCTTTAGAATCATAGAAATCAAGAAACACAACTCTCTTCGGCAATCGGGCCTTCAATGAAGAAAGGGAACAAGAACTGCACTCTGGCAATCGGCCTTAATGGAGTTGCACACAATAACAACAAACAAAACTTTTCAAGAACGTTACTCCAGCTATCGGCCTTTAAGGAGTAACACACAATATTTGAGACAGAACTTTTCACTCCGGCTATCGGCCTTATGGAGGAAACAAATTGCATTCAACACACTCTTGGCAATCGGCCTTTTTCGAGTGCACAAATCTCAAACAACCAAGAACTAATCACGCAACAAAAAGAATGGCTATCGGCCTTTGTATTCCTTCAACAATCTGACAGAAAATGGCTATCGGCCTTAACAGATAAACTTGCATACAAGAAACCCTATCGAAGAAACAAATTTTCATTGCGGCATTTAAGCAAACAAATAGAGTGCAGAATTTAGTAACGAAGCCTGAGACTCAAGCTCGTGATCTGAAAACCCCATCGGAGAACCTCCACCAAACCACCAGCTACCAGAAAACCCCGACGAACAGAAAGAAACCCTCAGCGATCACAACGGAAGAACAGCCCCGAAGATCGAAACAATTATTCAAACCCAGAAAAGATTATCAAAAGTGAGAAGATTAGGTGCCTTACTTTGGATGAAACCAATTGATTTACACGTCACAGAAATAATCGCAACAAGAAACCATTCCAATTCTTCAAAGAATCCAGATAAAGGGACTGAAAACATAACCCAAGACACCAACGAAGGCGCCGAAGCTCAGTGTCTCTCTAATCTCTTCCAATTTCACCCAAGATCATGGCAACAGCTACCCTGATGAGTAAGATGCGATACAAAGACAATCCATACCGTGATGAGGATGGGAAGCATTGATGGACTACAACTACAACAACTTTGAAGCTGATCGCAACCCGTTAATTTCAAGAACAGCAATCTCCTCTATTGGAGCGGCAAGAACCCGAGCCAAGACCTATATATCACCACAATTCAGATTACATTCAATTCCAAAGACCCATATATCACCACAATCCAGAAGGAAAATTATGAAGAAAGAAGAGTACTAGAGAAGCATAACGGAAGAGAAAAAAAAAAAAAAAAACTATTGCAGAAGACGATGAAATCTAATGATGCGGAACCACTAGAATCCATGGCGTGAGCCTGGTGGCTCTGATACCATGTTAACTACATAGGAGAAGAAGCAGAGATGAACAGTTGTAAAACCAAGAAAAGAAGTTTTACAGAGAGAAGAGAAAATGTGAGAAAGAATGAATAAAGATTTTGTATTGAACTCAATGAACTAATCTTACTATCTGTTTACAATAGCTATATACAGCTGACTAGAGGACTAGCTAATAAGCTTTTATTAACAAACTGTAACTAACTATTACATCATCACCCAATCCTTTTACAACTGTTTTGATGAGCTGGCAGTGATTTATTTAACATCAACAACCTGCAGAAATGGAAGCAGAAGTGTATGTGGGAGGAGCGCAGCGGGAGATGGTAGAGGATGAGGAGGAATTAGGGGGAGGAGGAGAGAGAGTTTGAGAACTACTGGTATTCCTAACCACTTTCATCATCTCAATCTTCGGAGGTTCCAATCCGAAGCCAGTTTTAATCAGGTAATAGAGAGAGAGAGAGAGAGAGAGAGAGAGAGAGAGAGAGAGAGTAGGAGTAGGACGGTCAAAAGTCCAAGTTGAGTGAAACCACATGGCAGGCTGTCCAATAAGGTTAAAAGGACTGACAAAAATTACACTACAAAAAGCAGTGGAATCTGAGATGTGCCTTTGATGGATGGTTGTTGCCGACTTGCCAACAAGAAGAATCTAGATTGTCACCCACGCTAGCTTCAACACTCGGATATAAAAACTACAACTACTTATAGGACTAGATTGGTAATTTTGTGTTAAAAAAAATTGATTATGCTGTGTGTTGTGAAAATATGTAAGTGTTTGGTAAATATTTTTTTTTAGAAGTGTTTTTAATAATAAAAAAAAGTATGTGAATGTTTGGTAAACTTATATATAAAACTGCTGTGAATATATTAAATGACTAAAAATGATATAGTATTGAATATAATACAATAATACCAATGAGAATAATGAAGGGGTAAAAATTGTAATTTTGTAAAATATGCAGAGGTATACTTATCATTAGAAATTTTCATTAAATACGCACTGTTCTCTATGCTTTGAAAAAAAAATCTTTTTTTTAGAAGTATGGTACACCGTGCTTCTGCTTTTCTACTGACATTGACATCAGTTTTAAGAAAAGCTTTTTTTTTAAATTTTTTTATTTTACCAAACATATTTGGTGTTACAATTTTTTTAATAAGCTGTTTTTTTTAGAAGTACCATAACCCTAAACCATCCCATAATAAATAATAATTTTGGCACGATATGATTATCCAACTCAAAAGTGATAAAAATTAAATGAGTTCGAGTTGTTCATAATCGTAGTCTAGTAATAATCGTGTCGGTTGATTCAACATGATTAATAAAGAGAGCTACTAGACACACCCCATTATCTTATTTTTTTCATCCACATTATAATCCCACCCACCTTAAAAAGTTAAAATATTAAAATATTATTTTCCCACCCACTATTCCCAAAATAACCTTTAATATATACATACATATGAAATTATAAAATTGTCTCTTAAAAAATACAACAAATAATATCTAAATGAAAAACATTAAGGTCTGCAAATTCAAATGAAAACGACAGAGGTATCCAAATTCAAAAGAATTTGACAATGACAAATTCAAATGACTTACACACAAATTATTCTTCTACATTTTCAATAGAAACATAATCTTCTACTTCTTCCGTATAAGCGTCACTTCCACATGTTCAATGAAAAGGTCATCTTATAAGTCCATTAATATTTTTTTACTTTCTCTGAATGAAAGGAGATGAAAATATGAGTTAGGGTTTAAGATAGACAAATCGTCTCCCACGCACAACCTTTTTTTTTTTTTTTTTTTTTTTTTAATTAAGCAAAACAAGATAATTAATGTCCTTATCAGTCTTTTTGCAAATAGACAAATTTGTAATTAAAAAATTCATTAAAAGGTGGGTGGGAAGATAAGACATTGAGTTGGGAATAACATCACTCTTAATAAACAGTTTGTATTTCGAGTCAACCCATATTTTAATAACATTTAAAAAAAAATTGTCGATCCTTGTAAATAAGCTTGTAACTAAACAACTAATTGACTATATGAAAAATAAATTAAAAGAGTAATAAATGGCTTTTTATATTAGCACCCCACAAAATATTGAATGCACTACCTATTCAAATTTAATATTAAATGACTTATTTACCCCACTATGCAATGACAATTTTGACCTTATTAGGTTTAAAAAAAATAAAAATTTCTAAATATACCTCAAATCACTTTTAGCGTATTATTTATCTTCTCAATTATCAAAACCCTCCCACCCTCCATTGTTGAACAAAACTACAAACATGTTAATTGAGAAAAATTGTTTTTGACGAATGAAACACGAAATCGATGTTTCAAAAGCTTCACATGAGGTAAGACTTCATATTTTTCATGTTGATTGAAAAAAAGTTGTCTAAAATGTTTTTCAATAAAAGAAGTTTTGTGAGGAACTTTTTAGGAGTTTTTCCTAGATTTATTTTGAAATTGATTTACTCTGAAGGGTTACAAATTAACATGACAAAAAGTGAGTATTTGTATTACGACATAGATCACTAAGTGTGTATCAAAGCGGTACAAGCAGAGCAAACATATCATATTTCTCGAAAAAACTCCGGCACCAAAATCTCAACTTCAGGAGGGTGGGTGGCTTCCCATCCAGCAATAAATTGGTAATAACAATAGAGATAGAGCCTAAAACTTGAAGTCCCTCTTCTTGTTTTTCCCTTACTTGTCTTGCTTATGTTTCCTCTTCTTCTCGTTCTCTATGACCATGTCACTGAAATCTTCCTTCTGACTTCGCAACTTCTCCTCCTCCCTTGCTTCTTCGTACCTGTTAAATGCAACACACTAGTTATAAGCTATCTGCTGCTGCTAAGGTACATTGTTAAAGTAAAGTTCAATTTGTTCATGTCTCAGACTTACTTTGCAGGCAAAACGGTCTCCATATCATCCAATTCTTCAGGTTGTATAGTGACCTCCACTTTATCTGCTTTCTAACCTCTAAGCAGCTGAACCTAAGAGAACAATGACAAATCAATCAATAATACACAATGAAGCCATTGCTGATGTTACCCAACTTAACGAAGGTAAACATCTGTCAATGCAAACTATACTAAGATGATTTCAAATCATCATTTTGAAATCATTTGGCAAACTAAATGTTCAGATGATTTGAAATATTTTGGCAAACTAAACGTTCAAATGGTTAGATTTCAGTCCCTGAAAATTAAAAATGAGTGTTATAAGATTTGAGAAATGTGGGGTGTATAGAAAATGTCGGGTGTATGTACAAAATATAAGGTGTATATTGAGAATGTGGAGTGTGGGGGTATTATGGGAAAATATGTGGGATGTATTAAGATAATTTTTAAGTGAAAAAGCAAATATGAGATGTATTAAGTATGTGGGGTTTATTCAATAATTTGTAGGATGTTAATATAATAAGCCTAATAAATTTATTATAACCTCGTATTAAGGTCGCATTAAGCACGCCATAACCCATTAGGTTAGTCGGCCGCATCCCGAATAGGTGGCCAGCAGCAAATCACAAGCATTTCCCAAGTTTAATTAACACAGACTTTCTTGTTTAAAAACAAAAAAACAAAAAACAAAAACTTTCTCAAAAATCAAAATAAAATAAAACCCATCTTAATTTATCTTTCAAATTTGGAATAGAAAATCTCCCAACATTAAACGGTTTAAATCACAGATAAAACTGTCTTATTTATTCTTAGACAACTTCAACATGGGAGTTGTTTCTTGCTGGGCAAGCTAATAGAGACGCCTGCAGAGGGTGAGTCCATCTCCGATGGAAACAACGGCTAGCTCGACACGGTCATCCGCCGCGAGAAAGCTGTTGAGTTCCAGCAAATATTTTCTGCTTTGCTTTGCAAATTTTTCCACCACCTCCTCAGGCTCCGCCACTGTCCCAAACCACAATGTGTTATCATAAGCTATGATTCCTCCAACCTTCACAAGCTTCATCAGCAATTTGTGATATTCCATGTAGGAGTCCTTGTCGGCATCCACAAATGCAAAATCAAAGCTCCCTTCTTCCTTCCCCTGCTTAATTAATTCCATGTTTAATTCTTCTAATCAAATAATATATTAACTAATAGCACTTTTTCTATAAAAAAAAATTACAATCATTAAAGGGAGGAGAGAGTTCTAAACTATTAGATTAATTTAGAGGAGTGGATGTTTTGAACCCGAAAACGCATGGGTAGAAACTCAACACTCTGTCCACTAGGATATTGAACACTTATTACTTAAGCTAAGTATCTTGATGATATATAATTCTTCTTACATTCCCAATTCACCATTATGTACTCGAGTCGACATTCATTAAACAGCCGCAAAAGAAGTGTGACATGACAATCTGAAAGTGCGAATAACATTCTCAATCAAAATATAACTTTCACTTTGTTTTTAAAGACAACCGCGCTATTCATATTCCGTAATTGATATTTTTTACTCTAAATATACAGAAAAACTTATGTAGACCAGCTTAACGACGATGCACTCTAAAAAAGGAAAGAGCTCCACTGTATACGGATTCCTTAAACCCTACACAAGTACAACTTCCAATGGGCCACCGTGTGTTATTATGGCCTAACCTACTTTAAGTCTAATATTTAACATGATTGATTATGTTAAATCACAAACATTAACTTACTTTGGTAATGAGATCATTTAGGACCGTGAAGGCATCTGACTGGCAGAAGTTAATCTTATTTTCTACCCCAGCCTTTTGAATAAATGGCAATCCAACCTCATAGGCTTCTTTGTCTACATCGATTGCCGTTATCTGAAAATTGACATATTAGTATAGCCAGCTAGTTACCTAGTACATATAAAAATATGAGAAGTCTATAATTATTTCAAAGAAAAGTAAAAGATAAAAAAAGGAATAAATACACGACTAATATTACATACTTTGCCATCATCTGGTAGGGCAAGAGCAGTAGTGAGAAGAGAATAACCAGTGAAGACACCGAGCTCCAACGTCTTCTTCGCATTCATCACCTTCAGAAGCATCGAGAGAAGCAGGCTTTCGTCGACGGGCACATTCATAAGACTCCTGTGCGTGTTCGAAATGTATTTCTTCAGGGTCAAGTAACTATATATCTCAAAGAAATATATTTACTAGGCAATCAAAATAGTCCACCGATATTTCACAAAAACTACATTTTCTGTGGCCTCGTTAAAACCTTGACGGGGATTTAAGCCACGTACAAAGGAAAAAGAGTAGTAAAATATCAAACACCCTACCAGAAGGGATATTTCTCGATAGTGGCCTCCCTTAGTTGCTTCAGTTGCTCATGTTCTCTTGGAAAGCAGCTTGTTTCAAAGATGTACTGTAATACAAGAAATTAAGGTCATTAATTAACTGTGTTGATTAAGGATAAGGCTATTAATTAACACAAAATATAGTTAGCATGTTCCGTTTCTTTATAGGCAACGTGATCTGATCAACGCTTGGATGTTCTGCAAATTTGTCAAATACATATCCTGTTGAAAATCATCCACTTATGGTCTGCAGAAGAAGAAGATGATGGCCCCATAAATTCAGTCCAGTGAGAGCATTTATTTGCTCACAACTTTAGCTCAACTCATCCGTAACCACTGCACCGGCCCCATGTGAGTTACACTCTAGCATTAATTATAGCATCACAACGATGTCTCGTGCTAATAAAACAAATGTGGGATATTTATGCTATGCAAATTCTTCTTCAAATTAGAACCTCAATGCATATCCGCCGAGTTTCTACGACTACTTGTATATCTCTCTCATTATGTAAATAAAATACGCTAAGAGGGTGAAAGAATAAATTGATTGCAAACTCATATTTTTGAGATTCAAATTTTTTTTTTACAGTAAAAGAAAATGAAAAAGGAAATACTTTTATCCAGAAGATAGACACTTGTGCATCATGCAGCTTGCCAGCTTCTAAGTTGTAACTGAACATGTAAACAGAGACAGTTGTACACCATGCATGATATATGACACTTGGTGCATCATGATATATATATATATATATATATATATATATGACCATCTCATACTTTCGAAATAAAAAAGAATCTGATTTCCTCGTTGAAAAAATTAATAATAATGAAGACCTGATTTTTTGCTGAAAAGAAAAAACATTGAAAATGTCGAATTTTAAAAAAAAAAAAGGGCCATACGAGAAAATTTTATTAAAAAAAATAGAATGAAAATGTTGAAAACTCCAATCCAAAGCTGAAAAACGAGAAAGAACTAGGAAGAGAGAATGATTTATACAAAAGAGAAGGTCAAGATGACGTGTCACAAACCAATATGAGACACTACGTAAGAAAAATCAAAATGCGGATAAGTTTGGAACAGGGTTATTCTAAAATTTCTATTTCATGTGAGTCTGCCTCACATAAAAAATTAGAATGAAAATGTTGTAAACTCCAATCCGAAGCTGAAAAACGAGAAAGACCTAGGAAGAGAGAGTGATTTATACGAAACAGAAGGTCAAGATGGCGGTATTGCAAACCAATCATGAAATACCTTGTAAAAAATTAAAATAAGCATAAGTTTGAAACAACGGTATTCTAGCATTTTCGTTTCATGTAAGTCACTCTCATAAAAAACGCATCTGATCAGGTGAGGCATAGGCATGGGGTTACATTAAGAAAAGGAAAACGAGAGTGTACCTTGAGAAGTGCTGGGGTTTTGAGGATTCTCCTCTCTGGTCTGTCGTCTGACTCTGACATGGCTGAGTGAACAACAACGGAGCAAATATTTTATTCCTTCAGTTTCTAGTTCTATAGCTGTGAAATAAGTAGTTGGGTGCGTTGTGCGTTTTATATTGGGAATTTGGGAGAGGAAAGGCGTAGGTGGCAATAGTCCGGCCGAAAAAGTTAAAGGGCATGCCGGACTTTTGGGTGGATTGGGCCTCACTTCTTTACTCGATAGGTGTGGTTGGTTAGGCTGATCTACATTTATGGCTCACGGTCTTTGTGTGTGTGTGAAGTAGTTTTTTGTTTTATTTATTTATTTATTTTTGAAAAATATATGAGAGAAATGTGATTGAGAGAGAGAGAGAGAAAAAAAAAATGTGGGAGTGGTAAGTGTTATATTGTTATATGTTTTTTTTAATTTTTTTTTTTGGACAAAAATTTGGACCATTTCTCAATTTATGCGTGTCATCTTTGTGCAGGAACCATGCTAATCTTCTCTGTATTGTTCCAATTTTATCGGATGTCCCCAAAGGGACATAATTTCTCTCTCGTTTGGTGAAAGTCTTTTCTCTTTGCATGGGAGTGTTTCTCGTCGGTGTGTAAGTGTGTTTTCATTCCTCCTTCCTCTTACTGCCTGATTCTAGCTCTGGCTAGTCCGTTCCCTACCCTTCCTCATAGACTCAATCCTTCATTGATCCCTTCTGAATCTGCTCCCACAAATCTTCAACGCAAACTCTCAAGATTCTTTCAAAAGGTGCGTAGAGCTTCATCTTGGATTTTCACACCACCTCTTTCCCTCTCTTTGCCTTCGTTGGCACTGCTACTTGCGGGCTTGTTCTTCCAAATGGCTTCTTTCGTTTTTTGTGGTGGCCATCTCGGTGGTGGTTTTTGTCGGACGTTGAAGTTTTCTCTTCATCCAACTCGGGGGCTATGTTTGGCATGGCCCCATTCCCCAAGCATCTGTTGGGGCGGTGGTTGGAGATGGTTGGTAGGTGGAGTTTCGTCGGCGGCAGAGGTAGCAAGTTGATAGGATTTGTTTCGGTTTCTGTTTTACGTTGGGCTCGGAACTTTGTTTTGGATTTTTTTTTTTTTTTTTTTTTTACTTTGGAAGTTCATATTTATGTTGCGTGCTAATTGTAACTGTGCCTATTTCTTTGTAATTATGTTGTCTTGGTAATGAATTTACCTTTGTCCAAAAAGAGTTAGATATATGCTATGATGACATGTGGACGAAGGAAGAAAAAAACAGCAAAATTTGGTTGGTGTGGAATTATATTATTACTCATGATTTTATTTTGTGATATGACTATATTGTGTTTTAACCCTCTTTTGATTGTCAACGAAAATTTTGTTAATAGGTAGTTTAGATTAGAAAGTCTATTGTATATAAAGTTTGATGAATTTTCATAGCGTAATGAATATATGAATATTGAGGAAGTTTAATTGATTTTTATAAATTCACGTAGATCTGATTTGAATTTTTCATGGATTTTAAGGAAGTATGTGAGACTTCTCTCATGAATTTTGGGGCCCTTATTGTATATAAAATTCAATGGACCTTCATAAAGTTTCGCTTCTCTCAAATTTAGGTGTATCCAATATAATCTTGTGGTATTCAATTAAGATTTTTTGAGTCTCACAAACATTGATAAGATTTTAAAGACTTTAAGTGCTTTTATAAAAAATAAAAAAAAAATTTATCATTGCAAATCCAATCAATACTTATAAGATTTTGTTGAATTTTATCTTTCCCACTTCTAATTATATAGAGTGAAGCTACACTTACAACATTTTTCTACCACATTTGTGCCACCTCTTCAATAGAGGTAGGGCTTACCAACAATCTCACTACTATTAGAGATATGGCACAAATGTGGTATGAAAATTATGGTAAGACCGTGAGAGTAGCATTTTTTAATCATATACTCCACCACTCAGCATAATTATTAAAAGGGAGACTTTGGATGCGGTCCCTATCTATCAATATTATTTGACTGAAACCTTGTTGATTTTCAATTTTTAATCGAAGTCCCTTAAATTAATGACACACCCCGACCTAGATTAGGGCGTGCTGGCCGTCACGTGAGAGTGACGTAACCATGTGCACAATGCGGAAACAAAATTAATAAAGAGAAATATGAATAAATAAAACCAAGCTACTAGCAGTACTAACTAAGATAACGTGCTAGTGCGAGATTAAGTGTGAAATACACAACTAGAGCATAAGTAGCCTAAATGTAGTCCGACATGACAAGTATTAATTAAACAACACCCAAAGGTGATCCTACATTTGGTGAAATCTGTCAGAACCTCCGGAAATCCTCGTAAGCCACCAAAGCACTTCTACCTAAAACCTGGAGGGGTGCAAAACAGAAAGTGTGAGTGAGCAAAAACAAAGCTTTTCAAAATCATTTCATTTCTCAAAAGTTTTAACCCCTGGGCGTAAAACCTGTATAATTTCCCAGAAAATATAATATATGCTATATCAGAAATCATGCTCAGGATGAAAATCCATAGAAGTATACCATGCCAAAGTATCACAATGAAATGCCACAATTAATCCAGTTAACATATATAAATGCCAGATATCATATCAGCCGGGTCCACCTAACGTGACCTGCATGGCTGAGTCTATAGCTCATAATCAATCTCAATCATATCAAATCCTGTACACGAGTTGGAACCACCTAAAGTGGTCTGTACGACAGGGCTAGGTGTAAAATAAATATGCTCTAGTGCTACGATCATGTGAAGGCTGTGCGAATAATCGCGGGTCACCTACGAGTCGGAACCACCTATAGTGGTCTGTACGACAAGCCTGTGCACCTAACTTGGATCCAAGGCGAGCATATGGTGCGGGCGGTGAACATCACGTGAAGGACTGTGCCCTAACTTTGGGCGGGAGCACTAACACCAGGTGCAGGTTTATGAGCTCTCAATGCATCACATCATATATCATAACTAAAGAAATCTCAAATCTTTAATTTATCAACTTACCTGGTACTTACCTGTGCGTCCGCAGCACCAATCATAAATATATGCAACTACTAATGCATAATTAAATAAGTAGATACTTTGCATGGCATTTCAAAACATATAATCAATCAATTTCATTTTCTGGGAAAAACTCAAGTATATAGGTATATACGGAAAACCAAAAGCTCACTTACTAATATGTCGAAGGGTTGTAGCCCCCGAGCCTCGATTGGTGGCGCTTGTCCTCAGGATATGTCTCACCTATATGCAAAACAACTATATAAACGATAATAAAACACATAAACGAAACTAGCTAATAACTTCTCACACAATGCTCAAATGGGGTATATAAATATACCAACATGATCTACTCAACCTCAGGAACATCCTCATATTTTTAGAAAAAATTTCTGACCACCCACGCGCCGCCATGCTCTGGCCAAGGCACTACCAGATGTGCCCCCACGCGCGGCCACGTGCCGTCAGCGTGACTGACACCGTTAGGAATATTCTGTTAAAACCTTAACAGAAGTTAACGACGTTACCTGATGCCGTTAGAATATTCCGTCCATCAAACTTGACGGAACATTTCGTCTCCTTCTCCGGTGGACCTCGCCGGAACCCGTCGCCGTTTGAAACTGGAAAATTTTCAAATCTTCATATCTCACTCATTTTTGCACCAAAATCCATGAAATTTGTCTCAAAATGAAGCTTAGAGTGAGCAGAACATATTCTTACCAATTTCAAGCCTTGAAATCCACGGGATCTCGCCAGAGAAACCTCGATAATCTAGCCAAAACCTACAACTCGATGAACTCGAGCTTCCTGACGTCCAAAACACTCCAAAATTACTCCTCGAGCTTTGTGAAGATGTTTTAAGGCTTCTTAGAACCTTAAAACTCGCTGAAAAGTCAACAATTACGATCACATGAACATTGCTCAAATCGGGGTTCTCTGGTTCTCGGGTTCCCGACGATCGATCTCCAAACAAATGGTATGGGTGAGTTCGTGAGGTCACAAGGAACACAAAAGCAACCTCCTCGACGTCGATCCATGAGTGTTTGACAGATTTGGTGAATGGCTATACAAGTTGTACTGAAAGAGAGGGTTCGAGAGAGAGAGAGAAAGGGAATGATGATCACATGTGGGTGTGAATGTGTGTGCCTTCAACCGGATTGGCACCCAAAAATAATCCTTAGGTTCCAATTGGGCCATAATTTCATCCTAACAACCTTACTAACATTCTATTAGGTCCAAAATATTAGGGAGAAAATGGATTGGCCCAAATTCTTAGCCCAATCCACACAACACCACAAAACGCTCAAGGGCAATTTAGACATTTCACACCACCGATAAAAATAATTCGGGACGGGCTATCACCTTAATGTGATAATTTATTTCTATTTATGTTACTATATTTTTTAAATTAAAAATTGAAATTTATAGTTGTTTATATTAATGAGATTTTAAATAAAAACTCATAATTTGTGGGATTAAAAATATTATAATATAAATTATACTATTGTGTGTGTATATATAAACATGGGTACATTCATCAAAATTAACACAAAAATTATTGTACCAAAACATGAGTACATTCTTCAAAACCACAAAAAAAAAAAAAAAAAAATATTAGGCTTAATAACATTAGTAAATTTCTTCGATAAAACTTGACATAGATACATTCTCAAATCAAAGAAAAAGAATGTACCCATATAAGTTTAAAAATGGATTAGAAAAAAATTGGATAGATTTTATATAAAAAAAATTGAAAACATTTTTTAAAAAGCTAATGGGTACAAACTTATTCTAATTTTTTATTTATTTTGGAAATGTTTTGAATTAAAAAGTAGTTAGGAGTTTAATAAAGGTGTAAGTATTAAAATTCTAAATAAATTATTAATTTTTATTTTAAAAAAATATTATGTAACTGACATGTAAATTCATTATTACATTAATGCTAAAGACTTGGATCAAAATTTGAAAACTAATAAGATTTCATTTAATGAACATTAGTAACTAGAAACCAGATACTAATTTTTTCTTAATACAATGAGTATCACTAGTTACCACAACCACTTCCTCCACCACCTTGCCATGACTATCTCTGCTACCTCCACTGCCACAAATGTCAGCACTGCCACTACGGCCGTCATTGCCATCATCATTATCACCACCCTATAGCCATCACCACACGTCATAATCACCATTCATAATAAAAATTTGAAAAATATCAATATTTATTAATAAATTGATAATTAAAAAAATCAATTCACAAACTTCTATTGCGAATGTTTTAATAACATCACATAACAGTGTTTTATCACCTATACAATTTTATTTGGAGTTACCATCCATCATCAGTGGCCATTTAATCCATCCAACTTCTCTTGGAGACCATTCTCCATGTTCACTTCACTCTGTTAATAGAGACCATTGCAACTTGAATATATACTTATTGAGGAAGTTAGGTAATTCAATGGAATAACTTACTCTGAATATTCATCTGGTTATGCCCTTACCATATAATTTGCTTGTGGAATTTAGTGTTAGTGGTAGACACCTAAACCCCCACTCCGATTATCCCAAATAACAACCAGGTGCATTTTCACCACAATTCATCATCTTTGTCCGAGAAATTAAAATACAAAATATTCCTAAAGGAAAATTAAAATAAGAAGCATTTTTAGTCAAAATGATCTCTGAGATTTGCATAACTCCTCATTTTAGTTTCTGAGATTTGAAATCAATAGAAACGGTCACTGAGATTGTTCGCCATCAATATTTTGGTCATTCGGTGAAAAATTATGTTAAATAATGATAAAAATGACAAAAATACCCTCAATTTAATAAAAAATAGGCTAAAATGATTTAACAAACAAATGAGGGTATTTTTGTTATTTTATCCTTATTTAATGGAGATTTTTAAGAAAAGGATCCCCAATTTTTTTGAAACTAGAATCCCCAATCTATTTGAAATCAACCAATTAACCTCTCACCATCATGTTCGATGAATTTTCGTCCACTTTGCCGTCAATTACTAGCACGTGATTCACTTTTGAAAGTAAAAATCGTGTCAGTATTGACGGTAAAGTGTATGAAGTTTTATTGAATTTGACGGGAAAAGATTAACTGACTAATTTTATATAATTCAAGAGGTTAATTTAACAAAAATATAATTCAAAGGATCAATTTTAATTAGAATAATAGTTTAAGAGATCAAACGACATATTACACTTCTAGATGCTCGTTTATGAAGAAACCGTTTGTCTTTGGCGGAGCAGGTATGTCTAGATGCGGTTTGGTGGAGAAGCCCTTGGAACTATCAATGGGCGACATTAGGTAACTACTCCCCATTACTTATTAGTGTGCGAGAGGAATACCTACATTTTTACATATTAGCGGACTTAATGTGCAATTTCCTTTTAACCCCTTCATCGTACATTTTGATTACGCGAAACAGGAAGCTACCGAAGCACATTGTGACAGCCACTTTACAAGTAAGGGGCGACCCAAAACCAACAAGGTTCTCCGTTTTGCGAGAGTCATGGGGAACGTTTGTGGTACATAGCCTTATTTTTGCTTTGCAAATAGGTTGTTTTCACGACTCGAACCTGTGACCTTTCGTCACAAAGAAGCAACATTTCCGTTACGCCAAGACTCACCCTCCTCGGATTAATTCATTACTGCAAGGAACACTGTATAGTTTAGCTACAGGCTCAATAGTAATTTGATTCGGTGTGTTTCAAGTTAAGTAGTGTGCAGGTAACAGAAGGACCGCAATGAGCAAAGTAAAAACAGTGAAAGGTGTTGGCTGGGAAGTTTCCGCCATTGGAACGTGTTAATTTTCTTCACAGTTACAATGTGTGTTTAAACTTCGTCGGGTTTGTTTGTTTGTCTTGTATCTCCTTTCGGCCATTTGGGGTGGGGCTAAACTTGCTGATGTTCTCGAACCTGTGGGGCTAAACTTGCTTAAGTTAACATCAGTTTCCCCGTTAGGAGGAAAGCACGTTGAGTTCGTAAGCGTTGGCATGTGCAAGGTGAGCTTCAATTTTGTGCTACACGTTAATCGCTTTACTCGACAATGTTTTATATAGTACAATGATTCCTTTAGGAGGAAAAGGAGGACCGTACAAGGCATCGATTCCGTTAATTCAAGCAAAACCTTGAATTAACGGAATCGATGAAGGGAGAGTACAAGCTCTGTATGCAATTGAAATGAATGGAGAGGACAAGCTCTGTATGCAATTTAAGCACCAGGATTCCAAGGCTACTACAAAACTTGGGGATTCAGTTCCACCTTATCACTTTGTTTCCAGTTTGACATGTTTGTATCACCTGATTGGTTTTCAAATGCAAGATTTAAGTTCGAAAACTACTAATTTGCCACAAATTAGTAGTTTGACATGTTTGTATCACTTTGTTTCCAGTTTGACATGTTTGTCTCACCTTATCACTTTGCTGCCTTCAACAAATCTACTTTAATTAAGCAACTTTTACAGAGACTGTGATCTGATTAACCAAATTGGAAACCACATTTCTTGGGAGGGCCATCAATGTGTTTAGCCATCTCGACGGCAACGTCTGTCGTTCTGATGTAAAAATCAACTGGACGACTACCCAAGAATACTATACATCTGTCGTTCAATGCGAACAGCCCCTTTTTATTACAACATTAGAACTCAAATTTACAGTGTTCGAAAGTCAAGAAAACCAGCAATTGTTGGAAAATTAGTGACCCAGTGCAATCTCATCATCAAGAGAGAATACCTCCCAATGTGACTTGAAGAACGCTACTGAATCTCTCTACTGACAAAAATTGGCCGGATCAATGAATAGACAATCCGCAAGCTATGAAGAACGCTATTGAATCTCTCAAACATTACCCGCAGAATCTGTGGGTGTTGTGGTACCTGTATTTCTTTACCCCTTTAAGGGTTGTCACTATGATGGAAAAAAAGGATCTTGAATGTACAAAAAACGCAAGCTCCTGAAATCACTTTCTCCTCTGCCACCAGTCTGGTATTTTCAACCTCCGGCTTCTATGTACAGAAACTTTGACGGCAGAGAGCTTGTTCTTCACCTGTCTCCATAGCATATTGATTGCATCCTCTCTCTCTGGGGGGTAATGGAATTCAAAATGGTGGGAAATATTCTTTAGTGTCCCCCACATTTCAATCCATCTCTCCTTTGAAACATTACGAAGCTGATTAACCATGTAATCAGGTTCCAAAGCCTCTTTGAATGAGAAGAATAGTGAGAATTTGGTGTAGTCAATTTCATCCTCAAACGGGAGCTCAATTGCATCGCTCACAATGATGGGAACACAGTGGCTCACAATAGCATCAAATAGGCGACAAGAAGACGGAGTGTCTCCAGCTGGATGCAGACAAAATTTTGATAAACGCATCCGTTGCGTAGACTGATATAACAGAAAGAAAAAAGAATGAGATACATTAGAATATACACTAATATATGAATCATTACTCAAACTTATGATGGCTACCAATAAAATCCTCACATGCAAAGGGAAAATTAACCCTCTGAAGGACAAAGCAGATCACATGAAATGAATGTAAGTTTCCATGCGCCTCCAACCTGCCCGTTGTCTCTAAGTGAGGGTAAAAGGTATCAACTAAGAGCATAATTTTAAAACTCATGTGCTTGGAGTCCCTCCAATGATTACTTTCCTCATCCATTTTTCTTTAATAAAATGAAATTAAGGAATTTATGTTTGCAATCATTGCATGGCGATATCCAGATAGAAACTACAAGTAGAAGGAGTACGGTATGCACAGAAATAGTTTTAATAAGAAGGCGAAAGACCATAAAGAAACGTAAATGATGTCAAGGAAGACAAATAATCATTTCCAGTGACTAGTGTGTAAAATCCATACTTTCCAGGACCAAGAAATGCACAAAACAGTAATATTTATGAACCATTATAAGAATCCATACTCCATACATACCGATTTTATGTTATCTCCTGTTGCAACACTCCGCTCATAGTGAACATCATTGTAACCAGCTAAGACTTTAGCCAATTTAACACGAACGATGCCTTCCTGCATATAATGAGATCAAAGATAATCAACTATAGATCAAAATACAAGGTTTTAGGACAGGATGATTTTATTTCAAGCAACTTTTAAGCTAACATACATCTTTCCTGTATGTCCTTCCCTGGAAGAAAAGAAGCGTAGTGCGAGACTCAAATGGATCTGGATGGTTATCGTCTGTAAAGGAATCCACAACGTGCACATATGGAGTGACCGCATCTTTGCTCAGATTTGACATGACATGAGGATACCTTCCAAAATCTACAACAATCTGAATTGACGCATTGACCTGTGGCCGAAGAAATCTGAAAGCATTCGGATGTGTCATAGGGATAACATGGTCTCTCCCTCCAGATCTTTGCCAGTACTTTGATTCCCCCAAGATTTTCAATAAATCTACCTGAAAACATAAGAAACTAAAAATTAGTCATAACAAGAATATTATAATAATACACACAAAAAAAGGTCAATTGGACACACAACAAAGACCTATATGACATTGACTTTAAAAATAGCTAGCACTAGATGCAGGACTTGTATAATTTCAGAAGCTGGTTGATGAAGACCAGATAACAACAACAACAAAGCCTTTTCCCACTAAGTGGGGTCGGCTATATGAATCCTAGAACGTCATTGTGCTCGGTTCTGTGTCACATCTTCTGTTAGATCCAAGTACTCTGAGTCTTTTCTTAGAGTCTCTTCCGGTCTTCCTAAGTCTTCCTAAGTCTTCCTCTACCCCTTCGGCCCTCCACCTTTGTCCCGTAATCGCATCTTCTAACCGGAGCATCAGTAGGCCTTCGTTTCACATGTCCAAACCACCGTAACTGATTTTCTCTAATCTGTCCTTCAATTTCGGCTACTCCTACTTTACCTCGGATATCCTCATTCCTAATCTTATCCTTTCTCATGTGCCCACACATCCAACGAAGCATAGGGCACACATCCAACGAAGCATTATTTGATGAAGACCAAATAGAGATAAAAAAGTTGATGGTAGAACTAGGACTACCATTCTACACAAAAAGCCGCAGAATTAACTGTTAGGTACTCAAGCCCAAGGGAAAAGCCCAACCCAAAAGACTAGTCCAATAGGTGGGAGGACCCCTTGCACTTAAGTACCACTACACAATTTCTTGTGTAGCCGATGTGGGATCATAACATTACACCATCCTTCAGAAGACCCGACGCCCATGGCGGCACCACATCGCCAAGTCCCTTGGGAGCCCATACTCCCAAGGCGGCACCAAGTTGCCAAGTCTCACAGTGTCGAGACCCGACGCCCACAGCGGCCCTTACTCTGGTGGCTTTCACTCTTAACGGCGACGCACCCTTTTGGTCGTCCCGTTAAGGTATCCCTTTCCAAGTCGCCCCCTCCGCAGCGTCGGAAACCTAGGCTCTAATACCAATGTTAGGTACTCAAGCCCAAGGGAAGAGCCCAACCCAAAAGACTAGTCCAATAGGTGGGAGGACCCCTTGCACTTAAGTAGCCGATGTGGGATCATAACATTAACTAAGCAGCCATCTAAATGGCGAAACCATCATCCAAACACATTCTAAGTTCTAACTTTCGACAATTCGTTCTACTTTTTTTTTTGTATAAATGTCATAAATCAAACAAGTCCCGGGCTGTGAATTCGCTATGTCAGCTATACAATAAAACCCCAGTTGTTAATATCTCTTCTATATTCAGAAAAACCACATCTTTCTCAATTTTCAGCAGAAGAATGAAACTTTAATTTCCAAATGTATGGGACAATCAAGCTCGATCAAGGCATCAAAATTCGATCTTTTCGACCACCCAATTCAACACAAAACTATCAAATTGCTCCAGAACAATTGACTAATCCACAGTAAACATGAACACCAAGAAACAAAACCCAATTGATTACCTGCAATTGGCGATCAATCTGAGTAGCCGGGTCGGTCATGTTGTGCCCATGAGTATTGAAGCTCAACGAAGAGAAAAACGGCACAAAGAAGGCATCGGCCAATTCCGGATCAGAAACCCTAACCGCCTCTCTCCCATCACCGCCAATACCGTCGGACAAAAGCGAGCCCATCATCCAGTACTCAATACTATGCTGCCTCTTGAGCCCGGAATTCTTGGGCCACGGAGGCCAAGTCCGGGCGGTCACCGGAGTCTGATCGGTGCTCCGGCGGTTCATAATTCCGACGTTGAAGCGGCGCGGGAGATCGTACATGTAGACTTTGAGAGGCGGGGAGGTGGTGGCGCAGAGAGACTGGGCGGCCGGCGACGGCGGCGATGAGGGGAGGAGCGGGAGGAAGTAGGATCGGACGTCGACGGTGCCGATGAAGATTGCGTAGGTGATGAGGAGGAGGAAGGCGACAATGAGAGCGAAGGCGGCTTTTCCGTACATTTTGTGAGATCCTGTGTTTGGCATTACTACTGATTGGGCGGGCAGTATAATTGTACCGGGACTAACTAAACTATCCGTTTGATTTGGTTGAGGAGGCAAAACCGATGGGAACAAAAAGCACTTGTCAGGCCTTAGGCCTGAAGCAACCATTAAATTTGGGAGGAACGAAAGAAAAGTATTTCTCTGTCCTAAGTCTGAATCATTAATCCCTTCATTTGCATTAAATGAAAACATTGCTCGAGCGAATTAAATGTGTTTATCCATTTATTCTGTGTCAAATATCGTTTGTAGAAGGGTAATTTAGTATTACGGTTTAATGAGTATTTTTTTTTATTTATAAGTAAAGAGGTTTTAAGTTCGATTTCTACTAAAAATGAATTTGAACCATATTATTATTGCTAGCTGGTTTTAAGACATAGTCTACTCTCTTATATCATTGTTTAGAAAGAAAAAAAATCTTTAAAACCAAATTTTAATTAATACCCTTAACTTTTATGAACTCCCTTAAAATCCCACAGATTTTCTTAGGGGTGTAGTCAATTTGGATTTCATAGGATTTTAAAAGACTTTTTTTAAGTAACAGTTCAAAGGATTTTAATAGACTTTACAATTCTATATAGATTTTGACAGATTTGTACGGATTTTCATTATAGATTTGTATGGACTTCTTTCATGGATCTTTTAGGATTTCAAAAAATTAACCTACAATGTTTGTACCTGAAACTCTTGCCAACCGTTGTTGCAGTCACCTTGTTTGTCTCTCCACATGTCCATAGTAATAATCGTAGCTTTCAGATGATAGTTGGAGACTAGTTTTCTAAAACACTTCCTATTGAACAGGTCTCTATACATTTTGCTACATGAACTTGGAGCAATTTGCATAGCCTTTTTCTTTATTTGGGGTTCAAGTAATCCATTATTTGGGGTTAATTTGTCTTATTTCACTATAATTCGCTACTCTATACAAATCAAAATTACCAAACCACAATACCAAATCAAACTTATCTATTGGCTGTTCAAATCAAAGCGAAAGAAATAAGAATCCAATTCTGTAACAAGAAAATGGGTAATTTCCAAAAGAGCCAAATCCCGCTTAGCAGCCAAGCAAAACTGCAAATTCAACCGGTTAGTTATTGGAAAAGCCACCAAATTAACAAATGGGTTTTTGAAGAAAAGCTTCCAGCTTTCTTACATTTCCTTAAACATGCAAAGATCTGTGTTCCTAAACTCGAATTTTTGTCGATAAATCCAGCTTAAGGCAACTGGGTTTTGCTAATTACTTCACCATAAACCAAGCAAAACCCACAATATAAACGCTGACTCAAAGAACCAAAACTTTATATATAAATTGTTCAGAAACGAATTGTGAAATATTAGAAATTTATATATAATTTCTTTGCTCTTTTGTGAAAAATGAATATGGGGTGGGGTGGGGGTAATTATAATAATCGAGAAATTGAGGCATACAATGGGTGAAGGCACTGCCAAACAACAAATATGGTTTTCCTCAAAGCTTGGGTTTATCAATCTCGAAGGTTTTAGCACTAGGTTTGCAGACTGAGTACAACTACACAGAAGAGAAAAACAATACTGATGGAGGAATACTGTTCTTCTTCTAACCGAGAGAGAGGAAGTCTGATGGATGTGAAAAGAAATCTGAGGGGGAGGGCTGGATTCTGGATGGCATTGGTATTTATACAACTCACTCTCAAATCTATTAAAATCCTCCATTCATTAAAATCCTAACAAATCTTTGATGTTCTCACTGCACTTAGATTTGATGGACTTTTTTAGAAGCGTAATTGACTATCCATGGATTTCGTTGTATTCTTTAAAATCCTTTAAAATCCTAATTTGACTACACCATAATTTCAAACCCCTTTAAAATCCTATTTCAAATCATAATTGACTACATCATAATTTTAAAATCTATTAAAATCCCACCAAATCCTAATTTGACTGCAACTCCTTAAAATCTTCCAAAACGTCCAAACAGCCCACAATTTCCAGAACTTCGTATTAGTCGCCCGCTTCGAGACAATCACAACGTCCCGTGGCGGGAAGGTAGTTCTTTGCCTACGCACTTGTCCATTCTCCGCCTTCCTTCACCTCGCCAAACCAAAACCCACCATCTCCAATCGTTACTCCGCAAATCCGCAGACCCACCAACTGCAGAGAGATCGGGAAAAAATGGCGTTGGGTTTCAGCCCCGGCGACGCAGCCGGCTTCAAGTTCCTGCTCATTTTGGTGGTGACGTACGGCCTCATGGCGGCGCTGGTTCACTCCATACTCTACATGCGCTTCATCAATCCGCTCGAGATCGACGCCCCTCTCGATCGCTTCTCGGAAGCCAGAGCTGTCGAGCACGTTCGAGTCTTGACCCAAGAGATCGACGGCCGCCAGGTGAGCTCATTTTTCAATGCCCTCACTGCATTGTTCTCCCTTTTTTGTCCAAATTGAAGAAAAAACCATTTGAGATTTTTTTCTGGGTTTGATTTGAATTCGCCATTGTTATTGCTATTGGAGAGATTGGGTACACTGTTTGGTTTATGGGTTGAGGTACTTATTTGCAGTTTCCTAATTTGTTGATAGGAAGGGCGTCCTGGCTTGACAGAAGCTGCTCGATACATTACAGGGCAGTTGGAAATGATAAAGGAGCGAGCTGGGTCCAATGTTAGGTCTGTATAAACTATAAAGATTGCTTCTTTATTATTTATTCATTGTTCTTTGGAGTTCCGTGATGATGGTGCCTAAATTTTTATACGTGCAGAATTGAGATAGAAGAGTCCGTTGTTAATGGAACCTTTAATATGATGTTTTTGCGCCATAGCATTTCTCTTGGTTACAGAAACCACACAAATATTGTGATGAGGTAACTATACACATTTTCGATTACTTTAATTTTTATCAATATGCTGCCGGTCTCAGTTTTGTCACTACTTATTGCCGTAGTCATAAGTATCTTTTCTTTTTTTTGTCAAAATTTTAGGAATATAATGAGTAATGTAGTGGCATTGATGTTTTCATCATGCTGCAGTTTAGAAAATATCACTGCACATTAAGTTTTATTCAATGGCAGGATATCATCAAAATATTCACAAGACAATGAACCGTCAGTTTTGTTAAATGGACATTTTGATAGTCCACTTGCTTCCCCAGGTGCTGCTGATTGCGGTTCGTGTGTAGGTGGGTAGAAACAAACTTTCATTTTTTTTAATCAGCTCATGCATGTTCATGTCATTTTCTTTATTTTCCTATTCTTTTGCAGCATCAATGCTTGAAATAGCGAGGCTAATGGTGGATTCTGGATGGGTTCCTCCTCGGCCTGTTATTTTTCTTTTTAATGGTGCTGAAGAGCTTTTCTTGTTGGTAAGTTGTTTCCATAATATTTAGTCTGGAAATTGAATCATTTGCTACCAATTCAGGTTTTCTATAGTTAAAAAAAAAAAAAAAAAAACAAATTTTGAGCTTTTTATTGGCATCTAATATGTTTAAGCTCATTGGAGGTGATTTCTTACCCTATTAGGGTTCTCATGGCTTCATGAAGACACATCAATGGCGTGATACCATTGGGGCTTTTATAAATGTGGAGGCATCAGGGACAGGCGGTCCTGGTAGGATATCATCACTTGTCAATATTATTTTCTGCAAGATGTTTAGGTGTTTGTTTGACTTGTTGCTGATATTCCAGAGTGTCACTAGTTGATGGCTATTGCTTTTCCTTTCCCTTGATAAATTAGGAGCAGTTTTCACCTAGAATACTCAAGCTACCTTGCTTGGATGACTGAATTATAGTTTAAGTTGTCTTGAACAGATGGGATGCATTTGCTTTGGGAAATATCTTTTCCAGATGATCTCTAGATGTGACTTTATTGGCATAAATATTGATTACATTCTGGAATTGTCATCTTTACTACAGAAAACATGAATTTCATTTTCATTTTCATGGATTTGTCAAACTGGAATTTTTTGGTGCTGCAACATTCTCTGTTGATTTCTGTACTCTTGATTTTTGCAGATTTAGTTTGTCAATCAGGACCTGGTTCCTGGCCCTCTCAGGTCTATGCTGAATCAGCCGTATATCCCATGGCACATAGCGCAGCTCAGGTTAATATTTGTCTTTTCCAGTACTTTTTATCACTTTTCATTTTGATGGGTGCAGTTTATTCTCACTTGCTCATTCATTTGATATACATTGTTGTGTTTTAAAGTGATTAGTTTTGCCTCCTGATAAATGCATCAGCTAAATTTTTCTGTAACTCCAGTTTCATATTAATAATGAAAATGGATAGGTGTGATCTTTTTTACTCACTTGATTCTACCCATTAACGCTATGATCTTCTAGTACCTTTAGAATATTTAGTGGCAATACTAATTCAGATAATATAGTTTTTTTTTTTAGTTTGTCTTATTTTATAAGTTGACATACTTATGAACACATTATGTGCCATCTGCAGGATGTTTTTCCTGTTATTCCTGGAGATACAGATTTCCGGATATTTTCTCAAGATTATGGCGACATTCCAGGCTTGGATATTATCTTTCTTCTTGGTGGTTATTTTTATCATACATCCTATGATACAATGGAGAGACTATTGTACGCATTACATCTGCTATTTTGGTACATATTTACTTAATTTGATTTTTCAAACCACTTTGTCCCTAAGCACTTCCTCTGATACATTCCAATGCCTCCAGACCTGGAAGTATGCAAGCTCGTGGAGAGAATTTGGTTAGCATAATTAAGGCCTTCACCAATTCTTCTAAGCTACAAGTTATGCATGAAAGAGAGTCTAATGGATATCAGTACGACGGAGAACATGCTGTTTTCTTTGATTATTTATCATTGTTTATGGTACGGTACAAGGCTGGTGATTTGTGGTATTTTCATGATACTGTTAATTTGACTTGTCCTCAGCTGATATGTGATACTCGTCCTCACTCTCTAATGATGAATATTACAGATATACTATACACGGAAGGTAGCCATGCTACTTCACAGTATTCCTATTGCCATCTTCTTAGCCATGCCCATTTTTTCACACAAGCAGAATCGTGGGCTCCTTTCTTGTTTTTCAACTTTCTGCGATTTTACAAAAGGTAAATCCGCTACTTTTCAATTTGAATACCTTCATGCAACCTTATCGATAAGAGTCCTAGTTGTTGCACCCGAAAAATTTGGTTATTTACTTGGTGTGCTGGATTCATTATTTAACTCACATCTGTCTTATTGTAAACTTTGACATCTTATCAAAAAATTTCAACATTGTTGTCCAATTTGTTAATTTTGCAGGAACGATTTTCCATGCCACTGGGATTCTTCTGGCAATTGTATTTCCAGTTATCTTTGCCATCCTGAGATTGCTGTTCACTACTCGTGCTATGAACTGGTGGGTTCATATTTTGTTGAGTTTAACCTTATAAATTATAGCCCTGTTGTTTTTTGAAATAGCATTGTGCTTTTCCGTAAGGATTTTTGTTTACGGATAAAGTTTTTTCCAACTCAATTGAATTAGTGTGCCTTTCTTGGTTGAAGTTCTGGATCATATTGTATTCGTAAATGAAGTTAAAGTATGATTTCTAGTCGACTAGTTGTAGGTCCTACAAAAAGAAGAGAAAAGAACTCTTATCTAAGCTCCTGATGTGTATTTTGAAGATGCACTTTATACCTTGAAACTCTCACTGACCTTTTGGGTCAAATGCAGGTTTGCTCATCCATATTTGGCTTACTTGATGTTCATTCCCTGCTCACTTGTTGGTATGTTGATTCCCAGAATTATTTGGAGTAGCTTTCCCCTCTCCCAAGATGCAACAGGTCTCAAATCTTTAAAGGAGGTACTCTTATGCACCAGACAAGACCAAGTTTATCTTTATTTTTCAATAGAAGACGGTTGTGGAGAAATGTTTTTTCTTTTTCTATGTATTGGTTGAAAACTTATAGATTTCTTTTAATTCCCATTTATTGCATTCTCTTGTCTGTCAATCAGCTTGCATTTAATAAGAAAAGATTTTGAAGCTATGACCTGTAAAGTTTGCGTGGGCTTATATTTCTACCTTATAGATTAATTTGGTGAAATCATGTCTCTATTTCAGTCTGTAGACCTATTGGGTAATGCCTGTGTATATCAGTAATCCCAGTATGTTAAGTTAGCAAATAAATTATCGTACGCTTGAACCTTGCAGGCTTTATCTGATGAAGCGAGGTTTTGGGGAGCATTTGGATTATACGCTATATTAACTATGGTAAGGGGCATGGTTACCTTTTACTTCAGATGGTTTCACTTAAAAGTTTTTACTGATCACTTAAGGGGATGAATCATGAACTTAAGTTGCGTAACTCATATTTGTTTAGTTAACCCTGAGACAGCTAAAACTATTTAGTGAAAGCAGGCTTATCTTTTAGGTGGGCTCAGTGGAGGCTTCTTGACTTTTTCAATGTCCGTATCTATGCTTCCTGGATGGATTTCATATTGCTTATCAGTCAAGTTATTTGGTCGCCAGTCACTCAGGTACTGGTTTCCACAGTTCTTAAAGTTATAATGTTATTGGTGTGTTTGTGTGTTTCCTTCCTTACAGTTCTCATTAACATTTTAGTCCTGTTCTCACAGTTCGAAAAGACATTACAGTTCTTTAACTGAACATATATCATTTCTCTCAGGTCAACATTGTTTTACATGTTACCTATAGTTCCATGCCTTGCATACTCTGTATATTTTGGTGGATTTCTTTTACAATTTCTGGTCGAAAAGCTGGGTATGATGGGTGCTTTGCCACCTCCATATGGTTAGTATTTTTGAAATTTCATTCTTTATTGCTGGTATGTGTTACCTTCACATTTAATTTATTGTATTGTTCAAGGTTTTTTGTGCTTGAATCAATATGTGGTCTTCATTTGGATCATAATTCTCTATGATACTTTGTGGTTTGTGCTTGTAATAGAACAAGATCATTAAGATTTTGTTGTTAAATATGGTTCTTTCTGATACTTTGAATTATGCTGCAAGTACTTTGGATTCCCGTTATGCAAAAATTCAATGAAAATCTTCCTTTTAATCTTCAGTTATATTCTTGCAGGTTATTTTATTCCCGATGTTGTGATGGCAGCAATAGTTGGAGTTGTGACTGGTTGGTGTGTAGGCCCTCTGATACCTATTTCTGGTCGCTGGTTAGCTAGGTCATCCATTTTGCAAGTTTTGCTGCACATTAGTGTGCTAGGCTTGGCTTTGTCATCTCAGTTCTTTCCCTACAGTGCGGACGCTCCTAAGAGGATTGTTTTCCAGCATACATTTCTTACTGCAGGTATCCAAGCTAGCGAAAGCTAACCTGTTATGTGATAGTTATGATAGATGAAGCAGGCCATGGTTTTTAAAATGTTTGCAAATCCATCCAACTAATATTAGTTTCAACTAGTAGTTATTTATTTCTTTACTTTTCATCTTTGCTTTCCTTTATATTGGATTTATCCTACACCCTATGCTAACAGTTTTTCTTCTGTGTGACAGATGCAAATCAGGTTGTGGAGTCCAGCTATGATTTTTCTGTCGTAGATTCCAATTCTTTACTTTTCCTTTTCAAACATGCACCGGAGGCGGCAAAGGAATTGCACATTAGTTCAGAGTTATCTTTTAAAACTGCAAATTTATCTCAGCGGGAGAATTTTATGGTATGTAAGATTGTAATGAATTTACGTCAATTTACTATTAAAGACAGCCTTCTATGACCTTTTTAATCTCTAGTGCTTATCCTTCAGATTGGATCACTCATCCTAGAGTATTACCCGTGGTCCTTGTGTCCTGCAACCATTGTTCTTTGTGTCTATGATCTATTACCTGAATGAACTTCTTACCGATGTTATCTCAGCAAAAATATGTCTATACTCTCTCACTAAAAAATCAAATATATGTCCTCATTCCAAATTCTTCCATTCAAACTAGCCAAAGATGTACTCGAGATTCAAGAGCAACCCTACAGCCTTACTCTAATCCATGGATAACTTGTTCGTGCACGTCAATTGCTATGTTCAGTTAATTGTTCAATATTAATTTGAAACATGGGCACCATGGATGAAAAATTATTTGATTGCCTTTTGTATATATGTTTAGGGACTTTTTCCTGTGTCGTTTTTGTTCTCAAGAAGCTTGAAGTTCCCTGCAAAAAGTGATGGTATTTTGAAGCAATACAAACAGTTCCCCCATCTGTCTACTTATGAGCCACATAAGGTTTTCAGCGAGGGATCTCGGAGAGTATACTTGCAACTGTCTTTAGGGTGAGTAAAACAAACCACCACATTCATGACCTACTATTGGATACAGAATAGGCTTTCTGTATGGTTTTCTGGATTATTCTTTTAATTTCGGTTGCAAGTTTTAAAGCTTTTTGTGATACCTTCATGTCAGTTCCTTGGAGGAGGTTTGGGTTACCGTCCTCAATATAACAGGGCCTTTATCGAGCTGGTCATTTGCAGACAATACACTTCCAGGTAACGGAAAGTCTTTTGCATTTTTATTTTTTGATAGATACATTCACCTTTTCACTCAGTGTACGCTTATGCTTGAGAAAAATTGGAACAGCTACTGAAACGAATGATGGAGGTCCACCGTCATATATATGCCGGCTTAGTGGAGCTAGCTCTGAGAATTGGAACATCTGGTTAGAGGTAAAGCTCTTTCAACTGGTGTTAGTTTATTTTCTTCCAGCTCTGTTCTAAAATTTTGCTTTCGATAAATGCAGGCTAGCGGTTCCGAAGATTTGAGGGTTGATGTTGCTGTCATAGACCAATATATAGTTGACGAAACAAAGAAGCTGAGAGGCCTTTTTCCGGAGTGGGTGGATGTCGTTGCTTACTCGAGCTTCTTGTCGAGTTATATCTTCTAGTTTTATTTGACCACCAGCAATTCCAGAAATGCTAAAGACAAGGTTGAAATATTCATTCATACATTCTGCAATAAGATTCTTAACTTATGGTCGCATAACAATATTCGAGTGCTTTAAAACAATTATATCAAATAATAAACGCGACATAACATAGAAACACAAAAGCAATCAATCCGCTAAGGGCACGTTTACAAACATTTTCGCGAATGAGATGTGGAAAATATGGTACTTGGACGCGGCACACTAATTGTGCAGCTATCACCATCGGTTGGGAACAAACCAAACGAGTGGTGAACGATTTCTGGAAAATCCCGAGTTGATTGCTGACCTTGCTGCTCTATTTTCGCCCAAACATGACGCCCGACCACCCAAGCGTTCCACGTTCTCCCACTTCTCATCAACAAAATTCAACCTATGTACAAGAAAGCGCAAGGTATAATCTTCGAGACTTGGTAGGTTATTAATCTTATCATCGTCATCATCATAAAATTTGTTTTCGTAGTCGTTACCATTATCAAATCATGCTTGCGTTCCTCTCATCAACAAAATAACGTGATTATTTTCTATTAGTGACATATCACATAGTTGGCAAATTTGGTCCGAAAAATTGGTTGACCTAACGTTAATTTTCTTATAACTAATCTAAGCTAGCTGTGTACTGTACTGTGTAGACGAAAACAAAACATATTTAAAAGCTTCCACTTTATTCAAATCACTGTGGATTGGGAACAATCCAAACGGGTTCCGAATTATTATCTCTGTTCCCAGCCAGTCCAGATTTATAGAGCGACTTAACAACTTTGGTTTCTAAATTGTATACTCCAAGATGAAATTCAAAGAAATCACAAGGCCGCACATCACGCACGGAGTCACTCACCTCAGCTGTGAAGTAAATCGAGTTTTCTTCGAGTTCTGGCAATTTATGGGTGGATAACGACATGGCTGATAGATTTTCGACCAGAAATATAGCACGATCGCCCAAAGAGTCAACCTTCTCCCACATTTTGGCATCAAAGTTTAACTTGTAGACATAAAAAGGCACTGATATTTCATCCCAACTAGGGTAGAGCAACGGTCCGTGCTCCACAAGCAAAATCTCACCCATCGACTCCACCAACCGATGCCTTATGCCGTCGCCATTACCGTAAACCATTTGCTCCATCAAAGGTTGTAACTCCATGGTTTTCTTGGGATGATTGTAGGCTTCACCGAAGTCCCAAACATGAACCGAGTGGTCGCTGCATAATGCAAACAGGTGGCAATTGTGGAACACAATCTCACAGTACTTTTGTTCTCTAACTAGGTCTAGCTTGGTCCATGCGGTGTTACCTCCGCCATGCTTATAGAATGCTAGACGTCCTACACCTCCGCCATGACTCGCCACCACAACGACAAAGTTGTGGTTGCGAGAGGGGTTACAGGATAGGACAACTTTGGAAATGTAAGGAACGTGCAACGGAGGAAGCGTCCGACTTTCACCACAAATTGGATTAGCAAGGTAAATGATTTCTTTGAATACCTCCCCGGCTTTCGGATTCCAAATAGCTAGCCACCCATGTGATGATCCCACACACCGAGACCAATAAAAGTCGTCACGTAAGCCTCTAAACACATTCCTCTTGATCCTGTAAACCTTTTCCTCAGCAAGGCTAAAGAAGCAGCCCTCCTCCTCCTCCTCCACATCAGGATCACTAGGGAGGCGCTTCTTCCGGCGTTGAGCGGGGAGCATGAGCCATGGAGATTGAGGCAATGGTTTGTAAGATGGGCCGGAGACATACGATTTTGCAGCGTGATTCCAAGAAGGACAAACAGCTTTGAATCGAAGGGTGTGGACGAAATATGAGGGAAGCTTTTCCAGGAGCAACTGCAGTAATTCTGGTGGGATCTCAGACCACCTTGGTAATTTCGTAGAATTTGTGTTACTTGATCTCATCCTCCTCCTTGCAATGGTGGAGTGGTTTCTCAGACACCTTTCCGATGTTCTTTGTTTGTGGCTGCATCATTTGCATTTGTTAATTAGGGTTTTTATCTGTTGGCTGGTTGGTGGTTTGCTTTAGGCTTAGGGTTTACTTTGATTGGGCTTCCATTGGTGCTTATATTTTGGTATTTGGGCCTACCTTTTTATTATTGAGAATTAATATTGTATGTGGGTCCTCTTCGCACATTCATTTTTTCTTCCCACATATTATTGTTAATTTTTTTCCATTGATTTTGTTCAATTCATTCGATCCGAGCACCCAAAATTGAGAGGGGTGTATGAGAGGTAAAAATGAGTGTTTGAATAGCACAATCCTAAATTAATAATTTCTATTTCTCTCTCGTTTATCACGACTGTTCATGAAAAATGCTAGAGACATCACATTTTTGTTCTAACATATGATGTATACATGTTATATCAATTAATGAATTTATTTAATTGGATATTGTGAATCACTTGCCACAATATATGGTACCCTAATATCGTATAATTATGTGGCAACCAAGAAATCTGGAATTTTTTCTTACTTTATATATCTCAATTCTCAAACCATGAAACTAGTAGCTCTTAATAGAAAGTAAAAATGGATAGATTAAATAAGAAAGGAGTACAGAAAGGAGCATGTGTGGTGCATTAGTGGGAGGAGAATTCCCTCTCCTCTAACTTTTCTCACCTCCCATCTCTTCCTGTAATCTAGATAATTCAAAAAAAATTATGATGGAACCACGAGCTGGTGGCCTAGTGGTAAAGGACGGATTACAAGGCTTCTTTAAAACTAAAAACGGGAGGTCTTGGGTTCGAAACCCGCTGCTGGTGTGGAAGCCAGACTTGTGGCTAGGGAAAGGCTAATATGCCTTTGTGAGTCTTCCCGGTCCCCGAAAGAAGTGGATAACCGTAGCTTGTCACCAGTTGTCTCCCTTTTAAAAATAAAAATTAGGGAGACTTTGGATGCGGTGTCACATCCCGACCCGGGGCGGACCACTTCCCGGGCCCGCTTCACCACCGTAGCACGATATTGTCCGCTTTGGGCCCCGACCATGCCTTCACGGTTTTGTTTCTGGGAACTCACGAGCAACTTCCCAATGGGTCACCTATCATGGGAGTGCTCTCGCGCGCTACTCGCTTAACTTCGGAGTTCCGATGGAACCCGAAGCCAGTGAGCTCCCAAAAGGCTTCGTGCTGAGTAGGGATGGGAATATACATTTAAGGATCACTCGCCGGCGCATGACGTCCAGCACTCCCTGATTTTCGGGTCGGGGTGTGTCATGCGGTCCCTAGCTATGAATATTCTTTGACTGAAACCTTGTTGGTTTTCAATTTTTGATCCAAGTCCCTGAAATTAATATAATAATTTATTTCTATGTACGTTACCATATATTTTTAAATTAAAAATTGAAATTTATAGTTGTTTATATTAATGAGATTTTAAATAAAAAACTAAAATTTGTGGGATTAAAAATATTAAAATATAAATATACTATTGTGTGTGTGTGTATATATTTTATATATATAGAAACATGGGTACATTCATCAAAATTAACCAAAAAATTATTGTATCAAAACATGGGAACATTCTTCAAAATCACAAAAAAAAAAAAAAAAAAAAAAAGATATTAGGCTTAATAAAATTAGTAAATTTATTCGATTAAACTTAATATGGATACTGTGACAGCCCGTCCCGGAAAATATTGATTTTATAATTTATTAAGTGATTTTACAAAAATGCCCTTGAGGCACGCGCATTGTTCGAGATTAATCGTTGTGTCGTGCCATCTAAGATTTGTTTCCTTAGCATATCCTCGTAGTATTCGTCGCTACGGACGCGTGGGAGCAAGCGGTTCGTGATTTGGAGTTATAACGAAAAAGATATTAAAGTTTGAAGTTTGGGCATTTTGGGAATTATAAGAATAAAATATGGAAATTCTTTTATGGAAATGGACGGCCCAGATTTAATGAGGAATAAATGGATGGCTGGGATTAATAGGAAAAATGATATGAGTTTATGCATGAGTTTATGTGTGTGTGTGTGTTTGTGGCTGGCGGAAGAAGAAGGAAGAAGAGGGATTGGGCAAAATCTGCCCAACCAGAGGAAGAAGAAGAGAGCTTCAGGAGAGAAGGGAGAGAGACTGACCAATGGAGAGAGGAGAGAGGAAAGGCCCAGCCAATCGGAACAGGGAAAGGAGGAAAGGAGGGAGAAGGTGGCGCGGGGGATCGGCCGGATCCCCTTGACCCGTTTTCGGACCCGGTCGGCACCCGTGTCCATGTTCGATGATTTTCGTCCTTTTTTCCGGCGAATTGATCCAACAAACCTCATGGGAAACACTCTAGGACCCTTCCTCTACCCATTCCACCTCAAATTTGGAGAGATTTGGTTGTAAAAAATGGAAGAAACCGTGCAAAAGGGGGCGCACGGGTTGGGTTCATTTCCGCCACGATGTGAAGCAATTTCTTCCAATCACCACCACCCATGGCATCCTCTTGAGGCCTTGAACAAATCCCAAGCAGTGGTTGAGGCGTTGGAACAAGTTTGGAGGTCGAATTGGAGCACACCAAACCTAGGGTTCCGACGGGTTTTGTTGGAATTGGAGGCTTTGCCGACCGAATTGGCCTTGGCCACAGGTATGAAAGTTGTTCTACTCATTGAGATCTTCATTTCTGTAAATTTTGGTAATTTTTGGAGATAGTTGGATTTTCCGGCGAGCCGGGGCGGCCGACCGCCACCCACGGCGGCGCGTGCGGCGGCGCGTGGCCAGTGGGCCGCCAATGTCATTTTTAAACTATATTGGATGTCCTGAGTTCAGTTTTGATAATGGCTTAACGTTGGTTGATCATTTGGACTTAAATTCGTTAAGATGCATGGTTAGGCCAAAATATGAATTGACGATCCGACCGTTGGATTGTCACCAAACTTTGATACGTAGTAGTACGTAATATTTGAAGAATGTAGGAACTTACAGATCGAGAATCCGATTTACGGATCTCCCGGAATTGGAGTTGTAAGTTCATAAAATATAATGTTAACCGTCACTTAGTTCGACAATTGACGGAGATCCGACCGTTGGATGGTCATGAAATTTTAGGATGTTGTTCTAGAGATTTATTGTGGACCTCTGGAAGTTACGGATTGGAAATCTGAGTTGTAGATCTTCCGGATCGAACTACTTAGTGACGTGTTTTATATAAGTGATATATTCTATCGATATAATTCTGAGGCATGATTTGATGGTTGTTCTAGGCGCCGATCGTCATGACGCCTTGATGTGTTGTGCTAGGGAGTTGCAGGGCAAACTCCAGGTGAGTGGGCAGTTTTGTTTTCCGTATACGCCTATATACTTATGGGTTTCCCAGAAATCGAAATGATGTGAAAATATATTTAAAAATGCCATGCATAGATTTATATGAATCATGTGATTTGAAATGCCATGCATAGAATTGATATGAGATATGTGAATTGATAACTATATGATGCATATATGTGAATTGGTGCTGCGGACGCGCAGGTGAGTATCAGGTGAGTTATATTTGCTTCATTGAATTGTTTGATGAGATTTATGTTGATAGCTCATAACCTGCACCCCTGGTGTTAGTGCTTATGTTATTCACCCGCATCACACACTCACCTTGGATCCAAGTAGATGCTAGTCGTACAGACCACTAGAGGTGGTTCCGACATGCTAGTCGTACAGACCATTAGAGACGGTTCCGACTAGTAGGTGACCTTAGATTATGTGCACAGATGATTGATGAGAGAAGCACTAGAGCGTATTATTACACCATCCGAGTCGTACAGACTACTACAGGTAGTTCCGACTCATGTGCAGCGTAGTGCCGTACAGGTCGCAGTTGGCGACTCCGGCAGTGCCGTACAGGTCACAGTTGGTGACTCCGGCTGGATTGGATATTGAGCTTTAGAATCAGCCGTACAGGACCACTGCAGGGTCTCCGGTTGATTTATTATTTCACCTGATTTATGTTGATGCATCCATATTATGTTTTTGGCACATGGCATGGCATATTTTCTGAAAAGTGATAAAGAATGGTGTTTTGAGATTTTTGAAGCTATATATATTTATATATGCTATTTTCTGGGAAAGTATACAGGTTTTACAGTGAGGGGTTAGAACTTTGATAAAGAAAAGTTTTGAAAAGACTTGTTTTACTGACCCACTCAACTTCGTTTTGCGCCCCTCCAGGTTCGAGTTAGAGCAGAGCTTTGGTGGCCACGAGGAATCCAATGGTATTCTGACAGAATTCACAATTGTATTTTTAAGCTTCCGAACTGTGTAAATGGTTACGTCACTCTCACGTGACGGCCAGCACGCCCTCCTTCGGGACGGGGTGTGTCAATACATTCTCAAATAATAAAAATAAATAAAATGTACCCATATAAATTTAAAAATGGATTAGAAAAAAATTGAATAGATTTTATATAAAAAAGGGTACATTTTACATATAACAAATTGGCATATTTAAGAATAAGTACATTTTAAGATTAAAAATTTGAAAAAAATTACATGAATGGTATATATAATTAGCATGGGTACATTTAGAAAAATTAAAAATGGGTACAAATAAATAAAAAAAAAATATGGGTACAAATACAAATAAAACTTTATAAAATATGGGCACAAAAAGAAATTAATATATGAGTACAAATTAAAACAGAAAAGAAAATTGGTACAAATTAAAAAAAAGGTTGCAAACTAAAAATGGGTACAAACTAAAAATAAAAATATATGATAAAGAATTTAGCCATAAATATAAATATACTAATTGTAACATTTTTAACATTAAATGAATATATTTAGAAATAAAAAATATTTTATTATTGAAATAATTAATGATGTTATTAATACCAAGGACATTGATCAAAAAATAAAAAAGAATAAGGTTTTAATAAAAGAAGTAGCAAAATAAAGGATGAGAACCTAATTTCTCCTAAAAATTATGATGGCATGGAGTTACTCCACATATTTAATGAGCCCTATTTTATTTTATTTTTTATTCCGTTTGTTCAAACGTAATTGAATCAATAAACCATCAACATCAAATTTTTCCATCAAATGCTTGAACCTTTTCAACAGCGACGGAGATAGAAGATAAACAATCATGGGTGGCTTGTGAAAGAGGAAGAGGGTCGGTGGTGGTGTGAACAGTGGTGAAGAAGAGGAAGGAGTATTGAACAATAATAATAAAAGAAATAAAATATGGCTCATTAAATATGTGGCACAGTTCCAAACTATTATATTTATTTTGTACGATCTAAATTAAAAGAAGAGTGAGAAGAGAAAGAAATAGAAAAAGAGAGAATTCAAATAAGAAGTGTTATTGACATTTAAAAATTTTCATTCTACACTTCACACAAGTGTATTTTTCTTTTGGGTGAAGTGCCGATTTAGTCCCTGAATTATTACCTCAGTGAAAATTAGGTTCCTAAATTATTTTTTCGGTAAATTACGTCCCTAAATTCATTAAAAATTGCTAATTTCATCCCTACTATTATATTCAAAGCTATTTTGTCCAATTTTTCTTCAACTTAAGTCACTTGACACACTTTAGAGTGTAATACCGTCATTTTCTTGCCTATAAGCCCTTCACATTTCATATAGGTTGCGAATCTAACATCTAATTTACCCTCCAAAGTTAACTTACACTATTTTTTATGAAAAACTACCAATTTACCTTCCAAAGTTAACTCCATACACTATTTCTTTATGGAAAACTACCAATCTACCATTTAATGTGTATCACATGCAAGTAACGTGACTTAAATTGACGGAAAATTGAATATAGTAACTTTAAATATAATATTAAGGATGTAATTGGCAGATTTTTATAATTCAAGGACTAATTTTTCTGAAAAAATAGTTTAGGGACCTAATTTTCACTGAGGTGATAATTCAGGGACTAAATTGACAATTCACCATTTTCTTTTTAAATATAGAAAATTTGGAATATAGAATGAAGAATTTGGAGTGCCATTAACAATTCTCATCCAATTTTGCATTAGTGTGGCGTGAGATACAGTTATCGAAAAGGAAGAGTAAAGGGTGAATTATTCTGTTTGTAGGACTTTTTTTTGGTCAAATATTTGTACTGCTTTTCGGCTTCGCATGATGAAACTCCCTCTCTCCGCCATCTCCCTCTCTTTCCTCAATCACCGTTTTTATTATTCGACTTTTAGAAGTTTTCTGTTTGTGTTCTTAGGGATCTGAAATTTTATTAGCATTTTTTTCCCCTTCTTCTTGTATCTTTTTGGAAGAATTTAAAATTTTCAAAATTGTTTGGGATTTCGTTTGAAACTATTTTTAACGGGAAAGTTGCCCTTTTTTTTTTAATGATATCTTTTATTAAATTAGATGTTAAATTGATCACAACGAAATTCGAACTTACGCCTGGTAAATGACTACAGGAGAAAGTTGTGGTTGAGTCATCGAAATTGATTGCGATGGCGGTAGGTGGGTTTAGCTAGTGTGTTGGCTATCATCAAAAGATTTGCATAAATTATTTGATATCATCGATGATATTGGACTAACTTACTTCTCACAAATGCAAGAAAATTGTAGCTCAACTTGGTGAGATGAAAGCATTCACCTGATATTTGAGACCTGACTTCAATTGGCCTCCTACATGTAAGCTAGAGTAGTGGAATTTACTAGCCACTAAATACTACGGTTTTGTGGTATTCTTCTTTACTTGTAAGTAAGAGGTCTTAGATTCAAATCTCGTAGATGGGAATTCGATACCAAATTAGGTTACTCATTGTGTGTCTTAGCCAAACTCCCCCTCCCTTAGTATAAAATATATCGTTATACTAAAAAAAATTAATAAATTGAGGAAGATCACACGTGGAACTAGCTACCTTCTCAATCAACTGTTTTTTAGTAGAGCAACAATGTTAGTGAGTTAGATAGTTGTTTAGAGGAGAAAAATTGGTGAGAATCGAACCCACAATAAGGTACATAAATATGATTGCTTTCTGTTACTGCCGTGAAATGCTAACTACTATGTACTTAATTTTATTGTCGGTATGGCTATGCCTGTAGGACAACAGTGCTTTTTTTTTTTTTTTTTTACACATTAAGGGGGTGGGGGAGTGGGCTAAGCCTCACAATGGGCGAGTCATAATAATGTGGTTCAAATTCACCTTTGGCGAGAATTGAAACTAAGACATCTCACTTACAAGTTAAGAGGAATACCACTAAATCATAGTACAAGATGACAACGGTTCTTTATTTTATTTTATTTATGTTTGAATTGGTCGTGGGTTTGTAAGGGAGCCCACTTAACAAACATTTCGTGGTTGCAAATATGAAGCCCAAAGCAGCCCAAGCGGGGGTCCATTAGCCTATTAGGTCTGGTTATTACTAGGGTTTCATTTCCATTTGTTTATATACGCACAAGTCCCACACGAACTCTCATCCTCTGCTGATACAAGCAAAGCGTAAACCCTTTCACCGAGGCAGAAGCCCCGTCAGCCGCCATGGTAACCCTACTCACCTCCTTCCTCTCTCTCTCTCTCTCTCTGTCCTTCTCTCCTGCACGAATCTCCGCGCCTTCAAATGCACTGACAGTGATTTTGTTTTTTATTTTATTTTTCAGGTGAAGTACTCAAGAGAGCCCGACAATATCACCAAGTGTATGTCCTCATATCGTTTTACTGTTACAGATCTAATGGGTTTTTGTATACGAATCTTGGTTTCGTTTCTCTGGGAAAATTGTTATGATCTGATTGTTGGGTTTCATTGTTTCCGTTTGTTTCAGCTTGCAAGGCAAGAGGCTCTGACCTGAGGGTTCATTTCAAGGTATTGTTATTATTATTTGTTGGTCGTAGAGTTTAATGTTTCGAAGTTACATGCTTTGCGGTTTTTGTTCTAACTTGTTTTGTTCAAGTATGTGATGATTTGGTTGTGCAATGTGGCATTTCGTTTCGGTTTCTGTTGCTTATTTGAATGAATCTACTCTGTTTGTCGTTGTTGAGTAGAGATTAAGTAATACATGTAGCATTTTGAATTGGTGGTGTCGTTCTGCTTGTTTTTATGTGTGTGCAATTTAGTCAGAAAACATTTGGTTTCTAGTTTTATGGGTTTTGCGAGTTAGGAGTAGTCGGGTTTTTTAAGTTTGGACAATTTGGTCAAGATTGACACAAACTTGGTGGTTTTGTACGCATATACGTACAGGCACACACACATATATACGTGCATTTAATTTCCTGAATCCTGTCGGACAAACAATCATCGCTTTGTTACCTTATGTGAACCGAGCTCTTGTATGCTTCAGGTAGATAACTAGCATTGTTCTTGGGTGAACCTCTGTACTTTGCATTTGTTGCATTTTGTGACTGAAGGCTCAGTTAATGATGCCACATTTTTGTCATTTATGAATTTTTTCAAGGTTTTGAAACCTGATTCATAAAAGCAGGGCTTAGTTACCTTTTGTGAACTTGGCCCCCGTAAACTTCAGGAAAATCAGCTGCATTGCTTTTGGGTGAACCTTTATACTTTGCATCTGTTGCATTTTTGTGAATTAAGGTTCAGTTAATGATGCTACATTTGGTCATGTTTAAGTTTTTTCAATTTTTGAAACCTGATTTAAAAAACAGGGCTTAGTTACCTTCTGTGAACTTAGCTCCCGTAAACTTCAGGAAAATCAATTGCATTGTTTTTGGGTGAACCTCTGTACTTTGCATCTGTTGCATTTTTGTGACTGAAGGTTCAGTTAATGACGCCACATTTGCGCATGAATTATATATGTTTATTTTAAAACCTTATTGAATTGAGGACCTTGTGACGTTTTTCATAGCTCTAGTATAAGAAGACATAGTAATTAATGAATCATGTCTGTCATCGGTGGATAATATTTGTGTTTGCATCTAACTGCCCTTAGTAATTAATGAATCAAGTCTATCACTGGTGGATAGTACCATGATTTGGCTCCTTATATATGTGAATATTGACACTTGTAAAAACAATTTTGTACTTTTGTTTTTAAAATTTTAGGTTTTTTTCAATAACTATTTTTGAGGTTTGGACTTGCGTTGCTATTGTGCTTAACAGAACACGAGGGAAACTGCATTTGCTATCAGAAAGTTGCCCTTGGTCAAGGCAAAGCGATATTTGGAGGATGTTCTGGCTCACAAGCAGGCCATTCCCTTCCGTCGTTTCTGCCGTGGTGTTGGGCGTACTGCCCAGGCAAAGAACCGGCATTCCAATGGGCAAGGACGCTGGCCTGTCAAGTCTGCGAAGTTCATATTAGATTTGCTTAAGAATGCTGAGAGCAATGCTGAAGTATGTTGCATCATCTTACACTCTGCTTATTACTTTGGTATTGTGATCTCTATTGGCCGTGAATGCTAATAATTTCTATTCTTTCTTTCAGGTGAAGGGTTTGGATGTTGATTCCCTGATCGTATCTCACATCCAGGTCAACCAAGCACAGAAGCAAAGGCGCCGAACCTACAGGGCTCACGGAAGAATCAACCGTAAGTGCCTAGCGGTTATACCTCTTATCTTATTTTATTGTTTAGAATCTTTGTTTTTATATTGATTTATATTGCTAAACCTATTGCAGCATATATGTCATCTCCCTGCCATATTGAGCTGATCCTGTCTGAGAAGGAAGAACCCGTCAAGAAAGAGGTATTTTGAAAATTATACATCAAGTCGACAAAAAAAAAAAAGAAAAAAAGAAAAGTATACATCAAGTACCTCTAATGTCGTTGAAAATGCGTGTTGCAAGTCGTGAATTAATTTGATTATCTGTTATCGTTGCAGCCTGAGAGCCAGTTGGCAACTAGCAAATCGAAGAAGTCTGCTCTCAGAAGTGGTGCTTCCTCTTAGAGCGCATCATTCGATGAATCAAAGAGTTGCTGATTTCCTGTGACGAGGGTTTTGTGCTGCGGCTTTTTATATGGTTTGAGATGTTACATAGACAATTTTTCGGCCTTGTGTTGTTTTAGTACCAAGTTATGTTTTGGTTGGGGAATGTGCTTGAAAACTAATGCTAGAGATAGTTTCAGAATATAACCGACTTTATCATGCCCTATTATTGATTCAATGCCATTTTGTTGCCCCTTACAAAAGGTCTGAAACATAAATTTTGGAACAGATCGGAAATTCGAATTTTGGAAACTTAAACTGTCTGATCAGTGCTTGACCAAGGAAAGCATGATCGCTCGCTTTTGATTTGATATCAAGGGTTGGATTGCGCTTCTATAACAAGTGATTGGGAATGCGTTTACTGCAAGTGCTTTTGTTAGAAGCGGAAACATGATTCAAACCGGGAAGGTAACTTGGAAATGCTTCTAGTTTAGTAATACCTCAAACCATTACCCGGATTAGTAGGGGGAGCTATTTTTTAGGGCTGGTTTGGTATTGTTGTGCTTTGAAAAAAAATTGCTTATGCTGTGCTGTAAGAGTAAACTCATTTTTGTTGCTTCACGTTTTTAGCTTCTTATTTACCAAACACCTTTTTAAGCTCAGTTTTTTTTTATACTCATTTTTTATAAAGCACTACAGTACCAAACCAGTACTTAATATCTCTACTCTTAAGGAAAATGGGATTGAATAGAATTTTAACATAAAGGTAGGCAAAAATTCTCTCAACAGGATAACAACTTATATAGTACAAGTACACCACCGAGTGATGTTCGATACCAAGGGAACGAGAACATACGAATAAAATCTACACGTTTTTATTTATCGACATTGAACGCCTTGCGATGTGTGTAAAATAGACGGATTTGCAGAGACCAAAACGTGGGCTGATGCTATTGGTAGGAGGTAGCATTGGTTCGTCATTATAAATTTGGAAGTAGAATTCTCTCTTCTCCAAAAATTTTCCCCTAGCCTTCTCTCTTCTTTCACTTCCCTTTTTTCTCTCTCTATGAAAAGTCAATACAAGATTTTGACGTGACTGGATCGTTGACAGCTCAAATAGTAGGAGACGGGAAAAGAAAATTTGGAGGAGAGATGATCCAAACCATAAATTTGTCCATGGGTTTGACATCGCAGGCCTGGTGGGGGAACTATCAATTGGGCTGGGTAAACCCAGAACTGAATCGACCCAAAAATAATCAAAACACTAGAGCAAACCACGTATGTGCCGTGCTTCTCTACCGTCAGATACAAAATCAACGTCTCTGATCTCTTGCCGAAGATTCAACGAGCGCCTCGATTTTTATTTTTTGTAATTTCGCCCCCTCACAAATTCTCAGTGTCTCAGTTTCTCACTTCCGTGCTTTCGTCCGTCGGTCTGTTCGCAGGTAAAAACTCTCTCCTTTCCGTCCTCTTGTGCAATTTCAGTTTCAATTTCTGTCGGTTGGTTGAAGGTCTAGGGTTTCCGATCCCAATTTTTTATCGAATTTTCTCCATTTCAATTCTGCCATTGATTTTTATGAATTTGGTTGTTGGGCAGCTGAAGGATTTCATAGCCAATCAAATTATTCTCATGATTTACAAGATCTCGTTAATTTTGTTTTTCTGGGAAAATCATTTTAATCTAGTTTTTGTTTTCAAATTATGTTTCCTATTTTTCCAGGTTGCAGAGTAAGGAGTTGTTACGTAAGAGTTCATTTCAAGGTATTGTGTCTAGGGTTTTTCCGGTGCAGTTTCAAACGTTGAGAATTTGCTTCATTTGGTTATTCTTATTAAGGAAGATTGTTTAACTTTCTGTTTAATTTGCAGATGGATTGGCAAGGGCAGAAGCTAGCTGAGCAGCTGATGCAGATACTGCTACTGGTCTTCGCCGTTGTGGGTTTCGCCACCGGTTACATAACCGGATCGTTCCAGATGATGACTCTGACTTATGCTGGTGGCGTGCTTCTCACCACATTGGTCACCGTCCCCAATTGGCCCTTGTTCAATCGCCACCCCCTCAAGTGGTTGGACCCGAGCGAAGCCGAGAAGCATCCCAAGCCGCAGCCGCAGCAGCTTTCGACCTCGAAGAAGAAATCCTCCAAGAAGTAAGAAGTAGGTCATCACATCAATGGATTTAATGAGATATTAACATTGTTCTGAGACTGTTATTTTCAGCAGTTATACAATGAGACCAGAAGAGATTTTCTTGGTATTTGCTGCTGCGTTGATGTGATCTTGTTTTAATTGTTTGGTTTTCTGATTCAGAAATAGGAAACCCTTTGATTTTGTTTTGATAGTTCATTAGGTGAACATTGATTTAGGCATGATTACAAGTGCAAAGATCTCTGAGGTTGAATCGGTTGCCAAGTACAAGCGTTGCTTGTGTTTCGCTACAGAAGACTCCGGTAATCTGATTACTCTCGAGCTGTTATTTGTACGGGTGAGATCAGTCTAAACTCCGTGACAAGATCAGGGCTCAAGCTTAACTATTTACAATGTACGATAAGATTGAACTTTCTACTGGATTTCATCCCTCATTGCCTTAAGAAACGAATCATTTTCCTCATCTAGTAAGTTGTCGTCATCATCCAGCTCGTCTAGTTCATCGAGTAAAGATTGGTTCATACTCTTGCGAGATACTCTCCTGTGCTTCTTCAGCTCCAACCGTGGTTCGGCTTGTTGAACGCCCTTATCTCCTGCCTTGTACCTGCAAACAATGTGACACGTTCAGGCTCGGAAGCAGGACATACGAAATGTGCAAGGTACTAGAACTTTGTGCTAGAGAAACATCTGTACTACATCTGTGTGGGTAATGAGACTAAATCAGAACGTGTAATGCATGAGAACGATATGCCAGCGATCCAATTGAAGTACAATATAGCAAATATTACGTCTGCATAAAGCACAACGATGAGTGCCTGGGCAAAGTTAAACTGGCATAAAATTCAAGCCATAAAGGCGGTGAAACGGTAGCTGCTTTCAACCATGGTAATGCCTATTATCCGCATTCAAGTACTTCAACCACAAAAATTGAACTAGTCTGTCAGCGAGCATGCATAATTGAGACTAAAAACCTGCTATATATAATTCGAGCATACCTTACATCGCCCTCCTTTTTGGTTCCATACGTCCTTAACTGAAATTCCTCTCTGATTTTGACCTCATCAAGAAGTTGGAAATAGTACGGATATCTTTCCCAGTCAGTACTAACGACGCACCCCGGTTCACCAAGATGCAGGCAATCATTGAATGAACATTTTGCAGGCTCACTGTCGCTGAGCATCTTCCTGATCTGATAGAATAAAGGCAGAAGTACCAGTAGAAAGTAACAAAAGTTAACATGTGCCAACAATGTGATGGGAAGGGAGCTTATGTACATGAATCAAGTGAAAGGCATCAAATAAAAAGTACACATACCTCTGGGAATGTTTGTGCTAGAGATTGCTTGGTGACTTTCGTTAAACTAGGCTGGTTGAAGCCAGGAGTGTCAGCAAGATAACCCCCGTTAGACAATGGAAGCAACGAGACATTGCGTGTAGTGTGCTTCCCTCTGCCACTTCTTGTTGAAACCTGTCCAACAAGCTGGTCCCCATACCATTTGCTGCCTAAAATCTGAAATAAGTACAGAAAACAACGGAGATATGAGCACGAAACTCACCCTAACGAAAATCATAGAAACGAGAAAAAAGAACGAAGGGAATGATTGAAACCCACTGGATCAAACAAACTTTCCCCTTCTGCTGCATCAGAAGCATGGTGGTTGCTCCTCAAAGCATTAATCAGACTAGACTTGCCAACTCCACTTGGACCGACAATGACACTCGTTTGATCTCTCAATATAAATGCAAGAGAATCAAGTCCATGTTTTGATTCAACACTGCAAAAAACGGGCTTGTAGCCCCACTTATGCAGCCTAAACTTCCACACAGCCTTCGCCTGCATATTTAATCGAAGGCTAGCACGCTTAGGAATCAATACTACCAGAAATGAATATACTGAAGACGGACAAAGATTACATCGCAACTTCTAAAAGTAAAACCACATTTAGCATACCTAAAAGATTAGTTCCCATTCGGTTAAAGTGCTAAATTTGAACTGAATTAGAACTCTTGCGCACTACCGTACCATGAGAAATCCGAAAGATTCATCACCAATATCAAAAACTCAGAGCCAGTTTGATATTCCATTGAACTATCATACGAAAACCATACAGCATCAGACGAAAAATTCAGAAACATTTTGATGCTGCATTGAATTATTATACATAGAACTTGCTTATCTAATCAAGATACGTAAGTTTACTCACATAGCACAAGAGATTAACAACAATTAGAGCTAAGCAGCCAAACTAATCACCAAAATTAAATTTAATGAAGAATCGAATCCAACCTCTTCGTCAACAAGCTCAGACTTGTTGAGAGCGAGTGTGAGCGGAATTCCGGTGGACTCGGCCTCGATCAAGAACCTGGTGAGCGCGAACGGCTCAAGCTTTGGCTGCTCCATGGAGAAGAGCACGAGCAGATGGTCCACATTGGCAACCGGAGGGTCAAGAATTTTGGAGCTCCGCTGGTACACATTCTCGATCATGCCCCGGCGGTCCACCCAATCAATCGACCCTACCAGCACCTTGTCCCCAACCAGCACTCTCCTCTTAATTTTCTTCAGCACCGCCTTCACGACGCACAGCAACTCCACTTTGCTTTCTTCGATGCTTCTGGGAGGCTCCACGATGACGCGCATGAAGTTGGCTTGGGCAGCGGCGACCGTGCCGACGGTCTGGGACTCAGAGAGCGGGGGCTTGTCCTGGGGAGAGAGGACCGGGGCGAGGGAGGAGTAGTCCTTGAAGGTGTGTTTGGCTCTGAGGAGCTTCTTGTTCGGGGGCTGGGACTTCCTGGAGACGTTAGGGTTCTGGTGCTGTTTGGCTGTGGCGACGGAGACGCACCGGAGAGTTGAGATTTGGCGGATGATTTTGGCGACGGTTGGGAGGGCGGCGGCGGCGGCGGGGATGATGGTGCGGTGGCGGAGGATGGACATGGAGGAAATTGGCATGGAGATTGTGGGGGTGTTTGGTTACGGAGATCAATTTGGTTTTGTTGCGGATAATCTGTTTGGGAATTTGGTTCAGTTGGAAAGGGGATTATGGTTATAGGGAATATTAAAACGACGTCGTGTTGCGACTTCATGGTTTGGACCAACACTGGCGCGAACTTGGACTAAAAGACCAACATCAAAAGGGAAGAAGAGAGAAGTAACCCAATTTTGTCCAGAGGACTTTATAGCTGGATTTGCCCTAAAGTTTGGCCTCATCAAATGTACCCTTTCTTTGGGCCTTGTAACATGTAGCCTTTCATTTAGACCCAACAAACAAGTCGTTTTTTTTCGTGTTTGTGTTGTTTTCATGTCACACCAGTTCGACTTACAAGTGTATAAGAATGATGTGTACTTGTAGTGATAAAAAGTATGATGTATGATTGTGACGGAACTTTGTTGTGAGTGTAGTGGTTCGTTAATCATGACTTCAAGTTTGATGTAACGATAAAAAGCTTTTAAGTTGTTTTGTCATAAATATAAAGTATTTCCCTTCTTCCTTCTCGATTCTCCATTACTCTCATATACACTCTTCCCTCCATCACTAGCACAAAAAATAAAAATTAAAAACGAAAGAGTTATCAAACAGCTCTTAGCTTTCATCAAACACGGGATGAAGCGATCATTTCAATAAAAAAAACAATTAAAATGTCAAATTTGTAAGTGGGTTACATATAATATGACCTTGTGATATGGTCATACCACATAGTGTTTCGGCAATCTTATCGAACGTATGGGTGGAGTGAATGGGATTATTTTATCCTGGATATGACAAACACAACCTCATTTTATACACTGGCAGAGAATAGAGAAGTACAAACTCTTATCCCTTCTTCTATGCAATACAGCAACAACTTACGTTTCATGATAAACATAAAGACTCAACGATTATCCCTAAACCAAAATTTAAGCCTAATTCAAATCCTCCCACAGGGGAAACACCATGTTTATTAAAGGTATAAATCTGCCTACCCATAAAAACAAAAGCACTATTATAATAACCAGTGTACGTATAATATATAGACTCGTTTATAAATGCTTTTAAAATAACTAAAAGCAATATTTTAGCCAATCTTTAGTAAAAATGTAAATGAATTCTAGAAAAACACTTTAAGTGGTTTCTACAAAAAAACACGTAACTGATGCTTCTTGAATAACCATTTTAAGTATTTTTGAAATCCAAACATTTCATTAAAAACCCGTTTTTAGTTATTATCAAACAGAAGATAGGCAAGCATAGCCGTGAGATCATAGCCTTATTGACAAGTTGCATGAGATTCTGATTCTCCACCAAGCCTGAAGCAGATCTTTTCCCACGAACAGGTGTTACAAGTAAACACCAGCTGTTGAGGTAGAAGAGCCTCCCATATTATTATTAATAATTGCTGTAAAGAGTAAAGGGTAAACTTGTATAGTTTTGGGCGGCAGAATACTGTACAGACGCATATATGTTTAGTTGCCTAATTCTCCTGTTTGTTACGCTAAACATCTATCGCTTTTACATTTTTAGAACATTTTTAAAGCATATGTCATATACAAAGTTAGTATTTGGCTTATTGGTTGGAAATATTCGTTTTTTGTCCACCTGATATTTTTGATATCTCATTTGAAGATGTTCTAATTAAATTAGATGATCTCATGCATTTGGTTCCATTTTATCAAGTGTTCATGGGTACAAGTTATAAGCTCTATTAGATCTAAGCTCCCTTTAAATCCTCGAGTACCACAACTGAATTTTGATTCCTACCTACCAAATTAAAAGTATATGATATTTTCTGTTTTGCTTAATTATTAACGTCAAACTAAAAAAAATGCAAAAAAAGTCATATTTTATAAAAGTTTGGGTGGTTGAGGAGAAAGTTTTCTTGAAGCTGCGGACTTGTGAATTTATTAAAAAAAATTTAAAAAAAAGTGGTTCAGTGGGCAAAAAATAGACCATAAGAAGGTGACCTTCTGCTCTGCCTTTAACGGGAAGGCCAAGCTAACCCATCCGCCACTTCACCTACCCATTTCAGCGTGTGCCCACCATACCCATCCAGTGGCCCATCCGCCGTCGACTTGGACCCCTATTTCTCAGTCGACGCATATCCAATCAGACAACGACCTTAGTTATCCCGCCACGACACAATGGGATTTGGATCCTCTCCGAGGTAAGTGGTCAGGATCCTCCTGATCGGTGTTTGTGAGCCGTTGGATTTTTATCTAACGGCTACAAATAGAGGACCTTCTAAAAGTTATAATAATTGTAGCCATTGGATAAAAATCCAACAGCCCACAAACACCGGTCAGGAGGATCCTGACCACTTGCCTCGGAGGAGATCCAAATCCGACACTATGCAGCAAATCCAAACATAAATTACATCAATGCCATGGAGTATTTTTCGTGTGATCGTTACATGGTCCATGACATATGTAAGTTATTTCACGTATGTAGTATGTAGTATTAAAAATACACTCTATTTCATAGCATATCAACAATAATATGTGACAGTTTAATCGTCATATATACAAACGTTTTTAAATGACAGAACCACATGTAAGTGCCGATTTATGATACATAAAAAATAAAAATAAAAATAAAAAAAGCACAAAAAGAAAAAAAATAGAGTACAAAAATCACTATGAAATGTCGATTTTCAACCCATTGCACGAGCATCACAAAAAATGGGGGAATTATTGTCGAGTATTAACCTACCAAGTGGCATAATGTGAGTGTTATAGATTATGTTGAAATCGAACGTTTAATAGATAAGGCCACACATTTTCTTTTGCTCTCGAGAGTTGATAGCAGCCTTTAACACTTAGAATCTCTTGGTCCAAGTTAGATGCTTAAAAATCAAGAATCTTTCTTATTTTTCTTGGGTAATATCAAAGAGATCAATTTTTTTTTTTTTAAACAAGTACGATATTCATTGATATGAAAAAAAATGCGAGATATGGTCCGTATTAGTGGTCTTCAATAAAAATATTGTCGGAAATTTCAACCTGATAAAAAAAAAAAAAGCATGACACTCCAATAAATTACAAAATTGTATTATCCTAAAAAGTAAGGTCTATAATTACATCAAAAAATTTCTCAAACCAAATCAATTTATGCTCTACAGTCAAACCCAGTTTTGCCAGTCGATCTGCCATCCTCAAATTTTTGGACTGGAAAAAAAAATAAAAAAACATGCGATGAAGTGATATGTTTGAGTGGCATTTTGTATTTTGTGCATTCAGGTATTTGGAACATGACTCTCATTGCAATAGCTACCAGGTATTTTTACATTCTCTTGTTTTCACCCGAGCAAAATATATATGTGTATATATATACACACACATATATAAAAGAACCATGATATCGTACTCTTTCTAAAAATAAAAATAAAATGTCTATATTGACGAAGTATTATTATGCACCCGCAAACACTTAGATGTGACATCAACTTTAAAAGTAAAAACTAAAATATTGTCCCAAACAACTTTAGAGAAAGATTTTAGTTCACCTTAAAACTTCTATTTGTGATATTGTATATTTTTTTACTCGTTTACAGTTATTACTATGTGGAGGTGTGTTTTTTAAGATGGGATAAAAGAATTGTGGAGTTTATTCATATAAATAACTAATTTCAAGTTGAGACCGGAATTTTTTTTTACTTTAAAGAGGTTATTCTTGTATAGAATGTTACTTTATAGAAGTTTTATTGTATCTTTTATTTTGTTTTTCATTAATAGAGGGGGAATTCCAAGGTGAAATGTCCAAAATTTGAGCATAGTCACTAAATAAGAAACGTAAAGATGGTAACCCTGATTACTAAGTGAGTGTTCTTGACTACCTACCAATGAAAATCTGTCAAAGTACTTAAATTCACACGTTTAAGACATGAAGTTAGTGACCTTTCGTAGAAGGCTTATATAATTAATCAATATTTTCTCTCCAATTTATATGGTAGCTACTGTTTTTATGATGTGATATACACGTTTGTTTTGAATGAAATAATGATGATATGAGGTCGTATTAATTAGGTGTCATTATTTTCAAAGATTTGTTCACATTAGGTCTTTGATTTACGGGATTTTTTAGGTAAAGTATTGGATTAGTGACCGTACATCTAACATTTCATTCATTCGATGAATGTCGCACAACAAAGCATTCTAGAATCTTCATTGATTTATATATAGGTTTGAGTTTTTGTACATACTTAGCATTATGTTGAATCCAATATACTACTCAATAATAGCCTGTTTAAGAGTGATTTTGAGAAGGCATGGTTACTGAATTATGACAAACACTTTCAAAGTGCTTCCAAGAATCACTCCCAAAAAAAGCAGTGGTCCGATTAGTCATCATATTTGCCATCCAAAACAAAGTACTCATCGGTTGGACTGAAATAAATGCCTCTTTCTTCAGGAAAAAAAAGAGGAGTGAAAATTGAAAAAATACAAAACACAAGGCTAAGAGTACAAATTACACGAAACGCATTAGAAGAAAAAAAGAAATAACAAAATAATACAAGCCACAAAAATACAGATAAACTTACGGCAACGTAAGTGCAACTTACAATTCAACACCACTATTCCATGTACACGAGAAAACCTTAACTACGCTAAGGATACTCGTTGCATGGACGTTCTTCTTCAATTACACTGTTAATACTAGTAGATGGTATGTTTTTTAGGGGTTCTATAACAAACAGCCATTGGAATTGACCTATCTCAATCAAAATAATTTCTGAAATTGAAAATCAATAATTTGTAAAAGAATATCACAAATCAATATAGTAATTCCATCATAAATATGTGAAAAATCTCTTATGTGCTGATGTGGCACTATCTGTGAAAAATATTTTTTATTTTTATGTAATTATATTTTATTTCAATTCTACTTGGTATATCAAGAAGGTCAGATTGAACTTCCCAATGCCCCATCTTTCCTCTTTAACTTTGCCGTTCCATCCAATATTCCCACAAATGTCCATACATTTTTGTCTTCTGAAATAATTCACAAAAAAGAACGAAAATCCAAAAAAATTAATATTGTATAGATGTATATGTATACCCCATTATTCCTTTTCTCGTATCAATCCAAAAGTGCTTCTGAGAATCTGAGTCGTCCATCACTTATCTTCACGACTGACTGCGTTGACCTTTCAAGTTCCGACTCCGTTGCCTCACCACTGCTCCGCTCAGATCATTCGCACACAAACGAAACCAACCTCCGAGTGAATACACCTTAGAATTACCCCACCTGTCCATTCCCGACAATCAAATAAAACTAAATGAACCAGGATCCTCGCCGGATCCATTTCCTAAAGATTCTGCAATGATGTCCGTTCATTGTATATCATGCGATCAAAAATCATTTAAAATTCAAATATAAATGGTACCTAATGAAAACTGACCGCACGATATATGATGAACGGACAAAATTGCAGGATCCTTAGAATTCCTAGGGAATGGATCCGGGAAGGATCCTGGTTCAAACTAAATAAAAAGATTACGCTATAAATAAAAAATAAAAAATTGATTTCCCCCCCTTATTTCGGGAACAGAACCAAGGTCGTCTGTTTTGAGTCCGGATCCTTGTCGGAGTCTCTTTGTAAAGATTCTGAGGATTTGTGAATCGTATCCGTTCATCGTACATTGTGCGGTCAGAAATCATTTTAAATATTTTTATTTAAAAATAAACTTAAACAGTACTTGACAAAAATTAACCGTACGATGTACGATGAACGGACGTGACTCACAAATTCTCGTAATCCTCACCAAAAGGATCCGGAGAGGATTCTGTTGGGTCTGTTTCCGAACTCTGACGTGGTCGGGGCCTTTTTGTCAGTTCAAACTTTAATCCTTTTCCCTTCCATTTCGGGTCCTATAAAACTCCTCTTCTTCCGCTCTCTCAAGCACCTCATAAAAATTTCCGATTGTTTCTAATTTTAGCCTCCTCCTCCACACGTTCTAATCTCTCTCCAATTTTCCGCAATACTTTTTTGGATAATCCCCTTCTATTTTAGGTAATCTTCGTTAATCCTTTCTGTTAATCTCAGATTTACATTCCTGCTTTTGCTCTATATAAATGCTCTTGTTCTCGACATTTCCTAATCAGGTTCACCTTCCATTTTTTATTTTTGATTAAGTTTATGTTGTTTTCAATTCGAGCGTTATTCTAATCCAATCTAAATTACGGGACAAGATTTTGGAGAGCACACTGGTTTAGCCAATATGATTACGGCCAGGTCTGCATATATTTTATGCTTTAATTATGCATGATTATGTTTCACTAACCCCAGCTTAGCTTAGCTAACCCAAACCAACATATTTGTTGACTTGGTGTACTCAGATTTCCTTCAGATTTTTGTTGAGAGTGTGAAGCTCGCGTCGGAGAATTAAAGCCTTGGCTTATAGTTTTAATGATGTAATTAGAGCGGTTTAAGCTCTGAGGAGCAGAAATTTGTTCATGTGTGCACACATTTCTTGGCTATATCTTCTTTGTTGGTGTGAGATTTCAGTTGATGGTTTTTATATAGATCTGGTTATCTGTGCTCCATTTTTGTTGTATCCGGGCAAGGATGTTAGATCTGGCGGAACCACTAGCTTTTACTATAAATTTGATTTTAGTTTAACAACTTTTGAATCTAATTAGCTAAACAACGCGGATTGGTAGGTTTCTTCGTTGGCCTGTCTGAATATTTCTGCTGCCGGCCATGACTATGAAGACCCGTAATTGATCTGCTCATCGCTTGTATCAATCTTAGGTGTTCATGTATTTGTTCTAGAAGTTTTTACGAAGTTAAAAGTGACAAATGGTTAATTTTGGTCTTGTTCTTACTTTCCCCGGAAAGTGATGCTGGAATGGAATGCGTAATTGCGTAGTATAGTTTGTTTAATTGAATTTTCGGTTGCTGCTATCTGAATCCCCGATCACTGCCTTACTGTTTGAAGTGCTTATATTGCGTTATCTTTGAGTTGAATTTTTGGACTCATTTGTGATTCATTCAGGTGATTATCAACCTGGACATGTTATGGAAGTTACTGGGGGCTAAAACCTGCCAAGTATATGGCATTGACTGGTATGATTACTTCCGACCTATCTTACTCGGTTATTCCTCAACTGCAGATAGAATGTTTATCGTTTTTGTTCCTTTTCTTAAAACTAGGCTCCACTAAGTTTGCTCCACGATATGCAGATACTTGGGCAATGTGTGGAGCAAGAAATAAGTTAGGGAGCAACTACTTTGGGAGCAGAACTATTGTTATGGAATTTGGACCCGACTGGACAAAACACAGAAAATTGCCAGCGTATACTGCTTGTGTGGTGCGTTCTGCGACATATTTTATGCCTTGGTCTTGTAAAATTCCTATAGGTGACGGATATCATGAATTCCTCAACTCAAAAGTCTGCTGTTAAAGAAGAATACGCATTTTTGGGAGATACCTAAGTGATCATAGGTGAGATAACCTGCATCTCTTTTGACGTAACTAGCTTCTCAATCTACAAAATTCTGGCTTTTGTGACTGAAAAGAAGAGATTTATAGATCCAAATATGTGCCGATCCAATTCGGTCAAGCAAGATGCACCAATTAGTGCAAAAAGCTTTCGCAGTTTGACTTCTCTGGAGGTAGATGATTTTGACAGCCCCATCCTGCCGGGACTGCCAGATGACATAGCAAAATTTTGTCTAGCGCTTGGTCCTCATTCAGACTTCCCTGCTATGGGTGGCGTGTGTAAGAAATGGAGGTATTTTCTTCAAAGCAAAGAACTTATCACTGTGCGGCAATTAGCTGGGTTGCTTGAGGAGTGGCTCTATGTTTTGACAACCGATTCCGAAGGAAAGGAAAACCACTGGGAGGTTTTAGATTGCCATGGACATAAGCACCATGTTCTTCCTCCCATGCCTGGTCCAACGAGATTTGGATTTGGGGTGGCGGTTCTTAATGGAAAGCTTCTTGTCGTTGGTGGATATTCTGTGATTCCCGGGACCACCATTGCATCAGAAGATGTGTACCAATACGATTCTTGCCTCAACAGGTTTGTTTTGTGTCCATTTTCAGTGATTAGTCTCTTCCTTCAATTTCTTTTCTGCAAACCCTTCATAAGGTATAAGAATGTCCCCTATTTTTCCTTACCATGGCTACTTAATTTCACCGGCATGATTGGACTGTAACAAATGCTGTATGTTAAATGGTTCTCCGCACAAGCTTAACTTCGTAATATATAATGCAATCTTATAGTTCTTTCGTAATTGTAGGTGGGGCAAATTGGCAAACATGAATGTTGCTCGACATGACTTTGCTTGTGCAGAACTAAGTGGTATGATTTACGCTGTTGGAGGATATGGTATAGATGGCAGCAGTCTATCCAGTGCCGAGGTGTACAATCCTGACACCGATACTTGGACCCTGATAAGCAGTATTCGCCGTCCTCGATATGGTTGCTTTGCCTGTGGATTTGAAGGAAAGCTGTATGTTATGGGCGGAAGGTCAAGCTTCACTATTGGAAATTCAAAGTTTGTTGATGTCTACGACCCTGAGAGTCACACTTGGGGTGAGATGAAGAAGAATGGTTGTGTCATGGTCACTGCTCATGCTGTGCTGGAAAAGAAGCTGTTCTGTTTGGAGTGGAAGAACCAGCGCAAACTGTCAATTTACAACCCTGACGACAATTCTTGGGAGATGGTGCAGATTCCGTTGACAGGGAGCACAAGCATCAAGCTCCGATTTGGGATTCTGGATGACAAACTTCTGTTGTTTTCGCTCGAGGAGTATCCTGGTTACCGTACTTTGTTGTACGATCCAAATGCAGCACCAGGATCCGAGTGGCTGACTTCTGAGGTAAAGCTGTCCGGCCCCTGCTTGTGCTGTGTTACTATCAAGGTGTGAAACTGTAAGGTGTGCCCGAAAGTTGGAGGACCTTCGTAAGGCTCTAAAAAACAGTTTGTGAACTTCAAGTATTGACTGGATTTTAGGACTCTCGTGTTGCTGCATTTGTTTGTTCTGTTGCCCGGATTCGGAATTTAGGGTTAACGCATTTTGTTATGAACTTCGTCAATGCACGGAGCTCAGCTTCGTGCATTGGTCGGAGTTCAGTCTACTTTTATCATGTACTTGATTTGGGATTTATTGCTCTCTTTTGTTAATTAACTTGATTGCGTTTGATTAAATCCGCATCGGATCACTTTGGGAGAGAGTCTGGCCAAGGCAGAATATAGCCTAGGCCTTTAAATCACGGCTACTGCTCTCGCGGAAATGATATAATTTTAAGTCAAGTATTCTCTCTGTTTTAGATTCGAGGCACCAATCTGACAAAAGCAGAGAGTAATTTCCATGTTAAAAGCTTTGTGAAGACGTGTGTCATTTAAATGTGCCCAATCAGAGTGAACTTAAACGCTTATAGCCATTTCGGACTCCCTTGAAGTTTAATTCAACTTTTTGGGAATTGAATGCGTCATGCAATGCCCAAAAAAAAAAAAAATCCAAGAAACTCCAAAATTATGAAATTAATCTTGGGCTGTTTTATTCACACTTAGGGATGGGCAACGGTTATGGCGGACGGGTAACCGCAATTATTTACCCATAACTGTTTATATTCATACCCACATAAATGTTTACCCGTTGGGTAATTGCTTAAACGGTTATACCCATACCCATAACCGTTTATAAACGGTTAACCATACCCATAACTATGTACCCATATAACCATAACTGTTTACCCATTTAACCATAACCATTTACCCGTTTACCTGTTTTTGAACCCATTTATCCTTTTTTTTACCCATTTATCCCTTTTTTCACCCGTCTACATTTTTTTTTAACAACTTGAAAATTACAAAAGAAAAATTTGTCATAATTTTCGTTTTCTAACAATTAAACAGCGTTATAAGTACATTTTAGCATGCATTAAGACTTGCTCCGATTAAGTTCATAACAATTATTTTCATACATCTAGACTTGCTCCGATTAGTACTTCGTATCTATGCCATTATTTTCAAGTAATTACAAAGTTTAAAAATTAGATATTACAGGATCGTATGTGTATTTATGTATGTATACATACTCTTCAGCATTACCATTATCGTCAATAAGATCCGATCCAATGCAGAACCACATCTGTACTATACGGTGAGTACCTAAACCAGCAACTAAGGAGATGAATTCGAGTGCTACAAGTTAGACTACTAAAAGTAGAAAGGACAATGAAACTGACTCATTTGTGTTCTTTCCTGCATTTGAATTGTTGTACTTTTATGCGCAAACGGAAGCAAATTTTAACAAAAGTACCATCGTATGCGAAAACGATACAAACAATATCAAAATCAGAACATAAGATATTAACGTGGTTCGGCATAAAAGCCTACAACCATGGACGAAGCACTACAAGGAGGGAGATATGAGCGGGGACGAGGCGTTTGAGACTCTGAGTCTGGTTGAGAGATTGAAAATTTAGGATTTTTAATTTTTTTTAAATTTTACATATATTAAATTAAATGGGTAAATGGATATCCGTTATAACCGCGAGTAAACCTATAACCGCCCATTTAAATTTCACGGATAAACGGTTATACCCATAACCATTTGTTCGTCTAAACGGTTACCCATAACCGTAACCGTGAACTTTAAATGGGCGGGTAACCGCGGTTACCCAAACCCATGGGTATTTTGCCCATCCCTAATCACACCCCACGTTTTGTTGACTACATCCCACGTACTTAGGGCTGGTTTGGTATTGCTATGCTTTGAAAAAAAGTTGCTTCTGCTGTGCTGTGAGAATAAGCAGCTGTGAAATCAAGCAGCAGAGTGTTTGGTAAACTTTTTTGTAAAAGTGCTTTTGAAAAAATAGAGCAGTATTATAGTGTTTGGTAAACTTTTATGTAAAACAGATGTGAAAAAAAACCGGTTTTTCAAAGCTGGGTTTTGCAGTTTCTTGTTTTTGGTTTTTTTTCACCCAAAACTGTGAAAAAAAACTGAAGCTGAATGTTTACTAAATATAAAAAACTCTCCCAACTTTTTTTCATAACAACTTTTTTTAAAATCACCTCAACCCCAAACTAGGGCTTAATACACCCCACATATACTTTTTAAATCAAAATTTATCTTAATATACCCCACATGTTTTCCAATGCTACCCTCACATCCCACATGCTATATATACACCCCACACGCTCTACTTAAACCCCACATCAATACGAAGAACGAACAAAAGATGATGAACAAGCAAAGAAACTGAAATCAAGTATGAAACAAACTATTTCCCCTATTCTCTATTCAATTTATAACATTGTCATCCGGTGGAGTTAAATAGCCCATACCTTCCGCCGATCTATTATTTGATAATTGGATTGCCTATAAGATTGTACTGTTCCTTCTCCGTCCGAATATATATAAATTCACATGCACAACTATTTGGCGTTCTATCATGGTCAAAGCCAAATTTGTGAACACATTGCATTTTATTATCAATTTGTTCTTCTAGGTTGCACCTGCAAAGTAAAAAAATGTATTGCTGGCTTTAAACTGACCAGTTTCCCTTTCATTTCTCCAATTCCAAAATTTCTCTAATAAGAGAATCAAGCAAATTAAAGATCTGCAGAACGAGGATGAAAAATAATCTTTTTTCACGTTTTGTGCTTTTAGTAGTTAGGATCTTGTTTTACAATGAAAGACGTGAGTGACTTTGAGAACTTGAAGAAAAACAATCTTAGAATACAAGTATAAATTAACATGGGGTGTATTTACTATTTAGAAAATTATTATTATTTAATTTTATTAGGCCTAAATAGTCATTTTATATTAGGTATATAAGCCACTTAATAATAAACTTTTATTTGGAGTGTATTCAACAAAAAAAAACCCATTAATCTTTTCACATTAAAGGTGCGCGCTCCCAAAATCTAGTGAGAGAAAATGCGGAGACAGAGAAACCAAAAGCAGGCACAGGCAAAACGTTGAACTGCTGAGCTACACCACACTCTCTCTCTCTCTCTCTCTCTCTCTACATTCAATAGCGAGAGAGAATCAGCAGCAGCCAGCGACAATGTTCGGAGCTCAATCTTCATCGTCACCTTTTGGTACGCCGTCGTCAACCCCCGCCTTCGGGACGCCGTCGTCGACCCCCGCCTTCGGGACGCCGCCGTCGACCCCAGCTTTCGGCACCCCGTCGTCGACCCCGGCCTTTGGGATGCCCTCTTCGACCCCGTCGTTCTTTACTCCTTCGGCTCCGGCTCCGGCTCCGGCCTTTGGAACTCCGTCGACGTCTGCATTTTCCACCGGTGGCTTCGGCTCCTTATTCAACACTCCATTCTCTTCTCAAACTCAGCAGCAACAGCAGCAAACGCCGTCGTTTCAGCAGCCTCAGTCTGCTGGCAGCTTTGGGTTTCAGAGCCCGTTCACTACGCCGCAGCAGCCGACGCCCTTCCCTAACTCTCAATTGATGACTCAGATGGCTCCCGTCGCTCCTCTCCCTTTCTCTCTCGCCGATCGCGATATTCAAGTATTGTTTTCCTTTTTGTTATTGATTATTCAGTGCAGAAACTCTAACCCTAGCTTTCAATTTCGTTTTGATTTGACGGATTTTGGTTATTTGCGTTAGGCAATTGTTGACGCTTACAAGGACGAGCCTGGAAACCCTAAATATGCTTTTAAGGTTTGTTCTTCAAGTTTATTTTCATGGATTTTGTTAGAATTTCGAATGCATTGCCTTCCCGCCCATGATATCTATACCTTTCTGTTTGGTTGCTGAGAAAATGGAAGTAAGGTTGCAAAATTATGCTTGTTTTAGAAGGTGCCGAGTGGTGAAGTTCATGTTTGATTTAAAACTCTAGATTTTTAATCTCTCTCTGCTTTTGACGAGCTTAGTTGTGGACTTCCGTATGAGAAATGAATGACTGTCTTGATTTTTGCAGCATTTGCTGTTTAGCGTAACTGATCCGCAGTTCAGGGTGAAGCCTGCTGGTGTATCAGATGTGAGTTTATTGTTCCCCTTTTTTATTTACTAGGTGTTACGGGCATTATCTGGTTTGATTTCTTTTCTTTTTTCCGGCTAAGTTTGGAGAATAGTTTGCAATTGCTTTGCCAGATTATGTGGGCAGAGGCTATGGCGAAGCTCGAAGGTCTGGAAAGTACTGACAGGGAACGCCTGTGGCCTCAGCTTGTTCAGGGATTTAAAGATCTCTCTCAACGCCTGAAGGTAATTGTTATTAGTTTCAATCGCAGCGATATTGTTTAGAGTGTTGTTGCATGTTTCTTCTATTGTTGCTACTTGGAAATAGTACGTTTAAGTATTATTTTGAGGGTTTCTTTTAGTTAAAACTTAAAATTCACTGGTTGGTGTTCGTGAATGCCAATTTTTGGATGAAGATGTTACAGTCCAGGGGTATTTATGACTCTTGAGTTCTGTGATGGCAGTTACTGACTGAGACTTGGCAAACAATTCTGTAAAATTGTTGATTACCCACCAGAGTTGTTGTCCCATGGCTATAGTTGGATCATTGCTATGATGCAAGTATTGAACTAATATGGGGTTTGAGTAGAAAAAAAAATCGCGAGAACCAGTTTTGATAGCTGATGAGATGGAGAAAAGGAAAAATGAATTTTTGTTCTTGCATGGTGACACCAACTTATGTATTATCATTTAGTAACGTGTGATGTTTCAAATGAATTGATGCAGCTCCAAGATGAAGTCCTTCTTTCAGATGCTGAGAGATTGCAAATGACCCAAAGCAATGTCAAGATGGTATCACTTACTGTTCAAATGTCCATCTACTATTACCACAAATTTGAAAATGGTTTCATGCCTTGTATCATTTGCAGCTTCAAAGGCATTTTCAAGCTGACACTCTTCCTTGGATCGAGAGAATGAGACAAAAAGAACAAGGTCTTCAAAGGCGCCTTTTGAGGGTGAGTACACTTTCTGCTATATATATGAGAAACTCTAAATACTGAGTAAGATGAGTTCTGTAAATATTGAGTAAGATGAGTTTCATCAGTAGCTTGAAATTTCTAGTCTACCTTGAGCTAAAAAGGTCATTTAGTGATGAAGGAAAATAAAGTTCACACTTCATTGTCCTTTATTGCCCATGTTTTTTTTTTTAAGTTGGCTTAGAAGAAAATACCGTCATTGCAATCTGGCGTTGTGACTGACAGTGCTTAACCAACATCCAGAGGGCTAGATTTATGATTGTTGTTGGCTTGGAGGGTTTAAATCATTCTTGTGCAGGTAGCTTGTGCGTTTTGTATTTTGCAAGTGTTTTGACATCTTTGATTTCTTTTGCTATTCCAAAAGGTGATGAGAATACTGGAGGCACTAGAGGGCAAAGGTTTCCGACTGCCCTTAATGAAAGGTGAAGTAGAATTGGCCGAGAAGTTAGCTGCAGTTACTAGACAGGTACTTCATTACTATGCCCTTCATACCTTTTTTATGCATCCTACTTGTCATCTGTCATTCGGTGAAGATACTAACAAGCAAATGGATTTGCAGTTGAAAGGATCCGGAGCTGAGCTTACTAGGAGGGTACAAAACCTACTGACCATATCCCGTGTCCAAGAGAATTCTATTGGTGCGGGTGGTTTAGGTTATCTTCCAGGATCAACCAAAATCCATGAACAGAGTCTCGCTGCTATGCAAGAGGTGAGAGTGGACTAGTTTGGAGAACTTCTATTTCATCTCACCGTCTGAATATTTCAACACTATCTTATGCACAATATTTGATTTCGGAAAAGAAAACTGTACATATTATCGTCATTTGAAGGCACGCTCCTTTATATAATAACATCAGAATTGGGTAAATGAATTGGTCGTTTTTGTGGAGCAGGTGTTACAACAACAGACGGAAGCTATTGCGAGCCTAGGCAATGTTTTGAAGCGAGATATCAGGGATATGGAGATTATAATGGCAGAGGATACAGAAACAACAGAGAACGGAAACTAAGACGGAAAGCTTGTTGGTTTGTTAATTGTAATTTTTTTATCTAAATTATTGCGTTTGATTTAGCAATCAGTGGCAGTGGCCGGCGATAACCCTTGAACTGTTAACAGAGTCTTTGAGTTATGTTTTTGGTAACCCCCGACGAATCCAAATCCAATAAAAAACTATATCAATTCAAAACTATCCAAATCATTTTAGCTGACCACCAGAGACCGACAGATGAGACATTTTTCTACTTGCATCATCTGCAACGAACATGAACTCTTATTTGGTAATGGGTATACGTTCCTTACTACTGTTTGAGATTGCTTCAAAAGAACCTGAACTGGCTAAAAGTGGTTTCTAACAACCAAAATCGCTTCTAAGCTCTCATGTATCGGTACAAGTAGTAACAGTAGGGTTCAAGAAACGAAAAGTTAGATTGAAGACTACCAGTATCACTACGGTATCACCATTCTTTTGGGACTGGATTAGACCACATATTGCTCATTCAGGCATTTTCGACGTATCGCTTTTGAAGAGCCTTGCGCCTTGTACGTATCAGAATCCAACTATCAATTTTTCCTATGCTGTGCTCACTAGCTAGAGTAAGCTTCTGCCATGATTAACAACACGAGAGATGTCCAGCCATGGAATACGCGTGCACCTTTTCCCTTGCCGTTCCTCTGATCATATTGTTCCCAGAAAAACCCGGTTTTGTGATAATTTTTCACCACGTTTCTGCAACATACGGGAAACGCGTTTATATCCATTGAACATAGCAGATTAAGCATTACATGGACAGAAAATGTCTTAACAAACCTAATCAAATTGCCTCTCAAGTCATCGTAGATGGTTGTCGCTTTTTCTTTATATGGTCCATCCACTGAAACAATTCAAACAATACGACAGTTATAAAAGAAAGAATAATGCTTCAATCTTCATAGCGGGAGGCGGTAAGCTGTGTACCTCTAGAGTAATGATGGAGCGATGAAAGAATCATGTAGTTCATGTTCATCCATATTGGACCCCTCCAGTAAGGGGCATCATGCTCTGTGTTGCGTTTCATGTACACGGAACTGTCGCATAAAAGATGAAAATATTTAGTGCTTCCGAATTAACGTGGTCCTCAGAAGTCGGGAAAATTAATTCTACCATGAAAACCAATTCAGTTAACATAATCTGTATACTTGATCACCTTGTTTTGGCAAGAGAGCGGAGTCCATAATCTGTCCATAAGATGCTCCGATTTGATATAAGGTCTAGCTGTTTTTCCAAAATCCTTGAATCCTATATCAAACAAGAGAGAAGTGGTCTTATGGTAACATGACAATAATAATACATAACCGGTAGAATATTCAATCAGATGACACAACTTACAGCTGGTATAATCCTTCCAATGAATGGGAAAAGACTAATAGGGCCAATGTGAGGCACGAGTCTCAACTTGGGGCTTTCTAATACCTCCCGCACGAGCTCTCTGGTTGCATAATTGTGTCCTGTTATCACTTCTTTCCAAACTAAACGAACCTAGTAAGATCAAACCAATGCCCAATTTTAGCATGCAACTATTGTAACTGAAAAGCAAAAAGGCTATCCACCTGTAGACATTTATGTAACAGACAATTAGACACATCAGGCAACCATCTGCTCGACGATAAAATTTATCTAAACCAATTATGACATGACAGGCCATGGTATGAGAAACTTGTAGTCCCCAAATCAATCATCATTATTCACTTATAAGCAATCTTGACTCTTGTGAGTACTATTTACCTCATATCAAGATATTTAGAATCGTGAAAAAAAAAACCCATGTACCATGTGAAAATATCACAAAAAAGAAGAAAAAGGGGTTAAGCAAGTAGCATACCTTTTCCGTATGATTTCCAAAATCAAAATATGTTCCATATGTATCGTCATAGTGCATCTGTTCAACATCAGGAGCATATAAGATACAATTGTAAATACAATGAACTAAACAGTGAAAATAGTAATTAACCAAGATGTAGTTATTAGACACAAAAAACAAAATGATGGTGTGGAAATGTATATTGTAGTCAAATGCATCAAGGCGAAAATGCGGCAACAAACTATAGATATGATAATGACAACTGACCAATGTACCTGATTCAGTGCTTCAAAATCGGAGAGTAACTTAACCGTAGCACCGTATTCCTGCATTATTTAATTTATGTGTTAACTAATTGATAAATACAGTAGTGTTTCCATACGTATTTGTTTCCCTTACATACCTTCGCAGATTTATTTTCCTTCTCAAACAGTTCTGCAATGGAATGCAAGCAATCTGCTGCAAGTAGCATCCAGCATCTAAGATCTACGTGACGCTCATCCTCACTAGGATGGGAAGCACGTGGATAATCATCCAATCCAGAAGTCAGCGTCTGGACATGCAATAATACAATCTCAGTTTACTAGCAGTGTTTTAACCAGGAAGGTTTACATTTTTGTTCCAAAGCTGAGCGACTAGGCACCAGATGCCCCAAATCATACCACATTTCTTACAAAGTTAAAACAATAGGATAGCAGGTTTTATTTAATATCAAGTCTTTAACAGAGTAAGAAACTCAGTAAAACAGAACCTTTGGGTTTAATTCCCTATTTGTTCTGCTGTCTCTTCCATGCCAATAGTAGCTTCCCACTTCCTTCCCTGTGTTCATACAATCATAGTCAAATAAATTCAAGCGCCAAAAGAAAGGTTGACTCTAAGTTTGTAACACAAACACGTGGCTACAGTCCACCACACACATACAAGCACAAGTATGCATGCATATACACCGTCATGGACTCAGTACAATAACAGACCATAAACATATCAAAGATGTGGCCTCGAGTAAACATATTTCTCAGTAAAACATAAAACAACATACCATAAACACATGCATCACGACCCTTGTCCTCCTATAAAGAAAAACCCATGGCAGAGACTAAAGATTGACAAACCCTTTTATACCTGATTGGGTAGTGTTGAACCATTGAAACCATGCTTCTAGGCGAACAAAAGCCCGTTCTACGAACGAAGATATCGCATCGCTTTCAGCAGCAGTAAACTTGTTTATCTTTAAGCCATGAACTAGGTCTGGAAGAAGCAAACTTTCAGACCACATCATAATAATATATACGGCAAACCAACAAAATTTTCAAGTGGACAGTATGCATTCTGAGGGATATGGGGAGAAACTAGGAAGTCAAAAGTTCAGACATATATCTCACGACATAATGTTTCTCAACTAAGTTAACACTTTTGGAGGCATGGATAACAAAATAGTCTTTCCTTAGCTTAAAATCACACAAAACAACTACATTCTCAATTTTCCATGGACAGAAAGGTTTAAGTGAAGAAAAAAAAAATTCAGTTACCACGCAATGCCAAAAGCAGAGCTGGTGGATTTCCATTTGTTGGAAGCTGAGTAACAAATTCACTTGGGACTTTACTGCAGGTACACCACAAAAAATATTACATTCTACTTACACTGACAAAATCTAAGCTGAGGTATACACAAATTAGAACAAGAATGTACCTTAGAGCTTCAGCACCTAAAATTTGCTCACGTGGAATCCATCCATCAATATTCATTAGATCTAACCAGTGGCCTATGATGTCCAAGGAAATATGTTTATCCCAACGCCTGCTCAACATTAAGGATACATATATGAAAGAATTTCCATTTTCCAGAAGTAGACTGATAGTACACTAACATAAGGTACTTAACTTTATATCTTTATAATTCTTCAAGAAATTACAAAGGCAGCAGCCGAACTGAGACAAATTGGAGTAACATGCATACTGAAAAACATGAGGCAACTCACCAGATCAAAAGTTGATGAAAACCTTCATCCCATAAAAATCCCCTTGGAAAAAAGGGACGACTTGGAACAGCTGTGTAAAGCTCAGCAGGCCAATATGAAATAGAATTATCATGACTTCCTGACTGCAAGAGGAAATGGCCAACTGTATGATTTTTTCAGATGTCCACACTGATATCATCACCAAGCATAATAAATAAATTCACGGCTTTATTTTTTCAGATGTCCACACTGATGTGACCATAAATTTTCATAAATTTGGTCACTTCCAATTAACTATTCTGTTAAGGCCCATTCAGAAAATAGTTATTGTGATCAAAACCCACTGATATCATATTCTAATAATGTTATGAACGTCATGGTTTTTTCTTCTAACACTAGCTCATATTTGGAAGCAAAAGAGGTGGATTTCACTAACACTTAGTTAAGCAGCAACCATCAGCATCTAATTTTGTGTGATCATACAATTAGTCATATGATGCTTTAAGAGATCTTATTTTCCCTAAATTACAGGGGAAAAGAGGGAAATGGAAAATGAAGTCCTTTTCTTTTAAGAAACAAAATTGTGAAAACAGAGGAAAAGTATAAACTTTTAAAAGGAGGACCTGTAGCACATAGAGGTAACCAATAACTTACGAACATATCCCCGGGGACAGCAATTTTTGACTGGCCAAAGAAGTAGCCGATGCCACCCAACAAGTTTCCTATGGCAGCCTTACCAGCAACAATAGATTCAGGATCAAGCTGAAAGCATAGTAACGACGAGTTTAGAAGTCTTTTGTTGCACAATTATATCTAAGCACATTAGATGAAGCTTCAATTCTCATAATGCACATATAACTATCTCAGTTTCGTGAAATTTTTAATGCCAGTGTTTGTAATAGAACATCAGCCTCAACTGTCCTACTGAAATGCAAGACATGCCATAAAGGCTTTTCCTTGCGTAGCCAAAATACAGTAAAGACTCCCAAACATCCCATAGAGATACAGCATAAAACTGAAAATGGCAGACTAGCTCATCAGATTAAGCTACCAGGATGGACTGGCTTAATCGTTTTCACCATGTCTTCCAAAATCAAAGTATTATCATAGAACAATACTCAGTGTAAATTCATGTAATTGTGTGACTACATCACTACATATAAATATTTCACTTTCAACAAGACATTCAAATAGCAGGCCCGATTCAATAGTTTGTAACAAAATGCATTATCCTGGGAAACTGATTTCTAAAGTACCTTGTCAACCAGATTAAAGCTCTTCTCAAATTTTGCGTCAAATTCTCTTTGCTTCTCCTTCAGTTGATTGGTCAGTGAGGTACCTTGATCATAGAGTAACTAATAAAAGTTAAGGGCAATATAACATTTAATTGGAAGTCACTCATGAAATCAGGAAATGCACACACAGATATTAAAGAATAGCAGAAAGCAAGATTCTAATTTCTGGTTCTTGACAAAACCCAAAATTGTAGGAAATATTAGCGTTAAGACTTGGAAGAATGGCCAATGGGTTCAACATTTGAGTTCTTGATTGCGAAACATCAATTATTCGGCCCTCATGGTCCCTTAATGGAAGTCTGACGCATAGGTCGGTTAATTTATAGTCTTTCACATTTTTAAGCTTCTCTTATATGCTTTCGTGTACTCAATGGAACCCTCTTATGCTTCCATTATTGTTACCTATCATGATTAAATGGAAGACAAACCTGTAAGGCTGCTGACACGTTCTTTTACTCTTGAACTTTCCAAACCAGTTCCAGATATGAATGCAATATCTGTCCTGAAAGGAGCCCTAGCAGAAATCTGGATAACAATGGGAAACCACAGGAGAAGGTGGATGAAAAAGAAAAATCAAGAGTGAAAACTAATGACTAATGACTAGTTAGACTAAAAAAGTAGCACACTTTACCACCATGTACCTGAAAAACTAGAATATTTGGAGAATCATCAGATGTGTCAGGTAGCTGCAGTCGACCAAACTTCCTTACCTAAAAATATGGAAGTGAAATCGAGGCATTCAAGGCAAGAATTGTAGATATTAAAAAGCTGATTCATTTTTTTCTGGATAATAAAATGATGTCATGAAACTGTGATATACTTGTAGTCCAAGATTTTCCTGAACAAGATCTGATAAGTTGTGAATATGAGGCGTCTTAAAACCAGCATAATGAACTTCCAAATCCTCCTGAAAAGAAAACACAGAGAAGTAATGGATCAGTATTGAAGCCTTCAGTACATCAACTCAGAAATGAGTAAGAACGCAGATACTGCATAACCAGTGACAGAGCAGGTCATAAGTTTGGGGTGCGCTGTGACCTTGTGGTGGGGATAAGTTAGGATGGGGTGGGCTGGGTGGGTTGGATGAGTAAGTTCCCCACCGCGCCCCCCCCCCCCCCCCCCCCCCCCCCCCGATGTTCTAAAGCTTTTCCTACTTTTTTCTATTTATTCCTAATTTTGATGTTGGCTCTAGCACATGTGAACCCTATCTTTGTTATGTCCCTGGCCGGATCTCCCCCCCCCCCCCCCCCCGGCGATGTTCTAAAGCTTTTCCTACTTTTTTCTATTTATTCCTAATTTTGATGTTGGCTCTAGCACATGTGAACCCTATCTTTGTTATGTCCCTGGCCGAATCGGACATTGAATTGTTCAGATTATTAATTATTTTTTAGCTAATAACACGAATACCACAAAGACCATGATACTCTATGGCAGCATTCAACAGATCTTAAGTTAACAAGGTAGACCAAGAATGCTTAATGGTTCACGGAAATATATTTCCTCATCGTAATTCATATGACATTTTCTTTCAATATAAAAGATTTTTTTTTTCTTAGCTGTAACAATCTCTTCATAACATTACCAGTGATTTTAAATGTAGCTGCCAACTTCCAACGTCCATCCGTGAACCAGATGCAAGGAGAGAGTTCTCATGAATGTCCAAGGTATCTCCACCTAAATTTAGAGTATTTCCATCTTCATCGGCCAAATAGAAAAAGATATGTGAAGCTTCCTCATTCCCTTTAGATCTGAGCATGAAGCATGATGAAAAGAGTCAATAAAAGATTCATGTATAAAGACTGCATGGGCAAATACATCTACTATTAGAAACAAAAAATGCCACAACCCTCACACCTCCTTGGAAGGTCTCAACTCCCAACAGAAAATTAAGAGAAACTCTACGCGTTTCTCTTCACTACATCAACATACTTGTAAGTATAATCTTCACACCTTCCATTAAATCCTAAATTCACTTCACATTATGCCAATACCCTGTTCATTTCATAAAGACAAAGCGTTACAGATTTAGGTCAGGCTTTTTACTTGTGGTTCTGCACATCAATTTGAACTGCCCAATCTCCGCCATAGCCACTGTCTTCACCCTTGGATTTCAAGAAACTTGTTGCCAAGTTCATGTCATGGTCAACAATGACTTGATGTCCAAAACTGCGCCCATCATGTTGTGCCCAACCATATTTACTCAGATCATCAGAATCTTGGCAAACATGCCGCATGAAATATGTCCCATCCTTTATACCAATCCACATTAACCCGGCAATTAAAGACCGAGGAGTCCTGCAAGGTGCAACAACTAGAATCACCACCACATAATTTGCAAAGTCTAAATACACAAAGGAAAAAACAATGCATCCATCAATGTCAGTGAAATGAGATAAAGTGCAAGACCGAGCACATCAAGAAACAAATATTGATCAAGAATTTGATCAAGTGCCTTGTTATACTGACAAGAGTAACAGAACTTACTAGCAAAACGTAAATTTATGCTCAAAATCCCCGAAAAATACACAACCGATACGATGTCAACTAAATGAACATGAATTCTAAACAAACAATTCAAGAAAAAGAATATTAAGATCGCCAATGGAAAAGGCAAACCTAGCCCGGATTCCGAGATACACGTTCGGGCGATAAGTTCCCCAATACAAGCTCTCTTTGTGCTCACCTTGAAACTGCCACAACCCGAAAAATGCACAATCAACTCACAGAATACACGCATTACATAGTCAACAAAGAAAAGTCGAATACCTGAGGGAGATCCATGAGCTTTGGAGCCGGGAAGGGCGTGACGACCCTCGGCGTCGGAGCTTGTTCGACATGGTTCATGAGGTTGTTAATCAAATACAAGATGGCGAAGAAGGCGATCGCGCTGAGCCCTAGCAGGACTTTGAGATTAACGTTGAAAATTCCGATTGAAGTTTGATTTCTGCCTCTGCCACCTCTCTGAGTCCGCAAATTGGGAGGTGGTCGGAGAGGAACTGCGTCTCCGTCTTTGCCGTCTCTGGAGGAGCTGGCTCTGCCCCGAGAGCTTCTTCTTCCAGTTCCGGCCATTTTAGACTTCACTGTCTGTTCTCTGTTTCAAGTCTTGACTGAGACAGAGAGAGAAGTGTAAAGAATCGGGGGTGTAAATGGAAATTAATAGGCCCAACTGCTCGGCCCACTAATTTGGAGCGGAAGCCAATACTCAACTTCGCTCCAATTTTCTGCATCTGCCTCTCCGGCCATGTGGTCAATCAAAAGGATCCTCGCCGGATCCTTTTTCTCGGGATCGGGGAATCCTATGATTATGACCGTTTATCGTATATCGTGTGGTCAGAAATTATTTAAAATTTAAAATTTAAAATTAAATATAAATAATACCTAACGAAAACTGACCGCACGATGTACGATGAATGGTTACGATCACGGGATCCTCTGGATCCTTTTCCAATATTGATGGTAGTTTTAGGGGAGTATTTTCGCTCACAACTGTAAACTCTAGCGTATGGTCATTATGGTATACTCACAATACACCTAATCATCTGTCACGTGTTATTTCACCTAATCTTGGTGAACCTTTTTTTTTTCCAAAATTGAATTAGGACTAGGAGTGAAATTAGCTTCATGTGTAGGTTAAAACCCAAATAAATTAGTAGCTTAGTTTTTTCGTTGTCACGTGTCATTTCACCTAATCTTTGTTAACTTTAAAAAAAAAAAAATTAATTAGGACTAGGAATGAAATTAGCTTCATGTGTAAGTTAAAAACCCAAATAAATTAGTAGCTGAGTTTTTTCGTGGTTTCCATATAGAATTAGGGGGAGTTTGAACCTGGAAAGGCAGTGGGTTCAAGAGGATATTCTACAATGCGGTAGGGAGAAAGTTTTGAATTCGAAACACAGTGAGTTGAAGAGAAAAATTTTATCCATTAAGACAATCCACTGCTTGCTATCTCAATCCAATATTTTAGGTTGAATAATAATCAGCTAGGTCTGGATCAGGTGGTGAACGAGGAGAAAAAAATGACGGTAGAAAAAATTGTTGAATTAAGAACTTATGAATCTACATTATCCAACGCATAAATTGAGGGGGGAAATGGAGAAAAGGAACATTATTATTACAAGCAAATAGAAATTAGCAGAAACTAAACATTTTAAATATACCACAACCTACCAAAATTCACCATCTGACAAAACTAAATCTTCAAATCCGTCCGGCGAACGTCGAACTTCATGATTATATTTGGAGAAATGATTTCCACCCGCTGCATTACTTTTTTCATTTTTGTCCCTTGATTCTTTTTTAATTTATATTCAATATAGAAGCTCGAAAAACAAGGAGAAGTGCAGCGGGACAAAAAGAAAGTGCGGAAATTATCTCCCGACTATGTGTACGTATCGATCCTCATGTTCCAACCCTTTCAAGATTTTCAGAGACGGTTTTCATCCTTGGCCTAACCTCAGGGTCCGGCTCAGTGCATGCAAGAGCTACATGGAAAGCTGCAAGCACCTCCTTTTTGGCATGCACTTCCTGCAGCAACACATGGTCTACCATATCCGACAAAGGGTTTTCATCCTCAAACCCTTTCCTCACAGACCTCACTAGGTCTGGGACTTCGGCCGAAGTTGACGTGGTCGGAGAGAGCTCCGGGGACTTCCCTGTGAGCAATTCAAGCATCACAACACCAAACGAGTACACGTCCCATTTTTGGGTGGGTTTGCTGCCCGTGACACGGGCCTCCGGGGCACGGTAGCTGTTTGATCGCTCTGTTTGGACTGGTTTCATGTAAGGGAGAGCCCCGCCCATGAAGCCACCGGAGGAGGGGTTGTTGCCTGTGATTGTGATCAGCCTGTTGAGTCCGAAATCAGAAATGTAGGCTTGATATTCGTTGTCGAGGAGAATGTTGGAGGGTTTGATGTCACCGTGGACAAACTTTCTGGGGCTGCATTCGTGCAGGTAGGCGAGACCTCGGGCTGTTCCCTTGGCGATCTTTAGCCTCGTTGTCCATGAGAGGCTTGATGATGACTGACCGTTTCTCCCTGTACATAATTAATTCAAAATTTTCAGTTTCAATAGCGTTCAGCTTACGTTATCGACTCGAATTATGACATGGTAGTTGCAGTGGCTCCATGACACCAAGGAAAGTAAAAAAGAAAGGCAGAAAATAGGATAATCATTTCCGGCAGAGGACAAAGGAAGTAAATCTACCCTTTACGTTTCCCCTGCACAAAAAGATATAATCTATCCTATCCATACCAAGCAATCAAATTAAAAACGGAGGTTCACTTTTCTGCTTCAAAAGTTCTAATTACATTAACATCGAACATATATTTGATCAACAAACGAGAATGGTTTTTGCACTTTTTTTCACTTTTTGCATATCCAATCTTAATTCCGACCCTTGATTCCTCTTTGATGCTCAATTGAGTAGGTAAAAAGGAGTGAGGTGTCCATGAAGTTACAAATGGTGCGGATATCATTTCCCATCAAAGTATCCTTACAACTAGCAAGGCCAAAAAGCTGTAACGGTCTGCACCAAATATGATATGATTATCCTGACCTACCATGTAGTGAATTGTGATTGCGCTCACGGAAATGCGCAAGAGCCACATCATAGTATGATCACACTCACTAGTCATTTTCCATGTCTCCACTAGTCCAATATAAGGCAAGGTAAAAATGGTGCCATCAAAATATCAAATAAATTGAAATTCTCTCTAAATCTTTGAATCCGGAGTTGACGGATATAGAAATCCGCACCACTCAATTTAAATTTTGCAGTCTCCACTAGCCCATCTCACACAAAATCAAGCCCTTTAAACGGTCCGGATCTTCGAATCCATCGACCCTAGACACAGAAATCCTAAGAGGATCTCAACTCCCATCAAATAACATGCGTACACCTACTTGCCCATATATGAGAAAACAATGTGACATCTAATCATGTCAGTTTTCTTTCCAAAGTTTGGCAAATATTTCAACAGATTTGATCTTCACAGAACCAACGTCTTTCTATAAAGAATGGATATGCATCGAGGACACGAATGTAAGTTTTGTTCGGGAATGATTTGTAACTGCTTTCTTTCAATGGATATTCATTTCATAACTGAACTATAATTGGTCTCATCGCATTTTATGGGTTTATTTTTATACTCCTTACTAAACAATACTTTTTAAATAAAATATATTGTGAGACCTAATTTGCTACTTTGAAGAAATATTTACAAAGTTAGTTGCTAATTCTTTATTTTGCTAATTGAGCTGCTTACTTCCGTTAAGATGCGTTTTTCCTGCATATGCCATAGCAATTTATCTTTGCTACTTCTCTTAGAAATGCTCCAAAAAAATAAGTTAATATCATTATCTGTAATATTTAAACTAAGACTCTCACTTATAAGTGGAGATAATGAAATCTAAATTCGAATGAGGACCTTTCACTCAATAATTAGACGTAATTGGTGTTAATGTGAAGAGAATTGACAAAAAGACTACTAGTCAACGAAAGGGCGCCAAAAAAAATACGACACATCAGATTCGAAGTTACAAAACGACACGTAATTCACAACAGCATACAAACAAAACCAAAACAGAAAGAAAAAAAAAACCTTACCTCGAAGTGCAGTGGCCAAGTTGCCATTAGAAATGAAGTCACTGATGAGAAGCTTCTCGTCGGGCGCCCAATAGTACGCCCTCAGCTTCACCACATTCGGATGCTTCACCCGCCCGATCGCCTGAATCTCCGCCGCGAACTCCTTATACCTCTGATCCCCGCCCTCCCCCAACCTCCTCACCGCCACCGGGATTCCATTCCCGAGCACCACTTTGTACACGATCCCCAGCCCGCTCTTCCCCAGCACGTACGCCGACGCCCTCAACAGCTCGTCCAGCGCGAATGTGAACCCTTTGTCGATCGCGACGAGATCCCCCTCCCCTTTTCCCCTCTCTGCCTTTTCCGGGTCGCCCGAATCCGAATCCTGGTTCCCAAACCCGCCATTGATGCAAGCGCAAGAACAGAGATGACAGAGATTACAGAGGTGGCGCTTCTCGTTGCCGCCAAATTTCCTCTTTCCGGTACAACTGCATCCGTTCTTGTCGTCTTTCTTTTTCCAGTAAATGTAAACGACGACTAATCCGATAAACGCCACTCCGGCGGCGTCCGCCACCGAGATTAGGATAATCAGACCCGGACTCAGACCCTTTACCGGACTATTTTCCGATCCTGATCCCGAATTCGGACTATCCGCGGAGCTCAGTCCCGGGGTTTTACAAGTTTTCTGAAGCGGAAACCCGCATAACAGAGGGTTGTCCAGAAACGCGGTGGGGCCTTGGTTCGAGAACGACCCCGTTTGAGGAATCTCGCCGCTGAAATTGTTGTTTCGGAGATCCAAGCTCACCGTCACGGGTAAATCGCCGAGGGATTTCGGAATCTTTCCCGATAAGTGATTGTACGATAGGTTGAGCGCGCCGGACAGAGACTTCAACTCGCTGAAATCGTCCGGCACCGATCCGGTTAACTCGTTTGAGGAGAGATCCAATTGGTTTAGATTCTCCGTGCCGGACCAAATTCCCGCCGGAATTTCTCCGTCGAATCTGTTTCTCGCCAGGATCAGCCGCTGCAATTGCTTGCAGTTCTGCAAGTAGTCTTTCTGGAGCGGACCGGAGAGGGAGTTGTTGGAGAGGTCCAGGTTCTGGAGACGCGGGGGGTTGCAGATCGACCGTGGAAGCGGGCCGGAGAGGTTATTGCCGTAGAGGAAGATGCTGTGGAGTGAGGTGGCGTTGAAGAGTTGGGATGGGATTGAGCCGTGGAAGTTGTTGTCGTGGAGGTTGAGGCGGCGGAGGTTTACTAGGTTGCCGAGCTCGGAGGGAATGTAGCCGCGGAGATTCTTCCCGGATAGGGCGATTCCGACGACGCGGGGGTCAGGGAAGCCGGAGATGTTCGTGCAGGAAATGCCGGTCCAGCGGCATGGGGTGGGGTCGGTGTCGAGCCAGTCGGAGAAGGCGGAGCCGTCGGCGGGCTGGTCAACGGCGGATTTTAGAGAGAGGAGGGAGAGGCCGTCGGAGTTGAGTGAGAGTGTGGTGTCGACGAGGAGGAGGAGTATGAGGAGGGCGGAGAAACTGGAAGGTTCCATAATTTGGCCGGAGAAATGGGAGGAGATGGAGATTGCGGGTTTTAATTGAAGTACATGTTTAGAGAGAGAGAGAGGGTGGTTGGAGGTGTGGGTGGGGTGGTGCTGCGGGTATTTATGAGAAAGAGACCGGCGGAAGGAGGAAATTTGATTGGCGGGGTCCACTTCCCGCCAAAAAGAGAGAGGAAGAAGGAGCGGAGTAGAAGAGAAGCAAAGGAAGGAGAAGGGAGTGGTGGCCTTTTGACAGTGTGTTTGACTTAAAAAAGGATCTCCACTTGGAGTAGGCAAATGAGTCGCCAAATTTCTTTGAGGGAAATTTTATTTAAATCCATGTAATTTTTTTTTACATCCAACTTATTTTTAATATTTATATAATTTTTAGATAAACTATCAATATCTTTTTAAACTCAAATTTATTACCTTAACTACCCTCACAAACCCAATTCAATATGTGAATTTATCTTTACACCCATTTAGAAATATAAAAATCCAAAATAAGTGTTCTATAACTCGTTCAATGCGTAAAGAGAGCAGTCAAATGAACGATGTTTAAAAACTTTACTGTGAGTGTCATGTCGATACATGACTGGAGTTGTGTTTGATGAATTGATCAAACAAGCAATCTGAAGTCGGAAAATTATGTGAGCAGAAAAGATTAGATGAAGTAATTAAATCATATGTTACTGTCTTTTGTGCTGACAAGATTTCTCTTACAATGGAAATCGAGTTGGGTTTTAATCCTCGTGTGCTTTGTCTGAATTGGATTCTCATTGTTTTTATCCCCATTTGATAAACAAATGTATTCAAACTTTTTCTTTTTGGATATCTCTCTGGAACTGGAGAATGTAGTAGCGTTTTTCAATTGCTTTAATCTCAATTTTTAACCTCGGTTTTAGGATTATGTGTATTTGGGGGGTGGAATTGTAATCTGCAAATCCATATTCCAATCTACATGAATTACAGAACTCAAAATCATCTTATACATGTACACACAATAGTAATAATAATGATATAAATACATGAATTATGTAGAATGCGTTCTTTTGTCTGTTTATTTCATATTCCTCAATTCGAATGAGCATCAGTTCCACAATTTTATTGGAATCGGCAGTGGGATATTGATTATTGGGTTTATTAATAAATTTTAGTTTTATAATTGATTTCATCATGTATTTGATGGTAACGATACAATAGGATAAAAATGACAATTCACATTTTAAATTTAAATTGAGTATAGAATGAAATTATACGAGTTAAAATAAAATTTTCATTTCTTTTAACGAGCCGTATAGGCAAAATTAAATTCTAGTTGAATAGTCAATTGATTAGGCAAATTTTGTCTTGTCTACTTTCCGAAGTAGGTCACATTGCCTAGTTCTATGTGGAATGACATTTTTTTATGAGATAATTAAGTAGACAAATTATCACATCAGCTATTTTAATATAGTTTTGCTCATTAAGAGATGGTCTTATTATTGTCTTCAAGGTCATATGATGGTGATGTCATAGTGTAGGTAGGTCAGCTCAATTTAGTTATAATTAACATTCCCTCATTTTCTGGACTCTTGCTTGAAAGTTGGAAGAGGCAGATTGTCTGCCCTCTTGTTATGGTGCTCTTCCCATCCCTTCTTATTTTGTGCAGATGATTTTTTATAGAGATAATAAGACAAAAAGTAATAGGAATATAAAATGTTAACGTGACTTAACCGTGACCATACAAATAAAAACGGATGGAAAAGACACCATATCAGAAGGGCAGACAATTTGCCTCCCTATTCACTTCATCCGGGTAAATTGACGTTGTTTTTTTTTTTTTTTTTTTTTTTGAAAACTGGAAATACACCAGGGCACAGTCAAAGCATTGACGTTGTTTCTTATGCTGTCGAGATGTCATCTATATTATTAATAAAATATTGACTGGCGTCTCTTTTTAATGAATAGCACACATTTTTCATCGTTTATTTATTTTTAATCACTTGAGTCATAAATTTTTAATATACTTTTTTAACAAAAAATTAGTATCCGGTTTTTAATTTCTAATGTTCATTTATTAAGACTTTATTAGTTTTTAGATGCTGATCAAAGTCCATATCATTAATATATCATTAATACTCACACCCTTATTAAACTCCTAATTAATTTTCAATTCAAACATTTCCAAAATATAAAAAATAAAATTAGAATAAGTTTGTGCCCATTAAATTTTTTATAAAAAATTGATATGTACCCATTCTTAAATATACCAATTTCTTATATGAAAAATGTACCCTTTTTTAATATAAAATGTACCCATTTTTTACATAAAATTCATTCAATCTTTTCTCTAATCCATTTTAAAACTTATATGGGTACATTTTGAGAATGTATCTATGTCAAGTTTAATAGAAGAAATATAATAATGTTATTAAGCCTAATATCTTTTTCTTTTTTTTTTGTGTTTTTGAAAAATGTACCCATGTTTTGGTACAATAATTTTTTGGTTAGTTTTTTATGAACGTACCCATGTATATATATACACACAAAATATATTGGAGAGTATAATTTATCTTTGATATTTTTAATCCCATAAATTATGGGTTTTATTTTAAATCTCATTAATATAAATAAGTACAAAATTTCATTTTTAAATTAAAAATATGATAACCTACATAGAAATACATTATTACATTAATGTCAAGGACTTTGATAAAAAATTAAAAACTACAAAAGTTTCAGTAAAAAAACATTGATAGTTAATGACCGCATCCAAAATGTCATTTTTTTTAATTATGGTTAAACAATAATGTAGTTGGGGAGTATTATAACATTTGCTTTTGGGATGAATGTCTGCAAAGAATCATTTGTTTATAAACAATCGGATCAATTTGTTTTTTTATGAACAATCGAATCAAATTAGTTTTGATTATATTACTGTGAATGGATATTATTGGAACTTTACTTAGCTACATTCATTTAGTCCCTTAAATTGTCAGTTTGTCCAACGTACGATGATGAGTCACTCCATAACCAAACTACGTACTCGCATGTAAAAAATGTACAGCATAACTCTGCGACGGGATTACTAATGAATCGATCGAATTAACGAAGGCAATTTTTTTAGATATAGAAAATTTAGAGTGCTAAATAAGAATTTTAGACCACTTAGTACTACGGTCCATTGATATTCTTTTTCACTTTTAAGTGAGAGGTTTTAGGTTCGATTTTTACCTAAATACGAATTTAAACCACATTAGTGCTAACCCATTGTGATTTGTGAGGCTAAACTCACTTCTTAGTGTAGATAATATCGTTTGTTAAAAAATAATAATAATAATAATTTTAGAGCCAGCAACATGTTTTTACTAGTCATGTAAATTTAATTATACTTTGGTGGGATTTGCACAATGATTATATCTCATTGTTAATCATGAAAACATGCTTGGAAGCTAACAAAATAGAGAGAGAGAGTATTGTTTGGGATCTAGACATCATTTATTTCGGTGCATATTTAAGATAATAATGTATTTATTGATATGGGAATAATAATGTATTTATTGATATGGGAATAATAATGTATTTACTATGTGAATGATTGTACCCTTTTTTTATTGTTCACTAATTTATTGGCAATTAAAATGGGAGGATCTGTGAAATTATGACTCAAAAGAAATTATTCAATGTGCTGGGAATGTCATCGGATATATCGTCATTGAGTGTCATACTATAAGTGGCTGAAATTTGTTTTTTCAAATCTCAAATCACTTGTATTATAACATATAGTGTACCAAATCATGTTCTCACATGAAAAATCTCTCATGACTCAAAGCTTCTCCAACTGGAGATGCAAATGCCTTTTGAATGGACCCTTTATGTTTTGTGTTGGCCAAAAAGCTTTTCAATAGATTGGATGCAAAATACTCACATTTTTTTCTTTCACATCTTTAGAAGGTGTCCCGCCAATTTAAGGAGAAAAATAAACGAAATTCATAAATTAACATCTTTTTTTACGGAGTACAACTCATACATCTCCCACAAATATAAAATGAGATGTAAATCAGTAAATATGATTTTTGCACCTGCCCTCAACTCAATATAGTAATTAAATTTAAATAAAAAAAGGCATGCCTATTTTATTTGCTTTTTTTATGAAAAACAAAAATATAACTTGAATCCAATTAAATTATAGCGAGTAGAAGTAGTGATGACATCGTGTGCAAAAAAAAATACATCCACATACAGGCAACAACTAAAAATGTATATAATCATTATATTTCCATGCTTCGTGCTCAAGGGATCTCATTGATTGAAGGGGATCTGATTGATTTGGCATGAACCAATCTAACTCTCAAGTTCTCAACCCTAATTAATCACCGATTGGTTGTTCTACATGTTCATAATGATGGTGGGATCCAGCTCCCTCAACTAAAATTGGTTCTCGTTGATGCATTTCTCAGAATTGAGATCCTCTTCGAGTCTCTGTGTTTAGAGCACAAAGATCGGGAGATCCGAACCTTTAAAGAAAGAGATATAAACTCTTAATTTGTATAAGGTAGACCAATTGGATTGACTTATAAAATAAATTAATGTGGACCGCATAATTTAAAATGAACGGTTAAATCTCTAAATCTGTCTGCTCTAAGCACGAGATCCAGGGAGAATCTCAATTCACACTCATCAGTGACTTCATCAAAGCATATGGATCGGAGCCTTGAAGGTGGTAGGTCTGATTTCAACCTAAAAAAAGGCAGAACCAAAATGTGCAGAAAAGTCCACTATCATCCTTTAATCCAAGCCTTCTATTTTCCTAAAGAATTGAGAATAAATTAACACCGAACTCGTTATTCATAAAATTCTAATTTAAGAGGGTGTATTCAATTGAGATTTTGAGTGATTTTAGTTATTTTAATAAATCTAGGGGTATTTAATCAGGATTTTAAGTGATTCTATGAAATTCAAGGTGTATTCAATTAGAATTTTAAGATAGTTTATTAAAATCCTTAGAAATCCGGGTATATTCAATTAGGATTTTAAAGAAGTTTATAACATTCCAAGTGTATTCAATTAGAAATTGATTTTAAAGAATTTGAGAAAGTTGAGGAATTAGAGAGATTTCGTAATGTATTTTAAGCATTCACAAATCTCACATCTCCCCATGAGATTTTGAGAGAATTGAATCAAAAAATTATACGGAATCCCTACAAATCAATTAAATTTCATAAAAATCCATGGATTTATAAATCTATTAAAACCTCTCAAATTCTTAATTGAATACATCCGCTAAGATGTCTCATTACAAGTAAAAAAATATAACTAGACTCTAGTTATCGCTTATCGGTAGCATTTGCATCATTTAATCTAGGGTTTTTACACGTGGACCAAAAGTCCACATTCATGAGGAATTGTAATTTGCAATGGAAGAACATGAACGACAACAGATCAAATTAATCGTTTAAAGGAAATGGTAACAAAGACTAGAAGGTCGACTTAAAAATCCCAATACAACAAATCAGGCTTTTACATATAAACCTAGAAACGGTCATGAAATCCTACAGCTTGTATTTTTAGTTTCCATCAGACTTCAACCATTTCTTGTTCAACAGAGCCTGCCGCTACAGGGTAGTAGCTGTAGTGAAGCTCCCCAACATCGTCTCCGGATAACTTCTTCCATCCGTTTGGTCCCACGTGGTAGACTAATAACAAACACACAAGTTAAAAACAAATAGAAGACATGAATGTGCGCAGAGAGAGAGAGAGAGAGAGAGATTTTACCGCTAGCAACACCGCCGCTGGCTCCATCGCGGAATGTTGCATGATATATTGCTCTTCTAGCCAACTCGGCAGCTTCTTCTACAGACATATCATATCGGTACCTAGCATAAGCAACCTGAGTTAGTAGAATGACGGGTGCAGAATAAAGTTTACCGAAAGTAAGATAATGCCTCCATACAAATAAAACTCAACCATACGAAGGAAATTCCAAGTAGCCAGAACGCAGAGAAAACTTTGATCTATGTGATAAAATAGAGGGCTAAAGAAGGGAATGCCTAGACAATTTCTGATAAGGGAAATCAGCATGCCATAATCAATGGCATTGAACGACAATAATCGTTAATGGAAAAGCAAAATGGTTATAAAGAAAATTGCAAGCATGGCTGTGCTTGTTCTACAACCACAACATTAGGGCAAGGGCTTAAATGATTCAAATATGCCAGTTATCCCGATTACCAATTGAACCTCTACCAAAAGTAAAGGAAAAGCATAGTGGGCCAGAGCATAGGGAAGCAAATTTAAGTAGATAAATTAAATTTCCCATCCTTTGCAACTCCCTCCCAATCTAACTTTTCCCAATTCACTTTTATTTCCCCTTTTCTTGTTAGAAGGTGAGGAATAACAAACAACAAGGACAATCAAAATTCCAAAACAGGTGTTTTCTACACTTCCATTTGACTCTGATTCTTATCTATAACAAAACCCTATGCACTTGTTATTCTTATGTTCAATGCTTAATAACGACAACTAGAAGAGAGAATGCAGAAAAATGGCTCAAAATTATTGCACCGATAGATGAACGAAGTGAAAGTACAGACCCGTTATCCAGAACACCATAAGCATATGGAGAGCCAGACCCAACAGAAAACCGCATCCCCTTCAATCTCCCCCCTTCACTGTCGACGTAGAAAAGCCCAGGACCCTGTACTCAAATAAAGATACACATTACATGAGTATAAATGACCGCAAAATTTGATGTGACAAGATTTGTATCTCACTTACCGTTTCGTCCCAGCCTGCAATCATGGTCCCAACTGAGAGACCCATACCACGATAAGAGTAAAGAATGTTTGCCAGCAGCTTTGATGCTCCAGTAACTGAAATCCTCCGCTTATTTGCCAACTCATGCAGCCGGCACTGAGTTATAACAAAACAATTGGTTGTTAGTAATCAATAACTATATAGTAAGTCAAAATAAACAGCACAATTGTCATCCGACTCATCCCCTTAATAGGTGAACATCAGTATGGCACCATTCCTATAAAATTTGATCGGGATAAAGTTTCTTGAGCATATCATCCAACTACTCATAAAAGCATCATGAAGGTATAGAGCACTGAAAAGCTATAAATCCAGCCCTTCAAAATGAATCATAGCCGACAAGTCTAAGATTTTTAAGCTGCAAATTAATAACACAGAATAGATGCACTACCTTAATCCCCAGATTTCTGTGCCAAAACTGGCAGTCAGCAGCTCCTCCAGCCATTGTACCAAGCATGTAAGGATTGATTTCAATAATCTTCTTTACAGATTGTGATGCTGAAAAGATAAGGAACAAAATTGTGAACCCATGTTCTGTATCGAAAGAAAGTTACATCAGTATGCACTATGCACATAACTGATACTCTCTAGGACACCTAAACTAACATAATTAATTTGACCAAAAAAAACTAACATGATTAAGAATATGCCGATGCGATGAATAGAGCACTTAATCAAAATCACTCTAAAATGTGAACAACGCAAACCAGTATGCAGACATAACAGATACACTCTAGGACACCTAAACTAATAGAATATGCCAATCCGATGAATAGCACACTAAATCAAACTCGCTCCAAAATGGGAAAAATGTACACCGCTATGCAAAACAAAACAGATACACTCTAGGGCACCTAAACTGACGTGATACGAATATGCTAATGCAGTGAACATGACCAAATTTAATTATTATAAACGTAAAACCTATGAGTTGGATCCATAAATTTTATAGCAGTTGAGTTCTGCCTACTTGTATCCTCCCGGGTTAGCTTTTTGTTTGGACCTATTCTTTTAAAGTTTGATTTGTTTTAGTCCTAAAAAATGCAAAAAATAAAACCAACAGCTCCGAACCACAGCGAGAGTCGAATGCGGGCCTCACCTGAGACTCTAGAGCACCTAAACTAACAGAATATACCAATCTGGTGAAAAGAGCACTTAATTAAAATCAATCGGGAACGCGAATTAGCCACATCTTCACGGGCACTAAAAAGTTTTAAGCATCATTAAAAATTACTCCAACAAAATCTTCATGGCACAAAGCATACAACTACTTCACATATGCAAGCAATAGCAAAAACATTATAAAGCAACTTACAGATATAGCCGCCCATGCTGGCCCGGGAATCGGCCGCCACCATGACGCCATCCTTGAAGATGAACGCAAGCGTGGTTGTCCCCTTGGCCGGCTTCACCATCTGGATAGCTTCCTTCTGAAATCCATCAAACTGAAATAGCAGGAAAAAAAAAAAACCAAAAATCAGCCAAACTATACCACACAAAAGACTAAGGACCACGGAAAGAGAGCCCAAAAAGCACATTGGAACTCACATCATTGGTGATAGGAACCTCGAACGACGGAGGAGCCGAAACGCCGTCGACAAACCCACTGCTCTCGCCGCACAGCGGCACGTGTGCTTCGAGACCGCTAGTGTCAAGCTTCATAGCTTCTTAAAATCCTCTGAGAAGGAGATCAAAAACTGGTGCAATCCGTGTCAAATTTCACAGATTCGGTAACTAAAATCGAAAAAATTGAGAGAAATTAGGGGTTGTGAAAATACCTTGGAGATATGATGATTTCACAGACGAAGAAGAAGAGGAAGAAGGGAGAGAGTGAGATGGAGCTAAAGAAATAGTGGAAGGAATGCTTGCTTATTTACAGTGGGTTTTGGTTTTCTTGCGCAGGAGGAAAATTATAAGTTACGAGTTGGAATTGATTATGGGCTTTAATTTGGGCCAAGACGGTAAGCCCACACCTTGCTGAAATCCATCAAACTGAAGTAGCAGAGGAAACCGTATAATCAAAACCACATAATCAGCCACATTTTGGATACGAGAAATAAATTTGAAATTTAGATTAAAGTCAGAATTTATAAATTGACATGCACTAATTTTCTTGTTTGGATTCATAAATATAGAAATTTAAAATCTCCGCGCGGAAAAAAATTTAGAATTTGGAACCTTTAATTTCCAAGTTTAAATTCTATGTAAATAGATGTCATTTTCCAATTTCTATGATTAAGAGTTTAAAAATAACAAATTTTGTATTTAATTCCATTGTTTTTTTAGGTTAACAAAACAAAAAAATTCACAAATTCTAGAAAATAAAATCCCGATATTTCAATTTCCGTCATTTTAAAATTCCTTAATAATCTTAAATTTCTTCATCCAAACATAATATTAATGAATCTAGTCGTATTCAATCAGGATTTTAAGCGATTATCTGAAATTTAATTTAAGGTATATTCAATTAAAATTTTAAGATAGTTTATTAAAATACTTAAAAATCTGATGCATTCAATTAGGATTTTAAATTTTTTTATAATATTCCAAATGTATTTAATTAAAAATTGATTTTAAAGATGAGAAATTAGAGAGAATAAAATTCTGACATTTCAATTTCCGGTATTTTAAAATTTTAAAAAGATTTATTAAAGTTGAGAAATTGATTTTAAAAAATTAAGAGGGAATTGAAGAGCTCATAATGTATTTTAAGCATCCATAAATCTCAATATTCCTATAAGATTTCAAAAAAATTGAATCAAAATTTTATATGGAATTTCTGCGAATCAATTAAACTTCATTAAAATCCATAGATTTATAAATCTACTAAAATCTCTCAAATCCTCAATTGAATATCCAGAACCACGGAAGGAGAGCATAAAAAGCACATGGAAACTCACATCGTTGGTAGTAGAAACCTCGAACGACGGAGGAGCCGAAACGCCGTCGAGAAACCCACTGCTCTCGCCGCACAGAGGCGCGTGTGTTTCGAGACCGCTAGTGTCAAGCTTCATAGCTCTTAAAATCCTCTGAGAAACACAACATTAGAGATCGAAAACTGGTGCAATCTGTGTCAAATTTCACAGATTCGGTAGTTAAAATTGAAAAATTTAAGAGAAATTAGGGGTTGTGAAAATACTTGGAGAATTGATGGTTTCGCAGACGAAGAGGAAGAGGAAAGGGAAGGAGGAAGAAGGGAGAGTGAGATGCAGCTAAAGAAATAGTGGAAGGTATGCTTGCGTATTTACAGTGGGTTTTGGTTTTCTTGTGCGGGAGGAAAATTATAAGTTACGAGTTGGCATTGACGATGGTCTTTAATTTGGGCCAAGACCGTAAGCCCACACCTTGTTTATATGATTCGGTCTTTAAAAGGGAAAAGCGCTCTTTGTTTTGGTAAAAAATGTTTTATCAACCTTTGCTAATCAATATAATTCTTGCAGGACATGTTTGTGGGTGGCACTGAAACCACATCTGCAGCCCTAGGGTGGACGATGCCGGAGCTTCTAACGAATCCGAGAGCGATGAAATCAATTGCAAGTTGAGGTAAGGGGAATAGCCAGCAAGAGGATGATGTCGTCGGAATGCACTACTTAAATGCAGTGATCAAGGAGACTTTTCGTTTACATCCTCCATTTCCACTACCAGTCTACCATCCCCAGAATTTCCAATCAAGACGCGAACATAGACGGTTACCGCATGAAGGGCAACACACACGTTATAGTGAATGCATGGCAAATCGGAACTTGGGAAGAGACCCCAAGTCCTTCGATGAACCGGATGAGTACAAGCCCGAAAGGTTCTTGGATAGCCCTGTAGATTACAAAGCAAACGACTTCTGCTTCATTCCGTTCCGAGCCGGAAAACGAGTTTGCCCGGAAATTCAGTTCTCCATGATGCTTAAAGAGGTTGCATTGGCAAATTTGGTGCACAAGTTTGATTGGACAATGCCTGGTGGTGCAAGCTGAATCTACTGGTGCGTCCATGTCCCGAAAATATGTGCGTAAAGCCGTTGCAACTCCGTATTCATGCAGCTGATATAATAAACCTAAAAAGGTATAATAATGTAAGCAAATCAAACTTCGGAATTTTCAAAATAAATATTAAATTTTGCACTTCTTTTCAAATTAAATGATAAGTTCAACGTCCTTTTCATTCTATGACAACTATTTTAGACCATGCTCTAATTGAAAAGGAATATGTCGCCTGCTTGTGTTAAATAATTTGGAGCATTCTAACAACCTTTCCGTCCTTCATGTCGTGATCTTGTTAAATGATGAACGAAATTCACAAACATGATTCCTGAACTTTTTGATGTCAGACCAAACATAATATAATATATACACATTCATTTTCATAGCAATCAACATTCACGAAAACCCTTCATCTGTTACAAGACCTTATATGGTATATATACATCCAACATGCACGAAGTTGATAAGTATGCAAAACCAAAACGGAGATGTGAATGGGAGACAAAGATCGATGCGGGGTTTAATGGAAAGAATGCTTAATGGAGTGGCTTTCTTGTGATTTAGGAAAAGAAAGTGGACCAGGTGAGGGGCTTAAGGCTGGGGTCGACTCGAAACACGGTACGCCCAATTCATATTTATATAATTAAATTGGGCTTATAATTTTTTGAACAAAAATAAATAAATGGGCTATTTGTTTTGGTCAAAGAAATAAAAATGGACTTAAAATAGCATACATCAAGAAAAAAAATAATTTTTTTTAAAAATTTTTTGCTGGCTATGGGGTTCGAACCCATGCGCACTTATGTGCAGAAGATCTTAAGTCTTCCCCCTTAACCTCTCGGGCAAACCAGCTGTTGATAAGTTACATACTGTTTAACTTATATATATATATATATATATATTTATTTATTTATTTATTTATTTATTTATTTATTTAGTTAGTTTTCATGCATTGAAAGTGGACAGTAACAACACTTTGCAGATCACATGTAACCTATGACCCATTAATACAACCCCATAAATAGAAGTTGGTTCCGTATCTAATCAAATTTATGCAACCAAATGATTAAAAGAAAAATGAACAATACTTATGTATTCTCAGTGACATAGATGACATACTAAGTAATAGTGCAACATATATTTTCTTGTTTGTAATGCCTTAAGAAGAGCCTTTTTACATGTTTAGTAGATGAAAATTCGAGTTTTAAAAACACGACAACATTTGTTAGTTGCTTCATGTCATTGAATCGTAAATAGAAAATCCTAGACGGTCAAAACAAAGTAAATATATTCTCCTAGAAAGTATATATTTTTTCTTTGAGATAGTTAGATGTAAGAGCAATTATGTAGACTATTATTAGGTTTAATCTTTGAAATTTTGTTTCTCAATTTAGGTGCGTTGACTTTTAATCCAACTAAGTAACTCTTTTAATTTTAATGATGAGTCAACGTATTTTAAGGGTGTGATTTCACAAATTTATAGAAAGGTCCTTAACATAGGTTCATTAACATTACAAACCACATGGATAGGTTCGATAAATCATCTAATTTAACCTGCATAAGAGGTTTATTAGTATTATAAACCACCAGTCCTATTCTTCTAAGATCCTCATTTTGAATACTTGTGAAGATCAAAGGTATATTAGTCACAAGATCGTCTCTCCAAATAGCAATAAAGTCCAAATGATTTATGAAATTAAGATAGTAAAAATATCTGCATGACTTGGGTAGTAATTCAAAAGTGGGGCTGCTCATATGAAATGATGGCGTATGATGTAAAAATGGTCAAACCTCAAACCCCATTGCTGGTCTACATGGCACGTGTTTCACCCTAGTAGACCACATTCGTTGGTTCGATTTTTGCTCATCACTTTATTTATCAAAGTTTGAAGAGTCTAAATTTTAAAAAAATTTATCTATATTTTGCATAAACCATGCTTTTCACGTGGCATTTGCCGACATGCATTTTTTCACTTTCCATTTTACCTCTTGGGTAAAAGTTAAACAAACTAACATCATGAATCATGAATCATGATTCATTACCAACAAGGCAACAACTCGTGGCGTGTCCATTATATTACCCAAAATGTTAGGTATTCTTAACACAAATTTTGGATATTTATTTTTAACATAATGTTCGTTTAAATTTTTTTTTTAAATAACTGAAAACGTTTTTTTAGATAAAATCAATCTTTAGTAAAAATGCAAGTGAATTCTGGAAAAATACTTGAAGCACATAACTGATGTTTCTTAAAAGAAACACTTCAAATGCTTTTGAACCCAAAAATATTTTTTCTAAAAACGGCTTCAATAATTTGAAAAACATTTTTAAACGAGTCCATATCCAAAAGCAAATACAACAGTAGATGGCTTGCAAACTTAAACGTAATTATGATACTTTAATCGCTTATTTTCAAAAGAAGAAAAACTATAGACCCTCATTACTGCACAATAGGCGAGGAGTTCTCTAGTTCAATTTTTAAGACAAATGATTTACGCCTGTTTTTTTTTTTTCTTGTTTATGTTCATTGATTTTTCTTCAATTTATTTAATACAAACGTCAATATAAAACACACGTGTAGGGGAAAATGACATTCATATATTTTTTTTCCCTTTCTCAAGTATTCTTTGTTACCGTTAGTAGCTGCTAGAGATAAAAATATTGTCTACGTAGCATTTTTCATTAGTTAATGATTGAAAGACGAACTAGTGAGTGAGGAAAGCTAATCACTCGCCATCATGGAAGGAGCTGCGAGTTGTTTTAGATGCAAAGTTCGAACAAACTCTGAAATTTGACTTTGAGATGCGAACTTTTTGTTGTTATGCTCATCATCCCCGGAAGCAAGGGGATGTTTTCAATCTTTCAATTTCAGTCATAGCTCGCTCAACAGTGTTTGGCCCCATATCCTTAATTTGGGCACCAACCTTATCCATTCTTTGACTATTATTTCAATCATTCCTCGAGTATTTTCCTCCATTTTTTGTTCTATTATATGCTTTAATTATTACTAAAGTATTAAGCACTGTCCCAAAATAGGGTTGAGATACTTTTCGGATCTCACTGTCTAAAATTCAAAGATTAAGAAGTCCTGACTGCACAAGAGAAAGAAAGAGAGATCTAGGCCCTTATTTTGTGTAAGGTAGGCTAATGGCATAGGTTAATTAGGACCATAGAATTCAATTTGAGTGATCCATATTTCTTAGTTCTTGGGTTCCGAACAATGAGATCCGAAAAGAATCTCAACTTCCCCAAAAGAGTACATTCTTGTTTGTTTGCTGAGAAGAATATGGTATATACTCTTGTTATTATTGAACAATATTGCTAGCACCTTATTGTATATTATTATGTATGGGGTATACGTTTTCCATTTTAATAAAGAGCCAATTTGGAAATATAAACAAACAACTAATGAGTCTTTATTTTATAAGTGCATTGAAATTCTTTGGTGTGACTGCTTGCTTATCTGTTTGTATAAAAAATAGCTATGGTTGGTACTTCATCATTCTGTATTAATATTAGTTTACTTAGGTTGTACTATATGTGAAAATGCCGACGTTGATATAATTAGGACTACTAAGGTAGTAATACTAATACTAAAAATTAATAATAGTGTTTCGCGTAGTTGCATGTAGTTTCCTAATAATAGTGTATCGCGTAGTTGCATATCATCGTCACAATAAAAAACCAATTAACTTATAGTTTCCTAATAATAGTGTATCGCGTAGTTGCATATCACCGTCACAATAAAAAACCAATTAACTTATAGTTTCCTTTACAAAAAAAATTATATATATATAATCCCTCTAAAAGTAACTCCTTTAAACTTCTTAAACATGTAGGGTGTGGCAACGATGCTGCGTGGCACTGAATGTCTCATATTTGTAGCACTATGATCTATCTTTTCTATAGCAATTAGATCTGAATGTTTAAATCTGGCCATTCATTTTATGGGATATTCAATCTTTGGTTATATTTGTAGGAAAATATGTATATGTATTAAAATTATAGCATTATATAGATTCTAGTTTGGTAAATAACTAACGTTGAATCTGCATACTATTTAACTAATAAAAACATGCACACGCAATCAACTCAAATCCAAACATGACAAATTAAACTGCCCATGAATATAAATGTAAATCCCTAATTTTGTCCTTACATGTTCATGAAGGAGGAGGATTGTCTGCTATCCAATGCTCTTATGTTTGTGTGGTCCTAGTTAAGTCACGTTAATATTTTATATTATTATTTATTTTTATCTTATTATCTTTATAAATAAAATAAAATAAAATATTGACGTGATTTAATAATGATCACACAAAATAGGAAGGCATGGGAGAGCACCAGAGGAGGGCAGCCAATCCTCCTCCGTTCATGAATCCTGCATGCATGCATGACCAATTGACTTCGGCGGATACGGACAAAGCTTCGCTTCGGCGGTCCAAAAAGATTGAAAATCTTGGATTTTAGCTCGAAAAATCAAACCATGCGACATCATTTCTGCTGCCACAAGCAGACTTTTGAGCATACCAAGCATGTCAAGCAAATTGTCGCCACGTGTAACTCGCAGAATCCATTGACATGTCCCTGTTTAGTACTTGAACTTCCCACGACTTTTCTCCGCCGGTGAAATAGAAAGTAACTGAGCATTGTATTAAGATATTTCGGGATCTTGCCATTCGATTTTAAGGGATCATAAGGTCAGGTATGGATTTTTAGGAATTTAGACATACCGATGAAGAAATGAATTACAAAAAAATTAGTTTGATTATAATAAAAATACGACAGATTATAAATGTATTATATGAGCATTATGTGGAAGACACATAGAAATGATTATTTAGAAATTAATAGCGTAGACTTGTAACTGAACAAAACATTAAAATAATTGATTGTATAGAAAACTAAGTTAAAATGGGATATATTCATTATCATCTCATAATGAGGTCACATTAGACACGCCCGAGCCCTCATATTAGTATGACATACCTGAAGAAAGTTGGGGTTCAACCACATCATCAATTTGCAATATAGAGAGTATCCAACCTCTTATAAGCTCTTACTAGGTTTTTCTTTTCATCAATGTGAGACTCTTTTACCTTCACATTATCACAAGCCTCCTCACATGTGACAAATTTTCAAGTTCAACATGTGGACAACAAAAATTGGGTGATATGAAGCATGTGTGACAATTAGACTTTACAAGTGGGCCAACCTATTTTGATATCATGAAGAAAATTAGGGTTTATTATAACACCAATTGGTAATATAGAAAGTAGCCCAACTTACTTATAAGCTCTTGCAAGGTTTCTTTTTTCATCAATATGTGACTCTTTTACCTTCATATTCTCATACCACCTCTCATATGTGTGCAGCAAACTTGAAGAAATGATTGCTTAGGGATTACATTTCAAAAGGCAAAAATATGAAATCCAGCAAACTTGAAAATAAAACTGTCTATAAATTACTCTTTTACTTTTACATTCTCACACCGTCTCTCCAAAAATTCCTTGGTTCCTTTTGGACCTTGTTTAATTGGAGGTTTGAGGTAACCGACTCACTTAGCTTACTAGAGAGTAGAGAGTCAGCTATGATGCATTGATGCTGACTAATGAGTATTTTTAATTGGTCACGACCACAACTTTCTTCTCCCCTTTTATTTTCGTCTTTCTATTTTTGTTGGATAAAATATCTCAAGAGAACACTAAGCTAGGTTGGCGTGATATTCTTCTGGATTTCCGTATCACAAAATCAGTTGGTCTGACTTTGCAAGGTAGTGATATTTGGGGAGAAAAAGTTATGAAGTATAACATGTCCTTCATTCACATGATGAAGACGTGTGATCCTCTAATTTTTCCTCCATCGACTTTAGGCTCACTGAAAATAAACCAGGATTTTTATCATAAAGGGCAATGTCTTCCATGACGTTATAACCGATATGGGACATAAGACGATGGTGAACAGATTGATTGAAAATGAAGAATCAAATACTGATACGTCAAACGATAAAATAATTTTTATTAATGATCAAATTCGAACAAAAACATTAACATCAACATTAAGAATCGGCTCAACATCATCTTATTGATATAACCATTAAGAATGATGTCTTGTTAAATCATCGAGGAGATAAAGCAAACACAAGTTAGGATACGAATATCATGAATAATTCTTTCATCGACAATACCTTGATCTTACAAACATAAGGGCATATTTGTTATTCTATTTGAATCCAACATTTTAAACTCAAATACACTTTTCAAGTTTTAAGTGTTGAAAACTTATTTGGTAAAACTCTTTTTAAAAAAATGGACTCAAAATTAACTTAAGAATTAGTCTATTTTTAAAAAACCAATAGTGTATTTTTAGAGTTTTAAATTTAAACATCTCTCTTTCTCTCTTTACTTTCCTCTCACACCTACTAATTCTTTCTCTTCTCTCCCGTTTCTATCTCTCATCCAATCTTCTGTCTCCTCTCTCTCTCTCTCTCTCTCCCTTCTCTAATTATCTCTCCTATTTCGTTATCCTTTATCTCCTTCGCTCTCTCCTCTGATGCTCTCTCTCATCTTACTCTCTGTTAAATTTAGAAGTTTTCAGTGTAGAATGAGATTTTTCTCTTTAAAAACAATTGTGAACTTCATACTAAACAATTTTTAAATTTAAAAAAAAATTATTTTGAATAAATGTTCTTAAAAAATGATTAAAATAATGAATTTTTTTAAATACGATACGAAACATTACCGAAGTTTTTTGTTTTGTTTTTAACAAGCAATACTGAAAAGCAAGAATCTAACCTATTAATTTCAGCTACAAGAATAACTGTCGTTAACCACTTGAGCTAGCTACAACCTTTTGCAAATTGCAATATCATCAGATATTTTTCAAAAATAAATGATGAGAGCAAATGTGTGAAATGCACATGAATCACGTGACCAGAGTGAGGAAATACTTTAAACCTTTTTAACCACTTACGGAGGGTAGACAAAAAGTTAAATCCGTGAATTACGGATCTACCAGAGGCGTTAACAGCGTGGAGATACTGTCAAAATTGGTGGTGAAGAACACTACCACGTGGACGGATGGTCAGCTCATATTTTTATAACCACACGGAATCGAGGATTCCTGTTCCCGCTTGGAGACATCTGCTGCCAGTGGAAATAATGGAATCGGCTCGAGCTGAATTGACCTAACTACCCTCCAACTACATATCTGTATTCTCATTTCTCCCGACCAAAACAAGACAAATACATTGACTGGTATATTATTGTAGTTATGTTTATACATGCAAGATTTGAAAAGTTAAACAATGGGAATAGAAAAGGATTAATTTGAAGGGGATTCCAACACAGTTGTGATATGAGCGATTTTTAATTCTCGAGAAATTTTTTCAGTATGTTGGGATTACGGATCGGACAATAAGTGTAATAATCAACTGGTTGAATTTTTTTTATTCAAATTTTTAATCAATTGTCTTATTAAACTTGGTATACTGAGCCGTGTTATGATGCATTGAAAAATTTCTCCTAATTTTTTAGCAAAATTATTTGCCATTGTATAATAGATATGTCACATGGGATGGGAGTTCCAAAAAAAATATATATTGGTTTTAGGGTTCCAACAAGCTAGCTTCAATTTTGTTGGTATATTTTAATTTTGGAAAGGACGGACCATGGATAAAATAATTCATAACTTTTGGAGGCAACCACATTCAATCTAATACTAATTGTGGCTATTCCTTCCTAAGCTTTTTCTAAAAGAAAAGGAAATCACAAAAGAAAATGTATTAGCATATTTGTTTTCTTTTTTTGTTTGTCTTTTTTTTTGAATTTAAAAAATGTTTACTATTATAGGAAAAGGGGAGAGGGTTTGAAACTATTACATAATTTAGGAGATGAGGAGTTTTGAACCCGGAATGTATGGGTAGAATCTCAACACCTTATCACTAAGATATTTGACCACATGTAAAAGTGGAAACGTGAAAAAAAAAAAAAACAAGAAAAGAGCAAGTTAAAACAATATTGGAGAAAACCTCGTAGTAAAATATTAGTATTAATAAAATCTTCTTTGTAAAAAAAAAAGAAGTCTAATTACTATTGTGTCCTTTTCAAGTTAAAACAGTTTAATAAAAAGTTTAATGCCACTTAGTATTACGGTGTAGTGATATTCAACTTTACTTGTATGTGAGAGATATTAGGTTTGATTCTCGTCAAACGCGGAGTTAAACCACATTATTATTTCAAACTCATTATAAAGCTTAGCTCACTCATCTATCTCTTAGTGTAGATACGATTATTTGTTAGTTATTAAAACCAACAATTCTATAAACTAGTAAGCAATGAAAACAATGTTACGTGATAAGTAACGACATTTATTGATCTAAAAAAATCAGGTATTGCATATGTAGGCATATATTTCCTCTAATTAAAGTATTGTACATGATTAGGCATTATATTAGATTAATGAGTGTAACTAACTTTGATCACGATATATGCATAATCTAGTAATTTGGGGTCGTATTGGAATGTCACATAAATGCAATGGGAAATTAGGAACCAATAGTTTTCACTCGGGGTGGCATCAGTCGCACGAAGGCACTCCATTTTCTATTTGCCACCAAAATTTTCAATTGACGAGGCAATTTCGTCATTCGCGCACATTTATGACAGATCCGCAAACCGACAAACGACGAGGTCGGCAACTGTCGGCCGCTGAACCAGGGAGACAAATGCGGCATAATTAATAATATCAATTAATAACCTGTATATTAAGAACTTAGCACATTAAAAATCTCATTTCCACTTCAAATTTTTTATAAAAAAATACATTAATAAGTGTAAGTTGAGATTTTTAAGTGCTAAAAATAATTTTCTATATATTACTACAAAAATTAACATTTGAAAAAAATCGAAAAACCAAACAAATTGAAAATACACACTTCCTCTGTGTATGTGCGCCATATTCATCTACTCAGTTGTAATTATCTTATTTACTTGTACAAATATTAGGCCAACTATTTAATTAAGTCATAACTAGATTGTCTATTCAATTTACTATAATTTTACTTCAGATCTCTTTTTAGCTGGCGATTTATTGTTCTATTAAAAAAATAAACCATTAAATTTTGTGAATATCAAGTTATTTATTTATTTGACAAATATAATAAATCGACGGTCAATTTAAGTAATTTTTTTAGACACAATATTTGAAAAATTGAAAATTGAAATAATATCAAATATTAAATATTTAATTTTTCACACAATTTTTTTAGGACCTTTTACATTTTATTTTAATCATGACTAAAGTAAATAAATTTAAACAATTAATAGGAAAGAGACACCATAAATAAACTCCCAATTAGTTTTCAAACAATTTCTAATTAGTTCTTTAAACAGATATATATATATATATATATATTTTTAAATTAAACAGCATAAATAAACTCCCGAGTGCGGAACACATGTCACAACCACAGTGCGGTTGTCAGCAGATCTCAAGACCTCAGAACACCAAAAAAAATCCAATCCCCCTTCCCTTCTGTCCCTCCCTAAAACTCCGACAAATTCGCTCCTCTATTTTTGAATCTTTTTACAGACCTAAACTCTAATGAAATGGGAATGTACAGATCATCGACGAAACCCTAATTTTCAATTCGGTTGCTGGAATTTTCCCAAATGCTCGTTTATGAAGCCTCCATAATTCCTCCCCGTTTCATTTTTCCGGTACTCAGCTCCCTCCCACAAACCCTAGCTGCTCGGAAGGATTTTTAATTTTTCGATTTTGTCAGCGGCATTGAGCTGTAAATTCCCAATCAGTTATCCGAAATCCCTCGTTTTGGGTGCTTCTGTTCCGCATCTGAATCGTAAGAAATTGCCGGGTTGTGGTGGTAAACTCTTCAAGTTTGGCGCAGCGAGCTTCTATAATTGCGGGGTTCTCCTCCATTTCTCATCTATCTCTCTCTGCGCGCGCAAGTTTGGAGTTTTTTGATTGGCCATGGTGGTATCGTAGAAGGTCGTTTTTCGATTCGATTCTTTTTTTCGGTGTCTGAAAAGTTGGAGTTTTTGGAGGAATGGGTGGAATATTCCAATAGAATTGTGTGGGTTTGCTTTTCGACTTTGCTGTCTGAGATTCTCTATCTTTCGCCATTGGATGAAATGTCCAAATCAATTCGTTTTTGTTTTGTTTTGATTTTTTTTTTGTTCTTCTGAAGATAATTTATTGTCTGAATCAACTGTGAATTCTTCTTTTTTTTGCCTATTTGATTCATTTTTTTCTTTCTGGGGCCTGTCGATTTTCGAATGCTCTGTTTGGTTTCCGAGAAAATATGTGTTTCGAATACGGGTTCATTTGATAAGTATTCCAATGTCAAGGAATGAATGAGTGGGCATAATGTTATGATTGGATTTTCAGTGGAATCATTGGAAGATGTTATATTCATGTGCTTTTTTTGTTTTCTGCTTAATCCTCAGTTTTCAAAGAAACCCAACAGTGCACATGTTGTATTTTCACTGCTATACCTATTTAGTCTATGCAGTATTAGTTGTAGCGATTCGATATATTTTTGTCTTAACGCTCTAGATGTTTAATTGTGAAGCTTCCTTTATGCCTTGGCTAATTCTGGTTTACGATCTTTCCTAACAATGCAGGTGTTTAAAGTTGCATCATCGTCTTTCACGTGAGTTTGAATCATGGATATTACTGAGGTTGAAGAAAGCTTATTCGCGGCCAGCGATGCCAAGGTATGGATGAGATATGGGGAACAATCAATACAACTAAGTTTGCTAACGAATTAGAATGTGTTATATGCATTTTGAAGTGTCGTGCATAATTTTATTATCAATGTCACCATGAGTCCTCTGAATATCACCTTTTGATTTTGTCTTATGGTTTTATCGTCGTAGATCATTGGTTGACTGTCTTTGTTTTCTTCTGCAGTTGCATGGAGAGCTGTGCAAGACACTCTCTGCAATTTATTCCAAAATAACGTCGATATTTCCTTCTTTGGAAGCAGCTCGACCTAGGAGCAAGTCTGGTATCCAAGCTTTATGTTCGTTGCATGTGGCACTTGAAAAGGCTAAGAATGTTCTTCAGCATTGCTCAGAATGTAGTAAACTTTACTTGGTAGGTGTTCCCTCAATATTGTATTTGTAATTTATGCTGTTATTGCTACTCCAACTTTTTGAGTAAACAATTATTTCCCCGCTTCTACTGTGGAGGAATAGATTTCTCTTCTGGTGTTTAAATTTGTTTCATTCATGATGAGGTTGTGTAGAAATTGTGTTCTGTGTATAATGGCCTAATTATTTTTTATCATTCAGGCTATAACTGGGGATTCTGTGCTCTCAAAGTTTGAGAAGGCAAGATGTGCTCTCATGGATAGTCTTAGGCGTGTTGAAGACATTGTACCACAATCTATTGGTTGTCAGGTAATTGTTCTTTAAGGCCCTTTTGCAGTTTCTTTTCCTGGTTGGTGGTAATAGCATTTGAAGTTTTTGAATTAACTTGTGATGCTAGCATTCCATGGTCATGATGCGTTGTGTACCTCACTTAGATGTGTTCTAAACACAGTTTATTGTTGATCTTGTTTCAGATTGAAGAGATTGTTAGTGAACTTGAGGGTACTGTGCTCTCACTTGATCCCTTAGAGAAGAAAGTTGGCGATGAAATAATTGCACTACTCCAGCAAGGGAAAAAGTTCGACAATTGTAATGACAATAATGAGCTGGAATCTTTTCATCAGGCTGCTATCAAACTTGGTATTACCTCTTCTAGGGCAGCTCTTACCGAGAGAAGAGCTTTAAAGAAAGTCATCCAAAGAGCCCGTGCTGAGGAAGATAAGCGGAAAGAGTCAATTGTGGCTTATTTATTACATCTTATGCGAAAATACTCCAAGCTGTTTAGAAGTGAAATCTCAGATGACAATGATTCACAAGGTTCTGCACCTTGTTCTCCCACTATTCAGGGTTCCATTGAGGATGCTGGGCCCGGAGGCAATGTTCAGGCATTTGATCGACAACTGTCAAAACTTAGTTCTTTTAATTTCAAAAGTTCTTTTAATTCCAAGCCAAACAATCGGAAATCAGGTCAGATGCCTCTTCCACCTGAAGAATTGAGGTGTCCGATCTCTTTGCAGCTTATGTATGATCCGGTCATCATCGCTTCTGGTCAGACATATGAAAGGATTTGCATTGAGAAATGGTTCAGTGATGGGCACAATACCTGCCCAAAGACTCAACAGAAGCTGTCTCATCTTTCTTTAACCCCCAATTATTGTGTCAAAGGTCTCATTGCTAGTTGGTGTGAACAGAATGGAATTTCTGTTCCGGATGGTCCCCCAGAGTCTCTTGACCTCAACTATTGGAGGCTTGCATTTGAGTCTGAGTCTACTGATTCAAAATCTATGGGTAGTGTTGGCTCTTGCAAGGTGAAGGGTGTCAAGGTTGTTCCTTTAGAGGAGAGCCATACTATAAAGGAGGATGTGGGAAATGAAACAGAAGATGTGTCTCCATTAGAGGAAGAGTCTGATCTTGATGTTTTCGAAAGTTATCAGGATCTTTTAACTACCTTGAATAAAGAGGAAGACTTCAGGAAGAGGTGCAAGGTAGTGGAGAAAATAAGGTTCTTGCTGAAGGAGGATGAGGAGGCCAGGATGTATATGGGTGCTAATGGTTTTGTTGAGGCACTTCTACATTTTCTGAGCTCAGCTTTGCGTGAAGCGGGTTGTTTGGCTCAGGAAAGTGGAGCCATGGCTCTCTTCAATCTTGCTGTCAACAATAACAGGTATAGTTATTTAATAATTTTAAAAGAGTCAAATGGTATGACTAGTTTATTTGACAATATTTTGATTCATTTTGTACTGAAAACTTCAAAAAGGTCTATTAGGCATCAAAATGTGGTGTCTTTAATAATTAAAAAATGCATCCGGGAAAGGGTGAAGTGTATAAATAATTGTCTACAATGTGTTTATATTTCCTTGAGTCATGGGTGTAGAGAATGATGCATTGGCTTTCATGACTTGTTTTTAAATATTTGTTGATTCTCCATTTATCACTTGGAATGTGTTGAATGGTCTGTATGCTGTGCAGCATTTTGAGTAACATGTCAGAATTTTTGGTTCTGTTCTATTATACTTCTCTAAACCTTGGATACTTAAGAGTAGTTTTAATTTCGTTGATTTTTTTTTTCAGAAACAAGGAAGCAATGTTAGCATCAGGGGTAATTTCGTTGCTGGAGGAAATGATTTCCAATCCCAGTTCTCATGGACCTGCAACAGCGCTCTATCTGAATCTCTCCTGCCTCGAAGAAGCCAAGCCTATAATTGGAACAAGCCCTGCTGTCCCTTTCTTGACCCAGCTCCTTCAAGCGAATGTTGAAACCCAATGCAAGCTTGATGCCCTCCATGCCCTGTACAATCTATCGAGTGTCCCATCAAATATTCCTAAACTTATTTCAGCTGGTATTATCAGTGGTCTCCAATCCCTTCTTGCGGACTCTGGTGACCAGATGTGGACAGAAAAATGTATAGCTGTATTGATAAATTTGGGTTCAAGTAGTTCTGCCAGAGATGAAATGATGTCGAATTCGAGTCTTATAAGTGCACTAGCAACAATTTTGGAGGCTGATCAACCCATTGAGCAGGAGCAAGCTGTGTCATGTCTCTATATGTTGTGTAACGGGAGCGAGAAATGCAGTCAGATGGTCCTCAAGGAAGGAGTGATTCCGGCATTGGTGTCTATTTCCGTTAATGGCACATCAACAGGAAAAGAGAAGGCTCAGAAGCTCTTAATGCTGTTCCGTGAGCAGAGACAGAGAGACCAACCACCTCTTGAGGCGGAGGTGCATCTGCCTGTTGAAAATAGTGACAACCCCATGACTGCACCGGGACCAAAGCCGCTATGCAAATCCTTCTCAAGAAGAAAGATGAGCAAACCTTTTAGGTTTTTATGGAAGAGCAAAAGCTATTCTGTTTACCAGTGTTAACTCCCATGGTGCTGTAAATTTCAGTGTTGTATCATCTTTTTTTTCTTTTCTATTTTCTCACTTTGTTTCTTTTCAAATGGTGGAATGTACAGCCCCTGTAATTTATGGATTTTGGTTTCGCATTTACCTTTGAGGTAGAAAATATATATATATATATATATGTATTATAATTGCTTTTTTTTGTTATTTTTAAAGAAACGATATTTACACTAAAAGGAAGAGGATGAGCTTAGCCTCACAATGGGCTAACAATAATGTGGTTCAAATTTACATTTGACAAGAATCAAATCTAAGACCTTTCACTTACAAATGAAAAAAGAATACCACTAGACTGCAGTACTAAGCGGCTATTCCTTCAATTTTTTTGGTTATGGTGTATACAATTGGATCATAGGGACTTAGCAAACTAGGGATTTTCACATGTGTTTGACAATGCATGGGCCATAGGCAGAGACCCTAGCATTTGGGACAGTCCCAACTCATTTGAGCTGGAGAGGTTCTTGGGTCGGAAATTGATGTTTTAGGCCGGAATTTTGAGCGTATTCCTTTAGGTGGCAGGAGGAGAATATTCGTGGCTTCCGTTGGCAATGCAGCTATTACACTTGATTTTGCGGTCACCTATTAACTCATTTGATTAGAAGCTTGAAGATGGAGTTGTACAAGAGGCTATGAACATAGAGGAGAAGTTCGAGCTCACCTAACAGATGGCTCAACCTCTAAGAGCTGCTCCCAACTAATTGGAGATTCTGTAGTTTCTATAATTAATCAACATTTTGTTAACTTTAAGAAATTTGTTGTAGGCATAATTTACCGAACAATTATGGAGGCCATATAGAAAGATAGGGTGCGGCATAGAGAGAGAAGAGAGAGATGTGTAATTGTGAGGTGTGTTCTATTTCACCCCATTGTGCCTTTATTTATAGTAGTAGGAAAGGTTAATTCCTTACCCTTTTAGGATTACAACTCTTAATAGGTAATCAACTTCTAATTGGAATATAAGAGATATTCCTAGATATACTAGGATTTACACAATCACATTCCTAATCTAATAGGACTGCAACACTCCACATTGAGTGTGTAGATACTCAAGTAAATGACGCATCAGGTCTTCAGTGATGAAGCAAGTACAGTTGATGAAGTCGTCGGCACAACGAGCAAATGTGAGTCTCAGATCAACGGAAGAATGCATAAAAAGGTAAAACTCACAAAACCTTGCTATGGTAAAACCTAAGGTGGGAGAAAACCCATAGGCTAAGGAGAAAAGTGAGAAGTTGCATTAAGTCAAAACTATACGTCTTTTGGACGCAAGTAGAAGAGCTCACAATGGTATGATCAGCATAGGATGGGTGCCTCGTTAAAACCTAGTTAGGTAGCAAAAACCCAGTGGGAAAAATGCTCCTAATCGTAGGGAAAAAGAGTACATTAAGATCAAGTAAGTATACTTCTGGATACTCCCCCTGAGTTTGAAATAACTTCCAAATGAGAACTATAAGCATCGCATACGATAGTTGGGCATACAAATTCCTCGAACAAGCTTTTGGAAGGTTAACTTCAACAATGACGTCGTGTAGAGGTCGGCAAGGTTGTTTAGGATCGGCTTGCATGACTTCAATCTCCTGATGCTTTGCTGATGTAGATGTAGACGCAATATGTCTTGGTGTTGACTTCGTTGATGTATCATGTCTTGGTTGGGTGGATATATACGGGATAGTCTTCATGGATCGTCATCGGGACTCAATGATGGATGAAAACACAACAAGTACTTCAAATATGCTGAACTAGAACTCACAACCATGTCTCACTTGTGGCGTAGTGAAGTGAGGCGAGTATTGGAACGATTCGAAGATTTCGCAACTAAGGTCATATCGTCGACCTCCAAGATATTACAATATCCCTTGACGGTAAAGACATAATCATTTTGGGATTTTGCCTTGCACGGGTTTGATAAGTAACCTATGTCAGCATAACAACAAGGCAATCATCATTTCGAGAATGAGAGGGGTTGGATCCGCTCGAGATGCATTGAGATTTGCCCTCGTAGTACCTTCAGGGTACGTCTTTAGTACCAATTCAGTGGTTCCGTGTAGGCACAGTGCTGTATCTCAACAGCGAAGGAGATGTACTGTCTAATACAATAAGCTAAGTACAAAGTTGAACTTAGATATGGAATTTCGGATTCCGTAACCTCTTCAAGGGTCTCATTTGCATATAACGTATGAACGATCATAGGTATACTCCAAGGTAACACATTTGGGGTGTAGTTCGACTGGTAGACTAAGGTACCGTCAGAACAACGCTTGAACTTCGGGTCAAGGCATAAACGAGTTTTCCTAAGATTCTTCATCTCAAATTCCATCTTCAGGTATAAGGCAGTTTTCTTAAGCTCTTCTAGAGTCTTAGTGAGATTCATGTCAACGACATAAACTATAACTCTAGCAATTCGGAATAAGACTTCATAGTTTAACATGTAAGAGCATTCATTCATATCCCTGACTGATCAAATATCACTTAGATGGGTATACCACATCCGTCGGATTGTAAGTGAACGCCTCAAACAAGTTAAGAGGGTGTTCCGTGGTTTTGGAACTATTTGAACCAGTCCATATAATTCTTCAGGAACTTACATGTCAATCTCCGTATCTATATCCCCATGAAGAAAACACTAACCACATTTCATAATGTTGCTATCAATCACATGACGTTTTGAGAGAAACCTTACGCCGTAAGGCGTGCATCATATCACACTATTTCATTCATCTCATAACACTTCCTTTCCCACTTGTAACACAACAGGGTTACCTTGGGTAGTGTAGGAACGATAGGTCTAAAACACACTTTGGTAAGGAATTTGACATGAATTGTAATTTCAGTTGTCTAATCAATTCTACGTTGTCACTTAATCAACGGAACACAGTTCGATATCGTCGTTTTTCATTTATGTCGGCAGCTACCATATATGTGAAAACATCATCGATGGTAATGTCATTTCAATTTCATTTTCTCATCCAAACTAGTATACTGGACCAAGAACTTCAAGTCTCGGGAGTAATCCGGATTAATCTCATGAGATGGAAATGATTTGAGACAACGATCAAGTATAGATTCATTGTTGTGCCATGTCTTCCTCTTCTGTGGAAATGAATCCTACGAACCGAGTGATCTGCCGTGCTCCAGGCCAAAACAGATTGATTGGCTATCTGCCGGTGTACCGGACCATCCAACATGGGTGTACAAACTGTCCAACAGGGGCGGCACACCTTCCAGGGATGTTGACTCGACGGCTGTTAAGTACGTCTATCCTTGCAGGCATGTTTGCAGCTGGTATATGATCTCATCACTTTAGCTAGATCAGAGGAATGCGTCTGGAGCAACATTCTGAAAGCTAGAATTCATCGCACTTGCTTATCATACTTGTGCGGTACGGGGATCCAGATGAGACATAGTGGGTAACGTCCATGTAAATTCGTTCCGTTCTACAGGAACGTTGATGTTCTTATCTCTCCCTAATGACGGGAAGACTGTCTCATTAAAGTGACAACCCGTAAATGAGCGGTAAAGAGATCGTGTGCAAGGGCTCTAAGAGAGCTAGTGTGAAGGAGAATTATGATTGACAAAGATTCACATCCTTCTTTGATGACCCATGTTGGTACGTTGTGACGGCGCAACTTGGCACATGGAGTGCACACCCAAATGAGTAAATACGAAAAACGATAGGTTCATACCCAGTAACCAACTGTAACGTCAAAATGGTTAGGTGATAATGGGCCTCAAGGTAGACCAACATAGCTAAGTACAAGATTGCATAGCCTTACGTAGAAACCGAAAACTTGGTACGTTTACCAAAATCCGGGCGATCATTGAAATTTCGCTTTAAGATCGCTAGGCGAGGCTATTTGGGGTGAACATGGGAATTCGATGTTCAATTATAAACCCAAAATACAAGCAATACTTTATCAAAAAACTATCGATATAAACTCTCCAGCATTATCCAGTCTCCCAGACCTTAAGGGATAAGTAGGGTGGTGAACCCTTAATCGGCCATAAGGTTTAGCAGTAATGTGCGTGGACAAACATGTGACCAGTTTGTCGATTCATCAACCAAAACCATAAGTATTTATATGGTTCGCATTTTGGTTGGATTAGTCCACATATATTCCCTTGAATCCACTGTGAAAAAGGGGGGTCTTTTGTATCTTTGCGAGGGATGATTTAGAAAATCAATTTCCCTAATGAGCAGGCTTGACAAAGTGTGCTTGTAGGCACAAGATCCTTAATTGGGGTAAGGGGATGTGTCGTAGCATCATTGTTCGACCTAAGTGTCCCAAATGGTCGTGCCAAAACAAGTAAACTGCTTAATCACCAGGCTCCAGGCGGGCCACATGTGGTGTGTTTCCAGTCAGGAGATAACCCATTGGCCCCAAAGCAAAGCTTCAGGCTCATTTTTGGAGGTGGTGCAAAGATATTTCACTCTTATTTCTTCAGTGGTTTCATTCATGATCATTGTCATCTCGAATATCCTTTAAAACTCAACAACATGGAGAATTTAAAGTCCCTTAAATGGTAATTCAGTACCATTCATACAACGAGGAGCATGCCAATGCTCTTAATTAGGTTGGATAGACCTGAAGTCGTTGTTAGAGATGTGATGTAGGTGTAAAGTTAGTGTGCGTAGTATCGCATTCATCCAGACAACTAACTGTCCCACATTCCTACCTAATCACGTGTTTAATTGAATTCGGTCACATGTATACAAGAAACATGATTCAATTAACTAGTATTCGAGGACAATATCAATAAGATTATCCATAACTAAAACAAACACCAAATGTGAATCCAAGAACATGGAAACATGTTCACAAAGTAAATCAAAATTACTAAGGGGATTCGGCCAACAAGGCCATTCACGTCAAAATTATGCTCTTCCAACGATGTTTGGAGGAGAAAAATTAGGCTTATAGATTGGCTACGAGAATGGTACTCCTCAATGACATTGGTAGGGGCACGAACAGGTGCATAACCAATGATCTATTCCATCGAGACGGAAGTAGATTCTGCAAGGTTAAGGTTTGGGAATACTATCCCTTATTCTTGAAGTTTTAGGTCTTAGGTACCAAGGATCATGCTTCGGGCATGATGCGACACCTTGGCAGGCCCTGATTCAACCAAATTTTTTTAAAAACAAACTCGAAATTGGATTGTGAGAGAGACAGACCCCGAATTGGGTTCGGTAGGCTTCAACCGAAGCTGGAAGGGTCTGTTCGGTAAATCTCTACCAAAGTAGAGTAGTATCGTTCTGTGAAATCCCGTCCTCAAAATTTCACTATTAATTACGTATCTCGTTATTTAAATTCGTATTTCACGTTTACGTTATTTTCATTAGTTAATTTTAATTCCGTTAATTTTAGGAATTAAATCGAATAGTTATCGTGTTTGAATTTTTGTAATTAATCTTTAAAATTTGTTGACCTTTCGAGGTCATAAGTAATGTTTTCGAATAGATCTCTAAACCACGAGCGCATAGGCGGAATCCGTTTGCGAGTCTGAGTTTTAACGGTATAGTTACAGACATTTGGAGTTGTGTTACTAAACTTAGGGCTGGGTTCGGTTCGAAACGGTTCAGTTTTTTGCCAAAATCGAAACCGAACTGAAATTTTAGTTCAGTTTGGTCCAAATTTTGTTCGGTTTTGATTTTTTTTCAGTTCGGTTTCGGTTTTTTCATGAATTTTTTTTTAATATCTGGAGCTTGAAGCACAATTTTTTTTTTCCACATTCAGCTGCAAATTTACCCTTTTTCTCCACACTCCGCAGATCCAGAGCCCTCTCAAGCAGAGATGAAGTTGGTCGTTGCAAACTTGTTGGCTGTGTTGGGCGGCAAGACCACCACATATGTGGATGTGGTGTTATTGCAGTTGCTACAACTGGTTGTGGTGGTGGTGGTGCCGCTGCCCTTGCTGCAGCTGAGGCAAAGAAATATGAGAAGCAAATAATGATATCAGGGGAGAAAAAAAGAAAGGGAAAGAAATGGGCGAGACTCTCACAACACAAAAATCAAACAAATCTGCAATACGTGTCACATCCCGGCCCGGGGTGCATCACTTCCCAGACCCGCTCCACCACCGTAGCACGATATTGTCCGCTTTGGGCCCCGACCACGCCCTCACGGTTTTGTTTCTGGGAACTCACACGAGAACTTCCCAGTGGGTCACCACTCATAGGAGTGCTCTCGCGCGCTACTCGCTTAACTTCGGAGTTTCGATGGAACCAGAAGCCAGTGAGCTCCCAAAAGGCCTCGTGCTAGATAGGGATGGGAATATACATTTAAGGATCACTCCCCTGGGCGATGTGGGATGTCACAATACGAAACAAAACAACAACCCATAAATTTACACCAAAATTTCAGATTCCCTCCATGGAATTTACTCTAAAAAAAACCCATAAATCGACAAAATAAATAAGAGAGATTTGAGATCTTACCTGGAGCAAGAAGATTGAGAAACGGAGAGTGAAGAATGGAGAAATTGGAGGCATGGACAAGGAGGGAGTTTGGAGGCGCAGGGGACGAGAGAGAAGAAGGGAATGAAAAATAGAAAAGGTATGGCTGGGATGCTACTACTAATGGCTAGGGTTTTGTTGATTTCTAATTACAAAAAGATTATATTTAAATATTTATAAATACTTTAGTCATACAATTATAGCAAAACAAAAAGCTGTTGCCAAGTTGGTTTCAGTGAATCTTTTCAACCTGGAATGCATGGGTTCGAACCTCATGCCTTCAGGATTTCAAAGATTTTTTTAATTTTTATGCTTTTTATAATTAAAATATTATAAAAAATAATTAAATATATATATCGGTTCGGTTTCCGAACCTCAAAAACCAAAACTAAACTAGCCATATTCGGTTTGGTTCGGTTTGACCATTTTCGATTCTGTTTTTTTTGGCCTCGGTTCGGTTTGGTTCTCGGTTTTTTTCGATTTTTGGTTTTTTGAACCCACCCCTAACTAAACTATAAATTTTAAATTTATTTTGAACTCCCACCTTGTGGGAAAGAGGCCAATCAGAATTATGTAGTTAAGGGACTAATCAGAAAGGGAAAAAGGAGGGAACAACAAATCAGAAGAGAGGGAAAAATACCATTTCCCATACCCATCCACACGCAGCAACCCAGTTTCGAGCCGGGGTGGTTTCCAGCCACTTCCACCATTTTTTTTTGAGGCCAAATTCACACATCCATCACCTGCAACCTCTTCCACAACCTCCCCCTACCATCTCCACCAAAATTTGAGGGTTTTTAGGTCCAAAATCGTGAGGAACTCCACTGGAGCACTGGAGGTGCTCGACGACGATTCCACCGTTCCGACGAGTTACACACGCATCACCACCCTTAATCAACTCCCCTTGAACCCAGGAACAAGACCCAATCAGTTGTAGGGGCGTCGGAACATCGAGGAAGGAGAATCGAAGCTCACCCATTCTAGGGTTTCCGACAGGTGTGAGCTAAATTTGGGCCTTTTCCGGAAAAATTGGCCTTGGTCACATGTATGAAACTTGTCTACTCATTGAGATCTACATTTATGTGAAATTTGGTAATTTTTGGAAATAGTTGAATTTTCCGGTGAGTCGGGGCAGCCGGTAGCGTGTAGCCGCAGCGCCTGGGCCGAGACTCCACTTGACCTCCTAGGCTAATTTCGATGCCCTGATTCCATATTTGACATCCGTTTAGTGAAATTTTGATGTTTTAACGTAGTTTCGTAATTGACCACCTGGTTGGTCGTCACTTGATTATTACATGAATTGACGATCCGACCGTTGGATCGGCACCAAACTTTAATACATAATAGTAAGAAATATTTGAGGACAATAGGAACTTGTGGATTGAGAATCCGATGTACGAATCTTCCCAAATTGGATTTTTAAGTTTGTAAAACTAATTGTTGACCGCTACCTAATTTCAGTAATTAACGAAGATTGGACCGTTGGATCACGATGAGATTTTAGTATGTTGTTCTATGAGTATAATGAGGATCTTAGGAGGTTACGGATTTGAAATTCGATGTGCGGATCTTCCTGATCAAATTACGTAAGGTTGTGGACCCTACCGTTGACCGATGGTTGACTTTTGGTCAACATGTCTCGAAACGTTCTCAATACTAAAATTAGTACTACTAGAGACTAAGTGAAGTCTAATGGGTCTAAAGTGGATAATGAGTGACTTTAAGATATGTGATATGATTATTACCCTGATTTCATATTTAGTATCCGTTGTGAATATTACTTGATTTTATAATGTGAAACTATTGAAATGTGATTAGTCATTGATCTATGTTATTAAACGTGATTGGATTCGTGTATTGATGATATCTATGAAATGTGATTTGAAGCGCTTGTTGAATTGTTCGATGAAAAGTAATTTGACGTGCATATTTGAAATGTGATTTGAATTGCATAATTGGTATGATGTGATGAAATTTAAGGGTTAGTGGTGGACCGTTAGCCCATTATCATGGGGTTTGTTGCTTCGAGACTTGTTTCACATATCGTTTCATTGTTTCATTTCTCGTTTCGTTGAGCCATTATAAATTGAGTACTTTGATTCATGTCTTGTTTCTTTGAGCAGTTGTTATGTTTCTTGGACTTCCGCTCAGTTTTGTTGAGAGGTCCGAAATTAGGTTTTGTTGGGGTTTCGTTGAGTGGTCCAGTTCTCTGCTCCGTTTGGGTTCCGTTGAGTGATGGTCTGGAATCCCTTCTACTTGGATTTCGTTGAGTGATGGTCTGGAATCCCTTCTACTCCGCGATTCCATTGAGTGATGGTCCATAATCGTATCCACCTGGATTCTGTTGAGTGATGGTCCGGAATCCCTTTTACTTCGCGATTCTGTTGAGGGATGGTCCAAAATCGTATCTGTTTGGATTCCGTTGAGTGATGGTCCGAAATCGTATCCTGGTTTGGATTCCGTTGAGTGGTCCAGAATCCCCTTTGGTGTCTTGGTTCCGTTAAGGGGTCCGGAACCTGATGTTGATGGATTTCGTTGAGTGGTCCGAAGTTGCATCATTTGACTTATTGGTTCCTTGAATTCGATATCAGCTTCAGAGATGTAGGCTTTGGCCTAACAGTGTCGCTCTAACTCTGCATTTTGGTATACAATATGTGTTATTGATTGATGTGATTGTGGAATAATGTTGGTTGTGATTGTTGTCATTATGATTAGACTCGTCGACCATTGTGGTTAGAGGATAACATTGTGCTTCGTGGACTGTTATTTGAGATGTTGTATACTATGAATTTCAAAATTATGTGAAACATAATGATTTATATGAAGGATGAATTGAAAAGCATATGTGTGGGAATAACATACTTGCGTGCATGACAAGATGATAATTGTGTTTGGCTTATGGTTGATGTGTAGTGTGGTACCCTATGTTTTTCGCTAGAAGTATTTTACGAAAAGATTAGAGTTTGACGAATGACGAACTACGAATGGCTTGATCCGGTACGTAGGCAGTCTAACGAGGAGGTTAGATGCAGCCATAAAGCATATGAAAAATTACTATGCGATTCGATTCTTGAGTTGTGCTTTGCCCATATCCTGGTGGCGGGGTATGATAGATACGGGTATTTGGTGACGTCATGTGTCGATCCTGGACGTAGGTTGGGATCAGGGCGTAACATGTTCGATGCACCTCTGCCGAAGCAGAGCATGCCCTTCGGTGCATCCCTGCTGAAACAGGGCATCACCGTTCGGTGGGCTTTGACCGAAATAGGTCGAGCCATTTGGTAGACTCTAGCTGAACTGAGTCATACCTTTCGGTATATTCCAGCCGAATTGGGTCCATACCTTTCTCTCACGTTTGTGGTAGTAATCAGATCCGAGAATTTGGTAAACTTCCGCTTTCTACACTGCTGCTTCAGGAACGAGTTAGAAACATAGAAGGACGATAAAAGTATTCTCTAGTCAAAATTCGATCGGATTTATAAACTTCAGAATTGTACTCATTCATGGACGTAATCATGGTGTGCTTCAGGCAATGTCTTGTACCCCACATAAAGTGGTTTCTATTAGAAATGTCCAAATAAGGGAAATGGAACTTGTGACGGTTCTACAATCCATTGAATTTGGAGTGAACAAGATTGTGATTGGTACTATGGGAATGAAACGTCAGGTTTTCATTAAAAACGTCGGGTTTTCATGGGTATATTGTTTTATGAAAACTTCGGGTTTCAAAGGCACTAAATTTGAAACTGCAGGTTCAATTTAGTTTTATGAACAATTAGTTCATAAAAGAGAGGTCCCTGCAAGAACATAGAATGCAATATGGTGATTTAAGTGTTGTGGATTTGAGTTGCTTCAAGAACTCAAGTGTGAGCGCTTTGGGACTACGAAATGATGTCAACGGTTCAAAGAAAAGAAATAAAATATTGAATCGATAATGTCCAAAAGTGAACTTCAGGTCAATAATTTTGGATTAATTATTAGATTAATGGACTACTGGTCACTTTTAATTAATTCAATAGATCGGAACCATTCGGGGTCGATCGTGGAAGCAAAATAATGACATACGGGTCATATTAGCTTCAATTGGCGGCGGGCCAAGTGACAAGTGAATTTTAGCTTATTTAACGTAACAAAAAATGTCCCAAAAATATTTGGGTATGGTTAATAGCTTATTTAACGTAACAAAAAACATCCCAAAAATATTTGGGTATGGTTAAGAAGCACGGGATGCCAAAATATGGCATCGGGTCAAAAAAAGAATGCAGCCCAACGCACTTTGGTTGGCTGCAATACACGGCCCTGCAAAAATTGCAGGTTTTTAGGCTCGGATCATGGTTGCAAAACAACCCAGATAGCTGCATGTGGCAACAGGCCGAGAGAGAGCAAGGCCCAACATGTTTTGGCTACTAGTGGGCTGGGGAAAAGCATATATGTAGCCCAGCGTGCAAAGCAAGCTGTAGGCTTACAATTTTGGGACGAGGGCTGTGTTGGAAAGAGCCCAGCAGCCTTGCGCTGCTGACGTTTAGCCTAGTCACAGTGAAGCCCAGCAGTCGTTGGCTTCAGCTTCGATGCAGAACAAGCCTAGCAAGTATAGGCTTTCTAGCTGGTGGGCCGAGAGCTGCAGGCCATCAGAAGGAAAGCCAGGTCCAGGCTTGGTTCTCACACACATGTGGCAAGCCCAGATAGAGGCTGCTGATGCTAGACAGATGTCATTGGTGACGCTGACAAGCTGCTGGCTTGGTTTAGTGGCTTAGTGTTTTTCCCAAAGAAAATTAGTTCTTTGTTTTTTTTTTTTCGATATCTAGGGTTTGAAAAATCCTAATTGCTTCTAATTTCTTTCAATTCTTTGACTCACACATTCCACATAGCAAAAATTGCGTAATGCATGAAACGTATATATATATATATATATATATATATATATATATATATATATATATATATATATTGATAAATATATGAAACATATACAATATATATATCGGAAGGTAAATATAAATATCAGGGTTCATGCATCATGGGGAATGTTTTCATGCTTCATGGTCGTTTCAAACATCTTACTTTATTTTAAGCGTACCTGATTTGCAGAAAACAACAAAAGCCTTTGAATTTGTAAAAGATTCATCTCGGAAAGCCGGAATTGCATCTCCAAGAGCGTGTTGATAACGTGTTATAGACATAATTCACTGAACGATTATGGAGGTCATATAGAGAGAGGGGGTGCGGCATAGAGAGAGATGTGTAATTGTGAGGTGTGTTCTATTTCATCCCGTTGTGCCTTTATTTATAGTAGTAGGAAATGTTAATTCCTTACCATTTTAGGATTACAACTCTTAATATGTAATCAACTCCTAATAGGAATATAAGAGATATTCCTAGATATATTAGGATTTACACAATCATCTATACTATTATTAAGAGAACCCTCCTTGTCAACTTTTTGCCCTCACTTTTGATACACAATGCTTACATAATGAGGGCAAAATAGTAATTTTGTATCTTTTGAGAAAATGACAATCATATGCTTATGTTTCCTATTTTACCCTCACTTTTGATACACAATAGTTACATAAGGAGGACAAAACAGTAATTATGTAATATTAAGATAAAATATGCACTTATTAAGAGAAATTGTCCCACAATCATTTTTTCATACTTTTTTTTTAAAATTTTAAATACTAATCGCACTCCTTAATAAAAAAAACAAAAAACAAAAAACAAAATGAAATTGTTCACACACACAGAGTGTGTGCTCATCGGCTAGCATTAGGATTTACATAATCACATTCCTAATCTAATAGGACTGCAACAAGATTAATATTATTGAAACATTGTATTACACATGAGCTGTTTTGTATATGTAGTGGGATACTATGTCCCACATATTTTTTTTGGTGGACTATTATGTCCCACATCGGAGAAGAGTAAGATGAGGCAGGTTGAAGTGACTAAGTGAGGATATATAATGGGTAAATTACACTTTTATACTTCAAGTTTGGGCTCTATTTCAATTCCTTACAACATCTTTAAAACATTTCACTTTCATACCTTAAGTACTATTTTATTTCAAAATAATACCTCCGTTACATTTTCCATCCATTGATCCGTTAAATGTTGACATGGCTGCCAAATGTCTGCCATGTGGCAAATTTTTTTTTTTAAAAAAAAAAACCTGAACTTTTACAAAAAAAAAAAAGAAGGTAAATTATACTTTCATACCTCAGGTTTGGGGTCTATTTCAATTTCTTACAACATCTATAAAACATTTCACTTTCATACCTTAAGTACTATTTTATTTCAAAATAATACATCCATTACATTTTCCATCCATTGATTCGTTAAATGCTGAAGTGGCTACCAAATGTATGCCATGTGGCAAATAAAATAATTTTTTTATTTTTTAAAAAAAACCTGAATTTTCTCAGCAAAAAAAAAAAAAAAAAAAAAAAAATTTGAAACCCACATCTGCAAGAAGAAGAAGAGGGAGGAAGAAAGAAAAAAAAAATTGTCCCTCCCCCACCCCCCCCCATCGACCCACATCTGCAAGAAGAAGAAGAAGAAGAAGAAAGAAAAAAACCCCAAAATCCCACCTGAGCCATCCCTCCAAAAAATCCCCTATCACCCACCCCCAAAAATCCCACATGAGATTAGGTGGATCTACCACAAAACTAGTCCAAAAATCATCTCAAACTCAAACTATTTTCAAAACTCACCCATACTGAAAATCACCAGATCGCGGAGGGAAGAGGGTCCCGGGGGGGGGGGGGGGAAGGGCTTTTCTTCTTCTTCCTGTATATGTGGGTCGCTGGGGGAAGGGACAATTTTTTTTTCTTCCTCCCTCTTCTTCCTCTTGCAGATGTGGGTTTCAAATTTTTTATTTTATTTTATTTTATTTTTGTTTAGAAAATTCAGGGTTTTTAAAAAAAATAAAAAAATTATTTTATTTGCCACATGGCAAACATTTGGCAGCCACGTGGCACATATGTGGCAACCACGTCAGCATTTAATGGATCAATGGATGAAAAATGTAACGGAGGTATTATTTTGAAATAAAATAGTACTTAAGGTATGACAGTGAAATGTTTTAAAGATGTTGTAAGGAATTGAAATAGACCCCAAACCTAAGGTATGAATGTGTAATTTACCCTTTTTTTTTTCTTTTTGTTTTTTTGTAAAAATTCAGGTTTTTTTTTTAAATTAAAAAATTATTATTTTTTGCCAGGTGGCAAACATTTGGCAGCCACATGGCATATATGTGGCAGCCACGTCAGCATTTAACGGATCAATGGATGGAAAATGTAACGGAGGTATTATTTTGAAATAAAATAGTACTTAAGGTATGAAAGTGAAATGTTTTAAAAATGTTGTAAGGAATTGAAATAGAGCCCAAACCTGAGGTCCTTCGTGCGCGCGGCCCTTGTCCAAATAATAATTCCAAAATTTTACTTTCCGTTAATTCTTTTAAATAATAATTTTCCAATTTTGAAATCAATAAATAAATAAAAATTTGAAAATTTCATTTTTTGCTAGAGTAAATTATACTAATGGTCCCTCAACTTTAATCAAATTGGGGCAATGGTCCCTCAACTAAAAATCCATTACCATTGGTCCCTCAACTTATCAAAATGTGTAGCTATAGTCATTTTCATCAATTTCGTCAAAATTTTGTCAAAATAAGTTATATTGGAATAACCATTTATATAATTAGGGTCCCTTAACTCATCAAAGTGTGTAATTATGGTCATTTTCGTCAACTACGTCAAAATTTTTGTCAAAATGAGTTATGTTGGAAGGACGATTGCTATAATTTGGTTAAAGTTAAGAGATCATTTCTCCAGTTAAATTAAAGTTGAGGGACCAATGGTAATGAATTTTTAGTTGAGGGACCATTGTTGCATGTTTTGATGAGTTGAGGGACCAACGGTAATGGATTTTTAGTTGAGGGATCATTGCTCAAATTGAGTTAAAGTTAAGAGACCATAGCTACAATTTACTCTTTTTTGCTAAGTGTCTTCATACCATCAAGATTAAGTTATGCACCAAATGTTTAAACCCAACGAAAACAATTTGAGTTTTGCACCAATTTTTTTAAATATAACGATATATGTAAATTGATCGAATGTGAGATGTCAAACAGATTGAGCGGTGCACCAAATGTTTAAACCAATGAAATATGCAAATCGATTGAATATCGTAATGATGTTAAACATTAGATTGTAATGTGAGAAACTTTCCAAAAATTTAACCCAACAAAAGATGTAAATTGATCGAATACCCTAATAATGTTAAAGCACTGGATTGTAATGCGAGAAAATTGACATATCTTTAGTTCTTCTCATCTCATTTGTTTTTCTTTTATAGCAAAGAAGTCATTATTTTTTTGGTACAGATAGAAGTCTCTCATTTCACAGGAAAAATAAAGTGAGATCAAAGTTGGAATTTTAATTTTTGTGTCCATAAAAAAGTATTTTGCTAGTCTTTACCAATATAAGTGAAATAGTGGATGTGCTAAGATAAGAATTAGAAGTAAACTGAACACCTAAACCTCGTTTAATCTGCTTTTACCTTTCCTTTTTCACTTGAATGAAGAAAAACTATTTCGTTTATATAAGATCTCTTGAGGATTTAAGAAGTTGAGAATGAATTGCATATGATAGAAGGAGGGATTTTGCATGGAGTTATTAGTAAGTTAGGCTACTCTTTATATTGTCAATTGTTTTTGTGGTGAAACTTCAACTTTCTTCATGATATCGTAGTAGGTTGTCCCACATGTGAAAGCCTACGGCCACATGTGTTTCACGTCATCCCGTTATTTCGTCCAAGTGTTAGGCTTGAAAAGTCGCTTCACGTAAGGAACATGTTGAGAATAAATCACACATTAATAAAAGGAGAAACCTTGTATGAGTTTATAAGTAAATTGAATTACTCCCCATATATTATTAATGAATTCACAGCGGAATCTCAACTTTCTTGAGTAAATTGTAGCAATGGTCCCTCAACTTTAATCAAATTGGAGCAATGGCCCTTCAACTAAAAATCTATTACCATTGGTCCCTCAACTTATCAAAATGTGAAGCTATAGTCATTTTCATCAATTTCGTCAAAATTTTGTCAAAATAAGTTATGTTGGAATAACCATTTATATAATTAGGGTCCTTCAACTCATCAAAGTGTGTAATTATGGTCATTTTCGTCAACTACGTCAAAATTTTTGTCAAAACGAGTTATGTTGGAAGGACGCTACAATTGGGTTAAAGTTAAGGGACAATTTCTCCAGTTGAATTAAAATTGAGGGATCAATGGTAATAGATTTTTAGTTGAGGGACCATAGCTGCACGTTTTGATGAGTTGAGGGACTAATGGTAATGGATTTTTAGTTGAGGGGCCATTGCTCCAATTGAGTTAAAGTTAAGAGACCATAGCTACAATTTACTCTTCTTTAATAGGGATAAGAAATCTTAAGAGCACTTCTCATATCGATTTATATGTAAGATTCATTGTCCTCTCAACAGAGAGACCAAATGGACATTTTTGAGTTGTATACTATTAGGGTCACTGATTGCGGGTATCTCAATTTATACCCTCTATTATTGGATAAGGATTCTCTCCGAAATCTCTTTGTGAGAATCTTAGGGATCCTCACATCGTAGTCGTTCATCGTACATCATGTCGTCATGTACTATTTATGTTTAATTTTAAATAAAAATATCAAATAATTTCTGACCGTACAATGTACGATGAATAACTAAGATGTGAGAATCCCTACAATCCTCACAATTTGGATCCGGATGAAATCCAAATCCTCTATTATTCACTTGGAAGAAGATTATCAAATGCCCAAAGGCTTCCACCTGGACCAAACCGACTTTCCTTCATTGGCAATATCTTAGAGCTTGGCAAAAACCCATCTCTCTCTCACCAAGCTTTCACAACGCTATGGCCCCATTAAGTTTTTGCAACTCGGCCAAATAACAACCGTGGTAATTTCTTTGTCAACCGTCGCCAAAGATGTCCTCCGAACCCATGACCAACTCTTTTGCAACCGAAGTGCGGGCCTTGGCCAAATAATAATTCAAAAGTTTTACTTTCTGTTAAGTTTTTTGAATAAAAATTTGAAAATTTTGACAAGATAATAATAATAATTCCAAAATTTCTAAGGGCCCTTTGATTATCCTATTCAAAGTTTTTTTTTAGGGAATTTTAACGAAAAATTTACGGTACTGTTCACTTTAAAGAAAAATTACATTTTTATATTAAAAAGTCAATCATGGTACTATTCACTTTAGCTTTATTTTGTCCTTATCATTAAAACTCAAAATTTTCAAGCTATTTTCATTAGTTTTTTTTTTTTAATCATTTTCAAAATATTTTTTAAAACTATTTCTTAAGAATAGTTTTTTGTAAGATCCGAAAACTTGTTCGGTATGAAATTCAAATTTATTGTGAAACCTTAACAATTATAGAAATAAGAAAAGGAGAGAGAAAATAGAAGATTGAATGAAGGGGAGAGAGAGCAGAGACAGAATGCAGAGTGAAAGAGACAAAGAAAGCTGAGGAAAATGATCAGAAGAGATAAAGGAGAAAGGAAAAGAAGAGAGGACAGAAAAATTATAACATATTGAAGAGTAAGAAGAGAGAAGGAAATGATCGAGTGAGAGAGGAGAGAAAAGAAGATGAGAGACGAGAGAGAGAAAAAAATTGATGGGAAGAGAAAGGAGAGAGGGAGGAGAGAAATAAAAAATAATAGGAAGAGAAAAGATAGAAAGAGAAGAAGAGGGAGAAATTTAAAAATTGATTCTTTGTATTTTTCATAAATAAGCTAATTTTTAAGTTGATTTTGAGTTCACTTTTTAAAAGTAGTTGTACCAAATAAGAATTTTTGATTTCAAAATTAAAAATGATTTTGAGTTAAAAAAATTGGATTCAAATTGCATACCAAACATGCCTTAAGTTTTTTCATACCCGTAAGATTAACAGATTAATTTCTGCACCAAATGTTAAGCTTAAGGAAAACAATTTGAGAGCTGCACCAATTTTCTAAACCTAACGATAGATGTAAATTAATCGAATGTCATGTCAAACAGATTGAGTGCTGCACCAAATGTTTAACCCAACGAAAGATGTAAATTAATCGAATGCTGTAATAATGTCAAAATATTGAGTTATAATGTGAGAAATTTAAAATATCTTTCTTCTCGTCTCATTTGTTTTTCTTTTATAACATTTGTTCCTTTTTATTAAGATATTTCATTTGCTTTTCAAAGTCATAAAAATATGACTTCTTCGGGGCTATACAAAAATATAGAAGTCTCGATTTTTGTTAATTTTTTTTTTTTTTACAAATAGAAGTCTCTAAATTCACAGTAAAAAATAAAGTTTTTTTTTTAGCTCGAACACTAAAAATAAAGTGAATGAGATCAAAGTTGGAATTTACATTTTATTTCTGTCATAAAAAGTATCTTGCCAGTTTTACGGTTTTACCTATAGAAATGAAATAATAGATGTGCAAATAAGATAAGAATAGTTGTAACCAACCTAAAGCTCGTTTAATTTTTTTTTTTGACCTTTCTTTTTTGTAGAAGGAAATTCTTTAAGATAGATGATTCAAGAACATGGCAGAAATCAAAAAATTGAAATTGAAAATTGGAGATTTGATGGGTTCTTTGATTAGCCACGAGCGTCCACACACTTCCTTGTCTGCAATTGCTTTCTCACTTTTGTCCACGTCATCTCCATGTCCTTTTCCATTTGTCCACGGGGAAGGGATCCTCTCCCGATCTCATCCTCTTAATCAACCAAATCAGTAGATCTGTGCCATTGAAATTTGATCAAACGACTACAAACAGAGGCCCATTTTAAAAGTTATAATAACTTCAGCAGTTAGATCAAATTTCAATAGCACAGATCTACTGATTTGATGGATTGAGAGGAAGAGATCCGGATAGGATCCATTTCCTTTGTCCATAACCCTTTCTTCTCTGCAATTGCTTTTTGTCACTTTTGTCCACGTGATCTCCATGTCATCATGTGTCCACAATGATTGATGGAAACAGCCACATGTGCTCCACATTATTTTGTTTGTATTATTTATGTGTCTTTCGATGGATTTTGTAGTGAGATTTTAACTTTCTTCATAGCATCAAAGCATGTGCACTTAAGTGTGAAGCGCAATGTCCACCCGCGACATATGTTATTCCGTATGTGTTAGGTTTGAAAAGTCGGCACATGTGATGAGGCGTGTTGAGAATGAATTCACATTGATAAGAAGAGAGATGTTGCATGAGCTTATAAGTAAATTAGGCTACTCCTGTATATATATTTTCAAGTCGTTTTATAAGTAAATGAGAGCAGTCGCAATCGCTTTTTTATTATTATTTAAACAAATGATATTATTTACACACTAAGGGAGGGGGTGGGCTTAGTCTCACAATAGGCTAGCAATAATGTGGTTCAAATTCGCCCTTGGCGAGAATCGTACCTAAGACTTCTCACTTACAAGTGAAGAGGAATACTATTAGACCGTAGTACTAAGTGGTACATGTGTGATTTTAAGAATGGACGACAAGAATAATGAAGGCCACATGCGCCCTATCACTTCTCATATCGATTTAAACGTAAGATTTATCGTCTCTCTCAACATAGAGGTCGATCGATCGATGAAATGTACATTTTGAGTTGCATACTATTAGGGTTACTGGTTGCAGCGATCTCAATTTGACCTCTCTATTATTCACTCGGAAGAAGGTCATCAAATACCACAAGGCTTCCACCTGGACCAAACCCATTTCCCTTCATAGGCAATCTCTTAGAGTTTGGCAATAAACCCCATCTCTCTCTCACCAAGCTTTCACAACGCTATGGCCCAATTATGTCTTTGCAACTCGGCCAAATAACAACCGTGGTAATTTCTTCGTCAACCATAGCCAAAGAAGTCCTCTGAACCCATGACCAACTCTTTTGCTACCGTAGCATCCCAGATGCGCTCCAAGCTTGTAAACATTCCAAGTACGGGATGCTTTGGATACTTGTTTCACATGCATGGAGAAACCTTCACAAAACATATAACTCTCAATTGTTCACAGAAAAATTCTTGACACTAATCAAGCCAATCGTCACCTAAAAGTGCAAGAGCTCATATGGGACGTCAACGAAAGCGTTGTAAAAGGTGATGTGATTGATATTGGAAGGGCTGCTTTCAAAACTTCGCTCAATCTTTTATCGCGTACAGTCTTCTCTGTGGACTTAGTAGACACAGATAGTGCGAGGACGAGGGAGTTCAAGGAGTTGGTGTAGAGTATTATGGACTGCAAGGTTCTAAAAGACGTTAGGCGCTAGTCATACGGCGGGCTGGGGCCTAACGCCTAGGTGACTAGGCGGATTTAATTAAATCTATTATATTTCGTGTAAATAAGTGTCTATTTATATTTAAAATATGGTTTTTTTAATCATAAATGGTCCCTGACATTGATCAAACACATTATTTTGGTCCCTGACATTGAAAATCAATAGAAATAGTCCATGAGATTGATCAAACACATCACAAATGGTCATTCAGTTAAAAACTCTTTGGGCAATTTTCAAAGCTTCGTAACTCAATCGTTTCTTAACCAAATTCGACCCATAATATATCAAAATGAAGATGAGAAAGTGTAGAACAAGATTATACCATTTGGAAGCCCAATGGTTGCCGGAAATGGCCGGAAAATAGCCTCAAATGTGACTGGTTCGCCGAAAAACTGGAAAACTTGCCGGAAACTGGGTAAACTTTAAACGTTCATAACTTCTTCAATACTCAACGAAATTGAGTGATTCAAAAATGAAAATCATACTTCTCAACGAGAAAAAGAGAATGGTACCTTTATTGACTGCTAATTCACCGTGGTTTGGCCGGAAAATGTCTCAAAATTGGATAACCATTTTCGAGTTAGCCAATTTTGAGCCATTTTTCGGCCAAACTACGACGATTTAGCCATCAAGAAAGATACCATTCTCTTCATCTAGTCGAGAAGTATGATTTTCATTTTTGAATCACTTGATTTCGTTGATTATTGAAGAAGTTATGAATGTTTAAAGTTTACCCAGTTTCCGGCGAGTTTTCCAGTTTTTCCGCTGAGGAGTCACATTTGAGGCTATTTTCCGGCCATCTACGACAACCATTGGGCTTCCAAATGGTGCAATATTGTTCTACACTTTCCTATCTTCATTTTGATATATTATGGGTCGAATTTGGTTAAGAAACGATTGAGTTACGAAGCTTTGAAAATTGCCCAAAGAGTTTTTAACGGAAGGACCATTTGTGATGTGTTTGATCAATCTCATGGACCATTTCAATTGATTTTCAATGTCAGGGACAAAAATGATGTGTTTGATCAATTTCAGGGACCATTTGTGATAAAAACCCTTAAAATATATATATATATATATATATATATATATATATATATATATATATATTTCATCATAAACTACAAAATAGAATGACATATATATTATGAGCTAAAGAACATAATGAAAACATGAGGAACAAACATATAATGTGTGTTCATTTAAGTATTCAACAAGTCTTTTACAATTTATTAAAAAAAAATAAAATGCAAAATGAAAGTTTTCTATTTTCTGTCTAAGTGAGTCGCAACCTAGGCAGGTGCCTAGGCGGGCTAGACGGGTGCCTAGGCGGGCACCTCAGTAGGTCTAGGCGCCATTTCTTAATTTTCAAATGCCTAAACATTAATTGGGGTGGTGGCCAGCCGCCTAGTACCTAAGTGGGCCTAGGCAGCGTTAGGCGGGGATTTTTAGAACAATGTATGGAAGAGGCTGGCAAACCAAACTTGGCTGACTATATTCCCGTGCTTAAGAAGATTGATCCACTAGAGATACGACGTCGTACGAGTAATAGCATCCGGAAGATGTTTGACCTCTTTGATCGATTGATGGTGCAACGGTTTGAATCAAGAAAAAAACTTGATTATATCATGACTAATGATATGTTAGATACCTTAATAAACATTTATGAAGAGAAAACTGAGAATATGGACATGGATGAAACTTAACATCTGTTCCTGGTTAGTTGCTACTATATATTTACTCTAATTTTGTTGCCTTCTATTAATCTCGAATTGCTAGCGTATATACTTAATGCTTGCTTAAAGGTTATATCGATGACTAGGATCGTTTTTGTTGGTTCACCACATGATCTATTTGCTGCGGGAACAGATACAACGTCATCCACATTGGAATGGGCAATGGCTGAGCTACTCCGTAACCCGAAAAAATTGTCCAAAGCTCAAGCGGAGTTGAAGCAGACCATCGGAAAAGGAAAACCGGTTGGGGAATCCGACACAGCTAAACTCCCTTACTTGCAAGTAATAGTCAAAGAGACTTTCCGGTTGCACCCAGCATTGCAAGAGATTTTTCAGTGTGACCGGCATGAGGTGGTACGCCACGTGTCAATATACAAATGGTGAGATATATGTGTTAAAAAGTTAATAACTTAAAAAATAAAATTTCCCACCATTTACATAAAAACATGTGGTGTACCATCCGTGTTCTCGTCACAATAATAAATTTCTCTAGCATCGCCTTTACTACTTCCCCGAAAAGTTGATGCAGACGTAGAAATCTGCGGGTACACTATACCAAAGGGTGGACAAGTGTTTGTCAATGCATGGGCCATCGACAGAGACCCCGACATTTGGGACAACCCCAACGCATTCGTCCCACAGAGGTTTTTGGGATCGAAAATTGATGTTACTGGCAAGAACTTTGAGCTTATTCCGTTTGGTGGTGGGGAGAGATATTTCAGTGTGACCGGCAAATGGTGCGATATGTGTGTTAAAAAGTTAATAACTTGAAAAATAAAATTTCTGGTAACTTACATTAAAACACGTGGTGTACCACCCGTGTTCCTGTCACAATGAAAAATTTCTCGGTGGTGGGAGAAAAATATGTCTTGGCTTGCCATTGGCAGTGAGAATGTCACGTCCTAATCCTGACATACGTCCAAGATCGACACGTGACGTTACCACATTCCTGTTCATCAATCATGCCTCGCCTCCGAGACAAGCCCAAAACACAATCAATGATTTGACTATGCATTCATTTTCTTTTATTTTATGGCTGCATCTAACCTTTGCGTTAGATTGCCTGTGTACCCTAAGAAGGGATCAAGCCATTCGACGGTTATCACAGTCCATTCAAGCAAAAAAGTATAGCATTCCTCAATCAATTATTAGAACTTGACAAGCATGAAATTACTAGGTTCAGGGCTACCTAACAAACCCACATGAATTCAAGATTTACATTCCATCCATCATACAAATCACTATGTTTTCAACATGATGCCTCAATCCACAACATGTAACATATCAAAGAACCAACGAAGCACAATATTATTCTCAAGCCACATTGATCAACTAATTTAATCATAATAATAACAATCATATCCAACGTCATTCCACAATCACGCCAATTAATCAATTCCATGAATGAAAGATGCACGATATTAACATATAACTACGTTAATTAATCAATGAGATAACATATCATTTCACGAATTTATTTAAAGAACTCTACATAATTCCCTACTTGGATTATAAGTAATAACATGGTAAATCTAATTTATATTCATAAGGTCTACTGTGGGTAATTCCCATTCACTCGAATATAGGGTTTCAGACTAACTTTATGGCAATGAGCAAGAGCAAGAATTCCGGACCACTTAATGGAATCCAACTAAAATATGGCATCTATCGAAATGTACCAAGTACAACTAATCATCATCACCCCTAGAATGCGTATGGTCCTCCATTGCGGATATACCAAGCAGAACCATAGGCATAATATACCCGTGCAGACAGTGATCACCCATTGCGGATATACCAAGCATGATCACCTCTGAAATATGTATGGTCCCCCATCGCGGATATACCAAGCAAGACCACATCCTAACTCTAGGTAGTGATCACCCATCGCAGATATACCAAGCATGATCATTCCTATAATGCATATGGTCCCCCATTGCAGATAAACCAAGCAGAACCATAAGCATGGTCTAATCGTGCATGCGGTGATCACCCATCGCGGATATACCAAGCATGATCACCTCTGTAATACGTATGGTCCCCTATCACAGATATACCAAGCAGGACCATCCATGTACCACTGCTACATGGTGCAGTAAATTCAACACACAACCTACCTCTACCTTAGCCCTTATGAGTTACAACGTAGGCACCTGCACTATCAAATTCTCATGGCCACTAACTAACATGTCACACAAGCATATAAGTTATACACAATACTTCTAATATGATTCTAGGCTCTTATTATCATAACAGTTATCATACATATTAAAAAAAAGATGAATACACACACACACACACACACACAAAAACATACACACACACACACACGCACGCACACACACACACACACACACACACACACACACACACACACATATATCACAATAGGGCATCCCATACACGTAAATCGAGGTATATATTATCAGGGATAATTCACTGTCTAGAATAGGCCCACTAAGCCCTACTTAGTCTCTAGTAATACTAATTTTAGTATTTAAGAATGGTTACAAACATTTTAATCAAAATCAACCCTAGTAAAACAATCAGGAAGATCTGCCCACCGAATTTCCAATCCGTAAGTTACTAAGGTCCTCAAATAATACGTATGAATCCATACTAAAATTTGGTGACGATCTAATGGTCGATTCATCGTTTACTACAAAGGTTAAGGGGCGGCGATCTACGAAACTAGGCGCAAACAAAGAAATCACATCAAACAACTGTCAAAATTGGATTCAGAATATCGAATTTAGCCTAGAAAGACAAAGTTGGCCCATTGGCCATTTGCTGCCGCATGGGGCGGTTTTCGATGAAAGGAAACCCAATTTTTCGAATAACTCCAAAACTTACCAAATCTTACAGGCATGAAGAGTTCAGTGAGAAAAACATTTTTCATACTTGGGCTGAAGTCCAATTCAGTCGGAAAACACCTGAAATCAGCCATGGTTCACCAGAAACCCTAGATTTGGGTGGTTATCGATTTGACTCCATTGATGCTCCGACGCCCCTGCTAGTGTTTGGGCCTTGCTCCTGGGTTCAAGGGGAGTCAACTGGTGCTGGTGGTGGGAACGATGGTGATTGGAGATGACAAATTCGTCGTCGGAAAACTCAGAACCTTCACGGGTCAAATTCTCTTATCTTGAAATCGTGATCAAAATCGGCCAAATTTAGGAGGATGATGTTCGTGACAATGAGAGGAGTTCAGGAGTAGTGGTGGAAATGATCAATTCACCAGAATCGGCGTCGGGGTGTGCGTAGGAGTCGGGTCAGGGAACCGAGTCAAAGGGAAGGGACCGGGTTTGGCTGGTTCCTCTCCCTCTCTCATTTCCCTCATTTTCCCCTGATTGGTCACTCTCCCTCATTCTCTCTCCCGTATCTCTCATTTTCCCCCCCTCTCTTGCTGCCATCTGGCAGCTTCTAATCTTTTCCCCCCCTCATTTTCATCTTTCTAATTGGTCCCTTACCAAAGTAATGGGAACCCTTCAAAATAATAAATCCCTATTTTATTTAAGAAACTTCTAACGTCCGTAACTTCTTCTTATTCGTCCCGATTCACAAACGGCCTTCGCCTATGCTCTCGTGGGGTCGAGCTCAATTCCAAAACATTAAGAGTGATCCCCGAAGGTCTACGGATTTTAAATAATTATTTTCAAAAATTCAAACTTTGTAATTAAGTAATTAAAATCTAAAATTAATTTAAATTCGTGAAAATATTATAAAATCCAACGAATACGAAATACGTAAATTACAATAGTGAAATCCAGGAACGGAATTTCACAGAGAATGGTGAACTTGATGTTGGGTTCACTTATTAACTGCTTTGATAACTGGAAGCTTGAAGACGGAATTGCACCGGAGACCATGGACATGGATGAAAAGTTTGGCATCACCTTACAAAAAGCTTAGCCTCTCAAAGCTGTGTCCATGTTATAGAAGAACCCATGCTCGATATATGTACTTCAAGTTTCTACCATATAATATTTAGAATATATAGGACTAGGTGCGCTGAGTCTAGGCCTAGAGCTTTGACTGGAGTTTAAGAGCTAGTTTGTTATTACTGTGTTTTAAGAAAAAAGAAAAAAACTGCTTCTGTTGTGTTGTGAGAATAAACACTTGTAAATAAAGTAGTTTAGTGTTTGATCAAATTTTTTTTTTGTAAATGTGTTTTTAACAAGAAAAACAGTGTCGAATGTTTGGTAAACTTTTATGTACAACTGTTGTGATTATATTAATGAGAGTTTTTTTTAATGGAAATAGTTTGGACAAAGTTTATTTTAACCAAAATTCATTTAATAACTTTATTTAATGTAAAAGACTTGAAATTTAGCCACTTAGTACTACGGTTTAGTGATATTCCTCTTCACTTGTAAGTAAGAGGCCTTAGGTTCGATTCTCGCCAAAGGCGAATTTGAACCACATTATTGCTAGCCCATTGTGAGGCTAAGCGTACCATCTCTCCTTAGTGTAGATAATATCGTTTATTAAAAAAAAAAAACTTAAAATTTAATGAAAATAACAAAATACAATATAATATAGACAAAAACTAAAACCTCATGGGTAGGAAACAAGCCCACATGCAAAACAAAATATTTTTTTTTTCCAGCCAATGTACCTAATAGAACTATTCCACCCTCAAATTCCCAAGTAGCACTCTCCAAAATCCAATTCCCATCTATTTTCTCCAGTCAATTTTTGCCTCTAGTCAACTTTCTCTTTATAGGTGATAATCAAGAAGATGTTGAAGTATGTTTTTGTTTGGACCCGATTTTACACCATCAACCCGAGTAATCGAGGCCGTTGAGTGAGCATGTTTATTAACCGTCGGATAAGAAAGTTGAGATAAATTTTTGTTGTTAAGAGGTAATATTATGGTTTTTAATCATAATAATTATCTTTCAATAAATTATCTCGACTTTCTTGTACAAAATAAATCGGACAAAAATTATAACCCCAACATATGAACAAGCGGAACAGTTCGATTTAATTTGAGTTTGTTAGCAGTGTACCGTGTGGATGAGAGCAACTCGGTTGAGATTTCTGTCACGTGGCATAGCATGGGATTTTCAAGGCTTGGATAATGGTGAGGAGACCTAAGTTGGCTGGGTTATTTATGAATGTTATCAGATGACTTAATGATGGACTTGGCTTGCTGCCGTGTGAAAAGCTACAAACCACACACACACACACACATATATATATATATATAATGGTGGTTGTTTAGATGAACATTATTTGTTCAAATCCAAGCATGTGGGTTATCTTGGGATTTGATATGAAGGCAACCGGTGATACCTTCAGTTTGGATAAACAACATTATCGCCGTAGAATCAGCCGACCTCGGAGCACATTCAGTTTGGATAAACAGCACTGCAAAAAGGCCGACTGGTTATTTATCCAAGTCTCGGTCGAGAAGGATTTCCGAATCCTTATTGACGGAGGTCATCTCATTAGCCTTTTCGGCGAAGTGAGGTGTTACGAATTACTGAGCTCGGCATATTGAACGCCGAGTTGTTTTATGATTGGATACTCACAAGTTGGCTTTAGAGTTCGGCATTCTGACGGCCGAACCACATTCACCATCAAGACATATATCTGTTTTGAGTATCTGTGCCCTTATACTTTAGTGTCGATTCGGCGTGCTTATACTCTCACGAATATAATCACAGTGACCGAATCCGACGCCGACGATTTGTGAACTTTGCAGAACTAGTAGCCTTATCTTCAGGCTCTAGAACCTGAAGGCCGAGAATTGTTCCTTCCTTGGCCGCAGTTGCAAGATTAAAAAGTCAGCAGTGCGACCAACGCAACATCAACAAATTTTACTCACCGGCCGAGTTCGACCGTCGAGTTGGCACGCCTTGCATACAACCGAAGGATGTAGTTAGCTCATAGATTACTCGGCCTGCGTGCCACGTAGGCTTGATAGTTTTTAGGGTCAACATTTTGGAGTAAAATTTGTTGATGTTGCGTTGGGCGAGCTGCTGACTTCTTGATCTTGCGATTGCAGCCGAGGAAGGAACAATTCTAGACTTTCGGGTTCTAGAGCCTGAAGACAAGGCTGCTAGTTTGGCAAAGTTCAACATCAAATTCGGCTCTCAATGTGCCGAATGTAGTAACCTGGTAACACCTTACTTCGCTGAGAAGGCTAATGAGATGACTTTGACCAACAAGGATTCGGAAATCCTTTTCGACCGAGACTTGGATAGATAACCAATCGGCCTCGACGCAATGCTGTTTATCCAAACTAAAGGTGCTTTGCGGTCGAATGATTCTACGGCTACAGTGTTGTTTATCCAAACTGAAGATGTTCACAGGTTGCCTTCACAGTGCTGTTTATCCAAATTGAAGGTGTGTTGGCGAAAAGGAAAATAAAAATCTCAAGGTTGTTGAGAGGTTTCGAGTAGAGCAAGGGTTTGCGCAGGGCGGATTTGTGTGTTGATTTGTTGGGGGCCTTTTCCTGATGCATGACCTCTCGTATTTATAGTAGCTGTATATCTGCTGCGGCATCCAGGCTAAAATAATATGCCTCGGAATATTATCTTTAATACCCCACGGATTGCTTTTCAATTCTATCTCTTGCATGCAATCTCAACTTTTCAATTTAGACCTCACTCTACTCTGCGAAGACTTGTCCGCCGAGCTCAGTAAGGAAATACCAAAAATATCTCGACTATGAAAGAAAAACCACTTCTTGATTTGGTGAGTTTTCAACTGCCAAGCTCGATCAGCAGTCAAACTCAAATACGAAGCCGATCATTTCTAACTAATTTTTTAAAAAACTCCATTTCAAGCAGGCTTAATTTTACCACAGATGTGCTTGGTGGGCCTATATATATATATATATTAATGATCACGCCACAAGTCATGTCCCCCAGTTTCCATGCCTTAAAAAAAAAAGGTGTTTCGAATAATGATTCACGCCACAACAGCTCGGCCTAAAGCATTGCCGAGACACTGCAGCAAATAATCTTGGCAGCTTGGTCTACCAGGTCGAGAAAATTCATTTGGGCCGAGGTTGAGAAAAACTGGGGATGATCGAGAAAACGTGCACCATTTGCTTTCAGCGGTCCATCTGTGAGATGTCAGAAAAGCTGCAGTGGAGCAGAGAGCGGAAAAGGAAAGAGAGCTGCCACAACTCCCTACCAGGCTCGGCAACTTTGCCAGAAGAACCTTCGACCATCCAATTCTTGCGGTCGAATTGGAAATGAAGTCGAGAAAAATTGGGCCGAGAAGAACCTGATTCTTAGAAGCTCGGCCTGTCACCCATCATGAATGTTGTAATCACCTTTTCTGAAACCATCACGTGTAGACAACTCGGCCAAGTATGGCCTGTCATTCAGCCATCCACTCCCCAATATTTACCTCATAAATATAACTAGTCAACAAGGCTACTGACATAACTTGGAATTGGAAGCAGATCATGATTCCTCACGCCATACCATGTCCATAGGCCGAAACCTACCCCTCTCTTGTCACATCACATTATCATATTACAATTTTTCCTTTATTCCATGCATGAATTGATTGCACAAAATTAATCACGAAATTAATCCACTAGCAGCTGTATTGTCACATGAGCCCGCCGTCACACATATACGGAATATCCCTAATTTTTTGTGAATCGTCGGATAAAGATTTCTGCACTGAACATCAGTTTTACCAGGCAGCTATTTTGATTCACTCATTCTCGTCAAAATAATTTTAACCGCTGAAAACTACCACTTGTGCCCCCCTTTATTTTCTTAAGCATCGGCCTAAGCAGCCGAATGGTTAAGAAAATAATTTATTTATTTTTTTTAACAAAGAAAACGGCTGAATCATAATCAGGAGGAGACCAACGATGCTTTATTCCAAGCCGAGATCTTGTAATTACAAAATTTTCAAATTGATTTCGCCCTAGGCTGAATAAAGAATTTTCTCCAAATATTTTTAACTTGGTGAAATATTTTTCATTTTCGGCCGCCGAATGTGTTGTACAATTATTATGCCCCCCAGGCATAATTACGTTGTTAATTTCGGCTTCCAACTCAAATAACTTGGCCGAATGGAATTTCTCTATATCGGCCTTATCGTCAATAATCATATCGATTGGCGTGGTTTTTCCGGCTAGGCCTATATCTTGACCTTGTTTGTCATTGGAGCACTCTTCTGACGAATCATTTTCTAAGTTGATTTGTGGCTCAGAAACTTGAATTTTTTCTTCTAGGCCTACCATACTTTCAGTCTCGACCGAAACGACAAGTGGCCTAAGTTCTTATTCGGCTGTCTCGACAATGTTCTGAGGTCGAATTTTGATTATGGCCAGAGCGGAAATTTTCCCCCCGGTCTTTTCAACCAACCATTCATCAAATGGAATTGATTTGTAGTCGAACACGTAAGGAAAATGTTCTCTATCTAGCCAATCGTTAAATCGAGCCTTGTCTTCATTTACCCATTGCTCTTGGAGGGTAACATGAGCTTTTATTCTCAACATGTATGCGAATGACTTTTGCATCTCTCTGTGGCCACAAAGAACCTTTTCCATTTCCAAAGATATTTTACTTTCCTCATGGCGTTTTTCCACTTGCTCTAGAAGCTTGTGCAATCGGCTACTTGGAGCCTGATTGGGATCTTGATATATCATATGAACTTTGTAGTTTTAGCACTTGGTCCCACTGGGCGTGCCAAAATGTTGACCCTAAAAACTACCAACCTTACGTGGCGTGTAGGCCGAGTAATCTATGAGCTAACTATGTCTTTCGGTTGTGTACGGGGCGTGCCAACTCGACGGCCGAACTCGGCTGGTGAGTAAAATTTGTTGATGTTGCGTTGGTCGCGCTACTAACTTCTTGATCTTGCGACTGCGGCCGAGGAAGGAACAATTCTCGGCCTTCGGGTTCTAGAGCCTGAAGACAAGTCTGCTAGTTCTGCAAAGTTCAATATCAAATTCGGCTGTCAATATGCTGAATGTAGTAACCTGGTAACACCTTACTTCACCAAGAAGGCTAATGAGATGATCTCGACCAACAAGGATTCAGAAATCCTTCTCGACCGAGACTTGGATAGATAACCAATCGGCCTCGACGCAGTGCTGTTTATCCAAACTAAAGGTGCTCCGCGGTCGAATGATTCTACGGCTACAATGTGGTTTATCCAAACTGAAGATGTTCACAGTGCTGTTTATCCAAATTGAAGGTGTGTTGGCGAAAAGGAAAATAAAAATCTCAAGGTTGTTGAGAGGTTTTGCGTAGAGCAAGGGTTTGCGCAGGGTGGATTTGTGTGTTGATTTGTTGGGGGCCTTTTCCTGATGCATGACCTCTCGTATTTATAGTAGCTGTATATCTGCTGCGGCATCCAGGCTAAAATAATATTCCTCGGAATATTATCTTTATTACCCCACGGATTGCTTTTCAATTCTATCTCTTGCATGCAATCTCATCTTCAAATTAGTCTTTGATTTGATAATGTTTGACAACATCATCATCACCCTAAAAAGACCTAGCCACCCTAGGCTTCTTAAATGTCACCATTATCCAATACTTTTATCTTGGCATTCCCCCATACTTTCAGACTAGGTGCATGCAACGAACGTGATGTCAATCTTTTGAAGATACATCCAAGCCATTCTAATCCGATGCACTGCTAACAACTCCAAATTAATTCGGACTGTTCCGCTTGCTTGAAGGTATAATTTGCATCTTATCTTATCCCATAATATTATCATCATTTTTCATCCAACGGTTAGGAGCTGTGCTCACTCAACGGCCTTGATTGCACGGGCCGATAATGTAAATTCGGGCCCAAACAGTTTTATAAAACTTCCATTTTAGATTAGAAAGAATATAACTGGATCTTTCTATAAGATTGTGATACAAATTATGAAAGAACCCGAAATTATGATGCGTTATGGCACTGCAATCATTCATCTTTAAAGTAAACATGCTAATTGATTATTTCTAAAACTGAACTGTGCTTATTTCTTAAACTGAACCGTGTCTATTTCTAAATTGAACGCTGATACTATCACTATTGTAGTTCCATAAATAGTGTGGGTGACACACCCCGACCCGGGATGTCCACTAAGACTCCGAATCGAGTTGTGCTGGCAGACACCTGGAAGGTGATGAAGCCATAAAGTGTGATGATGTGGAAAAATGTGAATAAATTTAAACCTAAAAGTGCCTAAATACCAGAGTGCGCTGGTGAGCGGGAATGAACCCACTTCACACGTGACGTTAGAGCATAAGTAAGTACAGTAGAGTGGATTAAGAATCATACCATCGAAAGAATCTCCAATACTAAGATTTGCCACGAATCCTCGTCGATAAGAAAGCTCAACTAATAAAATCTGGAGGGTGAAAACAAAACAAGGGTGAGTGGCCCTGGAAATAAAATTTTTAATAAAAACCTTCTAAAACGTTATAACCCCTCACTGCAACACCTGTATAGTTTCCAGAAAATCATATCATGTATCAATGTGAAATAAAAAATATATCAAATGTGATTCCATAAATATACCACGACACAACATCTCATCAACAATATAAATAATCATATTCTCAATAATCTATATTAGCACACAAGTCGGAGTCACCTAATGTGACCTATACGACTTATCCATATCTCATCAATCAGTGCTATCACATAAGTCGGAGTCACCTATAGTGACCTGTACGACTTATCCATATCTCATCAATCAATGCTAGCACATAAGTCGGAGTTACCTATAGTGACCTGTACGACTTATCCATATCTCATCAATCAATGCTAGCACATAGGTGACTTGTATGACTTATCCATATCTCATCAATCAATGCTAGCACATAAGTCGGAGTCACCTATAGTGACCTGTACGACTTATCCATATCTCATTAGTGAAGTCCTGCACACGAGTTGGAACCACCTACAGTGGTCTGTACGACAGGCTAGGTGTAACTAAATACGCTCAAGTGCTACGATCACGTGAAGGCTGTGCGACGAGTCGGAACCACCTAAAGTGGTCTGTACGATAGACTGGCACCTACCTTGGAATCCAAGGTGCGCATAAGGTGCGGGAGGTGAATGATCACGTGAAGGCTAGGCCCTGGCCTTGAGCGGAGTACTAACACCGGGGTGCAGGACAATGAATTCTACTCACATCCATTCATCACTAATTACCATTCAATCATACCAACATTATATAGTCACCTAAACTTACCTTGGCCTCCACATTGGTGTGCAACACTGTGCAAGGTTGTACTAAATCACATACTAAAATGTAAACTAATTATGGCATGCCATTTATAAAACATAAAACCAAAATTTCTCGTTTCCTCACACATTAATTTATAACCAACATTTATTCACCCAAAACATAGGGTTAAATCTCACGTTTTTCACCAAATTCCTTCACATTGCTCATTTTCCCAAACAAAGCTTTTGTCTCGATTATTTAATCTCACTTATCGCGACATCACGAACCATCGTCGCCTAGAACAATTATCAAATCACGTCTCAGAGTTTTTATTGATAGAACATGTAACTTACATAAAACATATCCTCAAGGATGTTCTAGAATGATTTGTAACTCATTGACCAAAAGTCAACCGTCGATCAAAGGTCGACGGTAGGGTCCATAACCCTACATAACTCGATCTGGGGGATCTGCACCTCGGATTTCTGATATGTAACTTCCATAGATTCACATTATACTTCTGAAACATTATACTAAAGTTTCACTACAATCCAACGGTTGGATCTCCGCTGATTGCCAAAACCAAGTGGAGATCGACACTTTATTTTATGAACTAACAATTCCAACTCGGGAAGATCCGTACGTCAAATTCCCGATCCGTAAATTCCTATGGTTCACAAATATTACATACTATAATGTAATAAAATTTGGTGACGATCCAACGATCGGATCGTCAATTCATACGAGGACCTCTTGATGGCCAACTAGGTGGTCAACTATGAAACTACATTAAACATCATAATTTCACTAAACGGATGTCAAATATGAAATCGGGGCATCAAAATTAGCCTAGGAAGGTCAGGTGGAGTCTCGGCCCACGCGCCGCCACACCCGCCGCCACGCATGGTGGCCGGCTGCCACAGATTTGCCTGAAAATTTCACTACTTCTAAAATTTCTCAAATTTCACAGAAATGAAGATCTCAAAGAGAGGAACAACTTTCATATCTTCCATGAAGTCCAAAAGTGGACGGAAGATGGTCAATTTTGCCCACAAAGCTGGCGGGTGCCTAAAGCTTCCCAGCGTCGATTCGTCGTCTATGGTGGTCCAACGGGGTCAAGGTTACTTGAGATTTTCTCCTGGGATGATGGGCTACAAAGCCCAAGTGGTGGCATCGGCCATTGCTTTGCCAATTCACCGAAAAATTGAAAAGAGTGGCCGGAGCACTGTTGATTTTCGTCGACTTTCGTGTCCTCCAACATCCACATACCATGATTAATCAAGGTGGTTCTTGGGTGAGTTTTGTAGAGGGGAATGATAGCTTCAAGATGGAGGTGGTGGCGTCAAAAAAATTCACCAGACTTGGCCGAAATCGGCCTTGGAAAATGGGTGGTCACACTGGGTTGGGCACGGGTGCATGGGAGCTTTCCCCCTTCTTTTATTTTTCTTCTTTTCTGATTGGTTCTCACCCTCTCCCTCTAATTCCAATCGGTTCCTTGACCTTGTACTTGATTGGTCCTTCTTATTTGTGCTTAAAATCTGGTTGGCCACTTTCCCACAAGGTCGGAACTCAAATAATTTATAACTAAACTTTAAATAACCATTTTCAAACGTCCATAACTATACCGTTATAATCCGAACTCACAAATAGCTTTCGCCTATGCGTTCGCACCAACGAGTACTACGAGGATATGTAAAAAGAATAATTCATACGTCTCTCTAGACGATGGTTAACGGAAGTCAAAATCTTTGCCTCTAGGGCATTTTCGTAAATTCATGCTTTTAAAATAAATAAAAACGTAAAATTTGGAACGGGTTGTCACAGTGGGTTATTTTGGTTCAGATTCAGAAATATTGTTGGTTGTTTTGCTGTAATTTCAGAAATAGAGTTTATTTTGTTCTCTTCCAGAAATAGTGTGGGTTATTTTGCTATAGTTCCAGAAATAATGTAGGTTATTTTATAGTAATTCCAAAATGTTTGCGTCACTTTGCAGTAGTTCTACAAATAATGCGTTTTGTTTTGGTTCAATTTCAGAAATAGTTCCAGAAATAGTGTGGGTTATTTTGCTATAGTTCCAGAAATAATGTAGGTTATTTTATAGTAATTCCAAAATGTTTGCGTCACTTCGCAGTAGTTCTACAAATAATGCGTTTTGTTTTGGTTCAGTTTCAGAAATAGTGTGCTATTTAGATGTAGCTCTAGAAATAATGTTTATTTAATTTGTTTCCTTTAAAAAATAATGTTTATTTTATTCCCTTTCAGAATAGTTCTTTTTAATATTTTTAGAAAATATAAAATAAGTATAAAAGCAATGAAAACATGTAATTTGATAAATAGACTCACTCTTAAAAATAATCTGTATTTTTGGACCTGGATTTAAAAAACACTATAACGGAGTGCAAATGTCTCGAGCAATCACTATTCACTAAGATAATAGTTACTAATTGCTTAATCGCCCGTACAATTATCGTCAGAGGTGGAGTTGCTTTTAAGAATCTAGCCCTAGAACACCGACTGGAGTTTAAAGCCTAGTCCACAAAAACGATTCTTACAAGTAATGAATTGTTCTTTGTCAACAAATGTATCGGTGGGTAGAGTTTTGCATATTGCACTCGTTTTTAACGCCAAATTCATTAAATTAAAGATACTTTAAAATACATCCTCTTTATCATAACAAAACAAAACAACATTCCTTTGTTCACAATATGACAATAACGGCTTTTTAATGTCTCACTTGATTTACTTGATGTGGCTATGAAAGAACCACGTCGGTATACTAATAGTAGTATAAGTTGTCCCTATATACAAAGCAGATTGAGCTATTAATTGCATGCGTCTGCGAGGACGAAAATAATGTAGGCCCTTAATTGCATACGTTGGTTCATAATGCACCTACTCCTTGGGTACTGAAGATTATAAGAGATTTGTTAATGTAACCGTCACATAAGGTGGTACATCATGTGTTCTTATATAAATGGTGGGTTATATGTGTTCAAATGTTAATAACTTAAAAATTAAAATTTTCACCACTTACACAAAAACACGTGATGTACTATCTGTGTTCCCGTTACAAATAAAATTTTCTCAAAGATCATATATGGTGTGTTCCTGGCAGACTAAAAAATGGGGTAAAACTTTTCAAAGTGTCTGGCTCAGTACACAAAGTGTTCTTATATAAATGGTTAAATTTTTTTCAATATCTAATCACTTGTATTATGTTACTTGGTGTATCAAGTTGTGTTCCTGGCAAACTAAAAATTTTCTTGCATGTAGGAAATGCACAAACCTATCTTGACCGTAGAAATTTTGAAATCGAAAGATCTAAAACTGTTTATTTCTCTATTTTTATTTGAAAATTATTCTCACAAAAAATCAATTGAGTCGAAGATTTTATGCTTCCAAATGTATAGAACAAAAGGTAGTGTTATTCACATACTTCTTATTATCTTTTACACACCATTGTTAATCTTTGTTCATTGATCTTCTTCAATTTATTTAATCTGGCGGTCAAAAATTAATAGAGGCTTGTGGAGGTAAAAATGAGTGTGTAGATAACGCACTATCTTAAAACAAATTGACAGTGTGAATACTAACTAGTAACTACTAAGTAAGATATTTACAAGAAAAGTCTATTTTTGATATATAAGGAAATGATATTTTTTGAGTTGCATGCTATTATCGTGCCAAAGATATTGGAGAAAATATATTGGTTTTCCCCAACAATCGTGCCAAAGATAAAGGCTTAGGAGAAGAAGGAGAGTAAGATCAGATGGACTTGTTGAGTTGCATGCTATTATCTCTTATAGTCGTCTGGATCTCAGTCCATGCTATCTATTATTCATTTGCAGGAAGATCGATTCCCACCAGGCTTCCACCTGGACCAAAACCATTTCCCTTCATTGGAAATCTCTTGGAGCTTGGGAACAAACCCCATCTCTCTCTCACTAACCTTTCACAACGCTATGGTCCCATTTTCACATTACATCTCGGACAATTAACCACGGTTGTCGTTTCCTCGTCGACCATGGCTAAAGAGGTCCTCCGAACCCATGACCAATTCTTTTGCAACCGAACCATCCCCGATGCAGTCCAAGCCCGTGACCACGCCAAGTACGGCATGCCTTGGCTACCCGTTTCAGCCGCGTGGAGAAACCTCCGCAAAATATGCAACTCGCAACTGTTGGCCAACAAAGTTCTTGACGCCAACCAAGCCAACCGTCACGTAAAAGTGCAGGAGCTCATATCCGAGGTCAATGAAAGCGTTGTGAAAGGTAACGCTGTTGATATTGGAAAGGCCGCTTTCAAAACTACGCTCAACTTGATGTCGCGTACCGTCTTCTCTGTGGACTTGGCAGACCCGAAGAGCGAGACGGCTAGAGAGTTTAAGGAGTTGGCTTGGAGTATTATGGAAGAGGCTGGGAAGCCAAACTTGGCTGACTATTTTCCTATGCTTAAGAAGATTGATCCCATGGGGATACGGCGTCGTTTGGCCAATCACTTCCAGAAGTTGATCGACCTCCTTCACCGCATGATCACACAAAGGTTGGAGTCAAGAAAATCACGAGATTATGTCATAACTAATGATATGTTGGATACACTCATAAACATCAGTGAAGAGAAGAGTGAGGATATGGACATGGATGAAACTGAGCATCTGTTTCTGGTTAGTTGCCACTACTCTACTCTATTCTACCTCCATTGTTGTCGATACCTTGTCTGAATTAAAAATAGCTTGGCAGCTGGGCTTATCTCTACGCTTGACATCTTAAGTTCAATTGTCCTTCTCCATTATTGCTTTATATAAAATTTTTAAAAGGAGAAATTTGGTTCTTATATTTCTTTTTGCTACTTTATTGATTAAAATTCTATTCCTTTTCAATTTGTGATTAAGGTCCTTGGGTATTAATAACATTATTAATTATTTTAATAATAAAATATTTTTTTATTTCTAAATATATTCATTTAATGTTAAAAATGTTACAATTAGTATATTTATATTTATGACTAAAGTTTTTATCATTTATTTTTAGTTTTAGTTTGTACCAATTTTTAATTTGTAATTCTTTTTTAATTTGTACCAATTTTCTTTTCAGTTTTAATTTGTACCTATAAATTAATTTCTTTTTGTGCTCATATTTTTTAAAGTTTATTTGTATTTGTACCCATATATATTTTTTTATTTGTACTTTTTATTTTTCTGAATGTACCCATGCTAATTATATGTACCTATTCATGTAAAACTTTTTAATCTTAAAATGTACTCATTCTTAAATATACCAATTTGTTATATGTAAAATGTACCATTTTTTAAATATAAAATCTATTCAATTTTTTTCTAATCCATTTTTAAACTTATATGGGTACATTCTTTTTTCTTTGATTTTAAAATGTATCCATGTTAAGTTTAATCGAATAAATTTACTAATGTTATAAAGCCTAATATCTTTTTTTTTTGTGATTTTGAAGAATGTACCTATGTTTTGATACAATAAATTTTTTGGTTAATTTTGATGAATGTACCCATGTTTACACACACACACACACAATATTATATTTATATTTTAATATTTTTAATCCCACAAATTATGGTTTTTTTATTTAAAATCTCATTTATATAAACAACTAAATTTCTAATTTTGAATTTAAAAAATATAGTAACGCACATAGAAATAAATTATCACATTAATTTCAGGGACCTTGATCAAAAATTAAAAAACAAGGTTTCAATCAAAGAATATTCATAACTAATAACTGCATCCAAAATCTCCATTTAAAAAAATATGTTTATATGTTCGTTTGGTTTGATGGTTATTTACTTGGATCATTAATTTTGTAATTGTTAGTCTTTTACTTGTTTATGATGTGTATTGTGCCATCTAAACTTACTGAGATGATAGATCAAATAATCAGTTGAGATGTTATAGGTAGATTTTGTTGTTCATTACACAACTTCATTCAATATTCCAATCGGATACGAGTTCATATCTCGTGAATAACAATTGTTGGATAAAAAGTACTAATTACACATTTCGCCAATTAGGATCTATTTGGTGCGGCCACAGATACAACTTCATCCACATTGAAGATACAACTTCATCCACATTGGAATGGGCAATGGCTGAGCTATTACGCAACCCGGAAAAACTTTCCTTAGCTCAAGCAGAGCTGAAACAAATTATCGGCAAGGGAAAGCCAGTTGAGGAATCACAAATTGCTCAACTCCCTTACCTACAGGCCATAATAAAAGAAACCTTCAGATTACACCCAGTTGCTCCATTTCTAATTCCCCGAAAAGCCGAAGCTGACGTTGAAATCTGCGGATACATTGTACCAAAGGGTGCACAAGTGCTGGTCAATGCATGGGCCATAGGGAGAGACCCCAATGTTTGGGACAACGCAAACTCGTTTATGCCGGAGAGGTTTTTTGGGTCGGAAATTGATGTTTTAGGCCGGAGCTTTAAGCTTATTCCGTTTGGTGGTGGGAAGAGAATATGCCCTGGATTGCCATTGGCAATGAGAATGTTGAGCTTGATGTTGGGTTCGCTTATTAACTTGTTTGATGATTGGAAGCTGGAAGATGGTGTTACACCGAAGACCTTGAACATGGATCAGAAGTTTGGCCTCACCTTACAGAAAGCTCAGCCACTAAAAGTTGTGCCCATGTTATATAAGAACCTAGGTTAATTTCTACTTTCCACTATATATTTTCTGAACCGCAATAAGAATAATATGATTGTGATATTATTGTTCCACATCCATTTTAATAATTTAGTCATTTTAACAGTGTTTTTTTAATAATTAATTTTTTGGTATAGGTTTTTTTTTTTTTAATTAGTACCTCACAATAGGCTAGTAATAATATAATTCAATTTCTCTATTTTTAAACATGTTCAAAACATCTTCAGAGGCGTGTAATGCCAGTTATAAAAAAAGTCTTTCGCATCACTAGTACAAAAAACACTTTGCACGATGCAGGTCCTGATTGCGCAAAGTAAAAAAAACGTCGCGCAAAAATTAGCCCAACGAACCTCCGTTGCGCGTTAACCGTGGCGCCAAGGCAGTTACGGAAGGGTTTGCGCGACGAAGAAGAAACCTATGTTGTGCAAAATCACTTTGTGCGACGCACATCCCTACGTCGTGCAAAGTGGCTTTGCACGACATAGTTTTCTTCTTCATCGCGCAAACCCCTTTCTTTGTTTTGGTCAAAAATATTATTTTTTTAATTTGTAATAAATTCTAAACAATAATTAATTAACCAAGGAAAAATATTTAATTATAAAATATATGAAAATGTACATACAAGATGTCCGAACAAAAAAGAAAAAACTACAAGTGGTCTTCTAGGTTTGATACATTAGGCTACTGGGTATCGGCATGGCAAAGTGGCTCGGTGGTCGAAGGTGTAGCAAGATCAGGTGTTGGTAGCGAGATTTGGAGGCCGGACATCTGTATGGCTCGTACAAGGTCTCTCACGTGCTCGGCATAGGCCCTCATCTCCTTGCCCTGGGCCCTCATTTGCTCGCCCTGGACTGCATGCTGACAAAAAAGCAAAGAAAACTGATCCTTTCTTGCATTTGAAACTAGAAGAAAAATGCAAAGAAAACTGAACAAATAAACCATGTGTGAAAAAACAAAGAAAATGTCCTATGTAGAGGACATGTCCTATGTAGAGGACTCTATTGTAACAATAACTACCCTTAATACATTGGTGGCATCTGAAGAATGGGCACTAACATTGGTGTCTATGTTGTAATATGTTTTAAAAAAAAAGGGCCCAGTAATCTGGGCACCCAAATTATAATCCCATTCCCATTGATGATGACAAATCCTTTTTTATATACTATATTGATCCAATAAATAGGGTCTCTGATGATGTATAATGTATAAGTACAATGGTTATATAAAATGTATAAGCACATTGGTTATACAAAAGTATTCGATTATACAATAAAATTATCCTATCCTACTCTCAATCTCCCAACTCTCAATCTCCCAAATATCACCAACTAATGATCAAGGCAGCTACAAAACAGAAAACAAAAAAGTGAGTTCTAATTGAATTCATTTACATATACCTTACACCATTAAGAATTAGTAATAAATTTATATTCTTGTATTCCATAAAGAAAAGAAACTCGTCATATAGAACAATTATAGGTACTTAATGATTTGATAAGATAACACTTAAACTATGCAAGACCTTGCTATTGCACCAGCATGGTAGCAAAGCATAAATTATTTTAATCAGGTATATACCAATCGATTTTGAATTTTCTGACTGCAGGTTGTTGAAATACCAGCCACTACAATCTTAGCATCAACCTCGTTCTGCAAGGAAATGAAGTTAAACTTAAAACAGATCAATCTGGGAACACATGTAACCTAAAAAATGTTATGCATTAAACTTGTGCTTCCAAGCATATATTATATATGACTTGTCCTGGATGTTCTTCTTATATTAAAGAAACCATGATTATTGTTGCGTATACCTTAAGCTCTGATAGGAGCATAGATGCAGCCCGATAAACATGGTCGTCTGTGCTTTCCATGATAAACATAAACTCTAAGGGACCACCATAGAGAGAAGTGACTTGTTTTCGTTAATTAAACAAAATAGTTCATACCATATTGGAAGAAAACCTTGGATACAGATTCAACCTATTAAATCAGTTAACATAAGGATTTTGAACACTTCACCATATAAGACATCCCTATAGCGCAAATACAGAAATTCAGACATGCCCACCAAAAGAAAATATAGTTTAACTATGTTAATCTAATATCACAAAGATATTGAGTTTCCAAGTCTCAGACACAATAAACTGTAATTTGAACTTCTTATGAAGAAAAACCTAATCTTTCAACTCGAAAATTATACAAAGAATCGCCTAAGAAATTGTGAAATCGAGGAGTAATGTAAGCCCATTTTTGAAGTGCCAATAACAGCTCCCAATCTCAAAGTAGTCTAATTTTTTTCAGTTCAAACCTCATTTTCTGGATTTTTGACTTTTCTCACCCAGAAATCATATATTTGACCTCCATCAACTATAACGAAAATTACTTTTAAGCCAGAAAGCATGAAGCTTTAATTTTAATTTTTTTAATAATCGAAAATAAAAACTGCCGCCATAAATCAAAATTGAAGAATTCAAACTTCGAATCGAAGAATTTCGCAATCCCAGAAGTCGAATTCAACCACAAAAAATAGAGATAAATTGAATACTGTAAATAAAAAATAACCTGGAGAAAAGGCTGAAAGGGAAGCTTTGATAAGGGTTGAAGGCCATGACTTTACCTAGATTGACTTGAATCTGTTGCCAAGGGTTCTTTATTGCTGCGACCCTGTCCATGAACTTGTTGCAGTTGCTTTTCGTCTTCTCCTCCCTCCCTCACTCTTCTCTGCAAGCCACATGCCTTCCCTTCATCGAATCTCTCTCTCCCTCACCCTCTATCTCTCATTCTCTCTGATCACAAAAAATAAACATTCAAAGATTATAACAGGACAAACCTTTTCGATGGTTATAAACAAAAAATAACCATTTAACGGTAGTTTTAACTCTGATTTTGATGATTTTTTACAACTACACTCCTTGATCCTATATGAATATAATGAACTAATTAGATCGTCAATTTAAAATATTTACACTATTGGATATCACAAAATCTTATGTTATACTTAATGAAAGTGTAAATAAACTCTAAGTATTATTGAATCTATTGTTTTGATGGGATACGCATTGTACAAAACTAGTTTCAACGATCCAACCGTCAAACTTGTTTGTATATGCTTCGAGATCGCATACGCCAAAAATCGCAAAAAACAAACATTTAGATAACAAGTAATGGGACAAATCTTTTCGACAGCTATAAACGAAAAATCACGATTTAACGGTTATTTTAACTTCGATTTTAATGATTTTTTACAGCTTCACTCTTTAGTCCTATATGAATACAATGAACTAATTCGATCGTCAATTTAAAACATTTACACAAGTGGATACCACAAAAGAAAAAGGCAATGCAAGAACCCCAAAAGAAAAGCAAAAGGCAAAAAAAAAAAAAAACTTTGCGCGACGAAGACCTACGTTGCACGAAGTTTGTTTTGTTTTTTTTTTCCCCCTTTTAATTATGAGTACAAAATAAATAAATTACAATCTATTTAGTAAATATATATACCATTGAACTTGATGGGAAACGCATTGTACGAAATTAATTTCAACAATCCAACCGTCAAACTTTTTGTATATATTTCGAGATTGCATACGCCAAAAAGCCCAAAAAACAAACATTCAGAGATCAAGTAACGGGACAAAATTTTTCAACGGTTATAAATGAATAATCACGATTTAACGGTTATTTTAACTCCGTTTTTGATGATTTTTTTACAGCTACACTCCTTGACCCTATATGAATACAACGAACTGATTCGATTGTCAATTTAAAATATTTACACAAGTGCATACCACAAAATCTTATGTTATACTTGATGAAAATATTAATAAATTCTAAGTGTTAGGGAATCTATCGTTTTGATGGGATACACATTGTACGAAACTAGTCTCAACGATCCAACTGTCAAACTTGTTTATATTTGCTTCGAGATCACATACGCCAAAAATCGCAAAAAACAAACATTCAGATATCAAGTAACAAGACAAACATTTTCGACGGCTATAAACAAAAAATCACGATTTAACGGTTATTTTAACTCTGATTTTAATGATTTTTTACAACTACACTCTTTAACCCTATATGAATACAATGAACTAATTCGATCGTCAATTTAAAACATTTACACAAGTGGATACCACAAAAGAAAAAGGCAATGCAAGAACCCCAAAAGAAAAGCAAAAGGAAAAAAAAAAAAAAAAAACTTTGAGTGACGAAGACCTACGTCGGGCAAAGTAAGTTGGGAAAAAAGCGGTAAAGCATTCTTGGTTTGGCACCAAAATCTTGCGCGACGCACAAAACGTCGCGCAAACGGTCTTTGCGCAACGACACTTTGCGCGACGAAAACTGGCGTCGAGCAAAACGGTTCTGCACGATGTAGGTGCACCTTCGTTGTGCAAAGTGCCGTTGCACAAAGACCGTTTGCGCGACATTTTGTGAATAGCGTCACACAAACATACTTTGCGCGACAAAATTTGCTGCGTCGCTCATGTTGCCGTCGCGCAAATATATTTTTGTACTCATGCTGATAATAATGTGATTAAATTAGTTGTCAAATGATTGTTTTATTTTTATTTTTATAACAAACGATATTATCTACACTAAGGGAGAGGGGGGTGGGCTTAACCTCACAATGGACTAGCAATAATGTGATTCAATCAGTTGTTCATTCAATATTATTTTCTCTATTTTTAAACACATTCAAAACATCTTAAAAGGTGTGTAATGCCGCTTATAAAAAAAGTCTTTCACACGTGGATAATAATGTGATTAAATTAGTTGTCAAATGATTGTTTTTATTTTATTTTTATTTTAACAAACGATATTATCTACACTAAAATAGGAGGGGGTGGGCTTAGCCTCACAATGGGCTAGCAATAATGTGATTCAATTAATTGTTTATTAAATATTATTTTCTTTATTCTTATTGTAAATTCTATAGAGATCGATTTTATTATGTGAATTCAGCTGCTTTAATTGGTTTATGAGGGATTTCTTCTAGCATGATCTAAGATTATTCATTTATTTCAAATATTTGACTTTCTTTTTGTCAATTTATGCATATAAATACATTTAAAAAGTGTAAATTGAGCGTAGTACGCTGTGATTCAAAAAATGCATTTTGCACGCGCGTGAGCGTTTGTATGAAGACTAGTATTTTTTGAACCGCAATAAGAATAATATGATTGTGATATTATTGTTCCACATCCACTTAATAAAGGAAAACTAATGAAAATGATTTGAAAACTTTGAATTTTAACGATAAAGACAAAATAAAGAGTAAAGTAAATAGTACCAGATTTGATTTTTTAGTGTAAAAATATGATTTTTCGTCAAAATAAACAGTACCGCGGACATTTCGTTAAAACTCTATTTGAATAATTCTTACCGACTTGAAGATTTTCATCACTTTATTGGATGACTGGTGGGTTTTGAATTTGATTGCTACCTGGCGGCTGTTGAGCTCAATATTTTAATTACTTTCCGCCGGCGGCTCCTCAACATGATTGAGGACTGGTAGCAAAAAAATACTTGATTTGTGTTCTCCGTGTCCTTTTCATTTGGATATATAGGCTTCTTTCTCCAAGCCACATCCCCAGCTTAAATTAACAGTATAACAAGGGGATTTTTTGTACTGAAATTACTCGTGTGTTGATTTATTCACCAAATGATGTGTCAGTACTAGTTAACGTTTGAACGTCACATTCTACGTCATTATGTGAGTAAAGGATGATAAAACAAATTTGGTGTTTATAGTAGTACCACATCCATATATACATATCCCCAGTGAAAAGATGTTTTTGTGTCCTCTCATTTGTGGCAAAATTTACAGATTGGAAGAAGAAATTGTTGGAAAACTAGTAGTATATAATATTAACAAGTTTCCTAGATTACTAACAGATATTAATATGATACTTGAGGCAGCCATTGCTAAACAAGAAAAAAGGATATCTTCTACTCGTTGAAAGACTTAATGTTCTTAAGGTGATAAAACCCAATAACGCATAACTTTTCTTCACGAGTAGAGAGTCCTTAAATAGATTAACATTCACCAACTTCCCTCTATCATGGATAGTTGATTTTTGTCAGTTAACAACAGTTTTATCAAATAGTGGGACGCAAGTTATCTCCACGATTGATATCCATATTTCCTTAATAATAGGAAAGAGTTCTTTCCACGCTTGCAACTTATGTCAGATTGTATTGTTACCAAATACATTTCGTCCTTCACTAAATAATAGTTTAGTCCAATTAGGTTTCTAACATTCTCCCACTTGGACGTAAACTAATCATTTTATCGAAATGTTTTCACAATTACAATATTGACTCCTTAATGATCACAACCAGTTATACGTAACTTGCTTCCCCACATCTACTAGTATTAGCTCAAATGTCGAACTCTAGAAAATCATGTGCATCTCATTGGCACATGCACTCTAAAATCACTGTCATTTGAATCTAATCTGTATGATGTCAAACTTTCAATGAACTTAACATTCATTTTTCCATGAATCAATTCAATCAACTTTATGGATCATCTTTGGATAATCACAGTTCCTTTTACTGAATTGAAAATCATATACCACTTGTGTTATATAAGCTATACAACTTAGAATAGTCATAAAGATTCAGCATGTATATATTTACTACTGCAACTCAATCTTAAACCATCACTTCATAATTGTAATGGCATACTGATAATCATGCAAATACATATAAATATACATTCATACATGCAATTCATATAAGGGTTTTTTACTCCCACATTTTAGCAGATTCCAGAGATTCGTGCACACCCATCTTCATGACATGTTCTTTGAATGCTCCCATTGCTAAGGGTTTTGTCAATGGATCAACTATAATAGAATTTGTCTCAATATGTTCGATCACAACCTCACCCTTCCTCACATGTTCTTTGACTGACAAATATTTGATGTCCATCAGTCTTGTAGCTTCAGACTTCTTATTATTTTTAAAGAAGAAAACAGCTGCCTTATTATCACAATATAACACCAATGGCTTTGAAATTGAATCCACAATTCTCATGAACTTGATTAAATTCTTCAGCCACAATCCCCTCTTTGTAGCTTCAAAACAAGCTATAAATTCAGCTTCCATAGTTGATGTAGCCAAGGCCTTTTGTTTTGCACTTCTCCACGATACTGCAGCTCCAGCTAGGAAATACAAATATCCACTGGTTGATCTTCTATCATCTATACAACCCGCAAAGTCTGCCTCAGTGTAACTAACCAATTCCAAGTTCTCTACTTTCTTATATACCAGCATGAATGACTTAGTTCTCTGCAAGTATCTTAATACTTTCTTTGCTGCAACCTAGTGTTTTTCACCTGGATTAGATTGATACCTTCCTAGCTCACTTAGGGCAAAAGCCAAATCCGGTCTCGTACAAACCTGTGCATACATTAAACTCCCTACTAATGATGCATAAGGTTTGTTAACCATACTTTGTTTTTTCTAAGTCATTTCTCGGGCACTGGGACTTATTCAATCTATCTCCTTTCCCCATTGGCACTTCTCCATTTGAGCAACTTTGCATATTAAACCCACGCGTCGACTGGGTTTTGGGTTGGGCCGGTTTCTGGGCTTGGGCCTGAGCTTTGGGGTTTTGGGTTGGGCTGGACAATTGGACTGGGTAATAAAGTGGGCTTGGATCTGGTTTTAGGGTTATCGGGTCGGGTCGACCCGATTTCAGGCCGTGGGTTGGCCGGTTTCTGGGTACACTTTCAAACGCTCATAAGTTCCTCAATACTCAACCAAATCAAGTGATTCAAAAATGAAAGTTGTAGTACTTAATGAGATGAAGAGAATGGTACCATGCACGACGGCTAACTCGTCGTGGTTTGGTCGGACAATGCCTCGAAAGTGGCGGTGCTTGCAGGAAAACTGGGAAAAGCTACTCCGAGCTATTTTATGCATTTAACACGTATGTACAACTTAAATCACACCCCAAAGGTTTCTAGAAGCTTACCAACATCGGGAAAGTTACAAAACTTGTCGGAGTTCATCGGGGGAGTGTGCACCGTGAGTGTCACGGTGGAGTACCTACTTGGCCTGGGGTTTTCAAGGTCTCAAGTCCATGTGGTGGTTGCTATGTGTGTGATTTTCAGAGAGGGGAGGGAGTTCTTGCCGAGAGAGAGAGAGCTCGGAGGGAGTTTGAGAGAAAATGAGAGAAAGTGATAAAGTGAGGGGGAGAGAGAGATAAGGAAAAGGAAATCCAAAAAAGAAGGGGTGATCCGGATTGGACAGGGATAAGGGGGACAAAAATCCCAAGTGGGTCCCCTTGGTTCGTAGTTTAAGAATGTATAGTACGAAACACAAAATATCCGAAAATGTTCGACGTTCGAAAGTTGAATCATCATTATAAATTCAATTTTGAATCTGTTCGCGTCTACGCGTTTGTGGCGATAAGTACGATAAGAATAAATTAATAAAATTAAAACTACGCGTTTTGACGAGACGGTTAAACAAAGTCAACTCAAGGGTAATTCGGTAATTTCATAAATCCGTTACTATGAAAATACAACAAGGTTTGGGACGGGGTTTCACAGAGGTCGCTAGAAATTTCTCGTCACAAAGCACACTTGCACCCTCTTATATCATGCAACGAAAACCTTTGTCCGTATACCTTTCTTGCGACGAGCAGTAAAGCATCACGCAATCGTTTTGCCGCGCAATGAAACTGCACTCTTCGTCATGCAAGGTCTTTCTTCACGACCTTTGCGTGATAAATTATGCGCGACGTTTTCTGTGTCGCCATAGGTTTTATGCAACCTAAAAATGCTTTGCGCGACAAATACTCCCTCGTCGCGTAATGTAGTAGTTGATGTAACCCACCTAAACCTCGTTTAATTTTTATTTATTTTTACCTTTCTTTTTTGTAGAAGGAAATTCTTTAAGATAGATGATAGAACATGGTAGAAATAAAAAAATTGAAATTGAAAATTGGAGATTTGATGGGTTCTTTGATTAGCCACGAGCGTCCGCACACTTCCTTGTCTGCAATTGCTTTCTCACTTTTGTCCACGTCATCTCCATGTCCTTTTCCATTTGTACACAACCCTTTCTTCTCTGCAATTGCTTTTTGTCACTTTGGTGCACGTGATCTCCTCATTTAAAAGTAAAGATGAATACTATTAGACCGTAAATTAATTGGCGCATATGTGATTTTAAAAATGGACAGCAAGAATAATTAAGGCCACATGCGCCCTATCACTTCTCATATCGATTTAAACGTAAGATCCATCATCTCTCTCAACACAGGGAGAGAGATTGATCAAATGGACATTTTGAGTTGCATACTATTAGGGTTACTGGTTGCAGCGATCTCAATTTGCCCCCTCTATTATTCACTCGGAAGAAGATCATCAAATACCACAAGGCTTCCACCTGGACCAAACCCACTTCCTTTCATTGGCAATCTCTTGGAGCTTGGCAATAAACCTCATCTCTCTCTCACCAAGCTTTCACAACGCTATGGCCCAATTATGTCTTTGCAACTTGGCCAAATAACAACCGTGGTAATTTCTTCATCAACTGTCGCCAAAGAAGTCCTCCGAACCCATGACCAACTCTTCTGCAACCGAACCGTCCCAGATGCGCTCCAAGCCTGTAAACATTCCAAGTACAGCATGGCGTGGATACCAGTTTCAGCTACATGGAAAAACCTTCGCAAAACATGTAACTCGCAATTGTTCACCACCAAAATTCTGGACGCCAACCAAGCCAACCGTCACCTGAAAGTGCAAGAGCTCATATCCGACGTCAATGAAAGCGCTGTAAAAGGTGATGCGATTGATGTCGGAAGGGCTGCTTCAAAACTTCGCTCAATCTTCTATCGCGTACCGTCTTCTCTGTGGACTTAGTGGACACAGGTAGTGCGAGGGCGAGGGAGTTCAAGGAGTTGGTGTGGAGTATGATGGAAGAGGCTGGCAAACCAAACTTGGCTGACTATTTTCCCGTCCTTAAGAAGATTGATCCACTAGGGATACGACGCCGTATGAGCAATAGCATCCGGAAGATGTTTGGCCTCTTTGACCGATTGATGATGCAACGGTTTGTATCAAGAAAAAAGCTTGATTATATCATGACTAATGATATGTTAGATACCTTAATAAACATTAGTGAAGAGAAAACTGAGAATATGGACATGGATGAAACTCAACTTCTGTTCCTGGTTAGTTGCTACTATATATTTACTCTAATTTTGTTGCCCTCGATTAATCTCGAATTGCTAGCGTATATACTTACTGCTTGCTTAGAGGTTATATCGATAACTAGGGTCGCTTTTGTTGGTTCATCACAGGATCTATTTGCTGCGGGAACAGATACAACGTCATCCACATTGGAATGGGCAATGACTGAACTACTCCACAACCCGGAAAAATTGTCCAAAGCTCAAGCGGAGCTGAAGCAGATCATCGGTAAAGGAAAACCGGTTGGGGAATCCCACACAGCTAAACTCCCATACTTACAAGCAATAATCAAAGAGACCTTCCGGTTGCACCCAGCAGTGCCCTTACTACTTCCCCGAAAAGCTGATGCAGACGTAGAAATCTGCGGGTACACTGTACCAAAGGGTGCACAAGTGTTTGTCAATGCATGGGCCATCGGCAGAGACCCCGACATTTGGGACAACCCCGACTCATTCGTCCCAGAGAGGTTTTTGGGATCGGAAATTGATGTTACTGGCAAGAACTTTGAGCTTATTCCGTTTGATGGTGGGAGAAGAATATGTCCTGGCTTACCATTGGCAGTGAGAATGGTGAACTTGATGTTGGGTTCACTTATTAACTGCTTTGATAACTGGAAGCTTGAAGACGGAATTGCACCGGAGACAATGGACATGGATGAAAAGTTTGGCATCACCTTACAAAAAGCTCAGCCTCTCAGAGCTGTGCCCATGTTATAGAAGAACCCATGCTCGATATATGTACTTCAAGTTTCTACCATATAATATTTAGAATATGTAGGACCAGGTGCGCCGAGTCTAGGCCTGGAGCTCTGACGGAGTTTAAGAGCTAGTTTGGTATTATTGTGTTATAAAAAAAAAAAAAAAAAACTGCTTCTGTTGTGTTGTGCGAATAAACATTTGTAAATAAAACAGTTTAGTGTTTGATCAATTTTTTTTGGTAAATGTGTTTTTAACAAGAAAAACAGTGTCGAATGTTTAGTGAATTTTTATGTAAAACAGTTGTGATTATATTAATGGGAGCTTTTTAATAGAAATGATTTGGACTAAGTTTATTTTTAACCAAAATTCCTTTAATAACTTTATTTAATGTAAAAGACTTGAAATTTAGCCACTTAGTACTACGGTCTAGTCATATTCCTCTTCACTTGTAAGTGAGAGACCTTAGGTTCGATTCTCGCCTTAGTGAGGCTAAGCCTACCTTCTCCTTGTAGTGTAGATAATATCGTTTATTCAAAAAAAAAAAAAACTTAAAATTTAATGAAATTGACAAAATACAATATAATACAGACAAAAACTAAAACCTCATGAGTAGGAAACAAGCCCACATGCGAAACAATTTTTTTTTTTCCAGCCAATGTACCTAATAGAACTATTCCACCTAAGGGTGGGCACGGGCCTGGGTTCAAAGGAGATGGGCCGGGCATTACAGTTTTCAATATAGGAACCGGACTGTACCCGGCCCGATTGAAATCGACCGATTCGGGTCGGGTCCACGGGTCCTTGAATTTTGTTTTTTTTTGGTTTAAAAAAAAGGTTAAAATTTGCTCAGATTGCACAGATTCTACCACTACGGCACTACCAACATCCAAAATAACAACACATCCAAATTCCAAGAGTCCAAAATAACAATATTACATCGTTCAAATTCATAGATTAACAATACATCCGAGAGTCCAAAACTAAATTGTAGAAACTATAAAGTAAAAAACCATCAGAAATCCTAGATGCTTACAATGATTTGGTTTCTGATGAGGACTCCGTAAGAACTTTTTTGAGAACCCTCCAAAGGAAATACGTTTTTGAAGAGTTTTCTACCTAACGAACCTGAAATCAGCAAAGACGAAGATCAGCACAGAAACTAGATCATAAACAAGAAACAACGACAATCATTGAAACAAAAGCAAATGAACAAATCAAGTCTCAAAATCTATAACAATGTTATTGAGCCCAAAAGCTGATAACTAGACTGCCAGTACAACCTCCAGAGGCCATTACCTTCAGGTAGATCGTGTTAACTAGTTTTGGAGGACTGCAAAAACTCCCTTGGTTCAAAATGTCGAATTGAACATTCGCAAGTCGCTAATACTCGAAGTCAGGCTTCTTTTTGTAACCATAAAGTATTAGGACAACAAAAATATTTCTTCTAACATCAATTATTCAAACTAGTAGAATGAGTTTAATGTGCCCAAAAAAGAGATTCAGCACAAAAGTTTTTTTCCTAACAAGAAATTCAAATTGTTTTGCTCATTATCACTAGCAACAAGAGCAGGCAGTCTCTGGGCCTCGAAAGAACTAAGATTTACGACAGACCCACAAAACTTTTGCATAGTAGAAACAAAATTCTTCCATATCTTGTGAAGGTTTCTTCGATCGATACCGATGGGCACATACAAGATGAATCGGTGTGAAGTTCTAAGGACAAGGGGATTCTGCTACAGAGTAGATCACCCAAATAGATCCACAATTCCTTAATTCCAGGGAAAATCCATACATAGAAATTATCCAAACAGATCCATAATTCCATCACCCAAATGTTCATGCATTCATCCAATTACACCCACCTAAAGATTTAGTCTCAAATCATATTATTCATGCTACTGTTGCTACTGATCCTCCGCATCAACAAAAACAAAATTCGGAGAAGTAGACTTATGGTAGCTGGCGAAGTAACGGATGTCGTCGAGGTCAGAGGATGGTTGGATGGGTGGTGGTGCCGTTGTGTTGGTCGCGGCGGTGGTGATGGGCGTTCTCTGGGATGTCGTCGGCGTCGAGTCGAGGGAGTCGAGGGATGGTGGAGAGGTGGGAGTGGGATTGTGAGAGAGTGAGACTGAAAGTCTTTGAAGATGATTCTGGAACGTAGAAATTAACGATTCAGATTGCATGATAGGATATCATTCAATCTTGACCGTTGATTATAATTAGAAACGGGTCGGTCCGGGGCCCCGTTTTTCTAAGGCTTAGGAACCGGCTCGTCTCGTAAATAACAATGGCCTGCCCCGCCCTGCCTCGCCCCGTTTGTTCCCAAAAAAAAAAGGACTTGGCCCGTACCCGGCCCGAACCTACACTACCCGCCCCGACCCGCGGTTTTTCTACCCATTTGCCCACCCCTAATTCCACCGTCCAATTCCCAAGTAGCACTCTCCAAAATCCAATTTGCCATCAATTTTCTCCAGTCAATTTTGCCTCCACTCAACTTTCTCTTTACAGGTGATAATCAAGAACATGTTGAAGTATGTTTTATGAAACTTCCATTTTAGATTAGAAAGAAAATAACTGGCTCTTTATATAAGATCGTGATACAAATTCTGAAAGAACCCGAAATTATGATGCCTTATGGCACTACAATCATTCATCTTTAAAGTACAAATGCTAATTGATTATTTCTAGAACTGAACCGTGCCTATTTCTTAAACTGAACCGTGTCTATTTCTAAACTGAACGCTGGTACTATCACTATGGTAGTTCCATAAATAGTATGGGTTATTTTGGTTTAGTTTCAGAAATATTGTTGGTTGTTTTGCTGTAATTTCAGAAATAGAGTTTATTTTGTTCTCTTCTAGAAATACTGTGGGTTATTTTGCTGTAGTTCCAAAAATACTGTGTGTTATTTTGCTGTAGTTCTAGAAATAATGTAGGGTATTTTGCAATAATTCCAAAAATGTTTACGTCACTTTGCAGTAGTTCTAGAAATGATGTGTGTTATTTTGTTTCAGTTTTAGAAATAGTTTGTTATTTAGATGTAGTTCTAGAAATAATGTTTATTTAATTTGTTTCATTTCAAAAATAATGTTTATTTGATTCTCTTTCAAAAATAGTTCTTTTTAATAATTTTAAAAAATATAAAATGAGTATAAAAGCAATGAAAACATGTAATTTGATAAATGGAGTCACTTTTAAAAATAATCTATATTTTTGGACCTAGATCTAAAAACCCCTATGCAAATGTCCTCGAGCAATCACTATTCACTAAAACAATAGTTACTAATTGCTTAATAGCCTGTACAATTATCGTCAGAGGTGGAGTCGCTTTTAAGAATCTAGCCCTACAACACCAACTGGAGTTTAAAGCCTAGTCCGCAAAAACGATTCTTACAAGTAATGAATTGTTCTTTGTCAACAAACGTATCAGTGGGTAGAGTTTTGCACATTGCACTCGTTTTTAATGCTAAATTCATTAAATTCAAGATACTTTTTTTTTTTGAGCGAAACGATAGCGTTAGTAAGTTAAATGTTAGATTAGCCACCAACGTGGTTCGAACACACGCCGTCATGCAAGGGCACAACACATTTCCACCACTGTGGTAAAGGGCCACTTGCAAATTCAAGATACTTTAAAATACATCCTCTTTATCATAACATAACATAACAAAACAACACTCCTTTGTTCACAATAATGGCTTTTTACCGTCTTCAAAATACTAAAGAGATCGTATCACTTTATTTACTTGATGTGGCTATGAAAGAACCGCGTCTGAAGAATATGTAGTATGACAAGTTGACTTCTCAACCTATATGTTGACAGGTATATACAAAGCAGATGGAGCAATTGTTGGAGAACAATTAAGAAATAAGTAAAAATAACAGAAATAAACTGAACTCAAATTCCAATATTTTATTAACAAAAAATACTTGCTGTGCAGAATGAAATTACACAATAAATACAGAATCAAAATAAGAATATCAATGGTACTAACTTGAATACAGAAGGTAGAGGCTAGCGCAAAAGCTATGTCTTTCGAACAGTATTTCCATCTCACTCTTGTGCTTGTGGTTCTACAACGTCTGCTCGACCAGGATTCAACTACCTAATTCTACAACCCGCACTGGATTATAGAATTCTAGCGAATTGTGTTTGTGTGTTTACTCTCTAGGAATTTCGTATGGAATAAAAAGAAGGAAGAAAGATGAACACATTTGGATACTGTGATTGCAGATATATAAGCTGTTTCACACCCTTTCAAATACATGTTCAGCGTATTTGAAAGTGCACAACTCTTTCTAAGAGCTGTGTCCTTTAATCAAAACGTTTTTAATTAATAAATTAATTAAAAAATTTAATCAATAAATTAATTAAAAAATTTAATCCGAAATTCAAATTAATAAATTTGATTAATTTTAAATTCCAAGGCCCTTGTCTTGATTAATTAATATTAATTGTATTTAGGCTATATTATACAAGCCTAATCCACACAACCATAAGGCCCAAGCCTTCAATCCATTTCCAAATGGTTCAACACCTAACTACTATTGTAGAAGACAAAACATATATAAAGACCCTTATGACTCTTGTTTTCCCCAATGTGGGACAAGAATCTCAAAACTTCCAACAGCAATTACACACGTGCATGCGTATGCGATGACGAAAATAATGTAGGCCCTTAATTGCATGAACGGGCAGATACGTTGGTTCGTAATGCACCTACTCCTAGGGTATTGAAGATCATATTGGGTGTATTCCTGGCAGACTAAAAAATGGGGTAAAACTTTTAAAGTGTCTGTCTCAGTACACAAAGTGTTCTTATATAAATGGTTAATTTTTTTTTTTAAATATCTAATCATTTGTATTATGTCAATTAGTGTATAAAGCTGTATTCGTGGCAAACTAAAAATTTTCTTGCATGTAGGAAATGCACAAACCTATCTTAATCGTAGAAATTTTGAGATCGAAAGAAATAAAACTGTTTATTTCTCTATTTTTATTTGAAAATTATTCTCACAAAAAATCAATTGAATTGAAGATTTTATGCTTCCAAATGTATAAAACAAAATGTAGTGTTATTCACACACTTCTTATTATCTCTTACACACCATTGTTAATTTTTGTTCATTGATCTTTTTCAATTCATTTGATCTGGCAGTCAGAAATTAATTGAGGCTTGTGGAGGTAAAAATGAGTGTGTAGATAGCGCACTATCTTAAAACAAATTGACAGTGTGAATACTAACTAGTAACTACTAAGTAAGATATTTACAAGAAAGGTCTATATATTATTTGATATATAAGGAAATGATTTTATTTATTTTTATTTTTAAAAATGATATTTTCAAATAAAGATCAAGTAATTGAAGGATTAACATAATGAAATTTATATAATAAGGCCATGTCATGCACGAAGGATGTTATCCGAGAATATATATTGATTTTCCCCAAGAATCATGCCAAAGACAAAGGCTTAGGAGAAGAAAGAAGAGTAAGATCAGATGGACTTGTTGAGTTGCATACTATTACCTCTTGTAGTCGTCTGGATCTCAGTCCATGCTATCTATTATTCATTTGCAGGAAGATCGATTCCCACCAGGCTTCCACCTGGACCAAAACCATTTCCCTTCTTTGGAAATCTCTTGGAGCTTGGGAACAAACCCCATCTCTCTCTCACTAACCTTTCACAACGCTATGGTCCCATTTCACATTACATCTCGGACAAGTAACCACGGTTGTCGTTTCCTCGTCGACCGTGGCTAAAGAGGTCCTCCGAACCCATGACAAATTCTTTTGCAAGCGAACAATCCCCGATACAGTCCAAGCCCGTGACCACGCCAAGTACGGCATGCCTTGGCTACCCGTTTCAGCCGCGTGGAGAAACCTCCACAAAATATGCAACTCGCAACTGTTCGCCAACAAAGTTCTTGACGCCAACCAAGCCAACCATCACGTAAAAGTGCAGGAGCTCATATCCGAGGTCAATGAAAGCATTGTGAGAGCAACTCCAGCGTGGGAGCCCTTCTCCCAGGCAATTCACTATTCAATCCACCCAATGAACAGTAATTGCTTCTAATGAACAGTAACTACCTTTTGCATCTCCAGCGTGAGAGCCTTCCCCCTGGCAATATGCAATAAAATATTAATATTTTTTATTTATAAAATAATACAAAATAATTTTATTTGTAATTTTGGATAAGATTTTTAATCGTTCTCGTTGCGCCACGTGTCATAATCCGAAAAGTTATAAAATAATACAAAATAATTTGATCTGTAATTTCGGAGAAGATTTTTAATCGTTCTCGTTGCATCACGTGTCATAATCTGAAAAAGACAATTATTGGTGGTGGATTTTCGATAAGATTTTTAATCGTTCTCGTTGCGCCACGTGTCATTATCCGAAAATACAATTATTGGTGATGGATTTTCGATAAGATTATTAACCAATCACGTCCCTGCCACGTGTCATAATCTGTTTACAATCTTTGAGGATAGATTTCCATCAGATTTTTAACGAATGACAGCATGGCACGTGACATTATCTACAACCTAATCCTTTTTTAATCCTCCATATAATCCACCATCCATCATCACAAATCTCACACCAATTTTCTCAAGATCTCTATCATTATTCATAGTTTCTGCTTCCTTATTCACCTAAATCTCTAACGTTATTCATGGTTTTTGCTTCCTTATTACAATGTCTTCTTCTTCCTCAAGAAAGATAGGAATTTGATTGAAAGTAGTTGAGAAAATATGAAATTGTGGTGTAAAGGTAGATGATAATGAGAAGGTATTTATAGAAAAGTAAAAGCAATTTTTTTTTAAAATTTTTTATTGAACTAATTAATTTCTGCCGTTGGATTTAAAAAAAATCGAATTCCAACACTCCAAATTGTGCCACGTGTCACAACGGTAACTTTTCTTAATTTTAAAACTGTTTTTTCTTTTAATTTATAAAGGAGAATAATATCAACCGTTGATCTCAGATCCAACGGTTGATATTAATTAAGATTTTTTTTTTTTTTTTTACCGTTGCAAATCGGATAGTCCACATTTTATAGCCGTTAAGATCGAACGGACCGTGGAAAGCCACGTGGCTTCCCAACGTTAACTTTTTGAAACTGTGTCACAGGCCCCAGGCTTTGAAACCGTGTCAGGTGACGCGCCCCCACGCGCGGATGAGGGGCACGCGCCCACGCGCGGATGAGGGGCACGCGCCTGACAGAAAAAAATAAAAAAAGGACCTAGCTGACGTCAGCTCTGCGTTAGATCCACTTCGGGCTCGCGGGCTGGCAATTCCTCACAGGCCTATTGCTCGGGCCTGGCCTGTCCCTCGGGCTCCCACACGCTGACCTCCCCACTCGAGCTCTCCGGAACTGTTCATGGACCTGTCCCCTGAGCTATAGCTCCCGCTGGAGCTGCTCTGAAAGGTAATGCTGTTGATATTGGAAAGGCCGCTTTCAAAACTACGCTCAACTTGATGTCGTGTACCGTCTTCTCTGTGGACTTGGCAGACCAGAAGAGCGAGACGGGTAGAGAGTTTAAGGAGTTGGTTTGGAGTATTATGGAAGAGGCTGGGAAGCCAAACTTGGCTGATTATTTTTCTGTGCTTAAGAAGATTGATCCCATGGGGATACGGCATCGTTTGGCCAATCACTTCCGGAAGATGATCGACCTCTTTCACCGCATGATCACACAAAGGTTGGAGTCAAGAAAATCACGAGATTATGTCACAACTAATGATATGTTGGATACACTCATAAACATCAGTGAAGAGAAGAGTGAGGATATGGACATGGATGAAACTGAGCATCTGTTTCTGGTTAGTTGCCACTACTCTACTCTATTCTACCTCCATTGTTGTCGATACCGTGTTTGAATTAAAAATAGCTTGGCAGCTGGGCTTACCTCTACGCTCGAGGTCTTAAGTTCAATTGCCCTTCTCCATTATTGTTTTATATAAATTTTAAAAAATATGTATGATAAATGTTCGTTGGCTTGATGGTTATATACTTGGATCATTAATTTTGTAATTGTTAGTCTTTTACTTGTTTATGATGTGTATTGTGCCATCTAAACTTACTAAGACGATAGATCAAATAATCAGTTGAGATGTTATAGGTAGATTTTGTTGTTCATTACACAGCTTCATTCAATATTTTAATCGGATACGAGTTCATATCTCGTGAATAACAATTGTTGGACAAAAAGTACTAATTACACATTTCGTCAATTAGGATCTATTTGGTGCGGCCACAGATACAACTTCAACCACATTGGAATGGGCAATGGCTGAGATATTACGCAACCCGGAAAAACTTTCCCTAGCTCAAGCAGAGCTGAAGCAAATTATCGGCAAAGGAAAGCCAGTTGAGGAATCACAAATTGCTCAGCTCCCTTGCCTACAAGCCATAATCAAAGAAACCTTCAGATTACACCCAGTTGTTCCATTTCTAATTCCCCGAAAAGCCGAAGCTGATGTAGAAATCTGCGGGTACATTGTACCAAAGGGTGCACAAGTGCTGGTCAATGCATGGGCCATAGGGAGAGACCCCAATGTTTGGGACAACGCAAACTCGTTTATGCCGGAGAGGGTTTTTGGATCGGAAATTGATGTTTTAGGCCGGAACTTTGAGCTTATTCTGTTTGGTGGTGGTAGGAGAATATGCCCTGGATTGCCATTGGCAGTGAGAAAGTTGAGCTTGATGTTGGGTTTGCTTATTAACTCGTTTGATGATTGGAAGTTGGAAGATGGTGTTACACCGGAGACCTTGAACATGGATTAGAAGTTTGGCCTCACCTTACAGAAAGCTCAGCCACTAAAAGTTGTGCCAATTTTATATAAGAACCTAGCTTAATTTTTACTTTACAACTCGGCCAAATAATTGTTGAGAATGAATTTCATATTAATTAGACGGGAGACCTTGCGTGTGTTTATAAGTAGTTGAGATACTTCTTATATTGTCAATTGGTTTTATGGTGAAACCCCAACTTCATGGTATCAGAGCAGGTTGTTCCACGTGTGAAGCCCAATGACTATACGTTCTCTCTGTTACCCAAGTTGTGTTATCCACGTGTTAGACTTGAAAATTCGCCATACATGTTTTGCGTCATCTAAGTTGTGTTGTCCACATTTTAGGCTTGAAAATTCGTCACACGTGAGATGGCGTGTTGAGAATGAATCCCACAAAAGGAGGGACCTTACATGTGCATATAGGTAGTTAAGTTGCTCCATCTATTGCCAATTTATTTTACGGTGGAACCCAACTTCTTTAATAACCACTGTTGTAGTTTCTTCATCTGCTGTGGCCAAAGAAATCCTCCGAAACCATGACCAATTCTTTTGCAACTGGACAATAGCAGATGTACTCTATTCGCAAAATATACAACTCTCAATTGTTCGTCACCAATTATCGATGCTAGCCAAGGCAACCGTCAATTAAAAGTGCAAGTGCTCGTTGCTGATGTCAAAGAAAGCGTTGTAAAAGTTGAGGCGGTAGAAATTGGAAGGGTTGCTTTCAAAACTACGCTCAATTTTCTACCACCTACTGTCTTCTCTGTAGATTTAGTGGACTCACATAGTGAGAGGGCTAGAGAGTTCAAGGAGTTGGTGTGGAGTATTATGAAAGAGGCTGTTAAACCAAACTTGGCAGACTTCTTTCCTATGCTTAAGAAGATTGATCTGATGAGGATAAGGCAGCGTTTCTTTGTCAAACACTGAAAGACCATGATGTTTCGGAGCCAAGGGCTTACTAAGAAACTCAATAGGGTGGTTCTCCTGCGATAAGATCGCTCCAATACCACTATCTGAAGCATCACATTCAATTGTAAAGGATTTGGTGAAGTCTAGAAGGGCGAGAACCGGCGTAGACGTCATGGCTAATTTGAGAGCCGTAAAGGCCTGATCCGCTTCGATAGACCACTAGAAACTATATTTATGGAGCAAGTTAGTGAGTGGCTTTGCTAGTAACCCAAAATTCTGAACGAATTTACGATAGTAACCGGTGAGACCCAAAAAATCTCTAAGGTCTCTAAGGTTGGCAGGAGATGGTCACTCCGTAATGGCAGAAATTTTGGAGGAATCCACTATCACTCCCTCTGAAGAAATAACATGCCCCAAAGCCCCAAATAAACAATAGAACTTTGTCTAAAAAGACTTTTTGAAGGCTTCAATTTCAGTTGGTGGGTGCGGAGGAGCTCAAAGACAGTAGCCAAGTGAGAAACATGGTGTTCCAGAGTGTCACTGAAGACCAATATATCGTAAAAAAAGACGATGATCGATTTTCGCAACAGGGGCTTAATTGAATTCATCAACGCCTGAAATGTGGCTGGTGCGTTAGTAAGGCCAAAATGCATGACTATGAACTCGTAGTGGCCTTCGTGGGTGCGAAAAGCCGTTTTAGGAATATCAGCCGGGTGCATCCGTATCTGGTGATATCCCGAACGCAAGTCTAGTTTGGAAAATATGATAGCTCCGTGAAGTTCCGCTAATAATTCATCAATAACCGGAACAGAGAAGTGGTCTTTTATTGTGACTGAATTCAAGACTTCGTAGTCTACACAAAAACGCCAATCTCCCTCAGCCTTAGCCACCAACAGAGCAGGTGAAGAGAAAGGGCTAAAACTCGCTTGGATGATGCTGACGGATAACATGTCAGCCACCTACGTTCAAGTTCCACCTTCTGGGCATGTCCATAGCGGTAAGGGCGCACATTCATAGGTCTTGTGCCCGGAATAAGAAGAATTTGATGGTCGAATGCCCGATGGGGTGGCAAGGTGGTGGGTGGTTCAAAAAGGTCCGAGTATTGCAGAAGCAGCGCTTGGAGTCGTGCGATATTGGAGACGAAGGCAGGGAACCTTGAGGGACACAAGATAGTTGAGCCACAATCTGGGGATGAACGCCAAAAAGTGCGTCTAAAGCCGACGAAGTGGCGTAGGAACTTAAGAGTAGGTGTGGAAGATCCCATGAGACTATAGTTTGTTCCATTTACCGTGAATTCCATGACCTTGAGGAGGAAGTTCCACCTAATAAGGCCCAAGGTTTCTAATCAATCAATCCCCAGAACCATGTTGCAGTTGGCGACGATGAGTAGGTGAAAGTTCGCGCAGAACTCATACCCTTGAATCAGTACTGAGACTTGGGAAGCGAGACCCTTCGTACGAAAGTAACGGCCGGTTGCTACCATGATCGTCTCACAACGGGAAGAATCTGTGTGAAGGCCTAATCAGGCAACTACTTGAAGGTTAGGAAAACTTTGATCCGCCCTGGAATCAATAAACACCTGGGCTGAGGTGTTGAGAATTGACCCCTGCAAACGCATCACCCACCAGAGAGAACGCTTCTTGGCCGAAATGGCATGAAGTGCAATAGGTTGGTCAGGTAGCTCTACCAAAGCCGGGTCTGGCGGTGGGTTAGGCACCTTCTCTTGCAAAAGTTCAGTGAAATCATCCTCCGCAATGAGGAGTAAAATATGGGATTGGTGACAACGATGGCCTGGCCGAAATTGTTCGTCACAATTAAAACAGAGCCCTTGTTCCCTGCGTGTCCGCATCTCTGCTTTGGGTGAGGCGGAGAACTGGTTTAAAAAGTGGTTAGGTAGGGGCTGGTGGAGTGAGGTGTGGAGGATGAGGGGAAACTGTTGGAGGTGCTGGCGGCCAGGTGTGAGGCTTAGAGAGATTGGAATATGGACGGGAAAACCCACTACGAGTCGACAAAAATCGCCTGTTTTTTTGTTCATAAATACGGGCGAGTTTAATAGCCTGGGCAAGGGACGTAGGCCATTGGGCTACCATATTATCCTGCAAGTCCTCTTTGAGTCCACCCAAAAACGCCCTTAAGAGCTGTTCATCAGACCAATTGGGAGTACGACATGAAAGACGGATAAACTGGCCGACATAGGACTCGACCAACTCCGTTTGAGTGATGTGGGAGAGAGCCATGTGGAAATTCAAAGCATCAGCCGGTCCAAAGCGTTGCAGCAGTTGCGTGGTGAATGTAGCCCGAGAGGCAAGAGGGAACCGTAGCTTGAACCACCGTTGCCAATGAGCGGCATCACCCCCAGATGTAACCCTACGACTGTGACGTGGCGGCAGTCCTCAATTTCATGGTAATTCAGAAATTCTTATTCCATGGATAACTATTTATACGGGTCTTCCCCAAAGAATCAGGGGAGCTCAATCTTCAAATGTTTTGGCCCAGCCAGTGGCAGGGAAAGCTTAGGGTAGGGGTGAGTGAAATGGGGGCCCTGGTATGGTGTGGGATGAGAGTAGTAAAGGGAGGGAAAATGGGCAGAATCCAACGGATGCAAGATTGAGTCGTCAAAACGTAGGGGTAAGTATCGAGAGGTGGGGGAATGACTAAGGAGAGTTAAAGAAGTGAGAGGGATGGAGGAAGGACCAGCGACCAAAGGGGACCACGCGAGGTGGTTTGTAGGGAGAGGTTGGGAGTGTGGAGTACTCCAGGTGGGTTGGGGAATGGGGCTTGGAATGGCCACAAAAGGAGAAGAGCCAAGGGAAATGGGAATAGACCTGATGGGAATTTGAGGCATGGGTTGGGAATGTGGTGGGTTTTTGAGAGTAAGAAGTTCCTCAATGACTGTCTGTTGAAATTTCTCTTGCCGGGCTCGGTCGACCGTCATTTATGCGAATGTGTGCTGCAGATCAGTGAGATGGTGCTGTAGATCATCATGGCGGACGTTCATCAGCGTGACTGTCTTATGGAACTCATGGAGTTAAGTGATGATTTGTTGTTGTTGAAACTCTCTGTCGAGTTCCGAGTCGGAAACGTTGGCCACCGTGACCGACGCCTTGCTCTTGCCCATATAAGCACACCTGGGCTCTAGATACCAAATGTTGGGTTTCGAGTTACAGGTAAGGAAGGAAATGAGAAAAGATAAGGGAAAAGAAGGAATTAAAGACTAAATTCATTCATTGCTTAAACCAGATCCATTACAAAAAAGGGATATATATCCATTCACCACATTAGACAAAATATCTCATAAACTGAGTCATCACCTAACACCCATTTACTACTGTACTAAGGATAATAATGTTATATAGATGGGCCTACATAGTAGGGACCTAACACTCACTAAGTTTGTTGTTCTCGATTACTCTTGAATAGCTAGCGTATACACTTACAGATTGCTTAAAGGTTATATCGATGACTAGGATCGTTTTGTTGGTTCAGTACATGATCTATTTACTGTGGGAATAGATACATCGTTATCCGCATTGGAATGGGCAATGGCAGAGCTACTCTGCAACCCAGAAAAATTGTCCAAAGCTCAAGCAGAGCTGAAGTAGATCATCAGAAAAGGTAAACCGATTGAGGAATCCGGCATTGTTCAACTCCCTTAGAAGCAATAAACAAAGAGACATTCCAGTTGACCCAGCAGTGCCTTTACTACTTCCTTGAAAAGCTGAAGCAGACGTAGAAATCTGCAAGTACACTGTACCAAAGGGTGCACAAGTTTTTGTCAATGCATTGGCTATCGGCAGAGACCCTGTCATTTGGGACAACCCATATTCATCTGTGCTAGAGAGGTTTATGGGATCGAAAATTGATGTTACTAGCCAGAAATTTGAGCCTATTCCATTTGGTGCTGGGAGGAGAATATATCCTGGCTTGCGATTGGCAGTAAGAATGGTGAACTGGATGTTGGGTTCTCTTATTAACTACTTCGATAATTGGAAGCTTGAAGATGAAGTTGCACCATAGGCCATGAACATGGATTAGAAGTTTGGTCTCACCTTACAGAAAACTCAGCTTCTCATAGTTATGCCCATGTTATAAAAGATCCCAGCTTGATACCTACATGAAGTTTCTACCATATAATATTTAGAATCTCAATCGTATCTCCATCTGCAATTCTCTCATTTCTAATTATTGTTTCTATGAGATTGGACGTTCATGTTTTGAACAAAAAAGTTAGGTGATGGTTGTTCTCCATGTTCTTTTCTTTTTGTTCATATATAATTAAGAACTAATTACTCTCCTTAAGATTTATCGTATTTTCACAAAAAACGATTCTTACAATGTAAGACAAATATAAATATATGTATGTCTTAATACCACCAATCATAAGTTAACCAATTGAATGGTCAGAAACTAAGAACAAGATATGTATTTAGACTAAACATGCTCATGAGAAACACTGAAACTTGCATAACAACTGACCTGCAGAACCCGAGATTAAAGACGACGCCATTGCAGCTCTTCGAACAGGTTTAACCTTCTCCTCTTTAGAAAAACACAAGTACTCACCGAACAATAGGTATTCGGAACAAATATAGATGAGCCGATCTTTGCAAGAGCAGTGGATAAACATATATATAGCAGTGTCCCAAGTATTCTCCTATTAGAATTCGTATGGAACTCAAACAGCTAAACCATATCACAACATGATCAATTAACTGGACTCCTGATACTGAGTCAAATCCCATATAGAATTGGTATACCTCACTCTCTCATAATTCTATAACAAATAGGATTTATTAAAAGCTTATCAACATGACTTTTCCAAACAAAGATTTATATAATCCGGCTCTAAATGTTTGTCTCATACTCATACTCTTATATTCTCCCACTTGAGTATGAAATATGACTAACAACCTTATAAATCATGGAAGTGATCACCAAGTCCAAGTTAACCAAAAGCTCATTATCACATACAACCTTACCTAAGCATTTTAAAGCATGGAACTGCTGAGTTCCTTCTGTCCATTATAGAATTAACCCAGCAATCACTACACACCTAATCTGCAATTTGTAAACGTGTAAACTAAAATTTGCAGTAATGTTAAAACACATTACTCCCACTCATATAAGCCATTCTTGACACAATAAGGCCATGATCACAGTCGATAACTAAAATTTATCAATACCAACAGTACAATCAATAGTCCCGAAAGTATGCTTCAACAAAATCACAAAACCAAACTATCTCATATATAAAATCTGTTTTCTAGCACAAGTTAATCCCATATGGAAAAACTGAAACCCTTTATTGAAAATAACTAACAACAATAGCTAACAATAAACTACCTGAGAAGATTAAACTCAACCAAAATAAAACTAACTCAGCTTGCAAAACTGCAACTTCAATATCAAGAGCAATGAAATATCAAACATCAACCTTTATTATTCACTCCCACTTGTCAAAAGACTCTAACACCCCCATTCGAACAACATGTCCTTTAAAACATTATTAGGGAGTGCTTTAGTCAGAGGATCCGGAATCATCAAGTTGGTTGACAAAAACTGAATTTCGATTTCCCCTTTCTTTACCATTTCTCTAACTTTAAGAAACTTCACATCCATCAATCTTGAAGCTGAAGTTCTTTTGTTATTCTTTGATAAAAACATTGCTACAGAATTGTCACAGAACATTCTTAAAGGCCTCTTCACATAATGAACAATCTTCATTTCAGCAACAAAATTTCTAAGCCAAATTGCTTGTTTCATTCCCTCAAAACATGCTACGAACTCAGCTTCCATTGTAGAAGTTGATACGATTGTCTGCTTGGCTCTTTTCCATGAAACAGCACCCTCTTTCATCATGGAAATATAACCTCCAGTTGACTTCCTTTCATCCAAATATCCAGCAAGTTCTGAATCAATATAACCAATGATCTCCAGACAATCCTCTCTACCATACACCAGCATGAATTCTTTTGTTCTCTGCAAATATCCCAGAACTTTCTTTGCAGCTATCCAATGAGATTCACCTGAATTTGATTGAAATCTTCCCAGCAAACCAACTATGAATGCCAAGTCAGGCCTAGTACATATGTTTGCATACATAAGACTTCCAACCAATGAAGCATAGGGTCTCATCTTCATCAATTCAATCTCATGCTCAGATTTAGGACATTGATCTTGTGAGAACTTATCACCTTTGTTTACTGGGACATCAGCCTTATTACAACTTTCCATATTAAACCTGCTAAGGACCCTTTCAATGTAACCCTTTTAAGATAAGCCAAGCAATTTCTTCTGTCTATCCCTCACTATTTCGATTCCAAGCACATAATGAGCTTCTCCCAAATCTTTCATCTCAAAATTTGTGCTCAGAATTTTCTTGGTTTCCACAAGTAACTGCAAATCTGAGCTTGCCAGCAAAATATCATCAACATATAGAATTAAGAAGATAAAGTTCGATCCTTTAAACTTAAGATAGATGGAGTCATCCATCTTATTTTTAGTAAAGCCATGGGATGTGATTACTTGATCAAACTTAAGAAACCATTGTCTTGAAGCCTGCTTAAGTTCATAGATTGACTTATTAAGCTTGCAGACCATCTTTTCTTTCCCCCTTTCAACAAATCCAAGAGGTTGAATCATGTGAATATCTTCTTGCAAGTCTCCATTCAAGAAAGCAGTTTTTACATCCATCTGGTGTAATTCCAGATCAAAATGTGATGTCAAAGCCATAATTACCCTCATCGAGTCTTTGGAAGAAACTGGTGAAAATGGGTCATTATAGTCTACACCCTCCCTTTGATTGAACCTTTTTGCTACTAAACGTGCCATATATCTTTCAACTTTGCCAGCAGCATCTCTTTTTGTCTTGTATACCCATTTACACCCAATAGGCTTGATATTGGATGAGGGATTCACTAGTGTCCACACATTATTCTTAGTCATCGATTCCATAGCTTTCTGCCATAGGGTGACTTGAGAACTTTGAACAGCTTGTTGATAAGTCACAGGATCATCAATATCTCTAATATCATACTTAGATTCTTGAAGATAGACAAAATCTACAGAAATGGCCGGTTTTTTAATTCTGTTAGATTTCCTTAAGGGCTGTTGATCAACCAATTGATCTGTGCTTTGAGCATTTGATGAGTCTACCAATGTTGGAGAAATATTTATAGGTTGATCCAAAAGTTGATCTTCAGTAGCAACTTCAACAGTTTCAGTTCCAGGCATTTCTTCATCTAAATCAGTGACTGATGCAGAAGGTTTTGGTAACACAGAGACATGATTATAATCCATGGAAGATGAACTATCAACCTGTTATTCCAATTCTTCAAATTCGAAATTGTGTAGGACCAAATCTGATACATCTTCATCTTCTAGAAAAATTGCATTGTGAGTCTCTTGTATTCTGGTATGTGATTGAGGACAATAAAATTTAAACCCTTTTGACTTCTCAGGGTATCCAATAAAATAGCATGAACTGGTTCTTGGATCGAGTTTTCTTTCTTGAGGGTTATAAAACCTTGCTTCTGCTTTACACTCCCACACATGAAAGTGATGAAAGGTTGGTGTTCTACCAGTCCACAACTCAAATGGTGTCTTTGAAACTGACTTTGTAGGTACCCTATTTAAGATGTAATTGGCAGTCTTCAAAGCTTTTCCCCAGAGAAAACCAGGTAGCTTGGACCTTGAAATTAAACTTCTGACCATGTCCATCAATGTCCTGTTTATTCTCTCTGCAACCCCATTCTGTTGAGGTGTTCCTGGAGTGGTGTACTGAGCCACAATCCCTTGTTGCTCAAGATAGTAAGCAAAATGGCCCTTCTGTTGCCCAACTTCTGTATACCTGCCAAAATATTCCCCTCCCCTATTTGATCTAACAATTTTAATTACTAAGTATTGTTTTTCCACTTCACTTTTAAATATTTTGAAACATTCAAGGACTGCAGACTTTTCTTTTATAAGGAAGATATAACTGTGTCTGGAAAAGTCATCAATAAAGCTCACAAAATATGAATTCCCACAAATAGTTTTAACTGAGAAAGGTCCACAAACATTTGTATGTATGAGTTCAAGTAAAGCTTGGCTCCTCTTAGCATCTAACTTTCTTACATTGGTTGTTTTACCCTTCATGCAATCAATACAATTAGATGTATTTTTGAAATCAATGACTGGTATTAAATTTAACTTTGACAGCTGCAAAACTCTTTCTTTTGAAATATGTCCTAACCTTTTATGCCACAACATGTAAGTGTCATCAATATGCATTCTTTTGGTTGTAGTGTTCAAAACATGCAGACCATTATTAAATACTAAACATTGCAACTTCCACAAATGGTCGTGCAAAAAACCTTTTCCAATCAAGGACCTTTTTTTGAAAAATTTTGTGCATTCAACATCCCCAATGAAAACGATGCCTTGCTGAACTAATTTTGATGCAGAAAGTAAGCTTCTCCTCATTAAAGGAACATAGAGGACATTTTCTAATTGTAACACAAAACCAGTCTCAAACTCGAATGTAATGATATATTCTCCCAATGTGTTTAGTTCGTTGATGAAACACAAGATTTGTTGTCATAGCAATGCAAATGTATTATCACAGTAGAGAGGTGTAATACCCTGTATTTAAATAAAAAAATGATTATATATGTGTGTTTGTATGTGCGAAGTTATTTTATGTAATATATTTATTGGGTTTCTTTCAAGGTTCTAAAAAACGTTAGGCGCTAGTTGGGCGGCGGGCTAGCGCCTGGCGCCTAGGCGGATTCAGGTAAATTTCTTGTATATCTTGTAAATAAGTGCATATTGACACCTAAAAAAAAAACTATACTTGTATGGATAATAAAATAATGATAAAATGCAAATTAGGTACACTATTTCCATAAGTATTGGCTGAACTTGTAGTAAATCCATCATTTGCAAATTAGATACACCAATTCCATAAGTATACCACCATGAAACCAAAAAAGAAAAAAGCACACAATTAATAAAAAAAAATATAAAAAAAAACCTCCTAGGGCCGCCTAGCCCGCCTAGCCACAACTCGATTTTTTAGCCCGATTTGCCCAAAAATGCCTCGGTTGCTAGGCGCCTAGCGCCTAGGGCGTTTTTTAGAACATTGCTTTTTATACGCTATGTGTACAAGAACTTATACTTTTGATATGTAGACTAGTGTCAACGTAAGTTCATTTTTGCTACAAGATTATTTCAAAAACTAACTAGTATTATTTCATGTTCATATGTAATTAGAGATATTTTTAGTTTGAATTGGAGAAGGAGATTATGATAAGTTTGGCTTGATTTTTCTCACAAAGGCTAATGATTAGCTTAACATTTGTTTTCTTTCTATTGGACCACATATCATGGTTAATGATTGGTGATGATTCATCCCCCAAATTTGGAGAGGTGGGATTCTGTATCCTTTAGAGTTTTGACGTGGCCTTTGATGCAAGGAACATCTTGGATGATATTCATTAACTTAACACTTGGGGCGCGTTTACTAATCCGTAATCAAATTGAGAGGAATTGAATTGAGGAGGAATTGGATTAAGGAGGAATTGAAATGAGATGGAATCAGAATCAAATTCATGTTGAAGTTGTTTACTAAAACTGTCTGGAATCGGAGTAGAAATTGTAACATCCCACATTGCCCAGGGGAGTGATCCTTAAATGTATATTCTCATCCCTACCTAGCACGAGGCCTTTTAGGAGCTCACTGGCTTCGGGTTCCATCAGAACTCCGAAGTTAAGCGAGAATGGGGCCAGAGCACTCCCAGGATGGGTGACCCACTGGGAAGTTGCTCGTGAGTTCCTAGAAACAAAACCGTGAGGGCATGGTCGGGGCCCAAAGCGGACAATATCGTGCTACGGTGGTGGAGCGAGCCCGGGAAGTGGTCCGCCCCGGGCTGGGATGTGACAATTGGTATCAGAGCCAATCCCTGGCCGGAAGTGTGCCGACGAGGACGTCGGGCCCCTAAGGGGGGTGGATTGTAACATCCCACATCGTCCAGTGGAGTGATCCTTAAATGTATATTCCCATCCCTACCTAGCACGAGGCCTTATGGGAGCTCACTGGCTTCGGGTTCCATCAGAACTCCGAAGTTAAGCGAGAATGGGGCCAGAGCACTCTTAGGATGGGTGACCCACTGGGAAGTTGCTCATGAGTTCCTAGAAACAAAACCGTGAGGGCATGGTCGGGGCCCAAAGTGGACAATATCGTGCTACGGTGGTGGAGCGAGCCCGGGAAGTGGTCCGCCCTGGGCCGGGATGTGACAGAAATGATGTTGAGTCCATATAAGTTGTTTACTAATTCACTTCAATCGGAATGAAAACTAGGTTGATTACTATATTGCCCTTACATGAATAAATTGTTTTCATACTAATTAATTTAATTTAATTCTTAATTAAATTTATATAAAAATATATAAATAGGTTTTATTTATTTATTAAAAGATGGCAATGATGATTTTAAGTCCATATAAGTTGTTTACTAATTCATTTCAATTAGAATGAAAACTAGGTTGATTATTAAATTGCCCTTGCATAAATAAATTATTTTCATACTAATTAATTTAATTAAATTCTTAATTAAATTTATTTAATAAAATTCATCTATATAAAATATATAAATAGGTTTGATTTATTTATTAAAGATGGCATAATGAATGTCAAATGAAGGGTAATATTGGGATAATAAGAAACAAGTGAGGGCATAATTGGTAGAAAAAATCCATTCCGGATTCCTCAAGTCTCAAGGAATTGAAATACCTCCCTCATGTAGGGAGTCCAATTCCTCCAAAATTACGAGTTGGATTCCTTAATGCATGTGGATCCCACATGTATTTTGATTCCCCAATATTACGTAAACAAAGGTGTATCCCGTAATCGGAATCCAATTCCGTAAATTGATTCCGATTACGGTTACGTAAACGTGCCATTGTTGTTTTTCCATTGGAACACATATCATTCTTAACGATTAGGACAACACTTGTTGCCTTGTTATTAGAACACATTTCATGGTAATGATTAGCACAATACTTGGTTTCTTTCTATTGGCACACTTGGAAGCTTTCTCCTCAGACTAGATGGGAATGAAGATGTCATGCAATCTTTATAAAGGAAGGAGCAAGAACCAACGGAAGACTTGGATAAAAGAGAGAGGAAGAAGAAGAAAAAGAAAAAGAACAATTCCAACAAAAAGCCATCCTCCCTTTCATATTACCTCTTTATCTTTCTTTTACATATTGTTAAGGCTTTAAGCCATCTTTCATTGTATTTGTAAGTTTCTCATATATAGTGAAATACAATGAAAGCAAACCCTAGTGGATGTAGTCGATTTGGAGAACCATTTAAATCTTGTGTTGTTTATGCATTTACATTTTGAGGTCATTGTTATGAGAGCACTCCCACTAAACCATCAAAAATATTCATTTACTTCCCCTGAGAATGCTGTAAAATAAGGGGGACAAATCCCAGAAAATGCATGAGAGCTTACCCAACAGAATTGCTCTATGGAACTCAGATGGGGTTATGCATCAATATCACCCAGAGAGAGATGGAGTAAAATGGTAAAGTAATATTTCTCAATTAGATTGTTGTGTGATATCCATACTATATATTATTGATAATATAATACGATTTTGGCTACTAACAATTTGATTAGTGTTGCAGATATACTACAATTTTGGCTACTAACAGTTTGATTAGTGTTGCACATGTTATAGACCATGTGATTATTGATATCCTTGTTACATGACATATACATAAGCATTCTTGTAAAGTAAGAAAAAGAGTTTAGTTGAGTCTGAGTTGTGAGGATATTCATGGGCTGAAGTTTGCCTTGAATATAAAATAATGAACCTTGTATACGTTAGGCGTCGGGGGAAGGGCTTGAGTATACAACTGGTTGGTTATAAAAGACTGAAATCTTGTATATGTCAGGAGTTGGGGAAGGGCTTGAATATACAATTGGGCGTCGGGGGAAGTGCTTGTATAATAAAGTGAAAACTGAGAATTTAATTACAAAAACTGGGTTTAAGGGATGAACGGGAGTTAACTCATATTCTAAGGTATTCGGAGCCAAGTGGTATAAGCATGGTATGGGACGTGCAAGCTTGGGTGCCTTAGGTATGTGTTAGTGGGATTAGAAGGGAGTGAGTACATTCATCCATCTCATTTGCATATATTTCATGCATTCGAAAGAATTTTTACAATTTAATTATTATTTTGTTGGTACTTTTTGTTGTGAATGAATTTGTGCACCATAATTATTCCGCTACGTATTCAATAAATTTTTATGTAAGATTTTGTTACACGATGTATTGTGTAATCAGTTCCAAGTAATTTTAAATTTTATTTTCCACCATATCTTGGTTGTAGAATTTATTTCTATAGCTAAGATATGGCTCACACCCTAGCTCGTGAATAGTCTTTATTTGCGGGTCGAGGCGTGAAAAGAGGAGTAGCTTTAGTTTGGTCTTCACCAAAATCTTTACAAACCTCAACCACACAACTTGAATAGTTGCCTCAGTTGCACTCATGTACTCAACTTCTGCTGTTGACAAAGCAACCCTATGTTGTTTAACTGAGGCCCAAGAGAAAATCTCACTTCCAAATGACAAAGCATAACTAGATGTGCTTTTCATATCAGTTTCATCCCCACTCCAATCACTGTCACAATAGCTTATGAGAATTGATTCCTTACCTTTCTCATACTCAATTCCATAGTCTAGTGTGCCTTGTATATATCTGAGAACTCTCTTTGCTGCTCCCAAATGCTTCTTTGTTGGTCCATGCATGAATGTAGCAAGTAAGCTAGTTGCAAACATGATATTTGGCCTGGTTGCAGTTAGATACAAAAGGCTTCCAACCAATTGTTTATATACATTCTCATCTGTTTTCTCACTCTCATCATCTTTCTTAACTTTATCAGTCACCACCAATGGAGTACAAGCAGGATTTGTTGAGGCACTTCTACATTTTCTGAGCTCAGCTTTGCAAGAAGCGGGTTGTTTGGTTCAGGAAAGTGGAGCCATGGATCTCTTCAATCTTGCTGTCAACAATAACAGGTATAGTAGTTTAATAATTTTAAAAGAGTCAAATGGGATGACTAGTTTATTTGACAATATTTTGATTCATTTTGTACTGAAAACTTCAAAGGTCTATTAAGCATCAAAATGTGGTGTCTTTAATAATAAAAAAAGCATCCGGGAAAGGGTGAAGTGTATAAATAATTGTCTACAAGTACAATGTGTTTGTATTTCCTTGAGTCATGGATGTAGAGAATGATGCATTGGCTTTCATGACTTGTTTTTAATTATTTGTTGATTCGCCATTTATCACTTGGAATGTGTTGAATGGTCTGTATGCTGTGCAGCATTTTGAGTAACATGTCAGAATTTTTGGTTCTGTTCTATTATACTTCTCTAAACCTTGGATACTTAAAGAGTAGTTTTAATCTCGTTGAATTTTTTTTCCAGAAACAAGGAAGCAATGTTAGCATCGGGGGTAATTTCGTTGCTGGAGGAAATGATCTCCAATCCCAGTTCTCATGGACCTGCAACAGCGCTCTATCTGAATCTCTCCTGCCTCGAAGAAGCCAAGCCTATAATTGGAACAAGCCCTGCTGTCCCTTTCTTGACCCAGCTCCTTCAAGCGAATGTTGAAACCCAATGCAAGCTTGATTCCCTCCATGCCCTGTACAATCTATCGTGTGTCCCGTCATATATTCCTAAACTTATTTCACCTGGTATTATCAGTGGTCTCCAATCCCTTCTTGCGGACTCTGGCGACTAGATGTGGACAGAAAAATGTATAGCTGTGTTGATAAATTTGGGTTCAAGTAGTTCTGCCAGAGATGAAATGATGTCGAATTCGAGTCTTATAAGTGCACTAGCGACAATTTTGGAGGCTGATCAACCCATTGAGCAGGAGCAAGCTGTCTCATGTCTCTATATGTTGTGTAACGGGAGCGAGAAATGCAGTCAGATGGTCCTCAAGGAAGGAGTGATTCCAATGATTTTCAATGATATTGATTCCTCTCATTCATTCAAAGGTATATATACAACCATATACAATCCTATCATAATACAGGAAAGAATAATTACATTCCAAACTAGGAAACCAAATATGGTAGGAATCCCACAATTGTAGGAATCCTAATACAAGTCAACACTCCCCCTCAAGTTGGTGCATAGATGTTGCACATGCCCAACTTGTCTAGAAACCTCGAGAACTTGTCACTAGAAATAGCCTTAGTGAGAATATCTGCTACTTGATCTTCAGTTCTGATGGAAGGAACCTCAATTACTTTGCTTTCCAGCTTCTCTTTAATAAAGAACCTGTCAACCTCTACATGCTTGGTCCTATCATGTTGCAGTGGGTTATGAGCAATATCACGGGCAGCTTTATTGTCACAAAATAACTTCATAGGCTAACCATGTTTGACCCCCAAGTCTTGTAACAGAAACTTAAGCCATAAGATTTCACAAATACCTAGTGCCATACCTCTAAATTCGGCTTCTACGCCTTACCTTGCTACAACATTTTGCTTCTTGCTTCTCCATGTTACTAAATTTCCCCCAACAAAGGTGAAATACCCAGATGTCGAGCGCCTGTCATCCGTCGATCCTGCCCAGTTAGCATCTGCATAGCACTCAATTTTGAAATGCTCGTTTTTTCAAAACAAAATTCCTTTACCAGGGCTTCCTTTCAAGTAACTCAATATTCTCATAACGGCACTCATGTGTTGTTCTCCAGTATTATGCATATATTGACTAACTACACTTAATGCATGAGCAAGATCCGACCTAGTATGGGCCAAGTACATTAATCTTCCTACTAACCTTTGGTACCTCCCTTTTTCAACCGGTACTTGGTTCTGATCGATACCCAACTTCATCCATTCGGCCAACGAAGTAGCTACCGGTTTCTTCTAACAAGTCAAGAACATACTTCCTTTGTGACATAAATATCCCGGACTTGCATCTCGACACTTTAATCCCAAGGAAATATTTTAAAGAACCCAAATATTTCATTTCGAATTCCGAGGAAAAATATTTTTTCAAGGCTGCTTGCTCAACCGGGTCGTTACCAGTAACCACCATGTCATCCACATATACAATGAGAGCTGTAACCTTTCCGTTCTGGCGTTTCAGGAATAACGTGTGATCCTAATTACTTTGCCTACAACCGAATGCTCTCATGGACTTGGTAAATCTACCAAACCAGGTTCTCGGAGACTACTTCAACCCATACAATGATTTCCTGAGCTTACATACCTTTTGTTTCCGTATGTCCGGATCATTACACCCTGGTGGAAAGTCCATGCAAATCTCCTCGGTTAGATCTCCATGAAGGAATGCATTTTTTACGTCGAATTGTTGCAAAGGCCAATGTAGGTTTGCTGCTATGAACAGTAGAACACGAACTATATTGATCTTCGCCACTGATGCAAACGTATCAGTGTAGTTGATGCCAAATTTCTGTGTATACCCCTTTGCCATCAATCTTGCTTTAAAGCGATCCACCATTCCATCTGCTTTAAATTTCACTGTATAGACCCATTTTCATCCCACAGGTTTCTTTCCAGCTGGTAAGTCAGTTATTTCCCAGATAGCATTCTTATTCAACGATCTCAATTCCTCATTCATTGCATCTTTCCAGCGGGAATTTGCTAAGGCGTCATGCACACTGGTAGGAATAGATACAATAGATAATTGATATACAAATGACTTATTTGATTCTGACAGGTGACAGGTAGACACATAATTGTTTAATGGATATCTCACTCTTGAATCCGAATTTGGTTCACTCACGGAATACTTGTGTTTAAACTTAGGATCTGCCTCATAAGTGGGTTTGTGAATACCTCGATTAACACGCTCTGGAAGGCGACGAAGCGGAGGTGCATTCGGTGTAGAAGATGATTGGTTATGAGAATTAATAGAAGACAAGTTCATGCCTTGACCTGATATGACATCTGGAGAATGATCCCGTGACAATTGATTCTCGGTCCCATTGGAAACCGTGGGCTGTTGATGCTCGGTCCCATTGAAAACAGGGGGCTGCAGCTCACTTTCAAGCCCAAAACTTGTAGGACCCGTGGGCTGGTCCTCCTCCTGAATTAGTTGCTGCTGTTTAGTAGGCCTAGGCCATTGGCTGATATTTGGTTGCTGATCACCAACCGTGCATTGCTGCCATTCAGATGTCCTGGGCTCCAACTGAGAAGAATGCAGCGTGCGCTGATCTTCGTACAGCTCATTTCTAGCCACGGGAAAGTAATCAAAGGTCAGAACATCATTATCTCAGGTCAGAACTTTACTATCTCGGTACTCCCCCTGAAGTGAGGACGCAGAAGATCCAAAAAACATGTCCTACTCATGGAAAATAACATCCTGAGTGATAAACATTTTCTTACTCTGAGGATGATAACAGCGATATCCTTTCTGGGTAGTAGCATAACCCAAAAACACACAACGGATGGCTCGAGGCTCAAGTTTATTATTCCGTTGAGGAGAATAAAGGTGAACAAAAACGACACACCCGAAGACCCAAAGGGAAGATTTGGAGTCGGTGGACAGCTTGTCTGAGACATGAAAGCCTAAAATGGCATATGGAAGTTGATGGTACGAGAAGGAAGATGATTAATAAGATAGGTCGCGAACGTAAGTGCTTCACCCCAATAATGTAGAGGCAGATGCGCTTTAATGAGTGAAGCACAAACCATCTCTAACAAGTGTCTATTTTTTCGTTCGGCAATCCCATTCTGTTGAGGAGTATACGGGCACGTGGTCTGATGAACGATACCATGCAGTTCAAGGAAGGAACGAAGTTCCATATTAACATATTCGCCACCATTGTCACTTCTAAGAACCTGGATATTCTTGTTGTACTGCACAACAACCATTTTATGGAACTTTTTAAAGGCCGACTCAACTTTAACAAACTAAGCCAAGTCATTCTTGTACAATCGTCAATAAAAGTGACAAACCAGTGAGCACCACCAAGAGTAGCTATTTTCGACAGACCCCACACATCAGAATGCACAATCATAAAAGGAACGGAACTTTTATTTAAACTTAGAGGAAAAGAATTTCGATGGCTCTTAGCCATTTCACAAACATCACACGTAAACTAAGAAACATCATTCTTGACAAACAAACTAGGAGATAACTTATGCAAATAACCAAAAGAAGCATGCCCAAGGCGCAGGTGCCACATCCAGATGTCCGACACTTTATTAGTATCCCCTTGAGAATCATCAATCGAAAGAGCTTGAGTCAGCAAGCCAGAACAACTGGTTGTCAACTCCAAGTAATATAGCTTCCCTCGTCTAATACCATAACCAATCGTCTTCCGCGTCCAGATGTCCTTAAAAACATAAAAATAGGGCCAAAAAATAACCAAATAGTGTAAGGTAAGGGTTATTTGGGCAACGGATAACAAATTATAATTCAGTGAGGGAACCATAAGAACAGTGTCAAGTTTCATGGTATCAGAAAGGGAAATAGTGCCTTCCCCAATAACAGGGACGGCATTACCATTAGCAACGTTGACCACGGTTTATGTGGAGGTTTTTAGTGATGGAACCTGTCTAGAATCACAAGTCATATGTTCAGTAGCTCCGGAATCAATTATTTATGTATTATTCATAACAGAAGTAGAGGTAATTAGTGCCTTACCATCACTCATTGCCGCATCAATCATGACAGATGCCTTGTCCGCTATTTGGTCATAATCATTCTTGGTTTCTGCAATAGAGGCTCGAGATTTGTTGCACAGAGGATCACAGATGTTATCTCAATTCTCGAGATATCCAATCAGCTCAAAACATCGACTCTTGGAGTGTCATGTCATGCCACAGTGTGGGCATTTACCTTGGGGACGATCCCTGCTTATCTGGCTCGGGCGAGTTTGTCCTGACCGGTTTTGTGACCCGTCTCGATTTGACCAAGATGATGATCCACGGGCCTTTGCTACCATGGTAGCGGGTTCATTCTTGTCAACCTCAATCTTCATTGCTTCCTTCCGATCAGCTTCTCGACGAACATATGCATAAGAAGCCTGAAGCCCAAGCAAGGGATCCTTCCTCAAAATTTCTCCACGAACCTAATTAAACACATCATCGAGACCACCAAGAAACACATACACTCGTTGTCTCTCAGTGGATTTGTGAAACACTTTGATGTCATTTTCGCACTCCATGGATACTTTATTAAAGTGATCCAATTCTTGGAAAATCTCAGTTAGCTCCCCAAAATAGGTAGCCAACGGTTGGCCATTCTGACGAAGACGTGATGCCTTCTGATTCAACAAATAAATTCTAGCCTCGTCATTCTCATCAAAGTAGGCTGCCTTAAGAGAGTCCCAAATTTCCTTCGAAGTAGACAACCGAATGTACCGTTTCATAATCTTGGGCTTCATAGAATACAGAAGCCAACTCTTAATTTTTTGATCTTCAGATAACCAATCATCATATTTAGGATCGTCTTCATTAGGTGCCTTGATAGACCCACTAAGATATCACATCTGCTTCCTTCCAGCGATATGGATTTGAATGAGAGGAGCTCATAAATCATAGTTCTTCTCATCCGATACCATACCAATATTAAAGCTTGAATTCTCAGACTGCACCATAATTGGAGCAGCAGCATGAACTATCTTAGAACCGGCCCCTTTTTCTTCAGCCATTGGTCTTGATGTCAGTATACCACAGAACTTGCAGCTTTATGGTGGGAATCTGGAATCAGAAAAAACAGACGGACATAAACTGGGCAGACAGAAATTGGGCAGCAACGACTTGATGTCGCTCACTGCAATTGACAAGGGAATAAACTGACAGAAACTGGGCAACAACGACTCGATGTCGCTCGCTGAAATTGATCAGGGATGGGTAGACAAAAAACCTTTGGGTCAAAAGCACAACAAAATTGTGCTGAGCACAACAAACTCAGTTAGGGTTCGGTTCTTTTCTTTTTTTTCTAACTCGGCTCTGGTGCTAAGAAGAAAGAATGATTTTCAATGATATTGATTCATCTCATTCATTCAAAGGTATATATACAACCATATACAATCCTATCATAATACAGGAAAGAATATTTACATTCTAAACTAGGAAACCAAATATGGTAGGAATCCCACAATTGTAGGAATCCTAATACAAGTCAACAATTCTGGCATTGGTGTCTATTTCCGTTAATGGCACATCAACAGGAAAAGAGAAGGCTCAGAAGCTGTTAATGCTGTTCCGTGAGCAGAGACAGAGAGATCAACCCCCTCCCGAGGCGGAGGTGCATCTGTCTGTTAAAAATAGCGACAACCCCATGACTGCACCAGAACCAAAGCCGCTATGCAAATCTTTCTCAAGAAGAAAGATGAGCAAACCTTTTAGGTTTTTATGGAAGAGCAAAAGCTATTCTGTTTACCAGTGTTAGCTCCCATGGTGCTGTAAATGTCAGTGTTGTATCTTTTCAAATAGCGGAATGTACCCCTGTAATTTATGGATTTGGTTTTCGCATTTACCTTTGAGGTAGGAAACACACACACATACATACATACATACATATATATATATATATATATATATGTATTATAATTGCTTTCTTTTTTTATTACTTCTTCTTTTATTTTTATTTTTTTTAACAAATGATATTATCTACACTAAAAGGAAGAGGGTGAGCTTAGGCTCACAATGACCTAGTAATAATGTGGTTCAAATTTGCCTTTGGCAATAATGTGTTTGTCAATGCATGGGCCATAGGCAGACCCTAGCATTTGGGTCCCAACTGCTTTGAGCCGGAGAGGTTCTTGGGGTCGGAAATTGATGTCTTAGGCGAATTTTGAGCGTATTCCTTTTGGCGGCATGAGGAGAATATTCTGTTACACTTGATTTTGCGGTCACCTATTAACTCATTTGATTGGAAGCTTGCAGATGGAGTTGTACCAGAGGCTATGAACATAGAGGAGAAGTTCGGGCTCACCTTACAGATGGCTCAGCCTCTAAGAGTTGTTCCCAACTAATTGGAGATTCTGTAGTTTCTATAATTAATCAACATTTTGTTGACTTTAAGAGATTAATATTATTGAAATATTGTACTAAAATAAGACGTTTTGTATATGTACTGGGATAACATGTCCCACATTTTTTTGGTTTTTTTGGTGAACTAATATGTCCCGCATTGGAGAAGAGTAAGAGGAGGCAGTATGAAGTGAGGATATATAACTGAGAGGTGTGGGATAACGCAACATACTTACCTGGATGGGGTCTATGGGCGATCAGAAGGCTCCATGGCCTAGGTTAGTGACCTCCATTGCACTTTGGGAGGGGTGCTCACCTAAGGTCTGCCCCGGTGGTAGAACCTACGTCATAATTTGTTCCTGCGAGGGCCTGCGCGAGCGCGGCCCTTGTCCAAATAATAATTCCAAAATTTTACTTTCCACTAACTGTTTTAAATGTGAGATGCCAATTGATCGAATATGAGATGTCATACAGATTTAGTGGTGCACCAAATATTTAAACCAATAAAATATGCAAATTGATTGATTATCCTAATGACGTTAAACATTAGATGGAACCTTCCAAATGTTTAACCCAACAAAAGATGTAAATTGATCGAATACCCTAATAATGTTAAAGCACTGGATTGTAATGTGAGAAAATTGACATATCTTTAGTTCTTCTCGTCTCATTTGTTTTTCTTTTATAACAAAGAAGTCATTATTTTTTTGGTACAAATAGAAGCCTCTCATTTCACAGTAAAAATAAAGGAAAACTAATGAAAATGGCTTCACAACTTTGAATATTAACAAAAAACCAGCTACTAACTTTGTTTAATGGTTAGAACAAACCCAACATTAAACTATTCCAATAAAACTAGCCCAAACAATGAGTTTCTGATTATACCTTGACAACAGCTTCTCCTGTTTATTTAATCTGTTTCACTTCAAATGAAATAAAAAAGGGAACTTTAACGAAAAGCTCCCGGTACTGTTCACTTTAACAAAAAACCATATTTTTATTCTAAAAAGTCAATCCTGATATTATTCACTTTACCCTTTATTTTGTCCTTATCGTTAAAACTCAAAGTTTTCAAGCCCTTTTCATTAGTTTTCCTAATAAAAAAAGCTTTTGTATGGTTTCTACAAGTTTCTACATATCTCATGTCATTTTCTCTCTGCTATTTTCTTAATTTATAATTTCGATCTGATCGTCAACGATGGAGATGACGCCACCCTTGTGATCCATGAGGAAGTCAAGACCAAGAAGAGTTTGAGAAGTTCGCGACGCTCCCGACCTGTCTTCCATTGATATCTAGAAGCTCGACCGAGTTCTGACAATCATCAGAGCTGGCTTAAAGATGGACTCCAAGAGGTACCTGTAACTTTGGTTTCAAATTTGTGAAAAAATGTGGATTTGTGTTTCCCGGAAACAAATTACAATACAATTTTCCTTTTTCCTTCCATATCTTTGCCCGCAAAAGATAACGTTGGTCTTTTATTTCGAGTTTCACATGATTTATTAATATTTAAGGACAAAATTGGATTATTCATTGGTTATTAGCATTTGGGTGCGAAATATATTGCTTGAAATCTTGAAAATCTGCTGCTAAATATTGGACAAATTCCAGAATTATTATTCTGTTTTTTTTTCCTTTGTTTATGGTGGTTAACTTAATTTTTGCATATATTTTTTTGTTATAATTATTGGTTCTTAAAAATTTAGGTTGGGTCCGTCACCTTTGGTGGATTCCGTGCATTAAACGTCAGTTTTTTAGCACCACTAGTGGGTTAGAGGCTGCTGCCACTGCCGGCTGGCAATGCTTTCTACTGGTTTGTTTTTGCGGGCTGTGCAATGTCAATGAGATTGGGAGATGCTTCTCCAGATTGTTAGAAGAACCAAATTGAACTATACTTAATTATAGGAATTACTAGAAATTACGCACGTGCGTTGCTGCAGGAACCAGCTGTTTCAAGCGTAATCGGATGAATAAAACAAATTTACGTTGAATAAATTTAACACAATTATAAACAAATGGATACATGAGTGAATGAGGTCGATAAAATATACAGTTTTGCTTTTATATACATTTAATTAACCTGGCATATAAACACATTGTACAATGAGTGGGAAGAAACTGAACGTCTTTAATTAGAAAGATATGGTTTCGCAAAAAGTTTTGTTTCCTTAAGAAATATGTAGTTCACACATATAATGTGTCCTGAAAGGCCAAGGAGATTATAATGATTATAGTCTGGTGTAAGCAAACCTGATATACTACAACTGATGCATACAATCCAATTAAAATGTTCATGAAAACTGCCAACACGATACTTGAAACAACCACAATTAGCCACAGAATGATTGTCAAACCAACAATAAGAATGCAAGCTATTTCAAGAAATGGACCTTCTCGAGTAATCAGATCATGAATCAGTCAATACCAGCCTTCAAGTAGCATAGGGACTCTTTACAACAGCAATTACAGTGTAAACGGAATCTCCAAGATCAGCCCCAACACGCCAACTATATTACATCCCAGAATGTGAATCAACCTACAATTTGTCCCCGAAAAGAATTGAGTTCGGATTAAAACCGCTCTTTTAAGCAATGTTATTTCAAATGTTTATATTTCGCTACTGCTACATAATTTGACGACAGAAGCAAAACAATTCGAGTCACTAATTACAACACGATTACCTTATGCTTCGATTCAAATGTTTATACTTGGCAAAATCAATCACGAATGACTGTTCGTATGCATCTAAGATCACCAATTAGGCAGGAATCACTCAGGACTAACAATATAGGCACCCAAGCATCCCATGACACCATGATCGAATAACCTGCACAAATTGTCACATCCCGGCCTGGGCTCTACCACATCCCGGGCACGCATCCACCGTAGCACGATATTGTCCGTTTTGGACCCCGACCACGCCTTCACGGTTTTGTTTCATGGAACTCACACGAGAACTTCCCAGTGGGTCACCCATCATGGGAGTGCTCTTGCGCACCACTCGCTTAACTTCGGAGTTCTGATGGAACCCAAAGTCAGTGAGCTCCCAAAAGGCTTCGCGCTAGGTAGAGATGGGAATATACATATAAGGCTCACAGGATCCACTCCCCTGGGCAATGTGGGATCTCACAATCTACCCCCCCTTAGGGGCCCGACGTCCTCGTCGGCACACACGCGACCGGGGTTAGGCTCTGATACCAAATTGTCACATCCCGACCCGGGCTCCACCATATCCCGGGCACGCCACCACCGTAGCACGATATTGTCCGCTTTGGGCCCCGACCACGCCCTCACAGTTTTGTTTCAGGGAACTCACACAAGAACTTCCCAGTGGATCACCTATCATGGGAATGCTCTCGTGCGCTACTCGCTTAACTTCGAAGTTCTGATGGAACTCGAAGTCAATGAGCTCCCAAAAGACCTCGCGCTAGGTAGAGATGGGAATATACATATAAGGCTCAAATGATCCACTCCCCTGGGCGATGTGGGATCTCACACAAATATCCCAATAAACCTACAGATTAGTCAAAATAATAGAAGAGCGTTTGATGTTGAATGTCGAAAATACATAAAGAAAGCAGGTGGACGGATATAAATTTTCGAAGAGATCGACATTGCGATTAGATGGGGATCCATAGAATTCAAGCCATACGTGGGAATCAAGAGGATTGAAGCTGTCAGGCATAAAACATAGTTACTGATTAATAGAAATGGAAGTGTATAAGAAGAAAGTATACTCACTTTCTGAAAAGTGGCTTTGAAGGCAAAGACACAACAGGTACATACTTCTTCATTGAACCCAACCTTTCAACAAAAAGCTAATAAAGGAAAACAATAGTCTTGTTAATTTCCTCATTGCTCGACCCAAGCATAATATTCTTTTCATTAAATTTAAATAGCAATATGTCAGATTCATAGATGTCACCTCGAGGCCAATGTTACCTTGAGTACAGAGAACAAAAGCCCCAAAATCTAATGGGAAAAAAAAAAAAAAAAAAAAGTCTCGAGAGTCTGAAAATCAAACCAAAGTAAACACAAAGATATAGAATCCTTAGAAACAAAACCCCCCAAAATTACAAATAAAAAATAAAAAATTGAACACAAAACCTATTTTTAAATCCAAATTTACACATCTAAGGTCTAAACACACAATATTGAAAACACAAAATTACTCCGGCAGAGAACTCACAGAAAACAATACCTTGTATGGGCTAAGTTTTTCTCTCAAATCGACTCCAGATTCACTACTTTCAGCAAGAAGACTATGGTTTGTAGTTTTAGAGTGAAAGTACTGAATAAACAATCATTTTTAGAAAGAAAATGAAAGAGAGAAGTCGAGGTTTGAGAGCGAGAGAAGTCGAGGTTTGAGAGCGAGAGAAGGGTGAGAGAGAGACGAACCTTCTTGCATGCTTGAGAGAGAGCTCGGCTTTTACGTCTGTCTTTCCTTCCACGATGAGCAACACATGTATGTCTGCAACCAAATGCAATAGCCTGAATAACCTGGTTTCCCTCGTTTGGAAGAATTGAGGATCACTAATATGTTCTTTTCAATTCTTCCTACGTTTCTCATACTGTGTAAAAAGTGCAGTTAAAAACATGTAGAAGCAGTATTACAAAAAAATATGTGTTTAGTCAAACACCTGGTCTCCCTCTAGTAGATAAGTTTGACCAAAAATTGAATCCTGTATCTTATCCCTATTGCTGGAAACACCCGATGCCAAAACGCCCAAATATTACCTGCCACCTACCATGTAATGCATAATACAATCAGTACCCTATAAATACCAAAAAAATCTCTACAAATAACCATATCGGCATTCAAATTCCAGCAAGAAACACAATCAGAAAACATAAATTTTTCACATACCAAGTCTCCCACCTAACATGCAAATTACACAGAAAGAAATTTGATTTCAGAAAAAGTGAAAAGGCTTACACAAATAGAAAAACGTATTTGAGTGGTGGTCGTGGCACCTGCGTTCAGCCAAAGACAGTTCAAACAAGAATTAAACAGCCAAGTTATGGGTATATTCAAGACTGCTTAAGATATTACAAATATTTTCAAGATAACTCTAAATTTAACTAGTACCAATTTAAAAGATAGATAGTCATTCGCACAATATCTTGCAAATATATCATGCAGCAATTGGTATGCAATTAAAAGCCTGGACGTGCATCCAAGTCCTTATCTTATTCTTCTTTGCTGGCACCAACCCAAACCAAAACCAAATTAAAAAACTATTCAACTTGTATATTAAATTATTAATTAAACAAAAGATTTGTATATTAAAATATTATTGTAATTCCGAAATAAATAAATAATAAAACTCTAATTTTTAAGGCAATAAAAAACAGAGCATCAGAATGCAATTCTCCTTCTCTCACAAAAAACAAAAAACAAAAAACAGAGAGAGTGATCGGAAATCTTCAGAAATGGTGAAGAAGGCAGTGCTGATAGGATAACTACCAAGGAACGAATGCGGAGCTCAAAGGCTGCATAAACGACGTCAGACGAATGCATTGATGCCCCATCGACCGCTACGGCTTCTCCGAGGATGACATCCAAGTTCTGATCGACAAATTTTCTAATCCCTAAATTAAACAAACCATAAACCCAAAAAAATAATGAAAAAGTTTCTACTCTTCCCCCCAACCCACGAATCCAGAAAATTATCTTTGGGTGAATTTTCTAATGGGATATAATAGAATCCAGAAGGTCAATACCCTCATTGATATTAGAATCAAACTAACGGGATATAATAGAATCAAACCCATGGTCAATGAGGTATCAGATGGTAAACACTAAAAGTCTAAATTGTAAAAGAAATATTCAACAACCTTGTACCCATGGTCCATAGAAGGTTACAGAAAATATGAATGTCTGGACTCTGGAGTGAGAAAGTAAAAGGACTTACCGCATACTTCATATCTTCTCAGTTTGTGTAGTCTACAATCCTTATTGTGCCTACAAAAGAGGCATAGGACAAAAGCTAAATCAATCGAAATTCTGATATCTCATGAGCTTGGTCTTAGCATTAAACTATTGAAATAATACCATATGAAATAGCAGTGTATATCCCTAAAACAGTCTGAAATTTGGTTGATAATCGAAGAGTTGATTTACCTTTGGATTCTTCGGCTTTCAGATGGAGTTTGCTTATGTGTGGGAGAGAGAGGCGGAGCGGCTAGGGTTTGAGTATGGAAGAGATGAAAAATGGAGAGCACCTGTTTTGGCTGAAGCAACAGCTCACACACTCCGGACAAAACTGCAAATGTTTACAAAGGGGAAAATATAAAAAGAAACCTTAGCAACTGAATTCAAAGAAATCTTCTGACATTTGTAAATAGCATTTCACATAAAAAATAAAATAAAAAAAACTAAACTAATTACACTCAAATTGCAATGCTATCATTTAATAATAGGAATTCCCATACTGCAAAGGATCCTTTAAAACATTTTTTCTTGAACAACCCCGCACCTGCAACACATCCAGGCAAGGTAAACCAACAGCACCCTCATGCTAAGCTCTCATGTGCATATATGCCCCTTGCAAGTAATCTTAATCAATCAGTTATCATGAATATTCAACTTATATTAATTTTCTACAATATCCAACACACAAATATAACAGAAGAGGAAACTTTTACTTAAGCAGCACAAAATGATATCCTCTGCATTTCATTCCAGAATCCATCACTCTTATGTCTTTGCCTGCACAGTTTTTGCTCCAACATAGCCTGCCATGATGATAGCACTATCAATAATTAATACATAAAGAAAGGCTATCCTAGCTAGGTATTATCGTTGGAGTAAACCAACAGCACCATAAGTAAAGTAGTAGACCAAGTTTTTTTTAGAATTGGTCTTAACATGTTTTAAGTAGCGAAAAGATTACAACACATTGGATGTGTTAACACATCCATAAGCTGATGACTCCCTCTCTGGTTTACCACATCATTCTTAGTGTATTCAACAATGCAGCAGCAATTAAAAGTCCTTGGAAAATGCCAACCTACTATAAAGACATGACGAAAACTATATATGACCTTACCCTCTCATTGGCATAGACAGCATATCCATCCTTGTTTGGGGTGAATCATAATCCTGAACTCCATTATCATCATCGTCGAGAATGTCAAACTGTAAATCAACCATGCATGGAACAAAACTTAGAAATTAAACAATTATCAAAGTTTGTGAAGAATGCTAAATCCAACTAATTTGAAACGTAAAGTAACCCGAAAGAGAGAACTTATAAATTCTATATAAATTATAATCCTTAACAGAAGGATGGAACAAAACAAGTTCATTCTTGAGAATAGATGTAATTTTGCACATTGCATACATGTAGATTAAGGATGGTGGTAACATACCTTGTAATTCGTACAAATTAGGATTTTCATTCAAAGAACTATAATAAACACAATTACAAAAAAAAAGTGATTCAAACTTGTTCTTCTCTTAAGGAAATTACTCACTGTTGAAATTATGAATGGACGAAGTAAGAAACTTACATCAATTGCTATGAGCTATTCCAGCAGTCCCTCAAGGTGGTGCAAGGGCTAAACTTATAAATAAGAAGTAATTTAAACAGTTTAACTTAATAAAATATTGTAATTTAAACCATGCCTATATATTCAAACATCTCAAAACAGGAATGAACTTCCAGAAAACATGCACATGAAAATAAACGGCATTACTCACCCATTGAACCCATTGAGTTGGACCATCAAACTGGAGCGTTAGAAGGATCATCATGTACCTATGAAACCCAAAGGAAAATCTTAGCAACCCCAAAGTCTGTATGCAAGCGTGAATAAGTATGCGTGTATGAATCTATTCATAGTGAAAAAGACTACCTTAAGAAATATTTGCATCTGCAGCCATATGGCCATACAACGAAAAACACTGCATATGATACCAAAACCCAGGTGCACCACAAAAGGAATATGATCTTCCTCTCAACTTGTATTTGCAGTTGTTACTGTAACATCTGCAGACAGCATACATAAGCAATGATTCGATAATTCTAAAGAAAAAAGCTCTTATTCGATAATGCACCAAATCCTATCCAAAAACCAAAGGGGTGCCATACCCCTAGATTAACAAAGCATCTTTCTTTGTTCCAAAACAAATTGCAATTGGCTTTGGTAAAGTAGAAAGATTACCAGATACCTCGGGCATAATCTCGACTCTGTTCCATTATTCGAGCATTTTACTGTCCTTTTAGTTCTCTCTCAACATGGGAAATACAATAAGACAATAAAAACAAAAGTTAGTGATAGCTATTAAATAGTGAAAGAAAATAAGACATTTACATAGTGATAGCTATTTACTGTCCTTTCTCATCATAATCTCGACTCTATTCCATTATTTGAGCATTCTACCGTCCTTTTAGTTCTACCATATGTGAATGTCTACATATATATATATATATATATATATATATATATATATATACACACTGAATTTTGAAAGCAATGAGAGAAATATACCTTTGGGGCGTCCATGCCAGAAGGGTGAGAGAGGGATCTAAGATGTTTGAGTGCAGGAATTTTTGAGCAATTTGTGCGAAAAAGTTGAAGAGCTTCGAACAGAGTGGAGTGGGTCAGCCTGGGCTAAAATAAAGAGGATGAACTCTAGAAAGTAGAAAATGTTGTTGTTCAACCAAACTCAAAAGTAAAGAAACCATACTATTAACATATAAATAAGTTTTATAGATCAATGTTTACATGTACGTTGTTTGAGAAGGTAAATTAGCAACAGATACAGTGATCAAAAGATTAACAGCAATAAACTGCTCATTATTCGAAATATACATGAAAGTTGTCATTCACATGATCCAAATGGTAGTTAATGCAGAGGACAAAACAGAAGGAAACAAATATTATAGCGGCATAAGTTGAATAATTGCAGCAAGCAAACAAATAGAAGACTCAAAAATTGGAAATGAAAGCAGGTAACATTGAGTTTTAATAACCGAAAAGGGACCTTGTTTAAGCAGCTCCACAGCAACATTTATACTTGGACAATGAGCTGCAAAAACAGAAAAGAAAACACAAATTAAACTAAAAATATATAGAATTTAACACTAATCTAAGGATTAAATATCAAATATAAAGTCATTAGGATTGGGACCTTTGCATTAAGGAATATCTACTACATTATGAGTTCCCTCCTGATAAAGCCCAATCAGGGGGTTTTTCGGTGAGCCATGAACGGCTAACTTTGCGCGACACTACCATCCCCACTAACACCAAACCCAGATAATATCAAGATCAAAACTAACCAATACCAGAAAGATATTTCTTTTTATTTAAATTTTAAGAAAATGCCTAAACTTTACGAAATTAAGGGGGAAAAAAAGTTAAGTAAAGCACCAATTTGCAACTGTCAAAAGTGAAATCCGAGACTCCAACTGTCTTGAAGAACTCCGTCGCCTCATCGATGATGAGGAGATTGAACTGGTGCGTACACCTGAAGCACCTGATTATACACCGAACAGAAAACAAAATTTAAATCACGTCGAACAATAATTATGAGAAAATAAACTAAAAGGGATTTGAGCTGAGAGTTACGATTTGAAGTGCGGGCAGTGGAGGGCGCAGGTTAGAGGCGGCGGAGGAGGGGTTGAGCTAGGCCTTAGTGAGAGAGAAGGTAGTGCTAAAGGCACTATTTGTCAACCAATCATATAATAGCCACACCATTTTTCTATATATGACAAAAATTAAGAGTTCTCCAAACTAAAGCATGAAATTAGATTCACCAGAGAACTGGAAATTGCACATGAACAAAATAATAGACATCATGCCATTTGTGATTTTAAAAGAAAAATAGAATACCTTCTTCAGGTCCACCTTAGGAGGTGGAGGCTCTTGATAGAAGATTGACATTGGAGTCGTTTTAAAAGTCAATTTCTTCCTGAACATCCTAATGTCAGCTTTTAGAGTTTCCTGTAAAAGAACAGACAGCATTCATAATAAGAAAATCTCTCTCTGCAATCGCAGAAATCCCTCGGGTTTCAGGAAGCAAATGGAAAACGAAATGGTTTTCTATCCCCTACCCATACCCATACCTCCCTTACCCGTTCCCTTTACCCTCGCAGAAAATCCTCCCATCTCTTTCTCTCACCCTTGTCCCATCTCTCTGTTTTCAAATCGTAGAAAAGAAACCCTAAACAAATCCCTGAAATCCCTCGCCTAAATCCTCCCACATTTCTCTCGGAGACCCCTCTCTCTTTCTGCAAACCCTAAACCAAATCTCCTAAATCCTATCTCGGACACCCCACATACAGCCAAGAAGCCAAGATATTAAAGCAATCTATACAAAATACTTTGGAACAATGAAGCAAAATGGTACCTACTTGTTCCTTGTCCAAAACCGTTGGTGCCACCGCACATTGTTATCAATTGTGGGTTTGATCAAATCCTTCATGTCTTAGACTGCATGAATAATTAGAAACTAAAAGATGAATATATGCAGTAAATCATCATATAAATGTAACTGCATTTAAAAAATGAAGGGAATGAAAAAATTGAATTCTATTTCATCAGTATGTAACTGCATGAAAAGTTACATTGAATGCAGACTCAATCAATTTCCCCAAAGTCATTGTCAACTGAAAATCAATACCAAACCCATAAATACCACCATTGAATTTGGAAAAACCCAAAAACAAAATTGCAAAAATTTACTCATATAATCACAGAACAACATGAAATTTGAGCACCCATTTGGCCAAGTCAAAGGATAAAGGCACTCACATCATCGTAGTACTCTTTGGGAAGATCTTGTAATAATGGTTCTTCCTTTTTCTTGCTCCTCCTCAGAACTGCCATTAAAAAACCCAGAGAAGCACACAAATTCAGAAAAGAAAAGGTCCAAAACTGCCATAAAAAATCCAGAAAGCATACAAATTTATTATAAAGAAAAGTTCAAATTACAAAAACCAAATGATGTGAGTAAGTAGTGAGAGGTTGTTTCAGGTACCTGAAAAACATTTTGGTTTCAATTGAAAGGGCCAGAGCCTTGCATGCGAGGAAGATGAAGATAGGATTCCATAGACAACATCCACATTCTTTTTTCTTGGGTGAACTAACCAAACCATATTATATACTAAAACGACATCAAAAATCATTCACAAAGTCACAACAAAATAGAACAAAAACATTCACAAAAGATTTGGGAGCTGGGACGCTAACAAAAACATTTCTTTTCTAAACAAATACACAACCGCTAGTCAATTTGACTAAAACGGTGTGCTATTTTGCATCTAAATATAGTATATCGCTTAAATAAAATTAAAAAAATATACACATCCAATGCTTTTAATCTAACCTAGAAGTAGGAATAACTAAGTAAGTTAATGAAGGCAAAGCAGAGGGTAGGAAGCAGAACATACCAAGAGACCAGTAGGCAATTGGGGCCGGTCTGACACCCCCGATCCCGAATATTCCCCGTATATCAGGATAGACACGTGCTGGCCGACACCCGAGGGTGACGAAAGCCATTAATTGATACAAAAGCTAAGAATAAGAAATAAATAAGGGTTATGAATTTGAATACAATGAATTAACAATTTAGGAACATGTTCAGAGCATACAACTAAACCTAATCACTAAAAAGAATTAAGATAAAATTGAATGAATAAAGGAGTGGGTCCTACATCGAGAGGATTCGAAGATGCTGCTGCGGAAGTGTCTTGACGCCGGGATTATGTGCCTTGATCCTAAGTCCTAAATAGGGGTGCAAAACAAGGGTGGGTGAACCAAGTTCATATATACAATAATAATAAAATAGTTATCAACATACTAACCCCCACAGTTTATATAATGAAAACTACTAGCATAATAAGTGATAGGTTTTCTCAAAACCCTAGCATGCCAAAAATATCTCAAAAGACATCGCGGAAAAACATCGCCGAAATCAAAACATCAATCGTCTCACAGATCGTCTCGTAAGCGCGGTGTGCTGCTAGTCTCTGTGCTCGTAGCCAGAGATAACTCCTTCCCGGCCCAATGCCTGTCTCCGTGTCCCTCAGCCTTTCACTAAGGATTATTTCTCCCAGCCTAAATGCCAACACCAGATCCTCGCCCCAGACGGCATAGTGTCCACTAGGTACGCACAAATAGTTACGTATCTCACAGAATACCACTTCGTGGGGTAGAGTCATCCATCATCTATACCATGAAGCGGGGTTTTTCGAAAACATGTTCTAGCATCCTATCGTCATCCATCTGATAGTCTACCAGATCATGGTTTTAATAGAAAATACGATATATCAAAATATTGCTCAAAATAGGCTAACAATTATTCCCTCACGAAAATGAGATGATAAATCAACATTTTTAATAAACATGTTCATCATAAAAATCAATTCATAAACTCGTAGGCATGCTATTCAATTATGCAATTTAACTATAAAATCATGCAATTTTAGAAGGGGTCCACTCACAGTACTTAGCCGCCGAAAGCTGGGCCACTAGCGAAGACGGAAACATCACAACAATTGCCCCTAAGCACTTAAAGGGTTTAGGCTTAGACTTTTAGGAAGGTTGGGCTTTAAGGGTTTCAAGGGATTAAAGGGTTTAGGGCTGGGCTTGAAGCCTGGCCCAATTGTTTTTGGGTTTTTAAAAGAAAACCAAATAAATAAAATAAAAAAGGGTTGGGTTGGTGCTTAAAGGGCCTAAGGCCCGTGGTGTTTTCAGAAAAAGCCCGAGGGCCTGATTTCTTGGCATGGAGGTTGCAGGACCTCAAGTAAGAACAAGGCCGGAATTCGGCCGGAAAGCTACACCAACTTTAAACGGCCATAACTTTGTCAATATTCGACGAAATCAAGTGATTTGAAAACGAAAGTTGTATTTCTCGAAGAGATGGAGATAATGGTACCTCGTACGATGTCTAACTCACCATGGTTTGGCCAGAAAATCCCTCGAAAGCCGCGGAGGTCGCCGGAAACTGGGTAAGATTCAAATGGATATAACTTCTTCAATACTCAATGAAATTGGGTGAAGCAAAAAGGAAAGTTGTAGTACTCAGCGAGACGAAGAGATTGATACCTTGCACACTGGCCAACTCACCGTGGTTTGGCCGGAAATTTCCTCGAAAGTGACGGGTTCCTCGCCGAAAATATGAAGAAGTCTCCCCTAGGTTATTTATGTGCTATATCTTCGATCCACAACCATATCTCAAGTTAGATTTAGGCCACAAGGAAGAAAATGAGAAGAGTTCAAGTGTCCCGAGGCTTACCCAAATCGGAGGGACGAGAAACCTCGCCGGAGTTCCTCTTTCGAACCGACGCTCGATGATTCCTGCGTCTTCGTCGATTTTTAAGGATGCAGGAAGGGAAACAGAGGATGGTGGTTCAGCAGCATGTGTATGTATGTTTGTGTGTGCGTGTGTGTGTGTGTGTGGAGCTCAGGCAGAAGGAGAGAGTGCAGAGAGAGAGAGCACGGGAAAGGGAAAAAAGAGAGGACTGAGAAGGAAGAGAGACTCGGGGGACAAAAATCAGGAGTGGGCCCCCTTGGGCACACCATTTAAGACCCAAAAACCATTTTTAAAAGGAAAATATCCCCAAATTTAGTGAAAATACAAAAATACCCTTTTGTACCGTAAATCCCGGGATAGGTTGTTACACGGTCTGCCAATGAATGTCGTGTACTGGTCAACAAGGCCCAACAGCGTCGGCCCAGCAAAGAAGTAAAAGTCGAAAACACCCCCAATGACCTTGTAGGTGAGAGAAGTCCGTATGTAGAACACATTTATGCCATTGTTGTTGAGCAGCAAAACAGAGTGCGAGTAAGGCTCGTTGCCCACATTCCGGAGATCCATGTAAACCGGGTGGGACCCGTACAAATAAGTGTTGAGATTGATCGTCGAGACGTCAGTGGTGAAGATGATGTATGGATAGTTCGGGAGAACTTGATCCCGTGCAGCTGAGAGTTCTCTCCAAGGCCATACAGGGAGTCGTCTTTCTGCAGTCGGGTGGATATCTCGAGGTACTGGTCCTTAAACACCAGTTCGCCATATGGGTCTTTGGATTCGGAGCTCGAATTGAAGAGGACCTGCCCGTCGGACTTCCTCTTGAAGGTGAACCCAAATGGGTCGGAGATGTAGCTAAGAATGTGCTCAGAATCGGAGTACTCTGAGACTTCGATGAGGTTCTTCGTCTTTGCCTGAAACACATTTTGGTTTCGATTGAAATGGCCAGAGCCTTGCATGCGAGGATGATGACAATAGGATTATAGAGACAGAGAAATGAAGAGTAAGACAATGGCGGCAGCGAGAAAAGGGAGGCGGCGGTGAGAAAAGGGAGACGGGGGCGAGAGGAGGATAGGACGGAGGTGAGACCGTCTGGAACGTGGGTCTGCGAGACGGAGAAGGCAAGGAGGGTTTGAGAAGGAAATAGAAAATGCCTGCTTTACCATTGTTATTCCCCATTCCCGCAATCATCAACGCGTGTGCATCAAGATAAGCGGCAGAGTGAACCTGTGGCAAATTTGTAAATAAATTGAAATTCACCCCAAGACACTGTTCATTTCTACAGTGCCATTCCCAACCTTACTTTATACTAAAGTAATGTTTGAACTGCTCTCTCTCCCACTTTCTCCCACTCTCACATATGTATTTTGTTTTGACATTATAATCATTATAATCATTCTTGTTAAATACTTAAGGGCCTGTTTGGTATTCTACTTGAATCCAACTTTTTTAACTCAAAAACAATTTTCAAGTTTTAGGCCTTAAAAACTTGTTTGGTAGGACTATTTTCAAAAACTGAACTCAAGACTAACTCAAAAATATAGTCTATTATCTAAAAACATAAAAAGTGAGTTTTTAGAGTTTTTAATCTTAAGCTCACTCATTTCTTTTCTCTCCCTCCTCCCCTCACTCCAAATCTATCTCTCTATTTTCTTTTTTCTCTCCTCTTTTTTTTTTTACCTTTTTCGTCTCTCCTCCAATTTGTTGTCTTCATTCTCTCAGTTCTTTCTCTCACTCATCTTTCTTTCTATCTCGTCCAATCCCCTATCTTCTTTCCCTTTCCTTCAATCATCTCTTACTTTATTTCCTCATCTCTCCTCTTTCTCCCTCTCCTACGACCCCCTCTTTTTAGATCTCTTTGTGTAGTTTAAGTCGTAAGATTTAAATTTTTTAAATCGCAAACCAATCAAGTTTTTGAGTCTTAAAGAAAATTGTTTTCAAGAAATGTTCTTAGAAATGATAAAAAATTTCAAATAGGATACTAAATAGGCTCTAAAGTTTTTTTCTCTATTTATTTTCTGCATATTTGGGGTCTTCTAGTTTTGATTATGTTGACTATTTCTAGGCTTTTGCAATATTTTACTCATATCTTTTTCAAGTGATTTTTTAAGAAGATGAAATGATTAAGTGTTTGGAGTTTTTTGGTTGCTTTTGATTTGTAGAACTTTTTTTGTTTAAATTAATAAATGAATTATTTTTTAAATTTAAAAATTGGTTGGTTTGCAATAGAATTGAACTTTTGAATCTATTTTCACTTCTTTCACAGTTTGCTGCAAGAGAAGATAAATATGCAAGTCAAATTTGCAATCAAGAACGATGTCACCTAAGTACCATTTTTCTTCATGAAACTTAAGCATTCAATTTAGCATTCAAATTTTATTTTGTTTTATATTTTGATTTGGCCTATGATGCACTCTCATTGTCCTCTTGATTCCTGCAGCTGATTGGAAATACCACGTTGGATATCTCAACAATATTTGTTATGGATGGTTGCGTAGCATGAGTTGCTACCAAGCTAGAGTCAATGGAATTTTGCGCTAGTGTAAAAGGTAGACATATTCTTTGCACTTTTCTCTAAGGGATAATGATTTTGTTGTCCTAATACGAAAGAAATCAATACTCAAGGTTAATTCACATTTGATCTTGAATTTGTAAATGCAGGAGTGCATATTGTATGATCAAGGTTTTTAATTTTCAGAAATAGTCAATGTTCAGTTTAAGAAATAATGATAATACTCGTGTTTTGTTTTTAGAAATAGTCAGTTTTAGTTTTAGATATAATGTAGTACCTGTGATCAATTTCAGAAATAGTGCAGTACCCGTATTCAGTTTCTCAGTGATTAATTTAAGAAATAGTGATAGAACCAGTATTCAGTTTAAGCAATAATGATAATACCCGTGTTTAGTTTTTAAAAATAGTCAGTTTTCAGTTTTAGATATAGTGTAGTACATGTGCTCAGTTTCATAAATAATGCAGTACCCGTGTTCAGTTTCAGAAATAGTCAGTGATTAATTTAAGAAATAGTGATAGAACCAATATTCAGTTTAAGAAATAGTGATAATACCCGTGTTTAGCTTTCAGAAATAGTCAGTTTTTAGTTTTAGATATAGTGTAGTATATGTGCTCAGTTTCAGAAATAGTGCAGTATCCGTGTTCAGTTTCAGAAATAGTCAGTGATTAATTTAAGAAATAGTGATAGAACTAGTATTCAGTTTAAGAAATAGTGTTAATACCCGTGTTTAGTTTTCAGAAATAGTTAGTTTTCAGTTTTAGATATAATGTAGTACCTATGCTCAATTTCAAAAGTAGTGCAGTACCTGTGTTTAGTTTCAAAAATAGTCAGTGATTAATTTAAGAAATAGTGATAGAACTAGTATTCAGTTTAAAAAATAGTGATAATACTCATGGTCAATTTTTAGAAATAGTAAGTGTAGTTTCAAAAATAGTGTAATACTCATGTTTAGTTCAAAAATAGTCAGTGACCAGTTTAATAAATAGTGATAGTACCAATGCTTAATTTAAAAATAGTGATAATACTCGTGTTCAGTTTCATAAATAGTGTAATAGCCGTGTTCAGTTTCATAAATAGTCAAAGTTTAGTTTCAGAAATACTGTAGTACTCGTGACACACCCCGTCCCGAAGGAGGGCATGCTGGCCGTCACGTGAGAGTGACGTAACCATTTACACAGTTCGGAAGCTTAAAAAATACAATTGTGAATTCTGTCAGAACACCGTTGGATTCCTCGTGGCCACCAAAGCTCTGCTATCTCAAACCTGGAGAGGCGCAAAACAAAGTTGAGTGGGTCAGTAAAACAAATCTTTTCAAAACTTTCCTTTATCAAAGTTCTAACCCCTCGCTGTAAAACATGTATACTTTCCCAGAAAAATAGCATATATAAATATATATATAGCTTCAAAAATCTCAAAACACCATTCTTTATCACTTTTCAGAAAATATGCCATGCCATGCGTCAAAAACATAATATGGATGCATCAATATAAATCAGGTGAAATGATGAATCAACCGGAGACCCTGCAGTGGTCCTGTACGGCTGATTCTAGAGCTCAATATCCAACCCAGCCGGAGTCACCAACTGTGACCTGTACGGCACTACACTGCACATAAGTCGGAACTACCTGTAGTAGTCTGTACGACTAGGATGGTGTAATATTACGCTCTAGTGCTTCTCTCATCAATCATCTGTGCACATAATCTAAGGTCACCTACTAGTCGGAACCGTCTCTAAGGTCTGTACGACTAGCATGTCGGAACCACCTCCAGTGGTCTGTACGACTAGCATCTACTTGGATCCAAGGTGAGCGTGTGATGCGGTGAATAACATAAGCACTAACACCAGAGGTGCAGGTTATGAGCTATCAACATAAATCTCATCAAACAATTCAATGAACCAAATATAACTCACCTGATACTCACCTGTGCGTCCGCAGCACCAATTCACATATATGCATCATATATCAATTCACATATCTCATATAAATTCTATGCATGGCATTTCAAATCACATGATTCATAGAATCTATGCATGGCATTTCAAATCACACTTTCAAATCATATTTCACTTAAATAGATTTTCTGGGAAAAACTCCTTTATATAGGTATATACGTAAAACAAAACTGCCCACTCACCTGGAGTTCGCCCTGCAACTCCCTAGCACAACACATCAAGGCGTCATGGCGATCGGCGCCTAAAACAATCATCAAATCATACCTCAGAATCATATCGATAGAATATATCACTTATATAAAACACGTCACTATGAAGTTCGATCCGGAAGATCTGCAACTCAGATTTCCAATCCGTAACTTCCAGAGGTCCACAATAAATCTCTAGAACAACATCCTAAAATTTCATAACCATCCAACGGTCGGATCTCCACCAATTACCAAACTAAGTGACGGTTAACATTATATTTTATGAACTTACAACTCCAATTCCGGGAGATCCGTAAATCGGATTCTCGATCTGTAAGTTCCTATAATCCTCAAATATTACGTATTACAACGTATCAAAGTTTGGTGACGATCCAACGGTCGGATCGTCAATTCATATTTTGGCCTAACCATGCATCGTATCGAAATTAAGTCCAAATGATCAACCAACGTTAAGCCACTATCAAAACTGAACTCAGGACATCCAATATAGCTTAAAAATAACATTGGCGGCCCTCTGGCCACTCGCCGCCGCACGCGCCGCCGTGGGTGGCGGTCGGCCGCCCCGGCTCGCCGGAAAATCCAACTTTATCAAAAAATTACCAAAATTTACAGAAATGAAGATCTCAATGAGTAGAACAACTTTCATACCTGTGGCCAAGGCCAATTCGGTCGGCAAAGCCTCCAATTCCAACAAAACCCGTCGGAAACCCTAGGTTTGGTGTGCTCAATTCGACCTCCAAACTTGTTCCCACGCCTCAACCACTGCTTGGGCTTTGTTCTAGGCCTCAAGAGGATGCCATGGGTGGTGGTGATTGGAAGAAATTGCTTCACATCTTGACGGAAAGGGACCCAACCCGTGCGCCCCCTTTTTGCACGGTTTCTTCTATTTTCACCATCAAATCTCTCCAAATTTGAGATGGAATGGATAGAGCAAGGGTCCTAGAGTGTTTCCCATGAGGTTCCTTGAATCAATTCGCCAGAAAAACGGGTGAATTTCGCCGAAATGTGGGTGTGGGTGCCGCGGGTCGAAATGGGTCGCGGGTGAAGACCCGTTTTCTTCCTTCTCTCCTCCGCTTCTCGCCTTCTCTCCTTTCCTCCTTTCCCCTGTTCCGATTGGCCCTTCTCTTCCTCTCTCCTCTCCCCATTCGTCCGGCTCCCTCCTTTCTCTCCCGGAGCTGCTGCTCCTTCCTCCTGGTTGGGCAGTTTTTGCCCAATCTCTTCTTCCTCCTTTCCTCTCCAGCCGGCCACATACACACACATACACACACATATAATTTTATTCCTATTAATCCCAGCCATCCATTTATTTCCTCATTAAATCTGGGTCGTCCATTTTTATAAAAGAATTTCCATATTTTATTATTATAATTCCCAAAATGCCCAAACTTCAAACTTTAATATCTTTTTCGTTATAACTCCAAATCACGAACCGCTTGCGCCCACGCGTCCGTAGCGACGAATACTACGAGGATATGTCAAGAAAACAAATCTTAGATGGCACGACACAACGATTAACCTCGAACAATGCGCGTGCCTCAAAGGGCATTTTTGTAAAATCTTTATTAAAACTTTAAAAAAATCTTAAAATCAGGGACGGGCTGTCACACTCGTGTTCATTTATTTTTTTTTAAATAATCAGATTAAAAATAGTGAAAGAGAGAGAGAGAGTGTGTGTGTGTGTGTGTGTGTTTAAGAAATAGTCAGTGTTGAACTTATAAATAGCTTATATGAAATTTATATTAATCTTACTTTGATTCTATAAATATTTCAATAAGAGTTTAACATGATTTTGAATCTTCCTCATTCTAAATCCTTCTTAATTCAATTCCTCTAATTTCTTACTAATTTATAAATTAGTAAGCTATCTTCTTTCTCATTTTAGTTCCTCCATTTCTTTTACAAATTTTTATGCACGTCATCAATGGAGTTCAAGCTCCACTCAAGCCCCATCACCCCAAAAATAAAAGACGTGACCTGGCCTAATTTTCCTTGAGAGTTGAGACCAATCGAGATTTAATCAATTCAATTTTAGTTATATATGATTAATGTTCTGGAAGTAAAAGAGTATATGAATATGACAAACAAATGAGGAAGATGTTGATTGGGCTCTAAATTTAATTAGTAAAAGATAGCATATAGGATGAGGAAGGAAGGAAGAACTTCTTACATCACATGCATTCAAACCAAAAGCAGAGAGGAGATGCAGAGGCAAGCAATTTGTGCTGTGCCACATACAATATACTAAAATGAAAGGCTAAAGTGACACAGTTCGGCCGAAGCCTACATCTCTGAAGCTAAAATCAAATCCAAGGCCTTGACAAACCTCTGGTACACGCCATACATTTTCTCTCTCGGTTTTGATTTCGTTTTTAGGTTGTGTCAGAAATCTGGTTAAATGAACAAATGTTTGAGTAAGAAAAAAAATGAGTGATATTTTGTGGTGGACATACTTACATATATATGCCTAATTATAGTGCTAATAAATTAATAATTAAAATAATAACAACAGAGTAATAATTGGGGATGAAGGTTCTCATTTTTAAGATTAGAGAGAAGGTGGTGGGGCATGTGACACATCCTATTGGCTAAGAAACTGGGAAAAGAGAGTTGGAGGCTAAAACTCGTAGACATACATACACGAACACAACCAAACTAAGATTTAATGGGAGTGTGGCCCCGGCAAACCTTTCACTCAATTCAAACCTGGGAAAATTCAATTTTCTGATGGTATTGGACTCACGGAGAGTTTCCATCATGGGCATTGGTTGGAATAAGAAACTTTGGTTTTGCATGTGGGCCTATTTCGTACTTATGGGGCTCTAGGTTTAGTTTTTAGTATATTATATTGTGTCCTTTTTATTAAATTTCTAGGCTTTTATATTAAAAAAAAGTTATATGATGGTTTTTTGTTAAAATAAACTTACTCCAAGTCCTTTTCATTAAAGCTCCTTAAAAATAAAGGTAGATCAAAGTTGGAATTTTAATTTTTGTGTCCATAAAAAAGTATTTTGCTAGTCTTTACCTATATAAGTGAAATGGTGGTTAGTGGATGTGCAACTAGGATAAGAATTAGAAGTAAACTGAACACCTAAACCTCGTTTAATCTGATTTTACCTTTCCTTTTTCACTTGAATGAAGAACAAACTATTTCGTTTATATAGGATCTCTTGAGGATTTAAGAAGTTGAGAATGAATTTCATATAACAGGAGGAGGGATTTTGCATGGAGTTATTAGTAAGTTAGGCTACTCTTTATAGTGCCAATTGTTTTTATGGTGAAACTTCAACTTTCTTTATGGTATCGTAGCAGGTTGTCCCACGTGTGAAAGCCTACGGCCACATGTGTTTCACGTCATTCCGTTGTTTCGTCCAAATGTTAGGCTTGAAAAGTTGCTACACGTAAGGGAACGTGTTGAGAGTAAATCTCATATTAATAGGAGGATAAATCTTGTATGAGTTTATAAGTAAGTTGGATTACCCCTCATATATTATTATTGAATTCACAGGGGAATCTCAGCTTTCTTTAATAGGGATAAGAAATCTTAAGAGCACTTCTCATATCGATTTATATGTAAGATTCATTGCCCTCTCAACAGAGAGACCAAATGGACATTTTTGAATTGTATACTATTAGGGTCACTATTTGTGGGTATCTCAATTTATACCCTCTATTATTGGATGAGGATCCTCTCCGAAACCTCTTTGTGAAGATCCTAGAGATCCTCACATCGTAGTCGTTCATCGTACACCGTACTGTCAGTTTTCATTAGGTACAATTTATGTTTAATTTTAAATAAAAAAAGTCAAATGATTTCTGACCGTACGATATACGATGAATGACTAAGATGTGAGGATTCCTATAATCTACAACATTTGAATCCGGATGAAATCCAAATCCTTTATTATTCACTTTGAAGAAGATCATCATCTACCAAAAGGCTTCCACCTGGACCAAACCGACTTTCCCTTATTGGCAATCTCTTAAGGGGCATTTGTTTGCCCTCACTAAGTGGGACTGGACTAGATTAGATTAAGTGTTTGTGTAATCATGTGTTTGATTCCCATGGGGACTAACTTTAGTGGGACAAAGTGAGACTCGCATGGACTAACGGGTTCGCTAAAAGGTCTTAGCGAGGGACCAAGATTGTCTCCCCTCCTTTTTCCATCCCCTCATACTTTCTCAACCGTTCATTTCATTCCAAGTTGGTTTAAAGCTCCAGATTTCGCCACGTCACCAACATCCCTCACGTTTTATCAAAGCTCAATTTTTCGGCCTCTTTTGCTGCATTTCCCGCCCTCGCCTATCTGCCTTATCTCCCCTTTTATGCAATCACTCCCCCGTTTCGCCTCTCCCATCTACTTCTTCCTCACTTGCTCAACCATTTTCAAAACCAGATAGCAGAATCTGAAACCTAAATTCAACCCAGAATTCGAAATAACCCAAAATTCAAAACCCATTTTCAAAAATCCAACCCATAATTCAAAACAAAAAACAAAAAAAAAAATTATTAAATCGCTGCATTTGAAACCCAATCGTTCCATAAGCTGCACATCAGTCATTCCAGTACCACCAAAATCCAAATCGCACCATGGATTCTGCTGATTGTGTGACTTGTCCGTTTGCTTGGCTGTGAGAGAGGGAGCTTTTGTCGACGACGAGTGGGATAAGCATCGATACCTCTGCACTAAGAAGGAGAAAGAGGAAGGGAAGATGTGAGAGACAGTGAAGAGGGCGAGTTGTGTTGTCTGCAAAGTCGTGAGAGGGGGTGAAATGGGAAGCAATTGTACCGAGAGAGAAAATGGGAAGTAGCTGCTTCCAGAGTAATCCACTCTAAAAAATAATGGCAGATGATATTTTATAATATAATATTTAGTTTATTATTTTTATATTTTAAAAATGAATTAAAAATAATTAAAAAATACTGTGGGACTTGAAAAAAATTTAGTCCGTAGTTTAGTCATGCACTACACCAAACACTTCACTATTTTTGTCCTGCTTAATCCAAGATAAGCCAGTCCAGCTTAGTCTATGAAGCTTATTCAGCCCGAGATTGTCCGGTATAACAAACGCATCCTTAGAGCTTGGCAAAAACCCATCTCACTCTCACCAAGCTTTCACAACGCTATGGCCCCATTTAAGTTTTTGCAATTCGGCCAAATAACAACCGTGACAATTTCTTTTTCAACCGTCGCCAAAGATGTCCTCCGAATCCATGACCAACTGTTTTGCAACCGTAGCGCGGCCCTTGGCCAAATAATAGTTCAAAAGTTTTACTTTCTGGTAAGTTTTTTGAATAAAAATTTGAAAATTTTGACAAGATAATAATAATAATTCCAAAATTTCTAAGGGCCCTTTTATTATCCTATTCAAAGTTTTTTTTTTCTGTTATCATTTTCAAAATATTATTTAAAACTATTTCTTAAGTTCATTTTTGAGTTCCTTTTTTTTAAATAATTGTACCAAACAAGAATTATTGATTTCAGATTTAAAAATGTTTTTTGAGTTAAAAAAACTGGATTCAAATTGCATACCAAACATGCCTTAAGTTTTTTCATACCCTTAAGATTAACAGATTAATTTCTGCACCAAATGTTAAACTTAAGGAGAACAATTTGAGATCCGCACCAATTTCCTAACCCTAATGATAGATGTAAATTGATCGAATGTCATGTCAAACAAATACAAATTGAGTGCTGCACCAAATGTTTGACCCAACGAAATATGTAAATTAATCGAATGCTGTAATAATGTCAAAATATTGAATTATAGTGTGAGAAAATTAAAATATATCTTTCTTCTCGTTTCATTTGATTTTTTTTTTTTAACATTTGTTTTTTTTTAGTAAGACATTTCATTTGTTCTTTAAAGACAGAAAAATATGACTTCTTCGGGCCTAAACAAAAAATATAGAAGTCTCTATTTTTGTTATTTTTTTTACAAATAGAAGTCTCTAATTTCACAGTAATAATATTTTCTTTTTTTTGTTCGGACACTAAAAATAAAGTGAAAGAGGACAAAGTTGGAATTTACTTTTCTATTTCTGTCATAAAAAAAGTATCTTGCTAGTTTCATGAACAGGGCGAAAGAGATTTTTTTCCGGATTCCTTTCTTCTAATTTATCAAGTTCGATGATTCGAACCATTAAAATTTGATTTAATAGTTACAAACAAAGGCTCACTCTAAAAGTTATAATAACTTTAAACGATAAATCAAATTTCAATAGTCTGGATTTTTGAATTTGATGAATTATGAGGAGAGAGAATTCATTTCCCTTCCCTGCAATTGGTTTTTGTCACTTTCGTCCACGTGATCTCTATCCTTTGTCATGTGTCCACAAAGGTTGATGGAAACAGCACATTATTTTGTTTGTATTATCTATGTGTCTTTCAATGGATTTTGTAGTGAGATTCATAGCATCAAAGTAGGTGCACTTACTGATTCACTAAGACAATAGTTACTAATTGCTTAATAGCCCGTACAATTATTGTCAGAGGTGGAGTTGCTCTTAAGAATCAAGCCCTAGAACACCAACTGGAGTTTAAAGCCTAGTCCACAAAAGCGATTCTTACAAGTAATGAACTGTTCTTTGTCAACAAACGTATCAGTGGGTAGTAAGGGTGGGCACTTGAAATCGAAAATCGAAATCAAAACACGAACCAAATCGAACCATACCGAACGGTTTGGTTCTACGGTTTTGAAACAGTTGCGGTTTTGAAACCGAACCGCATTGTAGGAAACGATTGGGTTTTGGTTTTGGCTTTTGAAAACCGCACTGAAACAGAAACCGCATCTTAAATTAGATGTCTTGTTTTAATTAGTTGTTTGTTTGAGTCCATTTAATATGTACATGTCATAATAATGATTATTTTTTCCAAATTATATCCTCATCAAGCTTGGCATCTCAATGTTTCTTCACAGGAAAAGATGAAAATTTTATTACCAGTAAAAGCACCTCAGAACCCTAATTTACAAGTTTAGAATGACAGCCTATATAATAGACTAATCAGAAATGCAAATGAAAACTCAAAAAGAAACAATGAGCATCAAATAAGAGTAGTCACAGTAGGAAAGATACAAAGACCGAATCTCTAATCAAGTAATAAGCCGCAGCACTCACTTTGGGTACTTTTTCCTGCTCATAGAGTCTATCATCTGTGCAATTAGCTAGCTAGAGTAAAGAAAAGAATTCTAATGTGGGTTGGTTAATTACTGTATTGTGTGGAAAATGAGACTGTGTTATGCGTAAATAAGTATAAATTTTAAATTGTATATATTTTCTAAAAAATCAAACCGAAATTGTTTGAAACCGCACTGAACCGAACCAAACGATTTGGTTTCATTTCGGTTTTAGCTTCAAAATCGCACCACAAAAAGTTACAATTTCGATTGTGATTTCACTGAAAACCGTACCGAACCAAACCGTGTCCATTCTAGTAGGTAGAGTTTTGCATATTGCACGCTAAATTCATTAAATCAAAGATAATTTAAAATATATCCTCTTTATCATAACAAAACAAAACAACACTCATTTGTTCACAATAATGGCTTTTCAATGTCTTCAAAATAGTAAAGAGATAGTATCAGTTTATTTACTTGATGTGGCTATGAAAGAAATAGTATAACAAGTTGACTTCCCAACCTATATCTTGAAGGATATATACAAGAGAGTTTTAACGAAAAGTTTTCGGTATTATTTATTTTAATGAAAAATCACATTTTTACTCTAAAAAGTCAATACTAATACTATTCACTTACAATACATTTTTGTCATTTTCGTTAAAACTTAAAGTTTTCAAACCCTTTTCATTAATTTTCTTTATACACAAAGCAGATGGAGCTATTACACGCGTGCATGCGTATGCAATGACGAAAATAACGTAGGCCCTTAATTGCATGAAGGGGCAGATACATTGGTTCGTACTGCACCCACTCCTAGGTAATTGAAGATTGGTGTATTCCTGGCCGACTGAAAAATGGGAAAAAACTTGTCAAAATGTCTGGGCTCAGTACATGTTATTATATAAGTGATTAAATTTTTTTCAATATTTAATTATTTGTATTATATTATTTAGTATATCAAGCTGTATTTTTTACAAACTAAAAATTTTCTTGCAGGTAGGAAATGCACAAACCTATCTCGATTGTAGAAATTTTGAAATCGAAAGATCTAAAACTCTTCATTTCTCTATTTTTATTTGAAAATTATTCTCACAAAAAATCAATTGAGTCTAAGATTTTATGCATCCAAATGTATAGAACAAAAGGTAGCGTTATTCACACAATCCTTATTATCACATCATTGTTAATTTTTGTTTATTGATCTTCTTCAATTCATTTGATCAGCTGATCAGAAATTAATAGGAGCTTGTGGAGGTAAAGATGAGTGTGTGGATAGCGTGCTATCTTAAAACAAATTACCGGTGTGAATACTAAATAGTAACTACTGAGTAACATATTTACAAGAAAAGTCTATTATTTGATATATAAGGGAATGATTTTTTTTTTTTTTTTAAGAAATGATCTTTTCAAATAAAGATGAAAAGATCAAGAAATTGAAGGATTAACATAATGAAATTTATATACTAAGGCAATCTCATTCACGAAGGATGTTATCCGAGAATATATATTGATTTTCCCCAAGAATCATGCCAAAGATAAAGGCTTAGGGGAAGAAAGAACGAGTAAGATCAGATGGACTTGTTGAGTTGCATGCTATTATCTCTTATGGTCGTCTGGATATCAGTCCATGCTATCTATTATTCATTTGGAGGAAGATCGATTCCCACTAGGCTTCCACCTGGACCAAAACCATTTCCCTTCATTGGAAATCTCTTGGAGCTTGGGGACAAACCCCATCTCTCTCTCACTAACCTTTCACAACGCTATGGTCCCATTTTCACATTACATCTCGGACAAGTAACCACGGTTGTAGTTTCCTCGTCGACCATGGCTAAAGAGGTCCTCCGAACCCATGACCAATTCTTTTGCAACCGAACCATCCCCGATGCAGTCCAAGCCCGTGACCACGCCAAGTACGGCATGCCTTGGCTACCCGTTTCAGCCGCGTGGAGAAACCTCCGCAAAATATGCAACTCGCAACTGTTCGCCAACAACGTTCTTGACGCCAACCAAGCCAACCGTCACGTAAAAGTGCAGGAGCTCATATCCGAGGTCAACGAAAGCGTTGTGAAAGGTAACGCTGTTGATATTGGAAAGGCCGCTTTCAAAACTACGCTCAACTTGATGTCGCGTACCGTCTTCTCTGTGGACTTGGCAGACCCGAAGAGCGAGACGGCTAGAGAGCTTAAGGAGTTGGTTTGGAGTATTATGGAAGATGCTGGGAAGGCAAACTTGGCTGACTATTTTCCTGTGCTTAAGAAGATTGATCCCATGGGGATACGGCGTCGTTTGGCCAATCACTTCCAGAAGATGATCGACCTCTTTCACCGCATGATCACACAAAGGTTGGAGTCAAGAAAATCACGAGATTATGTCACAACTAATGATATGTTGGATACACTCATAAACATCAGTGAAGAGAAGAGTGAGGATATGGACATGGATGAAACTGAGCATCTGTTTCTGGTTAGTTGCCACTACTCTACTCTATTCTACTTCCATTGTTGTCGATACCGTGTTTGAATTAAAAATAGCTTGGCAGCTGGGCTTATCTCTGCGCTCGAGGTCTTAAGTTCAACTGCCCTTCTCCATTATTGCTTTAGATAAAATTTTAAAAAAATTATGTATTATATGTTCGTTTGGTATGATGGTTATATACTTGGATCATTAATTTTGTAATTGTTAGTCTTTTACTTGTTTATGATGTGTATTGTGCCATCTAAACTTACTAAGATGATGGATCAAATAATCAGTTGAGATGTTACAGGTAGATTTTGTTGTTCATTACACAACCTCATTCAATATTCCAATCGGGTACGAGTTCATATCTCGTGAATAACAATTGTTGGATAAAAAGTACTAATTACACATTTCGTCAATTAGGATCTATTTGGTGCGGCCACAGATACAACTTCATCCACATTGGAATGGGCAATGGCTGAGCTATTATGCAACCCGGAAAAACTTTCCCTAGCTCAAGCAGAGCTGAAGCAAATTATCGGCAAAGGAAAGCCAGTTGAGGAATCACAAATTGCTCAACTCCCTTACCTACAAGCCATAATCAAAGAAACCTTCAGATTACACCCAGTTGCTCCATTTCTAATTCCCCGAAAAGCCGAAGCTGACGTAGAAATCTGCGGGAACATTGTTCCAAAGGGTGCACAAGTGCTGGTCAATGCATGGGCCATAGGGAGAGACCCCAATGTTTGGGACAACGCAAACTCATTTATGCCGGAGAGGTTTTTTGGGTCAGAAATTGATGTTTTAGGCCGGAGCTTTGAGCTTATTCCGTTTGGTGGTGGGAGGAGAATATGCCCTGGATTGCCATTGGCAATGAGAATGTTGAACTTGATGTTGGGTTCACTTATTAACTCGTTTGATGATTGGAAGCTAGAAGATGGTGTTACACCGGAGACCTTAAACATGGATCAGAAGTTTGGCCTCACCTTACAGAAAGCTCAGCCACTAAAAATTGTGCCCATGTTATATAAGAACCTAGCTTAATTTCTACTTTCCACTATATATTTTCTGAACCGCAATAAGAATAATATGCTTGTGATATTATTGTTCCGCATCCATATTAATAATTCTTACCGATTTGAAGATTTTTCAACACTTTATTGGATGACTGGTGGGTTTTGAATTTGATTGCTACCTGGCGGCTGTTGAGCTCAGTTTCAGAAATAGTGTGTTATTTAGATGTTGTTCTAGAAATAACTAGTAATATGCCTGCGCGATGTTGCAAGACTTGAATGCACTAGCCATAACTATATAAATAAGACACATTTAACCTGAAAAACATTCAACATAATCATGAGCGAACAAAAATGATAGATCTATGAAATTATTAAAAGCATTGTAACCGTAAATTCAGGAAATTATAAAAATATATCAAGTCAAGCGACAATATAATAGTTGTGGGAAGGTGAGTATGCAACCAAGAATCTAAGATATACTTGACTTGCAATTCCATTATAATTTCACACATCAAATTTTGATTGAAACATCAAACAAAACAATCTCATCTGTTACAGAATGAACCAACTAAATAAAGAATATATCGATATGATTTTCAACCTAACTATAAAAAAAAGCTTTATAACAGCGCAATCAACATTATTTGAACTCAACCAAAAAGAAACTGATTGCATGTTATAAATTCCATAGGTAATTTGATTTTGCAGATTAAAAAGACTCGAAGAATATTGAAAATTACTAAACCCTATCACAACAAACCCATACCCATACCTCCCTTACCCGTTCCCTTCAACCCTTGCAGAAAATCCTCCCATCTCTCTGTCTCTGGAAATCGCAGAAAACAAAGCCTAAACCAATATTCAGACATTTGCACGACTAATGGTGCACTAATCGAGTTCCCAACCTATAAGGATGCTAACTTCATCAAATAGCACTACAGTTAAACACATTTCTCTGAAATTAAATTAAGAAACGATTTGACATTCACATGCCACAACAATTACACTGCTCCATGAAGTAATCTTACTATCGCAGCCAAATTGACACAAAACATGTAATAGTCCTTTCGAAAACAAAATTCAACCCATTAATCATATACTCATTTAACACCCTATATACTGATTACATAGTTTAAATAATTTTCCGAAAACAACACACCCAACAAACAAATATAAAAAATAAAAGTAACTAAGTTCCCAATAGTATAATCCATCAGAAAAATACAAACTTGAACATGTTTAAGGACATTGAGAAAGAAGGGTAGTTCTAGTAAAATGAAAGCAAAGACCACATAAGTAGGAAAATGAAGATGCAAAAAAATGCAGAAAACCACCAAATACACATGCAATTTGGTTTGTCCAGAACCAAGAATAAGGCATACTTTTCCACAATTGTACAAATTTGGATTAAATCGAAGGCCACCAGAGTGGTAGTAGGCATTCTGCATAACGGAGTTCCCGGTTAGGCCAAAGATGTAGACAAATATAAATCAATTCTAGGCATTCAAAATTATCACATACTGGTGGTACATTCGGATAATCACTGGGGAAGCAAACATCAAAGAAGGAAGAGACCAGCATGGTAAGGAGTACCCTACACCCCAACAATTACAGCTCTCACACAATCCATTCTTGTCTCATAAGCTCTAACAAATATTGTATCCGTGGATGTCAATGAAAAGGGGGTAAGCACATCTAAGTTTCCATAGTACAAACACCAATCCAACAACTATATTCCATATATTCTCAACTCCAACTTTAAGTACAAAACCAAATTAATTATAGCAGTCAGCATCATGAAATAGTTAGAGCAAAATATTTGATAAAAATGAATAGGCTAAGTATGGGAAAACTTCACTACCATTAATTCAAAACAGTTAAAAGGAAATTCAAAACCAAAAACGGAAGAAACTTGCCTGGCAAATCATTCTCCAGGATCTTCCACTCTTCCTAGATTCTCTTTGCCACAGACAGAATCGTCGGAGCTTGGGAACCGAATCCGTCGTTCGGAACTGTTGCAGAAGTGATCGACGATCAGGACCACGTCATCTTCAAGCGGCTGCGGGCAAAGCAAAGTTGAGATAAACCACAAAGAACCACAAAGATTTGATCTTTATTAATTTAGTGAAAACCCCAATTCATATCAAACAATAGGTTCCACCAGAATATTCATTTCAACAGCAAGCACAGAAATTGCATATAAAAGAAATTAAAAAAATTGAAGAAACAGAGGTAAGAACAATACCAAATCCGGGCCCACCGGGTCCTGCGCTGCTCCTGCAATGTAATCTGCTTCTCTGATACCCATTTGTTCCATAAAATCCGACACTTTTGAGCTTCAAATATGTGCGAACAATTCCAGAGCTTGAAGGGGTGCAGAGAAAAAGCTGCTGCTTCTGGGTTTAGAAAGCAGGGAAGAAAGTGCCAGAAGCTAAAACCCCACTAATCATTTTTTACTTCAGATTCTCAGATTCGCACTTTCTCGTTGTTTCTCCCCTTTTCTTGTTAGCTCAACAAAACACATATTCACACACAAATATATTTATATACACAGACAACATTGAGTTCAATCCAAATATATAGTCCTAACAATGTACTTAAGACATCAGAAACATAAATCCAATGTACCTCCAACAGAGACTTGAACCATCTTTCGTGAGTCAGCATCGCTTTCCTTTGCCCTTTTTCACTTTCTAATCTCTGCAGATCCTAACTTTTATCTGGAAACATATAAAAACTAAAAAATCACAACTCACTTATATTGGATCAACGTTTTGCTCTGAAATCTCTATTTTAGACTTGGTATCGAGAAACAAAAAGTCTTATATGCAAAAGATAACTCATTCATCACAAAGCAACAATACATTTGCAGTAACTGTTTAAGTCATAACATATTGATCATCATGAATTGCAGCATTAGCATTCTAATTAGAAACTTGTAGCCATAAAATTTAACATTTCACTACCATGTTTGATCTCATTAAACAACCCAATTATCGATAATTACCTTAGCAGAAGCTTGAATTTCTCTGGTAATCATATCCAAAGTAAGTGCATAAGCTTAAACCCTTCGATTTTCGCTAATTAGATTTAAACTCCAAACCAAATCATTAACAGCAACGTTATACTATAACTAAATCATTAGCAGCAGCATTATTAACTGATTAATTAAACAAAATCATTAACATCAACACTATTAACTGATTAATTAACTGACCTTAAAAAAAAGAATTAATTAACAGATAACAGTAACAAAAATTACAAATTTACCGGCGACGTAATCCATGGCGGTCAGATCCCCACTCTTCCCTTTCCCTCTCTCTCTATCGCAACTGGTGCAAGTAGAGGGGAAGGAGGCAGAGAAAAGTAGGAATTTGCAGCATTCAGAACCTGAAAAAAAAAAAAAAAAAAAAAAAATCCAAAAACATTATAAAAAGGAAAACAAATTAAAGGCTTCACAGATAATATTTCGGTACATAATCCAACGGAAACTGACATTTCACATATAACAACAGACCCGCCCTCTTGATCCAGTGTTGCTTGCCCATGTTAGTTAGAAATTTTGAAGTATTTGATTGACAAATGGAGAAAAATGAACCTGAGCAGATCCATTATTCACAAAATAACAACTGACTCGGACTCTAAATTTGGCCACCTTCCCAAGAATAAAAGAAGTATGCATATTCAGCTCAAAAGTCTTAATTGATGCTTTTTAAGATTCTTCTCATCCAGCCAAACCAGATGCTCACTTTCCAAATAGTGGTGATTTATATTTATTGCTTAATTTAAATACGCTTAACATCCAGGTAGTAATTACATAAGAGTTTCTGTGCTTACCTGCCAAACTAATCCCTCGGGGTCTGCCATTGCTTCTGGAAAGCCCTCATGTTGGTCTAATGTGCGCATTTCAACACATGTGAAATTCAGAGGCTGCTCTGAAATCTGCAAACAAAGTAAATCCGTTAGCAACTCAGAGACTTTCAAATTTAAAGACCAAATCTAATGAAATTTTAGCTAAATGACCAAAGACACCAAAAAAAAAAAATTTAGAAATATTTTGAATCCAACACAACTAATTTGGTTCAACAAAGAATATGAAAGCTTAAGGCCTAGGTGAAATGTTGAGTAAACTGCAAGGGGCCTCAGCCAAGGCCATAATTAAACAGTAATGTCATACAACCCACAATCACTTCAACACATTCGGATATAAAGGCAAATTAAATTTGTTCGATCTTGTCATAAAGAACTGAGTGCAGGAACAACTTCTGTGGCTCAATGGCGTGAGAAGTAAATAACCAAGTTTACATATTACAGTTTAAATTTCTTCTCTTGCTGAAATCCAACCTGACCAACCCACCCAATACATATATGAATTAATACCTAATCCACCTATAAACTAATCTTTCTATATACTTTAAAATAATACAGATCAATGTAATCTTAAACATTGGAAACATTATCATACAATTAAAGAATCACGATGCACAAAATTTTCTTTCCATTATTTTCAGATAACTTTTCACCCTAAAACACTGTAGCTCAATCTCCATCGTTAAGGGTCATCAAAAATTAAAGCAATTAGTACGACACACTCACAACAAATATGCTCTGTCGGAAAAACCAAAGAGAGAACCACACTGGGATGCTCCATTATCCAATTTATACCAGATCCAACATTTTACATCCGTTCAGTCTCCAACCACGGGGTTGATTCCATTTCAACCCTCTCATTCATTCTATCTGTTTACATCTCCATTGCACACTCATACATATCAAGACAATAGATACGATTCATGAATCTGGGTCTATAGCTCATGAATACAAATCTCATTGAACCAACCTCATGCTCCTAAACTTAACAAAAAATTGTTTCATGACCAATGTCATTAACTTAATTATGCATAAATGTCAAGATACCCAAGAACTACCACTGAAACAACCGCAAAGATTCAAAGTTCCACAGTAATATATTATCAGCAACTAATAAAAAATTAACCAACTAAATCAAATATAAATCCAAATGAATCCGACCCCACCAAGCAAAATAGAAAAAACCCTAAATAGACAATCAATAAAACAGAACCAAATGCGGTTTAGTAGCTTCAAAAATCTCGTTTTAAAGCCAATTATGAACCACAAAATGCTACCCAAAATTGGAAAAGGGTTAAAAATATGAATAACACTTGAATCAAATGTATAAAGAAAAGATGTTAAACATGAAAAATACCAATTACAGTAATTCTCTATTCATACATTAACACAAATAGATTATATTCCAAAGTATCTGCATTGATATCTCATTTCCTTGCAACTGCTAATTATTTACATCAATACAGATCACATACTTCACTCAAACGACATAAACAAAACAAACCCAATAAAACAGACCTAACATGAAAGTTTCTAGACACGTGTTGTTCAAAATCACAAATACCCATATCTAATTAACGTAAAGCATCCAAATGGAGGCTTAGAATTACAAAATGCATGAAACAATGCAAGTTGAAAGGAGAAAGCCTATGCGACGACAAATCTAGGGCTAGGATCAAAGAGGGCCTGTGCAGCAAACAACTCAAAATGCAGCTTATTCCTTCATGAACCAAGCACAGTTTTAGATTCGAAACATAGAGAGTCTTAGAGTTAATTTGAAATGAAGCACCTTAATTAACTAATAAATTCATATAAGTACACATCAAACCCATCAAATTAACCAAACTCAAAATGCAAAAGAAGGCGATCAATTGTTAACATATGTATAAAATCAAAGTTCCAAAAATAAAAATCAAACCTTGAAACTTTATCTTGTGGGCCAGAGAGTCGAGGAGGAGAACCAGATTTGAGGATTCAGAGTTCTTTGTTGTTTCTGAAAAAAACAGACTCGTTGAGCTCTCATAAACCATAGAAGCCACCAACATAAACATTAAGAGAGGGCATCATAAAGACTGAAAGCTAAAAAATGTGCAGGCATCTAAATGTGAACGAAAGAAAAGAACACCACCACATGAAATAATGCATTTCAAGAGGCAGAATAAAAAGACAATTAAAATACATGGAAGAGAAACAAAAATGATATCCGTTGAAATTGCAGTTCCCCTGTTGACTGAATGAAAATAGAACATCAAAATCAGATTCTGTTTTCTAATCCAATTTGGTGCCTAAGGAAGAATTTCAGCATTCAGTCAATTAAATGTGTTCAATGCCATTTCTTCGTAGTGGAAATTCCATATAACAATGTAAAAACCACATTCTGCAATTTAAGCTAAGTAAAGTAAAACCCTCAATTAAACCCCAACCACAAACCCGAATTAAACCTTCAATTAAACTCTTAATAAAACCCAAATAAAATCAGCAATCAGGAAAGATAAGAATACACCTATTCAAAGTATTGCATAACTGAGAAAACTATATTTCTAAGAACGATTAAAACCTTTTTACAAAAGACACCTACTGAAAAATCTCACATTTGTAAAGACCTGAAGTTTTCGCTCTAATTTTGTTTCCTTCATCTGTTTAAAGTTAATTTCCTCTCGCTGTTTTACAACTCCACTCACACATATTTACAACTCTTTTGCAAGAATCAGGACTCAAGATTGATGAGCTCTCAAGGGGAAACCTAGATGCAACCGCAAAAGAGCTCATCGAGGAAAAAACACTGGCCTATTCATGTTTCAATTAGGGTTGAACTTTTCTTTTCTCATGGAATAATGGTAGAAGGACTCGATAATTCATCAAATAAATTAAGAACACAAAATTGTTTTCCTTGTAGTTGTAGACAATATGTGATAAGTTATTCAATGTTAGTTTTTCTTTCGTAAGATTTGTTCATCACATTGCATGAACACAAAATTGTTCATCACATTGCATCATATAATCAAACATCCCTCCATACTTAAAAGCTTGTATGCCAATTATTTCATTTGACTGAAAATTACATGGGTGAATAAACCCTAAGAGCTACGGTTTAGAAGTACAAAGTTGAAATTGTTTACCTTGAGCACAGAGGGCTTCCTACAACCAATTGTCAAGACTTGTGTTTGATCTACATACATGTCAAGAAAAAAATTAAAAACTTATCACAAAAATACATAAGGAAGCAAGAATTGCAAAAAAATCCATCAATCAGAGAGATGCATCCCCAAAATGAGAGAAAATGACAAAAAAAACAAAACAAATAAAGGAACCCCCAAAACCTGACCCAACAGTGCAATAAAATCCGGAAATAATTCACAGCAAAAAGGCTGAAATGATGATAATCTATGCTAACAGTAAAGAATCCAATAAAAAAAGGAACTTAGCTTTCGAAATCTAGCCACTCATCCGACACGCAAAAGGGAATGGACGATCCAGAGTGATTCATGGACTGAGGGACCTTACTCGGCTCTGTTCACCATCCCAACCCCTCCCTCTGTTTCTCTCCCTATTATCCGGACAACCACTCTCTCTTTCTCTCATTGTCACTCTCTCTTTCTCTCACAGTCTCCCTTCCACTCACCCATGCCAGGATCGGCATGGCCTTACCTGCGCCTAAGAAAGAACCAACTGACAAGGAAAGAACCTAACCCCAACTGTATCTTTTGTAAATAGCGTGAAATCGAATGGCTCCCTGCTAAACTATATGGACAAAATTACCCTCTGAACTTTTGAGAATTACCCTCCCAACCCATGCAATTTGGCCGGTATTTTTGTAAATAGAGTGAAATCGAGTGGCAAAGAATGAGGCGGCTACAGTGCCGTTCCCCCTTCAATTTTAGAATAGATTAGCAAAAATGCCCGCGCGTTGCTGCGGGACTTGAATACACCAGCCTTAATCACATGAATAAGACATTTAACCTAAAAAAAAATTCAACATAATCATGAACAAACAAAAGGGATAGATGAGTGAAAGGTGTCGGTAAGATAAGCAGTTCGGTTTTTATATACATTCACCGACTTGATTACAAAAGATACAGTTGAAAAAAAATGCTCTGTTTCTTGAGAAACATAAGCAACATGCATTTAACACTTATATTGCCCTTCAAGTTAAGATGGCAAAATATATGTACTGCAAGCCAGGCCCGTGTTTTAACAGCTAAACAACAAAGCAAAAAACATGTGTTGTTCTTGTTTCAGCAGCTAATCTTTCAAGTATTAATGTATGAATTAATGTATAATATCTGAGATCCTATTTGTTTTTTATTGATTGATGCTTCAACATCATCCACCTAATTCATATCACACGTCCATAGATACCTGAGAACGCTTATTCCGACCACCATTGCGTTGTTACTTTAGTACGTTTTTTCACTGAGAAGAAAAGGAAAGAGCATCACAAAAAACACTAACAATTTCAACTCTATAATTTCAACTCTAAAACGTCACCTTATTCCTATAACCCACCTCAATCAACAACAAAAGAAGAAAAATAATTGATCCCTTCAAAGATGCTTTCATAAACTAAAAGATGTCCTACCCATCCAAACGAAAGTGGGATGTTATTTTCAGTCCCATGTGATATCGGCACAATGGAGGGCGACTCTGGTAAATTCAGATCACAAATAACTCCAAGAATCCAGGTTAACCACATCATCCCCACCAACAATCTAAGAAGAAATATATGTTAGAAAGACAGCTACAGCACAACCCAAAGATTAATTAGAGAAAAAATATCCAAAATGTATGTCAGATATTGTTGAAATTATAAATACAAATCCAAAAAAAAAAAAAAAAAAAGTCTTGAACAATTGGCTATATGGGATAAATTTAACATGTTACTCACTATAATTCTCATCCTCTTATGAATATCATCAGCAAACTCATATTTTTCACTCTTACGTAGAGTACCATAAACCTCCTTTAGCACGCCCTCAGGATCCTCTATCTTTATTGGTCTCTTAGAATCAGAGTCCTCTTCCAGCACAGCAAAGACCTAGGAAAGAAATTATAATTTGAACACTATCAAGTTAAGCATGTTTACAATCATACAGGTCAGATTTCTTTTTTAAAATAATCATTTCAAAATGCCTTTCTTCAAGGAGAGACAATTACAAAGAGAGAATAATACATGTTTTTTATTAAGACGGTAGCAAAATTCGTTATAGAGTCGTCCTCCAAGCTTTTCATCTTTTATATCAACAAACACTAAAACTGGGCAGCTTGGTATATCAACATAAGGTTTACCATCCAAATCATGTTTAAGCAATTCATCAGGTACATACATCTCCTTCAAGAGACGTTTGGACCTACAATTTGATCCGCAGTATTCTTATTGCATGTAAAACTAATTTTGGGGAATCAAATCTTGGCAAATATAAGAATCACCCTATTTAGTTCACTTCTTCATAAGGGGTAATCTTATATAAAAGAACTTGAAACAAATTCAAGGTACAGCAACATCAAATACGAAGCATTAGTCTACTCCACGAAATTCAATATTATATGTATGTAACACTATCACAATAAAGGAGTTAAATTGAAGAATGAAATACAAAAATTCACCCATATATATACAAAACCCATCAACGAAAAAGAGGGGTTTAGAAGAATACTCAATCTCACGAATCTGCTCCTCAGCTTCACAGACGCGAAGATGCCTTCAAAATAGACCCAAATCCTAGACTCAGACACAGAGAGAGAGAAATATTTAGAAATTTTTTAGACAACAACTCTCACAGAAAGACAACAACGTTTTGGGACGACGACCCTCACAAAAAGAGAACATCGTTTGACGGCGAGAGAGCACAAAGCAATACGAAAACGAAAGTTAAAACAAAGGAAGATGCAGTCAAACGAAGCGGGAAGCAACAGAGCAAATTTCCGAGAGAACACGAACCCATCACTGATATTAAAATTATTTTTGGGTAAATTAGGTATGAGTGAGTGTACTGACCTTCTCCGGGCATCTCGTGTTCGAAATTGGAAGAGGTTAAGATGTGATTTTGGTGGAAAATGGGCAGCGCTGCAGAGAGAACAAAGCAAGTCCATGTTTCTGTGGAATCAAAATTGCAGAAATCAAACGATGTAGATGAGGATTTTGAAGATTCTGAATCTAAGAAAGAGGAGAAATTTACCTTTGGGGAAGAGTGGTGGCTGCTGCTGCTGAAACTGAAAAGATTTTGGCAAATAAGTCGAGAAGGAAGACAGTGGGAGTCGGCAACTCAAAATTTCAGCCAAACATAAAGAGAATATGAAGAAAGAAATAGTTTTGTAAGATGCAAGAAAAACAGGGAACAATAGGGTTTTACCTGAGGTCTCGAGCTCGGCTCTGAGATGCAGACATCCCTCTCCCTTCCTCTCGCTGACATTCCACACCCTCCCCCTTCTCTGTCTGTAACTAATCCAGCCCAAACAAAATGTAACATTTACATGTATATCACCAATTGTAACGTTTAAATACATACACAATCAAACGTTTAAATAAATGGTTGCAAATGATCTGACTGTTAAAGAGTAAATTCATAAGAACTTACCATGCACTTGAGCATTTTTCAACATTCCATTAAGCACAAACAAAATGTAATCTACACGTAGATGAGATAAGACATGTTTAGGTGTTAAGCCAAATGCAAGAAGTCAGATAAGTGAAGAAATAAGAACCTTGACAACTCATCATTTCTTAGACTTTGGACTCAGGGTTCGAAACTTGTTTACCATGCATAACATCTAAAACATTATTTATTCGTATGAATGTGAGAATGATTACTTTCAATGGCATTCCATCTAGAAATGTAAAGGGGTACTTGAATTCATCTATACTTCACCGTGTTCATGACTTGCAAATTTTCTAAACGACACAATAAATAACAGAGATTAGCGAGAGTTGAATAAAAGGAATCAGTAGTGTAAAACTGACAACATGCTTACAAATTCAACTCCAATTGTGCTGATGTAGCTATCCAAGTATGAATCATCTTGTTCAATGATTCCGAAGCTCAGACAAAAATTGCATGAGAAAATTGAGACTATGTGCAATTGTATGTCAAATAACCTGAAATATAACATATATCCAATATTAAGTGCATACACCTACAAACTAATCTTTATATATACTTTAAAATAATACACATCAATGTAATCTAAAACATTGGAAACATTATCATACAATTAAAGAATCACGATGCAGAAAATTTTATTTCCATTATTTTCAGATAACTTTTCACCCCACAACACTGAGACAGAAAGCATACCCAAACCAGTAGTGGCGTTCCAACCACTGCGATTTCACAAACTTCTCAGTGGAGGAAGAGAAACACAAAATACACTACTTGATCACTTGTGGCTGAGCTTTTATCGCTCAACCTGTCTTTATCTTTGTGTAGCTCTCTGACAGAAATATTATTCATATAAAATTTCATTACAGTATAAAGTATACTTATATATAAAATATAATAACCTTCTAAAAGCAATATCTTTAAAAACATTCCATCAGTTGAACATTACCTCCCTTTCTAAGAAAACTGATGACAATCGTAAGCTAAACTATGAAATACCAAATTAAATACAGAAACATCACAATCCCAAACCAAACAAAACCCCAAATCAATTAAAAAAAAATTAGGCCAAAAGAACCCCACACCTAAGAGCAAGTCCACCCCTAAGGATTTTGTGCCAGCACCCAACGCATTTATCCACTCAAGTGAACAGTAATAGACCCCAGTGAATAGTAATAGACCAAAGCATCTCCACCCCTAACAAAAAATAGCCTAGTCAATTTTATTAAAATTTTATTATAAAATTAAAAAAATTATTATTAAAAAAAAAAGAAGAAGTTCAGGAACCTCCACGGTTCCACTACCCTCTCTCTCTTCTTTCTCTCTCTCTCTTTTCCAGCTCACTCCCGTGAGCTCTCCTCCTCCTTCCAATTCAAAACCTTCAACAAATCAAACACAAAATATTATTTTTGCAATCCCTGGAGCTCAAGGAACCCAACCATGGCCTTGCATGCGGCATCAGTGCATGGTGCGAGGTCCTACCATTGAAGCCGAGAGCTTGAGCTCTCAATCTCTAACCCAGGTGATGTTGCAATTTTTGAGCTTTAAATTCTGTTGTGTTGCAATTTTTTTGGTTAATTCGAGGGCTTAATTCCCTGCATGTGATTCCGACAAAGGAAAACGGACAACTCCGACGGGTTCAAGGTCCAATCTTGGTGAAATCTCTTGCATTTCAGCAAGACATCCGCCACTTCCGACGAGTTCGACCCAGTTCCCCGTGTCTACCGCTTAGTCCTCGCCGTCTACGAGCCCGATCTCCACAACCCCCACTTCATCCCCACTTGCGGATTCCGCCCCAACCCCGACTGGGTCGTCAAGCGCGTCACCTACGACGTCAGATAGGCCGTCTCATGGGTCTGTCGATTTTGGGCTGGCCTGGAGACCAGCTTGGGCTAGGTGCCAGCCTATCTGACCCGCTGGAGTGGATCGGCTGCGTGCCGGGCCATTATTTTGGCTGAGTGCCGGGCTATTCCACCTCCGGTGGAACTGCTCTAACAAAACCTCAGATTCACTCGCTCAAAAAGAGATTTATCTTATTTTAGCAAAATGAATTCCAACTGGCCACAATCGGAGTTGGAAAATCCTTTATGCAGAAACGTGAAAAAGAACAAATCAGATATGCACTTACACCACAATTCATGATCATTATCCAAAATTTGCAAAGCAAACATACAATCAAACAGATACCTCTCTATTTTTCATCTCTCTCTCCCTGTTATTTGTATTGTGACAAGGTTTATGATAAACAATGATTTTACCAAAATTTAATAATAAAAAACATCACAGTAGAAGTTTAACATGAGAGAAAGAGTCAATCTCTACCTTTGATGTGTTGATTCTACCATCCCCTTGCATGCTTGATCTCTACATAAAAATAGAGTTTGGTTGGTGAGAAAATGCAGAGAAAACGAACAAAATTTAATGTAATTCTAAATTTACCAGTATTAACAGAACCAATAACTTAATAACATTTTTACATCATTAATTAGTAGAAAACAATACATAAATACAACCCAACAAAATAAACATACTGCATTCATAGCTGAAACAGGGAGCCAACCTCCATGCTGCTGTTGTGCAAAATCCAGCAGAGGAATCACTGCAGACTGTTTGTAGTTGGATGGATAATGGGATAGCATCTCTTTCACCTAAAACTGAAAAGAATGACACCTTTTAGAACTAAAAAAACATAAAAATAATCTTGCAAGTGCCAAATAATGGATATAATCAATGCTCGTGGTTTGACAACTCAATTCAAGAACTTATATAAGTTAACATCATCATCATATGAATCAGTAAGATCACTTTCTAAAATGCAATAAATAACTTGGGGAAATTTAAATCTTATAGGACAATCCAATTCTAGTAACTCAACTTAGCAACGTGGTTGGAACGTTCAGCACCCCCTACACTCTAGTTATGTATAAATTCAAAACTGAACATGTTTGAATTAAGGGTGCTAAGAAAATCCTAAACCTTTTATACACATCTTTGCTTAAATATCGGGGCTTGTAATGTTTGACATAAATAGCTCAGCCTAAAGCACACATTGACAACCAAATTACACAATCTTTCTCCTTTTTTCATCTTTTCACAACTAAACGTCTTTCGCCAAAGTTACTGCATTGCATGGCCATTGAATAATATGCTATAAACTAATTAGGCAAATGGGTCGCTGAAATTCACTGCAACAATGCTCCGCAGAATTATTAACTCCAACAAAATTGATAGAACCGAGTGGAAGTTTGTAAGACCCATTTGCAGGAAGGAAATGGGTGCTCTGTAGAAATTGAAAAGATGGAAAATTGATAGTTCATGATTTTGGTAGTCCAGATTAGATTAGCTTTAGACTCTACCAATTTATTGCCTGCCTTTTATCCATAATTCATGTCCTAATTTATCTGCTTAGGTTTTAGTTCTTGCCTTTGGGAAAACCCAAAATCTTTACCTCAAACGCCCATCTGCAACCACACTCCTTACACCCCTTGTCTCTTTCCCCAACCCTTGCTTCACCAAATGACACACCCAGACCTCTCTCCCCACAGCCAAGGAGCAACCAAATTCAACTCCAATATAATAAAACTTAAACAAAATACGCTTTCACTCACTCCAATCCTCTAAGAACCCATAATTTTTTTCAATCAGAAAAAGTAAAAATTAAGCATTGACTTAAATCCTGATAAAATGATTAAGTAATCAGCAACACCTGGTTCAAAATTTTACAAATTCACCAACAGTACACTTCAACACATCCCCAGACAGCTCAGAAATAGTGAAATTTGATTCGATTCAATTCAATTAGTTCAATTCAACAATTATAATCATTATTATTATATTGGAACTAAATTGATTGATAGGACACCTTTAAAATCATAAATCTGATAAGCAATCTCACAATTAACGCAGATTATGTTCATATCAAAATCCATACAGAAATACAAATTCGGAAACAGAGTGTAAATTCCATCAAACACGAAGAGAGAGAGAGAGAGATAGAGAGTACCTGTTGTTGCTTGGCGACCTGATCTCTTAGCTTCCTGATTGCCTCCATTGCAGCTCAGTTGTAGGTAGACCCGGCAGTTTCTGACACGACACGGTGACACGACACGAAAATAACGGATTTCGGGTCAATACGATAACTTATCGGGTCATTATCGGGTGACCCGTTAAGGATCCGTTAATAACGGGTTCTTAACGGGTATACACACGGATAACACGTGGGTAACCCGTTTCAACCCGTTAAAAAAAACTATTTTGATAATTTTAAAATTTAATTAGTAAAAGATTTATTATAAAATACAATAGCCATATTAATATATACAATATATTCTATATTAAATATATAGTTTTGCATTATTATTCTATTTAAGTTTTAAAAAAAAGTTTTTGTCATTATTTATTTTTATTATGAAGGTTTCTTATTATCATTACTAGGATAAATTTTACTTAACATGTTGTTGTCCAAAATTAAAATAAACTGGTATAGCATTTGCACAGGCAAGAACTAAGAAGACATACATACAAGTATGAAAAATGTGAAAGAATATATAAATACTCGTGATTCATCATTATTCCTCCATGAGTAGATAATGATTACACTTACATTATCGTTTAGATTTTTAAAATCCTCCAAACCCTCATGAATAATGTTTTTTATTTGAGGGCAAAATTAATAAAATTAATAATAATTATTGTAGAAGAGTAAAAAATGTAAAAAAAATATACAATCACTCATAGTGACAAGCTTTACAACTTTTATGAAGGGGTCAGCTTCGAAATCCAACACTATAATCCATAAACCTTAAATTTATATTTAATCGTCGATTGTCATTTACACTTTATTCTTCTTACTGAATTTCATTTTTAAAATTTTCTTTTTTGAAAACATGATCATCTGGCGGATGTAAGAAGATGAACGGTTCAGATCTTTGATATCACGTTTCGATATTTACGGTTAACTGAAATATGAGTCGATGTCATATAGTTTGTAGAAACTTTATAAACATCAAGCAATATTTTCACTAACCGTAAAACTCTGAATATAATATCAACGATCCAAACCGTTCATCTTCCTGCATCATCTAATAGATCATCTTTTCAAAAAAGAAAATCTGAAAAAACAAATTTTGATGAGAACAATGAAGCGTAAATGTAAATAACAATCAACGGTTAAATTTTGATTTATGATTTATATGATTATAGTGGCGAATTTCAAAGTTAAGCTCTTCATGAAAGTTGTAAAGCTTGTCATTATGAGCGTTTATATATTTTTTCTATATTTTTTTACACTTTTACATTAATTAAAAAACTATTAAAAACTTTAGGTAAGTGAAAATATACTTAAAAGAAAAATGCGTTTTTATGTTTTGAATGTGACAATATGGTATGTATATACTTATTTAGTATTATGTTTTTCATTTGATTATTTATTGGTTTAAAATATATTTTCCTTAACGGGTAACGGGTCAGGTCATATTACCTGTTAATATTATCGGGTCGATTTCGGGTCGTCATTTTACCCGTTTATTTTAACGGGTGTTACAGGGCACGACCCGTTAAGATATCGAGTATGACACGAAAACGACACGAACACGAAAAACACGACACGAATGCCAGGTCTAGCTGTAGGTAGTCTCGATTTTTCAAAGTTGTGCTTCAAGCCTTAATCTAGACTCTAGAGGCTGAGTGGGTTTATCAAAAATAATAATTTAATAAGAAATTAACATTGAAAATAAATCAAGAATCCAAAAAAAAAAAAAAAAAAATTCATACCTCTAAGTTTCGTGGTTTTACTGTGGAATCCAATTGAGAACCACTAAAAAAAGGGAAAACTGACCATAACACGTTAGACAACGCAAGCAAAAAAGGGATTTCAGTGGAATTGAAAAAGGCAGAAATTAACAAACAAAACCCATTTTATCATACAACCAAAACCCAATATCCATTTAATCATACACCAACGAAAAGTCTAAACACAGAGTCATAAATTAACGAACTAAAAACCCAAAAAAAAAAAAAAAAACTGACCTTAAAACAAAAAACAATACACAGAACAGATAGATGCATCCCCAACAATAGAGAATCGAATTAAAAATTGAACTTAGCTCAAAAACACTTACCCTTGAACGTTTGGAGCCTCATAAAAATTTATGAAGTTCACGCAAATATTTTTAGATCTCAATGCACCTATCCTGCAAACCAACGAAAATGGAAATGCATTAACACAAATGCCAAAACCAATTTCTAAGATTTTAGTATTCTCTTTACCCTTACAACCGAAAAACAAAAATCGCAGAAAAATGAGCAAGAAGCTTAGGTAGAAAAAATCAGATTTTCAACCACCAAAACCCAATACCCATTTAACTTGAGATTTCAATGTTCTCTTTACCCTTGCAACTCAAAACAAAAAATCCCAGGAAAATGAGCAAGAAGCATAAGCAGAAAAAAAAACATATTTTCAACCACCAAAACCCAATACCCATTTAATCATACACGAACGAAAATCTAAACACAGAGTCATAGATCAACGAATTGAAAATCCACCACAAAAAAAAAAAAAAAAAAAGACCTTAAAACAAAGAACAATACACAGAACAGAGAGATGCATCCCCAAAATGAGAGAAAATGACAGAAAACAAAACAAATAAAGGAACCCCCAAAACCTGACCCAACAGTGCAACAAAATCCGAAAATAATTCACAGCAAAAAGGCTGAAATGATGACAATCTATGCTAACAGTAAAGAATCCAATAAAAAAAGGAACTTAGCTTTCGAAATCCAGCCACTCATCCGACACGCAAAAGGGAACGGACGATCCAGAGTGATTCATGGACTGAGGGACCTTACTCAGCTCTGTTCACCATCCCAACCCCTCCCTCTCTGTTTCTCTCCCTATTATCCGGACAACCATTCTCTCTTTCTTTCATTATCACTCTCTTTCTCTCACTATCTCCCTTCCACTCACCCATGCCAGGATCAGCATGGCCTTAGATGTGACAGCCCGTCCCTGATTTTAAGAGTTTTTAAAGTTTTAATAAAGGATTTTACAAAAATGCCCTTTGAGGCACGCGCATTGTTCGAGGTTAATCGTTGCGTCGTGCCATCTAAGATTTGTTTTCTTGACATATTCTCGTATTACTCGTCACTAAGGATGCGTGGGCACAAGCGGTTCGTGATTTGGAGTTATATCGAAGAAGATATTGATGTTTGAAGTTTGGGCATTTTAAGAATTATAATAGTAAAATATGGAATTTCTTTTATGAAAGTGGACGGCCCAGATTTAACAAAGAAATAAAGGGATGGCTGGGATGAAAAGAAATGAGATTACGTGTGTGTGTGCGTGGCTGGTGGAAGAAGGAAAGGAAGAAGAAGAGATTGGGCAGAACTGCCCAACCAGAGGAAGAGAGCAGGAGCTCCAGGAGAGAAAGGAGAGAGAGCTGGACGAATGGAGAGAAGAGAGAGAAAAGCCCGGCCAATCGGAACAGAGAAAGGAGGAAATGAGGGAGAGAGTGGCGCAGGGGGATCGGCCGGATCTCCTTGGCCGATTCTTGACCCGGTCGGCACCCATGCCTATTTTCGATGATTTTCACCCGTTTTTCCGGCGAATTGCTTCAAGAAACCTCATGGGAAACACTCTAGGACCCTTCCTCTATCCATACCATCTAAAATTTTGAGATAATTGGTCTTGAAAATGGAAGAAACCGCAAAGGGGGTGCGACGGGGTTCGTGACGAAAATCCATCAAATGTGAAGCAAATTCTTCCAATTACCACCACCCATAACATCATCTTGAGGCCTAGAACAAAGCCCAAACAAGTTTGGGAGCGGCAGAGTTGTTTTGGAGTCGGATCGAAGACACCCAAATTCAAGGGTTTCGTACGGTTTTGGCAAAATTGGAGCCTTTCCAGGCCAAATTGGCCTTGGTCACATGTATGAAAGTTGTTCCTCTCTTTGAGATCTTTAATTCTGAAAATTTTTGTAATTTTTGGAGAAAGTTGAATTTTCCGGCGTGCCGGGGCGGCCGACCACCACTCACGGCGGCGCGTGGCCAGTTTACCGCCAATGCTATTTTTAGGCCATAATTCATGTTCTGAATTCAGTTTTGGTGAATGAATGACGTATGACGATCATTCAAACCTAAATTCGTTACGGTGCGGGGTTAGGCCAAAATATGAATTGACGATCCGACCGTTGAATCGTCACCAAATTTTGTTACGTTGTAATACGTAATATTTGAGGATTATAGGAACTTACGGATCGAGAATCCGATTTATGGATCTTCTGGAATTGGAGCTGTAAGTTCATAAAATACAATGTTAACAGTCACTTAGTTTTGGCAATTGACGGAGATCCGACCGTTGGATGGTAATGAAATTTTAGGATGTTGTTCTAGAGATTTATTGTGGACCTTTGGAATTTACGGATTGGAAATCTGAGTTGCAGATCTTCCAGATCGAACTATATAGTGACGTGTTTTATATAAGTTATATATACTATCGATATGATTTCTGAGGCATGATTTGATGATTGTTCTAGGCGCCGATTGTCATGACGCCTTGATGTGTTGTGCTAGGGAGTTGTAGGGTGAACTCCAGGTGAGTGGGCAGTTTTGTTTTCCGTATATACCTATATAAATGAGTTTTTCCCAGAAAATCTATTTAAGTGAAATGTGATTTGAAAGTATGATTTGAAATGCCATGCATAGAATTTATATGAGATATGTGAATTGATATATGATGCATATATGTGAATTGGTGCTGCGAACGCACAGGTGAGTATCAGGTGAGTTATATTTGGTTCATTGAATCGTTTGATGTGATTTATGTTGATAGCTCATAACCTGCACCCCTGGTGTTAGTGCTTATGTTTTCACCTCGCACCACACGCTCACCTTGGATCCAAGTAGGTGCATGTCGTACAGACCATTAGAGGTGGTTCCGACATGCTAGTCGTACAGACCACTAGAGGTGGTTCCGACTAGTAGGTGACCCTAGATTATGTGCATAGATGATTGATGAGAGAAGCACTAGAGCGTATTATTACACCATCCTAGTCGTACAGACTACTACAGGTAGTTCCGACTTATGTGCAGTGTAGTGCCGTACAGGTCACAGTTGGTGACTCCGGCTGGATTGGATATTGAGCTCTAGAATCAGCCGTACAGGACCACTGCAGGGTCTCCGGTTGATTTATTATTTCACCTGATTTATATTGATGCTTCCATATTATGTTTTTGGCGCATGGCATGGCATATTTTCTGAAAAGTGATAAAGAATGGTGTTTTGAGATTTTTGAAGCTATATATATTTATATATGCTATTTTCTGGGAAAGTGTACAAGTTTTACAGCGAGGGGTTAGAACTTTGATAAAGGAAAGATTTGAAAAAACTTGTTTTACTGACCTACTCAACTTTGTTTTGCGCCCTTCCAGGTTCGAGATAGAGCAGAGCTTTGGTGGCCACGAGGAATCCAACGGTGTTCTGACAGAATTCACAAATGTAGGATTCACCTTCGGGTGTTATATCTTAGTAATTGTATCTTTAAAGCTTCCGAACTGTGTAAATGGTTACGTCACTCTCATGTGACGGCCAGCATGCCCTCCTTCGGGACGAGGTGTGTCATTAGAACAGGTCCAGCGGAAGACCTTGCTCGGGGGACAAGCCCGTGAACAGCGCCGGAGAGCCCGACCTACCACCTTCAGCGTGCGGGAGCCCGAGGGACAGGGGAGGCCCGAGCAACGGGCCTGTGGGGAGTTGCCAGCCCGCGAGCTCGAAGGGGATCTGACGCAAGGCTGACGTCATCCTGGCGTCAGCCCAATTTTTTATTTTTTTCTGTCAGGCGCGTGCACCTCACACGCGCGTGGGGGCGCGTCACCCGACAAGATTTCAGAACCTGGGGCCCGCTGACGCAGTTTCAAAAGTTACCGTTGGGAAGCCACGTGGCTTCCCACGGTCCGTTCGATCTCAACGGCTCTTTAAACTGGACCGTCCGATTTGCAACGGTAATAAAAATAAAAAAATCTTATTTAATATCAACCGTTGGATCTGAGATCAACAGTTGATATTATTCTCCTTTATAAATAAAAAAAAAAAGAAAAAATAGTTTTAAAATTCAGAAATGTTACCGTTGTGCCACGTGGCACAATTTGGAGCGTTGAAATTCAATTTTTTTTTAAATCCAATGGTAGAGATTAATTAGTTGAATAAAAAATTTAAAAAAATTGTAAAAAATGAATAAAAATCCGAAAAAAATTTTAAAAATTTTAAATTTTTTTTTTTTTACTTTTTTATAAATACCTTGTCATTAGCATCTACCTTACACCACAATTTCATATTTTCTCAACTACTTTCAACCATATTCCTATCTTTCTCTCAAAGTTTCAATCCAATTTTTTTCAAACAAAATGACTACTGCTGCAGGTACGAATTGGTCTGTTCTTGAAGATGTTGCGCTGTGTGCTAGTTGGGTTCAAGTTACTCATGATCCGCTTACGGGTAATTAGATGCAGTTGCGAGAAATGTGGAGTCTTATTCATACCAATTATCTTGAGAAAATGGGCGGGCAAAGAACCAAAGAATCGATGTCCAATCGTTGGAAATTACTTAGGCAATCGTTTAGTATGTGGAGAGATGCCTTGGCACAAGCTAGTACTAATCTTCGAAGTGGAGAAAATTTATCGGATCAGGTAACAATATATTATTTATTTGTTTGTATTATTTAATTGTTAGCTACTTTCATTATAATTATTTGTTACCTACTTTCATTATAATTATTTGCTTGTATTATTTATTTGTTAGCTAATTTAATTATAATTATTTGTTTGTATTATTTATTTGTTAGCTATTTAATTATAAATATTTGTTTGTATTATTTATTTGTTAGCTACTTTAATTATAATTATTTGTTTGTATTATTCATTTTCCCGCATTGTGTAGGAACTTCAAGCACAAGCTTGGTATAATGCCAAAACCAAAAGCAAAAACAAATCATTCACAAGGTGGGAATGTTGGAATATTGTGAAAGATTGTCCTAGATTCAGAGTTGTGCCTGTCGGTCCAGAAGTTTTCATGAACAGCACCCCTCTACACTCTACACCCGATCATGCCTCGCATGATCATGATGAAGATGATGCAGAAAAAGTACCTGAAACGCCCCCCGTTGAACAAGCGTCGGGGTCGACCCGTTTTCCAATTAGGCCTCAAGGTAAGAAGGCTTAAAAGAGAAAAGGTAATGCTTCCAAGAATGATCATGCAAAGTATATAGAAGAACTTGCCCGCCAAGGTGAATTGACTTTGGCCCCGGAAATGGCTAAATTTGAGGCTGATAAAGCTAGAGAGGATGCAAAAGCAGAAGCTCTTCAGAAAAAATTTGAAGCTGATTAGAGAGAAAGAGAACTACTTCGGGAAGAAAGGGAACATAGAAGACAAGAAAGAATAGCTCAACAAGATCGTGAAATTATGAAGGAGCCTTTACAAGGGAAGTCTCCAAACTCTAAATATTTTTGGCAGTCGGAGAAAGCAGACGTGGTGCGAAGGAGGCGTGCAAGAGAAGCGAGAGCAAGAGGAGATGGTCCTAGCATGACAAGAGAAGATGATCCTAGCACCACAAATTGGTTAGGTGATGATTATCCATTCACGAACCCATAATTTTCCAACCACTTTGTTTGTAATCGGAGCCCATAATTTTCCAATCAATTTGGGTTGTAATTTCTTATTCATTGAAGTACTTTATTGTTGTTTCCAATTTATTGAATTTAGTACTTTATTTAAACTAAGAGTATATTTATTTAATTTGGTAATTTTTTGCTACTAAGAGAATCTTTATTCAAAACACATTTAAACACACCAAATAAAATAACATCAACATACCAAAAAAACACACCAAATAAAAACAAACACCAAATAAAATAACCTCAACATACCAAATAAAATTACATCAACATACCAAATAAAAACAAACACCAAATAAAAACAAACACTAATGAACTTATTCAGCACCCCTCAATGCCCACTGGTGTTCTATCAAGTCAATTTGGCGGGCATTGTGCATATATGGCCTTTGAAGTGCAGTATATCGTTGAATAACCCTATCATTGTAACGACCATCCCTTTGTAATGGCTCGTGTTGTACGGGTTCTTCGGTGGCATCATGAGCACAATATATTTGTGTTCTGGAATTGTTCATCGTGTCTGGCTCATATTCATCAACGACATCATAATCGTACTCATCTTCCACAATCATGTTGTGAAGAATGATGCACGTCATCATGATGGATCGAAGCGACTCCACATCAAACATTCTGGCAGCACCCCTAACAATAGCCCAGCGAGCTTGAAGTATACCAAAACAACGCTCCACATCCTTCCTGCATCCTTCTTGACAGCTTGCAAAGTATTTTTCCTTTGCACTTCGTGGACGTGGCACTGTTTTGACAAACGATTCCCACCTTGGGTAAATGCCGTCTGCTAGGTAGTATGACCCGTTGTACTGATGTCCGTTGACGCAGTATGTGACTTTTGGTGCCTTTCCTTGCAAGACTTCGTTGAACACTGGGGATTGGGCAAGGACATTGAGATCATTTTGAGCACCCGGAACCCCGAAAAAGGCGTGCCAAATCCATGTATCAAAAGATGCCACCGCCTCCAAAATGATACTTTTTGATCATTTTCTGTCCCCATAAGCGCATTGCCATGCACTTGGACAGTTTTTCCAAGTCCAGTGCATACAATCAATGCTTCCAATCATCCCTGGAAAACCTCGCATCTCGCCATTGTTCAGAAGCCTTTCCAAGTCCATATGAGTAGGCCTCCGAAGGTACTCTGTGGTGTAGATAGATTCGATTGCAGAGCAAAACCTCATCAGGGACTCAAGAATGGTTGATTTTCCCATCCTCGTTATCTCGTCCACTTGGTCTGCAGCTGCTCCATATGCAAGCATCCGCAAGGCTGCAGTAATTTTTTGCTGAGGCATGAGACCCATAGCACCAAACGCATCCAGCTTTTGCATTAAGTAAGAATCATGGTTGCAAACAGCGCCCATGATTTTGTTGAACAAATGTCGTTCCATTCTAAAACGACGTCTGAAGTACGTATCAGGGAATGCACTATTACAAACAAAATAATCGTCCAAGAGCTTCTGACCTCGTCGTTGCCTGCTTCTATCAATGTTTACAGCACGGTTAGGCTTGCAGGTATGAGCCACAGCTTGGATGACTTGGCGGGAATGTGAGGCTCCTGCCATTCTTGATTCGTCATCTTTCCGTCTATGCTCGTCATCCTCTTCCATCGCATTTTGGGCCCAATCCCCGACATTGAACATTCCTTCTGATTGGTTAAACAATTCTTTCTCTTCTTGATCGATTTCCCACATCATCTTTGAAGAAGAAGAAGAAGACATTGTAAGAATGAAGCAGAAACTATGAATAATGATAGAGATTTTGGTGAAGAAGGAAGCAGAAACTACGAATAATGATAGAGATCTTCAGAAAATTGGTGTGAGATTTCTGAGGATGGATGGTGGATTATATGGAGGATTCAGAAAGGATTGGGTTGTAGATAATGCCACGTGGCATGTCGTCATTCGTTAAAAATATGGTGGAAATCTATCCTCAAAGATTGTAATCGGATTGTGACATGTGGCACGACGTGATTGGTTAAAAATCTTATCGGAAATCCATCACCAATAATTGTCTCTTCGGATAATGACACGTGGCGTAACGAGAATGATTAAAAATCTTATCGGAAATCCATCACCAATTATTGTCTTTGCGGATAATGACACGTGGCGCAACGAGAACGATTAAAAATCTTAACCGAAATTAGAAATAAAATTATTATATATTATTTAATAAATAAAAAAATACTAATATTTTATAGCCAATTGCCAGGGCTATTCAAGTGCAAGGGTGGAGATGCAAAAGCCAATTGCCAGGGGAATGCACTGTTCATTATGGCAGTTACTGTTCACTGGGTGGATTAAATAGTGAATAGCCTGGGGGAAGGGCTCCCACACTGGAGTTACTCTAAGAGTGAATTAAATAATGAATAGCTGCGCCTAAGAAAGAACCAACTGACAGGGAAAAAACCTAACCCCAATCTGAAACCCTATTGATAAAAAGATGATTCTACCCCTCTAATTCATCATCCTCACCGTGGGATCTGAAGATGAGATGGAAAGTCGTGTCATTTTACACAATAAAAATTTCTGAAGCCTGGTGGCAAAATTACCCTCTGAACTTTTAACAATTACCCTCCCAACCCAACCCCATTTGGCTGGTATTGTTGTAAATAGCATGAAATCGAGTGGCTCCGTGCTAAACCATATGAAAAAATCACCCTTTGAAATTTTGAGAATTACCCTCCCAACCGAGCCTAATTTGGCTGGCATTGTTGTAAATAAAGTGAAATAAAATAAAAAAAATTCCACAGTGCCTGCCTTCTCCCTACTTTAGAATAGATAATAATAATGTTTATTTAATTTGTTTCCCTTAAAAAATAATGTTTATTTTATTCCTTTTCAGAAATAGTTCTTTTTAATATTTTTTCTAAAAATATAAAAAAATTTCTAAAAATATAAAATTTTCTCTAAAAATATAAAATTTTCTCTAAAAATATAAAATTTTCTCTATATAAAACCAACACAAAAGGTGAATAGTATTTTTAGTGTCATCAAGCTTCAACAAAAAAATTTGGACAAAAATACTCCAAAACAAAAAACTTCAAAGGCATCCAAATTAATGCATAAAATAATATAGAGGTATTTTCATCATTTTAACAGTGCTTTTTTTAATAATTAAATTTTGTGAATTTTTTAGGCTTAATCAGATAAATAGTCCATGTGGTGACAAGTAATCGAAAGATGGCCCTCGTGGTAAAAAAATTAGGATTTAAACCCTCGTCGTGCTAGTCCGTTAGCAAATTTAATCCAAAAGTAATTTTTCCGTTAAATGTCTATTAATTAAAGGTTAAACATGTACTTGAACTCGTGCACCTTCTTCTTCTTCCGCAACTGCATCCAAGTTCAATGTCTCGATTTTCTCCTCCCGAGTCGACGATTACAGCGAGATTTTGGGCGGTTTCGTGGCATCCCGCAGTGGCTCTTCGATTCCGGTGCTTGGGGTTCCAGAGCTCCATGAGCGGAAGGCTTCGGTGAATGTTCGGAGCTTGAAGCTGGATTACTCTAACGTCTTCGGTGAATTTGGAGATTCGGATTTCGCAGTGCCGTATGAGGAGCTCTTTGCGGAGCCAAAGAAGAAGGAAAGAAGGTACATTTACACTTCACTCCTTCAGAATTAGGCCTGGCAAACAGGCCGTGTCTGTCGTGTTCGTGTCGTTTTCATGTAACACCTGCTATCTTAACGAGTCGTGTCATGTCACACCTATTATCTTAACAGGTCCTTAATAGGTCGGGTCACTTTACCCAACGGGTAAAGTGACCCGACCCGTTATGACCCGTTAAGAAAAATATATTTTTTTCTTAAATTTGCACATACCACACATTGCCACATAAATATTACTTCAAAACATTAAAACACATTTGTCGTTTAAGTACTACATCTACACTCGAAAATAAGAGCCTAATAAAAAAACATTCATACACTACTAGTATATTACAAAATATTAAATGTGCAAGGATATGCAAAATGAAAGCGTTTTTGTTTTCAAGGTTGTGAAGCCTTTCATTAAGTATAACATAAGAGTGTAAATATTTTAAATTGAAGATTGAGTTCATTCATTGTATTCATATAGGGTCAAGGAGTGTAGCTGTAAAAACTCATCAAAATCAGAGTTAAAATAACCATTAAATCATGAATTTTTGTTGATAACCGTCGAAATGTTTTGTCCCGTTACTTGATCTCTAAATGTTTTTTTTTTTTGCAATTTTTGGCGTATGCGATCTCGAAACATATACAAACAAGTTTGACAGTTGGATCGTTGAAATTAGTTTGGTAGAATGCGTATCCTATCAAAACAATAGTCTCAATAGCACTTAGAGTTTATTTATACTTTCATTAAGTATAACATAAGATTTTGTGGTAACCACTTGTGTAAATATTTTAAATTGAAGATCAAATGCATTCATTGTATTCATATAGGGTCAAGGAGTGTAGCTGTAAAAAATCATCAAAATCGAAGTTAAAATAACCGTTAAATCGTGATTTTTTTTTTTATAACCGTCGAAAAGTTTTGTCCCGTTACTTGATCTTTGAATGTTTGTTTTTTTTCAATTTTTGGCTTATGCGATCTCGAAGCATATACAAAAAAGTTTGACGGTTGGATCATTGAAATTAGTTTCGTAGAATGCGTATCCCATAAAAACGATAGATTCACTAACACTTAGAGTTTATTTATACTTTCATTAAGTATAACATAAGATTTTGTGGTATCCACTTATGTAAATATTTTAAATTGAAGATCGAATTTATTCATTATATTCATATAGGGTCAAGGAGTGTAGCTGTAAAAAAATCATCAAAATCGGAGTTAAAATAACCGTTAAATCGTGATTTTTCGTTTATAACCGTCGAAAAGTTTTGTGCCGTTACTTGATCTCTGAATGTTTGTTTTTTGCAAGCGTATGCGATCTCGAAGCATAAACAAACAAGTTTAACGGTTTGATCGTTGAAATTAGTTTCGTAGAATGCGTATCCCATAAAAACGATAAATTCACTAACACTTAGAGTATATTTATACTTTCATTAAGTATAACATAAGATTTTGTGGTATCCACTTGTGTAAATATTTTAAATTGAATATCGAATTCATTCATTGTATTCATATAGGGTCAAGGAGTGTATGTAATATCCCCCAAAAAAAAAAAAAAAAAAAAAAAAAAAGTGGCTGACGTTAGCAAGAGAAATAAAAGGGTGATGGGTTTCTAGAAAAACCCTCACTTTTCTGTTTTCCTTCCAACAGCCGAAGGAGAAGAAGGGGTTCACCCCTTTTAGGTCCTAATTTGTCAAAAAGAAATTCCAACGAGGAGGAGCTTTGTTTTTCCTTGCTTGTGAAGGTTAGAACAAGTGAGGAATCCTTCCTTTGTCTCCATTTAAGGTATTTATTTCTTACCTTTGGGATCTAATTATTATTTGATTTGATAAACCACAAATTAGTTTGGGTGGAAGTAGGAAATATGAAAGTAGCATAGTTCATGTCATAAGTTTATAGTTGGGCACCAAGTGTTTGATTAAAGTCCTCAATTAATCTTGAATTAGGGTTTTTATTTGGTATTTGGTATAAATGGTGTGTGATGATTTTTCTTGCTTATAGATAAGGAAGAGAAGGTCCAGGTGACAAAGGAGCAAGTTGACGAACACCCTAGAAGTTGAATATCAAGAAATTGAGTTGAGGTAGGGGGGTTTTAACTATAAAAGTATTTTGGTTTTTTTCATTTTTATTTGATCAAGGTGTGTTGGCATTTGAGCATTTTTTTGAAGCTTACTTAAAATGTTTCCTTTTTAGATTTTGTGAAAGAAGTGAAGCAAATGTTCTCTAGGGTTTGAACTAAATGATTTGAATCTTGTTTGTTACAAACTTTGATGAGTTAAAGTAGTTGAAATGATTTTTCAAGATTGTGGTTTTAATGTGCATGCCTCTTTGGATACTCATTTTGAGATTTTGAAGTATGTTGAGATAAATGTTTGATTTTTGAAAGTAGATGGAAAGTAGTATAATGCCTGTGCATTTGAGAATGTTGAGAAATGTATGAATGGGCACAATGACCCGTGAAGTTGTTGATTATGGACACAATGACCCAAGGTTCCCCGGGGAAAGCTCCATGTGTGGGAGCTGTGAGAATGAGTTATGAAAGTAATGAGTATATGTGATGTGAATGTTGGCCAGGTATATTACGATTCTTTCCAATCTACTTGTCCCTTGTTTGAGATAAAAGAAAATCTTTGTGATTTATTATGCTAGTGGATATTTAAATGATAATGGCTTTGTTATCCGTTGGACAAAGGAAATGTCTTTGAAACTATGTGTTGTACCGTTGTTATCAAAGCTACTAATGCTCTGAAACCTTGGTTTCTCTGTCATATGTTGCTTCTAAGCATTTTTAAAGCATATTCCATATTGTTGGATTTCGTGGTTATGGATATAAATGGTTTTCAAATCACTTTTATTACTTTCTGGCATGCACCATAAAATTTTAAATGATTTAGGACTTACTGAAAAACCCCTACTGGGCATTTTATGCTCACCCCGTTCTTCTAAACATGTATTTTCAGGTGTGTAGAGTCGACTAGCTGGGTTTCAAAGTGGCAGCTTTAGTGTGGGCTAGTAGAAAGGAGTCCAGACGTAGGCATCTTTTGGGTGAGCTGCCAAAGTATTGTATAATTAGTTTCTGTTTGAAAATGACATTTTTGTGGAGTAGTAGACTAAAATGATGTAGACCTTGGTGGGTTGGAGTATCTACTTACCTGGGCTATGAACACCATGTATGTGTAATTATTTGTCCTTTGGGCTTGTATGTTTTGCTCTTGTACATTTCATCAAATGGCTTGAATATGTTTTCTTGTAAGAGACTTGGGGGTCTTTTGTGACCTTATTAAAATCTGTAAGGGTTATGAATAGCTTCTGGAAAAACCCCTATGATCTTGGTTACGTTTAAAATTGTGGGTATGTATCTACCACCTAGGTGGCATTTTGCAAAAATTTCAGATTTTTGTTCTTTGGAGTATAGACAGTTTTATATGCAAAGAAACTTGGTGCTGCTGAAATTTTTTTTAGAAGACAGCAGTATTCCTGTTTTGGATTTAAATTTTCCTATACTTCCCGAACTCGAAATTCAATGAAATTTTGATACAACTTAGTTTCATGTGTCTACTTTGGATCTGGAAATTTTCACAATTTTTGGTTGAACGAATTATTTTTGGTGAATTTTACGGCTCAGGTCGATTTTGAAGTTTGCATTACTATAAGATCTTCAACTACATTTCTTAAATTGACTTTTGTAGTTTGATTTAATGAAATTGTGAAATATAAATTTTCGTTGACATAATCTTAAGATGAGGGTTGTTTTATACCCTTGATAAATCGCTTTGTCCTAGTTATTTCTCTAAACCTCGCACCTTGAGTTTTCGGGGTGTGACAGTGTAGATGTAAAAAATCATCAAAATCGGAGTTAAAGGAACCGTTAAATCGTGATTTTTCGTTTATAACCGTCGAAAAATTTTGTCCCTTTACTTGATCTCTAAATGTTTATTTTTTGCGATTTTTGGCCTATACGATCTTGAAGCATATACAAACAAGTTTGACAGTTGAATCATTGAAATTAGTTTCGTAGAATTTGCATCCCATCAAATTCAATGGTACGTGTGTGTGTGTATATATATATTTATTAAGTAGATTTAAATTTATTTATTTTGTACGTATAATAATTGAAAAATTAAATGGTATGTATATTTAAGCCGATCCAATAGTCATTAATTTTTAAAATTTAATTTAATATATATATATATAATTATAATTATTATAGTTTTTATAGGTATAAAATTGTTAAATTAATATATATATATATATAATTATTATAGTATTTTTTTAGGGTTATAAAATTATAAAATTAATATTTTGCTTATCATGTATCGTGTTACCCACGTGTATACCCGAACCAACCTGTTATCTTAACAGGTGCTTATCGGGTTACCCGATAACGACTCGATTCGTTATCGTGTCAACCCGAACACTTGTTAATTTCGTGTCGGGTTATCGGGTCGTATCAGGAATTGTCATGCCTACTCAGAATGCACAATTTTACTTGTTTTTTTAGTACGCAAGTTCGTATTTTATAATCTGGCATGGGAAATTAGTATTTTTTGATAATTTAGATAGCTCGTTCTTTGAAATTTCAGTTCGATTTTTATAATTTTGAGTAGTATCTGTTGCTGGGTAGTAAATTGCAGTTGAAATTCAACCGTTACAAATTTCATACTTTGTTTGGATTACGAGAAATTGTCTAGATGTTAAAATTCGAGCACGAATCGAGAGCTTTTCTTAATTCGTATTGAAATCTATGATTACATCAACTGGAAATAACAGACATTTCACACCAAAAGGTAAAGAATCAAACTTTTACAGCTACAGAGATTGACATTGTGGTGTGTTCTTTTGAATAGGACACCGGCTGAAAGCGGTCGCCTTCGAAAGAGGCAGATCCTTCGAGTACCGTGGAGAATCGTGCCTTGTCACAGGAAGCATCTTATCAATCATTTGATGGTGCCAAGCAGAGGTGGAGCTCTCAGTGTTAAAGTACATTTTTACCCTTTAATTAACGGACATTTAACGAAAAATTTACTTTTGAACTAAATTTGCTAATGGACTAGCACCACGAGGGTTTAAATCCTAATTTTTTTACCACGAGGGCTATCTTCCGATTACCTTGTCACCACAGGGATCATTTATCCGATTAGGCCTATTTTTTAATTAGTACCTCACAATAGGCTAGTAGTAATGTGATTCAATCAGCTGTTCATTCAATATTATTTTCTCTATTTTTAAACACGTTCAAAACATCTTAAGAGACGTGTAATGCCAGTTATAAAAAAAGTCTTTCGCAAGCGGAAAATAATGTAATTAAATTAGTTGTCAAATGATTGTTTCTATTTTATTTTTAACAAACGATATTATCTATACTAAGGGGAAAGGGGTGGGCTTAGCCTCACAATGAGCTAGCAATAATGTGATTCAATCAATTGTTTATTAAATATTATTTTCTCTATTCTTATTGTAAATTCTATAGAGACCGATTTTATTATGTGGATTCAGCTGCTTTAATTGGCTTATGAGGGTTTTCTTCTAGCATGATCTAAGATTATTCATTTATTTAAAATATTTTACTTTCCTATTGTCAATTTATGCATATAAATACATTTAAAATGTGTAAGTCGCGCGTAGCACGCTGTGATTCAAAAAATGTCTTCTGAACATGTTTAAAAATAGAAAAAGTAATATTCAATGAACAGCTGATTGAATCACATTATTTGTGACGACCCGTCCCCAAATTATTGTATATATTTATCCCCGAGTATGTAAAATGACGATGATGCCCTCGAGGCTTAGTGATGTGGATGTACGTATATAGTTTTAAATTATTCTTCTCGCTGACGTAATTAAATTGTACGCATCGTTACGAGCGAATCGACACGAATTAGGGCCGAATCGGGTTCATAACGAAATTGTTACGAACGTTAGATTATAATTGGGCCAAAATATGAAAACAACTCAAACCAATCACTTTGGTTCCTGTTTTCTTGGAGCCCAATCAGAGATTGGGTTGAAGTTATATGTGCTGGGCCACTTGGACTCTCTTTCTTTCCTTTTCCCTTTCACGGCTGCCCAATAGGGGAGCCCTTAATATTTTTCCTTGGCCAACCCATGACAGGTTTTACACACATACACACGTTCAGACCTGCACCTTCACCACCCTTCTTGAATTCTCTCTCGTCCGTACACCCGAGCCTACCAACTCTCAAACTTGACCAGAGCTTCACGGATCGAGCTCGAGAATTCCTTATTCTTGCTCATTTTGAACTCTAGAATCTAGGGATACCCTTTGTTAGGTGAGTTGGTTTCAAAAACCCGAGAACCAAGAACTCCGGCAAGGAGTTGAATTTGCTCCGGCTTGATCGTCGAGGTTTTACGAGATTTCAAGGCCTAAAAAGGGTCCTAATCAACTTAATAAGGACCTTGGATTAGTTTTGGGGCGAAGTGGACATTGGGACACTCGAGTTTAGCGAGTTGCTGTGAGATCCCACATCATCCAGGGGAATGGATCCTGTGAGCCTTATATGTATATTCCCATCTCTACCTAGCAGGAGTCCTTTTGGGGGCTCATTGGCTTCGGGTTCCATCGGAACTCCGAAGTTAAGTGAGTAGTGTGCGATAGCACTTCCAGGATGGGTGACCCATTGGGAAGTTCTCGTGTGAGTTCCCAGAAACAAACCCGTGAGGGTGTGGGGAAGGCCCAAAGCGAACAATATTGTGCTACGGTGGAGTCAAGCCCGGGAGGTGGTTGCGCCCAGGCTGGGATGTGACAATTTGGTATCAGAGCCTAACCCTGGCCACGTGTGTGCCGACGAGGACGTCGGGCCCCCCTAAGGGGGTGGATTGTGAGATCCCACATCGCCCAGGGGAGTGGATCATGTGAGCCTTATATGTATATTCCCATCTCTACCTAGCACGAGGCATTTTGGGAGCTCATTGGCTTCGGGTTCCATCGGAACTTCGAAGTTAAGCGAGTAGTGCACGAGAGCACTCCCAAGATGGGTGACCCATTGAGAAGTTCTCGTGTGAGTTCACATAAACAAAACCGTGAGGGCGTGAGGAAGGCCCAAAGTGGACAATATCGTGCTACGGTGGAGTCGAGCCCAGGAGTTGGCTGCGCCCGGGCCGGGATGTGACAGTTGCAGAAATAGCCAGAATATCGAGGGATTTTCGGAGCATTTCCCGTCGATTTTAGGACCTCTAAGAGGTAATATCATGTTCTACTTGTGCAGGGCTTCAATTCCATATAGAATTCGTGAAATTTGGTGTTGAAATGAAGGAGATATTGAGATTTAAAGTTTTTCCAGAAACCGGTGAAACCAACGGCGGCCAGTGACGGATTCCGACGAACTACCGAAGAAGACGAAGCATATTCCGTCAACTTTGACGGAATATTCCTAACGGCGTCAGGTATATTTAACTGTATATTCTAATATTTAACGGAATATTCCCTAACGGTGTCAAGAATGCCGTTCAACGTGCCTGCGCGTAGCCGGTGCGTGAGGGCACGTGAGATGTCAGAAAATTATTCTAAAAATATGGGGATGCTCGTGGTGTTGAGTAGGCCACGATAGTATATTCAAACACCCCAATTGATCAACGTATGAGAAGTTATTACACGATTTTGGTTATGTGCTTAAAATTAACGTTGAATTAGTTGTTTCACATATAGGTGAGACGTTCCCGGAAGACGAGTGTAGCCAGGCGAGACTTAAGGGTTACGACCCTGCTACATACCAGTGAGTGGGCTTTTGGTTTTCTATATATATAATATACGTTTCCTAGAAACTGTTTTTAAATAGAAGTTCGTTTAAAATGCCATGTCATATTTGCGTTACATTTTAGCATATGCATTAGTATAGCTTTGCATAATATTGCATGGTGCTGCGGAAGCCCAGGTAAGCTCAGGTGAGTACATATTGATTGGTATGGTTGCATGGTAGTTGGTTATGAGTGATGCACGTAGAGCTCATTGTCATGCACCCCGGTGTTAGTGCTCCGTCCGTGGCCAGGGCATAGCCTTCACGTGATCGTGCACTTCCCGCACCGCACGCTCAGCTTGGATCCAAGTCAGGTGCCAGCCTGTTGTACAGACCACATTAGGTGGTTCCGACTCGTAGGTGACTCGCAATTCGTCACACAGCCTTCATGTGATCGTAGCACTTGAGCGTACCTATTTACACCCAGCCTGTCGTACAGACCACATTAGGTGGTTCCGACTTGTGTGCAAGTTTGGAGCCGTACAGGTCACATTAGGTGACTCCGGCTGGATTGATAAGCAATAGGTTCAGCCGTACAGGTCACATTAGGTGACTCCGGCTGGCATATCACTTTCACCTGACTTACATATTTACTGCTGAGATACTTGGCATGGCATACATATACTTCGATTTATACTGCTTTTGAGCAAGATTCTTATATACGTATGTATTACTATTTTTGGGAAAATTATACGGGTTTTATAGTGAGGGGTTATTATGTTTAGAAAGAGAAATGCGTTTTCAAAAGCTTTGTTTTTGCCCACTCACGTTTTCTGTTTTGCGCACCTCCAAGTTCTAGTTAGACGTTCGTGTTGGTGGCTTACGAGGACTCTACGACGGTTCTGACAGACTTCAAATAATGTAGGAATTTCTTTCGTATCCTGTATAATTAATACTTAGCCTGCTGGACTGCACTTAGGTTACCTATGCTCTGATTATGTGTATCTGTGCTTTAAACACCTTCACTTGTTCTTATATATCTATCTAATGTAAATTAGCTAGTTCGGTTTTTATTTATTCACATTTTTAGATCACTATCACTTCCGCACTGCGCACATGGCTACGTCACCCTCACGTGATGGCCAGCATGCCTCGATTCAGGTCGGGGTGTGTCACCCCCTATTCATCATGAACGCGTGAGGCTCTTAGCCTTGACCTAAGGTGTTATTTGTTTTGTAGGTGCAATTTTGTCCAATAACAAGGAGGAAGAAATTTGCATCCACAACAATGGCTGAGCTACTCCGCAACCCAGAAAAATTGTCCAAAGCTCAAGCGGAGCTGAAGTAGATCATCGTAAAAGGAAGACCAGTTGAGGAATCCGACATTGCTCAACTTCCTTACTTACAAGCAATAATCAAAGAGACCTTCCGTCTGTACCTAGCAGCGCCTTTACTACTTCCCCGAAAAGCTGAAGCAGACGTTGAAATTTGTGGGTATGTTGTGCCAAAGGGTGCACAAGTGTTTGTCAATGCATAGGCCATAGGAGGAGACCCTAGCATTTGACAACCCAGACTCATTCGTGCCAGAGAGGTTTTTGGGATTGGAAATTGATTTTACTGGCAAGAACTTTGAGCTTATTCCATTTAGTGGTGGGAGGAGAATATGTTCGGGTATGCCATTAGCAGTGAGAATGGTGAACTTGATGTTGAGTTCGCTTATTAACTGCTTCGATAATTGGAAGTTTGAAGACGGAGTTTCCCCAGAGACCATGAACATGGATCAAAAGTTTGGCCTCACCTTATAGAAAGCTCAGCCTCTTAGAGCTGTGCCCATGTTACAGAAGTACCCAGCTTGATATCTACTTGAAGTTTCTACCATATAATTTTTAGAATGTTAATAAGAATCATGCTTGTAGATACTTAAATTTAGCCAAATTAGCTAAAGCAATGATTCGCATCGGAGTTCAAATCTCTTCTTTATAACTTAGATATATTATGCTTAGAATATTACTTAATATAAATAAAATAAAATCCATGTATGCTTTTGAGTGCTTCCCATTGATATTTTTTTAACTCTCTGTTAGTGTGCCCAAATGCCCCTCTTGTAGAGGAGTAGGCGCGCCGAATCAGCCCCTTCATGTTTAAGAATCTAGCCATAGAACACCGACTAGAGTTTAAAGCCTAGTCCACAAAAGTGATTCTTACAAGTAATGAACTGTTCTTTGTCAACAAACGAGTCTTAGGTCAGCCACAGAGTTTTGCATATTGCACTCGTTTTCTACACAAAATTCAATTTTTCTCCAACTCAATCAAAATAATTTAAATTATATCCTCTTTATCATAACAAAAATTGTCCACAAAAACGCTTTTAAATGTCTTCAAAATACTGAAGAGATTGTATCACTTTATTCGTTTGTTGCGGCTATAAAAGAACCACGTCTCACCAGTTTGTACAACAATAGTATAACAAGTTGATTAAACTTGTCCTTACTATTTATTCTAAACCGTAATTACTTTTATGCAAGTCCACCCGTTTGGAAGAAAAAAATGCAATAGCAAGGGCAACTACTATCACAAATATAAATTTTTATGCTTTGTACCTTGTAATTGTACACCTTGTAAGTTTATTCTTTAAAAATAAAACTTAGTATTTAACTCCGATAATTTGACTTTCAATACAAATCAAAACATAACATTACAAACTCAATATTTATCTCCTTTTGCCCTTGTACGCTTCAGCAATCAAATGTTAATCGAAAAAGGAAATATGATGGAGAACTGTTGGGTTTTGAATTTGATTGCTACCTCGTGTTCTTTGTGTCCTTTTTCTTTGCACACATTATTCATGTTCTCCGTGTTTTCCATGTCCTTTAGGTTAATAATTCAGATACATAGGCTTCATTTTTTTCAACCCACGGTACCCCACCTTAAGGGCTAGTTTGAGGTTGACGTGCTGTGAAAAAAAAACATTGTTTTCAAAAGTAGAGGTAGAACTGTTTCTGCTTTCTGCTGTTTTAGATCCATGATTTTAACAAAAAACATTTTTTTTCTTTTGCCAAATACAATTTTAGCCCCGATTTTTTAAAAAAGCTACTTATAAAATAATTTCAGTAATGTCAAACCAACCTTAATTAACAACATAACAAGTGGACTTTTTGACTGAAAAATACTAAATAGGTTAGTTTATTCAGCGAATAATGTGTCAGTACTTGTTAAAATATAAACCTTACATTCTACGTCATTGTGTGAGTAAAATATGATAAGTAAATTGGTCCCATTCATATATATATAGATACGTATCCCCACTGAAAAGATGTATTTACGTCCTCTCAATTGTGGCAAAATTTACAGATTGGGAGAAGAAATGGATTTCTTGAGTTGCATACTACTAGGTCTAATGGTTGCATGGATCTCAATTCACACCCTCTGTTATTCGCTTGGAAGAAGATCCTTAGATACCACAAGGCTTCCACCAGGACCAAACCCACTTCCCTTCATTGGCAATCTCTTAGAGCTTGGCAACAAACCCCATCTCTCTCTCACGCTATGGCCCAATTATGACTTTGCATCTCGGCCAAATAACAACCGTGGTAATTTCTTCATCAACCGTCGCCAAAGAAGTCCTCCGAACCCATGACCAACTCTTCTGCAACCGAACCGTCCCAGATGCGCTCCAAGCCTGTAAACATTCCAAGTACAGCATGGCGTGGATACCGGTTTCAGCTACATGGAAAAACCTTCGCAAAACATGTAACACGCAATTGTTCACCACCAAAATTCTCGACGCCAACCAAGCCAACCGTCACCTGAAAGTGCAAGAGCTCATATCCGACGTCAATGAAAGCGCTGTAAAAGGTGAGGTGGTTGATATCGGACGGGCTGCTTTCAAAACTTCGCTCAATTTGCTATCGCGTACCATCTTCTCTGTGGATTTAGCGGACCCACACAGTGCGAGGGCGAGAGAGTTCAAGAAGCTGGTATGGAGTATTTTTGAAGAGTCTGGGAAACCTAACTTGGCTGACTATTTTCCTGTGCTGAAAAAGATTGATCCCCTGGGGATACGACGCCGTCAGACTGGTCACTACCGGGAGATGTTTGACATCTTTGATCGCTTGATGATGCAACGGTTTGAATCAAGAAAAGAGCTTGATTATGTCATGACTAATGATATGTTAGATACCCTGATAAACCTTAGTGAAAATAAAAATGAGGATATGGACATGGATGAAACTCAACATCTGTTCCTGGTTAGTTGTCTACTCTCTGTTAGCTTCGTTGTTCTTGATCTTGATGAACTTATTCTTTGAATTGATAATATGTTCATACTTAAAATTGCTCCGAGGTAAATAAGAATTACATGCGAGTTGCCACTAGGTATTAGCGTTGTGTATCGTCTAAAATTGGTCATCTAGTGTATTATTTCCCTAGTAAACACACAAATTTCATCTAGAAAGATGATAGGTTGAGCTGATATAAGTAGTTTTTGATTTTTTACTTGTCCATCATCAACACTACTATTTATCAGAGCATCAAGCTCAGGGGAGACCTGTGAACATCTCTATGTGCTGATAATAGTGCCCACATTGCCACGGTTTTGATTTTGTTACATACAAATTACGTGTTCTTTTAGTGTTGTTGCATACGCATTTTTCTTGTAGTGCTTCTTCAATATGTATAAGTGGGACAAGTGACTTCCACTTTTGTTCGTTCATTACAGGATCTATTTGCTGCGGCAACAGATACAACGTCATCCACATTGGAATGGGCACTCCGCAACCCAGAAAAATTGTCTAAAGCCCAAGCGGAGCTGAAGCAGACCATCGGAAAAGGAAAACTGGTTGAGGAATCCGACATTGGTCAACTCCCTTACTTACAAGCAATAATCAAGGAGACCTTCCGTCTATACCCAGCAGCACCTTTACTACTTCCCCGAAAAGCTGAAACAGATGTTGAAATCTGCGGGTACGTTGTACGAAAAGGTGCACAAGTGTTTGTCAATGCATGGGCCATAGGAAGAGACCCTGGCATTTGGGACAACCCGGACTCTTTCGTGCCAGAGAGGTTTTTGGGATCGGAAATTGATTTTACCGGCAAGAATTTTGAGCTTATTCCGTTTGGTGGTGGTAGGAGAACATGCCCTGGTATGCCATTGGCAGTGAGAATGTTGAACTTGATGTTGGGTTCGCTTATTAACTATTTCGGTAATTGGAAACTTGAAGATGGAGTTACACTAGAGACCATGAACATGGATCAGAAGTTTGGCCTCACCTTACAGAAAGCTCAGCCTCTCAAAGTTGTGCCCATGTTATAGAAGAACCCAGCTTGATATCTATTTCAAGTCCGTACCATATAATTTTTAGAATCTAAATAAGAATCATGCTCGTAGATCATACCTAAATTTAGCCAAATTAGTTAAAGAAATGATTTGCATCCGAGTTCGAACCTGGTCTCTATAATTTAGACATATTAAGCGTAGAATATTGCTTATATAAAAAAATAAAAATTTCACGTATGCTTGTGAGTACTCCCAATTGATATTTTGTAACTTTCTGTAAATGTGCCCAAATGCCCTTCTGGTATAGGAGTAGCCAGTAGGCACCATATTTTAATTAAGAATCTAGCCCAATAACTCCAAATGGAGTTTAAAGCCTAATCCACAAAAGCGATTTTTACAAGTGATGTAACACTAATCACATTTTTCTCATCATATTTGTATATCTAATAGAGGTAAAGTCTATCAAAACATGTGAGTCCTATCTCTATGAGATATTGTTTGGATCTAAAATTACATCATCGGCCCATGCAATCAAAGTCGTTGAGTGAGCATAGCTCCCAACCGTCAGATGGAAAGGTAAAGATAATTTTGTTATTGATAAAAGATAATATTATGGGTTTTATCATAATAATTATCTTTTAATATGAATTATCTTGGCATATTCTTAAGCGGGATAAATAGAATGCAAATTATATCCCTAAGTAAGCGGTACAATTCAAATTGAGTTGGGATGTCTGGTGTGTGGACGTGTGGATTGAATATGCTCCAAACTAATATTCAAGAAAGGGGATCAGGATGCATGCATGGATGGGTTTAAAGGTGATGAGATAAGAAGCCTAGGTAGGCTAGGCCTTGGTCAAGATGTGATAATTCCACTAGAGGTGATGAGATAAGAAGCCTAGGTAGGCTAGGTTTGGTGATGATGTGATTCCTAGATAGGCTTTTTATTTTGTTTGAAAAGTCACGAATGGGAATGATAGATGACATACACATCAGTCTTTCTTCCTAGAGTTTGAGTTGCAGTTGAACACCATCAGGCCATGCCAAGTAAATATCAACCCTATAAATACAAGACTTTGTGCATGAAAAGGCTCCCTCCAATTCAACACACAAATTGCCCTGTGCAAAGCTTCTCAACAACCCTGAGAATTTTATCCTTCTCCATTTTCTTCTCGCTAACACATCTTTTCTCCTTCTCCATTTTCTTCTCGCTAACACATCTTCAGTTTGGATAAACAGCATTGTGAATGTAACCGGCAACATCTTCAGTTTGGATAAACAACACAGGAGCCGTAGAATCAGCTGATTAAGGAACACCTTCAGTTTGGATAAAAATCACTGCTTTGAGACCAACTGTTTATTTATCCAAGTCTCGGTCGATAAGGATTTTCGAGTCCTCGTTGGTAGAGGTCATCTCATTAGCCTTATCGGCGAAGTGAGGTGTTACAGATTACTAGGCTTAGCACGTTGAACGCCGAGTTGTTTTATGATTGGATATTCACAAGTATCTTTTAGAGTTCGGCATTCCGACGGTCGAACCACATTTACCATCAAGACATACATCTCTTTCGAGTATTTGTGTCCATATAGTCTGGTGCCAGCTTATACTCTCACGAATATCATCACTGTGACAGAACCCCGCATCGACGATTTGTGAACTTTGCAGAACTAGCAGCCTTGTCTTCAAGTTCTAGAACCCGAAGGCCAAGACGTGTTCCTTCCTCGGTCGCAATCACAAGATCAAGAAGTCAGCAGCACGCTCAACGCAACATCAGCATATTTTACTCCTCGGCCGAGCTCGGCCGACGAGTTGGCACGCCCCTCACACAACCGAAAGACGTAGTTAGCTCATTAGTTACTCGGCATGTGTGCCACGTAGACTTGGTAGTTTTTAGGGTCAACATATATATTGTACAAATTTGGTATGAAAATTGTAATAAAAATAGCATTTTTGTACAAGTAGTGAACTGTTCTTTGTCAACAAACGTGTCTCAGCATTTTTGTACAAGTAAGAGTAGGATTATGCCTTTGCAACTTGGACAAATAACGAATGTTGTAGTTTCTTCATCAATTGTAGCTAAAGATGTCCTCCAAACGCATGATCAATTCTTCTGCAACCAAACCATCCCGATGCCATCCAAGCCTGTGACCATGCTAAGTACGGCATGCCCTGGCTACCGGTTTCAGCGGCATGGAGAAACCTTCGAAAAATATGAAACTTTCAATTGTTTGCCACCAAAGTTCTCTGATGCCAAACGTCACGTAAAAGTGCAAGAGCTCATATCCGAGGTCAACGAAAGTGTTGTAAAAGGTAAACGGTTGATGTTGGAAGTGTCGGTTTCAAAACTCCGCTCAACTTTATGTTTGCGTACGGTCTTCTCTGTGGACTTGGCGGACCCGAATAGTGAGACGGTTAGGGAGTATAAGGAGTTGGTGCGGGGTATTACGGAAGAGGTTGGGAAGCCAAACTTGGCTGACTATTTTCCTGTGCTTCAGAAGATTGATACCATGGGAATACGGCGTCGTTTGGCCTATCACTTCCAGAAGATGATCCACCTCTTTGACCGCATGATCACACAAACGTTAGAGTCAAGAAAATCACGTGATTATGTCATAACTAATGATATATGTGTGAAGTTTCTAATTCTCATCGAACGAATAAGACTTCATACACCAAGTGTCCTAATGGATACAAGAGTCATTTAACAACTACATAAGTGACATTAAATTCAATTACCAATAATGATAACACCATCCTATCTACACTTTCCCGCAAACTTGACACCGGAGGAAACAAGTTTGGAACATAAGGACTAAAAGCGCCAGTTGTGAAACGGAAGGAAGAAAAGGAGCACGATGACTCTTGGAAGCAATACGTTCCCAAGCAAAATGATAATCTAAAACAATATGTTTCGTGCTATAGTAAAAGACCAGATTATAACCATGTATGTGGTACTCAAAATTGTGGCAGTGCATCAGTACAGGCTGAAAAATAAGCACACGAAGCTCATGCAAAAGCCCCACAATCCAAATTGAATCAACCATTGTTTGGATCCAAAATGACATTTTGGGTCGAGCCCATAATTAATCTCAGCCCAATGAATGGGGCATCGGTAATCTCAGAATATTCTCAGAAAGGGCCCAGCCCAATGGAATTCGACCGCGTCCTATCTGGAAAAAATTTCATCTGGATAAGGAGGGACGGTCGAGTCCTAGTATAATAAGGAATCCTCAGAGACCGGTTATGCTTAGAATAGGGAAAGATGCCAAGAATCAAGGGTCGAATCTAGGTGATAATAAAGCTAGATTCAGAGTCCTACATGGGCCAGGATTGGCCAAGCCTATTTGGATTTGATCAAGGAATTGAAGTCAGAATAAAACTCTACTTCGGCCATGACGAATTGCTATTATAAATAGAGAGGGGAAGCGCATCATTCAGGCCTCCAAAATCAACACACAATCTGCCATGCGCAAACTCTCGCTATACGTGAAACTTCTCAAACATCTTGAGATTTTTATTTTACCTTTTTCCCGCCAACATACATTCAGTTTGGATAAGCAACACTATGTTGGCAACCGGCAACACCTTCAGTTTGGATAAACAACAGTGGAGCCGTAGAATCAGCCAACCGAGGAGCACCTTCAGTTTTGTTAAGCAGCATTGCTTCGAGACCAACTGGTTATCTATTCAAGTCTCGGCCAGCAAGGAATCTTTGAATCCTTGTTGGAAGAGGTCATATCATTAGCCTTCTCGGCGAAGTGAGGTGTTACCAAGTCATGACATTCGGCACACTGAAAGTCGAATTTGATATTGAACTTTGCAGAACTAGCAGCCTTGTCTTCAAACTCTAGAACCCGAAGGCCGAGACGTGTTCCTTCCTCGGCTACAGTCGTAAGATTTAGAAGTCATCAACACGCCCAACGCCACATCAACATTCATTCACTCTCTGACCGAACTTGACCGACGAGTTGGCACGCCCCGCATTCAACCGAGGACGTAGTTAGCTTATTAGCTACTTGGCCTGCGCGCCACGTAGGCTAAGTAGTTTTTAAGGTCAATAGCCATATATGTGGTTATGAATAAAATTCTCCACATACTGTCGAGGTCAAAAAAAAAAAGTATATATATATATATATGTATATGTTGTCGTGCATCAGTACTGACTTAATACACTGCTAACTATTCTACCAACTGCAAGTCTGCAACAACAACATTATAATCTCCTACCCCCCTTGTACGCTTCAACCAAATGTCAATCCAAAAAGGAAACATAATGGACTGGTGGGTTTTGAATATGATTGCTACCTGGCGGCTGCTGAGGTCCATATTTTGATTACTTTTTCATCTTAGTTATATGAGTAAATTGTACGAATGGTCCCTCAATTTTAGTCAAATTGGAGCAATGGTCCCTCAACTAAAAATCCATTACCATTGGTCCCTCAACTTATCAAAATGTGTAGTTATAGTCCTTTTCATCAATTTTGTCAAAATTTTGTCAAAATAAGCTATGTTGGAATGACCATTTATACAATTAGGATCCCTCAACTCATCAAAGTGTATAATTACGGTTCTTTTCGTCAACTATGTCAAATTTTTTATCAAAACGAGTTATATTGGAAGGACCATTGCTACAATTGGGTTAAAGTTAAGGGACCATTTCTCCAATTGAATTAAAGTTGAGGGACCAATGGTAATGAATTTTTAGTTGAGGGACCATAGCTGCACGTTTTGATAAGTTGAGGGACCAATGGTAATGGATTTTTAGTTGAGGGACCATTGCTCCAATTGAGTTAAAGTTAAGGGACCATAGCTACAATTTACTCTAGTTATATTAAGCCGCCGCCGGCTCCTCAACATGAAGGAGGCCTGGTAGCAAAAACATACTTTGATTTGCGTTCACCGTGTCATTTTCCTTTGTACACATTACTCATGGGCATGAACAATACGAATATTAAACTATTTCTTTTGGATGCCGGGTCCCTTTGGTTAAGAATTTAGATACATACATAGGCTTCATTTTCTTCAAGCCACAGTACCCCAGCTTAAATTAACAGTATAACAAGTGGATTTTTTGACTGAAAATACTAAGTGCGTTAATTTATTCACCAAATGATGTTTTAGTACTTGTTAAGGTCTAAACCTTACATTCTACGTCATTATGTAAGTAAAGTATGATAAACAAATTTGGTGTATCTAGCAGTACACCATCCATATCTATACATATCCCCAGTAAAAAGATGTTTTTGTGTCCTCTCAATTGTGGGAAAATATACAGATTGGGAGAAGAAATGGATTTCTTGAGTTGTGTACTATGTCTAGTGGTGGTCTGGATCATATTCCAAGCCTTCCGTTACTCATATGCAAGAAGAATTCCCGCAAGGCTGCCACCTGGACCAAGGCCATTACCCCTCATTGGCAATCTTTTGGAGATTGGCAACAAACCCCACCTCTCCATAACCAAGCTTTCACAATGCTACGGACCCATAATGACTTTACATCTCGGCCAAATAACCACTGTCGTAGTTTCTTCATCAGCAGTGGCCAAAGAAATCCTCCGAAACCATGACCAAATCTTTTGCAACCGGACAATTGCAGATGCACTCCAAGCCTGCGACCATGCCAAGTACGGGATGCCTTGGCTAACTGTTTCAGATAAATGGAGAAACCTTTGCAAAATATTCAACTCTCAATTGTTCGCCACCAAAATTATCGATGCTAGCCAAGGCAACCGTCACTTAAAAGTGCAAGAGCTCGTTGCTGATGTCAAAGAAAACATTGTAAAAGGCGAGGCGGTAGAAATTGGAAGGGTTGCTTTCAAAACTACGCTCAATTTGCTGTCACGTACTGTCTTCTCTGTGGATTTAGCGGACTCACATAGTGAGAGGGCTAGAGAGTTCAAGGAGTTGGTGTGGAGTATTATGGAAGAGGCTGGCAAACCAAACTTGGCAGAGTACTTTCCTGTGCTTAAGAAGATTGATCCGAAGGGGATAAGGCAGCGTTTGACTAGTCACTTCCAGAAGATGTTTGAACTCTTTGTTCGCTTGGTCATGCAAAGGTTTGAATCAATAAAAGAAATTGATTATATCATAACTAATGATATGTTAGATACCCTTATAATTATTAGTAGAGAAAAAGGAGGATATGGACATGGATGAAACTCGACATCTATTCCTGGTTAGTTCCTAGCCAGACCCATATAAAATTATGACTAGGAGTGTTTTTTGTTTGGATAATGCTAGGGATATCAAATTTTTAAACCAAATGATGTGTCACCAATAGGAAATAAGCACGTTGATCAACACTTACTTAATAATCCAATCATCAACCACCACATTATTTAATTTGCAAATTTGATTTGAAAATTTTGGTTTTCGTAGCATTACCCTTTTTCTTTTTATCAGTTTTTTCTATGTTGATTATTAGTTCTGCTATCTGTACTTAAATAGAAAAAGCATTTGCATGGAGTGTGTTCATGACTACTATGGTGTTTTGAACCACTAATACAAAGTCATGTGTAAGACTTTCTCACAAAACCTTTTAGTGGTCCAATAGCTTAGAGTCACATCAAAGTGGTTCAGTTGTGCTGATGAATGATTAGTTTTCCATATTTTACTTGTTCATATATCATGATTGCTGCTATTAATTTGTTTGTACCATCTAAAATTGTATCTCTCACATAAGTAGGACTTACATAGGAGACTTCCACTTGTATTGGAGAAACTGTAAGCTGGATGTGCACTTGAATTGATTTGATTTAACTTTGTTTATCAAAGGATCTATTTGCTGCGGCGACGGATACAACTGCAGCCACATTGGAATGGGCAATGGCTGAGCTACTACGCAACCCGTAAAAGCTGTCAAAAGCTCAAGCAGAGCTGAAGCATGTCATTGGCAAAGGAAAGCCGGTTGAGGAATCAGACACTGTTCAACTCCCTTACTTACAAGCAATAATCAAAGAGACCTTCCGATTGCATCCAGCTGTTCCCTTTCTAATCCCTTGCAAAGCCGAACAAGAAGTAGAAATTTGCGGGTACACTGTACCAAAGGGTGCACAAGTTTTTTTTGTTATCCATATTGTTTATATGATCAAAACACAATATATATACAATTATAAAGAACTGATATGAAGCATTTACTTGTTGAAGGTGCAGCAGCCATGCAAACTATACGTGACTAGAAGAACACCAATTCTGATGCGATTGCCGTGATTAGGGTTTAGGGTTGCGATTGCCGTGATTGAAAAGAACACCAACTCTTCTGCAAACTCTTAGCTTTATGACAATGCTCTATGGGAAGCTTTAGTTGTCGTGTCTAGGGTTAGCAGGGACCGGTGTTTATATATTAGCCAAAAAGTCTTAGATTCCGTCCATAAGGGAAAACTAAAACTCTCCTTTCTTGGTTCTCAAGTAAAATATCATAATCATATATTATTAAGGATTCAATCACAACCTACTTATAATGTAAGACACTTAATGTAGGGTTGATATAAGGAAATCAAATCGTAACTTAACTGATCTCCAATTTATACATTCCTATTACATATAGTAGACCATTTATAGTTGATTTATGTTGAATAAATCCAACATTCTCCCACTTGCTCTACTAATTGTAATGATCATGCTTCAAAACATATGTCGGAGGTCATTGTTTCTTTATGGCTATATCACTGCGATCCAATCCCATCCTTAATTCAAATTTCTGTCAAATGGAGTTCTCAATGTAGAACTAACAAGGTTGTAAAGATATTTCATCTCAGAACCTTCATAATCACATACATTGAGTCAACCATTCACATGAAAACCATCAGATTATGATCTAGAGATGAACTGTAACTCAAGAACTGTCTTACTCTGTATCATCTCAGGTCCACTTTATCGTAACTTTCATAAGTCACACCTTATGCTTTTAAACGGTCTACATGTTTACCAATGCAAACTTTTTACCATTCCAAAGTCACGCTTATGCTTTTAAGCAGTCCACATGTTTGCCAATGCAAACCTTTTATCATTCCAAAATGACACGTTATGCTTTTCAAGCATTCTGCATATTTGCCAACGCAAACTTTTATTATTCCAAAATAAACTTACGCCAAAAGAATTAAATATGCATGCATCATGTGAACACAAATAATTAAAAACAATCTTTATTCAAACCCAACCTCGGAAACAAACCACATCTCAAAACTCAAAGCTCAGTGAGTTTAGCTCACTTATTTTACTGCAGCTAAAAAACAGTTTTCTACTCCTACTAACTCAGCATATCAAAGTTCGAGATCAATCCCATATTTTCTACATGCTTCTTGAAGGACATGACTGAAAGTGGCTTGTTCAAGGGATCTGCAAGCATTGATGCAGTATCAATATAGCTGATCTTTATGAACCCTTGCTTAATCTTTTCCCTAATCAACTTGTACTTGATATGCATGTGTTTGGTCCCAGAAGACCTCTTGTTGTTCTTCGAATAGAAAACTGCAGCAGTATTGTCACAAAATATCTGCAACGGATTTGTGACAGTATTGAGAACTCTCATTCCCTCTATAAACTTTCCAATCCATACTGCCTGGGAAGTAGCTTCAAAACAGGCCATGTATTCTGCCATCATGGTAGATGTAGCTATGTTATTTTGTTTCATACTTTTCCACGAGATTGCACCTCCTGTCATCATAAAAATGTAGCTAGAAGTTGATTTCAATGAGTCTTGACATCCTACGAAATCTGAATCACAGTAGCCAACCAACTCGAGCTTATCACTTCTCTTGTATACCAATTTATAGTCTTTGGTTTTCTACAAATATCTGAGCACCTTCTTTGCTACAATCCAATGAGCATGTCCAGGATTCGACTGATATCTCCCCAGCAAACTCAATGCAAAAGAAATGTCAAGTCTGGTGCATACTTGTGCATACATTAGGCTCCCTACGACTGAAGCATATGGTTTATCATTCATCTCAAGCTTTTCAGCTTCAGTTTTGGGACTTTGCAATTTACTCAACTTATCCCCTTTTGTTACTGGTACATCACAGCCACTGCATGTTGACATATTGAACCTCTTGAGTATTTTCTCAATATACCCCTTCTGTGATAGTCCAAGTAGTCCTCTGTTTTTGCCACGAGTGATTTCGATTCCCAAGACATAAGAGGCTTCCCCCATGTCCTTCATCTCAAAGTTGTCACTAAGTATTATTTTAGTTTCATGCAGCAAGGTCAGGTTAGTGCTTGCTATGAGAATATCATCCACGTAAAGCACCAATATAGTGAAGTGTCTCCCACTGGATTTGAAATATATACACTCATTCTCGGAATTTTCAATGAAACCATGTGATTGCATGACTTCATCAAACCTTAAGTACCATTGCCTTGAGGCCTGTTTTAGGCCATAAATCGACTTCCTCAATTTGCAGACCAACTCCTTACCTCTGCATCAATGAATCCCTCAGGTTGTCGCATATAAATTTCTTCCTCCAAAGTGCCATTTAGGAATGCAGTTTTTACATCCATTTGATGTAAATGAAGATCATAGTGAGCCACCAAAGCCATTACAAACCTGAATGAATCTTTTGTTGAGACTGGTGAGAATGTCTCAGTGTAATCAATTCCATCTTGTTGAGTGTATCCCTTGGCTACAAGTTTAGCCTTGAATCTTTCAATTTCTCCCTTGGAGTCCTTCTTAGTCTTATACACCCACTTACATCTGATTGGTTTTGCTCCATTTGGTAACAATGCAAGTTCCCACACTTTATTCTTTTTCATGGATTCAAGTTCACTCTCCATGGCTTTCACCCACTCTTCTTGCTGCAGTCCACTTATAGCCTCCTTATATGTTGCAGGTTCACCAATGTTAATATCTGCTTCACTCAAATACAGCATAAAATCATCTGAGATGGCTGATTTCCTCAGTCTTGTAGATTTTCGAAGCATAGGTGCAAGGACTTCAGGAATTGGTTCTGTAACTTGTACTGGTTCATGTGGAGCATCATTAGTGACATTTGGTTCTTCCATGTTGCCTATGGTATTATCAGTGGCATCCATTAAATCATTTTGCACAACATTCTCAGTAACTGGTGGCAAAAGAAGATTGTGATTTGCGTTTGAAGTCTTCACACCAGTGTCTTCTACATTTTCTTGTAAATTAGATTCATCTTGTTCTTCAAAAACCAAGCTATAATTTAAGACTCCCTTTGTCATCTCTTCTATGAACTTCACTTTATTTGTCTCAATGAAACGCATAGAATTTCTAGGGCAATAAAATATTTACCCCTTGGTTCTTGATGGATAACCGATGAAATAGCAACTTACAGTTTTGGGATCTAACTTCTTTTCCTGAGGATTAAATGCCCTTGCTTCTGCTTTACATCCCCATATTCTCAAATGTAACAAGCTAGGCTTTCTGTTGTTCCAAAGTCCGAAGGGTGTTGAAGTGACAGACTTGCTTGGTGCTCTGTTGCAGATATAGTTTGCAGTTTTAATTGCATCACCTCATAGAAACATTGGCGAGTTGGTAGTGCTCATCATACTCCTTACCATATCCTTCAAGGTACGATTCTTTCTCTCAGATACACCATTCTGTTGTGGTGTTCCAGGATCTGTATATTGAGCTACAATTCCTTCACTTTGCAGATAAAGTGCAAAAGGTCCTGGATTTCTTCCATGTTCAGTGTATCTCCCATAGTATTCACCACCTCTATCAGACCTTACAATTTTGATTTTCTTATCCAACTGTTTTTCAACTTCAGCCTTGTAAATTTGAAAAGCATTCAAAGCACTGGATTTCTCAGTAAGCAAATATAAGTAACAATATCTCGAATGGTCATCTATGAATGTTACGAAGTACCTATAACCATCATAAGTAGGTGTAGGAAAATGACCACATATGTCAGTGTGTATGAGCTCTAGTAATCCATTACTTCTGGTTGCATCTTTCATGTGTGAACTCACCATTTTTCCTTTAATGCATTCAATACATGTAACCGGATTGTCAAACTCAAGTGGTGGAAGTATACCACTTTTACTTAGGTTCTTTATTCTCTCAATCGAAATATGCCTTAATCGTTTGTGCCAAAGAGTGGAGGAAGTCTCATTTTGATTCAATCTTTTTTGTCCGACCATGTGTGCTATATGTTTTCACTCTTTGTAATTCAGTCTAAACATCCTACCAACATGCAAACCATTTCCAACAAGCTGAGAATTTTTATAGATCGAAAAACCACTGTCATTTATTGAAAAAACAACAATCTTTCGAAAGCTGACATAAAATATGATATTATATTTGTCCAAGAGGTAAATTATCGCAATCGAACCTGATTCTATACTAGAAGTAGAATACCTTAGCTACATGTTGATTATTCAACGTATTGTATCTTTGTTCATGAAAGTATCGTGGTGGGTTTGATACCGATTTTATAGACCGTGAGTTTTGATACAGAATGTATAAGGTACCGTGTTTGGGTTTTAATATCGAATGTATAGGGTATTGTTTGTGGAATTTTGATACCAAATGTATAGGTACTCTAGTTATATTTCTCTTCACTTGTAAGTGAGAGGTTTTAGGTTCAATTATTGCCAAATGCGAATTTGAACCACATTATTACTAATCTATTGTGAAGCTAAGTCCACATTCTCTCCCTCAGTGTAAATAATATCATTTGTTAACCATTCTACCATACCACCCGCAACAACAACATTATAATCTCCTCTTCCCTTGTACGTTTCAGCATCCAAATGTCAATCCAAAAAGGAAACATGATGGAGGAGTGGTGGGTTTTGAATTTGATTGCTACCTGGTGGGTTTTCGGCTTAAGTAATATTAAGCCGCCGGTGGCTCCTCAACAGGATGGACTCGTGGAAAAAAATACTTTTGATTCGTGTTCTTTGTGTCCTTTTTCTTTGTACACATTACTCATGTTCACCGTGTTTTCCATGTCCCTTTATTTAAGAATTCAGATACATATACTTCATTTTCTTCAAGCCACGGTACCATCTCCTTTTCCCTTGTACGTTTCAGCATCCAAATGTCAATCCAAAAAGGAAACATGATGGAGGAGTGATGGGTTTTGAATTTGATTGCTACGTCGTGGGTTTTCGGCTTAAGTAATATTAAGCCGCCGGGGGCTCCTCAACATGATGGCCTCGTGGCAAAAAATACTTTTGATTCGTGTTCTTCGTGTCCTTTTTCTTTGTACACATTACTCATGTTCTCCGTGTTCTCCATATCCTTTTGGTTAAGAATTTAGATACATAGGCTTCATTTTCTTCAAGCCACGGTACCCCAGCTTAAATTAACAGTATAATAGGTGGACTTTTCGACTGAAAATATTAAGCACGTTAATTTATTCACCAAATGATATGTCAGTACTTATTAAGACTTAAACCTTACATTCTACTTTTTTTTATGAGTGAAGTATGATCATATTTGGTGTTTCTAGCGGTACCCCATCCATATATATACATATCCCCAGGGAAAAGATGTATTCGTATCCTCTCAATTGTGGCAACATTTCTATCGTTTGAGAGCTAAAAAACTATAAGTGCTAATGAGAACAATGCAAGAGAAAATTAGGTTTTGCCGTGCAGCAAATTTTGACAGCACACTGGATTTTGTGAATTCCACGACAATGTAACATTTTATTTACAACCATTGCATTTCTTGATATTGCCAAAACTAAAAATACAGAACCAACTGATGCTCAGTTCTCTACCATAAACACCAGAAATCCTACTCACTCCCAAGGTTTATAGATTTGGACAGCCAAACCACACTGCCATTTTCGTATCTACAAATTTACCTTCTAAAACATTAAAAATTACCTTAATGTTTCACATTAACAAAACTAGCAAAAATATGCCCTTTTTGAAGAACAATATTCGTTTTGCACATTTTTTGTTACTCATGAAAGAGTGGTTAAATTCTTGCTCCTTTTGCTAAAAAGCGAATGAAACAGAACGCGGCGCGTAATTTTCATCATTTTTTCCCGGCGATGTCATAAGCCACGACGATTCGAACAATTCGATGAGATCATCCTTAGAGTTGGTTTCACTTTCATCATCATCAGCAACACTACTCTCCACTTCTTCCCTGTTATTAACCTTGTTCTCTTCTTTTTTTCCAATCCCTCCTTTATTTGTTCCCTTCTGTAGAAGCACGTCCTTGTAAGTAACAGCTTTACGCGGAGAAGAGAAATTATTACCCTTATTAATCTTATTATAATTTGGGGTAGACCGGTCGGCTTCATGAACCGAACCTGGTTCGCAGTTGCGATCAATATTGCTGCTTGTATCAACCTTAATCTCCTTCTCCCTCGTACCCTTTGACTTTCTCCAGTAATTAGTCAATGTAGCCGCAACAAAATTCAACAGCCAAATGGCACGAACCAACGTCCAATTGAAAAATGAAATGTGATGGAAATGTGCAGGGATTTTGCTAACAGCATTGTCGAATTTTCCAGGCAGGGATTCGGTGACTTGGACAAGGTCGTCGATCTTGTCGAAGACAACGTGTGAAGGAGGGTAAAATCTCTCGATCATGCCTTCAAGAGCTAAAATTCGACCGTCGATGAATGAGAGGATTGTCATTGTGACCCATTGGTATTTCAAGGCATAAGCCAAGGGTCCGGCCAACGTGATTAGTCTGTGTACAATTTTTATTATGAACCCTAGCGGTCCATTGAGACCTTGCGCTATGGTGAAGGCTCTATGAGCTACCACTAAAAATGAAACCACACAAGTGTGCAACGGGCGTTTTCTGGGACTGATCATGTTGATTTGTGCTGTTGATTCCTGAGAAATTCCAAATTTATTCAGACATGTACATGAAAAATGCTACTTCATGCCAAAATATTGAATCAAATGCTGCCATATATGAAAAATAATAGTTCAGCTCTCGAAGAGACTGTTGACGTGTCACTGATAATGCATCGATATCACTATTGCAAATAAAATGCAACGACATGTTATCAGTACATTTTTAACAATATCAATACAATACCGATGCATGTCGTTTTTCGATAAACAACGAGAGTAAAAAGAATTTCTATGAAAACGAACGCGATGTTGTTACCTGGGACGCCAAGGATGCCCGGGAATCCATATCGTGAAAAGTGGTCAAGGATTCGGCCTTATATGTATTTCAAAGAGAAGTCTTCTGCTCTAAATTTGAAAGCACCTGATAATAGTAACAACCCAAAACCAATAGTTTGGAAGGGGCGCAGTTTCTTTTTTGGCGCGCTGCCAGTGGGAAACGAGCGGGTCCTAATGATTTTAGCGGGAGAGTTCTCTGGATGATTGACACGTGTTACATACATGAAAAGACATTACAGACAAATTTTTCAGTATGCTAGAAACACAATCCGGTATACCGAGTGTCATAAATACAGTTGGTTAGAAATTTTTTTTTTTTTAAGTTTCCAACCAATTATAACATACATTGTGTACTGAACTGTATTTCCGACGCACCAAAAAAACTCTCGACTTTACCTCGTGGGTAGAGTGCGCTTGAAAAAGGACGTGCGTAACGGTTCCTAGCCGTTGGTAGTTGGTTGAAAGTGGAAACTTGAAAGTTTGAAACTTGAAAAAAGCAAAATAAAAAGCATTGAATTCGATTCTTGAAAGCAACAAGCTGTGGACTGTGGAGGAATTGTTGTCTGATCAGCTGTGAGCTCATGCAACGGCTGGGATCCAATCGCAGTTTTGCACATCAAAATCAAGAAGCAAAAAGAAGAACGTTCCTCGTTTCTTCTGTCATAAGTGGCGTTTTTTTCTGTTTTGTCAACTTCTTAATCTGAATTCAACCGATGTTGAAACTGGAAAATCTGCTTGGTAACGAAAGTTTTATTTGTTAATTTTGTTTTCGATCACGAAAGTTTTGATTTGTTTCAATATTTAGAATGGAAGATTTCGGTTTCTTGTAATTTGTCATTCCTAACTTGAGTAATTAGATGAAGTCCTTGTGCTTTTTGTACAAGTGCTTTTCTTCATATATTTGTAAGATTTCTTCATTCCCTACTCATATGCTAACTGGAAAAACTATATGCACCAGGGGCGCAGTTTCTTCTTCGTTGTGGGTATTTGCAGGTGCAAACAAGGATAACCAGAGATGTATGCGACTGTAGCCTGAAGTTCTTGAACTGTATTCCTGCTGCTCTGTTTATAGCTATTTCATTCGAGAAGTGGGTACTTTCTGAAACATCCTCAAAAGTCAGTTCGAATGAATCGTTCAGCATTTGCATAAGTCGTCCATAGACGAAACGCCTGCTCCAATATTTCGAGTCCATAGAGAACAAGACAAGCAAACCGAGGTTATGCTTAGGGTATACGTATAAACATAAGCCATCTTTCTTTAAGGAAAAACTTATTCTACATGATAATCATTATTCAAAAACATAATAGGCTTCCATGAAAGCTTAGATTACAGCCGCTAACCCGATAACCACTGCTCTGGAACAAACCGTCCTAATATTCATATGGTTGTACCGTTGTATAAATACTCATCTATGTACAAGTGTGAAGTAAACCTTCCCGAGTATATCAGATACGTACATGAAAGGGAAGATCACTCGCTATCCTTCCAAACTTCACGGAGGAGTTGATACCTGACAGCTTTCCGACCACCCTTCCACTTCGGCGTTGAGGCTGCCAATGGACTGGGAGAAAACGGGGAATTGTCTATGATGATTGAAGTCATCGCTGAATCCAACTCATCAAGCTCATCATCACTTGTATACGATTTCTTAAGCACTGATGACCTACTCCTCGAGAAAGTTGGACTTCCCACATCTCCTATAATGCCTAGTAGTGAAGCAGCTGGAGGTGGTGAATACACGGTAGGATTTGCGTTGCATGGGAAACTTGCAGCAGACTCTGCTTCAGCTTCCGAATCCTCCTAATTAAATAAAAAGTGAAAAAGATTAATGCAAAATTAAACCCTACAAAGATAAGGGTTTCCGGCCCGAGTCCATGATTCTTGTTCAGAAGATGGCCAGTTAGAGCAATAAACAATCAATTATATATAACCAGTCCTACACCATCATACAGGAATGCAGCTCAGTAAATAAGCTGAATAGTTATGTGCGGAGATATTAGAGGCCCTCTTGGTTACCTCATAATCAAGAGCCTTAAAAACTGCTTCGGGAATTGGGTCTGGGCAAAACTCATCTGGAACAAAATTGTAAAGAACCCTCTTGATCAATGATGCACCAAATGTAGGGCATACCTTCAGAAATCAATGAAACAGTGATTATTACAAAATGGCAGGGGGTTATTATAAACTCGGTGTTTTTTTTTATTAACTGTGGGGAATGGACACAAACCCAGTATTTACCTCTTTCCGGGTGGATTTATCTGCAAGCATATCCAATGGAAGCATCATGAGGTCACTCAAAGCATTAAGTAGACGGAAGGCTTTAAAGGATGTTTCGCACTCTTGTCCCTTGTGATCACTGAGTTCAGTATTATCATCAGGAGCATCAGTATCATCGATGCCAAATAGATCAGTAAGCCATCTGGACCAGCTTCCAATCTGGGGTCATGAAGACAAGCACAATCCTTCCTTCAATGAAATGCAAGACTACTATTTCTTCACAAATAAAAGACTTGCCTTTTCACCGGTAGTATGGAGTTGCAGAGGAAACCAAAAAACCAATATGTGACTAATAACCCACACAATGAAGTGTCCACACTCACCGCATTTTTTAGCTGTACACCAGCCCCAAAACTCAAATTTCCAGCTGGAATGGGGAGAACCTTAGAATCACTTATAGGGTCGGACACAGGATCTGTGGGCATCTCTTCAGCATTTTCACGAAGAATAGCATTGAACATAGCCACATCCAATCTATCCACTAATTGCTCCATTACCTGAAAAACCATAGATTAGCATTCTATAGGTCTGCATAAATTTTGAGGAAAGTACTAAAACCGTGTGACAGATCTTTAATTGACTTTGGAAGCATGATGCAGTAGTAAAAGCTCACTCCAATGTAGTACTGGAATTCCACCAGGAGTTCAATACATAAAATAAAACACTAAATATATTTTCATTTAAACATCAGTGGTGTAGCTCTGGCTACCTATAGCATTTGCACCAAGTTTTCAAATACACTCACACACAATGTTCTATGATAACCTTTAGGAGTTTCCAGGTGAAGTGAAATGCTCAACATACACTCATGCATAAACCTACCAAACAAGCCAGCAGAGGCAAGCAGCCACACTCATGTCCACCAGCTCTAGCAGGACAAAGCCTTTCACAGGCATCTTTGAAAGCCTTTTTCCACAGCTCCATAGAAAAGTTACCCTGCTCATGACTACCCAAACCATGCCTCCTTCCATTGGCTTTCCTTGAGCTTGAACCCTTTGCAGCTGCTGACTGCATATATGGAGTCATATTCTGAAGAGGGAAAAACAAGATACGATATCAGTAATGAATAGCAAGGACTTTCATATCAAGGCTAAATTCTTGTAGGTAGAGCTTAATACTGAAAGAATGAAAAGAGATGATGACAATGCCAATAATGAAGAAAAATGAAAATAATATGGGTTTACCTGCCACCATACAGACTCAACAATTCGGGAGAAAATCCATCCTTCAAACTTTTCCAAAGCTGCCATAAATATCTGTGGATGTTCCCAATCATTGAAACTTTCAACAGTGCTATTGTTCTCTTCCTTGTGAGGAGGAAACCCATTCTTTGCTTTCAAAACCCCCACAGCACTAATTTTATTGCAGGACAAGGTCTGGCTGATGATAGCTCTCAACACAATTGAATTCGACAACCAGAATGTCAACCTGTTCATTGGCAACAAAACAGTGGAGTGTGAAACTAAAAGATAAATATCTTTGCATCCTGGAAGATTTATAGAACACAAAGTATCTTCTGATTTGGACCATCAAAATAGTTAGGATAAGGGGACACACAATTTGACACCCATTCAAAAAAAAAAAAAATATATATATATATTATATTTGGATTCATCTTGGACATCATTTCTTGGCCGGTAAATTATAATGGTGAGTTCTTTTCCATTTATTTAGCTTGGTACCTCGCAACATCATTTCCGCATGCTTTAGAAACCAAGATTAGTCCAGTGATAGCAGCTCTTGCTGCATTTGACTTCTTAGCTCGCGAGCTTGTTTTGCAAGCATGAAAATAGAACCTAAAAAGTCGCCGAGCAGGAGCGTGAATCTTATTAGTGTGGCTCCCATGCTCAGCGGCAACAGAGTAAAGACCAACCTCAACAGCAGCAGCTTCTCTCAGTTCTTCCTTGAGCAATTCAATTGTGGACTCCAAGTCAACTTTGCTATCGGAAAAGCTGACTATTTTTTGTTCACTTTCACTTGTTGAGCTAATCCAACCGTGAACAGAAGCATCTTCAGGAGTTTCAGCTTCCTTTGACTTTTCGAGAAACTCATTATTGCTTGACTGTCTATTGTTCTGAGCTGATACTAAAGGTAACTGCACAGACTTTACATGCTTTAGTTCATTACTTTTAGCCTTACTTCCCTGAACTCCAACAACTTTCCTGCTGGGTGTAAAAGTTTCACTCCTTAACCTGACTTGCTTTCTGGTAGGATCTTGTGAAAATCTAGAAGCTAATTTGTCATCAAAAGAATATTGATTCGCCATTAGGAGATGCCCATCCTCTCGAAGGGCTTGTGAATCTGCGTTGCTTGCAAATGTGGAGTTTGTGTCCTCCTGAATAGACGTACTCGAGGATGCACCTTCAGCAGCATGGGTACTGACAATATTTCCCGTGATAAGTTCTTGAGCATTTTCATGCATTCTGGCACTCCTGTTAGATGGAGTTATGTGAATTCCGTTGTCCTTAAAATTATGGTACCCAGATTCTTGATGGCTATCTTGATAGCCAAAGGATGAAGACGCTGAATGAACAGAGTGAGTGAGTGATTTTTTAAGGATTGGCATTGAGCTCTCCTTTGAACTGTTAGGCAAGGAAGCAGGATCATTTGCAGAGTTCAGAAGAATGGAGGAAGAGCCTATTGATAACAGGGGAGATGAACTACCATTTTGGTGTTTGAATGCTTTAGCCACTGGAGTTACGCCTGTGCTTGCAGGTGCTGCCATTGACTGTACAGCAGGTTCCCCATAAGTCCTTTTACTGATTGTTGACTCTAATCCATTCTGAAATTAATATATATGTGGCTGTTAAACAATCGGAAAATCCACAAATGAATTGGCTTAGAATCTCAGATAAAGAAAAGCAACCCATCAGATCAAACATTGTCAGGATAGTTACTGTCCAGTATTTGATTGGTGCAGAAGCAACTGACAAACCAAAGTTAATTGGCAGGGTGATTGCAAGTTTGCAACCATATTATTAGGTCGTTTTCTTTGGACATGTATATGCAAATGAGCATGAAAATGATGATGGTGTTAGTACTTCCAGTCACACTATCTAGGTTCTCGGAACTTGTATTTAAAAGCCTTAATTTCAGCAACGTGGTTTGTTCATTATACACCATGGATCTGAAACTAAATTAAATTCCACAAACCTAATTCTGTTTGATAAGTTAGATGCAACTGGAGAAATCATATTTTGAAATAATGAGCAAAAAAGAAAAGAAAAAAAATTGATCTAAAAGGAAGAAAATTTAAATATGGCTTCACATACCTTTTCACCGCTAGGTGATGAATTGACTGTTGTCTCAATAGCCAAGGAGTTTACAGTACGCGATGAATGCGAGGAAACATCGTCATCATCATCAGTAAAAGAGGCAATCTCATCATTGCCATCATTCGCTGACTCTGGAACAGATTCAGTTCCATCATTTTCCAGAGACACTTCTCTGGACAAGCTACTCTTTGGTGTCAAGCTGGAGCCAGATTTACCACATGGCTGAATAGTAACATAAAGAACCGGTTGAGCTGAACTCTTAAAACTTTTCTTCCAGTTCAGTGAAGTGCTCACATTTCGGGTTTCCACAATGATCCCATAGTCAGCAAGATTGATCACAGCTGACCCCAAGAGTTGACCCTTAACTCCCTTGTCCTTTCGAGGTTCATACAAGTAAAACTCTAAGTTGTTCTTCAGGTAAGAGTCGCGAACTGCACTTTTTCTTGATTTCTCCTTATATAAAGTGACTGGAAGCGTGAAAGACTCCCCGAATTCGATCTTCCCATCACCAACATTGCAAATACACGATCCAGAAACCTGCTCACCATTTTCCCATTGAAGCAGGACAGATTGAACAGACTTCGAAGCCTGAGATGAGGGCCATGGCTTTAATTCCTGCACATGGATGAGGTAATCAACCTCAACGGCCGCGCTCTTCCTGCTCTTTGCTCTGATCCCAAGAACCATTGTCACGAAAAGCTCCCGGATAGCTTGTGATGGGTAGAAGTAGAACCAGTTACAAACTCACAATGCTTCTACATCCATAAAACCTCCTTACATATATACACACATCACAAAATCAGATACAAATAAAAGGGGTGTAAAATATATTCAAATTGTCAACCTTATGAATGTAATTTAATACCAATAACCTAAGATGCAATGCACCCTCATGAACTTCAATAAACAATGAAGAAAATGCAAAGAAAAAAACAATGGGCAGTTTAAGATTTGACCATGAAAAACAAAAAACGAGTACAAACGTGGAGAGGGGTTTAAATTTAATAAGTTTTGGGTATCAACCACCCCACTAATTCAACTTATTTTTTATATTATTAAAAAAAAATGGTGACAAATTCTCTGACCTCCCTCCGCGGTATATAAAAAAGCGGAAGAACTTTGCAAAAACTGAAACGGACAAAAGGGGTGATGAGAACAGCAGCAGTGAATCAAACAACAAAAAAAAAACAAAAAAACAAAACAAAAATCAAAACTTTTTGTATCCGAGCATCGATGCAGAGACCAACTTACTACTCCTACTAGATCCCAAAGCAGTGAAGACGAACAGAATTTAGAAACCATGCAACCAATGGAAACAAATTTGAAGGAAAAACTGGGAATTGCAGGACAGTTTGATGGAGATCAAAGAAAGAATGTGAGTAAGCTTACAGCGGGTGAATGGAGAGGAATGTTGAAGAAATGCGAGACTGCGTCTGGGTTCGGCTGTGTAGGTGTGTGGTTTTTCAGGTTGTACGTTGCGTCAGAAGGTGAAAAATTGAAAGGGGAAAGGCGTGCGAGAATACGGAAGAGGAAGGAAAGGTCGTTGCAGAAAAAGGAACAATTGGAAAAGCATGGATGATAACCGCGTTGTTCGGAAAGGAACCGTCTCTCTCCGGAGTCTCTCTCAACTCTAGGATGTCAATTATAACCGTTAAACCCGATAACCGTGGATAACCGCCCGAATGAATTGGATTTGGATATGAAAATTCAGGTATGGTTTGGATATGGGGAAAAACCGTTTATATTATTCGGTTATGGTTTTGGATATGGTTATAGAGGTTCCCAAACCGTATCCATAACCGAATCCGATCCGATTAGTAAATAATATAATTTATATATAATATAATAGTATAATACATATATATATATATATATTTGTATATCTATTATTCACCAAATCATTAGTTTGAGAATACAAAAATTGCATTTTGTAGGAAAGTAAAGTTTTGAATCAAAATCAATGCGAACTCAATGATCTTTTTAGGACATAACGAAGATAAGCCAACATCATCAATGTTTTAATTTTTATACTCAACAAGATCCATTCATTGGATCATTTTATACATCAAATGTTTAATGACGAAATTGATATCTACTAACTTATAATTTCTCAATTGAACGAATATATTTTTTGTATTGACGAAGATGGATATACCCGTTAACCGATGGGGAATCCGTTATCCGGTGGGTATGGTTATGGATAATATCCGATGGTTAATTTACGGTTATGGATATGGTTAATTTTTGTAGTTATGGGAATGGATATAGCATTTCCGTCCCCAAACCGAACCGTTGCCATCCCTAACCTCATCCGATATGGGCTCATACGTCTGACCCGCTTGAGCCCGCCAACGGGTTGCGTCATTCTATTGGACCCTCCTATGGGGAAGTTTGTTCGAATTTATATTTAAAGTTAAAATTTTCGTCAACTCTCACGTAAGCAGTTAATTGTTATAACTTTAGACTAAGTTTATTTTTTTAATCTCACAAATGAGACTTACGAGTTAACGATTAACGAAGATTTGACGGAATTTCAATTTTTAAACTTAAAATCTTAACCGACTGACTCGAGAGTTTTAAATCTTAATTTTTTTACCACAAAGCCCATCTTCTCGCTCCCTCTCACCACGAGGATTGTTTTGTTTTGTGTTTTGGCCATTGTCTAATAGAGAGACGGCTCAATGAAGGGGAAATGTTGACTTTGGGGAAGGTCATCAAAGTTTCTTCTTTCCACGTGTCACTCTTCTAGAACCTACAACTTACCCTTTTGAATTTTGCACACCTTGTTGAATTTAGGACAAGTCCTTTGGAAACTGTACCAAAGGCATCCAACCTTACTAAAATGGAAGTTGATAAATATGCCCGGGATTGTTGCCAACACCTACTACAAACCATTAGATATATGGATTTAAGATGCATAGAGGCCACACTAACACGGACTTGTACGTGATGGGTTGAAAATTCTTTGTTTCGTGTCTTCTTCGTAATGCTCATGAAGTGCATTTTCAATCCCCATGTCGAATATTTTATAGTGCAATTTCTTACTAATCTAGCATGCATGCATAAAACCCTTGAAGTTTCCGTACCCGTAAATTTGAGGTTTCATGTTGTATTCATGAAGGTATATCTATCCATATCATTACATAAAGCAGGGAAGTGAAAAACAAAAAATTATTAACAAAATTCCAACCGTATAAGGGAAAACAAAGATCTGGAAACACAACATAAATATCCTGCCCAGACGCATCAATAAAGAGTCATAGTTTCTCTGGGACAACGATGTCATATGGTTGATACAGTTCAAAAACAAACAATAGCAGCCGAAAAATTCTTATTAGGCCGATTCACCTATCCTCCCGAAATCTGGGACACACACTTCATTTTATTCCATGACTTCCACTACTACAAGCGTTAACCTACACAGCAGAAAAATCCTTATTAGGCCAAGTGATAAATGTTTCAGTACCTAAAGAATATACAGAAGCGTTCGCCAGCAGCTACCCTAAGAGCAAAACACTTACCACACAACCCAGAAGGTTCGGCCATGACACTAAATATACTAAGATGAGAGTAACAGATTTCATCAAGTTCGCTAAACACAGAAACAGGAATGCTAGTTAATCATCCACCTAGTTTTCCGAGTGTTCTTAACTTAATATTAAGGTCAACATTGCCAGTCAATATCTCACACAATTCACCGCCTTAGTTTGAAGTTACTAGCATTGTTTTTCTCCTTTTCTTATTTTTAGGAGTTGAATGAAGAAAATAATACAGGATAAATACAAGAAGCAACCTGAGAGAAGCACTTAAGCAGCTGCCTCCAGCAATTCCTTCTCAGCATGCTCCCTGATCCTCCTCTCAAGCTCTGGCCTGAAATGCCTTATTAAACCTTGCACAGGCCAAGCAGCAGCATCACCCAAAGCACAGATTGTGTGCCCCTCAATCTGCTTGGTCACCTCCTGAAGCATGTCAATCTCTTCCAGCTTCGCATTCCCAACTTTCATTCTTTCCATGATCATCCAAAGCCATCCTGTCCCCTCCCTGCATGGTGTGCACTGCCCACAGCTCTCATGCTTGTAGAAGTAAGAAAGCCTTGCAATTGCATCGACAATGTCAGTCGATTTATCCATCACAATAACAGCTGCAGTTCCCAATCCTGACTGGACAGCCTTCAGTGCATCAAAATCCATCAATACATCATTACATATGTCCTTGGTAAGCAATGGAACAGATGAACCACCTGGAATTACTGCTAGTAAGTTGTCCCATCCACCCCTCACACCTCCACAGTGCCTCTCTAGTAACTCTTTCAAGGGTATGCTCATCTCCTCTTCAACAGTGCAAGGCTTGTTCACATGTCCCGAAATACAAAACAATTTTGTCCCTGAATTGTTCTTTCTCCCAAAACTGGCAAACCACTCGGGTCCACGCCTTAAAATGGTGGGAGAAACAGCCACCGTTTCCACATTTGTAACGGTGGTGGGGCAGCCGTATAATCCTGCATTAGCAGGGAAGGGAGGCTTCAATCTTGGCTTCCCCTGTTTCCCTTCAAGGCTCTCTAGAAGAGCTGTTTCTTCACCACAAATATAAGCCCCAGCACCAAAGTGGATATGGACATCAAAATCATAACCAGATCCACATGCATTTTTTCCCAGTAATCCAGCTGCATAGGCTTCGTTTCTGGCCTTTACAAGGTTTAACCGTTCATTCACATATTCACCTCTTATATAGATGTAAGCAGCACTAGCCCTCATCCCAACACCAGCAATCAAGCAACCCTCTAAAAGTTTGTGTGGGTCATGGCGCATAATTTCCCTGTCCTTACAGGTTCCAGGTTCACTTTCGTCAGCATTGACGACTAGATAGGACGGACGGCCATCAGATACTTTTGGCATAAAAGACCATTTGAGGCCAGATGGGAAACCAGCACCACCACGTCCACGGAGGCCAGACTTCTTCATTTCATTGACAATCCAATCAGCACCTTTAATAACTAGATCTTTTGTTCGGTACCAGTCACCTCGTTTCATGGCACCTTTGAGAAATGGGTCATGCAACCCATATAAGTTGGTGAAAATTCGGTCTTCATCTTTCAAACCACCAAAATGGGTTTTTTCAGGAGGTGGGGGAGGTGGTGGAGGTTGAGGAGTAGTAGAGGGTGCTGCACCCTGAGTGCTAAATGATCTAAACCCTAGGCCCCACTTCGCACCATGATGACGAGCTAAAGCTGCTCTCTGCAGAGAAAGTATACCCTTGATGGGTGCCTACGAATTAACAAAAAAGAAGTCAGATCAGTTTATTTCTTCAAAGTGACCTATGCCTATAATATCTACTCTTCAGAGCTAAGAAGAAACAAAATACAGTTGACATAAAACAACTTCTCAGAAATGTGCATGAAAAATCCAACATAAAATTACATAACCGGAACCATGATGTAACATTGGTGTTATAACAAAGCTGTGGCATATCCACTACATTCATTTCTTAAAGATTCTACATTCCACGAAGAAGGCAATATGGGCACACACACTAGACGAATTACATGCGGTTTGTCCATTTCAATTCAGCATCTCTAGAACTATCTTAAGTTTAGACCTGGAAGAGAGTCTCACACAAAACTGCACCAAGGCCCTGAATTGAATTAATCTAAGAATCCAGTGGCGATTCCCCGCTATATCTCAAACCAGCTTTTAGCCGAACAAAAACGGTAACAATGGAGGTGATAATTATATAGACTGAAAGGCTCCTAATCCATTTGAAACCTAAAGTCAAAACCGTTCTCCAATCAAGCCTAATAAAAAGATGGTCTCAGCTAACGAGAGATGGAAAACGTATCGAAAACCTAACTAACCCATTCAAAATTCAATTTTCCATCGCTTTCCAGCTAATTTCCTCAATTTTCCCACCAAACAAACAGATACGAGACAGAGAAAAATAAGAAAAACCCATATCAGATCTACTAAAACCCAATATTTCCGAAAAAATTAACGTATAAAACAATGACGGATTGAAGAAAACACAAAAGCAAAGCTGAATCAGAGTGAAACCTAGGGAGTGCACGATAAGCTCAAAAAATTAAAATTCAGCTAGAAATGCGAACAAATTAGATGTCGGTTGCGTACCATGCCGGGCTACGGCGGACGAAGCTTGATGCGTCGCCGGATCAGGTAATCGACGAGAACGAGACTGGGAGAGAAGGAGAGAGAATCCTCAGTTGGGAAATGAACGAGGGAGCTCCAGTTCGCGAAACCTGGTATGCGGAAGAGGGTAAAATGGACCTTCGATGATTTAAAGCGGCCAGTAGTGAACGGTTGAGATTAAGCGAGTATGTGTGATGTGGTTATATAACACGTAGATGTTATGCTGTTTCTATTTGGTCCATGGATCAACGGTTGTGATGTGGACCTAGTTTTACGTCCTTTTCATCTTGAAATTTTCAATTGGGTTGGGCTTTTAATTTTAGATGAATCATGGGTATATTCGTGGGCTTTGGGTTGAATCAGTTGGTTTTTAAAAAGAGTGTTATTAGTTTAGGGTGAGTTTGTTTGAGCTAGCTAGCTTTCGCTGGCTTGGACTGGATTAAATGTCACTGTAATTCTGTGTTTGTTGCACACACGGACTAGCGTTAATGAGGCTCGTCTACACTAACCTCGACTAAACGATTCGCTAGAGGGGCTTAGCGAGACCCCCCGAAATCTAGCGGACTGCTAAGACCACCTCTGTCTGCTTCGCCTCTTCTCACTTCGCCCCTCCCATCTGCTTCTTCCTTGCTTCCACAACCATTTTCAAATCCATATCCCGCAAAATTCAAAACAAAAAAAATATGCAGTCGTTCCATTTTTTGTTTAGAAAAGAAAATTTTTTCATTCAATGAATAATGAATAAAATTACAAGATAGTTGTATATATACAACTCATTTACACATGTCACTGTCAACCATTCTCCAACCAACTAACTACACATCTCAACTAATTAACAAATATTGAACTATATCTCTAAGTATTAACCAACTATTTTATTTACATAAGTATCCTTAATAGCCCCCCTCAAACTGAGCTGAGGAGTTCGAAGGGAGAGTTTGTTTCGGAGAGTTTGAAATCGGTCCTTAGCAAGAGCCTTAGTATAAATATATGCAATCTGTTGCTTGGTGCAGATATAGTGAACAGAGACTTCTTTGGCCAAAACCTTTTGTCGGATGTAATGGTAATCAATCTCAACATGCTTGGTACGAGCATGGAACAATGGATTTTTGGCCAGAGAAAGAGCAGAGACGTTATCACACCACAGTTGTGGAACAGAATGTGATTTGTAGGTAATATCCACTAAAAGTTTGAATATCCAAGTGATTTCTGTAGCAGTATTGGCAAGTGACCGATACTCAGCCTCAGTGGATGAGCGAGCAACAATAGGTTGTTTTTTAGCGCTCCAGCTAATAAGAGAGGAGCCAAGGAAAATGCAGAAACCTCAAGTGGACTTTATGTCAAGGGGACAACCTGTCCAATCAGCATCGAAGAATGATGTGATTGATGGAGTAGAAGAACTTTAAGGAAACCATAATCCCAGATCAATAGAGCCTTTAAGATATCGAAATATGCGTTTGACAACTTGAAAATGAGAGTGACGGGGATTATGCATATATTGGCAGACTAAATTCACAGCAAAGGAAAGATCAGGCCGGGTCCAGGTTAAGTATTAAAGGGCTTCCACGAGAGATCTGTAGTCTGCAACATTGTCTAGTAAAGGAGATGTGTGATCGAGCTTTGATGTACTCAGATGAGTGGCACAAGGTTTTGCCCCATCCATTTGAGCTTTCTTCAACAAATCCAGTATGTATTTGGTTTGTGATATGTAAATGCCCTTGGAGGATCTTTTCACCTCAATGCCAAGGAAATAGTGTAGAGCACCGAGATCCTTGATAGGGAACATAGAACTAAGCCGAGTTATAACTTGTTAACAGGCTGAAGCAGATGGTCCAGTGACAATAATGTCATCAACATAAACTAAGATGAACACCATTGGATATGTCTTGACAAACAAAGAGTGATCTGATTGAGAACTAGTAAATCCCAAAGAGTTAAGTGCTCCATGAAGTTTTTCATACCAAGCTCGGGGAGCTTGTTTTAGGCCATAAAGAGACTTGTGGAGATGACAAATGTGATTGGGATGAATAGAGTCTTCAAAGCCAGGTGGCTGTTGCACTGTTGCATAAACACTTGTTCAGAGATATTACCATGCAGGAATGCATTGCTTACATCAAGCTGATTAAGAAACCAGTCATATTGAGCTGCTAAAGTGAAGAGAATTCGAATAGTGACCGGTTTAGCAACATGACTAAAGGTCTCTGTATAGTCTAATCTTGCTTGCTGGTGAAAGCCTTTTGCAACTAAATGTGCCTTGTACCTGTCAATTGTACCATTGGGTTTCCTTTTGATTCGAAAAACCCACTTGCATCCTACTACATTGGTGGAGTAAGATGGAGGAACCAAAGACCAGGTTCCAGTTTGCTTCAATGCAAGAAACTCATCTTGCATAGCTTTAACCCAGTAGGGATATTTAGAGGCATGAAGATATGTAGTAGGAACAAAGTCATGAGAAAGATGAGAGGGTAGAAGATGCTTGGTTATAGTTAAGGCCTTAGGCTTGTAGATGCCAGATTTAGATCGGGTTTGCATAGGATAGATATTGGTGAGAAGATGTGAAGGTGGAGGTGGATGTGGTTGTGGAGGTGATGAAGATGCATTGATAGGAGATGATGGGGTTGGAGAGACATTAGTAGGCTGAGAAACTGAAGGATGCTCTTAAATGGAGGTACTTAGGTTGATTGTGGTGGTAGAAAATGTGAATTGAGATGGAATAGAGTGATTGTGATGAACAGTGGATGATGGGGATGATGCTACAAAGACTTGCTTGTGAAAGGGAAAGCTGGACTCATCGAAGATGACATGTCTGGACACATACATCATTTTGAAAGTGAGATCAAGACATTTATAACCCTTGTGGTTAAGACTATAACCCAAAAAGATGCACTGTTTGCTTTTAGGATCCAACTTTGATGTAGAATAAGGCTATAACCAAGGAAAGCAACTGCAACCAAATATTTTCAGTGTGTGATAAGAAGGGGATCTGTTGAATAGCAATTCCCATGGAGAAGCCTTGGATGCAGTAGGCATTTTATTGATCAAATAAACTGTAGTAGCAAAAGCATGATCCCAATAGATGTGAGGAACTTAAGAAACTGTCAATAATGTCCTTGCGGTCCCCACTAAGTGGCGATGTTTACGCTCAGAGCAACCATTTTGCTCCGGGGTATGAGGATAACTTAGTTGATGGTGAATGCCATACTCAACAAGAAAATTAGAAAATTGAGAACTCAAATATTCACCACCAGAATTAGAACGCATAGTTATAATTTTGGTGCACAACATATTCTCAACATGAGTTTTGAACTTCACAAAGATACTAAAAACATCAGATTTGTATTGCATAGGATAAAACCAACAATATTTGGTAAAATCATCCACAAAGATGACATAATACTTGTGATGATGTACAGAAAATACAGATGATAGCCCCCAAATATCTGTGTGAAGTAGTTCTAAAGGTTTACTTGTCCGACTTGGCACAATAACAAATGGTAGTCTAGAACTCTTGCTTAATGCACAACCATTACAAAAGGTAGTATGAGTATTACCAGAAACAGAAATACAAGACTCAGATTTCAACTTATTTAGGATCTTAGTAGAGGGGTGGCCTAATCGTTGATGCCAAACATCCGTGGAAGCATTGACAGAAGTAGCAAATGCATGATGATGATCAATAGAGTTGAGAGGTTGAAAATGATAGAAAGCATTTCTCACTGGTCCTTAAAAGAGCATCTTCCCCGAAGAAATATCCTTCACAGTGAAGTGAAAGGGATAAAGATGCATAGAACACCAATTATCAATGAGAAATTGATTTGCAGAAAGCAAATTGTCTTTCAATCCAGGGACATGTAACACATTACGAAGCTGAAAATTGTAATGAGAAGTAGGTAATTGAGAAGATCCAAAGTGAAGAATTGGCAAACCTTTGCTATCGCCAATATAAACTTGCTCAGGACCTATGTAAGGTTCTAGATTCTGGAGATTGTTATGCGAATTCGTCATGTGAGTTCTGGCGCCAGAGTCCACAAGCCAAGTTGGAGAATAAGAAGTTGTACTGGCAACCATAGCAAAGGGAGAATAATAACCAGAAAAATTTGGATTCATTCGCTGTGGACAAGCAAATGCTTCATGGCCAAATTGTAGATAAATTTGATAGGGAATCTTCTTGCCAGAGGAGTAGAAATTGGAGCGACCACTGCGATTATACCTTTGATAGCCTTGGTGATTGGAATTCTGTCGAAAATTGTCGCGACCTTGAAAATTTCAAGGATTAGAGACTGAACCTCGAGCTTGAGAATTATTGCAATCTTGACCACGGCCTTGAGAATTGAAGTCTTGAGCCGCCATAAGAGGTTGAGAATGAGGTGTAGGAAGAAGACCAGCATAAGAATTGAAGGCCTGAAATAGCGAAGATGGAGATGTTTTCTTCCGATTCGTCAATTAAATCTCCTTACTAAGAAGAAGACCATAGAGTTCATCAATTATTGTGGAACTGAGGCGAAACTGAATCACGTCAACAAATGAGTCATATTCAGGTGGAAGTCCATGAAGAATGACAGAAATTAGCTCGGAATCTTCAATCGGAGCTCTGGCACTGGCAAGAGCATCAGCAATCTCTTCAATTTGTTGAAGGAATCGTGCAGCAGAAGAATCTCCCTGAGTCAGACTTCGAAGACGAGATCTGAGTTCATGAATATGCAATTGAGAAGCAGTCGCAAGCCTTGATTCCAATTTTACCCACAGTTCTTTGGAAGAGTTGACTCCAACAATGTAGGGAATCAGTGAATCAGAGAGGGTAGAGTTGATCCAGATGAGAATGATCTGATCATTCTTAAACCAGGTAACATATGTTGGATTTAGAATGTGAGATCCAGTTGCACCAGTGAGAAATTGAGGCGGTGGAGGAACCGAGCCATCAACGATGCCTGTAAGAAATTAAGGCACTCCAGGTTAAGTAATTTGTCGTGGTCAGTTTGATCCGCACCAAAGATCCAATATTCTGGATTGTGATGGAAGCAGCGTGAAATGTACTAGAGAGATTAAGGCTGGAATCGATGATTGGAGAAGGATGAATGTGAGAACTAGAGTCAGATGAGGGAGAAGCCAAGGTCACCATGGAAGATTACAGAAGAAATTAGGGTTTCAGATGCAAGAAGCTTCAAGGAGATGGAAGCTTAGCAAGGAAGAGGTGCAGAAAGCATAGCAGGGAAGGAAAGGGGATTGAGTCGTTAAACAGAAACGAGTGATACCATGTTTAGAAAAGAATAACTTTTCATTTAATGAATACAATTACAAGATAGTTGTATATATACAACTCATTTACACAGGTCACTGTCAACCATTCTCCAACTAACTAACTACACATCTCAACTAATTAACAAATATTGAACTATATCTCTAAGTATTAACCAACTATTTTATTTACATAAGTATCCTTAATATTTTTCAAATCCAGATCCAACCTACAAAATAGAACCCATAAACCTATAAAACACACACACACACACACACACACACACACACACACACACAAATCTGCAGTGGGTATAAGCATAAATCAACGATGGGATTGACTGAAGGCAAACCGAACCCAGAAAACATGAAACTTCCTGATTGCAGACCTTCTCCATCTCCCACCTTCGAGCTAATCACACATGCACCCCAACCCCAACTCCTAAAATTTCACTTTATTTCTAGCTCTGTGGTTTGATTTTGAAGATTTACGGTAGATTATGAAGTTGTGAGAGGAAGTGAAGAGGGAGAAAGAGAGGGGGAGAGAGAGTTGGACATGATAAGGAAAAGGGAAGAGACATGGGAGAAAAAGAAGGAAATAGTTTGACCAAAAAATATGGAGATTCTAGAAAACGAAAAAAAAAACGAAAAAAATAAAAAGTGAATTGATTTTTATTATTTTTATTAACCTGTTTTTTAGTCCGACACTGCACCAAACACTTCAATAAGCTAGTCCAGCTTAGGGCTGGTTTGGTATTGCTGTGCTTTGAAAAAAAGCTGCTTCTGCTGTGCTGTGAGAATAAGCAGCTGTGAAATAAAGCAGTAGAGTGTTTGGTAAACTTTTTTGTAAAAGTGCTTTTGAAAAAAAAAAAGCAGTATTATAGTGTTTGGTAAACTTTTATGTAAAACAGATGTGAAAAAAAGCCGGTTTTTCAAAGCTGGGTTTTGCAGCTTCTTGTTTTTGGCTTTTTTTCACCCAAAACTGTGAAAAAAAGCTGAAGCTGAACGTTTACCAAACACCAAAAACTGTCCCAGCTTTTTTTCACAGCAGCTTTTTTTAAAATCACCTCAACCCCAAACTGGGGCTTAGTCTAGTCTAAGCCAGTCCAGCTTAGTCCCTGCAGCTAGTCCAGTCCGAGACAGTTCGGTGTAACAAACACACCCTTATTGTATTTCACAGTCTCCACACGTCTTTTTGCGTGTAGCTTCATTTAAGCACAAGACAGGAACATCACGTATTGCGTGATGTGGAGGTACGTTCGCCGTTGGGCTAAACACTTAGGTTAACTTGCCTTTAATGTTAAAAAATAATTTGAGGTTTTACCATAAAACAAATTGACAATATAAAAAATAGTTCAACTCTCTAAAAGCACATTCCAAATTCCTTTATTCGTCGATGTGCAATTCACACTCTCAATGCCATGAACTATTGCACCATAACTGAATTTGTAGATTAATTTATCCGGCAAAAGATTGTTCATGTCTCCTAATTTCCGTGTAATGAACAAGAAAATAATTTACTTGTTCACCTGATGCCGACCGATTTCCTTCTTCTTTGTTCATCTTTATTCCGGTTTTCAACCATGAATATTGTGGAGATTGTGTGTCGAGCTTCGGTGTTTTCACCAGCTCGGGTGTTTCCAACACCACCACATTCTCATGTTTATTTGCCTTTACCGACATCATTGTTCGTGGGTTTCCACGAACTTCATCCCGATAGCTGGCTTCCGTTGTGTTGTTGTTAGCTATCCGCTCTTTGTGGCTGTGCTTGTGGAGCAAATCAGGGTAGGATGCTGCGTCTAAAAAGGAGATACTCGGTTGGGGATGAGGAATTGGATGGATCGGGATTGCTTCGGTGGCGACGGTTGCAGTGGATGCTTCTAGAGTTTGTAAATCTGTCTGTGTGTTTGGGCTGCAACAGTTGGTTGCCCCTGTTATACCTTGTTTTGTCTTGGCCCACTTTTTGCTTTGTCCATGTATTAGTTTTGGACCTTTTGTTGTATGTTTGTTTGCTTTTGGTTTGTAATAAAAGTTGCACTTTGACAAAAAAATAATAATAATTTACTTGTTCAAATAAGATACTATGTAAGCTTGATATACATTGTTGTCTCATTTTGTTATTTTTTTATAACTTAAAGTGTGCGATGCAGTGGTTATCTAATACATCATATGTTTGGCTCTCTCCATTATCGTTTTGCTTCTCACTTGCATGATAGACATTCACACGAAAAAGAGTAGACTTGATATACATTATTGAAACCTCATTTCGGATACAATGGTTGTCTAAACTTAATTAATCAACACTAAAGCCAAGGAGGAACTTTGGGCTTCCGTTGGAGCTGGGTTTTGTGAGCTAAATAAGTCCACCATTTGTTTGGATCCCTGTCCCTAATTAAGTGGGTAAGTGTCAAAGTAGGCAGCCATCTGAATCCCAAATTAAGCGAATCTTATGGTTAACCAAATAATTAACCTGGGATAAGCGGCAGGCCACCAATTTTGTGACCCTGTAAGACAAGACAGCGACTTCTGCAAAACAAGTAAGCAACCAACTGTCTTTTTCCGAATTTTTTTAGTGTTAATTAAGATCATAAAGTTCTGTCTTTTTCCAAACTTGATTAGTGTTAATAAAGTTATTATGGTGGGTTATTATCGTTGAAAATATTATTGTAACTGTGGCTACATTACAAGAGCACATGAAATGCGGGCCAAATCCGGCTTTTAGAAGACCTGACTGTCGGGACATGGAAAGTCTAGGGTTTATTATCTCGATGAAATTAAGGAGGATCATTTGGTTGTATCGATAATCACTTTTAGACTTTTAGTTTAGTTAGGCTGGTTTGAGATTCTTTTCGTAAAAAACAATTATGTTCATAATCATACTGTTATTGGATGGACATCAGAAAAATTTATATTAACATTGCTTTCAACTGTTTTTTTGGGGTCATCTTTTTAGATCATGTTTATAGACCACATGATGTGACGGTTGATAGTTAAATTCTTTATTTAAATCATTCAAAATGGAATACAACTATCAACTGTCCCATCATTCGGTTTAAAAATATGGTATCCTTAACATTTTTTATCCAAAAAAATATTCTCAAATGGATAATGTTAGGGAGACCGTCTATTTAAACATATTTTGTAAACTATATAACGTGGTTGTTGATGATTGAACTATTGTTAAAGTGTTGATTAACGTGCTTAAATTTTATTAGTGACACATCATATGATTTACAAATTAAATTTAAAAATTGGTCTACTTAACATTAGTTTTTCCAAATAGGTCGAATAAGCTCACATATATGTAACCCTTTTTCTTGATACAATAGTGGAAAAAAAGAGAAATCAAACTTGAAACCTTCAATTTAAAGATAAATATAATTAACTACTTAAATTACAACTCCGTTGTAAATATGCAACTTTTTAGTGGCATGCGTGTGCAGTAGCTTGTGTTTGTGGGTGGCCGGTTATTCGATTAAGCAACACAAATTGGGTTGGTTAGAAATTGGGTTGATGGCTGAATCACGATAAATCAGTATAGTTTAAAGTCGGTCCAAATTGTAATGAATATTGATCATGTGTAACGCCTAGAAGGACATCTGAATCTCATCTATGATTCCTTCGATACAAATGAATAATCCAATCCGTTACAAATTTTTTTTTTTTTTTTTTTTTTTTTGTGAAATAAAAAAAATCCAATTTGGTTGCTAATGTCCAGCTACAAATCTTTCTTTGTTTCGATTGTTTTGATTTGGGATTTTTTTTCATTTTTTTGTTGTAAAATTTCAGAGTGAGAAGGCGAGTCTTGGTGCAACAAAAATGTTACTTCTTTTTTACCGAATCGTCACGGACTCAAATCGTAAAAATAGCTTATTTGCAAAACAAGAATAAGACTGCGTACTATAAATATTTCTTCCGTTCCTCACAAAGTGTGGAACCTTATTAGTTTGAGGTCGCCCCTTAAAATTTCAGAATGATTTTTATCATCATTCTACTCATTCCCTCCTATTTTTTCTTTGATTACCAACATCATGTTGTAGTCAATTAATATAAAAAAAATTAAAAATAAATAAATAAACTCATACCAAATTAGATAGCTTCCATAAAACTAATTGATTGTCTTGAATTCGGATAATCATTTCCTTAAAAAGATTAAATTCAAATGATCTCACCCATTCTCTTTGATAGACAAACGATCTCATCCATTAATTCTAGTAAATGTGCCAGCAAAAACATTGTGTGAAAAGGTTAAAGAGAATGAAAAAATCCCAAATCAAAACGATGAAAACAAGAAAGATTTGGAGCTCGACATTAGCAAGCACATTTCAAAGTGTAATAATCATACCGCTACACAATATAACTGATACACAAGTTATAAAATAAATTTATTATATAATTGACATACTCCAATTATAATATAAATAAATAAATATACGTGCTCAACATTTATTTGAGTAGATTAATAACACGATGGTATAACATTTAACCATAATTAAAATTGGGCGGAAATGCCTTTAATTCTTTTAAACCTCACTAATAATTGTTTCTACCATTCAGAGTATGAGATACTTCAAATTTTAGCGGTAGAAAATATTTACTCAGTAAAGAGGATGAAAACTTGTTGAACAAGACCAAGTCATCGTCAAATATATTTTGGTCACCTTGGTACACAACCCCAAGAAGACATATGTCTCTCTCCCTCTCTTTCCCTATCTAATCTCCTCTCTTACGCCAAAATCGGAAAGGGATCGTTTCCGAATCTTTTCCTCTTAATCTATCAAATCAGTGGATCCGTATTAATGGAATTTAATTCAACGGTTATAAACAGGGCTAAGTTAAAATAACTTCAATCGTTAGATCAAATTTAAATACTATATATTCATTAATTTGGCGAATTAGGAGCTTTCCGCCAAAATACCAACTCACTGTATAAGCAGACCAAAACAGAGCTCTCTCTCCCACCTATATACCCTATCACAAAAGCCAACTACGAATCTCTCCAGACGTTTCACTCTTCGGAGGTTCCGCAAAACGAAACGTTTCGGAAATGACGGTGTTCGGGAGCTCCGCCACGGCGTACTTGTCCGGCGGGAAAGCGCACGCGCACGTGTTTCCGATCGACTACGAGGCCGAGGTTTCGCAGCGGTTGGTGGACGCCGCGCACGACAATGACTCGAAATCGGCGGGGGCGTGTCTGGGCGATCCTTTCGTGGACGTGAACTTTGTCGGAACGGTGTGCTTGAAGTCGAAGAAGACGGAGATTGTGGCGCAGGGCGAGTCGGCGCACGAGGTTCGCGTCGAGTACGAGGAGTTCAAGACTCAGATCACTGCCTTGTTCCTCGCCGCTCACTCTGGGAATTTGGCACTCGTTAGGAAGCTCCTGGTAACGCAATTCATGCAAATTTGCAAATATTTGAATTATTAAATTCATATTACATTTTCTCAGCTTAAATTTAGAGCGAAGAACTTTGAATTTCTCTAATTTTAGTTTTATACATTTTCGCGTGACAGAGTTATGGTGCAAATGTGAATCAAAAGCTGTTCCGAGGCTATGCAACAACAGCAGCAGTAAGGGAGGGACACTTGGAGGTATTGGAGGTGCTCATCAATGGCGGGGCGTCTCAGGAGGCATGTGAGGAGGCCTTGTTGGAGGCAAGCTACTTGGGGAGGGCTACGCCCGCCGAGATGCTCATGGGATCCGACATGATCCGCCCTCAGGCGGCGGTGCATGCTCTTGTTTCTGCTTCCTGCAGAGGCTTTGTTGATGTAGTTGACACACTCATCAAGGTAACGTTTAATCATAGACTAATCGAAAAATCCATTGTTGTTTTATGTGTTAGGGCTCGTCCGAGAATGCGTATGTAGGAATAACCTCTGCTCGTAAGCACTTTTAAGTTGTTATGCACTTATCCTAAGTCTGCATTGCCGAAAACATGATCCTTAAACTATATTGACAACATAATTAAGTGTGAAGTACAAACAAGGTTGTCGTCGCCCAAAAGTGTATGTGTTTTTTGATTGCTTGAACATATAACCTTTGTTCCATGACAGTGATGCTATTGATTGGTGGCAGTGTGGCGTGGATGCGGATGCAACTGACAGGGCGCTGCTTCAATCGTCCAAGCCATTTCTATACACTAATGTTTACTGTAATGCGCTTGTTGCCGCCATTGTTAGCCGGCAAATTTCTGTAGTCAGACTCCTCTTGCAGGTTTATCCCTAACTCATCGGCTAATATGCGTACCTTTATGGTTATGCACTTCTATCTAACGTTGTGTACCTTTTGGAACGAATAACAGGCTGGAGCCAGAACAGATATAAAAGTGAGTCTTGGGGGCTGGTCCTGGGATGTAAATACAGGAGAAGAGTTTCGGGTGGGTGCAGGACTAGCCGAGGCTTACAGTGTGACCTGGTGTGCCGTGGAGTATTTTGAAGCCAGCGGTGCTATCTTGCGCATGCTCTTGCAACACCTCTCTCCTAACATTCCTCACTTTGGGAGGACTCTCATTCACCACGCTGTATTATGTAACAATGAAAGAGCGGTAGAGGTTCTGTTAAGTTGCGGTGCTGATGTACAAGTTCCAATTAAGACAACAAATTCAGAAACTGACTGCCCTGTTCACATGGCGTCGCGACTTGGATTAAATAAGGTTCTTCAACGATTGGTTAGTGCCGGGTGCAATATCAACTCTCGGACAGAATCTGGAGTAACTGCACTAATGATATGTGCTAGATATAAACACCAGGAATGCCTTAAAATCCTGGCTTCAGATGGTGCTGATTTTGGCCTGGTGAATTCTGCTGGTCAGAGCGCAAGCGTAATAGCAGAGTCAGCAAGGTGGACTCTTGGCTTCCGACAAGCAGTTGCAGACGTGATTCGATCTGGTGAAATTGTTCAATCAAGCGATACATCAATATTTTCTGCTCTAATGCTTGTGACTCAAGCAAACGATGTTGAGGCCTTGAAGAAACTGATTGAGGGAGCAAACGTTGATCTCAATGAGCAAGATGAAAAGGGATACTCAGCTGCCATGATAGCTGCAGAGGGTGGTTACCTGGAAACTTTCAAATTGCTTCTCAACGCTGGGGCTGACATAAGCCTGCAGAATAAATGTGGTCAGACGGTAATGGAACTATTTGTTACAAACCAAAACAGTGAAGAATTTGAAAAGTTGTTTCTTAAGAATGCTGCACCTCAAAAGGTACTTGATAGTCATATTGAGTTTTATGGGACTCTACATCAGGCAGTACAGCATGGCGACACAGATTTCGTTCTTACATTGATAAGCAGGGGTTCTGATGTGAATGCTTCTGATGCCGATGGATACACTCCATTGATGTTAGCAGCAAAAGGAGGCCATGCTACGCTGTGCGAGCTTTTGATTACTTTAGGGGCAAAATGCGACATTGCGAATGCAAGACACGAGACAGCCCTCTTACTTGCAAGGAAAAGTGGGATTAAAAACGATGCAGAGAACGTGATATTGGATGACCTTGCAAGAAGCCTTGTTCTTGGTGGGAGTCGCGTGAAGAAGCACACAAAATGCGGTAGAGGATCTCCACATCGAAAAATGCTGAAAATGGTTGGGGCTGCCGGGATTTTGCAGTGGGGGAAGTCGAGCAAGAGAAATGTGATTTGCAGGAGGGCGGAAGTTGGGGCTAGTGACTCGTTCAGATGGAACCGCCGGAGAAAATTCGACACTGACGAGCCGGGGCTGTTCCATGTGGTGACTACAAAGCACAAGGAGCTGCATTTTGTGTGTGAAGGTGGGATTGAAATGGCTGAGCTCTGGGTGAGAGGGATCAAGCTTGTGACAATGAAAGCTGTTTTTGGCAAGCTTTGAGTGGAGTTGGTGTGTGCATTGGAGATTTGTTCAATTGAAGCAGTTTTTTTTTGGTGCTTGGTTCATCCCATTGTACTTTTTGTTGTATTTTTTTTTTTTTACTTGAACTCTTTGTACTTAGGTAGTAACTTCCCCACAAAGGTCTTTAAACTCAGTAAATAAGTTTCTGGGCATTTCTTTCCACTCCACGGGAAAGTGAGATTTGAGTTCACAACGACGCAATTATCAGCGGCGTGCTCTAACATTGAGTTAATAGCATGCCTTGCGGCCTCCTGCTGGAGGCCTACTATGCCAAAAGTGACGTTGAGTTCGAATTTTAGGAACATAGCAAGAACAAAAAAAACTATAAAATTGAGTTCGAAAAGTAACAATGCACGTAAAATATTTTGAAAAATCTAAAATAGGTATTCCAATGTTAAAGACTTTTTTGTCATTTTAACGACTTACATCAACCACTCCTACTCATAAGACCATAACGATTGTATAGCAAACTAACAACTAATACCTAGAACTATTAACAAATGGTCTGTGATTGGAAACGAATTCTAAGCTCATACTTCATGCAAAATGTCTGTGAATCACATGATAGTGGTAAAAAAAAAGTTGAAATGCTTTTATGAGTCGTGTCAGCTCTCCGAAAGATAAACTGTCGTGATGAAAACATTAGCCGGTCCCTTTTATTAAAAAATAAAAAATAAAAAAATAAAAAACCCCGTTGAAAAGTTGTTTTTCTAAAACCCTGATTTCGATTTTCTTCCCAAACAATTCCCTCCCAAAACCCCAAATTTCTTCTTCCTCGTCATTCTACGATTCCGAGCTTCTTTTACTTCATCAATGGCGGACCTACCAATCCTCCAATTCGAGGACACAATCATGAAATCAGTAGAAGAAAACCCCGTCGTAGTGGTAATCGGAGAGACAGGTTCGGGAAAGAGCACGCAGCTCTCTCAGATACTTCACAGAAGGGGCTACACCAAGTCCGGAGTCGTCGGCGTCACTCAGCCCCGCCGAGTCGCCGCCGTCTCCGTTGCCAGACGAGTTTCGCAGGAGCTCGGCGTTCGGCTTGGGGACGAAGTTGGATACGCCATCAGATTTGAAGATAGAACTTCGGAAAGGACGCGGATTAAGTACCTCACCGATGGAGTTCTTCTTCGTGAAAGCCTCTCCAATCCAGAGCTTGATCAGTACTCTGTAATCATACTAGATGAAGCTCACGAAAGGAGTCTAAACACGTACAATCTTTCTCTCCATAACTCTCCAGATTTTAGGGTTCTTAGAAATGTCGATTATTTGTTTGTTTACATTACGATGTGGCATTTTTTGAATCAGGGACATACTGCTCGGACTGATGAAACGCTTGGTGAAAAGGCGTGCCTCGAATTTCAAGGTTCTAATCACTTCAGCAACTCTTGATGGCGAAAAAGTATCACAATTCTTTTCAAATTGCCCTGTAGTGAGAGTGCCCGGGAAGTTATTCCCGGTCGAAATAGCCTACAGCCGTGAGCGGCCTGCCAGCTATCTTGAGTCATCTCTAGAAACAGCTCTCAGTATGATTTTGATTTTAGTTTATTCTTTGCGTTGTAATTTATTTTTCATATAATCAATGTGGTATCTTCTTTCTGTTATTTCGGTTTAATTCCCGACTTAGTTTCAAACATCTACTTGTTGGTAAGAAGTTGACTAACAATTTCTCTTTTTATAGATATACATATTAAGCAAGGCGAAGGCGATGTCTTGATATTCATGACTGGACAGGTCAGATGCTGTTTTCCTACTCTCTTTTCCTTTTTGTGGCATTCAATGTACATGTGAGCTTGTGACTACCACTTTGGATATAACCTGTCATTTACATTTGTTTTCTATACAATGCTTCTGCTGACCGAAAAACTGTTCTTTTTTATAGGATGATATAGACAAGTTGGTGTTTAAGTTAGAAGAGAGAGTTCGAAGCCTGGAAGAAGGGTCTTGCATGGATGCCATAATCCTTCCTCTTCATGGTTCTTTGCAGCCTGAAATGCAGGCAAGTAAAGACTAGTTGTAATTGTTTTCTATTTTTGGAGGCTTTAAAATCCTAATGCTTTTTTAGTTCATGCTTCATCTTTTCTGTACAGGTACGTGTTTTTGGTCCTCGGCCTCCAAATTGTAGGAGATTTATTGTCGCAACAAATATTGCTGAAACTTCTTTGACTGTTGATGGTGTTGTGTAAGAAAAGAAACTGTTTCCTGGCTGTCATGCTCATTTGCTTTTATTTACCTGGTTTATATTGCTTGCTTCACAAGGATGAAATTTACTTAATGATTATATGGAAGCAATGCCACTATTGTTGAATAAAACTTTCAAGCAAACTTTTTTGCTATGTTATAATCAACGAATCTGATTTTCACATGGTGGAAATGATGTTAAATGGTATCCTGTTCCTTATACTTAATCATGTATGAATCACAGGTATGTTATTGATTCTGGTTACGTGAAGCAACGGCAGTACAACCCGTCAACTGGCATGTATTCCCTCGATGTTGTTCAAATTAGCAAGTAAGGAGTCCATAGTTTTATATTTATTATTACTTATTATTGTTTTCTGTCCTTACACACTAATTTATTACTGTATTCTTCTTGTTTGGGCTATTTGTCTACAATTTTGGTAGACAAATTTTATGAAAAGTACATTTTTTCCAGGCTTTTCCAAACGATAAAATTTCCTCTTTTTAATCCCCACATCTTATACTCTACCGATTACTATAAGGTTTCTAACACAAATGAATAGCATCTCTGTGTAGTTTGCTCATGTTTGTATTCAGGTAATTTGAATTTTGATCCAATTCATTCTTATGTGAAAAAGATTTGAAATTGAAGTTAACTAGACCTTTTCACTTGTTTTATATGTTTGTTCTCTTATTATTTACGCACTACAATTGTGTAGCAGCTTCTATAGTTGCATTCTGATCTAGAAACAAATTCATAGTTATCATTTAAGGAACCTAGTGATACTTAAACCATTGCAGTAGATGTAGGCATGGAATTTTTAAAGAGCATGGCCCAAAGGCTTAACAAACGGAAGTTGTCATGTTTATAGATGTTATTCCCTTGAATGATTCTCTTTAAAAAACAAGAATGATTCTGCCGATCATTCTAATTAAGTTTGGATTCATATGATTGCAGGGTCCAAGCAAATCAACGTGCAGGACGAGCAGGAAGAACACGTCCTGGGAAGTGCTATCGTTTATACCCTTCGACAGTTTACGAGGATGAGTTCCTTGATGCAACAATTCCTGAAATACAACGTTCTTCACTTGCTGGATGTGTCCTTTATTTGAAATCTTTGGACCTCCCTGATATTGACATTCTAAAATTTGATTTTCTTGATTCTCCTTCCTGTAAGATCAATTTCTTTTTATTGTGTTTTTCTTCCCTGTTCAGGCATAACATTAGAATTCCTTGCATATATTGCCTGATTCCAATTGGTTTGCTGCAGCTGAGTCTTTACAAGACTCTTTGAAGCAGTTGTATCTTATTGATGCTATTGATGAAAATGGATTGATCACAAGAGTTGGAAAAACAATGGCTGGTATATGCATATTTTCTACATCATTCATCTTAGCTGAAAATAGAAGTGTCATATTTGTATTCACTAAAGTTTTGCAACTCATTCCTACTTGGGCTTTTTGTTCCTGTACTATCTGTTACTAGTGCTAGAAGTTATTCCCCGTTGGTTTTGTGCACATTGAGCATTTTCTTATTTAGATCTTTGATGAGTCTGCTAAGTATTTCCTTTATTTTTTGCAGAGCTTCCGCTAGAACCTTCACTGTCAAGGACCTTAATGGAGTCAAATGAGTATGGCTGCTTATCCCAGGCTTTGACGGTTGCTGCTATGTTATCTGCAGAAACCACATTGCTTCCTGGTCGAAGGTAAACTCGTTAAAAGTTTCCTAGAAGATGGTCCCCTTATTTATGTTGTGAAAGTTAATAGCATGCATCGTGTTCTCATAATCTGAAAAATACTCGTACATCATATGTAAAACTAGCACGCATTGTGTTCTGATAATCTGAAAAATAGTCATACATCATATGTAGAACTAAATGTGCACACATCTGCACACGTGCATTCCCACACATAGTTAAAGATTTGAATACTTCTGAACTTCAAAAGATATTTGTGGACCTCTGGCCCTTGAAATATGAATATTTCATTTGAGATGATTATTTTTATGCATGCCTCCATTTGCAGCAAGAGTACGGAGAAGAAGAGGAAACATGATTATTTGGACCTTCCTGATGGCTCTGGTTGGGGTGATCATATCCAGTTGCTACAGATCTATGAGTGCTGGCATCAAACTGACTATGACATTGATTGGTGCAAGGATTATCAGTTGCAGGTACCTTTGTTATATTCTGGATAAGAAACGTGATATATTGAGTACATCTACAACATGATTCTAATATATGCATATTATGTTTCTGGAACTCGTTGATTGTAGGTGAGAGGGATGAAGTTTGTGAAGGATGTAAGGAAACAGCTATCTCAGATCATGCAGAAAATAGCAAAAGGTTAGTAAGCTACATTAATCACATTCACGAAGCATTGCTTGTTACTTGATAACGTGAAGCTCTTATATATAACTGCCAACTGAAGATTCTTCTTACAGTGTTCTCTTGATGTTGCTTTCCTTCACTCTATTGATATGTTGCGTATCTGGAAAATAGGATCATTAGATGTACAGACAAGCAGAAGACGGAATGAAAGCCAACAAGATTATCACAATTTGAGGAAGGCTTTGTGTGTGGGATATGCAAATCAGCTTGCTGAGAGAATGGTGCATCACAATGGTTATCGAACTTTAGGTTTTAAGCCCCAAGTAGTACAGGTATGGACCTTGAAGTTTAGTCTACATTAGACACGTTACGTTAACATTATGCATTTCTGGTTTATCAAAGCACCGACCTATTTATTTATTAAAACCGGCAAAGGAAAACGAGAAACTTTGAGTGGGAGATTGATTGTGACTAGTAGACATATCTGACTACAATTAGTCAAAAGCTTTGAGTAGTGAGTTTTTCGGAAGTCTAGAATTGACACTTACATTTGTATCATCTTTTATTTCAGGTGCATCCATCCTCTGTGCTAAAACCAGATGATGAAGGGAAATTGCCTGACTATGTTGTGTACCATGAACTCATTGCAACAACCCGCCCATTCCTGCGCACTGTATGTGCCGTAAATGTTGCTTGGGTCAGACCCATTTTGGACAAAGTAAATAATCTAAATATCAAGAAGCTGAGGTAATGCCAGTTTACATGGAAACATCATTATAAGTAGAAAATGGTTTGTTGCTAATTTGAGGTTGTATATGAACATTGCTGGGTTTGAACCTTTTATCCTTTTATGCAGTGGCGGGATTGGTCGTATTGAAGAGCAACCGGAGGGAAATCTTTCCGATTTGCTAAAGAAGGAGGATGTTGTTGCGCCGGTTCTCGATGATCGTGAAAGTAGAGTACAGGCGGCTAGGGAACGATTTCTTGCTCGTAAAGGAAGGAAATGAGCTTATTCAGTAGTTGTGTTTGATGAAAGAGTGGGGGTATTGAGTTTTAACACTGACCGAAAGAAATCTGGTTTAAGCTGCAACCGGTAACTACGGAAACCAAACTCAGGCTGCCGAACTCCCAAGTCAATATCAGATCAACGTCAGCCTCATCATCCTCCACCATAGTTGCAATCAACTACCTCCGGAAGACATGAGTCCGGCGCGCACGCATACTGTATAACTATTTTTCCGATTGTTCTGGTACGACAAGCAATGTGCATGCCGGCTGGTACATCCCAATCCAATGTGGTATGTTTTGAGCACACTGGCTGCTTCTTGACATACTGACTTTGTATATGTTCCAATTAAAAATCAAAGATCTTTCAATCTATAAAAGTTCTCTCTACGAGCAAATCGTTCAAAGCCTCTCAAAATCAACGAACAAATCTCTCAAAAGAAAGCAAGCATTTCCTCGAAGCATTTCAAAGAGTAGTTGTACCATTCCTTCTCTAAATCTCTCTCAAATCAAGTAGCTTCCGCGATTATCGTCGGAACAGTTTGTGAACTTAGTAGCATCTCCGTCCATGCAGATACTGATCTGGTAAAGATGGTACTCATATACATCCCGCTCACACTGAATTGTAGTTTGGACTTTGGTTTTCTGGTGATGGCATTAAAATTTTCCGCAACACGATATATTCTTCCATTTGAGGAACAATCTTGGCCTTTGCAAGAAGATCCTTAATATGGATCATCTCCCTAGTACAACGGATAGGCTTTTTCGAATACTCATCTTGTACCATCAAAGACAAAGTTTTGAGAAAAGGGCTATCCGCTGTACCAAGGAGATGATCCATATTAAGGAATAAATCCAAGAACTCTGTATTATGACACAACACAATGAAAATGTCATGCACCTCCTGTAAGCGATAAATCCAAATTAAGACTTGGTATTATTACACATGGTGTTGCGGTTCATGCGTTTCGGATACACTAAAAAATCCCTTGTGGTTGAGGTTGTCTAAATAAATAGTATGGATGCACCATGAGTTGTATGCTAACATTTTTGTTTCTGTAAAAATTGTATGCTTTTCTTTGTGGTATTTGCTAAAGTGGAAAGTCAAATCATTATTAAGGCCAGAACTTGTTCGCATTTAATTAAGTTCCAAATTGTGCTTTAATTTGATAATCTTTTTGGGTTTAGTTCCTCTTATTATACTACCTTTATCAAGAACAAGAACCATATTGGTAAATTACAGTAGCAATATTTCTACGAACTCCTGTGATGATGATGATGATGATATATATATATATATATATATATATATATATATATATATATTTCATGCACTTGTTTATAAATATATACTCTGCAGAGCAAACCAAATTAAACATATTTCCATCTGATCAGCAACTTGTAAATGATGGATTTGAGAAAAACTAAAAGGAACAAGAACAATATATAGAAGAATAGACAACTCAACCAGTATGATTAAATCCATCCATTCATTTCATTCAGGCAACAATATATAGCCTCTACGAAAATGAAACTTTTCTTGTTTTTTTCAGTTGGCAAAGCAATTTTACCTTCGCAACGCTGTCGGAATAATCTCATGGGCATGTGCGGAGTGCAGACTGTGAACTTGTTGCAGACATTTACATCTATCTGGGAGAAGAAATTGAGCGAGAGAGCAAGCGAGCGAAAGAGACATTTGGGTTTTGGAACAAGAAGATAGAGAAGATATTTATGTGAAGAAGAAGAATTGTATGAGTCTATAATGGCAAGAATGCCATGTTGGCTCTGGAATAATGTAGCAGGTGGCCTGGCGACGTCTTTTTCCCAAAAATGGTACAAATTAACCACCTTTTTTGCATGCTCAGTCTTTCAAGCAGCTAGCCTACCTGCTGTGTCTTCATCTCATCAGCATCCCTACACCTACTAATAGGGTTGAGGGTTTAGGTGGAGTTCTTTCTAAAAATAACATAATATTGATGCATTGAAGTTTTCTTCCTCCGTTTCTCTTCTCCCAATTTCCAAGGATTTTGTCACAGCAAACCGTAACAATATTCCAGAGAGAATATCATGTCTAACGGGTTCTACAAACGAGCTCTTCCTTCTCCACCTGCAATTGAGTTTGCTTCCGCTGAGGGCAAGGAACTGTTTATTGAAGCCATTCAGAGTGGAACTATGGAGAACTTCTGTAGGTTGATTTCTTATTTTCAGACGCAGTCGGAGCCTGCTTACTGTGGATTGGCGAGCCTGTCCATGGTCCTGAATGCCCTTGCTATCGATCCCGGAAGGAAATGGAAAGGACCCTGGAGATGGTTTGATGAATCTATGTTAGACTGCTGCGAACCTTTGGAGACAATCAAAGTTAGAGGCATCTCATTTGGGAAGCTTGTAAGCTTGGCTCAATGTGCTGGAGCAAAAGTTGAAGCCTTTCGTACAAATCATAGCACAATTGATGAGTTCCGTGAATATGTAATGAGATGTTCTACTGGTGATGATTGTCATATGATAGATCAGCTCTCAAACAGACCGGTACCGGTCATTTTTCACCAGTTGGTGGCTATCATGCTGGAAAAGACATGGCGCTTATTCTCGATGTTGCACGTTTTAAATATCGTCCTCATTGGGTTCCCCTCAGAATTCTTTGGGATGCCATGAATAATGTTGATTCATCCACCGGACAACGCAGAGGGTTCATGCCTATTTCTAGGCCTCACAGGGAGCCAGGACAACTTTATTATACCCTGAGCTGCAAACACGAGAGTTGGGTTGGTGTCGCGAAATACTTGATGGATGATGTTCCTTAGCTCCTCGTAAAATCGGAGGAGGTGAAAGATATTCAGGAAGTTCTCTCTGTTGTTTTCCTGTCGCTCCCATCCTATTTTGAGCAGTTCATGATCAGGTGGGTTGCACAAGTTCGGGGACAGGAAGATATGCATGGTGGCCAAAGCTTAAGCCCAGAGGAAAAAGCTACGGTTGCTGTCAAGGAGGAGGTGCTGAGACAAGTCCAGGACACTGGCCTTTTTAAGCACGTGGCTGAATCATTATCTTCAGCACGTGTACATTCGTGCTGCGGAAACTTAATTTCGGTCATGAAGCCAACATTGCTGCGAGTGTTTGCTGCCAGGGCGCCCAAATTTCTGCCTCCTCAGGGGTGTACTTCTGTAAGGAAACATGCGTGAAATGCTTGAAAGGCTAATGGCGGCGACAAGCCAGTCAAGTTGGGAAATGGTGGAACTGAGAAAAGGATGGACATGCTCACTGCTTGGTCGAAAACAAATTCAGGATGTTCTTGTGCGATTCGGATGCACCCAGCTTGCAATGACGTTCTAACAGTGCTTCTACTGGCCTTGCCGCCAGGGACATGGTCTGGGATCAAAGACGAGAAGCTTTCAGAAGAAATATATAACCTTGTTTCCACAGAAAATCTTCCCACATTGCTTCAAGAAGAGGTTTTGCACCTGCGACGCCAGCTCCAACTTCTCAAGAAATGCCAAGAGGATAGGGTCGACGAGGACCTTGGCGCTCCTCTCACTTAGAATTCTCACTTTTCCTCTGATTATTTTCCTATCATCGCCAACGCACATCAAGCAAAAAGACATCATTAACCCGTTCGGACCTACGTTTTTTTTTTTTTTTTTTAAGCCGGAGCCTAAGGTAACCCCGTAATCTGAAGGGTAAGACTAGTCCTATTGGAGTCCGGAAAGGCTAAAGGCATTTCAATCCATCTCTAATCACTATCAAATGACAAATGTCATCTCAAAGCTTTCAACCAGAAATTATTCATGTTTTTACCAGCTTTGAGCCTCAAACCCTAAACTGTAAACCCTACTTATTATTATTATTTTTTTTAGTACATCGATATTTTTACATTAGGGGAATGAGGAGTTCGGCTAAGCCACACAATGAGCAACCTAAGTTGGTATCGAATTCGTCATTTACGAGATTCGAACATAAGACATCTCATTTCTAAGTGAAGATGAATACCACCAGATCGTATATAAGTTAGCGATAAATAGAGGCACTTTATAAAAGGCCATATGTATTACAGTACTGAATGTAAAGTTTTATTCCTATAAGAAAGAAATCCCTTGGTAATAAGCTCCAAATCCTTCGGTAATGTGCGGTCTTGCTCCATTGATTTTGGTTACTATCGAAAAATGTAATCCATTTGTGTCGTATTTGCTGTTAACGTTGATAGTTTGGGTGAAGTTACTTACTCGCCACTCATAACTCAATTTGAAGACCAACTTTCTCACTCTTCATATTTTACATTTTCACATCTTTTATGTAAAAAGTTTACCTATAACAAACGAAGAATCGAAATTTATTTATAAAAATATGTAATCAACAATTATTATAATACACGTAGCATCGCTAAATTTTGAATTTTGAATGCAAGTCTACGTCATCAATTGAATTATTAATTACACAAAACACATAAAAAATAAACATGTGGTGGCTGAACTTATCATAAAAATTGGTTCTCATTGGCAAAGCTTGTTATAGTTTAATGAGGAAAGTTCAAAAGTTTTGTTGTGGGTTTGTGTTGGATGCAATTGGATTGTCACAATGCAATATTATATTAAGGACTATATGGCGACAGACACATGAACAAAAAACTCTAATTGACCGGCCAAATGCCAACTTTCAACAACACCCATATTGTCGGCAACTTGAATGTTCAAGTTCAACAACACCGATGTTGTCCCTGTGCCAACTTGTTAATTAACACCTGCACAATCCAACATGTATGGGGTCTTATTAGTTGGAGTGAGATTATGATATTTAAACTCTTCTTTTCACAAAAATATAATCAATGTGAAACAGTACAAAAGTTGAACACAGATCACGTAATATTATTAATTCACTCAAATTATTATACGTGAATATTTTTTTATCAACATATTTTAGCAAGAAACATATCAAGTATATATTTTTTTTAATTACAAGAGTATATCATGTGACTTGTGTTTTCAATACGCATAAAAACAGAAACAAAATATTAATTCACCCAAGAAAAAGGGGAGAGAGAGTCAAAACCCCTTAACGTTTCAGTCATTGCCTTTCACTTGGCAAATGTCCCAGGGACCCAGCCGTGTTGTACTTGTGCATCATCGGACTGACAAAGTGACACCAATCTTCGTATCTCTTGACAAGTAAGAAACTTGGTTCCTTCAATTCGGATGCTCATCTAATCATCCACGTTCTTCAATTTCGCCTCCAAAAGATAAGAGCTTGCATCAAATAAAATAAGACCACTTTTCTTGTAAGTTGCAGGCATTGACTTACAGAGCAAGGAGTGGAAAAAATGAAGGTGGTTCCGAGAGAAGCTGAGAAACTAAGCCTAAACAATGCTGGGTTTTTGGCGCAGAAGCGTCTTGCTCGAGGGTTGAGGCTGAATCACCCAGAAGCTGCAGCTCTCATAGCCACACAGGTGTGTTTTTTGCCTTGTATTTTTCAGATTTTGCTCCGAAACTCGATCTTTTGTTCAAATTTACGAACTTTGATCGGATTTTGGTAATGGGTTTTGTAAAGGAAACGTTTTTGTTTAATGTGTTTGTAGATTTTGGAGTTCGTTCGAAATGGCGATAAATCTGTGGCGGAATTGATGGACATTGGGAGACAGCTGCTGGGAAGGTAATGGTGTAAACTGTGAAATCTTATCAATTTGCCCTGTTTTTGTATGTGGGATGTTAATTCTGGATTATAATCAACCAATTTGTATTCCTAATTTCGTACCTCGGAATCATGTGTCTAGTTGCTCAAGATTGATCTGCATCTTTCTTTTTCAAACAGGAAACAAGTTCTTCCTGGTGTTCACTATCTTTTGGATATGGTGCAGGTATTATGCTCATTAAGGTTGTTTACATTTGCTTCGAAAAGCCGTAAACATAATGCTTGCTGCTGAAAATTTGTCAAAATTTCCAACTTATTGTCTCATACCCCTGACATAGCATGCTGCCTAAAATCAAATTTATAAGTAAGATTTTAAATGCAGGTTGAAGGGACTTTTCGTGATGGGACCAAGTTAATCACCATTCATGATCCAATTTCTAGGGAGAACGGAAATCTGGAACTAGCTTTGAAGGATTCTTTTCTTCCTGGTAAAGGCTATCGGATATTGGAAGTTTCAAATGACTGTTTTGGGACCTATTATGGGCACTTACGCAAAAAGATTTTTCTGCAGTTCCCTCACTAGACAAGTTTCCTGAAATGGAAGATGGTAAAATTCCGGGTGAAATTATCTATGGAGGTGGTAGTAATAGTATTGTGCTTAATCATGGAAGGAAAGCAATACTCCTCAGAGTTGTTAACCAAGGAGACAGGCCAGTTCAGGAACGTTTATCTTTAACATATCATTTCTCAGTTATTTGAAATAGTGATATCCTTTCTGTAGTCATATTCAGTTTTAATTGGTTTCTAGTAGCTTATGTCATGCACTTTGTAGTCAAAATGTAAGCATTCGTTAGTTCGAGGGTGAAGGGGATTCTTGATTGAACTAATCAACATCTCATTTACTGTAGCTTAGTATAGTTATTGGTTCTGGTTTAGAGTGTGTCAATTAAGCAACCGACTTATGATTAGTTACTACCCTACTTTTTCAGGTTGGCAGTCACTATCACTTCATTGAGGTCAACCCCTGCCTGGTTTTTGATCGAATGAAATCGTATGGCATGCACTTGAATATACCTGCTGGAACAGCCAAGAGATTTGAGGTTCTTTAAATGTCTTAAATAATTTTTCAATGTTATCATTGTTATGTAATGAAAAGTTGTTTAGTTCATGTCAATCACAAAATATATTCTGCCTATCATATATTTTTCTAATCAAAGTCTAGCAAGGATGTCACGTCATCCTTTATCATCTTTTACATCTATAATTGGGTGCTACTTTTGTGATAGAAGTCATGGTGCTACGAAGCCACTTATTTTTGTTAATTAGGCCCTACTTTGTCATTTTGCATGCTGGTGTAGTACCATTTTTTTACCTCTTAATCTACTATTAGCATTCTAAGTATGTTATTGGTGCTTGTTTTGCTGTGCCAGCCGGGGGAATGCAAACATGTCGCACTTGTCAGTATTGGAGGTAATAGAGTAATCAGAGGAGGAAATTGCATTGGGGATGGTTCAGTAGATGATGGCAAACTAAAGGAAGTCATGGAAGCCATACAAGCAAAAGAATTTAGACATGAGGAAGAACCAAAAGCTAGGTCGAGGCTTTCTACCAGAGAAATGTTTATTTGCCTCTTTGCTTCTATTTTGTTAGATCAATAAAGTTGCATGATTGTTAGCTAGTTCACTAAGATGATTAAGGAAAAATTGGAGATGCCTTACCTCAGTATTAATTTTGCAGTGAAGGTGTTGCAGGACGCGATCCAGCTTTCACCACTGTAATTTCTCGTGAGGCATATGCAAACATGTATGGCCCTACTACTGGTGATAAAGTTCGGCTTGGTGATACCAACTTGTTTGCTGAAATTGAAAAGGATTTTACTGTTTATGGGGATGAATCGGTGTTTGGAGGTGGTAAAGTTATAAGAGAAGGAATGGGCCAGTCATGTGGGAACCACCCAGCTAATTCACTGGATACGGTTATAACTAATGCTGTGATCATTGATTATAGCGGGATATATAAGGCAGATATTGGTATCAAAGATGGTAACATTTTTGCCCTTGGAAAGTCAGGCAATCCAGATGTTATGAATGGTGTAAATATGATCGTTGGGGTAAATATCATCTCACATTACAGCAGGTCGTTCTGGAAAGAAAATTTCTAGGAATTTGATAAAATGTGCTTATGCCTTCTTCTTTATCTCTTAGGTTAACACAGAGGTCATTGCAGGGGAAGGAATGATTGTGACTGCAGGAGCAATAGACTGTCACGTGCACTTCATATGCCCTCAATTAGCGTATGAAGCAATATCGAGTGGTGAGCTATATTATGAGAATACTTAGGCTGTAAAGTGCTTGTGATGCATATAGTGACACGTTTTGATGCGTAGTGAAGTACATGTATCTGGTGTGAAACATTGTTGATAACATACTCAAGAGATGCATGGTCATCTTGTGTAGTTGCCTCAAAGACATGGATTATGTATTAGATGCAGAACATTATACCAGCAAGTTGCATGTTAAACCAGTCGTTTAAAAAAAAAAAATAACACACCATAATTTTTTTGTAAAGATTTTCCTCTATTAACTCAAGGTTTGGTGCAGTTGCATAATGTTTCATCTGAATGGCATATTTTATTTCCTGGTTGATTCAATTTGCATTTGTTTTTCCCCTTGTACCACCTAGGTTTCCTTTAAAAAAAATCATTTTTCATCTTCTATTCCTGCTCATATATACTCATGAATGAATGTTGTGTTTTCTAAATTTTTTGCGGACAATGAACAAGCATTTAAGGGGTCCATTTTCCAAAACTTCTACATAATGTGTAGGTGTCACAACCTTAGTGGGAGGTGGAACAGGACCTGCTACTGGGACTCGTGCAACAACTTGTACCCCAGGCCCATTACACATGAAGTTAATGCTGCAAGCAACTGATGACCTGCCTCTAAATTTTGGATTTACTGGGAAGGTATGCTTAAACTGTTGTGTGTACTTAAAAATCTCTTCTTTCTTCCCTACCCCATGCCTGCATTCAACTATAAACCTGTTACTACCACTTTACAAAATGTGAAGTGATGTCTAAAGCTGTTTCATCTTATATATTTCTTCCTTTTTCTTTAATATCATTGGCTTACTTTAGGGGAACACAGCCAAACCCGAAGGGATGCATGATATAGTAAAGGCTGGGGCAATGGGACTGAAGCTGCATGAGGACTGGGGAAGCACTCCTGCTGCAATCGACAATTGTTTGGCTGTTGGAGATCAATATGACATCCAGGTGCTATATTATAATCTTTATTTAATGTTAGGTCTTATAGGCTGTTTCCGGGTGGTAGTATCTTACGAGTTTCACATCTTCTAATACTTCCAATTCTGACCTTGATAGGTTAACATCCATACAGACACCTTGAATGAATCTGGATTTGTAGAGCATACAATTGCTGCATTTAAAGGAAGAACTATCCATACTTACCATAGGTACAAATCACATTCTCGGTCTATTTGATAAGTTGGCAATTGTTCTTCAGTCTTTTACAAGTCCATGACCACTGTACTTTGTACACAGAGTAGAGGCAAAACATTTTTCCGTAGCTAAGGCATCACACTGACTGCAGTTTGAGATCGTGGCCGTTTGGTCACATCTTGACATTTATCTAACCATTCCTGCATGCTTGAATATTTTGCATTATCGTACCTATATTTTTTGCTGTGAGTCTTGATGACTTGTCAGTACAATTATATTGCTAAGTATGCATATTTTAAATGATTATGAGTATCCTTGGCGTAACTTCCTGCATGTTGTTACATTTCGTTTCTTGTTTTCTTCTTATTTGTGTTTTTTCATTTTTAGTTCTCATAGTTTGTGCTTGTTATCTCTTGGCAGTGAAGGTGCAGGTGGGGGCCATGCTCCAGATATAATCAAAGTCTGCGGCGTGAAAAATGTCCTTCCATCATCAACGAATCCCACGCGGCCTTTCACCTCAAATACTATAGATGAGCATCTTGATATGCTGGTATGAGAAGATAACAGAAGTAGTGATACAGCATGCGCTAAGGTTTTTTAGAGTCTTTTGGCTGAATGTTGTTTTGAAACTTCAAATGCGTACAGATGGTTTGCCATCACCTTGACAAGGACATTCCAGAAGATGTAGCTTTTGCTGAATCAAGAATAAGGGCTGAAACAATTGCTGCAGAAGATATTTTGCACGATATGGGGGCAATTAGCATTGTAGCTTCTGATTCACAGGCTATGGGTCGCATCGGAGAGGTTCTTACTACCTTCACCTTATGCATTCTGGTTCCTCCTGATCATAGAAAACTTTTATAAATTGAGATACATGCCCGCATATGTCTGTTTGTATCGACTTCACTGAAACTGTAACAAAAAAGGAAAACAAAAGTCCTTATTCAAATTGAATTATAGAACATTATCATTGTCGCCTTTTACCAAACCGTGGATTTTCATGCCTTCACTTGAAAGTCCCTGTTTCTGGCGTTTGTAGTAGTCTTTGCCTAATTATTTTACACAGAGGCATGTATAAGGCTTATTGTCTAAAAACTTTTCGTGTCAGGTGATAATCAGAACTTGGCAAACAGCTGACAAGATGAAGTCACAAAGAGGGTCGATAGAACCTAGTGGATCCGACAATGATAACTTCCGGATCAAACGATACATCGCAAAGTACACTATAAATCCTGCAATAGTTAGTGGATTTTCTCAGTATGTTGGTTCTATTGAGGTATGCCACTCTTATAGACAACCAAAATGATTCTTTCAAGCTTTTTTTAACCTCTCTTATTTGGAGCTGAGCATTTGAGAAACAAATGAATAGAAGTTAAGCTTGATGCTTTGAGCTTCAACCTTTTTGAATGTGCAACTCTCCTGGATGAAACTTACCTTTTTGGAATTACTCGCATTTCTTGGGTTCCATAAAAACTTTTATTGTCATTAAAATTGCGGAATTCTCATTCTACTCATGGGCTTTGCATGTTATGCAGGTGGGGAAGCTGGCTGATCTGGTTCTATGGAAGCCATCGTTCTTTGGCGCAAAACCAGAAATGGTGATCAAAGGTGGTGCAATTGCATGGGCTAATATGGGTGATCCAAATGCAAGCATCCCCACCCCTGAACCGGTAAAGTTTATAGTTTACAAACAGTTCTTATGCATGGATGCATTTTCTAGTCATGACAATTCTTTTACGTGATTGATGAATTAAGTTGAGGAGGGTCCGAAAGAATTTGGAGATGGTAGTAGATATTCTTTCTAGGGTGTAATAATTTTAGCGATTTTTGTTCTGATTACTCTAGAAAACCTTGTGTCTTCGCAGGTTATTTCAAGGCCCATGTTTGGTGCATTTGGCAAGGCTGGTAGTGCTCATTCCATTGCTTTTGTCAGCCAGGCATGGATCTCTCTCTCTCTATCTCTCTCTCTCTCTCTCACGCGAGATTCATTAGCAAGACTAATTTTCTCTTTATTTCTCTGTGCAAACAGGCAGCTGTAGATAACTGCGTTAAAGACTCGTATCGCCTTGACAAGAGAGTGGAAGCCGTGCGCAACGTTAGGAAACTCAGCAAACTCGACATGAAGCTCAATGACGCCCTACCAAATATAGAGGTTGATCCGGAAACATACCAGGTAACAGCAGACGGCGTGGTTCTTACCTGCAGTCCAGCCACCACAGTTCCACTATCTCGGAACTACTTCATGTTTTAGGGTCCTTCATAGCTCCGCTGAACCACCTCCCGCTTGTATTATGATTCCAAGTCTAGCGAGCTCAAATAAACACTGGAAGTATGTACGAATAGAACCAGTTATAAACTTTTAATAAAAAAAATATATAAACTTTTAATAAAAAATACAGCGAGAGAGAGTTAACCCGTGTTTTATTATACAACTCAACGTCTGTTTAGTGTCCTGAGGTTTTGTATGTGCATATTTCTCAATAAAGGTTGATTCATTGACATTTTTGATATATATCGTTCCTTGCATGTTCTGATAATGTGAATGTGAATCTGTATATCTGGTTGCTCATAGGTTATCTGTTAAAATAAACCAGCAAAGAGCCTAATAAAATGGCTAATCATTGAGTGTTCTTGGTCTCCAGTTAATGTGTTTCACATGAGGAACAGCTGGAACAAAATTTAATATATAGAAATAATTAAACTCAATCAAATCTCCACTTCTAGAAATGAAAAATAATATAATTGTTAAATTACATTTTACCACTCAGGCAACTTTATACAATATTTTTAAAACATTTCATTTTCAGACCTCAAATCTTATTTTATTTTAATATAAAACATCTGGTACATTTTTCATCAGTTGATTCGTTCAGAGCCGATGCCGACGTGACTGCCATATTTGTGCGCCGGGGCTGCCAAATTACCCGACCCACCTTTTCTCCCTCTCCTCCACTCTCTTCACTCCCCTCCCTTCTCTCTCCCCGAACCATATCTGTACTGATTGAATTTACAGTACAAATTACTGACCAGGTTTCTTGGACGTCAAAGCGAACAGCGTCCGCCGCACAAACGAGTTGAGCAGCGAGGACTTGCCGACATTGGACCGACCAACGAGAGCAAACTCCGGGAGACCATCAGAGGGCAATCCTCAGCCTCACACTGCTCTTCACGAACTTGGCCTGGTCCACCTGAGCGTTCCTGGCGTACTTGCTGAGCAGAATATGGACCCTTTCAAGATTCCGGTGCTCAGAGCACCGGCGTCGGTATACGAGACAGTTTTCGGCGGCACGAAGAGCTTCTCGAGCGGGATTTCGATGTGGGTTTCGAATTCCTGGGGGGTTTCGATTTGCGGTTCCGGGATTTGGGAAATGGGTATGGGTTCGGAGGCTGAGAGGGTGGATTTGGGGGCGGAGGTGAGGACTGGGGTTAGAGTTGTGGCGGTGGCGAAGGTTGGGGTTTTGGGTTTTGGGTTTTGCGAAGAGGGAGAAATTGGGGTGGGGTGCTGGGGAGGAGGGGGTGGGGTGGGTTTTTGGATGGGAGGGGAGGTGAAGAGAGTGGAGGAGAGGGAGGTGGTGGGGGAATGGGTTTCTGGGTTTTCAGTTTGTTTTATTTTTTGTTTTATTATAATATTTTTAATGCATATTTTTTGGTACAAATTTGACACCCACACAGCACAAATGTGATAGTCACGTCAGCTTTTAACGGATTAAATTAATGAATGAAATATGTAACCAATGTATTATATTGAAATAAAATAGTACTTGACGTATGAAAGTGAAATGTTTTGGAAATATTGCATAACGTTACAATAGATCTCAAATCTTAAAATGATAAAGTGTAATTTATCCTAATATAATAATATACGATATAGGATTTGTTTTTTTCACGTGAATTGTTCGCATAGCAAGTCAATCACATCTCAGCTTCTAGAAATGAAAAATAATATAATAATATACGAGCTGGGGTTTGTCATTTTCACGTGAATTATTTGCATAGTAAATCGTAACAAAATTTTGACTACAAACAAAAGTTAACAAAATTGACCTTCACTCGTGTATATTTTTAGTGATTAATCATTCAATTGTTATCGTACATGTGATCAGTTTTCGTTATGTATTATTTATGTTCAATTTTAAATAAAATAATTTCTGATCACACGATATATGATGAACATATATAATTAAAAGATTTTCGGAATTCTCACAAAGAGGATTCAGATAAGATCCTCATTCTTTACTCATGTTTATTTTTAGTATTGAATTGAATAATTAAAAAGAATTGATGAAAAACACGAGAGAAATGCTAAGGCGACTATCTAAAAAGGGAACTTTTCATAGTAAAACTCTCTAACATCTTATGTTTCTTCTTAGCATGATTGTAAAGAAAAATAAATGAGTTCGGAAATCATTTCCCCTCATTCTGCTGATGCTGCTTCTTCGTCATTACCTCAATTTCTAAATTAATTTAATTCTTGTCTCTTTAAAATAAAATATATTATCGCATAAAAGAAGACTAGAAACTTCAACCTGCGCGCTGCTGTGGGATTGAAAATTGTATGTAAGATTACGTTCGAAAGATATGAAAGATTGTGTTATAAAAATTAATCTATTTACCAAATTGTGAAAAGAAGCTTTTTAACCCATCTGATATTCAAATTGAAAATTTTGAGTGATAAGAGAACAATTCATCAGTTGTGCAATGGAAAACATAGCATTAGAACACATCCAACAGAGGAAAAAAATTACAACAAACCTTCATTAACTGTGGATGGAATACTAACAACAAAAAATTTCTTTGCTTTGCAATCATTGCCAAAGATTTTCAAACTCACGATCATTAAGCAGGGGATCATCTGGAAGAGGAAGGAGCAGTCGTCATTCCTTTTGAGTCTCATAAGTTGTGCCCACTGCAGTAGGTGTCTTGAAGCAGCACATAATTATGTAAGCAAAAAAAAAAAAAAAAAAAATCCTAAAAGACCATTGAAATCAATTTTCAAAATACAAACATCTAAGAAGCTTAAACTTGAATCAAATGTCGCTATTCGATAAAAATAAACTCAATATTTACTAAATGAATGTAGAACTTGTATTGCATAATATGCCTACTTCATATAATTGCTAATAAAAGGAACAATTCCTTATCTATATGGATATTAAAAGGAACAATTCCGTAGTGTGTCCATTACTTTCATTCTCAAGCACACAATACAAATCAACCAATGAAGGATTCAACTCTTGAGTGAACTAATCAATGTCATTATATATTTACTATTGCTATAACTCAAAAACGCGGAATTGTCTTCAACTTTTTTCTCAATTCTCTATACAACCAATCATAACAAAAGAAGGAAGAGGATGATGCTTACCTGCTTGTTGTTGATCACATGCGTGACGTGAATACTACTTACGCCATCCATGACTAGAGCATCGAATGTAGTTTCTCCGTTCTCATCTGAACTCCCACCAGGCCCAACTGTCCCAATAACATCATATATTATTATTTCTTATAGTAGCTATCAAACCCATCAACATTCCAAATGAGAAATCACAAAATTAATTACATAATTCAGGAGAAGGTTTTAGCATACAAAGAAAACAAAACTTACTTTCGGTTATGATTACATCCTTTAAAAGCTCAATTCATTAGGATCACACAATTTAAAAACTCAATTCATACGTACATTCTAATATCATTTGAGGTTTCCACCCCCATAAGAAGTAATACTGAAATAAGCTACATACTACAATTGCCATTCGTAAGAAACTATTTGTCCTGGTTTTCCAAGCACACCAAGAACTAAGATCCTAACAATTAGACCATGGTTGGTAATTCATTAATTCTTTTATATCATAAATTTTGCGGCCAAGCCGAGAAGCAACAATTTTTTTTGCCATCTTCATCTTCTATACCATGAACTTTTGACTCAAAAAAATTGTCTTTCTCCCTGCCTAATGTGTAATTCCAATGCACACAATCACTGACTAACCAATCAATCCATACAAATAATGCAAACATCAATTTCCTAGTAACATTGTTCTTACATGAAGTTAAAATAAACTAAATCCAACAATCCAAGAACTACCTCTACATGTACCATCACATCTGTGTTCCTCGCAAGTCGTCATGCATGTAATGAAAGAACCAACTTTTTCCTCTTTAAATCAGAAAAATAAAAATAAAAATATGCTCAGTTTCTAAGAACAGAAAGTAGGAAAATGATGAGATGTAGAGAGAGATGGACATATTAGATTAGAGAGGAGTCAAGAGTGGGATCGCCAGTTCTCTGTAAATTCTCCGGAAACGGAGCAGTTAAGGTTTGAAGCGGAAACCACAAATTCGAAGTAGATCTTGACATGCAATAGGTGTAGAAAGTACCTGAGGTGATGAGGAGTCGTTTCAGACCAACGAAATCGTCGAAATCGTCGTTGGCCGCAACTATGTATCCAGTGAGTCGTGGAGAGAAGAGTGAGGGAGAAGAGATAGAAAGGATAAGGAAGAATTTGAGGAGAACATTTCGTTTTGGTTGGTTTGAGGTTTGAGAGTTTTCAAAAATCGCAGAGAGGAGCTCAGGTGTGTTCGAGAGAGCTTAGGACCGTGTCGAACAGAAGCAACAACTACAGATTTAAGGGCGAAAGGGAGAAAAAGAAAAGAAAAACTAATGAAAATGGCTTGAAAACTTTGAGTTTTAATCGAAATGACAAAAAGGTGTTGTAAGTGAATAGTATCAGAAGTGATGTCATTTTTCGTTGAATTGAACAGTACCGGGAATGTTTCGTTAAAACTCCAAAAAAGAAATGGAAAAAAATAAAGCCATTATATATTTTCTCAAACAGTGGTAGACATGCAATAACAAAAATTAAACAGGGGCAAAATCGTCAGTGCACTGTGCTTATGAACAATGATTCAGTGTGTTTTCAGTTTTAGTATTGAATTTTGTAGTTTCTATCTGTTTCTATTCAAATTAGTGGTCGTCGTTTATAAACTAATCAAATGCGTATTGCACGATAGTGAACTATAGATTGTTGCCAGTTAAGTAAGATATTGCTATGCTACCAGCGATCGGAATATGTATTTATGTAATATTAATCTCCACCTAATTAAACTTAGAGTAAATTGTACGAATGGTCCCTCAACTTTAATCAAATTGGAGCAATGGTCCCTCAACTAAAAAGCTATTACCATTGGTCCCTCAACTTATCAAAATGTGTAGCTATAGTCCTTCTCATCAATTTTGTCAAAATAAGCTATGTTGGAATGATCATTTATACAATTAGGATCCCTCAACTCATCAAAGTGTATAATTATGGTTCTTTTTGTCAACTATGTCAAATTTTTTGTCAAAACGAGTTATATTGGAAGGACCATTGCTACAATTGGGTTAAAGTTAAGGGACCATTTCTCCTGTTGAATTAAAGTTGAGGGACCAATGGTAATGGATTTTTAGTTCAGGGACCATAGCTGCACGTTTTGATAAGTTGAGGGACCAATGGTAATGGATTTTTAGTTGAGGGACCATTGCTCCAATTGAGTTAAAGTTAAGGGACCATAGCTACAATTTACTCTTAAACTTAACTAACACTTTCTTGCATTCTTTTTTTTTTTTTGGGATCGTATTTATAATTTCATACTTTTTAGCTAAAATAGTGGTTGAAATTGACACAAATCCTCACTTTGGTTCTGAGATTTTAAAATCGATAGAAGTGCAGTCAATTATTTTGGTTATTCCGTGAAAAAAATTAGTTAAATAAGAATAAAATGACAAATACACCCTCAATTTAATAAACAATGGGTCAAAATGATTTAAAAAAACTGAATTGTTATTAGCACTCCAAAAATCTCATTCTACACTCCAAACTTTCTATATTAAGAAAGAAAAATCTACTTGTGAGGAGTGTAGAATCAGATTTTTAGAATGCCAATAACATTTTCCTAAAAAAATTTGAGGGTATTTTGTCATTTTATTCTTATTTAACAATTTTTTTTTTCACGGAATGACCAAAATGATTGATGGTGGACAAACTTGAGGACAACTTCTATTGATTTCAAATCTCAAGAACTAAAGTAAAAAATTATATCAATCTTAAAAACCATTTTATCTTTAAAAAAAACCTACTTTTTCCTCGCAACTACCACTCAAAAGTTGAAACATGGTTTTGCATGTGCATTGTTCACGCGTCTTATTAATTGCTGCCCTTTGTGTGGTAAAGTTGATGTCTAAAAATAATTATGTTTAAGCACTCTATGCGATTTTGATTTTTCTCGATTTTTCTCTCATTTAACAATTAACCGGCCAAGGATCTGCTATCCCTAATTACAGATCTCCTTTGTATCTTTTTATTAATTTTTTGATATGTATTCCTCCACTTAACTCTGAAATTAACACTGTTAACTATTACATATAACTAAATAAAAAAATAAAGAATTACAGAAAAATACAACCACCCGAGAAGGAACAGTCAAATAAACTCCGGCTCCTCGTCCTCACCGTCGTCGTCGAAGCCCCTGATTTCCAGAACCTTCTCCTTCCCTTGCACGACCACCTTCAACGTCTTAATCTCGTCCGGGTTCTTCTCAAACCGCTTCAAATCGTGGCGGAGGGTCGAGATGAGCGGCTGCGATTGGAGGTCAATTTGCTGCCATATAGGATTACACTTTATCGTGAATTAAGTAGGACTCCCCATTAAACATTGATTTGCCGCCATCGAAGGATTAAACATCGATTTGCTGCCATTTACCAAGCGTAATTCTGTTAATACCAAGAGCTGATCGAACGGCGATTTGGTCGTGAACGGCCTCATGGAGGAGAAGAGGCCCGGCAGGATGTTGATAAGCGGAGGCCCTGCAGGCGGTTTGGGCGTGAACGGCGATTTCTGCAATGCTTTAGTGTTTTTTTTTTTTAATTATTTAGTTATGCATAATTGATAACGGTGTTAATTTTAAAGTCACGTGGAATGGCACATGTCAAAAAATTAGTAAAGAATGACACAAAAGAGACAAAAAATTGGGGACAGCATATCGGCCCTAAAAAATGGAGCCTTGCCAGCATTTCTTTTTTTAGAAACAAAAACTAATAAAAATAGTTTGAAAAATTTAAATTTTAATGATAAGGATAAAATAAAGGGTAAAGTGAATAGTACCATGATTGATTTTTTAGTGTAAAAATATGAATTTTCGTTACAGTGAACAGTACCGAAAATTTTTCGTTAAAGTTCATTTTTTAGAATCCTCTCATAATCTCTCATCTTTACTTCTCAGAATCTCTCAAAGATAGAAATACATGTATTATATTGTTTGCTCAAACGTAAATGCTTTGCAAGCGGCCATCTATCATAATAGTGGAAATGATTGTTGTCTTTGCATCATGGTGTGCGTTTGAACTCCGTTAGCTTCTTAATCTAACATTTAATCTAACAAATTTATGATTGACAAAAAAAGAAAAAAAATGTAAATGCTTCAACATATATAGAGTCTACGCCGGAAAAATCCTATCCTTATTATCTCGTTGGAAAACTCATTCAACCTAATCCTCAGTACAAGAAAAGAAAAGGCTAAATTAATAGTTTTAATGATGCTTATGTATGTTCCGCAGAGTGTGGGATTGTGATTCGGGCAATTCATTAATCTTCAAGTTAAGCAAAACAATGGATGGTTTCATGGAGATAATCAGATCCATGAGCCAATTACGTTTTAGCTCTATATAAGTCTCCATTAGGAGCACCATAGAAGCACAACTCTAGGCTTCATCGACGCATCACCGAGCCCGTCACCATACACACACCATCATCGCCACTCCGCGAGTCCTCTGACCACCATCACACATTTTTAGGCCCTGAAATGAGGACAGAAACGTGTAGGAACCCAAACTCGAGGACTTTCGACCTCTGTACGAACTCAGAGATTTTCCCGACGAAACTCCGCCGTTGACGGCCTTGGTAAGTCTCAGGAACTCACTCCCTCATTCCTTTTCATGGTCTGTGAAGGATCTTAGGGTTTAAAACTTGCTTTGGTGGGGTGTGGAGGCGGTTAGGACGCGTGGGAAGAAATTCCCCCGTTTTTGGTGTAGGAAACCATGACTATTGGACCACTTTTAGGCCGTTCTTCCAGCCAACTTCGGCCACTATTGGACTTTGAACTGGTACAAACCTCTTCCCCACATTTCTAGCTTCTAGTTGGTTTTTGAATCATTGCATTTGGTTGAGATTTAAGCTAGAAAATAGCTTTGGAAAACTAGACCACTGCTAACCATTTTTTGGGCAAATTAACGAAGGCAAGTACTGTGGTACTCGCAGGCGCGGCGTGTGTGGGAAGCCACAACGTGGTGGCGGGTGCGGCTCGTGGCTGCCAGTGTAGCTACGTTGTGGCGGCGCGTGGAGGAACTCGAGGTCCCTCCTTAGGTTTCTCGACATGCCGAATTCGAATCCGCCATCCATTTTCCGAAATTCGACGGTTTTAAAATAGTTCCTTTATTAGTCGTACTTTATACAAAAATATGTATATAAGTTAGTATGTTATATATTTATGTAAATGGTTTCGTTTCTAGGTGAAACGCATCGCAAGGATCTTCGATGCCCGTGAGGCAGGTTCGACTCAACGACATATGATTTGTGAGTGGGTCTTTTCTTTTATATAGTGTGTGTATATATATATTTGTTAGTTTCAATATATATTTCATAAAGAACTTTCTCCAATACGCCTAAATTAGCTTAACGTTTATAAGATTTAGCGCATTGATAGAAATTATGAAGTTATGTTACGTCCTACGGGATGCATAGGTATGTGTATTATTATTGATGCCTTAATTATATTTATGGTCATGAATAGTATTATGGTGACGTGAATTATCGATTTACCACTGTATGATTTTATTTACGTTATCTGCTCTGCATGAACTTGTGTGTCAGCATACGTCGACGAGCACTCGATGTGATATATTTATTTCTGCGAGATATTGTGATTACTAGAAGTTATATGCTTATTTATGAATTTGTGATGTATTGAAGTCTTGAGATGTTGTAGGCTACGATAAATATTTTCATACTATACACATTGTGTATATTTTGAAAACTATATTTGTTTTACGGCATAGGGTTATTATGTTTTCGAAAAGGTTTTTACAAAGCTTTATTTTTAGGCCCAGTCACCCTTGTTTTTCGCCCCTCCATGTTTTAGTGACTGAGCTTTCGTGTCGATGAGGATTCTTGGCAAACTTTGGTATAGGTGATTACCTTCGACGGTATAATTCTTATCCAACATTTACTGTACTTTACTTATGCTCTGACATCACGTGTGAATTAGGTTCATTCCCGCTCACTAGCGCATTCTTCCATTTAGGCACTTTTAGATTTAAATTTACTCACATTTTCCACATCACTACACTTTATGACTTCGTCACCTTCCTGAGGTCGGCCAACACAGCTCGAATCGGAGTACAGGTGGACATTTAGGATCGGGGTGTGTCATGTAGAATGCTTGCTTGATCTAGCTTCACCTGATATTATTTACTTTTTAATCTTTACAGACAACTTCAATGTTAAATTCACAATTTCGTTACTGAGAAGTAGCACCGTTGTTTTCAGCCATGGAAGCGAGGGAAAAAAAATAAGGATCGTTGTCGTTAGACAGTAGGGCTCAATACTATGTAAAACTTAGAAACACAGTAGCCTTCACTTCAATTGCATACCCATTCAATCGTGGGATGCATATATTTATAATCACTTTTAGATTACATTCAGGGTTTGAAAACCCTACTTACACGGAAGTTTAAAATTCAAAAATACAAACTGAAATCTACAAAGATTACACATAGCTTTAGTTACAAGAATAATTCAAAATGAAGTCCTACAAACAAGAAGATAAGACTTCTAAGCACAGCACAACTCCTTAAATGACTATGGTAGTAACCAATTGTTGACTTCGTCTAACACAAGGAGTATAATACTGGATGAATTTACAGTTGCCACACACACACACCAAGCATCGGAAAACTGATTCAGTTTCCATTTTAGTGTGCTGCTCCCCAGTTCGGAGTGGTATTGGCCATTACATTTAAGAATATCTAATGTGGTTGCTTTGATGGGAGTAGGATTCTCTTCCTCTCTTTTTTCACTCCCTTTTCCTCCCCTCTTAATTGAACGGTCATGGTTAAATCACGTCAACATTTTATATTAATTTTTTATAGCAAAAAAAAGACAAAATAAGAGAATGTGAGAAGAGGGGATAGAAAGAGATGAAAAATGAGGGAATCTCAAGAATACAGAACAGAAAAAGAAAGTACCATTTTGGAGTACATAGATAACAGCATCAATCAATCATGTGAGACTAATGAAAAAGGAGGTTTCTGTCGGACAAGGATTGTCTGCCATTCCACTTTCCGTACCCTCCTCTGCCCTTCTGTTTTTTGTGGTTACAGTTAAGCCACGTCAACATTTTATATTACTATTCATTTTTGTCTTATTATCTCTATAAAAAAATATATAAAATATTGACGTGGTTTAACAGTGATCACACAAAACAAGAGGGCATGAGAGGGCACGAAAAATGGGAGGGCAGACAATCCTTGTCCGTTTCTGTCAAGCTGCTCTACACTCGTACTCTACACAAGTAATGTTGTAAATAGAATATGTACGTTTCATTTATAGCAGTCCCAGTCTGGAAGTGGTCGGTCAGTCTAGCAAATAAGCAAATAAGCAAAACACCCTTTGACTTGGCGTCACAAAATCCTCAAATAAAAGGAGCCCAACCTAGACAGTGAGTACACTGGATAAATATATGCTAATAAATAATTTAACTGCGTAATTTTCATGTATGTGGTGCTGCCCGCGAACTTCCAGCGCAATTTTCATGTCTGTTGTCATAACTTTTGCCAGACCGTAAAGTTCGTACAGCATTGCATTCTTCTCGTCCTCTTGAATAAGGTACTGTTTGACTAGGAAATGTACCCCGTGCTCTTTCTGAAACCTACAATGCAATCTGCTCAATTTGTTTTTCCATATTTTTCATTGATGCATGCCGATTTTGGATTTCTTAACTGGTAGTTTTTGCTAATTTTTCGATTGCAACCTCCCAAGCTGCCTTAGGTGCAGCAGGTTGATGTACCTGCTGTTGAAATTGTGGCCTAGGATGCTAATCTTGTCTCACTTTAAATTAGGATGATCTCTTCAACCCGGGTTGTAGAAATTTGAATATGGGTCACATCGGGGATGCTGAAAATTATTAAATGCATTAACCTGCTCCGCTGTAATATCCGGATAAGCATCTTTATGTGGACAACTCAAAGAGTTATGGGTTGTCATGCTGCATATGCTGTAGGCAACTTGTAATGGCTGCCCTACAGCAACCTGCGAATTTGGAATTCTTTGTAACGACATGTCAAATTTTGCATCAAGCCTTTTCTCCATTTTTTCTATTTGTGTTGTAACATATGGAGAGACATCTCAAAAATAGACCCAGAATGCGGCTGCTCTACTGCCTATTGTTGTGTATCTGCTGCCATTTTTTCAAATAATAAACAAGCTTCTTGTGCATTTTTATCTTTGTACGAACCTCCGCATGACGTGTTGACAAGAGTTTTAGTTGTCATATTTAACCCTCTGAAAAATATATGCATTTGATCAGTAGTATTAATACCAGAATGTGGACATCTTCTAATCAACTCTTTGAACCGTTCCCATGCCTCATGAAACTCTTCATTTGGTTTTTGGGCAAAAGATAAAATTTGAGCTCTCATGTCAAGTGTCTTTGAGGCCGAATAATACTTGTTTAAAAATCTTTTACTGAGTTGGGCCCAAGTTGTAATGCATCCAGATGGAAGTGTGAGGAGCCACCTCATTGCTTGATCTTTCAGAGTGTATGGAAATAAACGGAGCTTAATAGATTCGGCTGAAAATCCTCTCACCAAAATATTCTTACATCCAATTAAAAATTCTGCAATGTGCATGTTAGGATTGTTGGTTGAGAACCCATGAAATGTAGGTAAAATATTCAATATGTGCTGCTTTATTTCGAATGTAGACCATTCCTCAACTTCTAGATAAGTTGTAACAGCCCGTCCCAGAGATTTAGTACGACAGATGTGAAATGACGAAAATGCCCTTGGGCGTTAATTAAGGTACGTGTGTGAATCTAAGTTTGGGAGTGTTTGGTTAGTGGTATTTGGACCACACACGCACTCACACATTCACTCTTTCTCTCTCTCACTCCCGTACTCTCTATCTATCTCTCATACTTTCCCTCTCTCTCTCCCTCTCGGCTTTCGTATGGACATCATCCATAACCCTTGAAACTTTGCAGATCGAGGCTAAGGTAAGCATTTTCATGTTCCTTGTGATCTTAAGAAGCCATTAGTACAAGTTTTAGAACCTGGAACCTTCAATTCGTCACGAAACCATAACCTCCGAATTGTGCACTGTTCATGCACACGTGAAATGTTGTTTTTCAGGGAATTCTAAGTTCATAGGAAGCTTTATGAGGTCCTAAGGAAGTTCGGAGTAGTTCGTTTGAAGATTTTGGACGTCGGAATAGCGAGATCGGGGAGTTTTCGTTTTAGCCGGAATTATCGAGGCTTTTTCTGGCGAATCCCCGGCGAGTTAGGGGTCGAGTCAGGTATGGTTATGTTCATCTTTGTGAGATCTTCATTTTGGTATAAAGTACGTAGAAAATGGTGCAAAAATGAAGAAGTTATGAATTTGAAATTTTTCCAGAAACCGGCGAGAATCGGAGTTTCGGACGACGGCGACCAGCGAGGTTCGCCGGAAAAGAATAACGAATATTCCGTCAAATCTGACGGAATATTCTGACGCTGTCAGGTATCTTTAACGGTTTCTGTTACGTTTTAATGGAATATTCCTAACGCTGTTACGGTTCCGTTACACGTGCCAGGCACGTAGCCGCACGTGGCCGGCGCGTGGCGACGTGTGGGTGGTTGGAAAATTTTTCTAAAAATATGGGGATGATCCTGGGATTGTGTAGATCACAGTGGTATATTATACCCAAATTGAGCAATGTATGAGAAGTTATTTCGAAGGTTTCGATTATGTGCATTAATTAACATTATTTCAGTTACTTCTCATATAGGCAAGACCTATCCGGAGGACGAGCGTAGCCAGGCTAGGCACGGGGGTTACGATCCGTCTACTTATCAGTGAGTGGGCATTTGTTTTCCGTATATACCTATATAAATGAGTTTTTCCCAGAAAATCAGTTTAAATGAAATGTGATATGAAATGCTATGCAAAGTATCTATTTATTTTATTATGCGTTATTGATTACTTATATTGATGTTGGTGCTGAGGACGCACAGGTAAGTTTATATATTAGTTGTTTAGAACGAATGATGTGATGTGATATGAATAAAGCTCATAAACCTGCACATTGATATTAGTGCTCCCGCCCAGAGAGGGGCTCAGTTCTTCACGTGATGTTCACCTCCCGCACCGTATGCTCGCCTTGGATCTAAGTTAGGTGCTCAGTCCTGTCAAATAGGCCACTATAGGTGGGTTCGACTCGTAGGTGACCCGCGATTTATCGCTCAGTCTTCACGTGATCGTAGCACTAGAGCATATTAGTTTATATTCAGTGATGTTGTGCAGACCACTAGAGGTGGTATTGATGTGTTTGCAGGGTATATATATATATATATATATATATATATATATATATATGATTGAGATGAGTATGAGTCATATGATATGATGATTGTTATGAGCTATATACAGCCGAGGGCTGAGTTGATTATTTAGTATTCAATCACATTCACAGAGTTATGCTTTGGCATTCAGTTATGATACTTTGACATGGCATACATACTTTCATACATATATATTTTCCAGCAGGATTTTGAGAATTATATATATATATATATGAGTATATACCTTATTTCTGGGAAATTATACAGGTTTTACGGCGAGGGGTTATAACTTTGAGAAAAGAAAGGTTTTGAAAAGATTTGTTTCTGATCCACTCAACTTTGTTTTTCGCCCCTCCAGGTATTAAGTAGTGTTCGGTCGTGGCATACGAGGAGCTCATCGGACGTTCTGACAGAATTCACTTATGTAGGACCACCTTCGGGTGTTATTTCTATCTAGTAATTCTGCTTGACTGCACGTAGACTTTTATGCTCTGTATTAGTGGAATTCACACTTCTTTTACACTAGTATTGCTACTGTTTCGGTCGGGGTGTGTCATAAGTAATGCAACTTGGTATGTTTGTGGCATGAGCTGTTAACGAATCCCCCAAAGGCTGACCAGCCTCTGGAATAACAAAAGCCATTGTCTCTTTACTGTGCAGGTCCCCAAAAAATAAAGACTGCAGAAAAGTACCCTGCAATGAAGGAACCCACTGCAAAATTTGTTCTCTGCGTCTCCTTAAAATCTACTCAAGTTCCGGTTCAAATGGAAATAATTTCTGCACTACTGATCGTGTACTGACCATGCACAGATTGTTATAATCTGCACAGCTGTACTGCTGTAATCTGTAAAAATAAAATAAAAACGAATTTTAATTTTTTTATATGTATATACTGCAATAACTAACTGAAAATCTATTTAGAACAAATTATTTTAAATAATCCTCGACAGCGGCGCCAATTTCTTGATAGGGAATTTACCGCACACGCACACGGGTTAAAAAACTCCTATAATACTTGCAAGAATGACGAGGATATTGTAGTATAAATGGTTTTGTCGTTCTCCACAGGGATTATTAAATAATTCAAGGCAAACTGAATTCCAATTAATTATTGTAAAATAGAAAGTTGGGATGATTGATTTTATGACCTACTTAAATTAAAACGAAGTTAATTAATAAAAGTAAACTAAACTGCAATACTAAAGATGAAGAAAGAGGAAACAGTTTTGTAGAAATCAATTTATCAAAGCACTAGGGATCCGTCGTCACCTTAACAATCCTATATAGCTCTTTCAATTACTTATGACCTATATATGCATATTTCGAAGGTTAGGTGTTACTTATGACCTATATATGCATATTAATCACAAGAAGCCTTCGTCAATTTCAGGGACCGATCTCCGACCAAAATTGCATCAAATTACTTTTCTAAACATCCTAATGGTGATCAAGCATCAAGATAATTAGATAGTTTAAATTAGTGATTAATAATTCGAAAACTTGCATGCATATAATCATAAGCAAATTGAAGAGAAACTACATATTCTTGCTAAGGCTCGGCCCCACCCTAGAAAAAAGAGAATTAGTTACGCATATTCATAATAATAATCATAAAGTTTTTTATTGAAATAATAAAAGATCGAAAACACCTAGAATGGAAAAAATCTGAAAATCTCTACGCTTGGCCAATTTCCTTTCTTCAAGAACGCACAGAGAAGAAGAAGACGCTAGAAAAATAGGGCGGCCAAGCTTATTTAACCTAGAAATTAAATCCTCCTAATCAAAGGTCTTCCAATCAAACTAGGAAACTAAATAACTAAAATAAAATAGGAAACATAACCCTAAATTAAATGATAAAATTCGCCTAAAGTCTGAACAGCCACGTTTTGGACCCTTAAACTGCTCCAAACCCGGCCCAATATAGCTGGATTTGAGGTTTGGAATATTCTGAACACTTCTCCAGAAGGCCACGAACTCATCAGAGGTCATCTCGGGCTCCAAAAACGCAATTTAAGCCTAGAAACGTCATCTTTCAGCACTGCACACTACTCCTTAATTCCATCGCCAGAAAATAACCGCTTGGTATAAAAATCCTAAATTTTGACACAAACACGCCAAGAGACACACAAACGTCCTCCAATTTGAATCACTCCAAAATTCGTCCGTTTGATCATGTTTTTATTCAGGGGAAATCGAATGTCCTATATGGAAAATATAAATCAAAGTATCAAAATTCTACCAAAATAATTACCAAAACATACTAAGAATAGGGTAAAATATATAATATGAAATTGACTCATCAATGCTAGATGTTGAAGTCAACTTATTTAACACTTTGACAGAGGGATGTCCCAAGTGTTGGTGCCAAACATCTTGAGATGCAGTGATAGATGCAGCAAATAGTTGTTGATTTCTAGTAACAAGGAGAGATGCAGTGAAAGGATAAAAGCCATTCCTCATAGGACCTTTAAAAAGCATCATCTCCGAAGAAAGATCATTCACAGTAAAGTGAAACGGATAAGGGTGAATAGAGCACCAATTATCAATGGTAAACTGATTGGCAGAAAGTAAATCTTGTTTCAAATCAGGAACATGCAATACATTATTGAGATTAAATGTATGAGCATGTGTATGAATTGTAGAAGAGCCAGAATTAAGTATAGGCAAACCTTTGCCATCGGCAATGTAAACTTGTTCTGGACCAGTGTATGACTCTGGATCTTGGAGATTGGCATATGAATTTGTCATGTGAAAACTGGCACCGGAATCAAGAGGCCAAGTAGGAAGACCAGATTGAGGAGACTTGGCACTGGAACACATAGCAAACAGAGACAATTTGATGCCAAAATTAGGATTCATGCGTTGAGGACATTGAATTGCTTCATGAACATATTCACGACAGAGTTAACAGTAAATCCTTCTTCCAGAGCGGCCCCTACGATTGTAGGTTTGGCGTTGATTGCTTGGACGATTGTAATTCTGGCACTGATTGTTGGATCGGTAATTGGAGAAATTTTATCCATTCCCCGTTCTTTATACTGCCTAGGGTTTGAAGAATTACGATCCATACCACGCCCTTGATGTAAGTTGGAATTATTGAAGTTCTAAGCAACAAGTGCCTGAGAATTAGGTTTTTGCAATGGCGTAGGAATAAGACCAGTAGAGGATGATCCATGAGCAGAATGAAAATCCTGAAAGGAAGAAGAAGACATTGATTTCTTTCGATTTACCAATTGAATTTCTTTGCTCACTAAAAGTCCATGAAGCTCATCAAATGTCGTAGATCCAAGACGAAATTGGATTGCATCGATGAAGGAGTCGAACTTAGGAGGAATACCATGAAGAGTCACCGAAATCAACTCAGAATCCTCAACCGGAGCACCGGCATTCACAAGAGCATTAACAATTTCTTCAATTTGCTGAAGATAAATCGCAGCAAGAGAATCGCCTTTTGTGATATTGCGAAGTCAAGAACGAAGTTCATGAACATGCGATTGAGAAGCAGCTGCAAGACGCGATTCAAGCTTGGACCAAAGATCACGAGTAGATGTGACTCCAACCGTGTACGAAATCAGCAATTCAGAGATAGTATAATTGATCCAGATGAGAATGTTTTGATCATTCTCAAACAAGGCGACATACTCTGGATTCAGTGTGGTTATGCAATTTCCGGCGGAATCAAGAAGAAACTTCAGCAGTGCAACCATGGATCCATCAATTATACCAGTAAGATTGTACCGACGGAAGATCAGAGCAAAGAGAATGCTCCAAGTGAGGTAATTTGTTGTAGTAAGCTTGATCGGAACAAGGGATCCAATATTCTGAATTGTGATGGATGAAATCGAAGAAGTGCCAGACGAATTACCTCAGCAAGAAGAGGATGAACCTGCGAACCAGAATCGAAGGACGGAGAGGGTTGAGTCGCCATAGCTAAGGTTTGAGAGAGAAATCAGAGGAAGCGAGAAAGAATTGGGATCGGGAGAAGGTCGTTAGACAGAGGCGGTTGATACCATAATGGGAAAAGTATTTTCATGATAAGTTTACAAAGTATATATATGCTTAGCTTGCTGCACACACTTGTGCTAACAACAGATCCTAACCATCTAACTAACTATTGACAGCTGTAACAAATCTAACAGATTACAAAATAGGCTAAGTTTTATCTTTTACACTTTGATCCTTAATATCATCAACGAATCCCACGCGGCCTTTCACCTCAAATACTATAGATGAACATCTTGATATGCTGGTATGAGAATATAACAGAAGTAGCGACACAGCATGCACTAAGGTTGTTAAGAGTCTTTCGACTGAATGTTGTTATGAAATTTCAAATGGTGAAGATGGTTTGCCATCACCTTGACAAGGACATTCCAGAAGATGTAGCTTTTGCTGAATCAAGAATAAGGGCTGAAACAATTGCCGCAGAAGATATTTTGCACGATATGGGGGCAATTAGCATTGTATCTTCTGATTCACAGGCTATGGGTCGCATCGGAGAGGTTCTTATTACCTTCACCTTATGCATTCTGGTTCCTCCTGACCATAGAAATTTTTTATAAACTGAGATACATGCCCGCATATGTCTGTTTTTATCGACTTCATTGAAACTGTAACAAAACAGTAACAAAAAATGAAAACAGAAAGTCCTTATTCGAATTGAATTATAGACATTATCCTTGTCGCCTTTTACCAAACCGTGGATCTTCAAGTTAGGTCCCTGTTTCTGGCGTTAGTAGTAGTCTTTGTCTATTTATTTTACGCAGAGGCATGTACAAGGCTTATTGTCTAAAAACTTTTTGTGTCAGGTGATGATCAGAATTTGGCAATCAGCTGCCAAGATGAAGTCACAAAGAGGGTCGACAGAAACTAGTGGATCCGACAATGACAACTTCCGGATCAAACGATACATCGCAAAGTACACTATAAATCCAGCAATAGTTAATTGATTTTCTCAGTATTTTGGTTCTATTGAGGTATTCCACTTAAATTCTTAATAGACAACGAAAATAATTCGTTTCAAGCTTTTTTTAACCTCTCTCATTTGAAGAAGAGCATTTGGAAACAAATGAATAAAAGTTAAGCTTAATGCTTTGAGCTTCAACCTTTTTGAGTATTTAACTCTCCTGGATGAATCTTACCTTTTTGGAATTACTTGCATTTCGTGGGTTCCATAAACACTGTTATTGCCATTAAAATAGTGGAATTCTCATTCTTCTCATGGGCTTTGCATGTTATGCAGGTGGGGAAGCTGGCTAATCTTGTTCTATAGAAGCCGTCGTTCTTTGGCGCAAAACCAGAAATGGTGATCAAAGGTGGTGCAATTGCATGGGCTAATATGGGTGATCCAAATGCAAGCATCCCCACACCTGAAACGGTAAAGTTTATAGTTCACGACAGTTCTTATGTATGGATGCTTTTTCTAGTCATGACAATTCTTTTTACATGACTGATGAGTTACATTGAGGAGGGTCCGAAAGAATTTGGAGATATAGTAGTCAATATTCTTCCTGGGATACGTAATAAGTTTAGCGATTTTTGTTCTGATTGATGTAGAGAGCCTTATGTCCTAGCAGGTTATTTCAAGGCCTATGTTTGGTGCATTTGGCAAGGCTAGTAGTGCGCATTTCATTGCTTTTGTCAGCCAGGCATGGATCTCACACACACACAAACACACACATATGAGATACATGAGCAAGACTGATTTTCTCTTTATTTCACTGTGCAAACAGGCAGCTGTAGATAATCGGGTTAAAGACTTGTGTCGCCTTGACAAGAAAGTGGAAGCCGTGTGCAACGTTAGGAAACTCAGCAAACTAGACAAAAAGCTCAATGACGCCCTACCAAATATAGAGGTCGGAACTACTTCATGTTTTAGGCTCCTTCATGGTTCCAATGAACCACCTGTCCCACATGTATTTTAATTCAAGTCTAACGAACTCCAATAAACACCGGAAATACGTACAAATATAACTAGTTATATATAAACTTTAAATAAAAAATACAACGGGAGGGCACTATCTCGTGTTTTATTATACGACTTGATGTCTGTTTAGTGTCCCGGAATTTATATATGTGCATATTTCCCAATAAACGTTGATTCGATGACTTTTTTGATATATCCTTTTCCTGCATATTCTGATAATGTGAATCTACATATCTGGCTGCTCATAGAAAATCTATTAACATAAGGGTAATGTTAGGGAGACCAAATTTTTAAACCAAATGATGTGTCAGCAATAGAAAATAAGCACATTAATCAATACTTAAATAATAATTCAATCATCAACGTCTACATCATTTAATTTATAATATTTGAATTAAAAATTTAATCTCACTAACATTATGCCCGCTATCAACCATCAAGGAGCCTAGGAGCCTTAAAAAAAGGGCTAATCATTGAGTGTTCGTTTATCTCCACTTAACGTGTTTCACATGTGGGACAGCTGGAACAAAAATAGTATATAGAGACAATTAAACCCAATCCAATCTCCTTTAGAAATGAAAAATAATATACGAGCTAGGGTTTCATTTTTCACGTGAATTATTTGCCTAGTACAAACAAAAGTTAACAAAATTGACCTTCACTCGTCTTTATTTTTAATTATCAAATTGAATAATCAAAGCATTAATAAAAATACAAACATAATTGTACAGAAAAAAGGAGTTTGGAAATCAATTCTTCTCTGTTTTGCTACTTATTCTTCTTCTTCAGTTCCTCCCTTTCGAAATTAATATAATTCTCGTCTCCTTAAAATAAAATATGTTATCATATAAAAGGAGATTTTGTAGTTTCGATATGTTTCTATACAGTTGAATTATTTACAAATTGTTGTTGTTGGTTGGATATATAGAAAAAACATGTGAAGGAGAAGATATGGACCTATAGGAATTATTGTGTTAGTTTATAATTAACAAGGATCACCACAAGACAAATTAGTGGTCGTCTATAAACTAATCAAATGTCAGTTAAGTAAGATAATGCTACCAGCGATCGGATTATGTATTTATGTTACATTAATCTCCAACTAATTAAACTACCCTAACACGTTGTTGTATATTTTCTTCTATTTTCCCCATTTTATTAATACTTTCAGAGATCGTAGTACTTGTTTGATTTTTTAGTCAAAATAGTTTCTAATATTTAAAATTGATAGAATGGATTCATGAATTTGTATACTATCAATTATTTTGATTATTCCATGAAAAATCTTGTTGAATAAAGAAAAATGATAAAAATACTCTCAATTCTGTCAAATCATTTGGCACATTGTTTATTAAATTGAAGATACTTTTGTCATTTTAATACTTATTTAACATAGATTTTTGAAGCAAAAGACTAAAATGATTGACAAATTGTGTACAAACTCAAAAATCACTTCTATTAATTTTAAATCTCACATCCCAAAATAAAGAATTATGCCTACAACTACCAAACTCAAAAGTTGAAAAGTGGTTTTGAATGTGTGTTGTGTTCACACGTCTTTCTTATTTGCTACCCTTTGTGATTAAGTTGATGTCATTATTAACGTTGTGCATGACGGAAAGTGATCATGCATATCCTCTGATACAAATTTGATTTTCATTTGTTTCAAAAAAAAAATTTGATTTTCATCGATTTTTCTCTCGCTTAACAATTGGGGTAAATTACATTTTCATACCTCAGGTTTGGGATCTATTTCAATTCCTTACATTTTCAAAACATTTCACTTTCATACCTCATATACTATTTTATTTCAAAATAATACCTCCGTTACATTTTCTATCAATTGGTCTGTTAAATGCTAACGTGGCATTAGTGGACCCTGTTACAAGTCAGCTCACTCCCTCCAAAACTTGCACACGTGGATATCCATCCGCCACGTCATGCCAACTCAGCAAAAAAAAAAAAAATTGAGAAGGGGATTTGGGCAATCACCCTCTTCCTCCTTTCCCTCTACCTCACCTCCCGCCAGCACTCCCAGGCCTAGAAGGCCCAGCCCAAACCCGCCGCCGCCTCCCTGAGGTCCAATTTCTCCATGAGTTTTCCGAACCACATCCACCACTTCGACAGTTTTCGAGTGGAGCGGGTCGCCAAGGAAGTTCAATTGAAACCTAGCTCTCTGCCGCTATTGGTGAGCGCAAGGCCGAATCAGGGCGGTCAAGGCTCACTTCACCCACTCGCCTTCGACTCCACTGATTCGAACCAGCGAGTTCGTCATAGCGGATCTGCGCACATTCAACCTGTTCGACGGGAAAGATCTGGTGTTTTGACTCCATCCCTGGTTCTTGCGGAGGCTGCAACGAAACAATCCCAGATGCGACGTCGGCGAGCACATATAGGTTTTCTTCGGCATCGAAATCGGTGTAGTTATCTTCGAAACGGCAATGGATCGGTTCGAATGATGGTTGGGAGAGATCGAGCGGTGGTCGATGGAGAACCAGACGGACGGAGACGGAGAAGAGGAGGCGGGACGGACGCTGATCAGTGGTTGTGGATCTGCTGATTGTAGTAGTGGTGGTCCTGGTGGTGTTGGAAGAAGGCGAAGGCTGAAGATGAGAAGCTGGAGATTGTCGAAGAAAGGGGTGGGGGTTGCAGGGAAGGGGAAGGGATGAGGTTGTGGGTTTTTTTTTTTTTTTTTTTTAAATTTTTTAATTAATTATTTTTAAATGCATTAAAAATTATTTTTTAGCCACATAGAACAAATGTAGCAGTCACATCGTATAAATTTGGCAGCCACGTCAGCATTTAACAGACCAATAAATAGAAAATGTAACGGATGTATTATTTTGAAATAAAATAGTACGTGAGGTATGAAAGTGAAATATTTTGAAAATGTTGTAAATAATTGAAATAGACTCCAAACCTGATATATGAAAGTGTAATTTACCCAAACAACTGACTACCCACTAATGATACAGTTCTACTCAAAATCTCATTTACACGCGCTCTCGCTTGCGAGTCTTTGTTGTTGTGTCTCCCAACATTTTACAAAAAGCTACTACAAAAATAAAGCAAATTCCAGAAGTTCCCCCACTCCCCCACTAGCTTTAGTTTAGTGATCAGTCAATCTGACTCTGTCTCCGACAGCCATTTTCTTCTTTAATCCCCCAAAACACACAAGTACGCCGTCGTTTCACCGGCACTCTGTTTCCTTATATATCATCAGCATCTCACTCCTCTTGTTACTGTAAAGCCTTAAACTTTAATCTCAGAGGGAGATATGTATGCGGTGAAACAATCCACCACTGCTTCTCTCAAGTCAGCAGCCGCCGTTGGCCGGCGGGTCACTGGGCCCGGGAACTACATCTGGGTCCAGAAGGCCCACGTTCCCGGATCACGGGTCAATGGGCAGGGATCAGTCAGGGCCGCGGTCAGCGGCGGAGACAAGGTGACTGTGACGGCTGCAACGCCATTGCAGAGTAAAGGCGTTGATAAGTTGTCTTCTTCCGGAGGTGGAGAGATCCAGGTGAAGGCGGTAGTGACGATCAGGAAGAAGATGAAGGAGAAGATCACGGAGAAGATTGAGGATCAGTGGGAGTTCTTCATCAATGGGATTGGACAGGGAATTCTCATTCAGCTGGTCAGCGAGCAAGTTGATCCTGGTAATTAGTTTAAGTATTTTCTTAATCATAACTTTTTAAAGATTTTAACTTTATTGCTTTTTTTAGTTCACTTTAATTAGTTTAGTATTCTCTTAATTTCAACTAATTAATTATATTATAACTATTTTCTTCCTTTTAATTCACTTTTTATGTTCTTTAACGGGTAGGGAGTAATTTTGTGTTCTTTTGCCTGTTTAAGGAGTTACTTTTTCGTTGCAGACAAATCACAATTTCGCATTTGTGCATAAACTTTTTTATTTTTGATGATTTTAACGAGTTATTTTGCACGTGTGTCAGACTATGATTTGTGGATTGGAGCAAGACGAAGCACTGTTCCAACTTAAGACCACATTCATAGAGTTATGAATGATCTATAGGGTTTCGTTTATTTTCCTACCACGAATTAATATTTTGTTATCTTTGTATGATTTAATTTGTCCAATTTCTGTTTTATTTTTACATTTTTGTAGCGCCAAAAAGTCTGTTTTGGCTTTGTGTTTCCTAATTTGGGGCAGTTTGATAGATCTTTGTTATTTGTTTTCACAGTTACAAATTCAGGAAAGAGTGTCCAGTCCGCCGTGAGAGGGTGGCTGCCAAAGCCGGTGCCTTCGGAGTACGCACACATTGTTGAATATACTGCTGACTTCACTGTCCCATCCAACTTTGGCTGTCCTGGGGCAATTTTGGTTACCAATCTTCAGGGCAAAGAATTCTACCTGCTGGAGATTGTCATTCATGGTTTCGACGGAGGCCCCATTTTCTTCCCTGCCAACACTTGGATCCATTCACGCAAAGATAATCCGGAAAGTAGAATTATCTTCAAAAATCAAGTATGAATCGTTGCTTGTGTATATTTATTTTTCCTGAAGTAAATATTGCATGAATGATCTTGCAAGAGGTATGCTTTACATTATCTTGTTGTTGTAAACAGGCATGTCTGCCTGGACAGACACCACCGGGCCTTAAAGATCTTCGACGTGAAGACTTACTCAGCATTCAGGGTGACGGGAAAGCCAAGAGAAAGGAACATGATAGAATCTATGATTATGATGTTTACAATGATTTGGGAAATCCTGATAAGAGTAAAGATCTGGCTAGGCCGGTCATTGGTGGCGAGGAGAGGCCTTACCCTAGGCGTTGTAGGACCGGCCGGCCTCCAACCAAGACAGGTGTGTATGATGTTCTCTCTTTATATTTATTAGTGAAGTCTAGTTCTCCGTTTACATTCACTCTGTAGTATTGACGTCTAATCGCTGATTTGATGGCATTCAAACAGATCCTCTAACGGAGAGCAGAATTGAAAAGCCCCATCCAGTTTATGTACCTCGGGATGAGGCTTTCGAGGAAATTAAGCAGAATACTTTCTCCACTGGAAGATTGAAAGCTCTGCTTCACAATCTTATACCATCTCTTGCTGCTACATTGTCAAGTACAGACAATCCTTTCGAGTGCTTCTCTGATATAGATGACCTATATATTGACGGTGTCCTCATGAGAGAGAAAGATGAGAAGAAAGAAGGCAAGAAACTGTTTCTGGGCAGCATGGTGAAAGAGGTTCTTTCCGTTGGAGAAAGATGGTTGAAATACGAAATCCCCGCTGTTATAAAAAGTAAGTGCACTTGTTCTCCTTCTATCCTTATTCTTTTCCCTTGTCTTGTAAGATTTGAAGCTCCTACTACTACATTAGATTACAATAATTTTGTCGAGACTCTGAGGCATCAGTTTAATTTCGTCTTTAATCTCACTTCTCTCTCCTGCTGTTTAATTTGTGGTTAGTGGATAGATTTGCTTGGTTGCGTGATAATGAATTTGCACGCCAAACTTTAGCTGGGGTCAATCCAGTCAACATTGAGATTTTGAAGGTAATATCCAAACAAATCCTTTGTAAACTACTATGTCCTTTCAAATCAAATGCCCATTTGAGAGTCCTTAAGTTGGGTTCTATTTCACAGGAATTTCCGATTCTCAGCAGACTAGATCCTGCTGTTTACGGTCCTCCCGAATCTGCTATCACAAAGGAATTGTTAGAGCAAGAAATCAATGGGATGAGTGTAGATAAGGTAATAATGTCTGAATTCCAATTTTCCGATATATGATCTTTAGTTTGAACTAACATGAAGTGTAGAATTTCGCAACTAAGAAAAATGCAAATAGGATTTTATGTGAAGGCACCTCTAACAGTAACATTTTATCATACCAGGCAATTGAGGAGAAGAGACTATTTATACTTGATCACCATGACACGTATATGCCATTTATTGAGAGGATGAACGCCTTGCCTGGGAGAAAAGCTTATGCCTCTAGGACGGTGTTCTTCTATACCCCTGCTGGTATTGTGAGGCCTATAGCTATTGAGCTTTCACTTCCACCAACGGCTTCATCCCCGCAAAATAAACGTGTTTATACTCATGGGCATCATGCTACTACACATTGGATTTGGAAGCTAGCCAAAGCTCATGTTTGCTCGAACGATGCCGGCATCCATCAACTAGTCAATCACTGGTAAAACTGAATTCATTTCAATCTGCATGGTTTACATTGTCAGAGTTTTACCAATTAACAACTATTTTAGACTATGCAGTCAACACTTCTAATGTGTTTGGTAATTGCGTTACTTAGGTTGAGGACTCATGCTTCCGTTGAACCTTATATAATTGCGACTCATAGACAGCTTAGCTCAATGCACCCAATTTACAAGCTACTCCACCCTCACATGCGCTACACTTTGGAAATTAACGCACTTGCACGACAAAGTTTAATAAACGGAGGGGGAATAATTGAGGCTTCTTTTAGTCCGGGAAAGTACGCCATGGAGGTAAGCTCTGCAGCATACAAGGATATGTGGAGGTTTGACATGGAGGCATTACCAGCTGATCTTCTTCGAAGGTAAGGTTTGAACAACTGAATAGAGGCAGTATGCTGTGTATTATTTCCCGAATTAACGGAGTTATTATTTGACAATTGTGATAACATTTTCCAGAGGCATGGCTGTGGAAGATCCTTCGGCTCCTTGTGGCGTGAAACTTGTAATTGAGGACTATCCTTACGCTGCAGATGGTCTCCTCATATGGTCTGCTATAAAAGAATGGGTAGAATCCTATGTGGAACACTACTACTCTGAGCCAAATTCTGTCACATCTGACATTGAGCTCCAAGAGTGGTGGAGTGAGATCAAGAATAAGGGACACGAAGACAAGCGAAATGAGCCCTGGTGGCCTAAACTCAATACCAAAGAGGACTTATCCGGTATACTTACAACTATAATTTGGGTCGCTTCAGGTCAACACGCAGCCATCAACTTTGGCCAGTACCCTTTTGGTGGTTATGTACCAAACCGCCCGGCCATTATGAGAAAACTCATTCCACAAGAAGAAGACCCTGATTACGAGAAGTTTATTTCTAACCCGCAGCAAACTTTCCTTTCTTCCTTGGCAACGAAGCTTCAAGCCACCAAGATAATGGCCGTACAAGATACACTCTCAACTCACTCTCCTGATGAAGAGTACTTGGGTCAGGTGAACCCTCTGGAATCCCATTGGATCAACGATAATGAAGTTATGAAGTTGTTCAATAGATTCTCTGATAGACTGAAGGAGATAGAACATACCATTAACCTACGAAACAAAGATAGCCATCTTAAAAACAGAAGCGGAGCTGGCATTCCGCCATACGAATTGCTGCTTCCCACCTCAGGCCCTGGAGTTACTGGCCGTGGAATCCCCAACAGCATTTCTATCTGATAGCTGTACTCGGATCAATGCTTTGGTATGTTCTCTTTTGTTTCACTCTGTCGGAAGCCTGTATGCTCAAGCGATCGATTAGTATCTCAATCTATATACAATGTTTGTGCAATTTTAGCTTGTTATTAAACTAGTGACAGATCTGTGATCAGTGTAGTATTGTGTATGTGAAAACGTCGCACATACTTTAGAATAATGAGCCATCTTTGCTTGGTGCTCAAGTAATTGTATGTACATGAAATCTAAACTAATGCTAGAAGAAAGAAACAGGAATTTATAACTTGGATAATGCAATAAGTCCTTCCTCAACACTTAACCTTGTGCATTCTTTGATAATTGCGTCAATCAATGATACACGTCGTATTTTCAATATACGGTGCACTTACAGTTGATGCAAAGCAAAAACAGAAGTCGTGTTTAAGTAAGGTAAAAACTTGAGTGTAACCGACGATATATTCCCGTTAATATAAAGCAATATATACACCGGTATGATACGTACGAATCTTCTATTTAAGAAGGGTGTAAAGCAGACAAAACCTGGTAGCCTTTGTACTTGATCAAATCCTTTTCCGATCAACGAAAGCAGGAAACCTTCATTGCAACCATCCTACCGAGTCTATTGTATTGTAGCATTTGCTCATTCCTCATCAAGTGAAATCGATTCTAAATGTCTCTCTCTGATTAACTGACTTAAACGACGTATGCGACACTGAATCTAATTGTTAGAATAGCAACCCAATGCCACTCTCACAGTTGAACTCGTACATGTTCGCCCAACATATGACATCGGCTTTCCAGTAGATCCATCCACTTGGGTTTCCTCCGGGCCAACCGCAGCAAATACTGGGGCCCGTTGTCAGCAAATACTGGGGCCCGTTGTCTCCGTCATCCGTTACACAACCCCCAGAAAACGACAACTACGTATAATGATCCAACGGCTGGAACTCATTAGCGAGTTTACGATTCAAGCTGCCCCAAACAATTTCTTTTTGCTCACGTTTGCTATATTTAAAAATAAAATATTACCGGCTTTTCTGGTCGATTAGCAGATGCTTCCTGAACAAAAATTTACCAAATAAGAACAAAAGTGACTTAAGATTGATGTCCTGGGTTTGATCAGATTCTCAATAACTAAGCTCCTAATCCAAAAAAGCTTCCAACTTTCCTACTTTTACCACCTTAATCTCGATTGGGTAATCACCATTTTAGCTCCTAAGTCCACACCCATCAAAATCTCAGCTTTAAGCTCCCTAGCCCATCCATGGCGGATCCTCATATAAAAACAGATGAGCCACCTTCCCAGCTTACCCTTCTTCTCGATTCAAATCACAACAACCGCCACCAAGCACCAGAAGGAGAATACAAAGACACCCAATTGGACCAAACCCTCCAACGGCTAGAAACGTTTCTCACTCTCTTGGGCTTCGATCAATCTTCTTGGTTCAGCCTTGCGCTGTCCTGGACTGCTCTGGTTTTTCTCGGTGTGGTGCTTCCGGTGGTCGTGCTCGAGATGTTCAACTGCTCGGACTGCGAGAAGTATCAGGTAAAAGGGTTCGAGCTCGTTATCGTGGGCTCGCAGGCGGTTCTGGCGGCGGTCTCTTTGCTCTGCATCTCTCATTGTCTTCGCAAGTATGGCATTCGGAGGTTCCTCTTTGTCGATCGCTATAGTGGCCGTATGGTTCGGTTTCGAAACGATTACATCAGGCAGATTAAGGTATGATTATAGTTTGAAATGGTTTTACTTGATGATTGTGTCATTAATATGGTGTGTGTTCTTTCCATTGTATATATTGGAAGAACTTAAATATTAGGTTTATCATATATCAATTTCAAATTTGATGATATGAGGATTTTCATAGTTGTGAAAATTTTACTGTGCTCCGGTGCATCGATGAAAGAAAGGTTAGATGTGCGGCCAAGAATCCAAACAGCCAAGGATCCCGGCGTTACTAACTTACTATTGAATGATGCATACTAGAAAATCCTAGTAGTTGTGTGAACGAGTTAATCCAAATTTATGTCTTGAATGCGAGGTGAAGGTGTCCCCTTTGGTCTCATTTCAACTTCGTGATTATAAATATTGTCTATTCAAATCTGTCATGCGTCTGTCTACTAACCGGTAGTGGTATGCACATAATGTGCTTACCAAATTCAGCATGTTTTGTTTCCACTTCAGACCTGCAGGTGAAAACATAATCGAAATCTTCCATCTTTGCATTTGTTTACCAATATTGATAGGCATAGCACACACTAGCTGCAGCCAGCAAATATCGGGAAGACTTAACCATGTTATCTGTTTATTTTAACTTGTATAGACAATTTTGGCCTGAAGTTTCCGGTGCTTATTGTGCTTAGAACTTTCCTTGGGTATCGTATCTTTAACAGGGTTCTTTACGCTTGCTCATTTGGTGGGCGCTGCCGTGTTTTCTTTTGAAGACTCTGCGTGAGGTCATCCGGATGATATATGTCCATCAGTCATGGTGGTTGTCATTTGCTGTATTACTAGCTTTGGTTCTATCATGGGCTTATGTGAGTACAATCACTCTAACAGCCAGCATTTTATTTCACTTGATCTGCAACTTGCAAGTTATCCACTTCGATGATTATGGAAGGTTCTTGGAAAGGGATTCTAATGTGTTGCTATTTATGGAGGAGCACATTCGTCTGCGGTATCATCTTCATAAAATAAGCCACAGGTTCCGGATCTTCCTTCTTCTGCAGTTTATAATCGTCACCACAAGCCAGTTTGTGACTCTATTTGAGATCACAATATACAGTGGAAAAATCACTGTCATAAATAGCGGCGATTTTGCAGTAAGTTCAATGCTTTTTGTGAATCTACTTCTCCGTTGATTAACTTCTCACTCTTACAGGCTTAGATTCAAAACCATAACCGATTCCCCCATTTAATACTGGACCTCTCTGAAAACTCTTTAATCATCTTTGATTGCAGACTAAATTTAATGCATTAAATTTCCTTCCTCTTTTTCCATCAAATTTTCAGGTCTCCACAATTGTTCAGGTTGTCGGCATTATTCTTTCCTTGCACGCGGCTACTAAAATTTCTGGTAGAGCCCAAGGTATAGCGACAGTTGCCAGTAGATGGCATGCGTTAATGACATGCAGTTCTAATGATTCACCGCATAACAGAAGTTCAGACAGTTTGGTGAACTTTGAGGCTGCCAACAGATTGAGCTCACTGCATACAAGTTACTCTGAGAGTGATTTGGAGTCAACGGATTATGTTCATGTGCCTACAAATTCCCAGCTGGCTTCACATATGGCTTCATACCACAAGAGACAAGCTTTTGGTATGCATCAGCTTATGCTGTTTCAGTTCTTCCCGTTTGTATCAAACCTTAAATTTCAAGCATTCTGTTTACCATTTTTGTGTTTGAAAAGAAGGCTCTTTGGTCGTCATTTATGGTTTTCGTTTGTTCATTTCCGTGGTTCAGTCCGACTGGTTGTTGATTGTGGCTCATACTCTTTCCCTTTCTGCAATGCAGTGTTATACTTGCAAACCAATCATGGGGGAATAACAATTTTTGGATGGATGGTCGATAGAGCCCTCCTCACCACGATCTTTTTCATCGAACTATCTTTGATTACCTTTCTTCTTGGACAGACAATAGTTTTTTCGGCTGTTTGATGCATTGATCTGTCCTGGCTTGCACCTTCATCGCTTTGACTGTTTGCTTGGTTTTGTGAAGCGTACAAGAGTATGTGGATGGGGGATAGTTTTGGCTTCTTTTGGTCCAGGTAAGTATGCCATGAAGGTCAGCTCTCAAGGCATTACCAGCTGATCTTCTACGAAGGTAAGGTTTTAACAGTGCATAGTCAGTGCAGCTGTGTCATTGTTTCCAGAATTGATTGAGTAGTTATTTGACACTTGTATTAACATTTTCAGAGGCATGGCTGTGGAAGTTCCCCTGATTCCTAGTGTAATTGAGGACTATCCATACGCTGTGGATGGTCGCTATAAAAGATGGGTAGAATCATACGCGGAACACTAGTAGTCTGAGTAATTCTGTAGCATCCGAGATTGAGCTCCAAGAGTGGTGGGGTGAGATCATGAATAAGGGTTATGGCGGTTCAAGATACTCTCTCAACTCACTCCCCTCATGCATAGTGAAATTTGGAAGTCCTTCAACAGATTCTCTGCTAGAGTACAGAAGATAGAGAAGACCATTGACCTAAGAAATAAAGATAGCCGTCTTAAAAATAGAAGCGGAGCTGGCATTCCTCCATACGGTTGCTGCTGCCCTCGTCAGCCCCATGGCTAACTTGGCTTTGGAGTCCCCAGCAGCATTTCTATTTGATGACTGTAGAGTGTAGCTGAAGACGAATCAACGCTCTGGTATGTTCTCTTTTGTTTCACTATCTGAAAAGCTCGTACGCGTGAGCTTATTAGTGTCTTAATCGATAAACAACATTTGTGCAATCTTGGTTTGTTTATTGAACAAGTAACGAAAGATCTGTAATAATTTGAAAAACATCGCACATACCTTGGAGTAATGAACAATCTTTGTTTGTTGCCAAAGCGATTAATCGTATTTACATTTGAGAGCTTGAAATCTAAACCAACACCAGAAGAAAGAAATTGGAATTTATAACTTGGACAGTGCAAGTTTGATTAATTCTTTCCTCAACACTTTACCCTGTGCATTCTTTGGTATTGCCTTGGTGAATGTTACGCGTCGTATCTTCTTATATGGCGCAACCTACAGTTGATGCGGTAGGGTAAAACTAAAATTGGTAAAACTGTAAAACGTCGTTTTTATGGTAGTTAGATGATGAAAATAGTCTGAGGTTTACCTGTTTGGCAATAAAATCCTTGATCTGTGATTCATCAATGGCACTTCCAAGGCACCGCACCACAAACGCCATCGGAACTTGACCTGCTTCCTCATCTGGGTACCTGTCCATCATTTTCCACTCACCCAAACACAAACTCGATGAGATGTTTACACGCAAAGCTTGAACTCAATCACTTTCAAACAACAGAGTAGGTTGCTTACGGAATCACAGCTGCATCGACAATATCTGGGTGGGAGTGAAGCAGATCCTCCAACTCCGCCGGGGCAACCTGATGCAAACATAAGCAATCCCATTGAAGCGAAGAAGAAAACGAAAGTGTTTGGTTAAAGGGTGAGGTGCAGAGGTGGCAAACCTGGTAGCCTTTGTACTTGATGAGTTCCTTGAGTCGATCGACGAAAAATAGAAAACCTCGGTTGTCAATGTAGCAAATGTCTCCGGTTTTTAACCATCCTTCCGAGTCCAAAATTGCGGCAGTTGCTGCTTCATCACCAACGTAACCTGCACTAATGAGAACCACCACCACCAATCAAAGCATGAACTAGTACTCCACTATCCAATTCCCCATTCTATTTGTAATTCACCGTCAATTGTCGCTTTCAACATTTATTTTGATAAGATTTCCGCATAAGCTAACGAGGGTAAGCCTTGGCGCAACGGAAATGTTGCTCCTTTGTGACCGAAAAGTCACGAGTTCGAGTCGTAATAAACAAACTTTTTGCAAAGCAAGAGCAAAAGGCTACGATAGACGTTCTCCTGTCAGGTGATTAAGAACGAACGTCGTGTCCAGATAAATTACATGTGTGAATATCAATGTTACCTTTCATAATGTTGGGTCCTCTAACCCAAAGTTCCCCATGCATCAAAGGAGGCAGCGCAGTGCCACTCTCAGGATCCACAATCTTGGCCTCAAGATCTGACATCAGCTTTCCATTGGCTCCTTCAACCCCAGTTTCTTCCGGACCCACCGCGGCAAACACTCGTGCCGTCGTCTCCGTCATCCCGTATGCCTGCACAGCCCGCCAGACGGCCCAAAACATTAAACATCGTCGTCAAATCCTTAAGCTCATCGAAAACATACACATCAGTCACTGACAACACACACACTCTAACTTTACCTGAGAGACTTGTACGTTGGGCAGCCGTTCCGTCAGTTTCTCGATCACGCTCTTAGCCAGCGGAGCGCCGCCGCAGGCGATCACTTGCAGCGAACTCAAATCGTAGCCGCCCATCTCGTTTCCATCCCCATACTTCGTCAACGCCAAGGCCACCGGTGGGGCCCAGGCCACGTGGGTGATTCGGAACCGCTCGATGGATCTTAGCATCGCCTTCATATCGAACCTCGCCATCCACACCAGCGTGTCCCCCGTCGCCAAAACCCTCAGGCAGTACGCGAACCCGTACACGTGGAAAAACGGCGCCGTACAGAGACACACAGCGTGTGGAGCCGACGCGTTTCGAGCCGTGCTGCTGGCCAAATTGGATATCCAGTTCCGGTGAGTCAACTCCACGCCTTTGACCCTCCCGGTCGTCCCCGACGAGTAGAGAATCGTGGCTGTGTCCGATTGGCTCACGCTAATTTGGCGCCACTCGGTCGAACTCGGACACGTAGCATCATGGACTCGAACTCAGCCGAGTCGAGGAGGACGGTCCCGAGGCGGAGGGAATTGGGGATTTTGTGAGCGGTGTCGGAGGTGGCGAATGCGACGGCGGGGTTGCAGAGACGGATTTGACGGGAAATTTCGGGATTGGAGCTGGCGGGGTTGGAAGGAGAGACGATGACGCCGAGGTAGAGGAGAGAGAGGTGGAGGATGGGGAGGTGGAGGGAGTTGGGGGAGAGAACGAAAGCGCATTGGCCGTAGGAGAGACCGAGCTGGGATTGGAGCGAGGCGGCAAGGTTTTGGACACGAAGAATGAACTCGGGGTAGAGAATTTGGGGGCCGGTGGTGGCGTGGAGGAGGGCGGGAGTGGAAGGCGGGGGAGGGGAGTGGTGGAGGCGGGAAAGGAGGTAGTGGGTGAGGGAAAGAGGCGTGGTTTGAAGAGGGAGTTGGGATTTGGGTCTGAGGCTGTGGAAAGTTTTGGTCTTTGAGCAAAACCCACTCTTTGGATCTATGCTGCCGCCACCGTCGCCGCTGCTGCTCTTCTGTTCAGTGGCCATTTTCGTATCAGTAGTTTGAGGTTGAGGTTTCAGGATTTGAATTGGAAATGGAGGTATTAAAATTGGGTTTGGATTACTAAGTAGTTAATTGCGTTTGTAACTGTCCAATAACGCGTCACGTTTTATCTTTTACCCGCCTTTCTGCATCCGCTCATGCAAGAGCCATTTTTTCATTAGAACTTTAAAGTTGTGTTATTTTCGTTGTTTCTTTATTTATTAAGTGATTTGCATGTGTAGAAAAATATTAGAGTAAATTGTACGAATGGTCCCTCAACTTTAATCAAATTAGAGCAATGATCCCTCAACTAAAAATCTATTACCATTGGTCCCTCAACTTATCAAAATGTGTAGCTATAGTCATTTTCATAAATTTTGTCAAAATTTTGTCAAAATAAGTTATATTGGAATGACCATTTATACAATTAGGGTCCCTTAACTCATCAAAGTGTATAATTATGGTTCTTTTTGTCAACTATGTCAAAATTTTTGTCAAAACGAGTTACATTGGAAGGACCATTGCTACAATTGGGTTAAAGTTAAGGAACCATTTCTCCAGTTGAATTAAAGTTGAGGGACCAATGGTAATGGATTTTTAGTTGAGGGACCATTGCTCCAATTGAGTTAAAGTTAAGGGACCATAACTACAATTTACTCAAAATATTATTTCATCACGAGCTTTATGTGCCTTAAAGATGTGTTGTTTTAGCCATTTCCTTATTTCTCAAAGTGATTATTCAATGATAAATCGAAGGGATCATAATGAATTTCAAGTGTGGGTGTTTTTTTTGTGATTGGAAATTGTCATTATTGAGATGGGAGCATATATTGTCGGAAACAGAGAATTCCACGTTAATTCTTTTTCCTTTCATAATTTTTTTCCAAAAGTTGTGAACGGTATTATTTTACAATTTTGTCCCTATTTTTATTGAATGTTGTTCATTGTTTCCCTTTTAAATATTACAATTGTCCCTTAATATTACGGTCTAGTTGTATTTCTCTTCATTTATAAGTGAAAGGTCTTAGGTTCGATTCTCGCCAAGGTAAATTTGAACCCACTTATGAGGCTTAGTCCACTCTCTCACCCCTTAGTGTAGATAATATCGTTAATTAAAAAAAATTCATGAAATTAGACCCGTTATTAATGTGGGTTTATCTGTCAATCGTGTCACTCTCTCACCTCTTAGTGTAGATAATATCGTTTGTTAAAAAAATTCATGAAATTAGACCCGTTATTAATGTGGGTTTATCTGTCAATCGTGTCAGGTTTGCCGCTCAGTTAAAAATTGTAGGAGTATTTTAGGAATATTGAAAAGCTTCCCCAAATCGGTGTGCTTCCCTTATATACATATGAGTACCTTGTAGCAATAGTCTATCAGCTTTAACTCAACTAGATCAATGGTCCCTCAACTTTAACCCAACTGTAACAATGATCCTTTCAACATGATTTATTTTGACGGAATTATGACGAAATTGATGAAATTGACTATAGCTACACGTTTTGATGAGTCAATGGGCCATTATTCTAATTGGATTAAATTTAGGTTGCTATAATTTTCTATGTATAAATGTAGTTATTTTTGTTAATTTCTTTTGTATACAGTGCCAAGTGACGACTTCTTGTTTATAAATAGAAATGGGGTTGGGTTTAGGGACTAAAGACGAGCTCCAAGAACAAAACAGATGAGGACTTGAGAACCCACCAAATGTACAAGTCCATATCGATCTCCAAACCAAATATATAGAAGTCCATCAATATTGTCAACCCAATTCTTTCTTTATCGGGAGTTAGAATTTAAAACTTATTATAGTACATGAAAAAATGTTAAATTAAGAGCTAGTTGACATATAAAATCAACTATATGACAGACTAAACTTAGTTTCGTTACCAAATGTGTGTCATTTTCCACCAAATAAAAGAATTGATGTGGAATATATAGTCAAGTGAATTGAAAATTATCTTGATTGACGTAACAATAGGAAAATTTAAGCATTTTAAATTTGAGCTTCAAGCTCTAAATTGGGCTCAATCTCCGTCATTCTTAACTCGAGATCATGAGGCACTTGTACATATAATATTTTGCGGTATTGTTTGTGTAAAGTGGTCTCAACTTACGACTACGGAAATTATGGGCTAGGCTCTCTTTGGCGAGCTTTAATACTCCCTTTTTCACAGAGCAAATTAGAAATCAAACTTGTTGCTTCAATGTGTCGTATGAACTTCGTTAGATCAAATTCTCTTGTTATATTTTGAAAATTATGTTTTCTATGCTAGAGATGCTAAGAGAGCAATATCGACCATCAAGAATCAAACTTATTGTTTTGATGTGTACGAGCTTTTCATCTTAAATTCTATTGTTAAAATTTTGTTATTTTAAATTATGTTTTCAATTAGAATTGCTAGCAACCCTAATACTTGATGTAGATATTAAATTGAGGTATTTTTGTCAAATCAAACTCTTCTCTTGAATTAGTGGTTTCTTAAATTTAACGAATTTTTTTTCTTCAGAAAATGATCAAAATGATTGACGATGAACAATTTCAAGGACCACTTCTATTGATTAATTCTCAAAAACCAAAGTACGGAGTTCCGAAGATTATTTTAGCTAAAAACCATAATTTTTTAACAATTTAATACTTCCACTTTTTAGAGTTATCGTTTAATTTGCTTCAATTATGAGGCTACGTCGCTACCTCAAAAACATACATCATAAATTAGTGCATTGAATCATATCCTTCCCCAAGAACTCTTTCCCTATTTAACCATACCAAAATCATCACCATCTCAATCGAATCATCTGCCACCCCCAATGCTCCAGCCCACTTGAATCAAACCACTCCAGTCTCCACCCCCTTAACCCTCTCACCAATCACAGATCCCCCACCAATTAATTAACCTTAAACCCCAATCAAAACCGCATAATCCGACATGCTTAATTAGCTTGGTTATCACATATGTCGGCCAATGATTGCTCTTCCGGTGCGGCCATAACTGGCTCGGACATGTTCTTATTTGGCGGGAACACCGAAGCCTTCGAATTCGACAAAGTTGGTGTTGTAAAATATGAAAAAACAAAAGCATTTTCTAAGATTACAGATCCGACATTTGTTGCGAGTCACTTTTTGTCCCTTTTGTTCCCAATACATGTCACTCAATCATCGTTTTATCTTCCCATTAAAAAATTCCAATTTCCAGGTCTCCAGGTTAAGTATATTCTTAAGCGTAAAGAAAATCAGAAGATTTAGAAAGAAAGAAAAAACCTGGGTTTTGATCTGATTCTTTAACCCGACCACAGGCTGGTCCTGTAAATTAATTTGCAAAAAGATTCCAACTTTCCTACTTAAAGCACCAAAATCTCAACTGGGTTGCCACCGTTTTATCTCTAAACCCACTATAATCTCAGCTTTAAGCTCCCTAATTAAGCTCTTAATCCATCCATGGCGGATCTTTTTATAAAGACAGAGGAGCCACCTTCCCAACTTACCCCTCTTCTCCATTCTAATAACAATAACCACCACCACCATAACAACCACCACAGCGACCACCATGACAACCACCACCTGGGAGGAGAAGAAGAATATAAAGACACGCAATTGGATCAAACCCTCCAATGGCTAGAAACGTTTCTCACTCTCTTGGGCTTCAACCAATCTTCATGGCTGAGCCTTGCTCTGTCCTGGACGGCTCTGGTTCTCATCGGTGTGGCTCTTCCGGTGGTTGTGCTTGTGGTGTTCAACTGCTCCGACTGTGACAAGTATCAGATTAAAGGGTTCGAGCTCGTTATCGTGGGATCGCAGGCGGTTCTGGCGGCGGTCTCTGAGCTCTGCATCTCTCAGAGTCTTCGCAAGTATGGCATTCGGCGGTTCCTGTTTGTTGATCGCTATAGCGGTCACATGGTTCGGTTTCGAAACGATTATATCAAGCAGATTAAGGTACAACTTGAAATGTTTTACTTGATGAATTTATTGTGTTATGGACATGTTATTTCTACTATGTTCCGGTGTATGGCATGCATCGGGTGAATGTAGCATTGGATGTGCGGCCAAGGATTCAACGGCCACACATATAGGTGTATGCTAGCATACTAGAATTTTCCATATATGAACTTAAAATGTGGTAATCCAAATTTTCTTGGGACATTGACAGGATTCTTTCTGCTTGTTCGTTCGGTGGGCACTCCCATGTTTTCTTTTGAAGACCCTACGTGAGGTCGTTCGGATGATATATGTCCATCAGGATTCATGGGGGTGGCGAATGTCGGTTGGCGTACTACTGGCTTTGGTTCTGTCATGGGCTTATGTGAGTACAATCACTCTAACAGCCAGCATTTTGTTTCACTTGGTCTGCAATTTGCAAGTTATCCACTTCGACGACTATGGAAGGCTCTTGGAAAGGGAATCTGACGTGCTGGTGTTTATGGAGGAGCATATCCGTCTGCGCTACCATCTCTGTAAAATAAGCCACAGGTTCCGGATTTTCCTTCTACTGCAGTTCATAGTTGTCACCGCAAGCCAGTTTGTGACTATTTGAGACCACAGGATACAGTGGAGAAATCGGTGTCATAAATGGAGGCGATTTTGCAGTAAGTACAACGCTTTTTGTGTGTATCCGAGTAAGGACTCGTTTGGATGTGCTTTTAAAATAACTAAAAGCATTTTTAGAGAAAATCTTTTTGGGTTCCAAAAGCACTTAAAAGTGCTTACTGCAAGGAGCACCAGTTATGTGCTTCTTCCAGGAAGCACTTAAAGTGCTTTTTTCAGAATTTGCTTGCATTTTTACTAAGAATTGATTCCAAAAACATTTTCACTAAAAGCGCTTTCAGTCATTTTAAAAGCACATTCAAACAAGCTCTAACTTCCCGCTCTTACAGGCTCATAAATCATAATTCCTTCTATTTTTTCTCCCAAATTTTCAGGTCTCCACGATTGTTCAAGTTGTCGGCATTATTCTTTCCCTGCACGCAGCAACCAGAATTTCCCATAGAGCGCAAGGCATAGCGACAGTTGCCAGTAGATGGCACGCATTAATGACATGCAGTTCTAACGATACATCTAACAGAAGCTCAAACGGCTCGATGAACTCAGAGGCCGCCCACGCATTAAACTCACTGCATATAAGTTACTCCGACAGTGATTTGGAGTCGATGGATTATGTTCAAATGCCTACAAACATACAGCTGGCTTCATACATGTCTTTGTACCACAGGAGACAAGCTTTTGGTATGGATCAGCTTTCATTGCTTCTGAAATACATCTCTTTGTTTTCTCTTAGTTCGCTAGTGTTGGTTGTTGAAATGTCGGATCACGATCCATGTCTTTATTCTCCAATGCAGTGTTGTACTTGCAAACCAACCACGGAGGGATCACAATATTCGGATGGACGGTCGACAGAGGCCTCCTCAACACAATCTTTTTCATCGAACTATCTTTGATTACCTTTGTGCTTGGAAAGACGTTAGTTTTCTCCTCGACTTGATACGTTCCCACTCTTTCCCGGCCACATTGGCGTTGAGAAACCGACCTGCGAAAAATGAAGTTTAGTGTTCACGCCCGGAAACGTTGACTTGTTCTGGTTTGCACCGTCATCTCTTGGCGATGTCGTACTTTGAAGTGTACGACTTATTTCCAACTACAAGTCCCGCTGCCGGACAGAAATAGGAAGAAACTTGTATGTTGTAAACTGTATACTTCAAATGCCAAATTCACTCTTCTTTTTGTATACCGTCTACATAGGAAAACAATTTTCACCTGACTACCCAGGTTTCATTGTCGCATGCCTAAACCAAACATCAAATTTTTGGAATGGACCGCTTAGCCGAATTCCCCCTCCTCCGTAGTGTAAAAAATATTGATGTATTCAAATAAATAAATATATATGTGTGTGTGTATATATATATATATATATATTTGGAATGGACCGAGACAAACAGTGAGATCAATACACTAGAGACTACTCGGTGCGCAAATGCAACCTAACATTTTGGACTGCCGACAGAATCGAGTCCCACAACGGCAGATCGTTAGCTGCGATTGTGCATAAACTTCATCAGCTAATTACCAGTATGTGCATGCGATGTCAGCCTCTGGAGCCTCATCAGCCACCACCTGCAGAAAAGCATATGGCAAAGAATTTGTCTACATTCCACCTAGGCTTACTGATTCTCCTCATACGATATTTGGTTAAGTTTATGGGAAGCAGACAACTATATTCCATCTTCAAGCAACCCATTCAACTCCAGCCATGCCTATAATGGAATTACGACACAGATAAGCAACAATAACCGAATATCAAGTAAGGTGTATCCTCTTATCCATTCAAGAGATTAAAATTCCGAAAACCCATTCATCGATACAAAACTACAAACGTTGCACCATATGCCGACAAAGGTCGTTAAAATTGAGTATATATATTAAGGTGCAGATTAGTCATTTTGCAAACATATTCACATCTTCAAATGACCAACACTGTATTTGGAATTTGCATGAATCAACATAGATAAATATTTATGATCTGAAAAACATATGGATTGAAAACACAGAGAAAATCAAGACAGCACAATTGGTGGAAAATCAGCTAGAGTTTCCTCTAAACCATGTATATAAACCCTAGTCTATATGCTTCGAGTTAGTCATTCCTACACATCAGCCGACCACCTTAACCCTAACTTTTTCTAAACATCAGTTTCAAACTTTCAAACGAATTACACCATCGTACTAACTTATACCCAAAGAAAAAACTCGTATAACTCTTTCAGCTTTCAACAAGATGGTGTTTGTGAACCAAGCCTTAACTATTCGTAAGGACACATGCATTGGCTTTTCAAAGTTCTTTATATAGAATAATTTTGGACCAGAATTCATATCCTCATTTATGTCCTCAAAAAAATGCACAAAACAAGACAAACATACAAAAGAAAGTGCTAGATGAAAAGATATGTTTATATCGCTATTATAACTAGCATTTCAGTATCTACGCATTCAGATTTTAAGCAGCATTGAATTTTATTCAATTATATGAACAACACAAAAGCAAACTGAATGGGCCCACAACATGCTCCTGAAATTGTCAAATTTAGAATATGAACTGTCCAGGAATTGTAACCAGAACTGATTTTTATTCTTCATTTTCCTTTCTAATGCATTTCTCAATACACTTCTGGAACAAACAAAAAAAAGACATACACTAAAATGCCGTCAAAATAATTCACAGAAAAAACCATTAAGATCCGAAGAAGATAACACCAAAATCTAAACAAACCAAGGGTTTGCATAGTACCTCTAGTTTGCCCGTAGAAACAACTAAATGAAGTTCTATAAATTCCTGGAAGTGCAGGAAACCTCCTCAATTTGCTTGCTTTGATACTGCAGTGACATGCGCAGATATACGTCATAAATAAATCTAGAACTAGTGAAATGTTGATTCTTCACCATCAGAAGCAAAAAAGGGAATAACTGAAAAAGGGAATAACTGGACAAAGTGAATCATTTTCCATGTCCACGGGTACTGATGGAGGTCAAAATACCAAAAATGACACTAACAAGGCACTGAAGTAAATAAAGAATGAACTACTACACCAACACAGGGTAACCCATAGAATAGAATCAATTTGGTATGAACTCACTGAAAATTTGCAAATAAAAGAGCTACACTAAGCAATAAAGTTGATATCTGAAAAACTTGATGCCTACCCAGCACAGAAGCAAAAAGAGAATGAATATTGTTACAGTTCTCGTGCACATATATTATAAAGGTAAATTACCATGTAACCAGTCATGTACAGCATTGTTTTTTATACGTATTTTGAGGGCTTCAACTTCCAAGAAGCTACAGAAAAGATGTATGTTCACCATCCAACAAATGTTTTAAATGAATATATTGTCTGTATTGAAATTGAATAATACCGTTAGGGCTTAAAATCTTCATCCCCCAGAACATTCCACAGATATCGGAGATTAACATATTACCTTAAAAAATAATACGGTAACTGTCAAACTCTTCATCAAGAAAAACCAAAGAATGCCCCTCCACTTCACACCAACCACCTCTTGCAAACACAACGTGAATATTAAATATGTTCTAATATAACTGGCAGTGCTAATATTGAAAAGCAAAAGAGAGCTGTTTACAATGTACCAACAAAAATATGTTACACGAGTTTCAGCTGCAATTGATTCTCTTTTCTAAAGAAAAGGCAATGAAAGTAATGTCACAGATGCATTCCTATACGATGATCAAAAATGAAAGGCAAGGTTAACCTCGACATGAAGGCAATGTCACAGATACATTCTCCAACCAAATCATGAAGTGCCAGCTAAAAAACAGCACAAAAGATCGTCTGACATAGAATGTTTGCAACTTCCGTTTGAAGCATGTCTCTCACCTCAGCCATGTCCAATATCAAGGCCACTGATCACTGATTCATTTCAACTAGCCAAATACTCCACCAGTTCCTATTTGCCCTTGCTGCAACTCCTTTCTACGTTGCTCTTCCAAAGGATCTGGACTCTTCAAAACTCTCCGCGTGCGCCTATTTACAACATGAATTTTGTTAAATGTAGGAAATCAAGTCCCAAGTAATACCACATGTGGGACTTCTTTGTAGCAATAGATAGATCAAGATACCTGTCCTGAGCATGATGAGCAGGAAAGGTAGGCATGAACTCCTTCGTTGTAGGAAGAGGAACTTCATGAAACCACTCATGATTCAGAGCATCTCCAGCTGTAATTCTCTGTATAAAATACAGTACATGTATAAGTAACTATACCAATCATACCCAAATAAGGCAAGTCTAGGTAGCAGACTTACCTCTTCAGGATCATAAGTTAGAAGCCTGTTCAACAAATTAAATCCAGCATCAGAAAGTACTGGAGATCCAGTAAATGGCGTAGCTGGGAACTTCTTGCGCAAAAGATTATACCTGAAATAAACAGGTCAGAAGTTAATGCATAAATGAAAAGCTTAGAACTGAAAGCATCACCAATGGAGGCCAGATAGCCAGATCAGAATCACCCAAAGCTGGAAGCCTGGGAAAACAGCGGCAAGAATAAGAACATCAAGATGTCATAATGAAAATTTGGGAATTAGTTCAAAAAAATATTCATACTTACGGGTGCTTAACAAAGTTGACCTTCACTCCAGGAAGCTTGGAATATCCAGGCCAGATTGTCTCATTTGGTGTGCCAAGGATTCTAAAAATCTGTAGTGATTATAAATTTTTATGAGAAGTGCTGTGATTATAAACTTAATGAATAAAAATAACTAAATCCACAAGTATGTGAATGAGTAAGAAAGTAATTAAACTTCAAGCACGTCAAATAAAATTAACTTACTTTGTCGAGTTGATCAAATTCAGTTTTCCCATTGAAAAGTGGCTCCTTTGATAATAGTTCAGCCATGATACAACCAAGTGACCACATATCGATAGCTGTTGAATATTCTTTCGCTCCCAACAGAAGCTCCGGTGCCCTGCATTGAAATAGCATTAATGACTAAAACTTTTGAGGGTACACGAAAGTATGCATCTGTGATTCTACATACAACATACATAAACACACGTACACATGCACACCAGGCAAAAGCAAACAATAACCCACACATAACAAATAATACAAATCAGAGGAAAGACAATTGTGGAAAACAGGAACAGCTATATCAATGGCCTTTATCACATTAAACATATCATGACTAACATACGCATCAACCTTGAAATACAAAGAGAGATACCAAGAATACAAAGCTAATTGTACAGTCAAATTACTTGAGAATAAAAAGAATTGAATCAAATAACAATGAAAACCCGTGAAACCATATGTCAATCTTAAAATTCAAAGTGGAAGTCGTCAACCAATTAAAAAAATCAAAGATGAATTAACAGGTTAAACTGATAAGCATAAAACAACTAAAGGATGAAATTAAAAATAAAATAAAGAGCAATGGGCAGTTGCAGCTCACCTGTACCAAAGTGTAACCACCAAATGAGTATACGGTTTTAAAGGACTCCCATACTGACGAGCCATCCCAAAGTCACATATTTTCAACTCACCCCGGTTATTCATAAGCAAGTTAGATGTCTTCAAATCTCGATGAAGCACCCAATTATCATGAAGATATTTCACACCTGCCAATAACTGAAGCATAAGGCATTTAACTTCACTCTGACTGAATGGCTGCTTCTTTGTCTCCATGAGTGCTTTAAGATCATGTTCCATGTACTCCATCACCATAAAAATACTATCAAGGTTACTCCCCACCACCACTTCCTTCACATCAACAATTGATGGGTGATGAAGCGAAAGAAGAATGTTTATTTCCCTAAGAGAAGTCAATGGGAAACCTTCTCTTTCCTTCTCCATCTTTACCTTCTTCAAGGCCACAATTTCTTTAGTTTTCTTATCCATAGCTCTATATACAACACCATAAGTGCCTTCATCGATCTTGTTTAGTCTCTCAAACTCGTCAACACTTCTACAACCCTGAAGCATGTTCACACTTCTTTGTGGAGGAGCCGCAGGTTCTGCTGTCTCACGAGAGTTATTGTCATCATCTGAATCTGTGTCTGACTGACTAACACTAGAATCATTATTACCATGATCCTTGTCAGTATCCATATAGTCATCCCTCTCTGAATCATTATCCTGGTAATCATCCCTACTCGAAGATCTTATACGGGCATCTGTTTCATCAGATTCAGATGACTGCGCTCTAGCTCGTTCGGACTCGTCTCTCTTAAGCTCCCCCGACTCTGAGTTTAATGAATGATTCTGTACTCTATCTTCCACTGACCCTACCAGAGGAGTTTTCTTCCTCCTTTTAGGCATTTCCTGGTGCTCTAAACTTTCACCTTCATCACCAGGTGATACATTTCCTGCTGCCCATCTTGAAGATGATATATTCCGGGTGGGAACATATTCTTCATCTTCTAGCTGCTCTGCTTCATGATCATCACCTGATTGCTGATTTGGTGAAGATATCCCTAGTGGAGACTCAGAGACACCATTAATAACATACCCAGACGCCACTGGCGCCTTAACTGGTGAGGAAGATTGTAAATTCTCGACTTGATCAATTTTAGCTGAAGATACTGGTACACTGCTATCTGAAATAACCTTAAGAGACTGATGATGTATCCTAGACAATGATGGTGGTGGAGGAATTGCTGCACCCGCCGTGGTGATCTTATTTTTTGATGGATTACCCACTCCTTTGTCATCTCTATCCCAGACAATTGGCGAAAACTTCCTTTTCTTCTCTTTCGGAGACTGAGTTCCATTCTCCACCACTTTTGAAACCATATTTTCTTTGACCTGCGCTGCCGATTCAATAGCATCGTCAGACCCACTCTCACTCGACAATTCACCAGGTTCCCTATCCAATGCCCTAACTGAAAACCCACAAGGCTTGGGCCCACGGCTCACAACCCGACCACTGCTATTGCCTGAATCATTCCTACTCGAAGAGGAGCGATACCCACCATTAGCCGCATTCCCCTCCTTAATATCCTTCTGCCTAACCCTAATTTTATCTCTCAAATCCCTAGCTTGCCCCATTTCAACATCATGACTTCCGTTCCTAATCCTTTCATACTCCTCTTTGGCCGTAGCAAAATCCCTCCTTGGAAAATCAAAACTGGACTCTCGATCCCTGAACTCAACTTCGCGATAGTCCCCATGTCTTCCAGCAGCCATAAATCTCTATATCCCAAGCTCTAAAGCACCACGGAATAAGGAACCCTTATCCCAATTCAAGTCAGCTATAAAACCCTAACCCTAACCCTAAACCCCCACAAATTAGCCCAACTACTTCCCCAATATTTGAATTGAAAATTCACAAAATTCGAAGAAATTGAATACGTAACCCTAAGTCCGACGGACTCGGATCCAAAAACTATACCAAATTCAAACAATAGAGCAGAAAACAGTACCAGTTACTTATTCAATTGTCGAGCTATGCAGCCACGGAGGTTATTCGATTTCTAAAAAAAAAACCCTAGAAATTGAACAAGCAAATAATAGGAAGCAAAGAAATTGATAAATAGGTATAACTGGGGGAATTAGGGTTTGAAAGGAATTGATTGATACTGTTTCAAGGAGAGAGAGACGGCGAGCGCCGACTGTAAAGCGAAAGGAAAGCCCTCGAAGGAAGCCGGAGGAGAGGGAAAAGGGTGCGTACGGGGTGCTTGAGGTCGGATTGGGCCTTTTGGCTCGCCAACTTTATTTTCCAGCTTTTATTTTGTTTTTTGTTTTTTATTTATTTATTCAGTTGGCATAAATATCGGTCGACTCACTTTCCATTTTTTTCTGAGAGTGGGGTGGGGGTTGTCATGGACTTTCACTATCAAACATTTTGCCCTACCAAAAGATTTTCTATTTGGGGCAAAATTTTAAGATTTCACTACAATACATATGTATTTGATGTATTGTGTATTGTGTATTATGTTTAGAAGGAGTGAAATCTCCATAGATTCAAGAATTTATGTTAATCCATTACGGTGGTTCTCAACTTAATTAAGTTCACTATTAGACTTCGGTTGAGTTCTTTGAAAATTGCCCATTGCTGCTAATGAATCTATTTTACAGAAATGGAATATACCTATGAATAGATACTGCTTGTTGATGCTGTTTTGATGCGGAGTTTTTTTTTTTGCTTTTTTTTTTCTTGTGGCTGCAGCTTTTTGTCATTTTAGCCAAAATGGTCCCTGAGATTTGCATAAATCCTCACTTTGGTCCCTGAGATTTGAAATCGATAGAATTGATCCCTGAGATTGTCCACCATTAATCATTTTGGTCATTCCGTGAAAATTCTCCTTTAAATAAGAATAAAATGACAAAAATACCCTCAATTTTTGTCAAATCATTTTGGCCTATTGTTTATTAAATTGAGGGTATTTGTGTTATTTTGATCCTTATTTAACATAATATTTTCCTGAATGACCAAAATAATTGATGGTGGACAATCTCAGTGACCACTCCTATTGATTTCAAATCTCAATGACCAAAATGATGAGTTATGCAAATCACATGGACCATTTTGGCTAAAAAAACCGTTCTCTTTGCTGCTTGTTTGTTTCCTGCAACTTTTTGCTGCTTGTATTTTCTTTTTCTCATCAATATATTTTACCTATACTTTATTTATAAAAGAAAACAAGTTTGTTGTAACCATTGCACTATCGCATTTTCATCTCTCTTGTGATTAGAAATATCATGGACTTCCAATATCTTTCTTTCTCTTGTTCATGTGATTATGTAACTGTGGCAAAGCCAATGTGAGGGCATTGGCTGTTGTCGACCCCAATAACTTATATAATCTCCCATTTGAAATTTCATTTGACCCCCATACTAGCTTAAGACAAATGAAATAAACAGACCTTTAATCAATATTTTTTTAACTGACACAAATCAAAACTACGTCATTTGTGTTATGTTTCACTTAAAAAAAAGTTTAGCACGCTATAACTTCTCAAACACGACCTTTCCATACAAGCTTTGTATCTCCTCAATTCCCGTATTCTAGATCTTCAAAGCATGTCAGACGATGCCAAGTTCGGTCATACACCCTCCATTACACTTGGTTGTATCACGGAATCCCAACCACATCGGTATTTTTCTCATCTGTTTAATGGGATTTTTAGAGTTTTTGTATTGATTGATTGATTAGGAAATAAAATTTTGCAAAATTTGTATTCCTATTGGCATTAGACTTTGGGCTAATGTTATCAATATATTCTCCAAGTCAAGTGGGTTGATTCTTCTAAGGATGTGAACATGTCGTGGACAACTATAAATAAAAGTACGATTAATTTTTATAGGTTTTTATTTTTTGACCCTATCATTGTAAGTTTCTCACTCTGCCAGTGTTTCACTCCCCTGTTGTCCTAAGAACCTTCTTTCTCTTTCGATTTTGCTCCAAATGGGATTTTTTGTTTTTTGTTTTTTGTTTTGGTTCAAAGGGAAAGTTGAAACTCGCAATTTTCCCTTATAACATAAGTTAGATTTCTATATAAGCTTACTATTTCCCCATTGATTGATGAGAAAATTGCTTATTTTGTTACAATAAAATGTTGCTCTTATAAAATAGTTGGCATGGTGCCAAATATCATGAGGTTGTCTGACACACCTCAACCTTGGTGTTCAATGGGCACCAAACTCGAGGTGTGCTGACTATCATCCAATTAGGTGATGGAGTCATAGCATGCATGAAGACATAACTAAAGTTGTCAACTAAATAACTCTAAAGTTTCGATGCCCATTGGACAACGGGATCATGGTGTTTCATTGTCTATATTTCTTTTATTATATTCCAAGTCTACCGGCATGTTAAATAAGTCATGGATTAAATTCATACTCATTCCAGCTCCTCATCCGATTACGGATTAGTAATCATGTCATTAATCACACGAGACTGATTTCATAAGAGCAAGTTACATGTTTTTCCTCCATACCAAACACACAAACACCCCCATTGACATTAGGCCTGGCAAACAGGTCATGTTTGTTGTGTTCGTGTAACACATGTTATCTTAACAGGTCGTGTCGTGTCACACCCGTTATCTTAACGGGTCCTTAACAGGTCGGGTCACTTAGGTAAAGTGACCCGACCCGTTATGACCACTGTTCTAAAAATCCCCGCCTAGCGCCGCCTAGCGCCGCCTAGGCGGGGCTAGGCGGCTGGTCACCGCCCCGATTAATGCTAAAGGCGCCTAGACCTACTGAGGCACCGCCTAGACCGCCTAGACCCGCCTAAACACTCGCCTAGGTCACAACTCACTTAGACATAAAATAGATAACTTTCATTTTGCATTTTGTTTTTTTCTAATAAATTGTAAGAGACTTGTTGCATACTTAAATGAACACACATTATATCCTTATTTCACATGTTTTCATTATGTTACAATGCTTCATAATATATATGCATTTTATTTTGTAGTTTATGACGAAATTATATATATTTCAAGTATAAGCAGACACTTATTTACACGAAATATGATTGATTTACTTAAATCCGCCTAGTCTGCCTAGGCGCCCGCCTAGCCGCCTAGGCGCTAGGCCCCAGCCCGCCACCCGACTAGCGTCTAGCAACTTTTAGAACCTTGGTTATGACCCATTAAGAAAAATATATTTTTTTTCTTAAATTTGCACATACCACACATTGCCACATAAATATTACTTCAAAACATTAAAACACATTTATCGTTTAAGTACTACATCTACACTCGAAAATATGAGCCTAATAAACAAACATTCATACACTACTAGTCTATTACAAAATATTAAATGTTCAAGGATATGCAAAATGAAAGAGTTTTTGTTTTCAAGGTTGTGAAGCCTTTCTCAAAAGTTTAAACCTTGCCAATGGAACTCAAAGCTTGCATGTTATTCCTTTTATAAAATCTTCAATTTTTATCGATCATCATGACATAAGATTGTGTGGTATCTACTAGTGTAAATATTTTAAATTGAAGATCGAGTTCATTCATTGTATTCATATAGGGTCAAGGAGTGTAGCTGTAAAAAATCATCAAAATCGGAGTTAAAATAACCGTTAAATCGTGATTTTTCGTTGATAACCGTCGAAAAGTTGTCCCGTTACTTGATCTCTGAATGTTTGTTTTTTGCGATTTTTGGCGTATGCGATCTTGAAGCATATACAAACAAGTTTGACGGTTGGATCGTTGAAATTAGTTTCGTAGAATGCGTATTACATCAAAACGATAGATTCACTAACACTTGGAGTTTATTTATACTTTCTTTAAATATAACATAAGATTTTGTGGTATCCACTAGTGTAAATATTTTAAATTGAAGATCGAATTCATTCATTGTATTCATATAGGGTCAAGGAGTGTAGTTGTAAAAAAAATCATCAAAATCGGAGTTAAAATAACCGTTAAATCGTGATTTTTCCTTTATAACCATCGAAAAGTTTTGTCCCGTAATTTGATCTCTGAATGTTTGTTTTTTGCAATTTTTGGCGTATGTGATCTTGAAGTATATACAAACATGTTTGACGGTTGGATCGTTGAAACTAGTTTCGTAGAATGCGTATCTCATCAAAACAATAAATTCACTAACACGTAAGAGTTTATTCATACTTTCATTAAGTATAACATAAGATTTTGTGATATCCACTAGTGTGAATATTTTAAATTGAAGATCGAATTCATTCATTGTATTCATATAGGGTCAAAGAGTGTAGCTGTAAAAAAATCATCAAAATCGGAGTTAAAATAACCGTTAAATCGTGATTTTTCCTTTATAACCATCGAAAAGTTTTGTCCCGTTATTTGATCTCTGAATGTTTGTTTTTTGCAATTTTTGGCGTATGTGATCTTGAAGTATATACAAACATGTTTGACGGTTGGATCGTTGAAACTAGTTTCGTAGAATGCGTATCTCATCAAAACAATAAATTCACTAACACTTAAGAGTTTATCCATACTTTCATTAAGTATAACATAAGATTTTGTGATATCCACTAGTGTGAATATTTTAAATTGAAGATCGAATTCATTCATTGTATTCATATAGGGTCAAAGAGTGTAGCTGTAAAAAAATCATCAAAATTGGAGTTAAAATAACCGTTAAATCGTGATTTTCCTTTATAACCGTCGAAAAGTTTTGTCCTATTACTTGATCTCTGAATGTTTGTTTTTTGCAATTTTTGGCGTATGTGATCTTGAAGTATATATAAACATGTTTGACGGTTGGATCGTTGAAACTAGTTTTGTAGAATGTGTATCCCATATAACACTTAAGAGTTTATTCATACTTTCATTAAGTATAACATAATATTTTGTGGTATCCACTAGTTTAAATATTTTAAATTGAAGATCGAGTTCATTCATTGTATTCATATAGGGTCAAGGAGTGTAGCTGTAAAAAATCATCAAAATTGAAGTTAAAATAACCGTTAAATCGTGAATTTTCGTCAATAACCGTCGAAAAGTTTTGTCCCGTTACTTGATTTCTGAATGTTTGTTTTTTGCGATTTTTTGCTGTTGTGATCTCGAAGCATATACAAACAAGTTTGATAGTTGGATCGTTGAAATTAGTTTCATAGAATTCGTATCCCATCAAGTTCAATGGTGTGTGTGTATATATATATTTATTTATTAAGTAGATTTAAATTTATTTATTTTGTACGTATAACACTTAAAAAATTGAATAGTAGTATATTTAAGCCGATCCAATGGTCATCAATTTTTAATATTTAATTTAATATATATATATATATATATAATTATTATAGTTTTTAGAGGTATAAAATTGTTAAAATAATATATATAATTATTATAGTATTTTTTTAGGGTTATAAAATTATAAAATTAATATTTTGCTTATTGTGTATTGTGTTACTCACGTGTGAACCAACCCGTTATCTTAACAGGTGCTTATCGGGTTACCCAATAACGATCCGATTCATTATCGTATTGACCCGAACACCTGTTAATTTCGTGCCGTGTCGGGTTATCGGGTCGTGTCAGGAATTGCCAGGCCTAATTGACATACAAATTATTTAATTTTTGCTTTGTGGAACAGAGGTTGCTACCAAAATATAAAATTATTGTAGAAAAAAATGATATCGGTGAATTGGGGAGTCCCAAATTATATTAGGATAAATAAATAAATATGATAAAATTCCTCAGGGTTCAAATTACATATTCAACAAGTGGCAGTAAATAAAAAAAGAAAGAGAAATGGTACGTGTACTATAAGATATTGCTACCAGCAAAGAGAAGGCAGCTTGAAAGAGAAAGTTGAGGGCAAATGACCAGTCCTCCTTATGTAATCGGCCTTTTCTGAAGTCCTCAAAGCATTTTCATTGAGTTTGGCCTCTGCATTTGCCCTCTTTTCTTCAGCTATTCTTCTGGTTGCTGCGAGTTTATTCGTTAACATTTCTTGGCCCCGAGTTTTCATTCTCTCCGCTTTCACCTGGTACCAAACCAAAAATAACGAGTCAGAAAAGCTGCATTTCAGTAGGAATTGGTACATGGTTGAGTGTTTCTTATGGCCTATGATTAATACTATCGGGAAGTGAAAAAGCCGAATAATGGCGCTCATCAAAACCATTGCGCGTGCTTTCAAGTTAGTGATGCAATTTTCATTTAATGCTGTAGTACTTATAGAAGATATTGATCACACTGGTGATTTGATTCACCAACGAAGCGAATGGGGAAAAGGGTTCGCGCTAAGGGTAGTTTTTCGTTGTAATGATGGAAAATAACTGAGCAAATGTGAAACCAATGTCACTGATTTGGATCTGCATTTATCTTTTTCATGAAAAGAAAACTGAGCTGATGCTAGTTCTTTCTGCACTAAGGAGAGAAACTCGAACTTTTCCGGCGACTAGTATTAGGTACCAACAAACATGTAACGCAGACAAGTAGAACAAACAAAAATTTTCCTAGAAGAACTGAAACTCTGAACGGAATCTGAAGAACGAGTTATATACCTCCATTTTTCGCATTTCCATCTCGGCTTTCCTCTTCTCATGGTTTTCCCAGGCTTGTATTCTCACCTCTTCACGTTTATACCTACAAATCCAATAAACAATTGCCCCAATAAGTCCCAACTTTGAGTAGAAAATGCTCAAATTAATTGCAACTGCTTGTAACTAACCAGCAAAAACAAAACAGAATATCAGCAACTCACCTTGCCATATATTTGGCACGTTCTGCTTCATCCCAAGCCATTGCTCTTGTTTCCAAGGGACTCGGTTTAGTGCCTTGATCTGAATTCGGATTCTCAGACAAATTCTTGCAAGCATTTGATTCTTCTGCATAACGTTTCGCTGTGCCGCTCCCTCTCCCACAAGAACTGGTCTGATCATGACTACTTCTTCCCCCATCAGATGATCCTTGATACCCCTGATGAGCGCCCTGCCCCCCATGCTGGCACGGCCTCACAGGGGTAGATGACCCCGAAGATATAGGGCTGCGCGCGGCCGGAGTTGTTGCTCGAATAGGGGTGGTAGTTCTTGAAGGTTCCTGGCTCGCAATAGGGGTCATTTCTGTCCCCATGTCCCTCAAACATATAGATCTCATAGTCGCCGTCGAGTTCTCCATAGATTTGTTGCTGCTTCTCCACACTGAATCATCACAATCCACTTTCTTCGTCTCCACATCGTACTGATTCGCCATAGCTGACCTAGGACAGCCATGTTCTTCTTGTTGATGTTCTTCTTCTCCATCTGAATAGTCCTGCTCCTTCAGTGGTACAGGAGCTATAAGTCTCAAGTCATCAGCATTTGAGTTTCTGGGTTTTGTTTTGGACTGGTTTTCTGCTCCTCTGGACAATCCCACCAACCATTTTTGTGCATCATCCCATTTGGAAGGTGTTGGTTTTCCCAAGGCTGTTCTGTGATGGGGTGTCCTGCTACCTCCATTTGCTTTTTGAAACTCAAAATTTATACCACTCCCTCCAGAAATCTCCTTATCCTCTATGGATCTCATCTTCCTCAAAACTCACAAATCTCTCTCTCTCTAAACTGGAACACCATCCCACAGTATCCACTCAACCAAGTTGCAAAAAAAAAACTACTATTTTGCAGTCTGCAATTGCACAAAGCAGATTCTAAGCAAAACCAATAAGATTAAAGATTCTATCTTTCTTAATAAACTTGTCTAACTTAATACTAAAACAGATCTGGGAGGCAAAAACCAGTCCAAATATCTCACCCCAGAAAAACAAAAACTACTAGGAATTATGCAGCCTGACAGATAACCATACAAAAATACATAGATATCTTCAGTAACATGCTTAGAGCACATGAGATGGTGACACCTACTAATAATCGTCCTCCCCACAAAGAAGTAGCTACAATGCAAATAGACAAAACAACTACATGAAACAAAAATTAATTACACTAAGAAGCAAAAACCCAGAAGAAAAAAATATCTGAAACTTCCAATACTGCAGCAAGGGACCAGGGGCCCATCTGGGATTTATCCAAAAATGCCAACTAACCTCTAAAGATTAAAACTTTAAACCCCAATTAACCCGAAAGGTCAAATTTTTAGTGCAGATGACCTATTTGTGAAAAGTCCCAGCTGAGAATTTAGGTGCAACTGGCTCACAACTATTGACAGATGGGTTTTGCAGAGGAAATCCTTGTCCTATACTCCTATGACTGAGAATAATATACCTTTTAGGTATGGAATTTTGTGACTGCAGAATTTACAAAATGAAAGTTCAGATCCATTCCGTCATTAAAATACTTAAAAGAAATGCATGGCGGTAACAGTAAGAAATGGTCTCATTAGAAAACGAATTTCTCTGGGAATTTGTGGACTGTAATTTACCGAGGCAACTACCAAGTTACAAATTTAACAATTCACCTTCACCGTCGTCACTACTCACACGAGGAATATTGGGCAGAGTTACAGTACAAGCCCGCAGGAAAAAAATTGAAACTTCTCTGCTCCCCAGACAGTGAGAGAGGTTTTGAAATACGGTTGCCTTTTAAACGGTAACTAGCTGACGGTAGAAATATTGCTGTGTATTAAGAACACCATCATCATTTCATTTCATGTCTGATTTCGGTGGCGGTGGTATAAGAGAAAGACGACTTTCTGTCATCTTATAGTTTAACATCAATTTTTATGTTTTTGTGTTAATATAATAAAATATTATACTAAAAATCTAAGGTAAGAGATAATTTATGAATAATCTCACTTTTGAAAGATTTCCTGATCATTTTAAATCTTTTAAGTTTGAATGAAATAATACAATCAGTGATAGCTTTTGGTGTACCTCGAGAAGTCAAGGACTTTCATAACACATGTATATCTACATTGTAGTACCACGTATCAACATCTCAATGTATGTATAAATTTCATTTCACGTGAAATTGTATCATACGCATAGACATCAAGATGGTGATATACTTGTATCACAAAAAGTTATCGTAGATAAAGGGAGATTGATTCTCTGAGGCAACTAATATTTAATCTTAGTGCCAATACCATTCAATAGAAAGTTTTCACGTGTTAAAAAAAAAAGAAAAACTAATGAAAAATATTTGAAAACTTTGAGTTTTAACGATAAGGACAAAATAAATGGTAAAGTGAATAATATTAGGTTTGACTTTTTAACGTAAAAATGTGATTTTTCGTTAAAGTAAATAGTACCGCGGACTTTTCGTTAAAATTCCCTAAAAAAAATGTACTACTTGTCTAATAAACGATTGTAACGTAGTTATCATGGGTTGGTTTGACGACACGTGGATGGTGAGGATAGAGGAGAGTGTCAGTGCCCATCAGGTGCAATGTCGGAGTGGGATTTGAATTGCAATAAAATGTGGGAGACCGGGGCGTTTTCACGTGGATGTGGTGAAGAGTTTTTCTGCTGCAAAGTCAGGGTGGGCACAAATTGGCCGCAACTGGTTAATAAATGGTTGTATTGTATGTGGACGTCATGAACGATGTCGTTTCCGTACTGAATACTTCTATTTCTAGCCAGTGGGAAGTGGCAAGTAAAATTGCCTTTTGAAGGGTACCCGTTGGAGAGCGAGGGCAAGACGGGGCAGTACCATGTGAATTGCCCTTGAAAAGTGATTGACTTTGTCCAATTTCACCAAGTTTGGCAAGGATAAGAGCAACATCGATTACTATTTCCAATATATATATATTTTTTATTTTTATTTTTTTTATTTTTATGCCTCGTAAGTGTGTGTTTTGTAAGCTGGTTATTTGACAATAAAAATCTATGTTTAACTCCGAAATTTAATTTTAAACAGAGTAAAAAAAAGCATAGCATTACAAACAAATGTAATTTATTAAAAATAAAAAGGCAAATGAAGAAGATAACTCGATATCCATACAATAAAAAAAATCCTGATTTTTTTTCCTTCTTCTTTTATTTTAAGGAAAACTATTGAAAATGGCTTGAAAACTTTGAGTTTTAACGATAAGGAAAAAATAAAAGGTAAAGTGCATAGTATCATAATTGACTTTTTAGTGTAAAAATGTGATTTTTCGTTAAAGTGAACAGCACCAGGAGTTTTTTTGTTAAAGTTCCCTTTATTTTAATGACTAAATTAATCTTGATCGTTGGATTTTTTTATTATTGAATACGCTGGTCCAAAACGTGGCACGCTACCCAACAATAACTTTTTCAATTTTTTTTTACAATGGAAATCTAAAGGCCCGAATAATCAGGCAGTTAGGAATCCAATGACTCCCATCTTGCCACGTTAGTTAGCTATTGGCACAAAATTTGAATTTGCAGTAACTAGGCTCACGCTATCTGAAGCTATCAGCCTACTCGCCCAATCTGAGCGTTATTTATATGCGTCAGACAAAAAACCAAAAAAAATATGTGATTGACATCAACCATGCCCGTCAGCGCAAGCCTGAGCTCAAAGCCTCCAATTGCTCAGACTTAGGACTGACAGTAGCCTTGCCCGCGACGCAAGCTTGGACTCAAATTGCTCAGGCTTGAGGTTGACGGCAGCCTTGCCCATCAATTGCCTTCCACAAAAGGGACCGATGGAAGTGAATTTTTGGGCTTGGGTAACGGATGAACTTGCTCTAAGTGAGAAGTGGGCATTGGCAATTTGGTAATTTGACAATAAATCACATCACATCACATGGGGGTCATGTTAGCAAACGCATTTGCGTCCATTTGCATTGCTAACAAGTGATAACATATCAAGTGAGATTCTTATTAAATTCCATACCCCACTTTGTTAATTTGTTATTTTTTGCAACACCATTATGCACTTGTATCTAGTTATGAGTGATTTTGTTTATGTATACCATCACTTTTATTTTGTAGACACAATTATCTCGTCATTTCGTTGCAAGTAAAATTTTTATCCAAAATAATAATAAAAAAATAATATGCTAAATTATTACCAAAATGAAAATTTTCGCAGACAAAAAATTATGACATTCTAATGATATTACACTTACATCATATTTTTGACAAGCGACAAAATTAATCTCATATAACATCTTATTTTGTAGACACATATTTTTAGCATCTTAAAATTAATCTCGTTCTAATGACATTACCTTTACATCATATTTTGTAGACGTAATTGTCCCGTCACTTCATTGCAAGTAAATTTTTTACCCATAATAATAATAAAATGATATGCTAAACTATTACTAAAGTGAAAATTTTCGCGGACAAAAACTTATAACATTCTAATGACATTACATTTAATTTATTTCCCTTTGTGTTTTATGAATATATGAGCAACAAAATTAACATCATCTTTAGCATCTTAGGCGTTTGCTAACACATTTTGACTCTGATGCCGCTTAAATTTTTTATTTTGTTTACTAACACATACGAAATCAAAATGCGTATAAACCTTACATTACATCAGCGCAATATCCAACAACTAAAAAAAATCAGAACTTATATTGATTATGGGTAGTTGATCCCATAAATTCATTTTCTTACGTAATGTTGACCCCCTGATTCATAATTTCTCAAAATTCAACCATAATAGCCTAGTTTTCTCGATGTTCATGGGCTAATTTTTCTATGTGCCTAGAATACAGCCCGGTGCTTCATGTGTTATAATACAAATATCCAACAACTTGTATTATAACACTTAGTGCACGATGCCATGTTTCTGGCACACTAGAAACTCTCAAATGTCTATGCACCAAACATTATTTAAGGAACACCCAAAGCTACACACGAGCGGTTCACACATGTATTGGGCCCAAGCCCAAAATATTTCAAATCAAACCTAAGCCCAAAGTATTCAGTGCAGTCCCTCAAACCGACCTTCTCCAACCCACCAAGGCCCAAGCCAACCACCAAAGCAACTACTACTCCTTCACTCGTTGATCTTTCTTGTTCCTCACTTCAATGGCGATCTATGAAGCACGGATATGGCGGCGGAGGGATTCGGGAGCGTGAAAACTCAAAGAATCTTGATTTGGGAGCGGCGGAGATTCACCAATTAACAAATATTAAAATTAAAACGACACCGTTATCTATATATACAAGGTCATCTTCTTCCATACAAGTCTGAAACCTTTCCGCCGTCTTCCCACCGTCGGCAACTGCAAACAAGCGAATGCCATCGGTCGAACCAGTTCGGAACACGATAAGCGTCTGAATGCACCAAGTCATATCGGAGCTGTATTTCAGCCGCTCCACAGCCTCACCAAGCCGTTTCCCAGCCGCATTGAGCCGTTGCAGTTCGTCTCCAAATTGAAGCTCCCGTTCTTCATATAAGGCGATGCTCTGAACGTCGTTTCAGCTTCTGGGTTATGGCGGTTTCGCGGTTGTTCAGGACTTTTAGCGGCCTACACAAAGCCAATGCCAGAATACAAGCATACCCATTTGGCTACAAGCATAGCAGAGCCTTATCATCGGACTCTTTCAACAATGGAGACGATACGGTGCTTCCGGTTCTGATCGTCGGTGCAGGACCTGTGGGTCTCGTTTTGTCCATACTTTTAACGAAGCTAGGTATGTTCTTGTCCTAACCGACTGTTCTTCCAGTCCTCAGGCCTTGCTTGGTTGCCTAGAAGGTGTGGGATGGGTGAAGGAAAACTCTATAATGCTCTACTTAGCAATTTTTAATATTTTCACCTTCAAAGATACATACTTTATTATTTTTCTATCAAAAAAAGTAATTATAATCAAATTGTCTGTAAAGGGAGTAGTAAGTTCGAGTTGTCGAATTTTCGGTGCAAATGCTGTGCTATTACTCTTTTTAATTTGAAATCATGCTTGAGATTTTCTGGAGGTGTTTGGAATGATGTTTGAGATGGGGTTTCATAGAATGTGAAACTTCTTGTTGGAAGTAAATAACTTTTCGCTTCTTTTGCAAGAAATTTTATCAGATGAAATGTACTAGGTCTTGTTTACTTGAGACATAATCATGCATTGTATCATTTGCAGGGGTCAAATGTTCGGTTGTGGAGAAGAGCAAAACTTTCTCGAATCATCCACAGGCGCACTTCATCAACAATCGATCCATGGAGGTTGGTTTTCATGTTTGGGAGACATAATTAAATTATGAGTTATTTGAGGGATTTCAAGCTTCATTTTATTGAGGGATTTCAAGCTTTATTTGAACTTGTGTATTATTAGGTGTTTCGCAAATTGGATGGCCTGGCGGAGGAGATCCAGAGGTCTCAACCACCGGTAGATTTATGGAGGAAGTTCATATATTGCACTTCACTCTATGGTTCAATTCTTGGGTCGGTCGACCATATGCAACCCCAAGGTGCATTTGAACTCTTTATTATTCCATTTTTTCCTTACTTGGCACACAGCTTTTAGGTCTTACTTATGGGATTTTGAGATTAGACAACAAGAAATTCTAATTATTTGAGATATTCCATACAATGACCATTCCCATGTATGCAACATTTTCAAACATTTATAAATACACTTTAGGATTTGGTATGTTAGCAGTTTCATTTTGATTTCACTTTGTCTCAGATTTTGAGCAAGTCGTCAGCCCGGTCTCTGTTGCACACTTCTCACAGTACAAACTGATTAGGTTACTACTTAGGCAGCTTGAAAATCTCAGCTTCAAGTTCTGTACATCTGACGGGTTGGAAGGCCTCAACCATGGAACCTTTCAGGAAAAGCAACTATTAATGGGGCATGAGTGTGTTTCCATCAAAGCGAGTGATGATTTTGTTTCTGTGACTGCATCTTTTCTCAAGGATGGGAAGCGTATGGAAAGGAATATCAGATGTAATATCCTTGTTGGTACAGATGGAGCTGGAAGTACTGTACGTAAGCTGGCTGGAGTAGATATGAGAGGTGAAAAGGACTTGCAGAAGCTTGTTAGTGTCCATTTCTTGAGCAAAGTTCTTGGGAAGTATTTACTCAGTGAGAGACCTGGCATGCTGTTTTTCATCTTCAATACTGAAGCTATAGGGGTCCTTGTTGCTCATGATCTCGAGCAAGGGGAATTTATATTACAGGTATTGCAGGCTTTAAAAATGTTTTGGTAAACAAGTTTGGGGATATAAATGTGAAATTACACTAATTATCTCTCGTCGTCTTGCAGATTCCGTTTTATCCACCTCAGCAAAACCTTGAAGATTTCAGTCGTCAGGTATTTTCTTTGCAGATAAGTTAATTTAATGGAAATTTTTCTACTTGATCTCATGACTGACACTAAGTTTAAGGGCATATTCTTGTGGCCATGATAAGATTATCTTTCTTCATTGTGGGTAATTGCTCAGTTTAAAGGGTTTAAAGTTTTGTAGATATGTGAGCAAATAATCTTCAAGTTGGTTGGTCGAGAGCTAGGAGACATAAATGTGATTGACATAAAACCCTGGGTTATGCATGCTGAAGTTGCGGAGAAGTTTCTAAGTTGTGGCAACCGAATAATACTTGCTGGCGATGCTGCTCACCGATTCCCTCCTGCCGGAGGGTTTGGTTAGTATTTTTTGTTTTGTTATGCGAATAAGGGAAACTCGCCTGGGATTAATCATTCAAATGAGTCTAGGCCTTTCATGTGATTTATACAGGAATGAATACTGGAATTCAGGACTCTCATAATCTTGCATGGAAAATAGCTTCGGTAGTAAAGGGTATTGCACCGTCTTCAATACTTAATTCTTATGAAACAGAACGTAGGCCGGTATTGGCTTTATCTCCTTCACTTCTATTCTTTAACTTTAATGTGAAATTAGAATGGATCTTAATCATCAAAATTTGCATTTTTTTCCAGATTGCCGTTTTCAATACAGAACTTAGTATTGAGAACTTCAAAGCAGCCATGGCTGTTCCTGCTGCACTTGGTCTTGATCCAACTGTTGCAAACTCGGGTAAACCAATCTATTATTACTTTATTGCATGACGAGCTATTTTCCTTGTTTGTTGGAGACATGTCGTTACTAATTTCCTTTGCAGTACATCGTGTCATAAATGAGGGTGTTGGTTCCATTTTACCATCTGAATTACAGAGGGCCATTTTGGATGGAATTTTCACGATAGGTCGTGCCCAGCTATCGGAATCTCTTTTGAATGAAAACAATCCACTTGGGTCGTCAAGGCTTGCTAATCTAAGGCGCATATTTGAAGAAGGAAAGAGCCTCCAACTCCAGTTCCCAGCAGAGGATCTTGGTTTTAGGTATCACATTATTCAAGCTGCTTTAGATTCAAATTCTTGGAGCTTGACTTGAGATTAATTTGAATTCTGAGGCTTGATGTGCAAAACTAGTTCTTTTCTAGAATTGAATTTGAAACTATATGAAAACTCGTCAATTTGCTTTTTCCAATTTAATAAACTAATCAACTGAACAAGCACATTTTGTGTTTGTCAATTTAGGTATCTAGAAGGTGCACTTGTCCCTGATAGTGATGGTGGACTGGGGGCTCCAGAAGGACCTACTGGTCGCCGGAGGGACTATGTTCCTTCTGTAGTTCCAGGTGCAAGGCTCCCCCACATGAACATGAGGATGTTGTCAGATACCTCAAGTGAGGTATGTTGCTATTGTTTTCTTTCAAATGTTTACATAATATATGTCTTTTTGCTGTTGTTGCCAATTGTTTTCTTTTCCTCTTATGGTGAAATTATCTGAGTCTGTGTTGGCGGGTTGTGGCTCCATAAGCCACGAAGCTTTATGTTTTAGTTCCCAAGTAAAAGTAATAACGCAAGCAACAACTTCTTTATGCCATAGTGTCAAAACAGATTTCTAGAAGATTAACTGTATTTCCAATTTTCATTCACCTCAATGGTGTATTCTTCTGTAGGTTACTCTTTCTACACTGGACCTTATATCTGGAGACAAGGTCGAGTTTCTCCTCATTATATCGCCAACAGAGCCGTCTTACCATCTTGCTCATGCTGCATTCAAAGTGGCCGAGGAATTAAAAGTTTCTGCAAGGGTGTGCGTGTTGTGGCCTGCCGGCAGTGTTAAAGGAGTCGAAGTAAAAAGTAAGGCATCATTGGCACCCTGGGAGAATTACATTGACCTCGTGGAAGTTAAAAAGTCACCAAATTCGTCATCGTGGTGGGATATCTGCCAAATGACTGACAAAGGAGCCATCTTAGTTCGACCGGATGAGCATGTTGCTTGGCGTGTGAAGTCAGGGGTTGTCCGTGACCCTATAACGGAAATGAGAACGGTATTCTCGGCTACTCTCGGCATAAAACCACATACTAAAGATCAAGAAACTGACACATGACATTTGTTATCGAAATAAAACCACATACTAAAGACCCAGAGACTTGACACATGACATTTGTTATCGAAATAAAAGTGATCTTGATGTGCAAGAGTAACGTATTAGGTTTGTCGTAACATTCGACATTTTGCAACAGAATGTATTTTTATGTATGTCACTTTGTAATCAAGTGAGCTATGTTCTCTCTCTCTCTCTCTCTCTCTGCACCGTACAAGTTGGAAAGGAGGGAGGGAGTGAGATTCGAAAAGATAATAAGAGGGCCAACTCAGAAAGACTCCAACATGATACAATCAAAATGGTGAAGGGACAATCAGAAGCTCCACTTGAATTTGACAAGCAATTATCGACCAACAAATCTTCAACTTTGCCCATCTTATCTCTAATCTTATATCTTCAAAATCTAGTATTATCCTTCTATATGTCGAGGGGAATGATCTTTTTTTTTAATTTTTTTTAATCTTCAGACACTCTGAACGATGATCCTTAATTCTTTTATTATATGAAGAAATAATTTAATATATAAAAGAACGAATGATGTTCATAGGATAAAAACATAGTGTGCATAAATCATTTTCCGTCGTTAATTCCAATTGCTTCCTTAGTTGAACCGTTTTCAATTCTTCTTGGATAGTGAATTGGTTACCTCCCAACGCTTTGGGATGTGCAAACATGCTTACCTTTTTTCTTCACGGGGGGGGGGGGGGGGGGGGGGGGGGGGGAATCTGAACTTAGGAAGAGAAACATCATGTAACTCGTTTGGAAGTGCATATAAAATTAAAGTACTTTTGATGAAAGTGCTTTTAGAACAAATCCTTAGTAAAAATACAAGTAAATTATGAAACAACACTTATGGGCTTCTTCCAAAAAACACTCCAAGTGCTTTTGGAATCCAAAAACAATTTCACTAAAAATGGTTTCAATTATTTTAAAAACATTTCCAAACGAGTTGCGCATAATTACAGAGTACCAAATGATAGCCTCTGCTCTCAAATTTGAGGAGATTTTGGTTTTGAAGCAATTCAATGTATGAATGAGTGGCAACTTTTGGCATCATAAAAGTAAAGTTGTACTTTATGCCTTGCTTGGATTACAAAGGCAAATATGGACCTTTACGTGAGGTAGTACCAAAGCAAAATATGGTCATCTTCAGTCAACCGAGCATGGTACTGGTACTAATCGTCTCAACAAGACCGTTTCGTCGCTAAAAACACTTTAAGTCAATCAAATTACATCTTGCAAACAATTGTTTTTTTACAGAATGAAGACATGCTAACTGAATTATAGACAAGAAGGCCTATGTCTTCAACGTTGGGGGAAATACCGCGTATGAAGATGGATCTGCAATTCGCAATCCAAATGTATATCAGATGTGGCACTAAGAGATGATACCACAATATCGTATCTATGTGGATGTAAACCGCTCCAGGATCATGTTGTACGACTGATTGTTATAGTAATCAAATAGCCCATGCATGCTGTGACAATTCCAAGCAAACTGCCGGCAACAACCTGTCAAACAGGAACAAGGATCATCATAAAAAAGGTTTCTTTTCATCAAAGTTTTCGGTATCCTATACTTGTAGATACATCATCCATTAACCAATTTTAAGAGCACAAACTAATGCAATATAGAGACCTGAGGAGGGGTGTGGCCGAGAAGCTCACGAAGTGGACTGCTCTCAGCCAGAGGATGTTCAGCAGGGAGTTCATACACTATTTGATTCAAAACCTGAAGAATATTCATATCCAATGTTAATACATAAAAACCAAATCAACCAAAATTTGAATAGGATACTCAAGAAGCTGAATTATATGATAACACGATGAAAAAACTGGCATTCAGACGTCAAAGTTTCGACGAAGTTAATTCTTAGACAGAGTGTTGACACAGAAACTCAAGAAAACGAAGGAAAGGGTGGGAAAGAGCTCAAAGAGATCCAGGAGATCAAAAACATCAAACCTCTGCTTGGCGTCCAGCCTGTAGTCTTACACCGGTTGCATCATACATCACCTGCCACCAAATTTTCTACATTAGAGATCTCCTATTGACTTGTACAATCTCAAAAACATGACAACAACAAATCTTTATCATTCATTTTAAAATGTTTTTAAGTCGGTGAATATATAGATATGTGGATACACATATTCAGCTGGATTGATACAAAATTCAGTTCAACGTAAGCCTAAATGACAACTTCACACTTCAAAAAGTAAACAAATTGCTGTAAGAAGTAAGGCCAAATGCTAGCTGCAAAATGCTGCAGAAAGAAGTGAAGGGTCTTACCACACATGCTAAGATCAATGCAATTGCAAAGAGTGACCCGCCGACGCCTTCTTGGAACCCAATGGCTGTAGCAATAGCAGTAACAGTCGCCGAATGAGATGAAGGCATTCCACCGGATCCAAGAAGTTGCTTGAAATCCCATCTTCTTTCCTTGTACCTGCAAATCTATCAAGGTTTAAGAACTCTTAGGATAAAATAATAACACCAACAATCACAAAAGGAAAGAACAACTTCCCATAAATAATTTCTACACAGAGGCTTATTTCCATATACCAATCTCACGGGAATCAAATTACCATTGTAACATCGAAATGTGGCCAATATTTTACAGAAATCAAATTACCATATAAGCATGTTTTGATTAAAGATTACGTTTTTCTAATCAAGAATCAAGATCTAGGCAAAACCCAAATGTCAATTAAAAAAATTCAACAATTTTATTTCGGGTACATTGATTGAAAAGGTCAATAAAGAACAGGATCATGCAGCAACGCAAAAACCCAAAATTCAGGAATTGGGTCGGATCCAAATTCGGAGAAATGGGTGAAAAGGGAGAGAGAAAAGTACCAGGAGGTGAAGAACTTGATGAACTGGGCAATGGAGAAAGCTACGAGAGCAGAGAGGAGAGGGTAGTTCGTGAAGATTGAGGACGATGATGCTGACGCCGCCGCCTCAACCATCGCGCTTTTATTGCTTTCTTTGTCTAATTCTTCGAACGCGATTGCAAATTCTAAAAGGTAAAATCAAAACCCAAATTCTGAAAAACCTGCAAAATCTGAAATCTTCGATTGCTTGTTTCGCGGGAGGGAATGCGAGCGTGACGTGATAATTAAGGGAGGACAGAGGACGGACCGATTCCACAACGTTCTACGGCGTTTTGTTTGAAAACAAAGGAAGGTGGTCGTGGTCAGAGTCTCAGAGGTGGAAGGTGGATTCTTCTTTCATCCGGCAAGAGGCTACAACTAGAAGCAGCTATGACTACGAGCAATGGCGTATTTTTGGTTGATTTATAACTAACGGTCTTTGCCTCTTTCTTTTATTTATTTATTTATTATTTATTATTTATTATTGAGTGTTACTAGACCCATTCAGTGTTTTATTTCCTCATCCACGTTATAATCCTACCCATCACAAAAAGTTAAAAACTTGAAATGTTATCTTTCCACCAACTATTATTCCTAAAATAACCTTTATATTAAAATTCTTTTTATTTCTATTTTTATTGACTAAAACAAAATCTACAAAGACACGATTCAATTGATCAAGATGCACAACGAGGATCGCATCTATACAATACATTTTACACAATTCCTCGCGTCTTCTCCATCCTCCAACACACCACCCGCCTTGAGAACACTGTGTTCCACTTCTTCTGCGCCTGCCACAACAATCGGTATGTGGATTGTGGACATACAAGCCCTTATCCTAGTTTTCAAGGCTATTTGCTGGTATTGACAACAAAAACAAACAAATCAAATTAAAATGGCCAAAGGTACTGGGGACTTGATTTTTTGAAGATTTAGAGAGGTGGGTTGTTCTAGAAGATGGGGAAGAACGAACCTGTCAACCTAGAGAGCAGAGATTTTCTTTTCTTTGGTCTTAGATGTCATTTTACAAGAGAGTAAATTTGGTATTAAATTTTTTATTAAAAAATAGGTGGGGAAATAAGACAGTGGGGTGGATTTATCACCACTCTTATTATTTAATTGAATATGCCTCTTTGTTTGTGAAACATTTTGCTAGAATATACCCAAATCCCAAGGTGGCATAATATGGCTTCCCCTTCTAGGTTTTAAAATCTTTAGAAGGATGAAGAAGGAATGAGTGTTTGAGTTGTACAAGTTTCACAAATTTGGGTTCTTTGTAGTTCATTTATATGATTTGAATCTGTAACATTTTGATCACAAATTAGCTACATTTTTATTGCACTAAGGCTTGCTCTCGTTCCAATAATTTACAGTGTTTTCAAAATTTTAGTTTCTTCTATGGCTTAAATGCTTAATTATCTATGTTTTTTTTTATATTGGTTGAGGAGTGCAAGTTTGTTATTTGACCAATTTTTTATAGACTATATATTTCACAAAAGAAAAAAAAATCTAACATTAATATTGGAGAATTATCTGTAAAACTTGCACATAAGAAGTTTGATGTTACACTCGATCACTATTTATTAATCATGATGCCATTGACAACATGTAAATTATTCGTTTAAAAAAATTGAATTATATTTAAGTATTTGTGAAATATTACATTGGAGAAGCTCGTGATATGTCTCATAAGCAATGACAACAAACACCTTCACCGTTACACAAGCAACTCATTCTCGTAGTTAACGTCTTTCTCGTTTTGCATCCTTAATAATAAAGAAAGTTGACTTCCACTATCACCTTGTTTCCTACTCCTAGTCCAACAACAACCATAGTAAATGGGAGGTACTTGAACAGCATCAAATAATATATAGGCTTCCGATGATTATTGTTTGTTGTTGCTCAAGTCTGGGCAGTGGTGGAGAAGAACAGCAGCCATGGCTGCTGGATGTTGTTGAAAACAGGAGGAGGAAGAAGAAAGCTAATTGTTTTTTAAAATCAAGGTTCTAAAAAACGCTAGGCGCTAGTCGGGCGGCAGACTAGCGCCTAGTGCCTAGGCGGATTTACATAAATTTACACTATATATTATAAAATATGAACAAAACAAAATATAGATGAAAAAAAAAACAAATAATAATAAATAAAAAAAAAACAAAGTGGAGATGGACACATCTGGGCTTATTTTGGAAATCATCATGGACACACCTGGAAGAACCTTTTGGGCTGAACCCAACCCCAAACTCAGGTCCAATAGCATACAAAAACCAATGGGATGGATTGTAATGGGATGCAGCTGGCATGCTATTGTTAATATATTGTTGCTGGTTCCATGTCTCAACCCTAAAGATGCCCTCTCTTATCTTTATTCCCTCGAACCCAGAGCCGAACGACTCTCTGTCTTGCACTATCTCTCCCATTTCTCTCATTTCTGATTGTGTTAAGAATCCTTAGGCCACTCTATCTAGAATATTAGAAATGTCTCATTTCTCTCATCCATCTTTCTCAGACAACACACATCCCCGCCTTCACTTATAATCCTACCCACCACAAAAAGTTAAAAACTTGAAATGTTATCTTCCCACCAAATATTATTCCTAAAATAACCTTTATATTAAAATTCTTTTTATTTTTATTTTTATTGACTAAAACAAAATCTATAAATACACGATTTAATTGATCAAGATGCATAACAAGGATCACATTTATACAATACATTTTACACAATTCCCTGCGTCTTCTCCATCCTCCAACACACCACCCGCCCCGAGAACACTGTGTTCCACTTCTTCTATGCCTGCCACAACAATCGGTATGCGGATTGTGGACATACAAGCCTTTATCCTAGTTTTCAAGGCTATTTGCTGGTATTGACAACAAAAACAAACAGATCAAATTAAAATGGCCAAAGGTACTGGGGACTTTATTTTTTGAAGATTTAGAGAGGTGAGTTGTTCTAGAAGATGGGGAAGAACGAACTTGTCAACCTAGAGATTTTCTTTTCTTTGGTCTTAGATGTCATTTTACAAGAGAGTAAATTTGGTATTAAAGTTTTTATTAAAAAGTGGGTGGGGAAATAAGACAGTGGGGTAGATTTATCACCACTCTTATTATTTAACTGAATACGCCTCTTTGTTTGTGAAACATTTTGCTAGAATATACCCAAATCCCAAGATGGCATAATATGGCTTCCCCTTCTAGGTTTTTAAATCTTTAGAAGGTTGAAGAAGGAATGAGTGTTTGAATTGTACAAGTTTCACAAATTTGGGTTCTTTGTAGTTCATTTATATGGTTTGAATATGTGACATTTTGATCACAAACTAACTACATTTTTATTGCACTAAGGCTTGCTCTCGTTCCAATAATTTACAGTGTTTTCTAAATTTTAGTTTCTTCTATGGCTTAAATGCTTAATTATCTATGTTTTTTTTTATATTGGTTGAGGAGTGCAAGTTTGTTATTTGACCAATTTTTTATAGACTATATATTTCACAAAAGTAAAAAAATCTGATATTAATATTGGAGAATTATCTGTAAAACTTGCACATAAGAAGTTTGATGTTACACTCGATCATTAATCATGATGCCGTTGACAACATGTAAATTATTCGTTTAAAAAAATTGAATTATATTTAAGTATTTGTGAAATATTACATTGGAGAAGCTCGTGATATGTCTCATAAGCAATGACAACAAACACCTTCACCGTTACACAAGCAACTCATTCTTGCAGTTAACGTCTTTCTCGTTTTGCATCCTTAATTATAAAGAAAGTTGACTTCCACTATCACCTTGTTTCCTACTCCTAGTCCAACAACAACCATAGTAAATGGGAGGTACTTGAACAGCATCAAATAATATATAGGCTTCCGATGATTATTGTCTGGTGTTGCTCAAGTTCCTCTTGTTTGCTATGGTTGTCGGACTAGTAGTGGAGTGGGAGACAATGTGACTGCATAGTTTACGTTTCTTTCTTTACTTTTGTACATGAAAGTCATCGACAATGACAACAAACACCTTCTCCACACACAACCAACTCCCGGAGCTCACATCACATCCTTCTGAAAAATTTGTTTTGCCTACTAAAACGCAGATTTTTTTGTGTAACTTGTATATCCCTCTCTCTGTTTCTCTGATTTTTATGCCTGATGGAGAGAGGGAGATATATCCCGTTTACACAGAAGAATCTCTGTCTGTCTTGTGTGTCTTGGGCATGTGAGTGACATGGAACCGAAGTCTCTACTCGAGAATCTTTCCACCGGAAGGGAGTGAAAGATATGAGTAGCTTACTGCTTACCTTCCATAACTGAGCTTCTGTCGGCGAAAAGTCATCAGTGAGTTCTGTGCTGGTGGGAGAAAAAAAATGTTCTCTTTTTCTTCTGTACTTTGTTTATCCGATCCCTAACTGCATGAATAAACTCATTAAGCATGAGTTGGTTTGAAACATGTTTCTTGGTGTAATCTCGTATTCAACTGCTTTTTGTAATAAAAACCGCTGATTAGACTAACATTTTCAGAATTGCAGCAACAACAACATCATTTGCAGCAAGCAAAGCTGGGGATGTCTGCATTCATGCAAGTACCGTCATATTCAACCATCAAGAGGTCAGTTTTGTGACAATAATTCGAAGTTAAATCTTGGGGAAGTAGAAACCTCAAAACATTTTTGCTCCCTACATTGTGAAAATTTGAGGTATGATGAGTCAATTTTATATTATATATTACTCCGTATTCTTGGTATATTTTGGTTATTATTTTGATGAGATTTTGATGCTTCATTATATGTTTTTAATATAGGACGTGCGGACTTGTTTGGAGCATAAAGTAATCAAACGGTGAAATTTTTGAGTGATTTTAATTGGAGCGGATTCGTGCGTCAGTCAAGAAGATGGTGTCAAAATTTCATAATTTTATTCCGAAGCATCTGATCGTGGCGAATTAATTTGTGGTCAGCGCGCGGTGCTGGCAGATTGGGTTACAGAGCTTGGTTGCGACTTTTGGGCTGGAAGATGATAGATTTTGGATTTGGGTTGTTCTTGGAACTTGAAGAAGAGGTCCTGATCTTTAATTTGATTCGTTTTGGGCCTGTTTTGGAGCCCTGAATGTCCAGAAACGTGGCTTCTCATTTGATGGGCAGATTTCCTAATCCTAATAAGAATGTAATTTTTAGTTATCCGTTTATTATTTTGTTTCCTAGTTTTTAGAAAACCTTTTCCTACGAGGGTTTTAATTTGGAGTAGTATAAATAAGGCTTTCTAGCCATTGGGTTCTCTACACACACACAACATTGAGAGAACTTAGCAAGGCTTTGGAGAATTTTAGACTTTTTACCTACAAGGTGTTTTCAATCTTTTTTTAGTTAATGATATTCTTTTTAATTTTTATTATGAATACGCGTAACTAGTTTTCTCTTTGCTAGGGTGAGGCCATGATCCTTAGCAAGAATATGTAGTTTCTTTTAATTTGCTTATGAATCTATGCATGCAGGTTTTAAATTATTAATCACTGGTTTAAACTATCTAGTTGTTTTAGTGATTCGCGACCATTAGGGTATCTAGGAAAGTAATTTGATGCAATTTTGGCGGAGGGCTGTCCCTGAAATTGATTAAGGCTTCTTGTGGTTAATATGTGTAACCTCTTAGGATAGGCGGCACGTTTTAAGGGTTATATGGTTTTTCAAAGAGTTTTCATAAAGCTTAATGAGTCTTGCATGTTCACATTTGATCTGGACGCCACAGACGGGTTGCATGTTAGATATACGTTCTATGTTGGAGGTTCCAAGTAGGGCATACTTTAGGAAAACTTAACCTTCAAAATAGGTATGTGTAATTCATAAGTAAATAGAAGAACTACATAGGATTGTTAAGGTGACGGCGGAACCCTAGTGCTTTCTCACTTGAATTCTAAAAATTATTTCCTTCTTCTCTTTCTTGATTTTAGTTAAACCTTTTAAATAAAATTCGGTTTTCTTAAATTAGGGCGTTAAATCACCCTTTTCCAATATTTCGTTCTCAATAATTAGTTGGGTTTTGGTTTACATAAATTTATTTAAATTAATCCCTGCAGAACGACCTTGCTTGAGCCAACTATACTACTACAACCTTGTTTCTCTTGCAAGTATTCTAGGTGTTTTTAACTCTTCTACCCAAGTGATAAAACTCCTATCAAGAAATTGGCGCCGTCGTCGGAGATTGATTTTTTTTATAGATTTTTGGTTAATCATATGCTCAATTAATTATTCCCGTATATAATTAAAAAAAAAAAAATAATTTCGTTTTTTTTTATTTTCTGCAGATTGTGCACTGCATGGTCTGTACCAGATCTCAAAAACAGCAACTTGCAGATTTCAATCCAGAGCCAGAACGCACATTACGACAAAAGCTCAGGGAGCAGTTTTTAGCGTGGGAACCCCCATTGGAGGACACTTTTCTAAAAAATCTGTTTTCTGGAGTTTTAGACAACAAGGACACCATGGCTTTTGCCATACCCAACGCTTGGCGACCTTTGAGAGATACATTAGTAGCCCATGCTAATGAATTACCAAGTTGCATTGTTTATCCAGAAGAGGAAGACGACGCGTTCGAGATAAGACATCACATGTTAGAAATTTTGCCTACTTTTCATGGATTAGCTCATGAAGACCCTAATATGCATATTGCAGAGTTTCTGATGGGATGCAGAAATATTATAGTTAAGGGGTTTTCGGCTGAATTAATTAAACTTCGTCTTTTTCCTTATTCGTTGAAAGACAAGGCAAGAACATGGCTCCTTACATTACCATCTGCCAGTGTTACTTCTTGGGCGCAGATGAGTGACAGATTCCTTAACAAATATTATCCAGCGTCTAAGACTCTTGATATGAGGACACAAATTATATCCTTTGCCCAAAAACCTAATGAAGAATTTCACGAGGCATGTGAGCGTTTTAAGGAGTTATTCAGACGATGTCCCCACGCCGGCATTGATGGAGACATGCGGATGGGAATGTTTTTCAAAGGATTAAATTCAACTACAAAGAATCATGTTCATGCTTCATCAGGAGGATCATATTCTACTAAAAATACGCAAGAGGCCTATCAATTGTTTGGGAACATGGCGACAGAATCTCAACAGTGGGCAGTTGATCTACCTCAAACCAGGGGCATGTTTGAGATGTCCAGCGGATCTCCACATGTATCTGCCCAAATAGAAAAGATGGAGAAAAAGTTACAAAATTTTGATGCAAAATTTGACATGATTTTACAAAGAATGGCAGCACCTCTACAGCAGGTGGCTGTCCAATAGCCTACTGCTGCAGCTTGTACTATTTGTGGCAATACAACACATGATTTTATGGGCTGCCCATATAGGGACGCATATCCAGAGCATGTTACAGAACAGATTAATGCATTCAATAATTATCAAAGGCCTAGAAATGATCCATACTCAAATTTCTATAACCCGGGTGGAGAGATCACCCAAATTTCAAATGGAACAGAGACCAACAGACCAGACCACAATTTCAATCATTAGAACAACCTGTTGGACAAACTAAGGCATCTTGGGAAGTCGCAATTGAAAAATTGGTAGAGCACACTAAGGCAAGTTTTGATGCAACAAAACAAGACATTCAGAACATACAAGCTACCATGAAAGATTTACAGCAGCAAATGGGGCATATTTCACTCCAATTTTCAGGCAGAGAACCAGGAAAATTTCCCAGCCAAACTGTCCCAAATCCATGCAAAAATGCAAACTGTAATGCTGTCAGAACATTGCGTTGTGGTAAAAGTTATGACAACCGTGATGCAGAAAATGCAGAAAACAGTGCTGGAACTTCACAGGCAGCACCTATGCAGCCACAACAAGATTCTGAAATTTCTGCAGAATCTGCCCAGCCACTGGACAGGTCCAAAAATACAGCAGTACTTGTTGCAGAAACTGCAGAAAAATTAGAACGTGTTTATGTGCCACCGATGCCATATCCTGAGAGGTTGAAGCCAAAAGCAAAAAATCAACAATTAACAGATTTTATGAAGACATTGGCCAACGTTCAGATTAATCTACCATTAATTGAAGCAATCAAGAACATTCCCTCATATGCAAAGTTTTTGAAAGATGTGTGCACAAAGAAAAAGAAGCTTGTGGATTTCGAAAAAGTGTTCCTAACAGAACAATGTAGTGCAGTTTTATTACAGAAATTGCCACCAAAGAAAAAAGATCCAGGGAGTTTTACAATTTCATGTACAATTGGAAATTCAGATTTTAAACGTGCTTTAATTGATTTGGGTGCTAGTATTAATTTAATGCCTTTTTCTGTTTTTCAGCGGCTAGGGCAAGGAGAAATCAAGCCTACCTCAGTTATTTTGCAATTGGCGGACCGTTGAGTTGTTTACCCTAGGGGTGTTATTGAAGATCTTATTATCAAAGTGGATAATCTCTACCTGCCTGCAGATTTCGTGGTATTGGATATGGATGAAGATGTGCAAACACCAATTATTTTAGGGCGCCCATTCATGGCAACTGCTAGAACATTAATAGATGTGGAAGCTGGCACATTGACACTTAGAGTACAAGAGCAAGCTGTTGTTTTTAATTTGTTTGAAGCAACTAAAAGGCCCGATGATATGAAAAATTGTATGCGAGTTGACATGTTAGAGGGCATCATGCATGCAGATATTGTGCCCTGTTTAACAGCTGATCCATTATTAAACATTTTACATGGTTTTGAAGACACAAAAACTGAAGATGAAGAGGGTTTTGAGTATATTACAGCTTTGGAAAGTGCACCTTTACACAAGCCAAAGTGGAGACACGTTTTTGAAAGTTTGGGGGAACCAAAATCACCATTACAGCCTTCAAAAATCCAGCCACCTAAGCTGGAATTGAAGCCATTACCTGAACACTTAAAATATGCTTATTTGGGTGCTGATTCATCGCTGCCAGTTATTATTTCTGCAGATTTATCTCCCACTGAGGAAGACAAATTGCTGCGTATTTTGAGAACATTTCAAGATGCTATTGGCTGGACCATTGCAGATATTAAAGGGATCATCCCAACATTTTGTATGCACAGAATTTTGATGAAGGAGGGTGTCAAACTCGCCATTGATGCTCAACGCCGGTTGAACCCAATTATGAAGGAAGTTGTTCGCAATGAAGTTATGAAGCTTTTAGATGCTGGAATGATCTATCCAATTTCAGATAGTAAATGGGTCAGTCCAACTCAAGTAGTACCTAAGCGCACTGGAATTACAGTTGTGAAAAATGATAACAACGAGCTTGTGCCTACACGATTAACTACGGGGTGGCGAATGTGTGTTGACTACAGAAAGATTAATGCTGGTACTAGAAAAGACCATTTTCCATTACCCTTTACTGATCAAATGTTGGAGAGGTTGGCTAGTCGGGCTTTCTATTGTTTTTTAGATGGGTATTCAGGCTACAATCAGATTCCTGTAGCACCAGAGGATCAGGAAAAGACAACCTTCACCTGCCCCTTTGGTACGTTTGCTTACAGAAGGATGCCATTCGGTTTATGCAATGCACCAGCAACATTCCAACGTTGCATGATGAGCATATTCTCAGGTTTGGTTGAATGAGTTGTTGAAGTATTTATGGATGATTTTTCTGTTTTTGGGGATTCGTTTGATCATTGTCTGCAGAATTTATCTTTAGTTCTTGAGCGTTGCAAAGAAACTAATTTGGTATTGAATTGGGAGAAGTGTCATTTTATGGTTAAACAAGGCATTGTTTTAGGGCACTTAGTATCTAGCAAAGGTATTGAAGTTGATAAAGCTAAGATTGATGTTATTGCTAAATTGCCACCTCCTACAACTATGAAAAGCATTCGTTCGTTTCTTGGGCATGCTGGGTTTTACAGACGGTTTATTAAGGATTTCTCCAAGATTAGCCGACTAATCAGGGATCGGTGGTTCTGAAATTTCTCCAGGGAGTTATTTTTCCTTGGTTTGGAATCCCGCGAGTTATACTTAGTGATGGGGGAAAGCATTTTATTAATAAACCTTTTTCTACATTACTTGCAAAATATGGGATAAGTCATCGTGTTGCCACTCCTTATCATCCACAAACATCAGGGCAGGTTGAAGTTTCAAACAGGGAAATAAAGCGTATTTTGGAGAAAACAGTTGGCGCTACTTGCAAAGATTGGAGTTTGAAATTAAATGATGCACTGTGGGCCTATAGAACAGCGTTTAAAACACCGATTATGATGTCCCCGGTTTCGGCTGGTGTATGGCAAAGCTTGTCATTTGCCTATGGAGCTAGAGCATAAAGCGTTTTGGGCTATTAAGGAGTTAAATTTTGCTTACGATTTAGCAGGGGAAAAGAGTAAGCTGCAGCTCAATGAGCTTGAAGAAATTCGTAATGAGGCTTATGAAAATGCACGCATATACAAAGATAAAACAAAAGCATTCCATGACAAACAAATTCTCAGAAAAGACTTCCAACCAGGGCATAAAGTGTTGTTATTTAGTTCCAGATTAAAATTATTTCCAGGGAAATTGAAATCTCGTTGGAATGGGCCCTACTTGGTTACTAAGGTTTATCCTCATGGAGCAGTTGATATTACAAGTGAGACTAATGGCAACACATTCAAGGTGAATGGTCACAGGTTGAAACCATATTTGGAGTCACCCTTCGACAGCGCCACCGAGTCTATGACTCTGAAGGATCCATCAATTTAATCACTGGGCTTCTGTGTAGTCTAGCTACAGACGTTAAATAAAGCGCTAATTGGGAGGCAACCCAATTCTCTAACTTTTTTTTATTTTCTTTCATTTTTATTTCATTACTTTCAGTTTCTAGCTGCATTTAATTTCTTAGGTTGCCTTTTTTTTTTAAAAACAAACAAACAAATAACAAAAAAAAAAAAAAAAAAAAAAAAAAAAAAACAAAATTCTTTTACTTGTTTTATTTTAGTTTACCATTAGTATCTCCTACATTCTATCTCTGATTTCAACACTTGGGTTTTTGCAGACAGCAAACAAGACAAACAAGAATATCAACATCATGGGAATTTATACCTTTCTGTTCTGCTACGCGGTCAATCTTCAGTGTAGGATAATCGTTTTGTCCATCAAGTTGCCTTTGACGATCTGGGGTATCTCCTGCAACATTGAAATCAAGTGTGTGAGTTTCAGTGGTAGTGGACCATATATCTTTGTTATATTCGAAGGTGCCAAGGATGCCATTATCGAAGTTTGGGGGTAGTTCTTTCTTTGTACTTAGCACGGTTCAAGTCCAAATGGTCCATACATATGTTCGGGGGTGATCCAGGTTGTCAATAATTTTTATTATTGGGACAAGGCGTGTTCAAAGTCCGACATCATCATCAACATCCAGATCAACATTTTATTTCTTTTCGCATTTACAAGTCCTGGTTTTCGATTTTTGAAATATCACAGAATATCACACGAAAGATGCTTTGCAGCCATACATGCGGAGTAAAATAAGAACCGAGGGATAAGTTTTCTACTTGTTGCAGTTCCAGGAGTTTGCATGTTACTCTTTCCGCTTTGACTTGTTGGATCTGCAGTTTGCGTGTTCATTTCTCTCGGTTATCAACTCAATCCGCGCTTCCTACACACACACAGCAAGAAATATGAGATATGATCTGACATTGTACCCTATCTTAGCAGTTCGTAGTTAGAACATTTCAAAACACGCATTTGTACCTTTTGCATGCTCGGATCAGTGCGGTCCGAGAGGATTCTTTTGTTTTGCTCCCTGCAGACGACGGATCCGTGAGCATCCTACACACATTTTACCTCCGACTGTCATTATCCATGCAAACCAGCAAATCTTCAACATGCAGGAATAGCAGTCACATGCGAGTATGAATTGTTACCTTTGGTTTTTGATCCGTGTTATTTGTGTCTGGCTTGGCTGTTTTTCGTCAAATCTGGGGTCTCTATCCTTTCTTTCGTTGTTATGCCGTCATCCAAGCCTTCGCAATCAGACCCAAAGTGTAGCGGAGACTGAGTTTCTACCTGCTGATGGATGAGTTTTGGATTATTAGCTATGGATCTATGAAGATTGGGTGTTGGTGCCTCTCTTTTGTTGTGGATTCGAGAGTCCTCGCAGAGAAAATAGTTGCATGTGTTAGTTCTTTAATTTTCCCATGAAAATAAGCTCAATGGAACACAATGGCAACCAGGAAAGAGTTTTACCTTTGAGATTTCGGGTTTTGTTACCGACGCATTGCTGTTGAACTGAGATGGTGGAGCGGCTCTGGTTCTCCATTGTCGAGATATGGGAATGTGAGATTGGTTGTTTTCAGAAATAAGATTGGTTGTTAGCAATGAAGAATCCCATGCTTTTCTCCATAGAGGTGCTAGGGTTTTGATGCACATGTGCCGTGCACATGGATTCGTGTGGGCTGACCGTGTGGTGTTTCTACTTTTCGTGGGCATTTGCTTTGCTGGGCTGGGTTTCACAACCCAATGAATCTTCCATCGGCCTGTGTGTTCTTTCTTCCAGGCCCCACTTTTGTCTTCCAAATGAAGTCCAATTCTAACCCAGGTGTGTCCATTTCTTATTTTCATTTTTGGTTTGTTTTGAGTTTTCTTTTATTTTATATTTGTTTCTTCTAATTTTGTTTTTTTTTTAGAGTTAGTTAGCTTTAGGCGTTCTTTTTGTCTTTTATTTATTTTCTCCACACCTTGAGGACAATGTGTGAAATACGTTTGGGGGTGGGAAATAAGAATTAGGATTTAGATTTTTATTTTTGAGTCATGTTAAAAATTTTCATTCTTTTTAAGTTAATATCCATAGTTTATTTTAAACGTTAGAACAAATGGACATGGTGAAGGTTAATCCCATAATATAGTGTTTTCTATTTATCGTTGCTTAGACACTAATTCATGAGTTATACTTTGAAAATTTGCACATTCACATCAACATGGTTTGTGGGGGGGAGTGAGATTGAAATACTTACTTTTAGTCTAAGTTAAATTTTAATTTTTATTCTTAGTAAAGTAAAGTTTAGTTCTTGTTTTAGATATGTAATAATTGTTCCACCCAAGGCTTTGCTTAGTAACCGGGCCAGTCCTGCCTAATCAGCAGTGATTCTCGCGTCAAACGGTAGAGTTTTGGCATGGGGCAGGGTGGTTAGTTGGTTTCGAGTAAACTAGCATTACACGACCACTACTATTACTATTGAAAAAAAATATATTGAAAAAGGAAGAACAAAAAAAAGAAGAAGTTATGTGTGGAATATGTGAAATAAAAGGACAAGGGTTAAGGGTTTTAGTCAAGTCCCTTTAGCTATGTTGGTTCACTTTACACCAAAGGAAGTTCGTGAATTCTTTTCTAATCGATTCTAAATGGCTTAGACTCTGTAGTGGGATTAGTTGGAACTTTTGAAAAGATGTTTTGATCTTTAAAATTTTCTATGGATTGTAACTTTGAAGGTGGAAATTGTTGTCATTTAGTTTTAGTTAAGTTTTTAGGTTTGTTAGTTTTTATTTTTATTTTCTAGTTTTGTTTTGCTTGTGGACAAGCAAAAAGCTAAGTTTGGGGGTATTTTGATGAGTCAATTTTATATTATATATTACTCCGTATTCTTGGTATATTTTGGTTATTATTTTGGTGAGATTTTGATGCTTTATTATATGTTTTTAATATAGGACGTGCGGACTTGTTCAGAGCATACAGTAATCAAACGGTGGAATTTTTGAGTGGTTTTAATTGGAACGGATTCGTGCGTTAGTCAAGAAGATGGTTTTTAATTGGAACGGATTCGTGCGTTAGTCAAGAAGATGATGTCAAAATTTCATAATTTTATTCCGAAGCATCTGATCGTGGCGAATTAATTTATGGTCAGTGCGCGGTGCTGGCAGATTGGGTTACAGAGCTTGGTTGCGACTTTTAGGCTGGAAGATGATGGATTTTGGATTTGGGTTGTTCTTGGAAGAAGAGGTCCTGATCTTTAATTTGATTCGTTTTGGGCCTGTTTTGGAGCCCTGAAGGTCCAGAAACGTGGCTTCTCCTTTGATGGGCAGATTTCCTAATCCTAATAGGAATGCAATTTTTAGTTATTTGTTTATTATTTTGTTTCCTAGTTTTTAGAAAACCTTTTCCTACGAGGGTTTTAATTAGGAGTAGTATAAATAAGGCTTTCTAGCCATTGGGTTCTCTACACACACACAACATTGAGAGAACTTAGCAAGGCTTTGGAGAATTTCAGACTTTTTACCTACAAGGTGTTTTCAATCTTTTTCTAGTTAATGATATTCTTTTTAATTTTTATTATGAATATGCGTAACTAATTTTCTCTTTGCTAGGGTGAGGCCATGATCCTTAGCAAGAATATGTAGTTTCTTTTAATTTGCTTATGAATCTATGCATGCAGGTTTTAAATTATTAATCACTGGTTTAAACTATCTAGTTGTTTTAGTGATTCGCGACCATTAGGGTATCTAGGAAAGTAATTTGATGCAATTTTGGCGGAGGGCTGTCCCTGAAATTGATTAAGGCTTCTTGTGGTCAATATATGTAACCTCTTAGGATGGACGACACGTTTTAAGGGTTATATGGTTTTTCAAAGGGTTTTCATAAAGCTTAATGAGTCTTGCATGTTCACATTCGATTTGGACGCCACAGACGAGTTGCATGTTAGATATACGTTCTATGTTGGAGGTTCCAAGTAGGGCATACTTTAGGAAAACTTAACCTTCAAAATAGGCATGTGTAATTCATAAGTAAATATAAGAACTACATAGGATTGTTAAGGTGACAGCGGAACCCTAGTGCTTTCTCACTTGAATTCTAAAAATTATTTCCTTCTTCTCTTTCTTGATTTTAGTTAAACCTTTTAAATAAAATTTGGTTTTCTTAAATTAGGGCGTTAAATCACCTTTTTCCAATATTTTGTTCTCAATAATTAGTTGGGTTTTGGTTTACATAAATTTATTTAAATTAATCCCTGCGGAACGACCTTACTTGAGCCAACTATACTACAACAACCTTGTTTCTCTTGCAAGTATTCTAGGTGTTTTTAACTCTTTTACCCAAGTGATAAAAATCCTATCAAGGTGCATGTTACATTCAACTCTGGAAGTAAATGCAAATATCGTATTTCACCCAACTCCAACTGTGTTAGAACTGTGGGCATCACCTGCCAAAACAAATACAATCAGTAAATCATTTTAGTGCATAGTTTCTGAAACTCCTCTGTGATTTTTCTATATTGACATAAAAATTCAGAATATTGAACAGCAAAAGTAGCAAGGAGGACCTCTTCTTTCATATCAAACTTGCGAGGTGCAGTTTCTTTGACAAACGAACAAATTTTCCCACTCGAGTTCTCATCACCAGTGAATACTTGACAGTTGATAGAGGAATTTGTTGACCATATATTCATCCGCTCCATCACTGAAAGTGAGAACACAATACATGAAACTGCGAACCATTTCTAAACCTATGCAAGTCTTTGAGAAAATTGAATTAACAGAAGATGTTACATATTTAACTACCTAAACATAAGACTGCGGAGTTTGAAATATGTGCTCACATCATAATAAAGATGGCAATAGGACAACCTCCCATCCTGTCAAGCTCGTTCAATCTCGTACGTAACTTTACCATTCATTTTGTTAACAAATCTAAGATGAAGAAGCTTTTGAAAAAATACGGTGGTTTTGAAGAATCTTCCACCTGCACATACTCCTCCAAGCTTTCTGGCAAGGTGTAACAAATCACCTGAAAAAGATGCAACTTAGGAATTCCCGAAACAACTTCTAAACATGGTTCAATAAGTCCTTGCAAGGTCTCTCCTCTTATCAATGTGAGATTCATTCTCAACACGGCCCCTCACGTGTGACGAATTTTCAAGCCGAACATGTGGACAACACAAACGGGTTAACGTGGAGCTTGTGTGGCTTGGGCTTCACACGTGAGACAATTTGCTCTGATACCATGTAAAACTTAAAACTATAAGGTTTTCAGCTGAATTTGCATACCCATAGAACGATGGGTTGCTTGTATTTATATTGACTTACAGATTACAAAAGGGTTTTGAAAAACCCTATTTACACGCACAGTTTGAAATTCAAATTATACAAAGCAATCAAACTGAGCTAAGAAACATTCAAAAGAAACCTAGACCTAACAGACTTGTCCTTGGATAACGGTTGAACTTTAGAATAGCAAACTGAAGAGTTTGAACTGGAGTTGGCTTCTTGATAAGTCTGACTTGGTCTGACACATACTCCTCCAAGCTTTTTATGCTTTTCATACTCTATTCAGTACAGACACCAAATGTTGTCTTTCTCAGGTTACAGTTCAAGGGAATACGATGCAATGAACAATACTATGAGTATTTCCGGAAAAGGAAAACAAAGTTACGAGTACAGTTTCTCTTACAGCACCAATATCCCTCTTGTCAAGGCCCATGCCAAAGGCCACAGTTGCAACAACCTTCCATCAGAACATACGAGTCAATCATCCAAGAATTTGATATTTGAATTTGCTACATAGAGAAAAGGAAAGGAAAAGAAACGTATCCGTAACAAAAAATTAAACGAGAAGAATATAGGACTACGGAATGAGCGGAGTAATATTCTTATCACTCGTATCCTGTTAGTGAAAAACAACTCCTGCACACAACTACGATCTTTTGCAGGGATACCACTGAGGTGACTCTAGTTAGCATTTTACGATAATGTTGTTGTTGGAAGTTTTGAGACTCTTGTCCCACATTAGGCAAAACAAGAGTCCTAAGGCTCTTTATATATGTTTTGTCTTCTACAATAGTAGTTAGGTGTTGGACCCTTTGGAAATGGATTGAAGGCTTGGGCCTTATGGTTGTGTGGATTAGGCTTGTATAATATAACCTAAATACAATTAATATTAATTAATCAAGACAAGGGCCTTGGAATTTAAAATTAATCAGATTTATTAATTTTAATTTTGGATTAAATTTTTAATTAATTTATTAATTAAAAACGTTTTGATTAAAGGACACAGCTCTTAGAAAGAGTTGTGCACTTTCAAATACGCTGAACATGTATTTGAAAGGGTGTGAAACAGCCTATATATCTGCAATCACAATATCCAAATTAGATTATCTTTCTTCCTTCTTTTTCTTCTGTACGAAATTCCCAGAGAGTAAACACACAAACACAATTCGCTAGAATTCTATAATCCAGTGCGGGTTGTAGAATTAGGTAGTTGAATCCTGGTCGAGCAGATGTTGTAGAACCACAAGCACAAGAGTGGGACGGAAATACTGTTCGAAGGACATAGCTTTTGTGCTAGCCTCTACCTTCTGTAATCAAGTTAGTACCATTGATATTCTTATATTGATTATGTATTTATGGTGTAATTTTATTTTGCACAACAAGTATTTTTGGTTAATAAAATATTGGAATTTAGAGTTCAGTTTATTTATGTTATTTTTGCTTATTTATTAATTGTTCTCCAACAGTAGTTAGATTTTTATCATTCCTACTTATTACCATATCAAATTAGAAAGACTTTGGCAATGCTCTTAGAGGCTTAGCCATCTGCAAGGTGAGGCCAAACTTCTCCATGTTCATGTTCTCTGGTACAACCCCATCTTCAAGCTTCCAATCAAATGAGTTGACAAGTGAAAAGTTTATGAATGGGATCGTAAATTGTACTGAACGAGTAACTGAAAGTCAAAATTCAAAACTAAAATGGTTATCAGACATGCCGTAAAGTAGTGAATAGTTAGAAAGTAACAAACCAACCAGAAGCTTATGTTGAATTTGTAGCCTGTCCATATCCTCATTGCTTACTTCACTGATGTTCAAGAGAGAATCCAACATATCATTACTTGTGACATAATCATTCGATTTCTCAATTCCAAACTTTGTGTAACAATTTGATCAAAGAGCCGACCCATCTTGCGGAAATGATTGGGGGTCAAGTATCCTAAACAGAGGAAAATAGTCCCCAAAGTTTGGCTTCTCTGTCTCTTCCATTATACTCCACACTGTGTCCTTGAACTCTCTAGCCACCTCACTCCTCGGTTCAGCTAAATCGATCGACAACAAATTGAGCGTGGTTTTGAAACCAGCCCTTTCAATTTCTACCACCTTACCTTTCACAATGCTTTCATTGACGTCGGCTATGAGCTCCTGCACTTTTAGGTGACCAATGGCTTGGTTGGCATCAAGGATTTTCATGGCGAACAATTGGTTGTTGCATATTTTGCGGAGGTTTCTCCATTTCGTGGAAAACAGTGTCCAGGGCAAGCTGTCCTGGTGAAGGTCGCATGCTTGGATTGCGTCATGGATGGTTCGGTTGCACAAGAATTTGTCTTGGGTTCGGAGGACTTCTTTCGCCACGGTTGATGAAGATACTACAACCGTGGTTTTTTGTCCGAGTTGCAGGTCAATGACGGGGCCATAGCATTGAGCAAGGTTAGTGAGAGAGAGATGGGGTTTATTGCCAAGCTGTAAGAGTTTGCCAAAGACGGGAAATGGCTTTGGCGGAGGTGGAAGAAGAAGCCTTTTGGGACTGGATATGAAAGCTTGAATCGATAAATACAAGAGAAAGTAAAGACATGGGATTAAGATATAAGAACTCAACAAATCCATCTCTGATCTGTGTCTAAGTGCAGACTCACCAATTGACACAAAACTTGAATTTACACCTTTTCCCTTTGTTGTTGAAACTAAAAACTTTGAGAGAGGCTACAAAAGTTTAGTATTCTTTATATTCAGGTATGAGATACATGCACTCCCATTGTCTCAGCTGTTTCATTAGTACGGAACGCTAAAGTGACAGTATACCAATTGTTGGAAAAATTAATTAAAGAAGAGAATGCTTTGAATGAAATTTTGTTATTCTTCTCATTCAGAGGTATATATAATCATATACAATCCTACTATAAACAGGAAAGAATAATTACAAGAATAATTACAAGACAATATCTCCTAAACTAGGAAACCCAAGGTTAAAGGGATCCTGGAATAATAGGAAATATATACAAAGTCAACACTCTCCCTCAAGTTGGTGCATATATGTCACACATGCCCAACTTGTCCAAAAACTTTGAGAATTTCTCACTAGAGCTGGCCTTAGTGAGTATGTCTGCTACTTGGTCCTCGGTCCTGATTGGAGGAACTTCAATTACTTTCCCTTCCAGCTTTTCTTTAATGAAGAATCTGTCAACCTCCACGTGCTTAGTCCTATCATGTTGTACCGGATTATGAGCAATATCTCGTGCAGCTTTGTTGTCACAAAATAACTTTATTGGCTGACTAAGTCTAACCCCCAAATCTTGTAACAGGAACTTAAGCCACAAAAGTTCACAAATGCCAAGAGCCATACTTCTATACTCAGCCTTTGCTCTGTGCTACTACATTTTGTTTCTTACTTCTCCACGTCACTAGATTACTGCCCACAAAGGTAAAATATCCAGATGTTGAACGTCGGTCATCTATCGAACCTGCCCAATCAGCATCAGTATATCCTTCAATTCTGAAATGCGCGTTCTTTCTAAACAAAAGTCCCTTTCCCGGACTTCCTTTCAAATAACACAATATCCTCATAATCGCTTGCATATGTTGTTCCCCGGGATCGTGCATATACTGACTGACCACGCTCAAAGCATGGGCAAGATTCGGTCTTGTATGAGCCAAGTACATTAATCTTCCCACCAACCTTTGATATCTTCCTTTATCTACCGGTACTTGATTTGAATCTAAACTCAACTTCATCCATTCGGCCAACGGAGTAGTGACCGGCTTACATGCTGACATCCCGGTCTCTTTCAACAAATCAATAATATATTTTTTTTGGGACAAAAATATCTCGGACTTGCTTCTCGATACCTCGATCCCGAGGAAATATTTCAGAGACCCAAGGTCCTTCATTTCAAATTCTGTGGACAAATACTTCTTCAGTTCGATTGCTCAAGTGGATCATTTCCAGTAACCACCATGTCGTCCACATATACAATGAGTGCTGTAATCTTCTCATTCTTGTGCTTTAAGAACAAAGTATGATCCCAATTGCTTTGTCTATACCCAAACGCCTTCATTGATTTAGTGAACCTACCGAACCACGCCCTTGGTGATTGCTTCAACCCATATAAAGACTTTTTAAACCTACATACCTTTCCCTTTCGCATGTCTGTTTCGGTACATCCTGGTGGAAGGTCTATATAAATTTCTTTGGTTAGGTCTCCATGTAAGAACGTATTTTTTACATCGAACTGTTGCAACGACCAATCTAGGTTTGCTGCCAGAGATAATAGAACTCAAACGGTATTGATCTTAGCTACTGGTGCAAAGGTGTCCGTGTAGTCTATGCCATACTTCTGAGTGTATCCCTTTGCCACTAATCTTGCTTTAAACCGATCAACCGTTCCATCTGCTTTGTACTTCACTGTATATACCCATTTACTTTCCACAGGTTTTGTGCATTTTGGCAAGTTTGATAGTTCCCAGGTAGCATTCTTCTTCAGCGACCTTAGTTCCTCGTTCATTGCTTCTTTCCATCTAGGATCCACTAGGGCATCCTGCACATTGTGAGGAATACATACAGTAGACAATTGATTCACAAATGACTTATTTGATTTAGATAGGCAACAGGTAGATACATAGTTGTTTAATGGGTACCTCACTCTCGGGTTCTGGGTTGATTCACTCACTGAATATTTAGCTTTACACTTAGGGTCTGCCTCGTAAGTGGATTTAGGAATACCTCGGTTACTCTGTTCCGGAAGACTACGGAGTCGAGGACCATCTAGCGTAGAAGACGATTGGTTATGAGAATCACTGAGAGACGTGTCTGCATGTATTGTTTCCTCCAAAACTGTGGGATCCAACTGCCATTGGTTTCCATCATCAATCACCTCGGATTGTGTTCCGATGTCGTCCAAGGGAACCGTGCCTTTCTCTTTCTCAGATTCGGCAGTAGGCTGCCGCCTCTTGGCTTGCTGCTCTGTGGTAGGCGACTGTGCAGTGGCCTACTCATTGGCAATGGGCTGCTGTGCAGCAGCTTGTTGCTCGGCAGTGGGCTGCTGTGCAGTTGCCTCTTCCTCGGCAATGGGCTACTGTGCAGCAGCTTGTTGCTCGGCAGTGGGTTGTTATACAATGGCTTCTTCCTCGGTTCCATAATTAAACATTCGAACTTCATCGCCTTGAAACTCCCCCTGAAGTGAGGACTCAGAAGAACCAAAATACATCTCATTTTCATGGAAAGTGACATCTGCAGTGATAAACAATTTCTTGGTTGGAAGGTGAGACGACAACCTTTTTGAGTAGTAGCATACCCCATAAAAACACAACGAAGAGCTCGAGGTTCTAGTTTGTTTTGCCGTTGGGATGAGTGCACGTGGACAAAGGCCACGCATCCAAGGACCTGCGGGGGAAGATTAGGAACTGGTGGACAATTTGTCAGAGAAAGAAGGGTCTGGAACGGTGTCTGAAAGTCGAGGGTACGAGACGGAAGCTGATTAATAAGATAGGCAGCGGATGTGAGTGCCTCACCCCAATAGTGTAGTGGAAGACGAGCCTCAAGAATTGAAGCACGAACTACTTCTAACAAGTGTTTATTTTTCCGTTCAGCCACCCCATTCTGCTAAGGGGTGTACGGACACGTAGTCTGATGAACAATACCGTGCATATAAAAAAAAGGAGCGAAGTTCTGAATTAACATACTCGCCTCCATTGTCACTGCGAACCACCTGAATATTTATATTGTATTGTACGGAGACCATTTTGTGAAACTTTTGAAAGGCCATACTAACATCACTTTCGATTTTAACAAAGTAACCCAAGTCATTCTTGTACAATCATCAATAAACGTGACAAACCAATGAGCCCCACCAAGAGAGGCGATTTTTTAGGGGCCCCAAACATCAGAGTGTACAACCATAAACAAAACAAAACTCTTATTTAAACTTGGAGGAAAAGAAGTTCGATGGCTCTTAGCCATTTCACACACATCACACTTAAACTGAGAAACATCGTTTTTCACGAACAAACTAGGAAATAACTTATGAAAATAACCAAACGAAGCATGGTCGAGACGACGGTACTACATCCAGATGTCAGCCTCTTTATTAGTCTCTGTTGGAGTCCTATTCATTGACAATGCTTGAGTGAGCAACCCCGAGCTACTGGAATTCAACTCGAGGAAATACAATTTCCCTCGTCTAATACCATAACCAATCGTCTTCCACGTCTGGATGTCCTTAAATACACAAAAATAAGGCCAAAAGACAACCAAACAGTGTAAGGGAAGGGTTATTTGGGCAACTGACAATAAATTATAATTTAAGGAGGGAACCACAAGGATAGTATCAAGTTTCATGGTATCAGAAAGAGAAACAATGCCCTCCCTAAGAACTGGGGCGTCATCACCATTAGTGACATTAACCTCGGTGTAGGGGGAGTTGTTTAGTGATGAAACCTATCTAGAATCACAAGTCATATGTTCAGTAGCTCCGGAATCAATTATCCATGTATTATTCATAATAGAAATGGAAACATTAAGTGCCTTACCCTCGGTACTTGCCTCGGTAATCAGAGCCGATGTTTGGCTTGCTACAGTTGTTGAATCATCCTTGGTATCTGCAACGGAGGCTCGAGGTTTGTTGAAGCAAGGATCCCAAGTCTTATCCCAATTCTCGGGATACCCAATCAACTCAAAGCACCTACTCTTGGAGTGTCTTGTCATACCACAGTGTGGACATTTACCCAGAGGACGATCACGACTTGCTTGGCTGGTTCGTGGTTGTCCGGACTTGCTCTCGAACCCTCCTCGGTCAGTTCGGTTGGAGGGAGCTCGGCCTTGATTGCTATTGCTGCCGTTTCAGAATGTAGGTCATCCATTTTCATGGCTTCCTTGCGATCCGCTTCACGCCAAACATACGCATAAACAGCCTGAAGTCCAAGTGGTGGATCTTTGAGCAATATTTCTCCACGAACCTGATCAAACACATCATTAAGTCCTCCAAGAAATAAATACACCCTTTGTCGCTCAGTTGTTTTCTGAAATATCTGGACATCTTCGTTACACACCATGGCCACCTTGTTAAAGTGGTCCAATTCCTGAAAGATCTCTATTAGCTCTCCAAAGGAGTTAGCCAAAGACCGTCCATTCTGCCTAAGACGTGAAGCCATCTGATTCAATGAATAGATTCTGGCCTCATCATTCTCATCAAAATAAGCAATCTTGAGAAAATCCCAGATTTCTTTCGAAGTTGACAATCGAATGTAGTGTTTCATAATTTCCGGCTTCATCGCCGAAAAGAGCCAACTCTTAATTCTCTGATCTTCAGATAACCAATCATCATATTTAGGATCATCCTCGTTGGGTGCCTTGATAGACCCACGAAGATATCCCATCTTCTTCCTTCCAGCAATATGAATCTGAATAAGAGGAGCCCATAAATCATAGTTCTTCTCATCCAAAAACATCCCAATGTTGAAGTTTGAATTATCCGACTCCACCATAACTGGGGTAGTAACGGGAACCACCTTGCTATCCTCGGCAGACATCTTCCACTAAGAATGATAATCTGTGCAGCGGCAAAGGTAGGAGTACGGAACAAAAAACGGTCGTCAGAATCTGGCAGACTCCGGTAACACCCCACGAACCTAGAACAATACTTGAGCAGCAACGACACACGTCGCTCACTGCAGTTGAGGCAAAAAACAGAGAACAGTAACGACAACAAGTCGCTCACTGTGCGTTGGAGATGAGAGGAGCAGTAGTGGTGCTGGGCAAAACACAGCAACACAAACCCAGTTAGGGTTCGACGTTTTCCTTTTTTATATTTTATTTATTTATTTTTACGACTTGGCTCTGGTGCCAAGAAGAGAATGCTTTGAATGAAATTTTTTTATTCGTCTCATTCAGAGGTATATATAATCATATACAATCCTACTGTAAACATGAAAGAATAATTACAAGAATAATTACAAGACAATATTTCCTAAACTAGGAAACCCAAGATTAAAGGGATCCCGGAATAATAGGAAATATATACAAAGTCAACAGTGGTGAGATAAGGATTAGGTTCCTTTCCTAATATGATTAGATTGCTTTCCTAATCTTCTATGGTTTGACATTACTTTCCTATTTGTTGTAGATGTGTCATCACAAGTGTTATCCATTACCCTCCAGCAAACCCTTCGTTGACATGTCAACCAGTTGGTCAGTGCTAGAGACATGGTGGAGGACCAAATCCTTCCTCTGAACACGCTCCCGTACTACATAGACATCAACCTCTACATGTTTGGTACGGTCATGAAAAATTAGATTGTGCGCGACAACAAAATACTACTATTGGTATTACTTTGTTTGATATTTAAAGATATTTCAAGTTCGAAATTCTCCTTCTATTTATAATAGTAAAGCGTACCTAAAAGAAGAAGAAAAGAAAGCTTCCATTGGCAAAATGAGGCCTTATTCTCCCTTTGCTACAATATTTGGTATATTTGGGTTATTTTACATAAGCCTTGCTGTATCTTTTAATCCAAACAAAAAAAAAACACCCACATAAATATAAAATTACAAATTATAAGTTAATACTATTAACCATATCAAATTAGGACTTTTTTCGGCACAGCTCTTAGAGGATGAGCCATCTCTAAGGTGATGCCAAATTTCTCCTCCATGTTTATGTTCTCTGGTGTAACTTCATCTTCAAGCTTCCAATCAAATGAGTTAATAAGTGAACCTAGCATCAAGTGTAGCATCCGCATCGCCAATGGCAGGCCTGGACATATTCTCCTCCCTCCACCAAACGGAATAAGCTCAAAATTCTTGCCTTAAACATCGATTTGATGATCTAATCCGAAAAACCTCTCCGGTGCAAATGAGGTTGGGTTGTCCCAAATGCAGGGGTCTCTGCCTATAGCCCATGCATTGACCAGCACCTGTGCACCCTTTGGGACAATGTACCCGCAAATTTCCACATCTTGTTTGGCTTTTCGAGGGATTAGAAATGGAACAGCCGGGTGCAACCGAAAGGTCTCTTTGATTATTGCTTGTAAGTAAGGGAGTCGAGCAATGTCCGATTCCTCAACTGGTTTTCCTTTGCCAATGACTTGCTCTAGTTCCTCTTGTGCTTTCGACAGTTTTTCCGGGTTGCGTAGTAGTTCAGCCATTGCCCATTCCAGCGTGGCTGAAGTTGTGTCCGTGCCCGCAACAAATAGAGCCTATATATACACATATTGCAGCAATACAACAATTAAATAATGGAATCGCAAATTTTAATGAACAAAATGATAACTGAAAAACCAAAATGATTATCAAACGACCCTAAAATATCAAATGTGAGTTGCTAGAAATAAAAAAACTGACCAGAAGCAGATGTTCAATCAAGAGCTTGTCCATATCCTCATTACTCACTTCACTGATGTCCAAGAGAGAATCCAACATATCATAACTTGTGACATAATTGTTCGATTTTCTCAATTCTATCCTTTGCGTAATCATTCGATCAAAAAGCAAATCAATCTTGAGGAAATGTTTGATAATGCGCCGTCGAATGCCTTGGGGGTCAAGTTTCTTAAGCACAGGAAAATAGTCCCCCAAGTTTGGCTTCCCTGACTCTTCCATCAAACCCCACACAATCTCCTTGAACTCTCTGCCCATCTCACTACTCGGGTCAGCTAAATCGACCCAAAAAACAGTACGCGACAGCAGATTGAGTGTCATCTTAAAAGCAGCCCTCCCAATTTTTACCGCCTTACCTTTCACAATGCTTTCATTGATATATGCGATGAGCTCCTGCACTTTCAGGTGACGGTTGGCTTGGTTGGCATCATGGACTTTCGTTGCAAACAACTGGTTGTTGCATATTTTACGGAGGTTTCTCCATTTCTCTGACACCGGTGTCCAGGGCAAGCTGTCCTGGCGGAGGTCGCAAGCTTGAACTGCGTCAGGGACGGTTCGGTTGCACAAGAACTGGTCGTGGGTTCGGAGGACCTCTTTTGCCATGGTTGATGAAGAAACTACAACCGTGGTTATTTGTCCGAGTTGCAAAGAAATAATGGGGCCGTAGCGTTTTGAAAGGTTAGTAAGAGAGAGATGGGGTTTGTTGCCGAGCTCCAAGAGACTGCCAATGATGGGAAATGGCTTTGGTCCAGGTGGAAGCAGAAGCCTTTTGGGATCGGATCTGAAAGCTTGAACTGAGAAATACAAGAGAGAGAGAAGACATGGGATTATCAAGCAATAACTCAAGAAATCCATCTGTGATCTCACCAGTTGACACACACAACTTGAATCTACAACCTTCTCCCTTTGTAGTTGAAAATTTGAGAGGGAGCCAACTAGTAGAGAGAGACGTGTTGCTGTAATCAATGCTCATGTCAAATGCTAGCAGCCCTTGTGCTTATTTTTTATCTTGGCACGTGGTCCCTTCTGGTTTGTTTCTGTATGTGCAGTGCGTTGATTGGGGGTTGTCAAATCTTCTGTACGGAAAAAGGACTGTGGCTTCTCTGTGATCACTCTAACAACGAGACACTTGGCCATCAACCTGCACACCTTAACTGCTTGTAAGGAAATTCAGTGATGTAGAAAATATCTTCTTCTTATTTGATTGACTTACTTAATAAAACACTTACACCAGTATATATAGACACAATTCTATGGACATAATTGACCCTAGCATTTACAACTAATTACACACTGCCCTTGTCTAACTAACTTCAGCTTTACAACTACTATTAGACTCTTTACACCCCCTCAAGCTGAGACTTGGTGCATGAAAAGTGCCAAGATGAAGCTTGGACTGAAGAAAACAGAATCTGTGCTTTGATAAAGATTTAGTATGGATATCAGCTAATTGATCCTAGATGCAGACAAAGAGAACTTTAACCAGATGCGCCAAGACTAACTCCCTGATGTAATGATAGTCAACCTCAACATTCTTTGTCCGAGCATGAAAGACAGGATTGGAAGCAAGAGAGATTGCTGAAATGTTATCACACCAAATGGTTGGGATCTTAGACAGAGAGAAATGAATATCAGAAAACACTTTGCAAATCCAAGTAATTTCAGCAGTAGTATGAGCTAAAGATCGATATTCAGCTTCAGTTGAGGATCGAGCAATAGTTGGTTGCTTTTTAGCATTCCAACTAATCAAGTTCTTACCCAAAAAAACACAAAACCCACTGGTAGATCTCCTATCATAGGTGCAATCGGCCCAATCTGCATCAGAATATGCAGTGAGGTCTAGAGAACCTTTTTTAAACTAGAGACCTTGTGTAAGTGTGCCTTTGAGAAACCTGAGAATCCGTTTTGCAGCTTGCAGATGTTGTTCCCTTGGTGCATGCATGAATTGGCAAACTTGATTCACTGCAAATGAGAGATCAAGTCTTGTCCAAGTGAGATATTGCAAGCCACCCACTATAAATCGATATTCAGTGGGATTAGAAAGAAAAGGGCCACTGTGATCAAGTTTAGAAGTACCAAGAGAGGTGACACAAGGCTTGGCATCTGCCATATTAGTCTTGGTAAGAAGATCAAGAAAGTATTTACTTTGATGCATGAATATGCCTTCAGAAGTTCGTTGGACCTCCAAACCCAAGAAATAATGAAGAGGTCCCAGGTTTTTAACAGGAAACACTTGACTGAGTTTGTGAATGAATTGCTGACAAAGAACAGTATTTGGTCCTGTCACAAGGATATCATCAACATAGATCAAAACAAAAACTGGAACTGGGAGAACAAATAAAGAAGCATCTGAGGAGGATTGTGTGAAAGCAAAAGTGTGCAGGACTTGAAAAAGTTTGTCAAACCAAGCCCGGGGAGCTTGTTTTAAGCCATACATGGATTTGTTGAGTTTGCAAACATGACTAGGAAGATTGGAATCAATGAAACTCGGTGGCTGAGCCATAAAAACATCTTCCTGAAGATCCCCTTGTAAAAAGGCATTGTTAATGTCCAATTGATTGAGAAACCAATCAAATTGAACTGCCAAAGTTAATAAAATCCGAATTGTGACTGGCTTAGCTACGGGACTGAAAGTGTCTTGATAGTCAACACCCTCTTGCTGATGAAACCCTTTGGCTACTAAATGGGCTTTATATCTGTCCACTGTACCATCAGGTTTTCTCTTAATCCTAAACACCCATTTACAACCCACAATATTCTGAGACTGAGAGGGAGGGACCAAGTGCCAAGTACCAGTGAGTTGAAAAGTATTAAACTCTTCCTGCATAGCCTGTCTCCAGTGTGCATACTTGGAGGCTTGTAAATATGTAGAAGGAACAAAATCAACATCCAGAGGTGAGGGATGCTTAGTTGCAGAATAAGCCTTTGGTTTAAAAATGCATGCCTTAGATCTTGTGAGCATAGGATGTGTGTTGATAGCTTCTCAAGGTGGATCAGAATTGGAAGCAGGATTGGACAATGGTGCTGGAGAAGAAACATATGCAGCGGAGGAAGGCACAGATGATTGAACTTCAGGGCTTAAAGATGAAGGTGATGCCTGAAAAGTGGAAATAAGCTTCTGTGGTACTGAGAATTACAAATCAATAACAACACATGAAGATTGAGATTTCTGTAAATCATACACAGTGGAAGGATGATGAAAGGGAAACTGTGTCTCATTGAATTGCACATGTCTTGAGATATATATTCGCTGAGTAGTAGGATCAAGACACCTATAACCATTGTGCTGCAAGCTATATCCGAGAAATACGCATTCTTTACTCTTGCCGTGTAACTTTGAGTGAACATAAGGCTTTAACCAAGGATAACAGGAACATCCAAAGACCTTTAACTTGGTGTAATCTGGTGAAGACTGGAATAAAATTCCCATGGAGAACTTTTCAAGCTAGAAATAGGCAGTTTATTTATAAGATAAATGGCAGTAGAGAATGATTCAACCCAATACAAGTGAGGAGCTTTAGATGCTACTAATAAAGTCCGTGCTGTCTCAACCAAATGTCTGTGCTTTCTTTCAGCACATCCATTTTGTTCAGGAGTATGTGGACAACTGAGCTGATGAGAGATGTCATGAACTTGAAGAAATGATGTAAATTGATTACTAGTAAATTCACCCCCTGAGTCTGACCTCAAACATTTGATTTTATTACCAACAAAATTTTCAACATAGTTTTTTAACACAACAAAAGTGGAATGTACATCAAATTTGGCCTTTAAAGGAAAGAACCAAGTATATTTGCTATAGTCATCCACAATTAAGAGATAGTACTTGTAGCCACAAACAGATACAACTGGAGCTGGGCCCCAAACATCATAGTGTAACAAACTTAAACTAGTAGTTGAAAATGAATGAGATTGTGTAAATGGAAACTTGTGATTCTTTGCAACTGCACAATCAGAGCAGAAGAAATCAACATAATGCTTCCCTTGCAGTACAAGCTTATTTGTAGATATAACTCTCCTGAAGATGGAAGAAGATAGGTGCCCCAAGTGTCTGTGCCAAATAGTCACAGGTGCTTTAGTACATACCAAAGCATGAGATGACAAATGAGATGGAGATAAAGCAGCAGGGATACCTTGAAGATGATAGAAACCATTTCTAACCGGTCCCCGCAAAAGCATCTTCCCCGTAGAACGATCCTTAACAATGGATCTATTTGAGTTCAAAGTCAAAGAACATTAATGATCTTTGAGAAATTGATATACAGAGAGTAAATTGTGCTTCATTTGTGGAACATGTAAAACATTGTTCAATTTAAAAGAAACATGAGCAGTATTTAAGTATGTACTGCCAGTATGATGAATGGACAAACCTTTGCCATCGCCGATATACACCTTATCTTCACCAGTGTAAAGAATAGGAGAAGGAAGATTGGAGATGTCATGTGTGATATGAGAGGTAGCGCTAGAATCAAGAATCCAAGAAGGAGATGTTTTGGATGCATATTGAGTGTACATGGCAGCAAGTTTAGTAGGAGGTACTTTCCCAAAGATGTCCGGATTCATGTGATCATAGCAATCAATTGCTTTATGGCTTGTGGATCCACATATTTGACAGGGGTTACGAGAACTAGAGGAACCTTGAGATTGAAAGCCCTGGTTGTTATACCCGGTGAAGCCAGAATTAGAGTGATTTTTCCGATTGTTGCCATAATAGTTACGATTGCCTTTATTGTTGTGAAAACGACTATTATTCCAGCCATGAAAACCTCGATTGTTGCCACGATTAGAATTGTAGCGAAAAAAGTTTGCATAGGCTGATTCTGAGCTACATAAGCCTGAGAAGAATGTGGTGTGGGAAGCAGGGGTTGTTGATTTTGAGCTGCATAAGCTTGAAAAGGTTCAGTAGCAACAGATTTCTTGCGACGAGCCATTGACAATTCTTTGGTAAGAAGAAGACCATGAAGTTCATCTGAAGTAGTATATGATAATCGAAGAGTGATAGAATCAACAAACGAGTCAAATTCCTCTGGTAGACCATGTAATGTAGCAGCAATTAGGTCACGATCGGACACAGAAGCACCAGCGGCTGTTAAGGAATCTGAAATTGCCTTGATTTGCTGCAGATAATCAAAGATTGATTGAGATCATTTCTGAGGAGACTGAAGGCGAGATCGAAGTTTATGAACATGAGCATCAAAAATTCCACCAAAGCATTGTTCCAATTTAAGCCAGAGATCACGTGAAGAAGAAACCTCAACCGTGAAAGGAATGATCTCCTCCGAGAGTGTAGAATTCAACCAGATCAAGAGATTCTGATCTTTTTCATACCATTGTTCAAACGCCGGATTGAGGGAACGATCAGGAAGCAGAGGAGATGGACATGGCTCAGAACCGTCAATAACACCGAGAAGTTTGTAGCGACGAAGAATTGGAGCAAACAACGCACGCCATGGAAGATAATTTGAGCTCTTAAGCTTTATCGATACCATACTCCCAATATTCTGAATCGTGAGAGAGGTATAGCTTTGCACCAAATTAGGGTTTGGCAGAGAGGAATTTGGGGAAGAAGAAGACGAATCAGACGCCATGCTTAAAGAAAATATCAAGATTCAACCAAAGTGCCAAACAGAAGATAGAAAAGCAAGAGAAAGATCACCAGAGATCGAAGCGGAGAAGCCGTGGGGCGGTGAGGATCGAAGATTCACCAAGGCCGTGAGGCGGTGGCGATTGATACCATATTGAAACTTAGCTTGTAAGGAAATTCAGAGATGTAAAAAATATCTTCTTATTTGATTGACTTACTTAATAAAACACTTACACCAGTATATATAGACACAATTCTATGGACATAATTGACCCTAGCATTTACAACTAATTACACACTACCCTTGTCTAACTAACTCCAGCTTTACAACTACTATTAGACTCTTTATGGTGAACGTAAATTGGAGCAGCAACTTGGCTGCCGGCGTATTCCATCCCAGATTCAAGACAAACCAAAGGACACAAAAGATCTACGTAAGTAGAAAAGTTGGACAAAGTCAATTATTTGCTGGTTTACAACAAATCAATCAAACTCAAAAACAAAAACAAAAAAAATACAAAAAGCATGAACCTTGATTCAAAGGAATAAATCATTTCAAGTCATGTATGCAAGTTTCACACAGAGCTTGAGTACTGCGCATATAATAATTTTCTAGTTTATTTTCATTTTTAATTTTGTGCATTGCGTTTGAGTTGAGAAAAATAGGTCTACCCAACCCCAACCGGAGTAAACTCCAACGTCCGATCTGAATACTTCAGACTCCGGCCGTCGATGGTCACATTGGTCAGAGATAAATCTCAGATGTCGTCGAGTTGACTTACATCAACAGCCAAGAAGGTCTTCTCTTGTAAATCCCAGAAGAAATCATAAGACAAACATATACTGATTCTGCGGCTTCGTCGGCGTCAGCGAGAAGGGGAGTTGGCAAGACAAATGCTAGAGATGATTGATTTGTTGATTTTTTTTTTTTTTTTTCGAATTTGGGAGATAACAAAGAAGTTAATGAGAGATTTTTCAATGTGACTAGTACACGGGTAATACATCACGTGTCACTATATAAATAGTGTGATATGTGTATTAAAAAGTTAATAACTTAAAAAATAAAATTTCCCACCACTTCTATTAAAACATGTGGTGTACCACTTGTATTCCCGTCACAAGAAAAAATTTCTCGAAGTTAACACAGTTAACATGCATAAGTAAGTGGGCAAATGTCGCGTTTCTAGAGAAGCTACAGAGAGCCACAATTCCATTTCGGTGCATAAGATTTGAAATCTTATAAGAGTAATGCTAAGTAGACTAAATTTAGAAACTAAATGATGTGTCACCAATAAGAAATAAGCACGTTAATCAACACTTAATAATACAATCATTAACTCTCATGTCATTTAGATTACAAAATTTAGTTTCCCTAGCATTATTACCCACAAAGTTGACCAAAGAAAAATAGGATACCTTTCAAAAAGGTTTAGTTTTACTTATGTTACGCTTTCTGGAATTCGATTTAATCTCACTTTACTCACTGAAACTCAAAAGTCGTCACTTGGCTCCCTAGAACTCGATTTCGATCTCACTTTGCCCCTCCTGAAACTCAAAAGTTGTCACTTTGTTTCCTGGAACTCGATTTCGATTCCACTTTGCCTCTTGAAACTCCAAAATCGCCACTTTATTTCCTGAAACTCAATATTCACTCCACTTGGGTTTGTTTCGATATATTCCGTTAAATAACCGTTAAGTTTACTTATGTAGCATAATTAAGCACCATTTATGGCTGATGTAGCACAAGTATAAAACTCACAAATCCAGTCAAATGGTGTCACTTCAAAGGAAAATTGAATTTTCAAACATTGTATAACATATTGAAAAAAATTGCAAAAAAAATTCCTGGTTTCATCTCTCCGACTCCGACCCCTCTCTTTCCCATCTCTCTCTAATCTTTGTCTATACATTCATCCCTTCTCTCTCTATCTCCAGCCACCTCATCATTAGTTCCATTGGTTTTGTTTTTTCTTATGTTCTTATGCAATTAATAGAGGTGGCTGATGAAGAGAAGATGATTTTTTGTTCTTTTTTACTATTCATTTATTTTAGGGAAAATTTGACATATTACTAATTATGAATTTTAAATAGATGAACTTATTCTAGAAACAAGGTAATGCAGAGTGAATTTTGAGTTTTAAGAAGTAAAAAACGAGTTTTGAGTTTCGGAGAGCAAAGTGAAATCAAAATCGAATTCTAGGGAGTAAATTGGCTTTTGAGTTTCAGGATGCAAAGTGTGATCAAAATTGAGATTGCTGTTTTTGAAACTCTATCGGGGTTGCTTAATTTCACCAATGGGTGGTCAAGCTGCGGAGATGAGAGGAGAAACTAGATCCTGCATTGTTGAGACCAGGGCGCATGGACATGCACGCTCACATGCCCTACTGCACACCAAGTGGATTCAAGATCCTTGCTTCTAACTACCTTGGAACAAAAACTCACCATCTTTTCGACGAAATTGAAGAATTCTTAAAGCGCTGGAGGTGACTCCTGCAGAGGTTCATGAAAAGGGAAGATGCCGATAAGGACTTGTTGCATTCCTCAAGAACAAGAAAACCATGAACTGCAATGCAGAAGCCAAGATTGAAGAAACAAAAGAAGCCAACGAATAAGAGAAATAATGCTTGGAATACAAGTCATAATTCTAAATTATTAATAATTGGATTTCCTTCTGTCACTAACATAAAATGTGAAAACCAGAAGCAAAAAAAAAAAAGTTATCAAACGAGCTCTATGAACTTTTGAGTAACAAGAAAATCAAGAAATTAAACATTTTATTTTTATCTCTAGATAAATCCAATAAGATTCGGTCTTAAGTAAACCCTTTTATCTTTTTGATAACCTCTAACTTTAATCAAAGAATAACTCGTTGGCGCCAATGTTGAGGGAAATATCAAGTTCAACGACAAAAATTAGCAACAACACCAACAAATGGGATTAGGATTTTTTTTTTTTTTTTTTGGAAACAAGGGATTAGGATTTTGTTGTTGAAAGAATAACTCGTTGACTTTCTTTCTTTCTTTCTAAATCTAATTCTCTTTTTGCAACAACAAATATTGTGTTATTTTACAGAAGCATTGGTGCATCTCTTAATCCAAAAACAACCACATAAATAAAAAAAATTACAAATTAAAAGTTAATACAATTACCATATCAAATAAGGACTTTTGGCACAGCTCTTAGAGGATGAGCCATCTGTAAGGTGAGGCCAAACTTCTCCTCCATGTTCATGTTCTCTGGTATAACTCCATCTTCAAGCTTCCAATTAAATGAGTTAATAAGTGAACCCAAAATCAAGTGTAGCATCCGCATCGCCAATGGCAGCCCTGGACATATTCTCCTCCCGCCACCAAACGGAATAAGCTCAAAATTCTTGCCTAAAACATCGATTTGATCATCTAATCCGAAAAACCTCTCCGGTGCAAATGAGGTCGGGTTGTCCCAAATGCAAGGGTCTCTTCCTATAGCCCATGCATTGACCAGCACTTGTGCACCCCTTGGGACAATGTACCCGCAAATTTCCACGTCTTGTTCGGCCTTTCGAGGGAGTAGTAATGGTGCAGCCGGATGCAACCGGAGGGTCTCCTTGATTATTGCTTGTAAGTAAGAGAGTCTAGCAATGTCCGATTCTTCAACTGGTTTTCCTTTGCCAATAACTTGATCTAGTTCCTCTTGCGCTTTGGACAGTTTTTCCGGGTTGCGTAGTAGTTCAGCCATTGCCCATTCCAGAGTGGCTGAAGTTGTATCCGTGCCCGCAACAAATAGAGACTATATAAAAACATATTGCAGCAATACAACGATTAAATAATGGAATTATAAATTTTAATGAACAGAATGATAACTGAAAAACCAAAATGATTATCAAACGCATCCTAAAATACCGAATCTGAGTTGTTAGAAAGTAGAAAACTGACCAGAAGCAGATGTTCAATCAAGAGCTTGTCCATATCCTCATTGCTTACTTCACCGATGTTCAAGAGAGAATCCAGCATATCATTACTTGTGACATCATCGTTCGATTTTCTCAATTCTAACCTTTGCGTAATCATTCGATCAAAAAGCGAATCAATCTTGAGAAAATGTTTGATCATGCGCCCTCGAATGCCTTGGGGGTCAAGTTTCCTAAGCAGAGGAAAATAGTCCCCCAAGTTTGGCTTCCCTGCCTCTTCCATCAAACCCCACACAATCTCCTTGAACTCTCTGCCCATCTCACTGCTCGGGTCAGCTAAATCGACAGAGAAAACAGTACGCGACAGCAGATTGAGCGTCGTCTTAAAGGTAGCCCTCCCAATTTCTACCGCCTTACCTTTCACAACGCTTTCATTGACATCGGCGATGAGCTCCTGCACTTTTAGGTGACGGTTGGCTTGGTTGGCGTCAAGGACTTTCGTTGCAAACAATTGGTTGTTGCATATTTTACGGAGGTTTCTCCATTTATCTGACGCGGGTATCCAGGGCAAGCTGTCCTGGCGGAGGTCGCAAGCTTGCATTGCGTCAGGGATGGTTCGGTTGCACAATAACTGGTCGTGGGTTCGGAGTACCTCTTTTGCCACGGTTGATGAAGAAACTACAACCGTGGTTATTTGTCCGAGTTGCAAAGAAATAATGGGGCCGTAGCGTTGTGAAAGGTTAGTGAGAGAGAGATGGGGTTTGTTGCCGAGCTCCAAGAGATTGCCAATGATGGGAAATGGCTTTGGTCCAGGTGGAAGAAGAAGCCTTGTGCGATTGGATCTGAGAGCTTGAACTGAGAAATACCAGAGAGAGAAAAGACATGGGATTATCAAGCAATAACTCAAGAAATCCATCTGTGATCACACCAGTTGACACAGAACTTGAATTTACAACTTTCTCTGGCTTTCTAGTTGAAAATTTGAGAGGGAGGCAACCAGTCCAAGCGTGAGAGAGAGAGAGAGAGAGAGAGAGAGAGAGAGAGAGAGAGAGAGAGAGACGTTACTCTACTAGTGTCATATAAATTGCTTTTGTATCTGAGAAGATAATGAGAATTTGGGGTTGGGGAAATTTGTCAAATATCCGCTGGCCTGCTTTTGTATCTGAGAAGATAATGAGAATTTGGGGTTGGGGAAATTTGTCAAATATCAGCTGGCCTTGTAGTTAGTAGTTTACTAGAAATTACGCCCGCGCGTTGCTGCGGGAACTAGCTGTTTCAGACATAATCGGATGGATAAAACACATTTAAGTTGAATAAATTCAAGACAATTATGCACAAACAGAGGGATACATGAGTGAATGAGGCCGGTAATATAAGTAGTTTTGCTTTTATACACATTTAAGTGAGTTGGCATATAAACACATTGCACAATGAGTGGGAAGAAACTGTACGTGTTTGATTAGAAAGGGATGGTTTCCAAAAAATTTCTGTTTACTTAAGAGACAAAAGAAACATTTAGTTCACACATATAACATGTGTCCTGCAGTATAGGCAGCTAGTTCAACAGGTAATTTAAAATAGAAAGTGTTGAGGACTTGTTCAAGTAGCTAAATTTGGAACCACAAATGTTCAAAGGTAAAAAAACAGAAGGTCTGTTTTCATATGAAATTGAAGAAACAGAAGCAAGCTGCAGTTTACACATATTTTATCTCTGCAGTTAAGACGGCAAAATATATGCTCTACAACCTACATACCTCACTTAGCAGTTAGCAAAACACAGGAAAAGTGGTGTTTGAGCAGGTAAGTCGTCAACCATAGATGTTCAAACAAAAAAATATGTAGCATGGTGTGCAACATTCGATCACGGAGAGCATGGCTGTTCACTTTTTATGGGACCGGACATCTTCGACACTATAGCAACAAACATCAATCATAATGTAACAAAGGCAGCCATTATGGACGCTATTCAAGCATGGGTGCAAAAAACAAATTGTAATTTACCTATATTTTTGTTTTTTTTGGGCTGAGTTTTGTCCTGAGGGTGGCAATTGGAACTTTGTCGACAAGTTTGATCTTGGGGACAACCATATTGTGAAATTATGCAGCAATTCTGGCAGCATTAGTTGTGGATGTTTGCTTGGTGCGATTTTTTTTTGCTATGAATGAAGGCAAAATTGATAAAGGTAAAGATAAACGTGATAGTTATGGAAAAGAGTGCGAAAGAGCAGTTGACACCTTTTCATGATTGCAAACATATAACCAAGAGAAGCAAGTACGGTTAATAAGATTTACAGATGAGAGCATTACTAGGAAGGAAAAGTTTACCTGTCAGATGTGTTTGGTTGATCAGGGAACAACGTTCTTTTCAAATTCCTGGCGGCTATAATTGATCAGGGTTGTTGATCCAATGGTTGGAAGGCGTCAATGGGGCGGGAGTGACTTGATTGATAATTTTTTTTGCTGCGGTGGGAGCGGGCGTTTGTGATTTGATTGTGGGAATTGCTGGCTCGGACAGTGGCTCGTCTTCAAGCAATCCGTGAACGATGAAATCTGTCTTCCTGAAGTTGTTGTTCTGATTTCCATAAGAGACTTGAAATGTTTTTTATTGGCCCACCAAATTTGCAAGAATTGGCGGTGCCACAAAAGGATCCTCATATCCTTCTTGCATCACCAAAGTGTGGCAAGAAACACAAAGTATTTTTTTCGTCATGTCTTCCTATCATGAGGAAATTGTGTTGATTCGTGTTATCTTCCACAATAACATCAATTTTGAACTTGTGCAAGAGTAGGATAATCTTGTGTTAGACAACCATGACTGCTAATATCAATCTTGTAAGCAATCTAGAAAATGCATTAGAATTATCGTAATGCATGGTATGCATGAATAGCATGGACAAAAAGACACATAGATCATTTAGATGGATATCACTCAACATGAATAAGTTGTGCAAACTAAAGAGTGTTTATTGAAAAGTTTGAGTTAACAAAATCTGCAACAACAAAGTATACAACATTTGTTGCCCAGTTTTATAAAACCAAAGCAGAAACAGAAACAATGCTTCCCAAAGTCTGCAACGTAAACTCCACAGTTGCAAGGGTCAAAGGGCAGTCAAAGTATAGTGGGGATGAAGACTACCCTAAAGTTAATTGCATGCATGCATTGAGATCGTGAACCAAAGATCAATTAAGGCATTACAGTGATTGCAAAAGCATATGCCGATTGGATAAACGTTTGTGTTTGTGCGTTTACATAAAAGTGAATTGAAGATGTTGCAAATTTAACCATCAAGTATAAAGATATACTGAAAGACACCGTTTGATATAGAAAAATTAATGATTTATAAACATAAAAAGGGTACACATTCATAGTCTTTCGATAAAGTTGAAAGAGATATGTAACGGTCAGTTTGTCACATGTTGAAATTTGTTGCTGCATAGAATATTATAAGCATAAAAAAATTATTTTGTATGAATATTATAAGCATAAAAACATTAGCTGCTTTTAGGTGTCTTTACTTATGAATCAATTTTTTTAGAATGAAGTTAGAAGATGTTCTAGCACCAAAGACTATTAGAAGTTGGCAAGATATGCTAATGCAGCGGTTTGAGAACACAGTTTGGGAAAATTTGGGTAGGAAATATGCTCGCAAGGAAAACCGACAATGGGTGAGCATGACTCTCAAAGATGGTTTATGTTTAAATTAGTAAATGGTTTATATTTAAATTAGTAAATAACCATAATCTTTGCTGGTTGGTTTTCACTCATGGCCTACTTTTTATTCAAGTTCCTGTAAAGAAAATTGGTCTTTTAACATGCTATTTTCTAAATTTTAAAAAAGATCGTAATTTTGTAAATAAATTCAAATCCCAAATTGAAATTGCAGTGTAACCAAGCCACATTTTATCACATGGTTTTTTATCCTAGCCATAATTAGACTAATGTGATTCATACCTAGAGACTCATGTGCTTTTTCACATGCTTTTTTCTCTCAAAATTTATAGAAATATGAAAACGATCATCACAAATTTCAAAACCTACATTAACCAAAATTAAAAGGAAATGGACATCATGAGTGCTTGCAAGATGAGAGAAGGGAAACAAAAAGGAAATGGTGCATTTGAACAAAATGATGATAATCTAAAACTTTAATTATGAAAATGCTTAATTTTCATATGTGTTAAATGAACGAGGATATCTTAAAACTTTAATTAACCGGAATGACCAGGATCTTTTAAAACCTGTTAAAAAAACACCATAAATTCTAATGAACTTAGAAAACTATGTTGGCTTTAAAAATGCAATTACAAAACTCAAAGAAATGAGAACAGTCGAACTAAATTAGGTATTCTCTTCAACACCATCGGCACATCTTTGACTTGCAAGAAAAATAAGCAATGCTATATATAATTGTGTTCCCATGTCTCCATTTTTCATTTTCCAATCGATATGAAACCAAAACTATCAACCATTTATTCAACTCAGTCCACCAACTTGTTATATAACTAAAGGTCCAAATGATATAAGGTCTAAAAAATGGTATCTCGCACCAACAATAGGACATTAATTAGTCATGACTTGTGCTTATACATACAATGCCTTACTTGACTCAATAGGAACTGTTGACCCTAAAAACTTATTTTGGGCCCAAACAGGAACATATAGATGCTCATGTCTTTCTTGGTACAGATACTCATATTGTGCTTAATTAGCATCACACATCATGATGATATTAAAGTTCTAATCATGTTAGACCTATGCCATGTAGCATATGCATTCAAACCAATACCCTAACATTACATGCCAAATTAATTGATATTATCAAGAAGTTGAGACTTTACTAAAGCAGCAAAGCAGCGGTTGCAAAATTCACAGTCAAAAGCTTTTACTTTGTTTTGATCTGCAAAATACCAAAAAGACATTCACGATTGAGGAAAGAAAACACATTTCATTAAAGAATGCACTTCAGCCATTATAAAATTGTCAACTGAGCAAAACGTATAAAACTATACACACTTACACAGCCAAACTGTAAACTTTTTATCAGCAAAAAAAAAAAAAAAAACATCAATTTACCTAACAATAAACATAAAATTACATATTCAAGTTGATTTGACAGTTTTTAAAGACTGAAAAACTGAACCAACATACATTTTTTGAATATCAAACTCATTGTGTCATCTGAATTCACTTGTATACATAAGCTACCAACACAATCACTCTGCTACCACATATGCTAAGCTATTAATAGCAGAGAAACAAAAATTTTACAGAACAAACTCATAACCAAAATGAGTTACGATCTGAAATAAGAGGCTAACGATCAAACTATCCGATAAGAAACGATGAATCAAAGCGATTTTCTATCACACAACTAAAGACCTAAATTGTAACGTCTACATGGTTACCTGCAATTAAAAGAATTAACTATGCCAATAACTATACAAAACTGATTCAACTAATTGAATAAGTATTTCACTCCTCATATATTATATATAACAATTATGATATTATTTCTTATTTCACCTCAATATTCGTTGGTCTAATCTTTCTTACGTCTTAACTATCAATGTTCAAACTTAACAATCATTTAGATAAAATTCACAAATTATAGTATCAAGTAGTTGAGACTTTACCAAAGCCACAAGGCAGCGGTGGCAAAATTCACAGTCAAAAGCTTTCACTTTGTTTCGATATGCAAATTACCAAAAAGACATTCACGATCAAGGAAAGAAAACACATTTCATTAAAGAATGCACTTCAGCCATTATCAAATTGTCAACCGAGCGAAACGTATAAAACTATACACATTTACACAGCCAAACTCTATACTTTTTATCAGCGAAAAAAACAGCAATTTACCTAACAATAAACATAAAATTACATATTCAAATTGATTCGACAGATTCTAAAGACTCAAAAACTGAACCAATAGACATTTTTTTGAATATCAAACTCATTGTATCATCTGAATTCACTTGTATACATAAGCTACCAACGCAATCACTCTGCTACCACATGTGGTAAGCTATTAATAGCAGAGGAAAACAAAAAAATTACAAAACAAACTAGCAACCAAAATGAGTTACGATCTGAAATAAACGCTAACGATCAAACCATCCGATAACAAACGATGAATCAAAGCGATTTTCTATCAAACAACTAAAGACCTAAATCGTAACGTCTATAGGGTAACCTGCACTTAAAAGAATTAACCATGCCAAAGGCACGGTATAAATGAACTAAATTACGAACTCGACAAATAAAAAGCGTGAACGTTCAACAATTTAATATAACATGAGTTCTTCAAGTGCAAGAAAAGAAAACAGCCTTTACTTTGGCTATTGTTTCCTTCCCCTTTTCTTTTCCCAGATACTTCCTAGCGGGAAATATAAACCTTAAATAAAGTGAACACGTCAGCCAAAAATTTGACAGGATTAGAGCAAAAGAAAGCAACTAAAGGGTCTAACTGATGTGGTTGAGCACTATGGGTTAACAGATACCCATCTAACCACAAGCCTTTTTCCCCCATCCAAATTTTAATGTTAACTAAGAGATATAAGGAAATGGTAGGCCTTGAAGACCACCTAGATTGTTACATCAGCACAGAAGCCGCAAAGCTACCACTAAAAATTAAGGTATCAGCATCCATGCCCATTTAGCCTAATAGCGATAAGTGAAATATACACCATGAATGTGGCAAAGACCAGTAAAGAATAAATCAACGTAACAAAACTTGTCACATCTCGTTTTATACAGTGGTGAATTTGCATCCTTAACTACTGATTAGTTTCGTATCTCCTATGTTCAGATCAAATTCTATTTTATAGTGATGCAACTGTGACAACAGGAACTAAAAGTTTGGTCTAAAGCTATAACTCAAATCTTAATCTGTTCTTCGTTGATTTTGCTAATTCTATGATCAAGATGGGGAATATTAGTCCTCTTACTGGGTCTGCTGGAGAGATCAGAAACAATAGCAGGGCTGTTAATGCATGAAATATGTCTAGCTAGCAGTGGACTTGCATTCTGCAAGAGTATTGTCCTAGCTCCTAATTGCTTTAATGCCTTAGGGGAATCATTTATATAGACTGTATGTGGAATGAATTCCTTTTATTTTCTTTTGAGATATATATAAAGTTTCAACATACCCAGTTCAAATTAACACATATCCAAATTCCAATTCAGTAAACCACATATCCAAATCAATTCAAGCTAAATACCTAATATATGAAATGCATGAGAGCTCATGTGTAAGATTACCATATTTATTTGGATGTATAGTTCAGACAGAAGCAATGATTGACGTATACGTAAGGGAATACGTAGGAAACTACAAAACCAAGGTTCTATACATATTAAAGTTTCCTCAGAACTTATTTTAAAATTGCCGAGTGAAATTTATGTTAAAGGCATCGTCACAGAAAATAGAATAGTAAAACTTGCATGTGACTATCTGGGTCATCCATCTGAATCCTATTTTGTTATCTATCTAAAAGAAAGATGCCAAAAGGACGGAATATACACCTAGAAAATAAAAGTCTTTGAATACCAAGAATAAGTCATTAGGAATGGAAGTACCCAACTTTCTGGTGCTGCAATCTGTCATTAACCCTATGAGATTCGGGATCACTGTTTTCGTTTCAAACATTTCTAGAGTAATCTCTCAGTGTTTCAGAAACTGTATAAACTGAACAGAAAGTTTAATAATCAAAGAAGAATTCTACATAGGAAAATATTGTATGTTTCAACACATGCACCAATATATGCATCCGTATTTTCTCCATTTACGGTTTATAATCACTTTAGAACCATATATTTTTTTCAGTTTCATTGTGTTCTTAATATTTACTCAGAAGGTTTAGTAATTGGAGAGCTCTCCACTCATATTAATCAAACCCTCAACCTTACATGTTTTGAGGGGGAGGAGCACTACTTGGTTACAGAGACCAATTTCTATCAATCTCTTTTAGGTATATAGAGATTTAATATTTCAAGCATCAATGCATTGAACATTTGGTACTTGATATGAACATTTGATAACTGAGAAGCATAACTTTTTGTCTTGTCCAACATTTAAGCTATAAATGTTTTGTTATTTGCAATTTTGGAAATACACAGATCGGTTTGTTACTTTGATAATAATATAAAGTTTCAACATATCCAATTCAAATTAGCACATATCCAAATTCCAATTCAATAAACCACATATCCAAATCAATTCAAACAAAATACCTAATATTCAATCACATATTCAATTCAAACTACATGGCTAATATTCAATAACATGTCCAATCTTTAAGCACATTTACCATAAAAAAAGTTGCATCTTTTTCATTGTGTTTTTCCTGACTTTAATCACATGAATTTAAGCAACAAAAGAAGGAACCAAAGGAAACAAAAAAAGTACTTGAAGACATTCAAGGGTTGGAAAACTGGTTGATTTGGACGGCTGGAATCTGAGCTGAGCTGAGCTGAAATGGAGGTGGGGTGGTTAGTTGTGGAGGTGTCTGTTTGTGTGTGTACGTGCGTGTGTGTGTGTTGAGCAGAATTGGTTTTGTGCTTTATGGCACCTGCAAGCATCATCCCACAACCAAAAATTAGACAGAACCAACAATACAATAAACAATAATTTTCAAACAGTGCATAACCTATTGAATCAGAGGGGAAAAACTGAAAACCCATACTCTCCCATACACCCCTCTGTCACTCTCTCCTCACTGACCTTGCACACTAACCCATTAATTAACCCAAAAAAATGCACACAACCATGCTTTCTCCTCTCTCTGTCAATCTCTATCTCCCTATCCCTCTCTCTCTAGAAAATCACAAATCCCCCAAAACCGGACCTAACATACTAAACAATTAGAAAATCTAAGGCATCATTAAAGAATACAATTTTAAAAAGGAACTTATCTTTGGATTTGAGGCATGCAGCACAAGATCCAGCACACCCCACTCTTAGTAGGGTTTGTTGATGACCCCTACCCCATCTCCTTGAAATCCCGACGACCTATATGGTCTTCTCTGACCATACCGACCCTCTCTGTTATGATCCCATATCGGCTACACAAGAAATTGTGTAGTGGTACTTAAGTTCACTTGAGTACCTAACATTGGTATAAGAGCCTAGGTTTCCGACGCTGCGGAGGAGGGCAACCTGGAAAGGGCTACCTTAACAGGACGACCAAAAAGGTGTGTCGCCGTTAAGAGTGAAAACCACCAGAGTAAGGGCCGCCGTGGGCGTCGAGTCCCGACACTGCGGGACTTGGCAACGTGGTGCCGCCTTGGGAGTATGGGCTCCCAAGGGACTTAGCGACGTGGTGCCGACGTGGGCGTTGGGTCTTCCGAAGGGTGGTGTAATGTTATGATCCCACATCGGCTACACAAGAAATTGTGTAGTGGTACTTAAGTGCAAGGGGACCTCCCACCTATTGGACTAGTCTTTTGGGTTGGGCTCTTCCATTGGGCTTGAGTACTTAACACTCCCATCTGCAGCAACAGTGCCGAGACCCCTACCCTTACCCCTCATTCTCGCTCTCATTCCATCGCCATCTCTCTTTGTCTCTGTCTCTGTGTCTCTCTCTTTCTCTCGCAGACCCTCCCCAAAACCTTAATTGAACGACAGCAAATGATACCTACATGTTGACCTCCTATCTTGCCCAAAACGAAGAGGACAAAATTGCCCTTCGTAATAGACCATCTCTCTCTCTCTCTTTCTCTCTCTATCTCTCTCTCGCAAACCCTCCCCAAAACCTTAATTGAACGACATCAAATGATACCTACCCGTTGACCTCCTATCTTGCCCAAAACGAAGAGGACAAAATTGCCCTTCGTAATAGACCATCCCCACCATCGGATTGTAATCTTTGATGATCAAAAATGTAATTAAATAATTTGGACCTCACTGAGGGCCAGGCTTCCCAGCCAAAACCAACACATTTAGGCCTGGTTAAGGGCCGAGCTGCTGACCCAAAACCAACACAAAGACCAATGGCATGGTTGTAATTAATTTGAAATTCGAATTGAAACATTGTTCATTTGAATAGTGCCAATTTCAAACCTTTCTTTAGACTAAAGTAATGCTAGGGAAATTAAATTTGTAAAGAAAATTTTGTAACTAAATTACATGAAAGTTGATGGTTGAATTATTACTTAAGCGTTGATAAACGTGCTTATTCCTATTAGTCACATCTCATTTAAATTGTAAATTTTGTTTACAAATTTAATTTCTTAACAATAATCTTTTATTTTTTGCGTTGCACGTCATCCCTTTTGCTTTGTTTATGTGTGTGCACTGTGCAGTGCGTTCATAAGGGTGCCTCCCAAAGTTGACCAAGAAATAAAAAATGAAAAGTACCTCCCAAAAACTATTTGAATCATTTTAACTTGCCGAGTATTGTGTGCCAAATTTTATGATGTTTTGAAGTATATTATGCATTGGCAGAGTCAATATTGGATTATTAGTTGTCTATGATCTCAATAACTTTAAAAACTTTATATATATTTTGTCGTGTTTGGCTCATATATTTGAGATTAATTATGGGTTGGCAACAATTTTGAAAGTGTGACTTTTGTTTGCTTCAGTTGTGGCGTGGAAGTCTTCTTTCAAGAGAAGACATGGTGACTGTCACATGCAAAGTTGGAAGCAAGCAAGTCTTGACTCTGTGTTTGCTTGCATGCAATTGTGCATGTTTTATTTTCTATGCATTAAATGGCAAATGGAGAAAAAGTTGAACTCTATAGGCTAGGTATAGAAAAGGGGTGTTGAATATGCCATGTGAACTTAAGATTTTCTTTTTTTTGGAAACTTAAGATTTTCTTGGTCTTGGCTGTTGGCATAATTGTTGGTCCATGCCTATAAGTGAAGGCAATAGTCATGCATCGTGGGTGCAATTGCAGGAGAACACAAAGGAGAGAAAATAGAGAGTGAGAGTGAGAGTGAGAAACTCTTGGGGTAGAAGTGAGGTTTTTGGAAAAATTCTGTGAGTGAGTGTACAAGGGATTCGGGATTGGTTTATGTCGATTTAACTCATGTGTAACTTGTACTGTTATTCTCATAGTGAAGAGCAATATTTCTCCGGGACGTAGACATGTTTTTGCCGAACCTCGTAATTTTCTTGGTGTCTTTGTTTCTTGTATTTTATTATGTACTATGGGTTTGTATTTGGTGTGGGTATAATCTGAATCTCGGTTTTGCATTGAACGGGCCAAAGCACAACATATTTATATGTGTATTGTATTGGATCATATTAACAATTGGGCAGACTAAATTATAACCTCTATTTTCTACTTCTTGTTCTATTTTTTTTAATCATCGATGTCTTCTTTTTCTCTCTTCTCATGTGCGATTCTATTGTGTGCATCAATGCTCGATGAAATGCCTCACTTGACGAGTTTTGACAGTCTTCAACATCACTTTACAGTTTCCTATAGCCACCCTTGACAAGCCTCTGCTTGACATACGTTGACATAAGTCTTCTGTAGACAAGAATCGACATGTTCCTACCATATACTCAACGAAAAGGTCCAATAAAGTTTTTTTTGTCTAATCATGACCCCATTGTTTGAAAATCCTGCATCCGCCATTGATATTATGTTTTGAGATTTTTATCTGTTAAGTCTTCTACGAATCTAATTATTGAAAGCCCCAAACACAAAGTACACCGGAAATTTTCATGTGTAGGTGCATGCAAAATGCAAATTGTTCGCTAAGTGGAATTGTTCTTCATGGTACGTAGCATCAAGTGATTTGAAAAATTGTTAGTTGAGATTAAAAGCAAATATCTAACAATTGTGAAAATCAAATCGAACGACTAACACACTCGTAAGACTACTTAGCGTTGGTGTTTCTTTAGGCGACGCGTATGGCCAGCTACAACTTGTGGTTGTTTTTAGTTGTTTTATTGGATTCACACGGAGCAGGCTTTTAGGTCTCTTTAATATATACATCAATTGTAGCTGTAAAAGCTTCATATACATAATTCGACATAAAAAAAACACCTATACATAAATTAACATTAAGTAAGAAGAGCAACCAAAAGAATATGTTAGTACTGACACCTTGAAATGGGATACAATCTCTAAGAGAGTTTGAAGTTGCAACAGTTTTCAAACAACTATCTAACCTCCTCCTCCCATGAAAACAGGGACGCCAATTTTGCAGTAACTCAGATCAATTACGTAATGTCATCTCACAAACTTAAAAGCACGTAATGATGCTTGATAAGTCAAAAATGCCATAACGGCATATTAGGGAGAGATTCTACTATAAAATGATTCCATTATCTCTATCTCTCGTTAATTCACGTAAAAGATATTTCAAATGTCGAACCAAAATTTTAAAATGAAATTATAGATAATGTACATACACACTCTAAAAAATAAACATACAATGATGCAATCCACTTGTATTTACACAGTGTCAGTTTTATACATCTAAATAATATTATTGTTATAGATAACAGATTATGAGATTGTCCACTGAAGTCGACTCGGATCTTTTTCTTGGTCGTTTTTTATAGTGAAAATTGCTTGAGAAGCTTGTTTCTCTCATCTGGAAGATTGAATTGGCTTGAACAAATTTTAGTCAAACAGCTCCATGTGGAAGCTGCTTTTTCCACATTTTCCATGAAATCCCTTCACCAATATTTCGAACTCAACTCAACAAACCAGCAAATATAAAAACTCACACATTGAAAGATGTTTTCTCTGGCAAACATGCCTTCAACGACATCAGTCATATCAAGCTACACAACTTTTGCTGCAGGAGCAATGCTGGCCAGGACAGTGATCAATGAGGTCCAGACCAGAACCAGCCAGTTCATACCCCGAAAATTCCACGACAGAATCATGGCCACACTCAGAGGCCTATTCGGAAACCTTCCCAATTCTCAAGTGACTCTCATCATTGATGAGTTCAGCGACATCTCTGTCAACGAAATTTACCAGGCTTCTGAAACCTACTTGAGCACAAGGATCACCCCTTCTGTCGAACAGCTCAAGGTCTCCAAGTCCGTGCAACAGAACAACTTATCCATCACCATCAACAAAGGCGAAAAGCTCATTGATGGATTCGAAGGAATCAAGTTGGTATGGAATTTCTGTTGTACTGAAACGCGAAGATCGGAATTTGACTATGAGCTGAAATCCACCTCACTAGAAGTGTCTGAGAACAAATCAATTCAGGTCAGTTTCCATAAAAGATACAGAGAAAAGGTGCTGAACGCTTACCTGCTGTATGTAGTAGAGAGATCAAAAGCCCTACAACATGAAAACAAGGCGGTGAGGCTTCGTGCTCTCGGAAACTTTACCAGAGTACAATGCAGGTCCATGGGGCTCTGTCGTCCTTCGTCATCCGTTTACTTTTGACACAATGGCAATGGATCCTAAGCTTAAGGAAGAGTTGATCGATGACTTGGTGAGGTTCGTGAAGCGAAGGGAGTTTTACGGGAGAGTAGGCAAGGCATGGAAACGTGGATACTTGTTGTATGGTTGTTTGGACCCAAATTTATATTATTGGGCCGAGTCTAAGTTTGTTCTCGGCTCAGTATTCTTCCAGAAATATTATGGGCCGTCCAGTCGCCATAGGCCACCAAGTCAGGTTGGCCGAAGTCCTATTGGGAGGAGGAGTGATTTGGATAAAGGCAAAGAGGTCAAATCCTAATAAAACAAGGAGTCTCGGCGAAACAAGGATGTTGGGACGTGGAGACGGATGTGGCTTGACAAAAGGCCAGGTTCAGAGTCCTGACGAAAGTAGGACTGGTCGAGATAGGGTTGGATTAGGATGAGGAGTCCTAATCCAAGTGAGGTTTTAATTTGATCAAAGGAGGATCTGTTGCTATAAATACAAGGCTACAAACAACGGAAGGCTCTCTCCAACTCAACACACAAATCTGCCCTGCGCAAACCCTCGCTCTACGCGAAACCTCTCAACAACCTTGAGATTTTTATTTTCCTTTTCGCCAACACACCTTCAGTTTGGATAAACAGCACTGTGAAGGCAACCGGTGGTATCTTCAGTTTGGATAAACAGCATTATCGCCGTAGAATCAGCCGACTGCGGAGCACCTTTAGTTTGGATAAACAGCACTGCGAAGGGGCGACTGGTTACCTATCCAAGTCTCGGTCGAGAAGGATTTTCGAATCCTTATTGGCAGAGGTCATCTCATCAGCTTTCTCAGCGAAGTGAGGTGTTACAGTTTATTAGGGCTCTGCACATTGAGCGCCGAGTTGTCGTATAATTGGATACTCACAAGTGGGCTTTAGAGTTCGGCATTCTGACAGCTGAACCACATTCACCATCAAGATGTACATCCGCTTTGAGTATTTGTGCCCTTACACTTTAGTGTCGATTCGGCGTGAGTTTACTTTGACGAACACCATCACTGTGACCGAATCCGACGACAACGATCTGTGAACTTCGCATATTTAGTAGCTTTGTCTTCAGGCTTTAGAATCCGAGAGCCGAGTCAAGTTCCTTCCTAAGCCGCAATCGCAAGACGCAGAAGTCAGCAGCGCAACCAACGCAACATCAACAAATTTTACTCCTCGGCCGAGCTCGGCTGACGAGTTGGCACGCCCCGCACACAACCGAATGACATAGTTAGCTTATTAGTTACTCGGCCTGCGCGCCACGTAGGCTTGGTAGTTTTTAGGGTAAACATTTTGGCACGCCCAATGGGACCAAGTGCTAAAACTACGAAGTTCACATGATATATCAGGATGAGATTCGGCGCTTATTCAAGGAAATTGTTGAGCAACAAAAACTTCTTGGCCAGATCATTGAAGCAAATGAAGAAAGGCGAAAATCTTTCTCTTAAATGATAAAGGTGAAGGTTCATCACAGCTTACAAGATAAGTGGTTAAATAAAGATAGAGATCGATATTATGAGTGGCTCGATAAGAAAACGCCTTTTGGGTTCAAATCAATTCCATTTGAAGAATGGTTGGCTCAAAAGACTGGGGGGCAATTTTTCGCTCCGACCACAATTAAAATTCCGCCTCAACAAATTGTCGAGACGGCCGAAGAAGAACCTAGACCACCTATTATCTCGGTCGAGACTGAGAGGGTGGTAGGCCTAGAAGGAAAAGTTCAAGTTTCTAAGCCAAAAGTCGACTTGGAAAATGATTCGTCAGAGGAGTGCTCCAATGATGAACAAGGCCAAGACATGGTCTTAGACACCGAAACAACGCCAATCAATATGATTATTGGCGATAAAGCCGATATGGAGAAATTTCATTCGGCTAAGTTGTTTAAGTTAAAAGCCGAAATTATGCCTGGGGGGCATAATAATTGTTCAACACATTCGGCAACTGAAAGTGAAAAATATTTCGTCAAGTTAAAAATATTTGGAGAAAATTCTTTATTCGGCCTAAGATCTCGGTTTGAAATAAAGCATCGTTGGCCTCCTCCTTTTTATAATTCGACTACTTTCGTTTTCTTTCGTTAAAAAAAAAAAACGAAAAGAATAAATTATTTTCTTAATCATCTGGTTAATTAAGCCGATGCATAAGAAAATAAAGGGTGGCTGTACATTTCGACAGTTTCGGTGGTTAAAATTATTTTAATCTCGCCGAGGACACATATATAAATGAGCTACTTGGTGAAATCTGATACTTGGTGCAGAAGAGAGAAGAAAGAGGAATCATGGTTTGCTTCTCGGTGATCATGGTTTTTGAGGCATCAATTGAATAAAAAAGGTGATACAGTGGTGGCCGAATAGAATATTTCTAAACCTCGGCCTGCATTTGTTGATATTCAAGACAGGCCCCTCTTGAGAAGGTTCAGTCACTTTTATTAATATAAAACACACATGCAGAGCTTGGCGAGGCATTATTGCCGAGTGCTAGTGCTATCGTCCATGGGGTCATTCGGCCTGCCGTCTATATATATATCATGAAGGCGTTCGTGTACTATGGGTTGTCATATATTGCTGCCGAGGCTCCTGTCGTCGAACCATAGGGCCAAGAGAACCATGGTGTTATTGGGTCATGATATCCTGAGTATCATAAGAAGCAGTAGGCGGAGGTCTTCAAGACTTCGATCCCATTTGGTTTTTCTCGGCGAACTTGTCGATGTCTCTTTCAAGACATGTCAGGCTGTGGAGTGGGTTCCTCGATGATATATTTCTTCGACTGCATTAATTTCCTTAACCATTCGGATTACGGGCCGAAGCTCAAGGAAACTGGGGGGCAATGTTTGGACCCAAATTTATATTATTGGGCCGAGTCTAAGTTTGTTCTCGGCTCAGTATTCTTCCAGAAATATTATGGGCCGTCCAGTCGCCATAGGCCACCAAGTCAGGTTGGCCGAAGTTCTGTTGGGAGGAGGAGTGATTTGGATAAAGGCAAAGAGGTCGAGTCCTGATAAAACAAGGAGTCTCGGCGAAATAAGGATGTTGGGACGTGGAGACGGATGTGGCTTGACAAAAGGCCAGGTTCAGAGTCCTGACGAAAGTAGGACTGGTCGAGATAGGGTTGGATCAGGATGAGGAGTCCTAATCTAAGTGAGGTTTTAATTTGATCAAAGGAGGATCTGTTGCTATAAATACAAGGCTACAAACAACGGAAGGCTCTCTCCAACTCAACACACAAATCTGCCCTGCGCAAACCCTCGCTCTACGCGAAGCCTCTCAACAACCTTGAGATTTTTATTTTCCTTTTCGCCAACACACCTTCAGTTTGGATAAACAGCACTGTGAAGGCAACCGATGGTATCTTCAGTTTGGATAAACAGCACTATCACCGTAGAATCAGCCGACCGCGGAGCACCTTCAGTTTGGATAAACAGCACTGCGAAGGGGCCGATTGGTTACCTATCCAAGTCTCGGTCGAGAAGGATTTTCGAATCCTTATTGGCAGAGGTCATCGCATCAGTCTTCTCGGCGAAGTGAGGTGTTACAGTTTATTAGGGCTCAACACATTGAACGCCGAGTTGTCGTATGATTGGATACTCACAAGTGGGCTTTAGAGTTCGGCATTCTGACAGCCGAACCACATTCACCATCAAGACGTACATCCGCTTTGAGTATTTGTGCCCTTACACTTTAGTGTCGATTCGGCGTGAGTTTACTCTAACGAACACCATCACTGTGTCCGAATCCGACGACAACGATCTGTGAACTTCGCATATTTAGTAGCCTTGTCTTCAGGCTTTAGAATCCGAGAGCCGAGTCAAGTTCCTTCCTCAGCCACAATCGCAAGACGCAGAAGTCAGGAGCGCAACCAACGCAACATCAACAAATTTTACTCCTCGGCCGAGCTCGACCGACGAGTTGGCACGCCCCGCACACAACCGAAGGACATAGTTAGCTTATTAGTTACTCGGCCTGCGCGCCACGTAGGCTTGGTAGTTTTTAGGGTCAACAATGGTTTATCCCGATACAAGAATGTCCGGCTTGACGTTGATGACTTGAGCTTTTGCAAATGCGTAGCAACTCCGAGCTCAGGAAGCCGTTAGTCTCCACTGCAAATCGACCGATACTCGTAATCGAAGATATTGATTGCAACACTGGAATTAGTGATCGAAAATGTGGAGTCAGTAACAAGGACAGCCAGGTAAGATGAAAGTGATTTTACCTATACAAGAAATTCTATCTATGATTCTGTTCTAAAAAAGTTGTCTGTTTTCGACAGTTAACTCGATCGGGGTTCCTTAATTTCATCGATGGACTGTGATCAAGCTGCGGAGATGAGAGGATAATCATGGACAAACTAGATCCTGCATTGTTGAGACCGGGGCGGTGTTGAAGATCAACACCAGCCCAATTGGTGTTGAATGGTAATCTTTTCTTGGCCCAAGATAAGTGATCCAACCCAAAAACAATGCATGCAAATGCTAGAAAATTCTAGCAATCTTTGTCGGCAAAAGTAGCTGGAAAATTCCAGCAATCTAAGTTGGTTATCCACCTAAATATCTAAGCTAAAGAATATACTAGAAGGTAGTGTATGGATATTGCAAAGTCTATGTCGGTGGCATGCATAATAAGTAGCTAGAGTGATATAGCAATGTCCAATGTCGGCAAACATGCCTATAAATAGGTGTGTGTGTACTGCTATGTAATCAACCAAGAAAGTAATCAAGAAGTAGTAGTAGGCAACCAAGTGAGAGTGAGAAGCAAGAATAGTCTTGTAGGAGTGTGAGTGATCTAGAGTTTGTCTCTAGAAAGTGAGTGAGTGTCATTGCTTCTAAAGTTGTGTCCATGTGAGTGTTGTAATATTTTGTGAGTTAATACAAGTAATTTGTTTACTTGTGTTGTCTCTCCAACACTTGTGTTAGAGTTGTGTACTCTAAATTTTTCCCCAACAGGCGGATGGATATGCACATTCACATGTCGTACTGCACACCAAGTGGATTCAAGATCCTTGCTTCTAACTACCTTGGAACAAGAACTCACTATCTCTCTGCCGAAATTGAATTGATAAAGTAGCTGGAGGTGACTGATCCTGTAGAGATTGCAGTTCATGAAAAGTGAAGATGCCGATAATGCGCTAGCAGGACTTGTTGCATTCCTCAAGAACAAGAAAAGGATGAACTACGATGCAGAAGCCAAGATTGTAGAAACAAAAGACAATAAACAAGAGTGATAATGCTTGGAATACAAGGAGCAAGAATATATATATATATATATATATATATATATATATATATATATATATATATATATATATAGATTTCTCAATATATTTTCTCAATAATGATCATAGAAGAGAAGAAGAAATAAATAAACGAATTCGTTGACTTTCTTTCTTTCTAATTAAGTTGATTTGTTGTAAGGATGACCTAAAAATTAGACAACTCGAATTATCAAGTAACATTGCAGTATGAAATTAAGAATTGAAAATGTAAAACGAGAAGCTCCTAAGTAAGAAGATTGCTAGCATAGCACCGCCGTATTATTTGGCACTACCTGTTTCTTTTCTTCACCTGTAAAGATTTGAATTTAGCCTCTCAGAATCTATATTATATAAGAACCCACCAACCCACTAACGTGACACTCCCGACACCGATATTTCCCAAACACCAGGGTAGGCATGTGTTGGCCGACACCCGAAGGTGACGAAGCCATATTAGGATGCATGAGAAAGAATAAATACGACTTATAAATTTAAATATAATTAATATGCCACTTAGGAACGTGTTCGGAGACATACAACTAAACTAGAACACTAAAAGAAACAATGTAAAATTGAATGAATAAAGGAATGAGTCCTACACCGAGAGGACTCGAAGATGCTGCTCCGGGAGTGCCATGACGCTGGGATTGTATGCCTCGATTCTAATTCCTGAGGGGGCGCAAAACAAACATGAGTGGACCAAGTTGATATATATATATATATATATATATATATATATAGTAAAACAGTTATTAACATACTAACCCCCAAAGTTTTATGGAAATTCAATAGTATAATATGTATTAGGTTTCCGAAAACCCTAGTATGCCATAAAACCTTTTATAAAACATATCTTGTATATAGTGTGCTAACTAGTGGTATCAATATCACCCGAAGGCATATAGAACTCTTTCTTCAGAACACTTCGTTCACAAATATCAATTGCCCGTAGGCTCCTACAGCACCCAACCCGAAGGTCAATATAAGTATCAATCGCCCGTAAGCTCCTACAACACCCAACCCAAAGGTCAATATAGTATCAATCACCCGTATAATCCTACAGCATCCAACCCGAAGGTCAATATAGTGACCACTAGATACGCACAAAATCATTGAATATAATTTTTCCAAACATAGGTATATATATATATATCTCAAAACATCTTAATAGTATAAAGTCATCCATCATCTATACTATAAAGAAGTGTGTAAAAGCATGTTCATAAGCAGTATAGAGTCATCCATCATCTATACTATAGTGAACATGAGTTTGATAAAATATGGTATTCCAAAATATTCTCAGTAAGCATAATATCTCATAAAACGTTTCATAAAACGTAGTCATTAAATCATGCTCTTCATGTATGCATTTCTACTAGTAAAACATGCATTTTAGAAGGGGTCCACTCACAGATACTCCGCCGCCGAAGAGCCACGCAAAACTGGCAAAGACGGAATTGCCCCAATATATGCACCTAAGCACATAAAGGGTACAATTAATAAAACTATATTATAAAAATTGAATTTGGGGAAACAGACGTCAAAAACAGATTCAGGATGTCGAATTACCCTAAGAAGGGTTCCGGGTAAATTTCAAAAAAGTCAACATAAGAATATTCCAGAGAATATTCCTTGGCAGAATATTCCCCTGACAGAATATTCCATCCTTGTGGGCTGGTTCTTGGTTTGGGCCAGCTGGGCTTAGGTTCCAAGGCCCAAAGGCCTAATTCTACTAAGCCCCAAGGGCCTGGGTTCTAAACTGGGTTTGGGTCATAGATCACGGGCCTGGGCTAAAAGGGTTTTGGACCTAGGTTCGAAGTGAGTTAGGCTCTGCAGCCCGGCCCAAAGGCCTGGGGTAAATGGTGATAGTTGGGTTTAGGGTCACCAGACCCAAGGAAGGGGAAGGTCGGACTTCGGCCGGAGAATTCCCGAGCTCCGACGAAGCTCAAAACTTAACCAAAACATGCGATGTAATACACTAAAATGAAGCCCGAACGATAAGAAGAGATCTATACCATTGGGAGGTCGAGAGGTGGTCGAGAAAATGCCTGCAAAGGCTGGGTTCTCGTCGAAAATATGGGAGAAGCTTCCCGAGCTATTTTCACGTCCAAATCTTCACCAAAAACCACTTTTTAGCAACCACTAAGCCTTCTAGACTACTAGGGAGAATGATGGAAGTATGATTTCGACTTACCTCGTTGGAAATCACGTGCACCGTGACTGTGCATAGTGCCAAGAAGAGAGAAAGTGAGATCGAAAATGTAAGGGAGAGAAGGGGGGGTCTGAGTGATGGTGATAAGGTGAACATGGTGAAGGCTGCTTGTGTGTATCTATAAAGGTGTGTGTGTGTGTGTGTTCGGTGCTCGGGGAAATAGGGGGTTACAGGGAGGGAGAGAGAGCCAGAGAAAGAACTGGGAGTGAGAGTCCACGGGAGAGAGAGAGAATAGAGAAGAAAGAGAGAGATAGAAAAAGAAAAAAAAAGTGGGCCGGGGGACCCAAATCCAAAGGTGGGTCTCTTGGGCACACCTATTAAGGCCCTAAAAACAATATTTTAAACCAAACGAAATCCAACCAAAGTGAAAATACGGAAATACCCTCTTCATTCCGATAAAATCGGGATGGTTTGTTACAATCTACTCTTGTTAAATAAAATTTCGTCCCGAAATTTAAATAACTTGCTATGCTAAAAACTCGAAAATAGGGAGAAGAAAAATATATATACGTAATGAAGAAATCAAGTTAGAGCAGTTGCACAAAAGGGGAAAAATGCCACACCGTCGCGATCGAGTTGCAATGATTCCAACTTTTATGCCTCCAGGCTCACACCTTCTTCCCTCATCAGTGTAAAAGTAGAAATATACTTCATAAAGATATAAAGTCAAAAACTTATATTGACGTAAGGTCAAAAATATGTACGTAAAATACAATAACGTCAAAATATATATGTAATAACATAAGGGTCGAAAAGTTCATACTGAAGTTAACACTGCAAGTGTAAAAGACTCAACCAAACATTTGTAACGTCATAAAACAAATATATAATTATAATAAGGTAATTTAAAAATACTTGTGCTGAAAATCCAAACCGAAAATGAAAGTGGGTCTCGCCCAAGTATACGTAACGTCACGTACTTCGAGAATAGATGTGTCTTTGGGTCGAGCCCCAACAATAGCAAATTCGTAGCAACTGCCGTAGACAGGTCTTCTTGCCCACTTGTTAAATGAACCCAACGAATAAGTTATCGATACAACAGTCGGCCGCCCGCAATATCGACCACACATTTGTTGTCTTGATAAGCAAGCAGTAATTTCCCAAGGGTGCACAATTTCTATTTTTGCCTTGCAACATGAGAGTGTGCATAGATCATCCAATTCTCGCCTCAATCGCGTTGTCGTACTTTTCCAGAGCGCACCAATCAAATCTGCTAGAAGTGTTTCGACATCCACGTACTAACGAACAATAAGGTCCTGAAGTGAAGCAGAAAACGCAAAATCACCTACCCCAACAAGCCGTATCTCTTGGGAGCTGTTATAGTGCTCAAACCACCTTTCTATTTTTGCTTAGTTGCAGCTTTCTAGTTAAACAAGGTCAAAGTTGGTGGAAAGAAGAAGGACTCGCAAATGATCAACCTAAAAACCCCATGAGAGCACACACCATTCGAGAGAAGTGTAAATTCTAAATATGCTTAAACCACAAGACGAGTGAACATAACGTGTCTTCCAAGGTCTAGATAGATTGGGGATGATACCCTCAAAATATTTGGGTAATGAACCTATATATATATATATATGTATCGTTGGGAAAGAACTACTAGAGTACGATAAGATAACTATGAATTGTAGGAAGATAATATGAGGTGGCTAACCATTTCTGCGTGAAGATAGTGATAGGTGATGCAATCCGCTGACCACCTGCATTACAATCTTTACCAATCCCATACTAAAAGGCGGCTCAAACCTCAAGGCCACATGAAGCTCTTCTGGATAAGTCTAGTAGGTTCGCAAAAAGATTATAACAACACTTTAGGATTTGAGGGTCAAAACTAGAGTACAAGACCAAGGATACTTCGCAATTTCACGACACCTTGTGAAGATTTTCAATTTCCATTGGTCGCAACCTTTTTGGAAATTGATGAGAATAGCGTCTGTTACCGAAGAGTCTCCTAAGAAAGTATTTAATGTAAACGAAGTCAACGCTCGAAGAATTTGGTGTGAAGCTGACAGTCAGTTATGGAACTTGACTTCGTGGTTGGAGTAAGCAAGAAAGTTATCGATAGAACAATCGCCGAGAATTGTTCTAAAGATTCACACGAATTTCCTCAGCAGGAACTGATCCGAGAACATTGTTTCAATCCCACCAATTACCACTTACTAAACTTCGTAATAACTAGCACTTACTCGTTTTCTCCAACACGCACTTTGAATGTTTCGAGTAGTTTCCACATAGATGTGACTTTGCCCGCCATTCCTAGGGAACGCATGTTGCAGAGTATCGATCCGATGTTGGAAGTCGTCTAACAATCCATTTCGTCAACGATGAGGCACAATCCCGACATGAAATTTCTTCTTCTTCAATATGATGTGGCTATTCATAGCGTGATGAGGGTTGCACAACCGTGCCGCATGACAACTAATCAGGAAGTCGTGACATCTAAATGATGTTAAGACTGACACACCACTAGAGTAAGAAAGTATCCTAAGTATGCTCTGAACAAACCATGCTCTGATACCAAATTGACACACCTGACCTCAATATTCCCCGAACAACAGGGTAGGCACATGCTGGCCGACACTCGAAGGTGACGAAGCCATATTAGGATGCATGAGAAAGCATAAATAAGACTTATAAATTTAAATATAATTAATATGCCACATAGGAATGTGTTCAAAGCATACAACTAAACTAGAACACTAAAAGAAACAATGTAAAATTGAATGAATAAAGGAATGGGTCTTACACCGAGAGGACTCGAAGATGCTGATGCGGGAATGCCTTGATGCCTCGATTCTAATTCCTGAGGGGGCACAAAACAAACATGAGTGGACTTGTCACATCCCAGACCGGCTCCCCCGTAACACAATATTATCCGTTTTGGGCCACGCCCTCACGGTTTTGTTCTTGGGAACTCACACGAGAACTTCCCAGTGGGTCACCCATCCTAGGAATGCTCTCGCCTGAACTCGCTTAACTTCGGAGTTCCGATGGAATCCGAAGCCAGTGAGCTCCCAAAAGGCCTCGTGCTATATAGAGGTGGGCATGTACATATAAAGCACATCACCCTCTCTTCGTTGGTCGATGTGGGATGTTACAACCCACCACCCTTAGGGGCCCGACGTCCTCGTCGGCACACTTGCACCACACAGCAGAATGGCTTTGATACCATTCTGTCAAATCTCAGACCGGCTCCGTCGTAGCACGATATTGTCTGTTTTGGGCCACGCCCTCACGGTTTTGTTCTTGGGAACTCACACGAGAACTTCCCAGTGGGTTACCCATCCTAGGAATGCTCTCGCCCAAACTCGCTTAACTTCGAAGTTCCGATGGAATCCGAAGCCAGTGAGTTTCCAAAAGGCCTCGTGCTATAAGGAGGTCACTACAACAGATTGGTCATTTAGCGAGAAACGTTTCATCGAGAACATTATCTTTCACGCTGTATAGTTGCTTTTGGCGAGGAAAATTTTGAGTTCTCGCAAAAAGTGAGCTCATTTGATCTCCTTACATCTCTAAGAAACAGTGAGGAAAAAATAATTTTGGCAAGAAAATTGTTGTGTTGTTGTATATAATGCTAGCAAGGAAAAATTGTTCTTCTCGCTCTAGGTTTAGCAGGAATTATATTCCCTTCCCACCAAAATATTAGCGAGGAAATAATTGTTTTTCTCACTAAATAATTTTTTAGCGAGAAAAATGGGTTCTCGCTGTAGCATTCCCGTATAATTTTCCAAAAGTTTCAAATAAGGCACCTTATATTCACACTTACAGCGAGAAATTTTGTATTTGGGTCGCATAAGTGTTCAGCGAGAAAAATATTTCTCGCAGACGGCCCAAGTTTGGGAAACTTAATATTTTTCTAAGTGTTATAAGGACAATACAGTGTTATAAGGATGATCCAATGTGTTCATCGGACTCTTATAGGGTTAAGGAGTGTATTTGTAAAAAATCATCAAAATCGAAGTTAAAATAACCGTTAAATCGTGAGTTTTCGTTTATAACGGTCGAAAGGTTTCGTCCCGTTACCTAATATTTGAATGTCAATTTTTTACGATTTTTTACGTATGCGATCTTGGAGCATATACAAACAAGTTTGACGGTTGGATCGTTGAAACTAGTTTGGTAGAATGTGTATTCCGTCAAAATAATAGATTCAACAAACGCTTGGAATTTATTTTATACTTGCATTAAGTAGAACATAATATTTTGTGGTGTCCATCAGTGCAAATATTTTAAATTGAAGATCGAATTTGTTCATAGTATTCTTATATGGTTGAGGAGTGTATTTGTAAAAAATCATCAAAATCGGAGTTAAAATAACCGTTAAATCGTGAGTTTTCTTTTATAACCGTCGAAAGGTTTCGTCCTGTTACCTAATATCTGAATGTCATTTTTTTGCGATTTTTTACGTATGCAATCTTGGAGCATATACAAACAAGTTTGACGGTTGGATCGTTGAAACTAATTTTGTAGAATGTGTATTCCGTCAAAACGATAGATTCAACAAACACTTGGAGTTTATTTTATACTTCCATTAAGTAGAACATAATATTTTGTGGTATCCATTAGTGCAAATATTTTAAATTGAAGATCGAATTTGTTCATCGTATTTTTATATGGTTGAGGAGTGTATTTTTAAAAAAAATCATCAAAATCGGAGTTAAAATTACTGTTAAATCGTGAGGTTTCGTTTATAACCGTCGAAAGGTTTCGTCCGGTTACCTAATATCTGAATGTTAGTTTTTGCGAATTTTTACGTATGCGATCTTGAAGTATATACAAACAAGTTTGACGGTTAGATTAACCATAAGATTTAAGCTTACATATGTGAGATTAAATCCTTACCGTTGAATTTAATCTAGCAATTAAATCATAAAAGTGTTTTTGGCGGGCTGCCAAAATTTTGGCGTGGCGCCTAAAAACTAAAATGTATTTCCAAAGAGAACGCCATTTAGCGCTCTCTCCTCATTTTCATTTCTCTCCCACAACTTCTCTGCCTTTCCTCTTTCAGAAACAAAACCCTAGCCTCCATCCTTCATTTCTCAAACTCTCTCGCAGCTTCTCTCTCTCCATCGCTCTGTCGCAATCCATGGCCTCATCTCCATGTCGCTTGCTGCCCACCACAAAAAATTCAAGAACCCAAGAGATCCATTCCAACAAAACTCAAATCCACACCTAATCCTCATCTCCCAGACCCAGACTCACCAGACCAGCTTATGATGTTCAGATCAGGTGCCGCCGACTCCGGCTTCTAAAGATTTCCATCAAATTTCAATCCTTTCGAGTCGCCGTAGACAGCCCGACTTCACTCTTCTTTCCGTCGCCTTTCACTATCGATCCACCATTGCATTAATTTTTCGGCCGTTTTGCAGCTGCGATTTAGAATCAGAAGTATGCACAGAATCTCCATCGCCATGGTCAAATCCGCCCCTCCATCTTCCCTGCTCTTCATAAATTAGGCTCAGCCGTGCAAGTCAAGATCCCAAACCTCCTGATCTTGGTGCAGACACACTCACAGGTAAAATTTTCTCACCTTCTGCTTTTAATTTCATCTCCGATTATAGTAGATCAGAGAAAAATAGAAGATGACTGTCTCATGATGTATTCTTTGTGTAGAAGCCTCGAGATCGAAGACGACACCAAGTTCTCAAATCCAAGATGAAAAGGTATAATCCACGCCTCTGCAACTATTTGTCCCTGATATATATATATATATATATATATATATATATATATATATATATATGCCATTAGTTTTTTTTTAATTTATTTTTTTTCTTTTTTATGGTAAGTAGACATCTTAGAAGCTAATGAAACAAGTGATAATGTCATTCATCACCCAACTGCAGTTGCATTTGGATTTTAAACAAATACATTCTTGGTCAAACAAAATGGGAAAAATGGTTGCATCAACAGCACCTCTTTAGAGGAACTAAATAAAACATATTTTTCCAGAATCCCATCAGCCTCCAAGAAGCAAAACAAGCTAAGAGTAATTTATACAATATAAACACATGAACTCTGTTTAAATTCTTACTCTTATTCTCTTTAATTTTTTCCTGTTTAGTTTGGACCCCATCGCATCGCAGCATCATCATCTGTTCTTGCTGCTGATTTTGATGCAGAGGTACTCAACCATGATATTTGAATCAAAATTCTGGTATGCCACTTGACCTTTGATGCAGTGTTTTCCCGTACTTTCTATTTGAGTGATTATTATTTTTGTGCTCTGTAGTTTTAAGGTTTATGGATAAAATATCTGAGGCCGCTTTATTCTTTGATTTGATTCCAATTTGGCACTGAATTATTTCTTTAAGAACATTGCAAATGAGTCTATTTGTCTCTGAGGCGTATGTTGTAAAGTTCTCTTTTTATAGCTTCCTACTTTAGGGCTTATTAACTTCAGAATTTGAACCACAACAATTAATTGTTTTTACTTCTCTGAAAAATAGAAGTCTTCTTGGTCAGTCAATTTGCACTTGAATTCTCCTTAGTAAGTCATTTTTATCTGATGCGAAGACTTTTGTATCAATCATTGTTTTAGTTTATCAGCCGAAATGAATTATAGTTGTGTCAAGCAGCACTTTATACTTGACTGCTTTGTTATGAAACCCCTCATGCTGCTGAAGCACTTCTACTACTTTTGAGGTTTATGTAAATATTCAAAGAAATCGCATGATACCAATAAATCAGAGGTTAAAACATAGTAAATCTTACAAGCAATGTGTTGGAAGAGTTTTGTGCTTCATAAAACAGTTTTGTTCTTAGTGGCTGTCAAAATATGGAGTGTTGGTGGGATGTTCAATTGGTGTAGGTACTGGTGAAAGGACTAGATTTTGGTAGGATTTATGGTTGGGAATCACATCTTGGCAATCACATTTTTTGTTTTTCCCATAAACTAGCAAATGGAGAGAACCTTCAAGACATAAACTCCTACTATCTTTGAAAATTTTAAAATCAAACAACACATAAATCTCATTTATAAGAGAAAAAAAAAGACGCAAATTAAGGCTTTAAGAAACTTCCAATCTCTCCATTTCTCTCTACATTCAAGTCTTTGACCATTCAAACGGAAAGGAAAACATTTCAAATATCCTTCCACACCTTTCTTCTTCCTTTCTATTTCCCTCAATCCGAAGATACTAAAACACCTTTAAAGACTACAGCGTCTGCTGGTTCTGTCAATGCTAAAGGATTCATAGCTCAAGTGTTCAGCAGAAAGTATCAATTCATTGCGAACTATGGGTTTATGTTTTTTTATCCGCCTCGCTCTGTCTGATGTGCCTGATGTTTATGTTCGGTTGAATTTCAACTTCTAGATAGGTTTATTATAAGTAATCTCATGGTGGTTTGGAAATATTAGTTTGTTTACAAATTTCTGTGTGCTATAATTGAGTGCATTGACTATTTGGATAGTACTGACTTGCTGAATAGAAGTTGTCATCTATTTGGATAATGCATTGACTATTTGGATAGTACTGACTTGCTGATTAGAAGTTATTTCAGCTCCCTGGTTTGGTAAGGGAAAAATTTGTATTCTCTTTACATTTAACTCAGTTTAAATTCAGGTGATTGTGTTTTCAAATGTTGCTTGCTCTTACTCACATATATGTCAAAATGACAATGGATTTTTGTGTCTTTTGTAAATTTGTAGTTATTGTAGAAGAAATTGCCATGGTGAAGAGGTTCTTGGTCACAAGTCTGGGTACTTCAAAGGTCCTTCAAAGTCTGTCTCTCGTGAAGACACTATGTTGGACAAACATTTAGAAGAAAAACTTGAGACTCAACAACAAGAGCTTGTGACAACAAAACAATGGAATGGCAGTAAACACCTTCATAAGTAGTCCTTTTGTTTTGCTGGAATATGTGAACTTTTTGTGAAAACAATGTAAACTTTCATAGTTGTTAACATTAAGCTTAACTGATTTTGTAGACTATAAATTATCATTGTAAGCTATTTTGGCTTTGGACTAATATGAATTAATTTTTAGTACCTTTCATCATTAATTCTTAGCACTAAATTACAGTTACAGGGAGAAACCAACTTCTTGCAGTAGGTTACTTATGAGAATGATTAGCTTCAACTTACAATGTGGAATTTTACCTTCGTTAAAGTTCTCGCTATAGACTTGCTACAATGAGGAAACGAGTGTCTCCTAGATACTTATCAACGAGGAAATTCATTCTCGCAACATATGATCTACAGCGAGAAATAATATGTTCATCGTTGAAAACTCACCTACAAATTCCTCGCCAAAAGATATTTACAGCGAGGAATTTGATTATTTTTTAGAGGAATTTTATCCTCGCACAAGTTATGGAATGTCAATATTTAGGTTGTCAAAAGGTTTTGGCGACCACATTACAACCCCTTTAGCAAGGAATTTGTCACCGTTCTAACTCAACTACGAGAAAAAGTTCCACTCTCGCGGTATCCTTTCTGTGAGGAAACGATTCCTCGCTGTACACATTCCCTGATGGGCCTACTACGAGGAACGAGCGAGGAAATTTTTTCCTCGCTGAAAACCTTCAACGACAAAACATCAACTTTCAACGAGGATATAAGTCATCGCCAAACAACTATTTTGTTGTAGTGGGTAGACATGTACATATAAGGCACATCATCCCCTCTCCGTTGGTCGATGTGGGATGTTACAGGACCAAGTTGATATATATACAGTAAAACAGTTATCAACATACTAGCCCACAAAGTTTTATGGAAATTCAATAGTATAATATGTAATAGGTTTCTGAAAACCCTAGTATGCCATAAAACCTTTTATAAAACATATCTCGTATATATTGTGCCAACTAGTGGTATCAATATCGCCCGAAGGCATATAGAACTCTTCATTCAGAACACTTCCTTCATAAATATCAATCGCCCGTAAGCTTCTACAGCACCCAACCCGAAGGTCAATATAAGTATCAATTACCCGTAGGCTCCTACAGCACCCAACCCGAAGGTCAATATAGTATCAATCGCCCGTAGGCTCCTACAACACCCAACCTGAAGGTTAATATAGTGACCACTAGATATGCACAAACCATTGAATATAATCTTTCCAAACATAGGTATATATATCTTAAAACATCTTCATAGTATAAAATCATCCATCATCTATACTATAAAGAAGTGTGTAAAAGCATGTTCATAAGCAGTATAAAGTCATCCATCATCTATACTACAGTGAACATGAGTTTGATAAAATATGGTATTCCAAAATATTCTCAGTAAGCATAATATCTTATAAAACGTAGTCATTAAATTATACTCTTCATGTATGCATTTCTACTAGTAAAACATGCATTTTAGAAAGGGTCCACTCACAGATACTCCGCCGCCAAAGAGCCACGCAAAACTAGCGAAGACGGAATCGCCATAATATATGCACCTAAGCACATAAAGGGTACAATTAATAAAATTATATTATAACAATTGAATTTGGGGAAACGGACGTCAAAAACAGATTTAGGACGTCGAATTACCCTAAGAAGGGTCCCGGGAAAATTTTGAAAAAGTCAATAAAAAATTAACAAAAATTCAACATAAGAATATTCCAAAGAATATTCCCTGACGGAATATTCCCCTGGCAGAATATTCCATCCGTGTGGGCTGGTTCTTGGTTTGGGCCAGCTGGGCTTGGGTTCCAAGGCCCAAAAACCTAATTCTACTCGGCTTCAAGGGCCTGGGTTCTAAACTGGGTTTGGGTCACAGGTCACGGGCCTGGGCTAAAAGGGAGGGGAAGGCTGGACTTCGGCCGGAGAATTCCCGAGCTCCGACGGAGCTCAAAACTTAACCAAAACATGGGATTTAATACACTAAAATGAAGGCCCAACGATAAGGAAGAGATCTATACCATTGAGAGGTCGAGAGGTGGCTAAAGTTGGCCGGGAAAACACCTGCAAAGGCCAGGTTCTCGTCGGAAATATGGGAGAAGCTTCCCGAGTTGTTTTCACGTCCAAACCTTCACCAAAAACCACTTTTTAGCAACCACTAAGCCTTCTAGACTATTAGGGAGAAAGATGGAATGATGATTTCGACTTACCTCGTCGGAAATCACGTGCACCGTGACTGTGCACAGTGCTAAGAAGAGAGAGAGTGTGAGATCGGAGAAGGTGAGGGAGAGAAGGGAGGGTCCGAGCGATGGTGATGGTGTGAACATGGTGAAGGCTGCCTGTGTGTGTTTGTAAAGGTGTGTGTGTGTGTGTGTGTGTGTGTGTGTGTGTTCAGTGCTCGGGGAAATAGGGGGGTTGTAGTGAGGGAGAGGGAGCCAGAGAGAGAACTGGGAGTGAGAGTCCACGAGAGAGAACGGAGAGAAGAAAGAGACAAAGAGAAAAAAAAAGGAGTGGGTCAGGGGACCCAAATCCACAGGTGGGCCCCTTGGGCACACCTATTAAGCCCTAAAAATAATATTTTAAACCAAATGAAATCCAACCAAAGTGAAAATACGGAAATACTCTCTTCGTTCCGATAAAATCTGGACGGGTTGTTACAGAACGGGAATGGTTCCCACCAAAAGTAGAAGTGGGTGTAGAAGATAGCAAAGAGTTGATGCTTAGCTTCACTTTGTCTAAATGGCTCTTTATAAGAAGAAATTTTTCTTCCGGGCTAATCGGCTATATAAGTAGCAAATCATACTCATTCAACTTGCACTGAATAAACCCTAAAATTCACTGAAGTTGTCAGTTAAACTTGCACTGAATAAACCCCAAGATTTTGTGGTGAGATAAGAATTATGGTTCCTTCTTATTTCTAATACGATTAAGATTATCTTTCTCATAAGATTAGGATTAGGATTCCTTTCCTAATATGAGTAGATTACTTTCTAATCTTCTAGGGTTTGAGATTACTTTCCTATTTGTTGTGGATGTGTCATCAGAAGCGTTATCCATTACCCTCCAGCAACCCCTTCGTCAACATGTCAGCCAGCTGATCAGTGCTAGAGACATGATGGAGGTCAGCAAATCCTTCCTCTGAACACGCTTCCGTACTAAATGGACATTGACCTCCACATGTTTGGTACGGTTATGAAAAACTGGATTGTGCGCGAAAGCAATAGCTAGCGAAAATATTATCACACCAGGTAATAGGTGGCTGATAAAACACTATTATTGGTATTAATTTGTTCAACATTTAAAGACATCTCTAGTTCGAATCTCACATTCAATTAATAATAGTAAAGCGTACTTGAAGGAACAAGAAAAGAAAGCTTCATTGGCAAAATGAAGCATATTTGTGTTATTTTACATAAGCCTTCCTGCATCTTTTAATCCAAAAACAACCACAAAAAGATAAAATTACAGATTAAAAGTTAATACTAATGCCATATCAAATTCGAATGACTTTTGGTACAGCTCTTAGAGGATGAGCCATCTGTAAGGTGAGGCCAAACTTCTCCTCCATGTTCATGTTCTCTGGTATAACTCCATCTTCAAGCTTCCAATCAAATGAGTTAATAAGTGAACCCAACATCAAGTTTAGCATCCGTATTGCCAATAGCATCCCCGGACATATTCTCCTCCCACCACCAAACGGAATGAGCTCAAAATTCTTGCCTAAAACATCGATTTGATCATCTAATCCCAAAAACCTCTCTGGTGCAAATGAGGTCGGGTTGTTCCAAATGCAGGGGTCTCTTCCTATAGCCCATGCATTGACCAGCACTTGTGCACCCTTTGGGACAATGTACCCGCAAATTTCCATGTCTTGTTCGGCTTTTCGAGGGAGTAGTAATGGAGTAGCCGGATGCAACCGGAAGGTCTCTTTGATTATTGCTTGTAAGTAAGGGAGTCGAGCAATGTCTGATTCCTCAACTGGTTTTCCTTTGCCAATGACTTGCTCTAGTTCCCCTTGTGCTTTCGACAGTTTTTCTGGGTTGCGTAGTAGTTCAGCCATTGCCCATTCCAGCGTGGCTGAAGTTGTATCCGTGCCCGCAACAAACAGAGCCTATATATACACATATTGCAGCAATACAACGATTAAATAATGGAATAGTAAATTTTAATGAACAGAATGATAACTGAAAAACCGAAATGATTATCAAAGGCACCCTAAAATATCGAATATGAGTTGTTAGAAATTAGAAAACTGACCAAAAGCAGATGTTCAATCAAGAGCTTGTCCATATCCTCATTGCTCACTTCACTGATGTCCAAGAGAGAATCCAACATATCATTACTTGTGACATAATAGTTCGATTTTCTCGATTCTAACCTTTGCGTAATCATTCGATCAAAAAGCGAATCAATCTTGAGGAAATGTTTGATCATGCGCCCTCGTATGCCTTGGGGGTCAAGTTTCCTAAGCAGAGGAAAATAGTCCCCCAAGTTTGGCTTCCCTGCCTCTTCCATCAAACCCCACACAATCTCCTTGAACTCTCTGCCCGTCTCACTCATCGGGTCAGCTAAATCGACCGAGAAAACAGTACGCGACAGCAGATTGAGCGTCGTCTTAAAAGCAGCCCTCCCAATTTCTACCGCCTTACCTTTCACAACGCTTTCATTGACATCGGCGATAAGCTCCTGCACTTTCAGGTGACGGTTGGCTTGGTTGGCGTCTAGGACTTTCGTTGCAAACAATTGGTTGTTGCATATTTTACGGAGGTTTCTCCATTTCTCTGACACCGGTATCCAGGGCAAGCTGTCCTGGCGGAGATCGCAAGCTTGGATTGCGTCGGGGACGGTTCGGTTGCACAAGAACTGGTCGTGGGTTCGGAGGACCTCCTTTGCCACGGTTGATGAAGAAACTACAACCGTGGTTACTTGTCCAAGTTGCAAAGAAATAATGGGGCCGTATCGTTGTGAAAGGTTAGTGAGAGAGAGATGGGGTTTGTTGCCGAGCTCCAAGAGATTGCCAATGAAGGGAAATGGCTTTGGTCCAGGTGGAAGAAGAAGCCTTTTGGGATTGGATCTGAGAGCTTGAACTGAGAAATACAAGAGAGAGAAAAGACATGGGATTATGATACAATAACTCAAGAAATCCATCTGTGATCTCACCTGTTGACACAGAGAACTTGAATTTACAGCCTCCTCTCTCTTTCTAGTTGAAACTTTGAGAGCGAAACAACTAGTCCAAGCGTGAGAGAGGTGTCATATAAATTGCTTTTTACATCGGAGAAAGACATTGAGAATTTGAAATTGTGGAAAGTTGTCAAAACTTGTAGGTATTGTATATTTTGTCACACTGGTTAAGAGATTCTGATCCGTTGCACGTGGTCCCTTTTGCTTTGTTTATGTACGTGCAGTGCTTTGAGATGCCTCCCAAAGTTGACCAATAAAATAGTTACCTCCCAAAAACTAGTTGAATCTTTTTAACTTGCTAATGTGTGGCGGGAGATTTTACAGTGCTATTGAATTTGTTGTATTTTCAAATTTTTAACTTTTAAATTTTGATAATTATATATTTAACTTTGAATCAAATGATTCAAAACCCTAATACATAAAATATATCGGAAATTTTGATGCATGGGTGCATGCAAAATGCAAATTGCTCTCTAAATGAAATTGTTCTTTAATAGTACGTAGCATTCAGTGATCCAAAAAATGGTTGATTGAGATTGAAAATAAAAAATATAACAATTATGAAAATTAAATTTAATGACAAAAAAATTTAATTAGAACTGGTGGACTTTCTCAAAAATTAAAGACATTCGTCATTGTCGAAATTGTGTAGTGTTGTTGTTTCTTTCGGGGATGTGTATGGCCAGCCACAAGTTGTGGTTAATTTTTAGTTGTTTTATTGGACTCACATGGAGGAGGCTGTAAAGGCTTCGCCTATAAATAAACCACATTAATTATTTGTTGGCATTAAGTAAGAAGAGCAACCCAAGGAATATGTTAATACTGATACTTCTGTTTTTTTTAAATTAAATACTGATACTTTGAGGGACATAATCTCTAAGTGAGATCCTGAGTATTCTGCTGAGAGAGTTTTCAAGTTGCAAAAGTTTTCCAGCAGCTATCTAACCTCCTCCCAATATATAGCAACCCAAAACAAAACAAACAAACCACAAAGGGAAGAGATTTCCGCATCCTGTTGGTGCACTTGGATCTGCTCATTTTCGTCAAGAGAACGGAAATCGCATTGTTTCCTACTCCTGGTCCAACAACAACCATAGTAAACGGAAGGCACTTGAACAATACCAAACATTATTGTTTGGTGTTGTTCAAGTCCCTCTTGTTTGCTATGGCTGACAGACTAGTAGCGGAGTGCGAAACAATGTGAGTGCCGGTTTCTGTTCTCTTGCCTGAGCCGAACCAGTTGCACCGACAAGATGCGCACCAGAAATTTCAGTTATTGTCGTCCCTTGGAGGGTTCAGGGTTTATAGCCTGGTATTTTGTTATTTGTTATCATAATATCTGTCGCAGCATAATCCCATAAGAGGAGCAACTTCCAGCTCGCCTGCACAGTTTACGTTTTTGCACATGAAAGTCATCGGCAATGACTGCAAACACCTTCTACGCACACATCCAACTCCCGGAGCTCACATCACATCCTTCTGAAAAATTTGTTTTGCCTACTAAAACGCAAATTTTTTGGTGTAACGTGGGTATATCCTTCTCTCTTTTTCTTCCGTACTTTGATTATCCGATCCCTAACTGTATGAATCAACAGAAAGACAACATCTTTCGTTTTGATTGCAGTGAGAACTTAATTGGTGAGAGAGTATTTTGCTAAACAAAACAGCCATGCCTGATTCTAAGCAGCATTGACTGCACTCTTCCCCACAACCGCCTTTGCCGTGTCCATTACCACCGGGAAGCCCATATTTGTGTATCTTCCCCTGTAATGCAGATTTAGCATGTCAGCTCAAATTTGTTCGTAGTGAAGAACTTGATACCGTATAAAAGTGCATTGCCAGGCGAGTGGCTTGGAACACTTTAAATGGGGTCAAACAATGCAAATCAAGTTTGTTTACTTACCAGAAGGATAGGATGGACTTGCAATCTCATGAATTATTCTTGCAACAGCTCTGGGGTGAATTTGGCCTGTGAATGGCTCTGCACAAAGTCCTGTGAATCCAAGAAGAGCCAGTACATTAGAAATTTAGAACTGCTAAACCATGAGCTGCCTGGAGTTATAGGATCCAAGAAAACGTAGGTCCTTACTTTTATATCTTCATGCCAAAATTAAGCATATGGACAAGCAGGACTATCCAAATGATTTTAAGTTTCAACAACAGGCGAAGAAGAATACCAACCTGGATTTACCCATCGTATTAGGGAGGAGTTCAGAATTGTCATCTACCTTGAAATATTCCATAATCTTCTTTTGCAAACATTGTGTGCGTTGGGCATCACAAAAACCTTGCGTCTTCTCACAAGAATTAGAAGTGAACGCTTAAATTAGCAAAAATTTTGCGTCTTTCCATTTTCATCTCCAGTAGTTAATTTTTCTCAGAAATATGAGAAGCATTTTTGTAGATGATTTGATAAGACGGCAGCTGTAACTTCAATGCTATTTGCTACAGCCGGTACTTCAAACACGTATTGTCCTTGCTTAGTCTCAGACCTTAAATTTTGTAGATGGTTTGAAACATTTTTCTTGGTGTAAAAGTCGTATTCAACTGCCTTGTGTAATGAAAACCGCTGATTATACTCATTTATTCAGAATTGCAGCAGCAACAACATCATGTGCAGCAAACCAAATAACAACAACTTTAGTTTGCCTAAATTCCCAACCACATTAGCTTAGAATTAATGTACTCGGTTCATTAATCTTGGCTTTTTTTTAAACCTCGATGGTACGAGTGAAATTTTATTGCTATTGAAAAAAAAAAAAGTTACACCTAATCAGGGGAATATAAACCTAACCACTCATAATACAAGATAAAAAGATAAAAAAAACACATGAAAAAGAAGGAGGACATAAACCTTATCTTTCACAGCACTTTCATTGAGGTCGGCTATGGCTCCTGCATTTTTAGGTGACCAATGGCTTGGTTGGCGCGTCAAGGACTTTCATGGCGAACAATTGGGTGTCCCCATTGGAGAATCTCTTGTATTCAGGTTCATTAATACAGAACGCTAAAGTGACATTGTATTAATTGTTAGAAAAATTTAATTTGTGGTGAGGTAAGGATTATGATTCCTTTCCTATTTTCTAATACGACCAATATTATTTTCCTAATAGGTTAGGATTCCTTCCCAAATTTAGATTGCTTTCCTAATCTTCTAGGGTTTGAGATTACTTTCCTATTTGTTGTAGATGTGTCACCACAAATGTCATCCATTACCCTCCAGAAGTCCTTCGTTAACATGTGAGCCAGCTGATCAGTGCTAAAGACCTGATGGAGGAGCAAATCCCTCATCGGAACACGCTGTACGAACTGGACATCGACCTACAAGGCTACACCTGTTTGGTACGATCATGAAAAGCTGGATTGTGTGCGAAAGAAATAGCTTAAATATTATTACACCAAATAATAGGTGGCTAATAAAATATATTTGTGTTATTTTACATTAGTCTTGCTGCATCTTTTAATCCAAAAACAACCACAAAAATATAAAATTACAAATTAAAAGTTAATACTATTACCATATCAAATTAGAAGGACTTTCGGCACAGCTCTTAGAGGATGAGCCATCTGTAAGGTGAGACCAAACTTCTCCTTCATGTTCATATTTTCTGGTATAACTCCATCTTCAAGCTTCCAATCAAATGAGTTAATAAGTGAACCCAACATCAAGTGCAGCATCCACATAGCCAATGGCAGCCCCGGACATATTCTCCTCCCGCCACCAAATGGAATAAGCTCAAAATTCTTGCCTGAAACATCGATTTGATCATCTAATCCCAAAAACCTCTCCGGTGCAAATGAGGTCGGGTTGTCCCAGATGCAAGGGTCTCTGCCTATAGCCCATGCATTGACCAGCACTTGTGCACCCTTTGGGACAATATACCCCCAAATTTCAACGTCTTTTCCAGCTTTTCGAGGGATTAGAAATGGAACAGCCGGATGCAACCGGAAGGTCTCTTTGATTATTGCTTGTAAGTAAGGGAGTCGAGCAATGTCCGATTCCTCAACTGGTTTTCCTTTGCCAATGACTTGATCTATTCGTCTTGCGCTTGCGACAGCTTTTCAGGGTTGCGTAGTAGTTCAGCCATTGCCCATTCCAGCGTGGCTGAAGTTGTATCCGTGCCCGCAACAAATAGAGACTATATATATACATATTGCAGCAATACAACAATTAAATAATGAAATCGTAAATTTTAATGAACATAATGAAAACTGAAAAACCGAAATGATAATCAAACGTGGTAATCTGAGTTGTTAGAAAGTAGAAAACAGACCAGAAGCAGATGTTCAATCAAGAGCTTGTCCATATCCTCATTACTCACTTCACTGATGTTCAAGAGAGAATCCAACATATCATTGCTTGTGACATAATCGTTCGATTTTCTCAGTTCTAACCTTTGCGTAATCATTCAATCAAAAAGCGAATCTATCTTGAGGAAATGTTTGATCATGCGCCCTCGAATGCCTTGGGGGTCAAGTTTCCTAAGCAGCGGAAAATAGTCCCCCAAGTTTGGCTTCCCTGACTCTTCCATCAAACCCCACACAATCTCCTTGAACTCTCTTCCCACCTCACTGCTCGGGTCAGCTAAATCAACCGAGAAAACAGTACGTGACAGCAGATTGAGCGTCGTCTTAAAAGCAGCCCTCCCAATTTCTACTGCCTTACCTTTCACAACACTTTCATTGACATCGGCAATGAGCTCCTGCACTTTCAGGTGGCGGTTGGCTTGGTTGGCGTCGAGGACTTTCGTTGCAAACAATTGGTTGTTGCATATTTTACGGAGGTTTCTCCATTTGTCTGACGCGGGTATCCAGGCCAAGCTGTCCTGGCGGAGGTCGCAAGCTTGGATTGCATCGGGGATGGTTCGATTGCACAAGAAGTGGTCGTGGGTTCGGAGGACCTCTTTTGCCACTGTTGATGAAGAAACCACAACAGTGGTTATTTGTCCGAGTTGCAAAGAAACAATGGGGCCGTAGCGTTTTGAAAGGTTAGTGAGAGAGAGATGGGGTTGGTTGCCAAGCTCCAAGAGATTGCCAATTATGGGAAATGGCTTTGGTCCAGGTGGAAGCAGAAGCCTTTTGGGATTGGATATGAGAGCTTGAACTGACAAATACAAGAGAGAGAGAAGACATGGGATTATCAAGCAATAACTCAAGAAATCCATCTGTGATCACACCAGTGAACACAGAACTTGAATTTACAACCTTCCCTCTCTTTCTAGTTGAAACTTTGAGAGGGAGGCAACCGGTCCAAGCGTGAGGGAGAACACGTTATTCTACTCGTATCTTATAAATTGCTTTCCGTATCGGAAAAGATAATGAGAAAATGAAATTGTCGAAATCGGTCAACTATCAGCTGCCCTTGTGCTTATTTTTTATTTTTTCACACTGGTTAAGAGATCCTGATCCGTTGCACGCGGTCCCTTATGCTTTGTTTATGTATGTGCAGTGCGCTGAGGTGCCTCCCAAAGTTGACCATAAAAAAGTTACCTCCCATAGTTGAACATAAAAAAAGTTACGTCCCAAAAACTATTTGAATCATTTTAACTTACCGACTAATGTGTGGCGGAAAATTTTATAGTGCTATTGAATATCTTGTATTTTGAGATTTTTAACCGTTAAATTTTGATAATTATATGTTCAATCACGAATCTAATGATTGAAAACTCTAAAACATAAAATATATCGGAAGCTTTCATGCGTGGGTGCATGCAAAATGCAAATTGCTCTGTAAGTGAAATTGTTTTTAATGGTACGTAGTATCAAGTGATTCGAAAAATGGTTGATTAAAATTGAAAATAAAAAATCTAACAATTATAAAATTCAAATTTAACGACTAAAACACTCTTAAAATTACATAGCATTGTTGTTTTTTTTGGGGATGTCGGATGTGTATGGCCAGCCACAACTTGTGGTTAATTTTTAGTTGTTTGATTGGACTCACATGGAGGAGGCTTTGAGTCTGTTTAAAATACATCAATTGTAGCTGTAAAGGCTTCACCTAACATAAACCACATTAATTATTTGTTAACATTAAGTAAGAAGAGCAACCCAAAGAATATGTTAATACTGATACTTTAAAATGGGACATCATATATACTAAAACCCAGTTTTCACTATAACACTGTTCATCACCAGTGTCCAGACGGAAATGCCCCTGGTTTTTTCTTTCCTTTGCGGTTTTGCTGCCTGTTTAGCACACTTAAATGCATGTTTTGCCCTTTACTGCCACACGTTGATCATCGTTTGTTAGTGTACTTCGATTCCTTTTCTTCACTTTGCATTTCTGTTTATCTTTTGTCTCTCGCAAGCCTTTCCTTCTCTCTGTCTTCCTCTCGCTCTCTCCGTGTTCGATCCTCTGTTTTTTTGGGGTAAAAAATTGGGTTACATCGTTTTATCCTCATTTTGCTATCGTCGGGGAAAGAATTTCAGGGTGTTGTTCTCTGTTATCATCGGCGATCCTGGAGTTGGGACTGGTAATTTTTGTCGCTTTAGCAGTAGCACGGTTTGAGATTGTTGTCCAAGAAGTCGAATTCAACTCAGGTATGTTTTGAAAAAGTTGTATCTAAGTTTGTGTTTTTTATTTGTGTTGTTTGGATGAAACCCTAACAATTTCATTTTGTTGTGAGTTGTAGTGTTTTGTTCAAAATTTGTGGGCTAGGGCATATGTCACATCCCGGCCCGGGCTTGACCACTTCCCGGGCACACCTCCACCGTAGCACGATATTGTCTGTTTTGGGTCCCGACCACGCCCTCACGGTTTTGTTTCTGGGAACTCACACAAGAACTTCCCAGTGAGTCACCCATCATGGGAATGTTCTCGCACGCTACTCACTTAACTTCGGAGTTCCAATGGAACCCGAAGCCATTAAGCTCCCAAAAGGCCTCGCGCTAGGTAGAGATATATACATATAAGGCTCACAGGATCCACTCCCATGGGCGATGTGGGATCTCATAATCCACCCCTCTTAGGGGCCCGACGTCCTTGTTGGCACACACGCGGTCAGGGTTAGGCTCTGATGCCAAATCTGACACGCCCCAATCCCGATATCAAAGCCTAACCCTGGCCGCGTGTGTGCCGACGAGGACGTCGGGCGCCTTAAAGGGGTGGATTGTAACATCCCACATCACCTAGGGGAGTGATTCTTATATGTATATTCCCACCTCTTCCTAGCATGAGGCCTTTTGGGAGCTCACTGGCTTCGGGTTCCATTGGAACTCCGAAGTTAAGCGGGTAGCGCGCGAGAGCACTCCCAGGATGGGTGACCCATTAGGAAGTTCTCGTGTGAGTTCCCAGAAACAAAACCGTGAGGGCATGAGGAAAGCCCAAAGCGGACAATATCGTGCTACGGTGGAGTCGAGCCCGGGAGGTGGCTGGGCCCGGGCCGGGATGTGACACCCGATATTCCCCGAATACCAAGAAAGACACGTGCTAGCCGACACCCGAAGGGTGACAAAAGCCATTTATTGAATGCAAATGCTGAGAATAAGGAATAAATAAGACTTATAAATATAAAATAAAGAGTATGGGATTTAGGAACGTGTTCAGAGCACACATCTAATCTAGAATACTAAAAAGATTAATATAAAATTGAATGAATAAAAGAGTGGGTTCTGCACCGAGAAGACTCAAAGATGCCGATGCGGAAGTGCCTTGACGCCGAGATTGTATGCCTCATTTCTAAGTCCTGAAGAAGGCACAAAACAAACATGAGTGGACCAATTTGATATACATAAAATAAAACAGTTATCAACGTACTAAGGTTTTATGAAAACACATATATATCATGATAAACATAGGTTTTCCGAAACCTAGCATGTTGTGCAATGTCACACATCATAACTCATATATAATAATCTCTAGTGAAAGTCCATTATAACATTTCAGGCCCCATGCCAGCTCCCCGTCCCTAAGTAGACAATCAGAGGAAAATACACTACAGGCCCTTTGCCAGCTCCCCGTCCCTAGTCTTAAATGCCAGAGGAAACACCATCCAGTCCCTATGCCAACACCAAACCGTCACCCAGGATGGACCGGAATCTATCCCTTCATCCTCTAGCGGAATCAGGACCACTAGGTAAGTACAAAACTATTGAACATATATACATTGAAAAACATCTTCATAGTATAAAGTCATCAATCATCTATACTATAAAGAAGTGTTCGAAATATGTTCTAAATATCATATCGTCATCCACCGGATATTGTATAAGAACACAGGTTATAGGAAAAATAGTAGTAATTCAAACTAGCCTCAGTAAGCATGTTATCTCAAAGCATTTCATAGAACATAATTGTGAAATCATGCTTTTCATGTGTGCATTTCTACAATCAAAACATGCATTTTTTGAAGGGGTCCACTCACCGTACACCGTTGGTGCAACGCTGTATCAAACAGGAATAACAGAATCGTCGCTACTAATTGCACCTAATCACATAAAGGGTACATTTAGTCAAACTATGCTCAAATGACTTCATTTGGGGAAACGAACATTGGAAACGGGTTCAGGGCGTCGAAATTAGCTTAGGAGAAGTCTCGGACGAAAACCCAAAAAGTCAACGTTGACCGTTGATCGGTCAAAGTCAAAGTCAACGCTGACCGTTGACTGAGTCAACGGTCAAACCGGGTCAAAGTCAAACGGGTCATAGGCCTGGGTTTTGGTTTTGGGTTTTGGTCCTTGATGGTTTGGGTTTTAAAGGAAAAGGGCTTAGGGTTTTTAGGGTTTGGGCTTGAAGCCTCCAATAGAAACCGGCCCAATGGCCCTTAAACTTAAAACAATTAAAAATAAAACAAAATAAATAAGAAAACAGAAATGGTTTGGGTTGGGCTCGGCAGGAAAGGCCCAAAGGCCTTGGGTTTTCTTCCACATGGCCTGAAAGGCCTGGGTTTTCTGGAATGTGGGTCGCCGGACCCATTCGAAAGAAAAGGTCGGATTCGGCCGGAAAACTACACAAACTTTAAATGGCCATAACTTTGTCAATACTCTACGAAATCAAGTGATTCAAAAATAAAAGTTGTAGTTCTCGAAGAGACAAAGAGAATGGTACCTCGCAGGATGTCTAACTCGCTGTCGTTTGGCTGAAAAACGCCTCGAAAGCCGAGGAGGTCGCCAGAAACTGGGTAAGATTCAAATAAGTATAACTTCTTCAATACTCAACGAAATTGGGTGAAACAAAAAGGAAAGTTGTATTACTCAGCGAGACGAAGAGATTGATACCTTGTACGCTAGCAAACTCACCGTGATTTGGCCAGAAATTACCTCGAAAAGGGCGGTGCTCGCTGGAAAATTTGGAAAAGTTTCCTCAAGCTATTTTCTGAGATTCAAACATATACACCACTTAAAACAAGCTTCAATCTCACCCTAAAATGCAACCCATGGGTTTCTAGAAGCTTACCAACGTCTAAAAAATACAAAACTCGATGGAGAAGATGATGAACAGTACCGGCCAAATGGAAGAGAAGGGTCTGGGGTGTTCTTTCTTTGTTTTTTAGAAAACAAGGGTGATGGTGATGATAAGGGAGATGAGGGTATGCAAGGAGGGAGAACACGGGAGAGTAAAGGAGAGCAGAAGAAGAGGGAGAGAATGATGAAGTTACGGGGAGAGAAGAGAGAAGAGAGAACTGAAAGAGAAAAAAGAAAGACCAGGGGATACAAATTAGGGGTGGGCCCTTTAGGCACACCATTTAAGACCCAAAAACCATTTTTAAAAGGAAAATATCCCCAAACTTAGTGAAAATACAAAAATACCCTTTTTATTCCGTAAATCTCGAGATGGGTTGTTACAATCTACCCCCCTTAAAAGAATTTCATCGTCGAAATTTAAAATAAAGTACTATACATAAATACTCAAAGATAGGAAAAGATATATATGTATAAAGAGAAATCAAGTCAGGGTGGGTGCATCAAAGAGAATATGCCACACCGTCGCGAGCGGGTTGCAAAATCCTCTATCATGCCTCCAAGCTCTTACTTTCTTCCCCATCAGTGTAAAAGTAGAAACATACTTTATAAAGATATAAAGTCGAAAACATATATTGACGTAAGGTCAAAAATAAGTACGCAAAATACTATAGCATTAAAATAGATATGTACTAATATATAGGTCGAAAACTCATGCTGAACTTAAAACTGAAAACGGAAGTACTTCCCCCAAAACATTTGTAATGATAAAAACAAATAACTAAAGTAAAGGAAGTTAAAAAATACTTATACTGAAAACCAAAACTGAAAAATGAGAGTGGGTCTCGCCCAAGAATTTGAAACGTCACGTACTCCGAGAATAGATGTGTCTTTGGGTCGAGCCCCAACAATAGCGAATTTGTAACAACTGCTATAGACAGATCTTCCTGCTCACTTGCTTAACGAACCCAACGAATAAGTTATCGATATCACAGTCTGCAACCCGCAATGTCGACAACACATTGTTGTCTCGATAAGCAAGTAGTAATTTCTTAAGGATGCACAATTTCTCATAACGTATTTTCGATCTTCCGAATACCAGTTCACAATGTTCCTCTGCCAACTAGTGTTGCTTGTAGAAGACTCTCGTACCATGTCGCAAAAAATGCCATACCCCAAGCCGAACAAAATAGAAACTGTCATCGTAAAACTCTATCCATCACCAAGCATCTTATTCTCCTCATTTCTTCCAAATGTGACCAACTACTCCAGTGTTTTGCCAACAAAGAACCCATTGAAAAATGTACCTTGGGATTCAAGAGGAATGGCTACCATGTTAGTAGTAGACCCAAAAGCTCGAACCAAGCAAGCAGAAAATGAGAAGTCATATTTCTCAACAAGCAATATTTCTTGGGAGTTGTTGTAATGCTCAATCCACCTTTCCATTTTTTTTGTTTAATTGCAGATTTCTAGTCAAACAAGATCAATGTTGGTGGAAAGAAGAATGACTCTCAAGTGATCAACCTAAAAACTTCAAGAGAGCACACACATTTCCAGAGAAGTGCAACTTCTAAATGTGCTAACACCACAATACGAGTGAACACAACGCGTTCAACAGGGTCTAGACAGTTCGTTCAGAAATTCGACTTAGAACCCAAGATGGAATTAAATCTCAGTAGATGCCTAACAAAAGTGTGTTAAGGTTAAGTAGAAGATACCCTTAAAATAATTGAGCACCTGAACTTATTTACATATTGTTGGAAAAGAACTACTAGAGTACGATATGATGTTGATGAATTGCGGCAGGATAATGAGTGGTGACCATTCAATTCAGCATAAAGATAGTGATGCAATCTGCTGATCACTTGCACTACAATCTTCACCAATCCCTTACCAAAAGACGAATCAAACCTCACACACACGTGGAACTCTTTCTAGTAAGTCTGGTAAGCTTGTGAAAAGGTTATGCTCATAATGTTCCTGTCTAAAACGATAAGAATTGGGTGCACACTTCCATCAGATTGATCAATCGTGAATTCTCTACTGAATGAGCAAGAAACCACGTCGAGAAAGCTAAAAGAACACTTTAGGATTTGAGGGTCAAAACAAGTTTCTCAAAAATAGAGTATCGGGATTTAAACCATTGAACCAGAAACCATACCGAGAACAAATTTTTTTTTTTTTTTTTAACACCCTGTGTATTGTTCCAGTATGATCCAGTTTTCATGAGAAACAAACAAGCGAAAGATAGACACCACGCGCAATGTCTCAAATCATAACTCATATATAATAATCTCTAGTGAATGTCCAATATAACTCTCCAAGCCCCATGCCAGCTCCCCGTCCCTGAGTAGACAGTCAGAGTAAAATACACTACAGGCCCCTTGCCGGCTCCCCGTCCCTGGTCTGAAATGCCAGAGGAAACACTCTCCAGGCCCTATGCCAACACCAAACGGACATCAGAAATGGGTTCAGGACGTCGAAATTAGCTTAGAAAAAGTCTCAGACGAAAACCCAAAAAGTCAACTCTAAAGTCAACGTTGACTGGTCAAAGTCAAAATCAACACTGACCGTTAACCGAGTCAACGGTCAGACCGGGTCAAAGTCAAACGGGTCATGGGCCTGGATTTTGGTTTTGGGCTTGGGTCCTTGATGGTTTAGGGCTTAAATGGAGTGGGTTAAACAACTGGGCTTTGTGCCCAGGCTCACAGGCTCGCACAACCTTAAGGCCTAATGCCAAAGGTTTTGGGTTTGAAATCAAAAGGGCTTAGGGCCTTAGCTAAATTGGCCCAAAAGCCTTAACTTAAAACAATTAGAATTAAAATAAAGCAAAGGTTTTGGGTTGGGTTTAACGAGGCTAAGGCCCTAGGTATGGCACGGCCCAAGAGGCCTGGTTCAAAAGCATTTAGGGCTTGAAAGCCCAACATGAGTTCAAAACATGGGTCGCCGGACCCAATGAAGAAGAAAGCCGGAATTCGGCTGGAAAGTTCCTTAACTTTAAACGTCCATAACTTTGTCAAAACTCAACGAAATCAAGTGATTCAAAAACGGAAATCATAGTTCTCGAAGAGACGAAGAGAATGGTACCTCACACAACGTCTAACTCATCGTGGTTTGGCCGAAAAATGCCTTGAAAGCTGCAGAGGTCGCCGAAAACTGGGTAAGATTCAAATGAGTATAACTCCTTCAATACTTAATGAAATTGGGTGAAACAGAAAGGAAAGTTGTAGTATTCAACGAGACAAAGAGATTGATACCTTGCACGCCAGCCAAGTCACCGTGGTTTGGCCGGAAATTAACTAGAAAGTCGTCGGTCTCGCTTGAAAAACTGGGAAACAAACCTCCGAGTTGTTTCTCACTGCAAACCTTCACCAAAGCACCTAAAATGAGTTCTAACAAGAGTTTGATCGATCAAGGGTCAACGTTGACTTTAGAGTTGACTTTTTGGGTTTTTGTCTGAGACTTCTCCTAAGCTAATTTCGACGTCCTGAACCCGTTTCCGATGTCCGTTTCCCCAAATTAAGTCGTTTGAGCAGCGTTTGACTAAATGTACCCTTTATGTGATTAGGTGCAATTAGTAACGGCGATTCCGTTATTCATGTTTGATACGGCTTTGCACCAACAGTGTACGGTGAGTGGACCCCTTCAAAAACGCATGTTTTGATAGTATAAATGCACTCATGAAAAGCATGATTTCACAATTATATTTTATGAAAATGCTTTGAGATAACATGCTTACTGAGGCTAGATTGAATTACGACGATTTTCCATAACCCGTGTTCTTATAGAATATCTGATGGATGACGATATGATATTTAGAACATGTTTCGAACACCTCTTTATAGTATGCATTTTAATTGGGGTCCCTATTTATCAACGTTCTTTGATTGAAACCTTGTTAATTTTCAGTTTTTGATTGGGGTCCCTGAAATTAATACAATCATGCATTTTAATGTAAGTTAATATAATTTTAAATTAAATTTGATATTTGTAGTTACTTATAATAATGAGATTTTAAATAAAATTCATAATTTGTTGGGTTAAAAATATTAAAAAATAAATTATACTTATATAAAAAAGTATAATTTATCTTAATCACATGATTTGTCATTAAGATAAATTTTAGTTATATAAAACCCATTATTTGTCATTACTTATATTAATGACATTTTACATACAAAAAATTGGTAATTTTTATACGATACAATTTACATAAAAAAAGTTGGTACATTTTAGATGAAAAAATTTGTACATATTATATACAAAACAATGGGTACATTTTATATAATAAAACAATGGGTACATTTTAGAGTAAAATAAATAAATACATCTTACATTAAAAAATGGGTACATTTTACATAAAAAATGGTACTTACAAAAACAAAATTGGTATATTTTACATATAACAAAGTGGAACATTTTTAAAGACAAATGGGTACATTATCAATAAATTATCGGTCCAAAAAAAAAGGTTAAAAAATGTGTAAAAATAAAAGTTTGAAAAATATGGACACAAAAAGAAATTAATATATGGGTACAAACTAAAACCGAAAAGAAAATTGGTACAATTTAAAAAAAGGGCTGCAAATTAAAATGGGTACAAACTAAACATAAAAATATATGATACAAAATTTAGCCATAAGTGTGTATGTATGTGTGTGTGTATATATATAATATCAAATGTAACGTTTCTAACACTAAATGAATATATTTAGAAATAAAATTTAATTATTTTGCATGTAAAATATTTTATTATGGAAATAATTAATGATGTTTATTAAAATCAAGGGACCTTGATCAAAAATTGAAAATGAATAAAGGTTTTAATCAATGGAGTTCAAAAAAGAGGGATGAAAACCTAATTTCTCCTTATACTATGAAGTTGCTTTTCAATGTATGTATGTTTAATGGTTTTGTACTTACCTAGTGGTCCTTATTCCGCTACAGGACGTAGGGATAGATTCTGGTCCGTCCCGGGCGACAGTTTGGTGTTGGCATAAGGCCTGGAGGGTGTTTCCTTTGGCATTTAAGACCAGGGATGGGGAGCCGGCAAATGGCATGTAGTGTATTTTCCTCTGACTGTCTGCTCAGGGACGGGGAGATGGCATGGGGCCTGGAGAGTTATATTGGACATTCACTAGAGATTATTATATATGAGTTATGATTTGAGACATTGCACGGCATGCTAGGTTTCGAAAAACCTATGTTTATCATGATATATATGTGTTTTCATAAAACCTAAGGGTTAGTACGTTGATAACTGTTTTATTATATGCATATCAAATTGGTCCACTCATGTTTGTTTTGCGCCCCCTTCAAGACTTAGAAACGAGGCATACAATCCCGGCGTCCAGGCATTTTCGCATTGGCATCTTCGAGTCCTTTCGGTGTAGGACCCATTCTTTTATTCATTCAATTTTTATATTAATTATTTTAGTATTCTAGATTAGATGTGTGCTCTGAACACGTTCCTAAATTGCATATTCATTGATTTTATATTTATAAGTCTTATTTATTCCTTATTCTCAGCATTTGCATTCAATAAATAGCTTTCGTCACCCTTCGGGTGTCGACCAGCACGTGTCTATCCTAGTATTCGGGGAATATCGGGATCGGGCATGTCAGATTTGTATCAGAGCCCAACCCTGGCCGCGTGTGTGCCGACGAGGACGTTGGGCCCCCTAAGAGGGGTGGATTGTAACATCCCACATCACCCAGGGGAGTGATCCATATATGTATATTCCCACCTCTTCCTAGCACGAGGCCTTTTGGGAGCTCACTGGCTTCGGGTTCCATAGAAACTCCGAAGTTAAGCGAGAAGGGGGCTAGAGCACTCCCATGATGGGTGACCCACTGGGAAGTTGCTCGTGAGTTCCCAGAAACAAAATCGTGAGGGCGTGGTTGGGGCCCAAAGCAGACAATATCGTGCTACGGTGGTGGAGCGGGCCCGAGAAGTGATCCGCCCCGGGCCGGGATGTGACATATCCCAATCCTAATATTCCCCGAATACCAGGATAGACACGTGCTGGCCAACACCCGAAGGGTGACGAAAGCCATTTATTGAATGCAAATGCTGAGATTAAGGAATAAATAAGACTTATAAATATAAAATAAAGAGTATAGGATTTAGGAAAGTGTTCAGAGCACACATCTAATCTAGAATACTAAAGTAATTAATATAAAATTGAATGAATAAAAGAATGGGTCCTACACCGAGAAGACTCGAAGATGCCAATGCGAAAGTGCCTTGACGCCGGGATTGTATGCCTCGTTTCTAAGTCCTGAAGAGGGCGCAAAACAAACATGAGTGGACCAATTTGATATACATATAGTAAAACATCTGTGAACGTACTAACCCCCAGGTTTTATGAAAACACATATATATCATGATAAACATAGGTTTTCCAAAACCTAGCATGCCGTGCACTGTCTCAAATCATAACTTGTATATATAATAATCACTAGTGAATGTCCAATATAACTCTCCTGGCCCCATACCGGCTACCCGTCCCTGAGCAGACAGTCAGAGGAAAATACACTACAGGCCCATTGCCAGCTCCCCGTCCCTGGTCTTGAATGCCAGAGGAAACACCCTCCAGGCCCTATGCCAACACCAAACCGTCGCCCGGGATGGACCAAAATCTATCCCTTCATCCCGTAGCGGAATTAGGACCACTAGGTAAGTACAAAACCATTGTACAGTTCCAATTCTAGATCAAAGGTAAGATGGTTCACATCGTGCAGTTCCAATCGTCAAGAGGCACACGCGTGACTTGATCATACTGCATTAGCGTCCAGCCAAACATTTAATTAATACACCACCGCAGAATTCGAAAGGTGTAAAAACTACGATCAGATGAGACAATACCCCGTTGTCAAAGATTTCGTTCACTGCCAGCATCGCAACACCAAAGCCCAATTCCTAAACCCAAACCATCAAGGACCCAAGCCCAAAACCAAAACCCAAGCCCGTGACCCGTTTGACTTTGACTCGGTCTGACCGTTGACTCGGTCACGGTCAGCGTTGACTTTGACTTTGATCGGTCAACGGTCAATGTTGACTTTAGTGTTAACTTTTTGGGTTTTCGTTCGAGACTTCTCCTAAGCTAATTTTGACGTCTTGAACCCGTTTTCGATGTCCGTTTCCCCAAATTAAGTCGTTTGAGCAGAGTTTGACTAAATGCACCCTTTATGTGATTAGGTGCAATTAGTAGCGGTGATTCCATTATTCCTGTTTGATACGGCGTTGCACCAACGATGTACGGTGAGTGGACCCCTTCTAAAAATGCATGTTTTCATAGTTCAAATGCTTACATGAAAAGCATGATTTAATGACTACGTTTTATGAAACATTTTGTGAGATAACATGTTTATCTAGGCTAGTTTGAATTACTACTATTTTTCATATAACCCGTGTTCTTATAGAATATCCGATGGATGACGATATGATATTTAGAACATGTTTAGAACACCTCTTTATAGTATAGATGATGGATGACTTTATACTATGAAGACGTTTTTCAATGTGTATATGTTCAATAGTTTTGTACTTACCTAGTGGTCCTGATTCCTCTACGGGATGAAGGGATAGATTCTGGTCCATCCCAGGCGACAGTTTGGTGTTGGCATAGGGCCCGGAGGATGTTTCCTCTGGCAATTAAGACCATGGACGGGGAGCCGGCAAGGGGCCTGTAGTGTATTTTCCTCTAACTGTCTGCTCAGGGACGGGGAGCTGGCATGGTGCCTAAAGTGTTATATTGGACATTCACTAGAGATTATTATATATGAGTTATGATTTGAGACATTGCATGGCATGCTAGGTTTCGGAAAACCTATGTTTATCATGACATATATGTGTTTTCATAAAACCTGGGGGTTAGTACGTTGATAACTGTTTTATTATATGTATATCAAATTGGTCCACTCATGTTTGTTTTGCGCCCCTTTCAGGACTTAGAAATGAGGCATACAATCCCGGCGTCAAGGCACTTCCGCATCAGCATCTTCGAGTCATCTTGGTGTAGGACCCATTCTTTTATTCATTCAATTTTATATTAATTATTTTAGTATTCTAGATTAGATGTGTGCTTTGAACACGTTCCTAAATTGCATATTCATAAATTGTCACATCCCGGGCTCGACTCCACCGTAGCACGATATTGTCCGTTTCGGGACCCGACCACGCCCTCACGGTTTTGTTTCTGGGAACTCACACGAGAACTTCCTAGTGGGTCACCCATCATATGATTACTCTCGGCGAACTCGCTTAACTTCAGAGTTCCGACGAAATCCGAAGCCAGTGAGCTCCCAAAAGGCCTCGTGCTAGGTAAAGATAGGAATATACATATAAGGCTCACAGGATCCACTCCCCTGGGTGATGTAGGATCTCACAATCCATCTTCCGTTAGGGGCCCGACGTCCTCATCGGCACACACGCGGCAAGGGTTTGGCTCTAATACCAAATTGTCACATCACGACCCGGGCCCCCACCACATCCCGGGCTGGACTCCACAGTAGCACGATATTGTCCGCTTTGGGCCCCGACCACGCCCTCACGGTTTTCTTTCTGGGAACTCACACGAGAACTTCCCAGTGGGTCACCCATCATGGGAGTGCTCTCGCGTGCTACTCGCTTAACTTCAGAGTTCGTCAGTGAGCTCCCAAAAGGCATCACGCTAGGTAGAGCTGGGAATATACCTATAAGACTCACAGGATCCACTCTCCTGGGCAATGTGGGATCTCATTATCCACCGCCCTTAGGGGCCCGACGTCCTCGTCGGCACACACGCGGCTAGGGTTAGGCTCTGATACCAAATTGTCACATCCCGGCTCGGGCCCCCACCACATCCCGGGCACGACTCCACCGTAGCACGATATTGTCCGCTTTGGGCACCAACCACGCCCTCACGGTTTTGTTTTTGGGAACTCACACGAGAACTTCCCAGTAGGTCACCCATCATGGGATTGCTCTTACGTGCTACTCGCTTAACTTCGGAGTTCCTACGAAACCCGAAGCCAGTGAGCTCCCAAAAGGCCTCGCTCTAGGTAGAGATGGGAATATACATATAAGGCTCAGAGGATCCACTCCCCTAGGCAATGTGGGATCTCACAATCCACCCCCCTTAGGGGCCCGAAGTCCTCGTCGGCACACACACGGCCAGGGTTAGGCTCTGATACCAATCTGACATGCCCCGATCCCGATATTCCCCGAATGCCAGGATAGACACGTGCTGGCCGACACCCCGAAGGGTGACGAAAGCCATTTATTGAATGCAAATTCTGAGAATAAGGAATAAATAAGACTTATAAATATAAAATAAAGAGTATGCATTTAAGGAACGTGTTTAGAGCACACATCTAATCTAGAACACTAAAAGAATTAATATAAAATTGAATAAATAAAAGAATGGGTCATACACCGAGAGGACTCAAATATGCCGATGCGGAAGTGCCTTGATGCCAGGATTGTATGCCTCGATTCTAAGTCTTGAATGGGGCGCAAAACAAACATCAGTGGACCAATTTGATATATATATATATATATAGTAAAGCAGTTATCAACGTACTAACCCCCAGGTTTTATGAAAACACATATATATCATGATAAACTTAGGTTTTCCGAAACCTAGCATGTCATGCAATGTCTCAAATCATAACTCATATATAATAATCTCTGGTGAATGTCCAATATAACTCTCCAGGCTCCATGCCAGCTCCCCGTCCCAAAGCAGACAGTCAGAGGAAAATACACTACAGGCCCCTTGCCGGCTCCCCGTCCCTGGTCTTAAATGACAGACGAAACACCCTCCAGGCCCTATGCCAGCACCAAACCGTCGCCCGGGATGGACTGGAATCTATCCCTTCATCCCGTAACGGAATCAGGACCACTAGGTAAGTACAAAACCATTGAACATATATACATTTGAAAAGCATCTTCATAGTATAAAGTCATCCATCATCTATACTATAAAGAAGTGTTCGAAACGTATTCTAAATATCATATCATCATCCATAAGATATTCTATAAGAACACATGTTATAGGAAAAATAATAGTAATTCAATCTAGCCTCAGTAAGCATGTTATCTCAAAACATTTCATAGAACATAATCATTAAATCATGTTGTTCATGTGTGCATTTCTACTATCAAAACATGCATTTTTGAAGGGGTCCACTCACAGTACTTCACCGCTGAAAAGCCACGCAAACTAGCGAAGAAGATAACGCCATAATAATTGGCCCTAAGCACATAAAGAGTACATTTAGTCAAACTCTACTCAAACGACTTAATTTGGAAAAACGGACTTCAGAAACGGGTCCAGGACGTCGGAATTAGCTTAGGAGAAGTCTCGGACGAAAACCCAAAAAGTCAACCCTAAAGTCAGCGTTGACTTTGACTACCGGTCCACTCATGTTTATTTTGCACCCCTTTCAGGACTTAGAATCGAGGCATACAATCCTGGCATCAAGGCACTTCCGCATCGGGATCTTCGAGTCATCTCAATGTAAAACCCATTCTTTTATTCCTTCAATTTTATATTAATTCTTTTATTCCTTCAATTTTATATTAATTCTTTCAGTGTTCTACATTAGATGTGTGCTCTGAACATATTCCTTAAATGCATACTCTTTATTTTATATTTATAAGTCTTATTTATTCCTTATTCTCAGCATTTGCATTCAATAAATGGCTTTCGTCACCCTTCGGGTGTCGACCAGCACGTGTCTATCCTAGTATTCGAGGCGACTCAGATTGTCACATCCCGGCCCGAGCCCCCACCACATCCCGGGCACGACTCCACCGTAGCACGATATTGTCCGTTTTGGGCCCCAACCACGCCCTCACATTTTTGTTCATGGGAACTCACACGAGAACTTCCCAGTGGGTCACCCATCATGGGATTGCTCTCACATACTACTCGCTTAACTTCAGAGTTCCTACGAAACCCGAAGCCAGTGAGCTCCCAAAAGGCATCGTGCTAGGTAGAGATGGGAATATACATATTTGCTCTGATACCAAATTGTCACATCCCGGCCCGGGGTGGATCACTTTCCGGGCCCGCTCCAACACCGTAGCACGATATTGTCATCTTTGGGCCCCGATCACGCCCTCATGATTTTGTTTTTAGGAACTCACGAGCAACTTCCAAGCGGGTCACCCATCCTGGGAGTGCTCTGGCTCCCTTCTCGCTTAACTTCGTAGTTCCTACGGAACCTGAAGCCAGTGAGCTCCCAAAATGCCTCGTGCTAGGTAGGGATGAGAATATACATTTAAGGATCACTCCCCTGAGCGATGTGGGATGTTACAATCTACCCCCCCTTAGGGGCCTGACGTCCTCGTCGGCACACTTTCGGCCAGGGATTGGCTCTGATACCAAAATTGTCACATCCCGGCCTGGGCACGACTCCGCCGTAGCACGATAATGTCTGCTTTTGGCCCTAACCATGCCCTCACAGATTTGTTTCTGGGAACTCACACGAGAACTTCCCAGTGGGTCACCCATCGTGGGAGTGCTCTCGCGTGCTACTCGCTTGACTTCGGAGTTCCTACAGAACCCGAAGCCGGTCAGCTCCCAAAAGGCCTCGCTCTAGGTAGAGATAGGAATATACATATAAGGCTCACAGGATCCAGTCCCATAGGCGATGTGGGATCTCACAATCCACCCCCCCTTAGGGGCCCGACGTCCTCGTCGGCGCACACGCGGTCAACGGTCAACGTTGACTTTAGAGTTGACTTTTCGGGTTTTCGTCCAAGACTTCTCCTAAACTAATTTCGACGTCCTGAACCCATTTCCGATGTCTGTTTCCCCAAATTAAGTCGTTTTGGCAGAGTTTGACTAAATGTACCCTTTATGTGATTAGGTGTAATTAGTAGCGGCGATTCCGTTATTCCTGTTTGATACGGCGTTGCACCAACGGTGTACGATGAGTGGACCCCTTCAAAAATGCTTGTTTTGATTATAGAAATGCACACATGAAAAGCATGATTTCACAATCATGTTCTATGAAATGCTTTGAGATAACATGCTTATTGAGGCTAGTTTGAATTACTACTATTTTTCCTATAACCCGTGTTCTTATAGAATATCCGATGGATGACGATATGATATTTAGAACATGTTTCGAACACTTCTTTATAGTATAGATGATGGATGACTTTATACTATGAAGATGTTTTTCAATGTACATATATTCAATGGTTTTGTACTTACCTAGTGGTCCCTATTCCGCTACGGGATGAAGGGATAGATTCTGGTCCATCCCAGGCGACGGTTTGGTGTTGGCATAGGGCCTGGAGGGTGTTTCCTCTGGCATTTAAGACCAGGGACGGGGAGCCGGCAAGGGACCTGTAGTGTATTTTCCTCTGACTGTCTGCTTAGGGACGGAGAGCTGGCATGGGGCCTGGAGAGTTATATTAGACATTCACTAGAGATTATTATATATGAGTTATGATTTGAGACAGTGCACGACATGTTAGGTTTCGGAAAACCTATGTTTATCATGATATATATGTGTTTTCATAAAACTTGGGGGTTAGTACGTTGATAACTGTTTTATTATATATATATATATATATATATATATATATATATATATATCAAATTAGTTCACTCATGTTTGTTTTGCGCCCCCTTCAGGACTTAGAATCGAGACATACAATCCCGGCGTCAAGGCACTTCCGCATTGGCATCTTCGAGTCCTTTCGGTGTAGGACCCATTCTTTTATTCATTCAATTTTATATTAATTCGTTTAGTGTTCTAGATTATATGTGTGCTCTGAACACGTTCCTTAAATGCATACTCTTTATTTTATATTTATAAGTCTTATTTATTCCTTATTCTCAACATTTGCATTCAATAGATGGCTTTCGTCACCCTTTGGGTGTCGATCAGCACGTGTCTATCCTGGTATTCGGGGAATATCGGGATCGGGGCGTGTCAGATTGGTATCAGAGCCAATCCCTGGCCGAAAATGTGCCGACAAGGACGTCGGGCCCCTAAGGTGGGTGGATTGTAACATCCCACATCACCCAGGGGAGTGATCCTTAAATGTATATTCTCATCCCTACCTAGCACGAGGCCTTTTGGGAGCTCACTGGCTTCGGGTTCCATCGGAACTCCGAAGTTAAGCGAGAAAGGGGCTAGAGCACTCCCATGATGGGTGACCCACTGGGAAGTTGCTCGTGAGTTCCCAGAAAAAAAACCGTGAGGGCATGGTCGGGGCCCAAAGCGGACAATATCGTGCTACAGTGGTGGAGCGATGTGGGATGTGGGATCTCACAGCGTATTTTGTGTTACCCTTCCTCCGCTGAGAAGTTTGTGAAATCGCAGCGGTTGGAACTCCACTATTGGTTTGGGTGTGCTTTCTGTCGCTCCACTTATGTTTGATTCTATTTTGCTTTCTTATTTGGATCAATGGAATTTTGGGTTATCTTTTTTATGTTTAATTTTTTATAATTTTATTTGGTTCGGTTTAGGGCTGTTAGAAGAAAGATATTTATTCTCTAATCCATTACAGACCCATATGGACATTTATTCTCTAATCCATTACAAACCCAGATGGATGGAGAATGCGCAGGAGATTCGGTTCCCTTTTTTTCACCTTCGGATTTGCATACATTTTGTGCTTTTCCCTGTTGAGTTTTGTTTGTGAAAAGACGGTAATTGAATGGAATCTTGGTCTGGCTGTTATTTTATGACGAAACAGTTATAACTTGTAACCGTCTTACCTAGATCAATGAATATGTATATCGAATTTACCTGCATTACTTGAACAATTTGTTTTTCAATTCACGAAGGGAATTAATAAAAACCCAATATTTGTGTAAAAGTTTAGTTTCCAACTTTCTAGCAATGAAAATGTTGCATTTTCTGTAAACTACACCTTGTCACACACTGACTTTGATATGGTTAAACATATATATTCAAGCTTTTGATCTTTGTGTGATTTGGCAATACTTTTCACCTAATTTTCCCCCCTCTCTCTCTCTCTCTCTCTCTCTCTCTCTCTCTCTCTCTCTCTCTCTCTCATGAAGGCACTCATTGCATTAAAAAAAGGTTCCCAATTAATCAAGTATAGCTAGAAGGGGAAGCCAAAACTTTGTCCGTTCAAAATTTCTGTTGTGAGTAATTTTCCTTTACATTAGGATATTGGATTCATTTCATACCAATAAGTTTTTTTATCTTACATCTTCTTCCTGCTGTGTAACTCCATGATCATTACTAGATATCTTAACTGCTTGAATAACTTCATTTTTCGTATCTTTAGAAACAAAGTTGATTTTTTTGAGTTGTTTAAGTGGTGTCCACCACTTGACATTTTGTGTTTCTATTAACAATAACAAGAAGATCCAATGAATGCATTACTGTCTAATCTGTGTGGGCGCACGAAAAAAATCTTTCGTTGGTCTGAAATCTTTGCTCTGTTTCTCTTGAGGGACTCGTGCATGTTTCAGTACGTAACTATCATTGTTTTTCTGGTTGCAAAATTTATAGTTGCAGTGGTTGGTTATATGTAGAAATCAGGTTTTGTTCATTTTTTCCTCTTTCCATTCTTTTACCCTCCCACCACTATGGCTCATCATGGCTTGCTCACCTCCTCAGTCAATTATCTGCTTTGTTTCTTACAGAGGTACATTTGTTTTCACAACCAACGGTATGTTAAAAAAATCATTATTTATAAATTTTTTCCATTAATGTTTTCAATTTTATTAAAATTTTGACTAACCTTTCTTTTTAGGGGAATCAGTTGTTACCAATATATATACACACTATCAGATATTTACCTAATTTTAACACATGATTAATTACTTGCTTACATGCTGATAGGTTCTGACATCCAAAAGTATTATCAAACACGCTTTAACCAAAAATGTACCCACTTCGCTATCCTTGATTAAACCAAAAAAAACCACGGCAACAAGGAAATTGTTAAATCTGTCTATCTAAAATTCTTATTAGTGATTGGATGGATTAGACAATTTCCCTGTTCATATCATGTTCTTTCATTTGATTAAGGAATGTGGAGACAATGCATCTATGGTTAAAGCATCTAGATTTATACTTTTGGATATCCATCTTAAACCCCTCAATCAAAAATCAAGCAATTAATCACATGTTTGCACTAGGTCAAAAGAAGAAATTGTTTCTCTATGAATTGATAACAACAAATTCCTCTGAGAGCTGGAAATGATGATAAGACTTGAAATAATGGAACCTCAAATAATTTAGTAAATTATATGTATGTTTTACACAAAGACACCAACTGATCCTTATCTAATCGATCTCTGAGTATCATTTATTACCATTCCTGCAATAAAAACGATGCAAAATTGTTTTCCACACCTTTTTCAGCCATATTTTCACATTTTTATTTCACTGTAAGTCATAGTCTTCGATTTGCTTCAGTTTATATACCAAAGCACTCACCTGGGCACTCAACTTCTCCAAATGGTACATTCTTCTTTCTCTCTGCCTTTCCCCTTTCTGGCTTTCTCTACTTTAGTTATTTCTACTGTTTGGTTGCCTAGGATGTTTTGGATAATAGAAGTTTTTTAAGACCCCATATTGTGAAAAGTTTAACTTTTTGTTCAATGTTAGGCTATGATGGAACTAGCAACAAGTGGGATGCCTACTTGAGATGTAAGAAATGACTTACGCAAGTTCTTTTTACTTTTGGGTAATGTTTCATGGTTCTGTGTAGATCGTTTCACTATTTAAGTTTTAGAACTTTTTTCTTTAAAACAAATGATTGTTTGGCATATGAGTTATTTTATTTGTAGTTGAAGTTCTAGGTTTTTAACAGATATGGTTTTTTAATTGAAATGAAAAATGATAATTTATCTGTTATCCTTTGCGAATTTTGAATTTCCTTGCATGTAAAAACTGGCAATTTGATTGGGTGGCTATTTGCTCAGTAGTCAAAGTGCTAATACATCGCTGTATTTTGAACAAATCTTTATGTGTATATAGAGTTGTCAACAACTACTATATGTTTTATGTAAATAGTTTTTACATATCTCAATGCTTACAACACATTTAATCCCTTATTCTAACGGTTATATTTCATACTTATAATCGGGCAAAGGTTCCAAAAGGTGTCGCAGTGCTTACAGAAGGCTTTCAATGAGGTACTTCCACTTAAAAATCTCATAATTGTTTTCATTTTGGCTACTTTGTTGTGGATCTAATACATGTTTGATCATTACTTATTGCCTTTTGGGTAGTCTGTGAGATTTGCTTAATCTGTGTATTTAATGAATTACTAGGTGTCTGATGTATCTTATCTAACCACACATATCACTTATATAAACAAATTAACATGATTCATCTTGATACTATATTAATTACGTTACTAATTTGTTTCTGTGTTTCTCCGTTTGTGTTTCCTATTTTCGCCAATTTTCAATCCTTGCCAAATAGGTTTTTCGTAAACACTTACTATGATCATATTCCTTTTTACAATTTCTGATTACTATCATTTTCTATTATGTGATTAAAATGTAATATCTCATTGAAAAAATTATCTTGCTATTGATGACTCACAGCAACGCGCGGGCATCATTGCTAGTAATCTCTAAGTGAGATCCTGAGTATTCTGCTGGAGACTTTTGATGGGTCAATATTATATTATATATTTTACTATATTCTTAGTATAGTTTGGTAATTATTTTGGTAGAATTTTGATACTTTGTTTTATATTTTCAATATAGGACATTCGACTTCTTCCGGAGCGAAACAGAATCAAACGGACGAATTTTGGAGTGATTCAAATTGGAAGACGTCCGTGTGTTCCTTAGCTTATTTGTATCAGAATTTCAGCAATTTCTACCAAACGGTTATTTTCTGGCAATTAAATAAAGAAACATTGCACGTTGCTAAAAATGACGTTTTTGGGCTTAAATGCAATTTTTGGAGCCCAAGATGACCTCAAATGAGTTCATGGCCTTCTGGAGAAGTGTTCAAAATAGTCCAAGCTTTAAATTCAGCTATTTTGGGCCAGCTTTAAAACCGATATGGGTCCAAAACATGGCTGTGCAGAATTTTGGGCGAATTTACCAAGTCAATTTAGGATTATGTTTCCTAATTTATTATAATTTATTTGGTTTCCTAGTTTGATTCTAAGACCTTTTACTATGGGGTTTTAATTAGAGTATAAATAAGCCTTTTTGGCCAGCCTTAGGGTTTTTCTCTTACGCAATATTGGAGAGAGAATTTGGCTAAGGGAAATTTTATTTGAACTCATGCAACCTCTTTCTACACCCAGCTTACTTTTACACCCATATTATTTTTAACCAAACAATCAATATCTTTTTAAACCCAAATTTACTATCTAAATTACCCTTATCACAAACCCAATTTGATAGGTAAATTTCTCTTTACACCCATTTTCAAAAGGTAAACCATCAAAATCAAAGCATATGTTTTCTTTAGGCCTAAGCAATCTTTTAATTCTTCAGGCCCTTTATAAGCAAAACTATATTGAGGGATTGAAAGAATTGTTTGAGGAATGGGATCCATTTGCTTTAGTTTTGATATGAGGTTGGCAAATGTTGCTATATGCGAGTAACTCGGTTAGGGCATGCACGAAGAAGCAGAATTGGTCTTTGCAAGTGCATGTAAGAAGACTAAAGGGTCTTTCATGAAGGCTCGGGCTCATGGCTCACGCCTTGAACACCCGTAAGGTGGATTTGGCTGTTAGCGAATTGGAAGCTACTATTTCGGAAAGCAAGAACGAGGAATTGCATCCATAGATACCAGAATTGCATCCATAGATACCAGAATTGCATTTTTCAAGTATTTTGAAGATGAGAAAGTGTTGATGGTGCTGAGAAATTTTGTGAGATTCTGAAGCGTCTAGGTTGTCTCAATTGCAATGAGTATTATTTGTTGCTTAATACTTACATAGCTGCAGGAAAATTAGATCTTGAGATGCGCCAAGGATGGGATATCAACTAAATTTTTTCTTTGAGTTCATAAAATAATTAAAATAAAATAAAAACTCATAAATCGATTCATACTTTAGTTGGAAGATCAAAAACTTCAAAATCACTATCTATTTGTCAAAAAGAGCTTATTTTCTCTATGAGAGCGTATTAGGATTTTAGCCAGAATAGGACGCAAGAGAAAGATTGCATAATAATAAGGTTTGATTATTGGATGTGGGTTTATTGATACATTTTAGTTTTCTTGTTAATTTTATCTTATACTTTATGGTAATTGTGCAATAGGATTAAAAAGACACTTCACATTTAAAATTTAAGTTGGGTGTAGAAAGAGGTTATATGGGTTCAAATAAAATATTTTTCTAGTTTAATACAATTCTTTTGATTTTAATTATGAATATGCGTAACTAACTTTCTTTTGTTAGGACGACGCCTTGAGCCTTAGCATGAATATCTAGTTTTTATTTAATTGCTTATGATATTATGCATGCATTCTTTAAATTATTAATCATTGTTTTTAAATTGTCTTTGTGTCTTAATGATTCGCGACCATTAGGATGTTTAGATAAGTAATCAGATGCAATTTGGTCGGAATGCCACCAAAGGATTGAGTATTGCTTCTTGTGATTGATAGTTGTAATTTCACCTAGGGCGAATGCCACGTCTTAGGGGTTGCATGGTTTTTCAAGGGATTTTAACAAAGCGTAATGAGTCATGCATGTTTATATTTGATCTGAATGCCACAGCCAAATTGCATGTTTGATATATGTTCTAGCTTGAATGCCACAAGTATGATATATTTTAGGAAAACCTAACCTTCAAAGTTGCATGGGTAATTCATAAGTAATTAGTAAAACTACATAGGATTGTTAAAGGGATGGCAGAACCATAGTGCTTTTCCAAAGTTATTTCTCAAAACCTTTTCTTTTTTATTTGTTATCTTCTTAATTGGTTACATAGGATTATTTGTTATTATCTTTTATTAAATTCATTTATATTATTTTTAAATTCAAAATCAACCTTTTCCAATCTTTGTTTTCAAATAATTAACTAAGATTTTGGTTTTGCATAAATTGTTTTAAATAATCCCTGCAGAAAACGACTTTACTTTAGCCGTTTATACAACAACTACCTTGTTCTCTTGCAAGTATTTTGTGTATTTTTATCCCTACTTTTGCAGGTGGTAAAAATCCTATCAAGTTTCAAGTTGCAGCAGTTTTCAAGAGCTATCTAACCTCCTCCTCCTCCCATTTCATAGGGATGCCAATTATTTTGCAGACTAAAATCAATTACATAATATCATGCCAAAAAGTCAAAATACATCATTATGTTTAAGAAGTCTAAGTGCTTGTTTGGATGTGCTTTTAAAATGACTGAAAGCACTTTTGGTGAAAATATTTTTGGAACCAATCCTTAGTAAAAATGCAAATAAATTCTGGAAAAGCACTTAAAGTGCTTCTTGGAAGAAACACATAACTGATGCTTCTTGCAGAAAACACTTTAAGTGCTTTTGGACCCAAAAAACATTTTCTCTAAAAGTGCTTTTAGCCATTTTAAAAGCACATCCAAACGAGCTCTAAAATGCCACAATGGCGTGCTAAGAGAGATATTCTACCTTAAAACGAGTTCATTATCTCTATCTCTCGCCTAATCACGTGAAGTTGTTTCAAAATGTCGAACCAAAATTTTAAATGTGATTATGGCAAGCATATGAAGTGTACATTTGCATCCAAAAGTCTCTTTTGTATGCCTTGTTGTGTCCCTCTAAAATTTGATCCATTATCATATCCTTACCATCTCACATCATCGATATCAAGATCAAGAATTTTAACACATTCTGCAACTCTTCGAACAATCATTGTCTTGTTGTGTTATTCACATTCAGATATTGCAAAAAATATTCTTCTACCTTTATTGGAGTACTATTCGCATCCACACATCTTAAGATCAAAGTAATTTGTTCTCGGTGACTAAAATCAAGTATCACCGTAAAATATTTAGCTTCTTTTATTTTTATTTTTAAAATGATTGCTCCTCTAATTTCACAAGATATCAACAATACCAAATCATTCGGGGTGGTATGACTAAGATAATGAACCTTCGTAGTAATTTCCTCCAATGCTCTTTTTCTTTCTTGATCTGGTCTTGCACAACTTTGTCAATTGTTTCAATTTTTTTTTTTTTTTTTTTTGGCAATTTAAGAAGATGTGATCAGAACTGATTTCACGTTGTTTAAGCTGCACATTAAGATGTGGACAATCTTTGTAGCCCTCATTTTGCAAATTGAGCTTTGAGAGGCCCTTTCTTGAACAATTTCCCATAAAAACATAACACTTTATCAACACCCTGTGAATACACTAGTTTCTTGGATAAGTATTGAGCGTAGAATGCTGCATTAAAACGCCTATTAAACTAATCTTTAGGATCTTTCTCAATTGATGGATCTCTTGCAGGACCTTTTTCTACTAATAAATCAATTCATTTGGGATCAAGACTATCCCAAATTTGACAATCATAAATGTTCGAGGGAATTGACTCACTTGATTGTTTAGTGAAGACATTAGGAGCATCCTCATGATTATCATTCTCATCAAGGTAGTCGTCAATTTTATCATGGCCCAAAATCATCAACTAATTCCTCATTGTCATTATGTTGGTCATTAACTAAGTACTCCATTGAACTTTGTGGTTTTTTTTTTAGCAAAGACCCTACCAATAGCTTATTTTTAGAGTAAGTCAGTTGTTTAACTTCTTTTCCTTTGGCTCTTCAAGTAGCTAGATGAACATTTTCTAGTAGGTGCCATCTTTTGTATCTCAAACAAGGTCACAATGAAATTATAATGTATGAACAATGAAACCTGGTAGTCCGCAATGCGCATTCGTCTAGTGGTTTTTTGTGACTACTCCCCTCTTGATATGCCGATTACTTGATTAATTTCTATGAGTTTTGCCTTGAAAAGTACAACATAAAAAAATCATTATAGATGAGAAATACCTAAATCTTCAATTTCCAACTTAATATAGTTGAACTGGTAAGTATCTTACTTTAATTGAAGTATGCATCACTCTAACCACTTGAATTGTCTCGGTAATTTCAAAATTTATCTTCAGTTAAATAAAATTATGAATTCGCGTTTAATGTGTATGTAGAAAAAAGAGCAGTGGGGAGCGGAGATACAGGAGAAGGGGAAAAGAAAAAAGCATCGGGCGTGAGAAACAATTGGTGGATAATATTTCGAACTCAACTCAACAAACCAGCAAACACAAAAACCCACATTGAAAGATGTTTTCTCTAGCAAACATGCCTTCGACGACATCAGTCCTATCAACTTACATAACTTTGCTGCAGGAGCAATGCTGGCCAGGAAACTGATCAATGAGGTCCAGATCATAACCACCCAGCTCATACCCCGAAAACTCCACGACAGAATCATCGCCACACTCGGAGGCCTATTCGGAAACCTTCCCAATTCTCAACTGACTCTCATCATCGATGAGTTCAGTGGCATCTCTATCAATGAAATTTACCAAGCTTCCGAAACCTACTTGAGCACAAGGATCACCCCTTCTGTCGAACAGCTCAAGGTCTCCAAGGCTGCACAACAGAATAATTTCTCCATCACCATCAACAAAGGTGAAAAGCTCATTGATGAATTCTAAGGAACCAAGTTGGTATGGGAATTCTGTTGTACTGAAACACGAAGATCGGAATTTGACTACGAGCTGAAAGCCACCTCGATTGAAGTATCTGAGAACAAGTCAGTTTATGTCAGTTTCCATAAGAGATACAGAGAAAAGGTTTTGAGTACTTACCTGCCGTATGTAGTAGAGAGATCAAAAACCATACAACATGAAAACAATGGGGTGAAGCTTCATGCTCTCGGAAACTTTACCACAGAGTACAATGCAGGTCCATCGCGCTCTGTCGTCTTTCATAATCATCTACTTTTGAAACATTGGCAATGGATCCCAAGCTGAATGAGGAGTTGATCGACGACTTGGACAGGTTCGTCCCGGTACAGGAAAGTCCAGCTTGATTGTGGCCATGGTTAATTACCTTAAGTTTGACGTCTATGACTTGGAGCTTACGCAAATGCATAGCAACTCCAAGCTGAGGAGGCTGTTAGTCTCCACTGCAAATTGATCGATACTAGTAAACAGCGATAGACCAAGATGCAAGTGATTTTATCTATACAAGAAATTCTATCTATGATTCTATTCTTATTAGGTTGTCTGTTTTTGACAGTTAACTCTATCAGGGTTGCTTAGAGCAGTTCCACCCCTAAAAAAATGCACCAGCATTCAGCCCATTTAATCCACTTAGTGAACAATGATAGACCACAATGAACAGCAATAGGTCAAATGCATCTCCACCCCTAAAAAAATGCACTGGCACCTAGCACATTTAAAAAATTTTAAATTTTTTATAAAAGAATAAATAAATAAAAGGGTGATTTTGTATAAAATCAATTAAAAGTTATGATATTAACAATAGGTCAATCAAGTTTATTGGAATTATAAATAGGTCAATGAGACTTTAAGATACATTAAAACACCTCAACCAAATTAAAATTACAAATGATGCCATTACTATTCAAAACACCAAACCTTTCCATCTCATTCATTGTAAATCGTGCCTCCCACCACCTTCAGACTTCAACTTCCCCGCCTTCCACCACCTTCAACCTCCAATTTTTCGGACACTGCAACGCAGTGTCTGTTTTCTGTTTTGTGATTGTGCATTCGGATTCAAATATGTTTGTGGATTCAGACACTGCAACGCAGTGTCTGTTTTCAATTATGTGGATTCAGACACTTCATTGCAGTGTCTAATTCCTGTTCTGTGATTGTGCATTGAGATTCAAATAGGTTTGTGGATTCAGACACTGCAATGCAGTGTCTGTTTCTTGTTCTGTGAATTCATATAGAAAACCAACGAAGAAGAAGACCGGAATCGCATGGGAGGTGGCCGGAAAACTTCAAATACCCATAACGGGTTCATTTCTCAACCAAATTCAAAGATTCAAAAGCCAAAATAAAGCTCAAGAGGTAATGAATAGAAATATACCTAATTGAGGTTGAGCCGTGGCCGGAGTTGGCCAAAAAATACCTGCAACCTCGCCGGTCCTTCATCGAAAACTGGGAAAAATTTCTCTGAGTTGATTGCACAAAAAGAAACTCGGTCACTAAACCCCACAAACCACAACTCTCTCTCCCTTTCTCTTCCTCAGGCTTTCTTTCTCTTACGAGCTCCACTGCAAGTTAAAGTGTGATCCAATCCAGATCAGAACATGAATGCGTCTACGTCAAACAAACAAAAATGCTATTAATTTTCCCCAACAAGAAGGAGAAGAATAAAGGGGAGAGAGAGTAAGAAGGGGGAAAGGAAAAGGTAAAAGGAATAGAGGAAAGCAGGGAAGCAACGGAAACAACAAGAAAGGGGAATCAAAGCCAATTTTTTAGAGAAAGAGAGAGAATGAGAGAGAGTTGAGAGAGTTTACCTGGTAAAAGGAAAAGGCTTTTTTCCTTTGCGAAAATTGATTAGGATTTAGGAAGAATCGAAGGAGAGAGAGAGCAACAGCAGCAGCTCTGTCATTTTTCTTTAAGGGTGATATTGGTGGACTTTGTTGAGGTCGAGGAGGCCATGTTGCATTCATAGAGAGAAAGAAAGAAGGATAAAAGAGTCAAATTTTAACTACACATAATGACTTAAAGTTTATGGAGCATTCATCATTGACATATGCCTAATTAATACAAATACGTCATTGATTAGGTTCAAACAAAAACATTTCATTGATATATGACTAAATAGTAAAGTTTTTATTGACCTTTGGCTAAATTACCTTAAATAAAATAGTTTTAATTTCGGATATGATTTTTAACCAATCTCGTCACGCCACGTTCCTCTCTTTCTCTCTCTTCTCCGTGGGCCCCGTAGTTCTTTTTCCATAAAAAATAAATAAATAAATCTATTTTTTATTATTTTCTCTCCATTTCCTTCTCGAACCCACGAATAAACCCTTTCTCTGTCTCCCTCCTACCATTAACTCCACCTAGGGGTGGGCAAACGGGTCTTAGACCCGCGGGTAGGGGCGGGTACTATTGATTTGGGGCGGGTTCAGGGCGGGGCCAAAATTAGTAGAGACAAAACGAGGCGGGGCGGGGCGAGGATATTTACGGGGCGGTGCGGGTCCATAACTTCAGAACCACGGGCCCTGAACCGGCCCGTTTAACATAAGGTTTTTGGTTTCTAATGGTTTTAGACTTTCAGAATTTCAGTCCCTCCCCCACTCCCACTCCCTAGACTGCACTATGTTTCTCGTTCTCCCTAGTCTCTCCCACCCTCAAAACTCGAGTCGACTCCTTCGACTCGTTTCTTGTTGTCCTTTCACCTCTCTTTATCATTTTTCGTTCTTGACAATCACTGAGTCGATTCGACTTGGATTGTGTCGACATCACAGATTGCTGCCACCACACGGCATCACCTTACCATCTTCTTGTAAATCCCAAGGTAATTTATGAATTAGGGTTGTTGAATTATGTGGGTTTCTTTGTGATTTAGGAATTTAAGGTTTTTAGTTTGTTCAATTTCGGAGCTGCGTCAATAGCAATTCGAATTTTAGGGTTTCTTAATTCTTTCTTATTTAGGAATTTAGGGTTCTTAATTCTTTTTATCCGTTCTGGAATTGTTGATTTCTTCTATAATTTTTTTGTCAAGAAAGAGGAATCTGAGACCAAGAAAATTCTCAATTAGGCAACAAACTTGGGCATTTAAAGAAATTGTTATTGTTAAAAGGAATTAGATTTAAACTTTCCAGATTTTTCGTTCTTTGATTCCCCAAATTTGCTGCAGAATTTGAATTAAGTTTTTAGGGTATGAACTTGACCGGAATTTTCGTTTGACGAAGCAATGGATGATAATAAATTATTAATCAGGTTTTGAAAAATAAAATGAAGCACTGGACCCGTGCACCCGAACTGGAACCGACCTGTTTCAAACAGTTCGGGTCAGGGCCGATTCCAATAATCAGAAACGCTATACTCGGCCCGCCCCGCCCCGTTTCATTTTAAAATGGGTCTGATCCGGTTCCTTCAAATTTGGGCCCGGCCCGGCCCGTGCCCACCCCTAACTCCACCCCCGGAACCTTCTACAAACAACAAAAGCGAAATCCTCTCCCTCCCCCCCCATCACCCTCTCCTCTCTCTCCCTCTATCTGAGCTGCTGCTTCCGGTACTGCCTGCTGCAGCAAGACCAGCAGCGGACGAGATCGATCGAGTTGGCTTTAGTGTCCAATCCAACTTTTCTGTTTGGTTGGTGGGAAAATCCCTACTCCCTGTTCATCCCCAAAGCTTTAAATCCACGCTTTCAAGGTAATACACGCAGCTCCTTGATTTAATTCCATTTTTTTATTGAATTTTCCATTTCCAAATCCTAGAAATGTAATTACACAAAAAACTAATAGGAAGTAAAATTTCGTATCTCCAGAAATTTTTGTTTTCTAATCCTCCGACGCCACGCTGGCGTCAACATAGCGTCATACAGGCTGGTCCATGGCTCTGTCAATTTTAGGGTGGCCTGGAGACCAGCTTGGGCTGGGTGCCAGCCTATCTGCTAGGCTGGAGTGGAATGGCTGGGTGCCGGCCTATTTGTCCCCCGGTGGAACTGCTCTTAATTTCATTGATGGGCTGTGGTCAAGCTGTGGAGATGAGAGGATAATCGTGTTTACGACAAATTACAAGGACAAACTGGATCCTGCATTGTTGAGACCGGGGCGCCTGGATATGCACACCACCAAGTGGATTGAAGATCCTTGCTTCTAACTACCTTGGAACAAAAACTCACCATCTCTCTGATGAAATTGAAGAATTCTTAAAGCAGCTGGAGGTGACTCCTGCAGACATTGCTGAAGAACTCATGAAAAGTGAAGATGTCGATAAGGCGCTTGCAGGACTTGTTGCATTCCTCAAGAACAAGACAATGATGAACTGCAATAGAGAAGCCAAGATTGTAGAAACAAGGGACAATGGACAAGAGAAATAATGCTTGGAATACAAGGAGCAAATATATATATATATATAGATATATTTTCTCAATGACGATCATAGAAGAGAAGACGAATTAATAAATGAATTTGTTGACTTTCTCTCTTTTTAATTCGGTTGATTTGTTGTAAGGATGACCTAAACAATAGACAAATTGAAGTAACATTTCAGTATGAAATTGAAAGTTGAGAATGTAAAACGAGAAGTTCCTAAGCGAGAACCTGTTTCTTTTCTCCACCCGTAAAGATTTGAATTAAGCCTCTCAGAATCTATATTATATAAGAACCCACCAAATCCACTAAAGGGAATGGTTCCTAATGAGTCAATAATATACCATATATTTTACCCTGTTCTTAGTTATAATTTATTGGTTATTGTGGTAGAATTTTGATACTTTGTTATGTATCTTCAATGTAGAACATTACAATTCCTCTTGAGAAAAAAGTGATTAAACGGATGAATTTTGGAGTGATTCCAATTGGAGGATGTTCGTGAGTGTTTCAAGATGATTGTATCAAAATTTTAGATTTTTCTACCAAGCCGTTTGACCGTGGAAATGAAATAAAGGCCCAGCGCGCAGCTTTCCCGAATTGATGTTTGTGGACGTTTTGGGTCTTTTGGAGGTCAAGATGGCATATTTTAAGAAAGATTACTTCTGAAGATTTGTAGGGGACGGCTTAAGATTTCAAAAGAGACCTTTTGGGACCAAATTAGAGTTGATTTGGTCAGTCAAAAGTATGATTTTCTGAGAAATTCGAATTTTAGTTCAAATAGGAAACCTTTTTTTTTTTTTGTTTTATTATTTTATTATGTTTCCTAATTTTATTCTAAGACTTTTTAGGGTTTTATTTTGTAGTGGTATAAATAAAGATATTTAGCCATTACGGTTAAAGAGGAGAAGAGAACGCATAAAATTTAGGGACGCAATTCTTTGGCTTTAGAGAGCTTTTGACGATTCAAGTTTATTTTCAAAGTGTTTTTTATCCATGTTCTTAATAATATTTTGTTTTATGATTATTCGTAACTAGTTTCATTTGCTAGGGCAAGGCCATGAGCCTTAGCAAGAATATATAGTTTCTTTTCAATTTGCTTATGATATTATGCATGCAAGTTTTGAATTATTAATCACCGGTTTAAACTATCTAATTGTCTTGATGATTGGCCACCATTAGGATATTTAGAAAAGTAATTTGATGCAATTTTGGCAGAAGGTTGTCCCTGAAATTGACGCTGGCTTCTTATGGTTAATGTGTAACTTCTTAGGATAGACGACACGTCTTAAGGGTTATATGGTTTTTCAAAAGGTTTTTACAAAACTTAATGAGTCTTGCATGTTCACATTCGATCTGGACGCCACGGACGGGTTGCATGTTCGATACACGTTCTATGTTGGAGATTCCAAGTAGGACATACTTTAGGAAAACCTAACCTTCAAAATATGCATGTGTAATTCATAAGTAATTGGAATAACTACGTAGGATTGTTAAGGTGAAGGCATAACTTGTCACATCCCAGACCGGCTCCGCCGTAGCACGATATTGTCCGCTTTGGGCTTACCATTCCCTCACGGTTTTGTTTTTGGGAACTCACGAGCAACTTCCCAGTGGGTCACCCATCATGGGATTGCTTTAGCCTAAACTCGCTTAACTTCGGAGTTCCTAAGGAATCTGAAGCCAGTGAGCTCCCAAAAGGCCTCGTGCTATATGGAGGTGCGAATGTACATATAAGACACATCACCCCCTCTCCGTTGGTCGATGTGGGATGTTACAGAACTGACACGCCCCGATCTCGATGTCCGAGGGACAGTAGAATGGCCACGTGCTGGTTGACACCCGAAGGTGACGCAAGCCATTTAATGAATGCGAATACTGAAAACATACGCGGCATGCACCTAAAGTTGTAGTAAGTTAATAATATGTGACAATTCCTAGCCAGAAGATAATGATATAAATAATATTCAACTGCCAACAATAAATTCACAAAGATGATGCATGGCATGTTCAGAGCATATTCTAATTCAGATTACAACGGAAGGTATTATTACAAGAGTGGTCAAAGCAGAGGAGATAGCACGATGTCACTGGTAGGGGAATGCCTCGTACGTCGGATCGTAGTCCTCATTCCTCAGTCCTGAAGGGGCGCAAAACAAACATGAGTGGACCAAGTTTATATATATATATATATATATATATATATATATATATATAAAATATTGAAACAGTTATTCAACATACTAACCCCCAAAGTTTTATGAAAACTAATAGCATAATAAGTAATAGGTTTTCCGAAAACCCTACCATGCCATAAAACATTTCATGAAACACATCTCGGATATAGTGTTAACTAGTGGTATCAGTATCAGTATCTATTCAATCAGAACCCTTCATTTGCCAAACAGGCCATTTAGAACACTTCTTTCATTTGCCAAACAGGCCCAACCTACGCCCGGTACGAAGCCAATATAAGTATCATTGCCAAACAGGTCCAACCTACGCCCGGCACGAAGCCAATATAAATATCATTACCAAACAGGCTGAACAGTGACCACTAGCTACGCACAAAACATTGAATATAGTCTTTCCAAACATAGGTACATATATCTCAAAAACATCTTCATAGTATAAAGTCATCCATCATCTATACTATAAAGAAGTGTGTGAAAACATGTTCTAAATTGTATATCGTCATCCATCAGATATCCTACAAGAACATGGGTTCTATAGAAAATATGATAATTCAAAATATTCTAAGTAAGCATAATATATCATAAAACGTTTCACAAAACGTAATCATTAAATCATGCTTTTCATGTATGCATTTCTACTATTAAAACATGTATTTTAGAAGGGGTCCACTCGCAGATACTGCGTTGCAGATGAGCCGTACGAAATAGGAATAACGGAATCGCCGCTAGTAATTGCACCTAAGCACATAAAGGGTACAATTAATAAAACTATACTCAAACAATTTAATTTGGGAAAACGAACGTAAAAAACAGGTCCAGGACGTCGAAATTAGACCTATGAGGGGTTCTGGACGAAAATCCGAAAATCGATCAAAAAGTCAACGTTGACCGTTGATCGGACAAAGTCAACAGGTTAGGTCAAACCGGATCAACCGGGTCGGGTAGATCAAACCAGTTTGGGTCAAACCGGGTTTAAGGTTAGGGTTAGATCGATTGGGCCCTAAGGGTTTAGGCCGAGGGGTTTCGGGTTTAGGGGTCCTAGGTGGGTTGGGTTTTAAGGGGATAAGGGAAATGGGTTGGGCCAATGGCCCGTGTAACTTGGCCCCAAGGCCTACTCCATTTGGGTTTTCAGTTCAAAAGGCCTGGGCTTAGAAGCCCAGCCTAAAGTAATGGGTGTTGGGGGTTTCAAGGACTGCGGGCCTAAGGTTTTAACAGAAACGGCCCAAGGGCCTTTAGTTGATTAAATAAGATAAAAATAATTTAAAATAAAAAGGGTTGGGTTGGGTTTTAAAAGAACTAAGCCCGAGTTTCAAATGGCATGAAGGCCTGGTTTCGTCAAAGAGAGCGTCGGAGCTTCCCCAGCTCTAATCAACGGCGACCAAACACCCTAGAGTCCGATCTAGGTGTTAAAACAAAGGTAGAGGTGAGAGGATGAAAGTGTTACATGAGATTTGCCGTGAAACGGCCGGAGGTGACCAAAATCTCGCTCGAAAGGCACGGGCTTGCCGAAGGGATTTGGGTCGATTTTGGGTGTCCCGTGCTTCACCGTGATGAGGGAGGAGGAGAGGGAGAGTCCACGAAGGTGAAGGTGGCGCTGCGCAGTCGTCGGAGTGCACAGATTTGGGTAGGTGTGTCGATCGGGGAAAATGAGTGAGAGAGACGAGAGTTCGAGAGAGAGACAAAGAGTTGAAAGAGTGAGAGGGAACTGAAAGTGAGAGGAAGAGAGATAGGGGATGAGTTAGGGTGATGCCACGTGGCAGCGTGGGGGAGAAAGGAAATCTAGATGGAGGGTCCGGATTAGATTAGGATAAGGGACCAAATTGAGACTTTTTATAAAGTTTCAAGGACAAAAATGAAAATACAATTAAATTTGGGGGTGGGTTTCACAAGAACCCTAGCGCTCAAATTTATTTTCAGAACTATTTTCTTTTGTTTTATTTACTTTACCAATTTATTTTATTATTTTAAATTAAATTCGTTTTTAATATTTTAAGTCATAAAACCAACCTCTTCCAAACTTTGTTTTCAAATAATTAATTAAGATTTGGTATTTACCTAAATTATTCATTCAATCCCTGTGGAAAACGACCTTACTTGAGCTGCTATACTATGATAACCTTGTACTCTTGCAAGTATTTTCAAGTGTTTTTATCCCTGGTAGTAAAAATCTCTATCAGTTCCCACCAAAAGTAGAAGCCGGTGTAGAAGATAGGTTACTTTGTCTATTGGCTCTTTTAATTAATCATTATTATCTCAATAATTCAAAATTAAACAAAGAAAATCATTCTCATTCAACTTGTACTGAATAAACCCTAAGATTTTGTGGTGAGATAAGGATTATGCTTTCTTCTTATTTTCTAATACGATTAAGATTATTTTCCTAATGAGATTAGGATTAAAATTCCTTTCCTAATATGATTAGATTGCTTTCCTAATCTTCTAGGGTTTGAGATTACTTTCCTATTTGTTGTCGATGTGTCACAATCACAAGTGTTATCCATTATCCTCCAGCAAGCCCTTCGTCAACATGTCAGCCAGCTGATCAGTGCTAGAGACATGATTGAGGAGCAAATCCTTCCTCTGAACACGCTCCCGTACTAAATGGACATCGACCTCCACATGTTTGGTACGGTTATATATGAAAAACTGGATTGTGCGCGAGAGCAATAGCTAGGGAAAATATTATCACACCAGGTAATAGGTGGCTGGTAAAACACTATTATTGGTATTACTTTGTTCAATATTTAAAGACATCTCAAGTTCAAATCTCACATTCTATTAATAATAATAAAGCGTACATGAAAAAAGAAGAAAAAGAAAGCTTCATGGGCAAAATTAAGCATATTTGTGTTATTTTACATAAGCCTTCCTGCATCTTTTAATCCGAAAACAACCACAAAAAGATAAAATTACAGATTAAAAGTTGATACTAATACCATATCAAATTCGAAGGACTTTTGGTACAGCTCTTAGAGGATGAGCCATCTGTAAGGTGAGGCCAAACTTCTCCTCCATGTTCATATTCTCTGGTATAACTCCATCTTCAAGCTTCCAATCAAATGAATTAATAACTGAACCCAACATCAAGTGTAGCATCCGCATCGCCAATGGCTGCCCCGGACATGTTCTCCTCCCGCTACCAAATGGAATAACCTCAAAATTCTTCCCTAAAACATCGATTTGATCATCTAATCCCAAAAACCTCTCCGGTGCAAATGAGGTCGGGTTGTCCCAAATGCAGGGGTCTCTGCCTATAGCCCATGCATTGACCAACACTTGTGCACCCTTTGGGATGATGTAGCCGCAAATCTCCACATCTTGCTCGGCTTTTCGAGGGAGTAGTAATGGAGCAGCTGGGTGCAACCGGAAGGTCTCTTTGATTATTGCTTGTAAGTAAGGGAGTCGAGCAATGTCCGATTCCTCAACTGGTTTTCCTTTGCCAGTGACTCGATCTAGTTCTTCTTGCACTTTCGACAGTTTTTCAGGGTTGCGTAGTAGTTCAGCCATTGCCCATTCCAGCGTGGCTGAAGTTGTATCCGTGCCAGCAACAAATAGAGCCTATATATGCACATATTACAGCAGTACAACAATTAAATAATGGCATGAACAGAATGAAAACTGAAAAACCGAATTGATTATCAAACGCGCCCTAAAATACCGAATCTGAGTTGTTAGAAAGTAGAAAACTGACCAGAAGCAGATGTTCAATCAAGAGCTTGTCCATATCCTCATTGGTCACTTCACTGATGTCCAAGAGAGAATCCAACATATCATTACTTGTGACATAATAGTTCGATTTTCTCAATTCTAACCTTTGCGTAATCATTCGATCAAAAAGCGAATCAATCTTGAGGAAATGTTTGATCATGCGCCCTCGAATGCCTTGGGGGTCAAGTTTCCTAAGCAGAGGAAAATAGTCCCCCAAGTTTGGCTTCCCTGCCTCTCCCATCTAACCCCACACAATCTCCTTGAACTCTCCGCCCATCTCACTGCTCGGGTCAGCTAAATCGACCGAGAAAACAGTACGCGACAGCAGATTGAGCGTCGCTTTAAAAGCAGCCCTCCCAATTTCTACCGCCTTACCTTTCACAACGCTTTCATTGACATCGGCGATGAGCTCCTGCACTTTCAGGTGACGGTTGGCTTGGTTGGCGTCAAGGATTTTCGTTGAAAACAATCGGTTGGTGCATATTTTACGGAGGTTTCTCCATTTCTCTGACGCGGGTATCCAGGGCAAGCTGTCCTGGCGGAGGTCGCAAGCTTGGATTGCGTCGGGGATGGTTCGGTTGCACAAGAACTGGTCGTGGGTTCGGAGGACCTCTTTTGCCACTGTTGATGAAGAAACTACAACTGTGGTTATTTGTCCGAGTTGCAGAGATATAATGGGGCCGTAACGTTTTGACAGGTTAGCGAGAGAGAGATGGGGTTTGTTGCCGAGCTCCAAGAGATTGCCAATGATGGGAAATGGCTTTGGTCCAGGTGGAAGAAGAAGCCTTTTGGGATTTGATCTGAGAGCTTGAACTGAGAAATACAAGAGAGAGTAAAGACATGGGATTATTATGCAATAACTGAAGAAATCCATCTGTGACCTAACCAGTTTACTCGCAAAACTTGAATTTACAACGTTCTCTCTTTGTAGTTGAAACTTTGAGAAGGATGCAACTAGTTAAAGCGTGAGAGAGGTTACAAAGTTGAACGCATTTTTATCTATTTTCTGATAGGAATGGGCGGCCGCCTAGGGCCCAAATTTTATGTAAACAAAATGATGTGATTGTTGATGATTGGATTATTACTTAAGCGTTAATTAATATGCTTATTTTTTATTAGTTGTTGATGATTTGATTATTACTTAATCATAAATTAACGTACTTACTTCCTTGTGTTTGTTCAAATATGAAGTTTATAGGCTTTGAGAGGTAGGGAACTAGCTAAAGCTTGAGAGAGAGAGGTTACATAATTGAAAGTTCTTTATCTATTTTATGAAAACTGTAGTAGGCAGCCGCCTAAAGCCTCCATTCTCCATTCTTGAGGGTCTCCCAAAATTTATTTTATTTTATATATATAAATTAATATTATAAACTTTGTGTTGGTAAATTATATGACGTGATTGTTGTTGATTGTTTTATTGGTTAACGTGTTTATTTTTTATTAGTAACACGTCACTTAGTTTACAAATGTTGTCTAAAAAGTAGATTTTCCCTAACATTACTTGTTTAAAATACATATATTGTAGCTGTAAGGGCTTCACCTAACACCTATACATAAACCACATAAATCAACATTATTTGTTAACTTGAGTAAGAAGAGAAGCCAAAAGAATATGTTAATACTGATAATTCAAAATGGAACATAATCTCCAAAGTGAGATCCCGAGGATTGTGCTGAGAGAGTTTCAAGTTACAAAAGTTTTCAAGCAGCTATCTAAAGTAATTCATGTAAATTGTGTAATGTTAGGTCAAAAAGTTTGCAGTAATTCATGTCAATTGTGTAATGTTATGTCAAAAAATTAAAACACGTAATGATGCTCAATAAGTCTAAAATATCATAATGGCCTTAGGATTTATATCTAAAAGTCTCTTTTGCACGCCTCTTGGTATCTCCCTCTCATATTTGATCCATTATCCTATCACTACCCTCTGACATCATCAATTCCAAGATTAGGACTTTTTAACACTTTCAGCAACTCTTCAAACGGTCCTTGTCCTGATTTGTTATTCACATTCAGATATTGCAAAAATATTCTTCTCTTTTATTGGAGTACTATTCACATCCACGCATCTTAAGATCAAAGTCATATGTTCTTAGTGGCTAAAATCAAGAGTATAATCAAGTATCACAGTAAAATAGTTAGGTTATTTTATTTTTTGAATGGTTGCACCTTTGATTTCACAAGATATAAGATATCAACAATATCAACTCATTATGGATAGTATGACAGATATAATGATTCCTCATTTCAACTAGGCTGATAAAATTTCCTTTACTTTCTTGATAAAGCCTCTCGTTCTTTCCTCGAAATGCTAGTGTGTATTTAGCTAAATATTTCACAATGGAAATCAACCTTCATAGTAACTCTCTCCAATGCTCTTTTTCTTTCTTGATCTGGTCTTGCATATAGCTTTGTCAATGTTTTTTTTTTCTTTTTTCTTTTTTTGCAATCTAAGACGCAAATCAATCCAAGTGGTCATGTTCGAGATGTGATCAGAACTGGTTCCATGTTCATTAAGCCTCACATTGAGATGTGTCCAATCTTTGTAGCCCTCATTTGCTAATTGAAAGGCTGCATTAAAACGCCTACTAAACTGATCTTTAGGACTTTTCTCAATTGATAGATCTCTTGCAAGACCCTTTTTGCTAACAAATCAATCCATTTAGGATCGAGACCATCCCCAATTCGAGGATCATAAATGTTCAAGGGAATTGACTCAATCGGTTGTTCAGTGAAGACATTAGAAGCATCCTCATGGCCCAAATCATCAACTAGTTATTGTGTTGTTGATTAACTAAGTCCTCCATTGAACTTTGTAGTTTTTTTTCCTTTAACAGAAAACCTGTCAATAGCTCCTTTATGAGATTGTGTCAGTTGTTTAACTTTTCTTTTTCTTTGGCGCTTTAAGTAGTCAGATGGATATTTTTTAGTAGGTGCGATCTTTTATATCTCAAACAAGATCACAATGAAATTATAATAAGTGTGAACAATTAAACCTAGTAGTCTACAATGCGCATGTGCCTAGTAGATTTTTATGATTGCTCCCCTCTTACTATGACGATTACTTAATTAATTTCTCTGAGTTTTGCCCTAAAAAGTACAAAAGAAAAAAAAAGTCATTATAGATCAGAAATACCTAAATCTTCAATTTTCAACTTAAAGTAGTAAATATCTTACTTTAATCGAAGTCTGCATCACTCTCACCACTTAAATTGTCTCAATAATTTGGAAATTTATTTTCAATTGGCATGAAATTATGAATCAAGGATTAATGGTGTATGTGAAAAAAAAGAGCAGCGGACTCGGCACTCTCTCTTGGTCGTTTTTTATAGTGAAAATTGCTTAAGAAGCTTGTTTTTCTCATCTAGAAGATTGACTTGGCTTGAACAAATATTATAGTGAAAGCTTGTGGAAGCTGCTTTTTCCAATTTTTGTGCTATAAAATCCCTTCACCAATATTTCCAACTCAACTCAACAAACCAGCAAGCACAAAAACTCACACATTGAAAGAAGTTTTCTCTTACAAACATGCCTTCAACGGCAACAGTCCTATCAACCTACACAACTTTTGCTGCAGGAGCAATGCTGGCCAGGACACTGATCAATGAGGTCCAGACCATAACCACCCAGCTCATACCCCGAAAACTCCACGATAGAATCATCGCCACACTCGGAGGCCTATTTGGAAACCTTCCCAAACTCTCATCATTGATGAGTTCAGTGGCATCTCTGTCAATGAAATTTACCAGGCTTCCGAAACCTACTTGAGCACAAGGATCACCCCTTCTGTCGAACAGCTCAAGGTCTCCAAGTCCGTGCGACAGAACAACTTTTCCGTCACCATCAACAAAGGTGAAAAGCTCATCGATGAATTCGAAGGAATCAAGTTGGTATGGAAATTCTGTTCTACTGAAACACGAAGATCAGAATTTGACTACGAGCTGAAAGCCACCTCAATTGAAGTATCTGAGAACAAGTCAATTCAGGTCAGTTTCCATAAGAGATACAGAGAAAAGGTGTTGAGCGCTTACCTGCCGTATGTAGTAGAGAGATCAAAAGCCATACAACATGAAAACAAGGCAGTGAAGCTTCATGCTCTTGGAAACTTTACCACAGAGTACAATGCAGGTCCATGGGGCTCTGTCGTCTTTCATCATCCGTCTACTTTTGACACATTGGCGATGGATCCCAAGCTTAAGGAGGAGTTGATCAATGACTTGGACAGGTTTGTGAAGCGGAAGGAGTTTTACAGGAGAGTAGGCAAGGCATGGAAACGCGGGTACTTGTTGTATGGTCCTCCCGGTACAGGAAAGTCCAGCTTGATCGCGGCCATGGCTAATTACCTTAAGTTTGACGTCTATGACTTGGAGCTTATGCAAATTCGTAGCAACTCCGAGCTCAGGAGGCTGTTAGTCTCCACTGCAAATCGATCGATACTAGTAAGATATTGATTGCAGCATTGAATTGAGTGACCGAAAACTTGGAGGAGGCAGCAACAATGACAGCCAGGTAAAAACCACGATGCACGTGATTTTACCTTTACAAAAAGCTCTATCTATGACTGTTCATATTAAGTTGTCTGTTTTCGACAGTTAACTCTATCAGGGTTGCTTAATTTCATTGATGGGCTGTGGTCAAGTGCGAGATGAGAGGATAATCGTGTTTACGACAAATTACAAGGAGAAACTAGATCCTGCATTGTTGAGACCGGGGCGCATGGATATGCACATTCACATGTCCTACTGCACACCAAGTGGATTCAAGATCCTTGCTTCTAACTACCTTGGAAAAAAAACTCACCATCTCTTCGACGAAATTGAAGAATTCTTAAAGCAGCTGGAGGTGACTCCTGCAGAGGTTGCAGAACAACTCATGAAAAGTGAAGAAGCCGATAAGGCGCTTGCAGGACTCGTTGCATTCCTCAAGAACAAGAAAACGATGAACTGCAATGCAGACCAAGATTGAAGAAACAAAAGACAATGAACAAGAGAAATAATGCTTGGAATACAAGGAGCTAATGCACACACTCACATATATATTTAGATTTTCTCAATGATGATCACAGAAGACAAGAAGAAATAAATAAATGAATTCGTTGACTTTCTTTAGGAAATTGTAACAACGGTTTCTCAATTTTAACTGAGTTGCAGTAATGGTTTCTCAACAAAAAATTTGTGACCATTAATCCCTTAACTCATCAAAACGTGCAGCTATAGTTCTTTTCGCCAACTCTGTCCAAACTTCCGTCAAAATGAGTCACATGCCACATACGTGAGGCTGAATCAAGGGGCAAATACAAAAAAAAATTTGTAGCAGTTGTCCCTCAACTTTAACCCGATTAGAGAAATGGTCCCTCAACTTTAACCAAATTGGAGCAACAACCCCTCAACTTTAACCTAATTTGAGCAATAGTCCTTCCACCATAAATCATTTTGACAAAAGTTCTGATGGAATTGACGAAAAGAACCATAGTTGCATATTTTGATGAGTTAATGAACCAATGATCACGAATTTTTAGTTGAGAACCAAGCATCCAATTGGGTTAAAGTTGAAGCACAATTGCTACAATTTTCTCTTTCCTTCTAATTTGGTTGATTTTGTTTGTGAAAAATGAACTAAAAAATAGACGGCTTGAACATCAAGCAACATTGAGTATGAAATTGAGAGTCAAGAAGTTCAAACGATAAGTTCCTGAGTGAGAAGATTGCTGGCACCTCCTATTATATTCGCTTCCCGAATATCTAGTAATAATAATCAAGGTATATTCTAAAACAATCATAATGAATATGAATGAATTGAGTTCTCGCGCGCGCACACACACACACTAGTGGACGAACTGAACCACATCGAACTTACTGATTCCCTAACAAGGCCGGAGCAACCACAAACCTCCGATGCCTCACACCACTACCAGCACCTAATGACAAAGGAAAACTTTACAATTACGTCGTGAAAACATCCCCGATTTGTTTTCACGACGATTAGTACAAATATATCGGAAGATTCGGAACTGATACAAACATTTGGCAAGTGGCCCCAAACAGCCCCTCCAAACACAAAAAAACAATTAAAATACAAGTACTCGGCACCATCTCCTCCATAAATATCGGCTGCACTGAACTGCTGAAGGGAGTGGCCAAAATGCACAGCGGGAACTTTAAGTGGGATTAGAATGGAGACTATCACATTATAGTACAGTTGCACTTGGATTCCAGCTTTGGAGGCTTCATGCCGTCTACCTTGGGAAGACCTACATTCCGTTGCAAAGACTTGTCAACATTCTCATCGTTCTCAGTCTTACTAGCAGGAAGCTCAGCATCTGTTTCCAACTGCTTTGGCTTGCCCTTTTGAGGTTTTAAAGAACGTCGACTAACAGTTCTGCCCCGCGGTTCCTTTCTCTCAGGATTGGATTTCCCCAATATTGTAACTGTAGGCCGAAAACCTTCTAACGGGACTGAGGTTTCCTTTTCCATTGCTATGGTTGCAGCCTCGTAGGCCAGATCGTGGACAATAGAACTGCAGAAGAGTATTGTATCTGTTGCCTCTTCTAGTGTCAGGCTTCTCGTCTTGCTTCGACCTTGATACTCAACCATTACTGATGATTCCTCTTCTGAAAAAATTTTATAGGCATGTCAGCGATTCACTCTAATTCCATATAATGTGGTCAGGAAGCCGAAAAAAATAGGGAACCATGCTTATTCCAAAAACTGGAAAATATGAGTGCCAGACAGCATGAGGGAGAGCAAAAAAAGTTGAACACCGAAAAAAGTTTCTATTTTTGATATTGTAGTCCACACTATACTTGCCACCCTCATCGAGTAAAGTTTTAAAGTAAAAAATAAAAATAAAAAATGTTTAACTAGCAAGAAAGAAAAAAAGTTGAACACAAATTTTAAATCATACCTAAGATGCCATATGCATTATTAGAGGTGGTGTTCTCTGGAACTGAAGGTGTCATATCACTGTCGGAAGGAATTGGAACTGAAGGCTCCTGACACCCCTCAATCGTGCTTTTTGACTCGATGGAAGCATCACTGTTCATTGAACAATGGGCACTGTGATTACTTTTTTCAGCATCCACTCCGTCAACACTACAGTTGAGAGTGGTGTTTTCTTCCTTGAATGAGTCTGGATTTACAACTGATACTTCTAGATCTGTGGCACTCCTTGCATAGTTTTGCGATTCTTCACCGTTCTCATCTGAAGCATAATTTTCACAACCTGGTGCTACCCAATTCTCCTCCAATGGAGTGCTAACTGCATGATTCGACAATTCTGTGGTAGAAGCATCAAATCGTCTACTGGTAGAACTGAACACAGTATCATCTTCCTTGACAACAGTTGTCCTGGTAGAAGCTGTAGCAGTAACGTCTGGTTCTGTACATTCTGAAGCTAGCAAGGATTTTTTAGATGTTATGGGAGCCACCTCTGCGACATCATATTCTACATTTCCCACAGTAACCTCAAGATCATCATCATGAGTGTTTGACGAAAGACCAAACGTTTGGTAGGCATGGTTTGGATCTCCATATGATGATGATGATCCAATGCTTTGGGGTTTCATGTTTGTGTCATTTCTGTGATTCTCCATGTCCGATGATCCAACACTTTGGGTTTTCGTGTTTGTGTCATGCCTGTGGTTCTCCATGTCTGATTTCTTGCTGCTCAACTGTCGCTGCACACGAGTCTCCATTTGTCTAGCTGAGCCATAATCAACTGAAGATGATGCAGAGAAACTATCCATGTCTGATTTCTTGCTACTCAACTGTCGCTGCACACGAGTCTCCGTTTGTCTAGCTGGGCCAAAATCAAATGAAGATGATGCAGAGAAACTAGCATGGCCAATGGAGCTTCTCATACTGTTTGAACTATCTCTAGCATATAACAGATCCTCGTAAGGTATGGTAGTGGCTGTTAAAGTCCTGCCCTGAACAACATCCCCCTTGGGACTGCTTGTCCTCTTCAGCAGCATGGAAATGCCTGCACCTTCTGAAATGTTAGCCCTCGTAATTGGATAGTTGTTAGAATGATGCAAATTCTGACTCATGGTCGCACTATTAGGTTGGCTACAACCAACAGTTAGTGCACCCACCTCTTGCTGGTCGGCTAGCCCATTCTCTACTCCCTCCTCCACTGGTCTTACAAGAGACTCTTCTTGTAAATAATTAGGGATTTGCTCACCGTCAATAGTTTGGCCTGAACCAACATTCTCTTCACCCTGGGATTTGTTCGGAATTCCCAAAACAGAAACTTGGGGAGATCTAGGCACAATCACCATGGTTTCCTTTGTATCCGAAGGCTTTTCTTCTTCCACAATTTCGACAGACAAAGCTGGGGAGTTTTCAGGAACTTCAGTTATCTCCGGAATCAGGACAGTCAAAAGTTTATCTGACCTGCACTCTGGACAAAATCTAATGTTCCTTTCCACCTCATCAGAAACATAATACCTGTGACCACATTTAAGACAATGTTCCATGCCTTCGAGATTATTGATTTCTGAAAAATCACCCTTAACATGAGAATCTTCAGAGGTTCGACTGACTTCTGTGATGTTATCGGGTTGACCATAATCTTCAGAGTGACCAGCTCCACACTCCACTGTACTGGTGCCTCCATTGAAGTCACCATGATGAATGTCACGTGAGCCATCATGGACGTCATGCTTGGTGTCTTCATCTACTACATCCATCTTGTCAAAGCCAAAAATTTCTTCATGAACATCAGAGTATGGCACTTTCTCAGATTCACTGGCCATATCATCCTGGTTGTGATCACTCCCTTCCGTATCATGTGCAACACTAGTACCCAGATCAGTACTCGCATTGCTGCTAGTTGTGACTGAGGAGTTCCTGGAAATCAGAGGACGATGCGCAGAGTTTGTTGTTCCAACATAGAAGGTGCTAGTGGGAACACTAGATAAGAGTGGCCGAAACATATTCTGGGGACCTTTCCGTTGATCCTGCACGGACGTGGTAAGGCATTAACCGTATGATGTGGATTTCTATACCGTATGAACGGAAATATCACAATGAGTGAAGTGCAAATGTAACATTTAATAACTATAGGATTTCAAGGTGTTAAGATCATAATGGCAACCTAATAAATATTGAGAGAGAGAATATTACAATAATTCAGTGCGGTTCTTGTTTTCAGCATCTTTTTATAACTCTGGTTAAACCCAATGTAACGTTATTACTTGAAATAGGAAAGAAACACACCAGAAAGACCTTGAAATGAAAGCTAGAGAAAACTTTAGCAGACAAGAAGTTCAGAAATTCTAAAGAATTATATTGCTTAGTCATTGGATAAGAACTTAAGAAAACTATCCCTACTTTCAAATAGTTGCCTCTCATCGGATGATAAAAGAATTATTTTATCATAAAGGATGCAATTTAATGCAGTAGATCATAAAGTACCATTTGTCGAAGGGCAGAATCAAAGGATCTTTTCGGAGCAGAAGATGAGGACACCACTTTGGCTGGTCTCTTTGAGAAGGCCACAGCTCTGTTGTTTGAAAAAGTACCAACTCTTCTTGAAGTTGATCGGTCCAAACTACCCACAGGAAGAGATTGTAGAGAGTCTAGATCATCATCACCGGAAGATGCTAAAGAACCTTTGCTGTGAGAACTAAATGGGTCTCGATCATGACTATGAGATGAACTGACACTTCTAGAAGCAGTTGGAGACATTGATTGCCTTCTGTAGTTGGAGGAATTGTCCCTACCATTTCTAGATGCTGGTGAGGAACCCCTCACATATGTTGCCGGTCGATCAGCAAGAGAAGTACGAAGATTGGGAGGTGCATCACAGGAGAAGCCTGGAATATTTGTTTGCCATGCTCTTATTTTTGGTGAAGCAGAGTTCCCTCGACTCGTCTTTGCTGGGGAAGTTCCTCTCGTCCCAGGCGAAGCCCCAGTACTACTGGACCCGGTGCTCATCCTCCGTGGTGTGGGGGTAGACGACCTTGGAGGAGGTGTTGGGGATTTACTTGGGGGAGTAGATGGTCTCTGTGAAGGAGGAGATGGTCTCTGTGATGGAGTAGATGGTCTCCGTGATGGAGTAGCAGGACGAAGACTTGGGGTTGGACTGGAATGGCGTACCGGTGATGGCCGTCCCCTTGACTGGATTGAACTATTCCCCGAACGAGGAGATGGGCTTAAGCGATTAGGACTAGCACTACCCCTGCTGCTTCGGTAACTCTTCTCCATCTGCATTAAATGTACGGAAAATAAAGATATCAGCATAATCTTCAAAGTCTACGAGATGATGACTAACATAATCGAGTCCCATAAAAGTGATTTGACCCCCTACCGTGGATGATCTTGATATAGAAATAGGTTGACTTCGAGGTCTGCCCCTCTGTGGTGCATTAACTGGTGGTGGTTCATCATCCAATGAAGGAAAAAGAGGAGTGTCGGGAGGCGTTACCAACCTTTGAAATTTAAAAACCAGATTATTCCGTCAGTAAAAAACTAAAAAGACATAAACAGGACCAGCGTTGATAAGCATCAGTAAAGGAACTAAATGCAACCCACATGTTGATCATTCAGTTTTTGCTCTATGAATAAATGGACAAATCTCAAGCAGTGAAATTTTCCATCTATTTGACAGACACTCTTAAATTCTCAGCCAGATAAGATGGAAGAATGAAAGTATGCATGAAACAGACAAACCCTCTTAGTTTGCGAGATCATTTTGGCACCCGAAAGATCACTTCCCACACTTCTCTATTTTCTCACACGTGGGGAGTTCATAAGGTTGTTTAAAATTGTTTTTGGAGTGCCAAAATCATCACCCAATTGTTTTAGGAAAATAATATCTGTGTTCTTTGTCCTCTGACAAAGTAAATTATTCTGGTTTACCGAAAAATTCCCAGTTTTAAGGGAGGACACTCGTCTTACAATTTACAACCAGGGCGTATCACGTTCTTACAATGTAAAACGCATGCAAATTGATCCTAGATGAAATTTAATCATTTTTTTAGTACTTAAGAATGAAAAGCATATCCTAAACCAGTAATATAGCATCGATAAATTAAGGTATCAGATAAAGAAAAAGTATAATTCACCAGTCATAGTCATTTTTCTCCCCCTCCACATTAAACAGGTCGCTACTCTCTCCACGTGTCGGAATGGTGATTCCCAGCTTCACATCCGAAAATTGCCTCATATTTGTAGCTGTAAATTTAAAAACATAAATGAAACCCTGTCAGCCCTATTACCAGAGACAAAATCCTGAACCTTACACTTCCTAGCAAATGATAAAATGGTGGATGACATCTTACAGAATATAACTTCAAGATCATCTGACGACTGAAGCAAGAAATCCTCTTTTTCTCGGGTCTGCATTTCGTTGAACAAGGCAAGATCTTCATCTTTCTCTTTCAAAAACATTCCACTTTCAAAACTTTGACCCCTTCTGTGATGGTTTGCTCTTGGCTCTCTTCCGGGAGAGCACCTCAATGATGGCGAAGGAGGCATCTCTCACAACATAAAAACTACACAATCAAAACCGACGCCCCAACCGCTCCATACAACGCAAATTGAAGCAGTAACCCATCACATACACCTAGCTAGTGCACACAATGCCAACAATTTAAGCAACCAAGCTTCGTTTCCGATTCCCCCGCAACACAAAATGCACCAAACTAATTTAATTCCAATTCCAACCACTCAACACCAGTGGGAATCATACTGGCCAGGTCCAAGTCTACTCGAACCCCAAATATTAACTAAAATTTTAATACAAAATTGCATAAATTAACGGAGCAAGTGAAACAACCGTACCGGTCGCAATGCAGAGGCTAGACGTCGACGTATCTATCCAATCAAATCAAGGCCTTCATCGTGTACCGAAGTCTCAAAACCCTAGATTCTGCCATTTGAAGACACCAAAAAAGAGCAACCACCGCACCCGCCACCAAAAACCTAACTCCAACTCCAATTCAGCTCCCACCAACCACTACGCCGCCACTGAACCCGAATTCACACCGCCATTGACGAAACCACTTCCGGCGCCTCCACAGCTCGACGACACACAGACAAAAATAGCTTCCGCAAAACTCACTGCGATCCCGAGAACTCGAAGCTCGACCGCAGCGAGCTCGAAGACGGCAACCGCAACGCGACGAATGCTGTATCAGGCAGTCGGATCTAAAGCATTTATTGTTCTGCCTAGGCGCGCACGGATCGGAAGACGAATGCGGTAACGGATCGGTGCGGCTGAAAAAATAAAAATAAATAAATAAAAACTGGGGATTTGCTTGTTTCCTCCACAACAAGCTTTCGTTTTCTCCTTTTTGTTTCTTCAGTTTTCTCTTTGCTCGTCCATTTTTTTTTTCCTTTTCTTTTTCGTGACTTTCTTTCTGTCAATTGCACTTTCTCTTCTTCTTCTTCTTCTTAATTTTTACGACCGTTGCCACTGCCGTTATAGTAAGTAGTCTCTCTACTTAATCATGTATTTGTAACGCTCGTTTTCATATGGTTATTTTCTAATTAAAGTAGTCAATCATTTCTATTTTTGCCGAATGATAGTGTATTTATATATATTTTTTTTTCGAACGTTACACTAAACTCACCTTCTTTTTAAAAAATAATCGAATAATATTAGTGGTTCACTTAAACGAGAAAAGTCTAACTCGAGTATTGGTAGATCACAGTGCTCTAGCCAATTTAACAAAATCAAAATTTGTAAATAATCTACACTAAAGAAACCCAAATTGATTTAAATTATTCTCACCGAAGAAAATCAAGAAATTTTCCTACCAACTCTATTTATGGCAAGTATTTTGACGCATTGCTTTTTTTTTTTTTTTGTGGATTTACGATTATACGATACACGCAAAAGTAACATATTACAACCATATAAGTAAAAGTTATGCACATTTATTGAATTGTGATTTGTCTGCAAGAAGGAATGACTTCTTATATATAATGAGTCAAGTATTTTCCTTTCGCCGTAAGAAAACCCTCATGCTCTATGTCAGTTTTCGTACACTTTCATTAGGTATAGAAGTTTAGTAGCAAGAATGAATCGTATTATCGGTTCAAAAAATAGTCGTCAAGCATACACTTTCGTGAAGTTTAATTCCTCGATCGTTATAGAGCACAAAATCTTTTGTTGTGTCAATCACATGCTATTTTATAAATTTGTATTTGAAAAATTATGAAATTCCCTCTCATAACATAACAAGTGATGCTAATGGAAACAGATCCTCTATGAATTCGAACCATACGGATTCTGCGAACCAAATAATTTTAGCCATTCACATAAAATCGTGCGGGTGTGATCGCTCTTCTCCTTCAACTTTCTCACTCTTTCTATTTCTCCTCAACACTGTTGCCTTCTTCTCCCGCGGCGATCGACGAAAAAGAACCACATAGAAAGAAAGAAAGAAAAAGAAGAAAGTGGGAGGAGTTGAAGGTTGGGGAATTATGTGGGATTGGGGTGGGAGGGGAGGGAGAGGTGAGTGATAGGGATGACAATTCTAACCGTTAAACCCGATAACCGTGGATAACCATCCGAATAGATTGGATTTGAATATGAAAATTCGAGTATGGTTTGGATATGGGGAAAAACCGTTTATATTATTCGGTTATGGTTTTGGATATGGTTATAGAGGTCCCCAAACCGTATCCATAACCGAATCCGATCCGATTAGTAAATAATATAATTTATATAATATATATATATATATATATTTGTATATCTATTAGTCACCAAACCATTACCTTGAGAATACAAAAGTTGCATTTTGTAGGAAAGTAAAGTTTTGAATCAAAATCAATGCAAACTCAATGGTGCTTATACGACATAACAAAGACAAGCCAACATCATCAATGTTTTAATTTTTATACTCAACAAGATCCATTCATTGGATCATTTTATACATCAAATGTTTAATGACGAAATTGATATCTACTAACTTATAATTTCTCAATTGAACGAATATATTTTTTGTATTGACGAAGATGGATATACCCGTTAACCGATGGGGAATCCGTTACCTGGTGGGTATGGTTATGGATAATACCCGATGGTTAATTTGCGATTATGGATATAGTTATTTTTCGTGATTATGGGGATGATTATAGCATTTCCGTTCCCAAACCGAACCGTTGCTATCCCTAGTGAGTGATGGTAGGGAGGTTCGTATGATACCGATGGTTCGAATCTAGAGAGGATAAGTTCTGATGCTAATAATCACATTAGATAATGAGGTTGTTGTATTTGGATAAAACAATGCTTAATTAATCATTGTTGACTTGGATAATATCTACAAAAAGGTAGATTGTAAAATGAACAAATGAAAGATAACCTATAGGAGGCAGATTGTTTGCTCTCCCCCCCATCATTTCTTATTTGTGAGGTCACGGTTAAGCCAAATCAACATTTTATATTCTTATTATTTTTTATCTTATTATCTTTATAAAAAAAATTAATATAAAATATTAACGCGACTTAACCGTGACCGAATAATCTAGGAAGGAATGTGAAGGGCAGACAAATAGAAGAGCAGACAATCTGCCTACTAACCTATAAGTGTCAATGAGGCATTCAATTGAACCCTAAATAAAGACAGTGGGACAGCGATGGAATTAGATAAAAAGCCGATGTACCAACAACCATGTGTTAATGTTATCATGAATTTGTGCACTAAATGGAAAGGAACTGCACAATGACGTCGTTTTAATTGGCTGGTGATGGAGAAAGAAAACTTAGAAGCCTTCACTGTAACCACAACCACTATTTATTTTTTTCCCTTTTATATTCAATGTATGGCTTTCAACAAATCTTTTGTAAAACTACACTCATAAAATATATTAAGTGTTTGTTCAATCAACCCAACTAATTGAAGTATTATACAAACTATTCAAAACTGTCGAGAAAAATCACGACCGTAATGTAGTTTTGTTTTATTCCGTCTTCAAACGATATTAAATAAATAGGAGTGGATCCATCGCATCATTTTTTTTACATAACTTTTAACACAAGTTTTTGCCGGATTCACTAAGTGATATATTCCAATGATCCGAACGGTCTATCTTTTAGAACATCATTCATTTATTATCCTTGCAAAAAATTAGACAGATCCAAAAACATTAAGACATAATGGACGAATACGCTTTCTACAAAGAAACCTAAATTCTTAATCCAATTGTTATATGGTTCAGATTTGGATTGTTGAAATACATTACAAATTGAGTTTTACAAAAATTTGTGTAAAAAATATTAACAAAAATAATGTCACATATTCGTCTCTAAATAAATAATAATAAAATAATAATAAATTTGAACCTGCTTAGCAGAACGACTTGAGAAATACTATATGTTACAACTGCATGCATTATTTATATTATCACGAAGTATTTTGTCCGTCCGAGTAGAATAACAACTTGAACTAGCATTAAAGTAATAAACGTTGAAGAAAAATATAGGTTAGATAGGGTCCTTGGATGATCAGGCCAAAATTTTAAATATTTTTTTCTGTTGATTGGATTGGGTATTGGGCAATGGCATACAACGTTCCCCAAAGACGTAAAGAGATGGAGACATATTATTTGGTAGTATCCAGCTGTGTATTTGCTGTATATTATATACGAGGATAGTGCGGGAGATCAATTTTTTAAAACTAAATGATGTGATTATTGATGATTAAATTATTACTTAAATTTTGATTAACGTGTTTATTTCCTAGTAGTGACACATCATGTAGTTTGTAAATTTAGTTTAAAATTTTAGTCTCTGTAGCATTACCATATATACAAATGTATAAGTTCTATTGCATTTGCATGTGTAAGTGACATATTTAAGCTCGAAATAATTGAAACGCAAAACCTAATACCTAACTATTGTACACCTTGTTCAACAAAACAAAATGAAATAAAATAACGTGTATATTATATATTTTTTTGCACTAAATATCTGGTGACACATCATATAATTTATAAATTTAGTCTAAAAATTTGGTCTATCTAGCATTACTCTAATTTATAATAAACTACATAATAGATCATCTATAATAAATTGGTATCTAAGTGCTCGTATACATAAATTGAACTTTTAGACTTTTCATTTACCATTAAGAAAAACTACTAAATCCATCTCCAAAGGAGAAGTCAAATATGTCAACTAGGACCTAAAGACATCAAGATGTTCTCTAATAGAGATGTCATTTATGACGTGACGGCCGAGCCATTTGACTCCTTACTTCTAACTGTCTTTATATTTTATTTAATTTTTTTAGCAAACAAAGATGGAGTGAAATATATTTAATTTGATTTTTTAGTGACACACCCCGTCCCGAAGGTAGGGCGTGACGGCCAGCACGCCCTACCTTCGGGACGCGTAGTGGGACTAGTTCTAGTTCTTCTAGTGGAGGTTTCAGTTCCACAGGTCAGAGAGGAGGTGGTAGGTTCTTCGGGGATTCCAGAGCCCTGAGATAGGGGATTTTGGCAGAGGAAACGCACCTTGGTGCCGTAGGTGCAGTAATCGACATTTAGGGGAATGTCGGAGAGGTAGCACTGGTTGTTATACTTGTGGTCAGGAAGGACATCTGGCTAAGTTTTGTCCTCAAGGTCAGCAGAGACCTCAGCAGCCTCCTTTACCACCGCCAGCTCCAGCTCAGCAGTTCTCAGGACGGGGTGTGTCATTTAGTGCATGGGTCTCATTGACAACCAATAAGATAAAAACTAAAACTAATTTTAATTATTTTTAATAGTTAATGTAACATCCAATATATTAATAAAATAAATATTTGACATATCTATTGGAAACGAAGAAGATTTTAAATTTATATTATGAACATATCAAACATCAAATAAAATTTTGACATGTTATATTTGACATCTCATTTAAAAATGCTATAATCATAGTTTTAAGCGACTTATTATCCTTAATTTTGATTTGAAAAATTAAATGAAATTAACTATTTGGTTGAAAAATTAAGGGTAAACTTGATATAAGTCCAATTTTTTTAGCCAATAGTAGGAATAGTCCAATTTATTAAAATAAGTCCAATTCCTTAAATTTAATTATCAATAATTATCTATTCAATGATAAGATTTATTATAAAAATCAAATTTCTTCCTAATTATCTCTTTGATTATTTATTTTTATTTTTATTTTTTTTGTTATTTCTTGTTCTACCTTCTGCTTTAAACCCCATTTATAGATTTTATTTTTAATTTTTATAATCAACCTATATCACAGGTTAATTATTTTTATGTATTTATATGACAGATTCTTTTTTATAATCAACGTGTCACAAATTAATGTGTCTTGCTTGTAGGTATATTATGTTTTTTCCTACCTTTTAGTTAGGTTTCATATCTTGCTTATAGGTACAATATATATTCATATATTTGTTACTTGAGTTAAGGTAGAATGTTTTGTAGATAATTTATGTTAGTATATTAGTTTTTTTTTTTTTTTGTAAGATATTAATTAGATTTTTTGGAGTTGAAAAATGCATAATATTAGAATATTTTAATTGATTTTTAATATTTAAAAAAATATAAAATGAGTATAAAAGAAATAAAAACATGTAATTAAATAACTGGACTCATTCTTAAAAACCATCTATGTTTTTAGACCTAGATCTAAAAGCCCCAAAAATTAAATTAAATGAACTATTTGGTTGAAAAATTAAATTAAATTAGCTATTTGGTTGAAAAATTAAATTAAATTAACTATCCGTTGAAAAATTGAAATAAATTAATACACTAATATTACCTGTTCCCGATGCAACCAAATGTCCAAACTCAGTTCAACTCAAATCCTCGCTTTCCTTTTCCAAGCACACGTGAACTTGAAGTTCGTGATATTCGTTTGACATTTACCTTTGTGTTACTATTTACTTTCTACCAACCCTCACGTTACTATTTACTTAACACCAACACGGTGCGTTTTGGTTTTAAAGATGATGCTTCTGGAAGCAACATCCCGAAACGGCGCCGTTGCACGCCACTCACTCCACAACGTTCTGAAACGCTAAAACCCAAACCCTGCATCAGCGCGCCGCCACAACTAACACCACCATGTTGGCGGCTCTACGATCTCGGTCACTCTCTCTCTCGTCTTCTTCTTCCTCGTCGCTCCTTCATCAATGGAAGCTAGGGCTTCCAGTTGCGCTCTCCACGTTCGCCGGAAGAGGCCTCCTCGATCTCGAAGAGGTCGAGAAGGTTCTCAGCGACGTGAAGGCCGACGACGTGAAGGTCATACCGGCGGATAAGCTCTGCGAATGGGCCGATTTCATGGTTCTTGCCACCGGAAGGTCCACGTGGCACGTCAAGAACATCGCTCATGCCCTAATTTACAAGGCAGGTTCGAATTTCTCTGTAATTTCAATTCCTAATTTGTGTTTGGTTCCCTAGAATCGGAGGGAAACGGAAGAGAGTGAAACGCTGAGTCTTCTTTTTTACTGTTTTGTTGAATTCCGTCTATTGCCGATTGAGTAGAAAATGGAGTGTAATCTTATTATCTGTTTGGTTGCCTAGAAAATTGGAGTTTACATTTTCCTGTTGAATGCTGCTTTATGATTAACTAGGCTCCATTGCCTTGGTTTTCGATGATGAACTCGATTACCATCTGATAATCATTGTCTTTGTGTGTGTTTATATGAGCAGTCTAAGCAAAAGCAACAAGGAGCTGAGCGGTTAGTGCTTCCCAGTGTGGAAGGGCAAGAGGGAGGAAAGTGGATTGTCATTGACTCTGGTATGTTCTACACTTTGTAGGATCGTCGGTTTTCGTCGTCGAAAAGTAGTTTTGATTAAATATTTACTTTTGTTATGGTATGTTTTATCAATTGCATAAACCCACGACCACAATAGTTCTGGAAGACTAAAAATTGTTTTTATTTTTATGGCAATGTCCAGTAGCCATATCGGGGCTCAGACTTTCCGTAGTGTGCACTTTAACTAAATTTGTGAACGACTAATGCCATTTTTGTATTTCCTATTGTCCTTGTGTGAAAAATGAAATGTTACAAATAGTAGTAGGATTTAAGAATCTTGCAGACTTCTGTATAATTTTCGAATAATGTTCCCCACGAATGCACAGTACTTACATGCCTCCTTGATATTGTTTGTTCTTTTCTTTTTGGGTTTCAATAATGGGTTTCTGTAGGCAAAGTGATAGTTCATGCTCTTGATGAGAACGCTAGAGCTTATTACAATTTGGAGGCTCTTTGGACCTCAAAGAAGTCGGAAAAAGAAACATTGGAGGTAAATTGCTATACTTACTTTGAATCATATTTTACTTCGTTATGCTACCCAGCCAATTGGCACCACTAAATGTTATGAATGATGTTTCTGGGAGATCAGACCACCTGTTTTTCACTAGGTATAAGCCCCCTTTCAGAAATGAGGACGTTGATCCAACCAAATATCTTAGTGAGCTGTAGAATTCAGTTTTATCTCATATTTATCATAGAGCAAGTTTGATGAATGGAAAAGTGATTTTGGTTTGCTGAAAATTTGCATGATGGGTTTTAAACTAATTTTTGCGGTTCTTTAGGTTATCAACTTTTCAGAAGTTCTTGTATAAAAATTGAAGACGCTCTTGTATCGTTGTAGTTATCGTCATCCTGAAATCAGTTGGCACTAACAGGTTATTTCTACAAATTTAAAAGTCAATTAGTTTCTTAGGGTCCACCGGCATTGCAAAGCTAGAAGTAAAGTTCTTATATGGGTGGCTGAAGCCAGTGTTCTTCCTCTGTTTTTCCTTTTCGTGGACTTTAGAGGAAAACTGTTGTCCAGCCGTGTTAAAATTCTGTTAGTTTATTGATATTTTGTTTATTTGTTCGGTTAACATTACCGAATTGGTAACCTATCTCCTCAACTCTCATGTGGATGCAAAGTCCTTGCGCGCAAAAATTCCTCTAAATTTCTTGTTTTTCGATTTGTTTAGGATTTGGACAAGGCTTTTGTGAAGATTCGTCCCAAGAACAACTCCAAGAGGAAACCGACAACGAAACGGGCATAATCATCAAATTTCATATGTATGAGAACCCTTTACGATTTTATCTTTAACATCATCAAGCTCCATGCTTGTTCTAAATGTACATTGTGGTTGCCTGTCTAGTTGAAATTTTCTTGGTTTGGACTCAGACATATACACTGAAGACATCATCGGTGACGTTTAATGCCCCTTGCAACTGTCAGGCCACAAAGTTTGTGGCACAGGGGTGGGCATCGGGTTGGTAGGGCTGGGATGAGCTTCAACCCGTGCACGAACCCGTCTTAATGTACTTTAGATCTTGTATTGACTTTTCATGCAAGCGATATTGAGGGGAGATAATGTACTTGGGTTGTTCTTGGATTAACAGATTTCATAAATTTCTTACATGGTACGGGAATACCACAACGCAACATTTTGTGCCAATGAAATAAAAATATGTGGACAAAAACTTACCACGGGCGGTCACCATGTAAGTCCTCCTGATTCAGGGCCGTTGATGGACCAGATCCGGTCCACATCCTTAAAAGCCAAGACCATGACCCAGACGTCCGTCGTTATACCGCCAAAAGGCCAAACGGTATTTGGGGCCAACAAACAGTTGCAACAAGTTTGGTCCAGAAAATTTTCGACCAAAAAAAAACCGGGTCGAATCAGTTGAGCGGAGTTACCTAATTTTCCTGCCCATCAATCCTGAAATCCCACAAAAGTCCTCAATTCAACCTCAATATCACCATCCTGCCCCTCCCAGCAACACCCTCATCACTGTCATCAGTGGCTGCATGGTAATTAAATGCAAAAGCAGCCCCACTCGTCAATCCCAGCAGCCACCTACTAAGCACCAGCTCAAGCTTTCGCTCGACGCCTTGTTTCCATCGCCACTTCCAACCGTCTCGACTCTCTCCGGAGTTCCCAAAGCATTTCAACGCAGAAAAAACCGCACCAAAACGCACTCGTTTTATAAAAGCCGAACGGCATTGCCTCGCATTTCTAGCTTCTCACTTCTCCCTTGGCGTTTTTCAATCCTCCCGAGCTCTCTCATGGCTTCCGTCGCTGCATCAAACGTCGTCGCTCTAAAGTCCGCCGTTAAATTTGGAGCTCCCGCCGACGCCAGGGCCTGCCAGTTTAAGCAATGGGCCCCGATTGGCGGCGCAGCCGGATTGGGTCGGAGCATTGGGCTTCAGTACAGATCCAAGCGCTCCTCCACTTCCTCTGGTAATTCGAATTTCAATTAGTTATAAAAAAAACGATTCGTATTGTTTTGATTTAGCCTGATTAGGGATTTAGAATATAGAAATCAGAAGGCAGTTGGCAGTGTTATGTAAGAAATTTGGAATTTGAAATGAAAGCTGGAATTTGATGGTGATGGTGGTGACACGTGACAGGTCACGTGAGGGCTCAGGTGGCGACGCTTGAGCAAGCGAGCGCCGGGGCAGCCAAAATCGTGGAGGGTCCGGTGGTGGTGGTGACCGGAGCTTCTAGAGGCATTGGCAGAGCAATTGCTCTGTCTTTGGGCAAAGCTGGTTGCAGGGTTAGTTTTTTAGTGTAATATTCTTTGTTTCTGTATTCTGGGTTTTGGTTGTTGATTGTGACTTGATGATTGTGTGTGCATGCAGGTCCTTGTTAATTACGCAAGGTCATCGAAGGAGGCCGAGGAGGTTTCCAAAGAGGTACAGTCAAATCATCTATGCAAATTACACGAATTAGTCTTGCTGACTTGAAATTTGGACTAAATTTGTGTGCTATGATTGTTGGGTTTATGTACTACTGATAGACCGATAGTGAATGTGTGTTTGGTTTTGTGTTCTGTCAGATTGAGGCGTCCGGTGGACAAGCTATTACTTTCGGAGGAGATGTTTCCAAAGAAGAAGATGTTGAGGCGATGCTCAAAACAGTAAGCAAATGTTCCTTCTTATGATTAATTGGGTTGTTTTGGCATGGTTATGCTAGTTTGGTGTGCTTAATGATTTTGCATCTGCAGGCGCTTGATGCTTGGGGAACTGTTGATGTACTGATAAACAATGCAGGTTATTGTAAACTTCACCTACTTTTTGTGTAATGTCCAATTCAAACACGATCGTCTAACTTTTGTACCATGATTTCAGGAATTACCAGGGATGGTCTATTGATGAGAATGAAGTTAAAACAATGGCAGGAGGTCATTGATCTAAATCTTACTGGTGTATATCTATGCACCCAGGTGTGTGCTTTGAATTTTCATTTTCATGGAAATGCTACTTGACTTCAATGTGGAACTGAGAAACTTAAACTTGTTTTTTTCAGGCAGCAGCTAAAATCATGATGAAGAAGAAGAAGGTGAATACCATTCCTTTCCAAAGGAGATTCCCCACCCTTTTCTTCTTATGTCTTATCTCAGTCAGATAATGCTTCTTGCAGGGAAGGATTATCAATATAGCATCCGTTGTTGGTCTAGTTGGAAATGTTGGACAAGCCAACTACAGTGCTGCAAAAGCAGGAGTAATTGGTCTGACCAAGACTGTTGCTAAGGAGTACTCCAGCAGACACATCAATGTGAGTGCTCCATGTTTTTTCATATTTGCTATACTAATCGACTCATCCCGAGATGATATTAATGCTGTTTTATGGAGTGAGTCATAATTAATAAACAATGGATTTCCTTCAGGTTAATGCTGTTGCCCCGGGCTTCATTGCATCAGACATGACTGCCAAGCTAGGGGATGACATTGAGAAGAAAATTTTAGAGACTATCCCATTAGGTGAATCTGGGGAAACTCTACTTATTCAAGTCAGATATTTTGTAATAATACTGATAATAGTTTGCTAAAATTATTTCATGGTGCCTGTGATTACAGGAAGATACGGTCAACCCGACGAAGTTGCTGGACTGGTGGAATTCTTGGCCCTTAGTCCAGCGGCCAGTTACATCACCGGACAGGTATGATCTTTTTGTTTTTAATTAATCACATTTAAGTAACTGGCCCTTAGTCCTGCGGCCCGTTACTTAAATGTGACTCGTTATGGTCTATGAAACGAGAATAGGAATGCTGTATATGCCACCTATCTTCAACCCATGATGGATTTGACTTGGACTCAAGTTGACGGTTTAACTATAGGTGATAAGTTTGAATGTGATGGAGTTTAAATGTTTTCTTTGGATAAGTTTAGCCTCTTTTCCCTCAAACATCATATTGTACAGAAGTTCTTTAGTTATTAACGTACTGCATTTCCCTTCAAAATGATTTGTTGAAGAGATAAGTGAAGGAGATTTTTGGATCATCAAAACTAATTAGAATGGAAGTGTATCACATTTTGGACAAGTGACCCTCGATCACGACGGCAGTAGTGCGTATTGTGGTGACTATGTTGCAATTAGGGAGCTTTTGTAGGGCGGTTTATTAGAAACCTTTCTTGAAATTTATTTATCGATGCCGTTCTTGCAGGTGCTTACCATTGATGGAGGGATGGTGATGTAGGTCTACTCTACCGCCGGCCTCGGAGAAGTGTATTACAGCCTTTGAGCTTCAGGGTTGGGATTATACGAGATGGAATCAGTGGTTTCTACTATGACAGTAAGAACTTAAGTGAAAGCTCAACAAGTTACAAATCTTTTGCTTTAAGTTAGTTCGACAATAAATTTTACTGCAAGTTTTGATAGAATTTCAGTTTTAGCTTGTTAATGGCACTAAAAAATCTCTGTAAAATGACACTCTGTTTGTGGAATGTGTTTGGTAAAATCGATTATGTTATGACACCGAATTCCGAGGATGTATTGCCTCCAAAATTAGGCACTCCGTGGCATCTAGACTAGTAACATTGCATTGTACGTATGTTTTTTCTCCGCATGACCTGATATAATTAAAATTAAATCGGGATACCACGTAGCAATAAACTTGCCCTATTGTTAAGCCAACAATTGGAATCGAGGGTTCGTATGGTACAACACTACTTTAGTGACCATAGAAAAAATAGATGCAAAGGAATAATTCTTTATTTTTTTGGTTGGAAGCATAAAAGATAAGATTATTACGTGTTAGGATTCCAAAAATTGACATCCGAATAATCCACCGCCGTCGAAAGTGAGAGTAGAAATCCATTAAATTTTCTTGAATCAATTTAGAGTTAAACAAAATTATAATATGATTAGGATTCTGTTTAATGCCGGTCCACCCACCACGATGTCCTTCTACTTTTCATCCACCTCTCTTTAAAGCTTTCTCACTAATCATCTTCAAAAGCTGGTAAGTAACCTTCTATCCACTCAGATTCTCTCTCTCTCTCTCTCTCTCTCTCTCTCTCTCTCTCTGCAACTGGTTTTTAATTTGCATGGAGACCTCAATTCTTCCCTCCCCAACACTTCCCACTTTCTTCTCCTTCTTTCTCCTCATCTACCTCTCTGCGTACTTCCTACTTTTCCGCAACTGGGGCCCAAAACACCGACCAGAAGCATCAAGCTGCCTCATCTCTCTATCCCACGGCACCGCCGCTGCCGCCATGGCTGCCCACGCCATCCTCCGCAGCCACAAAGCCACCACCTTCGCCTCCCCCAACACACCCGCCCAAAACACCGTGCTCGAATTCAGCATCGCCTACTTCTCCCTCGACCTCCTCCACTACCTCCTCTTCTTCCCCAACGACGTCCTCTTCGTCCTCCACCACCTCGCCACCCTCTACGTCTTCACCACCTGCCGTTACGTCGTCCGCCACGGGGCCCACGCCATCCTTGTTCTTCTCTTCCTTGCTGAGATCACCAGCGGCTGCCAGAACGCCTGGACCCTCGCCGGTTTTCGGAGGGCCGGTTCGCCCGCCGCCGCCAAATTGTACGACTTTTTGTCCCCTAAATTCTATGCCTTGTACAGTGTTTTTAGAGGGATTTTAGGGCCAATGTTCATGTACAGGATGGGGGTGTTCTATGTGAGCGGGGCGGCTGACCCCGTGATCCCCAGATGGGCATGGGTTTCTTGGATGGTTGTGATTTCAGTTGCCATTTGTCTTAGTATTTTGTGGGTTTTGAATCTTTGGATCGATTGGTGCAAAAACAAAGTGCAAAAGAAAAAGAGGTAGAAATGCCTTGCGGGATGCTCTGTAATTTGCTAGTTGTATGTATCCCTAAATATAAATATATAAATCAAAATTGGAACCATTATGATTCTCGACTTCTCTGCGGTTTACTAAAACATGGGTATTAAAACGGTTCCAATACTTAATTTTTATGTGTTTACTAATACAAATGAAGTTTAAAACGGCCTAAAAATCAAGAATCATATCAAGGGGGCTAGTTGAGTAACACGCCAAAGAAGAACTTCAATGCCTTGAAATGTTAGTCGACGGTATCACGAACCAATCAGAGACAATAATGCTTTTAAATTTCTTACGAAATAATGCGTGATTCGCTTAGAATACAATCAGCACGGAATCCCTGTAACATTAGACAGGCTGGTCTTCGCTTATTGGTTGTCATTCATGGAGAAGGGTCCAAACTTCCTATCGGGGTCTTACATCGACTCTTAAAGTCTATGCGCATGAGTTTGATTCTTCCTTGGGGAGCCTATCACGAGTGTGACTAATATTTGCATGAAATGCACCATAAATTTATCACCATCAGTCGTTACAAAGCACATAAATGACGTGCAATCGACCCTAGCCTATGGAGCTTTTTGAAACTTACAGCAAATTGAGTACAAGTTGCAACAAATTTAACTTAAATCCGATGTTTATATGCTTATAATCGAAGCATTTGTTGTGTCAGGATTACCATAGTACTCAAGCCCGACGAAAGTACCTCCTCCTTCTCCCTTGGCAAGTCTTCCCGGATTGACACAAATGCATTTAACCTGCTCTTTCTCTTCACCTCTTTCGCCTAGGTTCAGTACCTATACTCAAAAAGTAAAATCCTCGTTGGCTTCTGTAGGTAAACATTTCAACGTCTTGGTTACATATCTCTCAGTCGCAAAATTTAAAACCCAATCTCCATCGGAGCGAGTGAGGTGCACCTTTCTGTACGACTTATTGGAATTGCATTGACATTGAAATTGGAATAACCATTTACCTTCACAAAATACTTCATGTCAGAGGGTAAGATGAGAATATCTGGGATCAATGACAGGTTTAGAGCTTCGGGAGCAACCGAAAAATCCAATGGAGTGTCTTCTGCTGGTGGATACAGCGGATAAAAGCTGTCCAAAAAAATTGCAAATTAAGTTTAGAATATCAGATAGTAGAGCTCCTCAAACCATATAGACTTACTACCATCATTCGGAACAACTTCTAAGAGATTAGAACGTGCCTGCGTTGGCTAATTATATGGTTTGCAAGTCTACTCATGCGGTCACTGGTTTTTCCACCCTTTGGAACGCGTGAAATCTCTTCTGCACTAAGGTGTTTGAGAACATCCACAGAGCAGCAACCTATATTGACCTGAAACCAGAATGTGGATCAAAACTTTTTCTACATCATATCATATGGATTCTTATCAATGCAACCACAGCAGGGATTGAAAGATTTGTAATGCCGATAGATAATACAAAATGGTCATGGATAGAGCTCAATCAGGTTACAGTTCATTTGTTTGCCAATCCATCTTTGTTGGCCAAGCTTGTCTGCTAAATTATAATCCAAGCTTTTCAGATAATAAAATTTTGGACTACCAAACTGATAATTCTAGCATCGACACTCATATTAGCAAATTTACAGAGGTGGTCATTTTAAAGGCAAGTGCTTTGTTACCTGATCTGCCTCGAAAATCCCTGGATTTGTGAGACTGGTTATCTGAGTACAAATGGTAATATCACTTTAGTAAGCATAACTACAGAAAATTAATGTGTTCTGAATGATGAAAGCTCGAAATCTACAAACATGTACCTGATGCTTAAGATCAGGTGGATGAATATCAAAGGCAGGCTGCACAACCAAGATATTACATTCTATTATCATCTCAATGAATTGTAAACAAATTATTTACCAAAAAAAAAGGTAAGCAAATTGAGCAGATATATACTACTTTTACTGAAAGGTAACATTACCTGAGGGAAAACAAAATCGTGGTTAGCATCCCGTATAGATGGTACAAGAACAACGCGTGCATACGAACCCATGTATTCAACATGATCTTGCAACTGAAAATTAGATAAAAGGAAAAAGGGCATGAAGACCAACACATATAATTCTTCAGCACAACTATTACACAACGCTCAGAGTAGATACCTTTCTAAGAATCTCAGTTTGGAATATTTCATCAAAGCTCCTGTCGACGGTTCCTTTCTTAATTTCTGGATGTTCAGAATCAATAAATGGTCCTAGCTGAGAAAAAAAAACATTCCTTTGTAAACAACAAGAATGGTTCAAGCAGTACAATCTTGTTTTCAAGAAAAGTTGGTACTCACCAATATAAGCAACTGAGGCAGCTTTTTGCTTGCATATGCTAGAAGCTCTTTCAGAGGCTCAAACAATAAGTTGTCTGTCGTGGTAAAAGGACCTGATGCGATGATCTGTTTAAATACAGAACTTATAGGTAAACAAAAAACACCGATAAACAAACTAGCACAGAATTATGGAAAGTCAAAAAGAACAGCAGTAATTAATAAGCCAAAAATGTCCACAGTTGCCTCTCATTGAGTAACATAGCCTAAAAGCTTGCATACCACTGATAGCTCTGGTTGTTTAATGGACTGATCATTTGGCAAAATCTCCTGATCCAAAGCTTGCTTTTTAGAAGGAGGCAAGTTTGCATCAGCAGCAACAGGTAAAGGGACCGAATCTATCAATTTTGAAGCAATGAAGCAGTGTCCACTAGGATTAGTCCCTTCGAAACCTACTATCTGCAGGAATGCAATCCTTCCATGTTAGATTTAGACTAAGTATTTCAAACTTTAAAGTCTGACCATGGTTCTATGTCTTTCATGTCCAATTTCCATACCTGGCCTGGAAAGATTGAAAATTGGCTCAAATTTTGTAATTCCATACGAACACGTTGGCCTCCAGAATGCTCTGCGCTGTCAAAGATTGAAAGGGAAAGATAAAAACCTTATCTAAAGAAAAAACTAGGGATTACCAGAAGTTCTCAGCTGTGTACAGAAGTAGAACATAGGTAGTTGTGCCTCACATTTAGCAAGTCTTTTCCAAGAAAGTGTTGCCTGAGGGAAGGCTAAGATCCTCAGACACTACTGTTTAATAGCTAAACTTACGTAAAGATTACTTTCCTTGTACGGATGTTAGTATAAACTGTTTCACATAAAGAGTATAACGTCCAGGACTTTCTACCTGCACTGCAACAAGGTGGATTTGTCGTTCAAATGGCCCTCTCCGTCACAACAGATCATGCCAGCAGTAAATATAATTTTCTGAAACAAAACAAGTTTACATCATCAACAGCTTCAGGATGACTTGGAGAGGTTGAGTTTCCAAAACACCTTCCCACTATCGAGGGAGGGGGAGGTACCATACCTGGGACGAAACTGTAGGGTCCAGCGGTTCCTCATACTGTCCAGATGAAACTAATGCAGTTGCATACTTTCGAATTCGGTTTTCAAGTGCATTAAACTAAATCAGCAAAAGATTAAGTTAGTTCAGAATATATAATTATATATGGAGGTTAAGATCAACATACTATAATAAGTTTCACTTACCCTATCTTCAATCCTATCGTACATAAATCTACAACCTGTTTCAGGTCCTGAACCATGGATTACTAAAGAACACCGCTTTCCAGGTTTAACCTTCCTGATGAATCCATCATCCCCAGGATTCTCATTACCTTCCTTCTCCCCATTCTCTATATTTAGCTTATTATTGATGCTGAATTTCACAACAAACTTGTCTGTTCGTCGCCCAAAAGGAGTTACAAGTCTTGATGGTTTTCCAGAAGAAAGAACGCTCCCAATTGTTTGTGGTGTTGAGTCAGATGGCTCTGAGTAATGGTTCTGAGATTCGGATGGTGGAGTGCTAGGAACCTCGTCCTTTATATCTACATACTCATCATTCAGAATCCTGCACGCAGTTTCTCGTCAAATACTGAATTTTGAAACTAGAGTCACAATAACCCCATATCTGCAATCATTCAAGCCACCACAAACACACAAACAAGTACAGATAAACAGAAAAGTGAAAAAACCATATATTGTGCTCACATGTCCACATCTCTGCTTGAGTAGATATGCAGATTGGGCTCTGGTTCATCGATGGCTACTTTCTTCTGTTCTTGCAAATACCCTAAAAACCCATCCATTTCCACATCGTGTACCACCGTTCCATTCATTTGCCTGCCCCAAAATCAAATTTTAGCCGATTATAATTGGCAACACAAGTTAATCACCAAAAAAAGAAAAAAATTGGCAACACAAGTCTGTGTACAAAAATTAATCCCCTTCTCTGTCGAGTCAGCGACCATAACAAAAATATATCCTCAGATACAAAACTGAATCACTCCAAACGTTTTAGTAAAAATCGTAAATTGGGGGAAATTGGGAGAGAGATGAACCTGTTGAGGTAGTAAATTTCCCAGCTCGTAACGAGATCGGAAGGCGAAAGACTCAAATTTATGCAGAATGTAGCACCTAATCGACAATTGAGGCATCAATACGCACTCTTTTGTAAAAATTAGGGATTGAATTCAATTGGGAACAAATATGCGAAAGATCTTACATTTTTTTAGGATTTCCTTTTCGTCGTCGAAAGTGAAACCGCTGCTGCTGAACTCCTCTTTGATTTGGCCTTCCATGTTGCGCGCTCTGGTTCTCTCTCTCTCTCTCTCTCTCTCTAGGGTTTCAGAAGCTGCCACTCCGGGAGTTGCAGAGAAATGGCGGGAAGATTGAGATTTTTGGTGGGTAAAACTCTTCTTTATTTCCTATAATGCCCTTTTTTGGTACAATTTGGGGCAAAGAGAAAAAGCCCAAAACAACTGTACACATTGGCAATAGTAAGCCCAGCTATATTGACCCCAAAAAATGCCCAACTCTTGTTCAAATCCTTCTTATGAACGTAATGTAGGGTTACCTCACCCAAGCTATAACATGTGCATTTCTATTAACATTATCCAATCATCACGGGGTGGTCCAGTGATTGGGGGCGAATTTCAGGCCTGTACTTCATACGGCACGTTTTGGGTTCAATTCCCGGCCTGATGGTCAGGAAAATGCTGAAATGCCTCCATGATTCTTGCCGGCCCTTTGAATGGTGGACTGTCATTGCAAAGTCACCAGCTGATTCTCCTTTTAAAAGGAAAAATACATATTCATTTGTGCAATTATAACTCGTAATGCGTAAATAAGTAACATTACCTGGGATTTTAGTCATAGACATTACAAGTTCTTTGTGATGACTTGATCTTAGTCATGCTCCGAATACCTCCATCACTTCTTTTATCATTCCTCATTTCAATCATTCTCTCAAAACCCTCTATCTGAAATTTTCACTTCTTTTATCATTCCTCATTATTTCAATCATTCTCTCAAAACCTTCTATTTGAAATTTTCATTTCCGCTATTACGCACTATTAGATCACTAAAGACTGAACCTTCTCCAAATATGCCATTGTTCTACATCTTCTTTCTTGGTTAGATGCAGTGAGCTCTATGGCTGCCCGACTTTGATTCGTGGTAGTAGTAATGGTTTAAGCTTCATGGGTTAATTTAAGGTCCTAGTTCTTTTAGGTTGCACAAGATTGGATATATATCATGCTATGTATGTATGCTTTTAAGTTGTTTGTGCGACTTTTAATTCGGAATTTTATTTTAAAATTTGTTGGTTTGATTTTAAAAAAATTAAAAAAAATCAGTAAATGGAGATGATTGTGGAAATATCTCTACTGCATGTTGAACAATGCTTGCAGACCAAGTAATCTGATTCCTTTTCTTTTTTTCATAGCGTTGTGTTTACATAAACGATTAACGAATTAAACAAATACTATTTGGACATGATTATTCTGCAAGAACTCTCCAAGAGGGAGGTCGCCCTTTTCTCAAATCCCATCGTGATCGTCGGACGGTACCAAAAGTCAGTTAATGTAGAAACGCTGAAGGAACAGCCTTGGTGGTCAAGCAACAGTGATCATATCTGTCTAACTTTGAATATGAGTAGAGATGAATGCTTTGCTGCAGGTAAAATTTGCAATTTAAGAGAAGAATTCGTAGGTTTTCGCTTGCAAGATGATACTCCGTAGGGCACCGATGGGTGCTAGAATCATCAAGGTAACTCCCAGTATAATGCATATCTGAAATAAAACTATAAGTCAGCACTACGAGTGAGCCGAAGAACAAGTAATCGAAGCAAAAGAAAGCGCAGCATACCCAGTTTATGAACCAAGATAGACTGAAAACTCTCGGTTTGTAGATGGCGAGCCACATGATGCAGGGAAGCTGCAAATTAAGAACAGCATTGGAAAGTTAAGCTCTATTTGACATGTTATCGAAGCGTTACTGCAAATTCGCAAACTTGAGGAAGGAAAAAAGGTACGTGTGTGTGTGTGTGTGTGTGTGTTTATGTAGGGAAAATGAGAGCATTGAATCCTTTAATTTGCTTACGAAGTATGTAGTTGGGGCAAAAGCAAATCCTCCAAAGAATCCGAGAAGGCCACCAAAGAAAGGGATGGCCATACCGACGACCATGGTAAATGCTGCCAAATTAAGAACACATTATATGGTCAGCACTGAAATATTCGCATGCAAATCAGGAAAGCACTTTGCAGTAGTGATGAGAATTGTAAGCTAACTCAATTCACATACCAACATATGTTGTGCGAGTAGTGAAGCGAAGGATGAAAGAAGGCTCGAAGTTCATTTTCTTGACGAGAAAAGTTTCAACCATGTCAAAAACTCCCATTGCGAAAACTTGGTAGCTTCCAATGACATGGATCACAACAAACATGTTAGCTGCTGCAATTAGCCAGACAGGTTTTTCGAGTGAGATGAGGACGTTGTCTTCAACAGTGTTTCCGTAAATATAGTAGCCGACAAAAGAAACAGGGAAGTAGCACAAAGCCACCACAATGTATGCCACAATCACTCCTTTCCACATTGGTCCCTTGGAAGGCTTCTCGGGTGTGGATGGAATCGTTGCTTGGATCTCCAAAACGACATTGTGGCCGGCATAGGCAAATGCTATCTCTCCCAAGCCACCAAAGAAGTTGAAGACAGCTCCGGAATTGGATTTAGCTCTGTAGCTGTAGTCCACATCCGGTGCCTTCCCCCTGTGTATGGCAGCTCCCCATGCAATCGTTGAGTAACTGCATATGATCACAAACAAGATCCAACACAGGAATGGTAAGAAATCGGATCACAAGAAAAAGTAACCCTAAATTTTTGTCACGGCCAAATGATCGTGCGCAGTAGCATTTGAATAAACCTACGTACACACGAACAAGCAAAACAATGTCCACTTCATTTCGAATTATAAAATTTTGGGAATTTGGTTTGTAATTGGTCTCGATAGCATTACTTGGGAATCAAGAAATCTCTAGAATTAACGATACTAATTGGGGGATTTAATTAATTACCTCAAGGACATGACTGCAGCGGCAAGTGAGATACCAGAGACGGAGTTTAAGTTGGGGAGATGGGAGATAACAAAGTGGACAGAAGCAAAAACCAAAATCCATAAGGTGAGTTTGATGTCTTTGCAGCTGGGGCAAATCACATCATGGAACTTCTTCAATGATTTTCCTCCTGTGACCATATAGACAATATTGACACCAACTTCCACAACTAGCTGTTGGGGCACCACAACCCAGAGCCCCAGCTTCTCCCCAAAGGCATGCTGTCCCAGCTCGTGGTACCGATCGAACCGCTTCCCCGGCACCATTTCATGCATCTCAACCATTTGCCACAGTGTGTATAGGGTGATGATCCATGACAGAAGCATGACAGCCACACCAGGACCCCTGTGATTTAATTTCCCAAAAATGGAAAAGCCCATTTGTTTTTGTTAGGAATCAAAATTCTGTTTGAAATTGGCACATAGAGATCATATACAAAAATTGTAACTTTGTAACATTCAATTTGGAATGCATATGGCTAAACGAAGAGTGCCAAAATCGCTACACTACGGGTGTTAATTCCAAGATTCCTAATCAAATTATGGGAATGAAAGTCATAAAACAAAACAAAGGGTAGTTTAGTGATGTTCACACTCCCGTTTTCTCCTTGTGCACTCATTTCCTTGTTTCTGCCCCTTGATTTTCCTCTGATTTATTCAGTCCGAAGGTTAGCGAAAATAACTTGCCATGAAACGAACGTATAGACATATACATACCATCCAAGCTCAGACATGGCATACGGAAGGCTGAGGACACCAGCCCCAACCATGGCAGTGACATTGTGGAAAGCCGAGTACCACCATTTGGCATTCCTAGCAGAAGTGACCGGAAGCCAATCCTCAATCTTCTTCTGCCTCGCCTCTTCGGCTTCCATCGATGATTCTGCCATTCTCTCTCACTCTCTCTCTCTCTCTCTCTCTCTCTCTCTCTCTCACTCACCAACAGATCGAACTCATAAATGGCAGAAAAATGGGACGATGATAGCATAACTTACACAAAGTCATGACCTTTGTTTATATACTAGTCAGTAGAATGCAAGAATGCCCAAAATAGCAAAAGCGTTGGCCATATTAGGAAAAGGAAAGCCTTCCGTTTAGGGGGAGTCTTTGATCTGGACGACAGTATGGAAAATTACCACCAAGCCCCTATTTTCTCATTCCTAGTCCTTGACAACTTGCTCTATCCGTAACCTCCAGAGGGTTCAAATGTAAAATTACCTGTGAAAGCCAACCCTATGTCCCTCCAGCCTAACGGTCTCCAAACTCCTTGGGGGACTTGACCTCTGAGACCCTTCAAACATGGTTCCAGGGGGACCATGTCCTTGTCTTTAAGACAGGCTCCCACATTTCTCTCTCTCTAGGGCATCCCATCCACATACTAAGCTTATCGGTGGCATTATTTTGGTGCGGTGGCATTATTTTGGTGATCTCGTCTCTTTTATTATTTTTATTTATTTCACTGTTATTAAGATATTTTTCGAATAGGCCGAATCCACAATCTATCATAATCCAAACCGCCAACCAATCATAACCCTAACTCATTTTTCGTTTATATTTAAGAGCTAGGACATAACTTATGTTGACGTGTCATGTCGACAGCGAACTTTGAGTTTCACATCGACTTTGCATCCTCCTACTGTACGAAATTTCTTCTGGCAGATGACTCCTGTAAAGAGGAATTCTGGCAGGTGTATCAAGTACACATCATGTTACAGCAAACTAAGAAATCAAATTTGTGGACGGAAACAAATCAGCGATATATGTTAACGCGAAAATGACAAACATCTTGAACATCACCTTTACGTACGTGATCTGCTTTTGTGTTTGTGATAATCTGAGTTTTAAGTCGATTATACAGAATCGTAGAGCAGATTGTGGTTGTTCGCAGTAATCTGATATCGAAAGTTTTACAGAGGTAATGAAAGACAGAAGCGAATTCAACACATCCGCGAATATATTCATGTCTCTAACCAATAGTTTGATGAAAAGAAAAACGAGAACAGCAGGGAAAACACAATATGCACAGATATTATAAAACATGTAACCCTTTAACATTTCTTGAACATTATTCAGACAACTTTTACAACTGGTATGAAACTATGCACATATCCACAAAGATTATAAAAATGTGTCTAATCTATCTATCTATAGGTCTAAGCAAGAACACCAACCCGTTTGTACATTCTGATCAAGCAACTAGAGGACTGGAGTGCTTGTGACTTTGATTCGACCAAGTGGAGCTAATTGATTCGTTCACATCCAGGCCTTGCGCACCAACAGACAAATATTGGTTTATTAACTTCTTACTGAGGGAATTATGTTTGAAGCTTGGTTGTGGATGTGGTGGTTTGCCATTTGAGCTAGAGGGTCCCAAAATGTCAACACCCTTCTCTTTGTCCATGAAAGTAGGGAGAGACATAGACGATCTTGACAGAGGACTTGTGTGTGACTCAGCTGGAAAAGCCAAATGAGGCCTTGCCTGAATCACACCGTGTGATAAACCAGCAGTAAATTTCATTTTAGTGTATGGGCTTGGAAGAAAACTCCTCATGGAAACTGTCCTTTTGTTGTTTGGGAGGGAGGAAGATTTGGCAAACATCTGCCGAAGAGGGATTGGATTGTCGTCCAAATCTACGCAGGTGCTAAATGATTCCACAGAATCATTATCTCTTAAGTCTATGCTAGATTCCTTTTTTTCTTTCCTCCTCCGCCATTGAAGAAGAAACTTAAGGCCCCTTGCAGCATAAGTTACAGAACTTGACTTCTTATTGTTTACTGTGTTGGGTGAGCCAAACTGTGTTAGCTCACCTGAGAACGTGTTGAATTGCACGCCTGACTGATCGCAATTGGCATCAGAAGCATTGTCAATGCCCGTGTATAAGAATATCTCTGCATCAGGAATTCTGAAAGAGGTTCCCGGACTGCCTCCAATACCCCGCATTCTCAAATGGGAAACAAGGGCGCTCCTTGCTTTACGGTCCTGACGATTGGAGATCCCTCCAGCTGAAATCAATTCCTTGATCAGAAGTTCGGACGATGCTGACTTCCGCCTTTGTTTAAGAATATCTAGAGGGGTCATGCCGCCAGAGTCACGGATGTTCAAATCAATTGATGGAACAGTCATGAGGAGTTCCACCAAATTAGATTGAACATTCTCAATTACAGCCATGTGAAGAGCAGTTCGTCCATCATTGTTCTTAACATTAACAACGTTCTGCATGTTCACAATATCACCACGTACTAATTGCTTAATGAGCTCAATCTGTTTGTCCAGTCTCCGGAAACCAGGGCTTCTGAAACCAGTCACTGCCAAATGCAGAAAGGTGTCTCCATAGTTGTTTGATGACGTGGTTAACGAGGGAGATGCACGAATTAGGACATCCATCACAGCCAAGTGACCCCTATAAGCGGCCACGTGTAAAGCTGTGTTCCCTTGATTATCTACTATTGTGATGGTATCGAAGAATGCTATTAGATACTCAACCACCTGCACGAAAGGATGATCAAACTTCAACATTAACATTGCAAGTAATAGTTCAATGATTAAAAGAAAGTTCGAAAATCAGTTAGCAAAGACACTCTGCATGTTCATCAACCGATGAATGATATATTCACAGGTTCAAATCTTTATATAACCAAGCAAGAAAATGAATTAAACATAAGAAAAAGAGACTTCCTTTCATGTATAGAAAGAGTATTTCAGTCAAGTTTTGGTGCCTGTGAGGACATTAAATTTGGTGAGCAGTCATCAAGATGTTGAAGTCAAATAAGCACACACAGAAACTGAAAAAATAAGAAAATAAGTGAAGAAAAATCTTTCCGTCTTCTGTAAACCTTACTAAGTATCACATCCAGAGTACCTTCAATAACATCAACATTCTACGAAACGAAACCAAAGTAACTGAATTCAATCATCTAACAAGGTAACAAGCATATATGTGACCTCACCTCAACCTGCCCTCTGCCAGAGGCTGTATGCAAGATGGTAGATCCCTGACCATCTCTATAAGCCAAAACATCCTCACAATCCCCAAGCAGGTCCCTCAAAATCTCCAAATTGCCACCTCTAGCAGCGGCATGAACCGCCCGGTTCATCATTTCCCACTTGAAATCCGATGTAACATCACCCAACCTCTCTTCGAATTCTCCATTACTGAGGCTAAACCTTGGAGACACTGAGAAATCAAGCAGCAGCCTGAAAACCTCAGAGTTCTTGCTCCTGGCTGCAGCATAGAAGATGTCAGTGACTCCATACTCTCCTTCTCCAAAAACAAGAAGAGGGTCTCTCTCCAGCAACTCCCTGACAAACCCTACATCCCCGGCCGAGGCCGCAGTGTAGAGAAGCCATCCGCCGTAGCCGGCCCTGATGAGAGAGTTGTGTTCCCTCTGCATTTGGCACTCGTGGAGGAGCCTCTTGGCAACTTGTGACCGGCATTTGGCAACATCATCGAACTGAGCCTCATCGTCCCAGACAGTTTCAAGGCGGCGGATGCGGCGCAATGAGGTCAGCTTGATGAGGAGGTTGGTGTCAAGGTGAAGAAGCTCACTGACCAAATCATATAAGCCATTGGCTGCAGCCCAATCGATTGGTGATGCATACCACCATTGGTCTCCGGTGCTTTCCCACCTTAAAGGAAAGTAAGATGGTGGCATTGTAACACAAGAAATGGCTACCAAATACTCAAATAGCAACTCTCAGAGGAATTTACTCAAACACATGGAGGCAAAACACAAAACCCAGAAAAACAGAGCACGCAAAAGCAAATCAGAGATGAGACGTAAAGCGAAAGTGGAAGGGCCCAAAAGGGTAAGAAAGGAAGTTCATTTTGGTGGGAAAGTTGCAGAAACGCTAAAGATTTAAGCTTTTTATTGGCTTGAAGGTATAAAAACCAATGCAAGTTATGCAACTGAGATTGTTAAACCCAAAAAAAAAAAAAAAAAACAGATGGGAGAAGTGACCCATCAACTGTATGAGAACAACATGCAGTTTTGAATCAAACCCAATAGATTTTGTACTGAGAAATTGAGATTGGAGGACTGGGAGGAGAAGATAAAGCAGGAAAGGCCACTGTTTCCTGATGAAGCTATGGAGGTGAAAAGAGGTGAAAAGATAAGCAGGGGAGAGGAAAAGTGAGGAGACGTTCGGAAGATAATAACAAAACAAGAGGAAAATGGCCACTTGATTAAAATGGCCACTTGATTTAATGGGGATTTTTGGAGAGTATTTTACTAATTTAGATGGTGGAGGGAAAGTTAGAGACAAAACCATTGAATGATACAGATTGAGATTTGAAGTGAGAGAGAGAGAGAGAGAGAGAGAGAGAGAGAGAGCGTGTTTTATAATGTTTGCATAGGTGGTTACTGGTGACGGACCAAACTAGGAGAAAGTAGTTTGTTCAACTGTTTTGAGGACATTTTTTTATGGAGGGATAGATTTCAAACGACCGGCGAGGCCGGTTTACTCGGCTCTTGGTAACAGCTTCTCTGTAAAGTCGTCCTCAAGACACACACACAAGAGTCAGTTTCACACATGCATAGCACTTACCCAAGAGTTGTTCGTGTTAGTTGAGCTGGGTACTCCCGTCCTTTAATTTTAAGGAATTTTATCATTACTTTGATGTTATTAAAAAAGATCGTCACTCAGTACTACGGTCTGGTGGTATTCCTCTTCATTTGAAAATAAGAGGTCTTACGTTTGAATCTCATGTTTGGTGAATTCGATACCAAATTAGACTATCAATTATGTGGTTTAGCCGAACTATCCATCTCCTTAGTGTAAAAGTATCGATGTACTCAAAAAAAAAAAAAAGAGGTCAAGTAGGGCAGAAGGAAGGGTAGAGGGGTCACACCGAGGGTGGGGGTATCCTATGGTGGGGTTGTCCTAATAATCAAAGGTGTATAAATAGAAAGTTGGGATGTTAGTTTTTAAATGAGAGGACAAAACGGCATGTGCACAGTTTGATTTGTTGTCGTTGAGAAACATGAATGCATGTATCTCCCATTTCACTACACATTCATGAGAAGTTCGGCACTTCATTGTTAACGGTCACTAAAGCCAATAATAAATTGGGAGTTCATCAAAAGTGGGTGGCAAGGGCGGAGTCAGAAAATTTCGTAAAGGACGGCTATAACTTTTGTTTCCTTTGTAAGCCTGGATGGAGTGGACTAACTTCTTTTTCACTAACTAGGAGAACCGAATCGAAATTCGCACTAAGTTATAGTCTAAGGGTACTTTTTTGCTCACTATCTTCAAGTAGTGGTAATGTTCATTAACCTACTTATTATTGTTAAATGGGTTTAAATTTTGAGAAATCCTAGCTAAAAATGCGGCTTTGTCGCTTGATGGGTGATCAGAAGGGAAGAGTCATGAGAACTTTTTTTTATTTATGAATCCGGACAATGTCCTTAGTTGTTAGAAGAAAAAAAAGTTAAGAAGAGTTAGTACCAATAGAATAGTTGGAGGGTAACATGGCTTAGCAAATTACTAATTGGAGGGTGTGGAGCCTCCTAAGTGTGATGCTTTAGTGCAGCTTAATTCACGTTCATTTTATTGTTTGTTCAAAAAAAAAAATTTAACGACCATTTTTTAACATATTATTGGGTCACGAGACAAGTTTAATTAACTGAAATTCATATAATCTTTATTTGTTTATTTGAGACACAGAGATGGAAACATGAGGCAGGGTCCACGTGATCCAACAATATCTCGAAATGGAGCATCACCATCTAACAAACAGTCAAAAGATTCGTCCAGGATAACGACAAATGCAAACCAAGAAACGGATAACCCCATCTATCCGATCATCTACGGCTACAAGGACATAAGAACAGAAGAGCTCGGAATAAAAAAAAAGACCATTTCTCTAAACTTTTAATTCTTGGGGAGTTTTAGGCTAAGGGCTCATTTCGATGTCTAAAATTTGAATGAATTTAGCGAGCTGTCCGATTTAAGCCAATCCTTAACGATCTAAGTGCGGCGTCTGTAGCATTCTCCCCCAATGCACACAAGCTGGCGTGTCCAGAACGCAATTTCATCGAAGATGATGTAGACGCTGTCTTTCACTCGATGCAAATTCTTGATGCGATTTCACCACAACAATAACCAAATTTTATTTTACTAAGTGAAGTCTGCTGTATAATCATACAACGCTATTGCGTTAAGTATTTTGTTATCTTCAAATACTCTATATTTTTTTTATGGTCTCTTTCAAATTCGTCCTATGTCTTCTTCTACACTTTTGCCACAAGCCTCCATCTCATAGTCACATATTTTAATCGGAGCATACAAGTCTTTAATTCACATGTCTAAACCATCTTAACTGATTTTCTCTCGTATCAGATTTTATCAGATTTTTTATGCTTTTGCCCCTGCGTCTCATAGGCTCCCCTACAACAGATTTAGGAAAATTGGCAGAGACACCAAGGCAGTGGTTGGTTGGGACTTAGACAGTGTAGACTGCAGTTGATGAGGAATAAACCACCTTAGCCGGCAAAGCTGCAATGATCTATTCAACTTAGCATAATAAACTTACCGCTTCTCTACGACATATGTTTGCCAACCCGAACAGAATCGGGCTTGAAATCAAACACCGTTAATTGTCTTGAGGTTGGCAAACATCACATTGCTCAAGCTAACCAAAGAGAATAATAGCAACCAAAATAACAAACAAGGAACCGACTAATCGAGGGAAGAAGTAAAATAAGAGAGACACATTCCATACGACAACCCCATCAATTTTGCCTTCATATTCAAAACTCGTAAAAACTAGAGTACAAAATGCCACATTTGCGTTTTAATCAGCAAAAAGGGGAGGAGAGGAGGAACTCATAAAACTGACAACGTCTAAAGCATAAAAAATAGAAAACTCCGAGAGGACGCAAGATAACACTTCTTATTCTGAACTCCAAACCATAACACTTCAAAAGCCTAGAGACACTCGACACTTTGGAAAATAAAAGCCTTGGATCCTCAAGGATTATGGATTTAGCAGGTGGACGCTACGTGCACGATCAAGTCAACCACACGGGAACTGTAACCCCACTCATTGTCGTACCATGAGACGAGCTTGACAAAGTTATCGTTCAATGCAATTCCAGCCTTGGCGTCAAAGATGCTTGACCTGCAAGAGCACCACAACATCTAATTAGGCTACATTCATGGTATCTAACAAGCAATCAGCCAAAACAACATACAAGAGCATAACAATCCAACGTTTTTGACGGGGCAAACTTCGATTCAAAACTGTTTTAACATATTGACAATGGATAACAATACCAAATTCATCAAAAATGGATTTAATATTTTACCTGCTGTCACCAATGAAGTCAGTGGACACAACATCATCTTCGGTGTATCCCAAGATGCCCTTCAGCTTGCCCTCAGACTCCTCTCTGTTCATGACAGAATCACAGATAAAAATTAGCAACACAACAACGTCATGGTTATTTAAACAGCAACATCCTGATAAGGGATACCAAACATATAGAAGAATAGAGCAAAGCTTACTTGATAGCAGCCTTGATCTGGTCATAGCTTGCAGCCTTCTCAAGCCTGACAGTAAGGTCAACAACTGAAACATCAACAGTGGGCACACGGAAAGCCATTCCGGTCAATTTTCCGTTAAGTGCTGGGAGCACCTTTCCGACAGCCTTCATAAAACACACAACATACAAACACATTAGTCAAGATAGCATTGCAAGACACCTTAAAAGAGACAGTCAACAGTAACGAGCATTGTTAATCAAAATTCACCAATTACCTTGGCAGCTCCAGTGCTGCTAGGAATGATGTTGAAGGAAGCGGCGCGTCCGCCTCTCCAGTCCTTCTGTGATGGACCATCAACAGTCTTCTGGGTGGCTGAATAACAAGGTAAACATAAACTTTGGTTAGTTTCAAATTCAATCCATGTATATCAAAATTGATACAACTTCAAAATTCAAGAGTCAAATCTCACCAGTGATGGAGTGCACTGTGGTCATGAGACCCTCAACAATTCCGAACCTGTCATTGATCACCTGTGAACAATTGAAAAGAAAAACAATGTTAAATCACAAACATTCACTAGTGCTGAATATCAGTTAGAACCCACAGCAACAGACTCAAACCTTGGCAAGGGGAGCAAGGCAGTTGGTGGTGCAACTAGCATTGGAAAGAATGTGGATGTCTGGCTTGTATTCCTTCTCATTCACACCAACAACGAACATGGGAGCATCCTTGCTGGGGGCAGAGATGATAACCTTCTTTGCACCTCCCTGGATGCGAGAACCAAACAATTCAGTACTACAACTTAAAAGTAAACATCTAAAAGATTAACCATACGAATACGAATACTAATAAGGTTGACTCCACATACATAGACAAGATCACCATACAGGCTATGACAGATCAAACCAAAGTAACCGTTACAAAATTCCAAATGCCTGTATCTTATGTAAGATCTATTAACGAAATCATAATCACTATACAGGCTACAACAAGAAGTAAGCCCCAATAACCTAAAAAGTATTAAGTGAATTCCAAATGCCTAACACAGATATAAGAAGCGCAATCACAATATGGACAATCATGATAAACCACCATAAATTTCACATGCCATTTTCTTAAATCAAAGCATGCCATGCTGATCACAGCAATAATATCATAAAGCTAATGGAAAGAGAGTAAACCTTGATGTGGGCAGCGGCTTTCTCTTTGTCAGTGAAAACACCGGTAGACTCAACAACAAAGTCAGCACCGGACTCACCCCATGGGATCTCCTCTGGGTTCCTGTAAGAGATCGAGCAATTAAGCATTGAAATCTATGAAACAAACCAAATATAGCACCAAAAACAACAAAGTGGGTTCGATGCTAAGTTCAATAACTGAGAGTAAGAAACTAATAGTACCTGATCCCGAAAACGGCGACGGGCTTCTCACCGAAGAGAAGGGTCTTGGAGTCCTTGACCTTGAGCTCATGGTGCTTCCATGGCCCATGGACTGTGTCGTACTTGAACATGTAGGTCTAAACACAAAAACAATCACACAAATCACCAATCAAATCCGAAATCAAAAACCCAAAACCCTAAATCTGAAAACCCTACAAAATAACACAAAAACTTGAAGTAAATAACTCACCATGTAGTCGGTGGTGATGAAGGGATCGTTGACAGCAACAAGTTCAACATCATCCCTCTGAAGAGCGACCCTAGCAACCAATCGTCCGATTCTTCCGAATCCTAAACCATTTCAATTCAAATCCCAATCAATTCACAGATCAAATCACAAATCAACAAACCAAAAATCAAAACTCAAGGAGCGATGGATCTGATCATCACCGTTGATTCCGATCTTGATCTTCTTGCCAGATGTTGCTGATCGATACAAACAAGAACAACACGCAAATGGTCAGAAAAACACACAAAAATTACAGGAAAAATCAACAAAAAAAACACAAGATCTGCAACAAAAATGGAGAAATCGAAATCGATAAGTGAGAATCGGGACCAATAGATCAATACCCATGATGACTGTAGAGAGAGAAAGTAAAGTCTAGAGAGAGAGGCGGATAAGAAAGCTGACTTTAGAAGGTAGTGTGCGAGAGAGTGAGTTATGAGAGAGTATATATAGCGGCGAAGGGGTAAAACCAGTGGGTGGCCGTTGATTACGTTTAGGGCTTGTATTAGCCGCTGGATTTCAGCTCTCCCGCCGTTAGGTCACGCGCCGAATCCGCTTTGGAGATTTCGCATTCATGGGAAGTGCGTGGTGAGCAAGGTGGTCCGGGTGCACGTTGCGCGCGTGACGGTGGGGTCCGCGCTTTTCTTTTTCTTGGAATATGCGGACCAAGATGCGGTGTAGAAGATGACGTGGCGAAATTGAATTGGGCTTGATAATGAGCTCATGTGAGCTTGAGCTTCTAGGATTACCGGTCAAAATTGACCTAGGGTAAACACAATTTGCGGATGTTCTAGATAGTTCTATGGTTTTTTCGACTTTTACTTACGCTTTTATTGCGAGGAAGATGATGTTCACATGTCACTTTAAGTAATTGCCTTTAAATTTACTTAATCTCAACCTTCTAATGCATTTTGTTCGCATTTCAAACGAATGCATGTCTATGAGCTTATTTAGAAATATTTTTAAAATGACTCAAAACGTTCTTAGTGAAATTGTTTTTGTGTTTCTTGTATGAAGTACTTTAAATATTTTTTTCAAAAACCACTTAGATTTTTACTAAAATTGATTTCAAAATCACTTTTACAAAAAATATTTTCAATTATTTAAAAGTACTTTTGAACCTCATTGTACGTGGAGTGATTGAATTTGTGTGGTTTTTCTTTACGAGTTGTTGAGTGGGCTAAATTCATAACGGACGCCAAACTTTTATTTGTCTACAAGTTTGCACTAAATGGAGCCCACTAAATTTGTGGTGGTTCAACTCCAATATGCATGTTTCAGAAGAGTTTCAAACATAATCATTGAAGTTGTTTCTATTTTGCGTACTAAAATGTAGCGTGGTCGGAATTGTATATCTCACATTTGATGATTTTCTTCTATTCATTTGATTCAACGGTCTAAAATTAATAAGGTATGTAAAAAGTAAAATATGTGTATTGATAACACTATCCAAACAATAATGCATTTTTTATGACAACTTGGCAAATATTAAACTATTTGATTAGATGTAGCAAAAACAAATTTTCCTAGAGCAATTAACAAATTAAATAAAGCAAGTAGCCAATTAAATAATAACGAATATAACACCTTTTGAAATTGATTTAACAATGCTATCAAAGTTGATGTTATTTTTTTTTTTTTAAAGAAAAGCGACTAGTTGGAGGCTTCACTACAATAATCTATCATGTCGAAGGTTAGGAAGACTCGCATAGGCACTTTAGTCTCCCCATGACTATCATCGTGTAATCCGCGAGCACCAAGAATTGAATTCATGACGTGTTGTGTAGAATATGAATTTGAAATTCGTCCCAACTACTGAGTCACCTCATGATAGCTTTATCGAAGTTGGAACTTGGAACGCACTCTAAAAGGCACAATTCTGCTGCAAAGCAAACTCCACAAGAGAATTTTGAAAGATTGTTGTTGTCATGCCTTACCCATGGATGATGATGCATCAACTCACTCACAACCATTGCGAATTGACCTTTAAACTTTATCAAATAACTACTAGTCTTATATACGGTATGTGCAATCATCCATTCCAAAGTTGGAATAATTTATATACGAGACAATACGAATTTTGACTGTCCCAATATCATAACCATAATTGTTTATTTTCTTACTCACAAATCAATTTTAATGTTCGTCTCTATCATAAAATATGATGACGACTCAATAATTGAATCATCGTGATAGTGTTAATTTTTATCATAATCGTTGATTTATTTTATACATTAGGTTGACTAAACAAATCTTTATTTTAATTGACTATTACAATAATTAACGGAGGAGGAGAATTCCGAGCCTGGGATGGATGGGGAGAAACCAAATACTCTATCCACTAGAACATAAGTATTATTCTAAATGATAGATTGGAAAAAAAAAGGGTTAATAAAAAATTTACGAGCAAGTGTTGGATTACTTTGGTGATTATAGTACGTTCATATGAAGTGGATTTGGACTTCGACCTATATATTCTGACTTTCATAAATTTTAAAAAATTTGGTGGATAAAAGTTTGACATCATTCCTCCTGCATGGGCAATGCTTTGCCACAATCGTGCTATCAAATTATTCTTGCTAAAAATAATAATAAGTTTCAGATTCAATCAGAGTCTTTCAAACAGAAAAAAAAACCTAAATATATAGCTAGGCGTGCATGAAACATCACCAACAACCAGGTAGAGGCGTCGATTGACGACCGATTGGTAAGGTAAGCATTATCAATAACAAAAGTCAACCATGAAATGAAATGAGACTCAAAGAGTAAAGGCTAAGTAATTAATCAGTAAGTAACTTGTAGTTCAGCTTGTTAAGCTATTTGTTTTTGTATTCGAGACTCTATTAAGAATTTTCAGATCTGTAATTTAGATGAACCGGTGTAGATTATTTTATCAATTGTAAGAAAAAATTAATCTACTTTATACATTAATTAACATAAAAACATTACCCTACTCTAACTCAACACACACTTAGAACTCGTTTGTGACTACTTTTGCAAACTCAATATGCTAATAACTGTGTTTTGCTAAAAAGTTGAATAAAAAAAAATCGAGTGCTTCTGAAAAAGCATTTGAAAGTTCTTCATAAGCATAGATATAATGTGGCTTATCCAAATAATACTTATCCGACTCAGAAGTCAGCTTTAAGTTTGTTCTTCCTTATTATAGTTAAGATTACTTTTGATTGTCAAAAAATACTCTTATACAAGCGATCCAAAACTTAATCATGCTAAAAAAAACTCAATGAATTTGTTACAAAATTGAACACACACTCAGAGCTCTTTTGTGACTATTTTTGCAATCCTAATATGTTCGTAACTGCTTTTGTTAAAAAGTTGATTGTTTTTTAAATACAAGTACTTGTGGAAAAACATTTGAAAGTTCTTCGTAAACATAAACATAAACATAATATACCTTCTCTAAAGAATATTTATTTTAATTAAAAACACTTTTGATTGTGGAAAAACACTATTAGCCCTTATACAAGCGATCCAAAACTTAATCATGCTAAAGAATGATCAATCAATTTGTTACAAATTATAATAAGACGTGCATGATGACATAGAACAGGGACAAGACAGTGATCCAATCTTGTCAGTGGCTTTGTTTAAAAACTTGTTGAGATCTGCTAAGTTCCATGCCAAAAATTAAAAAACTAAGAATATTATGTATCGCCCGCCCAATTTGCAGGGACGAAGCCAGAGATTTGTGTGAATGGGGGCATCCTCAAACAACAAAGTCATAATTAAAAAGCTCAAGAATTTACTAAACACAATACTTATATATTAATCCAAAAAAAATTCATACAACAGTCCCTTACAATATCCCTCGACGCGTTTTCATGTTTAGAAAGCGTTGCATGACAACATCATTACCAATACTATCAAATATCTCTCTCTCTCTCTCTCTCTATAAAAATATTCATGTTATCATTCATCTATTGATCTCCCATCCGATTTCTAAATCAATTCTTCAAAATTTTCATGGCCGATAATGCTCTTTCAACGGTTGCAGTAGCAACTGGAAGAGTTAGTGCTAATGTCACAAGCAAGTAAACCAGCGAATACACCTTGTGTTTTTTGCATTGAACCATTTTTTTTGCAAGATCTCTGATCTCTTTTAAACTTGAAAACTCAATGCTAGACCGCATATCCACAATGTAAGTCACAAGTTGAATCTTAAGTATCACCAGCTCATTTATAGAGAAATCTTTAGGATAAAACTGGGCAAGACGCAATAGCTTTTGGCTATCAAAAGCAGAGAAGGAGTCGGCTAGACATAAACATGCCAAACAAAGAAGTAACTCAGTGTTGGTCTCATTGAAACAATTATTTAGTTCTTGAAGCTGCCAATCCAAAACAACATAAAATATCCCAACACAATAATGATGCATATTTGTGACTGCTTGTGCTTTTTGTTGCGCTCGCCTTCGAGAAAGAAACATATCATCCATATTAGGCACATCAATATCATGTTTAAGACAAAATTCTGAGACTTCACTAAGTAAAGAATCCCAACCACTTTTCCTCATTATCTCGAACCTTTGCTTACAAACTCCAACCAACTTCATGACATTTACAATATCATGATCCTTCCTTTGCAATGCTTGTGACAATTCATTGGTTATTCCTAGTATATCTTTCATCAAGTGTAGATTAAACACAAAATCAAATGATTGCATGGAATCCAATAAATTATTCGCTTCACATCTTTGTTGAGAGCTTACTCCATCATCTGCTATTACTTCAAGTACATCAAGTATGGATGAAAACATAGTCATGATACTTACTAAAGTACCAAAGTGTGAACCCCAACGTGTTTCTCCAGCACGTTTCAAAGTAGTTTCTTGATTTTTGCCTTTCCCACTTGTAAACTCACCATTGTTAAGTGCTTCAATAACTGCAATAGATTGCTTATCTCGAAGACTTTGATGAAGCTCCAACAACATTTACCAAAATAGTAACTCTACTAAAAAGAGACTCAATTTGGATGTTCTTCTTTGCCACAGCTACAAGAGCTAATTGAAGTTGATGTGCAAAGCAATGAATATAATAGGCACAACCACTTTCTTTCATAATAAGAGCTTTACGACCATTGAACTCACCTTGCATATTGTTGGCCCCATTGTAACCTTGCCCACGCAACCTAGACATGCTCAATTTATGCCTAGAAAATACCTCATCAATGGTTCCCTTGAGTGAAAGAGCAGCGGTACTAGTAACATGCTCAATGCCAATAAAACGCTCAACGACATGCCCATTCTTTTCCACATAATGCAATACAATAGTCATTTGTTCTTTCGTTGATACGTCGCGAGATTCATCAATCAAAATAGAGAACAACGAAGTGCCAATGTCTTTAATAATAGTCTTGATGGTCTCAGTTGCACAAGCATTTACAATGTCTTTTTGAATATTTGGTGATGTCAATTTGTGATTCTCCGGAGCATTTTTCAAAGTAACAGCTTTCACATCCTCATTGTGGTCGGCAAGAAACTGTAGAAGCTCAAGAAAGTTTCCATGGTTGCTTGAATGTTCAGATTCATCATTACCACGAAATGCAAGCCCTTGTCTCAAAAGAAATCGACAACAATCAATTGATGCATTCAACCGAGCTCTATATTGAATTCGAGCTTCATCATGAGTTTTAGAGAAAAAAGATTGGATATGTTGCTTTTGACTCTTTAAAGCTTCAAAATTACTCCATGCTTGATTGTGTGCACTATTGATGCCTCCAATATGAGTTAGAAGTCTTTCTTTCTTCTTCCAGTTAGAAAATCCTTCGCCAACAAAGAAATCACCACCTACTTGTTCTCCAATGTTTGGTTTAAAAAGGTAGCAACACAGACAAAAGGCAGCATCTTTTTCTACACTATATTCCAACCAAGTAGGAAAATCATCAAACCAAGCAGGGTTGAATCGTCTTTGCGTGTCTCCATATTTCTTGTAAGGAAAATTATGGGTTTTAGGTTGTTGAGGACCATCTAGCACATACGCTCTTCGTACTTGATCTCGAATATTAGGATTGTAATCCAAAATTCGAATTTGCTTACCAGGATCTGATGGAAGATTTGATAAAATAAATTATGTACCATCTTGTCCCCGAGTATCATTATTTTTCTCAATAACTGGGGATGGTGGCACTGATATTGTTTTTGAAAAACCTCTCCATGATGTTTCAGTCTGCAAAGTCAATCATATTGATACCAATAACATATAAGGTTCATACGTAATTTGTAGAATTTATAGAATAAAAATCTCAATAAAATTCTTAGACTCTTAATCCTAGAGTATACTATACTAATATGCCTAATAACTAATCCATATCCAACCAAGGCAACAATTCAATTAACCAATATGGCAATACCAATAAGCATACACATTATTCAACAAATAAACATTTAATTCAACTAATCATATGAATAAATGTATACCCATATTCATAGAATTCGTAATTTCATAATTTCATTCATCAATAATCATAGAATTCATATCAATAATCAATAACCAATAACCATTTACCATATGATTCTATATTTCTATACCAATTAAACAAAAATTCGTCTTAAATAATTAATTAGGGTTAGGGATTATAGATTTAGGAATTAAAATTTTTACCTAAATATATATATGTCGGCCAAAGAGTGGCTGGCTGCTTGTGTGGCTGGGAACAGCACCTTGCTCCTATTCCGTTCCGTTTCAAGATGTTGGTAATTTGGGGAAAGATAGCATCACCACGTTGCTCTCTGATTGGCAAGGGAAATAAAAAGGAAACAGAGAGATGGGAATCAGGGAGTGGTGGTGGACCGTGGGGACAAGCAGTCCCCTACTATAACATACCTTTTTTTTTTTTTTTTTACATATACGAAATGACGCCGTTTCGTTTACTTTTTTTTTTTTACTAGGACCAAAACGACGTCGTTTTGGCCTGGATTTAAAAATATATATATAAGACCCAGCTCTGCTTCTGCAAAACCAGATTAGTTTAATGGGGTCTTTGCTGACATCTTCAAAACATTTCACTTTCATACCTTAAGTACTATTTTATTTCAAAATAATACATCCGTTACATTTTTCATCCATAGATCCGTTAAGTGCTGACGTGGCTGCCAAATGTGTGCCACGTGGCAAAAAAAAAATTAATTTTTATTTTTTGAAAAACCTGATTTTTTTTTCTTTCTTTTTCCTCCTTCTTCTTCTTCTGGGTTGCAAGGGGTTCCCCCTTTCTTCTTCTTCTTCCTCCTTCTCCTCCTCCTCCTCCTTCCTCCTCCTTCTTCTTCTTCTTCTTCTGGGTAGGTTCCCTTTTTTTTTTTTTTTTTTTTTTTTGTGCTTCTTCTTCTTCCTCCTTCTCCTCCTCCTTCTTCTTCTTCTTCTGGGTTGCACGGGGTTCCCTTTTTTTTTTTCTTTTCTTCTTCTTGTTCTTCCTCCTTCTTCTTCTGGGTTGCAGGGGGTTCGGATCCCCCTTTTTTTTTTCTTCTTCTTCTTCTTCTGCTTGCATGTTTTTGGGTTCTTCAGTGATGTGGGTCGCTGGGGGGAAGGGATAATGGGTTTTTTTTGTGTGTGTGTGTGTGTGTGGAGGAAGAAGAAGAAGAAAAAAAAAAAAAAAAAAAAGAACCCCTGCAACCCAGAAGAAGAAGAAGAAGAAGAAAAAATTCAGGTTTTTAAAAAAAAAATTATTAAATTATTTTACTTGCCACGTGGCAGACATTTGGCAGCCACATGACATATATGTGGCAGCCACGTCAGCACTTAACGGATCAATGGATGGAAAATGTAACGGATGTATTATTTTGAAATAAAATAATACTTAAGGTATGAAAGTGAAATGTTTTGAAGATGTTGTAAGAAATTGAAATAGAGCACAAACATGATGTATGAAAGTGTAATTTACCCATTGCATAAAGTCAAAGGCAGATGCCAGAATTTGTATTAAAATTTCCAGCCGACGGAAAAAGAGAGAGAGCGAGAAAAACAATTAGGAATATAACAGAGAGAGTTAGCTGGAAAAGTTGGACCTTGATAGTTTGCTTTGTACTTTGCTCAAATTACATAAATTTATTTGCTTTGTTTAATTGACCAAATCATGATTTTAGGTACCTCCAGTTGCCCAGCTCATGATGCTTGAACGGATTGAGGGATAGATAAACCCTAATTTGATAGCAAAATTCTCAACGATTTGGATTACGAGTGTATAACCGATTATCGTTGTATATAGTAAGAGGACTCAATAGCATACGAGAGTTGGAAACTCAATGAGACCGAAATGCGTGGTCCAAGATAAAGAAATGACAACAATGAACGTGAAGGTGGGTCTCGATTTGTGGTCCAGACGGATAATGTGACGACGAGTGACTTCATTGTTGGATGCATCATGCCTTAGGCAAGGGCAAAGGGATGATATAGATATACCTTCTGCTAGGTAGTCTTTTTAGTTGCTTTGGGCTCCGACCCAGTCCAAATTTTAAAAAGGGGATACAATCCGATCTTGGGCCGGATTACGGTGCTACTGTACTTGGGCATTGTTCTGACAATAATAATATTATGGCACACTTGGTATAATCACATTGGTTAGAATGGATGTACTTCTCTAATGCACATGAATAGCTCAAGTAATATAGAAGACGAGGAATCAAATTGTTAGTCTTCTATCGTATTACGTTACTCAAGATTTCATTCTCATCGTTATCGATCCGTAAGAAGCACATAACTGGTCAGAATGGCAGAAAGCACTTTTCATAAAAATATTTTTGAAACCAAGTCTTAGTTAAAATGCAAGTTAATCCTGGAAAACACTTAAAGTGTTTCTGGCAAGAAACACATAACTGGTGCTTTATTGTAAGAAACACTTCAAGCACTTTTTAAAACCCAAAAACATTTTCTATTAAATCGCTTTTAGTTATTTTAAAAGCACTTCCAAACGAGCATCTGCGAAAAAAACTTTCGTTGATTAGACATGACGAAGGAACTTCCATAGGCCCATTGGGCCAAAATGGTTGGCTCAATTAACTTGTAAATATGATGAGGACCAAAACAGAAACTTAGTCAAATAGTTCCTCAACAGGGAAGGCCACAAACTTTGAACCGAAAAATTAGAATTAATCGGAATTTGGATAAAAATAGGTCAAGGCTGTGCTTTTTCTTTGGAATCTAAAAATGGGTAATTAGTGGGTGCTATAAATATAGAGCTCGTAGTTGTGAAAAAAACTCAGGTTGTTCTGCCTTGTCTCTCACGCCACCTCCAAGAAAGAGAAGGGAACAGTTGTTCAATCATCTTCTCTTCCCTTCTTCTTCGTTTCTCTCAACAGCTTTACGATGGCTTCCTCCTCCAGATGGATAAGGCCCGAGGTACTGGAATTATTTCGATTCTCGACTTCTTATATGTTTCTTAAAGGTCAGAATATTGGTTTCTTAAAGGTCAGAATATCGATTCTCGACTTCTCATATACGTGAAATTGTTTTTTTGTTGGCCTGGATGCATAGGTGTTCCCCCTATTTGCTGCAGTTGGTGTAGCTGTTGGCGTTTGCGGCATGCAGCTTGTTAGGAACATCACCACCAACCCTGAAGTCAGGTACGTAGACCCATTTGTCCATATGCACAAATAGAACCGATTACATATAATTATTCGATGTTGATTAATCTTGTGTTATGTATGTTTCAGGGTTACCAAGCAGAACAGAACTGCAGGGGTGCTAGAGAACCATGCAGAGGGTGAGAGATACGCAGAACATGGACTCCGGAAATATGTCCGAAGCAGAGCCCCCCAGGTCATGCCATCTATCAACAAATACTTCTCAGATCCAAAGATTCCAAAGTGAATCGAATGATGCGATTCATAGACCTTGCCAGGATTGGAGAACGTAGGACACAAAATTTGTTTGGTAAAAGGGTTTATGAGACGAATTCTATGTACTGCGAGCTGCCAAGTTGTTGGTGTGTGTATGATCTCGTTTCTCAATAAAGTTCATATTATTCAACTCAGGTCTAAAATTAATTTCCTACTTTGCTTGTGGGCTAAGAAACAAAACCATAGCAGTAATATGAACTGAACTTACATACAAATCAATGAAGTTAAGACTAATAGTAGAGTTGGATTGGGATACCCAACTAATCAACATTAGATAGAAGGCCGTAATATGATCTTAACACTGAACTCGAGTTTTTACAACAATCGCTTCCCAATAGGCAAAATTCAGGAGCAAAAGTTAATGAAAAGACCATACAGTTGATGCACTAGTTTTGGTTCTTAGTTCTAGCCTGCCCAAGCAATGGAAATATCATAAATTTAATCAGCGTGGACGTAGAAGCAATCGGGGAGTTCTTCTCGTCCCTTCACAGAGTTTTTGGCTTATTCCACTTCAAGTGTTTGCGGTGCTGTTGGTTCTAGCAAGTTAAGCTTACTATGTAGCATACTCGGCGAGATTCCAATTATTTTGTGACACGAATGCTGCTCCCGGGAATCCAGATTAGTCCTCACAGTTCCTTGAAATAAAGTTGAATCCTGTGGGATTATGCCCAAACTTGACCTCAAGTCTTGCAACCCAATTTTGAAATGTCTAATCTGTCAATGGGAATCTTCCCTCCTGACGGTTCTACAATTCGGAACAGTGCTTGAATCAAAGTAGACTTTCCACTTCCTGTCCTTCCCACAACACCGACTTTCATATTTCCCGGGAAGGTGCAGGTGACCCCTTTGATCACCATTGGGAGAGCTGGGTGATACTGAACTTGCAGGTTCCGAAGTTCGACTTTTCCTTCAGTTGGCCAACCAGCGTTTGGCCTAGAACCTTCAATCACAAGCGGTGCCTCACTTGGTATTCTTGTGAATTCAAGAATTCTCTCAACTGATATCATTGAGTTTTCGACATTGCATAGATTCCAGATAACCAAGCCTGAAGGACCATGAGGTTAAAGAAATAAGATGCAGCCAATCTTGCCAAACATGAGATTCAAAAGCATTAATCCCAATCAGATTGAATTAATAACATTTCCTCTTAAATCTTGGTTTAGTAAAACATAGGGGACACAAGGGGGCTTACTGGGATAAATGGCGGATGCAGGCAAGGTCACCAAGATGTTGAGGACTATGAAGCAGGCTAAGTTGAAGAGAAAGTTCATTCGCTCAGAGAGCCATTTCGTGGTTGCATAATTGTGAAAGGCTACTCCTGAAAAATCATCAATCACGCTTCTTACTTTCTTCATGAAGCGATCTTTTTTATTGAAACAACAAATAGTTGCAGCCCCCGTGATTGATTCAGAAAATTGATGCAGTATTGGAGCCTTTTGAATTGCAAACATCCTGGATAATCTGGCAGTGCGAATGCAATAAACCTGGGGGAAAAAAAAAGCTTACTTAATGCGTTTAATTTTAATCAAGAATCAAGATTATGCAATGCAATTGTAAGTGTGGAACGAACTAAGGTTCTCTTCTTGTTAACCATGTACGACGCAGAGAGCGCAAAGACGACAAGGAAAAGGAGGATGCCTTGCCAGGCCACTACAGACATAAGGATGACGGAACCTATTAGCTGGATGAGTGCAAATACTAATCCAGCTAATCTGAATGGAATATCCATGTCCACTGTGCTTTGATCAGTCGAAGACTGTAATATTCATAAGTTTATGTAAGCAACAAGAAAAGCCTAGTTTTGGAGTACTTTTAGAATTTGATTTATAATTCAACGAAACAGTTTAACAAAATCTAACGTTGAACTCTAAAGAATATGTTACTTACCCTATTGAGGATTCGACAAGAAGGAGTGGAATCGAAAAACGCCATAGGTGCTCAGAAAACTGAACTCACTGCCCATGCAAGAGACGCTGGGAAGTTTCAATGGTGACGGCTGAGGTTATAACAGCCCTTACCAAGATGAACACACAGCTCCCTCCCTCCCGATAACAAAGCGAAAAACCACATCATCTCTTCTATGATAATTCCATTTTCCTTCTTTGACGCCCAAACAATCCAGTAGTTTCTTGCCATCCCTGGAAGAGAACTTGACAGAGCAAGATAACAGGAACAAGTGTGCCTCCATATGCGCGAGTCACGAAGGTCGAATACACACTCCACTTACTCGTCCTGTGTGTGCTTCTTCTTCCACTTCTCGGCTTTTCTTATTAACAACAGTGTCGTTAATGGAAGCTTCTTCCACTATTTGTACATGTAATATTTTAGCAGTTCTGTTTGTATTACGGCAAGAAGTAGTGTGTTCTGAAGAATCTTGTGGACAAGTCCGAACTTGCTGTAGAGATTTTGTATCTGCTGTCATTTGCCTCACAAGTTCACCATTAGGATCCGCAATCAGCTCCTTGTACGTGCCGGACTGACCAATTTGACCGTCCTTAATTACCTATATATAAATAATTGAATTATAATCATGAGTTAGATAAGTGAGTATTTGAAAAAAAAATGTACATGTAATCAATAATTAACTTACCAAAACAAAGTCTGCTGCTTCTAAAAATTCTAGTTGATGGGTGGCATAGATGACCGTCTTTTCGGACGAGTTGCAAGAGCCATTCCTGAACCAATTCCTGATCAATTACTACTGCATAAACATTAAGTAAATACACTCGAAAACAATGAGCTAGAATTTTGCCTGCCTTGGACAAGTGTGTTCGGGTATGGGCATCAACGGCACTTTTGGCTTTAACCTCATGGTCCTGCAGGCTTGGGTTATTTGGAATCTATGCAATGTCGAAAACTCAATGATATCAATTCAGAGAATTCTTCAATTCACAAGAATACCAAGTGAGGCACCGCTTGTGATCGAAGGTTCTAGGTGTTAACTACATTGCAATATTTAGGACTTGAAGGGAAAATAAAGAAGAAAGGATGAAGAAGGATGAACATAGAGATCTTAGAGAGATAGAGTTTAGAGAGAAATAGGATTTGTATTAACTGACCAAATGAAGATTACACACACAATTTTTATAAAAGAAATCCTAACTACTTTAACCAAATACTAACAACCTTACTAACTATATTACTAACTGTATTTCTAACTGTAATACACTTGTACCCTTAATACTCCCCCTCAATCTCAACTGGGGAAACCCAGTTTGAGATTGGAAGAACATTTGCAATCACTGCTACGAAATCAAAAAATAGAACACAGAGTTGAACCATTTGCAATCTTGCAATCCCACTTCAACCAATTTGAGACATCTGCTTGATCTTCATAGCTGCAATAATATGGAAAAGCTAGAACATGTCCTGCAACAACTTGCCAAAATTCAAAAGGAAAATCTGCAAGGAAGTTCAAAATACTTCCAATGGACCAAAGAACTTGCAACCTGCCAAATGACCCGACGTATAAATCTTCTGCTAGACTTGCACCAAAATTTGATGAATCTTAATATTGTACAAATACTTTCAATGGGCGGCAACAACTTGTAGAAACAGAGGAATGAACAACATATCTTCTCTATAGTTTCTGAGAACACAAAACCTTACTGCCTTGAATAGGAGCTTCAATCAAAGATCAGCCTCTTACAAAGTTGTAACACACCCTCATGCCAGTTATAACAATTTCTTATAGGTTTACCCTTCGTGGGATTTACCGTCAACAACTTCATTTAACATTGGCTTCGTGCCCACAATCAAAACTAATTACTAACGGCTTCGTGCCAACAAATTTCAACTTCTAATGGCTTCGTGCCAACAATCTTCAAGTACTAATGGCTTCATGCCCATTCTGCCAATACTACACCACACTACACTAATGTCCACGGGATCGCCCTTTGCGGATTTTACCAAAAAAAAAACAACTACTCTTAACACATTTTCAACAACAGAAAATCAACATCTATGTAGGACTACCCTTCGTGGGATTTACCTACTCAATCACGGAATTACCCTTCATGGGATTTACCATTAACATCCTCTTCAAACTTCATCGTATAACCGGACTTATTGTAGATTTATGCTAACAAGTTTTAGGTTTTAGGTTAGTTTTAGGCCATGGGTTGGGTTGGGTTTTGGGGGGGGAAAAAAGGGGAATTTTAGGTTATAAGGCGGGGTTGGAGTGAGTCTAAGCGAGGAAGAGTCTTGAAGTTGTTCAGTGATTCTTAAGGCGCATAGGAAGCACTTTCTGCTCTTTCCGAGGGAGGAGCCGACGGTATATATTGTCATTTCAGTTTGAGGATTTGATTTCCCCTTCTGAAAAGCGGATTCATCCATCTAAATGTTAACTTGCTCCAAATTCAAGCGTCAGTGTGATGCATACTGTCACGGACTTGGGGTAAACTTCATGTTGCTTCTCAACTAATGGTTGTCGTGCAAGATCACCGTTCGTGCAACTATCCATGACTACTTACTTTCCCACAGTACTCAAATTAGGTTTGAACCGATCAAGCACAAAACTCAGAAATTCGACGGCTAGATCGTAATCTGTCTACAGAAAAAGACTTCCATGAGTCATGCATGATGCAGCGTGGTACAAGTTTAGAAATATTGAAAAACACGACGCAGAACACAGTACAGTACTTCTTGTAATAACAAACCTACTAATGTATATGATCTTCGCTTTATATAACAGCAGCTATGGCTTACCTTTTGGAGCAGAGCAGACGCAGTGATATATATCCCGCTGCTTTGGAAATTCCTTTGAAAATTTTGAAGGAGTTTGGTGTCTTTTATTTTTTGATCGGAGGGATTTTGGTGTCTGAAAAGTTGCTCATGAACCTATAAATAAGATGGATAATGTATATATAGAGCATTTTCTCACTACTAATTGGTCGTCATGTTTAATCCTCCGTTTCAGAGACATTCAATTTCCTTCCAAAATTACACAAGCTTTTGGTTGGTTGATTCCACTATCATGATTCTGGTAATACAAAAACCAGAAGAAAAAAAAACTTTTTGTTTTTCTGTATTATTTCCAAAAACTTAACGGTGACCTTCCTGCATTATTTCCCCCATTAATCCTCCGTTTCAGAGATTCAAAAGCGCTTCCCCAAAAGTCATATAATTCTGAATTTTGCTACAATACTTACATGTATCTTATACAAACACCATCTCGACAGTCAGATAGTGATTGTATTAAATACATGTATATTCATATGAATTATCAGATAATCTATAATTCATTCATCAAACCTTAAGAGTGGACATGTAAAATGCCAAATATCAAATTTGAGTTTAATGGCCTATCAAGGATGACAACGGGGCGAAGAGGAGACGAATTAGGGTTTAGGGTTATATACGGTGATTTAGGGTTATATACGGTGATGTTAAATACCTAACTATATTGTTATTGACCTATTATATGGGCTTATTCTGAATTAGTGTTGATGAGAATGAGGCTCACATTGTGGGAGGAGAGACCTTGCATGAGCTTATAAGAGGATGAGCTTATAAGAGGTTGAGCTACTTCTCATATTGCCAATTGGTTTTATGGTAGAACCTCAACTTCTTCAAGTGTTGCTCAATTCAATCGCTCTAACTAATTCTTAGTTATACAATTTCCTTGGTGCTCTTATATCATTACAAATTTAGATTTGATCATTGCATGTAAATTTACATTTCATTTGTCTACATAACTTTGCTCTGGCATGGTTGTATTACACATGTGTAACAATTTAATGAACACATGGAGTTTCAATTTTATTTCTTAATTTGTGTCTGCTTTTCTTTTGAAAGTATAGATTCGTAGCTATGAAAGTTTATGCCACTTTCTAAAGTTTTGGTAGGTTCGTTCTTATGAGTTCTAAATTTTGTTTCAGGCTCTTGAAGGTGATGCCATATATGGACATGGAAATTGACTCGTCGAACCTGGGGGACTGTAGTTACAATGCTTTGCTGCTTTATTCGGGTAATATGTTAGGTCATATATTGTAAGTTGTAACAGGTGCAGACGACATTGAATCCTTTCAAGATTCAATATCACAAGGCCGTGTTTTAGGGTTGTCTCTTTCTCCAAGGTGGTGCAAACGCCGTTTTGTAACACGTGCATGTAGGAGTTAGAATCAGTTTCCTTCCAATAACAAGTGGCCATACCATTTCAAAAAACTTACTGTGACGTTGCAAATAAGAGGTGAAAGTTCTAACAAAGTTATCCAAAAGAATTAGTCAACATTGTTATAAGTTTAGGGACCAACAATCACAAATTTTTAATTTAGGAACCAAACTTTGATTCTACTAAAATTTAGGAGCCAATGCTTCAATTTTCTCAAACTAAAAAGCTAGCTTTGCTAGATCTTTGCTGCCGTTTATGAGGATTTACATGACATGGACGTACCGTCATGGTGTTGTCATATTCGTATGTTGTTTCATTTGCATGAGATGCCACACAACGATTTTTCCGTGGCATGTGATTAATGAGTTATTCTCCGTTTGGCTTACCTGCATGTAAAGTAACCAGTAGGTGGTGGTAATTAATTGTGGTCATTTGGACACGATCAATAATTCATTGCAAGCTATATCAAAAGTGGTCTAGTATTTAAGACAAGTTTATGGCCCAGGTCACCCATGGGGTGATTAATTCAATAAACATAAGATTATATATATAATTAACCACCCTCGCAATCAGTTAGCTCACTGATTTGAAGTCTATGTCAAACAAGACCTCTTTTTCCCAAAGGTAGTGCAACACACCTTTTGTCACAGGTCCAGGACTTTTTCCATTTCTAGTTTTCATCCAACAATAATTGAACACACCATTTCACAAAACTTGTGACCTTTCAGTGGTATCCCATACGTGTTGCCAACACGTACATCTGTCCTTAAGTTTGGACATGAAGCTGAAAGTGTGGAGCCATCAATGAACCATTGAAATTTACGGGTCTCTCATCTGTAGTACCCTATTTCTAATTTTATATTAATCTGATCATATTATTATTCTCACTAATCATAGTAAGTTAATACGGAACTAACTATTGTTTGGGCCAACATCACAAGTTATTCTCATCCGAATCGTCCATTTTTTATATATGCACATAGCATCCTTACAAAAATTCACGCAAATCCGAAGTTTGGAGGCATGGGAGCCTTTTCAGTTGCAGCCATGCTCATGCATACTGTCTCTGGCAATGGTTATGCGATACAATCTCAATCATACACGACAAGACCAAGGAAGAAGAATTGCCAGGCCACTATATGTATAGTTAACAAGCTCATTATTTTCGTCATCTTTTATCTTTTTGTTGAATGATTTGGTTGTATTTGGACCATCTTTTGTCACAGAAGGTGCAAGGCTTTTACCAGTTCTAGCTTCCATCCAGTAATTATTGAAAATGCCAATACATGTATGTACTGGACTTTTGGCCAACAAAACATGTAAAATCCCAATTTCAAGGTATTTTGTATCTTCCATTGAAGAGTATTCATAGATCAATACAATTCAAAACTTGAGAATCAGAGTTCCAACTTCCGAGTAGATCGAACTCAAACATCATACTAAACTACCAGAGTACAACTCCAGAATTCAGCAAGAAAACCTGAGGCATCACTGCAGTTGATATAATAATAGTAAGAAAACTTCATTTTAATCGCTAATTTTAATTGTGACGTTGCAAGTAAGGGACAAAAGTTCTAATGGAGTTACAAGAGAATTACTCAACATTGTTATAACTTTAAGGACTAATACTCACAGATTTTTAACTTAGAAACCAAACCTTAATTGTACTAAAATTTGGGAATCAATGCTTCAATTTTCTCAAACTAAGGTCATCTCCAACTAAAGGCTGGCCAAATGACTCATTTTAGCCCTCAGGCCCTCCAAGAAATTAATATTTTAATGAACGGTGCATGGCCATATTTCTTACCATCTCCAACCGAGGACCAAAAGGCCATATGGCTCGTTTTAGCCCTGCCACAAAAAACCATCTCCAACCGAGGGCCAAAGGGTCAAACATAATTTATTATTTAAATTTAAAAACTGCAACAACTTAAATTTAAAAACTACAACTAAAATTTAAAAAATACAACTTAAATTTAATAACTACAAGTAAAATTTAAAAAATACAACTTATATATTTCAAGTCAAATATGAGAGGTTTTATTTAGAGTATAAAAAAAAAAAGGGAAGTGGGTGGGAGAGTCCCACATCGGCTGTGGGAGAGATTTGAGTAACCAAACATGCTTATAAAAGCCACATCCCAACGCCTAGCTTTGAACAAATCACCTTTGGACCTATAATTAAATATTTTTTAAAATACTATGGCCCAAAAAAAAACTGTAAATATATATATAAATATATATATATATATATATATATATATATATATATATATATATAACGGCTAGCTGACGTCAGCTAGCCGTTGCATTCAAATTTCTGGCCCGGCCCAGGGCTGGCTGGGTTGGGCCAATTGGTTGGCCCTTTGGCCATTTTTTGTCCAATGGGGCCCACGAGCCCTTTGGCCTAGCCCTTGGTTGAAGACGGTTTTCGGGCTATCGTCGGCCCTTTAGCCCTCTAGACTCCAACTGAGGGCCATAAGGCTCGTTTTAGCCCTGTCACAAAAAATCATCACCAACCGAGAGCCAAAGGGCCAAACATAATTTATTATTTAAATTTAAAAACTACAACTAAAATTTAAAAAATACAACTTAAATTTAATAACTACAAGTAAAATTTAAAAAATACAACTTATATATTTCAAGTCAAATGTGAGAGGTTTTATTTAGAGTATAAAAAAAAGGAAAAAAAAAGAAAAAAAAAGGGAAGTGGGTGGGAGAGTCCCACATCGGGAGAGGAAGTAGAAAAAAAAAATGGAAGTGGGTGGGAGAGATTTGAGTAACCAAACACGCTTATAAAAGCCACATCCCAACGCCGAGCTTTGAACAAATCACCTTTAGGCCTATAATTAAATATTTTTTTTAAAAAAAATTGTGGCCCAAAAAAAAAAATTTCAAATATAACAGCTAGCTAACGTCAGCTAGCTGTTGCATTCAAATTTCTGGCCCGGCCCGGGGCTGGCTGGCTGGGTTTGTCCAGCCGGTTGGCCTTGTGGCCATTTTTTGTCCAGTGGGGCCCACGAGCCATTTGGCCTAACTCTCGGTTGGAGACGGTTTTCGGGCTATTTTTAGCCCTCTGACCTTTTGGGACCCTTTAGTTGGAGATGGCCTAAAAAGCTAGTCTTGCTAAATCTTTGTTGCTGTTTACGAGGACTTACATAATCTTGGTGTACTGCCACAGTGTCATCATGTTTACATGTTTAATTTGTATAAGACGTCACATAACCATTTATCCGTGTCATATGAGTTATTCTATGTTCGGCTTTAATTATAGACCAGCTGGATGTAAAGTAACTAGGTAGTAGGTGGTGGTAACTTCATTGCAAGTTATATTTCCCAGCCAATACCTCGTATGTGAATGAAGTCATTGGTTTACATCCATGTGTTATGTAAATATATGTTACAATGGTTATAATGTAAATATGTGTTACATAAATGGTTTCATTCTTATACGAGCTAGCTTCAGATTTAGTGGTAACAAATTTTAATTAAAAAGAATATGTTTCACCAGTTCAATTCCCATATATGGCATGTCACAACATTGTGCATGCAGCAAATTCATTATGTTGTCTTATGTAATCAGTGAAACAGATTACTCTCATGAAGAAAGTTGAGATTTCACTATAAAATTAATTGACAATATCAGAGGTAGCCCAACCTCTTATAAGCCCATACAAGATCCCTCCTCCCATCAATGTGGGACTAATTCTCAACACACCCCCTCACGTGTGGCGAATTTTCAAGCGTAACACGTGGACAACACAACGGAATGATGTGGAGAACGTGTGGCCACAACACAACGAGGTGACGTGGAGCGCGTGTGGCGTTTGGCTTCACACTTGGAACAACCTGCTTTGATATCATGAAAAAAATGGAGATTCCACCATGAAACCAATTGGCAATATGGGGGGAGTAGCCTAACCTTTTATAAGCTCATGCAAGGTCTCTCATTCCATCAATGTGGGACTAAATCTCAACAGTTACCATATATAGTTGAAAATTAAACATAATCTCATTATTTTAAAATCCCTTATTTTGAAATGTAAATTGCATTATTTAAGTATAAAACAGCCACTAACACTGATGTCAAATGAACACATGTTATTGTTATTGACGTAATTGTTATTTAAGTATAAAACGGTCACTAACTCCTCTGTAATCCAAACCAAGTTTTTAAGCCGTCCAGGAAATTAATTGTCTCTGCACTAACGCACACCATTAATGTGAATCTAACAGTATTGTGAGAGAGATTGCATAAAAAAAATTTCTTACCAAGTTGCACAAATCATGCATGTGGCATGTATCATGTGTCAATGTTACTGTTCCGCGCTAAATTTAATCACTTTATAAGCGAAGCTAGAGAGAATCAGAAACACATTATTTCATCCAAACTAGCATCGACCCTAATGAAGATGAAACTTTGCCAAACCTGCATTTCCATTTTCTTCTTCTTGCTTATCGGTCTTCTGACGAGCCAATCCACCCTAGACGATAAGGCATTCGAGAAGATTCGGGTGCATATCGTCAACGGCTTCCAAAGCGAGACATTGCAAGTTCACTGTAAATCCAAGGAAAATGATTTAGGGGATCGAAATATCCCAGTGAACCAGGAGTTCAGTTGGAAGTTTCACATAAACATTTGGAGAAGTACTCTCTTCTTTTGCGACACACGATGGAGTCGAGGACATAAAAGATTTGATGCCTTTGCTGTTAGATACGCTTTAATGGATTACTGCAACGGGAATTGTGTGTGGAAAGCAAATGAAACTGCGATTTTCTTGCTTGATAATCACAATCAAACATATATCGAGCTGCATAGTTGGGAATGATGGTAACAACTTGAAAGATATATATATATATATATATATATATATATATATATATAGAAACACACACACGCATACAGTGATCATATTTTAAAAGTGATGATATGATATGTATTTGGTATCTGGAAGTTGCTCAACCTATATATATATATATATATATATATATATATATATATATATATATATATATATATATATATATATATATGGATAGGATCAAGGGACAAACATTTTTACACTCCCTTGTAGCCTTTAGATTTTATAACATTTAACGGTCTAGATTAAGAGTGATGTGGAGAGTTTTAAAATTAAATGACTTGGATGATGATGTGGATTATAACTAATAAAGAAAACACTAATCTAAATTAAAAATTAATATCTAATAGGATAAAATTGAAAAAACCAATAATCAAACTTTGAACCTAGCATAAAAAATCAAAAAATAAGAAAAGCAAAAACATGAAAATATTGTAACCTCCATTTCCCTCCCTGCAATACCTTGGATGAATTCTCCTCTTTCATTTTATAAAAAATGAACCCTAATAAATAACAAAAAAGGAAAGAGCACAAGATTGATTGCCAAGAAATAATTCAACAAAGCCATGAGTTAATTAATGAATTTGTTTCCACTACTTATGGTGATTCCCCTTCAACTAGACCTATACTCTTGAGTAAGGATTTGGATCCTCGCCGGATCCCCTCCCTGGGGATCCTAGGGATCAACGCACACGGACTGTTGATCAAAAATCATGCGGTCCCAATTAAATGCTTTTTATATTTTTAAAAGTGAAGCAGCCTTGTTTTCCGTGAAAATATAAAAAAAGAAAAAATTATGGCCACACGATTTTTTATCAACAGTCCGTGTGCGTTGATCCCTAGGATCCCCAGGGAGGGGATCCGGCGAGGATCTAATTCCCTCGAGTAAAACACCAAATCTATTAAAAAAACTGAGAAAAGAACTACTTTCAGTCTACAATTGTAGAAGCAACACCCAAGGCAATACTTTGGATGACACACCCCGTCCCGAAGGAGGGCGTGCTGGCCGTCACGTGAGAGTGACGTAACCATTTACACAGTTCGGAAGCTTAAAAATACAATTGTGAATTCTGTCAGAATACCGTTGGATTCCTCGTGGCCACCAAAGCTCTGCTCTAACTCGAACCTGGAGGGGCGCAAAAACAAAGTTGAGTGGGTCAGTAAAACAAGTCTTTTCAAAACTTTTCTTTATCAAAGTTCTAACCCCTCACTGTAAAACATGTATACTTTCCCAGAAAATAGCATATATAAATATATATAGCTTCAAAAATCTCAAAACACCATTCTTTATCACTTTTCAGAAAATATGCCATGCCATGCACCAAAAACATAATATGGATGCATCAACATAAATCAGGTGAAATAATAAATCAACCGGAGACCCTGCAGTGGTCCTGTACGGCTGATTCTAAAGCTCAATATCCAATCTAGCCGGAGTCACCAACTGTGACCTGTACGGCACTGCCGGAGTCGCCAACTGCGACCTGTACGGCACTATGCTGCACATGAGTCGGAACTACCTGTAGTAGTCTGTACGACTCGGATGGTGTAATAATACGCTCTAGTGCTTCTCTCATCAATCATCTGTGCACATAATCTAGGGTCACCTACTAGTCGGAACCATCTCTAATGGTCTGTACGACTAGCATGTCGGAACCACCTCCAGTGGTCTGTACGACTAGCATCTACTTGGATCCAAGGTGAGCGTGTGATGCGGGTGAATAACATAAGCACTAACACCAGGGGTGCAGGTTATGAGCTATCAACATAAATCACATCAAACAATTCAATGAACCAAATATAACTCACCTGATACTCACCTGCGCGTCCGCAGCACCAATTCACATATATGCATCATATATCAATTCACATAATTCATGTAATTTCTATGCATGGCATTTCAATCACATATTCATATAAATCTATGCATGGCATTTTTAAACATACTTTCCTTCAAAAATCGATTTCTGGGAAAACGTTAAGTATATATATATATATATATATACTGAAATAAACTGCCCACTCACCTGGAGTTTGCCCTGCAACTCCCTAGCACAACACATCAAGGCGTCATGACGATCGGCGCCTAGAACAACCATCAAATCATGCCTCAGAATCATATCGATAGAATATATCACTTATATAAAACACGTCACTAAGTAGTTCGATCCGGAAGATCTGCAACCCAGATTTCCAATCCGTAACTTCCAGAGGTCCACAATAAATCTCTAGAACAACATCCTAAAATTTCATGACCATCCAACGGTCGGATCTCCGCCAATTGTCGAACTAAGTGACGATTAACATTATATTTTATGAACTTACAACTCCAATTCCAGGAGATCCGTATATCGAATTCTCGATCTGTAAGTTCCTACATTCTTCAAATATTACGTACTACTACGTATCAAAGTTTGGTGACGATCCGACGGTCGGATCGTCAATTCATATTTTGGCCTGACCATGCATCTTAACGAATTTAAGTCCAAATGATCAACCAACGTTAAGCCACTATCAATACTGAACTCAGGACATCCAATATAGCTTAAAAATAACATTGGCGGCCCACTGGCCACGCGCCGCCGCACGCGCCGCCGTGGGTGGCGGTTGGCCGCCCCGGCTCGCCGGAAAATTCAACTTTATCCAAAAATTACCAAAATTTGCAAAATTGAAGATCTCAAAGAGTAGAACAACTTTCATACCTGTGACCAAGACCAATTCGGCCTGGAAAGGCTCGAATTTTGCCAAAACCGTGAAGAACCCTAGAAATGGGTGTTTTCAATTCGACCTCCAAAACTACTCCGATGCTCCAACTAATGCTTGGTCTTTGTTCCAGGTCCTAAGGGAATGCTAATGGTGTTAGCAATTGAAAGAAAACGTTTCAAGATTTGAAGAATTTGCACACTAAGCCACCGCACACACACAGTACGGTTTCATCCAATTTCAAGCCAAATTCTTTGATTTTTGGGGTGTAATAGGAAGAGGGAACATCATAGAGGGTTTTCCAAGTGATGGTTTGAAGTAACTCACCGGAAAAATGAAGAAATTTGGACGAACAAGGGTGGAAAACCCACGGGTCGCGCGGGTCGCGGGTTGAAGACCCATTTCTGTTCTTCATCCTCCGCTTCTCGCCCTCTCTCTTTTCCTCCTTTCCCCTTCTCTGATTGGTCCTTCTCTTCCTCTCTCCTCTCCCCATTCGCCAGCTCTCTCTCCTTTTCTCTCCCGGAGCTCTCTTCTCTCTTCCTCCTGGTTGGGCAGATTTGCCCAATCATCTTCTTCTTCCTTTCTTCTTCCACCAGCCACACACACACACACACACATAAACTCATATAATCTTATTCCTTTTAATCCTAGCCATCCATTTCAGATTTCCTTTAATCTGGGCCATCCAAATGGCACACCAAACTTTTATAATAAAATTCATAAAATGCCCAAACTTCAAACATCAATATCTTTTTCGATATAACTCCAAATCACGAACCGCTTGCGCCCACGCGTCCGTAGCAACGAATACTACGAGGATATGTCAAGAAAACAAATCTTAGATGGCACGACACAACGATTAACCTCGAACAATGCGCGTGCCTCAAGGGCATTTTCGTAAAATCACTTAATAAATTATAAAATCAATATTTTCCGGGACGGGCTGTCACATTGGATGATGGGTCTGGAAGGATTAACCATCTTTCATGTTAAAAGTCGTCTGCAGGTTTAAAGGAATCCATTAAAAAAATTCTTTTTTTTTTCCTTTTCTAAAGTGTGAATTATTTTCCTCTCTCCTTTTTAATTTTATTTTTAATTACCTTCCATATTTTATGCTTTTTGAATTTTATTTTTATGTTTAATATTAGTTAAAATCCACTTAAGCATCCATGTCATTTAATGAATGAATATGGTCCTTTGGATGTTTTGTAATCTAAAGGTTTAAAAGAAGTGTAAAAATATTTGTCAAAATGTTTGTCCCTTGATCATATCCCATATATATATTAGGATCAATCAATTAATAGGTATATAATATATAACAATTTGCACAATTTATTTCGAATGAAAATTTACAACAGATACAATACATCTAAAAATATGAACAAGTAACGAAATTGAATAATAAATCACAAAACACTGACTTGCTTATGACGATAGAGGCTTGCCGTAGCAATCTCCTAAGATAGAAATTCGCCCCTACACCAGTGCAGTAGTTCAACAGACGTCTATCTTGCAGGATACAACTATCTAATCCAAGTTCTTGCACTCGAACTTGGATTCTTGGCGAATTTACTAAGTGTTTCTCTGTGAAAGTTTGATGAGAAAGCGTTGGAATTGATTGTTTTGTTTCTGATTTGATTGCCATATATATAATGGCATAATTGAGCAGTTAAAGTTGTTCATGTTTATCTTTAAGAACGGACGTAACTGCTCACGTGATCAGTCCTTTCGGAAAAACTGAATGCAAAAATCAAAAACGTAAAAATGATACTTGTGTTTTTCGTCTATCCAAGCCCAAAGGCCCAAGGTCTATGGCTTTGGCCCAATTTCTTTCAAATCGTAAGTGTGGGAACACACTTATAAAGAAGAGTTGTTTAGGTGAAATGAGCGATGTGGGACTTGAAAAGTCCCTTTGAAGTTCACAAGTTCCAACAATATATATATATATATATATATATATATATATATATATAGCTATCTTTAATTGGTTTCAGATTAATCTTTATTCCTCTATAAATCCTCCGTTTCAGAAATTCCAAAGAGTTTTCCCAAATATCAAATTTGAGTTTCATGTCTTATATATGCAAGACTGTCAACGGGGCAAATCATGATCTTTAATAGGTTTCAGATTAATCTTTATTCCACATATTAAGGATTCAGATTACATCATGACCTTTTACACCAAGATTTCTGTATAGAATAACCAATGCTAGAAACACTTGATGTGGATTAAGCCAATTCTTGCTATGTCCATGTTGGCTAAACTTGCGATATTTCCATTGCTTGGACCACAAGGATTTGACAGAGGTAGAGATCGACTTCTTGTAGATTAAGGTTGTGTGAGCTGCTCAAACATAATTAATGAATTTGCTTATTTGGAATCTAGTTAATGGGTTATTCGAGTAAAAAATTATGTCGGATTTTAAGTGGAGAAAATTGAGTTGGAGGGACTAAAGTCATATTTTCAGTTTATTTAATTAGCTTTAATACCTTGCAACATCATTTCCACATGCTTTAGAAACCAAGATTAGTAATTTTGCATACATACGTACATGCACATATATTATTTTGCCTTACGTGTCCACGTGACGTCACGTGCAACTTAATAAGGACGTGTGCACAAATATTTTCACAAATTTTTATTTTATTGACACCATGTAGCATTATACCTGTGTCATTAAGTCACCAAATTTTAACTGCCATATCCCATGTTCACTGTTTTTATATTTGTTCGAGAAAACTAGGTATATAAAAGGAAATATTCTATCACATAAACATTCATTTCATATTGTCTTTTGTATTCTACGATGCAGATAAATTATGGTTAAACTGAACATGATCTTATTATTATGTTAATTACATAACCATACAAATTGCCTTCGTAAACAAAGTGCGTGCCTGCTGCATTGAAGCCCAAGGAGTACTCCAGCTCGCACACGCATTAAAAATATTGATAAAAACCCGTCCACGGGTGCCTGACAGTGGAGTTTTCGTCGACGATGGATAATTACTCGTGGACGAAGAGCGCAGCTAATCGCATGAAGGAGAAACAGGAGTTGGGACCAAAAAGAATGGAAAAATATGTTGTGAACATTGCTGCCATTGTTGAATGTGATAATGCTATCTCGATCTCTAGCTGGCTAGCTAGCTAGAACTTCGTTACAGTACTGGGAAGTAAGTGCAGTTGTTTCTTGATAGCTTGTACTGATATTGATCGTATAGAGGATAGAACAGTGACATAAACAACTTAAGTGTGTTTAAATAGTGACATATATATCTCTAACTGATTAGGAAAGTGTAAATTCCGATAGTAACTGGGAGAAAAGTATGAAGCTTACCTACCTAAACAAAGATAACTAAACTCCCAAGGAATACAAAAAGGGAAATATAAACTGGCTTTTTGCCAACTTTGACGTTTCTATTTCTGATGTTTTCTTCCTCCCAACCATTGCATGAATTGAACAGCTGCTTTCGTCCCTGTTCAGCTCTGCTGACTTGTATTCTGAGTTGGCATCTGGTCGAGTACACGTAGTAACTCGATGGTAGGAAGGGTAACATTATTTATTTATCATGGATGAAGCTGATATAACTTAAAATTAAATTCATCCAATAGAAAAAATAATTAAAGTGGTTACTTCAAGAAAATAGATCGATAGTCACCAAATAGTGGTACAACATGAGGGGAAGAGATCCTCTCCGGATCTCTCCCACCAAAGCTACCAAGTCCACTCATCCGGGTTCTTGAAATTTGATCAAACAGCTAAAATTATTATTTTTAAGGGGCTTCCTGTTTGTAGCCGTTGGATCAAATTTCAAGGGCCCGGATGAGTGGACTTGGTGGCTTTGGTGGGAGAGTTCCGAAGAGGATCTCTTCCCCAAGATGAGCTGATTTAAAGTACTATGTGTTGAATCCCACACCGGCTAGAGGGAAAGAAGAAAAGCAATTTAAATAGGATTACCCCACTCTAACTAACACCAAGGCTTTTTGTGATAAAATCCCACATTTGACGGATTGGACAATTGGTAATTATCAAGTTGGGGACAATATCGGTGTTGTTGGAGTGGGACCCTCGGCCTGTCGACCTAAAAAATTCAACACTATGGCTGCCTAATCATATACAAGTACGGTTATTATTTAGCCACCTTGTCGTGTGCATGTTTGATATGTTAATAGTCGTTCATGTTGTTCTTTAATGTATAGCGGTTGGTGGTGAGCAAACATGAACTTTACTAACTTGAACAACATCAAACTTCTAGCTATACTATACCAAGATTTATACCTTCCATGTCCGTGTACACGAAAATATTACTTTCCTATGAAGTATATGTGTCTGACCAAATGGTTTATAGTGAAAGGTGATAGATTTGATCATATTTTGTTTGGTGAAGCTTAAGTTGGGAGATGTTAATTAAAGGTGTACATAGTAGTTAGTAGTTATAAACACTGATAAGCTATAGCTCTTAATTTTCTTTTCTTCTGCATGCAAAATCCTTAATTATTATGTTTAATTAACCGGGGAGTCTGAGGCAAGGTGGATTTAAACTTTTTTTTTTTTTTTTTGACATAATATGCGACACAAGTTCATAATTCTACGCGTAATACATTAAATTTATAAACGAAGAAACTGGGTATATACAAAGAAATTGAAGACACTAATTAAGCTGATTTAACATATAAACATTAATTAATAATATCTTGCACAGCAATACAGAATGTACGTAGTTTAAAATTGCAGCTGGAAGCATGGAACGCTAATAATATTGATCCAAACCGGAAGGAGGAATCTCGCCTGGCCACGGCCACGGGCACTCTAGGAAGGGGTTTTCGTCGAATGTGGATAATGTCTCGTGGGTGAGGAAAGCCGTTAAAAGGAAGGAGAAGCAGGAGTCCAGACCAAAAATAATGGAGAGACAGCCGGTGATGATGGGTGCCATTGCCATAGATGATTATATCTCTGAAGCTTAGAAGCTTAGCTAGCTAGTTAGATCTTCGTTGCTGCAGACTGAGCTGTAATTTTGTACGTTTAGAACGACTGTTGTTTGAGTTTGATCAACTAAAAAGATGGATCCCAAAAACAAGTCACACAAGTGTTTTTAAATAGTGAGTATAACAGTACCCTAATTGACTAGGAAAACATAAGGTACCTTAATCGTTTAGGACAAATTAAAGACTATCTAAAACGGGTAACTAAAATAAGGTGGTGATTAGGAAATATATGTTTATTTTAAAGTACTTTCTGGTCTATTTTGAACTAGCCTCGGTATTTGTAGTTCAAGTAATTAAGAGTGTTTATCAGTGCACATGAAATGCTCCATTCAAACCTCTCCTTCCCCAATATAGCTTGTATTTAGCAGAGTTAGAAGGAATGATTAGCTTTTGAGATTTGGTTGCAGAAATGATCAGCTTTAGTAACGACGACATATTAATTATATATTGATAACTCAACAATAACATAACAACCACGTAAGGATGATATAATAATAACATAATAGACATTGATCTTTTCTGCAACAAAATATCAAAAACTAATCGTCCATACTAATTGCCTTGGTATTTATTTGGTTTAATTGGATTAATAGGTACTGTGGGGATATGGTAGTTGGAAGATGGCCCCTGTGGTGAAAAAATTAGGATTTAAGCATCTGTGGTGAAGACTGTTAGGCTTTAGACCCAAAATTGAAAATTTCGTCAACTCTCCATTAATTTTTAGCACATGAGGGTCACAACTGAGACTAAAAAGATAAAGTTAGCTTCACATGTAATCCCCAAGTGCTAACAATTAACGGAAAGTTATGTGTTAGCCTAATATGTGTAGCTTACGTGCTAATAATTAACGGAGAGTTGACGGAATTTTCATTTGCAGTATCAATCCTAACAAACTTCACCACAAGGCTTAAATCCTAAGTTTTTTACCACATGAGATATCTTCCAACTACATTATCATCACACGGGGACTAATAATCCAATTGGGCCTATTTATTTAACTAGTCTAGCTTGTTTCTTAACTTGTTTCCCTCCCAATTAATGGATTAATATTACTAACACGAATCTCCCGCCCCATTTTTTTTTTTCAAAAAAGTTTGTATTATGCGAATGCAGTTTGTGGGTTAGGCTCAGTTAGTTAGGGCCGTCCTCCTGTATCCAAACAGAAACCAAAAATACTTGAAGCAATGTCTTGCATCCTTCCTCTCAGAAACAAGTTCTCAGATTTGAATCATTTGATTTTTCATCATGCCAAAGCAAAGCATGCCCAGCTTTCCATGATTTTTTTTTCAGTTAACATATGTAAAGAAATATACACAAAAAGGGACCAAACCAAACTCGAAACCACATCAAACCAAACATTTCTGTATTGGAATTATTCTGATTCCTGACTCTCACTATGTTTATTAAGAGCATATCCAAGAGAGTCTACAAAACTAAATTTGACGTGCCACGTATGATTTTTTTTGTGCCACAACAAAGTAGTAAAATGAGTCTTTAAATTTAAAAAAATGTCCTATACTTTCTAAAAATAAAAGACTAAAAAAAGATCACACGCAGCTCCCACCCTATAATCCGTAATGAGATACCTATAAACCATGAATTTGTTTGACTAGGAATTCGCCGCCATCAATAATTAAGATTGGTGTAAAAACCCACATTCCTACCTTCCTACCCCAACTGAGTTACAAGCCCCTGCAGCCTTAAAGCGCTTTAAAAATAAAATAAAAAACTTAAAGCGGCTCTAGTGGAAAAAAAAACCTAACTAGTGTTTTTGTATTATCAAAAAACAATTTAAGTGCTTGTCCAAGAAGCACTTGCATTTCAAATAAAGAAGTGTTTTTAACAAAAGCGCTTAGAAGTAGAAGTTCTTCTCCTAAAAGCATTTCAAACGGATTATCCCCCGTTCTTCTCCTAAAAGCATTTCAAACGGATTATCCCCCATCAGTGGCTTGTTTGCCCCAACACGATATGAGTGTACATGAAAGGACCACTTCCTAACCAGCCCAAGCCCTACAACTGCCATGGTCACTTCAAATAACTCTTCGACCCAAGGAAACCCAATTCCATATTCTTCTGGTTTAAAAAACTTCAACTCCTAATCTCTCAATCCATAGGTTGATCAACAGTTTTATCAGCCTCTCAACTCTCTTGGTCTAAAACTTAATTACCTGCCTACCAGTAACATTGACATTAAAAAAGAAATTTTAATGCGTGACATTGACATTAACCAAGAAATTTTAATGCAGCACACAATGGTGATGCAACTTTCTTGCTTCCCAAGCAATCGATCAATCAACGCCACGTGTAATATACGTTGGATGACCGGCTAAATCTTCCAGATTTCCAGTAGCTTAAACAAGTTTTCAAATCCTCTCCAAGCTCAACAAGGAATTGGTTGAAAATTGAAATGGTTAGGTTTGGCAAGCGTAGCTATCAGCAATAGATTAGCTGCTTATAAATACAGAGTTTTGAAAACAGACACTGTAATCAGTTTATCTTGCTGTAATTAGTTCTTAATCTTCATCTCAAAGTTCTCTTTCCCCGTAACTGCAATTTTAACAGAAAAAAAAAAAGAAGTGAAAATGCAGATGAAGATTGAGATAGTCTCTGAAGATCAATGCAAACCATCATCTCCGATTCCAGACCACCTTAAGAGCTACAAACTCTCTTTGCTAGATCAGATAGCTCCCATGTTTTATGTGCCAGTCATTCTATTCTACTCAGCTCCTGAAAACATTGACGATACCACCATTGTTGATAAGCTGAAGAAATCTTTATCAGAAACCTTGACCAGTTTCTACCCTTTGGCCGGAAGGATTGAGGGCAATGCATCCGTGGATTGTGAAGACGGAGCTGTTGTCTTCACAAGAGCTAGAGCTAACATTCAGCTCTCTGAGATACTAAAAAGTCCAGAAATGGATTTAGTGCAACAACTTCTTCCACTTGATCCCTACAATATTAGAATGGACAAGGCAGTTGCAGCCATGGCCGTTCAATTGAACTTCTTTGACTGCGGTGGCATGGGCATTGGAATCTGCCTTTCCCACAAGATCGCAGATGGTGCAACATTGTCTTCGTTCCTTGATGCTTGGGCTACAAGGTCACGCGGTGTTTTTGAAAACATCACTCCCTCCCTAAATTCAGCCACCATCTTTCCACCTAGGGACAAACAAATCTTCATGCCATCCAATTTGATCAAGAGAGAAAAGTTCGTGACAAAGAGGTTTGTGTTTGATGCATCCAGCTTAGCCAAGCTGAAAGTCAAAGCATCCAAGGGTTTGTGCACGGACGGCAGTGCTCCTACTCGTGTGGAAGCTCTGACAGCCCTTATATGCAAGTCTAGCATGAACGCAAAGATTGGTACATTGGGTAAGGGCAGGCCATCAATGGCGATATCCCATGTGGTGAATTTAAGGGAACGAATGGCTCCACCTTTGCCAGAGCATTCTTTTGGTAATATCTGGTGGGTTGCTGTTGCATCCATAATGAAAGATGAAAGCAAACCAGAGTTGCATGACTTCGTGGTCCGATTAAGAAAAGTAATAAGGAAGATTGATGATGATTATGTGAGGAAACTGCAAGGTGAAGATGGGTTTTCACATGCTTGTGAGCCTCTAAAAGAAACGAGTGAATTGGTCTCCGAAGGAGAGGTTGAGGTTTTCGGGTTCAGCAGTTGGATTAGGTTTTCCCTATACAACACTGATTTTGGATGGGGAAAACCCACCTGGGCATGCATTAGTAATGTGCCCATCAAGAATGTTGTCATACTGTTGAGTAGTAGCTCGGGTGACAGAATAGAAGCATGGGTGACCTTGGACGAAGAAGACATGGCTAAATTTGAACGTGATCACGAGCTTCTAGAATTTGTTTCTGTGGCACCAAGCTCTTAAGCCTATGTAACTAGGTTTATGTCTTCCAGCCAGTCCTATGGTTCAACTAGTTGATGTTCATAATTTACACATTTGTAAATTATCATCATTTGCTCAGGAACATGTAGCCGAAAGTACAAGTCCAGTAAATGCATTTTAATGATGAGTTAGGCCCTAAGAACATTCATCACAACTAAAGCCAATCAGATATATCAATATATTAAAAAAAACCACACGCAAACAGATTCTTTCTGAGATCCACGGATAGATATTATACACATACAGAAACGAGACTAAGTAGTTCAGTAAGTACTTCAAACCAATTAAATCAACTCCAAGTGAATAAAATTACCTGTATTTTGTAGCTTCTTTCATGTTAAGCCTTATCAACTATACCTCTATGTTCACCGTGCTGAATACGTAATGCAGCTTCTAACTCCTATTTTGTTGTTTCCTGCAAATGGTATCTGTGAAAATCCCAGAATCACGAACTTCAATGCTGTGGAATGTTTCTCTAAACGCTAGGGGTGAAAAGAGCTAAAAATAGAGGGAAAAACAGAAAAGGCTATGGACAACTATCAGTTACTGTTCAACCTTTCACAGCACACGGCCACGCAATGGTCCCACCCAACGATCCGAAAAAGCAGCAAAACAGAAATATGAGAACTTCTAACTGCATAAGTGTATCCCTCTACCATTAGCGTGGAGATGTTTGGGTTGGGTCCAAGCGGCCAACAACTGCTTCACTGCTAACAGTGTTAGAAGCAGCAATCTCTTCTAAGTGCTTCCAGGTGGCTACATGTTTTGCTTTAATCTCCTCCTCTTTTGCTTCATCTTCTTGAAATTTGAGCAAACACTCCCCAAATAGCTCAGGATCAATGTCAGAGTAGATTTTACGGATGTTTAATGTCAACCTCCGTGCCACTTGGTTCCAGTGGTTGCGGCCATTCTTCTCCAAAGCAGGAAAGATAATGGGCAATATGACTTTACGGTTTTGTCTGATTAAGTCCTCGATGTGGTCATTGTTCCACAAGTACAAGGCCCTCTCTGCCACCTGTAAAAGCACACATCAGTCAGCTCAAGGTTCTTGGTCAGGATATACATGGAAAGTGAGCTTGACCTCCCTAAAACGATAACATTGTCGAAGGAAAATATTTCAGAAGAACTTACCTTAAAGTCGAATATGGAAGGAAATACAATGATAATGATCAAAGGTATAAACAAGAGTAAAAACAAACCTTATCAGAATCAATAAAAGGTGACACGCAAAACTTTTGGGAGCACAAGGGGAAGAGAGAGATGGGTTTCTTCAAATAGGCCAAATATTTATAAGCACAAAGAAATAATAAATTAAATGAAGACCCAGCTCAATACCTGAAAGTGTGAACTGCTGAAGCAACGAGATATTTGGCGGCAGAGTGGTACCATACATGTTTGAAATTCTGCTGGCTGAGTTGCTTCTAAAGTTTCCTCGAGCTCACTTAGGAACATGACTTCCTTTGAACTATTTGTGATTGGCCAGTACTTTAACAGCCCTCTTATAACAGTATCTGCAAGCTTGCAATCTTTCTCGACAAACTGTGAAATGCAGTAGGACAACTGCTGATGGTACATTTGTAAACATCTTGGTTTGTGAAGGGGGATCAGAGCCTGAACTAGGAAAAGTTTGTGTTCTTCTTTAAGCGGAAGAGCAAATCCATTGATTATACTGCCCAAAACCTCTAAAAGCTCAGCAATCCCATTGTGCTTTTCTGTTTCAAAAATAAATCGGAAAAATATATTGTTGATCGCCTTCCTAATGAATGGGCGATGCACCATAAACTTTCCATAGACACGATGCAGAATTGTTTTTAAGTACTCCCTTTCCCTAGGATCCTCAGAATCAAAGAGATCCAATAATTTGAGAACAAAAGACTGATCAATGTACTTCTTAGCGACCTTTGCATCTGTCTCGGGCGATGCAACAAACCTCAGAAAAAGTTCGTACACAATCTGTAAGTGTGACCATGCAGGGTCCATCAAAGGCTCCTCCTCCTCCACATCAAATCCTTCTAAAACCTTATTCTCACGGGGCTGTGGAGAGAATGACCTGAACAAATTCACAGTCACCACCTTTACAACTTCTTGCACTACGAATTCAGTGAACTTTCCATTTGCAGAAGTAACATAATCTACAAGCTCTAGCAACGTCTGCCGCTTGATGTCTTTTTCTCTCAGATTTTTCGTTGGGTCAGTGAAGTCAAACACCACACAACATAGGTTCAGTTTTTTCACAAACAAGTTATGCTTCTCAGAGTTTGGTACATCTCTAAACGCTGGAAACGCTTCATAAGTGGTAACAGAATTCAGACTTGAGTTGACAAGTTGAGGGAGCTTACTTCCATGGCCATATCCTAAATTTGAATCAGAATCAAGGCCCGAAAGAGGTACGCTATTTGAATTAATTGGCCTATTCCCTACATCACCGCTTCTTGAACCTATAGAGGAAGCATTCAATGTAGGGGCAGAAGAACCCCCGAATTCACGATTCTCGGCTGACTTAGACGGCTTCCTAGGAAGCTTACCAATTAAATTCTTGATCATGACTTCAAAAACAAAAGACCCCAACCACAAATCGTGTCAAACCCTCAAAGCAGAACTGAACCGAAAATTCGATACCTCAGATAGAAGAATCAAACCAGATACACACTCAATGAGCAACAATCGGCACTATAAGAAATCAAAAACCCAGATAGAGACACCCATTTCCATATGAAGATTAAACTACTCCCAGAAGCAAATAATCAAAGCAAGCAAGCTCCCTTGTTTTCATGTATCTCTTCTAGTGATTCTTCAATTTCTCTACATCTCTAACAGTAAAGTAGAAAAATTTGACACCTTCTAAGGTCAAATTCAGTAACCCAGAAGCAGAAACTGATTTAAGCCAAAGTCCAATAACAACTTCCCAAATTAAGAAAAGCTCTTGTCTTTAATCTACTTCCAGGTAAGGACAGCTTGAAGACTACATATATAATATAGATATACCAACTCAGCAGCTAAACCCACTTAGCTAAGCAGCTGACACGATCTGGGTGCGATCTGAAACACAGAGATAGCATTCCACACATATCATTAACAATGAAATAATCCAAGGGAAAGTGATGCCTAAAAGAAAAATCCAAAAGGGCGCGAGCAAAAAAGCAAAAGGGTACCAAACTCAAAGTGTAAAAAGAGGAAATTTTTATACTTACAGAATAAGCAGGAGTCTAAGCAGAGCAAGAAAGCAAAGAGCTTTTCTTCTTTTAAATTTTGGGTCAGAGAGAGAGAGAGTCGAAGAAGACAAGGTGACCAGGAGAACAGAAAATTCAACAATTTCAGTCCCTATAAAATCCAACCTTTGAGAGAGAGTGTTGAAAGAAAGTAAAAGTTGGGAAAAGAGAAAAAGGTAAAGGAACCAAAGCTCTCTAACAAAAACCCCTCTCTAACTTGGACTTGGAGGTAGGGAGAAGAGAGCTATGAATTGACACATTCAATAGAAGATAAGCGTCTCCACATCGTTAGAGCGAGACAAGTGAACATTAATCCCACCACAAGTGACTGAGTGAGGGAAACATGAAAGAAAAGTCAGCCAACTTGCTGCCAACTCATCGAACCAGAATCTGAGTCCTTGTGTTTTTTTTTTTATCTTCAAATCGTATCCGTTCATCGTATGTTATGCAGTCAGAAATTATTTTAAATTTTTTTATTTAAAATTAAATATAAACAGTAACTGACGATAACTGGCCGCACAATATATGATGAACAGACACAATTTGAGAATCCTCAAAATCTTCACAAAGAGGATCCGGAGAGGATCATCATTCCTTTTGTTGTTGGGATGTTTCCTGCTTGTTATTTGACTAACTTTTTTTTATTGTTTTAAGAGATTCCAAAAAGAACAATATCTTTAGTGGGGTTTATGATCATTGTCACTCAATGTTTTAAAAGACGAAAGCCTTAGGCGAAAGCTTTGAGGCATGAGGCTCTGCAACTAAAAGTTTTGACACTTGACCTAATTTTTTTTCTTTCAGATTTCGACAATTTTTAAACAAAAATGACGCCCCCAAACACCCTGAGATGCGCCCCGACGAAACCTAGATGAGTTTTTCGCTGACTCCCCACAAAACAAATGCGATTTTCCTCCCGACCAGCCTCCAAAGCTGCCTAGACGCGCCTTAGGGTGATTTTTTTAATACATTATTTTCGCTCAAGTAAGAGTTCTTATTTCACACATTAAGATTTAGCGGTGGTTAGTATTTTATATTTGATGAGGCAAAAAATTCTTTGAGGTAAAAACATCTCTCAGCACAGTTTGTATTTCGGCTATGAGTAAAGTGATGGGGCCGCCTTGACTGAAGAACTCTGCTCCTGGGAGAATAAGTGAGCCCGTCATGTCAAATGGATGAAAAAGTTGACATACACCGTACATTGTACTTGTCCAGTGTAAATTTTTTCAAGCTTATGCCTTGTTTTTGGTATTGTATTCGGGTGCCAGTCGAACTCAAGATGCGCCGACATTTGCACCACAAAGCCAACTAGTTACAAAGATGGAATGAGTGCCAATTTCCTCAAGATAAAAATAATGGTACTTGGCCAAATTTGTTATGTTCTTCTCTTCAAGCCTCTGATTTGCTGATTGAATAATCATATTTTGTATCATGTAAAATATTTTAACCAAAAGAAGAGCTAGAAAATTAACTTTTAAACAAAACAATCAATGAGGCAGAATGTTTTCTTGGACTGTGGTTATCTGCCAGAACCATTTCCTAGCTACAACTACAATATACACAATGATCTTTGAAAACAAGCACCCGAACCACGTCAAAGTGCTACAAATCCCGTTTTCGATTAACAGAATTTGATGTCATTGTGTTGTCAGCAAGTCTCTTGCTTCGGCTAAAGCTAGGTAGTGCTGGGAGGTGCTTTGCCGAAAACCAGCACAGGTTCGTTGCTCGCAGCTTTCTTTGCAGCAACTTCTTCCAAGCGTTTCCAAGTGGATTCACGCCGTGCTGCAACCTCGCCCTCCTTTGACTCGTCTTCCTGAAACTGGAGTAAGCATTCCTTGAAAAGCTCAGGATCAAGCTCATTGAAAATTTTTCGGACATTTAGGGTCAAGCTATGGACAGCCTGATTCCAGTGATTTCTAGCATTTTTCTCCAATGCAGGTAAGATAATTGGCAGTATAACTTTACGATTCTGTCTGATTAAGTTCTCAATGTGATCGTTGTTCCACAAAAATAAAGCTCTCTCTGCCACCTGACAAAAAGAGGATTGCTTGCATCAGATTCAAGAATCAAAAGCTGCAATGAGACTAAGCTATTTTCTCACAACGAAAACATGACATAAAACACAAATAGGATTAATTACCCACAGACTAATGTCAAAGTTCTATATAACTGGCTAGCATGAAACTTCCTCAGAAGATTTGATCAGGAATACATTTCACATTACTAGTCCACTGCAAAGAGAACTCATATGCATAACCTTAAGTTTACTTCAGCTCTACTTCGTGCTGAATACTTGGTTAAACATTTTCCCAATTCATGTAGTACCTTCTTTTATTGATGAGTCACAACTTGTTTGAAACATAATCATATCCTCAAGCTGGCAAACTAAAGAAATGGATGGGAGTTTGAGTTCAACATTTTACTATATGGAATTGACAGTGACACTACGTTTAAGTAAGAGCATTGAGATGCTAATTTTAATGTTCTTGACTGACTTGCGGAAAAGGAAAAAGAGAACTCCAAAGAGATTCAAAATGTTCTTCAAACATCTGAGACTCCTCCTTTTAAAGTCTAAAAATCCTATGTAACCAAAATGGAACATCCAACAAACACCCAAATTTTGTTGATGGAAAAACAACAAGCACCAAAATTTCCTGGGACATTATCTAGATCCTCTCAAGTCTCAACAGCCAACACTTACAGAAATCAATCAAGCATTGTAGGACGACTTCTTTGACCCATGGGATCTATGAGAAACTACCAAGATTGAACTTTAACTCTTGTGATATTCTATTTCTTCCTAATTTTGTACAGTCCTAATTAGAATCTCCAATACATGCAAACCCATCGACTATCGGTCATGAAGTTTGCTGAGCATTACTTCATTATTTTATGTTAGCTTATTTCAATCTTTATCTACTCCTCTGAGGTGGACCACCAAAATTGCATCCTCACCTTCAATCGCCACTTGCTAGACCTGAGAAAGTATTCATGCATTCTCCTCCAAACATGAAATTACTGAAGAGAACTCAACAAACATGAATCTTATTGACAAAAGTCCTAAAATTAAAATGACAATAAAGCAAAGGGCTAACAAAATGAAATCCAACTAGAAAAAAATGAAGGGTTTTTCTTTGGCTGACAAAAAGGATCCACGGTTTTTTTATTTTTATTTTTATTTTTATTTTTTGAGAAGAAACAGTAGTGGAAAGGATCCAAGGTTTAGATGGCTTAATTAGTACATTGACGATTAACAAAGAAAAACATAATGAAAAAATCCCTCAATTAAAAAACAACATACACGGAAAGGCAAGTACAAATTGATCACCCACAATATGGGAACCTAAGATATAGCTGCAGAACAATTTGGATTAATGAGGTGTCTAAATTTACCAGCCAGAGATGGAAAGAGAAGAAAATTTACACAAGCAAAACACTTAAAATTAAATGTATCACATTTAACATGGACAAGAAAGATAACAATGCAGAGAAGTCTTCCTGCTTGGAACAAAATAAGTGCACAACTTCATGTGGCAGACTAAACAACTTATAAAGAGAAAAGGTGCACTAAACAGCTTATAGGAAAAACTGAAAGCAGAGAAAGAACCCGCTACCTGAAAGTGAGAACTGTTCAAACAATGAGCAATCTGGCGAAAGAGGGGAACCATGCACCGCTGGAATTCAGATGGCTGAGTTGCTTCCAACACTTCTTCCAACTCACTTAGGAACAATACTTCCTTTGAACTATTAGTGATCGGCCAGTACTTCAGTAAACCCCTAATGACAGTATCAGCAAGCTTGCAATCTTTCTCTACAAACTGCGTAATGCAGTAAGATAATGGCTGATGGTACATAGCTAAACATTTTGGCTTATGCAGGGGAATTAGAGCCCGAACAAGGAACAATTTATGCTCTTCTTTCAGTGGTAGAGCAAATCCATTTATAATACTGCCCAAAATTTCTAGGAGTTCAGAAATCCCATTATGCTTCTCAGTCTCAAAGATGAAACGATAAAAGATGTTGTTGATGGCCTTCCTAATGAATGGGCGATGCACCATAAATTTTCCATAAACTCGGTGCAGTATTGTTTTCAAATACTCTCTTTCTCTAGGATCTTCAGAGTCAAAAAGATCCAGCAACTTGAGAATGAACGAGTGATCAATATATCTTTTAGCTAATTTTGCATCTGTCTCAGGTGATGCGACAAACCTTAACAATAACTCGTACACTACTTGCAAATGAGGCCATGCAGGATCCATTGAAGGTTCCTCCTCTTCCAAATCAAAGCCATCTGCAACTTTATTCTCACGAGGCTGTGGGGTAAACGCCCTAAACAAATTTGCAGACACCATTTTTACAAGCTCTTGCATAAGAGCTTCTGAAAATTTACCATTTGCTTTAGTCACATAATCCACTAGCTCTAATAGTGTCTGCCGCTTGATCTCCTTTTCTTTCAGGTGCTTTGTTGGGTCGGTAAAGTCAAATACAACACAGCACAAACTCACCTTTTTAATAAATAAGCTTTGCTTCTCCGCATTTGGAACATCTCTAAATCCAGGCAATGCTTCATAAGAAGAAGAGAGCACGAAACCATTCGGCTTCAAATTTGGACCCCTCACATTCTTGTTGCTGTAACTTTTCACCACGTCTGGAACAGAATTTCCGGGTGGGAAAGATGTAGTCAAATTCCCAGACTTACTGGTCCCCAAATCACTGCTTCTTGAGTTGGTGGGAGCATTCGAATACAATGTATCACGATTCTCAGCATTCTTAGAAGAAGACTTCCGGGGAAGCTTATTAAGTATCTGTCTCAACATAGTTCATACAAACAAACAAAACTCCACCCTCTCAAAGCACACCGGTATCTAAGGTTCCAAAAGCTTTTTGCAAAACCACTCCCCGCCGACTGAGTCACACAGCTTTCGTGAAAAATTATAATCTTAGGCTACCCAGAAGCTTATTCTATGCCTGTATTTCTAAAAACAATGCACTAAAGGGGGCCAAGAACCCCCCTTTTCATCCAAAAACTAAAACCCGACTCGCTTATATAACACAAAAGATCACACCAAGCCCTTATTTTCCCAATCTCAATCACCCAACAAACGAACTCCCCTTTAGCTTTCTGCCCTTGTTAGGAAAAACACAAACACCCCACAAAAATTCAAACTTTCCGCTAAAAATCCAAAACCCAGATGCCAAAATCCACTCTAAACTAAAAAAAAATCAGCAGAAACTTTCCAGATTCAATTCACGAATCCCAACTCCCTGCCCTGTTCATTCAAATCAAAAGAGGAAAAACACAAAAATCAGAGTGTGCAATCACCACATTATTTCCCAATGCTCAAAAAACAAATTGAATAGCTACAAATTTAAAGAAACAAAAAAAAGCAAAAGCACATGCAACAATTACAGAAAAACAGGAAGAATAAACAATACCCAGATGAGAAGAACGAAGAATTTCAGGGTTGGGTGACAATACTTACGAGTTTACGAAGGGAGGGACTCGGCCTTCGTTATTATCCACCTTCATTCTCGTTGTAGTTTGTTGACCGAAGAAATCAAATAAATAATTGTTGAGGTTTTATTATTATTTTTCCGCTGCTGATTTGATTGACACAGTTTCTATTCACCCTTGCCTCTCTCTCTCTCTCTCCCTCTCCCTGGCTTTTTCTTCGACTCCTTTCTGGGCTTCTTTCGAAAGTCAAGTCAAAACCAAAATACACGAGCCCCGCATACTTAATACGCACCCATTCCATACCGTACCGGGTCTTTTTCTTTCATTTTTTTTTCTTCTGAAATTAGGATATTGTTTTGGGTCGTTTTATTAAAAGTATCTAATCTAATAAGTGAAACCAGAAATCAAATCATTTATCTATTTGGTAATATTTTTCTTCACTTATAAATAAGATGTCTTAGGTTCGAATTTCGTGCATATCGAATTCGATACCAAATTAAGTTTCATTTGATGTAAAACTAGTATCTTGCAACACGTGTACGCACGTGGCAATTGGCTCTTTTGATTTTTCATTTGAAAATGCAAAAAATAGAAAAATAAAGTAATATATTTAAAAATAAATAAAGTTAGTTACAGGAGTTAGTTTTTTTTGTGAATTTTTATTTTATTTGAATATTTAATAGGAGAGGACAATTTTGAAATTATAAATGTTTCATCATTTTTACCTTCTCCCTTTATATAAATAGATATATCATTGTACTTAAAAAAAAGAGTGGTAGTTGATTCGATTATTTTTTTATTTTATTTTTCTTATTCCTTAGTATGGGTTTTAACCTTTTGTTTTTCTTTTTAAACAATTGATAGTGTATAAACTAAGGAGATATGATAGACTTAGCCTTATAATAAGCTAGTAAAAATGTGATTCAAATTCGTCCTTAATAAGAATCGAATATTTACAAGTAAAAAAAAAGAACATTAAATCATAGTACTAAATGGCCATATGTGTTTTAATCCTAAAAACCCTAATCCAAGAAAGCGATGTTGCTTCCTAATTTCGCTGTGCGGGTCAGAACGAGCCACTCTAGCCGTCCAAAGTCCTACTTTATGACGAACTAGTCTCCCCAACACCATAGAATTCTTTATAATGGAAAAAGAAAAAAGTACCAAGAAATAATTGTCACATAGTTATACTTCATCTATCTCAAGAAAGAGACAAAGAGCAGCTGAAAGAGTTTTTTCAACGTGTCAAGAACATGAAGCGGTATGACATATGTATAAATGAAGGAAAGTAATTTTTTAATGTACCGAAACACAGACAGTAACCATATGTTATTATTATGCAAGTAGAAATTTTTATTTTTTTTCAAGTTTTTCTCTACTTGTAGAATGACATACAACATTTTGTCCGTGTTCCGACACCCGGACCGGGAGTGGGAGGAAATATTCAATCTTCAACTCAGAGTGCTACACAAAGTCAACCTTCAAGCACGAGGTGCTCTTCTGGATTAGTCAGACATGGCAAGTTGCGATTAAATTCTAATAATGCCATGATTTTTTTCATTTTAAAATACTAAATACTAAATTATTGATTAATTTGAATGCAATAGCTTGCAAATAAGTTTTTAGGTATGAACAGGAAGGGGTCGTCGCTTAAGCAACAAGTCTTATATATTAAAGAGAGACGAATAAATTACAAGAACGACAGTTGCTGGCTTTTCTGGAGCGACCAAAATTGCAATGCTCTAAACTTAAGCAACCTACAACCGCAAGTCTAGCCCTAACCTCAACAGAAAAACTCGTTGCCGCTGCAAACGTTGCGAAGATTGACGATAAACACAAGAGGTGATTATCATTTTGAGTACAAACGAGATACTGAATAATGTTACCGGAAACCAAAAGCGCAAGATGATCTTGCCTTATCGGAGAATAGGGTAGGCAAGTTCCGTCTGCATTCACAATCGGTATTGTGATTTGCTGTCGATAAAAGCTTGAATTGATGGTTCTCTCCCGAGAAAGCCAGTTAACACTTCAATGGGTTCCCTTGATCCTCCTGGGGCCAGTACCTACAAGGACAATAATAACGAAATGAACAGAACGGGATTAGACTACTCCGATCTTAATTAAGAGATTTTGAGGGAGATGAAGGAGAAATTAAATCAAAATTGGAAACACTTCTCTCTATCGAGCAACTTCTTTACCTTGTTTCTGAACTGCATGCCAACATACTGGTTCAGATAACTCTCATGAAACTTTGAAGCAAATATATCAGCTGCAAAAACCTACAAGAAACATTTGAGGCATCAACGCTGGACCGCTGGTTGATGGAGAATCACTGATGATAAGGATGAAATTCTTCAAATGTAACCATTGGATTGGGCAATACAACAACAATTGACAATTGTTATTGCAAACTTGGGAAACGAAGTAACAAGGATATGTTGCTTGACTATTTTCAATAATGGATGGGTGACAAACCTCACTCCAAATACGGCTGTAACAAGCAGCTTCGTGACCAATGGCGCTAGATGGAAAACGTGAAGCGGGATTGACATCTTCTAACATTGGCAACCCTAACATGATCTGATGAAACAGAGTCAATAATACCCCGAAATGCAACTTCACAAAGAAATTACTGGAAACAACTACATACCCTTGGATGAAGATGCTTGAACAACTCAACCATGTCAACGTTTTCAGTAGAATGTATAATTTGATCAAAAAGACCTGAAAATATAACGACTTTTAAGTTATGTACATTAAAAATTGAAATATCTGCTTCACCAAAAACAAACGATAATTCGACATTTCAGGATTTCCTTGTACAAACTTTTTCGAGAAATCCAAATCAACACCAAACCAATAAAAAAACAAAAGGTTCTACCAGCAAATGCTTTCCAAGGAAAAAAGCTGTCTAACAATTTTTTTTTTCCTAAGAAACAAACACAGGCTTAAAAACGATTCTTCGAATAATGAATGAGATGCAGCTTCTGTAGTTTTTGAATCTATAGTTAGAGTACTTACAATAGAGAATTTCTTGCTTCATTTTAAGCGCAGAAAAGGAATATCTCCATCTTTTAATGGATTTGCACATTTCGTCTTTGATAGGCTTTGTTATATCCTACATTTAAATTCAAGATATATCAGCAATCTAACTCATTACATATAGCTGGAAAAACATGAGAGGTTCCCTTTGGGAAGGGGAGAAAGCACATTGATTTCCAAAGCATTTACCTTTAATTTAAAACAAAAATATTAATAAAACATGTGTTACCTGATGGAAACCAGATATCAACTTCAAAGTGAAGCTTTCGTAACACCTGAAAATTACACAGTTAAGAAGCATTAATTTGGGCCACGCGTATTCAGAAAAGGGAACAATACGATCCATTAATTACCAGTTCTCCAGCACCAGAGCAGGAACTTCTACAAAATCTGGATCAAAACCCAGCCCAGAAAATCTGGCAAACGATGCACGATTACATATATGTTGGACCTGAAGGTTTATAATTTACAGAAGAACCTGTCATTTATGGGCAACAAATAATGACGTGCCAAACTCAGAAGAATGATGTTCCCGGCTGAATCTATTTCTACAATCAATTCACTATAGCAGGGGTTCCTTTCAATTCTTTAAACATCTTTTCGAGATTCGTCATTTCAAACTTAAAGATATTCATTCATTCATTAATATCTAAAAAAGAACTTAAAGGAGGTTCCAATATGCCATCATTGAGACAACATGCAATCACGCTGATTTTGTTCTCAAAACATCTAGGAGACCCGATAACTTATTCATCTTCTCATTTGACTATTAGATCTTCACAAGTATGCAGGTTGCATGCTAGTGGCAGTTAAGAGACACTACCCAGGCTTAAGTTAGGGTGGATCCTTGGAAGTAGGTGGACTTTACCACCAGGCATTTCTCAAAAGAGCAAAGCCTTTGCGCTCAAAGTTCCTACTCGTAGAGAAACAATGTGGAACGCACTGCCAAAGGCTTTAATCTCTGCATCGTAACAAGGCAGAAATGAGACATTGAGGAACTTCTCTGTCATTAATGCGCTTCATACTATTCACAAGTAGCCATCTTTCCAATGACTTCACCCTACATGTGCATTTCCTGACCTATTTAAAGTCCTTTGAAGGCTGTCAACAACTTATTAACCATTTTTGAGTTAGTAAAGATGGGACCAGTAAAGGATGAAGGTGGGTAACCTGGTGCAGCATTTTGAATTGCATTCATTTATGCTTACCAGAGAAGAGTTTCTCAAAACAAATAACATATAGCGAAGAAAATTGCAAGTTCTGATGATTACTGAGAACTTATGTGAATGATGAAAGACAACATACCACATGGCCAAACTCATGGAAAAGATTCACAACTTCGGAGAATCTCAGTAGTGCAGGTTGACCACTAGCATCCTTTTGGAATTGAGATATCAGTAACGCCGCTGGAATCTAGTTACCAACAAAAAACAAGATGCAAGTTAATAGCACAGATCAATGGCTTTTAAAATTTTCAATTAACATATGATGCGCCACGTTAATATGACAATTAAATATCTTAACTACTAATACTTATAGCCATTTTCACTCAATCACAAAAAGAAGCAATGCATCACATACAAATGAGAAGAAATTGGAGCTTTACACACAAATGTTCTTTTAAAAAAAAAAATAGCCATGATCAAAAGAGGTTTCAAATCTATCTCAAGGAGAGGAGATCACTCACCAAAAGCAATATTTCTTTTACTACAGCTATTAAATATCAATTTCCTTCTGACAACAAAGCTTATATTACACGGATAATATTTATGATTACAAACTGGAAACACAACCTGACGTGATCCATTCGTTGATGATGCACCATTTTGAAGAGCCACCACACAGGTATGATTATATTTTCTTTCCCTGTTCACAGACAACATAAACCATTTGTTAGCAACTCAAACAAATAACATAGAGAAAGAGCTAAAATTTTGAAGGAAGCACTCCTTCAACCTTGTGTACATATCGTGGTAGAAATGACCCAAAAGTTCACCAGAACTTAAGTCATAGACTGAGTAAACGGAAACATCAGAATGCCAAACCTCAGCATCTTTAAGTTCTTCAAATCTTAAACCTACACAAGAAAAATAGAATTTCAACTTGACTATTATCTTTCATGAAAAGAATAAGTTTATGGGATATATTAAAGTATCATGAAGATTTACCAAAAAGGTCCTGCACTATCTTGAAGACCCCAGATAGAACCAAATTTACTGGAAAGTATTGCTTCAGAGCTCCAATGTCCATGTTAAACTGCTGTGCTTCAGCCTTCTTGACATAATATAGCAGATCCTCAATTCCAAACGGCTGGTCTCCTTCCTCTTTTCTCTGATACCACATAAGACACAACACAATCAGCCATGTAATTAACCAAACCACTGGGAAATGCAAAAGATATTCTAACCTTCAAATCTTTCAACATGGAAAGCTCCGTGGTAGCTGGGTCGGTTAAACTATTGGATATGTCCTCTAAGAACTCAAAAACCTGAATAGTCACACTCACAAACATGAGCTACAAGAAACAATTGCAAGCAAATGGAGTGAAAGATGGTCCCTATAAAAGAAAAAATGGACGTAAATGCTGAAGGTTAGTCAGTTAAACTCTTATCCATCAGGCCATAAAATTTTCCATTGTAATCACACTACCTCAAAAATAATCCAACCAAATTGATGTAGAACAGAAAAAACAGTTGAACCATGAATATCTTAAGAAAAATGTAATGTCATACAAACCTTTGAGGGTGCTTTTGCCATTCTAAGACCAACTGCATAGTCTGCATAACTTGCATAGCCAAGTAACCGAGCAAATTTATGGCGCAGTTGGACCTAAACAAGCAAAATATCAGACACAATTGTCTTCATCATAATTCACAACATACTCGTAGTGAGATATGTAAGGAGACAGAAAATCAATGCTACATAGAAAATTAATGTCAATACAATAAATTTCTTTGAGGAACAAAAAGAATAATGACAGATTTTAGTCACCTATGCAAAACCAAATGAAAAATGTCTGACCAGGAAAATTGAACTTCTAAAAAGCATTTAAAATTTGGCGTTAAACTAACGGCTAGCTGTTTAATTCAATTTTTGTAGATCTACAAGACCGAAATTGATTTAAAGATTGATTATCTAGTTGGAAGTAAAATAATCAGGAGAAGAAAAAAAATCTTTTACCAAATCTTCTAAGATAGAAAGATTGATCTCTCCACCCCTCTTTCCATATGTCACTGCAACCTTCCTCCTTGTTGTTCCAACCTTCACAAATGCTCAAAATGAATTTGTCAATGACATTAATACAGATTCTGAAATCATTAAACAACACAAGAAGCTAAATGTCAATGTTGACAAAAAATTTCTGGTGTTTGGTGCAAAGTCCAGAAATACAAAATTGCCTTAAATATGAACTCAGCAGATCATACCTGACAAAGTTCAAGTACTGCTGCCACGTGATGGCTTTTCAGAGTCACCTTGAATTTACCATCTGCAACTTTGCCTAAACTCTGCACATGGAAAATTTTTATTTTATAAATGAAACACATTCAGAGATTTATTAAGAGACAATGTACATAGTAACAAGCTTATTTACATTTTACTTAAAATGATTGTTCTGTATTTATGTGAATAATTATAAAAATAGCTACGCAAAAGATAATTTTCACAAGTTGGCAATAAATGATGAGTCAGTCAAGACTATGGAAAGCGCTTTAACCGTTGAGTCTGTCAGGGTAAGTAAACTTGCATACAGTGGCCTCCATGAAGGTAAGTTTGCACAAAAAAAAATTGAGGGAAAAATTACTACACCTTGAGAAACTCTGGTGGTAACCCAGCCAACTCAGCCTCAGTGAAGTGAAGGAAAGTACTGTCATCATTTAAATTTTGAATATACCGCAAACTTAGCTCATCGATTTGGACTCTCACGCGTTGCATTTCCTCTGTCTTAGTTAAAGTAAGATTCAACCCATTGCGTTCAAAGTCTCTCATCTGTCACTGATTGGAAAGGAATCAACATCCAGCAAAAGAAAAAGAGAGCCTCAAGCAAAATTATCGGGACAACATATTATTTTAAAGCAAGCATAATTGACGGAGAAGAAAAAAAAAACCATAACATAAAATAAAATAAACTCTACAAAACGTTCTTACTCCTTACCAAGGCCTGAGTATAGTGCTTTGCTTCAGCATTCACCCACTCCCCTCTTGTAGCAAAAGCTTTGACGACACGGTATACATCTTCACGCTTGCTGTTCAGTTCGCAATATACAGAAAGATGTATTATTTATTTCCGCTAGTCTCTAAAATCTTCTACATATCTTTCTAGTTCGGTTCAATGTTGTTGCACATGAGATATATCAAATATATAACCACAAAAACACTATATAAAAGTTCAAGATACTTTCAGAATTAGGGACCATCATCCATTAATGAATCATACCTGCAAGTCAGAACATGGGCATCTATTCTCCGCTCTGCTTCGGCACTTGCTTTGTGAACATCATCAGAAGTGGAAACCATCTTAGGAAACACACAAGACTGGACTAGTGGAAATTGTTGCGCCTCTAGTTCTGCTAGAGGTGAAATAACATTCATAAATGTAACCTATACAAAATAGCCGGTATTAAGATTAGCTCATATTCATCAAACAAAAAAACAAAGCAGTTTAAAAAATAAAATAGTCACTTAAATTCTGTTTGTTCGCTAAAATCAATATTGTTACAAATGATAGTATTCCCTCAATCGAATTTGAGAAACGTAGAGCTTTCCAAGCCAGATTAGTTGCATAAATTCAAATGCAAGAGCTACTGAGCTGGATTTCATACTAAATTTTGTGAATTGCTTACAACCAACTAACCGTATCTAGTGGAACTGACGCAAACCGTTAATAAAATCAGCTCAAATTCATAAATTAAAAGAAAAATCAACTTAATTACTCACTGAAATGATGGCTTAAACGAGCTTTCCAAACCATACTAGCGACATAAATTAAATTCACGCAAATTAAACTAATTTCTAAATCGAATTTCAGAAATGAATGACTTAAACGAGCTTTCCATACCATACTAGCGGCATAAATTAAATTCAAACGCGAAAGCTACTGAGCTAGAATTTCATACTGAACAGCGTGAATTGCTTACAACCTTATCAAGTGGAACCGAAGCAACCGCATCGTGGACCTCTTTCGACTTTGAAATGATTCGGTCCGCCAATTTCAAAATTTCGGACGCCGATGGATTAACCCGAACCTCAGAGCCCTGAAGATCTGCAAGAACTCACAAAAGCACAAAGTGAGAGAGATGGAGAGAGGGAGAGAGTAAATGAAAAGACTGTTTGGTTGCACGGAAAACGAAAATCACAAGCAGAATAGCTAAAGCGGGCGAATAAGACTGTTCGGCTGTCAGAAAAGTGAAAAGAAAATCAAAGAGTAACGAAGAAGAAGCCTTACCTTTCTTCCTTCTGTTCTTCATGTGAGCGTTGAAGGCGGTGATTCCGAGGTTAGCGGCGAGGGCGAGCAGAGCAGCGGCGCCGGCGAAGGCCAGGAGGCTGCTGCGTTCCCGCTTCTGTTTGGGCATTTTCTCGCCGTTTCCCGGAACTTCCGTCATTTGTTTGTACTTCTTTTCTCTTTCACCGAACGGCAATTGCGAGGGAGGGAAACTATATGTCAATAGACTCGTAGGCGGAAAAGAGAGGCAATTGGTTGACCCAATTTTTCCGAGCCGGGCGATATATATATTTTGAAATTGTTGGAGGGCTATCCTTATCAGATGGCGCAATCTCGGCCCTTGCTTTTCCTTAAATTTGGGGTTATTAAATTGGGGAATGGGTTTGGGCCTTTGAATGACCCGGTTTGGATCCAATTTTATTTTTGCAATTTTTAAAAAACAATTTATTATTTCTATCAGGGAGGCGGAAAACAAATTCAGGACCTCGAATGCAGAAGTGCATGCTTTTTACTAACATTAATTGAGCTATAACCTCGTTTCATTTGTTATCCGCACTCAAAAATATTTGTGGGATTTATAGTTTCGAATGTAGAACAATTATAATCAGTGATTTTAACATTCATATTTCAGTTTTTGAATACGTTTTTTTTTTTTAATATTGAGAAGAAACATATCATTGGATTATAGCCACTTAAAAATATGGATATTTTTTTTCTCTAACATTATGAATTGAAAAATATGTTTTTGATTTTATTTTTGAGTTATGGTTGAGGATGGGTGAGTAAATTTTGATTAGGTGTACTCCATAAGCATGAGAGTAGGTAGATAGGTGTAAGTAGTTAATTAAATATATTATTACAAAGTTTAGTGAATGGTGGTACACTTGTGGACCCTGGCGTACATGTTCAGATACTAACTCAGCTGAAACAACACGTGTAACATATTAACATGTTGATCAACAACTCCCAACTTTAACAAGCATTACCCTCCCGCCTTCAATTTGTTGGTAGTTGGGAATTTGGGCTTGGCAGAATTATATAGATAAAGCCCCTTTTGAGTATATGAATATTTTTATATTAGGGAGATAGAGAGTTATGCTAAGCTGTATAATAAGCAGTCTAATTTAGTATCGAATTTGCCATCCACAATATTCAAATATAAAACATCTCACTTCTAAACGAAAAAGAATATCACCAGATCGTAATATTAAGTGGCTATACATAAAGCCCTTTTAAGTATGTAGATAGAGATATAAAGAGATAAAACAAGGAGAACAAATGGACCATGTTGTACATGACACATGATAACCCGGAATGTCCACATGTTCATTTGGATCGTGATGTGTTGGCCGGCACACATTCAAAATGAGTGTCATATTATGTAGTATGATCAAAATAACATTTATAACGAGCTATTCGCTTATTTAGACGTTAATGTTCGGTCTTTATCTATCCACAAGTTTTTCATTTAAATTTTAGATTTTAATTATCAAGATATTAGATTCCAATATTTGTGATGTTTTTTTTCAAAAATTAATTCGTTATTTTTGTAATTTTAATTTGTTTAGTTACGTAAAAAGAAAGCTGTTATTAGCGATTAAAAAGATCGTCGTGCTTTATTCCAAAAAAAGAAAAAGAAAAAAGAGATCATCATGCACTAGTTTATAGTTATAAAAATGAACTGAATATGATTATTTTGGATTTGATAATAATTTGTACTTTTGCAAGGAGAGATGCTGTGTTTCCATTTACAAGGTTGAAGGTTACAATTTCCGAGCAAAAAATCAAAGTTAAAGGTTACAAGAAACTCCCTTACACAGGCCCATCATTTTCGCAGACGGTCAGACTAAAAATTGGACCTTGAAGCCCAAACAAACTGGATTGAATGGTCCGTACCCGACCCGATTGGACCCTGAACTGCAAGTAGTCAAGCAGTCTATTCGATGATACCAATCGGCCGATACGTTCCTCCATTCGCACACTTTTCGCTCCTGTTTGGCAAGCAAGAAACTCCGATGCCTCCGAAAGGCAAAGACAGGCAGCGCGCCGCCGCGTCGCCGCAACAACCGCCGCCCTCACTTGAAGATCTCTTTGGCTCTCTCAATAAGCACATCGAGGAATCCGAATTCGAAAAGGCCGTCAAGGTTGCAGATCAAGGTTATAACCTCCTCATCCTCCTCGTTACTTCAATATCTAATCTCCTTTTTTCCCTGAATTTTTCGATTTAAATTCCACATTAAGTGGCGTAAATGTGATTTTTTTTTGGGTAACGTATCGCAGTTCTCTCGATTAACCGCGGCGACGAGGACGCCCTTCGATGCAAGGTCGTGGCCTTGATCAAGGCCGACGACATTGACGCCGCCCTTTCCACGATTCGATCTTCCAAGAGTCCTCCTGTGGATTTCAGCTTCTTTGAGGTTCGTAACTTCGACTATTTCTTAGCAATCAGCTGTGAATTTTGGTTACTTTCGCTGCATTACGTTACTTGTTTGTTATTAAGTATTTTCTGTTCAGCCATTGGTTATGTATAATTAGTGAAATGGAAGATAGCTGGTGATTTAGAAAAAATTCAATCGCATAGTTACATTGGCATTTCCACCGAATACAAACCCGTGATTATGGTTGGTACATTGTAAAAATCAATAGCATACATCTGCATTTCCACCGATATGTTACAATCCTGTGATTATGGTTGGTACCTTGTAAATTTTCAGGGGTAGTGTTTACGAACGTGTCTGATATTTGTTAGACGAGGTCGATTCACATTTGAATGCAAGAATATCTTAGAAATTCAGAATCTGTATTTATATATACACACCATATTATTTGTTTATGTAATGATTACTTGGAATGCACCTACGTCTATGGAAAATATAGTAATGTAACTGCACGAAATTTGAAATTACAAATTGCGGGTGGTTAGCGTTGTTGGTTTGAGTGGAATAAGCATAGAATTCCTGTTCAAATACTTACATGTCTCCTCCCACAATTGAGAATTAATTAATCTGATTTGAACAATGTACCAAGAGCAAGTCCATCATCATATTTATCTGATGGTTCTGGTTGTATGTTTAGTTGTGCAAAATGCTTTAAAGACACACATAAATATTTCTCATTGATGTTCTTTTCTTTTTTCTGTGTTTCTAAATAGGCATACTGCTTATACAGAAATAACAAGCTAGATGAAGCTCTCGAGTCCTTGAAGAGGCAAGAGAGAGATTCTGTAACCATGATATTAGAATCCCAGATTTTATTTCGCTCAGGAAAGATGGATGCTTGTATTGATATATATCAGAACCTTCCAAAACCCAAGGTCGAATTGTTAGAGATAAATTCTGCAGCTAGTTTGGTTGCAGCTGGAAGGGCATCTGAAGTTAAACATACACTGGAAGCGCTTGGGGTTAAAGCAACTAACAGTTTTATGCTTGCATTCAACACTGCCTGTTCTTTGATTCAATTGCAAAAGTATACAGAGGCAGAGCAGCTCCTTCTGAAAGCCAGAAGGTAAAATGTTACTTTTATTTGTTGAATTTGACAACTCCCAAGCAAGTAATATTTTAGGCAGTAAATGCTTTTGGTTGTTACTATTTCTCAGTCTTTAATTTGTACTGCAACGCTATAAATTTTGTTTGGATTGATTTTAGAGTATCTTTTGAAGAAATTTTGAGCCTAAGTATCACAGACTAAAAAGTTTTTGTGTAGATCTGGTTTTCCCCTCATTAATCCCCTGATAAAGTCATATATATGTTTAAAGTGTTAATTATTTCCTCCCTCAGTAATAATTTCTCATGAATTGTTTTTGTATTTTAGTTCGACGTGTCCCTTTAGTAATGTTCTTAAAACCACCATTCACTCTGCTACTAAACAGCCTTTCATTGTGTTTATACATTGCACAAATTGAGCTATAGAAACTCTTATCTGAAAGTGAGAATGAACTGATGGAGGTGATTCACTTGGTATCTTAGAATTGGCCAGGAAGAACTCTTCTCTGATAATGTACCTGAAGACGAAATACAAATTGAATTGGCGCCAATAGCTGTCCAGTTGGCCTATGTTCAGCGGGTAATATTGTAATGTTAAGTAGAATTTTCTCTTATCTTTTGCAAAGTTAGGAATCCAATAGCCACTGATGAAAATTAGCTTCTTCCAACAGCTTCTTGGGCAGAAACAAGAGGCCGTCGAAGCTTATACGGACATTATTAAACAAGATATGGCAGATGAGGTATCGCTTGGTGTGGCAGTCAACAACCTCATTGCTTTGAGAGGTCCAAGAGATGTTTCTGATGGCCTGAAGAAACTTGATCGACTAAAAGATAAGGACAAGCAAAACTTCCACCTGACTCCTGGACTAGACAACAAGCTTTCACCAAAACAAAAAGAATCAATATATGCGAACCGGGTTCTTCTACTACTCCATGCGAATAAAATGGATCAGGTCTTTCTCTTTGCTTTTTATGTCTTTTCGAGTACTATGCTGTGAATCTATCACATAAGTAAGCCATTATTGGTGCTCCAGCTCCCCTTTGCTGATCTCAACTCTTTGCTTCAAATTTACAGGCTCGAGAAATCGTTGCTGTACTGCCTGACATGTTTCCTGATAGCGTGATGCCTGTGTTACTTAAAGCTGCAGTTTTTGTAAGAGAGAACAGGGCTGGGAAAGCTGAAGAAATTTTAGGGCAGTTTTCCGAGAAGTTCCCTGACAAATCCAAGGTGGTTCTCTTAGCGAGGGCACAGGTTGCTGCTGCTGGTGGCCACCCTCTTATTGCAGCTGAGTCTCTTGGTAGGATACCTGATATACAGCACACGCCTGCCACTGTTGCTACTCTTGTGTCTCTTAGAGAGCGTGCCGGGGACATTGATGGTGCAGCTGCTGTTCTTGATGCTGCAATCAACTGGTGGTCAAATGCCATGACTGAGGACAATAAGCTTAGCGTTTTAATGCAAGAGGCTGCTTCGTTCAAGCTCAGGCATGGCCGAGAAGAGGAGGCTGCCCGTTTATACGAGGAGCTTGTGAAAAGCCATGGAAGTGTGGAAGCATTGGTTGGGCTTGTAACTACAGTTGCTCGTGTGGATGTTAAGAAGGCAGAAGCTTATGAGCAGAAGCTGAAACCGTTACCAGGTTTGAAGGGGGTCAATGTGGATAGTCTGGAGAAGTCTTCTGGGGCCAAACACGATGAGGGTGTATCTCATGTTAAGATCACGGAGACATATGATGAGGGGAAGACTAAGGCCAAGGCAAAGAGAAAGAGAAAGAGAAAGCCAAAGTATCCTAAAGGGTTTGACCCTGCAAACCCAGGGCCACCGCCAGATCCCGAGAGGTGGCTCCCCAAGAGAGAAAGGTCAAGTTACAGGCCTAAGAGAAAGGATAAGAGAGCCGCTCAGGTAAGAGGCTCCCAGGGTTCTGTAGCTAGAGATAAACATGAAACTGGTGCCGCTTCCAACACTTCAAACACAAAATCAAACCAAGCAGCTACCTCGAAAGGAGCCTCCCAAAAGGCAGTTGCAGAGCCATCCAAGCCTTCTTCATCAAAGTCGCGAAAAAAATCTAGGAACTAGTGATAAGAATCCAATTTTTTCGGGTTGATTTTTGTGACAGGTTTGCAGAATTAGACAATTTAATTTGGTGCCCTAGTGACTAGACAGAGATTTTGTAGTTAAATTGTCGGCCTTTTTTCTGCTTCTGATTCAAGACGATAAAAAATGATGAATTTCATAGGAAAATGGGTTCAGAACTTGATTTTTATGTCTTGCGAATTTCAGCTGTGATTTGATGTTTCACTCCATTATTCCAATTTGGTGTATTTTGTTACGGATTGTGCCCAAGTCTATGAGTTCTTACATTACATGCACCCGTCGGGACACCATTGTAACGTCCAAGCAAATAATATAAAACCTTTGTTTTTTTTAACGTAGCAACGCGTGATAGGTTTGACAATTTTTGTCCAGTTGCATGCAAGACTCCTTATCTCCGTCCCCGTGTTACCGGATGCCAATGCTTCATGCGTTGTGAATGGATGCACCAGAAATCTCACGGGCATTTTTTGTGCTTGAGCGGAGAATGGATTTGGTTAGTGGCGTGAAATGTGCAGATTCCTTGTAAGTGTGGATTTCCTTGAGAATGTGAGTTGTGAGATGCTTGCCAAAAGAGCATCTTTGAGAACTCCCACGTTATCAAGAATTCTTGGCCCTTGAAATTGGTCATCCTCCCGTCTCTCTCCTCAACGTCCGAGAAATAAACTTATTTATTTATACATATATTTCCTATTGTTTTTATTCATTATTTTGTTTTAAGCATCTCTTTTATATTGGCTAAAAGCCTAAAACCTTCTAGAATGTGTTCATCTAAGTGCTTCTTTGTTAAGGTTTATTTGCATTTTTCTAAAATTTCTGTTAAGTTTATCGACAAAACATTAACAATCATGTCAACATTTTTAAAAGTTCAAGTATTGACGTATCAACAATATCAATTATATCATCAACGTTTCAATGATATATCTGTATTATATAAAAGTGCAATTAACGCATTTGAGATAAAATATCAATCTAGACATTTTTTTTCATTCCTTCTCCTCCAAGGCTTGGACCATTTCAAAGCCATTGATTTCTTCTTATTTTTCATTTTTATAAACAAAAAAAATATTAATTTCCATTAAAAGTAGTTTGTTATATACAATAGCCGTTCATTACGTCTCCATTTTCAAGCCCCGCATATCAACAACCAACCAATAAACAAGGCAACAAAATAAATAAATCAATCAATCAATTCACCTAAATAACCAAATAAATGAATAAATAAATCAACATACAAAAAGGGTAAAAATGTAAATTCCCTTGTGAAAGGGGTTAGGACAAAAGAGAAAAGATGAACTTCTCCAGGGGGTTTTCAACTTTTGACAGAAGAAAAAGAAAAACTTGGGAAAGGGGTAGGAATAGGCGCCACTATAGGGTTCGGATTATCCTAATAGATAATGCCGAAAGCCATTAAGGCCCAATTAAATCTACCACGCGTAAAAGTGGGTCCCTGTGTGACACGTCAGCAACTTGACCACTTGTACTCAGGAAAGAGGATCTTCTCCGAATCCTCTTTGTGAAGACCCCGGAAATCCTCCAATTATGGTCGTTCATTGTATATCGTGCGGTCAATTTTTGTCATGTATTATTTATGTTTAATTTTAAATAAAAGTATTTAAAATGATTTTTAATCATATAATGTACAATAAACAGACACTATTTAAGAATTTTCAGGATCTTCACAAAAAAAAATCGAAGAGGATCGTCATCTGTACGCAGAACCCCCAAACAGAAAGAAACTCTACCAACACACACACCCAAACACCGCCCATCTCCCCTCCAACTTACGCTCACCCACCAAACCGTAGACCTCCCATCCTCAATGACTTATTTACCCTCCACCTGATGTGCAACGTCAAACGGTCACAAATGGAAACCCAAACCTGAATCCAATTTTTACTAAGACAAAAAGGGTAAAAAGGTGCATTAAGAAAATGGTAATTCTCACCGAGCTCTCGTTTCGTTAAAAATATCAGGTAATTTCTGTTTTTGTACAGAAATAGTCGTTGAGTGTATACTACTTAATTAGATGTCAAAATGTGTTATGTGAGTTATATTTTTATATATTTAAAAAGTTTAGTTTTCATTAAATAAGAATTTTACTAAGACAAAAAGGACAAAAAAATACATTAAAAAAATGGTAATTTTCACTGAGTTTTCGTTTCGTTAAAATATCAAGTGATTTCTGTTTTCATATGGAAATATTCATGGAGTATATATTGCTTAACTAGATGTTAAAATGTGTTACTTGAGTTATTTTTCAACATTTAAAAGTGATAGTTTTTCTTAAATAATGTTCTTATTTGTTTTCCATTAATTTCTTAAGTTATAGTGTAAAATTCGTAATTCAAAAATTTTCTTTTTGTCCAATTTCAAAAAATGGAGACCCAATTGGCAAAAAACCTGAAAAACAAGGTGTAATTATTAATAAAAAAGGAGATTAATTAATTTAATTTGGAGGGTGAGAGGGTTGAAAGAGAGCGAGAGATGAGGGTTGGGGGGGGGGACGGTGAGAGGCTCTTGGGAATCAGAGCGAAACAAGGATTCCTTCTCCCGCCACATCTTACTGCGAAGAAGCAGTAACTCTTTCCAACTACCGACACGTGTCCTTCTCCCCACCCTCGCTCTCTCCTAAATTGGACAATTCACCCTCACCCTCACTTTCTCTCTCTTCCCTTAATATTTTTCTCGCCTCTTTTTTTTTATTATTTCTACACGTTTATTCAATTTTCTCGGCGTTTCTCCTCCTCTCTCTCTCTCTCTCTCTCGCCTATCTGAACTCGATCGACAAGCGCTCGTCCTCTGTTCGGATCGATTCCCCACCTCAGGAAAAGAGCAGAATGTTCTGAAAGCCCTAGAATTTCAATCGAATCGAGCAGAAAGCTGATATCTTTTTCTCCTCCTTCTTCTGCGAGGGTTCGGTACCAGGAGGCGGCTTTGGTTTGTCGATTGCGTTCGTCAGAGCAAAAACTAGGGTTCGTGGTAATTGTTTCGATTCGTTTCTGATTTGATTTCATTTGGGTATCCCCCGAATTATCAGTTTCTCCTTCCAATTTATCGAAACTTTGTTTCTTTGTTCCGTTCTGTATTGGGTATCTGTTTTTTTGTCGTTTCGTATAAACCCTAGGTTAGTCGAATAAAAAAACCCCAAAAAAAAGTTAAATTCTTTGATTCTTATCTCTGTAGATAAATTGGTTACGGCGTTGGTTTTTTCGTTTCCATTCCGGCTGATTTTAGGTTATTTGCAAGAGACTCTGTGAAATTTTTGGGCGTCGTTTTAGTTTGCCATCAGAAATTGAGGGTTTTCTTGTTAGATCTTCCTTCCCCTTGTTACATATTTTTCTAATTTTTCCCACACTTACTTGGTTAATCGAAAAAAAAGAGAGAAAAAGGGTTCAAAAATCTAGGGTTTGTGTATAGACTTATGTAGAGAGAAATTTGGTCGGGGTGTATATTCAATGGCTTTGAATTTTTCCCATCGACCAATCTTTCCGGGGCATCTGTCCGAGGACAATTTGGTTTCACCAATGAGGATTGCCAATGGGTACCTCGTGGAGGGTATACCAGAGAGGAATGGAGATGGTTTCGGTAGGCCTTGGCATTCAAACCGGGAAGTGGATGATTGCTTTGATTATGGAAGAGATAGATGTGATAGGGGTTGCTCACAGGATCCAGTTTCGAATGACATTCTTGATCTATTGCCTTCGGACCCTTTTGGCATGGATATAAGTACCACGTTTACGGCTATCACGGGCTGGCTTGAGGATTTGGAAGCGGACTATGGTGGTTACAGAAGGGATGAGGTGGGGACAAGTAACGATAACTACGAACTTTTCGCAGAATTGAATTTTATCTGGAATAATGCTATGAGGTTCCAGGCATTCCCTGGGAAAATTGGGGTCGATCACAAGGCTAATGTAGCAAGTGGATTCGGTGGGTGCTCAAAAGAGAAGGGAGTTGGTGATGCGTCCTTACACAGCGATTTTGGATCAGCATGTCCAGTCGCTGATGTTCTGAATTTGGGCAATGAAAGTTGTGGTTTTTCCAATCAGCAAAATGTAGAAGTCCAGCATGGCTATGGGATTTGTGCTGGTGGTGATGGAGGAACTCCTCATGGGGCGATGATGTTTGCCCTTAGTTATCTCGGGGTGCAGGATCTTCTTCATGTAGAAGGTACTTGCAGATCTCTCCATTCTACAGTTCGCGGTGACCCCCTTTTGTGGAGAAATATTCACATAGATCAACCGCTGAACGAGAAGATTACCGATGATGTTCTCTTGCAATTAACCGATCGGGCTCAAGGAAATCTGCAGAGCTTGAGCCTAGTGGAGTGCCCAAGGATCACTGATGATGGTCTGAAGCGTGTGCTTGAAAGTAATCCCAGGCTAACCAAGGTTAGTTTTTGGCTTCTGGATTTTATCTCAACAATTGCTAGTGTTTTTTCCTTCAATTTTTTTTTTATTAGCGTCTCTTTACAAGAAGTATATATCTCTGCACCACCATTCATGGTTATTACTTGTTTACCTTAAATTTCTTTGACTTGTGCCCAAAGTTAACTCTAGTGAAGAAAAATTTGATTGTTTTTCAAGTTCATTAACTTCATTTAAATGTTCCCTTTATTTGTGTAGTTGAGCGTGCCTGGATGTACTAGACTCAGTATTGAGGGCATCGTGAATAGCTTAAAGGCTTTCAATTCTAAGGGTGCACAAGGTGTGAGGCATTTACGAATTGGTGGACTATATGGTGTGACACAGAAGCATTTTGAAGAATTGAAGTTCTTGTTGCGAACTGATGGTCAGATGCAGCCTAATCCACGCAAGCCACACTTTTATCACAGAGGGAACTTTTACCTGCCCTCTGATGATGATAGCGACATTGATATTGAAATGTGCCCTAGATGCCAGAACCTGAGGCTTGTCTATGATTGCCCTGCCGAGGCTTGTCAAAGGAAAGAACATCCAACTCAGGTATGCAGGGCCTGCACACTTTGCATAGGGAGGTGTATTCAGTGCGGTCGGTGCGTTAATGATTGTGAATATGAGGAAACATTTTGTTTGGAGTTGCTTTGCTCAGATTGTTGGAAGCAGCTACTTGAGTCTCAAGAGACACAGGACGGAACATACAGTCCATCCAAACCTTTTGTTCTCCATGAACGGAATGATACCTTTGGTCGGCATGGCTAGGTTCTGTTGGTTCTGCAGATCTGCTGGTTTCGTATTATGGATGAGTAAATTACAAGGGGCTACTAAGGTATCCAATCAGTTTAAGATTATGGTTCCTTTCTCTCATACCGCTTGGTCAGCTGGCTTTGTTGGGTTTAGTCTATTGGTTGACTTCAGCTTTGGCGGTTTGTATCTCATCTGGGGCTCTGAGCCCACTGCTAGTACGTCATGATGAATAGAAAAAAAATGTAAAAAAATAAAAACAAAAGAGATGGAAATTTTAGGAGTGAAGGAGATTGTGAACAAAGTTCTGCATCCACTGTCCACGGCGGGGAATTTTGTTCTGGTGATTCTGTTAGTTGGTTCTGCATGAATAAATGTCCTACGAGGAGTATGTTCATTTGCCTTTGAATATTATGTATGAAGTCTGTTAGCATCTGACCAAGATGCGAGGTAGCCTACCAGAGCAGTCAACAGCAGGGAACTACTACTTGTAGAGAGCAAAGTGGAAAGGTAACTTATTTGTTGTACATCATCCATTGTGAGCGGTCGTCAGTTACTTGTGAAGTGTTTGAAGCGTGAAGTAGGTGCGTTCTCGCAGTCATACAAGGAGTTACGTTGTTCATTTTTTACAGTTGTGCAGCAGTTTATGTTTCGAAGATTGCTGCTGCAGTAGCATGCTCATCTGTGACCTGCTATTTGTGATGAAGCCCTGAGCTGGACTGGATCCTCTACCTGGCTTTATATACTGTACTGATTTTCCTCCACTGTCATATATAATGCCACTCCACAGATTCGTTCTTGTTTAGTCAAGAATGAAGCTACGATTGTTTCCTGCCACCGGAAACAATGTTGTTCATAAAAGACGGGGCATGTACGTTGTTAATAAGAGACGGGCTTGTACGTTGTCCATAGAAGGCCGTGCTGGTACGTTGTTCTTGCTTTGGAGGACGACTTTCGTCTGTCTCAGTTACGATTTATGGTAACTTCACTGTATGTTATCTTTAGTGTGTGCATTGAGCACAAAGTTATCAGCTTCTTTTCGGTCAAAACGAATGTTGCAATCAAGTTATGGTTTATGTAAAAGTGGGCAAAGCTATTGCTCCTGCTATGTGTATTCTCTTTTTCCACTTTCCTTGGATGTATTATTCTCTTTATCTTATCGAGATTTTCCCACATTTTCTTTATCTTTATATTGTTATGGCTTTTCAGTTAAAATGGTCCCTGAGAATTTGTATAATTCCTCACTTTGATCATTGAGATTTGAAATCAATAAAAGTAGTTTCTGAGTTTGTTCCCCATCAATTATTTTGATCATTTCATGAAAAATCTTCATTAAATAAAGCTAAAATGACAAAAATACCCTTAATTTTTGTCAAATTATTTGGTCCATTGTTCATTAAATTGAGGGTATTTTTGTCATTTTGGTCCTTATTTAACATAATTTTTTATGGAATGACCAAAATGATTGAAGGTGGACAAACTTAGAGATCACTTCTATTGATTTCAAATCTCAGGGATCAAAATAACGAATTATGCAAATCTCAAAAATCATTTTGGCTAAAAAACCTCCTTTCAATTGTTGATCTTTTGAGCATGTTTTGTAACAATGTTGTCCCTATTGAAGTTGGGACATAAGTAGATTGCTCTAGTCAACTTGGCTATGGATTTGTGAGATGGAGAACTTACCAACTTCACAAAGATTTGCAAATACTACACATGAACACAAAAAGGGTAATGCTAAGAAGACTAAATTTGTAGACAAAATTGTGTAAACTAAATGATATGTAAGTTGATGATTGGATTATTACCTGAATATTGATAAACATACTCATTCTTATTGGTGAGACATCATGTAGCTTGTAAATTTTATCTATAAATTTAGTCTTTCTAGCATTACCCAGAAAAAAAACATGCATCTTACTTACAAAGCCGACCCTTCAAAAGTTTGCTTAGCTCCTACTCTTCCTCGAAGTCGAGGCAAGGAAGAAGTGTGTTTTGGTTATGTATAAACATCTTCAAACGGAAAGTTGTAAATTTCTAAAGATGTGAAGATCACATTTATATTTTATTTTATATTTTCAAGATATGTAATTATGAGTTCTACCTCAACGTAGTGTATGTAAATTTGAGATGTAAATTTTTTTGCTTTAATTATTAGGGCCCTGCCTTTGAAAGATGTATATGTACATTTTTCGGCCAAAATGATTAATTTACATTCTGTTTATTGGAGAGCTTTCCATCCAACCAGAAATGTAAAGTGCTCAAACATTGGCATTTTACATCTCCTATTAGAGGTGCTCTAGGTCTATGAAAAAGATTATTCACGTTTTCGATGGCTCTTTTATACATACAGAATTACGTCAAGAATGCGGATAAAATTAATTTTTCTCATATGATAGTGCGTGATTGACTTGAAACATTGTCACAATAATGTTGTCATCTCATGCGCAAGGATGTTTCTCTCGCCATGCATGCGTGGTCCAACTCAACACGACATTGATCATATATGCGCCCACATTTCTTGCGTGGGGCTAACTGAAATATTCGCTCAGAAACGAAGAAAGACATCCATTTTTGCTGCACATTTTACTTCTTGTTGGCGACAGAGACGGATCCATGTGTCGTTAACTCGTGTCACGGACACAACTGCTTATGAGAATCGGTATTCATGCAACAAGATGCTCACGTGGCGATATCTCAAGCAAATTACGCAATGTCAGGTTAGAAAATTCAAATACAAGACAATACGTGATTAATTGATATACCTCTATAGTAACATACCGGTTGTACGTTCTCATTTTCATGATGTTCCATTTTAATTTACAGCAAGCAATAACATTGATTGGAAATTAGCCGAGAAAAATGAGAAAATTAATTGAATTTTTTTTAGTATTAAACCATTTTTTTCAACAGAAAATATGAAGACAAATGGGATTAACTGGTTAGTGACAATATATATTGCTGGAAGAAGCTACATTGTTCGACAGTGTAGTGTTTTATTGCCCATCTTCTTTCTGAGTTTTCTTCTTGAGCTTCTCCACCCACTTGAAGCTCAAAATCGCCTTCCCGAAGCTGCTCTTCGATCCATCCTTGCCCTTCTTCTTGTCCTTGTCGGATGATCCTGATGGCGGCGGGTCGGGGTTGTTGTCCCATTGATCAGCCCAGGACAGACCAGAATCCATTGTCCTCTTCTTTTTATCTGTTCTTTCTCTTGTGTTCTTTTCCGAGGTTAAAAACTTCTTTTAGCGACAGAGCTTTGGCAAATTGTTGCAAAAGGGTTCGTTTGCTTATTTTAATCCAGTGCTGTTTTTTCCTTTAATTTGATCGAAAGGAAAATTGTTTGGCAGAAGTTCGTTATGTTTGATGAACAAATTTAGAAATTTGTCCAACGGTCTTTTGCTTATTATGTAACTCGATATTTCTCGAACCAACTCGATTATCCTTAATTCAGTCATGTTCCTTATTGGACTAAAATAGTTAGTAATAGCCTCGTTTTCTTCTGTCGGTAGTTAGTAATAGTCTCGTTTTCTTTTGTCGGAATTCACGTGATGCCAAAGATATATAACGAACATAAACAATTGGTTACACGCAAGATTTTGCCATTTCTATCAACCGCGGTTGACCGGGTCTAGCAGCAGGCAACGAGCAGTCAAGTCAAAACTCCGAAATCTAAAACCATGCTAAGCCCTGTACATTATAACCAACCATACCATTCAGACAATGCCTGTATTTCCAAGATCTCGAATGGTATTTTTCTCATCTGAGAAAGCCATTTCTTCTCCAACGTCGTCGGTATTTCCAAGATCTCGCTGAGATTACACGATGCTTCGTGCATCTGCCGATGTTCCCAACAGAAATGGAGGAAAATTCTTGACTGGTGAAGGTATTCATGCAAAATAAAAGAAGCAAATTCAAAACAAATAAACTGTTATCGTTGTTTAAAGTCTCTAATTCGGTCAAAATTAAAAGCCGATCAAGTACATATTGACGATGTAGCACCCGAAATGTCCATGAGTATGAGCATCGATAATTTCATCCTCGGGTTCTACTCGTATGGTTTTCTGGCTAATCAAGTTGCAGGACAGAGTCAGATATTGGAGACCAAAAGTATCTAATGAACCAGAAACAATCGAACCATATAAATACACCATGAGATGCAATACAATTGACTAACGAAATCGCGAACTGTAGGATTACAATTTAAAGCATGAAAGGTAGGGAAAACAAAATAAGGATCAATTTCCCTCATCTCTTGACTTGAACCTATCGTCTAGAAAAATTCGACATGACCTGCAATTTCTCTGCACAACAGCTTAGACTCACTGGCAAGCTTCAAGCTTTTGACAATGGCAAGCCCTGTTTGCTTGTGTGTAGAAGTCGGAATATATTTCTTGGCCTCTTCTTCTTTCCCCAGCAATAGAGCCTCCCTTGCTGGAACCACATTTTCCCACCAGAATTCCCGTAAAATTCCATGCATCAAGTTCCAGTAACTCCGGTCCCTGCACACGCGAAATATTGTGCTTCCATTCGGTGTCCAGCAGTACAGATCAACCCACTCTCTGTCCATTACCTCCATTTGGCCCTGCACCTGAGGCATGTAATAGAAAGGCATGGTTGACCAGGGAAGAGCCTTGTCTGGCTTGCCCTTGTTGTACGGACACTTCACTTCCAGTATTCCACCGCCTTGATAGCAATCAATAAGACCCTCGAGAAGACCGTCAGGGGAGGCACCAATCCAACCATATCGCTCATCTGCGTGGGTAGCAAATCCGTATGAACTCACTTCGCGACCTGTGATGCTTTTGTACTTTTCAATGGCCACTTCTTCATTGAGCACGCCCCACTCCATGGCTCTCTTAGAAGCTTCCACAACTTGTTTCTCTGATTCAAATACCTTCTCATGCCAGAGCTCTGGCCGGCGGGTCCCTTTCCAAAATCCCAAGGCAGTGCTGAAGGTGCTTGTGGTCAGCTTGTCCTTGCGAAGGGCAAACCACTCCTCTGATCGCTGGGGAGCATCAGATGGTGAAAGCCGGGTGGCTAGCACTAGCAATGATGGGGGGCGACGAATGATAAGGGGGGCAATTGGAGATATCAGTGGTTCGGTGCATGTGGAAAAAGGTCTCAAAATCTCTTTCCTAAACCATATCTTTCTTGAGGATAGCAATCCTACTGCTTTATGGTGAGATCTGCAGAACATGGAGCAATAGGCATTACTTGTTGCTGATCTGACAATGCCATCCATAGCTACTTTGTTTCGTTGAAGGGTCCTGCAAAAGCCACACACTGCTTGAAAGTTTAGTTGAAAAAACTTCCTTGACTGGATATTTTTATCAACATTTGACACGAAAACATTGCGGCATTGATTTACAAAATCAACACACAAAATTCATCACAAACAACGCAAAATAGGTTTCTTCGGCACATTTAACATTACACAAACAGGCAGTAATCTTCTCCTTAATAAACAAAAAACTGAAAGCGAAGCATATTCTATTGTTCCTCCTTCACGACAAGTATTGATCCTTCTATCAGAGAAGGAACTGAATATTCGATCCTTCCTACTTAATGCATCATTCCATTCACGGTATTTGAAATGCGGAACATTCGAAAACAAGAAAATCAAAGGACGAATGCTTACTCTAAATACAAGTAATGCTACCGAGGAAAAGACAAGTAGAAAACCCACAAAGCTCAACTTCCTCCCCCAATCTCCCAATTCGATTTCAGAGACAAAACCCACATGATTAGCAGTCCTTAATTCGAACATGAGGGAGACAAAAAACATATTGCACCGAAGGTGTTTGATTTAATACCTGAGAGACGGCTCGGACTAAAGGCTCCTACTTTGGGAGCTGCAGAGGAAGCAGGGCGTGGCTTGGGAGTCCGAGAGGTCACTCCTCCATGGAGAAAATACAGAGAAGCACTGGACCGAGCGGCAGAGACTTGGATGAGCTTCATCTCTCACAAATTTCCGGCAACCATTTTTAGGGTTTTGTTTCCGGCAAAATTTTAGAGAGAGAGAGAAGAAGATTTTAGGGCGGGTAGCAGTCTGGATGATAACATTTTTCCAAAATCCCGCCACGTATTTTTACCTGTCTATTAACGACGTCGTTTTACCAAAAGCGGCTGTAAACGCAGCGAGTAGAGTTCGGAACTTTGAGTAGCTCATTAACCAGAGAGAGAGAGGAGAGAGGAGAGAGCGCTGAACTCTTTCTTCTTTCTTCGCCAATCAAAAGACAAAAGCTTTAAATTCAAGCACTTTCCTCCCCTCTCTCTCTAGCTTCTCCCTCCTTTCTCTCTCTGTCTCTGAGCTGAGAAAACCCCAAAACTCACCGACTGCAAAAAGTAACAAAAATGGGTTAGTTCTGCTGCTCCTACGTACTTCACTTTCTTCTTCTCCTCCTCCTCACTATCTGTCTGAGTCGGAATCGGACCCACAGTCACAACTCTCTCCCCCTTTTTCAGCAAACTCATATTTTTAATTTCCACATGTACTTGTCGGAGAAGCCTCAACCAATCGATTTCTACAAGGAGGAAGGCAGTCGGGACATGATGATGGAGGTGGTCGTTTCAAACGAGGAACTCTCCCAATCCCAATCTCATGCTCATCTCCACCAGCCGCCGCCGCAGCAGATGCTGATGGGGGACAGCAGCGGGGAGGACCACGAAGTAAGGGCGCCGAAGAAGCGAGCCGAGACTTGGGTGCAAGACGAGACCCGAAGCTTAATAGCCCTCCGCCGCGAGATGGACAGCTTGTTCAACACCTCCAAGTCGAACAAGCACTTGTGGGAGCAGATTTCGGCGAAGATGAGAGAAAAAGGGTTCGATCGGTCGCCGACGATGTGCACGGACAAGTGGAGGAACTTGCTGAAGGAGTTCAAGAAGGCTAAGCACCATGATAGGGGAAGTGGGTCTGCAAAGATGTCGTATTACAAGGAGATTGAGGAGATTTTGAAGGAGAGAAGCAAGAATCCGCAGTACAAAAGCCCCACTCTCCCAAAGCTCGATTCTTTCGTGCAATTTTCGGATAAAGGTATCGAGTTTTTCTTTCTTTTTTCTGAATTTTCAGGTTGCTGTCTGAATATTTGTGTTCGAATTCGAAGTGGGGTTGTTAAACTTGAGCTGAAAATTTTAGTGTTTTGAAGAAAATTCTTAAATTAGAGGGGTTGGGATTGGTTGTCTTCCCTTTTATGTATATGTTGGTTTTCTGTAGTTTTTCCATTTGTGTAACTGGTTCATGTTTCTCTGAATTTGGTACATTATTAATCTGTTAGAAAATAAATTTAGAGGGTTTCATTTATTGTTTCAATTTAGAAATGTTTGTCTATGGAAATGGCTATAATTAGTATTGTGGAGTTTGACCGTAGTTAAGTCATCTTCTTCAAACTGCAGATGAATTGAGTAGTTCCTGCAATAATCGCTCTCTAAGACATAGATATGATAATTCTGCATGCACATCTGGGTGTGATGGCTAACGATAAATACAAGATATGAAAATCATGATGTGATTTGATGTTATTTATCGGAAACGGACTGTGTGGTAAGTTAGTTTTGAGTATGTTGCACACCACTTGATTGCGATCTGGAATACTGGGTTGGGTGAGGCTGAGGTTCATGACGCTTAATATGCAGTCTGGATGTATTTTCCAGTTTTGGCTATGAGATTGCACATCTAATAAACCAGTGGAGGGGAATTAACAGATTAGTGTAACCTATTCAAACTCAAAGGTCATTTTGTTCTTGGTCGAGACTTAGGTTGAGAACGGAAACTCACTTAATATGATTGTTTCCCAACAATCTGTGCTTTACGTAAATGAACAGAAATATGAGGCTAGAAGCAAGAAAGAATGTTTGGGTTTTCTAGTGTTCTAGTTTGGAAATGTACTCTGTTTGCATTTGCTTTATATTATAAAAGATGGATAAGGTATTGGCTTATTGTGGCAACGCATTGAATTTGTCCTTTTTCTTATCATTGTTGATTATAGAGGTGTCGTATGCTGGGTTTCAAAGCATGTTGACGCGCATGAGACGTTGTGTAGTATTTAGTAAAGTATTGAAGGCGCTGCTTCGTACAAAACAAATCTTATATACAAGGAAATTTTTCATGTCTAATTAGTTTTCTTTGTCTTGGTTGTTTTTTTCCGTCTTCATGGTACTCTGGCGTCTGTCCTGAGACATTGTAGGCCATATAAAACACCATTTCCTGTCACGATATCCACTGACATCAACTTTGGATGTTACTTTTTCTATAGTGCGCTCTAAAGACTTTATCAAATAACAACACGTTGTGAAGTTGCAAGAAATGCATAACTTTTGTAAACAGACAATGGGGGGACTTATCCGTTGAGTTGCGCTGTTTTAAGCGGCCTTGCAATTTGGGGTGGGCTGTGTGACCTTACCTTGCGGGGTGGGGCAAAGTTAGGAATGGGCTGGGCTGGTTCTTATAGGTTTTCATTTTTTTTCCTTTTCTTGTCCTAATTTGGGGAGCACTGCAGCTCAGGTGATCCTTGCCCATGTTCCGTCCCTGTTCCTTATGCATCAAGTGCTGCATGGGGGATTGCACAACTCATTCCTTTTCTTTTCCTTCACTTGGGTAGTGCCTTGTGTTCTTTAGTCTTTTCTTTTGAAAGTTCTGCTATTGCATCACCTAGTTGGACTTGGATTCAGGGGTGAAATGTTATAACTAGTTCATACGGGTGAAAATTTTGCAACATAAATGACTTCTTCTTTCCGCACCTCTCTATTGTCTATGTAGTTGAAAATCCATTTGACTGATTTTCTGATCATGTAGGTATTGAAGATGCAAGCATCTCTTTTGCACCTGTTGAAGGTATATTAATTAATTTAATTTAATCTGAGTTTTAGTATTCTGGTGGGTGTTTATGTTGTTTCATCACCTAATTACTGGCTAGCCTGATAACTCTTGATCACTCTAAGAAATTATGATTACTTATCTTTTGGGGAATGATCAGTTCGTTAAGGTTATTCAGGTACAACCATCTCAAATAGCTCATCTCATGGCTCATGTTGGATATTACTAGCATACTAGATGGCATTCAAGATTCAATGACCAGTGATTAAGCTTTTTGCTTCTTTTTTATTGTCAACGCTGATTTCTGTTTTTTCTTTTCATTTTGGCCGGAAATGATGAGTTCTTCACTTTGTAAGGCAAAATTGGAGCATATTAACTTTTCTGTGTGTTTCATGTCCTATGTTCTGCTTCTATATATCATATTTTTCCCAAGTCATTTTTTCTTTTCAAAGAGACATCTATCCTCTCTTTTTAAGTTCCTTGGTGTGCAGCTAGTGGCAGGCCAACACTCAATCTTGAAAGACGTTTGGATCACGATGGTCACCCTCTTGCCATCACTGCAGCTGATGCAGTTACACCAGGTGGAGTCCCACCATGGAATTGGAGAGAAACCCCTGGAAATGGTAAGTGTAATAAATTGAAGTTGTGAAATTTGCTCAACAGGCGTCTTGTTATATGTGTTTATGCTCCAAACGTTTTTTTGCGGATGAGTAGCACGCAAAATATCTCATTATTATGTTGTCAATACTTCATTTATTTCAAATTCTTTTCGTTTCTTTTTTTTTTTTGGCAGGTGGGGAGGTTCAAGCATATGGTGGTAGAGTCATATTAGTCACTTGGGGTGATTATACTAGAAGGATTGGTATCGATGGCACTGCAGATGCCATTAAGGATGCAATTAAGTCTGCTTTTAGGTTGAGAACAAAACGCTCCTTCTGGTTGGAGGATGAAGACCAGATAGTCCGAAGTCTTGACAGGGACATGCCTCTCGGGAATTACACTCTTCATCTTGATGAAGGTATAGGTTACATATCAACCATAATGATTTTAAATATTACTTAGCCATCGGCTAAATGAAAAAATGGTTGAAAATTATATTTCATAATGAAAACTTGATGCTAAAGTCCTAATTTCAGGGGTGGCCATCAAAGTGTGCCTCTATGACGGGTCGGACCACATACCAGTACATACAGAGGAGAAGCTATTCTACACGGAAGAAGATTATCGTGAGTTTCTGTCCCGCAGGGGGTGGTCGTGTCTGAGGGAGTTTGATGGGTACAGAAATATTGAAAATATGGATGATCTTCGCCCGGGTGCAATATACCGCGGTGTGAGTTGAGGGTACCAGACTTGCCCTTGTAATGTTCCCTTCTCAATGTAATTGTGGATAGTTTATGGACCCTTTTTTTGTTCAGTGCTGCAGGTTATGTATTATGGTAGATCAAAGACGATTTTATCTTTGCACAGTGGCCTCTGCTGTTTGTAATTATGTATGTTTGAAGTTACAAACAAGTTTCTACTCTTCTACACATCATTACCTCCTTTCCTATTCATTTCATTTGTCTTATGGTTCTTCTGCTTCGCTTTTTTTTTTATTTTTTTGACAAATCAAGGTGCCGTTTGCTAACCATTTCGTTTTCAGTTATCAGTTAATTCATTTTTTGGTTATTAAACGGCTCCTAAACCTTTAATTTTCTGTCAATCCAAGTTTTCGACCGACTAGTATGGGTGGTCTTATTTTTCCTTATTGGTGGTCACTCATGAGTCAACTTTTCGGCAGGACTGTCACACCGACATGTAGTAGTCCAAACCCATTGGTATATAATGTGCATATATTTTATCGTGCACACATCATAACTAGTGTATCAGTAACACCATTTATACATGGTGTGACCTTGCTCAAGTTTTCCTTATAGCATCTCCAGTTAGGGGTGTATATAGAGATGTGTAACACATAATACATTTCTTGTTGGCCGGAAAACTCTCTCATGAGCTTTTTTTTTTTTGAGAAAATAAAATATATTCATCGTGGATGAAAGATGTAAATATTTAATAGATTGTAAATTTACCCTTTTTTTTAAATAGAGCCCTAATTAAATTTACATCTCCATTAAGAAAAATCCAAAATTTAATTTACATCTCCCGGAAGTATAAATGTCAAATTTACACATCGTCATTGGAACAAAATTTACATTCACACTAATTCAAAATTTTGGTACCATTTTATTGGGCCCAGCATATGCTGAAAGCAGAAACATTAGTGAGTTCTTTCATGCGATTTAAGTGATCTGTGTGTGCTGCATTTCGAAGAACATGGGAACGACAGAATCTGTTTTTATATATGAAAGCTAATACATTCGATGACTTGTCTGGTACGAAATGAATACAACTCAAAACACGCGTTCCACCCACCAACATACAAATTATGCATCCAACACCGACGTCGAAAACATCAAGACGGAAACACATCTTACGGATAGTTCAGTACACAATTTCTCATCCTCGTCCCAACCGTTGTAACAAATTGTGAATAAAAGATTCACAATACCAGAAGTCCACGAAACATGGATACTGGTTACCATCCCCCTCCTCCTCTTACTGCTCGTCCCATTCGTCGTTCTTGTACGACACTAGAGTGTCAACCTTGTGAATCTGCATGATCCAGCAAACAAATTAACTGTCAGCAACAAAAGTATTGTTCTTTTTTATGGTGAAGAGATTTCTAAATGAATGAAAATAATGAACTGGGAATGCAACTTCTTGAACTTGCCTTGGTGTCAAAGGAATGCAGTTTCACTATTTCTGGATTTGTAATCAGTTTCGGATCACTCTCGATCCAAGTGAATGGGACTGCAACATCTTTATCCGTGTACGCCAACACATCAAACACACCTAAAGCAAGCAATCGAACAAATGAACATGATGAATACCAATATGAATAAGTAAACCATTTGGATAAGTGAGTGTGTTTGTCTTACAGGGTTCATCAAGGCATGGCAAGTAAGTGATGCTCGAAGCAATCTGTCTCATGATCGCTTGAATCTCCCTCATGATTTCCTTGTCACTCTTTTCCCTCGACACGCTTAAATCAGACACAACAAAACAATGAAACATGATTTAGAAATGAATAGAACAAATTGTAGTTTCATGCAACACGGGGGACTAAATATAATCCAAAATTGAATTGAATTACCCCTTCTCAACGACCTCGCTGTCGGTCTCAATGCTGAAGTTCCACCTCTCCAGAACCTCATTGGTGGCCTTGCTCATTATGACCAGAACAACTCTCTGTAACTTGCCAGATTCCAGCCATTCTTTACAAAATGAATAAGTACATCGTGTCAAACTTTTCGGTATCGACGTACTATAATAAATTAGACCCAAAAAGGGTAGAAAAGTACCAGAAAGCTGGGCAGTTAGGTTTGCAATGAAGGATTTGAGGCCCTCGTCTTGAGAAAGCAACATTGGCAGTCCATATTTCTTCACCTTCACAAAGCCTTCCTCAGGATACACTCCTCGATTGTACAGAATACTAAAAGAATAACCAAAATTCAAACCAACATTAACTTCAATATCCAATATATACATATCCCAAATGAAGCAAGCACAAAAAAAGATAACACAAACAAGAAGATCAAAGAACAATATCCCATGCCCATTACCTGTTTGCTGAATATCCTGAAAGAAAAAACGCAGAAAAAACGCCAAACACAGAGATCAGACAAAGATTTCTCGGAAACCGAAAAATACCCAACAAAGAAAAATGAGAATCAAATCCAATCGATGATAAAACTACCGAAGAACTCGCTGACGATGGCGGCAGAGCCACGCAGAGTGATGATATCTTTGGTCGCTGTTTTTGAAGCCATTACTACGAAGCGCTTCCAAACCCAGTAAAGATTCTACCCAACTTTCTGTTTGGCAAGAAAGAAAATACTGAACTTTCCAGAGAAAAAAAAAAGCGGTTTTTGAGTTGTCCGCGATGAGGAGGCTGAAGAAATAGATTTTAGGGCTTTGAGAAAATCGACTAAAAGTAAAGTAGTGCAAATGCAACGGCTAGTTTTTTTTATTTTTATTTTTGGTTATTCCGTCCGTCCGGGGGCTAACGGTAACTTTTTTAAATTTGCGCCATCTTATGGTATGAAATAATGGAAGTGGGCCGGCTCTTTAGATTCCAGCATCAGCGGGCCAAGTGTGCTGCCACGTAACGAGGCCCAGAAGGAAACTTGTAATCTGACTGAAAACAAATACGAGAGGTTTTTCAGTGTCCTCAAAACATAGTCCGGACCTATATTATTATACAATAGAAGAAACATTTGAATAAAAAACTTTGCTCCGCCACTTAGTCGTATCTTTTCATTTGTGAATGATAGGTTTTAGGTTTGATTCTCGCCAAATGCGAATTTGAACCACATTATTGTTGTCCGTGGTAAGACTTAGCTCAATCCCTCACCTCCTTAGTATAGATAATATTGCTTGTTCAAAAAAGAAAAAAAACTTATCTCTAATTGTATAATGACATGTGATGTCCGTCATGTGTTCAGAACTCACTAACAAATCTCATGTACAACCTTTTTTGTTTCGTCGGATAGGACGAATACGACATCGAATAAGGGAACCCGTGGCTGCGAGGCGGTCCTGAATTTTGTTGGATTAACATAAAGGCCCAAGTGTGTCAGGACCGAACCTGTTAAAACAATTTCCTTCTTCCTTTTCTTCATCTCTGTATACATATCATAACTTGTGGAACTCAAATTTCAATAGCAAATGAAAATAATTATTGGTGGTGTTTGTTCTCATCCTCTATGATGCTGTCTTTACCAGTTGAACCCTTAATCGGGTTAAACTAATAACACGACGTATGTGATACAATTATAACACGACGTGCGTGATACCGTTATAACACGACCAAACATATCTAACACGACGTACATGATAAAGTTATTGTGTGTATTACAACTAGTACTTGAGGTACATTTATGCATTTTACACTCTGGAACCCATAAAGAAGAAGATGAGACTACAATATTCGTGCATACAGCATAACACAAAATAAGGGTGCAGAGACATGTGACCCAAGTCAGTGTAGGCCACATTCAAACCCTAGCAAACCTAACTACGATTCTCAAACGATATCACATAACCCTACTGTATATAAATATATACTGTTCTTAGTACTGACCCCTCCATTTTCGATATCTACAGGCAATTGGAAGATCCAATCATGACCTATCATATTATCTCCAATGCATATTGCACTACCTGCCAGCTGCTGAATATTCCAAGTTTTTGTGCGCACATATACATATACGTATAGCAAGACACAAAAAGCTAACTTCTGCAGGTACAAAAATGAAAAATGTGTGTATCGTCATTTGCCCTAGTGGGGTCAAAATATATGCAAAGGGTCAAAAAATTTGTGGCCAAACTTGGTATACAAACTAAAGGAAAGCATCTGAAGATTCATCATCCGTGCTGGAGCTTTCCAGAAAATGGTAGACAGGCGTGAAATGAAAACTCCAAAAGGCTGGTTTTGTGGGTAAGTGCATGCGTGCGTGGTCCTCTCCTCTTCCTCTTCGACTTTGTTTCCTAGCTATATATTTCAAAGAAAACTCCATATATCATACGAACCTCCTTTTCTTCAGAAAAATGTCGACACCATGTGCTCATTCATTTCCTCATTTCTGCACTCTCTCTAGATTTCTGGTTTACACTTCAACCTAATTTCGGGGAATTGCTGCAATGCCTCGACGTGCAGTCTGTGTCTTGATGGAAACTGATGCGCATGCATGGGTTTGATATCAGAGGGGTATACTGAAGATGCTAGTTCAGAATATTCGGGTCAGGTTTGAGATATGCACTCAAAATTCAAAGTTCTTAGAGGCTGCCGTTGTCGATATATATATATATATATATATATATATATAACAACATGTATCCTTTCTGGTGTTACAATTTAATTAATTCCATATACTCCACAAAAGGGGGCAAAAGGCACATGTAGGTTGAACAATAAAGATATACAAAAGCATGTGAGAGATGGCTGCACGGAATAAAATAAAGCAGACACAAACACTATATACATAGTAGATACAAAGTTGAAAAATTGAAAAGCTGCAAAAGGCTCAGTATTCTATTGCAGAAAACTCCAAAGCTATGTGACAGAATAATCCATGATATTACTTTGAACAATGAGGACCTCATTGGTACCTTTGAAGCATGTCCATCGAAAATATCATAAAGTTAAATGTTTTTAATATTGAATGGTTTTATTAATAATTTTATGAAACTTACACTTATTAAATTACACGAGTAGCTAAGTTGCGTATGATAACAAAATTGATTAATAGTAAATTATTCTCACTAAAATAAATGCTAAGAAAACTTTTTTAAGTTTATAAAAAAAAAAAAGGTTTTTATCACAAATAGTTTCTGAAATTGACCAATCCTATCAAGATGGTCCTTGCAATTGAAAATTGATCAATGTAGTTCCTGAAATTGGATGTCGCAAATCAATGTAGTTCTTCTGTCATAACTCCGTTAAAAAATTTGTTATATGCTGATGTGGCACATAATTGAGTTCCATATTATAATAAAATATTACCATGTGGATTAAAAGTATTAAAATAATAATAAAAAAACTATTTTATATAATTAAAAACAAAAAAAAAGGAGAAAAAGAAGAAGATGACTGTTCATCATCAGAAGAATTTTTAACGGAGTTATGACAGAATGACTATATTGATTTGCGACACCCAATTTCAAGGACTACATTGATCGATTTTCAATTTCACGGACTCTTTGTGATAAAAACCCAAAAAAAAAAAAGATTCTTTTAAAAGTAAGACTCTCTATGAACTATCTCCCACCTTATGTTTTTGGCACAATATTTTTTAATGTTAGCACGATAATTGACGTTAAATTATGAGGTGACAGAAAATTCATAAAGATCCCACTTTAAAAGAGTTTTCTTAGCATTTCTCTTTGACTATTTTCAAACTTCGACATCTATTTTTGTTTAGAAGCCAAATAAACTTATAATTATTTAAAAAAGTCATCGAGTTTCTACTTTCTTTTAAGAAAATAGTTTTTGCGTTGTCATCCTCAAGTAATAGTGAGACTCACCACTTTATTTATCATCAATTGATGAATTTAAAATCGAGATCTAAGTAGTGGTATGATGCAAATCTTAAATATTAAATAGAACGGTAAATATTATCACTACTTAAAGATGGTGAGCAAAATTATACTTTCTTTTAAAAATGCATGCACGAAATTTAACAAAAGTAACAATCTTTTCAAAACTTACCACTATTCATTTGACAACCATTTATAAGAATTCGGGTTCTCGCCGGATTATCTTTGTGAGGATTATGAAGATCCGTGAATCATGTATGTTCACCGTTCATCGTACATCGTATAGTAAAAAATCATTTTAAATATTTTTATTTAAAATTAAACACAAACAATATTTGACAATAACTGACCGCACGATATACGATGAATAAACACGATTCACGGATTCTCATCAAAATTATCCAGGGAGAATCCTGTTGGCTTTTATAAGACAAAAGGTAGGCTTTGGCTAAACTTTTCTACCTTCGACCCATAAGCATTTTTTTTTTTTGGGTGAGTTTTACAATTTGGAATCCAGATTCTAGTTGGATTCTCTTTATGTGGATCCTAGAGGTCTGTTAATCATATTCGTTCATCGTATATTGTGCAGTCAGAAATTATTTTAAATATTTTTATTTAAAATTAAATACAAACAGTACCTGATAAAAACTAACCCCACAATATACGATGAACTAACATAATTTACAGATTCTCATAATCGTCACCAAAAGAATCTCCCTGTTCGTACAATTTGTACTCATTTTTCATGTGCTTTTTCGTTCGCACAAAACCAGTTACAATTTCAAAGAAAAGATAACACGTGGAATGAACTAAGTAGCAGTAGTTGATGGTAAAGGATAGCATTAGCAGAACACGTGTTAATATTAAGTGGTGATTAGATGGAAATTGGTAATGACAGAGCTGACATTTGGCACGAGGGCCGCACACATTTACAGTGGTTTGCATTTACCCGGCACACGGCCAAGTCCCCACCACCACGTGTATGCTACACTTAAAGTGAGTCGGGTGGTCCGGACCAATAGGCCAGCCACACGCCGTCAGCAAGTTTTGTCTCACGGATTTGGATCCTTTCCTGGGCCCAAGGAGATGATCCGCCTGATCAGTTATTATGGATCTTTAGATAAAAATTATAATAATTATAACGGTTAGATTTTTATTCAACGGTTATAAACATGGAGTTCTTTTAAAATTATAATAATTATTACCCGTTAGATAAAAATCTAACAATCCATAATAACTGATCAGGAGGATTCTCTCCTTGTGCTCAGGAGGATCCAAATCACTCCCCACCAAATCATACACTCTTCTTGTTCCCCAATGGCTTGAGAAAAACTTGGTAAGGATGTTCAATCACTTCTTACTTACGTGTCTTATGACTTGTCATATACAATTCTATGTTGCTTTCACCTACTACAAGAGTTGTCTTGATCAAGGTATTAAATATCGGTAATATCGAAAATATCGGTAATCCAGAAACACGGAAATATCAATGGAAATATCGGGATAATATCGATATCGATAAAAATTATATGGAAACCACGGAAATTGTAAGAAAAACTTGGAAATTTTTATTGAAACTTTGCAGGATGTTTATTTAGTCAATTATCTATTAGTTTATCACAAAAAATTGGAAGGAAATGCATTGCATGATGGATTTAACATTATCAAGTTGATTATATAGCGAGCTGACAAACATTGTGAGTGTAGAATATTTGGTCTTCTCTTACAAAATATTTGGTCTTCTCTTACAGAATATTTTTTTGTTCTTCTCTGACAGACATACAAAAAATCGTACACACACACACACATAAAAACCCGTACACACACACACACACAAAACCATGTTGCCCGTGGTTTCATACGAAACCATGTGCCAAAACCGGCACGCACCTACCCACCCTCCCTCTCCTTCTTTCTTGTTCTTCGGTTCTATCCCCCATGTGAAACCAGATCCTCTCTTCTCTGTTCCCTTCCTTCCTGCCCCCCCCCCCAAAACACAAAAACGCGTGGACGGCGTCCCTCCGCCCCCCTCATCATTCTCCTCCCCACGCCGTTCCTCCCCCCTCCAGATTCTTCTTGTTCCCCCCCAGATTCTTCTTCCTCCCCCCTCCCTCCAGATTCTTCTTCTGTCCCCCCCGGGATCTTCCGCCCCCACGTTCACGTCCCCGTGTTCCCCCTCCCCCGGCGTTCACGTCCCCCACCCAAAACACTAGATCCCCCCCCCAACAATCCCCCATCCCTTCCCCTCCCCCTCTCCCCAAAACACCCTCCTCTGCAGATTACGTTCTCGAAGCCCCTGTGCGTTCTCGAAGCCCCTGTTCTTTCCCCCACTTCTGTGTTTCGTATTCTCATCCCGCGGCCCTTCTCCTTCAAAATATCGCGATAATTTCGAAAATATCGCGATATTATCGATAATATCGCGATATTTTGACGAAAACAAGTTGGATAGTAAAAAAAATATCGGTACCGTGAAAAACCGATAATATCGGCGATATTTCGCCAATATTATCGGCATTTTGTTCATTGGTCTTGATCAGATAATTTTATCGAAATTTTTATCGTAACGTCTCACTTTAGAGGTGAGTAAAAAACTTGGAATATGAGCAAATTAGGAATTAATAGGAACCAAGTGATGGAGAAATTTTCCTACTAATTTCATTCTTTTTGCCAAGTCACTATAGCAATTTTTTTGGTTTTGGTCAAGCACATTCACGCGATTTTATTAGTCTACATAACGTGTTATATTATGAGCAAATAACAAATTTATATTTTTGTATATTATATAAATAAACACGTTTAACATATGTGGCACCAAATAATATCGATCAATTGTGTGCCTACTTTTGGTAGCTATGATGATGTAGAGAATCACACAAAGTTTCTGAAAAGGTTTTATCCTTGTCTACTAATATTATTGTGCTGATCTTGTAGTTAGGTTTTAATTGTTAAAGTTTTGACTTAAACACACCAAAATTAATAAAATACGAGTAAGGTTACTTTTATCACATTTTTATACTATATTTGTAGCACCTAATAGAAGCAGAGTCGGTTAACACATGTGAGTCTTATCTCTATTAGATACATTATATAAATGTGGTATGAAAAAAAAAAGAGTAAATTGTAGCTATGGTCCCTTAACTTTAACTTAATTGGAGCAATGGTCCCTCATCTAAAAATCCATTACCATTGGTCCCTCAACTTATCAAAACGTGGAGCTATGGTCCCTCAACTAAAAATCCATTACCATTGGTCCCTCAACTTTAATTCAACTAGAGAAATAGTACCTTAACTTTAACCTAATTGTAGCAATGGTCCTTCCAATATAACTCGTTTTGACAAATTTTTTGACATAGTTGACGAAAAGAACCATAATTATACACTTTGATGAGTTGAGGGATCCTAATTGTATAAATGGTCATTCCAACATAGCTTATTTTGACAAAATTTTGACAAAATTGATAAGAAGGACTATAGCTACACATTTTGATAAGTTGAGGGACCAATGGTAATGGATTTTTAGTTGAGGGACCATTGCTCCAATTTGATTAAAGTTGAGGGACCATTCGTACAATTTACTCAAAAAAAAAAATGACAGAGGAGCTAATAGCCCGACAAAAGAGAAACTACAAAATAATGTTGCGAGGTCGAGAGACCTTAGAAATATCGAACACTAATAACTGGTTACAAGAAGATGGAGCTTGCTCAAAATAGATCGTACCCAAAAGATGACAGAGGCTCATGTTGACCAACTCATCAGCAACAAAATTCATCTCACGATAGATATGTCGAATATCATATTCCCAATCACGTAGTAATATTGAACGACAAGCTTGAATCAATTCACCAGTAAAATAATTATCAGTGACATCATGTGATATCAGCTGGACCGTAATTCCAGAATCAAGAACCATGTGATATCATTTAATATAATGAAAACATGTTTTTAATTATCTTCCAATTGAACTTTTTTTAATAGATTGCAAATAGGCGAATAGTGTGCAATTTATATCCTTGAAATGAAGACATGCATGAGCACATTATTTAGTTTCAAGAAATTGAAAGGTTGAAAATTCAGGCCACAGAGCAAGATATTAAATTGATAAATAATTAAGTACATAGGCATGTTACTAGATTCTGGTCCCAATTCATATTTTAAAATAAATCCCACATTTTAAAATAAATCCCACATCGCCCAGGGGAGTGATCCTTATATGTATATTCCCACCTCTTCCTAGCGCGAGGCCTTTTGGGAGCTCACTGGCTTCGGGTTCCGTAGGAACTCCGAAGTTAAGCGAGTAGGGGGCTATCCCACATCGCCCAGGAGAGTGATCCTTATATGTATATTCCCACCTCTTCCTAGCACGAGGCCTTTTGGGAGCTCACTGGCTTCGGGTTCCATCGGAACTTCGAAGTTAAGCAAGAAGGGGGCTAGAGCACTCCCATGATGGGTGACCCACTGGGAAGTTGTTCGTGAGTTCCCAGAAACAAAACCGTGAGGGCGTGGTCGGGGCCTAAAGCGGACAATATCGTGCTACGGTGGCGGAGCGGGGAAGTTGTTCGTGAGTTCCCAGAAACAAAACCGTGAGGGCGTGGTCGGGGCCTAAAGCGGACAATATCGTGCTACGGTGGTGGAGCAGGCTTGGGAAGTGATCCGCCCCGGGCCGGGATGTGACAATTGGTATCAGAGCCAATCTCTGGCAGGAAGTGTGTCAACGAGGACGTCGGGCCCCTAAGGGGGGTGGATTGTGACATCCCATATTGCCCAGGGGAGTGATCCTTATATGTATATTCCCACCTCTTCCTAGCACGAGGCCTTTTGGGAGCTCACTGGCTTCGGGTTCCATCGGAACTCCGAAGTTAAGCGAGAAGAGGGCTAGAGCACTCCCATGATGGGTGACCCACTGGGAAGTTGCTCGTGAGTTCCCAGAAACAAAATCGTGAGGGCGTGGTTGGGGCCTAAAACGGACAATATCGTGCTACGGTGGTGGAGCGAGCTCGGGAAGTGATCCGCCCTGAGCGGGGATGTGACAATTAATATTAACTTGATGGGGACAAAAATATTCTTGGATAATGATGTGGATAGTTCATTTTTAGTACTACATGAGGTTTTTTCTATTTTTTTTTCCTAATTTTCCTCTTAAAATTGAATTTGATTATTTTCTATTTCTTTTCATCTTCCATAAACTTTTGAATATATAACAATATTTTACCACAAGAGTAATATATTTGTGCATAAACTTTACCATAGAAGTATGTAAAGGAATGGCAACCTATTGATTTCGGGTATGACATATATGAAAAATTAAGTACGAGTATGACATACATGAAAAATTAAGTACAGGATAATCCGATAAGAATTCCTTCTCATACTTATTAATTCTCACTCTGAAACCAAGTAATTAATCATGTTGTGAGGGAAGAGTGATTTGAGTTAAGCAACACAATTGGCCACAAATATGGAACTCCACACAAATATATAACGTTATCAGAATTCATGAGAATTGAACTTAAAACCTTTCACATATACAAAGTGAACCACTAGATTTGTTGCATGCGGTTCTAACTTAAAAATGTCATCATTTTAATAAATAACACTCATAAATTTTAAGATCGGAATAACTTCGTAATGCAGTTTGATGATCAAAACTATTTATTTTCTTTTGTCCTCATTTAACGATCATCTATAAAAATCATGGTTCACCATGTTGTCATACTATTTCATATAAATAGGAATGCAAAGATTCATTCGAACATCATGTTGCATACGTCTTCAGTGCGTGTTCTTTACAAGTATCCAAATGCACTGTTCAGTCAGAGAGAGAGAGAGAGACCCACCAGCAGCACTAGGTGTAAAGCATTCAGCATCTTTTGATCTTTCTCGTCACTACCCTCCCTCCACGTGCGTCCTCTCATACGTTCACAGGTTCGCTTCATTAAAAACCGACATAGCCCACCATTTTTATTTGTTTTCCTCTCCATTTTATATAATCCCATGTTTTTTGTTTGCAACTGCGACATTTCATTGGGTTGTTGGGATTCAATCTTTTCCTTCTTATCTGAATTGGGTTCCCGTGGTTCTTATCCAATTGGCGCTTTATATGCAGGTCTCGCCGATTAAATTCCCTCTCTGTACGTAGAAGCCGCCAGAGTTGATTAATATTTTTTGAGTTGGGTTTGGTTACAATTTCAAAAAGTTTCTGAATTTATTTCTGCCATTGATGGATATCTCTCTGGAGATCGTGAATGTAGCGTTTTTCGTAGTGTTATTGACGTGGGTTTTGCTTGATATTACGAGGGGAAGAAGAAATGGTAGCCAAACGGGTTTGAGATATAGAGCAGAAGATAGAGGGTGTAAATTTTCTGATTTGGTCACCTTTTCTGCAAATGCTTTAATCTCAAGTTTTTACCTTGGTTTTGGGATTTATGAGTATTGGGGTGGTAGAATTGTAAGCTGTAAATCCATCTTCTCAGGCATGACTTGGGTTTTAGCCACAGTAATTACAGTTTACTCAATGAAATACAGAATTCACAGTGAGGCAAAAAGGTGGCCTTTGGTCCTCAGTTTCTGGTGGATCTTTACCTGCATTTTTCACTCACTTTCTGTGGGCTTTTACCTCGTTGCTCACTTCCAATCCTACAATTTCCCACATATTTTCCCAAAGGCTAATTTAGTCGATTTCGCTTCGTTTCCTTTGTCAATACTGCTTTGTTTTTGTGCTTTTAGTTGTGTTCAGAAAAGCAATGAGCTTAAACACCCATTGCTTGAGAAGGAAGATGAAATTCCCTCCCAAGAGAGTGATACTTATACCAATGCTGGAATTTGGAGTAAGGTTACATTTCAATGGCTGAACCCGCTTTTCAAACGAGGTCGAATCCAAAAGCTGGAATTGCCCCATATTCCATCTGTTCCTCCCTCCGAGAAAGCAAAATACGCGTCCTGTTTGCTCGATGAATCGCTGAGGAAACAGAAGATGGAGGATTCTTCGTTGCCAAACTCCATAATGCGGGCCGTGCGAATATCATTAGCCGTAAACGGTGTTTTTGCAGGTAAACTCTTTGTTCTTGAATCACTTTTCTTTTCAGTTTCTGTGTTTTTCAGTCCTGCAGGTTTTTACGTGTTCTTTTATTAATTTTTGTAGGAGTCAATACGGCTGCATCATATATAGGTCCTTTTCTGATTACAAATTTTGTAAATTATTTACTCGAAAAGCAAGACAGTTCAAGCACCCAGCACGGACTAATTCTTGCGTTAGTATTTTTCGTTGCTAAGACATTGGAATCATTGAGTCAAAGACAGTGGTATTTTGGTGCTCACGTAATTGGTGTACGAGTACGAGCAGCCCTCACTGTGTTGATTTACAAGAAATCTATTTCCATCAAGTATTCCGGTCCAAGCAATGGTAAAATTATTAATTTGATCAATGTGGATGTTGAAAGAATCGGAGACTTCTGCTGGTACTTTCATGGCGTTTGGTTGCTCCCGCTTCAGGTATTCTTAGCCTTGGCTATCCTTTACAGGAATCTTGGTGCAGCACCCTCTGCTGCTGCACTTCTTTCCACAATTTTGGTCATGGTATGCAACACACCGTTGGCCAATAGGCAAGAAAGGCTTCACTCCAAGATCATGGAAGCGAAGGATTCAAGAATCAAAATAACATCGGAGATTCTGAAGAGCATGAGAGTATTAAAGCTACATTCATGGGAGTCCACATTCTTGAAGAAGTTGCTTCAACTCAGGGAAACAGAGAGGCATTGGCTGAAGAGATACCTTTATACATGCTCGGCGGTGGCCTTTCTCTTCTGGGCTTCACCTACTCTAGTTTCAGTTACCACTTTTGGTGTTTGCATTATACTAAACACACCGTTAACAGTAGGTACTGTATTGTCCGCTTTAGCTACTTTCAGAATTCTACAAGAGCCTATCTACAACCTGCCAGAGCTCATTTCCATGATTACGCAGACAAAGGTATCGATTGATCGTATCCAAGAATTCATCAAAGAAGATCAAATGAAGCTGATTCCTTGCCATACTTCAAAAACGTCCAATGTCATGATTGTTATTGAGACGGGAGAGTACGAGTGGAAAAGAAGCAATCAAAACTTAAAGAAACCTACAATCAGAATTACGGAGAAAATAAAAATACCGAAGGGATACAAGGTTGCAGTTTGTGGCTGTGTTGGTTCTGGCAAGTCAAGCCTACTATTGAGTATACTTGGTGAGATTCCCAAAATTTCTGGGCCAGGAGCAAAAGTGTATGGAACAAAAGCTTATGTTCCACAAAGTGCTTGGATTCAGACTGGAACGATAAGGGAGAATGTATTATTTGGCAAGAAAATGAATAGGGGTTATGAGGATGTTTTGGAAATTTGTGCTTTGGACCAGGATGTCAAGATGTGGGCAAATGGAGATTTGACTGTAGTGGGGGAGAGAGGGATGAACCTAAGCGGGGGACAAAAGCAAAGAATTCAACTCGCGCGAGCTGTGTATAGCGATTCAGATGTCTATATTTTGGACGATCCTTTCAGTGCTGTTGATGCACATACCGGAACACACCTGTTTAAGGCAAGCCAAATTTCCCATAATTTATTTTTCCCTTGGCTTTCTGATATCGATGAGTTTATGCTTTATGTCGTGAAATGGTTTTAATCAGACGTTGTAATGTTTTGCAGAAATGTCTCTTGCAACACTTGTCTCAGAAGACTGTTATCTATGCTACCAACCAATTAGAATTTTTAGAGGCAGCAGACCTTGTCTTGGTAAGTTTTTGAAATTTTCACTTTTATACTCAGATAAAACATGATTTATCGAGTCTCTTATCTCTCGCGTTCAATTCAATTGTTGATAGGTAATTAAAGATGGTCAAATTTCTCAGTCTGGAAAATATGAAGATTTAATCGTGGATCCCAACAGTGAACTTGTCAGACAAATATCTGCACATAAAAAGTCATTTGAACAAGTTAACACATGCCAACAAGATGATTCCTGTAACAGCAGACCTCATCAAGTTAATCTAATAGAGGTTTTAGAAGAAAAGGAGCCTTTTAACAACGGCAACCTTTCAGAAAAAAGTCATGAAGAAGAAGCGGTAACTGGTCGAGTAAAATGGCATGTTTACTCATCATTTGTCACTTCTGCTTATAGAGGTGCTCTTGTCCCGGTCATCCTTCTCTGTCAAATCCTCTTCCAGGGACTACAAATGGGCAGCAATTACTGGATTGCTTGGGCAGCGGATAAAGAATCCAGGGTCAGCAAACAAAGGTTGATTTGGGTATTTGCTCTGTTGTCTGGTGGGAGTTCCATCTTCATCTTGGGAAGGGCAGTTTTTCTGGCAACTATTGCTATTCAGACTTCTCAGCGTCTCTTCCTTGGAATGATTACTTCAGTTTTCCGAGCACCAATTTCATTTTTCGACTCCACACCTTCTAGTCGAATCCTCAATAGGGTCAGTTTTAAATTTATCTTATGTTTGCAAGTTTAATAGTTCTTACTCATTAAAGTATAAATCAAGTTCTACCACTTAATCCTGATTTCCCTGGCAGTCTTCCACGGATCAAAGCACAGTAGACATGGATATTCCATACAGATTAGCTGGATTAGTATTTGCCCTCATCCAGCTGATAAGCATCATCATCCTTATGTCTCAAGTGGCCTGGCAAGTCTTCATTCTTTTCCTTGTCGTTCTTGCACTCTCCGGCTGGTATCAAGTAAGTAATACTCCGTTTTGAATTTATGTTTTAATTTTTAAACGTTTTGATTATCAGCACCATATTGAACATTGTGCATCACACAATGCATATATATTGTGGGGTTATTATTTTATGGAATTTGGAATTTTATGTTTTTTTCCAGCTCATATTCAAGTAACAGGTTATCTTATCCTCTTTTAATTATTTTGCAGGCTTATTACATTACCACAGCCAGAGAACTCGCCAGGATGGTCGGAATTCGAAAGGCTCCAATTCTCCATCACTTTTCAGAATCAGTGACAGGGGCAGGAACAATTCGGTGTTTCAATGAAGAAGACCGTTTCTTGAAAAAAATAATGGCCCTGATTGATGATTATTCCCGCATAGCCTTTCACAATTATGGCACTATGGAATGGCTATCTGTTCGGACAAACTTTCTGTTCAACCTTGTCTACTTTCTACTCCTTATGATCTTGGTGAGCTTGCCTAGGTCTGCCCTTGACCCTAGTAAGCACCTCCAATCCCTGATGTTTTATTAAGCATTAGTTAAACTGTTAGTATGTCTTGGAAAACTTTATCAGGCATTCAAATTCCTACTCCGAACTAATGGACTACTTGCTCTGGTCTCAGGTTTGGCGGGACTCGCAGCTACCTACGGTTTGAACCTAAATGTCCTTCAGGCTTGGGTAATATGGAATATGTGCAATGTAGAAAACAAAATGATATCAGTCGAGCGAATTCTTCAATTCACAGATATACCAAGTGAGGCACCGCTAGTGATTGAAGATTGTAGACCGGCGCCTGAATGGCCTATGGCTGGCAGAATTGAACTTGAAAACCTTCATGTGCAATATAATCCTGCTCTCCCAACCATTCTCAAAGGGATCACTTGCACCTTCCCTGAAATGAAGAAAATTGGAATTGTGGGCAGGACAGGGAGTGGAAAATCCACTCTAATCCAAGCTCTCTTCAGAGTAGTAGAACCCTCGGGAGGACGGATTCTTATCGATGGTGTTGATATATCTAAGATAGGTCTGCAGGACTTGAGGTCAAGGTTGGGCATAATTCCACAAGACCCGACATTATTTCAGGGAACCGTGAGGACCAATCTGGATCCTTTGCAACAACATTCTGATCAAGAGATATGGGAGGTGAGGATCAAAACCTTTTATTTTAGATGGATTATATGGTGGTATTGTTACTTATGCGACTCAATAACTCAGGTTATCAATCAATGTGGACTGGCGGAGATTGTTAGGCAGGACCAAAGGCTTCTTGATGCTCCTGGTATGAAAATCTTGTAGTCTACTCAATCATTTAATGGAAGTTGTTCAATTATGTTGTTGTCTCATTTACCATCTTGTATAATTCATTTGAAAATGTGGTTTATATGACAGTTGATGAAGATGGAGAAAACTGGAGTGTTGGACAAAGGCAGCTTGTGTGCCTCGCTCGAGTGCTCTTAAAGAAAAAGAAAGTTCTTGTCTTGGATGAGGCTACAGCTTCTATCGATACAGCAACAGAGATTGTAATCCAGGAGACAATAAGGAAAGAAACGAGTGGATGCACCGTGATCACTGTGGCTCACCGGATTCCCACTATTATTGACAACGACTTGGTTCTAGTTCTTGATGAAGGTAGTGTAAAAATTCTTAAAATAGGGCTTTTTCTTCCAGTAAATATAATAAATATAAAACAACTTCGGAACTTTACGAACAGTGAGAATACTTATGACTGCTAGTACAACCTGCTCCCTAGATTTGTCCGGAAAGTGAAAGAACATTTCACTTTAGCGTATTATTGAAAAATGTATCATTGCTTAGGTGACATGATCTGAACTGATTGTCTCTTTTAACTGTTTGAATTTTGCAGGCAAGGTTTTGGAGTATGATTCTCCAGCTCGGTTACTTGAGGATAGTTCTTCGGCATTCTCAAAGTTAGTGGCAGAATTCTTGAGGAGATCATCCATGAGCAACTGCTAAAGCAATCCATGATCATAACGATTTGGTAGATAATATGCATGAACCTTAATCATTCCAATCTCTGAAATGATTGGCCGCATAATCCGTCTGCACAGGCCTATGTTTTATCATGCTAATCCATGCAAGGGCACAGACCAAGTTGTATCAGAAGAAAAATGCTTCCTTCGGTTGAGTATAGAAAATATGGATGCCATAGAGGCTCGGGAAGTAGAGGCGCATCTCTGTAACTCCCGAATGATGCAGTTGGTTCAAGTTATCATTCTCACTACCCAAATGTTGAAGTGAATGGATGAAGGATGAGGTTCTGCAACTGAAATGGATGAAGGATGAGGTTCTGCAACTGAAAGTACAGTACTGATGGTAGTTGAAACTCCAGAAGAACCTGCTGCTGGGACTGCAAAGTTTTGGAATCCCCAACCCGAGTTGAAGTTCGGTGCCTAAAGTAAAATTTAAGCACACCAAAAAATTGTAATTGTTAAGAGAAAAAGAAAAAGAAAAACTATCTCTGTATCACCTTAGATATCCTTAATTGACTGCAGCCTAATGAAATATTTGAATTTGACAGTCAATTTATTATTTGAATTTCAAATGTGCAATATCGTATAAGTCTTCCCGTTTGATCAAGAGCTTAGATCTCAATCCTAAAGCAGGAGCAAAAACTTGGCTCAAGTGATGAACATTGACCAAGAAGGAACTATAAAACCATCCTCTCCAACTCCCCACAACCTCAAAAGCTTAAAGGAGCATATGGTCCTCTGGTTCTTTTGTACCCCAACAATGTCAATGAGGTTGCAATGGAGGAAAGATCTCAGCAGCTGAAGAAATCACTCTGGAAACCTTAACCCGGTCCAACCTCTTGCCGGAAGAATAAAAGATAACATATTTATTGATTGCAATGATGAGGGTGCTGTTTACCTTGAAGCTCAAGTAAACTCCCTTCTCTCATCATTCCTTGATCAACCCGATTTTGATTTTCCAGAATTGTTCCTTCCAATTGAGATTGGAACCTTTGAAGCAGAAACTGGGCCTCTACTTGTTAAAGCAGTTTCTTTGAGCGTGGTCGATTGGCCATAGGCGTGTGCTTCGCACACAAGCTTGCTGATGCATCAACGCTTGGCATTTTCATCAAAGCTTGGTCTGCCACATCTCTTGCTATTGGTGACACTGTGGTACCGGACTTCAGCAATGCAGCAACCAAGTCCCACCTAGAGATTTCTCAGTGCTGAGGCCTTCCGTGGAAAGATGAAGGTAGAAAAGTGTCACAAAGAGATTTTTTTTTTTAAAAATTTTTAATTTTTTATGATGGACCAAAGATCAGGAATGGATCAAAATTAAGTTAAGGGTGTTCAAAGGTGTCATGGTGTTATTACAATCCATGAACAACATGAAGGGATTGTGCCACCATTGATAGGAACATCAGTTGGGAACCTTGTGGGGTACTACACTGCAATGGCGGACAAGAGTAGGATAGAGTTATTGGTTTCTCAAATAAGGAAGGCGATGATCAAGTTTAATAAAACCATCCCAAGAGATTGAAAGGGGAATATATGTTCAAAGTCAATTGCGAGTATTTCAAAGAGATTGGAGGCATTATGAGAAGAGATGACATAAACTTCTTCATCTGCACAAGTGTATGCAACTTCGGAATATATGAGATTGGTTTCTGGTGCGGAAAGCCAATTTGGGGGAGCTTCCTAGCTGGTGCCCTCAAGTATTAATGTTGATACTTTGATGGACACCAGAAAGTGTGATGGGGTAGATGCAAGGATAAGTTTAAGTGAGGAAGACATAGCTTTATTGAACGTGACTCGGAAATTCTTGCATTTGCTTCTTTGAATCCAAGCGTATTTGAACCTGTAACAAGGAGTTCCTCTTTAATTTTTGAGGATATCGTTTGTGTTTCTTTTTTGTTTTTCTAAAATAATAAAATAGTTCCTGCATGTTTGGTTCATAATTAATATGGTACCATTTCTTGTGTCCTTGCAACTATGTGCTGTGCAGTGTCATTTTACTCCCATACAGTTTCTTTTTACTCCGGCCTAGGTTTTTTTGTTCTTTAAATGCAAGAGTTGAATGGTAACTAAACGAGAGTTTCCTTTAATTTGATTCATAATCATATTTTAATCTTATCTGCATAAGGAGGGAGTTTTGAATTTGGGGGCGGGCGGATAGTAGACTGCTATAGCTAACTTGATTACACGCATATTTGCCAATTAAAAGCAGAGTTTGTAGAATTTATGTCACATGCTGTAATCTAACAGACCCAATTCACAACCTTTGCATACATGAACAAACCCCACTTCAAAAGGCTTATTTTGTGAGGTTAATTTTTGTGCTTGTGCTTAATTTTCAGCACCATTCCTTGTCTTTATAAGGAATCAAAGGGGGTAGGCTGAACAATTCTTCAAATTGGGTCGAAAGTATTAACCTATTTTCACTAAGGGGAGGGACAAAATGACACCACCTATAGAGATAAGTATTATTGCTAGAGAAAACATCAAACCCTCCTCTCCAACTCCCACTCACTTGAAAACCTTCAAGCTTTCAGTTTTGGATCAAATGGTTCCACCCACATACATTCCACTCCTGCTTTTTTATCCCAAAAGTGATCATCAGAGAGTCCAGCAGCTAAAGAAATCGCTATCCGAAGCTCTAACTCGCTTCTACCCTTTTGCCGGAACAATCAAAGACAACGCCTTTATCGAATGCAACAATGATGGGGCATCCTTCATCGAAGCTCGAGTGAGCTGTGCCTACTCTCACACATCCTCAATGAACCCGATCATGAAGTACTGAAACAGTTTCTGCCCATTAACTTTGGGTCCTCAGAAGCCGGCAAGGGATGTGTGCTGCTTGTTCAAGTCAACTACTTCAAGGGTGGTGGAATCGCTGTAGGACTATGCCTTTCCCACAAGATATGTCACATCCCGGTCCAGGGTGGATCACTTCCCGGGCCCGCTCCACCACCGTAGCATGATATTGTCCGTTTTGGGCCCCGACCATGCCCTCACGGTTTTGTTTCTAGGAACTCACATGAGAACTTCCAAGTGGATCACCCATCATGGGAGTGCTCTCGCGTGCTACTCACTTAACTTCGGAGTTCCGATGGAATCTGAAGCCAGTGAGCTCCCAAAAGGCCTCGCGCTAGGTAGAGATGAGAATATGCATATAAGGCTCACATGATCCACTCCCCCGGGCAATGTGGGATCTCACAATCCACCCCCCTTAGGGGCCCGACGTCCTCGTCGGCACACACGGAGCCAGGGTTAGGCTCTGATACCAAATTGTCACATCTCGGCCCGAGCCCCCACCACATCCCGGGCACGACTCCGATGTAACACGATATTGTCCGCTTTGGGCCCCGACCACGCCCTCACGGTTTTGTTTCTGGGAACTCATGAGCAACTTCCCAGTGGGTCACCCATCATGGGAGTGCTCTAGCCCCCTTCTCGCTTAACTTTGGAGTTCCAATGAAACCCGAAGCCAGTGAGCTCCCAAAAGGCCTCGTGCTAGGTAGGGATGAGAATATACATTTAAGGATCACTCCCCTGGGCGATTTGGGATGTTACAATCCACCCCCCTTAGGGGCCCGACGTCCTTGTCGGCACACTTCCGGCTAGGGATTGGCTCTGATACCAAAGGCCTCGTGCTAGGTAGGGATGTGAATATACATTTAAGGATCACTCCCCTGGGAGGGGTGGGATGTTACAATCCACCCCTCTTAAGGGCTAGGGATTGGCTCTGATACCAAAGGCCTCGTGCTAGGTAGGGATGAGAATATACATTTAAAGATCACTCCCCTGGGCGATGTGGGATGTTACAATCCACCCCCTTTAGGGGCCCGACGTCCTCGTCGGCACACTTGTGGCTAGGGATTGGCTCTGATACCAATTGTCACATCCTGGCCAGGGATGGATCACTTCCCGAGCCCGCTCCACCACCGTAGCATGATATTGTCCGCTTTGGGCCCTGACCACGTCCTCACGGTTTTGTTTCTGGGAACTCACGAGCAACTTCCCAGTGGGTCACCCATCCTGGGAGTGCTCTGGCCCTCTTCTCGCTTAACTTCGGAGTTCCTACGGAACCCGAAGCCAGTGAGCTCCCAAAAGGCCTCGTGCTAAGTAGAGATGGGAATATGCATATAAGGCTCACAGACGATGTGGGATCTCACAAGATAGCTGATGTAGCCACGTTGAGCACATTCATCAGAAGCTGGGCTGCCAGCGCTTCTGGTGCTGATCAGAGAGTGGTGAATCCTTTGTTCGATTCAGTGCCAATGGCCCCACCAAAAGACATCTCAGTGGACCCACCATCTGGTGAGATGAAAGTGTACAGGTCTGTGACAAAGAGGTTTGTATTTCATGGTTCAAAGATTGCCGCCCTAAAAGCTAAGGTTGCTAATAATTTTGTTGAAAACCCTACAAAGGTGGAAGCTTTAGCTGCCCTGATTTGGAAATGTGCAAGGAAGGCCTCAAGGGTTACTTTAGGGTTTTCATCCAGGCCATCAGCATTTTACCAAAACGTGAACATTAGAAACAAAATTGTCCCTCCTGTGCCTAATGGGTCTGTTGGGAACTTTGTGGGGTCCTTCATTGCAAGGTCAGAAGAGGCTGCTGAGACAGATTTGCACGGATTGGTATCTGAACTGAGGAAAGGGATTGAACAATTTACCAGTAAGGCCAAAAGGGTTCCACCGAGTGAGGACATTTCGGTAATTTCAGAGCCTCAGATGGTGGCTATAGGGTTGTTAAGTAGAGATGACATGGACTTTTATGTATGCACCAGTTGGTGTAGGTTTGAATTGTATGAGGCTGCAGATTTTGGGTGGGGGAAGCCAATGTGGGTGAGCTCAGCAGTTCCCACATGCAATAACATGGTGATTTTGGTGGATGCAGAAGGTGGTGATGGAATAGAGTGTTGGATGAGATTGAGCGAAGACGAAATGAAAGTGTTTGCGTGTGACCAAGAGCTTCTCTCATATGCTGCTTTCAATCCAAGCGTCTGGAAAACTGGTTAACCAAACTTATCATACCCGGGGAAAAACTTGTTTTTAAGCCTTATTTGTGGGACAGTTCACTTTGACAAAAACACAATAGCAGACTGAACCACCCCTTTATTCTTTTGAATAATTTATATTTTTCCAATTGCAAGACAATGTTCCTATCATTCGCTGATGCTTAACCTACTGAGGTAATGCCTCACTTAAAATTCACAAAGTTAAACTCACTAACATTGTTATGGGACATTATTGACTCATCAATGTTTTTACTTAAGTATTTATTAATGTTATAATTTAAGTAAATTAATAATATCACGTAACTATATTACTTTCACGCATCAAATATCTCCTACATTTATGATCCTAGCATCCAATATTTGACATTTCAAAATCATGATGTGTGCATGGAGGGCCACTGCCTCAATAATCCTACCTACCCGGCAGAAAGATAAGAACCTATCAATATAAATTGCAACAAAGTTAAGGCCACTGCAATTTCAATGTAAGCTCAGCGAATTCAATTAAAATTTGTCTTTATTAATTAACCAGCTTCACCAAATATGGTTGTTAAGACCACAGTGCAACCCCAAGTTGAAATAATTTCCAGGGAAAGCATCACTACTACAATATTAGCTTTAGGTGGCGGATATTAGAAAAATCCTGTCGGTTATATCCCACATAAATTCATGGCGGATATTTAGTGGCGGATATCAAAAAAATATTGTCGGTTATATCCAAGGTATAAAATATCGATGATATTGAAAATATCGGTAGTCCAAAAACACGGAAATATCGATGGAAATATCGGGATATTATCGATATCGATAAAAATTGAATAAAAACCACGGAAATTGTAAGAAAAACTTGGAAATTTTTATTGAAACTTTGCAGGATGTTTATTTAGACAATTATCTATTAGTTTATCACAAAAAATTGGAAGGAAATGCATTGCATGATGGATTTAACTGATTTAAGTTGATTATATAGCGAGCTGGCAAACATTGTGAGTGTAGAAAATATGTAGTAATTAATGAAATAAGTTTAAACACACCATAATCATTTATATATAATGAATTAGTACAATATTTTACACTTTATACATTGCATGGTAAGATACATGAGTGACTTAGTACCACATAGAGTTCCTATGAGATTGAAAATTTTCACTATCTTCATCATCTCTATGTGTAGAGTAAGTGTATTGTGAAGAGTAGTCATCAAATGATAAATTCCCAAAATAGTTTTGCATGTAATTGTTAACATGCCACCCACATGGATTCGAGATTGGTTGACGTTGTCCATAAGCAAAATCATTTGAAGATTGAGTCTCGGATTGTTTCCATGAGTCACTCGATTCCATCCCAACATGAATGAGATATGAAGGGTAGGGAAATGGTTGGTTATGAGTATAACCATAGTTACTACTTCCCACTCCAATAGAGTCCGAAGTTATAGATAACGAGTCATCTTCTTGACTTGACAAAGTCCCCTTGCCTCTTTCTCTACGAGTATAGTCCTTCCCTATGACACCAATTCCTGGTCCTGCCCGCCTACTGCCATGGTCCTCATCCTGTGTTGCATGTGTGAAGTTTGCCTCACCAGTGAAGGGGCTCATAAATCCGGGAGGTGGTCCAACATAGTTTCCATATCCACCACCACTACCTCCAACTCCACTATATCTTTCATCATTCCCACCTTCGGTGGTAGGTGAGTCGATCTTGTACTAGATCTATCATTAGTATTAGCATGATCTTGTGGTTGTGTAGGATTGGAAGAAGGTGAAATTCCAGTGTTTCTTGGTCTTGGGCACAAAAGTTCTTCCAAAGAGTCAACGCTGCTAGATTCCACCTCCTCATCTAATACTCTTTCTACATTTATCCCTTCATTACGTGCTTCTTCAGCAACTATGGGAGTTGGGTTGCCTTCATCATCATCTAAATGAAGAGGTCTAATCCATTGATAAAGTTAGTTACCCTCTGTATCATCATCTTCAGCAACAATATCAAACACATCTAGTGGGTCACCACGGTCGACATGATCTATTTCTGCTTCCTTATCTCGAATTTGAAGCTTCATGTTGTAGTAGCAATAAACTAATTTTTCCAACCTACTATAAGCCAACCTATTTCTTTGCTTTGTGTGTATAAGTGCAAATGTGCTCCAATTTCTTTCACAAGCAGATGGGGAAGCTGTTTGTGATAATACTTTGATTGCTAACTTTCTCACAGTTGGTGCATCAGTCCTATACATGATCTACCATTCAGCTACAATGAAAAACAATGTTGATAAGCCTAATAACTCCAACAAATTATATTATAAACTGATAGTGAAATATGTTTACACTCACTAGGAGACATTTTTGTTTGAGCAGCAACTGATGTTGGTTCTCCAAAAGTTCTTCTTGCATCTTTAAACAATGTTAGCTGAATTCAATAAATCGTGTTAGTTTAATCCAACAAAGTAATTATTATAATTTAAGCAATTGTGTACCTCATTTCCAAATTGGCCAACTGCTGGTGATGCAGGGTCTAATTTAGAGTATACATTATGTACAGCACATATAAGGGTATCATCATCTCCAACACCGGGTTTGTATTGGTATCGAGGATTCAAATAATATGCTGTTCAAAGAAACACATACTCTAATAAGAGAAATAATACTTACGCAACTAAAGAAATGAATTGCAAATTATGACATAATTTATACCTGCTGCATGCAAATCGTGGTATAATGTTTTATACCATCGGTCATCAATTATCTTTATGACCCACCTTGCACCATGTTTTCTTTCCAAGTCATCCTTCATTACACGCATCAACTCATATATTGCCCCCATAGTAGGATACACTTCTGTGTCAACGAACCGTAAAACTTTGTAAAGAGGTTCAAACACTTGGCACACATGTTCTGATTGAGTCCAAAAAGCATGATCAAGCACTATACTTTCCACCATACGACCTGCATTTGAGCGGCTCAAATTGTGGTTGGCCCAATCGTCACTAGTGAATAGTTGCTTCAACCCTACTTTCTTCTTAAGTAGGTTGTTTAATGCAATATAGTTGGTGACGAATTGAGTGGTAGCTGGACGAATAATTTCTCCTTTGCAAAATTCACGCATCTTTGCCAACAACCAACCGTGATTGTAAATATAATTTGTGATCGTTCTAGCTCTTTTTACGACAGTAGCAATATTCTCTCTCTTCCCCATTGCCTCAAACATGAGATCAATACAATGTGCTGCACATGATATCTAAAACACATTATGATGCTTCATTAACTTTTTTCTAGCTTTGACAAATGCAGAACCGTTGTCGGTCACGACTTGGACAACATTATGCTCTCCCACCTCCATGATTACATCCCTCAATAATTTGTAAATATACTTGTAGTTCTTTATATGGTCTGAAGCATCAACAGACTTAAAAAAAATTGTCTTTCCCTTGGAGTATACCATGAAGTTTATGATAGACAATCTGGTCGGGCCAGTCCATTCGTCACACATGATTGTGCAACCATTAGTTTCCCACTTTGACCTCAACTTGTTAACATACTCGCCAATGTCTTTATAGTCCATTTCCAAATATTTGTTTCTTACCTCATAGGGAGTGGGAGGTTGTACTCCAACACCGGCCTGTTGACATCTCAATACCATATTTTTGAAATGATGTGATGATGCCTTCTCAGCAGGGACATTTTCATAGATAAATAACTTGCTAATTAGACGCCCCATTCCCTCCTTCACATTACCTCTAGTGAAATAACTCCAAACACTCTTTTGACGTGCTTTGGATGACTTATATAAACTTGGGGCTATTGGTGGTGTTGGTTGTGATTCTCTAACACTTGCTCCCCGTCTCATTTGTGCACCACTACTTGTCCCGGAACCTTGTGCTCTATTAGGAATTTTATGAAGGTGTTATCTTTCCCATGTTGACTGTTTGGAGACACGTAATGCTTGTTTCAAACTGCATCGTTCTTCAGGTCCCATGTCATCATCACATTCGTCCTCATCATCATCATCATCACTGTCAACCACTTGGCCAATGACTTCTCCTCGTAGCCCAGCTCGAATATTTTCCATTCCATGTGTTATCTTTTCCTTATGCTGTTTTTTATTTTTTAATAATGTGGTGATGAATGCCTTCATTTCTGGGGGGACATTATCGCATCGTTGGACATTATTTCCTGGATCTAATCCACTAAGATGGTACTTAAGTCGTGTCACTCCACCACTCTTCATTACCCGACCACAATATTTGCAAATTGTGCCATGTTTGTTTCTGTCTATTGGCTCTCCATGTTCCCAAGCTGGATCACGTTTAGTAACTCCACTGGACATCTTAAACGTACCTATATTTATTTTTCATGAAAATTAGGCAATTTTTTTTTGGCCAAAAAATATAGTAGTGATGACGGTTATATAAGATAACCTAAATAATAAAGTTATTCTACAGAAGAATTAAATATGAAGTAAAGAAAATGATTGTAAGAATTTAAGTAATTATAAAAATAATATGGAATAATAAAACCTAATATTAATGAATAATAATCCAATTTGATAAAAAAATAATCCTAATATTAAACATATTAATGAATAATAATCCAATTTAATAATAATCCAATTTAATGAATAATTCAATTTGATAATAATCCAATTTAATGAATAATCCAATTTAATGAATAATAATCCAATTTGATAATAAAAAAAAAACCTAATATTAATGAATAATAATCCAATTTGATAATAAAACCTAATATTAATAAAATAATAAATAACATTAAACATATTAAAATTATCCTAGGGAATAATTATACAACATTACTTAATTACTTAAAAAAATTAACATGCAAGTATTATTTGGTTCTTATGGCAATTCTAACCGTTAAACCCGATAACCGTGGATAACCGCCCGAATGGATTGGATTTGGATATGAAAATTCGGGTATGGTTTGGATATGGGGAAAAACCGTTTATATTATTCGGTTATGGTTTTGGATATGGTTATGGAGGTCCCCAAACCGTATCCATAACCGAATCCGATCCGATTAGTAAATAATATAATTTATATATAATAGTATAGTATAATACATACATATATATATATATATATATATATTTGTATATCCATTATTCACCAAACCATTAGCTTGAGAATACAAAAGTTGCATTATGTAAGAAAGTAAAGTTTTGAATCAAAATCAATGCGAACTCAATAGTGCTTTTAGGACATAACAAAGACAAGCCAACATAATCAGTGTTTTAATTTTTATACTCAACAAGATCCATTTATTTGATCATTTTATACATCAAATGTTTAATGACGAAATTGATATCTACTAACTTATAATTTCTCAATTGAACGAATATATTTTTTGTATTGACGAAGATGGATATACCCGTTAACCGATGGGGAATCCGTTACCCGGTGGGTATGGTTATGGATAATACCCGATGGTTAATTTGCGGTTATGGATATGGTTAATTTTCATGGTTATGGGGATGGATATAGCATTTCCGTCCCCAAACCGAACCGTTGCCATCCCTAGTTCTTAGATCACATGTACGGGTCCACACAAATTTTTTTGTTGTTGTATAAATTGCAATAATATAAATATAAGTTTGTAAACTTACCTTAAATATGGAACCCTTTGTGTTGAAGCTCTGGAATGGATTTGGAATAACTCTGATAGGGGTAAGGGAAGAAGAAGAAACGAAAAGGTGTAATAGAGGTTTTTCAATTTTCGAAGGGTCAAAAAATGTGTGATGATCTGATACTCCACCTCTGAGAATGTGAAAGAATATCACGCGTGGCACACGGTTTTGAATGAAACCACCATTATTTTTGTCCATGATCTGAAATTGTAATTGTAAAAGTTGTCAGGGTTTTGAATTATTTGGATGCTTTGGAATGAAACCACCATTATTTTTGTCCATGGTTTGAAATTGTACAAGTTGTAATTGTAAAAGTTGTCAGGCAAACCACACACACACACAGACACACGCACACAGACATCACACACGCACACAGAGACTCAGACTCTCGATCATTATCTCTTCTCTCTTCTCCCTTCTCCCTTCTCCCATAGACACACCATCTTCTGCATCGAGACCCACATACACACACGCACACCATCGCACCTGCTTAAGGAAGACACCCATCGTCATCAGCAACCTCGTCTCTGCAACTCGGCGAACGCAGGAACCCTCCAACGACTTTCTTGAATTTCTCCGGTTGGGTAAGCTTCGGGTTTACCTATTTATGTTCTAGATTGAAGCTTAGATGTGAAATTTAAGTTCTATTTCGTGTTTTTGCAAGGTTTTTGGGACGAAATCGGCTCGGGAATAGGCACACCCATCTCCGGCAAGGCCGTGGGTGTCGGCGAATTTTCCCAACACCTCCGACCGTTTCACAGCAAACAGAAGTTATAAAAACATTCCTCTCGTCTTGCATTTCATTTTGATACCTAGATCGGAGTCTAGGGTGCTCTTTTATAGTCGGCCGGAGCTGTAGAAGCTCTGACATTCTTCTCCGATTCGCACAGATCCAAAATATCGCGATATTATCGGTACTATCGCGATATTTTCGATATTATCGATAATATCGCGATATTTTGACGAAAACTCAGTGGATAAGTATTAAAATATCGGTAACTCAAAAAACCGATATTATCGACGAAATATCGCCGATAATATCGGCATTTCAGACCTTGGTTATATCCGACAATATTTTTGAATCTTTTGAAAAAAATATTTTTGACATATTCTGGTGGTTTTTAAGTTAATGGTGGCGGTTATTAACACACCCCGACCTAAAACAAGGTGTGCTGGTCGTCATGTGAGAGTGACATAACCATGTGCACAGTGTGGAAGCAATAAAGATATAGAGAAATACGAGTAAATAAAAACTAAGCTACTAGCAGTACTAGCCAAGATAATGTGCTAGTGCGAGATTAAGTGTGAAATACACAATCAGAGCACTAACACATTATCTTGGCCAGTACTGCTAGTAGCTTGGTTTTTATTTACTCGTATTTCTCTATATCTTTATTGCTTCCGCACTGTGCACATGGTTATGTCACACTCACGTGACTGCCAGCACGCTTTGTTTTAGGTTGGGGTGTGTCGGTTATAACAGAAAAAATTGACTATTTTATTATTTTACTTTCTGGCGGTTATTATTTTAGTATTCAGGCGGCTATAACCAACAGAAATGAAAATTTTATTATTTTTAAATGTTATATTGATTAAAAATAAATAAATAAACACATATTTTAAATAATTTTTTTTTCACTCATGACCCTAAAGTCTAATGAACCCAATTCCCACGAGCCATAAATTTTCTAAGAGAATAATAACAACAGACTACAATTTGAAGCTCTATCATTTTTGTCATAAGGATTATGCTCCCTCACAGGCAAGCAACAAGATACAAAGAAATTCAAACAATTGTTTTCAATGCGTCACAAAGCACATTGTCTGGCACATAAACACACATGAACATCTGGTGTACTCTATCATGTTTGATTTTATTATTTTAAAATGTTATATTGATTAAAAATAAATAAATAAACACATGTTTTAAATATTTTTTTTTTTTTGTGATTTTTTACACATGCTATCTCGGAGTATATACAAACATATTTGACGGTTGGATCGTTGAAACTAGTTTCGTAGAATGCATATCCTATCAAATTGATAGATTTAACAAACACTTAAGAGTTAATGTTATACTTCCATTAAGTATAAAATAGGATTTATCCACTAGTGTAAATATTTTAAATTGAAGATCGAATTTATTCATTGCATTCTTATAGGATCGAGGAGTGTAGCTGCAAAAAATCATCAAAATCGAAGCTAAAATAACCATTAAATTGTGATTTTTCGTTTATAACCATAAAAAACTTTTGTTCCATTACCCAATCTCTGAATGTTTGTTTTTTGCGATTTTTTACGTATGCGATCTTAGAGTGTGTACCAACAACTTTGGTGGTTGGATTGTTGAAAAACGTTTCGTAGAATGCGTATTGCATCAAAATGGTAGATTAAACCAACACTTAGAGTTAATGTTATACTTCCCTATCAAGTATAAAATAAGATTTTGTGGTATCCATTAGTATAAATATTTTAAATTGAAGGTCAAATTCGTTCAATGCATTCTTATAGGGTCGAGAAGTGTAGTTGTAAAAAATCATCAAAATCGGAGCTAAAATAATCGTTAAATTGTGATTTTTCGTTTATAACCGTCGAAAACTTTTGTTTTGTTACCTAATCTCTGAATGTTTGTTTTTTGTGATTTTTTACGTATGTGATCTTGGAGTGTGTACAAACAAGTTTGACGGTTAGATCATTGAAAAAAGTTTTGTAAAATGCATATCGCGTCAAAACGGTAGATTAAATAAACACTTGAGAGTTAATTTTATACTTTCATTAAGTATAAAATAAGATTTTGTGGTATCTACTAGTGTAAATATTTTAAATTGAAGATCAAATTTATTCATTGCATTCTTATAGGGTCGAGGAGTGTAGCTGTAATTTATTCATTGCATTCTTATAGGGTCGAGGAGTGTAGCTGTAAAAAATCATTAAAATCGAAGCTAAAATAACCGTTAAATTGTGATTTTTCGTTTATAACCATTGAAAACTTTTGTTCCGTTACGTAATCTCTGAATGTTTGTTTTTTACGATTTTTTACGTATGCAATCTCGGAGTGTGTACAAATAAGTTTGATGGTTGGATCGTTGAAAAACATTTCGTAGAATGCGTATCGCATCAAAATGGTAGATTAAACCAACACCTAGAGTTAATGTTATACTTCTCCATCAAGTATAAAATAAGATTTTGTGGTATCCACTAGTGTAAATATTTTAAATTGAAGATCGAATTCATTCAATGCATTCTTATAGGGTCGAGGAGTGTAGCTGTAAAAATCATCAAAATCGGAGTTAAAGAAACAGTTAAATTGTGATTTTTCGTTTATAACCGTCGAAAACTTTTGTTCTGTTACCTAATATCTTAATGTTTGTTTTTTGTGATTTTTTACGTATGCGATCTCGGAGTGTGTACAAACAAGTTTGATGGTTGGATCGTTGAAAAACGCTTCGTAGAATGCATATCGCATCAAAACGGTAGATTAAACAAACACTTAGAGTTAATGTTATACTTCCATTAAGTATAAAATAAGATTTTGTGGTATCCACTAGTGTAAATATTTTAAATTGAAGATCAAATTTATTCATTACATTCTTACAGGGTCGAGTAGGGGTGGAAAAAAATACCGAAAATCCCAAACCAAACCGAAAAATTCCCGAAACCAAACCGAAAAAATACCAAACCGAAAGTCCCAAAACGTTCGGTACTCAATATCGAACCAAACCGAAATTTTCGGTACGGTAATTGGTTTCAAGTTTTTGGTTTTTCGGTATTCCCAAACCGAACCAAAATAAAAAATATATATATTATTTAATTTTTAAATATATATTTGAAATTATAATAGCCGTTGGATTCGGTTGAGATTAAATCTCAATCGTTCAATAGAAATCAAACCCTACACTTATACTCTGTCTCTCCCGTCTCTCTCGACACTCAGTTCTCACTCACTATCTCTCACGGCTCGCCTCAGACTCAAACCCTCACCTCACCACCCTCGTTGCCGATTTGTCTCTCCATTTTCGAATCCGACCACACAAGTTACTCACCTGAGTCACATCTCTCTCGACTATCACCACTCTGATCTCTCTCTTAGTCTCTCTCGACTTCTCATCCCTCACAGAGTCACAGTGGATGAGCCTTCCTTTATGACTCACGGCCACCGGGGCCGTTCTCCTTCTCAGTCTCTCAGTTTCTCTCGATTCCAGTCATCCAGTGCACTGTACAATTCTCCCCTAAATCAGGTAAAGTTCACAAGCTAATTTAGGGTTTGAATTTTAATTGAGGGTTGGAATTTGAGATTAGTTGTTTTGTTGTTATTTTTGACCAGGCAGAATTGTGAGTCTGGTAGAAAACGTCTCTGACCCAAACATGAAGGTTTCTTTCTCTACCCAACTCTCATCCTTTCCCTCTCTCCCCCTCTCCCCCTCTATCTATCTCTTCCTTCTCTCTTCTCGCTGTTTTCTAATCCTGTTTGCATTTTCTTTGCAGTTTAACAACGCCAACCCCACCACTGGGTGCCGAAGAAGCTCGAAATCGATGATGACCACAAACAGTACGTCCTTTTCCATTTGGGTTTTCTTGAAATGCTGTAAATTTTTCGACTTTGTGCAATTTCAGCCATGATTTAGTTCTTTGTAGCTTCTGTTGTCCCTTTTAGTGTGTAGCTCCAATGCCTTGAGTATTTCTTTGCATTTCTGAAAGTTGTTCGATATGTTTAATTGGATTATTGAGTTGTTTTGTGTTTAGAGTTATTCTTGATTTTCATTTTGTATTTCAGATTTGTTGGTAAGATCAGTTTTTTGTGAACGCTAAGCTCTTATGTTTTAAATTGTTGTTTGAATGTTAGCATTTTATGTCTGATCATTTACCAGAAACTGTCTAAAATCTTGTAGTTGTTTAGATAGTTCATTGGGCAAAGAGTTTGATTTTATTTGCTTGTGCTATTGTGTAGGCGGGCCTTTTTTGACAAGAGAATCTCTCAGGAGGTTAGCGGAGATACTCTTGGAGAGGTAACTAAACTTGCCTTTCTTTTGTGTCTTTTTTTCTGTTTTTCTTTTGGTTCCAAGTTTTTTATTGATTGTTATCTGTGAAACAGGAATTTAAGGGCCATGTTTTCAAGATCATGGGAGGTTGCGACAAGCAAGGTTTCCCCATGAAGCAGGGAGTGTTGACCCCTGGCTGTGTTCGCCTCTTGCTCCACAGAGGTTGTTTTAAACTCATGCATTTATATCAATATATTAGTTAGATATGAATAATATGAATTCTCTTTATGAATAGATGACTCCTTAATTGTGTTTCCTCTTTATGAATATATATGAAGTTAGTCCTATGCTTAAGGAGAAAAAAAAATTTTCGATTACATTTTGTACTGTCCTAGTCCTACTTTATTAATGGAATCCTTGTAACGGGAATACACTTCCTTTTCTTTTGATGTTGTTGGCTACCTTGTGTATATAACGTTTGCAAATTGACACTGGGAGGTCTTTCACCAACAAGAACGGAGCAACCACATCCATCAACAAGATCAAGGGGTCGAAGAGGCCAACAATCTTCATAAACTTTAAGCTTTTCATTTTGCTTTTGGTTTGTAACGTAATTTATTTTGAAACTTTGGTTTGTAACTAATTTTTTTGCTTTTGGGTTTGTTACTTCATTTATTTTGAAACCTTGGCTTGTAATTAATTTTTTTGCTTTTGGATTTGTTAATTTATTTTTGTTGCATGCATGTGTAGTAGAATAGGCAGATCAAATTGGCTATTGTGAGTAGGGGATATATGCAATGATTTTGGTTTGATTTTATTTCTACAGAATAACTTGATCACTTCATTCATGCTTGGGAACTATAGATATGCAGAGTTGCTGCACACTGCACAGCAGCACAGGCAAGTTATTATAGCCCAAAAACTGAAAAGCCCAAAATTATTTCGGGATTCCCGAAAATTTGGTTTGGGATTGGTCTTGAAATTGGGAATCCCGAAAATTTCGGTTTGGGAATCGGGACAACGTTTTTGGTTCGGTATCCCATACCGAACCAGCCCTGGGGTCGAGGAGTGTAGCTGTAAAAAATCATTAAAATTGAAGCTAAAATAACCGTTAAATTGTGAATTTTCGTTTATAACCATCGAAAACTTTTGTTCCGTTACGTAATCTCTGAATGTTTGTTTTTTACGATTTTTTACGTATGCGATCTTGTAGTATCTGCAAACAAGTTTGACAGTTAGATCATGGAAACTAGCTTCGTAGAATGCATATCTCCGTTAAATTTGCCTAAATTTTGAAGTGGGAAAAGTAATTTGTGCTAAATTTATATTTATGTTTTTCAAGTATTGATTAGACAATATTTAGCTTGTGTGATGACATTTTCATTGTACAATTCTCTTTTTGTTTCTTTATCGCATATTTTACATGGATTATTATCTATTAAACCAAAAGTGTAAAAATTATCTATTAAACCAAACAATTATTTATTTAATTTTTAAAAACATATTCTATTTAAATACATATTATTTATTTATTTATTAAACCAAACAATTATTATTTTATTTTTTAAAATCGTAACAAAATTGTGGGGGTATTTTTGCCGCCATTTTGTTTCTGTCGGTTATAACCGACAGTAATGAAAATTTTATGTCGGTTTTTATTTAAAAAAATGTTTCTGTCGGTTTTAACCAACAGTAATGAAAATTTTCCAAAATAAAACCCCTATATCTCTTCCTTGTGCCGGTGCTTCTCCATTCCCCTTTTTCTCCTCTCTTCATTTCCTTCTCATTCTCCTCTTTCCTCATTTACTTCCAGTTCGAACACTTGCAACCAAAGTTCATAAACCCTAGCTTTAGCTATCTCGAATATGGCGAAGTGCTCCGATGACTCCAATTCTTATCGTTGTCGGACAAGAAGAAGGTAACACTCTCGCTCTTGCTCTCTCTTTCTCTCTCCCTCTGTCTTTCTCTCTGTGTCTCTCATATGGGGAACTATGGGTACGAATTTAAACTTGCTAAAATTTGTTAGTAGTTAGTAGTTACCCGGCCGAGAGGTGATTGAAAAACTTGAATAATTTTGTGTTGTTTGTTTCAGTGGGTTGGAAGCTATTGGTGGTGGTGCTACGAGCGGATGTCGTTGCTCATAACGGTTAGTACAACATTATGGTGCTAATGCTGCTCGAGACACCTCAAATACGGGGAAATAATGGACAACCCATCCTATGAACTCGTCAGACTCGAACGACCCCATGATGGAGGGTAGAAACGGGTGAGGGTTTGGGCTGGATAGTCTGGTCAGGACCTGGATTTCCCAACAGGCGCGGCGCTCAGCGTCTAGCTTGGAGTGGAGGGCGGACTTGTCGACGACTTTGAGAGCGAAAGGGCAACGGGGTCGGATGATGGGTTGTGGACTAAGAAAACGATGCCCATTGCTCCCTTGCCTAAGACTTTAAGGGCCCTGAGGTTTTCGAGATCGAGCTCCGGCGAGGTTTCGGATGGTGAATGCAGAGGATATGGAAAATGCAGAAAGTGATTTATATACTTTTTTTATTATTAATATATTTTCTGTCGATTTTATCCGACAATAATTCTTTTATTTATTCTTATTAATAAATTGTCTGTCGGTTATATCCGACACAAGTTCTGGCAGTTTTAGTATTTTCTGTCGATTTTATCCAACAGAAATACTCTTATTTATTTATTATAAATATATATCCTGTCGGTTATATCTGACACAATTTCTGTCGGTTTTAGAGTATTTTCTGTCGGAAAATTCATTTCCTGACGCTAGCAATTCTGTCGCTTTTTATATCTGCCACTGCATCCATTTTCTGTCTGATTTTGCTTAAAATCTAACAGTAATATACGTTTCTTGTCGGTTATCATAGCGACACTAATAAATGGTTTTGTAGTAGTGCATCAAGCCTTCCTGTTTGGGTTAATATTTGAACTTTGGGCCTAAAGGAAGGAAGACCCAATAGGACTAAAGTGAGGAGACTTGCCCGAGGCCCAGTGCCAAGCCCAGACCATCCATCTCAAGACAATATGACGGCTCCTCATTAATGCATAGGCTATGTGCCTATAATTTAAAAGACAAGTGATGGAGACCAGCCAGCTATCAGCCAAAAAGCATTTTATAGTGGCAATACAAGTAAAAAGCTGATGAGTCACTACTCTCCAGTTTCTTTCGGGCAAAAGCAGAGACAGCACAATCGGGTTAATTTGCCTATAAAAGGGGGAAGAGGCCCTAGAAACAAGGACACTCAACCAATCAAACAAACAAACATATAACTTGCCTCTTAGTCAAGCAAATACCTAGAAAGCTGCGCTTTGTCCAGACTCTGCACCCTTTTAGCCATAGATTCCCCTTAGAAAGACATCTTTTGTCTAGTGTAAAAGCTCTGCTACTTTCTCTAAATGTTGTAGTATCGATTCCCTCGTGTAAACTCATTTACCACTCACCCCCTTTTAGCATACAACCCTCTATAAGTACAAAGAGAAAAGATCGCAAGACGTCTAACCTTGCCCGACTATCTTTGTCTTGTCTTTCAATTAGTAGATTTGGTGGTATGATGTATTCCCCAGTATATATTCAAGTCATTTCCAGTCTTTTGATGATTCAAAGTGCCATCAGTTCTCAGATCTGGTTCACTTAGTGGTTTTACTGTCATAAGAAGACTAAATGAGAATTAAACTGATGACTTAATCAGATCTAGACCTCTACCCTTTAAGCATACAAGATAATGAACTAAAAGTCATTGATCTCAAGGCACAGAAAAGAACTTAATGTGGACTTAACCCATCCACGACAATCCTTTGATAACAAGAAGTCATAATAACTTAGGGCGCAAGTAATCGGCTTAAACACACTTGTTCTACATCTGCCATACTGAGATGGCAGTGACACGCCTTAGCACTTAGTTAGTTTTGATTGCGAGCCTCAATGCCTACACTTAAGGCCCCACAAAGGCACATTTTAGAACTAACTCCGTCATCCTCTTGCATACTCTCAACAAGCGGGAACTCGATGACCAACCAAAGTGCCAACTCTTCGAGGAGTTGTGTGCTCGAGCCAGGGACCCTTCCCAGTGAAATTCCTGCCTGAACATAGTTTTGGCATGCCCGATGGGATCACAAATCTTGTATGCCAAAAAGACAAAGGAAAGAACAAACCTTCAGGTGGGAAGCAAAACAAAAACCACCCCAGTGTACACTAAGATTAAACATGGTAAATCTCCTCAAAGAGCTGCAAGGACCTGTCATGATGGAAAACCCGACTCTTTCTGAGAAATCAGGAGGAAATGTCACAAATGAAGACTTGTAGGCTACCATGGTAGTTGTGTTAAGGAGCATGGAGAAAATCCCTCTGGAAACCAGATGGGGAAGTAAGTAGACTCTGTTCCCTAACAGGGAATCTGCAAAGAAGGCTAGATCTGGAGTATTCTACCCCAGAAAATAATTGTACTAGAGAGATGATGAGAGAAGCTAGCCCTGTGATGGAGCCAGTTATTCCTCTGTTTCCTGTGCTTGAGGAAAATAGGAGTAAGAGGAAGAACAAAGAAGGATCTGGAATAGATTAGCTAGTATTGGAAGAAATCCAAGAAGCAAAGTTGCCAGACCTCATATTATTTCTAAATAGTAGGGGGCAAAGCCGGCAAGAAAGAACAAAGTATGTGATGCCCCACCTAATCAGAGAATCCAGTAGGAAGGAAGAGCACACAACCACAGATAAACCTCCCCCTTATAGGCCACCACCAATGGCTAATAAGGGAGAAGATGTAAATGAAGCCAGCCCGAATCAAAGAAGGAAGCTTCATCGGGCAACAATCGTAGCTCGAAGTGGGGATCTTCTTACACCCTACAAAACAACGCAGCCAATCAGCAACTCAGAGATGAGATGGCTAAGTTAAGAAGGATGGTGATGAGAAATGCCCAGCCACAAGCTCGCTCGCTGTTTAGGGTCACTTATTAGAAACCTTCTCGGGAAATCATTGATGAGTAGAATCCCTTTCCCCTTAACTTCAAGATGCCTGCATTTCCAACATTCAGTGGAGAAGATAATAATGTGTCCTTCAGAGATCACATCTTCAAGTTCTCAAACCATTATGTGGCATTTGAAGACAACCTCAACTACAAGTTGAGATTGTTTGAGAACTCCTTGGTGGGCTTAGCATCTCAGTGGTACTCTCTGTTGCCCTCAACTTCCATTGCTAACTGGGGGCAAATGAAGATGGCTTTCCACAAGTAGTTTTACAGGATGGAGCCAGAGATGACCATCAACGATCTGGTTAAGGTAAAACAATACGAGCATGAGTCTACTAAAGACTTCACTATGAAGTTTAGGAAGACAAATATGAGATGCCAGTTTCCTATCAACCATGTCCAGCTTATAGCCATTGCTCAGAAGGCCTTAAGACTGCCCTTAAGGAAGAAGTTTTATGATGTGCAGTTTAATAAGCTACAAGAATTGGTAATTGTGGCCACCAAGTATGAGAAGCTGTTGCTTGAAGAGCATCAACTAAAGCATTCCTCTAAAACACCACATTTCTACAAGAATAAAGTTGCCATCCACCAAGTGGAGTTTGAAGGAGAGCCAGAAGAATATGATAGTCATGGAAGAGAAGTGATGGACATGTGTGCAGCGAAAATGACCACCCCCTTTAATCCTTTGATAATGAAGAAATTGGTCCAACCGGTCAAAGATCAGAAAGTGATGATGAAAGATGGTGGATTTGTCCCCATGAAGCCCCCAAAATACCAAAACTATTCATTTGACTTAACCAAGGCCGCAAAAATCTATGAGGAATTGGTACGGGCAAGAGTGATTGTGCCCGATAACATAAAAAAGCTGCCTTAGCCTGAGGAATTAAGAGGGAAAAAGTATTGCAAGCTGCACTACACCTTCAACCACTCTATTACCAACTGTGTCCAGTTCAGAGACTGGATACAAGATCTCATTATTAAAGGAAAACTGTTATTGGAGAAACCTTAGGCCAACATGATGATTGACACAGATCCCTTCCTAGAAGCCTAAATAAACATGATCAACTTAACATGGGCCAAGAAGAGGAAATGGAAAGCCACTTGGAATAAAAAGGCAAAATGAAAGACCCACATAGGAAACTCTCGAACTGCCCGAAGAGTCCAAAGTAGCCATAGTAAAAGAGTAGTTTTTGTACAGTTAATGCCAATATAAGTACGAGCTAGAAGTATCAGCAGCATGAGCCATCATTAATCAATAGCTGATCAAGAACAGAGAGAAGGAAAAACTAGAAGCTCGTATAAGTGTCTTACGGGCAAATTTGGAGGAGAAACCGCAAAAAACATCCAGTTAATGTTAAGTTTTTCTAACTTTACAAGGTGTGAAGGATTGTTAGGTGGAAAAAGGCGGAAAAAGAAATAGGTTAAAGGCGGAAAAAGAATTCATTCCATGAAGAGATTACAGAAATCCTAGCCTAACAATTTTACATCCTCGGCCAGGGCAACTATTCTAGAAAAGTAAGTTTTCATGATAGTGAAAATTCGGTCTGGTTCTCCTAGATACATATTACTATTCATAAGTTGGTTCTTAGAATCCTCAACCTCTTGAGAGATTTTCTCCATTTCTGCTACTTTATGGGAAATATGGTTGGTAAAGGTCATTTTCTCCGCTTTAAGTAAAGACAGCTGCTCTTCCAAATTTTGGATCTCGGAATCGACCACTGTAATCCTTTCTTCCATCACTGATCCTTCTTCCACCAACTGCCGAAAAGTGGCTGTATTCTTCACTTGTTTTCCTGAAAACACTTCACTTTATTGGACGTTCGCTCCGCTTTATGGTGTTGATCCCTTAATGCCTGCAAATTCTCGAAGAAACTCAGAAAAGGCTCATATTGAGCCTTGGACAGCAACTGAGCTCTGTAAAGCTCAATGAGGGCCTTTTCTGCGTCATAAAGAATACTAAGACTGAAAGAAGTTGTGAAGTCCCTTTTTCATCCAATCCTTGAAAAATTGACGAACATTTTGGAGAAGATGAGACTTAGAGGATTTTGGAGGTGACTGTAGTTTAGTCTTGATTTGCCTGAACTTCTTTACCAGTTCGGGCAATGATGATGCTGATGAAGCTGGGGGCATGTCTCTAACACCTTCAACTGTGGCAGTAGGGGCAGCTGCAGTCAGAAGAACATGAATGAAAGTAGTTGTTGCAGTAGTCTTGGCTCACTTCTCAGGCCTAGGAATAGAAGCCCCTATAACCCCAGAGGCCAAAGAAGGACGTGGAAGATCTCTCTTGTGCACAAAGTGCGGTAGAGATTTGGCCCAACCCTTTCTGAGACCCTGTTACAACCAAGACAGACATGGTGAGAGGGGAGTGTTCAAATCAAAGATGGGCAAGGTACGAAAAGCCAATATACCCGAGTTAAGCCCGGAGCCTTGGAAGGAGGTGGAGGGGGAGTAATTTCCTTTGATTGCTGGGGGAGATTATTTTTACTTACTAAGGAAAGAGAGATGATGCTCGAACCTTCAACAGAAACCTATAGATAACAGAAGATGGGGTAAAAGTTAGTAACTAACTTATGAAGAAGGAAAATGGGAGAGTCTAAGTAATGGTATACCTGGAGGGGAACCTGAGGCTGGGAAACAGGCATTTCGGGAGTTTCAGGTGCATCAGTAACGGCTACCTGAGAAGCCTGCAGACTAATTACTTTTGAAACCACGAGGATCTCAGGAACTATAGGTTCTCTAAAGGTAGAAGCTGGTGTTTGGTGGAACTATTGTACTGGGGAAGGCTAGAAGGAATAGAAAAATGATAAGTACAAAATAGAGGATTCTGAGCATGAAAGTGTTAAAAGTAGGCACTTACTGGGTTACTGTCATCCTCTACAAAACGCGTCATCCTCCTAGTTGAAAGATCAAACTGAGAAGTGGGAGTTACCGCCAAAAAAGGTTTCCAAAATATTGAAGTAAGAAGATTAAGAATTCAAGAGTAAGATGATGAGTACTTTTGGGGATTTTGCCCGAGAGGGATGAGCTTGCCTTGATCGGGCTTGAGAAAAAGAAGCCTCGGGTGGTGAGATCTTTTCTGCCCTGATCTCCTATTTCATGCAGTTAGGCAAAGAATTAGAAAAGGGAGAAAAGGTCGAGGGAAATAGCTTAAGAGACAAGCTATACCTCCAACTCTTTAAGACCAGCATCTTGCAGCTCTCTGGCATGCATTTCCTCACCCAATGTCTCATCATTTGAAGCAATTACAGACTTCTTAGTTGCTCGGGGCCCTAGATCCAAAGAAAACAAAGTTGTTGACTCCCAAAAACACACGTGAGGAAACTTGCCCAAGGTACAAAGGGTTGAAATAAAATTCAATTACTGGAAGTTGTTTATTTCTTCCTGATCGCTACTGGTGCAGTAGTAGTGGAAGCAGTTGAGGCAATGGTAGTTTTTGAAGTCTTGGAAGTTTAAGCTCTTGTTCTCTTCCTAATAGGAGTTGTCCGCTCAGGCTTAGGCTCAGGTTATTTCTCGGGCTTGGATTTGGAAGTCACCACCACCATTGTTCGCGCCCGACGAGATATCGGGGTTCCTACTTCAGGCTCTCCCTCAGCCTCTGAGTCTCCAAACAACTCAGAGATATCTCCACCTCTTCCAGCTTCTTGCCTCTTAACGTCAGCTACAACCTCCTAAAGGATCAGCTCATCGACAACTTCTTATTCTGAACCAATATTTGCCGTTTCAGCATTCCCGTGAGCTACAAGTTCAAGAAAATAAGCAAAGAATCAAAGGAGGGCAAGATCAGGGGAAGTTCATAAAATACAAATTGAGGAAACAAAAGATACCTATAAAAAAAAAAGCTGGTTCTTTTGATTGATCATTTCCTTCCAATTCTTAAGTTCACCTGAGCTAGGATAAGATTTGAGAAAGAGTTGGTTAAAGTGACGGTCATGAGCTTTTCGCAGATCTCCTCCGTACTTCTTGATCCACTTAGCCTCCTACTAAGTGGAGAAAGTGGAAGAACACTCAAAGTTAAGAGCTATAGGCTTTCGGGCGGCCTTACTCATAACTTCAAGGCTGGGTCGGGCAGCTCGGAAAGTGACATTTGGAGGAGATTGAAGACGGTACGAAGTGCCACAGTGAACAGAATAAAAAAACAGAATGGGAATGACTTGCCTGAAGCCTAGTTGCCTACTGCAGAAGTTCAGGTGGTAAACTTCCAGCCCTCGTTCGTAACGATCACTGCGAACTCCCCAAGCTATGTCCCTTGATTAGATGTAGCTGATGAATCTCTCATTGCAGAGAGGATTTACATCTTCTTCGAGTGCATCTTGAAAAGCTTGGTCAGAAAACCAAGGATATCTTCTTAAAACGGAAACTCCCCATTCCAAGTCTGACCGAGTCCTACAGACTCTGAAGAAATAGAAACAGGCAAATGTAGAATGATCTGTGGGAAGAGCTTCAGCTAGGATTCGGCCAGGGGCCACACCTTCTGAAAACTCCAAGTTAGCAGTCCGAAATTCTGGGAAGTACCATTGCAACCATAATTGGATAATCCAGATTGGTCTATTTAGGTTAGTTTCAAATGGTTCTCCACGAGTCATCTCAAAGAGGATATGGTATAGGTAAGAAATGAGAAAATGGCCCATAGCAACGTCGTCAAAATTATGAAGAGCTTTCACTAAAGGGATCCATTCGACCTTCACCCCCTTAAACTTATTTGGGAAAACATGCTTGTTAAGCTAGTACAGAAGAAAGTACGTATATTCTTGATCTATGTTGGCATGTGATGAGTCTGCACCAAAACTCTTCTTCACGAAATGGATAAAACCCTTAAAAGAGGTCCCATAACTCTTGAAGGTCTCGGAGTTGTATTCCAGCTGGAGTGGAGCAGCAGAGAAGCCCGAACTTTCAGCAGGCAGGCGAGAAGGAGGAACCCAATCATGAATGACATCCACGATTATGCTCGAAGGCCTTAGTCCGAAGACTTGTGCCTTATCCATAATAGTTGGGGACATGAGACCCATCCTAAAATCAAAAGTGTTGGTGCCCAAATTCCAGAAAAGAATGGCGGTGGTGAGTAGCTCGGGTTTGGCCACCACGGTGGTTTTCGAAAGCATTATCAGTTCATAAATACCGTTGTTCATCCATTTCCTTTTGAAGATTGGCTCGAGATCGTTTATCCACTAAACCCAAACTGGGTCATTCATCAAAGGAAATCCGCGACGATGTTGCAACCACTTAGATGAAGAAATGCCTAATTCGGCTAAGAATGAGTTTGGGGTGAACCAATTGGCCTTAGGCATGTAAGTCTCTACGGTAATTGGAATCTGAGAAGTCTATGCGGGTCCCAAGGAATGTACTCTGTCTTCTTCAAAGAAAAGTTTAGTGCGCATACCTGCCCGAGGGCGATGAAGACCGTTAAGCAGACAATGCAGGATGGTAATGCCCTCACCAGATTCATAAGAGGAGCAAGTTTGAGTAGTTTTGGGAGCCATTAGATGAGTTTGAGAAGTGAAAAGAAGAGATGGAAAATAAGAGAATCTGGGTAATCTGGGGTTCTGGAAATTCGAAGGCTTGTGAAGATTCAGATATTTGGCCGAAGGGTTTAATTGGGGGTTATATATTGAGGAGGTTAAAATTAGAGATCGTCTTAAATAAGCAGACGGCTGAATTAAAAATATTGCGAGTCCCGAGTAGAGGCATGCGCATGATTTTAATCATTATTAGCGCCTGGGATTGCAGCCTCAACAATGATTAAAGGGGGCACTGTTTGGGTTAATATTTGAACTTTAGGCCTAAAGGAAGGAAGGCCTAAAAGGACTAAAGTGAGGAGACTCGCCCAAGGCCCAGTGCCAAGCCCAGACCATTTATCTCAAGATAATATGACGACTCCTCATTAATGTATAGGCTCTGTGCCTATAATTTAAAAGACAAGTGATGGAGACCAGCCAGCTATCAGCCAAAAAACATTTTACAGTGGCAATACAAGTAAAAAGTTGATGAGTCACTATCCTTCAGTTGCTATTGGGCAAAAGCAGAGACATCACATTTGGGTTAATTCGCCTATAAAAGGGGGAAGAGGCCCTAGAGACAAGGACATTCAACCAATCAAACAAACAAATATACAACTTGCCTCTCAGTTAAGCAAATACCCAGAAAGCTGCGCTTTGTCCAGACTCTGCACCCTTTTAGCCATAGATTCCCTTTAGAAAGATATCTTTTGTTTAGTGTAAAAGTTCTGCTACTTTCTCTAAATGTTGTAGTATCGATTCCCTTGTGTAAACTCATTTACCACTCACTCATTTTTAGCACACAACCCTCTGTAACTACAAAGAGAAGAGATCGCAAGACGTCTAACCTTGCCCGAAAAGGTGAAATCTTGCCCGACTCTCTTTGTCTTGTCTTTCAATTAGTATATATGGTGGTATGATGTATTCCCTAGTATATATTCAAGTCATTTCCAATCTTTTGATAATTCAAAGTGCCATCAATTCTCAAATCTGGTTCACTTAGTGGTTTTACTGTCATAAGAAGACTAAATGAGAATTAAACTGATGACTAATCAGATCTGGACCTCTACCCTTTAAGCATACAAGATAATGAACTAAAAGTCCTTGATCTCAAGGCACAGAAAAGAACTTAATGTGGACTTAACCCATCCACGACAATCCTTTGATAACAAGAAGTCAGAATAACTTGGGGCGCAAGTAATCGTTTTAAACACACTTGTTCTACATCTGCCATACTGAGATGGCAGTGGCACGCCTTAGCACTTAGTTAGTTTTGATTACGATCCTCAAGGCCTACACATAGGGCCCCACAAAGGCACATTTCAAAACTAACTCCGTCCTTCTCTTGCAGACTCTCAACAAGCGAGAGCCCAACGACCAACCAAAGTGCCAACTCCTCAGGGAGCTGTGTGCTCGAGCCAGGGACTCTTCCCAGCAAAATTTATGCCCGAACACTTCCATTTTGACTCCACTAGACCAGATCATAAAACCTATAGTCTCTCATCTCGATCAGTTCCAAAGTCCCACGTATTGCCACTTCTTTACTTCTACACTTAATTTTTCCACTTCTTTGCCACCTGTTTGCCGGTCGGACCAGAGATTCCATCTCCGTTTACTGTAGTGATGAGGGAGTCATATTGGTACAAGCAAGAATCAAATGTAAACTAACCCAAGTTCTTAGTGCTCCTACATATGAAATTATGGACCTTTTACTTGTGGATGGTTTAAATTGGAAAACTTTATACTCCATCACTAGCCTCTTACTTGTCCAGATCAGCTTCTTTGACCGTGGAAGCATGGTACTTGGTGTCTGCATGAATCACAGGCTAGGCGGTAAGTGTTTTTTCTCCAAAGTTTTATTGATTTATCGGGAAAATCTTCGTAGTGCCCTCTTAAACTAGAATTATATTTCAACTCGCTCTATGGTTTCTAGAGCTTTTTTTTGTCTAACGACATAGATCCTAGTCTATTATCCTTACCATCATCGCTTCTATGGCTGAAAACAATGTCTCCACCGTTATACCCAACCCCTAGAACAACAACTTCCATCTTTTTTCCACTGTCGTCAACATTAAACTAGATAAGACCAACTACCTATTGTGGTTGGCTCAAATCTTCTTTATCTTAAAAAGTAGGGACCTGATGGGGTATGTTGATGGCACGCTGCTGTGTCCCCTAAATAATGTGACTAGTTCGACCATTGTAATCCTGTGTACACTGCTTGGGTCCAACATGATCAAATGATCCTCAGTTGGATAAATGGATCTCCGACTGCTTCTGTCTTGTTTGTGGTGGCAAGAAAACGAGCTACCTGGGAAGCTTTTGAGCAAAGGTATGCATCTACCTTTCAAAATCAAATTTTGTTTATGAGAAATGAGTTGTTGCAAACCAAAAAAAGTGATCTATCTGTGGCAGATTACCTGGATTGCATGAATGCGATAGCTGACAACCTTGCCCTTACTGGGTAACCTGTGTATGATAAAGAACTTGTCCAGATTATGTTGAATAATCTTGGACCAGCATTTAAGATGATTATGAGTGCTGCACAAACACGTGACAATCCTATCACGCATCTAACTCTTGAAGCACTGCTGCTGATTACAGAAAGAAGAATGGTGGACCAAATTGTTCCTTTGGTGGAATAAGTTACTGTCAATGTTTTCGTGGCTTTCAGAGGCCACGGTAGTGGTCCTTCTTGTGGTGGTGGACGAGGTAGTTCTCCATTAAATCGAGGTGCGACTTAAAGAGGTTACAACCCTCGCAACAACAATAACCAGCGCAACATCCCAGGTAATAGAGAAAGGTTTGTTTCTTGCGGTGAAAGAATTGTTTGTCAAATATGCGGAAAACCTGGTCATTGTGGACTTGACTGCTACCAGCACATGAATGCTGCCTTTGAAGGTAAAATCCCTGCCAAACGTCATCGGCAATGACTTCCCCACCCATCACACTTAACAAGCAGCAAAATGGATCTTGGCTATTGAACACAGCTGCCAACGCACATATTACTCCAGAACTCAGAATTTGGTCAATCCCAAGGAGTATACTGGTAATGACGGTGTGTGAGGTGTAGGTAATAATTCTGGTATCTCTATTGCCCACTATGGTTCCAATCAACTTAATATTAATGCTTGCTCATTTGCTTTACAAGATATCCTTCATTGCCCTACTGCCTCCACCAATATCATATATGCCCATAGGTTTACATTAGACAATGATTGTTACTTACTAATTTTTCAACATTTTTTCCTTGTTAAAGACCTCAAGACACGGAAGACATTTTTCCAAGTGGCAGTGGACAACTCAAGTATCTAGTTTCTGCATTCGTGGGAATTAGGGTTTCGGTTCAAAAGTGGCATGTTCGTCTTGGCCACCCTGCCAAACTAATAATAAATTTTTTAGTTTCGAATAAATTGGTACCAATTCATGGTACCTCTGATGTAATCTTTTGTGAGTCATGTCCTTTAGGAAAGAGTATTAGGTTATCTTTCAATGTTTTTGAGTCTGTTTCTCAATTTCCCTTGCAACTTTTACATTCTGATGTGTGTTGTTCTCCAATTATTTCCAATGAAGGTTTTCGTTATTATTTGTTGTTTGTGGATGATTATTTGTGACATTCTTGGATCTTTCCCATGAAACAAAAATCTGAAGTTTTTGAAATATTTGTCAAGTTTAAGGCTAAAGTTGAAAACGTGTTTAATTGCTCAATTAAAACCTTTCAATGTGATGAAGGTGGTGAATATAAAAGTCATGCATTCCAAAACTTTCTTGCCGTTCATGGTATTTCACAACGCTTTTCGTGTCCCAAACACCTTGAACAAAATGGATTGGTAGAATGAAAACATCGACACATTGTTGAAACCGTTATTGTTATGCTTTCTCAGTCTTATATGCCTAACAAATTTTGGTTTGATCCATGCTTAACTGCTACATACTTGATAAATCGTTTGCCAACTCGTGTTCTTTCAAGCACATCACCTTTTGAAAAATTGTTTCAAAGAAAACCTAATTATGACATGATAAAAGTTTTTGGTTGTCGATCTTTTCCCTAGTTAACACCATACACTCAAAATAAATTGCAACAAAAGTCAAAATCACGTGTTTTTCTCGGGTATGCACAGAACCATTAAGGATACAAATGCTTGGATTTGTCCACGAAACGAGTTTATTTGTCTCACCATGTCCTATTCGATGAGGACTTCTTCCCTTTCCAGGGACTCACATCTTCTTCTGAAAGCGTTGCATCACAAGGTAACAATCATTTACTCCAATTATTATTTACTTTTCCATTGCCTGGATCACCAAGAAATATCTCCTGCCTCTAATTTTGTAAGTCATATAGACTTTCACCCTGATACCACCGCTTCCCCAGATATAACCCATTCGCCTGATACAACACCTCATCCCATCTAACCTATAGAACCTATCTTGTCCTTAGGATCCACGCTATCATGAAATGAGCAAGTATTAGTAATTCAAAACCATTGCCAGTGCATGCCGATGTGCCTAGTTTTACTGGGCACCGTATGACTACACGCTCCAAGTCAGGGGTCCTCAAACCAAATCCAAAGTATGCTATGCATGTTATGGTTGATGATAAGTTTCCTGTTGAATCTACTTGTTTCAGTCAGGCAGGAAAACATCAGGAGTGGAGGGACGCTATGGTGCAAGAATTTAATACGCTACAACGGTGTGGAACCTGGAGTTTAGTTCCATATTATCCTAACATGAATTTGCTGCCAAATAAGTGGGTTTTCAAAGTTAAAGGATGAGCAGATGACACTATTGAGCGTCATAAAGCTCGACTAGTGGCTAATGGGTTTCACCAAAAGGCTGGCGTGGATTACACAAAGACTTTTAGTCTCGTGGTTAAGCATAGCACCATTCGACTTGTCTTGAGTCTCACAGTGTCGAAAAAATGGCATGTACGGCGATTGGATGTTCAAAATGCGTTTCTACATGGCTATTTAAACGAGCAAGTTTTCATGCGTCAACCGTCGGGGTTCATTGATAAGCAGTTCCCAAATCATGTCTATAAGTTGCAACACTCCATTTTTGGTTTAAGGTAAGCACCTAGGGCTTGGTTCCAACGTTTCTCAGATTTTTTGCTTCAACTGGGATTCGAGGAGTCTACATGTGATTATAGCTTGTTTGTTTTTAATAAACGAGGAGTGTATCTTATTCTGTTAATCTATGTAGATGACATTTTAATCACAAGGAACAGTCCTTACCAAATGGCTAATTTGATTAAGAAACTTGGGACCTTGTTTTTTATGAAGGATTTGGGACCACTAAATTATTTCATGGGCATTGAGGTCAAGTATAATGGTGATTCCATGCATCTCAGTTAGTCTAAGTATGCTTTGGATTTTCTCACTCGTACAAAATTCACAGAGGCAAAAGCCCATTTCAACTCCGGTTTCGTCTTGTCAAAATTTGAGTGCGTATGTTGGTGATCCTTATGACAATCCAGAAATGTATCGTAGTGTTGTTGGTGCACTAAAGTATCTCACGATTACTCGGCCTGATTTATCATATGCTGTGAATCAGGTGTGCCAATTTATGCACTCCCCGAAGAACATTCACTGGATGGCAGTTAAAAGAATCCTTGGTTACTTGAAGGCCACGCATAATCATGGGTTATTGTACAAACTAGGAACTGCAAAGTTCACAACATATTTTGATGCAGATTATGTTGGTAACCCAGATACTTGTCATTCCATATGTGGCTTTTGTATTTATTTGGGTTCAAATCTTGTATCTTAGAGTTCGAAGAAGCAAAAGACGGTCTCCAGATCAAGTAAGTATAGGCAGTTAGCTTATATTGCAACTGAATTATCCTGGTTACGGTCTATTTTTAAAGATCTGCACTTGCATCTGGTTCAACCCACGATTTGGTGTGACAATGTTTCTTCCATTGCTCTTGCTTCTAATCTGGTTTTTCATTCGAGAACCAAGCATCTGGAGGTGGGCTAGCATTACGTTCACGAGAAGGTAGCTCGTGGTCAGTTGTTGGTAAACTATGTTTGTTCTCAAGGACCAGCTTACTGATATTTTCACTAAAGGGTTGTCTTCGTTGAGGTTTAAGTTACTTGTGTCCAAGCTTCTAGTTGTTCCACAACTTGTTAGCTTGCGGGGGGCTGTTAGACGAAGTGAAAAGGCTGTTACTGCTAGCGTGCTTTAAGGAGTTCAGCTGCATTTAGAACTTCTATCTGATTAGTCTTCCTTGTTTATAGGATATATTTTTCAAATATTTGTAATCTGTTGATCTCTGATTTGTATCTTTTGATTTTCAAAGTTCCTTGTAAATAGGGTTTTCAAACCCTCTGATGTAATCTTGATGCAATTATAAATACAAGCATCCCGCAGTTGAATGGGTATGTAATCAAAGTGAAAACCTGAGTTCTTAAGTTTTATATGAGCCACCTACCCTAATAGAACGTGCAGCTTTGCCAGCCCCTTACCGTCAAATCTTTCAAATTCTCCGTCATGGTTATGTTTGTTCATTCAAAAGGGCATTGCCAATTAGTAGAAAACTGATAGCAACCCTACTGAAGTTGTTGTATGACATTGTGGCCAAAATGAGGGAGGGGAAGAACCAATTCTTGGAGACGTATGCCAAAAGATTGAGGGGAGAAGAATGGCCAGGTCTCATGATTGAGTGGCTACAACAATTAGGGGAACTGTACACCAAAATAGACATCATCAATGATGAGGTTGTTATAGATGTAGCAGCTGGTGCAGGTGCCCAGTGCATGGGGTGGATTTTGGGTGGGGAAAGCCTGTATGGGTGACCATTCCAAGCCACAACTTAAAGCGTAATTTTTATTTGATTGATGCCAGAGATGGGGAAGGTGTTAAGCATCTGCAAATCTGACGGAGGAGTACAGAATGTGATCCGGAGCTCCTCGCATTTGCCTCTCTGAATCCCCCAGTGAACTTCTAGGATGAACGGCGTCTAACATTATCTAGATCTCTAGGTCACCTAGTACTTAAGTACATAGATTTCAATTAGCCTAAAATAATGGGAGTTGTAATTGGCGCTCTCAAAAAATCATTCTGCACTCCTTAGTGTTGTTTCTTTACATAATCTCTTCACCTGAGGAGTGCAGATTGACAATTTTGGAGAGTCAATAACAACCCTCAAAAGAATAAAACTATTTGCATCTATCCAGTGTACCGTCTCTTGCATAAATTTGCTTCATGATTTGATTCCATAAATTAGATCTCCTATAATTGATCAGGAAACACATGATCAAGCTGCAGAGTATATCTGATCACACCATGACATGATTCAGTAGTATCAGTACCATAAACATCTAACCAGGAAATTAACACATGACCACTAATCAACTGCAGAGAAGCTAATTACTCGTTCAAATTAAAGACGTGAAAGTGAATTTTCCTTTACATTACCAACTGGAGATTTAAGCAATGCGATGAACTCTTTGTGAAGTTCAAACTTGGCCATGTCTTCCTCTGTCAAGCTAAAATACGTCTCGATATCATCGCCATTTTTGGTGTCCATGAAAACTATCTGATTATTGATATCCATGGCAGCCATGCTCACCCATGCAGGCTTCCCCCAACCAAAATCAGCATCGTAAATAGGAAACCTGCACACACTCGAAAAAGTCAATGTCACCAGCTCACCTTTTGCAAACCTCTCCATTCTTTTCCTCATGAAATCCAAATGCTCTCGATATCCCTCTTGAAATCTCCTCATATAATTATTGTCAATGTTCTTAATTTCCTCTATCACCTGCCTCACCAATCGATGGCTCTCCTCCCCATTGACCAGAGTTGGAGTTGCAGTGGCAGCTCTGTAATAATTCCCAAAAGCATGCTGAGGCAAAGGTGGGTCAAACCTCGACCGCAGATCCATAATATAAACAACCGTGTATGTTTGAGTGCACGATTGATTTGGAATACTGACACAATCTGTTTCTCTCCTTGATGCCAGAAAGATGTTCCATAAAAAAGCTGATAAGGCCTCAACTTTTGAAGGGCGTTTTTGGGTTTTGGGCAACTTCATGCTCTCTTCATATCTCGACCTTAAAGCCTCAACCTTTGACCCATCGAACACAAACCTCTTTGTTACGATTGCTTTCTTGTTGACTATCGAAACCCCTAAATACCCATCCATATTTCTTGGTGGGAAGATTGATGCTGCAGAAAAATCCGGACCCACAATAATATTGCTCTTCCCTTGTGCATCACAATTAGCTTGAGCTGCCCATCTGTTCACAAATGTAAAAGATGTCAACCCATCTGCAATCCTATGAGAAACACACAAGCCAATAGCAAATCCTCCACAGTCGAACACATTGAGTTGAACACCAAGGGGAACTTCAGTAACTTCGCCTAGCCTGTAGGGCAACAACTTGTTGAGTTCGGAGACAAAAGGGGTGGCGATCACATCAGAGAGGGGTTGGGATTTGACTTTGGATTCGAAGAATGGGACGCCTTGGTCGCTGCAGTGAACAAAGAGATTGTGTTTCACCCGGCCAGCAAAAGGGTAGTATTGGGATAATACTTTGGAGAGAGACGTCTTGAGGATGTTTGATATCTGAGTGATGGTTTTGGTGCCGGTGGATTCGTAGAAGAAGAGAAAGGGGATATATGCATGGGGAGCTAATTGATCGAGAAAGGAGAGCTGGTGATGGTGAAGATGATTTGGGGTTGGAGAAGATGGTTTGATCATCTCTATGGACTTGGAGATCACTTCAACTTCAATCTTCATTCTCACCTCTCTCTCTGTGCTATGGCTAGAAATTCCCCCATACAGGCGCCTATAGCCTTGCCTCTGGCATTTCCCCCTTGTCTGCCACTGGTGAATCTCCTCGATCCGGAATTTCACTATTAAGGCTTAAATGTTAAAATACTTCTGTTTTAGTCATTGAATTGACTTAGTCTTTATATTTTTAATTTGACCGATTTAATTTTTGTGTTTATATCTGTTAGTTAATTAAGAACATTTTTATTTAATTTTTGTAAAAAAATTATTATAAATTTATTTGTAAAATTATAATTTATTAGATTTAAAAGATTTAAATGAAATAAAATTAAACATTAAAAAAAAAAGAAGACATTCCCCCTCCAACTATCTGACCTTCTCTTTGGTATTACGAGTACTACTATTCTCATCCCTCTATCCTATTTCTACACGTGCTGTTTATTAAAAATTTTAATAACCATTTACCCTCATGTATAATGTCATATAAGAATTAAGGGAAACAAAATCAGATTGGTCACTTCCACCCACACTCAACTCGTAATCTCAATTCCCAAACATCTCGTCTTCATTTTGTTCTGTTTAATGTTTAATTTATGTCTATTAGATCCTAAATTATTGAATTTATGATTGAATCATGAGTTGATCTTGTTGTTTTCGTCGAGCTCATCGTAATACACATCTCAAACGCACTGAATGCATCAGAGTTTCTTTCTCTATCGATTTCGTTTCTTATTATTTCGGCTATTGACTCTAAGATTCGTTGAGCGACTGACTCTTCATTTCTATTGTTGCATCCCTTCGCGGTCTGCTATGGGGTTGGTCAGGATGGTTGTGGTAAAAGTGCAGAAGGGTGGTTGCGGTTTGCTTCCTTCTATTTAATAAATTTTCTTTTATTAAATATATTTAAATAATTGAAAAATAGATGGGATAACAGGCTACCAAAGCAATATGAATGTTGAATTTTGTGCTTCTCAGCGGTCAGAAATGGCTATGGGAAGGGGGAGGCTGTGCTGGTGAGCGGTGTCGGGGTGGGAATTGGAAGAGTATAATAGTGGGTGGGAAGATAGTAGGGTATTTTTTTTTTTTTTATAAGGAAAAACTAATGAAAAATGTTTGAAAATTTTGAGTTTTAACGATAAAGACAAAATAAAGAGTAAAGTGAATAGTACCAGGTTTGACTTTTTACTGTAAAAATGTGATTTTTCGTTAAAGTGAACCGTATCGCGCGCTTTTCGTTAAAACTTCCTATTTTTTATAGTGGATGGAATTACGATGTGGGTCGAAAAATAGGACAATGAGATCAGTTTAGTAGCACTCATTATTACTCCTCTTTTTTTATGTCACAATCTTAATCATTTTTCAGATTTGAAGTTTTATTTTTTATATGTTATTTCTCATTGATTTTTTTTTTTTTTTGCTGTAAAAAGAAAGAGTAATATGTTTCTTATGAATTTCTAAAAGAGATTGAATGAAATGTCCTTAATTGATTAACAGAGATAAACATGAAAATTAAATTAGTCAAATAACAAACACAGAAACTAAATTAACCATACAAGCAATAATATCGGGACGATTTTGACATTTAAACCAATTTTTACTGTATGAAATTTTTTTTTTTTTGTCGACTTAAAGATGAATTGAAAGGTGGAATCTTTTTGCCGACATTTATTTATTTATTTTGGAAACAGCGGACATTTATTTCTTTATCCGATTAATTAAAGTATGGTTGGTTATATTACCAAAGCACTAATTATTCAAGTGTTTTTTAATAATTTACTTACATTTTTAATAAAAATTAATTTTAAAATCACTGTGATGGAAAAATGCTTCAAATTCTTTCAAAAGTATTTTCAAACAAATCTTTTATTTTTTGACGAAAACTAATTAAAAGGGTTTGAAAACTTTGAGTTTTAACGATAATGACAAAATAAAGAGTAAAATGAATAGTAACAGGTTTGACTTTTTAGTATAAAAATATGACTTTTCGTTAAAGTGAACAGTACCGTGAGTTTTTCGTTAAAATTCCATATTTGTTGAGTTCAGACTCTTTTAGTCATCTAAACGAAGACAAGATTCCCAAATCCAGAAAGCTTGACCCTCCAAGGTCTTTCAGTTCTTTAATGAACCCAGTTTAACTCTGCAATTTTACCAGACAATCTAAAAAGTATGAACAAAAACTTCTGATTTAGGTAGACCATGACAAAAAAACCTATGGTACAGAAATGTTAAAGGGACTCTTTCATGATGAGGCTCTATGACACTTATGGTATAGATAAATAAACACAATTAATTTGAATTAGAATACAAAGAAAAGAAATATGCCGCACTATAGGTAGACTAAAAAAGACAACATATGATACATGTAGATAAACACAAATAATTTGAAATAGATTATCAATAACATGATATATATTGGTAGATAATACAATTTATTCATAATCCGCGTAGAATAAAAAAAAATATAGAGGTTGATTAATAAAAGAAATATGATATATAAACACCAACAAAATCCATAGAAAAGTATAAGCAAAAAGACGATACTGAGGGAGAAAAACATGAAGAAGAAAGAAAGATTTTTAGAATACAAAAAGTAGAGAAACATGAATAAAAAAGCAGACAAGATTGGCTAATTTCTACAAATCAAACCGACAATAGAAATTAGAGGTTGGACATCTTTGATCATCTAGGGGAGCGAGGAGGAGGAAAAAAAACAGGAGACAGGGAGAAAAAGAGAGAAGAAATAAGAAATGTTTTGGAGCAGGAAAGAAGTTGAAAGAGATTTAAATTAGGAAAACTAATAAAAATGATTTGAAAATTTTGAGTTTCAACAGTAAGGACAAAATAAAGGGTAAAATAAATAGTACCAAGATTGACCTTTTAGTGTAAAAATGTGGTTTTTCGTTAAAATGAACAGTATCGAAAACTTTTTGTTAAAGTTCCCATTTAAATTCCTATAATTAAGCATAAGATAATCATATTCATCAGGGATAAAAATCACCATAAATAAAAAAATTAATAAGTATATTAATTAATGGAGAATACTTGGGTACTCATTGAAGAGTACCCAATATACTGATTTTATTATATGGAACAATTAAATAATGACACATGTCCATTTGCACATAAAACCAATTAGCCTTTATTCTTCTAGCCAAACATGTGTTATTCTGCTATCCAAACACATGTCTTCTTCTTCAGTAAAACACTACCCAGCTGTCCATCCCAGTCCACCATCTTTCCCCACCACCACCAACCAAAGTCACCCAATCCACTATCATTTAAACATAATGATTCATCTCCTTCCTTCCTCTCTTGATTTGGTGCTGCCATGGCAAATCTACCATGGCTGCCGTCAGACCCACCCCCGTCCCCTCTCCACCCACTGGCCTCCCTCATCACCAACGTGTTTCCTCTTCAATCCCTCTCTTCTCTGGCGAGCCATAACCAATCTTTCCCTTTTCCGTCGACCCCAAAGCAAACCCCACTCTCTCATGCTCTTCGACGGCGACGTTGGGTTCGAAGATGAACAGTCACGGGAGGGAGTGTGGGTGTTTCAGGACGTTTGGTTACAAGAATAGTGGGTTTATTTAATTTGTTTTTAAAATAACGTGTCATGATATTACCAGTCCAACTAAAACGATCAGTATATTGGATACTCACAGGTGCGTATCCAAGTATTGTCCTTAATTAATTTAAAATAAATTTACCAGAAGAATAAAAATAAGTTAGACATGAATGATGAGTATCGGACCTAACTCAATAATCAAGCAAAATTGATGGGTGCGGACCAAGGTGGTGAGTAGATGGGGAAGGGGAGGGAGAGGATTTACTGTGTTTGTGTATGTAGGTGACACGTGGTCCGGTCTTTCTATTTGATAAGGATCCTGTAATCGTGATCGTTCATCGCATATCGTGTAGTCAGTTTTCGTTAGATACTATTTATATTTAATTTTAAATTTTAAATTTTGAAATGATTTATGACCGCATGATACGGTCATGATCACGGGATCCCTACGATCACGGGATCCGTAGGATCCCCAAGAAAAGGATCTGGCAATGATCCTTTTCCAATTCTCTTTGTATACATAGACGGAGCCACATTGAGCCCAAGGGGGTGGATGCCTCCACTCAGTGTTTTTTTAATGAAAAAATTACTCTTCCCGTTTCTTGTGACCTTACTCTTAAATCTTCCATGTAATACTGCTATTGTTGAAAGAGCATTTTCAGTTATAAAATTTCTAAAGGTCAATTAAGAAATTGAATGAAATCAATGGATAAATGATAAAACGGTTATTTTTATAGAGAGATATTTGATGGTATTGGCAATAAAGTTGTTATGCAACGCTTTTAAAACATAAAAACGCGTTTAGAGATATTGTAATATGTTGTATAAAAAAACATTATAGATTAATATATGATTATTTTATTTAATACATTCTTGAACTATTTAGTTTGTGACTTTATTGAGAATGCCCCATCAATACAGATCTCTGACTTGGTCCTATTTGAATAGCGGTGCATAAAAAAATATGCAGGGGTTCCATATCACATCAATATAGAACGATAAGGTGAGACCCTATAATTGTTTTTCTCCTTCAAATAGAATAATCCAAACTTGTTAGGAAATTTTTGTTTGTATTATAGTAACTGAGAGTGGCGTGCGGAGCGGAAACTCAATGTTTACTACGTTAAGAACCAATACTCTATGTTATGGATGAGAATGACATCCATATCTTTATATTTCTATGATTAATAAGTAAAACCATGACTTTCGAACTTGTTCTTCATTCTTATATTTAGACTGGTTCTATTCGTATACCAATTGGGATACAAGGATTTAATTGGGAATTATTCTAATTTGGGAAGAAAAATAACGATACCTTGTTAGTTTTGATTATTAGAAATGGGCAAAAATACTAAAAAACTGAACCAAATCGAATGAAGTAAAAAAAACCAAAAAACCTAGTTGCCTAAAACGTATAATTATTCATTAAATTGACTGAGTTAAAAAGAAAGTACAAATTCATAAGCATAACAAAACACTTACAAAACACAATTTGAAGAACACTCATCCTTACTCAAATTTTGATGAACTTAGATACAAGAAATCTCACAGACACAATTAATTTGATTTCAAATGAGTCTATGCATTCTTTTTCTTTTGGGCAAATCACGAATAGACTCCTTATTTACGGCCTACACAATATTGTATGATTGTTCCAACACATTTTATTTTTCTTCTTCTTATTTATTTCCTCCGAAGTACTCAACATATTCTTCACTACACATTTGGAGAAACAAAGGCAAGGAACTCACCATCGCCTTCAATTTTAGCCAAGTCTTCTTCCTTCATGTTAATGTATGCTTCAATCCCACCACCGGACTTAGCGTCGATGAAAACAACCAAATTATTGAAAGTTAGGGCTGGCGAGCCAACCCAAGTAGGGTTTCCCCATCCAAAATCAGCTTCATACAGTGGAAACCTACACAGGCTGGTGAAGCTCAGCGTTACCATCTCTCCTTTGAAGACATTATCAGAGCTCTGTTTGATGAAATCCAAATGCTCACTGCCCTTCTGCAATTTTTCAACGTAGTTTTTGTCGATTTTCTTCACTTGGTCTCTCACCTGCCCCACTAGGCCATAGCATTCCTCCCCGTTATCCAAAGACGGGATTGTTATTGCAAATCTGTATAGATTTCCAAATGAATGTTCCAGCAATGGCGGATCAATCCTCGTACGAAGGTTTACTGCATGGACAATGGCGTAGATCCTCTTTGTTGCAATGTCTGACTTCACCTGAGTGGCAGCCATGAAGCGGCTCCATATGAAAGCGGATAAAGCCTCCACACGAGAAGGCGGCTTTTGGTGATTTTCTAAGCTCTTGCTGTGATCACCAGCACCATATTTTGATTTGAGAGCCTCTATCTTTGAAGCCTCAAAGACAAACATTCTGGTTACAATGTTCTCCCTTGTGATGCCAACTCTTGGATTAAACCCAGATATGTTCTTTGGTGGGAAGAGTTTGGCTGATACAAATTGTGGGCACACTATATGATCACCTTGTTGTCTAGCAGTGGCTGCCCAAGTTTTGATGAAATTGAAAAACGATAATGCGTCCGCAATCTTATGGGAAATGCACAGACCGAGAGCAATGCCACCACACTCAAAGATGTTGACTTGGACACCGAAAGAAATATCGGCAACTTCATCTACTTGGAATGGAATGAATTTGTTGAGTTCGACAGGAATTGGGTTTTGAATAACATCAGAAAGTTGGCACTTAACTCTAGTTTCCAAGTAGGGTATTCCGTGGTCATTGCAGTCTATGAACAAGTTGCCTTGGGCACGTCCGGCTAGCGGGTAGAATTGAGTCAAGATATTGGATAGGGATTTCTTAAGCTGATTGGATATTTCAACAATATCGAATTTTGTTTCGGGCTCTGATGAGGAATAGAATATGACCAAAGGATTATAGACCGGAGGAGATATCTGGTCGAGAAAGGAAAGTTGGTATGTGCGAAGGTGATCAGGAGTTGGAGAAGATGGTCTGACAATCTCCTTGGAGATTACCACAACTTCAACCTTCATGATATCTTGATAACAAAACAATGATGGTATAAGGAGCTGGGGTTGTGCTTCTATGGTGCTCTTCAACGAGACTTATATAGAGCTAAAAGCAACTGCATGCCAAAGTGGACAGGTAGAAAAGAGATTGTAGTTAAGAAAGCAAAAAACGTAATTGGCTCATGGATCTGATTATCTCCATGACAACATCCATTCTTTTGTTTAACTTGAAGATTAATGAATTGCACGAATCACAACCCGAAACTCGCGGAACATGACATTGATATGTTTGTTCATTTTCTCAAGTATCTTTAAAAATACTTAAGCCTTTTCTTTTCTTGAACTGAGGATTAGGTTTAAGTTTTCCAGTGAGATAATAAGGATAGGATTTTCTGATATGTTGAAGCGTCTCAGTTTAAGCAAACAATATAATACATATATATTTAGTCCAACCTGTTATTTCTTGCAGACATGCCTATGTGTTTCGTGTGAAGTTAAGGTGCGGCGGAATTCCACATGCTAACAAGTAAGGGCAAGAGATTATGAGGGGATTCTAATGCCTCATTTTCAGTTGTTATTTTTCAACTTAAAGTGCTTTCACTTCTATTTTTTTTTTCAAACGAAAGAAATTTTATTATATTCAAGTGAAAATATTTACATATGAAGCTAAAGTATTAAATAGTCGTTCTGGCTCAAGACCATCCCAATTATGAAAGTCCTCTCCCTGAGCAACAAAAGAAGCCACTAGATGCATTGCCTTGTTGTAAACACGAGGAGCGAAGATAAATTTTACCGACCTCAACTGCTATTTCAAACACTGAACATAAAAAAGGATGCCTTCAATCACAACATCAAGTTGGGTTTTCCCGTTAAACATATCCACTAGACATTTGGCATCTGATTCTATCTAAACCACCTCAATGCCTTTATTAATTTAAGTGTTTTTCATATTCATTTTAAATTCATTTCTATGTCAAAAAATGCACTCAGCAATATTAATTAATCAAGGGACGTTTTGAATTAGACGCCTAGTTTTTAAATGTTATAGACTAAACATCTATTCCTTTTGCAAATTTGATTAAACATTTTCCCTACAATTTTGGTACTTTAATTTTATTTTATTAGAAGTCTATTCACGTTAGCATTCCCTTTTTTCCTCCTATTTTTATGCATCTCTTATTATGATGATTTAATATTTTTCACTTTTTATTAAAATATTTATTTTATTAAAATATTTATTTTAGTAAATTAAATAGAATGTAACAAAACTCGTTGTTAAGTACGTTTGATTATAATGGTACATTTAGTTACTTGGTACATTTGAATTTTTGTTCCATTTGGCTTGGTACATTTGAATTTTGGGTACATTTAGTTTTTGGTACACTTGAATTTTTGATATGTTTGTTTTCAAAACAAAAGTTTATTACTTTTTGTCCTAATAATGAGGAATTACTTTTATTATTATTATTTTTTTTATAAAAAGAGTCGTTAACAATGTAAAAGTTTAAATTACTTTAATTAATTAATTTTTTTTATAGAAAGAGTCATTAATTAACGGATAATAACATTTTTTTTAATTCAAAATTATATGATTTATCGTTATTATTTAGCATTATCTACAATAATAAGGATTTATCTCCTATCAACTAAAAGTTGTTCTAGAGACTTATCTACAAAAAAACAAGACTATCTAGAGCATTGTGTATGAATCAAACATATTTTAAACATTCCAAAAAGATGAATATTCATTTTAATATAGTTTATAATTGGGTACGTTTTAAATCGGGGTTGGTACGTTTTTGCTTGACGTTGGTACGTTTTCATTTAATGTTGGTACGTTTCCATTTGGCGTGGGTGTACATTTATATTTGAAAAGTTTAAATTTTTAGACTTAAATATAGTTGAAATTATTTAAAATATATAGCATATATTTAAATATAAATTAATTTCAATTAATCTGAAGTAGTTCAAATTTGAGTATCTTAATCAAATGTTTCAAAAACTTAATCAAAAACTCAAAAAACATAAATGTTTAGTTTACAAAAGTCTAAAATGAGGTATCTAATTCTAATTTTCTCATTAATCAATTGCTATTTTCATGGAATCTCATCCCTTCCTCAATTTAAGGATTCAATTATCTAAATCATTTGTAACTTTATTTTATACAAAAATGGTTTTAACTAATACATATAGAAGATGACATTATTAGTTTTTTTTTTTTCTTTTCTTCAAGAGTGTGAGTTACAAAAATATCCCTTATAGTAATAATTTTTTACACACTTCCATCTCCTTTATCCATGTTGCTCATTTCTCTCTTTCTCCTTTCAAGAAACATTGGTCCGATTTTTCCTTCTCCTTTCTTTACTCATCTGCTAGCTACTTCTACGTTTTACCCTTTATAATGGTAAAGTATACCTTGTAGTTTTCGCTCTCCGTCGATGTAAACCGTGGCTCCATCTCTAGATGGCAGCATAGACCTGCCGTTTCTAGAATTAAACCAGATCGGAACCCCGCGACTCGATTTGGTATTGAAAGCGTAAAGCAATTTAAATCCATACTTGTCGAGAATGTCTCCACCCCCAATTGGTTCTGGGCCTAACCTCCCAAATCCGACTTGAACGCGTCGATCGGGCCTTTCCCTTGTCGATACAGGCAGACTTCCACTTCTGGAACCTCCGTCCTCGAAGCTTTGGGATTCAATTCGAGTTTGGAGAAGACCAGTCGGATTTTGGGACGTCTCCTCAATTTCCCCAGTTTTGTTGTTGGCTTTCTCGTCCATTTTTTTGGGATTTTAGGTTGTAGTTTTTATCTCTCTATTGTTGGTGTTATTACTGGTTGCGGTAGGAAGGGGTTGATAATTGTTGGAAATTTATGAGTAGAAATATCATTATACATTGTTACACATTGATCACCACCAAAAGGTTTCGTCATTTTATAAGACTTTGTCTTTATTAAAAAGTGATTTGAGTGATGAACATTGGAGAGTAAAATTAAGCTTAACCTTGGGTTTTGGGTTTTGAGGTATACTAATTAATTGATAATTAATATATAATTAATTATTAAAAGATAGACCTTGGGCTCTAATAATTAAATTCCTTAATTAATTATTTTTTAATTAATTTTAGATTTAATTAATTAATTGATTTTTATATCAATAGACTCATCTTTTTAGATGAAGTCTGAAACGATGAAATAACGTCAAGGAGCAAAGCATCCCTATGAGAAGATGTCTCCCAAAAGACGCATCTCATATTCATACATGTTGCGAACAGGCTAAATCAATTATATATACATCCATATGCATGACATTTAGAACACAGAAAAAACAAATTATTCTTCTACAATTCCAAACCTTCTTACTGAGAGAACCACAAAGATATTCGTCAGAAGTCTAGTTTTCCGGTGTTGGAATCTCGACTTAGATGGTTGAATCATGGTGAAGCAGACGTCTGTAGAACTACAATCACAGAATAGGGACGAAATTCTATTTTAAGAACATTACGATACGCAAGCCTCGATTTTCAGTTCGACTATTTAATATTATTTCGTTCTGTTCATACTCTATTAAATTATTATTTATTAGCATATAAATTTATCATTAATTATTGAAATTTATCCAACAATGACGTTACGGTTGCGAAAGCCAACGAAAGCAATTGCGTGCAAGTGTGCTGCGTGTGTGTACTCACTGTCTAGGTTGGGCTCCCCTTGTTTGAGGTTTAGTGATGCCGAGTTAAATGGTGTTTGCCTATTTGCTATACCGACTGACCACTTCCAGACTGGGACTGCTATAAATGAAACGTACATATTCCATTTACAACATTACTTGTGTAGAGTAGGAGTGTAGAGCAGCTTGACAGAAACCTCCTTTTTCATTAGTCTCACATGATTGATTGATGCTGTTATATATGTACCCCAAAGTGATACTTTCCTTTACTGTTTTGTGTTCCTGAGTTTCCCATCTTTTCCTTTCATTTCTCTGATTGTACATAACAGATTGGTACACCCAAATCAATGCCGATCATCAAAGGGACCACATTAGATATTCTTAAATGTAATGGTCAATACCACACCGAACTGGGGAGCAGCACACTAAACTGGAAACTGAATCAGTTTTCCGATGCTTGGTGTGTGTGTGTGTGGCAATTGTAAAGTCATCCAGTATTATATTCAGTGTTAGGAACATTGATCATGAAGATGGTTTTCGTGATACTTGGTTTGTGACTGTTTATGTTCTTTTTCAGTAGCAAAATTGTGAATTTAACATTGAAGTTTCCGTAAAGATTAAAATGTAAATAATATCAGGTGAAACTGGATTGAGCAAGCATTCTACATGTATTTGAAGTTGCTTCTGCAAAAATGGTTGAGGAGACGCTGAACTAATTCTAGAGATAAAGGATGCAAACTGATTCTACATATAAATCCGAAAGTGATCCTACTAGAATGGTCGAGAAGGGGTTGAGCTGATGACACCCATTAATTTCTTTGAAGTTATGTAGGCTGGGCTGGTACAAAAATAATTATTAGGGGTTTGGCTATTGTTTTAAGAAATACTTTCTATGGTTTTGGGCTGTGCCTCAGGTATTTTGTGTTTTTGTCTCTCATTGAAATATTTAAAAACTCGAGAGTTTATATTGTATATATTTTTGTCTCTATATGTAACTTCGTTTTTTCTTCATTGTTGTACCTATTGTCGTTAATAATTAGTTCTCATTTGTTATTTTTCCCTCTAGAAATTCAAGTAATATTGAATTGAAATGTACCATTATTCTTTGAAAATAAACATTGATATGTACCAACACAATTTATTCTCAAATTGAAACGTACTCATGTTAAATTTAAACATATTCATACCGAATGCTTACTAAATTGAAATTGTACCATACCGAATTGAAGTGTACCCATATTGGCTTGAAATGTACCGATAAGTTTTAGGGATATACATAACTTACCGTTAGCTTTTGCATACGAAAATTATGATAATATAATACTAGTAGCTTGCTACGCATCTAAACGAAAATTAAATAACATATACTAATTTGTACCCAAATTTGAATTACATAACATACCAATAACGTACCAAATTATGGGTCCGCTATTTTTTAATATATATGGGCATGTATATATATCATGTATGTAAGATCATTTGAATATTTATCATTTGGAGTATATTGATAAGTTTAAAATATCACTGTTTGTTTTATTTTTTTTGGTAAAAAAAAAACCATCGCGTTTTTGTACCCACAATTCGACTTTTTATATTTTTTATATTTTTTATTATTATAGAATTTTCTTTTAAATATTAAATTAGTGGGACATAAATGAACAATATCTTCTTTTGCAAGATTTTAAGAGTTTGTTATATATTGGATTTAATTAGTAACTTAAATTACTTAATTATAATAACAATTTGTGTAATTTGAAATTAATTAAAATTTTAATTAAAATTATAATAACAATTTGTGTAATTTGAAATTAATAAATTAATTAAAGAAATTAATGAATTAAAATTGTAGAAAAGTGGCTCAATGGTAAGGGCGCGGACTACGGCTCCCCAATAAATAAATAAATGTGGGAGGTCTCGAGTTCGATGCTTCAAGCTGGTGAGTCTTCTTGACTGTGGCCACGGGCACGGTGAAATGCCCCATAGCCTCTCCGGGCCCAAGAGGTGGATAACCGCGGCTTGTCACTAGTTGTGACACACCCCGTCCCGAAGGAGGGCATGCTGGCCGTCACGTGAGAGTGACGTAACCATTTACACAGTTCGGAAGCTTAAAAAAAAATACAATTGTGAATTCTGTCAGAACACCGTTGGATTCCTCGTGGCCACCAAAGCTCTGCTATCTCAAACCTGGAGGGGCGCAAAACAAAGTTGAGTGGGTCAGTAAAACAAATCTTTTCAAAACTTTCCTTTATCAAAGTTCTAACCCCTCGCTGTAAAACATGTATACTTTCCCAGAAAAATAGCATATATAAATATATATATATAGCTTCAAAAATCTCAAAACACCATTCTTTATCACTTTTCAGAAAATATGCCATGCCATGCGTCAAAAACATAATATGGATGCATCAATATAAATCAGGTGAAATGATGAATCAACCGGAGACCCTGCAGTGGTCCTGTACGGCTGATTCTAGAGCTCAATATCCAATCCAGCCGGAGTCACCAACTGTGACCTGTACGGCACTGCCGGAGTCGCCAACTGCGACCTGTACGGCACTACGCTGCACATGAGTCGGAACTACCTGTAGTAGTCTGTACGACTCGGATGGTGTAATAATACGCTCTAGTGCTTTTCTCATCAATTATCTGTGCACATAATCTAGGGTCACCTACTAGTCGGAACCATCTCTAATGGTCTGTACGACTAGCATGTCGGAACCATCTCCAGTGGTCTGTACGACTAGCATCTACTTGGATCCAAGGTGAGCGTGTGATGCGGGTGAATAACATAAGCACTAACACCAGGGGTGCAGGTTATGAGCTATCAACATAAATCTCATCAAACAATTCAATGAACCAAATATAACTCACCTGATACTCACATGTGCGTCCACAGCACCAATTCACATATATGCATCATATATCAATTCACATAATTCATGTAATTTCTATGCATGGCATTTTAAAATCACATATTCATATAAATCTATGCATGGCATTTCAAAATATACTTTCATTCAAAAATCGATTTCTGGGAAACCCATAAGTATATAGGTGTATACGGAAAACAAAACTGCCCACTCACCTGGAGTTTGCCCTGCAACTCCCTAGCACAACACATCAAGGCGTCATGACGATCGGCGCCTAAAACAATCATCAAATCATACCTCAGAATCATATCGATAGAATATATCACTTATATAAAACACGTCACTATGAAGTTCGATCCGGAAGATCTGCAACTCAGATTTCCAATCCGTAACTTCCAGAGGTCCACAATAAATCTCTAGAACAACATCCTAAAATTTCATGACCATCCAACGGTCGGATCTCCGCCAATTACCAAACTAAGTGACGGTTAACATTACATTTTATGAACTTACAACTCCAATTCCGGGAGATCCGTAAATCGGATTCTCGATCTGTAAGTTCCTATAATCCCCAAATATTACGTATTACAACGTATCAAATTTTGGTGACGATCCAACGGTCGGATCGTCAATTCATATTTTGGCCTAACCATGCATCGTATCGAAATTAAGTCCAAATGATCAACCAACGTTAAGCCACTATCAAAACTGAACTCAGGACATCCAATATAGCTTAAAATAACATTGGCGGCCCACTGGCCACGCGCCGCCGCACGCGCCGCCGTGGGTGGCGGTCGGCCGCCCCGGCTGGCCGGAAAATCCAACTTTATCCAAAAATTACCAAAATTTACAGAAATGAAGATCTCAATGAGTAGAACAACTTTCATACCTGTGGTCAAGGCCAATTCGGTCGGCAAAGCCTCCAATTCCAACAAAACCCGTCGGAAACCCTAGGTTTGGTGTGCTCCAATTCGACCTCCAAACTTGTTCCAACGCCTCAACCACTGCTGGGCTTTGTTCTAGGCCTCAAGAGGATGCCATGGGTGGTGGTGATTGGAAGAAATTGCTTCACATCTTGACGGAAAGGGACCCAACCCGTGCGCCCCCTTTTTGCACGGTTTCTTCTATTTTCACCATCAAATCTCTCCAAATTTGAGATGGAATGGATAGAGCAAGGGTCCTAGAGTGTTTCCCATGAGGTTCCTTGAATCAATTCGCCGGAAAAACGGGTGAATTTCGCCGAAATGTGGGTGTGGGTGCCGCGGGTCGAAATGGGTCGCGGGTGAAGACCCGTTTTCTTCCTTCTCTCCTCCGCTTCTCGCCTTCTCTCCTTTCCTCCTTTCCCCTGTTCCGATTGGCCCTTCTCTTCCTCTCTCCTCTCCCCATTCGTCCGGCTCCCTCCTTTCTCTCCCGGAGCTGCTGCTCCTTCCTCCTGGTTGGGCAGTTTTTGCCCAATCTCTTCTTCCTCCTTTCCTCTCCAGCCGGCCACATACACACACATATAATTTTATTCCTTTTAATCCCAGCCATCCATTTAATATTTCCTTTAATCTGGGCCATCCATTTTCATAAAAGAATTTCCATATTTTATTATTATAATTCCCAAAATGCCCAAACTTCAAACTTTAATATCTTTTTCGTTATAACTCCAAATCACGAACCGCTTGCGCCCACGCGTCCGTAGCGACGAATACTACGAGGATATGTCAAGAAAACAAATCTTAGATGGCACGACACAACGATTAACCTCGAACAATGCGCGTGCCTCAAAGGGCATTTTTGTAAAATCCTTTATTAAAACTTTAAAAAATCTTAAAATCAGGGACGGGCTGTCACAAGTTGTCTCCCTTTTTAAGAAAAAAAAAATTGTAAAAATATAGTTTGATCAAATCTCTAAAAGCCTTAGATGTTTGGTTTAAGAAATTAATTCAAAAACCAAGAATCTAGATCAAAATCCCCCAACTATATGTATATTAGGCGAGACTTAGTACATATTGATCAATATGGACTTGTCATGACATGAGTGCTGATACAATTAAAGTGTAAAGCATTTTAGGAAAAAACTAGAAGAGATTACTTTTTATTTTGTCAAACATAAACTTTATTGATAACAGAAGATGTCACAAGAGATAAACATAAAACAAGCTGCAAGTAGGCTAAAGAGGACATAGAAGCCCAAGCAAAACATATGATGACCCAATTAGACATAGTTTGTTGACATAAGTCGTCACTGCCTTAGCTACCATGCACCTCGCCATTCCATCTGTCAAATAAACCGATTTCCCGTCGGTGCCAACAAAACACAAGGGCCCAAAAACATAAACAAAGATACAAAGCATCACCAAATGAAAAACAAACCAAATCCCTAATTTCACAACATCAAAATTCCACAAACAATATATAAAATTGCTCAAAAAAAAACTTAGCTAGCAAAAACAACAACCAACACCAGCAACCATGTCCACCACCCGAGGACCAGCAAGGGAAGAATTACGCAAGTAGATAAAATACCATCGAAACTGTAGGAGGAGGCAGCGCATGGACCCAAACCCACCAAAGTGGTTTTGCACACGTTCTCAAGGTGGGTAGCAAATATGGTGACCAGATAAGGCTTCTCATTTGAAAGTAAGCATCTAGCAGGCAATTGGAGTATCTGTGGGTGGAAGGGTGGGAGGATAGAGGAGAACAGTTGTGTGAGACACAAAGGAGGGAGATCTGAGATATTATGAGGGTTAGAGATTTAGGATATTTTTGGGGCTAAATTTAATTAAAACTCATAAAAGTAGCATTATTTGTGACACATAACAAAAACATAGCGAAATTAATTTTCACAACTCGGCAGCACCCGACCGGTTGGAGAAACATAAGAGAGCAACTCGCTGTCACATTCGAATTTGGCCATGACTCTTTTCCAAGCGAACATATGCCTCTATTCCATCACCCTCCTTGGTGTCCATGAAAAGCACCAGGTTCTTATAGGTCAGTGCTGGTGATCCCACCCACGCAGGTCTGCCCCAACCAAAATCATTTTCATGAAGAGGAAACCTACAATAACTACTGAAGCTTGGTAACGTAGCCATGTCTCCTCTCTTGAAACTATCAGCAGTTTCCTTCATTAAACCCAAGTGCTTATCACCCTGCCCTTGTAATTCCTTCACTTACTCTGTGTCAATCTTGCTTATTGTTTCTCGCACCTCCCCAATCACCACCCCATCACATTCTTCCTCCCTGCCGTTACTGATTTGCAAAGGTGATGTCATGGCAACACGAAAAAGATTCTCAAAAGAATGTTGAGGCAATGGTGGACCAAACCGCGGACGTAGGTTCACTGCATGGACCACCCTGTACAATTTATTCACGGTACAATCCTTTGTAGCCGCTACAAATCGACTCCATATGAAAGCGGATAAGGTCTCGACACGCGTGGGGCATTTTAGTTGGAGGCTTTTCATATCTTCTTCATATTTTGCTTGGAGGGTTTCTATTTTAGAGGCGTTGAACACGAACCTCTTTTGTCACTCTATCTTTTGTGATTCCAACGCCTCCATCGTATCCAATATTGAACTCCTTTGGTGGGAAGAGTGGCTGACACAAATTGTGGAGGGTCTATATTGGCTTGGTCCCCACGGGCAATGGCTGCCCAAATTTTGCTGAAAATGAAATAGGACAACCCATCAGCAATCTTGTGAGAAATGCATTGGCCAATAGCAAATCCTCCACACTGAAATATGTTGAGCTGGACCCCTAAGGGTAATGGATTGGTAATATCATCAAGTTCAAATGGCATGAACTTGTTAAGTTCACCAGGGTTGGGGTTGCTGAGAACATCAGAGAGAGTGCAATTCAGCACTTGAGCTTCGATGTAGGGGATGCCCTCGTCATTGCAATGTATGAAGTGGTTGTGTTTGATTCGACCGGCTAGTGGGTAGAATAAGGATAGGACCTCGGATAATGTGGGTGGATATTTCAGTGATGTTGGCATGCATCGTGGCATTGTATTCATAAAAGAGGAGCAAAGGGTTGTACACTTGGGGAGCTATTTGATCAAGAAAGGAGAATTGGTAACGGCGAAGGTGGCTAGGAGTTGGAGAAGATGGTTTGATAATCTCATTGGAGATCACTTCAACCTCAACCTTCATTGATCCTTCCATCTCCTAATTAACTAGCTTATTCAGTTGCAAGAAGTTGGAGCTAATTAATGTTGATGGTATGCACAAACTGTTGTCACATACCCTCTTATGCAGGGATGGCAACATGACGGATTGGGTTCGGATGTGTCATCCCCAAACCTGAACGCATTTATTTTCCCCAAACCAGAACCCGTAGAATCCCCGAACGGGTTTTCCATATAACCGAACCCGTCGGGTGATAGATTTTTGATCGGGGAACGGTTTTCCCCATTATGATATTTATATATTTATTTATATTATTAACTAAATGAAGAATATTAAAAAAAAGATATTAAATAAATTGCTATTATTAATACAATTGATACAATACATCTAATAAGTAATATTAAAAATTTATATTACTAAGAAAACATTTACACTCTTAAAAATTATGAGCATATAATTCCTATTATTAATGATATAAAAGTAAATAATTAATTTCATATTTAATAATGCATGATTATTAACAACCCATTTTCATATAATAAATATTTATATATTTTTTATTTATAGATGAAATGGTTCGGTTTCGGGTATGGGTTTGGGGCGGATACCCCAATAACAATAACCGAACCCGAAACTGAAAAATTTACCCGACGATTACCCATACCTGTAAAATACCCTAAATTTTATACCCGAAACCGAACCATTCGGATCGATTACTTGCGGGGATCAGATTTGACGGGTTAAATTGCCATCCCTACTCTTATGGAGCATACTTTAATATGAATGGATATTGAGATCATAAGTTCGACTCTCGTCAAAAACAAATTTGCCCAGAAAACATTTCATTATTAAGACTTCAAGGGCACTTGTCCTTGCCCTTTCCCTCACCTAATTAGTCGATCCATTAATGGTGGACAATTTGAATGAGTAATGTCATTTAATTTATGAAAAGTTATTATTTCTTTTAAATTATGAGTAATGCTATTCATATTATGTTTTTATATCACATTTCTATATCACCTTAGATGACATCTGATTTGAACAGCCACATCATTTGAAAAATTTGCAAAACCCAAGGAAATGAAGAAGAAAGACTCCTCCTGTATCATAATTATTATTTAATTAACTAGTTTTTCTTAATTATTAGTTTATTAAATAATGAACCAAATTTAAAAATTTGATTAATTTAAATGATGTGGCTATCCATATCAAATGTCACCTAAGATAGTTTGAAAATGTGGTATAAAATAACTTGTTACGAATAGCTTTACTCTTAAATTAGACGTTTTGACATAGACAGGTTAGAATTCATGTCACCTGGCACTCGTTTACTAGTCTTAAATGGACACGTACCCTAGTTTTATTAGTCTTTAAGTTGTTTTCATTTTTTGATATCTCCATTATACGTACAACCCTCCATCGACCAAATCGTACCTTAATTTGAAATCTTGAGGGCATCGTACATTAATGAAGTATCGGTCTCATCATCGACACTGTTATCACATTATGGATAATTAAGCACCGCATGAAATTTGGTCAAAAGTATCCTATTTCTCAATCATCGGTTTTCTCTTTCTTTTCCTCCCCACTTTTTTTGTATTTTAAAATATGAGAAATAGTAAAATAATTCTTTTAAAAGTAAAACTCTCTCATAAACTCTCTGTTATTCTATGTTTTTGGCACAATTCTCATGTCAACATTATAAAATATTGTGCAAAAAAACATGACGTGGTGGAGAATCCCACTTTGAGAGAGTCTTCTTGTTAACTACATTGAAATGTCTGGGAATTGAAGAGAAAATTAAGAAGAAAAGATGAACATAAGGGTGAACACAAAGATATTAGAGAGAGAGTTTAGGGAGAGAAAATATGATTTGTATTAACTGAAAGAAATGAAGATTATACACTTTGTTTTTATACTAGTAAGCCTAACAACTCTAACCAAATACTAACAAACTTGCTAACTATATTTCTAACTGTATTGCTGATTTGTACCCTTAATATTAGAGCATTTCCAAAGAAGTGTCAAATTTTAAACATTCAAAAAAAACAAAGATACAAAGCAGCCCCAAATGAAAAACAAACCAAATCCCTAATTTCACAACATCAAAGTTCCACAAACAGTACATAAAATTGCTCCAAAAACACTCAGCTAGCGGAAAGAACAACCAACACCATCAGAACATTAGAAGGAGGAAGATCTGAGATGTTGTTAGGGTTAGGAATTTAGGATATTTTTGAGGATAAATTTAATTAAAACTCATAAAAGTAACATTATTTGTGACACATAGCACAAACATGGCGAAATTAATTTCCACATCTCAGGAACACCCGACCGGTGGGAGAAACATAAAAGAGCAACTCTCTATCACATTCGAATTTGGCCATGACTCTCTCCTCCAAGCTAACATATGCCTCTATTCCATCACCCTCCTTGGTGTCCATGAAAAGCACCAGGTCCTTGTAGGTCAGTGCCGGTGATCCCACCCAAAAAGTCTGCCCCAACCAAAATCATTTTCATAAACAGGAAACCTACAATAACTACTGAAGCTAAGTAACGTAACCATGTCTCCTCTCTTGAAACTATCAGCAGTTTTCTTCATCAAACCCAAGTGCTCATCACCCTGCCTTTGTAATTCCTTCACGTACTCTTTGTCAATCTTGCTTATTGTTTCTCGCACCTCCCCAAGCACCACCCCATCACATTCTTCCTCCCCGCCATTACTGATTCGCAACGGTGATGTCATGGCAACACGAAAAAGATTCCCAAAAGAATGTTGAGGCAATGGTGGACTAAACCGCAGACGTAGGTTCACTGCATGGACCACCCTGTACAGCTTATTCACGGTGCAATCCTTTGTAGCCACCACAAATCGACTCCATATGAAAGCGGATAAGGTCTCGACACGCGTGGGGCATTTTAGTTGGAGGCTTTTCATATCTTCTTCATATTTTGCTTGGAGGGCTTCTATTTTAGAAGCACTGAACACGAACCTCTTTGTCACTTTATCTTTTGTGATTCCAACGCCTCCATTGTATCCAGTATTGAACTCCTTTGGGGGGAAGAGTGTGGCTGAAACAAATGGAGGGTCTATGTTGGCTTGGTCCCGACGGGCAATGGCTGGCCAAATTTTGCTGAACATGAAATAGGACAACCCATCAGCAATCTTGTGAGAAATGCATTGGCCAATAGCAAATCCTCCACACTGAAATATGTTGAGCTGGACCCCTATGGGTAATGGATTGGTAATATCATTGTTGGTTAATATCAACACTCAATGATAATTTATATATGCTAATAAATAATAAATGCGAATAATAAATTAACAGAGTATAAACAAGAATAAAAAATAAAAACAGACAATTTGAAGATCGAGGCTTGCGTACCGCAATGTCCTTGAAACAAAAATTTCGTCCCTACTCAGTTCTTGTAGTTCTACGGACGTCTGCTTCACCAGGATTCAACGATTAAGTTAGAATTCCAGCGCCGGAAAACTTAATTTCTGACGAATTTCTTTGTGGTACTCTCAGTAAGAATGCTATGGATTGTAGAAGAAGATTTATGTTTTTTTGTGTTCTAAATGCCACACAGATGGATGTATATATAATGTGATTATACCTGTTCGCAACAGGTATGGAGAAGAAATGCATCTGTTGGAAGACATCTTCTTTGAAGGGATGCTTTGCTCTGCATTCTTTTTGAACTCTCAGACTTCATCTGAAAGGATGAGTCTTTTCATTAAAATTAATTTAATTAAATTTGAAATTAATTAAAAATAATTAATTAAATTCGAAAATAATTAATTAATTTTAATATTAGAGCCCGAGCCCCGAAGGCCCAAGGCCCATCTTTTGATAATTAATTATATATTAATTATCAATTAATTAGCACACCCTAAAGCCCAACCCCAAGGGTGAGCCCAATTTTATTCTCCAAGGCCTATCCTCTAATCACTTTCTATAAGGGACAAAGCCTTATAAAGTGAGGAAAACTTTTGGAAATGGCCAATGTGGGACAAAGAAATTTCAACTCAAAATTTCCAACAATACCCCACATTTGAGTTGAAATTTCATTCAAACTCCAACTCCAACAATGACCCCACATTTGAATGCAAATGTAAATGCAAATGTATGACTAGACTGCCTAAAACTGAGAGAGAATAGACATGATATGCATTGGGTGAAGTGTCTTTTAGACTTGAACTTACCCTAGTGAAAACATATTGGGTTTACTTGGTGACACAGTGGATGTGGAAGATCTTGAACTGTTCACCGCAGTAGTAAACCGAGACAATATGCTACACACATATCATGTTTGCCACACGTCAATTCATACGGTTGTGTTCATTTTGGCCTTGAACAAATCCCGGATTTCGTAGGAGCTTTAGAGAATGTAGCCATTTCAATTCTCATAAATGCGGCCTCATTTACTCCTATATAGGTGACATTAATTAAGAATAGTCTGCCATATTCTTCTTGATAACAAGATATTAATGTCATTAAATGTATAAAACATAACCCCTCAAACTCAACAGACAACACACATTTTATCATAAGAATGGGTAAGTTGTGTGTTCAACTTTTGAATCAAACTCAACCAGTTTGCCCATTTGAACCTAGACCATGGGATCTCCAATCAACTAGGTTAGGTTTCCGCCCAGTTCGATTCATTGAATTGGCTTGAGACCCATTCCCCTCGATGTAAATAATATTTGCTCTCTTGGTAGGCCTTTTGTCAAGGGATCAGCTATATTTTTCTTTGACTTCACAGAATCAATGGATATTATTCCATTGGAGAGCAACTTCTTAAGAGTATTATGCCGACGCCTGATGTGTCGCGACTTGCCATTGTATACATGACTTTTGGCCCTTGATTGTGCAACCATACTATCACAATGTATACATATAGCAGTTACAGGCTTCGGCCACACTGGAATATCCTCCAGAAAGTGTTTGAGCCACTCGGCTTCTTCTCCAGCCAAGTCTAAAGCTATAAACTCGGACTCCATGGTGGAACGAGCTATACATTTTTGTTTAGAGGATTTCCAAGATATTGTTGCACCTCCCAAAGTAAAAACATATCCGCTTGTCGACTTGGATTCTGTAGTGTCAGATATACAATTGGCATCACTGAAGCCTTCTACAATAGGTGGATACTTTGTGTAGTGTAATACGTAATCAAGTGTATTTTTCAAATACCTTAACACTCTTAGTAAAGCATCCCAATGCTTTTGTGCCGGATTACTTGTATATCTACTAAGCTTACTTACTGAATAAGCTAAGTTGGGCCTAGTTGAATTCATCAAGTACATTAAACTGCCAATTACTTGAGAATATTCAAGTTGAGATATGGCGTTGCCTTTATTTTTCTCCAACTTGCATCCAACATCAAAAGGAGTTGCAACAGGTTTGCAGTCAAATTGACCAAACCTTCGTAATATTTTTCTGCATAATGGGATTTGTAAGGACATATCCTTCACTAGTTCGCTTAATTTGAATTCCTAAAATGACATCGGCTTGACCTAAGTCTTTCATGTCAAAACTTGAATTCAACATTTTCTTTGTTTTGTTTATTACATCTTTATCGCTTCCCGTTATGAGCATATCATCCACATACAAGCAGACAATAACGCAAGTTTTATCATTACTCTTAATGTAGACACATTTATCAGATTCATTTATTTTGAACCCATGTGTCAACAAAGTATGATCAAATTTCTCGTGCCATTGTTTTGGTGCCTGTTTAAGTCCATATAATGACTTAACTAATTTGCACACTTTGCTTTCTTGTCCTTTGAGCACAAACCCTTCAGGTTGTTTCATGTATATTTCTTCATCAAGTTCTCCATTTAAAAATGCTGTTTTGACATCCATTTGAAGTATATCAAAGTTGTACACAGCCGCAATCGTTATTAACGTCCCAATTGACGTTATGCGAGAAACTGGAGAATAAGTGTCGAAATAATCCAACCCTTCCTTTTGGCGATAACCTTTGGCTACTAAACGTGCCTTGAACTTGTCAATGGTTCCATCCGCCTCAAGTTTCTTCTTGAAAATCCATTTATGACCAATTGGTTTACTACCAGGAGGTAAATCAACCAATTCCCATGTGTTATTTTCCATAATGGATTCCATTTCACTGTTAATTGCTTCCTTCCATAAAGGAGCCTCGGAAGAAGACATTGCTTCTTGAAAAGTTCTAGGTTCATTCTCGGACAAGTAAGCAATGAAATCTGGTCCAAAGTTTTTAGAAACTTTGGTTCTTTTTCCTTTTCTTGGTGCCACATCACTTTCTTGAACAGTAGAAGAAAAGGCTTCATCATGACTATGATCATGAACCCTCTTTGTATTAGAACCCGATTCCTTTTCTTTGTAAGGAAATATATCCTCAAAGAAGTTCAAATGGCATGAACTTCTTAAGTTCACCAGGGTTGGGGTTGCTGAGAACATCAGAGAGAGTGCAATTCAGCACTTGAGCCTCGACGTAGTGGATGCCCTCGTCATTGCAATGTATGAAGTGGTTGTGTTTGATTCGACCCGCTAGCGGGTAGAATAGGGATAGGACCTTGGATAACGAGTTCTTAAGGTGGTTGGATATTTCAGTGATATTGGGATGTGTCTTGGCATTGTATTCATAGAAGAGGAGTAAAGGGTTGCAGACTTGGGGAGCTATTTGATCAAGAAAGGAGAATTGGTAATGGCGAAGGTGGCCAGGAGTTGGAGAAGATGGTTTGATTATCTCATTGGAGATCACTTCAACCTCGACCTTCATTGATCTTCCCATCTCCTAATTAATCAGCTCGAATGTTTTATTTAGTAGCAAGAAGTTTGGAGCTAATTAATGTTGATGGTACGCATGTTCCTATGTGTATTTACTCATATATATATATATATATATATAGGGAGATGGAGGAGGAGTAAAGACGAATACGGATTGTTGCTTATACGATTGTGTTCATATAGCCAGTGTGGTTTTGGTTGTTGATTTTCTGGCTCAATATTAATTAGCTGGCCAAAAATAAAGTAGTTCAACTAATACCGGGAGAATGTCAAACTATTATTTGATTGTGCGTGGATTTTGGGGTGTCAATAGGAATGTCGAGACAGAATTGTTGGCTTAGACTTTGAATTTCATATATAAAGACAAAAGCACATGGTAAATGCATATACGCTTTTGCTAGATCCAAAATCCCATTTAGCAGGAAAGTCTGATTTTGTCTCTATATTAAAATCATAAAGTCGAAAGCCTTCTAGTTTTTATTGTGAGCTCGTGATGCTTACATCGTAGCTTAGCCAGCTTTCCACTTCAAACAATCAACATAACATATATTTGGGTTAAATACGGACAACTAACCAAATTTTTGGAGTAATTTTTAATTGGTCTCAACTTTTTAAAACATTTTAAATAACTATCTAATGTTTTAAAAATTAGGTCATTGGTGCTAAGTGATGACTTTACCAACATGAAGTGATGACATTACTACATTAAATGATGAGATGGACAAATAATAAAATTGATTTTCACTAATCACCGTCTTTGGAGCTTTAATCCCCCAAATTGACCCCTTTTAGCCATGTTAACCATAAATTAGCCAGCTAAAATGCAACGATTTGGAGATTCAAAACTCCATTGATGTATTAAGAGTTAAACACGCTTTAATATTTGTTTATGTCATCACTTAACGCTAATGAATATATAATACATTCATTTTTTAAAGCTTTAAATAGTTAGTTTGAATGTTTTAAAAAGTTAGGATCAATTTGGAATCACCTCTAATTTTCAATAATCTAAGTTAAGTTACTTTTTCTTTACACCTAGCTTGTGTAAAATTAAGAAGGTATTGCACACTGTAGAATACGACTAAAAGAATAAAATCATAAACATTTTTTTTAAAGATAAAGATCACAAAATTGTTTTCAAGTCAATTTTTTTGAAAGATAAAAATTTCACGCGCCTTTTTTTACCCTTTCGTTCACGCACTAATACGTTGTAACTTGTCACTTATAGTGGACTTTATTGATCACCGTCATAAACAGGTCTTACAATCACCGGCCAATGTGGGGAAAAGCACAATAATTGCCAATAAAAGTGGCTCGGGAGGTTCCTGATCTCCTCTTTTAGACTCTGCAGAATCGTGAAAATCAACTTATCTTTACCATAATTAAGTGGTTATAATACTTCCAGGTGCAGCAAATTCGATGTGTAATTTGAGAAGCCAATCTGTCTGCTTTTGCTTTAGCTGTGACACTCGTAATGACAGGTGTTAGCTATGCATTGGGTTGTGATTTGTGCCGATCACCATCATGTAAGAATATATATGCTTGTTAAGACTGTTGGAAAGTGAGTAATGAGTGTTGGGAGTAAGAATTTCACGTCGGGAAAAGAACGGATATTGTATGTGTTTAGGGTTGGACTTAAAGAAAGTTGAGGTTCCAACCGTAAAATTAATTGGCAAAATGGAGAGTAGCCAAATCTCTTATAAGCCCTTGCAAGATTTCTCATTTTACCAATGTGAGACTTTTTTACCTTCATACTCTCATATGCGCCCTTACGTGTAGCGAATTTTCAAGTCAAACATGTGGACAACACGAAGTGGATGACGTGGACACGTGGGCTAACTTTCTCTGATACCATAAAGAAAGTTAGGTTCTATCATAAAAGCAATTAGCAATATGAGGGGTAGTCCAACCTCTTATAAGCTCTTGCAAGGTTTCTTCTTTCACCAATGTGAGACTCTTTTACCTGCACATTCTCACAGCCCTAAGGTTTTTGAGGCTTAGGGCAACCCTCCAAAAAATCTCTAACTTCATATAAGGAAAATTATTTGATTTCACACCTAACACTTCGATAAAATTATATTTAGAAAAGTATTTCAAACTCAATAAATTATTACGAATGCAATTAAAGTCTTCAAACTCAATTTAGTAACCAAATAGAGCATTCTTAAAAATCTCAAGGTTGTTAAGAAAATCTCATGGGCTATCATCTCTTGTTAAACTTTTTGATCATTTAATCAAATTTTATAAATTTATACTCTTATGAAAATATATATGAACATATCACCCTCATAATTATGGTGCCTCCGAATTTTTTAGGCCATGGACGGTTGCCTAGCTTTATAAATAATTGAGCTATTCCCCATATTGCCAACAGGTTTTATGGTGGAGCCTCAACTTCCTTCATGGTATTAGAGCAGGTTGTCTCATGTGTAAAGCTTAACGGCCACACATGCTCCACGTTACCCAATTTGTAATGTCCACGTGCTAGGCTTGAAAAAATTTCACATATGAGGAGGCGTGTTGAGAGTATGAATACCACATCAAGAAAAGATGGGACCTTGCGCTATTCTTCGTATTGCCAATTGATTTTATGGCGAAACTTCAACTTTTTTCAATGAGTTGCTCAATGGCTAAGTAAAAGGGGATTAAATAGAGCGCTTTGCTCAGTATATATAGCTCATTACCTTTGTAATTTTTTGAGTATATCGATATTTTTACACTAAGAGGAGGGAGAGTTCGGCCAAGCCACACAATAGGCTGCCTAATTTGGTATCAAATTCATCATCCACGAGATTCGAACCTAAGACCTCTCACTTCTAAGCGAAGATGAATACCACCAGATTGTAGTACTAAGTGCCATTACCATTGTAATTAGATTGTATGGTTCAATCATTTAATACAGAGGTTTTCTTTCTTGATAACCCAAATAAGGTTGATTTGGAGGTGGATTAAATGGTCGGGAACCTGCAGCCATGTTTAACCCAAAAGATTGTTTTTGCAGGAAATGGCATGGTAAATGCTTGTGGCATTGTATAAGGCACTGAATTAGGAAACACTTAGGGGTGGTAATGCACATTGACGGGTAGAAGTAGAGGCAGATGATGACCAACGTACCAGGCAGACAACTGCACCAAGAAGCTGTGCCCTATTTTCTTTCAAAGAGATTGGGGTTTCTCTTGCCAGAACTACTGTTTTAATTATTGAAAACTCCTTTGGCAATCCAGACAGAGTAGCAATAACCAAACCATGGTCTGAAACTACTTCCCCTGCTGCTGTCAATTCGTCCTTAACATTTTTTAACCTTAGTAGATGGTTTTCTACAGAATCTCCTCCCTTTTGTATAGTTTGTAGCTCTGTCTTTGAGTGGTTCACACGAACCTGCAAATGGAAGAATAACTATAACTTTAATAGAATTGCTAGCAACATTTGCATTTGGAATTTCTTACTTCTTCGAATAACACCTGTCATTTTTACACAAAAAAGAAGGCCTTTAATGTTTTTGGTTAGGAATTAATGATGAAAAAAAAAAATTCTTTTTTTTTGTTTAAAAAAATAACACGTGTCATTTGAAGAAGTAAAAATGTTCAAATACAAAAGTTAGTATAAATGTTGCTAGCACTCCCCTAATTTTTATATTTAGTCTTGTTTTAAATGCCTAGGTGACTTTACGGTGTTATATGATAATAGAAATCTTGAAATCCTAATGTTCCTTTTTGTAATTTTCTTTGAACACAAAATAAAACTGTAAAAAGAAAGGTCATGATATGTTATTAACTATAACCTTACATTATCAGCGTTTAAATAGATGATACCGATATCATATTTAATTAAAGGTATTTGAGAATCCTTCTTTGGTTTAATAATTTTTTTATCACCCATCAAGCTTTTGATAAAATATGATCTAAACGATTTTACGATCTAGAGAGAACACTCTTTGTAATATTTTTTTGGGGTATGGTGCTCATAAAGAAAATATCGATGTTATCACCCTCCTACCAAAAAAAAAAAAAAAAAAAAAAACTTTGTGCGACCATGGATGTGACCCTTATGGAGCCCGAAATGTACTTTGCTGATCCGATGCCCAATTCTCCCCTTCAGAAGGAGACAAGGTATGAAGGTTAGACTTGAACAATATCTGTAGTATACCTTCGACCGGTCAGACATTAGAGCACAATCGGTTGCCGACGACTGGAGATTTACCAATATTATAGGTATCTAAAAAAAAAAATGCTGGGAGCATGTTGACCTTAAAAACTACCTAGCCTACATGGTGCGTGGGCTGAGTAATTAATAAGCTAATTATGTCATTTAATTAAATGCGGGGCGTGCCAACTCGTTGGCCAAATTTGGCCAATGTGTAAAATATGTTGATGTGGCATTGGGCGCACTGTTGACTTCTGCGTCTTGCGATTGCGGCTGAGGAAGGAACTCGTCTCGGCCTTTGGATTCTAGAGCCTGAAGACAAGGCTGCTAGTTTCTTTGAAGTTCATGAATCGTCGGCGACGGGTTCGGCCTCAGTAATTATATTTGTAAGAATATAAGTACGCCGAACTGGTACAAGATTGTACGGACAAAAATACTCAAAAGAGATAAGTGTCTTGATTGTAAATGTAGTTCGACCGTTGGAATGCCGAACTCTAAAATGTACTTGCGAATATCCAATCATAAAATAAACTCGGCTTTCAATGTGTCGAGCCTGGTAACACCTTACTTCGCCAAGAAAGCTGATGAGATGACCTCTTCCAACAAGGATTCATAAATCCTCGTTGACCAAGACTTGGATAGATAACTAGACGGTCTCGAAGCAGTGTTGTTTATTGAAACGGAAGGTTCTCCTCAGTAACCTGATTCTACGATTCTAGTGTCGTTTATCCAAACTGAAGATGTTGCTGGTTGCCTTCACAGTGCTATTTATCCAAACTGAAGATGTGTTGGCGTGAAAAAAAGAAAATAAAAAATCTTAAGGTGTTTGAGAGGTTATTTGAGCATGGCAGTTGTGTGTTGAATTGGAGGGACCTTGAATGATGCACCCCGTCTCTGTTTATAGAAACGATTTCCCAAATAACTGAACTAGAATTTTACTCGGATTAAAACTCTCCATCCCAATTTGATCTGGCCTTGACCAATCCTAACTCCTATAGGATTCTGAACCAAGCTCCTTAATCATTTAGATTCAACCCTTGATTTTTGGCATCTTTTCTGATTCAGAAGCTTTTAACCTCTGAAGAATCACTATTGTATTAGGATTCGACCACTTCACCTTTATCCAGGTAGAAATCATATTCTGATAGGACTCGACCTAACCTTACTGGACTCGGCCGAACCATAATGGGCTTAGCCCATGGGAAAGTGTAACAACCCGTCCCGAAATTTACGGAACGAAAGGGATATTTTGTATTTTCATTTGGGTTGTGGGATATTTGTTTAAAATATTGTTTTTGGTATTAAATGGCGTGCCCAAGAGGCCCACCCCTGAGTTTTTTGTTCCCCGGTCTCCAGTTCCCCGCCTGTCACGTGGCAGCTCATTTTCTCCCTTTCCCTCTCTCACTTTCGGACCTATCTCCCTCAACCTTCACTCTCTCCCTCTTCCTGAAACTCTCTCATTCCCTCCCTAATAACCACACGACAACATCACCCACACCACTTTCACCACCACCGTGGGTCACTCTCTGGTAACCATACCACCTTCGGGCCTCCCTCGTTCCTCTTCTCCCTCTGCGAGTACAAGGATCGAGACCACTCAAATAGTTTTTCTGGTGAGTTCCTCATCCCTCCAACTTAGGTATGCCTCGGGAATACCCTAAAACTTGTACTTTCGTCTTCGTGGTTTGTTTCTTGAGCTTGTTTATGTATTTTGGACTACTTTAGGATAGAGAATTGGCTTGGGAAGAATTTCCAGTTTCCAGCAGAAACCTGGCAGAATTCGAGTCACTTTCTGGGCACCTCACAACGGATCTCAGGTACCAATCGCTTCCCGTCATCTTACTCTTCAATTTGGTATCTAATTAGTACCCTAGGTTTTTGGTTTACCGTCGACCAGAGCTAAGAAGGCTTCGGCCTTCTTCCCTGATGAGAAACAAGCCAGGCCTGAAAAACCAACCAGATTCGGGCCTTGGGGCCAAGTGAACCTGAGCCTTCAGGCCCATTTTAGCCCAACCCTTTTAAACCCAAACCCCTATCAGGCCTTAGGGCCGAGTTGGCACGGGCCCTTGGCCCAAATCCTTGGGCCGGGCCTTAAGCCCCAAACCCTAAACCCAATTCCATTTAAGACCCAACCCAAAACCCTTTTGAAATTAGGCCTTTGGGCCGTATAGAACTCGGGCCTTAGGCCCGTTAACCCCAAAACCCAAACCCTTTGGACCCAAGCCCAAAGCTCAAGCCCAACCTGGATCCAACCCACTAAACTGATTAACCTGAACCGGTTGACCCGACCCGTTGACTTTGACTTTGACCGATCAAAGGTGAACTTTGACTTTTCATTGACTTTTTTTTTTCAGGTTTTGATCGGGACCCCTCCTAGGTTAATTTCGACATCCTGAATCCGTTTTTGACGTCCGTTTTCCCAAATTCAATCGTTTAAGTATAGTTTTGTTAATTGGACCATTTATGTGCTTAGGTGCACCATCTTCGCTAGTTTGCTTGACTCTTCGACGGCGAAGTAACTGTGAGTGGACCCCTTCTAAAATGCATGTTTCAATAGTAGAAATGTATATATGAAAAGCATGATTTAATTACTACATTTTATGAAATGTTTTATGAGATATTATGCTTACTGAGAATATTTTGGAATACCATATTTTATCTAACTGATGTTCTTTGTAGTATGTATGATGGATGATTATATACTGCTTACAAACATGTTTTTACACACTTCTTTATAGTATATATGATGGATGACTATATGCTATGAAGATGTTTTTGAGATATATGTACCTATGTTTGGAAAGTGTATATTCAATGTTCTTGTGCGTATCTAGTGGTTACTGTTCTGCCTACGGGCGAAGATAGGAGTCAGCTTCGGGCCGAGAGAAATAATTTCTGGCTTCGAGTGCAGAGACATGGTAGTTGGCTGCGGGTCAGGATATATAATTATACAACACCACGGGAAACTAGGATACCACTAGTTAGCACATTACATACGAGATATGTTTTATGAAAGGTTTTATGGCATGCTAGGGTTTTAAGCAAATCTGTCACCTATTATGCTATTAGTTTTCATTAAAATTTGGGGGTTAGTATGTTGATAACTGTTTTTTTTTTTTTTGTCAAAGTATGTTGATAACTGTTAAGGAAAGTATCTCCACAGATTAGTTAATATTGTTAATTGATATTGTTGTTATTTACTTCCTTGTTTCGTCCTTGACGATCCTTGCGTCTAGGCTTTAGTTTAGGATCTTGTTTACTGTATTCTTGTATAAATGTGTAAACCTAGTTGGAGAAATATACAATGAAAACTATCTTCCATTATACGTTTTCTATGATGGTACCAGAGTAATTGATATCTGGGCAAACAAAAAAAAAAAAAAAAAAGCAAACACACAAACACACAAACAAACCCTAGCAAAACGCAGCCATGGGTGATAGCGAAAAGAAGTCAACCTCCTCAGGCATGACCTCGCATTCGAAGTGGGAGAATCCTAATCACCCGCTTTATCTTCATCATTCGGACCAACCTGGTGCAGTGCTTATGCCTCAGCCACTGGTGGAAGACAATTACAGTACATGGGTTCAATCCATGACCATGGCTTTAACAGTCAAAAATAAATTAGGGCTTGTCGATGGAACAGTCAAGAAACCTACTGAAGACAAACATGAAGAACTGCAGCAGTGGAATCGGTGTAATAATCTGGTTAAGACATGGCTCTTAGGATTTATGTCCAAGGAAATTTCAAGTAGTGTCATCCACTGTAAAGATGCAAGGCAGATGTGGCTTGATTTGCAAGAAAGGTTTTCTCATGTGAACATTGTTCAATTGTTTCACATAGAAAATGAGATCCATGGCTGTGTACAAGGCAACATGACGGTGAGTTCGTACTTTACTAAATTAAAAGGGCTTTGGGACGAACGTGATGTACTGTGTTCTATCCCTGCATGTAGTTGCGACACGAAGAAGGAGATCACTTCTTATGTTGAAACCCAGAAAACCATGAAGTTTCTCATGGGTTTAAATGATTCCTATTCCACTGTTCGAAGCAATACTCTCCTCCTTGAGCCTTTACCAACAGTGAACAAGGCCTATTCCCTTGTTCTTCGTCATGAGAGGCAGGCAGAAGTCTCAAGTGGAAAGCATCCTTCTCAACCTGAAGCGGCAGTCTTTGCCGTGAAAAATGGTGGCCGAGAAAATGAACAAGAAGACGGTAATCTTCGTTGCGAGAAATGTAACAAGACGAACCATACTACCAAGAACTGCCGAGCACACCTCAAGTGCACTTTTTGCGGATGGAAATGTCATTCATTCGAATATTATCGTAAGCGCAAAGCGGCTGCTGAACCTGAACAAAATCGCCCATCTTCTGCTAAGGGTAATCATGTTGCAGTGCATGACAAGAAAGATGGGATGCCCAATTTTCCCTTTTCCCAGGAGGATTGCAAGCAGATACTTGCGATGTTAAACAAGAACAAGTCATCCTTTGAGAATCACGTTAGTAATTCATCAAACAATGAAGAACTTTCAGGTAAAGCATTTTCATGCATGCATAATGGTATTACAACTGTTTGGATCTTGGATAGTGGTGCAACGGACCACATCGTTTGCAGCCCTAATTCTCTCACATCATCAAGGCCTGTTTCTAACCATACTGTTGAACTACCCACTGGTTCTCTTGCCACGGTCACCCACGTTGGACAAGTCATCTTCTCACCCAACTTGGTGCTTGATAATGTTTTGTGTGTGCCATTTTTCAAGTTAAACTTAATATCCATTAGCAAGCTTGCCCATGATTCTTTCTATATTACCATTTTTCTCAGAAAAATTTGTGTTATACAGGACCTACGCTCGGGGAAGATGATTGGGATGGGAATTGAGTGAGAGGGGCTATACTACCTCGATCCACCACAGAAAAGAACATGCAATGTCATTCAAGCATCCAACCCTCGTCTTTGGCATCAACGTCTAGGTCATCCATCCCAAACTGTTTCCATGTTATTTCCCTTCTTGAATAATAAACCTTGTGATTCTAATAAGTGCTTTATTTGTCCATTAGCCAAACAAACTAGAGCACCATTTTCATTAAGTTCTATATCCACTAAATCATATTTTGAACTGATTCATATTGACATTTTGGGGGGGGGGGGGGGTATCACGTTCATTCTCTTTCTGGTGCACGATACTTCCTCACCATTGTTGATGACTACACTCGAAGCACATGGATTTACTTGATGAAACATAAATCTGATACACGGGATCTCCTTGTGCAATTTATTCATTTGACTGAAACACAATTCACCACCAAGGTCAAAATGATTAGAAGTGATAATGAACCCGAATTTCGTCTTGACAATTTTTATGCTCAGAAAGGCATCGTCCATCAAACGAGTTGCGTCAACACACCACAACAAAATGGTGTTGCTGAACGTAAGCATCGTCACTTATTAAATGTTGCCTGAGCCCTCCTCTTTCAAGCCAAAATGCCAAAATGTTTTTGGGGGGATGCCATACTTGCTGCAGCCTACCTTATCAATCGCACCTCCACACCAGTTCTTCACGGGAAAACACCTTATGAAAAGTTGTTTAACAAGACTCCCAACTATTCGCACTTACGAGTATTTGGTTGTTTGTGTTTTGCTTCCACCCATTCACATAAACCTTCCAAATTTAATCCCCGTGCCCGTCGCTGTGTTTTTTTGGGATATCCCTATGGGCAAAAAGGCTATCATTTACTTGATCTTCAACTTCATAAAGTTTTTGTCTCCCATAATGTCATTTTCTTTGAAGATCAGTTTCCCTTCCCCTTAGAGACTTCCGATGCCCATGACAACTCACTCACCATATCCCCCTCACTTTTACATTTTGACATGGATTCTTTTCCCGACACACCTACCATGCCTTCTGCACACTCTGACCCTACACCACCTGCCTTATCCTCGCCTGACTCTCCTACCAACCTTGCACCGTCCGACCCTATCCTCCCCTCTTCTCCACCTTCAGCCCCCATCTCTTCCTCCTCTTCAGATCCTCCATCTTCCTCGCCTCCAGATACTTTACCTTCTCCCATTCAAACTGCTCCGCCCACCCTTCCACCCCGACGTGGAACTCGTCCTACTAAACCTTCCACTTTTTTGCAGGATTTTCATATCGAGGTTCCCCTCCCGTCTTGGCCTGATCCTACGTCTTCTCTAAACGTCGTCCAGTCCTCGTCAGGTACTTATCATCCTCTCTCCACTTACTTAACATATGATCGTCTTTCACCTCACCATAAAGCTTACACTGCCAATCTCATCCTCCTCAAAGAACCCACCAGCTTTTCCCAAGCTGTCCGAGATCTACACTGGCGTGATGCCATGCAACATGAAATAGCTGTTCTTCAAGCAAATCATACATGGACGCTTGTGCCTTTGCCGTTGCATAAACATCCCATTGGCTGTAAATGGGTTTACAAGATTAGGCTCAAACCTGATGGCACAATCGAACGGTACAAGGTGCGCCTCGTTGCCAATGGCTACAGTCAAATTGAAGGTGTTGATTACTGAGAAACATTTGCTCCCGTTGCTAAATTAACCACAGTTCGCGTGCTTCTTAGTGTTGCGGCTGTGCAAGGCTGGCATCTCCATCAACTAGACGTGAACAATGCGTTCTTACATGGTGATCTCGACGAAGATGTTTACATGAATTTACCTCCTGGTTTCGGACGAAAGGGGGAGAATCGAGTATGTAAGTTAAATAAATCTCTATACGGTTTAAAGCAAGCTTCCAGGCAGTGGTTCATTAAGCTATCCAATGCCCTCAAGGCTGCTGGGTTCCATCAATCATGGTCTGATTATTCACTATTCGTCCGAAGCCGTCATGGTAACTTTGTTGCTTTATTAGTCTATGTTGACGATGTGATACTGGCAGGGAATAATCTGCATGAAATTGAAGGGACTAAGCAGTTTATCTCTCAACGGTTCAAGCTGAAAGACTTGGGACAACTCAAGTATTTTTTGGGAATAGAAGTTGCACGCTCAAAACGTGGAATCACTTTATGCCAGCGCAAATATGCACTAGAGATATTGGATGACGTTGGTTTTCTAGGAGTTAAGCCTTCAAGGTTTCCTGTGGATCAAAATTTGTCTCTCACACAAATGGAAGGAAATGAGTTAAAAGATCCTTCGTCATATAGACGACTTGTGGGCAGGTTAATTTACTTGACCATAACGAGACCTGATTTAGCATATGCCGTCCACATACTAAGTCAATTCATGGAGAAACCACGGCAACTACATCTTGAGGTAGCACATAAAGTCCTCAAGTACATCAAACAAGCACCAGCACAAGGAATTTTTCTTCCTTCCACAGGCTTACTGGAATTACAAGCATTTTGTGATGCTGATTGGGCTAGATGTAGAGATACTCGAAGGTCGATAACTGGCTACTGTATTTTGCTTGGTTAAGCGCCCACTTCCTGGAAAACTAAGAAACAAATAACTATATCTCGTTCTAGTGCAGAGGCTGAATACCGTTCCATGGCCACCACATGTTGTGAAATCATATGGTTGAAGAATATTTTGAAAGATTTGAAAGTGAGTGATTCACAACCTGCCAAGTTGTTTTGTGACAATCAAGCAGCATTACACATTGCCTCAAATCCCGTTTTTCATGAACGAACGAAGCATATAGAGATTGATTATCACCTAGTACGAGAGAAGATTCAGGAAGGGATGATACACACGGCTTACGTAAGGACAAGTGATCAACTGGCTGATATATTCACCAAGCCATTGAGTTCAACACAGTTTGAAGTTTTACTTAGCAAGTTGGGTGTCATTAACATACACTCCAACTTGAGGGGGAGTGTTAAGGAAAGTATCTCCACAGATTAGTCAATATTGTTAATTGATATTGTTGTTATTTACTTCCTTGTTTCGTCCTTGATGATCCTTGCGTCTAGGCTTTAGTTTAGGATCTTGTTTACTGTATTCTTGTATAAATGTGTAAACCTAGTTGGAGAAATATACAATGAAAACTATATTCCATTATATGTTTTCTATGAATAACTGTTTCAGCATTATATATATATATATATATATATATATATATATATATATCAACTTGGTTCACTCATGTTTGTTTTGCGTCCCCTCAGGATTTAGAATCGAGGCGTACGATCCCAGCGTCAAGGCACTTCCACATCGGCATCTTCGAGTCGTCTCGGTGTATGACCCATTTCCTTGTTCATTTAATTTTATATTATTTCCTTTCTAGTGTCTCTAATTAGCTGTATGCTCTAAACACGTTCTTCTTTTGCTTATTCATTGTATTTAAATTCATAACTATATTCTTATTTATTATTTCTCATGCATTCAAATATAGCTTCGTCACCTTCGGGTGTTAGCCAGCACGTGCCTACCCTGGTGTTCGAGGAATATCAGGGTCGGGCGTGTCAGTTTGGTATCAGAGCGTGGTTTTGTTCAGAGCATACTTAAGATATTTTCTTACTCTAGTAGTGTGTCGGTCTTGACATCATTTGGATGTCATGACTTCCAGATTGGTTGTCATTCGACACGGTTGTGCAACCCTCATCACGCTATGAATAGTCACATCCTATTGAAGAAGAAATCTCGTGTCGGGATTGTGCCTCACTGGCGACGTAATGGATTGTTAGACGACTTTCAACATCGAACCGATACTCTGTAACATGCGTTCCCTGGGAATTACGGGCAGATCCGGTTTTACATTGAAGTGATATGAATTAGAAGCTGCAGTTTGAGGGAGTCTGGTTGAGACCAGTTAAAGGCGATGCCACTCTGCAACATGTGTTCCCTAGGAATTATGGGTGGAGTTCGATCTATATAGGAGTGTTGGGAAACAGAAAAATCTTAGTGGTACGAGTTGGTTAAAACCAACTGGAAATCTGAAACGGAGATGTTACTCTGCAACATGCATTCCCTAGGAATGGCGGGCAGAGTCATATCGCTTTGGAAATTATTCGAAACATTCGAAGTTCTTGTGGGAGAAAGCGAGTAAACACCAGTTGTTACGAAGTTTAGTATGTGGTAATCGGTAAGATCGAATCAATGTTCTCGGACTCGTTCATGCTGAGGAAATTCGTGTGGATCTTTAGAAAAATTCTCGACGATTGTTCTATCGATAACTTTCTTGCTTACTCCAACCATGAGGTCAAGTTCACTAAACCTCGATTCTCAGTTGTACGTCAAATTCTTCGAACTTTGTTTTTGTCTAGAGTATATAAATGTATATGACTACCATTTTGATTGTTCACGCGTAGTTGCTGAACACCTCAGTAGAAAGACACACATAAAGCTTAAGGGGATATAGGTAGGACGTCCTAGCTTCCCAACTTTGAGGCACGGTAGATCAGCAGAGTAATGCAGTCGTATATTGCAATGATTAAAAAAATAATCATGAACAATGACTTCTATTTCTGCATCTTCACCTTCCTTTGCTTGTTTGTTTCTAAACATAAAACTGGATCATATTGTCGTACTGCTGTTTCCTACTACTTTTCATCCAAAGCTCATCTTGATCATCCGAACCTAATCGGACAAGTATCCAGTGAGACCGTATTGGACTGGACAAACGGAAAAACTGAATTCACTGAAATCATATAAATTTGTCAGGAGGTTCAAAACGTTAAATTATTTCATGAGTTGTCGGACAAAGTTGATTGACAAGTTATATTAATAGGGTACGGATGCCTGCGCCCAGTTTCATATTTATGTTAGCAGAAATATTTGGAGCATAACCTTCTAGCGAGCCTACCAGACTTATCAAGAGGAGTTTCATGTGGCCTTGAGGTTTGAGCTGTCTTGTAGTCAGAGATTGATGAAGGTTGTAGTGCAGGTGGTCAGCGGATCTTCACGTAGAAATGAATAGTTACATCTTATTATCTTGCTACAATTCATAAGCATCATATCGTACTCTAGTAATTCTTTTCCAACGATATGTGTTCGTCTCAATGCATCCTTCCACTGCTTCACTTTAGGACCTTATTATTCGTTAGTACATGAATATCGAAACACTTCTAGCAGATCTGATTGATGCGCTTTGGAAAGGTACGACAGCGCGATTCAGGTGAGAATCGGACGATCTACGCACATTCTCACATTGAAGGGCAAAATGGTATTTTTGGCATCATTGGGAAATTGCTACTTGTTTATCGAAACAACAATGTGTGGTTGATATCGTAAGTGGTTGACTGTTGTATCGATAACTTATTCGTTGGGTTCGTTAAGCAAGTGGGCAGGAAGACTCGTCTATGGCAGTTGTTACGGATTTGCTATTGTTGGGGCGTGACCCAATGACACATCTATTCTCGGAGTACGTGGCGTTTCGAATGCATGGGCGAGACGCACTTTCATTTTCGGTTTTGGTTTTCAGTACAAGTATTTTAAATTACTTTATTATAGTTATATATTTTTTTTCAGACACTACAAATGTTTGGTCGAGTCATTTCCACTTTCACTGTTGAGTTCAGTACGAAGTTTTCGACCTATATGTTATTACTTATATATTTTGACGTTATCATATTCTACGTACATATTTTCGACCTTACATTGTTTTATGTTTTTGACTTTATATCTTTATAAAGTATACATTTTCTACTTTTACACTAGTGAGGGAAGAAGGTACGAGCCTAGAGGCATGAAAGATGGAATCATTGCAACTCGATCGCGATAGGGCGGTATTTTCCTTTTTGTGCAACCGCTTGGACTTGATTCTTCTTTACATATCTATTTTTCTTCTTCTTATATTCAAGTATTTCAGTATAGCAAATTATTTCAAATTTCAGGACGAAATTTTCTTAACGGGGGTTGATTGTAACAACCAGTCCCGGAATTTACGGAACGAAATGGGTATTTTTGTATTTTCATTTGGGTTGTGGGATATTTGTTTAAAATATTATTTTTGGTATTAAATGGCGTGCCCAAGGGGCCCATCCTTGAGTTTTGTGTTCCCTGGTCCCCAACCCCCCGCCTGCCACGTGGCAGCTCACTTTCTCATCTTCTCTCTCACTCTTGGACCTATCTCCTTTAACCCTCACTTTTTCCTTCTCCCCGAAACTCTCTTTGCAACTCTCTCATTCCCTCATCGATAACCACACGACAACATCACCCACACCACTTTCACCACCACCGTGGGTCACTCTCTGGTGACCATACCACCCTCGACCCTCCCTCGTTCCTCTTCTCCCTCTGCGAGTACAAGGACCGAGACCACCCAAATAGTTTTTCCAGTGAGTTCCTCGTCCCTCCGACTTAGGTATGCCTAAGGAATACCCTAACACTTGTACTTTCATCTTCGTGGTTCGTTTCTTGAGCTTGTTTGTGTATGTTGGATTGTTTTAGGACATGGAATTAGCTTGGGGAGAATTCCCAGTTTTCGGCAGAAAGCCGACAGAATTCAAGTCAATTTCCGGCCACATCACGACAGATCTCAGGTACCAATCGCTTCACATCATCTCACTCTTCAATTTGGTAGCTAATTAGTGCCTTAGGTTTTTGGTTTGTCGTCGACTGGAGTTAGGAAGGCTCCGGCCTTCTTCCCCTGCGAGAAACAGGCCAGGCCTGAAAACCTAACCAGAACCGGGCCTTGGGGCTGAGTGAACCTCGACCTTTAGGCCCCTTTTACCCCAACTCTTTTAAACCCAAACCCCTATCAGGCCTTTGGGCTGAGTTGGCACGGGCCGTGCCTTAAGCCTAAAACCCTCAACCCAATTCCATTAAAGACCCAACCCAGACTCCTTAACCCAAAAACCTTTTGAAATTAGGCCTTTGGGCTGTATAGAACTCAGGCCTTAGGCCCGTTAACCCCAAAACCCAAACCCTTTGGACTCAAGCCCAAAACTCAAGCCCAACCCGGATCTAACCTACTGAACTGGATGACCCGACCCGGTTAACCTGACCCGTTGACTTTGACCCGACCCATTGACTTTGACTTTAACCGGTTGACTTTGACTTTGACTGGTTAACGGTCAACGTTGACTTTTTTCGGGTTTCGGTTGGGATCCTTCGTAGGCTAGTTTCGACGTCCTAAATCCGTTTTTTATGTTCGTTTTCCCAAATTCAATCGTTTGAGTATAGTTTTGTTAATTAGACATGCCCTGATCCTGATATTCCAATATTCCCCGAATACCAAGGTAGGTACGTGATGGCCGACACCCGAAGGTGACGCAAGCCATTTAGAATGCATGAGAACAAGAGTAAATAAGATTTATAAATTTAAATATAATGCTTATGCAATTGAGGAACGTGTTCAGAGAATACAACTAATCCTAGACATAATAAAAATGAATAATGTAAAATTAAATGAGCAAATGATGAGTCCTACACTGAGAAGACTCGAAGATGTCGATGCGGAAGTGCCTTAACGCCAGAGTTGTACGCCTCGATTCTAAGTCCTGAGGGGGCGCAAAACAAACATGAGTGGACCAAGTTGATATATATATATATATTGAAACAGTTATCAACATACTATTCCCTAAAGTTTTAATGAAAACACAATAGTATAATATGTGGTAGGTTTTTCGAAAACCGTAGCATGCCATAAAAGCTTTCCAAAACATATCTTGTATATAGTGTGCTACTAGTGGTATCAGTATCTCTCTTTTGCATATAACAGTGCCCTACACACGCCTGCCCGAAGGCAATATAAGTATCATCTTCCATATGCACAGAATAGTGCCTTACACACGTCCGCTCGAAGGTAATATAAGTAACATCGCCTGAAGGCAAAACAATGACCACTATATACGCACAAAACCATTGAACATAGTCTTTCCAAACATAGGTACATATATCTCAAAAACATCTTCATAGTATAAAGTCATCCATCATCTATACTATACAGAAGTGTGTAAAAACATGTTCTAAATAGTATATCGTCATCCATCAGATATCCTACAAAGAACACGGGTTCGATAGAAAATATGGTATTCCAAAATATTCTAAGTAAGCATGATATATCATAAAACGTTTCATAAAACGTACTCATTAAATCATGCTTTTCATGTATGCATTTGTACTATTAAAACATGCATTTTAGAAGGGGTCCACTCACAGATATTCCGTCGTCATAGAGCCGTATGAAAGAGGAATGACGGAATCGCTGCTATTAATTTCACCTAAGCACATAAAGGGTCCAATTAATAAAACTCTATTTAAACAATTGAATTTGGGAAAATGGACGTAACAAATGGGTCCAGGACGTCGAAATTAGCCTATGAGGGGTCCTAGACGAAAACCCAAAAAAAAGTCAAAAAGTCAAAGTTGACCGTTGATCGGTCAAAGTCAACGGGTCAACTGGGTCGGGTCAAACCGGGTTAACCTGGTCAAGTCAAAAGGGTTTGGGTTGGATCGGGTTGGGTCCAAAAATGGTTTGGGTTTGAAGCTTATGGGCTGGAGGCCCAAGGGCCTAAGGTTTAGGGTTACTTGGTTTGGGGTCTCTGGGCTTGGGCCCATGTTCACTCGGCCCGAAGGCCTAAGCCTCTAAGGGTTTTAGGTTTTAAAAATAAATAAAATGGGGTTGGGCTTTAAGGGGTAACGGGTCGAAGGCCGCCCGAGTTCCAAATGGCCCGAAGGCCTAATAAGGTAAGGGGTTTAAACAACTAACGGGCCTAAAGCCATAGTCCTAAACAGCCCAAAGGGCATGAGTTGCTTGTTCTCGCCGGAGAATGAGGCTGGAGCCTCATGTGCTCCAGCCAACGGCTAACTACCACCCTAGGGTACGGTCTATGTACGAAAATGAAGTGCAAGGTGATGGAAAGTGTTTTCTCACCTTCGTTTCTCTGTGGAAGGGCCGTAGATGGCCGTAATCTTGCTCGTAACCCACGGGGGTTCACCGAAGTCTGGGTTCTCGAACTCGTCGAGCTTCACAGAGCTGAGAGATAGAGGAATGAGGTCCAAGCCAACGTGGTGGTGGCGTCTGGGTTCAATGGGTGTGATGTTGGTGTCAGTGGGTGTGTGAGTCGATCGGGAAATGGAAAGTGCGAGAGAGAAAGGGTACTGAGCTAAAAGAGAGCGAGAGCTGAAAGTGAGAGAGAGAAGAGGGTTGACTCGGGGTGAAGGGAAGAGAGAATGAGTTTAGGGTGGTGCCACGTGGCAAACAGAGAGAGAAAGAGAATCTAAAAGGGAGGGTCCGTATTGGATAGGAATAAAGGGACCAAAATGAAAACTTCAAATACTTTTAGGGGGAAAAGTAAAATTACAAACTAAATTTGGGGAGGGGTTTTACAATGTGCTTAGGTGCATATATAGTGGCGAGTCCGTCTTCGCTAGTTTGCTTGGCTCTTCGACGGTGAAGTAACTATGAGTGTACCCCTTCTAAAATGCATGTTTTAATAGTAGAAATGCATACATGAAAAGCATGATTTAGTGACTACATTTTATGAGATATTATGCTTACTGAGAATATTTTGGAATACCATATTTTATCGAACTGATGTTTTTTGTAGTATATATGATGGATGACTATATACTGCTGTTGACCCTAAAAACTACCAAGCCTACGTGGCGCGCAGGCCGAGTAACTAATAAGCTAACTACGTCCTTCGGTTGTGTGCGGGGCGTGCCAACTCGTCGGCCGAGCTTGGCCGAGGAGTAAAATTTGTTGATGTTGCGTTGGTTGCGCTGCTGACTTCTGCATCTTGCGATTGTGGCCGAGGAAGGAACTTGACTCGGCTCTCGGATTCTAAAGCCTGAAGACAAGGCTACTAAATATGCAAAGTTGACAGATCGTTGTCGTCGGATTCGGTCACAGTGATGGTGTTCGTCAGAGTAAACTCACGCCGAATCGACACTAAAGTGTAAGGGCACAAATACTCAAAGCGGATGTATGTCTTGATGGTGAATATGGTTCGGCCGTCAGAATGCCGAACTCTAAAGCCCACTTGTGAGTATCCAATCATACGACAACTCGGCGTTCAATGTGCCGAGCCCTAATAAACTGTAACACCTCACTTCGCCGAGAAGGCTGATGAGATGACCTCTGCCAATAAGGATTCGAAAATCCTTCTCGACCGAGACTTGGATAGGTAACCAGTCGGCCCCTTCGCAGTGCTGTTTATCCAAACTGAAGGTGTTCCGTGGTCGGCTGATTCTACGGCGATAGTGCTGTTTATCCAAACTGAAGATACCACCAGTTGCCTTCACAGTGCTGTTTATCCAAACTGAATGTGTGTTGGCGAAAAGGAAAATAAAAATCTCAAGGTTGTTGAGAGGTTTCGCGTAGAGCGAGGGTTTGCGCAGGGCAAATTTGTGTGTTGAGTTGGAGAGAGTTTTCTCGTTACCATTGCATCTGTATTTATAGGACTGAAGTACTTCTAGCCGAACCAGAGACGTACTCGGACTAAAACTCCTTATCCAAATCTGATTATGATTCGGCCGATCCTAGTTCCAATAGGTTTCTGAACTAGGCTCAAATAATGAACCAGATTCATTTCCTAATTCAGCGTCTTCAACCTTGAGACCCCTTGTTATATCAGGATTCGACCTCTTTGCCTTTATCCAAATCACTCCTCCTCCCAATAGGACTCGGCCATCCTGACTTGGCGGCCTATGGCGACTGAACGACCCATAATATTTCTGGAAGAGTACTGGGTTGAGAACAAACTTAGACTCGGCCCAATAATATAAATTTGGGTCCAAACAACTGCTTACGAACATGTTTTTACACACTTCTTTATAGTATATATGATGGATGACTATATGCTATGAAGATGTTTTTGAGATATATGTACCTATGTTTGGAAAGTGTATATTCAATGTTTTTGTGCGTATCTAGTGGTCATTGTTCTGCCTACAGGCGAAGATAGGAGTTGGCTTCAGGCCGGGAGAAATAAAGTTTGTTTTGCGCCCCCTCAGGATTTAGAATTGAGGCATACGATCCCGACGTCAAGGTACTTCTGCATCCGCATCTTCAAGTCATCTCGGTGTAGGACCCATTTCCTTGTTTATTTAATTTTATATTATTTCCTTTCTAGTGTATTGAATTAGCTGTATACTCTGAACACGTTCTATTTTGCTTAATCATTGTATTTAAATTCAAAACTATATTCTTATTTATTATTTCTCATGCATCCTAATATGGCTTCGTCACCTTCGGGTGTCGGCCAGCACATGCCTACCCTGGTGTTTGGGGAATATCAGGGTTGGGCGTGTCTCAAAGAATATTCTCAATACTCATCGGACCGAGAGCAACTCTAGGCTTGGCCCAAAGTGTTATTTTGGGCCCAAACATAGCCACTTAGTACTACGGTCTAGTGGTATTCCTCTTCAATTGCAAGTAAGAAATCTTAGGTCCAATTCTCATCAAAGGCGAATTTGAACCACAATATTGTTAGCTCATTGTGAGACTAAGCCCACCCGCTCTCTGAATAGATAATATCATTTGTTAGAAAAATAAAAAATAAAAAATAAAAAATTATGGTGGGAGTCCGATCTTTTAGTGCCCCAGCAGTTACAATGCCCTTCTTTTCTATCATTCGAATTAGGGGTGTGCCAACGCAGTCATCCCTCCTTGTAGTTGTGTTGGATTTTTGTGTTTTCTGTTTTGTTCAGCAAAGAAAAAAAACTGTACCCCATATTGGGGTATCCCAATATGATACAATACTTTTTCCACCCACATGTGTCTTTAAACGTTGAATGAAAGCATCATTCCAATATCCTAAATTCTTAATTAGCGTGGCGTTTTCCTTTTGAATGAAGCATCTTTTCCACACAACAAAAATAAGATGTACCTACATATCACCTTTCGCAGAGCAATAGGCTAATTGCCTTGAAACGCTTAGTGGAATGCCGTAAGATAAGTATTAGACTGTAAATAAGGACAAAGTAAATAATTCAACCCTTAATTATTTTTCTGCAAACAGACTTTGTTCTCGATGAACAACTTATTCAATCCAAATGTTTGGTATTATACAAAACGAATTAGTAAGAAACTAAAATACAAAAATTTAGCAACATAATCCAATATATCCGGGCAGTTACTAAACCTTAGCCTCTTGGGCTGGATAAGTACATGCCAGCAGTTGCTCATCATCTTGGAACTTAGCCATGTCTTCCTCCTTCAAATTCACCCACACTTCAATCCCACCACTCGACCCAGCATCCATGAAAACAACCAGGTTCTTAAATGTAAGGCTGGCCGACGCAACCCACACAGGCTTGCCCCACCCGAAGTCAGTTTCATAAAGTGGGAACCTGCACAAGCTGGTAAAGCTAAACGACGCCACTTCACCCTTCATAAACTCCTCCGCTCGCTGCTTCAAAAACTTCAAGTGCGTGTTGCCGTCTTTGATTTTGGCCATGTAATCACCGTCGATTGTCTTTATTGCCTCCCTCATCTGGCCCACCATCCCGTAACACATATCCTCTCCATCATCAAACGACGGTGATGACATCGCAAACCGACTCACGTTCCCGAAATGGTATTCGGGCAGTGGTGGATCCATCCTCGTCCGTAAGTTAACGGCGTGAAGCACTTTGTAAAGAGTGTTAGGGTTCGGCTTTCCTTGTGTGGAGGCAATAACCCGGGCCCATATAAATGCTGACAAGGCCTCAATCCGAGTTGGCTTTCTCTCATTGGTTTTATTATCTGTATATTTTAACCTAAGAGAAGCAACCGTGGAAGCACTGAAAACAAACCTTTTTGTAACAATTTTTTCTCTAGTGATCCCAGTACTTGGTTTGAACCCTGATATGCTTCTAGGTGGAAAGTGCGTGGCCAAATCAAAAATTGGAGGACTGACTGTACTATTTTTAATGTTGCAGTCTCCACGAGATATCGAGGCCCAACTGTTGAGGAACATGATGAGTGACAATGCATCGGCAACTTTGTGAGAAATGCAAATTCCAATAGCCATGCCACCACAATCGAACACGTTGACTTGGACAGCAAGAACCGAGTCATCGACATTGTCTAGTTCGCATGGGAGTAGTTGGTTGAGCTGGTTTGGGTCGGGTTGGGATATGACATCAGAAAGCGGGGACCTAACTCGGGCTTTGACGTAAGGGGCACCTTGGTCATTGCAATCGACGTAGGCATTTTCAATGACGCGTCCGGCCAGCGGATAATATTGTGTCAGGGTCTTAGATAAGGATTGTTTTACCCTGTTTGAGTACGTTATGGCGTCATTGCCATGATCATTATTGTAGAAAAGGATCATAGGCATGAAAATGGGAGTTGCGATTTGGTCGAGAAAAGAAAACTCGTGTTTACGAAGGTGGGGTGGGGTTGGCATAGAAGGCTTAATGCAAGCTTTCTCAATTACTTCAATCTTCATCTTGTAACAGTAATGTTGATGAGCAATGAGAATGTAATTTGCTTTGATATGTGAAAGAGTTGTATGCAGCAAATGGCAGCAGATGGTGTTGTGGATTATTTGGTTAGGGAGTGTTAAATTTATAGTGCTCGTCGGCTCGAGTGGTGCCAAACCAGCAGGCCCTCTTGCAATGTTATTAACGGGTTGCATGCATATGGACGCGTTTACTTTTCCTCAAGCTAAATGCAGTTAACGCTGTAATGCTTTTGGCGCAAGAAATCAAAAGTTTAATCAAGTTGGAGCCAGTGGATAAGGTGATATAGTGAAAGTGCTAAGCTCTCTACTTCATGCATGATAGCTCAAAATACTTGATTAGTAGGCGGAGAATTTTATTTCTACGGAGATTTCAAAATCTTCTGGACGCGGATATATAGAGTTGATTAAATGAATATATGCACGAGTAAATACAAACTAAAAAATGGACTTTTGAGTTTTGACCAGGTTTGGCATAAGACTCCAAAAAGAAATGGGAATTCTGGTTGGTGCGCTTTAAGGCTTTAAGCGCCGCCTCGGTAGACAAAAGATGGCGAGTTGTACGGAATATTTGACCATCTTCACATTGACATTCTGTGTTACATTACTTGGATAATTAGACCACAAGTAACTTGTATAAATGAATTAAGCTTTGCAATGTATTATACCTGTACTTTATTTTGTAGACCATCTTTCATATATACATGAAACATAGTAAACGACATCTCTTAGTAGATAAGTGTTGAAAATGAATTATATATTGATAGAAGAAGGGACTTTGCATAAATTTATAAGTAAGAACTCTAATGGATTTTATGGTGGAATCTCAACTTTTTTTTATGGTATTAAAGCAGGTTGTCCTTTGTGTGAGGCCCAACAGAGATGAGTCTATCAACTTTGAGTCTATACGTTTGCTAGAAAATGTCACATGCTCCACGTCACTCAGTAGTATATTGTCTACGTGTTTGGCTTGAAAATTTGCTACCCGTAATGGGTGTGTAGGAAATAAGTCTCACGTTGATGAAATGAGGGACCTTGCATGAGCTTATAAGTAAAGAGTGCTACTAAAACCACCCCATTGTCTTATTTTTCCACCCACCTTTTAATCAAAATGTTAATCACATAATTATCCTTTTAGCAAAAGACTTTTAAATCCATATTTATAAATTTGTTATAACTTTAATTAAATAAACTAAAAGAGAATAAAGAAAAACTAAAACTAACAAAAGTAAAAATAAATCCATCATCCTCCCAAATCATCCACTATGGATTGACGACTATCAAATCCCCAATCATCCATTACCCTCGCCAGCAACAAACACCACCCCACTCTCCCTTTCAATTATGGTACTACCACCTCCATCCTTTCCTCATTTTCCTCATAAACGAACAACAACGACAACCCAGATTTTAAAATCAAAGAATACCCAATTCCAGTTGGAATAAATCGATTTGGAGCAATCTGCCTCTGTATTGGAAAACTCCCCCTGTGCTTCTCTCTTCCTTTCCCTTTGGTTTCTCTCTCTTTTCAAAGGAGATGTCGCCAAGCAAGTGTTAAAGGTTTTCATTTTTGATGGGGGTGGGAGGAGGTTTTGGTGCGGCTAGGGTAGTGGCAATTAAGGAAGCATGAAGTTTTTTTTTTTTTTTTTTATAAAAAAAAAGCATATTAATATTATTGTTTAAAAAAATTAGACATTAGAGGTTATTTTAGGAATAATGGTGGGTAGAGAAATAATATTTTAATTTTTATGGTGGGTGAAATTATAATATGGGTGTAGAAATAGAACAATGGGGTGGGTCTATCATCACTCTAAGTAAATTGGACTACTTCCCATATTCTTATTTAGTTTTATAGAAAACCTCAACTTTTTTCTAGAAGTGCATACATAAATTATCTTATCTTTGGTGTAAAAATATTTTTCTGTATAATATTAAAGAGACTGGTCAACCCTAAGTTCGAATCTTTCCTCCCACGCAAAATAAATTGTAGGGTTTTTTGAACTTTAATCCTTGAAGAAGATTAAAATCTAATAAAAACCTGGTGTTAGATTGGATATTGATTTTAGTCCCCTAATGTGTACTTAATTCAAATTTCTATTATATTTTTGTTTTAATATTTAATAGATATCTTATTTGACACACCCCGACCGAGATCGAGGCGTGCTGGCCGTCACGTGAACGTGACGTAACCATAAGCACAGTGCGGAAGCAAGATTAATAAGGGAAATACGAACAAATTAAAACCAAGCAACTAGCAATCCTAGTTAAGATAGCATGCTAGTGCGAGAATAAGTGTGAATTACACAACCAGAGCTTAACTAGCCTAAGTGCAGTCAAGCATAAAAGTACTAATTAAACAACACCCGAAGGTGGTCCTACATGAAGGATGTTCCTCCGTTGAATCCTCATAAGCCACCTACAAAAGCTACCTAATACCTGGAGGGGCGCAAAACAAATACGTGAGTGGGCAAAAACAAAGGTTTTCTAAAATCATACGATATCAAAAGCGCTATCCCCTCGCTAGAAAACCTGTATAATTCCCAGAAAATAGGATACATATATATGTATATAAATATAATTCAAAACCATGCTCAATGTATCCAAAACCACATAAATATATGTATGCCATGCCTAATGCCTCATAGTATCACAAATGTAAGCCAGGTGATGCAATTCAATATAACTCATATACTAGCCGAAGTCACCTGACGTGATCTATACGGCGAAATCTAGAGCTCATTTCAATCATATCTCAATCTCATATCTCATCACATAATTCATCATGTATATACGTCACCTATCTCATCATGTATATACTTATTTGCACACGAGTCGGAACCACCTCACGTGGTCTGACCGACAAGACTGGGTATAAATAATAATACGCTCTAGTGCTACGATCATGTGAAGACTGTGCGAGTATTCGCGCGTTACCTACGAGTCGAACCCACTTATAGTGGTCTATACGACAGGACTACGCACCTAACTTGGATCCAAAATGAGCGTGTGGTGCGGGAGGTGAATATCACGTGAAGGACTATGCCCCTAACTCTGGGTGGGAGCACTAATACTAGGGTGCAAATTAATGAGCTCAATATGCATCACAACATCACCATTCATCTCATAACTATTACCAGCATGATATACTTACCTGTAGCTTACCTGGGCCACCGCAGCACCATGCAACAATATGCATAATTATCATAATGCATATGCTAATATATAATACGAGCATGACATGGCATTTCAAATCACATTTCCTTTAAAACACGTTTTCTGGGAAAAACGTCAAGTGTGTGTGTGTGTGTGTGTGTGTGTGTATATATATATATATACACACTGAAAACAAAAGCCCACTCACTGGTACGTAGCTGGGTCATAACCCTTGTGCCTAGCCTGGTTACGTTCGTCCTCCGGATAAGTCTCGCCTATATGAGAAACAACTATATAGGCGTTAATTTAAAGCACATAAACAAAACTAGGTAATAACTTCTCACACAATGCTCAAATTGGGTATATGAATATACCACCGTGATATACACAACCTCACGAACATCCCCAAATTTTTAGAAAAAATTTTCGACCACCCACGCGCCGCCACGCTCCGACCAAGGCACGGCCACGTGACAGGTACACTGACGGCGTCAGTCAACGCCGTCAGGTATATACCAGGGAATATTTCGTTAAATCCCAACGGTAACAGTTAAAACTAACTGACGGCGTCAGAATATTCCGTCAAACTTGACGGAATATTCCGTCGTCTCCTACCTCTGAACTCCGGCGACCGTCGCCGGCGCCGGAAAACTGGAAAAACTTTAAAACCTCATATCTCTGTTAATTCTTCACCAAAACTTATGAAATTGGTCTCAAAATGAAGCTTATAACCAGAAGAACATATCCTTACCAATTTCAAGGCTTGAAATCCACGGAATCTCGACGGAGAAAGCTCGAACTTCCGGCCAAACCTTGCAACTCGTCGATCTCGACTTCCCAACATCCAATTTCTTCCAATGAAGTACTCCGAGCTTCGTAAGGACCTCTTAAAGCTCTCTATGGGCTTAAAATTCCCTAAAAATCAACATTTAACGTAAGCATGAATAGTACCTCAAATCGGAGCTAGGATTTTCATGGGTTTTTGATGGTTTTAAGTCCAAACAAAGGTACCAATGGACTCAAGAGGTTACGAGGAGTAAGAATCTTACCTTTAAAACCTCGATCCATGCCTGAAAGCTCCAGTTGAAGTTCGTCCGTACAACTTGTACTGGTTTTCAGAAAAATCCGAGAGAGAGAGGAAATAGAGAGTCCACGGGAGAGAGAGATGGAGAGTTTTTGGGTATTTGTGTGTGGTCCAAAACCCACCAATCACCAACACTAAAGATTTTAATTCCCATTGGTCCCCAAAACTTAGGAAAATACTTGATTGGGTCCAATTAAAATTTTAACTCACAAAACCTCACAAAACGTCTAAGGGCAAATTCGTCTTTTCACATCATCGATACGAAAATTCCGGGACAGGCTGCCACATTATTTAATGTCATTATATTAAAATTAACATTATTTATTATTATACCCATTTTAATTCATTATATTTATTTTACTTCCTCTAATTAGTGTACATAAACATCCGTATCATAATATATTTTACTAAATTAGTGTACTGAAATGTCCGTACCTAAATATATTGTAGTGAATTAGTGGCACATAAGAAAATATGCAAAAACATAAGTGTACCGAAAAATTCCGTACCTATATATATGATATTAAACTAGTGTACCGAAATGTCGGTACCTAAATATATTATAATAAACAAACTAGTGTACTAAAATATTCGTACCTAAACATATTATACTAACCTAATATACCGAAATGTTCGTACCTAAATATATTATAATGAATTAATGGCACATAAGAAAATATGCAAAAACATGTGTAACGAAAAATCTTTACGAAAATATTTTCTTATATAAGATACTTACCATAATGAGAATTAAAATTTATAATATTTTCATAATTTAAATTATGAACACCATAAAATTATAAATAAAAAAGAGACATTTAATATGCTAGCATTAAATAGAATCTAGGGACTAAAATTAATTTTTAATCTTGTATAAGACATTTTTCTAAACTTCATTTTATTTAAGGATTAAAATCTAATTTTCTATAAATTGTATGTGTATATATATATATATATGTTCGAGTGGTTTAGGATTATCTCCACCGCACTAATTATTAGTTGGTAAACTTAGTACATATTATAATTAGGAAGCAAAATCCGGATTCAGATCTGTAATTTGTGTACAGTTAATGTACGAGTATTATTATAATTGTCTACGCAAATTAGAAAAATACGATCTTATAATTACACCAGAGGAAGATGGGGTAGCACTGTCAAGAAATTGAATAATGCAAAACCCGCACACAGTCGTTGACCAATCCACCCAGAAATATTATATTCTACCGCCCAAAATTGAAGATTCAAATAGAGAGTTTGGTTAGGTCAATTCATCAAGAATAATAATCGCCAGTAGAGAAAATCCGTTAATTGCTAGTCTCTATCATTGAGTGCAAAACTCCTCCGTAGAACTCAGCTTCATGATGTTTGTATGACAAACGGTGACGTTCTTCTGTCCACTTTTGGGGGTTTTCTATGGTTTTTCAGAAACTAGGATGTATATAAATATCACTTGAAATCTGCAATTATATGAGATCGATATCATAAGAGGCCTTTCGCGTAAAGATAAATGTATAAAAAAACCTACCCAGGAAACCTTTCTTTCCTTTCTGACCAGAAAATATAAGTAAGAACATCTTTCACAGTAAGAAATTAGCAGTACATATACTCAGGAATCAAAATAGTACCATTTCCTAAAAAATTAGGAGTTAAATTCCTTATATTTGTAGTGAAGTTTGGAAAAATTTTGGTTTTCTATCTTCAGTTTACAAAATTGGCCTGGTTTTTGTTAAGATTACAGTTAGTAAATACATGAATAATCTGCAATCTGAATATCCATCTTCTTATGTCGTATGCGCATATTAGTAAGTAAAGGGATTTAGCTTTGTAGACTTTATGCACGGACACTATCAGAGAAATTCAGAGTCGCATGATATACTCACAAGGTTCAATTAATATTATAGAACTGTCTCTTAGGATTAGGATTAGCCCACTACTTTGATTTTTAGCCTATCATGATATAAAGAGCCGCAAAAAATCAAACTTGAAAAGAAGTTTACGTGCAGAATGCAGACCAGATTTATCTCGTTTTCCATTTCAAAAGTTTTATAATTAACGGCTTGAAATCAAGGGTTAGCTACATAAAGTGCGCATCAATCAGATAAAGTGCTCATAAGCTTTATTACCTCTCATCAAGCAGACATAATTAACCATGAAGTGTTATTGTCCATCACATAAGTGTTGTAAAAACTCCCGATTCTTGTAAAAATCATATTAATACGGGCAAAAAAAAAAAAAAAAACCACAATGAAAAACCTGCTAGGGCATGCAATAACCAAAGGCAAAGATGAGTTCATCCATGACACCTGACAAAAGGTCGATTTCTAATTTCCTAATTAAAGCAGAGTATGTCACTACCGAAAGCAAATACCCAGCCAGAAAGCATTAATGAAAGAACTGTCTAGCAAACCAACTTCATTATTTTTCAAGTCACAATTGTATAAAATATGTAAATGCTGCAAGCAATTGGATATATAACTTGTATTCATATTAGACTCATCTTGGCTTAGAAATGAATAAATATTTCTAGCTAGCTAGTTGATTAAAGGTTCATTCAAGCCATTGCGGTTCGTTTAGTGCTGAGAATAGGTTTGGTGATGAATAGAAGTAGACCATATTTAAGATTCGAAACCCTTCAATATAACCCTTCAAATGCGATGTTTATATGCTTACCCGCGAATTGCATGTCCACAGGTATAAATCATTAGGTGAAGCAATATATTTTGCATGTCATGAACACACAAAGTCAATAATTTGTTTGTTTCTTTGCTTGATTGGTTTTTTTTTTTTTTTTGGCATAAGCGATAGAGTTTCGTTACCAAGAACAATCAATTACAAGAGATGTCAGATGGGTATATATGCTTCAGTGACCAATTTCTTGATCTGGAGATAATTAGCACAAAACGCAAATGATTTTAAACCCCTATATGGCTACCACACAAACCACGCCGCTAGAACTAGACATATATGTCACAAAGACGATAAACGTGACATACTTAGCATCGAAACCCTCACATAAAGTCATCACAAGCAGCGAGGCCACAGTCACCGTAGCGACATGAACAAATCATCAAAACAAGACAAGCAAAACATAAAAAAACTAAATTAAAAAATAAAATATTCGATAGATATTGGTTGTGTTTGAAAGGTTATGAATCAAATGACAAGTCCAAATTGCTTTTTCTCCTGGAAAAGAAGTTCACGTAAGAAAATTTCTCGAGAAATCTATGAAGATCGAATTAGATCTCATGGCGGCTGGAAAATAATTAACGAAGACTTCTTTCTACAAGATATTGTTTTTTCATAGAAATGTATTCGCTCATCCTGTGCTTGACTCCAGTTCCCCGGCAACACCTCGAGGTGCCTTACGCAACGACATTGTGTGCCCCTTATCATTCTTACTTGGTTTATAACACGGATATCTATTTAGTAAAATATAGTATAATATGCGGCTCGATGACATGTCCACGAGAAGAAAGTGCAGAATTGGTAGGAGGCATAGGGGCAAAGGCACGTACGACGCCAACTGTAGCCTAGACAACACACAGAGGGTGGGGCCGTAAGGGATACCCAACTTGAGCCACCATCTTCGTCTTAACGCCACCACGAACCCATAAACCTGCATAAGATTTATTAGCACCATGAGCTGCCCAAAATTTTCGTCAGCCGGTGTGGGTCACAATTTTAGCAAGGGTGGCAGAAACAGTGTGGGTGATAGAGGGGTTACCAGGCCAAAGCCACCCACGTTGCTGCACCGCCATAGCCCACCACCACGACAAACCCGAAATGGTCTGAACATAATTTCCAAGGGCAAAGCTCCCGGAAAAACTCAATCGACTGAGAGAAAGCTACAACATCAGATCTACACCACCAACCACTGCAAGCACGTAAGAAAGTCGTCGCCGGGAACACCCCATGTCCAACCCTTTCCATAGTTTAATACAAATTTGGAGACATTAGAGCATTTCCAATGGGTGACACCAACTTTGAGGACTCATTTAAGGACTTTAAGGGAATATTCGAGTCACTAAAAGAATATTGTCTGCGAGGGAAAATCCTTATAGTATAATCCCTAAATATAGGAATTAAAATATTAAAAAATTATTGTTCATTTTGTTGGAGTATTGTGACCTTTAATAAAAAAACAAAAAATGAATCTTTACCATTGATTTTTCAAGAGTTTAAAAAAAAACTACGTACATGGGAAAATTAAGTGAGAAGCTACCCCACATGGGTGGGTTCAAAAAACAAAGAACAAAACATAAAGAGCAGCATCCCGCTCAAAATTAATGGAGTGCACGCTTTAAGTCCCTATATGTAGTCCTCATATTTGAAAATTTCTTTGAGGTATTCGGCGAGTCCCTATATATTAAGATGCTTTGAAGACTTCAATTTAGGCTCATTGGAAGTCTTTTGTCCCTATATTTATGGACTATACAGTTATACGGATTCCTTTTAGGGTCTCTATTGGAGATGCTCCTAGAAAACGTAGGAAAAGAGGAAAGGGGAGGGAAGAAGAGGTACGAGGGTTGAGGGTGGGGGCTGCCAGAAATGTGAGAAAGGAGTGCAGAAACATAGAGGATAAAGGGGTGGGAGGAGAGGCTAGGAGAGGGAGGGGGAAGGGCTGCCACCAGTTCTAAGCCTAAGCAAGGGAGCGGCAGCTGTGAAATTCCTAGATCTAGGGTTTTGCAAAGGAGGCTGAAGGTTGGGTAGACACAAAGGTCAACCACTCTCAATAATTAGTTACGACATGGAAAGAACCATCTCGGTACCGTACGTTCTACAACAAAATTCCTTGTCCAGCGGGAAGTTCTCCAAAACCAAAACAACAAGATATTATTATTATTGTTAGGATTGTGAAGAAAACTCTAGTCTCTGGACGGTAAAACCTCAAGCATTAGTAAAGAAATAGTTCAAAACTAATATGTGGTAAGACGTACGGTAACGAAAGCAACAGCCCAGAAATGGTAGAAAACTAATATAATTACAAGTTAACTCAGATATGATCATGCAATCATTCCAGTCTTTCATGTTAAAACTAATAGTGCCACTTAGTACTACATTCTAGTGGTATTTCTTTTCACTTGTAAGTGAAAGGTTATAAGTTTGATTCTCGCCAAGGGCGAATTTGAACCACATTATTGTTAACTCATTGTGAGGCTAAGCCCACCCCCTCTCCTTTAGTGTAGATAATATCGTTTGTTCTAAAATAAAATAAAAAACTAATAATAAAGAGTTCACTAAAAGTCTTTGCATATATATATCAACAATTAAAAAGATTATCTATAGCTAGATGGCATACTCACATTTAATCAGATCGACAATTGGGCCAGCTGTAGAATAATTTGTCAAAGGATTTATATGACATTGTAAATTACAATAATAAAATAAATTCAATTTCAGTTTTATTGTTCTATTTTGGCTGAGGGAATTGTTATTGACACTCCTAAATTTCATTTTGCACTACAAACTTTCTATAATTGAAAAGAAAAATATACTTGTGAAGAGTGTAGAGTGAGATTTTTGGAGTGCTAATAACAGTTCTCTTGGCTAAAACCCTAAAACACTCTCATATAAAAAAAAAATTGACGGATGGATGGTGATTTTGAATTGAGCTTGTAAGGATAGTTTAGGTAGTAAATTTGAATGCAAAGGGATACTAATAGTTTAATTAAAAATAATACGAGGAAAGAGAGTAAACAGAGTGTATTATGAACTTATATGTCAACAATACTAATAAACCGATCGATCGGTAAAATATCAAAAGGAAATGCCTAGATCAACAGTGAGCTCTTGGGGGTGTGATGTAATTCATAAGGAGTATGTAGTCAGTTTCGTTCTTCTAGACTTCATAGTTTAAGGAAATTGTGGTCACCTACCGTTCAATCTTAATCCAACAATAAAAAATTATTGAACCTTTGTTATTGTATTTTCTCATCCATTGTTAAATTAAGAGCAAACGGTGAATAATTACAATTTTTTGGAACCACATAGTCTAAGAAAAATAAACTCTATATTCAGTAGGGAGAGCATGCTCTTGGTTAGAACATATTATTGAGCTCGTCCCCATTTGAACGCTGCTGATTGTTGCTGATTGTTTTTTCCTTTTCTGCACGTCTTTTCTTTGTTGATTAATTTTTTTAATACCCATCCCGTTATTGTCGCTGAGTCGGAGCATGAGACAACTTACGTACCTATCAAGAAACAAATATTCGAGCCCCAAACCTGCGCAATCATCCAACTCTGAGACTGAGACCCATATAGTGCCTTCACACATGTCGTTACCTATTATCTGCGTATTTGTCAATATTTCCAGCTCCTTTTTTCTCTATTAACGAATACAACACATTGATTTTTCTATGACAATTTTTATGTGTATCATTGAGGAATAGAAAGAAAGTCGTATGCAGGACTCCATTAAATCCTAAAGTTTATCTTATCGACACAAAAAAAAAAAAAAAAAAAAAAAAAAAAAAAAAAAGCTCCTAAATTTTTCTATTTAATTTAGAGAACAACAATAGGTGGCAAATGTTGGTTAGAAGGAAAAATTAATAATAAAATTCAACGAAAGATAATGTTTTCCCCATACATAGATAATATCTGCATCTTTTGTTGGGGAATCCACATATCTCACCCTTACAAATAATGTATTTGCATCGTATAACTTTCATAATTGAAACAATTTAATTTCTTAATCTTCATTTGAAGATCATCAATACATAAAATTTTATTCAAATCGCAGATCATTGGGCCATTCAAGTATATCAAATAAGTGAACATTTCATCATAAATATATTACTTTAATTATTCACACCGTGAATTTTTTCTTTTTAATTAATTAGTGCCTTTTTATGTTATTTGGCATATTATAGGACTTCGAAAGTGAAGCACTTGTATATAAACTAAATGATCTACAAATGTATCAATATGTATGTACGTACGTATACAGAGGATCTACAGATGTAGTTAATTTTTATTTTTATTTTTTTAAAAAGGAGGACAACGGGTGGTAAGCTACGGTTATCCACCCATTTTGGGTTCGAAGAGATTATGGCGAATTTCACCATGTGGCCACAGATGTAGTTAATTAAGTAATTACCTTTTTTATGAGATTAATTTCTAATAAAAAATTTAGTTTAGTTCAATAAATAATTGCGTATTTTGAAATAAGAAAACACAATTTTGTCCAGTTATTAATTTCAACTTGGGAAAGAAACAAAACTATCTTCTTATTATAGCATCGAAAGATCTTATTAATTAGGGTATAATGCTAGAACAAGACAACTGTAATGACAGAAATATTTTCTTCCAATTTATTCGACGACATTAATCATGAACAAACTTGTCACGCAACATGATTTAAAAAAATAAATAGATATACATAAACATCTTTACATGTTGCAACTTAATTTTACACACACACACATTAACAAAAGGATAATGGTAGAGAGACTATATTTACTTGAACTATGTTTTGTAGATCATATAATGTGGCGGTTAATAGTTAAACTTCTTCTTTAAATCATTAAAGAAATAAAATTCAACCATCAAACGCTACACTCTATGTCGATAAATATGATCTAAAAACATAATATCTCTATTATTTTTCGTAATGAAATAGAACTCAGAGAAATTACTGTAAAGTAACAAATTAAATGCATACAAACATCAATCCATGCCAGTAAACCAGTTTTCACCCTGAATTCTTCGAACTCAGGTTGGGTGAAACATACTTGAGAACCTCCTCATCAGCTTCAAATTTTTCCATGTCTTCCTCCTTCAAGTTAATCCAAGCATCCACACCGTCGCCACTTGTTGTGTCAAAGAAGCTCACTAAATTCTTAAATGTAAAACTCGCGGACCCGGCATAAACAGGCTTCCCCCACCCAAAATCAGCATCGTAAATTGGAAACCTGCACAAGCTGGTGAAGCTAAACGACACCACCTCTCCACGTTTCACCTGTGAGCTCCGCTCTTTCAAGAAACTCAAGAACCCCTCCCCCTCTTGCAGTTTCTTTATGTACTCTCTGTCAACTTGTTTAAGAGCCTCTCTGACGTGGCTCACTACGGAATATAGAGAAGGGTCAGATGATGATCCTTCTTTCGGTTCCACCTGTATGGGTGGGACGGAGATTGTTGTTCGGGTCACATTCCCGAATGTATACTCCGGAAGCGGTGGGTCCATTCTCGTGCGCAGGTTTACCGCATGAGACACGGTATACATTGCTGGGACATCGTCAGCGCTGTTGTTTTGTTGTTGGCTGGTGCAGGCCGCGATGTATCGTCTCCATATGAAAGCCGACAAGGCCTCCACACGTGTAGGCCGCCTCGCTTGTTCTTTTTCGACGTCCGTAGATTGGGATCGGAGAGCGGAAACCGCGGGAGCGTCGAACACAAAGCGCTTAGTGGAAATGTTGTGCTTGATGATCCCGCTCCTATGTTGGTAGGACCCGGACAAGTCCTGTTGGGGGAAGTACTTGTCGGAAACGAACTCGGGGGCGTGTACGTAGTCGGGCTCCCCGCGAGTAGTGGCGGCGAGACTGTTGAGGAACATGAAATATGACAGGGCGTCTCCGACCTTGTGCGACATGCCCATACCGATGCTCATGCCTCCGCATGCAAAGAACGTAACTTGTAGGCATATGGGGAGTTCGCTAGCAGCGTCGAGCGCACACGGTATGAACTTGTTGAAGTCGCTAGGGTTAGGGTTTTGGATGATGTCAATGATGTTGTAGTTGGCTTTGGCTTCCACGTAGTAGGCACCCTCGTCGTTGCAATCGACGTACTGGGTGCCTCTGACTCGCCCGGCTAACGGGTAGAACTTGGTCAAGGTTTCCGATAAGGCGGTTTTGATTTTCGTGCAGCGTTCCGTGGGGTCTTCGGTGGTGTGAGGATCCTTAGGGAAGAAGAGGACCATGGGCATGAATATTGGGGGTTGGATTTGGTCGAGAAAGGAGAGGTTATGGCGGCGGAGGTGGTCTGGGGTTGGAGATGAGGGTTTGATGGTCTCTGTTGAGACGACCTCCACTTCCAATTTAGTCATGGTGGATTGGTGTTGCAAGCTAGCTAGCTAAGCAGTGTGAAACTATTGGAGTGTTCGGAGACAAAATAGACGAGGGAGCTTATGGATACGGACAATTGCCAGCACAGTTTTTATAGAGAGTTTAAAGGGTGGGAAACCCTTTGAAAGTCAAACAGAACTCAATGGGATATTGCTAGCTTGTACAAAGATTACTATATGTGATCGTGAAATGTTTGACAATTGCTATTATATTTTAAAAATATAATACGCTAATAAAATTTGAAAATGTCTTTATGGTAGTTGGAGTATTCTTTTTATTACGAGAGCTGGACCTAACTTTCACATTCACAAATTGATCTATTTTTAAAGTACCAATTATTGACCTGTCGAATTTTTTAAGGAATGAGGACTTGTGAACACGAATAACAGTACTACTAGTTAAGCAATTGGTTCACAATAACTTGGGATCATACTAGCTGAATCTAGATACTTGGATTTAGTTTTGAACAATATAAGAAAATTGGAGAGTAATGCTGTTTACTCTAATCCAAGGTTTAAGAATCAAGGCTCTAGGAATTAAGTTTGGCAGGTTTATTAGATCTTTAGGTTTGATTTTAGACGGTTTAGGTTTCGTGCCGCCCACTCCTTTCTTTGTATCATTTTTGTTTTATGAGGGATAAGATTTCAGTTTTTCCGACTAGATGTAATTATTTTTGTGATTAATAAAATTTCTTTCATACCGTCCGAAATTTTTTTTAAAAAAAATCAAAGAAATTAGGAAGTGCATTAAGTATTTGAGGAAAAAAAGTCACGTCCCATACGATTGGAATTCTTTGAAAGAAAAAAAAAACGATTGGAATTCGACCTCTTATAATTACGCGATTGCGTGCTTACTGTTACTGGGGCTTCATACTAGTGGGGATTTCTCTCTCTCACAATAACGGCGATGGTAATTTATTAGTTTTCATTAGTTGCCGTATTTCTTAATTATAATATTAAAAACCACCTTGTGAGCCTCCGTTTTTATGTTTGCTGATGAAGTTTATGAGGTACGTTGTTGAGACTCTTGCATGGCCATGTACTTGAATTGAACGTGATGAGGAGTTCGAGTAAAAAGGTTTTGGCCACTCATAGGAGTAATTAACTTTTCAGTTCAAGCACGTGACGTAATTATTTTACTTAAATTATACTTGATTTTGTATAGAAGTGACAAATGTCAATTAAACATGAAATTATATATCACGTCACTTGTATTTCTAATATCCATAAAAACAAATTCCCACTCATAATTTCATAAATAGTTAATATAATTACTTGATTGGTAAGATTGAATGCTTTCGTTTATGTCCAAATAGAATTCAATTTGACTACCAAATGTACTAGTAAATTTGGAAGATGCTCACCAAAATCCGAACCCATTTTATAAAATCAATCAAAAGTGGACTTTTTTTTAAAGTGGAGTGCACGGAAGAAGGGGACTAAATTAAGCAATATGATTTACAAGGAAAAAGAAGTTCAAGTGGTTTCGTGATCTTGCATAAAAAAGTAAACGATTTTATCAGTTTGAACAATTCAACTGATGGTTGACCAGTTTAGTTTCTGCATTAGTGTTATCTAATGAAACCCTGCATTTTACTCGCGTAAAGGTTATATGTTTATAAAAAGGACTTAGGAGAATATTTCTTAGCCGGTGATTGGATTATTGTCCGAAAAATTAACGACCTAATGATTAATAATACCAATTAATTAAGTACCAATTTTGTGAACAACGAGGTGGTCATGTTCAAGGGCCACTTGGTGCACCTTGCTTTGAAAAACATCACCATCTTACTCTTGTTGTCTTGCATATAAAACGCAGATATGATCACGTACTCATAAAGTTTGTAAACGCTTCCACCTACTTGCATGATGTGGATACATATATATACAGTTGTATACATCAATATCTGCAATGGCTGAAGTTAAAGGTTCATTAATTAATGTTTAGGCAGCTAAACAAATTAAGTTGGTTATTGATTAATTCAATAAGAAATGGTCTTAACGAGTTCAAACACTTGGCTACTAAAGAATGAGTAAGAGTTCTTACTCAAAACTTGTCGTGTCCAATTCACAAAACTTCATGATTTTGATTGGAATTTTGTTTAGTTAAATTAATAGGTTTAAGAAAAATTGTAGGAAGTTATAGGTAAAGTCTGAGTCCCATCATTCTTCTATTTGACAAAAAAAAAAGAAACTATGAAAATATTGGTGTTTAAAAGTCGTATCTCCAATTTCCGACGAAAGAGAGAAATCAAACTGAGTGAGCATAGTGAGCATCATTTGTACTTGTAAATAACAGTCAACCGGTTTTTCCTTTTGCGAATGAGGATCCTCTCCGGATCGTCTTTGTGAGGATCTTGAGGATCCTCAAATTATGTCAGTTCATCGTATATCGTGCCGTCAATTTTCATCAGGTATTGTTCATGTTTAATTTTAAATAAAAATATTTAAAATGATTTATGACCGCATAATGTACTATGAACATATGATTTGAGGATCCCTAAGATCCTCACAAAGAAGATCCTCATTCTCCCTTTGCATTCTTCCTGCCCTTCCACACTACGTAGCTTTAAAAGCTACATAGTGTTGGAGAATTTCGAAGTAACATAGAATCACTTTAAAAAAAAAAATTAAAAAAAAAAAAAAAACATAGTTCATTGTGTTGCAATCATATTTACAATAGGAATGTGATTATAAAAATCCTAGTGTATCTAGGGATATATTTGAATATTCCCTTTAGTAGTTAATATACTATTAGAGTTGTAATCCTAAAAGGGTAAGAAATTAACCTTTCCTACTACTATAAATAAAGGCATAATGGGATGATACAACACACACCTCACAATTAAATCTCTCTCTTTTCTCTCTTATTGCCGACGGCCTCCCCCTCTCTATTCCCTTAGAATAGTTTAGTTAAATAGGCCTACAACACGTTATCAGCACGCTTTTGCCAAAAGCTAAGAAACTGAAGGATCATAGGAGGAGGCTCTCTTCTACAAAATTCAAAGGCTTTTATTTGTTTTCTGCCAATCAGGTACGCTTAAAATAAAGAAAGATATTTGAAACGTCCACGAAGCATGAAAACATGGCCCATGATACATGAACCCCTTATGTTTATATTTTCCTTCCGATATATACATATATATATATATTGTATATGTTTCATATATTTGTCAATATATATATATATATGTATATATATATATATATTATATGTTTCATGCATTAAGCAATTATATTGCTATGTGGAATTTGTGAGTCAAAGCATATAAATAAATTAGAAGCAGTTTAGGGTTTTTTCAAACCCTAGAAAAGTCGGAATATATATATATATATATATATATATATATATATATATATTGGGAACTGTGTGGCATAGCTGGTGCACTACCTTGGCACCACCGCCGAACTATTGCTGGCCTGAAGCTCAGCCGTGTGGAGCACATCACGGCACGGTGTCGTTTTGACACCTTTGGACCACACGGCAGCAGCCTTTGGGCTTTGCCGTGCTGACCAAGACACGCCAGACCTTCGGCCTGATGAGCTTAACGGGCCTGAAGTCCCTTAGGCCAACCAAGAAAGCATGTAGCCTTCTTGGCCCGTTGTCCTGCGAGTCTCTGGCCCAACTCCAGCAACCCAATACCATTGGGCTTACTTTTGCCCCATGATTTAGCCTGCCCGCAGCAGCCCATAGCTTATTGGGATTCGCCTCAGTCTTCGGCCCACTTGCCCTCAGCCTTTGTTGCTAAGCTTGGCTTGCCCTGATCCAAACCCAACTTCGGTTGGGCTTTCCGAACCAACCCACGGCCAAATTTTTGATGGGCTTGCACCTGTGTCCAATTTCTTGGCCCAATGCCAGCAGCCTTGGCTGCTGGGCTCCCCCAGACCACACGGCCCAGAGGCCTAAAGCCCTCCTATGACTCAATCAGCATGCAACCGAATCTGCAGGGCCCACTCCCGTGTCTTTTTTTTACCCGATGCCAATTTTTGACATCTCCGCATTATATAATCATGCCCAAATATTTATTTGGAGTACTTTGGTTTACGCTAATTAATTATCACTTGGCTTATCACCAACTGAAGCTAATATGACCCGTTTGTCATTATTTTGCTTCCACGATAGACCCCGTTTAGTCCCGATCTATTGAATTAATTAAAAGTGACATGCAGTTCATTAATCTGATAATTAATTGACCAGAAGATCACTTTTGGACATTAACGATTCAATAATTTATTTTTATACTTTGAACTGTTGACATCCTTTCGTAGTCCTGAAGCTCTCACACTTGAGTTCCCGAAGCAACTTAAATCCATTACACTTAAATCAGCATATTGCACTATGTGTTCTTGCAGGAACCTCTCCTTTATGAACTAATCGTTCATAAAAACTAAATTGAACCTATAGTTTCATATTTACTGCCTTTGAAACTCGAAGTTTTCGTTCAAAACTTACCACATGAAACCTGTAGATTTCATGCATAAATTAAACTAATACATGTCTATAGAACCCGAATGTTCTACAATGTATGTCTATAGATTACCATATGACTAACTACGTTTTGTTGTACCCTCCATTTTAGGGACATGTCGAACTTGAACAAGCTTGATTTCACTGCTCTGGAAGTATGTATGTGGAAGAAACTACCTAAAGTGTGTTCAAGACGTGAAGCTTCATCTTACTACAAAGGGTATTAAAGCCACCATCGGGGCACCTATCGACGACAAACCCGTCGATGAAGCTCAGAAAGCTACTACAATGATCTTCATTCGAAGACACATCCATGATGCACTACAGACCGAATACCTTGCTGAGGATGACCCATGCACCCTCTGGCTTTGCTCTGGCCGACCGTTTCGATCACCAGAAAGACATTTACTTGCCTAAAGTAAGACACGACTAGCAGCATCTACGCTTCCAAGACTTTAAGTCCGTAATGGAATATAACTCTGAAGTTTGTAGAATCTGACCACTGCTTAAGTTTTGTAAAGTGGACTTAACCGAATCAGATCTCCTGGAGAATACCTATTCGACCTTCCATGCCCCCAATATTATCATGCAGCAACAATATAGGGCACAAAAGTTCACCAAATTTTTGGATTTGATCTCTGTTTTACTTCTCGTTGAAAAGTAGAACTAGCTTTTGATGAAAAATCATCAAGCTCGACCCACTGGCTCGAACGCCACGCTTGAAGCGCATGCGATCAATTCTAGCAGCCACAAACGACACAAAAATCGTCGTGGCCGTGGCAATGGGCGACAAGCCCAACCACGGGCCCAAGGTCAACATAATCATGGCCCACCCAAGGGAGGAAATTTAACCCAGAAGCGCCAACCCCTTGCCCCTAAGGCCCCAAACTTTAAGAACAAGGGAAAAACTACCGTTCAATCGGCTTCCACTGAAATTGACATGTGCTTCCGCTGTGGATTAAATGATCATTCGTCACGTGTATGCCAAGCTACCCCCAAGGCTATTGCCAAGTATCATTCCCGTCGTGAGTCTAACTTTGCGCATGTGGATCATCCCGAATATGCTACTACATCCATGGAGATATCAGATTTTCAGGAGGAGTCAGTGCCTATGGACGAATAAATTTTAGATATGTTTTTTGGACAATTTTTCTAGGTTTATGGCTTAATTTTGGACAATTTTTCTAAGTATTTGGAATAATTTGTTTGGTTTTGGTTTGTTTTGAATTATGGATATTATTTCTTGAATTGATTAATTGAATGAATGAAATTATATTTATGCATGTGACCAATTCAATCAATTTATTTCTAGGTATATGTCTAGTGGGGAAGTTAGTTATCTGGCTGATAGTGCTACCACGCACACCATATTGCATGAGCGACACTGTTTTACTAACTTTGTACCAAAGAAAGCACATCTGACAACTCTCTCAGGCTCATCCAACCTGATTGAAGGATACAGAAAGGCATGTATCATGTTGTCCAATGGTACCATCTTAACCAATAAAGAGGTCATTTATTCTCCATGTTTCGGAAGAACGTTGCTGAGTTTTAGAGATATTTGAGATAATCAATATCATATTGAAACCACTAAAGATAATGGATCTGAATTTCTTTTTATCACTTCTTACGAATATGGCCAGAAACGTATTCACGAGAAGTTGGAACGTCTCCCGAGTAGGTTGTACATCACAACCATTCACAACATAGAAGCCCACCATGTGGCCGACCCTATTCCTGAGTTCCAGAACACTTTATTGCTTTAGCATGATCGTATGGGACATCTCGGACGTGACATGATGCACCGTATCCTCAAATCATCACATGGGCATCATTTACCTCCATATGTTGGATTCCCGCCCTGCAAAGCGTGTTCTTTGGGGAAGTTGAAAACTCAACCCTCGATTACAAAGATTATTCACAATCCTCCTAAGTTTCTTTAGAGGATTCAAGGGGATATTTTTGGACCTATCCAACCAACATGCGAACCGTTTCGATACTTTATGGTGTTGGTTGATGCATCGACAAGATGGTCACATGTTTGCTTGTTGTCCACACACAATGCTGCACTTGCAAAACTCCTAACACAAATTATTAAGCTAAGGGCTCACCACCTTGATTATCCGATCAAGTCAATTGAACTGTATAATGCTTGAGAGTTTACGTCACAAACTTTTGACGATTATTGCATGTCAATAGGGATTGAAGTGGAACATCATGTACCCCACGTTCACACCCAAAACGAACTGGCAGAAGCTTTCATAAAATGCCTTCAATTGATAGCTCGGACTTTGGTTATGTGAACCAAACTGTCGATATCTTCTTGGGGCTATGCAATATTGCACGTAGCTATGCTGGTCCGCCTGAGGCCCACCGCTACCCAACCTCATTCACCGTTACAGTTGGTTACTGAATACGAGCCTGACGTCTCACATTTATGTGTGTTTGGGTGCGCAGTTTATGTGCCAATAACGCCGCCACTACATACCAAAATGGGTCATCAGAGAAAAATGAGAATCTATGTCGGTTATGATTCGCCATCAATTATTCACTATTTAGAGCCCTTGATAAGAGATCTCTTTACCGCACGTTTTGCAGACTGTCACTTTGATAAGACAGTCTTCCCGTCGTTAGGGGGAGATAAGCATGCTAACGTTCTTGGAAAACACCGCGAATTGTTGTGGTATGGTCCCACTATGTCTCATCTAGATCCATGCATTGCCCAGTCTACAACTGAGGTGCGACGAATTATAGATCTTCAGAGCATTGCTCAGAGCATGCTGGATGCTTTTACTGATCTAGCAAAGGTGACAAGATCAGATATACATGTTGCAAATGCACCTGCAAGGATAGATGTACCCTGCGTATGTCATAATCCTGCTTAGGAAGGCTGGACCGTCCCCAAAGGTGGGGAGGCCGTACCTTCCACGCGGCCCGGTATATTGGCGGCTAGCCAATCATCTGCTCCGACCTTGAAGCCTGGCAAACCCCTTGGTTCAAAGGATTCACAACCCCGAAAGAGGAAATCAACATCAACTAGTGACCCTAGTTTGAATGCGAACATCGTTCACTCATCTATTCCAACGCATGAGGTTATTCTAGATTATGGTGATGTCTTAGAGAAGACAGCTCGGCCTCTAGAGAATCGCAAGATTTTGGTCCACTACGCAGTATTGGATGAGGTTTGGAATCGAAATAAGATGATCGTCGATGATGCATTTACGTACACAGTAGCTACTGACTTCATGCTTAGTGATGACATTAAACCACTTTCCGTTGATGAATGCCAACGTAGAACGGATATGTCAAACTAGAAACAAGCAATCTAGGTCGAACTCAATTTGCTTGCAAAATGTAAGGTATTTGGACCTATAACTCATACTCCACCACATGTGAAGCCCGTGGGCTACAAGTGGGTTTTCGTGAGGAAACGTAATAAGTAGAATAACATAATGCAATACAAAGCACGCCTCGTAGCACAAAGTTTCTCTCAGTGCCTTAGAGATTGATTACAAGGAGACGTTTTCCCTCGTAATGGATGTCATAACGTTTCGCTACCTAATCAGTTTGGTAGTTTATGAAAAAACTAAATATGCAGCTTATGGACATGGTAACCGCGTATCTCTATGGGGATCTAGATACGGAAATATATATGAAAGTTCCAGAATGACTTTCATTGACTGGTTCAAATAGTTCTAAGCCACAGAACACTCTCTTCATTAGATTAAGGAGATCACTCTACGGATTGAAACAATCCGGGTGGATGTGGTATAATCGTCTGAGTGAATATTTGACAAGTCAAAGTTATGGGAACAATGAATTATACCTATGCGTGTTCATAAAGAAGTCACATTCCAAATTTACAATCGTTGCAATTTATGTCGACGACATGAACCTCATCGGAACTCCTGCAGGGCTTGAGGAAATTGCAGTTCAACCTGGAGATCAAACATTGTTTGGATGAAATCCTAGTACATCAATCGAACTACACCCAAAAGGTGTTGCGATGTTTTAATGAGGATAAAGCGAAGCCTTCGAGTACTCATATAGTCGTTCGGACTAGTCTAGATGCTGAACGAGATCCATTCCTTCCAAAAGATGAGGAGGAGGAGGAGATTTTGGAGCTCGAAGTTCCATACCTAAGTGCAATTGGGGTTTTATTTTACTTGGCTCAATGCACTAGACCCGACATCTTCTTCACTATTAATCTTTTGACTAGATACAACAATACGCCCACAAGCAAGCACTGGAATGGTATTAAAGACATTTTCCGCTACCTCAAGGGTACGACGAATTTGGGCTTGTTCTATACCTTCGAATCTTCGAGAGTTGCCGCCCCCCTCAGTTCTCGGGTTGATTCTCGACTTATTGGTTATGCAGATGCTGGATATTTGTCTGACCCACATAGAGCACGTTCTCAAACGGGCTATGTCTTTACCATGTAAGACATCGCTATATCTTGGAGGTCTACCAAGCAAACGCTAGTTGCAACTTTTTCGAACCATGCTGAGATTCTCGCCCTGCATTAAGCATCGCGTGAATGCTTTTGGTTGAGAACAGTCATAGAACATATTCGAAGCACTAATGGTCTTATTTTCGTTGTTGACTTTCCTATGATGATATTTGAAGACAATGCAGCAAGTATCGAATAGTTAAATAAGGGATACATAAAGGGAGACAACACCAAGCACATACCGCCGAAGTTCTTTTATTCTCATAAGCAATAACAGCATCAGAACATTGAAGTCAAGCAAATCCGTTCCCAAGACAACCTGGCCGATCTCTTTACCAAGTTATTGCCCAAGTCTACTTTTCAGAAGCTCATCCATGGAATCGGTATGCGGAAATTATCTGAGTTGAATCGCTTGTAGTTTTCTTATTTGGAAGTTATGTCTAACTCAGGGGGAGTATCCAAAAGCATACTCACTTGATCTTAATGTACCTTTTTCCTGCGATTAGGGGCATTTTTCCCACTGGGTTTTTGCTACCTAACGAGGTTTTGATGAGGCACCAATCCTGGGATGATCATACTCCGTTGAGTTCACTACTTTCGTCCTATTTGACATTTGTTTTAGACATTATGCATACTTCTCACTTTTCTCCTTAGTGTATGGGTTTTTCTCCCACCTTGGGTTTTATCATAGCGAGGTTTTGTGACTTTTACTACCAATGCATACTTTTTTTAAATTTAAGACTCGCATTCGCCGTTATGCTGCTGACTTCATCAACTGTTCTACCTTATCTGTTGAAGATCTGATGTGATGTTTTGTTGAGTATTTACACACTCAAGGGGGAGTGTTGTAGTCATATTTAGAATAGGAATGTGATTGTGTAAATCCTAGTGTATCTAAAAATATCTTTGAATATTCCATTTAGTAGCTAATATCCTATTAGAGTTGTAATCCTAAAAGGGTAAGGAATTAACCTTTCAAACTACTATAAATAAAGGCACAATGGGGTGATACAACACACACCTCACAATTAAATCTCCATCTTTTCTCTCTTATTGCCGCCGGCCTCTCCCTCTCTATTCCCTTATAATAGTTCAGTTAAATAGGCCTACAACACATTGTAGTTTTTTTCCTGTGTTTATTACTTTTTAATATAAACTATGGTCCCTGAGATTAACCAAACTCATCATTTTGGTCCTTCACTTTCAAAATCAATCAATGGCATCCTTGACATTCACCACCGCACATGCACATCAATTTGGTCATTCCGTTTAGATTCCGTAAACTATTTCTGTTAGTTTTCATGTGGGACCCACAAATCCAATAAAATGGTGACATGTGGATTACACAAAAGAAGGGTTTTTATCACAAATGGTCCCTGACATTGATCAAACTCCTCATTCTGGTCCCTGAATTTAAAAATCAATAAATTTGGTCCCTAACTTTCACTATTGCACATCAATAGTCTTTCCATTAAAATTTTGTCAATATTTTTTGTTAGTGTGCTGATGTGGTCCTATTAGTCCAATCATATGGGCCAAGTGGATTAACTATAAGAAACTAATTTTTTTAGAGTGAACCAACTGGCAAGTATTCCGCACTGACATTTCTCTCGCATCCCACAATCCTGATTGGAAAATAAGATTAAATCTAAATTCAATAAAATCGAATCCAAATTGAATTCAAATTTAATAGGATTATAACCAACTATAGAGAAAATGAAAAGTGAGTTCACAGAGGACAAGAGCTTTAGTGGTGTCATGGTGCCTTCTTTTTCTTTTTGAGCATACCTAGATGAAGACGATGATGTCTTCTTTTTTTTCTTTTAGTTTTAGTTTTTAATTTCTTATAGTACTTTTAGTTTTAAATCTTAAAAAAAATATTTTTTTATAGTTAATCCATGTGGCATCATATAATTGGACCAGTGGGACTATATTATCACACTAACAAAAAATATTGACAAAATTTTAACGGAATGACTAAATTGATGTGCAGCAGTGAAAGTCAAGGACCAAATTTATTGATTTTTGAAACTCAAGGACCAAAATGAGGAGTTTGATCAATGTTATGGACTATTTGTGATAAAAACCCCTCTTTTGTGTAATCCACGTGTCACCATTTTATTGGATTTATGGGTCCCACATGCAAACTAACAGAAATAGTTGACAGAATCTAAACGAAATGACCAAATTGATGTGCGGTGGTGAATGTCAATGATAACATTGATTGATTTTGAAAGTGAGAGACCAAAATAATGAGTTTGGTCAATCTCAGAGACCATTGGTGATAAAAAAACCCTATAAACTTTAATTTCTATAATAAGTAAATAATTGAAGTACATCTTCAATATATAAAAACAATTAAATTTCTTTTTTCACATACAATTTTTACAACAAAAAATCTTAACCGACTAAGCTACATCCGCCTTCTATTAAAAAAAATTATTTTAAGTCGAATAAGATCAATTTACATACATATTTTATGTTAAAGATAACAAGTTACCAAACTCGAACCCTAATTAGATTATCTGAGTGAACATGTTAATTGTCACATCCCGGCCCGGGGTGGATCACTTCCCAGGCCCGCTCCAACCACCGTAGCACGATATTGTCCGCTTTGGGCCTTCTCCACGCCCTCACTGTTTTGTTTCTGGGAACTCACACGAGAACTTCCCAGCGAGTCACCCATCATGGGAGTGCTCTCGCGCGCTACTCGCTTAACTTCGAAGTTCCGATGGAACCCGAAGCCAGTGAGCTCCCAAAAGGCCTCGTGCTAGGTAGAGATAGGAATATACATTTAAGGATCACTCCCCTGGGCGAAGTGGGATGTTACAATCCACCCCCTTAGGGGCTCGACGTCCTCGTCGGCACACACGCGACCAGGGTTAGGCTCTGATACCAAACTGACACACCCCGTCCCGAAGCTAGGACGTGCTGGCCGTCACGTGAACATGACGTAAGCCATGTGCACTGTGCGGAAACAGGATCAATTCAAGGATACGAACCAATTAAAACCGAAACACTAGCAATACTAGTGTACAAGAAGTGTGAATTTCAATAATACAGAGCATAATAGCCTACATGCAGTCAAGCAGAAGTACTGAATAGAAATAACACCCGAAGGTGGTCCTACATAAATGGAATTCTGTCAGAACGTCCGATAAGCTCCTCGTATGCCACCAACAAACGCTACCTAACACCTAGAGGGGCAAAAAACATAAAACTAAGTAGGTCAGCAACAATTCTTTTCAAAACCTTTCCTTTCAGAAGTTATAACCCCTCGCCGTAAAACCTGTATAATTTCCCAGAAGTAAAGTATATACTCATATATATATATATACATATTTCTCAAAACCCGCTGGAAAATATGCATGTATGAAAGTATGCATATGCCATGCCAAAGTATCAATTGAATGCCAAAGCAACTCTGTGAATGTGATTAAATACTCAAATATCATCTCAGCCCTCGGCTGTATATAGCTCATATCAACTCAACAAATCATGTAACTCATAATCATCATAATCAAATCATATATATACCCTGCATACACATCAATACCACCTCTAGTGGTCTGCACAACATCACTGATAATAAACTAATATGCTCTAGTGCTACAATCACGTGAAGACTGAGCGATAAATCGCAGGTCACCTACGAGTCGAACCCACCTATAGTGGCCTATTCGACACGACTGAGCACCTAACTTGGATCCAAGGCGAGCATGCGGTGCGGGAAGTGAACAACACGTGAAAGACTGAGCCCTTCTCTGGGCGTGAGCACTAATATCAGTGTGCAGGTTTATAAGCTCTAATCATATCACATTTCATCATTCGTTCACAATAACTAGCATATAAGCTTACCTGCCACTTACCTGTGCGTCCTCAGCACCGACATTAATATAAACAATCAATAATGCATAATTAAACAAATAGATACTTTGCATGGCATTTCATATCGCATTTCATATCACATTTCATTTAAACTGATTTTCTAGGCAAAACTCATTTATATAGGTATATACGGAAAATAACTGCCCACTCACTGGTATGTAGACAGGTCGTAACCTCCGTGCCTAGCCTGGCTACGCTCGTCCTCTAGATAGGTCTCGCCTATATGAGAAGTAACTGAAATAACGTTAATGAACGCACATAAACGACAATTACAAATAACTTCTCACACGTAGCTCAATTTTGGCATATAAATATACCAACGAGACCTACATGACGTCACGAGCGCCATGATATTTTTAAAATAATTTTCCTGTAGCTCACGAGCCCTCACACGCCTGACAGGGAACTGTGAAACGCGCCCCCATGCGCATGGCACGCGCCTGGCGCGTGTCATCTTCAACCCTGGGTCGCTGCACCGGCCACCGGTGGCCGGAAACCTGCAACTCGCCATAACTCGGCCATTTCTTCACCATTTCAACTCATTTTTCTTCCTACGTGCTCTAAATTAAGAGAGGAAGAGGGCTATACCTTCAAAAACCTTGAAAAACCTTCGAATCACGACGGAGCAAAATCTCAAAAATCGGCCACCTTCGAACTGGGGTTTCCTGACGTCCAACTCGAGCCAACGATACACTCCGAGGTTCGTGAGGGTCTCACAAAGCTCCTTGTGAGCATGGATTGTCCTAAAACAAAGCCAATAAAAAGTTGATGAATAGTGCTCAAAACGGACCTCGGATTTTCGACGTGAAAACGTACGAGTTCTTACCTGAAACTGGTGTCGACGAGTTCGTATGGACCTGAGGAATACAATGGAACACTTTTCTGCGTCAATCCATGAAGATTTGGTGTCCTTGGGCATGGTCCGTACGTGAGGGAAGAGAGAGAGTGACGAGTTCGAGAGAGAGAGAGTGACGGGAAAAGAGAGAACGTGGGGTGTGTGTATGTGTTCACTTAGTCACCAATCAAATTCAAGGACCCATAATTTGATTGGTTCCAATTATTTAGGGTGGTGCACCATTGGGCAATTTCACACACATACATACACACATGTCAAAAATCCCCGCGAGGGTATTTTCATCCTTTCACATCCCTAGTGACGTAAATGTCGGGACGGGTCGTTACAATCTACCTACCTTAAAAAAATTTCATCCCCAAAATTTACATAACCAAAACCAAAACCACTAGTGCTCATAAAACAACCTCAGGTACATCTCTCTCATCCGATCCTCCGTCTCCCAAGTAGCTTCTTCCACTGAATGGTTCCTCCACAAAACTTTAACCAATTGCACCGTCTTATTCCTCAAAACCTTTTCTTTCCAATCCAATATAGTCACTGGCTCCTCATCATAAGTCAAATCCGAACTAATCTCCAAGGGTTGATGAGGTATCACATGTGAAGGATCTGAGACATAATGTCGAAGCATCGACACATGAAACACATTATGTACCTTAGACAGCTCTGACGGCAACTCAAGTCTATAGGCAACTTCACCAACTCGCTCGATGATCTGGTACGGCCCGATGTACCTAGGACTCAATTTTCCTTTCTTTCCAAATCGAACAACACATCTCCAAGGCGATAACTTCAAAAATACCCAATCACCGACCTTGTACACTCTATCATTGGCATGTCTATCTGCCTAACTCTTTTGGCGATCTTGGGCCGCTTTCATATTAGACTTAATAACCTAAATGTTCTGAGTAGTCTCCTCCACTAACTCAGGGCCTACTAAAACTCGTTCACCAACCTCTGACCAACATAAAGGTGTACGACAAGGCTTACCATACAATGCCTTGAATGGCACCATACCAATACTCGAGTGAAAGCTGTTGTTATAGGCAAATTCCATCAAATCCAACCGCTTATGCCAAGTGTCACCAAACTGCAACACCGGAGATCTTAGCATATCCTCCAAAGTCTGAATTGTCCTTTCAGATTGTCCATCTGTCTGAGGATGATATGCCGTACTATACAGCAATCTCGAACCCAAAGCTTCCTGAAATGCTATCCAAAACTTAGAAGTAAATCTCGGATCTCGATCTGAAACAATACTCACAGGAACTCCATGATACTTCACAATCTTCGTGATGAACAATTCCGCTAACTTGTTCAAAGAATACTTTTCCCTCACATGAATGAAATGCGCTGACTTAGTAAGCCGATCAACAACCACCCAAATTTTTTTTAACCATTTTGTGTACGAGGAAGCTTGTACACAAAATCCACAGTAATATTTTCCCATTTCCACTGCGGAAAGGGAAGTGGCTGTGACAACCCAAATGGCTTCTTCCTTTCAGCTTTAACCTGCTGGCACACGATATATCTACTTACATACTCTGCAATTTCCCTTTTCATACCTGGCCAATAATAAAATGGCATAATGGTATGATACATCTTAGTTCCTCCTGGATGCATCGCATAAGCTGAAATATGTGCCTCATCAAGAATTGCCTTCTTTAATTCCTCATTATTTGGCACGTACATCCTATTCCCTTGCATAAGCATACCATCCGTTTCTCTAACTCTGAGATCATTCTTCTTCCCTTGATTCCTCAAACGAATTAATTCCTGAATCTCTTCATCAATCATCTGAGTCTCGAGTATACGATCAATCAGAATAGGCCTAACTTGGAAACTAGCAAGTAAGGCTCTATCTTGCTCTGCCACAGCTCTTTCTTGATCTTCCAATTCCAATCTCACTCCAGTAGACCTCAAATATACCAGAAGAGGAACATGAGAAGCATACAAAGCATTAACCCGACCTTGAGATTTCCTACTCAAAGCATCAGCCACTGCATTAGCACGTCCAGGATGATACTCAATCGTGCAATCGTAGTCACTTAATAGCTCAATCCATCTCCGCTGACAAAGATTCAAATCTTTCTGCATGAACAGGTACTGGAGACTCTTGTGATCTGAGAAAATCTTACACTTCTCACCATAGAGATAGTGTCTCCAAATCTTCAAAGCGAAAACAATGGCTGCCAATTCCAAATCATGTGTAGGGTAATTCATCTCGTGAGGCTTTAACTGACGCGAAGCGTAAGCAATTACCCTACCATGCTGCATCAACACGCAACCCAAGCCATTCAAAGAAGTATCGCTATAAACCTCAAAATTACCACTATCATCAGGAAGAGTCAAAACAGGCGCATGAGTGAGATAATACTTCAACTGCTGGAAACTCTGCTCATACTTATCATCCCACTCGAATTTAACTTCCTTCCTGGTCAACCTCGTTAGTGGTAAAGCCACAACTGAGAAATCCTTAACAAATCGTCGATAATAACCCGCTAAACCAAGGAAACTCCGTACCTAGGCGACGGTTCGCGGCTGTTCCCAATTCTCCACAGCTGCTATCTTCTGAGGGTCTACCCGAATACCCTGAGCCGAAACAACATGCCTCAAGAAAGCAACTTAATCTAACCAGAATTGGCACTTACTGAACTTAGCATACAACTGATGTTCCCTCAGTTTCTTCAACACCAAAGTAAGATATCGGACATGGTCTGCCTTCGACTTAGAATACACCAAAATGTCATCAATGAAGACAATGACGAATCTATCCAAGTATTGCTGAAACACCTTATTCATCAACCCCATGAAAGCTGCGAGTGCATTCGTTAATCCAAATGGCATCACAAGAAACTCATAATGACCATAACGAGTCTTGAAAGCAATTTTAGGAACATCATCGCTCTTGATCTTCAAATGATAATAACCAGACCTTAGATCAATCTTAGAAAATACGCAGGCACCTCTGAGTTGATCAAAAAGATCGTCAATATGAGGCAAAGGATAACGATTTTTAATCGTCATCCGATTCAATTACCTGTAATTGATACAAAGCCTCAAAGTACCATCTTTCTTCCTTACAAACAAAACTGGAGCTCCCCAAGGTGAAGTACTATGCTGGATGAAACCTTTATCAACCAACTCTTATAACTGAATCTTCAACTCTCTTAGCTCGGCAGGAACTATACGGTAAGGAGTCAAAGAAATAGGATTAGTACCTGGAAGTAAATCAATAGCGAACTCCACATCCCGATCTGGAGGCAATCCAGGTAAATCATCAGGGAAAACGTCAGAAAAATATCTAACCACCTTGACATTCTCCACGCTAACCAGAGCATCATCATTAAGTACCACATGAGCCAAGTACCCTTGACAACCTTTCTTTGGTAACCTTTTGGCTCTCACGGCCAAAATGATACCATGCCTCAAACCACTAGGCTCACCCACGAATGTGACTTCAGGTAATCCAAGACGATGAAAAGTCACTGATTTCCCGTAACAATCAATTTTAGCATGATTGCAATGCAACCAATCTGTGCCTAAGATGACGTCAAAATCCACAATATCTAACAGAGTGAGGTTAGCAGGCATAACCACATTCTCCACTATTACGGGACAACCTGGATACACATAGTCTACATAACACTTCTCTCCTTTGGGCATAGCAAACTTCAACTTATACCCAAGAGGTGAAGATTGAGGTTGTGTCAATTGAGCAAACGTATGAGAAATCACTGAATGAGTAGCACCACAGTCAATCAACACTTTAGCATAATGACCAAGAATATTTAACGTACCCATGATCAAATCCGGATTATTCTGAGCATCCTGCAGTGAAAGGTTGTTGATACGTCACTGGTTCTGCTGCCTTCCTCTGCCTCTGCTAGCATAAACTCCTCGCTCCTGAGGATTACGCCCCTATCCTGATTAACCATGCTGTCTCGAAGACCCAACTCCACTGGAAGTAGCATCAACCTGCTGAGACTGTCCTCCAGAATGCCACTGGGATCCACCTGCTGAATACTGCTGCTAAGGCATATATCCTCCAGAGTACTGCTGTGGAGGTATATATCCTCCAGAATACTGACCATAACTGCCCTGCTGATAGGGATCCTGGGGGTACTGGTACTGTCCCGAAGAATAAGGAACAGAATCTCCCTGATAGTGGTATGCACCACCACGGTCCATCTGAGTGTAACCACCCTGTCCTGAGAACTGCTGAGCTGGAGCTGGCGGTGGTAAAGGAGGCTGCTGAGGTCTCTGCTGACGTTGAGGACAAAACTTAGCTAGATTTCCCTCCTGACCACGAGTATAACAACCAGTGCTACCTCTTTGACATTCTCCAAAATGTCGACTACTGCACCTACGGCACCAAGGTGCGTTTCCTCTGCTAAAATTCCCCTGTCTCTGGGCTCTGGAATCCCTGAAGAACCTACCACCTCCTCTCTGACCTGTGGAACTGAAACCTCAACTGGAAGAACTAGAACTAATCCCACTACGCTTAAAGCTCTGAGTCTGGTGAGGTCCCTGTGAGAAATGACATTTGCCCTTATCCTTATTTTGATTCTCATTCTTCTCTTCCTCTTCACTGTCACTAGGCAAATTATCAAAATCCTCAATCTGCAGTAAAGCTTCATAAAACTCATGATAAGTGGCATAGGGAATCGCAGTCGCAATGGTACGCCATTTCTTCTTAGTGCCCAACTTAAAACGACGTAGCATCTCAACCGGATCAACAGCAACTTCCGGATGATAACGAGATAGATCAGTAAACTTCCTATAGTACTTGTTAGCTGACAGCTTCTTCTGCCTCAAACCAGTGAATTCCTGTTTCTTATGATCAAGGTAAGCAGGAGGAATGAATTTCTTATAGAATAACTGCTTAAACACCTCCCAATCTCGAGATTCTTCCTGGGGTAACTCATCAGCTAACTGTCCCCACCATGAAGCTAGTTCCTTTCCCAAAAACCATGAAGTCGTCTCCACCCATCTATCCGGAGATAGACTCCCCTGACTCTGCATCAGCCTGAAAGTCTTCTCAATATGCATCAACCACTTCTCTGAACCCTCAAGGCCTTCATTCCTCACAAAAGTGGTTATCTTCAAATTATGAATTGACTCCAGAAGGGTCCGCTGAGGCGGGCGAATAACTGACTGAATAACACTCGCTATAGCTTCCCCTAACTGAGCTATGTCAAGGAAATTAGGTTCGGTTGAACGACGTGGCTCCCTACGAGGCGGCATAGTTCTGACAGAAACACCAAGATAATTAGAATACTCACAAGATATGCAAGACTGCCAAACCTAGGCTCTGATACCAAACTGTCACATCCCGGCCCGGGGTGGATCACTTCCCAGGCCCGCTCCAACCACCGTAGCACGATATTGTCCGCTTTGGGCTTACCATTCCTTCACAGTTTTGTTTCTGGGAACTCACAAGCAACTTCCCAGTGGGTCACCCATCATGGGAGTGCTCTGGCCTCCTTCTCGCTTAACTTCGGAGTTCATACGGAACCCAAAGCCAGTGAGCTCCCAAAAGGCCTCGTGCTAGGTAAGGATGGGAATATACATTTAAGGATCACTCCCCTGGGCGATGTGGGATGTTACAATCCATCCCCCTTAGGGGCCCGACGTCCTCGTCGGTACACACGCGGCCAGGGTTAGGCTCTGATACCAATTGTCACATCCCGGCCCGGGGTGGATCACTTCCCAGGCCCGCTCCAACCACCGTAACACGATATTGTCCGCTTTGGGCTTACCATTCCCTCACGGTTTTGTTTCTGGGAACTCACGAGCAACTTCCCAGTAGGTCACACATCGTGAGAATGCTCTGGCCTCCTTCTCGCTTAACTTCGGAGTTCCTACGGAACTCAAAGCCAGTGAGCTCCCAAAAGGCCTCGTGCTAGGTAGGGATGGGAATATACATTTAAGGATCACTCCCATGGGCGATGTGGGATGTTACATCCCGGTCCGGGCGCAGCCACCTCCCGGACTCGACTCCACCCACCGTAGCACGATATTGTCCGCTTTGGGCTTACCATTCCCTCACGGTTTTGTTTCTGGGAACTCACAAGCAACTTCCCAGTGGGTCACCCATCATGGGAGTGCTCTGGCCTCCTTCTCGCTTAACTTCGGAGTTCCTACGGAACCTAAAGCCAGTGAGCTCCCAAAAGGCCTCGTGCTAGGTAGGGATGGGAATATACATTTAAGAATCACTCCCCTGGGCGATGTGGGATGTTACAATCCACCCCCCTTAAGGGCCCGACGTCCTCATCGGCACACACGCTGGCAGCGTTAGGCTTTGATACCAATTGTCACATCCCGGCCCGGGGTGGATCACTTCCCAGGCCCGCTCCAACCACCGTAGCACGATATTGTCCGCTTTGGGCTTACCATTCCCTCACGGTTTTGTTTCTGGGAACTCACAAGCAACTTCCCAGTGGGTCACCCATCATGGGAGTGCTCTGGCCTTCTTTCGGAGTTCCTACGGAACCCAAAGCCAGCGAGCTCCCAAAAGGCCTCATGCTAGGTAGGGATGGGAATATACATTTAAGGATCACTCCCCTGAACGATGTGGGATGTTACATTAATCTATATCCTATTAATTGAACCAAATTAAAAATGAATCTGATCCATTGACCTGTGTAGTTAGAATATCGTCTTTAAACGCTTTGACTTTTATTGGATCGAATGATGCCGAAATTTGACCACCCAACCATTGGTTTGGGTTAGTTTTGTTATAGTCCATTAAAGGCCGAACAACTCTGATCCAAAATTCTCTTTTTCTTTTTGACAGAAGGGATAGAGTTTAATTACTACAAACAAACAATTACAAACCCATTCCGAGGGTGCCAGATGCGACTATACGTACATGCTCCAGTGATTATTTTTTTTATTTGAAGATAATTTTATGATCCAAAATTCTCTTTTGTGTAGAATGAAGATTCCCTTTACCTAAAAACAAAACGACATTTGAAATTATACAAATTCTTCAAATTATTATAATGACCTAATTAACGTGTACTCATACTAATAAACTGTTGCAGAAAATAGAAAGATTAGGTGGAGATCGCATGGTTACGATGCCGATGACAAAGTGCTTGATTTGGCCATCGTTACCTGTCACAAAATATATTTTCCCCCATTGACAACTAGCCCGTCCCCCACCCCCCAAATGAAAACTAATGAAAAGTTCAAAAAAAACCTCTCTTTTAACGAAAAGCCATTTTTAAATGTATAGTGAATAGTATCAGGTAAAGGTAAAAAAATGGTTTTTCGTTAAAAGTGAACAGTACCATGAGTGTTTCATTAAAACTCCCAAAAAAAAAACCCAAAACTCTATCCCACACACCTTTGAACGATTACATTTTTTTTCTTTATCTTCTTTTTATGTTTCCATTAATGAATATTTTGACAAAAAAGGTGTTGAAATTATTTTTTAGATGGACGAGCCTGAGGGCCTTACTCTAACAACATTGATATTGTTCCCAACTTTACCACCAACCAAATTTGTTAGGTGTGAGAGTTTACCACAAAAGGTCTCGGTATTAGTTAGAGTAGAGTAATCATATTTAAAGCCACCATTATTGACTTCCCCCACCGATGTGGGACTGCCAACACACCCCCTCATGTGTAACCCCATTTAGTGGTTCACACGTGGAGATCCACACATTGGTAATTGAAACTCAGAGGTTGGCTTCAATGGAGTCCAAACTTGTTTTCAATCTTTTCAGGAAGTGGGCTTTGATACCATGTTGAAATTTTTTTAAGATCGACGAGCTCGGGGAGCCCCACCCTAACGATACCGATATTGTCCAAGATGAAAGTATATGTGCTTAGGGTTTAATCGTTATCTTATTCTTCTCCCTCTAGAAGGCATTATATATGAAATATATCTTGTGATATGAGGAATAATAAAGGACTCCTACCTAAATTAAGAAACACAATTATATTCCCAATAAATAATTATTCTCCTAACTTGTCGGGATTGACTCTTGTCCACACTCCCCCTCAAGTTGGTGCATAGATATCCCTTAAGCCCAACTTGTCGGGTGAATCTTGAAACCTGCTAACAGAAACTGCATGTGTTAGAACATCTACCAATTGTCATTCTATATTCACAAATGGAATGTCAACCAACTTAACGTCAAGTTTCTCCTTTATGAAGTGTCTATCCACTTCCACATGTTTGGTCCTTTCATGTTGCACCGAATTGTTAGCTACCTTCCGAGCTGCTTGATTATCATAGTACAACAACATAGACCCCTTGGGTATAAAGCCAATCTCAGTAAAAAGAATCTGAATCCACAGAAGTTCATAAATATTGTGTGCCATTCCTCTGTATTCAGCTTTTGCTAACAACCTCGCCACTACATTTTGTTTTTTACTTCTCCAAGTCAACAGATTTGTACCGGCTACAAATGTAAAATAACCTAATGTGTACCGCCTATCAGTAATATTCCCAGCCTAATCTGCATCAATATATCTTTTCACCTCCATATGTTCATGCTTTCTCTACATTAGACCATTCCCCAGAGCTCCCTTTAAATAGCTTAGGATTCTCATTATTGCTGCCATGTGATCTTTACTCAGTGCATGCATAAACTGACTCACCACACTTGCCGCATAAGCAATGCCTGGCCTAGTGAAGGACAAGTAAATCAATATTCCCACTAACCTTTGATATCTCTCCTTGTTTGTTGGAACATGATCTTGATAGATCGCAAGGTGATGATTCTGCACAATTGGAGTATCTGCCGGTTTACATGTCAGCATACCTGTTTCGAACAACAAGTCTAACACATACTTATGTTGTGACAAATATATCCATTCTCGAGATTTAACAACCTCAATACCTAGGAAGTACTTGAGTCCCCCTAGATCTTTCATCTCAAACTCGGAAGCCAAGTACACATGTAGCCGTTCAATTTTCTTCATATCATCCTCTGTGAAAATCATATCGTCCACATATATAATGAGTAAAGTAACTTTACCATATTTGCGTTTGATGAATAAAGTATGATCTGAGTTCCCCTATTTGTATCCGTACTTTTTCATGGCTTGAGTGAATCTTCCAAACCGTACTCTAGGCGACTGCTTGAGACCATACAACGTCTTCTGAAGTCTACACACTTTCCCACTGGAGTTTGCAGCGCCATATCCTGGTGGAATATCCATATAGACCTCTTCTTCTAAATCCCCATGCAGAAAAACATTCTTTACGTCAAACTGTCTTAGAGGCCAATCAAAATTAGGAGCAAGAGATAACAAAATTCTAACGGTATTCATTTTTGCAACAGGAGCAGAAGTTTCTGATAGTCAGCACTGAAGGTCTGTGTGTACCCTTTGGCCACTAGTCTCGCCTTGTACCTATCAATTGATATGTTAGCCTTATGTTTGATGATAAACACTCATTTGCATCCCAATATTTTTTTTCCCTTTAAGAAGTGTAACCACACTCCACGTATTACTCTTTTGTAATGCCTTCATCCCAATGTGCATTGCTTCTGTTCATTTTGGATCTTTCAAGGCTTCTTCTACTCTGGTAGGTATTTTGATGGTGTCCATCTGTTAAGCAAGTGCACAGTATTTCGGCAAGAGTCAATGAATGAAAACACAATTCGCAATAGGGTATCGTACATTCCCTTCTGGAGAGTACCTTTCTAGCAGCTTTCCTCGATACTGTTTAGGAGGTAACACATAAAGTGGTTTAATAATTTCGAAGTGAGCACTTACCTCGAGGATATTCGTTGGATCATGGACCGGTACTGGAGGAGTGTGAGGGGGGTTGTTTCTTGAAATGGTACTCGGGCAAGTGGCAGAATGTCCATTTGGGTAGGTGGCAGCAGCAGGAAGCCCATCTGAGCTGGTGATAGTGGCAAGAAGCCCATTTGTGCAGGTGTCAGCAGCGAGAAGCCCATCTAGGCTGGCGTCAATAGCGGCATAGTCCCAAGCTCACGTGGGCAGGTACCATTATACGGCTCAGATCCCGCTATTTCTATCAGCAGCCCATCATCGTGCTTATCAGCATATGTTGTTGTCTTTGTCCGTCCATCATCATGCAGCCCATATGCCCCTGCCCATTTGTCCCATTTGTCAGCCTATCATCAGCTTTATCAGCAGGCCCATGATTGTCTCATTTGTCTCCACACACATATGCCCACTTTCACGGTCTTCAACACACCCATTATTTGGGTAGTCAGTAGGTACATCAAACCAGCCATAGTCTTTGTCTAAGGTTGTCTCCCCCTGAGGAGTATGGCTAGGAAGAAAAAAAATTCATCTTTGGAGAATGTAACATTCATGGTGACGTAAACAAGTCGGGTATTTGGATGATAACATTGGTAACCTTTTTTTTGGGGACTAAAACCAATGAAAACACACCGGACTGCACACGGATCAAATTTGCTTCATTGGTTTTTGTGAAGATGGACGTAGGCCACACAACCAAAAACTTGTGGTTTGAGATGAAGAGTGGAGGAAATGGAAACATGGTCACTAAGCATAGCCAACGGAGTGCGAAAAGAGAAAACACACGATGGCATTCGGTTTATTAAATATATGGCATAGGTCACTGCATCAACGCAATAAGTCTTTGGCGCGCAAGCACCAATGAGAAGGGCCTGAGTCTCAAGTATGTGTCGATTTTTTTGTTCGGTTACTCCATTTTGTTGTGGGGTCTGAGGACAAGTAGTCTTATGGAGAAGGTTGTTGTCCTGGAAAAACTAAGAAAGGTCCTGATTAATGTATTCACCACCATTATTAGACCGAAGTACCTTAACCGGAAGTGTTGTGTGTGGACCATATGATAAAACCTTTTGACAATTTCACCCACATCATTCTTATGTTTCATGAGATATAACCAAGTCATTCTGGTGCAGTCATCAACAAATGTTATAAACCAACGCACACCATGCTGAGTAGGAACTGGAGATGGCCTCATACATAATAATGAATCAACTCAAAAGGAATTGTTCTTTTATTAAAACTTGGAGAATACGAAGCTCGATGACTTTTAGCTTATGTGCATACATTGCACTTTAGAGAAGAATATGAAATATTGTTGAATAATGATGGAAGTAATTTATGCAAAGAACCAAATGAGGCATGACCTAGGCGATGGTGCCATAATTGAACAGTGTTTACCTTTCCATTATCACAACTTCGAACTTGGTGAACCTGGCCTTGTGCAACATCGTCGACATAATACAACCCCCTCATCATAATACCACGACCAATGATCACCTGAGTCCGGATATCCTGAAGTAAACAAAATGAAGGAAACATTAGTACCACACAGTCTAATTGCTCGGTTACCTACCCCACAGATAATAAATGGCTAGAAAGTGTGGGAACAAGTAAGCAATTCTATAAAGAAAGGGTATGAGTGAGTGCTATTGAACCCATCCCTGTAACCGGGGCAATACCTCCTTTGACAATGACAATATTGCTTCGTCGTGGTGGTGTCATGGAGTTAAAAAAAGTACGATCGTAAGTCATATAATCGGTGGCCCCTGAATCAATAATCCACCATGTATCATGAGCAACAGACGCATTTAAAGCCATGTTTGTGTTACCGGGGTCGTCAGATAGCTCGTTTGAAGTAATCAAATCTAAAAGAGAAAGCGGGTCCAATATATCTGGACCAAATTTGTCTTCTGCACGTGTTGTCCATGCTGGTGGGCCAAGCAGGCCGGTCTCATTTCTGCTGCTGACGGCAGAAACTACTGGCAGATTTGTATTGTTTTGGGCTTCAAAAAACAGTAGCCCACTTCCTAAGTTTTCTCCATATGGCTCAACGGGCCGATATTCAGAACCGCTAGTGGTTAGCGCAGCAAGCCCAGATGTGGATTTTGATAATTCGGTTTCTACAAGCATCAATCCCACGATGGGGACGACGGTTTAGTTATCTGTCATTAAAGCGGCAAGTTGTGGTTTCAGTTTTAATTTTCTAGGTTTAGGTTTTAACAAAGGTCTAGTCTTTTGTTTCGAGACCTGGGTTTGGGATTTTAACAGAGGTCTCTTCTTTCGAGACTTCTGTGCTTGGTTCCAAGCGGCTGCTAAACAGCCAACAGAGAAGCACCCAAGTTGGCAGTGAACAAGAATAGGGTTTAGAGAAAGAGACAGGCCAAAACCTGCTCTGATGCCAAAATGAAAGTATATATGTTTAGGGTTTAATCGTTATCTTATTCTTCTCCCTCTAGGAGGCATTATATATGAAATATATCTTGTGATACAAGGAATAATAAAGGACTCCTAACTAAATTAGAAAACACAATTATATTTCTAATAAATAATTATTCTCCTAACTTGCCGGGGTTGACTCATGTCCACAAAAAGGTCTTCATACAGCTGGGTTGCAAGATGGTATATATAGTTTTTTTTTTTTTGTCGAAAATATGGTATATATAGTTAATTTGAAGCATTTTGTGGCTTTCTATATAGATCTTAGAACAAGGCATGCAAATGGCTAGAATCTAGATCGAACTAGTTAACCACTATGGTACATATATGATCTTTGTTTGTTTAGATGGGATTTGGTTGATTTTTTAAATTAGTTCATTGAAATTGAAGTCGATTCAATTAGATATTGTACCAACAAAATCGAACAAAAAAAATAATTGGTGTTGCCTACATAAATTATGGTTAGAATCGTTCATATTATAAAATCATTCTATATAGACTATGTATCTCTGTAAAAAAACAATTAAAACTAAGGTCATTTAGTCATTGTACTGTACAAAAATATATGGACAAAATTGATTAACTAAACAACTTTAGTTTTAATTTATTTATAGAGATGATCTTTAAAAAGTATTATAATACTGAAACATTAAAAAAGGAATCCTATTAACTTGTTCGGACCTAGGATAACAAGTTGAGCTTATGAACAGTCGTAGCATTCAGTGTTGCGTAACACCGAAGTCGGACCCATTTTACTTGATCAAGGTCCTCATTTTTGGGGGTTTAGTTGTTTATTGAGATGCCAATACTGCAGGTGGATAAATTCTGTGTTGCAACCTCATACATCATCTTCAAATTTAACAAATTAATTAACAATTGTGTGATATTGAAATACAATAATATTTAATGTATGAAATTAAAAAGTTTTAAAGATATTGAATTAGGTTGCAATTCTACCAAGATTTTTTAGGGTGTAAAATGTAATTGACACTTCTTTAGATTATGGTACATTGTGAATTTATTCTCTGAATGATAGTGGGGATTCGCTCTTATCTGGGTCTATGTAGGCTTTCTTTGGTGGGTTAGATTAGATGGGATAAGTTAGAATAAATATGAGTTGAGATCTTCTGCACCCATTTTTGTCTATGGCTTCTCTGTGTCTTCCTTCATTGGTTGAGGATTTGGTTTATTTTTTATTATTTTAATTATTATCAAATTAACATTAATTATGTTTGATTCAATAAGTAAAGACACAGAGGAATCACAGGCAAAAATAGGAAGATCTCAACTCAATAAATATGGACATGAATGTTGTCCTTTGTTTCGTGAGATTAAGTGTATCATGGATCGAAAAGATATTAAATCGATAAACCCATTTTGAGTGAGATTCTGAAACCCAACTTTAAACATGAGTTCAAGCTAATCCAAGCCAGCCAATACCCAAATCTCAATCCAAGCCAATCCAAAGCAACCCACAAAATATACCATTAAATTTCTCAATCAATAAATTGTTGACTTTTATGATTTTATCAAAGATACAATAAACAACAAAGCTATTGGTAAGGTTTGAATATTTCCTATTTGTTGAAATAAACTCGATAATAATTTGATTCGATCCAAATTTGACTCTAACAAATATTAATTAACAAGTTAAATTCAATAATTTGGATATACGCCAACGAGGTTGGCTCAATTAGTAAGATCTCTGCTTTGTGTGTCATTCCACCAAGGTTCGAGTCTCGCTGTTAACAGTTTTCGTTAATGCACGATTTGTAAATTCCTACGTAAATCCATACCAGTGGCAGCTGACAGCTACGTGCCACGCGTAAGTTCTCTCGACTCGAAGTTGTGGGTATGTCCTGACGCTAGTAATAAGAATAACCAATCTCCCATAAACTTCCGTCACAAAAAAAAATATATATCCTAATATTCAAATTTATATTCAATAATCTGATTAATAAACAAAATGATTATGATGAATTAGGCCGATCTGGTCCATTTACAAGTCTAATCTTGTATTTTGCAAGTGGTCGTTTACTACAGTGGTGGAAATGAGTTGTGCATTTGCATTCTGGTGTGGGTTTGAACATCATCGGCTTCCTAATCTAACATCTAACCACTAATGCTATCGTCAAAAAATAAAAAATAAAAAATAAAACTAACGTTTGTCGACAAACGTGTTCTTACGGCACCTTATCCGAACTTGCATGGATGGCGCTCAATTTCAAACTCGAAGCTTCTACTCTGACCCCCTTATTCCAACACGTCTCTACGTCCGCCATTTTGAATTGAATTGAATCGAATGGAAACTGAAGATTTCTTCATTTTGGTAAATTAAATTGACGATTTATTAATACCGAAACCAGGAGATTTCTGTCTTTTGATTTTCTCTTGTGAATTTAATTTCTCTGTAAACCAAAAAAATGCCACCCCTAAGTTTGAAGCTGCACAGCTTGTTCTTCAAGTACCATCTCAGACACCAATTACACAACCTAACCCAATCAGCGCACCTCCAAAACACAGACCCGAAATTTGGCATCACTTCCCGGCCCGAAGAGCCCGTCGATCCCGCCAACCCCACTTTCCAAAACGGCGTCGCCACCAAAAACATCCACATCGACCCCAACTCCTCCCTCTCCCTCCGCATCTTCTTACCTGACACCGTCCTCCCCCTCAAAGCACCGAATCCCACGTCACGTGTCGGCGCCCTGTTGTCTCCCTCCCCTGACGGCTCTAACTCCGACGATGGTGTCGTGTACAGGGGATATTCTCCCGATCAGTTAGTGGGGAGGCGACACCGGAAGGTTCCGATATTTTTGCAGTTTCACGGAGGTGGGTTTGTGAGCGGGAGCAACGACACGTCGTGGAACGACGCATTCTGCAGGAGGATGGCCAAGCTATGTGACGCGATCGTGGTGGCGGTGGGGTATAGGCTGGCGCCGGAGAGTCCGTACCCAGCGGCGTTTGAGGACGGGGTTACGGTGTTGAAGTGGGTAGCGAAGCAGGCCAACTTGGCCTCGGTTCAAAACGGACGGAGTCGTATCTTTGACAGCTTTGGGTCGTCGATGGTTGAGCCATGGTTGGCTGCTCATGGAGATCCATCTAGGTACATACTGCCTATCAGCCATATCCGGATTGTTTAATTAGTATAATTGGTGTTGGTATATCATATACGCACAAATGGACCCTACACAAAACTTTCATTGAAATAGATAAAGGGGTGTGATATTCATATACCCTATTTTACTTCTCACACACCTTTTTAATTTTTGACCGTCAGATCGGATGAATTAAAAAATATCAACGGACAGAAATTATCAAAGAGTGTGTGAGAAGTAAAATTGGGTGTGTGGATAGCACATCCCTAGATAAATTATGGTTTAGTGCTCCTTTATTATTGTTTAGTATATTCTATTTTTTATTATAAAGTTGATGGTTAAAATTGGAACAATCACAGAAGGTTCGCAAATGTTTACGCGGTTCACTCAACAAAATTCGAGTCGTGGGGTATTTAGTTCGTATACGTAGAACCAGTGACACTAAAATAACAATGCGATTTATATAGATTAGGGTTTAATATCTTTTATTATCTAGTTAATTTATGTTTATGCTTTTTAATTAAAATTTGTAACATGTTCTATTTGTGCATAGTTTTTGTGTGTATATTCTTGGATTTTGAACTAACCAGTTGGGTTCCCAAAATTTAAAGTACATGGATTTGCTTAATGATTAGTGTTTTGATTATGTTCAGCCCTTTTTAGTTTGTATACCTTTTGTTTAAATTCAGTAACTAATGAACATTAACATGTTATTTTGTTATCAGAACAGATGTGTACTTCTTGGAGTGAGCTGTGGAGCTAACTTGGCAGACTATGTCGCTCGGAAGGCTGTGGAGGCGGGCGACCTCTTGAACCCGATAAAGGTGGTAGCACAAGTACTAATGTACCCCTTTTTCATTGGAAGCACTCCCACCAGGTCTGAGATTAAGCTAGCCAACTCCTACTTATTCGACAAGGCTACGTGTATGCTAGCATGGAAGCTATTTCTAACAGAGGAAGAGTTTGATCTAGACCATCCCGCCGGCAACCCCCTCATGCCTGCAGGGAGAGGGCTACCCTTAAAGACCATGCCTCCAACACTTACAGTTGTGGCGCAGCATGATTGGATGCGCGATCGTGGCATTGCTTACTCTGAAGAATTGAGGAAGGCTAATGTGGATGCACCTCTTTTAGATTACAAGGATACTGTGCACGAGTTTGCTACTCTTGATGTGCTCCTTGAGACGCCCCAGGCCAAGGCTTGTGCAGAGGATATCACTATATGGGTCAACAAGTATATATCACTCAGAGGCCATGAGTTTTCTTATTGATTGTGAATATGTGATAAGTTCCGAAGTTGTTCAAATTGAAGCACATATGAACATGCATTTGAACAACTTCAGGACAACGAAAGTGAACATTTTTGTGTACAAAATCATGTCACTCCAATTTTTCAACATAGTTTTCATCAGATTAGTTTTGAGATATCTGATCCTTATTGAGCTGTGCATTGCACCCTGCGAACATATTTTGTTCTGTTCTTTTGGAGTTGTTGGCCGCAGTCCATTTATTTCCAAGATTGTCTCCATACCGGTGGTATATCCTATACATGTTCTCTTGCTCTTATGCATTTTAGACCCTGGATAAACTAATTGTCCATGACAGCATCACCTACACGGGTCGGCTATTAGCTTAATTGATTAAGAGAATTTACCCCTGCTCGAGCGCTAACTATTCCGGGCCATATGTATTATTTTAAACCACGTCAGGATCTGGTGGACTTAGTAAAAGGAAGAGGCGAAAAGAATAAGTTTTATAACCGGAAGTAGCATTGGAGAATTCTGTATTTGGGGAAAATTACAGTCACATATGGATAAACCTCCTAAGCTGTGGGCATAGACAAGATAGAAAGCTCCCAAATCTTGGGGAGATACTTGAAAATGATGGCAATAATGTAAGTTCCTTAATTAGTGATTGGTCTATGCATACGTTGCGCTATGCCTGCTGGAATTAGTAAAGCCTGTTTTATTTGTTTTGATACAAGCGATAATAGGGGAGAAAGGAGTCGGACTTGGGACATCATGTGCAAGACTCAATACTTTTTAGTTTACCATTTAAGTTACAAATCTCTTGCAGTACGACTACTTTATTAATTTTTACTCACTTCCGCAGACTCATTTTAATTTCTTGGCAACATTGTAATCCTCGTCCGTACAAGAAGGAAGCTTCAACCTACACATCACATATATACACACATTGTATATATATCCCCGCAAGGAGACTCAATTGGTCAAGCTTCTAATACATTAGAAAGCTACACGATGGCATCTGATCTCTATGTGCAACCTGAGTTTTGTGGTAAGATTACATCTAATGAGGTGATTGGCTTTGATCTCAATCTGTCATCCATGTCATGCCTTCCCTACCCTTCTCCTTCGGCTTTGGAGGACGATTCGGCAAACTGGGTGATTCCATTCGTCGACAAAACAAGAAATCATAAGAGGCTAAAACAGGAACATGATGCCAATTATGGATTCAAAGTGGGTACTAATTACTATAGTTTTTACACTGGCAGTGACAGCAATATGTGTACTAGCGGCTTGACTAGCTTGCCAACAATCCGACTCTGTGATCACGTATCCGCACACACGCGGAAATATTTGGCAGCAGAGGCCATGGAAGAAGCCTTTGCAACCTTAATGAGAGACAAGGAAGATGAATCCGAGGAAGGAGGAGGAAGTGAAGATGAAATGAAACTAGTCCAACAACTTATCGCTTGTGCCGAGGCTGTGGCTTGTCGTGACAAAGCTCAAGCCTCAGCATTGCTTTTTGAGCTGAGAGCTAATGCGCAGGCCTTCGGGACATCATTCCAGCGAGTATCTTCCTGCTTTGTCCAAGGCCTCGCCGACCGCCTTGCGCTAGTTCAACCACTAGGGGCGGGAGGAGTAATAGACCCGAGCGCGAAATCAAAGCCTTTTTCAGCAGAGAAGGACGAGGCTTTACACCTTGTTTATGAAATCTGCCCACAGATCCAATTTGGTCATTTCGTAGCGAATGCATCAATATTGGAAGCCTTTGAGGGAGGAAGCTCAGTCCATGTCATAGACTTAGGCATGACCCTAGGCCTCCAGCACGGGTACCAATGGTGCGACTTAATAGACCGTCTAGCAAACCGTCCAGGACAACCCTTGCACCGCCTTCGCATTACAGGAGTTGGTAGCTCTTCCGAACGCCTTCAAGCAATCGGCGATGATCTCAAGCTGCATGCTCAAAGCATGAAAATAAGTTTGGAATTTTCAAAAGTGGAGAGCAACTTGGAGAACCTTAAGCCCCAAGATTTCCATTTGGTTGATGGGGAGATTTTGATCATCAATAGCATTCTTCAACTTCATTGCTTGGTGAAAGAGAGCAGAGGGACATTGAACTCAGCTTTACAAACACTTCACGAGCTGTCACCAAAGCTTATGGTTTTGGTTGAGCAGGACACAAGCCACAACGGGCCTTTCTTTCTAGGGAGGTTCATGGAGGCACTGCATAACTACTCCGCCATCTTTGACTCCTTAGACGCAATGCTGCCCAAGTACGACACGAGGAGGGTAAAAATGGAGCAGTTTTACTTTGGGGAGGAGATTAAGAACATCGTAAGCTGCGAGGGACCAGCCAGGGTGGAGAGACACGAAAGGGTTGATCAATGGCGCCGTAGGATGAGGCGTGCGGGGTTCCAACCGGCGCTTTTGAGGACGATGGCACAGGCCGTGAAATGGCTAGAAACTAATGCTTGTGAGGGTTACACGGTTGTTGAAGACAAGGGTTGCTTGGTTCTTGGATGGAAATCAAAACCTATCATTGCAACTTCTTGCTGGAAATGATGTTATCTGTTCCAACAAAACCTTGCCTAACAACAGAAGAATAACGTTTTTGAAATTTATCATGTTACTGTCAGATTCTCTAAATACTTGTTGTGGAATTAATCATGTCTATTTTACAACAAAAAGTTCTTTTTTCTTTCCAAGTAAGAGTGATTTTATTTTATTTTTTTTGGAAAAAGGGGCTAATTCTAAATTTCTAATAGCCTAAACATAACTATTCATCATCGTGTAACATTACGGTCTAATAAAGCAACCCTATGTGGTAAAAAATTTATACATAATATTATATTATTGAACATAAACACTACGTACCAGTAAAATCGTGTATTATAAGTGTGAGATGATTGTTTGAGGCTATGACACAAACACATGTATTAAATGGACAATCGCGGTTTATGTCGTAAAAAAAAAAAAAAAAAAAAAAAGAGGAGGACCATCGTGGCAAAATAGACGGCCAACAATACATAGCCATCAGCAGCTCCATCGTGATCTGCCACGTGTATGGCTGGCGAGTAACAGTTCCCATTCCAAGCTAGTCTCTGGTCTCTCTAGATCTCACCAAAAATTCCATTCTCTCGGACAAAATAACGACGTGTGGATAAGAGTCCCTCCTCGGATAGTCCCAACGGGCTTCCTTTTCTCGCTCACACACACTGAGAAATCCAGGACTCTGCAAAAACCCAAGTGAAAAATGGAGGTGGGTTTGTCTCTAAACGCAGCGGTTCGGCTTCCATTGTCGAGCTCGAGGACCCACGAAGATGGTCTGGTCAGGCACTCATTGGTTTCCACAAAGACGACGACCCAGAAAGCGGCTGAGCAAAGGCAGGTCCGCCGCGCGCTGGTGGTTGAATCAAAGGGAAAAAGGGGAATGATGGCCCGCCAGTTTCAACCCAAGAAGCCTCCGCCTCCTGCCATGCCCAAGATTGAAGACGACGGCAACCCTCGCTTCGTCGTCTTTATCCGAATGGCCAATGTTTGTTCTCTCTCTCCCCCTGTCTCCCCCTGGCTCTCTCTCCTCTGTTTCTTTTAATTTATAAGTTTGTTGCTTGGACAGGTTTACCTATGGTACCCACTTAGTGTGATATCAGGTGGTACAACGGCTAAAATCATGATTGCCGCAAAAGATAACTTTCTGGGGAAATATATATACAAAGATACACTTGCTAGAAATCTTGCTGCAGTTATTTACAGAGTGAGCTTGGTTCTTTGTTATTGAATTTATGATCTAGTTGCATATAATTTGTTACTTGCTTAATCTAAATATACATTGTCCATACTTTTTGCGGCTTATTAAACAAGCTGTTTTTGTGTTCATGTCAAGAGAGTCCAACATTTCTGTGTCCATACAGATTACAGACAAGCTCGGATGCTTCTCTGTAATCTGTATGGACACAGAAATGTTAATTAATCGCGGCTTAGGTATATGTTGATTAATCGAGGGTTAGGGACATGTTGATTAATCCTTATGGCGGAGATGGTCCAACATTGTTGATTAATTGCGGGTTAGGGTCATGATCTGCTTTTGGTAACCAAATGCGAATTGTATGGTGGTTAAACATTTTTCGAGCGGCTTTATTCTCTCATTGCTTGATGTTCTGCTTTTACGTTTAGTAACCAAATGCGTTTTGTATGGTGATTAAACATTTTTCGCAAGCGGCTTCATATTCTCAATTGTATAAATTCTTGTTTCGTTTTTATTTCAACAGGATGAGAAGGAAATACAGAAGACAGCATTTAAGCAGTACCGAGTTTTGCGGTCAGCTACTGATTTTAGATATGGCTACAAAATTGTTGTAATGCTCTTATAACCTCTACATTAAGTAAAAGTTCATTTGTAGATGATTTTATTCTTTTCTCACCACTAAAATGCTTATAACTGTTCAGTGCCTAAGTCTGTTCTGTGGCAATCGTGTAGGAAAACGGTAATATGAGAGCAGCACTTTCTACCTCGGATGTAATTGAGGTAATTCGCCTACTCCATCGTCTTTGTCATGAGATTATAAGGTATTACCGTATTAGACAATCAGCCGGTCACAAGCTTCATGGCCTGAACTAGAGGGCTTCGTTTCTTCTGATAGGAAATTTGGTGGTATCTAGACACTGCAGTTGAAATCAAATCTTCTGTTCTATCAGCTTGTTTGATTACCTTTTGCTCTAATATCGTTTGCGATTCTGAACTCAATTTTCAGCTACCAACAAAAGACAAGCTCAAAACCACATTTGACAAAGTGAAGGACTTTTTTGGGGATGCAAAGGAATCTTTTGGCAAGCTGACGACGCTAAACTTATCCGAGTCTCAAGAATCAGAAGGAAAAACCGAAGAACAGGGAAAGTGAGTCATATGCACATGATACATTTGATAAGTTTTTGGTTTCTCAACTGTAGTTGTCGAAGGGCTTTCTTGTTATTGTCAGGCAACATTCGAACCTACGGCTTCCCGGATCAATCCCATTCCCCCTCACATAGCGAAAACAACGATTACCTATCACTTTACATGCCTAATTAATGGTTCCTTCCTTCTAACAGGGTAAAGAGCTGAAGATGGCGGAGGCATTTGCTTGATATGGTGCAGAGGCCACAGACTCTGTGAGACAGTTAATGCTTACTCCGCTGCATACTCCTTTCACGAAAGGTCATTTAGGATTCTGCACAGGGTTTTGTTCATAGATCTCTCTGTCAATTAAACAGAATTTTATGTCTGCCGATATAAATTTATTTTGCCTATTCCACACTTATTTCTGGCATTCTTAAGTAAAAGCACTCGCACCAAGTTGGTTCTTTGGAAATTCGCGCTGATCCATGTTAAAAAAAAAAAAAAAAAACTAATTGCCGGCTAAACGTGGTAGGTTGCCTTGACAGGTAGGGTCTTCATCTTCAATTTATTGTCATCGACTTCTGCGGCATTTCTCCAACAATACGTCAACGTTGTGTTGCTCTCCACCTCCGTCCCCATGCGCCAGCGTTAATCCTAGGATGGCAACGGTTCGGTTTGGGGATGGAAATGTTATATCTATCCTCATAACCACGAAAATTAACCATGTTCATAACCGCAAAAACATCGGGGATTATCCAAAACCATATTCACCAGGTAACGGGTTTCCTATCGGTTAACGGTTATATTCATCTTCGTAAAAAACAAAAAATTATATTCATCCAATTGACGCATAATAATTTAGTGAATACTAATTTCGTCATTAAATAGCCACATCTAATAATAAATAAATAAAAAGACATAACAATAAATGAATTTTGTAGAGTATAAAAATAAGAGCATTGAATAAAACATTGATGATGTGATCTATTGATATCTCCCATAAGCATTATGTTTGATGCATAATGAATATAGTATAGGGTTTGTTGAATACTATTATATTTTTTGAGCGACATACTATTATATTATATACTAAATATATTATGTGGTGAATAATGAATATGGTAACGATGGTATAGCTTCACTCAAATACAATATACATACATATATATATATATATATATATATATATATTACATAAGCTACTATGTTATATATTATTCGGTTCGGATTCTGGGACGAATACGGAATGGGGACTCTTATGACCATATCCAAAATCATAATCAATTAAAGTTCACGGTTTTTCCCCATATCAATAATACACACAAATTTTCATACCCAAATCCGCTCCATTCGGACAGTTATCTGCTGTTATCGGGTTTAACGGTTTGAATTGTCATCTCTAGTTAATTCCATACGATCCCAATTTGAGTAATCTCCGCATCCACCACCTTCGTAGCATCGGTCTGCACCCCTTCTCCTCCTTTGTGGATCTCCCTTCCCCACTACACGTTCACACTTGGAGATGTTGCCTTGAGTTTTAATCTGAACTGCTATTTTATTTTATTTTTAATTTTACATTGAGCCTTCATATTTCTTAAATAAGGGTTTTTAATAAGGCTTATTAGTCGAAATGACCCCTGAAACTGCCATTGAGTCTCAGTTTATCCCTCAAACTGGTTTTGTTTCCTTTTGCCTCCTAAAACTGACATTATCAACTCTTTTGTCTCACTTTACCCACTTCCGTTAATGGACTGTTAAATTTAAGAGTGTTTTAGACATTTCAGTTTTTACACATTTATTAATCTCTAGCCCCCAAACTAAACAAGTCTCAATTTTATTTTTGACAACTCTAATTCAAACGCATAAATTTTGGGCATTTTTTAAAATAAATTATTCAATCAATAGAAAAATTCCGAACAACAAAATCATTGTATCAACCAAAATAAGGGTTACATTTGTTCTTTTAGTCATTTCACTTGCAAGACATTCATGTATTAGCTCGAAACTTTGCAATTGAAAAATATTCATTACATCAAAATCATTATACCATTAAGCTATCATATCCAAAATACTTCTCAAACCAAAAAAATCATTTAAAGCAAATGTGCACAGTTTGAAACAAAAAATTTCACATTGTTGAGCACTGATTCCACTAGGCATAAGCTTGTTCAAACTATGCACATTTGCTTTAAATGATTTTTTTGGTTTGGGAAGTATTTAATTTGGATAGGATAGCTTAATGGTATAATGATTTGTTATAATGAATATTTTTCAATTGCAAAGTTTCGAGCCAATACATGAATGTCTTACAAGTGAAATGACTCTACAAACAAATGTAACCTTTATTTTGGTTGATACAATGATTTTGTTGCCTAGAATTTTTCTATTGATTGAAAATTTTAAAATTGTCCAAAATTTATGCGTTTGAATTAGAGTTGTCATAAATAAAATTGAGACTTGTTTAGTGTGTAGGCTAGAGGTAAATAAATGTGTAAAAATTGAAATGTCTAAAATACCCGTAAATTTAACAGTCCATTAACAAAAGTGAGTAAAGTGAGACAAAAGAGTTGAAAATGTCAGTTTCAAGGGGTAAAGTGAGACAAAATCAGTTTCAAGGGGCAAACTGAGACTCAATGGCAGTTTCAAGGGCATTTCGACTAATAAACCTTTTAATAATTTAAATGAAATATTTATAGTAAGTTAACGAAATTGATCACATTGGCTAACGGTTTGAAACACAATGATTAAATTGGCCAAATTAAAAACACGGGACCAAATTAACCAAACATGTGAAACACATAGATCATTTTAACATTTAAGCCTAAAAAAAATTGAAAACAAAGATTTCCTAAGATCATAATAATTAGCATCGAATACAAATAAGGCAATCTCTAGAGTTCATACAACCATGTCTACAAATTAAGAAGTGGTTTAACTTCTTTTTCTTCTTAAATAAGGCAATCTCTAGAGTTGAATATTGATTATCCTTTTGCTGATTTTTCTTGGGCTATCTTTGCGATAGTTTTTCCTCAACCATGTCTACAACTGAAAAGTCTAAACCCGGCGCTGATCGCAACCGGTTATTACCTTACTTGTTCTGTTTTATGACACTCCTCTTATTCCTACATACCATAGAGTTCATACATATCTCCCCCTCAGGCAGAACACCTGAATTCACCGTCGACGAAGCTCCTCTTACCCAATTCAGTTACACCAAATCCAACTACACGCTCTCTTACAACCTTGCCCTCAACATCTCCATTAGAAATCCCAACAAACGCTCCAGCCTCGAGTACCGTGGCATCAAGTTATTGCATACTATCAAGACAAGAGGTTTGCTCTTGTGACTTTGGTCAATAGTTCCACACGATATCACCAAGGCCTCAAGAACACCACCGTTTTGCAGAACGTACTTGTTCAAGGGTACAAGAAATTGCTGTTGTTTGAGGAAGCTGATGAGACAACCTCCAAGTTTAGGTCTGAGGCCGCGGCTGGAGTTTACATGATCGACGTGCTGCTTGCTTTTCAGGAAGTGAAACTGATCAACATTGGGTCTGGCAAGGTCGGCTGCAATCTAAAGCTTCCTTTGACTAGGTTTAATACTAATGGAACATCTGTGAGTGGTTTCGACACTACAAAGTGCTCAAGATTTTACCGTGATGCGACAGATCGACGCTTTTAATTTTTCAACCAGCTGAGTTGCTGGCTATTTGTTAATTAGATGATACATGTTACTTTCTGAGGAATGAATTTATAAAGGAATTCGTACGGGTTTTTATGAAAGTTTTCTGAAACTTTGTTGTGGTATACCCTAACCCTAAAACCCTAAACCCTAAACCTAGAGAAACAACAGAGAAGAAACATGGTATCGAGTGCCAGTAAAGGTTAACACCAATTCTTCGATCCTAATCTCTTCCGCTACTTAATTTTTTGGGATGCTTGCAAGACTACAAACAAACTGCACCATCGAATCATAGATAACTAGTTTAAGATCGATGTTAATTTTAATTTTCAAACTTGCGCTTTTGCTTGTTATAAAACATTGTCAATTTTGAAACTTATGATGACGATGATCTTCTTTCCTCACATCAAGTACTGTAACAACCTCCTCTGGCATCGGGACAACAGTTTTTTCATGACCTAGCGGTGAAAGGATACGTGACCATTTCTAAAATTTCTCCCTTTTAGGTCCATTTCTTTGCTTTGCTGCTCTTATAATTTCCGAATATTGATGATTTTTTAAGTACATACGATTTCTCCAGTTGCATCTAGTTTTAATATTATGTAGAATTAGTTTTGTGGATTTTAATTTAGTTTCAGATTCCATGGTTGTAAAATGAACAAAACGCGTCGCTGAACTTCAGAGTCTTCCAATAAAAGTTGTGAGAACCCAAATAGTGTGTTTGTCCATGGCCTTTACTCGGTTGCAGCTGAGCATGGTATGTTTATGCATCACAATTGCTCAAACGTAAAGCCTTTCGCTTCGCCTGGAAGCTCCTAAAGGACAAGTGGATCTGCCTCCATTTTTCAAAGCCATTCTTTTCCTGGTGAAATGCGGAAGAGGTGCCCACAGATCCTGTGTCCGACCCCATAAAATTACTCAAAGGATAGCTGATAATTACCGTTCTTTGGACGAGGGTTTTGTTCTTCCCTGCTTTAACATATTTGTATATAAACAACGGTTTAGTATGTCATGTTCGTATACAACAACGGTTTAGTATCTCTTGAATGTGAGAGGAGGGGATGGAAGGGGATGGAAAGAGAAGGGGAAAGAATCCTAGCCCCTGCTTTTGCACAAGCTGGCCTACAGTCGTCTAGTCTGCTTGCTGGTACTGATTTCACAAAGAGCAATCTAAGAAATTCTTCGGTCACATGACATCATTTGAAGGAATGCAATATGCTTAAGCTTTGTTTCCGTCTTTGTTTCAGGTTCAAGAAGTTCGAGGTCATTTAACTGGAAAAGCATGCACCATATTGGAAGTACTCAAAATCCCTATGAACAAGCGATCTCAATTACCGGAAAGTCATGGTGATGCAGTGCATAAGGAGTTTATTCAACGGGGTTTGTGGTATTTTGGTGTTTGGCCATTCCGTTAATTATTAATTTGATATTCATGTTTCTTAGGCTGTGATTTAATGTGACATGCCCCAATCCCGATATCCTCAAATACCAGGATAGGCAAGTATTGGTCGACACCCGAGGGTGACGAAGCCATTTTAAACATGCATACAAATAAAATATGTCATTGGAAAGAAATACACCCATGCAGAACCGTGTTTAAAGCATACAACTAATCAAGAATAATGTGAAAGAATTAATATAAAATGGTATGAACAAAGGAGAAGGTTCTTATGAAAAGACTCGAACATACCTATGCAGAAATGCCCTGACGCCAGGATCGTATACCTCGATTCTAACTCCTGAGGGGGCGCAAAACAAAAGGGTGAGTGGACCAAAATTTATAATAATAATACTAATAATAGGAAACCCATTTTCTTTCTGAACATACTAACCCCCTGTTTTGAAAACACATATATAGTACTACATAGTAGGTTATCCTGAAAACTCTAGCATTCCATGAAAAACGTTCGTGAAATAAGTACGTATAAACCAGTGCTCAATAATGCAAATATAGCCGCCCGAAGGCAAATCCCTAAAACCTCCGTAAATCACATCAATGTTGTACTCAACTAGGGGTATCATAGTCGCCCGAAGGTAGTACCCTTCCATCACCCGAAGGTGAAGTTGGACGACACTGGGTTACGCCAGTGAAGAAACATGGTAGGCCCCATCACCCGAAGGTGAAGCTGTACGACTCTGGGTTACGCCAAAGAAGAAACATATAACATCACACACCAACACTAGCCGTGGCTAATGAAGCTGTTCGACACTGGTTTTGTCAGTGAAGCTGGGGGTATGGCATAAATATCCTCAACTGTGTCCTATGGCCATATACGTCTACATACCCGTGTTATGTGGATATGTTGTATGATAACCCACTAGATAAGCACAAAAAACATACCTCAAAACTCATATCAAATCCGGAGCTCAAAAGCTCAAAGCCTCATCATAACCATGATACCCCATATTCATAAATCCGTAAAATCATCATATGTGTAAATCCAATACTTCATAACGTTTCATAAAACATAATTCGATAGATCATGGATATTTGGTAAAGCAATTTAAATAAATCATAATTTCTCTGTAAACCCATAAGGGGCCGGGGTCGGATCTGGGCTTCAGGTTATTGGATTAATGTGCCAAGTTATTGGACTGGGTTACATGGCCCAAAGGTTTAGGCTGGGTATTGGATTGGGCCAATTTTGGGTTAGGCCGGGGTACTAGTTTTGGATCTAGGTTGGGTTACGGGTCGGTTGCTAAGTTGCAATTCAGGTCGACCCAATTTTAGATCGTGGGTCGACCCGACTCCACGAAGAAGAAAGCTGGAGCTTTCCAAGCTCCGATCATCGCCAAAACTTCACAAAATCTAGTCATTCTATATACCAAAATGAAGCCCAAGGAACAAGAATTCGAATCATACCATTAGTTTCCTAGGCCGTGGCCAAATTTCGATGGAAAATAGCTCGAAAGCCGTCTGATTCCTCGCCAGAAAATTGGGTTCTTTACTCTCGTTAATTCTGTGAAATTGTGTCATTCCAATTAAATAACCTAGGTTAGAACTAGACCACAAGGACAAAAATGAAGGGATTTCAAGTGTCCCGAGGCTTACCCAAATCGGAGAAACAAGAAATCTCGCCGGAGTTATTCCTTCGCATCGTGGCTCGGCTGTTTATGCTCTTCATTCGAATTTTGAGGATATAGGAGTGGGCCAGATGATGGTGGTGGTTCGTATTGTTCGCCGGATAGAATGATGAGTAGTGATGGTGTCGTGGGTGTGCTCGGGGAAAGGAATGAATGACAGAGAGAAAGGGAAAGTGTTTCCCTGGAAGAGACAATGAGAAAGAAAGGGAAAAAAAAAAGAGGGAGAGTTCTAGAGAGAGAAAATCGGGGAGAGGGACACGGGGCAGAAGGAGAAGTGGGTTGTGGGCCCCACGGCTCACAAAACGACACATTCACAAAAATATCTCCCGAGATGTAAAATTACTATAATGCCCCTACAATACGAATTCCGTAAAACGTTCATCGTAACTCTAATAACTCTAATTTTGATTCTACTTGCGCCCATGCGTCTGCAACATCGTTACTACAAGGATACGCCAAGGAAACAAATCTTATGTGACACAACAAAGCGGTCAACAAAGTCAACGTTTTTGCCTCGAATGGCATTTTTGTAAATTCAGGCTTTATAAATAATAAAAACCATAATATTTGGGGACGAGATTAAGTGGCTAGGTGGAACAATTGTCATTTAATATGCTTCGGTGGCTTAGGGAGTTGTATTTACATTGATGAAGATGTTTTGGCACACTAGTATATTAGGAAGTGATATGTTAAAGAAGACAATTTGGAATTATAATTTTATGGTAATGAAGAATTGAGCATTGCTCTTCTATCATTTTTTGTCAAGCCTCGTGTGTTTTTTGACTTCTCTTATATCTCTTTGTCGTTCCGCATTATTTGGTACCAGAGCTTCGCTACGCTTTTTGGGTTGCTTCCGCACTATTTATCTAGATGGTAGCGATAGGAGTAGAGGAAGGTGTGGTAACCAAGAGCCTAGGGATTTGAGAGTTGAAAGAGATGACGAAATTCAAGAGCTGCGATAAGAAATCGAGTTGCTTGCCTTGCGAATTGAACGCCTAAAAGCTCGTAGGAAGCATGGTGGATCAAAACACATGAAGCACAACCAACGATGGTGGACTACCCAAATGTCAAGGTTTGGTAGTTGGCTTGAGGATGCTAGGTCTTGCACCGTCGGATGCGAATCTGATAAGGTGAACCCAAATACTCATCGAAATGAACAAATGGTGATGCCTAAAGTTTCAGATTTGAAGGTAACCCTATTAGTATCACTTATCTTTGAAAATGAGTTTAATAATGATGAATTGGGGTATACTTATGATTGCACCTTACCACCTATCTATGATGAATATCATGAAGATGAAGACACATGTCCAAAAAAAGAGGTCATTGATGAATCTCTTCATCACAACAAGATGGATTATTCATCAATTGATATATCTGATGCTAGCGAATCAGTTTCTCTACACAATTTCGTGTCTTGCTCAAAGGGGGATCCCGAAGCAAAAGGTTTTGCCAATCCATCAAGTGGCTCTAATGACGTCTTCTTGGTTCATATGAGAGATGGAACAATGAGTGCGGACCTGATTCCCTATAATAATATTTCGCTGGATGCTTCAAACATTACAAATTATACTACTTATTTGCCTACGGTTGAGGAAAATGCACTAACTTCAGTTTTATGATTCCATTTGGTATGACTTTACCTATGGATCCATCAACTGAATGCAAGGAAAGATTTAATTATGACTTTGAAGCTTGTATCTTTTGTGAAAAGTTATGTAGGTTACTACAATTTTAGAAAAGAACGAATCTTTGTTTCCACCATGCAAGTAATATTTTTGTTAGTTTGAATAAGAAAAGAAAGAGAAGTAAGGCAACGTGATTTCTAAACTCAACGATTTGGAAAGAGCTTGGCTTGAAATTAGTGAACTTGTGGACGAGTTCCTTCTCATTGGAGAGTCTGATGTAGTGCATAAGGACTTTATTCAACGAGCCTCTTGATATTTGGTTATTCAGTTAATTATTAATTTAAGATTCATGTCCCTTAAGTTATAATTTAATATTTTGTAGTAATTTTGATGCATTGTAAATTGTGTTTTAAATTAAGTAACTAAGTGGAACAATTGTCATTCAATATGCTTCAGTGGCTTAGAGTTGTATTTGCATTGATGATGTTTTGGCACACTAGTATATTAGAGAGGGACTTGGATAACATGACAATTTGAAATTATAATTTCATAGTAATGACGAATTGAGCATTGCTCTTCTATCATTTTTCTATCAAGCCTCGTGTGTTTTTTGACATCTCCTCTATCTCTTTGTTGTTCTACATTACATGGAAGCCTTTGAACAAGGAAAAGAAAGAGGTCATGACATAACTCAACAAACGTTGATGTCCAAAATCTTGGAAGTCATGGACGCCTTTGGAATAGTAACGTACAAGACCCCATCTTTAACCTCGGCCTTAATCTTCTCAAATTGAATATTCTCCGGCAACGCTATTCTACTGCTGTACCTGCCATAGCTCTTGGCTGACCACTCCTCCCCATTTTCTTCCACCACCGCCCCATTTTCCGTCTTCTTGACCGCCTTCTCGGCCTTCACAACCAGCATTTTCTCCTCCACCCACACCTTCACGTCCTCTTTTGTCATCCCGGGCATGTCGAATCTCATCTTGTAAGCATCCTCACCTTCTTTGATCTCCCACGGCGTCCTTCCCCTGCTGTACCCGCCCGTCTCGCTCCGCACTGGCGCCCTGTACCCGCCGGAGTAGGCAAACGGGTCCTCCATCAGACTCTCCATCGTCTCCATCATCTGCTGCACCGTCTTGGCCGTTGGAAACCGGTCCCACAACCCTGCCAAATTTCTATTTTGTTTCTTAAACTATTCAAATCTAGGACATGTTTGAGACCGTGTTTCTGAAAGTGCGAAAAGGGTCACCAAAAAGAATTTGACTCGAGTTCCCTGACAGACACTTTCAACGTGTTTCCAATGAAAACACTACTAGCAGAAGCGGTTAGGAACAACCAAAGCAGTCCTAAAGCTTCAAAGTTAAAACTTTGAAGTGGGAATTCGAACTTACCGATGGGCGGCGCTGGGGCAGCTCTCTTTCTAGGCTGGGCCTGCTGTTGTTGGAGCTTGGTGGCCCTCTGCAAGTGATCAAGGTTGTCTCTTGCATCACCTGCCATGGCCTTAAGGCTGTTCTTACTACTGTGGCTAAAACATCCGCCACCTTTAATTGGTTTTGAGAAAACAGGGTATCGCACATTTTTGGTTTTCACAGATGACAGTGGGAAAAAGGGGCTGACATTGGATACGGCCTGAGACATTTTGGTACTCTCAAATGTTGGGTTTCGTTTATTGGTCAAGATATTAATGGAGTTGTAGGGATCTGTTTGGTAGGTAAGAAATCTAGATAAGAAAGTGAAGGGAATGAAATGAAACTTGAGGAGAGCATCCAGGTTTTCCAATATTTAAAGGAAAGTGTAGACATTTCTGGAACAAGATGGAAGGAGGAAGACGCATTCAGAAGCAGCCAGTTCTGGAGAAGTCCAGAAATGTTCACTGGATAAGGAAAAATCTGAGAGGGACTCGGTGGCGAATAAGAAACGGCATCGTTTGGAAAATTGGCAATTTGGCATTTACTGGTTTACATTTTTAAACTTACAGTACTTGCGGGAACCTCATTCTGATAAGACCCGTCGTAATGAATAGAAGCAAGCTTTGCAGGCCAAGGCAAAGGAAGAGACTACAATCTAGGGGGTGCTATCGACACATTTATTTTACTTTTCACATATTTTTTGTTAATTTTTTGTCATTTAATTAGCTTCAATTCGTTCGATTCAACAGCCGAAAGAACGTGTGTGAGAGGTAAAAATATGTGTGAATAACACCATCCTAAAAGAAAATTGTTAAACAAATTTCCCAACAAAAATTCTATGTCATTTATGTTGTTAACTGGACCCCGTTTGTTGATCACATTGTTGAACACTTCTTGAGTACACGTAACTATGTAAGTCTCACGCATATCAATGGGTACACCTCTATTTTGAGAAGTGATTAGTAAATGTGATACAAATAACATCATCATTTTAAACCAACATTTGCATGAAAGGATGAACATATATACTTGCATCCATTGCATGGGAAAGGTCTTCCCCTTGCGATTAGCGTGGTTTCACTGTACAAATTTTATAATCATAATCCTTCATTTTCATTTTCATCATTTAAAGTCATATTTACTATAAAAAAAAGAAAAAAACATCACGAAACATTTAGTTATCTATACGTAACAAAATAAAGAACGGTTTACGTGGTATCAGAATTTTCAATTTTTTCAACACATATAAATGATTAAAAAATATATAGTTTGATTTACAATTTGTAGCAATAAGTGTCGTTTTACTCATTATTCGATTCATTTTTCATACGAATCAGTACTATCTACAATTTAAAAAAACATGCAAATAAAAGGGTCGACGCAACATGCACAGGAGCCATGGCTCAAACTTTCTGCAAACGAAGGATCCACGGCTCAAACTCTCTCCATCATTAACAAAAAGAGGAACTTTTATTTGGTCAATCAACAAAAAAGGAACTAGACGTTGGAAATAAAGTTTTAATTTTCCAATTAATGGGTCCCATATCACACTCCAGTGTATGAACGTTGAGGCCCGTGATCCAATTTCACGAATAAATAATAAATAAATTTCCAAGAAAAAAAAAAAAATAGGAGAGACATCTCCATCTCCATCTCCATCTCCATCTAAGAAAATCAACAAGGAAACTAGAAACCCAAGCTTTAAAGGCAAACAAAACCCCACGCTCCCCTTCTCTCTCTCTCTCTCTCTAAAAAAGCTTCCTTTTTCTGCACATTTTTTGGGGGTAAAAACTATAAAACCAAACATGGAATGGACCCAATAAGGCGCCTTTCTTGAATTGCAATTCATAATTCAAATTTCTAGCCATATAAACGACCCCAATTGGAAGGATTTTCCCAGAGAAAGCAAGAACACTGAAATGGGTGAATCGGCCTGCCTGAGGAGATCACTATTCGACCCTTCTGAGTGTCCCACTGAAGTCAAAGAGGTCAGTCGTCCTTCTGCAGATTTTCCCATTTCTTTGACTCTTGAAGTTTTTCGATTCATGCGTTTTTCTTGTTTTCTCGAAAGCTTTAATGGGTCTTGATCCGATTGGTTTGTTTTAATCGCATTGTGGTTTGTTTGGCTGCTGAGAAATAGTGGGAAAATGAGAACTTTGGTTAATGTGGTGTGGATTAAGATGGTTTGGTTAGAGCTATTCCTTTTGTTATTTTTAGGGGATAAAGTGCGCGTAGTGTTGTATTTAGACGGTTTTCCAATGGATGCCTTCAGTTCTTGGTTCGTTTGGTTTGTTCCTAATCTTGAGTAATTATAGTGAGAGAGAGAGAGAGAGAGAGAGAGAGAGAGAGAGAGAGAGAGAGACTTTTAACCAGTTTCGTTTTCTTGTGTTAAAGTTCTTTAGCTTGCATAATTCTGCATCACATTCTTTTAGGATTACATTAAGCAGTGAGCTTATTCATGGTGGTTTAAATGATATGGGTATCTCTCTAGAATCTTGTTAGAATTATTGAACTTTGAGTTTGGATGGACTTGTGTGATTCGGTTACATTTTTACGAGTAGGATTTTGGAATTCACTGAGGAAATTGAGATGTACTTTTCATTGCAGGGTGACCCCCTTCGTTGCCTAGGAGAATCGATCTCCTTCGGTAGGTATATGTCAGAACCTCTTGCTTGGGAGAAATGGTCAGCATTTTCCCACAATCGATACTTAGAAGAAGTCGAGAAGTTCTCCAAGCCCGGCTCAGTTGCTCAGAAGAAGGCTTATTTTGAAGCTCACTACAAGAAAAAAGCTGCCGAGAAAGCAGCAGCCTTGCTTGAGGTGACAAACGCTGGTGCCTGTAATGTTACAGCATCATCGGTAACTATGTACGGAAATTTCGAGAGCTCCTCCATGGACATAGAATCGGCAAGTGGAGGGAGCCAGATGGTCGTTGATAAGGAACAGGAAAATGTTGCTCCAAATTCTGATGTAGAAGTATACTCAGCTGATGTGAATAGCCATAATCAAAATGTTGAAGGGAATCAATTGGATATCGCCAAGGTGGACGGAGCAGAAGCGGTGATTGAAGAAAGTGTTAATTTGGAAAATTCTATTCATGTTGAAATATCGAACCAGTTTGAAATTGGCAAAGACCAAAATGAGATTGTTGCCACCTTAGAAGAGAAGATGCCAAATACGGTAAATTGTTGGGCTTTGCCCTGTTTTTAAGTAAGTTGCAATTGCTTGACCACTTTTTCTCACCACGCTAACTGTTGTCATCTCACAGATCCTCCAGGAAGCTTCCGGTGAGGAGAATCTTGCTTCAATGAGCAAGAAAAGATTGATGAACTCTTCCCCAAGGTTATCCACTAAAGGTAGAGCACCCAAGGTACCACCGTCTCCTGCCAAACAAGCAATTCGTGTGCAAACCATAAACGGGAAAAATGCCACTCAAATGGGTAAGAAGGCTTCATCAGACTTAGTTGACAAGAGGAGTTTGACTGCAAAATCTCTCCACATGTCAATGCATTTCACTTCTCATGGGGGCGAAAATGAAACCAGTAAAAGAACTTCACCAGTTGTTGAGAAGACCAGAAATTCGAGAAGTAATACAACTACACTTAATATCTCCATAAATAATCCGGCCTCTCATCGACGAACTGCTATTAGGGTACGAATTCTTACCATTTAATCTTATTATTTATTCTTCATTCATTCGATTTGTGTCTAATGTGACACCTAGTTTTATTTGCCAACTTCAGGCATCTGTTGGCGGGGTATTAATGCAGTCTTCAGTAGACCCATGGTCCAAAAATAGAAGGTATTCTGCTTCTACTCACATGTTCGTGAATGTCTCAGTCCATTACATACTCCCTTACGATTTGTGCTATTTATACATGCATTGAGTACTTTAACTTATGCGATCGATTATATTGCTTCCAGGGCAAAAACATTACTTAACAAGTCAGTAGCTGGACCAATTGGTGATGGGAAATGGATATCCTCCTCAAAAGAGTAAGGACTTTGCTACTGACATAGCTATATGTTTTATTTATTTTCATTTTATTTTTCAGGAACTAATAACTCTTTTTCTGTTATTTTTTTAATTACTTAACAAACTCTATGAACTTGTATTCGTATAATGTTCTAGATTATTGGACTGAAATAGTTAGTGTACTAGATTTAAAAGGAACTACCAATGCTTTCATAACTTATGGTTACGGATTATTCTAAACAACTGATTGTTTGGCAGTCAATCTTCTACTGCAAACGGAAGTAAACCACGACCCCCTATTGTACCATGTCCTTTTAGACTGAAGAGTGAAGAAAGAGCAGAAAAGCGTAAAGAGGCAAGACTCGATCGATTATTATATTTTTAGTTCCTTCCTTATCGTACCATGGTTCATTAAGTATTTGTGGGTTTCTTTGCTAAGAGAAATTTCTCTTTCTTCCTGCACCAGTTCTATCAGAGGCTGGAAGAGAAGAAAAATGCCAAGGAGGCTGAACATAAGCTGCTGCAACTGAGATCTAATAAAAGGGTTAGTTTCTATTGAAAATCTTGGTATTTTCGACACAATAACTTTCCTTTGATCTATGGATTTAGATAAGGGGTTTCTTCTCATTCGAGTTTTGCTAACAGAGCAAGTCGCATAAAACATGTGTGATGGGGCAATGCAAGTTGAATCCTGTAATGTTCTATACCCTTGTATCGTTATCAAACCATTTATAAGTATACTTAAAAGAAAGAAAATGTTATGCAGGAAAAAGCAGTGGGTGATGTTAATAAACTGCACCAGAGCACTGCCTTAAAAGCGAAACTAAACCAAGATCTGTCCTCGGGACCACAATTGCCAAGTAATCACTTGAACAAGGTACACACATTTTCTTCTGAACTTTGTATATGTATTAGAGCATGCACTGAATGCTTTCAGTTGTCTTGTCTTTGGAAAGTTTCTACTGCAATTTTAGTTTCTGAGGCAATGAAGACTGCTGCTACTCTCCCCTCGGAACCTTTTCCATTTTATCCCTCTCAATTTATTCTTTTTTAATAATGGTGGACATATATTTCTTGCAGATTCCTCTGTCACAGTCTCGGTCACCCAAACTTGGGAGGCACTCTACTGTCAGCAAAATTCTGGACTCAAGCTCTCGACCTTTTGTCAATTCTCACAGCTCCAAGCGTGTCACACAAAAATACAATTCGAGCACAAATCAAATGGTGCCTTCTCTTTCAAAAAAGAATGCTCACGAGAATTCTCCTCCCAATATCCAGGGTTGAGGGTGTCTAGCTTAGGGATATGCATGGAGATTGATTGACTCAGCTGGTTGACACCCTCTGATCGAAAAGAAAAGGAAAAGGCCGGTTACCACCCAGAAGGGCCACAACTACTTTCTGTAATACGAAATATGGTTTATCTTTCTGTTGAGGTCTTTCTGTTAGAAGTGAAATTTTGTAGGGTTTATCTTTCATTTCTACGTTGCTTCTTTTGTTCTTTTGGGTGACTGTAAATAGATCAATATACAAAAGTTAGGAATGATTACATATTTTGGTTGCTCCATGTAGACAGCTTCTTCTTTCTTCTTCTCCTTTTCGAATTATTGCTCGATATTTTTTCCATTTTGTTAATTACATTTCTCGTTTCATAACTTGCGAGGAGAGAACAATGAGTTTTATGCAGAGGTAGAGACTTAACAAAACACCATTCTGGCATGGATTCTCCACATGCGTATAGATACAAGAAATCTAATGCACATCTCATCAAATTTAAAGAAAGCTAAATATGCTATGGTTTTCCATCACTCGTGATACACACTTCGACATTCAAATCCAAACCGGTCAGAGATATAATAGACATTCGACTTATACTGGCTTATCAAAATGGAAATAGCAACAGATCATTCTTCGTTCAAGTTGCGCAAACGAACAGTGCCGTGCAGGGCAGTTCATGATATGAATAGACCTTGACCTATGACAGAATATTCTGATGGCTCACATGGATAATCAAATCTCAATGCATCATACAAGTGAGCGGGAACTTCAGAAACAAGTGCAGGATCATTGTACTCCGGGAACTCTATATTTTGAAGTCCGAGATTCATGCCATAGCAATCACCTTGATACCAACAAATTTGAAAGCCGTCATCCAAAGAAGCAAAAGGTGATGCACTTCCCACGATTAGGTTCCTTTGGGCGGATTCCAAATCAGTAATGCAGTTCAAGTTGAAGCCCTGGTACTCCATGTTTGCTGTACTAGTGGAACTGGCCTCAGAAACTTGATGGTTTACCAGACAGCTCTTGATTTGATCAGGAAAGGAGTCTTTCGTGCTTATTGTTGGACTTACATGGCTACCCTGAGTATTTATGCACTCAGAATACGAAGGCTTACTCTTAGCAGGGCCAGTTACATCTTCCTCCGCGATAGAAGGTCTTGAACTAATGGAAGGAATTGATTGTACTCGATCAACTTGGAAATGGCTGTGTGGACCGGGCAGTGGTGGCTTGTTAAATCCACTATTTAACTGAATAAGTGGCTTCTGCCCTTTATTCAATTGAATTTCATTCCAAGAATACTTTGTTGGAATAGCGGATTCAAATTCTGTGAAGTTTACTTCAGATTCCACCGATGCAATTGAATGACTGGGGCGCACCTGTGGAGTCCTAATCTTCTGAGAATCAGGAACATTGCCAATCAAACCTTTTTTGGTTTCTGCGTAAGAATTATTGAAGTCCATCTGTGAACTCCCGGTCTTCTGAGAATCAGGAATATTTCCGTTCGAACCTTTCTTAGGTTCTGCCACAGGCTCTGAAACAATCCCCTCTATGTCACTCTCGTGGCTCTTCGTACCCACTCTCTGGGAAACTAAGTTATTGCCAGAAACTTTGAAGCTGCCATGTGCAACATCACTTTGTTGAATTCTGATCGAGTTCTGAAGGCCAAAACTTCCTTGAGCATCTTTTGAGGAATAATCGGAATGCTTCATCCCCCAACAGGAAGATTTAAGTTCGTTCTCTTTTTGCAGCCTACTCAAGTAGAGCCGGTACTTCTGCACATGAACTTTCTCGGTGAGAATAATCATGCCATGTAACCATATTATCTATTACACTTTAGCTTTTATTAGCCATTTTGTTACAAGAGAGACTATGAGTTCAATTACTTCAGTGATAAGAACTATAATTCCTCATACATGTGTCAGTAAATTTGACAAATTCGACGGAGATCAAGGAAATGGGAGCAATTTATGTTGTCACCATACTTGTGTGTGTATACGTATTATATACATATATGCATATATATCCTATATATATATATCATATGTTATTGCATAAGGAAATTATCGATTGCCAGGTATGTTACCGTAATGAAAGTATTGCGGTGTACAAATCCTACTACATAAAAGTTTCCGATGTTATCAGGAAAAGTACTTAAAGGTGAGGTATTTACCTGCAAGTGGCTGGCAACATTTTCTCTTGTCAACCAAGGCACGTTCATCAGGTCAAGTATTTTCTTCGGACCAACTTCTGCCAAACAGACATTACACATCATCGCTCTGTAGAAACATAATAAAGTTGGTGGCGATATTATTGAAAAGGAACACAAAATGTATTCAGACTTATAGTTCATGATGCTGATCCAAAAACCTAGCTTCATAAGCAAGGAATTTACTTACTGTCAAATCCAATCTGATGTACTGCTTTTACAAATTTCTGATGAAGATCTACGGACCAAACAACTCTAGCCTTTTTTGTAGATGGACAATCAGTAAAGTCTTTGTCATCGTATTTGTTATCGACATCCTTTCTTTTTCTCGAAGAAGTGAGGTCATCTGCGCTAAGAAAGTAGTCCTCATCATACTGATCTGATCCACTTCTTATAAGCTGAATACCCTCGAAGCTTTCATGACTCTCAATGTCTCTTATCTCATGTATCTTCTTTCTAAGGACATGCTGCCATATATTACGCAGTTCTTTCATTCTTATCGGCTTGAGAAGATAATCACATGCTCCATGTTGAACTCCTCTCATAACCCTACTCGTTTCTCCATCAACAGACATCACTGCACAGGTAAAACGGATATGATATGTCAGAAATTAAGTGGTGACAGACATTTTTCTTTTGAAGACAAAGCTTTATTGGTCAACGGCAGAGTACTGACTAATAACTGGAAGATCCATCTCAAGTCCTACATGCTCGAGAAGTCTAAAACCATCCATGTCAGGCATGTTCACATCACTGATAACAATGTCATATCCATCTTTCTTTTGGCGAAGCAAGTGCAAAGCATCTCTTGCCAAACCACATGTAGTCACTGAAACACAGACAAAAAAGGGAGGGAAAAAACTTCAGAAATAATGAAAATTAATAGATGCTGTTATCATTCGAAAGCTGATTATATTATCAGACTGGCCAAAGCATCGTGTCTAACAGTCGGACAAAAACAAAATCCCGTAAGACAAACGGATTTCCTTTTCTATATGAATAATGGAAGACTTCTATACTTGTTTAGATCATGTACAAGTAATCATACATGAGAATATCCCCCAACATAACCAAAGTAACTACTTCAGTTCCCCATATGAAGTACCACGAAAATTTATTGAGCAAGGATCATAAATAGACTAAAAATGGTCTTTGATTAGCGTAGTTGAAACAAACATCGAAAGGAAAATGCGCTACACGGCACATAAAACCTGAAATCCAAGCATGACAGCAAGATTTGGACAGTATTTAACTGCAGCAAGTTGTCCATACAACTGATCAGAGTAATAATTCTAAAAGTACACTACCAGAGGCACCAAAGAATACTCCAGTTATCTGAAATCAATCACCTGTACGTGTTCATATTCGATACAGAATAAGTAAACATTTGATTAAACTAACTAATTAACGGAAACACATTATCATTATCCTCCTGCATAGCAGCCTGTAAAGACAATCAAATACTCTATCTCAAGTAAACCCTGATCATTCTGCTAATCCATTTACCTAAATCGAAAAATCGATAACTAAATTGCTGCTTCTGGGAAGATTAAAAATCCTTGCTTTCAACAAACACAGTGGTTAAATTACCAAATATGATCAAAAATCCACTAATAAGTAAGAACCCACCAAAATTAACCCACAACTCAAAAAACCCATCTCCAAAAACACCAAAACATTCAGGAAAACTATAAATTTCCAGAAAATAGAGAAGAAAAAAAACAACAAAGTTTGAACTTTAAAGAATGATCGAAACAGAGGAACAGTGAGAAAACTGAGATAGCGTGAAATAACCTTCGTAGGAGCACTTCTTGAGCATCTTTTCTAAGATCTTAAGCCAAGTGGGATCGTCGTCGACGACGAGGACCCGGAGGCCAGCCGGAAAAGTATCGTTTCGGGGAGAAGAGAAGCTACTCTCCATTGGGAAAAAGTTAAGGGAAGGAGGAAGAGTTAAGATTGCAGTGGGACGGGTAGCGTGGGGACTTACGGCTCGAATGAGATTATATAGCTCGGAGTGTCTCCAAATTTAAAAAAATGGCTTCTTTGGAATTTTTTGGCAAGCTCTTGAGAGAGAGAGAGAGAGAGAGGGAACCAACGAATATTTGGCGCCGGATAACTTAACGGTCAGCGTGGTTCACGTTAGTTTCTACCACTTTCTTGGATTAGAAAAGTTGATACAAGTTCAATTTTTTTACCTAATATTAAGAATACTCGAATTTATTAAAATAAGTCTAATTCTTTTTTCATCAAAAAGCAATTAAGAGTACCTTAATCCATTTCAGTCTAACATCCTGTAAGTTTAAAAGGACGGATTTATATGCTTACTAATCAGAACCTAGTTAATGATATTCCCTGCAAAAGCTCAAACAAAAATTTTTTAAGTTCAGGTTATTTTATTATCGATAATTATCTCTTTAATGCTTGAAATTTATTAGACAAATTAAATTTTTTTTCTAATTATTTGTTTTTTATTTTCATGTTATTTTTGTCGTTCCTACTGCTCTAAACCCCATTTATAGATTTTTTTTTAAATTTTATAATCAACTTATATTATAAGTCAATTGTATTTATCTACCTATATTACAATACTTTTTTATAATCAACCAATCACAGATTAATTTGTCTTGCTTGTAAGTATACAATGTTTTTGTACATTTTAGTAAGGTTTCATATCTCAGTTATAGGTATAATATACATTTATATATTTGTTATTGGAGTTATGGTCGTATGTTCTGTAGATGGATTTGTATTAGTATATTGGTTTTTTGTTAGAACATATTAAGTAGATTTATTGAAATTAGAAGATGCATAAAACTAAAAGATTTTAATTTATCTCTAATATTTTTACAAAATATAAAATGAGTATAAAAAAATAAAAATAGAGAAAAGATAATACTGGACTTAACCTAATTGATTTTTGGATCCAGATCTAAATGTCCCAAAAATATATAGAGAGAGAAAAATGTGCAAATAGAATGAGTTGCAAAAAAATTTAATCAAAACAATTTGGAGGACATTAGCGTACATTAAAAAAGCGAGAGTCTTCCCAACCTCCGAAACAGGTGGATAATCGTGGCTTGCCACCAGTTGTCCCCTTTTTAAAAAAAGAAACAAAAAAGCATATATTAAAGGAAATTAAGGACCGCTAGGTCGTGGTTTATATGGTATGTATTATATTTAGATGTCTCATACTAAATAAAATCAGTTACATGCTTTTAATTAACAATAAAAATTGAGGAATATTAAAGGAGTACTAAATCGTAGTTTATGTATTGTCTAATTTCCGCTTAGTGTTTCCCAATAGAACGTGTGACAAAGTTTGAATCAAAATAAAATCGGAGGGCACTAGGCACGAAATTTTGGTTCATCAACCATCTATTGTCAGTTATGATTCTGTATATAGCTGAAACATAAACAAGTTTCACCATTGGTATCCATAAAGAATATGGGAAAGTGAGAAAAGTATGGTAACTTCGAAAAATTGGGGGTAAAATCTAGAGGTGGGGATGGTGGTGTATGCTTTGTGAAAAAATGCTTGAATGAACAAGGGCATCTTGTAAGGACACATAGGTAGCTTAATGCATCAATTTCAAAGGGACACAAAGCATGGGTAACATATACGATATCACATTATAGTTAAATGCAACGTCAAATCTACGAGTAAGATTTAAATAAATAAGTCTTAATTCTTTATTAATTTTATTTATCCTATAAATATTTCAATGCATTTATAATCACGGAGTATTGTAACTACACACCAAAGTATAATTCAACTAGATTTGGTTTAGAGAATTGGACTAATGGTCATGAATTTTGGCACAACTTGAGCTTTGGTCTCTAAACTAAAATGTGCGAGTATTGATCCCTGAACTTATTATAATGTAGAGCAATGGTCATTTTCGCTAACTCTATTAGAACTTTCATCCAAAATAAAGGGTTTAAATGAGTAAAAGTGGATGGAAGTTATAACGGAGTAAGCCAAAATGACAATTGCTTCACATTATTACAAGCTCATGGATCAATACTCGTGAAATTTTAGTTCAGAAACCAAAACTCTAATTGAATTAAAGTCATTAAAGTCAGAGAGTATTGTAGTCACACCTGAAAAATAATTTAATTAGATTATTTTATGTGCAAGGACTTCTTTTTACTTTCTTTACAATATTGCATTTTGTGTCAAGACTCAAGGCCGAAAGGCAAGAAAAGAAAAGGCAAAGCCTCCTTTTATGTTGGGCAAGAAATATATTATTTATCCTTGTAGACTTGAGAGGAAGGTGATAGAACAAATTGGAGTTCACGTTTTTAATTTTTTGGTAAAAAATATTTGAAGTTGATGCATGTTGGACAAAGAAAACAAGGGGTTTGAGGGCACGTGGAATGCATTTGAGAGACAAAGATGAAAAGTTGTTTGAAGGATATTTTTGTAGTGGTTGGACAAAAAGCCAAGACCATCTGAACTTGAAGACAACTGAAATCCATTTGGTACCAAACTCACAGTATTTGACCTTTTAATTCTTCCAACCAGTGTTTGTAAAGCAGACATGTTCTTGACACCAGTCTGGTTACACATTATCCAAATCATTTCGATGAAAGTGGAAGCATTTGGAAAACTCCTTTTGTTAATTTAATTGTTTAATGTCATTGCGGAGCAAATAATTCATATAATTAAAGTACCTTTAAGTACTTAGGGTAAAGTTTCACTTAATATTTTAGGAAAATGCATGCATGGGTACATTGTGAGATCCAAAAATCGGGAAAATTTTTTCTCACCACCCTCAAGTGTTAGTAATGCTTAATACTTTGTTTATCACCATTTGATAGTTTAAATATTAAGATCTGTGTAGTAGACAGACATAAACCTCAAAATTTAAACTCATTCAATGATACTAAGAACTCGTTTGGATGTGTTTTTAAAATAACTGAAAGCACTTTTGGTGAAAATGTTTTTAGAACCAATTCTTAGTAAAAATATAAGTAAATTTTGGAAAAGCACTTAAAGTGCTTCCTGGAAGAAGCACATAATTGGTGCTTCTTGCATAAAGCACTTAAAGTGCTTTTGAAATCCAAAAATATTTTCTCTAAAAGCACTTTGAGTCATTTTAAAAGCACATCCAAATGAGCCCTAAGTAGGTTGGTGAGCATTACCATCACTTGAGGGTAGTGAACAAAAATACACCCAAAAAATTTAGTCTTGGTTAATTAGCACCTACTTTAGAGAAAAAACTTGAGTGTAGTAAAAAATATCTCTCTATTGATATCATGTATTACCTAAGTTGCTATTTCACTTGTCACGTGACTTGATCATGTAATGAATGAATAGAAACTTGAACATGTATCCTAGTTACATATAAGAATGTCCTATAACCTTTCACTATAGAGAGATTTTTCAGTGTAACTGAAATACGAGGCGTTACGCCACATCTCATTATACTATTGGATGGACACTTGAAAAAAACAAAAACAAAAAAAAAACTTTCCTCCAATTATATAATAACGTGGCGTACCGTTCCCTGTTCCGGTAATCCTGAAAAATCTCTACTTTCACTAGTATTAAATAACTCAAATCCAATAAGAGAAGGACAAAACATCCTTGTGTTGTTTACATTGACATTAGCTATCAGCTTACATATGCAGTGTGTTTTGTCTCCATTTCATTAGTGCGTAGTTTTCACTCTTGGTTTTTTGTCATGTTTTAAACGTGAAATTAGAGAGATTCGAGCCCACATTAAGTTTAACATCACAATTAAGGAACGTTCATGATGCTAATTAATCTCGAAGGAACATCTAACTTTTAACAAAAGAATTAGTCCTTAATCTACTTTCTAATCACTCCAATAGCTAACAAGGCCACTAGATAGATGACATGCACTAACAAGGCCACTAGATAGATGACATGCACTCAGTGACATAAGAGGATTCATGCTTTAAAAAAAAAAAAGTAATGGCAGAGTTTGCAGATTTCTTGAAATATTTAAGATTAAGACGGGCTAATCATTATCGTTAATTGAGGCCACGATGCTCCTAAGCAGAAAAATATTGAATCTAGTATAGTGCCATTTGCTCCATATTGGTGCAAAATAAAGTGGCATCTTTTCGGAAACTCCATTTAAAAGATGGTTTAATTTGTGCCAATGATCACTTATTAAGTTTTCTTGACCAGCAACCCAGCAAGAACAAGATTTCCTTGCGCACTTTGAAAGAGACACTTGCATGTATACACACACACACACACCCACACACACCCCCACCCCCATACATACGTCGGCGATGTATTTAACACTGTGACAATATCTCAAGTTAATCATTCGTTGTCATATATACAACATAATGACACTACGACGGTCTCTCAAACTAATCATACAAGATCATGCATTTTAACTTTATTACATGACAGTGCGAGCAACGGCGAATTTAGGAAATATTACAAGGAGGGTCAGTAAGAATAATGCGAATAACGTGCAAAATATTTTGGACAAAATAGTTTCCAAATTGGCATTTCATCGAGTCTTGATAAGCTTGAGGTCATTTTCTGAGTCATATTGCATGCATGTCAACAAATACCAACAACTTTCGAGCGAGCATGGTGATTGATGTCAATAGCTTTTGAGTGAACATGCCGACAAATGCCAACATATACCGAGTGCGCCTATCGAAAGAGACCATAGCAAAGCATACATAGGCATGAGGCTAATAGCTACCCTACACAATGCTCATAAAGGCAATTCGTCGAGTAGTTAGAGGGCATCTCAAATTTTCAAAGGGCATCACCCAGCTCTTTCATGGAGGATTTCTGAACTTGGGGGAGTCAACTGACCCACCTTGTCTCAAGGTGGATCTAGCCCTAAGTGGGTGATTGACTTAAAAATATCGTGCACATTGTTAGTGATATGTAGTGTCAATTTTTCAAACTAATCATACACTATCATGTATTTTAACTTTATTACATGATAGTCGTTATTGACTTAAAATATCACTGCAGTAGTAGTGATATTCTCATTGTATGTAAGTTCCTCCTCCACTTTGTGTCATACAAAATGCAAATAATTGACCTGTGGTGTGAGCCTAAATACATGTTTGAACCTCATTAATTAGTGGGTGAGCCATTAACCTTCAATATTTTTCTCCTACAACTCTCAAAAACTTTAGGGAATTATAAAGCCTTTAAAGGCATATTTTGGGAGAGTTGGGTAGAAAAGGACTTTGAAGAAATAAAAACTCAATGGCTCTAAAAGGAAATGCCCACTTAGAAAATCTACAATAATTTACTAAAAGAGAGGGTGAGCATGATTGGTGTCTAAGAAACTAGGAAGATGAACTCCATGCAACTTCTCATCAGTGGACTGCCTTTTTATTTGTTTATTTTAAAGTTAAAAGAATATGACTCTCCCCTTATGCTCTCCTACGATGCTTCCCCTCTTCTTTACCTCTCTATTCTTTCTTTTGTTTTTACTTTTATTGCTTTTGTTTTCACTCCCCTTTTAACTGTTGCAGTGATGCTGAATACCATGAACAACCACTATAAGAATATGTTCGGAGAAAAACTTCAGTAGGGTCTAGTCAAAACCACTCTCACAAGAATATCATGGTATGTTTTTTCATATACAGAAGGGCTCGCTCCCTTGTAAAAGTGTTTGACTATCTATCTTTCGGCTGACCTATCCAAGTTTTTTCTCATATGTTTGCCACCACTTAACTAGTTGACTTTATGCCTTGGTTAGTTGGTTAGCATTGTTTATAAATCTTATTATCTTTGCAGTTGTTTTTGGACCCAAGCAATTTTAGTTGGGTTGATGGGTTGAGAAGTATGGTTGTATTGATTCGAAGGCCCAATCTGAATGATGATGAGACAATTTGGCAGCCGGGCAAAAATTCCTTTACTACACTGATTGGGACTTTAAGAGTGATTTATAGTATGATTGTCTTATCGTCACATGTTATTACAAATTCACTAATATAAACTTCATTTGTGTATTTACATTAGTAAACACTTTGTGGCCTTAGTTCAATTTTGTTACTGATATTTTTCCCTTTTTAATTATGTGAGACAGAACACTGATGGAAATAGCGTAGTGCTATTCACACAACCCCTTTTATCCTCACATACCTTTATTTGTTATTTTTGTCCATTGATCTTCTTCCATTCCTTCGATCCGACAACCAAAAATTGAGTGTGTGAGAAGTAAAAATGAGGGTGTGGATGGCACCACCCTAGAAATATTGCATGCCAAAAACTACATATAACAACCTTGGTTTAGCTGTAACAGAAGTTACTCAACCAGGTCCCTTAAAGCCATCCAGTGATGTTTAGCAGGATTTAGCATAAAGGCATAGTAGTTTGCTTCCTGTTGAGGGGATGATATGTGTTTGTTCATCATCACAAGGTAGGCACAAGGGCATCCCCCAATCACCCCCTCTTAGAGCATTCGGCTATCTTCACGGCACAGGGGGAAAATCTACTGATGGCGACTTGTAGAGCTGGATCGGAGCACAATCAAGGTCAGGATTGTTGCTTTCTTAAACAAAATCCTGGCCATTAAACCAACTCCCTCGAGGTTAATCTTACTATGATTCTACTGAGAGCATCTCTAATGCACCGAAGATTTAAAACTCGTATATATATAATGAGTTTCATTAAAATGAAGTTCCATTGTGACATGACATTCTTAACGGCATAATTTTATTGCAGTAGCATAAGCACTTACATTCTGTTATCAAGTGGTTTATAAATACTGTAAACTTTTCATTAATTTATAAGAGATCATCAAGTAATTGAGCAGAAACCATGATTACTTCCATTCCAACACTCAGGTTCCAAAAAGCTGAGTTGAATGCCAGGCTTACCTGTTATATATACATATATCCAGGGCTTCCGCCAGAGACTTGCAGGTGCCTTGGTCACTGGAGATGGGCAGGACGCTCCCATATGCAACTCAAGAATCTCCAACGCTACCCGCTTATCATCTGAAAACAGGCATTCGGTACTTTAGTTGACTATATACAGCTACCATGAGACAGCTCGTCAACCCGGCATGGTAGTTTACATTGAACTTCCCTATATTAGGCTATATATACTTTGGGGTGATGAGTAATTTGTGTACTTTGCAACTTCATTCTTCATTTGTGAGTCAGAGCATGTAATCATACACCACAACATGCGTTGCCGGCACAACTACAGGTAGATTTTCAATATAAAGATAGAAACGTCTAAGGTTCTCCTGCGCAAGGGTTACTGCATCAATAACATCGCTGATGCTAGTGAGAACCCACAAATCTCTGGAACTAACTCTCTTTAGGCTGCCGCGGCAAAAAGGGCAGGATTTCGATCTTGCATTCCTGCAATTCAGGCACATTACAGAATAAACATTTTCCATAGGTTATCATCACCTCACCGGTAAGTACAATGATTTTCAGTTCGTTAATAAGCGAACAAGTGAAAATGGAAATTGATCATACCAATCATGGTAGCAAGTGATGCACATGGAATGCCCACAGTTGGGCAACACCATCTTTGTACAGTTTTCCATGCATATCCCACATTCATCATCTCTCTCTAGATCTTTATCCGAAAGCTTCCTTCGGTCTTCCATCCTCTTTCTGCTCAAAACATCTGTGCCTCGGCTTCTCTTATTGTTATTATTATTATCTTCCAGTTCGTTAAATTCGCCTTCAAGTTGCCTAAGATAAGGGTATATTACAGCTGCATTGATTTCCAGCAGAATTCAACAAGATGTCAAAACAATTCTTCCAAGAACCGGTATGTTTTCAATAACAAGCTAACAAGAGAATAACATACCATAAAATTCTCTTAAAGTGACCTTCTGTTCTTTGGAGGACAATGAAGGCATCCCATCGACATATACCTGTACAATATCGTAAAGCTTAATTTCGGTCTTTAGGCAACGAAGGATTATCTTTCTGCACGAGGCAACTGCAAAATATAACGAATAAGGCATGAAGCCGAAGAGCAGCCCACCTTGTGTACAAGGATGTGGAGAAGGCCTAAATAATTGGGAAGTATGTCAGTGCAACTACAATCCATCCATTCAATGAGATACAGGAAGAACGGTGCAAGGGGGCTGTAAGACAATCTCATTTGGATACAGTTCCCACCAAAATCTCTGGGAAGAGCAACTGCCCTGCAACAAAATCCATCCCAAAAACAAATGGAAAAAAAAAAGATAAAAAAATATTCGAGCTTCATTTGGGTAGAAAAATAAGAACAGCCTGTGGGATTTTTCTTTTTTTCCAGAGAAGCAATTAAATTGGCAACACAAAAGCAGTAATGCATATAAAGCTGGAGAATTTCTCACCTAAAAAGCCTTAAGGAAACAGTTATCAAACTTAAATGTTTAGAAAAAAAAAATCCAACTTTACCTTCTCTCTCAAATGATAAGCACCACCCAACAACCACAATTCAGTTAGATTAACTACCCAACAAACTACCCAGAAGAGGAAAATGCATATGGATTATTCCACAGTTTTGATTGATCACCAACAAAAAAAAAATTTTTTAGAGAAAAAAGAGACTCACAAGGTATTGGCATGTTGGATATCAGCTTCAAGAGCTTTGATGGATTCCATAAGAAGACTTGCAGGCCTGAGCTTGCCACATATGTTCTTTCTCTTCTCACTTGAGTTTTGGGATGGAAAAACAGAAGGAGAAGGGAATCGAGGGAGGAAAGAGGGTGGGGGATAAGATGAAAAGAGTGACTTTTGTTTTTCGGTGGGAGTTGGTTTGTTTTTTAGTTTTTGTTGGTGAATCTGTTGGTGGTTGGAGACATTTGATGGTGGGGTTAATAAGAAAAGCAGGAGAGAGAGAGAGAGAGAGAGAGAGAGAGAGGCAAAGGCTTTGCCTAGTGATCAAACCTTTCACACCACAAGGAAAGAAAGGGATGCCTTCTCGTTGAGAGATTGATCAGTGTGATAAGAACACAAGCTCATACGTTATGTTATTATACATATAGAAAGATATACTTGGAAAAAAAAAATTATGACGTATTGTTTCGTGTTTTAGATACATTGAATAATCTTTCATTCTCATTTTCATGTTTGCCCTTCATATTATTTTATCGCCTTAGTGAGGGAGGTTTAGGTTCCCAATTACCCTTTCCATCCAACTCCAAGACCAACTCTGACTTTTGATAATTGATACTTTGGATTAAACTCCTTAATCAATGTTGTCAAAGAATAAAACCACCCACTTTTTGTACTAGCGGATATTATTAATCAAAGTATCAACTACCAAACTCCTCCTTAAATCTATGTTGGTAACTTTTTGGTGCCATCCATCCCATGTAGTGGTAATTTATAATATACCTTAGTTTTATTGATACTGCATATGGGCACACACAAAGTGTGTGAGAAATTTTTTTATTTTTGTTTTTGAAATAGAAGGAGAGAGGAAGAGAGTGATAGAGAATGGGGGAGTGGAAAAGGTTTTTTTATTTTTTATATTTAATTAGATATATGTTAGGATTACATGTAGGTGAGGCTTTGAAGAAGAAAAAAATTTAGTTGTGTGAAATTACATTTCTGCCTCATAATTCTTATTCATGTTCTGTTTTAATTAGAGGGGTTAAACTGGTAATTTTATAGGATTTTGGTTGACAATAAGTGTTTTATTAATTAGTAGAGATTATATATATTCCGCTCATAAAAATTAATTATACTTTCACTCAAATTACATGACAATTTGACCGATCACACTTACGTTTACTAACATTTTCAAGTATGAGAATGATACGAGTGTTATAGGTTGAAATCGAAAATGAAGTACATATCTTTCACATATGACTCACTTTTTATTCCTTATGTGTTAATAAACGCATAGTGTATTGAGAATAAGAATTTCTTAGGAAAAAGATTAAAAGTTAAAATTTGAGTCCTATTAGTTTTAACTTAAGTTAGGACATGATTCCTTCTTCTTATACAATCTCTCTTTCTTTTTTTTACTAATCTGTGAAATGAACAAATTAAAAGAGAATATTATGTAATAGCCTGATTAGATGTAACTTTTTTTCATTATCAATTAAATTTTCCTCATACCATCGAAATTTTCTCAAAAAAATTATGTAACAGATAAATTATTAGTAATTGCTTAAGTAGAGATTACTGCATATATGACATCAATAGTGGACAGCTACGCACATCCTTAGCGTTACTCTCTCACCATAATGAATTGAATTATGCTAGCATGAGCTCCAAATGCGAATACAAGTGACTTTGAGCCGTTCATGTAAACAGATACACAGTCGCTCGCTCACGCGTCAACGACTCAATGGGTGTTAATTGGTCCGAACCTAAGGTCCGCACCTTAGAAAACGCCACGACTCAATTGGTTGATGCGTGTTTAGCGTGTGGGGCCATAAGTAATGAATAATGACCAAGTCTTAGGTGTCAGATATAGTGGACCCTTAGAATGGACTTCAGCCCGTCATTTACTTTGAAGTTTTAGCTGTGCTGTGCCTAGACATAGACATTTGGGCCCAATAGAGATACAGAGCAGATCATCTGGTTTGATGGGCCCTGCGAGTCCGCAACAACTATGTACACAATAAATGGTGATTTTTACGTCTATGATCTATCTACCTCGAATGAGAATGGATTAATTTCTCCTAGGCAATATTTGGTCATTTATATTTAGTGTTTAAAATATCGATATAGGTAAATTTATAGAAATATCGATGGATATATCGATATCGGTTGCCTTCAATAGAAATTATGAAATTTGCAATAGGGTGGGTATATCACCTCATTCAGATTTCGTCGAAATTAGAAAGAAAAATAGTAATCAAAAGATCGAAATCTGCAATGGGTTATGGCAAAATTTCTGTAGTGAATCTATAAATATCGTCGATATTAATTGATTTTTTATATATCTAATCGATACAGGATGATGTTTGCAGTTCACCCCCTTTTCATATCGATCTTTGATTTTTGAAATATTTCGTGAGCATTTTTAAACACTGCTCATATTTGCTTATATTTTGTGCTAAAAGTGTTTTTTTTTTTTTTTTAACTAAACCATCTAGATACGTTTGACACACAAAAGCTTAAAAACTTTTCAAAAATTTACCCATTTTGTTCTTTAAGAAGCACTCTCAAGTTTTTTTTTCCATACATTAGATTCAAATTTTATTTTTATTCTGTTATATGATGATATTATACTCTTAAGTCGTTTGAGACTTAGCTCAACTCACATCATCAGTTAATTTTATATATCAGACTCGTTATTTAAATAAGTCGAAAAAAATATGAAATTATAAACTTGTAGCGCAAAAAAATAACTATGATATTTATTGCTTTCCTAGAAGATTGTTTGGGTTATTATTGATGATGACAGGGATGGTGGACCAGAAAAAGGAAGGCATGAAGGCATCATCTTAATACTTTTTCAAAGTTGAGAAAAGCTGGAAACAAGGTGGTCCAAGGGGATATCAGAAAGGAAAAGATATTTCGTTGTAAGCAAAAGCAAAAGCAAAAGCCAATTTTAAAAGCAAAAGAGGATATTTAATCTTGCTTCCTTTTCTTTCACTAAAGACGCTTTTCACAATCGTCCTGGTTTCCGGTTATGTTTTTATTTAGGGATGTGCTATCCACATATCTCATTTTACTTCTCACACACTCTTTGATAATTTCTGTCCATTGATCTTCTTCAATTCATCCGATCCGACGGTCGAAAATTAAAAAGGTGTGTGAGAAGTTAAATGGGATGTGTGAATATCACACCCCTTTTATTTATTTACTATTATGAATAGAGAAAATTGTAGCAATAGTCCTTCAACTTTAATTCAATTGGAGCAATGGTCCCTCAACTTTATTTCCATGACCATTGGTCCCTCAACTCCTTAAAATGTGTAGCTATGATCATTTACGTTAACACTGTTAATTATTCTATTAAAATCAATCACGTGAAGGCACTTGAGACTGACCATAGTTGCCAGATACGGATACTGTTCGGAGGAAGTTTCAATTGGGGATGGGTATCAACTTCAACTTGGAAATAATATGTTCACGGTTGTTTTCCTTCATTAAAAGCTGATTACTGCAATACATGGTGGGAATTTGAGAATTGGGCTTGGAGGAAGTTTCAATTGGGGATGGGTATCGACTTCAACCTGGTAAATAATATGTTTCTTTAATTGCCTCTATAGTTAGTCTCATGTGTCACGCACATGACTGAATTTAATGGATTTATTAACGATGTTAAGGAAAATGATTATAGCTACACAGTTTGACGAGTTGAGGGACCAATGGTTATGGAAATAAAGTTGAGGGACCATTGCTCCAATTGGATTAAAGTTAAGAGACTATTGCTACAATTTTCTTTTATGATTATATATGCTTCGACAAATTGTTAATTACATCTTACATAGGGTGAGATTCATACTAATATATCATATTTATGGGTAATTTACATAAATTTTTTACCTTACAATTAACCGTAATATTTTTATGTGACACGAAGTCTTGATAATGTTGCCTTGATGCTTTGACTTTATAGTTATCAATATGCGTTTGATATGATTGTTAAAATATCGTCGATAAACTTGGTTGTATATTTAGTTGTAATACGTTATTTAAACATGTACATGTATCTAGAGTGAGCATGGTTGAGTTGAGTTGAGCTCGGTTTAGTTTATGCCTCAAATCATAACTGAATCAACGTTAGCATCACAATTTGATTTAGTTTAGTTCAAGAATTGAACTAGCACAACGCTATGTATGAAAGTTATCGTAAATTAAATATTGATTGTGGTTTGGTTCAATCGGTTTAAGATTACACTTTCTTAGTTGAAATTCGAATCGAATAATGGATTCAAGTGGTTTTTTGTCCGCTCCTAATATTATCACCTATTTTCTTATACGGATGAATTTTATCCCTCCTAGGGTTTGTCTTGGGTACCAAACAGTTAGCACTTAGCAGGCCTCTTCATTTTCTCCCAAAACTTTTTTATCCGCACCGTTAAATGTAAGGAGTAAAATCTCAATCGCACATTTCTCGTACCATTGAAAGTTACGTAGTATTAAAGATTTTTCACTGTAAAAGATGTAACAACCAATATATTTAAATAAAACTTATTTTTTAGTACAACGATATATTTTACATTAAAGGGAGAGGAAGTTCGATTAAGCTACACAATAGACAACCTAATTTGGTATCAAATTCGTCATCTATGATATTCGAACCTAAGACCTCTTACTTACAAATGAAGAAGAATACCACCAAACCGTAATACTGAGTGACTTACAAATAGTTTGATTATCCATTTTTGTAGGTGATCTGTAAAAACTAAAAAAAATGGCTGAGACCCCTTTGTAAGTCACCAAAGAAGTTTATAACATGCCATGACTCTGAGTTGGGTAACCTCCCTTCCCCCTAAATTTTTGAACAACAAAAATAGTTGCTGAGAATAAATTTCACATTGTTGAGAGGAGAGACCTTATATGTGCTTATAAGTGGTTGGGCTATTTCTCATATTGCCAATTGGTTTTATAGTGAAACTTCAACTTTCTCCATGCTATTAGAGCAGGTAGTCCCACGTGTGAAGTCCAACGGCAACACGCGCTCCACGTCACCAAGTGTATGTTGTCCACGTGTTAAGCTTGAAAAGGCAACACGCACTCCACGTCATCGAGTGTGTATTGTTCACGTGTTAGGCTTGAATGTGAGGAGGCGTATTGGGAATGAATCTCACATTAATAAGAGGATAGACCTTACATGACTCTGAGATGGGTAACCTCCCCGCCCCCTAAACTTTTGAACACCAAATATTTTGATTAGGGTTGTGCTATTTATACACTTCTTTTTATCACCTACACATCCTTGTTAATTTTTGTTCGTTTTATCTTCTTCAATTCATTCGATCCAGTGACCGAAAATTAAAAGAAGTGTGTGAGAGATAAAATAGGTGTGTAGATAGTACTCTCCTTTTATTATTGTATACTTTTGTCGGTGACCATAAAACAATGGATTGTAATTGGTCGGGTGGTGGGACTTACTACTCACAGGGTCAATTCTGCAGAAACACATGCATGAACCAAACTTCTAAGTAAATAGAACAAATGCAATAAAGATTTTGGTAGCAACATATCAAAGTGCCATCCGTCAGTCCTGACCTCATTATAATATCTGCAGCAACTGAACAAAACAAACCAGCAACATCATAATTTGATTAAAAACAGTTAATTACAAGAAAAATCAATGGTACTTTGTGTGCAAACATAAGTTTTATTAGAGGAACGAATCAATCAACGCATGAATATCAAGAAATCGTTCAAAAACATCTATCAGCAACATGGTAAAACTTGTAATTCAAGACAGTTCACACAGTTCATCTGCCAAATCATTTTCGAAACGCAAAATAATGACTTAAGAATGATGTTTTTTTCTAGGTAGGTCAAGCTTGGCTGCTAGTGTCACTTTTGTTTCCAAGTAAAAAGAAAGTTAAATCAGAAATCAATTTTCTAATTCCTGGAGAAAAAGAGAAGATTCCAAAAATCTGAAAAAAGAAAAGGAACGTGAATGAACATTGCAATCTCGTCAATCAAAAAAGTGAATGGTACATGGACCCCTGCTTAGACAAACATGTTAAACTGATTTCAACCAGTTTCGATTTCATCAAATGAACGAACTCAAATTCTGAACACCGAGAAAACTTAGAAAAAAGATTTGTTTTGTCTTTCTCATGAAATAATCAAATGGTTTTTTCATTCAGATTCATGTTTGTAATTTATATTTGCTTTCTGTCATCTGTTGTTTCCCAAGTTCAAGGTACGTAATTTTTCGATATTTGATTACATATTTTTTAAGAGATTTTTGTGATTACAAACGCATGCGTGTTGTTAGGAATTGCCGGTTTTCTTACTGACGACATGTTTGAATTGAGTATGCAGACTTTGTGAGCATAGATTGTGGAGGGACAAGTAACTACACTGACCCAAGCACTGGACTGGCATGGATTTCAGACGTGGGACTAATGTCCCAGGGCAAATCAGTCCAGGTCGAAAACCCTAATGGAAACCAGCAGTTTCAGAAACGCAGGGATTTTCCCATAGACAGCAAGAAGTACTGCTACACACTGAACACTGTGGAGAGGAGGAGGTATTTAGTCCGGGCAACGTTTCAGTACGGCAGTCTCAAAAGTGAAGACACATATCCGAAATTCGAGCTTTACTTGGATGCCACGCAGTGGGCAACCGTGACTATTTTTGATGCTTCAAGAACTTATGTTAATGAAATGATCATTAGGGCTTCGTCCGATTCGGTTGATGTGTGTATATGTTGTGCAACAACAGGGTTTCCGTTTATATCGACTTTGGAGCTGAGACCTTTCAATCTTTCGATGTACGCCACAGATTTTGAGGATAAGTTTTTCCTGAAAGTTGCAGCTAGGGTAAATTTTGGTGCTTCAAGCAAAGACCCCATAAGGTAAAAAACTAGATTTCGATGCTAACTTCTTATTTTTTGTGACGGCATTAGGTGATAGAGGATTAGACGAGTAGAATTGCACACCAGAATTAGGCTGGTCCGGATGCTAATGTATCTAGTGATTTGATGGCTTGAGTGAGAATTTATTGTTTTTCGCAGGTACCCAGATGATCCATATGACAGAATTTGGGATTCTGATCTTGTGAAAAGGCAGAACTATCTGGTTGGAGTGGCACCAGGTACAGAAAGAATCAGTACATCAAGGGACGTAGACACAAAGAGTAAAGAATACCCGCCGGTGAAAGTAATGCAGACAGCGGTTGTTGGCACGAAGCGAGTGTTGAGCTACAGATTGAATCTTGATGGCTTCCCAGGAATGGCTCGAGCTTATGCTTACTTCGCGGAAATTGAGGATTTAGGAGCAAATGAGAGTCGAAAGTTCAGGTTAGAACAACCTAATTTGGCCGATTATAACAGAGCAGTTGTAAATATTGCTGAGAATGCAAATGGAGACTATACTCTTTATGAGCCGAGCTACATGAATGTGAGTCTGGAGTTTGTTCTGTCATTTTCCTTTCGTGAGACCCCTGATTCTACGCGAGGGCCACTTCTAAATGCAATGGAGATAAGTAAATATGTTCAAATTGCTGCGAAGACCGATAGGCAAGATTGTAAGTCCAAGATCTTGGTGTTTTATTTTATAAAGTTTGCATCAGATTGGGTGTGGTTTATCATTGATGAGCTGATTGCTATGTTTGGTTTTTAACTTGTAGTGGCTGCTCTCAATGCGCTTCGCTCCATGTCTGCTGAAAGTCTGTCGGTAGATGAAGGCGATCCTTGTGTTCCAACTCCGTGGGAATGGGTGAATTGTATCTCCACAGCACCTTTGAGAATCACAAAAATGTAAGTTCTTCATGCCTTCTTCGTGACATCTCTGCTTCATGTCGATTTCTGTTACATTGGCATTCAATACCAGGATATTTAGTCTGCCAAATTTTTTTGGTGAATGTCATAGCAAGCAACTTGAAACATGCTAAATCATTGGAAAGGCATACAAATCGAAGGGAAATTAATTTGTACATGTTAAGCTAAAGGGTCGAAGTCAAATTCATCGTATAAGTTAGCTTCCGATGTCCAACAAATGCACCTTTTTATGGTGCAGTGCTGATATACAAAAGCTCAATTCATTGACAGAATTGCTTCATATACATCAAGCATTCAAACATCAGATCTTCAGCACAGTTGCTTGCTTATAGGTTCGTCGATGGATGTCTATTAAAACCCCTTTTTTGACAAACAGTAGAAGGTATTGTACCAACGGACTATTGTAAGTAAATCAACGTAGGTCGTGAAACATTTCGCCATTACTTAAACTGGAAACTCAAAAATTTATCACACGTCTTCAAGATATTCAGCATTTTATGCTTGATTATGAAATCCTCTTAACTTGTGCTACAGTGACCTGTCAGGAAAGAATGTGAAGGGTGAAATCCCCGTGGAGCTTAAAAACATGCAGGATTTGACAGAATTGTAAGTTCTGTGATTCTCTAAACAGATGCATACCTTATTATTTTTTTCATCGTTCTATTGAGTTCGCTTATAATCGATCTTTTCTTTGTACTTAGGTGGTTGGATGGTAACTACCTAACTGGACAATTTCCTGACATTAGTAATCTTATCAATCTAAAGATTCTGTAAGCTCTTCGAAACTTGCTCCGAATTTACCTATTTGAATTCAGAGAACATATATTTCCTTCAATGGTGCATTTCTTTTATCTGTTGTCGATTTTGAAGGCATCTAGAGAATAACAAATTCACTGGTGCACTACCTTCATACCTGGCTAGCTTGCCAAGCTTACAAGAACTGTAAGTAGCAATCGAATTGTGAGTTCGATACTTCCATGTATTATTCAGGTTAGTATTAGACATTTTTCATAGTGGGGAAATGCTGGAATGTGAAATCCTTATGTGACAGGTACATACAGAACAACTCTTTCAGTGGGGAAATTCCTGCAGGACTGTTAACTGGGAAAATCAAATTTAAGTAAGTTTGCTTTTCACTGATGTATGAAATGCTATGAACATGACAATGTATCTGTAGCCTAGAAGCTTATCGACAGACATTGCTATTTCATCCTACAGATATGAATATAATCTCGGACTACGTAAGGGGGAACGAAAGCAGAAGCATTTCAAGTTGATAATTGGAATTTCTGTGGGAGTAGTTGCAATTGTATCACTTTTATTATTGGGGACTCTATTGATATTGCGTAATCTTCGAAGAAAGTCATCTCTTCAGAGAAGTAATGGAAAAGGTTTGTACGGCAAGAATATGTTTGCTGCAGTCGCAATTTCTGCAATGTAACATCTTTTCTTGTGCATCAGGTGACTCTCTGCGTGCCAGCACCAAGCCTTCAACTGGCTATTCAATTTCTCGGATGGATGAAGGCGTAGCTTGCTACATTACACTTCCTGATCTGGAAGAAGCGACTAACAACTTTTCAAAAAAAATTGGCAAAGGAAGCTTTGGATCCGTATATTATGGAAAGATGAAAGATGGAAAGGAGATAGCGGTTAAAATGATGGCAGATTCATCTACCCACATGAATAAGCAATTTGTAACTGAGGTAGCACTCTTGTCACGAATTCATCATCGAAACTTGGTTCCTCTAATTGGATACTGTGAGGAAGAACATCAATGCATTCTGGTTTACGAGTATATGCACAATGGCACCTTACGCGATCACATACACGGTCCGCTCTCATAAAAAACTTGTTCTTTAAATTTCTGTTCATAGTGTTAACCGAAACAGTTTGATGGAAATCCATGACATAATTTGTTGACGACAGGTTCTACCACTCAGAAGCGCTTAGACTGGCAAATGCGCCTTCGCATTGCAGAAGATGCAGCTAGAGGTATAAGATGGAACTTCTTATACTAATTTATGCGTACTTAATTTCTCAAGTTCATGCTATTGACACGAATTTACGCATGTATAGGTCTCGAGTACTTGCACACTGGATGCAACCCTAGTATCATCCACCGGGACGTGAAAACAAGCAACATTCTCTTAGACATAAACATGAGAGCAAAAGTATCAGATTTTGGATTGTCTAGGCAAGCGGAAGAGGATTTAACGCACATATCTAGCGTGGCTCGTGGAACAGTAGGCTACCTTGACCCCGAGTAAGCCCCATGAATCGTATACGAAAAATTAATCCTGTTCTCATTTCTCTCCTGTATGCACTTAATCAGCCATGTTAATCCTCCAATGCAGGTATTATGCTAGTCAGCAATTAACTGAGAAAAGTGATGTGTACAGTTTTGGGGTTGTTCTTTTGGAATTGATTTCAGGAAAAAAGGTTGTTTCAGAAGAAGACTTTGGTTCTGAGTTGAACATTGTTCACTGGGTATGCTTTCTAATTCACTTCAAGAACTTGTCTGACAAATGTATAGGGAAAGTTTTAGCAGTACCTCCTGAACTTAGGGTTGGTTTGGTATTGCTCTACTTTGAAAAAAAATTATTTCTGTTGTGCTATGAGAATAAGCTTATTTTTGCTGCTTTACGTTTTCAGCTTTTTTTCACCCAAAACTGTGAAAATAAACTGTTTTTAAGTGTTTACGAAACACCTTTTTGAGCTCAGCTTTTTTTTATACCCACTTTTTATAAAAGCATATCAGTACCAAACCAGTACTTAGTACCTTCTTCCGGTTTGCTCTCATTTGACTTTCAATTTGGTTTTGAGCTTCCATAATCTATAAAAAGGTGCCAATACTCTCAAACTGTCAATTTTTCCGGCCATTTGAGGGCTATTTTCGTCAATTCAATTGGGGGAAAATAACGGAAAATGTGATAAATTTGACACTTGGGGGCAAAATGGTGCGTTTGGAAATTAGGGAGCTTATAACCAAACCGAAAGTTGAGGGGACAAATTGGAAGCAGATTTATAAATTCAGGGGCTTTGCTAATTTTTCCCGAATGAAAATTCAATGCTAATCTTCTTGCACTCTAGAATTAGTTGTTACTCACGAGATTTTCTTATATACTCCGGTGTACACTATACATCGACATCTATAGCCTGTTGATTCTTGATAGTTGGATGTTTAGCTCCAGATCCAACGCGTCATTCATTCAGTGCATATTATACACCGGAACGTAGTAGAATTTTTGCATTATACACAACATATGATCACTAAAAAATTGTTGTTTTTCCAGGCAAGATCCTTGATTCGTAAAGGGGATGTGGAAAGCATCATGGATCCTGTCCTAGTAGGAAGTGTGCAAATTGAGTCGATTTGGAGAATTGCTGAAGTTGCAATCCAGTGTGTTGAGCAACATGGAGTTTCGAGGCCAAGAATGCAGGAAATAATTGTGGCCGTTCAAGATGCTATGAAGATTGAAAAGGGCAGTGAATCCAACCGGAAAATATCACCCAGCAGTAGCACTTCAAAAGCACAATCCTCCAGGAAAACTTTGCTAACAAGCTTTCTTGAAATTGAGAGCCCTGACTTGTCCAAGGATTGCCTAGTCCCATCTGCCAGATGAGCTGATGATGTGAATCCTCTTCGTTTTGACATTTCACCGCTTTTAACACTATGATTACTTCTTACTCTCATTTGAAAATTCTACTTTTTTGCTCTTACGCTATGTGTATATATACCATTTGACATGTTATGTTACCCTACATGTCGAAGACTATTTGATATATTATGTTGCCGTACATGTCGATGATGTTTATGAAGTGGGTGGACGTCCCCCTAGTGCCAAATTGCACACAGTGAAAAGTATATTAACCTGTCAACCTCAGCTAAGAAAATTGTTTTATTGAGAACTATTATTATGTGTAGAAGGGTATTGCTACCATCAATTAACTTGTCTATCACTTGTTTTACTAGATAATTCATATGCTATGTTTTGGTGTCAAACTACGCATATTTAAGAGAATATTAAAACATGTTAATTTATTTAAAAGTTGTTTTAAAACAAAACAATAGGGAAGTCGCCTTTTGTCTAGTCTTTATAAAATGCTCTTATGCAGCCGTACATTTATAATTTCAACAATTAGTAAAAGAATAGTGTCGGGAGAATGCTTTCTCCTGAGTGCAAGAAGAACAATGCTACCACTGGTAATCACAACCTCATAGACAACTGTTAACCTTTGATACAAGTGAATCCTATGCACATCGACAACTTCGACAAAAACTTAGGTAGCGAAAGTGGGTACCCTCTTCATTTGTGCTGACATGACAATTTTTTACTTGTTTGCTCTCCATGCGCGACGACCCCCAGCACCCTACTGAACTGATATTTCTCTTGAACAATTTATATTAACAAATTGTTGATGCAGGTGAAGTGAGTGTTACGAGGTATGGAGGGTCTATAGCCGTCCATGGTGCGTGCAAAAGATGCTTAAACGTAACTGGTGTGGAAAACGACATACACTTAGAAAAAGCAAATATGGAAAACGTACGATGCATGTAATTCCATATATCCGTCAGAAAGGGCGTGGGTTATCTCGCCAGATCCTACCTAAATTATGTTGGCTAGCTACGTGCTCAGTGTTGTCACCACTTGGGCCCCCATGTGTCCTTTTAAAGAAGATTTTTTTTGTACGGAAAACACTATTCGATGCATCAAGTATTGTAATACAAGTGGTTGAAATTTTCCTTTTCAAGTATCCAATTAATTGTATTCTGATACTTGATGTATCGAGTTGTGTTTCTGGTACACTAAAAAATATTTCCTTGTAACGAGATGTTCCACTTGGATTTTCCACAACTTATTTTCTTCCTTTTCCCCTTCTTTTCTTTCTTTTTGTTTCTGTTAGACAAAAGGGTTTCACTTAGCAAAAAATGAGAAAGAGTCATGGATCATTCAACCCATATGCCATAATAATTTGCTTTAAAATGAATATAGGGTAAATTACATTTTACCACCTCAGGTTTGAGATCTATTGCAACCTCATACAATATCTTTAAAAAATTTCACTTTCATACCTCAATATAATACAACCGGTACATTTTCCATCCATTGGTATGTTAAAAACTGACTTAGCTGCCACATTTATGCTAACGTGGTTACCAAACGTGTGCCATGTGACAAAAATAATAATTTTTAATGCATTTAAAATATTATAATAATTTATACTATTAAAAAAATAAAATAAAATAAAAAAACTGAAACCCAGAAACCTATTCACCCGACCCACCTCCATCTCCTCCACTCTGTTCACCTCCCCTCCCATCCAAAAACCCACCCCCACCTCCCCCACAACCATCCCCCCCCACCCCACCCGAATCGCCTAGAACGAGTGGCCCGGGTCGGAGTCGACAAAGAAGGCGTCGCTGGAGACGCGGACTCGGAGCGAGCCGGGTTCTGAGACAGAAATCGGGCTCGATTCGTCCCCATTTAAGCAGGGCCGACCCTGAGAATTTGGGGGCCCTAGGCGAACATTCGAATTGGGGCCCTAATATTCTATGATTTCTGATTCTTTATACATTGATATGTATAAAAGGAATTCACTAAATACATAAAAAAAAAAATCTATTTCCACATCAAATATCATTAAAATTAATATCAAAACTCAAAAGAAGATAAATATACAAATATTACACGTCTCATGTTTTTAGATGCAAATGTTAAATGTTTGCAATCAAGAGTCTAAGATTAAGAGTGAAGAACAATAAAACTTGATTGACAAGTATAATAACTTCAACAACGTCAATTGTTTCTCTTTGGTTTTTTCTAAAATCAACATCACACTAACGAATCGAATATTAAAATAATCCATTGAATAAAAAATTATTGAAAAGCAACATATAAATTCATAGTTTTGATTACCTTAAAGTACAATCTTCAAGACCATGTGATAGTTGATTTAAACATTCGATAGAAATGGAGAGTATGGAAAGTTGAAAGAAAAAAAGATTGCAAGGGGACTTGAGTAAATTGGGAGTTGGACAGATGGATTGATAATAAATTTGAAAAACAAGAAAAAACTAATGACTAAAAAGGTAGTTTCATGTTTCGAACTCAAGGCCCCCAAAAAAAAAGAGCCAAACATTTTCGCTACACCAAAAAAATAAATTATGATATTTTTTACTTTTTTTGTATTTATATGTTAATTGCAGGATGTAAAAAAAAAAACTGGGGGACTTTCCGAAGTGGGGGCCTAGGTGGGCGCCTACTTGGGCTACCCTTAGGGCCGGCATTGCATTCAGGCAGACATCATTCAGAAGTAGTCGGGTGAGGAGTTGCCGCTCTTGCTGAGGTTCGAGACTGTGGAGTTGGGATGGTGGGTCAGGACCCTGCTACTGCGATGCGAGTCCACAGATTTGAGTTTTTTGGTATTTTATTTTTGTTGGGTTTTTGAGGATTTGAAATTGAATGGGTAGGTTTTGCATATTCTTTCGAAAGATAACAGGGTGTGTTTGGTTAGAGAGAAATTGAGAGAAAATGGGTAGGAAATGTTTGGATTTCTTTGTGTTCTGTTGAGTGTGAGAAAATTTGGAACTTTTTCAGTTTTTGGCTTCTGGGATGGAGATTGACGGATCTGGAGCAAGATGGAGATTGAAGGTTGCGGGGGAGGCTCCGGTGATGGGGGATGGGAGAAGGGGATGGGTGATGGGTGATGGGTGATGGGGGATGAGAGAAGGGGGTGGGGGATGGGCTCAGGTGGGGAGAAGGGATGGGGACTTTTGGGTTTTTTTTTTTTTTTTTTTTCCAATTTTTTTTCTTTAATTAATTATTTTAAAATTTTAAAATTTTTATTAAGTGTTTAGCCATGTGGCACAAATGTGGCAGCCACGTCAGCACAAATGGAAGACATCATATTTGCCACGTCATCATTTAACGGTTAACTTAACAAATTTTTTAATAGTTATATGAAATTGAAATAAAATGATAAGTAAATGTATGAAATTGAAATGTTTTAAAGATGTTGTAATAAATTGAAATCGACCACAAACCTGATGGGATAAAATGTAATTTATCTATGAATATATTACAATAGGGGGAAAACCAATGCAATTATTTTATTACAATATATGTATTTTTTTTTTTTTGGGTCAAAGGTAATTATCATTACCAAAAAAGAACAATTACAGACAAAAGGGCCCAAAAACACATAAAACACAAAACAAAAAGTGAACCCCCAACACTAAACAAAAACCCAACCCGAGGGAAAGGCCCAAAACAGAATAACACAAAACAAAAAACCCTACAAGACTAGCTTCCTCTGCCACCGTCGAAGAACTGGCAGCCAACCATAATCCAGTATTCCAGGCCAGAGATCTCACCAAACACAGCCCCAAAGAAGAAGGCTCCATCTTCCTCCAATAAACACCACACAAATCGAAACCGCAGCCACCAAATAAAGAAGCTAGAGGGAAAGAACTTTCCCCTAGCAACAAAGCCGAAAACGGCATACAATTGGAAGGTGGTGGTGGGTACACCATACGAGCCGAAGCTCTGCACACCTTCCTAGAAAACCGCAAAACGCGGGTGGAAGAGATGGTTGCAGAATCGGACTATTACAATATATGTATTATGTTTCGTGTGTAGACTTAAACTAAACTACACAATGACTATGTCATACAGTTTAGGATCAAATTTGCTGTATTCGAATTTAAGATATTCACGTATAGTTTACAAATGATGAAGAATATTAGTATATTGTACTAAACTTATTATATCCGAATATAAGACATTTCCTTTACAAATAACAATTGCACTATAATATCAAACGACAAACCAACAATAATAATTTAAGTATAAAAAACCCACAAGAATAAAATATGATTCGACCCCTTTCTTTTTAGTTTTCTAACGATGGATAGTGGACCCTAATTCTAGAGATCAATTGACCAAGTTTTAAGGGATTTATTTGTATATATTCACAATAATACTTTAATAATGCAAAGTTTTATATTGCTTGTCCATATGGGTTTCTCCACCTGATATGTTTCAGTCCATGGATAAGCCTCCAAATGTGGACCCTTTGATCTAGTGGCATCAGATGATTGCAGATGAGATGAACCATTCTCATACACACAAATAAAAACCCAACATAGCACACACATAAATTTGCATACAAATACTTCTATACTAAATTTTTTCTAAAATTTCGAAAAGGGTTCGAACTAAATAAAGGGTGGAAACTACATTATTCTCGTCAATCTTGTTAAACTTAAAAATAAGGCTCAAAGTGGATATGATTTGTTAGTATAGCAGCACTCAGTGCCCTTCGTCTATTTAATTGGAATGGATATCATGTTGAGTCATGCATATGCAAATTGATATATGACTCGTTTGAAAGTGTTTTTAAAATGATTGAAAGCATTTAAAAAAAATGTTGGATTCTAAAAGCATTTGAAATACTTCTTGCAAGAAGCACTAGTTATGAGTTTCTTACAGAAAACACTTCAATTGTTTTTTCAAAATTCACTTGTATTATTACGGATTTATTCCAAGACTGTTTTAACCAAAAACGCTTTCAGTCTTTTGAAAAATACTTTAAAAAAACTCATATATTTATACTAATTATTCTTGCAAAAAATGTAATTATATTGAGTTGGATACTAAAATGTTGCTCATTGTGACGTATTTTGTAATATTCTATTGTTTGTCCAAGAAAAAAGGAAAGGGATCCTCTCCGGATCCTTTCCTCCTAATCCTATAAGTCCACAAATTCGAGCCCTTGAAATTTGATTCAATGGCTAAAAACAGGGAGCCCATAAAAAATTATAATAATTTTAGCCGTTTGATCAAATTTCAAGAATCCGAATTTATGACCTTGGTGGATTAGGTGGAAGGAATCCATAGAGAATCCCTTTCCAAGAAAAAAAGGGGTTGAATTGAAACATCAAAAGTACTCTACCAGAAGGAACTTTCTAACTTAGGTAGTTAAAGAGTATTTCCCTTAAAATCATGGTCATGTATTTGAACCTCTCACCCTTCTATTGCTTGTATAGCAAGATTCATTTATAAAATATTATTCCAAAACCATATAAAATAGTAACACAAATTAATGTTTCATTAAACGATAATGTTAGAGAAAATACTTGTTAGAATCATATAATGTGGCTTTGGTAGTTTTTATTTTATTTTTATTTTTAAGAAATGTGGCTTTGGTAGTTGAATTTCTTATTTAAATTATTACAAATATAATTAAATACAGTCATAAAAATATAATTAAAAAAATGGATCTTTTGATATGGGTCCAAAATCACAAAAAATCGAACCTATTTCAAAAATCAAAAGTCACTAAAAATTGAACCTCTTTCAAAATATGAGCTATAAAATTGGACTTCTTTCAAAATTTTCCTTAAAAATATGGTCTTCATATAATTTATTTTATTAAAAAATTAGAGAGAAGGTTGGAAAAGGCACCTTGGCAATATTAAAAAGAGAAGCAAATATAATAATTTATAAAGCAAAAGATTATGATAAGAAAGAACACATTAAATGAGGTGCAAAAGACGGATTTTTTCCTGAATACGTATTCCATTTCTGACCGTGTAAACAAGGCCGAAAACAGTCGTTCTCAGCAGAGCCGCTCCCCATTGAGAAAAGGATAAAGAGAAAATAGCCTTGGGAAGCAAACCCTTGTGTCCCTCTTTCTCTATCTGCTTTTTGTTTGTTTCATTGTCTTTGGTGCTTGCTGGGTATTAATCTTTCAGCAGAATATAGAAAAAACCCCACAAAAAAAGTGAACTTTGTGGGTTATCTTTCTACTTGATAGTCTCTGAGGAAGAGAGAGAGGAGTTTTTGCTCTTAGTTCTTTTTTTCTTTGCTAGAGAGATAGAGGAGAGAGAGGAGAGAGAGATGGAGATGATATATTACCAGCCTTCTTACCAGGAGTCCTTGAGTGCTTTAGAGGCAGATATACAGCATGCAAATTCCTTGTAAGTTGCTTTTTTTCTCTGGAAATTCTTTGTTTTTGTTTCAATTTCTCTTTTTTTCTGCAGTGGTTGTGTATATCCTTTTTTTCCCAAGTGGGTAGTTTTGCTTTTATGTTTAATTGCACATATGTATATTTAGGCCATCTGATCATCACAACCCACATCATAATTTTTCTGTTTAGGCAAGAAAAAACAAAACCCATGATTATCTGTATCAATTTAGGCAAGAAAAAGCAAAACCCTTTGTCAGTTTTTCCAATTTGGGATTTTTCTGGGGAGCAAAGTTGTTTATTTTTTATTTTATTTTTTGGTTTTGACTTGATCATGGTTGCTTATCAGATTGAAATGTAAAGTTTGCAACTTTTGACATATTATTAATTCTGATTTTGATTTGGGATTTTTCTGGGTTGCACAGTTGTTTATTTATTTTTGGGTTTTGACTTGATCATGGCTGAGTTATCAGATAGAATTGTAAAGTTTGAAACTTTTGACATGTTACCAGTTCTGAATTTGACTGGATTGTGTGCAGAGCTGCTGCAATTCCGAGAGGCAAAGGCGGTGCCCGGTTTCAGATGAAATTGGTTTACAATCAGTTGGCTCCCCTATTTATGTTTTTGTTGCAATGGATTGATTGCTCATGCACTTGCCTGCTCCCTAGATACCTAAATTTCTTCCACATACTTGTCTACAAGGTCTGGTTCCTTTCTTCGACTCTGGTCTATTGGTTGTTAATCGTTGCGGAAAAGGAATTAACTTTTGTCGCTCTACGTAATTTGGGCGTGTTGGTCTTTATTTGATACAGGTATACACAGACGGTAGGCCTAGCATTTCAACTCATGGAAGGAAGGCTTCTATAAGGGATTTCTATTGTATGTCGAATACCGTACTTTATGATCATTGGATGTCGTTTGGTTGTGGTTTGCTCAATTAGGTTTGTAACTAAGTTTGCTTTGTCAAAAACTGAATTGCAGCTGTCATCTTACCGTCTCTTCAGCGGCTTCACGGAGATTTGGGGGAGTTGGATGATGCTAAGGAAGGACATCCTAGGCTTCCTAGCATGGAAAGCTCTGGAAAGAAGATGATTAAGGGAGATGGTAGCCTTGTCAATGCTGAGGTGGAGAGAGAAGAGGAGTGTGGGATTTGTTTAGAGCCTTGCACCAAAGTGGTCTTGCCTAATTGCTGTCACGCAATGTGCATCAAATGCTACCGCAATTGGTAAGTACAACAAGCCTTAAAACTATATCCCTTATTCGTATGCCCCTTTTGATTCGACCATTGCTGCTTGTTTCTCTAAACAGTCATTTGTTCATTGCACTTGCAATGCTTTGGTTTAATTGCAGGAATAGAAAGTCGGAGTCTTGCCCATTTTGTCGTGGTAATATAAAGAGAGTTAATTCTCAGGACTTATGGGTGCTCACTTGCAACGATGATGTGGTTGATACCGAAACAGTTTCTAAAGAGGACTTGTTGCGTTTCTACCTCTATATCAACAGCCTGCCGAAAGATTACCCAGACGCCCTCTTCTTGGTGTATTACGAGTATTCTAATTTGTTCTAAGAAGCGGAGAATGGTGTACAGATGAAAAAAAGCCGACCTGTCAAATGTAAATAGAATCCGGTAAGGAACTTCTATTGAATTTTTACACAAAATAACAAGTTGCAAATGTTATGCATATCGAAAATTTAGAAGTCAGTGTAAGACTGCTGCATTACTGATGCTAAAGTCTGCATCTCGCGAATATATTTATGTTATGAGTTGAATACACTCGTCCTGTGAGTGCTCTTAAGTATTCAAATTAGAGCGCAGACGGCTAAAAACGGAGTGTGAAAGTCGCTATCCTTTTTCGTTTGCTTGCCGAAATACTTTGACACATTTTAAAACATAAAAAGCATCATTAGGTGGTTGATGTAATCCCCTGACTTATTTGTTAGCATTATATTGTTACACCTTCTCTCAGCTGGCGTTGCTGACCGTTTTGGCAGGTGACCTACACTGTCTGCGGATGACAATATTTTAAGGAGACCATTTCAATTAAAAGAAATGAATATGGTGGTCAAAGAAATATTTTTTTGTGGGCATTTATGTCCGTCGTTGATCAACTTACAATTTTCAAGTCAAATTGAAACTATTACGAAGAAATTATGATTTTAGTCGATTTAGCTTCTAGAAATTGTATTTAATAAGAGATTGGTCGTCGGATAAGTCAAGGGGTGAGAGATACATTATCGCCTCATGCTGAGCCTGAGAACGTATCAACTACGGCTCTTAAGCCCTCAAGGGGGGTTAATAAGTCCACCCCAAGCCATTGCCAATTGCTTGCGCAATCCAAACTCAAAATCTCGCCAGTCTCCTGGAGCGGCTTGCGCGGCACCCTCTCAAGCCCAACTCACATGGCCTTAGGCGTAGAGGCGGGCTATTTCTGCCCGACTCCTCACTCCGGTGGTCTTCGGCCCACCTATGACCCGACTGATTGGGCCGAGGTGGAGAGACTTTTGGATTTTGAGGGATTGGATTACCCAATCAATCAGCATGGGATGGACTTGCTCTAAGTGCATGGATCGCCCGGGGAGTTGGTCCGATAGGTGGGTAGCAAACAAGGGAGTGGAAGAAAAATTAGTAAAACCAACAATTGCACAATAGAAGACGCAGATCATGTTCTTTGCCTATATTTGCAAATGAATGAGGCCATATGCTCTGTATATTTTTGCATTTATTCTCCATCCCTTTTTAAAATGGGAGTTTTTACTAATCACTTCTGGTACTGTTCATTTTTAACAAAAATGACATTTTTACTCTTGAAAAATCACCCTTGGTCCTATTCACTTACAACACATTTTTGTCCTTCTGATTAAAACTCAAATTTTCTAGCCATTTTCATTAGTTTTTTCAGCAGGACATGACATTTTTATTACATAATAGAAAATGACAAAAGACATAAGTTGTAAAAAGGAAGTTGATCATAGTAACTCTTCACAAAACCCTACTTGGCAAGGATGGAAAATTGGCGAGAATAGAAACCATCCACATGACGAACAACTTCAATGAATTTCTACAAAATTCGAAACTTTTATTTCTAATTAAGATCTAAGGCATCCATGTAAACGAAATCACACAAAGCAACAAAATAATTCATAAAAGCAGACCCACTTTCTCAAAAGACAATCACAAAAACTCAAATTTGAAAAACTAAACGCAGACCCAATTTATTCAGAAATAAAAAACGATTGACTTGCTTAAGTTCTTAATTACAACAGCACGAACATTCACAAACCAACTGAAAACTTGCAAAATACCATATTTATACCTTGCCATATTCAATTTTTACATCCATCAATTCGACCAACACATGGGTTCATCCACCAACAGCATAAAAAAAATTTAAATCACAATTAAACTTAATACTTTATATCATAATTTCCCTCTCGGTTTTCCCTGTTTTCGATAGAAACCAAAACCAGAAAACTTTAACAAATTGGAGTCATTTGACTCATCTTTTGTAACAAATCACAAAGCCCTTTTAATCCAACAATTCCAAATACATATTAAAATTGGGATAAACAGAAGCAGACTGGAAGCTAAAAGAGAAAACAGCAGTGATAAAGAGAAATACTATTTCAACTAAACCTAATAGCAAACCAAGACGCTGCATTGAAATCCCTTGACTCTATATTTGATCCCTATACGCATTCAAACGCTAACCAAATCACTGAGCCACTCTTTTCCTTTCAGTGCAAAACAAAGGATAAAAAATCAAAAACACCATTCAGTGCAAAGCAAAGGAAAAAAAGAAAAAACACAAAAGACATTATCTTTTTTGCGTCTTTAAAAATGAGAAAAGAGGGCAAAACTCCTTGTATTAACATACCTTATATTGTAAAAGCAATATAAGGCATTGACATGGTTAAGTTTGATGAAGAATAATCAAGATAAGGTATTTTCAATCATAACTTTATTATTTGAACCAATAAAAAGTGAAAAAGAAAAGAAAAAAGAAAAAAAAAGGCAAAACAGATTGCCTTTTTTGTGCCTTAAGAATAACAAGGGAGGGGCAAACTCTCTATATTGAACACACACGATGCATACCCATCGATCCACTGTGCAATTATGTAAGATAATCAACATTTTTACCGCAAGTATTAAGATTATTGTAAAGCATAGAACTTATGGTGAACCAACATAATTGGCATAATTTTAGTGTTATCTATTAAACAGTATCAAAGCGGACTGAAACGCAACAACGAATACATAATACCAATAACAAAACAACCGCGTGTGAACACCATGTAATGTTATACAGTCACACTGAAAAAATCACCAATTATAAGGCATAAGTGAACATTAAGACATAGCGGAATTCGACATACGCTAAACCAACAGAGAAAAAAACACAAAATATGGCACCCAAATTAAAAAAAAACCAACACTTCGTACAAAAAGATAGTAGCTTTACCTCCCTCCAAGAACAGTAATTGAACTACAGCCAATTGGGTCTGTTGGGTGACGATGGTGATTCCGCTGCGACACAGAGTGGTACAAAATTGACAAAATCTCAGCAAGACGAACAACAAAAATCACAAATTACATAACTCCAATTCAGTCTTCATGTCATTCCATATACAATAATATACCATTTCATTTTATACATCACATGTTGCAAGGATTCAATTTCAGGATAATTGATTAAAAAAGAAACTTATTCTATTGCCAACTAAACAAATTAGAATACCACTGAGAATAAGCATGTGTCCTCACACACGAAACACCACAGAGAATAATTGATTAAAAAAACAGATACTGTGCTTGGGATTTTACACTATAAATGGGCTACATAGGACGAAACAATCTAAACAACAGAACATTGAGCTGCCTAGGCTCCACTCCAAACTCAAAAGTTTGTCTAAAAGACTGAGTTTAGATTTATTTTCTAACAATTTTCTTGTTCACAAATGACCGAAGGCGCTTGAATTTGACACACCTCGCTGTAGGTAGGGTTCTAATGGATTGAGCAACACTCAATCAGAAACTAAATATTTTTCTCCTAGGGGTCCCAAACAGTCCAATAGAACCAAAAGTAAGCATGGTTTTGGCTATGAGAAGAACGAAAGTCAATCTCCTTTACATCCTTGCTCTAGGCAGTGTTCTAATAAATCACAGAATGCTAATTCTGAAACCAAACATTCTTCTCCTAAGAATCTCAGAAAGTCCAATACAACCAAAAGTAAATATGCTTTTAGAAGCCAAAAAAAGGGAACCGAATCTCCTGTGCATCCTCGGTCCCTCTGGGTTTGTAATGGATTACAGAATAAATGTTTTTCTTCCAACAACCCTAAACCGTAAACAGAAGCAAATAAAATTATAGAAAATTAAACATAAAAAAGAAAACCCAAAATTCCATTGATCCAAATAAGAAAGGAAAATAGAATCAAGCAAAAGTGGAGCCACAGAGAGCATACCCAAACCAATAGTGGCGTTCCAACCGCTGCAATTTCATAAACTTCTCAGCGGAGGAAGAGAAGCACAAAATACGAACAAATTCTGAACAGAACACTACAACTCACCACAAAACAAAATTGTTAGGGTTTTCTCCAAACAACACAAATCAGAAACAAAAACTTACATGCAGCTGTTTCAGAACATACCTGAGTTGAATTCGACTTCTTGGACAACAATCTCAAACCACGCTGCCGCTAAACCGACAAAAATTCGCCCGAAAGCCAGTCCCAACTCCGGGATCGCCGATGATAACAGAGACCAACACCGTGAAATTGTTTCCCCGACGATCGCAAAATGAGGATAAAACGATGTAACCCGATTTTTTACCCCAAAAAAACAGAGGATCAAACTCGGAATCGAAACGGAGAAAGGGAGATGAAAACAGAGAGAAGCAAAATCTTGCAAGAGACAAAAGCAAACTGAAAGTTAAAGTGCAGAAAAACAGGCACTTGACTGTGGGGAAAACATGCGGCAAAATGGCAAATCAAAGGAAAAACCAGGGGTATTTCCGTCCGTACACTGGTGATCTACAGTGCCGGAGGAAGCTCACGTTTTAGTATATATGATGTAACATTCATATATACTAAGCGAAAAAAAAACTCGCATGCGGAAAAAAGTAATAGTTAACATGATAGTTTGACGAAGAGAAACAATGTAACTCATTATTCGTAAGTTGTTTTTGTTAATATCGAAACGACATAAACATGTATTGTGTTGAACTTTTCTTTTTTTGACAAACGTTAATGTTAGTAAGTTAAATTGTTAAAAGTTAGAGATAAGAAGATCGGTGAGAATCGAACCTATACTAGAATGCATAAACATTATTGCTTTCTGCCATGGCAGTATATCGTGATGTGCTACTATGTTGAATGTTACTGACATAGGTTATGGACCGTGGTAAATTGGTAAAAACAAAATTGAAGTCGAAAGTCTAGTAGTAGTTTCGGTAGTTTGGTAATTTACCAAACGTGTAGAGTAACGGTAACGGTAGCCAGTGACTGCACTAGGACGGAAAAAAATTAAATTAAATTAAATTAAAAGAAAATAAAAATTGGAGGGAGACGCCAGAGTAGGGGGTAACGTGGGAAAATTACAGTCAGCTCCGCAGTCTGCAGGATCGGAGAGACACAGCCCGCGGTGGTCTTTATTCATCAAAATCCAACCTTTTCAACTCTACCGGAATCCACTGGACAAATTTCTATGGTTTTGGTGTCAATTGGCGACAATTTCAGAGCTCTCGGATTGATTTCTAGGGATACAGGGATTAAATAATCCGGTTGGGTTGGGTTTCGGATCCGGGCCTTGTGGCGGAGGAGGAGGGATTGGTTTATGCGTGCCATTCCGATGTCTGAGAAACCTGGCTTGAAGCAGGTTCTGGAGGACTCGGCAGCTGAGGCGGAGGGAGATCAACCGATTAGAGGCAGTCCAATTGCGAATGGGTTGGCCAAGGATTCGAATGCAATTCGAGACGACGTCGCCGAGCCGGTGAATCAGGTAATCGGAGAATTCTGGAATTGCAATTTGCTGAACGGTGCCGGTTCATTTTGATCGGGTAGTAAAGCTTTGTTTATCGGTTTTAATTGCAGGAATTAGGGTCAGCGTGGCCGGTGGCGGAACCGGTGGCAGACGGTGATAACCAGGTGGCGGAAGATAAAGGCAAAGTGACGGAGGATTCGGGGAAAGAGGAGTTTGTGGATTGCTCGGAGGATTACGCAATGGATGAGTTGGATCGCCTGCGGCTTTTGCTGGATACTACTGTTGGCGAGAAGGAAAGTTTGGCGCGCCAATTCGAGGTCGGTATTTCTTTTATTCAATCGAAAATTCGAGGCATTTTTGTGTTTTCGGTATTGATTGTTGGTTGTTGTTTAAAATGTAGGAAGAAAGAGGGGCTTTTGCTAGAGAAATTGCTAGTCTTCGGTTTCAGCTGAATGCTCTTACTGATCAACAGCCATTGATTGACGAAAGCGGTAATTTTGTTGATGACAAAGAAAGTAGGGAAGATGATAAGGGTACGGATACCCAGTGGAGTGAGTTGATAACTGAATGCTCTGGACTTGTTAAAACGGCTTTGGAGAAACGGTTGCAGACTGAGGCCGCGGTGAGAGAACTTGATGGAGTCGTGTTTAAGAAGGATCAAGAGATTGAGGAACTCAATGCCAAGATCAATGAGTTTTCGGTACTAAATGATGTCGTTGCAATTTTTTTGAATTCTGCTCAGGGGTCTGTGGAAGTGTCATCTGACGTTCAGATTGAGAAGGATATGCACATTGAAGTTGTGACAAACAGGATGCTGGCTTCCCTTGGGGGAGTCGTTGATCAACAAGAAATGTTGGATGGTTCTATCGGTGGAAAATTAGTACATGTTGAGCAAGGCACTTCTATGCTAATTGAGAAGTTCACGAGGATGCTTTCTGAAATTGAACAACTTAGACAGTGCTTGCCGGAAGCCAGGTCAGATCTTAATTCGCAGGAATTAGGAGGGGTTTTTGCTGCTGCCTGTGATGAGTTACTTGAGCTCAAAAGAAAGGAAGCAGAGTTTGTCAAAAGATTGAGTCATCTAGAAGATGAAAATAGGAAATTGATAGAAGAACTTGAAAATCAAAAAGGGATAGTTGAGGCGGTGAATGCGGATCTAGGACAAACAAAAATGGAACTGGAGCAGGAGAAGCATAGGTACTCTAATACCAGAGAGAAGCTTACCATGGCCGTGACAAAAGGGAAGGCATTGGTGCAGCAACGGGACTCATTGAAGCAGTCCATTGCTGAAAAAACGAGTGAGCTTGAGAAGTGTTTGATTGAATTGCAAGAGAAGTCAAGTGCACTTGAAGCTGCTGAGTTAACCAAGGACGAATTGATTAGAAGCGAAAATTCGATTGCATCCTTGCAAGAAATAGTATCCCAGAAGAATGTAATCATTGAAAGTTTGGAGGAGATTATGTCTCAGACCGGTGTACCTGAAGAACTTCAATCTATGGATATTCTAGAGAAACTTCGATGGCTTTCGGATGCAAATGATAAACTCAAGGGCATTTCCCTTGAATTCAAAAACTTGAGAGATGCCATTCATGCAATTGATCTACCAGAAGTTATTTCATCTTCTGACTTAGAGTCTCAAGTAAATTGGCTTAGGGAATCGTTTTCTCAGGCCAAAGAGGAAGTGCTTATGTTGCGCGATGAAATTACTGCAACTAAGGAAGTGGCACGTAAAAATATCGACCACTTAACTGATTCACTTTCAGCTGAGTTGCAGGCAAAGGAATATCTCCAAGCAGAGCTGGACAATCGGACATCTGAATACCAAGAGATTGTCAAGAAAGAGCAACAGGTGTCTTTAGAGAAGGCTGATATGGCGAAAGAGGAAGTACTTATGTTGCGTGATGAAATTACTGCAACTAAGGAAGTGGCGCGTAAAAATATTGAAGACTTAACTGCTTCACTTTCAGCTGAATTGCAGGCAAAGGAATATCTCCAAGCAGAGCTGGATAATCTGACATCTGAATACCAAGAGATTGTCAAGAAAGAGCAACAGGTGTCTTCAGAGAAGGCTGATATGGTCAGAATGTTACTCGATGTTTCAGGAGTTGTAGTGGGCAATGAAGAGGTCTATCAACCTTCGTCGGACCCTGCCTTGCTTGTTGACAGATGCATTGGGAAGATAAAAGAAGAGAGTAATGCCTCACTTGATTCTCCAAAGGTTGATGCTGAGTTGTTTGAAACAATTCAAAGCCACCTGTATGTAAGGGATCAGAAATTGATGCTGTGTGAGACTTTACTAGAAGAGGAGACACTGGTGAGGTCAGAGGTGAATAACCTGTCAAATGAGTTGCAGGCTGTATCTAAAAAACTTGCAGCATTGGAAGAGGAAAAAGGGACCCTGCAGAGAGATTTTGAACGATCAGAGGAGAAAAATACTGTGCTAAGGGAGAAGTTATCCATGGCGGTCAAGAAAGGTAAGGGACTGGTTCAAGACCGGGAAAACTTGAAACATCTTTTGGATGAAAAGAAATCAGAAATTGAGAAGTTACAGCTTGAGTTACAGCAGGAACAGTTGGCACTTGCTGAATGCAGGGACAAGATAAGCAGTTTGTCTGCTGATGTAGACCGCATCCCAAAGTTAGATGCTGATCTAGTTGCTATGAAGGAACAACGGGATCAACTTGAACAGTTCTTAGTTGAGAGTAATGACATGTTACAGAGAGTAATTGAATGTATTGATGGCATTGCTCTTCCTGTCGATTCAATTTTTGAAGAGCCTGTGGGGAAGGTGAATTTCATTGCAGGATACATAAGTGAATGCCAGGATGCCAAGGAAAATGCAGAGCATGAGTTGAGTAAAGTAAAAGAGGAAGTCAATAATCTGGCTGGTAAGTTAGCAGAAGCTCACTCAACTTTAAAGTCTCTGGAAAATGAATTGTCGGTTGCAGAGAGTGATATTTCTCTACTTGCTGAACAAAAGAGGGAAATGGAATTGGGTAAGACCAATGTTGAAAAAGAGTTAGAGAAAGCTATGTCTCAAGCTAGCAAGTACGATGAAGTTTGTGCATCTAAAAAGTCACTGGAAGAGGAGTTATCAATTGCAGAAAATAGTATATCTGTGCTTGTTAGTGATAAAGAAGGAGCTTTAGTTAGTAGAGCTTCTGCAGAGACAGAGCTAGAGAAGGTGAAAGTGGAAGTTGATACTCAGACTAGCAAACTAACAGAGGCCAATAAGACCATAAAGTTACTCGAAGATTCCCTATCACAGGTACAGACCAATGTTTCTTTGCTTACCGAACAAAACAATGAAGTTCACATTGGTAGGACCAATTTAGAGGCTGAACTAAAGAAACTGCAAGAGGAAGCTAGGTTCCACGATAACAAGCTAGCAGATGCCCAGGCAACCATAAAATCACTGGAAGATGCATTGCTGAAGGCTGAGAATGATATTTCTGTCCTTCAAGGTGAAAAGAAAAATGCTGAAGACGAAATATTGACACTTAATTCCAAGTTAAATACACAAGACGAAGAGTTGTCTGGAACTAATGGCAGCACAGAAAGCAGGTCCATAGAGCTAAGTGGCCACCTTCATAATCTTCACCTGCTAATGAAGGATGATACTCTGTTGTCCACCATGAAAAGATGTTTCGAGAAGAAATTTGAGAGCCTGAAAGATATGGACCTCATTCTTAGAAATATAAAGGACCATTGTGTTTCCATGAATTCAGAAGAGCTGCAAAGACATCAAGTGTTGGAGGTATATATATTGTTCGATGGACTAAGTTTTCTACCTTGCCGTTCACTTTTTTTTTTCTTTTGTGCATGCCATGCAGATGCTGGTGGACCAGAAGCCATTTTGCATTTAGAGCTTTCCTTTTTCTTCTTTTTATATTCTCTCTTTTGTTGTCAATTTCATACTTCTGCCTGGGAAGAATATGTTTGCTAATAGTTCTGAATACTTTTTCATGCCAATAAAACATGATATTATATTTTACGGCTCTGATAATATCAAATTCCTTTATGATTAGAATGTCGTTGTGATGTGTTCCCAATGACCCCAAATATTTGTGAAAATTGCTCCTTTTCTGTGAGTATGTATGATGTATTCAAGAAGAGCTAGAATTTTGTTCTAATGAGCTCCTTGTATTACTTAATCCAGGAAGATTCATATGTGACAAAGTCTTTCGCAGATGGCATTGACACTATAACCAGTGTGGAAAAGGATACTGGTGAGGCCAGTGTTGCAGATGCTGATATGTCTTCATGTTTGAAGCAGACTGTGGAAAGGTTCCAGATGCGAGAAGATGTTCTTGCAGAAAATTTTGAATGTTTATCTTCTTCTGTAGATGGGTTTATTGCAAATCTGTTGAGAAATCTACAGGCAGTAAGGGATGAAGTAATAGCTAAGTTTGAGAACATGGAGTCTGTCAAACAACAAGCAACTAATCTGGAAATATGTAAACAGGAACAGGAGAATACAATAGCCATATTAGAAAATGATCGTAAGTCTCTACTTTCTGCTTGTACTGCTGCTACCGGAGAACTTCAATTTGGAGTCGAGAACAATTTACTTGAACTCAGCTCTGTTCCTGAGCTTGAAAAATTGAAACATAATTTGCCCCAGGAAACAGTAATCAGTGGAGAGACCACAGAAACGGATGAGCAAGGTCTACAGGACAGCAAATATGGAAAAACCGCAGAAATGTTGTATGTTTCTATTAGAAAAGTTAAAGCTTTGATTAAACAGTTTGAGAGAACAAGTAAAGTGGCAGCCTCTACAGTTGAAGATCTGCAGTGTAAACTGACAGAAGCTAGGACGATTTCTGAGAAAGCCATTGAAGAAAGGGATCTAGGACAAAATAGGATTTCCAAGTTGGATGCTGATGTAGAAGCATTACAGAATTCGTGCAGTAAGCTGACGCTTAGACTAGAGGATTATCAATCCCAAGAGGATAAGTTTAATGAAAAAGAGGTGGAAGTTTTATCACTGCGCAATGCTTTGTCGATGAAAGAACAAGGTGAATATCTTTTCTTTTCTTTCTTATCCTCTTACTACTTTGCTGTTGTACAGTTGTAGTGACTGTATGTGCTCTGATGACTTATTTGTTCACATTGCTTGTTTCAGAGGCTGAAGACTCACTCCTGTCAGCATCTGAAATCAAAACCCTCTTTGACAAGATCGGCAGGTTTGAAATCCCAGAGTCCCATGGAGGAGACTTGGAGCCCCACAATTCAGCTCATGTGAAGAAGCTCTTTTACGTTATTGATAATATTACTGACCTTCAGCATCGGATAAACTTATTGTCTTATGAAAATGAAGAGCTGCAGTCAACTCTTGGGACTAGGAATCTCGAAATTGAACAATTGAAGGAGGAGGCTGAAAGTTATGATAGAGATAGACAAGATATAGAGAAGATGAAAAATGAATTGTCTGTGCTTATATATAGTTTGGAAAAAATTATAGATATGTCAGGAGGTAGTGATTTAGTTGTAGACCAGAAATCTTCTGGTGCGACTGGACTTCTATCAGTATTGGCGAAGCAGGTTAGGGCTTTACAATTGGAGTCTGAAAGTTCAAAATCAAAAGCCCAGGAACTTGGTACTAAGTTGGGCGAGAGCCAAAAGGTCGTGGAGGAATTATCGACCAAGGTTAATTCACTTCAAGGGCGGGTTGCTCAGCCAGAGATTGTCCAGGAAAGGAGTATCTTTGAAGCACCTACTATTGGTTCAGAGATATCTGAAATTGAAGATGGGGTAAATGTTCATTTATATGACTCCTTGATAATTCCCGTCTTTCTGCGTAGTTATCATTTGATTCCTTTTGAACATTTTGATATATGCTACAAGATATTCCAGTTAAGTTGAGGTGTTTTCCAGTAAATATAATATAAGCTTCTGTAGATGGTTGAGGTTTAGGCTCATTACGGTGCCTATTGTTAGTTGCATGCTGAGCAATATCAGTTGTGAGTGTATGTATGGACTAAGGAGACCTGTAAGATTTGAACTTGGTAAATAATTTTTTTTTTCAGGGATCACATGGAAAGAACGCAATATCTCCTGTCCAATCAGCAGCTCATGTGCGAACTATGCGGAAGGGTTCAACTGAACATCTCGCAATTGAAATTGGTTCTGAATCTACTCGTTTAATCAACAATGAAGAAACTGATGAGGACAAAGGTGGGCACCTTACGATTTGTCTGTCATTTCAAACACTTTTTAAGGCCTGGTAAACTTATATCTTCTGTTTTCATTTTCTCGTCCTTTTGCAGGTCATGTATTCAAATCTCTCAATGCATCTGGTCTCGTACCAAGACAAGGAAAGTTGATTGCAGATCGAATCGATGGAATTTGGTAAACCCTTGAGCTTAAACTCGTTATATAAAGAAGAGGGTCGGGTGGAAAACATCAAAATCCCTTCTTCTTTTCACCTGCTTTTTTTCGAAACCACATTACACGAAAACCTCGGTAGCTAGCTGCCTAACATCTTCTCCGCATATTTAGTCGTCGTTTTGATCAATGCAGTCTGCCACTTTCCAATGGGGTCTTATTTTACTTGATTCTAATTAGCTTTTCCGATCTCTATACGCAGGGTATCTGGCGGTCGGGTTTTGATGAGTCGCCCGAGGGCAAGGCTCGGACTGATTGCCTACTGGCTCTTCTTGCATCTGTGGCTGCTAGGAACCATTTTGTAACCAAGTCTGTGATTGTTCCTCATTAGGGTGTGCAAGCAAATTGTATCATACACATTTTGTCATTTCTTTTACCTCATTCTTTTTCTTTCACATTTGCATATGTGTCCCATCCCCAAATTCAAATTCTCTGCAATCACATTTTTAGGTTGCAGAAAATCAAAAATCCGGTGGAAAATTTTCCACGTTGTCACGTATTCGTTTTATTTCATCGTAGTTTGGTATGTGTATCACGGATGAACCTCAAATCTGAGACAGTTATCAACTGTCGGCATTTCTCGTTAGACAGGGAATTGATTTTCACACACCTTTATTAGTCTTTCGGGAGGTGTTTTAACTGTTCGTTAAATGACGATCTCAAGTCAACAAGGCTCATCGCTTTGCTAGGGTTCAAAGAGATTGTTTTCATGTCTCGAACCCGTGACCTTTTGGACAAAAAGGAGTAACCTTTTTAATGCGTCAATGCTCGCCTTCTGTTTTGTTTAAAAATATTTAAAAAAAAATTAAATTTAAATGTGGTTACGGGTTTGAGATGTGGAAACAGCTTCTTTGCGAAGTAATGATACGATAAACGTTTCTCTCAACCCTCGCAAAGCAGGAGCTTTTACCGGTTTGGAATCGTACTTTAGGATATAGGGGTGTGGCTATCCACACACCCCATTTTACTTCTCACACATCCCTTAATAATTTTTATCTGTTGATCTTCTTCAATTTATCCGATCTGACAGCCGAAAATTAAAAAGGTGTATGAGTAATAAAATAGGATGTGTGAATATCACATCCCAACATATATTATTGGTTTTTTACGGCAAAATCTCCAGTGTCTCGTCCCTGGTGCGGTGCCGGCTTTCAACTTTGGTCAACTTTAGGATGACCCATTTTTGTTGTCTTCAATGATCCACGTGACAAAAGAGCTTTCCAAAACGAAAAATAAATAAAAATGAACAAAGAAAAACGTAAGACGCGAAGCTTTGCATGTTCTGGTAGTCGTTGGATCATACGCTGATGGAATGTTTAAAAGCAGAGAACAGGATCATACGCTTGTCTGTTGCAGACCAGGATATAGATTTTGGACCTTGTCGAACATACGTGCTGCACTGAAATCTCTTAAACTTCATGCTGCGACACAATTGTACCGTTTCTGATTATTTTATGTGCTAAAGTTCATATTTTGTGTGAGAAAATCAATATGTTTACCCATGAATGTCGACTGGTCATGACCATACACGTCTTCCATCAGAACCTGAATTATAAATTAGAAGTTAAAACCTTTTCACCAAGGCCCGAGTCTAGTTAAAAGTTAAGAAATTCTACTCTAGAGTATAATGTTACTTTCGGGTTTTGTAGAAGGAACAAAAAATATGGTTGGAGCTTTGCTTAACTTGGTAAGTAATCTGCATTTTAAATTCTATTTCTTATCTGCAACTTGCAGGCATCTCATGTTGCATCTGTTGAAGGAATCCCAGTCTTTGACTGCTCATTGGAAGTATCATGTATGAACACTCACACACTATCTCGATGCAAGAATTCGTAGTGAAAATTTTATTCTTATTCTCTTTCATAGAAGCAACACGTGAATCTTTGGCAAAGACAGTCTATAAGCTGTTACCGAAGCAAGATTTGTCGAGAGTGGGTTGTTTCAGTCCCAAATCTTACAGTACAATACCTTTTATAGCCATCTTCTTTGTTTTCTTTTATGTTTCATATTTTTATGTCTTTTTCTGGATTTAGTTGCTTCATTAGTTTTAAGAGCATAACTTGTTTCTCCCATCGTGTCCAGTTGATTTTGAGGTGTGGCATCTTGAGTTGATTTCTGGACTGGTCATTCTGATATCACTTAGCCGATATCTATTATTGAAGACATGGCCGGATTTCGCAGAGTCCAGTGAAGCAGCCAATCAACAGGTATCTACTTTCTGTTCTAGCTGTATATCTGCAAGGACTCGGAAGTGTTTACCACAAACAATTTGTAGTCAATGGTTGTCTCTGTGAATATAGTAATTCAGTCCCACATTGCTGCTTGAAGACATCCGTTTTTATTGATAGTGTTGTCCATAGTTTATTCCGCATCTCTGACACAATCCGTTTCCTGTAACTTAGGTCCTTACATCACTTCAACCTTTGGATTACATAAGCGTTGCATTTTTGCCCGGGGTCAGCGAGGTTAGCTAATACTTGTAACCAGATTGTAGTATTGTTCAATTCTTCTCTGCTCAGCTAATTTTGCGTTAATTCATTGTGCATTGGATGGACAGGAACTTCTTTTTCGGGGTGCCTTGCTACCACTTTTTGGATCCAATTGGAGGAGCGCCTTGATAGTCGCCATCATTTTTGGTGTTCTACACCTGGGCGGTGGCCGAAAGTATTCCTTTGCTGTCTGGTGCTTAACCTCTTTTCTCTAACACTTCAAAAATACTTTCATTCATGCAAAAATACTTCATTCATGCCATTGTTAGACAGTTTTTCTTTTTTTCATTTCATGTTTCGCGTATATTTATGCCGATGAACTCTCATGAAACTGCGTTCAAGAGCTTAGTTATGATTTCGTGGTAAAACGTGCTTCAGGGCAACTTTTGTGGGTCTTGTGTATGGTTATGCAACCATTGTCTCCTCTAGCCTTATTGTGCCAATGGCTTCTCATGCAGTCAACAATTTGGTTGGAGGGATGTTATGGCGTTACCGACCAGATTCATCACGGAAGATATGAGAAGACTGCCACTGTCACACTTACCAGAAAATGTACATGATTTGTCTTGTAACTTGAGGAGTGTATAACTAGTGAGGCATTATTAGTAAAACGTCTTACTTCCATTAACCACGCGAGATTTGGCTTTACTACCGTCTAACAGTGTAGTCAACTAATATAATTGTAGAACTAATCTGGTGCAAATTTTGATTCACTTCGTCGGTGTTTCCCTCCAATTTTATAAGTACGTAAGTGCCATTGGATTTTAGATAATTTTTGGGATGTACTATCCACACTCCTTTTTATTTTTCACACACTTCTTGTTAATTTCTGTTATTTAATATTCTTTAATTCAATCGATCCGACAGCCGTAAATTAAGAGGATGTGTATGAAGTAAAAAGGGGATAGCACATCCCAATTTTTTTCTCAATTTCATCCAAAGTATAGCGTGAACCAGATTGTGATCCCTAGCATTTTCCTATCCGAAAACCAATTCCAAAAACTAATTTCCTAAACCAAACCTCAAAACCAGTTATGCCCCAAACTTCAGCAACTTCCACACCAGTTATGAGTCGATTTTGGTATCTGCAAAAAAAAAAAAAAAAAAAAACAAACAAATGCAAGTCCCCAAGATTAGCTTTTATTAGGAACAAGGTTCTAAAAATCGCTAGGCGTTAGTCGGGCGGCGGGCTGGGGCCTAGCGCCTAGACGGTTAGGCGGGGCGTAGGCGGATTTAAGTAAATCAATCATATTTTGTGTAAATAAGTGTCTACTTATACTTGAAATATATATAATTTCATCATAAACTATAAAATAGAATGCATATATATTATGAAGTATTGGAACATAATGAAAACATGTGAAATAAGGATATAATGTGTGTTCATTTAAGTATGCAATAAGTCTCTTACAATTTATTGGAAAAAAACAAAATGCAAAATGAAAGTTATGTATTTTCTGTCTAAATGAGTTGCGGCTTAGGCGAGTGTTTAGGCGGGTCTAGGCGGTCTAGGCAGTGCCTCAACAGGTCTAGGCGGCCTTAGCATTAATCGGGGCGGTAACCAGCCGCCTAGCGCCTAGGCAGCGCTAGGCGGGGATTTTTAAAACAGTGATTAGGAAACTTTCGTTTCGATCTCTAGTTGACCACATTTGGAATATGAGATCTCTTGTGAAACTACCTTCAAGTTTAGATAAGTTAATTTTGAAATTTGTGCAGTGCGTAGACACAAATTCTAAAATTTAAACTTATTCAATGGTGATAAATATGATGGTGAGCAAAAATGCACCATTTGTTTAAGGTAAGCTATTAATCAAACAAGGCACGTAATCTTTTTCATACTGGTTTGGTATTGATGTGCTTTGGAAAAAAAACTGTTTATGTTGTGTTGTGAGAATAAGCTCATTTTTGCTGCTTCACGTTTTCAATTTTTTTTTCACCAAAACAGTGAAAATAGGCCCTTTTTAAATGTTTACCAAACACTTTTTTGAACTCAGTTTTTTTTTATACTCACTTTTTATAAAAGCATATCAATATCAAACCAGTACTTAAATACAAGGCAAGTAATTAAACATTTTGGTTCTTTTCTCTTCAGACTTTTTTCATTAATGCAAAATATCTGCAGAGATTCTTTTTTCTTCTTTTTTATTCATTTTTATAGGTCTTCTTTTTTCTTCTTACCAACCAAGGTCACACGCATAAGAAGAATTATAGCTATAAATAGAGAGAGAAATGCAAACCAAATTATAATTAAGCGTGCACTAATTCTCTGATACTAATATTTGAAAAAAACTTAAGAGAACAATCATCAAGATGAACATGAAGACGGTGACAGTAATCAGCTTCGTGTTGTTTTGCTCTCTCTGCATGGCTGATCATCAAATGGGCCAAATCAAATTAGCAGAAGCCACCAGCAGTCGCATGCCACTGATCGTCAGCCCCAAACATGTTCCTTTAGCTGGTGATATTGTTGTCTATCGTACGTGTTCTTATGATTTCTCTCGCTCTTTCCTTTTGTTTTCAAGTGTTTGTAATTGCATTTTATTTTCTGTATTTTGATTGGATGCATGGATTAATTAATTTTGTGGTTGGAATTTTGCGTGGATCTGCAGCTTGCACGCCGAGGGGGTGTACAAAAGGCGAGGCCTGCTGCGACTGCGACGTTAGCAAAGTTCCACCCGCCTGCCTCAAGTGTTGCCACTGACCTACTGGGGGCCGTGATTAATTTCTTATATGATGAAAGGACATTTAAATTTAGGGCTTAATAAATTTCCTTCTCAATATTTACATATATTTAAAATAATTTAAGTCCATATAATTATCTATTATTCTTTGATCTTATAAATAAATTTTTTTGTATTTCGAACCGTCTATCTATTACTATATATTAGTTGACTAAACCATTTTATTTTTAATTTGCAAAGACGATTTTTACACAATGATTTACAATATTGACCCGGTTCCGATCATGAGTAGTTCATACTCATGCTTTAGTAACCAAGTAATGTAAATATAGCAATAGAACGACTTTATTGATTTTTTATTATTTAGTCCTATTATTTTTTACCTATTTTTGTACTTTTAAGAAACCTTTGTCGTCTTTTTTATGCCATTTAAAAACTTCTTGATGTAAAATTATTAAAATTAAAATATTATGGTGAGCAACTTAAATTATACAAATACATCATAGATATTTGATCCGTCTTTTCATGACATTATATAATTAACACGATACGCTATGGTTGTGATATGTACATTCTTCTAACCATGTAGCTAGTTAAACCGCTGTTAATCCTAACAAGTTCAAATAAAAACGAACAAAACCAAACACGAATTAAGGACCAAAAATCTGGTTATCTAAATTTTGACACCGTCGACCAATAAAAACAAGAATTGAAACCGCGAGTAGTGTTGCAAGTTGCAACAGCTTTAATCGAAGTTTGGAAGACGCAAGCGTTTGCTTAAAAATCATCAAATTAAGTAGGAGGAAACAAGACGCCAGCGTTTTGGATAATCAAGCAGCAGAAGAAGAAGCCTTTGACCAAAAACGCGCTTTTTCAAACGGCAATGTTTGTTTCTACTCGATCGATCTGGGAATTACCGAACCATCCGACCTTATTCTTTTCTGCTTTTTCACTCTCTAATATCTCTTTATATATGAATAATCTCGATCATTTTTCAATCAAATAGTAACTCATAATCTCTGAGATTCTTTGAAACCTCTCTGTGAATTGATTTTAATCTCCCCAGATTTACCTATCAATGGCAGCGGTAAGTTTTTTTTCCTTCTTGTTTTTTTCCTGATTTTAGGGTTGTAGGGGCTTTTCTATTATCTGTGCATGATGCACGTCTTTTAGGTTTAAGGAAATGACGGATTTTATATCGATAACACCTAAGTAACGATACATCTTTTGCAGAAAAAATGGACGCCGAAGTCTATAAGCCACAGAAATTAATATCATATGTGTGATTATTACACCGGAAATTGTTTCCATGAATAACATTGTTTGTTTGCTATATAAATTGCAGTATGAGAAGGGAAGGGCGGCAGTAGGGGTAGGGGGAGCTCTACCAAAATTTGGGGAGTGGGATGTGAACGATCCGGCATCAGCTGAAGGATTTACAGTCATATTCAACAAGGCCAGGGATGACAGAAAGTCTGGTGGAACTCCATTGATTGTTGCAGCAGCAGCCCCAGAAAAATATGCTTCCCGTAAAAAAAGTGGCACATATAATAAGCACCCCAAAAAGGTAATGACATCCATGCCTAATCATTTCACAAATTAAGTCTGTTCATACCTCTAAATTCTGATTAACCTAATTGAATATTTCAACTAATTATCTATCTACACTTCGTGGATGCAGAGCAAGTGGCTTATTTGCTGCGGTTGTTAGGTTTTGGCCCATTGGCTTTCGAAAGAACCTTGCAAGACAAGAAACACATGATGCTCTACAATGCAGCATTGATCAGAGTAGAGAAAAACAATATCGTTCTTGTTATTCTTTAATACATTTTATTTTTCTTTTCAATTTTGATGATTCCTTGATTTTTCCTTTTCAAGGAGAGTGATGTATATTGAGTATTTTGTTAATTTTTTTTCATTAAGCGAATGCTTTTATTTAATTTTATATGCTCAACCCGCTTGAATGCTAATGCAACTTTTGAATGGAACTAGTTGACTCATATGTAATAGTCATTTCTACACCATATTTCAACTTTCAACTACTCTCGGCCAAATCATGGAAAAAATATTTAGTTGACGGATGGATCACATTACGCGCTCAATCACATTAGTGTATTATGATGCAACATCGACCATTTATTTCACGTAAACTTACATCAACAAATATATTGATATATTATTGACAATGACGTAAAGTAATGTATTGATAGAATCATTAAAAGAAGCACCAAAGGTCGTTGGTTCTTATTTGAATGGACGATTACCTTGTGATAACTGACTGATAGAATCATTAAAACAAATTTACTTTTATTAATTTATTAACAACAAATATTATAGTCAAGAACGTGTGAATATACTTATTAATATAAGTAGTAATCTCAATTAAAGAAATTTCGTACCACGTAAATGTGATCAGACCAATGATGTAATTCACCCTTCATACACGTAAATCTCATATCTTAGAGAATGTAGCAGGACAAGCGATGGAATCCACCCTTCATCCATGGGAGAGATTTTTCAATGTAACCAGTAAACGGGATGGTACACCATGTATTACTATACGTGGAATATGTGTGTTAAAAAATTAATAACTTAAAAAATAAAATTTCTCACAATTTTCATAAAAACACGTGGACGTGTTTTTCACGGCAGCAGTGACGGGCATTTTAACCAGTCACGTGTACACTTTGCAATCTTCGAGTCTTCGATTTTGTCAACAAACGAACACAATATTTCCACTGTTCCCTCCTGGTCAACCATCATGTGCGAACACCAAGCCGCCATTTTCCGATTGCACGCCACAAGAAAAAGGACGCGCCTTGAAGCTGGTGACTCGGTGGGCGGGGCGTCCTAAATTCTTCTGATTTCGGATCCTAAAAACGTACTGGGTAAAACTCGAATTACGCTGTGGGGTAAATGCAAAGAAAATGGCAAGCTGCGCAGTGGAAGGTGGCTGTGCCAGCGACTACTTGGCCGTCGCCATATCCGCCATCTGCTTCATTCTGTAAGTTTTTCTGGTTCTAGTGGGTCTCTATCTGATTAAATTCATCACAGTTTAATGGGTTGTCTTGGTTATTTGCATATTAGTTTGCTTTGGTGGGTTTTGTTTTAAGATACTGCGTGCTGGGTTACTGTTTGATTTTATGTCTCAGAGAGAATTTTGAGTTAAAGCAAAAGATTTGAAGTTTCCATGTGAAAATTAGCAATAGGGTATCCAAATTTGTAATCTTAAGCTTTCTCTGAGTTAATTAGTTTTGCAGGAAGTACAATTTGATGTTCAAAGTTTGATAAGCAAAGTTGTTGACCTCATTGTTCATAGTAAATGAATGGAAATAAATTATAGAATTTCCGGATTGTATCTGCTGATTTGTTTGCTCATGTGTCTGAGTTATTCTATGATTATTATACTCTTACACTGAACAAACTCGCTCATATACTAACTCCAGTCCTTTTGTATTGTTGGTTTCTTTCTTTCAGGCTTCTTTCACGGGTAATCTTGCCCTTTGCCGTTCTGAAAATTCCTCTTCCGAAACGCAGTAGCTTTTGGATTCCAGTGATTCAAATTTATGCCAGCTTAAACCTTCCGTTGTCACTTGTGGTAATTATCGATTTCTATGTTCAGTAACCAATCAATACTGTTCTTAATAACTTCGGCTTTTATAAGTTGTGTTGTGGGGCTCTTTTGTTACCATTTATAAATAGAGCATGTTTCTTGCAGATGTCTCTCAATTTTCTGAAATTCAAGAAGACATATTGGTGGCATTCTTGCTATTTTTGGGCAGGTTGTTTACTCATTTTATCATGACTTTGAAGTTAATTGTACATTTTCTCGTTTGTGAAATTTATAGTTTTGTGTACTCTTTGAAGAATCTTTTTGCTTTCAGTCTGGATTGAAGCTCCGCTTGGCTTTGGTTTACTACTGAGCTGCCGCATATCACAGGCCTTCCAACTGTATTACATTTTTGTAAAGTAAGCATACATTTTACATACTTGAGAAATTATTGTTGCAGTATAAAGCTCAGTATTACAATTGGGCTGCAACTCGTCAAGTATTCAATCAGAAAATTAAGCTGTGGAACCAAAACCGATTAAGAAAGAGATTTAGGTAGCATTTGTATTGGGTTTGTGCTCCACTTATGTGCAATAATCTTTCAGGAGGTGTCTACCACCAATCAGATCTTATATATTTCTTCCACTAATTCTCATGCCATGGATTGCTGGGGCTGCTTGTAAGGCTCTCTAAATTGATAATTACTTTGGATATCCACTTCAAATGCCTGTGTCTTACACAATGTGTCTTGTATGATTTGTAGTTATCCAGATGAAAAGGCCTCTAAATAATCGATGCCACATGGGAACTCAGTGGACCATCCCATTCATGTCCCTCCACACATTGTATGTTGCCATTTTGGTAGGATTCACGGGGGCTATTTGGCATATAGAGTTCAGGTTTGACGAACTTAGAGACCTCTGGCGGGGAATACTTGTCTCAGCCTTTTCTATTGGTACACCACTGTGATCTGTTTTTGGTTAGTTCGATGAATGTCAAAAATGATACTTTTTAATTTTTCTGATGAAGGGGTTGTTCATCTTAATCCAATTCAGATTAGATTTCTTTAGTTTGAATGACAAGTGGTCCCAAATGTGGACTTGTTATATAGGCCTTATTGGTTTGACAAAAAAAAAATAAAAATAAAATAAAGCCCGTACAAGCATTTTCATTTGTTTCCTTGGATGCTACAAAGGCTAGTTCACATGTGCTTTTAGATATTGTGGAAGAAACTATAATGTTACAGGAAACTACATCATTGTTTCTCAACTATCTTGTAAGCTGATTAAGGCTGTAATATATCAGTAATATATGGTTAATTGAATCAGTACAACTTGTTTACCCTGCTTTTAACCGGTTCTCCTTATTGCTTCCAGGAGTATGGGTTGTTGCTTACTTTTTGAATGAAATTCTTGAAGATATCTCATGGATTCAAGTTGCCTCAAGATTTGTGCTCTTAGTTACGGTATGATTTATCATCCGGTAGTACCTTTGCATGTTATGTACCGTGTAAAAGTCTTACTCATGTGTCATGCGTGTGCTAACATTTCTAAGGTATATATTATAGGCAAGCATTCTTGTCTTAGCTTTCTTTTCGATATCAAGTTCACTACCTCTTCTATCACAAATCAGCTTGAGGAAAAGGGAGCCCCTATCATTTGAGACAATGGGTCAGGCTCTGGGGATTCCTAACAGCGGAATGCTATTGCCAAGGGAACCAGCACCTGTGATAGATCCTGATGAGCCACTTGATAAACTTCTTATGAACAAAAGATTCTGTCAGTCCTTCATGAAATTTGCAGACAGGTATTCCGTTCTTCCCAAAGTTACATGTTTTGAAATACATTTGCAATGATAATTATTATGCCAGAATAATCTCTTGAGTACAGAACACGACTTTCTCCTAAAGCTAACTGAAAAGAATTAACGAATTGCCCAAAGGCTGAATGTAATTTTATCCAGCCAAATGGAACCTCCAAAGATTATACGTTTTTTATCACAAGCTTTCAGTGGGATCTATTTGTAGAGACAATTGAGATAAGGAATAAATAATTAATTGTGTGGAGTATTTATTTTATTCTATTTGTTCATTTATTCACAGTTGTTTGGCAGGGGAGAGTGTCCATTTTTATGAGGAAGTGCATGACCTTGGTAAAATACCAGCGGATGATCCTGTAACAAGGATTTACATGGCACGGCATATCATTGACAAGTACATAATTGCAGGTTTGTGATCGTGTCAGTGAGAATCTACCTTTTAACTGAGTTGCGTAACGATATGAATTGACCTTTTTCAACCTGGTCTCACAATAACTTGGAGTTAACTTAAGTCTCATAAGTGTGTGTGTGTGTGTGTGTATTTCAATTTCTACCATACAGGTGCAGCAATGGAAGTTAATATTTCTCACCGAAGCAGACAAGCGATTTTGACTACTTCCAATCTGGCACAACCAAATCTTTTTAATGATGCTTTAAATGAGCTGGTACAATTGATGAAAACGGTAGGATGAATTTTTCAGACTCAAATTTTTCTTTAACTGACTTCTAATTAGTTCAATATTACAGCAGAATGATTTCCAAGCTTTATGATTTCTAAGCTTGATTTCTAAGCTTTTCTCTCTCTTTTTATACCCTCTTCTTGAAGAACTTGGCAAAAGATTTCTGGTCATCGATGTACTTCACGAAGTTCAAAGAAGAAGCGAATATGAGATCTCATGAGCTGGAACAGATGACAAGTTGTAACCACTCCCCCACTCCCAGGTTGAGTTCTGTACACGGTGTTGATGATCCATTTCACCAAGAACAAGAATCATGATTCTTGCTGTAACACTCAGCACCAAGGCCTACAGCGAGCCAAGAATCATGGAAAGAAAAGGTAACTGGAAGTTTGATAGATCACAAGGGTATGCTATTGTTAGGTGAAGATTCCGACAACATTATCGCTTGGCCGGCATAAACAAAACTAACTGAAGATTAAGAAGAGAGATGGAAGTTTCATGAAAGTATAGCAAATTTTTGTTTGGCGACTACCGGACACAAGAAGAAGTGTTTTATTCCAGCTAGTTTATGAAGGCTTAGCGTCACTTGGTCTGTACATACAACCTTTTCACATATTATTAGTTACACTACCTTCTAACAATTGAAGCAATGATTCTCCAAATTTTTGTTAGACCTTCTTAGTTGACGTTTACGACTGTCCTTTTTATTCTACAATGTTATATGAAGATTAAAACGGTCTACTTTCTGATTTATAAAAAGAATAGAACAAGGCATCTCAAATGAAAAGCTATTTAGCATTCATCCTTGTATATAGAGATAGGAACATGAACCCGCAATTGATCACTTGTTTTTTGCACAAAAGTTAACCTAACATGTTCAATACTATAGTCGGGTGGTATTCCTCTTCACTTGTAAGTCAAAAGTCTTAAGTTTAAATCTCGTAAATGATTCGATACCAAATTAGGTTGCCTATTGTGCAGCTTAGCCGAACGTCCCCTCCCCTTAGTGTAAAATATATCGTTGTACTAAAAAAAAATGCTTGTTATGAAAGTGGAGTCTGTGAGGCCATAAATTTTTTAACATGCAGTGTGTCCGGAACACAGAGTGAAACACCACATGTTATGCAATTAAGAAATTTTTTGTTTCAAGTGCTCCTTTAATTGTATAAGGACATGTAAGATTCTGTCTCGTATTCCAGGGCATTAAAAAATCTCTCTTAAGTAACAACTTATTAACTGCTTTCAGCAACTCCTCTGCTGTACTGCATGCAGTTTTATGGGTGCCTACGTACCATCCACGTGCTGTGTAATGCTGTGGAATAAAACCGCCTTTTGACAACAACTGGAGTATTTTTTTATATTTCATGCATGCATTAACAGTATCTACTATTATAGTATTTGCAGGTATGTGGATCAACCGTCTAGATCTCTCTACGTGGAAAAGGTAAGGAAAGGTGGCAACAAAATTGGTGTCGAGGGGTTGCTTCGATCCAGAGGTCGTCCCTCTTCATACCAACGCTAGATGCTTATGCAAAGGCTGCGGTTCAGCGGATTGGCTAGAAGCTTGCTTCACACAGTTTGGACTCACTCGGTCCAGTGGTTCTTCTCGCGCTTGGCTCCCGACTCTCTTCTCGAGGCTTGGCGCTTCTCAATTGGTTTAAAGAAAAGGGGGAAGACGCTTCCCCATGCATATAACCATGCACAGTTCGTTATTTCTCTGTTGTTTCCCAATAAGGCCCAGCAGTGGGCTATGGCCCCACCACCGCCAGTTTTGTTGTTAAAAAGATTAAATTTGTAAATTAAATTTTGGAAATTAAAAAACATGAAGGTTGATGATTAGTTTATTACTTAAACGTTGATAAACATGCATATTTCTAGTGATGCCACATCATTTAGTTTCCAAATTTAATCTCCCTAGCATTACCTTAAAACTTATAAATGACATGAAAGTTGATGATTGGACCACGTAAGTATTGATAAATATGCTTGTTTCTATTGATGACACATAATTTAATTTATAAATTTTATCTACAAATTCAGTCTCTCTATCATTATCCAAACCATATATATGAATATAATGCTAGAGAGATTAAATTTGTAGATAAAATTTTGTAAGCTAAATGACATAAAAGTTGATGATTAGATTATTACTTAAGTATTGATAAACATATTCATTCTTATTAGTGAGACATCATTTAATTTACAAATTTTATCTACAAATTTAATCTTCCTAATTTACCACTATATATATACACATACATGTGCTGAAATTTACTTACAGATTAGCCAGATTAGGTAGTATGCAGCTTTCACCCACCCACCCACCCACAAAATATATATATATAAGATAACAAATATATACACTTGTTTATAGTTTGTCAAAATATATACACTTGTTTATAGAGTGGTTATGCTTGTGCTTACTCTTCCTGTGTTACTGCAACTACGTGCAGAACGATCATTTTCAGCTATGCGTATGGTAAAAACGAAACTTCGTAGACAAACCGGAGGACGATTTTCTCAGACTCTTTAATTATGTATATTCAAAGGCAGATTGAAGAAAATTTTAGCATAGATTCATCATAGATAACTTTCGAAATTTAAAAGAGAGTAATATTAGGAAGACCAAAATTTTAAACTATTTGTAAACCAAATGATGTGGTTATTGATAGTTAGGTAATTACTTACCTGTTAATTAACGTGATTATTTTTTTTATGACGCATCATTTAATTTGCAAATTTAGTTTAAAAATTTATGAGATTTTATCACAAAAAATGTATAATTAAAAGTGGAATCACTCAATATAAGTTATATTTTATTTTGTAAGGTTTCTGGATATGAGACATTTTTACATTTTTTAACAAATTAATCAAAGTGAATTAAACTTGGTATCTTGATATGGATCAATATGCGCTTTTTTGTCAAATATTCCTAAATCTCGATCTAAACCTCACTCAAATAATATAACTGATGATTCAGATTAACATAGAACATTAACATGAAATTTTTTCTACTGAAAAGAAAGAGCAATATATATGTCCAGTTTATGGCAGCTTCTCAATGGTACGTACCAGTTGTTGCTTAATTAATAGACTCATGATGAATCGATTTCGATCGTTACGGATGGACTGGTATATATGTTGATTTAGAAACATGATATTTTCCTTTAAAATGTCATTTAACTGAAATTAGTGAGAAATAAAAGTTGTGAGCTACAACCAAACAATTATAACTTTAGGATGCAGTATGGGTCTATATAACTGTTTTAGCATTTGAGTTCGCTGCACCGTCTACTGATTTATGGTGTGGGAGAATGAAATTACACTCTTGTTGAAAATAAATTAGGATCTGCGTAAGAATATCTTATTAATTTTTTGAGATTACATACAATATTTATTAATGAAGAAAGAAAACGTACAAGTAATGAGGATAGGGTGCTAACCATGGGCCTCGTTAAAAATCTTGCCGAAGATTTCAACCCCGACGAAGAAAAAAGAGTCTCGCACCTAACAAATTAAATAGTAATGCTATTCTAAAAAAAAAAAAAAAAAAATTCAAGATTACATCTTAAGGTTCCTTAAACCACAAAATTTGACTATCTAAAGTCTCAATCAATCGATATGCCACCTTGTTCGACTCTCGCCGACCATACGTGATCTTCCAATGTGAGATAGAATGCAATATATGTCGTGCACCATTCAAATTATGCCCAAAAGACCCGCTACTCACTGCCGCCTCATCCCTTTGAAGGGCATCAATAATCATCCTTGCATCACGTACCCTGCATCCAATTTGAATATATACCTATTGGAGTAGGATTATCTCCCCTCTTTTTTCCATCCCCTTCCCTTCGAAAAATTTTTAGTTGTGACGGGAACACAAGTGGTCAAGGTTCTAAAAAACGCTAGGCGCTAGTCGGGCGGCGGGCTAGCGCCTAGCGGCTAGGCGGCTAGGCGGGGTCTAGGCGGACGCCTAGGCGGATTTAGGTAAATTTCTTATATATTTTATAAATTTATTAAATTTATTATATCAAATGTAAATAATTATTACTAATACACTATTGCTTATAGAAGAACATGCATATGTGAATGTTTATGTACATATATGATATGTTTGTCTAGAAAAAAAACAAAATATTATCTAAATAATTTATAATTTATATAAGATTTACACACACACACACACAATAAATATCCCAAACTTTTAAAAATATAAAAAACCCACCCACTCAAACCGTCCACCTCACCTCAGATCTTTCACATCACCCTAATTTATATAAGATTTACACACACAATAAATATTCCAAACTTTTAAAAATATAAAAAACCCACCCATCCAAACCGTCCATCTCACCTCTGCTTTTTCACATCAACCGTCCATCAACCATCCACCTTAGGTGGTTTTCATAATTAAAACCATCACAGTCCATGGTTTAATTAAAACCATCTGCTTTTCACCTCACCTCTGCAGACGAGCTGCAGATGGTTTCTTAATTAAAACCGTCTGAAATGTTGAAGTCTCTTTCTCTCTCTCTTTCTCTTCGCGCTCTTTCTTCTCTCATCTTCACAGACGAGCTGCAATTCGCTGGCATCAATTTTTCTTCCCTCATCTTCAGACAAGCTGCAAAAATTCACCAGCAGTCTCTCTCTCTCTCTTGTCGCACTCTCTCTTCCCTCATCTTCACAGAGACGAGCTACATAAATTTTCTGGGGGCTCTGCTGCTACGTACGGGATCGAAAGTTGTAGATTCAAACTGCCTAGCGCCGCCTAGCCCGCCTCAAGCGCCTAGTGAGCGCCTAGGCGGCCGTCTATGTCCTCCCCGCCTAACTGAACGTTTTGGTCTAAATCGGGTCGGAGCTCCGCCGCCCAGCGCCTAGGTGGCCGCCTAGGCCGATTTTTAGAACACTGCAAGTGGTACACTACATGTTTTAATAGGAATGGTGGGAAATTTTATTTTTTAAGTTATTAACTTTTTAGCACACATATCTCACAATTTGTTTAGTGACACGTGGTGTACCACTCTGTGTACCTGTCACACTAAAAAATCTCTCATTCCCTCCCCTCCTCTCATATTCTCTATTTTGTCTTTCTCTTTCTTTATAAAATTAATATAAGATGTTGACGTGGCTTAACCGTGACTGTTCAAATAGGATAGGAGGGAAGGAGAGGGGAAAAAAGAGAGGAGAGAATCCTACTTCATACTTATTAATTAGGAGAAGCATTTTCCCAATAAATTATAACTACTTTAGTTCAGTGTTCTAAAAATCGGCCTAGGCGGCGCCTAGGCGCTGGGCGGTGGCCGGCCATGGGGATTAACTCAAAATTAGGACATGGATTAGGTGGCCAACGAGACGGCTTGGGCGGCCCTTGGGTGGCCTAGGCGGGTGACTGAGTGGCCTAGGCGGTCCAGGAATTTCAGTTTTGTTCTTTTTTTTCAAGAATGCAAATCGGCTAAAATCTTGTCTTTTTGGGCTTTTGGTTCACGAGTTGGCGAAAGGATGAAGACGATCAAAAATGACTCTCTCTCTCTCTCTTCCTTTCACACCACGTACACTGTACGTACTTTTCTTATTTAATTTTTTTCTTAGTTTCCCTCCAATCAAGTTTTGACAGCATGCATCAAGTTGCTTGGTTTTTGTCAAAAGCTATAGGCTATCAGTCCTGCATGTTGATATTTCTCGTAAAAAATGATAAGGTGTCAGTCCCTACATTTATTTCTCTTTAAATTAAACATAAAAAATATTTTTTTAAACTACTATGAACCACCCACCCATATTCACATCAGACACCTAACCCACTTAGGATTTTTACTTTCATTTTAAAAAAATTAGATATAATCATTCAAAATGTCTTAAGTTATATGGCATATATGCTTAATTTGTTTTTAAATTTTGGACTTGTTGGGTACCTTTTTTGCATTTTATCCATGGATTCCATACAAGTATAATTTTGTGTAAGTGTCAATATGCATTTATTTACAAGATATACAAGAAATTTATCTAAATCCGCCTAGGCCGCCTAGACCCCGCCTAGCCGCCTAGGAGCTAGGCGCCAGTCTGCCGCCCGACTAGCACCTAGCGTTTTTTAGAAAACCTTGCTTTAGTTGTAACCATTATTGTAAGATACACAACAACAAAAAGAAATTTACTTTCGTAATCCGTAAACCATTTAAGTTTTTTCACCACTTTATTAAAAGCGTTTTTGATTATTCAAAGATTGTTTTAACATCTATTAAGAGCAAGTCCACCCCTAAAAAATACACTGGCATCGAGCCCATTTAATCCATTCAGTGAACAGTGACAGACCCCATGAACAGTTAAATTGGCCAAATGCATCTCCACCCCTAAAACTAAATAGCCTAATCAATTTTATTATAAAATAATAATAAAATAATAATTTGATTTTTAATTTCTGACTTTATAAAAAAAATATTATTAATTTCTGACATTTTATTTATTTTTTAAAAGTTTTTTGGCCGAAAAATCTGGACCGTTGATCTGAAAATCGAACGGTCCTCATTGTGCCACTTTAGTAGCCATTAATTTTAAATTTCGAATTTTTTTTACCGTTGAAATCCAACGGCCCAGAGAAATAGCCGTTGGAAATCCAACGGCCCAGAGAAATAGCTGTTGGAAATCCAACGGTCCTCATCGTGCCACATATCCACACGAAAGAACCCCATATTGCGCCTGCACAGTGGGCCCTACCTTTGCGATGCTATTCGCCACTCGCGACCATGCGCGTGTGTTTTCCATGCGCCTGGCGCAAAAAAAAGGATATCAGGTGGCTGACGTCAGCCTGGCGTCATGTAGGCCGAGCCTTGGCTCAGCACATTCTGGGCCAGCCTAAAGACTGGCTTGGGCTGGGTGCCAGCCTATTAGGCTTGGCTGAAGTGTTTTTTAGGGGTGCCGGCTCAATTTTTGGACTTTAGGCCAACCTATTGTCTTGGGCTGGACCTGCTCTAAAGCAATTACAAACAAGTATTTAGTTTAAACTGCGACAAACAAGTGCTTATAATTCATACAACTGACCTCATTTAGTGAGATAAGATTTTATTGCTGTTGTAGTACCCGGTGTTGGAAAAACTAAAAAGTGTGAATCCAAAACGTTAACAAATTGGGTGTATGTAGTACTTGTTGGAAAATAGAATCTCATATAAGCCATATGAAAAGATAATATCAATTAATATATCTGGGATATGTAGTTAAGTTGGGATAATATCAATGATATTGGTGGGGAGGCATACTTGGGTCTACAAAATTTATCACGGTATTAGAGCAGATTGTTCTCTCGACACATCTCTAGTCCGAGTTACTAGGCTTAAACATGCTTTCTGAAGTTATTTTTTTTAAAAGATGTGTTAGCTCCAAAATAACTCAAACAGTTCAAGTGGTGTTGACTGCAGCTGTACCACGACTTGGTCTAACAGCTTCCGCCTACAAAACTATCATAGAAGTATGGTTTTGTCACCCACTAGCTTTGCAACATGACTACTTTTCTATACATCCAAGAACTTTTCTCTCTTCTGAATATCATACTTTCAGCGACTCAAACTTGTCCTTCCTGCATTGCTTTACAAAACAAAGTCCTTCATTTCAAAACAGAAACTGATCGGTTGATTCAGTACTTACAATGGAATTGCAAGAATTTTTCATAGCGGCAGCAAGCACTTTAGGATTCATCTCTCTTTGCAAATCCTCCTTCATTTTTCTCAGGTGGGTATGGGTCATGTTCTTGAGACCCCCAAAGAATCTCAAGGAGTATGGCTCCTGGGCTCTCGTTACGGGCTCTGCTGATGGAATCGGCAGAGCCCTCGCCTTTGAAATGGCTTCAAAGGGTCTTAACCTAGTCTTGCTTGATCGAAACACTTCAAAGCTTGAAGCTACCTCCAATGAAATACGTGAAAAATATGGTGCACAGACTGATGTTAAGAACATTGTGATGGATTTATCCAAATTTAGTGGGGAGGAAATAGCTAATGCCATAGAGGAAGAGATCAAAGGGCTCGACGTTGGTATTTTGGTAAATAACGCAGGAGTGGCTTACAGATTTGGGAAGTTCCTCCATGAGGTGGATGATGTGGAGGTGATGGAGAGCATAAAGGTGAACATGGAGGCTGCGACCTGGATCACTAGGGCAGTGCTTCCAGGTATGCTCAAGAAGAAGAAAGGAGCAATTGTCAATCTTGGCTCTGCCTCTCATCGGTCCCTTCTTTTCCTCTATTCACTAATTATGCTTCTTCCAAATCGTGAGTTCATTTCATGCTTAATTTTTTTTTTCAATCAATATTCTGCTTTAAATTAATTTAAGTTGTGAAAACGGGATTAGGATTTGGGTGTATATCGGTTCTTACCAAACTTTGTTTCATATTTTCATATCTCGTGGTTGGACGATTAGTATGTCTGTGCAAATATGTCTTGACCCTCTTGAAAATTAATCCCAGTTAATTTTACAAACTTTCGATTTGAGAAAATCTTAAGTATAACCGGTTATCTTTTGAAATGAACTTTTTCTCGTATATTAAACCACTTATATGATTTAAGAATGTATGCGTCATGTTATATAGGTACCTTTCAATGTTGTCAAGAAGCATTAGTTTGGAATACAAGCAGCATGGAATTGACATTCAGTGCCAGATTCCTATGTTCGTGGCAACAAAGCTGACAATGGTAAAGGCAACTCCCTTCTTCTTCCCATCACCAGAGACGTACGGCAAGGCAAGCATGCGATGGATTGGCTATGAGCATCATTGTTCGCCCTACTGGGGGCACTCTGTGCAGTGGCTCATAGTACATACATTGCCCGATGCGTTTGCGACTGCTGTGTGTTTTTGGTACACCCTTCGGTTGCGAAAGATTGGCCAATTGAAAAGGATGCAACAAACAACACGAATATGATGAAACTCCATTGTGTACGTTCTTTGTTTTGGTTAAGATTGTGAGGTTTGTTAATTTGATGTGTATTTGGTTTGCAGTAATTAAGTAATAATATAATAAGAAGCAAATTCACAATGGACTTATATGAATAGGAAAATTATTGTGAGTTATGGGAACATTGTCACGTTTTTTAATTTGGTTCGCACCAATCGGTTACTAAATTTAGACTTATGCATAAATTTGTTGTTCATTTAGGCCATCTCCAATAGAAGGAGGGCTAGATGGCTTGTTTTAGCTCTCTGGCCCTCTAAGAAATTAATATTTTAATGAACAGTGTAAGGTCATATTTTTTACCATCTCCAACCAAGAGGCCAGAGGGCCATAGGCCAAACATAGCCATGTGACAAAAAACCATCTTCAACCGATGGTCAAAAGGCTATAGTATGGAATGTGAAGAATTGAAATAAAATGAGATAAGATAGAATGGAATTGTGAAAAATATGTGAGAAATGGTGTAGGAAAAAATTAGAAATTAAAAAAAAAAGAAAAGGAAACATCCAAAAAAAAAAAAAGTGGGCTGGTTGGCTAGCTGGAGATGGCTAGCCCGCTGGCCTGATTGGCTGGTTTTGGCCTGGTGGGGCCCACAAGCCCTTTGGCCTAGCCCTCGGTTGGAGACGATTTTTGTGTCATTTCAGGCTATTTTCAGCCCTATGGCCATTTGGCCGAATCAGTTGGAGATGATCTTATATTAGTTATATATAACACGTGATGTGCTTTCATAAAACAAAACATGTGATGTGATGTGATATGATGTGATATTCATTAATTCGAGAAAATGTGTTTTTATTCTTTTATTTTCTATATTAGAAGCCAGATGTATACATCTCCGTAATAGACTAACAAATCAAACTCGTCATTCATGATAATCAAATTTAAAAAGTCTCATAATAATAAGAAAAATATTATTAAATCATAGTGCAATTGACGTAATAGTCACCTATTTTAGTAGCATCTATTATGTTTACTTACAATTACCAAGTGTAATGGTTTAAGATTAATTACAGCTGCGTCTCATACAACTCAATTATTTTCTCACTTTGCCAGAGTTTTAATGGATTAGTTAATGGAGTTGATGAAGGGGGTAAGTTGCGACAAAAAATGGACTTTTAGAGGGTTAAGTGATACATTTTAAGTTTTATGTGACAAAGTGAGAAAACAATTGAATTTAATGGAAGGCTAGCTGTAATCAAGCCAATATTTTACTAAGGAACCTTTTGAAAAAAATCATATTACCTTCGTGGCATTTGAAACACATTGCTAGTTGCACTGGCAACTAGAGTTTGCTACTAGTCTGCACCATTTTAGAAATGTCATCTTGAATTGTTCTTGCCCACGTTATGCCTTCTTACATGGACCAAAATATCGAAAATATAGGTGAAATATCGCTGATATTATCGTTTTTTTGGTCCGACGATATTTTGGTGACTTATCCTTGATAATATCGCGATATTATCGTAAATATCGCGATATGAAATCCAAAAATACTTGAAAATTTCTGAAAAGTCTCAATTTTGGGCATATGGGGATTCGAACCCCTCCCATTTAACCACCATGTCACTTATGTTTTTGTGAAAATATGCTAAAATATTTATATATATGGTTTTGTTTTGAATTCTTTTTGCAAGAAACAAATTTGCACATATTCCAAATTTTTTGTGGTATTATATTTTAAATTGTGTCAATTAATTACTTAGTCAATGACATGTGGTTTTTAATTTTTCTATTTTTTATTTGGTCACTTACATGTAGTAGGGCTGGAAAAAATTCCCGAAAATCCCAAACCAAAACCATCTCGAAGTTCGGGAATCTCATCCCGAAAAATACCGAAATTTTCGATATGGGATTGGTTTCCAAATCCCATTTGTTTGGTAATCCCGAACCCTTCATATCTCATTCCTGTTGGGATGGAATCGAGCGACTCATAGAAAGAATCCGAGATTCAATCTTCAAATGATTTTGCTTATGGACAACGTCAACCAATCTCGGATCCACATGGGTGGCATGTTAACAATTACATGCAAAACTATTTTGGGGATTTATCATTTGATGACTACTCTTCACAATACACTTACTCTACACATGGAGATGATGAAGATAGTGAAAATTTTGAACCTCATAAGAACTCTATGTGGTACTAAATCACTCATGTATCTTACCACGCAATGTATAAAGTGTAAAATATTGTACTAATTCATTATATATAAATGATTATGGTGTGTTTAAACTTCTTTCATTAATTACTACATATTTTCTACACTCACAATGTTTGACAGCTTGCTATATAATCAACTTAAATTAGTTAAATCCATCATGCAATGCATTTCCTTCCAATTTTTTGTGATAAACTAATAGATAATTGATTAAATAAATATCCTGCAAAGTTTCAATAACAATTTCCAAGTTTTTCTTACAATTTCCGTGGTTTTTATTCAATTTTTATCGATATCGATAATATCCCGATATTTTCATCGAAATTTTCGTGTTTTTGGACTACCGATATTTCCAATATCATCAATATTTAATACCTTGCTTCTTACTGATAAACTGTTTGGACCTTGAACTATATGGTAGTCAGGTGTTTAGCCTTTGTGGTATTTTGTCTTTTGCTTTGTAAGAGTTGGTATCATCCAATCCAACGGTATGGGAAGCTGTGATGTGATCCAATTGTGGGCACTCCTCCTCTAGGGTTGTATAAGGTCATCTCCAACTGAAGGAGGGTCAGAAGTCTCGTTTTAACCCTATAGCCCTCTAAGAAATTAATATTTTAATGAACAGTGCTAGATCATATTTCTTACCATCTCCAACCGAAGAAGGCTATAGGCCAAATATAGCCCTGTGACAAAAAATCATCTCCAACCAAGTGGGCCAAAGGGTCATAGGGCCAAACATAATTTATTATTTTAATTGAATTAATATGGTTACTTAAATTAAACTACCTCAATAATTTCTTGTCGATATGTAATCTCAATAATTTTTCAGATAGGATTTCGAGTGCCACGTGTCAAGATGTAATTGGTTGTGGGAATTTTAGATAGGATTTTTATCTGCATGACACTTCTTATCTTCAGCTTCCAATGTCCATAAATAGGGTGGATATTGGCCTATAATTCATACACCTTCACCTTTGCCCTCTCCAATATCTTTTTCAATGTTGTTTAATGTTACTTAATGTTATTTAGTGTTGTTTAATATTGTTTAATGTTGGTTTTTTTTTTTTTTGGGTAGAAAGGCAAAAGTTTTATTGCCAACAAAACTTTACAACAGAGGCCCAAAACAAATATACAAAGGAACGCGGCCCAACCAAAGATTATGCTAAAAAACAAAAGCAAACCGACTGAAAAAGTAATCCCTAGCTTCCAGCAACAAGTGCCGCCACACCTCGCAAACAGCTCGAACCAATGAACCCAACCAACGCCATAAATCTGATTAGACAAAGCCTCAGAGATGGAAAGAAAGAAAACTCCATCATCCAGCAAATAGCTCCACTCCAGTTGCAGCCACCAAGTAGAAGAAACCAAAGAAGCCAGTGGGATGCCCACTAGCGACAGTGCCAATGAAGGCAGACTAAGAGAGGGAGGTGGTGCGAACACCCGAGTCGGTATGAACACCGGAACTCTACACACCCTTTCGATATACCGCAACAAATCGCGGTTAAAAGTGATTGCAAGCCGGATTTGGAATGATATTGATGAATGACGAAGCCAAGTCAGAAAGAGCGAAGGAGTGAAGATGGAGGGATACCAGGAAATAGAGAAAAGAAAAGAGTGGTTCTGAAGACATTGGCGAGTAGGATTTACGGTTTGTGGGTTGGAATGTTGTTTAATGTTACCTAATTTTATTTAATGTTGTTTAATGACTTAGGTAGTTATAGGAACAAAAATGAGAATTTTAACGAAAAGCTTCCGGTACTATTCACTTTAACGAAAAACTATATTTTTACACTAAAAAGTCAATCTTGGTACTATTCACTTTACCCTTTATTTTGTCATTTTCGCTAAAATTCAAAGTTTTCAAGCCATTTTTATTAGTTTTCCAAAAATAAAAAGAATTTTTTAATAATTTTTTTTAAATTTGTAAAAAAAAAAAAATTCAAATTTAACGGCTTGCTGAATTTAACGGCTAGCTGATGTCAGCAAGTAACCGTTAGGATTCAAAATGCTGGACCGGCCGGGGCCGGCTTGTGAAAACCCCACCCCCAAAAGTTTAATGTAATTTCACAACTACCCTAAAGTATATGAAAGTTACATTTTAGTCCCCTATCCTTAACCAATCTGGACCCTCCCTTTTAGATTCTCCTTCCCTCTCAGACTGCCACGTGGTAGACCCTCAACTCTTCCTTCCTATTCTTCTCTCTTTCCCATCCCCCAAGTCAACGTTCTCGAGTCTCTTTCTTAGCTCAGTACCCTCTCTTTCTTATAGATTTCTCTCTTTCCCTAATCTCTACACTCACACGCACCCATTTGCACACCCACATCGTCGGCGACAAACCACCATCACCAGCATCGACACGTGGGCTCTCTCTCTCATTCTCCCTGGCCTCTATGAAGCTCGGCGAAACTGAGAACTAGCTCCGGCGAACCCAGTGAGCTTTGAGCTAGATTCCGACGAACTGAAGGTACCAAAACTCTCATCTCGTCTCTAATTTCATTTTGGCACTAAGATCATATGTTGAATTGTACAAATCGCCGTCAACTGGAGCTTGGGAGGCTCCGGCCTTCATTCCAACGAGAAACGGGTCGAAGGACCTAAGCTCAGTGAACCCAGGCCGTTTAGGACTCGGGCCTTAGGCCCGTTACCCGTTTAAACCCAACCCAAATCCTTTATTTTTATTTTTATCTTATTTATTTAAAAACCCAAAAACTTATGGGCCGGGCTTTCAAGCCCAGGCCTGTTGAACCCAGAACCGTTCTCCCTTGGGCCAGGTTACCAGCCCACTAACCCAAGCCCAAGAACCTGGTAAGCCCAACCCAGTTGTCTCGACTCGAACTCGTTGACTTTGACCTGGTCAACGCTGACCATTGACTTTGACTTGGACCGGTTAACGATCAACGTTGACTTCTTTTTGGTTTTCTTCCGGACCCCTTCTAGGCTAATTTCGACGTCCTAGACCCGTATATGATGTCCATTTTCCGAAATTCAATCGTTTGAGTATAGTTTTGTTAATTGTACGCTTTATGTGCTTAGGTGCGAATATTAGTGGCGATTCCGTCATTCCTATTTCATACGGCTTTACGACGATAGAATATCTGTGAGTGGACCTCTTCTAAAATGCATGTTTTAATAGTAGAAATGCATACATGAAAAGCATGATTTAATGATTCCGTTTTATGAAACGTTTTATGAGATATTATGCTTACTGAGAATATTTTGAATTACCATATTTTATCGAACTCATGTTCTTTGTAGTATATATGATGGATGACTTTATACTGCTTACGAACATGCTTTTGCACACTTCTTTATAGTATAGATGATGAATGACTTTATACTATGAAGATGTTTTTGGGATATATATACCTATGTTTGGAAAGTCTATGTTCAATGGTTTTATGCTTATCTAGTGGTCACTATACCGCCACGGGTGAGGATTATGGTTGTTGGCTGCGGGCCGGGAGAAATAATCTATGGCTTCGGGCCGAGAGACATGGAGCTGGCATTAGGCCGGGAGAAATAATCTCCAGTTACGGGCGCAGAGACATGGAGCTGGCACATTGGGCCGGGAGATATCGTTACTGGATACCACTATTTAGCACACTATATACGAGATAAGTTTTGGACAGGTTTTATGGCATGCTAGGGTTTCGGAAACCTATTACATATTATGCTATGAGTTTTCTTTAAACTTTGGGGGTTAGTATGTTGATAAATGTTTCAGTATTTTTTATATATATATATATATATGTATATATATATTAACTTGGTCCACTCATGTTTGTTTTGAGCCCCCTCATGACTTAGAATCGAGGCATACAATCCCGGCGTTAAGACACTTCCTCATCGGCATCTTTGAGTCTTTTCAGTGTAAGACCCATCTCTTTGTCCATTCAATTTTATATTGTTTCTTTTAGTGTTCTAGTTTAGTTGTATGCTCTAAACACGTTCCTCATTTGCATATTCATTATATTTAAATTTATAAGTCTTATTTATTTTTAGTTCTCATGCATTTTAATATGGCTTCGTCACATTCGAGTGTCGACTAGCACGTGCCTACCCTGGTGTTTAGGGAATATCGGGGTCGGGCGTGTCACGGCTGGTTTGGGCTAGCATGTTGGCTAGATTATCCAATTGTGGCCCGGTGGGGCCCACGAGCTATTTGGCCTAACCTTCGGTTGGAGACGGTTTTCGTGTCATTTCAGGCTATTTTTGGCCCTATGACCCTCTAGTCGGATCGGTCCTAAGAACTAACTTTCACCATTTGGGAGAGTATGAATGAAAAATCGAATGTCTTAACTTTATTCCTTTTCCCTTTTCCTCTTATGAATTTTCCTTCTCGCTGACTGGTCCTATTATAAACCAGAAACTCTACCAAATTCTCCACAGGAATTGCTGGCAATGGAATTCCAACAATTTTTCCTAGTGGCAGTGAGCACTCTAGGGTTCATCTCTCTTTGCAAATCCTTCATCAATTTTCTCACATGGGTCTGGCTCCTTCATCAATTTTCTCACATGGGTCTGGCTCATGTTCCTCAGAGTTCCACAATAAAACCAATTGGCAATATGGGGAGTAGCACAACCTATTATAAGCTCATGCAAGGTCTCTCCTCCCATCAATGTGGGATTCATTCTCAACACGCCCCCTTACGTGTGGCGAATTTTCAAACCTAACATGTGGACAACACAACGGGGTGACGTGGAGCACGTGTGGCCGTTTGGCTTCACACGTGGGACAACCTGCTCTGATACCATGAAGAAAGTTGAGGTTCCACCATAAAACCAATTGTCAATATGGAGAGTAGCACAACCTCTTATAAGCCCATGCAAGCTCTCTCCTCCCATCAATGTGGGATTTATTCTCAACACCTCAGACCCTAAAGAATCTCAAGGAGTACAGCTCGTGGATTCTCATCACTGGCCCCATTGACGGGATCGGAAAATCCCTAGCCTTCGAAATGGCTTCAAGGGGTCTTAACGTAGTTTTAGTTGGCCGAAACCCTTTGAAGCTCGAAGCCAACGCCAATGAAATGCACGAAAAATATGGTGACAAAATTCACACCAAGGTTATTGCCATTGATTTGGCAAAGTTTAGTGGGCTGGAAATTGCTGGTGCGATAGAGGAAGGAATAAAGGGGATTGATGTGGCCATTTTGGTAAATAATGCTGGGTGGCTTACCCTTATGCAAAGTTTTTTCATGAGGTTGATTTGGAGCTGATGGAGAGCATTGTGAAGGTGAACATGGAGGCTGCCACGTGGATCACTAGGGCAGTGCTTCCAGTTATGCTGAGGAAGAAGAAAGGAGCAATTGTTAACATTGGTTCTGCTTCCTCTTGTGCACTCCCTTCCTACCCTCTTTACAAGCGTGAGTTTTCTTGCTTAAAGTAGTTTATTAATTAAGCCTTTGTTTCATATTTTGTCTTATTTATTTATTTTTTATTTTTTTTTACTAGGGGGTACAATTGGATTAGCCTTATTGAACAAGGATCTTCGCCGGATCCCTTTCCTAGGGATCCTACAGATCCCGTAATCGTGTCCGTTCATCGTACATTGTGTGGTCAGAAATAATTTAAAATTTAAAATTCAAATATAAATAGTACCTAACGAAAACTGACCGCACGATGTACGATGAACGGACACGATTGCGGGATCCCTAAAAAAGGGATCCAACGAGGATCCTTGTTCAGCCTTATTATCAAACGTGGTTTAATGTGAATGAATTGCTAATATTGGACGGTGATGGACGGATTGACAGTCACACTTAAAAACTACCCTCTCGGGAATATGGCCAATGTAAAATTTGTAACTTGTCACATAAATTCGGTATTGGCAGGTACATATCAATGTTCTCAAAATGCATTAGTTTGGAATACCAGCGGCAAGGAATTGGCATTCAGTGTCAGGTTCTAATTAATTCTTTCTTTCTTTTTTTTCTTAAGTTTTCTTCTTTATCCTTTCGGAATTCAGTGAAAATGGCTGTTTTCATTTGTGTAAATTTAAAGTATTGAGCCGAGGATATAAACCTTCAAATAGTTTTTACTTTTTGTGCTCAATATATAGGGAAAGTGTGAGGGGGAAAGAATGGACGAAGAATGGTGTAGAAGGGAGGAGAAGGAACAAAGAGAAATAGACGAAAACAAAATCTACATCTCTTGACAATGGAAACAAACTTAAAATGTTTTTTGGTTTTTAGTTTTCATTTTGTGTGTTTTTTGCTATACATTTCATATACATCTCTTTTCAACACAACAACAAAATTAAAAACTAAAAACGACATGATTATAAAAAGACCACTTAGATAAACTTGAGGGGGAAGAGAGATCACTTTAGGCTGCTGATTTACCAGTGATGATTTTCATTGAAAAAGATCGGATCCACGGAATTTATTTCACTTGTTTTCTAGGATTGTGGTTTTTATGAAGTCCTCCACATAATCCCCTTGCATACAATTCAATGCAGATTCCTAGTTTGGTGGCAGCAAAGATGACAAAGATGAAGCCAACTTCCTTCTTCATTGCATCACCTGAGAAGTATAGCAAAGCAAGGATGAAATGCATTGGTTATGAGCATCTGTGCACACCCTACTTGAGCCATTCTTTGCAGTGGTTCATCACAAATTCAGTGCCTGATGTGTTGTTGAATGCGATCATGTTCAAGTATTTCATTGCGTGTCTTTATTTGTACTTTAAATACAAAGCCAAAAAATTGTCTGGAGGTGTAAGAATATATATCAATATCCTTGATTTTCTACATCAGTTATTCTTACTTATATAATCATGCAAATGGTATGATTCAAGATTTCCTAAGAACCAACTTAGTGAAATCCCATACTTCGTACATCCGAAAAAGGAATAATCCATTAGGTTCGGGATTAACAACTGATAATAGGTTGGATCGTACCAATATCAATCCATTTGATTCTATTTAGGCAATTTCTTGCAACATTGAGTAAAATAGAATAAAATTTGTTAAACTTTTCTATGAATAAGTGTAAGCGTTAATATGTGTTTCATCCTTATGTGCAGTTTTTATCAGTATCGTATCTTGAAAAGTTAGCATCTCAAGCGAACGGTATTTACCACTGCCCTTTTAAATGAATTTTAAGATTAGCTCCAGTCCATGTTTGTTTAACAATGTTGTATCATTCATTATATAGTTTCACAAAGATCATGCATAATTCTTGCTGAACTTGGTTTGGTTTTCTTTTGTTTAGGGATAGAGTGACCGAATCACAGTTCGACCAAGTCTTAAATGATCAATTGAGCCAAATCATTGAGGTCTCTTTGTCAAGTTATATTTTCATTCTAATTTTATTGCATTTATAATGCTCAATTCTTGGCTCAAACATTTCTTATGAAGTGAATGAATTTGCATTATCTTAAATATAATTTTCAATTCTTTATTGGCTCAAACATTGCTTATGAAGTGAACGAATTTGCATAATCTTAAATATAATTTTCAATCCTGCAGCAACGTGCGGGCACCGTTGCTAGTCTCGATAAACCTCAGTCAAATAATATAACTGATGATTCAGATTAACATAGAACAATAATATGAAATTTTTTCTACTGAAAAGGAAAGATCAATATGTCCAGTTTATGGCAGCTTCTCAATGGTACCACTTGTTGGTTAATTAATAGACTCATGATGATTTGATTTTGATCGTTACGGATGGACTGGTATATATGTTGATTTAGAAATATGATATTTTCCTTTAAAATAACATTTAACTGAAATTTGTGAGAAATAAAAGTTTGTGAGCTACAAGTTACAACCAAACAACTATAACTTTAGGATGCAGTATGGGTCTATATAACTGTGTTAGCATTTGAGTTAACTGCACCGTCTACTGATTTATGGTGTGAGAGGATGAAATTACACTCTTGTTGAAAATAAATTAGGATCTGTTTAAGATATTAATTGTTTGAGATTACTATGATATTTATTAATGAAGAAAGAAAATGTACAAGCAATGAGGATGGTGGGCTAACAATAGGCCTAGTTAAAAATCTTGTTGGAGATTTCAATCCAAATGAAGAAAAAAGAGAATCCAACTTAAAATCTTGCCTAGTTAACTCGGACACATCCCTAGCCCGAGTTTCTGGGCTGAAATGTGCTTTCTGAAGTTGTGTTCTTGACAAGATGTGTTAGCTCCAATTTAAGGCTATTGAATGATTGGGCCTTCAAAAAGATTAGCATTGGCTCCAGAATATTGAATACCGACCAACTTGGCCCTCGAAATGATTAGCGTTATTTCTGGTATGATGACTTGACCAGTTCTCGACTTGGGGATTGGTTTTTCTTGTGACCCCTTGTGGCCACTTGTGAGGAGGCATGTTGAAAAATAGGATCCCACATGAGTCATATGAAAGAATAATAAACAATTAATATATAAAAGTTTCCGTCTCAAATATCACTCTGAAGCCTTTTACGGTCAAATCCAACATGTAATAATAGATGATTAAATTAAAACAACATCGATAATATTGATGGTGGACGATGCTTCCGCCTACAAAACTGTCATAGAAGTATGGTTTTGTCACTCACTAGCGTTGCAACATCCAACTACTTTCTTTACATCCAACAACTTTTCTGAATATCATACTTAATAGCACCATCCCTTTTTTCAGTGCCTCAAACTTGTCCTGCAGTCGCTTTACGAAACAAAGTCCTTCATTTTAAAAGAGAAACTGGTAAGTAGATTCAGTACCTACAATGGAACTGCATGAACTTTTCATAGCGGCAGCAAGCACTTTAGGATTCATCTCTCTTTGCAAATCCTCCTCCAATTTTCTCAGGTGGGTATGGGTCATGTTCTTGAGACCCCCAAAGAATCTCAAGGAGTATGGCTCCTGGGCTCCCGTTACGGGCTCTGCTGATGGTTTCGGGAGAGCCCTTGCCTTCGAAATGGTTTCAAAGGGTCTTAACCTAGTCTTGCTTGATCGAAACACTTCAAAGCTTGAAGCTACCTCCAACGAAATACGTGAAAAATATGGTGGACAAATTGATGTTAAGAACATTGTTATGGACTTGTCCAAATTTAGTGGGGAGGAAATAGCTGATGCCATAGAGGAAGAGATAAAAGGGCTCGATGTCGGAATTTTGGTAAATAGCGCAGGAGTGGCTTACAGATTTGGTAAGTTCTTCCATGAGGTGGATGATTTGGAGTTGATGGAGAGCATAAAGGTGAACATGGAGGCTGCCACGTGGATCACTAGGGCAGTGCTTCCAAGTATGCTCAAGAAGAAGAAGGGAGCAATTGTCAATCTTGGCTCTGCCTCTCATGTCGTCCCTTCTTTTCCTCTGTTCACTAATTATGCTTCTTCCAAATCGTGAGTTCATTTCATGCTTAATTTTTTTTTCCAATCAATATTCTGCTTTATATTAATTTAAGTTGTGAAAACGGGACTAGGATTTGGGTGTATATCGGTTCTAACCAAACTTTGTTTTATATTTTTATATCTCGTGGTTAGCCGATTAGCATGTCTATGTGAAAATATGTCTTGACCCACTTCAAAATTAAGCCCAATTAATTATACAAACTTTCGTTATGAGAAAATCTTAGATACAACCGGTTATCTTTTGAAATGAACATTTTCTTTTGTATAAAACCGCTTATATGATTAAGAATGTATCCATTATGTTATATAGGTACCTTTCAATGTTGTCAAGAAGCATTAGTTTGGAATACAAGCAGCATGGAATTGCCATTCAGTGCCAGATTCCTATGTTCGTAGCAACAAAGATGACAATGGTAAAGGAAACTCCCTTCTTCTTCCCATCACCAGAGACGTACGGCAAGGTAAGCATGCGATGGATTGGCTATGAACACCATTGTTCGCCATACTGGGGGCACTCTGTGCAGTGGCTCATAACACGTGCATTGCCCGATGTTGGTACGCGCTTCGGTTGCGAAAGATTGGCTTGGAAAGGATGCAACAAACAACACGAATATGATGAAACTCCATTGTGTACGTTCTTTGTTTAGGTTAAGATTGTGAGGTTTATTAATTTGATGTGTATTTAGTTTGCAGTAATCATGTAATAACAAACAAATTCACAATGGACTTATATGAATAGAAAAAAATTACTGTGAGTTATTAGAACATTGTCACGTTTTTTTAATTTGGTTCGCACTAGTCGGTTACTAAACTTAAACTTTATGCATAAATTTCTCATTCGTGTATGAGAAACTTTGGATGCGATCCCTAACTACTAATGTTCTTTGATTGAAACCTTGGTCATTTTCAGTTTTTTATCTAAGTCTCTGACATTAAAGTAATAATGTATTTCTATTTAGATTATTATATTTTTAAATTAAAAACTGAAATTTGTGGTTGTTTTATATTAATGAGATTTTAAATAAAATTCATAATGTATGGGATTAAAAATATTAAAGAATAAATTATACTCTCTAATATATTGTTTGTGTGTGTATAAACATGAGTACGTTCATCAAAACTAACCAAAAAATTATTGTACCAAAACATGAGTACATGTTTCAAAACACAAAAAAAAAAAAATATATATATATATATATATATATATATATATATATTAGGCTTAATAACATTATTAAATTTCTTCCATTAAACTTGGCATGGATACATTCTTTAATCAACGAAATAGAATGTACCCATATAAGTTCAATAAATGGATTAGAAAAAAAAAAAGAATGAATTTTATATAAAAATGGGTACATTTTATATTAAAAAATGGTACATTTTACATATAAGAAATTGGTGTAGTTAAGAATGGGTACATTTAAGATTAAAAATTTGAAAATCATTGTATAAAAAATTAATGGATACAAACTTATCATTTTTTATTTATTTTGGAAATGTTTTGAATTGAAAATTAATTAGGAGTTTAATGAGGGTGTGAGTAATAAAATCATAAATCAATTACTAATTTTTATTTTAAAAAATTATGTAATTGACATATAAATTAATTAATACATTAACGTTAGGGACTTTAATAACGATAAGGTCTCAGTCAATGAACATTAGTAACTAATAACCAGATACTAATTTTTCCTTCATTTATATTAGTTATATATAACATGTGATGTGACACACCCCGACCCGGAATGTCAACTAGGACTCCGAATCGAGCTGTACTGGCTGACACCTGGAAGGTGACGAAGCCATAAAGTGTAGTGATGTGGAAAATGTGAATAAATTTAAACCTAAAAGTGCTTGAGTACAAGAGTGCGCGATGAGCGGGTATAAACCTATTTCACACGTGATAACAAAACATAAGTATAGTACAGTAAAATAAGGTGAGAATTATACCATCGATGGTAATCGTCTACCCCAAGATTTGCCAATAATCCTCGTCGGTACGAAAACTCTGCTACTAGAACATGGAGGGGCGAAAAACAAGGGTAAGTGGGCCTGAAAATAAAGTTTAAATAAAAACCTTTTGAAAACGTTATAACCCCTCGCCGTACAGCCTGTATAGTTTCCAGAAAATAATACTACATAAGTAGGTATGAAAACCAATGCACAAGAGCAGCGAAAACTGAAGTATGCCATGTCATAATGTCTTAGCAATAATAAATGTAAGCCAGGAGTGAAACTAATATAAAATAGTATGCCAGTCGGAATCACCTAACGTGACCTATACGACTGGATCAATAGCTTATCAATCTAGGCTAGCACACGAGTCGGAACCACCTATTGTGGTCTGTACGACAGGGATGAGTGTAAATATGTACGCTCAAGTGCTATGATCACGTGAAGGCTGTGCGGATAATCGCGGGTCACCTACGAGTTGGAACCACCTATTGTGGTTTGTACGACAGGGCTAGCACCAAACTTGGATCCAAGGTGAGCGTGCGGTGCGGGAGGTGAACATCACGTGAAGGACTGTGCCATGGCCTCAAGCGGGAGCACTAACACCGAAGTGCAGCCATAACGAGCTCTAAACAAATGTATGCATACCAATGTAATGTAACTCATTCGATCATATAATACTCACCTGAAACTTACATGAGTCTTCGCAGCATTACACAATACAATCCACAAGTATAACAATGCAATATTTAAAATGCAACTTATTTATGACATGGCAAACAAAGCATAATTTCATATAAAAACGTTTCTGGAAACAGTATATATATATATATATATATATATATATATATATATATATATATATATAACACGTAACTTACATAAAACATGTAACGTCCCGGCCCCAAAATTTCTAGTTCGAAACTAATATCAGTGATAGGCCCTAAACTAAACTCTTGTTCAGTTAACAACCATTAAACCCGATTCTCTACTTCAATTTCATATCCCTCACATTTAATTATGTCCAACATTTAATTACCAAAACATAGGGTTCAAACTCAATTTATTTACCAAATTCCTTATTTAGCTCAATTCCTCAAACAAGGATTTACTTCGATTATTTAAGGCTGCATCTAACACTATTAGACTGCCTACGTACTCTGGAGCGGGATCAAGCCTTTTGTAGTTCACAATTCATTCTTTTATCCATTTCTGAATCCATGTTGACCAAAAGTCAACTCTCGATCAACGGTAGGGTCCACAACCCTACGTAAATCAATCTGGAAGATCCGCACATCGGATTTCAGATCCGTAGCTTCCCAAGGTCCACATTGTTCTTATAGAACATCATACTAAAATCTCATCCAGATCCAACATCCAACGATCGGATCTCCGCCAATCACAATTACCAGTGGCGGTCAACGTGTTATTTTATGAACTTACAAATCAAATTCGGGAAGATCTGTACGTCAGATTCCTAATCCGTCAGTTCCTAATATCCTTAAATATTACGGTCTATAATGCATTAGGATTTGGTCACGATCCAATGGTCGGATCGTCAAATCAAATCATCATCAAGTAATGTGCCTTAGTGAAACTAGGTTCACAATAATCAAATTTCATACTACGGCCATCAAATCTGAGATCAAGATATTAATCTAGCATAAAAATAGCATTGGCGGCACATTGGCCACGCGCTGCCGCAAGTGGCGGTCAGCCACCGCGACTTGCCGAAAAACTCAACTCTTTCCAAAATTTACCAAATTTTACAGGCAAGTATATCTCAGTGAGGGGAACAATTTTCATACCTGTGACCAAGTCCAATTTGACCTGGAAACACCTAAAAACAGCCTAAATCCGCCGGAAACCCTTGAACTTGGGTGTTCTTCAATTCGACCAATCGCGACACCAACGCCCTTAAAACTGTTTGGGCTTTGTTCCTGACCTCAGGATAAGTGATTTGATGGTAGTGGTGTTCAATATTACTTTCACGATCATCGGATTTCGCCGTGGCACCCTCGGAACCCACAGGTTCCGTTCTACCCAAATTCAAGCTCAAACCCCATAAAATTTGGGTGGAGATGGAAGAGGGAAGGTTGTAAAGTACCTTTAAGGTGGTTTATCGGCGTATTTTGCTGTAATTTAGCCATAAAGGCATTGGAAACCCTTGTTTCCGTCGGGTTCCAGTCGGGTCGGGAGAAGCAAAGCGGGTCGAGGGGATCCCACGCTTCTCCTTCCCCTCTTTTGCCCTCCTTTCTTCTGTTTCTAATTGGCCAGTCCTAAACCTTCATTTCTTCCTCTTTCCCTTCCCCTCCGATTGGTCTCCCCTTTTTCTTCTGGTTTTTCCTTTCTCCCTCAGCCATTCCCGTGGCATATTTCCGTCACAACACCAAAATCTAGAATTTTCGAAATCATGGTTAAATGACTATTTTGCCCTTACTTTCCTTTGTTTCTATTTTATTCGTTATAATTCCGTTTGACGAACGGTTTTCGCCCACGCGCTCATAAGATCAAACTCTATCCAATTATGCCAAGAAATATGACAAAATATATGAGGATAGAATACGTCCTCATAATTTCAATTTAGCCAGCTAGGGCATTTTCGTGATTTCCCAAATCTATTTCCATAACCATAAATCGATTTATTTTCGATTTTCACCACATATTCATAATTATGAATATCTAATTCATATATTTAAATTTTCAGGTTATTACAAAACACATCCCCAAGAACGTTCTAGAATGATTTGAGACCCATTGACCAAAAGTTAACCGTCGGTCAAAGATCGACGGTAGGGTCCACAACCCTACGTAACTCGATCCGGAAGATCGGCATCTCAGATTTCCTATCCGTAACTTCCAAAGATCCACATTATGCGTCTAAAACATTATACTAAAGTTTCATTACGATCCAACGGTTAGATCTCTGCCAATTGTAAATTCAAATGGTGGTTAACGTTTTATTTTATGAACTTACAAATCGAATTCGGGAAGATCCGTACGTCGGATTCCCGATCTGTAAGTTCCTATAATCCTCATAAATTACTTACTATAACATAGTAAAGTTTGATGACGATCCAACGGTCGGATCGTCAAATCATATAATAACCAAGTGACGTAATATTCCATACTAGGTTTAAACTATCGAACTATAGCAAATGGTTATCAAATTGACATCATAACATCAAATCTAACTCAAATAGGTAGCGTCGGCCCACTGGCCACGCGCCGCCACACGTGGTGGTCAGCTGCCCGGACTCGCGGGAAAAATCAACTATTTCTAAAAATTCTCAAACTTCACAGAAATGAAGATTTCAGTGAGTATAGTAAGTTTTATACCTGTGGCCAAGTCCAATTTGGCCGGGAAAAGCTCCAATTCCACTTAAACCTTCGAAAACCCTAGGATGGGTGAGCTTCGATTTTCCTTCCTCGGTGTTCCGCCGCCCCTACAACTGATTGGGCTTTGTTCCAGGGCTCAAAGGGAGTCTAATGGTGGTGGAGATCGACGGGATTTCATTCAAAAATGGCGGGTCGCCGTCGGCATCTTGCTTCTTCTTTCACGAAATTGAACTCAAAGGCCCTCAAATTTGAGCTAAGATGGTAGATAGGGAGTTGTGGAATAGATTTTGGGTGATGGAATGGTGAATTTCGACTAAAAAGTGGTAGGAATCGGCCGGAATCAAACCGGGTCACCGCCGGGTACACGGGTCGGCGGGTGAGCCTGTTTCCCCCTTTTCTTTCCTCTCTCCTTTCCCCGCCTTTCTCTCCTCTCTGATTGGTCAATTCCATTTTCCCTCTCTTCCTCATTGGCCGGTTTCCCTCCCTTTTTCTCTCCTTTATTTTCCATCTCCACCGACCATCTTTTCTTCCTTTTAATCTGAGCCACACATTTGGCTTTCCAAAAATATTCAATTTACTAAAATGCCCCCGACTTTAAACGTTAATAACTCCAATTTATGTTCCGTTTACACCCACACGTTTGTAGCGACAAGTACTACGAAGATACGCCAAGAAAACAAACCTTACGTGAAATGACAAGGCAGTCAACAAAAATCAACATCTTTGCCTCGAAGGGCATTTTCGTAAATTCACATTATAAATACTATAATTTTTTGGGATGGATCATTACAATCTACCCCCTTAAGAAAATTTCGTCCTCAAAATTTAAAATAACTTGCTAAATGTAAAATCAATGTTCTAAAAATCGGCCTAGGCGGCGCCTAGGCGTTGGGTTGGCAGAGCTCCGCCCCGATTTAGACCAAAACGTTCAGTTAGGCGGGGATGACTTAGGCGGCTGCCTAGGTGCTTGCTAGGCACCTTAGGCGAGCTAGGCGGCCCCGCTGCAAATCCCAAACTCGCTTCAATTTTCGCAACTGGATGTACAACTTTCGATCTCGTAGTAGCAGCAGAGCTTCGACGAATTTCTGCAGCTCATCTCTGTGAAGATGAGAGAGAGAGAGAGAGGGAAAGAGAATTAAACATTTCAATCTGTGGTGACGCAAGTTGGATTTGAGATCCAATTTTGAGGTTCTGAAATAGAGATGGCAATTCTAGCCGTTAAACCCGATAACCGTGGATAACCGCCCGAATGGATTGGATTTGGATAAGAAAATTCGGGTATGGTTTGGATATGGGGAAAAACCATTTATATTATTCGGTTATGGTTTTGGATATGGTTATAGAGGTCCCCAAACCGTATCCATAACCGAATCCGATCCAATTAGTAAATAATATAATTTATATATAATATAATAGTATAATACATATATATATATATATATATATATGTATTTGTATATCCATTATTCACCAAATCAATAGCTTGAGAATACAAAAGTTGCATTATGTAAGAAAGTAAAGTTTTGAATCGAAATCAATGCGAACTCAATGGTGTTTTTAGGACATAAGAAAGACAAGCCAACATCATCAGTGTTTTAATTTTTATACTCAACAAGATCCATTTATTTTATCATTTTATACATCAAATGTTTAATGACGAAATTGATATCTATTAACTTATAATTTCTCAATTGAACGAATATATTTTTTGTATTGACGAAGATGGATATACCCGTTAACCTATGGGGAATCCGTTACCCGGTGGGTATTGTTATGGATAATACCCGATGGTTAATTTGCGGTTATGGATATGGTTAATTTTCATGGTTATGGGGATGGATATAGCATTTTCGTCCCCAAACCGAACCGTTGCCATCCCTATTCTGAAAGTGAAGGGGCGAAGAAGAAGAGCGAAGATGAGGGAAGACAGAGTGCCAGGAGAGAGAGAGAGAGAGAGAGAGAGAGAGACTACAAGATTCGTTCTAAAAGGAAAAGAAGAGAAACGAAGAAGAAAAGTGAAGATGAGGGAAGATAGAGTGCCAGGAGAGATCTTGGGTGATGTGAAGGGGCGAAGAAGAAGAGCGAAGATGAGGGAAGACAGAGTGCCAGGAGAGAGAGAGAGAGAGAGAGAGAGAGAGAGAGAGAGAGAGAGAGAGAGAGAGAGAGAGAGAAAGAGAGTAAAAGATTCGTTTTGAAAGGAGAAGGAGAAACGAAATTTTCTAATGCAAAAGATGGTGATGGGTCCATCTTGGGTGATGTGAAAGAGGTAAGGTGGACAGGTAAGGGTCAGATGGTTTTAATCATAAAGTTGAAAACCACCCACCCACTTGCGTGGGCATTTTATATTTTTAAAAGTTTGAAATGTATATTATATGTATATAAATGTTATATAAATTATTTAGATAATATTTTTTTTTTCTAGGCAAGAACATTAGATATATACATAAATCATTCACATAGGTATATTCTTCTATAAGAAATAACATATTATTCAATAATTATTTACATCTGATATAGTAAATTTAATTAATTCATATAATATATAAAAAAATTACCTAAATCCGCCTAGGCGCCCGCCTAAATCCCGCCTAGCCGCCTAGTTCATACCTTCAAGTTCATACCTTCTTCCTTCCTCGATAATATAGTATTATAATACCCGTATAAACCGTAAAGGGTCTATAAAGAAAATGGGAGGGGATTATATTTAAAAGAGAGAATCACGTGGCCATTAAAAATAAGGGCACGTGTTTTTTTAATTGCATTGGATCCAAACGAGTCGTTTTAGCCCATTTGCTTATAAAGGGAACAATTTCTTCTTCTTTATTATCCATCTACTGCAGCCTGCACAGCCAACAGCCGCTGCTGATACCTCTCATCCACCATGTTCGAGTGGTCATCGAAGGTCCTTACAACTACTTCTTCGGACCTTCGGATAGTCCTGGGACCACCCAGGTCCCTGAATGGATCCGCATCTGCTTACAATTACCAGGTGTAATGGTTTAAGGTCAATTACAACTATGCCCCATACAACTCAATCATTTTCTCACTTTGCCAGAATTTTTAATGGATTAGTTGACGGAGTTGATGAAGGGGGCAAGTTGCGGCAAGAAATGGACTTTTGGAGGGTTAGGTGATATTTCAAGTTTTATGAGACAAAGTGAGATTAATTGAGTTAATAAAAGCGTAACTGTCATTAAGCGACTATTTTTGTTAAGGAACCTTTTGAAGTAAAAAAAAACATATTACCCTCGTGGTATTTGACACACATTGCTAGTTGCACTGGCAACTAGTGTATGCTTTCACTCTGCACCATTTTAGAAATGTCGTCTTGTCTGTCCAAAAATAAAATAAAAATAGAAGTGTTGTTTTGAATTGTTCTTGCCCATGTCAGCATCTCTAAAGAAGGTGTCAAAATCCTAGGTAGAATGTTACTACGCATATTTGACATTAAAAATCTTTCCAACATAGGTGTTATTTGCTGACTGGATTTGAAGGCTTTGTGATCAGGAATCAAATTTGACATCAATGTCAAATTTATTTTTAATTCATTTTAATGATGAGTCCTTATTCCATTAACATTTCAACCCATAAAAATTTTGTTTCAATATTTTTTTAATAATCATAATCATTTAAAGCTCCATTTTAATAAAAAAATAATATTTGATAATTCAGTTGAAGAAGTATAAAATTTAACATAAGACACATTACTACATCAGCTATCAATTCTAATTTCACTCATATAATTTCTTTGGGGATGATCTCACACCTTCTTACTGATAAACTGTTAGGACCTTAGACTATATGGTAGTTAGGTGTATATCCTTTGTGGTATTTTGTCTTTTCATTTGTAAGAGTTGGTATGATCCAACGGTATGGAAAGTTGTGATGTGTTCCAATTGTGGGCGCCCATCCTCTAGGGTTGTATAAGAAATTAAGAACTTTCACCATTTGGAAAAGTATGAATGAAAAATCAAATATGAATGAAAAATCAAATGTCTTGGCTTTATTCCTTTTTCCTTTTCCTTTTACGAATTTTCCATCTAGCTGACTGCTCCTATCATCAACCACAAACACTACCAAATTCTCTACCGAAATTGCTGGCAATGGAATTCCAACAATTTTTCCTAGTGCCAGTAAGCACTTTAGGGTTCATCTCTCTCTGCAAATCCTTCATCAATTTCTCAAATGGGTCTGGCTCTTGTTCCTTAGACCCCTAAAGAATCTCAAGGAGTACAGCTCGTGGGCTCTCATCACCGGCGCCACTGACAGAATCGAAAAATCCCTAGCCTTCGAAATGGCTTCAAAGGGTCTTAACATAGTTTTAGTTGGCCGAAACCCTTTGAACCTCGAAGCCAACGCCAATGAAATGCACGAAAAAATTCACACCAAGGATATTGCTATTGATTTCGCAAAGTTTTGTGGGCTGGAAATGGAAATGGATCATCTCTAGATCCCTTCCTCATAATCCACCAAGTCTAGATCTGGACTGTTAAAATTTGATCCAACGACTACAATCAGAGATCGTTGGATCAAATTTCAACCGTCCGGATCTTCGAACTTATGGATTGGGAGGAAGGGATACAGAGAGATCTCTTTCCGGCTGGAAATTGCTAATGCGATGGAGGAAGGAATAAAGGGGATTGATGTGGGCATTTTGGTAAATAACGCTGGGTGGCTTACCCTTATGCAAGGTTTTTTCATGAGGTTGATTTGGAGCTGATAGAGAGCATTATGAAGGTGAACATGGAGGGTGCTGTAAAAGGAGAAGCTTGAAGCTTTAACAATGGTGGTTTCAGACTTAGAGAGAGAAAGAGATTACATAAGTTTTTAGAGAAAGACTGAGGAAACAACTCTGTATATTTCATTACACTAAATGCTTACAAACTATCTATTTATATACTCTTCACTTTCCTTACAGATTAACCAAACTCATAACAAACTTATCAACTTAATCTATTGACACTTGGCTGCACATTAACCATTGGATTGATCTTGTGCCTTTATACCTTTACATCCCCCCTCAATCTCATGCTTACTAGAACTAAGCATGAGATTGGAACAATGATCTTGAAACAGAAAAATAGACAACCCTTTAGTTAAAATATCTGCAAACTGCTCCTTGGAAGAGACATGTTGTACAGCCAAGTCATCTTTGATAACTCTCTCCCTGACAAAGTGGTAGTCGATTTCAATATGCTTCACCCTTGAATGAAAAACTGGATTAAAGGATAGTGCGATAGCAGAAATATGATCACAAAACAGCATGGGAGCATCATATAAAGGAACATGAAGATCACACATAAGCTGTAGTGATGGCAAGTGTACGATATTCTACCTCAGTAGATGACCTAGAAACAGTATGTTGTTTCTTGGAGGTCCAAGAAATAGGTGTATTACCAAGATAAACAACATAGCCAGAGGTGGATCTACGATCATTGAGATCCCTTGCCCAATCTGCATCGCTATAGGCTTGTAGTTGTAATTTTTTAGGAGTAAAATGAATGCCATAGTCAAGAGTGCCACTGAGATACCTTAAAATTCGTTTCACTGCAACAACATAAATATCCATAGGGTTAATATTGGTTAACTGCAAATGCAATATCTGGCCTAGTGAAGATCAAATATTGCAATGCACCAACAATACTGCGATATTGTTCATGACTATGATAAGATGTGCCATCTGTCTTAGATAACCTATGATAAGGCAGGTAGAGTGTGGCACAGGATTTTGCATCTTGCATATCAACCTTGGCTAGAAGATCTTGAATATATTTTGTCTGAAAAACAAACAAACCTGTGTTCTTGTAAGTGATCTGCAAACCTAAGAAGTAATGTAAATTGCCCAAGTCTTTCATATCAAACTCTTGTGTCAAAGCTAAAATGACTTCAGACATAAGAGATGTACTGCTGCCAGTGAGGATGATATCATCCACATAGAGTAAGAGGATCACAATACCATTGGATGTTTGCTTGACAAACAAAGATGGGTCGGCAAACGAGGCTTTAAAGCCTAAACCAGGTAAGAAGCTTGTAAACTTCTCATTCCATGCCCGATGAGCCTGTTTCAAACCATACAAGGACTTCTGTAGTTTACAAACATAATTGGAAGGATGAAAAGAACATACAAATCCAGGAGGTTGACTCATATAAACCTCTTCAAGAATGTCTCCATGTAAAAACGCATTTCGAACATCCAATTGTCTTAAACTCCAGTTGAACTGAGCTGCAAGTGCTAAGATTAATCTGACAGTGGTAGGCTTAACCACTAGACTGAAAGTTTCAGTATAATCGATGTCTTCCTCTTAACTATACCTTTTAGCTACAAGACGAGCTTTATACCTTGCTATGGACCCATCTGGATTCCTCTTAAGCATGTACACCCATTTGCATCCAACTAAGTTTTTGCCAACAGGAAGAGGAACAAGATTCCAAGTCTTCTGAGCATTCAAAGCATTTATCTCATCTTACATGGCAGCCTGCCATTCGGGGACCTGACGAGCTGACTTGAAAGAAGAAGGTTTCATAACAGGCACAATTGATGATGTAACAGAAGCTAAGAAAGCTTTTTTCTTAGAAATCCCACTTTTTTTTCTGAGCATTCAAAGCATTTATCTCACCTTGCATGGCAGCTTGCCATTCGGGGACTTGACAAGCTGACTTGAAAAAAGAATGTTTCATAACAGGCACAATTGATGATGTAACAGAAGCTGAGAAAGCTTTTTTCTTAGAAATCCCACTTTTGGATCTTGTTTGCATGGGATGCAAACTCACAGAAGGTACTGGTAGAACCACACTTAGACTTTCTTGCTGGAAATCAGGATCCACAGGGATTGGAGACTGTGAAGGAGAAGGGCTGACAATGATGGGTGTGACTCTTGTGGAGTAATAACAAGTATAGGCAAAGGTATAGGATTGGTGGAAGAACAAGTCAAGGACTCTAGAGATGTAGTGGGAGATGCCAAAGACTCTGAAGCACTAGGGTTTATAGAAGAAAACTTTGAAGCTCTAGGGGTTGAATGCACTGAAGTAGATGATGATGATGTGTGTGATGCAATGACATTATGAAGTGTAACTGATGGTAATACAATTGAATAGGGCATTCTAAGTGACTGTGTAACCTGAGACTTAGAAATAAGATCCAAATAAGGATAAGTATTCTCATCAAATAGAACATGTCTTGACAAATGAAACTTGCTAGTAATGGGATTAAAACAAATGTACCCCTTATATTGACCAGCATATCCCAGAAATATGCACTGTACAATTTTGGGTTGAAATTTTGAAGTGTTGTAGGGTTTCAAGAGTGGAAAACAACTACATCCAAATACCTTTAAATGTTTTAACACTGGTGGTTTCTGGAACAGACAAGTGTATGAAGACTTCATGGTTAAAACTTGACATGGCATTCTGTTGATTAAGTAGACAAAAATTGCACAAGCATGGAACCAAAACTGTGAAGGCAAATGAGCTGTTTGATGAAGAGCAAGGCCATTTTGCTTAGGTGTGTGTGGACAAGACTTGTGATGCAAAATGCCTCTTGTTAACAAAAATTTTTTGAACTGGTTACTGGTGAATACACCACCATCACTCTAGAAAATTTTAATTGCAGTGGAAAATTGAGTTTGTATGAAAGAATGAAACTGTACAAAAGTATGAAACACCTCACTTTTATTCATTAAAGGAAATATCCAGGTAAACCTGGTACATTCATCTATGAAAAGTATATAGAATTTGAAACCCTCAATGGACAAAGTAGGTGATGGTCCCCACACATCACTATGTATGACTTCTAAGGGTGTTATAGTTTTATTTGCAGGATATGAAAAAGGAAGGGTGTAGAAGGGAGGAGAAAAAACAAAGAGAAATAGACGAAAACAAAATCTACATCTCTTGACAATGGAAACAAACTTAAAATGTTTTTCGGCTTTTAGTTTTCATTTTGTGTGTTTTTTGCTATACATTTCCTCTACCTCTCTTTTCAACACAACAACGAAATTAAAAACTAAAAACGACATGGTTATAAAAAGACCTCTTAGATAAACTTGAGGGGGAAGAGAGATCACTTTAGGCTGCTGATTTACCAGTGATGATTTTCATTGAAAAAGATCGAATCCGCGGAATTTATTTCACTTGTTTTCTAGGATTGTGGTTTTTATGAAGTCCTCCATATAATCCCCTTGCATACGATTCAATGCAGATTCCTAGTTTGGTGGCAACAAAGATGACAAAGATGAAGCCAACTTCCTTCTTCATTGCATCACCAGAGAAGTATAGCAAAGCAAGCATGAGATGCATTGGTTATGAGCATCTGTGCACACCCTACTTGAGCCATTCTTTGCAGTGGTTCATAACAAATTCAGTGCCTGATGTGTTGTTGAATGCGATTTTGTTCAAGTATTTCATTGGGATGCGAAAGAGAGGCCAATTGAAGGAGTCACGAAACAAAACAATTAAGCAACATAAACTGAAGGGGAAACTTCGGTAGGCTGTCCTTTTACACAAGTTAGGTCATATCAAAATACATGGCTTCTCATGCACAACTTTTTCTCCAAAAGTGAAAGCTACGTTACGGATGACGTGATCCTAATGCTTCTCCAGAAACTAAGAAGAAAAGTCCATTGTGAGTTGCATTTGATGCCCTATTGAGTTACTCTTTAACTAGAGATTTATGATAGCATTACTATTTTTTTGGGTGCATAATTTACGGTAAGCTTGTTTTGTGCAGTGACCTAGTTTGATGGGCAAAAAACTTTTTGAACATCATGTTGAGAAACTATACTATTATAATCCTTTTCGGATGTGGAAAGACCAAAAATGGTTATAGTAGTCCCTTTTACTTCTTAAGCAGGATAAAGATTGGGCCATTCTGATAGCCACACATTTTAAGTGCCAATATAATGAACGAAATCCATGTAGATATAATTAAGCAAAAGATACAGATTCAACGAGTTATCCAAATCAAAAGCGGACATGTAACTCGAGCAGTTCAGAGAGTTTGTTTTATACTTGACGTCTTGTGTTTAATCTCGCACCTCTAATATTATTTGTATGAAAAAATAAAAAATAAAATAAACTCGTTGGCCAAATTGTCATTGCATGTTCGTGCACGTTAATTAAATAATGCCCAAGTTTTATTTAGTTTACCCTCTAAAACTGTCCCCCAACTGCTTATAGCTGCAACAAATGAAGCAATTCTTAGATAGTATCGCCTGCAACAAGGTTGGCCTCGGCTTGACGTCAAACCACCACCAAACTTTGAGTAAGTTGATAAAATTACATGTGCACTTGAAGTTCTTGATCGATTTTCTCCTTCCTTCAATCGCTTGTATGTAATGAAAGAGTTAACGATATTTGTTTGGGTGTAGATGACGTTTCTTCATATGGTGAGTCGTGATATTCAAAAGTAATTTTTACACCTTATTGTGTGTAATCAAAACGATCACTAGCTTTATTGATTTTTTTGCATAAATAATGATTGAAAATTAAAAATATTGTATGCCAAAGTTGTAAACACCCAATTATTGAAATCATTGTAAACACGTTGTTGTTTGCCAAAATCATTTCTTCAAATAGGAAATTTTGATCTCTCTCGAATTAAACCCTAACGTAAACCAAACTCAAGGAAATTTCATTCACTTGGACAAAACACAGTAAAATGTAATTGTTTTTTTCTGGAACGAGAGATTTTTTCATGTGACGGAAAAATAACGTAACACGTTAAGTGTTATAATACAATTAATTGAATATTTTAAATAAAAACTCTCGATTACTTATATTAAGACATTTAATATAAGAGAGCGATTGAATCCGCTGAACAGAGTTAGTAAATTGGGGTGGTTTTCCGCTCATCTACTTCGTCCAACTTTTCATCTCTATCAGTTTCAGACGCTTCTATAAATTTAATCCCACCATTCACTCCCTGCTATGTCCTTCTTCCTCACGCCACTCCCTCCTCTCTCCCCACTCCTTTAATTCCAAAAACCCAAATCTCAGAGTTTCGCCATTGTCGTTTCAGAACTCGGATCCAAAGCAAAAAAACAAACATGGGTTTCTGCTTACTCGAGCACCTCAAGGCTCAGCCTTTCTGGGTTCTTGTGCTCTTCACTCTCGGCTCTTTCTCTCTCCTCAAAATCTCCCTCTCTCTCCTCCAATGGGTCTACGTTAATTTCCTCAGACCCGCCAAGAATCTCAAAAAGTACGGATCTTGGGCACTCGTCACCGGACCCACCGACGGCATTGGCAAGGCCTTCGCCTTCCAATTGGCTCGGAAGGGGCTCAATCTGATTCTGGTCGGTCGGAATCCGGAAAAGCTCAAGGACGTGTCGGACGCTGTCCTGGCCAAGAACGGCAAAACCCAGATCAAGACCGTCGTGGTCGACTTCACCGGCGACCTCGACGACGGCGTCAGGCGCATTCGGGAGACGATTGAAGGGTTGGATGTGGGACTTTTGATTAACAACGTTGGGATTTCGTACCCGTATGCTCGGTTCTTTCATGAGGTGGATTCGGAGCTGCTGAGGAACTTGATTATGGTTAATGTCGAAGGCACTACGAAGGTTACTCAGGCTGTTTTGGCGGGCATGGTGCAGAGGAAGAAAGGTGCTATTGTAAACATTGGGTCGGGTGCTGCTATTGTGATCCCCTCGGATCCTTTGTATGCTGTTTATGCAGCTACAAAAGCGTGAGTATTTTGCACCTATTATTCTACTTATTTTTTAATTAATACATGCCGTATTGGAGGAGGGAGAATGAAACTCGGAGTTCGGGTTTAGAGGTGAATGCTCTTGACCAACTTGAACAATTAGCCCACTCCTCGGTGTTCCGCAGATTGTTGTTTCTCTTCTTGGATCCATAAGTTGTTGTTTTGTCTTCTTGAATCCATATGTGCTTATTGTTCAAGTGATTGTTTTCAGGTACGTCGATCAGTTCTCTAGGTGCCTCCATGTGGAATACAAGAAAAGTGGGATTGACGTGCAGTGCCAGGTACTGTTTCTGCACTTTTTTTATTTATCAATTTTTTCTATAATTGGAAATGCTAGCTAGCTCCCATAGTAAAGTTTTCACATTTTCGGATAATTGATCCCCGATTTGTTTGGCAAATAAAAAAAATTATTAATTTGATCCATAACTTTGACATTATGTAAATTGTAAATAATTGAAGCTTAACTGAGCCAACTCTCAAATTATATAGATAGTTGCAGTCATGTGTTGTTGCACAAAGTGGGTATCTTGATGCAGTGAAATACAGAGTGGCTCTTCCTTGCCAAAGTGTTTCTTCATGCCCTCATGGACTTTACAATTTACTTGGAAATTATCAGGATCTTTCCCATGCTGCATATATAGGAAATGAACGTCATGTATTATCTGATTGTATCTCAGGTTTATATATATATATAGGAAATGTAAAAACCATCATTCAGATGTGATTGGCAATGAAACTGATGTAACACAAATTAGAATTGGACCGATTGTGAAAGGCAGTCAGTGAGGATGTCAGTCGCTCGAGTGTATTATATATCTAACCTCCAAATGTCGAGATGTAGCTGAACACCGAGCAGAATTCATATGTCCTGATTCTGTCTATGCATATTGCCGTAGTTTGGCAACTGATCTTTTTGAGCATTGGATGCTTGCCGTTACGGATGATTGTTAGTATTCACTTTGCTTTGAGTTGTTTAGGTTATAAAAACTAAGAAGTTTCTCCTTGCAGGTTCCATTGTACGTGGCAACAAAGATGGCATCTATTAGGAGGTCTTCCTTCTTTGTACCGTCAACTGACTGCTATGCCCGGGCAGCTTTGCGCTGGATAGGCTACGAGCCTCGTTGCACTCCTTACTGGCCGCACACTCTACTCTGGGGTTTGGCATGCTCATTGCCGGAGTCTGTTGTTGACGCATGGCGTCTGAGATTCTGCCTGGGGATTCGAAAGAGGGGACAACTGAAAGATTCTTCCCGGAAGCAGGAATAGATGATGGAATGCTTAGATTTTATTTCTGTTGTATGTTTTGAAATTCCATGGTCTTTGTTGTCTGGAGATGTTTACAAAAAAACGAAGATATTGTTTCACTTCGCCCTATTTATTCTTGTTAATGCCTTCAACTGCTCTCTAGTGATATAGCCACATTGAGGATCCATTTTTAATTCAATCCGACTGACAAGAACAAATTAATTGAAGCACTGCCCGTACCCCTTTTTACCAACTATAGGCTTGCCAAGTTGAAAAGTTATCAAAACTTGTGCGTTGGTGGGGAACAGGATCCTCTCCGGACCCAATTCCACCAGATCCTTCTTCTTTAAAGGCCGAGTCGGCGTCGTGCTTCCTCGGAGTCGGCGTCGTGGCCTTCCCGGAGCTAGTTTTCAGCAACGTCATACCAGTCATCGACAAGTCGTGGTTTTGAAGTTTCTTGAAAACAAACAATAAAAGTGAAGACAAAGACTCAGAATTGAAGAAGAAGAGCTGGAGGAGACGAGGAAGCACAAGAAAAAATGCAGAGAAAAAAAGGGAGGATCCGGAGCGATTGGATCCTGAGAGGATCCTCTCCCCGTTGGTAGGACTTATATGGGACAGATTTACTCTTATAGTGACGTTCCGGTCTAATAATATAATGTCATGTACGTCTCTATATGTCATTGTTACTGAACTGAAACGCCAATCGACGATGAACATGTTCTACATTGCTCGTGATTTTAGTATTATTTATTGGACTCATATCTTCCATGAGGGGTTTTTTTTTTTTTTTTTTTTTTTGACGACGAGGCATAAGTCTGAAAAAAAAAATACTAATTTCTCTTTGTTATTCTCCATTTTATTTTGTCATTGAAAAAAAGAAAGAAAAGGAAGTAAGTAAAGCCCACAATTGAAGGAAAGTGTTACTAAAGAATTCGGCCTAGCCTTTTCTCCATTTGGGCTTGAAGCCCACTGTTTCAGGCCCGTCACTTATACCCGCCCTTTGTATACGCCTTGAGCGCAGTGCGCACCTTATTTACCCCAGAACTTGCACCGAGTACAGAACTTCTGTTGCCGCCATTGAAATACCTCTCTGTAGACGAGCTGGTTTGTGGGTTTCCTGCGTTTTCAAATTTTAACTCATAGGAAGTTACTGGGTCGAAACCAATGGGGAAGCAGAACTGGAGTTTGGTCTCCGATGCGGCGGAGGCCACGGTGTTCGTCGACACCAGCCTCGGCACCCACCTCGCCGTCGCCGTCGACCCCAACGCCACCGTTTCCGCACTCAAAAGTAATATTATCCCATCCCTTCTCTTTTAGAGTTTAGTGTCATACTGTTTTTTAGCTCCCATTCAAAAAATTTAATCGCTTTTGTTCTTTTTCTGGGTAAAGAATGCTGCTTTGAATAATTATTACCAAATTGGAAACATCAGGTGTTAATGTTTATGCATTTACATTTTGTTCAGCTCCAAGTACCCAATTGAATGCTTTGTTTTCGGGTTTTAAGAGTCTTAGAAATCGCAAGGTGGCATGTAAAGGTCATGAGGGCGAACCCCCGATCACGTAATATTGCTTGTATAAAAGAAAAAAGTGATCTTAGAAATCTATAGGAAGATACTTTTATACCACGACTTTTCGTATGATTGAAGGAGTTTGGTGTTTATGGTCATTAATGTGATTCACTTAACATCTACGTTGTTCCATTAGTTATCAACTTATCATCTTCCACTTTTTTTACCATGAATACTCGAATTTGCGATTTTTATGTACTGTGAATGATTGTGTGAATGCCTTCGCTCTGCAGGGAAAATAGAACATGAACATCTATTGTGCTTTAATAGCATGGGGAGAATCGAAATTGAAGCTCTAAAGGTTTGTTTTTTTCTTAGTGAACTGTTAATTTACTTTCTCTGAAATATTGCGATTGGTATTGAGGATTACTTGTATGCCTGGTAGGTAAAACGCAAAGGATTCTTTTATCACCTATCAGATTCCATGGTTGTTAGAAATGCTTTCAGGGTCAAGATGAACTGGTTTGTTTCTGCCGATGCTAAAGGTGTTGCGGGGAAAAGATTGTCCAATTTTAATGATTCAAGGCCATTGCTACTTGAGGGGAGCAAATGTGCAGAGGAGAAAGTTACTATTGTTGACCAGAATGGTTCAGTTGATTTTGCTGGAGAAACTTCAAAACAATTGGATATAAGGTTCAAGAGTTCTGATAATGATCATTGCACAATTTCATTTCATGAGACAACCAATCATCTGGAACCTGAAATACAGGAGGACCACAGCTTACATGGCAAGGGATACATAGTTCCCAAAACACAAGAATGCAAGGAAGATGGCTCAAGGAAAGAAAGTGATGTCCAATGCAACGTCTCTTCGGAAAAAGCTTTGCCTGCTGAAAAGAAAAGACAATGCAAGACTAAGCAGAGAAATGAAAAAACAGTGCGGTTAAAAGAAGACAGTGTTTCAGTTCTTGGATTTGGTAAAGAACAGTCGCAGCCAGATATTATACGTCCTGAAAATTCATCAGGCAATCAGAGTAGAGATGTTATATGTGATGTGACTATTGGAAAGAAGACTACTACCAGTAAAGATGTTTCACAGGATATGGCGGCTGGAAACAGAAACACTACAGAAGAACCTTGCAGGAGTTCGGCTTCTAGTATGGATAACAGGTCAGATTCTGGAATTCGTAGGACTACTGTTGCATACAAGCACAGTGAAGTTCTTGGAAAACACATTGAGAGCAGGGAGAATACATCTAAGCATGGCAGTCTTGCGGTCTCCGATACAGAAGTGGACGATGCTTCACAATCTCAGCCTGCTGCAGAGAAAAAGCGGAAGCTTGCAAACTTATCTCGTCTTGAGGATTCACTGAAAGAAGATGATAAAGTGACCTCCAAGCCAGAGATTGCATCTGAATTCTCTTTGAAGGACAAACAGAAAAATGCAAGTTCTATCTTAGGTGGTTTAACTGCCGAATCTTCGGATTTGTTGACCAACAGTTCCAGAAAGAAGAAGAAGAAGAAAAATAGAAAGATTTCACCAAATTCTCTTGATCAAGTAGTTGCTGCAGCTCCTTCTGGAAGAGATGTTATAGAAGAGACATCTGCTGCTTCAGGAAGTAATGATAAAAATTCAGGTGGAGAAGACAATGTTGCTTCTAATAATGAACAAGGTATACGTGGTGTAACGCGACGTGAACTTAATGGAATCTCTCAGAAGGGAAATCACTGTGCTCCTGTCCAAGAGTTGCGGGAAAATTCTGGAGTATCCTCTTCACTAGGTAAGTTTTGTTTGCTCTATAAGGGATCAGATATAGATTTTTGTTTCTAACTGAAGTTTGGATGGAAAAACGGGCCTTTTGTCTAAGATTACTGCTTTTTCTTTTATAGATGGTAATAATACTGCCGATTCTGGTAATGTGGAAAGCAAAAGTGTTGCAGCTGAAGAAAAATGGGACGGCCATCCTCCCCCTGTCTTCAAAGTTCCCAGTGAAGGTGTAACTGATTCTGCTCAAAGAGTTGGAGAGGGGAGAGAATCATTACAGAGAAAGGATTCTGAATTGGTGAAATCTGAAAAGAAACAGTTGCCTGGTCAGGGTAAGAAAGATAGGAATGATACAAAAGTAATTGTGACATCTGAATTGTTGGATGCGAATGGAATTAACACCCCTAAGAACACCATTAAGAAGAAAAAGAAAACCAGAAAAACCAAGGGTTCTATTGGAGAAACTTCAGTTGAATCAGGTGCAGAACACATTAAAGGGTCTGAGAATGGACTTTCGTTGGATGAACCTCATGAGGCTGTACATGGTGAACATGCTGGTGATAAAGCTAAGGAAGAGGAAAGTAATATTTCTAAGAAAAATGGGAAAGATGTATCAGAAAAAGAAACAGAGAGTTCTCATTTCGTTATGAAAACTGATAAACTCGGTCACAGTGAGGTGGGGACCCTGGAGCAAAATGGCAAACCTCAAGAAAATGAAGAAAGTATGGAGCAGAATGTCAAAAAGAAATCTAAGAGGAAAAGGAGTGCCATGACAAAAGACATCCCAAATTTGCAAGCTGAAGCGCAAAATGTTGGTCGCCAGGTTCCAGCACCGACAACTGATAAGTTGGAAAAAAAAACTCCCATTGAACAATCAAATGGGAAAGCTCTGGAATCTGATAAGGGTTATGGCATGGAAACTGATTCGGTCCCTGCTCGGTCAAAATCCAAGCGTATTGAGCCTACTAAAGTTCATTCTCATGCACTAGAACACATTTCCAATGGGAGGCCTCTTGAAGCTAGCGTAACTGGTAACCCTCCTGAAAATGGATGCTCTAATGAGGCTGAAAAGAACACGGAAGTTTCCTGTGAAGGCAATAAGGTCAACTTTGACAAGCATCAGATGCCAAGCCTAGGCCAGCATGAAGTTTCTGTCTCTGGAGAAGTGCACACCGAGGTGACTAGAACAAACAGAAAAGATGATAAGACAAAAAAGAAGCGAAAAAAGCTTGATTTGCAAAGTGTTCCTTCGCCTGATCTGCAAAGTTCGCTCAAGTCTAATGAGAACCAAGGGATTGATGGAAGGTCTGAAGCTGGCAACGCTAGCTCCATACAACCGCAAGGATCATCATCCAAGGGTGACGACCTTATGCCTCACCCTCAAAAGAAGGTTTCGAAGAAAGTTCCTAAAACTGGGACCAAAGCCCCAACACCTGATAAGTCTGATAAGATGAATTCCATTTCTCAAGCAGCTGGAAAGCACAGTGGTGCCAAAGTTTCTGGGACCGATATTCGTACAGGGAAAAAGAATGATTCTTCAGCTGTATTGAATTCTAAATTGGAAAAATCAAACAGTAAACCTCACCAAAATAAAATGGATAACAAGCGTCAATCAGGTGTCAACCGAAATCGTGTGGCCAGTGGGAAACCTTATGGTATTGACTATGGGGAAGTTGTAAACAGCCCAGAAAAGAGGAAGAGCTCAACTACAGCAAGGAAAATTTTCAAGGATGATGACAGTAGTGGGAGTTCTGAAGATGAAGATAAAGAACTTTCAAAAGCCAGCACCCAAACTCCATCAGATTATTCATCATCTGGCTACTCAGATGGGGAAAGCAATCCAGATGTGAGCACACCAAGAGGCGGTAAGTTGAAGAAGAATTCATGTCTTGGATATTTACACTCACCACAGTTGTCATGATTTCGTTATCTGATACTTTGCATTTTCCACAGGAAAGGCTGGTGGGAGAAGCGTCATAAAATCATTGTAAGTTTGTTAGCAACCATCCCCCTAACAACTTTGTACTTTTCACTTAATTCTCTTGTTCTGTTGCCATGAGAAGATTTGTTTTTTTCTTTTTAAGAAAATAAAAGGGAAATGTAACGGGGATTAATGTTTGCTAAGAACCACGGAACACTGTTACTTTTATACTGAAATGTTCGTCCTCATCGATATCTGAGCCTTTCTTTTATTCTTTCATTGTGGAGCAGCACTTCCGGCATGAAGGGCATGAATTGGGATGAAATGGCTAAAAGTTCAAGCACATTCAAGAAGGCAAAACTTACGGCGTCTCAGTCACAACTGGAGGAGGACAGCGAGCCCGTGGAATTCGTTCCCGACAGTCAGCCTATATCATAGTCATTGAACTGTCGTCGATGTTTTCAAATTCTCTCCAAGTCCTTGAGATTATTTTGTTTTCGACTTTTACACATTTTGTCTCTCCTCTTTTGGAACCCTTTTAGCTGTAAGTGTGCAGCAGTTTTATCATGAATCAGAAGGGTCCAAATCAACCTCGAAGTTTTATACTCACTAGGCTTAAAAATCCAAATACTCCAAGCTTAACATGATCAATCTATCTCATCATTCACATACCTATATTGTGTTGGAACTTGTGATAGAAAGGGACTCTAAGTCCCACGTCGTCCAAACCTTTTTAGAATGATGTCTTTATAAGTGAGTTCACTCATTTATGGTTTGAAAAGAATTGGGCTAAGGTCATGGACCTTGGACCTTAGACTTAGAGGGTTCGGTTGCATGCATTATATGTCAAAGATGGGGTTTTGGATTTGGAGGGTTTGAGTGCATATATTATATGTCAAAGATGGGTTTTTGGGCTCGGATGACGAAAAACACAAGTGTCAGTTTTACGTTTTTGATTTTTGCATTCGGAAAAAACTGATCACGAACAATTACAACCGTTCTGTCAAGATAAACATGAACAGCTTTAACTGCTCCGTTACGCCATTATGAATATGGTCGTCAGATCAGAAACAAAAAGAATAATTTCCATCGTTTCCTTTTTATACTTCACAGAGAAACATCACAACCAATTCGCCTCGAATCCAAGTTCGTGTGCAAGAACTTGGATTAGATAGTAGTATCCTGCAAGATAGACGTCCGTTGAACTACTGCACTGGTGTAGGGGCGTATTTTTGTCTTAAGAAATTGCTACTGCAAGCCAATTTTGTGATTTATTATTCAATTTCGTTAATTGTTCATTTTGTGAGATATATTGTATCTTTTGTGAAATTTATATTCGAAATAAACTGTGCAATTGTTATATATTATTTACTTGACATTTAATTGGTTATAACATATTGGACAACAAATTTGATGTTTTTTATGGCAATACTCGACCTCTTCAACAATGTACATGCGACAATCTACAACTTATTTACGCGTATATTAAAGTAATACTAGCCAAACAATGGGAGTGATTTACCATGTTTATTTTCGCCTTTTCCCCGTATATATAAATGAAAGAAGAATAAAGAGATAAAAATAAGTTGATTAGCAGAGTACATGACATGACGAAGAAATGAAATATAAACTTTATTAATTAAAATAAAAGAAAAGATTACAAATTAATGAGACGGCTATGTACCCCGTAAGACTACATTTTGACTAATTTGATTCTCATGCGACATTACAAGCTATATTTATAGAAACCCTAATTTAAATAGGCTAGGCCCAAAACCAAACAATAAATAACTAATTTTCCAACACGCTTGTCAAACTCATGGCCCTACACGGGGCTCATTTAGTAAGTGTTTTTCTTATGACTGAAGTGCTTTTAGAGCAAATATTTTTTTGGTTCCAAAAGCACTTGGAGTGCTCTCTTCAAGAAGCACCAGTTATGTGCTTATTGCAGGAAGCACTTCAAGTGCTTTTCTAGGATTAACTTGCATTTTAAAGGATTGGTTTCACAAATATTTTCTCTAAAAGCGCTTTCAGTTATTTAAAAGTATTTCCCAAAACGAGCAAAACATGAGTTTGCCAACAAGAGTTGAAGTGGATGCAAGCTCTATTAGGCGGACACGACAAGACAAGCTCCGTCAAGTGAATAAGGCAAGACAAGCTCCGTTAGGTGGACAAGACAAGCAAGCAAATAAGCAAGCAACCAAACAACCGAGTGAGCAATCCAAGCGAGCAATCAATCAACCAACGACAGTAGATTCAGCATACGAGATGAGACCCGTCAATAAACGAACAAGATTCCTATATCTTAACTACAACAACAAACAAACAAACGATCCAATTCTTCCACACAACGTCATTCAAGTGGTCACCAATTTAAGCACTCGAACAACCGTTGTAGTGGTCAAATTTTCCAATACAAGGCCGACAACAATAACCATTCACAAATCACCAAATGTGGGCCACAAAAACCAGCAAGTGGCCCAACAACATACAGGCCCAAAACAACCATCAGTTTCAATTTCTTTTCTTTTTCCTTTTCAAATCTACTAAAACCACCCAATTGTCTTATTTTCCTACCCCACCTTTTAATAAAAATGTTAATCACATAATTATCCTTTTAGCAAAACTGAAACTAACAAAAGAGAATAAAGAAAAACTAAAACTAACAAAAGCAAAAATAAATCCATCCTCCTCCCAAATCATCCACGATGGACCGACAACTATCAAATCCCCAATCATCCATTACCCTCCCCAGCAACAAACACCACCCCACTCTCCCTTTCAATTCTGGTACTACCACCTCCATCCTCTCCTCCTTTTCCTCATAAACGAACAACGACGACAACCCAGATTTTAAAATCAAAGAATACCCAATTCCAGTTGGAATAAATCGATTTGGAGCAATCTACCTCTGTATTGGAAAACTCCCTATGTGCTTCTCTCTTCCTTCCCCTTTGGTTTCTCTCTTTTTCCAAAGGAGATGCCGCCAAGCAAGTGTCAAAGGTTTTGGTTTTTGATGGGGGTGGGAGGAGGTTCTGGTGCGGCTAGGGTAGCGGCAATTATGAAGTTTTTTTTTTTTTAAATAACAAAAACATATTAATATTATTGTTTAAAAAATTAGACATTAGAGGTTATTTTAGGAATAATGGTGGGTGGAGAAATAATATTTTAATTTTTTTAACTTTTATGGTGGGTGAACTTATAGGAGTAGGATTCTCTCCTCTTTTTTTTTTCCTTCTCTTCTATTTGAACAGTCGCGGTTAAGCCACGTCAACATCTTATATTAATTTTTTTATAGCAAGAGAAAGACAAAATAAGATAATGTGAGAGAAGGAGAAGGAAGGGGATGAAAAGAGAAAGGGAGAGAATCCTAGTCCGAAATTATAATATGGGTGTAGAGAAATAGGACAATAGGATGGGTCCTTCATTACTCTTCCTTTTTTATTCTTTTTTTCTTTTCCTTTATTTATTTTTTTTTTTCTTTTCCTTTTCCTTTATTTTTTTTTTTTTTTTTTGTTCTTGAGTAGTGTTATCCATACATCCATTTTTAATTCGCACATACCCCTCAATTAATTAAAACAAAAGAGAAGATTACAAATCGACTAGACAAATGAAATATAAACTTTATTAAGTGAAACAAAAGAAAAGACTACAAATCGATTAGACAGTTACATAACCATGAGGCTACTTTCTGTCTAAACTGATTCTCAAACTATACTACAAGCTATGTTTATAGAAACCCTAATTCAAATGGATAAAATAAATAACCAATTTTCCAACAAAATAACAAAATAAATAACTAATTTTTTTTTCAACAAAATAAATAAGGTGTGGAGAGAAGAAGAAACAATCATATCCCAAAAAGCATATATAACTAAACAAAAACAGTCGGAAAATGATACAATGAAACTATTTATATTCACATTCTCAATTAATCGTATAAAACGAGATAAAATGATAAACTGGGAATGTGAAGAAAGTTCATGTTTGTCTAAATAGATGTAAATCGTTACTCAAGGAATCATGCATATACACAAATAATTACATGATCTGAATAATTTTTTCCCATCAAACAAGAAATTTTTTTTTTTTTTCCCATTAAACAAGAAAATATGTTGCACGTATTTGCAGACAGTGACAATTGGGTTCAATCAATCAATCAGGGCCGTTGGATGGGCTACTGTTTTGCCGTTTCCGAAAAACCACCTCCGTGTTGGCCCCAAATCCGTCAACCTCCTTGACATGAACCAACTCGCTTCTCCGAAACATCGCCACCAACGGCTTCACACTATACAGATCATTCGCTGAGTACTTATCTGTGCGCCGCGCGATCGCCACGTGTAAAACGCAGACCCCGCCGGGCCTCAACGTCCGTTCGATCTCCGCAACGAACTTCCGCGGGTACAGCGCGTGGTCGAATACGTTCGAGAACTCGAAGTCGAAGGTGTCTTTGCCGAACGGCTGGTTGTGGAAGTCTCCCTTGACCACGAGCGGAGGGAAGGGTACAAGGTCGATGCCAATCGAGTCGGACACCCCGACTCGCTTTAAGGCCTCAACCTCCTGGCCGACTCTGGCCCCGATGCATAGGGCCTTGGAGTCGTCGGTGAGGAGGTTCTGGAGCTTCATTTGTTGGAAGACTTGAGAGAAGACTTGGATTTTGCGGTCCCAGTCGCGGGTGGTCCATAACTGGCGGAGCCTAGGGTTGTTGGTTTTGTTGACCTGCCGCTCGAGGTAGGCTTCGTAGGAGGTGTAGCCTGGTCGGATTCGGATGTCTTTGGTGGATGTGTTGTTGGTTTCTGTTTCTTGTTGGGATTCGGCTTGTGTAGCCGGGAGGGTGATATCGTGTGTGGCGGCGGCGGTGGTCCAGTAGAGGTTGTGGGGTTGGAGACGGGGGACGAGAAGGAGAATAGGAAGAGTGAGGAGGAGAGAGAGGAACAAGTATTTGAAAGTCGGAGTGTTGTTCTTCATGTTATATTATCTCTGCTTGAGTTTCCTTTACTTTCTGTCTCTATATCTGGTTGTCTCTCTAAAAACCTCCGTCAGTTCTCTTCTATCTTGGTGTCTTCTTCCTCCTATTTTCCAAGTTTCCAACAACAACAAAAAGGAAGGAGATTTATTCGCTACAATCGTATTTGTTTCCTAGGTCAACTAGTCTTTTTAAAAGGGTAAATTGTAACTAATGTTGTGAACAAAAACAAAAACTGTTAACAATCTAAACGGCTAAACAAGAAATTTATTCCAATAATAAAAAAAATATACATTTTATAGAAAGAAAAATGATGAGACTAAGACCCAAATGTGATAATCTATCATGATTAAGGAGGAAGTCAAACATATAATGGCTTGAATTCTAAATTAAATTGACATGTATAAAATAATGTAAAATTGTTGTTCACTTAAGGTCTGCATTTTGAGAACCTGTGAGGTCCTCAAAATAAATGCCTACAAATTAATCTAATGGTAGATTAACTTATAAACTTAAACCATTATGATTCGGATTTTGCACTATCGTTGGAAAATTTGAATTCTCTTTCAAGCTCCTCTAAAAGGGCTTTGCTATATATAGCCACAAAATTCTAGGGTTTCGGTATACAATTCGAATCCAAATTAATTGATGGAGTACGAATGCCCTTATATGGTTTGTTCTGCGTAAAGGTTCTTGGTGGTCAAATTAAGGTTTCTTTTGTGGCTGGGAAAAAAAAAACTTAGGGAGAGAGAGATATATAGATGGAGGGAGGAAGCGCGTGCAGGGATGAAGATTCTAGGATTTTGATTTTGCGACGTGAAAAGTTTATCACCCATGGAAGAAACTCTGCTGCTGGAAGTTGTTCACGCTTGAACTTCTTGTTTTTTGCCGCTGGAAGGATTTTGGTTCAGACGCTTGACTTCTCTCTTTTTGTTTGTATTTTTTATTTTTTATTTTAAAAGTTAGGATTTTGATTAGGTATAACATAAATAGTTTAAGTTTATAGTTTAATTTACGTGTTTTGATTATTCTGAAGACTCTTATCAAATAGTACCTCATAAATCTTAAAAATAAAAACCTTAGGTGAGCATCACTGATCTTAATTTATATGTTTCGTTGTTCAACAAATACTAGTGCATGCAACATGTCCTTATTTGCATGCATTCAAATGGAAAATTAAGACGGAAGATTATCATGAAAGGAATTGTGAAATGAACCTACCACTCAGTCGCTCGAGCAACAAAACTATGTACTGATTAATAAAAAATATTATATTTTTCATATCACATATTTACCATTTCTTTAACAGAGATGAGATTCATATGTTTTAGCGAACCATTCCTGTATTGAAGATGTGGTACAAATATGATATAAAAAATATAATAAGTGTAGCATTACCCTTAAACGTATTAAAGGAAGATTAGGATTAATATAAAACTTTGATGAATGAAAGAAGCGATCAGTTTTAGTTTAGTATGACCAACCAGAAAGGGAAAAGTGGTGTGTAAGTGCGCATGCACGAGTCAAAGTGGCGTTCTTCTGGAGTCCTCACGATCGATCAATATTTGCTGCATTCGACAGTTTTGGCTTTGTCTTTGGCTTTGGCCTTGTCTTTTCGGATATGCATATTGTCAATTGTTGCATGGGTTGCGTGACCTCTGACCGTCTGTTGCTGTTGACGCCTACGTCTTCAATCTTGATTAGTTACAACGAACACCAATCAAGATCTTCGTGTGTCACACACGCCTCAAAAGAATAACAAAAACGATATATACCACATTTTATATACCACATTAGTAAATTATATAATACAAGTACATCTTATCTCATATGTATTTGTATTGATAGATTATATCAATATCGTGAAATAAAACGTGGTAAATATAGTAATACTCAAAAATAAATTTCGAAACCATACCAACTAGTTCTTGGGCCGAATTCTTTTGGTTGATATGAGATTGGCTTGGGCACATATCAATATAGACCGGGTCATTACTTGTTGTGCATAAAGATTTTTGAGGTGTGGTTCGGCCCATAAATTGAGTGAGAGGTTAATATGGAGATTCAAACTTAGAATCTCAACTACTAATGATTTTACATTTTAAGAAGTTAAGAGCGTCTTATCTATGAGTTCGAGGTTTGGTGACTGACCTTCCTCCTAATGAAAGTCGGGAGACTTCAAGATGTATCAGGCTTGACATATTTTTAGTGAAGCTAAAATGTCGAACGGTTGATACTTTAATTAATCTAGGACACTTTAACACTAATCTTTCACTAGTCTACTAGCTAGCAGATATCCAATTTGTGGGGAAGAACCTCATTACAGTTGCAATGTCAGTGTGACGATATCACAAGCTAATTATGCACTTTCACGTTGTTAACACTAAAAACTATCATGCCTATGTTGTGCGCAATCCGAGTAATTAATAAGCTAACTACGCTCTTCTAGTGATTGGGGGCGTGCCAACTCGCAACTGAGCTCGGTCGGCGAAAATGTAGAATAGATTTGGTGGTGGTGCCGAATGCACTGTTGACTTCTGTACTCGAGCAACCTCAGCTGAGGAAGGAATACGTCTCGACATTGGGTTCTAAAACTTGAAGACTAGGTTGCTTAAATCACTTCAAAGTTCAAGATCTCCTGCACCAAGTTTGACTGCCTCAACTATATTCGTGAGAATATAGGTGGGCCGAATCGGTTTCAAACTATAAGACACATATACTCGAAATAAATGAGTGTCTTGATGGTAAATGTTGTCGATCGTCAAAATGTCGAACTTTGAATGCACTTGGGAATAACTAATCATGGAAAGGTTTTGTTTTCAATGTGTCGAACACTGAGTAACACCTCACTTTGTTGAGAAGCTAATGAGATGACCTCTTTTAGCAAGAAAACCAATATTCCTTGCTAGTAGAGACTTGGATAAGTAACTAGCCGAACTCGAAGAGTGATGTTAATCCAAATTGTAGATGCCACTAGTTGTCCAACACTGTGCTATTACTCTAGACTAAAGATGTGATAAGTAGTTAGGAGAATTGATGATTTCTCATAATGTGAGAAGATTCGCGTAGAGCGAGATTTTGCGCAGTGCATTCGTGTGTTGAGTTTGAGGTCATTTTCACGTTGCAAACTCACTTTTATTTATAGGAGCGAGTTTCATGATGACCAAGCGTCTTGAAGTAGAGTCCCACTAAAACTATACTACTCCCTCAGTGTAATCCTGTATTCGGATATTATTCATTTATCTGGCAAAAACCAATCTGTAGTCTTCGACGACTTTGACTAGAACTAGGAGTATGAACCTAGTCCACTTATGTATTAGATTCATTTCTTATCTTATCAGTAACGGGTTTTGGTTCTTCGAATAATTTGAATATTATCAAAACCCATTTTGATCCATAACAATTTGACTTCAATTAGGACTCGGTTATATCAATTCTCGACCTGATCCTTTTAAGAATCCTACTTCTATTAGGACTCGGCCAAATTTCATTACGAGCTGGATACCTGGATATCATCTGGCTTGTAAGGATTACCATTGGGTCGAGAATTATCCACCTTCGGGCCAAATCCAATATTTCTAGCCCAAACACACGTAAAAAATTAATACGCATAATGATTTTTGATTGACTTGAAATACTGTTGCTAACACTATGTTTGGATAAGGAACATAAACTTGGAATTTTGGTAAAAGTCTAAATTTATAAATTGACATGCACAAATTCCCTTGTTTGGATTCATAAACATAGAAATTTAGAATTTCTGTGTAGAAAAAAAAAACTTGGAATTTGGGACCTTTAATTCCCAAATTTAAATTCCATGTAGATAGGTATCATTTTTCAATTTATATGGTTGAGAGTTTAAAAATAACAAATTATGTATTCAATTTCATTGTTCTTTTAGGTCAACTAAATAAGAAAATTCACAAATTCTAAAAAATAAAATCCCGTCATTTTAATTTTCATTATTTTAAAATTTCTTAATAATCTTAAATTTCTTTATCTAAATATAATGTAAAAAACCATGACCCAGCGGAAACTCACGAGAATGGAATTTATAGAACTTCGAGCTCAGAAGCTTCAAAATCCGTCTGCATTAGTGAAAAGGAGACTATATAAAAACATATAATTTTTGAAGACCTAGGCCTATATATATATATGATACACAGTAGTTACAGATTAAACCTACCGATAATAATAACATCCCCCGAACACAGAGAATTCAAGAAAAAAAGATGCTAATACAAAAAAGAAGAGAGAATATTAATATGCCATTAACACAAGGTGCAATTACAAGCAAGTTCATCAACAATTGTGCCATCGCACCCATCACAAAAACCCCTCATCACCTCACACCCTAAGACCTCATCCTGTTGATTTGGTTCAAAGCCGGTTGTAGAATGTTGTAAAGCACCCACAGAATCGCCGGAGCCACCACAAACAGCAACAACTGCCCCCTATTGTCGCCAGCGGAGGCATCAGCCGCAATCATGGCGAATTCTCCAGCGGACGCCTCGGGGGTCAAGACGAACCCAGAAGCAGCCAACCCACCAAGCCCGAGCCCGACGATCACGCTCTTGTTTGTCATGCGGTTGATTTGGTTGAGTGCCGGTTGAAGAATGTTAAACAGAACCCAAGCTATGGCGGGAATGATAGGCAGCAGGAGGGCGAGGCCGCGGTTGTCGCCTTCGGCGATTTGGGCGATCTGCTGGGCTGCGAGAGCGGGGTCGGAGGCGCTGAAGGTGGAGAAGATGGCTCCTGCGATGGCTGTGCCGGCTAGGGAAGGGGACATGTTGGGGAGTTCAATTGGTTTTGAGAGGCTTAGGCCCTTTGGAAGGTTTTGAAATGAGAGGAGGGAGGTGCGCTTTGCTGCGGTTAGCTTGGTGGTGACTTTGGGGGTGCTGGTGGAGCTCAAGCACTTTGCGTTGATGATTGCCATTGTTGCCATGGTTGCTGCCATTTGTTTAGGGTTTTTTCTGTGGAGAGCTTGGGATTGTTTGGTTTGGTTTGGTTTGAAGTTTCAGGTGTGTGCAGTGCAGAGGGAAGTGAGATCAGATGGGATTCAATGGTTGGTTTGGAGCGGAGAGTGTGGGAAATATAGATGTGGGGCAAAGTTTGGGAAATGGGAACCAATAGAAATGGGGTGTGTGGATTCTTTTCTTATCTAGAGAGTGTCATTGGTGCAACAAGGACCTCATATTCAATACCTCAACTACAACTTGTTATCTCTTTTTGTAAACATGGTTTTATTGATGACTAAACCACAAATTGTGTTAAGTTCTTTGTCACTAATGAGCCTCTAGAATGGTCTAGATACATCCATGGTTCTATATGCCCATGATCCATATACAACGACATGTTTACTTACTCGAAATAAGAAAAGTCATGAATTAAGAGAGTATGGAATCAACTACCCTTAATCAATCTAATACGTGATCTGAATCAGAGTATAAAAGAAGTGAGTATAATATCAACTATCAATCTAATACCTGATGATGAATAGGGCATAGGAAGAGGAGTCCAAATCATTCCAAGACTTGCTGAGTTCGTATATGTTAGTTTAACGCACATATACTCAAGAATCAAAATAATTCTAACACCAAATGTTAAAAATGCTAGAAAAGTCTTAAACAGGAATAATTACAATATCACTAGTGAATCACTAGAGTAAGCCCCAGTTTGGGGTTGAGGTGATTTTAAAAAAAGCTGCTGTGAAAAAAAGCTGAGACAGTTTTTGGTGTTTGGTAAACGTTCAGCTTCAGCTTTTTTTCACAGTTTTGGGTGAAAAAAAGCCAAAAACAAGAAGCTGCAAAACCCAGCTTTGAAAAACCAGCTTTTTTTCACATCTGTTTTACATAAAAGTTCACCAAACACTATAATACTGCTTTTTTTTTTTCAAAAGCACTTTTACAAAAAAGTTTACCAAACACTCTGCTGCTTTATTTCACAGCTGCTTATTCTCACAGCACAGCAGAAGCAGCTTTTTTTCAAAGCACAGTGGTTTGGTATTGCTGTGCTTTGAAAAAAAGCTGCTTCTGCTGTGCTGTGAGAATAAGCAGCTGTGAAATAAAGCAGCAGAGTGTTTGGTAAACTTTTTTGTAAAAGTGCTTTTGAAAAAAAAAAATTAGTATTATAGTGTTCGGTGAACTTTTATGTAAAACAGATGTGAAAAAAAGCTGGTTTTTCAAAGCTGGGTTTTGCAGCTTCTTGTTTTTGGCTTTTTTTCACCCAAAACTGTGAAAAAAAGCTGAAGCTGAATGTTTACCAAACACCAAAAACTGTCACAGCTTTTTTTCATAGCAGCTTTTTTTAAAATCACCTCAACCCCAAACTGGGGCTAACAATATCGTGGGCCTATGCCAAGCCTTGGAACTTCTAGATTGGGCTTCTTCCATCAACACATTTAACAAAGCCCAAAACTCACAAGCTCACAACAAATAAGTAAAAACAAAACGACAAGTCGTTGCATAGATATTTTGCCATTTCGGTCAACTCTCAACACCTACAAGAGTCCCGTAAAATTGGAAAATGGAAAGCCGAACCGGACTTTCCGGTTCAACCCCCTTTCGCATGAAGAACTGCTAAAGCGACGCTCGCTTCCTCTCTGCAGCAGCTCAACCCTTTAGGGTTTCCAAATTTCCAAAATTCCAATCCCAAATTCCCAATCCCTCTCCAAAGATGGCTACTTTATTGTCGTTTCGACCCAGCCCAGTCCTCGCCCCAACTCCCAAGCCCCCGAACCCCCTCCTCCCGCGAACCCACCACCAATACGGCTTCCCCCACTCCAAGCCCCTCCTCCGCGGCTCGCTCGCCGTGGCCCGGCTCGGCCCCGGCCCCGGTCTGATTCCGGAACCGGAAGACGGCGGAGCTGTGCTGATGGGGCTGTTCGGTAAAGCCGAGAGCTTGCTTTACACGGTGGCCGATGCGGCGGTGTCGTCGTCGTCGGAGAATTTGACTACTTCGAAACAGAGCAGCGATTGGCTTTCTGGGATTACCAGTTACCTTGAGAGCGTTCTCAAGTTTTTGAAAGATGGGCTTTCTGCTGGGCACGTTCCGTACTCCTATGGCTTCGCCATCATACTGTTGACCGTTCTTGTTAAAGCTGCTACCTTCCCGTTGAGCAAGAAGCAGGTGGAGTCCGCCATGGCTATGCGGTCCTTGCAACCTCAAGTGAAAGCTGTGCAAGAACGCTATGCTGGGGACCAGGTGCAATTGCAATGCATACCCATCTTTCTTTCACTTAATTTAATCTTTACCATTTCATTAATTATTGAATTATTTGATATTTATGAGCTCAAGTTTTAATCTTTTACTTGTAGGAGAGAATTCAACTCGAAACTGCTCGATTATATAAGTTAGCCGGCATAAACCCTTTGGCAGGTATAATTTAATTTCAAAACTCTGTTTTCTAACTTCCAATTTGTTTCTATATCTTATTGTTCTTGGTTTTTCGTTGCGTTTTGTGCCAGGATGTTTGCCGACACTTGCAACAATCCCAGTGTGGATAGGGTTATATAGAGCTCTTTCAAATGTGGCAGATGAGGTACCATTTTTCATATTCGTCTCGATTGGTTTTTAGTAACAACTCCTATTGTTTATGTAACTTTGGCTTTATAATCTCCCTCAGCTCTAATTAAATGTGTGACATTGCTATATTAAGGGGCTCCTTACAGAAGGCTTCTTCTGGATTCCGTCCTTGGCTGGTCCTACAACCGTTGCTGCTCGACAAAATGGAAGTGGAATCTCTTGGCTTTTTCCATTTGTAGTGAGTGTCTTCACCTTCAAGCTAAAACACTCCCTCATCTCTATTTATTGGATACTCACTGCAAATTTGTATAACTTGTATTCTACACAAGCCTTACAAAGTTACAATGCAGTTATTTGGTTCAAACTCAAAAGCGTTATAATAATGAACTTTTGCTTGTTATAATTTTCGAAAATCTCAAATGGCTCTATTTTTTTTCTTCCCGTTTTCTACTTTTAAATCTCTTTAGTTTTTCTTTTTTGGATTTTTGTTTTGACATGAAATTTGATGGTTCTGATGCTTGCTTTACTAGATATCTATGTACTACCCGCCTATGATTTGTGGAATTCATATTCACTTTTGGTTTCTTTTAATTTTTCAGGATGGTCATCCACCCCTTGGATGGTCGGACACCTTGGCATATCTTGTGTTGCCTGTTTTGCTGGTTATCTCACAGTACATATCTGTTCAAATTATGCAGTCAACACAGCCACAGGTCAGTCATTTGACTCATTTCCCCGGTCCAGAGCCTGGTTAGATAAACATCACTAGTGCTTCTAGGTCTGACCTTCTTGATACAGGGATTTCTTATTTGAGCCAGATTTACTATTACTCATTATTTTCATGTATTATCCTTTCTTCAGAGCAACGATCCAAATGTGAAGAGTTCTCAAACAATTACCAAGTTTCTTCCTTTGATGATTGGTTATTTTTCTCTTTCAGTGCCCTCGGGTCTAAGTCTCTATTGGTGAGCAGATGTAAAACCCTCTGTTCTATAAACACCATATAAGTTTTTAATTGTATTTTCCGAACTCTAGTGAAACATTGATCTTCATGGTAATGACATTGGAAACTTTCCCTTTTGGTGATAGTCTTTCCTATGTTATCTAAAATCTTTCATATATGTTTGTGCAGGTTCACAAATAACATACTGACCACAGCACAATCAGTATGGCTTCAAAAATTTGGGGGTGCAAAAAATCCGATTAGCCAATTAAGTGATAGCGTTATCAAGGAAGATGAACCCCAAATTCTAAAGTCTGTCTCTGAATTAAAGCCAAAACCAAAGGATACAAGAGAAGAAGAAAAGTTGACGCCAGAGGGTCTACGACCTGGTGAAAGGTTAGTAGTCTATCCTGTCATTTCTTTATGTTTTGCTGCACTTATAGTGTTTATGTTCCTGATATTTTGTGATATTCCAGATTTAAAATGATAAAGGAACAAGAAGCACGAAGGAAACAACAAAGAGAAGAAGAAGAAAAGAGGAAAGCTGAAGAGGCTGCAGCAAAAGTGACTCAAATAACTAATGGGACACATGAGGGAGAAGCCAGATTACTTGAGAATGAAAATGGAGTTAACGTTGGATTAGTTGGTGAAGAGAGTGAAGAACATCAATCTCAGACCACAACTTATAATTCCTTTGATGCTAGAGTTTCGATGAATGGTGATCGGTCTGTACGGGACACAAAAGAAGACCACAACACAGTTTCCACGTTTCAGATAGAAAACAGTGAAGTTACTGAACAAGAGGTTGATAAGAGGGATGAGCAGAAGTTGAATGGAAGTCTAGGTGACGTAAAGGTATCTTGGTTATGCTTTTGATACATGCGCTTAGCGTTCTGTTTGTTTATGTGTAGGGTTACTAGGGTATAATAAAGAAGATTTAGACAAGAACAATTAGTTTAGGTTTCTGATTAGAATTTATCGTCCATAATACAATCATTTGACTTAAGAACAAGAAAACGGGCTCGAATAAACTAAATCTATGCATTCTTGAACTATTTTGGACTTACCGACTGCCAATTTTTTCTTGGTTTTCAGGAAGCAGTTGAAGTACAAACTTCCACGACCATCGCGGATAAAAAAGGTTCTGGAGAAAGCACACATCAAGTGAGAGGGGAGTGACCAACCAACCAGAGCGTAAGCATTGTTGCGATGGTATTGGCGAGTCACGTTTATCAGATTGATAATGCTAGTTATACATGTCCAAATAGAAAATGGGAAGCAGCCCGAACATTCAGAAGCAATCAACAGGGTGTATATTACATCATATTCGAGATGACGAGTAGGATCAACAAGAAGATGTTGAGGTTTTTAGCTGTAACAAGTTTTTGAATGTGTGTATAAAAGGCTGCTGTCTGCAATCCCTTGTGCTTCTCAGTGGCATGGCATGTATGATCCATGTAACAAATTTTTCTTTATTTTTGGTTAGGTGAGAAAGGGAAAATGGATAGGAAATTTATGCAGATGATGTCTTAGATATTCTTTCTTGCTCAGTGTGTCACCACACAACTTACCAATAAAGATATAAAAATTTCAGTTGGTTACTTTCGTTGTGTATCTCTACCCGTTTATTTGACTTGCACACCAATTTTCTCAGCTGGTTTCGTGCTTGGTTTTTTATGGTCTCCCTGTTTCCTCCAATTGGGGAGATTCTTGGGTGCGGCGGGTTTAATCATCTAATAGAACATGGTAGTATACAACTTGTGATATGACATATTTTCTTCGTCAATGGGCTTTCTCGTCTTGTTTAGTATTTCGAGACATATATGTATAGGCCCAGACTGTAGCCAATAGTTACGTATATATGTGTTTATTGCTTTAGCTTACGTGCAGAAGGTAACCTCAAATAACGTTTCTTCAATTAGAAAACTGTAATATTTAACTTGTTAAATTAAAGGTAATTCTCTTCTTATACTAAAAAAGATCTAACCTAAACTTCTTAATGCCTTACTATGTTATGGATTTTCTTTTATTATTATAGAATTACCATTCAGTTGTTATTTTATATTAACTTATTTACTTAAGTAACTTTGTATGTGTCAAAGAGTTGGTAGGCCCAAAAGAAACACGTACCAAATATTCGGAGTCCTCATAAGACATTTATATGTATATTTTATGGACTCTTGAGTGTTCTGGGATCACCTAGGTCTCAATGTCCATCTGCCTCTGGACCTGACCTCAATTAAATTAAATTACTAAAATATTATACCCCTTCAAAGAAAATAACATATAAGATACTCTATGATTACAAACAATATATAAATATTATTTTGAAGTATAATTTACGTGCAATTCACATGCTAGTTTGTCAAAATAACAATAAGTGACGGCATTTGAAAGAAATTAATTTATTGACCCAAAACAAACGAGGAAAGATAATTATTTTTCACCTGAACTTGGGAGTGTGTTAGTGTTAGATCATGCTACAATTAATTGATAGTTTAACGATAACATTCTAATTAGTTGCAAACTAATGCTGCTCAATTAGTGATGAGTGAGTCGAGAACACAAATGAATCCCTTGTCGAAATCATGAAACAAGGTTCGGCATGCACGCACGCATGCATGCATGATTCATGCAGGCAAAATACTGTGGAACTTTTCTTATCAGCCATGGCATGCACTTGCTGTCGAAGGATCTGCAGGTAGCTGTCAGGCTGTCAGTGCAGAGTGCAGATTAAGTGCTTGGCACGCACTTTCATTTGGTCTGCCGTATATATGTCGCAAAAATTTTGGAAGCTAATTTTGTCAAATTAAAACAGCTTAACTTAATGATCATATTAAGCCAAATTATGCAATCATTGATTATCATCCTGTACAGCTAGCTTGCTCTTATGTTTGTGTGGAAATGAAGCTTGACTTTGTCTGCTCATGTATATTTGTTAAAGATTTAAGAGCAAAGCTAACAACCTACTACTATTCAAACTGATATGTCTCAACATAATCGTTTATATCAATAATCAGGTGTTCAGTTTTATTACAAAGATCTTGATGCAATTAAAAGTAAAAAAATTCAATATAAACTGTAGAGAAATGTTAAGGGGACATTTTCAAAAGTGATACTCTATGGACTCTCTGTCACCTTATGCTTTTTGCACAATGTTTATAATATTAACATGAGAATTGACATTATTGTAAGTTGACAGAGATTCCAAGAAAAGTCTCACTTTCAAACTATTCTCTTATCATTTCTCTAAATTGTAAGCAATGATCAATCAAGGTTTTTATATTGAACAATAATGCGACTGGGTAGTTTGGTATTTAGCATGACAAAACGTCCAGAGAACAACACGAAACCTTTTAAATTTGGCCGGACATATCAACTTTAACCTCACTCAAGTAATACTTTTAATTTTTTGCTTCTTTAACTACTAACGTAATCGTGGAACGATACTAAGAAAAATATTACGAGCTTGTTTAAAAGTGCATTTAAAAATAACTCAAAATACTTTTAGAGAAAATAATTTTTAGTTATAAAAGCACTTGAAATACTTTCTACAAAAAACAAGAGTTATGAACTCCTTACAAAAAGCACTTTAAATATTTTTTTTAATTAAAGATTGTTTACAAAAATATTTTCATTAAAAATTTTTTCAATCATCTGAAAAAGTACTTTTTACCTACATAGGAAGCCTAGCAATACAACACATGGGTGAGATGAAATTAAATATGAAATGATTAAATTAAACAATGGTGAGTTTACTTTACATTTACAAAACGACAGATGGCTGCATGCTTTTTCTATTCGTGCCGACATCGCAATCTTTGCTAAAAATGGACGATGATAATGGAGCTGACATCACCATTGTTTTGGTTCCCAAATATGATTCAAAAGCAGGCATCAGTTTCATTCAAGACTCTCTCATCGATCTACCGAATTGTATTCAGATTATCAGACCAATTACTCAGGTTTTGGCAGACCTTGATTCCCAACCGATTGGAACATATGCTCCGGGGAATATTATCTGAGAATGAATAAGGGAATTCTTTCAAAAATAGAATTCTCTAAGAATTCTCCGTCACTGTCAAGTTTAACTTAATTACTATATCAACATTACAAAACATTACGTAAAAAACACGAGGTGACAAAGAGTCTATAATGAGTCCAATTTGAGAAAATCTCATTAGCATTTCTCTTATTTAGGACTTATTAAAGTCCTATTTACAGAAATATATTACTAAATATATGGACATCGCTAGATGATAAGTTTATAACATACAATTTTAGGTAGTTAATATGCGTTATTTGTAATAATGTAGTGCGTAGAATGACTTGTTTAGGGTGTCCACGACAGTTTCAAATGTTAACTAAGTTAGCTAAAAAGGGTTGTGGAATAAAACACACTGATTTCCAATGACATATATGTTAATTTGATGACACATATCTCATGTTGAAAAGGATGCATAGATAATTAGTTATATGGGATTTGAAGGAGAAAGCCTACTTGGTACAGGGAAAAGTGAAAACAACTTAAATTCGGTCTTCTTTTTTAGTTTTTACTTTATGTGCGTTTCTTTGTACATTTCTTCTACATCGTCTCTACCATCCTTCATTGACTATTCTCCATCTCTTCATCTCTCCGGACCAAACACTACAAAAGAAAAAGTTATCAAACACTGTCAAAGTACTTGAATTAGAAGGATGGCCTTGTAATGGAAAAGACTATTAATAATTACAATTAGCACACTAATTAATGGCGATCAAAAGGAAAAACTATGATTTGTACCTTGATTGCCTTCTTTTTTATGCAAGAAGGTTTTTGTGTCGTTGATACAAGTTGCAAGCATCATGAAGGCCGATGTCTTGATGTTTCCTTCTGTTTTTGACAGCTAACTCAATTGCGTCTGTGTCCTTCTAACACCTGCCTCATTGATCGACTGATCCCACCCACGTTGCTTTCGGACGAAGAAGATCATATATACCTCTCTTTACACAACTTTTGAGAAAGTAAAAAAAAAAAAGGAAGATTTTTAATTCATTAAAAATTATATTCGATTACCATTTTCTTGTAATTTAAAATTTTCGAGTCATCCCTTAATTTCATGAATCAAATAGAGCACTCCAAATGTTTGGATCATTCTTCAAAGCTCATTACTATGATTTTAATTTCTATTCTTTAAATGGATGTTCATAGTTCGACTTACAGTTTTGAAGATAATTGATACCAGCCTTTACTGTAGTAGTCCTTGGTAAAAATAAACGTATGAGGAGTGCAAATGATTTTTTTGAGTGCTAATAACATCTCTCTTACATTACACTTTAAAGAAAAACACTTCATATCTAACAACTCAGAAAATTGAGTTGATAATGTTGAAATGATTTTGCAATTAAGAGTCAAACAGGTGGAAAAAAAAAGGCTTATTAATTTATTTGCCCCCTAAAACTATCATTTAGTCTCACTTTATCTTCTAAAACTGGTTTTATCTCACTTTGCCACATGAAACTACTATTTTTGTCTCATTTAGACTCACACCCTATTTTCGTCAATTCAGTCAAATAAACGTTAAATTAAAGGGTAGTATGCACAATTCGTTGCCTCTAACTTGCATGCTAAAACCATCCCAATTCCATTTTCGATAACTCTAATTCAAACCCTCGTCTGTCTCTCTTGCGAATTGGTGTAGAATTGTAGTTGCAGCCATTCGCAAAAACAAATAATGGGTTGTGTTTCAAAATCCAATTCAAGCCACTCGTTGAATCCAACGAAATGGACGAAAAGGGATGGACTGAGATTAAATGAGACGAAAAAAAGCAATTTTAAAAGACAAAGTGAGACAAAACCAGTTTCAAGAGATAAAGTGAGACTAAATGTTTTCTTCTTTTTTTTCCCATTGAACTTTTAAAGTAATTTTGTGCAAAACTTATAGTAGTTAGGTGTTTTCGTAATTTTTATAATTTATTACTATTTAAGTTAGAGGCACAGGTGATGGTCATGTGCTAGGCAGATGAGCACTAAGAAGTAATGCATTTGGGACCATTTATTTACAAATTGGGTAGAAAAAGGTTTCTCAACTTATTGTTTTCAAGTTTCAATTCCTTCAAGGAACCGTAGAAGTCAAGCTATGGTAGATATGAACTTTATTTCTGTGTGTCATCCACTTGAACAGAAAAACTTACATGCAATTAAAATACTAACGTAACAGAATGTATGTTATTAGATGCTTTAACTTATTAACGACTATCTTAACGTCCTAATTGTCTGCAAATTCGATCATCTTATAATGTAAATCTTGCCAACCTTTTTTTATTAAAGGGATCAATTGGTGATTTCGTCATGATAGTCCACCTTTTGAAGGCAGGTAAGACTTGCCAAGAATCGAATTCAAAATTTGTTTTGTGGAATACAGACCTGTAATTTATTCTCTTGTGATGGTTTGACATTGCCAACCCTTTACCCTCTAGTTTTATCGAGAATTCTTGCAATGCCAAATCATGTGTTGGAGAATAACTTTCACGACTAGTACTAGTTTAGCTTTTCGACCTGGTCCCCCAAAAAAGCCCAAACCATGGCCTGTTACTTACAACTTATAGCTCTCGCTCCTCAATGACGACTGAAGGTTGTTAACTACTATGATTATACATACTTCTGCCGTCGACTAATTTCTACTTTGTTTTCTTGGACTAATGGAAGGGAGATCGATAATGTAGAATGCTAAGTCGCCGCATAATGTTAAACAGGGATTTTGTGTCTCTACATTTAATTTCAATTCAAAAACGTATTTGTAAGACGTTTTATACGTGTTGTTGTGAAAATTAGAAGGAAAATGAATTTTTACTTCTCCTGTACGTATGTAAACACTCTTAACCGATCAAGCCACAAACACCACAATCTTGTTTATATATGTATTAGTGAAGTGGTATTGTTAGATTAGAATTAAAAATGATTAAAATTACAGTCCTAATTATATTGGACTTGGGAGAAAACACACGGTACCCTCTACTAATTTGATTTCAAAACGTCTTAAACAAGAACCAAGTAATTTTATATTGTCACCATTCGTGTCTAAAGCAACCAATTAGACTTTCAAATTAATTTCAATCAAATAAAAAACTTTATGAGAAGTCCTATATCAGACAAAATTTTCAATGTGTCAGAATATGGTACATCAAGTATCATAATACAAATTATTATAAATTGTTTTTTTAAGTATTCAATTACTTATATTATGATATTTGGTGTACCGATCTGTGTTACCGAGACACTAAAAAAATCTCTCCCAATCTTGTTCGTGATAGTTTTCACCTTGGTTTTCGTAAAACCATAGGAATTAGTTGGAGTTACCATCTCCATAGTCAAGAGGAAGAAGCTGACGTGTAGGAATGGGCATACTACAAATATATAGTAACCAAAACAGCTTCACCACCCAAAGCTAATAAGAGAGATAGAAGGGAATAGAGTCACCTCCCAAAATCCCCCCATTGAAAAAATAAAAAAACACAAAAAACTCTCAACTATTTGTTCATATATTCATCCACTCTCTTTCTCCATAGACAAAAACCAAAATTCCCCTTCCCTTTTATCTCTATAAATCCTTTGAGGAATATCCCATCCCACTCTCTCTGCCTTTTGATCAAAACCCCACTACTCTGCTCTTTCATTTGATCCATTTTTTGCTGTTTTTGTCTTAAGAAAAAACGTCAAAGTCTCTGCAAATTTGTTGACGGATGCAGATGATGGGTTTTCAGGAATCGTGGGTTGCTCCGATATGTAATTCTTCGTTTCCTAGTTGTTGGGTCTCGATCTCTGTGTCGATCATAATGTAGAATTGACAAAACTTGTTGAGCATGTGATTGTGTTCTGTTTCTGCTGGATTCTGTCTCTTTGATTACTTTTGATGTTTGATCAAGTTTTTGTAAATGGTTTTTTGATTTCTCCGATGATTTTCTGATCTGGGTTTGTCAAAAGTTTTGATTTTACAGGACAATTATCTGTAAACCCCTGTTATTTGTATAAAAATATGGAGGTTGGTTTTGCTTGCTTGGGTTATTTTGATCGGGTTAATCTGACCCGTATCAGTAAAAACGAGTTTACGTGGATTAAATTTTGTATTTTGATGTCAAAACTCTTTCCTTTTTTTGGTTGTATTTTGCCGGTGGGAATATCCATTTGTGGAGGACTAGTATTCTTCTCCTCAACGTTTCCATCTTTTGGTGTTCCTCAAGTTTGCTTTACTATTTTGAGGTTTGGGGTTTCTTTGTTAACCCCTCTTGATTCGGAAAGTCCGAAAATTTTCGGTTTTTGGTCTGATCGAACTGTGATCAAATGATCGGGTTGTGAATTTCTCTGGTTTGTCGAATTTTGCAGATGTTTGATGTTATGACATGTTGATAGGACATAACTTGTTGCATTGTTTGTTCTTGCACTTGCTGTCATGTTTTATAGGTATGTTTTTTTTTTTATTTGTAGGTTTTGAGACTTGAAGTTGTTGATCCATAACATAATTATCGAGGTAGATACCGCGGCGTAGATTATCCGGTGAATAAAATTAGCAAGAATGTTTGAAAATTTAGATTCTAATGTAATGTTGGATGATTGAGAGGAGTAATTTAGTAATTGTTGTACCGATATTTCGTAATTTCAGCAATTTAGAACTCCTTTGCAAAGCTTGGCTACTGTGAACTTTGGCAGTGCCAAATGGATGCAACTGCGAGCGGAACCCCAACTATACAATACCATAACATTCCTGACCAGCCAATTACCACTATTGTTGCCACTCCTGTACCAACATTTGAAAGGCGGCAACGCCATTGCTTCGGGACCTCCACCCCCGGAGAGTTCCCTTTAGCTGCAAACCCCTCCATTGTCCTCCATGTCCTTACTGCCTGCAATTTGTATCCTCAAGACCTTGCAAAGTTAGAGGCAAGTGACCTTTTTTTCTCTACATTTTGGTAATGCAGCGGTGTTTTCAGTTTTTGGATTTATAATGCTGCTGGTTTGTATTTGGGTGTGTGTGTGTTGCAGGCAACATGTTCCTTTTTTAGGCATCCTGCGCACTTTGCTCCTGACTTTGAATTGTCCATATCGGAGCTTGCTGCTCTGGACATGTGTCAAAAAAGAGCTATATTTAAGTCAATGACAGCCGAACAGCGTCAAGAATTGAAGCAAAGATGTGGGGGTTCATGGAAACTTGTCCTGAGGTTTTTGTTGGCTGGAGAAGCATGTTTCCGAAGGGAGAAATCACAGGCAATAGCAGGGCCCGGTCACAGCATTGCTGTGACTTCGAAAGGAACTGTCTACTCATTTGGCTCAAACAGCTCAGGACAGCTCGGACATGGCACAACTGAAGAGGAATGCCGGCCTAGGCCAATCAGGTTGTGAACTCTTGACTACTCCTCTGATCTGATTTTGTAAAATGCAGGAAAAAGGAAAGAGAAATAGTTGATTTGAACGAAAAGTTAATGGAACTCCGTTGTGTTGCAGATCTCTGCAAGGCATTCGAATTATTCACGCAACTGCTGGGGCTGGCAGGACAATGCTGATCAGTGACGCCGGGAAAGTTTATGCCTTTGGAAAGGACTCTTTTGGCGAAACTGAGTACGGGGTTCAAGGATCAAATCTTGTTACCACTCCACAGTTGGTTGAGTCTTTGAAAGACATATTTGTGGTACAAGCTGCAATTGCAAATTTCTTCACGGCTGTGTTGTCAAGAGAAGGCAGGGTGTATACATTTTCTTGGGGCAACGATGGCAAACTTGGTCACCAAACTGAGCCAACTGATGTTGAGCCCCATCCTTTATTGGGGGCACTTGAAAATGTACCTGTGGTGCAAATTGCAGCTGGATACTGCTACCTTCTTGCTCTGGCTTGTCAACCTAATGGCATGTAAGGATTATCTGTCTTCATCAGTTTGCCTTGATAGCATTGAGCATTCTGATTATATCGAACAATCAGCTTGTTCGGAACCAAAAAGAGTTGTTCCAGAATCTTGTTCACAATTTTTTAGAATGTTACTAAAATTAAAAAAATTATTGGGAGCCTGTTCAAACTGTTTTTTCCTAAAGCATTTGATATCACTCCTTTTTGACGTATTCATGTTTGTTCCTTGATAAATCCGAGACAGTTTCTGTTATTGTAGTCTTTGCATTAAATCTTTTATGAAAATTATTATTTGCTCATTTGTATGATCTCGAAACCTTTCAGGTCAGTTTACTCTGTTGGCTGCGGCTTGGGTGGGAAGCTTGGACACGGTTCAAGAACTGATGAGAAGCACCCCCGACTTATTGAACAATTTCAGGTTTTGAACCTTCAGCCGATGGTGGTTGCTGCTGGAGCTTGGCATGCCGCTGTGGTGGGGCAGGATGGACGTGTCTGCACCTGGGGTTGGGGCCGTTATGGCTGCTTGGGTCATGGGAATGAAGAATGTGAATCAGTTCCCAAGGTTGTGGAAGCATTGAGCCAGGTGAAAGCGGTGCACGTTGCTACAGGGGATTACACAACCTTTGTGGTTTCGGATGTCGGTGATGTGTACTCATTTGGTTGTGGAGAATCAGCTAGTCTTGGACATAGTACTGCTGCCGATGGACAGGTCTTGTTTATTACCGCTCTATTTCATAATTCATATGGTAATTGAGTTAGTTTCCTAGTTGCAGTAAGGTTGTGCCCCTTAACTCACATTGCAGAAAGTCAATATATGAAATTCATAAATCAGTGAACACGAATTACTTGTTTCAAAATGGAATCAAATTGCTGCACATCATCTAACATCTGTAGAATGACTTCACCATCCTAGAAGAGATTTGACACTGTTTTCGTCGTAGATATAACTCACAAACTTCTTGTTGCAGAGTTGTATTATGTGACTGGTTATTTGTTGGCTCCGGTTTGTAGTATGAAAGGTCGTCCAGTTCACCAAGTTTCTGAATCTTATTTCTTCTGTTGCGTCTCTTGCAGGGAAATAGGCATGCAAATGTGTTGGCACCAGAGCTAGTGACATCGCTGAAGCAAGTGAATGAGCGGGTTGTACAGATCAGTCTCACCAATTCCATATACTGGAACGCCCACACTTTCGCACTAACCAAATCAGGGAAGCTATACGCATTTGGGGCCGGAGACAAAGGGCAACTAGGCATTGAACTTGTTGCCAACCAGACCGAAAGGGGAAAGCCAGAGCTGGTCGATATTGATCTCAGATAGAGTTCATCAATATCATCGGCATTCCCGGCCACACCATAATGCTCTATCCTCTAATTTATCATCATAACTCATTGCATTTGATGTTTGCATTCCCATGTCTATTGTGTACATAGAAACAAAAAATTGTGAAGTTTAAAGGTTATTAGGTTAATAGGGGCCTAAACCAGATTGCTAATGGTTGTTTATATCTGAAAATTTGGCTTGCTCTTAGGCTTCAGGTAGTTGTTGATAGCAGATGATACATTTGTCAAGGTTTATTTCATGACTTATTTTATCTCAAGATTAAATTTATAATTTATCTGCTGGGGTGAAAAGTGAAAACTGGGGTTAAGTGGCAAATTTCATGCATCACTTTCCCTTTTTCTTTGAGCATTGTGACAGTTGAGGTGGCTTGAGTTATCTTTTGAGCATTGTCATTGTTAATTGTGGGATCACTGTCCACTTGAATCACTAAACTAAGTTTTCAATAGGGAGCGAGAGAAACTTACATGCAACTGGAACGTCAATGTGTCAATGCGCGTAATACGTTTTAACATTTTTACATAGCATCGCATGATTAGTTTGAAATATGAGCACCTTGGTGTTCTAGTTGTGGAGTTGCGTGCAAGTTTCCTTAGTGGGAAAGAGAATGGAGTGGTGAGAATTGACTGTCAATTTAAGTATGCCAGCCTATCATTCTTGACTCCCATCAATTTTGCATTACTAGTTACTGGATTTGGATGGTTATGAATTGGGATGGGAGGTTGGTTTGTGATTTCTTGCACATGATGATGGCTAAAAAACCCACAAAGCAAAGCAAAGTGCTAAACATTGGAGGCCCAACCTAGAGAGTGGATGCTCTTCTAAGAATTAAGATTTGGTTTTACCACTTAGTAATACGGTCAAGTAGTATTCTTCTTGATTTGTAAGTAAGAGGTCTTAGGTTCGATTCTCGCCAAAGGTAGGTTTGATTCTCGCCAAAGGTGAATTTGAACCACATTATTGCTAGCTCATTGTGAGGAAGCCCATCCCTTCCCTTTTAATGTAGATAATATCTTCTTTTCTTCTTTTTTTAAAAAGAAAAAGAAAAAAAAGAGTCTGGCTTTACTTCCAATAATTAATCACATTTTTATAACTAATCACTTTAATATTATGCTTAGCTCCAGATTTACGCAACAAGGTTCGACATTGGTTTAAACGCTGAAGACATTGATGTACATAGGTGAATAGCCATATGCATTTGAGCTATGGGCGGTGACCTCAACCATTTTTGTTTGGTTGTCATTCAGTACTACGGTCTTGTGATATTCCTCTTTAGTTGTAAGTGAGAGGTGTTAGGTTCGAATCTCGTGGATGGCGAATTCGATACAAATTAGGTTGCACATTGTGTGGTTTAGCCGAACTCCTCCCTCCTTAGTGTAAAATATATTGTTGTACTAAAAATATATATATATATATATATATATATTTTTTTTTTTGTTTGGTCAGATGTTTTAGTGTATCGAACCGTATTTTCGGTAAATTAGAAAATTTCTCTTTGTTTGAAAAATGATTTATGCACATCTTTTTTCATCTTCTACCCCCCTTTTAATAAAGATCCTTTAACTCTTATTTATATTTTACCATTCAAAGGCTGAAACAAAAAAGAATATGGCAAATCGAGTATTTGAATATGGCTCATATTTGAGTGGGATTTTCGTTTTAAGGCACATTTGAAACTCCAATCAAGAATTTTATTGTTAAATTGTGAATTGAGTTGCACCCACTTCCAACACTCACTTAAGCTTTTTCTTATGAAAATTCCATTTTCTTAAATAGTTATCCATTTGTATAAAATTTTCATTTTCCATTTTTTCTTTGAAAACCCAATCGTTTGAACCAATTGAAATTGGATTATCTTCTAATCCAATGTTGGATCGGACTGAAATTTATCAAAATTCAGCCGAACAACACCAAATGATCATAACTTCACAATATGAATAATAAAGTAGTCCTCTAAGAATTTATTTATTTATTTATTTTTTGTTACAGGGGGGCCTAAAGCCCAAGGGGGACCGTCAAACAAAGAAAGACAAGGGGCTTACACAAACATCTGGAGTCCTACCAACTTCAGAAATAACATGCAGTGGCAAACCAACGATTGAACGAGGAAGGTCATTCAACACAATACAATCCATGTTCCTCAAAAAACCCAGTTTTGCTAAACCTTCAGCCACCATATTCATTTTCCTATAAATAGACTTAAATCACATTGATTTAATCAAGAAATCAAGTGATGACCCTATTATTTATCCGTATCTAGAGATTAGAATGAAAGAGGTGATACATTATCATTTTTTAATAGGATGATACATTATCATTTTAGTTAAGGGACAAAAAAAATGGAGTTTTAACGAAACACTTACCGTACTGTTCACTTTTAACGAAAAACCATATTTTTACATTTCCCTGATACTATTCACTACACCTTCATTTGTCAATTTTCATTAAAATTAAAGTTTTTTTGGACTTTTCATTAGTTTTCCTTAAAAAAAAAGGATGGAATGGTTATGGTAACAAAAATGCAACTATGACTTCTAGTTGGGTGGGAAAAAATATACAATAAAACAAATATCTAGGGGAAGATGTTCACATCATTAGTTCCACAACTTAGCACATGATCCAATCTAATTATTAACTTATATTAACATATGTTAAGGAGGCTCTCTTAAAAGGGGGCATTCTTTGTCACCTTACAGTTTAACGTTAATTTTCGTTTCAACGTTATAAAATATTGTGCAAAAAACATGAGATGAATGAGAGAGTCCCCTTAAGAGTTCTCAGCTGGAAATCTTGACTTATATAAACATTATGTATTATTGTAATAGGATGACTTACCATTCTCTTAAACGTATGAGGTATAGATCACGAATTGTATATGTCATGTAGCTGGCCGTACCAATCGTATACGACTTATATGCACGACAAGGTCTCCTTGTACCACAAGAAATGAATGCTTCAAAAAGATATTATTTGTTTAGGGTTTGCTAGGACCCAAAGAAAGGCATATGCTTCAATAAGATATCATTTGGGCTTCAAAGAAAGGGCATATGCTTCAATAAGATATCATTTTATTATCTATTGAAATTTCCAAATAGGAAGGGAAATAGTTTTACTAACCACTTTAAGTAGTGATGAAATGAGTTTAAATTACAAAATTTGTCATTGTAAATAAATTAACCGTGCTTATTTAGCGACAATCAATGTTGTGATGATACTCACCGTTATTTTAGGCCGGTGATTGGTGAGAAAAATTACACCAAATAGTAAGCAAGCAACTTCTTCAAGTAGGGGCGGATGGAAGTAGGGACCAAGGTGGTCTCAGGACAACCCAAACCTGAAGTCCAAAAGATATACATACGAAGGTCTTTTGAGGATCCTTCAAATGTTTGGTACATGTCCCTTTTGTGCCTACTAAATGTTTGATGTAATGCATACTAGGCATATCTCGACAGGTTGTGTCGACAACACTCAACAAAATCTCTCTATATCACTCATCAGATCCTTTCGGCATATATCGCTATCTTTGACATGTGGGCAACATGGTTTGGCTAACGCCAACAAGCCCAGCAAGCGTTCGACGAAATGCCTCAGTGAATAAGTTGAATTTTTACTTTTCACGCTTCGCGCTCTGTTCCTACTTGTATTTACCATTGGAACCCCTAAAGTTCAAACTCTGGATCCACCGCTGCCTTCAAGCACCCTGTCTTTTGTTTAATTTGATGTACCACGCTGTTCTTTTTATTTATTTGTTGCCATGATGAACTTCGCACCAAGTTCGCGAATCCTTATTCATTCTGTCCATGGCGTGTGTGAAAGAATATTTTGGCATGTGATGTGCAGGAGACTTGGTTGTGTTATTTGCAGAATGAAACAACACTAATCATGGAGTTTTTTGACCCTCAAACTCAGAGAAGCCCTGGTCTTAAGGGTGTTTGCCTACAGCTACTAATAAATCATGCACCTTAAGCACCTAAACGAAGACCCAATATTATGTCATATTTATATTAATCTATCTTTTTAGGCTTTTTAGCCAAAATGATCCCTGAGATTTTCATAACATATAACTTTGGTCTCTGAGATTTAAAATCAATAGAAGTGGTCCCTGAGATTGTCCACCATCCATTATTTTGGTCATTCCATTAAAAAACTCCGTTAAGTGGTCCCTAAGCTTTTTAACGGAATAACCAAGATGATGGATGGTGGACAATCTCAGAGACCAAAGTTATGTGTTATACCCTTAACTTAACGGAGTTTTTTAACGGAATGACCTAAATAATGGATGGTGGACAATCTCAGGGACCACTTCTATTGATTTTAAATCTCAGGTACCAAAGTTATGTGTTATGCAAATCTCAGGAACTATTTTGACTAAAAAGCCATCTTTTTATATTATACAAAGATATATGTACATAGTGGGTGGTAAAATAAATTAGTACCAAAATCATCATTCACGAAATATATTGTCAAATAAAATCTCTCATTTATAAGTAAAGAGAAATCGACAAAACAATACTACGTATTATGTAGTTTTTTTTTTGTTTTTGAACAAACGATAATATCACTAACACGTCCGACCCCGATATCCTCCAAACACCAGGGTAGGCACGTGCTGGCCGACATCCGAAGGTGACGAAGCTATACTAACATGCATGAGAACTATGAAGAAGGAACGAACTTAAATAAAACTCGTAAATTTAACTATAATGAATATGCAATTGTGGAACGTGTTCAGAGCATACAACTAATCCAGAACATTGTAAAAGGAATATTATAAAACTGTGCAAACAAAGGAATGGGTCCTACGCCGAGAGGACTCGAAGATACTGATGCGGGAATGCCTTGACGCCGGGATTGTACGCCTCGATTCTAAGTTTTGAGGGGGCGCAAAACAAAGCATGAGTGGACCAAGTTTATATATAAGTAATACTAAGACAGTTATTCTTCAACGTACTAACCCCCAGTTTTAGAAAACTCATATAGCATAATAAATAATAGGTTTTCCGAAAACCCTAGCATGCCATAAAACCTTCATAAAATATATATCATATAAAGTGTGTTTGATACTGGTATCACAATTGCCCAAAGGCACTACATCGCCCGACCGAAGCCATATATAAATATCTTCTGCTCGAAGGCACTACATCGCTCGCCCGAAGCCATATATAAATATCTTTAGCCCGTAGGCACTACATCGCCCGCCTGACGGCATATATAAATCTTTCGCCCGAAGGCACATATAAATCTTCCGCCCGAAGGCATATATATCATTCGCCTGAAGGCACTACATCGCCCGCCCGAAGGCACATATGTATGAATATCCACTAAGTAAGCACAAAAAATCATGAACATAATCTTTCCAAAATATATCTCATCGGAGCTCAATAGCTCAAACATCATATTCATAAATATCTGAGTAACGTAAATTTGCTAAAGCATGATATTTCATAAAGCGTAAATCCAATTTACTCATAAACGTTTTATAAAACGAAGTCATAAAATCATGTTTTTCATGTATGCATTTCTAGTAATAAAATCATGTATTTTGGAAGGGGTCCACTCACAGATACTTCGTTGTCGAAGAGCCGTGTAACTAGAGAAGACGGAAACGCCACTAACAACGCACCTAAGCACATAAAGGGACCAATTAATAAAACTCTACCAAAAAGATTGAATTTGGAAAAACAAACATTATAAACGGATTCAGGATGTCAAAAAACCTAAGGGGGGACCTCGGGTACCCCCACGGGGCTGCGACCCAAAAGGCCACACGCCACCATATGCCGAGTTGGGTCGCCGGCGCCGCCGTGGACGATGGTGGAGAACAGTACCTCCGGCGGAGGCACGTGTGCTCCACGCGCCGGCCTTGGCAGGCACCCACGCGCGCCCATGCGCTGACCTGGAAACTGGGAACCGGTCAGGTCAGGTCGGATCTGGGTTTTGGGTTTTCTGGGTTAGGCCAGTTTCTGGGCTTAGTTTAGTGGGCCAATATTCTGGGTTAGGTCGGGTAGTATGGTCTAAGGGTTTGGGCTAGGTAGCAAGGTTGGGTTTGGATCCGGTTACTGGGTAGCGGGTCGGGTCGGGTCGACCCGATTTCTGGCCGGGTTGGCCAGTTTCCACGAAGAAGAAAGCCAGAGCTTTCCAAGCTCCGTTCAACCCCAAATCTCAACTAAAACTAGTCATACAATATACCAAATTGAAGCCCAAGGAACAAGGAAGAATATTATACCTCTAACATGGCCAGTCGTGGACGAAGTTGGCCGAAAAACAGCCTGCAAGTTTTGGGTTCTCGCCAGAATCTGGGGAAGTATCCCCAAGCTGGTTTTTTGTTGTTTTGATGACCAAAACACGCACGAAGGAGTTAGTCGTCAACAAGGGAAGAGGGAAAGACGGTTCAAAGGGTTTAAAACCTTACCCTCGTGTTGGGAAGTCAAGAAACTCGCCAGAGATGGAGACTCTGCCGTGGTGGTGATGTTGCAGGGTTGAGATGGACGAGAGAGAGTCCACAGGCGGTGGTAAGTTGGGTGTCTAGCCGTGGATGTGGTGGTTTCAAGTGGGGCTTGCCATTGCACCATCTCAGTGCTTGCCGAGAAAGAAGGGGGAGAAATGAGAGTGAGCTGGGAAAGTTTGAGAGAGAGAGAGCTGTGAGGTTTTTTGGGGAAGCACACGGGGAAAGGAAGTGGGCCGGGGGACAAAACCAAAAGGGTGGGCCCCATTAGCACACCAAATAAGACCAAAAAGCAACCATGATAAAATATCTCCCCACCAAAGTGAAATTACCAAATTACCCTTCTGTTTCGTAAAAATCCGGGGCGGGTCGTTACATCTACACTAAATAATCGAACATGAGATCTCTCTCACTTACTCGTAGTATTAAGTGGCACATATTATGTAGTTATATGTTTTGAATTATACAAATATCAGTCGTATGGAGTTTCAAACCCCACCAGTTACGTAACCATGGCCAGGCCGTGCATGGGTCAGGATTCACGGGCGGCGTTCGTTTTAACTTTTAACAGTGAAATAAAAGCCAGACTCCAGAAGATACAAATGCTAGCTACTGGACAACCCTGCAAAACATACAAAAATACGAGAGTGTTTAATTATTAATAATTATATATTATAATCCATAATTGGACAACCCTGCAATGTTGAGGAAACACATTAATTAAGCATTTTTATTAACTAATAATGTTTGTTTATAAGAATCCGAAGTACCGTACACATAGCTAATCGAATCTCTTACGTACAGTGGAGACTCGATTGGACACAGATCATTTTCGATCGAGTTCCTCCTCTGCTGTTCAATTATTTGGTTGAAATATTGGAAGACAAAGCAAAGCTTTAATTTCCTTCCCCACACATGTTCTTTCCCTGTAGCTTTGAGCAATTCACATGCTTGTTCATGCGTAGACCCGGTTGTAGTACTTTGCATACATTATTTATAGGTATGTGAGTCTTGTGAGACACGTACATATGAACGTACGTACATACGTAGGAGGATCGATCTTGTTTTCTAGCTAGCTAGACTGTCGGCGATGAAAATGGATCACAGTTTTATTAAATATGGTAAAATAGTACTAAATTAAATTGTGACAATTTGTTACTGCACTAATATGTGTGTGTGTATACATACATACATACATATATATATATACATACATATATATATATATATATATACACACATATTCTGCAGACGATGAGGCCTATGTGGATGTATTGCAGATGTGAAAAGTTCTGAAAGATGGAGCATAATCTCAATAAGATAAGTAGATCAGAAAGTTTTGAAAGAGACTGTTGTCAAAGAGGAGCCCTACGTAAATAAAGGGGCTGCAGTTTGTGAACTTCAAAGGGAGTTAACCCTATCAACCCACCAAATAAGTTTGGTTCCTATAGAGCAGTTTTTCAGACTATTCTTACGTTGTGTCATAATTTTATTCAAATTATAACATGTTTGATTTTTGTTAATATCTTAAAAATATGAGGCATATCAACATTATCGTCTGCTGATTATAACACGTTGCAACCAAGTACTCACAAAAAATTTAAGAGTTGCTTGATCAAATGAGCTTTTCCTACGAAGCTATAATCCCCAATTAGGGTTTTCCGTCGAGGCAATTAAGGGTGAAATATTTTCTGAGATGGCTGTAAATTTAACACGCACATTTAGGTAAGCAAGATATCCACTCTGTTTTCTGGGCCAAATGATTGGTAAGCAAGAATCAAGATACTTAATTATGTCATTTGTACTGATTTGCCAGATGGCAATATCAACTCCCTGACACGTGTTGAGTGGATGAGCATGTGGCCTAACAGTAGTAGTCGCCACACTCATCACTCTTCACCCACACACAGCAATAAGTATTTCTGGGTGGAGATCGACTCATGCAAATGGCAACAAATGGGATTTGCCTTTTATTGTGAGTGCATTTTATATTTGGCCACCACGCTTTTTAAAATTTAAGTGTATTTTTGCTCATTACCTAAATTAATGAGCATCATCATCACTTTAATTTTCAGTAATTTAATATATCTACAGACTATTGTACAAATATTTAGTTTGGAGAATGAGTGATTGCCCTTCGCCAACCAAAATATAAACTCATACAACGACAATCAATGCAACTAATTAAGCATAGGGTTCAGATTTGATCAAACACCGGGGGAATCTAGTTGAGGAGAATGATCTCCAAACCCTACATTATTTCAACAAGTATTCCATCTCAACTTTAACACATGTGATAGTGGGACGGCAACAGAAAACTTAATCAGTGCCATTTTTAGGAGGGTCCTCTAGATTTATAATATTTTGGATCTCAAGAAGTAGGTGCAGAAACGATTGATCGAAAAAATATTTACCGTTCGCAAGTATATGACTTCGAATGATAAAATATTCTCCAATAGTGACGCACATGCGGATCAATCATATTTGTTTTCTTTCCTCTTTCATGAGATCCAGAGTAATTATAGTGCTCTCTTTTGAAGAAAGGAAAAAAAGAATAATATCATACGATTTCTATGGATCCCACCACCTCATACGAGACGGACAAGGGTGAAGTTGAAAAAATAGTTTCAGTCCCTCGCTAGCATTTTTTTAGAAAAGTAATAACGCATTTCGTATAAATGTTGGTATTACAATTTGGTATATAATTTGTTTCTTTGTGTCAAAATTTCAAAGTCGAGCAAACATATCATTTGTAATCATATTTACAAAGTCTCCATGAAGCTGCTTGCCAACATTCCGACAAATGTTGAGTTTAATTTATCAAAAAAAGTCTATGTGCGATAAAGAGTAAAATCATTCAATATAAACTTTAATTTATTCTATCAAGTTACTGATGTGGGATGCATTCTTCAACGCTCTCAACTTTCAAATTTGATCCTTTTAACTCGAGTTGTATATAGCCAACTAGCCATGAATTTTCATTTTAGTGTAGTTGCTTGTTTCAAGTTTTCAACCCATGCAATGCAACTTCAGGCCAATATCAAAATGGAAAATGATGGCCTTGCAAGGACGGGATTTCATGGAGTATTGGATGTGTTTGTGTGTGATAGATTCCGGGATAATGATCGGGAAGAGGTGTTGTTGCAGGAAGTTGTTTATTTTTTGTGGAGAATCTGGAAGTGTCGCAATGTTATGATCTTTAAAGGTGTGTCGGCAAATCCCATGGAGATGATTCATGTTGTTAGGGAGCAAGTTGTTGAATTTCGTGAATGTCATGTTGTGAAGAAGGCCGTTACTAGTGACACTGTGTCTGGGGGACTTCTAGCTTTGCAGGTCAACAGGTACGGTGGAAGAGACCGGCTTTTGGGGTGTTAAAGGTTAATTGTGATGGGGCTTGGTGTGGGAAGACTTGCAAGGGTGGCTATGGATGGGTATTGAGAGATTTTGCAGGCTTATTGCACAGGGCTGGTGGGGAAGGAGGTCTGCTCTTTAATACCCCGATGACGGTAGAGGCGGCTGCCATTCGTGCAGCGTTACAAGTCTATCTTGAGCTGGGATGCATGGAGGTGGAGGTTGAGTCAGACTCTCAGTTGGTTATTTGCATGGCTAATGGGGAGTATGTGATTGATGCTACTTTGGAATGTTTTTTTCATGACATTAAGTTCTTGGTTTTCCAATTAGGAAGGGTGAAGTTTGCATTTGTCAAACGGCATGGAAATGCTACTACTCACACTGTTGCTTCATATGTAACCTCACATGGAAGTGTTTTCCGTTGGGATGCTATTGGTCCGGAATTTTTGTTTAATATTTTGGCTGTAGATGCAAATATTTCTATTAGAATTTAATAAAGTCCACTCTTTGACCAAAAAAAAAAGAATATATATATATATATATATATATATATATATCTATATATCAAAATGGAAAAAGAAACCCTAACTCTACATTGGCGGGTGCAGTTCCGTACCGGACCAACCACCAGCATTAACGGCCCCAGATTCTGAGAATTGAATATCAGAGGGTTCAGATTTGACCCCAAACACCGTGGGACTCACCTCCGGAAAGTTTTAGGGAACAAAGCTCACATGGGAGAACGTGACTACCCTACAGAAATACGCCACGTCATCACGGACGGATAGTACGGACCACCCATGTGGTCTCAAGGGCTAAATAGGCCCGACCCATTGTCAAAAAATTTTGTCATTATGAGTTTTTTGGCATATCTTAATTGCAGTGGGTGCAAAGAGAAAAGTTGGTATATACGATTCACATTACTCTTTTTTATCTTTCACACATTTTTTCAATTTTTGACTGTTAAACTGAATGAATTAGAGAATATCAAAAGATAAAAATTAACACGAGATGTGTGAGGGATGAAAATGAGTGTGTGTATAACTCCACATGTCTACAAATTCAACATATATACAATAATAAGACCATTAATATTTGAGTTTATTTGCGTTTTTCACTAATTGTAAATGAAAGATCTTTGATTGGGGTTGTATAAATAGATAATTTGAACTCTAATTATAAGTGACATGTTATGTCCATGTGATTTAGTCCAAATCTCGACTTTCACTACCGTTGTTTTTTTTTTTTTTTTTTTTTTTTTTTTTAATAATGTTTAGGGAGAGGGGAGGCTACCCATCTCGATGCCAAAGTATACCACAAGCTTTTTTGATGACTTGCATAGGGTGTCTTGGCCTATTTTTTTTGGTTTTTACAGATCATCAACTAACAGAAATTATCGGCAGCGGAACTCGAACTTAAGCCTTGAGCTAAAGAAAAAAATGAGCTTTACCAACTCAATCAACCTTCATTAGCACTCTTACTACCATTCTATCAAGGAGGCAGATTCTTTGCTCCTTTTTTCCCATACACTTCCACCCTCCTCTTGTTTGTATGGTCACGGTTAAGCCACGTCTTTTTGTCTTATTATCTCTATAAAAAAATCAATATAAAATGTGGACGTGGCTTAACCGTGACCACACAAACAGGGAGAGGATGGAAGTGTATGGGAAAATGAGAGCAGAGAATCTGCCTCCTTCTATCAAACCCTAAACACATATTTTTTTTAATGCAACTCTAAACACATGGTATAATTAGGGAGAGAAAACTTCTAGCAAAAAAATAATAAATTACAAAAAGGGGGGACTTCATCGCCAAATTGCCACATGCAACAAGGCACAAAAGTCAATCGGGTATTTATACATGATCCTTTATCTAATTAACTTTTCCCACTATCAGAAAGAGAAGAGCTAGATTCAAACTTTACACAAGCCACACACCATCAGATTCGTCCATGTACTCACCGCACCATTCTACGTACTCTTTGCACTCCAACATAACATGTCAAAATTGTTCGGAAGGGGACCCGAGGACCGACGTTACTTTTTACCATTTCACACTTAGCTACGAGTTCGTATTTGAAGTTTTGCGTTCGATCTATATTCTTCAAACATTGTTTTCAGCAGGACAATGGTAATGGGTGATGTGATTTAAGAGAGAGTTAGATACAAACACTTAGCTGCAACGCACTAAAATAAGAAACTACAATATGTCATCGATGGAATGGCAATAACAAGATGCAATAGAATTATAGAAGCTTGCTATTTTGTGAAATGAGATGGAGAAAGGAGGGAAGTTTGTATAGCCATGCCGACACAAGTTTCATCAAGAAAAGTGTCGGTGTACAGTTCAGTAGACAAATAATGAATATCTTGTTTTCTCTCGTCCTAGGGTTTTGGCTAATATTACACTTTTCTTTTTAAGAATTGCATGTTTTTTTGGTTCAAAGGTTAGTCATAAACTCTTTGATTAAACATTTTAATTTAGGCTCGCTTCTTTGTAATTTGTTGGTTTTGTGATACACTTACAAAGTCAGTAGGCATCAAGTTCAACTCACACAAAATCGTAGAATCGTCACCCAAAAACAAAAGCATTATGGATTAGTATGCAAATCAGCAAATTGGCTTGCAAAAATTCTTTTTAGATAGGTACTTGAGGAAAATGCTAGGGAAACCATCTTTTTCGACCATATTTTGTAGAGTGGTTGATGGTTGATTTCCTTCTTTAGTCAATTAAAGAAGAAATTCAACCATCAAACGTCACATTATAGTTCACAAAGTATGGTTTAAAAAGACAATCTCTCTAACGTCACTCATTACTTAACGGCCAAACTAGTGTAATGGGACCCTTTGAATCAGAAATGATGGATGGATGGCCCCACATACCATCACATTGTATAATGTTGAGGTTCTTAAACCCTTTCGTCCCCTATATATAATTTCACTTTCCCTCAACTTCCTCACAAGTATTCTCTGCCTACTCTGTTCTCTCCCTGCTTTTGTTTCAAGCAGAGAAGTAGAAAGAAATTATGGCAATGCCACTCTCCCTTTTGCTGATCCTCTCTCTCCTCCTAATCCCAACAACCATTTCCTCCTCCCCAGTCAAAGATCCTGAACTGGTGATGCAACAAGTACAAGAGTATGATCGATATTCAAACACTTGCAAAGTTATAGATTGGGAAATGATTTCCGCACTCTTGTTTTATCATTATGCACTTCTGCTTTGTCTTTGATACTCTTTTGATTTACTCAATCCAACAGTTTGAGTAAAAGAGAGGTGCAGTGCATGAGAGAAAAGGGGGTGCAAATATCATTTTTCTCATAGTTATTTACTTAGTCTTGCTAACAGACTATTGATAATGTGTTAATATCATTGTCACTAATAAAACGTTAGGACATGCTATTGTTACATTTTCGAAAATATCGACACATTATCAACGTGATCATGCACAGAGAGTTTCTGGTCATTTACTCGAGTAAAAGAAGGCAATTACTAACAACGTGTACTTAATTTTGGGTATTGTCTCTTTTTACAGGAGCATCAATGCCTCAAGGAGAAATTTGGGTTATCTTTCATGTGGTACCGGAAACCCCATTGACGACTGCTGGAGGTGTGACCCCAACTGGGAGAAGAACCGCCAGCGGCTAGCCGACTGCGCAATCGGGTTCGGAAAGCACGCCATTGGCGGCAGGGACGGTAAAATCTACGTGGTCACGGACTCAGGCGACCATCCGGTGAACCCTAAACCCGGAACACTCCGATACGGCGTGATCCAAAACGAACCGCTCTGGATCGTATTCCAGCGTGACATGACGATCAAGCTGAAAGAAGAGCTGATGATGAACTCGTTCAAGACCATCGACGGCAGAGGAGCCAGCGTCCACATTGCCGGTGGGCCCTGCATTACCATACAGTACGTGACCAACATTATCATCCACGGTTTAAACATTCACGACTGCAAGCAAGGCGGGAACGCCTACGTGAGGGACTCGCCGGAGCATTTTGGGTGGCGGACGCTTTCCGACGGCGACGGGGTTTCGATTTTTAGTGGTAGTCATGTTTGGGTGGATCATAACTCTCTTTCGAACTGCCGTGACGGGCTCATTGATGCCATACACGGTTCCACTTCCATCACCATTTCTAACAATTACATGACGCATCATGACAAGGTCATGCTCTTGGGGCACAGTGATTCCTACACTCGGGACAAGAATATGCAGGTCACCATTGCATTCAACCACTTTGGAGAAGGCCTTGTTCAGAGGATGCCAAGGTAACTAATCAATATATAATTACGGGTAAGTGGAATATTATTTTTTTAATTTTTTTATGAATTATGCAGATGTAGACATGGGAACTTTCATGTGGTGAACAATGACTACACCCATTGGGAAATGTATGCTATTGGCGGGAGTGCTTCTCCAACCATCAACAGCCAAGGCAACAGATTTCTAGCACCAAATGATAAATTCAACAAAGAGGTGAGCAGTGAGCATTAATTCCAGTAAAGCGAAGAATAATTTCAATAAATTACTGCAACACATTAACTTTTGTTCAGTATAATTCTTCTCGAAATCAAGATTTTGTAAGGTGAAAATTTGAGTTACTTTTTTCAGGTCACCAAGCATGAGGATGCGCCACAGAAGGAGTGGAGCAAATGGAACTGGAGGTCCTCGGGAGATTTGCTGCTAAACGGTGCGTTCTTCACAGCATCCGGTGCCGGAGCATCTTCTAGTTACGCCAAGGCATCGAGCTTGGGTGCGAGACCGTCGTCGCTCGTGAGTTCACTCACTGCCGGAGCTGGTTCGCTCAGGTGCAAGAAGGGCTCGCGTTGCTGACCATCACAGGGAAGGATAAAATGGGAAAAAATAAGACCAACTGTAATTACAGCAGCTAGTGTTTTGATTTTTCTTGTATATCAATATCAGTGTTTCGCTTTTAACCTTTTGGTAATTTTCAACCTCGGCCTTTCACCTTTGAGAATTATGTGTAACTTTTTCTCAGATGTCTTGATCGTGAAAGAAACAAGGCCAAAGTGTTGATATAATTGAATATGAAATGAAAGCAAAATTTCTTACTTTTCTCTTGAGTTCTTGAGTGTTACCGACTGTGTACAACCATATTTTATTTACATAATGAGAGAGAGATATACAACTAAACTAGTCGTTGAAACTCGGCGGATATGCATTGAGGTTCTAATTTGAAGAAGAATTTGCATGGCGTAAATATTCCACATTTGTTTTATTAGCACGAGACATCGTTGTGATACTATAATTAATGCTACAGTGTCACTCACATGGGGTCGGTGCAGTGGTTACGGATGAGTTGAGCTAAAGTTGTCAGCAAATAAATGCTCTCACTGGACTGAATTTATGGGGCCATCATCTTCTTCTTCTGCACACCAAAAGTGGATGATTTTCAACAGGATATGTACGAGTTTTGACAAATTTGCAGAACATCCAAGCGTTGATCAGATCACGTTGCCTCCATCCAAAGCAACAGCCACAAACAACCCAAGTGCTTACTATTAAATTTTGTGCCCCCAGTTTGCCATAAATGTTGCCACAACAACTCCTACTCGACCCATGTTATCACTGTGCCCTCCACAATTGCAAACTATACGGTCGGCAGAGTTTCATTTAGAAATGAAAAATAAATAAATAAATAAATGAGGCATCACAACTTTTTCATTCCCCACTACTTTAGAAAGTTTAATTCTGACTTTAGGGGCCTATTATACGGCAATGTATCGTATACATTCTATTCTTTTGCATTCTTAATCGTACATTCAATCGTTAAATTAAGCAAAACTTTATAAGCTTTGCTGATTATGATGTTGGATGCAGATATAAATCTTAGAAGCAACACATGAAAATATTGGATCTTTATTATCTAAGAGTTACAAAATTTGCTATGAAGACAAAATTTCAAGTCCCAAGTTTTCACATATGAAACGATTTCATCATCAGACATTGAGAGCAACATGCACATTGGGAAGACTTGACAAATCTTGAGCACGATGGCGTCTTTTCTATCGACTGGCATTGAGGTGGATCTACAAAATAGACAAGGAGCTAGAAAATAAGAAAGCATTTTTTCATTTTTGTGTGTGTGTTCAGGTACGATATTAATTGATGAAGACGAAATACGTATAACTAACAATGAACCTCGATAAAAAATCTTACTTGAGATTTCAACACGAACTATGTGAAAAAGAGCATCCCGTCCCAAACACTCCTAAAAAAGAATATCTAAAATTACATCGAGAGTTTCCTTAAACCAAGTTACTTGATTATCTAACCCCAAGCTCAGGCTTGCTAGTCGATGTGGCACCTTGTTCCGGAATTACTCTATATGACCACGTTCGGTGGCTAGAATTGGATCGAATGTAAGGGAAAAACAAGGGTCAAGTTCCAAAATTCTTCCAAGCGGAAGGAAATAAATGGATTGATCCATTATGATTCCCACAAATAGATGAAGTGATACAAGTTGATGCCAATTTCTTCCAATTCTTCACCAATCACTTGGCCTACCTCACACCAATTAAACAAAGGGAAAGAAGAGTGATCATGCTACAAACCACTCCAAATTCTACAAACAAGCTTCCACAAGCGAACAGTATGTTCTTAAGAGTCATTCAAAATTCTGAATCAAGCTAACAAAATTACAGAAATTCATCCCCAGGTAAAACAAACTAGTAATCAGAGGGGGAAATAACATCATCGATTTTTAGTATCATCTTCACCACCTGTGTTGCCAATAAGATTTGCTGCTGCTTCCCGATCAAAGTCTCGAAGACATTCTGTTTGCGCATATCATTCGTGCCAACATCGTTGCAGTCTATTCCGTAGTAGGGAATGTTCTCCTGCATCAACAGTTCAAATTGATGATCAAAATTCAGAATCACAAACCAGAGAGAGAGAGAGAGAGAGAGAGTCAAGAATAGATTGGCTATCATGCTTCATTTACCTTAATCTGCTCGGCCTTCACTGCAGATAGCGTTTCGATGGGTTGAAGGCCACTATTCTCTGCAAGTGCCATAGGGACAGCATCCAAAGCATCTGCAAATGCTCTAATGGCATACTGTGGAGAAAAGGAAGATTTGATTATAACTTTTTACTTAATACTTGTATAAAAGTGCAAAGAAAAGAGAGGAGACTATCTTCATACTTGCTCAACTCCTGGGTATCGGTCTGCTGCTGCCTCTACAGCAACGGAACAAGATATCTCTGCTGATCCACCACCATAGACAATAGAATTGTTGCGGATGAGATTCCTAGCAACACAGAGGGCATCGTGGATGCTGCGCTTAGTCTCCTCTATCATCATTTTGTTACCTAATGAGTCAAAAGAAATACCAAAACCTCTTATAAGAACTCTAAATTAGGCTTGAAGAATAAACATAATCACAGAAAAGGATAACAAAAAGGCAGGCTAGTTGAAAGGTTGCAAAATCTGCTAACCATACATAACATTCATTTCATCAGTTGACGCTACCTAATCTTATTGACATCATTTTCACTTAAGCGACACGCTGAGTCACTTTGGAAGTACCAGGAAAGATACAAGTAAAGAAACCTACCACCACGGATAAATATGGTCACAGCCTTTGAATTTGCACAGTGTTCAATGTACAGCATGCGATCTTTAGTTGTGCCAAATGATTTTTCGCGAACTATACCGGCCTAGTGAAAGGAAAAAAAACCACAAGTTAGGGTTATTATGTTTACAAGAATGGAATGTATATGGACAAACGGATATCAATCAAGAAAAATTAAAAAATATGTTGGAAAAATAACTACTTGTTATGAAACATTGCTTGCTAATTATAATTAAATAGCAAACAACATACTTAAAGAGCTATACCTTTCCTAACTTCTCGGGTGTCAATTCTTGGAACCTGGGCACAATTCTTCCTCCTACAAATAAATAAAGACAACATTTTTTTAGTGGAGAATGATGACAAAATAGTACAAAATCCATAGACTGCTAAAAATTGTATACCAAATCTCAAGTTTTATAAAGTCTTCAAAATAAGGCATACCTGTAGCTATTGCAATTAGTTCCAACTCCACACCACCAACCCATCTGACAGCAGGCAAGTTCCTGTGCATCAACAGGTGATTTGCTTCATCATCAAACCCCCATTGACAGATGACCAAGGTAGCACCGACATCCTACAACCAATGATTATCCATAAGCACCCAGATGACATAGTACAGAAAAGCATCCTTAATACCAAGATAATCAAATTGTAGCCATGAATTTCAGAATTTCTGCAGTAGCGATGACATTATGGAAGTAGGGGATGCAATCTGACCTTGCATTTTTGGACCATGTCGTCAAAGTACTTCTGTTCTTGCAAACGTAGAGTCTGAAACTTCTCCACTGTATCAATATCAACCTTATGTTTTGTCTTTGGCTTTGGTGGCTCAAAGGGGCAAGTCAAGATAGCAATTTTTGCATCTTCAATATGCTTTGGCATTTGTGGATGGCTCATATCCTTGTCAATAAGAATACCATATACCAGCTCAGTATCTTCCAACTTACCCCCAACTTTCCCCTCTACTTTTATCAAATCTAGGTTCACATCCTTCCTCTCTAAATCTGCAACAGCCATAACTGCTTTCACAGCAATCTCAGCAAGGTCACGCTTGCACCGATTCACACTACAGCATGAACAAGAAAATTTCAAATTCAAGCCAATAATGGAAAGACAATAGAAGACACTTTAACGCAACAATCTATTAAAAATTTGCAAACGCAGACAGGGAGCGGAAGAATAACATTATACTATTACAATAAATCACAAAAATTATCCAACTCGTCAAAAAGAAAGCGTGAGCTTTTACCAGATTATACAATTATCCATTATATTATGATGACAAAAACCATCGTATAGCAAAGTGGTGAAGTAAACTTACTATCATAATTATGACTAGACTGCAGCAACGCACATAAGTGAAAAGAAAATCTAGGTTCGCTTACATCTTGGATGATAAAGTGGTCATGCAAGTCCCAACCAGAGGCTCTATATTATCCAGATCAAATTCAAATTTGTGTGATATATGATGCAAATGGTTGAAAGCTATTCTAGATGCCAATTCGTATCCCTCTGCAACGCGTATGGGGTGAATACCGCGCTCCAACAGCCGCTCAGCGTGCTCTAGAAGTGCACCGGCCAACACAACAACTCCAGTTGTCCCATCACCAATTTCATAGTCCTGGCTCTGGGACAGTTCAACCATCAGCTTCGCAATCTGATTGTTGACGTCCATCTGCTCCAGAATCGTTGCACCATCATTTGCTGACATGCGCAAAAGAAAGGTTATGTAACACAAAGTTTATCTCAAAGCCAAGATAATGAAGCCTATATTCCAGATAAGTGGGTGCTTCCACCCAAAACGGCCATGTTCACACTACAGGGCAGGTATAATTATAACCAAACGGCACGAAAATGGGAAAAATAACAAGCGGACTGGGATTAATCCAACAATTGGGTAAAACGCACACTAACCCATTGCTAAGAAAAGCATATAAACTTCAAGATTAGCAATTTCAGAGTGAAAAGGTCATGCCGGACGCCGAAAATGAAGGGAAATGAACCCAAATCACAATGAACAGACAAAGACAAACACATACATCCACACCCAAATAAAAAAATAAACCAGAAATGGCGAATCAAGCAGAAACAAAAGCTTCATATTCTGTGCGAGTAAGAGAGAGAGGGAGGGGGGGGAGAGAGAGAGAGAGGAGAGATACTTACTAACAGTGATTTCGCCATCGGGGCTCTGGAGCATCTTGTCCATGCCCTTGGGTCCGAGGGAGGTCCGGAGGATGCGAGCGACGGCCTTGCCGGCAGAAATGTTGGCCTTCTGAGCATCGAGGCCGCGCAATCGAGACTTCTGCTCCTGCTCCCTCAGTATGATGAACGGGCGCCCGTACTCGTCGAACGCCAGCGCCATTGCTGCACGAGCACTCTCTTACCAAATCCGATTCACTTGTTCCTCAAACCCTCACTGCTTTTCCCTCTTCCGTTTAGGTCGACGATCTTCGTCTCTGTTTAAAGCATCTGCTTGTAGGGTTTGGGGTTTGAGATTTTGACTGTTTGAAGTGGGAAGCCCTCTGGAAGTCGTGTTACTTATGGGCTTTACAAACACTATTTGGGCTTCAGCCCAGATTGGTTTTTTTGGCCCACTCTTTTTTCTTTTTGTTATATTTGAGCGAATTCTCAAAGGTATATTTATCGATTGAGTAAATTGTATCTATGGTCCCTTAACTTTAACTCAATTGGAGCAATGGTTCCTCAACTTATCAAAACGTGTAGCTATGGTCCCTCAACTAAAAATCCATTACCATTGGTCCCTCAACTTTAATTCAACTGGAGAAATAGTCCCTTAACTTTAACCTAATTGTAGCAATGGTCCTTCCAATATAACTCATTTTGACAAAAATTTTGACATAGTTGACGAAAAGAACCATAATTATACACTTTGATGAGTTGAGGGATCCTAATTGTATAAATGGTCATTCCAACATAGCTTATTTTGACAAAATTTTGACAAAATTGATGAGAAGGACTATAGCTACACATTTTGATAAGTTGAGGGACCCATGGTAATGGATTTTTAGTTGAGGGACCATTGCTCCAATTTGATTAAAGTTGAGGGACCATTCGTACAATTTAGTCTTATCGATTTGTCTCCCGAACTTGTATAGACCCGTTAATTTTCACTTAAACTTTAATTTTAGCTGATTACCATCCTAAACTTTTATAATTAGCCAATTTTCCCCTTGAACTTTAATTTTAGCCGATTACTCCTCTGAACTTTTATAAATAGCCAATTTCTCTCATGACTAGATTTTAAAAAATTTCATCCATTTTGACACATAACAATTGTATGGGGCAAAAAGAATGAGAAATTTTAAAATATAACGATAGGCGTAAATTGCCTATTTATAAAAGTTTAGGAGGTAATCGGCTAAAGTTAAAGTTTCGGAGGGATGGGAAATTGGCTTATTATAAAGGCTTAAATGTTAAAACGGTCCCTGTGTTTTAGTCATTTGGTCAATTTAGTCCCTATGTTTTTAATTTGGCCAATTTGGTCCTTGTGTTTATCTTCATAAGTCAATTAAGAACATTTCCATCTAATTTCTGTAAAAATAACTTATAAATTATTATAAACTTATTGATAAAATTATTTATTTGATTTAAAATATTTAAAAATTAAAAGGAAAATTATTCTCCTCCCAACTCCCCGACCTCCTCCCTAACATTACCCCATCTCTTTTCTATGTCACAACCTTAATCATTTTTCAGATAGGAAGCTTGTATCTCTTATATTTGTTATTTCTCATTGATTTGCATTTTTATGTAAAGAGAAAAGGGTAATTATATCTCATATAATTTTTCTTATGAATTTTTTAAAAGAAATTGAATGAAATGTCCTTAAATGGCTAACAGAGACAAACACAATGACTAAATTAGCCAAATTGAAAACAAGGAGACTAAATTAGCCATATGGCTATAATACAGGGACCATTTTGACATTTAAGCCTATTATAAAAGCTTATGGAGGTAACCGACTAAAATTAAAATTCATGAAAAATATTGACTAACTCTATACAAGGTTGGGAAACAAATCGACAAATACCTCCATTCATAAAAGATATTCCCAACCAAAAATAACGGCAGCAACTAACAAACTGCGCGCCTCGGTGCCACCGACGGCTTTCCTAGCTCTACTCCGCAACGCCCTCCACGCCCGCCAATCTCCTCCTCCCAAAAATTCCTATATATACCCACTTCTCCCCCAACCCCACTTCCACCCACCGCCACTTTCCATTAGCCTGCAGCGTTCTCAAACCCACCAACGAGAACCAACTGCGCGCATAATTAACCCTTTACCCTTTTAATCATACAAAATGGCACGCCAACAAGTTGTTGTTGCTCTTCTTCTGTTGGCCACCGTGGGTTTGGCTTTCGCTGCCGACGCCCCCAGCCCCGCCGCCGCCACCAAACCCGACCTCCTAACCTTCGCTGGTGTGCCCTCTGCCGGACCAGTCCCTGGCAATAACGATGTGGGAACCATTGCCGTTGGTGGCTCCGGTAATGGTGCTTCCGAGGCTCCTTCTCCTGGCGGTGCCATCGGTGGCTCCGGTGCTGGTGCTTCCGAGGCTCCTTCTCCTGGTAGTGCCGACAGCGTTACCGCCGGCTCTGTTGGTGGACCTGTCTCTGATTCAGCTTTCGGCTCCATAGCCAGTGGTAATGCCGAGGGTCCTAATCCTAGCGCTGCCACCGCTGGACAGCTCTCTGCGGGAGTAGCTGTTGCCGCTGGCGTCGCCGCCTCCTTCTTGTTCTAAGCTCCGTGCATGCATGCATACTGTATAATTCCCATGCAAACGTTTGTGCTCGATATTATTATGAATAATGGAAACAAACGAGGTTCAGAGTGAGCCTAAATTTGAATAAACGAAGCATCGCTTTATATATTCGTTGGCCGTATATTTTGTGAGCGTAGCGGATGCTTTTACATACGTAATCGAACAAAATATTTTCGTCGTTACAAATTAAAACGTCATTCTTTTGTGTTGTAATTATACTTGTTACCCCTAGATTGTAGTATTAAACCCTTGTATTTAAGTCTGAAAATTTTGAACAAAACGACTGCGAAGAACTAGACCTCGATATATACCCGACCAATCCATCTTAACTGCAAGAAGATATATATTACGGTTGCATGAAAGTTCTTCTCCATCAAAGACGATGTATTGGGACTCGGGGGTGTATAATTCGTTACAGCAGTTCAACTAGGAGATAAAGTGCCTTGATGCAGAATGCACTGCCAAGATTTGGTTTTAAACTGCACTGCCTAGGTAACAATCTAACCCGCTGCTAAAAAATCCACAAAGATTCGTAATAGAAATCCCAGAAATAACAGAACAACGATAGCCATCGAGGCACTGGAGAGACAAACTAACAAAACATGCGAACCAAAACTCCCCGTCTACCGCTGTCACGCGCACGCTCGTATGTACCACGATTAAACATAAGCAAAAACCAATCGCAGATTCAAATAAACATAACCAAGCAGTTTTAAAACGGCAGAGATACCAGAGAAATGAATGACCATCTGTGAGTTATCAGTTGCAGCTAAGAACTATGATGCAACAGAAAAACCGACACTAATGCCCTCAACTATTGATTACTGACAAACAGAGCTTCAAGATAAAAACTATAGAGCTCAAAAGACTGAAACCAAAAAGAAAACAAAAGCGCCTTTCCGCTTGCCTCGTGAAAATTATTCCATCAACTGTGAATTGCACCTAGAGTTTCAGGTACTTCATACAGAATAGGGAACTACGAAGCTTAACACGAAAAGTACAAGGGCAGAACTCAAACAATAGCAGGACAGTACATGCACAGGTACTTTATACTAATACAGAAACTGAATACGAAAAAACAGGAAGGAGAGAAAAATGAAGATACAACAAAAGATTATATGATGGTAATTCAAACAAAGCACAATCCTTAATACTGCCAGCAGGAAAACATGTAAAGCAAAGCATTTCCAGTGAACGCCTCCCTCAAGAACGATGCAGCTTCTCATGCACTAAACATGACAATACACCAAATTTCTAAAATACATTGTTGAGAAACCATACAACTTGTCTAAACAACCATTTCAGATAACCTCACTAAGCGATACATTGTGGAGAAATAGATGACATGAAATCTATGATGAGAGTTACAAAACTACGTCCAAAAAATGTACATAAGGAGCACAGAATATCTCCCTGGAGAGAAAAACAAACCCTAGTCTAAACAACTGTTTCCGTTCCAACTCATTTACAATGCAGCACTGAATTGCAACTCACAACCCCTAACCCCAAACTACTCACAGTTACATATAATACAGAAAAAGTAAGATTCTTTACAGGAAGTGGCTTCAGCAGAAACTGGCTTGTACAAATCTCACTGACTAATTACAATTTAGCACGGTGGCTTCTTGTTACAACATATCAATGGCTCAATCCTAACTCCCTATAGTGCATAGAGCGGGCAACGACAGTTACAACACACTGAATATGTACAACTAAGCACATTGTACAAGACTTTTACAAGCTCAATGCCAAGCCTAAAATCCTAATACAGTCATAGAAACAAAAAAAGAGGGCATTACATGTGTACCTAATACAAGAAGTCTACGATTACACACAGACAGTCAGTTGTTACATGCACAATGACAAGTCTCCATTAAATATTTCACTAGTTCGAGAACATTCTTTTCTTTTGCACAGTTGGCAACGGATCCATAAAACACATCTTCCGCCATGTGACCAGCACAGGCTGATTCAATAATGAAAAGAAGGAGTTGCCCACTCTACTCCCTGGATATGACGATTAAAAGAAAACCCGCATGTCAATAGACATCAAATAAAATAACTTTCAAGACACCACCTCATAATCTATAACGGCCACTTAAGAATAATAATAAGAGCAAGAAAGGGAAAAAGAACATAGCAACCAAAGTTAACGGTATCCAATCCATTGTGTAATTAACTTCCCTATAGGTATGAGACACATTAGACAACAATGACATTAAGTGAGTCCCTCCCCAATTGTTTTTTCTGTTTTCAGGTCAAAGCTATCTGTAACAACATACCAATCATGCCAACATCTTTCTCATGCTATTTACTCAAGATATAATATAGAAAGAGAAGAATTCCCACAATCACATAGAGCACAAGAAGTTTTCAAACTATAATATCACAAACCCAATAAAGCAATTGTCTTGAAGAAATTAGGTAGCACATTTATTAAACCAAGAAGATACTACTGCAGGAAATGAGTAGCCAAACCCCACAGCTATATCTTCATCGGTATGCTACTAAAAGTTACTAATTGTTTTTAAGCACACAAATATTAATAGTGACAGCTAAATGTTCTGTGGAAAGCAGTATAATAAAGCAAAGGGGGAACTGATCCTTCCCTCCTATGCACACTGGTAGAACTTACTTCTCCTTCAAGAAACCACGCTTACAGGTAGGCAGTAGGCCCGGTGAAGCCCAGAGGAAGAATGCAGATTCACTGTATGTATCAAAAGCTACATATAGTAATAGTCAGAATTTATATTCTGCAGTCTCTCAAAGACCTGCCATAGAAGGTAACGATCTAACTCTGTCACTCAGATGGCAACCGTCTCCTCTTATAATCAACATCCCTTGATCTAGACCGATGATCATCCTCTGGCACTGCTTTGGACCTGCTACGACTACGAGGTCTTGAAGAAGACTGACCTCTGTCCCAGTCATCCTCATAAACCCCGTCACGATCTCTCTGCCGATGGTCTCGATAACTATCTTTTTCTTCCTTGTAACGATGCTCCCTGTGCTCCCCCCTTTCAGACCTTTCATAGTCTTGTTCTCTACCATCACGATGCCTCCTCTCAGAGTTTCCTGACCAGTCACGCTCAGATCCCCGTTCTCTTTCCCTTGAGGCAGCACTTGACCTTGCTCCTTTCTCATTATTTGTGTCACCATATCCATACTCAGAAGCATTATCATCACCACCATAACTTGACTCCCTAGTTCTTCGACCATGTTCTTCTCCTCCCCAGGCCCCCATGCTTGGGTCATTCCACATCCCTGCATGATGTCCCTCCATTCCAGAAGAACCCATCATCCCCATCCCATTAGCTGCCATTCCCCTGCCAAAGAAAGCTGGGTTTACATGAGGAGCCACCCCGGCAAGTCCCATTGTATTAACACCAGGAAATTGAGGAAGCATTCCAGGAAAGGCGGGACCTGGAAACCCTCCATAACCGCCTCCTCGACCCATATATGTTGGATCAAATCCAGAACCCATCATACCCTGTGGATTCATCATTCCTACAGGACCACCAAATCCAGGACCTCCAAGGCCCTGTCCATAGCCTCCTCCATTAGCACCAGTTCCAACACCAGCAGGATTCCCAACCATATTCTTCACACCCATGGCCCCTCCTCTTCCCCTCATTGGTCCTCCACCTCCAGGACCTCTTCCTCCCTGTCCACCTCGTCCCCATCCACCCCTTCCAAAATTCCTCCCTCCTGTGTCTCCCGCTTGAAAATTCACACCTGCCCCCCTCCCAACACCATCATTCATGGGCCTTCTTCCTGGTTGTTGAGCCTGAGCCTGGCCTTGTGATTTGCTCAAATAAGAAGCTCCCATCTGTTTCAAGGTCTGCGGAGAAGCAAAAGCTACAACACAAGCCCTCCCATTGAAAACATAACCATCCATTCCCTCTTTGCACGCAGTCGCAGCAGCTGGATCATGAAACTCAACCTGACAATACCCTTTGGACTTACCACTGGCCCTCTCGTCAAAAAACTTAATTTCCTTGACCCTTCCATACTGAGATAAAACACTTTCGATCTCAGCATCAGTTGTCCACCAATGTAGTTCTCCCACAAACAGCATAGCCGAACCATTCTCAATTGGTGGCCGGATTTGGTTTTCATTAACCATTGGACGATTAGCATTTATCTTGATACTCATTTGATTAGTCGGTATCTGTGCAGCTCCCGGAGGACCAGCAGTGCCAGGATTCAGTGACGGAATAAACTCATTATTACCTTTTCCGGTAATATCAGAAGAATCAATACCGACATTTGGGGGTATAGTTGTTGACCCCTGAAACCCCATTTGTCTGGCTTGAGTATCATGAGTCATCTCCATAACCCTCCCCTTTTGTGATCCAGAAGCCCCACCCACATAACCTGTGGATCCCAGTTCTGGCTCCTTCGCCACTGGTGGCTGATTCTGTTCCGGAAACTGGGCCCCAGCACCAGAATACTTCCCTTGAACTGAAACCCCAGGAATTTTCAGGTCCTGAGAGACACCAGCTTGAGCTCTTGGTTCAGGAACATTAGTTTTCTGTGCTTGGAGTCCTCCATTGCCAACGCCACCAGGTGGCACTGGTGCCTCAGATCGGTGCATCTGCATGAAACCCTCTCCAACATTAACATCATTATAGAGATCATCGTACTCATCATCTTCTACCATTGGCTCTTCATCTGCAAGCGCAGAGATGGCTCCACTCCCCTGATACTGAAGCTTCTGAGACCCACCATATTGCTCATCTTCATAATCTATTTGCTCATCACCCATCGGATCCATCTAAGCCAACTAATATATACTCGACGTGGAGTTGAACAATCTCTATCTCTACCTATATAATACATAACCAAGAAAAAGAACCGTTCTTAGACCCGTCTCATACTACAAACCGGAAATATCAATAGATACAGATCTGAATACAAACATAAGTAAACCACAGAAAGTAAGAAGAGGACCCGAAAATCCCAAATCGGTTTTCTACCTCGGAATTACAGCATGAAAACGAGGTAACAACTATGAAACTATGAGGATACAAGGAAGTTGTAACAACATATTTAGCAACTAATGAAATACAAAACAGCCCATCTTCCATCATCAACTAATCAAATTCAAAACAGTATATAACTTGGATCATCATCGACGACAAAAAGACAATAACACCATGTAAAGAAAACAACAGCAGCAACAAAATGTCCACCGCCCACCAATTACCCATCTCATAAAATTGCTGGGAAATATCAAAACCTAAATCAGAAATACCATAACCACTTGACAAATCACAGGATAATTACATTAATTAAATATCAGATTAACCCAAGCACACGCGGTTCACAGAATCGCAGGAAAGAAATGAAATTGCAAATCTGAGAGAAGAAACAGAAAACACAAACACCCACCAAGATTTGACCTTATAACAACACTTAGCTTAACGAGATTTAACGGACAATGCGTAGGAGAAAATGGAAACAAAGAATCATGGGACAAGGAGATTCGAACATGTTCGATTTGCAGAGGATGTTGCTGTTGTCTTACAAATGATATCTCTCTCAGGCTGAGCTACTTGTACCGAAGCGTCCGACAGAATCGCAGCAGCAGCGTCTTCTCATCAATATCAACAAACATCAACTAAGCGATTCTCTTTCTTTCTATCTCTGTTTGGATTTTTAATATTTACTTTCTACGCAATGTCCACACACAGTGATACCATTCGATCGAGTCAAACTTTCTACCTTCTTCTCTTTCGGTGGTCTGTAAATTCCTGTTAATTCTCGACTGTAATTTTTTTTTTGCTTTTTTCTTCTTTTTGGTTTTTTTGTTTTTTTTTTTTGTCAAACGACAAATTTGTTAGATTAGGAGCCAACGGGCGCTGTATTTTTTTTTCTTTTGTTATATTAAAAGTTAAGATTTTTTTTCTTATTTGGCCAACAAATTAGGAGATTCGTTTGGAAATGTTTTAAAATGACTGAAAGTGTTTTTACAGAAAATATTTTTAAGTTTCAAAAACAATTAAAGTGATTTCTACGATAAGCATAAATGTTTTTTCATGATTCACTTTCATTTTTATTTAGGATTGGTCCTTAAATAATTTAACCAAAAACGTTTTCGGCCATTTTAAAAACATTTTCAAAAAGAGCCCTAATATGTTAAAATGCTCATGCTTATTTCATTTCATTTCAAAATGTTTTTTATACAACAATTTTATTTAAAAGCGGTATCAATAATGCAAGTAGTTTGTAACTCAATTGATTAAGAGCAATCGTCCTTGCTCTCGAGGTTCCCTGTTCCAATCCACATCCTTATAGTTTAACGTAGATTATTCTATCGTTTGTACAATAAAATTAAATAAAAAAATAAAAAGCACGTTTAATAACAACGCTTCTATTAAAAAGCACTTCAAATGTTTTCTTGCCGAACGTTGTTTTTTCTCTTTTACTTCTCTCGACTGCTTTATTTTTTTGGGTAAGTTTTGAAGAGTGGAGAGAGTGATATGCGAATAGCTTGGAGCGAATGCAATTGACATTTTATCAACTCCTATCATGTCTTATCTCCAATTGTCCTTCCCTGTTTATGAAGCAGGACTATAAGAAGAAAGGACAACATGAAGTCACATCCCATATGGTATTCCAGAAGTTACATGCATCTTCTGCAATATCTTGTCTTTAAAAAGTTACACCAGTAAATTCGATTCTCCGAAAAAAATAAAAATATTTACGTACAATTGAAATCTCAAAGTTACGATATCTTAACGGAATGGGTAAATTAATAACTGAATTATGCGAAACTACATCAGCAAGTTTAAATTTTTGATGGTGCGTGCTAGATTTGAGATACAACCGCATCAGTGTTTTATGTAACAAATGTCTTTTTTGTTTTTTTTTGAAAGAACAGCGATAAGACCTGTAAAAAATGTCTTGAAATAGAAATATACTTGAACTCAAATTAGAAATTATTGTGCTACAAGAATCCAATCCAATCCAATCCAATCCGAAAGAATCGAACTACCTACCGGAAATGTACTACAGTGTAACAATCTTAAGCAAACTCTATCTATCTAAGCTGAACATCAAAACTGCATATATCAGGCAGGTTCATGTCTACCCACATCACGATTCTCGTCTGATCCTTCAGGGGCCACTCGGACTAAAAAACATTGCAGACTATTTTCCTATCTGCTTTTAGGAGACCTATTGCCTCCTAATGAAATTTGTCTTACAAAATTAACAACTGAGAAACTATATTTTACACTGCCCCTAGCAGCACATGCGTACAGATCTGACCAGGCAGATTCAGGAAGTAAAACTACTGAGCGTGTAGGAGGTGGAATTGACGGGGAATACCATTTTTATCAGGAATTGCCAGCAAGTGATCCAGCCAAAATCGATATTTGCATCAATACATCCCCTTGAAAACAGGATTTGTTCTGCATATGCTTGCGCCGTATTCCTCATACTCTTCTTTTGTATGGCAAGCCTGTACCAATAGAAACTTCTCAGTATACAACAAGAATTTAGCAACAGAAGAATGATAGTTCGGCAGTTTTATATATATACATGAAAGAAGGTGAAAGCTCAGTATCAAATGCTGAGGTTGCTATCAAAATCAAATTCGATTCTTTATATGATTTTGGAGAGGAGGAGGTCTCATCCTCCATGATCAGTTAAGTTCCCCTTGATGCCATTGGAAGGTTGAATAACTGGACTCAAGGTATCATAGATTAACAAAAACGTTTTCAAATCTGAGGAGATGGTAATCGGTGCACATAATTAGATAAATAAATACAAGGGAAACTCAAAGGAGATACGAAAGTTACTACAAATAGGTCCAACGTATAGATCGAAGTGTAATATGAGATGGAAAGAAATTCATAATCGTCATGCCCACAGATAAGAAGAAGAAATTCATACCGCAAAGAATTCAGGTGTGGATGCAAGTACAGAGCCTCCAAACCAAACTGCAAATCTCTGGATGGGATGGCTAACTACATTCACTTCCACTGGCTGTGACTGAATGCCCATAAGAAAATAAAAATCAAACTCATGTACTGTAAATACACTGCACATGTAAACAAGTTTATAGACAAACACAAGTTGCACACACATTTAATATTAAAATGCTTACTTTTACTTCACCACCAACTCGAGCTTCAGATGCAAGAAGCCGGGCATCCACAATCTTCTTTATATCCCGTTGCAACCTCCTATGGAAGTCCTTGAACATGGTTGAACCTCCAGACAACACAATATTCTGAGAATAACAGTAACAATAATATGACTAAATCAATAAATTGCATCAAGAAATCTTAAATACAAGAATGAAGATAACTAATTACATGAGGTCATAGTACTATAACCGTTGGCTATTTTACATATGAATAAAAATATTTGTATGGGACTAGGTCTGGACCTTAGAGCTAAAACAATTCAAGCACGGGACTATGAATATAGGAGGAAATTAATGCTAAAGTTTAAAAACAACTACGAACCAATGTTATGTACAGTCAAATGAAGTTGTAGAAAACAGTACTTAGATATTAAGGCAAAAATAAAGAGACTATATTCAACCAGTGTCCAAAGATCATTCAGTAATAGATCCTGAACACCATTACAATGTCCAACAACCAAATTGTAGCTATACAGCATATTAATTCTTATTCCTTCAATTAAAACACATCCCATTTATTAACTTCTTCCGAAGCCTACTTCACCTTATACAAAGACCTCCTGGTGTCAATTGGAGCAGACTGAATACACTTGTCAATTACAACTGGTAAGGGAGTGGTGAAGTCTGTGCTATAAATCTCAGGATTGAAGAAAACCTGTTAAAAAATTGAGACAGATTAGCAGAGATAACAAGCTGTGATTGTAAAAATTGGGGAGCAATTTTCCTTCTAGGCAAATAAAAAAGGAAGTTTCAGGGAGGAGGGGAAGTAAACCTCTGGACCCAGAAATCGTTCATAGCCAATGTCACAAGAGTAGGGCGCCCCTGTCTTTGGCTTAATGCCTCTCCATTGCTTAATATACTTGGAAGGTTCTTTGTCGTGCTTATTAAACTCCTGAAATCATTAGAGAAACAAGAGTTTGTCATCAAAACAATATCCTAATAGAATGTAAACTCACACAAATGAACCAAGTAACACGAGTAGTTGTGAACTTGCAATATACTTAGTCGCTCATAACAATTTACAACAGGTATAAGAAAAATTGCACCAATTTGTACCAAGGTCTTCAAAACTTATTATGGTCATGGAAGTAAAGTTCACCTTGACAATGTCAGAACTAGTATAGCAATACATTTCCTTCACTCTGCGAGCTACGTCAAAGGAGTCTTCTTGTGGCACATTCTCGCCTCTTTCCTGAATATATTGCAAGAAGCATTAGCTCACAAACACTTTATCTGTAAACCTTAAGTACTCTTAATTAGCCATATTGTGTAATTGCATTATGGATGAAATTTTTCAAAGTTCATACGCAATACTGTCTGGTTCCAAACGCTAACCCTAGCTAATCATTTTTCATGATGACAACAAAGGTAATAAGAATAAAAAAAGGAATGGAATACAGCACACCCGCATAAGCTGCTGGACGAATAGAGTGACATCTTTCCCGGCAATAGGAACCGACTTGATGCTGCTCCCTATAACATAACCTTCTGCAACAGGTACAATGTGAGTTGCCCCATCTCCAACATCCACTACAACCCCTGTCATCTCACACTAAGAAAATTGTAGGTCAATCAAAGAGGAAACGATCAAGATAACACACATTTCTAACCACTTCGGGTAACACATATCTCATAACACGAAATAATACAATAAACATCTTGAACTTTCAATACCAACCTTAGAGGTAGTGTAACCAGCTGCAAGAGCAAGTACTGAATTCACGGCAATGTAAAGGCCAGGAACATTGAAAGTTTCGAACATGATTTCGCCCGTATACTCCCGGCTCTCCGGGGCAGTAAGCGGACTCTCGGTTAAAAGAAAATAATGGTCTTCAGGATCACAACGCAAGTAGTTAAATATACATTGCTGCCAGAAACGCTCCATTGAATCCCAATTCTCTACCTGGCCCTGTCGAATGGGATAGCTCAGATTGTAAGTCGTACTAGATCGAGATCTTTCCAGCGCCTCATCCCCTATAAAGAAATCAAGATCAGCCATCACGCCAGCATTGTGCTGCGCTACCCAGCCGGCCTTGGAGGAGGTTCTGGACGGGTTCAAAAACGATTCATTTAAGGCAACTACAGTCGGGACAATGTAACACGGCTCGACATTTCCAGCGAAACCCATCTTAGTATACCTACAAAATATGGATGCAAATGCACATATTAGAGCAAAATCCTCCTGGGAAATTTAACAAACAGGTGGGGGGCAAACGTGCAACCCGAAATTCAATCGGAAAAAAAAGAGTGAAAAGTCAATTGGGGCATTTCGTCGAACAGTTTTCGAGCTTAATTACGTACCCACTTCCATTGTCGATGACTACAGCTGGGCGAGAGGCCGGGTCCATGAGAGAGCTTGAAACTGGTATTGGCTTTGATTATTACGGAGGTGGATCTGCAGCTGAGATCCAATAGAGGGTGCGAGGCAAATGATCATAGCTTTGAAGAGCGCGGGAAAGAAAAGCACGAAGTGGAAGCTGGTGGTGGTGCCGATGATGGCGACGCAGACTTGGATCGGAAGCGAAAGCGGCGGCTCAACGAACAGCTCGGTAGCTCGCGGCAGTTGGTGATTGCGATTGGTGCTCCACCCATTTCAGTGACGGACGCAGAAGCTGAAGATTTCAATGGCGGCAGCTCTCGTCGACTGCATCATCATCGTTGCGGCTTCGGCAAATTTTCTCCGATTCGATGCTTTTATTGGCAATCAAACAACGTCGACCCCCCACTCGCTTTCTCTTTTAGGGCTTCTCTTTTTGGCTGGTTACGTTTTGTTGTTTGGTTCTGAATTAGAACGTTGGTTTGGGGCCGTTGGATTTGTTCGCTGATGGGATGGAGCGACGGGTCAGATTTTGCCTCCGGTCGGAACCCAGTCGTGGGGCCCGTGGAATTGTTGTAGTGTAGCGAAATGGTACTGTCGGTGGATTGTATAGTTGTATAGTTGTATTGTACGGAAAGGGATTCTGAGTCATCTCCATCAAATAATTCGGACCCTTTAAATTTGATCAAACTGATAAAGTTATTATAACTTTTAAAGTGAGCCATGTTTGTAATCGTTTGATCAAATTCCAAAAGCCCGGATTAGTTGATAAGGAGAACTACCCCTTTCCGTATACCTTGTGCGTTTTGTGAAAAAAAAACTTTAGGGTAAATTATTTAGACCAAACTTTATAAATTATATGACATACTTTTTAGATTGGATTATTATTTAACTGTTGATTAAAATGTTTTTTATATCGGTGACACATCACCTACTTTGTAAATTTCCTGTAAAAATTCGATTTACCTAACATTATCGACATTCATGATCTTGGATTTTTTTGGCCGACTTCTAAACTTGTGAACAAAAATTACTGCAATCATGATAAGACTGAGTTGTGTATTAATGTGTAGGTATTGGATTGATATTAGGCATGGCAATTCCTGACACGATCCGATAACCCGACACGATACGAAATTAAAAAGTGTTCGGGTTGACACGATAACGAATCGGGTCGTTATCGGGTAACCCGATAAACACTTGTTAAGATAACGAGTTGGTTCAGGTATACACGTGAGTAACACGATACACGATAAACAAAATATTAATTTTATAATTTTATAACCCTAAAAAAATACTATAATAATTATATATATTAATTTAACAATTTTATACCTAAAAACTATAATATTATATATATATATATATATTAAATTATATTTTAAAAATTGGTGACCATTGGATCGGCTTAAATATACATACCATTTAATTTTTCAAGTGTTATACGTACAAAATAAATAAATTTAAATCTACTTAATAAATAAATAAAATATATATATATATATATATATATCATTGAACTTGATGGGATACGAATTCTACGAAACTAATTTCAAAGATCCAACCGTCAAACTTGTTTGTATATGCTTCGAGATCGCATACGCCAAAAATAGCAAAAAACAAACATTCAGAGATCAAGTAACGGGACAAAACTTTTCGACGGTTATAAACAAAAAATCGAGATTTAACGGTTATTTTAACTCCGATTTTGATTATTTTTTACAGCTACACTCATTGACCTTATATGAATACAATGAATGAATTTGATCTTCAATTTAAAATATTTACACAAGTGGATACCACAAATCTTATGTTATACTTAATGAAAATATAAATAAACTCTAAGTGTTAGTGAATCTATCGTTTTGATGGGATATGCATCCTACGATACTAATTTCAACGATCCAACCGTCAAACTTGTTTGTAGATGATTCGAGATCACATACGCCAAAAATTGCAAAAAAACAAACATTCAGAGATCAAGTAATGGGACAAAACTTGTTAACGGTTATAAACGAAAAATCACAATTTAACGGTTATTTTAACTCTAATTTTGATGATTTTTTACAGCTACACTCATTGACCTTATATGAATACAATGAATGAATTCGATCTTCAATTTAAAATATTTACACAAGTGGATACCTATGTTATACTTAATAAAAGTATAAATAAACTCTAATTGTTAGTGAATCTATCATTTTGATGGGATACGCATCATACAAAACTAATTTTAATGATCCAACCGTTAAACTTGTTTGTACATGCTTTAAGATCGCATATGCCAAAAATCACAAAAATCAAACATTCAGAGATCAAGTAACGAGACAACACTTTTTGACGGTTATAAACAAAAAATCAAGATTTAACGGTTATTTTAACTCTGATTTTGATTATTTTTTACAGCTACACTCTTTGACCTTATATGAATACAATGAATGAATTTGATATTCAATTTAAAATATTTACACAAGTGGATACCACAAATCTTATGTTATACTTAATGAAAGTATAAATAAACTATAAGTGTTAGTGAATATATTGTTTTGATCGGATACGCATCCTACAATACTAATTTCAACGATCAAACCGTCAAACTTGTTTGTATATGATTCGAGATCGCATACGCCAAAAATCACAAAAACCAAACATTCAGAGATCAAGTAACGGGATAAAACTTTTCGACGGTTATAAACGAAAAATCACAATTTAACGGTTATTTTAACTCTAATTTTGATGATTTTTTACAGCTACACTCCTTGACCCTATATGAATACAATGAATGAATTCGATCTTCAATTTAAAATATTTACACAAGTGGATACCTATGTTATACTTAACGAAAGTATAAATAAACTCTAAGTGTTAGTGAATCTATCGTTTTGATGGGATACGCATCATACGAAACTAATTTCAACGATCTAACCGTCAAATTTGTTTGTACATGATTCGAGATTGCATATGCCAAAAATCGCAAAAAACAAACATTCAAAGATAACGCGACAAAACTTTTCGACGGTTATAAACAAAAAATCATGATTTAACGGTTATTTTAACTCTGATTTTGATTATTTTTTGCAACTACACTCCTTGACCTTATATGAATACAATGAATGAATTTGATCTTCAATTAAAAATATTTACACAAGTGGATACCACAAATCTTATGTTATACTTAATGAAAGTATAAATAAACTCTAAGTGTTAGTGAATCTATTGTTTTGATGGGATATGCATCATACGATACTAATTTCAACGATCCAACCGTCAAACTTGTTTGTATATGATTCAAGATCGCATATGCCAAAAATCGCAAAAAACAAACATTAAGAGATCAAGTAACGGGACAAAAATTTTCAAAGGTTATAAACGAAAAATTACAATTTAATGGTTATTTTAACTCTAATTTTGATGATTTTTTACAACTACACTCCTTGACCCTATATGAATACAATGAATGAATTTGATCTTCAATTTAAAATATTTACATAAGTGGATACCACCAAATCTTATGTTATACTTAATGAAGGTATAAATAAACTCTAAGTGTTAGTGAATCTATCATTTTGATGAGATACGCATTCTATGAAACTAATTTCAACGATCCAACCGTCAAACTTGTTTGTATATGCTTCGAGATCGCATATGCCAAATATCGCAAAAAACAAACATTCAGAGGTCAAGTAATGTGACAAAACTTTTCAACGATTATAAACGAAAAATCACGATTTAATTGTTATTTTAACTCCGATTTTGATAATTTTTTATAGCTACACTCCTTGACCCTATATAAATACAATGAATGAATTTGATCTTCAATTTAAAATATTTACACAAGTGGATACCTATGTTATACTTAATGAAAGTATAAATAAACTTTAAGTGTTAGTGAATCTATCGTTTTGATGGGATACGCATCATACGAAACTAATTTAACGATCCAACCGTTAAACTTGTTTGTACATGTTTCGAGATCGCATACGCCAAAAATCGCAAAAAACAAACATTCAGAGATTAAGTAACGGGACAAAGCTTGTCGACGGTTATAAACGAAAAATCACGATTTAACGGTTATTTTAACTCCGATTTTGATGATTTTTTACAGCTACTCTCCTTGACCTTATATGAATACAATGAATGAATTCGATCTTCAATTTAAAATATTTACACAAGTGAATACCACAAAATCTTATGTTATACTTAATGAAAGTATAAATAAACTCGAAGTGTTAGTGAATCTATTGTTTTGATGGGATACGCATTCTATGAAACTAATTTCAACGATCCAACCGTCAAACTTGTTTGTATATGCTTCGAGATCGCATACGCCAAAAATCGCAAAAACAAACATTCAGAGATCAAGTAATGTGACAAAACTTTTTGACGGTTATCAACGAAAAATCACGATTTAACGGTTATTTTAACTCCGATTTTAATGAATTTTTACAGCTACACTCCTTGACCCTATATGAATACAATGAATGAACTCGATCTTCAATTTAAAATATTTACACTAGTGGATATCACAAAATCTTATGTTATACTTAATGAAAGGCTTCACAACCAACAAAAACTCTTTTATTTTGCATATCTTTGCACATTTAATATTTTGTAATAGACTAGTAGTGTATGAATATTTTTTTATTAGGCTCTTATGTTTTAGTGTACATGTAGTACTTAAACGACAAATGTGTTTTAATATTTTGAAGTAATATTTATGTGGCAAAGTGTGGTATGTGCAAATTTAAGAAAAAAATGTATTTTTTTTAACGGGTCATAACGGGTCGGGTCACTTTGTTAAGAACCTGTTAAGATAACAGGTGTGACACGACACGACCCATTAAGATAACAGGTGTTACACGAAAACGACAAACACGAACCGTTTGCCAGGCCTAATTGACATTCTAAAATTTTTATTTTGCATTTTTACGTGCTTTTTTGTAATATAAAAATTTTAGAATGCAGGTGAATTTTCTGAATGCAAACACTAAATAGCATCAGTGTAATGTGTGACAAATGTTTGCAAATTAAATTTTTTTCGAGACATTTTGTAGGGATCATTGTGAATTTTTTTTGGTGATATGAATTGTTTAGTTTTGAGCAATGTATATACAAAACTGATATTTTTTTTTAAGTGATGGATTACTCTAGCGGTGAGAGTCTTACTCTTCAACTTACTGCAACTCCACCTCTTCACACAGATATGAAAGAGATCCAATACAAAAATTAAAAAGAACAAAACTTTCCTAAAGAAAACAATCAGAACCAATAAAGTTTATGAAAATTATTAAAAAAACAGAACCAAAACTAAAGAACCAATTAGCATCGCCGCCCCACATCCTCTCCGCATTCTGAAGTGAGTCATACCACCGTACTGGCTAAACCAATAGTACTATATTGACTAAACCCTAACCTGATCCTCTTCGGATCCTTTCGGTGAGGATATTTGGAGATCCGTGAATCATGTCTGTTTATCGTGTATCGTACGATTAGTTTTTGTCAAGTACTGCTTTTGTTTAATTTTAAATAAAAATATTTAAAATGATTTATGATCGCACGATGTACAATGAACGGACACATGGCCAAAACAGGAGCCAACGACAGAAGGTGATTTTTTTTTTTTTGTTTATTGCTCGACACATATTAATCATTATTTACACAAACTTATCAACTAGCTATTAATTCAATCGTAAATTTGTTCTCACTATTAGAAGACGATATTCCAAATTCAAAAACATAAGCAAAAAAGCACACAAAGTACTTTATAAAATTTAAAACTATAATATATTTCACGTTACAGTGAATACAACATCATATCATAAAAGTTTTCTTGTATATATTGTGGTTTTCATCCCAGGTAGGTACCCTATTGTATCACTAAGAAGTGCTAAAGGGGCGGTGACTGGTGCAGTTAATTTTGTCCCTCCAGGGAAGGTAATTTTACAAATAAAGCTGAAAAAGCAAAGACGAAGCTGGAGTTGGCTGGGCCAACCTATAGCAATTCGTACAGGCCTTGGTCCCACTAGCCATAGCCCACCCTGAAACCCTCGAACGAGGGCCTCAAAGGCCCAACCATCCAACCACGTGGCCGCAAGTTGTCCCCTTTCCTAACAACAAATTGTATTGTCGTCGTCTTTGAGGTCTAATCGTGCTGCAAAACGAATCATTACCTTAATTTTGTCAATTAGTTTGTTAGTGGATCCACTGGTCAATCAAATAAAATGGAATTATGGACCGCATTTTCTATGCTTTTCAAAAAGTTAAAATGAGTTGCATTTTGAATAAAATTTTGACGGAGTTCACAAAAAGGGTCTACAAGTTCTAATGAGTTAAGATATCAGTGGTCATAGATTTTTGCTTGAGAAATTATTGTTATAATTCAGTTAAAGTTTTTTTTTATTAGTATATCGATATTTTTATACTAAGAAAAGGAAGAGTTGGGTTAAGCCACACAATGGGTAGTCTAATTTGGTATCGAATTCGTCATCTACGAGATTTGAACCTAAGACCTCTCACTTTGTGAAAAAAAAAATCATAAAACCGTAGTATTAAGTGGCATAACATACATTTTATTATACAATTGAAGAAAAACAACTTCTTTCCAATTATATAATGTGTATCGTTCTATGTTTCGTCTACACTGAAAAGTTTCTTCAAGCCCCGACCGGATGGCAGCCGACCCAGTCAGCCCAAATTTGAACATATTGATCTCAAGTCAACAACAGCCACTCGCGGTAAGCACATCGATTGGCCAAGTGCCCCGAAGCTCCACGGTCCACGATGCTCTCCAGCCCACCCGACCACTCCCCCGTTCCCTCCACGGACACCCCGGTCCGTCCGTTCACTCGTCGCTTTCAAAAGCCTCCGAATTATCCAAAACATCCCCATCCACTCGCTACACCCGCCAAACAAACAAGGGTAGTGCCGTAATTTCACAAGGGAGATTCATAATTCCCACCGGACAACAGCAATCACTAGCACCTGCGCACAAACGCGCACGTTAGCAGTCCCCTCTCTGCCTCCACCCACAATTATGCCTCCCCAACCCAAAAACCCAAAAACCCAAAAACCAAACCCCATGCATTTACATTAATTGCGCAATTAATTATTTAAATCACGCAATTTTTTAGCCGTTAATTAAATTAATTTAAGTTATTTAAATATGTAATTACTGAGCAGCAGCAGCAGCAGCAGCAGAAGTGTCTTAATGGATCTGTGTGAGTAGAGCTCTTCATAACTCTCTCTCTCTACTTTCTCTCTCTAGAACCAGAAGCTCCGAGAATTTTATGTCATTTCCGAAACGGTTCGTTTTCGCTTCGGATCGGGTCCTGCATTTCTACAAATCGGAGCTGTGTGATCGGCGCTGCATGTGCATGGGATAAGGATTGCAAGGATCGGATTCGTTTTTTGTCTGATTGGGGTTGAAGATGAACCCGCTGTGCTGCATTGCGCCGGTTTCGATCGATCGGGACCGGGGCACCCCGGTGGCGGCGAAGCAGTCGGGTCAGTGCCAGGTAGGCTCGGAGGCTCCGATCCGGAACGTCAGCTACGGCTCGAAGCCGAGCTACTCGGCTCAGGTCTCGTCGGCCGGGACCGAATCGGACAGGGCTTCCGCCGCGGCGGGCCACGAGGTTGAGGATACGATCAGCGAAGCTAGGGATTCGAAGGTGTTTGGCGGCGGCATGAGCGGCAGCTTGGCTGGGATTTTGTACAAGTGGGTGAACTACGGGAAGGGGTGGCGGTCGCGGTGGTTTGTGCTCGAAGACGGCGTGTTTTCGTACTACAAGGTTCATGGACCGGACAAGATTTTGATGAGCCAGGTGAGAGAGAAGGGATTGAGGGTGATCGGAGAGAACTCGCTGAGGTACATGAAGAAGGCGAATTGGGGCAGTAATCGGCTCGGAGGTCCGGCGGCGAGGCCGTGGAAGCCTTTCGGAGAAGTGCATTTGAAGGTATGAGCTTTTGCTTATCACAGATTCACAGAATATGAAGCCATTGTTTGGGATATAGTAGTAATGCTATTTTTAGCTGATGCTATATATAGCAAATGAGAAGTATGTATGCATTGAGTTTATATTTTGTGGTTATCTGCGTCCTTTTGCTGAGTTTGTATATTTGTAATGTGAGTGGTGGGTGTTGAAAGCTACAGAAAATGTTTAATATTCCTACACTTTTCATGGAGTTTTAAAAAAAAAAAAAATTGATTGATACCCACCAAAAGTATTCATCAATCTTTAAGGACCCAACAAGAACTTGAATGCGTTGAGACGAATGCTTATGTTTTGTTTGATGATGCATAAAAATGCGTGCTCGAATGCGCATGGTCTGTACTTTTGAGTTTTTGGTTTTTGGTTACTGAATTCGAAGTGGTCTGGTTTACAGGTCTCTTCAATTCGTGCTAGCAAATCAGATGATAAACGGCTTTCCATATTCACAGGAACTAAAACTCTTCACTTGCGGTGTGTGACCAGAGAGGACCGAGCTACATGGATTGAGGCACTGCTGGGTGCTAAAGATCTTTTCCCTCGAGTGTTTACGAGCAATGATTTGGTACCTTCGGAAGATATAGTTGTTTCGACAGAGAAGCTAAGACTAAGATTAGCACAGGAGGGAATTGGTGAGCCGGTGATCAAAGACTGCGAGTCAATTATGCTCTTAGAAGTGTCAGAGCTTCAAAATCAGTTGAAGGGTCTTCAGCGTAAACATGTGATGCTGTTGGAGTCATTGAGGCAATTAGAGGTATTTCCATGCATTTAATCACTAAGTTTCTGCTTTATACATGTGCTGCAATAAGGGGTGGTGGAAAGCTTGCTAGTCGGAAAGTAAATTCCTATCTAAATTTCCTTTTGCAGACAGAAAAAATAGAGCTGGAAACTACAGTAGTGGATGAAACAAAGGAGCGTGAGTCATACGGACAGGGGAATGGGAGATTTAGTGGTCAGTTATCTTTCCATTATCTTAGTATTTTGTTGAACTCATTGTTTTCACATATGAGATGTATAATGATGATTTAAGTGTCGGTAGTGCTGGACAGGTTTCAAGCCACATACACAGTTTCTGATTTATTATCATGAAAATTTAATTTTGGCCGTTAGTTTTGATTGTATTATGGTTTTGCTCATGCCACAGATTTCTACTCCGTCTTATCTGAGGGCACTGCAAGTGATTCTGATGCAGATAACGAAAGTCAAGATGGGGCAGATGTTGAAACAGACGAAGATGAAGGAACATATTTCGATACACATGACATTTTGTCTTCAGAAGCTCTAAGAAGTGCTTCCTATCGGAGTAGAGAAGGCTTGGGAAATGGTATAAGATACAGAATCTTTCTTTCTGATTAATTAAAGAAACATAATTTGATATTCATTATTTTGTCTTCAGATGCTCTAAGAAGTGCTTCCTATCGGAGCAGGGAAGGTTTGGGAAATGGTTGTGTATTTGAAAGAGATTCTTTCTTTTCTGGTCGATTGCATGGAGTTGAGGAGATCAAGACAATTAAATATCCATATGTGAAAAGGAGGGATGATTTGCCAGAACCCAAGGAGAAAGAGAAGCATATTGGCTTGTGGTCGATTATCAAGGACAATATTGGGAAGGACTTGTCTGGAGTTTGTCTTCCTGTTTATTTTAATGAACCACTCTCATCGTTGCAAAAGTGCTTTGAAGATCTGGAATATTCAAACTTGGTTGATCGAGCATCGGAATGGGGAAAGCAGGTAAGGTCCTCTGTTGTACCCTTCTATGCATCACTTAATTGTCTGCACTTTGGGACATGAATTAATTTGGATTGAGGGAGTGTTGTTCATAGTATTCAAATCTTAGCCTTAGCTCAAGGCTTACTCTTCCCGACCATGTTGTTTGAGTTCTTAAATAAATTTGGACTTCATGTGGTGCAGGGGAATGATTTAATGAGAATTCTAAACGTTGCAGCTTTTGCTGTATCTGGCTATGCATCAACAGAAGGTCGGCAGTGCAAACCCTTTAATCCTCTCCTCGGGGAGACCTATGAGGCTGACTATCCAGATAAAGGACTTCGTTTTTTCTCTGAAAAGGTAATGCACTTTGACAAATTTTTTAGTATTGATGTCTATTAGCACCCTTTTAAATGGATTTCTGTCCATTAAGTATGAAGAACGGTAAAAGATAAAAGTAGCCTCTTTGTTGCTTTGTGTTGTTAGGACTCATTGAATTTGAAGCATCACAGATAATTGTCAAATGTTTATGAACCATTGATTGTTGACTAACAAGGATGAGCTTGCACTCAGGTGAGTCACCACCCAATGGTTGTTGCTTGTCATTGTGAAGGAAGAGGTTGGAAATTCTGGGCGGACTCCAATCTCAAAGGCAAGTTTTGGGGGCGTTCTATTCAGCTTGATCCTGTGGGTACCCTTTCCTTGCAGTTTGAGGATGGGGAGACATTTCAGTGGAGCAAGGTCACTACCTCTATATACAATATCATACTAGGAAAAATTTATTGTGACCACTACGGCACCATGCGCATCAGGGGCAGTGGCAATTATTCCTGCAAGCTAAAGTTCAAGGAGCAGTCTATCATAGACCGAAATCCACATCAGGTTAGCTAAAGTCTAAATTCTCCCCAGAACAATAGCTTTCACAGACGGCCCGATTTTCATGTTTATGTTACGCTTAGTTTTTAGCCATTGCTGGGCTTTCCATAAATTCATGAAATTTCAGGTTCATGGATTTGTTCAAGACAATAGAACTGGAGAGAATGTAGCAATGTTGGTGGGTAAGTGGGACGAGGCAATGTACTATGTGCTGGGAGATCCAACTACAAAACCAAAGGGTTATGATCCAATGACAGAGGCTGTGCTTCTCTGGGAAAGAGATGACTATGTTACCAAGACAAGATACAATTTCTCCCCTTTTGCAATTTCCCTTAATGAACTGACACCTGGCTTATTGGAGAAGTTACCGCCGACGGACTCAAGGCTAAGGCCAGATCAAAGGCATTTGGAGAATGGTGAATATGAATTGGCAAATGCAGAGAAGCTAAGACTTGAACAGCTTCAAAGACAGGTACCCCCTGTACATCCTCTTTCTCCTTTTGATCCGTTATTCATCCATTCATCTTCCTCTTTTCTTGCATTCTTGTTTCTAAATGCGAGCCTAATGTCCGCTTGAATTTAATTGAAATGAAAATGACTTCAATCTCATATCTGGCCTATAATCTTGAGAGTTTGAGATTCAGGACTCAGCTCTAAACTGAATTTGTAGCTAAAGCCATTTCCCTGGTGTTTTCGGGGAATTGATGGGCTCCTGTATGCAGTGTAATTTATTTATAAACTTTTATTCTATTCTGAAATTGTATTTAGCAACTGTTGATAATTTTGTGCAGGCAAGAAAGTTGCAAGAGAGAGGGTGGCAGCCAAGATGGTTTCGGAAAGACGAGGAGGGTTGTCATAGTTATGTGGGAGGGTATTGGGAAACTAGGGAGGAGAACTGGGATGGAATTCCTGATATTTTTGGCCAGAGTAGCGATTTGCCCTCGTGTTCTTAAGTGTAAGGCATCTCTTGGCCCGACCTTTGTTGTATTAGATTACGGTTATCTTTCGCTTCTTCCACCCTAAATCCGAGTTTAATGTAGGCTGTGTCATAGAAAAAACCCTTGGTGCCGTAATGATAGTTTGCTAATGGTTTCTGTCTTCTCTACGCCTTCATTTGGGACATGACATCGCCCATGGAGCTCCTCCTGGTCAGCGTTAATGTTCCACTTTGGAGCATTCTTTGTTTCATAGTAAAATTCTTACCGGGATTTGGTTAAAAACAATATACTGTGATGTTACGTGTTTAAAAAGTGACGTTACGGGTTTAAAAAGTGAAATGCTCGTTCAATAAACGCTTGTCACGTGATGAATTTGGTTTTCGTCAAAAGAAGGGTGAAATGCAAGAATGGTGGGATCTAATGTAATAATTGTTGTTGAGACTCATTCGAAACAAACATTGCCTATTAGATCGGGCGTTAAGTGGTTAAGAGGGTTTACTATTACATGCATCGTGCGTTCAAAGTTCAAACTGCACAAGCATTCGAACAATTTACTTGAAACTGAATAGTGTATGGAAAAATTGACGACGGGCCTCATTTCCATGCCTTCTTCCGGGTCGCACTTCATCTTCGACTGAAGCACGGGCAAGCTCATCTTCTCGGAGCCCCGACCCGACGCCGAGAGCGCCTCCGGCGACGTTCCGATACTGGCGCGGCGAGGATTCATTTTTGGGGGGTTTTAGTGTTAGATGAGACGGTGAAATTGATAAAACCTTAAACCGGGTGGGACCCTAAGCCCATTTCCCGCCGTTCGATCTTTACGGCTTGTCATCGTACGGTTAATAATAAAACGCGCCATACCTTGTGACGTTTTCTGTTTTCCGACTCCAGTTCATCATCCCCTTTGAATTATCTGCTGGTGTGATGAGGATGAAAGTCGAATGCTTTACCAGTAAGAGCGCGATTTCGGCAGCAATTAACCGCGGCTTTCACTCCGGCGTCGTTTCGAAAGGCCGTCGGATTCAGGTTCTCTCTCTCTATCTCTCACCATTGAAGCTAGGCTAAGCTTTCTGTTGCAAGTAATGGGTTGGACTAAATTTTGGATTTTGCATATTAGTTCTGGATTAAAGTTGGATTAAAACGATAACCCTTTGTTTAATTTAATCGGTCGAGCATGCTCATGACTTGGGATTTTAATTAAATTGTTATAATGTCGTACGTATTGCATTTGGCAGTGTGTTTCCAATTTGAATTTGAGTGGTGGAGATTTTGTGTCAAAATTGCTTGATAGAAGATGGGCATTGCCTGCCCCTGATGCCAAAATTCACCAAATAGTGTTTTCTAGCAACAAAGTAGCAGAGCCAGGCAAAGCCTTGTCTGATGTTTCCTTCTCCAACAATACCAACCCATCTTTTATGATGAGCAAGAATGATCAAGAACCTTCCTTTTTTGTTGTGAGGGATGATTTGTTGCATCCGTTGATAAATGGTAATAAAGCGCGAAAGTTGGACGCGCTGATTCCCCTTGTGGAAGATCATTCCGTGACTGATGTGGTGAGATTCTGATCCTTCTAAGATTGTGAGGGATGATCAGGATTGTGATTTGTTGAATTTGAATTCCTTTCGGGACCAAATGGCATTCAGCTACGTTTTTTTGTGTATGTAGGTCACATGCGGAGGCTGTCAAAGCGCACATACAGCAGCTGTTGGTAGGTAGATTCTAGCTGCAATTGCTATGGGATATAGTCTCTGATAATCTCGCTCTCTCAGACATGCTTCTTCTGGTGTAAAGAGCTATGTGCACCCTTGCTCATATATGGCGATTTTTGTGTTTTGCAGCTGTTTCATGGTCAGAGAGAGGACTAAAACCACACTTGCTTCTACGAGGGGAGCAGCCAGAAATACCGACCGGCTATAACTTGATTTCAACTATGTATGGAAGTGTCACATATGTTCCGAGATCTCTGTATGCCAACAGGGAAAAGATGCTAAAGAGTCATGCTGATGATTTGGCAGGCAGTAGTAGTAGTGTCGTATGGTTTGATGATATTTTGGAGGCTTCTTTGAGAGAAGGTGATGGTTCTCAGAATTTTTTGCAAAAGGATGCTTGGAAGAGTGACCGTCCTCGTAAAATTGCAATCGTTAACGAAGGTGCAGGAGATGTTGTAGCATTACTAGGTAACGTAACTTTTAGGAATAAATAAACCTCTTTTTGGTTCCATGTATACATATCCGCATTCTTTTAATTGGGGAGGGGGTGTTATATAGTTATTGGACGTCAGTAAGCAAATCTGACTTTTGAATCCAATCCCCCAACATTCCTGCTCCTTGTTTCATGTCTGCAATTTCACACATCTTTGAGGGCTCGGTCTTGCTTTCTCCTAATTTGCTTTCTCAGGTCTGATTCGCCTGGTGCAGTACTTATCCCAGAATCACTTACTTGGGAAAGAGAGGCCCTTGAAGTTTGTTGTAGATTCTGGAACTGGGACAACTGCTGTTGGTTTAGCACTTGGAGCCATATGTTTGCGGTATGTTCTCATGCGTATTATTTCTCAAACATGTTAAACAACATAGCTTCTTGTGCAAGCAGACTTTTGTCTATTGCCGCATTTAAACTATTTCTTTTTCGTCCTGTCAGGCTTCCATGGGAGGTAACCGCAGTGATGCTGGCTGATACAGTTGAGGGGTATAGACATCAGGAGAAGCGCTTGATTTCCGATTTCAAGAGGCATTTTGGTTCTCAAATTGACAGCTGCTTCAATGAAATGGATAGAGGAATTGTGCACTGGGTAGAACGTCGCCATCCAAGAAAGTGAGCAGCCTGTCATCCTCTCCACAGCTTCTACAATGTTTCATTTATGTATTCAACTGTTTTCTGTAATAAAAGTTAAACCCTGCCCTATATCTGTCAGGTTTGGCAATGTTTTAGAAGGGGAAGTAGAGGCATGCCAACACATTGCACAACAAACCGGTATTTTGGTGGATCCAGTGTATACACTCGCTGCGTGGGAGATGGCAACGATCCTTGGTGAACAGGAAGCAGAAGGAGGTGCAACGGTGGTGATGATTCACACTGGAGGCACTCTAGGCTTGTTTGGATTAGCACAGAGGTACAGATCTTACTTCTCTAACCTCAAAACTGGACTGTCCAAGTCGAGAGATAGTTGAGTCCACTGAATTCACTTTAACCGTTTAAGGCATTTGTATCTCCATTGTACTTTCATCCAACCTTTTGTATCCAAACTGGTGTCATTTTACACATACGAGTAAATTGGAGCGAATTGAACTCTGGATGTATCTTAATCTTAACCTATCACCGCAGTCGGGCCAACTCCAAGGGCTTATTAGACCTATGAGTTGGTATGGGCCTGGCTTGAGATCGGACTCCGGGCTGATCCCTCCCAAAACTGTTTAGCAGAGGATAAATACAAGCCTAAGCCTATGGCCCAAAATCTTGAATTGGGCTTCTGAATATTTTGAATACCGCTACCCAATTAACACCATCTTATCCTGATAAACATCTTTCAAACTTGCAATGCCAACAAATTCTCTCGCTCTCTCTGGGACTGTAAATCTGGATTCGGGTTCACTTGCATTTTTGTGTTCGGGTAGCGCTTTAAGTGTCTTTCCAATATTCACTTGCGTTTTTGCTTAGGATTTCTATCAAAAACGTTTTCGTCAACACGCTTTCAGTCATTTTAAAAACACTTCTAAACAAATCATACCGTATCCAATAAAAAACACATAAGAAAGGAACACTTGTCCCAACGAATGTACGTATATATACATGTGTGTGTGTGTGTGGCACTTGCAAAACGATTCGCCACAGTGGGAGGACAACAAGACATGGTCCGCAATGCGCACACTCTCCAAGATTCTATTTGCTCTTTCTATAATTCTATATAAGTTCTATATAGTTTATATGCGGTTATGCTTTATGTGTGTGTGTTGTGGGTGAGCTGGTCTGGTGGCAAACCAAAGGCATGAACTAAACAAGAGGAGCAGGCAATATTCCTGGTACCAAGGTAAGGGGAAGCAAAACTTGATGGTCCAAAGGACCTTTTTGTCTCACCCAATATTCCTAGTTTGCCACTTAGGACTAGCTCATACTTGGGCCAATCAATTAAAGCCTATACATGATTATTTGTGTGGTCGTTGATGCGTTATGAGACACATCTGTATCAATGACTAGAAATTGCATTATGGAATCAACTGTTAGAAGTCGGCAACTCGCACATGTGATTGCATGTATCATCTCTCTAAGGAGTTGTTACATTTGGCCTTATCAGTAATTAACTGATGAGTGGTGACCAGAGTGCGAACGACCTTCAATCGGCCAAAAAATTTCAACTCAAGCAAGCAATTGTCCGTAACATTTATCGAGAACACTATTACACTTGGCTTTTATCCAAAATGAACTGGTGAGTGGTAACTAACGCGCAAACAAATCTTAACTATTGATACATTGTATAATTCAAATGTATCAACAGTTAGAAGTCGTGGACTCGCACATGCTATTGTTATTAGATTTGGCCTCGTCCATAATGAAGTGATGAGTAGTGGTGACCTATCTTTGTTTTGGCAGCTTTATACATTGGTGGGGAGCACTTTATATTGAAGGCACAGGAATAAGAAACAAAAGATGGTACAAAGGCTGTAGTATGGCAAAGCAGCAGCATAGGTGCGTAGGGAATGTCTCCTTAATTATGTGTCTCTTGTTTGTTTGCCTGCTTTCAACTTTTTCACAATTGTGTGTGACTCGACTCCTTAAATTAGGGTCGATGGAGATTAAAACAAATGAGGAAACATCTCTTTCACTTCTGTGTGCCATCAAAAGGGCTCCATTATGAATTATAGGGCAAGAGACGGAGTAGTGGCCCATGAATTATGTGAAGCAAATGGGGAACACAACAATATATATGGTTTATTTTTAGCTATACGCTCAATGACTCGATTTTGATCTTATTTTGCTCTTTAAAACTCATTCTGTCATGTTTATGTTATTTTCGTAAAAAACCGTCAAATATGTTGATGTGGATTAAAATATACATTTTTAGAATAAATTTTTTTAGCTACGTTTCTTGAAACTCGATTTCGATTCCACTTTGTCTCCTGAAACTCAAAAGTCGTCACTTTACTCCTTGAAACCCAATATTCACTTCACTTTTGCTTGTGTATGTTTATTATGTTAAATAACCCTCAGTCCCCTTCTCTAAACGTTGTTCATACATTCATCTCTTCTCTCTCCATCTCTAGCCACCTTATCATTAGTTCCATTGATTTTGTTATTTTTATGAGCCAGAGCAAATGAGGAATTTGGATTTCGTTTATGGAAAGAGGGAGATGAGGAGAGACAGAGAATTAGGAAAAGATGAAGGTGTGGCATCGTCAAAGTCGGAAATAATATAAACAAGGCAATGTGGAGCGAATTTTGAGTTTCAATATGTAAAGTGGTGACTTTTGAATTTTATGGGGCAAAGTGGGAACAAAATCAAGTTTCAGAGAGCGTAAATACAAATAAGCCTCAACATAACGGTGATTTAATAGAATAACAGAAATAAGGCATAGTGGAGCGAAAATTGAGTTTCAGAGAGTAAAGTCGCAACTTTAGAGTTTTAGGAGCCAAAGTAGGATCGAAATCAAGTTTAAGGGAGCGTAACTAAAAATAAGCCTGTATATGACTAGTTAGCTAATAAGTTGTGTATAAAAACATTACCTCTGTATGAACACACAAAACCGACCCATTATCTCAACAGTTCTTCAAAATAATAATGCATTTTCCCATGTTTATCATTGTTTTTTTAGTCAAACGATAGGATATTGGCAAAAATACTTCTCCAACATGTCCTTAATCCACCTACAATGATATATCGTGTTTGCTTCTTTATGAATCGAACTTGAGACACCAAGTATCACTAAACTAAGTGTTCAGTGACAATGTATTATCCGCCTTTTTGGCGTATAATATAGCTTTTGATATGTAATAACAAAGTAACCATATAACCCTAATTACCACACTGACATTAGTGGGACAATATATACGATGTAGTGGTGCAATTACATATAGTGCAGGTCTTACAAAACTCAGAGATTGAGGAGGAGTAAATAATGTAGATGGACCACAACGAGGAGGAGAGATAGTAAATAAATCAGACCGTATGAAATGTTTGCACGTACCTTAATGTGAGCATGGTCTAAAATATCCATAATATCCCGATATTTCCATCAAAATTTCCGTGTTTTTAGACTATCGATATTTCCGATGTCATCGATATTTCCATCAAAATTTCCGTATTTTTTAAATTTCTATATTTAAAAAAACACCAAGGGGATTCGAACCCCTTCCATTTTACTCCTTCAACACCTTAACCACCAAATCACTTATATTTTTGTGAAAATATGCTAAAATATTTATATATTTTCTACACTCACAATGTTTGCCAGCTCGCTAAATAATCAACTTAAATCAGTTAAATCCATCATGCAATGCATTTTCTTCCAATTTTTTATGATAAAGTAATAGATAATTGACTAAATAAACATCCTGCAAAGTTTCAATAAAAATTTCCAAGTTTTTCTTACAATTTCCGTGGTTTTTATTCAATTTTTATCGATATCGATAATATCCCGATATTTTCATCGAAATTTCTGTGTTTTTGGACTACCGATATTTCCGATATCATCGATATTTTAGACCTTGAATGTGAGAGAAGGAGACAAGAGCATGCAAAGTGTCGATGTTTGGGGATATTAAGGTCGGGACGGCATTGGTAGTCCTCATCTCATGTTTGGACCCCATGACTGGATAGTGGAAACTACGGCGCACGTGTGCTACTCTTAACTAGTATATACTAGTAGCCAGTACTAGATTTACACAATTTTTGTTCGAGTTCATCTTAATTTGTTTATGTCTCGAAAGAAAGGATGGAAGTTGGGTGGATCTTCGTGGAAGCAATTCGAAGTTTGAGCTTGTATTGTTGTTGTTGGGATTAAAAATAGGGATTTATGGGTGGAGAAAAATGTTATTTTGATCAACATTTGAAATCTAAGAGCTCGTTTAAGATTGTTTTTTGTGAGAAATATTTATGTCCAAAGCAATTTTCTTACAATTGCTTTTAAAAATGCATTAAACTTTTACTAAAAATTTAAGCGTCTTTTTAAAACACACTTTAAATTTTATTATCAAACATGTTTAGAAATGCTTTTGATAATAAAAATGTGTTTTAGTCATTTAAAAAGTAATCCAAAAAGACAAGTAAATATGAACAAATGAGCGATATTGATTAATTTGGACAACTTAAGGCGTGTGATTTTATCTCTCATCGAATGATAAACTATGAAACTTTAGTAAAAACTGAAATCTTTTTTTAGTTCCTTCATATATTGTTAATTGATTTTGAATTAAATTAATGCTCATAGTAACTCGATATTAGCTGAAGACATATTGTATATGTGGCAGACCAATGAACGTACGTGTTCTTGCGTTACCCAATGAAACTTCTCTACGTGTTATGTGCAAAAATACTCTAAATGTAAGGTGCATTCTTATATCGAATGATGAGAGTCTAACATAGAGATTGAACGTAAATCTTGAAGGAGGATGTAAACAACTATCTCGTCTACACCTTTCCCTCCAACTTCTCATTTAGTGTTGCAATCTTACAATGTTACTTGATAATCATAATTATCTATTATTTGAGTCATCCTTAATTACCATTATAATAATTTTAGTGTTTTAACTGAAAAATGTTGATTCATTTACTTGATGATTAACTTTTTATAGAGATAATCTTTAAAAAACGATTAAAAAGTAAATAGTTCATTGCATGAAGAGCTTAAAGAAGAAAGATTTAAAGAGATACGCTAACGAGACTTTCTTAATGTATGATTCTCTATGAATTCTCTGCTACATTACAATTTAACGTCAACATGATTTCATTGTGCTAAAAACATGAGATGACAGAAAGTCTAGAAAGAATCACAGTTTTAAGAAAGCCTCCTTAAATTTCGATCCAAATTAACATCGCATGACAAAACTGAGATGTTATTGGAAAACTGAAATTGACTAGAAATCACACAAATGGAACTTCAACTCCCAATTCCAGGGTCGCTTGTTGAATACCGCGAAGCACCTTCTTCCTTGCAGACATCAACCAAACTATGTACGAATCGGAGAATACGATGATTAAACATATATATTGTGCAAATTAAAAGAATTGGAAATAATAATTTGCGAGTGGTAATGCCAACAATCTGCGGACATTCTTGAACCAAGCAAGTAAAAGCTTTTCCTGTTTCCCATGTTGCATGTATACACTTGTAAAACGACTGCTGAGAGTAATAATTGGTTTTATAATGGAACTTTAACATTTTTTATGGTATCGGCAAATTATCTTGCGTGTGAAGTTCACGGCCACACGTGCTTTACTTCACTGATCATTATGTGTTGTCTACGTACTATGTTTGAAAATTTACTGCACGTGAATGAGCATGTTAAGAGTATTAATTTCACATCAAGAAAATGAAGGACATTGCATGAGCTTATAAATAAATTGAGCTACTCCTCATATTATCAATTGATTTTAGGTTAATGCTTGATTTGCAAATTTAGTTTCAAAATATAATCTCCATAACATTATCCTTGATTTTATAATAGAATCTCAATTTCTCTGAGAACCATCCTATAATTATTCAAATATTATTATTCTCTCTCGTTGTTTGTTTGACTCAGAGATTTAACCTAATTCTTCTTTTAAGATAGTCCCTAAATTCCCAATACTATATGACATAAATTGAATTATTTGTTCACCAGTAAATAATTAAATGTTCAATTAATTGCAAGAATACAAATAAAGCAGTATATTTATTCCATTAAATCATAAGGCTTGTAATTCAAGTAATTATAAAAACATTAATTGTGACATCCCACATCGTCCAGGGAGTGATCTTTAAATGTATATTCCCATCCCACATATCGTACTACGGTGGTGGAGCGGGCCCGGGAAGTGGTCCGTCCCAGGCCGGGATGTGACAATTGGTATCAGAGCCAATCCCTGGCCGGATGTGTGCCGACGAGGACGTCGGGCCCCTAAGGGGGGTGGATTGTGACATCCCACATCGCCCAGGGGAGTGATCCTTAAATGTATATTCCCATCCCTACCTAGCACGAGGCCTTTTGGGAGCTCACTGGCTTCGAGTTCCGTAGGAACTCCGAAGTTAAGCGAGGAGGGGGCCAAAGCACTCCCATGATGGGTGACCCACTGGGAAGTTGCTCGTGAGTTCCCAGAAACAAAACCGTGAGGGAATGGTAAGCCCAAAGCGGACAATATCGTGCTACGGTGGTGGAGCGGGGCCGAGAAGTGATCCATCTCGGGCGGGGATGTGACATTAATCGTGCACTACTCGAGCATCTATATTTAAATACCGTCTCTCAATATCACTTGTACCAAAAACAAAGATATGAAAAATGTATTTCTCATTCTTAAGCCTTGAGATACCAAGGAGTACATTTTTTTAAAAGCAAAAATATGATAGATAACAAAAAACAAAAAACAAAAAAAAAAGGAGGGTGATTAGTCAAAACAAAGTTGCGTTAAAAAGTTGAGAATCTTGAAGATTCGTGAATTGTGTCCGTTCGTCATATATTGTATGATCAGTTTTTATCAAGTAATGTTTATATTTATTTTTAAATAAAAATATTTAAAATAATTTATGATCATACGATTAACAGACGGATTTATGAATTCTCAAAATCCTCTCAAAGAGGATTAGGCCAGGATCTAGACTCAAAAAGTACCATGCAGGTGGTAGCAGAGCAATAATTATCGTCCGTTACGGAAATGACCTGGATTGTCTGCCCTTCCTATCTCATACCTTTTCCATTCATTTCTATTTCTATGGTCACGGTTAAGCCACGTCAACATTTTATATTCTCATTACTTTTTATCTTATTATTTCTATAAAAATGTTAACGTGATTTAATCGTGACTACATAAATAGATGGGGATGAGAAGGAAATGGAATGGGAAGGGCAGACAATCTAGGTCCTTCCCTCTTTTGGGTCACAACTTGTACCTATCCCTCCATAGCCTTCCCATCCCCTTCATTCGCGCATCTTCGCACACTGCACTCGTCCTGTCTTCCACGTGTACGGCCAACGTTCTTTCTCATCCTTTACTGGGACTCAATTACCCCCATAACCCCAAAGTACTAACTATGCCCCGCGGTAAAATCTGATAACTCCGGGGTAGTATGGTAATTTCGTGGCGTGTTTTAAATGGATGGAAGTACATTTTCAGCAACTTTGGTTTGAAAAAGAAAGTAGTGGAAAAGGAAACATGCCAAGCCCCTGGCCCTCGGTGCTGAGAGATTTTTCACTATTTTTATTAGGAAGAGATCATCTCATAATTCCTTCCTCTTAATTCACTAAATTAAGGAATTTGTGTCGTTGAAATTTGATCAAACGGCTGAAGTTATTATAACTTTTAAAGTGAGTCCCTATTTGTAGCCGTTGAATCAAATTTCAACGACACGAATTTTCTGATTTGATGAATTAGGAAAAAGGAATCCGAAGATGATTCTTTTCCCCTTTTTTAAGCAATACATCATGTGTTATTTTATTACTAGAAGGAATTAAAAAATAAAATTCTTTATGTAAAAATAATAAGTAGGAGGGTATTAGGATTACCATGCACTTGGGGTTCGAAACATTTTGTTTATTTTTTTAATTATTGTAATAGTTTTAAATTTTTTTATTTTTGTAATAATGGTTAAATTTTAGGAAGGGAATTGTTATTGACATTGTAAAAGTTTAATTTTACACTTCAAATTTTCTATAATTAGAAAAATAAATATACTAGTGAAAAATGTAAAATGAGATTTTGTCAGTATTAATAATAGTTTCTTTTAGAAAAAGTTATAACGTGTGGTATCCAGCCTATTACGAGGCTAAATATACCTTCATTTTAGTGTAATTAACATCATTTATTAAAAAAAAAAAGTATCATGTAACGCCTTGTGTTGTCGACACATTTGAGCTCTGCCTGCTTTTCTTTATACTACAGCTACCTACACTTGACATCCCAGTTCCATTTTCCAGAGAGAGAAAGAGGGGGGAGAGGGAGATGTACTGTTACACGGGAAGATAGCTGTGGAATTTGACCAGAGCAACAGATAACGAACTAACATCTCCCAGTTTTTATTCACCGGAAAATCACGCCTTTCCTTACTTACAGTGGTTTTCCGACATCATCCACCACATGGAAGATACCGGCTCTGTACGGTTTCCGGGAAGTCTGGACCCCGGAGCCCAAGAGTTCAGACCCAGTAACCCGAACCAAATACCCATCTTCGGGCCTCCTCAGCCGCCGCCACAACTGCTACCACTGTCTCCATCTCCCCACCAGGTTTACTATCCCTACCCACCACCGCCAATCAGCGAAGTTGTACCGTACGCTCCGTTCTCCGCGCCATCCGGGTACGTTAGTGCGGGGGCTACTGTATGCGCACCGTTGCCGCCTTCGACGGCGGCTGCCACACGGGCAGTGCTTCTGAACGGGGTTCCGAGTGACGTCAGTGAGGGGACTGTGCGGAGGGAGTTGGAGGGGTTCGGGGAGGTGAGGTGGGTGCAGATGGAGAGGGCGTGCGACGGTATCGTGACCGTCCATTTCTACGATCTGAGGCATGCAGAGACGGCGTTGCGGGAGATTCGGGAGGAGCACATGCAGCTGGAAGACAGGATTCGTAACCACTACGCCGCCTTGTCGTTCACGACGGCCACATCACCTCCGCCGCCTCCTATTTTCCCGTTTCCGTTTCCTCCGGGTCGCGGGCTCATCGTGGGGCAGGCCGTGTGGGCCCAGTTCGTCTTTCCGGCCTTGAAAGCCGTCCCGGACGGCCACAATCAGGGCACGATAGTCATTTTCCATTTGGACCCGGCTGTCAGCACCTCCGCACTCAAGGACATATTCCAAGCTTTTGGTAGCATTTCCTCCTTTAATTTGTTTTTTCACGTTATTTTTGGTCTTTGTCCTACGTTTTTCATGGCCAATGGGAGAACATGGGACCTGGATTTTGTTTCAATTTTGTCGGGTGTAATTTTGTAATTTTATCAGGTGCTGTGAAGGAATTGAGAGAGACGCCTTCGAAGAAGCACCAAAAATTCATCGAGTTCTTCGACGTCAGAGACGCGGCGAGAGCTCTCGAGGAGATGAACGGCAAAGAAATCAACGGAAAATCAGTTGTGATTGAGTTCAGTCGGCCCGGCGGCCACAGCCGGAAGTTTTTGAATGCGGTGGGTCACACTGCCCCAACTCTACTTTCGCCTCACAATCTCTTTGCACCTCTGCCGCCGGCGGAATTGGCTCTGAAATTCTTTAGACGCTCGAACAGTTTTAGATTGGCGGGGCCGCGGCCTCGTCTGTGTACATCCTCAACGCAAATCCAATTTTCATCGACTAGGAGCAATAATAGATCAAGTAGTTCTAGCGGCAGCAAGGGAATGGTAATTAGCAGAAACAACGTTGAATCCAAAATGGCGGGTTTAAATTTGGATGCAATCCAAGAGAAAAGGTGGTCTTCGTCTTCGAAGAAGATGAGTTGCGGGAGCTCGCAGAGCCTTGAAGCCACTGTAACGAGTCCGAAGCAGCCGAAGAGCAGTAGGGGGAAGAAGGGAAGACAAGCGAAGAAGTTAGATTCTAAATTTTTAATCAAAGAAGATGCCATATCGGAATCCACCAGCCGAGATACCAGAACCACGGTCATGATCAAGAACATACCCAATAAGTACAGGTAAACATTTTCAGTTTAAATTTTTTAGGGCAATTCATGTTTCTGTTATTTTTTCAGTTTTTGTTTTTGCTGTGATGGTGATGAAACTGTTTTTTGGTGGTGGATTATTGTGGCAGTCAGAAGCTGCTGTTGAACATGCTGGACAACCACTGTATTCACTGCAATGAACAGATTATTAGCGACGGCGATCACGGTGGTGATGATGATGAAAAGCAGCCTTTCTCCTGCTACGATTTCGTTTATCTTCCCATTGATTTCAAGTAACTTTCCTTTTCTTTTAATCTATTTATTATTTTGTTTTATTAATTGATTTCTTTAGAAATATCAAAATTATACCATATAATTGTACGAATTATTTATAGAAGAATTAGCTAAAATGATGAAAACATCAACTTTAATTTCTGAAATGATTAATTTACAAAATTGTCTATTGGGGCTTGGTCATGAATTTTTATTTGATATTAGTAAAAGATATGAACATTATCGTCGGCGACAAAAAAAAAGTAGGGATTAAGATTCTCTTCCTTCTTTTTACAATTCATTTCCTTCTTCTCTTTTCACAATTTTTTTTTGGGTCCTTTTCTCTATATAAAAAATTTAGAACAAAATGTTGATGTAGTTTATCAGAATCAACTAAATAGGAGGGGAGGGAAATGAAGATGGATTATTAGGAAGGAAGAAAATCATATCCAAAGAATAATGCTACACTTATCATCTAGCTGGACCATCAATTGTATCTCTGCAATAGAGATAGGGCTCGCTAACGTACGTGGGATTATTAGGAAGGAAGAAAATCATATCCAAAGAATAATGATACAAATGGTGCTCCAACTAGATAGTAAGAGTAACATTTTTGGACGAAAAATGGCTTGAAGTTCGTCACAAAAATGCTTCAGCCATCATTTTATCTTCTCTCGTTGTAAATTTTATTTCCAAAATTGTGATTATGTTCTGGTACACATTTGTCAAATATCAAATTCATGGGTCGAATTCTTATGTGTGGAAAGCACAGCAACAAGTGCAATGTGGGATATGGATTCGTGAACATGACGACTCCGCAGGCAACATGGAGGCTGTACAGAGCCTTTCACCATCAACATTGGGAGGTCTTCAATTCCAGGAAAATCTGCCAAGTCACCTACGCTCGAGTTCAGGTAACAAGTCTCTTTAATTTCCTCTTTAAACATTTTTATTTCAGCATAATCCACTATCAAAATTGCTAATTATTATTAGCTATAAATATTAATTAATGTGAAGGGATTGGAGGCGTTGAAGGAGCATTTCAAGAACTCGAAGTTCCCGTGCGACATGGAGCACTACCTGCCAGTGGTGTTTTCTCCGCCTCGGGACGGGAAGCAACTGACCGAACCACTTCCCATTGTTGGCGTTAGCGTCCAAATTAATAAGAAAACCCACTCCTCCGCCGCCACCTCCTCTTCCTCCATTTCTCTCCTGCTCCCGCCACCTCACCATCACGATATTGATTACGACGCGCCTGTGTCCGCGTGCGATACGGACGACGACAGCAGCCAGAACGGCGGCGCCACGGCTGACGATGATGATGAACAAGATAGACAAGTACCACCTACCTAGCTTTAAGTTCATTAGATAAAAAGGCAACCAGCAGCGGCCACCTCCACCGCCATGTTATATCAGTGTCGGCAGTCTGCAACCGCAATATCAAATTGATACGATGTGATGGATACCCGCGCGCCTCTGCTCCTTCAAACCATCTCTCTCTCTCCCATCCTTTTTGTCATTGTCATCGGGTTAGCAGCTGACTTGACCCATGACCGTCATTTCCATTAATTAGTCTCTCTGTGTTTTGTAAGTTTTCTTTGTTCTTTTTCAGTCCAAAGTTGACTAGCTTATATTCTCAAAAGAAAGAAAAATTGCAAAGGGCTCGTATTGATTTCTTGTTTTGCGAATGTAGTTTGAATTAATCTAGTGTATTTTCTTCGTCTTCTCCTTAATGCTGCTGAATTTATAATCATTTGTGACGTAGCACGGAGTAATCAAAAGGGTTACTAACATAAATCCCTTGAAGAACAAGTCTGTAATCTACTATAAAATTGAGAGAAATCGCAAAGGGTTGAATTGATTAATGATTCAATGAATACAAATTAATACATCTACATGCCTCAAATAAAGATTACAACCGCTGACAACTCAAATGACTTATAGGATATGTTTTTTTGGTCCAGGACTTCCAGGAAGTGAAATGACTAATTAAACATTAATTAGATGAAAATCGAAAGGTTTGATTTTTATTACGAAACTTTAATCACAGTTTTGGAGGTTGGCTGAAATTCATTTTATATCTTGGTAAAGCCGTGAGTTTGATATTACCGGCCAAAATCGTAACTTGGATGCTAAATCCGCAAACTCCCACCTATATCATTGTCTTTCGATAGTTTATTTTTTCTTTGTTCCATTATGCTATTTGTACTACATCAATTCAGATTTTTTATCATGAAAAATAATATGAACGGTAAAAATTGTAGCTAATTTTCACCCTTGAAATTAAAAAATGTATACCGCGAATTCAAATGGCCAAGTGGTTTAAACATCGGACTAGGATTCTTTACCCTCCTATTCCCATCCCCTCATCTCATACATTACCTTTTGTCTTATTATCTCTATAAAAAAATCAATATAAAATGTTGACGTGGTTTAACCGTGACCATTCAAATAAGAGAGGATAGAAGGGTAGAGAGATTAGGAGAGTAGATAATCCTATTCCTTAAACATCTCGCTAGCAATATTCTGCTTTGAATTTTGTACGTACTGCAATGGTTTGGTCAGCCGTACATTTTCCTATTAAACAAAAATAATATCGATTAATCATTTTCAATTTTATTGTTTATTGTTTAATAGGATTAGGGGTCACTTAGTACTACGGTATAGTGATATTTCTCTTTATTTGTAAGTGAGGGGTTTTAGGTTCGATTCTCATCAAGGACGAATTCGAACCACATTATTGTTAGCACATTGTGATGCTTAGCCCACTTTCCCACCCTTTAGTATAAATAATTTTTTTGGTTCGGTGTTTATTCCATAAAAGGAGATTGAGAAGAAAGGAATAGTATTTTCTATGGCATTGGTCTGTTTATGTGATGTACCCGATCTGCACTGCATATCTGTGGGATATAAGTTAAGGATGGAGTCAGATGACATTAGTTTACGATCAAGTCTGTGACTGTCCGTCCAGAAGTATGCTTGCCTGCCCGCAAGTCTCTGATTTCTTCAAATACTAGTACCACTGTTCAGGCAGCCTCTGAATGTAAGTCCTAGTAACCGGTATCACAACCCTAATGAAGTGTTTTGACAACAAAAAAAAAACCCTAGTAAAGTGTGAGAATTTCTTCCATAAATCAAAGATTCTAAACACAAATATATTGGCTGCGTTTCGTCGTGTCAATAATGCATACTCTTCAACTTACACGTGATTATATGGACAATTCTTCTGCTGAAGTACTGAACAAAAAGCAAGTAACTTTTGCTAAACATATAGCTTGGAATAGTAAGCTGACTGCAGCTGCGTCCATGTTTTGCCATCGCCTGTAGAGGTTTGGCTCACTAATCTGCGTACCTTGGGGGGGAAGAGAGAGAGAGAGAGAGAGGGTTGCTCGTGAAGTTGGTGACAGGTAATTCGAATCCGAGGATAGAAAAGTTGGGTGATATGGCAATACATGTGGCTCTAAGGCCTTTGACCCTCAATGATCCCTACCAGTTAGGGTTGCAGAGTTATGGTGTAATCAAAAGAGTAGTCGCTTTCAAAAAAAAAAAAAAAAAAAATCAAAAGAGTAGTCAAACTGTTTTTGATGATACATTTGAGCAAAATCAAGCTCTATAAAGTAGTCAATTGAGCAGGCAGAGTTAGCAAACTTTCCCTACTCTCCAAAGTTGGCAACATGACAAACTCTCCAAAATCAAGCGCTGAAAGTGAATGCTTGCCGAGACAAACTAATCAGGTGGAGTAATGAAAAGTTCAAAAAACGCGGGAGGCAATTAAAGGAGAAGATGGACCTATTGGGCGGCCTCCAACACAAATGGAGAGAGAATGAAGAAGAAATCCGGTTTCTTACCAAAGAAGTTGACCAGTTATGGAGGCAGGAAGAATGCTACTGGCTGCAAAGATCTCGGGTGCAATGGCTAAAAGATGGTGATGCCAATACGAAATTTTTTCACCAGTCTACCATTCAGAGAAGAAGAAGAAACAATGTGGTGACCCTAAAGAATAGTACCGGGGAATGGGTTAAAAATCCCAGTCTGGTCCGCAGGATGGTGGATGAGCACTTTGTGGACTTGTTCAAATCTTCTGGACAGCGGGATTGGGGAGATGTTCTTGACTGTGTCTCCCCGAAGGTGACTAATGAAATGAATTTGTCCCTCTCTGGTACGGTTTCGTTAGATGAAGTGAAGTGTGCTGCTATGCAGATGGATGGGTTGAAGGCCCCTGGACCAGATGGCTTTTCGGGAATCTTCTATCAGACGCACTGGGATATTCTTGCTGATGATGTGAATGATATTATCGGGGAGATGATGCATGGCTTGGATAATCCCGGGCGGATCAATGCAACTCATTTGGTGTTGATTCCAAAGGTGTTGAATCCGGAAGCTGTGTCTCAATTCAGGCCCATTAGCTTGTGCAACTACTCTTACAAGGTTCTCTCGAAGGTTTTGGCAAATCGTCTCAAAGTGTTTCTTCCGGAGTTGATATCCCCAAACCAAAACGCTTTTGTTGCAGGCAGGCAAATCCAAGATAATATTGGTATTGCACATGAACTCTTCCACTTTCTAAAAATGAGGAAAGCTAAATGCAAATTTGAGTTGGGTATTAAACTGGATATGCACAAGGCCTATGATCGTGTGGAGTGGGATTTTTTGTTGGCGGTGATGGAGAAGATGGGGTTTGATAGTAGATGGAGAAATTTGATCTTTGGGTGCATTTCCTCTGTGAATTTTGCAATAATTCTGAATGGTCAACCTGGACCCAAGTTTGTGCCCTTAAGGGGTCTTAGGCAGGGAGATCCGCTTTCACCCTATCTTTTCTTGTTGGTGAGCAAAGTGCTTTCTCTTCTTATTCAACAGTCAGGCGATCGGGGTTGTATTAGAGGAGTTCAAATGAGCACGTTGGGTCCGACAATTTCACACATTTTTTTCGCTGATGATACTCTGATTTTTCTAAAGGCTGAGGCGGAGAACTGTCGGCAGTTATCTAAAGTAATTGATGACTATTGCTTGGCCTCGGGGCAGAAGGTTAACAAGTTTAAGTCAAGTGTTTTCTTTGGATTTAATGTACCTGAGACATTAGCTCATCAGTTAGCTAATATTCTTGGTATGGAGAGGGTGGGAGATCCTGGTTCTTACCTGGGTGTTCCCGCTATATGGGGCTGATCCAAGAAAAGCGCGCTAGCCTATATTAAAGGAAGATTAATGGGGAAACTTCAGGGATGGAAAAAAGCAACTCTTTCTCAAGCGGGGCAGGAAGTTCTCATTAAGGCAGTGGCGCAAGCTATTCCGGCATATTCAATGAATTTATTCAAATTTCCCGTGTCTCTTTGCAATGAATTAGATGCATTGATTTCGAAATTTTGGTGGGGGCAAAAAGAGGGTGAGCACTGTATACACTGGGTCTCTAGAGAAAAATTGGGTTGGGCGAATGATAGGGGAGGGTTGGGCTTAAGGAGCTTTGAGATGTTTAACGATGCACTGTTGGCGAAGCAATGTTGGAGATTGATAATGGATCCGAACTCATTATGGGCGTTGGTGTTGAAGGCCCGGTACTTCCCTAATTGTTTGTTCCTCGATGCTAAAAGGGGCGGGAGAGCCTCTTGGGCTTGGTTGAGCCTCCTTGCTGGTAGGGATATCTTGTGCAATGGTGCTCATTGGCAGATTATGAGTGGGAAAGAGATTAGAGTTTGGGTGGATAGATGGGTCCCCTCTGTCCCATCGGGTAGACCATCTCTATTGGGCACGGTGCAAGTTTCTAGGATTCTGATGGTTGAATCGCTTATGGGGCCTTGAGAATTGAGAGTGGGATATTGATTTCTTGACACCTTTCTTGGAGATGTCGGAGTTTGATGCAATCCTTGAGACCCACATTGGAGACAATCTGTCGAGAGATCGACTAGTTTGGCTTTTTGAGAAAAAGGGGATTTATTCGGTTAATTCTGGATATCATTGGGCTTTGGATCGAAATCAATCCCCTACCCACCAAGTATTAGCCTCCATTCCTGGTTACTTGTGGAATTATGTGTGGAAATTAGAGGTCCTTCCGAAAATTAGATGCTTTATGTGGAAGACTCTTCACGCGGCATTAGCAACAATGGCAAACCTTTTCCAAAGAAGATCTTCCCCTTCTCCATTATGCCCTATTTGTAAGCTGCACAAAGAAACTATTGAGCACCTTTTTCTGCAATGCCTGTGGGTGGAGGTGATTTGGTTTGGGATGCCTTCCCCACTCTTATGAAATGTTGCAAATTGGGAAAGGATTTTCTCGAATGATGCTGGTCTTGGGTTCCAAGACTAGCCAATTCGGCGACAGACTGTCTGGCGTTGCGACGTTGTAAGGAAGCATATGATCTGATTTGGGTTGACAGACCCCCATCTTCCCTTATTCATGTTTTGTGTAATGATGGCCTTCCTTGTCCCCCTAATTGCGTTCTGGTAGTGTAAGGTGGGACGCTTTAGCATTAGATGCAGCGTCGTGGTTATTCTGACACCCCCTTGCACTACTCTATTCTAGTAGTTTATTTGGCCGTTTGCCTCGGTGTAGGCTTTCTTGTATCTCTTTGGCATCTCTGCCCGGTTAATGATATTTCCGATTTCCAAAAAAAAAAAGTTGGCAACATGACCATTGCCTACAATACCATGAGTAGGCAAATAGAGTTTCACATATCTTTTTATCGTATAATATGTTATATGGAGGAAGATGACAAAATTAAAAGGTAAAATATAAAAATTAATGTTATACATGAAAAAAAAGTAATAAAGTATAATTTTGTCTACTTTGTTTGCCTAATGTATTAGAGAGTACAAATTTTGTTACACAAGAAAATCAAGTAGGCAACATGTCACATCAACTTTTATAATATAATTTTATTCTATATTAAACCGTTTATGATTTAGTTGATTTTTTATTTTTTTATTTTTTATAAAATCAGTCTAAAAAAGAGAAGTTAAAAAAATGAACGGTTTTGAATTATACAATATTTACGGAGTAAAAAATGTAGAATTCGTATAAAAATTTTAGTAGCATCCCTCCCATCCATTTCCATTCGCTAGAGGCGCACGGCGCAGCCACCGGACCATCAGACATTTCTCCTCCACTACCATGTTTCTGTTGTAAACTAAACCAAAAACTAGTCAAGTAATAAACAAAACACAACGATTTCAGAGTTCCTCCAATATAGGAGTACCTCTCTAACATCGGAAGCTTTATTGATTACCAACAAATACAAGAGAACTCACAAACATAAAGTGTTCTCAAGTATACAAAATTATGCCTCGCAAAACTCTCACACACAAAACTCTATCCCACATCTATCTATTTATACTAATAGATGTCATAGGTTTACACAAAGTCCCTAAAATATAGGAAACCAAATCCCAAACTAACTAGGAAACACAAATCCAAATATCTTGCGTCCAAGATATCCTAATCCTTGTTTGATTCTTGTTCTAGTTTAGGCATGTTGATTTAATGCCAAATCCAACAGTCTCCACCTTGGCATGAAATCCATACCGAGGCATCAAACAACTTCCGTTGCTCCACCATATCGCAAGATCAAACTTGTTTCAACTGCACCAAATCCAAGCAATGCTCGAACTTAGCTGTATTAACCACCTTTGTCAACATGTCAACTGGATTATCTTCTGTAGCAACATTTTTTAGACGAATCTCACCTTTAGCTACCACTTCTCTCATAAAATGATATCGTACATCAATGTGCTTAGTCATAGCATGATGTACCTAATATCTGGCCAAATAAATAGCACTTTGGCTGTCATAATATACATCCAATTTGTGTTGTTCTACACCTAAATCTCCTAACAACCCCAGAATCCACGTTGCTTTTTTTGTAGCTTCAATGATCGCTATGTATTCTGCTTCTGTGGTTGATAGTGCCACATTTGGTTGTAATATTGATCTCCAACATATAGGACCCTTTGCCATAGTGAACACATACCCAGTCGTCGATCTTCTCTTGTCTAAGTCTCCAGCAAAGTTTGTGTCCATATATCCAACTGAGAACTTATCAATTCCTTCATCACATCTTTCAAAACAAATACCTTTGTCCCTCGTTCCATGTAAATACCTTAGTATCCACTTAGCAGCATTCCAATGCTCTCTTCCAGGATTATGCATGAATCTATTAACAATTCCAGCTATGTGTGCTATATCAGGACGAGTACACATCAAAGCATACATTAATCCTCCAACCAAATTAGCATATGGAATACCATCCACTTTCATCTTTTCTTTATCAGTTATGGGCAAGGAACAAAATGCCGATAATATCGGCGAAATATCGCCGATATTATCGGTTTTTCACGGTACCGATATTTTAATTACTATCCAACTGGTTTTCGTCAAAATATCGCGATATTATTGAAATTATCGCGATATTTTGAAGGAGAAGGGCTGCGGGGTGGGAATGTGAAACACATAAGTGGGGGAAAGAACAGGGGCTTCGAGAACGTAATGTGCAGAGGAGGGCGTTTTGGGGATGGGGGACTGTTGGGGTTGGGGGGGGATCTGGTGTTTTGGGTAGGGGGCTTCGAGAACGTAATCCGCAGCAGAATGGCGTTTTGGGGATGAGGGACTGTAGGGGTTGGGGGGGATCCTGGTGTCTTGGGTGGGGAACGTGAGCGTCGGAGGGGGAATACGGGGACGTGAACGTGGGGGAGGAAGATCCGTGAGGGGGGGGAAGAGGGAACAAGAAGAATCTGGAGGGGGGGAAGGGAAGAAGAATAATCATCTGGAGGGAGGGGGCGTGGGGAAGGAAGAATATTGGGGGGGTGGATGGAAGAAGAGGGATTTGGGAAGGGGGCACGAAGGGAACAGAGAAGCAGGAGGGATTTGGTCTCCGGAAGAAAGAAGGAGAGGGAGGGTGGGTGGGTGCGTGCGTGCGTGCGGGGTGGAATGATCGAGACTGCGTGCGTGCCACACACGGTTTTGGCACATGGTTTTGTATGAAACCACGGTTTTGGCACACGGTTTTGTGCACGGTTTTGTGTGTGTGTGTGTGTGTGCGGTTTTTTCTGGGTGTGTGTGTGTGTGTGTGTTTGTGTGTGTACGATTTTTTGTATGTCTGTCAGAGAAGAACAAAAAAATATTCTGTAAGAGAAGACCAAATATTCTCCACGTAAAGACCAAATATTCTGTAAGAGAAGAACCAAAACACGTGAAGTCCAAAAATTTTGTAAGAAAAGAACCAAAAAATATGTTTACTTTCATTAATTACTACATATTTTCTACACTCACAATGTTTGTCAGCTCGCTATATAATCAACTTGATAATGTTAAATCCATCATGCAATGCATTTCTTTCCAATTTTTTGTGATAAACTAATAGATAATTGACTAAATAAACATCCTGCAAAGTTTCAATAAAAATTTCCAAGTTTTTCTTACAATTTCCGTGGTTTCCATATAATTTTTATCGATATCGATATTATCCCGATATTTCCATCGATATTTCCGTGTTTCTGGACTACCGATATTTCCGATATTACCGATATTTAATACCTTGGTTATGGGACATTGTTGGCTGCTCAACTTGAAGTGAGCACCTAATGGAGTTCTTACAGGCTTAATGTCTTTTGTTACTCCAAACTTTGTAACAACTTCTCAAGATATTGCTTCTGAGACAAACACACCAAACCTTTTTGTCTATCCATTGTGAACTCTATTCCTAATATTTTCTTGGCTTCACCGAGATCCTTCATTTCGAACTCCCATCTCATTTGCTCATTCAACTTTTCTATCTCTGAAATATTGGTTGAGGCTATGAGCATGTTGTCCACATAGATTAACAAGTACACGAACGAACCATCTTTCAACTTCTTGTGATAAACACAGTGATCATAGTGACTTCGTGTATAGTCTTGACCTTTAATAAACTTGTCAAATCTTAAATACCACGGCTTGGGCGACTACGTCAAACCATAAAGATATTTTCTAAGCTTACAACCAATCTTTCTTTGCCCTTCACTTAATACCCTGTTGTCTCATATAAATCTCTTCATCCAAATTACCATGAAGGAATGCAGTCTTCATGTCTAATTGTACCAATTCAAGGTTGAATTGTGCAACTAGGGCAACCAATATTCGAATGGAGAAATGCTTAACCACAGGAGAAAAAATCTCATTGTAATATATTCCCTCATTCTGTGCATATCCTTTAGCCACTAGCCTAATTTTAAATCTTACCAAGCTCTTGTCATCTACTTCATCCTTCTTTGCATAAACCCATTTGTAGCCAATTGCTTTCCTTCCTCTAGGCAGCTTCACCAATTCCCGAGTCTTATTCTTGTGAAACGAGAATATTTCATCGTCCATTGCATCATGCCATTTACTATCTTTCTCACTATTTATTGCTTCTTCAAAATTAGTGGGAATTTCAGCTTTAATTACTGGCAATGCATATACCATGCAGGCCATGCAATCTTTATATCTCGTAGGTAAGGATATGTCTCTTTTTCCCTTCCTTTTGGCTATGCAATCATCTTGTATCTTTAGTTCTTCTGATGGTGTTTCTTCTTCATGATCATTCTTTTCATGTTCAAGTTGATCACATTGTCTTTCTTCTTCCACAGCTTCCTTACTTTGTAGTGAATTCACAATTACTTGTTCCCCAAGCTTCACCATCTAAACATCTTCATTCAATTTCATGTGACTTTCACTGAATGTCACATCTCTACTTACTATAATCTTATTCAACATAAGACACCAAAGTCCAAAGACTTTCACGACACTATTGAATCCCATAAAGACAGCTTTTTTGGCTCGTGGATCCAGTTTGTTTTCCTTCACATGAAAGTAGGCATTGCATCCAAACACTCCCAGCTTATCGTAGTCCTCAGCTGGTTCTCCAGACCATACTTCAATAGGTGTTCTACCCTCTAATGTTATTGATGGTAGTCGATTAAACACATAACATGCATAGCCCAAAGCTTCTACCCAAAATATATTCGGTAGCTTAGCTTGAGATAGCATGCAGCGAAGTTTCTCGAGCAAGGTCCTATTTAGTCTTTCTGCAATCACATTCTGCTGTGTAGTATGTCTAACACTGAAATGCCTTCATTTTTACACACTTTGAAGAAAGGATCATAGGTATATTCCCATCCATTGTCACTTCTTAGTATCTTAATCTTCTTTCCAGTCTTGTTCTCCACTATGTTCTTCCATTCCAAGAAGATGTCAAGAACCTCGTCTTTTCGTTTTATCATATATATCCATGATCTGCGAGAGTAGTCATCAATAAAAGATACAAACCATTTTTTTCACCTAAATAAGCATTATTTGCTGGCCCCCAAACATCAGAGTGAACATAGTCCAAAATCCTTTTCGTTTGATTAACATTGAGCCAAATTTCACCTTTGTTTATTTGCCAAGAACGCAGTCTCACAAAACTCTATATTTCCAGTTTTTGCTCATTTTAAACACCCTTGCTTGATCAATCTTTGCAATGCTTTTTCTCTTACATGTCCCAACCTCATGTGCCATAATGCAGACAAGTCACTTTTATCACTTTGCACTTCATCAGCTACAATAGCCACTCTATTTTCCAAAGTCTTTCTTTATAGCATATAAAGTAAGCCATTCCGAGGCCCTTTCATTATGACAAGTGTTGCTTTAGCAACTTTAAGCACGTTGTTATCAGAGTAAAACTTGTAGCCTTGTGACTTGAGAGTGCCTAGTGAGATCAAAATTTTCTTCAGATTTGGGACGTACCTTACACCATGTAATTCTCGAATCACACCATCATGATGCTTGATCCTAATGCTTCCAATTCCTTGAGTTGTACATGGGTTATCATTTCCCATATACACAGTTCCATTTGTAACTTTGAAGCTTGAAAACCAATGCATTTAAGAAGTCATGTGATGGGTACAATCTGTGTCGAGCACCCACTCTTTCATATAATCCATAGTGCTCGATGCAGTTAGGGCATAGACAAATCCCTCATCCTCGACTTCAACCATATTTGCTTCTGAGTCATCCTTCTTCTTTCTAGTGTCCTTCTTCCAGTGTCTTTTTTCATGACAAAAAGCACACTTATCTTTGTCCAAGAACTTCCTATTCTTTGAGACTCTTCTAGTACAAGACCTACTATTTTTCCTATACGAATATTTCTTTTATTTCCATCTCCCTCTCATCATCAAAGCTTCAGAGTTATTCTTTTCTTGCCTGCCAATGTATCTCACCTCATGATTCATAAGAGCACTTAAGATTTCATCATACTTAATTGTCTCCCTGCCATAAATCCAAGTAGTCATGAAAGGCTCATAGGATTTAGGCAATGAGTTTATCAGGATCAATGGATTGTCTTCATCTTTGATTATTTCTTCAAGATTTGCCAGTTCAGCTAAAAGCTTGTTAAACTCTTCTAGATGGCCAATCATCTTCATTCCCTCTTTGTATTGGAACTTGTACAACTTGCTCTTGAGATGCAGTCGATTCTCTGCACTCTTCTTCATATATTTTGTCTCCAATGCAGCCCACAATTCCTTCGCAGAAGTTATGTTCATCACATCATACTTTTGTTGCTTTCCCAAGCATAGCCGAATTGTAGAACATGCATGAGCATTCAATCTTTCTCATTCTTCTCTTTTCATCGAAAAAGGCATGTCTCCTAACACAACAACCAAACCTTGTGGTATCAGAACATCTCGAACCTCATTGCCACATAGCAAAGTTGTTCGTTCCAACAAATTTCTCAATTTCAAACCTAACACTCTAAACCGTCATCTTGGTTCCACTAGTGCCAGACTTTTCTTCAACATCATCACCACTGGTAGAATCACTAGTCTTCATCATTGCTTGATAGTCACAACCCACGTAAGAACCTAAGCTCTTGATACCACTTGTTGTAAACTAAACCAAAAACCAATCAAGTAATAAACAAAACACAACGATTTCAAAGTTCCTCCAATATAGGAGTACCTCTCTAACATCGGAAGTTTTATTGATTACCAACAAATATAAGAGAACTCATAAACACAAAGTGTTCTCAAGTATATAAACTTATGCCTCTCAAAACTCCCACACACAAAACTTTATCCCACATTCATCTATTTATACTAATAGATGTCATAGGTTTACACAAAGTCCCTAGAATATAGGAAACCAAATCCTATACTAAAACCAAATCCCAAACCAACTAGGAAACACAAATCCAAATATCTTGCGTCCATGAAATCATAATTCTTGTTTGATTCTTATTCTAGTTTAGGCATGTTGATTTAATGCCAAATCCAACAGTTTCAGTGTCATGTCTTGTAGTTGTTGTGGCCATCTTGTTAATTGTCAGGTTGCTGCCACCCTCTATGCCGGTAAGGATCCTCTTTGTGTTCAATTTTTGAATAAAAATATTTTAATTTTTTTTATTACAAGCAATGTTACTAATTTAAGTTAAACCAAAAGGAAATCAGAGCTTTTAAAAGCAGATGATTCAAGAGAAATGCCAAAACTACCAGAGCAATTCACTACTTGCCTTAAAATTGAATTGGCATAACCATGTACGATAACTGATTTCAACTCTTTATTTCATTTTTTCAGCATCAACAAACATTTATTTTCATCTAAACAAAAGATAAATTCAGTACAACACAAACGCACACACTATAACATATCCTATAAGATTTTATACCTCTTTTTTTTTCTTTTTTTCTTTTTTGACAAAGCCTGATCACTTACTAAACTGCCAACGAAATTTAAAGTTACTAATTAAACTATATATATGCGTGTGTACGTATATATATAGTGGCATCATCAAAGTTCATCCTTGAATGAGCTTCTTCTGGTGTTGTTTGGTGATGATTTCATAGGGTAAGAGGGCTCCATAGCAATTCCACACATCCCTCCTTCTTTATCAACTCCTCGTTGAATCCTCAAGTAACCTTTCTCTCCCCATTCAACTCCCCATGAATTCTTCACAATCCAGTACTTGGTTCCATCTTGAGTCTCTCCATATCCCACGACTGCCACTCCATGATTCAGTTCTGTTCCACAGTCTCCATTCATCACACCCTGCAAATTTAAAACATTAACGACTCATTTGACACATAAGTACACATATACATGTTCGACGATGCTTTGTTACACTCCTACTTTGTCATTCTGCACTTATTCGAGGAGCATTGTACCAGCGTGGGTAAAGTTGGAAACTAAAACATGTCCATGCCTTTGAAAAGAATCTATATGCTTCGGATAAAGTAGTTTAATTACTGTGATTGACTTATTAGGGAGAGATTATTGGGTACGATCGCCTGTGTCATGTTATCTATTTGTCCAAACACACAAAATGATGACTCCTCACATTGCATTCGCACCCCACATGTGCACACTTTGGTGGACGTCAATGATACAGTCTCCTTTTTATGTGTCTTCGGCTAATAAGTGACGTGACACGCACGACCGTATCTAATAATTTCTTTTTATTCAGATTGTTTACTGTACTAGATGCTATATATTACTAGGAGTGTGGATAGGAACTTATGAAATATCAAGTTTTATTGGTGCTTAGTTGGTTAATTAGAAGCTAGTTTACCTCCGCGTAGAATTGGAAGTCTTTACCACCAGCATCTAGTGCAACTGACACAGGTTGGTTTGCAACAGCTTTCATCAAGGCATTCTCATCGTTTTCAGGTACGTTTTCATAACCATCGATTTGCACCAGAGGAGAATTCATCATCTGCAAATTTAACACGAAGTTAAGTAAGAAGATTATAGTGTAGTAATCATACAAATAACAAAAATATTAAAATGGGTAATTAATTTTTCACCTTGGATGAGTCACAAGGATTATCACTGGCTCTGTAAGGGTAGTTTTGCTCCGTTGTTATTCCACCCATTTTCTTGATGAACTCAAACGCTTTTTCCATCAATCCACCTTCGCACCCTTCGTTCGGATCTCTGTTGCAATCAACCAGCTCTTGCTCAGACAGAGAGACTAGCTGCTTTGTTTTGATCTGATTGATGCCCTCCACTGCAACTACAGTTGAAAATGCCCAGCAGCTACCTATAACATCAAAATACCATGCTGTGAATTTTATTCAGCTCTTGATTTTAACCGCATAATATATTGATAATCATCCATGCTCAACTTCCAATTTCCCCCTGAAAGTTGTATATATGTGGGAGTAATCCTAAGGAGACTAAATTTGGAGACTAAAATTGCAAACTAAATGATGTGTCACCAATAGAAATGTGCACGTCTATCAACACTTAAGTAATAAACTAATCATCAACTTACATATCATTTAGTTTTCAAAATTTAGTCTCTCTAGCATTACTCATATATGTGCACTTCAAAAACTTTTTTAGGGTCAATTTTAAATATAAAAGTAGAACTATTTATTGTTGGAGTGTTGTTCAGATAACTAAAAACGTTTCTAATAATGTTTGGTAGAAAATATTAAAAAGCGGTTACGTGTAATAAAAACGCTTAGAAGTGACTTTCTAAGAAGAACGTGGATATTTATAAAAAAAAAAATCGCCTCACTTGTAAAAAAGCACTTATGAACAAAAGTATTTCTAATTGAGGGATTTCCCAACGTCCCCTTATTTTGCTCAATTATAAGACTTACCACATTTGCCTTGGTCTTTAACTCCAGTGACAGCTCCACTCTTCCTCCAATCAACACTTGCCTGAAGATCGTCGGTCATCCCATGTGTGAAGCCAGTAGCCCTTCTGCTGCCATGCAGTGATCTGTAGTGGCTAACCTTCGAACCCGCATAGGAGCTCGCAAACTCATGGTTGGTCATGTCTGCAAACTTGTTCAGCTTGAGCTTGTAGGGTTTGCTCATCTGGTTCACCTTGTGCACATGCTTCACGTTCTCCTTGAAAACATTGAAGCGCTTTCGCTTCTCGCCGAGGTCGTGGGAGATTGTGTGGTGGCTCCTCCACCTCTCATACAAATCCCACAGACTCTCTTCAGAAGCCAAGTCCTTCTCTTGGAATTCAAAGCTCTCAGCCAGGCCAAGGACTAGAGCTAGAGCTAGGGCAACCAAAATAAACTTCCCCAAGTTCATCACTCTATAATTCTAGTTTAATCAAGAAAATATGAAATTTAGGGTATTGAGAATTATGGGAGACGGAGGTGCATGATCTGAACCAGCAATGGAAGCATATCGATCTTATATACATTTTTCGAGTGGGATAAGCACTATGAGTACGTACCAACTTTATTAGCTGTAGAGAGAAAATATGGAGAAAAGGTGGCCGTCTTTTTCAGAAGTTCATCTAAATACCGTTACGTGATGCTATTATATTTTCTCACACTTTAACTAGTGTGTTTTTTTTTAATATACTTGAGAAGTGAGACATATCAATCATGTCGTCTACACATAACATATTGCGTCAAATGATACATCATGTGATAAATGTTCCTGCTACTTATAAAAAGCTTTTCTATTTTTGGAGGTGGAGTTTGTATTTTATTGGTTTAAATCTTGTGCCTACATGCCAAACACGTGACCTAGTTTAACTTGTTTGTAGATGGTGACAAATCGGTTATGCATTGTTGCAGAGCTTTAGGGCACGATTTCTTGCAAGCCTATCTCGGGTGCAGTACAGCGGTTAGGACTTGCCTGTCTTGGCATGAAACCGAAAACTTTTCCAAAAGGTTGATAATTTGAAGTGAAACTTGCGTGATTCTCTATCTTTGCATTTTGTCCATTGTTATCTTTTTCATGATCAGAAGATTACTTTTGGATACAGCAAACATATGATAACGTTATCAGACTTGTAGAATACTTTTTTGCAAAACTGATATCATCATTCTATCAAAAGTGATACAGTAGTTGGAGATGAAATTCAAACCCGTATTCTACACGGCACGTTAGGATGGTGGCCAGGGAAAAACTGAAATGTCTTTGTGAGTCTTCATTCATGGCCTCCAGAATGGTGGACTACCGTGGTGAAGTCACTAGTTGAAAAAAGAAGAAGTCATTCTATCAAAACATTAAATGGAGGAATTTAAAATGCACTACATGATCATTCCAAAAATTTAAATACAAGATTTACGTATAAATTACTCACATCAAATAGTCATTCTTCAACCTCTTAGTTCGTTATATCTACTCTTCAAATCCCTCCACTTAATCTTTTGTAGGACATTTCCGACTAATTTGGCCTAAATTCCTCGTCCAAACATAGTATTAGGTCTCATTTGTAAACTTCAACCTCTCCATTATGATTGTAACTTTGTTCTTCCTACATTAAAAATTAATTTTTTGTACTAAATCTAAATGCAAGGGTGGATTTGGATTGTGGATAATTTGACTAACCACCTTTGATCATTGGATGAAATTTAATAGTAGCGTAACCTTTATACCTATGAAGAATGAAGAATATCAAACTATGGGTGTGGACTTGGCCTGCGCCTGTTCAATAACCATGTTAGTATGGTTGGTAAATATTTACCATTATTCCTTTATGATTCTGTGAACAACAAACAAAGTAAGAGAGAAGAGAAAATGCAACTTGTTTGTGGCTACTGTTAAGTTTTTAACATGCAGCAATAGGCTACTCTACTCAATCACAGAACCATCACTGCATGTATAGAACTGAAGAATGTGTTTTTGGCTCACCCGGCAAGGCCAGAAGAGATGATTTTCATGTAAATCCACTGTCATCGGATTAATTGAAAGACTTTGCGAACCAGTAAAGGGATTGGTGTACATAGATCAAAACAACATCGAGAACTACAACCTGAGGCAGCTGAGGTCACATATCGTGGTGGTGAGTGACTTAGGAGCCAAGGCTTTTCCCAGGAACAATCCATGGCAACGTAGTTTACGTTAGAGAGAATTATAGAGAATCCGAATTTATAAGGTACACATACATTATACATCTCCCTATCTTCTCATTAAAACTGAGACATAACATTTGTTACTTTCTGACAAGGCACGTTTCTATGCAGTGCTACGAAAGATGGATATCAAACCTACTGTGGAGAAAGTGGAGTAAAGCTATCCGGGGGCCAAAAGCACAGGATAGCGCTTGCTCGAGCAATTCTGAAAAAAACCCAACAAGATGATGGTGGGTTGGAGACTAGTCCAACAAGTGCCCTTGACAGTGTGTCGGAGACTACTCCAACAAGCGCTCGACAAGATGATGGTCGGAAGAACATGTGTGGTGGCAAAGAGCCTGAAGGGATAAAAGAAGAGTTTCAAGGGTCACATAGAACTAAAATATGTTGTATTCGCTTACCCAGTGAGGGCGGACCAGATGAGCTCAAGGGGCTGAATCCAAAAATAGAAGCTGGAAATACAATAGCACTAGTGGGAAAGAGTGGTTCCGGATAATCCACTGTCATTGGCTTGATCGAAAGGATTTATGACCCGCTAAATGGATCAGTATCGATAGATGGATGCAACATCAAGCTCTATAATTTGACGAAATTGAGGTCACAAATTGTTTTGGTAAGCCAGGAGCCTACTCTTTACGGAGGAACCATGTAAAACCCCACCCCTAAATTATTGTAATTTGTTTTGTTTCCCCAAAAGTTTATGAAATTTTGCATTTAAGTCCATCACTTTTTCACTTTATTCGGACCCCTTTTTTCCAGGAAAAGGATCCTCGCCGGATCCCTTTCCTAGAGATCCCGTGATCTCACCCGTTCATCGTAATGATTTCTGACCGCACGATATACGATGAACGGGTGAGATCACGGGATCCCTAGGATCCTTAGGAAAAGATCCGGCGAGGATCCTTTCCCTTTTTTCCAGATTCCCTTTACTTCTCCTCCACTCTCCGCCTGCCACGTGGCAGCTCCCTATCTACCTTTCCTTCCCTCTCTCTTCTCCCCCGAGTTAACATCTTATCTCTCTCAACTCTCTAACTCTCTCACTCTCTCCGATCGCACCCACGCACGTACCCTTTTGCACACCCACACCCCAACTACGGCGCACCACCACCACCGGCTTCATGGGCTCTCTCTTTCTCTCTCTCTCACCTTTACTCGTCTCTGTGGAGCTCGGCGAAGCCCAGTAACATAGGAAACCCCGACGGACTCCCGTGGGTTTCAAACGAGATTCCGGTCACCACCGATCGTTCCACGGCTAACCCCAGGTACCAACTTACTCTTCTCACCTCCCTTTTCAATTTGACACCTAGATCAGAGTCTAGGGTTTCATTTTGATGTCGACCGGAACATGGGAGGCTTCGGCCTCCTTCCACGGTGAGAAATGGGTCGGTGACCTAAGTTCAGTGAACCTAGGCCCTTTGGGTCGTTTTATAACTCGGGCTTAGGCTCGTTTGAAACCCAACCCAACCCTTTTGTTTTATTTTTTTATGTTAATTATTTAATTCCAAAACCTAAAGGTCTTTAGGGCCTTAGGCCCGTAGACTCTTTTAACCCAAAACCTTGGACCGGGCTTCCAAGCCCAAGCCCGTGTGAGCAACCCAGGGCTTCAAGCCTTTTCGGACACGCTTTCGGGCCATGTGAAACCGGACCCTTGGCCCGTTTACCCAAAACCCTAAACCCTTTGGCCATTTACACTCAGGTCCAAATCCTTTAGCCCCGGCCCAACCTTTTTGGACCAGTCCATGACCCGTTGACTTTGACCGACCTGACCCAGTTTGACCGTTGACTTAGTCAACTCTGACGGTTAACCGTTGACTTTTTGGGTTTTCATCTAGAACCCTTTGTAGGCTAATTTCGACGTCTTGGACCCGTTCTGTGCTTAGGTGTAATTATTAGAGGCGATGCCGTCACTCCTATTTCATATGGCTCTTCGACGACAAAGTATCTATGAGTGGACCCCTTCTAAAATGCATGTTTTAATAGTAGAAATGCATACATGAAAAGCATGATTTAATGATTACGTTTTATGAGATATTATGCTTACTTAGAATATTTTGGAATACCATATTTTCTATCGAACCCATGTTCTTTGTAGGATATTTGATGGATGACGATATACTATTTATAACATGTTTTTACACACTTCTTTATATAGATGATGGATGACTTTATACTATGAAGATGTTTTTGAGATATATGTACCTATGTTTGGAAAGATTATGTTCAATGATTTTTGCATATCTAGTGGTCACTGTTCTGCCTACGGGCGAGGAAGAAATAAGGTGAGGGAGAAATATGGCTGGCATGAGGTATATGTGTATATGTTACTGGCTTCGGGCCGAGAGATACTGATACCACTAGCTAGCACGCTGTATACGAGATATGTTTCATGAAAGGTTTTATGGCATGTTAGGGTTTTCAGAAAACCTACTACATATTATGCTATTGATGTTTTCATAAAACTTTGGGGGTTAGTATGTTGATAACTATTTCAATATTATATATATATATCAACTTGGTCCACTCATGTTTGTTTTGTGCCCCCTTAGGACTTAGGAACGAGGATTACGACTTGCGCTACGAGGCTTTCCCCTACCAGTGACATCGTGCTATTCTCTTTGCTTGACATTTATTGTAATAGCACTTTTCTACCTTAACTTCCGCTTGGACTCTGTATTAGTTGTATGCTCTGAACATGTCATGCATTATCATTATTTTCATTGTTGGCAGTTGAATATTATTATTGTGATAGTACCCTCATCACGCTATGAATTGTCACATCCTATTATCTTGTGTCACCTTCAGTTTGAAAAGTTTGAATTTTTCAACCAAATGACGATGTTTTCATTCTGCCATACCGTTTTGTTCAGGATGATGAGGACATGTATATTGATGATGAATGCCATGTGTTTCTAAATAATGTTTGAAAGTTTTATTTATATATTCTCCACCACCATCCGTTTGAAAAGTTTGAATTTTTCATTGAAATTTATTCTCCATTTCAGTTTTAAATTTAACAAATGTCGAGAACACATCAGATTTTAATTTTAAAGGATATAACCATGTATAGCATGAATAATCATCAATAAAGATCACATTATATCGATATCCAGAAATTGACAAAGTTGGGGATGTCTATACATCCGAATGAAAAAGTTGTAAAGGAAAATTTGAAATTGATGTTGATAATGAAAAAGGCAATTTCTTGCTTTTGCCCAGAGGGCATGAATGGCATACATAATTGAAATGGTGCCTAGTAAGAGGCACTTTACTAGTTGAAACTAAATGTGGATGGATGACCAAGTTTGGAGTGCCAAACACAATCATCGACTCTAACTCCCATGCACGCAAACAGTCCATGTGTTTTATTTGAATTGAAACTTGAATATGGATAAACACCAGTGTTACTCCGGCCTGATAAAAGGATCCTCCCCGAGCAGATATCCTGAACACGGAATAAATTAAGGTAAAGTACAAAGAAACAGTCATTGTCAGAAGAAAATTGGTTAATAGATAAGATATTTTGGGAAGCATCAGGGCAATATAAGGTATTAGAAAGGTATAAGAACGAGTGCGAGAGTGAATGTAAGAGGTTCCCATTTTGTAAATTTTCAAACCTTGACCACCATTGACGCCATTGACATGATCGATGTTCGTGTACTCCTGCACATTTGTAAGTTGACCAGGATCATTTGTGATGTGGGTGTTGGCTCCGGAGTCCAGAAGCCAACTGGTGGGAGCAGTGGGAGCTGAGGGTACACGGCTAAACTGGGCAGCAAGAGCTGTGAGGTAAACACGACCCTTATATGAAGTATTCATTCTGTTGTAGCAGTCAATCACAGATTTGGTATTTGAGGGGTGGGCGATCAGAGGAAGGACCTGCACCGAGAAGACCTTTATTAGGGCAGCCTTGATGAGAACCAGCATGAGCATTGGGACGAGTCGGATTGGGCGCACCACCGCGATGGGCACCAGGACGTCTTCCACAGCGAGCAAAGCCACCAGGTGCAGTGATCCTGCGTCCACAATGAGCAACCATGGTAGTCGTGGCAGGAACAGGTGTGTCGCCAGACAAGGTGAAGGTCAGATAGCGAATTTCAGCACTAAGCAACAGTGCTTCCAAAGCTACATAAGAGATAGGAGTTTCTCGAGCTTGGATGGATGCCACAGTGTTCTCATACAAGGGGCCGACATTATTCATTATTGTAGCAATTAAATTAGTGTCAACCATAGGAGAACAGGATAAAGCTAATTGATCAGCCAAAGTATTAATTTTATCCAAAAAATCGGCAATACGAAGATCATCACGACGAAGATTGAGAAGTTCCCCACGAAGTTGAATAACTCGGTTATGAGAGGAAGGGTGCATACCTTTCCTGCAAAGCTTTCCAGGCCTCAGCAACACTTATGCATTTGACGACAACATGCATAACAGGAGGAGTAAGGGAACTGGTAAACCAAGAAATGACCATCAGGTCTTGCTGGATCCATGGTTCGAAGATGGGATTGATGGTGTTTGTGAGGTGACCTTCATCATCCAGGAGAAAGGGAGGTGGACATTGAGAGGTGCCATCCACAAATGGCATGAGACTTCGATTGCGAAGTAACGGGATGAACTGTGCGCGCCACAAAGGATAATTATGACGATCAAGTTTTAGAGGAAGTAAAGCAGAAACATTGGTAAGAGCAGCGGAATAAGCCATTGAAGTTGAAAAGAAAGGTTGTCGTGAAACGGGAAAAGGGTGATACCATAAAAGAATTATACTCGATACTAAGCTTGTATTGATTTCTTGTTTATATAGATCTTTACAAGTGGAGTTTGAGTGAAGAACAAACTCTTCAAAACAAACCAAAAGATAATAACAAAAAATACAAATTCAAGATATTAACATACAATATGTTTGAATTAAAAAAATATTCAAACAGCCTAAGGATCAGATTAAGTCGAGCCTTCTTCTTGTTGACTGATTCCATTGTTATTTGCTTTGATTGTTGTGGCGGGAACTGGGCTTTTGAAACTTGGTTTATCAGGTAGAACATGAGTAATTGTAGCTCACAGGCTGTCCACAATTAAGAGAGCAGACTCCATCGCTGTGATAGTTAAAGGGAAGGTTGCAGATAAAGGATCACACTCTGAGCTGCTTGCCATTGGAGGTGCCAACCCTTCTCTGATAAAACTACAAAGCAATTAGTCCCTACACAAACAAAACATATGTAAAAAAAGAGAAACAGATTAATCTGCATGAACTGCTGGAACATGCAGACCATGTTCAAGTTCAATGTATTGATGAATCAAATTAAGGTTAATTATGTCAATAATCAAAGAAATTGTGCCAACTTGCTCTTAGAACAACTGAGACTATCTCTGCGTGGTAATTAAATCTATTCATTTCAACAGAGAACAACGTAAGAGTAGTTCAAGCTTCTCAATATATTTGAATTCGATATTTTAAGATGCATTCCAATTCTTCTCAAAATTTATTCAGGATTTCGAATGTCGAGTTTGATCTTGATGTATCATAGTCACAACGTCTTGCAAAAACTTCTTTTGGAAACAAGTGATGTTCTACACTAATTTAGACTAAAAGGGAAGGAGAATTTGATTTCGGAACACAGAGTATTGAAGAGAAAGATCGTAACTATTAGAGCAATTGCATCAATTTTTTATAGTAAAAAAGGAGGAGATAAGTTTATCTGAACTCGATTTGGTGTTGATAGTTACCAGTTGACGTCTGATTTCTTGGTAATGCCGGTCCATCATAAGCTCCAATGCCACCTTTTAAGGCCATACGGTAAGCTCACACTCCATGAGTTGTCATAGGCTAAAAGCCAGATAATTTTCTTAATTAAGTTGTAAAAAATTATATTAGCTAGATTGATTAATTAAGCTTTAATTCTGCATCAAACACTACCACTTGAGGGTGACAATTCAAGTTTGATTCCAAATCCTTTATTTAAAGTTATCGCTCTGCATATGTGTATCTAAAAATGAACTAAACGTCATGTTAAGTAGAGGTTAAGTAGAGATTAAGGTTTGTAATCTTGCGGATTATATTATTAGTGTTTAAGACAATAAAAGGATTCCACTTTGCTAGAACAGATATCAGTTCACAGCTTTACAGTCTTCCATGGATCACTAGATAAAAATATATGTTACCAACTATACCGATTACCATAATTTTGTGTGTTTTAGTGTTTGCGGGATATATACGCACACATGAGCCTCATCTTAAGAGGAACTCCGCTCCACTGTTCCCTAAAGCTGGATCAATAATACCTTCATCTTGTTTGTATAGTGACCGTATATTGCCTACATAGCATCCCTCATACCATAGAGCCAAAAAAGGGCAAAAACACATAAATATAGACATATGTGGTCAATACACAGTTATTATACGCGTATGATGATATATGATATATCGCTTACTGAACAACGAAATCCCAACTAAGGACTTTGTCCGTATTTGATTAAAAGAATAGTGTCGATATAGTGTTGACCTTGAGAGATAGTGGTAACAAAAAGAAGTATTCAACCCTATTTTCAGAAGCTCATAGTTGTAAAAACGTGATTAAGAAACTAATATCAACTTTGAATCTTCATACCTTGCTTACTTAGCAGCATTCCGGAAAAAGTAGGATGACTTTCGTTCAACCTAAAGTTTCAACCATCCATGAAAACTACGGAAAAGGATCCTCTCCGGATCCTCTTTGTGGGGATCTAGGGGATCAATCAATCATTTATGTTCATCGTATATTGTGCGGTCAGAAATCATTTTAAATTTAAAATTTAAAATTGAATATAAATATTATCTAACGAAAATTGACCGCATGATATACGATGAACGAACATAATTAATTGTTCCCCCGGATCCCCACAAAGAGGATCCGGAGATGATCCTTTTCCAAAAATTGACTACATATTATATGTCCATCGCAACCAACGTCAACGTCCCCAAAAATCTATATAGATATGAAGTTGTTCGATGTCAATTTTGTAAGCAATGAATAGTATCTAAACAAGTCCGATCATCACCTTGTCGTATAATGTTATGAATTCACATAATTATATTTGAATTCATGCATGAGAGAGAGACAAATAAAGTGCCAAAAGATACAATCGCTTCTCCCTACTTGAGGAAAAAAGTTCAAGTTTATATTTCAATCACGTCATCTATAAAACAACTCTCACCAAAACAAGATACTTTCTTATATTTTGATGTCACCCGAATCATGCTCTGGTCTCACTCCACGAAAAAGTGTCATAAGATACAACCGCCTCTCCCTAATTAAGGAGAAAAATTCAAAGTTAAACTTCGATCACGTCATCCATAAAACAACATTCGTCAAAACAAGATACTTTCTTATATTTTTGATGTCATCCGAATCATGCCCTGTCTCACTCCACGAAGAAACTATCCTAATAATACAGTCTCATCTTACTGGTCACAGCTCAGACACGGATAAGAAATAGACCAAAGCCAACTTGGTGGAAGAAGCAGCCCAAAGCTTTGACCTCCAAATTCCATTATCGCTTTACGGCTTTAGCATCTTCCTCTTGTTTAAATCCCAAATCCAAATGCCAATTGCCAAAGCCACCCTCTTCCTTCTTCTCCCCTGACGCGTGTTACCCGGTAACTCCCAATTGGCAAAGCTACCCTAGATGACCCCCACTCCATCCACACAAGAAATTTTTCATTGTGAAGAGAACACGGATGATACACCATGTATTTTTATGTAAGTGGTAGGAAATTTTAGTTTTTAAGTTATTAACTTTTTAACACACATATCCCACCATTTGTATAGTGACACGTGATGTAACATCTCGTGTGCCGATCAAACTGAAAAATTTCTCTGTCCACACCCCCATATTACCAAACTAACCCTACTGCAAAACTTGTCCTTTATCAAACATCCAAGTCTCGTACCAATCGTACCCTTACCTTTTCGTCATTTACTTCTCCTCCCGCGTTACCCTCACACTCCCACGGTCCAAAATCTCCTTTGTCTATATATGAATAACACACAAAGTTTCATTCGGCTTTTCTATCACCGACGCCGCCATGAGGGTCCGATCCTGGCTAGCCATCTCCTCCACCACCCGCGACTCTACCGTTCCATTCTCCAACCCCGAGACGTCACCGTCTCGGCCGAAACTGAAACCCTCCGATACCAGCAGCTCCTCCGATATTCCCAGCACTAGTACCAGCGCCAGCGACAACGGCAGTAGCAGCCTCCAAAGCAACCTCTCCCTCCAGACGCTGCCATCTGTCCTCTCCCTCCAGAAACTCTCCCCTCTAGACCCCCTCGACCTCTCCGTCTCCCACCTCTGCTTCGCCACTCTCCCGCCCCGCCGCCCCTCCCTCCCAATCACCTGCCTCGCCGTCCACCACAATCTTCTCTACGCCGCATCGGGCCACGAGATCAACGTCTACGATCGTACGGACCACATGCTTCTCGATTCATTCAACGCCCACGATGCCTCCTCGGGATCCGTTAAGTCCGTTAATTTTTCCGACGGCAATATCTTCACTTCGCACCAGGACTCCAAGATCCGAGTCTGGCACTTGACGGCGGGAAAGCAGCACAAGCTTTTCAACTCCCTCCCCACTGTCAACGACCGTCTGCGCCGCTTCGTCCTCCCCAAGAACTACGTGACCGTCCGCCGCCACAAGAAATGCCTCTGGATCCAACACGCCGACGCCGTCACCGGCATCGCCGTCAACAACGGCCTGATTTACTCAGTATCCTGGGATAAGAGCCTGAAGATTTGGCGGGACTCGGATCTCCGCTGCGTCGAGTCGGTCAAGGCGCACGAGGACGCCGTGAACGCGGTGGCGGTGTCGAACGATGGGACGGTGTACACCGGGTCGGCGGATTGTCGGATCCGGGTGTGGTCCAAACCGTTCGGGGAGAAGCGCCACGTGTTGGTGGCGACGCTGGGGAAGCACAAGTCGGCAGTGAACGCTTTGGCCTTAAACGACGACGGATCGGTGCTGTTTTCGGGGGCTTGCGACCGTTCAATCCTGGTGTGGGAGAGGGAGGACAGCGCGAACCACATGGCGGTGACGGGGGCGCTGAGAGGTCACCGGAAGGCTATATTGTGTATGATCAACGTCGGGGATTTGTTGTTCAGTGGGTCGGCTGATCGGACGGTGAGGGTGTGGCAACGCGGCGAGGACGGGAGTTTTTGTTGTTTGGCGGTTTTGGAGGGGCACGTGAAGCCGGTGAAGTCGTTAGTGGCGGTTAAAGACGAGGAGTCGAACGACGTCGTTACGGTTTACAGTGGGAGCTTGGACGGAGAAGTGAAGGTGTGGCATGTGTCGGTTTCGAACGTGAACAGTACGCCGGGCCTACTGTCTCAGTTGAAAATGTAATTAATTAGATTAATTAATTACAATTTACTTAAAGCTTACTGCGATCATAATCTGGCTTTATGGATGTGGTTTGTATTTTTTAATTTTTGATAGAGATGTGATTTGTTAGATAATTGTTGCATGGTACTTAAATACCGCAATCTTTTGGTTTGTTTAAGTCTTTCAGACGTGTTTTGGTACGTTGATTAAAAGATTAATTAGCAACTATTAAAAAAGTAGATTGATTAGCAATGTGATTGCAGCAGCTCCGACTTCCTCTCTCTCTCTTCCTCTCTTTCTGTCTGTGTAATTAATACCTCCCCTCCCGCGGCCTCTTCTCCTCCACCGTCCTCTCCTCCTCCACCGTAGACTCGTAACGTTTTGCATCTTAGAAGAAACATTTACAAACATTTACCTAATTTCTTAGTGGAAAAAATAATGAAAACAAAAAAAAGGGAAGAAAAAGACATTGCAGGGTGACACCCAACAAAAGGCTTCCCCACACCATCTTCTGCCCACAAGACAGCCGAAGACGAGGCCGTCCCTGTTCCTCCACCACCGAACACAACCCCCCCTCCCATCACTTTTCTCTATCCTTGGGCCTCCCCTCTTCACCTACGCCCCACCCCTTATCCCGCGCACCTTCTTCCCCCCCATACCTTTCCCTTCCAATTTCCATTAAATCATAGGCTTCCCCTCCCAACCACTTCCCCCAAATTCGGAGTCCTTAAGGATCTTTGGGTTTAGGGTTAGGGTTTTTGAAAGATGTGTATAGGATGCATTTGTATGTAGACTGAATAAATGTGTGAGCCTGGAGAGTTGGCAGAGAGGAGGTACAATTACAGAGAGAGGGAAAGAGAGAAGCAGGCGAAAGAGTATGGCCGGACATTTATATCCCTACATTTAACTGACAATTAACCGAAATCTCCTTTTTGGTTAAATTTGTTAATAATTTTTAACACAAGGATTTAAATCTTAATTTTTTACTAAATGAACTATCTTCCGAATACCCTATCAATTAAAACCATTACGCCTATTTGGCCTAAAATAGAACGAACAACACTATTATCAGAAAAACAATTCCATGTTTACAAACTCACATAACTACATCTAATCAAACGAAAATATATCGCTTAAGAGGACAAAACACTTGAATCATTTCCATGAAGGACATTCGGTGTCGTGGACGAATGATTTAAAGAAACTAGGGTTGCAAGGAAGACAAATCACGCAAGAAGGTAAGGAGAGTATACAAGATCTTCACTGTGATTCCATACCCTCAACGTTGTAGGGAGCAACCTTTTTATAATCACTTTTCAGATTACATCAGGGTTTCAAAAACCCTACTTACAAGCTTACACTTGAAATTCAAATACTATAACAAAATCTGATAAAACAAATATTCAAATTACAACAGATTTTAATAGAAGCTCCACTTGATAAGTATTGTTGACTGATTAACCAATTGAAGAGTTTATACTTGAAGAGGAAACTTAACTCCGTCTAACATCCCCCCGCAAGCTAACAGACCGAGAAACGACTAGAAGCTTGGACACCAGCATTTTAAACCGTGCAGAAGACAAACCTTTCGTAAATAGGTCTGCAACTTGATCTTGAGAACAGATGAAATTGACCAGCAACTCTACGAACCACCTTCTCCCTTACATAATGATAATCAACTTCCAAGTGTTTGGTGCGTGAGTGGAAAACTGGATTAGACGCCAGGGAAATCGAGGAAATATTATCACACCAAATCGTAGGACAAGAAAAATCGATTTACAAGTCTCTGAATAACGAACGCAACCAAGATAATTCAGCTGCAGTGTATGCAAGCTGTCTATATTCGGCCTCAGTGCTAGAACGAGACACTATCTCATGCTTCTTTGAACTCCATGAAACTAAGTTCTAACCCAAGTAAATACAAAAACCACCAGTAAAGTGTCTTGTGTCCAGATCACCAGCATAATCCGCGTCTAAGAAAACATTGAGTTGCACTCCTCCCGGTTTATACACCAGTCCATGATCATACGTTGCTTTCACATATCGCAAAATTCTTTTAACAACCATCCAGTGAGTAGTTTTCGGGGAATGCATAAATTGACAAACCTGGTTAACAGCATAAGACAAATCTGGCCTTGTTATCGTCAAATATTGCAAGGCACCAACAACACTCATGTAAGTTTAAGGATCACTGTGTGTCTCACCATCCCACGCACTTAACTTTTGTCTGCAGGGAACTGGGGCAGATATAGGCTTAGCATCCAGGAATTTAGTGCATTTCAAGAGATCAAGAGCATACTTGGACTGATCTAGATGCATGTTGTTGTTGAAATATGTTACTTCTACACCCAGAAAATAATGAAGGGGCCCTAAATCCTTCATAAAAAACAACGTACCAAGCTGCTTGATTAATTGAGTCATTTGAAGTAAACTATTCCCTATCAACAGAATATCATCTACGTAGATCAAAATAATCAAATAAGCCCCACTGTGATTGAACACGAATAATGAATAGTCACACTTTGACTATTGGAAACCCAACTGAAACAAAAATTCAGAAAACCTCTTAAACCAAGCACGAGGTGCTTGTTTTAAACCATACAAACTTCTCTGCAGTTTACAAACATGAGTGGGGCATTGCTTATTGACAAACCCTGCTAGCTATCTCATGTAGACTTCTTCTGTCAGATAGCCATGTAAGCAAGCGTTTTGGATGTCCAGTTGACGAACATGCCATTTATTCGACACTGCAAGACTTAGAACCATCTGAATGGTACTATGTTTAACAACTGGACTAAAAGTCTCAGTGTAATCAATCCCGTGTTTTTTATGGAAGCCATTAGGTACTAACCTTGCTTTGTAACGTTCGATGGAACCATCTGGACGCCGCTTTATTTTATAAACCCATTTGTTTGGAAGTAAGTTCATCTGGGAATGATAGGGCACCAAACTCCACATCCCACAATGCTACAGTGCGTTGAACTCTTGTAACATTGCATCTCTCCACTCCTATTGTTTTACAGCCTGACTAAAGCAAGTGGGTTCCACAAGGTTGTTATTAGTAACCACATGTAATGCATATTTAGGGTTTGGTTTCAGAGCACCAGTTCGGGAGCGAGTAGTCATTGGATGAGTTTGTCGTGGCTCTGGCACTGAATCACTCACTAGTTTATTGTTTTGGAGATACGAAGCTATGCCTTGCTCATTTGAGGTTCCTATGGGTGAACGAGGTTGTGTAGGATTTTGGAGAGACACATTAAGATGATTTGGAGATGGTGGATCTGTTGTAGGTTGGCTAGCAGATGGTAGTAACAATGGAGACTGGTTAGGGTTAGGTTGTGGGTTTAATACCAAAGTTGACGTATGTGGTGGTGGAGTAGTGGTAGGAGACACGATTTGAGGTGAAGCATTTGGATAACTGAAAACTAAATCTTGGCAAGATACAGTACCTTTATCAACGCATTCCACTGAAGGTGTGAGTTCCTGGAAAAGAAAAGAGTCCTCATCGAATAGGACATGACGAGACAAATAAACTCGTCTCGTAGATAAATCCAAACATTTATATCCTTGATGATCCAACGAGTACCTTAAAAATACACAAGACTTTGATTTGGACTCAAGTTTGTTCTTAGTATACGGTCTAAACCAAGGAAAACAACGGCTGCCAAAAACTTTGAACATCTCATATTTAGGCTTTTTGTGAAATAATTTTTCATATGGTGATGTATTAGACAATACACGAGTAAGGAGTCTATTAATTATATATGTTGCCGTGGAAAAAGCATCAAACCAAAATTTGGAAGGAACATGAGCATGAGATAACATTACTAAACCAGTTTCGACAATGTGATAATGTTTTCTTTCAGCAAGACCGTTTTGTTCAGGATGTTTGGGACATGTAAACCTTTGAGAAATTCCATGTAAAGCAAGAAATTGACTAAATGCATGACTGTTGTATTCTCCACCTTCATCACATTGTAGAGTTTTAATTGAACAATTAAACATATTCTCAACTTTTGTTTTGAATTTGACAAAAATCTCGAACACTTCTGACTTATTTTTCATGGGAAAAATCCAAGAGTATCGCGAAAAACCATCCACAAATAATAAATAATAACGATAACCTTCATTTGAAATTACTGGGGAACACCAAACATCTGAATGTACAAGTTCTAAGGGAAACATGGAAACAAACTCGGATGAACGGAAAGGCAACTTGGAACTTTTGCCTAACAGACAAGACTGACAAAACTTGATATCACTTGTGCCATGGATTGGCACTTGATTATTCAAAATCAAAAACTTTATTATTCGAGAAACAGGATGCCCTAGACAAGAATGCCACTTCTGTGCAGAAACATGGACGCCTATAAACGCTGAAAAATGATGATTGGATAATCCACCGCCATTTGGAAATGGGTACAACCCATTCTCACACTTCCCTTGGAAAAGCGTCATCCGGGTCTTCAGGTCCTTAACAACAAAAAAATATGGAAAAATGAGAATATAGCAATGGTTATCAAGGGTAAATCTATGGGCAGAAATAATGTTGGTAGAAGCTAATGGACAATGAAAAACATTGTTAAGGTTAAATGAGGAAGAATTAGCATTAATTTTATTTGAACCAGAGTGAGCAATAGAGAGTCCAGTATCATTACCTACACCTCCAATGTTTTCATTACCGTTGTATTCCTTGGGGTTCACCAAATTCTGGAGGTCAGGGGTGATATGAGCATTCGCTCCTGTATCAATTAACCACGAACCATTTTTCTGACGATTCAAAGTGATGGGTGAGGAAGCCATTGCACTGAGACGCTGTGCTGGAATGCGTCCTTCATATGCGGCATTCATACGCTGGTAACAATCAAGGGCAGGATGCCCTTTTTGTCCACAAATTTGACAGGTTATTCGTCCTCCTCCAGTGACAAAACGTTCCCCATTATTGGCAGGAACACGCTGGTAATTGTTGTTGTTATTAGCAGGAACACACTGGGAATTATTGTTGTTGTTGTGAGGACCAAAACTACGTTGGTTGATACCACCACGGTTGGACGAAAAACCAGCTCGTCCATCACCACGAGAACGTTCACCACGTCCTCTTGTAGCTACAAAAGCGTTCACAAGGGCTGATTCAACTAATGGGACAATTTGTTCCACCATTCTCCTACCTGTAGTCAAGAGAAGAGCTTCAAGGGTAGGGTACGTGATCGGAGTATCACCTGCATGTGCTGCATTAACCGTCATTTCGAACGCGAGACCAAGATTATTCAAAATGATTTGGACGAGTTCATCATCGTCCACAGGCTTACCAGCTAAAGCCAAATTGTCAGCAATGTCATTCATCTTATCAAGAAAGTCAGCGACAGATAAATCACCTTTCTTACTTTGGAGTAGTTCATTTCGCAGGAAAAGAATTCGATTCTGCGAAGAGGAAGCATACCTTTGTTCCAGCGCTTCCCATGTTGCACGAGCTGTGCGTTTGCTTGCCATAGTGGCAAGGACAGAGGCTGTAAGGGAGCCATTGATCCAATTGAGGATCATTTGGTCTTGCTGCATCCAAGTGTTGTAGGCAGGATTAACAGTGGTGCTTCCAGCGAGATGCTTGGATGGACAGACAACGGAACCATCAACATAACCCATAAGATCACGGCTTTTTAGGATTGGAAGAATCTAGGCTAACCATAACGGATAGTTAGTCTTATCGAGTTTGATATTGACAATGGTAGTCATGGACGAAGACATGTTGACTAAAGCAGTTGCAGGTGGGGGGGTTGGCTGAGAATTAAGGACGCTGTTGTTGTCGCTGGAAGACATGATGGGTAGAGAAGAAGAGAAAAAAAATTATGGATCGTTTGTCGTTGGACTTAAAAGGCTCTGTGTACCATAAAGAAACTAGGGTTGCAGGGAAGACAAATCACGCAAGAAGGTAAGGAGAGTATACAAGATTTTCACTGTGATTGCATACCCTCAACGTTGTAGGGAGCAACCTTTTTATAATCACTTTTCAGATTACATCAGGGTTTCAAAAACCCTACTTACAAGCTTACATTTGAAATTCAAATACTATAACAAAATTTGATAAAACAAATATTCAAATTACAAAAGATTTTAACAGAAGCTCCACTTGATAAGTATTGTTGACTGATTAACCAACTGAAGAGTTTCTACTTGAAGAGGAAACTTGACTTTGTCTAACATGATTATCCTGCTTTTTCTGATGCAAGATGCGCTGCTGACGCGAGATGCATGGCTTGTTACATATTTTCCGCTCTAATTAACGTTAGTTTATGTGAGTTTTTTAGTGATCAATCTAATTAAGATGTCATCATTTTATTTATTTATACGACCACGTAGTTGAGACACTTCCTCAAATGGGATCCAAAATCATATAAATTATAACGTACGTTTGTTTATGTGAGTTTTTTAGTGATCAATCTAATTAAGATGTCATCATTTTATTTATTTATACGACCACGTAGTTGAGACACTTCCTCAAATGGGATCCAAAATCATATAAATTATAACGTTTCAATGAAGGGCAGTGCAAAATAACTTACATAATCAATCACTATTTAATCGTCTAATAATTCCAATCAAATAAAAATTCAATTCGCAATAAAAATGCCCTAATTCTTTTTTTTTTTAATAAACAAATTTTTTAGCGAAAACCATAAAACTCAAAACGACTAATATTTCAAAATAACTCATAAACCTAAGGATAATGCTAGGAAGACTAAATTTATAAACAAAATTTTGTAAACTAAGTGACATAGAAGTTGATGATTGGATCATTACTTAAACGTTGATAAGCATGCTCATTTTCTATTGGTGACATATCGTTTGGTTTGCAAATTTTGTTTACAAATTTAGTCCATTACCTTTATCCTAAACGTAAACTTCACTAATAATCCACAAAAGTGCAACTCTTACACATTTTTTATACCACATATATACCGTCTCTCTAATAGAGATGAGATCTCATATGTTGGTGAGCCCTACCTCGATTAAAATGCACTACAAATATGGTACATAAAATATGACGTGCATTCCAAAGAAATATATACGCACGTAACATGCATTAGCATTACTCTTTTACACAGTCAAGGGGAGTTCTTTACCCTAAATGAAAATTGCAGAAAGAATTAAATGTTTTAATCTACCGCCCCTTTCAATTACCTTGATTTGTAGGAATAATTATTGAAGAGCTGGAATAAGAGTACTAGACCTCAGCTGATGAAGACAAAAAAAACACTTTGTTAATCCATGTGCTTTACTGCATAACACCCTCCAAGGACGCGATATTAATCGACCAATCAATGTCTAACAAAGCTTGTTACTAATATTTTAATTAACTTTAACTTGTAATTGTGGAGAAATTTTTTATTGTGATCGGAACATGGGTGGTATACCATTTGTTTTTATATAAGTGGTGAGAAATTTTATTTTTCAAGTTATTAACTTTTTAACACATATATCCCACTATTTGTATAGTGACATGTGATGTACCATTCCATATTTCGATTACATTGAAAAATCTCTCGTAATTGTGTTCATGCATATATCGATTGGGAAATTAGATGTACAATGCATTCCATATCACAGATTCACAAGGCACCCTTTGCGTCTCCCCTTGCATTGCGCCTTAATTTGTTCCAAGTAACTTAATTAGGATCACTTAATTAAGATTAAGTTAGTAGCTTGCACGAAATTACTCATTATTAATTGGTGAAGTACTTCTGAAACTCTGGGTGGTTTATAGAATAATGAGTATATTAGTTTTGTTTTAGACGCAAATCCACACAGATGTATTAATCATTTGAGTCTTAATTAGATGGTGGTTCAGTGGTTCATCAATCTCAGTTTCGGCTTTGTTTGGATATAATTAGTAGACAACTTCAAAAGCTTAAGATTAATTAATACCAAGCTATCTCCTCATTGTCTTTTTGTAAAAGAAGGGCGATTTAGATGAAAGATTTTTTAGTGTTCAGCTGCAGGGTTGTACACCATGGGTAATTATACAATTAGAGGGGTACTCGAAAAAAAAAAATCCATAAATTATATGATAACATGTGACGTACCGTCATGTATTCCGGTCATATTGAAAAATTTCTCGATTAAAAAATTTCTCGATTAAAATAGAACCAATTGAATACTAATTTTCTATTCAATTAAACTGAATTTGGAATGAAAATAAATTGAGAAATAATCTCCTGACGAAAGAATATCAAGAAATAATAGTGCTGAACCCTTGGTTGGATTTTGTGGTTTGGAGCTTGGATAAGTAGCCATTGGGTACATCTCTTAAGACAATAAATCTCTTAATTAATTAAATCCTCCTCCTTGAACATATTGCGTGGAATAATCTGCAACAAGAAGGACAACCATTCTAAATTATTATCGACCGATGGCTACCTTCAGACAGGAGACAAACCCTAGTGATTAATAACGCATTTTTGGATTCAGTATGAATCAAAAGGCGCCTACTAATTCACTAGCGTTTGAGTCGTTGAACTCTCTACAGAACATGTATGCTTTCTTATATATTGTGATTTTTGTGAGTTACCATCATATTCATGTGTTAAATTATCAGAGAGACATGTCAAATATCCTTTTAATAACATCGTTGTCTCAAACTTGTTAAGTGTCACCTGAAGAGTCCGATTGATGTAGAATTTTATCATAAAAGACTTCGGCAATAGTTAGAGTTATTTAAACTCTTTTTCTCTCCGTCATTTTGTCAATGTGAAAAACGTGTGAGATTGTAATTTACAAACGCAAAAAGAAATAGCTCGTTGCGTGTAAGAAGTCATTGGTTGTATCATATTATTTTGTTTGTAGTTAAGTGAGGATTTGCACCATGAGTAATATTCCCCTACATTTGAGTCATTGACCACTTTGCATCACAATAAATATATATATATATATATATATATATATGTATGTATGTATGTATGTAGCTACTTTCTGGCTCAAGTTGCCAACTTGCTGGCCTACAAATCTCATCCATTTTATCTTTTCCTTACTGTTCCATCAAATATCTACCAGTTGTTTGCATATTTTATGTATTGATGTTATTGTAGACGTACGTGCTCCTCTTCAGGACACTGGGAAAGAAAGAAGAAATCCAAAAACATTATGGGAGCATTGTTCTCCACTATGGCATTGGCAGTGCAGATGATGAGAAAATCTTTTCCTTTTAAAACTCTTATCCACAAACAACTCAAGTAGTGGCCTTATTATTCTTTATGTCCCAGTTTTTCTGAAAATTGTTGCATGCAAGCAAACAAGGTCACCGTCTCACGTGCTATATGTCACTTCCTACCTCCTGTGCTTGTTGTTTGTGTTAGGCTTGAAAATTCGTCACAAATGAGAATGCGTGTGAGAATGTGAAGACAAAATCTCACATAAGTGAGGGACCAACTATGTAAAGACTTATAAGATGTTGAACTATTTCCTATATTACCAAATGATTTTATAGTAGAATCTCAACTTTACAACAAGTCAACAACTTAGAACACTGGTGAAAGTTCAAACTAGTACTTTGAACATCTGAAACTCACATATATATTGAATGTTATTAAGACAATCACACAGTATTATATGTTTTAATTTTTCTACATAACAATGTATGATAACTTGAGATATCGGTATAGTAACGTTATTGTAATACGAAAGTTACTCTTGTTGATTAAGGCTTAAGCATCCGAGCCAACAATATTCAAGGGTCGGCCAAACGTAAGCAGAAGACTTTTGCCGGTTAGAAAATAGACGGCCGGGTGGGTGGGTGGGCATGGATTTTTGTACTTTTTATTGTTTTCTGCGCTTTTGTATCAGCTTCTTCAGAGTTGACCAGAAAATAACTAAAAGCCATGGAGTTTTATACTCAAATCAAATGCACTGGCACGCAACTTTAGAATTTGACATGTCTGAAACGGACGAGACGTCCGAGTGACAAGTTTATGCAATTAGCTGTAAAAGTGATAGGCCTACAAGTGTCACTAACAATTATATTTATATATCAGCATAAAAGTTGCTCATATGTAGTACTAGTGCTTGTGCTTTTCCCTGCCGATAATTCCTAATTCAGGGACACAAAAGCTAAGCCTCTTACTTCAAAACTAAGGTGATCTCCAATTGAAAGAAGGTCAAATGATCCGTTTTAGCCTCATGAACTTTCAACAAATTAATATAGATTATATTTTTTATTATCTTTAACCGAGGGCCAAAGGGTCATAGGACTTGTTTTAGCCTTGTCACAAAAAAAATCTCTAACCGAGGGTCAAACATAATTTATTATTTAAATTTAAAAACTACAACAACTTAAATTTAAAAACTACAACTAAAATTTAAAAAAAAAAAAAAAACTACAACTTATATTTAAAAACTACAACTAAAATATTAAAACTACAACAATTTAAGTTTAAAAAATACAACAACTTAAATTTAAAGTCCATAATCAACATCATCTTCATCATCCGCCATTATAAGAGTATAGTCGGAGGTAAACAACTGCCGCCGGACCATAATTTTCCTCTCTTTTTGATCAAAATAGGCCTTACTCATTGGACTGTAATTTGAAGTGTTTCTTTGCATATTCTTATCATCCATCTCTTCTTGTATTTGTTTGGCCCGTTCTTCATGCCTACGATTCCTTTCTTCCACGACAAGGGCATTTTGCTCCACCATTTGCAATGAGGCCACCACTTCCAGTTGAGCGGTATAATCATCATTTGCCTTGCCCTTTTCCTTCAACCTTCGAGCATGGTTTCATCCCATAGGCCTAGGTATGGAACCTTCACCTGAAGACGGGATTTTCTACCCTTGTTTCTTGAATGGTAGGAGATCTATCTTCATCCACATCTACAGCTGAGGATGCAGATCCGAACAACCGCGTAGGAGCAACTCTATGTTGAGGTGGATCTTCAAATAACACCCACCCTTTACAAATTTCCCAAAAATCGTGAAACTGAAAGGGTTTCAAGCTGCCCTTCATATACAATTCCTCCACTTGGTGTACCTAGAAAATATAATTACAAAAATTAAAAGAAATTAATTTATGAAATCAAATGTAATATAATTAAATATTTAAAATAAAATGTGAAAACACTTACTTCGTCGTAGTAATTGGCGCCGCTTTCATGTTTACTTGCGGCTGCTAACAGTGTTTGATGCCATTTATTCAAAGTTGGATGAAGATGTTTCTTCAATCTTGAAGAACAACTCTCGCGGCTTCGGGTATTCGATGAAGTGGTGCCTTCGTAGAACTCATAGTATTTTTTGGACACACGAGTCCAAACACCTTCACTTGTTTAAGAACTCCCCCTCACACTATCTTCCGACACCCATTTGAAAATTATTGAAAAAAATTGATTGAAAGATTATTGGAAGAGGAAAATATGAGAATTGAAATGGTGTAGGAAGGCTTATGTATTTATAGGAAAAAAGAGAATTTTTTTAAAAAAATTTGGCCAAAAAATAAAAAAATAAAAAAATTCAACTCCAACGGTAACTGACGTCAGCTAGCTGTTGGGATTCAAAATGTGGCTTGGCCGGGGGCCGGCTGGCTGGCCCTTTGGCCTTTTTTTGTGCATGAGGCCCACTAGCCTTTTGGCCTGGCCCTTAGTTGGAGACGGTTTTCGGGCTATTTTCGGCCCTCTAGCCCTCTGGATTCCTCGGTTGGAGATAGCCTAAGCGGGCTCTGTCTTGATAAAAAAACCAAGTGGGCTCTGAAAGTGAAAGGAGGATTAATTACAGAGAATTTTCGAGAATTATAACAAGAAGCCCCTATAGCTCAGTGGTAGAGCGTCAGTCTTGTAAACTGAAGGTCTGTAGTTCGATCCTGCATGGGGGCATTTTTTTATACTTTCATTTTTATTTCTTCTTGTTTGAGTTCCTCACAAAGTTGCGCAATTGAAGCCTGGATCTTAAACACACGGGCTCAGGCCCAACCCAACCAAGACTTCAACTAAGCCCAGACCCACAAACTACAAGAGCTTCTTTGCACGGCCATGATGGCATTATCGTAATACCACAAAAACCAAGGGTTCCTGGTGTACGCCCAACCCGCGGCGGTCTTCTATATAAACCCGCGTCCCTGCAATCCCCCAACCCTAACTTCCGTAGCCGCTGCTCGCCTCGGTTTTCATCTCCATTTTTTACTCTGTCTAGCACTTTCAAGCATTCTAGTTTAGGGTTTGTGGCTTTAAGTTCATCGGCTGGTTTGTAACTCCAGAAGGACGTGTCAACGGAACCGTGAATCAGCTTCGGTTTCCATCCCAAATTCATCAAAAACAACCACGCATTTTTCGAAATGGTCGTAGGTTGTTGTCTGGTTTTGGGCCGGAGTCGAGACATTGTCTTACAAATCACTGTCGGTGTTTTCTTCGAAATTGTCGTAGTTGCTTCATATGGTGAACGCCCTGTAAATTTCGATTGGGTTGGGGATGTTCTAGTTTCCGGAGCGTAGATTAAAATTAAGAATCACCAGTACTAAACAGCACCGTGCCTGCTTTTTGCTTTTGCACTGTGTTACCTGTCTCCTGGTACAAACTTTTCTTTCTATTATTATTATTATTCTTTAATTTTTTTTATTTTTTATTTTTTGTATGAAATTTGAAAATGATTAAGCAATGACGATGAAACAAACCCTTGGCTGTAGTTCTGATCTGGTAATTAGTAGAACCAGAAGCTGATTATTAAGGGATGTGTCTGAGCTCATTTCAATCCTTAATTTTTTCTGTTTTAAGGTTTTTGATTCGTTTGTGTTTCTGTTTTTTTGTTGCTAATTTTGATTTGGGTCCGTCTTAATCGTGTTTAACTTTGTGCATTGATGGAGCATTTTATCATGGACTAGAGTTTCTGATCTGGGTTTAACAAACCAGAAGTTGATTACCAACCCTCGGCTGTCTGAGCACTCTTCTGGCTTCTCCTTGTGTAACCTGGTTTTGTTTAATCCTTTTAATTATTTGACCTAATTATAATGGCACGTTACTTTTGGATTTTGATTTACTTTGACGGTGAATGGTTGGACAAGAAAAGAAAAGCACGGGAGTTTTCTTCCAAATTGGGCTTATGATGAAAATTTTCAATATCTTAGCGGATTTCAGTGAGACCTTAGTGTCAATGATCTGAATGTTACACACACTGAAGCCCTAATTTTGTAACTTTCTTTTGTAATTGCTATGAATGTTACACATAATTTTTTTTTGTCAAATTAGATTACTTTCATTAAATAAATAAACTAGTATAAAGTAAGGAGAGCTCAAAAGTCAGCTCACAACCTAAATACAAGTTCAAAGCAAAAAAGAAAATAAGTTATCTGAACAACAATTGAAAACCCTAAAACTAGAATGGAAACCAACAGCGAGTAGATGCACCTCCATTGCAGAGCCACCACCACCAAGAGAACGAACTAACGAAACAACTGGATCAACAGAAAACGGGGTAATTGAGCTACCTGCACAGTGAGCGTTCCTATAATCCTACCAAATAGTACTAAAAACACTTTAACAACCACCTAACACTTGAGGGGAGGCACACATGCCGAGTAGCGGATATCGGTGGTTGAGGACGTGCAAAGGAAAGTAGCAACAAAGCAAGCTCAAGGAAATTGAGACAATGTTCAAGGAACAAAGCTTAAGGAAAGCCAAAACAAAAGGTCAAAAGAGAGAAAAACGCAAAAACTAAGGGCTTGTTTGGTATTCTATTTGAAATTTTTTATCATTTCTCAAAACATTTTTTAAGAACATTTCTTGAAAACAATTTTCTTTAAGTCTTAAAAACTTGATTGGTTTGCTATTTAAAAATTTTAAATCTTACAACTTAAACTAGATAAAGAGATCTAAAAAGAGGGGGTCGCAAGAGTGGGAGAAAGATGAGAGATAAGGAAAGAAAGTAAAAGATGATTGAAGGAAAGAGAAAGAAGAGAGATGATCAAACGAGATAGAGAAGAAGATGAGTGAGAAAAAGAACCGAGAGAATGAAGAGAGCGGATTGAACGAAAGACGAAAAAGGTAAAAAAAAAAAAGGAAAGAGAAAGAAGAAAAGATAGATAGATTTGGAGTGAAAGGGGAGGAGGGAGAGAAAAGAAATGAGTTTAAGTTCAAAAATTCTAAAAACTCACTTTTTATATTTTTAGATAATAGACTATATTTTTGAGTTAGTCTTGAGTTCAGTTTTTTAAAATAGTCATACCAAACAAGTTTTTTAAGGCCTAAAACTTGAATTCAAATAAAATACCAAATAGACTCTAAACTTTTTGAGTGTGAAGGATGGAGTGATAAGATATGTTAATTTGGGGTTTTTCAGCTTAATCACTGAGTTTTTTTTTTTTTTGACAAACAATATGATCCACGGAAGGGGGCGGGCTTAGTCTTACAATGGGCTAGCAAATGTGGTTCAAATTCGCCTTTGATAAGAATCGAACCTAATATCTCTCACTTACAAGTGAAGACAATACTTACTAAATCGTAGTACTAAGTAACAGCTTAATCACTGAATTTAGAAGTTTAAATTTATGTTATAACTATTCTTTTCAGTGGTTAGCTATTAGTGGATTGTCCAGCTAGCACTTCTTGTGTGCTGAAGGCTTAAATAGGAGAGATTTTTCAATGTGATCGGTACACGAAGTGGTATACCACATGTCACTATATAAATGGTAGGATATGTGTGCTAAAAAGCTAATAACTTAAAAAATAAAATTTTCTACCACTTCAATTAAAACACGTGATGTACCACTTGTGTTATCGTCACAATTAAAAATTTCTCTTTAAATTGAGCATTAGCTCTCTTGCTTTTGCAAAGGTAATATCATTTTATTAATAAAAAATATACACACGAGGCTTTTGCTTCTTCTTCTACCTCTCGCTCTATCCTACCTAACTCCACTGCCAAGGTTGAGATAGGATAGGATTTTGAGTTTTATCATGGAGGAAGAGGGAAAATGCAGAGGGTGGAAAAGGAAGGGGGAGAGGGAAAGAGGGCTAGAAGAAGGTGGGAGTCGGGCTGCCGCCGAGCCTAAGGGGCGGCGGCTGGGAGGGTTTCAGATCTGGCTTGCTGGGGGAGAGAACGCACGGGTCTGCTGGGAGAGAAAAACAAAAATATCTAGAATTTTAAGTGGATTTAATGCCACGGAAGTTTTCGAACAGGAGAAGTAACGGGAGTGTGATAATCGGCGTACAATACCAAAAACAAAAGTATCAAAGTGGAAGGTGCAGATATTGCTTTATTGCATGGTAACAAGTTCCAGATTCACATCAACAAGGCCCCCAAATGACCATAGATAATACCTTTTGATGTCACATTTATTTTCATAGTGTCGAAGTAGCAGCAGCATATAATTACGAAATTCAAATGTATATAGAAATCTGACGGGTGCCTGTCGAGCTCAAGCTCAATCGGTGCAGCAGCGGAACATGGAGAACCTCTCCATGAGACGGCCGCACTCAGCGCAGGCAACTGTCTCAGGCATGATTCCGGTTGCAGGCAAAATAAGACTAGTGCAGTGGTGTGGAGCCTGTTTATGCACCCCTTCTAGGTATTCATTCAGTGCCGGTGTAACCTATTTCGGTTGGCCTTATTTTCCAGTTGTTGTACTCCTTCAAGCTTCTCAACATGTGCTCCCCGTTGGCCTTGGACATGTCTGCTGAGCCAAGGGCGATCACTGCCCATCCGCGGTCACCCGAGCCAAAGCTCAGCATCGATATGATCCCCTGCATTATAGGATCGCTTTTCAAATGATCAGTTTGGGAATGAGTTCTGCTTTGCTCGCTTAGGATTTTTCCTTTGGACTGCCACATGCTCTCGAGACGAATCCAGAAGAACCAAATGAGGTTCAACTCAAGGGTGTGGCTTAGCTTCTCAGCTTGAATGATGTTGATGATGTTCTTCACCACTTTCTCCTTAGCCTTGCTCTTCCCCACATAAAGCAATTCCAATTGAATCCCGGCTTCAAGAGCCACGTTTCTCGCTTCCCTTGTGAAGTTTCGGATCCACTCGATGTCTTCTCCGCCATACAAACAAATGTACTTCCTATCCGTGACCTGAAATTCATGCAAAAATCACACATTTAAGATTCTCGATTGCACATTATAAAAAGAAATATCTTAAACAACGGGTTCATATTCATAGTTTGGCAATATAAGATGCAAATACAATAGAATAGTGCATACCCAAGTATATAAGTTTTGATCTAGGGCATCAGCCAAAAGCTCAATCCTCCATGTTTCTTCTTCCCAAAGCATTCTCTCTTTCTGGCTAGTGAAAGGGAAGGCAATGCTTCCCAAATGCACATCATGTGAACAGCACTCTTGTGCACAATTTTGCCTTGAGGATCCATCACAACAAGCAGAGGCTTCTTGGCAAAATTCCACTTCCTCGGGTCCCTGATGTACCTCACCATAATCGGAGACACCACCGAAGGGTGGAACTCGGTGTACCATTCCATGTTATTTCGTAGGATCTCGAATTGCTGGTACTTGGCTTCAGTCCACACATCTGTAATTGGAAGCCACACAACCTCGTACTGGCTCTCCGGCCTTGTAGGGTTGTGTTGTTTTTCCAAGTACATTTGTTGGACAATCATGTACTCGTTTTCGTGGACAACGTCTAGGTCTGTGATGAACAAAATCACTACTTGCCTCTTTAGCACATCAATGTCAACCTGTATTTCAGAAAAAAATTTCAATTAATTGGGGGAGTCAGACATTCAAAACATAGTGGCTCCTAGAAGACAAAAGAAAGTGAGATTTTAAAGCCAACCCTCTTCTTGTTGTAGCAATCATAGAGTGCAGGCTGATCATCCTAGTAAAACAAAACCCTCGGAGGCTTCGAGTTATCGATGTGTGGTGTTTCCAAGATGCGTGCAATTGCATTGAAAGCATCCTCCTCTTTGTTCTTCTCTGCGTCACATAACATTATTTAGTTACACATAAACAAGTTATACAGGAGAAGCCTAATCAGTAGTAGTACTCTCTGTCTTTTTTAGGTCAAGACGCACGGATAAGTTGATATAATCTGTTGAGGATCTCTTCAAGGTGATTGAATATGTTTTCGAGCTTATGGGCCAGCGATGATAGTTCCCACGTCTTTGTCACGTACCTGATACAGCATATAGTTACTTGAGAAGGTACACATATTTTTCTACTTGAAAAATTAGAGCAAACCACAAAACAAATTACTCTGGCTCGGAGCCTGTGATACCCAGAAGTTGTGATGCAGCAACTATAATAGCCCGAATTGTCCAGTAAACAGCTGTTGGGATATGAGCAGTGGCAGCTGTAGCTTTGACTTCGGGGCTCAAATGGGGGTCGTTGTGACTCTCCTGTAAGTGAACAATGGTCCTGGTCACTTTGAATATGACCCTAACCAGATTGTTGTATGCATCAAACTTCGGTTTCAAACTAGTCCCCGCACGTTCCAAGATCTCGTGCAGTTGCTTAAGCTGTCCAACCGCTTTGGCGAGTGGGTTGGTGGTGTATTGCTGAGCCACGAGCCAAAACTCGCCATCTTTGATCGCAAATGCTCCCAAGGCAAGCACCATCTTTTCAGCCCAATCGTAGTGTTGCACAATGTCTAGTATGTCCATTGCGGTCTTGTTTGCATCTTCCCCTTGCAGCGATTTGGACATTAACTGTCTCCCATTACATCAATCAACAAAGTTGACAAGTTCGTTATATTATTAAACTGTCAGTTTAAATAGCACTTATGAATAATGTTGAGTCACAATTGGAAAATAAGTACACATGTAGAGGCAAACCTCGCATTGAATTGCATTGAACAGAGTGTTTGGAACATCGAAGCTGTCGTGGAGGGTACTCAGGCTAGCATGGAGGGCCTTCCCATGCTCCAAAGCATCCGCATGTATAGCTGCTGGTACTAATGCTCCCTAATTCACAGACCAACATCGAAACAACATAATCGATGAGCAACACAGTAAAGAAACTAAATTAGCAGCAGCTAAAGATTCTCTGTGCATAATTAAGTGACAAAATTAAGCATGGACAGACCAGGACTAGAGTGCCATCATGGATGTCAGGTTTCGTGACGCGCGAAAGAATGGCCTCAATGGTTTGAAGAATTTGTGTGACTGCAAGAGAAGGCACTTCGTAGGGATGGTCATGAGATTTATCAGTAAGCATAATTTGGTTGACCAATGCACTGTCATCAGCTGTTGTCGAATACTGACGATGTCCGTCGCGCCCATCTTTAACCAGAGGAGCGCGATTACGGCCGCCGTCTCTGCTTGTTGGGTTGACACCCTGATTGTGAGGTACCAGTGCCATTACCGAAGGTCGGGATTTCTAAGCTATGAGGGGATGGAAGAAGACCGGCAATGGTTTCAATGTGTTGGTTGCATTTGGTATTTGCTAGCTAGGGTTTATATAGTAATTATTTGATGTTATAAAATGGAGAAAGAAAAAAAAAAGGGGGTGTGCAGTTGTTACCTTGCTTGCATTAGGGTTTAAACTAAAAAGTGTCATCTGTACTTGAGAGAATATATAGATACAGATGTTTGGATAAAGTGCTTTGGCTCTGTCAGTTTCTACACATTCTAAATATTCTTACTCCAGGAATATGTTTTAGTTACTGGCATCATGACGCACATTTTACTGTGCTCACTGTTGCATTCAGAGTCTGCATCAAGTTTCAAATATTTTCTCTGATTTATTTTTTCTTTCAGTTTCCTTTTACTGGTGCTGTCGTGTGATTTTGAGCTTTGTTGTTCTTTACTTAGACAGTTGGGCTTCAATTTGTGCTGGGATTGGCGCATATATCATGTGTCGTATGTTACAGCAATTGAAGACCAACTTGTGTTGGTGTTATGGCGTGTAACGGTGCAAGTCTTCAAAGTAAAGACATGATTGGATTGCTACAAGGAGAAGGCTGCAGCTATGTTTGACTTACCTGTGTGAATACATGACATAGATTTACTATTACAGCTATGTACGTAATAGTGAAGTGGCTGTGTGTTGAATTGAAGCAAGTCTTCAGTATGCAGTAAATGCATGTCTGCTTGGTGGATATGAAAGGTGACTAACTCAAGGCTTCTGTTTATAGAAGTACAGGCATGCATAAGCTGGTTGAGTTAGAAAACATTAAGAGCAGTTCCACCGTGGTGTTTAGCCCGGTGGACTGGTGATGGAACATGGCCAGATAGCCCGGCCGACTTGCCCCAGCGTGTGCCAACCCGAGCGAAAGGCCTGGCATGAGTTGCCAGCCTGAGAGCCGAAGGCAAGCTGACACAAGGCTGACGTTGCCCAGATGTTAGCCACTTTTTTTATTTTTTTCTGTCAGGCCTCGAACTCCTCCAACATCGCGCCGATCTCGTCCACTATCCCCATCCTCTCCACCTCCAGCGGTGGTCACGGCTGAGGAGGAGAAGGAGCTGACGGAGGATTTGGAGCATGCGATTCCGGCGTCTGCGATGCCAGAGACGGAGACTGCGCAGTGGAGGACGTGGCGGTGGAGGAGAAGAAAGGGAGGGAAGGATAGGTAGCAGAGTAGTGGTTGGCGAGTATGAAGAGGGAGAGGGAGAGGAGGGCAATGGACGTAATTTTGATGCAAGTCAGAGTCTTTAGCATGTCGATGGCAATGGCCGTGACGGCCGTCATGATCGGATTTGATTTTCTCGGGAATGCAAAGGAAATAACAGGAAAATTTTGAAGGTAAAACAGAGGATGGGTGTTAATGGAAATTAAGTAATTTAATTAATTAAAAATTACATGGAAAATTAAATAATCACCCAGTGGACTTTGTGAAATTACAAATCTTATCCGAAATTACAAATAAAATTATTTTGTATTATTTTATAAATAAAAAAATAGTGATATTTTATTGCCTTGTCAGGGCTATTCAGTGTAGGAGTGGAGATGCAAAAAACGATTATTGTTCATTAAAGCAGTTACTGTTCATTGGGTGGATAGCATAGTGGATAGCCCTAGGTGGCCTTCACCACTCTGGAACTGCTCTAAGAGGGTTGAACACGGGTGGAGAGAAAATAAGAGAGCAAGAGTGAAAGATCTTTTGAAAAGAATGAGATCTGGAGAAATACTGTAAGACTGGTTTAGGGTTTGAGTTATCTTGATTTAACTCAAGTGTATTTTGTTTTTGTTATTCTCATAGTAAAAAGAATTATCTCTCAGGAAACGTAGGCAGAATTTTGTCGAATCTCGTTAATTCTCCGTGTCTTTATTTATTGTTTATTTTTATTTTGTTCAACTATAGTTTGTAGGGGTGTGCTATCCATATACCTCATTTTACTTATCACACACCTCTTGATAATTTATGTTCGTTGATCTTCTTCAATTCATTCGATCCGATGGCCGAAAATTAAAAATATGTGTGAGAAGTAAAATGGGGTGTGTGGATATCACACCCCTAATTTGTATTCTGTTGCGGTTGTAATCTAAATCTTGATTCCGTACGGCCAAAAGCACAACAATTTGAACATAGATATTGGCAAAATTTTACTTAGATTTTCTTTCCCATGGTCCACATAAGGGAAAAAAAAACAAGATTGAGGAAAAGTTCTCCAACAGCAAATTGTTTCTTAGAGCAAGTCCAGCAGGAGTCCAATTATAAGGGCAATTGGGTTAAATTGGCCTGGCCCTCAAAAAAGTAGTCCACCGGTGCAAAATTGGGAAGCCAATTGGTGGGCTCCAGGATGCTTAATCAACTGCCCTTGCAATTGACGCTTGGGTTCGAGCTCACAGGCAGTGACGACGTCAATGTGACATCAGCCAGCCGACCGAGTGGAGTCCCCCTATGAGCAAGCACAGAGCCAAACGGCTCTTTTATTCGGAACCGGATTCTCTCTGGACCCAAAGGAATTGAGCTCAATGATCAAATGATCCGGACCGTTGAAATTTGATCCAACGGCTACAATTATTATAACTTTTAGAGGGCCCTCCTGTTTGTAGTCGTTTGATCAAATTTCAATGGTCTAGATCATTTGATGAGTGGACTCAATTCTTTTGGGTCCAGAGGGGATCTGGTTCCCTTTTATTCGCACCCCTTGGCGTTGGATTTCCAATGGTCTCTCGATTTGGACCATTGAATTTTCTATGGTTAAAAAATTTGCAAAAATAAAAATAAAAAATGCAGATGCCACGTGGCGCAATCAAGGGCATCCAATGGTACTAATTTTGAAAACCAACTGTCAGAATTATTCTAATGGTAAAAAATCCAAAAAAACACTCAAATTTTTTTTATAAATACCCAACCATCTTCTTCATCCCCCACACCACAACTCAATACTAAAATCTCATATATTTGTTTCTGCTTCCCAAATCCTTTTGTTACTACAAAAAATGAGTAAAAGGGCAAATTGGTCGATCGGGGAAGATGCTGCTTTGCTTGAGTGTTGGGTGAGTGTTACTCATGACCCCGTCACAAGAAATGAGATGATGGTGCAACAAATATGGACGAAGATTCATGCACAATTTGTCAAGCAAATTCAAGGCACATCTAGGACCGAACAATCTCTATTATGTAGGTACAAATATCTACATAAGGAGTTGAAATCTTAGCAAGAAGCCGTCACAAAATAGGAAGCAATTTATCGAAGTGGCAATAATCTATCAAATGAGGTAATAACATTTCATTATTAGTATATTTCAAATGTTTCACAATTCTTTTTTCAGCAACTACAAGCACAAATGCGGTTCAATTTTGACAACAACAAATTTCACAAAGCATGAATGTTGAAACATTGTGAAAGCATACTCCGAAATACAAAATAGTGCCATTCGTTGTGAAGCATATTCCGAACTACTAAGAATAATAATATTTCAATACCTTTGGCGGGTTGTAATGCTATGCTTTTGCCTTGCATTTGAAATAAATTATTGAAATTAGACAATTGTTTTGTTTTCATAGAACAAGCTTACAAAGCATAAAAAATATATTTGTGAATGGAGCCCTTGCCCTTCACAAATGGATGGATTGTTCAACGTGAGTAGTAAGGACAATTCACTGCACTAGCCCTGCCTTAACTTTACCCTCTTAAAATGGGTGGACAGCTTGCTCTTTTTCTTTTTCTGTTGGTTAAAGACAGCTTGCTCCTAGTACGGAAGTTTATTCAGCCAGATAGTCCCCACCAAAAGAAATTTGGACAATAATTACGTAGTACAAACCACTAATCAAAGTGATGCTATTTGTAACTTGCTTTTAATCACATACTAGCACTTCAGTGTTGAGTTGTATTACGAATCCGGATTTTTGCCGGATTCTCTTTGTGAGAATCTCAGAGATCAGTGAATCGTATTCGTTCATTATACATCGTGCAGTCAGAAATATTTTTAAATATTTTTATTTAAAATTAAACACAAACAATACCTGACAAAAACTAATTGCACGATGTACGATGAACGAATACGATTCACGAATCTCCAAAATTCTTACCAAAAGAATCCGGAGAGATTCATGTTGGTTGTATTACAAAGCCCCGGTATACTTAGTATTAGAGTCATTATTTTATTTTTTGTTACGTAAATTCGTACATTCTTCAATGATTAAAGAATGATCTCTGGACTCATGAAGCTTGTCTGCAGATTAAGTTTTCAATCAGAAGTACTGATCAAGACATAAGTTTTCTTACGAATCAACCAGAACCAAATCAAAGAACTTGATGTGCAAAAGGTAAAATGCATCTAAGGATAAATTATCAGAATTTCCCGAAATCGAACATCATCAGAATCCAAATCATCTTAGATTAATATTGAAATCATCTGAACCTGCATTAAAAATCCAAATTGAAATTAGAGACATAGTGACAGTGAATCAATGAAAGATTTATGGTCGAGAGAGAAATAGAGTGAAGAGAGGGACCTCCTCCTGACCCGAGCCCCTAATTCGAAACCCTAAGCCCCAATTCAAAACCCTAACCTTAATTTGAAATCCCACACACACAGAGAATCACTGGAGAGAACCGGAGGTGGGGATGAAGCCATGAGGTGTGGTGGTGGCCGAAGTGGAGATAGTTCGTCGGAGTCGGATTGCTAGACGGTGGGTGGCTGCTGAGCTTCAAATCCGAGAAAGAGAGGGAGAGTCTGAGACTGAGTGAAGGCAGATGAGAGGTGAAATGAAATGAGAGAGAGTGAGTAGGGATGTTCGGCTTGGTTTTGGATTGGGTGGAATGAAGGGTTATGTGGTTTCTGGGTTGTAGAGAGAGAGAGAGAGAATACGAGAGAGATGAGACAGAAAAAATGAGAGAGATAAAGGGTTAGGTGGGTTATGAGTTGTAGAGAGAGAAACGAGACAGAAAATAAGAGAGAGATGAAGGGTTAGGTTATGGGTTGTAGAGAGAGGGAGATAATCGAGAGAGATGAGTCAGATGACTGATGAGACAGAAAATAGGGGAGAAAGAGAGACGGCTCTGTCTTCAGAAAGCAAGCACACGTGCCGTGCGTGACCCATCCCTTCCTATGTGCTTGATGCAACTTTTGTCAGCACCACACCACACACACACTGACACACACACACACACACATATACATATATATATATACACACACATTCCAACACACACACAGAGACACACATATACACACACACACATATATATACATATATATATATATATATAATATATAATATTAGTAAAGTTCGGTTCGGGAATACTGAATATTTCAAATTGTAAGACCGAATCCCATACCGAACAATTCGGGATCGGTTCGGTTTCGGTACTAAAATTTTCGGGATTTTTGGTTCGGTATTTTTTTGGTTTGGTTTCGGTATGGTTTGGGATTTTCGGTATTTTTTTCCAGCCTTAGTTATGCCTTGTGCAATAATTTTTTTTTGAACAAATAGTAGTATCTACATTAAAGGAGAGAGATTAGACTTAGGCTTATAATGGATTATCAATAATATGATTCAAATTCATCTTTGACGAGAATCGAATTTAAAACCTCTTACTTATGGATGAAGAAAAAATATTACTAAACTGTAGTACTAAGTGGCATTGTGCGATAATTAGCGCCAAAGAATCTATAACAATAAGGGCAGACTTTAAAAAGCTAGGCACTAAACTTCTTTTCAAGTCAAATAGTACCCAATAAAGTAAATAGAAAACTTCATTTAAATCCCTTAATAAGATTGATTTTTCAATAAGATTAAAAACTAAAAATAGTCCTCCATGTTAGATTATAGTATTCCATGTCACATTTAATCATTTTTAATGAATTTATTGCGTTTTTAGTTTCCCTATTTACCCTTGTTACTCTCTTAAAACCAATTAGAGAAACAAATATATAATTAATTTTTCTAGAATGCTTAATTAACTAGATCCATAAGTAACATGTTCGTTATAACAATAACATTACCATAAATCTCCACGTGTTATTCCAATCAAAGAACCAGAAAACTCAGAAACCATGATCAAACAAAAAAAGCCAGAAAACTTAGAAACCAAAATCTCGTTGTATTCGGAAGAAAGAAGAAAAATGGACTTTTAGATGCCAAATTGACGGTGAATCTAGAGATAAATGAAAAAAAAAATACAAATAGAGAAATTAGAATGTGAAATCACAACCTAATTGACCGTATCAAATTAATCGGACATACACTATATAGTACCTAACCGACCGTACAAAATGTATAGGACCTAATTGATAGTACCTAAATGATTTAAGTACATTCATATAGGTACTATGATTTAGGTGCATTTATGTAGGTACTATGATTTAGGTGCATTCAAATAGATACTATAATTACATATTTAGGTGCATTTGACTAGATACTGTGATTTAGGTACATTGTGATAGGTACCATGGTTTAGGTGCATTTGACTTGGTACTATGATTTATGTGCATTTGACTTGGTACTATGATTTATGTGCATTCGATTAGGTTCTATGATTTAAGCACATTAGGACATGGTTTAAGTGCATTCGATTATGTATAATATATGATTTGGCTTTTTTTTTCCTCTATGCTTTGAATGGTGATAATGAATAATTTGAATTAGGTATTTGTTAATTCTTGTAACGTAGAACTAATATTTTTTTTTAATTGTGTTTTAGAAAGTCAAACAATAATGAATGCCAAAAAATATGGACCAAATTAAAATCAAATATTTAATAGGGGCATTATAGGAACCCAAAAAAGGCATTAAATATTTAAAAACAAGAATATATGAATTTTAATATTTATGCTGACATGGAAATTTAGTCAAAGGACTATAATGAATATATAATCTAACATAAGGTTTTAATTGAATTTCAATCTTTATCAAGGATTAAAATTGAGAAACCCCTAAAGTAAATAATTAAGATAATCTCTGATAATTCTTTAATAAACGAACTACTTTAGTTCATTAACTATTTTTCATCATCTCTGTATATATTAATCTTAACATGCAGCCACGCAAGCCATCAGAGGCAATGCTAATAAATTAGGAGACGAAAATGACAACGGTAACATGAATAATGTTAAATTCACAAAATTTATTTACTATTTTGTTCGCCAAATAATGTGTTAGTGTATGTGTAAATATCTTATTTGTTAATAACTAATAATATTCAAAGTGGATCCAAGTTTAACCAATCAAATACTACCGCATCATTTGGTGAACGGGTTTGATATGCTAATAGTACTCTAATAACGTATTAAAATGAACCCACATTAAAAATGAATAATTGAAATTTATTGATAGCGATAATATTGGATCATAATATGAAAACACACTGTAGGCGGCACCAAATGCACCAGCATAATTTAGATGTCACATTTATTGTCATACATAATATAGCAAACTTCGAGTAGTGAAAAGCAGCAGCAGCAGCCTGTAATCAGCACAGGAAACTCAACGTATCATAAAAATCACACTTGTGGTCTGGTGCAACAGAAGCTCATCATTCAGTGCAGCAGCGGAACATGGTGAACCGCTCCATGAGGCGGCCGCATTCAGCGCAGGCCACAGTCTCTGGCATGAGTCCGGTGGCAGGCAATATGAGACTGGTGCAGTGATGTGGAGCTTCTTTATAAACCCCAGCCAGGTACTCATTCAGTGCGGGTACAAACCCTAACTCAGTCACCCTTTTATTCCACAAGTTAAATTCCCTCAAACTTCTATGCATGTGCTCCCCATTAGCCTTAGACATCTCTGATGAACCGGTGCCAATCACAGCCCACCCACGGTCACTTGAACCAAAGCTCAGCATCGATATGATCCCCTGCATCACTGCATCATTCTTTATGTTGTCGGTCCTAAATTGACCTGACCGAAAAGCCTCGGACTGAATCTGTTGTCCCTTGGACTGCCACATGCTCTCGAGACGCAACCAGAAGAACCAGATGAGGTTCCACTCAAGAGTGTGGCTTAGCTTCTCAGCTTGGATGACGTTCATGATGTTCCGGACCACTTTCTCCTTAGGCTTGCTCTTCCCCACATAAAGCAATTCCAACTGGATCCCAGCTTCTAGAGCCACTTTTTTTGCTGACCTTGTGAAGTTTCTGATCCAATCTATGTCTTCCCCACCATACAAGCAAATGTATTTCCCTTCTGTGATCTGAAATCGGTCATGTCAAGAATTAGTATTTGTTACATTAAGTGACATGTTATGCCATCAAACTGTCAATATTCCGAACACTAATTAATAGTTCGACAACATAGCATGCTAAATATTATAAAGTGAATATATATGGATGTACCCAGGTAATTAGGTTTTGATCGAGGGCGTCTGCCAAAAGCTCCATCCTCCATGTCTCCTCGTCCCAGAGCAACTTCTCTCTGTTGCTAGTGAAAGGGAAGGCAATGCTTCCAAAAACACACATCATGTGAACCGCATTGGTGTGCACTATTTTGCCTTGAGGGTCCATCACCACAAGCAGAGGCTTCTTGACGTAGTTCCATTTATCCTGCTTCCTGATGTACCTGATGACAGTCGGAGAGACAACCGAAGGGTGGAACACTGTGAACCATTCCATGTTCTTTCTAACTTCCTCAAACTGCTGGTACTTGGCTTCGGTCCACATGTCCACAATAGGAACCCACACAACCTCGTACTGGCTCTCTGGCCTAGTTGGGTTATGCCGTTTTTCCATGTACATTTGTTGCACAATCATGTACTCGTTTTCGTGGACAACGTCTATGTCCGATAGGAACAGTATCACAACCTTCCTCTTCAGCACATCAATGTCAACCTGTTAGATGTATCCATTGGGTATGAGGGCGTTAATTGGTTAATTAAACATTGAAATCATAACTCTGACATTAATTTTCCTTCCAAGTATGTGTTTAATGCAAGTTAAATGCATGGCTTAATTAAAGATCATCAATTAGAGCTTGTTAGAATTCACTTGATTAAAAATAATTAAGCACTTGATGAAATCATTCAGCACTTCTATTTCCTTGTTAATTTTTTCAATCAAGGTTAGTTGACCTGATTTGAAAATGATATTGGTTGATCAATTCTATTTGATTATATATATTGTGGGGATAGAAGAGAAGTGAGATTTCAGAGCGAACCCTCTTCTTGGTGTAGCAATCATAGAGTGCAGGCAGATCTTCCTTGTAAAACAAGACCCTCAAAGGCTTGGTGTTATCAATGTGTGGTGTTTCCAAGATGTAAGCAATTGCAGCTAAGGCTTCATCATCTTTCTTCCTCTCTGCATCCCATCAGACCATTAATCTCTAGCTAGGCATTCGCATAAACATATAGGGTAATTAATTATAAGCTAGCTCTACTCGTTAACTAGACTCACGGATGATATCTTGTAATCTGTCGAGATTGTCCTTGAGGTGGCTGTGTATGTTTTCGAGCTTATGAGCCAAGGATGATAGTTCCCATGTCTCTGTCACATACCTAATAAAAGCCAAATAAACGGAAAACATAATAACTTTAACATAACGTCTTCTTGCTTGTCAAAAAATGTTAATTAATGTTGTTAGACTATGAATATAAACCACACACATGCATCCCGAAATAACGAGTACTTACTCAGGACCCATGCCAGTGATCCCCAAAAGTTGTGATCCAGCAACTACAATACTCCGAACCGTCCAGTAAACAGCCGTGGGGATAAGAGCAGTGTTAGCCACTGACTTTGCTTCAGTTGTCAAGTGGGGATCGCGGTGGAGGTCATGTAGCTGAACAATGCACTTGGTCACGTTGAGCACGGCCCTAACCAGATTGTTGTAGGCGTCAAACTTGGTCTTCAAGCTAGTTCCGGCACGTTCCAGTATCTCTTGCACTTGCTTAAGCTGCCCAACCGCTTTTGCAAGAGGGTTGGTGGTGTAAAGGTGAGCCACAAGCCAATATTCACCATCTTTCACAGAAAAAGCTCCCAAAGCAAGAACAACCTTCTCATCCCAGTCGTAGTGTTGCACAATGTCTAATATGTCCATGGTTATCTTGTTGGCATCTTCCCCGGACTGCCACTTGCAGAACATCTGTCACACACATATATAGAGTGCCAAGACAATTAATAGGGCACTTATTTTGTAAATTTAATTAAAGGAACAGATTAATCATAATGCTGATTGTTTTGCAATAGTGCTAATTATCTATAGCAAGAAAGGATTTTTTTATGTCACCGACTGTGAATCTAGACCATTAATCAAGTTAATTGTTGTCTGAACGTGTGATACACATTCACATTTATGTATCTATCACATGAACGCCACAACTAGTTATAAGCTATAGTATGTATGTTATAAACCTCGCAGGAAATTTCATTAAACAGGCTGGTTGGAACGTCGTAGTTGTCATGGAGGCCACTCATGGTAGCATGAAGAGCCTTCTCATGCTCCAAAACATCGGCATGTGCACCTGGCACTGGTGCTCCCTAATTATACACAAACAATGTCATTTTATGAGCAACAAAGTATCATAAATAAACTAAATCATTTAAAAAATTTCAACGTAGTGATTTTTTATGCGATTGTGATTTTATCGTCTTTATCTCGTTAGAACCAAACTTACAGTGACAATGCCGTGGATGTCAGGTTGGGTAACGCGGGACAGGATGACGTCGACGTTTTGAAGAATGTGTTTCAAAGAAAGAAGAGTGACATCATAGGGACGGGCATGAGACTTGTCACTAGCCAGAATTTGGTTAGTCAGCAAACTGTCATCAGAAGTTGTTGAAGATTGGCGACGCCCATTTTTGAGCAGAGGGCGGTTGTAGTGGTCTCCGCCTCTGCGTCCTCCGGCGGTGGGATTACTGTAATACTGACCAGCTGGTGCACGGGGCGCATTGTAATTCTGAGCACCTGGGGCATCGGGTGCAGTATAATTCTGAGCAGCCGGTACAAGAGCCGGATTGTAATTCTGAGCAGCTGGGATGGGGGTCTGAGTATAATTCTGAGCAGCTGGTACAGGGGCCTGATCATAATTCCGAGCAGCAGGTGCAGGTGCAGGGGGGTTGTTATAATTCTGAAGAGCCGGTACAGGGGGGTTATTATAATTCTGAGCAGGTGCAGGGACCTTAGGGAAATTCTGAGGAACAAGGGCCATTTTCGAAAGGTTGAGGCTGTAAGCTTGGCTGTGAGGGGATGGGAGAGAGGAGAGAAATGGCTTCGATGTTTGTTGGTTTCAGTTCAAGCTAGCTAGCTAGGGTTTATATAGTTGATGCATGCAATTAAAATGGAGAGAAAAATAAGTGCAAAAACAATATGTGGTAGCTGCTACCTTGCTTCCATTAGGGTTTGCTCCAAAAAGTGCCAGGAGAGAGAGTAGAGATTATAATATTTGATATTTTTACTCTTTAGAGACAAGGGCTTGTCTATTCATGTATCTGGTTGCATTCGAAATCCTTTTTAACCTTCACGAAAGGTTACCTAGCGATCCTGATATTCTTACTCTAGGAATATTTGTTTTTCATGCATAGTTTGCCCTGAGACATGATTGATGCATGTTATATATGTTTGTTTGTTATAATTTGATTATCTTTATTACTAATTAATTTCATGCATGCATAAAATAAGTTTACTTAATTAAATGAGTATTAGAATTATTATATTCCTGACTTTCCTTGTGTTTAGACGTTCAGTATTCATATAAAAATCAAAACGTACGTACTCGTACATGATTGGTACTTTTACGAGAATAACTTACCTTGCAACTAGGACGCCAATATGGTAATATTATCAAAACGAATTATGCGATGTTATGTAAGAAAATTGAAACACTTGAGAGTTCATGATAAATTTGAGACTCTGTCACTTTAATGTTTAAGTTGCAAGTAAGTTTTCCTTCTACTTTAAATCATCTAGACTAGCATGCAAAACCAAGAGGGTCTTGCAATTCTATCAAAATGGTGTAACAATATCATAATATTATAGGGCTAGAATTTTCCAATCTGTATAAATGTAATACGGGGTACTATCATATAATAATTTTGTCAATATTCAGTCTTAGTACTCCAGCTATTATCACTGGCTTTTTTTTACTTTTCCTTAGAAGCGAAAGTGAGGAACCAAGGAGACAGTTTAACGTACGGAACCAAGAAAAATCAATTAGAAAGTTCATTGCCTTCTTCATCCCACCAATAATTTGATGTTTTACTCAAATTGTTTGGTGCCTTTTGTACTCAAAGTATAATAAGCTATTGAAATCTTTCACCAATCGAGAAAAGCATATAAATTTAAGTTAGTGGCCAACTGAATAATAGAACATTGGAAGGAAAAGAAAACGAAAACACCTATATACGTTTGGGATGCGTCCTAACACTGCTTTTCTTTTCTTTTATATAGATAAGATTCCCAAACTTTGCCTATGCTCATGAGGGACCAGGGGATTGCTTGACATATGGTAGGAAGTAGGAAACAAAAAGGAATAAGTGTTTATATATATGACAAGATACGAACAGAAAATAGCCTAATATGCGAGAAATTTTTTTTAAAGTGTCCCGTACTCAATCAGGTACTTCACGTGTCATACAATAAATGGAAGAATAAGAGAAAATATATCATTTTGTTGGGTAGCTTGGATCTCATTCATAAGACTCAAAATCAATTACTCACCAACACATGCTTACAATCGAATTGTTCATTTGTATTATGACATATAAAGTACTAATAGGGGCCACATTCTTTCGGTACTCAGAAGAGCCAAAGGTTAAGTAAGTTGAGCGCATAACCTAAACAAATTAGAAAACATTATACACGTCACCCACCCATAAAATTGATCTTCAGATACAAGTTTTGATAAATTTCTTATGGTATTCCTTGTGTGAAAGTTTCAGTTTTAAAATGTGGACATGTAGATACTGTTTTTCTTAAAAGATGACAATGCATTAGGTGAATTAAGCTACATATAAAACTTGGTCATCGGATTATAATTGTAGAAATCTTACTCTCTAAACCCGCACAAGGCAGAAAGAAAGAACAAAACCCTAGTATTAAGCCATCAACTACAAGTAAGCAACTTCCTTCCCGCTTAGAGCGATTAGAAAGGGCTAACTCCCTGATAGAACGGCCCCCTCCATCCCCTATCTCCCAAATTTATTAAATAAAGAGAAGTGAAAATAAAAGAACACAAACAGGGGATGGAGCCAAAAACCCGCGAAGAGAAAAACAAAGAAAACATCAATGAAAACGAAAAACAGAACAAAACTCAAGGTTACGAGCATGGCGCGACAACTGCAAAATTTGGAACAGTGGATCACCAATAATAAACACTACCAACCATGCTAAAAGAAGCTAGGGCATTTGCAACTTGATTACCCTCCATAAATGTCTGTACAAATACTCATCTGATGAATGTGCCATAATCAATTGTTCTAATCAACCAAGAGAAACCAAGGAACTGATTTAGGAGAACTATAAAAATAATGAATAATCAATGTAGAATCAATTTCAATCCAAATAACTTTCAATCTTGAATCCAAGCAATACGAACATCCTCAATGAAAACTAATATTTCTGCAGCCACTGAACTAACAAACTCTATATTTGAAGAGAAAGAACCAAGTACATGCCGGCTTATGTTATCTTTCTTTGCTTATCCGGCTCGACTCAAACTTTAAATATATAGCCCAATCACCAGTGGAGTGGCTTTGACTTTTAGCTTTGGCTATCAGTTTGCATAGCATGGGTGGCTTTCGCTAGCTGCTTAGTTTGACACTGTTCTTCTCGTTCCTTTCGTCTCAATTTTTTGGGACAATTTTGCTTCGAAGCGGTTTTTACCTTAACTTCATAAAATTTGGTTGGTTGCTGGGTTTTTTTTTTGTTTATGCGTATCTTGAAAGATGCGTATAAAATTGAAGTTTGATAATGAGAAATGATATACATACACGTTTTAGCATCTCACACACTCTGTTGATGTACGAAATTTTGTGGACCTTGAGTTAACGTAAAGTGTGGTGTGGAGACCATTGTGAGTGTGCTCCGATCAAGTGTGGGCAGACGAAGCAACATGCAAGGAATATAGAATAAGCATCGAAGGACACCGGTGTGGTATTAGCCTAAGAGCCGCCGATGCTTAAGTTAACAAAGTATGTCGAAGGCGCCATGTGGACGAGTTTAGTGTTAATATAGTATTTAAGTAGTAATGATAATTAACCTTTTAAACGGAGTAGAAGTTGCCATTTTATAGAGGAAAAGTTGGAGAAGATTTCTTGACTTGACCAATATGCGATTGAATGCACTTAATTCGATTTTCATTACTTTAACCAAATTATACAACAATTCGATTTTCATTGTCTTGGAGCTTAGATCATGTATTATGGCAGATTAGTATTGATTTTCAGGTTGAACTGGGGACCGAACTCGTGCAATCCTGATATCCAATGCTGGAGGCCGTTTTACCCATCACACAAATCTAATAAAGAGATTTTGTTCCCAGTCTTTGAAATAAAACTCTTTGTGGGGCTCATTTGTGTCGTCTTACAGAAGATGTTGTCATTTTTTTTTCTTTTAATCAACAAACATATGGAGCGTCAATTTAAATTTGAGTATAAAGGAGAGTATACAATAATCTTTATCCACGTCTAGGACTAAACGTTATGGTAATATAATTTCTTGTTAAATTTTGTTCTTTATTAATTGCAACCTCAACACATTTGGATTTAACATACATTTTCATACAGAATACCCTTCTTGCAGACAAATTATATTTTAATATGCCTTCAGAAACTTAAGTGAGAGTCTGAGATACCTTTTTTACAAGGAGAGTATGAGATTATCCCTATGATACATCCTATCTCTTCGGCAAAATACAAATTAATTATTTGGAGATGCGAATTGTTAAATGGCAGTCTGGTAGAAGGATATCCCTGGTAGAATTAGATAAAAAATTTGGGGTTATGTTATTAATAATTAAAAGTAGGGTAATGCTAGAGAGACCAAATATTTTAAACATAAATTTGCAAACCAAATGATGTGATTGTAGATAATTAAATGTCGATTAACGTGATTGTTTCTTATTGGTGACACATCGTTCGGTTTACAATTTCGTTTAAAAAAAATTGTCATCGTACACTCTTTTTAGCTATACAAACTTCTTTTTTTTGTGAATTATATATTTAGAGTGTATATCACATTTTTAGAGAGCGAACTACAACTATCATAATTTATTAGACAATTAAACTTTGATTATTTAAAATGATAATGTATAATATAATGAGGTTCCATCCATCGTCAATTGACTTTGATTCTAATTCCCTTTATACGATTTTTAATTTAGGAATTCGAAATGATAAATAAGTAGTTGTGTTTTTTTTCGGGTAATGTTAGGAAGATTAAATTTCTAAACTAAATTTTCAAACAAAATGATGTGTTAATCTAATAATTCAATCATCAACATTCACATTATTTGATTTACAAAATTTAGTTTAAAAATTTAATCTCCCTCGTATTACCCTTCTTTTTCTGTTGCCTTGTTTAAGGTTAATGCCCAACTGCTACCATTGCTTGATAAACGAGTAGTTGTCTTTCTTTTTCTCCTTTATCGCTTTTATTTAAGGGATTTCCATAAATGTTTACTTAAGCAAAAAATTATAGTTGAGAAGTTATAATTAAAGTTGGTCAAGCATAGCTTTTGAATATTTACGTTAACATTTTAAACACATCTAGTTCGAGATTAAAATGCTAACCACATCTACTTAATTGCCACCCAACTTATTGATCTCCTTTATTACTTCAACTCCTTCCCACTTTATTCTCTTGCTAATTTGATTCTCTTTTTCTCGGAAATCATGCTTTATTCAAAACGAAATAAGCACAGTAAAGTAGGAGAGATTTTTTCATATACCCAAAACACAAGCCGGTACATCACTTGTCATAATGTATGTGGAGAGAGTTAAAAGAAAATTGGGGTTAGACTATAGAATTAATTGCCATTATGGAGCTGACCTATTAACCCTTGGGGCAATACGTACGTATTTTACGTAATTGTTGTTTTGTACGACCATAATGAAAGCGTAATTACCCAACTTATAAGTTCATACAAGGTCGCTCCTCCCATCAAGTGAAATCCATTCTCAACAAGAATTACACTGAAAAATCTCTCAATACATAATATATGCGCCCAGAGAGATTTTTCCAAGTGCTAAGTATTCAAGACATTTAGAAAAATTCCTCATGCGGCCGAAGAATCTCTAATTTAATCCCTCCACGTGGAGGGATCTTTCACTGTGCCCGGAACACGGAGTCGTACATTACGTGTCACTATACAAGTAGCGACATTTTTTTATAAAGCAAGTGGTGAGATACTTGTGTTAAAAAATTAACAACTTAAAAAATGAAATTTCCATCCGCTTATTCAATGACAAGTGGTGTACCACCCGTATTCTGAGCACAATGAAAAATTTCTCTTGTACGTGGGTCAAAAAAGCAGGTGGCACATTTCATATGAAACTAGCAACCTTAAAAACTTCATTTCTCAAGTACTAAGCTCACAAAAGAATAATTGACAAACATGTTTTTTCTCTCCGAAATTATAAACTTGGTAGGTTTCTGGGATGCAGCTCTTGCCCTGTTTGGTCTTTTCATATTCACTTGCTTGCTGGAAAAGTTTACCAACAAGGGTCCAATGCTATGGCCAGTAGTGGGGATCACACCCTCACTTTTTCTCAACGTACCCAACATCTACGATTGGGCAACCCCAGCTCTGATCAGGGCCGGAGGAACCTTTCGCTTCAGGGGAATGTGGTTCGGCGGGGCCCACGGGATTGTGACCATCGATCCTTCGAAAATCGAGTACATGCTCAAAACAAGATTTATCAACTTCCCAAAAGGCCAGTACTACAGGGAGAGGTTTCGTGATTTGCTCGGGGATGGGATTTTTAATGCGGACAGCGAAATGTGGAAGGAACAGAGAAGAATTGCAACTTCGGAGATGCATTCGAGCCGGTTTTCGGACCACTCGTTTCTTTCCATGCAAGTTTTGGTGCACGACAAGCTATTGAAGTTGATGGAGAATGTGGTGAGTTCTAAAAATGGTGTTGTTGATCTCCAAGAAGTGCTTCTTCGGTTTACTTTCGACAACATTTGCACCACGGCTCTTGGTATTAATCCAGGTTGCTTGGCTTTTGACTTGCCCGAAATTCCTTTCGCGAAAGCTTTCGAAGAAGCCACTGAACTGACTCTCTTCAGGTTCATGGTTCCACCTTTTGTGTGGAAGGTTATGAAGTTCTTCGAAATGGGGTACGAGAGGAGGCTCAAAGAATCAATTGGAATCGTGCATGACTTCGCCGGGAAGGTAGTGACAGAACGATGGAACGAATTAATTAAGCTCAGCGGGTTAAAAGATCGGTCTGATCTCCTGTCTAGGCTTATGGAGTACACTGATCAAAACCCACAAGGACAAGGAAAACAAAAGCGCTTTTCGGATAAGTTCCTAATAGATTTCTGCATAAGTTTTATTTTAGCTGGGAGGGACACAAGTTCTGTGGCATTAGCATGGTTCTTTTGGTTGGTGCAAAAAAACCCAAAAGTGGAAAACAAAATCCTCAAAGAAGTCAACGACATTTTAGGCGGACGCGAATGCAGTCAGAAAAATCCAATTTTTACAGTGGAAGAACTAAAGAAAATGGTGTATCTACAAGCAGCATTGTCAGAATCATTGAGGCTTTACCCAGCAGTGCCAATTGACATCAAAGAGGTTGTTGAAGACGATGTATTCCCTGACGGCACCATGGTGAAAAAGGGAGGCCGGGTTCTATACTCGATTTTCTCCATGGCGCGAATCGAGTCCATATGGGGACGAGATTGCTTGGAGTTTAAGCCTGAAAGATGGATTAAAGATGGGGTGTTTGTGAGCGAGAATCAGTTCAAGTATCCGGTGTTTAACGCTGGTCCGAGGTTGTGCTTGGGGAAGAAGTTTGCCTACATGCAGATGAAAATGGCAGCTGCTGCCATTCTGTTGAGGTATGAGGTTAAAGTTGTTGAAGAACATAATGTTGTTCCAAAGTTGACGACCACACTATACATGCAGAATGGGTTGCTTGTGACTCTCAAGCCTAGGTTTCTTACAACTGTGCGAGTGTGAGGAATTGTCGAGCAGTTATTTTTTAACTATTTATGGAAATCCTAGGCTGCTGTTCTATGTTCTTCTTGGGCAACTGGTCCATGGAATAAACTTGATATGGTAAAACCACAGGCAGTACAAGCTTTCTTTGTTGTCCTAGCAGCTAGAAATTAGAATAATGCGACAGACTGGCAGTTAATGGATGTGGCAGTGGACCACGTCTTTCCAGCCACACTCACAAAGAGCGGGATCTATCTGCATTGGACCCACTCTATTTAAGTGTGGCCAAACAAAAGACGTGGTGATAACGATAACACTATACGTAGTGCACCGATCGGTAATCTGTCGCCTCCAAGCCTAATATTGGAAGGTAAATACTCAAATATGATTTTCTGATTCATGTGCAAGTCTCTAGTTTATATGAAGTCTTGACCAATAAGTGAATACATACATATTAATCATATTGGTTATATGAAATTCTGATTCTACTACTTCTTCCATGATATCAGAGCACGATTATTTGGCAAATGTGAAGACATAATAAAACATAATAATTAGGATTTCATTCTTGTTTGCTCGTCCTAAGAGACATGAATTACAGTTCGAATTTTTTTCTACTCCTTTAGGCAACCACTTCTGTATATAGGCTTTTAACAAAAAAAAAAAGATCTTTGATATGCAAAGCGAACCTGAATTACTTTCAAACCCTAGCTTTAATTAATTTCCATCTTAATCTGCCGTGACCACATTTTTATTTTACAAACGCATATTTGCGTCTTTAGACATAAAGGAGCCTAATTTTTTTTTTTTCCTAAGATTACAAGACCCTCCTTCGGTAGCTTCGGTCATTAGTTGCCTAATTTTATCTTTCCTACGCTTACCAGACCTTCCTTCGATGGCGTCGAATTTATCAAGCTGTCCACGATTTTGAACCACTGGCTTGCGGGGTCGCACGAACTGTCTCCGCTTAAGCATTTGCAGGCATTTGTGACAATGGTTTTGTCGGAGTCTACATCCAGGCAAACTTCAGTACCATCCGTGGTCTTAGATTGAAGGTGCATCTGGGAATCCGAAATGGTCTCCCATTGCGAATTCGGGGTGGTGCACGGTATTCCCAATACTGCATGCTTATTCAGTTGATCAGCTTGTATGCAGAATTCTATTTCACTCAGCAATAGGACCTTCGTGGATGAATAGGTCCAGCCTTGAGTCTGAGAGCATGGACCTAACTTCAAAGGGCCACGGGTTCCAACTTTTAGGAGGCAGAGGCCTGTGGCTGGATGGAATATGATTTTATGCAACGTGGGCGTATGTAAACCTGCCCCTGCAAACACCACAAGTACATTAATCTTAAGTCCGTAAATTTGAGCAGACGTGGGCGTGGCACACATTGGCTAGAGCGGATGTGGTCTCCCCTATCAACCCGAGTTTAAATTTCCATCCCAACAATTTATATTAGTTTAAAATAACATATTGGTTGTATCAGTCTCCCATGAGCGCGCAGGAATTTTTGAGTAAAAAATCAGTAGCATGCATGTCTGGGAGACTGACCTTAGAAAAATCGAACCAAGAAATCGAACACACTATACCTTTGATAGAAGTTTGGAGGACAGATATTCTTTGAGTTAGGCTTGAATTCCTGATACCACTCCAATCCGAGTTCAAGATTCCATAATACTCTTCCATACCCGTCACCCCTTGCCTGAAATAATAACTCCCAACCAGGCTCCACTGAGCAAAATCCACATCAAGTTCAACAGCAGCAGCCATGAAGCAGTTTAAGTACCTGTTGTCAATTACATTGGTGCCCCTCTGGTCCACACCAAACTCGCTCACAAACAACGGAAATCCTCTGTCAAGCAAAAAACCTGACCTTCCCTTCACGTTATTGTACACATGGCCGCACACTTGATTGGAGTTGCCGCTCTTCCACACCTGCCCGTCTGTAAATCCATACCAGTGAACCTCATATACCGTTTTCCCAGAAAATGTGAGCTTCACTGGTCGATTGGCGAGGAAAGACAAGTCTGCGTCAAACTTCAGGCCAGAGAGAATGACAAGCACATCTGGGTTTGCCTTGTGCACTGCCTCAGCTCCTCTTTGCATGTACCTATACCATGCATAGTTCATAATAGTATAGTTAATTACCATTAATTCGTTTTTATCAGTGGTATATGCATAGCACAAAGAAATCATTGTGATGTACTTGGATATTGCCACTTGGGATAATCAATTCACTTATGTTATAATACGTGAGTTTGCTTGAAATGAAATGACGCACTTACGTGTACCAATCGTTCACATTCTGTTTGGGGCCTCGCAGCTCATTCCTCAAGCTCATGCCCACCACATTGCGCACACCATGGAACAACGCTGCCATTCGAGTTAGGCCAACGATCCAATTGTCAGGGTTGAAATACTCGTCGCCGAAGAAACCATTGCCGTCAGTGTTGCTGCAACACCACCCAGGCTTGCTTAAGTGATTGTCCAGTACAACCATCACATTGTTTTTCCCAAGGCTAGAAACCACCGCCTACATGTGAACATAATAATCAGTTATTAACCTTGCTTAAACTCATAAACCTGTGAAGTAAAATTGGAACATGTAGACTCTCGATCTTCACCTCTCTAGTCTGTTGTGCAGGTAATATCATTCTTAGATCAGCTACGCCTAAATTTGAAACCATGTCATATAAAACCGGCCGTTTAATAACCAATTCGTTTTCAGTTTTTACTTTTTGTTTTCACTTTTTTTGAAGAAAAAAAAAATCTGAAAACTGAAATCTTGTTTGGTAATTACTTTCAGTTTTCATTTTTTTTTTGCCAAAAAACCGAAAATTACTTTCTTGAGTTTTCAAAAATTGTCCTTGGATGTTCACATTTTGGTTTTCAGTTTTCAAAATTAAAGTAGTTACCAAAAAATATTTCAGTTTTCAAAAAAGTGAAAACTAAAACCGAAATGGTTATCAAACAATCCTGAACTTTTATTTCTTATGATCAAGGAATTTTTTAATTTACACTCGTGTTAAAACATGTGTATAATAGAACCTGTCATTTATCAATGTTACAATAATTGGATTAGTAATACCAGGTTGCAGTGTTAATGTCCGATGGTGCACAACAATTTATTGGGTTATTTATTCTGCATGATGCAAGTGCTAACATTGTCAACTACGGATTTATAGAAAAGAAATTTGTAAATATCATGATAGCATGGACCGAGATCTCTAAGAATTATCTTTTGTCATTGGATTCATTCGTTGCATGCTATGAACCAGTCTATTCTGGATTTTGTAAGTGTAGCTCTTCCTTTAAAGTTGTCCTTCACTTGTTTGGTAATGAAAACTAATCGGAAAGTCACTTTTATGAATTTTCAAACTTGTGGCTTTCAATTTTTCGAAATTAAAGAACTTACCAAGTAAGTTTTCGGTTAGCATTCGGTCTCATGGAGAAAAACTAATCCTACCGACAGAGATTTTTCAGTGTAGATTCGTGACCTGGAACATTAATGTCATAATCCAAGTAGATGGACATTTGAAAAAGAAAATTACTCCCCACTCACACCAAAACACTTAATGCAGCTGGCTATATTTTCGGTACATTAAAAAATTTCTCATACAAATGCTTGTCGGGTCCATGTAGAATATCATAGTTAAGCAAACGAAAATAAAAACTCACCTCAATTATATTTTTCATCTTATATCACTCAATATTTGACACGTAGAATGACTTTTTTGAAGCGATAATGTAACAATGAGAAATGTTAGAGAGACTAAATTTGTAGATAAATTTTTTAAAATTAAATGACATAAAAGTTGATGATTAGTTTATTACTTAAACGTTGATAAACGTGCTTATTTATATTGGTGACACATCATTTAGTTTGCAAATTTAATCTTCTTAGCATTACCTTATAGCAACCCCTAAAAAAGTACCTACATTATTTTTCCTGTGAAAATCAGAGGAAAGAGGATTCTCTCCTCCTTTTTTCCCATACACTTCCATTCTCCCTCTGTTTGTATGTTCACGGTTAAACCATATCTTTTTGTCTTATTATCTTTATAAAAAAAATCAATATAAAATGTTGACGTGGCTTAACCGTGATCACACAAACAAACATGAATGATGGAGGTGTATGGAAAAAAAGGAGGAGAGAATCCTCCTCCAAATCAGAGAACTTGTACCTGGTAAGCTTTTATAAGGGAGAGATCGACGAAGCCGGGATTGTTGGACTGGAGACCAGAAATGGAACCGAGCAGCCCAAGGCTCTGAAACGACTGCCGAACAGTGACTTCTGCCAGCGTCGAATTGGTGGCCAAGAAAAGCGGCCACGTCAGCCTGACGCAGTTGAACCCCAGCGACGTGATGCGCTTGGTGATTGCGTTCACCGGCTGCTTGCTGAGGCCTTCAGCGAGGACGGTGTCGAGATGCGACACCCAATTCACGCAGGCCAGCTTCACGCGCCTCCCATTCTCGTCGACGATCCACCGCGTGTGGGTGGAGAGTGGGAGGGCTGAGACTGCTATGAGAGAAAGGATGGAGAGAAAGGAGAAGAGTGAGATGATCGGCCCTGACATGGCTAGGAAGTTTGTTGAGAATTTATGGGAGCTCTTAATCTATATACTGCTGATTGATAGGCCCACCACACTCCATGCAGTTTACTCCATGCACTTCAAAACAATAAGATAAATTTTTTTTACAATTTACAAGGCTTTTTACCAGGTATACATTTATTATGCTTTGGATTGTGTAAATTATTACAAGGTTTTTTACTAAATACACGATGAGGCGATTTTATTTATATATTTTTTCTTATTTTTGGTATACTTTAGTGATTATTTTTGTGAGATATTGATGTTTTATTATGTATTTTTAATGTAGGGCATGCAAACTCATTTTGGGCATAAAGTGATCAAACAGTGGAATTTTTTAATAATTCCAACTGAAGCGGGTTCGTGAGTTTGTCAAGAAGGTTGTATCAAAATTTCAAAATTTTATCCCGAAGTATTTGATTGCGGCAAATTAATTTTGGTACAACACGCAATATTGACAAATTGAGCTGCAAGGCTTATTTGCGACATTTGGGCTTCAAGATGTGGTTCTTGGACTTGGGTTCTTATACAAACTTGAAGAGGACATCCTAAGCTTTAATTCAAGTCATTTTGGACATGTCTTGGCCATTATGGTCCACAAACGTGGGAATTTTTCGGTTGACCAGATTTCCTACCTTGATTTGGATTGTGATTTTAAGTTATTGTTTTATTATTTTGTTCCTAGTTTTTGGAAGACCTTCCCTAGGAAGGCTTTATAGTAGTATAAATAAGGCTTATTCGGCCATTATGGTCATCTATGCACTACTTTGGAGAATTCAGCTTAGAGAGCTTTTGATGATTCAACTTTATTTTACAAGGTGTCTTCAATCCTTTTCTTCTTTATAATATTTTGCTTTTTAATTATGATTATGTGTAACTAATTCCTTTTGCTAAAGCAAGGCCACGAGCTTTGCAAAAATATGTAGTTTCTTTTCGATTTACTTACGATATTATGTATGTCTTAAATTATTAATCTCCGTGTTTGAAACTATCTAATAGTCGTGATGATTGGCCACCATTAGGATGTTTAAAAAAGTAATTTGATACAATTTTGGTCGGAATTGTAACATTCCACATCGCCCAGGGGAGTGGTCCTTAAATGTATATTCGCATCCCTGCCTAGCACAAGGCCTTTTGGGAGCCTAACCCTGGCCGCGAGTATGTCGACGAGGACGTCGGGCCCCTAAGGGGGGGTGGATTGTAACATCCCACATCGCCCAGGGGAGTGATCCTTAAATGTATATTCTCATCCCTGCCTAGCACGAGACCTTTTGGGAGCTCACTGGCTTCGGGTTCCGTAGAAACTTCGAAGTTAAGCGAGAAGGGGGCCAGAGCACTCCCAAGATGGGTAACCCACTGGGAAGTTGCTCGTGTGTTCGTAGAAACAAAACCGTGAGGGAATGGTAAGCTTAAAGCGGTCAATATCGTGCTACGGTGGTGGAGCTGGCCCGATCCGCCCTGGGCCGGGATGTGACAGATTGGTATCAGAGCCAATCCCTGGCCGAGTGTGCCAACGAGGACATCGGGCCCTTAAGGGGGGTGGATTGTAACATCTCACATCGCCCAGGGGAGTGATCCTTAAATGTATATTCTCATCCCTACCTAGTACGAGGCCTTTTAGGAGCTCACTGGCTTTGGGTTCCATAGGAACTCCGAAGTTAAGCGAAAAGGGGGCTAGAGCACTCCCAGGATGGGTGACCCACTGAGAAGTTGCTCGTGAGTTCCCAGAAACAAAACCATGAGGGAATGGTAAGCCCAAAGCGGACAATATCATGCTACGGTGGTGGAGCGGGCCCGGGAAGTGATCCGCCCCGGACCGGGATGTGACAGGAATGTTCTTTGAAATTGGCTATGGCTTATTATGGTTAATAATTGTAAGTTCACTTAGGGTGAACACCACGTCTTTAAGGTTGCATGGTTTTTAAAAGGGTTTTTATAAAGCTTAATAAGTCTTTCTTGTTCACATTTGATCCGAACGTTCGGACGGATTGCATGTTTGATATACATTATAGATTGGAGGTCCAAGTAGAGCTTACTTTAGGAAAACCTAACTTTCAAAGTATAAATGGGTAATTCATAAGTAATTGGGAGGAACTACATAGGATTATTAATGTGACGGCGGAACCCTAGTGTCTTTTTAAATTGATTTTCAAAACTATTTTCTTTTAGTTATTTTCCTTTTGCCAAACCTTTTAAATTGTTTTTATTAAGTTCGTTTTTATAATTTTAAGTCATAAATTTTTGAAACTTTGTTTTAAATAATTAATTAACAATTGGTTTAAATATAAATTGTTTTAAGAATTTTGTGGATAACAACCTTGCTTAAGCCGACTATAATGCGATAACCTAGTTACTCTTATAAGTATTTTAGGTATTTTTATCCCTACTTTTTTAGCTAGTAAAAATCCTATCAATATATATTTATGAATAATACTTTGCACCTAACTTTGATGTATATATTCAACTCTTGCGAAAAACATATTATTATTGTACAAATATCATAAACGGAATTGTTCGATTTCTTTTTTTTTTTTTATTTGAAGATGATCCTTCCAAAATATCATTAGAATTGAAAAATCATTTAGTCATCCAAATGTATGAAGCAAGTAGGGATGGCAACGAATCAGTTTGGGGATGAAAATGTTATATCCATCCCCATAACCACGAAAATTAACCACATCCATAACCGCAAATTAACCATCGGGTTTTATCCATAACCATACCCACCGGATAACGGATTTTCCATCAGTTAACGGTTATATCCATCTTTGTTAATACAAAAAATATATTCGTCCAATAGACGCATAATAATTTAGTAAATGTTAATTTCGTCATTAAATATTTGATGTATAAAATGATTTAATTAATGGATCTTGTGGAACATAAAAATTAAAGCTAAACATTGATTTTGATTCTTAGATTTTGATAGATTTTGATTCATATCAAAACTTTTGAACTTTGCCACAAAATGCAATTTTTGTATTCTCAAGGTAATGAATTCGGTGAATAATGAATATACATATATATATATACATATATATATATATACATATAATTATATTATATATTATTCGGTTCAGATTCGGGTACAGATATGGATTGGGGATCCCTATAACCATATCCAAAACCATAACCGAATAATATTCACGGTTTTTCCCCATATCCAAAATATACCCGAATTTTCATACCTAAATCCAATCCATTTAGGCGGTTATCCACGATTATTGGGTTTAACGGTTAGAATTGTTATCCCTAGAAGCAAGTTGACAATGTATGTACCAAATAACATATTTATGATAAATTGTCCAAGTACTTGATACAATTAAATGACTAAAAATCTATCATTTGAATTCTAAAAGTATCTTTAAATGATGATTAACAAACATGATCTTTTTTTTTTCGGTAAACAACAAACATGATCTTTGGTATGTAAAAGTACGAACCTTGAATTAATTTTCCAATCACCAATTTTACATCAACTAATGAATTACATAATTTTACAGAGCAGCCTTACTTGATCAACCCTAGTATGTAATTAATTTCTTAATCTGACATGACCAAATAGCTGGTAATTTCTTTACAACTCTATGTTTGCATCATTTGATATTGTGCAAGACATATTAAGGAGCTGGTGGTTTTGGGCATGTGAAATAGGTTCCCTTGCACATGGCTCCATATTTTAAAGGCCTCTAAAAATATGACATCATCTACGTATCTATTAATTTGATTTGTGGTAAAAAAAACTTCGTACTTGGAAATTTTTCTAAGTTCTGAATAAGAGAAACATGACATCCATATGCAAAAGCGGACTCTTATGTTTTTGGTTTGGTTCTGCCTACTTTATTCTAAATTGTCCTTATTAATACAACTATAGACATATAAATTAGCTTTGTAGCATGAGTTTTTATACGAGAGTCATTAAGTTAGTTGCCTCAGTCATATGAGCAACTGCGTTGATCTGGATAATGGTGATCTGGAGAATGGGGCTTCTAGGAGTTGAAGTTGATTAAGAATTCTAAACATGGCGGTGTTAATCTTCAAGAAGTGCTTCTTAGTTTACTTTCGACAACGTTTGCATCACGGCTCATTAATTCGGATATGTAGTACGGCAGCTGGACTAAAGAATTTCTCTTTATATAGAGAATAAAATATCATTATTTGGCCTCTTATTAGGTTTTCATTTTTAATGTACTTGTATTTACTATATACTGTACATTTAAGGATGAATGAAAAATAAGTTGAGCCAAACACAATTTTTACGTCTTCCAAATTGGATCTGCGCAAAAGTTGGAAGAAAGCGTAAGTGTGAAGTTTGCTTTTTTCCACCGCTAACTTTCAAAAGAAGTAAAAAGTGGGAATTTTACCAAACAATCTAGCAACCCAAAACTTTTTAAAAAGCAGATTCTAGGCCAAAAAAGCAGCCCCAAATCGTCACTAAGAGACATGAATTATAGGTTAAATCCGCATTTGTCTGTATTAGGACTTTAGGTGACCACTTCTGTAGCAAATATTGTATTAGAACGTGATTGTTACACAATTGAGAAGACAAAATAAAGCATGATTATTAGAATTTTATTCTCAACTGCTCGTCCTAATAAAGCATGAATTACAGTTGGAATATGATTTTTTCTAATTACTTTCAAATCACCAATTTTACATGATCAAACCCTAGCTTGTAATTAATCCATGAACAATTTCGGTTTTACAAACATATATTTGCGTCATTAGATATATTTATTTGATACAATTAGACGACTAAAAAAATTCTTATTTGAATGATTTTTAAACGTTGCTTAAGAAATTCAATAATTTTGATTAAGAAAGTTTACATTGAAACTACCTTATTCAAAAAAGGTGGACATGTTGCTCCACACATGGAGTGAATGCAAATATTATCTATGCTTTGAAAATCTCACATCGTAATTGACAAAACAAAGAACAGTCATCATTATATATTTTACTTCTTATTTCTCTAGCAAACATGATCTTTGATATCCAAAGCAAACCCTGACTTTAGAATTACATTACCTTCCAATCATGATTTTACATCAACCAATAATGGATCACATAATTTTACAAAGCAGCCTTAAGTACTTGATGAACCCCACTATGTACTTAATTTCTTAATCTGCCATGACCAAATAGTTGTTTCTTTACACACACATACATATATATATTTGCGTCATTTGATATTGTATAGAAATATTAAGGAGCCTACACTTTCTTTCCTATGATTGCCAGTCCCTTGTTCAGTAGGTTCAGCCATTAGCTAGTTGCCTCAATCATATGCTCGACTGAGTTGAGCTCGAGCATGGGGCTCTTAGGCGACGAATTTATCGTGCTGTCAACAAGTTTGAACCACTGGCTTCCCGGGTCGCACGAACTATCTCTGCTCAAGCAGTTGCAGGAATTTGTGACAACGGTATTGCTGGAGTCTACGTCAAGGCAAACTTCGGTACCATCCATGGTCTTAGATTGGAGGTGCAACTTGGAATCCGAAATGATATCCCATTGCGAATTCCTGGTTGTGCAAAGTATCCCCACTGCTGCCCGCTTATTCAGTTCGTCAGCTTGTATGCAGAAATACGTTCCTTTCAGCGTTAGGACCTTCCTCGATGAATAGGTCCAGGCTCCAGACTGAGAGCATGGACCTAACTTCAAAGGGCCAAGGAATCCGACTTTTAGGAGGCACAAGCCTGTGGCTGGATGGAAAATGATTTTATGCATCCTGGATTGAGCTAAGCCTGGCCCTGCAAACAACACAAACACATAATAAACCTTCCTGACACAAGCGATATTTCTACACCCATGCTTGCCACAAGCAAATTAGCGTCAACCCTCCAAAAATGAAATATATGATTCAAAACTCTTCAATGAAACAAAGATTATGTGCTGCACTCAGTGGCCTATGTGGGCGAGCAAGGTCCACATCTAATCAACCGTTAGAAATCACTTCCGAGCGTAGGTGTCCGACCCTAGCAACATTAAATGATGAACATGAAACACGGTATTACCTTGCAAAGGAGATTGGAGGACAGAGAGTCTCTGAGTTAGGCTTGAATTCCTGATATCGCTCCAATCCCAGTTCAAGATTCCATAATACTCTTCCATACCCACCACCCCTTGCCTTAAATAATAACTCCCAACCAGGGTCCAGAGAGCAAAATCCACATCAAATTCAGCAGCAGCAGCCATGAAGCAGTTTAAGTACCTGTTGTCATTTACATTGGTGCCCCTTTGGTCCACCCCAAACTCACTCACAAACAATGGGAACCCGTTGTCAAGCAAAAATCCTGACTTTCTCTTCACGTTATTGTATACTTGGCCGCACACTTGGTTGGGATTGCCGCTCCTCCACGCCTGCCCATCTGAAAATCCATACCAGTGCACTTCAAACACTGTTTTCCCGGCGAATGTGAGGCTCACGGGTCGTTTGGCGAGGAAAGATAAGTCCGTGTCAAAACTCAAGCCAGAGAGAATGACAAGCACGTCTGCGTTTGCCGCGTGCACCGCCTCAGCTCCTCTTTGCATGTACCTAAACAACGGATATTTCATACAAGTTTCAGGTAATTACCATTAATTCGTTTTGATCAGTCGCATGCATAAAGAAAGACATCAATTATGCTGTACTAGGGAAAAACCCACTATCTACACTATTAAATATAAACCAAATAGGTTAGCCAATCCAGGTAAGATAGATATAGCCCTAGGTTATATATTGATGTTACAAAAATGGCATGTGAACCATGTGGGATAACTGATTCACTTATGTTATAATACGTGAATTCATTTTCAGCTGGAAATGAAATGGCGCACTTACTTGTACCAGTCGCCAACATTCTGTTTGGGGCCTCGCAGCTCATTCCTCAAGCTCATGCCCACCACATTACTGACGCCTTTGAACAATGTGGCCATTCGAGTTAGGCCAGTGATCCAAAGGTCCGGGTTGAAATACTTGTCACCAAAGAAACCATTGTCGTCGTTGCTGTTGCAACACCACCCAGGATTGCTTAAGTGATTATCAAGTATAACCATCACATTGTTGCTCCCAAGACTAGAAACCACTGCCTGAACATACGAAAATAAACCAATCATTATCTTTTGTGAATATTAGAAATAGTAAATTATGAGGGAGTCCTTATTGTCACTCTAAAAACTTATAAAACCATGTCATCTAAAACCTAAGGCCCCGTTTAGTGTGCTGGATGAGGTAGGTTGTGATCAATTAAAATAGACTTTGAGTCCAGTCTGTTGTTTGTTGTGCCAAAATGTGAGATGGACAGGAGTGCACATGATGGATTATGAATCCATAATACAGTAACCTATCCTCATACATGGGTTACAAGTCATGTCTTCCAAGTCTCTACCAATCCAATGTTATCTCTAAAGCCCAATTCTATCCAGCCCACCATGGGCCCTAATCGTATTTCGCATGGCTGAGAAAAATTTCGGTTGATAACATGCCGGCATGGTTTTGATGCTTGTAGTTTAGGAAGAACTCCACTTTAGTCCTTGTAATTTCAATTTTCACGACTTAAGTCTGTGGTGTATTAATTCTTGCAATTTAAGGACAACAACTTAATTGCTAACTTAGAACTCGTTTGCATGTGCTTTTCAAGTAATTGAAAGCACTTTTAGAGAAAATATTTTTGGGTTCCAAAAGCACTTAAAGTGCTTTCTGCAAGAAGCACCTGTTATGTACTTCTTCCAGAAAACACTTTAAGTGCTTCTTTAGAATTTACTTGCATCTTTACTAAAGATTGGTTCTAAGAACATTTTCATCAAAAGCGATTTCAATCATTTTAAAAGCACATCTAACGAGCCCTTATTTGACAAAATTAGCATGTGTGATATATAGTGAGAGAAATTTTCTCCTTTTAGGTTTAAAAGTACCATACGTTGCATCTCAATCGCTAATCTCATAAAAGAAAATAACAAATAACTCACTATAATCATAGTCATTTAATTGCAACATTTAATACTATAATGATACCCGTCCCCTCCTTAATGTAAGTAATATCGTTTGTTAAAAACAAAAATTTACCAAAAAATAACTATATGGACTAAAGTGCATCTTATCCCAAACTACAAGGACATAAAATCATACTTTAGCTGTATTAAGTTTATTTTAAAAGAAAACTGTTATTAGCATTTTAAAAATCTCATTATATACTCCTCACAAGTGTATTTTTCTTTCTAATTATAAGAAGTTTGGTGTGCCAAATGAGATTTTAAACGTGCTAATAACAATTTTCTTTTAAAATATAACATTTTACACGTAAATTAATAACATTACGTAATAATACATCGATAGTTAAACAAAAAATTCTCCGAGGAATCGTTAGCCAAAAAAAAAAATTCTCTGAGGAATCTGTTGAGCTCCAGCAAAAACAAAATTGAATTATGCAGTGGACCCCATTTAAATTCACTAAATGGCAGGTACACTGGCGGTGTATAATTAGGGTCACCATCAACCAAATTACTGTGTAATTTAATTTGATTTAGTAAAACAAAAATCACTCTTGAATTGCCGTCATTGACTAAAACAATAATAATTGAAACCACGGAGTTGAAAATTGGTACCTGGATAGGAATGGACTGACATCGATAGGTATTCCGTACACACCAATGTATTTTATTCACATGATACTCTTACGTGTAAACAATATAAACCGTCGATCAAGTAGACAAAAAAATTCATTAAGTATGATGATCATGATTCACGTGCCTATGTCATCACCGGTAAGTTATCCACACAGCTTAGCTTAAACTAATCCATGAAATTAACTTAGAGAAAACCTAATCCTACGCATGATTGTGGGGCCCATGCAGAATATCATAATTAAGCAAATGAAATAAATAAAATAACTTTTCCTTTTTTTCTGTTTGTTTCCCGGGAAAATCACAGCGTACCTGGTAAGCTTTCAAGAGGGGGAGATCGACGAGGGCGGGATTGTTGGACTGGAGACCGGAAATGGAATCGAGAAGGCCGAGGCTCTGAAACGACTGCCGAACCGTGACAGCTGCCAGCGTTTCATTCGTGGCCAGGAGAAGCGGCCACGTCAGCCTGACGCAGTTGAATCCCAGCGACGCGATTCGCTTGGCGATTGCATCCACCGGCTGCTTGCTGAGGCCTTCGGCGACGACGGCGTCGAGATGCGACACCCAGTTCACGCACGCCAGCTTCACGCGCTGCCCGCTCTCGTCGACGATCCATCGGGAGGAGGTGGAGAGTGGGAGAGCCGAGGCTGCAGGCGCGAGTGTGAGAAGGGAAATGATCGAGAGGAAGGAGAAGAGTGAGATGACTGCCTTTGCCATGGTTGGAACCTGGAAGGAGGATTGTTGAGAATATATGGGAACTCAATCTTCAATTTATATACTATGATATTCAAAGGCCACCACACTCATGTAGTACAAATTTAAGAAAGATAATCAATTATTACAAGGCCTTATATATATATATTTTATCAGGACTTATAAGGGAAAGAATCTCATTTTATTCAAAAATTGGGATTAGTTAGGGCCATTCCACATCAAATTTCAACAATTCGGACTATTTATATTTTATAAGTTTCGATTCATAGATTATTTTTTATAAAAATTCAATTCAATCTAAATCATTTGTCTATTTAATTATCACGATAAAATTTCATTGTTTCTTATAGAATAAAGTGTTCGTCAGTTTCTTTAAACTCAATTTAATGTCTCAAATATTTCCGATTTAGCTAATACTTTGCAAAAACGATATGTGAGGTGCAACTTGAAAAATAAACTATCCGGATTGTTAAATTTCGATGTGATTTGTGCCCTACAACCACAACTAATCCCTATTTAAAAAAAAAAAAAAAAAAGAAGAGATTTTGTCCCTTAAACCATCTTCAACCATTGAGTTAAAAAAATTTAACCCATAAACATTTTTCTGCTTCAACCTTTTTGGATTAAATTTCTAGCTTGAAATTATTAAAAAATAAATTTAGGCTACTTTTTAAAGTAATTTATTTAAAAATAAAAAAAAGTTATGTAGACTATCTTAATTTATCTTATGAATATTTTAACTTTAAAATATTTAGATTTCGATTAATATTGAAAAATCACTAAACTGAGACCATGAAACTCATGAAACACAATGAAAGAATGTGAAATAATTTTTTTAATTGTTTTAGCCGTTGGATTAAATTTTGGGCCATTAGATCTTTTTTTTACCATTAAATTTGATCATACTATGCCACATCCCGACCTGGGGTGGATCACTTCCCCGGCCCGCTCAACCACCGTAGCACGATATTGTCCGCTTTGGGCCCCGACCAAGCCCTCACGGTTTTGTTTCTGGGATGTCACATCTCGGCCCGGGCTCGACCACTTCCCGGGCACACCTCCACCGTAGCACGATATTGTCCGCTTTGAGCCCCGACCACGCATTCACGGTTTTGTTTTTGGGAACTCACACGAGAACTTCCCAGTGGGTCACCCATCATAGGAGTGCTCTCGCGCTACTCGCTTAACTTCATTTCCAATGGAACCCGAAGCCAGTGAGGTCCCAAAAGGCCTCACTCTAGGTAGAGATGGGAATATACATATAAGGCTCACATGATCCACTCCCCTGGGCGATGTGGGATCTCACAATCCACCCCCCCCTTAAGGGCCTGACGTCCTCGTCGTCACACACGCGGCCAGGGTTAGGCTCTGATACCAAATTGTCACGTCCCGGCCCGAGGCGGATCACTTCCCGGGCCCACTCCACCACTGTAGCACGATATTGTCCGCTTTGGGCCCCGACCACACCCTCAGGGTTTTGTTTCTGATGGAACCCGAAGCCAGTGAGCTCCCAAAAGGCCTCGTGCTAGGTAAGGATGAGAATATACATTTAAGGATCACTCCCCTGGGCGATGTGGGGTGTTACATGGGAACTCACGAGCAACTTCCCAGTAGGTCACCCATCCTGGGAGTGCTCTGGCCCCCTTCTCACTTAACTTCGGAGTTCCTACGGAACCCGAAGCCAGTGAGCTCCCAAAAAGCCTCGTGCTAGGTAGGGATGAGAATATATATTTAAGGATCACTCCCCTGGACGATGTGGGATGTTACAATCCACCCCCTTTAAGGGCCCGACGTCCTCGTCGGCGCACTTCCGGCCAGGGATTAGCTCTGATACCAATTGTCACATCCCGGCCCGAGGTGGATCACTTTTCGGGCTCGCTCCCCACCGTTGCACGATATTGTCCGCTTTGGGCCCCGACCAAGCCCTCACGATTTTGTTTCTGGGAACTCACGAGCAACTTCCCAGTGGGTCACCCATCCTGGGAGTGCTCTGGCCCCCTTCTCGCTTAACTTCGGAGTTCCTACGGAACCCGCAGCCAGTGAGCTCTCAAAAGGCCTCGTGCTAGGTAGGGATGAGAATATACATTTAAAGATCACTCCCCTGGGCGATGTGAGATGTTACATACTAGATCTTAGCCATTGAATTCAATGAATTCATAAATATAAAACTAAAAATTAAATAAATTTGAATGTGGAACGTTGGATAACCAAATGTCCATTTGAATATGTGTTGTCCGATTGAACCCAAAAGCCGTTGGGCTCATTATTATGGTCGACAAGCCCATGTGGGTGGGGTCTTGCGCTGGCAGTGGTGTTGGGGCGCGTGAAGTTCTGCATCTGGCTTTCAGATGGGCGCGTCCATTCGCAGGTGGTGGGCCAGCTCACTAATTTAGTGTGGCATCCTGGCCAAAATTTGTCCCAAAAATAAGTTTTTGGTTAAAACTCATATTTGGTCCAAGGGTTGGAGCAAGTTGGAATGAGTTTAAAATCTAAAAGTTGAGTTTTACTCCAAGAGTTTGGATAGGTTTAAAAGGCCTCCTATATTTTATTATGCCAAGTATAATTGAACAAAAATTGTGGTTAATAAGTTAATATATAAAATTTATTCATGTTATATTTGAAGAAAAATTGTGATTAATAAGTTAATAATATAAAATTTATTCATGTTATAAATATGTTATTTGCCATACGTTGATGTTGGAATTGGAAACACGGCAAGTCATAGGAAGTGTTCACGTACGAACAAGTATTAAAGAAGCAAAAGCAACGCCAAGAACATGCAACAAGACCAAGAAACCCTTCAACTTATGGAATGACGAGTATCAAATGGTTCTTGGACTTTTTGATCTTTGACACACTTGCAAGGCATTCCACACATAATGCTTAAATATTCCTTTCCTTTCAAGATACCAAATTCTCGAATGAATTATCTTGGAATTTCTGGTTCATGTCATTTTCTTCACATGGTATTCTAACTATTTTAGCACTGGCGAAGTCACATTAAGGGCTACATGTGACAGCCCGTCCCTGATTTTAAGAGTTTTTAAAGTTCTAATAAAGGATTTTACAAAAATGCCCTTTGAGGCACGTGCATTGTTCGAGGTTAATTATTCTGTCGTGCCATCTAAGATTTGTTTTCTTGGCATATTCTCGTAGTACTCGTCGCTACGGATGCGTGGGCGCAAGCGGTTCGTGATTTGGAGTTATATCGAAGAAGATATTGATGTTTGAAGTTTGGGCATTTTAGGAATTATAATAGTAAAATATGGAATTTCTTTTATGAAAGTGGATGGCCCAGATTTAAAGATAAAATAAATGGATGGCTGTGATGGAAAGATAAGAAGAGAAAGGGGAAATAAATGGAGGAATGAGGAGAAGAGAGAGAAGAGACTGACCAACCAGAGAGGAGAGAAAGGAGAGAAAGGAGAAAGGAGAAGAATGAGAGGAACCCGTCGGGTTCCCCTTGACCCGCACATTTCGACCCGTTTCCACCATAATTTCCAGTGGTTTTCCACCGGATTTCCCACGAATTGGACCAAGCTACAATTCCCAATCATCATCTAGCCCTTCCCTTTTCCTATTACACCTCAAATTTCAAGAGATTTGGCCTTGAAAATGGGTGAAATCGCATGGTGGGTGCGACGGCCTCGTGTTCGAAATCCACCAATCCCGAAGCTATCTCTTCCAATTACCACCACCCATGGCATCCTCTTGAGGTCTGGAACAAAGCCCAAACAAGTTTGGAGGCGTCGGAACAAGTTTGGAGGTCGAATCGAATCACACCAAATTCAAGGGTTTCGTACGGTTTTGATGAAATTGGAGTCTTACTTGACCGAATTGGCCTTGGTCACAGGTATGAAAGTTGTTCTACTCTTTGAGATCTTCAATTCTGCAAATTTTGAGAATTTTTGGAGAAAGTTGGATTTTCCGGCGAGCCGGGGCGGCCGACCGCCACCCGCGGCGGCGCGTGGCCAGTGAGCCACCAATGCTATTTTTAGGCCATAATTCATGTTCTGAATTCAGTTTTGGTGAATGAATGACGTTTGATGATCATTCGAACCTAATTTCATTACGATTTGGGGTTAGGTAAAAATATGAATCGACGATCCAACCGTTGGATCGTCACCAAACTTTGTTATGTTGTAGTACTTAATATTTGAAGGATGTGGAAACTTACGGATCTGGAATCTGACGTATAGATCTTCCCGAATTGGATTTGTAAGTTATAAAATAAATGGTTAATCGCCACTCGGTTTTGGAAATTGGCGGAGATCCAACCGTTGGATCATAACGAAACTTTAGTATGTTGTTCTAGAAGCATAATGTGAATCATGAGAAGTTACGGATGGGAAATCTAAGTTGCAGATCTTCCAGATCGAACTACATAGTGACGTGTTTTATATAAGTTATATATTCTATCGATATGATTACTGAGGCATGATTTGATGATTGTTCTAGGCGCCGATCGTCATGACGCCTTGATGGGTTGTGCTAGGGAGTTGTAGGGCGAAATCCAGGTGAGTGGGCTTTTGGTTTTCAGTATATATATATATATATATATATATATATATATATATAATTGATTGATTTTTCCCAGAAATGCGTTTTAAATTGCTTTTACGAAATGAATGCCATGTCGAATGCCATAGATATATTTTTATATATATTTGTGTGATTATATATTGTTGCACCGCGGGCGCCAGGTAAGTCAGGTAAGTATGTGTTTGTGATGTGATGACTATGGTGATATCGATGAGATTGGTATATGGCTCATTACCTGCACATCGGGGTTGTGCCGCCAGAGTAGGGCTTAGCTTTCACGTGATCGTTCACCTCCCGCACCGTACGCTCACCTTGGATCCAAGGCAGGTGCCAGCCTGTCGTACTGACCACATTAGGTGGTTACGACTCGTAGGTGACTTGCGAGACGTCGCTAGCCTTCACGTGATCGTAGCACAGAACGTTATACCCAGCTTGACGTACAGACCACATTAGGTGGTTCTGTCATGGGTGCAGGTTATTGATTATTGATTATTGATTATTGATTGAGAGATGGATTGAGGAGCCATAGATTCAGCCGTACAGGTCACTAGAGGTGACTCCGGCTAATTTATATATATATTGCCGGCATGATTTGAGTTGAGATATCACCTGATTACTTGATGGTATTTGGTATATGTTGATTATTGGTTATGGTTCATTCGGGTATGGCATTGCTTATTTGATGAGATCGGTTGATAAATGGTTTTTCTGTATTAGTACGTATATATATTTTCTGGGAAGTATACTTGTTTTACAGAGAGGGGTTACAACTTTTATATCGAAGTGATTTTGTAAAACTTTGTTTTTGCCCACTTACGCTTTTTGTTTTGCGCCCCTCCAGGTTCTAGTAGCATAGTTTCTTTATTGACAAGGACTCGTGGCATATCTCAGTTCAGGTGGCTACTTCTGAGGGTATGATCCTTACCCACACTACTGTACTTTACTTATGCTCTGACAACGCGTGTGAAATGAGTCCATACCCACTGACAGCGCACTCTGATAGTTAGGTACCTTTAGGTTTAAATTTATTCACATTCTTCCATATCATCACTTTATGGCTTCGTCACCTTCCAGGTGTTGGCCAGCACAGCTCGATTCGGAGTCCTAGTGGACATTCCGGGTTGGGGTGTGTCACTACCCTAGGCTATAGCCCATGTAGCTTTCGGTAGAAAATAAAATTTTACATGTAATTTGTACTGATTTTCGAATGTATTCCACCATATATTTAGTCACTAATTTGAATTCTCTCGGTTTAATTATATAATACAGTTTACAAATTATCTTTTTTTCTCACATTTTTTTTCTCATCGCTTCTTGTATAAGTACAAGTTTGAATAACAAAAATTCTTGGCTCACCTTGTGAAAATTTTCTTAAGCTAGCTGATACTGTAAAAAAATACAGTATCAAGTTTCCTTGTTTATAAAGATTTAATCTTTAAGCTAGCCCACTTGGTGAAAATTTATAGCTCCGTCATTGTATTTTAGTTCACGTGCAAAGATACGGACATATTATTTTGGCCAACTAAACGCTGAAATCACATTTACTGTTCACTACTACATTCGCCAACTTTAAATACAAATGAATTCTACGTGCATGACTAGGGTCTATCCCTATTATAGAAATAAGCATTCAACGAGGATACGAGATCAAACACAAAGGATAGGAATCACAGGTGAAAGGGTGTGACATGATACAACGAGAGAGAGACATTCAGACAAACCATGTGGTCTTGGTGTTCACACTACAGTTTTTATCCTATTTGGGAGTGGTATGAGAAGCGGATGCACATTAGGACCTAGGTGGTCCCATGACCACTCGAAGTTTTATAAAATATACATGTGAAGGTCTTCTGAATATCCTCTGAGTGTTTTGTACGGATCTTTTTGTACCTGCAACGTGTTTGATGTAATATTTGCTAAACATATTTCAACAGGTTGCGTGGACAAAACTCGCCAAATTCTCTTGAAATCACTCATCAAGGGTTTGACGAAATGCCTCGGTTTATTGAATAAACTGAATTTTTTTTGCGCTATGTTTCTATCTAAAAAACTTAAACATTTAAAAATAGGACCACCCAATATTCGAATCCTAGATCCACAACTGAGTGGTATGCAATGCAATAAGTGAAATGTGGTACAAATCCATTATTGTTTCTTCAGCCATACTTACTTGCTTGGAATGTGAGAAGTAATGAGCGATAAAGATACACAAATGTTACTTAGTTGTTCATGTATGAGATAAACAACCTGGATTTGCTACACGATGTGGGATGTTAGGTGTTCGCATTGACAGACAATAGTCAAGCCCACAAATATCGTACGGATCAGACCCTATAACACTAAATGTAATTACACCAACGGCCCAGTTATAGGCCCACAGAGCAGGGGTGCAGTGCAGAAGCATTAAAATCTACGGGAGAAATTGATATTTTTGTGTAAGTCAAGGGGTCAATATTGTGTCGCGTAAGTCAAGGGATCAATATTACGTGTTTTTTAAAATATGAAATTTTAACGAAAAATTCTTAATACTATTCATTTTAATGAAAAATTATATTTTTACATTAAAAGTCAATCCTAGTACTATTTATTTTGTCCTTATCTTTAAAACTTAAAATTTTCAAACCATTTTCATTAGTTTTCTTTTTAAAATAATTAAAAACGTTTTTAAAGAAAATATTTTTAAATTTCAAAAGCACCTAAAATGTTTACGGTAAGAAGCACGTGTTTCTTCCATGAATCAATTTTAAGTCTTTTAAGGATTATTTTAAAATTTATTTACATCTTTACTAAATATTAAATTTTTAATTATTTTAAAAACACATCTAATCCGGCTCGCGTAAGTATTATTAACTGCAGTGTGAAAAATCGGTCGCTCGTCCATTCTCTCACCAACGGTCCGATTCCTATCCCAAATGCCACTGTCTTGCAGTGTGCGAGAGACGAAGGCGAAGGGGCCGACTCTGTAAATCCCAAATCCGAAAGTTCAATTCGCGGGTTCTAACCCCTTCCCCGAAATCTCAGACCCACCGGTTCCGATTTCTCCAATAGGCGGTTGAGTTCAAATTTCCACATATATCGCCGATTAGGGTTTTTCGCCGTCTAAGCTCCGAATTGGAGGATTAGACGATGTAAATTCTGTTCATTTCTTTTAATCTTTTGAATATATGTTATGATTTTTATTTTTATTTTACGAATTTTTTTGGGTATATATGAATTTAGGGGAGCTTTGAAGCTGGAGCTTCGTTGTCCCCAGACAGTCGATGGAATTTCAGTTGATCCTAAGCCTGATTGGAGCTTCGAATCTCTTCTGTCGGAGCTAGATGCATTGGAACAAAAGATCAGTAGCTCTTCCAAGGTTTCGGGGTCATTTACAAAGGAAAAACCGCGGTGAGTGCGTATTTAATTTGAGTGTTTTTGGGATTCGTCTGCCGCGAATGGCGGTGTTATTTTCTGGTCTGAGTTTTGTTTTTTGGGTCTGGACCTTTGTTTAGCGATTTCTCGAATTCGAAGAGTAATGGGAGAACTTCTGCTAGCCCGTTTGTTATGCGCGTCCTCGAGGATGAGATGGACAGCACTGACGATGATGAAGATGAGGAGGTTAATGATCGAAATTCTGTTGGTGCCAAACGGTTTAATTTCGATGACCTCTATCTCAGGTATGCAATTAAATTACCCATTTGTATTCTCTCATACAATGCCAATATTTCATTGTTTCGCTTCTCTATTGTGAACTTGACCAGGCTAAGCATGACATAACCCTTGAAGATATCGTGTTATTTTCCGTCTTTGTGGATTTCTATTGAAGCTTTTGCCTCAAATGTCATATAGTGATATTACATTCTCATCTCCCATATTAAACAATAGGCTGATATGTGGTTTCTCTTTATCTTCCAGTGATAGAGATGACTCTAGTGACGAGTCATCTCTTGAAGCCCAACCTTACCTGATGGAGAAGGTTGAACCGGGGGAAAGTAGTTTGTTCGAGCTATCCCGTGAACATCAGTTCAGAGTGAAGGTGTGTAGCTACTTAGCTGGTGATGTCTGTGTTGTTTCACTTATGTTTGATTTATTCTAGTTTTTGAAAATTATTGTCTACTCAATAGATTGAGATATGTGGCTCTCGAGTATAATTGACACATTTGTGCGTCCATTGTGATTTTAAAATGGTTGCCCCTCATTTCTAACCCCACTTCCCCTTGTCTCCAAACAGTTTTGATTAATAAAACTTATGGAAGAAGGTATAATGTGATTTAAGTTTTGTGTTACAGCTGACAATTGTAATTCATTAATTTACAGGAAGTTATTAGAAACCAAATATCAGCACTAGAGGCAGATCTGAAAACAGAAAAGGAAAAGTCTATTTCTGCACTTGTTCGGGTTCAAAAGTACAGAGAAGACAGATGGGAAATGGAAAGAAATCTTGATACTCAAAATCAACGCCAGATGTAAGCTTGCACATTTCATTTTTTTAAGCACATCTTAATATGGTACTCCAAAATTTCTGTTCATGGACCATCTATTCTGCTAGTCTTGGTCGAGATATATGTGTGTGTGTGTGTGTGTGTGTGTGCGTGTTTGTATTGTTATTACAAGTGTTATTCATTTCTTTTTGGTAGTAGCCACATAAATCATTTTTAACAGTTTACCATGATCATCTGTAGAGCAGAAGCACTTGATAATCACTTGAATGCTATCCAGCGGGACCTTGAAATCAAATCTCAAATAGAAGAAAGAAAAATAAGAAATGATGCAGCTTATGAAGAAGCTAAAAGAAAGGAAAAGGCTCTCCAAGAAGAAAAACTTAGACAAGAACGAGCTAAAGCTGAAGCTGAGGTTTTTTTTTATTTCGCCTTTTTTATATCCTTATGGTTTTGTTGGTTAATTTGTGTAAACAATGGCCCCATTATGTTACTGCATTACATTACCATTTCTATTTTGATGCGTTGAGATTATGTCACTCATTTTAGGTTTTCATTTCATGTAAGAACCGTTTCAGTGAACTTTAGGGAACTTGGTTAAAAGCTAGAGTTCCACGCTAACTGGCTCACCATGCTTTTTGTATAAGAACATTATCTTGCACGTACAACTATTAACTGAGCTAAGCTATCTTAGTTAATCTTGGTTCGTTAATACCACTCATCTGCAATGTTATTTTTTTTTCTTTGCCTTTATTCATTCTTTAATTTCTCTATGCAGCACTCTGTAGGTAGATTTATACTAAGTTCATAAAAAGATAATGTTCTCAATACAGGCAAAAAGAGTGGAGCAAGCAAAAAGAGGCGAGGATGCTAAAAGAGCTGCTTTGGAAGCTCAGAGCAGAGCAGCTAAAGAAGCTGCAGAAAGAGAAGCTTCTGAAATCTCGAAGAAGGCTGATTCTGGAGCGGCACAAGAAGAAACTAACAGGCCTCAAATAAATGCCAATTTGGGACCTTTAACAGCTCAGTCCAATGGAAAACTATCAGCAGCAGGTATGATGTAGATTGATTGGAAAGAAAAAACTTTGTGACACCCATGTTTTGTCTATTGCCCTTTCAATTGGTTCTTTCAAGAATCTTCCTTCATATGATGCGTTAACTGGGCTACGTCATGGCAGGTAAGATAAGGGCAGCAGAAAGTGCTCTAAAGTTAGAGCAGCAAAGACAACAAATGCTTAAACAGTTAGAAGAAGAAAACCAGGCATTGACATTACGTTCCAACCAGGTCTGCTGGCACACATTGAGCTTTGAAGTCTTTATTCTATTTTTTTTTTCATGAACCAATTAATTTTGCTTCTGTATTTGCTATTTGTCTACCTCTTACTGACATCGAATAGAATTTATAAAATTATAATAGGTTTTGTTTGAACCTTGACTTGTGGAGATCAATGTTAATGTATATTTCCATTTATTCTGTTCCCTTGTTCCTTAATATATCATTCTCTTGTTTATATTGTTACTCTTGTAATATTTCCTATTATCAACGATGATTATTGTTGTGTTACTTTTTTGTCTTTATGATTGTATTGCATCCAATGTTTGGATATTTGAACTTTATTTTTTATACGTTCCTTTGCGTCCATTATGTTAGTTTGTCATGTCATGTCTTTTCTTTTTGTTAGGATTTTGCGAAGATTGAGAGGCAAATTTCTAAGTTGATACGCCAAATTACGGGAACAAAAGATAGTGTCAGGTAAGGTGGATGCGGGATGCCTTCAATTATATAACGTGGCTTGTTGACATTTGTTTGATCTTATATTTATTCTGCTGTACTGTATTAAGCATTGCTGCACATGAGGTAGCTGCTTTCACGGGTAGAGGACTTGGAATGTGCATTATGCTTGTGAAATTTCTCCATAAGGCTCATTAAAATCTGTAGGCAAATGAACCATTCTTCCTTCATATGTTTTCTCTTCTCCCATGGTGACAACCGAGCCTATGCGGGATCAGCTGCTAAACTCTAGTCTTGCATATGTACTATCTAGAGCAATATCTTCATCCAGTTCACATGCTATTGTAACTTTCCCAATTATCGTCTTTTCTTTCAAAAAATAACTATAACTGAAGTAGTGTTGTTGTAAAACTGAGAATTTTTGTATGTCGAGGTACTTTAATTGATTATCATTGAAATTGTTGCTCATAATGCAATGAGATTTTTTACATTCTAAGATGTACCTTTTTCAGACAAAAAGCAGATGAATTATTCAATATCTTTAATGATGCTCGTTGCCCCCAATCTATCAGCATCGCAGCATTTGCAAAGAAGGTAATGTCCCTTTTTTGAGTTCAGTGACAAAATGTAGAGTTTACTATCTAGAATATCAGAATTCTCTATCTGAAGGAAAGCTTCAGAATTTCTTTTTTCTAGGGTATTTCTTGGAGACCAGGTGGAGCCAATTTTGAGAAGCTCTATCATTCCACAAATATTTTATTCCTAGTCATTTTACATGTGGACTGCATCCGTTATGTTTTTTTAACAATATATTTCCTCTCATGGAACTGGTACTAATGTTTATGCTCAATGGTTTGCTCATTTGGAAATTAATTACAGGTTGTCTCCAATTGTGAAACCCCGCGTAATGCTGCTTTTGCATGTGGCTATGTCATTGTTCTTGTTACTTCAAAGGTACAGCACGATGATAGGGCAGGGGGGTTAATGAAAGATACTTCCATTTCCTTTCGTAGTATGCTTCAGTTTCATGTCCCAGAATGAATCGTCTTTTTCTTTTCTTTAGTATGATATTTTTGTACATTTGAATCAGGTTCCGCAGGCGATGGATCTTATCCTTGCCGAGTTACACAGAGCTTGCATCTATACAGTTCCAAAACACTACTCACAGGTGATTCAAATCTTAAGTCTCATTCCTTTCTTTTAAGAAGGGGAGAAAAAGGGTGTGGGGGGTGGTTCCTGAATGATCCTTACCCCATCTGGATCAGAATAACTTATGCGGGCAGAAGTTTGCCTTCTCTCCAGTTTCTATGATTTTCTGTATAATCAAAATTAAATTTTCACCCTTTCCTTTGTCAATTTAAAGAGGAGATCCGGCAGTTTTCAATCTTTTTAAAATAATCGGGCTCATAGCCTCCACTCGGAAAATGGGAGAGAGATCAAATCGTGCGGGAGATGGGGTTTGGAGTCTATTGGGACCTGGAAACTGGACTGTCTGATTCCGGTTAAGCTAACCAGGTCCAACCGAATCGGATCCAATCAAACAGGGTCAAATAAAACCGGATCGGATGAATCGGGTCAAACCAAACCCGCCGGACCGATTTGGTCCGACCAAATCAGGTCAGGCCGAAGAGGGCCGACTGAACTGGGTCGAGTCAAACCAGGCTGACCGAACTGGGTCGAGTCGAACTGGGTTGGGCCGAACTGGGTCGGGCAGAATCGGGTCAAGCCAAACTGGATCCGACTGAACCGGGTCGACCCAAACCCCAACTCCAAAATCCCAAAACCACAAACCCCAACCCCCAACCCCCAACCCCCAAAACTCCAAAACCCCTAAACCACTAAATCTCTAACCCCTAAACCCCACCCTCTAAACCCCACCCCCACCCTACACCCTACAACCCTACAACCCTTAGGATGTCATATCTGTTTTTCTTTATCTAGGTGGGAATTTAATTTTTCTGGAAATGCATCTCTTGACATTTCTTTTACTACAGTCAGCATTCCAATCACAAGAGGCCTATTATAAAGCAATTGGATTCAAAGAAGACGAAGGAAAGATTGAAAATGTTGACAATTATTTGGCACGATTAGAATCCTATATGAAACTGTATGGGGCACTGGTTCAGGTTGACTCTACGATCTTGCTGCTTGGATTTTAATGTTTTCTTGGCATCTTTAAGTTACTCGGTATTTTTTTGCAGACGGAAATTTCTAGGGTCGAAAATGCGCATGGCCTGAGAGAAGGTTGGGCATGGATGGCGAGGTTTTTAAATGCTCTCCCTGCCAACAGATACACTGCTGTTGCGCTTAAAGCATTCCTATATGTAAGTTGTTACAGAAGTTAAATATTCTTTGTTGAGAAAAAGTAGGACAAATATCTCCATGCTAAATGGCTCAATGCTTTAACAGACGGCAGGGTACTCTCTCTTCAAAAAGTACAAATCCCAATTCAGGAAGATGCTGAATATCATCTCAGACAACTTCCTGAAGGCACTAAAAGAAGGACAAGATTCAAATCTGAACTCGGTCATTGCAGAAATCGAGGCGTTCATAAAGGACAACGAATTCCATCGTGAGCCTGAGGGAAGGAACCTGTTGGGCTCTTTGGAATCAGATGCCTATGTTCCTGAAGTTGATTACCGACATTCAAATCAGTATTCGTACGGTGGGTACCGCTACTGATTGTATTTGTATGTACCATAGGTTTACTGTCTTCCGTGATTCCTGGAGGATCTGTTGAAGAATGTTTTGCCGTTATTGTAAGTCAAGCTATTTGTATTCTTGGTAGTTACGAAAAGTGCAAGGATACGTGAATTTTGATGAAGGAAATTTGCATAATCTGCCGCAACATTCTGCGAATTTTGAACGGGATTCCGATCAGGGATTTGAATTTGGGTGTTTCCGAATTGATTCTGTACTGATGGCAACCCCATCTTGTTCTGAGCCGAGAACAAATAAACCAAGACAGCCTGCTCCACGTCCCGGAAATGCCAGGATGATGCTGACCATCGTTTCAGAACATTTCATGCCTGCACTAAAGAACGACTAGGTTCGAAGATGAACCCAGTCGCGTGAATGAACGGGGGTTGGATGTGTGGCCAAGGATCCCGGTTATACCATACACCAATGCGTACTAGAAAACCCTCTCCGAACATCAATGGTATCTCACCACCGTCATCTAATCATTAATCAGGAAAAAAAATTGCAGTGATTCAACTTCAAGTCCCAAAAACTCGCTCTCTTTCGAATCTCAAAACTACTGTCACACTAGAAAACCTGAAATTCCTTATATAAAGTTATAAACAAGGTCATCAAGCACGACAAATCAGGCGGTTCATACTTGAGACAGAGGCTTCCAAGGTGCAACAACACGCATCAACTAAGATCGTCTGCTCCTGCACGTCACATAAGTCTCCAGCTTTCATGGTAAATTTTTTTAAAGATGCGCATAAACCACACATGACTAGCAGAGTCTTATTCTAGTTTGGATTCGGCTCCGGCAAATCGGGCACGATTGAAGGTCTTCTCCGCAGTCGCAACAAGTCTGCCACACAAAAGCGAAGGCACAACTTAGGACAAAGGAGAAAAAAGCTCTTTACTTGTAACTTGCTTGCATAAATCAGAGGTTATGAAAAGATTGCTCTTTCGCAAAGAAAATGGTATACCTGGTGCCCACATCCAAAGGCCATGTCCTTTGGATTAGTAAGACAAATAGGGCAAGCCTGTATAAACAAAAATGAGATCAAGTTGAATGCATATAGAGGAGAAAGTAAACAAATTGCAGAATTTAAAGAGTAGGTGCTTTTTCGGAAAGCGCTCAGAAAGCACTTGAACTTTCAATAAAAGTTTTGTCGTGCTTTTAACAAAAAAAACTCCCAATGGAACGGCTTAGGAGCAGTAGTGTTTCCTACATAAACATTACCAAACTCGAACTTGATTTCACGTAAACGTATTTGAATACCTGACTATCATATCCCGTATAAGATGGTGCGCTGGCTCCTGCATTATATCCAGCATATCCTGGATGAGAAGGTGTGCTGGCTCCTGAGTTATATCCAGCATAAGGAGCTGATCTCTGCTGAAAACTATCGCTCGAGCTGAACCGTCTTGAGTTGCTGCCTGCTGAGACTGCACCATTATTGGGTGGAGGGAGGGGAACCCTGATTGGACAATTCCTGTTCCGCCCCCTGGTTTTTCAAGGCAAATCATTTTCATGTTATTAACGTGCACGCGTAAAACTGGTAAAAGTTCATGTATTAAGCTGCTAGTTTTTACCCCAATATTCCAAGCTCTAGGGTTGCTTTGTACTGAGAAGGTATTTCCATCAAGGCTGCAAGAGCAAACTCTGTCTGCTTTCTGGATAGATCCACATTCCTTGACATGATTTCGGTAAAATTCACAAACTGCGTAAACAAAGAACAACGGTTCCTTCAGAATCAAGTAAGCAAACTTCTAGGAGTCAACCATGTTTTTGAGAACTAATTGATGTTAGAATGTGTCTAATCACCTGAAAATTATCAAATGCTCGAGCAGGAATATTGTCGTCGAATTCCCTCATCATGTCCCAAGGGCCATCTCCGATTCCCACTAAGACTATAGACAATGGGTACTCGCTGCAAACAAGCAGGTCAGAAACCGAAAAAAACAAACTACAAAATCATCGCTGTAAGCATGTAAAATAATGTGTTTCCGTGAAAGTTTACCTTGCTTTTACAATTGCGTCAACTGTCTTCTGTTCTTGTGAGCTGAGATGACCATGATGCGTATCAACACTTCTTGTCACCTAGGATAGAAAAAACAATTCAATATTTGAACAAAGAAAGATGCTGCAGATTGTTGCTTCTGATCATCTTGCTCTAATTTTTGGGTGATTCATGTTGAAATAAAGTAGGTTAACATCGAATCACCTGCCCATCGGCAATGATCAGCAAGACATGGTACTGGCCTCCGCTTTCCTCGACAATAGTCATGGCCATCTCAATAATGGGTGCAAAAGATGTAGGTCCTGCAACAAGGGACGAAACAATACAGAATAACCAAATATTGATTATGTAGCAATAGTAACATTTTGGCAACCTAAGTGTAATGACTAGAGGCTGCACCTGCAAGTCGAAGATGGGGAACGATCTCTCTATATCGCGTCAATACTTCCTCGAATCCATTACACTGTTGGTCGTCCTCGTAGAAACTGAAGATGTCTTGGTCATGTGTAGATGCTACAAGAATACACATGAAAGTTGTCATTCACATGATCCAAATAGTAGTAGAAATAATGCAGAAGACAGTTCTTCGTTTACCATCTCCAAATCCAAAGCACGGAATCAGGTTATCTTCATCAAAGACGGATAGTGTTTTCCCGATAATTGAGATCGCTTGTTCATAAGGATTTTGAGCATTTCCAATGTGATGCAAGCTTTTCCGGTGAAATGACCTCGAACCTGTTCATCCCGTAGGAAAGGTGGAAACAAAGCTTAAGCATATTGCATTATTCCTTCAAATGACATTTTGTGACCAAAGAAATTCTTAGAATTAAGATAAAGACTAAACCTGTCCACTCATTGCTCTTTGTGAAATCAATACCAACTATCAGATTAGACGACTCTAGGCCAGCTTGTGCAAGAGCACTAGTAACCTGTGGTCAATTAAAATTCGGGGAAATTAACCGCAAATAGAACTGGTTACAAAGTTTTAATAAAAAACATAACTGAAGGGACACTAACCCGTAGTTTATATACAACGTGTGTTTAAAGCAGGGCAGAACAAAAACATGCTACATGTATATATATAAAGTTCTGACCTCATCCAAAGAACGATAATTATCAGCAATCCTTGAGTAACTTTTATGCAAAGTCCTTCGATGCTGGGGAGCTGTAACTGGCTGAGACACACGGTTAAAAGATGCCGAAGGAGCGTAGCGACGCTGCGGTGTATAATACGGGTTGTGTGGAGGGTGTGATGGCTCAGAGTAGCCATGCTGATTCCATGAAGAAGTTGCAGTTGATCCTCTCTGCGAAAACTGTCTCACACTCGAATCTTTCGAGCTTTTTCCTCCCATCAGAAAGTAGAATCTGCAGAAGAACCCTCCTGAATAATGCAGCAAACGCTGTGTTCTTTCTTCCTCCAAAGCTGAAGCAGTTCAAATGTCAACCTGCATATATATAGCTATATGAATGAAACACCTTGAGGACCTTAACATCAATATTATAGCTTCATTAAAAAAATAATAATAATAAAGGCTGCTATTTCACCAAAAATCATATGTAAAGCTGCTATTCCTCTCTTCTATTTTTTTATTTTTTTTATTTGGTTTTGTTTTGTTTTTTTCTGAAAACTGAGTAATGCTCAAAACTCCACAATATTATAAACTATAATGACGAGAATGTAGCGTGAAAATGCCTTTGGAAAATAGTCATAAGAAATAAATAAAGACCAAGAACATTTAGGCAACGGAAGGGGACTTATTCAAACAAGCAATTGATTGAAAGAAGCATTGTCGTTTACTTTTAATTTTCCACCAAAACTTAGAGTCAAGTTGTCTGCAGCAAGCACATCAAGAAACTCCGAGGTAATTGATGAAAGTTAAATGAAAACCAAGGTTCTGACTTGTGATAGATAAACTCTCTCTCTCTCTCTCTCTCTCTATATATATATATATATATATATATATATATATATATATCTATATCTATCTTTATTACACACACATATATGTATGTGTGTGTGTGTGTAATTAGATTCAATGAACAAAAAAGAGTCCGACTCTTAACAATTAAGTGCAAATGGCGTTTCGCAGGAAACAATCATGCATAACTTTTTTTCTTTGGTTAGACAAAGTGATATTCTAACTTATTCAAATTTGCTACTTTGTGTATGGTGGTTCGATACTATAATTAATCTAATATAGAGATTGTTTGGAAGTGTTTCTAAAATAGCTGAAAATACTTTTGGTGAAAATATTTTTGAAATCAATACTTAATAAAAATGTAAATACTTTTGGAACTTAAATTTTCTCTAAAAAAAACGTTTCTAATCATTTTAAAAGTACTTCCAAACGAGTCGATACCATTGTATTAAAAAAATGACTGGAACTAACAACTCACTTTTTGCTTTTGGAACTTTAACTAAATAAGAATCCATTATCCATAATTGAAAAAGTAGAGTTTTATTTAAATCTATGGATGACATGGCGATCCACAAAATTAATGATAAACTTATAATTACTACTAGCAAAGAGCATACACTTTGTGTGTGTAAACAACCGTCCACCTCCTCCCACGTTCTACTCAAGCGCAACCGTTTCAGTTCATTCAAACTATCCAAAAAACATCAAATTTTTAAAAAGAGTACGAGACAATGATGATGAGATCTCTTAATAAGGGCATATTTTTCTTAATATTACATAATTACCATTTTGCCCTCTTTATGTAAATATTGTGTATCAAAAGTGAGGGTAAAATAGGAAAGATGGGGATATGATTGTCATTTTGTCAAAAGGTACAAAATTACTATTTTGCCCTCCTTTTTGTGAGGAGTGTCTCAAAAATGAGGACAAAATTGGAAAAAAAGATGATAAAAAGTTGACAATGAGGGTTTTCTTAATATATAGTATAGATAGATTATAATTGTGGAATGGGCAGGAATTCTGGGGTCGTTATATTAGTTTTTTAAAGTAATTAATAGCTGTTTGAAACAGTGGCAGTCTCACCTAAACCCCTGTGTAATTGTATAACGACTCAGAATGTGTTTCTTGAGGTTATGAGATGATTGATAATTTGATTCTGATACATTGACCCAATAAATAAAATAAAAGACTGATTGATTCTAGCACGCAATGTGGCGGCCCTATCCTCTTGTGTGAAAGGGCAGAACTATGTCAGATTTACATTGAATTTTTTGTTTTTTCTTAGGAATTCCACGAAACAAACATGTAATTTTACGTTTGTCACACTTTTACGTGGTCTTGTTATTATTAAACAAACAGATACAATTATATTATTTATTTATATTATAATACACATACTAGGGGTGCAACTTAAGTTGGACCAATCTGAACCCACTCATGTTCAACCCGACTTTAAACCGGAACAAGCGGGTTTTTTTATAGTTATAATCCGTCCGAACCCAATCCAATTTCAATCCGTTCATTAATTGGATTGAGTTGGGTTGATCATTTACCCGTCCATTCCCAACCCAACCGAACTCGACTAACCAAACTCAATCTAACCAGATTGTAACCCATATCAATTAATGATTATACTACATCCAAGTGTGCCAAGTTAAAAAACCAACGCCCTTTCTAATAATTTTTTAATAAATTATCCTTTATAATTACTTAAGCTTTTAGGGAATAAGAGATTTTGATTAGTCAGCCCATATTCGTTGTCTCTAAATCCTAAAGCTTTATAGTAGATTGATTTATGAAATTAGAGTTAGCTAGCTTTGATGCTACTTGGCTTAAATTTTTTAGGAATTCTTGGAAACTAAATTGTTACAATATTAAACTTGAAAAAGTTGGGCAACGCAAACCCAACCCAAGTAAACACCAACCCAATTAAACCCGAGCCTAAATGAACTCGAATAAAACCCAACCCGAACCCGAGCGCGAATTGTAAAAATTGGGTTAGGAATGGGTTGACCTTCCAACCCGCCCAAGTTACACCCATAACACATACCGGATATATTATATGACGGTGCGACAATCATTTAATGAAACTGTAAACGTACAAATATTTATTATTATTGTTGTAGATAAAAGTTAACAGTGTGGCTTAGGTCGTAGGGGTCCGACGGTTGTTGAAGCGTGAGGTCAAACTCCTTTGTAACTCTATTAACTTGGGGATTACATTTACGACCACACGTCACAACCACTCCCTTTCAAAATTTAATAAAATAAAATAAAAAGCCGAAAAAATTGTTCCTGCTTAAAAAACGTGGGTACGAGTTCAACTCCTTTTTATAAGACTTGGTCCCACTATGTCGATCTACAGAATATATTGGGCCTAATTAAAAGATACCAAGAAATATGGACCTGTAATTGCTGAGCCCATTTACAGTGAAACTCTTACTCACGCTGGCCCAATATGTAGACCCCGTTTAAGCCTAGTGTTTATATTTGGTTTGATTTTGGGTCTCAAGCGCAACCCGTTGCTGTGGGCACTTCTGTAGTGGGTTTACGGCTTACCAACCAACTCAATCGAAATTGGTTGGATGGGTGTGGTTTTAGACTTTAAAAGTTTATTGGGTTTTTTTTCACAAATAGTCCCTGAAATTGACCTTCATCGTCAAGATGGTCCTTGAAATTAAAAATCAATCAATGTAGTCCCTGAAAATAGGTGTCGCAAATCAATGTGGTCATTTCGTCAGAATTCTGTTAAAAATTTTGTTAAGTGCTGATGTGGCACATAAATAGGCTCCACAAGATTTACGGATTTTTATCACGAATGGTCCTTGAAATTGTCCCACACCATCAAGGTGGTCCCTGAAATTGACCCACACCATCAATATGGTCTTTGAAATTAAAAATCAATCAATGTAGTCCTTGAAAATAGGTGTCGCATATAAATATGATCATTCCGCCACTATTATGTAAAAAAATTTGTTATGTCCTGATGTGGGTTTAATAATTAATTAAAAAATTTGTCTAATTACCTTTTTGCACAATGGACTTTTTTTTTCTTATAGTAGGGCCTAATCTGAAGAGAGATTCATTCCATAAATTCTCAAAGGCACAAGACTTAACCAAAGCCTAAGAATGGGTGTGGAAATATTTTTCAATCAACAATAGACGCACCTCGGTCATAACCTCATTATCTCAAGGTAGACCTGGCCGTTCTTTGCATCACCAGACTATCGGGGAAGCGCCTAACAAGCTTTCCAAGATTAAGGTTGTGAGGATGTTGATCACCTAAATGTTAATGGTGATGTCACATAAGTCGTTGCCAATGGACCAAGCCATCACCAAAGGTGATCTCGATCCAAGTTCAATTCGGTGAAGGGTGTCGAAGTGTGTAAAGATGCGTGTATTGGTAAATTTTTTTTAGAGAATAGAGAGCGAATGAGGTAGAGAAATGTGGACTGGGGTCGGAGGTGATTGCAAGACTGGGTTTTTGGGTTGACAATTTTTTTTTATTAATTATTAAAGTATTAAGCCTATTTGTAATTTTTTTTAATTTAATTAAACTTGTGTAACCCATTTATGTGTCACATAAGCACATAACAGAATTTTTGACAGAATTATGACGAAATGACTATATTTATTTGAGATACTTACTTGCCGGACTACATTGATCAATTTTCAATTTCAAGGACCATTTTGATGTCGTATGTCAATTTTAAAGACAATTTTGATATCATGTGTGAGATCCCACATCGCCCAGGGGAGTGGATTATGTGAGCCTTATATGTATATTCCCATCTCTGCCTAGCGCGAGGCCTTTTGGGAGCTCACTAGCTTCGGGTTCCGTAGGAACTCTGAAGTTAAGCGAGAAGGGGGCCAGAGCACTCCCAGGATGGGTGACCTATTGGGATGTTGCTCGTGAGTTCCCAGAAACAAAACCGTGAAGGCGTGGTCGGGGCCCAAAGTGGACAATATCGTGCTACGGTGGTGGAGCGAGCCCGGGAAGTGATCCATCCCGGGCCGGGATGTGACATTTGGTATCAGAGCCTAACCCTGGCCGCGTGTGTGCCGACGAGGATGTCGAGCCCCTAAGAGGGGTGTATTATGAGATCTCACATCGCCTAGGGGAGTGGATCATGTGAGCCTTATATGTATATTCCCACATCTTCCTAGCACGAGGCCTTTTGGGAGCTCACTGGCTTCGGGTTCCATCGGAACTCCGAAGTTAAGCGAGTAGTGCGCGAGAGCACCCCCAAGATGGGTGACCCACTGGGAAGTTCTCGTGTGAGTTCCTAGAAACAAAACCGTGAAGGCGTGGGGAAGGCCCAAAACGAACAATATCGTGCTACGGTGGAGTCGAGCCCAGGAAGTGGCTGCACCCGGGCCGGGATGTGACAATTTGGTATCAGAGCCTAACTCTGGCCGCGTGTGTGCCGACGAGGACGTCAGGCCCCTAAAGAGGGTGGATTGTGAGATCCCAAATCACCCATGGGAATGGATCATGAGCCTTATATGTATATTCTCATCTCTACCTAGCGCGATGCCTTTTGGGAGCTCACTGGCTTCGGGTTCCATCGGAACTCCGAAGTTAAGCGAGTAGCGTGCGAGAGCACTCCCATGATAGGTGACCCACTGGGAAGTTCTCGTGTGAGTTCCCAGAAACAAAACCGTGAGGGCGTGGTCAGAGCCCAAAACGGACAATATTATGGTACGGTTGAGACGTGCCTGGGATGTGGTGGGGACCCAGGCCGGGATGTGACATCATGGGTCAATTTCAATGACCATTTGTGAGTATATTCCCATCTCTACCTAGCGCGATGCCTTTTGGGAGCTCACTGGCTTCGGAGTTCCGCGCGATGCCTTTTGGGAGCTCACTGGCTTCGGGTTCCATCGGAACTCCGAAGTTAAGAGAGTAGCGTGCGAGAGCACTCCCATGATGGGTGACCCACTGGGAAGTTCTCGTGTGAGTTCCCAGAAACAAAACCATGAAGGCGTGGTCGAAGCCCAAAATGGACAATATTGTGGTACGGTTGAGACGTGCCTGGGATGTGGTGGGGGCCCAGGCCGGGATGTGACATCATGGGTCAATTTCAATGATCATTTGTGAGAAAAAAAGGTCTTATGAGGCCCACTTATATGCCATATCAGCATTTAACAGAACTTTTAACAGAATGACCACATTGATTTGCGACACCTATTTTCAGGGACTATATTGATTGATTTTCAATTTCAGGGACCATCTTAATGGTGATGGTCAATTTCATGAACCATTTGTGATAAAAACCCAAGTTTATTTTCAGGTAAAAAATCGACCACCTATTTAATAGGTGGGTTGAGTTGAGTTGAAGTATTATTAGCCTGACTAAAACTGATCTGTCACACCCCAAATTCGAAAATAAGGATGATAATCAAATTAGGGCATGAATAGTATCTTAGTAAAAAAAAAAATTTACTATTACAACAAAAGTATGATGGAACCAAAGCAATCTAAAAGTTCATTTAGATCTGTTTATTTAATGCATCTTGAGTTTAAAGAGTTCTACTCTTACCACACACTCTTAAGATACTAAGACACTTTACTTTAATTACAACTAGGAACCAACACACACATGATATGACTATTCATTTAGAGAGGTCATCATCATATTCCTCCATACTGGTACCTGCAATAGCTGATAAGGTGTGAGCATTTCATGCCCAGTAGGAACCATATCCCCTTCAAGTTCATTTATCACAGTTAATCAAAGTGCCATGCATCATACAACACGGTAAAATACAAATGATATGACAAAGAAGTACCCATGAACTCACTCCCTTCTAATCTCGTCATCACATACCTAAGGCACCCAAGCCTGCACGTCCTATACCATGCTTATACCACTTAGCTCCGAATACCTTAGAATATGAATGAACTCCCGTTCATCCCTTAAACACAATTTTTGTATTTAAACTCTCAGTTTCTACTTTATTAAACAAGCACTTCCCTCGACGCTCAATTGTATATTCAAGCCCTGCACCCTACGCCTGACATATACAAGATTTCATTATTTTAATAATCAACCAATTGTATGCTCAAGCCCTGCACCCTACGCCTGACATATACAAGGTTCATTATTTTATATTCAAGGCAAACTCCTGCCCTTGAATATTCTCACAACTCAAACACTTTACAAGACTCAACACAACTCTTTTTCTTGCTTTGCAATGCATATGTATATGTCATGTTCACATAGATATCAAAACTCACAAATACAATTGTAAACCTCAACATATTCAATCCAGCAATTTTACATAGCTCAACCACTCATCAACACATAATAACCTTCAACAAGGTCAATATATAAAATACACCAGATAGGGAACTATCAGCCCATAACACAACCATGACAATCAAATGATTCAACTTCATCCAATCATTTCATTACTACTGTAGTAGGTATAATTACTAATATCACAAAGATTAAACATGATATAGAACTATCATCGGAAAAAAGAGCCCCTACCTGGATTCCAAAGCATTGCTCCGAGAGAATAACACAAGAAACCACAACTGTGATAAGCTCCTATTCACAAGTATAAGAAAATCACTATATGCAAGACAAGTACTTTAATCCCAGTCAAAACACTTGAGATTACTAACTTAACAACACCCATTTCAAATGCTCTTTTGGTTGATCTAAAATAAGAACATGTTCATAACAGAACGTTTGAATGAGTACAACTTGCAGAACTAGGGACATGTGAAATACAAATATAAATATGGATGCTGTTTTCTTGGTGTATAAACTGGGAACATAACTTTAGCCAATAATTAAATAAAGTCTTTCATATGATTAATGAATAAGTATATTAAACCACATATATATAAGCAAATTACCAAATGCATGACATGAACTCTAATCCTAATTAACATATTTAAGTTTAGCGATTCCGCAATACTGATTCACAAGTTACTATATGTTGATCAATTCCAAACACATGCTTTACTTGATACAGTTGAAACTATACCTATGAACATAAGCAGATAGTTCCATGCCGAGAAAGCTAGCTTGGTTTACTCAGGCTTGTGCAAAGTTATATGCATGAATACCAGCAGATACATATATAGCGTCTCTCAAAACCAATAAGAAGGATATATGTTTATGCTCAAGTCCTCTTTTATACAACAACCTCTAATAGAGGTAAGGGATAATATTTAGCATGTGATAATTATATACAGGTTCAGTCCTATCACCTTCGTGTAGGTAAGATGATCTCCAATTGTAAAGTCTGATATGTCTATGCATATATACATACATATATAATACAAACCAACAGAGATGAAACACGATTGAGTTCTACAATATATAGAGCTATGGAAAGACTAAAGAAAATATGAGAATCTTTACCCATATCTATCCTGCTACAGATTTGACACCGCCGATTAAGAAGCACCTCAACTTCTGGTTTCTTACTCCCTGCTCTTTCTCTCACAAATTCCCTTTCTCGTCGCGTGAGAAACTAACCTAATAATATTTCTTCCCAAATTTCGTCTCCTCCTTTTCCGACCGGTCTCTCTCATCCTCTCTTTCTCTGTCACACACTCTCTCTCGGGGTTTTATAAGAAGAAGGGCGGTTCCTTCTCATCTGAGAACTAGGAGCAATACGATGCTTAAAAAGCATCCCAACCCTAAGCTTTGAAAACCGACTAAACATATGGTCATAGATGCTTCAAATATAATATATAATATTTGAGCTCTTACTTACCAATAAAATAATATAAAATATAAATAGCAAACATATAAATATATTGTATATAACGTGTACATGAATCGGTACAATAAGAAATTGACACAAGGATATGTCCTTTATAAAATAATATCAAATTTAACTTATAATTGATATTTAAGAACTATATTTAAAATACAAGTCTTCACATGATCTGTCTGAATATTAATAATTCTTAAACGTACATGTATATTACATAGACATATACATAAAGCCTATTAGTTATTAAACACATTTGTTAACGAAATTTAAATATTAAGTAACAAATAGTGATTTTACAAGGACAAACTCACATGATTTAAGCCTAATATAACATATATTTTGCATTACTCGTCACTCATATTCACTTTAGGAATAATTAAAAAAAGTAAATAGTCTCAACCTCGGGAATTGCCCAACCCAACCCGCCGCCTTAGAACGGTTTGGATGGATTGAGTTTGCCCTTTTTTAGGTGAAAATGTGTTTTAATAATGTCAACATCAGTTCGCCAACAAATTGAAGTTCAACCCAACTAACCCACCCAATGCCCACCTTAATAACCAGTTCAATGTTAACATCATGATCAAATTGGTCCGTCTTAAGCCGTATTTTATAGCATAACCTAACAAATTCAAATATGCACTCGTTTGGGTAGATTATCTTCATCCATAAGCATTTAAGTAGATTGTCTAGGCTACTCAGTACTATAGTCTATTGATATTCTTCTTCACTCACTTGTAAGTGAGAGGTTTTAGGTTCGATTCTCGTCAAAGGCAAATTTGAACCACATTATTGCTAGCCCATTGTGAGGTTAAGCCCACTTCTTCCCCCTTAATGTAGATAATATCGTTTGCTCAAAAAAAAAAAAAAGATTGTATAGAGTTTTACACTTTTTTTTTAATGCAATTGACTTTATATATTAATCTACATTAAATAAGAGATACAAGATTTGAACTCAAGACGCAATAGTAAGCGGTCTAGTAGTATTTCTTTTTACTTGTAAGTGAGAGGTTCGATTTTCGCCAAAGATGAGGTGGAACCACATTATTATAGGGCAAACTCAATGTAAGCCTTAACCCACTTCCATATCCTCTCACTATAGATACCATCGTTTGTTAAAAAAATAAAATAAAATAAAAGAACTTTCATGCCATAAATTAAATAATAGTTAAGAATACTAATTATCCGTAACCGTGATAAAATTATGATCATATCTCAAATTTCAATGATTTAAAATTTTATTCTTCAATGTTAAATTAATAACGGTACAATTTAGTGATATTTATTTTATACATCATAACAAGTGAGACGTTATAAGTGATTCATTGCTCTAGTGTTTAAAAATATAGCATTTAAAACAAATCAAGCGAAAGGAACTAACAACATATACACGGTACACCGTACACCTGCGGCGGAGGGCGGACGAAACGACATCAGAATTGCGACAGGAAAATAACTTTCACGTGGGCCCTCACCACCTCCATCACATATGATTGGAAAGGGATCCTCACTCCACTAAGTCTACCTTATCACATTTTTGAAATTTGATGAAACGGTTAAAATTATTATAATTTTTAAAAGGATCTATGTTTGTAGCAGTTATGTTAAATTTCAAGAGTCTGAATTGATTGATTGGGTAGATTTGATGGAAGGGATTCGGAGAGGATCTGTTTCCCATATGATCGCCTACACCCGTAAGCATTTTACCTCCTACTCCTAGATTGCATCAAACAAAAACAAAAACAATTTTGACAAAAAAAAAGAGTAAAAATTAAAAAATATTTAGGAAAAAAACAGAGGGAGACTGGTTGGTAGTAATCGTTGTCGTCACTGCTACGCACCGTCGCTGGCACTCTCCCTCTCTGTCTCCTCCTCCTGCTCCATCTCGTTTTATAGGTACGAATCCCTTTCCCAAATCCATCTCTTTAAATTAAAGTAACTTGCAAATTCCCACTTTCGTAATCCTTCTTCAACAAAGTTACCGCCCAAATTTCCCACCTTCCCAATCACACGAACTCTCCAATTCCTTTTCCAATTCGGTTTCCAAATCCCTAGGATTTCAAATTTTTCCTTTTTACGAATTGTTGTGAGATTCGGCGATTTGATCGTACTCGGAATGATACTTTCCTTGCACAATCGGCGATAGCAAGAGTTCGGCGATTGGCGTATATATTAAATGGCAAGCACCGGCGACGAGGACAACGATGCGGTGCTCAGTGACGTGGAGGGCGACGATCCGGTGCCGATCGTGGTCAAGACTCCGTCGTCGGACGAAATTTCCCCCGAGCGGTTTCGCGAGCTGGTCGCCGAGCTGGATCGCGAGCGGCAAGCTCGGGAGGCGGTGGAGAATTCGAAGTCGGATTTGCAGGCTCAGTTCAATCGGCTGAAGGCTCTGGCGCACGAGGCGATAAAGAAGCGGGACGAGTGGGGGAGGCAGAGGGACGAGGCGTTGCGTGATAAGGAAGAAGCTTGTAGAACAAACGAGAAGGTCACGGCGGAGGTGGCGGAGTCGAATAGGGCCAGAGAGGAGGCGTTGCAGCAGAGGGAGGAGATTGCGAAGCAGTTGGAGGAGGCGGTGAAGGAGAGGGACGGTTTGAGGGCTGAGATTGGGAATTCGACTCATATGCTCATGTCTGGAATGGACAAGATATCGGGGAAAGTTAGCAATTTCAAGAATTTTGGGGGCGGGGGATTGCCAAGGTCGCACAAGTACACGGGATTGCCCGTGGTTGCCTACGGAGTGATTAAGCGGGCGAATGAGATTGTGGAAGAGCTTGTGAGGCAGATTGATACTACAGTGAAGTCTAGGAACGAAACGAGAGAGCAGATGGATCAGAGAAATTATGAAATTGCAATTGAAATTTCTCAGCTGGAAGCCACGATTGGCAGTTTGAGAGAAGAAGTAGCGAAGAAGACATCTGCAGTTGAGAATTTGGAGAAGAGCATTGCAGAAAAGAGTGGGAAAGTGTCGGATATTGAGAGGGAGATGGAGGATAAGTTGAGTAAGGCTGAGAGTGAGGTTTCACAGTTGAAGCAGTTAGTTGGAGAGTATGATGATAAGTTGACGGATTTGGACTCGAAAACAGAAGCACAGAGGGGTTTACTTTTTGATCAGTTGAATTTGGTTTCAAAGATTCATGACCGGCTATATAATATTATCAAAATCGTTGATGCCAATAATTTCGATCAGTCAGAGTTTTCAGAGTCCCTGTTCGTCCCTCAAGAAACGGACATGGAGGAGAACATACGTGCAACTCTGGCTGGGATGGAATCCATTTATGAATTAACCAGGGTTGTTGTCAAGAAGACAAGGGATTTGTCTGAGGAAAAGAATCGTGAGATTAAGAGTTTGGATGAAACAGTGAATCGGTTAGTTAATGAGAAAGAACAAATTGGATCGTTACTGAGGAGCGCATTGTCAAAGCGGATCACATTCAGTCCATCTTCTAAGACAAATGAATTGTTTCAAGTTGCAGAAAATGGTTTAAGAGAGGCAGGAATAGATTTCAAGTTTAGTAAGCATGCTGCGAATGGAAATGTGGATATTGAGTCGGAGGAAGATGAAATATACGCATTAGTAAGTAACCCTTACTGTCAATCTGTGATGAGTTGTTTTGAATTCGATTTGGTTTCAAACCCAATTTTCATTGCTGATATAATTGGTATATCATATACAGGCTGGGGCTTTGGAGAACATTGTTAAGGCAGCTCAGCTTGAAATCATTGACCTGCAGCATTCTGTGGAAGAATTAAGGTACACTGTTGTGCCCAAAATTATTTAACCTTCAAATCAGTTTTGATGTTTGCATATGCACCTTAACTTGAAGTTTCGTTTGTACTAATGAAATACTTTTGCTTTTATACTGTTAACTTTGTCCTGACATGGTATTGTGATGTTACATTTACTGTTTACCGTATTAAGGGCAGAGTTGAGTTTACTCAAACAGCATGTGGAGGCTCAAGCTAAGGAGCTCGACCACAGAATGCATAGAATCGAGGAACTTGAAGAGAAGGAGAGAGTAGCAAATGAAAGTGTATGTTATTCGTGTTTTATTCAATTCAATGATCTATTTTAGCACTTACTGTTCATGGTCCAATTGGAGGACTCATGTAAAACCATTCTGCGTGTAGGTTGAAGGGCTAATGATGGACATTGCTGCTGCTGAAGAAGAAATTGCAAGATGGAAAGCAGCAGCAGAGCAAGAAGCTGCTGCGGGCACAGGTGTAGAACAAGAATTTGTAGCACAGGTAATCTTGCAAGTTTGGCATTTATCATTTTCTTCACTTGGTTACCCGGTTTTTTGCATTCAAATGATATATATCTCAGTGGAAGAAATATATATTTGGGGCCTGAGCTGATATAATTGTATAAAGCAGATAGATTTGTCCTGCAGTCCTTTTCGGGAGTAATGGGATTCAAACGCCTAAAGTGGCCTGGAATTTTTCGTATTAGCACAAAACATTTGGAATCCATGTATTTTTCTCTTTCTTCCCATACAAACAAAGACTTATGTTTCGGTATCCATTCAAGATCGCTACAAAGCATCGGGCTTTAACTAAAGTTCGTAAGTTTGAAATCTCACACTCCAAATGGACCCAAAGTTTTATCGTAACACTCAGGGCGTGATAGTTTGCGGAAAAAAGTTTACGAAGTTCATTTCATATTACATATTCCATCTTCATTGTTCAACTAGCATGCTTCTAAGTCGTAGTTGATAATGACTATGGTTGGAACCTGCAGTTGTCGACACTTAAGCAGGAACTTGAAGAGGCAAAGCAGGCTATTGCGGAATCAGAGAAGAAACTCAAGTTCAAAGAAGAGACAGCTGATGCTGCCATGGCAGCTAGAGATGCTGCTGAGAAATCATTGAAATTGGCAGACTTGAGGGCAGCCAGGCTCCGGGATAGATTAGAGGAGCTTACGCGTCAGCTTGAAGAAATTGAAAATCGGGAAGACACGAGAAGGGGACTGAGTGGACCTAGATATGTATGCTGGCCGTGGCAGTGGCTTGGGCTGGACTTTGTAGGTGTCAGTCGCACTGACACACAACAAGAGAGTACTTCAAATGAAATGGAGCTCTCTGAACCTCTTCTATGATTCACACCTTTTTTTTTTCTTTTCCTTTTTCTTTATAGTTTTATTTTGTGTATTTATTGTGATATTTCAAAATTAGAACAGTAAAAAAATGGCTTCTTTTAACTCTCTACTCTTCAATGCCCTCTTGTTTGCAGTGGACAAGTAATTGCTTGTTTTCGCAAAGTAGCTACTTAAGACGCAAGGTAACCTTTCGTATTCATGCTTCTTTGGGGGGAGGTTTCTATAATTTTCTCACTGTGATGTAGTTTCCAGTTGAAATTTTTCGTGGAGCTTTTTCTTTTCTTTATGTATCCCGGCTAACTTACATTATTCATACCAAGGTGACTGAAGTTCGTACCATGTTTTATTTACGATGTTGGTTCATGTTTTCCTTTACTCGTATCCTGTTTTAGTTTCTCTTGAGTTGTACTGTGCAAGAACATCCAGAAACAAAAGAATATGAACAAGCACAGACACTGTACCATCAATCCACCCAAACCTCACTCTGTAAAACTTTTATGTCGTAATAAAAGAAAAATATGTAACATGTAGAGCAGCTCTGTTTTTTATTCAAGCGATATTAGGGAGGGGAAACAAAATACTCTAGCTAACTTGACTACGCTTAGGACTGCTTGTAGAGAACCTCCTTATTTTTTCTGAGAAAATTTCGGAAACACATTACTCTAGCTAACTTGACTACGCCTAGGACCGCTTGTAGAGAACCTCCTTGTTCTTTCAGAAAAAAATTTCTCAAACACACTGCTCTAGCTAACTTGACTACGCCTAGGACCTCTTGTAGAGAACCTCCTCATTTTTTGTTTAGCCAAGTAGAGAACCTCCTTATTCTTTTTGGGAAATTTTCATGGGGACAAGGTTGAGAGTTCTCTTAGAGACGGTGAGGGAAAGGGAGCCGCTTGTTTCATCCGTGTTGATATCTTCCTCCTCCACTCCTTCAGGAAATTTCCAATCAAACCAGTAGAGAAGATTTGCAAGTCCAAGCTCTACTGATGTTGTTCCCATGTATATCGCAGGACAAACTCTCCGACCTGCTCCGCCACTGACTCAAACATCATGTAAGACTTGAACATCATGATTTCTGGCTTCGCCATTGACTCAGACATCATTTAAGACTGCAACACATTTTAATTAAAAGCAGAATCATTTTTTTTTGGGTAAAGTACAAAAAACTACCTCAACTATTGGTGTCACGACACTTTCATACCTCATCTTTTAAAATTGACAATGTCATACCTCATCTTTAGAATTTGGTCAATTTTATACCTTCCGTTAGCTTGACCGTTAATTTGTCAGTGAAATGCTAACGTGGCTTGATCCAAACCCCACTTTCTATTAAAAAATTAATAAAATATTATTAAAAACTAAAAAAAATTATTTAAAATTATTTAAATATTAAAATAATAAAAAAAGTAAAAAAAAATTTATTAAAAAATAAAAAACCCCCTTCGTCCCTTCCCCTCCTCTCTCTTCTCCCCCTTCATCTTCTTCCCCTACCTGCACACCCCCCCGGCCTCCCAGATCCCGTCACACACGCCCCCCCCCCCGCCGCCGCCCAGATCCCTTCACACCCCCCCCCAGATCCTGTCAAACCCCCTCCCCCTCCCCCTTTCCCTCTCTCTTCTCCCGTCAAACCCACCCCCCCCAGGGCCCAAATTTGAAAACCCATCTTCTCCCCCTACCTGTTTTTTTTCCTTTCTTTTCTTTTCTCTCTCTTCTTCCTCCTATTCTTCTGCAGGTTGGGTGGGACGAACGAATTGGGTTTTGGGTTTCCTTTTTTTTTTCTTTTTTTCTTTCCCTTCTCTATCGTCCTCTTCTTCTTCTTCTTCTTCTGCAAGTTGGGTGGGGTGGTGGGGTGGGGGGGGGGGGGGGGGAGGAACGGACGAACTGGGTTTTGGGGTTTCCTCCTCCTTCTTCTTCTTCTGCAAGTTGGGTAGGGTGGGGTGAGGGGGACGGACGGACGAATGGAGGAAGAGAGGACGAACGCGGGGAGGGGGGGTGGAGGAAGAGAGGGTGGGCACGCGGGGGGGGAAGGGGGGAGGAAAGGGTTGGAACACAGTGAATGCAGCAAGATAGGGTGGATGCACGGGAGGGAGGGGGAATGGGGGGGCGCTGATTGTGTGGGGGGGGAGGGACACGGGGCTGGGGTGGGGGTACCTGGGTCTGGGTTGGGTGGGAAAGGGTCTCGGGGATGCAGAGGAGAGAGAGGGGTGGGGAAGAGAGAGGTAGAGATTTAATATCATTAAAAAAACAAATTTTTAATTTTTAATTATTAAAAATATATTTAATAATTTTTTAATCCAGTTGGATTAGTGAGTTGGACCCGAATGTAGCCACATCAGCACTTAACAGAAAAACTGACGGAGGTATGATATTGGCATAAATTAGTAAGATGAGGTATGACATTGTCAACTTTAAAAAAATGAGGTATGAAAGTGTCGTGACACCAATAGTTGAGGTAGTTTTTTGTACTTTACCCTTTTTTTTTTGTTAGAAATAGAAAAGACATTATTTAATTGGAAAATATTTGGCACCTTACATATAAGGAGTAGTCCGGCTTTATAGACAAATAATTGTGTCACACTGGACTACACAAGTGTCACTTGATTAATTAATTATACCATAAGAACATGAAAACAGATAAATCAGTTGTATTCAATCGTAATCATAACAAGAAAACAGGTCTTCCTTAGTTTCTTAATTTTGAGAAAATTTCACTGGGACATGGTTAAGAGGGGTTCTCTTAGAGACGGTGAGGGAAAGGGATTCACTTGTGTCTTCCATGTCGATATCTTTGTCCTTCATTTCATAAGGAAATTTCCAATCGAACCAGTAGAGAAGATTTTGCAAGTCCAAGGTCTACCGTTGTTGTTGCAATGTACGTCTCAGGATCTTCGACAAACCTCAAACGGCAGAAACTCAAAATGTTGTCAAACAGAGATTCCAATCAAACCTTTATGGGACAAACTCTTCGACCAGCTCCAAATGGCAGAAACTCGGGGTCCCGTGAGATTGATAAAGTTTGTGTCTTTTGTATGTTTTGATTAGTTTTCTAGGGATTTGAAATGAACAAGAGAAATAAGGAATGTTGCAGGTTTGTGACGGCTACAAGGCTATGCAAATGCATCACTCCCCTTTAAATTGGTTCTGGTTGTCATGCCAAGCAATCCCCTCAGGTAATTGAATCTTTCCTTTGGAAGAGCTTTTGTGAAAATGTCTGTGATTTGATATTCTGTCTTGTAGTAGTGTAGCTTGATTGTATTCTCTTGCAATGCTTCTCTGCTGAAATGATATCTCCTCTTTATGTGCTTTGTTCTCTGATGAAAAATTGGGTTTTTAGTCATGGTGATTGCTGAGGTGTCACACAGAAGTGGTGTGGCATCAACCTGCAATTCCCCATAGTGTTTGAGTATGAATCTTAGCCAGATGGCTTGAGATGTTGTCTCCGAGGCACTCACATACTCTGCCTCAGCTGTGTACAGTGCAACACTTTGTTGTTTCACTGATGCCCAAGAGAAAACCCCTGAACCAAAAGTGAATGCATAACCTGATGTGCTTCTGCAATCATCTTCATTGCCACCCCAATCACTTTCACAAAATCCAATTAGGATAGTTGACTTCCCTATTTCATACTTGATTCCATAGTCAAGTGTCACTTGCACATATCTCAGCACTCTCTTAGCAATTCCCATGTGAAGAACCCCAAAGAAAAGAAAAGGCCTAACATGCATATCCAGTTGCTTTGAAAACGAGTTCAGTGACCTCAAACATCAGAGGCTTAAGTGATGTTCCAACTTATAACAAATGTTAATTAAAAACATAATCATTTCTGTTTTGTTAGAAAAGATTTAACTAATTAATACTCTACTTGTAAAGAGCACTTCGACATTTCAAACGAATCACTTTAGAATACGTGTCAACTTGTAATTTGTAGTGTTTTATTCAATTTAAGACAAGAACAGAGTAATAGTACACATTCACACAAGGATACACAATACAAGTGCCACATTATTAATTAACTACACCATAAGAACAAGAAACATATCAACTGAATTCTACCAGGGGTGTGCTATCCACACATCCCTTTTTACTTTTCACACACCCCTTGTTAATTTATGTCCGTTGATATTCTTCATTTCATCCGATCCGACGGCCGAAAATTAGAAGGGTGTGTGAGATGTAAAAAGGGGTGTGTGGATACCCCTTCTACTAAATCTTAAACCATAACAAGAAACAGGTCTTCCCCAATCCTCCGTTAAATTTTTTTCTTAATTTTGAGAAAATTTATCGGGGACAAGGTTGAGAGGAGTTCTCTTAGCAACGGTGAGGGAAAGGGAGCCGCTTGCTTCTTCCATGTCAAGATCTGCCTCCTTCATTCCATCAGGCAATTTCCAATCGAACCAGTAGAGAAGATTTGCAAGTCCAAGCTCCACTGTTGTCGTTCCCATATACATTCCAGGGCAAACTCTTCGACCAGCTCCAAACGGCAAAAACTCAAAATGTTGTCCTTTGTAATCGACAGAGCTTCCGTCAAACCTTTCTGGGGTAAATTTTTCGGGGTCCCTCCAAACCTCAGGGTCGCGTGCGATTGCCCAGTCATTGATATAAACTATTGTTTTTGGTTCAATATTATAACCTTGGATTTTGCAATGGGAGATGGTTTCTCTTGGAAGGAGCATTGGAGCTGGAGGATGCAGTCTTAGGGTTTCTTTGATTACCATCTTGAGGTATTGAAGCTGATCTGTATCAGTTTCTGTGATTTTTCCTTTGTTTCCGATGCATTTTCTGACTTCTTCTCGTGCTTTCTTCATCAATTTAGGGTTCTTAGCTAGCTCTGCCATCACCCACACCATTGTTATTGCACCTGTGTCTATTCCACCTAAAAATAGATTCTGATTCACAATTGCAACATCATGGTAAGAAAAATAATTGAAAAACAAGGTAGAAAAATAATTGATGAATTTTGCACTACTTTTCTCTGTGTGCATACCATGTTTGCTTTTCTTCTTTTTTACTTGTTTGATTTCTTCAACTCAAATATCAGAAAGAAAAAAAATAGTGTACATGTCTAAAGAAAAAATACGGAAATCACACCCCTCAACAAAATGGGACATGAACTAATTTTTTTCCTTTCCTTTTTTCACAAAACTGGACAAATAATTTTTTTGGGGTTATAAAGAATAACTTTTACTGTTTTCTAAATGGGCACTAATTAAGGAATCACTTGGTACTAAAGTTTAGTGGTATTTCTCTTCACTTATATGTTAGAAGTCTTAAGTTCAATTCTCACAAACGCCGAATTTAAACCATATAATTACTAGTCTATTGTGAGGCTCGGCCCACTCTCTCACTTCGTTGTAGATAATATGGTTCATTCAAAAAAATCAAAAGGCACACCAAGGGGAAAGGGTTCAAACTTTTGTCTGCATATAAAATAATTCTCAAACAAATAACAAATTAACACAAAATTAATAACCACAAGAGGTTCTTTTAAGAGATTAATTACCAAGAGGACTGCCTTGATGTTGTTGTGACCAAGATGAGAAGCTCCAAACTCACTTTGCTCCTTCACTATCTTAAGCAGAACGTCAACTATATCTTCATGAGCTTGTTCGTCTTCAACTCTCCTCCCAGGTTTCAGATGATCATCAATCACCTGCTGGAAAAAACCATCCAACTCCTTCGAAATCCTATCGAACTCCTTGTGCACACCGGAAACCCTATCGATAACCCACCCCATCCAAGACGGAAAGCAGTCAGCCCCGGACATCCCTCCGAGCATGGCCTCAGTATCCTGAATCAACTCATCAATATTTTTAGCATGCTCAAATTTACTCCCTTGGAAACTTGTCCCGTACGCAATCCTAAAAATAATACTAGCCGTGAGAGCAAACAACTTTTCCGTGAGATCAACAGGAGCACCAGAAGATGAAGAGGCAGAGATTGAATGGACCAGTTCATCTACTTGTTCTTCCCTGATTGACCTGTATGACTGGACCCTCTTCACGCTGAAAAGCTGGAGCATGCATATTTTTCGTATCTCTCTCCAGTAATCGCCATAGGGAGAAAAGGCCATGTCAAGATAGTTGTACGTGAGCCTGCGGGCTCCGGCCGAGGAGGGTCTGCTGCAGCAGTGGAGGTCGTTGGTTTTTAATGCATCTTTGGCTGCTTCAGCGGAAGAGATGACGAGGGTGGGGACACGGCCGAGGTGGAGAAGCATGACTGGTCCGTACTTTATGGAGAGTTGGTGGAGAGATTGGTGAGGTGGGGTGCCAAGTTGGTGCAAGTTGCCTATGAGGGGGAGCTTGGGGGGGCTTGGTGGAAAGGTCTTTTGCTGTGGGTTCTTATAGAAATTTTTCCTCTTTTGGAGTAGAAGAAATAGAGGGAGAAGAAGGAGAAATGGAAGGCATATGAGCAAGGAGGTGATGATAGCCATTGGAGGTTACATCAATGATATTATTTTTCTGGAGATTTGTCCATCATATAGAAGCTCTGGTGTAGCTGACTTTGGAAACAAACGACAAAGTAGTATTTCAACGTCGATGAGAATCATCACTCGTCATAGATAACAGTTTGTAAGGGCCTTATAGTTCAATGCCCTTTTTATTTAGTTTTAAAGGACAGTTATTTTTTTTATTTTTTTGAACAAACGATATTATCTACATTAAGAAGAGGGGGAGGGGGGCTTAGCTTGACAATAGGCTAGCAATAATATGGTTCAAATTCACCTTTGATGAGAATCAAACCTAAGACCTCTCACTTACAAGTAAAGAGGAATACGACTAGATCGTAGTATTAAATGGCTATAAATAATCTTCTAGTGAGCTAACTAAATACGGAAAGACAAGTGGACATTTACCACAATGGTGAAAATGTGTTAAGTCCTTACATGATGGCGTGAGTTTAAATCCCGTCGATAGCTAATCTAACATCTAATATAACCAAATTTATCGTTTGACAAAACAAAAAATACGGAAAGAAAGAAAGAAGTGATAAAACTTTTGTGTCTATCACAAATCCTCTGATATTGAACATCATGCTTAGGCATAGTCTCATTTGAAACAACTTTAATTAGTAAAGATAATAAATGGCCTTCGTTAATTTATCATGAAAGGACGGCAGTGATAGATAGGGATAATTTAGTAGTTTAAATCCTTCGATTAATTAAATTTATGTGGAAAAATCTTCAGAAATAAGAAAACACATATGCGTGACACATCTCTCTTTCTCTCTTCTTCTCTCTCATCCTATTGTTACATATAAGCACAAACAACTTTTTAGTTATGTCTATCTCTCTAGATTTTATTTCGACTAAGTTATGATAGTACCGATATTGATCGGTCGATGGATAGCAATCCATGTCCTTCAATTAATTAGATTCATGTGGAGAAATTTCAAAAATAAAATAAAAAAAAACAAAAAAAAAACACAACAGATGCAAGATACATCTCTCTTCCTATCTCTCAACCATATTGTTTCATATGGGCGCAAACAACTTTTTATTTATGTATGTAGTCTCACTGTTTTAAAAATTCCAGCCTAACACCGCCTAGGCGTTAGGCGGTTGGTCACCGCCCCGATTAATGTTAAGGGCGCCTAGACCTACTGAGGCACGGCCTAGACCGCCTAGGCACCCGCCTAGACCCGTCTAAACACTCGCTTAGGTCGCAACTCACTTAGACAGAATATAAATCACTTTCATTTTGCATTTTGTTTTTTTTTCTAATAAATTGTAAGAGACTTGTTGCATGCTTAAATGAACACACATTATATCCTTATTTCACATGTTTTCATTATGTTCCAATACTTCATAATATATATGCATTCTATTTTGTAGTTTATGATGAACTTATATATATATTTTAAGTATAAACAGACACTTATTTACACGAAATATGATTGATTTACTTAAATCCGCCTAGTCCGCCTAGGCGCTAGACCCCAGCCCGCCGTCCGACTAGCGCCTAGCGACTTTTAGAACCTTGTGTAGTCTTCTGGATCTTGTTTTGACAAACTCATGATAGCACTCATATTGATCGGTTAATGGATAAGCATTATGCAAGCTGCTGGCGCAAACAACTTTCTATTTATGTTTGTAGTCCAGTGAATCTTGTTTTTGACAAACTCATGATAGTACTCCTATATATTGATCGGTTAATAGATAAGCATTATGCATGTTACTAGCGCAAGCAACTTTTTATTTATGTTTATAGTCTATTGAATCTTGTTTTGACAAACTCACGATGTTACACCTATTTATTGATGGGTTGATGGATAACCATTATGCGTGCTGCTGGCGCAAACAATTTTTTATTTATGTCTCCATTCCACTGAATCATGTTTTGACAAACTCAAAATAATATCTTAATCGGTTAATATGGATAAGCATTATGCATACTGCTGGGGCAAAATTATTAAAAAATACAAAAAGAAATTATATATATATAACCTAACCATGCTCTTCCACTTTACATCATATTTTGTATTTATTCACAAATCGTTCAGAAGTCTATCCACAAAATTCTTACATAATCATGACGCGTGGAGCTACGGAATTGGTTAAAAGTCTACTCGAAAATTTATCCACAAAAATTGTACTTTCGCTTAATAACACGTGGAGTGATGAGATTGGTTAAAAATCATATCCGAAATTAAAAATAAAATTATCTTTTATTATTTTATATCAACATATAATAATATATATCTTAGTACCCATAAGTGTTACATCCCGACCCAGGCTCCACCACATCCCGAGCTCGACTCCGCCGTAGCACGATATTGTCCACTTTGGGCCCCGACCATGCCCTCACGGTTTTGTTTATAGGAATTCACACGAAAACTTCCCAATGGGTCACCCATCCTGGGATTGCTCTCGCGCGAACTCGCTTAACTTCGGAGTTCCTACGGAATCCGAAGCCAGTGAGCTCCCAAAATGTCTCGTGCTAAGTAGAGATGAGAATATACATATAAGGCTCACATGATCCACTCCCCTGGGCAATGTGGGATCTGACAATCCACCCCCTTAGGGGCACGTCCTCGTCGGCACACTTCCAGCCAGAGATTGGCTCTGATACCAAATTGTTACATCCCGGCCCGAGCCCCCACCACATCCCGGACACGACTCCACCGTAGCACGATATTGTCTGCTTTGGGCCCCGACCACGCCCTCACGATTTTGTTTATAGGAACTCACACGAGAACTTCCCAATGGGTCACCCATCCTGGAATTGCTCTCGCGCGAACTCGCTTAACTTCGGAGTTCTTACGGAATCCGAAGCCAGTGAGCTCCCAAAAGGTCTCATGCTAAGTAAATATGAGAATATACATATAAGGCTCACAGGATCCACTCCCCTGGATGATGTGGGATCTTACAATAAGCCTTGCTATTCAGTTTAAGGGAAGAGATACACTTGGGCAGTTACTATTCACTAAAGACAGTAATTGCCTTGCTTAGTAGCCCAGACATTAATTACTTGGGCAATTTGGTAGGGGTGGAAGTGTTCTTGTAGGTTCGCCTAGCTAAAGGCTCTCCTTGCTTTCTGACTCTAAGCAAGCTCATAACTAAGAGAAATGTTAAGAAGACTCTCTCAAAGTGGGACTCTCCATAAACTCTCTGCCGCTTCATGTTTTTGTTACAATATTCTATAATGTTTGCGAGAATTGTCGTTAAACTGTAAGGTGATAGATGATTTATAAAGAGCCTACTTTGAGAGAGTTTCCTTAGTAGTTCTCGATAAAGAAACGTTCTTGCCGAGAACATGATCAATGATCATGATGTCCTTGCTTACCTTTTCTTTACGAAAAACTGTTCTAAAAATCTCCGCCTAGCACCGGCTAGGCCCCGTCTAGGCGTTAGGCGGCTGGTCACTGCCCCGATTAATGCATAGGCGTTTGAAAATTAAGAAATGGCGCCTAGACCTGCTAAGGCGCCCGTCTAGACCGCCTTAGCACCAACCTAGCCCTCCCAGACCCGCCTAGACACTTGCTTAGGTTGCAACTCACTTAGATATAAAATAGATAACTTTTCTTTTGCATTTTATTGTTTCCAATAAATTGTAACAGACTTATTGAACACTTAAATAAACACACATTATATGTTTGCTCCTCATTTTTTCATTATGTTCCATTACTTCATAATATATATATATATATATATATATCATTCTATTTTCTAGTTTATGATGAAATTATATATATTTTAAGTATAAAACAGACACTTATTTATCTGAAATACAATAGATTTACTTAAATATGCAAAATCCTCCTAGGCGCCCGCCGCCCGACTAGCGCCTAACGTTTTTTAGAACCTTGCAAAAATGTTATCTAGGGAGTGTCGAGAAGTAGCTCGCTATATTAACTCTCATAATACAAGTAATTAGAAAGAAAAAATTTAATATCCAATCATTTATATTACAACACTTAAATTGCACATTATAAATTCTCTTATCTAGATCGCGCTAGATAGTCAAAGTGATGAAACTTGAAGCCAACAACCGCGACTAGTGCCTGGTGGGGTAGAAAATGTCGAAGAAAATTATGCACGAAAGTTGAAACGGTGGATTCCCGGTTTTCTCCGAAAAAAAAAAAGTTGAAACGGTGGACTCACATCAAAAATGGTTTTTGTCGTAGTCCTAAACACGTGTAGCATACCACATAAAATTCCACAAAGTTCTACCCTTTTCGTGCTAAATAAGCATACCAAATGTAATTAAGGAGAACATTTTTAATGTACTCTGAGCACAGTACGCCTCATATTATTAAATATAATCAGTAGGACACCTGAAAAAAAAATTTCTAATTTTATAATGATATGTAACATACCATCTCTTATTCCAAACGCATTGAAAAATTCATCATCATCAAGTCGGATTTCATTAAAAAACAACGACAATCACCCATTTTCTTCTTACATTTTATAGCTTTTTCTTATCTAAAGTAATATAAAATGGAGCATGTATGATTATTAGTTGTCATATATATTATCTAAACTACATATTAATGAAAAGATAAATTAGGTTCACATCCGTATTTTTGCTACTCCATTGATTAAAATCCTATTCATTTTCAATTTTTGATCAAGGTCCTTAAGTATTAATAACGTCATTAATTATTTGAATAATAAAATATTTTTATTTTTAAATATGTTCCTTTAGTGTTAAAAATGTTACAATTAGTATATTTATATTTATGGCTAAATTTTTTATCATATATTTTTATTTTTAGTTTGTACCTATTTTTAATTTGCAAATATTTTTTAATTTGTACCAATTTTGTAACAGCCCGTCCCAGAATTATTTTATCGATGATGCGAAATGACGGGATTGCCCTTAACTTTGCTATGGTATATGACATTATCTTTGGTTTTATTGTCCTATCCTAAGTTTTGGAAAAATTTATTTGGAAAATAATTGTTATGGTTTTGTGTGGTTAGGGTTGTTAACCACACACCTAACTATCCCTCTCTCTCTCCCCCGTAAGCTCTCTCTCTCTCTCTCTCTCTCTCTCGGAACACCCTCCCCGTGCACTGTGCACGTACGGACGGAGTTGGAACTCGTCCATTTCTTCACAGATCGAAGCCCAAAAGGTAAGATTCTTGATCCTTGTTAACCCCTGAGTAGTTTGGTACCAAAATTGGAGCTTGTAACCCTCGGATTAGGCGTGAAATCCTAACCCCGAAAATGTGCACTGTTCATGCACACGTAAAATCTTGCATTTCAGGGAATTTCAAGCTCACAGTGAGCTTAAGGAGGTCCTCACGAGTCGCGGGGTACTTCGTTGGTAGAGTTTGGACGTCGGAGGACCGAGATCGAAGGTTTTTAAAGTGTGCCGAGCTATCGAGCTTTCTCAGGTAAAATCCCGCGATTTTCAAGCCTTGAAACTTGTTTAGATGTGTTCTACATACTTTGAGCTTCATTTTGGTACCAATTTCATGAAAAATGGATGAAAAATGAGTGAGAAACCATAGTTGGAAAAAATACCCAGAATCCAGCGAACCCACCGGCGGCCGGCGAGTCGCCGGAGAAGACGACGGAATATTCCGTCAGTTGGACGGAATATTCCTGACGCCGTCAGTCAAAACTAACGGAAACTGTTAGGAGTTAACGGAATATTCCTGGAATATTCCTGGAATATTCCTGACGGCGTTAACTGACGCCGTCAGTGTGCCTGGCACGTGCCCGCGCGTGGCCGGCGCGTCTGGCCGTGCCTTCGCCGGCGCGTGGCGGCGCGTGGGTGGTCGGAAAATTTTTCTAAAATTATAGGGATGTTCCTGAGATTGTGTAGGTCACGGTGGTATATTCATATACCCAATTTGAGCAATATATGAGAAGTTATTAGCGAAAGTTGGTTATGTGCGTAATTAACGTTATTTCGGTTACTTCTCATATAGGCGAGGCTTATGCGGAAGACGAGCACAGTCGAGAAAGGCTAAGGGGTTATGACCTTTCGATATAACTGTGAGTGGGCAGTTTTGTTTTCCCTATACACCTATATACTTATGGGTTTCCCAGAAATCGATTTTTGAATGAAAGTATATTTTGAAATGCCATGCATAGATTTATATGAATCATGTGATTTGAAATGCCATGCATAGAATTGATATGAGATATGTGAATTGATAACTATATGATGTATATATGTGAATTGGTGCTGCGGACGCGCAGGTGAGTATCAGGTGAGTTATATTTGGTTCATTGAATTGTTTGATGAGATTTATGTTGATAGCTCATAACCTGCACCCCTGGTGTTAGTGCTTATGTTATTCACCCGCATCACACGCTCACCTTGGATCCAAGTAGATGCTAGTCGTACAGACCACTGGAGGTGGTTCCGACATGCTAGTCGTACAGACCATTAGAGACGGTTCCGACTAGTAGGTGACCCTAGATTATGTGCATAGATGATTGATGAGAGAAGCACTAGAGCGTATTATTACACCATCTGAGTCGTACAGACTACTACAGGTAGTTCCGACTCATGTGCAGCGTAGTGCCGTACAGGTCGCAGTTGGCGACTCCGGCAGTGCCGTACAGGTCACAGTTGGTGACTCCGGCTGGATTGGATATTGAGCTTTAGAATCAGCCGTACAGGACCACTGCAGGGTCTCCGGTTGATTTATTATTTCACCTGATTTATGTTGATGCATCCATATTATGTTTTTGGCACATGGCATGGCATATTTTCTGAAAAGTGATAAAGAATGGTGTTTTGAGATTTCTGAAGCTATATATATTTATATATGCTATTTTCTGAGAAAGTATACAGATTTTACAGTGAGGGGATATATATATGTTGATAAAGGAAAGATTTTGAAAGACTTATTTTACTGACCCACTCACCTTGTTTTGCGCCCCTCCAGGTTCGAGTTAGAGCAGAGCTTTGGTGGCCACGAGGAATCCAACGGTATTCTGACAGAATTCACAATGGTAATTAAAAGCTTCCGAACTGTGCAAATGGTTACGTCACTCTCACGTGACGGCCAGCACGCCCTCCTTCGGGACGGGGTGTGTCAAATTTTCTTTTCATTTTTAATTTGTACCCATATATTAGTTTCTTTTTGTGCCCATATTTTTTAAAGTTTTATTTGTGTTTGTACCAATGTGCATACCGTCACATGACATTGTATATTTAATCAATGATATAAAAATTACATATGGTATATTTATGTTTTATGCCTAGATTTTGTATCATATATTTATATTTTTAGTTTGTACCCACTTTTAATTTGCAACATTTTTTTAAATTCGTAGTATTTTCTTTTTAGTTTAATTTTATTTTGTACCCATGTATTAATTTCTTTTAGCGCCTATATTTTTTTAAAATTCATATGTACTCATAATTTTTTAATCTTTTATATGTACCATAATTTATTTATAATGTACCTGACACACCCTGTTCCAAGGAGGGCGTGCTGGTCGTCACGTGAAAGTGACGCAACCATGTGCACAGTGCGGAAGCTAAGAAGAGAAATAGAAATACGACTAAATAAAAACCAACCACTAGCCGTACTAACCAAATAACATACTAGAGAGAGTCTAAGTGTGTAAATACACATTCAGAGCAATAAAAATGCCTAGTTGCAGTCAAGGACAATTACTAAGATATAACACCCGAAGGTGAATCCTACTTTTGTGAATTCTGTCAGAACACCGTTGGATCCATCGTGGCCACCAAAGCACTGCTACCTAGAACCTGGAGGGGAGAAAAAAAAACAAAACGCATGAGTGGGCAAAAACAAATCTTTTCAAAACCTTTTCTCTTTTCAAAGGTTCTAACCCCTCGCCGTAAAACCTGTATAGTTTCCTGGAAAAATAGCATATATACACATATACTCATCTCATCTCATAACTCAAAATCATGTCAAAAGTAGTGATATGCAAGGTATATGCCATGCCAAATATATCTCATCAAATCACATAACTATATCAGGCGAATTAACTCATCATAGATAATAAGATGTCCACCGAGTGATCAGCTCGGCTGAACTATAGCTCATGATCAATCTCATCACATCTCATCATCATATATAAAAATATCCTGCACACGAGTCGGAACCACCTCACGTGGTCTAACAAACAAGACTGGGTGTAAATAAATACGCTTTAGTGCTACGATCACGTGAAGACTGTGCGCTAATCGCGGGTCACCTACAAGTCGAACCTGTGGATGCAAATTTTCTCCTCCTTGGTCTTGGACGATTTTGCACCTACAAAACAAGTAACACCTTTGGTCAAGGCCAAAAGCCTCACGCGCCCACGATGAATGGGGGGGGCTTTGGCCGAAAAACCTCCGATGCCAAAGTTAGAATTTTAGAGAGAGAGTGTTTAGAGAATTTGGGATTTTTTGCAAGAGGATTGGACCTCCTTTTTGGTGAGAATGGGATCACTTTTATAGGGATAGGAAGTGGGTTTTCTGGTTGAATTTTAGGCTTAATTAGTCAATTTATTGGCTAATTAAGTATGAAAGAAATAAATGGGAGGTTACAAAATTATTTATTTGTAAAAATAGGGTAATAAAATGGAGAAAAGTGAGAATGGTTAGGAAGAAAGGGAGGTGGCCGGCCCTTTGATAATTTTGGGGTTAAATTGTATAATTTAGTTGTTAATTAATGGGTTAATTGTGTAATTAAACCATTAATTAACCAATTAACACTATTTTGAAGGTTACCTCTTTTTGGAGCATTTTTTACTTGGTTTAGAGATAATTGCCCACTGCTCGCGCGTAGGAATCCCAGTACACCTCAAGGGTATTTTTGTCTTCTTAATCCAAAAATCCACATGTCGCATTGTGATTATTTTTGGCTCCACAAATGCCCCCACACCTGCTGGGCTGCTCGTAGGAAAGGGCAGCAGGTGTAGAGATCTTCTTGCTTTAGGAAACTTATGACTGCTTCCTATTTTGATGTAGATTCCCTATTTGATATGAAATTAGGTCCTTCTAGGAAAGGGAAATAAATTTCTCCCAAAGCTTATTTAAGTCCACCTTAAGTGGGTTATTAAATCAACTTTGAAAAGTGATTTATTCTACCCTACAAGAGAGAGAGAGAGCTTAGAGGATATTTGTTCCCCCTCCTCTAGCAATCTTCTACATCCTGCCCGTGCAAAGGACCGTCTTTCGTTGCTTTCTTTGTCTTCTCTGCGCCGCATCGATGTAAGAAAAACTTAATTCTCCTTATCTTCTTCTTGGGAGGTGCTGCCACGGGGCAGCCGTCGGGGTGGTGCGGCACGTTGGCTGGCAGGGGCCAGGAGTCGGCTTGGCATGGGCCAAGGAGGTGGTGTGGCACGGGCCATTGTTTGTGTTGCTCGGTTTGGTTGAAGCCAAGGATTGGTTCGGCATGGGCCGAGGAAGTGACGTGGCATGGACAACGGTTTGGGCTGCCACGTCTGGGCTGCTTGTCAAAAATGAGGAAACTGCTTGAGTTTGATTTCTCAGCTGCCGTAGATGGAGTAGTCAAGGATGAAGCTGCCAAGATCGGAGTTGCCGAAGATGAAATGTCGGATGAGCGAACTGTTAAGTGTAAAAGTAGTTGCCCCCTAACCATTTGTTGCTTAGTTGATCTTCAAGCATTCGATCTTTTGAACTATGTGGCCTTCTCGTATTTGAGAGCTTACCCATATGGGTGTCGAGAAATTGGTTTACCCTCTCGCACTGGAGAGCAATTAGTTTATCCTCTCGCACTGGAGAGCAATTAGTTTATCCTCTCGCACTGGAGGGCTTACCCATATGGGTGTCGGGGAATTGGTTTACCCTCTCGCACTAGAGAGCAATTAGTTTAACCTCTCGCACTGGAGAGCAGACCCTTTAGGGTGTCGGGGAATTAGTTTACCCTCTCGCACTGGAGAGCAATTAGTTTAACCTCTCTCACTGGAGAGCAGACCCTTTAGGGTGTCGGGGAATTAGTTTACCCTCTCACATTGGAGAGCAATTAGTTTAACCTCTCGCACTGGAGAGCAAACCCTTTTGGGTGTCGGGGAATTGGTTTACCCTTTCGCACTGGAGAGCAGACCCATAAAGAGTTTTGAGCAGTTGTTGTAGACAGCAGTTGAGCTAGGCTCATGAATAACTTCTTGAATCTTCATTGAGAATAAAGAAATAAATCAACGGTAGAAACTGTATAACAAACTGGATAATCATTGGCTTGCAAGGCCTTGTTCGTCAAGCTGCTTGAGACTTTGAACTTATTTGGAAAAGCCCTAATGGGGTTTAGGGGATGATGGAGACTTCCCCTACTTGTGTAGGCCGTTTTGTTGACTTGTCAAGATATTCGTTGCATCGGCCCTCATTTGTCAGCTTCTCAAGGTACTGCTTCCACTTCAGGCAGCCGTTGGTAGTGTGGCCCGGTCCTTGATGGAATGCGCAATACTTCGTATGATCTAGCCTGGTAAGATCGTCTTTCATGGGTGGCAGCAGTTCGAACCAAGGTTCGTTCTTGAGTTTACGGATAATTTGGCCGATTGGAACTGTGAACTTGGTGAATGTTTCGGCTGCTGAGTCTTCTCTAGTCGGGGAACGTTCCATGTGCTTCTTTTCTGAATCATTTTCGTAAGACCGCTTGGCATCGTCCCATAGTGCATGCTTTTTTGCCAAAGCATACGAAGCTGCTAGGGTCAGTTCTTCTCCCATGATCAGTTTTTCGAATAAAGGATGTTCGGTGGGAAGCCCATTTCTGAATGCTGCCGTTGCTATGTCTTCATTGCAGCCAACAATCTTGGCCTTCTCCACTTTGAACCTCTTGACATAGTCGTGAATCGTCTCCCAATGGTCTTTTATGATGCTGAAAAGATGGTCGGATATCCTTTTAATTGAGCGGTTAGACGAATATTCCTTAGTGAAAACAAAGGAAAGTTCGTTGAAACTCCGGATCGACTGTGGTGGCAGAGTGTGAAACCAGTCTTGCGCTTCACCTTGTAGAGTTGTGGCAAAAATTTTGCACATAAGCGCATCATTGTTTCTATAGAGGATCATGGTACTGCGGTAGTGCTTGAGATGTCGATCCCGGTCTTCGTCTCCCTTGTACGGAGTGAAGTGAGGCATAGTGAATCCGCGAGGTGGATCTATCTGCTCGATCTCATTTGTGAATGGTGACATGCTTATGTTGGTCATGTCTCGTCGAAGCGCATTGTCAGCAGCCTCATTATGTTGGAAATTGCGCAATCGTTCCGTTAGGAGCTTCTCGACCTCTTCTTGAATTTGCCTCTGCTGGGGCAGTGGAATTTTCGGTTGCCCCCAATCATGACCTATAGGTTTGGGTCGTTCTTCTCTACGCTTGACTCGTCTATGTCGTGGCTGCGGTGCATGCGGCATGTTCCTAGCAGGCGAACGGGTTGCTCGCAAGTTGCCGGTTGAACCTGAGTCGAATTGAGTGACTGCTTCTCTCTGTCTGCCGTGCTGCCTACTCCGATATGAGGTGGAGAATACTCCTTGCGATCCTAGTTGCGAATGGACACTTCGCCTGGAAGGTTGTCCATGTTGATAATCGGAGTGTGACCTCAACCGTGAACGTATGCTCGTCCATGGGCTTGATCGGGAATGCACGCTCATCCGCGCGCTAAGACGAGAGTATTCGCTATCCCAAGGACCCAGGCGAGAGCGTAAACTGCCAGAACACTCGGATTGTGGCTGGTTGATAGGCCACTTTCCTGGACGCTGGTGGAGAGGTTCATCTACCCTTGTCCTACTTCAGAACACCTCGTCTAGGGCACGTTGGATCTCGGTGCGTTGCAAGATTTAATTCACCAAGGTTGTCTGTTGTGCAAGGGCACTCGTCAGCTCCATCACCTGTCGGGACCAGTGTTGTTCACCATTCGGATTGGATGAGCTTGGAAGAAATATGCCTCCTTGAGTAGAAGAAGGATGATAGACCCCAAGTGCGAGATTTGAGTTGGGAAACGTCAAATCTGCGGAGAAATGCGGTGAAAATGCCCCCAGCTTGATGATTGGTCCTAATGGTTGTAATGATCTTGGGCCAACTTGGGAGACCACGGGAACAGGCTGCTTAACAGGAGCAGGCTGGTTAGCAGGAGCAGGCTGCTTGGTGGAAGCAGGCTGGGCCGTGGGAATGAGCTGCTCCAAGTGTGATGCATGTGAGTGCGAGGCTCGGGCCGTGGCCCTTGTGCAGTGAGTCACCTTGGATGGCATGGTTCAAGCCGTGGTGAAGGCACCATGGACCTCACCACAGGTAGCTACCGAGGTAGCCACCGCGGTGGTTCCCATGGTAGATGTGCCGTGAGTCGCCTTGGATGGCATGGTTTGAGCTGTGTGAGTAGACTGGGCTGCTCGGCAATAGCAGGCTGGACTGCAGGAGCAGGCTGGGCTACAAGAGTGGGCTGCTCGGCGGGAGCAGGCTGAGCTGCGGGAGCAGACTGGGCCACGAGAGTGGGCTGCTCAGCGAGAGCAGGCAGGGTTGCAGGAGCAGGCTGGGCCACGAGAGTGGGCTGCTCGGTACGTGATGCTCGCGAATGCGAGGCTTGGGCTCGGATTGGCAACGCATTGGGCTCGCGTTGGGCATGGGGTGACATGGCTCGGGCCGTGGCTTTGGTGGCGTGGGCCTTGGATAGCACGGCTTGGGCTGTGGTGGTGGAGCCATGGACCTCGCCGCGGGTGATTACCGTGGTGGCCACCGCGGTGGTTCCCATGGTGGAGCCTTGTGGTGGTGGTGCCGCTCCCCCTAAGATCACATTTAGCCTCGTGGATCGCCGCGGGCCCATTTCTTGAATATTAGAATTCCCACTTATTGAATTTTCTAAATTCCTTGCCATTGTATTTCTCTTTTACGTTTTGTCAAAGAATCCTTTTTCTATGCGGGAGTCTTCTACGAGTATGGATTTCTTCTCTCAATGAAAGCACCAATTTGTGGATGCAAATTTTCTCCTCCTTGGTCTTGGACGATTTTGCACCTACAAAACAAGTAACACCTTTGGTCAAGGCCAAAAGCCTCACGCGCCCACGATGAATTTGGGGGGGGGGGGGGGGGGGGGGGCTTTGGCCGAAAAACCTCCGATGCCAAAGTTAAAATTTTAGAGAGAAAGAATGTTTAGAGAATTTGGGATTTTTTGCAAGAGGATTGGACCTCATTTTTGGTGAGAATGGGATCACTTTTATAGGGATAGGAAGTGGGTTTTATGGTTGAATTTTAGGCTTAATTAGTCAATTTATTGGCTAATTAAGTATGAAAGAAATAAATGGGAGGTTACAAAATTATTTATTTGTAAAAATAGGGTAATAAAATTGAGAAAAGTGAGAATGGTTAGGAAGAAAGGGAGGTGGCCGGCCCTTTGATAATTTTGGGGTTAAATTGTATAATTTAGTTGTTAATTAATGGGTTAATTGTGTAATTAATCCATTAATTAACCAATTAACACTATTTTGAAGGTTACCTCTTTTTGGAGCATTTTTGACTTGGTTTAGAGATAATTGCCCGCTGCTCGCACGTAGGAATCCCAGTACACCTCAAGGGTATTTTTGTCTTCTTAATCCAAAAATCCACGTGTCGCATTGTGATTATTTTTTGCTCCACAGAACCCACCTATAGTGGTCTATTTGACAGGACTGAGCACCTAACTTGGATCCAAGGTGAGCGTACGGTGCGGGAGGTGAACATCACGTGAATGACTATGCCCTGGCCCTGGGCGGGAGCACTAACACCGGGGTGCAGGTTTATGAGCTTTCAATACATCTCACATAATCATCATTTCATATTAATCATTCTCTATCATCAATATATACTCACATGATACTTACCTGTGCGTCCACAACACCAATTACCATTATATACAGCTACTAATGCATGCATAAAATAGATATATACTTTGCATGGCATATCATATCGCATTTCATATCACATTTCACTTAATTGATTTTCTGGGAAAAATCTCATTTATATAGGTATATATGGAAAACAAAAGCCCACTCACAGATATATCGAAGGGTCATAACCCCCGAGTCTCGATCGATGGCGCTCGTCCTCAAGATAGATCTCGCCTATATGAGAATTAACGAAACAAACGTCAATTAAGAGCACTTACACAAACTATGTAATAACTTTTCATATATGCTCAAATTGGGTATATGAATATACCACAGTGACCTACTCATCCTCAGAAACATCCCCAAATTTTTAAAATATTTTTCTGACGTCTCACGCGCCGCCACGCGTCGGCAAATGCACGGCCACACGCGCAGGCACATTGGACGGAATCCTTTGACGCCGTTAGGAATATTCCGTCTGTTCCTTTAATAACCTTAACGGCGTGACTTAACGCCGTTAGAATATTCCGTTAAACTTAACAGAATATCCCACTGTCTTCCTCCTTCGACTCCGATGACCGTCACCGTCGCCAGAATCTGGGTAATTTTCAAAGCTCTATAACTCACTCGTTGTTCATCCATTTTCTACGAAATTACCATCAAAATGAAGCTTAGGGTTCATAGAATCACGTTATACCTATGTGAAGCTTCAAATTCCCCGAAATCACACCGGAGCAAGCTCGAAATTCCGGTGACCTCTGCAACTCCTCGTATCTGAGCTTTCCGACGTCCAATTTTCACCAACAATGCACTCCGAGCATTGTGGGAAGGTCTTTAAGCTTGCTATGGTCCTGAAAATTAAAGAAACTCATGGGCTTAAAAGTTGGTGAACAGTGCCACCCTCGGAGGTTCAATTTCCATGGTTTCCTTATGTCTACCCTTAGCCAAAACTCAACCAAAACACTTAGGAGGAAGAGAAGATACCTTTAGGAGTCTTGATATGGTTTGAAACCTTGAAAATCACCTCGATGGTACTATACCTCGACGGACCTCTTGGATCTAGGGTATGGTTTAAATGTCAAAAATGACATGGATGAATTCGTGGACCTTCAAGGATCTCAGATATGGTCACTGCAAGTTCGATTTGAGAGAAATGGTTGGTTTTTGGGTGTGATCCGTACAATTGCAGATAGAGAGTGAGTACGAGAGTGAGAGAGAAAGAGTACGGGAAAGTGAGAGAGAGAAGGATGTGATGGTTTATGTGTGTGGTCCAAAGGCCACCAATCAAGACCAAGACAAGTTTTGTTCTAATTGGGTCCAATTATTTAGGACTTGATATAATTGGCCTAATTTCTTAACCCAAATCAAAAACACTCACCCAACGCTCAAGGGCATTTCCGTCAATTCACGTCCTCGAGCATAAAATATTCCAATATCTCGGGACGGGCTGTTACAGTACCCATTCTTCTTCATTAATGTACCACTTTGTTATATGTGAAATGTAACAATTTTTTTGTAAAATGTACCAATTTTTTTAACACTATGGATACATTCTTTTGCCATTTATTATTTCTTATTTTTACATAGTTTTTATCCATTATTCAATCAAAATGTTTGAATTTTTTTATTGTAACCGTTTCTAATAGTATTATAATGAGGAATTTTAAATTTATAGGATTATAAATCTCATAAAATATCAAACAATTAATGTCAAAACTATAAAAATATAAATATTAATAGTTTTAATGTGGTGTACAAAGTCAAGGGACTTTGATCAAACTTTGAATACCATTAAGGTTTTAATCAAAGAATGTTAAGGATTAGATACCGCATCCAAAGTATCCCTTAATGAAATCTTTTTTGTTAATAAAAAAAGAGTGAAAAGACATTTTTGTTTTCTATCACAACAAAAAAGTTAAGGACAGTAACGTAATTTCATAAATAAAAATTTTGCTTTTTTTTGTTCAAGCCTCATCTACATGTGATTTTATCATATCTAATTTAATAAAACAAAAAATAAAAATAAAAAACAAACTTCTCTCCCACCTTCTCTCCCATTGTCTTCCTCTCTCCTTCAATTTTAAAACAAAAGTAAAAAAATTTACACGCACTTTGTATGTGGGCATATATATTAGTATTTATTAACAGAACTCTCTTTATCATAACAAAATAAAAAAACAATTTGATCTTTTATTCACAATTTAATAAAACTATAAAAAAAAAATACATGGGCATTAAAATAAATTTCAAACAAAAAAGAGTTTTATTTTATTTTTTATCTTTCCTCACCTGCATGTCATAAAGCATCATATCTCTGTCTATCTTTACCTCACGTCTCTCTTCTTAACTGCACAAACGGACAAAACCCTGTAAAAATAAATAAATAAATTTAAAAAATTTAAAAAAAAAAACAGCTCTCACAGACAGTGTGTGGATTTAGACTAGTTAAAGGATAATGTTTTTCACATGCTTTTTATCTTTCACATTATCTTTTTAATTTTTGTTTATTTATCTTCTTCAGTTTATTTGATTATACGATCAAAAATTATGATAGGTGTGTATCACTATTCTAATTAAATATTAATGGATCATTAATTATTTTAAAAAAAAAACATATCACATCACTCGAGTGCAAATAGACAATTTCATCCATAAAAGTAAATGATTATTTTTCAAATATGGGCTTTTTAAGTCAAATTGATCGTTATAAGAATTTTGATGATAAGAATAAAATGGTGTTGAATAAGTATTCATTTGGAAAATGTTTTTAAATGATCGAAAACATTTTTAGAAAAAATATTTTTAAATTTCAAAAACACTTGAAATATGTGATGCAAATATTAGTGTAGTTGTTGTAATCCACAAAATTAGAAGGATTGAGACTTTTATATTGATTGTAGAAAAAGAATTCACAGAATTCATTTTATTAATCTCCATACAGAACATGTATTCATAAATCTCATTCTACACTCCTCAAATGTAATTTTCTTTCTAATTATAAAAAATTTGAAATGTCAAATGAGATTTTTAAAGTGCCAAAAACAAAAGTGCCAAAAACAATTCCCTTTAGATAATATATATATATATATATATATATAAAGTGTTGAAATTTTTCCTTTTAATTCTTTTTTTTTCCTTACTGTGCGTGCCAAATAATTTAGCCTGAGTAGTATAGAATATTTGTTTTCCTTTAACACACACACATAGTTGTTTGTTGTTAGTTTTTGTTTGTAAAATATTTGTAGTTCTCGCTTAAACTATTGTTTCTGTACTTGCAGATATGATCCACAGAAAAATTGGTGTTTCACTGGATTTAGACCAATGTCTAGATGGGTTCCTGTACCTTTGATCTGTCTTCTCATATTTCTGCTCTGTGCATCGTCTAGGAACTTTTGGTCAGGTTTTGGAATGCTGGGATATGGAAGCAAAAGAAATGGTAGCTATAAAAGTTGTCAGGACTATCAAGAATTACCGTATTGAAGTTGATGTGCTACAATTGCTTGGGATATATGACAGAAATGGAACACTTTCGGTATTGTTCATTTTTAATAAAAATAAGATTTTTATTCTAAAAAGTCACTCATGGCACTATTCACTTACAACATTTCTAAAAAGTCACTCATGGCACTATTCACTTACAACATTTCTTTCGGTATTAAAACTCAAAGTTTTCAAATCATTTTCATTAGTTTTGCTTCTTAGCAGTTGTAAAATGAAATTTGGGGCAATTGTTTGTAAAGTGGCTTTATTCTTTGCAGTTGTTTACAAACAGAAATGGAAGTCGGAGAGTATACTTTTCCTGTCATGGTTATTTCTTTTGCTTCTTAGCAGTTGTAAAATGAAATTTGGGTCAACTGTTAGTTAAGTGGCTTTATTCTTTGCAGTTTGTGTTGAAACACGGAACTGGTTTGACTATCGTAACCATATATGTATAGTAAGTATATCAATATGCTTGATTTTTAATAAAATGATTCCCCAACTTCACTAATATTTTGGAGGTTAAGACATTGTTTAATTTAAATGGTCTTAACTGGTATTTGAGATGCTTGTGCCAAGCTTATACAATTTCCTCCAGAAAAATAATTATCGCGCATTTCCGGTTGACCTTGTCCGCGAACCTGGCAGGCAACTGTTGGAATGTGTAGTATGTGTGTAGTTGGACTTCTGTTGTTTCCCTTATTTCATTCAAAGTTTATAGCAGCAGTTGGTAGTATTCTTTAGGTTTTTACCTTTCTTTCTTAAAAATTTACCGGTAGTTTCTGCTTTTGTCTTTATAGTAAAGCTTATTTCCATGACACTCTGAGCATCATTTATTAGACTGGACAATGAATTTAAATTGCAACGCTATTAGTTCACGGGGACAATCAGTTGTATTCAATCGTAACCATAACAAGAAAACAGGTCTTCCTTATTAGCTTAATTTTGAGAAAATTCATGGGGACAAGGTTGAGAGGGGTTCTCTTAGAGACGGTGAGGGAAAGGGGTTCACTTGTTTCTGTTGGAAAATTAGTTATTATTTTATTGTTGTTTATGATTTTTTTGTGGACCAATGATATTAGAGTTTCTTGCCCGTTAAGGATTAGGGTTTTGCTTTAGTTTTCATTATATATAGTAGTGATTGTATTAGTTTATTTAATCAAGTCAGTCAAGATGTAGTCTCTTTGGTTCATGTAGCCTTCTTGGCAATTCCATTTAATAAAGTTTTATATTCAGCTAGTTTGTTTGTTCGTCTCGCACTCTGATATTCAACTTGGTATCAGAGCAGATTCGATCCTTCGGGGTTGATCTGTTCTTGGTGGTATCAATTTGTTTTTCAGTCGCCGGATATCAATTCGGTTGTAGTTTGTTTTGTCTTTGTACCTAGATTAGGGTTTTGTCGTTGAAAAAAAAAAAAAACACAGACACACAAATTGATTGGAAATTGCTTTCTAGTTTGCTGGTATTGATTGTTCGCTCAAATTGCTCGCTTGAATTGTTTGTTTGAAGTGCTCGTTGCTCGCTTGTCTTGCCTTGTTCGCCTAACGGAACTTGCCTTATCGTGTCCACCTAACAGAGCTTGCCTTGTCGTGTCCGCCTAACGAAGCTTGCATCCGCATGTGCTTGTTGGCATACTCATGACGTGTACTGCCATGAGTTTGACAGGGGGTGTTAGAAAATTAGTTATTATTGTTCATGGTTTTCTTGTGGGCCAAAGATATTAGAGTTTCTTAATTACCCGTTAAGGATTAGGGTTTTGCTTTAGTTTTCACTATATATAGTAGTGATTGTATTAGTTTATTTAATCAAGTCAATCAAGATGCAGTCTCTTTGGTTCATGTAGCCTTCTTGGCAATTCCATTTAATAAAGTTTTATATTCAATTAGTTCGTTTGTTCGTCTCACACTCTGATATTCAACTGTTTCTTCTATGTCGATATCCCTATCCTTCATTCCATTATGAAATATCCAATCAAACTAGTAGACAAGAGTTTGCAAGTCCAAGGTTCACCGTTGTTGTTCCCATGTATATTTCAGGAAGACAAACTTTTCGACCAACTCCAAATTGCAGGAACTCAAAAGTGTTGTCCCTTGTAATCAATAGAGCTTTTATCAAACCTTTCTGGGATGAACTCTTCTAACTCCTTCCAAAACTCGAGGTCCCGTGAGATTGCCTACTCATAAAAAGAACTAGGGTTTTAAGGTCAATGTCATAACCCTGGATTTTGCAATGGGACATGGTTTCCTTGGGAAGATAAATAGAGTTGGAGGATGCAGTCTTAGGGTTTCTTTTATTACCATCTTGAGGTATTGGAGCTTATTTGTATCAGTTTCTGTGACTTTTCTTTTGTTTCCGATGCATTTTTTTCTTGTGCTTGTGTTTTCTTCATCAGTTTAGAGTTCTTAGCTAATTTTGCCATCACCACACCATTGTAATTGCGCCCGTATCTGTTCCACTTAAAAATAAAAGGAAAACTAATGAAAATGGCTTCAAATCTTTACATTTTAATAAAAAACCATCCACTAACTTTATTTAATAATAAGGACAAAAGATTAATAAAATAAAATTTAAAAAAACCTAACAAACCCAACTTGCTCTTACTGTTGCCCATCAATGCTTGCCGCTTTATCTTGCTAACCATCTTCTTCCAATTCGTCACAAGCCGATCAAGCTCCTAGAGGGTCTCTGTATCGACAGCCTCAATGTCAAGCTCAATCTCATCCCCATTCTGCTTCAAATGCCCATTCATCTTCCTTATAATTTGCACAACCTGCTTCATCTTCTCCTTCTTCTCCTGAGGCAAACTCTGCAACCCAATTCCTAACTCATTGTCAGGCAGGTAGTGTTGGGGCTGTTCTGCTTTGTTTTCAGGTTTGCGCAATTTCGGGCGGGTCAGGGTGTTGCGGTCGGGGTGTTGCGGTCGCGGCGCCGCTGGTTTCGGAGGCGGTTTTGGATAAGGAGGAGGTGAATTATGAATACTCAGAGTATACGAAGAGGTTGTTAGAGACGGTGGGTGTGTTGCTGAAGAGTGTGGATGAGGTTAGAGGAGGAAAGGGGGATGTGAAGCTGGTCGAGACGGCGTGGAAGGCGGTGAGGGGGAAGAAGGATGAGTTGCAGGACAAGATATTGAGTAGGCTCTATGGGGAGCTGAGGGAGTTGAGGAGGGAAAGAGAGGGGCTGGTGAAGCGGTTCGATGAGGTTGTGGCATAAACAATATCGTAAGTTTCATAAACAGTGTAGTAAGTTTCATAAACAGTGTCGTAAGTTTTCATAAACAGTCTAGTAAGTTTCATAAACAGTGTAGAAAGTTTCATAAATAGTTAGTGTGAGGATTTGCATGAGTCCGTGCGCGTCAGTTTTTTAAAATTTTTTTTTTAATATTAAAATTATGTTTTTTTCATTAAAATTTAAGTTCTTTTGTCTTTTTTATTAAAATTTAAGGGTTTTTCATTAAAATTTAAGTCTTTTTCATTAAATAAAGTTATAGCATGGTTTTTTATTAAAATAAACTTAGTCCAAACCCTTTTCATGAAAGTTCCCAAAAATAAATTCTGATTCACAATTGTAACATCATAATAAGAAAACTGAATTCAAAACAAAATAGAAAATTGATGCATGAAAAAATAATTAATAAATATCGCAAACCATTTTTCTCTTTGTGAACACGGCACACTCATGTAATTTACTTTGTCTTTTTATTATCGTTCGATTTAAATCTAACTTAAAGACAAAAAAAAAAAAAGCGTGAGTCTAGAAAATAAAAGTTGTGAAAATCACACACACGACAAATTTCTTTCTTTCCGTTTTTTCGCAAAACTACACAAATTTTATTTTGCAGTTATAAAATAACTTTTCTAAATAAGCACTACAAAAAAGTGGATTTAAACTTGGTTCTGCATAAAAGAAATCTCTTTTTTAATAATTAAAAAAATGGGATGATAGTGTTCACTGTTCAGCTCCCTAGATCTTATTAGAATAAAAGAGAAATGCAAACGAGAGGGACCTAAAGTCAAACCTCGTTGAGAAAAAAATAGAGCAAGTAATACAGTAGGGGAACAAAAAATCAACCCCATATACAAAGAAAACATATGGTAAAAAATCATCTTAAAAGATAGTTGATAGAAACAGAAAAATCGTAAATATAAGTAAAAGCTGCACCTAAAGGATCGTCAGACCACCAGTAATATGCAGCATAATTTGCACTAATGTTAACTAAGGCATCAACCACACAGTTGTTCTTGTGAAATATATGAGAAATAAAAATACGCATATGTCTAATATGCCATAGGCAATTGCTCCAATCAACTGAGATATTGCCTTATATGCCATAACTCTCAAATAAACTGATGAGTCAATTTTCTACTATATATTATTCCCTATTCTTAATATATTTTGGTTATTATTTTGGTGAGATTTTGATGTTTTGTTATGTATTTTTAATGTAGGACACGCGGACTTGTTTTGAGCATAAAGTAGTCAAACGGTGAAATTTTTGAGTGATTCCAATTGGAGCGGGTTCGTGAATCTGTCAAGAAGGTTGTGTCAAAATTTCATAATTTTATCTCAAAGCATCTGATCGTGGCGAATTAATTTAAGCCCAGCGAGCAGTGCTGGTAGATTGGATTGCAGAGCTTATTTGCGACTTTTGGACTGAAAGATGATAGATTTTGGACTTGGGCTCTTCTTGGAACTTGAAGAGGAGGTCCTAATATTTAATTCGAGTAGTTTTAGGCCTGTTTTGAAGCCCTAAAGGTCCAAAAACGTGGCTATCTCTTTGCTGGGCAAATATCCTAGTCAGAATAGGAATGTAATTCCTAGTTATCTTTTTATTATTTTATTTCCTAGTTTTTAGAAAACCTTTTCTATGAGGGTTTTAATTTGGAGTAGTATAAATAAGATTTTTTTTTACGCAACATTGAGAGAAATGAGGCGTTATTTTGGAGAACTTCGGACTTTTTACTTACAAGGTGTTTTCAATCCTTTTTCTAGTTAATATATTTTTTTTAGTTTTTATGATTGTTCGTAACTAGTTCTTTTGTAGGGCGAAGCCATGAGCCTTAGCATGAATATATAATTTTATTAATTTGCTTATGAATGGATGCATGCTTGCTTTGAATTATTAATCACTGCGATTAAACTATCTAATTGTCTTAATGATTCGCGACCATTAGGATTTTTAGATAAGTAATTTGATGCAATTTCTGTTGGAACATCACCCTGAAATTGAGGAGGGCTTTTTGTGCTTAGTAATTGTAAGTTCACTTAAGGCGAACATCATGCTCTTAAGGGTTGCATGGTTTTTCAAAGGGTTTTCACAAAGCTTAATGAGTCTTGCATGTTTATATTTGATCTGAACATCACAAACGGATTGCATGTTAGATATATGTTTTCGCTTGAACATCACGAGGAAAATATGCATTAGGAAAACCTAACATTCAAAGCATGTATGTAGAAATTCATAAGTAATTAGCAAAATTGCGTAGAATTGTTAATGGTGACGGCAGAACCCTAGTGTTTAAATTGTTTTCCAAAACCTTTGTCTTTTGTGTTTTTTACTTTGTCAATTATTTAATTATTTTTATTTAAATTATTTTTATTATTTTAAATTTCAAAACTTTGTTCTAAATAATTAGCTAAGGATTAGTATAAATACAAGTTATTCATTCAATCCCGGTGGAAAACAAACTTGTTTGAACATCTATACTACAATAACCTTGTTCGTTTGCAAGTATTTTCAAGTGTTTTTATCCCTACTTTTGCAGGTGGTAAAAATCCTATCATAAACAACAAATTAATTAATTAATCGCATCTATATTGTCATCATGTCTCTCTCTCTTGCCTATATTGCCACGTATAGATGCAAATAATTTTATATTTATGTCTTCATTCCACTGAATCTTATTTTGACAAACTCATGATAATACTCTTAGGCCGTGTTTGGTACAGCGGATAGGACACCGGATAGGATTAATAATACGGAGTACGGTGTTTGGGATCTGTTTGTATTAGATAGCCACTGGATTAAATAATCCGGGCCCACTTACTTTATACGGTAAGCAACCGTTTCCTTATCCTCCCTAAAACCACGGTACAATTTAGTCGGCTTCTTGAGAACGCACCCGCACTGTCCTTCCTCCTGAAAACGCACTCTCGCTCTCTCTTCCTCTCCAGACGGTACAAGAAAATCTCTTGCTCTCTCCTTCCTCTCCAACCGCACCGGTCCTCTCCAAACGCACTTCTCCCAGGTTTGTCTTCTCTTTTTCTTCTTCTTCCCAGGTTCCGCCCCTCCCTCTGTTCTTCGCCTTCCTTCTATTTTTCTTGCAATTTTCTTTCAATTGTTTGAATCTAGTTATTGTTTTCTCTGTAATTATGCAATTGATTATGTAATTTTGTGTTTTAATTAGAATTTTTCGAATTTAGGGTTTGTTGTTGGGGTCGAATAAGGGTTTGTTGGGGTCGAATTAGGGTTTGTAGATTTGTTGGCTATTAGTTTTGTACAGATACAATCCTGGTTTACTCTAATTTCCGATCCTCAATTTTCCCTTCTCTGCACTTCACGATGTCCCATTGGCATACTGATCAAGACTTTCCCTCCCAAAAGCATAACAAGGAGGCTCGATTTTACCCAGATTGAGGAATCCTCCGGTTCTCGCTTTTGCTACGAAAAACTGAAGTTTACCCTAAATTTAGCCTGCCCATTTCTGAATTTAATCTGATAAACTCTTGCAATGGTTTAGTTTGCTTGTCCGGACCGAAGAGGGGACCTTTTGTATGTCTGCAATCCAATTTTGGGTGAGTTCATCACCGTGCCGTGGAGTGATAGGGCTAGGCCTTATTTTACATCCGTTCGACTTGGATTTAGTGTTGGGACTAATGAGTATAAGGTGTTGCAAATGTTTGTTCCGTTGAGTGAACCCATCAAGAATGATAAGTGCAGTTATGAAGCTGAGGTATTGATTGTTTGGGCTTAGCGTTTGCGACATTAATGCATCTGGCCTTTATGATTGCAGGAAATATTTGTTTTGTTGATGCTCCCTGTGTTTGTTGGTGTTTAAGGAGAAAGCAAAGCAAAGCAGAGGGAAGAGTTTGCAGAGAAGCAAGACCAGAGTATGAAACTCTCTTTCTATTTAGTATAGTTTAATGTAGAGTATCTTAAAAAAAGGACATATATATATATATATATATATATATATATATATATACACCTACCTGTTTGGGCTATACATATATAAATACTGCCACGAAAGAAGAATGCATACATTTTTCAAGATTATGTTGATAGGATAATTGGTTCTAAACCTTGATTCCTTGCACAAACATATTTGTATTAGTTGCTTAAGTTCATTTTAGATATTCCTCTATACAAAGAAGTTTATACTTTTCTTTGCCAAATTGATTGGACTGATGGAGAGAACAACGTGCATGAAGGAAATATCTTCCATGCATGATGAACGCTTTATTTATACACGCTTTAATATCATAGCTTTTTGTACTTAATTGCCTCTTGAATTTTTTCCCGGAGGGAGCTTATGTGTTGTTCTGTGTTCTTCTTCTTTTTCCCAGGTTCCTCCCCTCCCTCTGTTCTTCCCTCCTCCTCCTATTTTATATTTTCACTAGACATGGATGAAAGAAAGATTGTGGCATGCTTCATTGTTAAGTTGTGGTACTTGAATATTGTGACTTGGTTCATTATGTGGTTCATGATGAAACATAATTCAGCTAGAAGGCAGAATCAGCAACTTGCACTTAGAAATCGCACATTTGTTAGGAGAATGGTAGGGTCAGCCTATTTAGACAGCATAATAGGATATGATGATGTTCAATGTGTGAACCAAATTAGAATGGATAGAAGAAAATATTTTGAATTTGATGTATGGAATTTACTATTTTTCTTTGTTTATTTGAAAATCTGTGGGGTTTTCAATAAATATAAATATAAGAAAAGTTCAACAAACAAACAAAGATTTGTTAATTTTTTTTCCCTTATCCTATCTGGTTCAGTACCAAACACAGTATAAATAATACGGTCATTAGTCCAATACTGCACCAAACGCCCGACTAATTTAGTCAGTACTATCCGATGGCTATTTATCCTATCTGACAGAAATAGTCAGTACAGTCCGAGCTGCCAAACGAGACCTTATTGATAGGTTGATGGATAAGCATCTCGCGTGTTGCTAGACGCAAACAACTTTCTATTTATGTTTACAGTCCACTGAATCACACAATCTGGTGCATATGATTTAATTTTTTTTTTCAAAATCAATAGTTAGGGTTAATCCAAAGGTAAAAAAATTGCCAAAAAAATAATTAAATTTTTTTATTTAATTATACTTGTTTGTAATGCTATGCTTTGCTTTATACTTAAAATTAAATTATCGGAGTTAGATAGAGAGTTTTGTTTTCAAAGAACAAACTTACTAGTCTACACTTACAAGCATACAAAATAAAAAATATATATTTATGAATAGTAATCGTTATTGCCCTTACCCTTTCACTTCTCAAATAGGTGAATTTGCACAAAGACAATTACTATTTAGAGTAAATAGTAAGGGCAATTCACTACCCTTGATTTTTCCTTGCCTTTTTAAAACGGATAGACTTGCTCTTATTTGGAGGTGGCGAAATGGTACCGTAATTGGGGTGTTTGCATATATTTGATAGGATAATACTTGGTATTTTTTAAACGAAACTTTCCTGCCAAGAACATGATCAACGATCATGATCCGGCCTTGCTTATCTTTTTCTTTAATTGTTTTCTAGATCACGCTAGGTAGTCAAAGATATCAATTCCAGTGATGAAACTTGAAGCCATAGACACCGATATTGGTGGAGTAGAAAAATTGTAGGAAGATTATGCACGTAAGTTGAACACTCAAGTCAAACATGTTGTTGTCGAATTCGTAAATAGGCTAAAGAAAAATGCATACCACAGAAAAATCCAGAGACTTGTTAACCTTTTCGTGCTAATTAAGCTAGACCAAAGGTCATCAAGTCTGATTTTCATTAAAAAACAAAGTCAATTTACCGCCTTTCTTCTTACGTTTTATAGCTTATTTTATTTTATTTTTAACAACTGATATTATCTCTATTAAGAAGGATGGGAATGGGCTTAACCTCACAATGGGCTAACAATAATGTGGTTTAAATTCGTCTTTGACGAGAATCAAACCTTAGATCAATCACTTACAAGTGAAGAGGAATACCACTAGATCGTACTAAGTGACATTTTATAGCATTTTCTTATCTAAACAAATATAAAATGGAGCGTGCATGATTATTAGTTGTTATGTATCTATATTATCTATTAATAAAATTTTCTTTGTAAAAATGTCTAGATTGCAACGCATTAAGATGCCAAGTCCAATGATAAATGTGTTCCCGGTGGGCCTAGATATCGTAAGTGTTCTACTATAAGCAACGGCGGATTTAAGATTTTAAACTCGAGGAGTCTTAATAATAAATGTCAAAAAATTTATAGATAAAAATAAATTTAAAAGTTAAATTATAATACATTTCATTCATAAATCATACGCATAACAACATTTCAAGCTATAAATCATAATTTGCTTTCACGATGAGGTTTCATAGTCTGAAAATGTTCCATGCTAGCTTCACTACCAATACATGAAAAAACATATCTCTCAACGTAAACAACTAAGTGTTGCTCAACAATGCTTTGTAGGCCTACAAGGTCCCATTTGCAAATATGTTAGGAGATAGTCCTTCATTCGAATTTTGAACCAAATGGTGGTGGTGTGGGAAATTTGGAACAAATTAAGTTATGATATTGGAGTAAAATCAAAATATGAGATTGGGTGGATTTTTAGAATTTTAGGGTTTTGGAAATTGGGAAATTGGGGATTGGATGAATATGTGAAAATGGCCTTTGGGATGGGGAAGGGATGAGGAAGGTAATTTGAGAAAAAAATGTTTTTGAGTTTCAAAAGTACTTGAAGTGTTTCATGCAAGAAACATATAACTGGTACTTCTTGTAGAAAATCGTTCAAGTAGCTTTCCAGGATTAACTTGCATCTTTACCAAGGATTGGTTTCAGAAACATTTTAACTAAAAGCGATTTCAATCATTTAATACATTTCCCAAATGAGTCCTAAATTAAATATGAGAGGTTACAAATTGTTATTTTTGTTGTAGGCCTATTTGATTGAACGATCTAGGGTTTAGAGAGAAAGAGGGGGCCGACTATAGTTAGAGAGAAGAGAGATTGATTTAATTGTGAGGTGTGCTTGATTCACCCCATTGTGCCTTTATTTATAGTAGTAGGATAGGTAAAAACATTTCCCTTTAGGATTACAACATTTAATAGGTAATCAACTCTTAATAGGAATATACGATACATTCCCAGATTCCATTGGATTTACACAATCACATTCCTATTCTAAATATGACTGCAACACTCCCCCTTGAGTGTGTAAATACTCAACAAACCATCGCATCAGATCTTCAGCTGATAAGGTAGAATAGTTGATGAAGTCATCGGTACAACGGGTAATCGCGAGTCTCAAATTTAAGTGAAGTATGCATTTGTAGTAAAACTCACAAAACCTCGCTATGGTAAAACCCAAGGCATGGGAAAAACCCATAGACTAAGGAAAAACGTGAGAAGTATGCATAATGTCTTTAAACAAACGCCAAACAGGACGAAGGTAGTGAACTCAACGGAGTATGATCATCTCAGGATGGATGCCTCGTTAAAACCTCGTTAGGTAGCAAAACCCAGTGGGAAAAATGCTCATAATCGTAGGAAAAAAAGTACATTAAGATTATGTGAGTATGCTTCTAGATACTTCCCATAAGTTAGATATAACTTCTAAATAAGAGAACTATAAACGATTCAACTCAGATAATTTACGCATACCGATTCCTTGGACGAGCTTCTGAAAAGTAGACTTGGGCAACGATTTGATGAAGAGATCGGCCAGGTTGTCCTGGGAACGAATTTGCTTGACTTTAATGTTCTGATGCTGCTACTGCTGGTGTGAGTAAAAGAACTTTAGAGCTATGTGCTTGGTGTTGTCTCCCTTGATGTATCCCTTCTGCAACTGCTCGATACATGCTGCATTGTCTTCAAAGATCGTCGTAGGAAGGTCAATGACTGATGTAAGACCACTAGTGCTTCGAATATGTTCCATGACTTCTCTCAACCAAAAGCACTCATGCGATGCTTCATGTAGGGTGAGAATCTCAGCATGGTTCGACGAAGTCACAACTAGCGTTTGCTTGGTAGACCTCCAAGATATAGCGGTGTCTCCAACGGTAAAGACATAGCCCGTTTGAGAACGTGCCCTATGTGGGTCAGACAGATATCCAGCATCTGCATAACCAACAAGGCGAGAATCAACCCGATGACCATAGGGGGTGGCAACACTCGGAGAGTCACGGGTATAAAACAAGCCCAAATCCGTAGTACCCTTAAGGTAACGGAAAATGTCTTTAACACCATTCCAGTGCCTGCGTGTGGGCGCCTTGCTGTATCTAGCCAATAGATTCACAGCAAATGAGATGTCGGGTCTAGTGCACTGAGCCAAGTACAATAAAGCCCCAGTTGCACTTAGGTAAGGAACTTTGGGTTCCAAAATCTCTTCCCTATCCTCCTTTGGATGGAAGGGATCTCGTTTAGCATCTAGAGTCCGAACGACCATAGATGTACTCAAAGGCTTCACTTTATCCTCATTAAAATGACGCAACACTTTTTGGGTGTAGTTCGATTGATGTACTAGAATTTCATCCGAACAATGCTCGATCTCCAGGTCGAGGCAGTATCGAGTTTTTCCAAGATCCTTCATCTCAAATTCCAATTTCAAGTGTGCAGCAATTTCTTCAAGCTCTGCGGGAGTCCCGATGAGGTTCATGTCATCGACATAAACTGCAACGATTTCAAATTCAGAATGTGACTTATTTATGAACACGTATGGGCATAATTCGTTGTTCACATAACCCTGACTTGTCAAATATTCACTCAGACGGTTATACCACATTCGCCCGGATTGTTTCAATCCTTAAAGTGACATCCTCAACCTAATTGAGAGAGTGTTCCGTTGTCTAGAACTATTTAAGCCAGTCAATGGAAGTCCTTCTGGAACTTTGATGTATATTTCCGTATCTAGATCCCCATAGAGATACGCGGTTACCACGTCCATAAGTTGCATATTCAGTTTTTTGAAAACTACCAAATTAATTAGGTAGCGGAATGTTATAACGTCCATTACGGGGGAATACGTCTCCTCGTAATCAATCTCAGGGCGCTGAGGGAAGCCTTACGCTATGAGGCGTGCTTTATATCGCACCATTTCATTCTTCTCATTACGCTTCCTCACGAAAACCCACTTGTAGCCAACGGGCTTCACGCGTGGTGGTGTAGGAACGATAGGTCCAAACACATTACGTTTCGCGAGCAAATCGAGTTCAACCTGGATTGCTTGTTTTCAGTTTGACCAATCGGTTCTACATCGGCATTCATCGATGAAATGTGGTTCAATGTCATTGCTAAGCATCGTTGATGATCATCTCATTCTTATTCCAAACATCATCCAATACTGCGTAGTGGATCAAAATCTTACGATTCTCGAAAGACCGGCATGTTTCATCTGAAGCATCACCGTAATATAGAATAACCTCATGCATTGGAACGGATGAGTGAGCGATGGTCGAATGCAAACTATGGTCACTAGTTGGTGCCATTTTCCCTTTCCGGGGTTGTGAATCTTTTGAACCAAAGGGTCTGCCACGCTTCAAGGTCGGAGCAGGTGATTGGCTAGCCGCCAATATACCTTGTCGCATGGAGGGTGCGGCCTCCCTACCCTCGGGGACGGTCTGGCCTTCCCAGGCAGGTTGTTGACGTACATAGGGTACATTTATCCTTGCATGTGTATTTGCAGTGGGTATATGTGATCTTGTCACATTTGCTAGATCATTAAAAGCATCCGGCATGCTTTGAGCAATGCTCTGAAGATCTATAATTCGATGCACCTCAGTTTCAAACTGGGCAGTGCGGGGATCTAAATGAGACATAATGGGAGCATACCACGACAATTCACGGCGTTCTACGGAAACGTTAGCATACTTATCTCCCCCTAACGACGGGAAGACTGTTTCATCAAAGTGACAATCCGCAAAACGTGTGGTAAAGAGATCTCTTGTCAAGGGTTCTTAGTAGCGAACAATTGATGGCGAATCATAACCGACATAAATTCCTATTTTTCTCGATGACCCATTTTGGTATGTAATGGCGGCACTATTGGCACATAAATGGCGCACCCAAACACCCGTAAATGCGAGACATCAGGCTCGTATCCAGTGACCAACTGTAACGGTGAACGTGGTTGAGTAGCGGTGGGCCTCAAGCGAACCAACATAGCTGCGTACAATATTGCATAGCCCCAGGCAGATACCGGTAATTTGGTTCTCATAACCAAAGTCCGAGCTATCATTTGAAAGCGCTTTATGAAAGCTTCTGTCAGGCCGTTTTGGGTGTGAACATGGGGTACAGGATGTTCCACATCAATCCCTACTGACATGCAATAATCGTCAAAAGTCTGTGACGTAAACTCTCCAGCGTTATCCAGTCGAATCAACTTAATCGGATAATCAGGGTAGTGAGCCCTTAGCTTAATGATTTGAGCTAGGAGTTTAGCAAACGCGGCATTGCGTGTGGACAACAAGCAAACATGTGACCATCTTGTCGATCCATCAACCAACACCATAAAATATCTAAATGGTCTGCAGGTTGGTTGGATAGGTCCACAAATGTCCCATTGAATCCTCTGAAGAAATTTAGAGGGGTCGTGAATAATCTTTGTATGTGAGGGTTGAGTATTCATGTATCGACACGTGACGTCACCAAATACCCGTATCTCAACATACCCCGCCTCCGGGATATGGCAAATCACAACTCGAGAATCGAATCGCATAGTAATTTTTCGTATACTTTATGGCTACATCTAACCTCCTCGTTAGACTGCCTACGTACCCTCATTAGGGATCAAGCCACTCTTAGTTCGTCGTTCACTAATTTAGACATTTATTTCAGTGCGTTCTAACAGGAATACATAACATTCTATAATCAATTATTAGAACTTAACATGCATGACATTACCAAGTTCAGGGTTACAAAACAAACCAACATGCCGTTCAAGATTCTCATTCCATCCATCATATAAATTCCATGTTTTCAGCACAATACTTCCATCCACAGCATGTAACATATCAAATAGCCAACGAAGCACATATTGTTCTGAAGCCACTAGAGGTAAACACCCTAAAAACATGTCTAATTTATTTATCCATAGGTGCTTACGCCTCTTGAAAATCCGATATCTTCATTGATGTAGTTGCATCTTTCGGATGATCCACATGTGCAAAGTTAGACTCATGACGGGAATTATACCTGGCAATAGCCTCAGGGGAAGCTCGGCATACGCGTGACCAATGATTCTTTGATCCACAGCAATAGCACATGTCCAGTTCAGTTTAAGCGGGCTGAACGGGGGCTTTGCCCTTGTTCTTGAAGTTGGGGACCTTAAGGGCTAGTGGTGGACGCTGGTGGGTCACATCTCTTCCCTTAGGTGCGACACTCTGTTGACCTTGGGCCAGTGATTGGGCTTGCCACCCATTGCCACGGCCACGATGGTTCTTTCGTCATTTATAGCTGCTAGAATGGGTCGCATACGCTTCAGACGCAGCGTTTGAGCCAGTGGGTCGAGCTTGATGATTCTTCATTAAAAACTGGTTTTGCTTTTTAGCGAGAATTAAAATATAGATCAAATCCGAAAACTTGGTGAATTTATGTGCCATATATTGTTGCTGCAGGACAATATTAATGGCATGGAAGGTCGAATAGGTCTTCTCCAAGAGATCTGATTCGGTTAGTTCCACTTTGCAGAATTTCAACAATGAACGGATTTTACAAACTTCAGAGTTGTATTCATTCACGGACTTAAAGTCCTGGAAGCGAAGATACTGCCAGTCGTGTCTTGCTTCAGGCAAGTATATGTTCTTCTGGTGATCGAAACGGTTAGCCAGAGCAAGCCAGAGGGTGTGTGGGTCCTCTTCAGCGAGATACTCAGTCTGCAGTGCATCATGGATGTGTCTTCGAATGAAGATCATTGCAGCAGCCTTTTGAGCTTCGTCAACAGGTTTGTCGACTATAGGTGCCTCGATGGTGGATCTAATGCCTTTTGTAGTTAGATGGAGCTTCATATCTTGAACCCACTTCAGATAGTTTCTTCCAGAAACTTCTAGAGCGGAGAAATCGAGCTTGTTCAAGTTCGACATGTCCCTAAGACAGAGGGAAAAAAAAACGTGATTAGTCATATGGTAAGCCATAGACATATATCGTAAAACATACAAGTTCTGCAGACATGTATTGGTTTAATGTATGCATGAAAACTACAGGTTTCATGTGGTATGTTTTGAATGAAAACTTCAGGTTTCAAAGGCACTAAATTTGAAACTACAGGTTCAATTTAGTTTTTATGAACAATTAGTTCATAATGAGAGGTTCCTGCAAGAAACACAGAATCCAATATACTAATTTGAATATAGGGGATTTGAGGTTATTCGGGAACTCAAGTGTGAGAGCTTCGTTACTACAAAAGTATGTGATGGTTCAAAGTATAAATATAAATTATTGAATCGTTAACGTCCAAAAGTGATCTTTAGGTTAATAATTTTGGATTCATTATCAGATTAATGGACTGCATGTCACTTTTAATTAATTCAATAAATCGAGCCATACAGGATCAATTGTAGAAGCTAAATAATATTAAAATAATATTATTGGATCGAAAACATGGCCCCAAAAATATTTGGGCTGGGTGCCGTGAGTAGGCAGGGCCCTAAGGCCTCGGGGGTGAACTGCAGGCCATGGGCCTGGGTGAGGGAAATTAAGAGCATCTCAAGTTGCAGGTTTGGGCTTCAAGGGATGTGGGTCAAGGCCCTGCGACAACTGCCCATGAGGTGAGGCACGTAAAGACAAAGCCCAGCCCCGTGGGCTGGCGTGTAGGTTCATATGAGATCCCAGCCGCTTAGGCTGGCTTCCTGTGTTACGAGCCGCAAGAAAAACTAAGCCCAATTAAGTGGGCTAGCACCAGAGGGAGTAGGTCTGCTGGCTTGGGTGCGTGCGGGACAATGACCCAGCAAGCAAAGCTTGCCGTGGGTTTGGTCTGGATCTAGGAGGGCTGCAAGCCTTCTTAGAGATTGAGCTGGGGCTTCAGGCCCATACCAGTCAATCAGGCCGAAGGCCTTGGGGTCCATGCAGGTGCAGCAAAGCCAGAGGGCTGCTGCCAATGTTATGTCGCAGGGGTGGTGCCATACTATGTCCAATTTCCCTTAGGGTTTAGGAAACCCAAATTTGCTTCTAATTTATTTTATATAATTTGACTCACAAATTCCACATATCAATTTAATTGTGCGATGCAAGAAACAAATATATATATTGACAAATATATAAACATATACAATATATATATATATATATATATCGAAAGGAAAATATAAACATAGAGGGGTTCATGCATTATGGGGAATGTTTTCATGCTTCGTGGACTTTTCAAATATCTTATTTTATTTTAAGTGTGCCTGATTAGCAGAAAACAAATAGGCCTTTGAATTTGGTGGATGATAGCCTCCTCCTACGATGAGTCAGTTCCTCAGCTTCTGGCAATAGCGTGCTGATAACATGTTGTAGGCCTATTTGATTGAGCGATCTAGGATTTAAAGAGAGAAAGGGGGCCGGCTATAGTTAGAGAGAAGAGAGATTGATTTAATTGTGAGGTGTGTTTGATTCACCCCCATTGTGCCTTTATTTATAGTAGTAGGATAGGTAAAAACCTTTCTATTTAGGATTACAACATTTAATAGGTAATCAACTCCTAATAGAAATATAAGATACATTCCTAGATTCCCTAGGATTTACACAATCACATTCATATTCTAAATATGACTACAACAATTTTTAATTTTTTTGCCAATGATAAATAAATTATGAGCATTACAATTCACATAAGGCAATATTATGCAGAAAAATATTAGTACAAATCACATAAGAAACTTAAATACGAGTTGGACACGAATCAAATGACTGAATTAGTTTTTCTATCTCAGTTAAGATTTTAGTCCAGAAGTGATGTTTTTTAAGGATTACTTATTTAATGCTAATGATTTCTGCACTTCCTGTTGAAATTCTTGTCTTAATTGTAAATATTCGTTGATTGATGTTGTGATTATTTTCCTAGTATAGGACGTTAATTGTAGGACCTGATTATGGGATCTTGTCTGCTGTTGTAATTTGTCAAACTTACCATGTAAAGGCTGTTGCTAGTTTGTATATTAGGGTTATACTATCTTCATATTCAATCATCAATATTGGAGTATAATCTCTTTGCACATACATACATACGTTCTGCCAATGAAACTGAGTGTTGCAAAGGAAAAGAGTGTGAAAGTCATCTTGGTTGGAATCAAACCTGCGTACCGCCGTGGACGAAAAAGGTGTGTGCGAAGTGAAGGTTAACTGTAAGAAAGCAAACAACCGCAGTCAACCTGTGACTTGTTAACGTGACATTATCCAAACCGGCCCAAGTCCAACTGCGGCCCACTTTTGCCTCAAGTTGGACTGATGAGCAAAAATCCAAGTATAATTCCGGCCCATAACCCAACATGAAAAGCTCAAGCCTCTTAAGAATGCTCCAAACACCAAACCAACCAGGGTTCAAATCCAGCCACACAACAGGTCCACTTACCAACCAACAGTCCAGATTATTCCTCCCAATCACATCCGACGGCTTGCGGTAGCTCACAAAGAACAGGGGTTCGGGCGTTTTCTCCGTCTCTCGTGAATCGTGATCTCTTCGTTTAATCAGATAGGTGAATTTAGGGTTAGGGTTTTGAATTGTATGGAGATGGATTACGTGTCGGAGTTCCCTCTTTCACACATTGATCGGCGTCCAAGAAAGCGCCCCAGGTTTGCTTGGGACCCCCCTCAGCCTCACCCAAAGGTACAATTTTCACCCTTTATTTCATCAAATTTCTCAAAATTGTGGTTTTTTTTCGTTTATTTAGGCTTTTAATCTGTTTATTTTTTCATTAAATTAGCTTTCCATTTTTGAATTCATCCAATTTTTCTTCTTTTGTGTGGTAAATTCGACTGGGCAGGAAATAATTTGAGGGTAGAAAATAAAAGTGATTCCATTTTCCAAATTTCATGATCTCTTAGTTTTCTTTTCTTGGATAATTTTGATCTTGTCTAAAATATTGCCTCAGACATGAATTAATATTTTTTGAGGAAATTCAATTTTATAAGTAAAAAATTTGGAATTGAATAACTGAATTGTTAGTATTTTGATGACCCGGTAGATATATCGTGTATGAGGCATGACGAAGCTCGAAATGTTTGTTATTCGGGCGTTATAATCTGCATACATTGATTTTCTGTTTGGTTGATTAGAAAAGATAAGGGGAAATGTTAGAAATGAATGATAGATGGGTAAGGGGTGAAGTTTTTGTATTAATGTTTGTATAGTGGAGTATGAATAAATGGCTGTGTGTAGGCTCAGTCAGGAATATATTATGAGCAAGATGTTGGAAATGGGACAAGCTTTGGACCTACGAGAGTACTTCCAGACCATCCTATTGTTTTTGTAAAGGGGTTGACTCAAAAAGGCTCTCCCCCGCGGCGAGATGATGAGAAAGATGGACATTACATGTTTGCGCTCGGAGAAAATTTAACATCTCGCTGTAATTATGTTCAATCACCATTGAAGAGTTTTTTCATTTACATTCTTCATGTGTCTTTTTTATGCTGTATTTTAAACTTTTACAACCTAATAAATCACACTGATGTACTTCCAACTTTTTCATTTTTTTACTCAATGGTGTATTTCCAATAAAATTATTCACATAGAAAATCTACTTACAAGTAAAAAGTTCTAGGACCTTTACTTTGGACTATAGGGTTGCTCTAGAATTTGAAAATATATGTATATATCTTAAGTGTTGAATTTTTCCTTTTTAGTTTATTCTTTTCCTTACTGTGTGCGTGCCAAAATAATTTAGCCTGAGTAGTATAGAATATTTGTTTCATTTAACACACACACACACACATAGTTTTTTGTCGATATTTTTCGTTTGTAAAATATTTGTAGTTCTCTGGTTAAACTATTGTTTCTGTACTTGCAGATAAGATCCACCGAAAAATTGGTGAAGGTTAGGTTTTAACTGGATTTAGACCTATGTCTGGATGGGTTCCTGTACCTTTGATCTGTCTTCTCATATTTCTGCTCTTTGTATCGTGTAGGAACTTTTGGTCAGGTTTTGGAATGCTGGGATAGGGAAACAAAAGAAATGGTAGCTATAAAAGTTGTCAGGAGTATCAAGAAATACCGTGAAGCAGCAATGATTGAAGTTGATGTGCTACAGTTGCTTGGGAAGTATGACAGAAATGGAAGTCGGTGAGTATACTTTTCCTGTCATGGTTATTTCTTTAGCTTCTTAGCAGTTGTAAAATGAAATTTGGGTCAATTGTTAAGTGGCTTTATTCTTTGCAGTTGTGTTCAAATACGGAACTGGTTTGACTATCGTAACCATATATGTATCGTAAGTATATGCTTGATTTTTGATAAAATGATTCCCCAACTTCACCAATATTTTGGGGGTTAAGACATTTTTGAATTTAAATGGTCTTAACAGGTATTTGAGATGCTTGGGCCAAGCTTATACGATTTCCTCCGGAAAAATAATTATCACGCATTTCCGGTTGATCTTGTCCGCGAACTTGGCAGGCAACTGTTGGAATGTGTAGCATGTGTGTAGTTGGACCTCTGTTGTTTCTCTTATCTCTCAAAGTTTATAGCAGCAGTTGTAGTATTCCATAAGTTTTTACCTTTCTTTCTTTAAAATTTACCGGTAGTTTCTGCTTTTTTCTTTTTAGTAAAGCTTACTTCCATGATATGTATGAATACCTTCTGAGCATCTTTTATTGGACTGGACAATGAATTTAAATTGCAACACTACTAGTTTTTATGCTTTCTGCGGCATGTAACTTTTGCAGTCTTGCATGATATGCGTCTCATCCATACCGACCTGAAGCCTGAGAACATACTATTTGTTTCTTCAGAATACATTAAAGTACCCGACAATAAGGTATTTCTTCTTGTGATCATAATTATATTGTTCTGCATTTAGTGTTTTCTTATTCCGTTTTGCCCCTTCAGATGACACGGTTCACTTATTGTTTGTACCTCTTATCTGAATCCAGTTCACTTATTGAAAATTGTCATTTGCTTTTATTGCTTTGCTGTCACAGTTTACATCCCGGCCACCAAAAGATGGAACCAGTTATAAAAGGTTGCCAAAGTCTAGTGCTATCAAGGTTATTGATTTTGGCAGCACAGCCTATGAGCATCAAGAGCACAATTACATTGTGTCGACGAGGCACTACCGGGCACCTGAGGTTATTCTGGGTATGCTATTACTATGCTTTCTGTTATCTTGCGAATCATTTGCATTTTGAATATTTGTTATCAATTTATATCTTAACATTCATAAGATTGTTAATATTTACAGGACTTGGGTGGAGTTATCCATGTGACATATGGAGTGTTGGTTGCATCTTGGTAGAGTTGTGTTCGGTATGTTTCTGAATTATATTGGTCCATCAGTCTCTGCCAGATTTCTGGATTAGAAAAAAATGTATAGAACTTCTGAGAAAAAAAGAATGAATTTCTTTACAGGGAGAAGCTTTGTTTCAGACACACGAGAACTTGGAACACCTAGCTATGATGGAGAGGGTTTTAGGTCCAATGCCACATCACATGTTGAAAAGAGTGGAGTATGTGGTTTCTTGAGGAATTTCATCGTAATTTTCATATCTTAAGGTTCAGATCACATCAGTTAGCCTATATTCACCACTGTCTCCTTTGCTACTTCTGTATTCTTGGTTCAGCCGTCATGCTGAGAAGTATGTCAGACGGGGTAGATTGGACTGGCCAGAAGGTGCAACTTCTCGAGAAAGTATTAAAGCTGTTTTAAAGCTACATCGCCTCCAGGTATATAGTTGTTTTGGAACACATCCAGACACGTTATTCAAATAAAACCTTTAAGGTTAATCAATTTATATAATTTTTGGCAGAATATAGTGATGCAGCATGTCGATCATTCAGCTGGTGATCTCATCGACCTCCTGCAAGGTCTCCTTAGATTTGACCCCTCCAGCAGGCTAACAGCTCCCGAAGCCCTTAGGCATCCCTTCTTTACCAGGGATCATTACCGGAGGTTTTAGCCAGTTGGAAAATTCATTCTTGCATTGTTAGTAGGTTTGCTTGGAGTGCATTACGGAGGAGTGGCTTATTGAAGAGCTGGGTTTTCTTGCTTTCCTGATTGTCATTTCTTGGCATACACAAACATGAAGGGGCTCGCCAGGAACCCTGGATTTATGTACTTTCACATCTGCGCTGCGAAAGCTAATGTAAATATCCTGTTCTCATCAGTTTCTCCTTGTTCGATTTTGTACCATGAAGATGAAATGTAACAAGTTTTCGATACAGTAAGGTGTGATGCACTTTCTGAACAAGTTTGGCGTTCGCCCTGTGTATTTGTATATGTTTTCTCAGTATACTATCACTCTGTGACATGTTTCACGTATTGCAATAAATATCATTCTTCTTGTCTCGAACATTGTCAAAAAGTTGGTCTGCTTTTATTTTCTGCTGCTTGAGAAATTACAGTGCAGTAATTTACGAAAATTCGATGCTTGAAACACAATCCAAGAAAAAAAAGGAGCAAACAATGACTTAGCGTTTTGTCTTGCATTTTCTGGTCACCAGAACTCCATCAGGAGGTCTAGTGAGCACAACTTGGCAGTCGCCGTGCAACCAGTACGAGTACCGGGGGATCTTTCCGAAGTTAGCTCGTGCTCGGAAATACCCCTTGACCTCAAATCTGGCCCGATCGGTCTCCATCTCCTTCTTAAGCCTTATGCTTTCCAGCACTCCGAGACGAACCTGGCTAGCCACCATATGAACATTTGCGAACATGGACTGACGCCTCTGTGCAGAGAAGGGTTCTATGTACTGGGTAGCAATGCGGGTATTTCCGTAATAAAGATCAATGATCAGGTTGCTAAAGTCAACGCTGACCTTCTTGTTTGGGTTGGTGAAGTTTGCCAGCACTGTAACGTCGGCATTGAGAAGATATCCCATGTCAAGATACGCTGCGTTTAGTGTGGCGGAAGAGACGTCGAATTTCGGAGTCCGGGGACGAAAAACAAGATAGACTATGAGAACCACTAGGCCGGTTAAGATTATGAGAACCCAAAAAATTGCACAGCAAATGGCTCCTGACCATTGGAAGACATTGGTTTTTTGAGGCCGTGGTATGAGCAAGCCCTGTGGGCGAGTATGCCGGCTATGCGGCTGCCCTTGTGGGTATGGCCTACGATGTTGCTCGTCTTCACGATCATGGGACGGGGCTGGCACCATTGGAACTATAGGGGGTTTTTTCCGGCCTTGATGCTTTTTCCGCGGATGCTGTTCGCCTTCGTGATCATCGTATGGGGCTGCCACAAGTGGAATTACAGGCTGGGTTTTCTGGCCTGGATGTTTTGTCCGAGGCTGTTGGTCTTCATGATCAAGGCGGGGGGTTTGCTGGTCTGTCCGAGGAGGATGTTCTTCAAGGACTGGATGAAATGACACCAAATGACCAGCCGGATGCTTAGACCGGGGCCGGCGGGCTGGCTGTAATTGTCTTGTTTCTGGCTCAACTTGTGGTTCGGAGGGATGCGGTCCAGGCCATTGTGGTCTGAGGTTGAGCGGCTCAGGGTGCTGCCCGTCGTGCTGTGGGAGTGGGACCGATGAACTGTGTGGAGATGTTTGGGGAAGTTGTTCTGGATATTGTGAGGGATATGGCCGGACAAAATGGGGGTTGGTGTCACCACGGCGAGACATGGCGGCAGAGTGGTACTGAGAAATGAACAAGTGAAGGATGGAGTGGATGCAGAATAAAATAGTAAGGAAGGAACTGGTGTTAGAGAATGACTTGAAGAAAACTTCAAGGATGATTTTTTATGAAAAGGCAAAGAATCAAAATGTAGCTAAGCGTGGGAGGCAAGTAATCTTCCGTGACAACTTTTTCTGTATGTGCTTCCGAGTTCTGAGTATTTTAGAGTGGCATCCAATTTACATATTTACCCCTGATATCCAGCTTGCCTAAAGCTAAATGCTACAGAAGATACAAATTTCAACTGGCTATAAAAACTCTCTGCCAAATATACCACTCAACACTAACTTGTTCATGACCAGAGAACATCTTTAATCGTTACCGGAAGATGTTGTGATGTGACCCGGAGTCCCGGTCAGCAGGTGTGTTATAATTGTGAAAACTAGTAGTGATTCCTTGGAAGTTCTCGCCGCTTTCTTCCACCCTCAAGACTCCAGCAAGGCAAGGATGCCCGAGCTTCTTTAATCCGCTTTTCTTCTTGAGGACACGGCCGAAATTTTTGGTTGTTCTCTCTGTTAGTCCCTACATGCGAAGGAAAAGTACAAATGGCATCATTCTTAATTCTTCTAGAATAACATCCAACCCAAGTAAGAAATAGAGGGAAAGATAAGTGGCAGAAGGTCCGACACTCACTGCATTTCGAATAAGAAGCCGTACTTCAGCATTTTCATGCCCAAACTAATAGTGCTCTCACATTAACATTCGTAAAAATGATCTGCAGCCTCTGCATGTCATCTATAAGCACAAGAAGGTCACCGTGCACCCTAAGAAAATAAAGAACAAAGAGAACGAGAATCTAAACTCTAGATTGCTTACATCATCTCATCTTACTTCAAAAAATAAAAAATAAAAAAACGAGAATCAAAACTCTAGATTGCTTCGGAACTATATTGGAAAATAACACCAAAGACTAGGCATATAATCAAGTCCAAGAACTCAGCCATAATTAAAGGTTGACTTCATCAGTCCTGAAATTAAGAGGGATACCAAATCAATATGTAGTTCTGAAATCTTCATTAGGCATCCCTTCTTTAGTTGACCTTCCTTAGACAAATTGGGGGTGATAAAACTAGAACGAGAGGAAAGGTAAGCAATTACCTTGAAGTAGTCTGGTTCTTGCAAAGCCCGCTTGCATCATCTATTGTCCCTCAGGACAAAGAAAAGAACAAAGTAGGTTAAAGTACCTTTTGGCATTTTCAGCGGAATGCATGCGTCAAGTTAGGGAGGCAAATCATACATGGATAAGCATTATGCTCTTGAATCTCAGGCTGAACCAAGGTCCCAATTCTGCATTATGAACCAAAGATTTTAATAACTCAATAAGCAAAATACTCACATCCTTCTACTATGATAGTGCCACTGTCAATTTTTAATGACGGTGAAATATATTGTCATAAACACTGGAATATATCCAGGATATCTTTATACTTGTTCAGCACACAATGTCAAGGCAAACATCCATGGCTCCCTTGTCTATCTTCCCCACACGCCCTCATCCACACCCATGCATATTGTTTGACGACACTCACAAACAGCAGAATACCTGTACTTATCTTCATATCAATCCTACAAGCTCGTACCTGAGTTGTTTGTAGCTTCCCAGAAAGAGCACAAGGTGGTAACAAGACCAGGCTTGATGAGGTGATATCCTCTCTAACAAGTGCCTCTTACTATTGACTCTGTGATAGACCGGACAGTACGATAGCATAATCATTAGAACCACTAAACCATATCTACCATAAAAACAGGTCAGTAGCATCACAGGTTCCATAATAAGCACCAAATCTTAAACAATACCAAAAAAATTTATACAACTGAACGTGAACGACAAAAATCAGATAACTGCAGTGACATATATTGGTACATGAACATAAAAACTACAAGGGCTTCTATACTATACTAACCATTTAGCATTTTCATGCAGCATCTTTTGAATTGATGGCATTAACCAGAGTCTCGGAGAAAGCTCCATCAAGAGTAAAGCCCTTTTCCATCATCTGATCCCATACCCTACAAGCGACTGACAGTTTATTCTCCCTTATGAGACCTCCAATTATCAATTTAAAAGTTACCCCGTCGGCACTACACCCTCTAGTCTGCATTTCCTCATAGAGATGCATAGCGTCACTCACTTTAGAAGCCTTGAGCAGCCCGTTAATGAGAGCATTATATGAAATCACATCAGGGGTGATTCCCTTCTCAAACATTTCACTGAAAACACTACCAGCCATTTCAATCTTCCCATTCTTACATATGTGATCAACTATTGTAGTGTAAAATGTACGGTCAGGCAACAGACCCATTGCTGTTGTCTGATCAAGAAGCTTCTTGGCTGTCTCTGAACTACCTTCTCTTAAAAAGGCATTTATAAGAATAGTGAATGTAACCAAATCTGGCACAGTGCCCTTGTGACGCATTTCCTCAAACAGTTTGTAAGCACTTTGGGTACGGCTTGCCTTGCAAAATGCTGTAATGATGGTATTGTACGACACAACATTACACAACCCTTTTGGCTCCATCCTAGTTCTCAACAACAAATATGCCTTATCTGGTCTATTAGCTTTACAAAGGCCCATGAGAAGCTGATTATAACTATACACATCCGGTTCCATCCCACCCCTCTCCATTTTCTTCATCAACTTCTCAGCCTCCTCCAACATGAACTGATTACAACAATAATTCAACAACACATTGTGAGTAACCAAATCCGGCTCGCACCCACTTCTCTTCATAAATGACTTGATTGCTTGTGCCTTATCAATCCTACCGGCACGACAAAACCCACTAATCAACGCATTATAAATCAAACTACTAAAGTTAACACTTCCCTTCATTTCATCAATGACAAGGTCATAAGCCAAATCAACCTTCCCACCCTTGCACAACCCAACAACCAGCACCGTGCATGCAATGTTATCGGGCCTGAACCCTTTCTTAATCATACCATTCCAAATATCAACTGCCATATCAAATTGTCCAGCTTTACACAACCCACCAATAATTATAGTATACGATACAACATCCGGCTCTCTTCCTTTGTCAACCATCCTATGAAGCAATTCCAAAGCGAAATCCATCCTGTCTTCTTGGCACAGCAGATTCAAATATATATTGAAAGCCCAGATGTCAGGCAATGCCCCAATCCTATCCATGTCTCGAAGAAGCTTCTCAATGAGGGTGAAATTTCTAATCTTGCACAAGCCAGAAATGAACCTAGAGTAAGTAAAGGGGTCCAATGAGAACCCCTTCGGCACCATTTCGTAGTAGTAGTGCTCGGCGAGATCGTACCGCAAGTGCTTGACGAGTACGCCGATGAAGCGGTTGTAGTCGACGCTGAAGACCCGGCAGTCCGAGTGGGTCATTTCGTCGAACACCCGGAGTGCTTGATCGATGAGGCCAGTTTTCACGTAGTACACTATGCGGCTCCGGTATATGAGGCGGTGAACGCCAAGACCGCGAAACATATCAGAGTGAATGCATAGCAGAGACAGTCGGGGAGCTTAATGCGTCGGAATGTATGGCATCCGGAGGAGAGGAAAACGGGGGACTACAGCCCCGGAAATGGAGACGGCGGAGGGAAGAACGGGTTTAGGTGTAGCTGCAGGTGAAACGACGTCGGTTCCCGAAGCCATTCGATAGGAGGTATAGCTGCAGCAGCTGCCAATGCTACCTGGTTTCAACAATGGTGGTGATGGACGCAATGCGGCGCGGGCAGGGGAGGATGGGTGGATTTGGGTTTGGGTTTGGGTTTGTTGGGTTTAAAGATTTTCTGTTGGGCTTTGTATTTGGGTTGGCCTGAATTGGAAGTTAAGTATGTTTCTTTTGGGTTTGAGTTGGGCTTTGAGTTTTGAAGACAGGTTGTGTTGGCCCAATCTTATTTGCATCCGGACTTGTTAATAATAAACAAGTATGACATGCAGATGACGTCTTACCACAGTGGTGGAAAACATTTAGCCTTATGCATCTTGGTTCGGGTTTGATCCTCACTGACTCCTTTTTCTCTGAATAATTAACTTCCAGCTTACTAACGTTATCGCTCAACTAAAAAATAAAAAAATTAAAATAAAAGCAAGTATGACATGCAATATAAGACAAGTTTTTGTTGGGTAGGGGACCGGATAAAAATAGCAATTTGAATCTTTCTTTCTTGGCCACCTTTCTTGACCAATATTTTCTATTTCTGCCATGATAATTTATTTTCTTCTTTTCTTTTGGTGCAACCCACGTGGACTACACTGAAAACGTTTAGCGTAATAATAATGACTGAAAGTTGATTATTAGATCATTAATAAGTGTTAATTAACATACTTATTTTTTATTGATAATATTATTTAATTTACAAATTTAGTTCCTAAAAATAAAAAAAGTTTATACCTTTTTTAAATGAAATAAACAAACATATAATATAAAATGTTATAGTGAAGGGACTTATTTTAAGTAGGCGAAATTTGTAAATTTAATATGTAATCTTGCCTTAACTTATCAGTGCATAAAATCTAAGCATGGATTATGCATGCAAGTTATTCTATATTTGTTGGTCAAATTCCAACCACTTATCCATCCCATCAGTTTGGAAGTTTGAACAAATCGTCCTTGAACAACAAGGCAATTTTGTTAATTCTTGGTCGCATCTTTTTGTTTTTTTCTTGTCACTTGTTGTTTAATTGGAGCTATGATTTGCAATACCAATTGTCATGATAATTACCATGCTTCTAAAAATCCCTGCTAGCACCGCCTAAGTCTCGTCTAGATGCTAAGTTGTTGGTCACCGCTCTGATTAGTTTCTAGGCTTTTGAAAATTAAGAAAATGCGCGTAAACTTGCTTAGGGGTCTATATAGCCCACCTAACCCGCCTTAGCACCCGATTAGGTTGCAACTCTCACTTAGACATAAAATCAATAACTTTCTTTTTGCATTTTATTTTGCCAATAAAATATAAGAGACTTGCTAAATATTTAGATAAACACTCATTAAATGTTTGTTCCATGTGTTTTCAATATGTTCTAATACTTTATAATATATATATATATAACATTTTATTTTGCAATTTATGTATGTCAATACAATTATACGTTTTTTAAGTATAAATAGGCACTTATATATATAATATATAATTAATTTACTTAAATCCATTTAGTTCACTTAGGCCCCAACCAATCGCCCAACTAGCGCCTATCGTCTTTTAGAACATTAATAATTAGGGTAAATTACACAAAACTACCTCAACTATTGGTGTCACGACACTTTCATACCTAATCTTTTTAAAATGACAATGTCATACCATATTTTACGAATTTGTGCCAATGTCATACCTCCGTCAGTTTTTCTGTTAATTTTTCTGTTAAGTGCTGACATGGCTACATGCGGGATCCACTCACTAATCCAACTGGATTAAAAAATTATTAAATATTTTTTTAATAATTAAAAATTAAAAATATTTTTTTTTTATTAAATCTCTTTCTCTCTCCTCTCTCTCCCCCCTCTGTCGCCTCTCCTTCTCTGCATCGCCCCTTCCGACCCGACTCCCCTACATGCAACCCAGACAAAAAAAAAAAAAAAAAAAGAGCCCAAACTTCCCCAACCCCTTCCCCTTCCCCTTCCCATCATCCTCTCCTCTCTTCTCCCCCATCTTCATCTTCTTCCCAGTTCGTCTTCTCCCCGCACCCACCCTCTTCCCTCCTCTACACACCCCACTCCTTAAATCCACACCCATTCCCCCCATTTTCTCCGCGCCCAGGTTCTCCACCCGCGGAATCGGCCTTCGCCGGGTAGACGGGATCTGGGTTTTTATATGGGGTTTTTTTTTTTTTTTTTCTGGGTTGCAGGAAGTGGGTGCTGAGGGTTTAGGGAAGACGGGAGGAGGGAAGAAAGGGATGGGTTGCAGGGAAGGGGGGGTCGGGGAAGATGAAGATGAAGATGGTTTTTTTTTCTGGGTTGCAGGTTGGAATCAGGTGGGGGAGAAGAGGGGGTGGGGTGGGGTGGGGTGGGGAGGGGGAAGACAAATTGGTTTTTTTTTTGTTTTTGTTTTTTTTTTCTGGGTTGCAGGGAAGAAGATGAAGATGGGGAAGGGGAGAGAGAGAGAGAGGGGGGACGGGGGAGGAAGGACGAAAGGTTTTGTTTTGTTTTTTTGTTTTTTTTTTACTTTTCTTTATTATTTTAATATTTAAAAAATATTAAATGTTTTTTTTTGGTTTTTTTAATATTTTATTAATTTTTTAATAGAAAGTGGGCTCTGGATCAAGCCACATCAGCACTTAACTGACAAATTCACTGCCAAACTAACGGAAGGTATCACATTAGACCAAATTCGTAAGATGAGGTATGATATTGTCATTTTAAAAAGATGAGGTATGAAAGTGTCGTGAGACAAATAGTTGAGGTAGTTTTGTGTAATTTACCCTAATAATTACCACTTTGGCATCTCCATTGAAATTGGATTAATGGAGTTTTGGGGTGTTATGCTTGTTGGCTGCTCGATTCTGATTGGTAAAATAAACCGGGAAGTAGAATGTTGGACTCCATCGTCACTGCCGCTCTGGTCGTGTGACAGTTTGTCTTCCTCGTTAAGTATTAGGGTTTCAGAACTTTGAACAGTTTGAGGCCTTCCAGAAATGGCACGACCAAGAAAACACTTCCTCAAAGATCAACGAGCCATGTTTAGTTTCTGACATTCTTTACCAGGAGGTTCAAACACTGATCAAAATTACCAGAGCGCATGACCACGAATTAGGGTTTTATATAATAATATAATATTGGTTTGGTACGTACATTTTGGTGTCCCTCATTCCCAAAACTGGTCAAATACATTATTTATTTTATATCACGATGGTAGTGTGTAGAACTTGACCCACACTATAGTTCAACATTTGATCTTTTACTTGCTTTGAAATTGAGAACACATGTTACCCATTTCCATGCCCTTCTCGAAATACCTTTACCTTAACTCGGGTCACGTAATAAAATAAGAAAGATAAATATAACATGATATAATTTGTCATAAGGAGATACTCTCCTTCCCAATGTACAAGTAAATATGTATCCAAAAATCTCGATTAAGGAAAAAAAAAAACTTCAACAAGTTGTCTAACTAATATCTCTCAAATCTCAAAAATGAAATCCACATTAAATTATCAAATACATAAAATCTCGTACCTTTATAAAGATTGTACGAAACTACAACATGATGATTCAGTGGTTGGAGACGAATTTTAGGTTTTATTCCACACGGCAAGTCAAGAATTCTGTTTTTATCGCTGATGAATCACACGATGGTGGCTAAAAAAAGAGAAAAATTCTTCTGTAAGTCTTCTCAATCTCCGAAAAATTAGACTGTCATGACAAAACCTCTAGTTGTTCTTTTTATAAAAAAAATGATGAAAACTGTCTTACGATTCACGTAACTTGAGTGCCTGATCCTCCACAAGATTCTCTCGGTGGTCCGAACTATACATGTGTAAATGACATCACAAGACTCGACATGCATTGCATGTTAGATCATGGACGACGTGGCAGTTTGACCCATTCCCCCGCCAGTCTAAAACCAATCCACCATAACCATTACCAACAAGAAGTTAACAACCCTCCAAACCCCAAGTGACTCAGTCCAACTCGTTCTCCCAAAACTCAGCCTCCTCCCCTTCTTCTCCCTTCTTCTCCTCCGGATTTCAAAGTCTGTCACACATACCAAGCGATTCTTCAGCTGGAAAGATGGTTGCTCATTTTTCCAATTTCCAAGTGAGTCTTTCTTAAAAAATACCTGACTTTTCCCTTCTTTCCAAGTAATTTAGTTAATTAAATAAAAATCCCAATTAACGTTTTCCTTCCTTCCAACTTTCTGCTCGTCTCTCTTGGTTTAGGGTTTTACTCAGTCGTTTTCGTGTTTGAATTTTGCTTCTTAATCAACTGTCTAGATTGAAAAGCTCTAATCTTTAGAGAGAGAAAGTGAGGAGAGAGAGAGGGTCAAGGGTTTTAGGTGAGAAAAGGAGCAGAGAGAAAGAGGGTTTGAAATTTCAATGCCAACTATTTATGCCAAAATTCTCAACTTGATGGGTTCTATGTTATTTCCTGGAAGTATCCTTCAATGGGTATCGATTAGTTTTTAGAAGTTTTGTCAAAAACTTTGAGATGTTAGGGGGAGAAGAAAAAAACCGGCTCGCCGGAAGTACTTCCCGGAAAACCTACTTGCGGTCGGTTTCGTGGTCTGACCGGTCACCCTCTAAGCCTAACAATCCATATCCGAGGCCACAGCTGGTTAGTAAAGCGAGGTCTTGCCTACCTCCACTTCAGCCCCTTTCAATAGCCAGAAATACCGTTAAGGAGTGGCCGCGGGCGGGGTCTGATGATCTCGGGGTCTGGCCTCAACCGCAGACTCCGAGAGGTTCGGCCAAACCACTTCTGATTTCGAATCCAGAAGAACCTGGGAGAGAATTCGAGTTTAAGAAGGATAAGCTTGCGTTTTTCGACAAAGAATGCTCGAGAATTGCTGATCATATATTCTTAGGAAGTGATGCCGTGGCTAAGAACCGCGAGGTTTTGAGGCAGAATGGGATCACTCATGTGCTGAACTGTGTTGGGTTTGTTTCTCCCGAGTACTTCAGAAATGATCTCGTGTACAAGACACTTTGGTTGCGAGATAGCCCATCGGAGGACATTACGAGTATACTCTATGATGTGTTTGATTATTTTGAAGATGTTCGAAAGCAAGGCGGGCGAGTTTTCGTGCATTGTTGTCAGGGAGTGTCTCGGTCCACCTCTCTGGTCATTGCATACCTAATGTGGAGGGAGGGCCATAGCTTTGAAGATGCGTTCCAGTATGTGAAGGCAGCGAGAGGGGTGACTAACCCGAATATGGGTTTTGCTTGTCAACTCCTTCAGTGCCAGAAGAGGGTACATGCTGTGCCTGCAAGCCCAAATTCCATGTTAAGGATGTATCGGATGGCCCCGCATTCATCATATGATCCTCTTCATCTGGTGCCAAAGACGTTAGGACATCCAGGTGCACAAGGACTCGACTCTCGTGGGGCGTTCATTGTGCATGTTCCATCTGCTATATACGTCTGGATTGGAAGGGATTGCAACACAATGATGTCAGATAATGCAAAGGCAGCTGCCTTTCAGGTCATCCAGTATGAGAGGGCAAAGGGACCGATTGTGGACATCAATGAAGGTGAAGAACCGTCGGAGTTCTGGGATGCTCTTTCCAACGGACTCTTACCAGAAGATTCCAGCAAGACAGATGCCAAAAAGGTAGAAACTTTTTCTTCCGCAGGTGATAAGGTTTCTGCAGCGAGGTGTGGTCAGGTTGGTGAAAGGAAGGTTGCTGAATATGATTTGGATTTCGAAATTTTTCGTAAGGTACTTGCAGGTGGGGTTGTTCCACCTTTTTCAGTATCGAATACCGAATCAGAAACTTGCCTTCCAGCCAGAGAAAATGGATGGGGTAGATTGCGGCAAAAGTTTGCAAGCGGAATTATGAAAGAATTGGTCACATCTTCTGAGGTGAACCGAAGCCCTACCCCGTCCAGTGATGAATCGGATATGGTCGTGGAAACTCATAAAGAAGGAGAAGACTCTGTTTCCCCAATTGAGCCTTCTTCGCCATTATCAGCATCACGTCACTTTTGTGGTTCACCAGATTCCTTTGAATGCCATCCAAATAAAAGCCCACGTAGGGTAACAGATACTCTTAGAGAGGTAGAACGCTTTGTTCCTCTGACCGATAAGTTACTGTTACCTACAACTCCTTGTGGTTCACCAGATTCATTTTCTTGTTTTCCTGACAGAAGTCCCAAGTTCAGCTCCAAATCCCCAACACTCTCCCCTTCAACCTCTGAAAACTCCAGTTCATTTACCTTTTCACCCTCATCTTCCAATTGGTCGGACTTGTCATATTTGTCTTCTCGACAGCCTTCACCTTCTGGCTTGGATTCCACAGATCCATTTAATGTTAAGAATATCTCTTTGGCCGATAACTCAAGCTTGCTTTTCAAAAAATCTCCCTCGTCGCCTACGGAAGCATTTTCTCCTAATTGTACTTTGGAAATGGCAAATACAGGTTTGCCATGTAAGGGGATTTCCCCCTCTATTGCGGAGCGTAGAGGGAGTAATCCTCCACCTCGAATGTTGGTACCTTTGGTTGATGAAACACCAAAAGTTCCGAGGAATCTGGTACGGTCATGGTCCTTCTCCTTACCTGACATGGCTGATGATGCAATGGACACTGATTGCAACCAATCTGAAACTGTGAGCAACGGAGAAGACCTAATGTTAGATGTGAACATTAGTCACCAGGGAAACGAATTGAAATCTGAAAGGATCACGCAAGCAGCGGAAGTGATCAACCCTGTTTTGTACCAGTGGCCTTCTTTGAGTAAAGTGGAGGCACACCAGTCTCACAAACTTCATACTGGATCAGCGTATCTTTTGCTAGCTCCAGATACGAGTGCAGGCACAAGTAATCCTGGTATCTTATTTGTCTGGTTGGGACTCGAAGTATTGCACGAGGAAGGGCAAAGTCCGACGTGTGAGGATAGACATCTTCACTGGGAGGCCATAGGACACAACTTCCTCGATCGCATGGGTTTGCCTACGAATTCCCCTGTACAGGTAATTACCATACATTGTTTCTCTGTTTTTCATTATTGCTTAATTGCTTCTGTAATTTCTAATCAATATCTGATTAATGCACATTAGCATATCTAATCTTTGCCTCTGAATGCCTATTTATGCAGATAATAAGAGAAGGTGAGGAGCCGGAACAGTTCCTGATCCATGTCAGCCGTATATCAATACAGAAAACGTAATCGCGACTTGGAAGAATTGGAAGAATCGGGTTTTATGAAGGTTGCGGATTCGTGGTCTTCCAAGCTAAGGGGATGTCGGGACAGAACAGTTGCAGATCATGAGAGGGGAGTTGGCATCCCGGGCCTCTTACCGGCTTGAGTGATATCTGGAGTGGTACTGAAACATGTACAGAGAACAAGTCGGCGTTACGCTGACAGAAATTATAAGTTTTGTTTTTACTGCAGATAAATAGTATCAATTGAAATAAGTGAATCAAGAATATATTTTTCCCCTGTAAAGCACCGAAGGTGTTGCCATTTAAGTTGAAATGATAATCAAACTCATATTTCGAATTGCTGCTCAAGTTCTGCTCGCAACTTTCAGTTCCGGCAAAATCGAGAGAACAAGCTTGATAAGGTAATAGTTTTTGTTCTTGGTTAGCGTTGGACCATTCAAAACATTCCAATGTAAGTAGACAACACGCTATACAACAAAATGGCCTTGAATTGCACCAACGACTGCACATTACATACACCGGAAGTACCATTTTTAAGGCGAAAGTCGTATTCTATTTCTTCTGTGAAAGTTCACAAAACTAAGGACTGCAGTTACCTCGGAGGCCATGTACCCACTATTAGGTCTTCATAGCCCTTGAGCTCTCAAACGAGCCACTGTTGGACCTAATGCGCTACCTCTCAAGCCCCTATACGACCACGAGCTCCTAACTGAACCATCGTTTTTACTCCAACCATTCTCCTCCTGTGACAGTTCTGCCTTCTTTGCGTTCAATGCCTTGCTGATTTCATCCCATGCACTTGCTTTTCCATTTTCTACATATGTAAACAACAATAACAAATCATATTCAGATTCTTCATATGTCTAACGCTTCAACCGAGCCTTCACATCCGGTATGCAGAAACATATATGAAATGTCGAAATCCAATTAGTACCTTTTGCAGCAGCACGAGTTTCCTTGTCTTTGTCGAGCTGCCCGGAACCTGATGCCGCATTTTTATCTCCATGGACTGCTTTGGCTGTGTTGAGGTTGCCATGCTTAACAATGCGGACATCAATAAGGGAAGAATAATCTACCTGCAAAAGGATCAATAATTGTCAGATGCTAGCAATCAGAGACTATGAAGCAGTAAATCACAGCCACTGATAGGCAAATAAAAGATGAGTGCATATAAGTACAAAAAGGGTCGTAGGATGACGGTACTGGTCATCACTATAACTCGATCATACAAATATTGATCATCAAAAAAGGGTAGTACAACAGTAAATGAATGTATCACACTTTGCAACACAATGCAAGGTCCGTTCAAATACCTCTAAAGAGCGATCTTCCCTGTAAAGGGATGTATCTGGTACCACATCAGATGCCTCATCTGTCTCTGCAAAAACAATGGGATATTCTGGAACCTGTACTAGCATAATCTTATTTGATTGAGGGTCGTACCGTGACACTTCTCCAACCTACAGGACAAGTAAATATTTGATGGTATATATTTATGTTCATAACAGTCAATAGATATTTAAGAGAAGAAAGAGTCATACTCGGTATGAGGAAACTTCAGGAGTCCAGCATGATGTTAATTCAATCAAGCGATATGCAATTTGATCACCTTCCTGCAACACAATAAAATGCAAATTAATACTTATTTCCTTAATACTAAAACAAATGGAATATAAAGGACAAGAGTGACTTTGATATGGAAAACAATTTACAGTATCATCTGGCTTTATATCAATTTATTCACTCAAAAGTGGTCCAGAGCATTAGCTAAATGTGCAAAAGACATAAGAAAGGTTCAAGCAGCTAAAAGGTGCGATTGTACAAAGCCAACTGCCAATAACTCTTATTTTTCTAACATCTTTTCTTAGATGAGGGAAACAAATATCCATGCAAACAAAACGGAAAGCAGGAAAGCTACCAACCTTAGGTAAAGAGGTACAGAGCTCAAGCTTATCGAAGTCCACGTGGTCATTTACAGGAATCTCTTTTTCGATACCCGTTATTTCAGGCGACTCTTGATTCAGATCTTCGTGGTCACTTCTTGAATGTGGTATTTTCTCCATACCCCATTTTTGACCCCTCTTCTTGCTGGTTATTCCATTCCACTGAAAAATTTCCTGAAGCAGGCCGGACATACAATTATGAAGAAATCACATATCTCAATAGATTAAGCCAATTAAGAACTCTTTTCAAGTCTCCAAGACCATATAACTAGTAGTTTCAGTAGCCCCTACAGAAGAAGAAAAGTCTATAATGATCTAAAGAAGAGAAACATACCACTGGATTTCTATTCTGCTGAATGGGCTGATCTCCGTCCACTGGAACATACACATCATATAATTGGAGTAACAAATTATTCATAATTCAAGTATGAAATCATAAAAAATATTGCTGAACTCAAATGCCATGAGTAATTGTCTATCCAAAGATATGACCCATACATACCTTTTCCGAGCGGTTCAAAGCGAATATGTCCTGGCCTAATTACTACAGGAATAATATCCTCCTCCTTATCCTTATCCATGTTTTGTTGCTCATCCACTTCATTGTTATCTGTTTTCATTTGCTCATCCTCTCCGTCACTATCTGTGTCTGATTGTTCATCCTCTCCTTCATTGTTTGTGTTTGGTTGTTGACGTTTATCTTTACCAGTTGATTGCTGATTATTTGTTTTGAGCAATTGCGTCTGATGTAACTGCAAATTGGAACACTATAGACAATTTTATTTCAGGAGAAAAAAGTAGTCCCTCTTGTAAAAAGCAGATATATTTACTTCAGAAAATCAACTTAAGCTGAAGGACCAAATACTCCCACATGTGTGTACACATGTGCACTTGTGGGTGTATGTGTGTGAAAGAGGAATCTTTATCTATTTATCATCTTAAACACCGCATTACCTCTTCCTTCTCAGCTTTCATTTTTTCCCTCAACCATTGCCTTTTGGCCTTTTTACGTCGAGCACTTCTACTAGGAATCTAGGACAAAAAAAGATAAAAAGAGTTGACAAATTTAAACTTATAACAGATATAAAAAAAATGTATGACAGACAGCACATACATCTCAGATTATAGTGATAACTACTACCTTTTTAATTTCATCAGGCATATCAGATGAAACCACACCCTTTTTTTCATTCTCTTGAAGCTGACAGGACCTATCAAACAAAATTGGGGAAAAGAAAAAAAGGGCAAAAATGGTGAGTACTAAATGTTTATGGTCTTACAGAAATTTGGTAACATAAATTCTAAAAACCTAGCTCTATAGGGTTTAGCTAGCAAAAATGGTGACTATGGGAACAAAACTTTTTGCATTTCATCATCATCATCATATATAAAAAGGCCAGAAAGCTACCTCTTTCCATTGAGCAGTGATTGACTTATTCCATTGGTTTTTTTGTCAGTTTTAGGAGTGCTTGAATGATCCGGTCCATCCTCTACACTAAACGACTTTTCCTTCTTGGAACGACTCTTTCTGGTGAGAACACGAGACTGAGGAGAACTTTCTTTCTTCTCCACACGGACATCATTCTGAAGGTCTTCAGGTAAACCTGAACATTCTGCGGTAGCAGCAGATTTAATTCTCTTCCTCCTGAAATATATAAATGCAAGTCAGGTGCCTCATTAAACGTGCATAATATCATAAACACCTTAAACACTTACATAATAATATACAGGAATGCAGTTAGAATGCGAAAGTATTGCTGATAGATGTGGTAAGGAAATATATAACTACTTCTTTATTTTAAGAAACCTCGACTGGATGAGGAAGAAATAACTATTTCATTTTAGTTCCAATTAAAGCACAAGTAAACAATTAAAACAAATTTCTTGTGATGATATCCTTTGCCTGGAATAAACGTGTATACCAACCATAGCACACAAATATTCTATCAGCTAAACAAATGATACATTTGTTGCATGGCGTCGCAAATAACCAGAAAATCGAGTAAAATACATACTTAGAGCTCTGAGGTTTGTCTGAAAGCTTCCTTTTCTTGGACCGTCTGTTTGAACTGGTATCGGGTGCATTTTGAACAGGAAGTATACCCTCCAATTGGTCAGGTTCACCCTCTTCCGAATCACTATCATATCCTCCGGTCTCCTTTTCGAATTCCTCATTAGCCAGAAGCTTCATGCCTCTATTAATTGGTTGCCTCTCCACAATTTCCTCCACCTCAATAGCGTTTGTTCCATCATCAATCAATGCAATTTCAGACAATGCGCCCTCTTTCCTTTTCACACTGTTCACATCACAAATCAAAATACAAACCCAATAAAAAAAACCCCACAATTTCCGATAATACAAGCATAAACTGACCTGATAATATCTTTATCCTTGAAAATGGAGGTCGACTCAAAAGGCGGAAGCACAAACCCATCCATCTGCAAAAAAAAATCAAAATTGCGTGTTAAAATTTCAAATTTTTTTGGGGAATTAGGTTATGGGGAGGGGATGCTTACGGAGATGAGGAGGCCATCGGGGCAAGAACGGTGGAGGTCGAAAGCGTGGAGGAGATGGGCGGCAAGGTCGGAGATGATGCGGAGGTGAGGTTTGAGTAGAATCCAGCTCCGCCGGAGTCCTTGTGTCCTCTGCGACTTGCTCAGAATGTGGCGCTCCTTGAATGCCACCCGAAGCCTTACGGTCTCCGTCGTCGTCGTCATCGGAAGATGAGAGGAAGAGAGCGGAAGGAACCACTCGAACTTCTTAAACCCTCGGTGGGGTTTTCAGAGCTCTATGTTGTAAGCTGATAGTGACAGTTGTTGTGCTAATGTTAACTGAGTATGGGCCTGGGCTTAGGCAGCTGGACCATCAACTACTATAGTTTATGGGCCTTTTGGGCTTGGAAAGGACTGTCACGATAGATTTCCGGGCTTCTTTTTTCCTCTACTGCTTGAAACTCTACTTTAATCTACTTTGCGCCATAGAACTCAAGTTGTGTAACTTTGCGTCTGAAACTCAAATTTAGTATCACTTTTTTTTTCAAAAATTATACTCAGTATTACGGTCTGGTGGTATTATTTTTCACTTAGAAGTGAAAGGTCTTAGGTTCGAATCCCGTGGATGGTGAATTCGATATCAAATTAAGCTGCCAATTGTGTAGCTTTGCCGAACTTTCCCTTCCCTTAGTGTAAAAATATCGATGTACTAAAAAAAATTATACTCTTATCACATATTTGTGTCATCTCTCTAATATAGGTGGGACTCACATGTGTTGGTGGGCGCTACCTCTATTAGAAAGATGATACAAATGACGGTACAATTATATGGTAAGTGCAACATTACTCTCACTTTTTCATATTTCGTCAATTCCGTATAACATATGTTAAGTTGACTGATGTGGCATGATCGGGTTATAAAACAATAAATAAGTTTGTTTAGTCAATCAATTGTAACAAATAGATAGACATTTTTTAATGCTTTCACCGAATCCGTCCATTTGTTTCTATACAATTCAATGACTAAACGATTTCATATTTTATTGAATTTTTTGTAGGAATGATATTTATGAAGTGTTTTATAATATGATTTATTCTGATCATAAATGTAACTTGTAAATTAGCCACGTAGTGAATTAATGAGGAACTCCTCTTTATCCATTAAGAAACCAAGTTAATTCCTATTTTTTTAAAACATATTATATACATTAAGGAGTAGAGGAGTGGGCTAAGCCTCACAATTATCTAGCAATAATGTGGTTCAAATTCCAGATTTTTTTTTTAACAAACGATATTATCTACCCTAAGGAGGAGGGGTAAGCTAAGTCTCACAATGAGTTAGCAATAATGTGGTTCAAATTTACTTTTGGTTAGAATCGAATTTAAGATATCTCACTTACAATAGACATACTACTAGACTGTAATACGGCCAAATTCCTAATTTTATTACTTAAGTACGTCGTACATAAAATCAATGAGACTCCCCTAACGTGACTCATAGGTGCAGTTTGGGAGTGAGGTGCTTAAAAAAAAGCTAGGGTGAAAAAAAGCTAGAAGGATTCTAGGTGTTTGGTAAATTTTCCAAAAGCAGCTTTTTTTTTAAAGTTTAAGGTGAAAAGAAACCCAAAACCTGAAGCTGCTATTTGCAGCTTCCCAAAAACAGCTGCAGCTTCCCAAACCAAAAACACGGGTGAACAGTGTAGGTTTAATGAATTTTTCAATAATCCAAAATTGCCTACCTTCCTTACAGTCGTAGCTCTCCGCCTCTCTCGCCTTTAGTAATGCAAACTTGCTTTTTCCTTCAGTCTACTCTCTTCTCGCATACCCGAACCAGGAAACCAGATCTCTCTCGTTCTCTTGTTCCAAAACCAGCGTTCTCTCTTGTTCTCTCGTTCTCCAGGTTCGTTTGGTAAGCTTCTCTTGTAAATTTTATTTATTTATTTGTTTGGATTTTTAACTTTGGGGATGGGAGAGGGAAAAAGGGGTGGGAAGAGCAAAGGGATGAGGGTATGGGTGTCAGGAAAAACAATTGGGGATGGAGGGTGGGGAAAAATTAATTGGGGAAGGTGATATGGTTTGTGGAAAAAAATAATTGGGAAAAAATTAATTGGGGGAAAAATTGGGGTTTGTGGAGGAAACAAGAAAAATTGAGAAGGTCTGCTTCTGATTTGGGTTTAGGTAAAGGATATTTTTTTATAAAGCTTTGCTCTGGTTCTGATCTGTGAATTGTGCTTCTGATTTGTCATCCCTTTGTCAGTGTTCGTATCTTATCTCTCTGAAAGGAAGTGGGTTTCTGAGGACATCGCTGAGGCTGTACTCGAACAGGTGGGTTATTTTTGTCTTGGTACAAAATTCGGTTTTCATGTTTTTGATAAATCTGTTTTATGATTGCATTTAAATGGAATTTGGTTTATGTGTTTACGTATTAGTTTGCACTTGAAATGAGTTTTCTTTCAAGCATTTTGTAATTTTCGTGATCATATTCGATTGTGTAATTTGTGTTTGAATGTAGTGGTACATATCCTCTCCTGAAACCTAGGGATTAAAGTAGAAGACCAAAACTTGAAAGAATGAAATTAGGGTAGCTGATTTCTGTTAAATTTAAGCATGGAATGTTTGCAGGTGGGAAGAAAGAAACCACTTATATTGAGCTTTTCTGGTCTAGCCTAGGACAAGGGAGGATTAATGACTTGTCATTCTTTGGAGAGTAGGAGCCAAGATTAGATTTCGATCTTGCAGATGAACTTGTAACCACTCGATGAAAATATATACACACACACGCCTAATGTTTTTGAAGAAAATGGTTTAACAGACAAATAATACTTCTTGGTTATAGAAGTCAAGAGGGTGTTCCCATTATTATTGATTGTACCTCTTGTGAATGTTTGAACTGTTTAGCTTGTTTGTTCTCTGGCTGGATCCATGCTTCAGTGGGCTTCACTTTTATGGTGTTTATATGTTCTGGTGTGTTCATCTTCTTTTCTTTTAGGTTTTTTGGTGTTTGTTGGTTTGGCTTTCAGCTCTTAACTTGAAACAATGTTTTTCAGAGATTAGGATTAGATAGACTACTTGTTTCATTTCTCAGTCTTCTTGTCTACTAAAAAAATAATAATAGTCAAGTAAATATTTTTATCTTATTCATCGTGTGAATTTTCATGTATTTTTATGGTTGATCTATGTGTTAATGAATTTTCATGTATTTGTATGGTTCATCGTGTGAATTCTTCAAGGATAGTTGACATTACATTCTGAAATTCCAAAGAATAATCGAACCCCCTTTCAAACTTATATGTTAATTAACATAATTTTTTTTCTTTCTATAATGTGGTCCTTTTTATTATAAGTTTTCTCTTCTGTTCAAACTAACTTCCACTTAATGAATTAGTGTGATGAAATGTTTATTTAGTCTAGAATGCTTTAATGGTCGTAAATTGTTGTGTCCGAGTAGTCTTATATAATAAATAGTTGTATGGAAAATCACGTGGACTAAAATTACATTTGGTAAACCTGTGGGGTATCCATATAAGCATGTGTTTGTATTCCAATAAACATTGATCTTTTAATGAGTTATAACCGGTTCTGAAATTTAATCTTGTGATTAATGGTCCAGTTTTTTTCCCAAACTGTGATGTAATCTTTTGTAGTTGTATGTGGATCGTTTATTGGTTATTTCTTGGTTATATTACAAATCATTAGTTGGTATCGATGGCAAAGAAGGGGGCATCTTAGTCAAATCCTATTGCTACATGGAATGCCCACAATATATCTATATTTTGTGATATTTGCATCAAGGAGGATGAGGCCGGACATCGTCCGCGCACTCACTTTGACAAAATGGATATGCAAATATTATAGCTAACTTCAAGGCAGAGACAAGGCATGATTATGAAAGAAAGCAACTGAAAAATAAGTGGGATGCACTTAAAAATGAGTGGAAGTTGTGGAAAGAGCTAGTTGGTAAAGAAACTAGCCTAGGGTGGAATTCGAGCAAGGGAACCGTTGATGCCTCCGAGGAGTGGTGGAATAATAAAATTCAGGTTTGTGTATTTATCTTTTAATATGTATTATGATATCATGCAATATGTCTTAACCATATTCTTTCTTACTTGTAGATAAACAAAGAATATGGAAAATTGCGAAAAAAAAAAGGCATTAGTCCTGAGATGGAGGACAAGTTAGATAGGATGTTCTCGAACACAGTTGCTACCGGTGAACATGCCTGGGCACCTTCCTCTGGAGTACTACCACCAGATACAAGAGAGGAATCTTTAGGACAAATTGATTCAGATGATGAGGATGAAATTGAGACCATGCAGGATATAAGCCAAGCGGCTAACCAAGGAGAATTGCAAAACAAGAAAGGGAAAAAAATTGGAGGTGCTGCAAAACTTTGTGGTCAAATTGACCGTCTTGTTGAAGTTTATGAAGCTAGGAGTTCTGCAAACTCATTGATGTCCAAACTGCATATAGGAAATAGTATTTCGGAAGTTTTAGCGACCGTTGCACAATTGCTTGGTTGTGAGCCACCTAGCGAGTTATGGCTGTTTGCTACATGTTTATTTTGTAGCGCAGAGAAGCGAGAGGTGTTTGGCACGATGAAAGATCCTGAAGTCCAACTGACTTGGTTGAAATATATGTTCAACAAAGAACAATAGGGAGCTAAAAGCCTAAAACTATGAATTAGGACTATATGTGTGGTTTGTACTTTGCATTAAGATTATGTATTGAATGTTGCTACATGTTTATTGAATGTTGGATTATATGTTGAATGTTGAATTATGATTTCTTGTTAAATGTTGGATTATGACTTCTTAGTGATTGTTGGATTATGACTTATGGAATGTTGAATTATGTGTTAGGTTATGAATACCTCTGATGATGATGTTCAGGATTTGGAGGATGGTGTAATTATATGTGCTGTAGCGAAAGTTGTTGAAACATATTATTTAAAATATGTTCACAAAACTTCGTGTATGAATTCTTCCCAAACAGGTAATATGTGGTTGATGGAAGTACTACAAGGAAATCATGTGCGATGCTATAGAATGTTTAGGATGAACAAAGATGTCTTTTTATAGATTATCCAATGACTTGCAAACTAATTATGGACATAAAGGTTCAAGGAAAATGAATACAATTGAATTATTAGGAATGTTCTTGCATATGTTGGGACATGGTGTGAAAAATAGATTAGCGCAAGAGAGATTTCAACATTCTGGTGAGACTGTTAGTAGATATTTTGGTGTTATGTTAGATATTGTATGTAAGATGGCAATAGATATTATCAAACCGATAGATTCGAAGTTTTGTGGCATTCCCTAAGAAATAAGGAGAGATACAAGATACATGCCTCATTTTAAGGTAAAGTTTGACTCGTCTTCTAACTTATTTGTAAACTATAAGTGTTTGCAAACTATAAGTGTAGGTTGACGATTTTCTTCTATGTCTTTATTTTTAGGATTGTATTGGTGCCATAGATGGAGTACATGTTGAGGCTTCAATACCACCTCCGAATCAAGTTCCATACATTGGTAGGAAATGAATACCGACACAAAATGTTATGGCTGCATGTAATTTTGACATGCAATTCACATTTGCTTGTGCCGGATGGGAAGGCACTGCACATGATACAAGGGTTTTTTTATCCGTGCTACGGAATCCAAATGTAAACTTTTCAAAGCCTCCAAATGGTAATCTTCATACTTATTTATAACAATTTACATACTTGCTTTGTATAATTATTACAATACAAAACAAAATTTTCAATTTTCAGGAAAATATTACTTGGTAGATGTGGGGTACCCACAAATGAGAGGTTATTTGGGACCATATAAAGGTGAAAGATATCATCACCCGGATTTTCGTAGAGGTCCCGAACCAACGGGTCATAAAGAGGTATTCAACCACATGCATTCTTCTCTTAGGAGCATTATTGAACGAACTTTTGGGGTATGGAAGAAAAGATGGGCAATTTGAAGGGATATGCCTAATTACCCGTTCAATAAGCAAGTGAAGATTGTCATTGCTACAATGGCTCTTCATAACTACATACGGAGGTATTCTGAACGTGATCGTCATTTTGATGACCTCATGGACTATTGTGAAGAGAGCGATAGTAGTGATGATGATGATGAAGAATACCAAAATTATCAAGTAGAAGGATCCCATGAGATAGAAGCATTAAGAAATAGAATAGCAGCAAATTTGATGAATGCATCTAATTAGACTACTTTCAAGTACATTAACAATATTGTACTAATGAATCCTAGCTATTCAGTCTAAAATATTTCAATTGAAGTAATTTGTCATACTAATTAATATTTAAGATAAAGTTTATAAATATTTTTCTTTTAAAAATAAAGTATATTTAGTAATTCACTTTTATTTGTTAAGAAAATTAAATTAATAGCACATATAGTATTATACCCTTTTTGGTTATTTCACACAGTCACAGCTGTTTTACATAAAAGTTTACCAAACACTTTTTTTTCCAAAAGCACTTTTACAAAAAAGTTTACCAAACACTCTGCTGCTTTATTTCACAGCCGCTTATTCTCACAGCACAACCGCTTATTCCCACAGCAGCTTTTTTTTAAAGTATAGCAATACCAAACCAGCCCATAGTCTTTTTCTCATGCTTTTTGAGACACAAATCGTTGGACACACCATTTAATACGACATCTTATCATACAATTATAGTATCGTTTAAAGTACAAACAGAAGCGCTAAACTAGAGCATCTTCAAAGAAGATGTCAAAAGATAAATGTCAAATGTTAATTTGACGGCTAATGTGGCAATATCATATTTTCTCTTTTTTCTAACCGATATATTTTTTTGTTATAAATGATATTTGTATGACCCATTTTAAAAAGACATCAATTAAAATAAATTTTCAAAATCTATAATTGATGCATTAATAGAACTTACACAATAAAATAATTAAAAATTATTTGACATTACCTTTTCTCATATGTCAAATTTGACACTCATATGTCAAATTTGACACTCATATGTCAATCCACATAGAATTGACATATCAGTTGGAGTTGGCTTCCACCTTTCAATTTGATTACATGGCATTTTACTTAGAATTTAGCATTTCATTTGGAAATGGTGTTACAAACTTTTTACCATACAACAAACATTTGAAACAAGTCCTACACTTAGCCAACTTCTGTAAAGATAAGAGTTACAAATATTGGATAAAAAAATGGAGTTACAAATCAACTCAAACACTTCAAGTGGTGTTGACTGCAGCTATACCATGACTTGGCCTAACAAGTACTACCGTCTATTAATATTCTTGTTTACGAGAGGTCTTATATTTGATTTTTGATAAAGATGAATTTGAACTACATCATTACTAGTTGATTGTGATTCCATTCCCTACCCTTTTAGCGTAGAATATTTTGTTAGAAAAGGAAAAAAAAAATTGCCGAAGTGAGAGAGACGTGGAAAATATCAACCACTCCATTATTCTGTGTGAACAAGCCTGATGGTGAGAGCGACAATGGCACCACAATTACAATGTGTGAAAAAGGAAGATGAAGGCCAAAAGGCTCTCGTTATCTGCCAAAGGAGGACCGAGAGAGTGTTAAAGCTGCACCACATTTCTCGCAAGAGATTTATCCTCTCCCTTGGCAGAATTATACCAATAATCCGTTTATATATTTTCAGTGGCTCTGCTGCTGCCATTGCATTCACTTCATGTACCACATAATAATGTTCGTACGTTTCTCTCTCTGATCCATTCCCCCATACAATAATAATCAACCCTTCATTTTTTATACGTCAGAGAACACTCGTGAACGTGTGCGCCCATCCCCCCTGCCAGAAGAACACTACCCCACTACCCACCTGGGTTTTCCCTGCAACTTCCACAGACTTCGCCGCCAACCCAGAAGTTCACAGGTACCTTTCTGATTTTCTCTCTCTTTTTTTTGTTCTTGAGGTTTTTGGTGAATCGGGTTTTTATCTCTCTGTTAATCTGCTGAATGGGTTTACTTTGTGGTTGGTGTTTAACTTAAAGTTTTGGTCTTTCGTCAAGATATGTGATCGGTGCCTCATTGGTTCATCTGTAATTTTACCATTTGCCAACTCCAGTCGTTTCTTTTTTGGTTTTCCGCATTTGGGGTGTCCTTTTTTTGGTGATTCTGAACAAAATATTACATCTTTTCCAAGTTTTATAGGATTCATCTGTTGTGATATAATTGTTTAGGCTTTCGGTTCGATAGTTGTGGTTGCGGTTGCTCTTATTAATGCTGGTGTGGTTTTGCTTTCTCTTAATTTTAGTTTGTTAATCAGGATGATTAGTCCAATCAGTGAATTAGTTTATTATTAATGTGAAATTTTAATTTTTGGTTTAGTTGCCCCTGTCTTAGTCACCTTACATGGTGACACTGAAAAAACTGCAGGCCATACAGAATATAGTTGAATAAATAATGAGTTCTGGGATTTAAGTTGGCTGGTGACTGGGTCGATATTCAAGCTGCCATCTTCACACCATATATATTTGTTTTCGTCTTTCGTTCTACTGTTCACTCAATGAGTGTAGTCTTCCTGAGAACTGATAATCTTAGTGAGAAATGCAATAATGGTGCGGTCCAGGGTTCATTCTTCTTTAAAATAGCGTTCTTGACTATGGAATGGAGTTTTGACTTTTCAAGGAATTATTTGTGAAGAACCCCTTTATTTTTCCATATGATCGTTTTTGTTTTAGTTCTTGTTACTATAATAACTTACTCCGAAAATCTGCAGGTTAGGGAGTGAGTACATAAATTGGCTGCTTTGCCTTCTCATTGCATTGGAGTAAAACTTTTTAAGAACGTAAAACTATCATCATGCCCCTTAAGGCATTGGACTATGAGTCATTGAATGAGAACGTGAAGAAGGTTCAGTATGCTGTTAGAGGCGAGCTGTATCTTCGAGCTTCTGAGCTTCAGAAGGAAGGAAAGAAGGTACAGATACCACTTCTTTTTTTGGTTTTGTTTGGCAGTGCTGTTTTTCTTGGCTTTCACCCTTGTAAAATTGGCTTGCATGTCTTCTTAACTGCAATCAACTTAACATATATATGGCAACACAACAGAGTTTAAGTGGATTAATAGTCCCAATGACAATTCTATCAAATTTTCATGCTGTCTCATTATTTCAGTTTCTTGTCTGCAGATTATTTTCACAAATGTTGGGAATCCTCATGCTCTAGGACAGAAGCCATTGACTTTCCCTCGCCAGGTCCTTCATATTCTCATATAGTTTTTTTTGTTGCTAAGCTAGTACTCACTTTTTTTAGTTTGAATTGTTTGAGTTGCTAACTTAAATTATTCGTAAAACTTGTTCTGACCAAGTAATCTTTTGTTGCAGGTGGTTGCTTTATGCCAAGCTCCATTTCTGTTAGATGACCCTAATGTAGGGCTGCTCTTTCCTGCTGATGCAATTTCAAGAGCAAAACATTATCTTTCAATTACTTCGGGTGGTCTAGGTATCAACTTTCCTTACCTGCCTTTCGTGTGATGTTATCATGATATAAGAACTTGACTTTATCCAATGCAATGAAGAATGGTTTTTCGTATATTAAACTCCCAAAACCTTATTATACACACTCGCACAACTGCTAAATAGTTTAACTGGTGCTGCCAATCTTAACTTTTTCAAAGACATATTCAATTTATTTCAAATTTATCATATCTTATAAGATCTATTTCCTTTCGTTTCTCCACAATGATCTGCCCCGGTGATCACCAATCGATGTCATGTTCATGGTGTGATGATCAAATTTTCTCAGTATCTGACCGAATCATGTTAATTGGAATTTTTCTTTTGTATTTAAAAGCTAGATAAACATCTTATCTTGTCAATAGTTGGTATAATTATTATGTTATGTCTCCAAATATTTCTTCCTACCTTCTAACTTGCTATTGCCGGTTATTATAAACATGAAATTGCTTGATGCCCATTATCTGCAATAAGCATATATTAGAAGTTGTCTCTGGGGCCGCCAAAGTTTAAGAGCTCCTCTTATCAACTTGAAATGAACAATTTTCCTTCACGTTGTATGTGTAGGTGCTTATAGTGATTCCCGAGGTATTCCAGGAGTTAGGAAGGAAGTGGCAGAGTTCATTGAGAAACGTGATGGGTATCCAAGGTGATGGTTGCTAGATATCAATCCTTTTACTGTACTTTTTCTTCCCAGAGGCAATAAAGTTGTTATTTGGTTCTGAAGTTGTGATTTAAGGTGTTTTTTAATTTTGTGTTGTGCCCCAATCCAATGACAGTGACCCAGAGCTCATATATCTCACCGATGGTGCCAGCAAAGGTGTGATGCAGATCTTGAATGCTATTATCCGTGGTGAAGGGGATGGGGTAATATATCTTCCTAAATGACACTAGATAACAGATTATGTAAATGTTCTCTTTTTTGTTCGAGCTTTCTTCTTGGACACCTCAATACTCTCCAAACATAATCTTATTTTGGATGCTGGCAGATTCTGGTTCCAGTCCCCCAATACCCACTCTATTCGGCCGCAATATCTCTGTTTGGCGGTTCTCTTGTTCCATATTACCTAGAGGAAACAGCAAATTGGGGTCTTGATGTTCATAATCTTCGCCAGTCAGTTGCACAGGCTCGCGCGAATGGAATCACTGTTAGTATCTTTTTCTCTGGCTCGTTTATGGAAGATTGCAGGATATGTGTTTTCAAACTAAGAGTGAACTTGATGAATGGATGAATAGGAGCAGCCCGCAATCTGATTTGACATTTGGTAGACACTTTAATATGTTGGCTGATTAATTTTCAATATAAGGATTTCACAAAGTATAGCATTGTTTCCGCATGCCCTTGGAGAAATTTCCTCTCTAATGTTCTCCTTTTGCCTCCTGGATTGATATCTACTCCCTTTTGAATGTAGTGTTAAATGTCAATTTCTTCTTGTGGTTGCAATCAGTGTTGGCTTTCTGTCATGCTTTTTATTGCCAACTAAATATTTAGTGCAATACAATCAGGTAAGAGCGATGGTGATTATAAATCCTGGAAACCCTACTGGTCAGTGTCTTAGTGAAGCTAATTTGAGAGAAATATTGAACTTCTGTTACCACGAAAGCCTAGTCTTGCTTGGGGACGAAGTTTATCAGCAGAATATATACCAGGACGAGCGCCCCTTTATTAGTGCTAGAAAGGTAAATACTTTTAGCTATCAGAGTTAACTGCATGTGCCTTTCCTTGTAGTTTCAGCTCCAATCGATAAGTAATTCTTTAATTCTGATAATACTTGTAGGTGTTGATGGGTATGGGGCTACCTGTAAGCAAGGAAGTCCAGCTTGTCTCTTTTCACACCGTCTCCAAAGGATATTGGGGTGAATGTGGACAGCGGGGTGGATACTTTGAGATGACAAACATCCCTCCAAAGGTTTGTGCCTCCGTTATTTTGTCTTTTGGCATCGCATAACTTGAGTTTTCATCACACTTAAACATTTTTATTGCAAAACGAGGATATGCAGAGTATGTCTCCAGAAGTATGTAGGATTTAGACTTAACTGAAATACAAGAATGCTATAAAATTTATGAAAGGAAGGGGATTATAAACAAGTTTAAGATTTGATCAACTAGAAGCCTCCTAACTTTCATGTTACATGTCAGCTAATACTGGAACAAGTTAAGCTTTTTTTTCATACCTTGATAAATTGGTGTTTGATGCTTGCATGTTGAATTAATCAGGCCATCTTCATGTAGAATGGAATAAATTCAAGCATTCTTAAATTCAGTATATAAGCTCCAACGCTTTTTGATGTGTTTGTTTTCGTGATATCATGTTGCAGACAGTTGATGAGATATATAAGGTTGCATCAATAGCACTCAGTCCAAATGTTCCTGCACAAATATTTGTGAGTGAAAACTAAATATGTCGATGTGCTATTCTATATAGAACTCATCTTTCTGTCCGAAACTGTTTTATCTAAATTAGGAAATTACTTGGTCTATTTGCAGATGGGGCTGATGGTCAACCCTCCGAAACCTGGAGACATTTCATATGAGCAGTTTATTAGGGAAAGGTATGCCTCTAAAAGTATACGTGAATGTTTCTGCTCCTATTATTAAATGGAAACTGGATGGCAAAGGCCGTTCTGCTTTTCCATGGTTCATCAAAGTCGCTGCTTAGATAGGTCTAACTTTGACTCCGCTTTTACCATCTTTTCATGTAAACGATTTGATGTACATGAAAACCTTCAAAAATGGTAACTATAGGTATTTCTTGTTTATCTGAAATTAACAATAATAAATTCACAATATGATATGAGATTTGGAACGTTGGTGATGAGTGGTATCAAGAGATGCCTTCCTGAAGCGACAAATAATGATGGATTTGAATTATTGATTTGCAGCAAGGGGATCCTTGAATCTTTGAGGAGAAGAGCACATATTATGACCGATGGATTTAACAGCTGTAGAAATGTCGTTTGCAATTTCACAGAAGGTAAAAAGTTGCTTTAAATAAGTATTACAGGTCCTTACAACTCGTTCAAGTTTGCCTCATAGAAATAATGGCTGTTTATGTTGACGGTTAAGAAAATTGGTTTTAGGTGCAATGTATTCATTCCCACAAATACGCTTGCCACCAAGAGCGATAGAGGCTGCTAAACGGGCTGGAAAAGTTCCCGACGTTTTCTACTGTCTCAAGCTTTTGGAAGCCACTGGCATTTCCACCGTCCCTGGATCAGGGTTCGGACAGAAAGAAGGGTAATAACTTTTAGCAATCTTCAGTTCTAGCTTGCGACACAAATCTTAGGATGCGCATTACTGAGTCTACTGTTATAAGTTGCACAGAAGTATTAGAGGGACACCGTAAATTCTGTTTACACTAGCTGCACTATCAAACAACAGTTTCTGATTGTTTCATTTTTACTTCTCCATGTAGGGTTTTCCACTTGAGGACAACCATCTTACCGGCTGAGGAAGACATGCCGGCCATCATGGATAGCTTTAAGAAGTTCAACGACGAGTTCATGGATCAATACGAAGATCAGAGAGGCTATTCGAGGATGTAAAGATCCGGAAAATCAAAAAGGTTTCTTATAACCTCCAGCTTATGCAAAGCTAGCATTGCAAACCTGTCTACTTTTCACATTAGGCTGTATAAACTGTAAACTTCCTCCTTCTGTCCAAAATTACTTTCACCTCTTGCATATTAAATATTGTATGTATTTATAATTCTGCTTTCCAGCCTCTCATGTAAAATTGCAGAGCACTAAATTCCAACTTTAAGCTAGATGGGGACCAATAGTGATGGGAGACTTCATTAAAGCCTTACTTTACTGCTCATTCGGGTCCATTAACTTTGTCCTACCCTTTTCTTTTAGCTCTGGAAAGAGAACTTACGTGGTTTGCCACTACAGTGATGTCTCAATTCAATAACATTATGTTATGTATAAGTTTTTCTTCACATGATACTTGATTATTGCACGGGATGTCACGTCGGGTGAATCCGTTTCATGCAAGTTGCTCTTTTAGAAATGACTTGTTTGGTACCTAAGATTGGATTGGAGACTGGATTGAATCATAGGATTCTAGAAATATTGAAGTAAGAAATGAAAGCAAAGGTGAAGGGATTTTCATTTTGGGGGAAGTAGAATGGACAATTTATAAGGTGATGATATCTGACAATTTATGAGTACTGGAATAGATAAGTTCTCTTCATAGGTAATCCAAACGAGCCTTCGTATGTTTTCTCTCCATACTTAATAAGAATTTGGCACAATGCACGTTATTTTTGGGTTTAAGCAACGTATTACCTTATTTCACTCATTAGCATAATTGTACCACTCTTATCACGTAATCAACAAATCATTATTTTATCGTGTGATGAAATATATCTTTGATAACATATGAGAGAGATATATCTTCGATAACATATAAGACTCACTATTTTTAGGGAAAGCCTTACCGAGTTGTAATACCACTTTGAGAAACATAGCTTTACACTTTTCTTGTGTGGGAGTGAGTGGTGTCTTGTGTTTGTGTGAAGAAATCGATCGGGAATGTGGCCAGACTGTTAAAAGCATGGAGGAATGGGAAGGCTCTGACATTTGCATGATTTGGTTACGTAGAACTTGATCTGTCCCTACTACCCTAATGAACAAGTCTAAAGAGCATCGAATTTGGAACATGGAAAAGGTTGATTTTGGATGTCAAAGCACTTGTTTCTTCTTTTTTTGCTTTTCTTCTTTTTCCCATAAACAATCACTTGGATGCTCAAACTTCTTTTTATTATCAAAAAAATCTAGTGTGAGCGCGGATCGGTTTGATCTGGTTTGACATTAAAAATATAAATGAATTAACTAGTATTTAAAGGTTTGGTTTGGTTAGATTTTGACCAATACCACCATTGAAACCGAACAAAACCAAAGTATTGTTAATCGGTTTGATTCAGTTTGGTTTCAAAAGTATCAAAATCGAACCAAACCAAAAGTAGATCAGTTCGGTTCAATTTTTTAAATTGTTTAACTTTTTTCCTTGGTCAAAACCAAACCAAGCCAACTAATATAGTTTGGATCGGTCGGTTTGTTAGATTTGGTGCCCACCCCTAACAAAAAAAATGCTCTGCATGGTAAGTAGAATGGATGGGAATCCAATCGTAGATCAAAAGTACAATGTGTTTACCCTTTAATAGGATATAAATGCCTCGTGTAACTCTACATTATTGTTCATTCTTACACTTTATCAAACAAGAGAAAAAAACACAATTTGTTACTCCACACACTAAATTTAAGAACCAATATCGCTCTGACATTTCATTATATTTGCGAGTATACCAAGTAGTTTAATTTGTTTGTTTTTCTTTATACAATGCTTAATTTGATTTGATAATAGTTGGGGTGGTTTTGGTACGATTACCGTACCAAAACTTCTGTACCGATTACCATATCAAATATTTGGTACAGCAAAATCTATTACCGTTACCGTACCAAACTTTCGGTATACCGAATATCGGTATACCAAATAGTTTGGTTGGTATGGTATGCCAATGGTAATTACCACTTTGTTTTAGGCCACTTAGTTTGCCCAAAATCTAATATTTTTCTAACCTAATTCAAGAAGTTACAAGCTATAGAAGTTACAAGCCACAATATAAGTTTCCACAATATAAGTTACAAGTCATAGAAGTTTCCACAATATACTAATGACTATGTTGGAATAGTATTCAGTCGACCTAAAGTTGTTTGGAATAGTATTTAGTCGACCTAAAGTTTATGTGCTAAATGGCTCAAGCAATAGTATTCAGTCGACCTAAAGTTGTTTGGAATAGTATTCAGTCGACCTAAAGTTTATGTGCTAAATGGCTCAAGCAAGTCAACTCGTATGTCAACTTGTATCACAAGGCTCCAAGCAATTTGTCAACCGCCAGTTGCTTTCCAGCTTTCTCTCCTCCTTAATTCAAGGCACTTAACTTGCTGATTACTTCTTAGTCTTGGGTTTGATGTAAATCACCTTAAATTAAGGAAAAGTGTGTGTCCCAGGTTTACTCGGTCTCTAGGGTTTTATGTAAAGATGATTGCTTGTAACCATTCTATTTTCTTGTCTATATATACTGTCATGTAGACTTAGAACATTATGAATCAGAAATACTTTGAAACTAAAATCTTCAGACTAGGATATAAAAATATTAATAAAAATGACATAATACATAATTATATATATATATATATATATATATATATATATATATATATTATAAATACATAATATAATATTAATAAATTATCGGTAGGTACGGTATACCATCGGTACTAGTTTTGAATACCAGTACCGTACCGAAATAGTATGGTACGATACAAATATCGTACCATTACCAATTGGTACAAATTTTTGGTAAAAATTTAGTATGGTACGGTATGATAGGTACGGTATTATGGTAAAAATTTCCACTCTTAGATAATAGTATTGCTTTGATCCCAATCAAAGAAATATGAGAAAATAAAAGATATAATAAAGACACAGGAATTAAAGAAGAAGAAAGGAAAGGGCAAAGGGCACGCAAAGTGACGCAACCAAAGATAAAAATAGAAATGAGAAAAAGGGCGGGCATCTGTAAAGAGAAGGGAATATTTGAGTACTGTTGCCGATCCCCTGGCCCCAAATCTTGGCGCCAAAATCCAAGTCAATCTCCCTCCTCCATCCTCCCTCCTCCCTCCCGGAGCACATTATCCCCTGGCCCCGTTCCACGCTGCTCTCGGCTGCAATCCTGCCGTGGACCCCCCCCCCCCCCCACCCATGTAAGTAGGCTTGACAATTTTTTACAAGACCGTTAATTCGACACAAAAATAATGGATTTCAGGGCAACCTATTAACGAGTCAAGGTGTTATTGGGCAACACGTTAAGAACTCGTTAACGTGTTAGGACATTATCGGGTCACTTCTTAAGAACCGATAAGATATCGTTTACCAGATCTAGACATTAGGATGACAATTTCTTGCATGACCTGGTAATCCGACACGAAACAACTTGACCCATTAACGAATCGGTTCGTTATTGGGTCACTCGTTAAGATAATGGGTTTAACACGACATGACTCGTTAAGATAACGGGTATGACACGAAAACGACAAATAATCGATTTGCCAGGCTACATGTGAGTTGCGGTTCACCACTCTAAAAAACTTTTTGGAGGGTGATTTTCACTCTTTTTAGTTTCACACACATTCATCTTGATTTCTAACCATTAGATTTAATCAGTCAAGCAAAATTAACGACCAATATTTAACAAGAGTGTGCAAGAGGCTAAAAGAGTTTGTATTCATTTCCCAACATTTTTTTAGTATAATTGTTATGCAGCTACGTAATATTCTTGATTCACCCATGTCATAGAATGTGGGTTTATTTATGAAAATTATCATAGGTCCATGGTGTATCAATCCCACTATAGTGATAATATGTAAATTAGTAATTACAAGGAATGAAAGAATGTCCCAAATTAAAAAATTAAGAGACGATTTGAGATTGCTTATTTAGATTCATAAGCGTTTTTGTTACAAGTAATTTAATATAAACACTTGAAAGAGCGCTTCAATAAACCAATAGTACTTTTAAATTTTTTGTACTTGTCGACTAACTTTGAGTTTCTAGAAAACAAATGTAGCCATTCCAAAAGTCAATTGTAAGCAAACTTTGTAAAAACTTAAAAAGAATTAAGTTACCTTTCCTATTACACCAACTAATTTTCTGTATAACATCAACTTCTAAAGTAACACTGCATGACGATATCAAGAACAAATCAAATTTACTGTCACTGTAGCATCTCGATCAATATCAATATGTATAAATTTTTATATACATTACTCTTAGCAATATGACACCATCCGCGAAACATTTGTCCGTCCGCGGACCGGGTCAGCTGTTTCCCCGGGCACCCCTCCCAACCGTATGGTATTATTTATTTCTCTCTCTCTCTCTCTCTCTCTCTCTCTCTTTATTTTATCTCTTACTTTGCTTCTGTCACGAGAGTTTCCTCGGGTTCTCTTTCTCTCTCTCCCTGTTTCTGTGACTCCCATCTCTCAAGTCTCTCTGACTGATTGGTATAAACGGAACATTAACTCTTTCTTCCCACATTTAAAGCGCAATCTTTCCCTCTCCCTCTTCCCTCCCCCCTTTTCCCTGTCACTGATAACACACCACCCAAATCCAAACGACCTTTCCATCTCTCTCCCTCTCGTCCCTTTCATCTTTTCCCTCACTTTCCCACTGGTTTCCATTTATTCCCTGCCTCCTCTGTTTTCATTGCAAAAAAGGGAAGGAAAAAGAACCCAACTTTCGTTTATCAAAAAACGAACCCGTCTTTTTTTATTCCACCCTTTATTCCCTGCTATATTTATCTCACCGATTCCGCTGCAATTTCCCAGAGAGAAATGGGATTTTCCGGGAAAACTCAGCCGCTGGATCACATGGGTTTCGATTCCGACCCTAAAAAATCATGGGTCGTCGCCGGAATCCCACTACGTGCGCCGTTAAAGCCGTTGTATACAAACCCAGTAGAGCAAGATGACGGGGAAGAGTGCTCGACGACTCCCACGGCGGAAGAGTCCAGGATTCCGGCGAGTCTGACTTGTCCGCCAGCTCCCAGAAAACGAAAAGCAGGGGCTGCTTCGAAGTGCAAATTTAATGGTGTTAGGGAGTTCTTCACTCCTCCAGATTTAGAAACCGTGTTTATACGACGCCATGTTGAAAGGGCCAATTGACTTTTGAAAGTTTCGGTTTTTAGATGCACTTTTGGCTCCAATTTCTTTGCTTTTTTTTTTTGTTTTTGTTGCTTTTTTTAAGTCTGAAATGATGATCCGTAGGATCTTCGTATTGGGAAGGTTAGCTAGGAGATGATTATGTAAAGGGTAATTATTATAAATAAATAAAATTCCAGATCTTAGCTTAATTGCTTCATGAATTTTTGCTCTGTTTCTGCTCACTGCTCAGTGAGATTGCTGAAATTTCTTGCCTCTTGCTCCTTTTCTGGTTTTTGGTTTTTTGAACATGGCGAGGTTTTAAATTACTCTAATCTGTTCGAATCAAACTCGGCTCAAAAGGAAGGACGCAGTGCTTATCAACCAACCTAACTCACGTGGAAATGGTTGTTTTTTCTAGTTCCTTGTCCAATTGTGATCGCTTTACTTAAAGAGTTCTTGTTCATGATCATGCGTAGGCGTGGAGAGTGACAAAATCCAAGTCAAATCTTGGTAAGCATCCAAAAAAGTTGTCAAACTGTGAGTCTATAGGGTAAGAAATCCCTTTCAATGGGTTTCAAGATAAGGTGAGACTGTTCCTCCATAGGACCATAGCATTGAGACTTAGTAGACGCGACGCAAAGATGAGATGACAGCGTCTTAAACTTATCACGAGTTATTATGTGTTTTTACTCACAAACTGGCCATCATCTTAACGTGTTTATCTCATGTTGACATACTAGTGTTCTAAAATTATCATGCATTCCCATATTGTTTTAACTTTGCTACATGGCATTATATAATTGGTATGTAACATTGTCATCTTAGCGTCTTGACCGGCCCAGGAAGCCCCACAGAACGCTTGAGCCATGGACCCAGGTGGCTGAGAAAGCTTTGCAGTTCTGCCATCACCATCCTGTTAAGACTTCAGAGTCTGGTGATAGAGTCCCACACGCCATGAGCGATGACCCCCCACTCACCCACCTCGGACTCATATTCAGCTATTGTGAATTGTGATAGATTGATACATAGTCATAGAGTCATAGCTCACGTCATGCCCTAATTGAAAAGGACAAATCACATGTGGGGTGGGAGGGAAGGATTAGAATCCTATGTGAGTTTGAATGGCCCTTATTTTGCACTTTCAAGCTTAAGTTTTTGCACACCAATAATTGAAGATCCCACTTCTCTCTGCAAGTTGTAGTTTAATTTGATTAAAGTTTCCATTTTGCAATAGAATATGGAATGTTCGTGGAAAGGGCTTGAAAACCTAATTAGGGCATGAAAGTTTCATTTTCATTAGTTTTCCTTTGTTTGGGAATTTTAACGAAAAGCTTATGGTACTGTTCACTTTAATGAAAAACCACATTTTTACACTAAAAAGTTAATCTTGGTACTATTCACTTTACCCTTTATTTTGTCATTTTCGTTAAAACTCAAAGTTTTCAAGTCATTTTCATTAGTTTTTCTTTGTTTGTATGCTGATGGCAAAGTTTGTATATTATTTACAAGGGTGATGCTATCAGTACACCTGTTTTTTACTTCTCACATCCTTTCTCATTTTTTGATCGTCAGACCATATAAATTGAAGAAGATCGATAAACAGAAATTAACAAGGGTGTGTGAACAACGCTACCCTATAAGCCATCCAACTCTAAACAATAATTTTTACAGGCACGACGTGCTGACAAAATTACTTTTGTACAATTGTTTTTGGGTGGTGCTATCCGCACACTCATATTTACCTTACACACACCTCTCTAAATTTCTAGCCGCCGAAGCGAATGAATTGAAGAAGATCAATGGACAAAAATTAACAAGAGTATACGAGAGGTAAAAAGAGATGTGTGAATAACATTATCCTATATACAATTCGACTCTAAACAGTACATTTTTAAAGGCACGATGTGTCGAGAAAATTTACTTTTGTTCAATTTTTCTTTGTGGTGCTAACCACATACCCATTTTTACCTCTCACACACCCCTCTCAATTTATGGCCGTTGGAATCAAATAAATTGAAAAAGATCAATGGACAAAAAATTAACAAAAGTGTATGAGGTAAAAAAATGTGTGTGGATAGCACTACCTTTTCTTTATGTTTGAAATGGTTTATTAATATGTAAATTGTTGCCGGGTGTATAATATTTAAAGTTTGGAGTTTAAGGAGAAAGATTATCTCTCCTCCTAATCTATCTCCCCTTCCCTCCTCTCCTATTTACACAGTTACAATTAAGACACATCTATATCTTGTATTGATTTTTTGATAGAGAGAAAGACAAAAATAAAAGTGAGATGAGGAAAGGGGAATAGAAGAGTAAAAAATCCCAAGTTTCTAGTTCTTACTTGTTACTCACTTTAACTTTAGGTTTTAAGTACCGAAGCTTAGGGGCCATTCGATACTTTAAATACTCAACCAATCAATAAACAGAATAAACTCGATCAACGTTTATAAAAGATGAGTAGCAACAAGTTTTCTTAAAACATCTTGTCTTTAAAAGAAGACTTACATAAAACGAATTCACCGCCAACATAACCTCTTTGTTCAATAATACAATATAAAATGTAACTTTTTCTTTTGTAATATTACATTATTAAATCAAGACACCATAATAATGATAAACTCGATATCAAATTAGACTGCGTATTATGTGATATAGCCAAACTCTTCATTCTTTTATCGTAAAAAGATCGATGTACTAAAAAAAAAAAAAAAACTTATTCTCGTCTTTCAATAGTCTTGCATAGAGAATCCATAAATGTATGTTAAAACAATAAGCGAAGGGGAGCTTTTATGGTTCAGTTCAGTCGACCTAATAATGCATGCAAGATTTCTTGTGGTGCAGTAAACGCAGTTGTTGGGATCAGAGCATCTCTCGTACAACGTTTCGCAGAGACAGCGAATAGTACTTTGCGAGTAATTTTTAATGTGTTCGAAATACGGATGTACAGGTGTCGAGGCACTTAAAAAATAAAAAATTTCATCATTTATATAATAACACGTGGTGTATCTAGTAACGGATTTAGGATTGAAACTTTGGGGGTTCCGGTGTTATGGCAACAGATATCGCATACGCTGAAGCAATCTGATGAGTGATATACAGAGAACTTGTCGAGTGTTGCCAACGTAACATGTAGAGATATGCTTAACATGCATTACATCAAACATTTAGTAAGTACAGAACGGAACATATCAAATATTAGGAAGGTCCTCAGAAGGGAGTAGAGAATGTGAGAGGATATGATGAAAAGAGGAGATGATAGAATCCTAGTCCTCTCAGAAGACCTTCACATATATATGTTCCAGACTCGAGTGGTCCTAGGACCACCTTGGTCCCTACATCCGCCCCTGGGTGTACCACCTGTGTTCCGGGTACACTGACAATCTATTGTATTTTGCAAGGATTTTTGGCATGCTATGGCAATTTTTATTTTTTAATTTAACTATTATTAGGAAGATAAAGAGAGTTCGAAATTATTACAATAATTTAGTGGAAGAGAGAATTTAAAATTCAAAATGCATGTGTAAAAACTCAATAGCATATCCACTAGAACCACTAAGATATTGGACCTCGTGGCATGCTATTGCTAATTTGCTAGGGTTCATATTTCGTATTGGATCCCATTACATATTACCACATTATTAGAAAACGACAAGGGAAGAAAGAATTTTTAAACAGTGATTATGCTAGAATATGTCATATCACCACCAAATACGGATTTGGATGTAGTCTTTGTACCACATTATACTTAACCCACAAAGTGATTAAGAATTGTTAATACACTCAACTAATCACGATTTCAAAGAATACAAAATCCCAGTCAACTAACCACTCCAGTTGCATCAAAGTTTTACCCATCGTCCTCACCAAGTTTTGACTTATTGAAAAATTATTTAACAATTAAAAGTTTCGTACACGAGTGGTGAAACTAACGTGCAATCCGAATACTAAAGTGATGCTACGTTAAACTTAAATCAAGTCATTTGTCATGTGTTTTAGCTTACTTATAGAATGACGATTGAATACTATAACTAAAGAAAAATTCTCTCATATAATTAATTAAGATTCAGTCTTAATGACATTACTATTCAACAAATTTTGGCACTTCAAAAAGTACATTGTACAACTAATAACAATTGACACGTGATGAAATGAGAACGTGAAAAAATATCAAGTACCGTTGCATAAATGTTTCAACAGTTCTACATTTTCATGTAAGTTCTCTATATATGCAGCTGTATGTCCTGGTGGTCTTCACTCCATAAACACTGAACTGGAAAGATCGAAATCTTGTTTTATTTTCTTGTGGGGGCAACATGTGTATAGTGCAGGCAATCTTTTTCCTCTAAATTTACAACTAGTTTTGTGATAATTCAAGTCTAATTAACATGTGACATTTAACATAGGGAGTAATGTGTTTAAAAAAAAATTAGAATGATTTTGTCATGACAATCCATTTTAGATTAACTTTTTAGATCATATTTGTAAATTATATGATGTGTCATTAATAAAAAAATATAGACGTTAATCAACACTTAAATAATAATTCAACTATGAATAATCACATTACATAATTTATAATATATGATTTAATTAAAATATTTATCCATCATTATCCATCCTTTACGAATATAGAAAATTAGAAAGAGAACTGATCAGTGATTGGGCAGCATGTGGACGTGGGGGTCTATTATACAGGTTGGAATTTCATGCTTCAAAAAGTTAGCAACGACTTGGTAGTGGGGCTTTGCGAGCCACCACCATGCACCACCCTACAAAACAAGCAATGGTCGTGGCAGTGCCTCCACCGCCAAGTTTGACTCTACTCCCCCATGTCAAATTGTCAATACAAGTCTTTGGTCCTAGTTTGAATATTATGAGTCAATAAATGTTACTATGTTGGAGCTCACGTGTAATGTTTGAGACAAATGTTTTAAACCTATTCTTCCACTAAAGTAAGTTAAAGCGGCTGATTGTAGGTTTTAGCATCAGTATTACGATTTAGTAATATTTTTTTTTTTACTTGCACTAATTGGATATAAATTTGTTTTTTATGAATAAGGAGTTCAATACTTAATTATGGTTGATCTATTTTGTAGTTTATAACTTAAATTTTTCTTAGTAACGTTGTCTAAAAAAAGTGAATGGTGTAAGTGAGAAGTTTAAAGCTTATTCAAACGGGAGGATTGTGCATTGGTACTTCTCATTTCGAACGAACACATTAAGTGTGTCGTTAAACTCTCGAATTAGTGGAGACACTGAGCCATAATGGGAAGGGGAAAAAACCCAAATTGTTATTCTTCTTTTGAACTTGTTCAATCAAACAAATTTTTGGGCCAGTGATGTTCACAATTATAGAAGAATTTCCAAGTTCAGTTTCCCTTCCTCCAAAGGCTCCAATGATACAAAAAGAAAATTGTTCCACAAAAAAAAAAACCTAATTGAAAAAAGAAGGATTGGGCTGGGAACTAAGTGGGCCAACGGGCCCGTATGAGCAAAAGCCCCAACCCAAATAGAAATCAACCCACCAATCATCAGGGTGCACTACGGATTGGCCCATATTTAATCATATGAACGAAAATCTATCGAAACCCGCGGTTGGTGTACAAGTCAGCTTTGTGGCGAAATATTTCTGTTGTGAGTCTTCCGGCTCCTAGAAGAAGGGTGGATAACCGTCTTGTCTCCCTTAAAAAAAAAAAAAAAAAAAAAAAAGGAGAAGAAAATTTATCGAAACTGTCGGTCGGTCCGCGAGAGTGTGACTGTGAGTCTGCAAATCCTCTGATAAACGGAGATGAAGCAGACGACGTGGCCTGGTCGATCGGACGGCTCCCGCTTCAAGGCGCTCCCGCTATGGAGCGCCAAGGGCGGAAATCACAGCGATCTTCACCGGACGAAGCACGGCAATCGAACCTCCGCTAGTACATCATCATCAACGGACCGTCGTGATTACTCGACGCTGCCGGTAGAACTGGTGACGAAAATCGGGCTGTCGCTCAGCCACCCGAGCCTGAGCGCGGCGTCGTTGGCGTGCAAGGCGTGGTGCGAGGCACTGCAGCAGCTGAGGCAGGCGATGATGTACATGCGGTGGGGGAAGCGGTTCAAGCACGGCCGCGGAGGAGTCAGCCGGAATACGGACAAGGCGCTCGACGCGTTTCTGATGGGTGCGGCTTGTGGTTCCCCCATGGCTATGGTGGACGCCGGGCTCATATACTGGGAGAGGGGCCTCAAGGAGAAGGCCGTCGCTTTGTATCAGAAAGCTGCGGAATTGGGCGACCCTGCTGGGCAGTGCAATTTGGGGATTTCGTATTTGCAAGGTATTAATTTTACTAATTATCTACTATTTTAGTATTGAAATTATGAAAATTTGTGATAGAATTTGATTTTTGTGGGATTGGAATTTACTCGTACGTTCTATCTGGTTGCAATTGTACTGCTTTCAATCAGTGCTGCATTAATTGTGCTTATGAAAAATGCAGCTGAACCTCCAAATCCAAAGGAAGCTGTAAAATGGTTATATTGTGCGTCTTACGACGGCCATACCCGAGCTCAGTACCAACTGGCACTTTGTCTGCATCAAGGCCGTGGGGTGGATCGTAACATACAAGAGGCGGTATGCCATCGTATCCTAACCAAATGCAGTTCCAATTTAATTTCTAGCTATTAAGTTGCAGCCATTTTTGTATGATGATAGCATTAGGCACTGTGTGCTTCGCTGTCTGCCCGACGTACTTCCTTATTCAGAACTGTCATTTGATAAGCTTTCTTTTGTTCGTAAAGGCTAGATGGTATTTGAAAGCTGCAGAAGGTGGTTATTTGCGCGCCATGTATAATGTATCGCTGTGTTACAAATTTGGGGAAGGGTTGGTTCACAGTTATAGCCAAGCGAGAAAGTGGATGAAGCAGGCAGCTGATTGCGGTCACAGTAAAGCTCAATATGATTATGGGGTCGCTCTTTTTTCTGTAAGAATCATGTGTTGCATTCATAAAATTGTTGCTTTTGCAGGATCCATTGGTTTGATTGTATGGCCAAATAGCCTTGCAGCTTTCATCTTTTTTGTCATACAATAACAAAGCCTTATTCCACTAAGTGGGGTCGGCTGTATGAATCATAGAACGCTATTGCGTTCGGTTTTGCTCCAAAGTCTTCCGTTAGCTCCAAGTATTCCTTGTAAGTATTTAATTTGTTATGGTATGTGGGAGTATATGACTGATTGAAGTTTTGATGGTAATATCTGCAGAAACAAGAAAAGATGAAAGCTGTAGTGTACTTGGAACTTGCTACCCGAGCTGGGGAAAGTGCCGCAGCTCATGTCAAGAATGTAATTCTTCAACAGCTTTCAGCAACTTCGCGTGATCATGCAATGCGTATTGTCGACAATTGGCGTGCTTCGTCCTCATCTTCTTGACGGTTTGTAAATACCCCTTTGGTTCCTGCGACCGTTTGAGGTTGCGTAGTCATCCTCTTCTGATGAGTGATGGTAGTTTCTTTCTTATATTGGATGTGGACAGTTTTGTTATCAACAATGGTTCGTGCATGCACTCTTCTATAAGTGTGGCCTGATTGATGTAGAAGTAATGCTGTAGCTGAAATACCAGTTCTACTTTAGCATTCGCTTGTAAGTGCTTTTGCACAGAAATCCGAACTGCGAACTTAGGATCTCAATGAATGTCATGAGAGGATTTGCTTGTATCCGTAAAGGGATTTTTGATGTCCAACCATGTTGTCTGAAGTCAATTTACAATATCAATCTCAGGGTTCCAGGACATGTTGAGGTTGATCAGGATTCGTCTTGCAGAAGGAGCGGGGGAGCAAGCGATAGGTGAATTGGCCCTCAGGTATATTTAGTCCACTGCTAACCCGTATCGAACAAGTAAACCATTATTTGATGTCTTTACTGTGACTAAGGCATGTTTTGGAAACTCAGCTAGTTGAGATTTTTGTTTGTATGAGAAAACTTGTATAATTGCTCGCCATGGTGGACGGATAGCATCCAGGTGTTACTGTTCTCAGTTTCCAACTTTCCCGTGCAAGTTGATTTTAGTTTTCATGAACAAATCGTAAACAATGTATAGTTGTTTGAGCATCATGCTAGTTTGTTACAGGGACGACGGGCCATGAGGCCGATAACGAGTGCACACTAGAGCCTCTACAACAGGAGTTGGTCCGACCGCGGCTGATTCACTAATTTTGGAATCCTACTCAACAAACAATTTAACTGTTTACGAGAGACTTCGGCATGATTGTTTGGCTAGGACAACTCTCATGCTTACTCTTACTGTGATCAACATGGAGTTGGGCGCGACCAAATCACGGGGTTTTCAACGACCAAATCACCCGTGCAGGTCGAAACTCAAAAGATTAAAACGAAATGCAACTGTCTGCGCTTTTATCTTATTAATCGACTATCTTTCGACTATCCCTGTTTCCTTCCATTAAAAAACGCTTCCATCATACCCCGCAAAAACGTTTCGATCTTCTAGCTTGGAGAATTTGTATTCACGGCACAAATGTCAAATGTCATCCTTTGCGAATGAACTCCAGTGTGGTACAGATTGAGGTGATATATCGCCTTGGACACCAACTCTCTCAACTCGGGATGATGGGGGAGTGCACTGCGGTCAGCCCCTTCAAGGACTGTCAACACCCTAGTCGGTTCCAAAGAGTTGGTATTCCCAGAGTGGAATGCAAGGTAGCAAAGAAGAATCAATCCGTGCAGCTGCGAGTGTTCGTTTCCTCTTAGCAGTTTCATCAGAGGCGGGATAGCGTTGGACTCAATTATCGTCTTCGAATGCTCCATACAGAGAAAATTATCCGGACAAGCAAACTTCCCCAGTGCAATTGCTGCTTCAGTTCCCATGTCAAGATCTTTGTGGCTAAGTTGAGTCACTAGCGGACCAATGACCCGCATCTCTCTAGCAGGGAACACCCTGGCAAGCGAGCCAATCGATTTTACAGCAGGAATTTGCATTATCGGGCTGTCCACCTCTTTGATCAGTCTCAAGAGCTGATCCACAACCGCCTTGGCAGCCGGAGAATTGGTCTTAAACGCAGCTCGTCTAAGGTCAGCATTGGATTCAGCCGCAGCCGTTATCTCCATTATAGTCATCAAACAGTTGAATTGCAACTCACCCTGTTCCTTCTCCACCAACTTAGCCAAACAAAGCAAACCTTTGGTCTCAGTTATCCTCCTACTATTCAAAACACTGCCCCTGGCAAGCATCCACAACGCCGCGGCGCAACTAATTTTCAGCTGAAGCTTAACATGAGGCTTCTCATTCTCCCTCTCCTTCCTATAATGCCCGCCTCGGCTACTACCCTCCGAATAATAAGAATACGAAGAACTTGAATACGTATTCGAATAAGGTCTATAAATACTGTCACTGCTACTCGATTGCGGTTTTGCTAATGTGCTCTTCTCCATTTCCCTATTAATCTGAATCAGAGAATGAATGCTTTGCTTACCCAATTGATCATTATTCTGATCCTCCCCGGACGTCTCGAACGACAGTAGCGTCACCAGCGGCCTCATCACATTCTCCCTGGCGAAATCCTCCTGGGCAATGCTGTCATGCTCCGCCATCCGAGCCACCAGGGTCGCCACACGGCTCTGAACCCTCATCGGCGAGTCGCCCAGAACCTGCACAATAATAGGCACCCCAACCTCATTCACAATAGTCTTCACCTTCTCCTGATCGCCCGCCAGATTGTAGAGCGCCGTCGCCGCCGCAATTTGGGCATCAGGAGACGAGCCCTCTTTCAACAATTTCAGTAGCGGCGAGACTCCGCCTTCGTCGACAATAATCTTCTTGTTCCGGTCGTTGTCCTGCGCCAGCGAGGCGAGCTCATTGGCGGCCTCGATACGATACGGCGGCTGACCCATTTGGACGGTGGCGATGAATGACCAGACCCACGAGAGAATCGGGTCGTTGCTGGCAATCGGGGCGAGGGAGAGTTCAATTCCGTTATTGCCAGCGGTGTCCGGGTCGAATAAGCTGAGCAGCCACTTCATGTCGCCGACGGAGGACTCGAGCAAGTTGAAGAGCTTCCGGAAGTCGGTCGCGCTCGTGATGGTTACGACACGTCGTAGGATGCTCTGGCGCTTGCACTTACGGACCAGGGTCAGGGCCCGCTCCAGATTCTTCGACACCTCGGCGACGATGCGCCGAATCGGGCGCTCGTACAGAACCGAGGCCGCCGTGGCCAACCGGACCACAGTTCGGAGCTTCTGCGAGAGACGATCCACCTGCTTCCCCACCTCGGAGCACTCCAGCTTGAACGACTCAGCCTCGTCGACGGCGGTCCGGACCCGCTCCGCCAGCAGAATCGGGTACGACAGTTGGTCCTCTATTCGCCTCTCCTCCGAAGCCATCGCCCACTGGAATTTCTACTGTGTGTTTTGTTTTGCAGAGGGCGAGTCAATTGGGTCGAAGGCGAGTCAGCGGCCGAGTTAAAAATGCCGGGGAAGAACAAGGGAAGGGTATTTTGTCAGTTTAATACTCGTCGATTCGTTTGCGTGGGTGTCAGGTGACTGCTGTGTACTGTTGAAATTCCGTTTTTGTTCTCGCTGGTGGGGAATCTAAAAATTAAAGTCACTCCCGGGAAGGGCGCGTGGATTGGAAATTAGGAGAAATTATAGTGTGCTACAGTAGTACCACGTCACTTGTGGTACTCCCACTTAAAATCTGACATGCGTTCCTATTTTGTACAGTTGGAAATAAACTGGTTTTACTTTTTTAATTTAAATAATTAAAAATTAAAAATTGTGAAAAACGAAGAAAACCTTGCTCAATTCCAGAAACCACCTATCCCACTCCAACCCTAATTCCAGAAACCACCTATCCCACTCCAACCCCAATTCCAGAAACCACCTATCCCAAATGAAATGAAATTTAAATAAGATGAACAAATTAAAGTCAATTCCAGAAACCACGTTTGTTTTCATAATACGCATGCAGTGAAAGTGTGAGTGATTATGTTCATTGTTTTTCAAAATGTATTTCCATAAAAAAACAATATATCTAACATAAGTAAAATTAAAAAAAAAGTAAAACAATTAAAAAAAAAATCGATTGTCAATGTGATAAGTGGTTAGTTATTCATAAAAGGGTTTTTGTCACAAATGGTCTTGAAATTGACCCACCCCATCAAGGTGGTCCCTGAAATTGAAAATCGATCAATCTAGTCCCTGAAAATGAGTGTTGCAAATCAATGTGGTCATTTCGTCACAATTCCGTTAAAAATTATGTTAAGTGCTGACGTGACACTTAAATGGTCCCACAAATTTAATAAAATATTATTTTGTGAATTAAAAAGATTTAAATATCAAAAATCAAATATTTTAAGTTTTTATGTTTTATGTTCTTGACATTTCTTGTTCTTAATTTCTAGAAATTTCCTCGTTTTTAGCTTGATTTAGTGTTTTTTTCATCTGGGTTTTATGGGTTCTTGAAATTTTCTGAGATTATTGGTTCCGGCAGATTTTTTAGTTAGATTTTTTGTGAAGAAAATGGAGTTTAGGTGAAAAAAAATGGGTTAGATTTCTAGGTTCTTGAAAATTTCCTGAGATTCTTGAACTTTGTCCATGGGATTGTTCCAGTACCCGTTTCTATGACGGCGAAACCGGCTATGAGGCCGTCAAATGTTCGCCACACGAAGGTGGAGGAACGAGGTGGGAAAATCTGATGGCCACCATGTGTGCGGCTAGGATCTTTCAAATGACCCGGGAACTCGGCCACGGTTCCGACGGCGGCACTCTACCTAGAGAGTGGGAAGGGGGTTCGGGGTGGGGGCTGTAGTGGGAGGGTGGGAGGGGAAGAAGATGATGAGCTGTGTTCAATCATCTCCTTTTTCTTATTTTTTATGTTTCAAGTTTTTAATTATAAAAAATAAAAATTGTTTTTTAATATTTAAATCTTTTTAACTCACAAAATAATATTTTAATAAATTTATGGGACCCATTTAAGTGCCACGTCAGCACTTAACAGAATTTTTAACAGAATTGTGACGGAAGGACTACATTGATTTGCGACACTCATTTTCAAGGACTACATTGATCGATTTTCAATTTCAGGGACCACCTTGATGGGGTGGGTCAATTTCAGGGACCATTTGTGACAAAAACCCTTCATAAAACAAAATAAACAACTTTCTATATATCATAAACAAAATTTAAATTGTTGTTGTATTTTTTTTGTATGATTACTTTTTTTTCTTTCAAAAATAACCAAATTTAAGTTTACATCAAAAGTCCAGAGAATCATATTAATAGCAGAGAACTCAATCTCTCTTGTAATCTCTAAGACTCACTCCAACCCTGGGCTAAAACCTATAATTCCCCTCCCCCCCCCCCAAACCCAACCCAACCCATGGTCTAAAACTCATCCTGGGGCCAAATACCGGCCCCAGTTTAGGCCACAAATTGGAGTGAACCCCAGCTAATGCGACTGAAACCGGGGATGTGAAGCCCAGACGCCAGCTTGACTCGCTCCACGCACAGACGCGCCAGAGACTCAGGCAAGGCGAACCCCACCCACATGGGCGTGTCCCCCGGCTGTCAGCAGCTATCTGTAGCGTTAGGCTAGTTTTATATTTATATATTTATTGAATCCAACAGCTTAGATCGAATATAATCAAATCTAACTGTAAAAAAAAGATCTAACTGTCCAAATTTAAATCCAACGGCTAAAATAATTTTAAAAAAAATTATTTAACTCAAAATTCACCCAAAAACTCTATAAATACCTATGTATTTGTTCAAACATCCACACAAAACTCACTTTTCTCCTACAATTCTTCCAATTTTTCTTTCTACCATTTCTTCTCATTTCCAAAATTTTCAAGATGGCAAAAGAGCATGTTAGAGGTCGTAAGTTTATGTGGTTTATTAATTGTCATTTGTATTAAGTTTATGTGGTTTATTAAATGTCGTTTGTATTAAGTTTATGTGGTTTATCATGATTTTCATGTATTGATTTAGTGATTTTTCAAAATTTATCGGAATTTAAATATTTTTAGGTTAAAATGTTCATAAAATTAATTTAGGATACTCTACATAATTTTTTTTGAAAATGTTAATTTAAAAAAAAAAAGCCTAAATTCATTCTTTAATAATTTGAGGCTAAAATTTTGGGGTGTGATATCCACACACCCCATTTTACTTCTCATACACCTTTTTAATTTTCGGCCGTCGGATCGGATGAATTGAAGAAGATGAACGGACATAAATTATCAAAGGGTGTGTGAGAAGTAAAATGGGGTGTGTGGACACCCCAAAATTTTAGGCCAGAAGGGTTGGAGCAGAAAAGCTGTTTGTGGGCTAAATATTTTTAGGTTTTAGGTCGGGTTGGAGATGGTCTAATGGGGGAATGGATAGAGTATCTTGATTACATCGACGAAACCCAACCCACCGATTTCCCTTGGCCCAGCGACACTGCTTTCGGCGATTTCGAATTCTCCGCCGTCGATGTTCCGGCTGCCGCCGCTTCCTCAGCCTCACAGTCAGAGGAAAAAGAGTGCCCCCGCGAGAGGTATTTCCTCCTATTCCATTTTCGATGAAATCTGAAATCTTCAGAAATGTAATGCTTTCTGAGTCACGAAAGATCCAAACTTTTTGTCACGAAATTGACTGTTTGATTGGTGGTGTTAAGGGGACGGACGGATTCGTGCTCTGGAGGATCAGGGGCAAAAGCTTGCCGTGAGAAATTGAGGAGGGAGAGATTGAATGACAGGCATGAATCTAATCTCAATTTTTTTTTCTTTTACCGATTTTAAGAATTGGGTTGTTTTGTAATGATGAAAAGAATGGTGGGTTTTTGTTTTCTTTGTGATTGAGAGAAGGGTTGGTGTTCAGTTATTTTGTTACCGAATATGGGCAAGAAAAGAGGTCAGGGGAAAGCCCAGAGGAGGATAAATGTTTGCCAAACTGAAGTTTGGGTCCTGTTTTGCAGAAAGACACAATCTTTGTGAGACCCAGAGGAGGGGAAGAGGGAGATATCCAAATCATGGGTTGCTTTCTTGCATGTTTTGGTTCTTCCAAAGACCAAAAACGTAGGTGTAATTAATGGCGAATCCAGGATTTTAAACTCGGGGGTCCCAATAATAAAGGTCAAAAAATTTATAAACAAAAATAACATTGAAAATTTAAATATAATACATTTCATTCAAAAATCATATGCAAAACAATATTACAAATTATAAAATCATAATTCAAGCGTCCATTACGAGGTTTTATAAGTTAATAGGGAGTACCTAAGTTATTGATTATCTAATATGGACCACTAAATTTAAAACACCGGTCAAATAAAACTCTCCCCAAACTCCAACTATCTTTCTAACCAAACACACAATTTTTCTCTTTTACTAGTTTCCAAACATTCACCTTCTCTCTCACTAAGAACACATCTGCCATACCTCCACCAACCGCCTCCCTCCCCATTCTCCCGAAGCCATGGCAGCTCCACCCCCAAAATTCACCAACCCATGACAGATCATATCCATCTTACTAACCTTATGTAGGAAATTTCACCCATAAGAAAAATTACTAAGGTGGTTGAAATAATTTGGGGAAATTTGGGCTTATGTATTGTCCCGCCAGACGACATAGAAAGGTTGGAGGAGAAGTGGGTGGCACCGATGGATGAGACCATGGCAAAAGCAAGGAGGAGAGAGGCTGGAAGGGTCCCTATTTTCTTTCTTCTCCGTGCCCGATCATCTTCTCTGAGAAGAAGACAACCACTGCAACCTGCAACCTACAACCTGCATAGACCTCATGCTCGAGTACGAGGGATCCCTGAAAAATTTCTAGTAGCGATTTAGGATCGCCGACGGGTCCTGAGACCTCCCAGGTCCCTATGTGGATCCGTCCTTGGGTGTAATACGATGTCCTCTGTGAGTCTGTTCTTGCGTCTTTGAGAGCAAGTCCACCCATGGACATTGCTCGGGGGACAGGGGAGAGGAAAGGGCTCGAGGCCTGGTGGACAGTGCTCCAGCCTTGGAGAGCCCGAGTGAGGGTGGGAGCCCGAGGGCCAAGCCTTATTTAATTTTTTTTGTGTCAGGCGCGTGCCCCTCACTCGCGAGTGGGAGCACGTTGCCTGACCAGAAATCAGGCGCCAGGGCCCTCGTGCGCAGAGATGCCCAGTGACCGTTGGGAAGCCACGTTGCTTCCCACGGTCCGTTCGATCCCAAAATGTTTAAATACCAGCCGTCTGATGCAAGGGTAATAAAAAGACAAAATAGTTTTAAAATTAAGAAAAGTTACCGTTATGACACGTGGCACAATCTGGAGTGTTGGAATTCAAATTTTTTTAAATCCAACAGCAGAGATTAATTATTTGAATAAAAATTTAAAAAATCTAAAAAAAATTGTAAAAATTCTGAAAAATTTGTAAAAAATTCTTTTTACTTTTCTATAAATACTACTTCTCCATCTACCTTACACCACAATGACACGTGGCGCAACGAGAACGATTTAAAAATTCTTATCCGAAATTACAAATAATTTTATTTTGTATTATTTAAACAAACAAAAAAAACTAATATTTTATTGCCTATTGCCAGGGGAGGGCTCCAAGGGTGGAGATGCAAATAGCAATTTACTGTTCATTAATAGTATTTACTATTTATTAAAGGCAGTTACTATTCAATATGATGGATTGAATAGTAGATTATTAGGGAAGAGGGCTCTGTGGATGGAGTTGCCCTGAGAGACCTAGAGGAGGGAAAGAGAGGGATCGAAATCATGGTAAGGAATACGATCTCCTACTTTTTGTTTTTTCATTTTTTAGATTTATTTAAAAAGTAAAAATAATATTAAATCGGCTAAATTTGAATGGAAGCACAACGACTGACGTCGTACTTACTACTATAATTTCTCGGAAAGTAGGGAGGAGACGAGTCAATTAGTCTTCTCTGTAACCGTTTTTACGCTACTTTGTGTTCAGACTAACTTTCTAACCTCCCTGCATTCTTTGTTTTTCGACGTTTTTAAGGAAGGGAGTGGGGTCCAGTTGGAGTGGGCGTTTTTAGTAAACGCGGAATTGGAGCGTGGACGAGGGGATTTTTCCGAAAAAAAGAAATACTCTGTTTCTTGGTCCTTGCCTGGAAATTAATGCACAAGGAAAATATGCTCGTTGCCAAAGGGACCAACTGTTTTGATTGCAATTTTCTCCCCCATTTAACACCACCATTTCATAATACATTTGTTTTTTTTTTATTAAAAACTTCCATCTATAACGAACTATATTAATGTACCAAAAAATATTATAATGAATTAGTGTAAATTTGAAAAAAGAAAAATCATCAAAGTACCCAAAAAATAGAAGAAATAAAATGTCACGAAATATAAATGCTCGCATTTAAATAGAACCAAGAGACTAAATTCAATTTTAAATCGTGTACGTACATTGTCATTTAGTACTACGGTCTAATGGTATTACTTTTCACTTGTAAGTGAGAAATCTTAAATTCGATTCTTGCCAAAGGAGAATTTGAATCACATTATTGCTAGGCCATTGTGAGGCTAAGCTCCTCGTCTCCTTTCCCGTTAGTGTAAATAATAATGTTAAAAATAAAATAAAAATCTTGTACATACATTAATCTAAATTTGATCTTATTTAAGAATTAAAATCTAGTTTTCTGTTAATTAAACCTCTAAAAAAACACAAGAAAGGCAAAGTGAGCAAAGCCTATCCTAGTTCTCTGTGAACAAAACCGAGTTTACTTACTGTGATTACTGTCTTTGTTTTCAAAAGTTGACGTTTATAATTGAACCTAATAAAATATATAATATTAATTAACAAATGAACCCATGCTTGAGACAGCCATAGTTATTAGTTAGTGGGCGGAAGAATTATATAAACGTAAAGGGTAAAGTACAAAAAACTACCTCAACTATTGGTGTCACGACACTTTCATACCTCATCTTTTAAAATTGACAATGTCATACCTCATCTTTAGAATTTGGTCAATTTTATACCTTCCGTTAGCTTAACCGTTAATTTATCAGTGAAATGCTGACGTGGCTTAATCCAGACCCCATTTTCTATTAAAAAATTAATAAAATATTATTAAAAACTAAAAAAAAATTATTTAATATGTTTTAAATATTAAAATAATAAAAAAGTAAAAAAAAATTTATTTAAAAAACAACTTTCGTTCCCCCCTCCTTCATCTTCTTCCCTCCCCTCCCCAACTCCCCTCTTCTCCCCCTTCATCTTCCCCCATCTGCTTCATCTCCAACAAAGAAAAAAAATTGAAACCCACCAACCCCCCCCCCCCCGAAACCCCATACCTGAACCCCCGCCAGATCCGCGCGCCCAGATCCCATCACACCCCCCCCAGCGCCCCCAGATCCCGTCAACCCCTCGCCCCGCCCGAATTTACCTGTCTTTCTTTTCTTTTCTCTCTCTCTCCTTCCTCATCTTCTTATGCAGGTTGGGTGGTTTCCCTTTTTTTTTTTCCTTCTCCTTCTTCTTCTCTCCTCCTCCTCCTCTGCAAGTTGGGTGTGGGGGGAGGAACGAACGAACTGGGTTTTGGGGAGCTGCTGCTGCTGCAACTGAGGTGGGGCGGAACGGACGGACGACGGATGGAGGAAGAGAGGGTCGACGCGGGGAGGAAGAGAGGGTGGATGCGGGGGGGTCGGGGAGCTGCTGCTGCTGCAACTGGGGTGGGGGGGGAACGGACGGACGACAGATGGAGGAAGAGAGGGCCGACGCGGGGAGGAAGAGAGGGCGGACGAATGCAGGAAGATAGGGCGACACGAGGCTGGGGTGGGGGTACCTGGGTCTGGGTTTTTGGACGACGGTGAAGGAAGGTTGGGGAGGGACAGGTGGGAGGGGCTGGGTACAGAGGAGAGAGAGCAAAGAGAGAGGTGGGGAGGAGAGAGAGAGATTTAATATTATAAAAAATATAATTTTTTTAATTTTTAATTATTAAAAATATATTTAATAATTTTTTAATCCAATTGGATTAGTTAGTGGGACCCGAATGTAGCCACATCAGCACTTAACAGAAAAATTAACAGAAAAACTGACGGAGGTATGACATTGGCATAAATTCGTAAGATGAGGTATGACATTGTCAACTTTAAAAAATGAGGTATGAAAGTGTCGTGACACCAATATTTGAGGTAGTTTTTTGTACTTTACCCTAAGGTAAATTACACTTTCATACCTCAGGTTTGGAGTCTATTTCAATTCCTTACAACATCTTTAAAACATTTCACTTTCATACCTTAAGTACTATTTTATTTCAAAATAATACCTCCGTTACATTTTCCATCAATTGATCCGTTAAATACTGACGCGGCAATCACATATATGCCACGTGGCAAAAAAATAATTTTTAAATTTTTTTTAATAAACCTAAATCTTCTAAATATTAAAAATTAAAAAAAGTGAAACCTTAGCCTCATCCTCCGCTCTTCTCCCTGCAACCCCCAAACCCACCTCCCCATCTTCATCTTCTTCCCTACACTGCAACCCAGAAAAAAAAAAAAAAAAAAAAAAAAAAAAAAAAAAAAAAAACCATTCAGTTCGTCTTTCCCCCCCCCACCCCGCTTCCCCTCTCTTCTCCCCCATCTTCTTCATCTTCTTCCCCCGACCCCCTACCTGCAACCCAGTAAAAAAAAAAAAACCCAGATCTCGTCTCACCATCACTGGGTTCGTGGAATGGGTGTGGATTTAAGGAGTGCGGGGTGTGTAGAGGAGAGTGGGGGGGTGTGTAGAGAAGGGAAGAGGGTTGGTGAGGAGGGAGGGAAGGTCGCGGGTTGGGGGGGTGCGCAGAGAGGGTCGCGGGCGGGCGGGTACGGGGGTGTTTATTTCAGCTTTTTTTTTTTCTTTCTTTTTTTTTTTTTTTTTTTTTTTCTGGGTTGCAGTGCAGGGAAGAAGAAGATGAAGATGGGGAGATGGGTTTGGGGGTTGCGGGGAGAAGAGACGAGGATGAGGGGGCTAAGGTTTCAGCTTTTTTTTTTTTTTTTTTTTTGGGTTGCAGTGCAGGGAAGAAGAAGATGAAGATGGGGAGATGGGTCTGGGGGTTGCAGGGAGAAGAGAGGAGGATGAGGGGCTAAGGTTTCAGGTTTTATTTATTTTTTATTTATTTTTTTTTTTTTCTGTGTTGCAGTGCAGGGAGGAAGAAGAAGATGAAGATGGGGAGATGGGTTTGGAGGTTGCGGGGAGAAGAGAGGAGGATGACGAGACTAAGGTTTCAGTTTTTTTTTTTTTTTTTAATTTTAATATTTAGAAGATTTAGGCTTATTTTTTTTTACCACGTGGCAGACATTTGGCTGTCACGTGGCATATATGTGGCAGCCATGTCAGCATTTAACGGATCAATGGATGAAAAATGTAACAGAGGTATTATTTTGAAATAAAATAGTACTTTAAGGTATGAAAGTGAAATGTTTTAAAGATGTTGTAAAGAACTGAAATAAAGCGCATACATCAAAATGTAATTTACCCATTATATAATAACAACTATTAAAAACAATGTTTAAAATGATATCTATTTATTTCAGATATTATAAAATAAAAAATAAAATAAAAAATAAAATAAAAAAATCAGTCCATTCGGAGCATCACATTGTCACAAGGGCTCTCGACACAGACGTTTGAGCACCAGATGTTTTAATTATAACATGATTAGCAGTTCATCGTCTAGCTTAAAAATAATTAGGTGCTCATAAGCACGCCGCATTATTTTCAATTAGTATATGGAAATACTTAAATACCCATTATTTGAATACAGATGGATACGCCCCTGTGATTCGTAGGTAGGTACGTCATCCTTTCAGAGCTTGGCGAGTAACCCGTTCTGAATAGGTTTTGCAGCCATCCCGTTGTCCTTGAGGTCCAACTCGCAGGTGCTCGGAGGGACGTCCACCGCCGGTGAGCAATTAAAGAACCCGTGCGGCTGCGTTACAAATAATAAGGTGAACCGGAATCATGAATCTTTTTATCAAATCTATGCGTGCACTTGGGAGCTTGCAGCTCACAAGTATCAGAGGTGCAAATTCGTGTTAAATCTATATGCATTTGATCCCATCAAGTACTGATTTCAAATTTTACACGCGTCGATAGCATCACAGGTTGAATATAACCGTCCTAGGAAAGAGGTATAATGTAACTAATTTTATAGACAAGTGAACAGTTACGAAGAAGTTGAATAATATGTTGCGTACCATGAGCGTAAAACCAATACGTTCCACAGGCATAACCGGCCAGTCTTCCAGTCGAGGAATGTGTGTCACTCCAAATACATACCTGTACCAATCGGACATCGATCAGATCTTGAACCTCTTTATTCAGTATTCACTTACAGTTAGTTTTCGGAGACCATTTATACCCTCCTAGTTCTAACATCGTACCCTAAAAATTACGATTAGTGTTCCCAGCCCCGTAATGGTCAGAGTTTAGGATACATCCAATTTTTAATGTGACTACGTGCACGACTGCACACACGCACAGTAACAACTTAGTGTATTAGATAATGCAAGTCCACTCACCAAAGAACAATGTCAGCTTCTTCCAGCGACCGATTTTTCTGAACCCAAGTGGCCAATCCCTCCCCAATACGTGGGTTTTGATTGGGAAATTCTCCTCCAGGATACATTTCATCACGTGCATAAGATGTGACCCAAAGATTATGCTTTAAAAAAGCAGCTCTTCTCAGAAATTTTGCCTCAGAACCAGCTAATGGTAAACAATTTGAGCCAGGTACTAGCTTGTAACCTGTCAGCTGCCCAGTGCGGTTGACGTTTCTGGTGTTTCTGACCTAAAATAACAAAATAGCATGTGGTGTTGAAGCAATAACATACTTTCTTCAGTTGTAAAGAAAATAATTAACTCATTTCTGAAGCAATCAAGGATGTTGTCTTACAATCCAATGGCGAGCAGATAGAGGATTACAATCGCGCATTGCTTGCAGTTCTGATTTCAGCAATTTCTCCTCGGCATAAAATGCATTGTTATGAACATTATTCTTTCCTGGCTCTTCAACTTTGACATTTACTTCAACCACCTGAGGGAAAACAGCAAACAAAGAGAAATAAATAGGGCTGGTTATCAATATATTCAAAGAGAAAGAGGAAAGAGTCGACTCAGAGGCAATAATGAGGTAAGCAATGCGAATTAGAATTCTACTCTTGAAATTTTAAATTATGAATGACACGAAACTAATTTTCCCATCATTTCATAAAGCACTGGCATTAATTTCAGAAAATCTAGGAACCTAATAACCACGGGATAACAGAAAACCAAGCTTCAGAATCTCACGTACAGCAACAACATCATAAAAGTTGATCCCAAGAACTTCATATGGGTTCATATAGGCTCCTAATTACTGGGGTTTGGGCTAACTTTCAGATTTCATATGCATGAGTAGATTTTTCCCACAATTGATTTGTGGAGAGGGCAAAACTAACGTTTTCTTAGATAAGGCAACATCAATACCCAACGGAAGCTAAACTTTATTGAGCCAATAAATCAATTGACCCATGAAACACTTGAACAACAAACCAATACAGGACATGAATAATGAATCATAATCGTAGAAGTCTTCGGAGAACAAACACTGGACATCGAATCACAGCAAGACAAGGCTACTTGGTTCTTCAAATGACTTGCAATGGTTATCGATATAAAGACTTGACTTGTGAAAATGAACTTGGATGTTACTTTTATTTTTAAAACCTAATATAACAAACTACCGTAGTATATCAAAGAAAGGATCCCAAGAACACTGGTATGACCTGATTGAAAGTTTCACCAGGCTTACTATCAACTGCCATGTCCATACGAGCTACAAAGAAGTGCTGGTGCACAGGTGCATATAGTCCAGGTGCAATAGTTGTACCATACTTTCGGGTTTCTCCTGGTTGCAGTGCACCTAAGCTTAGTATTCCTGTAAGTTTCACCTCAGCTTCAATATGCCCATCCTACAAAAAGCGAAAGTTGATAAGCGTCACCGTCGCTTTAATTGCTCACCTCAAACAACAAAATCATACCCACAAGAAAGGGAGCAGGGTAGGTCAAATGGATAAGAAGCACATAGATATTAATTATGGTAAGTGAATTCAAATGATGCCAACAAGATGGTAGCCCAGCCCCACTACAGTACTGGCCATTTGTAACTTTATAAGTAGTAATTGATGAACATGATGGAGCAGCTGATTGTTATCAAGGAAACACAGAAAATTAAACCCCCAGTGAAATTAAGGCTGACGACAGCTTGCCTGATAAAAATGCCAGTAAAATCCGTACTCATAGTTGGCAACAGTGCAAATAAAAGACACTGTCAACCTTCTAGATCGTCTAACTTCTGCTAAACCTGTCCTCCAATCCTGATGCTTCCATAAGATTCCATGATCCTCCTCATGCAAGCAAACACAATTTTCAATTGTTTCAACACCCCCGGTGAAATTTGTAAAGTTCGCATCAAAGTACTTAATATAGCCTAAACAATCACAACCCTGCAACAACAAAACCACATCAAAAAGTGTACTTAATAGAAAAAACAAAGAGATATGAAGTGGAAAAGGGTACAAGAAAGTATCCCGACCTTTTTAAGAGAATGCGCATTTTTACCCAGCCCATCTTCCCCTGCATCAAATGCATTCTTCCTGTAGTGTGGATCATTTGGATCTCCGTAAGGAACAACCATCTCAACAAAACTTAACCTATGAGCCACAGGCCTCCGGCCTCGACTACCATCAATATATGCTACAGAATAGATAACCAAGCCTTCCTTGGAGGTAAAACCAATGCGGAAATTCCACTGCCAACCAGAAAAATAAAAAGAGAATAAGAATCAATACATGCTGATGTGAGACAATCCAATGGTACGGTTCCATAAAATAATCAAGAACCTTCTGCCATTCAACAAAGTGCCCATTAACACGAAAACTTGGTCCTTCAGGCTGAATTATCTGTAGGGGTTTCACATCACTTCGATCAACACCTCCTCGCGTTTCACCTGGAGTATAATTTCTCAGTGGATCAGCAGGAGGAAGGGGAACAAGTTTACGGTCTTCAAACTCGAGAACCACCATATTTTGCATATCCACAAGCACACGGATTCCTTCAACTGGACGAGCATAACCATTTTCCAGAGGGCAGTCACTCTCAGTTCGACAGAAGATAAGAGGTTTAGCAAGCCTGCGGCTAGGAGCATCAGCACCACTGTGATATCCAGTACACCTGATAAGAAGAGACACACTCCGCAACATTATACAGAGAAGTAACATAGACTGAAATCATTTCTCCCAGTGTATTTATTTGAGAGAATCTAAATTTAGAAACTTACCAGGGATCCACCATCACAAGGTCCATATCCTCAATACCCCGCTTCTTCATTGCTTCCTTAAATGGAGGAAAGTCCTTCACAACAGCTTCACATTCAGCATATTCAACAGCATCCTGTATTTTCAGTAACAATGATGAAATTCTCTTTTTTCTATAATAGAAAACACATAAATAACAATTGAGAAACTACAATAGCTGGGTTTATATACCATGGGGGGCTGAACATCTGGAACAACTTCGGATGAAATGACTTTACCCCTATGGTGACCACCTCGAGTTGCCGCATGCACCTCCGATAGTTCAACAATCCAGATGCTCGTCTCATTTGACTTTTTATTATAAACCACAAGTCTCGCTTGCCTCGGAGGAAGTTTACTAGGAATCAGAGGTCCACCTTTGGTTCTGGGAAGCAATGACGGCTGGAAAGGCGGGAAGAAATACGCATCGGCCAGTGCTACGACACGTTTATCTGGTTCTACCAAAGCCACCTCAACAAAGCGCATGCTATCTCTCACCTGCAGAAAACAATAAAATCAATTCCTAAGATCCTTAAATGATCAAATCAATCATCCAAATTGAATTCTGGGTAAACAGAATCCAACCCATATTTTCGGCCAAAACATAATCGATAATCGAATTGTAACTAACCTCAGGAGTTGCTCCAGCTGCCCTGACAGTGGCCACTGCCACTGAGATTTCAGCAGCAGATAAAGGCTCCAAAGGGTGGCTGCTCTGAGCCCTCAACATTACTGGAATGCCTATTTCAACAAACAAACAAACAAGAATCATAAGAAACTTATCTCCGATCCTATTCCGGCCCAAATGGGTAGCATTCAGTTTTCAAAATCTGAAAGAAAAAATCTTGCTTTTCCTTTTCCTCTTCACCAATTGGAGAACGCAAAGAGCAGTTAAATCTAAAGGCAACTTCTTTTTTTTTAAAGCGCTGGGAAAAGAAAAGGAAACATTAAAAAAACAAAAAAGAGGAAACAAAATTTTCCTGCGTGTAAGATTTTGGACCCCAGAAGACTGGAAAGGCGAAATTCAATAGACCAACTAACCAGTACACGTAGAAACTCAAAAGCAGCTCAACATTTTCTTTTATTTTCCTTCACATTCTCAGCAACCAAACACCAAAAATAATCACTTCCTTGTCTTATAAAGTCAAAATCACGATCAGCAAATATAAGCAGTAAAATATAAATAGGACAGTAAATTTCTGAGTACCTTTGGTGGCAGCGGTGTTAGTAGAAGGAGCAGGAAGGGACTCCATGGGTCGGATCAAGGTCGGCACGGACGCTCTGGTGCGGATCCGATCCGAGTCCAGATCGGAGGCCGAACCGGTCCAATCGCGAACCGGCTCGGCGGCCTTGAGGAGCAGAGCCGAGGATTCGGCGGATGCAGCTTCACGAGGCGTCGCTTTTTCCTGAGTTGTGGCCATTGGGAAGGGTTATCGAGCTCGCCGAATCCGCCGTAGTAACAGTCACTGGAGTAGTATTCCACTGACATACAGCACTGCGTCGTCTCACTCTCAGCAACCCCACAGGCACAGAGATTGAAACGAAACGAAACTTTCTCGCACTTTCTCGGCCAGTTGATTTTTCCGGGAAAATAAAAAGGCGGTGCGGGAGGGGAACAGAAGTTAGAATAAGGACAAAAGGAGGTATGGAGTGGAGCGATAGGAGGTTGCACTTGTAAGAAACGTCGTTCTGCTGATATCTCAAATCTGTGGGCTGGGGTGGGGTCCTTTACTGCGACGTCACTACTTCTCCTATCCGCGAGATTTTTCAGTATCACCGTCACACGAGATGATACATCACGTATCTTTATATAAATGATGATTTATGTATGTTAAAAGGTTAATAACTTAAAAATTAAAATTTTCCACCACTTGCATAAAAACACGTGATGTACCATCCATATTCCTATCCCGATCATAACTAAAAATTTCCCTTCCTATCCAACTCTGTAACACTCAAAATTAAATGATAAATTTTTCTGTGCAACCGGCGTAGTTCAATATCCTGCCACTTATACCATTTATTTTATAATATTTAATATATCGAATTGTATTTTTGTCTAAGGGAAAAATCTATCGAAGTTAAATATTACGTTACACACCTTTATGTGATCATTTTCATTCTCTCTCCTTTAATTAATCAAAGAGGAGGATTGATTTGGACCCTCTTATCAACAAGAACATCATGAGAGGGAAGTTCTGCAAGTTGCAAGTTGGCAATTAATATACTGTTTTTGGTGACATTACTGATGACATGAATGATTATTATGTATTAAATAATATATTATTTGTTTGTTAGAAAGTTATCACGTATTCAATTAATATATTGATGACGTGAATAATTATTAAATATTCTAATTTTTAAGATGATTTGTTGTTAATGAGAAATGACATTGTATTTTTTTTTTTTTGAACAAGACTTATTGTAATTTTAGCTTTATTTTCTGCACAAGTTTTGTTATCAACTTATCATTCATAAAATTAATTGTATTTTAGAAAGGATTTAAATGCGTGTTTGGTGACTTTCATATTCTTTTATGTAAATTTTATTTTTCGTCCATAACATGGATGGAAAAAGAAAATAAAAAATTTGCCTTGAATAAAGCAATGGAAGTATGTATATAAAAAAATTAAAAAAAGAAAAAAGAAAAAAAGAGAGGCAATTTTCATATTATTATCTTTAAGTTTTTTAATTTTCAACTTTTTGTATCATAGTGCCTTTCGCCTCACTTTTATACTCAAACATTGGTTTTTTCTACCATTTTCATACTTCCATTAGCTTGCTCGTTAATTTTCCTATTAATTGATGACGTGTTCGAGTAAAGCAAAGCTCCTTCTTATCATCAACTAACGAATCACTTGATAAAAGAACCTAATGCAAAAAATTCACTAAGATTGAATTTAAGTGGGAACTTCAATAGAGATACCCAAGGTGTCTGTAAAGTATACTGAATCAATATGCCTATCCTTCTTCTCTTCTGACACATAAAAGTGGCAAAAATTAAATTATAGCCTATAGGTATGAAGGTGAGACGCCATTATTTTATGTTATTTTGATTTGATTAAGCTAAATAGTGAAATGGGCTTTTGGCATTTTCTTTATGGAGTATCTGGGCTGGGCCTATTTTTTACGTTCACTAGCGTGCCTTTGCCAAATGCTCGAATGAATCTAAATAATTGAGAAGGGGCGAATAGTCTATTCTCTTATGTACCCAATATAATTTTGTCATTATCTATAATTGTAACAAGGACATGAGCATTTTAAGCTCAACCCTGATTACTATCAGACTCACAAAAATTATAGAGGTCACAATTATTGTACATTTAGATTTTTAGACTCACCTCGCGTTCACAAACTGGACAAATTTTAGGTGCGGACGAAATGACTTGGTGGATGTGTTCATAAACACTAGACTTCTTGTATTTTGATCCCACCACCTCTTTGTGCCTAGTGCACGCATATGAACGTTCAGATTCAAGCATTTCTTTATAGGCACACCCACACGTTAATAGGTCAATTGTACAGATGACTACTTGAGATTAAGTATTAAGTAGTTAGGGTTGCATTATTTGGTATTATTAGGTTGATAGGTTTTAAAATCCAAGTGGGTTGGTATTCATCCTAAATGGTATGTAATATACCTAGTGTACATAACTACCGTATTTTCCTTTTTGGATAAATTTTGGAAAAGATCAAGGTTTGTCAAGTGAGTTATAACAGCGTGTTGAGAGTATGAATTATATATATACAGGGTCGGTCTTGAGATTTCAGGGCCCTGTGCGAAAATGAATTGGAGGCCCTAAAAAGTACTAAGAATTTTATTTTTTTTATTTTTTTGTTCAAAAAAATAACTTTAGTTTTCAATTGAGCTTCTATAAATTCTAATAGCACAAACAAATTTAACAAATCAACAAGTGGAAAGGTGGCGTATTGTTTTTCCTTAACTATTTAAAGGGTCAGGGTTTGAATTTTCATGCTATTGTGTGGAAGCTTATGCATTTAATAAAAATAAACTAAAAAAATGATGGAGACGAGTTTCGAAACCATCCCCTAGGCCGATGTAAAGAAGCAAAAATACCACTTGCGCTAAGACTCAAATTTGCAATATTCTACGCATACATATATACGTATATACATGCAAAATTGAAAAATCGGGGGCTCTTCCGATTTGGGGATCCTGTGCGGTGGCACTACTTGCACCCCCTCAGGGTCGGCTCTGTATATATATATAAGCGAGCATTTTCATGTGTTTATAAAGAGTTTAGTTATTCTTTATACATTTAATTGGTTTTGTGGTTGAATTTCAACTCTTTTTTTTTATGAATTAACGTGGGAGACAATGACATACTTGTTCCCACCAAAGTTCTAAAAATTGCTAGGCGCTTGTCGGGCGGCAGGCTGGAGCCTAGAGCCTAGGCGGCTAGGCAGGGCCTAGGTGGACTAGGCGGATTTAAGCAAATCAATCATATTTCGTGTAAATAAGTGTTTGCTTATACTTGAAATATATATAATTTCATCATAAATTACAAAATAAAATGCATATATATTATGAAGTATTGGAACATAATGAAAACATGTGAAATAAGGATATAATGTGTGTTCATTTAAGTATGCAACAAGTCTCTTACAATTTATTGGAAAAAAAAATAAAATGCAAAATGAAAGTTATCTATTTTATGTCTAAGTGAGTTGCGACCTGGGCGAGTGTTTAGGCGGGTGCCTCAGCAGGTCTAGGTGGCCTTAGCATTAATTGGGCCTAGGCGGCGCTAGGCGGGGATTTTTAGAACAGTGGTTCCCACTCATGTAAAATGTGTTGTCCACATCTTAAACTTAAATGACCTCATATGTGATGGGGTGTGTTGCGAGTACGAATTCCACATAGAAAAATTTAGAAATCTTGCATGTCTTGTAACGCGTTGAGCTATGCCACATATAACCAATTTTACGGTACAATGTAAGGAAAACTAATGAAAATGACTTGAAAACTTTGAGTTTTAACGATAAAGACAAAATAAAAGGTAAAGTGAATAGTACTAGGATTGACTTTTTAGTGTAAAAATGTGATTTTTCGTTAAAAAGAACAGTACCCGGAGTTTTTTTTTTAAAGTTCCCTACAATCTATGCTTACTTCAAAGTTAAACTATTAAATAAAAAAAGTTGGGGTACAATGTCTGTAATAACCCGTCCCGGGATTTACGGAACAAAAAAGATATTTTTGTATTTTCACGAAATTTGGAGATATTTTTCTTTTAAAAATAATTTTTGAATCTTAAATGGTGGGCCCAAAGGGGCCCACCTCCTGATTCGTCCCCCGTTCCCTTTCCATTTTCTTTCTTCTTCTGATTTTTATAACTCATTCTCACTCTCTCTCCCCGAAACTCTCTGCACCTTTCTCTCTCTGCACTCACTTCTTCTTCATCTCGAAACCCTCACTCTCGCACCCATCGACCCACACCCCAGAGCACCCACACCATCGTTCCGTCGACGGCATCATCATCACCATCACCCTTGTGTTCTAAAAACCGAAGAAAGAATACCCCAAACTCTCTTCTTCCTTTCGGCCGGTACTGTTCATCATCTTCTCCGTCGAGTTTCGTATTATTCCGACGTTGGTAAGCTTCTAGAAACCCTTGGGTTGTGATTTAGGGTTAGATCGAAGCTTGTTTTAAGTGGTGTATACGTTTGAATCGCAGAAAATGGTTCGGAGTAGCTTTTCCAAATTTTCCGGCGAGCACCGCCCCCTTTCGAGGAAATTTCCGGCCAAACCAGGACGAGTTGGCCGGCGTACAAGGTACCAATCTCTTCGTCTCGCTGAGTACTACAACTTTCCTTTTTGAATCACCCAATTTCATTGAGTATTGAAGAAGTTATATCCATTTGAATCTTACCCAGTTTCCGGCGAGTCGGACGGCTTTCGAGGCATTTTCCGGGCAAACCACGGCGATTTAGACGTCGTGTGAGATACCATTCTCTTCGTCTCTTCGAGAACTACAACTTTCGTTTTTGAATCACTTGATTTCGTCGAGTACTGACAAAGTTATGGCCATTTAAAGGTGGTATAGTTTTCCGGCCGAATCCGGCCTTCTCCTTCCTTTGGGTCCGGCGACCCACCACACCCAAGGCTTTTGGGCCTTTCCTGCCGAGCCCAACCCAAACCCATTTCTGTTTTCTTATTTGTTTTGTTTTATATTTAGTTGTTTTAAGTTAGGCTCTTTGGGCCATTTCCTTAGGGCTTTAGGCCCGTACCTTTTCTTCAACCCATTAACCCTAAATCTAAACCCAAATCCCTAAGGCCCAACCCGTATCCAACCCCAGACCCGTTTGACCTGGTCTGACCCCGACCCCGATCCGTTGACCGACCCGTCAACGTTGACCGTTGACTTTGACTGGTCAACGTTGATCGTTGACTTTGACTCCGGGTTGACTTTTCGAGTTTTCGTCCGAGACCTCTTCTAAACTAATTTCGACGTCCTGGACCCGTTTCTGAAGTTCGTTTTCCCTAATTAAGTTGTTTGAGCAAAGTTTGACTAAATGTACCCCTTTATGTGTTTATGAGCAATTCTTGTGGCGTTTCTGTCTTCGCTAGTCTGCGCAGCTTTCGACGGCGAAGTACTGTGAGTGAACCCCTTCTAAAATGCATGTTTTATAATAGAAATGCACACATGAAATGCATGATTTTATGATTATGTTCTATGAAATGCTTTATGAGATATCGTGCCTATTGTGGCTATTTTGAATTATTACTATTTTTCCTATAATCTGTATTCTTATAGAATATGTGATGGATGACGATATGGTATTTAAAATACGTTTCGAACACTTCTTTATAGTATAGATGATGGATGACTTTATACTATGAAGATGTCTTTCAAATGTACGTATGTTCAATGGTTTTGTACTTACCTAGTGGTCATTTCCGCTACGGGACGTAGGGATAAATTCTGGTCTGTCCCGGGCGAAGGTTTGGTGTTGGCAAGGGCCTGGAGGGTGTTTCCTCTGGCATTTAAGACCAGGGATGGGGAGCCGGCATGGGGCCTGGGGGTTATTTCCTCTGACTATCTGCTCAGAGATGGGGAGCTGGCATGGGGCCTGGTGGTTATTGGACATTCACTAGAGATTATTATATATACAAGTTATGATTTGAGACAGTGCACGGCATGCTAGGTTTCAGAAAACCTATGTTTATCATGATATATATCTGTTTTCATAAAACCTGGGGGTTAGTACGTTGATAACTGTTTTACTATATATATATATCAAATTGGTCCACTCATGTTTGTTTTGCGCCCCCTTCAGGACTTAGAAACGAGGTATACAATCCTGGTGTCAAGGTACTTTCACATCGGCATCTTCGAGTCCTCTCGGTGTAGGACCCATTCTTTTATTCATTCAATTTTATATTAATTCTTTTAATGTTCTAGATTAGATGTGTGCTCTGAACACGTTCCTAAATCCCATACTCTTTATTTTATATTTATAAGTCTTATTTATTTCTTATTCTCAGCATTTGCATTCAATAAATGGCTTTCGTCACCCTTCGGGTGTCGGCCAGCACGTGTCTATCCTGGTATTCGGGGAATATCGGGATCGGGGCGTGTCAATGTCAATTTTTGCATGCATAATTTTTCCAAAATTGACTGAAATGTTGAAATTTCTGATCCAAATTGCTACTGATAATTTTTAGTATTTAATTAATATATCGTTAATATATGACTTTATCGATTGAGAAATGAATACGTTATTTCAACAAATTATGATTCTCTCTCCTCTTTTATTCCTTCTCTTTCTCTTCCCTCCTATTTGAACAGTCATAATTAAGTCACGTCAACATCTTATATTAATTTTTTTTATAGAGAAAGAAAGGCAGAATGTCACAGCCCGTCCCGGAATTAATTAATCGAGGATGTGAAATGACGGGATTGCCCTTGAATCTACTACGGTATGTGACATTTCATTGGGTTTTATTGTCCTATCCTAAGTTTATTTTGGGAAAATTGTTGGAAATTAATTTGGAATTATTTTATGTGGTTGGGGTGTTTGTTGACCACACACGCACACCATTATTTTTTTTCACTCTCTCTCTCCCTCTCTCCCCCGCATGTTCTCGGTCTCTCTCTCCCTTTTCATTCGAATTGTACGGACTACCCCAAAGATTATCAAACCTTCACGGATCGACGTGGTTGAGACCACCATCATACTCCTAGAGACCATACGAATCCATTGGTACCCATTTCAGGTAAGGTTTCATACGTTTTCACGCTGGAATCACGAGGTCCGTGATTGTCACTATTCACCAACTTTTAAATGGTTGCATTTTAGGACAATCCAAGCTTACCACGAGCTTAAGGAGGTCCCCACGAAGCTCGGAGTGCTTCGTTTGAAGGTTTGGGACGTCGGGATCACAAGATTCGAAGGTGGCCGGTTTTGGTGAAATTCTCCCGACGCGATTTGGAAGGTTTTGAGGTTCCAAAGAGGTATAGCCTTCTTCCTCTCATGATTTGTGACATTTTGGTGAAAATTTCATGAAAAATGGTGCAAAAACGAGTGAGAAAAGGGCAGTTGCAGGGTTGCCCAGAATCCGGCGCCGGTGGCACTGTTCCGGCGTCGGGAGGTTGAAGATGATGCGCGTGGGGGCGCGTGAGGCCGTGGCCTCCCCGGAGCGTGAGGGCGCGTGGGCCATAGAAAAATTTATTTAAAAATATCACGATGTTCGTGAGGTTGTGTAGATCGCGTTGGTATATTCATATGCCAAAATTGAGCATTTTATGAGAAGTTATTTCGAATTGTTGGTTATGTGTTTAAAATAACGTTTTTATAGTTGTTTCGCATATATGTGAGATCTACCCTGAGGACGAGCGCAGTCAGAGGCGTCACGGGGGTTACGATCCTGCGACATACCAGTGAGTGGGCAGTTTTGTTTTCATTATACGCCTATATACTTAATGATTTTTCCCAGAATTTAAATTAAAATGAAAGTATGTTTTGAAATGCCATGCATAGATTTATATGAATCATGTGATTGAAGTGCCATGCATAGTAATTACATGAAATATGTGAATGGATAATATATGATGCATATAATTGAGTTGGTGCTGCGGACGCACATGTGAGTATCAGGTGAGTTACATTTGGTGTATTGAATTGTTGGATGAGATTTATGTTGATAGCTCATAACCTGCACCCCTGGTGTTAGTGCTTATGTTATTCACCGCATCACACGCTCACCTTGGATCCAAGTAGATGCTAGTCGTACAGACCACTGGAGGTGGTTCCGACATGCTAGTCGTACAGACCATTAGAGATGGTTCCGACTAGTAGGTGACCCTAGATTATGTGCACAGATGATTGATGAGAGAAGCACTAGAGCGTATTATTACACCACCCGAGTCGTACAGACTACTATAGGTAGTTCCGACTCATGTGCAGCGTAGTGCCGTACAGGTCGCAGTTGGCGACTCCGGCAGGGCCGTACAGGTCACAGTTTGGTGACTCCGGCTGGATTGGATATTGAGCTCTAGAATCAGCCGTACAGGACCACTGCAGGGTCTCCGGTTGATTTATTATTTCACCTGATTATTGTTGATGCATCCACATTATGTTTATGGCTCATGGCATGGCATATTTTTCTGGAAAATGATGATTAAGGGTGTTTGAGATTTTTGAAGCTATATATATATACATGCTATTTTTCTGGGAAAGTATACAGGTTTTTCTAGCGAGGGGATATTTATGTTTTTAAAGGAAGATTTTGAAAGCTTTGTTTTACTGACCCACTCACCTTGTTTTGCGCCCCTCCAGGTTGTAGTTAGGAGTGTTTGGTGGCTCTCGAGGATTCCCACGGCTGTTCTGACGGACTTCACTCATGTAGGATTCACCTTCGGGTGTTGTAACTTAGTAATTGTCCTACTTGACTGCATTTGAACCTTATGCTCTGATTATGTGCATTTCATACTTTAACTCTCTCTCTTTAGCATATCATTAGGAGTGTACTGCTAGTATTCAGTTTCTAATTATTCATACTCTTATATTATTGCTTCCGCATTGCGTAATGGTTACGTCACGTTTGTGACGGCCAGCACGCCCTGATTCTCGGGTCGGGGTGTGTCACAGAATGGAAAACATGAGAAAAGAAAAGGGAAGGGAATAGAAATAGGAACGAAGAGAATCATACTAGCATTCCAACCCAATTCTTAGGCTTGTTTGCCCCATTTGGGAAGTTGGAAAGATATTATTCGTCCAAATGTCCAAGCGGTCTTCTAAATGGAATCGGTAAAGCCCAACAAACTTTTTGCAGGTCAGTTCGTTACATGTGTAGGCCAAGCCTACTAATGGCCTCTCAGAAATGAACTAAACGGGCCGGGCCCATGAGCACATGTTAGTTAAAGATGAGGTCCAAGCTTTGCTTCTTACTGGGTTTGGGCTGCAACTTTGCAATTTAAAATATTTGGTTGTGATAGGTGTTGGAGACTTTTAGGTCAAGGTAGATTTGGGTTTTGAGAATGTCCTCTTGTCTCCCTTAGTTCGGTTTTGTACTAAGTCCCGGAATATCTAGCACGTCTTAAGAAATATCCCGGTTGGATCAATAACTCGAAAAAAGCATGATTAAGCAAATAATGGCTTGCTTAAGTGAGGCATGGTGTGAAAGCTAGAAATTCATTAGTTTAGCATGTTGAGAGAGAGTTTGGATGATTGTATGGTGTTTTCTGTTGGATAATCTAGGTTTCCTAAGGTGGTAGCAAGGTTTACGATGACTGGAATACTCAGAGGGAGGTCATGGAAAATACTAAGGTTGCAGAGTGATGCTTTCTGGGTTTCTTTGGCTCTCTATGTTATGTTCAAGGGCTGGGGATCCTCTCTTTAAGGTTCTTGACCTATATTGTAGTTGAATGATTCATCCTAATGAATCTCTAGTTAAGGTTTATTTCTCCCTCCCATTTCTCCCTAGTTTTCCTGATACCTCATACTTTGGTGTAAAGAGGCTAGGCTCTAAACCTGCATTGTGTCTTCTTCCCGAGGCGTGGGTTTTTCGGGTCAGTTTTCCACAAGTTCCATAAGCGCTACTTTTGGTAGCGCGCCTCATGGCTTTCGCACGTTGGACTTCGCGTGAGTTTGGAAGGAAAGTCTGTTTCTCTCTTCATTAAATGCACGTATGGCTGGGCTTTCATGTGACTGTAACGGTCAGGGCTTGGTTTCTCCTTAACTAAGTTGGTTAGCTTACTAGGGGAAACTAGGCTGGTTTTCTCTCAAACTTATCCACATAGAATACAAAGGTTATGGGCTTGGACTTTTGGGCTCCCAAACAACCTAAAGTCTTCCACAATCTTGACAAGCCCCGGGCATGTGATTTGGGGTTATCTTAGCATGAATAGTTATCAGCATGATAAAACTTGACCTGATGAATATGCATAAGTTCTCACTAGTATAGCTTGATTTAGATAAATGTGTGGCTTAATTGACGTAGCATGGCATGATTACAAACATACCTTTTTCTCAATTCCGCACAGTTTGCATGTATTTGGGCTTGACTTGAGGCTTATATGACAATTGAGCTTCAAGACTTGATTGGGTTTGCACGTGACATTTGGGGGCCTCAATAATAGGGAAGCGAAATTTGCACACCTTTAAGATATAGTTTGGTATTGTTTTTTTTTTTTTTTTTTTCATCAAAGGCTGCTTCACTTTAAAGGTAAGCAACAAAGAAGTGTATAATAAAAAAAATATTATGCTTATTTAAAAGTAATGGTCTCCAGACAGCAAATTTTAAAAGTTGTTTTAATAAAAAACAGTATTGAGCCTTTAATGAATAATTTTAATTCTTGTAATACACTCTTTAATTTTAAAAAAATGATATTCTTTATCCTTCTAGACACATTTTATCCTTAGAGAACAAAGTGATCACCAACACCTAACACTACAAACCTTAACCTCTTATACCACCATTGCCATTACCAACACCACACCACAATCGTGCCGCCACCACCACCAATACAACCACCATCGCAACCATACCTACTACCACTACCACCACAACCACAACTACTAGTACCATCGTTGCTGCCACCACCACTACCATAAACACAACCACCACCACTGCCACCACAATCACGTACAACCACCACCATCGCCACCCCTACCACCATTGTAACCTCTACAGCCCCACCACCACACTTTATTGGCACTAGCACCAACACCATCACAACCATTGCCCTTTGTCAATGTTGTTGTCATCATTGCCCACACTATCATGTCTATTTTTGTCATTATATACAATTGTATCACTTTTGCATTAAAATTTACCAAACGCTTTTACAGTATTTTTCATTCTCATAACACTTTTTAAAATACAGTTTATCAAACGTACAACTGCTTTATTTTGCAGTTGATTATTTTTAAAACACAACATAAGTAGTTTTCTTTTATAAAAAGAAAATACAACAATCCTAAATTGGCCCTAAATCCTAAACTCGAAGACATCCATTTTATTCCACATTCCACGAAGGTTATTGAAGCAATACATGTGTGTTTGTCTATACACCTGTCGAGCTGGATAGTGCACTTATGAGAGGATGACTGCTCTTTTAACCACTGGATTACAGCCCCCTTTGCAATATGTATAAATCTATCATGATCACATTTTATTATTCTGAATATTAATCGGTTAATCATTTGGGGGCAATTGTTATAATAAATATGTGTTTTGTAGTATATCTATGTATGCATATTATTCTGAATTTTTAATCGGATAATGAATGGGGGCAAGAGCTGACGGACTGATATTCTCCTTGAGGAATAACATGAGAAAGAATGGACAGGCAAAAGGAGATGAGGCTCTATATGCATGGATATATATATATATATATTTTTTAATATATTATGTACACACATATATATATATATTTTAATATATTATGTACACATATATATATATATATATATATATATATATATTATAGATATATAGATGGATGGATATGAAAAGAGAGACGATTCACCCACAAGTCTATGGTGCAAGAATCCAATTGAGATCACACATAAGGATGGTGAAAACAAACAAACAAAGAAGTGGCTCAACAGATGGTTTTGTCATAAACTGCCCTAATTAGCTTTTACTACTTTCAACATACGTATCAAATTTGGCTTCCGATTTGCCAAACGAATGTATATATTACCGATACACAGTTATGACATATTATATACTACCATGTAAAGAAATCTTATATATACTATTATATTATCAAAATCGAATGTCATAATATCGGTGTGTTCTTATCATATAAATTCTCTCATATTGCTCTTTGTGACAAAATTAACTTATATTGAATGAGTTTACAACTAATAATACAATATTATGTGGAAAGAAATTTATATCTACCTATTTTCATCAATTAGAAACCTTCTCTCATAGTGACTTAATGAGAATTTTGGACAATTATTATGTGACCCCATGACTCCACCTTTGATGCTTTCGTTTTGTTGTTTGGTACAATAATAAGTAGTTGTGCGAAACCTCCTATCCGGACCTTACCATTCGCCTTCCTATTAGAACACCGTGAATAACGACGAACATTTTTCGTATAGGTAATTCTCTTTTGACGTGGGAGGTGACGAACTATGTCTTCTGAGATATGATTGATAGGCAACTGCCGTTCTTGAAAGTACAGAGAGCAATCACATACCCGTTGACTAGGGGATGAGATGTATATTCTAATTAGGCTACCAAACAAGAAACATATTCTAATTTGACTACCAAATATTATATGGTAGGTCATGGGAAAGTGCCGTTGGAAAAAGTTTATTTGTCGAGGAATAAACTAGGGATAATATCTTTAAAATTAAATAATATGGTTGATGATTAAATTATTATATAAATATTAATTAATGTGTTTATTTTTTATTAATGACATATTATTTGATTTATAAATTTGATTTAAATTTTTAATCCCCTCCATAAACTAGGAGACAATCTGGCAGACAATGCTTTACGAATTAAATCACTTTTCGAAAGCAGCCAAATTAATCAAGCCAAAAGAATAGAAAGCTGTTGAATTATCTCCTTGTTGTCTTGCCCACTTAATTCTAAATTTGTTTGCTGGGACAAAAGTAAAAGACCAACTGCAGGCACATTCATATTTTAACCAGCCAAAATACATTACCTAACGTTCTTTGAGAGCTGAAATTTCCAAATGGGGGAGTGATTTTTGAATTTTCTGCATACACTTTCTCAACTTTGACTCTTGATTATTTTAATCTAATTATTAAATAAATAAAAAGTATGTAAAGTTAGAACAGAGTTTGAAGATCAACTCTCATAAAAATTATTAGTTTTGGTGCACTAACAAATTGAATTAGTTAGTTGCTAAGTTTTTTTTTAATATAATGCTGATATATTTACATTAACAGGTGAGAGATTTTGACAAAGCCATACATAGCCCCAGTTTGGGGTTGAGGTGATTTTAAAAAAAGCTGCTGTGAAAAAAAGCTGGGACAGTTTTTGGTGTTTGGTAAACGTTCAGCTTCAGCTTTTTTTCACAGTTTTGGGTGAAAAAAAGCCAAAAACAAGAAGCTGCAAAACCCAGCTTTGAAAAACCGGCTTTTTTTCACATCTGTTTTACATAAAAGTTTACCAAACACTATAATACTGCTTTTTTTTTTTCAAAAGCACTTTTACAAAAAAGTTTACCAAACACTCTACTGCTTTATTTCACAGCTGCTTATTCTCACAGCACAGCAGAAGCAGCTTTTTTTCAAAGCACAGCAATACCAAACCAGCCCATACTACAATGAGTCGTTCATAATATTTAGTATCGGATGCGTCATCCCGACTAATTATTTGTTCTTTTGGATACTAATTGAATAAATGTTGGTTAATTTGAAGGAAAATGTTAAGTACCATATAATTCAGGTGGATTATTATCAATCTCACACTTCTGAATGGCTGCTGGAAAACCGCAGCACTTGGGAAATTTTTGGTGGTCATACAAACAAATAGATTGTTTGAAAAAACACTTGGCCCTGATAGATTCAGTAGAGCATGTGATCTTCTGCACTATATGCTCCACAAATGCATATAGAATGGCTGATAAATTGATGATCCAATCTTGGCGTCATTTGATGATGGTCCCGTACGTATATGTGTGTGTGTGTGTATATATATATATATATATGTATGTGTGTGTGTGTGTGTATAGAATATATAAAGAGAACAACTATTATTTAATTGAATATATAATCAGTTTATTTTCAATGCACATAGAACCGATACAGGATGAGATTCTCCAGCAGCATCCAGCATGCATGTCTGTCACATTGGCCGATCTAGCTATAACTTCTTGTTCCAAATCCTACTTCGTGTTGTTCCAAATCCTGTTGTTCTAATGAATGATGCCGTTGGCTTCAAAAATAAAAAAAATAAAAAAATAAAAAATTGTACATGACTTGACTAGAATATGAAGAAGTTGGGGTTCTACCATAAAACCAATTGGCAATATAGGGAGTAGCCCAACTACCTATACCTATACCCATATGCAAAATCTTTTCTCTCATCAATGTTAAATTCACTCTCAACAGAATCTAGTTGATTGTGGTTGTTGATTTTGAGAAATTTTTAGTTGTGATGAGAACACGGATGGTACATCACGTGTTTTTATGTAAATAGTGGAAAATTTTAATTTTTAAGTTATTAACATTTTAACACACGTATCTCACCATTTATATAGAAATACATGATGTACCATCTCGTGTGACGGTAACATTGAAAAATCTATCTTACTGTGACCATCGGGGCTATATTTAAGCGAGAGTTTTCAAGTCTCAAGGAAGGAGAGGAGCCGGGAATTTATGTGTGGGGGGACCGACAAAAACAATAAAACATATCATCATCAACCTTGAAATGTACGTACGGTAAAAAAAATTAAAAGATTGAAAACAATTGTGTATTTAATCATGTACCAAAATGAGGATACATTGCATCTGAAACCTAACAAAAGTTTTAAACATCTTTTCACAAACTCATATCTTATGCAAAAGAAAAAAAAAACTTCATATTGTATATGGATAAAACACAAGAAAGAATATATATATATATATATATATATATATATATATATATATATTGCTTAAGGGGAGGGATCCCTATTTTTTCAAAAAAATGGAGACACGCTCTCTACTGTTGGATTTAACTTAAATGAAATTGTATGGTTGAGATTGTGTGGCCTGTGTTTTAATCTCAACCACACATTTTCATTAAAATCAATCTAACGGTGGGGAGCGTGTCCCCATTTTTTTTGAAAAAATGGAGATCCCTCCCCTTAAGCTCCCTGTATGTATATATATATATAAATATAAACAATGAATTTCAGTTCTTTCATACAGGCAAATAACTGAAGAAGAAATATTTTAGAAAAGATATTAGATATACATTATATAATCACACACCAAAACGTGTACGTATGAGATTTGTTAAAGACTCATTCTACTTCTGGTCTCTGACTCCCTCTTGCATGTCTTTCTAATACTCATATATAGTGAAATTCTATCTGTCTCCATATGAAATTTTGCAATTCAATTCTTATTACTAACTTGACTTCATATTTAAGATTTTAAGGTCCCTCGTCCAAATATTATCTTAAAAAATACAACAGTTAATTGGAAAGGCCGAGCATCTAAAAATACATACGGTGTGGAACTGCAGACATAACGTGGAGAAAAACAGCATGCACCACCTCCCAAGAAAACAGCGATCTTCATGCATATATTGATGAGACCAAATCTTCTGCACCTAAAATGGATGTGGCATCTCTGTGGTCTTAATAAGCGTCAGATACCTATTAAATTCATGACAACAAAATTAAGAAAAGTTAAGATATTGAATAGGTGTTAGACATTTATTAGAGCCACAAAGAGACCACACATATTTTGGATACAGAAGATTTGATCTCTATATTGATATATATGTACGTGGATCGACGCTTATCTTCTTGGACGTATATATCATCATCGCCTGATCATCCCAAAAAATTAAGTGAGTAATGCCAAGATTGGTGTAGATTTCAATACTAGTACTGCTGCTTCATGTTGTCAGCTATAACAAAATTAATAATATCTATGTATATCACTTCTTCGTGCAAGCAAATATTCTTCCGACAAGGTCATTTTTTATATCTCCTTAATTTATGGTCAAATATGCTAATTATATTACCGCATGGGTAATCATATAAAATTGACTGAACTGTAATAATTTATCTTTTACTGGAAGCGTGTCTTCCCTTCCTCACTGAGAAAAAGGAAGAATGTGAGGTATACCAAACAAAGGGGATCGCAAGCATACACGTACTATGATCACTCATTTATAATGCTATCTGTCCGTTTGGTTGCGAACCCATGCTCCTCGATTGGGCATAGCCTGCAATATTTCCGAAAGTTCGCATTGCACTTATAACTTATAGGGAGACGCAACGCAAGTATTAAACAGATGGATATGAAAACATATGAGTAATATACCTAGTTTGTGTTCTTGGGATAGAGTTCTGAATACATTTGTTGACATCCCATTTAAGCAGCTCAACTAGGTTTCCTAGTGGCTGATTCGTCATAAATTACGTAAGGAACTTTCCATTTTAAAAAATATTCTTAAATGTGAGAAAATTTTATAATAGAGTAATGTTAGAGAGACTAGCTTTTTAGATTATGTATTGTAGACCACATAATGTATTGGTTCATAGTTATATTTCTTCTGTTTAAATCACTAAAAAAGAAATTCAACATCAACCTCCACATTATGTGCTCTACTAATATGGTCTAGAATGATGATCTCCCTAACACTTCAATTTATAATTTTTTTAGAACACAAGCCATGCACATATGGGATAATTTGAATAAATAGCAATGTTACATGGTTGTGTTTGGACTTAGAATTAATGATTGGCCAGCTTTTGTTAATACCTATTTAACTCGTTAAATGCAGGAAGAAACAAAGATGGCCAATAAGTAATTATAATTAATTTGACAAATTATTACTAAGGTGTGCCGTTGACATGTAGGTGTAGATTTGCAGTGCAAACTTTGGAATCAAAACGCGACTTTACCTAGTCAAGTGTCTTTTTTCCCCGACGACAAAAACATTGTGTTTATTATTATAGTACTAAATGAAACTACAAAATGGACCGCTGAGCATATATGTACCACTGGACGCCTTTTCCACACACTTGGCTTCCACGCACGTTTCAGTTGTAAATTTCTCGACACCTACGCAAACTCTCTCCCTCTCTTTAATATATGGCGGATAACAAGCAGCCGCTTCTGCCTCCGACAGACGAGTTTGATCATCATCAGCACCTGCACGATCACCTAGAGTCCCTCCCTCCGCCGGCAAACCCTTCTTTTACTTCCACCGCCTCCTTCACTCCCGATGCCGACGACATCTCTCCCATCGTCAGCGTCCGCGACTTCTTCCGCGAGTTCTTCAAAGAAGCCAAAAAGCTATGGTTTCTCGCCGGCCCCGCCATTTTCACCTCCATATGCCAGTATTCCCTCGGCGCAATCACTCAAGTCTTCGCCGGCCAAGTCGGCACCTTAGACCTTGCCGCCGTCTCCATTGAAAACTCTGTCATCGCCGGCTTCTCCTTCGGCGTTATGGTACGTATATCTCCTCCTCTCCCATACCCTTCAGTGAAATATAAATATGAATATCCATATGTGGACTCTGCTCCACGCTGTACGCTCACTACAAGAACTGTGACAAAGATGTCCTTGAGTTTGAATCTCACAAAGTAATTGATACGTTTGAAGCTTGGAATGGGGAGTGCTCTCGAGACGCTATGTGGGCAAGCATTTGGAGCAGGGCAGCTGGACATGTTAGGAATCTACATGCAGAGGTCGTGGGTGATCCTCAACTCCACTGCCGTACTACTCTCCTTTCTCTACATCTTTGCTCAGCCACTTCTCAAAGCGATAGGGCAGACCACCGACATATCGAAGGCGGCAGGAGTGTTCGCGATATGGATGATACCGCAGTTGTTCGCGTACGCCATGAATTTCCCGATAGCCAAGTTCTTGCAGTCGCAGAGCAAGATGATGGTCATGGCGGTGATATCGGCTGTGGCTTTGGTCCTGCATACGTTGTTCAGCTGGCTTTTGATGTTGAAGGTCGGGTGGGGACTGGTGGGTGCCGCCGTCGTGCTCAACGCGTCCTGGTGGTTCATAGTTTTAGCTCAGCTGGGTTATATATTTTCTGGGACATGTGGTCAAGCTTGGGTTGGATTCTCATGGAAGGCGTTTCAGAATCTTTGGGCTTTTGTTAAGTTGTCTCTCGCTTCCGCAATCATGCTCTGGTAATTAAAACCCCTTTCACCCATCTTTCCCTGTTTTCTTTTCTGGCCCTTTGAATTCTTTTATTGAAATAATTAAATAAAATTTGTAAATGCTACAATAAGTAGCTTTCTATGGTAACATTGACACGTATTACTACTAATTCAATTACTTAAAGAGTAATTTTAGGAAGAACAATTTTAATACCAAATTTTACAAATGAAATGATGTAGATTCTGATGATTGGATTATTACTCAAATGTTGATTAATGTGTTTATTTCTTATTGGTGACACATCATTTGGTTTGCAAATTTGTTTTAAAAATTTGGTATTCCTAACATTATTCTTACAATAATGTGGATGATATAGCCAGTATGTTGCAAACTTATGGTAGTCTTAGTAAATAAACAAAGTACAATGAGTAATGTTATTCATACCATGTTTTTATACCACCTTAGGTGGCATCTGATGTGGACAGCCATATCATTTAAAAAATTTGCAAAACCCAAGGAAAGGAAGGTGAAAGACTCCTCGTATACCACAATCATCATTTAATTAACTAGTTTTTCTTAATTATTAGTTTATTGAATAATAAACTAAATTTAAAAATCCGATTAATGACTATTCACATCAAATGCCACCTAAGGCGATATGAAAATGTGGTACAAACACATGGTATGAATAGCATTACTCAAGTACAATAACATGAACAAAATGATAATACCACAAAAAAAAATGTTTATAAGTATTGGAAACACAAAACACTTAGTATACTATTTTACGTGATATAACAAAAGTGGATGAAAACTATACCATATTATAAATATCCAAAAATGGCTCTACCAAACAATCCGCAACGAAAAACATATCATTGCTTCGTACACATGTCAAATTTATAGAAGTGGATTCAACTTTACAACTTTTACATGCAACTATACCTTAGGTCATGACAAATGAAAGATTGGGACATGAAGATAAATCAAAGTACATATTAAAAATGATCTCATCTTTTATTTATTTAAAATTTACTATTATTAGAGGAACCGATAGAGTTCGAAACTATTATAATAATTTAAGTGGTGAGGGAGTTTTTAACTCATAATGCATGAATAGAAAAACCAACATCCTATTAACTAGAATATTAAACAACATGCAAAATGTTATCATCTTTTACTACAAGTAGAAACACAACTTTACAAATAACAGTAACTAACAAGCACAGTCGTGCCTTTATGTGTAGATATAGAAAAACCTAGGTCGGATCGGCGGAAAGCTTTGTGCCTTTATTCTTTAACATAATAATTCCTTTGCTTCTAGTCATCTGCCTTTTGCTACCTAAAATATGATTTGTACTACCTATTCTTATGCTTTTTTGCGCCTTTGCTAACAAGTAGCTCACGCCTCGCCACACTTGCAAAGTTAACTAATTTAGGCTCGTTTATAGCTACTTTATTTCGCCTATTATATTAACACCCATATATTGTTGAATAAACTCTACAAAATTAATACATTTCATATTTTTTTAATTAAAAATTAACATAGTACACCTCACATACTTCCTCATAATATCCTCACACCCCACATTCTCAACATACACCTTACATTTCCTATACACCTCACATTCTTCAAAAAAAAAATTTTGAAGGAAAAAACCCTAACATCCCGCGTGCTTGATGTGGATAGAAGAAAGTAGACACTTGAGAGGCGCCAATTGAATGGAATGGGTTATTGCAGCAATTCACCATGAAATTGAATGAGTTATATTGCAGTAATTCACCACTACAAACAGTGAGTCACCAATTACTAAAAGGACGGAAGAATTGTTATATGGTTAGAGGTTAAACTTGATAGCACAAAGAAAAAAAAATGCATATTATTAGAGAAGTTCCTGAGAGAGAAGCATTTAGGTAATATGGTTTTCTGGGAATTGTAAATAAATATTAGGCTTAAATCAATCAATAATAGGGCTTGGGTAGTATAGTTTTCTGGGAAATCACAAGCAGATGTTTGGGACTAATCCCCTTCGAAATCAAAATCAGGGAATAAAATAATGCATATAGCTTAAACAATGCACATAGCTTGGTTAGGATTTTGTTCAACAATGGAGGGTGAGGGGTTTTGATAGTTAAATAAGGTAAATAATACGTTAAAAGTGATTTAGAGTGTTCTTAGAAATTCTTTTTTTTTTTAAACCTAATAAAGTCGAAATTGTCATTACATAATAAGGTACATAAGTAATTTAATATTAAATTTTAATGTGGGATACATTAAACATTTTGTAGAGTGCTAATAAAAAAAGTCTTTTATTTTTAGTAACTGCAAAAAATTGAAATCAAGTCAAATTTTAAAAACTTAATAAAGAAATTATCAAACAAGTTCTAAATTAGTTTTGTGGAGTGCGAATAATAACTATTTACAATATTATAGATTCTGTTTAATTTGAATTTTATATTATATCTATTGGTTTAATAGAGATCCCAAATGATCAAACGAATTTCCAGAACAAGCTCATTTGATTTTATTTTTTAATATCTTGTGCAGTTTAGAAGTATGGTACTTCATGGCACTGATTCTCTTTGCTGGGTATCTCAAGAATGCAGAAGTTTCTGTGGATGGCCTATCCATATGGTGAGTACTTAATCTCTTCATCTCTGCTGATTACATTTTAATATGTAGGTATATTTTAGAGACATTGTCAAGCGTAATTCATCTTATAAGTGTGTGAAAAAATGTCTCATGGCGCAAGCAGCCCTCTATTAGAGTAGTAGAGAGGAGTATTGCTCTTGCACTACGGCATGAGTTCGAACACCGTCTGTTACCTAATCTAACATCTAACTTAATAAATCTATCGTTTGAGAAAAAAAAAAAAATCACACGGCAGAAGTTTACCAAACATTATAAGGACAAATAAGGAATTGGACCACACTTCTTCTTTTTTTTTTTATGAGCATAGATCACCCTTCATATTAAACATGAAATTTACCACTTAGTACTACGTCTAGTGATATTTCTTTTCACTGGTAAGTGAGAGGTTTTGGGTTTGATTCTCGTCAAAGGCGAATTTGGACCACATTATTGCTAGCTCATTGTGAGGCTTAGCCTGCTCCCTCATCCCTTTAGTGTAAATAATATCGTTTGTTAAAAAAAAAAATGAAATCTATAAATTAATTAAACAAAGAAATGATATGATTATGAAACCGTCCCTTTAATCTCAAATTGCCTGATTGCATAATATATATATATATTATATTTAAAAAAATATACACATATAAGGAGTGTAAAATTTTTTTAAATATCAATAACAGTTCTTATAGCTTATTATGAAAAACACTTTTCTCATTTTTTTCTTCGATCAAATTACTTTTCTCTTTTGATTTCATGTTTCTAGTCATCATAAGTCCTAAGAAAAATTTGTATTAGAAACTTGCATTACTTGGATTTAAACATTGAGGGGCCTTATTATTGATTCTACGTACACTTAATTATCTCTATTTTCTAATTTAGATTGTTCTTCCTCTTCATTCTAGCATATCGTGTTGAAATTCTCTCTTTTTTCTTTAATCTAATTTAAAGTAGAAATATCTTTCGTAGTAAAAATTATTTAATGTCCTTAATTTGTTCAACATAGAATTCGTTTTGAAATATTTTTAAAGTAACTAAAAGCACTTTTGGTGAAAATGTTTTATAAACCAATTTGTAGTAAAAATCAAAGTGAATTTTGTAAAAGTACTTTAAGTGTTTTCCACAAGAATCACATATCTGGTACTTTTTTCTAAAAAAAAAACTTTAAAGTGCTTTTAGAACTCAAAATCAATTTCACAAAAAAGGCTCTCTATTATTTTAAAAGCACTTCCAAACAAGCTCATAGTGTTTGAATATTATCAATATAAATGTTATAATTTTTTTTTTCTTCTTCTGGTTTATGAAAAACTGGATTTAATTGACTAGTTTTATATATGTATTGTTTTTTAACTTACAAGTGAAGAGGAATATCACTAGACTGTAGTACTAAGTGACTTATATATGTATTGTTGAATTTGCAGCATGAACATACTGGGATGGACGGTCATGGTAGCTATGGGCATGAACGCAGCTATAAGGTCAGCTTTTAATTCATATCAAAGTCCACAAACTTTAGAACACACAAAAATGTCTGCCTTAATGAAATCAAACATTTTGTAGTGTGAGAGTGTCAAATGAACTAGGAGCAGCTCATCCAAGAACAGCAAAGTTCTCACTAGTAGTAGCAGTAATAACTTCCTTTTTGATCGGCGCTATCCTCTCGCTTATCCTCATCATCACCCGGAACAAATATCCAGCCTTATTCTCAAGCGATTCGGAGGTTAAAGCTCTTGTGAAGCAGCTTACACCATTGCTGGCAACCTGCATTGTTATTAACAACATTCAACCAGTTCTTTCTGGGGTTGCAATTGGAGCAGGGTGGCAGGCTGCAGTAGCTTATGTGAACGTAGCTTGTTACTATGTCATTGGGGTGCCCTTGGGCCTAATTTTCGGTTACAAGCTTGATTGGGGTGTTGAGGTAAGTTCTCATAATCCCACCTCTCAACGTTACGTTGGTTTTAGTATTTATATCGAGAGATGTTATTAGCACTCCAATTGTTAAAAATTAACATTTATACGATGATCATCTTCAGGGCATTTGGATTGGAATGTTGTTAGGGACAATCCTTCAGACTTGTGTCCTTTTCATAATGGTTTATAAAACCAACTGGAACAAGGAGGTAAGGGTTTCAATTTACTCCCATTTCCTGTGCAACATAGCATATACTCTCTGTGTTCATCTCTCGAAATCATGTGATGTGTGACGTGGAAAGAGAGATATACACAAAAAGGCATATCGAAGTTGCACTTTTTAGTTATTGGCTAAAAGAGACCGATGTAATTTATGCAGGCATCCAAAGCTGAAGACAGGATAAAGAAATGGGGAGGGGCTGCAAATTCAAAAGAGGATGGAAAATTGAATCCAGAAGATTGATCAACGTCCACAATTTGGCCAGAATTAATTATGAGGAAAGAGTTTTGATATCCAAATATATGTCTATCAAAATGCCATCTTATTGTTTTTACGTGCATAGACAACTCTTTAGTAACAACTAGCACGCTCCACGGCGGAGGACACATCCCATGTGCTTTTTTTTTTTAAGAGAACAAATAAGGCTGAAGATCACTTGTTCAAGTATTCACAAAGTAGATTTTAATTTTTTTTTTTAAATGGGGAAATTGATCAAAATGATTATTTTTCAAATTTTAAATGTTGAAATGTTTTTAAAAAAAAAAAAAAAAAACATTGGGAGCAGCTAGTGGCTTCACTGCGTTAGTTCACCCTTCCGGGGGCTGTGAAGACTCACAGAGACATTTCAGCCTCCCCCTGGTCGCCATCGTGCAATTCACTAGCGACAGGAATCAAACATAGGACGTGTCGTGTGGAATACGAGCCTGAAATTCGTCTACAACCTCAGAACCATCTCGTGGTAGTTTAAAATGTTGAAATGTTGGAGTTTTTAATATTTGATTAATATGTCGCCATATTTAATTTTGTTTCCATCAACAACTGAAATTAAATTTATGATTATTTTAGCTAATTTCTCACAATAATGAAGAGTTTTGGATCAACCTGATCAATATGGTAACGATAAAAATATAATAAACTAGTCCAACTAAGATGATTGTAATGCTAGCTTCTTCTTTTTTTTTTCTTTTTTTTTTTTTTTTTTTTCTGTATTGACATCTCTTTAAAAACACAAAATGTTAATTGACTTAATCCTAAATATTAAAATTAGCATGTTGACCAAAAACAAAATGTTAAAACCAGCATGTTGTCACCTGCCATTTCACACTATAGTTTAGTAATGTTACTTAATTTTTATTTGCAACTGATAAGTTTTAAGTTTAATAAGTTTTAAGTTTAGTTTCATGTATACAACACTCATTGGGTGGCTTGGGGTAAATATTTTTATTTGTAAGTGAGAGATTTTAAGTTTAGTTTCGTACATACAACACTCATTGGGTGGCTTAGGGTAAATACATATGGCCCCAATACATCATTATATTCAATATTATATGGGTTCGGATATGGACAAATATTTTTACATTCCTTTTAAGTCATTATATCAAAATAAATAAATACATATATATGAGTAATTAGAATCCCTTATATTTTTCCAACTTGTTTAGACTAAACATTTGTTACTTTACAAAATTTGATTAAGATACTTTGATCAATTGTCAACTTAGCATTTTTCTATTTAAAATATATCTATACTTAAGCTAGCTTACAACTAATTTCCTATAATTTAGGAATTTTAAATTGACACACCCCGACCCGGAATGTTCATCTAGACACCCGAACCTGGATGTGCTGGCCAACCCCTGGAAGGTGACGAAGCCATAAAATGTAGTGATGTGGAAAATGTGAATAAATTAAAACCTAAAAGTGACTAATTTAGAGTGCGCATGTGAGCATGACTGAACCCATATCACATAAGTAATGTCAGAGCATAGATAAATTGCAGTAAAAGAAGAGTAAGGATATTTATACCGAAACGAGAAGTCTCCTATGTAACAGCTTTTACCAACAATCTTTGTCGTCACGAAACCTCTGCCACTAAAATCCTGGAGGGGCGAAAAATAAGGATGAGTGGGTCTGAAAATAAAGTTTTGTAAAACCTTTTCGAAAAGTGTAACCCCTTGCTGTAAAACAAGTATATGGTTTCCCAAAAATATTATAATAATAGTATGTAGTAGGTACCCTGCAGCAGAAGTGAGTCAAAGATGTAGGGTACAACAACAAGGTATCTCAACATTAAATCTCAAACTGTTATTATAAGAAATCAATGCTCATTAACGTATGTAAGCACACAAGTCCGCTGCATAGATATTCAGACAATGGAACAGACTGGATGTAGGTTTTACATTCTAGTACTACATCACGTGTGCTTACACCTACGAGTCCAAAACATCACACAAAAACACAGGCTGGCACCTAACTCTAGATCCAAAGCGAATGTAAACGGTGCATGTGAACTACACGTGAAGCTGGTCCATAACCCAAGACAACACAAATAACTAAGAGACACTATGCAAACATGTAATAATGAGCAGATAAAACGCAAGAATGTCATGCCACAAGTTTATGCTCACAAATAAAGTGTACGAAAAGTCTATTTGTAAAGCTAAACATGGCATGTCACATCATAATATATAAAATCAGTTGTTGGGAAAATTATATATATATATATATATATATAGGGATAGGATCATGGGACAAACATTTTGACAAATATTTTGACATTTCTTATGAGCCTTTAGATTTTATAACATCCAATAGTGTTAATTAAGAGTGATGTGGAGACTTTTGGTCATTAAATAATATAGTTGATGAAGTGGATTATTAACTAATATAATAAATAAACAAATAAAGATTAAAACTTAAAATGAATAAAAACTGGGAATTTCGCTAAAAAGGTAAAAACCCTAGAAGCCTATTTGACTCTTGTGAACTCGCATCCAAAGTCTTACTACATCTATGGAGATTGGGGGATGGAGATTTCCCTGAATTCCAACGAAGTGATTACCTGTACAATGTTGAGTAGTTTATTGTTTGCTATTTAATGGTTGCAAAAAGTTAAAATTGGGAGGAAAACTAAAGTGGTAAACTCTGCAAACGTGAACAAAGATGGTTGGATGTTAAAATTTCATGAGGAAAATTGTAATTGAATGAGGAAGACAAATCATAATTTCTTGCAGATAGAAGAATTTTTTGGAATGTCATCATTCTTGTTTCGATTTCCTGTTTTTATTTTCATGGAAAAAAAATATATTATATAACCATGAAGAAGCATTCACTGCATCAAAGACAATGATGAATTTCGTCAATGTCATATTGCAGACCTTTTTGTTATTGTTGGAGAGTTGCTGACTTAAACGACAAATAGATCAGGAAGGAAGTTGGATCTATTTTGACTTCATAATATTCCTTTATCAAAATATTTATTTGAAATTTATTTTTATTACCATGTCATTGCCACATCATTTAGTAGTCATCTTAACTTTTAATTAGAAGCGTCAGATGTAAATAAATCCAAGAGTTTATAAAAAGTGTAAAAATATTTGCCAAAATGTTTGTCCATTGATCATATCCCATAGATATATACGTAAAAACAAAAGACCCACTCACAGGTACTTGCAATGTCACATCATTTCGAGCTAAAAAAGTCGAAGTCTCTGATAGTAATCACACCTAAGCATAATATTAGGTCATGTCAGTAAAACTCAATTAAAACAATTAAATTTGGAAAAAAGGGACAGCGGATTCGAAATCAGCATGTCGAAATATGCTAAGATGGGTCCCGAGCAAATTTTGTAAAAAATGGACGAAAAAGTCAACAGTCAACTCCAAAAAGTCAACCAAGACGCCCAAGTGGTCAACTATGTCAAAACTTCAGAATTTTCCTAAATGGATGTCAAAAATATACTCGGTACGTCGAAATTGACCTAGAAGGGTTTTCGAGAGAATTTTGAAAAAGTCAACTAACAGTCAACAATTAATTTTAATAGAATATTCCTCCTTAGAAGGAATATTCTGTTAAAGTTCATTGGAGTTAACGGAATATTCTAAGGGGAATATTCCTTCCAATTTCAGAAATGTACCCTGGTCGGATCTGGCCCACAGATCTGGTTATAGGTTTGAGCCGGTTCATGTTTGGGCTTTTTTGGAGATGGGCCGGGCTGGTCTGGAACCAAGGCCCAAAGGTTTGGGCTTAGGTTTTTTTTTTTTTTTTTTTTCTGGTTTGTTGCAGATTTTCGTCGGAAAATCTGGGGAGGAATTCAAACGCTCCGTTCGGACCCAAAACTCAACTAAAACTAGCAACCCAATATATCAAATTGAAGCCCCAGAAACAAGGAATCGAATTATACCATTGGGGTTCTCGTCCGTGGTCGCAATTGGCCGTAAAATGGCCTGCAAGGGCTGGGTTTCTTCGCCGGATTCTGGGAATGGGAAAAACAGTATGCATGCATGTCAAACCTTAGTAATTTCCAACTAATTTTGACAGGCAAAGAGGTATTTAAGTACATGGGATTGTTCCAAGTAGAATATGAGCTCCAAAGACCTCAAACTCGTCGGAGTTTGCTCGGAGGAGGTTACCGGAAACTGGGCAAGGTTTCAAAGAAATTGCAGGGCTAAGAACACACAATTTAAGGCTCAAATGCAACACAAACTTCAATTCCAACACATATAGGAACCCAGAACTCAAAGAGAAGGAAATAATCTCACCTGAGATTGAAGGTGAGAGCTCGAAGCTCTCGGGTCCCATGGCATGGCAGGTAGTGCCCAGTGCTCCAATGGCACACGCAATGGTATGGCTAGGTTCCTCTTGTCCCAGAGACTAAGGTTTCATGGTTTTGGAGTTCGATTTGTGGAGGGGGAGAGGGAGAGGGAGAGGGAGAGAGAGAGAGATAGAGAACCGGTCAAAAAAGAAAAGAAAGTGAGAGGGAAAAGAGAGAGAAAGTTAGTGAGGGAAATGATTGTGTCAGATGAGATTAAGATTTTCTACACCCATTTTTACCTGTGACCTCTGTACTTTTATTTTTTGAACTAAACATAATTAATGTTAACTTGATAATAATTAAAATAATAAAAAATAAATCAAATCCTCAGCAAAAAATAAAAGCACAGATGAGCCACAAGTAAAAATAGGTGCAGAAAATCTCGTGTCAGATGGGGTTTAATTCCTACTTGCATCTCACTTCAATTTTCCAAAAAAAAAAAAAAAGCATGTCTTCCCATTGCACAAAGATCCACTCAGACACTCAATAATCTTTCAGCAAGGATGCGCGCTGGACGAGGGAAATTTCCAAGTTTTTTTTTTTTTTTTTGGAAAACGGAAATTTCCAAGTTTAGGATTTGCCTAAGATATTTTTACACAGTTTCGATCATAACTTATTCGTTATAATTTCAAAGTGAGTTTCGTCTGCAGTCACGTGTTCATAAAAATGAGTACTATTTAAAAATATTAAAATAAGACTGGAAAAGTAAAAGGAAAATTGAGATCCACATGGAAAGGCTACGTGGTATCTTAGGAGTATTCTAATAATTTAATCACCACTAAGAATAAAATACAATAAATTTCATAACGGGATGTCACATAAATTCTTGACATTTTTTCTATTAAAAATATTAATTTAACTAATTCTTCATTATCACTTAAAAAAAGAGATTAACTTTTTATTTATTTTATTTATTTAATTAGTCTCTTCGTTCATTTAAACAATGTCACATCCCGGTCCAGGCGCAGCCACCTTCCGGGCTCGACTCCATCGTAGCACGATATTGTCCGCTTTGGGCCTCCCCCACGCCCTCATGGTTTTGTTTCTAGGAACTCACACGAGAACTTCCCAATGGGTCACCCATCCTGGGAGTGCTCTAGCGCGCTACTCACTTAACTTCGGAGTTCCGATGGAACCCGAAGCCAGTGAGCTCCCAAAAGGCCTCACACTAGGTAGAGATGGGAATATACATATAAAGCTCACATGATCCACTCCCCTGGGCGATGTGGGATCTCATAATCCACCCCCCTTAGGGGCCCGACGTCCTCGTCGGCACACACGCGGCCAGGGTTAGGCTCTAATACCAAATTGTCACATCCCGGCCCAGGGCGGAGCCACCTCTGGGGCTCGACTCCACCGTAGCACGATATTGTCCACTTTGGGCCTTCCCCACGCCTTCACGGTTTTGTTTTTGGGAACTCACACGAGAACTTCCCAGTGGGTCACCCATCCTGGAAGTGCTCTTGCGTGCTACTCGCTTAACTTCGGAGTTCCGATAGAACCCGAAGCCAATGAGCTCCCAAAAGGCCTCGCGCTAGGTAGATATGAGAATATGCATATAAGGCTCACATGATCCACTCCCCTGGGTGATGTGGGATCTCACAAACAAAGTCGTTAATATTTTCGTAACAAAATTTCATTAATTTGTTAAAATTTTACGTATAGTTATATAAAAAATGTACCATAAAACTAAATGTACCCATAAGTAATCAAAAGTACCAATATAATCAAACAATCATACAATCAAACGTACCTATAATGAAATTGTAGAAAAAAATGTTTAGTCAAAATTTTAAATGAAACAAATGTTTAATCAACGAAATTAAAAAACGAAATGCCTATATCAAGACACCTCGACCATTTGGTATATAAACACATACCCCTCGACACTTCGGTCAGCAGAACTACTTATACGAAACAGGAACGCCATGACGATCACAACCACCTCTTTGTGCTCAGTGCACGAAAACGATGGTTCGGATTAGAATTTCTTTATAAGCACACCCACACGTTAATAGGTCAATTGTATAGATGACTACTTGACTAGCAATGTGTGTTTATTCTTGGCATAGCTTTGCTAAGCTAGGTGCTAGGGTTGCATTATTTGGTATTAGGTTGATGGACATGGATCCTCTCCGGATCTAGTTATCCTAATCCATCTAGTCAAATTATCCGGTCCATTGAAATTTGATCCAACGGTTAAAGTTATTATAACTTTTAAAGTGGGCCCTTGTTTGTAGCCGTTGGATCAAATTTCAATGGTCCGGATGATTTGACTAGATGGATTAGGACAACTGGATCCAAAGAGGATCCATGTCCTAGGTTGATAAGTGTTAAAATCCAAGTGGGTTGGTATTCATCCTAAATGCCATGTAAGGAGTCCAAATCTTCTGCACCTAAAAACTCTTGTGGCCTTTCTGTGGTTTTGATTTTATTGAGCATGTCAACAGTCACACCCAATCAAATCAAGCTTCAAGTCTCGAGTTCCAAGACATGCTCAATAAAATCAAAGGCACAGAGAGGCCACATGGGTTTTTGGGTGCAGAAAACTCTCTCTCGCATGTAAGAGCATCTTCAAAGAAAATGTTAAAACTATCACATAGAAATACAATTGTAAAAAATGCCAGTAAACTCTCTTCACCGAGTCTTCAGTTTTTTACGTGGTGCTGAGCCAATTGAAGGTAAAGTCTTATGCTATCAAATTTTTTTAATAAGGTTTTATTGAATGTGATGCAATATATAATAAATGTTTGTGTGTTCAAAGTATTTTATTGGTTGTCTCAATAATTAGACCTCACAAAGAAGCAACAAAACTTATAAAATGACATTAGGCCATTTCTAACCGAGGGCTGGCCAGATGGCTCGTTTTAGCCCTCTGGCCCTCCAAGATTCTTCAAGATATTAATATTTTAATGAACAGTACATGGCCATATTTGCCTCCGTCTCAAACTGAGGCCATCTCCAACCGAAGGGTCCAGAGGGCCAGATGGCCGAAAATAGCCCTAAAACCGTCTCCAACCGAGGGCTAGGCCAGAGGGCTCGGGAATCTGGGAGGGCCCCACGGAATTTCAAAGGGCCAAAGGGCTGGCTCTTTTTTTTATTTATTGTTTTCCTATTGTTGTCGGTTATAACCGACAGAATTAAAGAAGAATTTTTTAATACTGTCGGTTATAACCGACAGTAATAGATTTTCACATGCAAATTTTTTTTTATTTACTATTAGTGTCGGTTATAACCGACACTAATAGTATGAATAAATTTGAATCCAACAGCTAGCTGACGTCAGCTAGCCGTTGCTAGCTGGCGCCAGTTACCGTTGGATTCAAATTTTTTTTTTTTTTTTTTGGTTTTTTGGGCCTTTTTTTAAAAAAAAAAATTCTATTTTTTTCCTATAAATACCTAAACCATTCATTCACCATTCCTACACCATTTCAATTCTCATATTTTCTTTCCTCTTTCAAAAATTTATCCTTCAATTTTTTCAATAATTTTCAAATGGCCTCGTCTGCAATGAAAGGTAGGGCTTGGACCCGAAAAGAATTTTCAAATGGCCTCTTTCAAAAATCTATCCTTAAATTTAAGTTGTTGTAGTTTTTAAATTTAATTTGTCGTTTTTAAATTTTAGTTGTAGTTTTTAAATATAAGTTGTAGTTTTTAAATTTAAAGTGTTGTTGTTTTTAAATTTAAGTTGTTGTAGTTTTTAAATTTAAATAATAAATTATGTTTGGCCCTATGGCCCTTTAGCCCTCGGTTGGAGACGGTTTTTTGTGACAGGGCTAAAACGAGCCCTCTGGCCCTCTGGCCCTCGGTTGGAGACGGAGGCAAATATGACCCTGTACTGTTCATTAAAATATTAATATCTTGGAGAATCTTGGAGGGCCATAGGGCTAAAATGAGCCATCTGGCCAGCCCTCGGTTGGAGATGGCCTGAGGGCCAGATGGCTCGTTATAGCTCTGTCACAAAAAACCGTCTCCAACCGAGGGTCATAGGGCTAAACATAATTTATTATTTAAATTTAAAAACTACAACAACGTAAATTTAAAAATAACAACACTTTAAATTTAAAAACTACAAATTATATTTAAAAACTACAACTAAAATTTAAAAACAACAAATTAAATTTAAAAACTACAACAACTTAAATTTAATATCCATAACCAACATCATCATCCGACATCGTACGAGTATAGTCAGAGGTAAACAACTGCCGTCTGCTCATAATTTCTTTTTTTTTTCCTATCAAAATAGGCCTTACTCATTGGAGTGTAATTCGAAGTGTTCCTTTCCATATTCTTATCATCCATCTCTTCTTGTATTTGTTTGGCCCGTTCTTCATGCCTACATTTCCTTTCTTCTGCCTCAAGGGCATTTTGCTCCGCCAATAATTGCAATGAGGCCGCCACTTCATGTTGAGCGGCGTAATCATCATTTGCCTTACCCTTTTCCTTCAACCTTCGCGCCTTGTTTCGTCCCATAGCCCTAGGTATGGAACCTTCACCCGAAGACGGATTTTCTACCCTTGTTTGTTGAATGGTTGGAGATCCAGCTTCATCCATATCTGCAGCTAAGGATGCAGTTCCGAACACCGGCGTAGGAGCTCTCTGTGGTGGATCTTCAAATAACACCCACCCTTCACAAATTTCCCAACAACTGTGAAACTGAAAGGGTTTCGAGCTGCTCTCGATATACAATTCCTCCGCTTGGCGTACCTAGAAAAAATTAAAGGAAATTAATTTATGAAATTAAATGTAATATAATTAAATATTTAAAATAAATTGTGAAAACACTTACTTCGTCGTAGTAATTAGCGCCGCTTTCATGTCTACTTGCGGCTGCTAACAATGCTTGATGCCATTTGTTCAAACTTGGCTGAAGATGTTTCTTCCATCTTGAAGAACAACTCTCATGGTTTCGAATACTCACTAGAGTGGTGCCTTCATAGAACTCTAAATATTTTTTGGACACACGAGTCCAAACACCGTCATTTGTTTGACAATTCCCTCTCACACTATCTTCCGACACCCATCTATAAGCCTTGCAAAGAGCTTCATCTTCTTTTCGGGTCCAAGCCCTACCTTTCATTGCAGACGAGGCCATTTGAAAATTATTGAAAAAATTGAAGGATAGATTTTTGAAAGAGGAAAGAAAATATGAGAATTGAAATGGTGTAGGAATGGTGAAAATTTTGTGAGGAATGGTGAATGAATGGTTTAGGTATTTATAGGAAAAAAAAAGAATTTTTTTTTAAAAAAAAAAAGCCCAAAAAACCTAAAAAAAAAATTGAATCCAACGGTAACTGGCGCCAGCTAGCCATTGGATACAAATTTTTTCATACTATTAGTGTCGGTTATAACTGACACTATTTGCAATTCAAATTACTATTTGTTTCAATTATAACTGATACTAATAGTAATTAATAAAATATCCTTGCTAGCCACTATATTTAATTCTTTATTAGTGTTGGTTATAACCGACACTAATAATATAGTATATATTATTTTGGTCGGCTATAACCGACAGAAATAACAAAACATTATAAAAAAAAATGGCCAGCCCCGGGCTGGCTGGCTGGCTGGCAGCATGCAGCCAGCCTTCCAGCCCTCTAGCCCTCTCCGATTCCGTGGGGCCCTCCTAGATTCCAGAGCCCTTTGGCCTAGCCCTCGGTTGGAGACGGTTTTCGGGCTATTTTCAGCCCTATGGTCCTTTGGACCCTTCGGTTGGAGATGACCTTAGTATTTAAGTTATCAAATATGTCAAATTAGCACATAAGTTATCAAATATGATTTTTTATGTTGGAATATAATTAATGATTGGCCAACTTTTGTGAACTATTTTACTCGTTAAATGCGGGAAAATACAAAGATGGCCGACAATTAATTATAATTAATTTGACGAATTACTACAACAGTGTGCCATTGACATGTTGGTGCAGATTTGCAGTGGAAACTTTGGAATCAAATTTTTTTTAAAGCAAATCAAAACGTGACTTAACCTCGATTGAAGTGTCTTTTTTCCCCGACGACTAAAACATTTGTTTATTAAACATGTTACTTTTACCATTTAGTTGTAACATTATTTGTTCATTTTTCTAATAGATGTGAAACTCACATGATTTAACAAGTCTTATCTTTATTAGGGGTATGATACAAATGATGATACAACTAGATGATAAGTGTAGCATTACTTTTTGCCAAGGTCTAAAATATCGATGATATCGGAAATATCGGTAGTCCAAAAACACGGAAATTTCGATGAAAATATCGGGATATTATCGATATCGATAAAAATTGAATAAAAAAAACAGAAATTGTAAGAAAAACTTGGAAATTTTTATTGAAACTTTGCAGGATGTTTATTTAGTCAATTATCTATTAGTTTATCACAAAAAATTGGAAGGAAATGCATTGCATGATGGATTTAATTGATTTAAGTTGATTATATAGCGAGCTGGCAAACATTGTGAGTGTAGAAAATATGTAGTAATTAATGAAAGAAGTTTAAACACACCATAATCATTTCTATATAATGAATTAGTTATCAGCAATAGTTTAGGGGTTAAATGATAGTTTACCCATGTGCATAGTTAGTCATAAACTTAGGGTGCATTTGTTTCACCGGACTATCTCGGACTAGATTAAGTTCATGAACTAAATTGGATTGGCTTGACATGGACTAACTAGTATAAGAATAATTGAACGTTTGGTACATTGTCTGACTAAATCATGGACTAAATTATTTTTGGGATCTAAATATTTTTTTGTCATTTCTTTATTTCTCCCCCCCTCTTTCTTATCCTTTCCAGATGCTTCTTATTCCTTTTTCTTCTTTTTTTTTGTCAAAGCTTCTCCGTTCCTTTCTACTCATTCCTTTTCTTTTTCCTTTTCTCTCCCCCTCTTTCTTCTCCTTTCCAGATGCTTCTTGTTCCTTTCTTTTTTTAGGTCAAAGCTTATCCGTTCGTTTCTACTCATTCCTTTTCTTTTTCCTTTCCTTTTCAAATTCAGGAACTGGGTACAAGTCGATGAACCCCAACTAGATAAAAGATTTACCGATCGAAGCAGACATTGGAGTTGCAGATGGTGTGGTCGAGCGCAAACGCACAGATTGACGTCGGCGTCGAGCTTTGGGTGAACGCCAATTTGGATTTGCTTACCCAGAGAGGCACCACCGCAGTTGAGCAGGATGAGGATAGAGGGAAAGAGAGGATAGAGAGTGAGTGAGAGACAGTGAATGTAACACCCCAACCCCCAAATATAATGTTTAATTTCATATTTCCCCAAATATTTATGGAATCTATCAATTTAGTCCTAATTTCCTTTACCCAATCCGGATCTACACTTAAGATTCTCTTCTCTCTCAAACTGCTGGGTGGCAGCACCCCAACAATCCTTATTCTTCTCTTTCTGTCCCCTACCCCACAACCCCTTATTTCATCTTCTTTCTTTTTTGCATTCTCTATCTCTCTCTCTCGAAACTCTCATCTCTCACTTTTCTCTCTGCATCGAGACCCACATACACACACGCACACCATCGCACTTGCTTGAGGAAGACACCCATTGTCATCAGCAACCTCGTCTTTCTCCCTCTCATTTTCGTCTCTGCAACTCGGCGAACGCAGGAACCCTCCGGTGAGTTTCTTGAATTTCTCTGGTTAGGTTTTTGGGACGAAATCGGCTCGAGAATAGGTACACCCATCTCCGGCGAGGTCGTGGGTGTCGAGAGGTTTTCTGACCACCACAGGTCGTTTCACGGCAAACAGAAGGTATAAACGCACTCATCTCGCCTTGTGCTTTCGTTTGGTACCTAGATCGGGGTCTAGGGTGGTAGTTTGCAGTCGGCTGGAGCTGTAGAAGCTCCGGCGTTCTTCTCTGTTCTTCCCTATTGGTTCCCGACGAGCGCAGGCCTTTCAGGCTGTTTCCTATAACCCTCAGGCCTTAGGCCTGTTAGGAAGGTGGAGCGATATTATCGATATTATCGCGATATTTTGACGATAATTAAGTGGATAAGTGTGAAAATATCGTCATCTCACAAAAACGATATTATCGGCGAAATATCGCTGATAATATTGATATTTTAGACCTTGCTTTTTGCTTATTACTTTAGTACTAAATGAAACTACAAAATGGACCGTGGAACATGAGAAATTTTTCATTGTGACCTGAATATAGGTGATACATTACGTGTTTTTATATAAGTGGTGGAAATTTTTATTTTTTAAGTTATTAACTTTTTAACACACACATCCCATCATTTGTTTAGTGACACGTGATATAACATCCGTGTTCCCTTAACATTGAAAAATCTCTCGTGCAACACGAGAAATTTTTCTAGGTAACCGGCACTCCAGCTGACCTGGGGTTCCTAACCCATACGTAATTGACACCTGTAAATCTGGTTCTTTCAAATAAAAAAAATACCACATGTGTTATTTAAGTTAACTATGGTTTATCTTATTAATAAATGCATTTAACTTCTATCTACTGATTGATTTAATGACTCATTGTTCTCTTCTCCTTCCTTTCCCCTCTCTCCTCTCTCTCTCAGACAGATGAATTCGAAATGAAAAATGCCCAAAACCCAAATCCAACTTATTTTGCCGGAAAGACACAGATGGAAAGGTCTCGAAATGATGGATTGATTTCTTACATGTTGTAGTTTTTCCAAAGACAAAAAAACAGACATAAAATTCACGGCCATATAGAAAAATTGATTTGTAGGTGGTGTTTGTTGGATTTTGAATGCAAATAAACAATAAGATGAACCCGTAAAAGAATTGATTTGACGAGGAAAAGAAACGTGATAGTCCAATCGGCGCACCATGCTCACTACGACGACAAGACATCGTCGTGGGCTAAAACAGATCTTTAGACATTGTGAATGATTTTATGATAAGATCGATATATACTATAATCAAACCCTCTGGATTATTTGTTTTGTATAGAAATCTGATTATATTATATATATGTGAGCTCATATTCTGCTGGATGACTTTTCTTTCTCCAAATAAACTGAGGTTCTCCATAGCAGCCTAAGAAAAAAGTGTTAGACGAGGTCAACTTGCTCAGCGTCTTCCCGAAATATGTGGAGTTTGATTTAGTTCAAACTCTTATCTTCTCAGCCGTTCCTAGTTTGTAGGGCTGTTTAGTATTTGGTCTTCTGTTGTACTTTGAATATGTGGATGTAATCCTTTACTTGCCTTCTGGTTGTATTATTTGAATTTTGAAAGCTCCTTGTATCTAGGGTTTTCAAACCCAATCTGTAATCATGAAAGTATTATAAATACATGCATCCCACAATTGTTTGGGTATGCAATTAAAGTGAATCCTACGAGTGAATAAGTTTTACATGGTATTGAGCCCTTTTTTTGTCTAACGACATCGATCCTTCTCTTCCTCCCCACGCTCCAATGGCTGAAAACAATGTTACCTCTTCTTCCTCCATTTCAAACACTGCTACCAACCCCACCTCCAATCACCCCCTTCACCCATTCTCCACAGTCGTTAACATCAAACTTGACAGTACCAACTACCCACTGTGGTTGGCCCAAATTCTCCCAATTCTCAAAAGCCGAGATCTGATGGGCTATGTTGATGGTACCTTGGTCGCTCCTTCCAAGTATCTGTCTGGTTCAACAAACGTGGATCCTGCATACAATGCATGGGTGCAACAGGATCAAATGATCCTCAGTTGGATCAATGGCTTTTTTACTGCTTCTGTACTGTCTGTCGTGGCGAGCAAGAAGACTGCTCGGGCCACTTAGGAAGCACTCGAGCAACGGTATGCTTCCACTTCTCAAAACAGGATTTTGTTTTTACGCAATGAATTGATGCAGACCAAGAAAGGTGATCTTAGTGTAGCGGATTACCTAGATCGCATGAACGCGATCGCTGATAACCTTGCCCTAGCGGGGCAACCAGTGAGTGATGATGAACTTGTTCAGATTGTGTTGAACAATCTCGGACCTGCCTTCGAAATGACTGTCAGTGCAGCTCAAGCCCGTGATTCTCCTATCACCTATCCTACTCTGGAGGCTCTGCTGTTAACAACTGAGCGTCGCATGGCTGAACACACTGCTCATTTGGTAGAATCTGCCCAGGTTAATGCATTTGTTGCGTCTCGAGGCCGAGGTGGTGGCCGCACTCGAGGGACTGGAAGAAGTGCGTCTTCATCCTATCGAGGTAACTCTTTTAACCAACGAGGCAATGGACCTCGTAACCACAACAACGTCCGCACAGTGCCATGCAGTAGCGAACATGTTGGCTCTAATGGTGAGAGGATTGTGTGCCAAATTTATGGCAAACCAGGCCATCCGGCCCTTGATTGTTATCAACGCATGAATACTGCGTTCGAAGGCAGAATTCCAGCTACCAAACTCACAGCCATGGCGTCCTCTCCCATTACTCTCAACAAACAAAAAAACGGTACCTGGCTGTTGGATACAGGTGCCAATGCTCACATCACTCCGGACATTCAGAATCTGGCTAACCCCACCGAGTACACTGGTAATGAAACTATTGGAGGTGTAGGTAATGGCTCTGGCATTTCTATCGCTCATAATGGTTCAAATATACTACATACTTCAACTTGCTCATTTGATTTGCCTAATATCCTTCACTGTCCCACTGCCTCCCAAAACATTTTGTCTGCACATAAGTTTACCTTAGACAATCATTGCTACCTACTAATCTTTCCTTATTTTTTCCTTGTTAAGGACCTCAAGACCCAGAAGACGTTTTTCCGAGGGAGATGTGAGAATGGATTATATCCATTTCCATGTGGCACTGGACAACTCAAACATCCAATATCTGCATTTGTAGGACTTCGGTGTTCAGTGAATACATGGCATGCGAGGCTAGGTCACCCTGCCAAGACTATAATTAAGTTTTTAATTTCCAATAATTTGGTACCAATTCATGGTACTCCAGATGTAAGCTTTTGTGAGTCTTGTCCCTTAGGCAAGAGCACTAAGTTACCTTTCAAAGTGTCTGAGTCAGTTTCTCAATGTCCTTTGCAATTGGTGCATTCTGATGTGTGGTGTTCTCCCATTATTTCAAATGAAGGTTTTCGTTATTATGTTTTGTTTGTGGATGATTACTCTCGCTATTCCTGGATTTTTCCTATGAAAAACAAAAGTGAAGTGTTTCAAATCTTTGTTAAGTTTAAGGCCAATGTAGAAAAACTGCTTAATTTGCAAATAAAAACCCTTCAGTGTGATGAAGGTGGCGAATACAAAAACCATGCCTTTCAAAAATTTCTCACTGATCATGGCATTTCCCACCGTTTTTCTTGTCCTAAACACCCTGAACAAAATGGAATTGCCGAGCGCAAACATCGGCATATTGTTGAAACAAGTATCGCCATGCTTTCTCAAGCTCATATGCCCAACAAATTTTGGTTTGATGCATGCTCCACGGCCATTTACTTGATAAATCGTTTGCCAACTAAACTTTTGTCCTATGCCTCTCCATATGAGAAACTCTTTAAAAAAAAACCACAGTATGACATGTTAAAGGTGTTTGGTTGTCAATGCTTTCCTTGGTTAGTGCCTTATACTCAAAATAAACTTCAACAAAAATCCAAAGCATGTGTTTTCTTAGGGTATTCACTGAATCACCAAGGTTACAAGTGCTTGGATCTGTCTACAAGACGCATTTACGTGTCTCGCCATGTCCTATTCAATGAGGACTGCTTCCCTTTTAAGGGACTCACATCTGTCTCAGACAACGTCACAACTTCAGGTAACCCTCAGGCCTCAGGCCTATTATTCACTTTTGATACCCCCAGCACCCCTAGTTTATCTACACCCCGTCACCTTAATCTGGTTGTGCCCTCCCTTACCCAGGAAGTCATCCCCACACAAGTTCCCCCCGTCACCGCAGTCTCTCATCCTGTTACACGATCAAACCCCATTGAAGCCCCAGCCTGCCCTCCCCTACCAGTGTCATCCAATATCCCGCAGCCTATCCAACCATCAGATAAGCAAGTCGTGGTCCCTTCTGAACCCGTGATCCCTGTCCATGCCAGTGGTTCACACCATGAAATTACCACACGCTCCAAGTCAGGAATCCATAAACCCAATCCCAAATATGTTATGCATTTAACTGTTGACAAGTTACCTACTGAGCCAACGTGTTTTAGTCAAGCTGTCAAGTCTCAGGAGTGGAGGAATGCCATGGTGCAAGAATTTAATGCATTGCAGAAATGTGGCACTTGGAGTTTGGTCCCTTATCATCCCAAAATGAATCTGTTGCCTAATAAATGGGTGTTCAAGTTGAAGAGACGGGCAGATGGTTTGATTGAACGACATAAAGCTCGCCTTGTCGCCAACGGGTTTCATCAACAGGCGGGTGTGGATTACAGTGAGACCTTTAGTCCCGTTGTTAAGCATAGTACGATCAGGCTTGTTTTAAGTCTTGCCGTATCCAACCGATGGCCAGTACGGCAGCTGGACATGCAAAATGCTTTTTTGCATGGGTTTCTGAAAGAAGAAGTTTACATGCGCCAACCACCGGGTTTTGTTGACCAACAACTTCCTAATCATGTGTGTAAACTTCAACGTAGTATTTACGGTTTAAAACAAGCCCCCAGGACCTGGTTCTAGAGGTTCTCAGATTTTCTGCTCGAACTCGGGTTCCAGGAATCCACATGTGACTACAGTTTGTTTGTGTTTCGACAACAAGGTGTGCATTTGATTCTTTTAATTTATGTCGATGATATACTCATCACCGGCAATAGTCCTCATCAAATATCCAGATTGATTCAACGCCTGGGTACATTGTTTTCCATGAAAGATTTAGGTCCCCTTCATTATTTTCTGGGTGTCGAAGTCAAATATAATGGGACTGCTATGCATTTGTGTCAGTCTAAATATGCATTAGACCTGCTCTCTCGCACAAAATTCACTGAAGCCAAGCCAATATCCACCCCGGTCCCATCTGGTCAAAAGCTCAGTGCGTATGTGGGTGAACCATATGACAAACCAGAGGTGTATCGCAACGTAGTTGGCGCACTACAATACATCACCATAACCCGCCCAGATCTGTCATATGCTGTGAATCAAGTGTGCCAATTTATGCATGCTCCCAAAACAACTCACTGGATGGCTGTCAAACGGATTTTGCGGTATTTGAAGGCCACACATACTCATGGTCTTCTATATAAGTCTGGAACTAATCAACTCAGTGCCTTCTCTGATGCGGATTATGCAGGAAATCCGGATACTCGGCATTCCACTAGTGGCTTTTGTATCTATCATGGGTCCAACCTTGTCTCCTGGAGTTCTAAGAAGCAGAAGACAGTATCTCGGTCTAGTGCTGAGGCCGAGTATAGGCAGTTAGCATACACTGCTGCTGAACTATCGTGGTTTAGGTCTTTATTCAAGGACCTGCATTTGCATTTGGCTCGTCCTCAGATTTGGTGTGATAATATCTCCTCCATAGCTCTGGCATCTAATCCAGTCTTCCATGCCCGCACTAAACACTTGGAAGTTGATTATCACTACGTAAGGGAAAAGGTTGTTCGTCGTCAGTTATTGGTTAATTATATTTGTTCACAAGTTCAACTTGCTGACTTGTTCACCAAAGGCCTGTCGTCGTCTCGGTTCAAGTTCCTTGTCTCCAAGCTTCCCGTTGTTCCACTGTGAAATCCTATTCCCGGATTTCACTGTTATAATCTACGTATTTGTACTATTGAGATTTAATATTATTTCTCGAGAATTTATTTGAAATTGTTTGGATTTAGATTTTAATTAAACTAGTTACGAAGAGTGAAGTTTGGAAAATAATTATTTAAAAATTCGTTGACCTTTTGAGGTCACAAGTAATGTTTTCGAATAGGTCTCGAAGCCACAAGCGCATAGGCGAAAGCCGTTTGCGAGTCCGAGTTATAACGGTATAGTTACGGACGTTTGAAGCTGTGAAACTTTAGGTTATGGAAATTATTTAATTTCCACTGAAGGGTAAAAGGCCCAATGATATAAATGGGATTAAGGGAACCGGCTATTGGGGGAAGAAAAGGGGGGCCAATCCAATTAAAAAAAAAAAAAAAAAAGCTGCAGGTTGGCAGCGGGAGGGAGGAAAGAAAGGCCCAAACAACCCAGAAAATCACCCATTTTGACCTCCGCGACCCCCTATATTCCGATGCCGATTCCGGCCAACTCCATTGGAGTTTTTCGACACCACCACCACCATCTTGAAGCTCTCATTCCCCTCTACAAAACCCAACTAAGAAATACCTTGATTAACCACCGTATGTGGCGGTCCTAGGCCATGAAGACCGACGAAAACCAATGGTGCTCCGGCCACCCTTTTCAAATTTCCGGTGAATCGGCGAAGTGATGGCCGACGCCACCACTTGGGTTTTGTAGCCTATCATCCCAGGAGTAAATCCCAACCAGCCTTGACCCCGTTGGACCACTGTAGGCTGCGAATCGAAGTCGGGAAGTTTAAGGCACCGCCGGCTTTGTTGGCAAAATTGACCTTCTTCGGTCCACTTTTGGACTTTATGGCAGGTATAAAACTTGTTCCTCTTATTGAGCTTTATCTTCCTGTAAAATTTCGTAGAATTTGGGATTAGTGGAAAAAGTGGGTTTCCGACTACCAAAACCGCCACGTACGGCGGCGCGTGTGGCGGCTCGTGGGCCGAGACTCCACCTGCCCTTCCTAGACTAATTTGATTACCCTGAATCCATATATGATGTTCGATTGACGAATCTCGTCATATGACTATAGTTTCGATAGAGACCGCCACTTGAATTTTGAAATTGGCGGAGATCCGACCGTCGGATCGTGTTGAGATTTTAGTATGTTGTTATTTGAGCATAATGTGGACTTTGGAAAGTTACGGACCGAAAATCCGAGATGCGGATCTTCCAGATCAAATTACGTAAGTTTGTGGACCCTACTGTTGATCGAGAATTGACTTTTGGTCAACATGTCATGAAACGTCCTAATTACTAAAATTAGTACTATGGAAGATTAAGTGAAGTCTAGTGAGTCTACATTGGTTAGAAAATGACTTGTGTATATGTGATATAGCTATTACCTTGATTTTTTTTATATTAGTATCATATGTGATTATGTCTTGATCTTATAAAGGTGATTTCTATTGAAATGTGATTTGTATATATTTAGCCATAGACATATGTTTATTAACATGATTTGGCTTGGTACTAATGATGGTTGTGACATATGTGAGTTAAATTATCTTTTAGTAATGTGAATGAGGTGTACAGTTATTTTTATGACAATGTGATCCTAGAATCCTATTAGAAGTATGTGGTAGCACTTATATGCTTGGGTGACATATTAGTTGGTGGCCATGAAAAGTTGATGGTGTAGGTGACTGCGTGTAAACCATGGGGGTTAAGTGGTGGGTAGGTTGTGTGTTGAATTTGACTGCACCATGTAGCGGAGGTACATGGATGGTCCTGCTTGGTAAATCCGCATTGGGGGACCATACTATATATGGATCGCGCTTGGTTAATCTGCGTTAGGCGATCCTTATGGCCATGTATGGTTAGGAGTGATCATGCTTGGTTAATTCGCATTGGGTGATCACTTCCTAACAGCTGTAGGAGTCTGCTTGGTTAATCCGCATTGGGTGATCACTACCTAATAGTTCTGTAGGTGTGACTCTGCTTGGTAAATCCGCATTGGGGGGTCGCTACCTACTTGATTACCTTGACCCTGCTTGGTTAATCTGCATTGGGGGGTCATTAGTGGTCCTGCTTGGTTAATCCGCATTGGGCGATCGTCATGGCCATTTATAATTAGGGGTGATCATGCTTGGTTAATCCGCATTGGGTGATCACTGCCTAACAGTTCTGTAGGTGTGACTCTGCATGGTTAATCCGCATTGGGGGGTCACTACCTACTTGATTATCTTGACCCTGCTTGGTTAATCCGCATTGGGGGGTCATTAGTGGTCCTGCTTGGTTAATCCGCATTGGGGGACCATACTATATATGGATCGCGCTTGGTTAATCCGCGTTGGGCGATCCTTATGGTCATATATGCTTAAGAGTGATCATGCTTGGTTAATCCGCATTGGGTGATCACTTCCTAACAGTTGTAGGAGTGACTCTGCTTGGTTAATCCGCATTGGGGGGTCACTACCTACTTGATTACTTTCTTAGGGGTGGCTCTGCTTGGTTAAACCGCGTTGGGGGGCCACTTCCTGTTTGGTTACTTTGTAGGCTTCGGCTGTACCGCGTCACTCTAACCCTACTTTTCATGGTGTTGTATGAGAATATGGTTGTGAGATGTTGTGATTGTTTCAGACGAACCGTTGGATGTCTGGGTGACTCCTTCGGAGTTTGCGAAGGTTTGGTATTAATTTCTTTTGAATGATTTATATTCAAAGTTTATAAACTGGGATTGATGGTTGGTTGTATCACTATTATCACACTTTGTATTATTGTCGCTCATACGAGCTTCGCAGCTTATCCGAGTTGTTGTTTGCCCGATGCACCATTTCCATGATGTAGGCACTTAATTCACATGCGACAGGTCTGGGTAAATTATGAGAAACCATTTGATATTTTGATTCCGTTGAGTAGTTCGGAACCCGATGTTGGATTCCGTTGAGTGGTCCGGAACCCATGCTCTTGTTCATTTCCGTAAGGTTATCTTAGAATCCTAAATTTGAGTGAATGAGAATTACTCACAATAGATCTTGTGAACACAAATTAGAATTACCATGTTATGACTCATAACCCAAGTAGGGAATTATATAGAGTTCTCTAATTGAATTGGTGAAATGGTATGTTATCTCATTGATTGATTAACATAGTTAAATGCTAAGATCATGCATCCCTGATTCATGAATGGATTAATTGACGGGATTGTGGAATGACATTGGATATGATTGTTATGATTATGATTATTTAGTGATCAATGCTTGAGAACAATATTGTGCTTCGTTGGTTATTGGATATGTTAATGTTGTGGATGGAGGTATCATGTTGAAAACATAGTGATTTATATGATGGATGGAATGGAAACCTTGAATGTCATGTGGGTTTGTTATGTTGCCGTGAATCTAGTAATTCATGCTTGTTAAGCTCTAATAATTGATTGAGGAATGCTATGCTTTTCGATTTGAACGTATTGTGATAATCGTCGAAGTGTAATGAATGACGAACTACGAATGGCTTGATCCCTATTGAGGGTACGTAGGCAGTCTAACGAGGAGGTTAGATGCAGTCATAAAGTATACGGAATTTGCTACACAAATTGGACCTTGAGTGGTGCTTTAATTCATATCCCGGAGGCGAGGTATGTTGAGATACGAGTATTTGGTGACGTCACGTGTTGATCCAGGACGTATGTTGGGATCGGGGCGTGACATCCACAGCCTGTCATCTTGCCGGGGGCTGTTAGACGAGGTCAGCTTGCTCAGCGTCTTCTCGAAATATGTGGAGTTTGATTTAGTTCAAACTCCTATCTTCTCAGCCGTTCCTAGTTTGTAGGGCTATTTAGTATTTGGTCTTCTGTTGTACTTTGAATCTGTGGATGTAATCCTTTACTTGCCTTCTGGTTGTATTATTTGAATTTCGAAAGCTCCTTGTATCTAGGGTTTTCAAACCCAATCTCTAATCATGAAAGTATTATAAATACATGCATCCCACAATTGTTTGGGTATGCAATTAAAGTGAATCCTACGAGTGAATAAGTTTTACAAAAAGAAGGTGAAGAGCCGACTAGATCAATGAGAGCCACTGGATCAATCTTATGGTTCAAATTTAACAACTTAAATTTACTTCAGCATTTATTAATTGCAATTAACCATAATTATATCAAAATCCATGTCAAGTCATTTAAAAAGAACGAAGGGCAATTCATCTGGAACACCAGCTGTCAAACTGTGCTGGAGTGGTGGTAACCTGCAAAAATTTCTCGTGCAGCACATGTGGGAAAGGGATCCTCGCCCACGCCTTTTCCATACACTTAGGCTTCCACGCACGTTTCAGTTGTAAATTTCTCGACACCTACGCAAACGCAATCGCAAACTCTCTCCCTCTCTTTAATATATGGCGGATAACAAGCTGCCGCTTCTGCCGCCGACAGACGAGTTTGATCATCATCATCACCTGCACGACCACCTAGAGTCCCTGTCTCCGCCGGCAAACCCTTCTTTTACTTCCACCGCCTCCTTCACTCCCGATGCCGACGACATCTCTCCCATCGTCAACGTCCGCGACTTCTTCCGCGAGTTCTTCAAAGAAACCAAAAGGCTATGGCTTCTCGCCGGCCCCGCCATCTTCACCTCCATATGCAAGTATTCCCTCGGCGCAATCACTCAAGTCTTCGCCGGCCAAGTTGGCACCTTAGACCTTGCCGCCGTCTCCATTGAAAACTCTGTCATCGCCGGCTTCTCCTTCGGCGTTATGGTACGTATATTTCCCCCTCTCCCATACCCTTCAATAAAATATAAAAAATATGAATATCCATATATGGGGATTTTGCTCCACGCTCAACACTCACTACAAGAACTGACAATAGTTACTAATATTAATGTCAGTAGCTATTGTCAGTTTTTTAACTGTGACAAAGAGCCACTGAGTTTGAATCTCACATATTAATTGATAATATGTTTGAAGCTTGGAATGGGGAGTGCTCTCGAGACGCTATGTGGGCAAGCATTTGGAGCAGGGCAGCTGCACATGTTAGGAATCTACATGCAGAGGTCGTGGGTGATCCTCAACTCCACTGCCGTACTCCTCTCCTTTCTCTACATCTTTGCTCAGCCACTTCTCAAAGCGATAGGGCAGACCGCCGACATATCGAAGGCGGCGGGAGTGTTCGCGATATGGATGATACCGCAGTTGTTCGCGTACGCCATGAATTTCCCGATAGCCAAGTTTTTGCAGTCGCAGAGCAAGATGATGGTCATGGCGGTGATATCGGCGGTGGCTTTGATCCTGCATACGCTGTTCAGCTGGATTTTGATATTGAAGGTCGGGTGGGGACTGGTGGGTGCCGCCGTCGTGCTCAACGCATCCTGGTGGTTCCTAGTTTTAGCTCAGCTGGGTTATATATTTTCTGGGACCTGTGGTCAAGCTTGGGTTGGATTCTCATGGAAGGCGTTTCATAATCTTTGGGCTTTTGTTAAGTTGTCTCTCGCTTCCGCAATCATGCTCTGGTAATTAAAACCCCTTTCACGCATCTTTCTTTTGTTTTCTTGTTCCGGCCCTTTGAATTCTTTTAACTAGGTGGTACTATACATGACACACCCGAACCCGTAGGTAGGGCGTGCTGGCCGTCACGATACACCTACTTACATACTCTGCAATTTCCCTTTTCATACCCGGCACGTGACGGCCAGCACGCCCTACCTACGGGTTCGGGTGTGTCAATACACACATCATTTTTTATCTTTCACAAATTCTACTTAATTTTTGACCGTTTGATCGAATGAATTGAAGATGATCAATGAACATAAATTAATAAGAAGTGTATGTAAGGTAAAAAAAAGTGTGTGGATAACACTACCCTTCTTTTATTGAAAATAAATAAGTAAAAATTTTAAATGCTAAAATAACGGAACTTTTCGTGGTCACATTGTCATGTAGTACTACTAATTCAATTACAATAATACAGTAGTCTTAGTAAATAAACCAACTCATTATAACATAAATAAACTGATAATACCACAAAAATAAATGTTTATAAGTACTGAAAACACATAACTCATGGTGTGCTATTTCACGTGTCTTAATAAGAACATATGAGTTTATAAACTAAACAGTATCACTTTTTTTAATAGATCGCTTGGCGAAGTTTTTATTTATTAAAATTTCACTGTTTCAAATAAAATATTTATTTTTAAATTGAAATAGAAATGAGAAATAACTTCATTTCAAAATTCTCATGGATTTTAGTTGAGTAAAATTTCGTGATCTGACGTTAAACTTAGATTTTGAGTCTCGCGTGTCTACTATTTCACTACCAAGACATCTTAAAAGTGCATCATATTCCATGAACATGGTATATATGAATTAGGATCTTGTTGGATCCTCAAATCACATTCATTCATAGTACATTGTACAATCATAAATCATTGTATATTTTTTTATTTAAAATTAAATATAAATAGTATATGATATTCACAAGATCCTCTCTCAATATATATCCACCCAGTGCGATGCACAGAAGATATGACACACAGATATCCCAAATATGGCTCTATCAAACAATCACATTGAAAAACTTACCGTTGCCATACACATGTCAAATTTATAGAGGTGGATTCAACTTTACAAGTGTACCTTAGGCCATGACAAATGAAAGATTGGAACCATGAAGATAATCAAAGTACGTACTAAAAATGCTCTCATCTTTAAATACAAGTAGAAACACAACTTTGCGATCACAGTAGCTAACAAGCACCATCGTGAATATAGAGAAACCTAGGTCGGACCTGCTGAAAGCTTTATGTCTTTATTCTTTAACATTATTTATAATTGCCGTTTCTTCTATTGGTCGGCCTTTTGCTACTTAACATATGATTTTATATTTACTTTTTCTTCTGCTTTTTGGCTTTTGCTACCAAACAAGTAGCCCACACCACACCGCACTTGCTAAGTTAACTAATTTAGGACTTGTTTGATAATTATTTTTAGTAAATATTTTTATATTGGTAATTGTAAAAATTCAAAATAAGGTCAAATTTTAAAAACTTAATAAAGAAATTATCAAACAAGTTTTAAATTAGTTGTTCGTGATTAGTTTTGTGAAATGAGAATAACAATTATCTACAGTATTATAGATTCTGTTTAATTCAAATTTTATATCATATCTATTGGTTTCATAGAGATTCCAAATGATCAAATGAATTTCCAGAACAAGCTCATTTGATTTTATGTTTTTTAAATCTTGTGCAGTTTAGAAGTATGGTACTTCATGGCACTGATTCTCTTTGCTGGGTATCTCAAGAATGCAGAAGTTTCTGTGGATGGCCTATCCATATGGTGAGTACTTAATCTCTTCATAACTCTGCTAATCACATTTTAATTTTTAGGTATTTTTTAGAGACATTGTCAAGCCTAGTTCATCTTATAAGCATGTGAAAAAATGTCTAACGGCACAAATGGTCCTCTATTACAGAGGTAGACAGGAGTATTTTACTTGCATCACAGCGTGAGTTCGAATCTCGTCGGTTCCCTAATCTAACATCTAACCTAACAAATACATCGTTTAACAAAAAAAAAAAAGAAATCTCACAGCGGAAGTTTACCAAACTTTATAAGGACAAATAAGAAATTGGATCACACTTCGTGTGTGTGTGTATAAATATATTATTATTATTATTTTCTACATCGATCTTTTTACACTAAGGGGAGGAGGAGTTTCGCTAAGCCACACAATGAATAACCTAATTTGGTATCAAACTCGCCATTCATGAAATTCGAACCTAAGACCTCTCACTTTAATCTCAAAGGAAAAGGATCCGGAGGATCCTTTTTTCCTAGGGGTCATAGGAATCATGTGATTGTGATCGTTTATCATACATCGTGTGGTCAGATTTCGTTAGGTACTATTCATATTTAATTTTAAATTTTAAAATTTGAAATGATTTATGATCGCACGATATTCGATGAACAATCACGATCACGAGATTCTTAAGAACCTCATGAACCGGATCCTTTTCCAATCTCAAATTGCCTGATTGCATAATATATATAACTTTTTATGATTACCAATATTTTATCCCATTTTGCGGGTCTACATAAAGAAAAAGATAAAATCAATTTTGTTTTTTTTTTCATACTTTTGGGCTCACGAAATGGAAAAGCTTCTTCTGTAAAAGCACTTTTCTCTTTTGTTTTTTTGGGTCAAATCACTTTTCTCTTTTGATTTCATGTTTCTAATCATCAGAAGTCCTTGACAAATTCGTATTAGAAGCTTGCATCATATGGATTTAAACTAAGGAAAATTAATTAAAAGGGTTTGAAAACTGAGTTTTAACGATAAGGATAAAATAAAGGGTAAAGTGAATAGTACCAGAATTGACTTTTTAATGTAAAAATATAGTTTTTCGTTAAAGTGAACAGTACCGCGAACTTTTCGTTAAAACACCCTTTAAACTATGAGGGGCCTTATAGTACACTTAATTATCTCTATTTTCTAATTTAGATATGTTCTTCCTCTTTATCCCAATGTATCGTGTTGGAGTTCTCTTCTTTCTTTAGTCTAATTCAAAGTAGAAATATCGCTTGTAGTAAAAATTATTTAGTGTCCTTAATTTGTTCAGCATAATATATAGCTTTTGAATATTATCATCAATGTAGACATTATAAACTATTTTTTTCTTCTGGTTTATGAAAAACTGGATTTAATTGACTAGTTTTTTTATATGTGCATTGTTGAATTTGCAGCATGAACATATTGGGATGGACGGTCACGTTAGCTATGGGCATGAACGCAGCAATAAGGTCAACTTTTAATTCATATCAAAGTCCACAAACTTTAGAACACACAAAAATGTCTGTCGTACTGAACTCAAACATTTTGCAGCGTGAGAGTGTCAAATGAACTAGGAGCAGCTCACCCAAGAACAGCAAAGTTCTCACTGGTAGTAGCGGTAATAACTTCCTTTTTGATCGGCGCTATCCTCTCGCTCATCCTCATCATCACCCGGGACAAATATCCAGCCTTGTTCTCAAGTGATTCGGCGGTTAAAGCTCTCGTGAAGCAGCTTACACCATTGCTGGCAACCTGCATTGTTATTAACAACATTCAACCGGTTCTTTCTGGGGTTGCAATTGGAGCAGGATGGCAGGCTGCAGTAGCTTATGTGAACATAGCCTGTTACTATGTCATTGGGGTGCCCTTGGGCCTAATTTTCGGCTACAAGCTTGATTGGGGTGTTAAGGTAAGTTTTCATATTCCCACCTCTCAACATTTCGTCGGTTTTAGTTTTTACATCGAGAGATTTTATTAGGACTTCAATTGTTAAAAATTAACATTTATACGACGATCATTTTCAGGGCATATGGATTGGAATGTTGTTAGGGACAATCCTTCAGACTTGTGTTCTTTTCATAATGGTTTATAAAACCAACTGGAACAAGGAGGTAAGGGTTTCAATTTACTCCCATTTCCTGTGCAATATGGCATCTTCTCTCTGTGCCCATATGTCAAAATCACTTTATGTGCGACGTGAAAAGAGAGGGATCGATGTACACAAAAAGGTGTATCGAAGTTGCACTTTTTAGCCATTGGCTAAACGAGACTGATGTAATTTATGTACCTTAACCATGCAGGCATCCAAAGCTGAAGACAGGATAAAGAAATGGGGAGGGGCAACAGTGAAAAGTTCAAAAGAGGATGGAAAATTGAGTCTAGAAGATTGATTGTCGTCCACAACTTGGCCAAAAATTAATTACCACGAAAAAGTTTTCATATCCAAATACATGACCAGCAAAATGCCATCTTAGAGTATCTCCAATCGAAGCTTCAATTTCACAGCGGAGGTTCCAACGTTAGCTTTTGATAGCATTCGTTTTTGCAACCGGTCTGCTGAAGCCCAGTTGGACTTTGGCATCAAGCTCCTGGTATCCTTTATTTTGATTTTTTAACTAATTCTTCCTTATCTCTAAAAAAACAAAAGAGAGAACTTTTTATTTATGTTCTTATATTTAATTGTCCCTTCGTTCATTAAAACAAAGCAATATTTTCATAAGAAAACTTCATTACTTTGTTAAAATTTTGCGTATATTTATATAAAAATGTACCAAGAAACAAAATGAATAAAAAATCCAAATGTACTCATAGGTAATAAAAACTATCTATATAATCAAACGGTCATACATTAAACTTACCTCTAATAGCAAGTGGCCATTTACCACAGTGATGGAAAGGTGTTGAGCCCTTGCATGACGACTTGGGTTCAAATCCTGTCGGTGGCTAATCTAATATCTAATCTTACCAAATCTATCGTTTGACAAAAAAAAAAACGTACCTCTAATAAAATTGTAAAAGAAAAATATTTAATCAAATTCTTAAAAGAGCAGCGAAATTAAAAAAAGAAATGCCTATATCAAAACGTCCTGATCATATCGTATATGAATACATGTCTCTTCACCCTCGGCCGAGAGAGCAATTTATATGGACAGGAAACGTCATGATGATCACAACCACATACGCCTCTGACGGACCGTGCATTTTTAATGCAATCCATGTATCTCTGCAACAGAAGCTTCTATAGACCGTTTGGTATACGAACACATGCCCCTCATGGCCCCGGTTGGGACAGCAACTTAAATGGGGTTTCAGTGCATATTGCTGTCCATCTAAGTCCTTCGGCTGGAGAGGGGATTGCTGCCTCACACTCATGGCCTCTGGGACAGCAACTTAATTAGGTTTTCAGTCCATGTCGCTGTCCATCCAAGTCCTGCTGCTGGAGAGGGGATGGCCACTTTTATTGACTTTGTCCATACATGAAAGTAGGTTCAAACCAAATAATGCCATCCACATTTACAACAGTACTGATTTTTTTTGTTTACGTTATGGCACTGGTTAGTTTTTGCCGGGTATCTAAAGAATGCAAAGGTTTGTGTGTATGGCCTTTCCATATGGTGAGTTGTTTCTTCTTCTGCTCATTTGTTACGCATTCGGGTCAGTTTAAATTGGCACGCCTTGTTTGCATGGCATCTAGGGTAGAAATATAGAAATCTTTGTTTTTTTTGTCAAAGAAATATAGAAATCTTTAACTATGCCTTGAAAACTCCAAGATAACACCAACTCCAAAATTTCCAAAAACTCCAAATGTTTCGAAACTTCGCAATTAGAAAGAAGGTTTGATTCAGAAATTTAACAGATTAGAAAAAGAGATCTTGCTTCCAATTTGAGCATATTGAAAAGAAAAAAAAACAACAGAGATTTAAAGTTCTGAATCCGAATCCCCCTTTTCCAAGTCCAATTAGCAGTGTGAACATATTTGGGGAGAGATCTGGAGGAAGAGATCCGGTCCGGATCTCTCCCATTAAAGGTCTAGGATCAAGTGATTCGGACTGTTGAAATTTGATCCAATGGCTATAATTATTATAAAGGGAGCTCCCTGTTTGTAATAATTAGATCAAATTTCAACAGCCTGAATCACTTGATCGTGGGCCTTTGATGAGAGAGATCTGGACCAGATCTCTTCCCAACATATTTGGATGGACGTTCATGGTAGCTCTTGGCATGAACACAGCTATAAGGTCAGTCATTCAGTCCCACATCCATACTAATACATAACAAACTTCCTAACTTCTCAAAATTCTTAAAAAGATGTTAAGCGTCTAATGAACTAGGCGCTGCTCACCCAAGAACGGCAAAGTTCTAAGTCATCATCACCCGAGACATATATCCGTCTTTGTTTTCGAGCGATGCGGAGGTGAAAGCTCTTGTGAAGCAGCTCACTCCATTGCTGGCGACCTGCATTGTTGTACACAACTTTCAACCAGTTCTCTCTGGGGTCGCCATTGGAGCAGGATGGTAAGCTGTAGTGGGTTATGTGCACACAGTATGCTGCTCACAGGCCATCCTGCTGTGGTGGGTTATGTGAATATAGTATGCTATGTATTTGTGGTTCCCTTGGGCCTAATCACGGGTTACAAGCTCGACGGGGTTGCTAAGGTGAGTTCTCGCAAACTAACCTAACCAACATTTGCTTCGATTCTAGACGTAAAATGCTAATTTTCGGGGTATTTGGATTGGACTGATGTTAGGGACAGTCCTTCAAACTAGTGTCCTTTTTTCGACGATTTGTTAAACCAACTGGAACGAAGAGGTAACGGCGCATATTATAGTCTGTCCAATAATAAAACATAAGCTGAGACGTATCTGTAACAAAATTGCAGGCATCCATAGTTGAAGATAGGGTAAGGAAAGGGGGAGGGCAAATAGAATCGAAAGAGAAGAGACCGTACAGATTCGAAAGGAAACGGCATAGAAAATTGAAATTCAAAGATTAGACAGCATTCAGAAATTGATAAAGATCGCTCGCTCAATCACAATGGAAAGACAACAAAGTCCCTCCCAGACATTGAGTTATAAATAAAATCAAGTTTTGAATATGCCCAACTCATACAGTATAAAGAAAGATTGGACACAGAGGAGGGCTGAAAGTAACATAGATCTTGTGAGTCCTATATGGCAATGGAAGTCAACAATGAAAATAGTCGATAAATGAAATCTTATGTTCATATTCCTTATAGTTTTATGTTGTTGCATGAACTGGGATGCCAAAATGGTGGTAGCCCAACCCTATCGACATAAAACTGTGCAACTAGAACACCGCCCGAATTACTACAACTCGCGTCATATGCTTATATAGCCTAGGTGAACAAATGATCAAATGCAGCTATATGTAGAGCCTAAGAACATCTGATGTGATAGTTACTAAATACTGAACGGATTAATAAGAACGACAGAAGTTCTATTCAAGTTTACTCTTCCTCTATAGCATTCATTGAACATGTAACAAACACAAAAACGCATGACAAATGAAAATGAATGTGAATCTTAAGAGGATATAATATGCAAAACAATGATAAAACTGTTATGCAGTAGGATGACCTCTACAAAAACTTGGACATTGCCACAACCATACAGACCGGCAAAAAGCATTTGCGGCCATACATCCTGTGCATTGGACTAACAAGACAAAGTTAAGACACACCCTGCACAAATGTTGTCGAAAAGAAATGAAATGCACAAATGCAAAAATTTGATCTCACTAGTACAAGTGGTGTCGAATCGACATGAATTTTAATACTGCATTCGCAAAGTATAGCAACGAACACAAATTTTCGAAATCGGGTAATCCTGAATCATAATGCCAACCAAAATCTAGCAAACAGAAATCGAAACAAACCCATCACGATAGCAAAACATAATCATACATTCACAGAAAAACCATTCATTTGGAAAAACAGAAATGCATATAAATATCCGCTAATTAAACTTCCAAAATATAACATAAACTGTAGCTCAGCAGTCTAAACTGAAATTTCAAATCCAAAAAACAGCAACTTTAATCCGAAACCCTAGTGCTAAAAAAACAAAACAACCCAAACCTAAGCGGTGAGCACGACGGCGCCACCGGCCTCCTTAATCTTCTTCTCAGCGGTCTTGGAGATGAGCTTGGCCTTGACCACGACGGGCTGGTTCTGCGGCAACACGCCCTTGCCGAGGACCTTGAAGAAGCCGTACTGAGTCACATCGATGAGCGGGGCGTTGTCCTTGGTGGCCTTGTCCTTGGCCTCCTGAGGAAGGAGCGACCAGAGCTTGTCGACGTTGACGATGGGGCAGTAGAACTTGTTGCGGAGCTTGTGAAAGTACCTCATACCGACTTTACCGAAATACCCAGGATGGTACTTGTCGAAGAGGATCCGGTGGTGGTGCATGCCTCCGGCGTTACCGCGACCTCCGGGATGCTTGCGGTGCTTGCCGATACGACCGTGACCGGCGCTGACGTGGCCTCTCTTCTTGCGGTTCTTCTTGAATCGGGTCGTCATTTCTCTCTGTTCCCCGAGTCTGCAGCTCCTTCTCTCACTCACCTAGCTAGGGTTTCGGCGGCACTGAAGATTGAGGGAGGCAGGGAATTGGGATATTTATTTGGTGGGAATTTATGTGAGTTTACGATTTCACCCTGAGTTAGGTTAGATTGTTTCTCAGCCCATAATCTGTACTCTTTGCCATAGCCCAATAATCCGGCCCACACAAGAAACATGTTTAGAGCTAAGTCTACCGGTGTTTCAATTTTCTCATATTGCACCCTAAGGTTTTAGAATCATATATGTTGAACTGACTTCTAGACTGTACAGATACCACACTTAAATCATTAAATGATTCGTCGTCATTTCGGAATACGATTCATTGATTGAGAAGAAGGGGAAGCTCCATCATGACTTAGTTTGGTAGACTCACCAGGACGACGCCTTATTAACCAATCGGATCTCGCACGAAGAAGTACCTACGGAGTTTGTAGTGTCTTTCATCATGTACAAGCGGACAACATGTTCTCTACAACAACGTGAGGAATGGGAGCAAACCCAGCGACATGTCACACAAGATGAGTTTGGTGACTCTTGGCTTACCCGGTTCAAATGTTGACTTCATGTATGAATTGACACATTTTCAAATCGCTGACAAATTGAAACCTATTTGACAATATTCGCCTTCGAAGTTGTTAGAAACAGGTTACTCAAATAAAAAGGAGTTGGAAATGAAAATGCAACCTTGAGAAAGAAGTAGAGAAATTCAATATTTTAACCCTGAAATGTACATATATTACAAGAACAACCTAAAATTACATGAACAAGATGATGAACACCTCAATGATACACAAATACAACAAAAGGGTTTGTATAATTCAGTTTTGAATAAAGAGGGCAGCTCCAACTAAACCCAACCACAATGTCAAACCTATCCAAAAGGCTTGGTTTTTCTCCAGACCGATTGGAGGCCGCCATACCATAAAGTCTCCGAAATAGTCTTTAGACGAAGAGAACTGATTGGTCACTGTTCCGCTGCTAATCGGTTCCTTGTCTTTGTATTTATCACTCCACGTTCCTGCATAGCTGCATTGCTCAAGCATCATAAACCGCATTAGTCAGGGAGGATTTGAGATGAATTGCTGGAAATGATAAAACACTGAGACATAAATGGGTGCTCAAGACCAAAAGTGATATGGTCATCAAATGGCCTCCAAGTTATTCAAAACTAAGTCACTGAATTGTGAAGAAAATACAGCCAACGGTTTTAGTTCAATATGTTTATTTGCAGACCTGCTTCTCTAGAACTAGTAAAGACTATGATAAGGGTGACACCAACTCAATGCACTGATTTCAGACACTCCAAATGTTAATTGAGAGAACTTCAAGATTACCAAATGTTCGTCAAGAGGTTAATTTTCGGTTTGACCATCTTAAACAAAGATTTAGGGATCAACAATGAATCCTTTACTTTGGAAGGATCTAATGCTCAACGACGAGGGCACCAAATGGGGTGGCTTTATAATTGCTACACTGAAAACTGGAAAGCCCTATGCAGGTAACACAGGGATTGACCTATGCAGGTCAGAGGAAACACAAACTACCCACATATAATACTACACTAAGTACTAACCATATGCTAAAGGAACAATTAGTCAATTACAATGCTTTTGTTGAGTCAAAAGGACCAATACCTGTCATAACTGGAACCAATGAGTGGTATGGTTACCATCTCTTCTTGGGATATCTTGAGCTTTGGCGCTTGCAAAATGTAACGAAGCTCTGCGGCTTGGCGCCGGATGCTGACACTCGGGTGCTTCTTCTCCAATTGATGGTAAAGTTCAATGCAATCGGTATGGCGGTTATTAGCCTCGTAGGCCATAGCAAGCCAAATTTGTATCTGAAAAGTATACCGCCAAAATTTCCATTAGCATTTGATCAAACATGTAGTGGCATTAAAACAATTGTCAAAAGGAGATCATCATAGTCAATGGGACTTAAACCAACCTCACCACCGAATAACGTGGGCCTAGGAATGATCGTGAGCGCGCCTTCTAAAAACTCAATGGCACGGCCGTACATGCCCCTTCCATACGCCTTCTGCCCCAAATCAAACATCAACTGTGCCGTGGCCCTCCGCTCCGCCTGCTCCTTAGCCACCTGCACTCATACCATAACAACAAACTAAGTCAATCAATCTCATTACAACTACAATTGGAGCTACCCGTAATTTATCCACCAATCATGAAATCACAACCAGCTATACACCTAAAGCAATGAACTTTTCGAGAATCGAGCTTCAATTTGGTATAAAAATTTATTCGGGAAATAAGCAACCCTTTCTCCTTATGCACACCTTCATCACACGTTGTATACATGTCACATAAGTTATGTGCCTCCTTTTATTCAATCTAAAAGCCAGAAATAAACCGCAAGGGAAAAAGGGTGTGCGCAAATCACTTCTCAGTTATCAACGTAAAATCGGAAACTTTACTACTAAACAGTAAATTAGCTCAAAAGACTGACCTTTTCCAGCTCTTTCCTCACTCTCATCCGCTTCTCCTGCTCCGTCTCTTCCCTGCCGTCGTCTTCAAAATCCTCCTCCATCCGGCTCTGTATCTCCTCCGCCTTCTTCTCCAGCTCCCTCCTCTCCTCGATCTCCTTCACCCTCTTCCGCATTTTCTTCTCCCAATCCAACGGCTCCTGATCGTCCCCGTCCCCGTACCCATTCCCGTTCCCCTCCTCGTCCCTGTCGAAGTTCACGCCGTTTACTTTCGAATTCGCCTTCCCCCGAGCCACGACTCGCTGGCTCCGAGTCTCCCCGTCCGAGTCAAACCCCTTTACCGCGATAAAACCGTTGTGTGAGTGACTGTGCGGGTCCCGCTTCGGCAAGATCAGACTCAGGTTCAAAAGGGCGTCGAGCGCCACCGGACGAGTCTTCCGGTCTGGAATTACGGTCCTGGGCGACGTGACGTCTAGTAGCAGAGCTAGGTTTCCGATAACCACGGCCATCGTGTCCCGGGAAGAGTCAGAGCGGAAGAGAGAGATGAGCAAGATGTGGGATTCCCGCTGAAAAAGACGGTGAGAGAGATATTTGGGTCGTTGATTTATTTAGACGAAAATGCCCTTAAACTTACACGTAATTACGTTTTTAATCTGGGCGTTATGGGAAACAGATTCTGTGTTTGGTGAGGGCAATATTGTTGGAAAGCATGTGAACGTGGCGCGTCACAGGCGAGAGACGTGTGGCAACTGTAGCAGCCTCGACTTGTCTCGGGAAAACACGTTACTTACGCCGTCGTTTTACGACTGGCGTACACCAGTCAATACGTTTTTCGCCGGAATTTCAGATATGCCCCATAAAGATTTCGCTTCTTTACATTTCATCCTTCAACTTTTTTGATATTTTAGTACACGCTTAACTGTAATTTGGTTTGGTTTGCTTAACTATAATTTTAGGGGATATCCAATGAAAGAGGTAACTGTCTTGAAATGAGCATTTTATATTTTCGGATGCTAGAAAAGTTCTGTAATGAAAAAAATGTAAATAAAAATGAAAATTTGCATTTTTTTTACCTCTTTTGGAGGTGGGCTTCGCTAAACAAATAGAGAAAATTAAATGGGATTCTAAGTTTGTCTCTTTATTATTGGAGTACAACTCACCCTTACGCTTCAAAAAATGTAAAATGAAATGTAAATGTGATTTTTGCACCTCTTCATTAAAAATGTTCCAATCTTGCATCTGAAGATACTTTATTGTGGAATTAACAAGGAGAACACTAATAATATTTTTTTTATGTACGGAATAAATTATAAGTGTTATTGTGATTTACAATATAAAGTAAAAATAAGAGGAAAAAAAAAAGTTTTAAGTTCAACTATTTTCATTGCACAAGAGTTAAAAGTTAATAGTTTAAAGCCAAAATGTGCATTTGCGATGATATAACTTTTAAAGTCAACTATGACTTTATAACTTTTTAACTTTACGCCGAAACATTAAAAATAGCCTAAATGAGGAAGCAGATGTTCATGGTAAAATATGAGCAGCAGAACTATAAAAAAACAATTTCGAGTGACTGAAGCTAAAGAATTATTGAACCAAAACATATTGCTTTCGTTAATTGTTTTCAATAGGAATTGACCTAGTCCCCCTCTTGTTTTACTTTTCCTTTGTCTTCATATTATTAATAAAATCTAGTAGAGAGGGGAATGAGGGGTTTTATGAGTGCAACCGTTCTTTCTCCTTTAGGGAGAGTTGGTGCCTCACACATAACTGTTGACAAAGAACTAGAGTAAATTGTACGAATGGTCCCTCAATTTTAATCAAATTGGAGCAATGGTCCCTCAACTAAAAATCCATTACCATTGGTCCCTCAACTTATCAAAATGTGTAGTTATAGTCCTTCTCATCAATTTTGTCAAAATAAGCTATGTTGGAATGACCATTTATACAATTAGGATCCCTCAACTCATCAAAGTGTATAATTATGGTTCTTTTCGTCAACTATGTCAAAAATTTTGTCAAAATGAGTTATATTGGAAGGACCATTGCTACAATTGAATTAAAGTTAAGGGACCATTTCTCCAGTTGAATTAAAGTTGAGGGACCAATGGTAATGGATTTTTAGTTGAGGGACCATATCTGCACGTTTTGATAAGTTGAGGGACCAATGGTAATGGATTTTTAGTTGAGGGACCATTGCTCCAATTGAGTTAAAGTTAGGGACCATAGCTACAATTTACTCCAAAGAACTAATCTCCCATAATCCTTCTCTGTAAAAAAAAAAAAAAAAAAAACACAAAACTCATTTTTAAAACTTCATGGACCAATCGGGAACCAAACTAAAACTTAAAAGATCAAAGTGGAACGACCGCAAATTTCCGAGGGTAAATTTGCAATTAAATTTTGTAGTTTTCTATTGTTTTTGGGCAACTTTAGTTGAGTACCCGCAACAGCTGACCTGATGTGTGAACTCTCGACTTCCACATCTTCGTCTCCTCGACTCAAACGTACCGCAGAGCCAGACAGATATAGAGAGAGAGAGAGAGAGGATATACCAGAGCCATAGCCTTTTCTCCATTCAATGCCCCTTCAACCATGGCCAAGCTCCTCTGCAACTTCCACCCTCCTCTCCTCTCCTCCTTCCACCACAAACAACCTCTCATCACAATAACTCCTCGTAAACTCCGCCATTTCACCTCCGCAACCCGAACCACCGCCCCCAACCCTCGCCTTTCTCTCTCCATCCATTCCTCCAATTCCACACGCTTCCACTTCTATCCGCCGAAATCGACCTCCGTTAACGGCTACGCGACCACCGAAGAGTACAAAAACGGCGCCGAAGAAGCCGATGTCCAGCTGTCAGAGAAGCTCCGGCAACTCTTCGCGTTTCTCCGCTCGATATTACCGGGAGGGACTTGGTGGATCTTCTCCGATGAGGCGGAAATTAGAATCTTCGCGAAGCCGGTGACTGTTGCGCGCGCTCTCACTCGGATGTGGGGCTTGGTTGCTCGTGACCGTTGGGTCATCTTTGCCGCTTTCTCTGCCCTAATTGTCGCTGCGGTTCGTCGTTTTTTCTTCATTTCAAACTTCAAAGGTTGTAACTTTTTCTGTGGATTTTGTTTTTTTGTATACTGAATTGTTTGGTATTGCTGCTGCTGCTTCAGCTTTCGGAGATATCCATACCGCATTACTTGACAGCGTCAATCTTCACGGCGCAGAGCGGCGAAGTTGTGGTGTTCCGTCAAAATGTGCGGCTGTTGGTGCTTCTTTGTGTTGTTTCGGGAATTTGCAGGTCAAAATCTTGTATGGACAAAGTTCCCTTCTTCTTTATTTTTTTACACAGCAATATTCTAAGCTACTACAATTTTCCTGCGAGCATTCAATTCCGGTGCATTGCTGTGGCGCACTGCCCTGCCGGCGTAATGCAACCTGTTTGATAAACTTTAATATCTAAATTTCCGCTTTTCTGGAAGAAATCTTGATTACTTTCATATGCAATCACTGAACTTTTCACACTTGATATTTGGAATTTGTATACTTCTCGAGTGATCAGTTATTTGAGACAGCTGCTGACCGCATAATCTGTTTCTGGACATCAGTGGTATACGAGGATGCTGTTTCGGCATTGCAAATATGCTTCTTGTGAGTCCCTGTCATGATTTCCCCCCTCTTCAATTCTGCCCCGCGTCTCCTCACATTCTTTTTTTCTTTTTTCTGAATTACTTACTTGGATCCTTTCATGTCATATTTTAGGTCAAGAGAATGAGGGAAACACTATACTCTTCACTTCTTGTTCAGGTTCTGAAATTATTAGATTTTCCGTTTTCTTGTATCCGTCAAACTTTAACGTTGTAGATATGTCGGTTTATTCTGTGACTTATTACATAGTATTTCCATTGTAGGATATATTCTTTTTTGACACTGAAACAGTTGGTGATTTGACGAGTAGGCTTGGGGCAGATTGTCAGCAAGTATCACGAGTTATTGGGAATGATCTCAATATGATATTACGCAATGTTCTTCAGGTAGTTTTACTACTTTAATCATCATTTCTGGTTTATTCACTACTTTATCAATTGATTCTGAGTTTGCCTATGCTCTTGAGATTTATTTTGTCTTTCCCATGGTTCTTTTTCAGGGGACAGGCGCGATGATCTATTTACTAGTTTTGTCACGGCCTCTTGGTTTATGCGTATTGGCGATATGCTCTACTTTAGCAGCAATTATGCTGATATATGGCCGGTAAAACTTTTCACAGTTTCGTCAGTAATTCTTCCTCTATATGTAGAACTGCCTTGCTAAACTTATATGTTACTGTAAAATTTATCTGTTAATATGATTTGGGTGTGTTTCAAACTTTCAATGGAAGAATGGGTAACAATAGAAATCTGTATGCCGTTGGAGGTGAATGATTCGTTGTAGTTTGGTCTGTGTCGCTTTACAAAGACAAGTAAGGAATAACGTTGGGGGAAAAAATATTGTTGTTCAGAACAACAAGATGCCCTATGACTTCACATCAGATATTAATCTTTATTGGGGAGAAACGGACAGAAATGTCTGTATCACATGCTTGTTGTTACTGAGTCCTGTTCTTTCTGTTATTGTTAATTTAAGAAGGTTGAGGCTTAAAACCTTTCCTTTCTTATAGGTACCAAAAGAAGGCAGCGAAGCTAACTCAGGAGTTCACTGCTTCTGCCAATGAGGTAGAATAGAAAATCTTAGATATAATTGTTCTGATGAAGCTTGTGGTTCTTAAGTGATTTATAGTTTACCTGAGTTTTCTTCGTATAATGTAGGTTGCACAAGAGACATTCTCTTTGGTGAGAACTGTTCGTGTTTATGGAACAGAAGAACAAGAACTTGGAAGGTGAGAGATGCTATAGAATTGAACCTTTTACCAGTTTGAGATTTGACAAGTGCAGAGATGTTTCTTAGTGGTTGACAGCGATGTTTACATCTATGTATGCTGTATAGGTACAAACTGTGGCTGGGGAAACTAGCTGATATAAGTGTGCGGCAAAGTGCTGCATATGGTTTCTGGAACTTGAGCTTCAACGCTCTTTATCACTCAACACAGGTCTAGCTTTTTCAATGTTTCAGAGAGATGATTTTAGTTTCAAAATAGCCACATTCTGGCATTCATGATCAAGACAAGTTTCATTTTTATTTTCTTCATCCTAATACTCCTTATAGTTGACTTCGTTTATTGGCGCACACAATTTTCTAGGTCATTGCCGTGCTGATAGGAGGAATGTCTATTCTTGCTGGCCATATTACAGCAGAGAAACTTACAAAGTTTATATTGTACAGCGAGTGGCTAATTTATTCAACATGGTGGGTGGGGGACAATTTATCCTCTCTGATGCAATCTGTTGGGGCAAGTGAAAAAGTGTTCCAATTGATGGATCTCTTGCCCAGTGACCAATTTATATCGAAAGGCAAGGAATTTATAAATTTCATGAACATTTTACATCAATATGTTGTTTCCCGCTAAAATTAGGTTAATTATTTTTTGGTGCTTTCTGTAGTTTATTTGTTTTGTTTCGCTCTATTGACGTGCCTTAAATTTTTATGTTGATGTTCTTTGTCAGTAGTGAGTAGTGACTATTCAGCACATCTGCTTTATTTTTTTCTTCTAGTAACTTTTTTTAATATTTTATTTGATTGGATTTTTTATGTTTGTGTGGCAGGATCAAAGTTGCAAAGGCTGGTTGGACATGTTGAGTTTGTAAATGTGTCTTTTCACTATCCTACAAGACCAACGGTATATTCCCTATACAAATGCTGCATCTGGGTTCTGTTTATGACAGCCGGGTTTCTTATATTCCTGGGAAATTTTTTAACTAGAAGCTGCTTACTTTGGTTTTTTTGTCTTTCCCATTAAAGTTTCTCATCTTCCACCGAGTTTGTTTTTGGTCTCTATGCCTTTAGGGGTACAAAAATCACTAATTTAAGTTTATGTAGCATTAAAATTTACACCACCAAATTCCTAATGACAACATTTTATTGTCACCCGTTTTGTTTGACTGGGCTATAGCTGATTTGAAATATTTATATACTTCTTTGTTTCTTAAAATTGTTAAAATTGCTGATGCAACTAGACATTTGAATAGGTATCTGTACTGCAAAACGTCAGCTTATCGGTGAAACCTAATGAAGTGGTTGCTATTGTGAGTATCACTGACTCTCTTTATTTAGTTCTTATTCTCCCTGCTAAAGTTAAGCACTCAACTTTGCAATCTTCTAATTTTCTTAGGTTGGTCTTAGTGGGAGTGGAAAAAGCACACTAGTGAATCTTTTGCTCCGTCTATATGAGCCAACAAATGGTCAGGTAGAACAAGTTAAAGCTTTCCATATATGTGTTTCAACAAAAAGAAAAAAAAAGAGAGGAAGGATCTGTGATGCTGAGATTCGGTAGTTGAAATATACGTTGCTTTAATTGCAGATTTTGATTGATGGCTTTCCCCTACAAGATTTAGACGTCATGTGGTGGAGGGAAAGAATCGGATTTGTTGGACAGGTTCTTATTTTACTTTCAGCATGGAAATTAGCAGATTATTAAGTAAACCTTGTCTTCTTACGTTTCAATCTAAACAGGAACCCAAACTTTTCCGTATGGACATTAGCTCAAATATTAGATATGGATGCACTAGAGATATAACACAGGAAGATGTAGAATGGGCTGCAAAGCAGGCATATGCACATGATTTCATTTTATCCCTGCCCAATGGATATCGTACCCTTGTCGATGATGATTTGCTCAGTGGGGGACAAAAGCAACGAATTGCTATTGCCAGGGCTATCCTTAGGGACCCAACCGTTTTGATCCTTGATGAAGCCACAAGCGCACTGGATGCAGAGAGTGAACACAACGTGAAGGTAAGCATTTATTGGCAATAAGCTCCCCACACCCCGAACCACAAGGGATTAAAAGGATAAGTAATTTGATGTGGCATTCCCTCATATCCAGGGTGTTCTTCGTGCTGTCAGAAGTGATAAGACAACGAGGAGAACTGTCATCATAATTGCCCACAGGTTGGTTGTCTAATAACCGCTCTATTTTATTGTCCGCTGGGTGATTCTGACTTCTGAAAGTCGGCTGCCTCATTTATACAGGCTATCGACCATACAAGCTGCTGACAGGATAGTGGTAATGGATGCTGGTAGAATTGTTGAGGTTAGAAACTTTGTCTATCCCTCACAGATATCCCTGCTTAGAGAAAACCTTGTAGGATACTATTACTATGGATCGATCTCTCGTACTAGAGCATTATTCAGTTTCTTTTTTCTTTTTCGGGGTTGAAGTTCGGGTGCTTGATGTAGGTACCCACCCAACCAGGAGGCTTAGTGTCTTTTGCACCTGCTATTTGTTTATGTAATCTGAATACAACTTTTGTGTTACACAGACTGGCAGTCACAGGGAGCTTCTCGTTGATGATGGCATCTATGCACGACTGACAAGAAGACAAGCTGATGCTGTGGCATGATCTAAGAGGATCATGACACCACAAGTTTAACTCGTATTTGTTCGATTAATGTTTATTAGATGCATCATGGACCATGGAGGTGCAACCAAATTTCGTACTGCTGACCCATACAACATGTGAAAGAGAAGTCGCACTGGGTGGAAAGCTGTGAAGCAAGGTCAATAGATCATGCAGCACAGAAGCTGCTGTGGTAGTGATGCTTCGCCATCTCCATAAGGTATGCAAATGCCGCTACAAACGGAATCTGCAACATCGTATTTACCTCTTTTTGGGACGTCCGAAGTATAATTAGAAAAAGGACAGATGTATGGATTGAATCCAGTGACCGGAAATATACTTGTACATCAACTAGAATTTGGAGTCGAGTAAAACGAACAGACACAATTATATCAAATATTTTGAGTTATTAATTATGATTTTACTACCTTGTTTGGCTCTGGGTAAAATTGCTTAATCCTACCACATTTTTGTGACTCACTCACTTTCTTTTTGTGAAGTCAAGCTTTTGGGTAGGAAGTAAAATGTACTACATTTCTTTCTTTTTTCGAATCTGTGATACAATGGATATTGGGGAACTTGAACACGGAATCTTGGTAGTAAACGCTTTTAACCAACAAGTGCTTTGACCAAAAAAAAAAACCTACAAGTGCTTCTCGGGATTCACAATTCATGATCGAGAAATGGTAAATGAGTAATGCTAGAGAGATTAAAATTTTAAACCAAATGATATGTCACCAGTAAAAAATCGGCACGTTAATCGACATTTGATTAATAATCCAATGATCAATAATCACATCATTTGGTTTGCGTTTAAAAATTTGGTCTCCTTAGCTTACCTATAGAGAAATGATAAATACAAACTGTTTGATTTATTCAATCTGATGATAAAAAACAAAAGAAGATGCGTGAGAAGTAAAAAATAATATGTGAAAAAGCATCGCCTAGCGAACCGAAAAATAGAATGAAACTTGTAATTTTTTTAAATTTTCATCTGATTCGGTTATGGGCCAAAAAATAGGCCCACAAAGGCCCAAGTTATAGAATCCCCGCGGGCCCGCGGGAGTGGAAAACGTTCCTCCTCCGTCTGCATTCAATTACACCGCACTTGGTGCAAACCCTCGCTGCAAATCGAAACCCCCTTCAGCCCCCCGTTTGTCAAAAGCAATAAATAACAAAAAAAGGAAAAGAAAAAGACGAATTAGTAAGAAAAAAAAGGAGGCCAAAAATCCAAAAGGAAACGCAATGGATTCGTACCAAGCGCAGCAGCGGTACCTGAGACCGCCCCCGCCGCAGCAACCACCTGCCACGTCGGATCCCTATCACTACCAGCAGCCGAGGCCACAGTGGTACCCCAATCAGTACCAGTACCCACCACCTCCACCACCACCACCTTACGCCGAGCATCTCCCTCCCCCGGGCTCTTATCCTCCGCCCCCTCACCCTTATCCTGCGCATCCCCCAAATCACGCCCACTTCCCTCCTCCCCCTCCCCCTCCTCCTCATCAATCTCACCCTCACCTGCCTCCCCCTCCGCCCCGCCCTCCTCCCCATTCTTATCCTCAACACACCCAGGTATCCCCTCAACTCTCTCAACTCTCTCTCTCTCTCTCTCTCTCTCTCTCTCTATATATATATATTTGTATATGTATATGTATGCATGTGGGTCTGATGTTGATAAATTGATTATTTTTGGTAGTTTGAACTTGTTGGGTATGCTTGAATCTTGACGTTATTATGATTAAAACAATCACTGTATCAATATTTGGGGTAAAAGTTATTTGGCATAGTGTAATGCTGATGTTCTAACGCAAAGCATAAACCTTTGCAGGAGTGGGGAGCTGCTCCTCCAAGTTGTCCGAATTACGCAGGTGAGTTCTGTTTACATCACATTTTATATAAACCACAATTTTATTTGTTGAATATGCAGTAAAACACCATGTTCCCCGTTATATCTCTGTCGTCCACTTAATCTGTTCAGCGGAATTAGTTCCTTTGTGCAGTAAAACAAACTCAAGGTCCTATTTGTGCAACTATCCAATTGCTTATTTGATCTAGTGTAAAGACAAAAGGTTGCTGGGAATAGTTGTTTCTGCTTTTTGCGGGTTAATGGCAATGAATTAATTTTGATTTTTTTGTAATGGTAGCCCAAAATAATCAAGATTGGGAAGCCAAGGCTAAGGCATGGGCAGATGCCAGAACGGCAATGGAGAATCAGCATCAACAGGTGCAGTTTCCACCGGCGAGGAGATTAGAAGAACAAAGTCATTATCACGAACAGTATCCCCACAATGGTGACCCGCATTATTCTGGAAGTCACCATCAGTCATTTTCTACATCTAGCTATCAACAGGTTCCAGTTTCAGGCGCTCCAACACACTACCCACCGGGAATTCGTTCACAGGAGACTTCATCTATCGGCTCTGAACTATCTTCTTATGCTCATCACACTGTTGGAGATGGAACGCCAGCTGGGGACTTGAATGCTGTGTTTCACCATCAAGGAAGCCTATCTACAAGTCCATCTGTCCATCAGCAGGAGGTACCTTATAGTTATTCTTCTGTTACAGGTAATAATTCAAATGGTATTGGCTTTGCATGTGAAGCTTGTGTTCCACACTGCTGTTATGGAACTCAATTTTACTATTTAGTTCGACATTCTGGATTTTTTTCAATATTACCAAATATAGGACATTCCATTCAGATCACTAAAGTATCTTTAAAATCTTAGTTGGACGTTGCTTCTCTTTAGCTGTGATTATTTCAACCAAATTAATCTTAATCTCGGTACAAGTAGGTGGTTGATACTTACTGGTTATGTGGCTCTCCTTCTTCTCCCTTTTTTGGTTTGAGATAACTGTTCTCATTCATTAATTATCTATATTGAATGGATGCTGAGTTTCTTTTTCGTAATCCTAATACCATTTTTTGCAGTTAATGCAATGAAATGCATAAACTTGACACTCTTTGTGCAGGTGTAGGCCTCCATCTGGATTCTTTTAAAATAATAATTAAAACAATGGGATTCCGACAGGAAATTACAACATTAGAATCTTTTTCTGTGGCTGAATTAATGGTAAAAAAGGGACACAGTATATTACTCCAAACTCCCTTGCAAGACTCGGTACTACCTCTCTAATATATAATATGACTACAAATTGGTAGAATATAACAAAGCTTATTATGTGTGAATCCTTGCAAGCCTTTGTAATTTACGAATTTCACATGTTGGTTTAAGCAAGAAGTGCGGTGAGACCCACATTAGTCGGGGAGTGTTGGAGTATAAAATATTTGTTTGCCCACATCCTAACAACATATTTTTTTTTTGGAATAGTTGTAAATTAAATTTCTTTTTGCAAGAGACACCTTAGCAAGCAATTGGTGCAAAGTTAAAAGGAGGTTAGAGTAATTGACTCATACCCAATCAGATACACTGTTATAGTACTTCGCCAATTAAATTTGTTCTCTTTTTAAGCTGGAGGAGTCTTACCATGTAGAGAAAGAATGCATTTTCCATTTGATTGAGTGCTGACCATCTCCATTAAAGAGCAATATTAATTGTCAAGAACTCCATCTTCCCTGTACAGATTCTCTGAGTTGGATTCGTGGTAATATAAATGGGTTTTGGGACGTAATATGCCTACCTTAATCAGCATCTGTTGAGATTAGAAAGAGAATAATTATCCTATTCTAATACTTGTAGTTGAAATGGAATAAGATTTTAGAGTCTGGTTACATCTTTGTTCTCACATTTTCATCGGATTTTTATGGTGCATGTGTCTTAAGAATTCATACAAAAGAGATGAGCTTTGCTTGTGTAACCGGAAAGATCCAATTCCTAGTAGCAAATTTGTACCCTTATTTGTGCCAAGGATATTTCACCCTTAAAAAGTCTTTTGATTTGCTGTTTGACTATTTACTTGAATGGCAGGCAATGAAGGGACTGCAGCTCAGGAAGGACAACATCACATGAAGCCATCACATCCCTTTCCTTTTGCCTATGACAGTCAGTCTGCTGATCCAACAACCAATGTTGCTGACCAGCCTTTAGAATTTGCACCCGGGTTTAGCTCTGATCATGGTCCACACATGCAGTCCAGCTATGCTTATCCTGATTCACATGGAACTATAAGAGGTGTCGACCCAGCGACCACAGCACCCTCCATGAATGCCTGGCCTAGTTCTGTTGCACCTGGTGTAGGTTATCCTCATAATGTTCCAGTTCCATCAGGACTACAGGTGTTAATTCTGGTTTCATGTGTCTTTCTTCAGTTCTAAGGCCTTCGTATGAATGTGTGCTGACATTTGTTTAATTCTGCAGCATGATCCCTCTAATGCAATACCCTCTCCTGTTCCTGGGCATGCTCCACATTCGTTTGGAAGTTTCCCATCTGCTGCAATGCCCTTTGCTCTCACTGCAGGAACCACAGTTCACCCTACTGCAGCCTTCCCTGGTGATGCATATGGAATTTCCACAGTTACTGAGCGCCCCAAAAAGGTAAACCTTTGCCATTGTTAACATATGTTTATACTTTATGGTGAGTTACATGATTGTTATTCAATCTGCTCCTGAAATTTATGCCAGGCTCCAGTGCCTAGTTGGCTTAGAGACGAAATTAAGAAAGCAGTCATCACAAGTACATCTATGGGCCATCCTAAGGAGGAAACTCAATCTGTTGAGGATGAAGGTTTTGATAGATATTCTGCGAAAGGTGAACAAGCAGACAGCAAGAGCATCGATTCTTCTAAATCAACAGAAGAAGAGGATGATGAGGTTTTTTTCTCACCAGAAGAAGATTCATTTTTCATCTGAAGTCCCACTCACCTCTAGTGAACTGTACTTTCTAAAAAAGTGCAGTTTTTTTTCTTTGTCCGTATATACATCCCATAATAATTGCTATTTCATGCTTTTCATTTTCATTGTGGGATTAACATGCCATATCTTTTTGTTTTGTAGGATCAAGTGGAAGCTGCTAGGACTGCAGCAATTAACCAAGAAATAAAGCGTATTCTAACGGAAGTTTTCCTGAAGGTTGTAGTGTTTAGGAGTGTAGATTGCTTATTTAACTCCATTATACTGTACCTTTAACTAATATGTTTCTGTATAGGTTACTGATGAGCTGTTTGATGAAATTGCTACAAAAGTTCTTTCTGAAGATGATCTGACAGTTGAAGGTAATTGTACCATAATTGCTCCTTAGATTTGTGCTGATATATTTAATGTTGTTTGTTTAGTCTAGCATTCTTTCTTTTTCTTTTCTCAAAAGAGGAAAGAATTTAACCAATTGTGTCATTTGTTACAGTTGAACAGAGCACACTCACTTCAAACCATAAGGTATTGCCATCTCCACCAGCAGTTACAGCTCCCAAGGCTTCTGCAAAAGTTCTAATTGCGGCCAAGTCTAAGGAATATGAGACTGAAGATGTCAAATCCAGTCCTACTTTACCTGGTGATGTATTGGGTCTTGCAGATTATGCTACAGATGACGAGGATGAAGATAGTGATATTCAGAGTTCTGGTATGCCAAATTCTGGGAAAGATGCTATGCTTCAGCAGTCAACTGTCAAAAAGCCTTCAAATGATAGGCATGATGCCACTGTAAATGACCGTTCTTCTGTAGAGCTTCAGGAGCATAGTAAAAGTCAGACAATTTTGGAGAGTGGACGGGGCATAACCAGTTTACTTGAGTCCTATAATAGACACAAGTGTGATGATAGTAATGGTGATAGAAATCTGCCAGATGGAACTACTGCCTCTAGGTTGAAGGATACCGTAGGAATATTCAAACCTGAACTACCCAAAGAAAATGTCAATGTGAAAACCACATCAAAAGATGACCCACGAGTTATGGAGTCCAGGATGAAACCTGATAAGCATGATCGAGATGAGAGTAAAAAGAGTTTTGTGAAAGACATCAATAAGGAGGTAGAAAGTGGTAAGATTAGGACAGATGATAAGGGTGATGAGAATCGTAAGGGACAGTATCCTAGAAAGGAAAGGGCAGATGATCGGAATGGCTCAAAAGAAAAGGTGAAAGAGCAAAATGTGAAGGAATCTGAGTCAAGAAAAAGGTCTTCCCATGCTGATGCCAAGGAGGGTAGAAGAGAAACAGAGCGACTCCATAGGGCAAGTGCTAAAGAAGATAAGGACAGGAAAAGGGAATGGACAAAGGATAAGGAGGGTGATAGATCAAGACAAAAACATTCTACTGACTCAAGCAGGCACAAGAGGAGGCGCTCCTCTTCTGTTGGCAGTAGAGGAAGAAACAGCAAGGATGATTCAAGCGATGAAGCTTCTGATGATTCTAAAAGGTTCTCCATTTTGATCATCTGATTATTTCTTTTTCAGTTCAACTTATATTACGCTGTGATTCATATAATATAGTGTGGCAGGAAGCGGCATTCAAGGAGACGTAACTTATCACCATCACCCGTCAGGTCTAGGAGAAGGTACCATTTACGAGTTTTTTTCTTCATTTTTTGTTCTTTGTTGCATCGTAAGGTTCATACCATTGAGTTTTACAAAGATCTGATAAATCGAAATTGATAATATGTTTTGGACTGTTGTCCTCTTGTGTCAAAGTTTTATACAGAGAAATCAATGTAAACTAAAAACAGTGCCATTAGCAGGTTAATTCAAAAGCTACAAGATACAAAATGAACTGATATTTAATCTATTCATCTGAGGGACTTTTGTGGCTCCAATGTGACTGTTGTGTGAGATTGGAACTCTATTGTGATGGTTTATTTTTTATACTTTGCAGTAAATCAGTGTATTTTATTTTTGCAATTACATTGCACTAGTGTTTTCCCTTTTTTTGTATTAGAATTTGTAAATCTTTCAGCACTCTCTTTTGCTTTTGTGAATGATTTTACTGACTTAACACTTTGAGGTTATGAAACGTCTAATATGTTTAGCTCTTTAGAATTGATTTACAAGGTCAGAAATAAAAACTAAAATTCGGAATGAAGAGTGAAAAGGTATACATGGTTTCATTGTATATTGTCAAGTACCGTTGTTGAAATCGATTTCATTTGGGTATTGTTGTATTGCCTATATGAATAGCGATCAATCATTTGGATCTTGGTAACCTTGTATGCAATGCTGCAGCAAAAACATAATTGTGGTAATGAGAGTCAGTTTCCTGGATGTCTTTGTGGGTTTTACCATTTGGAACTTGTTTTATGTCTAGTTACAGTTGACACATGGTAATGTGCAGAGAAAAGCTTAAACCTTTGTTTTCTAAACCCTTTTGAGAATTATGACTTGTTCATATAGGTTCTATACATAGTCATTAAAGCCGAAAAATATGTTCTAATGGGTCACTCCTTATCAAGTATAGCTCTGCAAAAGGCTGAGCATTTCTCTTCTGAACAATGCATGTTTAAACTCACCAAATAAGTATCATGGATGTTTTCGTTTCTAGACAAGTTTCGCGGTCTCCACATAGCAAGCATTCTCAGCGCAGGCATTCTCCTTATTCTTCTCTTGAGACAAGCAGGTATGTATATTGCCATGAAATCTTTGTTATGTATTGTTTTTCGGACATATACAGCTCTATCAATAAGCAACCACTCAGGTGATATTGCCAGGCTTCCGCTTCTACAACTCTAATCACTGTCTGGTCTGTCTTAACTGTTCTAATTAATATGCAGGGGAAGAAGGTCAAGATCCAGATCACCTGTGCGGCGGCAGAGATGATTGGAGGAAGGATCCTACAGCGATATAGAGCCAGAATTATGTCCAATACTGAAGAATCAGATAAGCGGTGGAACTGAGTTTCGCAACAAAGCCGGTGCACCATGTTCAGCCACCGCAGTTGGGTATTGTTCCAATTACGAAATCGGTGTACTTTGTTGAATGGTTCCATTTAGTACCGAGGATAATGGCAGCATGGCACAGCATGCACGACAGCTCGAGTCCGGTTGGTAATGTGTATGAACTGCTGGTGGTTTCGTAGGAATTATAACCACAGTTTTGTGGCATAGCGATTTGTGGTTTCGGGTCTTATGTATTGCTCCAATGTTCCTACCCCTGGATTGTGACTGAAGGATCAGAAATATGATGTGTTTTTATGATTCGACCCAGATGATGTGTGATCATAGTTTTTTGTAGAAGAAAATAAATGCGTTGTGATTAATGGATTTTAAATCGTATAATATTATAATTAGAATAGATCAAAGAAAATCAATTAAATTTAGGAACTTTAACGAAAAGCTTCTGGTGCTGTTCATTTTAACGAAAAATCACATTTTTACACTAAAAAGTTAATCATGGTGCTATTCATTTCACCTTTTATTTTGTCCTTATCGTTAAAATTCAAAGTTTTCAAGTATTTTTCATTAGTTTTCCATTAAATTTAAGATCATCTGTTCATATTCATATCAATTGTATCACTAATCTTTAAATGATTCTTGCCAAGATAATTTTAAGTGACAAATGAAAAAGTGAACGGTTATGATTATGCCACGTATGCATCTAAAAATTCGTTAAACAGAATTGGGTGGACGTGCGTAATAAATATTGTCACAAAAAATGATGAAGCGAAACGACGCCGCAGGCTTTGGGGCCTGATATCGTTGACTCTGATGAGTTCAAGATTCAAAGAAGCACATCCAATGGAGAAAAAGGTGACTTAGATTGGAATCTGACGTGCGGAATACGACAAGTCGCACAACTCACATGGATCCCGCACGGCCTTTGTCCTTGGTGCGAGCGACGCTGCCTGCCCGCCTGGTGCGTTCGTTACTCTCCCACCTCTCCTCTCTCTCTCTCTCTCTCTCTCTCTCTCTCTCTCTCTCTCTCCCCTCCTCTTCTTCTTCTTCTTCTTCTGTTAAAGTTCCATACTCTCTCTCTCTCTCTACATTTATATTCAGCTCAGCTCGCGATTCATACAAGCAAAACAAAATCATCATTTTCTCACGTTGTTGTCGACAACTCCACGTCAAATGAAGGTCACAAACTCCCCTGCTTCTTACAATGTTTCATCCTCTCTTCCATTGTTTCACAAACAAAAACGTCAAATCTTGTTCTTGTTTTTGTTTTCGGGTCTTGCAGGCATTTCAAGTGGGAGTATGGAGTTTATGGTCGATTTGGCTAACTGGGATGGCGCTAATTGCCCTCTCCCTGTATGCCACTCAATGCTTTCCTTCCCTCAAGGATCAGATCATGAGGCCCCAGCTCGGTCAACGGGCTGGCGGCGGTTTCGACACTCCCAGGATTACTATGTTCTCGGCGCCTGCGCCTTTTGCTGGCTCTGTTGGGGGTAGGCAGAGTTTGGCTGTTCGCTCATGGCTTGCATTGTCGCCACAGATTACAGTTGTGCTCTTCAGCAAGGACCCTTCTGTTGTTTCTTTTGCCGGAGCATTTGGTTCTCGGGTTTTGGTCGATCCTAACATCGATTTCACGTAAGCCTATTACTTTTTCATTCATTTCTTGCTCTTTACTTTATTCAAATAAAACCCATTTTGTTGAACATAAATGTTTGTAGTGAATTTCTGATGATTGAATTAATAAAGGAAGAAAAAAAATCGAAATGGTCATCGAACGTGCCTGTATATAAGGCGGTTTACTCCAAAAGATGGTTTTTGATGACTAGTTCAGGCTTCAGGAAATCCTCGACGAGAACTGGCGTATATTTATTGCCATCTGATATGTGTCTGTAATCTGTGTCGGTCTAGGTTCCTCGGTACACCATTTTTTCATTCGATGATGGCAAGATCACAGTCCTTTTCAACAGACATTTCTGTTCTGGTTGATCCTGAAACCATTGTTTTACCTGACTTCATTTCCACCCTGAACTATGCTTACACACTTGACCAAGATTGGCTTCTAGTTGCTTCATCACGAAATGTGTCCTACTTCCCATTCTACTTGGACGAGGATGGAAAAAATTGGCAAAGAGAGGGTGGTGAATTGATGAGAACACAAGAGGTATGAAGTAACTTATTCCGGTCTGATATTTGATCGACCATTCAGGACAACTCCATTAATATTGTGCTCTCTTCCATCAGTTGCAGGAGATTTTTGGTCAGAGTTGGCAATGGACTCCCTGTGAAGGGAAGTTGCTTATGGCATGGAATAACGGAGATACGCCCCTACATTTGGGAGTCCTTCCTCCTTTCTTATACGGTAGAGGGGTGCACAACAGTTGGATCGTTAATGAGGCCTTGTCGTCTGAACTGAGGTTTGTATTTGATACCAGTTGGACAGTCTCAAGCTGCTATCTGATTGATCAGGACAGTCAGATTAACCGGCCTGTTGGAGCTTCCAATGCTTCAAATCTTGAAAGAAGCTGGGAATATGCTGGGAATTCTCACCTTGGGACACTATATGGATCATTTTCTCATCACGAAACTAACTATTCCAGCCTAGCAAAGCTTTTGAAGTGTGACGGGCAATATACTTTCGTAAACACAGCAGAAAACATTGTTTGTCCAATGGAATACCAAAGTGCAGGGGGATTACGAAAAGGAAGGATATTGCGTTCCTGGTGGAAGAAGAAAACTTTGGGTTTGGTTGACGGTGTTAAATCACTAGGCTGGTTGTCAGATTGCAATCTGATGGTTCCACTAAAGCGTTCGAAACCATTAGACCTTCCGTTCTCCTTGGAGACACTAATACCATTAAATGCAGATAAAAATAACACAATTGTGCTTGCTGCTGCTGGATATAGTTACAAGGACATGCTCATGAGCTGGGTGTGCAGATTGCGCCAACTCCAGATCACAAATTTTATCATTTGTGCCCTCGACAAGGAAATCTATGAGTTTGCTGTCTTGCAGGTAATCTTTATATTTATTATTTGAAATTTCGGTAAATGGAAATTCAATGTTGAAACTAGTCTGTATTGTAGATTGATCTCCACATCAAATGTGTTGTAGTTTTGATTGTCTATTTTGTATTATTGTTAGGGCCTCCCTGTTTTCAGGGATCCATTAGCTCCAAGTGAGATCAGCAGCGACTGCCACTTTGGAACAAAATGCTTTCAGAAGGTGACCAAAGTGAAGTCCCGAATGGTTTTGAAGATACTGACGCTGGGTTACAACGTGCTTCTTAGCGATGTGGATGTATATTGGTTTGGAAATCCGCTGCCATTGCTCTACTCCTTTGGCCCCGCTATTCTTGCAGCACAGTCCGATGAATTCAACAAAACAGGTAGTTTTCTTTTTTTATGTTATATAATCACGTAGCATGGAGGAGAAAACAAAATGATAGATTTCCTTTGATGTTTGGAATATAACTGGATAAATGTTCTGTGCGACCACTTAGCTATTAAATCGAGCAACCTAAAACCCCTATGTGGTATTTTTCTGTATGAAGGACCAATCAACGTACCTAGGCGCTTGAACTCTGGCTTTTACTTTGCCCGTTCTGATAGTTCGACAATCAATGCTATGAGGAAGGTGGTGGCACATGCAGCAACTTCGGGTCTATCTGAGCAGCCAAGCTTCTACGACACGCTATGTGGAGAAGGGGGTTCCAATCGTGTGGGTGACGACAGATGCTTGGAACCTGAAACAAATCTGACTGTCCATTTCTTGGATAGAGATGTCTTCCCAAATGGTGCATATCTGGAGCTGTGGCAGAGGAAAAACGTGAGGGCAGCCTGTGCGAAGCGGGGTTGTTTAGTTCTCCATAACAACTGGATCAGCGGGAGACTGAAGAAGTTAGAAAGGCAGGTTTTATCAGGCCTATGGGAATATGATACCAGCACAAGGATGTGCCGGCACGAGTTCAACGTAGTACACAAAGTTTGAGTCCTAATTGGTGGTTTATTATATTCATTAGCATCTGCTTTGGTTTTCACATCCGACAGTGACAACAAAATTTTTCCTCATATTTTGCAACTATGGAAGCCTTGGTTTCATCACAGCTTCCTGTGGAAGAGAATATTATGACGGAAAGCCGGCCACGAAAAACCAGAAACCAGGAACTATGCAGTGTGGCCAATGCTCAATAATATCAAGGCAATAGAATGCTCACACTTTCCACCGATGGACCATGATAAAGCGTTTTGATCGGGCTACTTTTAACTGCGGCTATGCTGAAGTGGTGCATCCAGTTGTTAGGCCTAGCCCGGAATCCTGGCAGAAATCAGTTGACAGGACCTTCCGTGGATGACAAATCCAAAGGAAAGGAAGTAGATGCTGCTTGCATATCATTAGACTTGAGCATGCAGTCGAAGGATATTTTTGTGAGGATAGTTCATGCAGGCGGTCGAGAGGAGCTGTACCAGAATGTAGTTCCCGCATCTCAGTTGATGGAAAAGTATCCTGGTTTGTGCGTCGCCCGCCCAGAAGTGTTCAAAAATCCGCATGAGGCCCTTTTACGGCCAGATGAGATTCTGTTGATTGGTAACAAGTATTATATGATCCCATGTACGACAGCGCAGAAAATTAAGAAAAAACACCAAAAGAAATTGAAGGCCAAAGAAGCTGCTGAAGGCAAAGATGAGGCTCCGGATGGGAAGATCACCGTGGATTCAGGAGGTTCCGACACAGATGATTCTGTTTGCTCCGATAAAGAATATTATGTCTCCAAGGAAAGATGGTCAAAACGTTTACAGAGAAAAGGTTTCAGAGGAAAGAAGCCTTTTGTTCCCCCACTTCCGAGGACAAGATCATGTAGAGGAATAAATTGGGAGCCAAGTCTCACTTCTGTGCAAGAGCTTTCTCCATGATTTTTAGTATGCTGTTAACCTGGCATTCGGATTCTGCTACGTGGTTGTATTGCTACTGCAAGTATGTTTTTGGTTCCATGAAAATTCTGAGAGAGATGTATCAAAAAATTTATACACCGTAATAAGTAATGTACCATTTTTCCAGCAATATATTCTATTTTCTATATCAGATTACTCGTGTACGATAATCATAGCAGTTTCTTTGAACAACTTTCCACTGTCAGATTCGTCGAATATATTGAGGTTTCCCTGGAAATAGAAGATCAGTTTTGTCATAAGAGATTTTGTAGGTAGATTCAGCCACAAAGAACATACATGTCTTTAATAACTCTTAAACTGAAACAGAAGAAACGCCCGATGAAAGAAATTTGAGAATAAAAAGGCTTTGAGAACAAGCAGGATCATTAGTTCGACAAATCAAATTCGGAAAAGAAGTGATTGTTTATAATTAATGACTTACATTAGATGTCCATCACTTCAATCTTCAAATGTAGACTCATAAAATATAAGACAAAAGCTTGGTAAAGATCCATGTGTATAAAACCGAAAAGAAAGCACCAGCAGGAATTGTCACAGCCCAAGAAGCCACAATTTCCCTCACAGTTTCTGCTCTAACTCTATTAAGCCCCCTTGCAAATCCCACCCCCATGACTGCGCCCACCAGAGTATGTGTGGCGGAGATTGGCAGTCCCAGCTTTGACGCAAACAGAACCACCGAGGCTGCTGCAAACTCAGCCGCAAATCCTCTCGTTGGTGTCAGTTCTGTAATCTTCTTCCCAATCGTTGCTATCACCCTGTACCCCCACATTGTGAGACCTGCTACAATTCCGAATCCTCCCCATGCCAGAACATCAGTCGGAATAACAATCTCCGGACCACTAGCGCAGCCATGAAGAATAGATAATGCACCAGCCAAAGGACCTATTGCGTTTGAGACATCATTCCCGCCGTGAGCAAATGCCATGAAGCAGGCTGAGAGGACTTGCATGTATCCGAAAACTCCATATACTATTTCCAACTGTGTACCGGTTGGACCTGCAATATCAGAGAGAAACCCGATATCTTTTTGCTGGGTGGTACCCTCCGTTTGCTCTGCTTCCGATGACATGGACTTGACGAGGAGATGACCTAGCTGCCTATGGATTATTCTGTACACGAGGACCGCACCTGCAACTCCACATGCTAGAGCCTTGGCGAGAGCCAAAGGCAAGCTTTTTCCAAGAGGAAAGACTGCGAATGAGATTCCAGTTACGCCGACTAGTACAGCAATTGGTGCTGCTGCAGCCGCAGCTTGTCCCGGATTTGGAGCGCTGTACACATACTGAAAGGAATAGAGAAAAATAAGGGTTGTAAGAAGTAAGAACTAAGCATTGTATTCGCAAATTCAAACAGAAAATCAGGTTCTAAGTACTAAAACATTCAATCACGTCGATAGAAGAGAGCAAAGTTGAAGAAAATTGAGTAGAAGTGACGTTTTCTCAACGCATTATGTCTTTCATTAAAACAAGACGTCCTGCACAGAGTTGGTTTAGTTGCATCTCCAAAGAAGTAGAACGTACCCTACGAATGAATTTGTACACAAGAAAGGACACCAGTGCTCCGATGAACGGCGAGATCACCCACGACGAAATCACCCTCGCCAACGAACTCCAGAAGACAGCACCTGGGCCGCCATAGACAAGTCCGAATCCGACCATGGATCCAACTATACAGTGCGTTGTCGAGACCGGCCAGCCATAAGATGATGCAACCTGACTAGCAGAAAACAATCACTCGTGGATGGAAGAAAGAACATGGCAACATAGCACATAAACTTATGAAACGAATAATAAATCGTACACAACTAGGCTAAGAGGAATATCCTTGAATTTCATGTCTCCCAAGAGGATATGAGATTAGTACCAAGTCCACCAAAGGTTCTTGTAACTATCTCCCCTTTTGTCTCACGGAAATTTTAGTATTTAATCCCATAAGTTGGGAAATGAAGAGAAGGAATTTTGAAAACAATAAAGATACCAACATGCTAACTCCCTTAAGTAGTAGGAAAAAGATCCTCGCCGGATCCCTTTCCTAGGGATCCCGTGATCTCACCCGTTCATCGTATATCGTACGGTCAGTTTTCATTCGATACTATTCATATTTAATTTTAAATTTTAAATTTTGAAATGATTTCTAATCGCACGATATATAATGAACGGATGAGATCATGGGATCCCTAGGATCCCTAGGAAAAGATCCGACGAGGATCATTTCCTCAAGTTGTAGACCACATTTCACTTTGCCCTCTGAACTTTTAATTTAGTTTTCAGTCCTCTAAATTTTCACGTCAATGTCCCGCTAACTATCAATTTTGTTACAATGTTATGTTAAGTCATCTTCTCTTTCTCTCAACTCAATAGCACATTAGTCGACTATGTAGTTCAGTTTATTTTATTTCTTTCAACTATTTTTTTCATCCCATGCAATGCATGCAAGTAAATTTTAGGGGCATGTACGTCCACAAAATGCTCTTATTGAGTGAACAAATAATTATCTGAAAATTCTGATAATCGAGTTGTGAGATAAAATTAAGAAGAATCGGAAACCTATACATTTGCAGTAATTCAAATCTAACGTCGGGGGAGATTGACACGAATTGAAAGTATAGAGAGGCTCAAAACTAAATTGAAACCTTAGGCAACACTATCGTTGAGGAGAAATTTTTCATTGTGACTGGAACATGAGTCACGTGTTTTTATAGAAGTTGTGAGAAATTTTATTTTTTAAGTTATTAACTTTTTAACACACATATCTCACCATTTGTATAATGACACGTGGTGTACCACCTGTGTATCAATCACACTGAAAAATCTCTCGTCCTTTAGAGGCATTTCAAAAAAATTATTTTGTTGAAATTCCAATAAAACATCATGCAATCAAGGAACTTTAACGAAAAGCTCTCGATACTGTTCACTTTAACGAAAAATCATATTTTTACACTAAAAAGTCAATCCTAATACTCACTTTACCTTTTATTTTGTATTTATTGTTAAACCTCAAAGTTTTCAAGCTATTTTCATTAGTTTACTTTTATAGAATTGGTTAACTATCATTTTACCTTTTATTTTGTATTTATCGTTACATCTCAAAATTTTTAAGCTATTTTTATTAGTGTACACGTATAGAATTGGTCAACTAATGAAAACATAAGATTAACAGAAATATACCTGCAACCAAGTACCAGCAGCAGCAAGAGAGCCAAGCAGACCAGCAAAAAGCAGAGTATCCTTCCCCTGAAACACATTTGCCACAAGAATTCCCTTTTGCATTGTGCTCGTCACGTGAGTCCCCATCAGAAACGCCCCCGAGAATTCCAACACCGCCGCCGTCAGCACCGCCTGCCGCAGCGACAGCGCTCCCGAACCCACCGAAGTACCCATGGCATTGGCCACGTCGTTGGCTCCGATGTTCCACGCCATGTAAAACCCGAATAGCAGAGTAGCATAAGACAGCATCTTGGTCTTCAAGGTCAGCCCTTGCCCCAGAGACTTCATGAAAAACGGAAGGCTCAGAGCCGCAAACGCTATGCAGATGGAAATGGCGGAGGCCGTGCTGGAAGATATGTGGAAGGCCTGCGCCATTCCCGGCGACTCAGCTTGCTCCCCTGTTTCTGCGATTTCGTGATGTTGTTCGGCTTTGACATCTTGGTTTTGTTCTTCGTTTTCGCCTTCGGCATCGGCGAAAGAGGATAAACTGGCAAAAGGGTGTGTGAGTTTGGAGTTGTTGAGCCTCAAAGTGGGGAGAAAAGACTTGGGCAGTGGTGTTTGGGAGCTGAGAAAGTTTGTGACTTTATTGGGAAAGTGGGGTTCCGTTGGAAGGAAAATGGAGCGGTGCTTTGGGAGGTAGAGGTGAGGATTGTGGAGGAGGAATGCTTCTGGTCTGGATGTGGTTCTTACAGAAGATAGGCAGTAAGAAGGAATCATGTCTTAGGTGGAGAGAGATGGCAGCGGCTGAGAGGGGAGGAGGAGGAAGAAAGAGGGTTGAGAATCCAGAGGGAATTATTCAGGTAGATTCTTGGCCAATGGCCATGGAATTTGGTGAGGGAGAGGAGGAGAATGCAACTGAGGAGTGTGCATTTTTCTGATTTGGATATGATTATTATTTTTTGTTTTAAATTTTTTGGATGAAAGAAGGGGAGGTGGGAGTGGATTTGGCAGCTCCTTGGTTCGATTGGAACGAGTGGTGGGCGTGTTTCTTGAGGGACTTCTCACCATTCATTCATATATTCTGTTGGTCAAACATTCAGAAAAATTGAGATTACGAAAAAAGGAGGAGAAAAAAGAGAGAATATTTCAAGCACCATATCCAAAATAGATGATCCTGATGATTTTTATTGTGACTTGTGATGATTTTATTGTGAGGAATGATTATATAGAATGGGTTCTTCGTTATTGTGACATTCTGTTTCAGTAAAATAATTAAATGTGCAAGTTTTTTAATATATGAAGTTGTGTTATTAGATCAGACCGTCACGTGACAATCAACTCGTTCTATGTAAGTTGCAGATGATGCTTTACTGCAGTATCGGAAAGCAATCATGCCTAAGCACCCAAGTGTGGGTTCGATCTTCACCAATCTCTCTCCCTCTTAACAACTAATAATTTAACCCAGTAACACTATCGTTTGAGAAAAAAACTCGTTCTATGTAAGTTATTATCCTCTACGTGACATAATGAGAAGTGAGGGCTAAGTAAAAATAAATTAACGGTTGATCAGACAAATAGAAGTGAGCTTCTAACTTAAGTAGTTACTGATATTCTCTTTTTCTAAGTCAATGTTGCTAATATCATTATGACCACGTTTGTTTTAAAATAATTGAATTGAATTGGGTAAATCATTGAATTCAATATATGTTAAACGAATAAATGAATATCAACTCACCGTGGATAGCTTTTAAAAACATAATAATCTCCAACCTTAGGGTAGGTGTGGCCACCCATCATATCGAATCGAGCCGAAAAGTTCATTTTGGGTTAAACAAACTCGGTTTTCGATTTTACCATTAAAAAACCGAACCGGATATATTATGTACCCATATATTGAGATATATATATGTACATACATACATATAACGAATTTTTCTCATGAATGTTATACCAAAATTCTAGGCTCCCCTTCTCTCTGTCTTAGTCTCAGGGCTGGTTTAGTATTGTTGTGCTTTGAAAAAAAATTATTTCTGCTGTTGTTGACCCTAAAAACTACCAAGCCTACGTGGCGCGCAGGCCGAGTAACTAATAAGCTAACTACGTCTTTCGGTTGTGTGCGGGGCGTGCCAACTCATCAGCCGAGCTCGGCCGAGGAGTAAAATTTGTTGATGTTGCGTTGGTCGCGCTGCTGACTTCTGCGTCTTGCGATTGCGGCCGAGGAAGGAACAATTCTCGGCCTTCAGGTTCTAGAGCCTGAAGACAAGGCTGCTAATTTGCGAAGTTTAATATCAAATTCGGCTGTCAATGCCGAATGTAGTAACCTGGTAACACCTCACTTTGCCAAGAAGGCTAATGAGATGACCTCTGCCAATAAGGATTCGAAAATCCTTCTCGACCGAGACTTGGATAGGTAACCAGTCGGCCTCTTCGTAGTGCTGTTTATCCAAACTGAAGGTGCTCTGCGGTCGGCTGATTCTACGGCGATAGTGCTGTTTATCCAAACTAAAGATACCACCGGTTGCCTTCACAGTGCTGTTTATCCAAACTGAAGATGTGTTGGCGGAAAGGAAAATAAAAAAAATCTCAAGGTTGTTGAGAGGTTTCGCGTAGAGTGAGGGTTTGCGCATGGCAGATTTGTGTGTTGAGTTGGAGGAGGTTTGAATGGTGCCACTGCCTCTGTATTTATAGGAGCATCTCTGCAATCAAGTCCTAGTCATACTCGGGTTAGGACTCCTCATTCTGATCCAAAACTACCTCGATTAATCATTCTTCAATCAGAACTTTGAACCTAGCCTTTATCACGCCGCACACATCTCCATATCTGTCAACCTCATCCTCGCCGAGACCCCTTAATGCATCAGGATTCATGCTATCCGTAGGACTCTGCCTGCTTCGCCTTTATCCAAACAGCCCTCTTCCTGACCAGACTTGGCCGATCTCGGCCCATGGGCTAAATAACCCACAAGCTTCCAAATAGAACTTTCCAGGCCGAGAACAATTCTAATTCGGCCCAAACTGATATTTGGGCCTAAACATTGCCCCCTCGCTTCTGAGGTCTTCGGCCGAAAGATTTACCGGCCGAGCCCTGACCTTGAAGAAGCGAATCTTTTCATAATTTCAGTCCTCGATTTCCAAGGAGCATTTATGAAGCACGATTGCACGATCTTTTTTCTGCCAACCGCCTTACTACGTGGCGTCTTCTGCCATAACTGCCTTTAATAATGACGCCTGAAGCGGTTCACTAAACCGTCGAATCCATTACTGAAAGTAATCATTGTACCTCGATCCGCAGACTCTTAAATATCCTGATGATCGTGCGGGTATCAAAATGTCTTTTCCCATAAAACTCGCCGCCACACGTAAACGTGCATCGAGAAACTCGGCCTCTTTATCTGGATTCTCCGGATATTCATAATGATTAGAGACTCTTCGACTGATTTCCCCATTATTTCGAATTCTGGAACGATTGATCTTCCTCCAAGGACCCTATAAATATCAGAACTCCTTCATTTACACCTCTACACTTTCCAATTTTCTGAAATCTCTTGCTCTCGCTCCCGAAACACAAGAAAAAACTTTTTTCTCCCAGATCCTTGCTTTCAATTTCTAAACCAGAAATCCCTTTTTCCAGACACCTTCTGATTACTAGCAATACCTTCCTTCACCTCTCAGCTCTCCAAAGAATGCAAGAAATGCGAGAAAATCGTTGACCACTGCGCCATCAAAACCATCCGTTTAAAATGCGACATGAACACCCCCCATCAGATCCTCGGTCCTCTTTTCAAAGCGGCCGTGCCGTCCCCAATTACCGAAATTTTCAAAGCCGAGAGCCTGAAATTCCTGCTGCAAGGCTTCGAGTGGTCAAGATGAAGCTTGGCAAAACCTCAAGGCTCCTGGCCCTCGACCACTACAACCTGGGCAGCCTGGGTCGAGCGGATGGAAAAGGTTTTCGGCGAGCAGTGGAAGACGCTTGGAATTTATGACGCCATCCGCCTCTCATCACTGTAGCTAGTCATGGATAAAGAGCTCCTTATAGCCGCCACAAGCCTCTGGTGCTTGGCTACCAACACTCTGGTCCTCCCGCTTGGCCCCGTCAGTCCCACCATCCTCGATGTTATGGCCCTTCTGGGGACCTCCTCATCTGGCATTCCAATCGATGCCGCCATCTCCGGGTATCCGTCGAATCTCGACCTGAAGACGCTTTTCGACAAGCGGGCCCTCGAGATTCTGAGCGGCGAAGGCCAAACACCTTCGAAGGAAGAGGTTCAAAAACTCCACAAGAACTTCTTCAACTATAACACCATCTACCTTCACTTCGCCAGCCGAGGGGAAGAGGATGTGCGGGAAGGAGAACATGAGGCCTTCCTTTTCTACTAGTACAACAAATACATCTGTTGTACCAAGTCAAACAAGTGCCTTGTCGAGAACATGCCAGTGGCCGAAGCTCTGGCTAGCGGCCACACTTTGGCTCTTAGCCCGACAATCCTTGCTCACGTCTTCCGCTGCTTGGCCGAGATGACGCTTCACAAGGTCGACCCGCACCAGAGTGGCCCTCTCTGGGTCTTCCAGCTCTGGCTGCAGGTTTACTTTGTCCCCCTTTCGGCCAGAAACCGCCAACTTCCTGCCCACCGAGGCACTCGGTCCCCAGCTGGCCTCTCGACCAGCACCCCCGCACAAGGCCGAGGAAGTATTCAAATACCTCTTCACCCTTGATGCCCTCTCTGACGACGAATTCCTGATCTGCCGCCGTCGGGAATACCCATCGTTGATCATGCTCCCCTCGTCAGCGTGGAGCACGAAGGAAGATGCCGACCTTCGTCAATCCTGGGGGTCTTTCGTGCTTGCCCGGGACCTCCCCCTTGGCTGCGATGCCCGCCGAGCCAGCTGGAAGGTCTACCATCCCAACTGTCGTCCCCGAATCCCTCAGCACCAACACCTTCGGCAACTGGTGGGAAGAGTGCACTCAACAATTTTTTGGCGCACCGGTCGAAGATGTCACAAGCAGGCTCTTAGGCGACCGCCCGAATAAGACCCCGGCTCTCCCGCCTAAAGAAGCGGCCCAAGGTATACGGCTATTTTCACTTTGCTTTTGAGAAAAATCATCATAACTTTATTGACTCGCTCCTATCTTTTCCCAGGCAGCCGAGCGCCGAAGAAAGTAGAGGTGGTGGCTACCGCTGCGACCAAGAAGAAATCAATTCTCTCCAGGCCAAGCAAACGACCTCGACAGGAGCCCGAGACAGCAGCAGTGGCCGCTCAACCCCCCAAGTGTGTCAAGAAATTGGCAAAGAAAGGGGAACGGAAGGTCCATGTCGTTGATAGCCAAACGACGGGATCAGCCGCAGCTGACGTCTCTCCCTCCATTGGCACCGAGGCAGTCGTGCGGCGGGAGCAAACTAGTCAAACACCCGAGGCTCGATCTGAGCCACAAGTCGCGGCCGAACTGGCAGCTGCTCAGCTAGCCGAGAATACGGCATCTCAGGCCCCGGTCGAACCGGCTGCTTCGCCGGTTGAGAGAACGGCCACGTCTGAATTGGCCGCGGCCCCTGTCTTGGAAGGGGCTACTGCAGCGACGAGAGGAACTTCCTCTAAGGCTCCGAGACAGTCGGCAGTCATCATGGAGGTATATTAATGCAGTATTAACTCCTTTTTACTCGACCAACTTTGAGCAATTCTAACCACCTTGGTTTCAGGACGATGAGAGCGACAACAATCCCAACAGTCATCCTTCGACGGTCGAGGCAGCAGTCCGAGTCGAGCCTCCTGCAGCAGCTGAAGCGGTCGGGCAGGTCGATCCTCTCGCAGTTGCACATGGGAAATGCCTCGCCGCCGAGCCTGAAGCAACGGCGAAAACTCCAATCCACCCCCAGGACCAAGACCTCGGTATCCCTCCTCAGGAAGCCACCTCCGCCTATGTAAGCACCCTCCTCACTATTCTTTTAATCAATCTTCTGGCTTGGAACGCTAAACCAAAAAATACTAAATGTCAGGTGCCCGCGTTCTCCTTTCACCGAAAATTTTATGCGCCGAAGGGCGTTGTCTACATCTCCTGGCCATCTCAGTGGCCATCAAATGTAGATAACCTTCATCGGCCGCGTGAATTGAGAAGCAGTCTAAAACACTGGGCTCGGCCATTGAGCTCTCTGGATTCGAGCAACGATCCAGCAGACATGGTCGAAGTCTCTTCTCAGCAGGTCCAAAAAATTCATTCTTAATTGATTGTCTGATGATTCGATATGTTCTGACCTTTTTGTTTCGTGTAGCCTTCGTGGGAAGTCGAATTCGATGCTCTCCTCTCAGCAGCATCGGGAACTGCTGACCCTTCGACGACCACGACTGGGTCCTCGGCCGACTCGTATTCTCTTGTCAAGCTGCAAGAGCTTCTGTCGCTTTCGGCCTTCCAAATTCTCGAACGCAAGGGCCTCGACTCCGTCGGCGAATGCCTCAATGACCTTGCGGCTAATGGTCAGTTGAGCCCTGAAGCTATCACTCGGGCATCTTCAACCTTGGAGCAGACTCGAGAATTCTTCGGCATTTTCGAGAAAGCTATTCGGGCCGAAAACGACCTGAATGCCGCGTCGGGCGTTCTCTTAAAGCCATGAAAGCAAAGAAGGACGCTCTGGCCGACCTGGACCGTCAGATCATTGAGCTTCAAAAATGAAGATCGGTCGTGGCTTCCGAACTCGCGAAGGATTTTAAGCTGGGCGGCAAATCCTGCCTGACCGACTATGCGGCTAGCGTAAAGCGGGTCGAACAGCTCAAAATGGACAAGAGGATTCGTCAAGCCGAGGTTACTATGGACGAAGTGAGGTGGCTGGAGCTGAAGGCCGTGCTTGAAACTCTTCTTCCCCCGTCACCCTAGACTTACTATATGTACTGACCGACCAGCTCAAGCTGTACTTGTACTTTTTAACAAATTTTTAAATAAGAACTTTCATTCTCGCATCTCCCAAGTAGTCGGATAGTATTTCTTTAAAAATTTCCCATTGATTGGTAACTTGTGAACTGTGCCGGCTCGATCTTTAAGGTGGTATGCCCCATTACCGAGCACTTTATAAACGATGAACAGTCCTTCCCAATTCGGCGACCATTTGCCGAATCTAGGATCTTTAATTCCCATAGGCAACACAGTTTGACAAACTAAATCTCCTTCACCGAATGTTTTCTGTCTAACCCATTGGTTATAGGCTCGTTCGGCAATCTTTTTCTGTGCTACCAATAAATTGTATGCATCAAGCCGCGCTTCTTCCAAATCCTCTAACTCTTGTCTCATAGACTGACTATATTCGGCGCTAAACAAATTACTTTACTCGATTATTCGCAACGAATTTATGCTTAATTCGACTGGTAGCATTGCATCGTGCCCGTAGGTTAGTGCGTACGGAGTTGTCCCAGTCGCGGACCGGAACGATGTTCGATAAGCCCATAAAGCCTCATTCAACTTCAAATGCCACATGCCAGGCCTTTCCCCTATTATTTTTTCAAGAATACCGATCATCACCTTATTACTTGCTTTGGCCTGTCCGTTCGCTTGTGGATAGTACGACGTGGACTGTTCAAGCCGAATTTTTAGATTCGCCGCATACTTTTTAAACCTCTCGGCTGTAAAGACCATGCCGTTGTCAGTTATGATCGTTTCTGGTATCCCGAATCTGGTCACGATATGTTCCTCCACAAAGTCGCAAACTTCTTTAGATGTTAATTCGGCATACGATTTTGCCTCGACCCACTTGGTAAAGTAATCGGTTGCCACAAGTATCCATGCATGCTTGGCAGCCCCGGAGGACGGTGTGATTTTGCCGATTACGTCTATAGCCCATCCTCTAAATGGCCATGGTTTAGTGACCGAATGCAGTGATTCGGCCGGGACTCTTTGTATGGGACCATGAATTTGGCATTGCACGCATCCCTGTGCGAACTCAATGCAATCTTTTAATATGCTTGGCCAAAAATAACCATGCCGTCGAAGCAACCATCGCATTTTCCAGCCCGACTAATGAGATCCGCAAATTCCTTCATGAACTTTCGTGATTGCTTGAGCAGCTTCTTGGGGGTCGAGACATAACAATAGTAGTTCATCCTCGCCTTTTCGGTATAATTCATTTTGATACATGACATAATTCGTGGCGTGAACCCTTGTCTTACGGTCGTGTTTGTTATTAGGATTATCGAGATACCGCATGATAGGCTTCCTCCAATCATCTGGCATTGCCTCGACTGCGCAAACATCTATAGGGTCTTGTCGGTCCAAAAACGAAGGTAATGACATGACTCTTGTGCGTATCACGTTATCGCGTCGGAGGACCTGCTGATTAACCAATGCCGAGTATAGTTGTCGTAACACAGGTATTTCCCGGCCTAGCGTGCCCCCCAGGAGTTGTGCTCCGGAAGCGATTTGGGCCAGTTCGTCTGCGTCGGTATTATGAACCCGGGAGATGTTCTGAAATGTGATGCCGTCAAAGGACTCGGCCAAATAGCTTGCAATCATGTGATAGGGTGCCAGAGTATAACTCATGCATCGAAAAGACCCATTGAGTTGGTTAATCACAAGCTCGGAATCACCGAGGATGAGGACACGGGTCGCTCGTAAGTCATGGAGGACATGAAGGCCGATGATGAGAGCTTCATATTCGGCCTGATTATTCGTACAATCGAAATCGAGCCGAAGAGAAAAAGACCAGCGGCAGTGGCTAGGCGATTGAATGACGATGCCAACACCAGCCGAGTCTGAGGTACTAGACCCATCAAAGTACATTGTCCAGTAGTTATCGCGTGCTTCAACCATGCCGATTTCGAAGTCATTGCCCCCGACATCATACGGGGAGGGATGTTGTCCAAAAAATTGGCTAAAACTTGACCTTTAACGGCTTTCTGAGGCACGTACTGCAAACTGAACTCTGACAACGCCATTGTCCATTTCCCGATTCGACCTTTTACTATGGGCCGTGTTAGCATGTAACGGAGAACATTGGTTTGGGCGATGACTTGCGTGACTGACGGAAGCATGTAATGACGGAGTTTTGTAGTGGCGAAGAACAAAGCCAAGCAAAGCTTCTCGACAGGCGAATAATTGATCTCAGGTGCATTCAGACCCCGACTGAGATAAAAGATAGCCTGTTCGCGGCCGGCCTCGTTGTCTTGAGCAAGGAGGCAGCCAATAAACTCTTCGGCCGCTGAAATATACAGCTTTAGAGGCTTACCGCGCCGAGGTGGTGCGAGAACCGGCGCCGTGGTGAGGGAAACCTTGATCTGTGTAAAAGCTGCTTGATGCTCTTCGCCCCACTCAAACTGATCCGAGTTCTTTAATTTCAAAAGCGTAGAGAACGCCTTCATTTTTCCCACCGAATTAGATATAAAACGACGGAGAAAATTTATCTTGCCTAGTAAGGACTGCAATTGCTTCTTTGTCGTTGGGGGCGGGGCAGCAATGATTGCGCGTGCCTTGTTTTCCTCCACCTCAATTCCTCGATGGTGCACAAGGAAGCCTAAAAAGTTACCGGCCGATACGCCGAATGCGCACTTAGCCGGGTTCATCTTCAGATTATGTCGTCGCATGCGAAAGAAAGCTTGCCGAAGATCATCTAGATGTGTTCGGCTGCTTTTCGACTTAACCACCACGTCATCGATGTACACCTCTACTATTATGCCAATCAAGTCATGGAAGATAGCGTTCATGGCATACTGGTATGTGGCCCCAGCGTTTTTAAGGCCGAATGGCATAACCACCCACTCGAATGTTCCAAGTGCCCCCGGGCAACGAAACACAGTTTTATGAACATCGGCCTCGGCGATAAAGATCTGGTTATAACCGGCATGGCCATCCATGAAAGACATCATGTCATGAGTAGCTGCGGCGTCAATCAATAAATTTGAGATCGGCATGGGATATTCATCCTTGGGGGTTGCCAGATTCAAATTACGAAAATCAATACAAATGCGTAAGGCACCTCTTTTCTTCAGGTTTGCCAGATTCAAATTACGAAAATCAATACAAATTACGAATCCGGTTGTTGCGAGATTGCGTACCAATGAGCCAGCAAACGTTCCATGGTTGATGAAACTACGGCTAGGCGTGTGATCTGACTGGCGTCAGACATCAGGGTCGGGAATGAAGTTGGCCAATCCGAGCCTCGCCGAATCCTGGTGAAAAGTTTCGGCGCCAACCTCGATGGCCTTCTAAACAGAAATCCGTGTTGGTCGACCTTCTTCGTTAAGGCCGTGTAACGTGATGTATCCGACATGATCGTCGTAGTATCGCGCTTGGATCATGTTAGCTTCGAATGGCTGAGAATCGGCTGGGTGAACCACGACTGTTTTGCCATCCTAAAAGACAAGAACTTGATATAGCGATGAGGGGATACAACTGGTTTGGTGGATCCAATCCCGTCTGAGCAACGCATTGTACTCGGTTTTGGAGTCAACTATAAAGAAAGCGGTCATGTGGTTACGACCTACGACGGTCACCTTTAATGGGAGAACTCCCTTGGTTTGGGATTTGTCACCAACGAAACTGCTTATGGTAATCCCTGATGGTATGAGCTCGTCGTTAGAACGACGTAACGCCCTCATGACTGTCACAGGCATGATATTGACCGTTACTCCGCAGTCAACGAAAATTTTAGACATTGGGTATCCCTTGATATGAGCCGTAACATATAACGGCTTTAGGTGATGGAGATTAGCCGATGACGAACGAGGAAATAATTCGACGAGAGCTGCCTTGAGGTTATCTTCTTTCGTCGCTGACTCGACTTCGGCAAGGAGTACGAAATCGGCCTGGGTAGCCTCTTCGGCCACTACGTCGCCGTCTAGGAAGTTAGGTTGGGACATGCGTGGCTGAAAATCTGCAGGCAGAACATGGACCATACTGATTTCCATGTTGTCGAGGACCGAAGGACCCATCGGCCCGGTGTCTCCTTCCTCTAACTGTCCGTTTGCTGGGCTTTTCTCCTCCGAACTTCTGTTATGGACAGTATCTGGGTTGTCTTCATCGACCGTTGCCGGGGTGTGTTCTTGCAAGGCATCTTAGAGGATATCCTTCTGTTGGTCGATGGGCTCAGGCTCATTGAGAACCACAACAGGGTCAGGGACTTGCGTTGTGTCGCGAGTCTAATCTTGATACATAATGCGGGCGTCCCTGATGTCTAGGTAGGCATCTAAGCGTTCCACGTGCCTCGCTTCATCGGCCGTAAGGCCGAAAAAAGAAACAGCCGAAAAGACTTCGAAATGGTATCGTAAGTGCTGGAGATCTTCCAGAGAAAATGGGAGCTCGCTCATCTCGATATCAGTATATGGGTCGACGTCAAAGCCAAGGACTCGAGCCTCTCGTATGTGCTGGAACCTAGCTTTCAACCCTAGGTCCGAATTCTTTTGAATGATTCGCTCGGCATCAGGACAAGCTAGAACGAGATCAATCGTATCTTGGCATGCCTTCGACAAACCGTACAGATTATTGGCCGAATGTTTTTTGTGAAACTCTTGCATATACTCCAATGCCTTTCCGAGGAACGGTGGATGCAGGTTCCGTCTAACCTTGATCAAAGGCTCCTGTATAGGTAGCGGGGAAAGTTTGCTCTCGGCTTCCTCCTTGAAATGTTCGAGACGCGCCTTCATTTCCCTAGGTCGAAGGAGAAGTTTGATTCGCTTATCAGCCTCCTCAAATATGGTTTCCATATCAGGGTTGATCACTTGTCTCTCTTGGAGCAACTCCGTCATGATGGTCGGGGGTTGTCGCTCATCATCGCTGCTAGTTTGATTATTCGGCCGCCACTTGGGGGCTGAAGTTTCCTGAGCTGCTTGTCGGCGGGCCATGCAGTCTATTCTTTGGCGCCGACGCTTCTGTGATTTGGACAATGCAGTATACACACCTTTAAGGAAATGATAGGTGTACCAACGTTGATCACGCGGTTCGGGAGGCTTGAACGTTGATCCACGTGCATCGAAGTCCGTGCGTAATAATCCTCGTTATAGAATGGTGCATTGAGAACCACAAAGTCGGTCGCGTTTTAGGGCCGAGTCTGTTGAAAACTCCATGTCGTTGGCCTGTACTGAGTGTTTTCTGAGGTGTTGGGGCCGTGTCTGTCTTAACTTGAAACGACCTTCTGTTTGGCTCCATGTCGATGTTCGCCTTACACCGACTGCACAAAATTGCTGATTTATCTTCTTCCTCGGCGCTAGAGTCGATCATAGGTTCGACGATAGCCGGTCCTGAAAGAACTTTGGGCGGCTCGTTCGAGAATAAATCTATCTTGAGCCGTGGCTGAGAACTCTTCGTTCGGATGTGTTGTACTGGGACGAAATCAGCCGTCTTTTTCCCTTTGTCCCTAGGTAGACGGGCATCTACCATATTAACCGTCGCTGTAGGAAACGGGTCGGTATCAAAGCTCATTTTCTTGTCTGGAAACTTGAGCTTGCTGTTATCGATCCAGCTTTGAACGGCATCTCGAAATATGACACAGTTGTTTGTCGTGTGTTTATTTGAATTATGGTACTTGCAATATGTTCTTCCCTTCAATTCTTCGGCCCTAGGAATGTTATGCCCAGGCCGAAGTTTGATGATTTTGACAAGAAGCAGTTGGTCGAAGATGGCATCGGCCTTAGTGATGTCAAAAGTATAAACCTTTGATGTCTTGGTAGTAGATTCTTCGGTGGCCGAGCGAGTTTTCACATCCTTAGGATTGGCGTACGTCAATGCTTTGCAAACATATGGCTTATCGATGACTATCTCGGCCGCATCAATATTAGCATACTCTTCAGGTTCGGTCGAGGCATAGCTAACCTGGGGTTTTTATAGATGGTTCCTCGGGATGGAGACTTTGAGACTTTTTCCTCTCGGAGCAGGTAGTCATATTGCTCAACGTGTTGAGCCAACTCATACATGTCTTGGAAGTTTACCCCCAGGAATTTCTTCTTGTACTCCACGTCAAGCCCATTCAAGGCTAGTCTAACAAATTCGACATCAGGAAGGGGTACCCGGCACCCATTTCTTGCCGACTTAAACCTGGTTAGGTAATCCATTGGCGACTCATCTGATGCTTGAGCCATCCTAGCCAATGATGAAACCGACATTTCCATCCCTGGCCGATAGAATTGCTCGTGAAATTTTTCGGCCAACTCCTCCCAGCTCTGGATGGAGTTTGGTGGGAGATTGATGTACTATGCGAAGGCCGAGCATGTCAATGAGAAGTTGAATAACCGCAATTTATGGAGATCACTGTTAACGTCGCCGCATTGAGCGGTGAACCGGGCCACATGTTCTAACGAGGACAAAGACGACTCTCCGGCAAACAGACTGAAATCTGGGATTTTAAAACCTTTGGGATATTCAAATTTTTCGACGTAGGCAGGGTACGGGTGGATGAATTTTGGGAATTTCGGCCTTTTTTTCAAGGTCGAATCGATCATCCTCTGGATCTCGGTTGCATCGATGGATGTCGCCTCTACTTTCTGGTCAGATCCATCCGCTCTACTGCTCGATCCTCCTTTCTTTTCCAGGTCAATTGGCTTGAGCCGAGCAGGCACTGGCTCGGCCCGTGCTATCGGTAAAGGATCATTCTTTAGTGGCCATTGCCGAAAATGATCGGCGGGTTTATCTTCACAGATCTTGTGTACCAGCATTTCAAGCAATCTGGTGTGTGTTTCATTAGTACTGCTTATTACCTCGCGCAGACTGTCTATTCCTTGGCTGAATACCTGTTCGACCTGCCGAGATTGTTCATCTAGTCGTCTCCGGAGAAACGACCTTGTTGGTGGATCAGCGCATTCACCACCATCTTCGTCGCAGTCCTTCACTACTACCTCATTGAAAATGGATGCGGTTTTGTTGAGGGCCTCTGCAATACGAGGCTGACCGCCGAGCCCAACTTCATTTTCTCGGCGTGTCGTGCTTACGGACTCTGGTGTCGCGGTAACAATGGGGTTTTGTGTCTGCGGTACCGACAAATCAGTCGTCGATTTTCCCATAACTGCTTTCTTCTTGACTGATCGTGTCTCAGTTGGAATGAACATCGTAGTTTAGCACTGGTCCCACTGGGCGTGCCAAAATGTTGACCCTAAAAACTACCAAGCCTACGTGGCGCGCAGGCCGAGTAACTAATAAGCTAACTACATCATTCGGTTGTGTGCGGGGCGTGCCAACTCGTCGGTCGAGCTCGGCCGAGGAGTAAAATTTGTTGATGTTGCGTTGGTCGCGCTGCTGACTTCTGCGTCTTGCGATTGCGGCCGAGGAAGGAACAATTCTCGGCCTTCGGGTTCTAGAGCCTGAAGACAAGGCTGCTAATTTGCGAAGTTCAATATCAAATTCGGCTGTCAATGCCGAATGTAGTAACCTGGTAACACCTCACTTCGCCGAGAAGGCTAATGAGATGACCTCTGCCAATAAGGATTCGAAAATCCTTCTCGACCGAGACTTGGATAGGTAACCAGTCGGCCTCTTCGCAGTGCTGTTTATCCAAACTGAAGGTGCTCCGCGGTCGGCTGATTCTACGGCGATATTGCTATTTATCCAAACTGAAGATACCATCAGTTGCCTTCACAGTGCTGTTTATCCAAACTGAAGATGTGTTGGCGGAAAGGAAAATAAAAAAAATCTCAAGGTTGTTGAGAGGTTTCGCGTAGAGCGAGGGTTTGAGCATGGTAGATTTGTGTGTTGAGTTGGAGGAGGTTTGAATGGTGCCACTGCCTCTGTATTTATAGGAGAATCTCTGCAATCAAGTCCTAGTCATACTCGGATTAGGACTCCTCATTCTGATCCAAAACTACCTCGATTAATCCTTCTTCAATCAGGACTTTGAACCTAGCCTTTATCACGCCGCACACATCTCCATATCTGTCAACCTCATCCTCGCCGAGACCCCTTAATGCATCAGGATTCATGCTATCCGTAGGACTCTGCCTGCTTCGCCTTTATCCAAACAGCCCTCTTCCTGACCAGACCTAGCCGATCTCGGCCCATGGGCTAAATAACCCACAAGCTTCCAAATAGAACTTTCCAGGCCGAGAACAATTCTAATTCGGCCCAAACTGATATTTTGGGCCTAAACAGCTGTGCTGTAAGAATAAGCTCATTTTTGCTGCTTCACGTTTTCAGCTTTTTTTCATCCAAAACTGTGAAAATAAGCTATTTTAAGTGTTTACCAAACGCCTTTTTGAGCTCGACTTTTTTTTATACCTACTTTTTATAAAAGCACCTCAGTACTAAACCAGTACTCAGTCTCCCTCATCTCCATTGCGATCTCAACCTCCCTAATCATTGTCACACTCTCGTAGTCTTCATCCACACCCACAACTTTGTCAATCACTTCTTTTTTGGTGTTCATCATTGAGTTCGTTCATTGATTTGTGTTGGAGGGTTGAGTTTTAGGCTTGAGCTTCGAGTTATAATGAGGCAAGCCTAACAAAAAAATAAATCAAATGGATTCAAGTCTAAACCAAATAGAACTAATCAGATCGAACCAAAATCGAATATTTTACGTTTTCGATGGGGTTGTAATATTCTTCTGTCTTAGGAGGAGGAGGAGTAGTGGAGGAGAAAGACATCAGAGAGGAGAGAACCAAGGAGAGAGTTGAAAGTTGTTGGGTTACAATTTTTCAGGTGGTTCATTGATCCCGTTGTAATATAACTTTAATTTAACTACAACCATTGAGATTGATCCAACAGATGAAAAAAGAAATGTGTAAATGACGTGTATTTTTATTTTATTTTTGATAAAACCAAAAGGTCAAAAAGTCTAACCTAACTCAAATCATCTGAACCAACATATCTCACTTTACAAATACCAAGCACATCATCCATAAGAGCAGATGTAATCCAAGAAGAAGGACAATGGAAAACAAGGTTTGCCAAATCACAATTAAAACTTCAGTTCGCCATCTGATCAACAACACAATTTCACGCCCCGCTAAACATGTGTATTAGCATGTACACTAAAGTAGTACAGCCTAAATTTCTATTAAGCCCAAGATGAAAACCTATTCATTTTTCCCAGGCTGAACCCATGATTAGTTAGGCCTCCAAACAACTGACAGCTCCAGCCCAATAGCTCCCCAATTATGCAGGGCGGGAATAAGACCCAACATTAAATAATTTCTTTCCTTGACATAACGATATTTTCTTTAAAGGTAAGACTTTTGGGCAAGCCATACTCCAAGTGAGTTTTAAGTGTTTAGTGTCGTACTCATATCTATAAGAGTCAAATATCAGACCTCTTTTTTCAAATAACGAAAAAATTACTTCTGTATTGTAGTATTACGTGGTTAAGTACAATATAATTTTACGCGTACTGTGACATACCAAGTATATTGTGTACTGGACAATTAGGTGCAATTGACTTGTAGCTTAGTTTATTAAGAATGTAGTCTCTTGTACCGGAGGTTTCATGTTCGATTTTCCTTCTCTATAATTTAGATAAATTAAAAAAAAAGAAGTGATTTAAAAACAATATTGGATAATTAGGTCGGTCTCTTGGGTTAAAAAAGGTCGGGAATTCCAATCATTATAGAGCTTCCTAGATATTGGACGGTTTTCAACCCTTTATGGCTTATGCTATTATCATCGAACACTTTTTCTACTCCTTTTTCCAACTTCAAACTTCAAAGATGTAGTTTTCTCTACGAAACTAGATTCCTTGCCGACCTCAACTTGCATATACTACCAACGCTTTCACATTGTATGGAAGATGGTATCAAAATTAGAGTGGTCAACCTAAAACTAATATTTTGTAGGCCACGACGAAATCATGATTTCCCGCCGACCTCTCACAAGATATCTAAAGCTGTTTTTTCTTTTCTTTTGAACTTACGATGCACACCAAAAGATCATATAGATTGACTCTCTAAATGCAAACAATCAAGCAGAACTTTATTTGAATAGAGTTTAGGGTTTAGGATGAAGAAACTTAACATCGTTATATACTACTCATGTAACAAAAACTAGTCTGGTTGATTTTTTGCATCATCTCTAATTTGGGATAACATATCATTAGTTGTATACAACTATATGTTTATCTCTCGTTACATAATTAAGATCCATAGTTGTACACGATCGACGATGGACACCTAAGAATCTCTCCCCACGTGACCCTTGGAATCTTGGTCCATTTGTACACCAATTAACTTCTCAAAATCTAATCAACCATTTAACAAGAAATTGGTCAAGCATATATATTCATTATATAGGTTGGTGGAAGAGGTGCCTAATTAGGAGGAGGCAACCTTTCTAGACTTGGATGAACCAGGCATAAAACTACCAACCCTAACAAAAATACATGGATTCGAGTCTAATAAATAAAAAGAATAAAGAATAAATCTTTTTGGTAATATACTTTATAATGGAGACTTGAGTTTCAACCTTCACATATTCTTCTATGTGAACTTTGTATCCGTTCAATGCTCTCAATTCAGTGATTCACCATGCATGCTCAACCTTCAAAGAATCAAAATATTCCAAAGTCCAATTGGGAGAGGAGGACCATCCACACATTCACTAAACCGTCTGGTCCCCCACTGAGCTTAGAAATTATAAGAAAGTCCCAAAGCTTCAAGACCTAAAGCTCAAGGTCCACCGGGTCCCAATTATCGACGTCCCAGCTCCATACCATATGTGTAGAAGGTAAGGCGTTTTTTTTTCCTATTTATAAAAGAAACACTTATTTGTTGTTCATGTAGCATTCAAAAACTCACGTGTATATATGTAAGAAAAAGAAAGTATAAGTGTGTTACATCTTACTAAAACAAGGATTAAGTACTTGACGGTTTAGATTAATTGTGAGCCAATATTGTACTGATCGGTAACTTTAATGTTCTTTTTGCAATACTTGAATGACATGAACTATATTGTTATGGATCTCAAACTCGAAAAGTTTAAATTGTTTGGCTACGGGAATATCAGTAAATTAGAAAGAAACAAATCACGCCTACTATAAGTTTTATACAAAAATACTTATCCTATGCTTAGAAGAGAAATTTATAAATACTAAAGAACTTTAACTCAATTCCTTATAAATATGTATTAAACGAAGACTAGCAATGAACTACTTAAACTAGAAAAGCTACTATTAAATTAAACACTACAAATGCAGTACTAATGTGTTGCTTCTAGTCGTTTTCAGTCAATCAAGTTTTTAGGGTATTCCTCCTAAACGTGGTCTAACTTTTGTTTAACCTTTACCCTCATCCAAATGCACCACTAAAGATCAAAACTGGCACAAAAAACTTCTTATCTATCCATTTTTATGTTTTAATTGATCTTAATTGTGAAATTCGTAGTGTATCAACAGTTTGTATGTTAAAAACTCTACCCATGTGAATCAATTTTAATAGTAAGTTGGTAAGTAGGGTCCAATATGGATCTTATCCTATTTCAATATGCCGGCACAAAATTGTGTAAGGTGATCATCATTCATCATGCATGCATGGAGACCTCACTTACCAAATTTTTAGGTACATATATATTATCACACACAACAAAGTTTCCACCGTATATCTGCTCTAGTCATTTCATCTGTCACCGTTCTTGCCTAATATTACTGTTTACTGAAGCATAAATTTTCCGTCGAGGAGGGTTTAATACTCTCATCACCTTCGAGCTTGGAGATGACGCGAGTGACTAACGCTTAGGAAATTGATACAAAACGACAAATGAGGATCCTCTTTGTGAGGATTCCGGAGATCCTCCAATCATATATGTTCATCGTACATTGTGTGGTAAGAAATCATTGTAATTTTTTATTATTTAAAATTGAATATAAATAGTATTTGACGAAAATTGGCCGCACAATGTACAATGAATGAACATGATTGGAAGATCCTCAAATCCTCATTCCAAAACGACAACCCACTAGCTATCTTAACACTCCATGTTGGATGGTGACTTGGATGTTGCTAAATCCACACCTTCCCACCAGGAGGACTGTATGAGATGCAAAAATGGAATTGCAAGGAGTTGCGTTTCTAGGGCTTTTTATGTCCTCCACTATGTATTTGGGAATTGGGACCTGTTTATACTATATATTAATATTCTAGTGGCTTATGTATGATGCATATATGTGAATAAACCAAGCAAAGTGTATGATTCTCTCGTACAGGATAAGGAGATAAAGGTGGATATCCTCAGCATTTGAAATGTTATGCAAAATAATTATTACAAGACTACTTGCACCACTAGGAATCTCATCAATACACCTTGTTTTTAAAGTGTGCGCATTGATGCTTAGACACGGTTCATCCGCGTACGATGTTGTTTAGGCAACAAAACAACACTGAAGAAAATTGAAATTTCATCATAAATAAAAATATGAGAAATAATCAAAATCTTATAAGTACATGCAAAAGTCAATTATCCTGATATATATACTCTCGGATGTCACGTACTGGTGCTTAATAATAGTCTTCATTTGAACCTTAGATACCAAAAGATTGGAATGTGGAAGAAGTCAATATGAAACCCACCACTTGGCTCTCACATTTAAGGTCATTTATTTAAAAACCACACCTATGCAAAACTTTTCATATTACAATCACAACCAGAAAGGTTTATGCATGCATATTAAATTCTGCAAAGACAAAAGAAGGGGGACTTCTTATAGGTATAGAGCCAAGTAAAAAGCCTTTACTATTGATTAGAATTTGGAGACAAATAGGATAGAGGGTATAAAGGGTTAGAGGGAAGGTGCGAGATAGGATTTGGTCTATCATGGCTAAAGTAGGACCCCTTGACCTATTCATCTTTTACATAATGACAAAGGATTAGAGGACTTTTAGTTTAATATTATTTAGTGTTGAGAGAAGTTATCCAAAAAGAAGAGATAGAGGTCGATCGGATAAGGAATTCATGACCTTTTAATCAAGTTGTCACTTGTCAATGATGCATAGCTTTTGGATTTGCCATTCCTATTTCATAATCCAAGCGCTTACTTTGACAGAGATTTTTTTAGTAAATATATATATCAACTTAAATGTGAATATCATACGCATGTTATTTGGTTTCTATATCACTTTACTCTAAACTTCTAGGAGATTAAAGAATATGTATGATTCTTTCGAGTCTATAGCAATTGGTTGGTAGAATAATCCAAATTTGATCCAACGCTAACAATTGTTTACAAGATGGAATGTGGGCCTATTGTGCATATTAGTTGCCTTACACAATGTTGGAAAATATATATAATGTACCTAACTAACTCATAATTTAATAATTTCGTGTCTAGATAGGAGACCCAAAAATTGTTTCCAACAACCTTAATTAATAACGAGGCAGCATTATTTGAGCGTAACACTTCATTTGTTTGGTAATTTTCAGAAAACCACCCCACCCTCCTTCCCCTCCCAAATATATTTTATTTGTTTATATATGCGAGTGAGCGTAACACTTCATTTGTTTGGTAATTTTCAGAAAACCACCCTCCCCCCACCCCCTCTCAAATATATTTTGTTTGTTTATATATGTGAGTGTATTGTTAGTCTCAGGAAACGCGCCTCCCCAAGAAATTGGTGGGTCGTGGACATCGCAGGACCACATGATCTATCCAACATATATATGTCAAATTAAACCGGTGAATTATAGTTATTTCATTCTACAATTTAACATCATTTTTCTTCGCTTATAAATAGAATTAAATCTCATAACTGATTATCAAATTAGAATCGCTGACCTAATCCTAAATTCTCCACCACATAATATTTTGTATTTATATTTGAAAAACCGATGGGATATAATTGTGAAAGAAGATATGTATGCTGCAGTGAGTCATGACTGAGAGCTATTTATTTGTGTGTATATGTCATATGCTGCCATATGTTAGCGGGAATAAAACTTAGCGAGGGCATGATCTCTACCCAAACTCAGTCGGCTTCTCCTCTAAAAAGTAAAAGCAAAACAGTGTCTGTGGATCCCATATGCCTTTTCCCTTCCTTCACCGTTTGCATCAATGATTAATGACTATGAACCTGACTACTTCTATGTATGCATCATGAACGAGTTTAAGCATGAATTTTTTTTTCAACAATTCTTTTGAATCTGTATTTTTGATAAATGATATGAATTATAACACTAAGTTCATTTAAACTACAGAGATGAAGATCCTAACTTAAACGCAGATCATAAAACACATTACGTACTTGTTGACCCTAAAAACTACCAAGCCTACGTGGCGCGCAGGCCGAGTAACTAATGAGCTAACTACGTTCTTCGGTTGTGTGCGGGGCGTGCCAACTCGTTGGTCGAATTCGGCCGGGAAGTTCAATATCAAATTCGGCTTTCAATGTGCCGAATGTAGTAACCTGGTAACACCTCACTTCGCCGAGAAGGCTAATGAAATGACATCTGCCAATAAGGATTCGAAAATCCTTCTCGACCGAGACTTGGATAGGTAACTAGTCAGCCCCTTTGCAGTGCTGTTTATCCAAACTGAAGGTGCTCCGCGCTCGGCTGATTTTACAGCGATAGTGTTGTTTATCCAAACTGAAGGTATCACCGGTTGTCTTCACAGTGCTGTTTTCCAAACTGAAGGTGTGTTGGCGAGAAAGCTGATTTTACAGCGATAGTGTTGTTTATCCAAACTGAAGGTATCACCGGTTGTCTTCACAGTGCTGTTTTCCAAACTGAAGGTGTGTTGGCGAGAAAGGGGGTAAGAATAGAGTTCTCAAGGTTGTTGAGAGGTTTCGCGTAGAGCGAGAGTTTGCGCATGGCAGATTTGTGTGTTAAGTTGGAGAGAGTTGAATGATGCACTAAGTTTTGTATTTATAGCAGCGAACCCACTCCTGGCCGAATCAGAGATACACTCAAACTAAAACTCCTTGTCCCAATCTGATAATGATTCGGCCAATCCTAATTTCAATAGGCTTCTTAATCAAGCTCCATATTAAGCCATATTCATTCTCGAACTCTAAGTGCCTTTAACTCTAAAATCCCCCTGTCGTACCAGGACTCGGCCTCTTCATTTTTATCCAAACAAATGCTTCTTGTAAAGACCCTGGGCCGAGAACAATCCCGAACTTAGCCCAATAATATTATTTTGGGCCCAAACAGTACTATAACAACTTAGTTAAATTCATGTCTTCATCTTAACCAATAATAAAAGTCAAACAACGATAAATTTCAGGTACCGTCATGTTCAAAATATAAACTTTTTTGTTGGTATCAAGATAATTATCTTAGAGGTTGTGCTAAAATATTCTTCTTTTATTCACACACACGATAGTTTCATTTCCTGGTTTTGTAATTAGCTAGCTAGTGGCCATGCTTTGAACATTCTCTTTTCCGGTAATCCTGTAGTTTTTTCTTTTTGACAAACAATGATATTAGTAGGTTAAATTATTAAATATTACAGATAAAGGGATTGATAAGATCGAACATGTACCAAAATGGACAAATATTATTGTTTTTTGCCAATAAAACACCATCTAGTCTAATAATCCAAAGATTAAAAGGAACAACGGAAAGAGAGAAGAAATAAAAGGAGAACACAACAACAAACCATTATAATTTGTTTTGAAATAAAATAAGGAGAGAGGGATGGGGAAGTGATACTGCACTTGTCATGTAAGTGATTTATACTTACGAAGATTGAGTTTGTATGTATAGGTATCATTCAACAATTTTTGTCTAAACATAAAGTTTGTAAATTATGTAAATCGTGCCATAAAGGGGAGTTGTTTGTTTCATTTCTAAACAATAAGGTATCAATTTTTTTTTTTACATTATTTTCGTACCTGATTTAGTTTACATCAGAGTTTGTAAATTATATAGCAAGTTGGTCAAGTAAGGTGTCAATCCTCTTATACTCAAATTTAGACACTTGTTCTCACAAACGAGAGTAATTTAGAATATCATATTTGTTGGAAGAAGAAAAGAAGTAAACATAAAGTTTACGGTTTACTCCGAGGGTAAATCTAAGTACCGACGTAAGCTGACCAACCAAATCAATTCTAGTTAGTTTCACTTCCCCGGCTCCTTGAGATTTTTCAGTGTGATTATCACACTAGGTAGTACACCATATGTTTCTATATAAATAGTGGGTTATATGTGTTAAAAGGTTAATAATTTAAAAATTAAAATTTTCCACCATTTGCATAAAAACACGTATTCCATAAACAACTAAAAATTTATCCTGCTCCTTTCCCTTTGAAGACTCCAAGTCTATAAATAAGGGCCAAAGGGCACCATACATTGGCTTGAGCACACAACTCCAGCCCCATCTTCTAATCACTCTCTCTCCTAAGCTATCCTCTCTCCTAGTTAGTAGTCGAAGCAAGACCCTAGTATTAAAATCATGGTCGGACCCTCGCCTGACCTCACCAAGGTCACCACCATCAAATTCCTCTGCAGCTACGGCGGCAAAATCCTCCCCCGTTACCCCGACGGCAAGCTCCGTTACCTTGGCGGCGAAACCCGTGTACTCGCCGTTCCCCGCTCTATTTCCTTTTCCGGTCAGTTTATGTATAAATTCCCCCATTTTTTCTAGTCTTTTGGTCAGAGGATGTTGTATTGAATTTAGGTGTGTGACTGTGTAACAGAGCTGTCGTCCAAGATGACTCTGTTGTGTGGGCCATCCGTGACGGCGGTTAGTTTCCGCTGTCAACTACCCACCGAAGATCTCGACGCCCTCGTGTCCATCAAGTCCGATGAGGATCTCGTTAATCTCATCGAGGAATACGACAGAGCAGCCTCTTCCTCTAACATGAAGATAAGAGCATTCCTCTCACTCATCCCCCCCGCCAGGACACCCAAAAGCATTTCATCCCCTTCAACTTCCTCGGCCTCCGCCGCCTCCACAACGTCGTCCTCCGGCAACTCCTCGTCGTCAAATAACTACTTCAGTGCTGCTTCCGGGTCCACCCCAAGATTTCCCATGCCGTCCTCCACTCCCGTTGACCGTTGCCTCCGTCAAATGCCGCCCCAGCCATCCCCGTCAACGGTGCCGTTTCAGAGACCCCCCTCCAAGGTTCCTCACTGTGCTAATATTTACCATGCTCGCCAAGGCCACGGAAGCAACAAACCTGCAAGTACTACCGGTAGTCGTCCCTACCTCGTTCACAACGGCAATCACTGGCAATAGCATCCTTTGCACGGTCGGAGTTCAGGACTACAAAATTACAAATATCCCACGGCCGATTAAAACAAGTTAAATACTACAAAACCCTAAAATTTAAAAACACAAAAAAATATCAGTTATATAATATATCTGATCAATCATGATGTAATTGGAAATATGGAGCTGTAATCGTTCATCAGATGGACTGCTTTTGAATATCCGTGGCGATTAATGAACTTCAGTCCTATTTCGTTTTTTCAGTGTGCACACAAATACATACATGGTGAGTGCTCTTTTTCCTTCGCAATCCTTCCCTTTTTCTCTCATTTTCATTTTCTTTTTCTTTTGTTGTAGTCTTTCTTTAGCCGTTGCTTCTGCACTAGAGTTCTTTCCATGGCTGTTTTCCGTTAGCGTCCCGTTAAACGCCGTTGGGTGCGCGTAACCTCTGTTACGTTTGTCAGATTCCTTGTACTTCCGTGACACGTAGCGTTTGGTCTGTGATTGGAGTGTCCACCGTGTTTGTTATGTGTCGCTCTAAGCTTTTACGTGGGATAAACAAACCCCATCCCCATCTGACATTCTGACTCATGTCTCTTCGTCCGTCGTAAATTCCACTTCCTTTTTTCTCTTCTTTTTTCTCTTTTGCAGAAGTAGTTAATCAAGTTTGTAAGTGTATATGTATATCTTTTTATCAATATTTTTAACATCGTGGACGTACTGCAGGTTCATGAAACAAACAGGATGATGATCTGGAAAACAGCAGAGCGAGTGCGATCGAGATCAATTTCTGAGGGTATATCGAACTGATGAGCTTGCAGCATGTAAGTACTAAGGAGCGCTAATTCTTTTTGCAAATTATACTTCATGAATCGATTATGTTATTTGGAACTAGTTAATCAAGGCAAAGCCATAGTTTTTGGTTAAATTGATTTATATAATCTTCAATCCTTTATGCACAAAAGGTTTTTTCTCGACATTAAACTCTAATTTATGTTCTGAGATATGTACACGGTGTTGTGTTATTACTATATATTTGTACAATTATTTATATCATCTCTAATAGTGGTAGAAAACACCAACACAAGCAAATTACATTTAAATTAAAGAAATGATATAAATGATAATACAAATAAGTAGTATTACTTTTTTTGTGCTTATTTTTTTAGGAAAACTAATGAAAAGTTCAAAAAAATTTATTTTTTTAACGAAAAGTCATTTTTAAAGGTATAGTGAATAGTATCAAGTAAAAGTAAAAAAATGATTTTTCGTTAAAAATGAACAGTATCGGAAGTGTTTCGTTAAAACTACATTTTTTTTTTTACATTCCGAGGTTTTGAACCACACTCAGCCTACTCTTACCAACCACCTTAATTATTTACACTCACAGGTAAACTAATTTGGGTGGCTTATTTGAAAGATGTGGAATGCAAGACCCGTGCTTGTTGACACTCTTATATTTGTAAGGTCCTACGTTACAATGTTTAGACTAATCATAATATTTAGATACACAAAAATTAACACTATTTAATAAATGTATGTCCTACAATTGGAGGCGAGAACTACATATAGAAGAGAGGGTTAGCAGTATGTCTAGTTTGTGGTTTAAATTGTATTAATTACTCACGTAAGACAAATTTTATCTGAAAATATGTCAACAAGTTTCAATTTTGTGGATCTAAATATTATTATTGTTTAAAGATCAGTAGTACTATTTCTACGATCTTACCTGCCCAGATTTTTAAAACTTAAAATCAAGATATTTACACACACACACACACTTCTTGGGTTCCTTTCTGCTTTGTTGGCATTTCTAATCTCGGAGATCAATATGCTTTGACATATTTAACCTTTACGAAAAATGGAGTTTATGATGGTTATAACATATGGTCCATACATGCATGACCGCTATGACAAAAACATTTTCTTGACCAGATTCGATCGATGGCTTGCTGCGATTGAATGTGGATGGGATGGGATGGGAAGGCGGTTGAAGTACAGGAAGAATTTAAGAGATGAGGTGGACCATGCATGGTGATTTCACATCAAATCAAATAAACATATGATTCCAAATATGCAATAGCGGTATAGTTTGGAAGCATCGAGGGACCAGTCATTATATACATTGGGTGTCAAATCACAATTTTTATTTCCTTTTACAATTGAATACCTAATATGGGTCTAGCGATCCTTCATAAAATGGGACTCAGCCATAAAAATACACATTTGTCACATAGATGCCAGCTGGATATTGTATGTAACCTAGCTACACTGGTTCATGTGATGCTGCACGTAATTACTTTAAATTCCAGTACTTTTAAACTATATAATACAGGAAGAATGATGACAGCTGATGAAGATGGAGACACTCTTTGAAACGGGAAAGATAAATAAATATTGATGGAATGATTTTTTATTGGTAAAGAAGGCTCTCCAGTCCACTCCACTCACATAGCATTCAGGGGATTAGATTCCCCGGCCCCTCTCACAAAAAACATAAAAACAAAATTATGGAGTTCCATTTATATTTGGAGAATCTTGAGATATAAGATTTGAAAAATGTAATTATATGTCGGAAGCTTAATAAATAAATTCTAACTTAATTATATGAAACAACTACATTTTAATTGCATCAACATTTTTTGGTAATAAAACTAAACATCCATTAAGTTATATAGATAATTAAGTTGTAATTATTAACTACATTGCAAAAGATGAAGAATTGGCACAAAGGAAGAGGAAGATGATAGAGAGAAACAAGAGAAATTGTAGAAGAAAATGAAGGCTCTTGAATTGATTGATGTTATCTGTTACAATAGTAACCCAACACACTTAACAACCTAACAAACTTCTAACAAAGATAACAACTCAATACATCAAATGATTCAATTTGTCCATTACATCCAACATACCAAATGACGACACATGTCACTGAATGGTAATAATGTCGGTTTGATTGGTATTGGTCAGGTGGCCGAATCTGAAATATTGTTGACATAAAGATACCTTGTAATCTAACTTATTTATTTGCTCAGGCAATGTACCAGACAAATCTGAAAGAGATGTGAGCATTGCATGTTATCTTGAATATCTTGTGGGTAAATTAATCAATAGATTAAGATATAATTAAAGTGGCTTAAGGTTTGGTCATCCTCCTGCCCTGCCCCCACCACGTGTGGTTCTTATGATCTGGTCCTTGTTCGAAATTGAAATGTGGCACTAGAGGCCATCAACTTTTGACAAGGAGAGAAAATAACGTTTTACAGTGTGTGCGGAAAAGTGGTAATATATTGTGTTGGATCCCACGTATAGTCCACGGAGAGCAATCTGTGAGCTGTGTCTGATCTGTGTTTCTGATTCTGCATTCTGAAATGTATGAAATTGTAAGGTCGATCAAACGGATAGGTTGGATTTTTTACCATTTGTTTGGTGTAGACTACTTCCAACGGATTAGGATTCGATTGGATTACTAGATGTTAGGCACGCAACAATGGTGATATATATATCCGTGAAATAGAAAGGTTACTCGAGAGTGTGTGCACATCCACTCGCGCTGAGTTCAATCCCTTACCTATGAATTACTTCGGTTGGCTGCGTGCGCATGACACACAACTACCCCACTGGTCAACTACCCAGAACTGTGTCCTTGTCCGTACAATAATTCCATTTAGGTCACCCGATCAAACTCAAACAGTCCTTCTTCCTCAAAAGATGGCATCCTTCCAAATGGCAAAAGACACCACTCCTCTATCCCTCTCTCCAAACTCAATACACTCACAGTGCTTAGGCAAACAGAGGGAGTGACTGGCCTTCAAGTGATCAAAGATGGGAAATGGGTTGCTGTTGATTCTCTCCCCAATGCCTTTGTTATCAATCTAGGTGACCAAATTCAGGTGACTTAAATAAAACCGCTTACAAACTTTTAAAAACAAAAACGGCAGATATAAACAGACAATAAATGAGTACTAAACCGTGATTTATATGCAGTTTTTATTCTATTTAAACGTATTTCACAGTTAATGGGTGAATTTGATCCATCTCTCTCTTTTTATGTAGGTTTTAAGTAATGGAAGGTATAAGAGTCAGTGTGCACCACAGGGCAGTGAGTCCAGTGACCAACAAAATTCAGCCGCGTCTGTCACTGGCAATGTTTTATGGACCCAACGGGGACACTGTGAATGGTCCAATTGAGGATTTGATTGATGAGGAGCACCCTGCATTGCATCGGAGCTACAAGTATGCAGAGTTTTTTGAAGAGTTCTACAAGCAAGAAGGAACAAGAAGGTTTCAATTTTTTAATAGGAAAAAATGATTAAAAGATCTCAAATTTAGTTAATTTAAAAATATATGATTTTTAGACAATTTAGATTATTGTGCAACATTATGGAATAAGAACAAAAAAAAAAAAAAAAAAAAATTAAATGAGAAGATTGTTAACAATACATTTGTTAACGCTCAAAATTGAGAGGTCAACAAAGATCAGTATGATTAACTCTTGATGAGCTTGGGATAAAGACTTTAAGTAGTTGTCAACAAGGTTTAAGTGGTTCACCCCCAAACTTGCTATGTCTACTGTAGTGCTCTCTGTATATATTTGACACACCCCGACCCGAAATGTCCACTATGACTCCGAATCGAGCTGTGCTGGCCGACACCTGGAAGGTGACGAAGCCAAAAAGTGATGATATGGAAGAATGCGAATAGATTTAAACCTAAAGGTGTCTAACTATTAGAGTGCGCTGTCAGTGGGTATGAACCCATTTCACACGCGTTGTCAGAGCATAAGTAAAGTACAGTAGTGTGGGTAAAGATCATACCCTCAAAAGTAGCCACCTGAACTGAGATATGCCATGAGTCCTTGTCGATAAAGAAACTATGCTACTAGAACCTGGAAGGGCGCAAAACAAAAAGCGTGAGTGGGCAAAAACAAAGTTTACAAAATCACTTCGATATAAAAGTTATAACCCCTCTCTGTAAAAATATATATACTTCCCAGAAAAATATATACGTACTCATACTGAAAACCAACATTCAAATATTGCCATGTCCGAATAAACCATACCAATATCAAAGCATGCAACAAATATCCTCAAAGTCAATCAGGTGATATCTCAATGCATAACATGCCGGCAATGCATATAAATCAGCCGGAGTCACCTCTCGTGACCTGTACGGCTGAATCTATGGCTCATCAACCAAATCCTCAATTCAACTCTCAATCAATAACCTGCACCCATGTCGGAACCACATGTAGTGGTCTGTACGACAAGCTAGGTATATAAAGACGCTTTGTGCTGCGGTCACGTGAAGGCTGGAGACGAATTGCGGGTCACCTACAAGTCGGAACCATCTATAGTGGTCTGTACGACAGGCTGGCACCTGTCTTGGATCCAAGGTGAGCGTACGGTGCGGGAGGTGAACGATCACGTGAAAGCTAAGCCCTACTCTGGCGGAGCACAAACCCCGATGTGCAGGTAAATGAGCCATAATCTAATCTCATCGATATCACCACAATCATCATAACAAAAATACATACTTACCTGACTTACCTGGCGTTCGCAGTGCCACAACATATAATCACATAAACATAGCAATAAACATATATGGCATTCGACATGGCATTCAATTTCATAAAATCATTTAAAACGTATTTATGGGAATTAGCCAAGTATATATATATATATATATATATATATATATATATATATATATATATATATATATATATATATTGAAAACAAAAGCCCACTCACCTGGAGTCCACGCTACAACTCCCTAGAACGAGTACCGAAATGTTTCGAACAATCGGCGCCTAGAACAATTATTAAATCACATCTCAGAATACTTGTCGATAGAACACATAACTCACATAAAACACATCCTCAAGGCATTCAAGAGTGATTCAAAACTCATTGACCATAAGACAACCGTCGATCAAAGATCGACGGTAGGGTCCACAACCCTACATAACTCAATCCGGAAGATCCGCATATCAGATTTCCCATCCGTAACTTCTCATGATTCACATTATGCTTATAGAACAACATACTAAAGTTTCATTATGATCCAACGGTTGGATCTCCGCCAATTTCCAAAACCGAGTGGCGATTAACCTTTTATTTTATGAAATTTCAAATCCAATTCGGGAAGATCCATACGTCGGATTACCAATCCTTAAGTTTCTACATTCTTCAAATATTTAGTACTACAACGTGTCAAATTTTGGTGACGATCCGACGGTTGGATCACCGATTCACATTTTTACCTAACCACGAATCATAAAGAATCTGACTCAATGATCCACTTACGTCAAACCACTATCAAAACTGAATTCAGGATATCAAACATATCCTAAACATTAACATTGACAGCCCACTGGCCATGCGCCGCCGTCTGCGCCGCCATGGGTGGCGGTCGGCCGCCCCGGCTCTCCGGAAAATTCAACTTTCTCCAAAAATTCTCAAATTTGCAGAATTGAAGATCTCAAAGATTAGAACAACTTTCATACCTGTGACCAAGGCCAATTCGGTCAATAAGAGCTCCAATTTCATCAAAAACCGTACGAAACCCTTGAATTTGGGTGTGTTCGATCCGTCTCCAAAACAACTCCGCCGCCTCCAAACTTGTTTGGGCTTTGTTCCAGACCTAAAGAGGATGCTATGGGTGGTGGTAATTGGAAGAAATCATTTCAAAATTGAGAGAATCGAAGGTTAGGGTTCATCGCACCCACCGGTGTGATTTTGCTATTTTGGAGGCCAATTATCACCAAATTTGGGGTGGAAAGGATAGAGGAAGGGTTGTGGAGAGGTTCCCAAGTGGTTGTGTGAAGAAATTCGCCGGAAAAAGGATGAAATTCCGTCGGAAATGGAGGTAGGAGCCGACCGGGTCGAGAATGGGTTGCGGGTCAAGGGATGACCCGTCCGTTCCCCTCCTTCTTTCCTCCCTTCTTTCTCTTTTTTCCTCTTCCTCCTATTGGCCGGTCTCTTCTCTCTCTTCTCCTCATTCGACCATCTCCCTTCTGCTATCTTCCTCCCCTTTCCTTCGCTGCCATCAGGCAGCCTTCTTCTTATCTTTTTTTTTTTTTTTCCTTTCATCTCCACCACACAAAATTTATTCCTTTTAATCTGGGCCGCCCACGTGGCACTCTAGATTTTCCTAGAATTCCCCAAATAACAATTAAATTTTCATTTTAACCCCCAACTTCAAACGTTAATATCTTCTTCGATATAGCTCCAAATCATGAACCGCTTGCACCCACGCGTCCATAGCTACGAGTACTACGAGAATAAGCCAAGAAGCAAGTCTTACGCGTCATGACAAGCGATCAACACAAATCAAGGCATATGCTTCAAAGGGCCTTTTCGAAATTCCACGTAATAAAATTATAAAAAATCGTAAATTTTCGGGACGGGCTATCATAATATTGATATAGGTTACAAGTGTTTTGTAACGGTGTAATCTCTTCTTTTTATTTTTTGTCCGACCGCTTGTAAGAGATACTCGTCTCTAGGGGTGGGTTCGGTACGGTTACCGTACCAAAACCCTCGTACCAATTACCGTACCAAACTTTCGATTTGGTAAAATCTATTACCATTACCGTACCAAACTTTCGGTATACCGAAGTTCGGTATTGCCAAAAGTTCGGTTGGCATGGTATGACAATGGTAATTGCCATTTTGTTTTGGGACAAAATCTGTTTTTGTTTTTTTAACCCAAGTCAAGGGCAAAACTTTTTTTTTTGTACCTTTATCTCATACATTGTAGCTTAAATTCATCTATTATTCATCGTTCACAATTCACACACACAATAATTCAAATGATGCATCAAGATTCATGATGAAAATTAAGCTTACAATCTAAATAGAAGTTACGAACCAAAACAAATAGAAGTTAACAATCCAAATAGAAATTAAAGTTTCAAACCAAATGAAAATTGGAACTAAACTTCAAAAAGTACAATTCATTGATCAGTTATTCAAGCTTGAGATGTCGAAACTTTTGGAGGAGGCATTGAACTTGTAGAAGATTGAGTTTGTGTCAAGCCCACATTACAAACAAAGAAAACATATTAATTAGTAGCAAGAAGAATTAAAGTTGAAAACCATTTAATAACAAATTTACTAAAAAATTTAAAGCATATCTTTCTTGTTTTCTCTTCTTCCATTTCCTTGTAAAATTGAAACATATCTTCCGTTGGTTCATTATAGAAGTTTACTTCATCTGCCCTAAGCCAACCACTGGTACACATTAGTGCCTCTACTATTTTAGGAGTCAATGATGCCCTAAAAGGGTCAACAACCCTCATCCCTAGGCTAAATGCATTTTCACTAACAACGGTAGAAGTGGGGGTTACAAAGATATCTTGGCTATTTGTGAAAGAATTATGAACTCTTTTGTGTTTGATTTCCACCATTTCAAGAGATTAAAGTCACCAACAACAATGCTAATATAAGTAGGGTTTTATTTTCAAATTATTAGAATATTATAAATTTGTGTTATATAATTATCTATTATATAATTTATAAATTATATATTATATTGTATTTTCGATACGGTATGGTAATACCGTGGTAATGATATCCATTACCAATACCGTACCATGAAATTTCGGTACGGTATAATACCGTACTATTACCGATTGACACAAAATCGGTATGGCACGGTAATTTGGCAAAAAAATCCACCCTTACTTGTCTCTCTTATATAGGCCTTAATGAGCCCCAAAAGTCATGGGCTCTCAAGTCACCGTTCTAGCATTAAATGAACTAGATATGTAGACTTATCTTGCTGGCTACTCTTCCTTACTCATTCGACACGCGGAGATGAATTGACATTCGCTCAGGGCTAGTTGCGATATATTCTGGGCCAACACATACCGAGTGCTATGCTGGGCTTTGGGTGGTTGAGAAAACACTGCCCCAAGCGCTTAGTGTCACATCCTGGCCCGGGGTGGACCACTTCCCGGGCTCGCTCCACCACCGTAGCACGATATTGTCCGCTTTGGGCTTACTATTCCCTCACGGTTTTGTTTCTGGGAACTCACGAGCAACTTCCTAGTGGGTCACCCACCATGGGAGTGCTCTAGCCTCCTTCTCGCTTAACTTCGGAGTTCCTACGGAACCCGAAGCCAGTGAGTTCCCAAAAGGCCCCGTGCTAGGTAGGGATGAGAATATACATTTAAGGATCACTCCCATGGGCGATGTGGGATGTCACAATCCACCCCTCTTAGGCTCTGATACCAATTGTCACATCCTGGCCTGGGGCGGACCACTTCCCGGGCCCGCTCCACCACCGTAGCACGATATTGTCCGCTTTGGGCTTACCATTCCCTCACGATTTTGTTTCTGGGAACTCATGAGCAACTTCCCAGTGGGTCACCCATCATGGGAGTGCTCTAGCCTCCTTCTCGCTTAACTTCGGAGTTCCTACGGAACCCGAAGCCAGTGAGCTCCCAAAAGGCCTCGTGCTAGGTAGGGATGAGAATATACATTTAAGGATCACTCCCCTGGGCGATGTGGGATGTCACACTTAGGGCCTTTATGCTATAAATTTATCAGTTTACCAACTAACTTCAACCGATTGGAAAGTACTTTTTTGAATAAATGCTCGTATTCTTTGTTGATGCTTAATCCAAACCGTTGAGCAGTCAGAGTTCATTCATCTGATTCAAATAGCTGAGAAGCCCAAACTCTGATTTTCTTTTCCTTTCATGGGCTTTCTCCAAGTCATATTGTATTAGAATTAATTACACTAACACATTTTAAGGTTTATCGAGTTTTCACAAAACTCCCTCTTGTTTGAGACATTACACTAACACCCCCTCATGTTTTAATTCTCTTTCATACAACCGCAGTCAAAATTTGTTCATAAGTTTACTAATTTACCCTTATTTATTACTTAAAACTAATAAAGAAATACTTTATAATTATATAAAAAAAGTTATAGAACATTTTTTTTTTTTTTTTGAAAACAAAAAGTTATAGAACATTAAATACTTCAAAGAAACACAAGAAGAAGACCATGTGGACAAATCTCCCCCGTCCCCCAACTCCTCTAAATCCCCCAAATCTCCCCTTCCTTCCATTTCTAATCCCCTCCAAAGTCATCAAATCCCTCGACTTCCCCCGCTTCTACAAATCCTTCTCCGCCGCTTCTATGATTTCTTCTTCCTAGTTTAGTGCGGAATCAAATAGTAGGGATTTGATTTTGATTACCAAATTATTATTTTATTAGACGGAGATCGTTTTTGGGTTTGTTAAAATACTAGCAATCACCCCATACACTTTGCGTCTGCAACTAAGTTAGCTTTTTATTTTACTACAACTTATCATTAATGAGTGGGGTCACATTCGAAAAAAGCAAAAGAAAAATGAAAAAAAATGAAAAGAAAAGGAGAGCGTGGAAGAACGTGGGGAATGCAGAGAGAAGAAGAGAAGGAGAGAAGTGGGGTTTTTTTATTTAATTTTTATTTTGTAAATAGGGTATGTTAGGTTGGTGTAAAAACAACAAAATTTATGTTGGGTGTAATTACTAAATTGTTCATGTTTTTTTTGTTCAATTTTGGTAAGAGGGTTAGAATGATAATTTTATGGAGTTTTGATTGACAAACAGGATTTTATTAATAGATAGTTTAGATTATTTTCAAAGTAATAATTAAGTTTTTTTCTTAATTTGTTTTGTCCACATAGTCTTCTTCTTATTTTTTAAATGTTTAATGTTTTATATTTTTTAATATAATTATAAAGTTTTTTTATTAGTTTCAAGTAATTAATAAGGGTATTTATAAGCTAAATTTTGACTTAAAGGGTTATATGAAAATGAATTAAAACCGGAAGGGGTGTTGTGTAATGTCTTAAACGTAAGGGTGTTTTGTGAAAACTCGATAAATTTCAGGGGATGTTTGTGTAATTAACCCTATATATTAAGGGGGCGTTTGTTTGGCTTCGTTAGAATTCACTGGATTGGACTAACTTACCAGTCCGTGTTTGGTGTGAGAAGGGATTAGGTTTAATGAGACTAAGTCGGACTCGTGCCGACTAAGTCCTTCGCTAGCTGATCTTAGCTAAACCCCTCGAAAACTACGGGATTGCTAATCTCGTCTCCACCACCAACATCCCACGAACCCAGTCACCAAAATCCAGACTTTTTGCCATTCTCCATCGTCCTGCGAACCCAACCCCCTATTTGCTTCCCGACGAACCGACGAAAGAACACTTAATTGATAAGCGGAAATGGGTTCTCCATTTTCGTCAATTGAACTAGAATTAAACCCATAAAACAGAGATAACGGTCTTCGCCTGAAGAACTTAGGATCCGAAAACGATCATCCCAATTTGAGATCCCTCTGCTACCCCGCAGCTCCTGCACCAAGTGCTTCCTTTGAGGCGAAACAAAATGAATACAAAGGGAGAGGGGGGGAGGGGACAGTGGTACAAAGGTGAAACGGCAGAAAAAGGAAGGGGAAGGAGGAGACAGTGGGTGGAGTGAAGAATGAGAAAAAAAAAGGAGAGGTATAGAGATCGGAGAAGAAGACGAGTCTAAAACAAATGATAAATGATAAAGAAACAATAAAATATTAATTGATATAGATTAAATTAATAATTAAATTTTAACATATATAGATTTAATAATATAATATTAGAGTCCTGTTTCTTAGTCCGACACTGCACCAAACGTTTCACTAAGTCAGTCCAGCTTAGTCTAGCCTAAGCCAATTCAACTTAGTCCCTGAAGCTAGTCCAGTCCGAGATAGTCCGGTGCAACAAACGCCCTCTAAGGGTCTAAAACGACCGTTAACAACATTAAAAAAAATAGTCAGGTGGAATTTGGTTAGCCTGAGAGTTGCATAATCGATGACTATTCAGTTTTCTAATGAAGTATTAATAAGGGAGTTTGAGAGTTACATAATCGATGACGATTGCAGACCCAAAGATACCAGAAAATCTTGCGGTTTAAAAGCAAACTTCACCTGGAACTAAAAATCAAACAAGCAAACTTCAATTCAATACTCGAGTTTTCAAAGATGGCAGCAGCAACCCAAATCCCGGAAGTGGTACTCGACTCATCCGCCGGCCCCAAGAGCATGCCTGTGCTCGCCTTCGGCACGGCGGCCGACAACTTACAGCCTGACACGTTGAAAATGGCAGTGGTTGAGGCCATCAAGCTCGGCTACAGGCATTTTGATACGGCTTCGATATATGGCTCCGAGCAGACTCTGGGCGAAGCCATTAAGGAAGCTCTCGAACTTGGCCTTGTTGATTCCAGAGACCAGCTCTTCATCACTTCAAAGCTATGGAGCAATGATGCTCACCCTGATCATGTCATTCCTGCTATCAAGAAATCACTTCAGTAAGTACTAATTAGTTATGGAAAATCACTATTTATCTATATCTGACTGAGCTCAAACTAATTATATACTGTTTCGAATGAAAGTTAAAATGCATTGTAGAGTATAATTGATTTAAAATAATGTCACAGTAGGATTCCATGTGTAGATAAATTTTTTGTGTCCAACAGGATGAGTGGAACCCTTGCACTAAAGTTTGTACTTGGACCAAGTGCCACCCGAAAATAGACTAGAGATCTTAGATTTGTGGGAATCTGTAATAAGGAGTTGTCGTGAGAATGTCACAAAGTACTACATCGGTAGGGGACTAAATCATGTAAGGATTTATAAGAGGTTGAGCTACTCCCATATTGCTAATTGGTTTTATAGTAGAACCTCAATTTCTTCATTGCATCAGAACAGATTGGCCTACATGTGAAGCTTAATGGCCACACGTGTTCCACGTTATCCCGATTGTGTTGTTCACGTGTTAGGCTTGAAAATTCACCAGATGTGAGAGGGTGTGTGAGAATGTGAGGACAAAGTTCCACATTGGTGAGGAACCAAACCATGCAAGGACTTATAAGACGTTGGATTACTCCTTATATTGTCAATTGATTTTATGATGGAACCTAAACTTTCTTCAGTTGTCGCGTTAAGTCGAATTAATTAAAAAGGCGTGTGCGTTTTTGCGAGAGAAGGGGCATGTTGCCCTAAAGTATTTCTCAATATAAAGACTCGTTTATTTGTTAGTAAGTTGTTCAGTCCACCTAGTTTAACTCTCGAACACAATAATTTCTTCTCAAAACATCACTTTGACGAAATGGAGTTTATTAGGTGATGATTTGATTGTATGATAATGTGCAGGAATCTTCAATTGGAGTACCTTGACTTGTATCTGATTCACTGGCCTATCAGTGCCAAGCCAGGAGAATTGGTGCTTCGATTAGTTGACCTTATGCCTATGGACTTCAAAGGTGTGTGGGCAGCCATGGAAGAATCTCAAAGACTTGGCCTCACCAAATCCATTGGAGTCAGCAACTTCTCTAGCAAAAAGATTGAAAATTTACTCACTTTTGCTTCCATTCCTCCCTCTGTAAATCAAGTAAGTCCATTTTTTCAACCTACTGTATTGCTTCATTTGTGTCTGAAAATTTGATTTTTTTCTTTCCCTTTTTTCTGTCTTTAATATGTTAGTGTGTGTGCATGTGTAAATATAGGTTGAGTTGAGTCCATTCTGGCAACAGAAGAAGCTGAGAGACTTCTGCAAAGCCAATGGTATAGTGGTGACTGCATTCTCTCCTTTGGGTGCAATTGGTTCCAGTTGGGGCACCAATCATGTTTTGGAAAGCAAAGTGCTTCAGGATATAGCAGAGGCTCGGGGAAAGACTGTTGCTCAGGTTCGGTCACATTTTTTTTTCTTGATGATATTTTGGGTCGGGGTTGTGTGGCTCGATACAAGTTATGAATGTGAATGGGGTTAATCCGGAAAAGTACCACAACAATAAACAAGTTAGGCACTCTATAAACAACATTGATGCCCTTTGAGATAAAAATTACATGCATTGGATGCCTGTGTATACGTTCATTGAGCCTAATCCAACTCAGTATTAGACTTGAGTGATTAAACTGGTGCCAGCAGGGGCGAATTTGATGAAGGGCCAGGGGGCTCTCGGTTTTTTTTTTGGGATCAACAAGTATACACTTCATTTTTCGTGAAAGAGACGTGTTCAATAAAAGCTAAACAACATCGACATTTCTCTAGTATAACTCTCACTCGATTCTCATCCATGCCCACTAAGGAAAAAACGTATATGTTTTTAGCGAAACGATACCGTTTTTTAATAAAGTTTAAAGTTAGTCATTTTTTCTTAAATAATAAAAGGCTCATTAACCAGCCCTATTCCCAGTCGTCTTATAAATTTGAGCTCCCGGCCCTATGCATATTTGATTTACTCTTTGTTTGGCCTATAACAATATTGACCTAAAGACATAATTAAAGAGCACTAAAGAATGGGGATGTACACTAAGCACACGATAGTATGGGTCGGTTAAGTGGTCGATGAAATGCCTCATCGAAAACATTGAAAAGAAAAAAATTTTGGCGTTGCACGATATTGTTGGGATGCAATGAGGATGGCCTGCATCCACCACTACTTAGTCATGTCTATGGTGAGCTAACTTTCTAGTTTCGCCACTAAATATCGATTGGGTAAGACTTAATGGTGGTTTGCACAACATTCATGTGGTTTAAGGGAATATCTAACTAGGAAGTAGGAAAAAATAAGCATACACAAACGTGATTAACAATTTCTCAATCAAAATTAGGATTAGTACCCACTATTAATATTCATGTGTTTACATTTTTGTGAATCAATGGACTGAAACTCGGTGAGTTTTTGGTAAATTTTGGCAGGTTTGCATTAGATGGGTATACCAAATAGGGGCAACACTAGCTGTGAAGAGCTACAACAAGGAGAGGTTGAAGCAGAATCTGCGGGTGTTTGACTGGGAGCTATCAGAAGATGATCTTGCCAAGATCAATCAAATCCCACAGAAGAAGATGCGGCCTAGAGAAGACCTGGTTGCAACTGATGGATCATCTCCATACAAGTCTGTTGAAGAATTATGGGATGGAGAGATTTAAGCCCTTCTCACCTTGTTGTGTTTGTCTGCGTCAAAATAAAAAGCGGGTGTGAGGATGTGCAAGATTGTCCAACATCATAATTATGAGAAAAAACCCATATTGTTTCCATTATTACCAATTAATTCTAGAATTTGAACCGCAACTTTCTTCAGCAAGGGTCTTGTGTAATTGGATTATTCTCTTTCATTCTTTTCAAAATGTATTCCTTTCTTTTCTTTTTTACGCTGTCGTTGAACTATGTAATTCGTTACAAAACTTTTGCCAACTTCATATCCTCCTTAGTTTCTTGGTTTCAAGAAAATATTTTTGATGGGATGAAGGCCCACTTCATAACAACTGTATTGATACTCGGTACATTTTGGGACAAAAAATTTGCAGGAATTTTGTAGTATATATCGGAATTCATGACCATTGAATTCTTGCTCGTTAAATCTTTTACTGCACATTCGATCATCGAAGCGTAATAGAATTATCGAATTTGTTATTTTGAAGTCCATTCTACCAAACATCTACTCGGCTTATACACACATGGGGCGTTTGTTTGGCCTCGTTAACTAGGATTGGACTGGACTAGACTGTAGTTCCATGTTTGGTTTGTATTGGGGCTAAGTATTGGACTGGACTAGACTGTAGTTCCATGTTTGGTTTGTATTGGGGCTAAGTTAAATGGGACTAAAGGGGACTCGCTTGGATTAGAGGCCTCGCTAGGAGTTCTTAGCGAGACCCCCGCAAAAACACGGGATTGCTAAGACCTTCGTCTTCTCTCGTCTGTTCCTGCACTTCGCATCCTCTCTCTCCCTTCCTCTATCTCTTTGCACCGACAACCCAGACTCGGATCGATGTCGGCACCAACATCCAGTCCCTGGGCTTCTAACTTCTTTCTTCTGCGGCCCCACCACTGTGGCTAGGCAGTCGGCAGTGCTTGCTCTCCCGTGGCCCGATCTGGAAGAACAGCAGCAGCTCACAGCTGATGCGGCCACACCCACCGCTTAAATGTCAAGATTCGACACGGCCCGCCGTCCACTCCCACCGTCGAAATCTCAAAATCTTGTCTGTTTTTTTTAACGTAGAGTTACAGATGGCGAAAAGAACCACCAAAATCCACCTAGATCCATATCATTTGCCATTAGTTGGGGAAGGAGTAGAGAAATGGATTGAAAATGGGAGAGAAAGTTGTTATGGGGACGAAGAGAAATGGAGAGATGGAAAAGCAGAAAGAGGGAGATAAGGACCGAACGGAACCAAGGAGGAGAAAGAGAAGTTTCCAGAGCAGGATTTTTTTGGAAAAACAAGGAAAAAAGTTGAAATAATAATAAAATATTATTAAATATGTATTAAATAATACAATATTGTAGTTTGTTAAGTATCTGCTTTTTACTCCGACACTGCACCAAACGCTTCACTAAGTTAGTCCGGCTTAGTCTAGTTTAAGCTAGTCCAGCTTAGTCCCTGAAGTTAGTCCAGTCCGAGACAGTCCAGTGCAACAAACGCACCCACAAAGTCCAACATGCACTAGTCCTTTTCTTTTTGGGTTGAGTGATCCAAAGCCCAACATTTCTATTATGAAAAAAAAAAAAAAAAAAAAAACTGTTTTAACTTGACAGATAATATTCACACTCTCATTTTTTTTTCTTCCACTTATTTCACTTTTTCTAGTCGTCAACAACAGAATTAACGAACGTAAATAAGGAAAACGAGAATATAAAAATCATTATTCTTAGAGTTTCGGTCTCATTTTTTCTTTTCAGTTTTCTTATTAGATAAAGAGAGAAAGATGAAAAGATGCATAACCACATCCTTCACTCCTTACCACATTTTCTGTATCCTTATTTATCTTCCATTTCTTTTTTGTATTTCCTTTTATTTCTAACTCAAAAGTAAAAAATAATATCGAAATGGTTATCCAATGAACTCTTAATTTTAAGAATTATCATATTATTGTTGTATGAAATTCAAATCTTTTGACTTAGAATCCCATTATTATTCAAACTCCTCAATGTTTTAATATCATCAGCCGTTGATTTAACCCAAACCAACCCTAAAATTTGTGGTCGAGTTTCTTTGAGGAACCTATATACGCATGAATTGCTCCTTTTCCTCGTGGCCTAATTTGCGTAGTTTACAGGACCGCCCCCTTGTTGCCCATCCTACGATGTCCCTTAGATCTTTACTTTTTTTTTAACAAATGATATTATCTATACTAAAAAGAAATGTGAACTTAACCTCATAATGAGCTAGCAATAATGTGGTTCAAATTCGCCTTTGGTGACAATCAGATCTAAGACCTCTCACTTACAAGTGAAGAGGAATACTACTAGACCGTACCCCTCAAAACTTTACTTAGTTCCGAGTTCCCACGTCCTTTGCCCTTTACCCCTTGTTGTCCTGTCTTTTGAATACATACAATATTATTCATATTAAAATTGGTGAGTGAGTTAAATCTTACAATGATCTAAAATCAAATTTAAAACATTTTACTTAAAAAAAAATATCATTTAACCATAGTATTAAGCGGCCTAATTGTCCCATCTTAAACAACAAAAATCTCTTAAGTTTCAAGAGACCAAATTTTACATAATTGACGAGATAATATGTTTACATTCAAAACAAATGGTTATATTAAGGACCTTAAAGGAAGGGGGAAAATATAGGAGTACATAACGTGCATGCATATGCATGAGAATTTACATGAAGATAGTCTAGGCTACTAAATAATTTGAGTTTTTAATCAAATCTTCATTGTCATTTATTAGACGACTCAGTAGTCTCTTATTGTTGTGGAAAAATTAGAATATTTGTGTAAAGAGAAGGGTAAGGGGACGCAACGGGTGTGAACATATGGTCAATGGTAGATCCAGGATTTCAAGATCGAGAGGTCCCAACATAAAAGTTTTAAAAATAAATTAGACTAATTTTGTTCTATATCACTATTTTCTATTGAATTTGGTTCAATGAATAAATCAAGATTAATATCAAAAGTAATAAAACCAACAAATTCTCCTCAGCAACATAACGCAATTAGTGACTCTACAAAGATAAAATTTGTTAAGGTACACATATATTATTAATTGGGAGTTGGGACTACAATCTAGAATTAAAAATCTTATATGAATTTGGAAGAAATAAAATTAGGCAGCTAAAGGCGGTGGAACGGCAAATGGTGGTGGGGAATAGGGTAACTTGGGTTTAAAGTTGGAAGGTTGCGATGATTGTGGTTGGGAGTTCTTAACAATAATTTGGGGATACTGGAAAAGACCGGGGTTCTTGGGCTCTGTAGAAAAAACAGAGATATTTTAATTTTTAAATTTTTCATTAATGACCTGATTCAAAAATGTTGTCGTTTTGGCTAGGTCTTTTAAAACAAAAATTAAAAACCTCTTATTCTTCTTTGTTATAAGCATGGCTGCCTGGACATTCATGGAGGCAACAAACCTTTCCATTGCACCTGCCCAAATTGTTGGAGGGTCCTGAAAGTTGATCACAAGTGTTTTTTCGAGTTTTCGAAGGGTCCAGAAACCCCCCGGGTCCCTATATGTATCCACCCATGCATATGGCACCAATTAATTTGATCGAGAGCATACCTCATGGTTTGTTACTTGTTTCAAGCAACTTAAGTCCTTCTGGGACTTTCATATATATGTCAGTATCTAATTCTCCATATAGATACGCGGTGATGACATCCATAAGTCGCATGTCTAGTTTTTCTGAAACCACTAAACTTATTAAGTAATGAAACGTAATTGCGTCCATTACAAGAGAATATGTCTCCTCATAATCAATTCCAGGTCTTTGTGAAAAGCCTTGTTCAACGAGTTGTGCTTTATATCTTGCAATTTCATTTTTCTCATTGCGTTTTCTTGTGAATACCCATTTGTAACCCACAGGATTTACATCAGGCGGGGTTTGGACTACCAGTCCAAAAACATTTTGCCTTTCCAAGGAATTTAATTCTGCCTGGATTGCATCTTTCCACTTAGGCCAATCTTGTCTCTGTTTGCATTCATCAACATAGCGGGGCTCGAGATCATCACTTAATATGATTTTAGTGGCTACTGCGAATGCGAACATGTCGTCGATGATTATTTCATTTCGATCCCATAATTCATTAGTACAAGCATAATTTATGGAGATTTCTTTGCTTTCATGTACTTCTGTCTCTTCAGGGACATGTGTCTTATCAAGGACATTTTCTTTTTTCTGGAAGTACAGAATTATGAATTGTGGATTTGTCATTCATTCTCTCTTCCTGAATGATTTCATTTGGATTCAGCTGTGCCCTTGTCTTTCTCTTTCGAGAGGTTGAATCTTTTGAACCTAGGGGTCTACCACGCTTCATGTGACATCCCACATCGCTCAGGGGAGTGATCCTTAAATGTATATTCTCATCTCTACCTAGCGCGAGGCCTTTTGGGAGCTCATTGGCTTCAGGTTCCATTGGAACTCCGAAGTTAAGCGAGTAGCGCGCGAGAGCACTCCCATGATGGGTGACCCACTGGGAAGTTGCTCGTGAGTTCCCAGAAACAAAACCGTGAGGGCGTGCTCGGGGCCCAAAGCGGACAATATCGTGCTACGATGGTGGAGGTGTGCCCGGGATATGGTGGAAACCCGGGCCGGGATGTGCCGACGAGGACGTCGGGCCCCTAAGGGGGTGGATTGTGACTTCCCACATCGACCAGGGGAGTGATCCTTAAATGTATATTCCCATCTCTACCTAGCGCGAGGCCTTTTGGGAGCTCACTGGCTTTGGGTTCCACTGGAACTCCGAAGTTAAGCAAGTAGTGCGCGAGAGCACTCCCATGATGGGTGACCCACTGGGAAGTTGCTCGTGAGTTCCCAGAAACAAAACCGTGAGGGCGTGGTCGGGGCCTAAAGCGGACAATATCATGTTACGGTGGTGGAGCGGCCCCGGGAAGTGATCCACCCCGGGCTGGGATTTGTCACTTCAGGTGTGCACCAGATGAATCATTCACTGCCACTTTATTTTGTCCAACAGGGACGTCAATTCTTGCAGGTGCATTTGTAGCTGGTATATGTGATTTTGTTACTTTCATAACATCATTAAATGCATCTAGCATTTGATTAGCAATACTTTGAAGATGAACGATCTTTTTCACTTCATTTTCACATTGAATGCTTTAAGGATCAAAATGAGACAAGGTGGGAACAACCCATGTCAACTCTTTCTGTTTTTCTGGAACGGTCTTTTCTCCCCCTAACGACGGGAAGACTGTCTCATCAAAGTGACAATCAGCAAAACGTGCTATAAACATATCACCTGTCAAGGGTTCCAAATATCTGATGATAGATGGTGAATCAAAACTCACATAAATTCCCAGTCTACGCTGAGGTCCCATTTTAGTGTGTTGCGGTGGTGCAATAGGCACATAAACAGCATAACCATAAACTCGTAAATGTGAAATTTTTTGCTGATGTCCAAACACAAGTTGTATTGAGGAGTATTGGTGGTTGGCTATAGGTCTCAATCGAACCAATAATGCAGTATGTAAGATGGCATGTCTCTATGCAGAAACTGGCAATTTTGTTTTCATGAGCAGAGTGCGAGCTATTAACTGAAGCCGCTTGATCAATGCTTCTGCAAAACCATTTTGAGTATGGACATAAGGAATAGGGTGTTCAACATCAATGCCCAATGTCATGCAGTAATCATCAAAGGTTTGGGACGTAAATTCACCAGCGTTATCAAGTCGAATTAACTTAATGGGGTAATCTGGGAACTGTGCTCGTAATTTAGTTATCTGAGCAAAAAGTCTCGCAAAAGCTACATTCCGATTAGATAAGAGACAAACATGTGACCATCGGGTAGATGCATCAACCAAAACCATAAAATATCGGAATGGTCCACAAGATGGTTGAATAGGTCCACAAATATCCTCTTGAATTCTTTGCATAAATGATGGGGATTCAACATCAACCTTTAGTTGTGATGGTCTAATTACCAACTTCCCTTGAGTACAAGCTTTGCAAGGGTTATCATTTGAGCTAGCAATATGTCTGCTCAATAATGGATGTCAATTAGAGTTGGTAATGATCCTACGCATCATGGTAGATCTTGGGTGACCAAGATGGTCATGCCAAAGCATGTAGAATTTTGAATCAATGAACTTCTGGTTCATGACAGTATGTGATTCAATTGTCCTTTTGTATGTATAATACAATCCACTCGACAAACCACGCAACATCTTCAATATATACTTCTGGGTATCATTGGAGGTAATGCATAAATACTCCATATTTTCTGCACTTTTCGTTTCAATGTGGTATCCATTTAAACGTATGTATTTGAAACTCAACAAATTTCGAGTAGATCGAGTAGCGTACAACACATTCTGTATGGACAATATTGTTCCATTTGGTAACATAATTTGGGCTTTCCCTGAGCCTTCAATTATATCTGATTGGCCTGATATTGTTGTTACCCTTACTTTTGTAAGCATCAAGCTTGAAGAATACTTTCGCTCTCGAAATATTGTATGCGTTGTTGTGCTGTCTGCAAGACAGATATCTCTGCCATTTCTCATGTTTTGAGAATGACCATAGTTTTTATCCATGCTCTCTGAGTAAGGGAATAAGAGTTAAAAGCAAGTTATAACATGAAATTTACATGCCACTTTTATTGAATCTGAAATGCTAGTTTTAAACTACAAATTCCGCATAACAAAAGTACATCAAACATAAACGATTCAATTGTCAAACATAAATGATTCAGTCGAACCGGTATACTTCATTTCCCCTTTCCACAATAAAGTTCGAAACATTTAGGTGGGTTGTGTTCAACTGCCCTGATAAGTCACACATTGGATCAGGTATATCTATTGGTTTAGCCTGGTTGAGAAAATTAGTCTCGACACCCTTCTCCTTGAGGGATGCTTGATACAGATCTACCAGATGTTTTGGGGTACGACAAGTACATGCCCAATGCCCATTGCCACCACACATACGGCAGGCTCCTTCAGAGTTTCTGAGAACATTGTTCATATGAGCTTTGCCTTTATGGCGATTCACATTTTTGAAGATGATTATCTCCACCAAAGGATGTGGCGTTCACTTCGAGGGAAGCATCATTCACATCTGGGAATGGTGCAGATCCAGTAGGTCGGGACTGATGATTTTTCATCAAGAGCTCATTGTTTTGTTCAGGTACCAAGAGCACAGATATCAGCTGGTTGTATTCAGTGAAGCATTGTGCTCTATACTGCTGCTACAGGTGTAACAACCCGTCCCGATAAAAAAGGTATTTTTGTATTTTCACTAAGTTTGAGGATATTTTACTTTTAAAAATGGTTTTTGGGTCTTAAATGGTGTGCCCAAGGGGGCCCACCCCTGATTTCTTTGTCCCCTTCTACCCGAGCTCTCTCTCTTTCCCTTACTTCTCACAACTCTCTTCCTCACTCTCGGCATCTCTCCCTCTCTCTCACCCGTGTCCTTCCTCCCTGCAAAACCCTCACCTCCCTCACCATCATACCACATAACAACAACAAAACACCATCACCATCACCTCTGTGATCTCAGAAACGAAGAAAGAACACCCTAAACTCTTCCCTCTCTTTCGGCCGGTACTGTTCATCATCTTCCCCGACGAGTTTCGTGTTATTCCGACGTTGGTAAGCCTCTAGAAACCCTTGGGTTATGTTTTAGGGTTAGATCGAAGCTTGTTTTAAGTGGTGTATACGTTTGAATCGCAGAAAATGGCTCGGAGTAGCTTTTCCAAATTTTCCGGCAGGCACCGCCCATTTCGAGGAAATTTCCGGCCAAACCACGGCGAGTTGGCCGGCGTACAAGGTATCAATCTCTTCGTCTCTCTGAGTACTACAACTTTCCTTTTTGTTTCACCCAATTTCATTGAGTATTGAAGAAGTTATACTCATTTGAATCTTACCCAGTTTCCGGCGACCTCCGAGGCTTTCGAGGCGTTTTCCGGCCAAACCACAGCAAGTTAGACGTCGTGTGAGGTACCATTCTCTTCGTCTCTTCGAGAACTACAACTTTCATTTTTGAATCACTTGATTTCGTCGAGTATTGTCAAAGTTATGGACGTTTAAAGTTAAGGAACTTTCCGGCCGAATTCCGGCCTTCTTCTTCATGGGTCCGGCGACCCACATTCCAGACCAGGCCTTTGGGCCTTTATTGCCGAGCCCAACCTCTTACCCCTTTGAGCCCAACCCAAAAACCCTTAGGCCTAAAGCCTTGGGCTGTGAAGAACAAGGGCCTTAGGCCCGTTTCCTCTAAAACCTAAACCCTTTGGACCCAAAACCCAAGCCCAAGAACCCAAGCCCAACCCGGATCCAAACCCATGACCCGTTTGACCTGGTCCGACCCGGACACTGACCCGTTGACCCGTCAACGTTGACTTTGACTATTCAACGTTGACCGTTGACCGTTGACTTTGACTTTCGGGTTGACTTTTCAGGTTTTCGTCCGAGACCTCTCCTAAGCTAATTTCGACGTTCTGGACCCGTTTCTGAAGTCCGTTTTCCCAAATTAAGTCGTTTGAGTAGAGTTTGACTAAATGTACCTCTTTATGTGCTTAGGGGCAATTGTTGTGGCGTGTTTGTCTTCACTAGTCTGCGCAGCTTTTCGGCAGCTAAGTACTGTGAGTGGACCCCTTCAAAAATGCATGTTTTATAGTAGGAATGCATACATGAAAAGCATGATTTGATGAATATGTTATATGAAATGCTTTACGAGATATCGTGCCTATTAAGGCTATTTTGAATTATTACTATTTTTCCTATAACCCGTATTCTTATAGAATATCTGATGGATGACAATATGATATTTAGAATACGTTTCGAACACTTCTTTATAGTATAGATGATGGATGACTTTATACTATGAAGATGCCTTTCAAATGTACGTATGTTTAATGGTTTTGTACTTACCTAGTGGTCCTTACCGTTACGGGACGTAGGGATAGTTTTCCGGTCCGTCCCGGGCGAAGAATTTGGTGTTGGCATAGGGCCTGTAGGGTGTTTCCTCTGGCATTTAAGACCAGGGATGGGGAGCCGGCATGGGGCCTAGGGGTTATTTCCTCTGACTTTCTGCTCAGAGATGGGGAGCCGGCATGGGGCCTGGAGAGTTATATTGGACATTCACTAGAGATTATTATATAAAAGTTATGATTTGAGACAGTGCACGGCATGCTAGGTTTCGGAAAACCTATGTTTATCACGATATATATGTGTTTTTATAAAACCTGGGGGTTAGTACGTTGATAACTGTTTTATTATATGTATATCAAATTGGTCCACTCATGTTTGTTTTGCGCCCCCTTCAGGACTTAGTATCGAGGCATACAATCCCGGCGTCAAGGCACTTCCGTATCGGTATCTTCGAGTCCTCTCGGTGTAGGACCTATTCATTTATTCATTCAATTTTATATTAATTCTTTTAGTGTTCTAGATTAGATGTGTGCTATGAACACGGTCCTTAAATGCATACTCTTTATTTTATATTTATAAGTCTTATTTATTCCTTATTCTCAGCATTTGCATTCAATAAATGGCTTTCGTCACCCTTCGGGTGTCGGCCAGCACGTGTCTGTCCTGGTATTCGGGGAATATCGGGATCGGGGCGTGTCAACAGGAACACGTTAGAGGCATGAAATGTGCTGAAAGTATTTTCCAGCATATCTTCCTCAGTAATAATATCACCACATAGCTTCATCTGAGAGGTAATTTTGAACAACGCATAATTGTACTCAGCCACTGACTTGAAATCCTGGATCCTTAGGTGAGTCCACTCATAGCGAGCTCTTGGAAGAATCACCGTTATCTAGTGATTGTATCTGTTTCTCAAGGCCTTCCAGAGAGCTAACGGATCTTCAACCGTTAAGTACTCGCTATTTAGTCCCTCATCAAGATGGCAACGAATAAAGATCATGGCCTTCGCCTGATCTTGAAAGGATGAGCTGTTCTCTTCCCTGATGGTATCTCCAAGATTCCCTGCTTCTAGATGGATCTTGGTATCCAGTACCCAGGTAAGGTAATTCTTCCCAGTAATGTCCAGGGCAGCAAAATCAAGCTTCGCCAAGTTCGCCATTTTCTTTTCTGAAAGAAAATGAGATATGTAAGAACTTGCAATAATATGTATTCCTAGAGGAATATAGTGTTAGAACTTCTGGTTCTTGCAAATTTTTTCATTTTGATCTTCAGGCCAAAATGATAAGCACTCGAAACTTCTGGCTCGAGATTTTCAAGATGAATGAGGAGGGCGATTGTACCGCACCATTCTCATTGAAATAATGTAACATAGAATGGGCGATTATTCCGCACCACTCAAGTAGTAGGAAAATTTAAATACGCAGAGTAGGGTAGGCGATTATACCGCACCACCTAAAATTGCAATGAAATTAAACAGCAGGCAAATTTAAATATGCAGGATAGGGTTGGCGATCATACCACTCCACCTAAAATTTGCAGTAAAATTAGATCTGCAGTCCAAGATAGGGGATGATACCGCACCATCTTGGATCACAATAAGATTAAATTTGCAGTTCAAGATGGACGATTGTATCGCACCATCTTGGATTGCAGTAAAATTAACATAAATAAACAATGAGTTAGTAATCAATATCTACACCAAACAAGAAATCAAAGATGTATGTAACCGTTAGGTTGAGAACTAAGAGCAGGCATGGAGCAAATAGTTCGGCGCAAGGGTATATTGCGCAGTTGAGGCAAAGGAAGAAGATGAACAGTAAAAACCTTAGAGGAAACATTTTTCTTTCTTTCTTTCGTTCGGTGAAGAAAAATGAGAAAATGATTAAATTTTAGAGACTCCTGATAACGTGTTATAAATAGGTAAAAGTTAGAGAAATAACCTTTACAGGAGCGAGGCAGTTGTAAAATATCACACTGTAACTAAAACGCAAAAGGATGACAAATAAAAAAGAGGAATAGATACTGAAGTTATTAATCTTTCCTTCTTCTCTGTATTCTCTCTATATCTTTTGAAAGCATACAGAGTGCTCTATTTATAGAGTAACTCCAATACTGATGCATTAACTTTACATTGAAATTTACAGCACCCTTTTGGAAAATATGATCTTTTGCATCCCCAAAGTCATTTTCTATCTGCATGGGCATTGAAAATGTGTGTGTGTGTGTGTGTGTGTGGGCATTCATAACAATGCCAATGTTTTCAACAGAACTAGATATGTAGACTTATCTTGCTGGCTACTCTTCCTTACTCAGTCGACACGCGGAGATGAATTGACATTTGCTCAGGGCTAGTTGCGCTATATTCTAGGCCAACACATACGGAGTGCTATGCTGGGCTTTGGGTGGTTGAGAAAACACTGCCCCAAGCGCTTAGGGCCTTCGTGCTATAAATTTATCAGTTTACCAACTTACTTCAACAGATTTCCCCAAAAAAAAAAAAAAAAAAAAAAAAAAAAACTTAATTTAACCGATTGGAAAGTACTTTTTTGAATAAATGCTCGTATTCTTTGTTGATGCTTGATCTAGACCGTTGAGCAGTCAGAGTTCATTCATCTGGTTCAAATAGCTCAGAAGCCCAAACTCTGATTTTCTTTTCCTTTCATGGGCTTTCTCCAAGTCATATTATATTAGGATTAATTAAACCAACACACTTTAAGGTTTATCGAGTTTTCACAAAACTCCCTCCTGTTTGAGACATTACACTAACACCCCATCAGGTTTTAATTCTCTTTCATACAACCTCAGTCAAAATTTGTTCATAAGTTTACTAATTTACCCTTATTAATTACTTAAAACTAATAAAGAAATACTTTATAATTATATAAAAAAAGTTATAGAACATTAAATAATTCAAAGAAACACAAGAAGAAGACCACGTGGACAAATCTCCCCCGTCCCCCAACCCCCAACCCCTCTCAATCCCCTAAATCTCCCCTTCATTCCATTTCTAATCCCCCTACAAAGTCATCCAATCCCCCGACTTCCCCCGCTTCCACAAATCCTACTCCGCCGCTTCTATGATTTCTTCTTTTTAGTTTAGTGTGGAATCAAATAGTAGGGATTTGATTTTGATTACCAAATTATTATTTTATTAGACGGAGATCGGTTTTTGGTTTGCTAAAAGTTTGAATGGGTGGTGATGGAGGAAGAATGAGGATATGGAGATGGAGGTGGTTGCTCGATCGGGTGGGAGGGAAAGAAGAAGATGAACAACTTCTTGTTTTAATAAAATACTAGCAATCACCCCATACACTTTGTGTTTGCAACTAAGTTTGCTTTTTATTTTACTACAACTTTTCATTAATGAGCGGGATGACATTCGAAAAAAAAGCAAAAGAAAAATGAAACAAAATGAAAAGAAAAGGAGAACGTGGAAGAACGTGGGGAATGTAGAGAGAAGAGGAGGAGAGAAGTGGGGTTTTTTTATTTAATTTTTATTTTGTAAATAGGGTATGTTATGTTTACATGGTTGTGAGGATGGTGTAAAAACAACAAAATTTATGTTGGGTGTAATTACTAAATTGTTCATGTTTTTTTTGTTCAATTTTGGCAAGAGGGTTAGAATTGTAATTTTATGGAGTTTTGATTGACAAATAGGATTTTATTGATTGATAGTTTAGATTATTTTCAAAGTAATAATTAAGTTTTTTTCTTAATTTGTTTTGTCCGCATCTTCTTGTTTTTTAAATGTTTAATGTTTTATATTTTTTTATATAATTATAAAATTTTTTTATTAGTTTCAAGTCATTAATAAGGGTATTTATAAGCTAAATTTTGACTTAAAGGGTTACATGAAAATGAATAAAAACCGGAAGGGGTGTTGGGTAATGTCTTAAACGTAAGGGTGTTTTGTGAAAATTCGATAAACTTCAAAGGATGCTAACCCTATATATTAAGGGTCTAAAACGACCGTTAACAACATTAAAAAAAGTAGTCAAATGGAATTTGGTTACCTTTGAGAGTTACATAATCGATGACGATTCAGTTTTCTAATGAAGTATTAATAACGGAGTTTGAGAGTTACATAATCGATGACGATTGCAGACCCAAAAATACCAGAAAATCTTGCGGTTTAAAAGCAAACTTCACCTGGAACTAAAACTCAAACAAGCAAACTTCAATTCAATACTCGAGTTTTCAAAGATGCCAGCAGCAACCCAAATCCCGGAAGTGGTGCTCGACTCCTCCGCCGGCCCCAAGAGCATGCCCGTGCTCGCCTTCGGCACGGCGGCCGATAACTTACAGCCTGACACGTTGAAAATAGCAGTGGTTGAGGCCATCAAGCTCGGCTACAGGCATTTTGATACGGCTTCGATATATGGCTCCGAGCAGACTCTGGGCGAAGCCATTAAGGAAGCTCTCGAACTTGGCCTTGTTGATTCCAGAGACCAGCTCTTCATCACTTCAAAGCTATGGAGCAATGATGCTCACCCTGATCATGTCATTCCTGCTATCAAGAAATCACTTCAGTAAGTACTAATTAGTTATGGAAAATCACTACATATCTATATCTAACTACGGCGGTGTCTCAAACTAATCATATAATGTTTCGAGTGAAAGTTAAAATGCATTGTAGAGTATAACTGATTTAAAATAATGTTAGCATTCCATGTGTTGGTAAATTTTTTGTGTCCAACAGTCGAATTTTGATCCACTCATAAAGAGTGGAACCCTTGCACTAAAGTTTGTACTTGGACCAAGTGCCACCCGAAAATAGACGAGAGATCTTAGATTTGTAGGACTCTGCAACAAGGAGTTGTGAGAATGTGACAAAGTGAGGGACCAAATCATGCAAGGGTTTATAAGAGGTTGAGCTACTCTCATATTGCTAATTGGTTTTATAGTAGAACCTTAATTTCTTCATTGCATCAGAATAGGTTAGCCCACGTGTGAAGCCCAATGGCCATACGTGCTCCACGTCACCCCGATTTGTCTACGTGCTAGGCTTGAAAATTCACCACATGTGAGAGGGTGTGTGAGAATGTGAGGACAAAGTCCCACATTGGTGAGGAACCAAACCATGAAGGACTTATAAGAGGTTGGGCTACTCCTCATATTGTCAATTGATTTTATGGTGGAACCTAAATTTTCTTCAGTTGTCGCGTTAAGTCAAATTAACTAAAACGGCGTGTGTGTTTTTGCGTGAGAAATTAACTAAAACGGCGTGTGTGTTTTTGCGTGAGAAGGGGCATGTTGCCCTAAAGTATTTCTCAATATAAAGACTCGTTTATTTGTTAGTAGGTTGTTCAGTCCACCTAGTTTAACTCTCGAACACAATAATTTCTTCTCAAAACATCACTTTGACGAAATGGAGTTTATTAGGTGATGCTTTGATTGTATGATAATGTGCAGGAATCTGCAATTGGAGTACCTTGACTTGTATCTGATTCACTGGCCTATCAGTGCCAAGCCAGGAGAATTGGTGCTTCGATTAGTTGACCTTATGCCTATGGACTTCAAAGGTGTGTGGGCAGCCATGGAAGAATCTCAAAGACTTAGCCTCACCAAATCCATTGGAGTCAGCAACTTCTCTAGCAAAAAGATTGAAAATTTACTCACTTTTGCTTCCATTCCTCCCTCTGTAAATCAAGTAAATCCATTTTTCAACCTACTGTATTGCTTCATTTGTGTCTGAAAATTGATTTTTTTTTCCCTTTCAGTCTTTACTATGTTAGTGTGTGTGCATGTGTAAATATAGGTTGAGTTGAGTCCATTCTGGCAACAGAAGAAGCTGAGAGACTTCTGCAAAGTCAATGGTATAGTGGTGACTGCATTCTCTCCTTTGGGTGCAATTGGTACCAGTTGGGGCACCAATCATGTTTTGGAAAGCAAAGTGCTTCAGGATATAGCAGAGGCTCGGGGAAAGACTGTTGCTCAGGTTCGGTCACATTTTTTTTTCTTGATGATATTTTGGGTCGGGGTTGTGTGGCTCGATACAAGTTATGAATGTGAATGGGGTTAATCCGGAAAAGTACCACAACAATATACAAGTTAGGCACTCTATAAACAACATTGATGCCTTTTGAGATAAAAATTACATGCATTGCATGCCTGTGTATACGTTCATTGAGTCTAATCCAACTCAGTATTAGACTTGAGTGATTAAACTGGTGCCAGCAGGGGCGAATTTGATGAAGGGCACCGTTTTTTAGCGAAACAACACCGTTTTTTAATAAAGTTTATAGTTAGTCATTTTTTCTTAAATAATAAAAGGCTTATTAACCAACCTCTTTCCCAGTCGTCTTATAAATTTCAGCTCCCGGCCCTATACATATTTGATTTACTCTTTGTTTGGCCTATAACAATGTTGACCTAAAGACACAATTAAAGAGCACTAAAGGATGGGGATGTACACTAAGCACACGATAGTATGGGTCGGTTAAGTGCTCGATGAAATGCCCCATCGAAAACATTGAAAAAAAAAAATTTGGCGTAGCGCGATATTGTTGGGATGCAATGAGGATCGCCTGCATCCACCACTACTTGGTCATGTCTATGGTGAGCTAACTTTCTAGCTTCGCCACTAAATATTGATTGGGTAAGACTTAATGGTGGTTTGCACAACATTCATGTGGTTTATGTAGTTTACATAAGGGAATATCTAACTAGGAAGTAGGAAAAAATAAGCATACACAAACGTGATTAACAATTTCTTAATCAAAATTAGGATTAGTACCCACTGTTAATATCATGTGTTTACATTTTTGTGAATCAATGGACTGAAACTTGATGAGTTTTTGGTAAATTTTGGCAGGTTTGCATTAGATGGGTATACCAAATAGGGGCAACACTAGCTGTGAAGAGCTACAACAAGGAGAGGTTGAAGCAGAATCTGCAGGTGTTTGACTGGGAGCTATCAGAAGATGATCTTGCCAAGATCAATCAAATCCCACAGAAGAAGATGCTGCCTAGAGAAGACCTGGTTGCAACTGATGGATCATCTCCATACAAGTCTGTTGAAGAATTATGGGATGGAGAGATTTAAGCCCTTCTCACCTTGTTGTGTTTGTCTGCGTCAAAATAAAAAGCGGGTGTGAGGATGTGCAAGATTGTCCAACATCATAATTATAAGAAAAAACCCATATTGTTTCCATTATTACCAATTAATTCTAGAATTGAACCGCAACTTTCTTCAGCGAGGGTCTTGTGTAATTGGATTATTCTCTTTCATTCTTTTCAAAATGTATTCCTTTCTTTTCTTTTTTACGCTGTCGTGGAACTATGTAATTCGTTACAAAACTTTTGCCAACTTCATATCCTCCTTAGTTTCTTGTTTTCAAGAGAGTATTTTTGATGGGATGAAGGCCCACTTCATAACAACTGTATTGATACTCGGTACATTTTGGGACAAAAAATTTGCAGGAATTTTGTAGTATATATCGGAATTCATGACCGTTGAGTTCTTGCTCGTTAAATCTTTTACTGTACATTCAATCATCGAAGCGTAATACAATTATCGAATTTGTTATTTTGAAGTCCATTCTACCAAACATCTACTCGGCTCTTGCATTTCCTCAATTTGTAAGAAACATTACACACAAAGTCCAACATGCACTAGTCCTTTTCTTTTTGGGTTGAGTGATCCAAAGCCCAACATTTCTATTATGAAAAAAGAAAACTGTTTTAACTTGACAGATAATATTCACACTCTCTTTTTTTTTTCTTCCACTTATTTCATTTTTTCTAGTCGTCAACAACAGAATTAACCAATATAAACAAGGAAAACGAGAATATAAAAATCATTATTCTTAGAGTTTCGGTTTCATTTTTTTTCTTCAGTTTTCTTATTAGATAAAGAAAGAAAGTAGATGAAAAGATGCATAATCACATCCTTCACTCCGTACCACATTTTCTGTATCCTTATTTATCTTCCATTTCTTTTTTGTGTTTCCTTTTATTTCTAACTCAAAAGTAAAAAATAATATCGAAATGGTTATCGAATGAACTCTTAATTTTAAGCATTATCATATTATTGTTGTATGAAATTCAAATCTTTTGACTTAGAATCCCATTACTATTCAAACTCCTCAATGTTTTAATATCGTCAGCCGTTGATTTAACCCAAACCAACCCTAAAATTTGTGGTCGAGTTTCTTTGAGGAACCTATATACACATGAATTGCTCCTTTTCCTCGTGGCCTAATTTGCGTAGTTTACAGGACCGCTACCTCGTTGCCCATCCTCCGATGTCCCTCAGATCTTTACTCTTTTTTTTTAACAAACGATATTATTTATACTAAAAAAAAAGGTGGACTTAACCTCATAATGAGCTAGCAATAATGTGATTCAAATTCGCCTTTGGTGACAATCAGATCTAAGGCCTCTCACTTACAAGTGAAGAGGAATACTACTAGACCGTACCCTTCAAATCTTTACTTAGTTCCGAGTTCCCACGTCCTTTGCCCTTTACCCTTTGTTGTCCTGTCTTTTGAATACATACAATATTATTCATATTAAAATTGATGAGTGAGTTAAATCTTACAATGATCTAAAATCAAATTTAAGACATTTTACTTAAAAAAAAAATATCATTTAACCGTAGTATTAAGAGGCCTAATTGTCCCATCTTAAACAACAAAAATCTCTTAAGTTTCAAGAGACCAAATTTTACATAATTGACGAGATAATATGTTTACATTCAAAACAAATGGTTATATTAAGGACCTTAAAGGAGGGGGGGAAATACAGGAGTACATAACGTGCATGCATATGCATGAGAATTTAGATGAAGATAGTCTAGCCTACTAAATAATTTGAGTTTTTAATCAAATCTTCATTGTCATTTATTAGACGACTCAGTAGTCTCTTATTGTTGTGGAAAAATTAGAATATTTGTGTAAAGAGAAGGGTAAAGGGACGCAATGGGTGTGAACATATGGTCAGTGCCAAATCCAGGATTTCAAGATCGAGAGGTCCCAACATAAAAGTTTTAAAAAAAAATTAGACTAATTTGGTTCCATATCACTATTTTCTATTGAATTTGGTTCAATGAATAAATCAAGATTAATATCAAAGGTACTAAAACCAACAAATTCTCCTCAACAACATAACGCAATTAGTGACTCTACAAAGATAAAATTTGTTAATGTACATATATATCATTAATTGGGAGTTGGGACTACAGTCTAGAATTAAAAAAACTTATATGAAGTTGGAAGAAATAAAATTAGGCAGCTAAAGGCGGTGGAACGACAAATGGTGGTGGGAGAATAGGGTAACTTGGGTTTAAAGTTGGAAGGTTGCGATGATTGTGGTTGGGAGTTCTTAAAAATAATTTGGGGATACTGGAAAAGACCAAGGTTCTTGGGCTCTGTAGAAAAAACAGAGATATTTTAATTTTTAAATTTTTCATTAATGACCTGACTAAAAAATGTTGTCGTTTTGGCTAGGTCTTTTAAAACAAAAATTAAAAACCTCTTCTTCTTCTTTGTTATAAGCATGGCTGCCTGCACATTCATGGAGGCAACAAACCTTTTCATTGCACCTACCCAAATTGTTGGAGGGTCCTGAAAGTTGATCACAAGTGTTTTTTCGAGTTTTCGAAGGGTCCATGTATCCACCCATGCATATGGCACCAATTAATCATAGAAGTACTTCTAGAAAAAACACTGCGTCTAATACATAAAGGACGACAAACTTGTAAGTGTGCAATTATGCATGTAGTAAACAGTAGTAAGGAGGCGGCTTTGAAAATGGGTGGTCTAAAAGCTCCTGGCCCGGATGGTTTTCAAGGTATATTTTATCAGTCTTTTTGGGAGCATGTTCATGTGGATGTTAATGCTTTGGTGAGTGAGTTGACGCAGGGCACAACTAGTCCGTCTATTCTTAATGCTACTCATATCGTCTTGATCCCCAAGGTTCCACACCCGGAGTCGGTTTCGCAGTCAGGCCCATTAGTCTTTGTAATTACTCTTACAAAGTGTTGTCAAAAGTTTTGGCGAATCGTTTGAAGGTTATACTGCCAAAGATCATCTCTCCTTCTCAGAATGCTTTTGTGGCGGGTCGACAAATTCAAGATAATATTGGGATTGCTCATGAGATGTTTCACTTTTTGAAAGGCAGGACAGCGAAAAGTAAGTTTGAACTGGGTATTAAACTGGATATGCAAAAAGCCTATGATAGGGTGGAATGGGATTTTCTTGATGCGGTTATGGAAAGAATGGGCTTCTGTAATATGTGGAGAAAGCTTGTTATGGGATGTGTTTCTTCTGTTAAGTTTGAGGTTATTTTAAATGGGCAGCCCGATGATAAGTTTGCTCCTTCCAGGGGTCTCAGGCAAGGAGACCCGTTATCCCTGTATCTGTTTATTTTGATTGGGGAGGTACTCTCGCGCATGATTCAAGAGGCGGTAGATGCTGAAAGGATGGATGGGGTGCGACTTGGTTTCTTGGGGCCAATCATTTCTCACATGTTTTTTGCGGATGATACTCTTCTTTTTCTCAGAGCAGATGTTAAAAATTGCCGTAATTTACTCAATCTTCTTGAGAGATATTGTGAGGCTTCTTGGTAGAAAGTTAATATGCAGAAATCAAGTATTTATTTTGAGGTGAATGTTCCGAATGGAGTGGCTGCCGAATTGGGAGGCATTCTTGGTATGCCTGTGGTGGATCATCCAGGTACTTATTTGGGTGTTCTTGCTATTTAAGGTCGTTCAAAGAAACGTGGCCTTGCTTATGTGAAGGGGATAATCTTGGGGAAGCTCCAAGGGTGGAAATAGAGCGCTTTGTCACGTGTGGGAAGAGAAGTTTTGATTAAGGCGGTGGTTCAGGCTATTCCTGCTTATCCTAAGAGTATTTTTAAATTTCCTGCGGTTGTTTGTCAGGAATTGGATGCCATGGTTGCGAGTTTTTGGTGGGGAAGTAATAGAGAAAAGCGAAAGATACATTGGGTGTCAAATGAGGTCTTAGGCCTTTCTAAGGATATGGGTGGATTGGGCTTCAGGAATTTTCAAGAATTCAATGATGCATTACTTGCTAAGCAGTGTTGGAGGTTAATTTCGGAGCCGAATTCATTGTGGGCTCAGGTTATTAAGGCTCATTACTTCCCACATTGTTCGTTTTGGGAGGCTAAAAAAGGGGGAAGGACGTCGTGGGCTTGGTCCAGTCTTCTCACGGGCAGGGAGCTTCTTTCCAGTGGTTCCCATTGGCAAATAATGGGGGGTGAAGATGTGCGTGTTTGGGTGGATAGGTGGCTGCCCTCATTACCTTCGGGGCACCCTGTGCCGTTTGGCGAGGTTGAAGTCACGAAAAATTTACGAGTTTGCTCTCTAATTGGCTCATCTTCTCGTAAGTGGGATATTGATTTTCTGCGACCGTTTCTTTTTATGGCGGATCAAAGGGCTATTCAGGAAACGCTTATTAGGGACCCGAGGAGGAAAGACCATCTTGTTTGGGTTGCTAGCCGGAATGGTCAATATTCAGTTAAGTCGGGTTATCGGTGCCTTCAGGTTCGATAATTAGATTTCATGGATCATCGCCTACCTGATGTTTGTTCGATTCCGAAAGAAATGTGGATTATTATTTGGCATTTGGAGGTGCCTCCTAAAATTCGTCACTTCTTATGGTTATCGTTGCATCATGGCTTGCCAACTTGTGTTGCTCTATTTAAAAGGCGATTATCCCCAGCCCCTACCTGTTCGCTTTGTCGTTGTGATGATGAATCTGTTGAGCATGTTTTTCTTCGTTGTCCTTGGGTGGAGGCTATATGGTTTGGTGGTGCTCTTAATTATAAAGTTAATAGAGCTGGTATTGATTCGTGGGTTTTGTGGTTGCAGACAGTGTTGTCTTTGAATCTGGGATCTTCGGCTAATAGGAAATAGTTCCAGTCTTATGTCGCCTTTACTTGCTGGTTAATTTGGAAAGCTCGATGTGATTTTGTGTTTAATCAGGTCTCTATTAATCCCTCTAATGTTGTTTTTGCTCTTTCGAATGCGTTCGGGTATTTTTTGCATACAGTGAAGGATTTTGGAGCTTATCGATCTGTGGTGGGTCCTCAGGAGGCCGTTAGTAACAGGTGGTGTTCACATCTTCATCCTTTTATAAAAATTAATGTGGATTCTAGCTAGTCTAAATGTACTCGGATGGGTTTTACGGGGGTGGTTGCAAGGTCTGTATGAGGGAGTTTTACCGCTGCGGTGAGGTACTCTCTTATGGCTCCTTCTTCTTTAGTGGCTGAGTCTCTCGCGATTCTTCGGGGTTGTGAGTTGGGTGCCACATTGAGTGTTAGCTCTGTTATTATTGAATCAGATTCTCTTGAAGCGATTTCTCGTTTAAACTGTTCTATTGAAAATGGCAGTTGGGAGGCTTTCCCCATTTTGGCTAGGGCTTAAAGGTTGGGTGCGGCTTTCCAGATGTGTCACTGGTCTTGGGTGCCAAGATCAGCTAATATGGCAGTGGATGTTCTTGCGTCGGCTGGTCTTACGGAGATGTGTGATTTTGTGTGGGTAAACAGGCCTCCATCTTCATTAGTTCATGTTTTATGTAATGATGGTCTTCCATGTCCTCATTAGCTTGGTGTGGTGGTGTTTGGGGTGACACTTTAACTTAGTTCAAGTGTCTGTTGCTTGTATCCTCGCTCACTGCTTTGCTCTTGTTTGGTTTTTGTGGTGTTTGCCTCTGTGTAGACTTTCTTGCTCCTATTTGGCTTCTTAGCCCTGGAATGTGAATTCCTAGTTTTAAAAAAAAACAGTAGTATCCACCCTACATCTGTATATCTCATGGATGCATGTTTGTCTACATGAGAATTGGTAATCACATGCATGCAGTAAACTGCAGTATCCGTCTTTCCCCTGTATATATCATTCATGTTTACAATGTCCATCAAAAGCAAAAAACACCTTGTGTCTTGTGTTGCACGCCTATCCTCTTTCTGGTTACAAAGATCATCGTTTTAAATCATATTTTGTAAGTCAAATGATGTCGTAATTAATTATTAAACATCGTTTCTAATAATTTAAGAAAGAATCTAACTATCAACTGTTATATCATATTATCTGTAAATATGATATAAAAAAAAAATCTCTGTAGCATCACCCTATCCCTTCAAATTCTAGGTAACTCATTTTCCTATAATACCATCCATACAACGAGAAATTTTTCAGTGTGACCGGTACACGGGGTGGTACACTACGTGTCATTATACAAATGGTGGAATATATGTGCTAAAAAGTTAATAACTTAAAAAATAAAATTTCCCACCAATTCTATTAAAACAACTGGTGTACCACTTGTATTTCTGTCACAATTAAAAATTTCTCCCATACAAAAGGTAGCCTTGGAACCAGGATCCTCGCCGGATCCATTCCCTAGGAATCCCGCAATCTTGTCCGTTCATCGTATATCGTGCGGTCAGTTTTCGTTAGGTACTATTTATATTTGAATTTTAAATTTTAAATGATTTCTGACTGCACGATATACAATGAACGAACACGATTGCAGGATCACTAGGAAATGGATCCGGAAGGATCTCGGTTCGTAGCCTTGACACTTCTCATGAGCCACATGGCCGATGAGTCTGACAACATTATTATCAACTAATTACTAAAGTGGAAGTTAGCTAATCGTAATTAGTTTGGTGAAAATCCTCTTTGAGTACTAAAAAATTTTGAAAAATAAGCAGTCAACTGCTGCAGGTGCAGTACATGCAGCCGCCATATTAATAAAGAACAATAGGGGCACGATGAGTACTCTACTAGCACTAGAACTACCTACCTACCACGCTACATGTTGGCTTCTTTTTTGGAGCAACTCCAGCTATCGGTAGCTAGCGTGTGAAAAGGCATGCATGATTGTTCAATTGGTGCAGCCGTGGCGCATGATTGCTGGTGATTTACAAGAGGCAATATCATGGCAGTATACAAGGAGAAGAGAAGGAGATGTTTTAAAAGTGTGGCTTTTTTTGTATTCCATGCCACTTTGTAATTTAGCATTAGTTTTCATACTAATATTATAAAATATTGTATCAAACACATAAAGTTGCAGAGAGTTTATAGAGAGTTTTACTTTTGACAGACTCATCTATAAAATAGCAAACAAGCTCGATATTAAATACAACAAAAATGTTATTCTTATCACATATTTGTACCATTCATTTCTCCTTAATAGAAATGAGACTCACATATGTTAGTGGATTCTATTTTTACTAGAAGAATGGTATAAATACGTAGTAAGTGTAGGTTTCTTTGATTATTTATTTAATTTCGTGCTAGTTATTCTTGTTCTTCAAGATACTACATTACATGACAGGGAAGTAATTCAATTGAAGTACTGGATGCAGAACTGGATTTATAACACGAGTTGAAGATTCAAACAACTCATTGAGTTAAAAAAACTGCACATGCATCATTATTGTGCTCTATCAAAGCTGCATAAAACAGTAATATTATTAGGTGCTTCTCTTAAATAGAGGAGGATTGTCTGCCCTTCCAGTTTCGGTGCCCTCTCATGCCCTCATGTTTTGTGTGGTCACGGTTAAGCCACGTTAATATTTTATATTTTTTATAGAGATAATAAGACAAAAATGAATAGTAATATAAAATATTAACGTGACTTAACCGTAACCACAAAAACAGGAGGACATAAATTGGCACCGAAACTGAGAGGGCAGACAATCCTCCTCCCTCTGAAATATAGAGCAACCTTATTTTTGTTTATTTTAAAAGAATTCGGCTAAAATAATAAAAAAAATTAAACATTGATATATTTACGACATAGCGGCTACATACCGAAGAATTGATCATTTCTATTAATTAAAAATTGAAAATAATTATTTCGGTCTATTTCGCTAATTTTAGTGGAGTCCTTGACCTATTATATTTTGTGATTATGGTTGCATTTATACTTCATAAAATGCCATGGACCTTTAGGAGGAAAAGCTGGATTTGGATTCTCTTCGGATCCCTTCTATAAGGATCTTGGAGATCAATGCACAAGGATCGTTTATCAAAGATCGTACGATCACAATTAAATATTTTTATATTTTTAAAATTAAAGCAATCTTATTTTATGTAAAAAGTATTTAATTATGACCGCACGATCTTTGATGAACAATCCTTGTGCATTGATCCCCAAAATTCTCATGGAGGGGATCCGGAGAGAATCCAAATCCGAAAAAGCTAGGCCATATAAGTATAGAGTCCTTTTTAGGCAAAAAAAATTCATAGTAATTTCGCTGTATTTGTGTAAGTATTAATTTGAAGAAAATTACTGTGGAGCGATCAAATTGGGGGACAATTAGATCAGATTAGGGGACAAGTAGACCAGAGGTAGTCTGTCAAACTACCGTAAATTTTCAGTCTTGCATTTACATCGATCTTCATAAAAGTGTAAATGCTTGTTACTTTATCTAAAAATAAAAGAGATTTCTCAATATGGCTGGAATACGGATTATACATCACGTATCATTGTATAAATAGTGGAATATATGTGTTAAAAAGTTAATAACTTGAATATTAAAAGTTTTCACCACTTATATAAAAACACATGGTGTATCACTCATGTTCTGTTCATAACGAAAAATTTCTCTGAAGAAAAAAGTTAATTGCATTACTGTTTAATTGCAATACTAGTTACATCTACCTCAATTGGCACAGCTGGTGTGTACGAGCAAAAGTTCCCTAAACTTGGGCTTGTTTGGTGAGTGTTTAATTGCAAACTAGTTACGTTAATCTATATTATTAACTTGCATTATTATTAAAAATTTGTTACATTAATATAGGCACAAAAAGAATTTAAAAATATGGATACAAATAAAAATGAAAAATAAAGCGGAAACAAATTCAAAAATAGTTGCTAATTCAAAAATGAGTATAAATTAGAAATAAAAATATTTGATGAAAAATTTAGCCATAAATATACCAAATGTTACGTTTTGGAAATGATTATATAATTTCAATAATAATAAATTTACATGTCAGCTTGTAATTATAAAATTTAAATATGCTGACATGTAAATTTATTATTATTGAAATTGACATGGATAAAAATCAAAGAACTTGATCAAAAATTAAAAATGAATAAGATTTCAATTAATAAAATAAAAAAAACAGGCGAAAACCTAATTTCTTAAAGAAAGAGAGAAGTATTAGTGGCTTAATAAAACGAGGGGGAAATTTATTATCGAAGTTTGATTAAAATACATTGGTTGGTCCACACTCCACAGCTTTGTGTCGTGTAATTGAAGTAGTTGACCTAATAAACGAGGAGACTAATCTCATTTTGATATTTCGTCGTAATTTATTGTATGCATTCGCTGCTAGCTAGGTTTAGGTTTAAATTTGTAGGGTTAATGGTACTTTACCAGCTTCGTATCTGTTTCTATATTTTGAGTAATTGAATTGCATCCAAACCAAAGTATGCCAGAAAGATGGCGACCAAAGAAAACTAGTAGTGACAGAATATTACTGAATGAGAGTTTGATAATATCCATACCTATCTTATATGTAAAGCCAGGGCCCCACTTTGAGGTCACGGCTTCAACAAAAAAGAATATGGCCAAAATGCCCCTCAACCAAAAAAAATCAAAGCCAGCGAAAAAGAATGCGTAAGATAATACAAGGGTAATTTTAACAGTGCCTTTTTTAATAATTAATTTTTTGGTGCAGTTTTTATTTTTTTATTTTATAATTAGTACCTCAAAATAGGGTACCAATAATGTGATTCAATTTCTCTATTTTTAAACACGTTCGAAACATCTTAAGAGACGTGTAATGTTGATTATAAAAAAAATCTTTCGCACCCGAATAATAATGTGATTAAATTAATTGTCAAATGATTATTTTTTTTTTTAACAAAAGATATTATTTACATTGAGAGGGAGGGGGTGAGCTTAGCTTCACAAGGGGCTAGCAATAATGCGATTCAATCAATTGTTTATTAAATATTATTTTCTCTATTCTTAATGTAAGTTCTATAGAGACCGATTTTATTATGTGAATTCTGCTGCTTTAATTGGTTTATGAGGGGTTTCTTCTAGCATGATTTAAAATGATTCATTTACTGCAAATATTTGACTTTCCTTTTGTCAATTTATGCATATAAATATATTTAAAACGTGTAAGTCACGTTTAATACACCGTGATTCAAAAAATGCATTATGCACGCTATATAAAGAGAGAAGAAATGGTGAATAGTATTTTTGGTGTCACCAAAGCTTCAACAAAAAAGGTGAATAGTATTTTGGTGTTACCAAGCTCCAACAAAAATAATTGGACAAAAATGCCCCAAAACAAAAAACTTCAAAGGCATTCCAAAATAATTCATCAAATAAGGCAGGGGCATTTTCGTTATTTTAATAGTATTTTTTTAATAATTAATTTTTGTGTGTGTGTGTGTTTTTTTTTTTTTAATTAGTACATCACAATAGGCTAGCAATAGTGTAATTCAATTTCTCTATTTTTAAACACGTTCAAAAAGTCTTAAGAGGCGTGTAATGTCAGTTATAAAAAAGGTCATTCGCACGTGGATAATAATGTGATTAAATTAGTTGTCAAATAATTGTTTTTTTTACACGTTCAAAACATCTTAAGAGACGTGTAATGCCGGTTATAAAAAATGTCATTCGCACACGGATAATAATGTGATTAAATTAGTTGTCAAATTATTGTTTTTTTTTAACAAACGATATTATCTACATTAAGGGGGAGGGGGTGGGCTTAGCCTCACAATGGGCTAACAATAATGTGATTCAATCAGTTGTTTATTAAATATTATTTTCTCTATTTTAAATACGCTCAAAACATCTTAAGAGACGTGTATAAAAAAAATTTTTCGCACATGAATAACAATGTGATTAAATTAGTTGTCAAATGATTTTTTTTTTTTTTAACAAACGATATTATCTACACTAAGGGGGAGGGGGTGGGCTTAGCCTCATAATGGGCTAACAATAATGTGATTCAATTAGTTGTTTATTAAATATTATTTTCTCTATTTTTAAACACGTTCAAAACATCTTAAGAGCGCGTGTAATGCCGGTTATAAAAAGGTCATTCGCACGTGGATAATAATGTGATTAAATTAGTTGTCAAATAATTATTTTTTTTTAACAAACGATATTATCTACACTAAGGTGGAGAGGGGTGGGCTTAGCCTCACAATGGGCTAGCAATAATGTGATTCAATCAGTTGTTTATTAAACGCCGGTTATAAAAAGGGTATTTCGCACGCAGATAATAATGTGATTAAATTAGTTGTCAAATGATTTTTTTTTAACAAACGATATTATTTACACTAAGGGGGAGGGGTGGGCTTAGCCTCACAATGGGCTAGCAATAATGTGATTCAATCAATTGTTTATTAAATATTATTTTTTCTATTCTTAATGTAAATTTTATAACGACCGATTTTATTATGTGAATTTAGCGGCTTTAATTGGTTTATGAGTTATTTCTTTTAGCATAATCTAAGATAATTCATTTACTTCAAATATTTGACTTTCTTTTTATCAATTTACGCATATAAATATATTTAAAACGTGTAAGTCGTGTTTAACATGCCGTGATTCAAAAAATGCTTTATATGCATGCATGCATGGCAAATGAGAATGTTAATGGCATTCGCAAAGTAACATCACCAAAAAAAGCAAGGAGCAGAAGATATGACAGAGTGGACTTGGAGCAGTCTCGGTGGTAAAACACGTAAAAAAGCAAAATCTGCGAAAAAGGAATTGGATGGGGTATATGCATGGATGCACGCTTTTACTTGCTGTGGCCTGTAATACGAACCCTGAACCCAGCTGATTTTTAAGGAAAGCCACGAGATGATCACAGAATGGTACTGTGCTGTGCCGTTCCTGCGCTTTTCCCTTCCTGTTCCTTCTGATACAGACGTACCCAGTGGTCCCAACAGTGGAGAACCGTTAAAAGCTGTAGCCTATGTCATTAATTATTCACTTCATTATTTATTCTCAGGGGCATAAACCGTCTCTCCCTTTTTTTTTGCCCTTTTTCTTTTTCTGGAGGGAGAAGGATTGTCTGCCTTTCTAGTTCCGGTGCCCTCTCATGCTCTCTTATTTTGTGTGGTTATCATTAAACCATGTTAATATTTTATATTATTATTTTTATATAGATAATAAGACAAAAATGAATAGTAATATAAAATATTAACGTGACTTAACCATAATCACACAAACAAAAAAGCATGTGAGAGCACTGAAACTGAGAGGGCAGACAATCCTCCTTCTTTCTGAAGAGCAGGGCAGGTGGGTGTGGGTAGTTGTGTTTTCTATGGTTCGAAGCTCTTGGAATTGATGTAATATTTTTCATGTTTTGATGTTCGTGTCCATGTTCCCACACCCCACCTTCAAGGCTGCTCATCAAGAGATGTGATGTAGAATTCTATCAAACAACAAAACATTCTAGCTAGACACACATACAGAAAAGGTCGTTCGTAGTATGCCCGGATTAATATTATCCAGTTTACCCAAAAAAAAGAGATAGAGTTCGTTTTATAAATCATTTAAACATTTTTCAGATTTTAGGTTTCATTTTGTGTACATTTTTTATACATTTCTTGTATATTCTCATTTTTCTCAAGTACTTGCTCATCTATATCTAATGAATATCATTAAACATTTTCTCGAGGACGAGCTAAGCAGTAAAAGTTTCTCTGCGTAAATAATTAAAAGAAGTAAAGAATGGGAGGATGATATATTTGGTGAAGAGCAATGTTAAGAAAACTAAATTTGTAGACTAAATAACATGAAAGTTGATGATTGAATTATTACTTCAACGTTGATAAAAATACTCATTCTTATTAATGATATATTATTTAATTTATAAATTTTGTCGATAATTTTGATTTCCTTACCATTATCTTTTAACAAAATAAATTTCAAGACATTCCTTACCACTCCAAGTCCACCACAACCAAAACCAACAAAATCTTGATTCTTGAGAAGCTCAATTTATAAAACATTATTGTAGTAATATTTTAAGATTCGATAATATATGGAAGACGAAAAAGGTCATAAAGTCTCTGGCCTTCGCATTTCCCATCATCCAACTGCAAACAAAAAGAAAAAAAGCTGCCAAATTACTTTCCATTGATTCTATTGCCCCTTCTGACTGACAGCCTTCGATCTCCTTGTCCTTAAAATCTTTGCTGCTCCTCTGCTTTTCTGGTTCAGAAATACTCTTCGCCGTCGTTTACTCGCTCTCTGAAACCTCTCTCTCTCTCTCTCTCTCTCTCTCTCTCTCTCTTGTACTACTGCTAATATTATTTTCTTTTGGGTCGGTGTTCATGAGGCAAAGCATATATGATATGGAAGCTAGGGTTTATAATATTTTAGTCACGTACCCTGAAGTGACCGTCTAAAACAGGGAGCTACCAGTATTTTGGATAAAATCTCAGATATTTAATAGCATGAGATAACATGTTCAGATGATCATAGCGTATATGAATTTAAAGAGTGATAATCTTTGCTTGCGACTTGCGAGATCAATTATACAAGACAGACGTGCATCCTGGTTTGACATGAACAAGATAGATGTAGATACGTTCATACGGTCACTCGGGTAGTGATTCATGATTTTATTTAGGATAAGGATAGTGATTCAAGGTTAAAACTAATAAAGTTTTAAAAACATCCTGAATCCTATATCTATCTAGTATATATAAATAGAGAAGAAAAGGTGAATAGTGATTCATGATTTTATTTAGGATAAGGATAGTGATTCAAGGTTAAAACTAATAAAGTTTTAAAAACATCCTAAATCCTATATCAATCTATCTATATAATAAAGTGAGAAGGGCAGTGAACAGTGCAGCACAGTGGATATCAGATTTTCTTACCAATTTACCCTTGCATAATTTGAAATATGATTTTGGGTAGGTTTTGAATTTTTTTGGCTGAGGGGCAGTTTGGTCCAATTGTTTTTGTCAAATTGGGTGACACCAAAATTTTTGTCTCATGTGTAAAGAATAAAAAAATGAAAAGGATGAGAGAAAATAATAAACAAATGACAAAGTTGATGGTGCCCACGTAATATAAAAAAAGTTTTTCACACGCAGATAATAGTGATTAAATAAGTTGTCAAATGATTTTTTTTTTTTATGTAACAAACTATACTATCTACACTAAGGGGAGGGGGTGTGCTTAGCCTTACAATGGGCTAGCAATAATGTGATTCGATCAGTTGTTTATTAAATATTATTTTCTCTATTTTTAAACACGTTCAAAACATCGTAAGAACCGTGTAATGTCGGTTATAAAAAAAAGTATTTTGCACGCGGATAATAATGTGATTAAATTAATTGTCAAATGATTTTTTTTTTAAACAAACGATATTATCTACACTAGGGGGAGAGGGTAAGCTTGGCCTCACAATGTCAAGCAATAATGTGATTTAATCAATTGTTTATTAAATATTATTTTCTCTATTTTTAATATAAATTTTATAGAGACCGATTTTATTATGTGAATTTAGCTGCTTTAATTGGTTTATGAGATGTTACTTCTTACATTTAAAACGTGTAAGTCATGTTGGTGTCACCAAGTTTCAACAAAAATATTTGGACAAAAATGCCCCTAAGACAAAAAAATTCAAAGGCATCCCATGCTGGTTATAAAAAAGGTCTTTCATAGCGGATAATAATGTGATTAAATAAGTTCTCAAATAATTGATTTTTTTTTATAACAAACGATATTATCTACACTAAGGGGATGAGGTTGGCTTAACCTCACAATGAGCTAGCAATAATGTGATCCGACCAGTGGATTATTAAATTTTTTTTTTCTATTTTTAAACACGTTCAAAACATCCTAAGAAGCGTGTAATGCCGGTTATAAAAAAGGTCTTTCGCACACGAATAATAATGTGATTAAATTAATTATCAAATGATTGTTTTTTTTTTAAACAAATGATATTATCTATACTAAAGGAGAAGATGTGAGCTTGGCCTCACAATGATTAGCAATAATGTGATTCAGTCAATTGTTTATTAAATATTATTTTCTCTATTCTTAATGTAAATTATATAGAGACCGATTTTATTATGTGAATTCAGCTACTTTAATTGGTTTATGAGAGGTTACTTCTAGCATGATCTAAAATGATTCATTTCAAATATTTGACTTTCCTTTTGTCAATTTATGCATATAAATACATTTAAAATATGTAAGTCGCGTGTAGCATGCCGTGATTCAAAAAATACCTTCTGCACGAGCGTGAGCGCGTGCATGAAGGCTAGTTATATATAAAGAGAGAAGAAAAGGTGAATAGTGTTTTGGTGTCACCAAGCTTCAACAAACATAATTAGACAAAAATGCCCCCAAAACAAAAAACTTCAAAGGCATTCCAAAATAATGCATCAAATAAGGTAGGGGCATTTTCGTCATTTTAATAGTATTTTTTTTAATAATTAAATTATTTTGTGGTTTTTTTTGTTTTTTTTTTAATTAATACCTCACAATAGGCTAACAACAATTTGATTCAATTTATCTATTTCAAAACATCTTAAGAGACGTGTAATGCCGGTTGTAAAAAAGATATTTCACATGCGGATAATAATGTGATTAAATTAGTTGTCAAATGATTGTTTTTATTTTATTTTTAACAAACGATATTATCTATACTAAGGGGGAGGGATGTGGGTTTAGCCTCACAATGGGCTAGCAACAATGTGATTCAATCAGTTGTTTATTAAATATCATTTTCTCTATTTTAAACACGTTCAAAACATCTTAAGAGGCGTGTAATGCCGGTTATAAAAAAAATCTTTCACACGCGGATAATAATGTGATTAAATTAGTTGTTAAATGATTGTTTTTTTAATCAAACGATATTATCTACACTAAGGGGAGGGGATGGGTGTCACATCCCAGCGCGGGCCCAACCACATCCCGGGCTCGACTCTGTCATAGCACGATATTGTCCGCTTTGGGCTCCTACCACACCCTCACAGTTTTGTTTCTGTGAACTCACACGAGAACTTCCCAATGGATCACCCATCATGGGATTGCTCTCGTACGCTACTCGCTTAACTTTGGAGTTTCAATGGAACCCGAAGCCAATAAGCTTCCAAAAGGCCTCGTGCTAAATTAGGTGGGCATGTACATATAAGACACATCACCCCTTCTTCGTTGGTAGATATGGGATCTCACAATCCACCCCCCTTAGGGGCTCGAAGTCCTCGTCGGCACACACGCGGCCAGAGTTAGGCTCTGATACCAAATTGTCACATCTCATACTCGACTCCGCCATAGCACGATATTGTCTGCTTTGAGCTTACCATTCCCTCACGGTTTTGTTTCTCGTATGAGTTCCTAGAAACAAAACCGTGAGAGAATAGTAAGCTCAAAGCGGACAATATCGTACTACGACATAGTCGAGTCTGGGATGTGACAATGGGCTTAGCCTCACAATGGGCCTGTAATAATGTGATTCAATCAATTGTTTATTAAATATTATTTTCTCTATTATTAATGTAAATTATATAGAGACCAATTTTATTATATGAATTCAACTGCTTTAATTGATTTATGAGGGGTTTCTTCTAGCATGATCTAAGATTATTCATTTACTTTAAATATTTGACTTTTCTTTTGTCAATTTACACATATATATACATTTAAAACGTGTAAGTCGTGCACAGCATGTCGTGATTCAAAAAATATCTTCTGCACGACCGTGAGCGCGTGCATAGAGGCTAGTATTATATAAAAGAAACACGTAAACAAAGTTTCCGACAAACAAAGCTCGAGAGTAAAGTTTTGGAGAAACATGATAGAGACCAAACATACTTGGGATCAATAGGACAGATTTGGTCAAAACTGATTCTTGTTTGGTTTACACTCTTCGAGCATCCGAAAAGTTTAGAACACATTAACTTTTAGAAAATGTCAGTAAAAAAAACTATAAAAGTTATTTCTTGAGAAAATTGTTACCAGTAATTCAAAAATTTTATTGTGCAATCTAAATTTTTATATTTGTAAAAAAAAAAAAAATACTTGTAAGAAGTGAACAATTAGAATTTTGAAATGCCAATAATAGTTCACTTTCTTTATTTTAATTATATCATTTTTCTTGATTAAAATTCTTACTTTATTTTAATTCTATAGTGTATCATTAACTGCCTTCTATATGGTTAATTACTTGATTAGCTATATAACGAGGTCGGTCCTGAAGGTGTTCCACACAAGAACAGTCCACCATGCTGGGAAATTCTCTCTCCCCTAACTGATATTGAAATTAAATATCTCAACCTATACCAATTATTGGTACCGGATTAATTAAAAGTTTGCCAAACTTGCTGAGAGCATGAACTGGTTACTTTCTCAGTGGATTCTCTTGGCTAAACCCTAAGGTTTCCTTTTGAAACTAACGCGTTGTTTGGTGCCCTTTGTCCTTGCCTCATTTCTTTTTGTGTTCTAGGATATCCCTTGTTTGGTTAAAAACATAAGGGCTCGTATAATTTTGGACAGAACATGCCCAATAAGTCTTAGGGTAGAAAATTACATTGGGAAGGAAGAAGTTGTACCTTATCTGTGACTATTTTTTAGTTGGATAATACTTGTGTCCATTCCACGGGGCACCTCATTGTCTTTCGTCAGGTTTTAATTTATGTATTTCACTCATGCAAATATCATAATTCAAATAGTTTATTTTGCTAAAAATTATGTAAAGTTGTGTGTGTAAAAAACTCAAACAAACTTACGATCGTTTAGTCATTTATATATATTAAATAAATAAACAACTCCTCGTATAATGTTACTCGTTTCTAGACACGTTTATTTGTTCTCTACATAAGGACTTGCGTTGATGATAGTAAATAATGGTTAATATTTTGTTTATTGCATTTGTGCAATTAAATTAAGGACAATATACTTGCATTCACCTTTTGTGTACACCTTGTTCATCTATGTATTTAACATCTGCCCTAAAAATTAATCAGATTGGTGATCTTATATTCTTCGCTAAACCAAACGAATCAACAGTTGATCATTAGATTAAATGGTCATATTATACAAACCCTAAAGGACTGCTAAATTGATTGATTTTTTTTGTTTGGCAGAGAATATCTTTGATTGATGATGAAGACATTGAACGTCCTCGGCTATAACAACTGTACAATTAAACTACTTCAATCACGACTGAACAAACAAAAAGATGCACATGAATAGACACAAGTATTTTTGTAGCATCCCACATCGACTAACGGAGATGGGGTGATGTGGCTTATATGTACATGTCCACCTTCATATAGTACAAGGCCTTTTGGGAACTCCGAAGTTAAACGAGTTTGGATGAGAGCGTTCCTAGGATGGATGACCCACTGGGAAGTTCTCGTGTGAGTTCTCAGAAACAAAACGGTGAGGGCGTGGCCCAAAACAGACAATATCATGCTACGGTGGAGCCTGTCTGGGATGTGACAATTTTCCTTAAAATGAAGCATACACACATGTAACAAAGATGTATACTCGTTTTTAAGCTAGGGCAAAGACTTGTAAATCTATATAATAAAGCCAGAAGAAAAGGTAACAGTGCAACATAGCTTTTTTAGGGCTAGATGACCATTTTATCCTTGCATAATTTGAAATATGATTTTGGGCAAGTTTTGAATTTTTTTGGTTGAGTGGCATGTTCGTCCAATTTTTTTTGTCGAAGCCAGTGACACCAAAGTTTTTGTCCGCATGTGCACTGTTCACTTTTCCATTCTCTATTTTTAAACACGTTTAAAACATCTCAAGAAGCGTGTAATGAAGGTTATAAAAAAGATCTTTCGCAGGCGAATAATAATATGATTAAATTAATTGTCAAATGATTTTTTTTGAACAAACGATATTATCTACACTAAAGGGGAGGAGGTGAGCTTGACCTCACAATGACTAGCAATAACATGATTCAATTAATTGTTTATTAAATATTATTTTCTCTATTCTGTCAAATGATCAATTTTTTCTTTATAAAAAAGGTCTTTCGCACGCGGATAATAATGTGATTAAATGAATTGTCAAATGATTTTTTTTTTGACCAAATAGTATTATCTACACTAAGGGGAGGGGATGGGCTTAGCCTCACAATGAGCTAACAATAATGTGATTCAATCAATTGTTTATTAAATATTTTTTTCTCTATTTCTAATGTAAATTCTATAGAAACCGATTTTATTATGTGAATTCAGCTCATTTAATTGGTTTATGAGGGGTTTCTTCTAGCATGATCTAAAATTATTCATTTACTTCAATTATTCATTTTTTCTTTTGTCAATTTATGTATATAAATACATTTAAAACGTGTTAGTCGCGCATAGCATGTCATGATTCAAAAAATACCTTATGCACGTGCTTGAGCGCGTGCATGAATGCTAGTAATGAATTAAGGTAAATAGAATAAAAATAATTAAGAAGAGCATTAGATTGGTAGAACTTTAACCTCCTTTCCATGTCTTCTGACTCGAACACAAACAACTTTAGTCTCCATCTCACAACCAAACAGAACCTAATAATAAAACAGAACTTAATAAAAGAAGGCCAAAGAGCATTTCCACGTGAATTTGGATAACTTATCGATGTTACTATTCACAAGATTGATTTATTTTTAATGTACAATTCAATTATGAGAGAGAGTTTTGTACATCCAAAAATCCATGCGGCATCTTTGTGCCTTTGATTTTATTGAGCATGTTTTGGGACTCGGGACTTGAAGTTTGATTTGATTGGGTGTGACTGTTGATATGCTCAATAAAATTAAAGGCACAGAGAAGCCACATAAGTTTTTGGATGCGGAAGATTTGGACTCTTCAATTATTTAGTAAAATTATTGAACCGATGAAATTAATTTAGAATGGTTGACTATGATTATTGTAAGAACCATTGGACTAAAGTAAGAATTTGAAATGGACATATGAGATGTGGCCACGTGGCTAGTGACCGTTGGATGCCCAGCCTACTGTTGTGGCAAGCATTAGTTTTTGTTGCACCATTCTCCTACGTGGGCGCGTGTAGCGCACGCTTGGTGAAAAAAAAATTAAGAAAACTAATGAAAAAGACTTAAAAACTTTGAGTTTTAAGGATAAAGAAAAAATAAAAGGTAAAGTGAATAGTACCAAGATTGACTTTTTAGTGTAAAAATGTGGTTTTTCGTTAAAATGAGCAGTACCGGGAGTTTTTCGTTAAAGTTGCCAAAAAAATTAGACATCAATGCCCCGAATTTGGACTTAGACTTAGAATCAACATGGCGCCAGCCATGACTGGTTAGCCTTGGTGACCCAAAATGGGTGGAGGTGTCGTTTTAGTTGGATTTGGAATCTAGACATATTAATTTAACATGGTTAAAAGTACTCTAATAACAAAAACCCTTTTATAAAGAACCTAAAAACACCCTAACTATATATCAGACAAATCCATGTGACCATTAAATCCTTGGTTTTCAAACCCTAACTCATCACGCTAAAGCAAAAACCAGGAGAAGCCATTGAAAGTTTGGAACTGCAAATATGGAAAATTTTGCCAACATGCATGAAACCAATAAAAACAACAAAAACCAAAGTAGGAGAAACAACTTCTGAGCGCCATCAGTGTACTGATTCAGAATGTTAATCATAATGCAGAAAGAAGGAAGTAGAGAAAGAACTCTTGTTCTATAGACCACCTTTGCATGTATCGGTCTCAACCTCACGTGAGGTTATAATTTCAATAATGGAAATACATATAAAATGAAACACACACACACATATATATATATATATAATTCATGTTTTTAGAAGGTTATAATTTCAATAATGGAAATACATATAAAATGAAACACACACACACACACATATATATATATATAATTCATGTTTTTAGATTACATTTTATAGACTTGTGATATGATTATTTATAAAATATAATTCAAATAGATAATCTCTTTAATATGAACCAAATTATATTATTAAACTAAAACACTACTTTGACTATGAAACAGTTTTATATAAATCATGGCCGAAGATTCCGACTTGGCGTTCAAAGAAGAAGGATCCGATCCGGTGGGTTTGGGTCCGGAGAGGATCCTCTCCCTTCTTCTCCAACTCCCTATGGCTATAATTTATATTTCTTAATTTATTAAAAAATTAGAAGGTAGCAGCAGCTACTTTTATATGCTTGTCCAGAACTCCAGGCTGTTTCGCGGTTTCATTACCCGTTGGATGGAGTCATGTGCATGTTATAACCATTTCCGGAAATGTGGTTTCGTTTGGTTCTTAGCTTTTCTTCGTTTTACTAGTGTTCCGGTTTTCTAAGTGAAGATTAAAATAAAAAAGTTGAGGTTGACAAGCAACCTATAATTTACGGCAATATCATAAATATACAATCTACATCAGTCATATTCTTACTTTCACTTTTTATTTTTCTGTCAAATAAGATTAAAAGATAATTAATTTGATGGCTGGCGTACTAATATTAAATTTTTTCTTCTTCTTTCCAATCGATATATTTGTTTGTTATAAATGATATTTGTTGAATTTATTTTAAAAGAAATTAATTAAAAGAAATTTTCAAGATCTATACTTAGTGCATTAATGAGACTCGCACAATAAAATAATTAAAAATTATTTAACATTACCTTTTTTCACATGTCAAATTTGACATGTGAAAATTCATATGTCAATCTACATAATATTGACCAGTGTCGATTGATAAGAAGGGTAGTATGGTCAAAAAGGTAAAATGGTGCTGATATGGTAAATTGTTAAGTAAGGCAGTTGGTATATTTGGTAGTTAGTTAGAATTGGTGGGAAGATTAGTTAAAACTGTTAGTGCTAGTAGCTTAAGAGATAAGGCAGCCACTGTGCTATATTAGTGTGTAAGAATCTTGTAATATCCATTCAAGCAATATACAGAAATTCATATCTCTTTCTCTCTCTGCAAATCTCTTTCCTTCTCTCTAAGTGTTATGCTTTTCTTCGGTTCTCTGTGAACTGTTATCATGGTATTAATCGCCGGCTGATTCTCGGTTCTCATTTCCGCTGTGCAAACCTTCTCGATCAGTTGAAGCTTAATGATGGTTGCAAATTCTCAGTGTTTTCTGTTCAAAGGGTCGAGGGTTTCGTTAATATCAGGTTCTTTGTTTTTGTTTTCGCAGTGCACACCATCTGTTTGTGTTAATGTCTCGGTGAAGATTTTTCTGTGCATCCTATAAGCATCAAGGCTGATAGCTGTATACTTACTTTTTCAAGGCCGATAGCCGTATTCGTGAAGATTTTTCTGTGCATCTTGTAAGTATCAAGGCTGATAGCCGTATTCTTTCATTTCCTCAATTTTCTTTTGTGAAGAATTTCAAGGCCGATAGCCATTTCTTCTTTGTGATTGGAGTGTGTGACAATTTTTGAGGCTAATAGCCATTTCTCTGTGATTGTATGCTGTACTCCCTTAAGGCCGATTGCCGGAGTATAAAGTTATCTGAAAGTTGGTTTCTTGATTGTATAATTGGTCAAGTATTTCTGTCAAAGCATAAAGGCCGATAGCTGTTGCTTTTTGTTTGAGTATCTGTTGAGTTTTTCACACGAACAAGGCCGATAGCCAGTAGTGTGTATTCTTGGAATTGTTGTAATTCTTAAAGATTGCTTGAGTAGTTGGTTTCTTGATTCGATTTCTAGTAATAAAATGGCGTCCAATTCTGTGAAAATTGAAAGTCTTTTGGGCATGATCACTGTCAAGTTGAGAGAAGATAATTTTGTCAAATGGGATTATCAGTTTCAATCAGTGCTTAAAGGTTATGATTTCTTTGATTTCTTTAGTGGGGAATCTCAGTCTCCTCCAAAGTATATAATCAACATTGAAACTGGGGTCACAAAGGAGATTACTATTGAATATAAAGAATGGGTTAAAACGGATGTATCCCTATTGAGCTTGTTAATTGCTACACTTTTGGATGAAGCTATGGATTATGTCATTGGGTGTAAAACCTCTCAAGAAGCTTGGACATCTTTACAGGAAAGATATGCGTCTGTCTCTGTTGTCAGGGTTAATCAACTCAAGACTGAGTTTCATACTGCATAAAAAGGTGCAGATTCTGTTAACAAGTACCTACTTCGATTGAAGGCTATTAAGGATCAATTGGTTGCTGCAGGGGAGAAAATAACTGACAATGATTTGGTGATAGCTACTTTATCTATGTTGCCACCAGAATTTGAGATGATCAGGACTGTAATTCTTGCAAAGGACACTCCAATTTCATTGAAAGATTTTAGGGCTCAGCTTCTTGGTGCTGATGGAAGTATTGAGTCAAAACTTAATACCTTGTCTAATTCAATGTTTGCAATGGCTGTTCAAGGAAGTTCCTTAGGGTCACAAAGTTTTCAAGGAGGTTACCAAGGCTATGACCAAGGTGAAAGCTCAAACACTCAGGGCAATACAGATTATAGGGCATCAATTTCTCCTGAATGCCAAATATGTTGAAGAAGGGGTCACACATCACTAAATTGTTTTTTCAGGACTGATAGTGGTCAATCATCTGGGGGTTTCATTGTTTGTCAGATTTGTGGCAAGAAAGGTGACATTGCCTTCGAATGCTATCACATGAACAATTTTTCATATCAGGGTGCACCTCCTAATCTAGACCACGGGGCTGCATAGTCATTCGTTTCTCAAGCATTGTTACAATCAAAAGCTTGGAAATCCCAGCTTTGATTGAGGGGGGATATTGACCAGTGTCGATTGATAAGAAGGGCAGTATGGTCAAAAAGGTAAAATGGTGCTGATATGGCAAACTGTTAAGTAAGGCAGTTGGTATATTTGGTAGTTAGTTAGAATTGGTGGGAAGATTAGTTAAAACTGTTAGTGCTAGTAGCTTAAGAGATAAGGTAGCCACTGTGCTATATTAGTGTGTAAGAATCTTGTAATATCCATTCAAGCAATATACGGAAATTCATATCTCTTTCTCTCTCTGCAATTCTCTTTCTTTTTCTCTAAGTGTTATGCTTTTCTTCGGTTCTCTGTGAACTGTTATCACATAAAATTGACATATCGATTGAATTTACTCTTATTTTCAAATTTGATTACTTGACTTTCTACGTAGGATGTAATATCTCTGTTAGAGATGGTAAGTATTTAGAAATAAAAAAAATCCTTAGTTGTACTCTACTTTTATTCTCTGCTCTCGGAATAGCCGAAGATATTTACTCTCCCACCCGTTACTCTCAGCTGTCACAGGAAATGTCCACGCGTAACAAGAACATGCAGTGGAAATAATTTTTATTATTATTTATCATGCAGGTAAATCTCCTTAACAAAACCAAAAAAAAAAAAAAATTATTTCTTGAAAAGTTATATAATGAAATGAGAAATATTGAAGCATGGTGTCTGAACTTTGGTTCAACTGGAACATCACTTATGAATTAAATATTCGTGAATGTTATTTCTTAATGTGTTATAATATGAAACAATGCTCATATTAAATAATATGATAAATAAAAGTAAAAGTTGTCAGAGAGTTACTAAAAGGATCACTGCTCTACATTTTTATAGAGCAAAGTTTCAGAAAATAGGTAAGCTAAAATAAAACTAACATTAGCCCTCTCTGTGAAAAGCCCCAAGAGAAACCCTTACTCAGCTGCTGGCCTTAGCCTTTGGCTTTAGGGTCGGTGGCAGCCCTGGAAATCTCTCATGCTTCTTTCTACTTTTCTTTCTTCTCTTCTATTCCCTGTATTTTTTTATGCTTTTTTCTGAGCTTTGGTCTCATTTTTGTTCCCTCTCCTCAATCATCGGTCGCTCACCCTTATCCCCCCCAATACTTCCCCATCACACCTTGTTCTCCTACCTCGCTCTTGCTAGGGGTGGGCAAACGGGCCCTGGGCCCGAGGGTAGGGGCGGGTAGTGTAGGTTCGGACCGGGTACGGGTCGAGCCTTGTTTATTTTGGGAACAGACAGGGCGGGCCGGGGCGGGCCATAGTCATTTACAGGGCGGGCCGGTTCCTAAACCTTAGAAAAACGGGGCCCCGTACTGGCCTGTTTCTAATTATAATCAATGGTTGAGATTGATTGATAACATATCATGCAATCTGAATCGTTAATTTCTAACCTAGGGTTTCACTTCCAGAGATTGTTGTTTCAGTTTCACGACTTTCACTCTCTCTCTCTCTCTCTCACTCCCTTCCACCATCCCTCGACTCGACTCGACTCTGACAACAGAGAACGCCAATCACCGCTGCTGCGACCAACATATCGGCACCACCACCACCCATTCAACCATCCTCCGACCTCGACGACATCCGTTACTTCACCGGCTACCGTATGTCTGCTTCTGTTTTCTCCGAATTTTATTTTTGTGGATGCGGAGGATCAGTAGCACTAGAAACTGTATGTGGGAGTAATTTTATGAATGCATGAACATTTGGGTGAAGGATTGGATGGGAGTGGGATTTGAGATTTGAGATTTGGGATTTGTGTTGCGATTTGGTTATTGATTGGAATTTAGGATTGGGATCGGGATCGGGATTTCAATCTGTTGTGTTTACTGCGTTTTGCAATCGGTGTGTTCCATATATGTGCAGCTACCCTGGAAGTACACCATTTCACTTAGCTGTTCGTGGTGGATCAGAGAGTTGCTTTGCTTGCTTGCTTGGGTCAGAGAGTTGCTTGCTTGGGGAGCGGATTGGCTTCAAAAAGACTCTTCTTCTGGGTAACTTTCTTTAATGGGTGGTGTAATGCCTCTGAATAATTATGCATCTTGCCATGTTTTTGATAGCTTTTGATAATGTCCGTGAGATTTAACTTTTCAGGTTATACTTTACATATTTTTTTTTGTTTGATGTTATAATTGTGATCTTTCTTTCTATTTCTTCCTCTTACCTTCTCCTTAATTTTGATGAAAGATACACTATAATCTGTTGGTTGATGTTGTCTGACTTCTATGCCTCTTCCCCTATCAGAAGCCATGCTTCTCCCTGTGTGTGCAATCATGCACACGTATTGCGCACTATTATTATGGTTTATTCTCTAACAAATACCAGTCAAGCTTGTGTGCTTTATAGAAAAGTTTAGTTTTATTTATATTTTTCCTCATGTGGTGTATGTTCTGTTGCAGTGGAACTTCCATCCTTTCATTTTCAAAGGCAAAAAGATTTACACAGTTTTCCTCTGGTGTAGGGTTCTAGCATTCGTATCGGTAAGTGGTGATAACAAGTTTTGAGAAGTTAGTTCTCTGATGAGCTGTGTTTAACTCCCTGCTGTGCATTTATGTGTTGTGTGATGAGCTTAACTGTGTGTTTTGATTCTGTGCAGTTTTAGAATCTGTGTAAAAATGCAGTTTTAGAATCTATATGTGCAGTTTTGAAACTGTGCAGTTTTAGAATCTGTAAAAATGCAGTTTTGAAACTGTGCAGTTTTAGAATCTGTAAAAATGCAGTTTTGATTTATTCTGTTGTTGGATATATATATATATATATATATATATATATGTGTGTGTGTGTGTGTGTGTGTGCAGTTTTGAATCTGTGCAATTTTAGAAATTGTTGGATATATATATATATATATATATATATATATATATATAGTTTCTTACTATTTGGTGGTAATTTCATGAAATTGGTGTGCATATTTCGAAATATCATTATTTGATTAATGAATACACTTTCATTATTTAATTTTTACAGATTTTTACATAATGTCTCAATCTCAAAGTCAAAGTAGCCCTAGTACCAATGTAGCATCATCTACGGCTAAATCACCATGTCTTCCACAACCCACACAAGAAAAAACATCAATGCCTCCCCCAAAACCCACCTGCTCTAGAAAAAGAAAAGCACCACCTATTCCAAAGACAAAACAACCAACTATATTAGCTTCAATAGAGAGATCTTAGGTTTGGGATCATGTCACTAAGTGTATCGTCTCAGAAATAGAAGCAGTAGAAAAGGATGGAAAGAAAGAGATGGTGGAGGTACAAGTATTGAAGGCTAAGTGTAACCATTGTAGTGCCCTTTTTGCATGTGATACTAGTGGGGGTGGAACTAGTACTTACATTGAACATATCAATAAACATTGCAAGTCATATAAACCAACTGATGAGTTGCAAAAGGTTCTAGGCAATTCTGGACCTTCTGGGGACGTTAAAAACATGCTTGTTGCTAAAGGGTGGAGCCAAGAAGAGGCAGTGGAAGGTATTGTTGAGTATATTGTGCTCGAGGAGGTACCTTTTAGTGTTGTGGAGACTGAGGGGTTTAGGCGGCTGATGTACAAAGTTCAGCCTAGGTTACATGTTCCATCTCGAAGAACTATTGTGAGGGACTTATTCAATATGTATGATACCATGAAAGATCAGTTAAAAAATGAGATACACAAGCATAGAGTGAGCTTGACTACTGATACATGGACAAGTGTGCAAAATTTGAACTACATGGTGCTAACTGCTCATTTTGTGGATGACGAATGGAATATGCACAAAAGGATTCTAAATTTTTGTTTGATTTTAAGTCATGAAGGCAAAGAAATAGGGAAGCTAGTTGAGCAATGTTTGGTTGAGTGGGGGATTGAGAAGGTGATGTGTATCTCAGTTGACAATGCATCGGCTAATAAGGTGGCAATTGAGTATATTGTTCGTAAAATGCAGAAATGGCCTAATAGCAAAATTGTTATGAATGGCAAGTTTATGCATGTGAGGTGCTTAGCCCATATTATCAACTTGGTAGTGAAAGATGGGTTGAAAAGATTAGATACAAGTGTTGATGCTCTTAGAAATGCCGTGCGGTTTGTGAGATCAAGTCCTCGAAGGTTTAGCTATTTCAAGAAATGTGTGGAGAATGAGAAGTTGGATGGTAGGGGTCTAGTTGTTATGGATGTGCCTACTAGGTGGAATAGCACATACATGATGCTAGAATCGTGCTTGAAGTTTAAAAAAGCATTTGAAAGGATGTTCGAAGATGATGAAGCCAATATATACTCCACCTATTTCGGGGAAAATGTGCTTAATGATGAAGGAGAAGAAGTGGTGGGTAAATGGAGGGTTGGACCACCGAAGGACAAAGATTGGGATAGTGCAGAAATATTTGTGGAATTTTTGAAGGACTTCTATCTTATAACTTCAAAAGTTAGTGCAAGTAATTATCCGACATCTAATACAGCTGTTCATGAAGTCATTGCTGTGGAGAGAGAGATTGAAAAGCTTTTTTTACCTGAATATATGCAAACTGGAGGAAGTGTAGAGGTGGTGCTACGTGACATGGCAATGAGCATGAGAGCCAAATATCAAAAGTATTTTGGTTCAATTGAGTCCCTTAATCAAATATTTGTAGTTTCCCTTGTCTTAGACCCAAAGTTCAAATTAAGGCACTACATGCACTTGTGTAGAAAGCAATTACACCTTCCTGAAGAAGAGATTCAAAAGAAAAGTAATGAAGTGAAGACATTGTTGAAGGCGATGTGTGATGAATATGCTTACCAAGCTTTCGGTTCACAAACACAACAAAATGGTAGAGGAGATTTAGTTGTTGATGATACTACTTGTTCAAGGGTAAAACCATCATCTAGTGTGCTAACAGAAAATCCAATGATATTTAGTCAAATGATGGATGATTGGGAGAAAGAACTAGAAGACACCGAGGATATTGCACTTGCACATGAGGTGGATAGGTATCTCCTCGACACTGTAGAGAAAGTACAACATGGTTCATCATTTGACGTTTTGAAATGGTGGAAGTTGAAAGGGAGGAGCACATATCCCACACTTACTTTGATAGCGAAACATGTGTTGCTAATTCAAGTGTCAACGGTTGCCAGTGAGAGTGCATTTAGTGGAGGAAAGAGAGTAATTGACCCCTTTAGATCATCTCTCCTTCCTCAAACAGTAGAGTTATTGATGTGCCTCCAAAACTGGTTAAGAAGTGAACCAATTAGCAACATTGAGTATGAAGCAAGTCCGGCGAAGCTTGAATTTTATCAAGAGTGTGAAGAAGGTAATTCTTTTGTTTTGTATAGTTTGGTTTATAACTTTATATTAATTTGTTTACAATTAACGTCCTTTTGTTCTTTGTTGTAGAATATAAAAGAAGAAAAGCAAATGCTAATATTATATCTACAAGCTCAACCATCTCATCAAGTGATGCTGAAATTGAAGCTCATCAAACAACTCAAATGAATAAAGGAAAAGGAATTGGGGTAATATTTTAAACTTAAATGAATAAGCTTTACTTTTCAATGATTCAATGAGGATAATATGATGATGGACGTTAATAATATCAAGTTTATATTCTATTTTTCCTTACAGATTCAATGAGGAATGATGTTGATCTTTAGATGTTGGACGATGTAATGTTATTTTGGATGTATTGAATATGTGCAATTGTAAATTTGCACAGATTGCAAATTTGTGCAATTGCAATCTGTGTTTTTTTTTTTTTTTTTGAATTTCAATCTGTGGCAATCTGTGCACTGCAAAATGCCAAACTGCAATCTATGCAAACTGCAAATTGCAAACTGCAATATGTGCAAACTGGAAACTGCAATATGTGCAAACTGGAAACTGCAATCTGTGTTCTGTGCAAACTGCGATCCGTGCAGTTTGCAAACTGCAAACTGCAATTTGTACAATTTTTTTTTAAACAGCAAAAAAAAAAAAAAAAGACTCGTGGACTCGGATCGAACCGGCCCGTTTCAACCGGGTCGGGTAAGGTCTGGTTCCTATTTTAAGATTTGTAAGGCCCGGCCCGGTCCGGCCCATCTCTCTTTATTCCGGGTCCGGTCCGGTCCCTTCAAAAATGGGCCCGGCTCGGCCCGTGCCCACCCCTAGCTCCTGTTGCCCTTCATCTTTCCCAACTCTGAACCATGATTTAGATCTAAGAGTATTGGGCTTTATTTTGAATCAAGACCCAACCCGCGTATCCCATTGTTGATCCGGCTTACTAGAAAAATTGGACGAAGTGTGGAATGATTCACGTCGGAACAAGGGTGTTTTACACAACCCCTTCGCCCTCCCCCTTCCCCTGTTACGTTTGATGACTTTTTTTGCAGGTGTGGCTATGGTGGTTTTGGCTCTTGGGGGATTGATTCTGTGCAATACTCTCAGATCTGGGTTTTGGTTTGGGTGCATTTTTCTGTTTGGTGCGATGTCTTTCTTCGCGGAGGTAACGGCGGATGTGGTGGTGACCGGTTTATTGTTTCTTTTGTAGCCTTGATGCCTAAATCAGTGTGGGCCTCTCTTTGTAGCAGACGTTGTAGCTCTTCTTGTTTAGGCTTGTCCTCTATCTTATGTTTGCTTTGTTGTGTAGGGCTTTGTGCTCTGTTTAGGTTTATACCATTCTAGCACAAATTGTATCCATGGTCTAAAATATTGATGATATCGGAAATATCGGTAGTCCAAAAACATGGAAATTTCGATGGAAATGTCGGGATATTATCGATATCGATAAAAATTGAATAAAAACCACGGAAATTGTAAGAAAAACTTGGAAATTTTTATTGAAACTTTGGAGAATGTTTATTTAGTCAATTATCTATTAGTTTGTCAAAAAAAAAAAAATTAGAAGGAAATGCGTTACATGATGGATTTAACTGATTTAAGTTGATTATACAGCGAGATGGCAAACACTGTGAGTGTAGAAAATATGTAGTAATTAATGAAAAAAAGATTAAACACACAATAATCATTTATATATAATGATTTACTACAATATTTTACACTTTATACATTGCATGGTAAGATACATGACTGATTTAGTACCACATAAAGTTCCTATGAGGTTCAAATTTTTCACTATCTTCATCATCTCTATGTGTAGAGTAAGTTTATTGTGAAGAGTATTCATCAAATGATAAATCCTCAAAATAGTTTTGTATGTAATTGTTAACATGTCACTCATATAAATATAAATATTTTAGCATATTATCACTAAAACATAAGTGATATATGGTGGTTAAGGTGTTGGAGGAGTAAAATGGGAGGGGTTCAAATCCCCTTTGTGTTTTTTTTTTCCTCCCTTTTTTCCCTTTTTTTTCTTTTTTTTCCTTTTTTTTTCCTTCCTTTACATCGATATTTTCGATATTTTAGCGATATTACACCGATATTTTGACAAAATATTGCTGAAGTGTGAGCGAAATTATCGACATCGATATTTTTCGATATTATCGTCGATATTGTCGATATTTGTACGATATGTACATGGATATGTTCCGAAATATCCGTGATTCGAAAAAACCGAAATATCCTCGATATTTTGTCGATATTATCAATATTTCAGACTATGATTGTATCTTCCTTTCATTAATGAAGCTTCATTTTCGACCAAAAAACAAAAAATAGAGCAAAGTTCCAATTAAGTCAAGTTTTAGGAACCAATACTTCAATTTTCTCTAATGAAAATGATATTTTAGAAATTTTATAGTAGTGTATGTGAATTTACATCTCGTATACACAAATCAAGCTGTTTGAATTTGATTTTAAAACGTATTGTTATTGAACTAATATGAGTTAACAATTGTGACACACTTTTATACATTATAAAAAAAATTCATGAAACATATATTACACTCAAGAATTAAACTAGGGTTTAGGGTACTCTAATCCACATGTAATTTTTCTTTAGGAAAACTAGTTTCATATCTTCTATGTTAGTGGCAATTTGTCTAAGGAAACTGTAGGTGGTTGGTTCTCTTACGTCGATTTTCATCCAACAAGTTCTGGGTTGAAAATATGAACAAAGATGGAGGAAATGACCACGACCTCTGCGTCAGAGACGGTTGGGCCAGTAGAACATCCCAGTCGATAGAATTTAACTTTGAAAATTTCAAACCAACCCTGATGATTCTCCTTTTTCGAATTTTGTGTCGCATTTCCACCACCATATACATGCAAACAACTTTTAATGTATGAAGTATTTAGAACGCTACACATTATTTTCAAAATTTAACCGACCATTAAATTAAATAAATTGAAGAATTTCAATGAATAAAAATTTGAAAAAAAACCTATGTAAAAGATAAAAAAAAAAATAATGTTTGAGTACCACCATCTTATTATAAAACGTTAAATAGTACAGCGCGTGATTTAGGCTCAAATACCCCATAAAAATTTCTACATGCCTAGAATTGAATGAAAATTAAAAATCAGTCACTTTCCAGCTCCTTAATCGATCTCCAGCTATAAATACACCTCCCACAACTCTCTTCCTACTCATCATCATCATCAACAAACCCAACGCACATAATATCACAGATACCCGTTTATGTCTCACACAACAAAAATGGAAGAAGCGATCAGAAGGATGGACGAATTCACTCGCTCTTCTGAACCCGACCCGATCACTAAAGAGCAAAGGAAGTCAACGACCGCCGCCACCAATAAGCGCTCGCTGAGAGACACTGCGACAGCCGCTGCCTCGGGCGCAATGAGATACCGCGGCGTGCGACGCAGGCCGTGGGGTCGTTACGCGGCGGAGATCCGGGACCCGCTGTCCAAAGACCGGCGTTGGCTGGGGACCTTCGACACGGCAGAGGAAGCCGCCTGCGCCTACGACTGCGCCGCTCGTGCCATGCGCGGCGTCAAGGCTCGGACCAACTTCGTCTATCCTCCTTCCCCGCCTACCGATGTCGTCGCCGATCACGCCTTCCCTCCTTTCAGCTACCACTTGCACTCTCACCCGTCTGCTAAAACCCGCACTGGCTACGGCGGCGCTAACTACTCTCCTAGTTGGAATTCTGTACCGTTTTTGCAATACCCATCTCCTAATCAGAACGACGGCTACGGCGGCGCTACTACTGCTGCTGCAACTTCTTCTGTCAACATGCTTTTCCTCCGGAATTTCATAAATCCCTCACAAAACCCATCTCCAGTTTACAATAACCAGTTTCCGTACAACATAAACGGCTCTTCTTCTATTTCTTGTTCTTCAGCTTCTTTGGTCAACCACCCCTCTTCTGGTCCACGCCATGAAGCCAACATCTCCGGAAGTACTAATTTCACTACTGGTTATTCTTCTTCTTCCATGGCTACTACTCCTACTTCTACTACTACAACTCTTCCCTTCATGGATATTACTTCACCTCCTCCCACAAAACCCACCTCCCACGACGATCAACACGACTACTACTCCGACTTCTTCGCCACGAAGCCGTCCGATTCCGGGTTTCTAGAAGAGGTGATCCACCGCTTCTTCCCAAAACCCACCTCCAAGAAATTATCAAACGATGTTCCCAAATGGACTGACGACTACGCCCATCCTTCCAGTGCAGCTGAGACACCTTGCTTTGATGGGTCTTCGACGAGGTCCGTTAGAGGGTACTCAAAAGACGATCACCGTCAGGTAAATGTTTGTTACAATTTCCAAGAGCTGCTGCCGCTGCCTCAGCCGCACAAGCAGGAAGGATGTAGTTTCAACGAATTAATGGATCATCATCATCAACAACAGCAAGTGTCACAGCCACAGGCAGTACCGTTTTACAACGATCACGTGCCGTTGGGCGGCGGGTCAGATCACTCCATGGGAGTGGATAACATGTTTCAGTACCCTGATGTTATGGGTGAGTTTGCAGCCAGGGTCCAGAACTAATAATTCCTATATAGCTTCCTGCAAAATGTTCCCATATGATAAGGTAGCTTAAGATAGCTAGAAAAAAGAAGGGTATGGATCTAACCAGTTTGCATGCATCTTTCTATTTTTCTTCCCGACTAAATTAGGGTTTCTGTTTTTATTTTATTTTGAAGAAGGTTTGCGGAAACTGTTTCTGCTGCTTAGTTTTTAGTGAGGAACAGACAGGAAGGGAGAAAAATGGGTAATGATATTCGTACTATGTTTTTGTATTACATTTTCATACCACTTTAGGTGGTATTTGATGTAGACATTCATATCATTTGAATTAATCAGATTTTTAAATTTAGTTTATTATTTAATAAACTAATAATTAAGAAAAATTAGTTAATTAAATAATGATTGTGATATACGAGGAGTCTTTCTCATTCCCTTCTTGGGTTTTGTAAATTTTTAAAATGATGTTTCTGTCCTGCCACCTGAGATGGTATATAAATATGATATAAAAACATAGTATGAATAAAATTACTCGAGAAAAATATGTGAATTGTTATCGTATTTTGATTACATTATGAATATAAATGATCGTATACAAAATCTGGCTTTCTTTTTATATTTTATTTTAGTTTTGGAAATTTGTCTCGTTTTAATTTTGCTTTTGTTTTTGGGGTGTGATATACACACGTTTCATTTGGGGTGTGATATACACACGTTTCATTTTACTTCTCACATATTTTTTAATTTTTGATTGTCAGATCGAATAAATTAAAGAAGATCAATAGGCATCCCTTGTTTTTCTGAACTGCGACACCAACTGTTCAGTCTGTTCAGTTGGCTTTAGAGTGATATATGGTTGACATTGGAAATCTGCGAACTTGTAAGTCCATCATTGGACTTTTCGGCTCTATCTTCATTATTCTCTTATTGAATTTTGAGATTTGTTCTTATCTATTACACGAATTTTAAAATTTAAACTCATCTAATGATAATAAATAGAGTAATGAACATACATCACATTAAATGACGGTGAGCAAAAATACTCCCTTTGATACCTATATTTTCAATGAGCTCCATGTCCAATATTCTTGAACTCAACAAGCGAAAATAAATTAATAAAAATTAAGAGTGAAAATCGGAGAAAATTAAGTAGAAACAGTTTGTTCTTCACTCTGTTCCAAAGATTGAATCGTTTGAAAAAAAATAATAAGTGAAGTTGCATTTGCCTTGCTTAGCTATATAAAACACCTCCCTTGTAAGCAAGGTTTAAAATATCGATGATATTGGAAATATCGGTAGTCCAAAAACACGGAAATTTCGATGGAAATATCGGGATATTATCGATATCGATAAAAATTGAATAAAAACCACGGAAATTGTAAGAAAAACTTGAAAGTTTTTATTGAAATTTTGCAGGATGTTTATTTAGTCAATTATCTATTAGTTTATCACAAAAAATTGGAAGGAAATGCATTGCATGATGGATTTAACTGATTTAAGTTGATTATATAGCAAGCTGACAAACATTGTGAGTGTAGAAAATATGTAGTAATTAATGAAAGAAGTTTAAACACACCATAATCATTTATATATAATGAATTAGTATAATATTTTACACTTTATACATTGCATGGTAAGATACATGAGTGACTTAGTACCACACAGAGTTCCTATGAGGTTCAAAATTTTCACTATCTTCATCATCTCTATGTGTAGAGTAAGTGTATTGTGAAGAGTAGTCATCAAATAATAAATCTCCAAAATAGTTTTGCATGTAATTGTTAACCTGTCACCCATATGGATCCAAGATTGGTTGACGTTGTCCAGAAGCAAAATCATTTGAAGATTGAGTCTCAGATTCTTTCCATAAGTCGCTCGATTCCATCCCAATAAGAATGGGATATGAAGGGTAGGGAAATGGTTGGTTATGAGTATAACCATAATTATTACTTCCCACTCCAATAGAGTCCGAAGTTATAGATAACGAGTCATCTTCTTAACTTGACAAAGTCCTCTTGCCTATTTCTCTACGAATATAGTCATTCCCTATGACACCAATTCCTGGTCCTACCCGCCTACTGCCATGGTCCTCATCCTGTGTTGCATGCGTGAAGTTTGCCTCACCAGTGAAAGGGCTCATAAATCCGGGAGGTGGTCCAACATAGTTTCCATATCCACCACTACCTCCAGCTCCACTATATCATTCATCATTCTCACCTCCGATGGTAGGTGAGTCTCCTGATCTTGCACTAGAGCTATCATTAGTATCAGCAGGATCTTGTGGTTGTGTAGGATTGGAAGAAGGTGGAATTCCAGTGTTTCTTGGTCTTGGGCACAAAAGTTCTTCCAAAGAGTCAGCGCTGCTAGATCCCACCTCCTCCTCTAATACTCTTTCTACATTTATCCCTTCATTACGTGCTTCTTCAGCAACTCTTAGAGCTGGGTTGCCTTCATCATCATCTAAATGAAGAGGTCTAATCCATTGATAAAGTTGGTTACCCTCTGTATCATCATCTTCAGCAACAATATCAAACACATCTAGTGGGTCACCACGGTTGACATGATCTATTTCTGCTTCCTTATCTCGAATTTGAAGCTTCATGTTGTAGTAGCAATAAACTAATTTTTCCAACCTACTATGAGCCAACCTATTTCTTTGCTTTGTGTGTATGAGTGCAAATGTACTCTAATTTCTTTCACAAGTAGATGAGGAAGCTGTTTGTGATAATACTTTGATTGCTAACTTTCTCACAGTTGGTACATCAGTCCCATACATGATCCACCATTCAGCTATAATGAAAAACAATGTTGATAAGCCTAATAACTCCAACAAATTCTATTATAAACTGATAGTGAAATATGTTTACACTCACTAGGAGACATTTTTGTTCAAGCAACAACTAATGTTGGTTCTCCAAAAGTTCTTGCATCTTTAAACCATGTTAGCTGAATTCAATAAATCGTGTTAATTTAATCCAACAATGTAATTATTATAATTTAAGTAATTGTGTACCTCATTTCCAAATTGGCCAACTGTTGGTGATACAAGGTCTAATTTAGAGTATACATTATGTACAGCACGTATAGGGGTACCATCATCTCCAACACCGGGTCTGTATTGGTATCGAGGATTCAAATAATATGCTATTCAAAGAAACACATACTCTAATAAAAGAAATAATACTTATGCAACTAAAGAAATGAATTGCAAATTATGACATAATTTATACCTGCTGCATGTAAATCGTGGTATAATGTTTTATACAATCGGTCATCAATTATCTTTATGACCCACCTTACACCATGTTTTCTTTCCAAGTCCTCCCTTACTACATGCATCAACTCATATATTGCCCCCATAGTAGGATACACTTCTGTTTCAATGATCCGTAAAACTTTGTAAAGAGGTTCAAACACTTGGCACACATGTTCTGATTGAGTCCAAAAATCATGATCAAGCACTATACTTTCCACCATACGACCTGCATTTAGGCGGCTGAAATTGTGGTTGGCCCAATCATCACTAGTGAATAGTTGCTTCAACCCTGCTTTCTTCTTAAGTAGGCTGTCTAATGCAATATAGTTGGTGGCGAATCGAGTGGTAGGTGGACGAATAATTTCTCCATTGCAAAATTCACTCATCTTTGCCAACAATCAACCGTGATTGTAAATATAATTTGTGATCGTTCTAGTTCTTTTTACGACATTAGCAATATTCTCTCTCCTCCCCATTGCCTCAAATATGAGATCAATACAATGTGCTGCACATGATGTCCAAAACACATTATGGTGCTTCATTAATTTTTTTCCAGCTTTGACAAATGCAGAACCGTTGTCGGTCACTACTTGGACAACATTATGCTCTACCACCTCCATGATTACATCCCTCAATAATTTGTAAATATACTTGTAATTCTTTATATGGTCTGAAGTATCAACGAACTTCAAAAAAATTGTCTTTCCCTTGGAGTATACCATGAAGTTTATGATAGACAATCTGGTCGGGCCAGTCCATCCATCACACATGATTGTGCAACCATTAGTTTCCCACTTTGACCTTAACTTGTTAATATACTCGCCAATGTCTTTATACTCAATTTCCAAATATTTGTTTCTTACCTCATAGGGAGTGGGAGGTTGTACTCAAACACCGGCCTGTTGATATCCCAATACCATATTTTTGAAATGATGTGATGATGCCTTCTCAACATGGACATTTTCATAGATAAAGAACTTGCTAATTAGACGCCCCATTCCCTCCTTCACATTACCTCCAGTGAAATAACTCAAAACACTCTTTTGACGTGCTTTGGATGACTTATATAAACTTGGAGTTATTGGTGCTGTTGGTTATGATTCTCTAACACTTGCTCCCCGTCTCATTTGTGCACCACCAGTTGTCCCGGAACCTTGTGCTCTATTAGGAATTTTATGAAGGTGTTCACTTTCCCATGCTGACTGTTTGGAGGCACGTAATGCTTGTTTGAAATTGCGTCGTTCTTCAGGTCCCATGTCATCATTACATTCGTCCTCATCGTCATCATCATCACTGTCAACCGCTTGGCCAATGACTTCTCCCCGTAGCCCAGCTCGAATATTTTCCATTCCATATGTTTTCTTTTCCTTCTAGTGTTTTTTATTTTCAGTAATGTGGTGATGAATGCCTTCTGTGACAGCCCGTCCCGAAATATTTTTTTTATCGATGGTGTGAAAGGACGATGATACCCTTGGACGTTTAATCGTGCGGTCAAAATTATGGAATTGGACCAACTATGTTGAGTCCTAATTGTTTGGACCCAATTAGGACTTAGATTTCTTTTGTTTGGTTGGTGACCAAACTAGGACCACACACACACACACCCTCATCCAATCTCGTTGACTCTCTCTCTCGGACTCACTCTCTCTCTCTTCTCTCGTGTACGGACAAGCACTCAAACCCTTTGAAACTTCGTAGATGGTGGTCAAAGAGGGCACCATTGTGTTCGTTAAGCACATATGAGTTGATTGGTAACCATTTCAAGTAAGGATACTTTTGAAAACCTCGTGAACCAAGAATCCCCGATATGAGTACTATTCATGCTCATGTTAAACGTTGTGTTTTTGGAAATTTGAAGCTTATAGCTTATAGGAAGCTTAGTGAGGTCCCAAGGAAGCTTGGAGTGCTTCGTTTGAAGGATTTGGACTTCGGGATCATGAGGACGAAGTTTGGCCGATTTTTCTTGAAATTCTCTGGTGAGATCCCGTGACTTTTATAGCTTTAAATTAGTATGAATGTGTTCTACAAGTTAAGAGCTTCATTTTGATATAAATGGCATGAAATTTGGATGAAAAACGAGTGAGATATTGAAGTTTTAAAAATCCCCAGTTTTCCGGTGACCGGAGACTTGCCGGAGTCCCAAGGTTGAAGACGACGGAATATTCCGTCAAGTTTGACGGAATATTGCAACCCCGTTAGTTAGATTTAACGGTAACAGTTAGGAGTTAACAGAATATTCCCGAAATATTCCTGACGGCGTTAACTGACGCCGTTAGTGTGACTGTCACGTGGCCGCGCGTGGGGGCGTGTAGGTCTGTGCCTTGGCCGGCACGTGGCAACACGTGAGACGTCGAAATTTTTTTCTAAAAATATGGGGATGTTCGTGGTGTTGTGTAGATCACGTTGGTATATTCAAACACCCAAATTGAGCAACGTATGAGAAGTTATTACCTATTGTTGGTTATGTGCGTTAAATAACGTTTATTTGGTTATTACGCTTATAGGTGAGGCCTATCCTGAGGACGAACGCCATCAATCGAGGCTCGGGGGTTATGACCCTTCGATATACCTGTGAGTGGGCAGTTATTTTCAGTATATATATATACACACACTTACTGATTTTCCCAGAAATCGAATTTAAATGAAAGTATGTTTTAAAATGCCATGCATAGAAATTATATGAAATGTATGAATTGTTATATGATGCATATATGTGAAATGGTGCCGCGGACGCACATGTGAATATCAGGTGAGTTATATTTTATTTATGTGAATTATGGATGACATGAATTGTGTTGAGAGCTCATAACCTGCACCACCGGTGTTAGTGCTTATAATGTTATTCACCTCCCGCACCGCACCCTCCCTTGGATCCAAGTAGGTGTAAGTCCTGTCGTACAGACCACTTATGTGGTTCCAACTCGTAGGTGACTTGCGATTATTCGCACGGCCGTTTTGATGAGTATAGCACTAGAGTGTATTATTACACCAAGTCCTGTCGTACAGACCACTTCTGTGGTTCCGACTCGTGTGCAGGCATAGGTATTGAGCTATATGATTCGCCATACAGGACCATTGCAGAGTCTTCGGTTGATTTGTTATTTCACCTCTTATATATATATATATTTATACATCTGTCATGGCATACTTTCAAAATACTAATTTTGAATTATGATTTTTGAATATGATGATATATATATATATGTTTATATAATTTATATGCATTGCCGGCGTGTTATGCATTGAGATATCACCTGATTGGCTTTGAGGATATTTGTCGCATGCTTTGATATTGGTATGGTTTATTCGGACATGGCAATATCTGAATGTTGGTTTTCAGTGTGAGTACGTATATATTATTTTCTGGGAAAGTATACAGGTTTTAGAGCGAGGGGTTAGCGTTTTGATAACGAGATGATTTTGGAAAAGCTTTGTTTTACTGACTCACTCAACTTTGTTTTGCGCCCCTCCACGTTCTAAGTAGCAGTGTTTTGGTAGTCGCGAGGAATCCAACGGTGTTCTGATAGAATTCACAAAAGTAGGATACACCTTCGGGTGTTATATCTTAGTAATTGTATCTCTAAAACTTCCGAACTGTGTAAATGGTTACGTCACTCTCACGTGACGACCAGCATGCCCTCCTCCGGGACAGGGTGTGTCAGTTGGTATCAGAGCCTAGGTTGTAATCCTGTATATCTTGAGAAATTCCTAGTGTCTTATGTCAGAACTATACCGACTCGTAGAGAGCCATGTCGTTCAGATGAGTTTAGTTTCCCTGATGTAGCTCAGTTGGGGGAAGCTAGTACTATTGTGATTCAGCCTATTATTCAAATGACTCATCTAGAGATTATTTATAAGTTGAAACTGAATCACTTTATGGAAATGAAAGACCTGAGGAAGTAGAGCGATGGCTTAATCATTTGGAAAAGACGTTTCGATTTATGCAAAGTCAAGGGAATCTTCCTTTTGAAAGGTAGGTTTAGACTACTACCTGGTTTTGAGTACTGAATATGCATCATAGAGAAGACCAAAGTTTTATATGATGTAACCGGGGGAAACAGCTGGTTGAGAATGGTTTAAAGAATTGTTTAAGGAAATGTTTATTCCTGCGGCATATATTAATGGTAGGAAGCAAGAGTTTACAAAAATTGAGACAAGGAAAGATGACGATGAATGAGTATTATAGAAAGCTACAGACTTGTCTTGTTACCATCTGGATGTTGTTGTTAATCCGATGGGAATGTTATGTCGTTTTAAGCTGAGAACTAAGAAGAAGTGATATTCTATGACGACCACTACCCATTATGCACCTTACCAAGAGTTTATGAGATCTTGTTGAGAATTGAGGACTCTGAGAACGTGTCCAGCAATAGTGATGAAGAAGAGGAAAAGAATATGAATTAGAGGAAAGATGATAAAAGTAAAGATCCGTCATCTCAATGACCTCGAAAGACTCAGGGCTTCAAAAGAAGTGAAGCTAATTCTAGTTCTTCTAGTGGAGGTTTTAGTACCACTGATCATAGGCGAGTTGGTAGATTACTGGAGGTTCCAGATTCCAGCAACAGGGAGATACTATTAGAGGAAATGTACCTTTGTGCCGTAGGTGCAATAGTAGACACTTTGAAGAGTGTAAGCCAGAAAGCAGAGGATGCTTTATATGTTGACAAATGGGACATAGAGCTGTAAATTGCTCCCATAATCAGTAGATGCCCAACAGTCTTCTTGCCACCACCAGCGCCGATCCAGCAGGTACCTGGATATAGTAGTTATGGTTAGATGGGCCGTGGTGTGCAGGGTTAGAGCCGTACAGGTCACATGAGGTGACTCCGGCTGGATGGATGGTTATAGATTCAGCCGTACAGGTCATGTTAGCTGACTCCGGCTGATATATTTCTTGTTGTTGATGATGTTGTCAAGAGAGTAATGAATGAACACGATCGAGGCGTGTATATGTATTTCCCTATAAGAAACAAGATGGTAATATTGCACCCTTGGGAATTGTTGCTTACTTATCGAGACAACATGAGTCATCGTTATTGCGGGCTACAGACCGTAATATCAATAACTTATTCGTTGGATCCGTTAAGCAAGTAAACAGGAAGGTTATTCTACGTTTGATATGGTGTTATTCAGGGTGTCCAGTGACGGTGAAAGATGTAGTTATGCCAGTGAATCTTATCCCGTTAGAGATTGTGGATCTTGATGTGATTTAGGCACGGATTGGCTGCATTATAATCGTGCCAATATAGATTGCTACGAGAAATTAGTTACTTTCCATCGCCCTGGATTACCAGAGGTCACTTTTATGGGTGAGCAAAATGGAGTGAGGCATGCTGTTATTTCTGCTGTGAGAGCAAAGAAATGGTTATCGAATGGCTGCCAAGGATATTTAGCTCATATGGTGTTAAATGATGTTACTCCTAGTAGTGTGGAAGATGGAAAAGTGGTTAGACATTTTCCGGGTGTATTCCCAGATGATTTACCTGGATTGCCGCCAGAAAGAGATGTGGAGTTCACTATTGATTTGTCTCCAGGCACAGATCTTATATTACAGATTGGTTCAGACTGAGTTAAGGGAATTGGAAATTCGGTTACAGGAATTGGTTGATAAAGGTTTTATTCGACCTAGTACGTCACCTTGGGGAGCCCCAGTTTAATTATGAGGAAGAAAGTCGAGACCATAAGGCTATGCATTGATTATAGACAATTGAATCGGGTAACGATTAAGAACCGTTATCCATTGCTGCGCATTGATGATCGGTTTGATCAGTTTAGAGGTGTCTTTGTATTTTCAAAGATTGATTTGAAGTCTGGTTATTACCAATTGAAATTAAGAGGGATGATGTCCCTAAGACAGCTTTTAGGACACGTTAGTCATTGCGAGTTTTTGGTGATGCCATTCGGATTGACGAATGTTCCTGTTGCTTTTATGAGTTTGATGAATGAAGTATTCCAGTGATATCTAGACAGGTTTATTATTGTTTTTATTGATGATATTCTGGTATACCTTAAGTTTAGAGCAGAGCATACTAGACATCTAAATTGGTATTGCAAAGCTTGAGGGAGCATTAGTAGTATGTTAAGTTTATAAAATGCCAAAGTTGGGTGAATCAAGTGGCATTTACGGGGCATGTTATATCTGCTTAAAGTATTCAAGTGGATTCTTAAAAAGGTAGTAACGGTTGAGAATTTGGAATAACTACGAACCATGATTGAGGTTCAGAGTCTTCTTAGCTTAATAGGATATTATGGACGGTTTGTTAAGGATTTTCAGTCATTACTTTGCTATTACGAGATTGACGAGAATAGAGGTTAAGTTTTGAGTGGGATGAAAATTGTGAGCAAAGTTTTCAGCAACTGAAGTACTATCTCACTCATGCACCTATTTTAGCATTTCTAGATGATAGAGGAAGTTATGAGGTCTAAAGTGATACTTCTTTGAATGGTTTGAGATGCGTGCTGAGGCAACATGGTAGGGTAATTGCTTATCCTTCAAGGCAATTGAACTTCTTGAGATGAATTACCCTAATTATGATTTGGAATTAACAACTATCATCTTGGCTTTGAAGATTTAGAGACATTATCTTTATGGTGAGAAATGCAAAATTTTTACTAATCATAAGAGTCTCCAATATCTGTTTACTCGGAAGGATCTTGATCTTAGGCAACGAATGTGGATTGAGTTGCCTAGTGATTATGATTGCACGACCAGGGTGATCGTGCAAAATTTGTGACTGATGCACTGATTAGGAAAACTCCAGTGAGAATTTACGCTTGGTGTACTTGTCATGTTTCTTTTCTTGCGGATTTGAGATTTACTGAAGTGAAGCTTAAGGTGAAAGAACGAAAATAAGCTTTATTGGCTAATTTCCAGGTCAAGCCAATATTAGTTGATCGAATACTCGATGCGCAGAGGATTGATAAAGAAACCCATGAATTAATTGAGGCAAGGAATAACGGGAAAAAGAAAGACCTTGGAGTTAGAGAATCAGATGGCATGTTTATACTAAAGAACATGATGTATGTGCATAATGATATGGAAGTAAAGAAAACAATTTTGGACGAAACACATTGTTCAGCTTATGCAATGCATCGTGGAGTTACTAAAATGTATCATACCAATCGACCATTTTACTATTGGCCAGGTATGAAGAGAGAAATTGTTGGGTATGTAAGTAAGTGTACCAAATTGTCAGCAGGTTAAAGCGGAAAGAAAGAAGCCTTTTTGGATGGATGCAGTCACTTCCCGTCCCACAGTGGAAATAAGGAAATATTAATATGGATTTTGTGTACAAGCTTCCTTGTACACGAAATGGTTATGATGGCATGTGGGTGATAGTTGATCGGCTTATTAAAGTAACTCATTTGATTCCAGTGAGGGAGAAGTATTCTTTAAGCCAATTAGCTGGATTGTTTATCTCGAGGATCGTTAAGTACCACGGAAGTTCCAATGAGTATTGTATCGGATTGTGATCCTAAATTTACTTCTAAGTTTTGGATAACGTGTTAGAAGGCTTTGGATATAATATTTCTTTACAGTACAGCATGTCATTCTCAAATAGACGGACAGTCAGAGATAACCATTCAGACTTTGAAGTATATGCTGAGATCTTCAGTATTGCAGTTTGGTGACGCTTGGATTTGATGAAAATTGCCTACAAAAACAACTTTCATTCGAGTATTGGTATGGTGTTATTTGAGGCACTTTATGGGAAAGATTGTCATACACCCTCATGTTGGTCAGAGGTTGGCGAAAGAGTGCTAGTGGGCCCAGACATTGCGGATGAGATTACTCAAAATGTTCAAGTAATTAAGTCTAACCTGAAAGCGGCCCAGGATCGCCAGAAGAGCTTAGCAGACAGACATGCCACTAATAGAGTGTATTATGTAAGTGATTGAGTGATTGAAATTATCACCGTGGATAGGTGTGATTCGATTTAGAAAGAGAATTAAGTTGAGTCCTAGATATATCGGACCTTATGTGATCATCGAGCGAATTGGTGAGGTTGCTTACAGGCTTGAGTTACCTCCAGAGTTGTCGAAAGTGGACAATATGTTTTATATTTCGATGTCAGATCCTTCACATGTGATATCTCCTCAACCTCTGGAAATTAATCTGAATTTGACTTATGACGAGGAGCCAACGACTATATTGGATTGGAAAGATAAGGTTCTGAGAAATAAGATAATGCATTTGGTGAAGGTTTAGTGGAAGAACCATTCAGTGGAAGAAGCTACGTGGGAGACAGAGAATCGGATGAGAGAAACATACCCAAGATTATTTTATGATTATTAGAGGAATGTATTGTTGTATGAAATTTCGAGGGCGAAATTTTATAAGGTGGGTAGATTGTGACAGCCCGTCCCGAAATATTTTTTTTATTGATGGTGTGAAAGGACGATGATACCCTTGGACGTTTAATTGTGTGGTTAAAATTATGGAAGTGGACCAATTATGTTGAGTCTTAATTGTTTGGACCCAATTAGGACTTAGATTTCTTTTGTTTGGTTGGTGACCAAACTAGGACCACACACACACACACCCTCATCCAATCCCGTTGACTCTCTCTCTCTCGGACTCACTCTCTCTCTCTTCTCTCGTGTACGAACAAGCACCAAAACCCTTTGAAACTTCATAGATCGTGGTCAAAGAGGGCACCATTGTGTTCGTGAAGCACAGACGAGTTGATTGGTAACCATTACAGGTAAGGATACCCTTGAAAACCTCGTGAACCAAGAATCCCCGATATGAGTACTGTTCATGCTCATGTTAAACGTTGTGTTTTTGGAAATTTGAAGCTTATAGGAAGCTTAGTGAGGTCCCAAGGAAGCTCGGAGTGCTTCGTTTGAAGGATTTGGATGTCGGGATCGTGAGGACGAAGTTTGGCTGGTTTTTCTTGAAATTCTCCGGTGAGATCCCGTGACTTTTAGAGCTTTAAATTAGTATGAATGTGTTCTACAAGTTAAGAGCTTCATTTTGATATAAATGGCATGAAATTTGGATGAAAAATGAGTGAGATATTGAAGTTTTAAAAATCCCCAGTTTTCCGGTGACCGGAGACTCGCCGGAGTCCCAAGGTTGAAGACGACGGAATATTCCGTCAAGTTTGACGAAATATTCCAACGCCGTTAGTTAGATTTAACGGTAACAGTTAGGAGTTAACAGAATATTCCCGGAATATTCCTGACGGCGTTAACTGACGCCGTTAGTGTGACTGTCACGTGGCCGTGCGTGGGGGCGTGTAAGTCCGTGCCTTGGCCGGCACGTGGCGACGCGTGAGACGTCGAAATTTTTTTCTAAAAATATGGGGATGTTTGTGGTGTTGTGTAGATCACGTTGGTATATTCAAACACTGCATTTGAGCAACGTATGAGAAGTTATTACCTATTGTTGGTTACGTGCGTTAAATAACGTTTATTTGGTTATTACGCTTATAGGTGAGGCCTATCCTGAGGACGAATGCCATCAATCGAGGCTCGGGGATTATGACCCTTCGATATACCTGTGAGTGGGTAGTTATTTTCAGTGTGTATATATATATATATATATATATATATATATATATACACACACATACATATACACTTACTGATTTTCCCAGAAATCGAATTTAGATGAAAGTATGTTTTAAAATGCCATGCATAGAAACTATATGAAATGTATGAATTGGTATATGATGCATATATGTGAAATGGTGCCGCGGACGCACATGTGAATATCAGGTGAGTTATATTTTATTTATGTGAATTATGGATGATATGAATTGTGTTGAGAGCTCATAACCTGCACCACCGGTGTTAGTGCTTATGATGTTATTCACCTCCCGCATCGCACCCTCCCTTGGATCCAAGTAGGTGTAAGTCATGTCGTACAGACCACTTCTGTGGTTCCGACTTGTAGGTGACTTGCGATTATTCGCACGGCCGTTTTGATGAGTATATCACTAGAGCGTATTATTACACCAAGTCCTGTTGTACAGACCACTTCTGTGGTTCCGACTCGTGTGCAGTCATAGGTATTGAGCTATATGATTCGCCGTACAGGACCACTGCAGGGTCTGTGGTTGATTTGTTATTTCACCTGTTATATATATATTTATGCATCTGGCATGGCATACTTTCAAAATACTAATTTTGAATTATGATTTTTGAATATGATGATATACATATGTTTATATAATTTATATGCATTGCCGACATGTTATGCATTGAGATATCACCTGATTGACTTTGAGGATATTTGTCGCATGCTTTGATATTGGTATGGTTTATTCGGACATGGCAATATCTGAATGTTGGTTTTCAGTATGAGTACGTATATATTATTTTCTGGGAAAGTATATAGGTTTTACAACGAAGGGTTAGCGCTTTGATAACGAGATCATTTTGGAAAAACTTTGTTTTACTGACCCACTCAACTTTGTTTTGCGCCCTTCCAGGTTCTAAGTAGTAGTGCTTTGGTGGTCGCGAGGAATCCAACGGTGTTCTGACAGAATTCACAAAAGTAGGATACACCTTCGGGTGTTATATCTTAGTAATTGTATCTCTAAAACTTCCGAATTGTGTAAATGGTTACGTCACTCTCACGTGACGGCCATCATGCCCTCTTCCGGGACGGGGTGTGTCACCTTCACTTCTGGGGGGACATTATTGCATCTTTGGACATTATTTCCTAGATCTAATCCACTAAGATGGTACTTAAGTCGTGTCACTCCGCCACTCTTCATTACCCGACCACAATATTTGCAAATTTTGCCATGTTTGTTTCTGTCTATTGGGTCTCCATGTTCCCAAGCTGAATCACGTTTAGTAACTCCGATAGACATCTTAAACGTACCTATATTTATTTTTCATGGAAATTAGGCAATTATTTTTTGGCCAAAAAATATAGTAGTGATGGTTATATAAGAGAACCTAAATAATAAAGTTATTCTACAGAAGAATTAAATAGGGAGTAAAGAAAATGATTGTAAGAATTTAAGCAATTATAAAAATAATATGGAATAATAAAACCTAATATTAATGAATAATAATCCAATTTGATAATAAAATAATTAATAACATTAAACATATTAAAATTATCCTAGGGAATAATATACAACATTACTTAATTACTTGAAAAAATTGACATGCAAGTATTATTTCGTTCTTAGATCACATGCACGGGTCCACACAAATTTTTGTTGTTGTTGTATAAATTACAATAATATAAATATAAGTTTGTAAACTTACCTTAAATATGGAACCCTTTGTGTAAAGGCCAAATAGTGTCACATCCCGACACAGGCGCAGCCACCTCCCAGGCTCGACTTCACCATCATAGCACGATATTATCCGCTTTGGGCCCCAACCACGCCCTCACGGTTTTGTTTCTGGGAACTCACATGAGAACTTCCCAATGGGTCACCTATCATGGGAGTGCTCTCGCGCGCTACTCACTTAACTTCGGAGTTCCGATGGAACTCGAAGCCAATGAGCTCCCAAAAGGCCTCATGCTAGGAAGAGGTGGGAATATACATATAAGGCTTACAGGATCCACTCCTCTGGGCGATGTGGGATCTTACAATTTGTCACATCCCAAGAAGGGGGCCAGAGCACTCCCATGATGGGTGACCCACTGGGAAGTTGCTCGTGAGTTCCCAGAAACAAAACCGTGAGGGTGTGGTCGGGGCCCAAAGCGGATAATATCGTGCTAAGGTGGTGGAGCGGGCCCTGGAAGTGATCCACCCCGGGCCGGGATGTGACAAATTGGTATCAGAGCCAATCCTTGGCCGGAAGTGTGCCGACGAGGACGTCGGGCCCCTAAGAGGGGTGGATTGTAACGTCCCACATCGCCCAGGGGAGTGATCCTTAAATGTATATTCTCATCCCTACCTAGCACGAGGCCTTTTGGGAGCTCACTGGCTTCGAGTTCCGTAGGAACTCCGAAGTTAAGCGAGAAGGGGGCTAGAGCACTCCCATGATGGGTGACCCACTGGGAAGTTGCTCGTGAGTTCCCAGAAACAAAACCATGAGGGAATGGTAAGCCCAAAACGGACAATATCGTGTTACGGTGGTGGAGCGGGCCTGGGAAGTGATCTGCCCCGGGCCGGGATGTGACAAATGAATGGTAAGCCCAAAGCGGACAATATCGTGCTACGGTGGTTGAGTGGGCCCGGGAAGTGATCCGCCTCGGGCCGGGATGTGACAATTGGTATCAGAGCCAATCCCTGGCCGGAAGTGTGCCGACGAGGACATTGGGCCCCTAAGGAGGATGGATTGTAACATTCCACATCGCCCAGGGGAGTGATCCTTAAATGTATATTCTCATCCCTACCTAGCACGAGGCCTTTTAGGAGCTCACTGGCTTCGGGTTCCGTAGGAACTCCGAAGTTAAGCGAGAAGGGGGTTAGAGCACTCCCATGATAGGTGACCCACTGGGAAGTTGCTCGTGAGTTCCCAGAAACAAAACCGTGAATGAATGGTAAGCCCAAAGCGGACAATATCATGCTACGGTGGTGGAGCGGGCTTGTGAAGGATCCGCCCCGAGCCGGGATGTGACAAATAGAATCTGCGTGGACCAACAATAAAATAATAATTACACAAATGTAACAAAATGTGATGAAAACATATAAAGTCTTTAATAATGAATTAAGAGACAATAAACACACATGTAAGTGACCAAATAAAAAATAGAAAAATTAAAAACCACATGCCATTGACTAAGTAATTAATTAACACAATTTAAAATATAATACCACCAAAAATTTGGAATAGATAATAACAAACATGCAAATTAAATAACAATAATGAATGAGAATAACTTACTATAGTTCAGTTTTTTTTAACTTGGGGGGAAATTGAGGTTGATAGATGTTGAGAATAACATGAGCATTATGTTTTGTTTTGGAGAGATGTTGAGAATAAGGGACGGCATGGGACCATTTGATTTTATTTGTATATATAGAAATAGAATTACCTAACCATATATATAGAAATATGACTACAACTAATTAGTTAGGTGAGTGAACGTGGTGAGTAGTTCAAAAGTAGATACTTGAAAAGAAATTGTCAAAGATTCATTGTCATGTGAAAATTTGTTTTTTGCAAAAAGAATTCAAAACAAAACCATATGTGTGTGTGTATGTATGTATGTATGTATGTATGTATGTATAAATATTTTAGCATATTTTCTCAAAAACATAAGTGATATGGTGGTTAAGGTGTTGAAGGAGTACAATGGGAGGGGTTCGAATCCCCTTGGTATTTTTTTAAATATAGAAATTTATCCTAGATAATAAATATTAGCTTGCAAGCCTTGCAGATATCTTAACGACCATATAAATATTATAGGCTGAATATGTAATCACAAACACATCTGTAGCGAGTTGGATAAGGCCCAGGTGCGTGGTTGACAAAGGAAGGGGTACGAATCCCTCTATGCTCAAGATTGAAACTTTTCAGCATTTTTAAGTATTTTTGGGTTTAATCTCGCGATATTATGGATGTTATCTATAATATCGCGATATATTGCCCAAATAATGCATTAAAATGCTGAAAATATCGTCTCTGATATTATCGCAATAATATCGACAAAAATATCGATATATTGACGATAATTAAGTTGATAAGTGTGAAAATATCGTCCTCTAAAAAAAACGATATTATCGCCGATAATATCGATATTTAAATCACTGCTTATAAGTTAGGGGCATAAATATGTTGAGTTCAAATATTCTGCAACTAAAACGCTATGTGGTCTTTGTGACTTATCTACTTAATTGAAACGTGTTCTTTTAACTTTATTTATCTTTAGTTTTTAAATTTTTATTCATGAGATTATTTGAAGAGTTGACACTGTTAAGTAAAATTTAAATGAATGACAAAGTGTCAACAAATAAGATAGGACACAAAGATACAATGAGTTTTGAGGGCAGAAGATTTAACCTAAAAAATGTTACATAAGTTTGTTTTAGAACAAAGTTTTTCTTTCCTTGATTTCTCAGTAATCGGTATGCCAATGGCAAAAGAGTAGTAGTGCCTCTCCCGAGTCGTTTCCAGGCCAGCCACGGTGTTAGGAGAAATGATTTTCACATCTCATTTTGCTCTAGTGTATTTTCTCTTCCTCGTTAATTTTCGAAGTTCATCTACATCAAGGAATTTCTAAAATCAATTTTCACGAGCAAAAAAAAGAGAGAACAAAATCAATGCAAACACAAGCAAAATATATATTTAACTTTTTTCAAATTATATGTTTTCAAGTTTTTTAGATTCCTTAGGTTTTATGTCAAACCCTGGAAACGTGTACTTGGCAGCTCTCTGTTGAAAATGAATCAAGTGATCGCACGAACATCAGGTGCCAGGTGGGATACCCTTAATAAAATGGGTCCTGACTAATTAGGGTCGAACCGACCACCACTAGCCAAGTGTCCAGTACTTGCTGTGTTATTTAGGCACAGGAATAAGGTAGGAATGCACAAGATATGTGGTACTCCTAGGCCCAGCAATTAATTTTGTATCAAGAGTTTATTGCCTAAAAATAATGCAAAGCATTTTTTCTCTTGGCCTTTATTTTCCTTTTATAAAACTATGGCTACCGAACCCTTTCTCTACTTTTCTATTTATATAACTAAATGCCTACATAAAATAATGCAAAGCTTTTTTTCTCTTGGCTTTTAGGCCATCTCCAATCGAGGGCTGGCTAGAGGGCTCGTTTTAGCCCTCTGGCCCTCTAAGATATTAATATTTTAATGAACAATACAGAGCCATATTTGCCTCCATCTCCAACCGAGGGCCAAATGGCCATAGGGCTTGTTTTAGCCATGTCACAAAAAACCGTCTCCAACCGAGGGCCATAGGGCCAAACATAATTTATTATTTAAAAACTATAACAACTTAAATTTAAAAACAACAACTTAAATTTAAAAACTACAACTTATATTTAAAAACTACAACCTAAATTTTAAAACGACAAATTAAATTTAAAAATTACAACTTATATTTTTAGGAATTTTTTTTTGAATTTTTAAGAATTAAAAAAAAATATTGGCCCATAAAACCAAAAAAAAAAAAAATTGAATCCAACGGTAACTGGCATCAGCTAGCCGTTGGATTCAAATTTTTGTTTAAGCGCTCCTGTCGATTATATCCGACAGGATTGTTGGAATTTCTGGCCAGCTCTTTGGCCCTTTCAGATTCCATGGGGCCCACGAGCCCTCTGGCCTAGCCCTCGGTTGGAGACGGTTTTCAGGCTATTTTCGGCCCTCTGACCCTCTGAACCCTGCGGTTGGAGATGACCTTATTTCCCTTTTATAGAACTATAGCTACCGAACCCTTTCTCTACTTTTCTATTTATAGAAATAAAATTTACCTACTAAGCCACTCAGTACTACGATTTGGTGATATTTCTTTTCGCTTAAAAGTGAGTCATTTAGTATTACGGTCTAGTGGTATTCATTTTCACTTGTAAGTGAGAGGTCTTAGGTTTGATTCTTGCCAAAGGCGAATTTGAATCACATTATTGCTAGCCCATTGTGAGGCTAAGCCCACTCCCTCACTTTAGTGTAGATAATATCGCTTGTTCCAAAAAAAAAAAAACTAAGAGATTTTACGTTCGAATCTCGTGGATGGCGAATTCGATACTAAATTTGGCTACCCATTGTGTGGCTTAGCCGAACTCTCTCTCTTTCTAGTGTAAAAATATCGATGTAGTAAAAAATTTACCTACCCAAACCCTTTTAATACACACACACACATACTTAGAAGATGCTGTCTACAAGAATATTTTTTTAATTTACACAAGAAAAGTTATTCGAATTTGTGACCACTTCTAATATTGAAAAGAAACAAACCACTAAAACTTATACTCATGTTTATGTCTCATTCATTTATATTTTTTGCATCATGTGCATGTGCCACACACGCCTGTCAGGCGAGTGGCCTGACAGTAAAGTAGAGCGTGGAGCCAACCCCAATGGTCGGCAACGCAAATAACGCGACTCTATGACATGTGGCACAATGCTTGCCTTTTGATTCCAACTGTCACGATTTATTTCGAGATAAAAAATTATAAAAATGGTAAAAATTTAGAGCAAATCAGAATTTTTTTATACGTAGGAAAAAAAACTTCGACGATTTTCATTTGTTTTCTATAAATACCAAATCATATTCTTCACTCCACACACCAAAATCTATCCTCAGTAGTGGCAAAGCTACGAGTTTAATTCGTCTCGTTGTTTGCTTTCTGAAAATGTATTTAGATCTTAAAACGGACACCAAAAACAATATTCACCAAAAATAAAAGATGGATACAAAGTGCAATTATAGCAACCTATTATAAATTAATCTCATTCGTTGAATGATTATTCAAATAATTCCTAAAAAAATTGTCATTGTGAATGGCATAACTATTCACAGGGGGTGAAGAGGTGATAGAAAAAGTCAAGGCATTTCACTATTTAAGTGAACAGTAATTACCAAGTTTCTAAAAGACGTTGGGCGGGAGTCGGGCAGTGGGCTGAAGCCTAGCACTTAGGCGGCTAAGAGGGGCCCAGGCTGACTAGGAATATTTAAGTAAATATATCATATAAATAAACTTTCCTATTTATACTTAAAAAATACATGCCTATTTATACTTAAAAAATACATAATTGTATTGGGATACATAAATTACAAAATAAATTACATATATATATATATATATATATTATAAAGTATTATAAAATATTGAAAACATGGGTAACAAGCATATAATAAATGTTCATTTAAATATTCAACAAGTCTCTTACATTTTATTAGAAAAATAATATGCAAAATGAAAGTTATGAATGTTCTGTCTAAGTAAGAGTTATGACCTAGGCTGGTCTAGGCGAGCCAGGCGAACGCCTTAGTAGGTCTAGACGCTCTTTTTTAATTTTTAAATGCCTAGGGATTAATCGGGACAGTGATCAGCCGCCTAATGCTTATAGTCGCCTAGCGCCTAGGCCTAGGCTGGGCCTATGCGGAGCTAGGCGGGGGTTTTAGAACATTGGTAATTACCCAAGCCTAATGTGGACCCAAATCTATCAAAGAACCTTCATATATATTGCAATTGAGAAATGCTAAGGAGACTCTCTCAAAGTGGGACTCTCTATAGATTATCTGTCACCTCACAGTTTAACATCAATTCTCGTGACAACATTATAAAATATTGTGCTAAAAATATAAGGTGACAGAGAGTCTATAGAGAGTCCCACTTTTGAGAGAGTATTCTTAGCATTTCTCATTGCAATTTGCAGTGGGCAAGGGGATTCTATTTAATTAAAAACTCTGACTTTAATTAGAAATAGTGGATTTATTTTTCTCCTAAACTTTAAGTTTAGGTTGAATGATCAAGTAGTGTGGTACAAACCTTTGCATGACTACAGCCTACAAAACTTAGCATTGCGTAAGCAAAATGACGTATAATCTACTATAGATTCATTAAAGTTGTAATCGGGACTGTTGATTACATTAGATTATGCTTGGATTCTTATTTGTATGGGGTAGATTAAATATATTTTTAGAAGAGAAAAGAGGGACTACTTTTCAAATGACCTAGTTATTTTAGGGATTATTTGATATACATATTTTTAATTTGGTTTTAAACTTTTATCCTTGAGATATGAGAAAATGATAAAAGACGATAGGTTATGGGAGGGTGTGTGTATAGAGAAAATTGGGTGTGAAAATCACTTCTCTAAAAGGATACATGATGAGGGCGGCTAGACTTACCGTATTTCTTGTACGCTTACATGCATAGGGATGCACCTCACTAAAGCAGCTAAAGATCCCTTTTCCTCTACCTGTTACGTGTTTAAACTCTTTAAGTACATGTTTGGTGCTTTTATAAATGGTTAATAATTGAGAACAATAGCTGTTGGACCACGGTTTAGGAGTAAAGGTTAGACACTTAAAGACTTCAACGGTGAATGTACATACATATACTGTTGCAGTCCAAAAAGAAGTGGGGAGGGGCTACTACGTACATAACCTTTCTAAGAGCTCCTAATGACTCTACTAATTAGCTACTTCACCCAGAGAATGGCCTTAATTAGGTTTGGAGGGAGCTCTCTTGGACCAAGTTTTAGGTCTATGTAATGCCCTTAACAGAGTATAAGTAGTACTAGTGGGAGTGGATTAGCATGTTAATCCTATATCTTGTTTGGTACTTAAGAATAAAGTTGGCTGAGATATAATCCCATGACTCCGAACTCACGACCCCAGACTGTGGACACATAACTCTGGACAGTATGCGAGAAGCTCAACGCCTTGGACAATGCTCATGAAAATCAAATTCAACTATTCTTGTTAATCCCTCCCCTTAATCATGTCTAGCACTAAAAGCATAATTGGATAGATCTGTACACCTCTTTTCTTCACTTGCATATCCTTTTTTTATTTTTTATTTTTAAACAAACGATATTATCTACTCTAAGGAAAATGAGGTGGGTTTAGCCTCACAATTGGTTAGCAATAATATGGTTCAGATTCGCCTTTGGCAGAATCGAACCTAAGACCTCTCACTTACAAGTGAAGAGGTATACCACTAGACCGTATTACTAAGTGGTAAAAAACAAAAAATCTAGAGGACGGGAGATTAGTGCAGTGGCACTATAGCCAAGTTTATACCCACCTCATCGAAGGTTCGAAGCCCAGTTAATCAGAAAGCTCAGGATTGAGTTCTCCCCATCTTTCAGAAAGCTCTGCTGTCAGAAGCCCAGTTAATCATGAATTGCTGTGGGCTAGAAAGTAACAGATGGAGATAAGCCCGGCCCATATTATGTTAGCCCAATAGTACAAAACAAAATTGCCCGATCCAATTTCTTCTCATTGCTTGAGAAAGAAGAAGCAAAAAGAATTGTTACAATTACTGCATTTGTAACGCCTCTTTAATAGAGATGGGAGAAGCTGTGAGAGATTTTTTATTTATTTTTTTTTTTTCCAAAGCATTTACCTTTTCTGTCCAAATTGATGACAATTTAAACCCAAAATTTGAGGTATGTTAATTTGTAAATGTATCATACTATTTTAATCCATTTCCTATAAAAGTGTCTTTAATTAATTTGTAACATGTGTTATGAACGACTTTGTGTTGTCCCAACTTGTAGGATCAGAGCCTTTCTGTGAACCCTCTCCCTTTTTTCACGCAACAATCTTTGCATTCATGTGAATGTACAACCTAATTGGGGGAAGTTGATATGAATAAGCATTAGAACCCTTCTATATACTGGTTTGTGAGAGTGCCTACAACACAGCACCCTCAATCATCTCCCTCAAAGAAAAAAAAATACATGCACCCCATGATACTGTGTACCATGATAATTTGTGGGGTATCACTCCATTTGAAGAAAAAAATTATTTGAAAAAAAAAATTGGGTAGAGGTGTTATAAGTATTTTTATATTGATTTTAGATATGCGAGTTGTCGTGATCAGACAACATGTCAAAGTTTCTCTTTATCAATTTAAGAGGGTAATGCACATCGTCTCATGAAGTTTCTTGATTCAATGCAATTTTAAAAAAAAAATGTTATTTACACATTTATTTTTATCTTTTACATACTCTTGTTAATTTTTAGTTATTGATCTTCTTTCATCATTCGATCTGATGATCATAAGTTAAAAAAAATGTAAAAAGTAAAAAAAAAAAGTGTGAATGAAATAAAATAAAAAAACTAATGCTCTCTATGTTATGATGACGATGATGATGGGTTTTTACAAGTGGTTGTGCATTATCAAAAGATGATAGTGATGTAGGTGGAACGTTAATGGATTATATTGTCACACCCGTGGAGAGAGAGAGAGAGAGAGAGAGAGAGAGAGAGAGAGAGAGAGAGAGAGAGAGATTTCATGGCCTCGCATCAAGGTTTTTAAATCAAAGTGTAGATACCCATCACCTTTACTTATCTTTTTCTTGTCCCTCCTTGCTTTCCATCCATCTAATTCAAACTAGTAGTAGTAGCAGATATAGATCCTTCAAGCAAAAATTTCTCCAACAATATTTTCGTACCAAAATTTTAATTTTGGTTCCATTTCTATTTTGTCACATCACTCACTAGTTTTCCGGATCACCAAGTTTTTATTAGGTGCACGATTTACTAATTCTTTCTTCTTCTTCTTCTTCTTGTTTTTATTTTCTTTGTTCGCTTTGCGTCCTTCTTTTTCCCATATAATTCAAGGTGTGCTGATCGAGTCTAATGGAAAGTCACGAACAAGTAAGCAAGAAGGACGTGATGAAGGTGGAGATTCCATCGGATAATCAGGCTGATCAAGTCGCGTGCGCCGTGCTTATGAGACAGCAGAGCATGACCAAGAACAATTGCCTTTGCTCCCCGACCACGCATGAAGGTTCGTTCCGTTGTAGGCTTCACCGTTCTCCGAGCCTCCAACGGACGAAAAGCATGAACTATGCTTCGCCCCGAGGCCCAGCGCCTAAGGCTGGCTTCTAATGCAACCTACCTCTGCTCATCACCATGATCCTAAGCTTGTAACGCCAGTAATGATCTAAGGAAAAATAAGAGCGTTAATATATGGCATGCCTCTTTGCTAAAGTTTGGAATTTTTTTATTTTCTGTGTACTTTGTAACCATCCTTATTTTGTATTGAGAACTAAAAAGCTGGCATTTTATCAAGGGTTTCATAATCGCTGCAAAACTAGCACATTTGTAGTATAATTTATATAGAATTTCTATATATTGCACGAAATCTGGCTGGTTTTTTTATGGTTTGTGTCTTATTGCAATACTTGAAGCTGTGTGTCAATGTTTTTCTATACAATTTGACATTTGCTTCCACACAATTCTGGAAAATGTGGAGGAAAACTATAATGACCACGATGACGGTAATCATATCTAAAGGACAACGATCACCGCCACAATTATGTGTCGTGTCACGGACATAGCAAGTGTCCTCTACTAAAGCCAAACCATACCGGGATATTTTGTAACGGTAGATTATTATTGTACTACCTCGACGTGCGATCCTGCACATCTCGCACATAATTCTTTTGGCTTGTATCCAGCCAAATAACACCACTTTATGAAGCACCAACTCCAAGGTTACACATGCGAGATCAATTCTGTCCAGCTCTGAAGTCCGTACTAATTTCCCCAAACAGTAAGATGTTTGTTTCTGCATGCAGAATTCGATCTCAATGATACATTGGCATCTGACTCAGTACATTCCTAGCATTGCAACAATAGCAATGGCATTCTTATTGCTCTAATCATTTTTTATGGCAACCATGGAACTTTACATATCAACAGGAGAAGGAAAGTGACCCCAACTTGTTCTTGCAGATTGGAAGTCTAAACTAAATTGCCAAAGATGGTTAAAATTAATGCAAGTAGGTAAAACCCAAAAGCAAGCAAGGTAACATTTGTCCTTTGTTGAACCAGCTTCCACAGATAGTCACCAATATCTGTCGTGGGAGAGTTATTGAGGTTATTGCCAAGATATGAGGTTTTTCTTCTTTTATAAACCATAAAGTCAATTTCACTCCATCATCGCTCTCATGAGAAGTGACTATGAGGTGAATTTATTAATAAAATAAAATAAAATAAATACAATGTGTCAAGTGAGACGTGAATCCAAACCCTGACTATTAAAAAATTCATAAAAAACAGGTCAAAATCTGTTGCAACCTATTTGTCTCACATCGAACAGAGGGAAGGAGAAAGAGTCATTTAAATAGAATTACTCCACTCTAACTAAAATCGAGGCCTTTTGTGATAAAACCTCACACCTGGCGGATTAGGCAGGTGGTAAAGTGGGGACAATATTGGTATTGTTGGAGTGGGCCCTCGGCCTGTCGACCTGAAAAATTCTACATGGTATCAGAGCCAGGGGACGGGCTTGTACTGCCACGTGATTGGGTGGGTCCCCTTTGGCCCCGCGCGATGGGTGAGCCCCGACTTGGCTCCACGTGGTTGCCGATGTGTGGATCTTCACATGTAACCCATAAAATGGGATCTCACGTGCGGGGGAGTGTTGCAACCCATTTGTCCTACATCGGACAAAGGGAAGGAGAAAAAGCCATTTAAATAGAATTACCCAACTCTATAACTAACATCGAGGCCTTTTGTGATAAAACCTCACACCTGACGGATTGGACAAGTAGTAAAGTGGGGACAATATCATTGTTGTTGGAGTGGGCCCTCGACCCGTTGACCTGAAAAATTCTACATGGTATTAGAGGGATTGGGCAGGGGGAGTGTTTAGGGTTTGTTGGAGTGGGCCCTCAGCCCATCAACCTGAAAAATTCTACATGGTATCAGTGACTATGAGGTGAATTTATTAATAAAATAAAATAAATACAATATGTCAAGTGAGACATGAATCCAAACCCTGACTATTAAAAAAAATCATAAAAATCAGGTCAAAATCACTTTTAGCAAAACCCATAATAAGGAAGCTGAGAAATGTTATGAGAATAAGCAATTACAGCATAAGAAGGGCATGAATCCCACCAATAAACATCGAGATGATCAACACCACAATTGGCCAAACAATATGAGAAATCTGAACCTGCATGGAGGATAATAAAACTTGACAACTATGTCACCTAACCAAAAGCCTCCAAGGGATCGATGTCAAAGGGCGAAGATGAAGAAAAGGTGAACAACCACTGATGAGTTACACTCAATCCATAATGATTGCCAACCTCTATCCCAAGCTAAGATACAACATGAATAACAACAGGTAGTTCAGTGTCCAAAGGAGAAGCCAAACCTATTCAACCCGCAAAACAACCAAGAGAATGTCCTGTAAAATCTCGAAAGATACCACCAAATGCAGCCAAATTAACCAGGGAAACCTCTTGCAATATCATAAGTATTTACTTTGATCCAAAATTGAGATCGGGAGGGTGCCCACAACACTTCAATGATTTTTTTGATCCTTTGTAGGACGTCCATGAACACAATAGAAGGAAGAATGCAAAGCTCTTCCAAAGAATATGTTCTTCATAAACCTGGAATTGAGATAATCAATTTCAAGGAGTTGAAATTTATTATTCTAAATTGTATTTGTCTTCTCTATATTGAAGAATACAAATAGAATTACGCGCAACGGAACATACAAACGAAGTCGTAATTCCCAAAAACTCTAATTTACAATAAGTCAACTAAGCTCAATTGCGCTGAGCTTACATTAACATCCGGCACCAAAGGATGAAAGACTACCATAACTGCTTAAGAATCTTGACCTTCTTCGGTTCATAATCAAGTAATTTTGGATTAGATACTTACATTCTAATATGGCCGGCTGCTCATATTAAAACAGGAGTAGCCTTTTACTAGGTGCCAAATAGGCTAACATTATGATTAGTTCCATGCAACACAGTACCAGGTAGTTTGATGTCAAAAATTTGTAAAAAGCAAAAAACATGAGGTGAATGTGTCGGCTGGATGATGAGGTATGATTGTTGAAATTTAGATTTTGTTCCAAAGTAAATAATTTGTGTCTCTTCTTGTATGTTTTTTGACTTCTTAGCTTTAAATCCTTTCAATGTGCTTTTTTTACAGCATCTTGTCTCAACTTTCCAAAAGATTTCCCTAAACCAACAATTAAAACAGTACATAATTATTTTTCTTTATTTTAAGAATATAATTTTCTGTCACTCAGTACTACGGTCTGATGGTATTCATCTTCACTTGAAAGTGAGAGGTCTTAGGTTCGAATCTTGTGGATGACGCATCTGATACTAAATTTGGTTGCTCATTGTGTGGCTTAGTCGAACTCTTCATCTTTTAATGTCAAAATATCGATTTACTAAAAAAAAAAAAATTCTATTAATCAGAGGAATTTAATCTGCATAAATTCCAATACTACGGCAGTGCATTTAGTCAGGTACATGAATTCCCTCTCACAGCACAGGAATAAAATCTGATTAGAAGGTGGGGATCCAAAGGAGGTGCAGCAAGGAGACAAAGACAGGTGTTGCAGATTCATGGACAATGACAACAAAATTGGTCCCCCAGATGGTTTGATCTAGTACAACTGATTGGGATTTGCTGCAGCCACTTGATCATGCCCTCAAAATCTTCTTTCTTATTACAAAAGATTACATGAACATTAATTAATTATTGATCCCTCTTAATTTTGTTCCTAGTAAGTTTACAAGGAATGAGGGAAAAAAGCATACTATTGTATGCTACTCTCCGGAATCTTACCACATCCGAGCTTGAAGAGAAACTTACTTATACTGAAAATATTACTGTCACTTATTTACGTCAAGAATGTCACTTTGATGATATGCCAGGTGGATCAAATTAAACAAAAATTACTCAGTTCTTTTCACAGCTACTTCTGTTGATGGACCACAACTTACTCAACATTCTTTTGGGTCTAGTAGGAAGTGAGCAAAGAGATTTCATCTTTGAGTTTCTCCCAATTCCATCCGGGTGCATGTTATTTTCGTCCAAATCATCATCTTCCGCCAGCTTCATTTGTAAAGTTGACATCCTCGACTTTGGCGATTTCAGGCCTGAAGCGCTCCATTGGTCCTCTGCCGGAACAATGCTAGCGTTGCTTAGCGAGGGCGGAGGCCTTAACGGATCAATGTTATGTGACGCTAGCAGTTCCCTAATGTTGCTAGGCAGCTCGGTCACTTTGCCGCCGGCCATGGCCGCTCGGGCTTGCTCAAAGAAGAGAACTTGGACCACCACTCTTAGTGGGAGTAGCTCATTTTGTGCAGCATGCATGCAGGCCTCCATTGGGAGCTTTTTGCAGTCTAGAATTCTGCAAAGCCTCTTCCTTTCACTTTTGTTTAGGTCTGGATGTGCCTGATTTGAAGGCAATAACAACTTTAATTAGCAAACTTCAATAAGTAACATCAATAAAGTCCAAACCAGAGCATGGAACAAAATTTAATGAAAAAAATTATGATCATTATGCTATTGAAAATGTGGACTCACCCCTTCTTAATTTCTTGTGGACCTAATCCTAACTGACAAGAAGTTGTGAAGATGACAAGATTTTAAGGTCAAGAAAGTTGGTTATCTACTGATGGTGTCCCACATTCGAAAACGTGACACTGAAATATACCTAGAAATCTAACACAATAGTAGTCTACCAATGAAAAAATGTATTATAAAATATGTTATGGATAATATGTCAATCTTATTGTTGCCAAAAATGTATGGACAAGTTATCTCTTCGTTTTCGACAATATCAATGTGATTCCGTTCTTTATGGACATCCTGCACGGATAAGTTATAATACGGTAAAACATGAATGTAGTTTGAGAACTAGTATATTGTTATTACCTTGAGGTAAATGTCAATTGCTCTATAGAGATCATCATGGTCAAGCCTTGCAAACTCTGGTATTGCCTCAGCAATTGCAACGAACTTTGAGAGGGACAAATTGACATCCCTGGCAATCTCCTGAAGATATACATCCATAATCTTTGCCACCTTCAGCTTCGAGCTATGTGACGCAGAGGAAGATCTCCGGCTTTCCTGAAACTCAAAATCAATGTTCTCCGCAGAGCGAGACCTTCTCCTCCTTTCAAAACCAAGCTTGGACCTCGGAGGACTAGTTGGGGGACTCTGCCCCTGCAGCAAGAACTGCTCCAAAATTGTCATGACTATGTCCACATCATATCGCGTGGTGCTTTCGTACGACGCAGAGGGGATTAGCAATTCACCGACTGTTGCATCATCCAATTGAAGCCCTACCCTTCTGGCCAACTCCATTTTTGAAGAAGAAGAAGCATTGAGAATGTTGGCTGCCTTTAAAAGTTTAAGCAGAAAGCTAGTGGAAGCAGCACATTTTTCAACCGGAACTAAACTTACAATGGACTCCAAGATCAACCTATGCTTTGAGGTTAAATCATTGGCAGAGTCTGGATCCGAATCCAACGCTGCTTGTCGATGATCAGTGTCGTTTTTCGATATTTTAGGCAACCATCGAGCGGCATAAATTTTCAATGCATCTCCAATGAGACTAGTGGGAATTTTCCCACCAGATTTTATAGCAATCATAGTTCTCCAATACAAGTCAATCCCCAATTCTGCAATGTCCTCCGCCCACCATCCCCTGCCTTCTGGCCTACCGTTATGCCGGAGGCTCTCGGTGCCATTGCAAGACACAATGTCGTCTCTGCCCCTCCTGGAGTAGCTGTGTGACAGGCTAACTTTGGAAGGGTTTGTGAGGACTTTTGTGGCAATTGCTTCAATGCACCTGGCTGTGATTCCGAGCTCCTCCGACCACAGAGGAAATGCCTTTGTGCTCTGAAGCGTGGCAATTGAATCCCTCCAACCGTGGAGGATGCAGGAGTTGAAGAACACCTCGAGTTTGTATATAAGGTTTCCCTTCTCGACATCCTCGGTCATCTGCAGGTACTCGGCGGCGCAGCGAGAAGCGACAATGTTGTAGGCGCTGAGAGTGATTGTGATGCCGTAGCAGAACTTTGCGCAGAGCTCGAAAGCCTCGACGCCACAGGGGAAGTCGTGGAGATGGATTATGTGGTGGTTTGAAGATTCTTGGTACTCAGAGCAGAGCCTCTGCAGCCTCAAACACTTGGATAACAGAGGAAACTGTGTGACAAGTGGGAAAATGAACAATTTAGAGAAACCCCATGTGTGATATTGAATTTAACTTGCATCAAAACATGAACTTTAAGAAATCCCAGAATTTATTTTTGTGAAAAGTAATAAGTGTGAACCTTGTGAAGCAAATATCTGCTTCCTTTCACTTGAATTATGAGATCGCTTGAAACTTCAGAGGAAACTGACCTGAATTGAACAAACAAAAAAAAAAAAAGAAAAAAAAAAAACCTTTTAGTACCTTTGATCAGTTGAACATTTTTTTTTTTCATATTTAACCACATAATTCATAACAAATCTTACCTTACAGCCTCAGTAGTGTAGAAAGTATCCTGCCGGGATCCAAGTTTCATAAACTTCATGGCTGATTCCTTTGTTTTCTTCTTATGACATCATAAGCTCCTTAACGCATTTGAAACTATACAGATACGTTAAAAGTCCCCCTTCCCCCTAGTTAATTAGAGATTAGTCCAAAGAGAGCTCAGCCTTATAAAAAAATGAAATTTTCAATAACAGAAAAGGAAAAGAAAATGAAGGATTTTTGTTGGATGAGATCTGATATATATCCAAGAACAGAGGAAAACCAAGAGTTCTTGTTTTGTGGGTGTGAGATAGTAAATGAGTTTTTATGTGTATATATATCAAAAATGACAAAACTCAGACTCAAAGGAGGATCAATGGAACAACAGCAAAGTCCAGGTCCTATCAGTCAAATTCTATACCCCATGTGGCCTGGACATGCAAACAAAGAAACCCAAGTCACTCTGCAATCCCAACCAAATCACACACACACAGAGCAAATCCCCAACAGGTCAATCAAATTATTTAATTATTTTTTAACAAAGAATTAAACCAAAGCTGCTCTAAACAAGTAGACAAATCAAGATTATGCTTACAGAAAAACAGAAACTGCTGCCAAACACTCGTGAGTAAGAAAACTTTTCCTAGAAAATGAAATTTTTTCTGGAAAATGTAGGGGTTTTGGTAGCTTGGAAGGAAAATATGGGATGGCCGTGACAGTGTGCAATACAAAAGGTAAGTCACACGTGCTTGTCTAGAGCCCACTTGTGCCCTTATCTCTCATGATTGCCACACCATTTTTTAATTGTGAGCAGTAAGACCCCTTCTCCTTACCAAAGATTTTTCAATATGCCAGGAATATGAGCTATATTTTTGACATATTAAAAAATTTCTTATCTTCATCCCTTCTTTTGATTATTTTTGTCAAACATTATTTTATACGCAATATCGTATGTCTCCTTGCTTCGCAATTATTAATTTCTAAAAGGGAATACGAGAGAGGGATTTGAAATAATTGAAAAGCTCAAGAGAGATGTGTTTATGAAATAAAAAAAACAAAGATACAATAGGAAATTTTTTTTGGCAATGCCCCATGAATTAAAGGCTTTATTCCACTCTGCCTTAAGATATTTCAATTTGGTTACGAGCGATCGTTTTGATATAAGTGCCTGAGTTTTCAACTCTACAGACTAAACATTTGTTGGTTTTAGAGATTTAATTAAACAATTTTCCTACAAATTTGGAGTCTCATCTATCATAACTATCCTTTATTTGTACCAAAATTACAGATCTTACCATTGCCTAAATTCTTCACGTCAGGAAAAAAATGCAGAGATATTGAAACAAATTTCCTACAATCTAGCTCCTTTGATTCCCTCTAAAGATAATTATACAAAAAAAAAATTATTATCTACAATTTATTAAGGAATAAAATACCCTGCTGTTTGATTTTTTTTTCCCTTTCAATGAAGAAATAAAATACCATTTAAGATATTTGTAGTAATCCATATATAAATTTTTGTAGTAATTCATATAAGAAATAACATCGAGAATAATACAAACGTACCAATAAAAAATATATGTATGAAAACAAACCTACTAAAACCGGAAATAAACGTACTAGTAAACAACGTTGAAGAACAAAAGTAAATGTACTAATCAACGATATGTATAATATTAATCGTACCCATATGATACTAAATGGTACAATCCATAATGTATACAAAAACAATCGTAACAAAATCGTGAAAAAAACCTATCAATCAACGAGAACAAAACTAAACGTGACACACCCCGACCGAGATCGAGGCATGCTGGCCGTGAGATCGAGGCATGCTGGCCGTCACGGCCAGCATGCCTCGATCTCGGTCGGGGTGTGTCAAAACGTACCGGAAGCTAAAACTAAATGTACCAAAAGCTAAAACTAAACGTACCAATCAACGTGATGTTCACCCAAAAATTAAAAATAAACGTACCAATCAATACAAAACCAATATATGATAACCAACAATAAACGTACCATTATCACTAATCAACAATATGTACAAATTCAAATGTATACAAAATAATTATCTAACAAAAAGTATACTAAATAATAAACAAACAAAAAAATCTAAGCGTCCATCATTTCAATTATTTTTTCAATTTTAGGATAAAAAATTGTTTTGAACGAAAACAAAAATTAAAAGAGATAATTGGATAAATATGTTGAGCGAAAAAACCAAAATTATCTCATAAAAAAGAGTCCACAACTCCTAAAATACATGAATAAAAAAAATGGCCGGATAAAAAAAAAATTTTCTCAACTAATTAAAAGGACAAATTTAGAAATCAATATGTAAAATTTTAATTTAAAAAATACAATTATTATTTTTAATTTAAAAAATAAGAAATACTGATGTGGCCTAATGTACCAAAGTGCCTTGATCAAAATTCTAAAAAGCATGAATGTTTAATAAAAGAAATTCAAATTTTGAGCGTTTAAATCTAATTAACTCATTTTTAATTCATGTTAATGTTCTTTTCTCATAAGGGATGAGCAACGGTTATGACGGGCGGGTAACCGCGGTTATTTACCTATAACCGTTTATGCTCATACCCGCATAACCGTTTACCTGTTGGGTAATTACCTAAACGGTTATACTTATACCCATAACTGTTTATAAATGGTTAACCATACCCATAACCGTAACCGTTTAATACCCATTTACCATTTTTAACCCGTTTATCTTCTTTTTTTTTATTTTTACCATTACCCTTTTTCACCCATCTACATATTTTTTAACAACTTGAAAATTAAAAAAAAATTGTCATCATTTTCTCTTTTTTTGACAATTAAACACCGTTATAGGTACATTCATCATACATTTCCGTATTTTAATTTTGGGTTTTTATCACAAATGGTCCCTGAAATTGAAAATCAATCAATGTAATCCCTGAAATTGGGTGTCGTAAATCAATGTAGTCATTCCGTCATAACTCCGTTAAAAATTATGTTATATGCTGATGTGGCAAGTGACGTGACACACTTTATATTAAAAAACTAAAAAAATATTATTAAAAACTAAAAAAAAATCATTTAATATTTTTTAAATGTTAAAATAATAATTAATTATTTTAAAAAAAAAAAAAAAAAACCTTATGTTCGTGCCCTTTCTCCCCTCCCCCAATTCTACCCTCTTCTCTCTCTTCTCCCCCATCCAGCTCCCTTCCTGCAACCCAGAAAAAAGAAGGAGGAAGAAGAAGGAAAAAAAAATTCCGAATCTACAACCCAGAAGAAGAAGAAGGATGAGGAGGAAGAAGGAGGAAGAAGAACAAGAAGAAGAAGAAGAAGAAAAAACCGAATCCGAATCTGCAACCCAAAAGAAGAAGAAGAAGGAGGAGGAGGAAGAAAGAGGAGGAAGAAGCAGAAGAAGAAGAAGAAAAAAAAAACCCGAATCTGCAACTCACCAGAAGGAGGAGGAGGAGGAGGAGGAAGAAGAAGAAGAAGAACAAAAAAAAAAAAAAAACAAAACCCCTCAGTAACCCCCCCCGGAAGAAGAAGAAGAACAAAAAAAAAAAAAAAACCAAATCAAATAAATTTTGTTTTACTTTTCTTTTAATATTTAAAAAATATTAAATAAATGTTTTTTAGTTTTTAATAATTTTTTAATAGAAAGTGGGCCCCGAATCAAGCTACGTCAGCATTTAAATGAAAAGTAAACGACCAAGTAACAGAAGGTATAACATTGGACCAAGTTCTAAAGATGAGGTATGACATTGTCAATTTTAAAAGATGAGGTATGAAAGTGTCGTGACACCAATAGTTGAGGTAGTTTTTTGTACTTTACCCAAAAAAAACAAAAAAACCAAGTTCGCTGCAACCCAGAAAGAAGAAGAGAAGAGGAAGAAAAAACAATATATATTAAATGATTTTTTTTAGTTTTTAATAATATTTTTTTAGTTTTTTAATATAAAGTGTGCCACGTCACTTGCCACATCAGCACATAACAAAATTTTTAACGGAGTTATGACGGAATGACTACATTAATTTGCGACATCCAATTTCAGGGACTACATTGATTGATTTTCAATTTCAGGGACCATTTGTGATAAAAACCCTTTAATTTTTTAAGTTCTTATATCATTCCAATAATTGAAATAAGGGTAAATTACATTTTCATACCTCAGGTTTATGACCTATTTCAATTCCTTACAACATCTTCAAAACATTTCACTTTCATACCTTAAGTACTATTTTATTTCAAAATAATACATTCATTACATTTTCCATCTATTGGTCTGTTAAATGCTGATGTGGCTGCCACATTTGTACCACGTGGCTACCACATGTGTGCCATGTGGCAAAAAAATAATAATTTAAAAAAAAAAATTTTTTAACTGAATCTTCTCAAAAAAAAAAAAAAAAAAAAACCTATCTTCTTCCCGAGCCCTTCCCTTTCCCTGCAACCCTAACACCCCATCCCCCCACCCCCGCAACCCCCAAACAACCCTCCCTCCCTTCTCTTTCCACGGCCGACGCCCCCACAACCCCCCCACGCCATTGCGAACTCGTCGGCAACCCATCTTCCCTGACCTTCATCCCCTTCCTCTTCTCCCTTCAAGCTCTGCGACTCCTGCAAGATCCGGCCGGGTGGAAAACCGGGTCAAATTGCTGGTAGCAATTGGAGCAGGGGATGCACTGGAGCTAGTTGAGGCGGGAATCGCACAGCGGGCTGGTGAGGCGAGAACCACAGAAAAAAGAACCGGCGAGGGTCCATTTAGGAATTTTTGGGTGTGGATTGAGGGTTTTGGGGGTGGGAAGAATGGGTTTTGGGGTGCGGAGAGAAAAGTTGGGGGGTTTGGACCGTTGGATTTGATCGGCGAGGGGGGGAGAAGACGGGAAGTAGTAGAGAAATGCAAAGGGGGGTTGCAGGTTTCTGGGTTTGCTTGCGGGTTTCAATTTTTTTTTTTTCTGAGAAAATTCAGGTTTTAAAAAAAAAAAAAAAAAAAAATTTTGCCACGTGGCACACATGTGGCAGCCACGTCAGCACTTAACGGATCCATGGATGGAAAATGTAACGGATGTATTATTTTGAAATAAAATAGTACTTTAGGTATGAAAGTGAAATGTTTTGAAGATGTTGTAAGGAATTGAAATAGGTCACAAACCTGAGGTATAAAAATGTAATGTACCCTTGAAATAATAGTTTACGGAAGATATTTTTAACTGTTACCAATGAAGGTAATATAATATTTGCTAAGTATTCTTGGGTTACGAAAACTGTTTAGAAGACAGTACTCTTGGGTTATTTAACCCATAATGTAAAGTATTAACATAATATATATATAATGAGCTACATTATATTATAATTAGCTATATAAACCATGCACTATGGTTAATAGCATTGATCTAAGTTTTGTCCCATAGAGAACATGGTTTGTGTTAATTTTACATTTATAAAATAAATTGGTAAACGGTTACCCGTTTATAACCTTGGTTAATACCCATAACCACCCATTTAAATTTCACGGGTAAACGGTTATACCCATAACCGTAACTGTGAAGTTTAAATGGGCGGGTAACCACGAATATTTTGCCCATCCCTACTCATAACTCAGTTCTCAAACTTTTAAGTGTTACTATTTTGCTTAGGGAAGTTTTATTTGAACCCATGTAACATCTTTCCACACCCAACTTACTCTCTTCACCCATATTGTTTTTTATTAAAGAATTAATCTCTCTTTAAACCCAAATTTATTACCTAAACTACCCTCTCAAACCTAATTCAAAATATTAAGTTATCTTTACACCCATTCCCTTTATAAAATAACATATGTAATTGAATTTAAAAAAAGAGAGGTGTCCTTGCCCCACCCCTTCTTCCCACTAGCATTTCCATGACTACTTTTTTTTTTTTTTTTCTGCTACCAAACCCAGATATTTGCCTTTTTTCTTTCTACTGATGTACATAAGCAACAAATCAAACAATTCATCCCCTTATATTTATTAACAAGCAAGAAAGTTTATAATCTAAGAACATTGGTAAGAAGTTTTTCCTTAGAATTTTCCAATTGCAGAAAGTTTAACAAACCATTTGGGATTGATGAAAAAAATTGAAACCCAAATACTCATCTTCTAAACTTTTAAAAAATTGAAATCAAACGAACAAAATATTCATAAATTGAGTCATACCTTAGTTGGAGGATTCAAAACTTCAAAATCACCATCCATCAATAAAAAACTTGTTTTTCTGTACAAGACCTATTAGGGTTTTAGCCAGAATGAACGTAAGATAAACAAGAAGTGATGGTAGGGTTTAATGGGTTTATTGATAAATTTGAGTTTTATTATTAATTTCATTTTGTACTTAATAGTAATTATGCAATAGGGTAAAATAGACAATTAACAATTTAAATTTAAGTTGGGTGTAGAAAGAGGTTACATGAGTTCAAATAAAATTTCCCTTTTGCTTATTAAATATGACATGTTGGTGGCATATATGCTTCTTAGAGTTAATTCATGTGAATTGTAAATGAAGAAATGAACCAAAAAATATATGACAAGATTGACGGTTTCTATGACATTGATACAAATGAACGTTTAAGGCTGCTGAAAACCTCATCTCGCAAATCCCTATCTCTAAATTTCTCTAAATTTATTTCTATCTTGCTCTCTAAATTTCTCTAAATTTATTTCTATCTAGCAATTGGAGGAGCTTGTTGAAATCTTCCCAGTTGTTTTGGCTGTTTGATTGACATCTTTACTCACTATCATTCACAGTTAAATTGTTAGAAACAAAGTTTTCTTCATATCCGACCCTAATTTTGCATTTATGTAAAGGCTAGATGCAATTGCCAACGGTGCTGTTTCTTTGAGGACTTTACAGAGGTGATAGTAACCCCTCTTTTTATAATTTAACAAAGTCCAAAATCCAGGTTATTTTTTTTAACAAACGATATTATCTATCCTACAGGGAGGGAGTGGGCTTTACTTCATAATGAGCTAACAATAATGTGGTTCAAATTCGTATTTGCCGGGAATCGAATCTAAAATCTCAAGTAAAAAAAAATATTATTAGGCCGTAATACTAATTAGCTAAAATTCAGGTATTATCTCTAAAGCTTTCCCAGTATAATAAAGAGGATGCTAAACGCAGGAATTGGATACGTGTATCGCTTTCAAGATAGGCTTTTTTCAATCAAGGCTTTAAGCCTTTTAACCATTATCTTCTCCACCTACAGCCTGCATAGTCCACCACACCGTATCATATAAAATGCCTATTCTCTTAACTACCCTTGTTTTTTGCTGCATCATCTAAACTACCCTTTTTCTGCATTTATAGCATATGGCCCATGAATGTGAAGCTTTGAATATTACAGGTGTGTGACATGAAGAAACATGCATGAATTATGAATATATATGGCGTTAGGATAATACTTGCATCCACTATAATGTAGGGTGCACATATGCCTCTATTTGAGAATATTGTTTTTTGACAGAATGAAGTCAACAATTGTTCAATTTCTTAATTTTCGTTTGAAGATCAATCCTGCAAAAAACCATTTAAATTTGAGATCACTTAATCATCCAAACACATCAAATAAATGGACGATTCATCATGAATATATTATTTAGTAGTTACACAGTAGATTTATTCTATACATTTGAATGACTAAATAATCTCGAATTGAAACAAATTTTTGTGGGATGATTTTCAAATGAAGATTAAAAAATTGAACTATTTCAATTATGAAATTTGTACATGTAAGATACTTTATTTACAAGAGGGGAATGAGCTTACCTTGAATGAAGGAATACAAGTATTATTCATGATGTTACATATAGACAAATGAAAGCTGTTTTTGGTCCTAAACTTCCATCAATGAAAGGCAAAAAATGCATAAATTTGGCAGTTGAAGGTCAATATTTCACATCGGATTATTAATGGTTTGAGATATTTTTTTCTTTTTCTGTTCTCTTATACAACAGCAATGTAGGGCCATACGAGTTATGATCAAGTGATAGTTGAACTAATTTCATAGAAAGTAACATTGGTATTGTTCATCCACAAGTTTTCTCAGCTTTTTCCTTTTGCCTTAAGAAAGTTTGGGCGGGGACGGACCTTAAGAAGGACTCCAATGTCCGATTACCACCTGAACTCGCGAAAAATGCACTGATATAATTATATTCCTAACACGGTCTCGCCAACTCCAAACTCACTTTAACCTATAAAGCTAGCGTCGTCCAAGGACGAGAATCGCTTTAAGGATTTAGCCTATGCACTTCGTGCGGGTGTGAGGAGCATATGCATCTTCCCCAATCATAAATGGTTGGTTACGTGCAAACAAATTATACGTGAAATGTCTTAGAGAGGTCGATTTATCAAAAGAGAAATGTCGAAGGGTTTGTCTACTTAAGTGTTGCACCATATTCAAGCATGATAAGGGAGAGAACAAGACCCATTTTACGTTAAGTCTCGATCAATGAGCTTTGTAATAGCTCCATCAATGCCCACCCTTGTTTCATTTCGTTTTAATCCTTTGTCACAATGGTCCATGCCTACCTCAAATTTGGGGAATTGGCAATTGGGACGTTTGATATTTTGAGGCAAATTAAATGGCAAATGAGAAATATGGGAGAATTTTACGTGTTGGAAACAATTGTAAGATAGTGTATTATTTCAAGTGTTATAATATGAGTGAATAACGGAATTTATATGTCTTACGGTTAGAATATATTAATCTATAAATATATTTTTATATTATAATTTAAGTAAAATAATAACATTACAACTAAAAATATCTTCAAATTTAGGGCAATTGGCAAGTTTGGTCAGAATATATTAATCTATAAATATATTTTTATATTATAATTTAAGTAAAATAATAACATTACAACTAAAAATATCTTCAAATTTAGGGCAATTGGCAAGTTTGATATTTTACCAATAAGTGGAGGGTAAGGTGTGGAATGAGTGGTGTTGAATACTGGTAAAGGTCATTGCGAGCATTAGTTGATGTCCACCCTACGTGAGAAAGAGGGTTCACCTCAAATGCAGTAATGGTATGTTCCTCTTGATGTTGCCCAACGGGGTGGCCAACCGACAATATGGGGCCCCAATAGGCTCGGATTCCTCTACATACTTCACTACTTTCTTTGTAAATGGGACCCTCGTAGTATGAGACTTGGGGCCCTTTTACAGTTTGCATGTAGAAGACGACTGCAGTTGAGCTTAGATCACACATTCACTCCCTCTGAGATTCTTACTCGAAAGTCTAAACCCTAATAAAACCAAACCAATGATTTTTTTGTGTGATTTTCTCCACAAAAGTCACCAACAGATTCATTAGTTACCAATTGTAATGGACCACAATTCGATAAAGAGATTGTATAAAACGATGATCTTTAAGTAAAAGCAAATTAGAATCCACAAAGATTACGAAAAAAACTCGAAGTTTATTGAATGAATAATATGAGAGAAACAAACCCTAGACTTTCTAAGATGACAAATCGGGAGCAAATTAAAAAAACAACAACAAAAGAAAAACCAAACACGTCTTAAGATCTTAAAAGGCTGATACAAGTTAACAACATAACAATTCTAAAATTTGGCCTAAAATCTCATATATCACAGGCTTCACAAAAAATCAATGAGCTGTATTCGTGACGCCATATATGTTCTTTGACATAGTTAGGCCTAAATTGGACACCAAAACCAAATTAGGCAAACCTTTGGATCTTTCAAATCTGTGCTTTTCAATTTAATCTTCAACTTATTTTGTCATTTGATCTACATCAAAACGTATTGTTAACAAATTTATCTAAGCAGAGTTTCATTAAAAACACAAGGACCCCGCGAATTGTATGCATATAATCCTGTTTCAAAGTGAGAATTTATGAGAAGAGGCACCACAATCCCACATTGGAAAAGCTGAAAAAGACTGGTCCGTGCGTTGAGGGGAGAAGACGGTCCCTGCTGAAAATATGAATGATACAATTCATGCGATCTCGAACACAACAAGATTGCACCACAAGAATCGTATCTGGCTAACTGGAATACGTACAAAATTTGATGCCCCAACAAAACTATTAAAAAGACCGATGAAAGTAAGAGAGACAGACAGAGACAGTGATTACACAATAAACTGTGCGTGCGTGACATTCGATCTTTCATGTGAGCCGAACAAGGCTTTCGTATCTTATCAGCATTTCCTTGCAGAGATTTCAAGGCTTTAGCACGATTTGGAAAGGTAGGATCAGATGTATCTTACAGGTGCCAATGGAACTGTGGCCCTGACTGGCCATATTTAATCAGTACGTCATCTCATTTTCTCTTGTTTTGTTAGGATTTCGATATTTTTAGTGCCTAAATTTTCACTTGTGTTCTAATAATTCAGGAGGATATATTTTCATGGAATGGAACACCTTGGTGGTGGAGTATTCGTTCCATAGAAGTTGATCTCCTAATTCAGTACATAAACAATATTTTGTTCAGGCTATACAAGACATAATTTTCGTGATGATTAATTCTGCCTCTTCCATATAATAATATTTAATTTCTCCTGCTGTGGGAGATTGTAAATTAACAGAGAAAGCATATAATTATTGCATCATGGTTATTTATTTTTGTATATAAAACATGAGACAGTTGATTGCAGTTTGGCATGCAAATATCACGTTCATAGTTCCTCCCCCAACATGGTATATATTCTTTTTTAAGTAACTATTTAAGAGGTCAGAATCTAACGTCAAAGAAACCGGAAAAAGAACAATATTTGGCTACTAAAAAATGAGTAGAAATTTCTACTCAAAACTTTTAATGTTTTAATCACAGAGTTTTGTGCTTATGATCAGAACCGTTCATACTATGAATTACACTGTAAAGATCATCTCTGCAAAAAATAAATTAAAACTAAGGTCGTTTAGTCAATCTACTATAGCAAATACATAGACGGTTCGTAATGCTTTTACCAATTCCGTTCATTTGTTTTTAAGCAGTTTGATAACTAAACAACCTTAGTTTTAATTTATTTTTTGCAGAGGTGATTGATAGGATTTTTACCACCTGCAAAAGTAGGGATAAAAACACTTAAAAATACTTGTAAGAGTACAAGGTAGTTGTAATAGTATAAACGGTTTAAACAAGATCGTTTTCCACAGGAATTGAATGAATAATTTGTATTTAAAACCAACTCTTATTTAATTATTTGAAACAAAGTTTGGAAAATTTTGATTTTTAGATTTAAAATAATAAAAACGAATTTAAATTAAAAAGAATTAAAGAAATTAACTAGAGAACAATTTAAAGAAAATCAATTTGTAAAAGCACTAAGAAACACTAGGGTTTTGCCGTCACCTTAACAATCCTACGTAGTTCTTCCAATTACTTATGAATTACTCATGCATATTTTGAAGGTTAGGTTTTCATAATATATATCCTACTTGGAACCTCCAACATATAACGTATATTTAACATGCAATCCGTCTGGACATTCAAATCAAATACGAACATGAAAGACTCATTAACTTTTGTGAAAACCCTTTGAAAAATCATACAACCCTTAAGACGTGGTGTTCATCCTAAGTAAAATTACAATTATTAACCACAAGAAGCCAGCGCCAATTTCAGGGAACCTTCCGACCAAAATTGCATCAAATTACTTTTCTAAATATCCTAATGGTCTCGAATCATTAAGACAATTAGATAGTTTAAAACGGTGATTAATGATTCAAAACATGCATGCATAATATCATAAGTAAATTGAAAAGAAAATACATATTCTTGCTAATGCTCAAGGCTTCGCCCTAGCAAAAGAAATTAGATACGAACAACATAAAACAAAATATTATTAAAAAAATGGAAAGAAAACACCTAGAAAATAAACTTGAATTGTCAATCCAAAATAGTGCATGCATTCTCCTCCTCTCCTTCTCCTCTTTTCTTCTCTTCTAAACCCTAATGGATAAATAACCTTATTTATATTAATACAAAATAAAACCCTAAAAAGTCTTAGAATAAAACTAGGAAACATAATAAAATAATAAAACAGAAAATAAAAGATTTCCTATTTGAACAATCATCTTGAAAGACTCACGAACATCCTCCAATTGGAATCACTCCAAATTTCATCCGTTTGATCACTTTTTACTCGAGAGGAAGTTGAATGTCCTACATTGAAATTACATAATAAAGTATCAAATTTTTACTAAAATAACCAATAAACTATAACTAAAAATAGGGTAAAATATATGGTATAATATGGACTCATCAGTGATATTTATAGGGTGATTTATAATATGAACGGTTCTGATTATAAACACGAAGTTCTATAAATTGACAACAAACAATTTTGAGAAATTTTGAGTAAGAGTTCATACTCATCTTTGAGTAGCCAAGTATGATTCTCGGAAAAAATCCAAAACGAAAAGTTAATCATTGAGAATGCTATGGAGATTTTGACAAAAAAAAATGCTAATGATATTCTTTTGGGTAAATTACATTTTACCCCCTCAGGTTTGGGCTCGATTTCAATTCCTTACAACATCTTTAAAACATTTCAATTTCATACATTTACTATCATTTTATTTCAATTTCATACATTCGTTAGAAAATCCGTTAGGTAAACCGTTAAGTGATGACGTGGCAAATGATGTGGCTGTCAAATTTGTGCCATGTGGCAAAAAAAATTTTATACATTTAAAATATTATAATAATTTACCCTACTTTAAAATAAATAAATAAAAAAATCCATCTTCTTCCCCGTGCCCTTCCCTTTCCCTGCAATCCAAACACCTTATCCCACCCCACCCCCACCTCCCCCGCAACCCCCCACCCCACCCCACCCAAAACCAACCCGTCTCCTACCTCATCACCCAAAACCAGAACCACTCCCCCATCGCCTTCATCCCCTCCTCCATCTTCTATTTGAGCTCTATTTTCAAAAATTCCTCCTCGAATCAACCCTGACAACCACAAAAAGCACCCGCAATAAAGGTTATAAAACCTCAGATCCCATGCCAGAATGAGATTCAGGAGATGATGGAGGAGGTCCGGCGGAGCATGCTGTTCGTCTCGTCGAATGAGAAGAAGGCGTGTACGGACGAGCGGGAGGAGGACAGCGCGCTGTCGTCAGAGGAGATGGAGTCGTTGAGGTCGGTGGGGCGATGACAGAGGAGGACGACGAAGGATGGGTGCGTGTTGCACACCAGATCTTGAGGATCAGAGAGGATGACTCGCATCTCGGCGAGAGTATGATGTCCATCCTGCCAGAGGCAATACGGCGACGGATTGCGGAGCCAATGGAGGTGAGGTAGCCGGCGTCTTTGTGGGATCTGAGGAGGAAGGCTCCATTTTTATGGGTGTGAGTTCTTCTGGGCTTCGGCTATGGAGAGAGAAGGAATAGAGGGATGGAGGTGGGTCGGGGGGAGGGGGGAAATATGGGTTCTGGGGAATTTTCTTTTAAATTTTTATAATAATTTTTCTTTAATTAATTATTTTTAAATGTATAAAAATTATTTTTCTTTGCCACGTGGTATAAATTTGGTAGCCACGTCAGCTCTTAACGGATCAATGGATGGAAAATGTAACGGATGTACTATATTGAAATAAAATAGTAGATGAGGTATGAAAGTGAAATTTTTTAAAGATGTTGTAAGGAATTGAAATCGAGCCCAAACCTGAGGTGGTAAAGTGTAATTTACCCTATTCTTTTAAAAGATGGATTTCAATGTATTTTCTGTCATCTCATTTTTTTTTTCCACAATGTTTTATAATGTTTGATACTGAATTAACGTCTGTAAGATGACAGACAGTCTATAATTAAAGAGTCTCACTTTAAGAGAGTCTCTTTAGCATTTCTCTTTAAGCATTTCAGAATCCCACATGAATGCCAATGAGCAGTTGCAGCATGCAATTATCTGCTTTTTCGTACGATTAGATTCTATATGATTACTAATAAGAGTGTTGTTTGATCTGCTTTTTCGTACGATTAGATTCTATATGATTACTAATAAGAGTGTTGTTTGATCGAGTGCAGTAATGAGACGTGAAGAGTAAAACAGCTACAAAATTTCAAATGCACAATGATACATGGCCTGTCGGTTGAAAATTTGGTCTCTAGTTCGGTCGAGAATTTACGTTAAAATTGGAAGTGGAACAAAGACGAACCCAAAGAAAACGAGGAGAGTTTCGAGGGTTATAATGCATCAAAAAGGTTATTATGATCACTAATTAAGCGATTAAGGAATGCATGATCATTCTCTTGCACAATACCAATAAATATGTTATAGTATTTTAATATTTGTCTCTAATTAACATTGAATTCAATAATCGGTGATCATAAATTCTTGATGATCTAAAAATCAAAAGAACGAGACTCAAGTGCATATGTTCCCATAACGTTCCAATGTTTTTTTTTTCCATAGGTTATTAAATCTTAAGGATCGAGTAGGGCCAGCATGAATAATATGAAGTGTTTTCTTAGAAACTTCTCTATGTTGCATTACAAATTTCAATTGTCACATTGTTCTACAAAAGCAAAAGAATACTGATAGAGGCTACAACCAGTGTTTAAAATATCGGTATCGATGGAAATATCGATAGACAAATTTGTGGAAATATCGATGGATATATTGTATATCAATATTGATTGTCTTCAATGGAAATGATGGAAATTTGCTCAAAAACATGAAAATTTAAAATTATTTTTTAGGGAATGTCATATGAAGCCACAACACACGTATGAATCAAGAATTAATGATTAGATACTGTGTAAACATAAATATGTGATACACGAGAAGAAAAACTTCCTTCTAAGGACAAGTAATAAGATAAAGCATTTCACTAGAAAGAATAAATTATACATAACTTGATTGAAATTTTCGTCATGAAAACAATACAAGTTTCATTGAAGTAAACTAATACCATAAAGAAAGAAGGGTTTTTATCACAAATGGTACTTGAAATTGACCTACTATATAAAGATGGTCCCTGAAATTGAAAATCAATCAATGTAATCCTTGAAAATAGATGTCGCAAATGAATGTAGTCATTTCGTTAGAATTCCGTCAATATTTCTGTTATGTGTTGACGTGGCACATAAATAGGTCCCACAAGTCTAATTAAATATTACCATGTGGATTAAAAATGTTTAAAGAATAAAAAACATTTTTTAGTTTTATATAATTAGAAACTTAAAAAATAAAACAGGAAAAAAATAAAAAGAAGATGAATTGTTCATCTTCTTCTTCCCCTCCCACCCAAGCAACCTCGACAGCCCACCCCACCTCGTCGCACATGAAACCGCAGTGGACAATTACCTTGTATGTGCCGGTCTGGTCAAACTAGAACCGGGTCTTGATGACGTTGATGGGTTGAAGACACGCGGCCTCCATTGCCTCCGAGCAAGCTCGACAGCGCCTTCACGTACAACGAAATGGGCGGCTTTTTGGACGGCCGTGGCAGTCTTGTTGGATTGGGAGTTTCATCCATGTTTTTCGGGAATTCGATTCCAAATTTCAAATTGAATTTGAAAAGAAATCTAGATTTTGTGAATTAGGATAAGAGAAGGAGAAATTGGTCTTCAATGTGAATTAGCAGGCATAGGGAGAATAATTAAGGGTAACTATTTAGTGGTTAAGTACGTGGATTAGAATGATACCATGTTATAAATGTGTTATGCATAATTTTTTTGGACCTAGAGACCTTTTTTTTTTCATCACCTTGAGAGGTTATTTTACCAAATTTAGGTGGCCTCTATGTGTTTCTGGATGTGATGGGCCATCTGTTTGTTTTTTTTTTCATTTTTAATTATATAAAACTTAAAAAAAATTATTATTTAAACATTTTAATTCATATAGTAATATTTAATTAGACTTGTGGGACCAATTATGTGCCATGTCACCACATAACATAAATTTTGATGGAATTATAACGAATGTACCACATTGATTTGCGACATCCATTTTCAGGGACTACATTGATTGATTTTCAATTTCAGGAACCATCTTGATGGTGTGGGTTAATTTCAGGGACCATTTGTGATAAAAACCCAAGAAATAATTTAGAAAATAAAGAATCCATAGGCTCATGGATATTTCTTGCAAACTTTTTGCAAATTGTCTACAAACACTGGATATTTCCTGAAAATATCGAGGAAATTGACTGATTTCTGGGGTGAAGTTTATACTTCACCTCCTCTTTCCATATCGTTCCACGAATTTTTGGATATTTCCGTGAAAATATTGAGCATATTCAAGATATTTCAAACATTGGCTACAACTAGCTAGTCAATGTGTAGAAAATTAAAAATACTTCTTTATCCTAGGATCGAATCTACTATTTCCTTTTCACTTATCACATGATAGTGTACAACGTAAATTGCATGATAAATTAGAAATAACCTTTTATTTTTACTATATAAGATTATAATTCTTTGTTAAAATATACGAAATATGAGTCACGTGGTGTATCTTTTTAAATGTTATAATAAGTTTTTATTTATAATAATGACAAAGTTAAAGTTATATACAAATAACTAAATACCATATACAGATACTAAAGTTGAGTAATGGTGGAGATCAGAGGGGCAATTAGTCCAAATCAAGGGGTTAAAAGCTTGAAAATCACAATTGTAGTTGGTAAATGATGAGGAACATCTCGCTTCCCTAAGACACCCACCCTCCCCTTGGTTTTGTCAAAGATTCGTGTGCAACACATGTAATGGGCAGGATGAGTGTGACATGACAAATATGTTTTTAGCTTTTGCATATTATTGAATATTGACCTTAAAAATAAAATAAAAGGTGATGATAATCTCCTGTTTATGTGCAAGCATAATTAGTACTATTCCAATTATCATAAGCATGCTTTTTACTCTCAAGGCTTTCTTTGACATAAAGAATCTACATCATCATGCATACCATCTTTTCTTTCTTGTTTGCTGGCTGGCTTGAAATTCACACTCGACGTCTGTATTAAATTATTAACGCTCAAGGTTTACCCAAAAAAAAAAATATTAATGCTCAAGAACCAACCAATACAAAGGTACTTTTGCGCACAGTTTTCACTTTTTGAATATAATGTAAATGTCTTCATTTTAGCAAAGATATCATTAATGTCTTGTCATCTCATTTGACCAATGATTTTCTTTTGTTGTCTATAGGACTACCTAGATTTAGGAGTGAAAATCAGATTAGGAATTGTTTGTGACGCGTCTTTACCGACTATATAGGCCCTGTTTGGCAGATCGGATAGGGCTAGTTATACGGACGCGGGTTTTTGGCGTTCACTCGTACAAAATAAGCGTCGGATTAAATTAACCGGTCTGCTTATTTAGCACGATATACGCCAGACTAATAAAACCAACCAAAAGGCTCGGATTATTAGTCGGCCCTCTCTCTCTCGCCTTCTCTTGGCTTTGTCGTCTTCCCCGTCACCTTCTCTCACCATCGCTGTCCTCTCCGTCGCTTTCTGTCGCCGTCGATTTCTCTTGCCATCTCTGCTCTCCTAGTCCTCGTCGCCTTCCTCGTCGTCCTCTCCTTGTGACCTTCCTCATCGCCTACTCACCGTCGTCCCCTGCAACTGGGTCTTGCAAAGAAGCATGGTGCGGCGGAGAGATGATTTCAATTTGGGATTCTTCTGCAATCGGGGAAGAAGAAGAAGGGAGGGAGTTTGGGGGTGCGACAGAGAGATCTGGGGAACAATTATTTGGGATTCTTCTGCAGTCCGGGAAGAAGAAGAAGGGAGAGAGAGGGAAGGCGTTTGAGGGGTGCGGCAGACAGAATTGGGAACAAAAGTGATGGTTTCAGGTTTTTTTTTTTTTTTTTTTTTTTTTTGTTTAAGTTTAATTTTATTTTAAGTTTGATTCCTCATATCCGGTATAAAACCAAACACAGTATAAATAATACGGTCATTAGTCCGATACTGCACCAAACGCCCGACTAATTTAATCAGTACTATCCGGTGGCTATTTATCCTATCCGACAGAAATAGTCAGTACAGTCCGAGCTGCCAAACGAGGCCATAGAGTTTAAAATTTTTGCACATATTTTGTGTGCAGTATTTTATAGTCTTTATCTGTTTATTATTGATTGACACATATAAATAAATTGAATTTTTATTAACTTTATTGTCATAAACTTAACATGTATCAATTAATAATAAATGTTACAAAAAAGCCGCACACAAAATAGAAGCAAAAAATTTAATCTCCTAAACATTGTTTAGAGTTTTTGACACGTGTTTACCAACTAGCTTTTAATATATGGAATTGGATCCTCACCGGATCTAATTCATGGGGATCATAGGGATCAACCCACATGGACCGTTGATAAAAAATCGTGTAGCCACAATTAAATGTTTTTTATATTTTTAAAAGTAAAGTAGTCTCGTTTTGTGTGAAAAATATAAAAAAGAAAAAGATTATGATTGCACGATTTTTTATCAACGGTCCACGTGAGTTGATCCTTAGGATCCCCATGGATTAGATCCGGCTGGGATCCAATTCCTTAATGTGTGTGTGTGTGTGTGTGTGTGTGTGTGTGTATATATGTGTGTGTGTGTGTGTGTGTGTGTGTGTGTGTGTGTGTGTGTATTTTAATGTTAGAAGAGATCATAAAATTGACTTTCCTTTCTCCAATGTTTTACTAAGCTAAGCATCTGCAAAGTTAAATGAAACAATAATTGACTACTCAAAGCGAGGAACCGAATCGCATATTAATAGTGCCAAGGCTTTGCAATTGATCAAGGATCATGAACTTTTTTTATGTTATTGTTATTAAGGGAAAGGAGATGATTCGAAACTATTACAATAGTTTGGAAGAGGGAGAAGTTTCAAACTCAGAACGCGTGGATAAAAACTCAACACTCCCTCCACGAAGATATTGGAAAAATCACAATGGTACTTTCTCCATTCCTTGACAATCAAGACTACAAATTGAGAATTAAGCATGTACGTACTTGCAAAGTTTGGCTGCCGTCTCCATTCCTTTATCATTCTTTATGGTTTATGTAGATTTGTGCTACTCCCAATGGGGATAGTTACGCATCTTTATCGTGATGCCGTTCTAAGAGTTGTAGCTTTCTTTTTTAGACATGGATCAAATGTCAATCTCTTTTGTTTACTATAAACTCTTTTTGCCTCGTAGGTGCATTATCATTGCTCTAATCTTTGATCATACCTCGGTCTACTTTTTCATTGTTTGGTATTCAGTCTACCTGACGTCTCGAAAGCAGGGCATTAGTAGTCAATATATATACACACACTCGCACACATGCATATAGAAGCGCTCAAACGCCTAGATGAGTGATTAGTGTACCAAACTATTGCTATTTTTTTGTTGAGGATGTGTGATTCTGTTAAGGGTTGGGTTTTCACTTATGGATCATAGTTTGAACTCTCTCCTCTCTTAATTTAAGTAATAATTTCAAATTCTTTCCTTCCCGAAAATAATAATAATAAAAAAATTACTCCTACTTTTTAACTTTTTTTGTAAATATTTATTTAGAACATGAGGAAGATTTTAAGTTGAAGTTTGAGTAGTTGAAGTAAACTTTGTTCATGAGCCTTCGAGATATGTCCACTAGTATGTTTGTACGTGTACCATATTCCATTTCCCACAAACTCTAATGGGGTGTTTACAAACCCATCACCGAAATTAAATTGCAGAATTAAATGTCGATTAAAGAATTCAATTTCTCATTTTGAATGAATTGGACTCCTTGATTGGAGGTGGTTATCCAATTCCGAGAGTATGGAGGAATTGGAACCAATTTTTCTTACCCATTATGTCCTTAGGTATTTACTATAATTTCACTTTTGATGGCTACCACTATCCACTGCTAGCAAAGGTTTTTTTTTTTTTTTTTTTTTTGAACAAGCGATATTATTTACACTAACAGGGAGGGGGGTGGGCTTAGACTCATAATGGGCTAACAATAATGTGTTTCAAATTCGCCTTTGGCGAGAATCGAACCTAAGACCTCTCACTTACAAGTGAAGAGAAAGACCACCAGACCGTAGTACTAAGTAGCGCTAGCAAAGGATCTTTTGCTAGGTTGATTTTACAAATAATTAATGTTTTTTTCTTTTTTAACAAACGATATTATTTACACTAAGGGGAGGGGGTGAGCTTAGCCTCACTAAGGGCTATCAATATATGGTTCAAATTCGCCTTTGACGAAAAATGAACCTAATCTCGCTTACAAATAACTAGTTTTTATAAGGTAATTATTTTATTAAGGTTTTATTATGTTCCAAAAAATAATAAGGTATTTTAGTATCATAGTCACTTATATTCCGATTCAAGTGAATTAGTAAACAACTTATATGAACTCAAGTTCATTCTTACTCTGATTCCAGAATATTTAAGTAAACGGTTTCAACTGAAATCTAATTCTGACTCTTCCTCATTCCAACTTCTCCTCAATTTAATTCCTCCTCTATCGAATCTTCCTATTTTGATCACAATTACGTAAACGAGCCATTTTACACATGTCTCTCGCAGTGTGCGCACTCCGCCAAAATGGTGGAAAGTAAACAAAAGAAAAGCAGTCCATCTTGGTCTGGATTTATGTCACCTTTATTAAAGGTGTTAGATTAACATCATCTGAAGAAAATATACTAATCCTTTCTCTATGTCGGCGTCGGGTTAAAGATAAACTCGATCTTGATGATCATGAGATCAAGCATACGTGTCAGTCAACTTCCATCGCGCTTTCGGGTATAAAGCTTTGAATTATTGCGTCATTCATGGGTAACATCTCCTATATATTGATAAATGTCATCAAAAAGTTCAAATGGTGGTTTTGAGGTTGGTAGAAACTCTAAGGCGATGTTTGGGTGACAGCATTTTACTTAGGTTTTAAGGGATTAATGTTAAATTAGTTAGAGACGAAGTATACAATGTGAGACATGAGAAATTAGAAATGCACAATATGAGTGTGATGCAGGGATTTACAAGTTACTGACACATGCCGTTATAATTAATGCTCTTCTGATGAATTTCTAATATCTCATATCTAATACTTTGTAATCCATTCTTTACTAAATTGACATCAATTTTTTGGAATTTAAATATTCCTCTTGTACCGTCTGGTACAAATATATTGTTTGTAATTAAGAAAAAAAACTTAACCTCAATCTCTTTAGATTTGAAAATTCCTCACCCAATCATAACCTAACGAAATTGTCTTAAAACAATATTTTAGAATTTCAATGGAGGAGCTTATATAAACCCACACAAAGAAAAAGATAGTGGTAATCATTGAGGCCCCATTGATTAGCAATGAACACCAAATAGCAAGTCTTGGTCAACTTTGAGTAAATTAATTAAAGGGAAGTGGGAAATCAAAGAAAGAAAAACATTTATAGGGTTTAGCCTTTTGAGCAAGTTATAACTGGTCTCATAATTCACAGTGGACCTTGTGGCCAAACTGCATAAGCTGTAGTGATTAGGTCACCCAAAGGAATGTGCTTCACGAATTCTATTGGACCACCATGTGTACGGGCAGGTGTCTGTAATCAGTGTAGAGTACTGCTCTTCCAGACTCCCATATGGCCAAAAGTTGAAGAATTGTTAAGATTTTATATACACGGCGGCGGCTGCCTCAACATGGGATTTTGCCAGCGGTTGCCTCGACATACTATCATTTTCACAGGCGCTCGTATGTGCATAGATCATTTTCTTTTTAATCACGTGCTGTCCACGTTTATTCATTTTAATTTTGCTTTAATTTAGTGTGAGGAGCAAGAGGATACTAAGGAGCAAATACTTTTAAGTACGTAGTCTTGTGGAAGGATTGTAATTTGTATTATGTAATTAATTAGGATTTCTTTCTTGTTTTAATTAAACCTCCAGTTATATCCAAGATTTTGGCGTTCATGTGAAACCAAAAGTTTTGAGGTCCCTCTTTCTTTTTTATTGGTTAGTTTATCAGAATATTGGGCTTTAGGGTTTCTCACATGGAACCTGTTGATTCAATTTTTTTTATTTTCTTGATGGAACCTGTTGTAATATGAATGGATGACAAAATTCACATGACCCACTACTAGGACATATTACTCACATGCCTTATAAATTTCATCTTTTTGCCCATTTTATACTGTACCATTAATCATGCTATACCACCTTGAGTCTTTGAGATTACAATATGCCACCTTCACTTCAATTTGTATCCAATAAGAATTCATTTACAGGCCGTACAAATTCTAACCTTATCAGCATTTTCAACAATCACTATCAATCCTACCATTCTCATCTTGGACAAGCTGCATAAAACTTGGACATCGTCTCCTACATTGCATGTTGGCCTATCAAATATGTTACAAACAGTAATCGGGAACTGCGTATGTACCAGCCATTGTTGACTCCAGCAGCCTGTGGTCCTCTACCTTGGTTCTACTTATCAGCGAAGAGGCGGAATGTGTATCGCAGGGCTTGCCTGTAGAATCTTGGTACCCAGATTTTCTTTTCAAAAGTTGTGCAGAAGTTCATAACCCGTTTTCAGTTATCTAATAATTTAGTAAGTGATGTGAATGATTTCACGAAGATAAAACAAATGCAGAAATGGAAGTTTGACTTGTAGATTACCTCAAAATATTTTCTCCAATTTCCGACAGACGAGATTCTTCAACAAAATTGGATAAGATATCACACTGGATGCCACTATCTTGTAGAATAACTGTATGGTGGGAGGGGGGGGGGGGGGGGGAGAGAGAGTTCAAAATGAAAGCAAACCGCTGCTTGCATAAATGTTGTGTGCTTTGTAACATTTATCTATCAAACACTAGAGAAATTCTAGGTACCTTCATCATAGTCTCAACCTTTCCACTTCTTCCGAGAATATGCAGAAGTTGATTCACAACACCAATTGAAACTCTAGGTAGTGAGGGCTCAATCAACTTAATCAATTCCATTGTTGTACTCCAGTCCTGTAATCTTCATTCCAAGTTCAATTTTCAGTTTCTTAACTAACATAAAAGAAGTCGCCCAAAACAAAAACTAATACCAAAAAAAAGAACTTAAGGCAAAAGCATAGAAACTATATATAATTCCACTGAAGCAAATTTAATAACTGGGGAACATAAATGAAGTGAAAAACTTGCACGTATAGAACGTGGAACTATAGAATATGGACATATGATGCTAAGAAAAGTTATTCATCAAACATTAATGTTTGGGAAATTTTTGAAATGCACAGTTCCATCTTATGTAAGGTAATGTTGTATCAGTCAAGCTGCTAAAAGTATGCATATTGATACAATGTTTGGATGAATTCCATCTCACGCAAGACTTGTACAGCTTCATCTAATAAACCATTCCATAAGCATTAATCAGCGCGTTATAGCTCACAATATTTGGGGTTGCCGTGATCTTCCAAAAGCATTGAGCAGGGATGCATAAGACAAAACATCAGGCCGGAAACTACTTTTCTTAATCTCCTTAAAAACTGATACGCCTCTTTGCTCATCCCATGTGAAGCATATGCACCTCATAGTGCATTATATGAAACAGTGTTAGGTTTTAGCTAGGCCTCCTGCAAGTATTGTACTGAATACAGCGCAGTGTGCAATTTTCTATCTGCCCGGACATAGAATACAGATGAATGTCACAGGGCGGTATTCATCCAATGTTGTATTGTTTCATAACCTTAATCTCAAGATTAACATTACAATTAAAGATTGGAGAGCATTTAAGAAATGTTATCTAACTAGCCTAACAAATTGCGATAGTTTGACCTATAAAGTTAAGGTATTCCACGAGAAGAAGCTTGTTTTCTGTATGGAAATTAGAGAGCTATGAAGCTGCAGGGTATAACAGCTAAAGAAGTTCCATTCCAGAATAAATTGAATAGGTGAAGACGTAACTCAATCAACACTTAGAAGTTCCATCTGATTTTTTTTTTTTTTGAACAAATGAAATTATCTACACTTATGAGCTTACAATAATGTGGTTCAAATTCGCCTTTAGCAAGCATCGAACCTAAGACCTCTCACTTACAAGTGAAGAAAAATACCACTAGACCATAATATTAAATGATAGTTCCATCCGAATTTTAAAGCAGTAAAATTAAGAAGTCGAATATATCTTTGTCGATTACATGGAGACAAAGTCGCCGTTGCTCACTTTAGATGCAGTGACTTGCACTACTAGCAAGCTGATGGCTGATGGCTCTTCTTTTCTTTGTAAAGCTTTGATTTATAAGGTTTTTTCACCAACCCCCACTAGTCATGAGGGTGGTTAGACTCATTGTGTAAAATAGGGACTCTATTTTCGTGGTCCCAATCACGCTGTGTGTTCCAAATGACGCCATGCCAAAAACTTCACACAAATTGGTCAAGCATGTCATGGTGGGATCCCAAAAGGTGTTTTGGGGGGGGGGGGGTGGTGGTAAGTCCTCCACCCGCCGGAGGCCTTACCATAGGTCTAAATTAGGTGAAATTCTTGCAAAAGACGTCCAATGGGATCCATATGTAAGTGACACATACGGATATCCATACGCTAAAATTTCTGCTACGTTAAGCTTCATATTTTACATCATACAAAAACACGTCCAATATAGTCATAGTCTAATAAACAAATCCGTCTTCATCTAATTCAACGGCCCCTCAATGCCCACAAAATGCATCCTCAATGAAGACAAAGGGATCGCACTCAAAAGTTCAAAACTCAAATTACTGAAAAATTGTAGATGATTACTACGCCGACAAACATTCACCAACCAGTATTGTTTCCAAATTAAAGCATAAATCATATGCTAATCCACACAAACTTTACATTTAAAAACACCAAACCGGTCGCCATTGAATCTTGATACATACATTATCACTAAAAACCACCAAACACAACGACACTTATTTAATAATACGGCTTCTTGTTCTAAAAGACTGACATAACTTAGAAATTACAAATGCATTTGTCTCCACTGCATTCTATCTATTAAATCCTCACACTCCCCAGAGGGCAGTTTTTAGTCGCGTGGTCTTTCTCCTTTCCACAACATTCACAGGGACCATATCTAAGTTTTGCTTCTTTTTCAGGTGTGAGTTTAGTCCCAGAGCCAGCAGCCCTTCGTTCATTGAGTTCTTCCACTGTTTGTTTGTGGTTCCGTTGTTAAATACCAACCAATAAACAAAAATAATAACAACATTATATACACACACACACACACACATATATATACATATATATATATATATACAAGACCCACAAATTAAGTAAACAAATGGCAGTATTTTTCCCTCGAAACACAGCGGATCGACGATTTATTCCAGATAATCTTCTTCACAAAACCGTAAACCAAAAATAATCAAGAGCATACCTATAGCCAGCCAATACGCCACCGTACCTGGGGGAATCTCTTCCGCAGAGCGACACTCTTCATAATAAGTTGATGATGAGAAAACCAGAAATGAAAAAAACAGTCGGTATATGAATGGGGTAAATATTTAGGTACTCACAGTAAATATAATGAAACAATTATATATCAAACGCGGAAATGAGCATTCAAAAGAACCTAGAATTAGGAAACATCAGGAAACTACAAAACTATGTATATACAAATAGTCAAACTATTGAGCCAGTTACACAAATTCCCAGGCAACTAATTCCTGGCACAATTTCAATGGGAATCAAGCTAGACATACTGACTCACTATATATTTTCTCGATTTCATTCAAATACTGCAAACATAAATTTTACTACAGAAACCCTGAAAGTAAAGAAAATAAAGAAAAATCAAAAGCATACCTTTGGGCACATCATAAGTAGACGGGAAGAGTATCTTCTTCGAATTATATCAAACACAGCTCGGTAACAATCTTGAACCTTTGGTAATTGTTCTTCTGCCTTGCTATCTGTTTTCACATTGCAGTTCCATTTTAATGCGAATACAAATAAAAACAAAGGGAGACGACGAGAACGACAAAGCCAAAAAGCTCGGTATATATGGGAAACAAGTATAAGCAACTAAAATTAGGAAACATAAGAGAACTAGGAATAAGAAAACTCGTGTCCCCAAGGGGGGAGGGTGGGAGAACTAGGAATAAGAAAAATCTTCATCAGAATTTTTGCCAGTCTATAAAGTAATGAGGCAATTACACAAATTCTAAGGCAACAATTCTGATGAAGATAAAGTAGCATTTACATATATGAATTAGTGATAAAAATCATGCATGAGGAAGTCCATGCATTGCATTAGAAAGTAATTTTAGCTTTAATAATATTCCATGTACAAGGATTATATTCGAGTCATCACAGGTATATGGTACAGGTATAAGATAAAACATATGAACGAAATCGTGCTGCATAAGCCCTAAAAAAAACTTTCTTTTTCCTTTAAAAAAAAATCCAGATGAGAAGCAAAATACCAAAGGCTAGCAAACTCCTCGATCACAAACCCTAAAACAAATCTCGATTAAAGGCATAATACCATCACCAATCGCGGGCACTGTTTGATTCTGCCCCTCGCCGGATGATCATGACCCCACGTCGTACTTGACTAGTGGTTTGGCTTCCGAGTTGAGTGCGCGGCGAATCACGGAAACGGATTCGTGTGCGCGGCCTATTAAGGCTACGGATTTGTATGCGCGGCGGATCATGCTTTTTTCTGAGAGAGAGAAGAGAGGGAGAAGGGGAGAGAGGAGATAGGGCGTGCCGTCTTGGCATTTGTTCGGTATAAATTTCCGTATAAAAGAGGGTTAGAACTTAGAGATAAAATCCAAGCCAATAAATAAATAAATAAAAATGAAGTCCGACAGCATTTGTTCAGAATATAAGTAGTACACTTACGTATTATAGTATAGGGAAAATTAGAATCCTCTACAGTTTTTCTATATCATTTAGATTAAACATCTATGCCTTTTTAAAATTTGATTAAAGTGCTTTGACCAAATGACCACCTCAAGCTAAATTACATGTTATTATTATATTTTTAAAATTAAAATAATTTTTGAATTTATCCTTTTATCTGCATAATGCACTTTTCCTCATTTAGTGAAGATATTAGTAATTAAACTATATTTTCTCTTATTTCAGATATGTTTTTTTTATCACAGTTTTTTTTTTCTTTTTTGTTTTGCAAACATTTAATATTATTTCTTTTTAGTTGGTGATCAACATAAAAGCTCCGTGTAATTTTTTCAATTTTTTTTGTGAAATTATTTTTTTTTGCTGTTTTTTTAGGTATAGTTGTTGACGAAGTATTATTAGGTACAATACATTACATATATATTATCTAAGGGTAGGTTTGAATTTACAAAAATCATTCATTGATTTGCAATTTTGGTACGTTTGATTTGATACATATTGTTAATATAGGTATATTTTTTTTATTTTGGTATTTTTTATTTTGTACAAATTTTGTATTGGTACGTTTTATTTTGTACACATTGTGTATTGGTACGTTTATATTATTCTCAATCCTATTTTCTCTTAGCGTACTAAAAGAAAAACTTATTTTGGTACGTTTAATTTTGTGGGATTTAAAAATATTTTAAACTATTTTGAAAAGAAAATATCTTAAATCGTAGATAATTATTGCTAAATTGTAGCATTATTGTGAAAATAAATTGAATCTAACCAATTTTTTTTTTTTTTTACAGTTATCTCTAACGGTGGAGAGTGTAATTAAAAGGCTAGATTATAGGAAATTTGTTACAATATAATGTGCATATGGCACCAAAATTATGACAAAAAAAAAAGTTTAATCAAATCACTAAAGGGTATGGATGTTTGATCTAAAAAATTCAGAACTGAGACGTTGATATCTAAAGATTCCTATAGTATAACTGAAGTCCGACAGCATTAAAAACGACACTTGAAAAACATATTTCCGTCATCCATTTATATTAAGTAGTATACTTTTGTGAGGCGTTGGGGTAATCATTCGAAATTGCAGCGGGGAATTCTTGGCTGCCCACTCGGACATCATCAAAGATGTTAGCTCGCCGCTGCAAGCTGAATTAATGGCAGCGAGGCGAGCTATCTTATTTGCTCAGGAAGCAGTTTTGTGCAGCATGGGAATTGCAGTTGCAGGGAGATGATCAATCGACTTTGGGCCTATTATCAATGATCTTCGCGCTTTCCTCCAAGGGCTCCCCCAAGCTAAGGTGAATTTGGTCCGTCGTGAGCCCAATGGCGCAGCTCACCGCCTGGCTCGCGCTGGTCTGCGATGTTCGACGGGGACGACTTGGGTTGACGCTCCACCAGAAATGCTTGCTGACATCCTGCTCGAGGAGAGCTCCCATTACCAACCCACATGTTGATCTAGTTAGTTGTCAATTTGTATCTTTGAGGATAGCTAACTATTTATAAATTGTTTTGCGGGGACACTCTTTTTCTTTTCGATCGGGTTGAAATCTTAGGCTACGGAGGACCTTGTAAGGCTTGTATGCATACTATCCTCATCTTTGTACTCTTTTCCAAAAAAAGAAAGCACTAAAAAGTCTCTCGGGTTGGAGGAATAATTCTGGGAACTTTAATAACTACAACGATAGTTGCGTCAAACTGAGTTCTAGGGCTGGTTTGGTATTGCTGTACTTTGAAAAAAAAAACTGCTTTTGTTGTGCTGTGAGAATAAGTAGCTGTGAAATAAAGCGGCAGAGTGTTTGGTAAATTTTTTTGTAAATGTGGTTTTGAAAAGAAAAAAACAGTATTATAGTATTTGGTAAACTTTTATGTAAAACAGATGTGAAAAAAAAGCCAGTTTTTCAAAGCTGGGTTTTGCAGCTTCTTGTGTTTGGCTTTTTTTCACCCAAAACTGTGAAAAAAAGCTGACGCTAAATGTTTACCAAACACCAAAAACTCTCCCAGCTTTTTTTCATAGAAGCTTTTTTTTAAATCACCTCAACCCCAAACTGGAGCCTAATCCAATGGACAGAGAGATGTTATAGCATTATGGGAGGTATTAATGGGATTTGGATTCCATTCGGATTCCCTTTGTGAGGATCCTAAGGATCCAAACATCATATCCATTCATCGTACATATACGGTTAGAAATCATTTTAAATTTTTTATTTGAAATTAAACACAAACAGTTTCTAACGAAAGTTAATCGCATGATGTACGATGAACGGATAAAATATGAGGATCCTTTCCGGATCCTCATCCGTATTAATGCAGCCAATTTACCAGTTTCCAGGAAGGAGATGATTTTGTTTGGATTTATTTAATATTCAAACTTCTAATCTAACGGACGTCGGGACTAATGGGCTTATTCCTATAGAGAGTAAATGTATCGTTTGAAAATTCCTCTTTTTCCGTTTGGTGTAATTATATCGTTTGTAATTAATAAAAACGTTTGAGCTCATTCTCTTTGAATTTAAAAAAACTCCTCACGATTATAGCCTAACAAAATTGTTTTGAAACATAATATTTTCAAATTTCAATAGAGGAGCATATATAATCCTACACAAAGAAAAAGATAGTGGTAATCATTGAGGCCCCTTTGATTAGCAATGAACACCAATAAAAGAAAGAAAAACATTTATAGGGTTCCAGCCTTTTGAGCAAGTTATTATCTGGTCTCATTCTTCACAGTGGACCTTGTGGCCAAAACTGCTTAAGCTGTAGTCATTCGGTCACCCAACAGGAATGTGCTTCATGAATTCTGTTGGACCACCGTATGTGTACGGGCGGTGTATGTAATAAGTGTAGAGTACTGCTCTTCCACACTCCCATATGGCAAAATGTTGAAGATGAAATTGTTAAGATTTTATATAGACGGTGGCGGTTGCCTCAGCATGGGATTTCGCCAGCGGTTGCCTCAATATACTAGCTTCTTTGCAAACGCTCCTGTGCTAGATATTTTTTTTAATCACGCTGTGCATGTTTTTTCTTTTTAACTTTGCTTTAATGTCTAAGGAGCAAGAGGATACTAATAAGCAAATACTTTTTAAGTCGTCTTGTGGAGAGATTGTACCTTGTGACTAGGATATATCCCATCTTTCTATCCCTCTCGTTTTAGATATACCTCCCGTTGTATCCAAATTTTGGCGTTCATATGAAACTCAAAAGTTTTTGTTTTTTGTTTTTTTTTGTCAAACGATAGATTTTTGTTAAATTAGGTGTTAGATTAGCCACCGACGGAGTTTAAACTCACGTCGTCATGTAAGAGCTCAACTCATTTCTACCTAGGGGTGGAATTTTTTCCCGAAAATCCCGAACCATCCCGAACCTGTCCCAAAATTTGACCGAAAAATGCTCGAACTTAACTTCCCGAAATCGAACCCGTCCCAAAAGTTTCGGTTTGGGATTTGGCCACAGCTTTGAAAGCGTTCGGTAATCCCAAACCGAACCGAATATTATATATATATATATATATTTATTTATTTATTTTTAATTTTTAATTAGAAATTACTTGAATCGTTGGATTTGTTAAGATGTAATCCAACCGTCCATTGAGTTAGGTCATTTGTTAGGTCTCTCAGACTCTCTCTCAGTCTCTCTCACAGTCTCACTCACTCACTCACAGTCCCGCCGCTCCGCTCCTCCGTCAAATCCACGCCGCTCCTCGTCCTCCATCGACACACACCGCTCCTCCATCAACTCACGTAGACGCAGGAAGGAAGACTCGAATTCGACACCAATCAAGTCCCAAAATCCAGGTAAGGGTTTCTGATTTTCACTGGGGTTTTGTTCCTTAGTGTTTAGGGTCAAATTTCATGTTGATTAACTTGATTTCTGAGTATTTTGTCGAATGTGTGAGGGTTCGGGAAATGAATAGTTTTGGTTCGGTTTCGGGATATAAAATTCCATCCCGAAATGTTTTGGTTTGGGATTCGGGTTAGGGGTTTCGGTTCGGGATTCCGACCCGAACCAGCCCTATTTCTACCATTGTGGTAAAGAGTCACTTGTCAAAAGTTTTTGTTTTGGGGTCTCTTTCTTTTATATTGGTAAGTTTATCAGAATATTGGGCTTTAGGGTTTCTCTTGGCTACTCTTGGCTTATGATTGGTATTTAGTTGTATATTCCTGTTAGGCCCAAGTTTTAATAACAATTACCGGCTCCAGTAATTAGCATGGTAGAGGAGAAAGAGGAGAGAATGGTGCCAAGGGAAAAGAGGAGCATAGCAGAGGCCGCGAGGCCAGAAGACCCAAGCAACGTGAAGGCCTAACTTCTTCGGTATGGAGTTCAAAGGTGACGTCGGCCTTTGTGTTTTTCAAATGCAGAATGATACTATATAATTATAGTACATATTATATGATTTAACAAACGTTAATGGGAAGCCTTATCGTTTGACTTTTAAATGTGTAAAACAGAGCAATTAATCTAAATGCATGCGTCACAATGTTTTTTCAAAAGACATTTATGCACATAAGCGATTTTGATTATCTTTTAGTTGTTTTAAAAATAGTGCTAAACGAGCCATAAAGTTTACTAAGCCAACAACATGCACATTCGGGTAGTGACAAAACTTTTACCCTTGGGATTATTTTCTTCTTCTACTGATTGGTTCTCCTTTGATATATTCAATCTAAAAGCAGTTTACACTCAAAATTGGCGAGGTCAATAAAAACTAGAATAGTCATGTGTCGGCCCTTAGTGAGCTCGGGATTTACAAATTAAAAAAATTAACAACAGGATTTAAGTGGTTCACCCCTCAAAACTATACTACATCCATTGAGTCTCTTGAATAAATATACTACCCGGCTACTTATAGCGCTTGACTTAATACAATCTAATTTCTCACCTAACTCGTCCGACCCTCTCTAAGGAATATTTGTCCTCTTTATATTGGCCATTTTATGAGCCATTAGCCTCTGGGCTCAAATCTTTCACTTCTTTTGCATTTATGTGCTGAATGCACATATTTGACATGCTAGTTGTCCCTCTACCCTTTGGCCAACATGTGGCAAGAAGGTGACATTTGTGCAAGTCCACTTGCGTCCTTTTTTGGGACGACGCGGCCGAGCGCCTTGCTTAGCCTTGGGGTTGGTGGAAACTCGTACCCAAGCACCCTATCTGTCAGTCTTTACATCCCTTTGTTTGCATTCGTCCACTCAACTAGCCGCCACATGGCTTGCAGTTGATGTCGTAGTAAGCCCACCTTCTATTCCTAGGACCTCGTGCCACAAAGCAGTTAGCGCACCAACTTGCCCCTTGTTGGTCGGAAAGTACTTTATTAGGAAGCACTTGGCTTACTTGCTAATAGGACATCTAGAGCCATGGGCTCTTAAAGCGCTAGGCTTCATCTTTCCAAGTTCATCAAGCCTTAACCTTCTTTTGGGCTGGTGTTACTTTGAGCATGCATTTAGGCTTGACAATTCCTGACACGACACGACACGAAATTAACAGGTGTTCGGGTCGACACGATAACGAATCGGGTAGTTATCGAGTAACCCGATAAGCACCTGTTAAGATAACAGGTTGGTTCGGGTATACACGTGGGTAACACGATACACGATAAGCAAAATATTAATTTAATAATTTTATAACCCTACAAAAATACTATAATAATTATATATATTAATTTAACAATTTTATACCCCTAAAAACTATAATAATTATAATAATTATATATATACTATAATAATTATAATAATTATATATACTATAATAATTATACCCCCAAAATATTAACTATAACAATTATATATATATATATATATATATATATATTAAATTTTAAATTAAATTTTATACCCCTAAAAACTATAATAATTAATATGCATCCGCCCTTTGAAGAAAAATGGAGGGAAAAAAGAAAATTATAAGAAAAGGAAACAAACAAGAGAGGGAAAGATGGGTGAAAAGGGAGTTTATGACACGTGATGATCTACTTAATAAATATATAAATAAATAAATAAATATATATATATATACACACACACCATTGAACTAGATGAGATACGAATTATACGAAACTAATTTCAACGATCCAAACCGTCAAACTTGTTTGTATATGCTTCGAGATCGCATCAGCAAAAAAATCGCAAAAAACAAACATTCAGAGATCAAGTAACAGGACAAAACTTTTCAACGGTTATAAACAAAAAATCATGATTTAACTGTTATTTTAACTTCGATTTTGATGATTTTTTATAGCTACACTCTTTGACCCTATATGAATACAATGAATGAATTGGATCTTCAATTTAAAATATTACACAAGTGGATACCACAAAATCTTATGTTATACTTAATGAAAGTATAAATAAACTCTAAGTGTTAGTGAATTTATCATTTTGATGAGATACGAATTCTGCGAAACTAATTTCAACGATCCCAACCGTCAAACTTGTTTGTATATGCTTCGAGATCACATCAGCAAAAAACAAACATTCAAAGATCAAGTAATGGGACAAAAACTTTTCGACGATTATAAACGAAAAATCACGATTTAACGGTTATTTTAACTCCAATTTTGATGATTTTTTTACAGCTACACTCATTGACCCTATATGAATACAATGAATGAATTCGATCTTCAATTTAAAAATATTTACACAAGTGGATACCACAAAATCTTATGTTATACTAAATGAAAATATAAATAAACTATAAGTGTTAGTGAATCTATCGTTTTGATGAGATACGAATTCTACGAAACTAATTTCAACGATCCCAACCATCAAACTTGTTTGTATATGCTTCGAGATCACATCAGTAAAAAATTGCAAGAAACAAACATTCAGAGATCAAGTAACGGGACAAAACTTTTCGACGGTTATAAACGAAAAATCACGATTTAACGGTTATTTTAACTCCGATTTTGATGATTTTTTACATCTACACTCCTTGACCCTATATGAATACAATGAATGAATTCGATCTTCAATTTAAAATATTTACACAAGTGGATACCACAAAATCTTATGTTATATTTAATGAAAGTATAAATAAACTCTAAGTGTTAGTGAATCTATCGTTTTGATGGGATAGGAATTCTACGAAACTAATTTCAACGATCCCAACCTTCAAACTTGTTTGTATATGCTTCGAGATCACATCAGCAAAAAATCGCAAAAAACAAACATTCAAAGATCAAGTAACGGGACAAAACTTTTCGATGGTTATAAACGAAAATCACGATTTAACGGTTATTTTAACTCCGATTTTGATGATTTTTTACAGCTACACTCCTTGACTCTATATGAATACAATGAATGAATTCGATCTTCAATTTAAAATATTACACAAGTGGATACCACAAAATCTTATGTTATACTTAATGAAAGTATAAATAAACTCTAAGTGTTAGTGAATTTATCGTTTTGATGAGATACGAATTCTACGAAACTAATTTCAACGATCCCAACCGTCAAACTTGTTTGTATATGCTTCGAGATCACATCAGCAAAAAATCGAAAAAAACAAACGTTCAGAGATCAAGTAACGGGACAAAACTTTTCGACGGTTATAAACGAAAAATCATGATTTAACGGTTATTTTAACTCTGATTTTGATGATTTTTTACAGCTACACTCCTTAACCTTATATGAATACAATGAATGAATTCAATCTTCAATTTAAAATATTTTGAGAAAGGCTTCACAACCTTGAAAACAAAAACTTTCATTTTGCATATCCTTGCACATTTAATATTTGTAATAGATTAGTAGTGTATGTATTTTTTTTTTATTATGCTCTTATTTTCGAGTGTAGATGTAGTACTTAAATGACAAATGTGTTTTAATGTTTTGAAATAATATTTATGTGGCAATGTGTGGTAAATTTAAGAAAAATAAAATATTTTTCTTAACGGGTCATAACGGGTCGGGTAAAGTGACCCGACCTGTTAAGGACCCATTAAGATAACGGGTATGACACGACATGACCCGTTAAGATAACATGTGTTACTCGAAAACGACACGAACACGACAGACACGACCCGTTTGCCAGGCCTACATGCATTCCTTTAAGCCTGTGTCCCTTAGGGCCGGTGTTCCTTTAGGCCTATCGAGATCAAGAAGGATCATGCGTTAACAAAAACTATACAAAAAAAGGAGTTTAAAGAGGAGTGCGAGAATTTTGTTTAACGCTTCACCCTCATCATCGTCTTTCGCCTCCAAATCTAATAAGTGGCAAGTGGCAAGTGGCAAGTGGCAACCATATCTAGCTAGCTAAATTTTTTTTATATAAACAGTAGAGGAGGTTCATAAAATAAACATGCATGCATGGTAAGAAAAAGGATCCTACGTAATTAACGATTGACGTGAAAACATCAAAGATATGGAAATTTTTCTGCGTCAGAAATATGGTATTAAACGAACATGACAAGAAGAACAAACCCGCAAGGAGCCACCGTCCTGGGCAACATAACAAATCATCTAATTGTTTTGTTATTTAAAAAGAATGGAAAGAGAAGCAATCTAGTGTCCAGACAAGGAACAGGCCTTAATTACATAACCTAGCTTGTATTATTATATATGGTATATTTATGGTTCCAGCTTCATAGACACAAATTGAATTAATTATGTTTCATTTGATGTTATTCGCATAGAACGTTACGGATACGTTAATTTGTTCCTTGTAAATTATAGAGTCGATTCTCAATTCTTGATTCTTGAAGATGCTCTAATGGTATGACCTAGAAAGCTACTTGATATTTCCAATGGAAGGTTTAAAATTGAATTATCAAATTGAATTATTTTATATATATAATGATATATTTATTAAAAAATGTGAAAGATTTAGAATAATGACTCGTCAGGAACTACTTTTAAAGTGGCTGCTTTTAGTGAAAGTGTTTTTATACTTGAAGTGTTTTTGCACTCGAAGTGCTTCCTGCAAGAGTACCAATTATGTGAAGTGCTTTTTTAAAATTCACTTGCATTTTTACTAAGAATTAATTCCAAAAACACTCTTATAAAAAATGGTTTCAATCATTCTAAAAACATTCCAAATGAGCCCAATACTTTGAATTATCGTTGTTAAACCACATTGAATTATCAATTATTCGGTGCCTGTTAGCTGCACTCATCAAGTAAGCTTGATGCTGTTGGGCATCTAAATTGCTTTGTTCTCCTTATACAGCAGGTAGAAATGCATTTCCAGATTTTTGTAGGTCAAGCCTTTTTATTATTTTATCTCATATTGTTCCTTTTATTTGAATGAAAAGTATTTCTATGTCAGTATAGAAAATTAAAATAAAGAGAAAAAACGAATATATATATATATATATATATATATATATATATATATATATATATCAAATTATAAAAGAATATAAGCACATGACATGTTACTGGAAAGCCAAGCAAAGCAGCTGTTTGGTTGTCCGGTATTTTTCCTCAAGATTTTCATCACTCTCCTAAAATTTTGAGTGAATACTTTACAAGGAGGGGGTTTTGAATCCGAAACGAATAGATAGAAATCAAACACTCTATCCATTAAGATATTAGATCATATGCAGACTTTATACCAATTTATTACTAAAGAAATTAACACAAATTGGCAATATTTTAATGGTGATGAATAAAACCTCCATTAGGGTTTCCTTTGTGTTTCTTGTCAACCAAAGCTTAGCTAACTGTCGTTCGTCCAAAATAGGTAAATAAAACCCTACGCTGACCAAAAACAACAAACTCCAGCGTTCTTTCTCGCCCACACCCAAAACCCTCTTGGGATTGTAAGACGAGCAAAAGCCGAACGGACAAAACCTCCTTAGATACATCATTTTACCAAAATATATGTCATCTTTGAAGTCATTTATTTCTTTTATTATCATCTAAATGATTATCATTGATAAATGAGAAGTCTTATTATGTTCGAATTTTGTGAATTGCGAGTTTGCAACCAATTTAAACTATTACCCCTTTTAGTGTAAATATATATTGTTCTGTAAGAAAAAATATTTAGCTAGAGAAATTGACTCAAACTAAGACACTTGGTTATTGATTTGTTCGATATATATAGATAATTAAACGGTCTTCAAATTAAATGAACTTTTCTTGAAATAGCCTTTAGATGATGATAATTAAACAAAATAAAAAGTTTCAATTTAAATAATGTCACATTGTCACGTTAAAAATGAATGAGAACTGTGTTTTGTGGGAATAATGAAAGTACTACTCCAGCGAAAATGCAAATTAAGGTTTTTCTTTTTTGGTTCGGTCAAAAAAGTATAATCCTAGTCTAGTTGACGTGAGTCTTGGATCGTTGCTCCAAACCCTAGATTCCGTACTCTATGGTCTAGATTAACGTTTAAATCAAGTCAATGCACAACTCCAGCAAATCAATTATTACGTACCGTTGCTATTTCTAAATAATTAACGTTCATTTTTTAAGATTAAATGTTATTTTCACTAATTAACAATGATTAACATTCGTAATAATTGAGGTGTTGATGTGTCAGCTGCTGCATGCTCCACATATGGCAGATTATGAGTCATAGTGAAAAACGCAGGAATGAAAGACTCTAAAGTCCAACACAGAGAGAGAAGACTCAGCTATTTTATTTATTTTTAATTCGGAATTTGGGTCGACATAATGTATGGTAGTAGCACATTGACTCATAGATTAGGGTTTTTTGGATGGATTTTGATTCATATCCTAGTCCACAGTTGACCCCTCGTCCTGGAATCGTTCCAACCCGCAGGAATTGGATCCCCTCCTGAGCATTAGGTGGGGATCCTCCTGACCACACTTTTTGAACCGTTGGATCCAACGGTTACAAACAGGAGGTCCCTTTAAAATTATAATAATTATAGCCGTTGGATTTTTATCCAACGGTCTAAGGAGTGTGGTCAGGAGAATCCTCACCTAATTCTCAGGGGATCCAATTTACAACAAACACTACTTGTTTAAGGATTTAGACCAAAAAATGATTGGTTGAATTGTCCACCCATCTTAGTTGTCCTTAGCATGAAAACTATTTAATAAGGATTTTGAAAGTGAAGATCAAAGTACGTAGAAATGTTGTTTGCCAAAGAAAGTAACTTGCTTGCTAAGTTGGATTTGGGAGAATGAGATGTTTAAATTAAATGGCTTCATGAATATATTCAATGTGACGTTTTTGTATCCGACATTTTTGAGTAACAAAATTGCAACATGTTTTGAGATTATAAAGTAGAAACTGAGAATGAAGATGCATTTTAATTTTAAGTTATTATAAAAGAAATTATAAAATAATGACCTAAACCATTGAAAACACAATATTAGAAAGAGGGAGAAAGGAATAATTTGGCAAGGACTTTGGTAACCCCTTCCACCAAAGTCACGAGAAATTTTTCAATGTGATCAGAATACGGATGGTACACAACGTATCACTATATAAACGGTGAGATATGTATGTTAAAAAGTTAATAACTTAAAAAATATAATTTTTCACCATTTATATAAAAACACATGATATTCTATTTGTGTTCCGGTTACAATGAAAATTTTCTCCATAGTCACCACCGTTTACGCATATTCATAACCATAAACCCTAAAAAACTGAAAGGAAAGACAGAGCAGTTAAGGATTATTGAGAAACATAATAATAATAAAGACGACTTAATTAGTTAAGAGTAATTAAATTATTAGTAAATAATGCATATTTGATCAAGATATTTTAATTTTATAGTGTAACACAATGAATGCACAATGATTATATAACCGATGTGGATGTGCTGCTCTGGCATCAAATGGCTTCTAGTATTCTAGTCACCTACCATCGCATCCAATCTAACCCCTCCATTGGAAACCTAATTAATCCAACGAAAGGTAACCCTCGCGGTGGGACCCACGAGTTCCCTAAACACTGTAGAATTTTTAACCGTTAAATTTCGTCCATTACATATTATTACAGATTTAACGGTTAAAAATATTCAGGTATAAAATATCATGCAGTACAAAGTATCGAGTTACATATTTACAGTGTAATATACAGTTGAATTTCACTAATCTGTTAGATCCAAGGCCCAGAAGGGCCCAAAAAGGTCTCCGACCTAGAAATATACGGCTCTAAACAAGATATTAATCCCCAAGGGCAGCGAGCCACGTGTCCCTAACGAGACCTGGCTGGCTGGAAGTAGCGACGCACCAATTGTCAGCAAAATCAAAAAGAGACGACACATCGTCTTGGCGTTATTGTCATGGACAGAGCCAGTCACAGACTCACAGCACCGCGTGGCCCCCCCCCCCCCCCCCAACCATTGAAGCAAACCGACTTTCCACCCTGCTCCATAAGTTTTTTAGAAAACTTCATTTTAATCCTTAAAAAAAAAGAGTTTTAGACTATAACACTGTGTAAGATTAAAATCCAATTTTAGTCCTAGTATATTTAATCATATCATTTATTAGTTTTATTTTGATGTTTCATTTATCTTTTTATTTTTATTTTAATGTATTAATTACATTTAAATTTAATTTTTATTTCATTCATCATAATACATTTTAATGTCTATATTTAGAGAACTAATTTTTTTATAATATATATTCCGATAACATTTTTGTATGTTCTTCATTTAGGTACATTAATACATTTGAATATTTCGGTATATCCATCAGTACAAATATATAGTTACATTGATTCAATATAATGCATTTCATTACGTACATTTTGGTACACACATTTGAGTATTGACTTTTAGGTACATTAATTCAATATATTATATTTCAGTACATTCATTTTGGTACATATATTTCGGTATCGACATTTTGGTACAGACATTTCGATATGTATATTTTGGTACATACATTTCGGTATTGACATTTAGGTACATTAATTCAATATAATATATTTAGGTTCATTATAATATATTTCGGTACAATCATGTAGATACAAATATTTCGGTACAAAAAAGTCAATTTTATATATTTCGGCATAATCATTTATGTACACTTATGTATTTATATATTTTTGTCTCACAAAATTCTATTAATATTTTCTCATTTACATTCATTTATAATTAAAAAACTAAATATGTGCATATTAATAAAATTAAAATTTAATGTGGAGAGATTAAATAAAAATACACATTAAATAACAAAAATTGCATGTAAATTTTGATAAAAGTACACTGCAAGGATTAAATTGAATATGCAATCTAGCATCATGTTTTTTTTTAAATTTTAATATTTTACAAGAACTAATGTTCAAAAACACAATGTGCCAGAAACAAGTGTCAAAACACTCATGTCATTATATAATTGGAAAAACATTGAAACAAAATGCATTCTTTCAATTGTATAAAAACATGTGGTGTTTCAGTTTCACCTTGTATTTTAGACACACTAAAAAATCGCTACCGACGTGAACCCGGCCAATACCGTTTCCTTCCCATGTGCTCCCACGCCTCCTCCGCACAATGACATCAACGCCCTCACCTCCCCTTCCCCTCTCACTTCCCGGATTACGGAAACGAGTACATGGGTATTGTTGTAAAATCAAGATGAAAAGAAAAAATTAGTTTTTTTTCTTTTCTTCCTTAAAGAAGAAAATAATTAATTAGATAACAGTAAAACATATCTATTTGAGACCAACAATATCTCTTGACTCTTAACAACTGAGAATAAGGCACTCAACGTCACGATAATATGTGACAAAAAAAAATGTCATGATAATACTGTATCAGCTAAAAGTTGATCGTTCTAATTATAAGAGGGTATTAAATATATATCACATAGGTCGTACGTCTTAGAGCATAAATATTATGGCAGAACTATTGTTATGTCCAAAACCCTACTACTTGAATTATTAAAATTTTGATAAGATATACAATGTTTCAAATATTTCACATTACAACTTGAATAAGATTTATTAATGTTTGAGGAATAAAAGAATTACATACTACATTTAACGTTTGGAGTACTTTTCAATAAGGGATACAAAGTTTCAAATGGTTTTTCACAATAGTACTCAAATATTAAAATTCCGAACTAACTACGATACATGAATTTCTTCGTGTCTAATCAAAATCCAACAAGGAAACAAACTAAATTTGGAGTGTAATTTAATTCTGTTTGTAAAAGTGATTTCCACACCTACTAAGTCGCCAAGTAGCAAAAGTCTTTACACTAAGACACAAGAAGAGTTTTCTTTTTGTTAAACAATGGGACTAAAAGCCCAGAGGTCTCAGCAGTGTTTGTCATTAGAAAATGTCGACAAGAGACCGTAACTTGATCAAAACACAAATAATTTGAATTGTTTATAACATAAAACTTGGAAGCAATAATTAAAAATAAAAAATAAAGATCATATCCCTTGTCGACAATGAATCCAAATTTGCAATTAACTCTAAAAACTAAGTCTAAATATTATTATTGATAAAATTTAGATGGGAATTTCAAAGAAAATATAAGTTAGAGGAGGAGGGGAGGTGTGGGGTAGACGACAAGTGAAACGGCTCAATTCGGTGTAGGTGTTTGAGTGTTGCGTTGTGAGGACAACTGCCACCCAATACCAGAGAGGCCACAGCCCACAAACACAACGCCCTCGTGTCCCCTTCCCCTTCCCCTTCCCCTCCCCCTTCTCTTTCATTTTTTTCTCCCAAACCCAACAAAAAGGCTCATACTTTTGGAAATTCTTAGGCATCTCTGATCTGTTGATTCTCTTCCCAAGTGACACACAAGTTTCAGCTCGCCTGCTTAACCAGAGGAGATCGGGGAAGCAAACAAATCTGGGATAAAGTTCCGATTTTGCCATCGGCTTTCTGGTGGGACATTCTGGTAATTTTACAAGCCCGATCGATCTGCCGTGGTCGGAACTCCGGTGGGTCGTGGAGGTACTGAGAGGAGGAAGATACAAAATGTGGTGGATGATGGGCGAGGGAGGAGGCCAGTACTGCTCTAAGAAGACTGATGATATCTGCGACAATGTTTGCGGCCAGGTACTTAAATTTCTTTTCATTTGTTTTTCTTTTTTTCGAATTAAAGTTTGGTGCTTTTTGTTCTTCTGTGTATATTGTTTGGTGATTTGATTGTTTTTGTTTTCTGGGTTTGCGTATTTGGTTGCTCTGGTAATGTAGCAGCAATGGGATTATTGGGAAATTGTGAAAATTTGGTATATCCGGAAATTTGAGTTAAAAAGCTATGAACTTTTTGTACGTTATTTCCTATGCAATTTTTTGGGGGAATTTTGGAATTTAACCCATTTTATGACTAAAGTTTTTGACTTGTTTCCCCCAGTTTTCTTAGCAACCAAAGGTAATCTGTGTGTTTTTTTCATGAAGTATGGCTAATCAGATCGGATGGATTTTCCTGATCCATGTTTTGTTAATTCGAAATTTTGCATAACAAGAGGTCTTGGTTTTTCGATCCATTACATCTTTGTACTGGAATTTTCTTGAATTTTAGGTATCGGATTACTATCAGCCCTTGGTTTGGAATTGACAATTGTTTTTTCTAATTAAAAAGATATTATAGCTGTCATATTTTTATCGAAAAGATCGTCGCTTGTAAACTATGAATTATTTGGAGTATTATCATCTGCCATTGTGTTTGCGTTGTGAATTGATTGTGCATTGAATCTATGCCTGAATTACTGCAAGTTCTTGGAGTGGATTTCACGTTTGTCTTGCGTCTGACAAATATTGCCTTTACGATTGTGCAGGAATCAGGCAGAATGTTGAGCATGGCAAGAGTTCGCTGCATTCTACGTGGATTTGACTTCAAAGTTCTCCTCATTCTGTTTACACTTATTCCGTTGTGTATCTTTGGCATTTACGTGCATGGACAGAAGATCTCATACTTCTTGCGGCCGCTATGGGAATCGCCACCCAAACCTTTCCATGATATTCCACACTACTATCACGAGAATGTGTCCATGGAGAACCTCTGCAAGCTTCATGGTTGGGGGATCCGTGAGTACCCTAGGCGTGTCTTTGATGCTGTGTTGTTCAGTAATGAGATGGACATCCTTACCATAAGATGGAAAGAATTGTATCCCTACATAACACAGTTTGTTCTCCTTGAGTCAAATTCAACATTTACTGGATTTCCAAAGCCTCTGCTCTTCTCCCGTTATCGCGAGCAGTTCAAGTTTGTGGAGCCCCGGTTAACTTATGGGACTTTTGGAGGAAGATTCAAGAGAGGGGAAAATCCATTTGTTGAGGAGGCATATCAACGAGTAGCACTGGACCAGCTTCTCAAAATAGCTGGTATTACTGAGGACGACTTGTTGATAATGTCTGACGTTGATGAGATCCCAAGCAGACATACCATCAATCTTCTGAGGTGGTGTGATGAAGTTCCTCAAATCTTACATCTTCAGTTGAAGAACTATCTCTATTCCTTTGAGTTTCTGGTGGACAATAACAGTTGGAGAGCTTCAGTACACAGGTATCGGGAAGGGGTGACGAAATATGCGCACTATCGCCAGACGGATGACATCTTAGCAGATGCAGGGTGGCATTGTAGCTTTTGTTTCCGCTATATCAGTGAGTTCATCTTCAAGATGAAAGCATACAGCCATTATGATAGAGTCAGGTTTTCAAAGTATCTAAACCCAACAAGAGTTCAGAAAGTGATCTGCAAGGGGTCTGATTTATTTGATATGCTTCCCGAAGAGTACACCTTCAAGGAAATCATCGGGAAAATGGGACCTATTCCTCATTCCTTCTCTGGTGTCCATCTTCCTTCCTTTCTGTTGGAGAATGCAGAGAAGTATAAATTTCTCTTGCCTGGGAATTGCAGAAGAGAGAGTGAGTGACCTTTGTTTCACCAAGGTTTGATGTCTGTTTCTGTAAAGATAGTTGACCATGCAGCTTCTGTGACTACTCACGAAGGGTTCGACTGAACAACGATGACTGGTGTGTCGCTGACATAGCTGTGCCTCATGCTCGGCCAAATTTACATCATTCTTTGGAAATGTTTGGGGGCTGGACAGACTTATGAGTTCTTATGGTAATGATTTTGTACATAACTTTTACCGGAGTTGGGTTTAGTATAAGCGGAGCATGTCTATCTAGTATCTACTGAGAGGGAGCCTGCTGTGCTGGGAACAGTTTCACAACGTGCCGGTGTATCGTGTGATTCCCCAGATACCCCGAAAAGATAGTACAACAGCCCTGCATTCCCCTTGCTGGGAAGTTTTGTTTATGAGACAAATTCTTCGTTTATGCGATGAACTGACTTTATTTGTGACATCTGAATTGCTTGTAGATCTTTTTATAGATCAAAATGCATCACTAGATAGTGCAGTATGTCAATTTTGCATGTTCTGTTTTCCTGTCATGCTCCTTTTGGTTCAAGATATTCAGTGGAACTAATATTTTTTTCTCCATTGGTTATGTCAATGATGTGCATTGCCCTGCAAGTTATTCGTTTTCTTTGTCGAGTTTCGCGTTTTATGGTTTGTGCTCAAGTCGGGAAGGGCTTACCTACACCGGGGTTGCCACTGTACGTAAGTCTCTTTTGTTCGAGTCAGGTGGATATCTAGTTAATCAAATGTTCGAAACATCATATAGATGTATTCGCCCTGTTCTTTTCTTGAAAATGAAATCAGGATCCTTAGCTACAATGAGAATCTATCCCCTTTCTGGTGTAGTTGTGTTATTATCCAATTGACTGGAATATGTTCAATGCTATCCATACATTATCAAATATACGGATTTGATATGCATTCTTAACAAATTACAACTTTTTTTTGGTAAAACAAATTACAACTTTTATTTACATTCAAAACAAACCTTATAAATAGCACCCAAACAAGAGGGAGAGAACCCAGATTTAAATCATACAGATATACGCGGCGATCGGAAGAAAAATGTGTCGTGCCTTCGGGTTTCAGCAGCAGCAGCAGAGCTACGGCGCCAAGAGGCTCAAGAGAGCAGCTACTCCATGCACAAGGAGGCAGCTTGGGACTCAAAAGATGACTATCACTATCACAGCAACCATATTTCAGGTGTGCCAATTGTGCCTTCTTTACGCCTCGACTCTCAGTTCATAAAGCGAAATTCCATGTTTGACGGGAGGCAGGCTCTGCAGCTGCATGGCGGCAGCTGGCGTGCCAAAAGCACAAACCAATACAGATGGTCTGGCCAAAAGTTACTTCCCGAGTTTTCACTTGGTGCTGGTGGTGCTATGAACTTCAACACTGCATTAATGGAATTGGAGAATGCTGAATATGAAGCTAGTTTCCAGGAGGTGCATCGTCTTCCGGCAACGATGAGAGTGCACGAAACCAGATACGAGCGCAGGATATGGGGTGAATGTGATGAGGATCATGGCCTTCAGTACTGCCATGGATTTGATGACAATGTGAGATGGAAACGCAATGGGGTCTGGAAAGCTGAGTGGATATCAAAATGAGCTTAAAAAGATAAGTGTCGAGTCATTGCAAACTTCTCTGCACTGATGTTTTAGGGTAACAATGTGCTCAGTTACTGAACCGAAAGGTCCCAAACTATAAATAAAAAGCTTTAATTATCTGCTGAAAGAAAATCCGAAATGTCTTTCGTGAAATTTATGAAGCTTATGATTTTGCGAAAATTACATAAAATTAAGGGTCTGTTTGGGATCCTATTTGAAATTTTTTATCATTTCTCAAAATATTTTTTAAGAACATTTATCGAAAACAATTTTCTTTAAGACTCAAAAACTTGATTGGTTGCGATTTAAAAATTTTAAATCTTACGACTTAAACTAGACAAATAGATCTAAAAAGAGAGGGTCGCAGGAAAGGGAGAAAGAGCAGAGAGTAGAAAAGAAAGTAAGAGATGATTGAAGGAAAGAGAAAGAAGGGAGAGGATCGGACGAGATAGAGAGGAAGAGGAGTGAGAGAAAGAACTGAGAGAATAAAGAGAGCGGATTGAAGGAGAACCGAAAATGGTAAAAAAAAAAAAATAAAAAAAAAAAAAAAGAGGAAAGAGAAAGAAGAAAAGAGAGATATAGATTTGGAGTGAGAGGGGAGGAGAGAGAGAAGAAAAAAAAAGTGAGTTTAAGTTTAAAGACTTTAAAAACTCACTTTTTATGTTTTTAAATTCTATTTTTTTCCTATATCTTATATTTTACAAAATTTGGTTCATATTGTTTTCATATAACTTTTATTTTACAAAATTTGTTTCATATTTTTTTCAAATCCCATTTTTTTCCTATAACTTCTATTTCACAAAATTTGTTTCATATTTTTTTTTAAATTCTATTTTTTTCCTATAACTTCCTAAGCCATTATACAACATTAAATTAAATTAAGTAACATGAAACAACATTAAACAATATGAAACAACATTAACCAACATAAAACTTAAACATTTAAGTTGTAGTTTTTAAATAATAAATTATGTTTGGCCCTATGGCTTTCGGTTGGAGACGGAGGCAAATATGCTGTTCATTAAAATATTAATATCTTGGAGAATCTTGGAGGGTCAGAGGGCTTAAACGAGCCCTCTGGCCAGCCATCGGTTGGAGATGGCCTTAGAGAATAGACTATATTTTTAGTTAGTCTTGAGTTCAGTTTTTGAAAATAGTCTTATCAAACAAGTTTTTAAGGCCTAAAACTTGAAAATTATTTTTGAGTTTAAAAAGTTGGATTTAAGTAGAGTACAGGCCCTAAGGTTTTCAGTGATTTTTTTAGAACGTCGCAAAAGCGATAAAAAACCATTGAGTTATTGCTCAAAATTTTTGTGAAAAAATGCAGTTCTGAGTTTTTGCAAGATATTTTACATGTGGAAATATATGGAAGAAAGAAAATTATATAAGCCATTTCAAGTCGATCTAAACACATCTTGATCAACCTCATCATTTTTCTTCAATATCTAAGCTGGAAAAAATAAAGCTCGGTAAAAGATACTTGCGAGGCCAAGAACATAACCAAAACGAGTCACATTTTATCCAAAATATATATCTTTAATTTTAAGCAGCTTATGGTACGGTAAAATTTCACACAATTAGATCTTGTCATGACCATCGTAGAAGTTCACAAAAAAAGAAAAATATCATGAGTAACGGATTTTCTGAAGAATACAAAAGGTGGTTGACGAGTTTTTGCAAAGATGATGTGTGTGGGCAACAAAAAAAATATCTAACCATATTTTAAAGAGTGCTGATAAACCCACCTCATTGTCTTATTTTCCCACCCACATTTTAGTATAAAGTTTAATGTCAATTTTACCCTCTTGTAAAATGACATGTGAGGACCAAAACAAAAATGTACTGTAGATTGCCAATTTCCTTATGCCCACTGCACATTGCCGGATTGCCCATTTCCTTATGCCCGTTCACCATCTCTGTAAAAGAAAAAAAAATTCTTCTCTCTTTCAATTTAATTATTGTGCCTTTCTGGAACGAAATCTCATCTCTTGTAAACAAGTATTTCTACTTCCATTTTTTCTTTCTCCAAAACCCTAATTCCAGGGATCTAATCAAATATGAACCAACCAATCATATATCACCCATCACTGCTTTATAACATCCATGGCTTTAAATTCTCTGTCCTCCTAGCCCCTTCTTTGGTTCTAATCGCAACCCAAACCTCACCTCCTAAATACATAACCCACCCATTGAATTATATTGCAATTTGCAATACTTGAAATTCATAGGAAAAATAAAATATCTAGACTATGCAGGGAACAAGAAGATGGGTGGTGAGGCAGTTTTGCTGTCATGGTGGTGTTATGATGGTTGGGGGACCTGGGTTGGGTGTTGGGAGTTGGTGTGGCACTCCAGCGGAGTAGGGGTGTCGAGGGCTGAAATCACATTAGGGTATTTTAGGAATGATGGTGGGTGAGAAAAGAGTGTTTTCTTCTTTTAACACTTTTGGTGGGTGAAAAAATAAAATGGGGTGGGAAAATAAGACAATGGGGTGGGCATAGTACCACTCATTTCAAATTAGTTATGTGATGATTTCAATTAGGTACGTGATGTGATAATTTATCCTCTAAATTCATTCATGCATTTATAATATCTACCATAATTCAAATTCTTTTCAAACATCTCTTTTACTGAAACGTTATGCCAATTACTTTGTTCAGAGATTCTAAACTCCAGAACCAATCAGGTGTTTAGCTTTTAAAGAAGCATATATTTCACTATAGGAAACAAATATTATATGACATCTGAAACACGCTATGTACTACAATCAACATACGTACTATAGTTTGAATGGACGACGGATTCACAACAGTACTAATATTCCATTAACCAAGTTGATATAGGAGAACTTATAAATGGACGGATTGGTTATACTAAGTGGCGTGTCAAGATGATACAAGAGAACTTGTGAATTTTGAACACTCAAATCCCCAGCAGATATTCCATTTATAAAGTTGCCTTCGGTGCTCTTGCTTTATGGGATTCTACAGACCAAATTGGCCAGAAAGAGGTATTAGATTCAATCCTATCCTCCATAAAACCCTACCTTTCTTCTCTAGCTACAATGCTGATAAAAAATTCAAACCCTACACGCTCCTGTGACATTACCATATATAAATACAGCTCCTTCACCATCATCAACCTAAACAAAGCAACCGAAAACTACATACAAGAAAATGTCGTATCAGTGCAGTACCTCAAACGACTTCCAGTTCTTCGTATCCACGGTGGATCCTATGCCTAATAGGTTCACTACTCATACCCAGCATATACCAAAACACCATTTGAAGTTCAGCGATGAGTATGTGGATCGTGTTGCAGAAGCACCAAGGACAACGAGGAGGGCACCCGTGACACATTATGTGGCTCGTGACCAGGTGGAGGATGTCGACGAGGAAGCTGAGGAGTTCATTAAGTTTGAGCACAAGAAATTCCTCGTGAACCAGCAAAGCATGAGAAATGATTAGGCTCAAACCCCCCTTGTTTATATCCAAGGTTAATTATTATATATAGTCCTTTATAAGTTACCAACTAAATAATGTAAAAGCTTGAAATATGTACCTCATTTTTGGTATGTACTGCTGATGATTTCTTACAGATGAAACTACAGCTTTAAGTTTGTATTGATCTGGGTTATGGTCTTTTTCCTCTTCCTCATTCCATCCATTTCTATTTTTCTTTATTTTAACTAATTGCAATATGAATAAATTTATGTTATGTTGTCAAATTATGAATCTAAATTATCAATCCGACAACATTTTATTGTATAAAAATAAAAATTTGGCAGAGCAAAAGCGAATCATCATATATAGTGTAGACCTAACTTTCTGATCCATCCCAAGTCCCAACCCTAGCATATTTATTCCTTTTGTATATTGCGCATTTTTTTGAGGTTCGAAGATGCGAGGAAGTTTCTTTTTCTAGTGCAAGTTCCAAGTTTATGCGACATAAGTCACAGAACAAATATCTATGAAAATATATATAAAGTTTGAACTTGGTCCATAATTTAGAAACCAAACAACCATTCAAATTAATTAGTAGATGCAGTTCAGATCAGAATCTAATCCGACAGTGTTCTTCCTCCATACCTAATATATGTTGCCTTTTTGGTATGTGATGTGATACCACCCCAAGGTTGCTGCTTTTGGAAGAGGATCCTCTTGACCGGGTCATCCGGACCGTTCAAATTTAATCCAACGGTTGCAATTATTATAACTTTAGAGAGACATCCTGTTTGGAACCGTTGGATTAAATTTGAACGGTCCGGATGACCCGGTTAGAAGGATCCCCATACTGAGCTCAGGAGAGGATCCTCTTCCGTTCTTTTTATCTACTCGAGTTTCAATTCTTGAATGAAGCAAAATTCTAGATAGTACCCGTGACATTGTTAATTTAATGACAAGATATGCGTTCTGCTGAAAAATTCAAGAGAATCAACAAATGTATTTAACATATTTGAGCCACTTATAATTCAGAGTTACGTTTACTTAAGAGAAATGAAGAACAAAAAAAACATAGAAATAAGGAAAGTAAGAAAAAAAATTGGATCAATCTTCTCTTAATTAATCTGATTTCTGATTTCTTGTTATGTATTTCAATAAGAAAATCACATAAATCTTTAAAATAAAGAAGCAAAGAAAATCAGATCAATTTTCTTCTAATTGATCTGATTCCTAAGAATTTTTAAATATTTGAATTACATATGTATTAACCAACACAAATGACTTAAAATGTCAAATAATTTTTTTAATAAGCATAAAAACCTCAAGAATCAAAATAGTTTTAATTTCTGTACTCGATAAGTAAGCATGTGTCATTGTATGATATCGTTAGTACAGTATAAATAGATTTATAGTAAAAATCCAAAAGAAGTTTAGAAGATAATTACTTTGAACTAAAAGTTCCCAAGAAAAAACTAAATAAATAAAAATAGAAGTTACTAAACCGAAAAAAGCAAAAAGGAAAGGCATCAAATATTACTTTTTATACAAGAACTAACTTTTCTCAAGAGAAAAAGGAAAAACATGTCTCTTTTTTAAGCGGCTCAAGGGCATCTCAAAAAGATATTGTCTAACAACCAAACTTCTATTTTAAATAATCAAATAAAAAAATTCGACACTAAAAAGTGTTGTAGAAAAGTCTTTATTATAACAAAATGAATAATTATTTTTTAAATTTAAATATCAACTATTTACTTGGTAAATATTGAAAAATAATGAAACTCAATAATGGACCATTGAGCAAGAAAAAAAAGGAAAAGAGAGAAGGTTGTTTCGAAAAGATTGATGTTAGGAAACTAAATTTGATAAACTAATTGACATGAAAGTGGATAATTGAATTATTACATAAGTGGTATCGTTGAATATTAAAAATTAAATTGATTAGTTGAAATAGTTTGTTTTGACACTCTTCACTTACAAATTTAACAAAAATTCAAAATTTCTTTTGAACATGCTCTAAATTAGACATGCCGAACTCTTGAAGACATGTTAACACCCACTTATTTTTTTATGTGGTAGTAAATACTTTAGACCCACATTATCGATAAGTTTTTTAATTTATTAAAAACATGGTTCAATATAACAAATATCATAATATATGTGAAAAAATGTTTTTTTTTTTATATGTATAACTTGTACCACATATAATGTACCGAGCATTTTTAATATATTGCAATCTTACCGCACCGTATTCTTTGAGAAATTTTTCAATATGATCGGTACACAAGATGGTACAATACGTGTTATTAAACAAATTGTGGAATATATGTGCTAAAAAGTTAATAACTTAAAAAATAAAATTTCTCATCATTCCTATTAAAACACGTGGTGTAACACTTATATTCCCGTCACAACTAAAAATTTCTCATGTTCTTGATACGTTAAAAGAAGCTCTCCATTTTAACCGTCCAATTCCCAATCCCCAAGTCCCATACTTGTTCTGCCCCTCCAGATGAAGATTTGGTTGCAGAAAAGAAAACACACGCCAATAGATAAACCAAAACCTTGAAAAAATGGATGCTCCAATTCCTTCCTTCATTTTTTATCTTTTAATCCTCTTGGTACTTGGACACACACACAAATAAACCAAAAGGCAAACACTTTCTCTAATTTGTGCTAAAAATAACAAGATAATATAAGCAAAAAAAAGTACAGCTGATGAACCCAAAACTCCATAACACACAAACCTCAAAAACCAAAAAACCCTCATCTTTTTAGTCATTGGAGCGGCAAAGAGGGCAAGTTGTACGGTGGTTGTGGTCGAACCACTTTTCCAGACAACCTTTGTGGAAGAAGTGCTTGCAGGACAACTCACTCACTTCTTGCTCTGCTTCGAACCCACAGAGACAGACACAGCACTGTGTTTTTCCCCCGTTTCTGCAGAAAGATTTGAACTGTGTTATGGAGATTCTTCTCTCTCTAGAAATTTCCTCAGGACACCCATCTGAGTTCTCGTCGAAAGTGTGGGAATTGATATTGGCACGCATCACTTGAAGCACAGATCTTGCCATGTTTTTTAGCAGAGCCACGGAAAAAACTGTGTTCATTACTAGCAATGGCAGCACGCCCTCTGCTGCACTTGGGAAATTCGAGAGCCCCATTTGAGAAAGTGCTTCTGCTATTTTCTTAAGAGAGAGGAAGAGAGAACACAGAAGCCAGAAGCCAAAAGCCAAAAACTAAAAGCTGGGCATGGTTTTAACCATGGGCTTACGTTTTAGGTTGGGCTTTGCCGCTGAAAAATACACATGGGCACTTAACATTGTTAACCGTGGTTAGATGGGGGGTAGTTTTTAACCACGGTTCGGTGGGCACGGATGCAAACTTGGCGACACGTGTAGGGTTTTGGGAGAGACAGTGACTTGGTTGATATACAAGGGTGAAAACAGCAAGGGGACGAGAGAACTGACATTTTCACTGGCACAAAAAGGGTAAATTTGACGTAGCAACGTGTCGGCGGGAGGTTCTGTGAGAGCCAATGAGGTGGGTGTGTCTTGTGCGCCGTGGCAGATTTGGAGACCTTTCAGTTCTTGTGTCATTTGTGTGTGTGTGTGTGTGGGAACTGGAAGTTTCTTGATTCCCGGAGGAGGAGCTGAAATAATATGGCGGTAGCACGCAAAGCCAGCTCAAAGGCAATGCAAACTAGGCATGTGCATTCAGTCAAACTGATTCAAGCCGCATGTTTTTTCATATCTTTTATGTTACGTATGTACAACAACAACAATAAAATTATCATATCAAAAAAAGTTTGCTTGCATGAATCCTTCAATATAACTTCATTCGATTTTACGTCAAGTTTTTTTATTAATTCTAAATACTTTATATTTTTTCGTATAGTTTATTTCCAAGTCTAGTTCATTGTTTTCTAACAAAATAAAAGGAAAAGGATTTTCCTAAATCTAATATAATGTCCTCAAGTTTTTACTATTTTAGAGTTTGTTAGTAGATTAGATTGAATTTTTTTCTAATTTTACTATTAAAGAAAAATATTTATATAATGATATGGAATTAGGAAGATCTCGTTGCGTTTCATCCGACAAGTTGACAACTCTCTTGTAAATATAATAGAGAGTAGGATTCTCTTTCTTCTAATCATCCATCCGGCCGGTTTCTTTATATTTGAACAGCTAAACCATATCTATATCTTTGGTTGATTTCTTTATATAAAACAAAAAACAAAAAAGAAAGTTTCAGAGAAAGTGACAAAAAGAAAGAAAATTTGAGAGAGGAGATAATCCTGCTACGTATAACAGTATAACAGAGCTCGACGAGGAGATAATCACTCTGCAAAGCGAGGGTTGTGTCGGTATTTATGAAAAGTTTGACACACATGAAACGTAATAAATAGTAATGGTGTGATTCTGATGACTGAATGATTGTTATCTAGCTTTCTCTCTCTAGGAACCAAGCGAGTGGTCCACCTTTTTGTGACTCAAAAATCATCTTCCCAAAACCAGAAAACAAAACTTGGTTCGATTAATACCGCCACAGCTATGGGTGCTTGCTTCCACACAGGCAGTTGGCACTGTATGTTTCTAATTATTTGTGCAGTTGCAGTGAGACATCACATTCATCAGCTGCAGGATTCTTGGCAAAAAGATGAACTGAAAACAACCAGAATATAAAAAATATCAGGATACTTGACGTTATTGCAGTTTTCAAAGACTGTTGGCGATTCAGAGATGTTCCTAACTTCGATGCTTGCTAGATGCCTACTATTTAGAGAAATGTATAAACTTTATGTGGTTATATAATTAAAACACAAAACAAGGAGTCTTACATAATCGTGAAGTAATAGCCATTGGATACCAGGCAGTATCACTAGAAGAAAAAAACTCATCTACCATGATGGATGCCCGTGATAAATTGCAATCTACCATGGACATTGTGCCCGTTACTATTTTGGATGTGAAACCACGGACTATCACGTTGTCAAATGCAATGTAACCACGGATTGTGCCCGTAGTAGATTGAGATCTAACACCACGTGCTATGGCCATTGTGGATTACAAATTGATCACGGCTAATGCTCGTTATAAAAAAATATCCCAAAAAAAAAAAAATTTAATAAATAATATATATATAAAGATATTTATATACAAAATTGCAAATTTAACTTTATTAAAATTCATATTCAAATATCACACTAAAATTAACAACAAAATGAGTAATTATATTAAGAAATATACCATATCACGAAAATATGTAGAGACTTTGCTACACACTCTAAAACAAAACTCAAGTCCTAGTTCCAACCTTGGTCCTCCAATGATATTCGTCTTCTCTGCAATCGTTTCTTCAAGAAGACACACATCTCTTGCAAGCCAATCACACTTTAAATTTGCAGGTGGCTGTAAATATAGTTGATATTTAAGTATTAAACCGTCATGAATTAGAACCACCAACCATCTATGAGACAAACAAGGAAAAATATAAAGCTTAGAAATCAAAACTCATCACTCAGGGCCCATATATTGAAAAATTCAAATCCACAAAGTCATTAGAAGTCTGGTACCAAGAAAAATAAAAAAATAAAAGAAATTAAATGTTAGGAAAAAAATGCAAGTCGGTTCAAATGAAGCAATTTCTTCTAAGCAGGGTTTACAAACAAACGACATTAAACAATGTGAATTCTACAACTTTAATACAAAACATAATGTATAGTAAGGTATGCAAATACAAAAAACTTTTGAATTAACCTGCCATCTCCTTCCACATTGCTTTGACATTTATCCTATCTAAGATCCCACCTGTTATCAAATCAAACCTTGATTTGATGAAAAACGAACATCTGCATGAAAAAAAGTCATGTGAAGTCTTGCATTGCGGTCCAAGAGAAACAAACTGAATTAGTTTTAGATACTTGCAAGCCTTCAGCCAGAAACAATGCGTTGTTTAATTTGGTGTACACGATTAAAGATACAATAGCAAATTCAACGGAGAGATTGAGAGGAGGAGTTACCATCAGCATCGGCAGCAGCCATTTCGACATCTTGCAGAGTTATCAGTCCCTTCGTCACAACCTCCTTTTGATGCTAAAATCAAAATTAAATTACATAAAAATTAAATAAATATACAAACACATACATACAGTAATTAAATATAATTTTGATGGAGTAATTAGTCAAGTGGCAAAAAAATTGAATGAAGAAATACCAAGAAAATTGGAGTAATTAGTTACTATCTTCAAGACGGGGGTATGTAATGCAGACCCGTCTTCTTTAAATACCGGTATGTGGATTGTAGGTCTGGAGCAGCACGATCAAAATTTTTTTTTGCTATAGAAAAAGCACAATCGCGTCGTGCGTTTTCATCCTCCCCTCTCATGCTGTAGATTTTAGTTTTTTGTGGCAGTTTTTTTGTGTGGTTTCAATTTTGACGCCACTTTTTTTTTTTTTTTTTTTAGTGTTTTCTGTTATTATCTAAAACAAAATAAAATAAATACGTGTCTACGGAAATACCTTTGGTATTATATTCTGTTTGTTAGAGGTAGCTATAATTTTTTCTGTTTCAGGGGCTTTTGTGTTCAGTTTTTTTTTTTTTTTTTTTGTGAAGCCTTGAGACACCAAAACTCACTTCTGGCTTTCTAATATTAGAGATTAGAGATACTAGTTGATTAAAAATTTTAAATTACAAAGATAACAATTACAGTCCGTCATAAATTAAAAGGGCGTTGTTGTTAAAACTTTTTGCAACCACATGCTTTCCTCGTGGTAATATTTAGCTAAATTACAACGGACTTTAAACGCGCGTTGTTATTTTAACCATTTCAACCACGGGTTTGTTTATGCCCGTTGTTATAATAATTATTTACCACGAACTTCAAATGTCCGTGGTTAAATTTGACTTTTTATAACGGACTTGATACGTCCGTGGTCAATTAGCCGTGGTAGATGTAGTGTTGTGGCGTAGTGTATGATGTAGGATGTGGCAACACCAAAGTCTTCTACAAAGCACCTAGCCGGATACAACTACTTTATGTGAAGCATTTGTTGTATTTCTAGGGTTTGTAGGGTCCTTAGTATTTATACTGGCTAAGGCATTAATGTAACATCCCACATCGCCCAGGGGAGTGATCCTTAAATGTATATTCTCATCCCTACCTAGCACGAGGCCTTTTGGGAGCTCACTGGCTTCGGGTTCCGTAGGAACTCCGAAGTTAAGCGAGAAGGGGGCCAGAGCACTCCCAGGATGGGTGACCCACTGGGAAGTTGCTCGTGAGTTCCCAGAAACAAAACCGTGAGGGCGTGGTCGGGGCCCAAAGCAGACAATATCGTGCTACGGTGGTGGAGCGGGCCCAGGAAGTGGTCTGCCCCAGGCCGGAATGTGACAATTAAGGTTCCCTTCATAAAGGAATCCCAAATCCCACTTTTTTAGCCTATCAATTAGGTATCATAATCACATAAAATCAAGGACTCCATCAATCTTACTTGTATTACAAGACACCTAATATAAGATTGATATCTTTAGGAAATCAAATCACAATATCTACATTAATCTCCAATATTACATTCCTATTATATGTTGTAGACCATTTAAGGTTGATTTACATCGGAATAAATCCAACATTCTCCCACTGATCTACACATATAATATTTATGTTTATACTTGAAATTGGAAATTAATCTCACTTTAATGGCCATGTAGTTGTGATAACATCCTATCCTTGATACAAGTTTCCGTCAAATAAGTCTTTCAACATGGAACTAACAAGGTTGTAAGGTTGACACAACCCAAAACCTTCATAATCACACATGCTAAAATCCTCATTCACATGAAACACCGTCAAATTATGATTGCAGAGATGAACTTTAATTACCTAAATGTGTCTTAACTTTTATCATCTCAGATCATCTTTAATGCAAACTTCTACTGCAATTGCAAACAAAACTTTATAAAACGTAATTAATTCAACACCTACGAGCAAGATGAACTAATATGTTTTTGACACTGGTTCATATACCATATCAGTTACTTTCGTGAGAAAATTTTCAACACTTATGAGCAAGATGAAAAAACCCTCTCAACTAATACAACATATAAATCATGTCATGCCATTTTAAGTCGAACCAAAAGAATTAATCCACACTTACGAGCAAGAAGATTAACCATTCATTTATGACCTAAAATGCAATTTGCTTAACTAGATATCAGATATATCGTCATCTAATAATTGACCAACACATAAACATGTGACTACATGAATCCAACCGGAGATTAAACTGAATAAATGGATTCAATCAACCATACATACCTTATAGGTCATCTGCAAATGTAAGGCATTAATTACATGAAACTCAAGCTCCAACTGATCTGCAACATCGTCACTTAATTTGCAAACCACTACTTAAATCATACTTTTGAAATATGCTTGTAGGAACACCCTTACTTAGTCAATGAATGCATATCACTACAAAATTGTCTTTCTTTAACCTTTCCTTAACACCTTAAATAACATAATCTCAATGAAAGGTAAAACTAAGACATTCACTGCTGTTTATACAAAACCATGCATCCCACAACCATCTTATTTGCATTAATAATTCCATAATTGTGCTAAGTCCCCATGAGCCTCAAAATTCTTTCTAAAGATTAACAAATAATCAATCAAGGCATCCAAATGATTGCAAGTAAAAATATACACATACACCAAGTACTCATTCTGCAACTTAAACCAAGGTTCTAAAAAACGCTAGGCGCTAGTCGGGCGGCGGGCTAGCGCCTAGCGCCTAGGCGGCAGGCTAGCGCCTAGCGCCTAGGCGGCCTAGGCGGATTTAGGTAAATTTCTTGTATATCTTGTAAATAAGTACATATTGACACCTAAAAAAACAAAAACCATACTTGTATGGATAATAAAATAATGATAAAATGCAAATTAGGTACACTATTTTCATAAGTATTCGATGAACTTGTAGTTAATCCATCATATGCAAATTAGATACACCATTTCCATAAGTATACCACCATGAAACCAAAAAAGAAAAAAACACACAATTAATAAAAATATAAAAAAAAAAACCTCCTAGGACCGCCTAGGGCTGCCTAGCCCGCCTAGTCCGCCTATCCCGCCTAGCCGCCTAGCCCGCCTAGCCCCAACCTGATTTTTCAGCCCGATTTGCCCAAAAACGCCTCGGTTGCTAGGCGCCCAGCGCCTAGGCGGCTGCCTAGAGCGTTTTTTAGAACATTGACTTAAACATATTATTGTCATTCGAGTCATGGCATAATTCTAATTTCATCAACCAAAACACATATTCATAGAAGATAGAATAACACTTTAATAGATTTATGCAAGTCCACTTAATGCTCAAAACTTTAGAACAACTCCCACTAAACTTTTAGAGTTTATACACTTATTACAAATAAGTTAATGAGTGTGTATGTCACATCCCGGCCCGGGGCGGATCACTTCCTGGGCCCGCTCCACCATCGTAGCACGATATTGTCCGCTTTGGGCTTACCATTCCCTCACGGTTTTGTTTCTCGGAACTTATGAGCAACTTCCCAGTAGGTCACCCATCATGGGAGTGCTCTAACCCCCTTCTCGCTTAACTTCGGAATTGCTACGGAACCCGAAGCCAGTGAGCTCCCAAAAGGCCTCATGCTAGGTAGAGATGCGAATATACATTTAAGGATCACTCCCCTGAGCGATGTGGGATGTCACAATCCACCCCCCCTTAGGGGCCTGACGTCCTCGTCGGCACATTTTCGGCCAGGGATTGGCTCTGATACCAATTGTCACATCCCAGCCCAGGGCAGATCACTTCCCGGGCCCGCTCCACCACCGTAGCACGATATTGTCCGCTTTGGGCTTACCATTCCCTCACGATTTTGTTTCTGGGAACTCACGAGCAACTTCCCAGTAGGTCATCCATCATGGGAGTGCTCTAGCCCCCTTCTCGCTTAACTTCGGAGTTCCTACGGAACCCGAAGCCAGTGAGCTCCCAAAAGGTCTCGTGCTAGGTAGGGATGAGAATATACATTTAAGGATCACTCCCCTGGGCGATGTGGGATGTCACAGTGTAGCATAATTTTCTTTCACTAATTATCTCACTTGGGCAAACATTCATTCATATATTCTTTCAAGGATGTACCTAAACAAATTTGCTTCATATTTTAGACATCACAACCAACATAAAGTTATCAAACAAAATTTCAGCAATGAGTTACACTTACTTTAGAATTTATCATAATTAATTTATAAGTTTGATTGCTACCAAATTTTACAAATCAAAATAGACATACTAATCTTTATAAATATATATATATATATATATAAAGTCGTTTTATGTCAAAATAATTGTCTAAAGTGACGTCTCAAAAGACAAAAACAATCTGCCAGCAAGACTGTCTGTACGAGCATAGGTTACTAGTAAATTCACCATAATTACATTACATGGCAAAAAATTACGAAAATTTGCAGTCACATAGTATACATATATATATATGCTGAACATATGAAAAATTCAGGTCATTTGGTGATCATTAGATGTGTCATTCATCCGATTTTAATCAAGACACGCAATCTGCCAGAAACAATTATGTGCATCTATCATGAATTTATGCATCCAAAACAAATTCAATTTCGATGTCCAAAGTAAACTCTAGTAGTCAAATTTTATCCTCTATACCGACATCATAGTTGAAATTGAAAAGATTTACAAGCATAAAACTTAAATAATGCGTACCTTAGCAATCCTTGATTAACCTTCATGGGTCCAATACTTTGCATCAACAAGTGTCATGAAGAGACACAAAATATGTCATGATGCAACCGATTTCCATGCCTTAAAACCACAACCTATTATGGGGCTCATAGTGGAAATATTTGTAACTGATTCAAGCTTCGAGTGTTGCCAACGCACGGCATTAACTTAATAATCTCCTTCATGACTTCCTTCGATATTCAATTAATCTCAAAAAACCTGACAACATACTTGAAAGAGATTAATCACATATAGAATAAGTTGTATAAGAACTGTAATATCAATCTTCCGCCACAAGGATGTCAATACGTATGAGAGAACATGATGGAGCTAATAGATTCAAAATGGAAACACTTTAAACAATACAGTCGCTTTAATTCGAAAGTCAAAATTGTGATATCACCTAAATGCTTTCCTAAGTCAAACGGGTTCCTTTCCTTTTGTACCTTTATTTCCATAGTACAAGACTCCAAAAACATTAGCATCAAAAACGTGCATTAGCCTTGTAAATACCAAATTAAATAAAGAAACAACCAAAATTCTTTTCTTCCAAAAGAAAAATCTCCAATACATGCCATACATCAACCAAAAACATTGGCATGAATATCGAAATAGAAAGCTTAAAGCATGCCATATTCTTCCAATCATAATTAATTTAATAAAGATGGCCAAACTGATCCAATCTTTCTTTATGAGAACTGAATAAGAGAAAGAAAGCTTGAAGTGCTTGAAAATCTTATCATTCAACAAGATTAGTTTACCAGTTTATATGTAATATATCTGAGAGCAGAATATGTGATCTCAAGGAGATGAGATTCCCTGCAAGTCGAGCGCATCTTTCATAAGGAGATGTGATATGATTCCCTGCAAGGCTGCACGTGCCTTGGTAGGTGATTTCTATGACTTGTTGTCGTCCGTTGGACGATGGTGTCTCTATGTCTCGGCATGGTTCATTGGTTTTATTAGAGAGCGACGATGGCTTCACTTACTAGCAGCCAGCTTCTGTTCTCCAAAGGTTGGGGTAGGCACGCACCGAGCAAAGGGGGCAGGCACAATCGTAAGCCCCGTCGGCCTCTACTTTTTAACCGACCTCCATCTTTGATTTTTAATATTTAACTAACACTTGAATTTAGGATAAAAAAGGAACTGATCATAGAATATGTCTGCACTTATCATATTAGTACGCCAAGGATATGGAATCACACTTGAATTTAAGACCAAGATTCAGTTTATGTACTTTGTAAAACGACTATATGTATAGTCGAACTTAATAGGTTTTATTTATATAACCAGAGGCTCTGATACCACATGTAAACTTTATGTGGTTATATAATTAAAACACAAAACAAGGAGTTGGCTTACCTAATTGTGAAGTAATAGCCATTAGATACCAGGCGGTATGATGTAGGATGCGGCAACACCAAAGTCTTCTACAAAGCAACTAGCCGGATACAACTACTTTATGGGAAGCATTTGTTGTATATCTAGGGTTTGTAAGGACCTTAGTATTTATATTGGCTAAGGCATTAAGGTTCCGTCCATAAAGGAATCCCAAATCCCACTTTTTTAGCCTATCAATTAGGTATCATAATCACATAAAATCAAGGACTCCATCAATCTTACTTGTATTACAAGACACCTAATATAAGATTTGTGGATGCAAATTTCTTCCTCTTTGATCTTGGACAATATTGCACCTACAAAACAATTAACACATTTGGTCAAGGCCAAGAGCCTCACGCGCCCACGATGAATGGGGGGGGCTTTGGCCAATGAACCTCCGATGCCAAAGTTAGAATTTAGAGAGAAAGAGTGTTTAGAGAATTTTGGGATTTTTGCAAGAGTGTTGGAATTGTCTTTTGGAGAAAAAATGGGGCTTTTTATAGAGGAGTGGCCGGCCTCTTAGGGTGAGAGAGGACCGGCCACCTAGCCTTGTTTGTGGGTTTTGTTCAGATTTAAGATGATTTTGGGAGTTATGTGATTAATTGACTAATTAATTTGGCAAAATAGGATTGTTACCAAATGAATTAGCTAATTAATGGGAAGAAATGGGTAAATATGGTGAGACCAAGCAAGATGGCCGGCCTTTGGGAGTTTTGAGTATAATTAGCTAGTCAATTGGATAATAGATTAGCTAAACAATGTCACAAAAAAGGAAAACTATGGTGGAAAGAAGAAGAAAATGGCCGGCTCCCTTTGGAGAAGGGATATCCGGCCTTTATGGTAATTTTGGGCTTAATTGATAATTTAATTGGTTGATTAATGAATTATTTAGGAATTAATTCATTAATTAGCCAATTAATCTCCATTTATATGGAATAATTTAGAGGTTATGAAATAACTACCTAAAATGAGGATGGATGAAATAATTTGGAATTGGTTACCTTTTTTAGGCATTTTTGACTTGGTTGAAGATGATTACCCGCTACTCGCGCGTAGGAAACCTGATGCTCCTCAAGGGTATTTTCGTCTTATTCTTCCAAAAATCCACGTGTCACCTTGTGATTATTTTTGGCTCCACAAGATTGATATCTTTAGGAAATCAAATCACAATATCTACATTAATCTCCAATATTACATTCCTATTATATGTTGTAGACCATTTAAGGTTGATTTTGATTTACATTCCTATTATATAACTTCGATGCTTGCTAGATGCCTACTATTTAGAGAAATGTGCCTAACTTGGAGAAACCAGATTCATGTAACTGTTTTCATATCTCTAATCGAAGAGACAAAGACATAATACACTTCCGGAATGTTGAAGTAACTTCTTCTAATACCATGAAGAAGTTAAGGTTTTACCATAAACTCATGACAATACGAAGAATAACATCACTCCTCATAAGCACTTGCAAGGTCTTTTAATTATCCAATACTCTCAACTAAGATGGAAAGAAAGGTTACATAAACCCGTCGTAGGCAAGGTTTCCTCCAATTTAGGGTGTAGGTTGAAATCCCACTTTGAAGAAGAAATAAAAAACTAGAGTCACTCTTTCTATCTCACTCGTCACTTGATCAGTTTTAGATAAGTTTTCTCCTGTTTAAAGAGATTTCATCTTAAACATGTAGCCCGTTATACTAGGAATATATTCGTGCACTTTGTACGACCATTGATACAAACTTGATAAGTGATATTAATCAGAGGATATCATTACGTGGGACTTTTTATCTCTTTTTACGAGATACTAAGAATTTCCTGCACTTTTGATGACCGTGATACCAGCAAATTTCTTTGCAGATCTTGGCTCATCATGAAGCACAAAGTCACATGAAATGAGGTGGTCGACAAATCTACAACAATCCAACTCTAGGTTAAACTAACAAACACAACAGTATGATTCATGTTTTCCCAGCAATGGCGCGATCCATCGCCGGTTTAAATATTAAGTTTGTTTGATGGGCTGGATGACTGATTAATTAAAATGGACTTGAGTTTAATCCGTTATTTGTTGTGTCAAAATGTGAGATGAGCAGTGGACATGATAGGTTATGAATCCACAATAGTGTGGGTTTTCTAACTTATCCTTATACATAGGTTACAAATCATGTCTTACAAGTCCTTGCCAGTCAATTCCTATCCCTAAGGCTCAATCTCATCCAAACCACCAAACAATGTTTGGTGGGCTGGTGTAAAAAACTCTCTCTGCAAAGGAAAAACCCTAGCCGTCCCCCATAGCCGTCGGCCTCTGGCTGCCTCTCCCCCCTCTCTTTTCTCCTCATCTCTCTCTCTTCTTCCCTCTTGCTTTAGTTTCAGTTTTTTCCTTTTTAATTATGTCTTCGATTTTGTGAGCTTAGTCTCATTCCCTATGCTTGTTCCCCACCTTTCCTTTCTACCTCACCCCATCATAATCCACCTCATCCTGGGCTCCGATCTGTGTGCGCTAAAGAAAATGGTGCCAGATCTATACCCCATGCTCACTTCCCTTCCCTACGAGCTCGCGCAGACCCTGCAAAGGAATGTTGTTGGAGGTGGAGACATCCACCATGGCTGCAACAATGAGTGTTGCACCGAGCGTTTCTCATCTTTCAATTCTTTATTTTTTTATGCTAAAAGGGTCCTAATTGCTCTCTAGGGTTCCCTAGTTTCTAGGCTTCTCTAGGAGAGCGGCGGCAGGAAGTTGCTTACGGCGTATGACGCCGTGGTTATCTGGTTCTGGTGCTCGTAGTATTAGCCACACGGTTGGCACTTATTGCAGAGGAGCTAAAGGTGGCAGCCTATTATTCCTATCGAGGTTTCCATGGTGTGCTTAGTGTTTGTCCACCGTGGGCGGTGGCGACTGCAACGGAGGAGTCAGGAATGATTTGGGTCGATCGGCAAGGGTTGGGGGTTGGAGCAAGATAATTAAAATATTATGGGCGCATGTTTTCAGTTGTACCGGATTTGAATAATGTATTGGGCTTTGTAGAGATGTTGTTTGCCCCACTAGCTATCTCTCATTTTCATGAGCCACTATTTTCCCAGTTTTCAGGCGACCAGTCATGTGGTGGCCTTTTTTTGTTAGATTTCAATTCGTATTTTGCCTTTGTTCTGTCATTTTGATTCTATGTGGAGTGCACATGTCTGAAGGCTTTCAACTGGTGGTTCAGGTTGGTTTTGCAGCGTATGGAAAAAACTATGGAAGCTATTGTCGCTTGCTTTGCTGCACGGTTGACGCTCACATCACAACAATGGATATACGCTACATGTTTGGTGGGTGGAAAATTCCCCTGATTTGCTTAGGGATAACTTGTAATTTGCTTTGTATTGACATTTGAGGATAAGTCCTTGTTTATGTGGGACGCTCATTCCTTCGACTGGGTTGAAAGCTTCGGCAAGGTTTTATTGAGACCCAGTATGCACGCTATCCTCAGTTTGTTGTCAGTTTGTACTTGTTTTGTGTTGTTTGAATTGAATATCTAATATCGTATTTTTATCAAAAAAAAAAATGTTTGGTGGGCTGGTTGCGATAAGTTGTGACCAAATAAAATAGACTTTAGTCCAATCCGTTATTTGTTGTGTCAAAATGTGAGATGGACATGATGAGTTATGAATCCATAATGAAGTAGGTTATCTTGTAGAATTATCAGAGAGACGGGCCATACTACCCACTTTCAACAACACTGATATTATCCTCAACTTGGTAATTACCACCTACACAATCCGTCAGGTGTAGAGTTTTATCACAAAAGGCCTCAATATTAGTTGGAGTAGGGCTATGATATTTAAACTCTTCTTTTCTCATTGATACGGTCGATGTGGGACATTTCAACACGCACCCTCACATGGGACCCAATTAGTGGGTCACGTGGGAGATCCACATATCGACAACCACAACCACATGGAGCCAAGGGGACTCATCCATCACATGGCAGTACAGTACGGGCCCGCTCCCTGGCTTTGATACCATGTAGAATTATCAGAGAGACGGGCCATACGACCCACTTCCAACAACACCAATATTGTCCCCAACTTGGTAATTACCACCTGCACTATCCGTCAGGTGTGGAGTTTTATCACAAAATGCCTATGTATTAGTTGGAGTGGGGTTCTGATATTTAACTCTTCTTTTCTCATTGATACGGTCAATGTGGGACATTTCAACATATCTAATATATAATTGTATGGGTTACAAATTTATCTTACATGTCCCTACCAATCCAATCATATTCCTAAGGTCCAATCCATCCAGCCCACCAAACGGGCCAAGTGAATAGGGGTGGGAAATTTTACCATAAACCGACTTACAGACCAAACCGTACCGGTTGGTTCATAATGGTATGGTAGAGTTTTTGCATATTTTCATAATCAGTTGGCATTATACCAAACCGACTATTAATGGTATGATTTTGGTATTGGATTTTAAATACCGGTGGTATACCATACAGACCAATATATATATATATATATATAGACATTTAAGGGTTTTTTTTTACATACATGACTCCTCAGTTTAGGCTTGAAAAATAAATGACTCCTTAGTTTTAGGATTTAGAAAATAAAGGACTCTTCAGTGTTTTTTCTACTCCCGCACGGCTTCTAGCAGCCTTGCTTTCTCAATTTTCTTCATCTCTTCAATGAACCAACACCTCCTTGTCATAGCACCAGCTGACAGCCCTGCCATACAGCTTGCAAAAATCTTCTTTTTCTACATCAGATTTTAGATTTAGATGAATATTTGTAACGTATTTTAGATCGAAATACCAAGAAATATTATCAAAATCAAATTTCTATGGATGAGAGGGTTGAAGTACTCATTCAAATACTCTTTCTCCATGTATAATCATAAATAACATCCACGTATATTGATAAATATTGAAGTTAGGGTTTATGCTGTTGTTTAAAAATTAGGGTTTAAAGTTATGTTTTATGTTCTTGTTTAAAAATTATTGCTTTTCAAATATGTGTGTTGATAAATATTATATATATGATTCATGCCATGATAAATATAGTACTATTGTTAACAAAATTGATGGCATGATGATTACTGATACTATAAGTACACGTACATATATCTGATTAACCCAAAATGAACCGCTAGTGTTCAACATGGATTAACCCAAAATGAACCAAAAAATGCAATGGTAGAAGCACCCCAATATGAAAATCAAGTTGAGCATGTGGAACTGGAAGATAGCAAAGACGAAGTGGAACATGTGAATAACAGGAGACCCAAACCTGGTCGTTCATTTGTCTGGGATCACTTGGTTAGAATTAAAAAGGTTGTTGATATTGCAAACCATCGGTTGTGCCATTTACCGACCGAACCAGCCAATAATTTTGGCTGAACCGATTTTTGGCAACCACAAGGAAAGGGTTGGCTAGTGGTAACTACTTTTCAGTAATTATGTATATGTAGCTGACCGGTGGCACAAAGGATTTGGCACGGTTTGCCAACTGAACCCAACCCTGCAAGTGAATATGAAATCCCCAGTTTTTGAAAGTGACCAAGTCGGGAAAAACATTTCCATCTTCGTTCCCTATCTCCTTCTGTATCGCTCTCCTCACGTGATATAGAGTCGGGATAATAAAACTGGGACGGGCATCAACCGCAGCTAAGGTAGCATGCACCAGTGAAAGCCAGGTGCCGGAGGTAAGCTCTATCCAGTGCAGTTATTCAATGATTCCTCATCAAAAATTCAAGTAATCTTCCATCTGAAACATGTGACTCATAATCTCCTAAGAATTTTTCCTGCACTTTCACAAGATCGTGATACGATGATACGAACAAAGTTGTTCACATCGTTTTAAGAAACATAAAACCAGGTGAAACAAGATTCATGTGCTTCCGGCAATGGCAAAATCGATCGCCTCTTCAAAATTCCGATTCATTAGTCTCTGGTATATGTTTAACAAGCACAATATCTGATACAGGAGTAATGATATGAATCCTAATAAGAATATGTTACACCGATTCAAACGAGTTGTCACTAAAACACCGAAATTCTAAAGGATGATTTAATCGACGCTGGCGTTTTTACTCAAGGCCCGAACTCTGCGATTTGGTCAATTAATGAATATCACAAATTATATTGGATTTTACAGAACTCTAATCAAGATGGTGGTCCTGACTCGTAGATTTGAGTACGGTACCTCTGTCATCGCTGCTGTTTGCCCTAATGGGCTGTCGAATTTGAAGGATCTACACCGATAGCCTTAAAATACGCATTTTCTGCATTTGCTACCCGCATCTGAAACATCGTCCATTCCTTTCTACACCTTTCCCTTACCTGAAATCAGTATAGACAATAGCAATATCAGCAAACTTAATTAAAAAAATTGCGCGTTTTTGTTGTTTATAAGATACTTTTGTGTGAGTAGTTGCTGTTTATAAGATAAAAATATAAAAATGCGAAACAATGACTCATTGGAATAAGTGTTCTTGCATACCCCTTGCCATGGCGCCTTTCCATTTTGAGATTCACCCTACAGAAAGCCGAAAAAAAACTAAGCTTTTCGTACCAATATCTAAAATATGTTTATCAAGGAAACGAGATGATGACAGCTGCTCAAAAGTGATAATTACCTGGCTCCCCAATGAAGGAACAGTTTGATGAACGATCCACTGAGAATCTACAACGCCGATCTTCTCGTGCGCAGGCTGTTTGCAAAGAAAAAATGTGTTTAATTAGGAGTTCCATACAAATCCAGCCATCGGCAGATTACGAAATAAAGAACAAAACAGAAACGTCAAGGAGGTTAGGAAGTGGGTCACCAACCTCTACACATTTTCTCAGGGAAAAATCAAGACCCCAGCCGTGGACCAAGTCATTCTGCAAACACCAAGTGTAGCAATCACAGAATTAAGTGTAGCAATCACAGAATTAAGTAACAAGACGGCTAATTTAATCAAGTGCTATAAAGTGGTGATAATGGAAAAGATATCGGTGATCCTTAATACCTGAATCATATGCCACACACAGCGCCAGGCACTTCGAGAAAATACTGGAGCCATGATTTCAATAAAGCTGAATCAAGAAAAATTTATTAAACACAAATTTCAGATAAAAGGGAAGACAAACAACAGCACTAAAATGTCCCCTACAATTTCTTAATGTCTTACGCTGCACATGGAGGCAGAAGTGGGTCAGTGCACCAGCCCGGTTTTTCCTCTGTTTGTCTGGAACAATTCAAGACAAGGATTGCAGGATTACTTCATAGTTCATAAACTAAACCCGAAACAAATAAATAAATTTCAGTATAGGTTCCATGATTTTACTTATGAACTTCACGATCGCCCCTCCTCTTTGTCATCTGCCATGTTAAACCTTTGTTGGGTTCCAAACCAGGCTGTGAAATCTCCAAACCATGCTTCTTCACTAGTCTTAGGTATCTGAAGTTGGATTGAAAAGGAAGGCATAAGAGATTAATTTAGTAGACTAACAAGCTCAACCTAAAAGAATTACTTCGTAATGAAACTCACACTTCTGCATTAAAATGCTCTACTCCCAGGTCTTCATCCCAGATAAATATGTAGTCGTATGGCGCCACAATGTCAGGATGCAAAAATCGCTTGGCATACCACCTTTGACAAAAAACTTAAAAGTAAAAAACCAGAGAAACTATTCATTATTGAAGTAAAAATAGGAGTTGACAATTGTTCATACCATTTAGTCTGCTTACGAGCACTAATATGTATAGCACGCTTAGACCACTCCAAGTCATCCCACTCAGTTGTTTGGCCATCGTAATGAAAAAGGAGAATCGTAAAGTTCTCTGAAAACTGTGAGAGAAATATATTTAGTCACACACATCCACCAGAGAGAGGGAGAGCGAGAGAGAGAGAGAGAGAGATGGAAACCTTTTTCACTGCTGCATCAATATTCTTTTTCTGATTCAAACCCACAGTGAATGTCACAAGGTACCTTGGTTTGATGGTCAAGTCCTGCAATTGTCAGCTTAATCAAAAGAATTGCACTTTGACTAACAACGAAACATTGAAATCAGAGGTATTGTGTGCTGCCGAAAACAAAGGATTTAACTTTGCAGCCTCACTCGGACTAGAGAGAATTCAATAAACTAAAAAAAAACAAATGCTTGTCATGTTATTCAACTGTTTTCTTTTTATGCTTTCAACCTAAACTTTACAGATGACAGACTTTAAATTAGGCAACAAATACATATACTAATGTGACTATTTTATTTGATAGGAATTCCTAGACAAATCAAATGCGTAACACAGAAGTTTCCACTTCCAGCTTTATTTGCAACAGCCACATACCAATATTTCATCATCCCATAATACATTAATTCAAGACATCCGAGAAACTGTAATTATTCTGCATTATCTTCAGTTTCCACTGGACCATTCTAGGCATTGCGGAGAGTCTAAAACTATTTTGCTTGTATAAGAAACAATATAATACACACCTCACTAGGCTTGCCCCATAATCTGCGCAAGTAGAAGTCTGACTCAGCTGCAACAATTCCTGGTGGTAGCATTTCTGCACCTCTAGGATTTGATGGCACCCAAATCTGCAGGGAATGTAAGCGTTAATCTAGATAAGTAATGCCTATATAATGAGGATTTACATGGAAGAACAAGAAGCTGTCAACTATATCGGAAAGGACACTCAGATTTTTTGCAACTATAGACCTGGTTCGACATTTGTATTACAAGTAGCCAAGATTCAATATACCCCTCAATACATAAAAACTTTCATACTGATGTAAAACCAGTCATTTCCGAACTTGTACCACTGCTAATGTCAGGGAGAGAAGGTATACCCTCGATTTGCCATTCGAACTCTGATCTTGACTTGAGCTATTTTTACTCCTTTCAGAAGGCCAAGAACTTAGAAGTGATTGGCTGGAGATGTCTGATTTCTTGTCCTCAGTGTACGAAAGATCAACAGTTGGAAGAAGGCTGGATGAGAGATTCAGCTGTCACAAAATTGCACACCCATTAAATATGTTTCGCCATCTAGGTAAGCAACCGAAAGGAGTGTAACAGATACCCAAAAAAATTGTGTACCTTTGTTAGTGACAATGTTGGAAAGGATACACCTATCAAGAATCCAAAAGCTACACCTACAAAAGTTGTCACAATAAGCCTCATGTTCTCATTTGGTTTTTTACCACCCGCACTGCAGCCAACAACATGCAAACGTAATTAGCGGTGATCAGATCTCCATGATAAACTTAAAGAGCAACAAAAGTTGACTTCTTCCGATGGAAATAGACTGTAACAAAATTTAACCTGCGTGAAAGAATTCCCATGTTATTTACAAGCTTCTGACTATACAATCACGGAAAAATGAACTGCAAAGCGATAGCTGATCTGCATTATTTAACAGGTTTTCAGTTGCAAATTCCTTTAAAAGAAACGACAACCCTCATGAAGGAACATAAAACCTAGTTTATCGTATACACAGGAGCACACCACTTCAGGAATTCAAGCAAGACTCTATGACTCAGTAATACAAGAATATACAACTACGAAAATGACCCGAACATGTTTTGTAAACAGATGAACCCACCATATTAATAGATGGGTAGCACTTGAAACTCACAAACCAAAGCTGCTGTATGATGGAAATGCTTTACCTCTCTCAATAACAACATCTCACTTTCCGCTGCATTTCAAATCGAATTCACAGACTACATTGACCATTTAACAGCAGAAACTGCATACTTATACCCTAACCCACCAAGCAGGATTCTTCAAACACAATATAAAGAAGCAACAAGCAAGAAGTCATGTGCCCATTCCTCGATCCCCGTCTACATACGGAGAAACGAAGCGATCATGTGCTTCCATTTGACAATGAGCAGCTAACACAAAGTCACAAAATCAAACACCCATTCATTGAAATGCTCCACGTGCTCCCTTTGAATTAAACACTAAGTAACAAAGACCACTTCTTCCCCACCACCTTAAATTTAGACATAATAACAGCTGTTCTTGCTTAATTTCAAAGACAACGAACAAAACGACCAGGAAACAAAAAACATAAATCCAATTACTAAGTTGGCTCATGGGATTGAACATTTCCCGATCAAACATCTCTATTAACTTCAAAAATCAAAACATTAAAATCCACGAACGAAATCGCGGGCGACTAGTACAAGGATCTAGCAACTTCGTAAATAGTGAAACCAAATAAAAATTTAAACAAAAATGAAAAATGATATTCAAAGCTAGATAATAACTTAATCGAGTTGAGCTGAGCAGAACCCTACCTAATTTTCTCGGTAACCAAACAGAAAACGAAACGAGTGAATCGAGAGAAAAAAATAACCGACCTCATATAGCCGAGCAAGATCTGCTGGAAGGAAAAGCCGTTCAGGAGCTGGGAATCACGCGGAAAAGCACTTTCTGCGAATCCAAGCTTTTGCCGAGCTCGGGTGTGATCTCGGGGTTCAAATAGCGTGAGAGAAAAGATTTAAAAAATCAAAAAACCAAAAAGCAGTTTCAGTTTAACAGCAGGAATACTATGATTCCTGATATTTCCGAGGTTTTGAGGTTCACGTGTATTTCGGCGGTTGGCTGCGGGTACCTCGGCCGTAACGATTCGGAAGTGATTTGATTTGAGGGGCGGTGGAGGTGATGGAGGAGGAGGACTTTGTCTAGACTCGGGAGGGAAACACAAGGAGAAGGGTGAAGAAAGGGGTTTTATATTTTTTTTTTATATTTTCGGCTTGTTTGAAAATACTTTAAAAATAAGAAAAACTAATAAAAAGAGTTTGAAATTTTTTAGTTTAACGATAAAGAAAAAAAAAGTAAATTAAATAGTATTATGATTGATTTTTTAGTGTAAAAATATGATTTTTCGTTAAAATAAACAGTACTAGAAACTTTTCGTTAACGTTTCCTTAAAAATAACCAAAAGTATTTTTAAATTTTAAAATCATATAAAATGTTTTTTTTTGTAAAAATCATTAATTATGTGATTTTTGTATAATGAAATAAAATGTTTTTTTAAAATTGACTTGCACTCATTCACAGTATTTTCAAACAAGTTATTATTTGCGTGGAGATCTCAGTAAAACAATTTAATTAAAATACTAATTAGTAGGATTAGTAACCAATTTATATTCCAAATGCGACTTTAATTAGAATTTTGACCATAATCAGACTCCTGAGTCCTTAACAGGAAAGCCACTTATATTCTTTCTATTATTATATTGGATTTACATAAGAAAAATGTAACAGCTTTTTAGTGCTTTTGCTTTTCGACTTTATAATTTTTTTTTAGTGGAAGGTACGATATTCATTGAAAACAAATCAGAACACGTACAAACTGAGGATAGTATAGTCTCGATAAAATCTTGTCAGGGCTTTCAACCCGATCGAAGGGAAAAAAATGTCTCGCACAAACAAGAAAACCTATCCTCAAACGACAATACATAGGCAATTTACAAAATATCTTCGAACAAAATATCCCTAAGCAAATCAAGGGTTCTTCAAACCACATAAACGGTTGATTATACCAACTCCCACTCGAGCAAGGTGGTTCTTCAAACCACATAAACCTTTTCTTCTTGTTTTTGGCTTAATGCTGGTTTTATTGGTTGCTTGTTTCATTTTTTTTATTTATGGAGAAATTTATGGGAAGGATGTCAAAGTCAATTGCCAAGTGCCCTTGTATCATTGAAGTCGGCCAAATAAAATATATTACTACGATTTTATAAGGAAAAACAGGAGACGTGACTTATATACACTTTCTTTTTTTTCTTTTTGCATAATTTGATAGAAATTTTTCTATAAAAATTATTTTTAAAAAAAACTATTAAAACGTAAATTTTTGTACAAAATTGTAACAGAAAAAATGTTGTACAATTTTCTTTTGGGGTGAAACTTATTACAAAAAATTTTGTAACAAAAAGTAATGTGTTAGTAAAATCCAAAGTAATTAAAGAAAATAATAAAAACAAGGCTTTAACCAAAATGGTCCCTGATTATCATAATTCCTTACTTTGGTCCATCAGATTTAAAATCGATAAAAGTGGTCATGAGATTGTCCACCGTCAATCATTTAAATTATTTTTGTAAAAAATCTCTATTAAATTGAAGAAACCACTAGTTCAAGGGGATGAGTTGATTTGACAAAAATACCTTTAATTTAATAGAGATTTCTGTTAGAATCACCAAAATGATTGACTGTTAGATCCCACATCGCCCAGGGGAGTGGATCATGTGAGCCTTATATGTATATTCCTATCTCTACCTAGCGCGAGGCCTTTTGAGAGCTCACTGGCTTCGGGTTCCATCGGAACTCCGAAGTTAAGAGAGTGGCGCGCGAGAGCACTTCCATGATGGGTGACCCACTGGGAAGTTCTCGTCTGAGTTCCCAAAACAAAACTGTGAGGGCGTGGTCGGGGCCCAAAGCGGACAATATCATGCTATGGCGGAGGCCCCGGGTTGTGGTCGGGGCCCAGGCGGGGATGTGACATTGACAGTGCACAATTTCAATAATCAAAGTGAAGAGTTATGTCAATTTCAGTAACCATTTTAGATAAAAAGCCTAAAAACAATATCTAACTTAGTAAATTTTGCACAGTATCTAACTTAAAGATGCTTATTTTAAGGCCATACCAAAATTTATGATGTCCATGCTGAATATTTAGCATTTAATTCCATAAGAAGTATGCAACAACAAATTATCTGATTGCAGTTGTGAATGTTTGTAATTAATTTTTTTTTAGTACAACGATATATTTTTACACCAAGGGGAGGGGAACTCGACTAAGCTATAAAATTGGCAACCTAATTTGATATCGAATTTGTCATCTACGAGATTCGAACTGAAGACTTATCACTTGCTAGTGAAGAAGAATATCATAAGACCGTAGTAATGAATGACGTTCGTAATTAACTTAACTACAAGCTTTTTGTTGACGAAAAAGTCTTTATATATATATATATATATATATTTTTTTTTTTTTTAACAAAAAGTTTGTATTGACTTTTTTTCTTCAGACATTACAAACTTATAGTGGCGTTCCACAAAAGATAAAAATAAACATTTCGTTTCCACCTTTTCTTTTCCCCCCATGGCATTCATAATGAGAAATTATTTTTCTTTTATTATTTATAAACCGATTCATAAGACAACAATTAATACATTCTTTCGAAGATACACTTGACAAAGGCGATTTTTATGAGGCTGGCTAAATCATTGACTATTCTGGCACTGACCTTCATCGGACGGTAGAGAAGATTCAACGAAGCGTAGGAAGCAATCACTGACCATCCTTTGGTTTGGGTTGACCCTAAACTAAAGTTTGACCCGGCGGCCAATAATAGGCCAACAGAATTTTCTCCAAATTCATTTGGTGAGAATTCTAGAGATCTGTAAATCATATTCGTTCATTTTATATCATGCGATCAGTTTTTATCAGATACTATTTGTATTTAATTTTAAATAAAAATATTTAAAATAATTTTATATATCCCCGAAATCTTCACAATGAAAATCCAACAAGAATTCAGATTTTGTACGTACTGATTTGGTACTGAGATGATTTTATAAAAAGTGAGTATAAAAAAAAGCTAAGCTAAAAAATGTGTTTGGTAAACACTTAAAAACAGCTTATTTTCACAGTTTTTTTGTGAAAAAAAAGCTAAAAACGTGAAGCAGCAAAAAAAAATTTATTTTCACAACACAGCAGAAACAGTTTTTTTTACAATGGACAACAATATCAAACCAGCCCACGTCTACGGCTGTCCGCATATTAATGTTGAGTGGGCAGTGGGCAGTCGGCCATCGTGGTGCTTCCACGTGGTGCCCTAATACACTAAGTAGGTGGGACACACAACTACATGTTCCCAAATCGATTGCCCACATTGTTGGACCGACATGTCGTATAAACATGTAGAGTCGTCCTCAAACTTTGGGCAATTGATAGTGCCGAAAGATGTTCCGGTTTGGCACTATTAATTGTGTGGATATAAACTAAGTTAATGTGGAAAATACAGTGCTATGCTTCTGCTATGCTCTTGCTTGCAAAGTAGATTAATATTAATGCGTCAAAAACGATGTTATGAGAGGTCTTCTTCATTAAAATTGAGATAAGGAAAGGGGGAATTTGAGTGGCCAACTATATGATCGTGACATTGTTGCCTATACTAGACCTGTAAACGGGTCGGGTTTATTGGGTTTGGGTCAGGTTCAATCCGACCTGTTAAGTTAACGGGTCATCCGAACTCAACTCGTTAAGTTAACGGGTCACCCGTTAACAATTATTATTATTATTTTTTTCATAGAGTTTATTTTTTGTTGTTAAAACTTTACTGAAATTACTAAAACATCATCAACTAACAGGTGCTAACAGGTCTAACGGGTTGACCCAAAGTGACCCGTTATTTAATGGGTTTACCCGTTAGCGACCCGACCCGTTAAGCATCCACCCAAATACTAACATTAACGGATCGGATTAGGTTGGGTCGGGTTCAAAATGCCAGGTCTAGCCTATACCCTTTCACAAATACTATTTGAGGTTGTTTTAAGAATGAAATTAGTACACCAAAATATGTTAAAGCCAATCACAAGATAGTTGTTAGGAAACACGAGGGTAAGGCTATGGTTAAGAGCTCGTGTGAAAATACTTTTAAAATGACTGAAAACGTTTTTGAAGTGTTTTTTTGAAGAAGAACTAGATGTGCTTTTTGCAGAAAGCACTTCAAATGCTGTTTCAAAATCCACTTGATTTTTAAAAAATGATTGATTTACAAAACATTTTCATCACCAGCCTTAAATATATTTGGGTCAAAAGTTGCACGAGAAAAAACTTTGGTATTACGGTTTCATGCAGCTCCGCTCTATCTCTCTTATCCGGTAATCAGAGTGACAAGCTAGAATTATTATAATTTCGACATAAAAAAAGCAACCAACCAAATCTCCCAAACCCAAGCTATGAGTAAGGCTTTGACGCGCTAAGATGTTGAGCAGCGTGCACCAACGTGGGGTCGGGTCTTGTTGGTTTTTCAACTCGGATTTGGATCCTCTCCTGCGCAGGCGATCCGAATCCTCCTGACATAATAACACGGGTCGTTGAATTTTAATTTAACGGCTACAATTATTATAACTTTTAAAGAGGCCTTCTGTTTGTAGTCGTTGGATCAAAATTCAACGACCCGTGTTATTAGGTCAGGAGGATTCGGACCCCTGCTCAAGAGGGGATCCAAATCCTTTCAACTCTTGTTTGGTTACATCTTTTGTCATGAATAAGTTCATGAAATCTTAGAATATTCAATCTTTTTTTTTTCTTTTTTTTTATTCCCCTGGTTGTGGACAGAATAAATTTTTTGTAAAAGCCCAAAAGGCACAAAACAAAGCAGGGCCCAAAAACAAGGGAGGGCCACATGAAATCCAACATACTCAAGAAATCAAGTTTGCAAGGTGTTTTATACACTTAAGTTTGTAAGCTTTACAGACAAATTTTACATACGACCGATGAATTTTCAAACATGAAACTACACTTGGTGCATATACGCATGCGGCTTCCGATAGCGCCCTATTTTTCCTTATTTATGTACGAGAGTATGCATGGTGTGGAACGGGGGGAAAAACTATACAGAACTTCCACCAAATTGCAAGTATTAGGTTTAGACGCATCATCAAGGAAACAATTTCCGAATTCTACCACCTCATTCTCGCAAATCATCAGATAGAGGCAGGATTAATTCTCTGGTCTTTGAACAATCTTACCGATGAAAGCTTCAATTCTTGCTACGCCTCCTGAGCAGGGCCATCAATCTTGGATATTTCCATGAGAGAAGGCAGCCACACTTCTACTCGAGTTCCACCTGCTCCAAGTTCAGCATCTGTGATTCGGGGTGATATGACACGGACAACACAGCCATAACTTTCGAGGATCTCACGAGCAACTGTCAGCCCGGCCACAAAGTTCCAGGTCATGTTGTCTTCAACCATATTTTCCGAGAAGAGATCGGCTCCAAAAGGAGTGAGAGAATGCATTTGTGTCTGAAGACAAATCCAACACTAAAGTTAATCCATGACGAACTGTATGCAGTGATGGTGAGTTACAACCGACTAATAAAAGAAAAGTTAAATCTCTAATTTTTTATAGAAGATCAAGTTAGCAGAGTTCAAAGTCTGCAACTATTACCATATAGTGCATATCAGGCCCATCGTCATCAATTACTACAAGAGCACCACCTGCTGGTGCTCCAGTAGACACAATTTCTACCTTTCCCCCACTGTGCGTACGCAGTAATGCACTCTCGACTAAATTGCTCAGAGCCTGTCGCAAAGCAGGTTCTTCTACAGCAACTTGCAAAGAGTTTCCAAGTTCATTCAGTTCTACCACGCGCTGCTGGTTTTTAGCCAGAGGTTTTACAGCTTCAACCAAATCTATGAGTATATCAGAAACATTGCATGGTCTTCCTGACATAATTGACAAGCATTAGCAAAATGATATGTTCTATGTTATAAGAGGGGAGTTAATTTCAAGTATCCAGCTCTATGCACTAGTGAAAACAATAGTGATATACTCAATTTTGTTTTTCTTTTCCATATTCTTTGGCATCTGAAGTGATGATCTCAGAATTTATAGCCTACCTAATCCCATTTTGCTGTAAAGGAGCAAGGGCTAGGGGTGGCATGGGCATCTCTGTATCTTTGGCTGCGGCATTTAGAGAATGTTGTTCGCTTGGAACTTGCATCTTAATGCTGGAACTATCCCTTGGAAGGTTATTCATTAACCGAGACCTCGCTGAGTCAGGATAGGAATATGTTGAATCATGTTCACCATAGCGCATGATATTAGCCTAGAAAAATCAGATGGAAAGGTCAGTGTGTCTGACCCATAGCGATAATAATATAGACGGAACTTCAAATTTTTTAAGTCTCAGAGAAAATTTGTAAGTTCCAACTACACAGTACAGGTATGACTGAAAAATATCTTGAGCATGCACATCTCAGAAAAAGTTGAAAGGACATACAACAATGGGAACAGATTGCCAAAAATAACTAGGAAACTGCTGACAACCAGATTGACTCCTTGAAGACGGTATAAGAAGCCTCAATGACAACAGAATGTATATGATTAAAACGTGTCAGAGAGAGGGAGGGAGAGAGACTAAGTGCCTTGGTCAAGTAAACAGCATCCTGGAGTTGCTGAAGGGTATCTTTCATATGATCGCCTTGCACCCGTATATTTTCAACAATGTCATAAGAAATCTACATAAGCACACCATTCCAGTGTAAATACAGGACATAAAATGAATATATGTAAGACAAAATTATAAAAAAGGTCACATACAAGGACAAACCTCACTCCTCTTCATATGCATGGATAACATTTTACTTAAGGTTCGAAGGCTAGAAAGAGGACCACGAATCTGGAAGAATACATAGCGTGAGGAAAATTAAAAAATAATCACTTCCATATTAAGAAAATGCAAAGCCAAATCACAAATGCAATAACAGTTGTCTTACTTGTTCAACCAGACTACCCATCCTGACATTATTCTGCCATGATGACTGCTGGAGTAGCATTGCCTTCTGCAGAAGTACGCATTTTTTTATCAGCAATTAAGACGAATGGACTTTAAAAGACACAAACATAGTCATAGCCGCCGCACACCATAAGTAAAATTACTATTATTATTTCACTGTTAGTACCTGATCCATAACATACGCCAAAGCTATAGACCGAGAAATGTTGATAGCATTTGATATCTGCTCAGCACTAAACTTGTAAACTCGTAATGATGGTTCGGCGTGATCATCCAGACTGCGAGGAGTACCCCAAGATTTGACATTGGAGCTTGGAGGCAAAGCATAGGCTTCCTCAGGAGTCGGGCGGCAAACCAAATCATGACCCTCATCCTGAACACTCCCAGGTGGCGGAGGAATTTCCATCCCGGGAAGTTCAGCAACCAAGAAGCCTACCACAAAGGGGTGCTTCACCATCGGAAAAACCACAGCTTTACACTCAGCTACAACTTCCACCTACAAATTCAATTCCCAACGGAATATATTCAGTCACAATATATCAATCCACAACTAAAACTACACACTAATACTTCAAATTCAGTATCTACTTTGTGATTGGAGAGCACGGCCTCTGCGGCGCGAAAACCGGCAGCAACACTAAAACTTCCGACTAATATCACAATGTCTGATGCCTTCACTCCCGGATGGCAAGTTACCCTACGAAGCTCTAATCGGTCCATCACATAACTACCAGCTGGTCTTACATACACCTACACATACACACATATATACGTATGAATCCAAAATTATACACATACACATATACTATACATACATGAACGTACACAAATGTAATCCTTAATTAATCATACACAAACAAAATTAGCAATGCGATTAATAGATAGTAAGATATTATTTTGCCTAAACTGACCGAGAGGAGAGCACCGGGGTCGACGATTCGGCGAAAGAGGTCCAACTGCTGAATACAGAGTCTTTGAAAGTCGGGGCTGGGGAGCACGATGCCGCTCTTCTGGTCCTTCTCGATCCTCTGCATGAAGTCAACAGGGGAAGTTGAGGCTCTGCGGATGGCGGAGGCGATGGCGGAGGCGGAGGGAACCATGGAATTGGAGTCGGGGTCGCCATCGGAGGCGGAGTGAGTGACGTGGCGGATGGTCTGGGGGGAGCTAGGGTTGGGGTTTTGGAGGGAGGAGGGGGAGAAGGCGTTGATGGTGAGGAGGTCATGGGGTCGGGGAGTGGAGGTGGCGTTGGGTTTGAGGGAGGCGGGGAGTTTGTGGGAAATAGGGGGAAAGAGGAGGGTAGAAGTGGAAATTGACGGGTGCTGGTGGGTGGTTGCAGAGAGAAGAAGCATTTGGAGACGGAGGGGGTGGGGGGGAGGAGGTTGTGGTGGTGAGTTGAGTCGAGGGAGTCAGAGTGAGTGGACGGAGGTAAAAGTCAATCTGCCGATAAAATGCTAACTGATTTTCTGTTGCAGGCTGAGCTTAGAAGGACTAACCGACAGAAGTGAAATTACTGAATGCCATTTCAGTTGTCCGACGTCGTTTCGCGCCAAAAAATTCCCCTTTTTCATTGGTTATTTATTTAATTTATTTTTTTTAAGTGTGAATAACTTTTTCTTTTTTTTGAGTTGAAATAACAACAACAATTCTTTTTTGAATTTAATTTGGAGACAAAACGGGATTTAATTGTTTAATTGATAAAATCTTTCTACTTATTTTTCTTGTGTTTGATTCAATTAATTGACATGATAGATTGTTTAAGTATAATATCAATCACAAATAAGTCCCGAATTGGTTAATCAACAATGACAATGAATGGAATTATAGTTAAGCAAAATTAATCATGAACAAGATTTTCTTGAAACATTATTGTTTAAGAATTGAACATTGTTTAAAGCTATATAGATTAAAATAGCACATTTGGGCTTAACAAAGTTGATTCGGTGCTCACTCATCAACACTTAAGTTTGAATCTCATTTTTCAAAAGATAGAATCTATCCTCCTACCGTCACACTCACCAACATGATATTGGCTACCATCGAATTTTGTAAAGTTTTAAATATTGACTACCATCTCATATCAAAATGTAAAGTCATGTTTTTCCTTTTCGGGTTCACAAAACAGTTTAATTTGTAAAACATAATCAAACAAGACCTTAGATTTTTGTGATGCAAGTATAAAGTGTTTGGTGCATGTATCTTGGAGATGACAAGTCAACCGGTTTGTGGACTTTATAGTCGCAATGAGCTTGAATTTCCTTAAAGAGAACGACATACACGCATCTCAGCCTAATTATTTAAGCGCTTCTTAGAAGAATATTATAATTTACTTGTAATTTTTTCAACGTAAATTATTGTACACGTATGAATATAAAATTTAGGAATCATGACAAATTGATAGTTACATCTTTAGGGAAGAATTAAACCCTAAACTATTCCTGTCTTGAGAATCCGAGACATGGCCTCCTCGTGCAGAAACATACAACGAGGATTGTTGCAAGGCACACTTTCTAGGCATGCGTGACAATACCTTCTCGTTACCAAAGCATGCCCTCAAAGCTCTACCATCCGACCAGAGGAACGTCCGGCCATCGACTCTTTGAATACAACGAATCGCTTCCAACTCTTTCGAGTAAGTAATATATACATTACTACACGTATTGTCTGTAAATCGCCGGATGAAAACATTCACAACCTTCCCATACTGCCCGAAATATTTTCTCCGCCACAAAAGGTGTTCGTCCGCCAGATCAAACGGCAACCCTACTATGTGAACAAGGTTCCGTTGAACTACTCGCACGCCACTGAGCTGCTGCTTCCGGCGATGCGCTTCCGTGTCAATCTTCATCTTTTTCAGTTCAGCCGCCAGTCTCTCATGCCTTGGGCCCGTCGACCCTACGATATTCTCCTTGTCGTAAGGTGCACGGCATGCAGGGCATCGCCCCTCCCTCTCGTCCTTCTCGGCCATGTCCATTATTTGGTGCCAACACCAAAGGCATATCTCGTAACCGCACTCGCACGGGTGCAATTGCTTATCTGTCAAATCCATCTCCTCCGCGCAGAGCGGACAACAAGGCTTTTCTTCCTGCGGATCACTCATGACAAATAATTGTACATAATTACGAATTTACCAGTTGGGGATCGACAGGAAGAGGATGCACCCTAGGTCGATTGTAATTTGTGTGCCAAAACAAAGAGATAGAGAGCGAGAGAGAGATTGATGTAGGTATATTTCCGTCTTATTGAACCACACCCCCTTATATATAGAATTAGGTTGCTTGGACGGTACTCCAAAATTTCCCTATTTTATGTGGGAAAAATATTTGTTGTCGGTGGGAAAAGTATTTATATACTTAGATATTGTACGTATTTTTGGGACAACATAATTTACCAGATTTATATCATTATTCATGTTTACTTATTGAGGATATAAGAAAAAATAGATCGGGAACATGCCAAAAATTTTAGTCTTCAAAGGAGATAGAGCTTATGTGTATATAAAATACTCAGAACCGCCCTTAAGGGGTGTAAGAGGTGCCACGGCACAAGGCCCCAAACTGCGAGGCCCGATTTTTCATTTTTGCATATATATATATATATATACACACACACACACACACACATACACACACCTAAATGTGTAGGTAGTTAACAAAAATGATTTGTTAGCGTTGGTGGTCTTTGGGCTACTTTGTATCCCATTTTTTTCATTTTTTTTTCAATTCTCTATAAGTTAAATGCATCAATTTTCACAAAAAAATGACACAAAGGTTTGAACCTGACACACCCTGATCTCGATGTTCCCTGAACACCAGGATAGGTACATCCTGGCCGACACCCGAAGGTGACGCAAACCATTTAGAACGCATGAGAACAAGAATAAATAGGACTTATGAATTTAAATATAATTAATATACGAAAGAGGAACGTGTTCAGAGCATACAACTAATTTAGAACACTAAAAATAAATAATATAAAATTGAATGAATAGAAGAAAGTTTTATGAAAACTAATAGTATAATCAGTGATAGGTTTTCCGAAAACCCTAGCATGCCATAAAACATATCATAAAACATATCTCGTATATAGTGTGCTAAATAGTGGTATCCAAATATAATATCTCCCGGTCCAATGCCAGTACCATGTCTCGACCCAAAGCCAGAGATTATTTTCTCCTGACCCATTGCCAACTCTATGTCCCTCGACCCGAAGCCAGGGATTATTTCTCCCGGCCCGCAGCCAACACCAGATCCTCGCCCCAGGCGGAATAGTGACCACTAGATACGCACAAAACATTGAACATAATCTTTCCAAACATAGGTACATATATCTCAAAATCATCTTCATAGTATAAAGTCATCCATCATCTATACTATAAAGAAGTGTGTAAAAACATGTTCTAAATAGTATATCGTCATCCATCAGATACCCTACAAGAACATGGGTTCGATAGAAAATATGGTACTCCAAAATATTCTAAGTAAAGCATAATGTCTCATAAAACGTTTCATAAAACGTAGTCATTTAAATCATGTTTTTCATGTATGCATTTCTACTATTAAAACATGCATTTTAGAAGAGGTCCACTTACAGATACTCCATCGTAGAAGAGCCGTACGAAAAAGGAATGACAGATTTCCGCTAATAATTGCACCTAAGCACATAAAGGGTACAATTAATAAAACTATACTCCAACAATTTAATTTGGGAAAATGAACGTCAAAAACGGGTTTAGGACGTCGAAATTAGCCCAAGAGGGGTCCCAGACGAAACTCGAAAAAAGGGTCAAAAAATCAATGCTGATCGTTGACCGGGTCAGGTCAAGGTCAACTGTCCGGGTCTGGGCTTGGTTCAGGTTGGGCCTCTGGGCTTGGTTCTAAGGCCTAAGGACCTAAGTCAAAAAGGTTTTGGGTTTAGATCAAACGGGCCGAAGCCTTAGTGGTTAAAGGCCCAAAGATTTGGGATTTTGGATATTGGGTCGGGCCAAAGGCTTGTGGGCTAGGATTTAAGGGAAAAGGGTTTAGGGTATTGGGCTCTATGCCCGGCCCAAGAATTTGGGTTTCTAAAAGAAATAAATAAAATTAAAAACTAAACAGGTTGGGCTGCTGGGTTTAATAAGTAACAGGCCAAAGGCTCGAGTCTTATACACAGCCCAAAGGGCCTTGGTTCGACTGGGTTGGGACGAGCTGGCCCAATGGCCTGGTCTCGAAGGGAAAAGAACATCGAAGCTTCCCAGCTTCGGTCGACGGCCAAAACGTCACCTTAGACTCTGATCTAGATGCCAAAATGAAGGTGGAGGTGAGAGGAAGAAGTTGGTGCCTTTGATTTGTCGTGAAACGGTCGGAGGTGGCAGGGTTTTGTCTCGAAACCCACGGGGTTCGCCAGGGTCTGGGTTTTGGGTTTGATACTAATTTGGGCTTGGGTCATAAAAGTCCAAGGTTTGGGATAAGTTTCTGATTCCAGGTCAGGTTTAACCCATTTAACTCGTGGGTCGTCGGACTCCACGAAGAAGAAGGCTGGATTTCGGCTGGAAAACTGGACAAACTTTAAACGTTCATAACTTTGTCAATACTCAACTAAATCGAGTGATTCACAAATGAAAATCATAGTTCTCGACGAGACGAAGAGAATGGTACCTCGCACAATGTCTAACTTGCCGTGGTTTGGCCGGAAAACGCCTTGAAAGCTGCAGAGGTCGCCGGAAACTGGGTAAGATTCAAATGGATATAACTTCTTCAATACTCAACAAAATTGGGTGATTCAAAAAGGAAAGTTTCAGTTCCTTTAGTAAAAATAAAGAACCCTAGCCATGTTGGGTGGCTCTGAAACCACATGTAAGAATTACATAAGAATTAAGCTAACAATATTACCAACGCAATGTTTGGATTACCAACATGAACACACAGATCAGTAACAACCAAATCATAGCATCACATTAGTCGCAAGGATGACTTACCTGATAGAGTCGCCATTGAATGAATAACAGAAGTAGTCTTCTACTTCCAGCACACATCAACGATCTCTACTATTGAATATGATTTAGTTTTGAGAATTTAATTGTTTGGAAGCAGGGACTTCTTCAGCTGATATATATATCCTCACATCATCATATTAGAGTTTTACTCAAACCAGCCTATTATCAGTTAGAGTGATAATCTCAATCTCTTCAATAAGATTAAGTCCCATCATGACTCTCATTCCTTGTATTTACTTAATAAAGGCCCTTAATTGATTGCATGTAATTAGGACTCCAATATGTTTATTTCCTTAAGGCATCGAGAGTCCTATAGATTTCATTTACTTGTATGCCAAGTCAACTATTCTCTCAATTATTCTCGGCATAATTCATTGCCATTCACAATATATATCATACTAAAAGTTCATGAATTTATGAGTTACATAGATATTGTCACAAATAGACTATGGTGCAGAATTCCAGCAACATAGTGTCACGCTTAAAATTTAACCATAAATCAATTTCTTATGCGAAAGGCTGAAATTTTAATTTTAATTTTAATTTTTTTTTATGTATAGAATTCATTAAGAGCTCACAATAAAATAATATAAATATGCATTGATGAGAATTTGGCTAAACAATGACCGACAAAAATTTCATTCTTTTGGTGATTACAACAGGTAAGGCATCCCTTTTCACCATAAAAGAAAAAGATTTAGTCATTTAGACAACTTCGCTTAAATTCTACATCAGCAAAATATCCAAATTTGTTAACCATATGAAATTTCAATGCAAAAGCCACACTACCATCCTTTAATTCATCATTCCAAAAAAAATTATGGACCGGACTACAATGTTAAATCATGCAATAAATAAGCCAATGTAGTTAAAATATAAGTTTGTATTAGAAAATCTCAACACTACCTGTGCAATTCTTCTCTTCAATACAAGGGTAATAGATTCATGAATAATAAAATAATAGAATAAGAGTGAACGGAAGTATGAAAATCCCAAAAAACATGTGAACAAGATATATATAACTCAAGCTTCTCAAGATCGAGAGATTTGGGACTTGAAAGGCATGTTTACGTGTCCGTAATCGGAATCAAAAGTCAGAGTGTGATTCCGATTACGGGTTATTCTTGTGTTTACTAAAATTTGGAGGAATCAAAATAAGTGGGGCCCACACAAAAAATGGAATTGAATTCCTAATTTTGGAAGAATTGTATTCTTGAGGTGGGAGGTGTCATTTGAATTCCAGGAGACAAGCGGAATTCGGAATACAACTTTTCTACCTATTATAACCCCAACTAATTCCTAAAACTCCAATCTACCAGTGAAACCAACAAGCCCAGACCTCTTCGCCTGCCTCACTTTCACCTCCCTCTGCATTTACACCCCAATCAACCAATCTGAACGCTAGGACGTCTTTAGATATCGTAAAGCTGGTTCTTCTGGCGTCGTGGTCGTGTGGGGATGGAGGAGCAGGAGAGAGACGGAGCCGCAGGAAATGATAATGAAGGATGCACAGAAAATAAAATGTAGGGGAGGGAGGGAGAGGGTGGTGGCGATGGCGGTGCCGGCTGGGGAGGACTGCCGAAGGATACTAGGAGAAGAGTAAAAGACGTGCAGGTTTGAAAAGGTCGAAAAATTGGGCTGCTTGGGAAGTTATGGGGGGTGGTTCTAAAAATTAGGTTCAAAAAGGGTTGACAATTTAGTTTATAAAGATCAAAGAGAAAATTCAATTATTTATGGGTTAATATTGTTATGAAAATTAAATTTTATTAATTATCACATAAAATAACTCATTTAGACCAAGGGCAGTTTGGTAATCAAATGGTTTCGATTCCAATTCAGAAGTGAATTGGTAAACAATTTGTATGGAACTGACATCAGTCCTACTCCGTTTCCCGACAGTTTAGTAAACACCTTTCATAGGAATCTGTTTCTGATTCCTCATCAATCCAATTCCTCATCAGTTCAATTCCTCCTCAATTCAATTCCACCTGTTTTGATTACGGATTAGTAAACGAGCCAGAAAAGTTTTCTAAACCTTCTAAATTTCTGTAAAATTAGTTCATACATTCAACTAAGATATGAACTTGTGTGCCTGCATACGACATGTTAGTGCCATGGTATCCAAATCCAAATTTTAAACTATGAAATCATATACTATGGCTCACCTAGGAAACTAGCATCCATAAGGTTAATTTCCATCAACTCAAAATAATATCACAAGATTGTAATAGAGAACTTACCAAATTTAAATTTTAAATTTTAAAACATAAGCAGAAGCATGAACTCTTAACTTAATCGATTTAGTTGGAACCAAAAGCTTAATTTCAATTCAACCAAATGAGATAGAGATTAAATTGCGAAGAACAATTTCATACCTTTCCGGAGAGAATTTGTAATGAAAAACGCCGAATAGAGCCAAAAGCCGCCGGAAAAATATTTGCGTCTCAAGCTTATGTTAATCAGTTGAACCTCTAACCAAGAACCATTGAGCAAACACTCACATGGTTCATCCAAAATAACATCAATCATCAATTTATCTGTCAAGCCGTTTAGTGATAGATAAATGATATTGATTCCTAAAGTTTTACTTCATTTATTGAAGTCTGATACTCCTTCTATTTGTGCCATTTTGCAAGCATTTCTTCCGAGGAAGATTTGCAATTAGCCAATATGCAAAGTACCAATTTTGATGCGTGCGAAATATGCAGCAAGTTTGCAACAAACTCATTCAGGATTGTGGAAGCATTTAACCAGGATCATCCAAGTGTTTTCATTACTCTGAATGGATGTACTTCTCTGCATAAATGTAACAAACACAACTCGAAGAATACCATGTAATTATTTATCATGCAATTGATTTTAAAAGAAATTGCAGATGAATTGGTTAGAGTATAGCAAAAGCATTAATTTGACCAGAATCAAATATATACCTCAGTTCCTTTAGTAAAAATAAAGAACCCTAGCCACGTTGGGTGGCTTTGATACCACATGTAAGAATTACATAAGAATTAAGCTAACAATATTACCAACGCAGTGTTTGGATTACCAACATGAACACACAGATCAGTAACAACCAAATCATAGCATCACATTAGTCACAAGGATGACTTACATGATGGAGTTGCCATTGAATGAATAACAGAAGTAGTCTTCTACTTCCAGCACACATCAACGATCTCTACTATTGAATAGGGTTTAGTTTTGAGAATCTAATTGTGTGGAAGCAGGGACTTCTTCAGCTGATATATATATATATATATATATATATATATATATATATATATATATATATATATATATCCTCACATCATCATATTAGAGTTTCATTCAAACTAGCCTATTGTCAGTTAGAGTGATAATCTCTATCTCTTCAATAAGATTAAGTCCCATCATGACTCTCATTCCTTGTATTTACTTAATAAAGGCCCTTAATTGATTGCATGTAATTAGGACTCCAATATGTTTATTTCCTTAAGGCACCGAGAGTCTTAGAAATTTCATTTACTTGTATGCCAAGTCAACTATTCTCTCAATTATTCTCGACATAATTCATTGTCATTCACAAAATGGTTTTACATTTTTCTCAAGCCTTGCTAGGACCCCTAATCCACCGAGCTTGCCACCGAATACCAGAATTTTCTTGACCATTGGTCTTCCACCTTGAACATGGCGATGGATGGAGCAGTCTCATCAGCAATTATGTTAGTAAACCTTTTTGGTAATTGCTTCTGTTTCATGTTTTAATAGATTTTTCGTAATTGTTTCCATGACACTTACACTGGCTTAGAATTTGATGATAACACTTACACTGATCATGTTGGGATGGAATCGGGATCGAAGATTCAAAAGGGTTTGAGAACAAAAACATTCAGGAGGCATTCGGTATTAGACACGAAAGGCGCTCATGCGGACTAAGCGGACTGCGACATATTTGTTTTTCTTTTTGGATTTCTATTGTAACCTAAAGTTGACTTTACGGGTGTCACTTAGTACTACGGTCGAGTAGTATTACTCTTTACTTGTAAGTGAGAGGTCTTAGGTCCAATTCTCAGTAAAGGCGAATTTGAACCATATTATTGCTAGTCCATTATGAGGCTTAGCTCCATCACCCTCTTAGTGTAGATAATATTGTTTGCTAAAAAAAAAAAAAAACTAACTTTACGAGTTATGCAAAAGGGTAATGTTAGGGAGACCAAATTTTGTAAATCAAATGATATGGAAGTTGATAATTGAATTATCACTTAAGTGTTGATTAACGTGTTTATTTTTTATTGATGACACATTACTTAGTTTGCAAATTTAGTCTACCTAGCATTACTCTCTAAGAAAGCATAGGATAATACAAGTGAGGGACCAAAAGAGTTAATTTAAGGGGTGAGAAATAGTTTATGACCTTAGACTGAGAAAGGAGGGGTTCTTTTCTTGAACAAAATTTGTACTTTCTTGTAGTGAAATTTCTCATGGGATCGCCAAAGAGGGATTAGGATTCTTGCCGGATCACCCATACTCTCCTTCCCCTCTCCTCTGCAGCAATTACCATCACTGCTGCAAACAAACCTAAAAGCGCCTCTGCAAACCTACGGCTGCAAACGCAGTGGAGGTGAGCGTGCAGCACAAGAACTACACGAAGGACGCAAGGGCTTTCGTCGCGTTGGCTGCAGTTGTTGATCTGATCAGGATGGACGCTTGCAGGATTTTCTCGCAGCGGCTAAGGAAGGAGCTTGGATGGGGTGATGTCGATGTGCTTCGGTAATTGCAGAGAAGAGTAGGGAAGATGAGTTGAAGAGAGTTCATTTTCAACCACGCAATTCTATTACGGACGACTGAGATTGGGTGATCCGGATATGATGGATCCGGCAAGGATCCTAGACAGTCCACCAAAGAGGACGTAGGCACGTTGCCCAACCTCTATAAATATTTTTTGGTTTAATTTTCCGCTGCTATTGAAACCTCTAATCCAATCCATTTTCACTAATTCAAAAGGGCCTAACGTATCTTGAAGATACTTGACCGAATAATTTAGCTAGTATTATGGAGCAAGAGTTTTATGGTTATAAGAAGTGACCGTAAAAGTATTACATGTCGCATCAAGAATCATTTTTAATACAAAAACATACCATATATAAGTTCGTTATCATCGAATTCGTCCTAATTGACGTTACATTGTTCCAATATTACATTTCACATCCTAATCTTTCTTTATTTGGAGTAAGGACTTGGTCCCAATTGACGTTACATTGTTCAAATAAGAGCATAAAACAAAATACAAGCATACACCTTTATCCTCTTTTTCGTTTTCATGCTAAACATTTTCTATGTAAAAAATGGAAAATACAATCGAAAAAGCAAACTACAAAACAGCAGCAGACACAAAAGGAGTCTGAAGAGTTTCATGCTAAACTTTTTTTGAACAATTAAAAGATGAATCGATTCAATTGTGTGGATTAACGCAGACGAATTGATCAATCCTAACCCAACTGGTCAAATCCAACTTTTCGGCTCGAAAAAGTCAAAATTGTTATTACAACTGTAGAGAGTCGTTAGACTGAAATCATGAAATTTCTGTTATTTTTTCGGTTAAATTTATCCGGGAAAGTTTCTGGAACCAAATTTATTTCAAAGTTTTGACCGCACTCCTAACGGCTCCTAGTTTTGACCCCACCACAACCCTAACTTCTCTCTGCCCCTTCCATTCCTCTGCTTTACTACTTCACTCCTCCCCCATCACTTTCTCTCACATTTTCTTTCTAGCCGTTGGCGCCTCTCTCTCTCTCTCTCTCTCTCTCTCTCTCTCTCTCTCTACGTTTTCTACAACAATGGCGAGCTCAGAACTCCCCGTTTCACATTCCGATTCGTTATGCGCTACCGCCGCCGTGCTCGATGCTGTTGCCGCTTCATCTTCTTCTCTGAAGCGGAAGAGACCCCCGATGATTGAGATCCCGAACGTCCTGCAAGAAATTAAGACCGAGAAGCTCCCGGATTTCACCCCGCAGAACGGTGCCGTCTGCTTCAACGCGATTGGAGTTGGGGTCTCCGCCTCCAAGGGCAAGAAGAAGTTTATGGAAGATACCCACAAGATTGTTTCTTGCTTACAGGGACAGAAATCAAAGAAAGTAAGCGAATTTGCTCTAATCATCTATGGGGTTTGCTGGAATTCCTTTTTTTTTTTTACCACTTTCTTTGTTGGCTTTTCTAATTTAGTTTCTTTTTCTTCAATTTGTAGGCGTTTTTTGGGGTGTATGATGGGCATGGTGGGAAGAGGGCCGCAGACTTTGTTGCTGAGAATTTGCACAATAATATTGTCGAAATGATGGAAATGCATACGGAAACTGAAGAGGCGGTTAAAGCTGGGTATCTGAAGACAGACCAGGAGTTCTTGGAACTGGTAATTGCAATTCTGGTTTCTCTGCATCCTTAATTCTCTTGACTGATTACATGTTAGAGGTGTGAGGTGTAAACGTGACATTTGGAAGCGAAAAAAATGATGAATTCCATCCAATTTGCTTAGAAAACTTCATTGATTGTTAGCCTCAATACATGAAAATGTTGTTCGGCTCAACTGAATTGTGGAGGGTAATCTTGTTAGTTATGACTGAGAACATGGTCTGTATTAGTAAAGGTTTATTGATGATTTCGGGTGAATGCAGGGTTTAGGCAGCGGAACCTGCTGTGTCACAGCCTTAATCGAAGGGCAGGAGGTTGTTATTTCAAATTTGGGAGATTGCCGGGCTGTTCTTTGTAGAGGTGGAGTGGCGGAAGCTCTTACAAAGGACCATAAGGCAGAACAGGAGGACGAACGCAAAAGAATAGAGCATGAGGTATTTAACATAATCATTGTCACAAATACTTAGTACCGACATATATTGGAAATATTTTGATGGTAATTGTTGGTATTGTGATTAGGGAGGTTATGTAGAGTTCCACCGAGGAGCATGGAGAGTTCACGGGGTTCTTTCTGTTTCTAGAAGCATTGGAGATGCTCATCTGAAAAACTGGGTGGTGGCTGAGCCTGAAACAAAGATCCTGCAGCTGACTCCAGATATGGAATATCTTGTATTGGCTTCGGATGGACTATGGGGAGAGGTAAGAACGGAACCTTTCATGCATGAAATATCTATCTTATTACTTGGAAGTATTGTAAAAACTGGAAATGCAGTCATTAATGCTTTTGCTGATATCTCATTGCTTGTATTGACTTGCATTTTGCATAGATAAATCTCTATGACCGTTAGGCACTGCGATAGCACACATTTTTGCAGAACCCTAGTTTTTTTTAAATTCTATCTCCCATTTTCTTTTTCTGCTAATTGTTAAAGTCTTTCTTGGTGCATGAATGGATATCTGAGTCTACATCCCTGCCGAGAATAATGAAAGTCAGTTCTTTCTAACTCTGATGTTGAACTGTTTTACCTAGGTTGACAACCAAGAAGCCATCGATACTGTGAAACAATTTTGTTCAATTCAGAAGAAATCGGCACCCTTAGGAGATCTTCTGAATGATGATAACTATGGCTGTGTCAGTGTGAGCCCTTCAACAAAGTTGCGAAGGATTTTGCTGGTTAAGCAAGTAAAAGGGATGCAATCCCCAGGCTTTAAGAAGGCGGTCAATAGCTGGCAAGATAGTGAGAATGACTTTGCAAGTGAAAATGAAAGCCCTCCATCAAAGTCGAGAAGAATATCCTTAGTAAAGCGATTAAACATGAAGATGGAATCACCCAAAAAAGAGACTCAATCTCCAGATAGCTGGAAAGATAGCGAGAATGAATTTCCGAATGAAAATGAAAGGCCTCCATCAAAGTCGAGAAGAATATCAGTGGTAAAGCGAGTAAGCACGAAGATTCAACAACCTACCTCTTCGGGTGGACTGGTGGCTGCTTGTAAGGAGCTTGTGAGACTTGCCAAGAGTAGGGGTAGTTTGGATGACATCACTGTAATGATAATTGATCTCAATCACTTCAGATGCAACAGTGGATTCGCCCAGCTCACTTGATTCGCATTTGTACTCTTGCTGTAGGCCTCCCTCCTGTAGTTTAGGGTAACCTTCCAGAAAGCTTTAGAGAAAGCTGTGCAGGTACCATAGCGATATGTTAGATTCTTTAACTGCAAGTAACAGGAAGTCGCTTTCTCTCTTTTCAAAAGCTCAATGATAGTGCTCGTGGACCACCATTCTTTCGTAGTGCTTCTTCCACACGTAGTGATCACCTCTGATGTATCCTATATGTTGTGTGCGCGCATGCGCGATTGTAATTGCCCTACTGACTATAAGTTGTGATAAATGAAGCTTCAGTAGCCTGCCCATGAATTTCTTTATGTTAGTATGTCCATAAATGAAGTTTTAATTCTTGTAAAGAAAGACAACGCCGCTCAATTGTTCTGCGACTTCAGCAATCAATCAGACTCTTGAGAAAGGTAAATATCGATTCATTTAATTTGTTTCATCGTCTTAGTTGCAAAGTGGAAGTGCTATTGTTTCCATTCCACCTGCAGATCTTCCACCATAATCCCTTAGGGCTCGTTCAATAACCATTTCACTGTCACCAAAGCGTCTTCGAGACTAGTGAAGACTCTGAGTTGGAGCAGAGCAGATTACTCCCATCTTTCTGCACCTGCCACCCAGGATTCCTGTTTTCTACTCACTTCCCCACACACAACTCACTCCATACTGTTCAATCCAGGAGTTAGAAATACCTGGTAACACAGTAGAAATCTGCTTAAAACACGTAAACCACGTGGAAACATAATTTACCCACATCGTAAATCCAAATCATTTAATATTTAATCCAAATTAATCCCCTTTACCCTCGCTAACATTAACCTTTTTGAGTTGTTTAATTTCTGGTACACTGTCACACGAACTTCATATTGGATGGAAAAGGAGCTCGTTTGCTTTTTTCCATGCATGAAAACGATAGATTTTATTGGGATCAAACTTATTCTCCAAACCCCAACCACCTCCAAGACGAAATAAAGTAGGTTTTGTTACAAACAGAAACCCAATAACGGATTGGACTCTTTTAAATTTAAGTTTAGTGCAGACTATCGCTTGCACTATCATAATATAAACTGTTTACTCTCGTCCTTGCCTCTCTCTCCCTCTATGTCTGCCGGTTTGGGAATTTAATCATTTGGATGCCATGCTGCAAGAAAACCTCTCTTTCAATTCTTTCGTGCAGGATCTTAGCTAATCGAACGCATTCCTATTTCATTCGTTAAATCAATTGGTTTTCATACATTTCGTTGAGTAACCATGCACGATTCAATAGGAATTCCGCCCTGCTTCTCAGCCGGCGTGATCAGGTCGGGGCAGAGCATGTTCATGTCAGTGTACAGCACGAAGATAGCCGGTCAGTGCCGGCTGATCACCGTCACCTGGTGCAAGAATCTGTTACTCCACGGCCTCTCTGTTTCGGTGCAAGGCCAAAACAGAGACGAAGAGTATCGATGCAAAATCGAGCTCAAGCCGTGGTACTTCTGGCGCAAGCAAGGCTCCAAGCAATTCACGGTGGACGGCAGCGCCGTGGATGTCGTCTGGGACCTCAAAGCCGCGAAATTCAACGGCGAAACGGAGCCACAATCGGACTACTACGTCGCCATTGTCTGCGAAGACGAGGTGGTTTTGCTCGTTGGTGATCAGAAGAAAGCCGCATTCAGAAAAACTGGCTGCCGGCCGTCGCTCATTGAACCGATCTTGGTTTCGAGGAGGGAGCATTTGTTCGGGAAGAGGAAGTTTTCGACACGAATCAAGTTTCACGAGAAGGAGAATTTCCATGAGATTTTGATCGAGTGCAGCAACGGCTCAGATGGGTCTGATCCGGAGTTGGAGATAAAGATTGATGGGATCCAGGCCGTTCGTGTGAAGCGGCTTCATTGGAAGTTCAGAGGGAATGATTGTGTTGATGTGAACAGAAACAGAGTTGAAGTTTTTTGGGATGTTCATGACTGGCTGTTTTGCTCTGGTCCGAGGCACGGAATGTTCATATTTACGCCGGTATCGGCGGAGCAACCGTCGCTTTCGACCGTTGACCAATCTTTGACTGAAAAGGTATGTTCTGCTGTGGCAGTAGAGCAGGATAACGCAGGTGGGACATCCCCTTTATTTTCCTTGTTCGTCTATGCTTGGAAGGTGGAATGAGGTGATTAGCGGCACGATTGGATTAAGTTAAAGCAAAGTGATTAAGGATAAACGGAGGTGATTAGGGTCCAACGTTGATGCAGATCAAGATGAGATTTCCACATATGATGTGAATTAGGAACATGATTGGACAAGGACAGATTGAATCACATTAACATGTCCTATAATCCTCCAAATCCTAATTATCCAACTGCCTACTTTGAGTTTATATTTGGATCATATATTTGTTTTTTTATTAGGTATTTAGTAGAATTGTCCATGATAGGTTGTGCAATAGTCGAATTTTTCTTGTGAGTACGAGATAAGAGTGTTTGTATCACTTGAAGTATATGATCGTGTTACAAAACAATCGGTTAAGTATAGCATAACATAAGCAATATGATAACTTTTATCATGCTTATTAGTCTGTAATGGAAATCGAAATAAGAATGTTGATTCTAATTGCAGATTCTTTTTTTTTTTTGGTCAGAATATTCTAATTGCAGATTATCAATCTAAACTCTTTACAATCCGCATAAAAATGATATTTTGATCCGCGAGAAACAACTCATAAGTAGTCCAGTTTCTTACTCGTTACATCCTCACATTATTTGTAAACTTTCAAAGTTGCCCTCGTGTACTTTATCCTAACATATTTGTAAACTTTCAAAGTTGCCCCCATGTACTTTAACCTAACATGGCATGTCAATAGAATAAAATCATTTTGAACGACATTATTGGTAATCTATTGCGAAGTTATGTCCATTCTCTCTTTCTTAGTGTAGATAATATCGATTGTTCAAAAAAAAATAAAAATAATAAAATCATTTTGATGACCAAATTAGGTGAAGTAGTAAACAACCTGTATAGAATCAATATCGCCCGATCTTGATGTTTAGGCAAAATAGTTTCAATGAAAATTTGGACTATGGCTCCTCCTCAATTTAATTATGTACATTTATCCAAAATCTTTTAGATATAAAGTGTATTCCTTCCTATCAAGGTATTTGATTCTCTCCGGACCTTAGTGTCCGGAGCCTAAGGACCAGAAAATTTGGGCTATTTGTTTGTGTGAAAGAGAAATCAAAGCACTTAGCTTGTGTGAAGTGAGTCAGCTGAATGAGTTAATGGGGACGGTCGAATTCAAGTTGAGTAATTTGAATTGCTTAGTCCTTAAGTTCCAGACAATGAAATCAGAGTGGATCTATCCCTCTTCGAGGATCTGACCGTTCAATCTTCTAGAAACTGCTTCTGGGCAGGCCATACCTGTAAATAGACATGTTTCTTTTTTCTTTTCTTTTTTTTGAAACAATTTTTTTTTTTTTTTTGTGGAAACGGTAAATAGACATGTTTAGCTAAGAAAGAAACATAAAAGTCTAGGGTTGGCCCATAACAGCATGCCAATCACGTGACATGCATGTAAACCTCTAAGACGACAGGAACATAAATCCTCGAGGGCATGAGATGATGGGCCTCTTTGGTGGCCCATCCACTTTTGCTTGATATTTTTCTGTTTGTCAAAAACAAGCCCAATCATACATTCCAAGTAAAAAGTCTGTTAACTCCCCTCCCTTGAAAATTTTAAAAAGTCGTTTTAGAACTTGTTTGGAAGAGCTTTTAAATTGACTAAAAACGCTTTTTTGAAAAAGTATATTTGGGTTTCAAAAGAATTTGAAATGTTTTCTTCAAGAAGCACTAATTACTTCAAGTACTTTTTCAAGTTTCATTTGTATTTATTAAGGTCTTAAAAATATTTTCATCAAAAGAATTTTCGACCACAAGCCCAAAAAGGCATATGCAAAACAAAAGGAAAAAACACCAACAAACACCAAAGTGATTTGAGTGATTCGGTATTTCAGTGGTCCCTTCTACTTGTAACGACGGGCCGTTTTCAAAGGGTTTGGTGGGTTCGAAAAGGGAGATGAGATTTTCTTTACCCATTTTTGCATGTGGCTCATCTGTGTCTTTGCTTTTTGGTTGAGGATTTGGTTTATTTTTTATTATTTTAATTATTGTCAAGTTAACATTAATTATGTTTAGTTTAAAAAGCAAAGATACAGATGGATCACAAACAAAAATGAGTGTAGAAAATCTCAACTCCCGAAAAGGAGCCATTCACAATTTGTTGGAATATCCACTTGTTGGCTGTCTACGTGAAGTGTCTCCATCCCAGTTGATTTGAACCGTTGGATTATCGCACAATTTTGCAATTAACGTCTCTGTGATGTTGATCATCTTCTTGTATTAATCGAATTGAATATCGCACGATTTTAATGAAAAATGTTGCACGATTTTGCAATTTGTTGGAATATTCATTAACATGGTTTAAAGCTTAATGCAAAGTTTAATCAAATTGAATGTCGTTGAATTATTTATGTACATAGAATGTAAAACGGGTCTGGTAGCATTTCATATTCTCACGATTAACTGTGCGATCGTTTTGTTTTATATAAATCGATGATATGATTGTCAATTTCATTGAAGACCGTTTAGTCATTTAGGTGATCCTTAAATATGGGTTAAGAAAATGTACCCTTTCGGATATACACCAACTAGAACTTGATGGATAATGAATTGCATGTATTGGGTAGACGTATGTATGGACGGTTTTGACTATGAACATTCTCAATAATAAATGATCATGTTGGCCATGAATAATCGATTATTATAGCAAATAGTTCCAAATAATCTTTGTCTGAAAATAGAGTATCAATATGTTGTCGTTACTAGCGATATTATCATAATAGTTACTTTAGACCGTTCTATTTTTATATGAATAGAAAAAGAGTCACATGTGATCTAATGAGCTTGCTGTAGCTGCCTGTGGCAAGCCAGTTTCAATGGAATTGGTGGGTCGGAAAATGAACCATCTGCAATTAGATCAGAGACCCTTTTGTTAGCTGCTTGAGTGTAGTGAAATCCATCCCAATTCACCCACAGTGACGGGTACTTGCATGCCTTTCCCATCATTATTTCTTTCCCATCCACCATAACCTTCCCTTGGATCTGGTTATTGTACTCCCCACCCTGACCACAACATGCTCTTATCGGCTGCTCGAATCCTGCAACGTTTTTTACATTCACATCAACAAACTCGATATAAACTGTTGGAAGGTTTCTTAACTTTCCAACGCGCAAAATCAGATGTGTATGTTTAAAATTTAAGCCTACCATGCTTCTTGGGATGGCTAATGAGAGACTACTTGCCTGAGTAGACATCAACGTATGTGACTGCAGCCAATGTAAGTTCTTTTCTTAATTGGACCATAGCTTCTTTTAATCCAAGGTTGAAAAACTGAGCAACTTCCTTGTAAGGTGTGGCACATCCGGCCTTGTCCACCTGTCCGGCTAAGATAGGTAGGCGGGACAATACGTACGAGAGGCAACCTACGGGACCTGTATTCTGTATCCAAAAGTATCTACCTCCTAGATTCGTATATATTCTGTATATAACAAGTACGTCACAAACAAATTAAACGTGGCGAATTAGGTAAAACACATAGATTATTTTGGTACTTGACCCTTAATAAAATGTGGCAATGATCACACTAATTACCTCGACAGTGTTTTTGAACTGATTTGGTACATCAGGAACATATGCTTTGACTTGGGTAGTAGACATGTTGAAGAATAACCCGGCAGTTAAATCGTTCTGACCAATATCAACTGTGTATAAAGCACGAGAGACAAGATCTTTTGCTTTAGGCATTAGTTGTTCAAATACTCCATGCCTACATTGAAGTTTATAGATGACACGTCGAAAATCATATTATACTGTTGAAGTATTAGCGATATTAACTCACCACATTCGGATTTTAAAAGAGTACAGTTAGCTGCACTAGAGAAAACTATACGCGTATAAGTATTATTACGAACCTTGACTACGAACTATTTGGGATCTCGAAGGAAAAATGTAGAACTCGTTGTATTGAACGTCCAAGGAGATCGGACTGATCCCACTCTGACGAAGAGTTGTGTTAGGGGGGTCTTATGGTGTAGAACTCGTTGTATTGAACGTCCAAGGAGATCGGACTGATCCCACTCTGACGAAGAGTTGTGTTAGGGGGGTCTTATGGTCGAGGACAACGTTGCGAAGTTGGCTCCATGAGTGAAGTTGCTGCCCATTGAATCCAGATATGCGCTAAGAAGTGGAAATCCGAAAGGCTTTTAGCTGAAAACAAAACATTTAATCGAGCCATAATTATTAGATAATTTATCTCGAGCAATTATTTAGAAGTATTACTAATCCATTTGTTATAATATGGATCGTTTTCAATCACATGGGCACGAAAAAAAAAATGTGACAAGAAATAGATAAGTCAATGGACTGTATATTAGTGGATGTTAAAGTTTAGGTAATAACTACCAGTCTACCATATTTCACAAACTGTACGGATGGGAAGATGGCAAATGGAGTGTTACCTATGAAATCAATGACCAGGCGGCCATCGCAATAATGACCGGCCGGGCGGTGGAAATAAGACTGGCCATGAGGCGGACCCGCCTGGCCAAAAAACTGCAGAGAAGCCACCGGTGTCGGAGTTTGAGTCACCGAAGTTGAAAACAGCAGGGACCTTGCATGAAGTCGAGACCAAAACCAAGGATATCGGTGCCAAGCTCAACGAGAGCGACACCAAAATAGTCACAACTATTATTCTTGAGAAATGTGATTCCATAGAGAATCATATGTTGGACAAAAAGATTAAGGGAGAGAGCATGAAATTTTTAGTCTTAATATAGAAGATGAAATATTGAATGTAAAGACTTTGGAGGGTCACCACTTGTGTTTGTAAAAGACTAACAGAAGTCGTCCATTACCGATGATCCTGAATTCAAGCAGAAAGAAAGATTAAAAACAAAAGATTCTGCTGACATTAAGTATTTTAATGAGCTTGCTGATGATGCTTTCGATGGGAAGCAAATTTCGATGGAAGTGGTGGATCTGAAAGCGAAACATCTACCATCTGATCAAAGACTCTTTTGTTAGCTGCTTGAGTGAAATGCACACCATCACAATTCACCCAAAGTGATGGGTCTTGACATGCCTTTCCCAACAAAATATCTTTTCCATGAACCCTAATCTTCCCTCCGCATCCAATGTGCTTGTTGAAATTGTACTTCCCACCATGACCACAATACGGTCTTAACGGTTGCTTGAATCCTGCGACATTTTGTATCACAAGCTTGTCAGCAGACTGTTGAAGAATATAAAACATCACATCCTAGTGAAGCTGTTGGACTGTTTCTTTGAAATCTTGACACAAACTTAGTGACACTAATATTCACCCCATAGAGGAAGTGATTTCAATCTAGTAAGGGCTTACCATGCTTTTTTGGTTGGCTAATGAGGGAGTACTTGGCCGGGTAACCATCAACATATGTGATTGCAGCTAATGGTAGTTATCTTCTTAACTGAACCACAACTTGCTTCAATCCGCAGTTGAAAAATCGAGCAAGTTAGTTGTAAGGCATGTCACAACCAGGCTTGTCCAGCTACGCGGCTGCGATTGGTACGTGGTCCAATACATATGGAAGACAACCAATGGAACCTGTATTGTGTATCCAAAAGTATCTACCTCCTTGATCATATATATACTGCATGTAGAAAACACACATCACAACCAAATTAGCCAACATTAGTTAATTTTGAAAATGTTGTTATTAGTCAGAGTCTGTATTGCTAATTACCTTAACAATGATGTTAAACTGATTTAGCACATCAGGAACATATGCCTTGCCTTGGGTAGTGGACATTGTTCAAGAATAAACCGGCTGTTAAATCATTCTGCCAATATCAAATGTGTATAAAGCACGAGAGAAATCGTCTGCTTTCGGCATTAGCTGCTCAAAACTCCACCTGCATTGCATTAATGCAAGTTTTTTCAACTAAAAAAACATGTAGATGTACGTAGAAACACTTCTTGGTTCCTTACGTGTAAATTATAGTTTGCCACACGTGCCAAATGCAAACATAACTCATTTTAATACAAAAAGAAAACGTATATGTACACATGTCAAATTCTGACCTCGACTACGAGCGGTTGGGATCTTGGTTGAAAATCGTAGAACTCGTTGTACTGAACGTCCAAGGAGACGGGACTATACCCGCTCTGGATGGTTGAGCCCGCCGTGGCAAAGTTGGCTCCGTTTGTGAAGTTGCTTCCCACATAATCAAGATATGCGCTAAGATACGGTAATGCGAGCCTGTCAGCTGCAGTAATGGCCGGCACGCGGAAAGGCGGTGGAAGTAGGACTCCCCGTGGGGCAAACGCGCCTGACCGAAAACTGCAGACAAGCCGCCGGTGTCAGAGTTTGAGTCGCCGAAGTTGAATATGGCCGGATATTTGCAGGGAGATGACGAGGCTGCCAAGCTCACTGAGAGTGACACCAAGATAGCAGTCACAACTCACAAGTAGTAGTTTTGAGAAATGTGATTCCACTCTCAGAGACAAAAAAGTCAAAAAAGGATATTAGAAGAAAAAGAAAAAGAAAAGGTAAGCACTTTGTTTCAGAATTATAGCTTTTGGAACAGAATTTGTATCTGTTGAGTTTCCCTTCAACTCTTTAGGCTTACTTTATCACTTTTGACAGGAAGCGCTCTGGCTTTTTACACGAGGGATCGGTTGCTTTCATCTTATGGCCATTTTACTACGTATAAATTAATAAAAATCCAGCAGAACAAGCATTCGGACTTCATGGCCCAATGGATAAGGCGCTGGTCTACGAAACCAGAGATTCTGGGTTCGATCCCCAGTGAAGTCGTCCTTCGTTTCAAATTTTAGTTGCGCTTTTTTTTTTTCAAAGGTCAAAGTTGATTTTTTTTCTCTTCCCTCTTTCAAGTAGTCAGATATGTTCAATTAAATACAAAATTATAATCACATTCATACAACAATATTTTGGGTTGATTTTAAAAGAGTTAATCTTTAAAGGTGGCCTAGAAAATAGACGATAATCGATCAGAAAGAAATTGATAGCTACATTTAGAGTTCATTATACGCAGTAGATAAAAAAAAGGTGTCATTACATCAAATTTGAATAACTAACTTTCAATCAAGGACATATTCATTTTGTTTTTTATATTTATGTTGGTGTGTGATACAACCTCAACCGGGATACTTGAAAGTTGATTCAGTGTGGAGTATTGTGACATGCTTAAGCGATTGAAACCGGATGATCAGAGAATGTGCGGTCCATAATTTGGTTGGCTATCCACTGGTTTGCAGCATCAGAATAGTGCCCTCCATCCCAGCTAATGTACTGAGAAGGATTGCTACAAGGAGCTCCAGCTGCAGTGCCGTGCCATTAACAATAGCTTTCACCCCACAATGGACAGGGAAATCACCGTAGCTTCCACAGAGGGCTGGTTTGGTATTGCTATGCTTTGAAAAAAAGTTGTTTATGCTGTGTTGTGAGAATAAGCAGCTGTGTTGTGAGAATAAGCAGCTGTGAAATAAAGTGTTTGGTAAACTTTTTTGTAAAAGTGCTTTTGAAAAAAAAAGCAGTATTATAGTGTTTGGTAAACTTTTATGTAAAACACATGTGAAAAAGCCGGTTTTTCAAAGCTGGGTTTTGCAGCTTCTTGTTTTTGGCTTTTTTTCACCCAAAACTGTGAAAAAAGCTAAAGCTGAATGTTTACCAAACATCAAAAACTCTCCCAGCTTTGTTTCATAGCAGCTTTTTTTTTAAATCACCTCAATCCCAAACTGGGGCTTAGAGGACTCGTAAAACCTGCGAATTCCACACAACCGAGAAAAAGAGTTTAGGGTTTTGGTTAGGCCAAGGAAATGTAGTGAAACACTAGCTAAAGGTATGAAGTGGAAGTTGTGATCGGATGTGTTCATTAGAAAGAATCGATTTAATACACTTCTTATGTACCCCATGGTGTAAAACTTCGTCAGTGGATGTAAGGTTTTTCCTATCCTGAATAATGTTAACTTACCATACTTCTCCGCCTTCACTTGTAAGAGTGTATTTTTCTGCATAGATATTGACTCAAGTAAGAACTGCTTCTGAAAGTTGGGCTCTTAGGTCAAGCACTCTCTCCTTGACTCGCATGTTAAATTCTTGAACCGCCTCATTGTAAGGCTTCAAGCAACCGTTTTGATCCAGGTCGCCGGGTTCTGGCAGCTTATACGCAAGAGTTGAAGGCAAGCACCAGAGCGGACCTGTGTTGTGACTTGTGAATCCAAAAAACTCTTGCCCCTTGTTGGTAGAGATGCTGCACTTAATAAAACAATCTACAATCTGTTTATAGAGCCATGGGGATTTTAGGCATTTCATGTGAAACCTAGGTTGGAAAATAATCTAGAGATATTGTTTCTGACTTCGTGTTATTAAAGTTACACCATACAATAGTGATTCGTGAAATGAAGAAATTGATTTAGTAATTATGAAACTTGTTACCTCAGTTGTCAAGGCCAACTACGCTGCTATGGTGAAGACGGATGCCAGCACTTGGTCTGCCGGTTTCCAGTTTAACCCGGCATTAAGACCGTTTTGTCTGATGCCTAAAGTATACAAGACCTTGGAGAAGTCCTTTGGTCTTGGGAGGCCGGCCTTGACATGTAACCTTTTATCTGAAAACTAATCCAATCATTCAGTGAAACTCAGCACAAATAATTACTGGTCAAAGTAAAACGTCTCATAAAACATGAATTCCTACCTCGAGGGAAAAGCTCATTTATGTGTGCTTTGAGCTGTGCAAATTGTGAAAGTTCGTTAAGAGAGATGGAGCTATATCTCTCTTCAAATATCCTGACATCTAATGGCTGAATTGTAGATGCTCCAATTGCGAAATTCTCTCCATAACGGAAGTTTGCTCCAATAGAATCCAGACAAGCACTTAAGAATGGAAAATCCAACCTTTGAGCTACAAGATTGTTCCATAAAAAGTTCATAAGTTGGCTTAAATTTGAAGGAAAAGCAAGGACAACAGTTTGATGCACTAACCTATAAAATCAATGATGTTACTATTAGGAATGTCGGTACTACAAGATAGAGAATGTACAAGGTAAAGTAGAAAATGGACATCAAGAATTTACGTGGTTCAGCAATTTATGCCTACGTCCACGGAACAACGATCAATCTTCACTATATGAAAATGATGAGTACAACAAGAGTAGTCTTACCAAGCCAAAGACAAGGCTTGATGAATACAAGAAAGTATATACACACTTTCTATCACTCTAAACTTCACTCACAAAATGTGTAGTGGAACACTCTCACTCTCACTCTCACTCTTGGAGTGGAACTCTAGCTTTGGATTTGATCCTTTGCTACTCACACTTGGTTTCTTGATTGGTTGCAACACTACAACATCACACCCATATATATAGGTGAGGGCTTGGCATTCTACTAGTTTCTAGTTTATAGAATATTCTACCAACCTCTAACTTAGATAATTCTAGACTAGCTACAAAATTGTAGCTTCTAGATCTTTCCATTTGCAACCAAGGAAGCTAGTACTCTCTAGCTTCTTCCATCAACTTAATAACATGCTAGAATTGTCTACCATGCTCCAGCCACCCCACTTGCTTACTAGAATAATCTAGAACATTCATCATGGGCTGGACCATATATTAACAGTTACGCCCGTATGAGAACCTGCCTGAAGGTTTACCAAAGTACGTGTAGCCGTAGGGAGAAGGGAGCCGATAAAATGTAGCTGAGAAACTACCTGTGTCCGAATTTGAATCCCCAGAGTTATACATGGCCGGGAATTGACAACCACTTCCCAATTTCTTCTGTGGTCCAAGGCCTAAGTAAGTCGAAAGAACAGCAAATAAAACAACTGCAACTGCCACTGCTTCAACACTCTTCTTCAGCCCCCATGGTTCTCTCCACCACTTGACGATAGTAATAAACCTCGCACGGTCCATAAGAACCTTGTACTTCATGAAATCGACAGAATAGCCCGTATTGTTTGAAGGTCAACGGGCAGGCAGGAAGCAGAATGTGAGAGCAAAAAATTATGAAATAAAAAATGTGTTGTGATATCATCACAAACATAATTGGATTTCATTTGTTTGGTGTCCACATCGGTTGTTTTATTTTTATTCAAGAACAAAACAAAGTTGGATCCTTAATTTAAACACTCTCATCTCAATGATTAAGTACAATATTAAATCTGTACCAAACTTATAGCACAAGGTTATCTGCTAGAAGTTGAATCAGAACCGTGGAGGACTGTGCACGCTTCAGTGATTGATACTGGAGGGTCGGAGAATGAGCCGTCCATAATTTGGTTGGCTATCCATTCATTTGCAGCATCGGAATAGTGCACCCCATCCCAGCTAATGTACTTCGAAGGATTGCTACAGAGAGCCTCAACTTCAGTGCCATTAACAATAGCTTTCATCCCACAATGGACATGGTAATCGCCGTAACTTCCACAGCATTGAACTAGAGGACTAGAAAAACCTGAAATTTCCTGACGCCAGGGAATAGGGTTTTGGATATGCGAAAGAAATGAAGTATAGAAAACTAGCTAGACGCATGAAGCGAAAAAACTTACCGTACTTCTCTGCCTCATTGATAAGCGTGTATTTTGCTGTGTAAATATCGACATAAGTGAGAACTGCATCAGAAAGTTGGGTCCTTAGGTTAAGCACTCTTTCCTTGAGCTTCCGGTTAAATTCTTGAGCCACCTCATTGTGAGGTTTCAAGCAACCGTTTTGGTCCAGGTCGCCGGGTTCTAGCAGTTTATATGCAAGACTTGCAGGCAAGCAGCCAAGGGGACCTGTGTTGTGAATCCAAAAAACTCTTGCTCCTTGTTGGTAGAGTTGCTGCAAAACTACCAATATCATTATTTTGTTTAAGATTTTAATCTCTTTGAGAACATTTACGAGTCCATATAGACTCTGTTGACAACTATTTTTACACAGTTTTGCCATTTCATGTGACAAATATGTTAAAATGTAGCTGTCTTCATGGTTAACAATTTTTCCACTAAAAAAAAACACAGGGTACGCCCAAAACGCTAGTCATCCGAGACCATAAGACTTCAAAATGAAAATGGATAGCTCCTTATGAAACTTATTACCTCTATTGTGGAAGCAAACTGTGCAGTGATATTGGAAAGGGATGCAAACACTTCGTCCAGCGTCTTCAATCTTAATCCAGCATGAAGGTCGTTGTGTCCAATGTCTAATGTGTACAAGGCCTTGGAGAAGTCGCTTGGTCTCGGGAGGCTGGCCCTGACCTTTGAGCTTTTACCTGAAAACCAATGCTGTAACTGAGTGTAACATAATCAAGCTTATGATTCAAGTAATTTTCTCTACAACTCTATATGACAATAGACTTCCTCAGCAACAGTATATCCCAACCTTCAGCAAAAACCTCATTCGCACGTGCTTTCAACTGCGCAAATTGCGCAAGCTGCACGTTAAGAGAGATGGGGCTATATCTCGCTTCAAACATCTTGCCATCTAATGGCTGAATGGTAGATCCTCCGGTCGCAAAATTTGCTCCATGATAAAAATTAGTTCCAACAGCATCCAGATAAGCACTCACAAATGGAAACCCCAACTTTTGAGCTGCAAGATTGCCAAATGCAGTTTCTAATTGTCTTAAACATAATGCATGATACATTACAACACAGTTGATGCACTAACCAATAAAATCGATCATGAGACGCCCGTCTGAAAACCTGCCTGAAGGTTTACCAAAGAATGTATTGCCATAGGGGCCAGGAAGTCGAAAAAATGTGGCTGATAAACCACCCGTGTCGGAATTAGAATCGCCAAAGTTAAACATTGCTGGGAATTGGCAACCATTACTTGATGTGTTTTGTGGTGCAAGGCCTAAGAAAACCGAAAGGGCACCAACTAAAATCACTCCTACTGCCACTGCCTCCACACTCTTCTTAACTCCCCAAGGGCCTCTCCACCACCTATTGATACTACCAAAACTTGCACGGTCCATATGAATCTCCTCCTACTGCTTTCTCTCACTCCCTTTTCACCAAACAAGAGATAGTGATGTCAACCTCACAAGCCATTAAGTCATTCCACACTCATTGAAATCAATTAACGGAATTAAAGGCATTATTTAAGACTGCTTTTAAAATGGTTAAAAACGTTTTTAGACAACCAAAAGCGATTCTGACATTAAAAATAAAAGGCTCCTTTGGTAGTAGTTTTAGAATGGTTGAAAGCGTTTTTGATGATAATGGTTTTGTAACCAATCTTCAGTGCAAGTGAATTTTAAAAAAGCACTTGAGTGCTTCCTACCAGAATTGCATAACTGATGCTTTTGGAATCCAAAAATATTTCCCTCAACAACGTTTCCAGTTACTTTAAAATCGCTTCCAAACAAGCCAAAAGTGTTTCTAAGTTACGAAAGCACCTTCCTTTAGTGCTTTTATATGGCCACGCTTGAATTTTCAATAAGAATTTCGACATGTTACCAATAAAAGCACTTTTAGCAAAAGCATTTAGGACACAAGGGAAAAAGATGAGGGTGAAACTTTTACCTTGAACAATAGGCGATGGAGCTAGCTAGATGGTTGTGTTCTTCTGCATGGATTGCGCTTCTCTTTGTGGCTCATTTGTTGAAGAAAAGAAACTGATTTGGGGCTCCATGGGATCTGTGTAGGAGACCTTGCAAATTTAGGTCAACGGGCAGCAGGTACCAGAACGTGAAATGCAGACGTTAAAATATTAAAACAAATGCGTAGTGATACCATCAATTCATCAACATCTTCACCATCTGAATTAGGAATGTTGCTGGTGAAAGATCCAACGATTCACACTGCGCCACATCCGTTTCTTGAAATTGTTCAAGCCTACCTCAACTGCTTCTATCAATATTTTAAAGAACTGCACAGCCACAGAAATTTCTTTTCACTGAGTTTATTAAACTTGAAATTTAGATAAAAGTTAGAATTTATAAATTGACATGTACTAATTTTTTTATTTGGATTCATAAACATAAAAATTTAGAATTTTCGCGTGAAAAAAAAAACTTGAAATTTGGGACCTCTAATTTCCAAGTTTAAATTCCATTAAATGTGTCATTTCCCAATTTCTATGATTGAGAGCTTAAAAGTAACAAATTATGTATTGAATTTCATTATTATTTTAAGTTAACCAAACAAGAAAATTCACAAATTCTAAAAAATAAATCTCGTCATTTCAATTTCTGTCATTTTAAAATTCCTTAATAATCTTAAATTTCTTTATTCAAACATAGTGTAATGGAAAACTTTTCTAGAATGTCAGTCTCTCAATAGACTATCACGTACAAAAGTTTAAATATAGAGTGGTGGCTAGAGATACTGTTGTTGTGACATCCTTGTATAGGCAACCCAAAAGACTTGGCATTAACTGTGGCCCATAAGCTAAATACAGAAAACAAGTTTAAACACACATCAATGAGAAACTTAAGATGGAATTTGGATCGACGACTTATCCAGCGTTTGATATTTCGACCATTCTAAATTTTCGACCGTCGAATAAATTGAATTGAAAAATATCAATAGATCAAAATTAACAATGCTTATCTTTATGTATTACATTCCGTACAAAAATTGAGAAATTTGAGTTCCGGGACTTTTCTTGCACATAAGAATAAGATGGCACCCAGCAAAAAGGTCATGCACAATAGAACCAAATTATCAGTATATTACCCTGACGATCGTCACAAAAAATAGACTAGTGAGTCCCATATTGTTCAGTAAAATTGGATCCTAAGAACAATACAGGCTCCTTCACATAAAAAAACAGACAAAAAAGGTGGTGGAAAACTGCAATTTTACATAGTTTCCAGATGTAAGAACAGATCACCACCGCAAGTGTTTTCCCAGTGCCGGTAATCAATAATGCTTGCTCCATTTTTCCCAGAGCAAAATGAAGAAAACAAAAAGAGTGGGGCAAAATATTATTTGGTTCTGGTTGTCAGAAGCGCTAGGCAGTTCAACGAATCCATTGAAACGGCGCAGTTGTTCACCATCTTTCTCTTGACCTTGCCCTGCCAAATAAACAACCAAACGTCACATGCATTTTGAGGCATTCATAACCAATCTTTAGCTCCGAGGGTACAAATATCCTTCAACTTCTCCAAAATTCTTAAGGCTTCTAGCGAAATTTTTTTGACCGTTATATATCTTTTGTTCTAAAAGGGCTATGCTGATTGGTTTTTTACAACTGCACATGATTAACCGACCCAAAATGTTCTTTCGTAAAGCATAACATATCAAGTTTCTTTCGTAAACAGGTTAACTTCCTCCCTAAGACTGTAAAAAGGAAAGCGCAGAAGCACTTTATTCTCACCTGCCCATGTCTCTGTTCCCAAGAAATCCTCCTCTCTCCCTGCCACCATGGACTGACCTTCTGTCATCAAAAGGCCTTGCCCACGGATCTCCTTTGCCTTGCGAGGGAGGCCCATCAACATATTCCATGCTTCTAGAATCTTCAAATGACCCGGAATAAGAAGGCGTCCTCTCAAGAAAGCTACCACCCCTGCCTGCTGCAGACCCAGGCCTCCCAGCCCCAGACCCTGGCCTATCAATGGCCTTCTGCCCAAAGCGAACTTTGTCATCCAAATTTCGGATCAATGTCTCCAATTCCCTTTCCTTCTGAAGTACTATATCACGTAGACTTGGCTGGTCACCACCAGACTCTTGCACAGTTTCACTATTCACTTTATCCGTAGATTCTTTCTCGAGATCCTTCTTTAGATGATCTATTTCTTCCTTTAATATCTTTTCCTCCTCTGTTTCAGGTCTGAAACAAAAGGCTTAAGAAATCAATTCCACAAGACAACCACAGGTTACATATAAACATGACAAGAAAACTGAAAAATATATAGTTTGCCTACTGCTTACAAGACGAACTACTTGAGTTTATTGATAAGGTTTCATCTGCCTACAGCATTTTACAAAGCTAAATTACTTCCTAGTGGAAAAGGTAATCCAGTGAACAATATATATGACCAATTAAAAAGCAAATTCTAATAATTTTGGCATGTGGGTGCAATCAAATTTGATTATAAACAATAGTAGTATCTTGTGATTAGATCAGACTCATTCAGCAAAGAAGAAGACACCAGGCTGTATCAGCTTAACATCCAGACAACTCCCGATTACCACATTACAAAAACACTGGAAGTCAAAAGACATGGTCTTCTGCATTGTCTCTAATTGCATAGTTGTCTGCAATGAATATGTACTTCATCGGGGAGGGGAAGAAAACAGTTTGTGCAAACTTTTTTCTCCCCCGCACCACAAACACACAACAATAGGACAAGAATGTGCCCCAAGAGGAGGTACTAACCCAAACATAATCTAATCGTTTCAACTATACACTAGTCTACTTATTTCGATACAAACTTTTCCAACCGAAACACAAACTCAATACACATAATCCAAACGGTACTAACCCATCTAGCTTCTTTGCATGGAATCAACCCGCCATTACCATGCATATTCAAACCATACAATCGACCCAACTCACTTGGGCAACTCTTAATAACAAAAAAATACATAACAATCAACCCACCATTACCATGCATATTCAAACCATTACTTAGCTGAATGCACTACCTACAAAATTGACATAAAAGAAGTCGAAACCAACCTGTCAATACCCTGATGCTCCAGCTCGAGATCAATCTTCCGCCAATCCTTACCCCGCTCCTCCAGCAAAACCTCCCTTGGCTTGGCATCACCAAAGGGGTTTACTCTCGGCCGCGGCTTCACTGCATTATCACTCCCATGCAGCCCGGGCCCTTCAGACCGGCTTGACTGAGCACTCGAAGGCCTGCTTGAGTGGGCACTCGTCGGCCTACTCGTCTTCTTGGCTTCAATTTCCGACTCCAGCTTCTTCCAATCCATCCCTTTTTCAGCCAAAATCTCCTCCCTAGGTCGAGCTGCTCCAAATGGGTTTGGCTTATTGGTCTTCACAACCTGCAATGGCTCATTCTCGCCTTTCGGAGGATCCAACACCAATTTGGGTCGCTCTCTCTCAACTCTGTCGACCTCACGTCCGCCTCTCGCCCAGCGATCCGGCTCTGCACCCGAATCGCGAAATCCAGACCCAAATGTGGATGACCTAGAAGGAGCAGGCTTCTTCCCAACAGCCCAGTTATCAACCTCGTCTGCCCTAGACCAAGCTGGGGCGCCCATACCACCACCATCACCACCACCCCCAGCACCACCACTACCGAGCGAGCTATACCGGCTCTGCCTACCCGAATCTGCAGAAGGAAGAGATTTTTTAGTCATTGCCCAATTGTCAACCTCGTCCGCCCTTGACGGTTGATCGAAATCAGAAACCCTAGAAGGCGGGCCCCTCCGGTCGTCGTCGAATCCACCGTAGGATCTTCTTCCACCGCCACCCCAGGACTCGTCCCCGCCCTCTCTGTCCCCGCCCCGACCCGGATTCGGACCTGAGCGACCATAAGAGGAAAACCCGCCACCTAGGCGACCGTACTGCATATCTTCGGCAGAGCGCTCCTTGGGGCCGGTAGGGAGGCGCATCATCTCGTCGTGAGTGAGACCGACCCGATTAGAGGCGGGGTTGCCGGAGGCGTTGAAGAATTCGGAGAGGCTCATCTTCTTCTTCTTTGGCTTGGCGCTGGAGGCTTCCTTTAGGCTGGGGAAGCTCCGGGACTCGGCCTGGGCGGCCGCCGCGAGCTCCTCAGCCTCGGCCTGCTCAGCCTCGGCGGCCCAGGCGCCGATACCACCCCAGGGTTTGTCCATCTTCGACGGTTTGCGAGATCTGAGAACGCAGTTCTAAATGAAAGGGAGAAAAGAACCAGAAAATTTCAAAAAAAATGGGAAGAAACGAAGGCGAAATTAATATAAAAAGTGGTTTTATTTAAAAAAAAAATGAAATTAATAAAAAGAAAATAGAGAGTGATGATGGGGCTCCGTTAATGGAGCCGGAGCTCCGAGAAAGTGCGAAGTAGAGGGAAAGGCAACAGTTGGCGCGTGCGATAGTGGGCGCGTGAGCGTTTGTGTGTGTGTTGGATGATTATGTACAGTTGTACTGAGCCAGAAATATAACTGAGATATACAACTCACCAGCTAATCAGCTACGTGGCGTTTTCTTAGGGCGGTCTGATTGGGAAAGTGGGGCCGCGAGGTCGAACTGGAACCGTTGGTTTTGCGGGCCCCGAGTGAGTCGTGGGGCTCATTCAAGTTGGAGAGCTGGGGTTCATGGGAGAATTTTTGCCCATTATTGTAAATTATAGTACAGGGTCATTATATATCTAATCATACGTCACGTGTTATTTTATCTAATCTTGATTAATTTTTTTTAAATTTAAAAAATAATTTTTAATATAAAATTAGTTAGAATTAAGTAAAAAAACACGTAACATATAATAAAAGGTATAATGTACATACATTATAATTATAACGGTGAACAAAAGTCCTTTGCTTGCTTATTTTTGTGGTGTGGGTATGTGGTCCCGCTGCTTTTTGACTTCTTGGTAGTTAACAGTTGTGATGCTCTTTATATTACGCATTGTTTTTCTTTTGAAAAACCAAAGTAACGTTGAGTAGATTAAATATTAAATTTGTAAATTATGCGGCAAAAGCTCTTCTTATTTTTATTGATCAACAATTATTATAGTATCGGGCAACTCCTTTATATATTTAATAGGAATAATGTTATGGAGATCAAATTTTTTAAATTAAATTTGCAAACCAAATGATGTTGTTGTTGATTATTGGATTATTACTTAAGCTTTGATTAACGTGCTTATTTCATATTGATAACATATTATTTGGTTTGCAAATTTGATTTAAAATTTTGATCCTCCTAATATTATCCATTTAATTGTATCTCACAAATAAAAAATAAACAAGTTAATTAATAAGTAATTAAGAATCACACCCTATGATTTAAAAATATAATTTAAACAGTTAGTATTCCCAGTATAATCATTAAAAAAATAACCTCTATTTTCGAAAAATTCAATGAGTTTTTCAATTTGTTTATATTTTTAATTTAGGTTTGGCCCTTTCGGGCAATCTACCATGTGAAGCACATTGCATTTTGTTTGTGAAGAATGTTTTTGGACTCATTCCCCTTTCTCTTCTCTCTTCTCTCACTTGATGGTCACAATTAAGCCACGTTCATGTTTTGTATTTATTTTTTTTATAAACAGAAAGATGAAAAATGAAAAAGAATAGGAAGAAAGAGAAAAAAATTTGTGAAGAATCTTTTTTATTTATCTAAAATCACATGATAATATTAATATTAATGAAGAAAAAAAAATATTTTTGAGTAAATTTATCGTTTTTGCGTATTGAATCTGATTGCTTTAAAAGTGGGAGCGTGGAAGTGGAAGGCTTTCTTGTTGTGGAGGTAAAGGGGAAAGAATAAATATAGGCGAGGACAAACATCCCAGCGCCACTAAATTTTGGAATAAATGGAACGTACCCTCGATGTTCAACTTGATCAAATGCTCCCTCTAAAACTATATGACAGGGGGCAAAGGTTGTGCGGAAACACTACTTTTTGTAACCAAAACTAAAAGCTTTGTACTTTCTAATTGGATGCGCTCTCTCTACATCCCCAGACTCATCACATGATTGGTTAAAAATTCAGTTTTGTTGAAACTTGTGTTGAAATATTCCACGTCGACTGGAGATAGAAAAGAAAAATAGTTTAAATATTTTAATTTCACACTAATGACCAATACGAGGTCTTTTGTGATAAAACATCACACCTGTCAGATTGTTCATGTGGTAATTAACAGACTATGAACCATATCGATGTTATTGGAAGTGGGTTTTTGATTCATCTCTCTGATAATTTGACAACATGTTGTACGCATCTTTCTTACATACAAGCAACGGGATTTGTAAGTTCATCGCTCATCGAACATTATCATGTATTTTAACATGTTCATATACATGATTGGTTTAGGATTTTGATATGTCATCTCAGGCATATGGGAAGACCCATTTAATAGCAAGGCTGCTCATCCAGACTTCGAAAAATCTCTGTACTGAACCAGATTTTACTCACTCAGCGCCTGAGAAATATAGGATTCTGTCCTCCATTTCAAACCTATTTCACGCAAATTCATCGACTTCACTCAAATTTCTCCATCTCATTTCCTTCCTTAACGTGCCACCATCGCTAAGACCAGCCCACCTCCTTGTTGAGGCACAACTCAAGGATAGTTCCAGATAAACCTTCGGTTTTCAGCGTAGAGTATTGGGAGTAGTCATTCATCAATGTTTAGTTAGTGTAATGACTATAATTGCAACAAAGTTTACCGTTTCAATCATGGTTCATGAAAAGTTCATATCATTTAGATCCTAAATGCCACCACATATAAATAGATACGTGGGTGTTGCATGAAAAGGACTATTTGTTTAGATCTTAGGAAACATCTATACTCAAACTTTCTCTCCTCATGTGAGAGCCTCTTCTCTCCTCCTGTGAGAGTTTTTATCACTGTTGTGTGAGTGTTCCTTCGTTTCATAGATCAGGGTCGTCATCGACCCCAATTTTGTCTAGGGTCGATGGCAGTCCCGTTGCCTGCCCTTCTTGTTACCTTCCTCCTTTTTCTCTCCTTGTCCGTGCTCCCATCGCTTTGAGCACTTTAACCCAAGCCTCAGTGTCCCCTTTCTCCTCCATCCTTTTCCCTCCATCAATTGCATCCTTTGGTTCCATCCTCTCCCTTTTCCCAAACCTCCGTGCTGTCCTTTTTCCTCACTAATTTTCCCTTCATTAATTTCATGTTTTTGCTCCATCATCTCTCCAATCATACTCGGTACCGGTTTGGTACTAAAATGTTTTTATAAAAAGTGGGTATAAAAAAAAGCTGAGCTCAAAAAGATGTTTGGTAAACACTTAAAAACATCTTATTTTCACAGTTTTGGATGACAAAAAGTTGAAAACGTGAAACAGCAAAAATGAGCTTATTCTCACAGCATAGCAGAAACAGTTTGTTTTCAAAGCACAGCAATACCAAACCAGCCCTCAATTCCTTTCGAGTACCGTTGGTGTTCCCGACGTTGTGTCGCGGATCTATGGGAGAGTCTTTAACTTGGGTGGTTGCGCGCCACCACCTTTGTTGGCCCTTGTTGGTCCTTCCCGGTCTTCACTCTTGTCGGCAATGTTGCTCGTGAGATCTCTCTTCCTGCATGCTTCCTTGGTTTCGTGGCGAAGGTCACTGTGGTGGTCCTTGGAGGATGATGTAGCTGCTTTTCTTCTTCACTTGTGACTTGTGGGTTTCTTGCTGGCTTGGTCTATGGTGCTCCTGGGGCCGCAGATGTGTGTTTGTTGTGGCAGCAACAATGCAACGAGAGTGTTTTCCTTTTGTGTATATGTCACTTTATGTGTGTTTCTATGTGCTTGTTGTGGGCTCAACCTTTGGGTTGGGTTTTTTTTGCTTTGAGGTCCATCTTTTAGTCTTGCCCTTTGTTTGAATTTGGGTTTTTGTTTATATAAGTTTGTTTTGTTGATAATGAAGTTTACCTTTGTTAAAATAAAATAAAAAAACATCTACTCTACAAACCAAATTATTTTCATTGCTTCTTTTTTGGAAACAACAAACATTATTCCACTTAACACCTTCCAACTTCACATATATTCCCCTATTTTTCAAAAAACCCTACTTCCCCACATCAGTAACTACGCGTCCATATTCTAATACTACACAATAAATTTGTTTCGACGCATCATATTTCACTAACACATAATAATGTGCTTCAAATTCAGCTAACTTAATTCACAAGTTACCAAAACTATTGAGGGACTTTTATCTCAATTACTTTGCATCCAAAGTCCCGAATTCGATTAACGTCTCACCAAGTCCATTTACCCTTTCGCGCCAATATCGCTTATCAAAAACGAAATAGTGACGGCTCAACCATTGACCTCGTCAAGGAAAGAATTAGTCCCCCGCATCCCCTGCTCTCGCTCCGCCACCAAAGCCTGAGTCTTCCTCTGCATCGCCAGCAGCACGCTGTGCCAGGTGTTCACTCTCGAATTCACCTTCCCGTACACCCCCACATTCACGTCGTCCAAATCCCCCGCCTCCACCGCCAGAACCTCACGCGCCTCCGCGCTGTCCAGCAACCATATCAGGCACGAGCAGAACCCCTTCGCGATCTCCGAGTCGCTGTCCGCCCGGAACCTCATCCTCCCCACCTCGTCCATCTCTGCCTCCACCCACACCTGCGTCGAGCACCCCTGGACCCGGCTCTCCGGCTCCCGCGCACACTCACTGTGAGGCGGGAGCCTCGCCGCGTAGTGTAGTAGCCGCTTCACGCGGTCAATTGGCTCCGACAGAGACTTGAATTCCAAAACGAGGCGTTTCAGCTTGTCGGCCACCTGCTCCGTGGGCTTCGACGGCAGCGCCTGCGTCGCCGTCAGGGCCAACGCGTTCTGGTTTCGAATTCCTCGACTGGGGATGCATTTGATGGACAAGAAATTTATGATGTTATTTTGGGTGTCGAGTTTCAATTTGGCGGGTACAGGGTTGTGGAATCGGCGGTTTGGCGATGACTCGGCGGCGGCTGAGCGGGCTGAGGAGAAATGAGGGAGTGTTGTTGTCGTAAATGCGGTGGAGTTCATGTTTGGAAGGAGAGAAAGTGATAGAAAGTGGGAAACTGGAAGTTATGGAGAGCAAGAAACACCGTCTTCCCTCGTTGTCTGCCGCGAAAGTTTCAATGAGAGGATAGAGCAGAGTGAAAAATGACGATATTTATAAAGGAGGGATTGGTTCAATAGGTAGCCACACGAGGGAGAGTCGATACGAGCCGCCAAACATTACAAAATTGAAGTCGTAACGTATCTTGGACTTTTTTTTTTGGGATTAAATTGACTTTTGATGGAGTAATAGTGTTATTAGAGATATTTTTCAATGTGATCGGTACACGGGGTGATACATCATGTGTGACTAAACAAATTGTGGGATATGTGTGCTAAAAAGTTAATAACTTAAAAAATAAAATTTCCCACCATTCCTATTAAAACACATGGTGTACCACTTGTGTTCTCTTCACAACTAAAAATTTCTCGTGTTATTGATTTAAATTGTTAGTTGTTAAGAGAAGAGAATCAGTGAAAATTAAACCTGTGCTAGAACGCATAGACATAATTGAACGTCATTTGGGAGAAGTATATTTATATTTTTTTATGGGTATATAGAAAACAATTAATACTAATTACGTGATACTTCATTTCATCTCAATGTTGTAATGTGATTTGATGATCGAAATTGTCCAAGTGCTAGATTATTTCTTTAGTAAGTTTGTGTAGTTAGAGTTTAGTCTCACTCACCCTAAGACAGGAAACAAAATATCTTGTAGATGCCATCAGGGGCGATGGAAATAGGGATCAAGTGGAAAGTATACATGTGAAGATCATTCAAAGACCTCCGAATGTTTGGTACGGTTTTCTTTTGTGCCTACTAAATATTTGATGTAATACATGTTAGGGCATATCTCAACACTTTGTGTCAACATCACTCAACAAATTCTCTTTATATTATTCATCAGATTGTTTCGCCATATGTTGATAACCGTTGACATGTGCGCAACATGGTTTGACTGACAACAACAAGCCCATCAAGTGTTAAATGAAATACTGTAGTGAATAAACTAAATTCTTTTGCGCGTTTTATGCTTTGTTTCTATTTAAAAAAAAAAAAAAATTTAACACTAAAACCCCAAAATTCAAATTTTAAATCCGCTACTGGATGCCATGTGAGACGATGGTCTCCTCCCCTGAATACTGTTCTACACACCAAACCAACAACCAAAACATAGATTCAGAGAATATACTCATGTAATTAAGTAAACTTAATCTAACTAGGACAATAATAATATAACATAATCATACTCCCATACTTAAATGACTAATTATTTATAAATTCTTTTTACAATGTTATGACTTGTGTGCTTACGTAGCCGAATCACTTTGGGACAAGAAATATAAAATTAGATATTGTTTGTTCGTTTAACTATGTCATGCTTTAGGCTTTGTTCATCCACTAATTATTTCTTGCAACTCATGATTATAAGTAACCCTACAATTATTATGGGTGCACACATGATAGATGATCCTTTATAAAGAGGGATATATTAACCGTTAAGTGGTACTTATTCTTAAGTTGTACTTGAGATTTTTTGAGATGATTGTTTAGGAGAAATTAGAATTTTCTGCATTTTTAATATTTTTTAGATCAAACATTAATTTTTTTAAGATTGACACCAATCTATTTATCACGTTTAAATTTTGAGATTAGTTTGATAGATAGACACAAATCTCAAAATTTATACTCATTCAATTGTAATACGTAGGACGGTAAGAATAAAATACGAAAAAATTAAGGTGTCTTTATTAAAAAGCGACATATTTTTACTGGGCTTGACTCATAACATGATAGACATAAAATACAACAAATTGGTGTTACACTTTATCCTCTCTCAAAATCTTATTTTTATCCTCATTTTAGATCGCGTTTGATATGTCGTATTCACCTATGTAATCACAAAATTATCCAAAAATGTACATAATGTGCAGCTAGTGATGTAACATTCTTGGAAGCATTTGTGTTTCTTTTCTTTAAATTTGTACGTATCATTCGGTGATTTACAAAATCATCGAATTATGTTTGACGAATCCGGATCCTCGCCAGATACTTTTTGTCAGGATTTCAGGAATTCGTCAATTTTGTTCGTTCATCAAACATCGCGCGGTCAGAAATTATTTTAAATATTTTTATTTAAAATTAAACACAAACAGTATTTGATAAAACTAACTGCACAAAGTATAATAAACAGATAAAAGATTCTCATCAAAAGAATCCAAAGAGGATCCTTGGATGTTTGACGACCACATTAATTGTTTGTCGCTCATGAGACATTGACAATCAGATGACACTAGGCATGACGTCAGAACATAAAAATAACGAAAAAGATAGATTTTAGCCCCCACCAACCAGAATAAGAACACATGTCGTATATAAAGCGAAGACCATCTTATTATTTCATTCTCAAAGGTAAATATTTTTCCTTCCATGATGGGGCCTGCATATCACATATATTACAGCATGTGCCACTCCCCTTGCCCCTTTTACTTGCAGATAAAGAAAGAAGGGGGAAGGAGAAACAAGCAAAACTAGACCCCAAAAACGCTCTGGATTATACTGCACTAACTGCAGGTCAGGATAATCAGTGCAGCCCCGTGCGACGGAACCGAAACTGAAATTGTGTCGCCTACAATCCCCAAGTCTTGTCCGGTCCATTCTTCCATTCCCCTGCACGAACCGCTGGCCAATTTCGTCATTGGAAGTTCTTTGGCTATGTCTGCTTTTTGCGCGGTTATAGTAGCCCAGTCGCCAAACAGATTGAAAAACGCTACGTAGACTTCATCTGTAATTGCAGAGTCGCAAACAGAATTAGTTGCATTTACATCGATAAAGAAAAAAGAGTTGAGGAAATCGCGGCATGACCTGGGGTTCCAGTTGCAATCCAAGAGCGAGCAACATCAGTGACGGCTTTGTTATCTGAACATGTGAACAACTTGTAAGTTGAGACTTAAAACCGTGATGCAAACATAATTTCAAGACTCGCTGACAGCATCAATGTATGAAGAGGCACTCGCGTTTTAGTTTATTACCTTCAAAAGAATCAATTCTTGCGCAGAGGCCGGAATAACTATTCACCAAGGTTCCATTGGGGTTCAACTCCCACATCTGTTAAGATCAGATATGTCATTTCAAAAAGTCGCTCATCCGCGGGATAATGCATTGCGTGCAGCTAGTTCGGATTGAACTCTCAGTGGTGTATCTATGTAAGATATCACTTCTGTATAGAATTCAAAAGATCTATGAATCGGGACTGAAGATACCTGGTTCGCATCCCATCTACAAGGTGAAAAGAAACCTCCCTTAACGTCCTTCGAAGTAACCTTTTGTTTAGGAGAAGCATGCAAGCAAAGGTCCTTTCCGTCACTTGCTAATAAATTGACCTTCCCCTGATATCGCTGTTTGTCCGTTATGTCTTCATCTCTATATCAGCATTGAAACCAGATCAATCAAAATCGTAACAGTGCAAGTAAACATAATAAAATTGAGGATAATGGATCAGCAAAAGATAAAGAAATATTACATTGCCAAGAGAGAATCTCTTTTGTTTAAGCAAAAAGGTGCCCGGTGTTTGCTCCGTGAGTTATCTCTCCAGCAGATGTGTTCAAGAGCTTGAGCAGACCAACCAATTGCTTTCGCATCTGCACAGGTAGTGAGGCCGAGAGAACGTGTATTTGAAGTTTTTGAATTTGTCAGATGTCTTCTTGATTGCTTGGTGCGAACTCGATCATCTTGCTTAACGGCTGCGCTCACATTACTTGTAAAGAGTGTAAACTGCAAATGCAAGAAATCAAGATTTTATGTTGATATCATGAGCAAGTCTTAGGATTTTACGAAATTACGTTTTTCATCATACCTCCCTATTATTTGAGCTAAAAGAATTTATGTCCAGCAAGGCATCATCTGTGAGCATTCTCATTAATTCATCTGTAAGTTTTCTCAAATCTCCTCCAAACATGATAGGAGACTTGGCCATAGACCACAAAGTCATCTGTGAAAACAAAAGCACAAGGTCAAAAAGATTGCTCAGGGAAAATCGAGGACTTAAAAACGAACTTGTCCATGTACTCACCTGTGTGCTTTGCTCATCTAAATTGAGATTCGACCATCTGTGTGGACCGTCATTTGTTTCTAATGTTTCAACGAGAACCGTTCATCAAATATAGAACTCAAATTTCAACAGTTCGAGCTAATAAGGTGCATTTAAGAAAATCTGAAATTGCCAGAAGATAACCCTGAACCGCGTTAAAAAGATTAAATCTAGAACTATCCGGTTGAAGTTGCTCAGCGGTATTAGCATGGACAATGTTGGTCCTAGATATTAAACCGATTGTTTTGGCACTCGAAAACATTCATTGCAAATGAAAGGAGAATGCTGAGTCCAATAACCTGGTGCACTAAGCCATCCCAACGGTAGCATATCTAAGTCAGGCCATGACTTCCCCAACATGCCTTTGGCTCCTATCATATTAGCAGCAGCAAAATCCCTGATACGGAATGTATTGTGTTCAGCACACATGAGAAACAACGAGTATGTGAATTCAATCTGAACGAAAACCTTTTACTGAAAGACAAGTTATTCACCTGGCTACATCAAAATGGGCTAGGATATCTCCCCATGAATCCCAGTCATCCCCGGTTATACGGTACATGTTGACCATCCCATTTATAGGCTTGGCCATATCAGGCGTTGCACTGGTTCCGGGAGATAGAGAATACAATATAGGATGTTGTCCTAGTGCATGCAGTTGCTGCAGATACTGGAAAATATGCATCGTTTCTTAAGTATAAGGCTATAAGCACCCACTCTCCACCACAATATTAATGAAGATACGTGGGTGTGTGTGTGTGTGTGTGAGAGAGAGAGAGAGAGAGAGAGAGAGAGAGAGAGAGAGAGAGAGAGAGAGGGGAAGAGAGAGAATTTGGGGAGAATGGAGAGGGAGAAGAATTATACCTCTGAAATATAGGTTATTTCGGGTACATCTAAGTCATCACCAAACACGCAGTCATTTTTTACTGCAAGGGGGTAAGTAGAGAAGCAACGAAACAGAGTTAGCAAGGGATAAAGTATTCCAATCATACGTAGGCCGTCATCCATAACTTAGAATTATCAATCATACGTAGGCCGTCATCCATAACTTAGAATTATCAGAGAGACGGGCCATACGGCCCACTTCCAACAACACCGGTATTGTCCCCAACTTGACTTGATAATTACCACCTGCATAATCTAGGTGTGGGGTTTTATCACAAAAAACCTCGGTATTAGTTGGAGTGAGGTTATGATATTTAAACTCTTCTTTTCTCATTGATACAGGCGATGTGGGACATTTCAACATAACTGATGCAATCTTAATACTGAACCAAGCACGGTAATTTCTATAAATAACAGTCGGCTTACCAAAATCAACACCCCAGTCAGCATACTGGTAGTAGAGTGACCGCAAGAAGGCCTTTCCAGCATCCAACTCGGCATTCACACTCATGAATCCCTTGTCCATCCATGCGCACCTCCTGTCCGGGATCCCTATATCTTTTGAGGTCCATTGTCTTCCACCTTCTTCGTAAGCAGACCCCTGATATAAAAAAGCTCAAGTACTAAGATCAATGCCAACACCGAATCCTTCATTTCGCCCATTACGCCACTTATGCTTTCGAAGATAAAACAAAATCACGTAGGTGTGTGCTTCCTGGTTCTTTGTTAAAGATATAATTACGTTATACGATTCATCCTCCAAACTTATGTAAAATATAATGACAAGGAAAATGAGAGTCATGGGGCGATTAAGTAGCAGTAACGTTCTGACGTCCAAGATCTTGGTGTTCGCATCAAATGCCTGTGTACTTATTCCTCTCATGACATGGATCCCGAATTTCAGACCGAGGTTATGTACAAATGCTGCCACTTCAGTTAACCCTGTCCCATCTTTCGACGAAGGCCACCTATCTGGATCAGGCACCGGCCTCCCCCATTCATCGATTACATCAAATCCATAAGATTTGACATCAGCGCCAGGAACTTTCTTCCTATACCACAGGTAATCCACCACAGCATACTGCATTGGAGAGAAAAAAACAAAGAACTACATTAAAACACACTCTCACACATACAAGTCCAACAACCAACAACCAAGCCTTGTGGTGTCGGCTGCATGAATCCTACGAACGAATGCGAAAAGATAAAAAACAAAAAATCAAATTCCACCAAACACCTCATATCCCTTACGAAGGAGCTTCTCTTTCATGATTTGGGCACTTTCCAGGAACTCATCCTCCGTAATAACCCAGATAAACGAGTCATACGAGTTCCAACCCCTCGGCGGTGTGCCAGCAAGTTCTTGTGATGAAACCCTGAAATCAGTAAACATTTGCACACATAGTTTCAAATTAAATGTATCATTGCTATCTACAAATGTCAAAAACCAAGAAGTAACTGCAAATCACAAAATAATTACTACAAAAAAAAGAAAGAACAAACTGATAGCATTTATCCAATGCAGATGTTCCCAGTTACATGAAATTTGCAGAAACCCAAAAGACAATTACTTGAGCTGAAAAATCCAAAAGACACAATCTTTTGGGTTGAAGAATTTCACAAATGCATATACATGATTTTTTATTTTTTTTACAACGAACCTCGTCTGTACGAGGGAATTTGATAATATATATGAATAAACAAATGGGCAAGTTGCAATTAACAATTCAGAAGTGGAATCTCACAGAAACAGTGAAACAAATTCTGGGTTGTCGAGTAAATGATCATGCTTATAATCAACAGTAAAAAGTGAAGAACTGGAGATGAAATGGTAAAAAGTAAAAGTGGTTTTTTTTTCACCTCTGGCTGAGAAGACCGAGGAAGGAACAGAGAGAACTGAAAAGAAACAAGAAGGTATTCATTGCTAAAGGCTGAGGCGGTGGCTGAAGTCCTGGAAATCCGACTCCGACCGGACCAGAATTCAGACGACGGAATCAGACAGCCGGAAATGGAGTTAAGGATGGCAGTGACATGTTATAACCACGTTTTGGTTTGGTCACATATGGAAATCACGTAATGTCATTTGGAAAAAAAGCTGGTGATTTAAAGAAGAATATTAAGATTTCTTATTTCTAAATTAATCTTTCGTGCAAAGACGATCATTCGATTCCATCTTTTATTGTTTTAGGATATTTCATAAGTAAATAAAGAATGTTTTGCTTACGTTGTTCTTGGTCACTGACAAGTGCCAACCGACAAATATTTCACGCGCCTGTTTATTTTCAAATTCTTCTTGTATAACTAGGCTTTGTGTACAAAATGCTCATTGAGATTGACAGAACTCTTCATTTTGATCCCTAACAATGAAAATCGATAAAGCGTTTTTTAGTTTGTCCACTGTATATCATTTTAATCATTCCGTGAAAAATCTGTCAATATCCTTGTTAAGTGAAGGAGTTAGTTTGACAAAAATACTCTTTAAAAGATGGTTACGTGACCGTTCACGTGACAATTTAACAATGATATTAACAGATTTTTTCACAAAATGACCAAAACAATTTCAAACAGACAAACTCACTTCTATTGATTTTCATTGTCATGTACCAAAGTGAAGAGTTATGTCAATCTCAGAGACCACTTTAGCTAAAAAAACATTGGTTATATATGTTTAATTGGGATACTTTGATCCAAGTCCAAAAATTTGAGCTGGTGCTGGATTTAGTCCAATTTTCCTATTTTTCGACTTTAATTAAATTTCTTGATTTGAATATTTAAATATGAAAATATAACCATTTTCATGGAAAACAGTTAAAAGAAAATTTATGTGTAATCATAAATGAAACCTATATCGTACATTGGTAAAATACATTTCAGGGTAAATTACACTTTTATACCTCAGGTTTGGGGTCTATTTCAATTCCTTACAACATCTTTAAAACATTTCACTTTCATACCTTAAATACTATTTTATTTCAAAATAATACCTCCGTTACATTTTCCATCCATTGATCTATTTAGTGCTGACATGGCTGCCAACGTGGATGCCAAATGTGTGCCACGTGGCAAAAAAAAATATTTTTTTAATTTAAAAAAAAAAAAACCTAAACCTTCTTAAAAAAAAAAAAAAAAAAAACTGAAACCTTCTTCTCCCCGCAACCTCCAAACCCATCTCCCCCATCTTCACCTTCTTCCCTGTAACCCAAAAAAAAAAAAAAAAACCCCCTCTTCCCCCCTCTTCTCCCCCATCTTCATCTTCTACCCCCTTCAGTTCGTCTTCCCCCCACCCAACACCATCGTGCCCTCCCCCCACCCACCCACCAGCCGCGACCCCCCCCCCCCCCAAAACCAGAAACCCAAAAAGCCCGCAACCCTCCCTGCACACCCCCTCCCAACTTGCGACCCTCCCTCCCTCCGCACCCACCATCTTCCCTTCTCTACACACACCCCCCACTCTCCTCTACACACCCCCACTCCTTAAATCCACACCCATTCCACGAACCCGGCGATGGCAAGACGGGATCTGGTTTTTTTTTTTTTTCTTTTTTTTTTCTGGGTTGCATATAGGGGGTTGGGGAAGAAGGGGGGGAAAGATGAACTGAAGGGGTTTTTTTTTTTTTTTTTTTTCTTGGGTTGCAGGGAAGAAGATGAAGATGGGGGAGATGGGGAAGGAGATGGGTTTGAAGGTTTCAGTTTTTTTTTTTTTTTTTTTTTTTTTTTTTTTTTTTTTAATTTTAAGAAGATTTGGGTTTTTTTAAAAAAAATATTTTTTTGCCACGTAGCACACATTTGGCATTCACGTCAGTACTTAACGGATCAATGGATGGAAAATGTAACGGATGTATTATTTTGAAATAAAATAGTACTTAAGATATGAAAATGAAATGTTTTAAAGATGTTGTAAGGAATTGAAATAAACCCAAAACCTGAGGTATGAAAGTGTAATTTACCCTACATTTAACCTGTCATAAAGGTATCTATGAAAATAAATAAAAATTAATCTACCTATCATCCATTAAAATAATTCTAAAAATTTCATCTTTCATACATCTATTAATCCATACGAGTGCATATACTGATACATATAGTACCAACAACACAATTAACCTGTGATGGAGTTGAAGAAAAAATTGAGAACGAATTAGGAGCAGGAAAAAGGACAAACAATATTTAATTCTTCTATTTAACCCTAAAATTGGGACAAATATAAGCATATAAATAAGATATAATATTTATCACAATTTAATAAAAAATAAATAAATAACTTGATGTGAATAATCAGGAAATGGACCTGACCCAACTAAGTGGACTAAACCCAATAATGACTCGCAAAATTGGACTTATATTATTGCCCGGCTTTTGCCTCCTACATACCACAGATATTACAGCATGTGCCACTCCCTTTTCCTTTTTTGCTTGTTTCTTTACCTTTTGCTTGTAGAAAAAGAAAGAAAAGGAAGGACAAGAAGCAAAACTACACCCCAAAAATGCTTTGGATTATCCTGCACCTAACTACAGTGCAGGACAATCAGTGCAACCCCATGTGGTGTAACCGAAAATGAAACTGCGTCGCCTATTAACCCTAAGTACCGTCCCGTCCATACTTCCGATCCTTCGCAGGAACCTCTGGCCAATTTTGTCATTGGAAGTTGTCTGGCTAAGTCTGCTCTTTCTGCGGTTATAGTAGCCCATTTGCCGAGCAAATTGAAAAACGCTATGTATATTTCTCCTGCAATTGCAGAAATGCAAACAGAATTACAATTTGACATTTGAGAAATATGCAATAGTTACATCGACAACTGAGAAATATGCAAAACCTTTTCTTCCAGTTGCAATCCAAGAGTGAGCAACATCGTTAATGGCCTTAGCTGAACAGGTGATCAACTTGTAAGCTAAAATCATGATTTATACATAATTTCAAAACTCACCGACAGAATCAATGCACGAAAAGGCACTCACGTTTTAATTTATTACCTTCAAAAGGATCAATTCTTGCACAGAGGCCAGAATAACTATTCACCAAGGTTCCGTTGGGGTTTAACTCCCACATCTGTTAAGATCAAATACGTCATTTCAAAAAAGTCACTCAATCACGGGACAATGCATTCCGTAGACCTTGGTGTGTGCAAGATATCAATTTCTGTATACATTAAATATATGAATCGGGACCGAGGATACCTGGTTCGCATCCCATCTACAAGGTGAAAAGAAACCTCTCTTAACGTCCTTCGAAGTAAGCTTTCGTTTAGGAGAAGCATGCAAGCAGCGATCTGTTCCATCACTTGCTAATAAATTGACCTTCCCCTGATATTGATGTTTGTCCGTTATGTCTTCATCTCTATATCAGCAGTGAAGCCAAATTTATCAAATTCCTAACAGCGCAAATAAACATAATAAAACTGAGAAAAATGATCAGCGAAGCTAAAGAACTATTACATTGCCAAGAGCGAATCTCTCTTGTTTAAGCAAAAAGGTGCCCGATGTTTGCTCCTTGAGTTTTCCGTCCAGCAGATGTGTTCAAGATCTTGGTCAAGAGATTGAGTGGACCAACCAATTGCTTTCGCATCTGCACAGGTAGTGAGACCAAAAGCATGTGTATTTGCAGTTTTTGCATTTGTCAGATGTCTTCTCGATTGCCAGGTGTGAAACTGATCATCATTCTTAACGGCCTTTGCATTCACATTGCTGGTAACGTATGAAAACTGTAAATGCAACAAAACAAGATTTTACGTTGCTACCGCAAACAATTTTTTTCTCTTAGGATTATATGAGTTATTTATTCAACATACCTCCCTATTATTTGAGCTAAAAGAATCTATCTCCAGCACTACGTCATTTGTGATGATTCCCATTAATTCATCTGTAAGTTTTCTCAAATCTCCTCCAAACATGAGAGGAGACCTGGCAATAGACCACAAAGTCATCTGTGAACATAAATGCACAAGGTCAAATTGATTGCTCAGCTAATCGAAAGGGACTTAAAAGACCCACTTGTCCTCATGCAAGTACCTGCGTTCTTTGCTCCCTTAAACCGAGATTAGTCCATCTGTGAGGACCGTGATTTGAACCTAATATTTTCAAAACATAAAAAAGAAACTATGAGAACCACGCATCAAATATAGAACTCAAATTTAAACAGTTCAAACTAATAAGGTGCATTTCAGATTTTCTAAATTTCCAGGATATAAATAACCCTGCAATGCCTTAGAATGATTAATTCTAGAACTATCTGGTTGAAGTTGCTTCAGCCGAATTGGCATTTCAGATTTTCTAATAAGGTGCATTTCAGCCGAATTGGCATGGATAAAGTTGGTCCTAGATATTGAACTTGATTGTTTTGGCACTCAAATGCGTCGCCATTACAACCCATCAGTATGAAAGCAAGCACATCAAGCAAGCGTCAGTAGAGCTCAGTCATCTATCTAAGAATATTAATAGGAAAATATTCATTGCCATATAAAGGAAATAAAGATGACCTGGATTGCTAAGCCATCCCAACGGGAGCATATCTAAGTCAGGCCACGACTTCCCCAGCAAACCTTTGGCTCCTATCATATCGGCAGCAGCAAAATCCCTGATACGAAATGTATTGTGTTCAGCACACACGAAAAACAAAGAATATGTGAATTCAATCTGAATGAAACCTTGTACTGAAAAACAAGTCATTCACCTGGTTATATCAAAATGGGCTAGAACATCTCCCCATGAATCCCAATCATCCCCAGTTATACGGTACATGTTGACCATCCCACTTATAGCCTTGGCCATATCAGGTGTTACTCTGGTTCCAGGAGATAGAGAATACAATATAGGACGCTCAAGTTGCTTCAGAATCTGGTAAAGTATGCATTATTTGTTAAGCACCCACTCTACACCACAATACCGCTGAAGATACATGTGTGTGCGTGTGATGGAGAGAGAGAGAGAGAGAGAGAGAGAGAGAGAGAGAGAGAGAGAGAGAGGAGAAAAGGAAGAGGGGGGGCGGGGGCCGGTGTGTTGGGGATGGGAAGCCAGCCTTACCTCTGAAATATAGGTTATTTCGGGTACATCTAAGTCTTCACCAAACACACAGTCATTTTTCACTGCAAGGGGGTGGGTAAGAGAAGCAACCAATGATAGAGTTAGCAAGAGATAAAGCATGGACTTGGTTAATAATATCAGGGAATGTATCCTGATGACATGACTGATGCAATCTTAACATTGAACCAAACATGGTAATTTTTGTTAATTACCAAAATCAACACCCCATTCGGCATACTGTTTATAGAGTGACCTCAAGAAGGCCTTTCCAGCGCCCAACTTGGTATTCACACTCATGAAACCATTGTGCATCCATGCACATGTCCTCTCCTTAATCCCTATATCTTTTGCAGTCCATTTTCTTCCAGCCTCTTTGTAAGCAGTCCCCTGATAAGGAACGAGAATAAAAACTCAAGCACTGAGATCAATTGCCGATACCAAGTCTTTAATTTTCCCCCAGTACACCACTTATGTTTTTGAAGTTAAAAATGAATTACGTAAGTGTGTGCTTTCTGAATCTTTGTTAATGATAAACTACTAAAATATTCATCCTCCAAACTTATATATGATCACTACAAAAATGAGAGTCTATGTACATTTTCTGAATCTTTGTTGGTGGGATTAAGTAGTATTACCGTGTTGGTGTCCAAGATAAAGGTATTCGCATTTACTGCCTGTGTACTTATTCCTCTCATGACATGAATCCCGAATTTCAAACCGAGGCTATGTACTTTTGCTGCCACTTTAGTGAACCCCTTCCCACCTCTGGACGAAGGCCACCTAACTGGATCCGGTATAGGCCTCCCCCACTCATCGATCACATCAAACCCAAGAGAATCAACATAAGCGCCAGGAACTTTTCTCCTATACCACAGGTAATCCACCACAGCATACTGCATTGAAGTGAAAAAACAAAGATACATAAAAACACTCACACATACAAATGAATGCGAAAAAAAGAAAAAAGAAAATCGAATTCTTATTGTATTCCAGCAAACACCTCATATCCATGAGGAAGGAGCTGCTTTGCCATGATTTCAGCATTTTCGGAGAACTCTTCCTCTGAAATAGTCCAGATAAACGAGTCATACGAGTTCCAACCTCTGGGCGGGGTGCTAGCGCGATCTTGTGATGATACCCTGAAATCAGTACACATTTGCAAACACGATTTGCATCACAAAACCAGAAACATTGAGATGATCAAACTAAAACAAATCAGTAACAGAAAATCACCGATTTGTACCCAAAAAAAATCATAATAAATAATTAAAACAAAGTAGTGATAACATGTATGCATCCAATGAGTTATTTGAAGTTTACAGATTAATTTTTTTAATTGGGAGCAATTATTTGAGCTAAAAAAAACCCAAAAGACACAATCTTTTGGGGTGAAGAATGCCACAAATGCAAATATGAACAAACAAATGGGCAAGTTGCAATTAACAATTCAGAAGTGGAATCTCACAGAAATACTGAAACAAATTCTGGGTTGTCGAGTAAACGATCAACAGTAAACACAGAGCCAGTGAAGAATTGAAGATGACGAAATGGTAAAAAGTAAAAGTGGTTTTTTTACCTCTGGCTGAAGAGACCGAGTAAGAAGCAGAGAAAGCTGAAGAGGAACAAGGAGACATTCATGGCTAAAGTAAAGGCTGAAGCTTTCACTCAAGTCCTGGAAATTCGATTCCGAACAGACCAGGCCGGGATTCAGGAGATGGAGATGGAATCAAACAGCGGGAAATGGAGTTAAGGATGCTTAATCCTCCTCCTTTGTTGTGGGGCTTGGAAATGACGACATGCCATTTAAACGAGAAGACGAAAGAAGATTAAAGTGTTTTTGTCTTACGCAATTTTGTTTTGTTGTGCCTCGCTTGGCGTTGGCGTGGGATGTATATTACGTTGACGTGGGAGATATATTAGGTTCAATGAATGTGATTGGAGAATTTCAATATCGTCATAAAGAGAATCCAGCGAAGGTCCTTCTCTTAATTTTGGTCATCGGCCAGTGCCAAATTCTAAGAAAAAAATTAATTGGGCTCATCAATAGATGAAAATAAGTTCTCTTCAATAACCGATTTAAATAATTTTATGCTTGTAATTAAAACAGTTTATATTATAACTCAATATGTAAAGATAATTTGTGCAAAACAAAAAAATCAATTGAATATGAGACCGTTTGGTCATTAAACTGTACAAAAACATATGAACGGATTCGATAAATGAATTGTGAACCGTTTATGTATTTACTAGAATTGATTGACTAAAGAATTTTAGTTTTAATTGATTGTTTGTAGATATAATATTTACATAGTAGTTATAATATGAATAATTCCAATCATAGGTACGAACTTGTGTGAATTGGTCGCTAACTAAATTAACGAGAAACTTCTCCTTAAGGAGTAGCGAAACCTTTCTAATAATAAAGAGCCAAATTCCGAAAATGAGATTAATTATTGAATGTTTTTTTATTAATGTCATGATCAATTAAACGGTTTAATTAAAACACAAATATGGTTATTGATCGTATTAAATGGGTTGAGGTGATATTTTATCTCATTTCATAGTACCACTATTTTGTTAAGACCTTATATTTGGATTTAAGTCAAGTAAACAAAATATGCGCCAAAAATGGGTTTTAATAATAGGGAACTTTAACGAAAAGCTCCCGGTACTGTTTACTTTAGAGAAAAACCACATTTTTACACTAAAAAGTCAATCCTGATACTATTCACTTTATTCTTTATTTTGTCCTTATCGTTAAAACTCAAAGTTTTCAAGCCATTTTCATTAGTTTTCCTTTAATAATAACATCATGTAATTGGGCACGAATATCTCTGTGTATTTAAAAAAAAAAAAAAAAAAAAAGATATGCATGAAGTTAGTTTTTATTTACATCTTCTATTGAATATGGATAACTTACTTCTGTCATTGAAGAATTTTCTAGCAAATAAAAGATCTAAAATGTTCATTTGAAAGCATTTTGCATCTCCCTAAAAGATGCCCTAAGACCTTCTCCAACCCTGGGCTAAAACCCAAATTTCCCATTTCCACCCCCCCCCCCCCCCAAAAACCCAACCCAACCCAACCCAAGTGTTAAATAAAACCTAAAACCTAAAACTCAAAAGAGGGCTAAATACCGGCCCGTTTTTAGGCCAGAAATCAAAATGGGGCCCACTGGTGCGAGTGAAAAGTGGGATGTGAAGCCCAGATGTCGTCGCCCACTTTCCCAAAGCGCAGCACGCGCCAGGGCCGATCCAAGCGGGACCCCATCCACGTGGGCGTGTCCCCCGCATGTCAGGCCAAATTCAAACCGGTTGGGTAGCCTAACGGCTACTCTTCTGATCCAACGACCAGATTTAATTGGACCGTTGGTTAATCCAACGGTCCACGTTCAATTTTTTTTGTTTGTTTTATATTTATATATTGAATCCAACGGTTTAGATCAAATATAATCAAATCTAACGGTAAAAAAAAGATCTAACGGCCCAAATTTAAATCCAACGGCTAAAATAATTAAAAAAAAATTATTTAACTAAAAATTCACTCAAAAACTCTATAAATACCTATGTATTTGTTCAAACATCCACATAAAACTCACTTTTCTCCTACAATTCTTCCAATTTTTCTTTCTACCATTTCTTCTCATTTCCAAATTTTTGAAGATGGCAACAAAGCATGTTAGAGGTCGTAATTGGACATTTGAGGAAGATATTGCTTCATGTTTGGCATGGGTTTCCATTAGCGAAGATGGTGCCGTCAGCACGAATCAAAATAAAAAGATTTTGTGGGGTAAAATCGTTGATAAGTTCCATGAAAACTCCAATGCCTGCCGAAGGGAAGTTGGTGGTGTTTATGATCGGTGGAAGGTTATCAACAAAGCGTGCACTTTGTGGAAAGGAAGCTTGGAGAGAGCCACGGTTGACATGCCTAGTGGAAGGAGCTTCTTAGAAATTGTGAGTTTCTTTGTTGATATTTTATTTGTCATGTACATAATAGTATTTTTCAACTAATTGTTTTTACGTATTTGATGCATAGGGTGACAAAGCAATGACAATTTACAAGACAAGAACTACACCAAAAAATAAAACATTTAAGTTGCATCATGCTTGGAACGTCCTCAAGGATTGTCTGAGGTGGGGAACCGATGCGGACCAACAATGGGGAAGATTATTTCATAGTGAAGCCCTGCCCCCAAATGATTTCAATGAAGGTGCGAATGAAGGTGTTAATGAAGGTGTCGAACAAATGACCCCAACTTCTTTTTTTGCAAGGCCCCCGGGAAAAGATAAGCAAAAGGAAGCAAAGAGAAAAGAGAAGTCCCAAGATCCGATGAGTGGACACATTGCTACCGGAATTGCAAAATTGAGCGAAACCTATAGCGCTCGCCAAGAAGAAGCGGCCCGAATGCGTTTGCAAGTGAAGGACGAAGGGGATAGGGAGCAAGATAGGTTTGAAATTAATTTCATGATGGAGGACCTCAACAAATACACTCCAGAGAGAAAGAAGTTCTTACGTGGTAAGCAAAATGAAATTTTGCGAAAGTATGCCAGAAGGAGTATATTTCAAGATGATGAATCATCTCAACCCTATATCCTAAGTCCACCACCAAGTCAAGATGGTGGATATCATTATTAAGTTTATGTAGTGTATGAATTATCGATTGTATTAAGTTTATGTGGTTTATTAATTGTCGTTTGTATTAAGTTTATGTACTTTATTAATTGTCATGTGTATTAATTATTGTTTCTATTAATCTAGATGCCTTCAATAATTATTGTACTTATTATTCCACACTTTGATGTAGAATAGATGCCTTCAATAATTCAACATCCATTCAATAATTTATCCAACGTACTACAGAAAATATTTTGCACAAGAAGACACTTAAATCTATTACTAGAAAATACCAACATAGTACACTTAAAATTCTTACATAAATGCTCAACCAACATCATCACCGTTCACATTCTCGGCGCCATACATGCTCAACCAAATCCTTGCGGAGTGTGTCATGACCTTGAGGAGCTTGAATTCTATTTAAAAGTCTTATATACTCACTCAATGTGACCATATCCTATCATGTCTCATATGTGGTTTCAGTGAGATATTCAACCTCTCTTGCAATAGCTCTCGCATGTGTTGGTTGGTCATCATCCACATCTTCGTCTGAATCTTCTTCAATTTCGATGTACTCATCTTCCACAATCATGTTGTGCAAAATTATGCACGTCATCATGATTGAATAGAGGTCTTCGGTATGCCAAAGTCTTTCAAGCCCTCTAACAATGGCCCATCGAGCTTGTAGGATCCCGAACGCTCTTTCCACATCATTCCTGTAATACTCTTGCCTCTGTGAAAATAATTTCTTCTTTGCACTATCGGGATGAAAAAAACTTTTGACAAAGGTAGACCAACTAGGATAAATACCATCAGTTAGGTAGTAACCTAGCTCATACCTATTACCATTTACCTTGTACCGAAATTCTGGTGCCCATCCATTGACAACATCATCGAACAGAGGTGAAGACCAAAGAACGTTGATATCGTTGTTTGATCCAGGAGTGCCAAAGAATGCATGCCAAATCCATGTGTCGTAAGATGCCACAACCTCGAGCACAATGGTTGGCTTGTTATGAAGGCCCTTGAATTGCCCAGCCCAAGCAGTAGGACAATTCTTCCACTCCCAATGCATACAATCGAGACTTCCTATCATGCCAGTGAAGCCCATTTTGTCTGCCTTGCATAGAAGCCTCTTCAAGTCTTCACGATTTGGCTTGCGAAGGTATGTGGCTCCATATATGACTTGAATTACCTGAAAGAAGCGCTTCAGGTTCTTAATAGCAATACTCTCCGCAAGTCGGCAATACTCGTCAGTTGAGTTTGCAGAGCACCCATTAGATAGCATCTGAAATGTAGATGTGAGCTTCTGATGAGGTGATAGACTTTGTCGGCCTACGACATCTATCTTCCTTGCAAAGTAGTGGTCATGATTGACAAATGTGTTCAATATGCTTTCAAAAAGCTCTATCCTCATTTGAAGTCGCCTCCGAAAATCATGAGCAGGAAATCTTGGACGCTCGATGAAATAATCTTTCATCATTCGATCATGACACTCTACTTTATCACGACGCCCCGTGACAAAATCACGATGGCTAGATTCAGCATGGTGCTCATATTGCATAAGCGAGTTTGCAAGTTCAGCTTCGGCATTGATCATTTATGCATCCTCAATGTCAAGCCTTGCTTGGTATTGTGCCATCTACATTGCCCTGTTACGCCTTCTTCTATCGCCCATTGATGAGATATTGAGGATTTTTAGGAAACAAAAACACTTTGAATGTTGAAAGATTGGTGAATATAGAGGATGATTGAAGGTTGAAAGATTGTGTGATCAATTAATATTGGACCTGTGTTTATATAGAAAATGATTGATGAAAGTTAAACGGTGAAAGTTGAAAGTTTGGTGAAAGTTGAACGGTTGATAAAAGTTGAAAGTTTGGTGAGTTTCATGTGTCGATTTACTGATTTTTCAATATTTATCAGAATTTAAATATTTTTAGATTAAAATGTTTATAAAATTAAATTACCATAGTCTACATAATTTTTTTTTTTAAATTTAATGACTTTCATAAATTATGAGTAGTAAAATAAAAAATAGATTAAAAGTACTAACATAAACTAAACACCACTAGGCTGCTAGGTGCTACAATTATGGATCACAAAAATCAGCATGGAATGATTCAAGCAGCAATCACTACCTGAAAAACATCATTCACATTCCTCTAATAATTTACACAGTTCTGATGATACAAGCAACAGCTATCTGACATTCTGGACAGTTGACACCAACCCAAAAAAGTTTGATGCATGCCCTGGTTTTCCCTCAATTTTCTTCATCACATAGAGCAACATTCTTTCAAACCTTTCGAGTAGAAGTTCACGATTTCATCTCGCAGGTATACGTTCTCCGAGCTCTTGGAGGAGATGCTCCTCAATAATCGACTGTCAAGTTTTTCAACCATACTGTTCAAGCTTTACACATGCAAGGAGTTAGAGGGTTCTCCCACAAGTCATAGTTTGGGAAGGTTGCTTCTGGTAATCCAGTTCGTGTTTCATGGGTGACTACTACATCGTCTGCAAAGGTGGCCCACCCCATGTAAGGGTCCCCAAAAGATTTAGACATCAGTCCCTTGTCTGGTTTTATTGATTTTTGACGATGACCCATGTATCGGCGTGCCCCTATGATCAGCTTAGCAAAGTTTCCTCCGTGGGTCATCACGAATACATCAGACTTCAAGCACACCAGGAAGTCAAGCGCTGCCAAGCTAGTCACATGCTTCCTGAATTTATCCAACTCCGGCTTAGCTGTCAACTCTTCTTTTGTTACCTTTATGAATAGTAAAATGAGCTGATCAAAACAGTGTCCACATACATATCCCCTAATTCAGAATCTCATTTTCTATATTCAACAGGTTGTCCAAGTAAGATGCTCTAAATAATGGAAAAAGGTATAATCTTTTAGATCTAATTGAAACTAATGAGCCGTCTTCATCAGACAAGTTCAGTCAGTAGAGCTATGGTGAACAAAATTAGAGGTGCATACCAGATTTGGGAACATGTTCCTCAGTGGTGCCATCCTGTTGTGGCCACCATAAACCTGTCCTGAAGCAACATAAATTTGAGTTTCCTTAGGATAGCCCATTGCTCGAAGAATGACAGCCACTTCCCCAGGCTCAAGGGGGCATCGCCCTTCCTTTCGCTTCTGCAGGGCTAGTTGCCATAGATGGGTACCATTCTGCATACCAAAATCACCATCAAAAGAAAAGGAAACACAATAAGACTGATTTTCTTTTAAGATTCTGACTCCATAACGTAGACCTAGATATTTTATTTACCTTGTATCGTCTTGGCCATTCTTTATATCTATATTCTGCCATTAGAGCTTTCTCTTCCCTTGTGCCCACAAAATCACAGAAAGATAAGCCTACCATTCCTTTCTCAAACCTAAGATGAAGGGCCCTGCAAGTGTAGAATTGTTAGTGAAGTTAAGGTACAATTACCAGAAATCTGAATGGATTTTAAGCTCACTTTCGTAGTGCCAATGTTACATACATATAAGGATTGGAACCTCCAGTGCGATTTCTCATCCTTGATGCCAACAGATCAGCCATCTCCTCTATCTCGGGAAGAAATTTAAGAGCATGATAATTCACCCTGCACCTTAGCCTGTTGATTTCTTGAGGGACATTGTCATACCTGAAACCAGAGATGTATGATATTGTTAGCTTGTTATACATTGTTGATTTCTAACAGATATAAACGCTTACATTTTTTAAAGACAAAATAAACTTTCAGTCCTTTTCTTTCTACAAGAGTGTGACTTGTGAGCTTTGGACAGCGGACCAGTATAAGAATTCCCAACTTACCCGAGTCGATCGACAAAAGGTTTTAGGGCCATTATCTTCTTCTCCTTAATTCGTGGCAGAACATTGTCTATGTAAAATTGTGCAGGTGCATATTTTGGAATGTTCTTTACTGTTCGTCTAAAGAAAAAAAATTCACAAATCAGTGCGAGTTGCAGAGAAAAATCCATACAAATTGGAGGGAGGGGGAGAGAGAGAGAGAGAGAGAGCTTAACCTTATACTTGTAAATAGCTCAGCTTTGTCAGTAAACCATTCAGGAATATCACGAACAATTCGTACATCATCCTTCAGGTAATCAATGAAATGGTCAACATCAAAGATATCTTCAAACTTCCTGCAGACATTGTCATACTCAAATCAAATTGGAAGCATAAGAGATCCCAAAACAATATCTTATGAAGCAATTTCAAATAGGGATATTTCCAAAAGATCTTTAAAAAGCATGAAAGCAATAAGATATTAAGATTACAGTTTTTCAAGATTTGTAACAGAGACCATTAACATCAAAATGGTATTTTCCTGTTGTTTAATCGCGTATATACTTATATACTGGTTTTACGACTTTACACTATTATGACAGTGTGTATAAAAATAGAGGCAAAATCTCACGTTTGGTCTTTCCAAATCTGGTCCTGCTTCAGCACGGGCAAAATAAGGGTGGCATTCATTATTTTAGCCACAGCTACTGCATTGCATATCTGCATGGAAAAGATATACATTACAGTTCACATACAAAGATAAGGCAGAATCATCCGGCTTTAACTTTCTAAAAGAGTAATATAAATAAACTTACAGAACCATATCTCAAACTAATATGCAAATAAGCAATCAGAATAGTGCAAATCTCCACCATTATAATTTAATGGAACGATTGCTTTTCGTACACCATAGAAAAGTAATGGAAAATACGGGGTTGAAAATGTAGATGAGTGAACAATTTTGTGTTTGAACAAAGAATTCAGCCAAGCTACAATGTCATATAAAAGATCGGTCAAGCTCTTATGACGACAACAACAGCAGAGAAAATGTAATGAGCTTAAAACCAATGAAAGAGCACACACAAACACAGCAAAGCGACTGCATTGCCACATCACAGACAAGCTGTTGCCTTAGTCAGGCATCCATCCAGGTGGACACCAAGCAGGAAAACATAATATGGTTGAAGTTGTACAAGATGAACAGCTAATTAATTGTGACTAATTGGTAACAGTCCGTAGCCATCACTTAACATTACAACCAATGCTCAGGAGCTCCTGAAAAAACTCTCCATACAATTCTAAAATTGTTTTCTTCCATTTTCTCTAAGTTTCTCATTCACTTCATTCTCGCAATGTGCAAAAATTAGGAGAAAGAAATTTTCTTGAACAGATAAACGATATGATGGTGCAAGAACGTACCGCAATTCTTTGCTGATTTAGACCACCTTCAGCGTGAATAAATATGTACCCAGTTGTTTCGTTTTCGGGTGGAAGATCTGCACAATGCCAGAAAGATTCTAAATCTAGAACGGTAGAACTAGACATAGTATTAAAGAAGATCACAGATCCAGTGCATCAAGTCAACAACAAAACAAGAGCTCAGCTCACCTGAAATCCCACCAAGGCGGCGCTCGGCACAGGGCTTCCAAGATGTGGTTGCTGAATACGGATTCTCCCACAGCGAAGGCGATTCCTTGACCTAGAAAAGTAATTTCACATTCAACAATCTCACAATTACATCACATAAATTCCAACCTTGACAAGCAAACAGCTTTCCCCAACTTACATGAGGGCAGTGAAGAGTAATGCCATCTTTTTTACACAAGTAAGGAGCATTCTGCAGCACAAAGCCAAACAAACCAATTGACAAACATCGAATTGCATAGCTCTAAGAAAAATTATCTTATCCCAATTGCCAAACACCCGAAATCCGAACAGGAAAAAGCACAAAGAAGCCATACCACTCGTTTCACGATCGCCAGAATCGAGACCAGGCCGAGGATTGCGACGGCGATGACAATGAAGAGTGAGATCCTGGAGCTGTTGGAGTCGTCGGAAATGGAGGGACAGATGGATTGGAAATGGGAGAGGAAGGGACGGTCGCGATCTTTGAAGGGGGGGCGACCGCGGCCGTCGTCGTCGTCTTGGGGCTGAGTGTCGGAGATGAAAGGGGAGGAGTCCTCGTCGCGCTTCATTGGAGAAGAAGTGGCTCGAGCCCCCATCGAGATGGAGTGCCTGAGCTCCGCCATGGCTCGTTTCGGACTGTAAGTCATGTTTCTTTTGAGGTTTGTCTGGCTTCTGGTATGTTGAATGTGGAGTGGGGTAAAGCCAAAGAAGATGTAGTTTATTTTATTTTTAGAGGAAATTGTAGCGACGTCGCTTAATTTTAACCTAATCAGTGTAATGATTCTTTAATTAAAAATTTGTAATTAATTCATTAAAATATGCAATTATGGTCATTTTCGTCAACTTCATTTGAATTTCTGTTAAAATGAGTCATAAGTCACTTATGTGAGGAGCAAATATGAAAAACTAAATAAGAAAAATTGTAATATTAGTCTCACAACTTTAACTTAATTGGGACTTTAACTGGGGTAATAGTCCATCAAACTTCATTGTAGCAATGGTCATTCCAACCTGATTTATTTTAACAGAATTCTAACGGTGTTGACGAAATGGATCATAGCTGCATATTTTAAAGAATTAAAAGATCAATAATCACAAATTTTTAATTGATAAATTATTGCTCCAATTGAATTAAAATTGAATAACCATCGCTACAATTTTCCTTTATGATTGTTTATGCGCAATCTAAATGACATTTTCGGACATTTAGATTTGCTTTCTATTCCCGTCGAAAACACGCAGACACAGAGCCGAGGAGCTCGCCACTCTACAAGCACACCAGTGACCGCTACATGGCGGCCACTCGAGGCCTCCCGTCTTCCTTCCAAAACCCTGCCTTCCCACCCGCGCCCAAATGTCCCATTCCTTCCTCCGCCGCTTTCCATATCAAAGCCTCCACCTTTACGAAGAAGAAGCAGTACAGCTGCAGCATCATCAGGTGCGACATCAAGAGCTTCGGCCACCCGCACAACCTGACCATCGAGCGGGACTCTCCGGTTCACGTCTTCCGCGATGCTTCCGAAGCCCAATTGTCAATGGCCTCCGATTCGGCAGGGAAGAAGGCGAAGAAGGTCTGCCTTTTCTACTGCGCCGAGACCAAAGCCCTCGCCCAGAACGTCGCCGCCCAGTCGGACTCCATCGTGCTCCGCAATATCACGTGGAGGTGAGAGCTCCGACTGGCAATTGGGCATTTTGCCTCCAAGAATTTAACTTTCGTTTGTGGGATTTGTTTCTGTTGCTTCAATTTTGTAAATTTTGTATTCTTTTAGGAAATTTGATGATGGGTTCCCCAACATTTTCATACCCAATGCTCATGGAATTCGAGGGCATCATGTGGCGTTTCTGGCCTCGTTTAGCTCCCCGTCGGTCATTTTCGAGCAGTTATCTGTGATTTATGCATTGCCCAAGTTGTTCATCTCCTCATTCACTCTGGTGCTTCCATTCTTTCCGACGGGGACTTCAGAGCGTATGGAGGATGAGGGAGATGTCGCCACTGCTTTCACGCTCGCCAGGGCATTGTCGAACATTCCCATTTCGATGGGAGGGCCTACTAGTTTAGTCATCTATGATATCCATGCCTTGCAGGTTTTTCTACACCACATTTAGTATACAAAATTGCCTTCTCTTAGTAATGAGCAATGTGCAATGATTTCTGACCGTGTTGTTTTGATTGTTTGTTTTGTGTTTAGGAGCGGTTTTACTTTGGAGATAATGTCTTACCGTGCTTTGAGAGCGGGATCCCTTTGCTCAAAAATAGGCTTCAGCAGCTCCCTGATTCCGACAATGTAAACTGTGTTTCTCCTCCCCATCTGTCGAGTCCTAGAATCGTAGATGGCGACGACAAGGAGTAATTATTCAAAACAATTCTTATTTCTGACATTGTGTGATGAATTTCTTCACAATTCAGATATCCATTGCTTTTCCTGATGATGGTGCATGGAAACGATTTCATAAGCAGCTACATCATTTCCCAACAGTACGTTATGCTTTCCTTTTCCTAATAACAAGGAGGATATATTTCCTGTTCGCGCGTGTGTATGTTTAGTTGAAGCATAAATATGATAATTGTCTTATTTTCGTCGCGTTTATTCTGGTTATTATGACAAAGGATCTGATCATTGATGCATGTGCAATACTCCTCATAGTTATTCATCTGAAAGCTTATAGTCTTGTGTATAAGGCACAGCTAAACAGTGTTTGTTCAACTAATGTTGTGCCATCTCCTTCGCTGACATTTTCATGGGCCTTACATTTTCTGCGAGGCGGCTTGCTTTAATTATGTTTCTCGCTGACTGCCTAACCTTCAAAAACTTGAATGCAGATTGTCTGTGCTAAGGTTCGGGAAGGTGACCAACGAATCGTACGTATTAAAGAGGGAGACCCTAGAGGACGACATGTTGTGATTGTTGATGATTTGGTTCAGTCTGGTGGTACCTTGATCGAATGCCAGGTATCCGGATCCTGAGCAAACTTCTTACTTACTGCCTCATGATGAAAGAGTTGTTCCATTTGTTCACAAGTTAATCTGAAACTCCGTACTACGTTCTCATCTTGTTTTAGAAAGTTTTAGCCGCCCATGGAGCAGCAAAAATCAGTGCTTACGTAACACACGGGATCTTTCCTAATCGATCATGGGAACGCTTTCAAAGTGATTACGGAGGTATTACATGCTCTACTTACCACTATATTGTGCTAACTTGTTTGAGACTCCCCAAGTACAATTTCTAATTCCCTTGTGCATTCCTTCCTTCTTTTCCCAACCAGGGCACCCCGAGCATGGGCTGACCTACTTCTGGATTACGGACTCGTGTCCACTGACAGTGAAAGATGTGAAGAACAATCCGCCATTTGAAGTTCTTAGCCTTGCTGGGTCCATAGCGACTACCCTTCAAATGTAAGAGTAACTTAGAAGCACTAGTTAGAAAGTGCCTTCTCTTTGGTTTTTGTTATGTTTTTGTTTGCCCCACCCTTTCTTCCTATGACGGGGTTGAATCAGGCATAGAGAACATTAAAGCACTTGAGAACCCGGATGCCGCGAAGAATTTTTCACCTTTTTAGCAGATATGATAGCCAACTTTAGAACTTGGATAACAATAAATTAGTTTAGTCCGTGAGCCATAATGTAGCTCAAGGAATAGAGCAAGAACGAATAACTGTTTATAACGTACAAAGTGGTTCTAGCATATACTTTCTTAAGTTATGGATTTTCGTAGTGTAATTCAACGATCAGAACCATTCAGTTTTTAAACTCTTTCAAGGATTATTCATGCCAAATTTGCCCAAATCAATATTTTGTTAGCTTTTGATTATCTACATTTTCATTTCAACTTTCTCTAGAGAATTGTGCCTTTTTGGTCGTTTTAAATGACGCATTAGTTTTGGATTTGGATGATTTTTTGCAGGATGACCCATGAATGAAGACCTAAATATAGACGTCGCGCTCGTTTAAATCCCTCATGGGATCAGCTTGACCATAACTTGAGAAAGCTACGGGCATCCTTATTATAGAAAGCGGGTATGCATGCATAATACATGTCATATATTTACAGGCCAAACAAACAAAAACTTTCGATATTTATTAAACTCTCTTACAAATGCTGGTTCGTTCTGTGCTTACAAGTAAAAATTAATTAGTAATTACTCAAATTAATTAATAAAAATGATTTTTTTTTAAGTAGAGTGATAGCGTTAATAGGTTAAACAGTTAATTTGTTAGTTAGGGGGAGAATAGGTGAAGATCAAACCGTGACAAGCATAGGCATGATTTCAGTTAGTCTGTTAAAAAAATGGTTTTTGTAACAGATATGCGATCAATTCATTCTTTGCCTAAAAAGTGCAGGATCTGATGTACCTAACAGAGTTAACCCATCAGGCCAGCTCCCAAATCTCCACTTCTGCAACTCCAAATTCATACCGCGCAACCCCCTCCTACAAGATAATGATGACATGTGTATCACAACTCACGTATAACATATAACATTCGGATTAAAGTTTCAAGCGGATGCATGATAAGTTGATAACCAAGTGATGAAAGCGAAAAATGAGCACAAGTACCTGTAGTTTGAGCAAAACTAAAACACATCCCTCCTCTGCTCCTTCTTTATCACAATATCTATCTATTGAAGACTAATTCCAGGCCTATATCACACTTCGTTAGATACTTTTATGTAATTCAAGAGCTTTTTTAGAGCCTTTCCACTGTCAATTGCCTCTCTGGCTCTATCCAGGGCAGAGGTTATGTCTTCTGCACCATCACATCCAAGTAAGTGATCAATCATTCCAGCATTCAACACTATTCGATCATAAGCTGGTCCCTTTTGACCACGGAGTGCTGTTAACCCCAACTCTATATTCTTCACGACCTAAACTCGCAGGAAAAGTAATTATTTGTCACAAATTGCTTGGCTTGTAGAAAAAGAAAGTGCAAAAACCTGTGTGCGCACACGCACGTGTGTGAGTGAGAGAGAGTGCATGCCGCAAGATGGAAAGGGGCTCTACCGATCTATCAGTTCTTGGAGTGTCAGTGGGTTCAAAACCATAGTCTACAGCATTAACCTCTAGACTGAAGATCTGACGTGAAACACCTGCAAACCAAACTTTCAAGAGTCAGTCCCTCTGGTAGGATATTTGATGCAAGAATCTCAACATTTGAGGCAGCTACATAAACAACACAGATCTTTGAAACTACTATTACAAGTGGTTGAGAAAATACAGAAAATAACATAAGGACTTAAAGAGCAAACCATCAACTTCACAAGAGGATGCAAAACTTGTTGAACGAAACCCTGAACAGTAGTTTACAGGAAGTCCTTTTGATGAATTTACTGAGCGCAATCTCGTTGTCATCGAGAGAGCTCCTTCCTCACCCTTCAGTAATAGTAAAGTTAGACGGTAGTAGTTTATTTGAGTTACTTGGTTCATTAAAAAATAGTTGAGCTAGACTTATAAACTCGTATGTCTAAGATTTCAAAAGGGTTGATTAAAAAGTATTAAACACTGTACTATCTGAAGCACCATCCTCTTAAACTGCATAATAGCAAAATACCAACCTTCACCACCAAGCCAGCATTGACACCTCTTCTTTTCATAAGCATTAAGAGTGGCTCCTCAAAACCTTCATGATAAAACCCAGCAACAATTGCTTCCTTCCCCCGGGCCTGTTGAGAAAGCAAAAGATATTTCATATCTCTGTATGGTGCATCCCAAATTTGTATAACGATGCTAGGGTACTTATCACTTCAATCAATATTTCGATTGGAGGTATTGCATGAGAAAATTATGTTATTTGTTGATGCCTACTAATTTTTCAGAATTTCAAGTAGATAAATGAATTGCATGGTAGGTAAACAAGTATTCTGCATACGCACTATTTTGTGTAGATTCTAAACCGTACTAACAAGTTATCAAAAGAAAACATTGATGTTGCTTACCTTCACAAATTGCTGAACCTTTTCAGATGTCGCCAGTGGGGGACGTTTCTTAATATGCTCTCTCAACTTAACTAATGAATATCTGCAGAAGTCAAAGAAATGTCGTTAATTATCAGTATCATCCCAATTACAGTAAATACTAAGCTGAGCGTGCCAAAATGTTGGCTAGAGATTCATACAGAGAAGGGCAGGCTTCGCGTTGACTTATATGGGCAAAACCAATATCTTCATCCTGAAATAACAGAATAAAGAATTAAACCACAACCTGAAAGACATAAAAACAAAGGAATGAGTAAGCATAGCAAGAAATATATGGGAACCACAGATACCTCAAGAAGTACTTTTGCTTGCGACGGGGTTACACTCGTATTTGCCCCCATAAACTTAAGCATCTGTTCTTCAGTAACACCTCCCTAAAAAACCAAAAACATCATTACTCCGGCTTTATTAGTTTCCGTTATCAGTCAATTAGTTGAGCCGGGATGAAACCTCACCTTAGGCGGCATCCAATCCAAGCCGTGAAGCAAGCAAGATTCCGAATAGCATGATCGAACCGCAGCAACAAACAATGTGCTCCTAAAGAAACGCGTGTTGCCATCGTAAGGTTCACCATAGTGGGTAAGTGATTTAACATCAGCAATTGGAGTATCACCTAATTAATCAACCATTAAGCAAATAATTCATCCTCCGAAGAAAAAATTAAGAGAAACTAATTGGGATAATTAATTAGACCAGAGCTTACCGAGTTCATCATCAAATGCAAGGCAGTAAGCTTTCAGCTCACGGTCCGTTTCTCTGTTCATCCGCTGACCAATCAACAATGCCGAAAGCAACGCTTCACTCACACCATCGGACGACGTTGCATCATCCATTGATTTCAACGGAAGAACGTCTCGCAGGACGCCTTGGACTTCTTCAAATCCGAGGTGGCCGCCGGCGAGGACCTCCCGGAGGGCGCCGACCAATCTCATATCGCTCGCGCCGTTCCCAACGAAATGGGGTCCGATTGAGCTTCCCGCGCCCATCAACGACCCCTCTGGATCGGCAATGAACACCACGTCCGCCGGAAGAGCCCGAACCAGAAGCGGCCAGAACTGGTTCATCGCGCGGGTCTCGCCCTCGCTCCACTGCGTCGCCTCCGGGAAAGCGTTGGCGCGAATCGACATTGCCGCGAAAAATGCGCCGAGCTGCGACTTCGACACCGGCTCCTCATCCTTCAGCTCGCCCTTAACCGATCTGTAAATGGTGTCGAGCACCTTGAAGGCCTGATCCTCGCTGAGAGGCTTGGTCTGTGTGGGGCCCGTGCAAACCCTAGTCTGAGCTTCCAGCACCGTCTGATTCGGCTTCGGAATATCGGAGCACCGATACGAAGACGAAATCGTCGGGTTTCGGGTATCGGATTCCGGGATGTTTGATTTTTTGACGGTGACGGATTCCAACACGGCTTTGGTGGTTAAGGTTAGTTTTCGTCCGGTACGGCGGCGGGCGGTATATGCGGGGAGGTTGAGGAGTGTTTGGGTGAAAGAGTGAGTGAGGCTGCGATGCTTGGCGGTGGTGGAAGTGGTGGAGATGGAGGTGAAAAGAGAAGGTTCTGGATTGAGAAGAGATTTCATGGTTTGCTTTTCTTCGCTGCCGTGTTTTCTTCTTCCTGCAGCTGGTGCTGCTTCGGGAAGAACGCAAAACCCGAGATAGCGCACACGCTAAACCTCTTGTTTATTATTTTATTATTTTAAAACTTCAACGTTCGAACGTGGTTTTTATTTTTGAGAAATGCTAACAAGTAAATTTGAAGACTAAATTTGTAAATTAAATGATGTGTTATTAATAGGAATAAGTACGTTTATTAACGTTTAAGTAATAAATCAATCATCAACTTCCATGTCAATTAGTTTTTAAAACTTTATATACAAATTTAGTATCCTTAGCATTACTCAAACTAAAAAATATGACTCTTTGTCACTTTTTTTTTCTTTTTTCTTTTTTTTTGTATAATGTGGTTACGGTAGTCAACGTTAAATTGTGAAGTGATAGAGAATTCATGGAGAGTAAGAGAGTTTCCTTAACATATTTCTATTATTTTTATTTTTAAATTCTAAAGTGTGCAAGAATTAGGCCAAGTCACACAATAGTTCAAAAATAATAAGTTGGTTTGAATTTGTTTGGACAAAAATAGAACTTAAGAATGTGTCAATAATAATAATTTGTTTTGAATTCGTTTTCGACAAAAATAAAACTTAAGAACTACCATTTAAAAGAAAAGAAAAATTACTAAACTGCAATATTAGGGAACAAAAAAATCGCTTTCAAGATGTATAGTTTGGTGTGTTCATAATAATAGATAGATTTTATAAGACCATAGAAAAATGGCATACTAGGCAAAAATAATTAAATCAAATCAATTGTGATTTGATTTAATTTAATTTGGTCTAAGTTCACACATTTTAGTGAAGAAGTTGAATCATATCTAGCGCTAGGAATTAGTTCAATAATTTTGAATTTTTATTGAATCGAAAGTGTTTATAACGTTGGTACCCTAGTGTTGAGATTTGATGACGTCGAAGGCATCGATGGCGATAACGACGGCGACGGCGACGACAAATTCGATGAGAAGATGTTGCATATCTAATGGAGATGAAAGACGAGTAGGTATGATAGCAACCGCGTGCTGCATATCAAATGAAAGAGAAGCAGGTGGAGAGGAAAACATGACAAGACGAAAGTAGGCGAAGGATGTCTACTGAGAGAAACAGCCAAGAGAAAATAGAAATTTAGGATTTAGGGGTCGTGTTAGAGAATAAGAAAGGAGCAGATTTATTTACATGTCGATAAAGTGTTGAATTTTTACCATATATTTCAGATTTGAAATTCTCTTATCTCATAAATTATTGTAATAATTTTAAATTATCCTCTTCCTTTTAATAATAATAAAAATTTATTAATAGCGAAGTGTTATTGGCACTCCAAAAATCTCATTCTAAACCGCTCACAAGTGTATTTTTCTTTCCAAATATAGAAAATTTAGAGTGTAGAATGAGATTTTTAGAATGTTAATAATAATTTTCTATTAATATAAATATTCTTATAAGTATTTTGGGTTAATGGTCAAAATATTTCAATTACATTCATATCACAAAGTTCACATCAATTATAGTTGCTCAAGTTGTACGGTGGTAACCATTCCACCTTTAAGATTTTTTACTGACTCGATCTCGTTCAATCATTGGGCCAATTTTTGGTTCAATAATTACATCACTAATCATATTCAAACTCAACTACAAAGAGATAAACATACTTTCTTAATTAGCTTGCCTAACTCACACATATCTAAAAGAAATATAATTAAGCAAATAAGCATAAGATTTTGCAAATAGTACTCTGCAGTAACAAACATAAATATGTTTATGACCATGATGCAAGTCGATTCCCACAAATTTGTCTTTTCCATAATAATTAATTATTTAACCCACCAATACAAACGTTATTACTTGTGAAAAAAGCTAAGCAAAAGATTTTAACACCTAGTAATTAGTTAATTAGCAAATTAAACTCTTTTATTTGTGGTAAATAATTTATGATTGTTTATAACGACCGCGGGGAGGTGGCAGAGAAATTTTTTAGCGTGATCGGAAAATGGATGGTACACCATGTATCATTATACAACTGGTAGGATATGTGTGTTAAAATATAATAATTTATAAAATAAAATTTTTCACCATTTACCTAAAACACGTGATATACAGTGTACTATCCGTATTTCGGTGATAATGAAAAAATTCTCAACGTGGCGACCCAGTACGAACCCTCACCTGACCACTGTCACCACTCGCGCAAATCACTCCCTTGTCCTTCGGCATTCACCCGTTTCGTTTTCAATTCGGCTGCGTTGGGGCCAAAAGCATAAACCCAACGACCAATAGAGCCTTGAAACAAACAAATGGGGGACATCGCTGCTCTTGCTTTCTTACCAAGGAAACGTAGAGGGAAGAACCCGGCGAAAACGACTTCCGGCGCCGACGTCAGAGAGCGGTGGGAGGTCCATTTCTCCCGCTTCTTCCGCTACTTTCCGGTCCATTCCACGTGTCCTGATCTCGTTCCTCTGTCCACCAGGATCAGAAATCGATCGCCAGCTGGCAACTGGGTCTCCTCCTCCTCCTCCTCCTCCCTGGCTATGCTCCAGCTCGCTCACGATTACTCCTCCTCCGACGTCCTCCTCACCGTCTGCTTCGCCGGCAGGGTTATGGTGAGGCCACGTTTTCTCTCAGGGGTTTTGAACTGTCGATTCCGTTTGGTTGCCGAGAAAATCAAGGCAAATGGGGACTCAATAAGTAGGCCTGTTTTCCATACGTACACTGCGCATTTTCTCAGCAACCAAACGGCGTTTGAGCTCAAACGCCGTCTGTGATATGATAAATAAAACGAGTAATTGTAATTTGTAAGTGCTAGATTGTTTATAGCATGCTTATGCCGGAAATTAATCATACGGCGTCGTCCTTGCTTGTTTCCGAAAGGAGAAGCTCATGAACTGTAGCCTTGTAACCTTGCAGGCAAAGTATTCGATAGACGTCCACTGTTAAATATTAATTAATCAGCTGTTAAGTTCCCATTATTTCCTTAACTCGTGTTTGATTATTTCCTTTTTGATACGTAAAATGCTTGAGCATTTAGGCCAGACTTTCTTTGTCCCCAGTTTTTCGGTTTCGCTAAGGTTCGAAGATTTGATCTGGCAACTCTTTGAATGATTGTGACTTAACATGTTGCAGGAGGAGCACTATGTTTCCAAGCTGCAGTATGTTTGGCCTCACGTTTCATGCAACCCGGGACTTCCTGCCAGGGGTACCAGAGCCGTGTTTATCAGCTACCGAGACTGCGTGGGCGAGGCAAGCCGCAATGCTTCTTTTTTAGGCTACATGGATACAAATTATTAGTTGAACAACTCACATTGCCCTTGTGTTGTATCTTGTTTGCAGGTCCAGAAGTTCGCGTTGCGATTTTCGTCAGTCGATGAGGCAGAGAGATTTATGAACTCTTTGAAGGTGTATCGTTGTTGCAAACAATGTACCGTGTGTTTTTAGATAGATATAAGACATGTTCCTTTGTATTGCAATGGTAATGGTGTCACGATTGGTTTGTTTTTCAGGCGATCTTTGACGTTGAACCTCCTCATCAAACTGACATGGGATCTGAAATTTCAGCACAGTCTGAGTTCACTTATTCGACTGGACCACCCCTCGAACGGTAAAAACAAAACCTGCTATCTTCTAAATTCTTCATTTTCCCTTTGATGAGAAACTGTTATGGTGTTTTTCTGTGCTTCCAGGGTTTGCACGGACTTTGTCATGACTCCGGCTCAGACTTATACCACTCAAATACCGCCAAGCTTCGGCAGTGCAGCTCAACAATACTCACAGGCTCAGCAGATGATGCACATTCATAACTTTCAGCAAAACTTTCCAGTCGTTCGTCCAGGTTTCACCGCATTGCTGAATGACTATCACCACGCTGTTGAACAAGGTAAATTACTTATTTTCCAACAACTGAACAAGGTAGAATGTGTATGCCTTTGCAGAAAACCGGCAATTTTACTATCATTAATCACGATTGAATGTATGGGCAGCACGATCGACTATATCAGAGGCGGTAAATCTGAACTCCCATGTCATGCCTCCAAGTTTCACCTCATGGCTTGGGAACTCTCAACCTGTTTTTGAACAAGGTACATTCGTCGCCTTAGCAGTAAATGGAAATTTCACTCGACGAAAAATTTGTTCTGATTCCATGCGATGAACTGAAACATTGTCCTTGATTGAATGACTCAGTGGCAACACAAGAAGTCGTTTCGCCGGAAGCCAATCTGATATCCCAACTCGCGGTAACTATTTCTAACGCCTCAAAATTTCTCGTCATAGACGATGTTCTTTGTCAGCAAAACAATGTGATTCCATGTGATGAAGAATTAACACAAATGTAAATGCTTGTGCAGCAGAGTTACAGGGGAGATGCTTCCTTCCAAGGTAGCTTCACTTTTTACCTTTTTACCTTATTACCTTCTTACCTTCTTACCTTCTTTCTTTCTGATGAGAATCCCTTTAAGGTAAGTTATGATCTGCTGCGACGCGTGAAATGCTAATTTGTTTCTAATTATCTCTTTCTTCCCTGTTATTTTCCAGATTTGTTGAGTAAGATGGAGAGAGTTATCAGTGAAATGGGGGGTGATTTGACTCTCTAGTTGTGATCGTCATTCTGACTCTCTAGTTTTTCATGAGATCTGTCTCTTAAGATTTGTATATAAAGGCTTTAACCATCTCATTTTATTTTATCTTTTAATGATATGATCTAGGTTGAAAGTTTTAATTGGAGGTATTTTAATTCTTTTTGCAAGGTTGTCACTAGTATTACAATCTAATAGTATTTCTCGTCATTTGTGAGTAAGAGATCTTAAGTTTTCTTCTGTGTATGGTGCGTACGATACCAAATTATTATGGATGACCCATTGTTAACTAAGCTGAAATCTTGTCACCCTTTAGGAGTGGCAGATCCAGGATCCGAATCTTGGCGGGTTCCAATGCTAAAGGTTCAAAAATTTTAGTTTATTCATTAAGACATTTCGTCGAACACTTGGTGAGTTTGTTTCTAGCTGAATCAAGTTGCGCACATGCCAACTAATATTGACATATGTCAAAGTAATCTAGTAAGTGCTACTGAGAGAATTTTAGGAGTGTTGTCGACGCAACATGCGAGAGGCCTTTCGTCAAACAGTTGGTGAGCACAAATCGTTTGTATAAAAAATTTGCACACGGTCGCTTCACATAAAAGTCCTCCAAACACTTGATGGTGCCTTTTGTGCTGCTTTTGAAATGGGGGGGGATTGGCGTGGTATTCCACGACGAAGCTGGTAGCTATGCTGGAGGTTTCGTTCGCCGAGTATCTCATATCAATAACCCCTATATGGTTGAACTGATGGTTGCTAGAGAAGGTCTTTGTTGGGCTATGCAACACAATTTTCAGAGTATTCTCCTAGAGAGTGATGCTTTGCTAGTTGTTCAAGGAGTTGGGAGCTTGAGGAGGGGTCTTCCTCTTCAGATTTATTGGTGGATGACATCCGGGAGAGTCTGCGGGGATTTGGTTCCTCTAAAATTTGTCATATCCCTCGTTCTGCCAATGGTGCGGCTCATAGATTGGCCAAGTTGACCTTAGCTTTTCCTTCTAATTTTCATTGGTTTGAGAAACTTCCGGATTTAATATGGGATATTCTCTTTGAAGATTGTATGCCTTCTACTTGATATGAATAAAATCGCTATCGTTTCCTCTCAAAAAATAAAAAATAAAAAAATAAAAAAATCCTCCAAACTCTGTCTCCTAGTTTTAGACACTAAAAACTACTTTCAAGGAAAAAAATAACGATTACATTATTATTGCACTATAATTAAGGGTTTTTTTTTCCGTTTAATTGGATTTTTAAACGGTTCTCGCTAACATTAAAGTATAGTAGTTGTAAGAACATATGATTCTTCTAAGTATTTGGACTTATAATTTTTTTTCTAAATGCCATTGCAAATTTGCAGGTAATAAAATTACAATCCGGCTCCAAGTTTGATGACAGATAAACTCAAGTAAATACGGTAAAGAGAGGTAAACAAGATTAACTAATCGCGGTAATTAAAAAAAAGCGCGGGACGTGACGACTTTTGGTCTACCAATGCCCCAATCCCACAGCGCCACCTGTCCGTCTTTCCATATAAATTCATTTCTTCCTTACTCGATTCTCCACAAATTTGAATTCCAATTTCGTTGCGATGGCCCCAAACGAGCAATGCGGAGTGAAGAAGCGGAAATTAAAGAGAAAGAGTCTGGAAAAAATGGCGGACTCTCTCTCTCTGGTTGTGATACCGAACGAAAGCGCAGAGTTGGCGGCGACGGCGGCAGCTGCGAGAGCCGCCATTAAAGGGCAGTGGGAGGTCCACTTCTCTCGCTTCTTCCCCTACCCTCCTCAGATATCCACCTGTCCCGACCTCGTCCCTCTGCCTCCTAAATTCAGAAAGCGACGGCCGCGTAACAACTGGATCCCTTCCTCCTTCCCCGCTCAGCTCCAGCTGGCTCGCGATGGCTCCTGCTCCGACGCCATCCTCGCCGTCCGTTTCACTGGAAAGACTTTGGTGAGCCCACTCCGTCTCTATTAGTTAACTTCTCGTCTTGTAATTTGTTCATTCAATTTTCTCTTTGAAATTTTCTTTCGACTGCTGATTTGTGTTTGGCTGCTGAGAAAACCGAGGGAAAGTGAATAAACTACCGCGAATTGAAATTCTAGTATCCAAACGGCGCTGAGACTTCATTTGAATTTAATTGGCGAGATTTGTGTTGAATTTTGAGATCCTTTTAGAAATATGTTCCTGAATACTTCTTTTGATTTTGATTTTCTATATTATTACGAGTGTTTAGGATCGATTTAGTCTAAAATGTACGGACGCTGTGTTATTTCATTCTGGCCTAGCTGTTTGGTTACTGGAAGCATTACTTAGCGGTCTGAATAATCGCTATTTGGCATTAAATCAAGGCCAAACATCTCCGATAATCGCAATTCTGGAAGTAGAATTAGAGTGGTTTGTTAATTAATTATCTATTTTTGGACATTCAAATCAAGTAGTCTGAGTACGTCTTCAAGAATATTCCGAATCTAGAATTTACGAGGCCTTTTTCTTCAAGTTATTTAGCATGTTTATTTCTACTAGATGTTACAACTCTTTGAATTGCTATAATTTGACATGGCTCAGGAGGAGCACTATGTTTCCAAGCTACAGTTTTTCTGGCCTCAGGTTTCATGCATGTCTGGATTTCCTGCGAGGGGCACCAGAGCCGTGTTTGTCAACTACAAAGATCCTGTGGGCGAGGCAAGCTGCTCAATCTTTGTTTCAGATATGTAGTTCATCTTTGTGTATGATAGGCAGTATCTGTGATGTTTATGATACAGGGGACGGAATAATTCGAAACTCACATTGCCATTGTGTTGCATCTTCTTTGCAGATCCAAAAATTCGGCCTGCGATTTTTGTCTCTCTCTGAGGCAGAGAAGTTTATGAATGCTTTAAAGGTGAATCCATTACTTCTGGCAATTGAAGTGCGTTATTGCAATGTTAGATGTCGTAAAGAAAAAAGGGAACATGTTTGATGCTCATTGCCAGTATAGAAGACTTTTTTGTTTGTCTTGCAATGGTGGTGTTAAATGGCTAATTTGTCAGGAGATGTGCAAGGAAGGGAAGGATAACGAAGCTGTTAATACCGACTGCGGACCTGAAATGTCATCACAATCTGGGTTGGTCTCTTCCAATAGACCCCACAGTCGGTAAAAACAAAACTATTGTCTCCTGAAACTGCAGTTTCCGCTCACGGTGGAAAAGTCGAAGAGTAGTGATAGTTAATTCTGTGTTTTCAGGGCTTGCAAGGACTCGACTACTATGACTTCTGTTGAGACCTGTACGCCTCACATATCGACAAGTGTGTTGGACAAGGAAGCTGATCAAACAGTTCAGACTTACATGCCTCAAATAACACCAAGCTTGTTGAAAAACGAAGCTGATCAAGCTGTTCAGAGTTATAAGCCTCAAATTTCACCATGCTTGTTGAAGAGCGAAGCTGGTCAATCCTCGCGCACTCAAGAATCCATGCATATTGATAACTTTCAGAGCAACTTTGCAGCCTTGCCTCCAAGTTTCACCTCATTTCTGAGCAACTGTGGCCCTGTGATCGAACAAGGTAGGTTTCTTCTTTCAAGTTTTGTTTGTCTTATTCGGGGATAATTTGAACACAGTAGATTGATTGCCACAAAAGTAAACAGGAAATTTTATTCTGATTCCATTTGATGACTGATGAACCATTTTCCTTGATTGAATGATGCAGTAACGGCAACACAACCAACTGCTCCACAGGAAGAAGTTCTCAAATCCCAAATTGCGGTACCTTTTCTTGACGCGTTAGTTTAATGGATTTAATGTTCTCAGTCAGCATAACGGAATGGTTGTTTGTGCGTATTAGTACACGGATTTGTTGCAATGCGTTCCTTGTAAACAGTGCATTTGCATACTAGTTACTGATGTTCTACTAATGTACTGCTGATGTATTAACATAAATATTTGGTGTTTTGCAGAAATATATGGAAGATGCTTCCTTCCAAGGTAAGTTATCTTCTGAAATTAACATGTTGCAAACGTGTTATGCCTGATGCCATATGGGTCTTCGTTCTTTCTTTACAGCAAACAACGTTGTCCTAATATTAGTGAATATGCATATTTCATTTCTTCTCACTGAATTTGGAGCTTGCTGGTTCCGGCATGTAGATTATAACTTAAGTTGATGTCTTTGTTTGCGTATGTATATGCACACTAAAAATTTGAACACCGTCACATTGAGAAGTTGCTAGTATCTCAAACCGATTATACACTACCATGTCACGTAAAAGCTGCTTGATAATATATCCTATTACTTGAAAGTTGATTCGTTTCTTGTTTCGTTCTTGTTCCCCTGTTATTGCCAGATATGTTGTTTAAAGTGGAGAAAGTTATCAGTGAAATCGGAGGTGATATGCTGCTGTAATTTTTCATGGCCCTGCACCTGCAGTATCTGAAGCAGTTCTTCGACAGTTCCCCCAGCCATGAACCGGCTTTCACCACCTACTGCCCAAAACTTGTTCATCCTCCCCTCTCTCATTTCAAAATGTTACCGTACATTAATCAAGTTGCTTATATTAGGGTTTTATAGTAGATACACAGTTATAACATGAGTGAATTGGTAACCCCACGTTTTGTTTCACGATGATTACACCGAAAAATCAATCAACAAATTGTTCATTTAACAAGTACATTTAATTGTTATAAACATACAACAAGCTTCCTCCAGGCCAAGCCACAATTGGTGTTCGAAAATTAAGAGCTGAAATATGTGATCTTAGTTAGTTAGAGTTAGTTAAAGTTCCGACAATTTTTTCTTATCTCTCCTGCATCTCCAGTGAGAACATTGATTCTCCCCATCTTAATTATGGCCCTAACAAATTGCCGAGCCCAAGAATCAGACCTAATAGCCAGTTTCGCCACCTCCGCGCCGGTGCGAGGATCCGTCGCCAGAGCCTGATCCGACTGCATCAATGCTCTCCCTTGCATCAGGTTCATGTAGTAGTGATTGTCCAGGACGAGCGGTGTGGCATCTAAGTCAACAACCCTGTTTTCAGCCTCCTCAGCTGGCAATGTGTTGGGTGCAGGGCACTGTTGAGCCAGCTCAGCCGCAAACACTGGGTTTAGTGAAGGGTCTTGTGGCATACCTGGTGCAAAATTGTACAGCCTGTAATCGAAGAAGTTGCAGTGGACGGTGCCGATGGAGTGCGCGCCAAACAAGACGACCATTTCCTCGGGGTTCAAGTTTCTTCTGGAGAAGAAGTCTATGATCTCGTCCATTGGTGTTGCGGGAGAAGGAAGAATGACATCGGAGGCACGGGAAGTGCGGCTGTCGCGGCGCCCGGCGGGGACTTGGTGACGGGGTAAACCGGAGAGAACCACAGCTTCCCGAGTGGCAAAGGCTAGTATGTCAGCGCAGGAGACGGTTTCTGGGCATTCCTGCTCTAGCCTAGCCTTGATCTCTTCAATGACTTCGATACCTCGGATTCCACCGCTGGCCGGTGATTGCATCTCTACGGGCTCGTCAGAGGGAGTGGCATCCAACAGAATTGATGCATCGCATCCCTGTACATTCATGAATAAATTGTTATCAACGAACAATCTTAAAGAAGTAATTCTTCATCGCTAACAAATCACAATTTCAAATGTGGAGAAATTTTTACGAATGATAGCCTGTGATTTGTAGATAACGAAATGACTCATTACATGTAAGGGAATCAAACAACGTTAACTTGTTTCGCAAAAGGCACATACTTTCACAAAGCAGTCGTGGAAGAAGAGGCGAATGAGGCCAGCAGGAAGCTTTTGGTCCGTCTCTACAGCCTTGGCCACAACGTCAGTTACAATTTGCTCCAAATTGGGACATTTCCGATCGTAGAATCCAACATGCAACCCATTCCCCGGGTTGTTCACCTCATCCGCCGAACAAGGAACGACGATCATGGAACACAAGGTGACGGCAAAAACCGCCGTGGCAATTAAACGAGGGCCCATTTCCATGGTAAAAGATCGATGACTGTGACTTGCAATGCCACAACCTTACTGGAATTGTTTGTTTTCTATCTCTTGTTTGCCGCAACCACGACGGAGACATGGTGCGGGGCTGTGTTTATATACAATGCACAAACCGCGTGGGTGGGGGTTTTGGTAGTTTCTATGATTTCACATAACTGAGTGAATTAGGTTCGCCTTTGTTTTGCCTCGTTGTTGGTCGTTAAAATTGCAATAGTCTAGAAACATGTTTCTTGTTTTTTTGTTTTTTTTTTCTCCGGTAAAACCTTAAAGTCAATTGCACTCCAGCATCGCTATTATGTTGAAGTATATTTTTCCACAATTTGTTAGGCTCTTTTATATTATACATGTATACAATCGTTAATACGAGTGGATTCGATACACTACACAGATATATATATATATATATATATACAGTTATTTTTTACAAAACCTAATTGCTCGTTATGTTAGTTAAAGGTTCTACAGTTCTTCAATGTCTCTCCAACATCTCGAGTGAGAACATTTATCCTCCCCATTTTGATCATGGCCTTGGCAAATCTTCGAGTCCAATATCCAAAGTCCGAGGCCAATGTCTGCACCCAATGCGCTGGTGCGAGGATTGGAAACCATTATCTGATCCGAATGAAGCAAGGTTTTCCCTTGCAACGGGTTCAGGAAGTAGTTGTTGTCCAGAACAAGTGGTGTTGTTGGATCAAAGTCCACGACCCTCGTTTCCGCCCGGGCAAATTGAGGGCAGGGTCTTGGGCACTTCGTCGACAGATCAGAGGCGTAGGATGAGTTGAGGGCAGGGTCTTGGGGCTGAGATGTGTTGAAATTTTAGAGTTTGTAATCAAAGAAGCTACAATTGGCCACCCCAGTGGAGTGTGCACGGCTCAACACAACCAGTTCGTCGTGGGTGATGCCTTTTCTGGTGAAGAAATCTATGATCTTGTCGAAAGGTGTTGCAGGACCAGGGAGGGAAACATCAGAAGCACGTGAAGTATGACTGTCGCGGCATCCAGCGGGGACTTTGTGGCGGGGTAGACCGGCCAGAAAAACAGCTTCCCAAGTAACAAAGGCTAGTATGTCTGCGCAAGAGAGAGTCTGTGGGCACTCCTGCTCGTAGCGGGGGTATACCATGTTACCCTTGGTGTAATTCATTGCCTTGCGCTTTCTTCTCTACAGACTCATTTGAGTGTGTGGCCTCCAACAGAATTGAGGCATCGCAGCCCTGCAAATTGCAATTGTTAAAAGCAACGCAATTAAGTAGCTACTCTCAAAATAATCTAGAGAATCGAACATGTAGGCCTCAATGTAGGTGGATCACGCCTCTGTTAGAGAGATGTCCGGCTCGTTCGTTGAGATGATATAATAGTCCAATGCTATATGTACCTTGACAAAGCAATCATGGAAAAAAAAAAGGCGAATGAGGGCACCGGGGAGCTTTGAATCTTGCTGGTGAGCCTTGGACACGATGTCAGCCACAATTTGCCCCACATTCATCGCAAACAAATCAAAATTGTGTCACCAATATGAATAAGCACATTTATCAACGTTTAAGTAATAAATCAATCATCAACTTGCATGTCTCTTAGTTTTCACAACTTTCTCTACAAATTTAGTCTCCCTAGCATTTCCCTTTCTTTCTCGGTCAAAGGATGCTGGAGTGAGAAGTAGGAATTTTGCTTATTTTAAACCGCCCAAAACTAAGAACAAAAATATTGCTGGTGAGTCAATATTGTTGGAGTGAAAAATATTGACTCACCAGCAATCGAAATATAACAAATGCTTATTTTAAACAACAATCTTGCTGGTGAGTCAATATTTTTCACTACAACAATCGGAATATAACAAATGTTTAGGGCTCAAATATTTTAATTTTTTTGTTGAAATATTTTCCTGTAATTAGTTAACAAATGTTCACAAGCCGATTGCTTTCTATTTTCTTGTTGTTTACTTGTTTCACAAGTTTCCTTATTTTGTATGTTAAACTAACTCCTTTTTTATTCAAGTGATATATAGTAGATACACAGTTGTAACATAAATGAATTGGTAATCCCACGTTTTGTTTCACAATGATTACACCGAAAAATTAATCAACAAATTGTTCATTTAACAAGTACATTAACTGTTATAAACATACAAACAAGCTTCCTCCAGGCCAAGCCACAATTGGTGTTTAAAAATTAAGAGCAGAAATATGTGATCTTAGTTAATTAAGAGTTAGTTAAAGTTCCGACAATTTTTTCTTATCTCTCCTGCATCTCCAGTGAGAACATTGATTCTCCCCATCTTAATTATGGCCCTAACAAATTGCCGAGCCCAAGAATCAGACCTAATAGCCAGTTTCGCCACCTCCGCGCCGGTGCGAGGATCCGTCGCCAGAGCCTGATCCGATTGCATCAATGCTCTCCCCTGCATCAGGTTCGTGTAATAGTGATTGTCCAGGACGAGCGGTGTGGCATCTAAGTCAACAACCTTGTTTTCAGCCTCCTCAGCCGGCAATGTGTTGGGTGCAGGGCACTGTTGAGCCAGCTCAGCCGCAAACACTGGGTTTAGTGAAGGATCTTGCGGCTGACCTGGTGCGAAATTGTACAGCCTATAGTCGAAGAAGCTGCAGTGGACGGCGCCGATGGAGTGCGCGCCAAACAAGACCACCATTTCCTCGGGGGTCAAGTTTCTTCTGGAGAAGAAGTCTATGATATCATCCATTGGTGTTGCGGGAGAAGGAAGAATGACATCGGAGGCACGGGAAGTGCGGCTGTCGCGGCGCCCGGCGGGGACTTGGTGACGGGGTAAACCGGAGAGAGCCACAGCTTCCCGAGTGGCAAAGGCTAGTATGTCGGCGCACGAGACGGTTTCCGGGCATTCCTGCTCTAGCCTAGCCTTGATCTCTTCGATGACTTCTATACCTCGGATTCCACCGCTGGCCGGTGATTGCATCTCTACGGGCTCGTCAGAGGGCGTGGCATCCAGCAGAATTGATGCATCGCATCCCTATACATTCATGAATAAATTGTTATCAATGAACAATTTTAAATAAGTAATTATTCATCGCTAACAAATCACAATTTCACATGTGAAGAAACTTTTACGAATGATAAACTGTGATTTGTAGATAACGAAAATGACTTATTACATGTAAGGAATCAAACAGCGTTAACTTGTATCACAAAAGGCACATACCTTCACAAAGCAGTCATGGAAGAAGAGGCGAATGAGGCCAGCAGGAAGCTTTTGGTCCGTCTCTACAGCCTTGGCCACAACGTCAGTCACAATTTGCTCCAAATTGGGACATTTCCGATCGTAAAATCCAACATGCAACCCATTCCCTGGGTTGTTCACCTCATCCGCCGAACAAGGAAAGACGATCATGGAACACAAGGTGACGGCAAAAACCGCCGTGGCAATTAAACGAGGGCCCATCTCCATGGTAAAAGATCGATGACTGTGACTTGCAATGCCAAAACCTTAGCTGGAATTGTTTGTTTTCTTTCTCTTGTTTGCCGCAACCACGACGGAGACATGGTGCGGGGTTGTGTTTATATACAATGCACAAACCGCGTGGGTAGGGGTTTTGGTTGTTTCTATGATTTCACATAACTGAGTGAATTAGGTTCGCCTTTGTTTTGCCTCGTTGTTGGTTGTTAAAATTGCAATAGCCTAGAAACATGGTTTTTTTTTTTTTTTTTTTTTCGGTAAAACCCTAAAGTCAATCCCGCTTCAGCATTGTTATTATGGTTAGGTATATTTTTTCACCATTTGTAAGGCTCTTGTATATTATACATGTATACAATCGTTAATATGAGTGGATCCAAATGAAGCAAGGTTTTCCCTTGCAACGGGTTCAGGAAGTAGTTGTTGTCCAGAACAAGTGGTGTTGTTGGATCAAAGTCCACGGCCCTCTTTTCGCCCGGGCAAATTGAGGGCAGGGTCTTGGGCACTTCGTCGACAGATCTGAAGCGTAGGATGAGTTGAGGGCAGGGTCTTGGGACTGAGATGTGTTGAAATTTTAGAGTCTGTAATCAAAGAATGGGCCACCCCAGTGGAGTGTGCACCGCTCAACACAACCAGTTCGCCGTGGGTGATGCCTTTTCTGGTGAAGAAATCTATGACATTATCGAAAGGTGTTGCAGGACCAGGGAGGGAAACATCAGAAGCACGTGAAGTATGACTGTCGCGACATCCAGCGGGGACTTTGTGGCGGGCTATACCGGCCAGAAAAACAGCTTCCGAGTAGCAAAGGCTATTACGTCGGCCAAAGAGAGTATGTGGGCACTCCTGCTCTAGCCTGGCCTTGATTTCATCAATGAGTTCATATCCTCTAATGTCTGTGGGCACTCCTGCTCGTAGCGGGGGTATACCATGTTACCCTTGGTGTAATTCATTGCCTTGCGCTTTCTTCTCTACAGACTCATTTGAGTGTGTGGCCTCCAACAGAATTGAGGCATCGCAGCCCTGCAAATTGCAATTGTTAAAAGCAACGCAATTAAGCAGCTACTCTCAAACTAATCTAGAGAATCGAACATGTAGGCCTCAATGTAGGTGGATCTCGCCTCTATTAGAGAGATGTCCGGCTCGTTCGTTGAGATGATATAATAGTCCAATGCTATATGTACCTTGACAAAGCAATCATGGGAAAGAAAAAAAAGGCGAATGAGGGCACCGGGGAGCTTTGAATATTGCTGGTGAGCCTTGGACACGATGTCAGCCACAATTTGCTCCACATTCGGGCAACCCGAGGCGTTTTCCAGCTGCCTCTATACAAGGAACGATGATGATGCATAAGGCGAAGAAGATTGTCGCGTTGATCATTACACGAAGCATAATGTGTATGTGTTAATTAATGCGGTTAATGGTTACTTTTCTTCCTCGGTCAGAGGATGCTGGAGTGAGAAGTAGGAATTTTGCTTATTTTAAAAGAAAAACTAATAAAAAGGGCTTGAAAAAGTTTTAACGATAAGGACAAAATAAAGGGTAAAGTGAATAGTATCAGGATTGATTTTTAGTGTAAAAATGTGGTTTTTCGTTAAAGTAAACAGTACCGGGAGCTTTTCGTTCAAGTTCCCTATTTTAAACCGCCCAAAACTAAGAACAAAAATATCGACTCACCAAAAAAATAAAATTTCGGAATATAGCAAATGTTTAGGGCTCAAATATTTTAATTTTTTTGTTGGAATATTTTCCTGTAATTAGTTAACAAAGTTCACAAGTCGATTGCTTTCTATTTTCTTGTTGTTTACTTGTTTCACAAGTTTCCTTATTTTGTATGTTAAACTAACTCCTTTTTTATTCGAGTAATATATAGTAGATACACAGTTGTAACATAAATGAATTGGTAATTTCAAGTTTTATTTCACAATGATTACACCAAAAAATCAATCAACAAATAACAAGTACATTAATTGTTATAAACATACAACAAGATTCCTCCAGGCCAAGCCACAATTGGTGTTTGAAAATTAAGAGCTGAAATATGTGATCTTAGTTAGTTAGAGTTAGTTAAAGTTCCGACAATTTTTTCTTATCTCTCCTGCATCTCCAGTGAGAACATTGATTCTCCCCATCTTAATTATGGCCCTAACAAATTGCCGAGCCCAAGAATCAGACCTAATAGCCAATTTCGCCACCTCCGCGCCGGTGCGAGGATCGGTCGCCAGAGCCTGATCCGATTGCATCAATGCTCTCCCCCCCCCATCAGGTTCGTGTAATAGTGATTGTCCAGGACGAGCGGTGTGGCATCTAAGTCAACAACCTTGTTTTCAGCCTCCTCAGCCGGCAATGTGTTGGGTGCAGGGCACTGTTGAGCCAGCTCAGCCGCAAACACTGGGTTTAGTGAAGGATCTTGCGGCTGACCTGGTGAGAAATTGTACAGCCTATAGTCGAAGAAGCTGCAGTGGACGGCGCCAATGGAGTGCGCGCCAAACAAGACGACCATTTCCTCGGGTGTCAAGTTTCTTCTGGAGAAGAAGTCTATGATCTCGTCCATTGGTGTTGCGGGAGAAGGAAGAATGACGTCCGAGGGCACGGGATGTGCGGCTGTCACGGCGTCCAGCGGGGACTTGGTGACGGGGTAAACCGGAGAGAGCCACAGCTTCCCGTGTGGCAAAGGCTAGTATGTCGGCACAGGAGGCGGTTTCCGGGCATTCCTGCTCTAGCCTAGCCTTGATCTCTTCAATGACTTCGATACCTCGGATTCCACCGCTGGCCGGTGATTGCATCTCTACGGGCTCGTTAGAGGGCGTTGAATCCAACAGAATTGATGCATCGCATCCCTATACAATCATGAATAAATATTGTTGTCAACGAATAATCTTAGAGAAGTAATTCTTCATTGCAAACAAATCAAATTTGAGATTTGCAGGTGACAAAAATAGCTCGTTACATGTAAGGAATCAAGCAGCGGTAAGTTGTATCGCAAAAAGCATGTACCTTCACAAAGCAATCGTGCAAAAAGAGGCGAATGAGGCCAGCAGGAAGCTTTTGGTCCGTCTCTACAGCCTTGGCCACAACGTCAGTCACAATTTGCTCCAAATTGGGACATTTCCGATCGTAGAATCCCACATGCAACCCGTTCCCCGGGTTGTTCACTTCATCTGCCGAACAAGGAACAGTGATCATGGAACACAAGGTGACGGCAAAAACTGCCGCTGTAATTAAACGAGGGCCTATCTCCATGGTAAAAGGATCGATGACTGTTTGTGACTTGCAATGCCACAACCTTAGGTAGAATTGTTTGTTTTCTTTCTCTTTTTTTCCACAACCACGACGGAGATATGGTGCGGGGTTGCGATTATATACAATGCACAAACCGCATGGGTGGGGGTTTTGGTAGTTTCTATGATTTCACACAACTGAGTGAATTAGGTTTGCCTCTGTTTTGCCTCGTTGTTGGTGGTTAAAATTGCAATAGTCTAGAAACATGGTTTTCTTTCCGGTAAAACCCTAAGTCAATCTCACTCCAGCATCGTTATTATGGTAAGAGTTATTTTTTCACAATTTGTTAGGCACTTTTATATTATACGTGTATACAATCGTTAATACGAGTGGATTCAATATGCTATGAATATATGCGCAATTGTTTGTTACACAGAGCTAATTGGTCGTAATGTTAGTTAAAGATGCTACAGTTTTCCTTCTCTCTCCATCATCTCGAGTGAGAACATTTGATTTCACATCTTGATCATGGCCTTGGCAATCTTCGAGTCCAAGATTCAGACTCAAGTGGTGATATTGATTGCCATTTTATTAGCTGTGTAATTGATTTTAATCAACACATTGATCCTTGACCTTTATCGGAGAAGAAAACCGAAACAAAATGTGTAAGTTCCAGATAAAGCTGTATCGAAAAGCAACACTCTGACTAATCTAGAAAATTAAACATGTAGGCCTCAATGTACGAGAATCGAACATGTAGGCCTCAATGTAGGTGGACCACACCTCTATTAGAGAGATGTGTTGCACATTAGTTTAGATGATATAAATAGTACAATGCTATACGCACCTTGACAAAGCAATCATGGGAAAAGAGTTGAATGAGGGCTCCAGGGAGCTTTGAATCTTGCTGGTGAGCCTTGGACACGATTTCAGCCACAATTTGCTCCACTTTCGGGCAACCTCGATTGTAAAACCCTACATGTAAGCCGTTCCGAGGCCTTTGCCAGCTGTCTCTGTACAAGGAACGACGATGATGACCATGATGATGCATAAGGTGAAGAAGATTGTCGCATTGATCATTACACGACGCATAATGTCTTTGTGTTAATTAATACGGTTAATGGTGATTACTGGCTAATGCTTTTCTTAACTACAAATGCCACAGCCGAACTACGTACCAGTGAATCATGAATGGTTGCCTGCCTTCCTTGGCGAGAGGATGCATTTTGCTTATTTTCAACCTCCCAAAACTAAGAACAAAAATATCTACTCACCGAAAAAAGAATTTTCGGAATGTTTTCGATCTCTGGAACTCCCTTTGTTTTCCACCTCTGCTTCTTCTATTGCCCCCTTGCCGGTCACAAGATTGGCAGCAAAGTCCAAAAGTAGCAAAGGTTTTCTAACTTTGGAGGGAAAATAGCAAATGTCCAGGGTACAAATATTTTCCTATAATTTTTTTTATTGGAATATTTTCTTACAACAAGTCGATTTCTTTCTATTTTCTTATTGTATACTTGTTTCACAAGTTTCCTTATTTTCTATGTTAAAGTTAAAACTAACTTCTTGTTAGAAAGAGCGTCTCTATTGTGCTACTCCTCGTTTTTCTTTTATGATTCAAGTGACATTAAAAAATAACCTAATATAAATATTCTAGTATCAAAATTATAACGTGAGTATGGAGAAAGAAGTACACTGCTCTAGCCAATTTCACTAAGCTAAATTTAGGGGGTGTAGTCAAATTAGGATTTGATAGCATTTTAATGGATTTTAAAATCTGAGTGTATTCAATTATGATTTTAAAAGATGTTGAAATCATAGTGTAGTCAAATTATGATTTTAGAGGATTTTAAAGAATACATCGAAATCTAGGGATAGTCGATTAGGATTTTAAATGAGTCTGCACATGTCTAGGTGTAGTGAAATTACCAAGGATTTGCTAGGATTTTGATGAGTGATGGATTTTAATGGATTTGAGGGTGTGTGGTATAAATACCAAATGCTATCAGGAATCCAACCATTACCCCTTAGATTTCTTTTCACGCCAGAGGAAAAGTCTTCTCCATGACCTGCTGTGAACTTAGCCGCCTTGGACTTCCATGGCTGATCGTGAAATCTTTGCAGGCATGAGAAGATGTCCCAGCACCGCCAACATATTTTTTCTTTCTTCACCGATTGCCCAAACATCTCACGTAAATTCCCTTGCTAACTCTAACTTTCCCTTCAACTACTTCCTATCTCTGTTGTACTTTTATTTGCAGAAGACACCTTGTTCAATTCTGCTTTGGTGCCTTTGAAATGTCACCATTCATTATTAAAACCAATCAACGTCACTCTCGAAACACATATTCTTTGGCTTGGGTTGGATCAATTCCTCCAACCCGTATACATTCTAAACGTTATTAATTTGTGCTATTACTACTGTATGAAAATATGCAATTAACTAGTCCTTGGACTGAGGACTGATTTCAGACGGTGTAGTAGAATACACATAACAATTAGGGTTTCAATTGCAGAGGGTTGGAGAGGTCTCAGCCACAAGATTTCATTAAAAATGATCCCACGACTTTTCATGTGATTTCTAATTTTTTTTTAAATCCTAGGAAATCCAAGAAAGAATCCATACAAATCCATATAAATCTATAATAGAAATCCACATAAATCTGTCAAAATTCATATGGAATTGTAGAGTCCATTAAAACCTTTAAAATCTGACAACGCGACCATTTCCTTCTCTTTCTCTAATTTTCATAATTTCTATCAAAGACAACCGACCATTAATATTTCTATAAAATTGCATATCAATATTTTAAAAGGAAAACTAATGAAAATGACTTGAAAATTTTGAGTTTTAACGATAAGGACAAAATAAAGGGTAAAGTGAATAATACCAGGATTGATTTTTTAATGTAAAAATATGATTTTTCGTTAAAATAAACAGTAACAGGAGTTTTTAGTTAAAGTTCTCTATTTTAAACACCGAATAAGAGTCGCTATTTATTCATTTCCAAATTAATGTAAGGAGAAACTTGAACGGCATAATTACCTTGGAGTTTAACATAAAACGTCGTCGTAAGAAGGAGAGAGACGCGGGTCGCTACCGTCTGGAATAAGCAAAAAATTCACCGCGAACACCTCCATTTCCAAAACTCAGATTCCTTCTTCTTCAGACTCTCAGAGAGATTGAAGATGGCGGTTGATGCTGCAACAGTAACAGCAGACGGCGAACGGAACCCTAACGCCTAAATCCTAAAGCCTCAAGATTCAGATTCAGATCTACTACTACGCCAATCGACTCCCCTGCTATATCCGAATCAGATCGCGTCCAATTTCTGCAACCGCCGATCCGATCTCATGGCAGGGGCAGTCTCGGCGCTGTTCCTCCTAGACATCAAAGGCCGCGTTCTCATCTGGCGCGACTACCGCGGCGACGTCTCCGCCGCTCAAGCCGAACGCTTCTTCACTAAGCTCATCGACAAAGAGGTAAAAAGAAATGCTTCTTCTTACTTAAATTTACTCAATTTCCAGAATTTCTGCGTTTTTTGATCTTGTAATTGTTTGGGGAACTGATTGGTTGTTGAGAAAACGAAGGAAAACGAAACTGAATTGTCGTTTGTTGATGAATTATTCCCCTGCAAATTTGGATTTGATCTGTTTTGTGAGAGTAGAAATTGATAGTGGCATTTTGCTTTTCTTTCCATGCTTGTTGAGATCGGTTCAGGTTGATCCGGAGTCTCATGATCCAGTTGTTCATGATAATGGCGTGAGCTACTTGTTTATACAGCATAACAATGTTTACTTGATGACTGCGTCCAGGCAGAATTGCAATGCCGCTAGTCTTCTCTTCTTTCTACACCGAATAGTCGATGTAAGCTCTATTGGTAATTATGATAAGTTTTGTTCCTCATTCGTTCTTGTTATTTGTTTCTGCACTTATTTGAAATGCGTAATTAGTGAATTGATTATTGGACCGCAGGTGTTCAAGCATTACTTTGAAGAGTTAGAAGAAGAATCGCTTAGGGATAACTTTGTGGTTGTGGTAAGGCGATGTTTGTGTCGTTCATTTTGCTTAATTTTGATTGAGAAACATTGTGATTTGATGTGTTTTTTTGTGTTGTAGTATGAGTTGCTCGATGAAATGATGGACTTTGGTTACCCTCAGTATACTGAAGCCAAGATTCTCAGCGAATTTATCAAGACTGATGCTTACAGGATGGAAGTTACACAGAGACCTCCCATGGCCGTAACAAATGCGGTGTCTTGGCGAAGTGAAGGGATACGTTACAAGAAGAATGAGGTATGTGCTTTGGGAAAAACTGAAGAGTTTTCACTCTTCTTTGAAGCCACAGCAATTGGATGACTTTCCTTTCTTCTTCTTTTTCACCTAGGTTTTCCTGGATGTGGTGGAGAGTGTTAATATACTAGTCAACAGCAATGGACAAATCATTAGGTCTGATGTTGTTGGTGCATTGAAGATGAGAACTTATTTGAGGTGTGTTTCCGTTCTAACCCAGTGAATTTTCATCTATGCTTTAGCGTTCTAACTTGTGCTTCTTTCACTGGATATGCTTTTTAAATGCCAAGTGAATGCATCCATTTTCATATGGAGATGTCAGTTTAAGATTTGCTAGCTTGTTTGGTTTATGCTAGAGTTATAATCCATTCATAAGAAGAAACTATGTTTATGAGGACAGTGGTATAAATCCTAGTTAAAATTTCACTTTTGAGTACCCTGTTTTGTCGAAGCCATTAACTTGATCGAAGTTAAAAACCAATGCACAGAAAGATCAAAGATAGAAAACCAGGGTTTGGAGATAATCTCTGAAAAAACCAAAAGGAACTGAATTTCTTTTCTGAGTTGCAGAAATGAAAGCATTACATCTTAAGAGCGGTCTTGTTTATACACTGCTAAGCACATAATTAACTGACGAATAACTGACTCTCTTTAACTAAACATGATAGCTAACCACACGCGACCTGTCCCAACTAACTAGACTATCTATAAATAATCAGGCCATATCATCATAAACAAATGCTGATGTGGCAGTGGACTAGCTATTGCCCTCCATCAATCTCATGAGAGGTCTCTCGATCATGAGATTGGCTGAAAGATAAATAAACTGTGGTGAATGAAGACCTTTAGTAGAGAGAAAAGTGGTCATGGCCTTGCTAATGTACTCACCTCCTCCATTACTCTGCAAGATCAATATGCTCGGAAATATATGTAGCAATGTAAACATGAAACTTCCTCAAGACAGCAAAAACATCTGATTTTATTCAGTAGAGAATAAATCCATGTGTATCTTGTACAGTTGTCCACCAAAAGTACATAGTATGTATCCTAAGAAAGACATACATTGACTTGGAAATAATGGCGCTGATCAATGTGGTAGAGTCACTGGTTAATAACCTTTCCAAAATTGAAGTTATTTTCCTATCTAACCTGTTGTCTTCCAGGGCTTGCATTTTATTAAGCAACTACAGAATGACTCAACAATGATTAGACCCTTTAAGGAATCCTTTTAATTTATTTGAAAATTTAAATAATGTTTGGGAAACCAGTAATTAATTTAAAATTTTCATAATTTTAACTATGTCGATCTAGTGTTTACTGCACTCTTTTTAAACTATTTTGAGACTTCCTTGGTGTGTGCTGACTGTGATGTGTTCAACACTGTTCACGCACACACCTAAGTTCTCATCGAGTTGAGAACTGCAGCCATTGGGTTCATAATCACACTCAGCAATTGTACAATTTTTTTTTTTCTTTTCCAGAACACAACAATTTACCCTAGCATAGTAATGTATAGCAATTCCATTTACTTTTTTAACTATCTACCTTTCTCTTTTATATGCTGGTATCAGCTAGCAACTAGTACTTACCCATTTTGCTTGCAGTGGTATGCCTGAATGTAAGCTGGGCTTAAATGATAGAGTGTTATTGGAGGCACAAGGGCGAGCAACAAAGGGAAAGGCCATTGATTTGGAAGACATCAAATTTCATCAGTATATAGCTTTCTGATTTATCTGAGTGCTGCTTTTGTCTTACAAGTGTTTGAGATTTTACATAAACTAATCTTCCCGCAAGTCCTTACATTAAATCATAAAATTTGTTTTAGGTGTGTTCGTTTGGCTCGGTTTGAAAATGACCGGACAATATCTTTTGTACCACCTGATGGAGCTTTTGATCTCATGACATATAGGCTGAGTACACAGGTATCCCTCATGCTCTGCTGATTCTGTTTTCTTTTCTTTGTGTGTGTCTGTGCGCGCATTGAGTGTGGAGGGGTTGTTTATTTATTGCGTATCTCATTCCAGTTAATTGTTATCATTTTCCCTTTCAGGTTAAGCCTCTAATTTGGGTTGAATGTCAAATTGAAAGGCATTCAAAAAGTCGCATTGAGATTCTGGTAAAAGCTAGAAGCCAGTTCAAGGAGCGTAGGTATTAAAAAAGTTCTTTAATCAATTTCTTTGTGCTTTGGGCACCCTAATGTTTATTCCCTTAGTATTCATGAAAATTTAACTGCACAGTACTGCAACAAATGTTGAGATTGAGGTCCCTGTGGTATCTGATGCCACTAACCCCAATGTTCGGACATCATTAGGATCTGCAGCATATGCACCTGAAAGTGATGCGCTTATCTGGAAAATAAGATCTTTTCCCGGAGGCAAGGTGTGGACTCGTATTATTGCTAGTTTAAGAAGATTATTATGTTGTACCTCGTGCTGTGCACTATAGGCCCTTTTATTGATCTTGTTTCTAATCCAAATTGCCTAGGAATACATGTTGAGAGCGGAGTTTCATCTTCCAAGTGTAACAGCTGAAGAATCAACTCCTGAGAGAAAAGCTCCTATACGTGTGAAGTTCGAGATACCATATTTCACTGTTTCTGGAATACAGGTATGCCTTTATGAACCTGATTGCTTTGCTCTATTTCGGGGACATCTGGATCTCTTTCTACAATCAACTTAGCTAAGGGCACCTAAGCCTGTATTAGGACCTGATATTTCAGAGCAACGCTGGAATTTGTATTCCATATGTCAACATGTTAAATGATCAGCCATCGTAGAGCTAGGAATTTGTTATTGTGCGGTTTTCTTATAAGCAAATTGGGGTTTTGTAGGTTCGTTACCTCAAGATCATTGAAAAAAGCGGATACCAAGCTCTTCCATGGGTGAGATACATAACCATGGCTGGCGAGTATGAATTAAGACTGGTATAAAGTTGCCCCTGCAAGGTGTTTTCTGAGGCGCAGCTCTCACGTACAATCTTGTATGGTTCAAATCCAAAATTGGTGAATAGATTAAAGACCGTCTTTGAGAGCCAGTTGCCTGCGATCAGTCGTTTGTTGAGAATGAGTCGTTTGGGCTTTGCTTTTGTGCATGTATAATGAAGGTTTATTTAACAATGTTGTAAGTTTATCGTCACCGGAAGGTAGATTTATTCAGCACGTTGAATTAAGATTCGTCATTGTGGCTTTGGATTTTGGCTGTCATTTTTCCTATTCGATTCTTATTTGTCTGGAGACTGTCCAAATTAGTACATATTTTTCTTTTTTTGACCGAGATTCGTATTGAAACATCGGCTCGTTTCAACCATTGATCATCGGCCATATACTCGAATTGGTCTTTCTGTGGGCATTGAAAAAGCTGCACTTCGATTCAATTTTGATTTTATTTATTGGCATGGTTACTTAGGTTTTATGTACCAAATTTTGGAACCAATCGCGTCAACAAATGAGATAAAAATTAAAAGAAAATTGGGTAGAAATAAGGTTTTCTCAGAGTGTAATGCCTTTATAAGATGAAAATTATTAACAAACTGCTCTCGGGTTTACTATTACATTAGATATAGATACTAGTTTTAAAATAAATATGCCTGCGTCGCTTGTAAGGTATACAGAAGTTGAGTAAAACTCCCTGCGATCGCTGTGGTTAAGTAGTAGATTAAGCTAATTAATGACCATTAGTAACGGACTTGATAGTTGATAATCTCTCCAAGAAGTGGTTAAACACGTCTTCCCTGCTCAGCATGCTAAGCCTGACGTACCTCTGATCAACCCCAAAGCGCCTCCCTGTTCTTCCTTGTACCTTTATCTGTCCTCTCAGAACCTTCTCTGTGTCTACATCCTCCTTGGCCTCCATCCATGCAAATGCTGGCATTGTACAAAAACATTCCCAATATTTTAAGACACAACTTTATAAATATCATAATTTCGTCGATGTGGAAATCGTGAATCTGAGAAAAGAAAGAAAGAATAGGTACAGGATTAACTAGCCTCCTTAGTCGATGTGAATTTTGTTTTATTAGGTGTTAGATTAAAATTTTAACGTGGATATACAACTCACATTTTGTTTTATTACGTGATAGTGCACACATGGGAAGTCAGATATCGGAATTAGAATGATTTTAATAAAGAGAGAATAAGTGTCTAATTATGTTTCGAATTAGTTACTTTTTGCATAAGGAGAATAATAATTATGGTTTACCTGGATATGGTTCAATGGAGTCTCCAGAGAAGATGCAGTACTTTTTGGGGTAGTTAGGTAAGCTGAAAACTTCACTTTGCTCGACCACTTTTCTTAACCTCTCCCATCTGTTCCCCATTATTTGATGGCAGTGGTCGAAGAAGAGCTCAGAGTTGTCAGTGGACATGCAGTTCTCATAGCCGTCGCAGATCACTCCCATTATCTTTGCAGCTCGTTGCTGTGAATCCTTGGACACACCAAGTGAACTCAGCTCTACAAACTTTGACATCTTTCTAGCAACCTCTTTGTCCTTAACAATGGCCCATCTGATCAAACAAAACAAAACCAAATTGAACAAATTCCGTATGAAAGATATTAGGAAGATATTGCACTTTAATGAGTTCTTAATGACATTTATATATATATTTTTTTTAGCGTCAATAACAGCTCCTTACCCAATGCGAGAACCGGCATGTCCGGTGCTTTTGGAGAATGTGAAGTACATGATGTCATGATCGGCCGGACGAGTAATTGGGGTGTACTGAGGCCAATAGTAGGCCAGGTCATGAATGAGCTTCCCTTGATCACCTCTGTTCTTTACGACAGCCTCTCGGAGAGTACCATCGGGATTGTTTGGGGTGTTGACCACCTCAATGTAAGGTCCATGTCCAGTTTTGTTAAAGGCATATGCATCGCCTGTCCATTTGTACATGGCAGAATGAAGATAGTCTGTCTCATCCGGATATGACTGCAACAAATAAGTAAATATTTGTTACAACTTAGTTAATAATGTTCTGGAACTAAAAATCAAAGTTATATTGAGTGGACGAGGTGGTTAACAATAAACAAGACATGCCCATGTTACTATGTTTAATTTCGATCCAAGGGTTTCAAAACACAGCGCTACGTGCATATGTTTGCTGCATGTTCCCAAACATGCATGGTTATGTTTTCAAAAAGACACATTTGCCTCTTTGTCGCATTTCCCATGCAGAACATCTGCATGTTCCACGACAGTCTTCTCGTCCCTCACAACTCGAACACATTCGCAGCATATGCATGCCAAGGGAAAACTATGACATAAATATCTGTGGAGGCCATAAGTTTTCTTAGTCCGTCAGACTTGACTTGACATGTTATGTTTAAAACTATTAAGTCTAATTAAACTGCCGAATATAAAACTTTGTGATCTAGATTGATTGCCTCATCTCATATATTGTATATATGTGAATTTAACATGTTATGACGTAAAACTATCAATATAAACTGAATGATCAACATTGATCGTCAAATAACGTAACATATCAGATATATTATAATAGAAGAAATCTCAACAGGCCCAATTTAGTCGGCCCTTGAACATAGCTAACACAACCTCTGAAATCACGCTTAATTTGAAATAATTTATAAGCAGTGAAGCTGAAGCAGCATTCTGTTGATCTTTTGCAGTTGACAAAAAAAAAAATTAACAAAGCCAACATCATGTTCCACACATGATCAACAAAACACAGCGAAATCAACGGCTGTAATTGCATCAAGAAAAGGTTGCCAAATGTCAACGAGTATAGAGAGCCTCACCGAGTAGTAAGGGGCGGCAGACACAACGCTGACGGGCTTGGACCCGCCAGGGGAAGTGAGGGCATACAGCGCAGCCTGATAGAGCTGAGTCGAGCCTGTCCCCACCACGATATGCCGATCACCATCCACGACGGCGTTTCCAACCGTACGATGAAGTCTTCGAACCGCCGCCTCCAATGCTGGCTCCAAAAACCAGCACACGCTGGTGAAATCGCTGATGTAGCTCATCAATTCGTTTCCGGAGATCACCGTCGTACACTTATCCCCCATCTTGCTCCAATAGGACTCGAATACTGTCGGGTCGCCCCTGTCATCACCAAAACCGGAAACACCATTAATGTCGATTGCGTGTTAACCTAATTAGTAAACTAACCAAAACTCAGTTGTTGGAAAATATAGTTTTATGGAAAGAAAAAAAACGAATAATGCATTGTAAAATATCTGTATTCAAAATTCAAACGTGAAAATCAAGAACTAAGCTTTGAAAGATTCTCGACCTTAACCGACAGTAAACAACGAGATGTTGCATCCTCTCTACTTGGAATAAAGAAGCTAAGGAGAGAACTTACTGTTCGAGATTGAGGACATGGTCGGATGGGAAACTAGGCAGTGTCATGCCGTTACCATTGGCCGGGGACACACAGGAGGTTTTGTTATTGGATGTAGGGTTCTCCGTGCCGCACATTGTCATCTCTGTTTCTCTAACAGCACAGCTATTAATTTGTCTGAGTTTTTTATGTGGCTTTCTTCTCTCTCTCTCTCTCTCTCTCTCTGAAGTCTCAAAGTTGTATCTTCTCTTCTGTGCTTATGCCTCTATTTATAGTATGGGGAGGGTGTCTACCTTCAGGGACACCCAATAATATGGGGAGAGGTGCATCAACCCTAATTCCTTCCTTTTTTTTTTTCCCTTCCTATTTCGCAAGAAAATCTGACCATGTTCCTTGTAACTTTAGAAAATCTAAGAACCTCCCAAAAAATAGAAAGAAATCTCAACAGCAATGACCGTATTGGTTAATTAAACAATTCTGTTTGATGGCAAGATTTTCTAAGTTAATTACTTTCCACTTTTGGAGGAATTTTTGTATGTGCCCATCTTATATTTTAAGTTATCCGTTATAATGTTCAGGTGCCAACCACACCAAACGGTGAAAACTTACATTTTGAACTCACCGTAATTAGTAAATTTAATTTTTATATTTTTTGAAATTGACGAAAATGATCACAATTCTGTTCAGGTGCCGCACAATATATATGTACATGTGCAGATAGATTGCCAGTAGAAACATGTGTATTTAAACTGTTGGAGTTTTTAGCTCCTTTAAGTCCCACATCGGGGAATTCAAGGGAACTTGAGGTCCTTATATTGCTTTAGTCTCCCTCATATGCGATTTGGTGTTGGACCATTTGGAATTGGGATTGAGGCTTGGGCCACTAATTGTGTGGATTGATTGGATGGTGGGGCCTAAAAATTAAAATTAATTTGATCAATTAATTTCGAATTAAGTTTTTAATTAAAAATTAATTAAAAACGTTTTGATTAATAGACAACTCTTTTGGAAAGAGTTGTATAGCTTCAAATACATCCAAAAGGTATTTGAAGAGGTATGAAAGAGCCTATATGACACACCCCGTCCCGAAGGTAGGGCGTGCACGCCTTACCTTCGGGACGGGATGTGTCACTATATAACTTGAGTCCTCAGTTCCATCGTAGATCGTCTTTTTCCTTCCTCCTTCTCTTCTGTACAAACCTTCTAGAGAGTACACACAAAGCAATTCGCTAGAATTCTATAATCCAGTGCGGGTTGTAGAATTAGGTAGTTGTATCCTGGTCGAGCAGACGTTGTAGAACCACAAGCACAAGAGTGGGACGGAAATATTGTTCGAATGACATATAGCTTTTGCGCTAGCCTTTACCTTTGATTCATTTAAGTTAGTATCATTTTATTTCTGTATTTATTGTGTAAATTCATTCTGTATTGCAAGTATTTGTGAGTAATAAATTATAAGTATTTCAAGTTATGTATTTCTGTTATTTTTGTTTCTAAATTGTTCTCCAACATAAACAACAAGTCTAAGTTGTTTGGTTTACGTAGTCTATTTTTAAGTTGCAGAATTGCAACAATATATTTTTATTACAGATCGTTTCCAGAGAAATTGGTAAACTATGGTAAATCCAGATATTAACAAGGCTGGTACGGAAATCTCATATCCATACTTGTTGGTTTAAGCAAAAGAATTCAGATCCCTCGCAATTACCCCATTTTTAATGAGAGGTAAGATCAAGTGATACTCCAAAGTTATTATACGTTTTGTTCGGATATATATGATACTTGTACCTATTCGATTATTAAGAGAACTCGTTTTGTCAACCATTGCATGCACTCAAAACACCGCTATATATCGGTCTATAAATTTTAATAGTGAGCTTCAAAAGCAAAGTTCATATGAAAATTAGATCCTAATTCAACTATCTTACCCATATACCTCAACTTTCTTCTTTAACTCCCATATGACATTTAAACTCATATTTACCTTCAAATTGTGGGTGGTCCATCTAATTAGTGGAAAGGGCTATATATGGTTCAAGAGAATACTGTCTTTCTTTTTTTCTTAGAAAAAGAAACACATGTTTAAAAAAATATTTGTACAACGCTTACAATAAATCAGACACAATTATGTACCAAATTTGTTAATCAATAAGTCAAATGAATACTTAATCCATAACTATTTTGTAGAGGACTTGAATCCTAAACCTACTGGTTTGCCTTTCCTTTCTTCAAGGATTGAATTGATGGTAAATACTTTGACTTTCCTTAACACTCTACTGATTAACAATATAGAAGAAAAATTTTCAACCAAAAGAAAATTATATAATTGACTTGTTATCATGCTACACAAAAGACAAAAATCTGAATCGTTTTTAGGCCAACTTATGACTTGTTTAGGAATTTATTAGAATACAGGCCTAACGAGGTAGAAGGAAAATGGATATGTTGCCAAGATATTATTGCATGATCTTTTCATATGGCATGAATTATATATGTCTACAGATTTCTTGTTACTTTTTAATACTCCTTACAGTAGTTAGCTATTTCGATTTTTTTTTCAATGTCAAGGCAATCCTAGTGTTTGTGTTCATCATGAATTTTTTTTTTTTTGAACAACAATATTATATACACTAAGGCCTCGTTTGGCAGCTCGGACTGTACTGACTATTTCAGTCGGATAGGATAAATAGTCGTCGGATAGGACTGACTAAATTAATCGGGCGTTTGGTGTTGCATCGGATTAATTTATACATCGAATAATAGGTCGGACTATAATAATTTTTTTAAATGATTTCACAGGATAAGTGTTGTTAAAATGAAAAAATAGGAAGAAAAACAGGTGAGGAAAAAAAAAAAAACATCATTACACATACAAAAATAAAAAATAAAAAATAAAAGGAAGGGAAAAAAACCCAGATTTCTTCCCAGTTCCCAATCGTGTCTTCCTATCTTCACCATGTTCCCCACGCATCAATTCCCACCCTCCCATACGAACCCACTTCCTCATTTCTTCAATCTCCCAAAACCCACATCGATTCACCAACCAAAAAAAAAAATCCCAGAAATTAAATATTTTCAATGCTAATAAACCAAATTTTATCATCGGAGCCTAGCTCCCTTCCTTGTCGGAGCCCAGCTCCCTTCCTCCGCGTCGTCCATCTCGTTGGAGCCTAGATCGGAAGAATTTGAATCATCATCTTCCTCCTTCAACCCACAGAAGTATTGTTGTCCTGTCAGAGATCGAAGGCGAACGGAGGAGGTGGGAGGTGTGTGTGTGAAGGAGGAGGGAGGAGGGAGGAACAGAAAGAAAAAAAGAAGACGACAAAGATGAACTTGAGATCCAGACGAGAGAAAGCAGGCGGATGAGATAGTTGAAGGAGAGTCATGTGAGAGAGGAACGGAGTGAACAAGAGAAATCTCACCTGACTAATAATACAGAGGTTTTGGACAGGATTCATAAGCGGGTGGGAGGGGTATAAAATAAGTGGGGCCGGATTAAATAATCCGGTGCTTATTTAATACGAAGCTCACCAAACATCCACTTCGTATTATTAATACTATCTGATAGTCTTATACGGTGTGCCAAACGAGGCCTAAGGGTTTGGAAAGTAAGCGGCTAAACTTCACATTGTTCATCATGATTTAATTCCTAAAAATAAGAACCAAATCGAGCCAATTTCCGACTCAATGCACAATCCCTCGAAGAAGAGTCAACATGTCTATTAGCAGTACACTACTTAGATTTAGGAGGTCAGCAAACAAAAATAAAAAATAAAAAATAAAAAATAAAAAAATCATGTGACTCTTTACGTTATATATACAATTGCACAAACAAATGAATGCATCAGTTGTTTATTGGGTCGGCCGATCGACTTCGATTCTTGACTTTAATTATTTCTGGTCGGATCGATTTTGACTTGAATGATCACAACTGAAGACGCATAGATTACTTGTATATTTTTAGATTCCCATCTTTCATTGGGATCAAACTTTGTTCAAGATATACAGTTTAGGTCTACCGAATACCAGTTTAATTCACAACTGTCTTGTTCCTTTGGTCCCAACACATGCATTGTGTTGCATCAACAAAACATGCATATATATAATCCCATGTGCCACCAATGATATATATATGATGCTCATGCAAGTGCTAATTCACCATATATATGTTTAATCCTTATTAAGTAACTGCGATTCCATTAATGAAATATTAATAAATAATTGACAAATATGTATCAATAAGGATTCCGAGGCTCTGCATTTAGGTTTCTCATCATCTTACTGTTATTGTGGTAAAGCGTTTTTTAATAAATCTAATTGTCTTGGATATCACTACTATATTGGAAAAGTATTATAGCCTAGTTTCTATCCATGAGTTCGGGTTCGAAACTCCCATCTCCTAAATTATTATATTAGCTTCGAATCTCCTCCTCTTCTTAATAATAAATAGAAAAAAAATGATTTTTCTTATTTATAAAATATCTGGACTGAATTTTATTTTATTTTATTTTTTGATAGAAAAATAACTTCGTTAAAGAGAAAAGTCCCTAGGGCAACCAATTTGGGTACAATCAAATAGGAAGGTCTGTTAGGCAGCTGAAGGAAGAGTTCTATCCCAAACATGAAAATCAGCAACAGAATAACCGACACTAGTTATGGCATCCGCTAGAAAATTGGCTTCCCTAAAGACATGATTCCAACAAATGTCCTCAAAAAACCCAGCAAGCCAGCGAATATCCTCCAAGATGGACTTCATTCTCCAAGGGGGGTTATAAGCACCACTCATGGACTCAATCACCAGCTTCAAATCACCCTCCACCACAATGCAAGCCAAACCCTTAACTTCGCCATCCACAAACCATCCCGTAAAGCCAAACATTTCGCAACAGAAATAGTATTTTGACCAATAAATCTAGCCTCCCCAACAACAGGCTCCCCTGTATCTGTAACTGTTACATGTCGTAAACCACACAAATGCAAACTGTTACATGTCATAAATCACTCGATGCACAATCGCTCGCTTAGAAGTAAATGTTGTTTTAGAGATGGATGAGAAAGAAAAACGGATTTGGGCTTTACCAAAAAAGGAGCACAAACATGTATGGACCTAGAAAGTGTTGTTGGTCCAGTTCAGCCCAAAGTTTGATTCATCCAACTAAGCTGTGTATGTATGATCCATATTTGATGGAGTAAAGGAAAGAGGATTAGAGGAAAGAGCCAAAATATTGCATGGTTATGTGTTGTTTTTTTAAGTGTCAGTTGTTTTTTGTTCTTTGACTTGGGATAAGTGCTAGTAGAGTTGTGAAGAAAAAAAGTAGAGATTGAAGCTGAACGGCGCCTGTATTCAAGACTTATCTTGAGTTCTTGATTCTAGTAAAGGAGAAGGGTAATGAGACGACAGTTGAGACAGGCCTGTTGCTCAAGTGATTATGAACATTTACTTTGTACCCGAGCTCTATAACCCTTGTATAAATTGACAATTAATGCGCATGTTCATATTTAGAAATGGAATCATGTACTGTTGAGAACTGAAAATGGAATTATTTTTTTTGGTAAACACTGAAAATGGAATTATAGGCGTGTAACTTGAATGATACTGTTTGTTTCCAAATACATACACTTTGGAAAGGCCAGAGAGGTCTGATGTACAAAGCCAAACCCTATAAATATCTCTCACTACACTACAACGAAAGCTACGCAAATTGTACCAGCAGTGGAGGGTGAGGGAAAAAATTCAAAAAATCGAAAGACAGGAGAACTAAACATCTACATGAGGTCAGGGAAGGGGAACAAAGGGCTACTGCTGGTGCTAATTCAATAGCTTTCTTTGTTTTGAATTCTGGGTTCTAGTTTTGTATTATATTGTGTGAGAGTACTGGAATGCTGAACTAATGGTGTGTTTCGTTCGGTAAAGTCTGAGGAGTTTTTCTAAATACATGCTTTCTGCAGCGTTCGAAAATGCTGTCATATATCAGATCAAACTGAACTCCAGCTCTCTCCCGATTCACAATGAAGAATATGTGATCAGCTTCCACAATCTTGTAGTACCTGCATTGTAATCAAATTCCAAATTTATTGTTTTGTTCAATGAGAAAAAATGAAGAATAGGTAGTAGTGATGAGCAAATAAGTGTGTGTTTGTACTAACCAGATGCCCGGTTGCAAGGGATGACAATCTGATTCATCTTTTACAAACCGGCTTGGATGTTCAACGGGAAGAAGAGGGTGCGTCATGGAGATGGTATTCAAAGCTCCATCATTGTCCTGCCAATCCTCATCCCTGCACACGAATTATTCACACAACGATTGAGTCATCATGATGCAATTGAATTTGAGCATTCCATTACTACCAATATGTGCTTAAGAACACACCTGTAGCCTTTGTATGGGGGAGAGACATCTGGAGGGTGATGCCATTGGCTCATCTGCAACACTCTAATAAAAAGCAATGGATGAATTCCGAATATACTTGAAGGAGCTGTGACACCCAACACCTTCTTGGTACGCTTAGTGGCATAGCTGAAGTAATATGTGTTGGGGAAGGAATGGAGATGGCTGTTAAGTCTTATGGAGCCTTGAAGTGTTAGGTCTGGGAGAATCCAATCACCAGAAGCGAACGGGCCTGAGTTTCCCAAGAGGCAATCAACAAGACCCCTCACACCCACTTTCTTCCATGTGAGGTTATAGTGATCAAATCCGAAGTTGTAATAAGCCTTCAGCCAGGGAATGTCAAACCAATCGTAAATGATCACTCCTAGCCGGCATAACTGCAGCAGACATATCGGTTTCAAAGTTTTTCCATCTTCTGGCCTGAGAAATACAGAAACCACAGCAAGAATTTTAGCACTAGAAAATCAAGTACAATTCGCATATGAAATTAATGCGTTATTATAAATATAAAACAACACTCATCCTCTTACATAAGTATTTGCATTCATCACACAAAGTTTTAAAGACAAAAGAATAAGATGATGAAATGGAAACTCACTGCATTCCATCCAAGTAGGTTCTTGTTGTCCCATTGAATGCTCCTGACAATGATGTTATGCTCAGTACCCAATTCTCATTCGTGTTCTCAAACCCCTTGAACGCCTGCAGACAAAATCAAACGTTTCAGTCAACAAAATGAAACGTTCAGTTAAAAATGAAAGCAGGATTCTTCCTGCCATCCTCTTTTTACCTTAATTAAAGCTTGTCATACTTATTCTAAGGATTTGGAGTGTTGTTTAAGGCATGTTTACATAAAGAATGGTCATGGAAATTTTGGGTAGGGGTTATCTGATCACTTCATCTGTAGGGCACCTCTCACAAAAGCATGAGACATTTTGGTCCTGCCTGACCCCCTTGTTGGTCTCAGCTTGTGTGAGAGCTGCCCTCCTACCGAAGTTTCTCTCACTCAGAAGAACTAGTCTGAAACAAATTCATAGTCTTGACTTACCTTATCAGCAAGCATTTGCTGCAGCACACGGACAACCTGTGCTCCGGCTGAATGGCCGACAAAGTGAATAGGGTGATCCTCATCCCATTCGGGGTAGTGCCCTGCATATCCCAATCACACATTAGCAATGACACACTTACTATAAGGCCTAACAAAGCACATACTTTTGTGGTTTTAGAATCCTAAAAGCACTTTCACAGAATGACAAAATAATATGAATACAAGGAAATGCTAACCTTGTTCGTAAATTCGACCGAATTGTGAGTGCCCACAAGCCTTGCTGTGTTCTTCACCATAATCGACTCGCCCACCCTTCAAATAGTAGAACAATTCACGAGCCCTGAAACCCCAAAACCCCCATTAAACCTTGTTAGCTCCAAAGGGTACAATACAAAAACAGCCATTGGGGATCGAGGTCCTGAGTTCGATTCTCCCCAACCAATATCGCTTGTATCGAAAAAAAGGGAAATATTTTGAGGCTCCAAACAGCACGAACCTATCATAAATGCTCGTAAGAGATCCCAAATCAGGCACCAGAACCCTGTCATCCTTCTTCTCCGCCCCGGCGAAATACGATAAACCTCCCAATCTCTGCAAAACAGAAGAAATCCAAAATACCCAGTTACAAAAACTGAACAAAAAACAATTTAAATCCCCAAAATGCTCCATTTGCAGAGCGAATCGGAACCCATTTCGGAACAAAAATCAATACAAACGTACCCCTTTGCCAAAACCAAATATCCCATGAACCAAAACAATAGGTGGCAGGCTGCCATTGGCCGCCAGGTCTCTCTGTGCCACCTCATCCTTCACCTCAATGCTCACGTTCGGCTTCGAGAGCAAATCGTTCAGCGCCTGCGACAGATCGCCGGCCACGGCGGTGCTAAAGATATAGAACCCGTACAGCATGTGAACCAAGCTGCTCGCAAAAAGCTCCGAAAATTGCAGCGCCGCAATCCATAGTCTTATCATTTTCTCCAAACTCGTCAGCATTTACAATTACAGAGCCTTCTTCTTCAAGAAACTCAGAAAACACAAAACCCAGAAGGCTCCTCGTTGCAGAAAACGAAAAGGCTCGAGCTTTTTTTATATAAGCATGAAACTTGTAGCCCCCCCCCCCCCCCCCCCCTCCTATGAAATTTCAATAGAAAGGTGAAAAATCCGAAAATCCAAAGTCTCTGAAACTCCGCGGGTCTTTGTTTTTTTTGTCAAAACAAGAGGGAGAAAATCAAGGGGGCAAAAAAATTTTAAAAAAAAAAGAAAGGGAAAAGGATTAATCTTCGAATGCTCTGAGAAATTGAAAAAAAAATGGGAGTTGGAATTTGCAACCACAATTCCCTCGTTTCCCAACTATCGACAGGGTTCGCTGTTAATTCCTTCTTTTGTCGTTTGAGTTGAAGGCAGAAAGCAGAGAGGGAGAGGGAGAGGGAGGAGAGAGAGAGAGAGAGTTGGTGTGAATTGGTGCAACGTGTGCGCTTGAGAAAACCGCTCTAAGAAATTATAGTAACTTCCGCAGGTGCGTCCCGCTGAGTTGACAGCAACGTTGATTAAGCTGATTAAAACGATTAAATAAACAGTAATAATCTAATTAATATTCTGGGGTTTTTGGATGAGGATTTTTGTTTGTGTTAATTGTGGATGAGGAAAACCAACAAAATTCTAGGCGTTTCTACAGAGGTCCAACTGCTTGAATTTGGAAGATTTTTGGAGGTTTGGAGATATGGAGATTTGGAACCCCTTTTATATTGGAGTCATCTTGAACTTCAAAGATTTTGGAAGGTGCCCTAACCCACAACGGCCAACTAAAACCGGTCCTCGAATTTAGTACCTAACAAGAAAAACCCATATTTCCAAATCACGCGCTTTCAACGAAAGGCGGAGATTGATCAAACAAAGAAAGTAAGGCGGAGACGAGAGCAACAACTTATATAAAACGTTTCGGTTCTAATGATATGTTGTTGTGTAGTGAATTTATACAAATTTATATGTTATTAAATCAAGATGTCACATGATTGAGAACGGATTTTATGTAAGTTATTTTCTTACATGTGACATGAGAAATTAACTTGTACTTTTCATGAAAAACTTGTTGCATATTGAGTTTTGGTGGTGGTGGACTGGTGGTTTTTATGATTTTGAAAGGGACAACTCTAGGTTATGGGCACTTTGGCGCAACGTGTAAGATTAGATTGACTAACAAGAGTTTTAGGTTGCGTTTGTTGCACCGGACTATCTTGGACTTGACTAGCTTCAAGTACTAAGCTGGACTGGCTTACACTAGACTAAGCAGGACTAACTTAGTGAAGCGTTTGGTGCAATGTCGGACTAAGAAGTAGGATAATAAAAATAATAAAATAAATTCTTTTTTTTTTCTTTTTCTATTTCTTTTTCCTGTTATACAACACTCCTGAAACCTCTCTTCCCTCTCCTTTTTTCCGTCCAAACTCCATAGATTCCAATCATAGCTTTTCCTCCATTTCAATTGATAAAGCTCTCCGTCCAAATTCCACTACTTGCAACCACATCTTTCTCCTCCATTTGAATCGATAAAGCTCCCAAAACACAAATAATCAAAAATTCAATTTCAATTTCAATCGAAATCGCAGCTGCGTTCCTTGTATACCCAACAACGACACTCTGATTCGAGCAGGATGAGGAGAGAGCGGGAGAGGACGTGCTATGGGTTGAGTCATGCAAATCGGCTCGGCATCGAGGTTGGGTCGTGCAGATCGGCTCGGCATCGAGCGGGACGAGGAGAGAAAGGGAAAGGACGTGATCTGGGTTTAGGGCGAGGAAAGAGGGAAATGACGCAAGGATTAGTGAGAGAACGAGAGCAGTGGAGAGAGCACGCGAGAGCAGAGAGAGATAGGGAAAGGGAGACGGAGAGACAAAGAGATGAGGAACGACGAAGGAGACAGCGTTGTGAGGAAGGCGTTCTTAGCAATCCCATGGTTCAACGCCGGACTAATTTGGACGATCTAACAAGGCCTGGAGTCCACAAGAGTCCGGGCTAGTCTCATTTAAGTTAGTCCCCAAGCATATTGGTACCGATGAAAACATCAATATATGAATTTGTTAAAATATCAATGGATATATTAGTGTCAGTATCGATTGGTTTCAATGAAAATGATAGAAATTGAGAATGATAGAAATTAAAAATGAAACTTTAGGTAATATCGAACACTAGTTTAGACCAAATATAAGAGTTTTTCTAATTTTAGCCTATATATTACAAATATGGATAAAATTTGTCGATTATATCCGGAATTTAATTTTTTTTTTCAAATATAAGATGGATTTTAGACTTCATTCCATTTTCATATCTTTCTCTAACTTTTTGAATATTTTCACAAAAATATCAATCGTATTGAAGAAATTTCAAATACTGGTGCAAGCACACATCTGCTAGCTACTAACTGTTCTCGTCGACATGGTATGGCATTGTCAGTTCTTAACTTCACACACTGGCCAAGTTTGACCTTGATGATGCTGTAGTTTGTGTTCATTGTTGAACATGTCAGATACTGCACTTTATGGAAATGGATTCTCTCATGAGCATCTGCTCAGGATCATATTGACCCACACATAAGGGTCGTTGGATGAAAATCCAATGGCTACAATTATTTATAATTTTAAAGGGACCTCCTGTTTGTAGCCGTTGAATTTTCATCCAACGGTCCTTGTGTGTGAGTCAGTAGGATCCTGAGCAGGTACTCAGGAGAGAATCCATTTCCGCACTTTATGACTTACAAGTCAAAACTTATAAATGCAAGGTACTTCTTAGTAGAATGAGGATCTTCTTCAAATCCTCTTTGTGAGGATTTCAGGATCTTTTAATTACATTCATTCATCATATATCATATAGTCAGAAATCATTGTAAATCTTTTTATTTAAAATTAAATATAAACAGTACCTGACGAAAACTGGCCATACAATGTATGATGAACGGATGTGTTTGGAGGATCCTTGGAATTCTCACAAAAAGGATCATGAGAGGATCCTCATTCTTCTTAACACACACAAGCTTAAGATTAATTAGGATCAATGAGAGGAGCGTCGAAGTCAGAATTTTGACGTAAAAAGGCATGATAAGATGATCCTACCAAAGAAGACACTGAGCTATTTTATCTCAGTTTGTTTAGACATTTTGTCAAACATCTTGTTTTGATGATAAACAAGCTCGGCGAGGACATAAAAATGAATAATTAGTCATATAGCATAACCAAAAGTGGAGACAATTGCGTTCATGGCGTCGTAATGTGGATTTTCCTAATAATTAGAGTGATTAAGATTAGTTTGGTTTGAACTTGATGCTCAAAATTAGGGTTAGTAAACTAAACAGATTCAAAGTGATATGGGTCGATATTTCACGTAACAATAATTGGGAAGTGAAGGTATCCCGCACGACTTGCAAAACGTGGTGGGGTTGAGTTTGGTGGCGTTGGTGTTTGCACATGCAAATTGATTGTTGGCTGTGACAGGATAAAATAAACAAACCCTGGACTAAATAAAAAAGAACCAGATTAAAATACTGTTACCAATGAAAACATCGATATGCATATTTGTGAAAATATCGACGGGTATATTGATTTCGATATCGGTTAGTTTCAATGTCGAACACTGGTTTAGACCAAATATAAGAGTTTTTTCGATATTTAACCTTCATGTAAGAAATATTAATGAATTTGTCGATTTTAGCCGAAATAAAAAAGTGTTTTCAATATGGGGTGGATTTTAGACTTTACCCCCTTTCTATATCTTTTTTTTTATTTTTTTGATATTTCAACATAATATCGACTGTTTCAAGGAAATTTCAAACACAGGTGAAAGCATACATCTGCTAGCTACCAACTGTTCTCAACCTCTCATGGTATGGGACTGTCGGTTGGTCTTAACTTCTTACACACTCACCAAGTTTGACCTCACTTTGCTAGTCTTCAACAGAGAATACTTAACCAATGATGATGCTATACTCTGTGTTAATTGTTGAACAGATACTCCACTTTATGACGTACAAGTCAAAACTTATACATGCAAGGAATTTCTTAGTACACACAAGCTTAAGGTTAGTTAGGACCAACGAGAGGAGCGTCGATAAGGACCAACGAGAGAAACGTCGAACTCAGAATTTTATCGTAACAGGGCATGAAAACCAAAGAAGTTATTTCATCAAACGCATTGCTTCCCCTTCTTTGAAAAAGAACTCAAAGTGGGATCAAGGTGTTATTTGACCTTTTATTTTCACAACAACGTTATGGTATTATATTGATAATAGATCAAAAGTGGTAGCGGATTACATAGCACAGGAAAACTGCTGAAAGGCCTAAGAGCTACTATCAGACAACAAAACATCATGGATAATATCGAGGGTTCCTCAAACCAAGCACACTCGCATGGGGAGGATAAGGCATAGCGAGCAAAGGCAGTGAGCAGCTTCATTTGCTTGGCGACGCTCATGGGAAGCAGTAGTTCCAGTGATCCCTAGCAGCAAAACCTTGGAATCTTCCACAACGTGCCCAATGGCGTACACATCCATGGAATTCCTTTGAAGTGTTGTAACGATCTGGAGTGAATCACTCTCAAGGATTAAATTGTGTAAACCCCTACGCATAGCCAAAAGCAGACCTTCACAAGCCACGAGGGCTTTACCATGAAGAGGCGATGAGAGAAACTCAAACACCTAGGGCTGTGAATTGAGTGTTAGGTTCTTTATGGGGAAAAAGATGAACCTTGTGCATTTGTTAGTTTGCTTTAGTTGTTTTAGTACTGCTATTTTGTTTCGGTTTTTTAAGATATTTTGTCAAACATCTTTTTTTGTAACATTCACGCTCAATGAGAACATAAAAAAGGATAATTAGGCATATATCATTTATTAAAAGTAGGCAATTGCGTTCATGGCGTCCTAACGTGGATTTTCCTTAATAATTAGAGTGATTAGGATTAGTTTGGTATGAACTTGATGCCCAAAATTAGGGTTAGTAAACTAAACAGATTGGAGTGATATGGATCGACATTCACGTAACAATAATTGGGAAGGGGAAAGTATCCCGCACGTCTTGCAACACGTGGTGGCCTGGTGGGGTTTGGTTTGCTGGCGTTGGTGTTGTTGCACATGCAAATTGATTGCTGGCTGTGACTGGATAAAATAAACAAAACCCTAAATTAAATAAAAAAGAAAAAAAGACAAACAAGTTGGCCCGCCTTCCAACTGGAAGCTGCCAGATGGAGTAATCTCAGCCTCACATAATAATATTCGTGGAGCGGTGATCCATCCTGCGCTGTTGTTTGCTGTGCAAAGGGGACTCGTTGCATGATTTGAGATATATTGACAATTTATAAGCCAAAGTTGCTTGCCTTAATTTTGCATCCTTCTGTGACTCTAATTTGGTTTGTTTATCGACTAATTGTTTGCTGGTACCTTTCCTCACATGCCATGCCATTAATCAATAATTTGAATAAATATTTTCTTTTTGTCAAATTTGGATAGGCTAGAAGGCAATGGCAGATTCAGAAAATAATATTAGAGAGGTCAGTAAAAATAGTGCGCACGCAGCACGCAATTTTTTTTTACCAAAAATAACATGCATATCGTCATTTCATCAAGTCTTGGTAGGCCTGATGTCATTTGGAAAGACATAATGCACACCTGTTAATGCCTTATTTGCGAAGGTAACTAACATATTCCAATGTTGATCCCATATGATGCTTAACAAAGAAACACACTTATCTTGAACACATTAATAATGTTTGATATCATTGCATCTCATTAATATATTTGTCCAAGAATGATGATGCTTTGTTATTCACTGAGATCACCATTTCATTCACACTTATTTCAGACATTTTATCAAAAAGGGCATGTATGAAGCCAACTTTAATCTTCAAAAGGGCAGCACCCAAGGTGTCCATGGACTTTCATCGAAGTTCGGAGGGTCAGCACCCAAAGTAGCCATGGACTTTCACCGAAGTTCGGGGGGTAAGCTGACCCCCTGCCCCTCAATGCATCCACCAGTGCCAGAAGGACAACAAACTTGTAAAGAGTTGTTACAACTTATTTAAGCCATAAGGCCAAGGTCATTCCAATAGAGAGCACTAGGGATTCAAAAGTTAAAAAATGACCTAATTTGTCCAAAAATTCATCTTCAACAAATGACTAGGCTATAATTTTATCGAGTCCATCATATATTATTTGGCCCAAGGGGCATGTTTGGCCAAATGTAGCCCCTTTTTCTGCCGAGCTCTTTAGTTTTAATAATTGATTCAAATTCAACGACTAGATTTGAAAACATTCAATGATCGTTTAACTAGATTAACCAATAAATTTAAAGTATAAACTTAAAACTAATAAATTAATGAGGGGCTATGTTTAGCCATTTCTGATGGAAATAGTATATAAGTATGATCTGACATTGTTCATTTAAAAATAATTTTTTGCAGGGCTATAATTCTGAAGGGGTTATGTTTAACATTTTCGATTCAAGATAGCCTAAGAGCTCAATTGCTTCTATGAGGAGCTGCCACCATAAGGAAAATGATTTTTACACATCATTGTTCTCATGTTTTACACTCATATTTAAATAGGTAAATTACATTTTACCCATTCAGGTTTGAGGTCGATTTCAATTTCTTACAACATATTTAAAACATTTCAATTTCACATATTTACTTATCATTTTATTTCAATTTCATACATCCGTTAGAAAATCTGTTAAGTAAACCGTTAAGTAATGACATGGCAAATATGAGGTCCTTATTTGTGCTGACGTAACTGCCACATTTGTGCCAAGTAACTAAAAACTTAATAAAATATTTAAAAAATAAATAAATAAAAAAACAACCAAAACCCATCTTCCCCGACCACTTCTCCCTCTCCTCCCTCTTCACCTCGACCCACCTTCAGCTTCGAGGCCCCAGCCGAGACCTTTCCAGAAGACGACGGAGTCGGAGATCGCGAGTACTCCAGCGCCCCCAGCACGCGCCGCCCGAGGTCGATCTGCCACAGCCTCGCCACGTCGTTGATGACGATCAGGTCGGGGTCGAAGTAAATGATGCGGCGGACGCCCGATGGGAGGAGATCCGCGAGGTAGATGTGCGCGTAGTTCAGGGGCTGATCAAGGGCGCGGGGGAAGGGGTATGAGATCTTGCCCCGGACGAGGTTGAAGTCGAAGTGGTAGAGGTGGAAGGTGAGGTAAGGGAAGGTGGCGGTGATGACGTGGTGGAGGTCAGAGGAGCGACGACTGCGGTGAGAGGCGGCGATGAAGTGGAAGACAATGTTTTCGGGGCAGGTAGAGTGATGGAGGACGGAGAAGACGTCGGCAACGGAGCCGCGGAGGTAGGTTGTGTCCAATGTCATGGCGATGTGGATGATGGAGGGGTCGTTGTGGGAGTTCTGGTCCAACGACGACCATGCAGTTCGGGGGCATCCTCGTCCGTTGCGGAATGCAGGTGATTCTTGGAACTTAGGTATCTGGACGACGGCGAAATTCGCTGGAAATTGTACGGCCGCAGCCAGGAAGTGGGTGATGGGGGAAGGGGTGGGTGATGGGCGGTGGGAGGGTGGGCACGGGCGGGGATTCTGGGGAAGAAAGGAATCTAGGTTTTGGTTGTTTTTTTATTTTAAACTTTTGTTTAAATAATTATTTTAAAATTTTTATTAAGCACGCGGTATAAATGTGGCAGTCACGTCAGCACAAATGGAAATCCTATATTTATCATGTCATCACTTAACGGTTTACATAACATATTTTCTAACGGAGGTATGAAATTGAAGTAAAATGATAAGTAAATATATGAAATTGAAATGTTTTAAAAATGTTGTAAAAAATTAAAATCGACCTTAAACCTGACGTAGTAAAATGTAATTTATTCTATTTAAAATTCTCTTTTGTTTTTATCAGATCCAAAATGTCGAGTATTGACTATTTAAAATTGATGTTGAGTGAATCATATTCATACGTAAGTGGTCCCGTATTGGCTATTTGTTAGGCAAGAACACTTGAATTCGGCTTAAATTAGTTCCGGTTTCATGTTTGGCGGAACCCATATTTGGAAGAAATTAATATAAACTGTTTAAACAAAATTGTGAAAATGCCAGAAAAAGAAAGAATAATTGATACCACGCGACACGAATGCAACAAAGCGACGACGTTTGTACTTTATATGATACGCGGACCACGTGAAAGTCCAGCGCCAATTCAGAAAAGTCGAGAGGCAAAGGCCAAAAAAATTTGGTCGGAAGAATCAACTTTATCCTGGAAACTTCTAGTGCATCATTTACCACATTAATCACGTGACGTAATTGATGATTAAAAACTGCTAATCCAATTTTTAGTCGTCGCTCTAGAAGTGGAGGAGATAGATTGATAAAGTAGGCCCAACGCCATTTCACCCTGGCCCAAATTAAATTTCATGCCCGAAACTAAACACTCCCTCGTAATTAAAAACTGGTATCAGAGTGTAGTGATTTTCACCTTCTCGTTTTTTCTTTCCTATTCTCCTTTCATTGTTTTCGTCTCTTTTTTTTTTTTTTTTTTTTTTTTGACTAACCATTGTTTTCGTCTCTTGATTTCCTTTAATTTTTCAACCTAAAGGTTGGAATAAAAGTACAGTATCAAAAAAATGAGAGTGAAAAATTATTTCCCTTTTAAGAGCATCATCCTTCGGGAGTGAAGATTACAAAATTAGTAATGCTATTTAGACACACAAAAGTAATCCACAAGCTAAATTTTGTAAAACAAGTACATTTTCACCTATTTGCATGTGGCCCAATATTCTAGTGGATAGGGGGTTAGATTTCTACTCATACGTCATGTTCCGAAACTCTTCATCTCCTAAATTATTATAATAGTTTGAATTCTCCTATTCTCCCCTTTAATAGCAGGCAGGCCCAAACTACATTTTTCAGCCCAAGATTTCACTCCGCCATTAATTTTCATTTTCAGCAAAACCCCTCTCGATGACGCTCCTCCTCTCTCGCAAAACCCTAATTTCAGAGATCTAATGGCGCTGCAACAGTTCGGGCGCACGAAGAGCGTGACGAAGCGGTCGAGCAAGTACTTGGAGGAGGCTCTGTACCTGAGGCTGTTCAAGGACGGCGGCTCGGAGGTGAGCGTTCGACAGCAGCTCAATGAAGTTCTCAAGAGCCGCAAGCGAGTTTACAAATGGGAGGTCGGCGACACCCTCAAGAAGCTTCGCGAACGCAAGCTATACTACCCTGCCCTCAAGGTCCGAAACCCCTAAATCCCTAAACTTGTTATTGGTTACCGATTTTCAGCATATTTTTTACACAAAAAGTTGCTCAATTTATGATCTCGAAGAGTACTTATAGTTACTTGATTTGTTGAATTTATGCCGAGCTTAGAAGTAGGATTTGATGGATTATTTTTTTAATGTGTATGATTTGGAAACTTAGTAAAATGGTTTATTGTAAATTTGATGATTTTGTTCGAGAATGTTACATCTTTTTTGTATTCAGAGGTTAGAATGTATGAATGTTTGTCGAATCGCCAATGTGAACGTACGCTTATGTGTATTTATGTGGATTTTGGCTATTCTTTATATGTTTTTCTTTGGGGTGAATTATTCTCGATCGATGCCAATTTGAATTGATTCAGTAGAAAATATCCAGCTCCAGATCAGTACCCCTTGTTGATTTATACCACATTTCTTCTAGTCTCCTTTTCGAAAGATATTAGATAAGATAAAGCTTGATCCTTGAACATTTTTCTTTGTTTCTAGTTTATGTTTCCTTGTTCTCCCTTTTCTAATTTGAACTGCAAGGCAAGGCGTGTAGATGCTAAGCTGGTTTACATTACAGTTATCGGAAGCTATGGATAGAAGGGGAATGAACAAGACAGTCAGTGATCAGGCAATACATCTTGATCTTGTTGCTAAAGCCCGAGGCATTCCTGCTGCGGAAAATTATTTCATTGATCTTCCTGAATCAGCAAAGACCCATCTCTGTTATGGTGCCCTGCTCAACTGTTACTGTAAGGAATTGATGACTGAAAAAGCCGAAGCCCTCATAGAAAAGATGAAGGCTCTTAACCTTCCTTTAACCTTCATGCCTTATAACAGCCTTATGACCCTTCACTCAAAAACTGGAAAGCCGGATAAGATCCCAGCCATCATACAAGAAATGAAAGCCTGTAATGTCATGCTTGATTCCTATTCATACAATGTCTGGATGCGGGCACTTGCTTCTGTTAATGATATTTCAGGGGCTGAAAGGGTTATTGATGAGATGAAGAGGGATGGTCGAGTTGCCAGTGATTGGACCACGTATAGCAACGTAGCTTCAATTTTTGTTGAAGCCGGCATGTTTGAGAAGGCAGAAAATGCGCTTAAAGAATTGGAGAAGAAAAATTCGCGCCGAGATCTTTTGGCTTTCCAATTCCTCATTACATTGTATGGTAAAACAGGGAACCTGCGTGAAGTTTATCGGGTATGGCGTTCCTTGAGGCTGGTTTTCCCTAAGACTGCAAATGTCAGTTATCTGAATATGATTCAGGTGTTGGTCAACTTGAATGATGTACCGGGTGCAGAGAAAACTTTCAGGGAATGGGAATGTCAGTGCTCAACATATGATATTCGGGTAGCAAATGTGTTGATTGGAGCTTATGCTGAACAGGTTATGCTAGAGAAGGCGAAGGAGCTCAAGGAGTTGGCCCGCCGGAGAGGAGCCAAGCCTAATGCAAAAACCTGGGAGATCTTTCTGGATTATTATCTGAAGTCTGGAGAATATCAATTGGCAGTTGATTGTGTTGCCAGTGCGATATCCATTGGTTGAGGGGATGGTGAGAAGTGGAGTCCGTCAAATAAGATTGTCAAAACTTTGATGGAGCATTTCGAGCAAGAGAAGAATGTTGATGGCGCAGAAGGTTTTCTGGAGATTCTGAAGAAGTCTGTAGAATCCTTAGGTGTTGATGTGTTTGAATCATTGATCAGAACTTATGCTGCTGCTGGAAGGACAAGTCCTGCTATGCGTGCTCGTTTGAAAATGGAGAAATTGGAGGTGAGTGAAGCCAGTAAAAAGTTGCTCGAGGCCGTATGTGTGGAATGAGATTTGTTTATCTTCACATATATAATTACTTCAGATTTTCAATTTCGAGGAAACGAGTTTTGCTGGTCTTGCTTGGGGGTTTTTGTTCTGATAATAAAACGTTCCTTTCTGCACCATAACAAGCAATCAAAGGATTATTGTTGCAATCTTGATACTGAGTTCAATTCTTGATTTAGCATGCGTTGCACCAATTGAGATTATCAAGTAGAACCATGTTCCACCTAAGAAACCCAACTCTTAGGCTGGGGTTTTGGGCCCCATCCTTGATCACCAAATTAATAACTCTCCTAAATTCGAACCCTTGTGAAATCAGGAGAAAAACTTAAGTGGAGACACATCATCAACTACTACATCTGTATGGAATCTTTGATACTAACGTGTAATTTTTTGTATTTTAGTCTCGCTCGAACTCATGCTAGTCACATATTATGTGAGAGGTGCTAATACCGCAGCCCTACTGAAGTTTCGTTGCTATAGTTGATTGCTATGATGCCTTATCATTCTCTTGCAACCCCACCAATGTGTAATGGTGAGTGGCTGTTAGTCACCACTTGCATGAGAGTGTTGGATAGGATCGCCTCATGTGCCAACTTACTCACACAAATGGGTGAGAGCTCATGCATGTTTGTCTCAATGTTCTCACCTCTTGTGAGTAAATGCTGCATGAGACAATCATACTTGATGAAAAATTCTCCTATGCAGACGGCTGCACACTCAAAAGAGAGTGCAACCCTGCTGCCAAACAAGTTGTGTTTGTCATTTTCGTATCGGCTTTTCTTCATACTGTTATCTTAATAAGCTGTGTCGTGTCAAACTCGTAAATTTGACGGGTTCTTAACAGGTGATCTGATAACGACTCGATTCATTGATGGTCATGTTGTTTCATGCAGGTTAACGGGCCATGCAATAAATTGACGTGTCTAATGTCTAGATCTAACAAGCAATATTTTACCAGGTTCTTAACAGATGGCATGATAACGATCTGACTTGTTAACAGGTTAACCTGTTATTTTGGTTACCGGGTCACGCAAAGAATTGTCAGGCCTTGCGCCCCACTCGGGCCACCATTGAGTGAGATGATGAATTTCTCCACGTGTACTGGTTAGTGAGAGCTCCATTAACATGTAGCGGAAGACCAGGCACACTTAGATGATCATAGATTGGATCGTCTCATTTGAATCTACTTTCCAAAGTCAATGCTGTCAACACTGATACTTCAATTCATGCAACATCATGGAATGTGAGATGTGCCTATTCATCCAAAAATATATTTGACAACCACCGACTTGGCTTCCAAGTCAGATTCTTTTTGAAGTCTTCTCTACTCTTCACTAGTTGCTTTGCTACAAAATGAGAGAGACTTCAAAGCATGTGATTACTGCAACAGTGACGGATACATGAATTTTTCTTTTCAAAGTAAGATGAAACTCACACGTCACTTTGCTTAATTGCTCGTCTCTTTACCCTATCTCGACCTCTTTGAGACATTTTTCCGGACGTCTTCTATCTCTTTCGCAATCATGCTCAAAGAGAAGATCAAAAGAACACAGGACAATTTTACGTATAATACAAATTAGGGGCATGCAACTGCATACACTAACCCTAATATTAGACTCGATTTCCATTGGAAGGAATCGTGGTTTATAGGATAGTGTCGACACATTTTTTCCATGGCATCAAGTTTAATTATGAGTAATAAGAAATAAAGTAAACTTTAAGAAAAAGACTGAAACCCAAATCATGCATGGAGGAGGCATCATCGACGTTTTCATGTGGGAACACGAAACAAGGACTGAGAAATATGCTTAACATTGGGAGTCCAAATCTTATGCGCCCAAAAACCTCTGTGGCCTCTTTGTGCCTTTGATTTTATTGAGCATGTCTTGGGACTCGGAACTTGAAGCTTAATTTGATTGGGTGTGACTGTTGACATGCTCAATAAAATCAAAGACACAGAGAGGCCACATGGGTTTTTGGGTGCAGAAGATTTGGACTCAGAGATACTGTATGTCACTAATTAATATATTCATATGATTAGTTTTGGGGTTCAAGTTAATTAAATACATTATTGTATAGTTTAATGATTTTGTGTGTGTGAAACAGTGTCATTGTCTTCAAAGGCAAGTAACCCAACTGATAATCTTTGAGCACAATTTCTGCGCCATGAGTAAAGCTTCAGCTTCACAGTTGTAACCTTCGGCACGCATGGGACACCAACTTGTAGTTATCTTTAATTAACAAATGAAAAAGAGGATTGGCCAATTTTTCTTCCAACTTTTAAAGAGTTGTCAATTTCTCTTCCCAAACTTTAACTTTAGCCGATTATCCGTTTGAACTTTTATAATTAGCCAATTTTCCCCCATTAATTTTAGCCAATTATCCTCCTGAACTTTTATAATTGACAAATTTCCCCCCTAAATTCTAAAATTCAAGCAAAAATTTGTGAACTAGCGAAAAAGAAGAAGAAGATAAAATTACCTTTTTGGAATTATAAAATTAAACTTCATGGAAATTTGCCCAATTACAAAAGTTTAGGGGCTAATCGGCTAAAATAATAGTTCAGGGGTAATTGATCAATTATAAAAGTTCATGGGGTAATTGGCTAAAATTAAAATTTTTGGGAAAAATTAGCAGCTCCTTGCAAATTTTGGGAGAAAATTGGCAAATACCTCAAAGGAAAAAGGTTTAGTGTTAATGCTTTAAGCACTGGACCACAGGTATTAATAAACTAGATAGGGTTTTTCAAAGCTACACTATTTTATTTTTTGGGTTTTTGAGACATTTTCCACTCAATATATAACTTTTACTTTTCTTTTGGACCAATCATTATACGATTTTTTTGCGTTATGTATATTCTTAATTCTCGCTTGATTTGTTTAATCTAATCGTTAAAAAAATCTAAAAGAAGTGAAAATAATTGTGCAAAAATTAGACACAATTTCGCATGTTTTTCCACAAGAGAATGAAAAATGACAAGCCATAGTATATTCACTATTTTTTTTTTGCCCAAAATTTACATAAGTCCCAAAGGGTGGTATAACGAATGGATAACCTGTTAGTTGGGAGATAAAGAAAGAGGGATTAACAAAGGAAGACAAATACAAGAAATATACCCCAAACTGAATTACCGATGGTCTAACCCAAAATCACCCAAGAAAAAAAAGAAAATGGAAAATTTGAATATTATGTAAATATAAAACCCTAGCTCTATACCTTTCCCTTAGGGACACCTCACATTTCTTCCAGGACCTCCATAGTAAAAATAATTCCCCCAAAAGTTGTTAATCCCTCCTTGAATGTCGTAGCAATTTGGATGATCAGCCAAAACTTTAAGATTGGATAATGGGATTAAGCTGTTATCCCAATCCACAACCTGCATGTTTCGAAAATATGAAGCTTTTCCAAACCCTTCACCTGCAAAGTGCCCACTGCCCATCTGTGTAGCTGTGTGGGAGCCCGAAGGCCTCGAGTTCACAACTTCTCCACCGAATTGTACCATGCTTGCGTGGTCTTGAAGGTGAGTGAACAAGAACGATGGCCAGTATCCCACTAGGACTCCGTTCCCGAATTCCAGCCACCAATTTCCATGCTTTGGATCCTACAATATGTCAATAAAGTTTTTTAATTTCTTCTTCTTCTTCAGTACTGTGACTCATCCATGAAAACTAGTTAGTTGGTTCGTGATACTAATACACCGGTTTTATTCGAGAGAAATTGAGGAGGGGAAAGTAAATAGAGAACTTAGGTACTTAAACACTCGAGCTACAAACGACTTGTACGCTGATTACAAAAGCATATGGGAAGTGAGTAAAATGGATAAAGCAAAACAAAGTTGATTGTACCGTGTCACGTTCTTCTTGAGGAGTAAAAATAAAGGAAAACCCTAGAAAAGAACAAAGCAAATGATGAAAGAGGCAAGGAGCTCTTTCTCTAGTGAAAAAAGAAGGGAATCTGGCAAAGCAAAAGCACGAGGAATTCACAGCCCATTATTTTGGAATTTACCAGTGCAGCAGTGCACGCCTGTGGATAATTTTTATTTTCTGGTGTTAGGGTTTTCACTCTTTTTGTCATTTCTGGATGAATTTTTGTTGGCTTGGCTTGTTGCAGTTCAGGCATTTCGTTAGGGTTCCTTAACATGGCAATCCTCTAGCACATGTGACACTCCTAAAATCTGTGGAGGGCCTATTACTGACCGTCAGATTTGCAGACTTATTTGAACCTTTTCATGATCTGAGGAAGCTATACAAATCGCACGGTCAAGTGTCATCCATCACCAAATACCTATCCTATATGGTATTTACCTTCCAGGTATATAGGGACCCAGAAAATCCTTGGCTGTGGGTCCTGAAGCACCTAACTTTGCATGCACAAAAATGGACTGATAAGCGTATGTTAAATTTCCATGTTATATATGCATCCGAGTTCGAACATCCTTCTCGTAGCTTAGATTAATTAAATAGAAACGTGGTATGAAAAGAAAAGGTAAGGAAGATAAACAGTTACCTTCCAAATCAACAAGCTAATATCAAATTGTCCACCATGGTAGGAAGAAGTTGGAGAAATTGCAGCTCCAATGGCGATTCTACTATTGGTCTGAACAAAACCCGAACACAGCAAATTGTAGCATCCAGTTGCTTGATATGCATCCGTCTGCAATTAACAAATTAATTATTATTATGTCTATAACTATTTATCATTATTATTATTATTATTATTATAATATCTTATGCTTGAAGTGGAAGGCAAGGTGATTTTGTATACTTACAGTCCAATAAGTAAAGAATCTGGGGTAGTTGTCCCCATATAGCTCTGGGCTGACCTGCACAAAATTAAATGAATTTAGTCCCCATTAATACAGAGAAGAAGAAGACTCAAAGCAGAGAGGTAGTTGAGCTGTGTTTACTGCCTTGAATACCAAAATTATTATTTCGTATTAAATGTGTTGAAATTTAAGTACTCTCATATTACGCGGCGGTACCCTGTAGCTATCGTTTGTATTTTCTTTAAAAATTTGTAACTAGTTCTATATGTGCATGTTCCGAGAATCATAGCCCTGCTAGTTATATTATTAAACAAAGAGAATAAGAGGGGAATAGTTTAGTGATGAAATATAAACATGCCTGCCAACCAGCTTCAATGGTGTTGAGATCATCGCCAAAAGAACCAGAGATGACCCACATTTGAGACAAGCTAAATTCGTATTGATTAACAACTGTGGGGGCCCACACATTGATGCTTGCTTTGGCTCCATAGTATTGATCTCCACTCACATACCCAACTGCATGCTGCAATTGCAAACCCAGTTATCATAAACCACAATCAGTGCATAATTATTTGATTTAATTTTTACTAATTTAATTTTTCGTGTATTTTTGTTAAAAAAAAAAATATTCTGCAGGGCATGAAAACATGGTGAGTTGCAAGTTCCTTGGGAATTAGTGCAACTCCAAGCAGCAGAAGCAGCCATGAAAGTCTGTAATTACTACTACTAGAAACTGGAAGCTCAATTTCTCTTCAGATACTGAGATAATCTGTGTTTATTTTTATCATATTACATGTGAATTAAATGGGAAAAAAAAACAAAAAAACAAAAAAAAGTGCAGGAAAAAAGCAGTAGATCACTGACATTATTCTCATACACACACACACATATATATATATATATATATAATAAAAAGAAAAAGATGACTTAATTGAAAAAATTAGTAAAAAAGCAGTTTTTGTTCCTATACTCTTTCATTCATTTCCTCAATTAAATAAGATTAATTGACTGAAATTATTTTTTTTTGGTCGAATGGCTGAAATTAATTAAATTAAAGTGATAGTGACTCTTGGGAGGAGACAAATTCTGGGATTTCCTCTGTTTCTTGTTTGGTCAATTCACAAGCACTAACCTCATGGCCGTTGCTGGATGTATCTCTTCTGACATGCCGACTTAGTTTTCTTCCAAATCTTTTGACAGAGCTTGCTCTCATCACATCCTCCTCTCTTGTTCTTCTAATTGGAACTGTTCCTTCTGGGCAGAGATTTCCTGACATGCTCCACAGCTGGTAGTTTTCAGTCGCCATTTCTGGAGGGTTCCGGCCTTTCGGTCTCTCCGGCGGGTCCTGAATATTCAAGTAAAACAAGTTATGAACTTCAAAGGACTTCTCCTTTGCCGGCTCATCAGCTTAGACCAATTTGATAACCATTTCGTGTTTTAGTTTTTAGTTTTCATTTTTCATTTTCTATGCAATGTTTTGACAATAAGTAAAAGCTAAAAACTGCAAACGAAATGGTTATCAAGCGGCCGTTAAGAATTTCCGATTTTCTAAGAACCCTAGTAAAATTTGAATCTGCTTATGGAAGTTTTAAGTACCAATGGCTTCTGTCCCTTTAACTGGGGATGATCAAAAGCTGGTTGGTCATGAGAAAGAACACAATCTATAAGATCGCCTTCCGGACTCTGAAGAATCAACAAACAAAACCCAACAAATTACACAAAAGAACAGAGCAAAAAACAGAGGAAAACAGAGCAAAGTGAAAGTAAAAATGCCTGAATTGTCTTGAGAGCAGATTTGTTGATCTTGTTAAGACGTGCTCTTATAATCTTCAACTTCTTCAGTTCTTTTTCCGGATTCAACGTCTGATTGGCGGTGCTTTCACGGCGGATATTGGAGGAATGGGCTATCGGACACATTGAAGATGCAACAAGAAGGAAGCAAACAAGAATGGGAATGATTGGGGAAATCTTGGAGTAGCTACAAGCCATATTGCTTGAGAAACCTTCTTGTTTTTTTGCTTTTGTTGAATCCTCTTCTTCGTGTTGTTGGTGTTGTCTTCTTCTGGGGTCATGAAATTCGCAGCATAAAATATTGGCGCTATTTTTTGTCCATGGAAGCTCAGCTCCCACCAAATCCAGTATCCAATACACGACGACCATATTCTAAGAAGAAACCCTACTCCCTCACCATTTCCAAGGATTTTGAAACCCCAAAAAATAAGAGAAAAAACTTGCTTCTATTCTTCTTCTTCTCTCTCTCCTTTCTGTTTCTCTCTCTACAGCTCTCAGAGGGGTTCTAAATTCTAATTAAATATAGAGATTGGTTTTATGTTCTGACAAAATTGAGCTTCTGGGAATGAGCAGATTAAATAAAGCAGATGGGTTGTGTTTTCTTAAAGTTTTGGCCATGTGGGTGGGGAGTTATAAATACTGGATAGTGATGAAATCATGCTCAAATTTTTAAATTTGGAAAATAAAATAGAAAAAAAAAAGAGGGGAGAGAGAGAGAGAGGTTGTGTATTGTGTAGTGTGTGTTTCCAGTCTCCAATACAAAGACTGAAACTTTAGCTTTTGTGTTAATTTTATAGGGGAAAATGGGACTGATTTCTGTTGTTCTTTACTTCTTGCCCGGTTGCCCCAGGGAGAGATGGGAATTACACTTGAGTCTGGGTTTCCAAAGTTCTTTACTTTGGGTGTGTTCCCTTTCTCCCTTCCCTAGATGTTCTTTCTGTCAGCTGTGCTAGGTTTATATCATCTCCCAATTTCCAAATTTTACCATTTTTTTTACTGCGATTGTGACATCGTCATGTAACTTTACTAATATTCTAGTTAAATTACGAATAGATGATAGAGTTAATTTGCACTAGTTAAACACATGTTATATATTAAATAAATAAGTAACATCACATAAAAATTTGACACTCACTATAAAAACTTCAATTACTTTACAGACTAAAAACAGCACACTCTAATTTTGGTAGTGTATTTTTTTTGGGTTTCACTTATTTTTTAGGGGATTGGATATTAACAGGAAAGGAAAAGAAGAAGAAGATGAATATCGTTAAATTTTGTTAAACTTCAGTATTAGAATACTTAATGTTGATTTAATATTTAATTATAGCATCCCTTAATCTAACTGGATTTCATCCGAGAACAATGCAACTTTTGGAGCTGTTGTTTTATGCGACGCGTCATATTGTGTTGGGCATGCTGAGTTGCCAGTTGGCATGCGTACCTGGTTATGTCCAGTCATTGCATGCTTATGCACTCACCCATGCATTTCATTATCGTTAAATTGCGTTTGGTGGCTCAATCTTGATATTTTGTTTGGTTAATTGCCTTAAGAGATCAGCTATTGTCCCACTAATTATCATGTTAATAGTATAAGAATTTCATTTCTTTGTGAAGAACAATACACATTTAATCAAATGGTATTCAACGGCGAAAAAATAAATTCAAATATAAATATGAAAAGAAAGCACATTGTTATAATCAACTTGACTAAACATGGGCATGTAGTTGACTTACTCAATTAGACAATAAACAGATTGGTGTTCCCTTTAAAAGTTGTTGATAATTATTGCCCTAAATAGAAGGATCACATCGCATGTTCTTGCTCTTCATTTTGTTTTATTTTTGTTTCAAATTTATCATCCAAAGCTACAACTTCTAAAACACATGACATAAAAGAACCAAAAAACTACTGTAGTGATCAACATTCAACTCCTGGGAGACATGATTTTTTATTTTTTATTTTTAACAAAACCTGGGAGACATGTTTATATAAGAAGGATTTTTAGCTAAAATGGTCACTGAGATTGTTATAACTCCTCAGTTTGGTCTATGAGATTTAAAATCGATATAAGTGGTTTCTGAGATTGTCAACCGTCAATCATTTTGGTCATTCTGTGAAAAATTTCCACTAAATTGAAGAAACCACCAGTTCAAGTAGAGGAGTTGATTTGACAAAATACTCTCAATTTAACAAATATTTTTCATGGAATGACCAAAATGATTGACGGTGGACAATCTAAGAGATCACTTCTATCGATTTTAAATCTTAGTTACCAAAATGAAGAGTTATGTCAATCTAATAGACCATTTTGACTAAAAAAACTTTCATATAAATGCATCAATTGAGAAAAATATCAGCAAATGCCAATGAGATTTTGTCATCAACAGCTCCAACTCTTCTTTTTTTTCCTTGCTGTACATTAAAATTGAAATTAACTTGTCTTGACATTTGATTCTGTGTTCAAGCTGTTTTAATAATGGAAAAGAGGCCACGATGCATGGCTTGGTCAAATGCACAAATACCAACAGTGATCGTGATCACCAATAAATTGAACTCTTATGTTAGTTTCTAGTAGTTCCTTCTAATTCACTTCTACTCAATTATTAAATCAATATTTTATCTTATTTAAACAAGTGAAGTTAATATGCAAACCAGTCACTTAACTGGTGTTTCAAGCATATGATGCAAGTCTCAAAAGTTTTTGCGGCAGTTTTTGTTCTATCACGTCTCTTTCTTTTTCGATTCCGATCTCTTTCTTTTATCTGTTTCCGATCGTGGTGGCTCTCTCCTCCGTCGAAAAGAGCCTTCAATATATGATTGTGGTCGCTCTTTGTTTTGTCGATGAGAGTTTTCATGATTATAATCGTGGGCATGACTTTTTTAATAATTTTTTTACATTGCTCAAGGAGCATTTGTAATATCATCATTTACCATGCATGCAGTACTGGAATCTGTATTTTTTCAGATTATTGTGTACGAGAGGAGACTGGTTAAATTGGTACGTGGGAGTGGGAGCACCAAGGCTGGGCTACCCTTCCCCGAAACTCCATTCTCTTTTTAGGGTTTTGGCAATGATGCCTGCCACCTCCTCTTCATTCCCTTTTATCTTATTTTGTATTTTAAATCAAATTATTTTTTGCTAATTCTTATGAGAACCCTACTTACCAAACTTTAGAAATACAAAGCGTATATGATATAACTAGCTACAGATGATAAGTTGGCACAAGCAATTAAGATATCTTTAATTAGTCAAACCAAACACCTCTATCTCTATCAAATTAAATTTTTGCGCAGTATCTAATATTAACGCTACAACATTAAACCACGGCTGTAATTTGGATCTACTCAAACTTCGATTTTGGGTGTTAGATACCTAAAAATCGATTTGAAACTACTTAGACTTATTATGACATGTAAGGAGTTATTTTTGGTTATAGGCAAATCACAATTTTAAGTGTGCATAAATTTTTGTTTATTGATTTTAATATAGTTTTGCAAACGCGTCAGACTGTAATTTATAAAGAATCAACAAGAAATATTTCATATAGAGGGTGCGGAGTGTGGACTCTATGGCTTGGTCTTGTACATGTAGCATTTGGGGGTCAATAACCATTATTAGCGTTTCCTTAAGGATAACCCATGTTTTGGGGCCTAATATGGTTCATTAATTAAGATTAGGTCAGTCTATATATGGCAAAATTCTTTTAAGCTTAAAGCTGATTGAAAGGCTGCAAAAGTATTGTGTAGTTGCCTTTGAAGGGGAACAAAGGCAATACTTTGAAAAGAAAAAGGTCACACTAATAATTAGGAAACACATTATATATTGGATGCAATGTCGGATATAGGATTCGAACTTAGAGTCTCAGTGTTAAAGGTCTAAAGTTTTTAAATAGAAACAGAGTGTGAAACGCGCAAAAAAAAAAATCAGTTTAGTCGCTGAGGAAATTCATCGAACACTTGGTAGGCTTTTTGTTATTAGCTGAACCATGTTGCATGTCAACAAACATCGACAATATGATGAATGCTATCAAGAGCTTTTGTCGATTATTGTCGACGCAACTTACTGAGATATATCTAGCAAACATTAAATCAAGCACTTTGTGGGCACAAAAATGAGTCATATCAAACATTCGGAGAATCTCTCAAAAACCTTCACATGCGTGTTTCTCGACCTCCAAAACCACCTTGATCCCAATGTACTTCCGCCTTGTGTGTATTTATATCAAACAAACAAACAAAAAAGCCAAAGTTATCGAGTGATGATATAAGCCATGCGTGTGCGTTATAAACTGTTTCTTATTACTGGCGTAGAAGAATTCAGGTGAACAAATAAAATTATATCCGAGTAGAACAGACTCAACAGAGTATAAGAAATTTTAGTTGATTATTAGCAAAAACGACCGTATATTCCCGTGAGCATATTATACGTGCATGCATCACGATGACGTTTGCATGGAAATAATTAAGAATTTGGATCCTCTTAATTGCTGGAAATTATCATTATCGAAAACAGATTTTTAAGAAAAATTAAGCCTGATTATATATAATCCCAGCTCATTCTGCGAGGAGTGAAGAATTACTCTGTGCGATGAAGCCATGTGATGCTATCATATCATAAAATAAAATTCAGTGTTTCCCTTTTCATCAGCCTCGGAGAAGAAAAGCTCAACTTCTATGATAAATATTTAAACATAATAAACAAAACTAATTTGAGGAATTTTTCCACTGTATGGACACTCGATAATCTTACACTACGTACTGGCATATTTTTAGAGGGCCCTAGTGACTAGATTTTATATATATATATATATATATATATATATATATATATATATATATTGGCTGGATCTGTTACACTGTATATTTCTCACACGCTTATATGAATCACTTCGTACTGTATTTTAATAATTCGAACTATCTATTTTCATAACATTATTCATGAAGCTTAAAAAAAATGAATTTTTATATACCGAGATATAATGATGGTGTCTCTATCTTGGAGCAATGATATGGGAGGTGTGAGGCCATGAGGCATCTGGAAAAAGGAAAAGGAATGTTTTTGCTCATCGGAGAAGGGCCACTATGTGTGCATTATATTATTTGACATCTCAGAATGGGAGCCAAAGTTCACCTTTTTGACATTTCTCACTTCTGCTGTATTCTTGCATTGACTCTAGAAGAGCTGCACGACATGTGTAATGTCACTTCAAAGTTACCATTTTTTTCGTTTTTCCTGTTTAGTGTGTATTTACATTAGTTACCATTTTGATGGTAACGTGACATGTTGTTTGCTCAAATTTTCTAGATTAAAATTCATTATAACTAGAAGAAAATGTGGAAAGAGTATATATATAGTTTAAGTGAATATTGATTAACAACGTTCACTCGTACACTCGAATTTTTTTATGTTTTATTCTACATTTTTCAATCTTGCTAGTGTTAAAGTAACGAAGTTCCTGATAAAAAGGTGATGGAATTGACCAAAGACTCACTGGCCTTCATAGCCATCTAAAACATTTGGAATAGAAAGTGTTTAATTAGAGACAACATGACTACTATGAGCAGCTTCTTGTCATGGAATAAGAACCCCACAAGCAACCAAAGGTGAGCTTTTTGCGTCTCGATTATTCCTCTAGAAAGCTTTAACAAGATGATCGGCTTAGAAATCTGAAAGAGAATTGGGAGTTTCGTTGCCACATTTTGCGGGAAGTAGTGGCCCCTGCATGTAATCAAATCGAAGGCATGCATGAAGTTTCAAGTTTGGTCATGCCATGATGATCACCTAGTTGTAATTCCTTGACTTATTTGGTCAATCTTCTGAATCGAATGGGGCTTGAATTCAAAGTCTAAAAGCTTCCGATCCCACTTGGAAAAAGAGCTTGTTCATTGAATTTAGGGTTAGGTGGAATATATGTATATCTATTGGAAGGTGATTTTAAATTACTGAAAGTGCTTTTGGTAAAAATGTTTTTTAAACCAATCTTTAATAAAAATCCAAGTGGATCATGAAAATTTTTTGTAAGTGCTTCTTGCAAGAAGCATATATCTGGTGCTTCTTCCAAAGAACACTTAAACTACTTTTAGAACCCAAAATCAGTTTTACCAAAAACGCTTTCTGTCATTTTAAAAGCATTTCCAAATGAGCTCATCCAGCTACTTCACCTTGATGAAAAACTTTATGTCATGATGCTTTACTTGATCGTTAAGAATATGTGAAGCATTTAATATGCTTTCGTATAAAACTAAATGATAATTGTAGAATCTAGCATTTCGTTTGTTTTCTTCCATCTTCCTGGGAGTGGGAACCAACCAATAATATACGTACGACTACGAGCATGCTATCTTGTATTACAAGAAAATTGTTCATTGCATATATTCTCTGGATGCTTCTAGCCAAACGTTACCATTTTAGTTAAAAAGGGAATACTTGCCAAGTGAAATTGCATTGAGACATCCTTTGAAGATAAAAAGAGAGGATAGAGTCATGATAAAGAATGGTGGGTAGAATGAAGAACTAGAACCATCGGACACCAATTCTTTCACAAGTGTTCATGTGTCGACCGCTCATTTTTTATGAAACGTAATTTTCGTGCATCTTTTTTCTTTTTATTAGATACTCTTATTTAATTTTAGTGTCTAAGTTGAAAGAATTAAAAGAGAATTAACAGAAATACCCTCCTAGGGTTCTCATTTTGAGGATATGTGAGGTCCTTTTTCATATGAACTCTCATATTAATCTTATGGTAAATTAAGTTATCAACTTAAATACTTCATGTTACACCGAAACGCAATAATTCTATGAAATGATTAAATTAAAAAAAATTCTCACGTGAAACCTTCCATCTTCTTCCCCTACTGTCTAGCTCCTCCACATCCCCTTCCTCTCTCCATCCCTCTCTTGATCGTTCACTCCTCTTCTGTCCTCCTGAGTTTTTTGTTTTTTCCTTTTTCCTTTTTCGCATATGAAAAAAGGGAGAGGGACATGTTTCAAATTTTTACCGACATCAGAAAATTTCATATGAAAAAAGGTTCACGTGTTCAAGAAGAAGGGGATCCCAATTTTTCAAACCACACAATATCGATTTTTTTGGTGCTTTACAATTAACTAGGTTTGAATATTATTGATAAACTGGATGAAATTGGATGTGTAAACTTATTAGAGTTTTATTATGCAATTGAATTTGTTGGGTTTAGATATTTCGATGAGCATACTAGGTTTTGCGGATGGAAGAGATTCGACATGACGTGAAACTTCTTCTCTCTTCTTATTTTTTGTTTTTGTTTTTTGTTTGTTTTATCAATTAGTGTTTCAATTTCGTGTAACAAGAATTACTTAAGTAGATAGCTTAATCTACCATAAAATTATTTTGATGACTCATATAAAAAAAGACCTCACATGTCCTCAAAATGAGGACTTTAGGAAAGCATCTCTCGAAAATTAAAGGAGAAAAAAAAAACAAAAATGTGCAAAAAAAAGTGTGCGTAAATGATTCTTTTTTCTTTTTATTTATTTAACTATCTGCGAAGGTGCAGTGTATACACATGATGGCTCAATTCAGTAGAATATGCTGTACAATATTCATACTCTTACCTCTATGGATGTGTATAGTATTTTAATTACAAAAAGGCTCTTGAAAGTGGAAAAAGATGATTTATAAAGCTTGACAAGCGTGGAACAGTTATGCTGAGCAATGATTTTGTCTAACAAGTATGGCCAGCTTTCCAAGATAAACACTGAGGGTACAAGTTTAATTAATCTTAAAATTAAAGCTTAATTACCAAATCCAACATATACAGCCATTGATGAACAAGAAGTTTTCTCTACCAACTCTTTTTTTTTTTGGTGTATATCATGCTTTGGCCATCATATGACGGGGGCCATATATCTCTCTTATGCATCATGTGATGTGTATAATCATTATGTTGCTCGAACGGAGTACATAATCTTAACGCGAGTCTCTTCGAATTGCTTGCTGCAGAAAGAGCACGACGATGATGATGTTTGATTCACTGCACATGTTGTTTGATCATGATGTAGGTGCAAACATGGGGTTTCAAGCTATGAACAGAAGCATGTAGTGCGGAAGAGATTTGGAGCATTCCCTTTCCTATGTCACTATAGCAAGACAAACTCTCGAGAATTTGGACTTCTGTTTTACAGAATTGGACCTTTCTTTCTCTGTTGAATTGGCCCAGGTAAACATTATATGGGTCAGGGAGTGTGGCAAAAATTGAAACTGATTGGACTCAAATATTAGCCCAACCCAACTTGAAAAACACTATCCAAGCCCAAAGTGACTTAGGCTTTGGGTCGGGCTTGTTTACTTGTTACTATTGTGTACTTTTTATATTTATATCTCACTCCTTACGTGTTTGTTGTATACCAGCTTCGTTCTTTTTAACTCACATTACCAATCAGGCAAAAAAGGTTATGAACTATTTAGATATGGTGACAGGTAAGGTTTTCTGGTGACATGTAATAGAGAGGAGAAACCATGAGTACTCTTTAGTGAGTGCAAGGGTATGCTTAAACAACTTGAAATGTAATTAAAATGCATATTAAATATTAATAAGCTATTACAAAAAAAAGATTCCCACTAAGCAGGATAAACTAACGAACATGATGAAATGCTATATGGAATAAAATCTTTGACTTGGAGGATATAGCACAGAACCTAAGTGGGTTATAACTTAACAAAGTTTAATTGTTGCTAATCACTATTCTGTCGTATATTTTCCCTACTTGCGAAAGACATCAGTAAACATAGTTTAATAAGATATGCACAGAACGAAAATGAGCGTGTATAAATCATCTCTCAAAATTTATTTGCAAAACGATATTTTGCCCTCGCGTTTTCTCTATTTTTTTAGGGATTACATCGATTTTTTTTTTTTTTTTTTTTTTTTTTGGTGAAGGATTACATCGATTTAATTAAATATGAGAATCTATCACAAAATAGAAGATTACATAACGAAAAAATAGGAGTGTGAAAATCGCTACCTAGCATTGTGGTTTTTGTTCAGGTTTTAGAAGTGGGGAACACAACAGAAAATGGTGGAACTGGAGCCACTAATTAACTATGCTTACTCACGCACAGTCCTTTAATCTGTCGTATTAGTATTAAAACCTGGTGATTCAGATTACCAATCACAGCATGAAACCTGTCCTGCTTTGCTGCTTATAAAGCCAGGGGCCCTCCAGAGCACAAAACATCGATGATCAAATGGAAAAGCCAATGTTGAACTTGGTTATAGTAATATGTTGTTACCTTTGTAGCAGCAAACTTGTACCGTCCGGTCATGCTATCGAATCGCCTCCCTACAGGGTGGTGCACTCTGAATCGGAGTTTGAGCTCAGACTCTACAAAGAATCCTCATGGATGTCTGCTCTCGTCCAAGACACAACCTCTTTCGAAAAAGCCACCAAAGACGGATTTCACAGGTTTACCAGCACTAAATGTTTTTCTTCTTCTTCTTCGCTAGTGATATTAACGCTCATTCTCTAGCCCTATACACACAAAAATGTAATCAAATACTCAGTTTAGAGCGCAGATGGCTAATCGTTACCTTTTTCCTAATTTGGCGATTCTCATTGATATTGACACTGTTTTTTTGGTCAGGCTGTATCAATACATCCATGGTGCTAACCTCAACTCTTCAGAAATTACCATCACGGCTCCTGTCTTGACAAGCATTGTGCCGTCAGTGCACGGGCTGGCAGAATACTACGTGAAGTTATATCTGCCTGCCAAATATGAAAGAACACCTCCACAGCCCTCGGCCGAACTGAATTTGCAGTTGGATAAGTGGAGAAGCCATTGCATAGCAGTAAGAAAGTTTCCAGGGTTTGCCAAAGATGACCGTTTTTTCGAAGAATTTGAAACTCTTGTGAACAGCCTAAATAAGCACTTAATTGGAAAGCCAGCGATTCTGGAAGCTGAGAGTCCTTATGCCATTGCTCAGTACAATGCTTCGTATCACCTTTCTGGGCGCCTAAACGAAGTGTGGATGGATCTTTCAGGAATCACTGCTGATTGCTGAGAGATGCATATTGATAATTACATGGCTACATTGTACGATTAGTCCCCGAGTTTTACTAAGAGTTTCACTTTCTTCCTTGTAGTTCTTTTGTCCAACCCGTCGAATAAAGCAAAACTCCTTTCAAGTTGGGGGTACTTCAAATGAGAAGAAAGTTTACTTAGCTGACGGATTGGATTAAAGTGAAAACAAACGAAACTACAAGAACGAAAGTGAAACACCGAGTAAACTTCAGGGACCTGTTATTTAAATTTGGCCTCTTAATCTTGATGTGGCTATTGTGTAATATAATTTCTCGCAGAAATCAGCAAGGGGTGTCTGATATGTAGAATAAAATGACATCTTTCATGTAAATACAAAATATGCCACTATAATTATATATTGATGGAGTCAATGGAGTATTTTACAAAATTACTGAACACATTGCTTCTTGTAGACAGGGTACAAACAACATCTTTGCAAAGCAAGGGTAAGGCTACGTGCAATAGACGTTCTCCGACCCTCGTAAAGCCGGGAACCTTGTTGACTTGGGTCGCCTTTTTTATTGCGTCTTGTAAACAGGCCTCCCTTGGAAGATACAAATGAATCCTCATGTAAATTTGTTTCATTATTTATTCGCATTCTTACCCTAAACAAAGTCTATAACACAAATATAAAAGAAATAAATCACATTTGGGGTCTTGTCTGGACAACATAGAGTTTACCGTCCCTGATCACGCCTTCAATGTCTTGTGGAGATCCATACAGTTCCTCGATTGCACTTCCTGCACGAGCAATGCTAGAGAGGATTGTCTTGCGAAAGTTTCCGTCAACCATAAGGGGGTCAGATGAGTAGTCGACCACGACTTTCTCTTCCTCGTCCATAGGGACACTGTCATTAGCATACAATGATTTCAGATCAATAATCATAAAAATAAATGCATTGAAGTTTATGTCTTTTTTAAGTGCATATGTTATGCTAACATAAAACTTGACTATGAATCTGCCTGTAAGTAATGATTGCCCGGGAGAGTTGTTCGGGACTATACCTGTCATACAGGCCTGCACCAGCATAACCTTCGAGATCTTCACCATTGGAATCAGATCGAAAGATTATGGATCGTCTTATAAAGAGGCCAATGGGTTTGCTAGGGTAACCCAACACCTGAAAAATATCGACACACTCATGAGTGCAAATAATGGCAGGTCCAAAGAAAAGATACGTATTCGCTAGTTTCATGGTTGTGACAGGATTAGTAGAGCTAAAGCCTATAACCAAGTCATTATTCTGCAGTGTAGTAAGTTTACGAAGATATATTACTCTGTAATCACATAATCCATGCGGAAATTATCAACACAATTCACTGCCCTCCATGGAATTTTATGTCACTTGGTGAGAGGTGGAGAAAAATGTATTACCTGAGGAGAGTCCAGATCATTCTTTTTGCTAATAAAACTTAGAGCACGTCCAGGATAAGCTCCAACTAGAGTTTCTCCAAGTCCCTTAACAACCTATCACAAAAAACGACGCAGATCAATGTCTCTGATATTAGTCGAAAATATATCTTACCTAAAAACTACCCTATACCTCAGCATATATCTCTGATGAGTCTCCTGAAGATGGGTTAGTTGTGTGAATAACGAATGCATAGTCAGCATTTATGATTTCCTGAACAAGGACAGCCATGCAGAGATACTCGTGATCTAATTTCACTTTTCTCGTGCTGAAGTATGCTCTCTCGTTCCACTTTGAAGCCCAGACCTGAATTGTAACAGATGAGCATGCCCCATTTATCAGCAAAAATTCAAATTAAACAATTTGATCAAGCATTAACTTAACCCTTAACTCTGATATCAAGTTACGTTTGTGATGAGAAAAGAGAACTTGAGAAACGAAGAGAGTCGTCAATTCACAATGGTGGCTGGTCCATGTATATTACTAAAAGGTACGTTTGTGATGAGAAAAGAGAACTTGAGAAACTTGAGAAACTAATATTTAGGCTGGTTAAATTCTTAGCCACTGGATTGATTTAATCAAAAGAATTTATGTGGGCCTATGCAGCAAAGCAATCTTACCTTTTTTATAGCCGTCCATGCTTGTTCCCACCGTTGTTGGCCTTCATCACCAGGCCAAGGCAATCCTGAACCTTTCATCGTAGTCTTCAGCTCTTGCACCTGAAATTAACTCCCCACATAAGCTAGTATCGTTCACTTAAACTATATTATTCTGCCTGCAGGCGCCATAGAGTTTTCTCCCCTATAGGAAGCATTACTGGTTTTTATGGTATAGAGAAGAAAAGAATCAATGTTTCAGTAGCCAAGCTATTCAGACTTGAACTTACAGTTTTGTAAGTGTAAAGGCGGCGTATAAAAAAAACATCAGAATTGTCATATTAGCATTTACTTTTTCTTAACAGTTTATGATGGAAAACAAGTGATGGGATGCCACAGATTGGAACATAGCCCTAGGAAATGGAAAATGCACGCTTTGCAAACTTCTGTTATAATTTTGACAAAAAATAAACCTTGGAAACCCGCTAGTAGAAAATACATACCAACTGGGGTGGTGCTGCCAGCTGTAAAACTGTTTCCCGAATCTCCTTGAGTGAATCAAAATTTCCGTCCTTTAACTTTTTCTTTAGAGTTTCCAACTTTTCAGCCACAGCCTATAAATTAAAACAGACATGACAGACAGAAATTGAGTTACCATGAAACTTCAGACAGTTCTAGTTAAAGGATAGTAGAGCATCACAGCTGCATAAATAATATGTGTGTGTGATGTGAATCATGTAATTACAGAAGTTTTGAGGTGAGGAAAACCTTATTCGAATCTTCTGAAAGAACCTTTTCGAATGACCCAAATGGCAGGGCAACTGATGTAGGAATTCCAACCCAAGGCGGAAGTTTTCCTTTTACATAAGCTATATTACGTGATTTAGCTCCAACCTGCAATCCCCACAGAAGTTATACAAAAAAATAAAGAATTAGGAAAACTGCATAGTATTAAGGATTCTTCTTTTATTAATATGTGAAGACATTTTGCCCAACCCCATCAATTGTGAAATAGTACAAAAAGGAAAAGAAAATAACTCCCTAGGTGTAAGTTGAAAAACTTTTTGAGCTTACCATTTCGCTTGTGAACTCATCAGCTGATATGGCATATCTACCAGTAAATTCTTTCTTGACCAATGTTAGAGATGGAGTGTCTTCTTTTGAATCAGTTGAACTTGCATCTAGCTCACCCTCATTGACCTCACTAAAAATATACATGAAAAGAATTTAAACATTTTTTTTTTTTCGTTCATCCAACTGTATTTGAGAGGCAAGGCTTTCAACAATGGAAATTACAACGCAGAGGATTTTTGAGTGGACGGAAACCAGTTTATCGGCACAACAGGAGATAGCACATTAACATTTTTCAAGACCGAGTTTCAGGAAAAAAGGTACCTATAAACTATATCAGCAGGTGTTGGCTTTACACGTAATAACTTCCCTTCACTAGCCTTGAGGTCAGCCAGAATATTGGGGTCAAAGCATGTCGCAAAACATACCTGCAAACAATAAGTTGGTTATTTCACCAAAAGGGTCAATTATACAGGAAGCAGAATTACGATTGATGAGCGATTATTACCTTGCTATTTCTAGCTCGGACGGAAACATGAGATAGGACGTCTGGCATATCAGGTGTCAGCACTGCAACAGTACCATCTGGAATTTCTTCCTCACCCTTTACACTTTTTGCCACCAAAATTGTGGGCTTGCTGTAAACTTTATTCTGAACAGTGAGTAATTCATCCACATAGACCACATATCCAACCACTTCAATAGGGCTGATAACCTGCCAACTGTCCAGGAGAACCGAAGTGACATCAGAAAATTTATCACAGCACTTAAGTGAGATTTTGACAGTGTAGATGTTAAATCTTCTTAGTTTTATAGCACATCAGAGTGCATTTATTTCATTCTATTATCATTAGAATCTTTCTTAGTATTTGAGATTAAACATGATATGAGTGACTAAACAATGGCAGCACAATCAACCTTCCCATATGAGCAGTCTTTCGAAGAACCGGATCAAGCCGATTAAGGAGTGAGGATAAAGAGGCAGCTGATCCAGCACGGATGATTTCTTCGGTAAATATGTTCACCTGCAAGAAATTATTATGAGCACAGAAACGGAAGCTATATATGTGATACAAAATATGTAACAGAATATGTTAGTTGTGAGACAGATTATACATACAGCCCATTGGTCCACTCCAAGCTTTGCTCCAAGGTATTCTGCCGACGGCTGTAAAATACTGAGATATGATTCTGCCTTGTATGCAAGCGCAAGGCGGGTTCTGTCTAGGATTGATTTTGAATATAATGCCCAGTCATTACTGTTACTTTTTAACATGTTTTGAGCCTGATCCCATCCCTTCATAAAAAAAATGAAAAAACTCAAATATTAAGCCAGGATATTGGAAATGTAAACCAAAAGGGAGAAGTCCCAATTTCTATCCTATTCTCAAATTGACTTGAATTCTTATGAATGAAAAGAAAAAGAATACGCAAAAAAATTTATTAAATTTAGGACTAGATATTTACCTTCAAACAATAAATGAGATCCTCGTTTTCATCTGATGACAGTGCCAGGTTTTCCAGAACCAAAGAGATGAAGTACATAATTTTCTGCATAATGCATAAATCAGTTGATCAAGAAAATAAACTTTGGAGTGTATGATTAAAACCGGTCAATTGTGACTCAAAATTGCTGCAATATTGGTGAAGAAAACACATAAAAGGACGAGATTAATTCTCAGACATGTAGATAACTGCTTAGAGAGTAAATATACCTCTGGTCCAGCATTATTCAGTTCTTCATATCCCCTCTCAATAGCAGTCCTAACAGTAGAATCAAGGGCAATGTCCAAAAATAAAAGATCCCTCAGACGATCATGAGGCTTAGAGAGCAATGGCCTAAGTCCCTGGCGCGCCTCGAGCAAACCCTGAATTAAAATTAAAGGAAAATTGAAAATCACAGAGAGCGTCCCAGAAAGGCGGAAAAATAATTGCCAATATAAAAATTTCACAAACCTCAATAAGGACTTCCACATTCCTGTCTTCAACATGTTTTAGTACAAATCGCAGGAGATCCTGATTCAAATAAATGTCAATATGCAACTTATTAGTTATTTGATTCAATTCAACCATCATAAGAATTTGAAATGGGGTTGAGAAAATTACTGGAACTTCTGATGGCAAGCCAGATATAGGATTTATTTTTACTCCAACCATGAATCCTTGACCCTGGAGAGAATAAAAAGCTCCATCATTGCTAACAAGTAACAATGCCTTATGTTGAGTTCCTCCAACTAGTTATTGATGTTACCTCATCTTTGTAGCCCATACAATTTTGAATGGCAGACTCAAGATCTGCACCTGAATGAACAGCCTGCATGTAAATATTGATTGGTCAAAATTCACAGACAAGAAAGCTACAGCATACAGCACGGCAAGCGATAGAAGTCTAAAGAAGTCTGCATAATCAAAAAGAAAATTGCACAAAATCTCTATTCATCATAATATATGGGAGAAATATGTATCATGAAATTCCTCCTATGGTATGCATTTCTCGCAACACAGCAACAGACGAGCCTCATCGATGTTATAAAATAGTTCATGAACCAGGTCACATCCATCATCTATTTCAGATGCAGAAACAACTGAAAGAATAGGTCTAGCATCATACCATGCACATCACGACAAAATTCCTGATGGATGCCATAAATCATGTCCAATTGATGCCATGCAGACGTTTATTATCCAAAAAACTTAGTCAAACACAAAACTGAAACCTAAAAGGTTCAGGAATCCAACCTTCAAAGTTCTCATGTAATGCCCCAGATCCCGCAGAAGACCCTCTTTCTGATCTCTCCTGAATTTTGGTTCATTATGGATTGCACGATCGTAGCTTAGAAGACGTTCTTTTGTGATTCCATTCTCATTCAAAGTTTTCCAGTAAACACCGATATCAAAGTCATTTTTTATGTAATCCATTAATGCCTGGAGCAAAAAAAAACTTAATAATAAATTTTCAAATAAAAAACACTGAACAGACCCCCATAACAAGCTCTGACTCCTATACCTGACAAATAACAACATCATCAGGACTCGTGTTATTATGCAACTTTTGATGCCATTCCTCCATAAATGCGCCATTGCAATCATTGTTTCTCTGGCATCATCCAATAAATTAAATAACTTCAGAAACTTGTCCAGACATGAGGGAAGTGTGAATATAAGGCCACATAAGGAAAGTAAACATAATAGCTTCTACCTGGACGACAAGGATCTCGTCTCGAATTCGCTGTCCCACATCCCCTTCTCCTCCACGGCCAACAGTAGACAATATCATCCGTAGAAGTTCTCGATACTGAGGATAATTTGCATAAACATTCTGAAGCAAGTCCGTGAGCCTATCCTGAGCTCGACTAATCTCACTGCACCACGAGGAACATAAAATTACCGTTGGGTTCAGAGGAAAGACCACAGATGGTTACAGAACATTTAGAAAGACACTTTTTCACGAATAATTGATTGGCTTAACGTTTTAGGAGAAGTGATAAGTGCAAAGACACAGAAATATGGAAACAAGAGTTGGTCATTGTACAAAATGTAATACACGGAAGCCATTCAAGATGATATCCCCATATCTCCATGTCCATGCAGCACAAAAAAAAAGTATTAAAATCATACACTAGAGATCAAAAGAATTGTACCGTGGTTTCACATTGTAATTTTTATTCCAAATGAGCTGCCTTGTGGCCATAAACCTCATCCACACCAAAATACCTGCAAGACCTAATTCGCCAGCATCCTTTGCTTCATTGACCAAGTCTGCTGCAATGTTAAATCTGATAAAAGAAACAGATGAGATTTAGAAAATAAAACCAAATGAAAATTCATTCTGAAGTTGATTCAAAAGATTCTAATACGCAGAATACAAACGGCATGACTGAAATGTCTAAACTAACAACTAAAGCACCCATAACTTCAAAGTTGTATTCTTCTCCTTTATAGTAACTAGAGCATGCATTTACACAATATCTAATAATATATTGGGACAGATACAGCAGAACGGCATAAGATGGAATAAAAGATAACCAAGTCAATGGAAATATAATTCATCTAATTCCTAAGAGATTACTGACCGATGCATAAAAGATTTCTGTGCCTCACTCTCCTGGCCTGCTATTTTATCCAACAAAGCCTTTGCAGTACCTTTGCCATCACCAGTATCCTTGAATGGGAAAAGTTCAGTGATTAAAGTTGTCAAGACAATGGAACCTTGAGGAGAATCTAGAATAGGTAGTCACAGAAAAACAGATTATGACCAAAAACAAGGAGCAACCTTCTGAGCTTTCTTGCGTTCAACGCCAAAGTCAACATAGAAATTGGAGCCTTGATTCTTCATCCATGTCCCAGAAGCATTAAGGACGAATGGCATTCCTTTAAAACTATCTGCTTCAACTTCAATTTCTAAAGATTGAACCTGTAAAATTACTGTGAGGATCAAGACAATTGTCTACAGATCTGGGATATATGAGCTACTATAAAGTTCCCAGGCACACGGACCAATCCATGTTTTCTTGTGGCATACCTCATAAGTAGAGTCAGCGGAACCTGGTTTAAATTGTGTTTCAACAACCCCATTAAGAGCAACCGAACCCTGGGGAAGTGTATTTGCAGGTGGGTCCTGAAAATGCCAATGTAGCTTACTTTACTCTTTCATGCTCTGTGATTAAAAAGCAATGCATGGAAGTTTGCAAAACCGAGAGACGAATCAAAGAAAGCAAACATATGAATACCATTTTTTCAATTAAAAGAATTCAAAAATATTACCAACCACTCTCCAGCCTTGCTTGCAGATAAAGCCCAGTGAAGGGTAAGTGGCTCTTTGAAATCTGTTGCCAGATGAACCTTTGTCTTCCCAGCAGGATTGGTTACGAGTATCTTATAAATATTTCAGGATTCTAAAATTAGTTTAGTCCCTAGAAAAACAGAAGAATCAAGAACCAATCACATAATTGTCTCACCAGAAGTTCCTTATCATTGAGCTTGAAAATGTTTTTCCTCAGAACAGAACCTCCATCCTGTTCTTCCTTTTCCTTGGCGAAAAGCTCAACTGCTGTCAAGGGATTTGGTTTGGCTGGATGTTCTTCATCTACAATTTTACCCTCGACAGGTTTAGAAGCATGTTTGTTGATAATATGCATTAAGTCCCTCCTCTTGCGTTGAATTCCATTGGTTCTAAAACCCTGTTTTCTCTCATCTTTCTTTGCAGTCTTTGTATCAGAACGAGATGGCTCTTCAATTTTACCATCATCATCTTTCTTAGTCAACCTTGCTTGGAGCTCTTGTATGGAAGTACCCCTAGCTACTTCCTCCAATAACTCAGATCGGGCTGCTTCGTACTCCACCTATAAACACTAAATGTTTATTAAAGGCAAACAAAAGTAGCATAAAAAGTCCTTAAATCAAACCAACAAGTTTCTCTTGTCAAACGTTCTACAAGAATGCTAATGACTAGTGAATTTTCACCAGCCAGAATTTCTATAGCATCAAGTCACTGTTTACATGCCTTCTCTTGCCCTGGTGTTTTTTTCTCCCCGTGGGAGTAAAAAGGAAAAAGGAAATAACGAATGTAGTTGGAGATGCAGTAACAATGATATTATGAGTATTTATAAAAATAGAGAGAAAAATTCACATGCCTTTTCTTGCTCTGGTGTATACATCTGTTTACCCTTTCTTTCCCACCTCAAATATGCTTGAATTTGTACAAGCTCTTCAGGAACTGGAGCATTGGATATCAGCTTCTCTTTCGCAGGTAATTTAACATGAAAGTTATCACCATTGTTCTTAAACCTACCAAAGAAAATTACAGGAAGAAATAAAACTAATTTTGCCCGCTTAGATCAAAGTCCAAGAAAAAACAGAACCAATGTAATCTTACCATCTGTTCTGGCTTTCATCAACTAAAAGAAACTCGATTGCTTGTATTGTAGGATCATCAATCTCAATTTGAAGCGAGGAACTGGAGCCAGACTAGAGAAAAACAAGTTGATCGACAAATAAATCTTCAATTAGCACAATATTATAACCAAATGAGAGATACTTGGTGAGGCATATATGCTGTGCTTTAAAAACCTTACACTCACAAACGGTGTTCTAAGAGCTCTGTTCTTATGTACTTTGGTTCCTTCTGGGTGACGAGATGGAAGCACCCACTTTCTGAAAATAGCAAACGACAATAAGAAAGAAGACATCTCCGATTTTAGGGTAGAAATCTTGAGTATCAGACTCGACAAAAGAAGCAATTACAGCGAAACTTACTCTTTCCTGTCTTGCACCCCACCCCAGTGAAGAGTCAAAGAGTCACCGCTATATGCTACACGAAAATCTACTTGAGTGGCAGATCCCGGAGTGGAAGCATTCACATAAACCTGTCCATTAGGTATAGTTTCTGTTAATATAGTTCCCCATGCATATCTTAGCTGATCTGAACTGAACAAAACATTATCCACATATATTACATTGGTCTAAGACTCTTAAGTACCTAACACTTACACTACATGTACCTGCAATTCAATATTCCCATCGAGATTGAATTTCCCGGCAAGCTGCTGCTACAAAGGAAAATTTATTTAACATTAGTACATGTCCAAGCCAACCACCCAGACAAATTTGAAGTAATCAGTCAAATCTAAACTTAATTCCAAATCTTAGCAAATCTCCATCACACCACCTCCCTACACCTAGCATTATCAAGCAATTTTCTACCAGGTTTTCCTATAATTCGATAAATTATTGAAAACTAACTCAAATTTCATAATTCAAAACTAAAAGAATATAAATTTCCTTACATCCGAAGGCGGATTAGTGGTTAATGCGGCACGAGGAACAGCTGCAACGCAGCGGCGTGACCCCATGGGTAACTTTGGTTTCTGAACGTTCAAAGTGTTCCCACAAAACTTCTTGGATATCGGTGATTTTGGCGCCTGTGCCGTCACTTGGTGGACGCTCTTAGCTTGAAACAATGTGTTGGCAGGAATACCGGAAGAATTTACCTTTCTTTGAGGCAGGCTCTGGTTGAGCAAGTTATGGCCTATGGAATTGCTCATATTCGTTGATACCCTCCTCAAACCTGAAGAAATCGACGAAACGAAACACAGTTAAAGCATCTATCAGAAGCAGAGGTTAAGCATTCATACATTTATCAACCAAATTAGGCAAAATCTTCCCATACACATACATACATAAAGATGAAATTTTTACTAATTTTGTGTTTGCAGTTATCACCAAATTAGGCAAAATCTTCTTACACACAAACATATATAAAGACGTAATTTTTACTAATTATGTGTTTGCTTGCCGAGAAAGCTGAGGAAAATGTAAGGAAAGAGAAAATTACTTTACCCCCTCTTACACCTATCACTCTCAAATAAAGCTTATAACTTTTCACTTTCGCAAAGCAAAAGAAACTCAAAATTTCAAGAGCTGCATATCTTTTCTTCCTTCTTACAAAATTTTCTCGGAAAACAAACGGAAAAACGTGGGAAAATTAAGCTAAAAACTACAACACTGCTAACATTCCCACTCGGTCTTAGTTCTGAAACATCTGTGATCTAAGAACAGTAAATGCAAGTAAAATTCGACGAATAAATGATCAATACGTTTGCAAAAATCGAACTTGAAAATGTTGAATTGCAGAAGCTCACCTCTGGAAAATGATTCCAAGCTCCCAGTCTAAAGAGAGAGAGAATCAATATACGATCAGAAACTAGAGAGAGAGAGAGAGAGAGAGAGAGAGAGAGAGAGGGGGAGCGCTCCAAGACGAAGGCTTTGTCCGCGAAAACTTGTGATTGGTGGGAGCCTGGGAGGAGGGAGGGAGTGATTTGTAACCAGTTCCGTGGAATCGAAGAGCGAGTCTACGTACTAACAAAAAACAAAGAGCGAGTCTACGCAAGTGACATGGCGCTCTATCTCTGCCGATGGGTGAGTGTTCGAAAAAGCTCGGATGTGATTGTCACGTGCGACTTCTTCTCCTTCTTGTCTTTTGCTCGTTGAGGTGATGATTCGAATGGGATTCCGAAGAGATGGTCGGGTTAAGCTTTATAATAAGCTACTAATAATATAGTTCAAATTCATATTTGACAATAATCGAACTTAAAAATTATCTTTTATAAGTGAAACTAGTAGACCTAGTATTAAGTGGCTAATATTTGTTGAATTTGGGCAGTATTATCTCCATACTTATTTTTACTTCTTACATATTCTTTTTAATTTTTAACCGTCGAATCGAATAAAATAAAAAAAATGATAATAAAAAATTAGTAAAGTGCGCGAAACGTAAAAATAAATGTGTAAATATTATTATTTTTTAATTTTCTTTTTTTGATGATCACTCAACAAGTCATCAAAACCCCACGTTGTCATTGTTGTTTTTGTGCGACCCCACATCGTGAAGTTGCTAGAACCCAAATCCTTTCTGAATCTAAAAAATTTGAGCCTAAAAATTAAATAATTTGAATCGTTGAAATTTGATTCAACATCTACAATAATTATAATTTTGAAAGATATCTTCTGTTTGTAGCTGTTTGATCAAATTTTAACTATCCGGATCATTTAGCCCTTAAGCTCAATTTTTTTAGATCGAGAATCTGGGTTCAAGTTGCAAATTCCAGATGCATGTCCACAGCCGCACTGCACTCGTTGATACATCCAAAGCACTCAATAGTCACAGATATTATTATACAGGGAAGGAAAGATATTTTAAAACAAAGAGGTCGGTCTTCTCGAACAAAAAAAATAGGAATAGAATCCTCTCCGGATCCTCTTTGTAGAGATCTGAATGATCAATTAATTATGTACATTTATCGTACATCGAGTGATTAAAAATTATTTTAAAATTTTAATTTAAAATTGAATATAAATAGTAACTAATGAAAACTGATCGCGCGATGTGAACGAACACAATTAATTGATTCCTAAATCCATACAAAAATGATCCGGAGAGATTCCTTGTCCAAAAAAATAGAGGCCGCTCTTAAATATCTGCCTCCCCTTTTCCGTAGGATAACAATATCAAAAAGACAAGAGAGAGAGAAACACGTACACACACACCACGTAAGGGCTTTTTAATGGTTAACGCAAGGAACCAATGATATTAAGGCAAGCCTCAACATCTAAAGAAAATAGGAGCAATACTTGAACTTTGACACGGTTAGAAGTTTGATTTTGAACTAAAAATTTGTGAGTCGTGATCTTTGAACTTGTTATAATATGGAGCGATGGTGCTTTTAGTTAACTGCGTTAAAACTTTAGTCCATTTTTTATTGTTTTAAACTATTTATGTTAAATAAAAGTTCTAATGAAGTTAGCAGAAATGACCATTAGTCCACCTTATAACAAGTTCAAAGACTAATAGTTATAATTTGTTAGATCAAAGATCGAAACTTTAACTAGCCAAAGTTCAAGAACCAGTATTCCAATTATCTTTTAGCATCTCGACTAAAAGAAAAGGAAAGTTGGCAAACAGACATGGCAAAATGTGTGCGTTTGGTGACATGTGATAATTTTTTATAGTGTTTGCTTTTTAATAACTGAAATTGAGATTGACATCACTTTTGCCTAACCACACAAGCAAGCAATCCCAATCACTTTTTTTACCTTGAATTGGAGTAATTTTTTAAAATGCCCGCTTTTCAAACGGGTATTTTACATGTCATAAAATCAGTAAAATAATACGAAGGAATATATTATTTTCTCTACTTATAATATGACATGTGGAGTATTGCTTCAATGAGTACCTGAAAAAATCTCTCATTCGCTAAAGCTTGCGGCCTACATTCAAAAAATGCATAGGAGCTAAGTTCTCATTTGCAATTACTCATGTGATCTTTGCTTCTGCTGGGCCCGTGATCCTCCTGGCAATAAAGGCCGACGTTGTGCGCGTTAGTGAATTGGGCTTCAATAACACTTTCACGTCCGGAGAGATATATGGGCCTATCTTTTGCCACTTAGCCTAAGCCCAAGTTCCATCCTAACACTTGGAGCACTTTGCTTAATGTGTAATTATCGACTTCAAATTTCTATTTATTTGTTTCGATGCGAGTATATAATAAATTGAGCTCAATTATTGTACGTACTTGGTGCGTTACGTTGGAGAATTTACTGTACTTACACGGTGTTTTATGTTGGGAAAGAGATCATTTCCGAATCTCTTCCACCAGGACCATCAGATTAAGTGATTCGGACCTTTCAAATTTCATCCAACTGCTAAAAATTATCACAGCTAAAAATTATCACAGGTGGGTCATTTAATGAAATTTGGAAGGCCCAGATTACTTGATTCGGTGATCTTGGTGGAAGAGATTCGGAGATGATCTCTTTCCTTTAATGTTGGATGCTGATAGGAAAATTAAATTTGTTTTTATGTGAACACACGCCAATGCCAACAATACATTTTTTTTTAGGGAATTTTAACGAAAAGCTCCCGGTATTGTTCACTTTAACGAAAAATCATATTTTTACACTAAAAAGTCAATCCTTGTAGTATTCACTTTACTCTTTATTTTATCTTTATTGTTAAAACTCAAAGTTTTTAAATTATTTTCATTAGTTTTTTTTTTTTTTATCCCATCCAACAATACATGCATGTTTGATTGTTTGGGATGAAGAATATGCAATTGGATCCCACCGCCCAACAAAGATAGAAAACACAAATAGTTTTCAGGGTTTCTACGTGGATGTGAACCTAATGCTGACAAAACAATAATCATTGATCGTTTAGGATGACGAATACAAGAAATATTTCATTGTGATCGGAATACGAGTAGTATAGTGTATGTTTTTATAAAAGTGATGAGAAATTTTATTTTTTAAGTTATTAATTTTTTTAATATATATATCCCATAATTTATACGTGTACTGATCACACTGAAAAATCTCTCGAGTAATACGATAACCGCCCAACAAAGAGATGAAACACAAACAGTTTTTAGGTTTCTACGCAAACGCCCACTAAACGCCAACAAAACATTAAGGGTAGATTACATTTTACCACATCAGGTTTGTGGTCGATTTCAATTCCTTACAACATCTTTAAAACATTTCAATTTCATATTTCAAGTACTATTTTATTTCAATATAATACATCCGTTAAATTTTCCATCCATTGATCCATTAATAGCTGATGTGGCTGCCACATTTTGTGCCACGTGGTAAAAAAAAAGTTTTAATTAAAAAAAAAACCTAATCTTCTCGACAACAAAAAAAAAAAAAAAATGAAAACGCAAAACCCAACCCCCACCTCCCCCATCACTCTCATTCTTCTCGAACCCGCCAACCTCTTACTCTTCCATCCTCGCCTACGGACGTCTCCATCCCCGAGGACCAGGAGTCACCGTCTCCATCGCCAACGCCAACTGTCGGGGGAGATGGTTTTGCCTCAATAGGAGGGAGGTGGAGATTGTTGGGGACTTTGGCAGTAGGTTTTGTGGTTGGGCTGCGGGGGGAGAATTGCGGAGGAAAAAGGGTGGGGGGTGTTCTGGAACAGAAAGAGGGAAAAAATGGTGGATGAGTTTTGGAACGAAATAGGGAGAAAGAGACTCGGGGAAGAATCGGACCTCGTAGTTTTGGATGTGGCTCGCCAGATCAGCCATGGTTTCCAGCGAAAACGGGCCCCAAAAATCTTCTAAATTGAAGCAAACCCACCGCCTCGCCGCCGCCACATTTTGGTCTCGGATCTTCGACCTGGATCCCCATCGACAAAACATTTTTCCTCGTTGTCAACTTTGCCGTGGAAAGTCGGATTCGAGACGGGCCTATTCGCGGCATCGCCAGGTGGGTCGAGAGGGAAGAAGAAGCGGAAGAAGAAGAGAGTGGATGAGATGGGTTTTCCGATCTCGAAGTCCCGCAAGGACCATTCTTTCTTCTAGGTTTCTTGCACTTTTGTGGGTTTTTGTTTTTTATTCCATTGCCCTCTGATTTCTCAAATGGGCTGGGTGTTGGGGTCGGGGGAGGTAAAGAGAGTGGAGGAGATGCGTGGGGGGGGGGGGAGTTGCGGTGGGTTGCGGGGAAGGGATGGGTTTCTGGGTTTTTCTTCTTTTTTTTTTGTTGAAAATATTCAGGTTTTTTATTTAATTAAATTTTTTTTTACTGCATAAATGTGGCAGCTATGTCAGCTCTTAACGGATCAATAGATGAAAAATATAACAGATGTATTATATTGAAATAAAATAGTACTTAAAGTATGAAATTGAAATGTTTTAAAGATATGAAATTGAAATGTTTTAAAGATGTTGTAAGGAATTGAAATCGATCCCAAATCTGAAGTGGTAAAGTACCTGAGGTGATAAAGTGTAATTTATCGGAACATTAATCTTTGATTGTATGAGATGACGAATATGGAGGTGGATCCACCACCTAACAAAGAGATGAAACACAAATAGTTTTTAGTGTTTCTACATAAACGCGCATCAAACGCCAACAAAACATTAATCTTTGATTGTATGAGATGACGAATATGGAGGTGGATCCTACCGCCCAACAAAGAGAGCAAACACAAATAGTTTTCAGGTATTTACAGGAGCGACGCTAACAAAACATTAATCTTTAATTGTTTGAGATGACGAATATGGAGGTTGACCCCGCCGCTCAACAAAGAAAAACACAAACAGTTTTTGGATCATGCTAGATAGACTAAATTTTTAAATAAAATTTGCAAACTAAATTATGTGACACTAATAAGAAATAAGCATATTAATTAACACTTAAGTAATAATCCAATCATCAACAATCACATCATTTAATGTACAAAATTTATTCTTTTTAGCATTACTTAAAATTTTTTAGGTTTTTACGTGAATGCGCGCCGAATGCCCATAAAACATTAAGTTTTTATTGATTGAGATGACAAATATGAAAGTAGATCATCCTACCACCCAACAGAGAGAGCGCAAACACAAACAGTTTCGCATTATATTTTCCATGAGTATCATACAAATCCCGTACGTATGAACTTTGCGTCGAGTCTCGAAGGCCTGTCCAACTCAATGCAAATAGACAAGCCCCGAAAGCTTCGCAACCATTGATTGGCAGATTGTGGCCATAAAAGTTGGAAATAAGGCAGTTCTAAAGTTCTGCTTTTCTGCTTTTACTCGCCAAGTCAAAAAAATTAGGGTCCTACTCGTAATGGCAAGCCAACTGCCAAAGTAGACTTTCACTCCGCCATGATTTGATTGCACCCATTGGGTGCAGAGTAATTGCTTCCGGTCTGTGTCATCTGTCTAGCTCACTACTCCATCAATCAGCCAATACGCATAGCTTGTTTGTGCTACTCACCAAAGGATTTTTGTTTTTAAACAATAATATATGATTAGCCCTTTATTATTCGAGAGTTATGACGAAAAGTTTATAGTCCTATTTATTTTAACGAAAAATTACATTTTTATGTTAAAAAATTAATCATGGTACTATTTACTTACAACACATTTTTGTCATTTTCGTTAAAACTCAAGATTTTCAAGTTATTTTCATTAGTTTTTCTTTATTATTTCTTTAACAGAGAAATAAAAAAATATAATAAAGCATGTGAATGAGAATAAATTTTTTATTGTATCCAAAATATAAGTGATATCACGTATTATTATATAAATAGTGAAAAAAATTTAATTTTTAATATAAATATCTCACTACTTAAATAGCTAGTTATACATATTTTTTTACCAATTTCGTATTTTGGACACACTGGTTTACTAGCCGATACTCAACGAATGAGGCGTACACACGTAACAAGGCAGAACTTTCAACCCTCCTTGAATATTTAGAATGGAAGCGGATTGTCTGTCCTTCCCATCCCTTCTTATTTATGTAGTCACGGTTAAGCCACGTTAACATTTTTTATTCCCATTGCTTTTTATCTTATTATTTCTATAAAAAAATCAATATAAAATGTTGACGTAGGTTAACCATGACCACAAAAATAGGAGAGGATGAGATGAGGAGGGCAGACAATCCAGGTCCATTTAGAATGAGCATTCTTTTCGGATTCTTTTTGTGAGGATCTCAAGGATCATCTAATTACGTTCGTTCATTATATATCGTATGACTAATTTTCATTAGGTACTATTTATATTTAATTTTAAATAAAAAAATTTACAATAATTTGTAGCAGCACGATATACGATGAACAGACGGAAGATTCTCGAAATTCTCACAAAGAAAATTAAGAGAGAATCGAATATTCAAAAGTCTCACGGTATATTTAATTATTTATTCTCTTCCAAACCCGGACACAGACAGGCTGCCCATGTCAATGAAAGTGGGTTGAATTTTGAGACTATTTGGCGCTGTACTAATTCTTCTTACCCCTCGACTTCCAAAACCCAACTGCATCTGCATGTAAGAGAAAGATAAGCTTTTAACTTTATTGAATCGACTTTGATGCGTTTGCCAAAAAAAAAGAATCGACTTTGATGCTCGCCTCCTGCATCTGCATGTTATAAGGTTGCACTAAGATATTGGTGGTTTGATGGTGAGGGCTTAATTAGCTTTGCCGAGATGCTGCATGAGGTGAGAGATGGTGATCAATCAAGTGCGGAGGATATTGGTTGTTTAAGAAGAGAGAATATAAAAAACCTACGTACCTAGTAAGAATATACATACAAACTAATATTTGAGTAATGTTCCACCAGGTCCTTTCAATAAAACCTAATAAGATTAATACTAGAGACATTATAATAAATTTCAAAATTTATCTTAGATTATAACACGTATTATATTGACTCATATTAACATTTAAATCTGTATCATAACAACTTACCGATTCATATTAAATTTTGATTTTTTAACAAAAAGTTACCAACCCATTTGAGCGAGACGATCAACACAAAATTATACCAATAAAAGAAAATAATTGAATCCTCTCACTTCTTGGAGTCTATTTTTAGCCTCTTATTTATTTATTTATTTATTTATATATTATAGTGTGTGTGGATTAAGTTTCTTAATGAACTAGTAATAATGTGGTTCAAACTCACATTTGTCGATAATCGAACCCAATACCTGTTACTTATAGGAATACCACTAAATTGTAGTACTAAATGTCTATTTTTAGCTTTTTAGGGATTAGATTTGATTCAATCGATGACAAGTTGATTATTGAGAACCCACTTCATTCTTTAATTATCGACCATGCCATTGCCATGTGAAAATTGAATCCAAAACTCCAAAGTCAATCCCTAAAACACAACTTGACTATATCAGAAGTGATCAAGACTTGTGAGAGGAGGAATCTCTCTTACCCAGTCACGAAGGAAGCTCAATAGTCAATGGCAATTACACAACTTGTTCTTATAATTCCAAATTCCTTGGCATGTGGGGATCTCAAACCCCACGCTTCCAGCCAAGCACTACCCTCCACGTACCTTAATCAATTCCAACTTCTCCTCTGCATCTTACAGCGGCAGTGAAAGGGTGAGACTCGGCGGATTCACAGAGTTTCCAACTTCAAAAACCCAAAATTCTTGCCTTTTCGAGGCCTAGAGAAGTCCAGCTTCCCATTTGTCGTGATACTATAAGTAACATCCAAATTCACAGCAAAAAACAAAAGTTGCAATCCTTTTGTATGTATCTGGCAGTCCGGCATCATCAGACGGCCGCTAACGGTTGCAGCATTTGAGCATAAAGTTTCGAGTTTGATCAAACCAACGCTCGAATCATCGGAAAAATGGAAGTAGAGAACAGAGTCATGGAGCCCGGGTCTCCGAAATTCGCGCTGCCGGTGGACTCCGACCACAAGGCCACAGAGTTCAGATTGTTCTCGATTGCCAAACCCCACATGCGGGCGTTCCACCTGTCTTGGTTTTCCTTTTTCTTTTGTTTTGTGTCCAGCTTTGCTGCTCCGCCGCTTATCCCCATCATCCGCGACAACCTCAACCTAACCGCCACCGACATCGGCAATGCCGGGATTGCGTCCGTGTCAGGCGCTGTGTTTGCCCGAATAGCCATGGGGACAGCGTGCGACTTGGTCGGTCCGCGGCTTGCCTCCGCCTCACTCATCCTCCTCACTGCCCCTGCAGTCTACTTCACTGCAATTGCGTCGACCCCCATGTCTTTCCTCCTCGTCCGCTTCTTCACCGGCTTCTCTCTCGCCACCTTCGTCTCGACCCAGTTCTGGATGAGCTCCATGTTCTCTCCCCCCGTAGTAGGCACCGCCAACGGCGTCTCGGGCGGGTGGGGAAACTTGGGGGGCGGAGCAACGCAGCTCATCATGCCGGTAGTGTTCGGCTTCATCAGGGACATCGGCGCTGTCAAGTTTACAGCTTGGAGAATCGCGTTTTTCATCCCTGCCCTGTTTCAGACACTGTCAGCATTCGCCATCCTGATATTCGGACAGGACATGCCGGACGGAAACTTCTACGGCCTCCATAAGTCCGGCGAAAAGCCGAAAGACAAATTCTCGAGCGTGTTCTACCACGGCGTCACGAATTACAGAGGTTGGATTCTGGCATTGACGTACGGATATTGCTTTGGGGTGGAGCTAGCGGTGGACAACATCATAGCGGAGTATTTTTACGACAGGTTCGATCTGAAACTCCACACGGCGGGGATGATCGCGGCGAGTTTCGGGTTGGCGAATATTGTTTCAAGGCCCGGAGGTGGGATTCTGTCGGATGTTGTGGCGAAGAAGTTTGGGATGAGGGGGAGGCTGTGGACTCTGTGGGTGGTGCAGACCGCGGGAGGTGTTTTGTGTGTGACTCTTGGGCGGGTGAATTCTTTGGTTGGATCCATTGTTGTCATGATTTTGTTCTCCGTGTTCGTCCAAGGTGCTTGTGGGCTTACATTTGGTGTGGTTCCATTTGTCTCTAGAAGGTACGTTCTTTTCACAAATACTTTTTAATTCTTGTGTTGTTCGAGCGGTATTATAATCTAATCTAGGTTATGAACACATCGTGATTCAAATTTGAGTGCAGAAAAGAGAGGACAAAATGTCATAGCCAAGTTAGCCACACACATATGGCTAGTTAATCTCAACCTCATTTTTTCTCTCGATCTTATCTTTCCTGATTCATTACTTCTATTATCCTTACTAAGTGTGAAAGGTTTGTTAATAAAACACAAAACTCAAGCAACATTAATTATCTGGCAGATTATTAATGCACAAGCTATATTTCTCAACTGTGTAATAAAGATGAGCTAGTTCATGTCCACATAAACACCAATCGGAGTGTATAGTTTTCATGGAAGATATTTATGTTATCCTGTATACTGTCAGAATGGAACGATGAAGATTTTAACACGTCAAAATGTTAAGTAGGGCTCCGTGATGTCTTCTCAAAGTGAAACAATACAACTTTGAGTCTTTCACATATGATAGTGGGTGTTTTTATGTTTAAAGAGGTAGATTCTGATATGTAACTGGAGATATATATTCCGATTCTATATGAGAATCTCCATGAATTTTGACCTTGACCTACACCATTGTGTTGCTACCCGTTATTATCTTACCCTAATCACATTTTCATTCATTTCTCTTGGTTTTAATCCCTATTTTCAGGTCATTGGGGGTCATATCTGGAATGACAGGAGGCGGTGGAAATGTGGGTGCAGTTCTGACCCAACTGATATTCTTCAAAGGATCAAAATATTCAAAAGAAACAGGGATAACCCTAATGGGGATCATGATCATATGTTGCACCCTCCCGATGACTTTGATCTATTTTCCCCAGTGGGGTGGCATGTTTTGTGGTCCATCTAAGAACAAGGCCACAGAGGAAGACTATTACATGTCTGAGTGGAGCTCCAAGGAGAAGGAGAAAGGCTTTCACCAGGCAAGTGTGAAATTTGCTGAGAACAGCAGAAGTGAGAGAGGAAAATCAGACTCTGTTACCCGACCCTCTGATGAGATTTCACCGCCACATGTTTGATTTACTGCATGCCATCGTTAATGATCTCAAGTTGGGAATTCAAAATTTATGTGTGTATACCTATTAAATTGTTCAAATATGTACTGTTTTAGTTTAAGTAAATTAGTAGTTTCGATTACGTGCCATTGTGCCAGTATTTGTTACAAGCAAGAAAAATTTATCTAATTAAGTATAGTTTTATTTAGTTAGAAATCATCTGTGCAGGATATCTGTCTTTTCATAATTGGCAGATTATGTTATCATAATATCTATATATTGGCGTGTTATGTAATAAATATTATTAAAGATTTATTTATATCATATTTATGATTCTAATACAGTAAATACCAGTACATGGTAAAAAATCCCAAAAGCTTAAAGGAAGAGAAGTTGGAGTCTAGTAAAAGGAGCCAAACCAAACAACTTGATAATGAGTGAACCTATACGGGAAATGCTAAAGAGACCTTAAAATATGATTTTTTGTGGACTCTCCGTTATTTTATATTTTTTGTACAATGTTGTATAATTATAAGAGAGTTACCAAACTCATCTCGTGTTACATGTCATAATATTAGTACGAAAATTGTGTTAAAAATATTAAGTAATGAAAAGTTTGTAGAGTGTTCTACTTTTGAAAAAATATCATTTCCAAAGTATTTCTCTAAACATAATGATTTGATTTGACACGAAAATTACGAACCTCAACTTCATCCAAAGCATAAACAAGTAGGGATTGTTTGATCCTTAATCCTTTCGTCTTTCTTAAAGTTTTTCTTTTTCTTTTTCTTCCAACGGCCTTCAATTGGATGTGCTTGATAAACCAACTTTATCTTCTTTTTTTTCTTTTTTCTTTTTACAACAGACTTTTTGGTTTTGGGCTTGAGAAACCAAATACAAGCTTGACCATTATGGGCTACGGAAACAGGCTTCTTCAAATTGGGCCTCTTACAATGATTGGGCCTCCGATACGGTACATCGTATCGATCCCTTTCACTACTTCGACAAGTCGGATCTCCACAGTCTCTGTATCCGACAACGTACGATCCACATGGCGCCCCACAATTGAAAGCTCCTCCGCGTTTCGTATTTATGGTCGTACCTTGTTCCGTGCGCTGGTAGATCTCCTTTTCTAACGGCAGCAACGCCACTCGCAGACTTTGACAGTTGACTTTGATGTTTCTCCAACTTGCAGCACAAGACATTAACCACTAATTATTATATGTCATTAGAATACGGCTACCCAAGTAGAGGTAATTTATTTGAGATTACAATGTGAAATTATATATGATTTTTCTGTCACTTCACAGTTTTACAATTTAACTTTAATTTTCGTGTTAATATTATAAAATATTATGCAAAAAACATAAGATGATAGAGAGTCTATGAAGAGTTTCACTTTTGAGGGAATTCCCTTATTATTTCTTTACAATATAATATATATATATATATATATATATATATATATATATATATATATTCTAAGTTAAGCTAATACACATTAATGATACATTTACCAATCCTTAAAAATCAGAAACCATGAATTATAAAAACCACCCCAACCCAAAGAGTCCAATTCTTTAAGAATCAAGAGTTGAACTCCAACTATTGTATGTATCTGACAATCTCACTTATATTTTTGTTATATAACACATGAGTAACCTGTAATTGAAACTCAATTCTTAATGATTACGAACCAGTAAACTTACCCTAAATACCAAAAATATATATGCAAAATATGATTATCATTCCAATTACCGACAAAATAGCAGGTTGATGCTTACAACAATCTATTGATATTATTCTCTACTTTGAAACGAGAGGCAAATATATTAATGTATCCTATTGTCATTTTCACTTGACAAAGCTCCTATAACTAGGGGTGAAGGCAAAAAGTTATTTCATCGAGGGCACAACAAGTAGCAAGACTACTTTTGTTGGATCCCAACAACAGCATGTGCAAAGTAAAAAAAAATTTCCTAGTTTTTAAAGTGAGACATTTTGTCGAGCACTTGGTCGACCCTTACCATTATATGCTTAGCTACATTTCCGCCCTTTAGTGCTTTTTTAATTCTTTCTTTAGAAATAAAATAAAGAGTTAAATCATATAGGTAAAGGACTGGAAGATGATCGATAGGAGAGAGAGTTAATGAGTCTTTTATTATTTTAAGAAAAAATGGCTAACTTGAAAGGTTTTCTAAAAAATTGGTGTCGTTTCACTAAAAATATGTATGTTTTCTAATGTTCTTCTTTGTGAACTGTCATAATCAACTCAAATACTCGCCTCATGATGATCTTCAACGAGTATCGAGTGATAGAGTCTATTTCCCGATGAACGGATGAAGAAGGGGGTAGTTTTATTAAATTACCCCTGCCCCAATCACATCACCACCTGGTTACCATACGACTAACCAAGCCACCATCATATTGACCGTCACCATTGCTTACTCGTTTTCGACAACGTTTTCCAGTTTCCAAATTCAGAAGACGACCACACTACCACAACATTTTCTTGAATTCCAAGCACCCCATTAACACATACCATTCAATCCAACCATTTTTCGACAACTTTGTACCGAATCAAACTCCAACATGTCCAATTTTATCTTACTTCTGTTCCTTCCTCTGTTTTTGTTTCTAAAGAGCGCTCGTTCTGACCCGAGAGCCTCACAGGCAGCTATGATATGCACAAACGACACCGCTCAGAACCCAGAACGTCAAACCTTCGTCTCCAACTTCTTAGCAGCCATGGACGCCGTCACCCCACAGATTGCCACCCGAAGATACGCCAGCGTCGTCACCGGAACCGGAAACGTAACCGTTTTCGCCTTCGGCGAGTGCATGAAAGACCTCTCCAAAACGGACTGCGACCTCTGCTTCGCCCAGTGCAAAACGAAGATTTTAGGGTGCCTCCCGTTTCAGAAAGCAACTCGCGGGGGCCGGCTTTTCTTCGACGGCTGCTACCTCCGGTACGATGATTTCGATTTCTTCAACCAGAGCTTGAGTTCCCAAGACAGGACCGTTTGTGGGGACAGAGATTTTGGTCGGAATTGGACAGTTTTTAAGGATAATGCTTTGAGGTTGGTGAGGAATTTGAGTTCGTTGGCGCCGAGGAATGATGGGTTTTCTGCTGGGTTTGTGGCGGGTGAAGGGAACGTTTCGGTTTACGGGTTGGCGCAGTGTTGGGAGTTTGTGAAGGGGCCTGGTTGCGAGGAGTGTTTGGCTGACGCCGTTAAGAGAATCGGATCTTGCACTCCGAAAGAAGAAGGGAGGGTTTTGAATGCTGGGTGTTATTTGAGGTATTCGACTCAGAAGTTTTATGATAACAATACAGTCACTGATGATGCAGGACGAAATGGAGGTTAGTTTTTTTTTATTCGAGCGATATTCTAATCTAATCTAAACTCCGGTTATGCGGAGCGGACTGCTATAGTTTGGTTCACTTGAAGTTTTTACATTTTCTTGGTTACCATCTAAGAATATTTGATAAAGTTCAAATTTTTGGTAGTTTGGATTCAATTTTCAGACCATCTGATTCGACTTTAGAGTTCGATGTGATGAATGGTGATGATTTGTTTCTTAAAGTAGGAAATTTGACATGGACTTGTAAATTTTGGTTTTGTTTTGTTAACTTAATTTTGCATTCTGTTCCTGAGTTATAATGTTCATGTGCAAATTGTTTGACAGGACGCCGTGGCTTGGCGATAATTTTGGCTGTAACATTTGCTGCATTTGCTGTTGTGCTTACTATTTCTGCAGTTGCTTTCTTTGCAAGGAAGAAAATACTGAGCAGGAGGAAAGGTACCGGGGTTTTGGTTTGAAACTCTGTTTAGATTCTTCTATCTTTAAGCATTGGATTAAATTTGTGTTCTTGTTTTAATTTCACAGCTGCTTCAGAGAAAAAGCAATTTGGAGCTCTGTTTGCCACTGTGAATAAGTCCCAACTCAATTTTTCATACGAAGTTCTCGAGAAGGCCACCAATTACTTTCATGATACCAACAAGCTTGGACAAGGAGGATCTGGCTCAGTGTATAAGGTAATTTCTCCCTTCGTTCTGCGTAGGTATCAGATTTGGTATATGGATTTAACTTGGGAATTTCCTTTATTTTACACACAGGGAGTTCTGCCGGATGGAAATGTTATTGCCATAAAGAGGCTGTTCTTCAACACAAGGCAATGGGTGGATCATTTCTTCAACGAAGTTAATTTGATCAGCGGAATTCATCATAAAAATCTTGTAAAGCTGTTGGGGTGCAGCATTACAGGCCCCGAGAGCCTTCTTGTTTATGAGTATGTCCCAAATAAAAGCCTTCTTGATTATTTTATTGGTAATTTTCTCTTCTCCATCCTATTTTCGGTAAGACAATTTGGTTTTTCGCATCATCAGTCCATTTTCGCATTCTTACAGTTCATCCCTTTGTGAATTTTCAGTGAAAAACAATGTGGAGCCACTGAGGTGGGATTTGAGGTATAAAATCATAGTGGGAACAGCTGAGGGCTTGGCCTATCTTCATGAAGAATCGGAATTGAGGATCATTCATAGGGACATAAAACTGAGTAACATTCTGCTCGACGAGGAATTCAATGCAAAGATTGCTGATTTCGGACTTGCTAGAATGTTCCCTGAAGATAAAACTCACATAAGCACTGCCATTGCTGGCACACTGTATGTTGCGCCTGCCTGTTTTCGTTTTTATTTTCTGCTTCAAAGACTTGTTTATCGTTTCTAACATAAAAGAAGACTAAATTTTCTTGCTTAGAGGTTATATGGCTCCGGAGTATGTCGTTCGTGGCAAATTGACTGAGAAGGCAGATGTTTACAGTTTTGGAGTTCTTGTCATCGAAGTCATCTGTGGAAGGAGGAACAATTCTGTCTTTTCAAGTTCGACTTCTATCCTGCAGATGGTAAACAAAATTGTGTCTCTTGCATATCTGCTAAATTTATATTTCGTGAACAAATTTTCACATCCAGTTTCAGTAATCATAATTTAACCTTCTTTTATCTCATTTCATAAAGACTTGGGATCTTTATGGAACTTGTAGGTTACGTGAAGCTGTCGATCCACTCCTAGAAGGTAAGTTTGAAAATGAAGAAGCATCTCGGTTACTTCAAATAGGGTTACTTTGTGTGCAAGCTTCAGCAGAGCTGCGGCCGGCAATGTCATTAGTCGTGAAAATGCTCACCGAAAATCTAGAGATTCCTCAGCCAACACAACCACCATTTCTCAATTCTGGTAGCGCAGAATTCAACAGGAGAACTCCTTCAGGAAGTTTCATTTCTCTGCCCGCAGAGTCTAACACGCAATCTTCGAAGAATAGCATGACCCAAAGCTGGATTGAACCGAGATGAACATTTTGTATTTTTCATCATCCACAAGGTAAATATTGCGAGTTCAGATGATCTATGAGCTTAAGCAATCCCTACAAACTTGTGAATATCAAATGATCCAGCCCTGCAGCTCCCACAGCTCCCACAGTCTAATTACAGTCAAATTTTGTGCAACTTCTATATGTTTTAACATGGGTAAGTAGAACTGAATGCCCTTTGTAAAATATATGTAGAGAATTATATTATTGATATGCAAGTAGAAACAATATATTCTTTTTATCTTGAAACGGTATCATTGTCACACGGTCACGTTATCAGTTTTCTCGTATTAAACTTTTCGAGATTTGTTTGTATTAGGCAGTTTTGGTGGACTTCTCGAATAAAATCAAAATCAGAGTTACGAAAGTGGGACTCTATTTCTTTATTTTAATATAATATATACAATTAGTTGAATCAGCAATTTCAAATGTCTGTGAGAATTATAATGAAACAAGCAACCATACTAAAGTCAAAGTTAATTCAAAAAAATAATCCAAGATTAACAGTTAATCAAGGAATAATGACAATGCCAGCCCCTGGGGTGCACATTCCGATCAAACTGCGTCTCCTACGATTTTCAAGCACCGCGTTGAATCCATCGAATTTTATGGAATAAAATATCATAATTGTAATTTATCTGGAAAGCACAAAAACTAAATATAATTAGTCTGGCAATTTTTCTCTGCAAGGAGACTGGTTCATAAATTAATTAGATATGTCTTCTGGGTGAATTTGGTACACTGTGTACAAATACAATTAGTGATAATGCTGATTAAGATAAACATTCAAATTAAATGACAAATGGTGGGTTTGAAACACCAAGTTGCTACAACATATATATATATATATATATATATTAGATTGTTACAATATAACAACAGCAATAACATTAATAATAGCAACAATTATTTATTATTATTATCAACATTCTTCCCCACCTGGTTTTTTATTTTTATTTCCTCGGAACATTAATTTGTGTGCATCTGTTAAATTATTTGGAATGATGATTAAGACTAAATGTTATTGACTTATATTACAGTTGGAGATTTGTTTTCACGTTGAATATGTCATAAAGTGCCAAAGAGCTATATATGAGTGGAAAACAAATACCATTAAACCAAAACGAGTTTGTGGTTCATATGAAAACCTGGCTGCTATTTTATGAAGGATGAAGAAAAAAAAAAAAGCTTCAATTGTCAACTCTCACTTGTTTAACCATGAAGTATAATCCCAGATACATCCCAAGAGATTTTTATTAGGAGGGTAAAACTATTAAATGGAGACATTGATTTCTCACAACACTCAAATGCACCAACTACTACAGGACATAGCTACCCTTCTTCCTCTAGATGTATTGATGTGTGCATATTTTCATATATTTTTATTATATGTTTTTTTTTTTTTGAATTTTGTATATTTAAATGGGTTAAATGCACTAAATACTATATTTTATTTTCTAGGCATTCAATACAGGAATTACTTGAGACAAAAAAGTAGAAAATGAGCTTTTTGAGAGTCTAGAATAATTTCAGTGGAGTAAGAAGCTAATTAACTGCACCAAGATATGCATTACAGCAAGAAGATGAAACCGAGTGGTTTTGGAGATCAAATGTACATAGAAATGCTATTCAATGAATTTTAGGAGAGAACTTAATTATTAGTTTTTATTATTTTCGTTATTTTTCATTTTCTTTAATAAGGACTTGAAAGTCCATTAGAGCTAGAATTAGTGGTCATTTATTTGGCATTTTCTATTAACCTTTCCAATTCTTGCCGTGAGGTTATAATAAGGGGATTCATCTCCTTGTTTTTTAGTTAGAAAGCTACCAAATAAGCAAAAATAGAACAAATCATATTTTAGATAGGGGGCTGCGGCAAGGAAGGGAAAAGGGAAGTGTTTTCTAGTTTGTTTTGTTTTTTTGTTTTGCTAGGGTTACGATGTAACCTAATCATGAATACTTAATTTTTTTATGGCATTGTTATTATCAAGTTTTTCTTTCTTATTGAGTATTTTTTGCTATTCGTAATGCGTTTGATTTTTATTTAGATGCTTGATCACCATCTAAGTTTTAGTTAAGTTGATTTGATGCAAGTTAGAGTAGATGCATACTTAACTTGGGTTTAGCTTCTTGCAACCGATACCATAAACACCTATTTGTAGATGCCATGCAATTAGGGTTTATGTGATTTTCCAATGATTTTCATAGAGCTTAATGTGTTCTTACTTGTTTAAATTCATCTAGATGCCACAAAGCGTTAACATGTATGATACTTTTGATGCAACCAGATGCTATGGTTGTTGAATAATTTAGGGAAAATTGATAATTGATATTGGAGAACTACTTGAGCATAATATATTAAGGTGATTAAGTAGAATTGGTTACGGTGAATTGGGATGCAAGGGCTGATCTATTAAGGGTCCAGGGTGGTCCTAGGAGCACCTGAAGCTCGGATAAATGGCTCTGAGGATCTTCAAGGACCACCTAAGTCTAGGCAGTTGTGGAGAAGAAGAGCAGCCGTGGCTGCTGCACGTTGTGCAAAACAGGAGGAGAAAGAAGAAAACCAATTTTTTTTAAAAATAACTTGGTCAAAACGACATTGTATCGAGCCAAGTTATTAAAAAAATTTAAAAACCCTTTACGGCTTCACATGATATAGCACTCACAAGTCACCATCTTTTATAAAATAGTCAGACTCCCCACTATCTTTTATAGGATAGTCAGATTGTTTTCAATCAAAATACCTTATTGTCCGTAAGTTTTCAAACTGGAGGAGGAATCCTCACGCTACCCAGGTAACCCCAACTTTTTGATTTGCTTTGTTTTCAATATCTTGGTATTCAAATAGTGATTTTGTCGATGACCCAATTATATTACAGTGTCACAGATTGTTGCATTGCGCATGATTTTATTCAGACGCAGATCATTTCACATAATGAACATTCATGCCCTCCATAGCAATTTCTGTAAGTTTTCTAATTTAGTGGTAGTTCTTACTTATTTTTAGTGTTAGTTGATACAGATTTATTGTTAATTTGTTAGGATTTTTAGTTTTAGGTTTTTTTGTTTGTTTTTGTTTTTGTTTTTTTTAAAGAACACTAATTAAAAACAAAGGGGCATCTTCCAAAGGATTTTTTCATATCTATTTTAGTGTTAGTTCATACATATTTATTGTTGATTCGTTAGGATTTTCTGATATTACTTGGGTTGTGTTATAGGGGTTTTTGTTGTTGTTGAAGATTGTGTTACAGTCAGGGGTTTTTAGTTCATACATATATTTTAGTTTCATCGTTACAAAGTGGAGCTCTTTTTTGTTGTCATTGATTCCCAACTTACAGAGTTAAATGATCGCTTCAATGAGACAAGTATCGAGTTGCTTATTTGTTTGACTAGTTTGACTCCAAATGATTCTTTTGTAGCTTTTGACAAAAAAAAGCTCTTTCGCCTTGCTCAATTGAACCCTCAAGATTTTACGAAGCAAGACCTATCAGCACTTGAAGATCAACTCGATATTTATATTCATTCTATGCGTTCGAGAAGTGACTTTTCTCAGTTGAAAAGCATTAGTGATCTTGCTAAGAAAATCATGGAAAAAAGGGTTGCATCGAGTATTTCAATATCTGTATTTACTTATTGAATTGGCTTTGGTTTTACTTGTTGCAACTGCTTTAGTGGAGGGAACATTTTCTGCAATGAATATCATTAAGAGTCCACTCCGCAACAGAATGGGGGATCAATGGTTAAATGATAGCTTAGTTGTTTACATTGAGAAAGATGTTTTTTCTTGTATTGACAATGAAACTATTATGACACGTTTTCAAAGTATGAGATCCCGTCGTGGACAAATTTAGTATTTCTAGCTTGTGTTTATCACAAAGATTATGAATGAAAATTGTAGTTTGCCATTTATTTGTTCAATGATATTTTCGTCTTTTTCTTTTGTGGAGCTTTTATATTGGGACCATCCTAAGTTAAAATCCTGGATTCACCACTGTTCGGATGCCCTATGTCTTCTTTTCTTATGTTTTCATTTTATTATTTACATGCATTTTATTTCAAGTTTTATTTAATTTCAGTTTATTTCAAAATATCATATCTTTTTTCTTTAAAGCTTCTTCACTTTAATTTGTTTCAATTTAGTTAGTAAGATTTTTAGAATCAATTCGATCTCTATATGACGATATTTATGCTTATATGCTATACTATCATTTAATTCATATATTACGAGCACAAAAATTCGAGACTTAATGAGGTTAATTTTAGTAATCTAATTTTCGCAACATGTATATGTATACATATATGTGTGTTTGTGTGTGTGTGTATATACAGCTGTCGGCTCTTCGGTCTTCGGTCTTCAGTCTTTTGATTTGAAAGTTTGAAGTTGAACAGCAAAGAGGAGACTTTTCCACTACAGCCCAATATCACTCTGACTTCTCATCTGAACATATTCCAAATTCTTTGGGTTGGCTTCTCTCTTCAGCTAGCCAATTCATTTCACAACAGCAGAAGCCAAAAGCCAAAAACCAGAAGCCAGAAGCCAGAAGTCCCCGATTAAGGTTCTCACCTCACCTGCAGGAACTCATAGTTTCACTGATCGAATGCAAAAACAAAAGGTACGTGTACATATATATTTATAGGTCTCGTGTTTTAGGAAAAGTCCAATTTTCATGCGCTCAAAACTTTGTCTACAACTTCTTCTATCTTTTCTTCTCTCGATGGACTGATTTCTCAACCAAATACTGGTAAAAATTCCGTGACAGTTTAGTTACATACATATTTCTCCGTAATTCATATCCTTTATTTGGATATAACTCGAAAAAATTCTATTATACGCTGGCCTATTCCTTCTGGCTGCAACTATTATGGACGTGGGGAAAAATCCTTTATTTTTGCATGTATTAGCCGTTCAGTCTAGGTGCCTCTATTGGTGACTGCCGATGCTCTCATGTTTCTCGAGCAAGCTGCCCTGAACAGGATGACGATACATCATTGATAATATGTTAATATTTTTGCCGCTGAATAAAAAACATGTCGACATGTTATCAATAATAATCACTAAATTTTCTACAATACCATAGTAAGCTGGTGTTAAGCTAGCTACCTAACATCTTGATTTGAGTCGTCACCGGAGACCAGTATAGAACGTCAGCAGTTTAGACGTTGACCCGTGGCTGTTGGTGGCAAATGGCAATGGCGGGCTGGCTGGAGGTCATGGGACCATGGTAGGTAGGGATTGGTGGGGTCTCATCTGGTTGGATATTTATGTGGGTTACAGGGAATCACACCTTCTCCCATCCATTATAATTTAAAGAAGAGTAAATTGTAGCGATGGTCCCTTAACTTTAACTCAATTAGAGCAATGGTCCCTCAACTAAAAATCCATTACCATTGGTCCCTCAACTTTAATTCAACTTTAATTCAACTGGAGAAATGGTCCCTTAACTTTAACCCAATTGTAGCAATGGTCCTTCCAATGTAACTCGTTTTGACAAAATTTTTGACATAGTTGACAAAAAGAACCATAATTATACACTTTGATGAGTTGAGGGACCTTAATTGTATAAATGGTCATTCCAATATAATTTATTTTGACAAAATTTTGACAAAATTTATGAAAAGGACTATAGCTACACATTTTGATAAGTTGAGGGACCAATGGTAATGAATTTTTAGTTGAGGGACCATTGCTCCAATTTGATTAAAGTTGAAGGACCATTCGTATAATTTACTCTTTAAAGAAAAATTAATGAAAAGAGTTTGAAAACTTTAAGTTTTAATGATAAAGACAAAATAAAGGGTAAAATAAATAGTACAAGAATTGACTTTTTAATGTAAAAATATAATTTTTCATTAAAGTAAACAGTACCGATAATTTTTCGTTAAAATTTCCATGATTCAATGACATAATTCAATGCTGAACCGTCTTTCTTTCACATTCAATCCAAATTGCAAATTGGGAATGGTTGTGGGACCCATCTTCTTGTTGTGTTCCGTGCTGTCTTCACCTCATGCTCCCGTCCTTTGTGTAGATTTCATTCAAAAGTCAATTTTCAAGATAGCAACTTTTCTAGATAGTGTTGGTGTTTCGGTCATGTCAAGAGAAATTTACAAACATTGTTTTACTGTTAACTCAAAATCTGATTATGATGTTATAAATAGGTAAAAATGAGAGAAATAATCTTTGTTAGAGATCAGAGTAAAACGGATGCAATATATCATATTGTTTTATTTTCGTAAGAGTTTTAATCACAAATGGTTCTTGACATTGATCAAACACATCATTTTGGTCCCTGACATTGAAAATCAATAGAAATGATTCCTGAGATTGTCCACTATCCATCATTTTGGTCATTTCGTTAAAAACTTCGTTAAGTGTCCCAGAGCTCTTGGCCGGAAGTTTGGGCAATTTTCAAACTTTCGTAACTCAATCGTTTCTTAACCAAATTCGACCCATAATATATCAAAATGAAGATAGGAAAGTGTAGAATAAGATTATAATATTTGGAAGCCCAATGGTTGCCAAAGATGGCCGGAAAATAGTCTCAAAGTTGACTGGTCCGAGCGAAAACTGGAAAACTCGCGGGAAACTGGGTAAAATTTAAACGTTCATAACTTCTTCAATACTTAACGAAATCAAGTGATTCAAAAACGAAAATCATACTTCTCGACGAGAAGAAGATAATGGTACATTTTTAGACGGCTAACTCGCTGTGGTTTGGCCGGAAAACGGCTCGAAAGTGTCTGTCTTGGTCTCTAGTTAGCCACTTTCGAGCCGTTTTCTGGCCAAACCACGGCGATTTAGATGTCGAAAAAGGTACCATTATCTTCTTCTCGTCGAAAAATATGATTTTCATTTTTGAATCACTTGATTTCGTTGAGTATTGAAGAAGTTATGAACGTTTAAAGTTTACCCAGTTTTCGGCTAGTTTTCTAGTTTTCGCTCGGACCAGCCAACTTTGAGGCTATTTTCCAGCCATCTCTGGCAATCATTGGGCTTCCAAATGGTATAATCTTATTCTACACTTTCCTATCTTCATTTTGATATATTATGGGTCGAATTTGGTTAAGAAACGATTGAGTTACGAATGTTTGAAAATTGCCCAAACTTCCGGCCAAGAGCTCCGGGACACTTAACGAAGTTTTTAACGGAAGGACCAAAATGATGGATGGTGGACAATCTCAGGGACTGTTTCTATTGATTTTCAATGTCAGAGACCAAAATGATGTGTTTGATCAATGTCAGGGACCATTTGTGATTAAAACCCTTTTCGTAATTATAATACAAAAAGGTTGCATGTAAATGGAGGAAAGGAAGGGATATTAGTATTATGCTTTCACTTTTTTTTTCTGTTCTGTGTTCTGATCATACACATAATGCTTCTTATATATAGCTATATCCATGAAGAGCAATAAAAGTGAAATGAGTGCATTTTGAAAAACACGTTACAACAACAACAATGCTACTATTATTAATTAAGTCTTCCTCACTTTTCATCTTTGGCTAAAGCATGTGGGCATTCATTTCCACAACTTTTACAAAACTTCTCCTTGGTTGCCCACATATCAACATCAATTGCCTTGTTAAAACCTTGCTTGAAAAACTTAGTGAGAAAAAACCGTAGCGAAGGAAAAAGAATACTTTGCTTGGATTATTGATATAGTGTTAAGTATGCTTATGAATTGCCTCGTTAAAACCTTGATAGGAAAAACCCAATGGGAAAAATTATAGTTGAAGGAAAAAAAAAGGTACAATAGGCATGTATCATGGATTCTCCCCCGATATGTATCTCCCCCATGATTTCGCATTCTTCAACTTCAACTGATTGGTAAGCTGACATAATTCGATACCATGCACTAGCTTATGAAACATGTACTTTGATATAGATTTGGTGAATAGGTCAGCCATATTTTCATTGGAACAGATCTGTCTGACTTCAATTACTTTAGCATTCTGAAGCTCATGTGCACTAAAAAACTTTGGAGATATGTGTTTAATCTTCTCGCTCTTGTTGAATCCTTCCTTCATTTGGACAACACACATTGCATTATCTTCATAAATAATAGTTAGAGTGTCTGTCTTAGAAGGTAGATCACATGAATTCCGAATGTGATGGATCATTGATCTTAACCAAGAACATTCACGACTGGTTTCATGTAGAGCAAGTATTTCTGAGTGATTGGAGATGTAGCAACTAATGTTTGCTTTATTGAGTGCCATGAAATTGTAGTATTTCCATAATTGAACACATATCCAGTTTGTGAGCTGGCTTTATGCGAATCAGAGAGAAAACCAGCATCGTCATATCCAATAAGACTCTAGTCATTTGTGGATTTCTTAGAGTAGAAAAGACCGATGTCTGTTGTCCCATGAAGGTATCGTAAAACATCTTTGACTCCCTTCTAATGACGAATTGTTAGAGCAGACTATACCTTGCTAGCAAGTTGACTGAAAAAAGCTATATCTGGTCTAGTAAATTGTGCTAAATACAATAAGGCACCTATTGCACTCAGATATAGTACTTCTGGACCAAAGACCATTTCATCATCTTCTTTTGGACGAAATGGATCTTTCTTTTTCTTAATGTCTAGGGAACGAACGACGATTGGTGACACGTCCCGATCCTGATGTCCTCGGGATGGTCATGTGCTGGCCAACACCTGAAGGTGACAAAAGCCATTTAGAAATGCATGTGAATGAGAAATAATTAAGACTTATGAATTTAATGGTAATTGATATACATTTAAGGAACGTGTTTAGAGCATACAACTAATTATAACACTAAAAGAAGGAATATAAAATTGAATGAACAAAGGAGTGGGTCCTACGCCGAGAGGACTTGAAGATGCCGGTGCGGAAATGCCTTGACGCTGGGATTGTACGCCTCGATTCTAAGTCCTGAAGGGGGCGTAAAACAAACATAAGTGGACCAAGTTGATATATATATATATATATATATATATTATAAAACAGTTACCAACGTATTAACCCCTATGTTTTATGAAAACACATATAGCATGATAAATAAAATAGGTTTTTCGAAACCTAGCATGTCGTGCAATGTCTCAAATCATAACTCGTATATATCGTAATCGCTAGTGAATGTCCAATCTTACTCCAGGCCCCATGTCAGCTCCCTGTCCCTGTGCCAATGCCAGAGGAAAATCACCTTTAGGCCCTGTGCCAGCTCCCTGTGTCTCTCAGCCCGTAGCTAGAGATTATTTCTTCAGGCCCTATGCCAACATCGTAACCTTGCCCGTGACGGAATCTATCCCTCGCCCCGTAGCGGAATAGGGACCACTAGGTAAGTACAAAACCAGTGAACATATATAGATTTGAAAAGCATCTTCATAGTATAAAGTCATCCATCATCTATACTATAAAGAAGTGTTTGAAACATGTTCTAAATATTATATTGTCATCCATTAGATATCCTATAAAGAACATGGGTTATAGGAAAAATAGTATAATTCAAACTAGCCTCAGTAAGTATGTTATATCATAAAACGTAGTCATTAAAACATGCTTTTTAGGTATGCATTTCTACTATTAAAACATGCATTTTTAGAAGGGGTCCACTCATCGTACACCGTTGGTGCCAGCTGTACCAAAAAGGAATAATGAAACGCCGCTATTAATTTGCACTTAAGCACATAAAGAGTACAATTAACAAAAATATACTCAAACGATTGAATTTGGGAAAACAGACTTCAAAAACAGGTCTAGGACGTCGAAATTAGTCTAGGAAGGGTCTCGGACGAAAACCCAAAAAGTCAACAGTCAACGTTGACCCGATCAATAGTCAACGGTCAACGGGCAAAGTTAACGGGTCAGGGTCGGTCAACGGGTTCAGCCCATATAACGATCGCCTTAATTTGATTGAAAGCATACCTCGTGGTTTGTTAGTCGTTTTAGACAACTTAAGTCATTCTGGGACCTTTATATATATGTCAATGTCTAATTCTCCATATAGATATGCGGTGATGACATCCATAAGTTGCATGTCAAGTTTTTCTGAAATCACCAAACTTATTAAGTAATAGAACGTAATACCGTCCATTATAGGAGAGTATGTCTCATCATAATCAATTTCAGGTCTTTGGGAAAAACTTTGTGCAATGAGTCGTACTTTATATCTTGCAATCTCGTTTTCTCATTGTGCTTTCTTGTGAATACCCATTTGTAGCCCATAGGGTTTACTCTAGGCGGGGTTTGGACTACTGGTTCAAAAACACCTTGTCTTTCCAATGAATTTAATTCTGCTTGGATTGCATCTTTCCACTTAGGCCAATCTTGTCTCTGTTTGCATTCATCAACAGAGCAGGCTTAATATCATCGCTTAATATGATTTTAGTGACTATTGCAAATGCGAACATGTCGTCGATGATTATTTCATTTTGATCCCACAATTCATTACTACATGCATAATTTATAGAGATTTCTTTGCTTTTATGTACTTTTGTCTCTTTTAGGACATGTGTCTCATTAAGGACATTTTCTTTTTCTGGAAGTACAGAATCATGAATTGTGGATTCGTCATTCATTTTCTTTTTCTGAATGCTTTCATTTGGATTCAGTTGTGCTTTCGTTTTCCTCTTTCAAGGGGCTGAATCTTTTGAACCTAGGGGCCTACTAAGCTTCAGCCGTGCAACGGATGAATCATTCGCTGCCACTTTATTTTGTTCAACAGGGATATCAATTTTTCTAGGCGCATTTGCAGCTGGTATATGTGATTTTGTCACTTTCGTAGCATCATTAAATGCATCTGGCATTTGATTAGCAATACTTTATAGATGAACGATCATTTTCACTTCATTTTTACATTGAGTGCGTCGTGGATCAAAATGAGATAAGGTGGGTACAACCCATGTCAGTTCTTGTCGTTCTTCTAGGACGGTTTTTTCTCCCCCTAACAGCAGGAAAATTGTCTCATCAAAGTGATAATCCGCAAAATGAGCTGTAAAAATATCACCTGTTAGGGGTTCCAAATATCTAATGATAGATGATGAATGAAAACCCACATAAATTCCCAGTCTGCGCTGCGGTCCCATTTTAATGCGAGGCGGTGTAATAGGCACATAAATAGCACAACCAAAAACTCGTAAGTGTGAAATGTTTGGCTGATGCCCAAACACGAGTTGTACTGAGGAGTATTAATGGTTGGCTATAAGTCTTAATCGAACCAATGATGCAGCATGTAGATGGCATGTCACAATGTAGAAATTGGCAATTTTGTTTTCATGAGCAGAGCGCGATCAATTAATTGCAACTGTTTGATAAATGCTTCTGCTAAACCATTTTGAGTATGGACATGAGGAACATGGTGTTCAACATCAATGCCTAATGTCATGCAGTAATCATCAAAGGTTTGAGACGTAAATTCACCAGCATTATTAAGTTGAATTGACTTAATAAGGTAATCTGGGAACTTTGCTCGTAATTTAATTATCTAAGCAAGAAGTCTCGCTAAAGCGACATTTCGAGTAGACACGAGGCACACATGTGACCATTGGATAGATGCATCAACCAAATCCATAAAATATCGAAATTGTCCACAAGGTGGTTGAATAGGCCCACAAATATCCCTTTGAATTCTTTGCAAAAAAATGATGGGGATTCAACATTAATCTTTAATTGTAACGGTCTAATTACCAACTTCCCTTGAGAACAAGCCTTGCAAGGGTTATCATTTGATATAGCAATGTATCTGCTCAATAATGGATGTCCATTAGAGTTGGTAATGATTCTACGCATCATAGTGGATCCTGGATGGCCCAGACAGTCATGCCAAAGTACGTAAATTTTTGGATCAATGAACTTCTGGTTCATGACAATATGTGTATCCATTTAAACGTATGTCTTTAAAACTCAACAAATTTTGAGTAAATCAAGTAGCGTACAATGCATTTTGTATGGACAATATTTTGTTCCATTTGGTAACATAATCTAGGCTTTTCCTAAGCCTTCAGTTACATCTGATTGGCCTGATATTGTTGTTACCTTTACTTTTGTAAGCATCAAGCTTGAGAAATATTTTTATATTGAAGTATTATATACGTGGTTGCGCTGTTTTTAAGACAAATATGTTTGCCATTGCTTTTGTTTTGAGAATAACCATAGTTTTTATCCATTCTCTCTGAGTAAGGGAATCATAGTTAAAAATAATTTATTCATAACAAAAGGCAATTGAAATGCCATTTTTACTGAATTGAAAAACGAGCTTTAAATTACAAGTTCAGATAATAAGAGTACATCAAACACAAAAATGATTCAATCGGACCGATATACTTCATTCCCTTTTTTCACAATGAAGTCTGAAATATCCAGGTAGGTTGTGTTCAATTGGCCTGATAAATCGAACACTGGATCAGGTATATTCATTGGTTTAACCTGATCGATGAAATTGGTTTCAACACTCTTCTCCTTGAATGAGGCTTGATATAGGTCCATCAGATGTTTTGGGGTACGACATGTACGTACCTAATGCCCATTGCCACCATACCTATGGTAGACTCCTTCAAGATTTCTAGGAGTGTTATTTATATGAGCTTTACCTTTGTGGCAATTTACATTTTTGAAGCTTGGGCTTGGATTATGCCTTGGATCCTGGTTGTAAAACTAGACACCATGATTCTTGCCATTCCTATTCCATCAGCCTCGCATGTGGACACGTCCTTGTTTGCAATTATTGCCACGAGATGAAGTGGTGTTCACTTCAAGGGAAACAACATTTACTTTTGAGAATAGCACCGATCCAGTAGGTCGGTATTGATGATTTTTCATCAGGAGCTCGTTGTTCTATTCAATCACAAAGAGCACCGATATCAGCTGTTGTACTCAGTAAAGTCTTGCTCTCTATACTACTACAATAGCTTGTTGGAGGCATGAAAGATGCTGAAAGTCTTTTCCAGCATATCTTCTTCAGTGATATTCTCCTCACAAAGTTTCATTTTGGAGCTAATTTGAACATTGCAGAGTTATACTCAGCAACCATCTTGAAATCCTGGATTTCCAGATGTGTCCACTCATAACGAGCCCTTGGGAGAATCACCGTTTTCTGGTGATTGTATATATTTCTCAACGCCTTCCAGAGGGCTAATAGATCTTCAACCGTTAGGTACTCGTTCTTCAATCATTCATCAAGGTGGTGACGGATAAAGATCATGACATTCGCCCGATCTTAAGAGGATGCATTGTTTCCCTCCTTGATGGTTTCTCCAAGGTTTCCTGCCTCCAGATGGATCTTGGCATCCACTTTCCAAGTAAGGTAGTTTTTCCAAGTAATATCAATGGCAACAAAATCAAGTTTTACCAAGTTCGCCATTTTCTTTTTCTGAAAGAGAAATGAGATGTGTAAGAACTTGCAATAATATGTATTATGGAGGAATGTAGTGTTAGAACTTCTGGTTCTTACAAATTTTTCATTTTGATCTTTATGCCAAAATGATAAGCACTTGAAACTTCAAGCTTGAGATTTACACAATTAATGAGGAAGGCGATTGTACATCATCACTCTCATTGAAATAATATAACGTAGGATGGGCGATTATACCGCACCACCTAAAAAAGCAGTAAAATTAAATTTGTAGTTCAAGATGGGCGATTGTACTGCAACATCTAAAATTGCAGTAAAATTAACATAAATAAACATTGGGTTAGTAATAAGGAGTTACACCAAACAAGAAATCAAAAATATAAGTAATTGTTATATTGAGAACTAGGAGAAGGCATGGTGTTAGCAGATCTTGGCGGGGTACATCAAGCAGGTGAGGCAGAAGAGGAAGAAGAATAGTAAGATCCTTGGAGGAAGCATTTTTCGGCAAAGGGAAATGAGAAATGGTGTAATGACCAGTCCCAGATTTTATGATTTTTATAATTTTAAAATGTGAATTTACGAAAATACCGTTCAAGATGAAAAGTATTGACTATTGTTGACCGGATTATCGTGTTGCGTAAGGCTCTTTTCCTTGGCGTAGTTTGCAGTACTCGTCGCTACGAACGCGTGGGCGTAAGCGGATTTGAATTTGGAGCTAGAACGTGAATTTTACAGAATCCGATGCATTAGGAGTATTTTGATAATTTTGCGTACGCGGGATATTTTTGCGTTTTGTCTTTTCTTCCCTTGTTTGGTGAGTTTGTGGGGCCCACCCCTGCTTTTTGGTCCCCCTGTTTTTTCCCTCTCTCTTTCTCTCTTTTTCCTTATCTTTTCTCTCCTCAATGAACTCTCTCATCTTCTCATTTCTTTCATCTCTCTATCTTTCTAACCTCCCATCTTCGAGAAAGCACACAAACACAACAACAACGACAAGACCACCACCACCGTTGCTCACACTCCAGTGAACCCCACCATAATCGGGACCTCCCAATCACGACCCAGACCGGCTGAGGTTCCTTATCTTCTCTCTCTCACTGCACAGTGACACTGTCATTGTTCAAAGTTTCTCCGGCGAATCCTCGCTGTTTCGGACGACGGTGAGCTTCAAAAACTATCCTAAACTTCCTAGATTATGTCTTAGGGTATAATTAGGATAGTTTTGACTTGCGTGGTGTAGTTTTGGACACAGGAAACCCTAAGGGAAAGCTTCCCCAATTTTCCGGCGAGGACCATGACCTTTGCAGGGGTTGGTATGTTCAGAAAGAAATCAGTTTTCGTATTATTATTATTATAAACTTTGGTCAACTCACCTTTTTGTTTTGCACCCCCTTTAGGACTTAGAACGAGGCATGTGATCCCGGCATCGCCGCATTTCCACATCGGTATTTTCGAGTCTTCTCAGTGTAGGACCTATTCCTTGTTCGTACATTTTTATAATAATTCTTAATTAGTTGTATGCTCTGAACACGTTTTCACATTGGTTTATTCCTTTATGTTTACATATTTTATTTACCATCGTTCACCGATATCACTTGTATACATGTTAAAATGGCTTTGTCACCCTCGGTGTAGGCCAGCACATGCCCACCCTGGTGTTTGGGGGATATTTGGATCGGGGCATGTCAGTTTGGTGTCAGAGCATGGTTTGTTTAGAGCATACTTAGGATCTTCTCATACTCTAGTAGTCTGTTGGCCTTGATATCATTTGGATGTCACGACTTCCGTTTATTGATGTTTTTCGATGCAGTTGAGAAATCCTTATTCTGTCTGAATTGTCACATCCTTATCTGATGTACGAAAATTCGTGTCTGGATTTTTCCTCATTGGCGACGTAATAGAATGATGGACGACTTTCAACAATGGACCAATACTCTGCGTCATGCATTCCCTAGGAATGAAGGGCAAAGTTGAATCTACGTAGAAGTGATGTGAATTAGAGGAAATCTTAGTAGGATGAAGTCTAGTTGGGACCAGTTAAAGATCGGAAGTGATGATGGTACTCTGCGACTTACGTTCCCTAAGAATGGCGGGCAGAGTCATATCTATATGGAGATTGCTAGAAACTTTCGAAGTTCATATTGGATAAAATTAGGGAAGCACCAATTGTAGGCGAAGTTAACATGTATATGTGGAGTAGACTGAAGCAGTTTTCTTAGGCTTGTTGTTTTCGCTGAAAGAATTTGTGCAGATCCTCAGAAAATTTCTCGGTGATTGTCTTATCGATAACCTCCTTGTCTACTCTAACAATAAGGCCAATTCACTACACATCGCACATCGACAGTCAGTTTTACACCAAATTCTTCAAATGTTAACTCTGTTTAGATTATATACCTTCTTGGGAGACGTGAGCGTAGCAGAAAATATTCTTACCAAATCCAAGGTTGTGGCAGTTGGTAGTCGAAAATCCTTTCGAATGTCGTGAATTATGAAATATCATTAGTCTTGTCGATTCGTATCGGCAGTTGTCAACGATTCTTTGACCATAATCTTATTCCCATTTTTGGCAAGAAATTAAACCAGTTTTGTTTGAGATGATGAGTGTGAACGAAATTTTCGACAATTGAAGTGTTGTCTCACCCGACCATTTTTCTTACACCTTTTGATGAAGTTGATCAATTTCGAATCTTATGGTGATGTTTTACCGAAGTGTAGTTGTGCGTTGATGCAACATGATCGTGTAATACTTATGTCTTTCTACATTGGTATGGCATGAAGTGAACCGTCATATCTACGACCTTGAGTCATCTGCTACCATCCTAACTTGAAAACCTAATAACACCTTCCCCGTGGAGTAGCGCGTCAAATTTTTGCAACCTCGCAAATTTCTAAATTATCTTCACTCGAAAAAAGCTAAATCTCAGTGAGCAGTGATGGATAAAATACATCAATGTCTACGATTGTACCATTGCGTATCACCCTTGTGAAATCCCGTTCCTAGATTTCATTACTATATTTACGTATTTCGAATTCACGGGGATATGAGGTTCGGGGCGTGTCAAATGGTTAGGGTTAAAGAGTCGTGCTGATAACATGTTATAAATAGGCAAAAGTGAGAGAGATAACCTTTGCTAGAGACATGAGCGAAGTGGGTGCAATGTATCACACTGTTTTATTTTTGTAACTATAACACAAAAGGATTGCAGGTAAAGATAGAACTACAGCCCAATTTCCGTTCTAGGAGGGAGCTTGGATGGTGAGGAAAGGAGGGGATATTAGTATTATTGCTTTCACTTCTTTTTTATTTTGTGTTGTGATCATACACGGAATGCTCCTTATATAGAGCCATATTTGTGAAGAATAATAAAAAGTGAAATGAGAGCATTTTGAAAAACATCATAAAACAACAACAATGCTACTATTCTTAAGTCTTCCTCACTTTTTATCTTTGGCTAAAGCATGTGGGCATTCATCCCCACAACTTTTACAACATATGACGGAAAAATTGTTTATTTTTCTCATAAAAACCGTCGCTCAAATTCAGAGTAAGAACTTACCTACACTTTAGAATTTCATCCCGAATCGACCATATAATGCAATGTGTGTTGTTTCATATCAATACCAATATCATAGCGTCATGTGTATCATTTCGAACATGACATTATATTATCAGTTTAGGTTGTCCCATTGGCATCATGAGGGTGTAGGAAACTCTACCTCCAGTTTCAGGAGGCTGATCATAGAAACGTTCCTTGTATCGTCTGTGAAAATGTGAACCCAAAGAAAGAAACTTGGGGTTGCAAACTGCAAATCGTGCAACAAGTTTTGGGTACAAACCCAAATCCAAGACCTGCCTAAATCTTAATGCAATTTATCCACTCCAAAATCAAGTTTGTTTTTATTTTGTTCTTTATCTTTTCTTTAATGCCATCTGTCCTGTAAACGCTAGACTCCTAATTCCCCATTTGCCCAAATGACAGCAATCCTTGTTTCTTCCACGACATTCCTTCATATAAATTTGGATGGAGGCAGCTGCAAATTAAATCAAAGTTCCAATTCGTCCCAAAAAATATGAAGAAATGCAACATGTCAGTTCTTTCCCAACATTTACTTCCCTTGAAGATCCTGCTGTTACTAGGAATGGCTATCGGAGATCCAAGAACGAAGACGGTCCAACTAATGTGCGGCAACCAACGTGTGCACAACATAACCGCGTCTATTCCGAATTTTTTCACAACGATGGAAAACGTCAGTGAACAAGTGCGAACTTCCGGCTTCGGAGTGGCAGCCGCCGGTTCAGGCCCCAACACCGTCTACGGCCTAGTTCAATGCTATGGAGACCTTTCTCTTCTAGACTGTGCGCTATGCTATGCCGAGGCGCGTACAGTGCTTCCCCAATGTTTTCCTCACAATGGGGATCGGATTTTCCTCGACGGTTGCTTCATGAGGTCCGAAAACTATAGCTTTTACGAGGAGTTTAGAGGATCGGAAGACAGGGTTGAGTGTGGGAACACCACGAGGAAGAGTTCGGCGTTTGGAAAAGCGGCAAGGCAGGTTGTGAAGCGTGCGGTTGAGTCTGCGCCAAGCAACCGAGGATATGCAAGGGGTAAGGTGAGTGTAAGTGGGACAGCAAACGAGTCAGCTTACGTGTTGGCTGACTGCTGGAGAACTTTGGATGAGAGCTCTTGCAGACAGTGCTTGGAAAATGCATCCGCATCAATGTTGGAATGCTTGCCTTGGTCCGAGGGGCGAGCGTTGTACACCGGTTGTTTCATGAGGTATTCAGACACAGATTTTCTCAACAAGGAAATGAGAAATGGAAGCTCCAGAGGTACATGAAATTTCTACCGCTTTTATATAACAGAGGTGCCCTTTAATCACTTTAAACGAGGGGAGGATAGGCTGCTTCGGTGGTTCGAGACTGAGCCTGTGTGTAATTTTGCTCGCCTAATCTTCGGAACTTTGTTGCAGGTACCACGATTGTCATAGTAGTTTCAGTTGTCAGCTCCTTGGTAGTTTTGGTAGTTGGAGTAGCCACTGGATTTTATATCTGGAAGCACAGACATATACAAAAGAAAAGAAGAGGTAAAAAGCTAGTAGAAATTCTGCGAAGCTACCAGATTGTATTGCTCCAATGGTAACATATGTGATGGACAAAATGGTATATTAAACGTAAGAGATTACCGGACTGCTATAGAATTTCGGGGTTTTGCAGGATCACATGATGCAGAGAAGTGGGTGAAAACCCTAAACGACAGTAGCCTAAACTTCAAGTACTCAACAATTGAAAAGGCCACGGGGTCTTTTGACATTGTCAACAAGCTTGGACAAGGAGGTTTCGGAACTGTTTATAAGGTAATTTGTCTCCATGCCTTTTGTTTGTCTTAAATGTCTGATGCCTCTGTACTCGGAAACAAACCGGGTTTTCTCCTTGCAGGGAGTTCTGGCTGATGGGAGAGAGATTGCAGTGAAGAGGCTTTTCTTCAACAACAGACACAGAGCAGCAGATTTCTACAATGAAATCAACATTATAAGCAGCGTGGAACACAAAAACTTGGTCAGGTTGTTGGGCTGCAGTTGCTCGGGACCTGAAAGCCTTCTCGTCTATGAATACCTACCGAACAGGAGTCTAGACCACTTCATCTTCGGTAATTACGTAGACTTATGCTAATTTACACAAATTTTAACTAGGTGGTATGTGCATGTTTCTGCATTTCCCTCAATGTTTTCAACAAATTTCGACAGATCAAGATAGAGCTAAAACACTTAACTGGGAGAGGAGATACGAGATCATTGTCGGTACAGCAGAAGGTTTAGACTACCTTCACGACAACTCGAAAACAAGGATCATTCACAGAGACATAAAAGCGAGCAATATACTTTTGGATTCAAGGCTTCGTGCTAAAATTGCAGATTTTGGTTTGGCCAGGTCTTTCGAGGAAGATAAGAGTCACATCAGCACAGCAATTGCAGGAACATTGTAAGCCCATTTATAGTAAATTCATTCGGGTTATTTTAGCGAAGATGAATAAGACTCCGAAAACGTTGAGCTTACCGTTGTTTCTAACCTACCTCAGGGGATACATGGCTCCAGAATACCTAGCTCATGGCCAGTTGACAGAAAAGGCAGATGTCTACAGCTTCGGAGTGCTTGTATTGGAGACAATCACCGGAAGGCAGAACAGGAGCAAATATGCAGAGTACTCAGACGGCATAGTTACAATTGTAAATTTCCCAATAAATTCTTCCTTTTCTTCCATTCATAAGACAATTTGATCTTCGAATTTGCAGTATACAGTAGATCCCCATTGTTACTTCGTTGTTCCTGTGTTTTTTATCCAAACAGACCTGGAAGCACTTTCAAGCAGGGACTGTAGAGGAACTGTATGACCCAAATTTAAGGTTGCAGAATTGCCATGACAATGTTAAGGATGAGATATTCAGAGTGGTTCAGATAGGACTTCTATGCACACAAAAGAGTTCCTCTTTACGACCAACAATGTCAAAGGCGCTGCAGATGCTAACAAAGAAGGAGCTGCACATTCCTGCGCCCACCAATCCACCTTTTATAGATGAAAAGACCATGGAACTCAATGACAACGGCAACGACCAATGTTACCCTCTGAATGCAAATGGTACTTCTTCAGTTGCGAGTGTTTCGCATAGTTCTTTCTATCCAAGGTGATCACAACATAGTGAAAAGTGAAAAAGAAAGGTTTCACAAATTTCCAGAGCTTGCAAGCACTAAGTTCTATGAAGGAGCCGAGGAATCTCAGGCTGCTACTTGGCATTCGAGGATTTGTAGATATAGTGAGGATTTGTAGATATAATGACTCAAGTTTGAGTAACGAAGACGAAGTACAAATGGCATTCGAGGATTTGTAGATATAGTGAGGATGATTGAGGCAGACTTCAAAAGAAAGCAAATATTTTTTCTCAGTTTTCTGAACCAGACAGTGTGAGCAATATTGTTGTTCTCATTTGTGGAAGTAAAATTGATCATCAGAAATGCTCTTAAAGATTGATATTCACAACTATGAAAGAATAAGTGAGAAGAAATGTATGAGGCACAACATCTTTCTTATTTCCCGAAGGCACATACTTTGTGTTCAACATGAACCAACCTATCGTGTGGCTACCAAGTTCCCCATGAGGCTTTCGCCAATCTCATAATATGTGGCATTGGAAAAACCTACGTCTAAAGCCAGCTTCTCCAACTCATCCCCTGTGTTCACAGAGAGATTTAATCAACAAACTAGTACCCTACTATCCGCTTAACCACTTATTAAGGCTATGCCTAAAGGCCTCCAAACAGAACAATTCCCAAAAGTACATGAAATTTGAAGATACAACGTATGAACACAGTAGTACAAAGAGAGCTTAAACAGATAAGAACATCGTGTGGTGCATATGCCATAAAAATAGAGAGTTCAAGCAAGGAAAATGCACCTGTCAGAAATTCCCTGATTGAACTCTTTAAATACTTGTAATCCTCCTCAAGTCCAAAACCAGAAGCCACCCGGACAACAACATTGTCAATCATCAATTCCTAGCAAAAGTTGAATCATGAAGCATTCAGCACTTGTTTGCGAAAATAAAAACAGAATAGGAAAATTGGTGTGCGCGTTAGAAGGCAAAAATTCATTGTATCTGGTTGAGTACCTGAACTGAAATCAAGGATCAATACCCTCGAGCCTGTAATGCCAAGCAAAAATGTGAAAAAAGTGACCTACCTAGAACTACAGCATCATCCATCGAAGGAGAGAGAATGGAACTCTTTAACATTTCCTCTATGGCCTCATATTTGTCTACTACATTTCTTAGACCATAACCCATAATGATGGCATCAAAGTGACCTTCAGAAAACGGCAAATCAGTTGCATCACCTTCAACCCACCTAACAAGATGCAATGCATAACATGATCGATTATTTGCATTAATGTAATTTAGTATCTATTAAAGTGTTTAGCATAAAACTAAACATTTCCAAAATCCTGAGTTAAAGTTCGAACATTTTTAGTTGATTGACCACTAGATTTACCCGTGCTCACTCAATGTTCAAGTAGCAGGCTTTCGATTTCAACTTTTGCCGAAGCAACTGCTCTTTCGAGAAATCGAGACCAATCACCTGCCAATGTAGCCAAATTATACAATCCCAATCACAAACATCAGCTCATATTCAAATTAAATTACCAATCTTTCAGCAAGTTAAAACAAAGACTCTCCCATTTTTGCTCTGCAACCCAAAATTCAAAAACTTGAACTTCAGAGACCCAAATATACATCTCAGACAAGAGAAACGCTAAATCCCCACTTCCACAGCACAAATCCAACACAGTCTCTCCCATTTTTGCTCTGCAACCCAAAATTCAAAAACTTGAAATTCAGAGACCCAAACATACATACATACATATACATATACATATACATATACATATACATATACATATACATATAGATACATACATACATACATACACATACATACATACATGTATATATACATATACATATATATATATATATATATATGTACATGTATATATGCATATATAGGCCTCTTAAGGGAAGGGATCTCCATTTAAAAAAAAAAAAATGGGGACATCCTATTGACCGTTAGATTTGACTTTAATGAAATTCTGTGGTTGAAATTAAATCACAGGCCACAGAATCTCAACCACAGAATTTCATTAAAGCGAAATCTAACGGTCAAGAGGGTGTCCTCGTTTTAAAAAAAAAATGAGGATCTTTTCCCTTAAGGGCTTCATATATATATATATATATATATATATATATATATATATATATATATATATATATATGTTGTATGCATAATTTACTGAACAATTATGAAGGTCATATAGAGAGAGAGGGTGCGGCATAGAGAGAAGAAGAGAGAGATGTGTAATTGTCGGTGTGTTCTATTCCACCCCATTGTGCCTTTATTTATAGTAGTAGGATAGGTAGAAACATTTTCCTTTAGGATTACAACATTTAATAGGTAATCAACTCCTAATAGGAATATAAGATACATTCTCATATCTACTAGGATTTACACGATCACATTCCTAATCTAATAGGACTGCAACACTCCCCTTTGAGTGTGTAAATACTCAAGTAAATAACGCATCAGGTCTTCAGTGATGAAGCAAGTACAGTTGATAAAGTCGTCGGCACAATGAGTGAATGCGAGTCTCAAATTAATGGAAGAATGCATAAAAAGGAAAACTCACAAAACCTCGCTATGGTAAAACCTAAGGTGGGAGAAAACCCATAATCTAAGGAGAAAAGTGAGAAGTTGCATTAAGTCAAAACTATACGTCTTTTGGACGCAAGTAGAAGAGCTCACAAGGGTATGATCAGCCCAGGATGGGTGCTTCGTTAAAACCTAGTTAGGTAGCAAAAACCCAGTAGGAAAAATGCTCCTAATCGTAGGGAAAAAGAGTACATTAAGATCAAGTGAGTATACTTCTGGATACTCCCCCTGAGTTTGACATAACTTCCAAATGAGAACTACAAGCATTGCATATGATAGTTAGGCATACCAATTCCACGGACAAGATTCTGGAAGGTTGACTTCGACAGTGACGTCGTGTAGAGGTCAGCAAGGTTGTTTGGGATCGGCTTGCATGACTTTAATCTCCTGATGCTTTACTGATGTAGATGTAAACGCAATATGTCTTGGCGTTGACTTCGTTGATGTATCATGGCTTGGTCGGGTTGATACATGCGGCATAATCTTCATGGATCGTCGTTGGGACTCAACGATGGATGAAAACACAGCAAGTACTTCAAATATGCTCAACAAGAAATCCTAACCATGTCTCACTTATGGCGTAGTGAAGTGAGGCGAGTCTTGGAATGATTCGAAGATTTTGCAACTAAGGTCATATCATGGACCTCTAAGATATTGCGATATCCCTAACGGTAAAGAATAACCATTTGGGGATTTTGCCTTTTGCGGGTTTGATAAGTAACCTGCGTCAGCATAACAAACAAGGCAAGCATCATTCTGAGGATTAGGGAGTTGGATCCGCTCGAGATGCGTTAGGATTTGCCCTCGTAGTACCTTCAGGGTAAGTCTTTAATACCAATTCAGTGGTTGCATGTAGGCGCAGTGCTGCATCTTTACCAAGATCAACAATGAAGGAGACGTTATGTCTTAATAAAATGAGCTAAGTACAATGAAGCGCAAAGTTGAACTTTAGATATGGAATCTCGGATTCCATAACCTCTTTAAGGGTCTCATTTGCATATAACGTATGGACGATCAAAGGTATACTCAAAGGTGACACATTCGGGGTGTAGTTCGACTGGTAGACCAAGGTACCGTCAAAACAATGCTTTAACTTTAGGTCAATGCATAAACGAGTTTTCCTAAGATCCTTCATCTCAAATTCCATCTTCAGGTGATAGGCAGTTTTCTCAAGCTCTTCTGGAGTCTTAGTGAGATTTGTGTCAACGATATAAACTGTAACTCTAGCAATTTGGAATAAGACTTCATAGTTTAACACACAAGGGCATAATTCATCCCTGACTAATCAAATAATCACTTAGACGGGTATACCACATTTGTCGGATTGTAAGTGAACGCCTCAAACAAGTTAAGAGGGTGTTCCGTGGTTTTGGAACTATTTGAACCAGTCCATGTAATTCTTCGGGAACTCACATGTAAATCTCCGTATTTATATCCTCATGGAGAAAACACTAACCATATTTCATAAAGCTTCTATCAATCACATGACGTTTTGAGAGAAACCTTGCGCCGTAAGGCGCACATCATATCGCACTATTTCATTCATTTCATAACGCTTCATTTCCCACTTGTAACACAATAGGGTTACCTTGGGCAGTGTAGGAACAATAGGTCCAATACATACTTTGGTAAGGAATTTGACCTGGATTGTAATTTCAGTTGTCCAATCAGTTATACGTTGTCACTTAATCAACGGAACATGGTTCGATATCATCGCTTTTCAATTATGTCGGTAGCTACCATATAAGTGAAAACATCATCGATGGTAATCTCATTTCAATTCCATTTTGCTAATCCAAACTAGTATACTAGACCAAGAACTTCATGTCTCGGGAGTAATCCAGATTAATCTCATGAGATGGAAATGATTTGAGACAGCGATCGAGTTTGGATTCATTGTTGTGCCGTGTTTTCCTCTTCTAGGGAAGTGAATCCTACAAATCGAATAATCTATCTATCATGCTCCAGGCTGAGACATATTGATTAGCTATCTGTCGGTGTACCGAACCGTCCAATAAGGGCGTCCAAACCGTCCAATAGGGGCGGCAGACCCCCCAGGGATGTTGAGTCAACGTCCATTAAGTACGTCTATCCTTGCAGGCATGTTTGCAGCTGGTATATGATCTCGTCAATTTAGCTAGATCAGAGGAATGCATCTAGAGCAACATTCTGAAAGCTAGAATTCATCGCATTTGCTTATCACACTTGTGCGGTATGGGGATTGAGATGAGACATAGTGGGTAACGTCCACACAACTTTGTGTCGTTTTACAGGAACGTTGACATTCTTATCTCCCTTTAACGGCGGGAAGACTATCTCATTAAAGTGACAACCCGTACATGAGCGGTAAAGAGATCACATGCAAGGGCTCGAAGAGAGCTAGTGTGAAGGAGAATCATGATCTACAAAAGATACACATCTTTCTTTGAGGACCCATATTGGTACATTGCGGCGGCGCAACTTGGCACATGGAATGCACACCCAAATGCATAAATACGAAAATCGTCAGGCTCGTACCCAGTAACCAACTGTAACATCATATAGGTTGGGTGGCAATGGGCCTCAAGGCAGACCAACATAGCTGCGTACAAGATTGCATAGCCCTAGGAACAAACCAAAAACTTGGTACGTTTCACCAAAATCTGGGCAATCATTTAAATTGCGCTTTATGATCACTAGGCGAGGCTATTTGGGGTGAACATGAGAATTCAATGTTCAATTAGAAACCCAAAATACATGTAATACTTTATTGAAAATCGTCGATATAAACTCTCCGGCATTATCCAGTCTCCCGGACCTTAAGGGATAAGTAGGGTGGTGAACCTTTACTCGGCCATGAGGTTTAGCAGCAATGTGTGTGGACAAACATGTGACCAGTTTGTCGATTCATCAACCAAAACCATAAGTATTTATATGGTCCGCATTTTGGTTGGATTAGTCCACATATATTCCCTTGAATCCACTGTGAAAAGAGGGTCATTTCGAGGGATGATATAAAAATCAAATTTCTCAAATGAGCGTTCTTGTAGGCACGAGATCCTTACTTCAGGTAGGAGATGCGTCGTAGCATCATTGTTCGACCTAAGTGTCCCAAAAGGTTGTGCCAAAACAAGTAAATTGCTCAATCATCAGGTTCTAGGCCGGCCATATGTGACGTGTTCCCAGTTGGGAGACAACCTATTGGCCCCAAATCAAAGCTGCATGCTCATGTTTGGAGGTGGTGCAAAGATATTCCACTCTATTTTCTTTGGTGGTTTCATTTATGATCATTATCATCTTGAATATCCTTAAAAACTCAACAACAGGGAGAATTTAAGGTCCCTTAAATGGTGATGCAGTACCATTCATACAACGAGGAGCGTGCCAATGCTCTTAATCAGGTTGGATAGACCTGAAGTCGTTGTTAGAGATGTGATTTAGGTGTAAAGTTAGTGTGCGTAGTATCACATTCATCCAGACAACTAACTTCCCCACATTCCTACCTAATCACGTGTTTAATTAAATCGGTCACATGTATTAAGAAACATGATTCAATTAACTCATATTCGAGGACAATATCAATAAGATTATCCATAAGTATAACATACACCAAACTTGAATCCAAGAACATGAAAAAAAATGTTCACAAAGTAAACCAAAGTTACTAGGGTGGATTCGGCCAACAAGGCCATTCATGTTGAAATTCTGCTCTTCCAACAATGTTTGGTGGAGCAAAATTAATCTCACATATTGACTACGAGAATGATACTCCTCAACGACATTGGTAGAGGCATGAACAGGTGCATAACCAATGATCTATTCCATCGAGACAGAAGCAGATTCTACAGGGTTGAGGTTTGGAAATATTATCCCTTATTCTTGAAGTTTTAGGTCTTAGGTGCCAAAGATCATGCTTCGGGAATGATGTCACACCTTGGCAGGCCCTAATTCTACTATATGTTTATGGTAGTAATCAGATCCGAGAATTTGGTAAACTTCCGCTTTCTACACTAGTTGCTTTAGGAGCGAGTTAGAAACAAGGAAGGACGAGAAAAATATTCTCTAGTCAAAATTCGATCGGAGTTATAAACTTCATAATTGTACTCATTCATGGACGTAATCATGGTGTGATTTGGGCAATATCTTTCATGACGGTCCATAGGAGCGAGCCAAAGAGCTATGGAATCCTCGATCGGGAGGTATTACCATTTGTAATACGACGGGCATAAGTCTTCGAATGAAGATCATGGCAGAGGCTTATTCAGCTCTTCCATGCCATTGTTGGCTTCAATAGTTTCTTAGCTTCTTGATAGTTAAGTGGAGATTCACATTTTATACCCCACATAAAGTGGTTTCTTTTAGAAACGTCCAAATAAAGGAGATCGAACTTATGACGGTTCGACAATCCATTGAATTTGGAGGGAACAATATTATGATTAATGCTATGGGAATGAATCATCCATAAGCATCAAAGTTAGAACATTCGAGTTCTAAGACATGGTTTTCATGAAAAACATCTGGTTTTCATGGGTGTATTGTTTTATGAAAACTTCGGGTTTCAAAGGCACTAAATTTGAAACTACAGGTTCAATTTAGTTTATGAACGTTTAGTTCATAAAAGAGAGGTTCCTGCAAGAACACATAATGCAATATGCTGATTTAAGTGTAGTGGATTTGAGTTTCTTCAAGAACTTAAGTGTGAGTGCTTCGGGACTACGAAAGTGAGTCAGCGGTTCAAAGAAAAGAAATAAAATATTGAATCGTTAATGTCCAAAAGTGATCTTCAGGTCAATAATTTTGGATTCATTATCAGATTAATGGACTACAGGTCACTTTTAATTAATTCAATAGATCGAGACCATTCAGGGTTGATCAGAGAAGCAAAATAATGACATTCGGGTCATATTAACTTCGATTGGCTTTGTGCCAAGTAATAACAAAAATATAGCCTAGTGTGGCTTTAACCAAAAACGTACCAAAAATATTTGGGTATTGTTAAGAAGTGCGGGATTCCAAAATATGGCATCGGGTCGAAAAATATTTGGGTATGGTTAATATTTAGGCAGATTAATTATTAACAAAGAAAGAAAAAGTGGCACTACAATTTAAAATATAAAAAAGGAGAGGAATCGAACGTTATCGTAGACAGGGGCAATGCGGTTGCAGAGCGTCTGGCGTTTGGTGAAGGACTGGATCAGACTGCGTCTGAACTGGGAAATGGGTATACGCGGACCGGCTGAGAATGGAAGATGTAACTGAAGCGAAGCCATGTCGGTTAGTGTCAGTTACTAAAACAACAACGGGGAGACGCTCATTCTGAGATCAGTGATCGGATAAGAGAGGGCCCAATTCATGAGAGTTGGAATCTGGTAAATTATGGATTATCGGTTCTAAAGTAAGCCCATTGTTGGTAAGCAATATTGGTCTGACCCCAATAGTGATGCATAGACTCAAATTAAAAGCGCAGTCTGACATGGGCTCACCAATCATAAACCACTTTGTTCTTCAAAATTTTATGACGTGTTTACTTACTTGAATGGGGAAGTTATTAATTAGACGACGGAAAAAGGATAAAAAGTTATGGGATTAGCCCCTTTTTAATTGACCTGATTCCTGATTTTTCAAGTATACATTTTTTTTAGTACATTGGTATTTTTACACTAAGGGGAAAGGGGAGTTCGGTTAAGCCACACAATGGGCAGCCTAATTTGGTACCAAATTCGCTATCCACGAAATTCGAACCTAAGACCTCTCACTTCTAAACGAAGAGAAATACCACTGGACCATAATACTGAGTGGCCTTTTCAAGTATACATTAACACAACAAATCACATGCTTGCTTAGAAGTCTTGAATTGGAGAAGGAATACATGTTCTATCTTTAAGCATTGGATTAAATTTGTGTTCTTGTTTTAATTTCACAGCTGCTTCAGAGAAAAAGCAATTCGAAACTCTGTTTGCCACTGTGAATAAGGCCCAACTCAATTTTTCTTGCGAAGTGCTCGAGAAGGCCACCAACTACTTTCATGATACTAACAAGCTTGGACAAGGAGGATCTGGCTCAGTGTATAAGGTAATTTCTCCCTTCATTCTGCGTAGGTATCAGATTTCATTATATGGAATTAACTTGGGAATTTCCTTTATTTTACACACAAGGAGTTCTACCGGATGGAAATGTTACTGCCATAAAGATGTTGTTCTTCAACACAAGAACATCCTCTTTATGACATGGGCTTACTAATCATGAACTACTTTGTTCAAAATTTTATGACAGAGATTTTTCAATGTGACCGGAACACGGGGTGGTACACCACATGTCATTATACAAATGGTGGGATATGTGTGTTAAAAAGTTAATAACTTGTTGACCCTAAAAACTACCAAGCCTATGTGGCGCGCAGGCCGAGTAAGCTAACTACGTCCTTCGGTTGAGTGCGGGGTGTGCCAACTCGTCGGCTGAGTTCGGCCTGGGAGTAAAATATGTTGATGTGGCATTGGGCGCGCTATTGACTTCTTGACCTTGCGATTGCGGCCGAGGAAGGAACACGTCTCAGCCTTCGGGTTCTAGAGCCTGAAGACAAGGTTGTTAGTTCTGCGAAGTTCACAAATCGTCGGCCCCGGGTTCGGTCTCGATAATTATATTCGTGAGAGTATAAGTACGCCGAACTAGCACCAAGCTATATGGACACAAATACTTGAAAAAGATAAATGTCTTGATTGTAAATGTGGTTCAGCCATTGGAGTGCCGAACTCTAAAATGTACTTACGAATATCCGATCATAAAATAACACTCGGCATTCAATGTGCCGAGTCTAGTAACTTGTAACACCTCACTTTGCCAAGAAGGCTGATAAGATGACCTCTACCAACAAGGACTCGAGAATCGTTGTCGACCGAGACATGGATAATAGCTAATCGGTCTCGAAGCAGTGTTGTTCATCCAAATTGAAGGTGCTCATTGGTCGGATGATTCTACAGCTCCAATGCTGTTTATCCAAACTGAAGATGTCGTCGGTTGCCTTCGCAGTGCTATTTATCCAAACTGAAGATGTGTTGGTGAGAAGAAAGGGGAGGAGGAAAAAAAAAAAATCTCAGGGTTGTTAAGAAGCTTTGCGCATGGCAATTTATGTGTTGATTTGAATGTGCCTTGAATGATGCACTCCCTTTTCTATTTATAGCAGCAAACCCCATTCATAGCCAAACTAGAAATGTACTCGGATTAGAACACCTCAACCCAATCTGAGAAGGTTTCAGCTAATCCTAACCCTTATAGGACTTTGAACCAAGCTCCATAACGAACCAAATTCATCTCCTAATTCTAAACATCTTTAGCTTTAAGACTCATTGCTGCATTAGGGTTTGACCACTTCACCATTATCTAAACTAATCCTCCTCATAACAGGATTCAACCGATCTTGAGTGGATGGCCCGTGACAAGATTCTAGATGAATGCTACTGGGTCGAGAATGACTCTAAGCTCGGCCCAAAATATTATTTTGGGCCTAAACATTGTCCCCTTGCTTCTGAGGTCTTCGACCTATAATCTGTGGCCGAGCCTTGACCTTGAAGAAGTGATATATTGCCAAGGAACAAACCCTTAGCATATTCCTTCCAACATTGCAAGCCTCGAACACTTTAACCACTCAGACGCATTTATTAAGCACGATTTCCCACCTTTGCCAGTTTTCTCAAAACGCAGCAAAAACTGACACGTGGCAACTTCAAATCATGACTGTCCATCTTCAATAAAGCGTACCCCCATATTCAAGGCGTGCAGACATTGAAACGTCTCATCGTCATAACCCTCGCCGTCACACACAATCCTGCATCCTTAATTTGCATGTTTTTTGGCCCTTTCACCTGGATTTTTAAAGATCTGTTATGATTGGCAAATACTTCGATCAAATCTACCCTTCATCCGTTAAAATTAAACTATTGATCTTCTTCCTAATTGCCTATAAATACTCAGCCTAACTTCACATAATCTTTTACGCTTACAAATTACAAGAATTTCCTGCCATTTCCAGAACTTCTTGTTATTTGCTCTGACCCCTTAAAAGAAACTAAACTTTGAATACCCAGAAAAACCTTCAAACCTTGATTAATGGCTGCTAACACCTTCATCACCAAACTCGCCGAGGAATACAACAAATGCTGAGACTTTATTGACCGGAACGCCATCAGAACCCTCCGATTCGAGGGTGATTCAAGCGCCTCCCACCAGATTCTGGGACCATTTTTTAAAGACGACGTTCCAGAGACCATCACCAAGATGCTGAAGGCCCACTGCCTAGAACCCTTATTCTAAGGGTATGATTGGTCAAAGTGGGAATCAACCAAACCCCAAGGAGCCTAGCCCTCGACCTTCGCGACCCAGGCTGCTTAGGTCACTCGAATGGAACCACATTTTGGTGGTGAAAGGAAGACTCTCGGCATCTTCGACGCTATCAAGCTCTCTACCTTTGGTGTTCAGCCACTAACACTATGGTTCTTCATCTCGACCCCATTGGTCCAACCGTGCTGGACATCACTGCCATACTTGGCACTTCTTTTTTGGTTTCCCAGTCGATGCTGCTCTTTCCCGGTATGAATTTAACTTGGACCTGAAAGCATTTTTCGACGAGCGTGCTGTTAAAGTCTTGACGAAGAAAAATCAAGGGCCGTTGAAAGAAGACGTAAAAAAATTGCACAAAAATTTCTTCAACTACAGCACTTTGATCAACCACTTCGCTAGCTAGGAGGGGGAAACTCTAAAAAAAGAAGAGCATGAGACCTTCTTGTTCTACTGGTACAATAAATTTGTCTTTTGTACCAAGTTAAACAAGCGCTTGGCCGAGAATATGCCAGTGGCTGAATCTCTAGCCAGTGGCCATGTTCTAGCCCTTAACCCGGCCATCCTTGCCAACCTTAACCAGTGCTTGGCTGAGGCTTCTGTTGGGAAAATTGATCGGCACGAGAATGACACACTCTGGGTCTTCCAACTATAGTTGCAAGTCTACTTTCCCACGCTAAGGCCATAAATCCTAGGCTTTAACTTTTCTGAAGCGATGGGTCTCAAACTGGCCTCGCACCCCTTTCTTGCTCACTTGGCCGAAGAGATCTTCAAGTATTTCTTCAGCCTTAAAGATCTGTTAGACGACAAATTTTTGGTATACTATCTCTAGAAATACCCGTCTTTCATCACATTCCCAACATCGGCATAGAAGGAAATAGAAGAAGCCGACCTCTGACAGTCCTGAATGTCGTTTACCCTAGCTCGCGACCTTCCTATTAGTTACTATGCTCGGCGAGCTAGCTGGGAAGTTTACCATCCTAACTTCCTAGCTCGCTAACTAGGCTTTCTCTAGGGCTGTCATGTGCCACTCATCACTTTTCGCTTTCTCTTAAGCCTAGAACGTCTCTTCGGCTCCTAGGAGAGGGAGTGCAAGGAAATCGAGAAGGAGTTTCAAGAGCGATGTGCAAAATTTTGCCTTTGGCCGAACACTCTAGAAACCCATTGTACCAGCACCTTCGTCGATTGGTGGGATGCTTACATCAAGGATTTCTTCGGTGTTTCGGTCGAGGAAACTTCAAAGAAGCTTTTTGGCGATCAGCCATAGAAGTCTCTTGCTCTAAAATCCAAAGAAACGGCTCAAGATATACATCTTTTTATCTCACTGCTCGCCTATCCGAACTTCATTCTGACTCAAGTTTAGCTTTTTCAGGTGGCTGTGTGATAAAGTGGGTTAACGTGGTTGCGATGGTCGAGGCAAAAAAGAAACTCACTCCTCTAAAGAAGGCTGGACCTGCTGTGCCAACCGTACTGAGCAAACGGCCTTGCCTGGGGATCGAGACAACTGGAAACTTTGTTGAACCCACAAACGTATCAAGAAGAAGGCAAAGAAGGGAGAATAAGAGATACATGTCATTTCAAGTCAAACCATGGGAGTAACTACTCTTAGTGTCCCTCTTCCTTCTCCCGTTAACTAGGTTTCAGCAGAAGTGTCGTAAAACCCCTCGATCCTAACCATGGGCCAGACGACTGTGGTTAGACCCACCACGCATGCTACTTATAAAGTCAAACAAGTCGTCACCCCTGTGGTTGAGGAACTTGCACCTCCAAAGTCGGCCGTTGCTCTTGTTGATGTCGGCCCAGCAGCTACTGCTTTGGAGGCGGCAACCATGGCCGAAAGAAACCCCTTCCCAATCCAAAGAAGAATCCAGTGATCATCCTGGAGGAAGAGGTATGATAATTCCCTTTAATAATGCTCTCTTTTCATTTTAGACTGGATTTCTTGACTAACAAATGATCATCTTATAATCAGGAGGGCGAGCGCAAAATGCCATTGTTGGTGAAGCGCTCTCGACGGGTTGAACCTCCAGCTACAAGTTCCTCACCTCTGGACAAGGGCAAATGTGTCGCATCCCCCTTGGGCGATGTCAAATCGTTGGCCGAGGTGGCTGCCCAGGTCAACCCCATGCAGTCGAAGTAGGTCTGGGCCATGAAGCGGCACCTCATGTTAAGCCAGAAGTGACGGCGGAGACGCCGGTTCATCCTTAAGACCAGAACCTCAGCATTCCTCATCAGGAAGTCACTTCAACCTTTATAAGCATCATCATCATTTTCTTTGAGTAATTTCTTATCTTAGAACTCTAAGCCAAGAAACCATTAAATGCCAAGAACCCAATCGTTCATTTCACCGAAAATTCTATGCACTGAAGGGCATTATTTATATTTCCTGGCCGCCCCAGTGGCCATCAAACGTAGATAACCTTCATCGACCGCATGAATTAAAATGCTGCCTTAAATACTGGGCTCAGCCATTAAGCTCTCTAGGCTCGACCAACGAACCAGCAGATATGGCTGAAGTCTCTTCTCGGTATATCTAAAACAACTTCTTTCTCTGCCATCCCTTTGAATTCTCTTTTCTTTAATAACTCTTCTCTGTGCGGCCTTCATGGGAGGTCAAGCTCGATGCCCTTCTCTCCAGCACTTCTGTGACGGCTGAGTCTTCTGTAACCGCGATCGAGTCTAGCGCTCTCGCCAAGCTGCAAGAGCTTCTGTCTCTCTTGGCCTCGTAAATCCTAGAATACAAAGGTTTCAACTCTGTGGGAGAGTGCATGAATGACCTTGCATCAGACGGCCTGCTGAGCAACGAGTATGTTGTTCATTTGTCATCTGTCCTGGAAAGAACTTGACAATATTTTACTATTTTTAAGAAGGCTCTTCGAGCAGAGGACGACCTCAAGGCTACAATGGTCACCCACGAAGCTATCTGACCAGAGCTCGAGGTAATAAAGGCAAAGAAGGAAAGACTAGCCGACCTTAACTGTCAAATCGTCAAACTTCAACGTAAGAGGTTGACCGTCGTTTATTAGCTTGAAAAGGATTTCAAGTCGAACAAACCTCGGTTGGCAGAGTGCGCAGCTGACGCGAAGTAGATTTAGCAACTAAAGGTTGACAAAAGAACACGATAGGTCGAGGTTACAATGGGCGAAGTAAAGTGGTTAGAACTGAAAGCCGTTTTTGAAGCTTTTCTTCCTTCTACTTCTTAGGATTTTGTATGCCGGCTTGTAGCCCGGTCAATTTTTTTGTTTGTAATTTTATGTGTATGTCCTTTGAAAATCAATGAAATAAATTCTTTATTCTTGCATCTCTCAAGTGACCGGATAATATTTCTTTAAGAATTTCCCATTGATAGGTAATTTATGAACTAAACCAGTTCGATCCTTGAGGTGGTATGCCCCATTGCCGAGAACTTTGTGGACGACGAATGGCCCTTCCTAATTCAACGATAATATCCTGAATCTAGGATCTTTAATCCCTACTGGTAACATTGTTTACCATACTAATTCACCTTCGCCGAACGTCTTTTGCCTAACCCGTCGATTATAAGCTCGTTCGACAATCTTTTTCTGCACCACTAGTAAGTTATAGGCATCAAGCCGAGCTTCCTCTAGATCCTCCAAGTCTTGCCTCATGGCCTGACTATACTCGGCACTGAACAAACTGCTTTGTTCGATAACTCGTAACAGGTTTATGCTTAGCTCGACCGGTAGCATCACATCGTGTTTGTAAGTTAGCGAATATGGGGTCGTCCCTGTTGCTGATCGGAGTGAAGTTAGATATGCCCATAATGCCTCGTTTAACTTTAAATGCCACATACCAAGCTTTTCTTTAATCATTTTCTCAAGGATACCGATCAAAACTTTATTACTTGCTTCGGCATGTTCGTTTGCTTGCAGGTAATATGGTGTGGACTGATTGAGGCGAATTTTCAAACTTGTCGCGTATTCTTTAAACCTATCAGTTGTAAAAATCATGTCGTTGTCCATTATAATTGTTTCCAGTACGCCGAATCTTGTTATGATGTTTTCTTCTACAAAATTACAAACTTCTTTAGATGTTAACTCGGCGTATGATTTCGCTTATGTTGGAGAGTTGACCTTTGTAATTAGCTTAGTTACCTGTTTAGGTCCTTGTAATCAGGATGTAATTAGGATATATATTATTTGGTGTTTCTTTCCTTGTAAATCAATCTTGTACAATATATATTTCCCTCCTTGGTGAGAAGAATAATATCAGAAAGTTAAACCCCAAAATAAGCCCTAATTAGCATGGTATCAGAGTAGAGATCTTAGGATTTCTGCTTTGCCCGTTCCCTTAAGCAAACTCGACCGTCCCATGGAGAACCTACCACCATTCCACGGTGGAAACAATTTCATCCTAACCGATCCTACCCCTATACTGAACACTACTACCCTAACAGATCTTACCATGAATCCTTCTCTTGTTTCGAGTTCTTCTAACATGCCTCCGAAGTCCTCAGGTAATTGTGGTTATGCTTTTAATATGAATAATTATGATACTCAGTCTGGTTGGATCATTGACTTCGGTGCCACATACCATATGACCTATGACCCCATTGATTTAGCTTGTGATATTGTTCCACTTCGACGAAATATTACTAATGCTAATGGTGTCACCTCACTGGTAACTGGCACTGGCACTGTACGCCTCACGCCTACCATTTCTTTGCCGCATACACTACTTGTACCTTCACTAAAGCAGAAATTGATGTCTCCTGGCCAAGCTACTGAGCAATTGAACTGTTATGTACTATTGTATCTGAAGTTTTGTCTTATTCAGGATATTCTCACGAATGATATAATTGGTCATGGTACTAAGTTGGGGGATCTCTATTTTGTGGACGATGTCAGTACAGGACGGGTCAATCTCGCCCAATGAGTCGTTGATCATAAACGGCGTCAGATATGGTTATGGCATCACCGTTTGGGTCATCCGTCTTTCAGTTATTTACAGCATATGTTTCCGAATTTATTTGTTGGTTGTTCGATTTTAGACTTTAAATGTGACACTTACGTACTTGCCAAGAGTCACCGTGTTTCTTATACGTTGAATTCTAATAAAAGTGTTATTCCTTTCGGTCTTGTTCATTCGGATGTTTGGGGACCATCTCCGATTACTACTTCATTTGGTATTATGTGGTTTGTAACGTTCATAGATGATTGCACACGGATGACATGGTTATACCTTCTTAAGCATAAAAGTGATGTGTTTCTGGCATTTAAGACATTCCACACCATGGTTCAGACACAGTTTTCTACTAAAATCCGGATTTTGCATTCTGATAATGGTGGTGAATATGTTAATAATGATTTTACACATTACTTAACTACTCACGGAATCCTCCACGAAACTACTTGTCCTCAGACTCCTCAACAGAATGGGGTGGCTGAGCGTAAAAATCGCCATCTATTAGAAACGGCTCGATCACTATTGATTGGGGCGGATGTTCCCCGCTTCTCTTGGGATGATGCTATTCAGACTACCACTTACCTTATCAACCGCATGCCATCCAAAGTATTAAATTTTCTTACACCTTTGCAAGTTCTTGCTACATTCGTGCCTCTACTGTCCGTTTTGGTGCTCCCACCGCGAGTTTTTGGGTGTGTGGCCTTTGTTCATCTACATAAAAATCAACGGATAAAACTTGACCCATGTGCTTTCCGTTGCGTTTTCATGGGGTATGGACTACATCAGAAAGGGTATCGTTGCTACCACCATCCTTCATGTCGGATGTATACTACCATGGATGTTACTTTTTTCGAGTCTGAGATGTATTACTTTTCGGCTTCTTCCAACCCTCATCTTCAGGGGGAGACACTACATGACGAGCAAGTTTAGACCATAGTAGCTACCACTGATCTTCCGCTGCCACTATTAACCGAGCCAGTAGCCGAGCCTACAGTGGCTGCGCTGTTAGCCCAACCAACAGAAGCAGCATCGCTGCCCACAGAACTAGCGGCAGGCACGGCAGTGCCGTCCTCACCCACGGTAACAGTGCTGACACTTGTTGATCTTGAGACTTCTGCTGATACTACTCACTTCTCATCTCAAAATATAGTACCACCAAATGACCATACTCCAGAGCCGGAGGTAAGATCTACTATCCCTATTGATGTATCTGATGTTCCGAATTATTTGTTACCTTTCAGGCATAACCGGGGAAAACCACCCAATCGATATTCACCGAAAACAATGGAAGACTCTAAATATCCCATTGCCAACTATGTGTCATCACATAAATTATCAGAACCCGGCAAAGCTTTTGTACAACAAATATCTAATGATAGACACCAAGTTCATTTAAGGAGGCACTATCTGATGATCGATGGACCAAGGCAATAGAGGAAGAAATAGATGCACTTTAGAAAAATCAAACATGGGATTTAGTTCCTCTACCCCGAGGAAAGAAGAGAGTGAGATGTCGATGAGTGTATACCATCAAGTACAAAGCTGATGGGTCGATTGAACGATACAAAGCACAATTGGTGGCCAAGGGATACAATTAGACGTATGGTGTTGACTATACAGAAATGTTTGCTTCAGTAGCAAAGATTAATATGGTAAGAGTGTTACTTTCGTTGGCGGCTAACTTGGATTGGCCATTACAGCAATTTGATGTGAAAAATGCTTTCTTACATGGTAATCTTAAAGAAGAAATGTATATGGATATTCCACCTGGTTATGCATCGGTTTCATAACCTGAAATGGTGTGTAAGTTGAATAAGGCATTGTATGGATTGAAACAATCACCTCGGGCATGGTTTGGTAGGTTCCGGACGATTATGAGGAAGTATAGGTTCAGGCAGAGCAATTCCGATCATACACTTTTCTTGAAACGTTGAATGGGTAAATTGACGGCACTTATTATTTATGTGGATGATATGATTGTTATGGGTGATGATAAAGAGGAAATCTCAAGGTTGAAAGATTACTTAGCAACTGAGTTCGAGATGAAAGATCTTGGTGGATTGAAATATTTCTTGGGTATAGAAGTAGCTCGATCTAAACAGGGTATATTTCTATCTCAAAGAAAATATGTTCTTGACTTGTTAGCCGGAACCAAAATGCTTGATTGTAAAACGGTTGACACCCTTATGGTCCAAAATCACCATCTTGACGTGCACCTTGATCAAGTTCTCACTAACCGAGATCGTTATCAAAGGTTAGTTGGGAGGTTAATTTATTTATCTCATACCAGGCCTCATATTGCATATGCAGTAAGTGTTGTTAGTCAATTTATGCATTCCCCGAGTGATACGTATATGGGTGCGGTTGAACGTATTCTACGATACCTAAAGTCCTCCCCGGGTAGAGGCATCATGTTTTCCAAGAATGGTCATTGTCGAATAGAAGGTTATACCGATGCAGATTGGGCAGAGAATATTATTGATCGACGGTCCACATCGGGTTAATTTACATTTGTGGGGGGGAATTTAGTGACTTGGCGGAGTAAGAAACAGAAAGTGGTTGCGTTATCAAGTGCAGAGGCAGAATACATGGGTATGACAAAAGGAGTATGTGAATTATTATGGCTTCAAAGGTTACTTGCAGAACTCGGGTGTCCTTGAATGTCGGCTTCGAATTTGTTTTGTGATAATAAATCAGCGATTGATATCTCACATAACCCAATTCAGCATGATCGCACGAAACATGTGGAAGTTGACAGACACTTCATTAAGGAAAAGTTGGATGAGAATATTATTCAATTCCCATTCGTAAAGTCAGATGATTAATCAGTGGACATCTTAACTAAAGATGTTGCCAGTCAAGCATTCTACAACTCTCTCGTCAAGTTGGGAATGAACGACATTTATGCACCAACTTAAAGGGGAGTGTTGGAGAGTTGACATTTGTAATTAGCTTAGTTACCTGTTTGGGTCCTTGTAATCAGGATGTAATTAGGATATATATTATTTGGTGTTTCTTTCCTTGTAAATCAATCTTGTACAATATATATTTCCCTCATTGGTGAGAAGAATAATATCAGAAAGTTAAACCCCGAAATAAGCCCTAATTAGCAGCTTCGACCCACTTGGTGAAGTAGTTAGTCGCAACGAGTATCCATGCATGCTTTGCTGATCCGGAAGACGGCGTAATTTTGCCGATTACATCCATAGCCCACCCTCTGAACGGCCATATAGTTTGGTGACTGAGTGAAGTAATTCAGCCAAAAATAACCGTGTCGGTGAAGTAACCATTGTGTTTTGCATTTGGATTGGTAAGCCCCGCATATTCCTTCGTGTACCTCTATGATAGCTTGGGCGGCTTCTTCCGGATCGAGGCACAATAACAACAGACCGTCTTCATCTTTTTGGTATAGTTCATTCTGGTACATTACGTAATTTGTGGTATGTACCCTTGTCCTGCGGTCATGTCTGCCACTAAGATTATCGAGATACTACATGATTAACCTTTTCCAGTCGTCTAGTAATGTCTCGATTGTGCAAATATCTATAGGATCCTCCTGTTCCAACAACAAAGGTAGGGACATAACTCGTGTACGGATCACGTGGTTGTGTTAGAGAACTTGTTAATTAACCAAGGCCGGGTGTGGATGTCGCTCCACTGGTATAACCCAACCCAGTTTACCCCCCAGAAGTTGTGCTCCGGAGGCTACTTGAGCCAATTCGTCTACGTCAATATTTCGAACTCGTGAAATATGCTTGAATGTAATGTCTGCAAATGATTTGGCTAAGTAGCTGACAACCATATGATAGGGCGCCAGAGTACAACTCATGTAACGAAAGGTCTAATTGAGTTGGTTAATCACAAGTTCGAAGTCGCTAAGGATAGGTATGTGAACTGCCCTCAAGTCGTGAAGGACATTAAGGCCGATGATGAGGGCTTCATATTCGGCCTGACTGTTTGTACAGTCAAAATCCAACTTGAGAGAAAAATACCATCGATAGTGATCAGGTGATTGGATGATGATTCCAATGCCAGCCAAGGTTGAAGTACTAGAGGCGTCAAAATACATCGTCCAGTAATTATCACTTGTTTTCACCATGCTGATGTTGATGTCATTGCCCCTAAAATAGTATGGCGAAGGATGTTGAGCGAGGAAATCGGCCAGCGGTTGTCATTTAACAGCTTTTTGGGGCACATATTGCAAACTAAATTCAGACGGTGCCATTGTCCATTTCCCAATCCGGCATTTTACTATAAGTCGATTGAGCATATAGCAAATAACATCTATTTGGGCGATGACCTGAGTAACAGAAGGGTGCATGTAATGCCTGAGCTTAGATGCAACGAAGAACAAAGCCAAACAGAGTTTCTCGACAGCTGAATATTTTATCTCTGCTGGGTTGAGATTCAGGCTAAGATAAAAAAAATGGCCTACTTTCGCCCATTGTCGTTGTCTTGCGCAAGAAAACAGTCAATGGATTCTTCGGCAGCCGAGATACACAACTTAATTTGCGTGGAAGTGAGGGAGTCTTTGATTTACGTGAACGCGTCCTGATGTTCTTGGCACCATTCAAATTTGTCAGAATCCTTAAGTTTCAAGAGTGTGGAGAAGGCCTTCATTTTCCATGCCGAGTTAGAAATGAAACGGTGGATGACATTGATTTTGTGGAGTAAGGATTATAATTGCTTCTTGGTTGTCGGGGGTGGAGCATCAATGATCGCTCGAGCTTTATTGTTATCTACCTCGATGCCATGATGATGTACAAGAAATTCTAAGAATTGCCTACCGATACACCAAAGACGCATTTGGCAGGGTTAATTTTAAGGTTATGTTGGCACATACGAAGGAAAGCTTGCTGAGAATCATCTAAATGTGATCGGCGGTGCTTCGATTTGACCACGACATCATTGATGTATACCTCAACGACTGTGCCAATTAGGTTATGAAAAATGGTATTCATAGCGCGTTGATATGTGGCATCGGCGTTCTTAAGTCCAAAAGGCATGATGACCCATTCGTAAGTCCTGAGTGCCCCGGGGTAACGAAAAGCAGTTTTATGGACATTGGCCTCAGCAATGAAAATCTGGTTGTAACCAGCATGGCCATCTATGAAGGATAACATCTCATGGTTTGCTGCGACATCGATTAACAAGTTTGAAATTGACATTGGATATTCGTCTTTAGAGGTTGCCAAATTCAAATTACGAAAATCGATGCAAATACGTAGAGCACCATTTTTCTTTAAAACAAGGATAATATTTGCTAACCATTCGACGTATCGAGTTGTCCGAATAAACCCAGCTTTTAAAAGTCGAACGAGTTCATCTTTTATGCCGAGTTGAACTTCGGTCAAGAATCATCGAGGGGGGTGGCGGAAAGGTTTACAACTAACCTTGGTGCGTAATTAGTGCTCGACGAGCATTCGGTCCAAGCCTGGCATCTCATGGTAACTTCAAGCAAAACAATCTTTAAATTCTTTGAGTAATTTACAAAGCTCAATTTTCATAGGTTGGGGCAACAATGAACTAATAAATAAAGGCTAAGGGTCATCGGTCGTTCCAAAATTTATTTCATCTAATAGATCTTTGACTTGGGGCCGATTATCTTCGAGCTCGGTTGGGGCAGCTTGGACTTTATCAAGTGACATGACTGGACCGTTGTCTCATTCGGCTAGGAGCTCTACTAAGTTCATGCCAGAATTCGGTTACTTGGAAATAGTATACCAATGGGCCAGCAGGCATTCCATGATAGATGAAACCACGGCCTGACGTCTGTCCTGTTTGGTATCAGGCATTAGGATTGTCAATTAGGTTAGCCAACCCGAGTCTCGCCTAATCTTAGTGAACAATCTCGGTGCCAACCTTAATGGATTTCTAAACTGAGATCCGAGTCGGTCGTCATTCTTTGTTAAAACCTTGCAGGGTGATGTAGTCGACATGATCATTGTAATAACGAGCTTGAATCATATTAGCTTCGAACGACTGATTGTTGATCGGATGAACTGTCACTGATTTAACGTCCCAGAAAATGAGGATTTGATATAATGACAAAGGGATATAGCTAGTTTGGTGGATCCAGACACGACCGAACAATGCATTGTACTCGATCTTTGAATCGACTATAAAAAATGCAGTTATGTGTTTTCGACCTGCGATATTCACCTCTAAAGGAAGAACTCCCTTAGTCTGAGATTTGTCATCGACAAAGCTACTTATGGTTACCCTTGATGGAATAAGTTCGTCGTTGAAGCGACATAGTGTTTTCATGACAGAAACAAGCATGATGTTGACCGTTGCTCAACAGTCGACAAAAATCTTAGAAATCGGGTATCCTTCAATATGGGCCGTGACATACAATGGCTTCAAATGATGAAGATTAACGGATGAAGAACAGGGAAACAGTTCGGCGAGAGCTTTTTTAAGTTTACCCTCCCTGCTTACTTGCTCAATCTCTTCGGCAGCCACAAAATCGACTTATGTGGCCTCCTCAACAATCACGTCGCTGTCCAGGAAATTCGGTTAGGATGTGGTTGGCCGGAATTCTGCAGGTAAGACATGGACCATGCTAATTTCCATGTTGTCAAGGATTGAAGGGCCCATCAGGTCGTGATCTTCGTCTTCTACATCTTCGGGCTAGATATCTTGCTTATGGGCATTACTCGCTTGGTCATATTTGGCTGCCATGAGAATACGTTCATGCGGCATGTCCGTCAGAGTTGTTTCATTTTGAATGTCGACCTCTGGCTTGCTCGACATTGGGACTTGGTCTTGTGCTTGTAAAGCCTTACGAGTCCCCTCCTGATATGCGATGCATGCGTCTCTTGTGTCTAGATAAGCATTTAAACGCACCACGTGCTCTTTTTCATTGGCCGTAAGGCCAAAGAGGGAAACGGCTGAGAAAACTTCAAAATGGTACCGTAAATATTGGAGGTCCTCGAGAGAGAAAGGGAGATCGGCAACATCAATATTAGTATATGGGTCTACTTCAAAGCTGAGAACTCAAGCCTCGCGTATGTGTTGGAACCTAGCTTTCATTCCTGGATCCGTGGTCTTTTGGATGATCTGTTCGGCATCGGGGCAGGTTAACTCCATATCAAGAGCCTTTTGGCATGCTTTTGGTAGGCTGTACAAGTCATTAGCCGAATGCTTCTTATGAAACTCCCACATGTATTCCAGAGCTTCACCGAGAAACGGCAGGGTGGAGATTCTGTCTAACTTTAATTAAAGCCTTTTGCGGGGTTAGTGGAGGAAGTTTGCTTTCGGCTTCCTTCCGAAAGTGCTCGAGGTGCGCTTTCATCTCCCCAGGCCGAAGAAGGAGTTTGATTCACTTTTTGGATTCTTCAATTGTGGTTTCAAAATCATGATTGATCACATTCTTTCCTTAAAGCAGTTCAGCCATGATTGTCAGAGGTTGTTGATCATCTTCGTTACCCATCGTTTCTTTTGGCTGCCATTTGGTAGCCGAGGTAGCCTGGGCTTCTTTTTGACGAGCCATACAGTCTATTCTCTGGCGGCGGTGTTTTTACGACTTAGACAACACTGTATATACACTGGTAGAGGAGTTTTAGTTATACCAACACTGGTTGCGTGTCTTAGGTGGCTTCAAGGTTCACCAGTTCGCAGGTGAACTTGAACTGCCAGAGTTGTGCGCATAATAATCTTCATTGTAAAATGGCAAGTCGAAATCAAGTCGTTGTCTGGCCGAAGATGACTTGTTATCCTGTGTTTGAGGGCTGAGCCTATCGAAGACTTTCTGGCGTTGGCCTGCGCCTAGCGTTTTCTGAGATGTTGCAGTAGCTGCAAGTGTTAGTCGTGGTGCTTCAGCCTGAAGTGGTTTTTCCTTCGGCTCAGTTATGATGACATTTGATTTACACCGACTACATAACCATCGGCCCGTCAATTTCCTTCGTGTTGGAGTCCGACATTGACTCAGCATAAACTGGGTTTGAAAAGTACTTGGGTGGCTCGTTCGAAGATAGATCAATTTTCAATCGTGGCCGAGAATTCTATTTTGGGATAAACTCAGTTTTTCCTTTTCCTTTGTCCTTGGGTAGATGAGCATCTACCATGTTCACCGTCACCGAAGAGAAATGATCGATGTCAATGATAATTTGTTTATCAGGAAACTTGAGTTTACCATTGCCGATCCAGCTTTAGATAGCATCGCGAAATACGACACAATTATTTGTCATATACTTGTTCGAGTTGTGGTATTTTGATAGGATTTTTACCACCTGCGTAAAAGGGTTAAAAACACCTAAAATACTTGCAAGAGAAACAAGATTGTCGTAGTATATTTGGTTCAAGCAAGGTCGTTTCCGCAAGGATTAATTTAAATAAATTTATGTAAACCAAAACCCAACTAATTATTGAGAACAAAATATTAGAAAAAGGTGATTTAACGCCCTAATTTAAGAAAAATGAATTTAATTTAAAAAGGCTAACTAAAATCTGCAATTTTAAAGGAAGAGAAAAAGGAAATAATTTTTAGAATTCAAGTGAGAAAGCACTAGGGTTCCGCCGTCACCTTAGCAATCCTATGTAGTTCTTCTATTTACTTATGAATTACACATGCCTATTTTGAAGGTTAGGTTTTCCTAAAGTATGCCCTACTTGGAACCTCCAACATAAAACGTATATCTAACATGCAACTCGTCTGTGGCGTCCAGATTGAATGTGAACATGCAAGACCCATTAAGCTTTATGAAAACCCTTTGAAAACCATATAACCCTTAAAACGTGTCGTCCATCCTAAAAGGTTACACATATTAACCACAAGAAGCCAGCGCCAATTCCAGGGACAGCCCTCCGCCAAAATTGCATCAAATTACTTTCCTAGATATCCTAATGGTCGCGAATCACTAAGACAACTAGATAGTTTAAACCAGTGATTAATAATTCAAAACTTGCATGCATAGATTCATAAGCAAATTAAAAGAAACTACATATTCTTGCTAAGGATCATGGCCTCACCCTAGCAAAGAGAAATTTAGTTATGCATATTCATAATAAAAATTAAAAAGAATATCATTAACTAGAAAAATAATGAAAACACCTTGTAGGTAAAAAGTATAAATTCTCCAAAGCCTTGCTAAGTTCTCTCAATGTTGTGTGTAGAGAACCTAATGGCTAAAAAGCCTTATTAAAACCCTCATAGGAAAGGTTTTCTAAAAACTAGGAAACAAAATAATAAAAGGATAACTAAAAATTACATTCCTATTATGACTAGGAAATCTGCCCATCAAAGGAGAAGCCACGTTTCTGACCTTCAGGGCTCCAAAATAGGCCCAAAATGAATCAAATTAAAGATCAGGACCTCCTCTTCAAGTTCCAAGAACAACCCAAGTCCAAAATCTATCATTTTCCAGCCCAAAAGTTGCAAACAAACTCTGTAGCCCAATCTGCCAGCACTGCACGCTGACCATAAATTAATTCGCCACGATCAAATGCTTCGGGATAAAATTATGAAATTTTGACACAACCTTCTTTTAACGGAATATTTCCTAAAGCCGTTACTGTTACTGTTAAGCGTGGCAGGCACGTGGCGGCGCGTGGGTGGTCGAAAAATTAGTCTAAAAGTATAGGATGTTTCTGAGGATGAGTAGGTCTCAGTGGTATATTCATATACCCAAATTGAGCAATATATGAGAAGTTATTAGCTTGTGTTGTTTATGTGCGTTAATTAACATTATTTCAGTTATTTCTTATATAGGCGAGGCCTATCTGGACGACGAGCGTAGCCAGGCTAGGCACGGGGGTTACGACCCTTTGATGTATCTGTGAGTGGGCTTTTGTTTTCAATATATCTATATACTTGACGATTTTCCCAGAAAACGTATTTTTAAAGGAAATGTGATTTGAAATGCCATGTCATGCTCATATTATATATTAGCATATGCATTATCATAATTATGCATATTGTTGCATGATGCTGCGGCGGCCCAGGTAAGTTACAGGTGAGTATATCATGCTGGTAATAGTTATGAGATGAATGGTGATGTTGTGATGCATATTGAGCTCATTAATCTGCACCCCGGTATTAGTGCTCCCGCCCAAAGTTAGGGGCATAGTCATTCAAGTGATGTTCACCTCTCACACCGCACGCTCATCTTAGATCTAAGTTAGGTGCACAGTCCTGTCGTATAGACCACTTTCAGTGGGTTCGACTTGTAGATGACCCACGATTAGCGCACAGTCTTCACGTGATCGTAGCACTAGAGCGTATTATTATTTATACCCAGTCCTGTCGGTTAGACCATGTGAGGTGGTTCCAACTCGTGTGCAGATATGTATATACATGATGAAATATAAGGAGATATGTGACGTATATACATGATGAATTATGTGATAAGATATGAGATTGAGATATGATTGAAATGAGCTCTAGATTTCGCCGTATAGATCACGTCAGGTGACTTCGGCTAGTATATGAGTTATATTGAATTGCATCACCTGGCTTACATTTGTGATATTATGAGGCATTGGGCATGGCATACATATATATATATATATATGGTTTTGGATATATTGGGCATGGTTTTGAGATATATACGTATGTATACTATTTTCTTGGAAATTATACAGGTTTTACAGCGAGGGGTTAGAGCTTTTGACAATGATATGATTTTTGTAAAACCTTGTTTTTGCCCACTCACGCTTTTTGTTTTGCGCCCCTCCAGGTCTTAGGTAAGATTGTTCGTTGGTGGCTTACGAGGGCTTGACGGAAGTTCTGACAGTTCACCTTCCATGTAGGATCATTTTTGGATGTTGTATTATTATTAATTGTTCTGCTAGATTGCAACTAAGTTACTTATGCTCTGAATGGTGAATTCACGCTTATTCGCACTAGCACGTTATCTTAGTTGGTATTGCTAGTGGTTTGTTCTTTAATTATCCATATTTCTCTTTATCATTCCGCTTCTGCAATGTGCACATGGCTACGTCACCCTCACGTGACGGCCAGCACGATTCGATCTCGATCGGGGTGTGTCAGTTTGGTATCAGAGCATAGGTTGCAGTCCTGTATATTTAGTGGATTCCGTAGTTATTTTGGTGTATTCTGTCAGAACTATGCCGCCTCGTAGAGAGCCACATCGTTCAGCTGAGCCTAGTTTCCCTAATATTGCCCAGTTAAGGGAAGCTATAGCTAATGCTATACAGTCTGCATTTCGACCTCCCCAAATGACTCTTCTTGAGACTGTATATAATTTGAAGTTGAATCATTTTATGGGAAATGAAGGGCCTGAAGGAGCAGAGAAATGGTTCAATCATGTGGAAAAGACTTTCCGTGTAATACAAAGTCAGGGGAATCATCTTCCTGATAAATAGGTCGAGACAACTACTTGGTTCTTAGGTAAGGAACCTGTATCCTGGTGGAAATAGAAGGCTTATGAGTAGCTCGAGAGGAAGCTACTGATTGTGAAGTTTTCAAGCAGTTATTCCAGAAAAGATTTATTCCTCCAGCTTATATGGATAGTCAGAAGCAAGAGTTTACTCATTTGAGACAAAGGAAGATGATAGCAAATGAGTATCACAGGAAATTTACTGATTTGTTTCGTTATGATCCGGAGGTTGCTGCCAATCTGATTGAGATGCTTCGTCGATTTAGTTGGGTACTAAAAATAAATGACGTTCTATGGCGACCACTACTCACTGTGCTACATACCAGGAATTTTATATGATTTTGTTGAGAATTAAGGACTCAGAGAATATGCCCAGTGAGAGTGAAGAGAAAAAAAAAAGTAAAAAAAAAAAAAAAGATAGGAAACCGAGGAGGGATGATAAAGGCAAGGGTCAATCATCCCAAGGACCTCGCAAGACCCAGAGGTTTTAGAGAAGTGATACGAGCTCGAGTTCTTCTAGTGGAGGTTTTAGTGCCACTGGTCAGATGAGAGGTAGTCGATTTTCTGGAGGCCTTAGATTTTAGATGCAGGGAGATTCAGGTAGAGGACGTGCTCCCTTGTGCCGTAGGTGTAATAATAGGCATTTTAGAGAGTGCAGGCGGGGCATCAGTGGATGTTTTACTTGTGGGTAGTTGGGACATTGAGCTATAAATTGTCCCCTAAATCAACAGAGGCCCCAGCAGCCTTCTATGCCACCATCAACACTGATCCAGCAAGTTCCTGGATTTAGTAATTATGGTCAGATGGGTAGTAGTGGACGATAGCAGAATCAGGGGCGTATCCATAATATAACATTACAGGATGCTCAGAAGAATCTTGACTTGATCATGGGTATGTTAAATATTCTTGGTCATTTTGCTAAGGTATTAATTTATTGTGGTGCTACGCGTTCAGTTATTTCTCATACATTTGCTCAAGTGACGCAACCTCATCCTACGCCTCTAGGATTTGATTTAGAGTTTGCTATGCCTAGAGGGGAGAAATGTTATGTTGATTGTGTATATCCAGGATGTCCAGTGATGGTAGAGGATATAGTTATGCCAGCTAACCTTATCCCGTTAAATATTGTTGATTTTGATGTGATTTTGGGCACATATTGGTTGCATTATAATCGTGCCAATATAGATTGCTATGGGAAATCGGTTACCTTCCATCGTCCTGGATTACCTGAGGTTTTTTGTGAGCGAACGTAGTAGGGTGAGGCATAGCGCTATTTCTGCTATGAGAGCAAAGAGGTTGTTATCGAAAGGGTGCCAGGGATATTTAGCTCATGTGGTGTTGAATGATGTGCTCCTAGTAGCGTGGAGAATGTAAAGGTGGTCAGACATTTTCCAAATGTATTCTCTGATGATTTACCTAGATTGTTGCCAGACAGATATGTGGCTTTCACTATTGATTTACTTTCAGGTACGGATCCTATATCCTTAGCTCCGTTTAAATTGTGAGGAAGAAAGACGGGACTTTGAGACTATGTATTGACTATAGGCAATTGAATCGGGTAACAATTAAAAACCGTTATCCATTGCCGCATATAGATGTTTTGTTTAATCAGCTTCGAGGTGCTTGTGTGTTTTCAAAGATTGACTTCAGGTCAGACTACTATCAGTTAAAGATCAGGATTGACGATGTCCATAAAACGGCTTTTAGAATTCGTTATGGTCATTATGAGTTTTTGGTGATGCCATTCAGATTGACGAATGCACCAGCAGTTTTTATAGGTTTGATGAATAAGGTATTTCAACAACACTTGGATAGATTTGTCATTGTTTTTATTGATGATGTTACCTGAGGAGTAGTGCAAGAGCATGATCGAGGCTTTGTTTAGACGGTGTGGGTATATTTCCCAATGAGGGGTAAGATGGTAATATTGCACCATCGAGAATTATTTACTTGCTTATCGTGACAACGATGAGTTATCAATACTACGGGCTGCAGACCGTAATATTGATAACATATTTGTTGGATTCGTTAAGTAAGTGAATAGGTAGACCCTCAGAAGGTAGCAGCTATAGAAAATCGAGAACAGCCACAAACCGTCACTGAGATATGGAGTTTTCTTGGCTTGGCAGGCTATTATAGACGGTTTGTTAAGGATTTTTTTAGTCATTGCTTTGCCGTCAACGGGATTGACGAGAAAATAGATTAAGTTGAGTGGGATGACAATTGTGAGCAAAGTTTCCAGCAGTTGAAGTATTATCTCACTCATGCACCTGTTTTAGCATTCCCAGATGATAACGGTAATTTTGAAGTTTACAGTAACGCTTCCTTGAATGGTCTAGGATGTGTGTTGATGCAGCATGGTAAGGTAATTGCTTACATTTCGCGTTAGTTAAAGCCTCATGAGATGAATTATCCTACTCATGATTTGGAATTAGCGGCCATTATTTTTGCTTTGAAGATCTGGAGACATTATCTTTATGGTGAAAAATGTAAGATCTTCACAGGTCACAAGAGTCTTCGATATCTTTTCACCCAAAAAGAGCTTAATCTTAGGCAACAAAGGTGGTTAGAGTTGTTTAGTGATTATGACTGCACGATTGAGTATCACCCTGGACATACTAATGTAGTGGCTGATGTTTTGAGTAGGAAATCCCAAGGTCGGATTAATGTTTTGTATGCTTCTCGTATTCCTTTCCTTACAGATTTGAGGTATACTGGAGTTTTGTATGCTTCTCGTATTCCTTTCCTTACAGATTTGAGGTATACTGGAGTGGATTTGGGAATAGAAGAATAAGAGGTAGCCTTGCTTGCTAGTTTTCAAGTCAGGCCAATATTAATTGATCGAGTGCTCGAGGCATAGATTAATGATGAAGAAATTCAGGAATTAATTCGGTTAAGTAATCAGGGGAAGAAGAAAGATCTCAGAATTCGAGAGAATGATTGCATGCTTATGCAAGGGAATATGATGTATGTGCAGAATAATATGGAATTAAAGAAAGAAATTTTGGATGAAGTGCACTGTTTGGCATATGCAATGCATCCTGGAGACACTAAGATACATCATACCATTCGACCATTTTATTATTGGCCGGGTACGAAAAGAGAAATTGCTGAGTATGTTAATAGATGTGCTATTTGTCAACAAGTTAAAGCTGAAAAGAAAGAAGCCTTTTGGGTTGATGCAACCACTTCCCGTTCCACAGTGGAAATGGGAAGATATCACTATGGATTTTGTGCACAAGCTTCCTCGTACACTAAATGGTTATGATGGAATTTGGGTGATTGTTGATCGGCTTACTAAGTCAGCGTATTTTATTCCAGTGAGGGAAAAGTATTCTTTAAGCCGATTAACTGAGTTATTCTTATCGAATGTGGTGAAGTACTATGAAGTTCCTGTTAGTATTATTTTAGATCGAAACCCTAGATTCACTTCTAAGTTCTGGATAGTATTTCAGGAGGCTCTTGGTTCGAGCTTATTATAAAGTACATCATATCATCCCCAGACAGAGGGTCAATCAGAAAGGATGATTCAGACTTTGGAAGATATGCTAAGATCTTCTGTGATGCAGTTGATGATGATTGGCATGCACGTTTGGATTTGATGGAGTTTGCCTATAACAATAGTTACCATTCGAGTATTGGTATGACACCATTTGAGGCACTTTGTGGTAAGTCTTGTTGGACTCTATTATGATGGTCAGAAGTTGGTGAAAGAGTTTTGGTGGGCCCTGAGATAGTAGAGGAGACTACTCAGAATGTTCAAGTGATTAAGTCTAACCTGAAAGCGGCCCAAGATCGTCAAAAGAGCCTAGCGGATAGACATGCTACTGACCGAGTGTATAATGTTGACGATTTTGTATTCTTGAAGCTATCACCGTGGAGAGGTGTGGTACATTTTGGGAAGAAGGGTAAGCTAAGCCCTAGATACATCGGACCGTATTGGATCACTGAAAGAATCGATGAAGTTGCTTATAGGCTTGAGTTGCCTTCAGAGTTGTCTAAGGTGCACGATGTGTTTCATGTTTCGATGTTTCATCATTACATCTCAGACCCTTCACATGTGATTCCTCCTCAACCATTAGAAATTAATCTAGATTTGACTTGTGATGAGGAACTAGTGACTATTTTGGATTGGAAAGATAAGATTCTGAGAAATAAGACAGTGAAATTGGTAAAAATTTTGTGGAGAAACCACTCAATGGAAGAGGCTATTTAGGAGACAGAGGATCAAATGAGAGAAATGTATCCAAGGTTGTTTTATGATTATTATTGGTTTGTGATTGTGTGTTGTTGTATGAAATTTCGAGGACAAATTTTTTATAAGGAGGTTAGATTGTGACAGCCCGTCCCGAAATATATTTTTTATCGATGGTGTGAAAAGATAAAAATACCCTTGGGCGTTTGATTGTGTTTGCGTTTTGGGCTAAAGGTTCAGGCCAATTATTGTAGGTCTTAATATTTTGGACCCAATTAAAAGTGGGATTTTTAGTGTTTTGATTGGTGACCCAATCTGGACCACACACACACCCACATCACCCTTTCTCTTTCTCTCTCTCGGATTTCTTTCCCATTTTCGTACAACCGTACGGACGAACTTCGAAACCAAGCATTCACGCACAAATCTACATCAACAAGGTAAGATTCGAACTCCTTGCAATTTTCTGAGTTCATATATGCTATTTTTAGATTGTGAAACCCTCGAAACCCAGAGAAACCAGAACCCCCGATTTGAGCATTGTTCATGTGATCGTAATTATGGTTGTTTCAGGGGATTTTAGGCTTGTAGGAAGCTTAGGACATTCTTACGAAGCTCGGAGAAGAAAAACCAAATGATTTAGACATCGGGAAGTCGAGATCGACGAGTTTTAAGTTTAGCCAGAATTATCGTGCTTTCTCTAGCGAGATTTCATGATTTTTGGAGCTTGAAATTGGTAAGGTTGTGTTCTTCTAGTTATAAGCTTTAAATTGAGACCAATTTCATGAGTTTTGGTTAAGAAATGGATGAGATATAAGGATTTTAAGTTTTTCCAGAAATCGACGAGTTGCAGCGGCGCCGATGACGGTCTCCGGCGAACTAAGGAAGAAGAAGGAGAATATTCCGTCAAGTCTGATGAAATATTCTAATGGGGTCAGGTTAGTTTTAACGGAATTTGTTAGCTTTTAACGGAATATTCCCTAACACCGTTACTGTTACCGTTAGGCGTGCCAGGCACGTGGCCGCACGTGGCCAGCGCGTCTGGCCGTGCCTTGGCCGGCGTGTGGCGGCGCGTGGGTGGTCGGAAAATTAGTCTAAAAATATGGGGATGTTTTTTAGAATGAGTAGGTCTCAGTGGTATATTCATATACCCAAATTGAGCAATATATGAGAAGTTATTAGCTTGTGTTGTTTATGTGCGTTAATTAACGTTATTTCAGTTATTTCTCATATAAGCGAGGCCTATCCGGAGGACGAGCGTAGCCAGGCTAGGCACGGGGGTTACGACCCTTCAACATATCTGTGAGTGGGCTTTTGTTTTCAATATATCTATATACTTGATGTTTTTCCCAGAAAACGTATTTTTAAAGGAAATGTGATTTGAAATGCCATGTCATGCTCGTATTATATATTAGCATATGCATTATCATAATTATGCATATTGTTGCATGGTACTGCGGTGGCCCATGTAAGCTACAGGTGAGTATATCATGCTGGTAATAGTTATGAGATGAATGGTGATGTTGTCATGCATATTGAGCTCATTAATCTGCACCCCGGTATTAGTGCTCCCGCCCAGAGTTAGGGGTATAGTCCTTCACGTGATGTTCACCTCCCGCACCGCACGCTCATCTTGGATCCAAGTTAGGTGCACAGTCCTGGTGAAAATGATATGATTTTTGTAAAACCTTGTTTTTGCCCACTCACGCTTTTTGTTTTGCGCCCCTCCAGGTTTTAGGTAAGATTGTTCGTTGGTGGCTTACGAGGGCTTGACGGAAATTCTAACAGTTCACCTTCCATGTAGGATCATCTTCGGATGTTGTATTATTATTAATTGTTCTGCTAGACTGCAACTAGGTTACTTATGCTCTGAATGGTGAATTCACGCTTATTCGCACTAGCACGCTATCTTAGTTAGTATTGCTAGTGGTTTGTTCTTTAATTATCCGTATTTCTCTTTATCCTTCTGCTTCTGCAATGCTCACATGCCTACGTCACCCTCACGTGATGGCCAGCACGCTTCGATCTCGGTCGGTTAGTTACTTCTTGGGCACAAATGAGTGACAGATTCCTTAACAAATATTACCCAGTGTCTAAGACTCTTGATATGAGGACACAAATTATATCTTTTACCCAAAAACCTAATGAAGAATTTCACGAGGTATGTGAGCGTTTTAAAGAATTATTCAGACGATGTCCCCACGCAGGCATTGATGGAGACATGCGGATGGGTATATTTTTCAGAGGATTAAATTCAACTACAAAGAATCATGTTCATGCTTCATCGGGAAGTTCTTATTCTACTAACAATGCACAAGAGGCCTATCAATTGTTTAAGAACATGGCGACAGAATCTCAACAGTGGGCAGTTGATCTACCTCAGACCAGGGGCATTTTTGAGATGTCCAGCGGATCTCCACATGTATCTGCACAAACAGAAGAGATGGAGAAAAAGTTAGAAAATTTTGATGTAAAATTTAACATGATTTTAGAAAGAATGGCTGCACCTGTGCAGCAGGTTGCCGTCCAACAGCCTACTGCAGTAGCTTGTACCATTTGTGGCATTACAACACATGATTTTATGGGCTGCCCACACAAGGACGCATATCCAGAGCATGTTACAGAACAGATTAATGCATTCAATAATTATCAAAAGCCTATAAATGATCCGTACTCAAATTTTTACAACCCCAGGTGAAGAGATCACCCAAATTTCAAGTGGGATAAAGATCAACATGCCAAACCACAATTTCAACAATTTGTACAACAACCTACTGGACAAGCTAAAGCTTCTTGGGAAGTCGCAATTGAAAAATTGACAGAACACACTAAGGCAAGTTTTGATGCAACAAAACAAGACATTCAGAAAATCAACCAAGACTTTCAGAACATATATGCAACCATGAAAGACCTACAACAGCAAATGGGATAGCTTTCACTCCAGTTTTCGGGCAGAGAACCAGGGAATTTTCCCAGCCAAACGGTTCCAAATCTAAGAGGTACAGAGGATTGTTGCGCAATACGGACTTTACGGTGTGGAAAAAGTTATGACAATAGTGAAAATTGCACTGAAGACAATCAACCAGCGGTGCAAAAATCTACAGTAATTGCAGACAAAGCTGCAGAAACTACAGAAAAATCAGAACGTGTTTATGTGCCCCCGATGCCATATCCCGAGAGGTTGAAGCCAAAAGCAAAAGATCAGCAATTAAGAGATTTCATGCAAACTTTAGCCAATGTTCATATTAATCTACTGTTGTTGGATGCTATAAAGAAGATTCAATCTTATGCCAAATTTTTGAAAGATGTTTGCAGTAAGAAAAGAAAGCTTGTTGAGTCAGAAAAAATTGTGCTAACAAAACAGTGCAGCGCAGTCTTATTGCATAAATTGCCTCCAAAGAAGAAAGATCCAGGGAGTTTTACTATCTCTTGCACCATTGGAAATTGTGATTTTAGTAGTGCTTTAATTGATTTAGGTGCTAGTGTAAACTTAATGCATTTTTCTGTTTTTAAACGTTTAGGTGAAGGTGAGCTGAAGCCAACACCCAACATTATTCAATTGGCTGATTGATCAATTACCTATCCTAGATGGGTCATTGAAGATGTTATTGTAAAGGTAGACAACTTATTTATGCCAGTGAATTTTATGGTTCTAGACATGGGTGAGGATTTGAAAACACCCATCATTTTAGGCTGCCCTTTCATGGCAACAACACATACTATTATTGATGTTGAAGCCGGACCACTAACATTTCGGGTTGAAGATCAAACAGTTGTTTTTAGATTGTTTAAAGCCATCACACATCTGGGTGATAAGCAAGAATGCATGCATGTTGATGCATTAGAAGGTTTACCAAGTGCCAAAGTTATGACCAGATCATCAACTGACCATCTGTCCATAAAGCCTCCAAATTTAATTCGTGCATGCATAAGTCCTAAAACGCAGCAACAAAGTGTGCAGCTGTCCAGCAGATTGATAATAAGAAAAACATAAAACGTTGCAAGGCAGCCCAAATTGTAAGAATCTAAAAACTAGGAAACAAAATAATAAAAGGATAACTAAAAATTACATTCCTATTATGACTAGGAAATCTGCCCATCAAAGGAGAAGCCACGTTTCTAGACCTTCAAGGCTGCAAAACAGGCCCAAAACGAATCAAATTAAAGATCAGGACCTCCTCTTCAAGTTCCAAGAACAATCCAAGTCCAAAATCCATCATTTTCCAGCCCAAAAGTCGCAAACAAGCTCTGTGGTCCAATCTACCAGCACTGCACGCTGACCATAAATTAATTCGCCACGATCAAATGCTTCGGGATAAAATTATGAAATTTTGATACTACCTTCTTGACTGACTTATGAACCCGCTTCAATTAGAATCACTCAAAAATTCCACCGTTTGATTATTTTATGCTCTGAACAAGTCCGCACGTCCTATATTAAAAACATATAATAAAGCATCAAAATCTCACCAAAATAATAACTAAAATATACCAAGAATGGAGAATAAATATAATATAAAATTGACTCATCATATTTGCAATACATTTTTCCTTTCAAAGCTTAGGCCTTGGGAATATTATGCCTTGGCCGAAGCTTGACGATTTTTGCGAGCAACAACTAGTCGAAGATGGCATCGGCCTTGGTGATGTCGAAAGTGTATACCTTTGTTGTTTTGACGGTGGCTTCCACAAGGGCCGAGCAGGTTTTGACATCTTTAGAATTAACGTGAGCCAACGCTTTGCATATATATGGTTTGTCAATGACTATCTTGGCCGCATCTATACTAGTATATTAAGACTCTTCGTCTTCGGTCGATGCATAACTTACCGTTGGGTTTTTGTATATCGTCCATCGGGTTGGGGATTTTGAGATTTTCTCTTCTCGGAGCAAATAATCATATTGCTGGACATGTTAAGCCAGTTCGTACATATCTCAGAAGTTTACCCCCAAGAATTTCTTTTTGTACTCCACATCCAGGCCATTCAGAGCAAGCCGAACAAATTCGACTTCAGGGAAGGGTACTTGGCACCAATTTCTAGCCTATTTGAACCTCATAAGATTCCATTGGTGACTTATCGAATGATTGAGCCATCTTGACCAAAGAAGAAACCGACATTTCCATCCCTGGCTGGTAGAATTGCTCATGGAATTTCTCGACCAATTCCTCCCAACTTTGGATGGAGTTGAGTTAGAGGTTGATATACCATGCGAATGCTGAGTCGGTTAACGAGAAGTTGAACAGTCGTAGTTTGTGAAAATCACAATTAACATGTCCACATTGAGCAGTATATCATGCCACGTGTCCTAATGAGGACAAAGATAATTCTCCACGAAAAGGCTAAAGTCTGGAATCTTAAATCCCTTGGGATACTTGAACCTTTCTACAAAGGCTTGATACGGGTGAATGAATTTTGGAAACTTCAGCCCCTTTTTTAAGGTCGAATAAATCATTCTCTAGACTTTAACCATGTCAACCGACGCTGCTTCTGCTCTTTGGTCAGCTTTGTTTGATTCGCTGCTTGATCCACTATTTTTCTCTAAGTCAATCATTTTGAGCCAAGCAGGTTCTGTCTCGGCCTGTATCACCGACATGGGGTTATTCTTCAGAAGAGGCTACCTGGATCGATTTGCGGGTCCAATGTCATGGACTTTATTAACCAGGAATTTGAGCAATCTGTTGTGCACAGTGTTATTATCACGCATTTCTTTAAGTATGCCTTTTACCTTTCGGCTGAACATTTGCTCAAACTGCCGAGATTGTTCTTCAAATCGTCACTAAAGAAAATATTTGGATGGTGGATCAGAGGCCTCGTCATCATCATCACAATCCTCCACTAGTCCTTCAATAAAAACAGCTTTCATCGTTCTGGTGGGGATTTCTGTATCACGAGTCTAACCGTCGAGATTAACTTCCTTTTTTTCGCGTGTTGTACTTGTGGCTTCAGGTGTCACGGTAGCGGGAAGATTTTGTGTCTGTGACAAGCCATCTTATCCTGGGCTTTGGACTGTAGGTGGAAGATAAGTCGTAGACTTACCCATGATTGTTTTTTTTTTTTACTGACCGTGTTTCAATGGTCATGAACTTCGTAGCTTTAGCATTGGGTCCCACCGAGCGTGCCGAAATGTTGACCCTAAAAACTACCAAGCCTACGTGGCGCACATGCCGAGTAATTAATAAGCTAACTACACCATTCGATTGTGTGCATGGCATGCCAACTGTCATATCCCGGCCCGGGGCGGACCACTTCCCGGGCCCGCTCCACCACCGTAGCACGATATTGTCCGCTTTGGGCCCCGACCACGCCCTCACGGTTTTGTTTCTGGGAACTCACGAGCAAGGAAGTTCTCGTGTGAGTTCCCAGAAACAAAACCGTGAGGGCGTGGTCGGGGCCCAAAGCGGACAATATCGTGCTACGGTGGAGGCGTGCCTGGGAAGTGATCCACCCCGGGCCGGGATGTGACACCAACTCGTCAGCCGACTTCGGTCGGGGAGTAAAATATGTTGATGTGGCGTTAGGCGCATTATTGACTTCTTGACCTTGCAATTATGCCGAGGAAGGAACACACCTCGGTTTTCAGGTTCTAAAGCCTGAAGACAAGACTGCTAGTTCTGCGAAGTTCACAAATCGTTGGCATCGGGTTCGGTCTCGGTAATTATATTCGTGAGAGTATAAGTACGATGAACAGGCACCAAGCTATATGAACACAAATACTCGAAAGAGATAAATGTCTTAATTGTAAATGTGGTTTGGCAGTCGGAGTGCCGAACTCTAAAATGTACTTGCGAATATCCGATCATAAAATAACACTCGACGTTTAATGTGCCGAGCCTAGTAACTTGTAACACCTCACTTCGCCAAGAAGGCTGATGAGATGACCTCTACCAACAAGGACTCGAGAATCCTTGTCGACCGAGACTTGGATAATAACTAGTCGGTCTCGAAGCAGTATTGTTTATCTAAACTGAATGTGCTTCTTGGTCGGCTAATTTTATGGCTCCAGTGCTGTTTATCCAAACTTAAGATGTCGCCGGTTGCCTTTACAATGCTGTTTATCCAAACTGAAGATATGTTGGTGAGAAGAAAGGCGAGGAGGAAAAAAAAATCTTAGGATTGTTGAGAAGCTTTGCGTAGGGCAATTTATGTGTAGATTTGAAGGGGCCTTGAATGATGCACCCCCTTCTCTATTTATAGCAGTGAACCCCCTTCATAGCCGCATTAGAAATGTACTCGGATTAGAACTCCTCAACCCAATCTGAGAAGGTTTCAGCCAATCCTAACCCTTATAGAACTTTGAACCAAACTCCATAATGAACCAAATTCATCTCTTAATTCTAAAAATCTTTAGCTTTAAGACTCCTTGCTGCATTAGGGTTTGACCACCTCACCCTTATCTAAACCAATCCTCCTCATAACAGGATTCGACCGATCTTGAGTGGACGGCTCGTGACAAGATTCTAGATGAATGCTACTGGGCCGAGAATGATTCTAAGCTCGACCCAAAATAATATTTTGGGCCCAAACATAACTTAAAAAAATACAATTTTCCACCACTTATAAAAACACGTGGTGTACCATCCGTGTTCCGGTCACAATGAAAAATTTCTCCTGCTTACTTGAATAGGGAAGTTATAAATCAGATAACGGAAAAAGAAAAAAGGTTATGAGATCAACCCCTTTTTAATTGATCTGATTCCTGATTTTTCAAGTATACATTAACACAACAAATTACATGCTTGCTTAGAAGTCCTGAATTGGAGAAGGAATACATGTTCTATCTTTAAGCACTGGATTAAATTTTGTGTTCTTGTTTTAATTTCACAGCTGCTTCAGAGAAAAAACAATTCGGAGCTGTTTTTGCCGCTGTGAATAAGTCCCAACTCAAATTTTCATGTGAAGTTCTCGAGAAGGCCACCAATTACTTTCATCATACCAACAAGCTTGGACAAGGAGGATCTGGCTCAATGTATAAGGTAATTTCTCCCTTCGTCCTGCGTAGGTAGCAGATTTCATTATATGGAATTAACTTTGGAATTTCCTTTATTTTACACACAGCGAGTTATGCCCGATGGAAATGTTATTGCCATAAAGAGGCTGTTCTTCAACACAAGGCAATGGGTGGATCATTTCTTCAACAAAGTTAATTTGATCAGCGTAATTCATCATAAAAATCTTGTAGAGCTGTTGGGGTGCAGCATTACAGGCCTCGAGGGCCTTCTTGTTTATGAGTATGTCCCAAATCAAAGCATTCATGATCATTTTATTGGTAATTTTCCCTTCCCCGTCCTGTTTTCGTAAAGACAATTTGCTTTTTCGCATCATCAGTCCATTTGTGCATTCTTACAGTTCATCTTTCCATGAATTTTCAGTGAAAAACAGTGTCGAGCCACTGAGGTGGGATTTGAGGTATAAAATCATACTGGGAATAGCTGAGGGCTTGACCATCCTTTATTTACAGCAATTGAGAAAATTACCTTTACTGAGTTCATCTTTGCAACATGAGCAAAGGTTTCCTTGTAGTCCACATCAAGGGTTTGTGTGAATCCACGAGCTACCAATCTTGCTTTATGTTTTTCAATTGATCTATCTGAATTGAACTTGATCTTATATATCCATCTGCATCCCACAGCCTTTTTCCCTTTTGGTAACTTTACAATGCTCCAAGTGTTGTGTTGATCGAGAGTATATAACTCATCATGCATAGCTTTCCTCCACACTTCAAATTCACTAGCATCATGGAAATTTTGTGGTTCTGTGAGCTCAGAAACCTTGTTGAGAAATGCATTGTGAGCAGGTGCAAGCTTGTGATAGGAAACATAATTGGAGGTGGGATGTCGTGGCTTGTAAGTCTCACAGTCAAGCAATCTTGCAGGCAATGGTCTTTTTCTTGCAGGGTTTCGTCGAGGTGCAATAGGTGTTGACTCATATTCCATTGATTCTGAAGTCACACTTTGCGAGTTTTCACACTCTTCATCAGTTGTATTGCTAGGAGATTAGCCTTCATTAGTTTGTTCGCTCGAATAAAGAGTTACTTGAGCAAGTATGTTGACATTCGAAGTTGGGACCTCAATGATCATGACATCTGTTTTTGGTAAGGGAAACAAATCCAAGTAGTTCTCCCCCTGAGTGATAACTTCAAGATTCTTACTAAAAAAGGGTTAGATTCATGAAACCTAACATCCTTAGATACAATGAGGGTTATAACATTGGTATCCTTTTTTATTTGAAGAATACCCAAGAAAGATGCACTTTGTTGCCCGAGGATCTAGTTTATCTCGATATAGAGATTGAATGTGCACAAAACATATGCATCCAAAAAGTTTAAGGTGTGGGAGATCCACTTTTCTTCATTTTATTATCTCCATTGGAGACTTGAACTTTAACACTCTACTAGGCAATCTGTTAATCAAATAAGCAGCTGCCATAACACCATGTGACCAGAATTTTTTAGGCACATTCATCTGCATCATCAGTGCCCTAGTTTTCTCCAATAAGTCATGATTTTTTCTCTCAACAATGCCATTTTGCTGTGGAGTTCCCACACAACTAGTTTGATGCATAATGCAATTATTGCCCAAGTATTGTGTCATGATTTGAGACATGTATTATGAGCCATTATCAGACCTTAGAGTTTGAATGTTTGAAGAGAGATAATTTTTGAAATGATTATGGAAATCTTTAAACATATTCGTTACTTGACGATTTTTGCCTTCAAAAGATACAACCATGTGGCCCTTGAATAATCATCAACAAAGGTTACAAAATACTTGTGACCATCAAAAGATTCACTAGTTGGTCCCCATATTTCTAAGTGTACGGGCTCAAAAATCTTGCTAGCCCTAGAAACTGACTCTCCCAAAGGTAATCTAGTAGCTTTGGACATATGACAAGTTTCACACTCGATTGCTTCTTTGCTTGACTTGGGAAACAAGATTGACAAAATAGGTTTGGAAGGATGAGCTAGACGTTGATGCCACAAAAAGTTGTGTTGGTTGGAAACTGACTTGACCTGAAATGCACTTGGACTGTTTTTTGAGATGTAATATAGGCCATCTAGAAAAAAACCTTCACCAATCGTCTTCTTGGTGATACAATCCTCAAAAATGACACTTTGTGGTGAAAAAATGACCAAAAAGTTCAAAGTATTTGTGATTTTTCCCACATATAGAAGCTGAAAAGGAAATGAAGGTACATACAATGCCATAGACTCAATTTTATATGAAATCAGGTGAACTTTTCCCTTTCCTACAACCTTGGCCCCTTCACCATTTGCAACTGACACTTGTGACGGTTTATGCAATTTTTCAAACTCTTTTAGTTTCGACACTTTGTTAGCCATGTGGTCTGTGGCTCCAAAATCAACAATCCAAAAATCATGCAACAAATTGACATTTAGAGCAATTTTGAAAGCATTCAAAATACCTTGAAGGTCTTGCTTGGCTCCATAATCAACAATCCAAAAATCGTGCAACAAATTGACATTTAGAGCAGTTTTGAAAGCATTCAAAATACCTTGAAGGTCTTGCTTTGGCATGTGATCAGAATTGGCCAGAAATCCAGCAAACTTGCCCAACAAGGTCGTGGTATTTCCATCTTCATGATCAACAGCTTGATCAGATTCTTTTCTTCTTGTTTCCTTCTGTAAGAAGGTTGCAAACTTGCTTATAAGGTTTGTAGGATTGGTTGTGAACTGCTTGTAAGGATTATGACTATTGATAGATGAAGATGAGGCTATGTTGGCTCGGTGGGAAGGTTGATAAGGTTGAGTTCGCCTTGGTGCACCTTTGTCTTTCAAGAAGTCTGGTTTCAACTCCGGATGCAAGATCCAGCATGGCTCCTTTACGTGACCATTGTAATGGCAATGCTGACACTTCAAGTTAGGGTTTTTACCTCTGTATCTCTTTTCAGTTGTCATGTAGGCTCGAGCTTCAGTAACATTTTCTTTTGTTCCAGCATTCATAACATTCCTTCTTACTTCATCTTGTTGAATGGTAGCACAAATGCTTATGAAGGTTGGCAGCTCAGGATTCATGAGAATATGACTTCTCAAATCCTCATAATCTGCACTCAAGCTGGAAGATTTTATCCTCCTCATCCCTTTTTAAGAGAATTGTGGAATCAGTAGTATGTGGCCTGTGGACATCCAGTTCATTCCACATACTTTTCAGAGATCCAAGATGCTGAATAAAGCTCTTACCTTATTGCTGGATAACTGAGATATCTCTTTTAAGTTGATCTTTACATAACCAACCTTCATAATCTGAGGACGTACTTTCTGGGGCTAGCACATTACCATTGATGAACCCAAGTTTGTTTCTTCCACCAAGGGCAAGAGAAACTACCCTTGACCATGGGAGATAATTGAACTCATTCAGTAGTACTTAGTTGAGCCTTTGGTTGGGATTGATATCCACTTCTGAAAGCTTCTCAGGCTGAGAAGTAATGGTGTTGTCAACTTCCTGGTTGACTGAGTTTTCTTTAGCTATTTGTTTGAAGATTGGAGGTGTTTACAAGACGAAATACACAGAGACGGGTTCAAAAGAAAACCTACTCTAATACCATATTGACTTTTAAGTGTAGTTCTATCTTGTATTGCAAAGTAAAATCATAAGGTTACAAAAAAGGAGGAAGAGATATTTAAGGAGCCTAGCCTGCCCAGACCCACCTAAGCACCCACCTAAGTTACGACTCACTTAGACAGGAAATAGATAACTTTCATTTTGCATTTAATTTTATTTTTAGGTAAGTTTTCTCAACAAAAGTTCTTTGTTGATTGCATTCATGTAAAGCTTGAGATAACGAGCGTTTTGTATTTTAAATTGTATATTTTTTTCTTAAAAACCAAACTGAAACCGTTTGAAACCGCACGAAACCGAACCACATGGTTTGGTTTCATTTTGGTTTTGGCTTCAAAACCGCACCGAACTGAACTATGCCCACCCCTGTCGGCCTCCAGGACTCCATCAACTAGATCCTAAAAGTCTATGCGTGACATCGCTTAGAGGCTCTAACCCGTCACCCCCTTCTATTTCCTCCACCATTTCCTCTTCAACCTCCCCTTGTCGATTTCCTCCGGAGGTGCACGCAACATGGTGGATTGGGGTAGGGCTAATAAAAATAAAAATATTTGTTTGTTGTGAAATTTAGCCACATATATACATAATGCATCAAATAAGGCAGGGGTATTTTTGTCATTTTAATAGTATTTTTTTAATAATTAATTTTTTTGTGGTTGTTTTTTTTTGTAAATAGTACCTCACAATAGGTTAGCAATAATGTGATTCAATTTCTCTATTTTTAAACATGTTCAAAACATCATAAGAGGCGGATTCGGTGCACATTGCAGTGCACAAAGACATCCGGAAAAAACTTCTTGAAACACCCCACAAAGACTAGTCTAGTAGTCTTACATCAACATACCTCAATCTCCTTAAATCAAAGAGTCTAGAGACCATACTAATCTCCTTAAATCAAGGAGTTGACAACAAGGAAAAGACTTACACCAATCTCCTTAAATCAAGGAGAAAAAGACTACTTACAAAAAGATAAAGTAAGATAAACCCTACAACCTATAGCAGCCCTAATAACCACCATTCCTTCAATACCCTCCCCCAGTCTTCAGTCTTTTGATTTGAAAGTTCGAAGTTGAATAGCAAGGAGGAATCTTTTCCAGTACAGCCCTAGTTCACTCTGACTTCTCATCTGAACATATTCCAAATTCTTCGAGTTGGCTTCTCTCTTTAGCTAGCTAATTCATTTCACAACAGCAGAAGCCAAAAGCCAAAAACCAGAAGCCAGAAGTCCTCGATTAAGCTTCTCACCTCACCTGCAGGAATTCATAGTTTCACCGATCCAATGCAAAAACAAAAGGTACGTGTACATATATATTTATAGGTCCCGTGTTTAAGGAAAAAAATCCAATTTTCATGCACTCAAAACTTTGCCTACAACTTCTTCATTCTTTTCTTCTCTCATGGATTGATTTCTGAACCAAATCCTGGTAAGAATTCCTTGACAGTTTAGTTATATACATATTTCCATCTGCAATTCATACCCTTTATTTAGGGTACAAACCCAAATCCAAGACCTACCCTTTTGACTTTAAGGACGGTGCCTAAATCTCATTGCAATTTATCCACTTCAAAACCAAGTTTGGTTATAGTTTGTTTTTATCTTTTCTTTTTCGTCCAGGTTGTATTGCTACTTTTGTGCCATCTGTCCTTCTGTAACTCCTAATTCCCCCATTTGCCCAATTGACAGCAATCCTTATTTCTTCCACGACATTCCTTCATATAAATTTGGATGGAGGCAGCTGCATATTAAATCAAAGTTCCAATTCATCCCAAAAAAAAATGAAGAAATGCAACGTTTCAGTTCTTTCCCAACATTTGCTTCTCCTGAAGATCCTGCTGTTACTAGGAATGGCTGTCGGAGATCCAAGAACGAAGACGGTCCAAATAATGTGCGGCAACCAACGTGAGCACAACACAACCGTGTTTGTTCCGAATGTTGTCAGCACGATGGAAAACATCAGTGAACAAATGCGAACTTCCGGCTTCGGAGTGGCAGTCACCGGTTCAGGCCCGGACACCGACTACGGCCTAGCTCAATGCTACGGAGACCTTTCTCTTCTAGACTGTGTGCTATGCTACGACGAGGCGCGTACAGTGCTTTCCCAATGTTTTCCTTACACTGGGGGTCGGATTTTTCTCGACGGTTGCTTCTTGAGGTCCGAAAACTATAGCTTTTACGAGGAGTTTAGAGGATCGGAAGACAGGGTTGAGTGTGGGAACATGAGGAAAAGTTCGGCGTTTGGAGACTCGGCAAGGCAGGTTGTGAAGCGTGTGGTTGAGTCTGCGCCAAGCAACCGAGGATATGCAAGGGGTGAGGTGAGTGTGAGTGGGGCAGCAAACGAGTCAGCTTATGTGTTGGCCGATTGCTGGAGAACTTTGGATGAGAGCTCTTGCAGACAGTGTTTGGAAAATGTATCTGCATCAATGTTGGGATGCTTGCCTTGGTCCGAGGGGCGAGCATTGTACACCGGGTGCTTCATGAGGTATTCTGACACAGATTTTCTCAACAAGGAAATGGGAAATGGAAGCTCCAGAGGTACATCTTCTATTTAACATAGGTTCCCTTTAATCACTTTAAGCGAGGGGATGGTAGGGTGCTTCGGTGGTTAGAGACTGAGCCTGGTGTGTAGTTTTGCTCGCCTAATCTTCGGAACTTTGTTGCAGGTACCACAATTGTCATAGTAGTTTCAGTTGTCAGCTCCTTGGTAGTTTTGGTAGTTGGAGTAGCCATTGGATTTTATATCTGGAAGCACAGATATATACAAAAGAAAAGAAGAGGTAAAAAGCTAGTAGAAATTCTGCAAAGCTATCAGATTGTGTTGCTTCAATGGTAACAAATGTGATGGACAAAATGGTATATTAAACGTAAGAGATTACCAGAGTGCTAAAGAATTTCGGGGTTTTGCAGGATCATATGATGCAGAGAAGTGGGCGAAAACCCTAAAAGACAGTAGCTTAAACTTCAAGTACTCAACAATCGAAAAGGCCTCGGGGTCTTTTGACATTGTCAACAAGCTTGGACAAGGAGGTTTCGGAACTGTTTATAAGGTAGTTTGTCTCCATGTCTTTTGTTTGTCTTAAATATCTGATGCCTCTGTACTCAGAAACTAACCGGGTTTTCTCCTTGCAGGGAGTTCTGGCTGATGGGAGAGAGATTGCGGTGAAGAGGCTTTTCTTCAACAACAGACACAGAGCAGCAGATTTCTACAATGAAATCAACATTATAAGCAGCGTGGAACACAAAAACTTGGTCAGGTTGTTGGGTTGCAGTTGCTCGGGACCTGAAAGCCTTCTCGTCTATGAATACCTACCAAACAGGAGTCTAGACCGCTTCATCTTCGGTAATTATGTAGACTTATGCTAATTTACACAAATCTTAACTAGGTGGTATGTGCATGTTTCTGTATTTCCCTCAATGTTTTCAACAAATTTCGACAGATCAAGAAAGAGCTAAAACATTTTACTGGGAGAGGAGATATGAGATAATTGTCGGAACAGCAGAAGGTTTAGCCTACCTTCACAACAACTCGAAAACAATGATCATTCACAGAGACATAAAAGCGAGCAATATACTTTTGGATTCAAGGCTTCATGCTAAAATTGCAGATTTTGGTTTGGCCAGGTCTTTCGAGGAAGATAAGAGTCACATCAGCACAGCAATTGCAGGAACATTGTAAGCCTCTTTATAGTAAATTCATTTCGGGTTATTTTAGCGAAGATAAATGAATAAGACTCCGAAAACGTTGAGCTTACCTTTGTTTCTAACCAACCTCAGGGGATACATGGCTCCAGAATACCTAGCTCATGGCCAGTTGACAGAAAAGGCAGATGTCTACAGCTTCGGAGTGCTTATATTGGAGATCATCACTGGAAGGCAGAACTGGAGCAAATCTGCAGAGTACTCAGACAGCATAGTTACAATTGTAAATTTCCCAATAAATTCTTCCTTTTCTTCCATTCAAAAGACAATTTAATATTCGAATTTGCAGTATACAGTAGATCCCCATTCTTACTTCGTTGTTCCTGTGTTTTTTGTCCAAACAGACCTGGAAGCACTTTCAAGCAGGGACTTTAGATGAACTGTACGACCCAAATTTAATGCTGCAGAATTGCCATGACAATGTTAAGGATGAGATATTCAGAGTGGTTCAGATAGGACTTCTATGCACCCAAGAGAGTTCCTCTTTACGACCAACAATGTCAAAGGCGCTGCAAATGCTAACAAAGAAGGAGCTGCACCTTCCTGCGCCCACCAATCCACCTTTTATAGATGAAAAGACCATGGAACTCAATGACAACGGTGACGACCAATGTTACCCTCTAAATGCAGGTGGTGTTTCTTCAGTTGCGAGTGTTTCACATGGTTATTTCAATCCAAGGTGATCACAACATGGTGAAAAGTGAAAAAGAAACGTTTCACAAATTTCCAGGGCTTGCAAGCACTAAGCTCTCCTATGAAGGAGCCGAGGAATCTCAGGCTGCTACTTGGCCCTGCTCAGCTCAGTCAGAGAATACATCTAACGACAAGGTCAAGTTTGAGTAACTGAGACGAAGTACAAATGGCATTCGAAGATTTGTAGATATAGTGAGGATGGTTGATCCAGACTTCAAAATAAAGCAAATATTTTTTCTCAGTTTTCAGAGCCAGGCAGTGTGAGCAATATTTTTGTTCTCATTTGTAGAAGTAAAATTGATCATGAGAAATGCTCTTAAAGATTGATATTCACAACTATGAAAGAATAAGTGAGAAGAAATGTATGAGGCACAACATCTTTCTTATTTCCCGAAGGCACATACTTTGTGTTCAACATGAACCAACCTATCGTGTGGCTACTAAGTTCCCCATGAGGCTTCCCCCAATCTCATAATATGTGGCATTGGAAAAACCTACGTCTAAAGCCAGCTTCTCCAACTCGACCCGTGTTCACAGAAAGATTTTAATCAACAAACTAGTACCCTACCATCCGCTTAACCACTCCACTTAACCACTTATTAAGGCTATGCCTAAAGGCCTCCAAACAGAACAATTCCCAAGAGTACAAAGAGAGCTTAAACAGATAAGAACATCATGTGGTGCATATGCCATAAAAATAAAGAGTTCAAAGCAAGGAAAATGCACCTGTCAGAAATTCCCTGATTGAACTCTTTAAATACTTGTAATCCTCCTCAAGTCCAAAATCAGAAGCCACAAGGACAACAACATTGTCAATCATCAATTCCTAGCAAAAGTTGAATCATGAAGCATTCAGCACTTGTTTGCGAAAATAAAAACAGAATGGGAAAATTGGTGTACGCGTTAGAAGGCAAAGGTTTATTGTATCTGGTTGAGTACCTGAACTGATGAAACAATAGGATTGGTGCTTTTATTGAAATAAAGGATTGATACCCTCGAGCCTGTAATGCCAAGCAAAAATGAGAAAAAAGTGACATACCTAGAACTACAGCATCATCCATCGAAGGAGAGAGAATGGAACCTGCTTTCAAAACTCTAACATTTCCTCCATGGCCTTATATTTGTCTACTACATTTCTTAGCCCATAACCCATAGTGATGGCATCAAAGTGAACGTCAGAAAACGGCAAATCAGTTGCATCACCTTCAACCCACCTAACAAGATGCAATGCATAACATGATCGATTATTCGCATTAGTGTAATTTAGTATCTATTAAAGTGTTTAACATAAAACTAAACATTTCCCAAATCCTGAGTTAAAGTTCAAACATTTTTAGTTGATTGACCACTAGATTTACCCGTGCTCACTCAATGTTCCAAGTGGCAGGCTTTCGACTTCAACTTTTGCCGCGACGAAGCAACTGACAACTGCTCTTTCGAGAAATCGAGACCAATCACCTGCCAATGTAGCCAAATTATACAATCCCGATCACAAACATCAGCTCATATTCATATTAAATTACCAATCTTTCAGCAAGTTAAACAAAGAACAAACCTTGCCATTAGACCTAACTTTCTCAGACGAGAACGCTAAATCCCCACTTCCACAGCACAAATCCAACACTCTCTCCCATTTTTGCTCTGCAACCCAAAATTCAAAAACTTGAAATTCAGAGACCCAAATATACATACATACATACATACATACATATATATATATATGTGTGTGTGTGTGTGTGTGTGTATTCCACCTCCTGATCAAAAAACATATAAATATTCCACCAAAAAATAGAGCAAAAAAATAGTTAATTTTAAGTTTTACCCGCTCAACAAAACTGCCATTCTTTTCCATATTCGATGCTGACCCAAGCTCAATAAATCATTTAACTAAAACTTATTTTAAAAAACAGAAGATAAATATTTAGGCAGATTAATTATTAACAAAGAAAGAAAAAGTGACACTACAATTTAAAATTAAAAAAAAAGGAAAGGAATCGAACGTTATCGTTGACAGGGGCAATGCGGTTGAAGAGCGTCTGGCGTTCGGTGGAGGACCGGACCGGACTGCATCTGAACCGAGAAATGGATAGGCGCAGACCGGCTGAGAATGGAAGATGTAACTGAAGCGAAGCCATGATAGTTAGTGTTAGTTAGTGTCAGTTCTGAGATCAGTGATCGGATAAGAGGGCCCGATTCATGAAAGTTGGAATCCGGTAAATTATGGGTCGTCGGTTCTCAAGAAAGCCCAATGTTGGTAATCAATATCGATCTGAGCCCAATAGTGATGCATGGACTCAAATTAAAAGCGCAGGCTGACATGGGCTCACCAATCATAAACCACCTTGTTCTTCAAAATTTTATGACGTGTTTACTTGGGGAAGTTATGAATCAGACAACGGAAAAGGATAAAAAGTTGTGGGATTAGCCCCTTTTTAATTGACCTGATTCCTGATTTTTCAAGTATACATTTTTTTTGTTAGTACATCGATATTTTTACATTAAGGGGGAGGGGGAGTTCGGTTAAGCCACACAATAGGCAGCCTAATTTGGTATCAAATTCACTATCCACGAGATTCGAACTAAGACCTCTCACTTCTAAGCGAAGAGGAATACCACCAGACCGTGGCCTTTTCAAGTATACATTAACACAACAAATTACATGCTTGCTTAGAAGTCATGAATTGGAGAAGGAATTTATGTTCTATCTTTAAGCATTGGATTAAATTTGTGTTCTTGTTTTAATTTCACAGCTGCTTCAGAGAAAAAGCAATTCGGAGCTCTGTTTGCCACTGTGAATAAGTCCCAACTCAATTTTTCATGCGAAGTTCTGGAGAAGGCCACCAATTACTTTCATGATACCAACAAGCTTGGACAAGGAGGATCTGGCTCAATGTATAAGGTAATTTCTCCCTTCGTTCTGCGTAGGTATCAGATTTCATTATATGGAATTAACTTGGGAATTTCCTTTATTTTACACTCAGGGAGTTTTGCCGGATGGAAATGTTATTGCCAAAAAGAGGTTGTTCTTTAACACAAGGCAATGGGTGGATCAGTTCTTCAACGAAGTTAATTTGATCAGCTGAATTCATCATAAAAATCTTGTAGAGCTGTTGGGGTGCAGCATTACAGGCCCAGAGAGCATTCTTGTTTATGAGTATGTCCCAAATCAAAGCCTTCATGATCATTTTATTGGTAATTTTCTCTTCTCCGTCTTGTTTTCGTAAAGACAATTTGGTTTTTCGCACCATCAGTCCATGCGTGCATTCTTATAGTTCATCCTTCCATGAATTTTCAGTGAAAAACAATGTGGAGCCACTGAGGTGGGATTTGAGGTATAAAATCATACTGGGAACAGCTGAGGGCCTGGCCTATCTTCACGAAGAATCGAAATTGAGGATCATTCATATGGATATAAAACTGGGCAACATTCTGCTCGACGAGGAATTCAATGCAAAGATTGCTGATTTTGAACTTGCTAGAATGTTCCCTGAAGATAAAACTCACATAAGCACTGCCATTGCTAGCACACTATAAGTTGCGCTCTGCATGTTTTTGTTTTTATTTGCTACTTCAAAGGCTTGTTTATCGTTTCTAACATAGAAGAAGACTAAATTTTCTTGCTTAAAGGTTATATGGCTCCGGAGTATGTCGTTCGTGGCAAGTTGACTGAGAAGGCAGATGTTTACAGTTTTGGAGTTCTTGTCATCGAAATCATATGTGGAAGGAGGAACAATTTTGTCTTTTCAAGTTCGACTTCTATCCTGCAGATGGTAAACAAATTGTTTCTCTTGCATATCTGCTAAATTTATATTTCGTGAACAAATTTTCACATCCACTTTCAGTAATCATAATTTGACCTTCTTTTATCTCATTTCATAAAGACTTGGGATCTTTATGGAACTTGTAGGTTACGTGAAGCTGTCGATCCACTCCTAGAAGGTAAGTTTGAAAATGAAGAAGCATCTCGGTTACTTCAAATAGGGGTTACTTTGTGTGCAAGCTTCAGCAGAGCTGCGGACAGCAATGTTCTTAGTCGTGAAAATGCTTATCGAAAATCTAAAGATTCCTCAGCCAACACGACCACCATTTCTTAATTCTGGTAGCGCATAATTGAATAGGAGAATTCCTTCTGGAAGTTTCAGTTCTCTGCCCGCGGAATCTAACACACAATCTTCGAAGAATAGCATAACTTAGAGTTGGATTGAGCCGAGATGGACATTTTTTATTTCATCATCCACAATGTAAATATTGCGAGTTCAGATGATCTATGAGCTTAAGCAATCCCTATAGACTTGTGAATATCAAATGATCCAACCCTGCAGCTCCCACAGTCTAATTACAGTCAATTTTTGTGCAACTTCTATGTGTTTTAATTGTTAAGGATAGTATTGTTAAAGATTCAATAGGTGATAAAACTTAGGGTTGGTTAGTTTGTTGTGGTTGTTGTTTTAGACTAGTAATCAGTTGAGATTGTTGTATAGGTGGCAAGGTGGTTAGACAGTTAGAGTTATGTGAGAGTGTAGAGAGTGTGTATATAAATACCACAACATTGTAACATTAATCAATGAAATTCATTTTTCTTTAACATGGTATCACCCGCCTTCTGTCTACCGACTTGATCTAATCCACGATTTCCCTTCTTGATAGGAGCATATTTACATCACTTAGTTAGCTTGTTTCCTTGCATTTAGGTTGTTAGTTCTTAGTTATTTTGGTCTTTTAAGCCATTTTCATGTGTTTTCAGGTTCTAAGGGCTAAAGGAGCAAGAAAGTACATTTTGGTGCCTTTTGGAGCAGTTTTGGGCTTGGAATGGATTGCACATGCTTAGAGCTAAGTGGATGGACAAAATTGAAGATCAAATGAGCTTAGGATTGAATGAAGAATGAAGAGTTCAAAATTGGAAGCCAAAGTTTCTAAAGTTGGAAGTTTCTATTCTTGGAGGTTTCCATTCTTGAAAGTTTCTATTCTTGGCTTAAAAGTTTCCTAATCCTTCCTCACCTATGTTCCAGCCATAAAAGGGTTTCAAAACATGTTAGGTTGCCTCATTACATGTTTCTAGAAGTCCTAGAACCTTTCCCTAACCTTGCCGCATATCTCCTTTCCCTTTTCTTCCAAAATCTGCCACATAAGTGCCTTTCCCTTTCTCTCCACAACCTTGCCGCACAAGGGATCCTTTTCTTTCCTATTTTCTGACCCAAAATCACATTCCCTTTGTGTTCTATGCCTTGCCGCACAAGGAGGAGCTTTTCTTACTTATTTTGTGCCTCAAAACACATTCCTAAATATGTCTTACATATTCTGCCGAATTTCACTTTCTTATTCTCTTTGATTTTCTGATTCTTTCTTACCTATTAAATTGTGGAACCAAATTAGCTAAGTTATGAACCTTTCCTATTATTTTCTGATTGCCTTTCAACCCTAGCCCTATAAATAAAGCCATCTGCACCATTTAGTCTCGCTCTCTCTGAACAGATTCTCTGCATCCATTCCATCCACCTATCTACCTATCCATCCTCTACCACCCATCACCACCCATTCTACACACATTAACCCTTTGTGCCGCAGCTTTACAAAGGAAGAAGGAGATGATTAACTTGAAGCTGTGCCTGGCCATTCAAGACCTTGGATTGCTGGAACGTTTCTAGTGTAATCTATCTTTGTTTTCAATGTTTAATTTAATTTCTCTTTGTTTTGTTATGAACATGAGGAGCTAAACCCTTTTGGCTAGGGGTGATTTCAAAGCCATGATTATGTGTGCAATTTGAGTTGATAAATTCCAGTTATGAATTCTTGAATTGTGAATGCAATTGGCTTAACTGTTTGATTAAGAACTTATTTGTGTTTGTTGATTGAGGGTCGACACTTAATTGGCATGCATAAATATGATGCTAGAGTATAAGGGAGCTTCACATAATCGTTACAAACTTATATTCATATATAGTGAAGGTTGCTAGTCACAATCGCGTTAAGTTCAATTCCTAGCATGAGTGACATGATGTCATAGTTGCAAGTGCTTTGTCAATGCTTATGATTTTCATTGAACGTAATGATCTTTGATTGTATCTCTATTATGATGTCATGTAGGGGACTTTTGAAGAATGCTTTGGGTTGTCGAATGATGTCATCCAATCCAATAATACAAGGAAAATCTGAGGGTTAACTAGTGATGTCATGATTAATTTGGGGCATTGTCGTTCATAATTCAATGAAGGAGTAACTGGAAATCGAGTCGTTTGCATACATGTCATGTGTGGAGAAAAAGCCTCTAGCTAGCCCATCATCCATCTTATTCCCCAAATTCGTTTTCAAAGCTGTTTAGTTTTACAATCTGTTTTGTTAGTTTAAATTCGTCCAAAACAAAACCCCATTTTACTTTCTTGTTTCAAAGTGTTGAAAATCTGTTTTGTTTCTATTTTTAAGTGTTTTGAGTCAAGCCAATACCTTATTTTCATCCAAAATTGTGTTTAGTGTCAGAAACTGCCTAGTTAGTGTTTTTAGGCAGTTTTGAGTGTTTTTAGCTTATTTTGAGTCTTGTGAACTTGCCTTGAGTCTTCTGAGTCTTTTGAAACGTTTTTAACTTTGTTTTAATGTTTTTGAGTCAGTTTTGAGGTTTTAGCAAGCCCTCCTAATCCTCGCTCTAGAACGATCCCTACTTGCATCTTTACTACAATTTGACAACAAGAGGGTTTAATTTGTGTGCTTGTTTTAGATCGCATCACTTCTCCAGCTTCTTTGCTAAGCTTTCTTTCTTCGAAGCTTCTTCGCTAAGCTTTCACCGCCAAACCCTAACTCTCTCCCATAGCGACCTTAGCTTCTCCCTCTTCCGAATCGGCAACATAAATTCATCCTGATCCTCTCTCAAATTCGAGTTCTAATATTTCCACACCCTCAATCACGATCCAAAATATCGGATCCATGGTGCCGATCAAGCTGACTCCGACCAATTATCTCACCTGGAGTGCGTTGTTTGCTTTGATTTTCTGTCGCTATAATCTCACTGGAATTCTTGATGAATCAGTGCCTCATCCCTCTCAATTCATCTCTGATGCTGCTGGAAATCAAATTCTGAATCCGGCATATGTTTCTTGGTTCGAGAATGATCATAACATCCTCATCTGGATCAATTCCACGCTCTCTGAGTCGATCATTCCTTACACTGTTGGAGTTACTACATCCAGAGAGCTTTGGACAAAATTGGAGTCACGTCTTGCGACGGCGTCTCAATCACACATCCATGAGCTTTGATCACGTCTGTGCAGCATTTCGAAGAGCGATTCCACAGCTGCTCAATATCTTTAACAAATTGAAGAGATCGCTGATGCTCTTGCCAGCGCAGGTGCTCCGGTTAATCTCTGTCACACTTCACAGTTAACCACCAGAGTACAAATCCTTTGTTGATGCGATACAATTCCGGCTTGGTTCCACCATACTTGAGGAGCTGCATGTTCTTCTTCTCAATAAAGAGATTCAATTAACAAATCGAAAGAAAACTACTTCGACAGTGCCAATTCAGGCGTATAACTCCACCACCGACATTATTCCTGCTCCATTTTCTCAGGTCTTTGCTGCTCAACATAATCCTCTATATCGTGGTGGTGATCGAAATTTCTCTCAAGGTCATGGTGGTGATCGTGGTTTTTCCAACCCTAGAAACTTTCAGGGGCAAGGCAACTTCCGTTCTAACAACTATCGTCCAAATTATTCTCGCAACAACTATCAGTGCTACAATTGTGGTGGTCGATCATCCTTCAATTTCTCTGGAAGGAGGATTCCATGCCAAATTTGTTGCCAGTTTGAGCATGATGCCATTGAGTGTCCTTAGCTCATGAATCCACATTATTCCAGCAATGATTCTCATTCTACTATGGCTGTAAGCACACATTCTCCTTAACCTACTTGGATCGTTGACTCCGGTGCTAGTACTCACATGACCAATTCTTACAACACTCTTCAAAATCCAGAGCCATATTCCAGACCTGAGCAAGTCTACATTGGAGATGGCAAAGGTTTGCCTATTCTCCACTCTGGTTCTTCTACATTACATACTCCTCATCATAATTTTCAACTTCAAAATGTGTTACATGTTCCTAATTTGAAACAAAATCTGCTTTCTGCAAATCAGTTTCTTGTTGATAATTGGTGTTCTATGCATCTTTATCCTTTTCACTTCACTGTGAAGGATATTTCTTCGGGGAAAATGCTCTTTAAAGGTCATGTGAAAGATGGCTTTTATCCATTTCAACCACAGCCTTCCAGTTCTGTGATCCACAATCACAATGTGTTTGCTGCTTCTGTTAACACATCCAGTGGTTCCCATAAGTTGGCTACTAAGTCTTGTATTTCTTTTTCTAGTGGTTCCAATAAGTCTATCTGTAATGGTTGTGCTCTAGGCAAAAGTTTCAAATTGTCATTTCCTTCTATACCTTGTCATTCGAGTAAGCCTTTGGAGCTACTTCACACAGATGTTTGGGGGCCAACATCTGTCACTTCTGTGAATAATTTCAAATATTGTGTCATCTTTGTAGATGATTTTACAAAATATTGTTGGCTTTATCCTTTGCAATATAAATCTGATGTGTTTCTTACTTTTGTTAAGTTCAACAGTTTTGTTAAGAACTTGCTGCACACTAAAATTGTTGCTCTCAGATCTGATTCTGGTGGGGAATATCTTAGCACTCAATTCTCCAATTTCCTTGTTGAGAATGGTATCAGTCATTAACTAAGTTGTCCTCACACTCCTCAACAGAATGGTTGTGCTGAACACAAGCACAAACACATAATTAAGACTGCCAGAACACTTTTAATAGTTTCTAAGGTTCCTCACATCTATTGGGATCATGCTTTTTCCACTGTTGTGTTTCTAATAAACAGATTACCTACTGTATCTAGATTGTCTCCATGGGAACGTCTCTTCCACAGATTACCTAACTATGCCACCTTGAAGGTTTTTAGGTGTAGTTGTTTTCCATGGCTACAACCTTATTCTGAGTCTAAATTGGATCCCAAAAGTAAGCTCTGTGTGTTCCTTGGTTATAGTCTCAATCATAAAGGTTACAAATGTTTGGATCTCACTACCAACAAGTTATACATCTCACGAAATGTGATTTTTGATTAAGGCAGTTTTCCCTTTCACAATTTTGCAGCTTCACAGTGCTCTATTTCCTTAGCAGCAGCTTCATCTCTCACTATTATTCCCACTCACCTCACATTCACTTAACTACAAATCCATTCCTTTATACAATTCTTTCTATCTCCTATATTGCCAAGTAGCTCTTCTCTAACAGCCCCTATACCTATATCTCTTATACCTTCATCTCATTCAGTTCCTACTAATACTCACCCTATGCAAACCAGGTCCAAGTCTGGTATTTACAAACCAAAAGCCTTTTCTGCAACCAAACATCTTCTCCCTTCTCATATTTCTAATGAATTTGTTCCCACTACATATCTCCAAGCTTCCAAATATCCACATTGGGTTAAGGCAATGCATGAGGAGTTTATTGCCTTACAACAAACTAGTACTTGGTCCTTAGTACCCAAAATTGCTCATCAAAACATTGTGGGATGTAAGTGGGTTTTAGAGATTAAAAGAAAACCTGATAGTACCATAGATAGGTACAAAGCTCGCTTTGTAGCCAAGGGTTTTCATCAGCAAGAAGGATTGGATTATACTAAGACTTTTACTCCAATAGCTAAGCCTATGACAATTAGACTCTTACTTACTCTTGCTGCTCAATTTGATTAGAGTATCAGTCAACTAGATGTAAGCAATGCATTTCTACATGGGACATTGTCTGAATTTGTTTTTATGCAATAACCGCCTGGTTTTGAAGATGCTATTCATCCTACTCATGTTTATCACCTGCATAAATCCTTATATGGTCTTAAACAGGCTCCCCGAGCCTAGTATGAAAAACTTCATTGAGCATTGCACACCCTTGGCTTAACTGGTTCTAAATTAGATCATTCATTGTTTGTAAAATGGGATCATATGGTCTTTGTTTTGGTATATGTTGATGACATTATTGTCATAGTGCCATCTGCAGTAGCTTGCAAACATGTTATTTCTCAACTTAACTCTCTATTTCCCATTAAAGACCTTGGTACACTTCATTATTTTCTGGGAATTGAAGTCAAGCGATCCTCCAAAGGCATCTTCATTTCACAAACTAAGTATATCTTGGATCTGTTAAAGAAGGCTAACATGGCTAGAGCAAAGCCATGTGCTACCCCACTCAGTACATCCAAGCTAGATCATTCTTCTCCATTGCTTGACAATCTTGCAGAATATCGATCTTTGGTTGGTGCATTACAATATCTTACTTGGACTAGGCCAGATTTATCATTTGCAGTCAACCCTGTTTGTCAATTCATGCACAGTCCAAAGCAGTCTCATTTTCAAGTTGTCAAAAGGTTCCTTCAATATCTTAAAGTTTCTATTGACCGTCTTTGGTTTACAAAATCTATCTCTATTTTATCTCTCAAAGCCTTCTCAGATGTTGACTGGGCAGGTTGCACACTTGATCGAAGATCCTCATGTGGTTATTGTATTTTTCTGGGTTCATCTATCATCAGTTGAAGTGCTAAAAAGCAACCAACAGTGGCTCGTTCTTCTACAAAGGCAGAGTATCAATCTCTAGCTAATACTGTAGCTGAAATTACATGGATATGTCAGTTACTTGCTGATATTGGTTTCCATCTTCCATGTACTCCACAACTTTAGTGTGATAATCAATCAGCTATCTCTCTTGCCAAAAATCCTTTGTTTCATGCTAGAACAAAGCATGTAGAGATTGACTACCACTACATTCGAGAAAATGTGTTATTGAAAGTCATCTCAGTCCATTTTCTCTGCACTCAAGATCAAATTGCAGATATCTTCACAAAATCTCTTTCCAAAGACCGATTTCAGTTCTTAAGATCCAAATTGTCACTTCGAACTCCTCAGTTCAATTTGAGGGGGGATGTTAAGGATAGTATTGTTAAAGATTCAATTGGTGATAAAATTTAGAGTTTGTTAGTTTGTTGTGGTTGTTGTTTTAGACTAGTAATCAGTTGAGATTGTTGTATAGGTGGCAAGGTGGTTAGAAGGTTAGAGTTATGTGAGAGTGTAGAGGGTGTGTATATATATACCACAACATTGTAACATTATTCTTTCAATCAATGAAATTCATTTTTCTCTAACATTAACAACATGGATACGTAGAACTGAATGCCCTTTGTAAAATATATGTAGAGAATTGTATTATTGATATGCAAGTAGAAACAATGCATTCTTTTTATCTTGAAATGGTACGATTATCTCAGGTTATCAGTTTTCTCGTAATAAACTTTTCGAGATTTTGTTTGTATTGGGCAGTTTTGGTGTACTTCTCGAATAAAATCAAAGTTAGAGTTACAAAAGTGGAACTCTATTTCTTTATTTTAATATAATATATATAATTTGTTGAATCAGCGTTTTCAAATGTCGGTGAGAATTATACTGAAACAAGCAACGATACTAAAGTCAGAGTTAATACAAAAAATAATCCAAGATTAACAGTTAATCAAGGAATAATGGCAATGCCAGCTCTTGGGGTGCATATACAGATCAAACTGCAGCTCCTACAATTTTCAAGCACCGCGTTGAATCCATCGAATTTTATGAAATTAATTAGATGTCTTCTGGGTTAATTTGGTGCGCTGTATACAAATACAATTAGTGATAATGCTGATTAAGATAAACATTCAAATTAAATGACAAATGGTGGGTTTGAAACACCAAGTTGCTATAAAATATATATATATATATATATATATATATATATATATATATATATTAGATAATTACAATATAACAACAGCAATAACATTAATAATAGCAACAATTATTTATTATTATCAACATTCTTCTCCACTTGGTTTTTTATTTTTATGTCCTCGGGATATTAATATGTGTGCATCTGTTAATTATTTGGAACGATGATTAAGACTAAATGTTATTGACTTATATTGCAGTGGGTGGTTTGTTTTCACGTTGAATATGTCCTCAGTGCCAAAGAGCTATATATGAGTAGAAAACAAGGCATCAATATGAACATTATCTTTCCAGAGCAACTTGTGCTGAGCTAACAGCCTTTGTTGAATTTTGCTGGGGACGAAAAAAAAGAAAACTTTAATTGGCACTTTCACAGTTAGATGTTAAATTCGTCACAAATATATATTGCTCTCGTCATGCATGCGAGTCAAATTTAATATTCTATCAACTAACTAAGTGGAGACAAATATCACTAAACCAAAACGAGTTTGTAGTGCGTATGAAAACCTAGCTGCTATTTTATGAAGACAAAAAGAAAAAGCTTCAATCGTCAACTCTCACTTTATTTAACCATGAAAACTAATCCCAGATGAGATTATTATTATTAGGGTAAAACTGTTAAATGGAGACATTCATTTCTCACAACAGTCAAATGAACGAACTACTACCGGACATAGCTACCCCTCTATTGACTTTTAAGTGTAGTTCTATCTTGTATTGCAAAGTAAAATCATGAGGTTACAAAAAAGGAGGAAGAGATATTTAAGGAAAAGGATTCGGTGCACATTGCAGTGAACAAAGACATCCGGAAAAAACTCCTTGAAACAACCCCACAAAGGCTAGTCTAATAGTCTTACATCAACATACATCAATCTCCTTAAATCAAGGAGTCTAGAGACCATACACTAATCTCCTTAAATCAAGGAGTTGACAACATGGAAAAGACTTACACCAATCTCCTTAAATCAAGGAGAAAAAGACTACTTACAAAAAGATAAAGTAAGATAAACCCTAGAACCTATAGCAGCCCTAATAACCATCATTCCTTCAATACTCCCCCTCAAGCTGGATCCAGCAAATTGATGGAGCCAAGCTTGCCCAAGAGACGTTAAAACTGATGCATGGGTAAGGATTTAGTAAATAGGTCAGCAAGTTGATCAATACTTCGGACATAACGAGTTTGAATAACCTGTGTTTGCACTTGTTCACGCACATAATGGCAATCCACTTCGATGTGCTTGGTTCTTCCGTGTAACACCGGATTGGAGGCAATGTGCATGGCTACCTGATTGTCACAGTAAAGAGGCATAGACTGGGAGTTGAATACCCCTAAATCACAAAGAAGACCGCGCAACCAGATTAACTCACAAGCAGTGGAAGCCATCGATCTATACTCAGCCTCAGCACTTGATCTGGCAACTACTGCTTGTTTTTTGCTTTTCCATGTGACTAAGTTCCCTCCCACAAAAATGCAATATCCAGTTGTTGATTTGCGATCGACTGAATTTCCAGCCCAATCAGCATCGCAATATCCTATTATTTGAGTGCTTCCATTGTTCTTCATGACTATGCCACGACCCACCAATCCTTTCAAGTATCGTAGGATTCTTTTAACAATATTGAAATGCTCAAGAGTGGGTGAGTACATGAATTGACTCGCAATACTCACAGAATATGAGATGTCAGGCCGGGTTATAGTGAGGTATATCAACTTGCCAACAAGTCTTTGATAGTAACCAACGTTGGGTAGCAATTCACCTTCCAAGCTGAATTTGAGTTTGCTATCAAGAGGTGTCTTGGTTGGTTTGACATCACTCATTTTGGCTTCCTTGAGAAGATCTAGCACAAACTTTCGTTGGTTTAGAAATAGGCATTTATGAGAGGATGCCATTTCTATACCTAAAAAGTACTTCAACAACCCTAGATCTTTGATGTCAAACTGTTGTTGTAGAGCTTGTTTGAGATTGGTAATTTCTTCATCACTATCACCAGTGATAATTAAGTCATCAAAATATATTAGAACCACTAATTTCCCAGCAGTTCCTGAACGCACAAACATTGAAGAATCTGCATTGCTTCTGTAAAAACCTGCACTAATGAAAACCGAGCTGAGTTTGGCATACCAAGCTCGAGGAGATTGTTTAAGTCCATAGATAGCTTTATGCAACTTGCACACTATCTGTGAATCACAACTTTGAGGATGACCATGAGGCAATTTCATGTAAACTTCTTCTTTGAGATCCCCATGCAAGAATGCATTTTTAACATCCATTTAATACATTGACCATCCCTTATTTACAGCAACTGAAAAAAGTACCCTTATTGAGTTCATCATTGCAACATGAGCAAAGGTTTCCTTGTAGTCCACATCAAGGGTTTGTGTGAATCCACGAGCTACCAATCTTGCTCTATGTCTTTCAATTGATCCATCTGAATTGAACTTGGTCTTATATATCCATTTGCATCCCACAGCCTTTTTCCCTTTTGGTAACTTTACAATGCTCCAAGTGTTGTGTTGATCGAAAGCATGTAACTCATCATGCATAGCTTTCCTCCACACTTCAGATTCACTAGCATCATGGAAATTTTGAGGTTCTGTGAGCTCAGAAACCTTGTTGAGAAATGAGCAGGTGCAAGCTTGTAATAGGAAACATAATTGGAGGTGGGATGTCGTGGCTTGTAAGTCTCACAGTCAAGCAATCTTGTAGGCAGTTGTCTCTCTCTTACAGGGTTGCGTCGAGGTGCAATAGGTGTTAACTCATATTCCATTGTTTCTGAAGTCACACTTTGTAAGTTTTCACACTCTTCATCAGTTGTATTGCTAGGAGACTGGCCTTCATTAGTTTGTTCACTCGAAGAGAGAGTTACTTGAGCAGGTATGTTGACATTCGAAGTTGGGACCTCAGTGATCATGACATCTGTTTTTGGTAAGGAAAACAGATCCAAGTAGTTTTCCCCCTGAGTGATAACTTCAAGATTCTTACTAAAAAAAGGGTTAGTTTCATGAAACCTAACATCCTTAGATACAATAAGTTTCTTAAGTTGAAGGTTATAACATTTGTATCCTTTTTTAGTTGAAGAATACCCAAGAAAGATGCACTTTGCTGCCCGATGATCTAGTTTATCTCGATATAGAGATTGAATGTGCACAAAACATATGCATCCAAAAACTTTAAGGTGTGAGAGATCCATTTTTCTTCCTTTTATTACCTCCATTGGAGACTTGATCTTTAACACTCTACTAGGCAATATGTTAATCAAATAAGTAGCTGTCATAACACCATGTGACCAGAATTTTTTAGGCACATTCATCTGCAACATCAGTGCCCTAGTTTTCTCAAATAAGTCACTATTTTTTCTCTCAGCAATGCCATTTTGCTGTGGAGTTCCCACACAACGAGTTTGATGCATAATGCCATTATTGCTCAAGTATTGTGTCATGATTTGAGACATGTATTCTGAGCCATTATCAGACCTTAGAGTTTGAATGTTTGAAGAGAAATAATTTTTAACAAGATTATGGAAAGCTTTAAACATATACATTACTTGATTTTTTTTTTATTTCAAAAGATACAACCATGTGGTCCTTGAATAATCATCAACAAAGGTTACAAAATACTTGTAACCATCAAAAGATTCACTAGTTGGTCCCATATTTCTGAGTGTACAAGCTCAAAAATCTTGCTAGCCCTAGAAATTGACTCTCCCAAAGGTAATCTAGTAGCTTTGGACATATGACAAGTTTCACACTCGATTGCTTCTTTCCTTGACTTGGGAAACAAGGTTGACAAAATAGGTTGGGAAGGATGAGCTAGACGTTGATGCCACAAAAGGTTGTCTTGGTTGGAAACTAACTTAACTTGAAATACACTTGGACTGTTTTTTGGAAATGTAATATAGGCCATCTAGAAAGAAAAAAAACCTTCACCAATCGTCTTCTTGGTGATACAATCCTGAAAAATGACACTTTGTGGTGAAAAAATGACCAAACAGTTCAACGTATTGTGATTTTTCCCACTGAAAAGGAAATGAAGGTACATACAACACCATAGACTCAATTTTATCTGAAATCAGGTGAACTTTTCCCTTTCCTACAACCTTGGCCCCTTCACCATTTGCAACTAACACTTATGATGGTTTATGCAATTTTTCAAACTCTTTTAGTTTCGATACTTTGTTAGTCATGTGGTATGTGGCTCCGGAATCAACAATCCAAAAATCATGCAACAAATTGATATTTAGAGTAGTTTTGAAAGCATTCAAAATACCTTGAAGGTCTGCTTTGGCATGTGATCAGCATTGGCCAGAAATCCAGCAAACTTGCCTAACAAGGCCGTGGTATTTCCATCTTCATGATCAACAACTTGATAAGCTTCCTCTCTTCATGTTTCCTTGTGTATGAAGGTTGCAAACTTGTTTATAAGGTCTGTAGGATTGGCTGTGAACTGCTTGTAAGGATTATGACTATTGATAGATGAAGATGAAGCCATGTTGGCTCGGTGGGAAGGTTGCTGAGGTTGAGTTCGCCTTGGTGCACCTTTGTCTTTCAAGAAATCTGGTTTAAACTCTGGATGCAAGATCTAGCACGTCTCCTTTACGTGACCATTGTAGTGGCAATGTTGACACTTCAAGCTAAGGTTTTTACCTCTGTATCTCTTCGTAGTTGTCATGTAGGCTCGAGCTTCAGCAACATTTGCTTTTGTTCCAGCATTCATAATCTTTCTTCTTACTTCACCTCGTTGAATGGTAGCACAAATGCTTATGAAGGTTGGTAGCTCAGAATTCACAAGAATGTGACTTCTCAAATCTTCATAATCTGCACTCAAGCTGGATATTAGCTGGAAGATTTTATCCTCCTCAGCCATTTTTAAGAGAACTATGGAATCAGTAGTATATGGCATATGGACATCCAGTTCATTCCACATACTTTTCAAAGATCCAAGATGCTGAATAAAGCTCTTACCTTCTTGCTGGATAGCTGAGATATCTTTGTTAAGTTGAAATACGCGAGTGGAATTGTTTTGGTTCCCATACATCTCTTTCACCGTTGTCCATAGCAATAGAGAAGACTCCAAGTAGCTAAAGATCTCAGCTATTTTCCTTTCCATGGAGTTGAGTAACCATGACATAACAAGTTGATCTTTACATAACCAACCTTCATAATCTAAGGACATATTTTCTGGGGCTAGCACATTACCATTGATGAACCCGAGTTTGTTTCTTCCACCAAGGGTAAGAGAAACTGCCCTTGACCACGGGAGATAATTGAACTCATTCAGTAGTACTTAGCTGAGCCTTTGGTTGAGATTGCTATCCACTTCTGAAAGCTTCTCAGGTTGAGAAGTAATGGTGTTGTCAACTTCCTGGTTGACTGAGTTTTCTTCAGCTATTTGTTTAAAGATTAGAGGTGTTTACAAGACGAGATACACAGAGACAGGTTCAAAAGAAAACCTGCTATGATACCATATTGACTTTTAAGTGTAGTTCTACCTTGTATTGCAAAGTAAAATCATGAGGTTACAAAAAATGAGGAAAAGATATTTAAGGAGCCTAGCCTGCCCAGACCTGCCTAAGCACCCACCTAAGTTACGACTCACTTACACAAGAAATAGATAACTTTCATTTTGCATTTTTTTAAGGTAAGTTTTCTTAAAAAAAGTTCTTTGTTGATTGCATTCATGTAAAGCTTGAGATAACGAGCGTTTCACATTTTAAATTTTTTTTTTTTCTTAAAAACCAAACCGAAACTGTTTGAAACTGCACCAAACCGAACCAAATGGTTTGGTTTCATTTTGGTTTTGGCTTCAAAATCGCACCGAACCGAAAGCAAAACATTTATGTTTCGCCCAAAACCGCACCGAACCGAACTGTGCCCACCCCTATCGGCCTCTAGGACTCCATCAACTGGATCCTAAAAGTCTATGTGTGACATCACTTAGAGGCTCTAACCCGTCACCCCCTTCTATTTCCTCCACCATTTCCTCTTTAACCTCCCCTCATCGATTTCCTTTGGAGGTGCATGCGACATGGTGGGTTGCAGTAGGGCTAATAAAAATAAAAATAGTTTTTTGTTGTGAAATTTAGCCACATATATACATATACATATATCTATATATATATATAGATATCTCTCTCTCTCTCTCTCTCTCTCTCTCTCTCTCTCTCTCTCTCTCTATATATATATATATAAAGTCAACACAAAAGTGAATAGTGTTTTGGTGTCATAAGGCTTCAACAAAAAAAATTGGACAAAAATGCCCCTAAAACAAAAAACCTCAAAGGCATCCCAAAATAATGCATCAAATATGGTAAGGGCATTTTCATCATTTTAATAGTATTTTTTTAATAATTAATTTTTTTGTGGTTCTTTTTTTTTTTTTAAATTAGTACCTCACAATAGGCTAGCAATAATATGATTCAATTTCTCTATTTTTAAACACGTTCAAAACATCTTAAGATGCGTATAATGCTGGTTATAAAAAAGGTCATTCGCACGTGGATAATAATGTGATTAAATTAGTTATCAAATGATTATTTTTTTTTAACAAACGATATTATCTACACTAAAGAGAGGGAGAATGAGGTGGGCTTAGCCTCACAATGGGCTAGCAATAATGTGATTCAACCAGTTGTTTATTATATATCTATATAAGGCCAACACAAAAGTGAATAGTGTTTTGGTGTCATAAGGCTTCAACAACAAAAAGTTGGACAAAAATGCCCCCAAAACAAAAAAATTTCAAAGGCATCCCAAAATAATGCGTCAAATATGGCAAGGGCATTTTTGTCATTTTAATAGTATTTTTTTAATAATTAATTTTTTTTGTGGTTTTTTTGTTTTTTTTTTTTAAATTAGTACCTTACAATAGGCTAGCAATAATGTAATTCAATTTCTCTATTTTTAAACACGTTCAAAACATCTTAAGAGGCGTGTAATGCCAGTTATAAAAAGGGTCATTCGCACGTAGATAATAATGTGACTAAATTAGTTATCAAATGATTGTTTTTTTAACAAACGATATTATCTATATTAAAGAGAGGGAGAAGGGGTGGGCTTAGCCTCACAATGGGCTAGCAATCATGTGATTCAATCAGTTGTTTATTAAATATTATTTTCTTTTTAATAATTAATTATTTTGTGGTTTTTTTTTGTTTTTTTGTTTTTTTAAATTAGTACCTCACAATAGGCTAGCAATAATGTGATTCAATTTATCTATTTTACACACGTTCAAACACTACTACAAAATTATCTATTGCTAGCGGTCTAAAAATCGACAAGAAACATATATTATTGTCGGATATTATGCAAAATTCGACAGAAAATGGATTTAGTGGCGGATATAATAAGCGACAGATTTGCCAGCGTCAAGAAATGAATTTTCCCACAGAAAATATTCTAAAATCAACAGAACTTGTGTCGAATATAACCGACAGACAATATATTAATAATGAATAAATAAGAGCATTTTCTGTCAGATAAAACCGACAGGAAATATTAAAAATACGACAGAACTTGTGTCGGCTATAACCGACAGGAAATATTAATAATGAATAAGTAAAGCATTCTCTGTCGGATAAAACCGACAGAAAATATATTAATAAAAAAAATATAAAAAATAAAGGACATGAGAGCATTCTCCCTTCTTCTCGTTGAGCATTCTTCTTCCCTTCTGGCAATTACCTCTATTACTCATTGGCGGGACACATCACGATTGCCTTCTAAAGAAGCCAGAAAGACAAGAGCAGCTGCAACAATTAAAGGCCAATAACGAAGTTGGCCGTGGTCCTGCATCTGCAGCACTACTAGGTACCTGGCAGGGAAACGAAAAACACATAAATATAACAAAATTCAATACCAGGACCGAGACTTATCACACCAAAGAAAACATCAACCAAACCCACATAAATAGAAAACATCGAATTTTTGCCCCCACCCCCACAAAACCCTCAAAAGGCACTAAACAAAAAATAAAAATTCATGATAATTTCTAGAATCAGACCTCAAACAATCAGTACAACAATCAAACGCTCTTACCTCCAAATGTTTTTCAAGTCCTCCTTGGTTAAGATTCATCTCGAAAAGCTTCAGGCCTTACATCTAAACCAAACATGGGACTATCTCAAACAAAATCAGAACGCAAAGTACAATCAAAATCCTTAAAATCAGTTTACCCAACCCTAAATCTAATAATTTTAAGAAATACTATAGCACCAATTGGGAGAGGAATTGCGATAATACCTAAAGATCGGAGAGAGGGATGAAAGTAAGAGCGTTTCCTCTGCTGGGGGTTCTGAAAGAGAATTACAAGAAAAACTGATGGATTTATGCATCAGAAACATGAATTAAAGATGACAATTAGAAGGGGAAGAAAAAAAACATGAGGTCTGGCTGTCGCTGTGGCTGTGCCTCTGCTTGTTGATGCTTCGAACTGGAAGTAAATGAGGAAAGAAGAAAAGGAGAATGAAATGAGGAGAGGAGAAAAGGGGGAAGGGAGAAGCACTGGAGCAAGGAAGAGATTGAGGGGTATTATTATGGAAAATTTTCATTACTATCAGTTAAAACCGACATAAACATTTTTTTAAAATAAAAACCGACATAAAATTTTCATTACTATCGGTTATAACCGACAGAAACAAAATGGAGGCAAACATCCCCCCAAAATTCCCTCTGAAAATTTTAAATTTTCCCCCAAAATTTTGTTACGATTTTAAAAAATAAAATAATAATTGTTTGATTTAATAAATAAATAAATAATATGTTTTTAAAAATTAAATAAATAATTGTTTGGTTTAATAGATAATTTTTACACTTTTGGTTTAATAGATAATAATTCATGTAAAATATGCGATAAAGAAACAAAAGGAGAATTGAACAATGAAAATGTCATCACACAAACTAAATATTGTCTAATCAATACTTGAAAAACATAAATAAAAATTTAGCACAAATTACTTTTCCCACTTCAAAATTTAGGCAAATTTAACGGGGAAATGCATTCTACGAAACTAGTTTCCATGATTTAGTCAAACTTGTTTGTAGATACTACAAGATCGCATACGTAAAAAATCGTAAAAAACAAACATTTAGAGATTACGTAACGGAACAAAAGTTTTCGACTGTTATAAACGAAAAATCACAATTTAACTATTACTTTAGCTCCAATTTTGATGATTTTTTACAGTTACACTTCTCGACCCTATAAGAATGCATTGAACAAATTCGATCTTCAATTTAAAATATTTACATTAGTGGATAAATCTTATTTTATACGCAATGAATGAATTTGATCTTCAATTTAAAATATTTACACTAGTGTACTTAATGAAAGTATAACATTAACTCTTAAGTGTTTGTTAAATCTATCAATTTGATAGGATATGCATTCTACGAAACTAGTTTCAACGATCCAATCGTCAAATATGTTTGTATATACTCCAAGATAGCATGTGTAAAAAATCGCAAAAAAAAAATATTTAAAACATGTGTTTATTTATTTATTTATTTTTAATCAATATAACATTTTAAAATAATAAAATCAGACATGATAGAGTACACCAGATGTTTATGTGTGTTTATGTACCAGACAATGTGCTTTGTGACGCATTGAAAAAAAATTGTTTGAATTTCTTTGTATCTTGTTGTTTGCCTGTGAGGGAGCATAATCCTTATTACAAAAATGATAGAGCTTCAAATTGTAGTCTGTTGTTAATATTCTCTCAGAAAATTTATGGCTCGTGGGAATTGGGTTCATTAGACTTTAGGGTAATGAGTGAAAATAAAAAATATTTAAAATATGTGTTTATTTATCTATTTATTTATTTATTTTTAATCAATATAACATTTTAAAATAATAAAATTTTCATTTCTGTCGGTTATAACCGCCAGAATACTAAAATAATAACCGCCAGAAAGTAAAATAATTAAATAGTCAATTTCTGTTGTTTATAACCGCCACCATTAACTTAAAAACCGCTGTCAAAAATATTTTAAAAAAAGATTCAAAAATACTGTCGGATATAACCAACAGTATTTTTTTGATATCCGTCACTAAATATCCGCCAGAAATTTATGTCGGAGAAATTTATGTCGGATATAACTGACAGGATTTTTCTAATATCCGCCACTAATTAAATGATGTGTCGGATATAATTTATCCGACATGATATTTCTAATATCCGCCACCATCATTCGTCACCTAAAGCTAATATTGTAGTAGTGAAAACATCTCAAGAGATGTGTAATGCTGGTTATAAAAAAAATTATTCGCACGCGGATAATAATGTGATTAAATAAGTTATCAAATGATTGTTTTTTTTTTTTTTATGTAACAAACTATATTATCTACACTAAGAGGAAGGGGTCGGCTTAGCCTCACAATGAGCTAGCAATAATGTGATTCGATCAGTTATTTATTAAATATTATTTTCTCTATTTTTAAACACGTTCAAAACATCGTAAGAAGCGTGTAATGCCGGTTATAAAAAAGGTCATTCGCACACGGATAATAATGTGATTAAATTAATTGTCAAATGATTTTTTTTTAAACAAACGATATTATCTACACTAAGGGGGAGTGGAAGAGCTTGGCCTCACAATGGCTAGCAATAATGTGATTCAATCAATTATTTATTAAATATTATTTTCTCTATTCTTAATGTAAATTTTATAGAGACCAATTTTATTATATGAATTCAGCTGCTTTAATTGGTTTATGAGATGTTACTTGTTACATTTAAAACGTGAAACTCACGTTGGTGTCACCAAGCTTCAACAAAAAAAATTTGGACAAAAATGCCCCCAAGACAAAAAAATTCAAAGGCAACCCAAAATAATGCATCAAATAAGGCAGAGACATTTTCGTCATTTTAACAGTATTTTTTTAATAATTAATTTTTTGGTGTTGTTTTTTTATTTTTTTTATTTTTTTTTATTTTTTTATTTTATAAATAGTACCTCACAATAGGTTGGCAATAATGTGATTCAATTTCTCTATTTTTAAACACATTCAAAACATCTTGAGAGGCGTATAATGCCGGTTAAAAAAAAAGGTCTTTCACACGCGGATAATAATGTGATTAAATAAGTTGTCAAATGATTGATTTTTTTTTGTAACAAACGATATTATCTACATTAAGGGGAGGGGGTGGGCTTAACCTCACAATGGGCTAGCAATAATGTGATCCGATTAGTTGTCAATTTTATTATGTGAATTCAGCTGCTTTAATTGGTTTATGAGAGGTTACATCTAGCATGATCTAAAATAATTCATTTACTTCAAATATTTGACTTTCCTTTTGTCAATTTACGCATACAAATACATTTAAAACGTGTAAGTCACGCGTAGCACGCTGTGATTCAAAAAATACCTTCTACACGCGCGTGAGCGCGTGCATGAAGGCTAGTATATATAAAGCCAATGGAAAAAGTGAATAGTGATTTTGATGTCACCAAGCTTCAACAAAAAATATTTGGACAAAAATGCCCCCAAGACAAAAAAACTTCAAAGGCATCCCAAAATAATGCATCAAATAAGGCAGGGGCATTTTTGTCATTTTAATAGTATTTTTTTAATAATTAAATTTTTTGTGGTTTTTTTTTTAAGTAGTACCTCACAATAGGCTAGCAATAATGTGATTCAATTTCTCTATTTTTAAACACTTTCAAAACATCATAATAGGCGGATTCGGTGCACATTGCAATGCACAAAGACATCCAGGAAAAACTCCTTGAAACACCCCACAAAGGCCAGTCTAGTAGTCTTACATCAACATACCTCAATCTCCTTAAATCAAGGAGTCTAGAGACCATACACTAATCTCCTTAAATCAAGGAGTTGACAACAAGGACTTACACCAACTCCTTAAATCAAGGAGAAAAGGACTACTTACAAAAAGATAACGTAAGATAAACCCTACAACCTATAGCAGCCCTAATAACCACTCCTTCAATACCCTCATCCTACACACATATGTATTCATATTTGTGTGTGTGTGTGTGTATAGCGGTCGGCTTTTCGGTCCAACACCGCGTAGTTTCCACTTTCTCCTCCCTCAGTCTTCAGTCTTCAGTCTTCAGTCTTTTGATTTGAAAGTTTGAAGTTGAATAGCAAAGAGGAAACTCTTCCAGTACAGCCCTAGATCACTCTGACTTCTCATCTGAACATATTCCAAATTCTTCGAGTTGGCTTTTCTCTCTTTAGCTAGCTAATTCATTTCACAACAGCAGCAGCCAAAAGCCAAAAACCAGAAGCCAAAAGTCCTCGATTAAGCTTCTCACCTCACCTGCAGGAACTCATAGTTTCACTGATCCAATGCAAAAACAAAAGGTACGTGGACATATATATGTATAGGTCTCGTGTTCTAAGGAAAAAATCCAATTTTCATGCACTCAAAACTTTGCCTACAACTTCTTCATTCTTTTCTTCTCTCATGGATTGATTTCTGAACCAAATCCTGGTAAGAATTCCTTGACAGTTTAGTTATATACATATTTCTATCTGCAATTCATAAGAATTCCTTTTGACTTTAAGGATGGTGCCTAAATCTCATTGCAATTTATCTACTTCAAAACCAAGTTTGGTTTTAGTTTGTTTTTATCTTTTCTTTTTCGTCCAGGTTGTATTGCTACTTTTGTGCCATCTGTCCTTCTGTAACTCCTAATTCCCCCATTTGCCCAATTGACAGCAATCCTTATTTCTTCCACGACATTCCTTCATATAAATTTGGATGGAGGCAGCTGCATATTAAATCAAAGTTCCAATTCATCCCAAAAAAAATGAAGAAATGCAACGTTTCAGTTCTTTCCCAACATTTGCTTCTCCTGAAGATCCTGCTGTTACTAGGAATGGCTGTCGGAGATCCAAGAACGAAGACGGTCCAAATAATGTGCGGCAACCAACGTGAGCACAACACAACCGTGTTTGTTCCGAATGTTGTCAGCACGATGGAAAACATCAGTGAACAAATGCGAACTTCCGGCTTCGGAGTGGCAGTCACCTGTTCAGGCCCCGACACCAGCTACGGCCTAGCTCAATGCTACGGAGACCTTTCTCTTCTAGACTGTGTGCAATGCTACGACAAGGCGCGTACAGTGGTTCCCCAATGTTTTCCTTACACTGGGGTTCGGATTTTTCTCGATGATTGCTTCATGAGGACCGACAACTATAGCTTTTACGAGGAGTTTAGAGGATCGGAATCGGAAGACAGGGTTGAGTGTGGGAACAGGACGAGGAAGAGTTCGGCGTTTGGAGACTCGGCAAGGCAGGTTGTGAAGCGTGCGGTTGAGTCTGCGCCAAGCAACCGAGGATATGCAAGGGGTGAGGTGAGCGTGAGTGGGACGGCAAACGAGTCAGCTTATGTGTTGGCTGATTGCTGGAGAACTTTGGATGAGAGCTCTTGCAGACAGTGTTTGGAAAATGCATCTGCATCAATGTTGGGATGCTTGCCTTGGTCCGAGGGGCGAGCGTTGTACACCGGGTGCTTCATGAGGTATTCAGACACAGATTTTCTCAACAAGGAAATGGGAAATGGAAGCTCCAGAGGTACACCTTCTATTTAACATAGGTTCCCTTTAATCACTTTAAGCGAGGGGATGGTAGGGTGCTTCGGTGGTTCGAGACTGAGCCTGGTGTGTAGTTTTGCTCGCCTAATCTTCGGAACTTTGTTGCAGGTACCACAATTGTCATAGTAGTTTCCGTTGTCAGCTCCTTGGTAGTTGTGGTAGTTGGAGTAGCCATTGGATTTTATATCTGGAAGCACAGATATATACAAAAGAAAAGAAGAGGTAAAAGAAGAAAGAATGCTTTCCAATGTGTTTTCTATTCTTCTCATTATACAATCATATACAATCCTAATATAATAAGGAAAGAATAAATACAATTGATTACAAGGAATACACCCCAAACTAGGAAACCCAAGATAATAGGAATCCCTCAATTGTAGGAATCCCAATACAAGTCAACACCCCCCCTCAAGTTGGTGCATATATGTCGCACATGCCCAACTTGTCTAGAAACCTCGAGAACTTGTCGCTAGAAACCGCCTTAGTTAGAATGTCCGCTACTTGGTCTTCAGTTCTTATGGAAGGAACCTTAATTACCTTAACGTCCAACTTTTCCTTAATAAAGAACATGTCAACCTCCACATGTTTGGTCCGATCGCACTGGATTATGACCAATATCATGAGCCGCTTTATTGTCACAGAATAACTTCATCGACTGAGTATGTTTGACCCCCAAATCTTGTAACAAAAACTTAAGCCACAAGATTTCACAAATACAAAGTGTCATACCTATGTATTCGGCTTCTGCGCTTGACCTTGCTACTACATTTTGCTTCTTGCTTCTCCACGTTACTAGATTTCCCCCAACAATGGGGATATATCCAGATGTTGAGTGTCTATCATCCGTCGATCCTGCCCAGTCAGCATCCGTATAACCCTCAACTCTGAAATGCCCATTTTTCAAAACAGAATTCCTTTACCTGGACTTCCTTTCAAGTAACTCAACATTCTCATAACGGCACTCATATGTTGTTCTATAGGATTGTGCATATATTGACTAACTACACTTAATGCATGAGCAAGATCCTGCCGAGTATGAGCCAAATACATTAATCTTCCCACTAACCTTTGGTACCTCCATTTATCAACTGGTACCTGGTTCTGATCAACACCCAGCTTCATCCATTTTGCCAACGGAGTAGTCACCGACTTGCATGCCGACATACCAGTTTCTTCCAACAAGTCAAGGATGTACTTCCTTTGTAACAAAAATATCCCGGACTTGTATCTCGACAGTTCAATCCCAAGGAAATATTTTAAAGAACCGAGATCTTTCATTTCGAATTTCGTGGACAAATATTTCTGCAAGGCCGCTTGCTCAATGGGATCATTACCGGTAACCACCATATCATCCACATATACAATAAGAGCTGTAATCTTTCCGTTCTGGTGTTTCAGGAATAATGTATGATCCCAATTACTCTGCCTATAACTGAATGCTCACATGGACTTAGTGAACCTACCAAACCAAGCTCTCGGAGACTGCTTCAATCTATTCAATGACTTCCTGAGCCTACATACCTTTTGTTTTCTCATGCCTGGATCATGACATCCTGGTGGAAGGCCCATGTAAATCTCCTCGGTTAAATCTCCATGGAGGAATGTATTTTTTACGTCGAATTGTTGCAACGGCCAATCTAGGTTCGCCGCTAAGGACAGTAGAACACGTACTGTATTGATCTTGGTCACTGGTGCAAATGTATCAGTGTAGTCGATGCCATATTTCTGTGTATACCCCTTCGTCACCAATCTTACTTTAAAGCGATCTACTGTTCCATCCGATTTGTATTTCACTGTATAGACCCATTTGCATCCCACAGGTTTCTTTCCGACTGGCAAGTCAGTTATTTCCCAGGTAGCATTCTTCTTCAACGACCTCAATTCCTCGTTCATTGCATCTTTCCAGTGAGAATTCGCTAAGGCTTCCTGCACACTATTAGGAATAGCGACAGTAGATAATTGATATACAAATGACTTATTTGATTCAGACAGGTGACAAGTATACACATAATTATTTAATAGGTATCTCACTCTTAAATCAGAATTTGGTTCACCCACAAAATACTTATGTTTACACTTAGTATCTGCCTCGTAAGTAGGTTTATGAATACCTCAGTTAATACGCTCGGGAAGACGATAAAGTGGAGGCGCATCCGATGTAGAAGACGATTGGTTATACGTACTAACGGAAGACGAGTCCATATTCTGACCTTAGACAATTTCTGGGGGAAAATCACGAGCGAGCTGTTGCTGCCCAGTTTCATTTAAAACCATGGGCTGCAACTCCCTTTCAAGCACAGAACCGGTGGGCATATCTTTCTCCCGAGGCCACTGGGCCAGTTCCTAGTTTGTTGGCTACTGTTCGATGGGCCGATCAGTGGGTTGCTGTTCAGTTAGTCGCTGGTCAGTGGGCTGCTATTCAGTGGCCTACTGATCACCAGAGGTCGTAGGCTCCAAATATGGTACCTGCTCTTCATGCAACTCTGTATGGAAATTAAAAATAAAAAAAAATCGAACATCATCACCTCGATACTCCCCCTGAAGTGAGGACGCAGTGGAACTAAAAAACATTTCCTTCTCATGGAAAATCACATCCGAAGTTATAAACATCTTCTTAGTCGGAGGATGATAACAATGATATCCCTTTTGGGTAGAGGCATAACCCAAAAACACGCAACGAATGGCTTGAGGCTCAAGTTTACTTCCGTTGCGGAGGATAAAGGTGAACAAAAGCAACGCACCCCAAGTCCCGCGGGGAAGATTCAAAATCGGCAGGCAACTAATCTTAGCCATAAGGGCCTGAAACAGTGTCTGGAAGTCGAGAGTGCGAGAAAGAAGAAGATTAATAAGATAGGCTGCAGACGTTAGTATTTTACCTCAATAATGTAGAGGAAAATGTGCCTTAATAAGCGAGGCACGAACCACTTCTAACAAGTGTCTATTTTTTTGTTCGGCAAACCCATTCTGTTGAGGAGTATACGGGCACGTGGTCTGATGAACAATACCATGAATATCAAGGAAGGAACGAAGTTTCGTATTAACATACTCTCTGCCATTGTCACTTCGAAGAACCTGGATATTCATGTTGTACTGCACACCAACCATTTTATGGAACTTTTGAAAGGCCGAACTAACTTCATTTTTTGACTTTAACAAACTAACCTAAGTCATTCTTGTACAATTGTCAATAAAAGTGACAAACCAGAAAGCACCACCAAAAGTAGCTATTTTCGAAGGACCCACACATCAGAATGGACAATCATAAACATAACAGGACTCTTATTTAAACTTGGAGGAAAAGAAGTTCGATGGCTTTTAGCCAAATCATAAACATCACACTTAAACTGAGAAACATCGTTCTTAACAAACAAACTAGGAAATAACTTATACAGGTAACCAAAAGAATCATGCCCAAGGCATCGGTGCCATATCCAGGTGTCCGACACTTTATTAGTATCCCATTGAGAATCATCCACGGAAAGAGATTGAGTCAGCAGGCCAGAACTCCTGGTAGTCAACTTCAATAATAAAGTTTCCCTCGTCTAATACCATAACCAATCATCTTCTGTGTCCGGATGTCCTTAAAAACACAAAAATAGGGCCAAAAAATAACCAAACAGTGTAAGGCAAAGGTTATTTGGGCAACAGATAACAAATTATAATTTACAGAGGGAACCACAAGAACGGTGTCAAGTTTCATGGTATCAGAAATGGCAACTGTGCCTTCCTCGATAACCGGGGCAGCATCCTCATTAACAACATTGACCATGGTTTGTGTAGAGGTTTTTAGGGATGGAACCTGTCTAGAATCACAAGTCATATGTTCAGTAGCTCCGGAATCAATTATCCATGTATTATTTGTAACAGGAGTGAAAATATTTAGTGCCTTACCATCACTACTACCTGCCACAACAATCATGGCAGAGGCCTTGTCCGCTATTTGATCTGAATCATTCTTGGTTTCTTCAATAGAGACTCAAGATTTGTTGCAGCGAGGATCACGGATCTTATCCAAATTCTTGGGATATCTAACCAGCTCAAAGCAACGGCTCTTAGAGTGTCATGTCATGTCATGCCACAATGTGGGCACTTACCTTGGGGATGGTCTTGGCTTGTCTGGCTAGGGTGAGTTTATCCTAACCGATTTTGTGACTCGGCTCGGTCTGACCAAGAGGAAGATCCACGAGTCTTTGCTGCCATGGCAGCAGGTTCATTCTTGTTAACTTCCATCTTCATTGCTTCCTTTCGATCGGCTTCACAACGAACATAGACATAAAAGGCCTAAAGCCCAAGTGGGGATCCTTCCGCAACACTTATCCACGAACCTAATCAAACACATCATCGAGGCCACCAAGAAACACACAGACTCGTTGTCTCTCAGTGGATTTGTGAAACGTTTGAATGTCGTTCTCACACTTCATAGACACCTTATTAAAGTGATCCAATTCCTGGAAAATCTCAGTTAGTTCCCCGAAATACATAGCTAAAAGTCGGCCATTCTGACAAAAACGTGATGCCTTCTAATTCAAAGAATAAATTCGAGCCTCATCATTCTCATCAAAGTGAGCTACCTTAAGAGTGTCCCAAATCTCATTCGAAGTACATAATCGAATGTACCGTTTCATAATCTTCAGCTTCATTGAAGATAATAGCCAACTCTTAATTCTTTGATCTTCAGAGAACCAATCATCGTATTTAGGATCGTCTTCATTAGGTGCCTTGATAGACCCAAGAAGATACCATCTTCTTCCTTCCAGCGATATGAATTTGAATGAGAGGAGCCCATAAATAATAGTTCTTCTCATCCAATACCGTACCAATGTTGAAACTAGAATTATCCGACTGCACCATAATTAGAGCAGCAACAGGAACAATCACAGAACCAGTTGCCTTTTCTTAAGCCATCTGTCTTGTTATCGATAAAACTCAGAACCTGCAGCGTTGTGATGGGAATCTGGAACAAGGGAACAGACTGACAGAAAACTGGGCAGCAACAACTCTAAGTTAATCAAAGACGAGCAACAACTCGAACAGCAACAACGTTAAGTCGCTCGCTGTTTACGTCGGAACAGAGGCACAACAAAAGTGTGTTAAGCACAGCAATACCAACCCAATTAGGGCTCGGTGTTTTTCTCTAACTCGGCTCTGGTGCCAAGAAGAAAGAATGATTTCCAATGTGTTTTCTATTCTTCTTATTCAGAGGTATATATACAATCATATACAATCCTAATGTAATAAAGAAAGAATAAATACAATTGATTACAAGAAATACACCCTAAACTAGGAAACCCAAGATAATAGGAATCCCTCAATCGTAGAAATCCCAATACAAGTAAACAAGTAAACAATCATATGCTATCAGATTGCATTGCTTCGATGGTGAAATTAAAAGAACATCTGTGATGGACCAAATGCTATCAGAAATGCTAAATCCCCACTTCCACAGCACAAATCCAACACTCTCTCCCATTTTTGCTCTGCAACCCAAAATTCAAAAACTTGAAATTCAGAGACCCAAATATACATACCTACATACATACCTACATACACACATACATACATGTATATATATATATATATATATATATATATATATATATATATATATATATATATATATATATAGGAAGCCCTTAAGGGAAGGGATCCCCATTTTTCAAAAAAAATGGGGACACCCTTTTGACCGTTAGATTTAGCTTTAATGAAATTCTATGGTTGAGATTCTATGGCCTATGATTTAATCTCAACCACAGAATTTCATTAAAGCCAAATCTAACGGTCAAGAAGGTGTCCCCGTTTTTTTTAAAAATGGGGATCTCTTCTCTTAAGGGGCCTATGTGTGTGTATATATATGTGTGTGTGTATATATATATATATATTCCACCTCCTGATCAAAAAACATATATATATTCCACCAAAAAATAGAGCAATAAAATAGTTAATTTTAAGTTTTACCCGCTCAATGAAACTGCTATTCTTTTCTATATTCGATGCTGACCCAAGCTCAATAAACCATTTAACTAAAAATTATTTAAAAAATCAGAAGATAAATATTTAGGCAGATTAATTATTAACAAAGAAAGAAAAAGTGACTACAATTTAAAAAAAAATGAAAAATGGAGAGGAATCAAACATTGTCGTAGACGGGCAATGCGGTTGAAGTGCGTATGTGGTTCGATGGAGGATCGGACTGGACTGCGTCTGAACCGGGAAATGGGTAGGCGAGGACCGGCTGAGAATGGAAGATGTAACTGAAGCGAAGCCATGTCAGTTAGTGTCAGTTACTGAAACAACAGCGGGGAGACGCTCCTTCTGAGATCAGTGATCGGATAAGAGGGCCCAATTCATAACAGTTGGAATCCGGTAAATTATGGGTCGTCGGTTCTACAGTAAGCCCAATGTTGGTAAGCAATATCGGTATGAGCCCAATAGTGATGCATGGACTCAAATTAAAAGCGCATGCTAACATAGGCTCACCAATCATAAACTACTTTGTTCTTCAAAATTTTATGACGTGTTTACTAACTTGAAAGGGGAAGTTATGAATTAGATAACAAAAAAGGATAAAAAGTTATGGGATCAGCCCCTTTTTAATTGGCCTGTTTCCTGATTTTTCAAGTATACATTTTCTTTTTTTTGGTAAATCTCAATTTACTACCCTCAAGTTTTGTGGTTTTCAACATTTGGTACAAGAAGTTTTTTTCGTCCCAGAGTCATACCTAAAGTATTAATTTTGGGACAGTCTCATACATCTGTTAGTCTGACTGTTAAGTCTCCCGTCAACTGATGACGTGGTGCCCAAGTAGACAATGAATGGGCCCCACGTGTTAATAAGAATCCCACGTGGATATTAAAAATAAACATTACAAAATTACAGAATTACAAAAAAATAAAAAATTGTCTTTTTCCTCCCTTCTCCTTCCGACACAGTTCCTACAAATGGGTTCGGAGCTGATCTTCCAAGGGCACAAGCCGATCAATATGTGGCGACGTCTCGATCTTGAACTACATCTGGTACTACTTTGATTGGTTGACGACAACCCAGTACAACGAAATGGGCCATTAGGGTTCTAGCGGGAATGTGCCACTAGGACTGAAACGAAAGAGGCTCCGAATCGTCATGAAGGACGGGGCCAGATCTACCATCTGCTCGAGGTCGACCAGATCTACTATCTGGCTTACCGAGATTCGAGCTCATCCGACACGACATCGTTGAGCCACTTCTACTTGAGGTCGACGTCGTTGAGCGATGGCGTTGGACGACGCGGTCAAGGGGGTAGGGTGAGGGAAGATGGATGTGCGGTGGGTGCAGAGGGAGAATGAAGGGAGAAGAAGAAGATGTTCGAATGAGGAGGAGGCGGCGGAAGTTAGGGCGGTGGATTGAGCGGATTGCTGGGTGCATAGGGTGCGGCGAGGGGTGGAGACCAGCTGGGCGGCGTCGACTGAAATTTTTTTAATTTTTTAATGTTTAATTTTAAATTTTTTTTATTTTTATTAACACGTGGCGCCCAGTCATTGTCCACATGGGTGCCACGTCATCAGTTAATGGGAAACTTAATAGCCAGCCTAACGGATGTATGAGACTATCCCAAAATTAACACTTTAGGTATGACTCTGGGACGAAAAAAACTTCATGTACTAAATGTTGAAAACCACGAAACTTAAGGGTAGTAAACTGAGATTTACCCTTTTTTTTTAGTACACCAATATTTTTACACTAAGGGGGATGGGGAGTTCGGCTAAGCCACACAATGGTCAGCCTTATTTGGTATCAAATTCATTATCCACGAGATTCGAACCTAAGACCTCTCACTTCTAAGTGAAGAGAGATTCGAACCTAAGACCTCTCACTTCTAAATGAAGAGGAATACCACTGAACCGTAATACTGAGTGGCCTTTTCAAGTATACATTAACACAACAAATTACATATTGCTTAGAAGTCATGAATTGGAGAAGGAATGCATGTTCTATCTTTAAGCATTGGATTAAATTTGTGTTCTTGTTTTAATTTCACAGCTGCTTCAGAGAAAAAGCAATTCGGAGCTCTGTTTGCCACTGTGAATAAGTCCCAACTCAATTTTTCATACGAAGTTCTCGAGAAGGCCACAAATTACTTTCATGATATCAACAAGCTTGGACAAGGAGGATCTGGCTCAGTGTATAAGTTAATTTCTCCCTTCATTCTGCGTAGGTATCAGATTTCATTATATGGAATTAACATTGGAATTTCCTTTATTTTACACACAGGGAGTTCTGCCGGATGGAAATGTTATTGCCATAAAGAGGCTGTTCTTCAACACAAGGCAATGGGTGGATCATTTCTTCAATGAAGTTAATTTGATCAGCGGAATTCATCATAAAAATCTTGTAAAGCTATTGGGGTGCAGCATTACAGGCCCCGAGAGCCTTCTTGTTTATGAGTATGTCCCAAATCAAAGCCTTCATGATTATTTTATCGGTAATTTTCTCTTCTCCGTCCCGTTTTCGTAAAGACAATTTGGTTTTTCGCATCATCAGTCCATTTGTGCATTCTTACAGTTCATCCTTCCATGAATTTTCAGTGAAAAACAGTGTGGAGCCACTAAGGTGGGATTTGAGGTATAAAATCATACTAGGAACAGCTGAGGGCTTAGCCTATCTTCACGAGGAATCGAAATTGAGGATCATTCATAGGGATATAAAACTGAGCAACATTCTGCTCGACGCGGAATTCAATGCAAAGATTGCTGATTTCGGACTTGCTAGAATGTTCCCTGAAGATAAAACTCACATAAGCACTGCCATTGCTGGCACACTGTGAGTTGCGCTCTGCCTGTTTTCGTTTTTATTTTCTGCTTCAAAGACTTGTTTATCGTTTCTAACATAGAAGAATATTAAATTTCCTTGCTTAGAGGTTATATGGCTCCAGAGTATGTCGTTCGTGGCAAGTTGACTGAGAAGGCAGATGTTTACAGTTTTGGAGTTCTTGTCATCGAAATCATCTGTGGAAGGAGGAACAATTTGTCTTTTCAAGTTCGACTTCTATCCTGCAGATGGTAAACAAAATTGTTTCTTTTGCATATCTGCTAAATTTATATTTCATGAACAAATTTTCACATCCACTTTCAGTAATCATAGTTTAACCTTCTTTTATCTCATTTCATAAAGACTTGGGATCTTTATGGAACTTGTAGGTTACGTGAAGCTGTCGATCCACTCCTAGAAGGTAAGTTTGAAAATGAAGAAGCATCTCGGTTACTTCAAATAGGGTTACTTTGTGTGCAAGCTTCGGCAGAGCTGCGACCGGCAATGTCATTAGTCGTGAAAATGCTTACCGAAAATCTTGAGATTCCTCAGCCAACACAACCCCCATTTCTCAATTCTGGTAGCGCAAAATTCAACAGGAGAATTCCTTCAGGAAGTCTCAATTCACTTCCCGCGGAGTCTAACACGCAATCTTCGAAGAATAGCATGACCCAAAGCTGGATTGAGCCGAGATGAACATTTTGTATTTGTCATCATCCACAATGTAAATGTTGCAAGTTCAGATGATCTATGAGCTTAAGCAATCCCTACAGATTTGTGAATATCAAATTATCCAGCCCCGCAGCTCCTGGAGTCTAATTACAGTCAAAATTTGTGCAACTTCTATATGTTTTAACAACATGGGTAAGTAGGACTGAATGCCCTTTGTAAAATATATGTAGAGAATTATATTATTGATATGCAATCTTTTTATCTTGAAACAGTACGATTGCCACACTGTCACGTATCAATTTTCTCGTAATAAATTTTTCGAGATTTTGTTTGTATTAGGCAATTTTGGTGTACTTCTCGAATAAAATCAAAATCAGAGTTACAAAAGTGGAACTCTATTTCTTTATTTTAATATAATATATAAGGGGTTTTTTAACTTTAATCCTTCAAGAAGATTGAAATTTAAAATAAACCTGGTATTAGATTACATATTGATTATAGTCCATTGATATGTTCTTAATTCAAAATAATTAATATGCATTTTATTTAATGTCTCCCATTAAATATTTAAATTTATTAATATACAAATTTTAATTTATTTTTTGACCAAAAAAAAAGTTTTTTTTTAATTTATTAATTTTATTTAACATTCTTCAAACTTAAAAGACTAAATTAATATACATAAATGTTAGTACCGAAATGTATTATATTGAACTAATGTATTTAAATGTTAGAACCGAAATGTATGTACTGAAATATACGCACTGAAATGTATTATATTAAATTAATGTGCCTAAATGTGTGTACTGAAATGCATGCATCGAAATGTTAGTACCGAAATATATTATATTGAATTAATGTACCTAAATGTTTGTGTCGAAATGCATGTACCGAAATGTGTGTACCTAAATGTATGCACCGAAATGTATTATAGTGAATTTAATGTACCTAAATGAAGAAGACAAAGTATGTGACAACCTGTCCCGGAATAATTTTATCGTTGGTGTGAAATGACTAAAGTACCCTTGGACATTGAGACGTGTTGTGTGTGATTTATATTTAAGTTGGATTTAATTATCGTTTTCCTAAGTGTTGGACCTAAGTGAGCTAAAGAACTTAGTTTTGTTTGGTTGGAGATCAAACTAAAACCACACAAAAACACATACACACTCACACCCGTGCTCTCTCTCTCTCGGACTCGCACCCTCTCTCTTCTCCCTTGTACGGACGACACCCAAAACCCTTTGAAACGTGACAGATCGAGGGATTTAAGCACACCATTGCATTCCTAGAGCCATTTCGAGTTGATTGGAACCCATTTCAGGTAAGGATACCTTCGATACCTCGAGAACCCGAGAAACCAATTTTCTTGCACTGTTCATATGGATGTAAAACTACTTGTTTCAGGGAATTTCAAGCTCACAAGGAGCTTAAGGAGGTCCTCACGAGTCTTGGGGTACTTCGTTGGAAAGGAATGGACATCAGAGGGCCGAGATCAACGTGATTCTAGGTAAGCCGAACTATCGAGCTTTCTCGGGGAAAGTTTAGTGAATTTTAAGCCTTGAAACTTATATAACGTGATTCTACATGTTATTAGCTTCATTTTGGTACCAATTTTGTGAAAAATGGTGAAGAAATGAAGGAGGATAGTGGTTTTAAAGATTTACACAGAAACCGGCGAAGTCGCCGGCGTCCGGTGACTCATCGGAGAAGAAGAAGCATATTCCGTCAGTTTTGACGGAATATGCTAACGGCGTTGGGTGACGTCTTTAGGAAATTAACGGAATATACCTAACGGCGTTAAGTGACGCCGTCAGTGTGCCTGTCACGTGGCCGCGCGTAGGGCCGTGCCTTGGCCAGCGCGTGGGTGGTCGAAAAATTATTTTAAAAATATGGGGATGTTCGTGAGGTTGTGTAGATCACGTTGGTATATTCAAACATCCTATTTGAGCATTGTATGAGGAGTTATTACCTATTGTTGGTTATCTGTGTTAAATAACGTTTATTCGGTTATTACGCATATAGGTGAGGCCATCCTGAGGACGAGCGCCATCAATCGAGACTCGGGGGTTATGACCCTTCGATATATCAGTGAGTGGGCTTTTGTTTTCCGTATATACCTATATAAATGAGATTTTTCCCAGAAAATCAATTTAAGTGAAATGTGATATGATATGTCATCCAAAGTATATATCTATTTTATTCATGCATTAGTAGCTGTATATAATGGTAATTGGTGCTGTGGACGCACAGGTAAGTATCAGGTGAGTATATGTCGATGACAGAGAATGATTAATATGAAATGATGATTATGTGAGATGTATTGAAAGCTCATAAACCTGCACCCCGGTGTTAGTGCTCCCACCCAGAGTTAGGGGCACAGTCTTTCACGTGGATGTTCACCTCCGGCACCACACGCTCATCTTGGATCCAGGTTAGGTGAACAGTCCTGTTGTATAGACCACTTTCAGTGGGTTCGACTCGTAGGTGAGTTTATTGACATGTTATCATCTTTGATGAGTTTATTTCACCTGATATAGTTATGTGATTTGATGAGATATATTTGGCATGGCATATACCTTGCATATCACTACTTTTGGCATGATTTGAGTTATAAGTTAAGATGAGTATATATTTATCTATGCTATTTTTCTGGGAAATTATATAGGTTTTACAACGAGGGGTTAGAATCTTTGAAAAGAGAAAAGGTTTTGAAAAGATTTGTTTTTGCCCACTCACGCGTTTTGTTTTTCACCCCTCCAGGTTCTAGGTAGCAGTTCTTTGGTGGCCACGAGGGATCCAACGGTGTTCTGACAGAATTCACAAAAGTAGGATTCACCTTCGGGTGTTATATCTTAGTAATTGTCCTTGACTGCAACTAGACATTCTTTTGCTCTGAATGTGTATTTATACACTTAGACTCTCACTAGCATGTTATTTGGATAGTACGGCTAGTAGTTGGTTTTTATTTATTCGCATTTCTATTTATCTTATTAACTTCCGCACTGTGCACATGGTTACGTCACTCTCACGTGACGGCCAGCACGCCCTCCTTGGGACTGGGTGTGTCAAAGTACATCGAAATATATTGTATAACAAAAATTAGTTTATCTAAATGTTTACAACAAAATATATTACGACAAATGAAATGAAAAATTATAATTATAATGAAATAAAATTAATACATTAAAATTAGGAAGAAAAAGATAAATAATTAATAAATGAGGTTATTTATTAATGTATCAAGGGATTAAAATTATATTTTGATCTTACTCATGATTTTAGTCTAAAAGTCATATTTGTCAAGGATTAGAATGAAGTTTTCTATAATATATACTTAGTTGAATCAGCATTTTCAAATGTAGGTGAGAATTATACTGAAACAAGCAACCATACTAAAGTCAAAGTTAATACAAAAAATAATCCAAGATTAACGGTTAATCAAGGAATAATGACAATGCCAGCTCTTGGGGTGCACATGCAAATCAAACTGCAGCTCCTACAGTTTTCGAGCACCGCATTGAATCCATCGAATTTTATGGAATAAAATATCATATTATAATTTATCTGGAAAGCACAAAAACTAAATATAATTAGTCTGGCAATTTTTCTCTGCAAAGAGAGTGGTTCATAAATTAATTAGATATGTCTTCTGGGTTAATTTGGTGCGGTGTATACAAATATAATTAGTGATAGGGAAGTGTTATTGATACTTTAAAAATCTCATTCTACACGACTCACAAGTGTATTTTTCTTTCTAAATATAGAAAGTTTGAAATGTAAAATGAAAATTTTGAAGTGCCAATAACAATTCCCTTAGTGATAATGCTCGTTAAGATAAAAATTCAAATTAAATGACAAATGGTGGGTTTGAGTTGCTATAACATATATATATATATATATATATATATATATATATATATTATTAGATAGTTACAATATAACAACAGCAATAACATTAATAATAGCAACAATTATTTATTATTATCAACATTCTTCTCCACTTGGTTTTTTATTTTTACTTCCTCGGGATATTAATTTGTGTGTATCTGTTAATTATTTGGAACGATGATTAAGACTAAATGTTATTGACTTACATTGCAGTGGGTGGTTTGTTTTCACGTTGAATATGTCATCAGTGCCAAAGAGCTATATATGAGTAGAAAACAAGGCATCAATATGAACATTATCTTTCCATAGCAAACTTGTGCTGAGCTAACGGCCTTTGTTGAATTTTGCTGGGGACGAAAAAAAAGAAAACTGTAATTGGCACTTTAACAATTAGATGTTAAATTTGTCACAAATATATATCATTCTGGTCATGCATGCGAGTCAAATTTAATATTCTGTCAACTAACTAAGTAGAGACAAATATCACTAAACCAAAACGAGTTTGTAGCGCGTATGAAAACCTAGCTGTTATTTTATGAAGACAAACATAAAAAGCTTCAATTGTCAACTCTCACTTTATTTAACCATGAAAACTAATCCCAGATACATCACAAGAGATTATTATTATTAGGGTAAAACTGTTAAATGGAGACATTCATTTCTAACAACAGTCAAATGCACCAACTACTACCGGACATAGCTATCTCTCCTCCTATACACATATATGTATTCATATTTGTGCGTGTGTGTATATATAGCTGTCGGCTTTTCGGTCCAACACCGCGTAGTTTCCACTCTCTCCTCCCTCAGTCTTCAGTCTTCAGTCTTTTGATTTGAAAGTTTGAAGTTGAATAGCAAAGAGGAAACTTTTCCAGTACAGCCCTAGATCACTCTTGACTTCTCATCTGAACATATTCCAAATTCTTCGAGTTGGCTTTTCTCTCTTTAGCTAGCTAATTCATTTCACAACAGCAGAAGCCAAAAGCCAAAAACCAGAAGCCAGAAGTCCTCGATTAAGCTTCTCACCTCACCTGCAGGAACTCATAGTTTCACTGATCCAATGCAAAAACAAAAGGTACGTGTACATATATATTTATAGGTCTCGTGTTTAAGGAAAAAATCCAATTTTCATGCACTCAAAACTTTGCCTACAACTTCTTCATTCTTTTCTTCTCTCATGGATTGATTTCTGAACCAAATCCTGGTAAGATTTCCTTGACAGTTTAGTTATATACATATTTCTATCTGCAATTCAATTTCATACCCTTTATTTAGGATATAACTCGAAAAATTCAATTATAATCCGGTCTATTCCTGCTGGCTACAGCTAATATGGACGTAGGGAAAAATCCTTTATTTTTGCATTTATTGGCTGTTCAGTCTAGGTGCCTCTATTGATGACTGCCGATGCTGTCATGTTTATCGAGCAAGCTGTTCTGAACGGATTGACGATATGTCATTAACAATATGTTAATATCATTGCTGCTGAATAAAAAATGTATAGACATGTTATTAGTATTAATCACTAAATTTTCTACAATACCAGTACAGTATTGTATTGATAGTAAGCTGGTGTTAAGCTAGCTGCCTAACATCATGATTTGAATTGTCACCGGAGACCAGTACAGAACGTCAGCAGTTTAGACGTTGACCGTTAGCTGTTGGTGGCAAATGGCAACGGCTGGGCTGGCTGGAGGTCATGGGACCATGGTAGGTAGGGATTGGTGGGGTCTCATGTTGTTGGATATTTAAGTGGGTTACAGGGAATCACACCTCCTCCCTCCCTCTATAATTCAATGCCGACCTTTTATCTCTGGAAACGTCTTTCTTTCACAATCAATCCAAATTACGGGGTTCAAATTGGGAATGCCTGTGGGGCCCATGTGGGACCCACAAGTTGTTATGTTCCGTGCTGTCTTCACCTCATGGCCCTGTCTTCTGTGTAGATTTCATCCAAAAGCCAATTTTCAAGATAGCAACTTTTCTGGGAGGGGCTACACTGTTTACTCTTGTCGGGGTGGTGTCCCGGTCATGACAAACTTACAAACACTATTTTATTGTTGACGGCTATCGCCATGACGTTATATTCGTGTCACCATGACGGTATATACGTGTCATAAAAATCATCATTCAATTTTAGAGTAAGAACCTACATACACTTTAAGATTTTCTCCCGAATGGACCATAAAAGTAGTGTGTCTTGTTTCATATCAATATCAATATCATCGTGTGTTGTGTATCGTTTCAAACATGACATTGTATTATCAGTTCGAGTTGTCCCAGTGGCATCTGAGGGCGTAGGTAAGTCTACCTCCAGTTTCAGGAGGCTGATCACAGAAACATTTCTTTTTAAATTATCTGTGAAACGGTGAACACAAAGGAATAAACTTGGGACTGCATACTACAAGTTTTGGGTACAAACCCAAATCCAAGACCTGCCCCTTTGACTTTAAGGACGGTGCCTAAATCTCAATGCAATTTATCCACTTCAAAACCAAGTTTGGTTTTAGTTTGTTTTTATCTTTTCTTTTTCGTCCAGGTTGCATTGCTACTTTTGTGCCATCTGTCCTGTAACTCCTAATTCCCCCATTTGCCCAATTGACAGCAATCCTCATTTCTTCCAGGACATTCCTTCATATAAATTTGGATGGAGGCAGCTGCAAATTAAATCAAAGTTCCAATTCATCCCAAAAAAAATGAAGAAATGCAACGTTTCAGTTCTTTCCCAACATTTGCTTCCGCTGAAGATCCTGCTGTTACTAGGAATGGCTGTCGGAGATCCAAGAACGAAGACCGTCCAAATAATGTGCGGTAACCAACGTGAGCACAACACGACCCTGTTTGTTCCGAATTTTGTCAGCACGATGGAAAACATCAGTGAACAACTGCGAACTTCCGGATTCGGAGTGGCAGCCACCGGTTCAGGCCCCGACACCGACTACGGCCTAGCTCAATGCTACGGAGACCTTTCTCTTCTAGACTGTGTGCTATGCTACGCCGAGGCGCGTACAGTGCTTCCCCAATGTTTTCCTTACAATGGGGGTCGGATTTTTCTCGACGGTTGCTTCATGAGGTCCGAAAACTATAGCTTTTACGAGGAGTTTAGAGGATCGGAAGACAGGGTTGAGTGTGGGAACACCACGAGGAAGAGTTCGGCGTTTGGAGAAGCGGCAAGGCAGGTTGTGAAGCGTGCGGTTGAGTCTGCGCCAAGCAACCGAGGATATGCAAGGGGTGAGGTGAGTGTGAGTGGGGCAGCAAACGAGTCAGCTTATGTGTTGGCCGATTGCTGGAGAACTTTGGATGAGAGCTCTTGCAGACAGTGTTTGGAAAATGCATCTGCATCAATGTTGGGATGCTTGCCTTGGTCCGAGGGGCGAGCGTTGTACACCGGGTGCTTCATGAGGTATTCTGACACAGATTTTCTCAACAAGAAAATGGGAAATGGAAGCTCCAGAGGTACATCTTCTATTTAACATAGGTTCCCTTTAATCACTTTAAGCGAGGGGATGGTAGGGTGCTTCGGTGGTTCGAGACTGAGCCTGGTGTGTAGTTTTGCTCGCCTAATCTTCGGAACTTTGTTGCAGGTACCACAATTGTCATAGTAGTTTCAGTTGTCAGCTCCTTGGTAGTTTTGGTAGTTGGAGTAGCCATTGGATTTTATATCTGGAAGCACAGATATATACAAAAGAAAAGAAGAGGTAAAAAGCTAGTAGAAATTCTGCAAAGCTATCAGATTGTGTTGCTTCAATGGTAACATATGTGATGGACAAAATGGTATATTAAACGTAAGAGATTACCGGACTGCTAAAGAATTTCGCTGTTTTACAGGATCATATGATGCAGAGAAGTGGGCGAAAACCCTAAACGACAGTAGCTTAAACTTCAAGTACTCAACAATCGAAAAGGCCACGGGGTCTTTTGACATTGTCAACAAGCTGGGACAAGGAGGTTTCGGAACTGTTTATAAGGTAGTTTGTATCCATGTCTTTTGTTTGTCTTAAATGTTTGATGCCTTTGTACTCGGAAACTAACTGGGTTTTCTCCTTGCAGGGAGTTCTGGCTGATGGGAGAGAGATTGCAGTGAAGAGGCTTTTCTTCAACAACAGACACAGAGCAGCAGATTTCTACAATGAAATCAACATTATAAGCAGCGTGGAACACAAAAACTTGGTCAGGTTGTTGGGCTGCAGTTGCTCGGGACCTGAAAGCCTTCTCGTCTATGAATACCTACCGAACAGGAGTCTAGACCGCTTCATCTTCGGTAATTACGTAGGCTTCTGCTAATTTACACAAATCTGGTATGTGCATGTTTCTGCATTCCCCTCAATGTTTTCAACAAATTTCGACAGATCAAGAAAGAGCTAAAACACTTAACTGGGAGAGGAGATATGAGATCATTGTCGGAACAGCAGAAGGTTTAGCCTACCTTCACGACAACTCGAAAACAAGGATCATTCATAGAGACATAAAAGCGAGCAATATACTTTTGGATTCAAGGCTTCGTGCTAAAATTGCAGATTTTGGTTTGGCCAGATCTTTCGAGGAAGATAAGAGTCACATCAGCACAGCAATTGCAGGAACATTGTAAGCCTATTTATAGGAAATTCATTTCGGGTTATTTTAGCGAAGATAAATGAACAAGACTCCGAAAACATTGAGCTTACCGTTGTTTCTAACCTACCTCAGGGGATACATGGCTCCAGAATACCTAGCTCATGGCCAGTTGACAGAAAAGGCAGATGTCTACAGCTTCGGAGTGCTTATATTGGAGATCATCACTGGACGGCAGAACAACAGCAGCAAATCTGCAGAGTACTCAGACGGCATAGTTACAATTGTAAATTTCCCAATAAATTCTTCCTTTTCTTCCATTCATAAAACAATTTGATCTTCGAATTTGCAGTATACAGTAGATCCCCATTCTTACTTCGTTGTTCCTGTGTTTTTTTGTCCAAACAGACCTGGAAGCACTTTCAAGCAGGGACTGTAGAGGAACTGTACGACCCAAATTTAATGTTGCAGAATTGCCATGACAATGTTGAGGATGAGATATTTAGAGTGGTTCAGATAGGACTTCTATGCACCCAAGAGAGTTCCTCTTTACGACCAACAATGTCAAAGGCGCTGCAGATGCTAACAAAGAAGGAGCTGCACCTTCCTGCGCCCACCAATCCACCTTTTATAGATGAAAAGACCATGGAACTCAATGACTACGGCGACGACCAATGTTACCCTCCAAATGCAGATGGTGCTTCTTCAGTTGCGAGTGTTTCACATAGTTCTTTCTATCCAAGGTGATCACAACATGGTGAAAAGTGAAAACGAAAGGTTTCACAAATTTCCAGGGCTTGCAACTAAGTTCTCCTATGAAGGAGCTGAGGAATCTCAGGCTGCTACTTGGCCCTGCTCAGCTCAGTCAGAGAATACATCTAATGACAAGGTCAAGTTTGAGTAACTGAGACGAAGTACAAATGGCATTCGAGGATTTGTAGATATAGTGAGAAAGGTTGAGCCAGAGTTCAAAAGAAAGCAAATATTTTTTCTCAGTTTTCAGAGCCAGGCAGTGAGCAATATTTTTGTTCTCATTTGTAGACGTAAAATTGATCATCAGAAATGCTCTTAAAGATTGATATTGACAACTATGAAAGAATAATTGAAAAGAAATGTATGAGGCACAACATTTTTCTTATTTCCCGAAGGCACATACTTTATGTTCACCAAGACACAATCTGAAACAGCATATACATGAATCAAACTATCGTGTGGCTACTAAGTTCCCCATGAGGCTTCCGCCAATCTCATAATATCTGGCATTGGAAAAACCTACGTCTAAAGCCAGGTTCTCCAACTCGTCCCGTGTTCACAAAAAGATTTTAATCAACAAACTAGTAACCTATTATCCGCTTAACCACTCCACTTAACCACTTATTAAGGCCATGCCTAAAGGCCTCCAAACAGAACAATTCCCAAGAGTTCATGAAATTTGAAGATATAACGTCTAAACACAATAGTACAAAGAGAGCTTAAACAGATAGAAACATCGTGTGGTGCATATGCCATAAAAATAAAGAGTTAAAGCGAGGAAAATGCACCTGTCAGAAATGCCCTGACTGAACTCTTTAAATACTTGTAATCCTCCTCAAGTCCAGAACCAGAAGCCAGCGGGACAACAAGATTGTCAATCATCAATTCCTAGCAAAAGTTGAATCATGAAGCATTCAGCACTTGTCTGCGAAAATAAAAACATAACGGGAAAATTGGTGTACGCGTTACAAGGCAAAAACTTATTGTATCTGGTTGAGTACCTGAACTGCAGACAACTGGATTGGTGCTTTTATTGAAATCAAGGATTGATACCCTCGAGCCTGTAATGCCAAGAAAAAATGAGAAAAAAGTGACCTACCCAGAACTACATCCAGAACTACATCATCATCAATCGAAAGCAAGAGAATGGAACCTGCTTTCAAAACTCTAAACATTTCCTCCATGGCCTTATATTTGTCTACTACATTTCTTAGCCCATAACCCATAGTGATGGCATCAAAGTGACGGTCAGAAAACGGCAAATCAGTTGCATCACCTTCAACCCACCTAACAAGATGCAATGCATAACATGATCGATTATTCACATTAATGTAATGCTGATCAGTAATTTAGTATCTATTAAAGCGTTTCACATAAAACAAAACATTTCCAAAATCCTGAGTTAAAGTTCAAACATTTTTAGTTGATTGACCACTAGATTTACCAGTGCTCACTCAATGTTCAAGTAGCAGGCTTTCGACTTCAACTTTTGCCGCGACGAAGCAACTGACAACTGCTCTTTCAAGAAATCGAGACCAATCACCTGCCAATGCAGCCAAATTTTACAATCCCAATCACAAACATGAGCTCATATTCAAATTAAATTACCAATCTTTCAGCCAACTACAACAAAGAACAAACCTTGCCATGGGAGCCAACTTTCTCAGACAAGAGAAACGCTAAATCCCACTTCCACAGCACAAATCCAACACACTCTCTCCCATTTTTGCTCTGCAACCCAAAATTCAAAAACTTGAAATTCAGAGACCCAAATATATATATTCCACCAAAAAATAGAGCAAAAAAAATAGTTAATTTTTAGACAGATTAATGTTTACCCGCTCCACGAACTGCCATTCTTTTCCATATTCGATGCTAACCCAAGCTCAACAAATCATTTATCTAGAAATTGTATAAATATTTAGACAGATTAATTATTAACAAAGAGAGAAAAAGTGACACTACAATTTAAGAAAAAAAAAGAGAGAGAATCGAACGTTATCATAGACAGGGGGCAATGCGGTTGAAGAGCGCCTGGCGTGCGGTGGAGGTCCTGGAGGACCCGACCGGACTGCGTCTGAACCGAAAACTGGGTAGGCGCGGACCGGCTGAGAACGGAAGAGTGAAGCCATGACAGTTAGTGTCAGTTACTGAAACAACAACGGGGAGACGCTCGTTCTGAGATCAGTGATCGGATAAGAGGGCCCGATTCATGAAAGCTGGAATCCGGTAAATTATGTGTCGTCGGTTCTAAAGTAAGCCCAATGTTGGTGATCAATATCGGCCTAAGCCCAATAGTGATGCATGGACTCAAATTAGAAGTGTAGGCTGACATGGGCTCACCAATCACAAATCACTTTGCATGTTATTCAAAATTCTATGACGTGAATGGGGAAGTCATGAATCAGGTAACGGAAAAAAGATAAAAGGGTATGGGATTAATCCCTCTTTAATTGATCCGATTCCTGATTTTTCAAGTATACATTAACACAACAAATTACATGTTTACTTACTTGATATGCGGGAAGTCATGGATTAGAGAAGGAAAAGAAGGAATTGACATGCCTAAATTATGAACTATTGGAATATGGATTGTTATGTGAAACCCACACTTCTTTAATTTCTATGCGTTCATAAACACTTAGAAAGTCAACAATCAAAATCACATCACTACTAATTCTATACAAGTAAACACGTTCCACGTGGTTTTTTCTGATCAATAGTGTGAATATTCAATCTCATAGCCTCTAACAGTAATTGCAAGAGAAAAATGAATCAAATGAAAACGTAAATGGTTTTTAATCACTCTTCTTGGTTGATTATAGTTCGTATGCCTTTTAGGGCCTACTTATTAGGGTTTTTTTTTCCTTCTTGAATACAAGTTATATTTTGCACTGAATTATCTAAACTACGATATCAAAATTCAGGTTGGAGTGCAGAAGAATGAGAGCGTTATTCTCGTAAACTAGGTTAAGCTCATATTTGCACTTATGAATACGAGTTTTGCTTTTTGAGCCCAGATCATTTGCAAGTGATAGCAAGGGTATGTAAGCATTTCATTCATTATCAACCGTGGTCAAATTCCATAGAGTATACATTGAAGCAAATTACAATCAAATCCCCCTAATCATCTTGAAGATAGGGTAATTGACGAATGTCAGTAAAGTTTGCATTTTCCAGATCATGTACATATAAGTTTTCAGGAACAGAAGCATATTTAAGCATTTGAGAGAATGTACATGCATGCACCTCATACATCAGTAAAGAATGGTCCAGTAAGATTATCCATCACCTCAAACTGCATGTTCTCCGACGGTCTCCAGTGACGCTTACGCTGATTAATAAACCAGTTGTTAATTTGCCTCTGATCTAGCCCCGTCGATTCGGCCAGTGCAATCTTATCAGCCTCCTGAATGAGATTAGAGCAAAGGAAGAAAATAAACAACCACATTTTGATTGTCAAACATTGTTATTAGGTGAATATGAGAAAAATACTGAGGTGTGAATGTAACGTCACGTGGTGTTATAAAACTACGTTAACGTGAGAAGAGAGGTTTAAGTACCGTTGGATAGGGCCATTTATAATGCGTACTCCACCAATCAAGTAACGTTTGCCTTGCTTCTTTCGGCAGCTTTCCTTTCTTCTTCTTCTTGGAGAATTCGAGCTTCAAGGTGCTGAGATGACTGCCAAACCTTCGCATAAGCCGATCCTTGAGATCTCGATCTTCACCTCTTTGTTGAGCTTCTTGCACATCTATTCCGCCTCCGCTGAAATCCTCATCCGACGACATGCCACCACCTTCATCTCATCACCAACATTGCCCATCAGTTTATATGAATTAAACCTTTCAATACATTTCGATCGAGACCAATAGGGTGCTATGTAATACCACTACACGAGTCAATGTTGTTTTCTTAGCAGAGGGTTGTACTAAAGTTACATCTTGGGGAAAACAAACTAGTAGGTTTTACGAGGTAGACAATTGCAATGCATAAATAACAATGTGCAAATTAAACATACATGATTTCTACGGTCTCATATCAAAATTTCCCAAATGGGATATAGATTTCAAGTTTACACTAAAGCACATGCATTACGTATAGGTGACTATCTAAAAGTGTCCTACTTAAATTTGTGACTACGGACTAAGACCAACTTCCATAGCACGTGTATACTGCTACCGTCAATATCTATTGTATAAAACCGCTTGTGAAAAAAATATTAAACCGAGCACAGTATGATCCACTTAATACAACAGTAGCAGTGTACCGCGACAAGGAAATCTTTCTCCCATTCATATCACCAATAAAATTAAAAAGTAAAAAGAGAACGGAAGAAGGACCCACACCATGAACCTTTTCTTTGTTCGAAAGATCCACATTCCACACCATGAACTAGTTTTCAAAGGCACTACAGTACAGGGTGCCATTCTTTCTTTCACATAGGGGGTGGATAGGGGGCTGTTTTGGGTTCTTCAGAGTACCCGCGTGTTCTGGGTATTTTAACCTTAGACCTCTAATAAAATGTATAAAAATTTAAAAATTAAAACACCCGAATATAGGTACTTCAAAACACTAGGGAATTTTTGTGCAGATAATATCCACACATACCTTTTTACTTTTTACACTTCTTTTGTTAATTTTTATCTTTTGATCTTCTTCACTTTATCAGATTAAACGATTAAAAATTAAAAAAATATATAAGAAGTAAAAAATGATATAAATATCACACCCCTATTGTTTAATAGCTCGATTAAGACTTAGAGAGAAGCAGAAACAAACAATGTGAGACTCGGAATGGACATGACAGGCGGGGCCCTCAATCAAATCAGAACTGACACAAACCACACAAACGTGCATGTATGAGTGGGTGGGCAAGGTCGGTGACCAAACAGAAAGGTGAACTTTAAGGCAAAACCCTAGAAGATGCCTAGTAAAATAAAACTTCTTGGACATTCATACACCTCAATGTTTAGACATCCAGTTAGAAAATGCCATGGAAACGATCACAGTTTATATCCACCGTGACATTCCGAATAACTAACACAACGTCATGTGCAAGACTTTTTCCGCATGATCTTACGTTCGTAACGTAAAATACCACGATATTTTGTATTAGTGATTTGAGACGCCCCACGATACTTTCTACCCAAGTCATTTCCATACCCTTGGAAGTTAAAAGAAAAGAGATGTGATAGGGTTTGGTGCAGCGGAAAGAAGAGGATTGAATTTCAGGGGGCCCCGATGCCACTCAAAAGTACATGTAGTGAACAGACACGTGTGTAGCAATAATGAAACGCAAAGACCCACAGCGGAAGAGATGTCCGTCCACGGAAATGACTAGCACTTAACACAAGTGGCAGTACTGGCCAGAACAAAGCGAGAGAGAGTTGAGAGACATAAAAGCTGCTATCGGCGTAAACTGCGGGAGTCCACATGCGAATGTGTGGAGAAAACTTCGACCACCCCCTCGATCCGGGCTTTTCTATAAAGTTCTCTTCCTTCCTTCTTCCATATGCAGTTGTAGCAGTAGCGGTAATTTTTATTATCCAGTCCCCCATAATGCCCCTCGCCATTTTTACCAGATGAACAACAAAATATGGGGAATTTAAAGGTCTTCTGTTAGGTATATAGAGACAAACCTATAATCCAAGTTACATTCAAGTTTCCATTGGGTAAGCTTGTATTCGACCGTAACTTACTTGGATGCGGCAGCGTACAATACAACAACGAAGACAAAAGCAAGTAAAAAAGAAAAGGCATAGCAAAAATGTTCAAGTCTGAGTCACACAGTATGTTCTCATGCTATGCTTGACGAAGAGACGATGACACAACGAGAACATGCTACTGGAAGTCCGGAACACCAGAGTTTGATTGCGTCATTCTCTCTTCTCACGTTATATGTTAGGAAAGTTAGACACAACGAAAACATGAGAACATGCAACGCGGACACCAGAATTATGCTCCTTGTATATAGTAACAACGTCACATGTTCGGCCTAAAGCTATCTCAAGACTTCGAGTAATTAACGTTCTATTAGTGCTATGAATGAATATAGCACAGTGACAAGCTTTGCTCTCATGCCATAAGCATCATGTAAGGCAACATAAACAAAGATACGGATCATAAGCCTAATTAATAGAATAAGAAATCAGCAATATTCTATGGCTACATCCGTTACATGCAAAGTGCAAAGTAAGATCAATACAGTTTACTTGCAAATAAGCTCAACACTTCAAATCAATGAAAAGTTGAAAACAGCACAAGTATCTTCAACTAAACAAGTGAATCATTGACCTATCCTTATAGAATATATTTGAAAGGGTAATACTAGAGAGACTAAATTTATAGACAAAATTTTGTAAACTAAATGACATAGAAGTTGATTGTTATATTATTACTTAAGCGTTGATAAACGTGGTCATTCTTATTAGTGACAAATCATTTAGTTTGCAAATTTTATCTACAAATTTAGTCTCCCTAGCATTACCTTAGCTATTTGAAAATTTCAAAGTACATGATATATTGGTTCGAGTACTTACTCGATGGTGCATGCGAAAGTTTTGGGATTAAAAGATTAGTAGCTAGACTTTAATCGATCAGAAACAGTTTGAGTACTATAATGCATGAAAGACGTTCAAAGAACACAGAAACTTTAAGAGAACACTTAAAAATAAAGAAATTCTTGAAAAAAAAAAAACTAAACAAGACTTTTACAAATGCAGGAGCCAACAAGATAAAGCCACGAAATCACGTGAATATATGCCAATATTATGTTTATGTCCAACTGAAAGTCTGCCATGGTCGCATGCTTAAGGAATGTTCTACCTCTCTCCCTTTTCATTAGGGTAATTAGTTAAAGAATCTACTGATGCAGCAATGAGAGCACGAGGCGAATTAAATATGAAACCACATCGCTGAAAAGGTATTATGTACTTTCATATAAAAAACAAAAATAGTTGCGAATCATAACCTATAAGATTACGATGACACTTCACCAAAGATGACGAGATTTCTAATCATCCACCACCCTTTTTCAATGTCTAAGGCTGCTACTTGCATTCCGGTTGCACAAGCTCCACGCTCGTGCAAATGGAAGTAACCACAGTTTTACTCTGATTGAGATGCTTAAATGTACAAATCTTTGCTCAAATAAGTGATGGAGTAACAAAAGGAACTCTTCTTATATTATCAACAAGATCAGCAATTTATGCACACCGTTTTGTAATTATGGCCCTTGATACGGCTTTATTTGTTCAATTCAATGACTGAACAAGAGGACGGGTGTGCAAAAATTGTGTGAAGAAATCATTTCTTGAGACAAAATGATTTGAACTAAAGTCTAGATCTTGTTATTTTGTTGGCTGTTATCATAGGCAAAGGGATGGGAAGTTATAAAGAACAGAAAGCAGATCATGATAACTCAATAAAAAAAAAGAAAATTGCGAAGGCAGTGTATGATATGCACTCACGTGATTATTAGTAATATTCCTATATGTGCTAGCTAGCTAATCCACTTTTCTTTCTGAAGATCATGGCCAAGGGGAGTCGGATAGATTTGATTCTATCCTACTTTAATATTCAAAGTTACGTACACTCATTTTTAGACCGAATTTGTAGACTTTGTGATGTATCAACAATAAAAAATAAGCATAGTAATTAACACATAAGTAATAATTTCATCATTAACAATTACTTCATACAATTAAAATTTTGCTGCATGCAATACAGGCAAGTACTACTCTTGCTGTATTAGAACTTGAGATCAGTAAAGGAACCTGACTACACATCATTACTTATCATACCTACATTGTCTCTGTTTAAGATATCAGTTGAGTTGAGTGGTCTAACACTTCTAACAATTCACTCCAAAATAAACTTGACAAATATTCATAACAATTACGTTTTGTGAATAAAACTATATTACTTTAAAAACGCAAATAGGAGGATAAAACTAACAGTAGATCTATTTCCCCAAACTTTATAACTATGCACAAGTTTCAAAAAATTTCTAAACCAAAAGCGCATATATAGTAACATTGCATTGCATATATCACATAACAAGCAATTTGAAACAATTTTCTTGCCCATTTGAGAACTGAAAACTAAAATTAGGCTAAAAAATGAAAAACTAAAGAACAGTTGCCAAATGCTTCCCCAATGCTGATCATGAACAATATTTCCCCAAACTTTTCAAATTTCAAAACATTAAATAAATAAACTGAAAAAGAAATAATTATTAAACCACCCTTAATTTTCCTCCTATTTATAATTTAAAGGTCAAACTTTTGTGATCTTTAAATCTACAAGGTGCATTTTCTTAAAAGAATTTAAGGGTATAGGTATAATATTTAAGTACTTATACCAAGCTTCCCCACTGCTGATCATGAACAATATTTATCAATTCCCCTAAACATTCATGTCAATCTTTTATACAGTCACACTGATACATCCATCAGTAAATGTTACCTCTCACGTCTTTGTTAAATTTTGTCCTTTACTCTTCTTTAATTTATTTAATTTGATAGCCAAAAGTTAAGAAAGATGTGCGAGAGATAAAAATAAGTGTATATGAATTCTTTACGTTAAAGTTGAGCTACTGCTACTATACCATGAAATGACTTATCATACCATCTTTACAACACTGTTCAGAAACCTCACACTTGCTCAACAATCACAACAAAACAAAAATTACAAGGACGATTCTTCTGTTTTTTTTTTTTTTTTGAAATAAGAGTAATGCTAAGTAGATTAAACTTGTAAATTAAATGATGTATCATCAATAAGAAATATGCATCTTAAGCAATACTTAAGTAATAATTCAATTATCAAATAAAATTTCGTCTACCCATTTAGTCTATAACATTACCCTTGAAATAAACTGATCTATTCAGTGCACATTTGCCACCAACTTTGTATGATCACATTAATCATATTCAGCAAATGCAACATCCATAAAATATATACAAATATGTACTGACTGTAATATGGAAGCTCCTAACACGATCATCCAACTTAAAATTAACATGCATGCACTACATAAGGTAATTATCAATCATGATCACTAATTTCTAGGTCATGCATGGTATGAAGTTGACAATCCAGATTACACGAGTTTCAACTTGAAACTGAACATGTCAAAGAATGAAAGAAAAAGGAAAAAAAAAAAAAGAACCATGATTAGGGATTATTGATATAGATTATGAGCATGTGAAAAAGACTAAGTTAAGAAGGGCGCTATTATACTATAAAAAAAAGAAACATAGAAATATTTGAAGGGGCACTGTATGAAACAATCAAACAACTATTGGAGTGTCATGAGATGAGACTACAAATCTCTGAAACGTCAAAGTCAGAATCTTTGAAACAAAACAGAAAAGATTTTGCTTTTTAAGCTGGTTCTTATATGGCGTCTTTGAGTAAAAACTAGATGAGATAAAGAAGGTGAAAAAGGCAACATAACAGACAACAAACAACCAGGATGTAATTTAGAAACACAGACACAGGCACAAAATGCGTAGCTAGAGAGAGAGAGAGAGAGAAGGCAGGCGATGATAAGATATAACAATGAACCGTTTCCAGATTAGAATTCCGAAGAAGAGCTAGCATTTACTGAAAACTTTGGTAAATATAGTATAAGACGGAAGGGTCTCTTTCCGTTGTAGAGGTACTAGGGTTTTTGTGGCTACCTAGGTGTTTGTTTGTATCATTACTGCCACATACACACATATATGATAAAAAAACGTTCATAATTCTGCGAGCATGCATATATTTTCATAGTTCTCAGTAAGTGAGCCGCTCACATAATCATCATCATCGGAGAGAGAGAGAGAGAGAGAGAGAGAGAGACTGACCGCAGAGGGTTCTAACGGAGGAAGAGGCATGAGCAGATGATGAAGTGCAGAGGTTTGTAAGTTGCGTTTCGATCTTGCTCAAAAAAGAGGTGGCTTCATCAAAAGGCCTGGATAGATCTGATTTGTACTTCACCAAAATGTCGCAGTAGGTTTCCTATATACAACGGAGAGACAAGAAAGAATAGACAAAAAATTAAGATTAAAAGACAATAAAAATTAGTAAAAAGAATAAAGAGAAACAAAGAGAAAGGGGGACCATAAACTCGTCGAGCTCGGGATCGGCTCCCAAACATGTGGAGGACGACATCGAACTAGAATTACATGAGTAGTCTCCCTGCTTCTTGTACAAGCCGTTTTCTCGTCGGATTTCGTCTAAGAAACTCGCTATTTCGGGCGGCGCCCCAACCTACATCACACAAATAATAAAACATTCACAAATCCTGATATTAACAAGAGTTGATACTAATTAAATAATAATTGATTAGGTATTTGTTCACCTTCTGGCACTCGATGTATGCGTGAATGAGCCTAGGGTACGTCGGATGCGACGCGATTCTGGTTTTGATGGCTCCGAACACGTCCTCCTCGCGTTGCACGAGTATCGTCGAAGCAGCTTCTGACGCTGCCGAGTACAACACGATGTCGTTCGATCCGAACATCGCCTCCCGTTGATGTTGGTGGTGATTGTGCTCGCGGAAGGCTACGGACGAGTGCAGAAGGCTGTGGTAATCCAGCGGCAGTATCAGATTCTCCGGCGTCAACAACGCCCCCCTGTCATCGTACTCCGTCGTTGATTGAAACCCTTTGTCCCCATAGTCGGCCGTTGATTGCAATCCGTACATTTCCTCCATCAACGTATACAACCCCACAAGCTTATCTTCTTCTGCTGCTGCTGCTATATTAATTTCTTCTACCTCCAGCAAAAGCTACAGGGAGAAAAGATAAAAGAAAATAGAAAGAACAGAATATAATTGTCTCTTCCACTGTCTGCCAGATGATGATTCAATATAGACTTAACGATATTTCTTCACCTGTATCAATTTTTATATTTTAACTCCAATTTTTTAACCGAGGTGGAAATTGCTGGTAATGGAGTAGCAGAGGGTAACTGCAAGTGTTCTTGGGGAGTGTGTTCGTTGCCCGACCAATTAGTAGAGAAGTGATGTAAGATTGAATGTGATATGATAGTGTAAGGTTAAAGAGATTAAATTTTTTAAATTAAATTACAAACTAAATAATATAACATTAATCAGAAATAAACACGTTAATCGATATTTAATTAATAATAAAATCATCTACAACTACATCATTTGGTTTATAAATGTGATTTAAATCGACAACTTTTATTTTGTATTTATTTTTTTTAATAAATTGTAAGAGACATGTTGAATACATGGATGAATATTTATTGTATGTTTGTCTCTCATGTTTTTCATTATATTCTAACATTTTATAATCTGTATGCCATTCTATTTTAGAATTTGTGTATCACAATACAATGATGTATTTTCTAAGTATAAATAAACATTTATTTATAATAAATTTAATTAAAATTATAAAAATCGGATGGCAATGTGATAGGTCGGATACCACACCATCGATTATTGTGTCCCCAACTCTAGTAGATAATTTGTTGTTTTGGTAGTTAAAATTTATTCAAGTTATAGTTTCGCGTGTAGTGGAGTAAGTAAATCATGTAATGCGTCAGCAATAGTAAATAAGCATGTTAATTAACACTTAAGTAAGAAATCAATCATCAACAACCTTGTCATATGATTTATAAAATTTGATTTAAATACTTGGTCTATCTAACATTATCTATAAGAGTGTGGTGTTCATATGTTTTACTTTTGTAGTATATTAACAAAATAAATATATTGACATGATATAATTAAGTAAAATAAAAATATCATATGCATGTATATCTAGTACACTAAAAAATTACTCCGTGTGCTTCTCCTTGCACTATTATTTTCATGTAATTAAATTAAAAATATACATGTTTTACTTTAAATTCATTTAAATTATAAAGAGAGGTTTGAAACCCGAAACATAGTGGTTGAAGAAAAATACTTGTCTATCAGAACGATTCACCACTTGCAACGTTGTTTCTTTTTTCAAAATAACATTCAACTTTCTATTTTATATGCCAAATAAGAAATTAAATTTTTTGTTGAATATGCTAAAAAAGACAATAAAAAAAACTAATGTGAAATCGAGAACTATGTAACATCCCACATCGCCCAGGGGAGTGATCTTTAAATGTATATTCCCATCCCTACCTAGCACGAGGCCTTTTGGGAGCTCACTGGCTTCGGGTTCCGTAGGAACTCCGAAGTTAAGCGAGAAGGGGGCCAGAGCACTCCCAGGATGGGTGACCCACCGGGAAGTTGCTCGTGGGTTTCCAGAAACAAAACCGTGAGGGCGTGGTCGGGGCCCAAAGCGGACAATATCGTGCTACGGTGGTTGAGCGGGCCCGAGAAGTGATGCACTCCGGGCCGGGATGTGACAAACTATATCTAACAAGATATGCTGTTCAAAAAAAAAATTAATTTTAAAAATGCAATCTTCAGTAAAAAAGAAATTGTAGTAATTTATTTTTTCATAATAAATGTCTGATTTATTTCTCATAAAACAACAGAAAAATTATTATATAAAAGTCTGATTGTTAGTCAAGACTCAAGACGAATTTTAGTGGTGGGTCATGCACGTATAGGCGGCATTACATGTGGGACTCACTAGAGGTTCTCAAGAGGGGAACTGGAACCCACCCGCATATGGGTGAATTTGAACTTGGCATATATATATTTTAGGGAAAATTAATGAAAATGTTTAGAAAATTTTGAGTTTTAACTATAAGGAAAAAATAAAAGGTAAAGTAAATAGTATCATGATTGATTTTTTAGTGTAAAAATATGATTTTTCGTTAAAATGAACAATACCAAAAGTTTTTCGTTAAAGTTCCATATATTTTATAGTTCATATGCATGCATTTGGGCATATGTAGTTTAGCATTTTGTCTACACATCGATGATGCTAATTGCTACAGAAAAATCAAACTTGAAAATGAAACACATGAAAATAATGCATGATAAAAACATGGACGGCAATGGATAAAAATCTAGAATGATTCATGTTTCATAATGTTGATATATAACGATTAACGAGTTAAGATCTAGGAACACACGTTTTTTACGCACGGCCAACTTCGTAATGTATTTTAACGATCTGAACTGTTTATTTTTTATGTCTTACCTCAAAGATCATGTCTATCAAAAATCACTCAAATATAAAATCATATGACCGTTGAAGTAAATTTAGTCTTTATTTGTAGAACTGTCTAATTCACTACAAATAAATGTTTTAATGATTTTGGATTTGTCTAATTTTTTTTAAGGATAATCTATAAATGATGTACTAAAATATAAACGGTTCAAAATAAGAATGAAACAAGAACATGTTCAAATCGTTGAAATGCATTACAAAGTAAAACCTTACAAAATTGGCAAAATTGGTGTCAAAAGTATGTTGCCAGATTCTAACCCTTATGTAATTATTTTAACGTTTAATTTTAGGGAACTTTAACGAAAAGCTCTCGGTACTGTTCACTTTAACAAAAAATCACATTTTTACACTAAAAAGTCAATCCTAGTACTATTCACTTTACCTTTTATTTTGTCTTTATCATTAAAACTCAAAGTTTTCAAGCATTTTTCATTAGTTTTCCTTTAATTCTAATTAAGGATAGACTATGACACGACTTGAAATCGATATGAAACGGGCAAATTTGGGTTGATGTTATTCGACACAAACAAAAGTATGACATGATCCATGTAAGACTAGCGTCAAACTAAGTATGATCAACTCAAACAGAGTCATCTTACTACCACCCCGAGTACAGTAACTCACAAAAGCGAAGAAGATAAAATGTGGAGGCACGACCGGCCCCATTTGACACATTGTTATGCAATGGTAGGAGTTGGAAGAAGATAAGAGAGGGTACGGGAGTTTTTAAAGATATAAAAGTCACTACATCCATGACCTTTAATGGTGGCGGAGTTTGATATATATAGGGTTGAATCATGAAACAAAACAACCTAGTGTACAAATCAGTGTTTGGTTTGATATAACCCTACATGCATACAATACAAGGGCTTTGACTAGTCAACAAACCAGAGGATTTATGACGTGGTGGATAGGCGGCTGAAATTTTTCGTGGTAAATGCGTGCAAAGGAAAATGCCACAAATTACCATTCTTTCATCTATTCTTCACTGTTATCTTAGTTAGATGATGACCGGTAAGTGTGTATTTATGGTTTTTATTCTTATGAAGTAGCAACGGAGTCAAGAATTTTTTTTTTAAATGTGAAATATAAAATCTTAGTATAGTTTTCTTGAAATGAAAGAGAAAAATAAAAAATGGTTGTGGTTGTAGTTGTAGTTGTAGTTGTGGTTTTGGTTTTGGTTTGTGAAGGAGATTCGCAAACCAGAGCCACCACCTCGCTCAATTACTAGGTGAGAAAAATTTGATCCAGTAGGTAGATTTTTTGAAGTCTGAGTAGACAGTCCATGCTTGCCGTTGAATGAGTCCGTCCATACGAAAATTATTAATATATCAAAGATTAGATCCATACTAACTAATTTGAGCGAAAAAGACACTTTCTTGCTATTTTTTATACACACATTCTATTCTAGCTAATGATATCACCAAAAAACTTATTATGTAATTGACAAGTTAATATTGCGCATATGGGTCTATATATATAGAAAGATTCTTGATGTTACACATGAGAAAACCGAGCTGCTGCCAAACGATCAAGGCCTCGTTTGAAAAATAATTAAAATGATTAAAATTGCTTTTAAGAGAAATAATTTTAAAGTTAAAATATGTTTCAGAGAATCCAATGGCTTGCCGTTCTCACCGTTGGATGGAATGTTCTCTGGTCAAACAAAGAAATCGGACGGGTTGATATCTAATCGTAAAAGAAAAACCAACAGTTTATCAATAAGCAACCATCCTTTTACCTATTCTAACCAAAAAAAAAAAATAACCATCCTTTTGCTTATCTTGTTGAATATAATATTCAGATTTCCAATTAATCTTATTATCACACTTGGTGTACCAGGTGGTGTTCCAGGCACATTGAAAAGTTTCTTCATCTTTTAAGATCATAAGTTATGCGATGTGTCACAAATAAAAAATAAGTACATTAATTAAAAACTTAAGTAATAATTCAATCATTAATAATCACGTCACATGCTTTATATGATATAGTTTTAATAAACGGTCTCCTTAACATTACTCTAAATAATATAACAGTCATAGTATGACTATAAAATTGTAAATGATCAACAAAGTTGGAGTACCTTCGAAGATCTAATGGCTTTGGAGGAGCTTAATTTGATGCAGAATTAACCCACATGATGAACAAGGTTGGTCGTATGAGTGCATGAATTGCTTTATATATATATATAGGTTATGGTCAATGAGAAACAAGGTTGGTCGTATAAGTGCATGAATTGCTCGCTTATATATAGTCAATGAGGGGAGAGCCAAAGTTTTGAAAATAGGTGCCAATAAAGTAGCGAGAAAGTTGGAGAATCACAAATATAAAGAAAATGATAGAGATATCCTTTTGGACTAATACTAGGAAGGCTAAAATTTTAAATTAAATTTATAAACTAAATAATGTGTCACTAACAAGAAACAAGCAGGTTAATTGACACTTTATTAATAATCCAATCATCTACAACCACATTATTTAGTTTGCAAATTTTGTTTAAAAATTTTGATCTCTCTAAAATTATCCATATTTTTTAGACCATATTTTATAAACACGAAGTGATGGTTGAAAGTTAAATTGTGTTATTAATAATTTAAAAAATAAATCCAACCATCAACTGCATATCGTTTAATCTATAAATTTGACATTAAAAAAAAGGGTCTTTTGATATGGGTCCAAAGTCACTAAAAATTGGACTTATTTCAAAAGTTAAAAGTCACTAAAAATTAAACCCATTTCAAAATGTTGATTATAAAATTAAACCTATTTCAAATTTTCCCCAAAAAAAATTGCTATCTCTAACATCGCCCAAAACTAAATGCCCGGTGCATCCTGGGAAGTTGCAATCTATCTTCAAGTCAAAACAGTACGCACGTGTCCCTAATCCATAGATTGACATAGATTTATAAGCTATATTTCGAAAGATGCCCAGTTCTCTTTTACTAATTGACTTTTAAGGTAAAACATGACCAATTACCACATCCCACGTTCGGAAAGGCCACATCTGAGGAAGCTGAAATTGGGGGGACAATTATCAAAGATCAATGATGCTAAATCCGACAAAATCTTGGTGCTTAACAGGTGCTCAACTTCATAGCCATGCATGATGCGTGTTTGATTTGTACAATTGCACCTATCAAAGTAGCTAGAAGAATGATCAGAATGAATTCAAACGGAAGAAGAAAAAATCTATTGATAAATGCAATTCAATTTGTTAACTAAAGTATTTTACACTATATTTTAAATTATTAGAAGAAAATTTTAATTTTCAAAGGTAGAGATAATTGCACGTTGCTCTAATTAATTTTGCAAATTCATACTCAACTTATATGCAATCTTTTTCTAAGCTCTTTTTTTTTTTCTTTTTTTTTTTTTTGAGAATTTGTAAATGCATTTTTTTTATGTGCGTAAAAAAAATTGTAAATTCTAACGAATCGTGGCTTTTGCATTGTTTTATGTTGTTGCCAGTCAAAGAGAGGAATCATTGGTTGTTGGTGGTTGAGAAGAAGGCTTGACCGGGAGTTGACAACACTGACAAGGATCTTTAATTCTGATTAATCAAAAGATAGATCGTTGTTAGCAATAGTTTCAAGTGTATTTCTGATAAATCACGTAATTTTAATTAATTGAAACTTTGGTTCTTTGTTGTGTTTGATATATACTTTTTCTTTTCAATAGTACTTACAATGCTTATTCAATCACCACAAATAATAAAAACAGTCCATGGATCTCATCTTAGTCTCATATATATGTGTGTATATATATATACACACACAACATTACCGTGAAAAAAGGTTAGAGTACATAGTTTTTGGAGTATCGAATAGTTTGTATGTACTTACATGCTAAAGAAATGTAAGTTTTTGTAAATTCATACCCGTGGTAACTGACAGTTAGGTGTTATGTGAAAATCCTTCCACCTCGAGGTTTTGGATAAACCCTAATACTAATGATGAGAGTAACCAATCTTCCCCTAAACTTTTTGTTACAAAAAAAAACTAATTGACATTCTTTGTACATGTACTCTTGTTATGTTTTACGCATGAGTAAATAGGATCGTAAAATAATATAACGAAGGTTATTAGTTAGGAAGAGAAAACTTTGCCCACCTTATTTATTTTTAATTTTTTAATTTTCTGGTGCATAAGCCATGATGCTAAAAAATACCTAGAAAATGAAGAGTAAGTGGAGTGGAGAGCATTTAGTTTTAGTCCCAGGAAATAAGCTAGTCTTTCTTTTTCTGGTCAAAAGAATGGAGGATTCTCGTAACTATTTTGGGGTAAAGTATTGTTTTTCAAAAGGCATTTGGGAGACAAAAATGGAACTGCAATCAACTTGGAAGCTGTCTGATGGCTGATCATGATATCCTGCTATTCATTATTCATATCGATGGGGAACATGAATTCCCCATTATCTTCATCAGGATATATTTGAATAACTTGTTGGGAGTATAATCTATTAGTTTATCTGTAAATTCTCCTTTCTGATCTGTGCTGCATAATTAATAATTATATCAGATTATATCATTGCTTAGTAGAAAATTAAAGAACAAAGGATGTCATTAACAAAGTCAAACTTAATTAAAACGACACTTAACACCTTAAACGGCTCTAAAAAATTGTGTGATAATTTTGTCAGCAATTTTACGCGTTAAATTGTTGCCTACTATTAATCTAAATGGCTTAGCGATAAGAATATGAATCTGAGCAATATTAGTCGGCAACATTCGATATGTTAATTAATATTATATTAGTAGTCACATTGCGCAGTGAAACTAATTTTGTCTACTAACTCTTGCTCGGGTACTCTTCTTCTTATTTGAACGCTCACAATAAAGTCATGTCAATAATTTGTGTTGACTTTTTTTTATAGAGAGAGAAAGATAGAGAAAAGTGAGAGAGGAGGAGATGAAATTTAGAAGGAAGATAATCCTACTTCTTATTCCAAATGCCAATAAATAAAGGGAATTTTAACGAAACATTCCCGGTACTGTTCACTTTTAACGAAAATTACATTTTTACTCTAAAAAATCACTCCTGGTACTATTCACTTACAACACCTTTTTGTCATTTTGATTAAAACTAAAAAATTTCAAGCCCTTTTTATTAGTTTTCCTATAAATAAATGCATAGAATTCTTCGACAAATGCAATGACAAGCCATACAAGAAAGAGAAACGCTAAGGAGAGTCTCAAAAGTGAGACTCTCTTTTGACTCTCTGTCACCTCGTGTTTTTGGCATGGAATTTGTAACAATAACCTTAGAGCATCTTTGGAGGAAATGTCAAAATCCTAGATGAAATGCCACTGTGCATATTTAACATCAAAAGTCTCTCAAATCGAAGTGTTATTTGCTGGCTAGATTTAAAGGCTTTGTGATTTAGAGTCAATTTGACATCAATGTCAAATTATTTTTAATTCATTTTAATAGTGGATCCCTTATTTCATTAACATTTCAACCAATTAAAATTTTGTTTTAACATTTTTTTAATAACTACAAGCATTTAAAGCTCTTTTTAAATAATAAAATAGCATTTGAATATTCGGTTGAAAAAGTACAAAATTTGACACAAAACTTCAGATTGCCACATTGCCATCAATTGTAATTTGACTCTTATAATTTAACATATCCTTTAAAGATGGTCTTAGGTGTAGATAATCTATAGAAAATCTAACTTTACGTGATTCTCTTTGGCATTTCTTAGAAAGAAAATAATAAACAACTGTTGAGTTTTGTTGATTTGTTGTTGTCACTAATGTGAACTGGCCCAAGAAAAGTGAGTTTCTCTTACTTCACTTTGGGCTGTGCTATTGTTATTGTCCCATAAGTTAAAAATCCCCAGTTCGGGTTACTAAATCAATCAATTTTTCTCTAGTGCACATTTCTAGATACACATATAAACAGTAATCGTAAGATTTAAATCAACGGATGAGATGAATCTTTAGCTTAAATTACATTCGAGTCAATAAAACCCGAATTGGAAACCCGGTGGAAAATTTACCTTGAGTCGCTTCTGTTTTCTTTCCTCTCTCCTCCCTTCATTGAGTCGTTGGCAGGGTTCTTCTCGCCCTTACTAATGGTTATAAGCTAAATGTGCATATAGCATGTCATGTGCACTAGAGAACGTCCCTTATCACCATAGATGGATATCTTTGGATTGGAACTCTCGTAATTTGAACAGAACCGAATTCGCTGAGCCGATGAGAATGTACCTGCCCAGAAAGGTCACAACCTCAGTCGTCTTTGAGGTTGAACAAAATAAAAGATAGATGAAGTGCTAATAACAATTTATTTCGTTTCACGGAAATTGATTCAATGATGGAGGTTATCATTTCATATGGGATTTTCTATAACCAATACGAGGTGGAAGACAACTAAGAGCAAGCATTACACAACACGTAGTACTTTTGTCATTTCATGTGACTAAATTAAGTTTATTTTTCTTATCATCTACCTTGTACTGTTGTACCTCACTTACCTAGGTTTGCTTGTTCTTGCACAACATTGGCAAAACAAAATAAAAATGGTCGAACTAGGGATCAAAATCTGCAATCTGTTTCGGCGTAAGAAGGTTGATTAATTTCATGATGTTATAGTGAACAAATAAAATAAACAGATAAGGCAAAGTGAGATTGCACAAGTACTGATTCTTGCTTTCTTTGTTCGTAGTGCATAAAGAAAAATCCAATGAGATGAAGCCTTAGTGGAGAGTCTAAGCACGTACCACTTCTTTTTGGGTGAAAGAAAACTCATTAGAATCGTCAAGGGAATAATACTTATGTGATCGTATCTTCAGTTATTGATATGTATAAAAGTTTAAATACATAATAGTTCATGATTAACTTAAAATATTGTCAATTTGAAATATTACCCCAACTCATCAAATGAAAGTTTAATGCCCCACTTTCCACTTCAAAGCAGATGTCCACACATGTAATGACACGGTCCATTGCTTGTCAATAATGGCCACAGTGTCGAAGTCCTCCAAAAACACACACAATATGATAACAAGCTGTGACCGATGGAGATTGTTAGCTAAGCTAGCTAGCGCTAGGTTTAACCAGTTTGGGCTTCAGTGTTAGTTGCATTATTAGTGTGACAAACGGGAGATTGTTTCATATCACCAGTTTATCATATATCAACTGTCTATTGAATGTATGACGTATTTTTTAAACACGTGACAAACATTTATTTGTTTATAACGCCATAAAAAACGAAATTATGGTTGCACAAGGTAATCTCTCCTAACAGACTGGCCGGGCCTTGAAATGGTATGCAAATGGAAACTCGGCTTGGCTGCCAAAAACAGGAGATTAGCGGCTAATTAGAGGGATTTGAGTTGGAAAAAGGAGTAGATGAGCATGAGTGATGACTGAGTGGATCCACTGTGCTACATAAAAAGTATTAAAAACCCCAATAATTAGAAAAGTAATGCACTAAAAAAGGTAGTTTAGGTGCCTTCTTAATGTTTCTCTTACACTAATATCCTTGTGAGATTTCATAATTTTCAACAAGTCCCACGTCGCAAATTTTCCCATATGCAGTATGAGGAACCAGAAAAATGTTTGTGTTCTGCAGAACTGCATGGACATTAGGTGAAAGGGCGAGATGGTAATCTGGCGAGACTTTTTCTGTTTACTTTTGATGGTGAATTTTTTAAAAAGTAAAAGCATGTGGCATAGTTTTTTAGGGATGTGATATTCACACATCTTATTTTACTTCTCACATATCTTTTTAATTTTCGGCATTCGAATCGGATGAATTGAAAAAGATCAACGGACATAAATTATCAATGGGTGTGTGAGAAGTAAAATAGGATGCGTGGATAACACACCACATTTTTTATGTTAGTGGAGGAGTAGATGGGTTGTCGAGTTTTCAAGTACAGAGCATATCACTCACTTGCTGATCAAGTATTTAAAGCCAATAGCCAGCGAGTTAATCTGTCCACTGATTTTAAGACCCCATTATCCAATCCTATGGGACTTAAAAGCATTGGACGTGGAGTGAGGATTTGCCTCAAACCTCCTCCAAAACTCAAACAGTTAGTCTGAGCTCAGTCAATGGCTGCTGCTAACTACACTAAGTGCAATTATCATACATACTGATCATATGATCTGGAGTTAGCAGAGGTTTGGGCTCGTGCTTAGCGAACCGGCAAGTCACAAATCGGCAACGGACTCAGTCATGAGTCCCTATGGCTCTCTTTCTGTTCTGTAATGTTTATTTAAGTTCCAGTATGAAATGTAATAAAACAAGTGTTGGTAGTATTTTGAGCAGACGGTTAGCGCTCTTCTGTTTATCTGTTCATCTGCTGCAAAATGAGTAACACCTCTGGTTTGTCTCCCTTCTTGTGAATGTACGTGTTGGATTTATTTTTCTTATGGTGGGATGGTAAATTTTATTTATTAGTTATGCAGAAATTGGAAAAATGGTCGATATTATTTGTTCTTTTTTTTTTTTATCGCTTTATCTCCCTTCTCAAGTGTGCTTCCTGCTAACATGGCCAATCGATGACATCAGTTCAATATTGCAGAGTAAATCGTATTGTCTCCCTTTTCATATTAATTAATTAGTAATGTGCCATGAGTTTTGCGTGTAATTTTGTATCACTCAATATATGTGAGGAACATCGCCGGTAGGGTTACAATTGAGCAGAACAGAAGCACTGGAATGCCCATTGCATGCCTATACTCTTAACTCTACAGTTTAGCTCATTTGCATTTTGTATGTGAATATCATCCCAGTTTAGTTCTTCAACCTAATGAAACCATAATCTTTCATTTTGTATGGTATATTGGAAGAAACTAATCTATGTATAATTATATATCAAATCAATTTATCAATCATATGCAGTGAAGGTAATTTTCACCTTTGTTTATGTAGACACGGTGAAGTATATTTTGTTAAGAGAGTGGCTCAGTTTTTGGGTGGCTTGTATCCTACTGAAACATTAAAGGAAAAGTGTATCCTTGTTTAAAGAAAGTTTTTACAGAAATGCAGCATGCTATGTGCTACAAGCTTTAGAGCTCCACTCAAAACCTGGAGTTTATGATGATTCAAGCATTTAAGGTGTCTCGGACATTCATTTAGCAACTAAGCCCTTGTCCCGTCATTTCTATTATGTATGGTTACTCGATGGACAATTTCAAACATCTAACAACCCATGTCGAGGAAGCAAAGTTCTCATTGGCAAACATGTCGTGATTCCCATCAGCCCTGAATAACGAATTCACAAACATAAATAACTCAGTCATCAAACCAAAACCCCCATTCCAAAATCAAGAAGTGTAGCAGGATACCAAATTCAATAGAGAGACCCAAATTATCCTCCTTAGGCATCTTTCTTGCTCTTGAATACGCACTTGCAGCTACAGGTAAAGATTCAAACCACATTTTGTGTGAGATATTGGAAGAAACTAACATATGCATTTATAGATAAGGTAGTCGGGTGCTCAATTCATAACTCTGCCGCGATGGATATTTTTGTGCTAAAATCGTCTACTTTTGTTGTCATGTAATTCTTGTGCCGGAGGTTCATTGCTTGAGACAGACCACTTTCTAAAAAATTTGGTTCATATTCGTTTCATCATGAGAGGTGTCGGAAATTGTTCGATTGAAGTGGTAAATGAATCACCTCATTCACAGATTTGAAACTATACTCCTGAAAAGGGTTGAATAGGTTGTAATCAATTCATTGTCAATGATTAGAAACGGAGGATTAATTGGAGCATGTTACCATTAGTATTTTAATGATAAGAATGACACTTACGGAACATGTCTTTTTAACATAAAATGTAATTTAATGTTTCAGAAAATTGAGTTTTGTGAATTTTATGTTGGAAGCCCATTCTATCAATATAATTATCAAAGATAGACTTGTTGGCAAATTTGAGCTTATAACCTTGGGAATTTCGAATTTTTAGAAAAGAAATATGCCAAATATTTGGTCAGGAATTGTAAATATGCCAAATATTTGATCAGGAATTTGCATTTACACAAGGACAAAGCATGTTCATAGTCCGTGTACTCATTCACAAAGTGTCACTTTCATTCATGCATTCTTTATTTCGATTGTATTGAATCGAATTTTGTCCCTGTAATTTGCAAATTGTTCCAATTTGAGAAAATTCTTTAAACTTTTGTGATCAAATTTTGTACAAGAAAAAAGGAAAAGAAGAAAAGTGATGGCCAATATCAGCATGTAAAAGGCTAGTTGAGAAACTCTCACAGTACACAAAATTAAGCCGATACGATTAAAGAATACCAAACGATTGTATACAAATTTCTTCAGTTTTCGCGTGATCCCCATCCGGCCTTCAAAAGAGCGGCGTATAGCAATTCATTCCAAGCATCTGGAACTCCAGGCAAGCACCAATGGCTGCAATCCTGAGACCTCTCAGCCGTAATTTGTTCTTCTACTGTCTTGTATTTCATTCTGTAAATGGAAGGGTGTCCGTCTTTTCGGTAATCGGTAAGCCTACTTATGTTCAAATAAATCACCGGAGTTTTCATTTCTTTAAGTACATGCCCTAGAGCTCTCATCTTTGAAGGGTAGTTCGCTAAATAAGTTTCGTTAAAGATTGGCTCCGTTTCTTTGTGGCACTGTCCGCCTGAGTTCCATTGCCCTCCGCTACAACCAAATTAAACAGTGAAATCTAAACAAATATAAACTTCCTAAAAGGAGCAAAATTGGATTCCTCCAACAACAACATTCAAAAGTTTGAGACCGATATAGAGGTGAGTCAAAGTGACGAGAAAACATCGTCCTATACCTGAAATGGGTAACTGAATATCCTCTGAAGAAAACCTGAGTCCGGTTGACATCAATATACTTGTCAACCCATCTGGCCCAAGTGGTGAGAGCCCTCTTGTATGCTTCAAGAACCTTGAGTCTTGGATGCACATAATTGCCTTCTTGGTAGTAATCTTCTCTGTGAAACCACCAAAAGCAAAAACGAGATAAATCAGTCAAGTGACATAGTAGTTTGATTGGTAGCACACCGCAAGGGATTTAGAAAGCAAACAACGGTGCGCACCCTCGAGATGTTTTTTCATGAGTCCACCAGTGTCCAGTGTTAAAAACTATGACATCCGCATCATGATACATTGAAGTTGTCCGGTCCATCAAATCCAACCTTAACGTCTCAAACGTACCGTTTTTACTCGTGAATGATGATTCCCTAACAAGGAATGGAGAAACAACAAAATCCACTGAACAATTATAATCCTGCAAGTGCGGCAATAGCATGGATGCTTAGAGATTTTCATTCCAAATATTGATTTTTTTTTTAGAACATACAAAGATGTATGACACTTGCCTCAAATCTGAATGCATAAACGCCCTTCTTTTTAAATTCCTTCTTCCCAGAAATCTCATGAACTCTTTTCTTGTTTCGAATGACATGACGAAGAATACAAACCAGAGATTCCCACATGTTCCTATTCAGTGAATCCCCCACAAAAACCAACCGCTTTCCCCTCAACCTCATCAGAAAATCAGTGGCATTCAGACTGAGGATCACATCAGTAAGAAACAAAGGTATGAGAAGAAGATTTACATGGCAGAAGTTCAAAGACCGCTACATAAAAATGCTAGAGCACTTTCCTTTTAGAAGAATCGATATTCTAAACTACTCTAAACTACAAGTAAAAGAGGACTTAGATGCACGGGTGGCGGGCACACTGCCCAGGCCAACGAGCATAACTCACATACTCAATGTTAGAGCACTTCTTTAAAAACACAAAATTCATTAGATTACAGTTTGTTTTTAAGCTCAAAAACACAAAATTCATCAAGAAATTGAAGATGGATTTTACCTTGGGATGTCACATTCATTTGGCTGCCATTTCCATTTTATAAAAGCATTGTCTGGCCTCCCATTGAGGTGACAATTAAAATCCCTATCAATGTATGGGCAAGAACCTCCAGGATAATATGGCTTCGAATCATCTCTCACCCACCTACCATTAAAAATATCACACTTCTGATACAAATCAGTCTGCATTTTCCCCATTTGAGAATCATAGTCAGCGATTTTCACAGTCGAATTTCCTCGATGAGCTGCCTTCCAAGCCCTTTTCTTCTTCACAATTTTGGCAACATTACCATCCACACTACTAGAATTCCTTGAAAAACTACCTTCAACTGCCTTCTCTGCATGCATATCTTCCTTCCCAGACAGGCTAAGATTCCCATTAACCCTCCCTTCCTCACCATGCAAGCTTCCATTTTTCGAAACCTCAGAGGAGTTTCCCAAATGGGCAATCTCCAAACCAGTTCCTCCCCCATTTGAATTCAAAAAGTTACCGTTTTCAGCAATTGCTGACCCCTTCTCACTGTTTTTCTGCTTACCCATTTCTCCTCCAACCCCAAAGCTTCCATCTTTACCCTCCTCTGTAAAATTCCCCAAACGGGGCTTCTCCAAAACAGTAAAATTTTGCTTCCCAGCAACTATTGACTCATTTGCTTCATGGGGTTTGTCCACAAAATCCTGCGTTTCTGAACTGCTGGAAAAGGAGAAAGGCCATGAAACAGAAGAAGAATTCAAACTGTAAAACCCTTGAATCGAAGTTTTCACTGCAGGAGTCTTGAAGAAGTGGGTAAAAAACAGTACACCGAGTACAATCACTGAAACTCCAATTCCTAAACCAAACCCAGAAATAACCTTTCTTCTGGGTGAATAAAACTGCTCTGGAAATGCAGGCTTCTTCCAAACCATGGCTGAAAGACAATGCAGAGGATCTACTGCAAATGCGAGTGAAATGTGAATTTCGTTTGCATGATCAGGAGAGGAGATAAGCAAGACGAAGCGTGGAATGGCATCCTTTCATTTATGAAAATATGGAAGAAAAAAAACACAAAATTAAATAAGAAAGATAGACGAAAGATATGGGAGCGGTGCGCGTGAAAAGCAGAGTGATGGAACAATAAGGGCTTCTTCTGCTCTTTGTCGTGGAGAGAGAGAGCGACAGTGAGCAAAATACAATTACAAAGATACCCGTCGACATCTAGTTTCGTAGACGCAAATACCCTTCATTTTGTCCACAATTTACACCCGAATCTGGAGGTGTATCGTATAAGTTGTGGGTAGATTAGTCATTTTCCAAAGGGTTTCGGAGGAAATAAAACGCGTATTAATGTACGAACCGGAAGGGTAGCTTTGGCAGAAGTGCTTTTGAAATTTTGAGTTTTCTTGTATTAACTGCCGAATGACACATATAGGATTGTTCCCGCCGACACATACGAGGACACGTGGCGGAGTTCTGAGGCCTATAGAACATTGATAGCGACTGCCGATTACTCGGTCCGTTGGGATTGTGACGCGTGGTGGTGGTGTCTGAGGGAAGCTGTGCGTCGGCGACTGTGATGTCTTCCAGGTGGCTGGAGCACGCTGCACGCGAAACACAGAAACAAGTTTTGTCTGCATGGGTTGCAATGCTCCAAGATTCGAATCACTCCGACGTTATTCTTGTTCGTTAAATAACGTATTTAATTATTTGTTTTTCTAATTAACGAGAAGTAATAGAAACATTTTAATGAAACCCCAAAACCCTAATATTTTTCAAAAAAATTAACAAAAAAAACATATTGAGAGTAAACTACTTGTTCAATATTTAATATTACAACGCACGGTTAAGATAAAATACTGTTTGAAAACCTAAAATCTGATTTTTAGTGTGCCAAAATTTAGCATTCGGCACCATAGCTTTGTAGTTGGTCTAATTTGTTCGAAGTTTAGTCATGCACGGTAGGGGTGGGCACGGGCTGGGCCGGGCCCAATTTTGAAGGGATCGGACCGGACCCAGGTTTAAAGGAGACGGGTCGGGCCAAGCCGGGCATTATAGTTTTCAATTTAGGAACCGGACCTTACCCGGCTCGGTTGAAAGGGGCCGGGTCCACAGGTCCTTGGGTTTTTGTTTTTTTTTTTCTTTTTAAAAAGCTAAAATTTGCACAGATTGCAATTGCACATAATACATATTACAATTGCACAGATCCTATGATTCTAGCACAGCACTACCACCAACGTCCAAAATAACAACACATCCAAATTCCGAGAGTCCAAAATAACAATATTACATGACATCATCCAAAGATAAATAGAAATTAGTGGTGAAGGAACCATCTGAGAAACGCAAAAGAAGGCAACTCTTACCAACACCTACAAAGATAAATAGAAATTATTAAGACACGTATCCAATTTAGCATTGGCTATCTGCCAAGTACATTATTTGTAATATCAAACATTCCTATACCAATTGAAGCATTCAACATGCTACCGATCGTGTCAAGTAAGAACTAGAGTCTCCAATTTATTGACAGATACTACTTAGTTAGGTATTTGCTAATCTAAACATATTGCAACAAAAGCTCCATAATATAATAGATAAAGCAGTTCATAAAAACCGCATTATGGTTAGCAACCTATTATAAGTTACTACTCACGTATATGAGCAAATACACGTGACTAAACTAGCAAGACATTGAAATCATATAAATAAATCAACAGTCAAACAAAAAAAAAGTAGCTCTGAATGCAAACTACTACAGATCCATTATATGAAAAAAATTACAAAACTCATACAGAACGGGATTTACTTTTGTCTTGGCTCTCCATTCAACGAATCACAAGATGTTAATCTAGTCCGACAGTACTCAAATCTAGTTTGTAACATTTTGGTTTTCTGTATCCCTAAGCTTCTTCACTTCCAAAATAGAGGTTCACTTCTATAAAATAAAAACAAACAAAAAAATATATTCATTCACTTTTTGGTTCATGAGTTCTTGAAACCTGTAAAGGTAAGTCATCCTCCAACAAATTAAGGAACAAATATTTGCTCCAGTTAAGAAAGCTTCATTTTCGCACAAACTGGAAAATCATAAACACGAATGCACAACTTCATTTGAACAAAAAACTGAATCAAAAGCTAAAACATCCGTTCATAAATCCGACTACACTATAATCAAATACTCACATTCTTTGACACCCAAGAAAAGAGCAGTATGGAGAAGTTGCTTGGACCGAATGAACAATCTGATTGAGTGTGTTTGTTGTTCTCCCCAAGAGAAGGGCATAAAAACTTAGCTGCCACACCAAAAACGTCCGCACAATGTGGATATACAGAGTAAAAGTTGAGAAGAGGAATTTCCATAAAATCAAAACGCAAGGAGACTACTTGAATAAAAACAATCGCCATAAGTCTGAAAAATGAAGGGAGACTTCTTTAATCAAAACTAGAAGAAAAAAAGAAGAAAAAAAAAAACCCCTAAATCTGAAAAACGCACGCAGTTCTTGTTCTTGAACCAAATTCCAATTAAATTCAAAATTGCCTACCATCAACAAAAACAACCCCAAATCTGAAAAACGCACGCAATTCTCTAATCAATCCTATTATTCATGGTACTAATCCTCCGCATCAACAAAAATAAAATTCGGAGAAGTAGACAGTAGACTTATAGTAGCCGACGAAGTAACCGATGTCGTTGAGGTCGGAGGATGGCTAGATGGGTGGTGGTGCCGTGGTGGCTGGATGAGTCGAGGCCGAAGGATGGCTGGATGAGTCGAGGGAGTGACTGTGGAGAGGTGGGCGTGGGAGTGAGAGAGTGAGTGAGACTGAAACTGAAACTGATTTGGAAACCTAGGTTACAAATTAACAATTCAAATTGGATGATAGGTTATCATTCAATCTCGACCGTTGATTATAATTACAAACGAATTGGTTCGGGGCCCCGTTTTTCTAAGGTTTAGGAACTGGCCCGCCCTGTAAATAACCATGGCCCACTCCGCCCCGCCCCATTTGTTCCCAAAAAAATAGGACCCGGCCCGCGGTTCCTCTACCCGTTTGCTGTAATACCCTAGAAATATTTAAAATATATGATTATGTGGAATTTTTTTTTTGGAAAGTGGGAAAGACGAAAATGCCCTAGTTGGCTAAATTGAATTAAACGAGGACGTATTGTATCCTTGTATATTTTATCATATTTCTTGGCATATTTGGATAGAGCTCGATCTCACGAACGCGTAGGCTTAAACCGTTCATGAAACGGAGCTATAATGAAGAAGTTATTAATGATTGAAGTGGAGGGCAAAATAGATATTTTACAATGAAATTGGAAGGCTCTAGAAAATCTGGATCCATGGGATGATGCCACGTGGGTGGCTGTGAGGAAGAGAAGGTTGCAGGAGAGAAAAAGAGGAAGATGGTGGACTAATGGGAAGGGGGAACCGAGAGGGAAATGAGAGAATGGGAGAATGAGGGAAAACCGGTTCTTCCTTCGACTCGCCAACCCGACCCACTTCCATTTTCCCCCTTCCGGCAAGTTTTCATCGATTTTTTCGGCAAATCACGTCAAATAGTCACCTGGCATACACTCCATGACCTTCCTTATACCTATTACACCCCAAGTTTTGTAGAAATTTGGCTTTGAAATTGTGAAAACCGCACCGGTGGGTGTGTGGGTTCATTGCCTTCGATTTACAAATCTTGAAACGATTTCCTTCGATCTCCATCACCATTAGACTTCCCTTGATCCCCTGAACAAAGCCTAAACATGTTTGGGGGCGACATAGCTATTTTGGAGTCGAATCAAGAACACATTTTCCTAGGGTTTTCGGCTGTTCAAGGCCGATTTGAGGTCTTTCCTGGCCGAATTTGTGACAGCCCGTCCCGGGAATTTTGTACAGTTGATGTGAATTGACGGAATTGCCCTAAGCGTGGGTGTGTGAAATTGTGAATTTCATTAAAGTATTGGTCCAATTTTACAACTTCCTAAGTTTTTGGGACCAATTGGAAATTAGGAAATGGTTTAGTTATGATTGGTTAATGGATTTTGGACCACTCATCTCACTTCTCTTTCTTATCTCCTGTATTCTCTCTCTGTCTCTCTCGAACTCACTCCCTCTCTCTTCTCTCTTGTACGGACAACATCAAAAACCCTTGGAAACGGGACAGATCGAAGGTGTGAAGTACACCATTGTGTTCGTGAAGCTCAGATGAGTTGATTGGTACCCATTTCAGGTAAGGATACCTTTGAAAACCCTAGTTTCTCATACCTCTAATTTGTGCACTGTTCATGTACACGTAATTATGGATTTTTTTGGAAATTTCAAGCTCACAGGGAGCTTAAGGAGGCTCTAAGGAAGCTCGGAGTGTGTCGTTTGGTGGTTTTGGATGTCGGGATCGTGAATTTTAAGCTTGGCAGGATTTTGTGGAAATTCCCTGGTGAGATCCCGTGACTTTTAGAGCTTCAAATTAGTGTGAATGTGTTCTACAGGTTAAGAGCTTCATTTTGATATAAATTGCATGAAATTTGGATGAAAAACGAGTGAGAAATCGAAGTTTTAAAAATCCCCAGTTTTCCAGCGTCGGCGACGGTCGCCAGAGGTTTGAGGTTGAAGACGACGGAATATTCCGTCAAGTTTGACGAAATATTCCGACGCCGTTAGTTAAGTTTAACAGTTACCGTTAGGATTTGACGGAATATTCCTGACGGCGTAACTGACGCCGTTAGTGTGACTGTCACATGGCCACGCGTGGGGGCGCGTAGGGCCGTGCCCTTGCTGGCGCGTGGGTGGTCGAAATTTTTTTCTAAAAATATGGGGATGATCTTGAGATTGTGTAGATCACTATGGTATATTTATATACCCAAATTGAGCAATGTATGAGAAGTTATTAGCCAGTTTTATTTATGTGCTTAAAATAACGTTTATACAGTTATTTCTCATATAAGCAAGACCTATCCGGAGGACGAGCGTAGCCAGGCTAAGCACAAGGGTTACAACCCAGCTACTTATCAGTGAGTGAGCTTTTGTTTTCCGTATATACCTATATACTTGCTTTTCCCAAAAAATGAATTTAAAGAATTATATGATTTGAAATGTCATGCAAAGTATCTATTTATTTTATTTATGCATTAATGATTGCATATAATAATGATGGTGCTGCGGACGCACAGGTAAGTGGCAGGTAAGTTTATGTACTGGTTATGATGAGAATGAATGATGTGATGTGATTAGAGCTCATAAACCTGCACCTTGATATTAGTGCTCCCGCCCAGAGTTAGGGGTATAGTCTTTCACGTGATGTTCACCTTCCGCACCGCATGCTCGCCTTGGATCCAAGTTAGGTGCACAATCATGTCAAATAGACCACTATAGGTAGGTTCGACTCGTAGGTGACCCGCGAATCATTCGCATAGTCTTCACGTGATTGTAGCACTAGAGCATATTATTCTATATACAGTGATGTTGTGCAGACTACTAGAGGTGGTATTGATGTGTGTGCAGGATATACGATATGATTGAGTTGATTATGAGCTATATGATATGATGAGATTGTTATGAGCTATATACAGCCGAGGGCTGAGATGATATCTGGTATTCAATCACATTCACAGAGTTATGATTTGGCATTCAGTTATGATACTTTGGCATGGCATACATACATTTATACATACATATTTTCCAGCAGGATTTCGAGATTTATATATATGAGTATATACTTTATTTCTGGGAAATTATATAGGTTTTATGGAGAGGGGTTATAACTTTTGAGAAAAGAATGGTTTTGAAAAGATTTGTTTTTGTCCACTCATGCTTTCTGTTTTTCGCCCCTCCAAGTATAAGGTAGTGTTCCTTGGTGGCATACGAGGAGCTCATTGGACGTTCTGACAGAATTCACTTATGTAGGACCACCTTCGGGTGTTATCTCCATTTAGTACTTTCTGCTTGATTGGACGTAGACCATTTATGCTCTGGTTGTGTAAACCATCTTAATTCTTGCACTAGCACACTATCTTGATTTGGGTTGCTGGTTACATGGTTTTAATTCGTTCGTATCTTTCTAATTAATCTTGCTTCCGCACTGTGCACATGGCTACGTCACTCTCACGTGACGGCCAGCACGCCCCACTTTCGGGTCGGGGTGTGTCAGAATTGGACTTCGGCCCAGGTATGAAAGTTGTTCCTCTCATTGAAACCGCCATGCACGGCGGCGCGTGGCCTGAGGGCCGATGCTGCCTTTTTAAACTAATTTCGATATTCTGAATCTATATTTGTTATGCATTTGGTGTGATTCACTTGGTTGAACCTAGTTAGTGACTGTTAGTCACTTGAATGATTTTCGAAAATAAGTTAGAAATTGAATTTGTGAACTACGAATGGCTTGATCCTTTCGTAGGGTACGTAGGCAGTCTAACGAGACAGTTAGATGCAACCATAATAAAATAACTGAGATTAATCTTTTCTTGGAAATTGTCTACGAAAAGGAATTTGGTGATTATCTTCCGAGATAATTTTGGGCCTATCTTAGTATTTGCTTCCTAATATTAATTTTCGGGTCATTACATTTGCCCACCCCTAATACACTGTCGAGTGAACTTGCATCCTTTTATACATCCCAGCAGTGAGGATTTTCATTAAGGACTGAAACATATCGTTACTTATGTACCAACAAGAAAACACTACAAATATACAAGTTTTAGTTTAGAGAAATGTTATTGACATACTGTACAATCATTATGCACTTCTTCCTTATAAAAGTGTACTGTGGCGAGCGCATTACGAATTTTTCGGGCTCTCGTAGTAACTTTGTTAATTAATGAGTGTTTAAGAGTAACCATATGTTTAAATAATATATATATCCAGAAAATATGTGTACATAATATATTTAGCTAGTAAAATGAAAAAGGAGCAAGTGAAAAATAAGGTTTTGGATGAGTCTTCTGCTTCTTTGTTGTTTCTTTTGCAAAAGAGGAGTTGCTTTGGTAAGAAAAGCTCGACAGTTGTAGGAAGAAAGGGATACTGAATTACTGATACATTTTACTCAACCTGTGTAAATTATGGGTTGGAATTTGGAACTCATTGGCCCATGGGCTATTACTTGTTAGGCTATGGCATAATTGTCCTTTGGGTCATTCTTTTGCATATTTCGTTTGGGAGTAGGATCTTCCCTCGTACTAATCTCCTTCTCTTTTCCTCATTTTTTTTACTTGAATGGTTATATTTGAGCCACGTTAACATCTTGTATTGACTTGTTTATATAAAGAGAAAGAGAAACAAGAAAGTGTAAGAGGAGGGGTCGGGGGAGGAGAGGGAATTAGGAGGAAAGAGAATCATAATCCATTGGTTTAAAAATCTTGGATACCATCTCTTAAAATCGGAAGAATGACTATCCATGCCACTGTGACAGTATTCCAAGAGAAGGAATTGCTGAAGGGGAGGGATCCCCATTTTTCCATTTTTTCAAAAAAATGGGGACACGCTCCCCACCATTGGATTTAACTTTAATGAAATTGTGTGATTGAAATTGTGGGGACACGCTCTCAACCACACAATTTCATTAAAGTCAATCTAACGGTGGGGAGCGTGTCCCCATTTTTTTGAAAAAATGGGGATTCCTCCCCTTAAGCAACATGTCCAAGAGAAATGTTAAGGGAACTCTCAAAAGTGAGACTCTCCATGAACTTTCTGTTATCTCATAATTTAACGTCATTTTTTGTGCCTATATTATAAGATAATGTGCCCAAAAAACATAGAATGAAAGAGAATTCATAAAGAATTTCAATTTTGAAAAAAGCTCATAAGCATTTCTCATCTTCCAATTTAATAATGCACTACCACTCGAGAGAATTGAAACAACATTAAATTAATGATTTAAAATACCGACCGGAACCCCAAAGAAACAACTGCTGAAAAGCCTGCCATGGTTTTCCGTTTTATGAACCTGAGATATTAATAAAACTAGAACAAAAGCAACTAGATACAAATTTCTGAAATAACTCCAAAATCTCTTTGACAGAAAGCTCAATGATTTTCCAACAAAGAAAAAGAAAAAGCGAAAAAAAGCAGCTTTTACATGGACTTTTCTTTCTCATTTTTACAGATGAATACAATCACATATTTCTGATATTTCAAACTTAAATTAACTTAATGAAGAGGGGAGGTAATGGTATACAGGGGAAAATTTTGAAAAATGGTTGTCACCTAGGGCCAGAAAGCTCCATAGCTTCTACCACAAGTGAAGATTCTTCTATAAAATCTGAATATCTTTGACGCGGGTGTTCACACGACCGGAACCTCGGTGTCTCCACCTTCTGAGAGGCCTCCCATTTCTCGGCTAAGCCATCACCTTCCAACATCTTTAACACCTCCGACATTTTTGGTCGGTACAAAGGATTAAATTGAGTACACAACAAGGCAACCTGAACCATTTCTTCCAGTTCAACCCTGTCGATGTTGCCCTTTAGATCCTTATCCACCATGAGATTTAGCTTTCCCTCCTGATGGAGCTTCTTCACCTGCATTTGTGTTTACACAACCATGTGAGTTGTTGAAAAACATTTTTCTTTGTAGTACGTGGTATTTTCTCATACATACATCAGCAGTGAAAAAACCAACTCTGCGTTAATGCAGTTATGCAAGTAACACATTAATATTTCATGTAACAAACCAAGTTTCATGACACTTCTAGCAACGCTCTAAGGATCACATGTATGTACCATCAGGACAGAAACAGGAGGGAAAGCCAACGGCCATGTGTTGATACGTGGTTTGAAAGGGAGAGAGAGCGTTACCCAATCAAGCATTACATTGAGATCACAGTTATTTCATACATGCAATTAGGTAAATCTTACATATGAGCATGCATGTCTGTGTGAGAGAGCAAAAGGGAGAAGATAGCGTACCCAATCAAGCATTACACCCTTCTGGTTTGCAACTCGTCCAAAGTCCAAAGCCTTTTGACCTGTCATTAACTCCAGGAGTAAGATCCCAAACCCGAACACATCAGTTTTATCTGATGACTGACCAGTTGACAAGTATTCTGGAGCGATGTGACCAACAGTGCCACGGACAGCTGTGGTCACATGAGATTCTCTGTGATCCAAAAGCTTTGCCAACCCAAAATCTCCAACAACTGCCTCGAAGTCTTCGTCGAGCAAAATGTTCGCGGCTTTAACATCACGGTGGATAATTCTTGGGTCACACTGCTCATGCAAATAAACCAAACCCCTGGCTGTCCCTAAGGCTATTCTCTTTCGCCTTGCCCAGTCTAGAGCTGGTCGACCATGTATATGATCTGGGGGAAAACACACAGAATGCAAAAAAGGGATTTAGCAACAGTCGTATGTCAGATTTGAATACTATCAACTTAGCGCTACAAGAATACTCTCAATTCTCAAATTGAACAGATAACAACACAAATGGTTGCGATCAATGAATGCTGGAAAGTAATTAACGGTTTATATTAGTTGAATCATTATAAACATATTAGGTTGAATAAAGTAATTTTTTTATATCGTTTTGAAGCTTAGTTTTGGAAGTACTGGGCGTTGGACTGGAGATGAGATTATGGGAGGCTAGGTTCTGATTAGAGGGTGACAATAACAGCAAGCAGAATTAAAAGAACACGCTAACCTCTTAATCGAGAGGCTACACTTCCGTTAGGCATAAAAGGGTAAACAAGAAGTCTTTCGTTCTCAGTTGAACAGAACCCGCAAAGCCTCAGAAGATTCCGATGGATGGCCAAACTAATCATCTCAACTTCTGTTTGAAATTGGATCTCACCACCAGCGATGCTGTAGTCCTTCAGCCTTTTAACTGCAACCAGAGTCCCGTCGTTCAAGCTTCCTTTGTATACAATCCCAAAACCACCCCTACCTAGAATGTTCTTTGAGTTGAAATGGTCCGTTGCTGCCCGGAGCTCCTTAAATGTATACCTCTTCAAATGCCCCAAGCACACTTCTGGGTCATACTGATCTGCTGCACAAGCACAACCCACCAAATTAAGAATTCATGGATTATCGTTGGTGGGGAAAAAGAGTATCACTGGTTGCATGAAACAATATCAAGAAATTCTCAAAGTACAATTCAAATCCTGAGGGTTCACCGATAGAGAAGGTTTGATGACTTGAAACACTTTCCCTAAGATTACCTAACTACAAAAAGAAAGGGTTATTCATGATTTAGATTTTAGTCGTGTATTGAGAATCTTATTATTATTATTATTATTATTATTATCATCATCATCATCTCCTATTACCATCCTAACAATCTTTACGTGAACAAATTGACTCTTGTGTTTTCTACATACAAAATCTTTTTTGTGTTTGGATAGAAGAAATTAAAGAGAACGAGCCTTTGGATTTGGAATTTTCTGAACTATTCATTTCTAATGAATAAAGTTACCGCATTTTACCAAAATATCAACAGCTGAAATCTGAAAGATTACTGATTGAAACATTCACACACTCAGACTTGCACCATTATTAAAGAATTGGGACAGGTGTGGCCCTTAAGGTAACTAATAACAGGACGAACCGGAACCATACCTCCTAAAACACAAGCACCCCTATCAAGATGTCAAACTATCTGAGATATTAGTATTGAAATCTAGAAAAGCAGGAAAATTACATATAAGTAAACTTACCATTGACATCGAAGAATATCTGCTGGTTGTGTCTGTATCGCAGCCAAACAAGTAACCCAATAATTATTATGACACCAAAGGCAGCACTGAAGCTTGCACCGAGGACAATAGTCATGTGGTGGCGTTTTGTTCCAGAGTCTGATTCTAAGAAAGCCAAATTCATGAATCACCAGTGTCACAAGGAAGGCTAAAGGAAGGAACATAAAAAAAACGTGCATATATACCTTTTAGAGCATCAGGTGGGAATGATAGTGGCTCTGGAAAGACAGCAGAACAGTTCTCAGACTTTACTCCACAAATTAAAGGGTTTCCAACAATTCTGAAGTGAAAAGAAAAACAAAATAAGGATGTGAAAGGAACCAAACTATTCGAGTAACTACGCATTAGTGGATCAAATAACAATATAGCTCACTTGAAAGTTCGTGCGGATATTTTTGGCAAGGAACCGCTCAAATTGTTGAAAGAAAGGTCCCTACACAAATGTTCATTGAAATTATCAACAAACAAAACTATACTTGTAGGTTTTCCCATTTATACTGCAAAGAAAAGTAGAACACACAAAAGAAGGGGGAAAAGACATACACAAGAGTGAGACCTTCAACTGTGGATAGAGACTCGGGGAAGGGTCCTGTAAAGCTGTTGTTGTTTAACCGCCTGTCTTGCTCAAAAAACAAGAGAAAAGGTGTAAGCATTAGCTAAATTCGCGTGGTTATCGAATCTCAAATTGTTTAATAGCGGTAATAAGATGATTTTGAAACTTACAAATAATTCAGGTTCTTTAGGTTGCCCAACGAATCTGGTATGCCACCATTGAAATTATTATTGGAGAGGTCAAGTGTCTGAAGCTTCTCCAAATTCCCAATTGAAGCAGGAATTGGACCCGAAATATCATTGTTTTGAAGCAACCTGCATAAGTAAAACAGTCACGTTTGTTCAAATCAAAACACTTCTGCAACACAATATCAATTCATATTCAAATTTTCACAAGAACAAATAAAAACTGACATGAAGGAGATGAAAACTTACACAGATTGCAAGTTACTGAGGTTTCCAATCGCGGGAGATAAGATACCGGACAAGCTCTGGCTAGGCAATCCCCTAAACAAAAAAATAAGAATCATTTACCGAGAAAAGAATTCATCAAATAGGCAAATACTAAAAAACTACTCTGAATTATTTTTTTTTTTCTAGCCATAAATATCCGGAAGAACTTACAGAGCAGATACATAGCCATCAGGAGTACAAGTAACCATCCTCCAGCTGCAGGGATCTACAGAGTTACTATCCCAGTTCTCCAAAACGTTATGTGGGTCAAGTAGATCGCTTTTAATGGCCGCCAATGCTTCAACTATGGATATTTCCAAAAACAAGATAAAAGGGTTATTTTCTGCAGGAATTTTCTTTTCATTTTCTTGTTTGAAAAAAAAAAAAAACCAAATCCTAGGCTGCACCCAATTGAGACAATGCAATGGTAAGAGCATTAACTGAACAAATTGAGGGAGAAAAAAAAAATGGTATTTTCCTCTTAAAAAATTAAATGAACCTTCATAATTTACACCAGTAGGAGAAAGAGTTGCAGAAGAAGCCTCCACCAATGCCAAAACAAGTAAACCCAATTTCCACAACGTGAAAGTACGTCTTCCCATGTTGTCTTTTTCTCTCCTCATTCAACTTTCTTTGTGCTAATTAGAGCAAAGAAGCAGCTTTTATTCAAAAGTACCACAACCACCAAAAGCACTAGCCATTATCCAATTGCCTTATCCAGAATACGCAGCAGTTTCACAATCAGAATCCTAGAAAGCAAACCCCACTGCTCTTCCGGCTTTTCACTTCCAGAAAAAGTCAGTGTCTTTGTGGATGAAACTTGAAGGAAACAAAAACCCAATTGCTAAAATCACTTTCCCAGAAAGCACTTTGCTCGGAAACGGAAATCCGAATCAAACTAAGCAGAATGGGCACCGTATGAGCCGAGACAAGCAGCAAAAGGGAGAGAATTTTCTCGAGAAACAAACAGATACAAGCCTGGATATATGGGATCCTAGAGATCTGAAAGTAGTGGGTTTGATTTTCTATAAGTTTTGGGCGATCCCCATAAATTCCATGTGGGCTGTGTTGTTGGTTCGTAGGCGAGCTCAGTCCTTCCTCTGTGATTCCTGTAATACCACGACCACCACCACCATTATCTTGGTTTACAAGGAGTGAAGGAGTGAGAGTGAATTTCCATTCAAAGAGTGAAAAGGAGAGTGAAATGAAACTCACTCACCCACAACAGAAAAAACCAAACAAGCAAGGCCAATGCAAAAGGCCAAACTCGGACACAGATACAGATGCCAACAGAACCCATCAACTAAAAAAGAAAAACTGTGCCTTTTTAAAAAGAAGGAAAAACAAAAGGGCAGTGAAAAATAGGGTTTTTGATTATTTGGGAGGGAAACAGCTTGGTAGGGATGAATGATTGGGGTTGCTATTTACACCGATGTAATTTGTGACTTCTTTTATATCTACTTTTGATCGTAAATGTTTTTTTTTTTTAAGTGTTTAGATTAAAAACGTTAAAATTTTAATTAAAGATCAAGTGTTTGGAATCACGTTGTGAAAATCCACTTAGCAAGGAAGCATTTTTGCTAACAATGTTTTATGTTTGTCAAACGTTGTCAGAATTATTTTTTGTTAATAAAAATTATTTTTAGCGTTTTTATTAATAGTCTCGAATAGGTTATAATCCATCAATGGCTTTTAATGTTTTTCATTAACAATCTCAAATAAGTTCTAAATCATTAATAGGTTCACCTTTAGTGTTTTTCATTAACAGTCTCGAATAGATTCTAAATCATTAATGTGTTCGCCTTTTAATGATTTCCATTAACAGTCCCGAATATGCTCTAAATCATCAATAGGTTCGGCAGACTATATACAGCTTAACTCGACATGATTGCACGATAACAAGACTGATCAAAATACAAAAAGATCTCATGTCCACAAATAACGCAGTCAAACACTCTATCCAAATTATGTAAGAATTTCAAGCTCTTATAAATTATGTCTTACTAGTAGTGACGTGGTTTGAGATTTGAACAAATTTTTTTATTTGAGAGGCTAAAAGAAATTCAAAAAGAAAAAGTATAAATTAGGGGGACAAAAAATAAAAAAGTAAGGTAGGGGTGGTGATTGGACTGAAAGGAAATGTGGAATTGATCAGATAGAAAAATGGGATAGTCTATGCAAAAGGGCAAAGATTGCAGGTAAGTTTCTGGCGGGTCACGTGCTTGGATTGTCTTGGCCTTCGTTGGCATTTGGCCTGCTCACCCTTTTTTTTAAATTAAACGACATCAAAGTAGGAATTGGATCCTCTCCTGAGCACAAGCTCACGAGCCTCTTGACCAAAGCACGTGGAATATTAGATTTTGATCCAACGGCTATAAATAAGGGATCCTTTAAAATTATAATAATTGTAACCGTTTGATCAAAATCCAACGATCCAAGTGCGATAGTCAGTAGGCTCCTGAGCACAGAGAGAATCCAATTCCATAAAAGTAATCACATTATTCAGTTAAAGTAGTTCTACAGGGCATGGCCCCCATCTCCTGCTAAAATAATCTACGAATAATTGAAGTAATTCCTTTGAGGTTTTAAATTTCATTTTCGTCAAAAGAAAATTTAAACTTTATTATTATGGCTAATTCAGTGTGAAACATAGTCCATTCTTCCATCCCTTGGATAATATAGTTTTTTCAACAACAAAAAAAAGGGATTCAGATTTTATGTAAAGTGGGTCAGTGCATTAGGGGTTGAAGGATTCAATTTAGTAGTTCGAATTTCCAAATTCGTTAACTTCAGACATAATCTGGAGAAGATCTCAATTCATATTCATTTATCCAAACAAATAACAAAAACGTTTTATCATGTTTTTGGTACTTTCCAAGATGATTAAAATACACGTGTAACACTAAAAAATGTGGCAAATTTAGGTAAAAGTGGAAGTGAAGATAAATTTTGGACCAACGTTGCGATTTTAAAAAGAGTTAATTATGTTTAAAAAAGTTAGAGCACTCCAAATATTTTATATTTTAGAAAGTAAAATGCTCGTATAAAAATGCACAATTAAATTTTAAAATACTAATAATAGTTCTCTTATGTTTTATTATCTTTTTAAGTTACTTGAGAAACTAGTACTAAAAACAAAGAAGAAGAGGAACTTGTAAGCTTTGCCCTTAAAGTGTCTCTTTCTTTCTATTAGAATTTTGTTCTATTGTCTTTTTAGAACAAAGAACAAGAGGAACTAGTAACCTTTACCAAATGGGTAATTTTATGCTATATTTCTTTCTTTCTAACCTAATTTATTATGTGGATTTGTTGTCTCTCATGTTTGAATTGTTGCATGCATCAAGTATCGTAAAAAAAAAAAAGGGTATGAAACTAGGACGAACAAAATTTGATGTATAAAAATTTGAAAATCACCATACTTGAATGTATTAAATTGAGAAATACCTAATGTTTTTAACATGCGTTATTTTATTATGATGTGATCATAAAAGCTTTTGTAGTACAAGGATTAACTTACGTTATGTTATATTATTATGTATCATTTATACAAGATTGTGAAATTATGCATCCATAAAAAGAGAGCTGATTTTCTAAGGTTTTCATTTGAGGACCTGTGAGGTTTTTTTTTTTATACGAGCCCTCAGATTAATCTTACTGTAGATTAAACTATCAAATTAACTAATTTTGTTACACAAAAACAAAATGCTAATTAAAAAATAAAGTAAGAAGAGAGGTGAAGGTTTCATGTCACGTCGAATCTCTTCTATCTGCAAAATCTAGTATCCTCATCGAATATCAAAACCCAGCAAATCCAATTGCGTAAAACCCTAATAACTTTACACATCTAATTTCTTGCAAGCTTTTATCAATAATATTCAAGCCTAGTTAGTTACAAAGCACAAAAAAAAAAATTGAGATTGTGTGGTTATGAAAATTGGGATCCCGTCTTCTTGAACCCATAAATCCTATTTTCATATGACATTTTGCGAATTTTCTTTTCAATTTAATCACTTTACAAAATTATTGTGTTTCAGTGTAACAACGACTATATAAATTGATAGCTTAATATACTATAAGATTAATTTAAGATTCATATAAGAAAGGACATCACATTCTTCAAAATGACGACCTTAAAAAGCAGTTGTGCTATAAAAACTACTCTCAGATATGAAAATTCTACTTAATAATAAGAAGAAGAAAAAAACCAACTGCGTTTTAATTTGAATAATAGAATAATATAAACAAGATTTCACATTTTAAAAAAGGAGTAAAATTGGATTAAAAAATTGATGAGGGCGTTGCGCGGATGTAGGCGATGTGGGTTTTGGGGGGTTTGAATACGGCGGTTGCGGTGGTGGGTGATGCTTGCGCACCACGAGGCAACGTTTGTATCCTCCTTTTATTCTTCATCGGGGCTCGTGAGAGAATCTCCACAAACGGCCTTTGCCCCGCCCACGTGGACTTTAAGACTTCCGCTCGTGTTATTGTGCGACGGTGGTGGGTGATTTTTTTTATTCTTAAAAATCACCATTTTTTCTGCTGCATTTTTGTTGGAAATATTTTGCTTACTACCGTTAAATGATAGTGACGCTCATTATTTATTTATTATTATTAATTAAGTTTAAATTTTGAGATCTATATATTGAATAAATGCAAATTTCAAAATTAAACTCATCTAACATATAGAATAGTGAGAAAAAATGCACGTTTTTTTGTAAGACTTAAAAATCACCTTTGACAACAAATAATAAGGCATTTAGTGGATGAAAATATAGAAAACAAAGAGCCAACACAAGAAAATGATAGACGTTGTGGACACTAGTCGGTTAAAATTCACTTAAATACTATTTTTTATAATCGGAACACGGCCACATGCAGTTAAGTCATTGCATGACGGCGTGAGTTCGAATCTTGTCGGTTCTAATTTAATATATAATATAATAAAACCTATCGTTTGACAAAAAAAATAATTATAACATGTGAATTTATTTCTCTTAGTATGAAACTTTATCTTTACATACTAATTTAGAATATCCCATTATTCTAAATTTCATGGGAGATATTTTTATATTGGTCCCATAAATACTCATAGGAAATGTGCATTAGTTTTGATTTCAAAGTAAATAGAGAGATGTCCAAATGAAAAAAATGTATAAAACATAAAAGAAAGTGTGTTTGTATTGTTTGTTGGCAGTGGTAGTGGTACCACCAACTAATGCCTCTTTTATTTTGCTTTTCTATCTTTCTAATTTCTGTTACTTGATTAATATCATCACAAATATGCAACATGTAATACTCATAAGCGTGGTAGTGACGTCTGCTGTAACAACGAAAAACCGTTATGTCTATATGTATCATGATGTGAGTTCAATTCTCATTGATTATCTTCGATCTAACAATTTAACCTAATAACTCTATTGATGTACTAAAAAAAAAAACACACTAGGATTTATACTTGCAAACACTCAAGAATTAGAGGGACATAGCTGCAATACAAGGTTTGAAGAAATTAATTAAATAATGAAGTAATTAGTTGTATAATTATATTTCTACTAATTAATAAAACACTCATTGTCAACCAAAGCCCTATGAAATTACCAGTTTAACCCTCTAATTAAAACATAACATGAATAAGAAATATGGAGCAGAAATGTAATTTCGCACAACCAAATTTTGCTTTTTTTTTTTCAAAGCCTCACATACATGTAATCCTAACATATCTCTAATAAAATAAAATAAAATAAAAACTTCCCACTCCCACATTCTCTATCACCCTCTTCCTCTCTCCTTCTATTTTAAAAACGAAAATAAAAAATTTTCGGGTAAATGACAAAAAACTACCTTAATTATTGGTTTCACGACATTTTCATACCTCATCTTTTAAAATTGACAATGTCATACCTTTTCTTTAGAATTTGGTCCAATGTTATACCTTCCGTTAGCCTGGCCGTTAATTTGTCAGTTAAATGCTAAAGTGGCTTGATCCAGACCCCACTTTCTATTAAAAAAATAAAAAAATATTAAAAAAACTTAAAAAAAATCATTTAATATATTTTAAATATTAAAATAACAAAGACAAGTAAATTAAAAAAAATAAAAAAATAAAAGCCAAAACCTCAGTTCATCCCTTCCCCGTTCCCCTCCTTGTCTCTCTCTCTTCTCCCCCATCTTCATCTTCTTCCCTTCTTCCCCTTACCTGCAACCCAGAAGAAAAAAAAAAGCCCAAACTTCCCCGACCCCTTCCTCTCATCCTCTCCTCTCTTCTCCCCCATCTTCATCTTCTTCCCAGTTCGTCTTCTCCCCGCACCCACCCTCCGCACCCAACCTCGCACCCACCTTCGCACCCACCCTCTTCCCTCCTCTACACACCCCACTCCTTAAATCCACACCCATTCCCCCCATTTTCTCCGCGCCCAGGTTTTCCACCAGCGGAATTGGCCTTCGTCGGGGTAGACGGGATTTGGGTTTTTTTTTTTTTTTTTTTTTCTGGGTTGTAGGTAGTGGGTGGGGAGGGTTTAGGGAAGACGGGAGGGGGGAAGAAAGGGGTGGGTTGTAGGGAAGGGGGTCAGGGAAGTTGAAGATGGTTTTTTTTTTTTTTTTTTTTTGGGTTGCAGGTTGGGCTCAGGTGGGGGAGAAGAGGGGGTGCAGGTTGGGTGGGGGGAAGACAAACTGAGGGTGGGTGCAAGGGGGATACAAATTGGTTTTTTTTTTCTTTTCTTTTTTCTGGTTTGCAGGTAGGGGGAATAGGGGAAGAGAGAGAAGGGGGAAGGGACGAAAGGTTTTGATTTTTTGATTTTTTTTTTTTACTTTTCTTTGTTATTTTAATATTTAAAATATATTAAATGATTTTTTTTTAGTTTTTTTAAATTTTTTAATAGAAAATGGGGTCTGGATCAAGCCACGTCAGCATTTAACTGACAAATTAACGGCCAGGCTAACAGAAGGTACAATATTGGACCAAATTCTAAAGATGGGGTATGACATTGTCAATTTTTAAAAATGAGGTATGAAAGTGTTGTGAAACCAATAGTTAAGGTAGTTTTGTATAATTTACCCAAAATTTTCTCACACTTTGTGTGTGCCCATATGCTAGTTAATATATAATATAACATGAGGAGTGAGCAGTCTTTTAAGAAAAATATAATTATAAGAAGATGATGTCATGAGGGGAGTGAGGATCCTCTCCGGATCCTCCTTGCGAGGATTCCGGATATTTTAAATCACATCCGTTTATCGTACATCGTGCGGTAAAAAATGATTGTAAATTTTTTTATTTAAAATTGAATATAAACTGTACCTAACAAAAACTGACTGCACAATATATGATGAACAAATGCGATTAGAAGATTTCTGAAATCCTTACAATGAGCATCCAGCCAGGATCCTCTCTCCCGTGAGGGTGGTGTTATCTATGGAGTTTATAAAACAATAAAACCCAGAACAGAACCCTAAGAGCATTTTTGTCGCATTGGGAAAACTGAATATTCCCCTGAGGCCCTAATCTAATATTATTAGTATTAATCTAACCTCCTAATCTTATGCTCCTTGTTATTTGTTCCCTCATTCATTCATAATAATGCTCAAATTTTCAGCATCTAATTATATGCGAGAGGGACTCCAACAACCATGGTGCGGACTCCGGAGTCCACACCCCCAACGAATACAAGGGTATTTTGGTCGTTTTGGGAAAATATGAAATATTCTGACTTTACCCCACCCCAATGCTAGTACAATACTTATACTCCTAGTCCTACCCTCCTAGGTCCCTAATCATCTTTTCTTTTTTATTTTGCTTATAATTTTCTCGTTACGAAGACCACATTATGCTAAGAAAAATGTTACAGAGATTCTTTTGAAGTGAGATCCCTTAAGGCCACTCTATCATATAATATTTTGGACATAATATTTTATGATATAGACACAGATATTAATGTTAAATTGTAAGGTGAAAGCACTGTTCTAAAAATCTCCGCCTAGCACCGCCTAAGCGTTACGCGACTGGCCACCACCCCGATTAATACCTAGGCTTTTGAAAATTAAGAAACGGCGCCTAGACCTGTTGAGGCGCCCGCTAGACCGCCTAGGCACCCCGCATAGCCCGCCCGGACTCGTCTAGACACTTGCCTAGGTTGCAACTCACTTAAATAGAAAATAGATAACTTTTCTTTTGCATTTTATTGTTTCCAATAAATTATAAAAGACTTATTGAACACTTAAACACACATTATATGTTTGCTCCCCATATTTTCATTATGTTCCAATACTTCATAATATATATGTCATTCTATTTTGTAGTTTATGATGAAATTATATATATTTTAAGTATAAACAGACACTTATTTACACGAAATACAATATATTTACTTAAATCCGCCTAGGCTTCTCCTAAACGCCTAAGCGCTAGACCCCAACCCACCGTCCGACTAGCACCTAGCATTTTTAGAACCTTGGATGAAAGAGAGTCTACGAAGAGTTCATCAATAATCCTAATTTAAGAAAATCTCTTTAGGATTTCTCATCTAATAAAGAAGGGATATACAATGTGGTCTTACTAGCTAGAAATTTTACGGCTTGGCTCCTAAACCAGCTCAACCATACGACCAAGACACAATAAATCTGACTTATTCATCTTTCTGGTTTTTAAGCTCACACCTACACCACTTTATGGTCCCACCCTTTCTCTCATGGCCCTAGTCCGATTTTCGTACATAAGAACTTCTCCTCCTTAGCATTACTATGTACAAGCAGTATGAAGTAGAAGTGTCAATCTATTATCCAATTTTTAGGTCAAGTTCTTCGATTTAAGAAAAAGTAAGGAACCGCTAAGGTCGTAAGAGGTGAATAGTTATTCACTTGTAATTTGTCAATCGACAAGTTACTTGTATCTTGTAATTTACCTATCAAAATTTATTGTGCATTGGAGAAGATCCCACTTTATAGATCCAAACTGATTACACTTGTTTCATTTTTATCTTTTTGACTATCTAGCACTTGTTTCATATTTGTCACATAATTGAAACATAGGGCATTTTTTTTACAGTGATGTTATTCACACACTCGTTTTTACCTCACACATTCCGTTAATCTCTATATTTTGATATTATTCAATTCATTCGATTCGACGATTACAAAATTAAGAAGGGTGTATGGAAGGTAAAAGGAAGTGTGTGGATAGCACCACTTTTAAAAAAAAAAAGAAAATCATATTTTCTTTGTATGGTTCTGAATTTCTCAATCAAACTACACAAGTTCATGTCCGATATTTATGTGTATTCGTATCATGTAAATCATTATCGTCCAACTCACACCAAACTCTCGAGGATGGGGAATATAATAATACTATATGGATATGGTGAGTTTGTCCAACAGCTATTCGACCAACACCTTACCAAAGCATGATTAGGTGGTGCCTTTTGCAACTTTTTCTGCTTTCAAAAGAGAAACAAAAAAACAGCTTTGAATTATGACGAAAGTGTCACTTTCAAGGTCGCATTACCCAACTCCTCCGTCACGTTAATTTCTGCTTAATTTTTTTATTAATTTTAATTAATCTCAAGTTTTACTTTGTAGTTGCATGGTTAATCAATTTTTTTTTCTTCCAAAGTCTCCAAGCAGGTAATGGTAACAATCCCAAACCTAACATACGCTAACTCAACTCAATAATTATAAATAAAAATAAATAAATAAATAATACGTTCGCATCCAGATTAAATAAATTAAATTGTACGTCTTTGAAATACCTAATCTATTTGAGAAATTTAATAAAAAAGAATTGGGTCCGTTCTGGACCTTAGTGTCCGGAGTCTAGGGATCAATTCATCTGGGCAGCACAAATTCAATTTAACGATCCCTATTAACTTATTTTTCTGACCCACCATACAAAATCAACGATTCTGATTTTTTTTACACACCAATTCCAAATAAAAAGGGAAGAGAATGATTCCTTTTTTTGGGCCTGTGAATTACACGGTGGGCTACTGGGGTCCACTTTGAAGTGATGTGAGCTGCGGTGGTGGGCCAATAGCCGAGACCAAACGAAATTGCCGCACATTCTTCATTATTTGTTTATTTATTTTGAGATTTTCCCAACCAATCTATGGATGGTGTGACGCAGCGCTGATCTAACATTGACAACGATGGTTGCTCAATCCTACTAAAATGAGAGCAACTTTCATGGCATCACCGCTAGTATGACAGCTTAGGTTAAAACTATAATCTTATGTAGTAGAGTGGTTTATATGTCACATGTACACAGCTGTCTAGTGTTTTTTTTCTTTAAAAAGAGAGAGAGAGGATTAGCTAATAGTTTCGTCACGATAGTCTACCTTTTAAGGCCCAAAAAGACTCGTAGAAGCATCTCAGCTTCTCCCTGACTACCATCGTGTGATTTATCATCATTTAGAATCGAACCCAAGATGTGCTTGTAAAATACGGCCCTGAAATTCATTCACAACCGCTGGGTCACACAATAGTGATTAGTTATAGTGTTTAGCATCAATGATGTAACAAAATTTTACACTTTTCTTTATTAACGCATAGGCATTAATCTAGGCGGTAATCAGTAGCCTAGCGCCTAAGCGGCGCTAGGTGGGGATTTTTAGAACAATGCTATAAACATCGAACGTCACGGTAGCATATATCTATAAATTCTATACCATATAAGTCATTCTTGTCATGACAATAATGTACTCGTATCATAAAAGTTATTCTTCACTGCCATTTGCCTGATTCATGAAGATGAAGATTGTTGTACTCATCAATAACCACATGCCTTTGATTCTAAGGAAAACTAATGAAAATGGCTTGAAAACTTTAAGTTTTAAAAAAAATGACAAAATAAAGGGTAAAGTGAATAGTACCAGGATTGACTTTTTAGTGTAAAAATATGATTTTTCGTTAAAGTAAACAGTATCATGAGCTTTTCATTAAAGTTCCCTTGATTCTATGAGTAGGCTGGCTGACCAATGCTCACGAAATTTTTTTTTCTTTTCAGTCGTTTACAAGAGGCCCTAGGGCCCAGCCCATGAAATGGCTTCAGGGATTGAGTTTTACAAAGAAATTGAAGCCCAAATCAGGAGGCTTTCTGGGCTATAAGAGAATCCGTAAAGGCCTATGTTGAGACTAATATTTTTGTTTGTATGTAGTGGGCGGTATCAAGTTGTCAAATTGGACCGAAAAAAGAAATTTGTACCTTCTAATTAAGAGCATTTTCCACTATTTTTCTGTTGGCAGTCCCAAAAACGAGTTTTTTTTTATTTTTTTTTATTTTTTATCGTTTATAGATAAAATTTAGTCTCTAATTTCACAATGTCATTTTTATAATATATTTCAAATATATCAGAAAACCAGCTTCAACATACCTAAGTACCTTTATAATAAAACTGAATTACAACCATAAGCTAAAACCGATTTGATATTCTGCGTTTGTTCAAAGATGGAAACTAGAGTCTGGAGTTCAACAAAAAAAAAAAAAAAAGATGGAGACTTCAGAGGCTCTGCCTATACAAGTTCTTAACGGAAAACACTTATGTGAATTGGATAGCAATTAAAAGAGGATTAACATCTATAATTTCTTTGGTTTCATATTGTTATGAGTTCGTATATATTGGCGTCAATTTCTTGCAATTAGGTTTTAACTTTCAAGATATTACGACTTTTTAAGATTTTTTTAGTTAAAATTCACTTCTCCAATCTTATTGGTACAGAAAAAGAAACAGAAGCGATTTTTATATAACTTTTTTAGAGTTTCTTTGTAGAATCGTATTTATCATTTTACACTACCAATTCGCACTTCTCTATTCTTCGCCGACACTCAAAACTGTCCACGTTATAAAAAATGTTGCACATATCAGTGAAGTTCATAAGGTAAACGAGGAATGCTAAGATATATGAGTTTGATGGAACTATTTCATAAGGAAAAAAAAAGGCTAAATACATTTTACATCCTCAAAATTTGAAGTGATGTTCAAAATGAGGCACGAAGTTTTAATTTTTTCACATTACCGCTTTAAAGTTTTGAAATTATATCCATTTACACCTTTGTCTATTTGAACGTCTAATTATCCATCAAAATGACGAGTTTTTTAGTCAATGTGGCGCAAACGTGACTTACATGTCAACCCAATTACGAATTTTATGCTCACCATGCCATCAATTTAAATAAAATTCACATAACTCATTAGACAATATGTGTAAATTAATACAATTTCAAAATCTTAAAAGGTAATGTGAGAAAGAGGATGCTAAATGTGGTTAGCCCATGAATAAAAGAAGATAAGAGATTTATTTCATGGTCCCGTGGCTTTGAAGATTCGAAATTGTTGTGGCCGTACAGGGAGAGGATGTTGCAGTCATGCAACCGTATATGCATGCAGATAGCATTGGGTATAAATGCTATTTGGGCAGAATATTAGCCCTTGTCAATTCATGCATACGTTACTGATTGATACAAAATGTATACAAATCAGTTTGCTTGCCATTGACAATGAAGCTTGTCTCCTAATTGATACAAGATGAATAAACATCACGTGACGATTGTTGTATACGAACGATTGTTATAGAATACGACCTAGTAACATTCAAGTTTTTCTCTATTGCTAATACAATGAGTGGTGTAGCGGTGATTGAGTTTTTAGTAAATTTTTGTTGGATCACTGGAGAAGATGCATAATTAACACATTCTTATACTCGTGTTGTTCGGGTAGGAAATCTCGCTGGCGGGCGTCCCTGGCTCGAGCACACAACTCCCCGGGGAGGACAAAGTTAGTTCTGAAATGTGCCTTTATGGGGCCTTAGGTATAGGCCTTGAGGCTCACAATCAAAACCAACTAAGTGCATAGGTGTGCCACTGCCATCTCCGTATGGCAGATGTAGAACAAGTGTGTTTAAGCCGATTACTTGCGCCCCAAGTTATTCTGACTTCTTGTTATCAAAGAATTGTCGTAGATGAGTTAAGTCTACATTAAGTTCTTTTCTATGCCTTGAGATCAAGGACTTTTATTTATTTTGTATGCTTAAAGAGTGGAGGTCCATAACTAGTTAAGTCATCAGTTTAATTCCGGTTTAGTCCTCTTTATGACAGTATAATCACTAAGTGAACCAGATCTGAGAACTGATGGAACTTTAGGTCATCAAAAGACTGAAAATGACTTGAATATATACTGAGGAATACATTCTAACACCAGATCTATAAATTAAAAGACAAAACAAAGAGAGTCAGGCAAGATTTCACCTTGTCGAGCAAGGTTAAACGTCTTGCAGTCTCTTCTATTTGTAGTTACAAAGGGTTGAGTATTAAAGAGAGATGGGTGGTAACCAGGTTTACACAAAGAGTGGAGGTCCATATCTAGTTAAGTCATCAGTTTAATTCTGGTTTAGTTCTCTTTATGACAGTAAAATCACTAAGTGAACCAGATCTGAGAACTGATGGAACTTTAGCTCATCAAAAGACTGGAAATGACTTGAATATATACTGAGGAATACATTCTAACACCAGATCTATAAATTAAAAGACAAAACAAAGAGAGTCAGGCAAGATTTCATCTTGTCGGGCAAGGTTAAACGTCTTGCAGTCTCTTCTCTTTGTAGTTACAAAGGGTTGAGTATTAAAGAGAGATGGGTGGTAACCAGGTTTACACAAGAAAATCGATATTACAACATTTAGAAAAGGTAGCAGAGCTTTTACACAGACAATAAATGTCTTTCTAAGGAAATTTAAGGCTAAAAGGGTGCATAATCTATACAAAGCACAGCTTTCTGGGTATTTGCTTGACTGAGAGGCAAGTTGTATGTTTGTTTGTTCGATTGGTTGAGTGTCCTTGTCTCTGGGCCCTTTTCCTCCTTTTATAGGCGAATTAACCCGACTGTTATGTCTTTGTTCTTTGCCCGAAAGCAACTGAAGGGTAGTGACTCATCAGCATTTTACATGTTCTGCCATTCAGAAAGTGCTTTTGGACCGAGAGCTGGTTGATTTTCATCGGTTGTCACTTCCCTTGTAAGCACCTAACCTTTGCATTTAATTGGGAGCCGTCATATTGTCTTGAAGTGGGCATTTGGGCTTGGTGCTGGGCCTTGGGCAAAATCCCATTTTCTTGAGCTCTTTTGGGCTTTCCTTTCTTTAAGTCCAAAGTTTAAATATTAACACAAACACGTGTTTTGTTATTAATAAATTATAAATGTCACTTCCTTAAATTAGTTTGTGAGTTTGAAAGACGGTAGAAGGTAACGACACTGGTGCATCGATTCATTTATTTGTCACAATTATTCGAAACTCATAAATAATGAATTCGATACTAAATTATTATAACAGGTATTTTATGTAGAGTAAATCAATCCTTTCACTTTGCTTGCCATCCTTTACTTTCCCAATAATGTTCATAGCATGATCAAACACATATATTGTAATGCATAGTTCCAAACTCCAGATCTATCTGTCCACTCAGCAGATTTATAACTGGGGCCATTGTGTGACCCTTATCTGAAACTAAGATATTATATATGGATATATTTGCATCAAATTAAATAAAAATGGAGAGGGATCACTTATTTCGTGGTCCAATTGAGATTCGAATACTTGATGCCAACATGAAGAGGATGCTGCAGGCTTGCAGCCATTCATATATTCCAAGTGGATCGCTTCTGCTGGAATATCTTGACCGTTTTAGATTCATTTGTATTTTTATTAAAGATTTGGTATTAAAAATATATTATTTAAAAGCGCGGTTAACAATTTTAAAAACACTTTCAAATAAGTTCTAAAATGTTGATCGTTTAATCCAACAACTATATGTATCAAATATGAATAATTTTTAGTAAACATTATCTTTGAGGAAAGACAAAAAAATTGACTTTTTAATTATTCTAGGGGGAAGTGGGCTTCATTCAATGAAATGCCTTGTTTGGTTAGCAAAAGAGCTAGTTTACTTTCTTAGTGCTTACACTAAAAACTTATACTTAAAAATAAACGATTAGATCGTTTAAATATCATTCAATCCAACAATAATATATATACATGATCGCAAATAGCTATGTAATCAAATTCAGCTAATGCTAGTCAAATTTTTATTGGTTGCAACTACATCGTCACCTCCTTAACTTAGCAGACTTAAGTTGCTCATCAATCTGCAGCTGCTTCCTGTCCTGCCTATTGTCTGCCAGGACCCCGAATTTCCGTTCCTCCGGAGCTCTTATTCGACACCCAGCTGTCGGATTCATTAGCCTTCGATTGTGACTCTCATTTTGTAACGAGCAATGCTATAAGATTAAATTTGTAAATAAAATTTTGTAAATTAAATAGCGTAGAAGTTGATAATTTGATTATTACCTAAGCGTTGATAAACGTGCTCATTTTCTATTAACGATACATCATTTGATTTGTAAATTTTGTATTACATTTAGTCTATCTATCATTAATATTTTGTAATTCATCGTTCCGTTCTTCTTGTTGGGGGTGGTTGGATATGGTGCGTAATAATTCATCTATTGAAATCTTTCTAAACCCATCATTACTTTGTGATTCCCAACCTTCCACCACACCCAAAGCATGATAATCCATCGTTACCTAACGGGTAATGCTAAAGTTATTAAAGTTAGAGTAAATTGTAGCTATGGTCCCTTAACTTTAACTCAATTGGAGCAATGGTCTCTCAACTTAAAATTCATTACCATTGGTCCCTCAACTTTAATTCAACTAGAGAAATGGTCCATTAACTTTAACTCAATTGTAGCAATGGTCCTTCCAATATAACTCGTTTTGACAAATTTTTTGACATAGTTGACGAAAATAACCATAATTATATACTTTGATGAGTTGAGGGATCATAATTGTATAAATGGTCATTCCAACATAGCTTATTTTGACAAAATTTTGACAAAATTGATGAGAAGGATTATAGCTACACATTTTGATAAGTTGAGAGACCAATGGTAATGGATTTTTAGTTGAGGGACCATTGCTCCAATTTGATTAAAGTTGAGGGACCATTCGTACAATTTACTCTTAAAGTTATAGATAAAATTTTGTAAACTAATTGACACAAAAGTTGATGATTGAGTTATTGTTTAAACATTGACAAACATGCTCATTTTTATTGGTGATAAATCATTTAGCTTGTAAATTTTATTTACAAATTAAATCTCCTTAGCATTACCTTTACCTAATTCATAACCCTAACTCAGACGAAGAAGATGATGTTTTTTGTTTTTGTATTAATGTTTTTAGTTTATTATTTATATTTATTTTTAGCTTTGTTGGTTTAAGTTTTTAAATCGTTTTAAAAGATTTTTATAATAATCTAGGTGGCATCATATGATTATTATTATTATTTTTTGTCTATCAATTAGATCGTCTTTGTGAGGATCATGGAGATTTGTGAATCGTGTCTGTTCATCGTACATCATGCGGTTAGTTTTTATCGGTACTATTTTAAATAAAAAAATTTAAAATGATTTCTGACCACAAGATGTATGATGAAATGACACGATTCACGAATTTCCGAGATTTTCACCAAGAGGATCCGGATTCATCAATTAGCACACTTACATAAAATATGATGAAGATGAAAGAACCAAATTAATAATCACCACGGGGTGGCTTAATGGTTGGAGACGAATTTCAAACCCGTATTCCATACGACACATCCTGGGTTGGATTCTTGACGCTAGTGGATCACAAGATGATGATCGGAAAGGCTAAATACTTATGTGAGTCTTCACGGCCTCCAAAATGAGTGGCGAAGCCACAAACTAATCTCCTTTTGCAATAAAAAAATAAAAAACAACAAAGAACCAAATTAATTGATTGATGAAGCTTATATTTCCAGTACTATTTTGACTGAAATGCCCAATTTATGGACCAACCGTGATAAAAGACTTTTATAAAAAACAGAATTCTAACTTGAGTTCACCATGAGGATTTGAATTTGAATTTTTTTAGGGGACTATTTTTGGTTATCCCATGAAAACCATTAGTCCAATTTAGCCAATTTTTAAACTGAATCAAATGACATGAAGTTAATGATTGAATTATTAGCATCACTCTTTAATGTAACATGTGTCACGATTATTTCGATTTATTAAATTCAACGAAAGCTCTCAAAACAACATAGTTCTTGGTAAATTAATAGTATTCCATATAATTCTTTTAAAAAATTAAAAAAAATATTCCTCATATACGATTAATCTTCCGCCATGATTCTTGCGGCCTTTTTTCAAACCACTTTCAGCGCTCCAAGTTGTACGGCTTTATGCAAATCCGGTAGACCAACATTCGAACACGTCACCACCAACTTCTGCATTCGGGTGCCGTCGTTCACAACCGCATTCCGTACGCTCCCCCACCTGCACCCGCCGTCGACAAGCTCGCAGAGGATCAGCTCCTCCGGCGACCAAGTGTTATGCAGGCACACCATATCTCTCGTGCAGCTCATCGAAACCGTCCCCGCGCAGTCGGTCTCGCCCTTCAGCTTCTCCACCATCGCCGGCGGCATCTCCCCGATCAACGTTTTGCACTCAAGCAACACCCCGTTCACTTCCCACACTTTCATGGTTTTCAAATTCCCCGCGCTTCCGACCGCCTCCACCAAAATAAAGCGGCCATTAGCGAATCCCGTCACGGCGCCGAACACCGTCCTGTCGGGACACAGATCGTACGGTCCACACCACGTCTTGGAATCGGGATCGAAGGTGTAGGTCAAACCGGTGTTTTTATCCGTCACGTACAGTTTGCTGTCGTCGACGGCGACGGAGAGCCACGTGGAGGCAGCGGAGTCCTTGAGGACAGCGGGCATTGAGTTGCACGTTCCCCATGTGCCCTCCCTCGTGTCGTAAATTTCGACGGCCAGGGGGTCGTCCTCGTAATCACAGGTGCCGCCTGCGACGATTATCCGGTGGCCCACCAGCGCGACAATTGGGTCGGTGCGCCAGACGAACGGGGCGTCCACGTGGTTCCACGTGTGGTGGAGGGGGTCGGTTGAGAAGGCGAATTTGGAGGGAGACAGCATGTAGAGGAGTGTGGAGTGGGAGGATCGGAGGGTGGAGATGGATTTCATGGACGGCTGAAAGTGGATGTCGATCCAAGCGTGCGAGGCAGGGTCGTAGGCACGTGCGTTGATCTTGTAGGGAGACCTGATGGTTTGGGCGAGGACAATGAGCCAGGGCTTGACGTTTCGTTTGAGGTGGCGGAGGGAGGAGGAGACGGCGCGGTTCCAGGACTTGGACACGTGACAGGCAGGAACAAGATGAAGGAGAGGCACGTGGTAGAGTACGGCCTCTAAGATGTCTCCGTAGAGTGGAGCTTCTTCCTGGTCTTCGATGCTGGAGATTTTGGTCGGAATTTGAACATGCAACGCCATTGCTAATTGTTTTAGAGAGAGAAAGGAAGGAGAGAGAGGGAGACGATTAGTTTGAGTGGGAAAGCTGTGCGTGGCGGGATCTTTATATAGGGAGCGTGAAATGGATAGAATTTATACTTCCTTGACTAGACTGGTCGTTTCGCCCTTTTGTTGATGACTTGGTATTTTCTTTCGAACCAGATGCTCGTCGGATCTTTTCATAAGGATTATAAGAATTTCGCAATCTTATCCGTTTATTTTATATCGTGCGGTCAGTTTTCGTTAGGTACTATTTATATTTGAATTTTAAATCTTAAATTTTAAATAATTTTTTACCGCACGATATACGATAAACGGACGGGATTGTGTGATCCCTAAGATCCCTAGGAAATGGATCCGAAGAGGATCCTGGTTCTTTTCTTTCAAATGCCACAGAAGATTTGGTCTGGTTACGAATAAATGAGTTTTTGAATAAAACTTTTTGGTGAAGAAATGTCAATAAAGCCTGTTAGCATAATATAAAAAACCTTCATGCTAGCATAAAACATGATATTAAAACTTCTATTTTTTTTAACTCTACGTTAAGATTAGACTTTTGAACAAACAAAAAATGTTAATAATTCGTTTGTTGTTTTAATGTTAGAGAATAAAAAACAGAGAAGCGTGAGGTGACCGGTGGAGTGGGGCGGGGCGGTGGACCTGACCACGACTAGGTGAAGAAACAAAAACAAACAAATAAGAGAATAAATCCACGCCGTCCATGTTGGGGCTTCACCACCAACCAACCGCATTTTTTATGATTTGATCCAGAAGTAGTATAATCCCAGAGAGGTGTGGATGACCTAGCCAAACAGAAGTATTAGTCAGCCAACCACCTTGGACAAATTTGTCTAGTCCAAACTACACAGAAGAAGACTTCTTGATTCAATATTCAAAGGGGAAGGGCCTAGGGAGCCACTGTTTGAATGGTCTTAACTTATGAGTCATGACATGCATTGATTCTTTATGGATTCAAAATACCATGTTACATATATGAAGGGAAACTTATATAGAAAATGTTTACACTTATTGGGACGTCTCAGTTCAATAATACATCGTTATATAAAGAGAAATTTACACAGAACAATGCATTATTGAACTAGAGTGCCACATAATAGGAAATTACCAGTTCCATGTCGACGCTTCCCCTAACATGGGATCATTCAAGTTTAACCACTTCGGAAAAAAGAAGCCATCGGGATATGGATGGCATGTATCAATTGTGCAATTCAACTTTCTTCTTTTATCTTATTTCACTAGGTAGAAAATCCATTATACATCGAATTAGTAGCCTCTTTACACGTGCTCACACACATGCGAGAAACCCCTTTTCTAATCACGGATACTACTCGTCTATTAAGATGTGTTGTGTTAGTTGTTTTCTTTCATACTGCGTCTAAAATAAAATACGATATACAATTACAAATAAAAAGAAATATAACATATCTAAGTCGCATGTAAATTGTGTGAAAAAAATAAAGACTACATACACGCGTGAAAGCACGTTCGAAGAGGTTAGTAAAGAATAAAGGAAGAAATACAGCAAGAAACCAAAGAGAACACATTAAGCTAAAGAGTAAGAATTCATATATACGATATTTTTCTTACGGTCAAACCATATTACCCACACCCCCATGTCTCCTACATTAATTTGTTGATGGCTCATATCCAAAGGAAAATGCATCACTTGTAGCATTCTCCATAAATTTTTCTTATGGGGACTGCTTTGATTTTTCTTCTACTGTCTTTTTTGCAAGCATGTGGTAAGAGACGATGAAGCGTCAAATAACTTGCAACGTTTGCGTATCACAAAAATGACTTCTAAATTTCCAGTGAATGTGCCTTGTATACTGTTGTGAGATTTAACGTCCATAGTTGATAGTTATCCTCTCTGGGATCTCTTTGCAAGTTTGTTTTTGTCTTTGAAGAAAAAGGGTTCATATGCGCAGAAATGAAATGAATATCAACGTAAACTTTTTTATTACGGTAATACGATCATCATACAACATCATCACGTTATCATTTACCCATTAGCACGTAAAAACTACATTAACTTGGCTTAGGTTTTTGATAGAACGTAATTGGTACAAGGAATTAATGAAGACGCGAAACTTGCCACAAAAGAAAAGAAAAGAAAAGGAAAGGGGAGAGCGAGAGTGCGAGCAATCTGAACGATAACTTATGCAGCAGCGGTGATGCACTGAATTGCCTGTTTGCAAATACCGGTCATTGTTGCTTCGGGTCCATAGACCTGCAAGGGAACACAGAAACAGAAGAATAAATGTCAGACAAGTTCTTCGGAAATGAATTTTAGTGGGAGCTCTGCATGTCTGCCTAACCAGTGGAGATTTGGAAAATATTTGGTACCTCAATAGGGAGGCCGATTTCCTCTGCAAGTGCCCGCATTTTTGCAAGCCCCCTCTGGTAGTTGGGGCCTCCTCTCCTGACATAAAGATGCATCTGTGCGGCTTTAAGCTTAGATTCCTGGAGTAATCAAATATGGCATTGTCAATTTTCGCACTTTGAAAGGATAAGAACAGAACAACGTTATTCGCCCAAAAAAAAAAGGATTTAGACCAGAAGATTAAGCTCACCTTCTCCTTCAAGGCACGGATAATTCCATTGAATGTTGCAGCAACATCGGTAAAGTTAGCAATACCTCCTCCAATTACAAGGGCTCTCTTACGGCCGTCAGGTTCAGAAGTTGCACACTGCACAAGGCATACTATTAGTATTAAACAACAAAATGTGAGGTGCATATGCTTGTGTGGCTTGACGTTTATGAAGAATAATGAAGCAGGGTAAAAATGAATCGTTCTTACATCAATCACAACTCTGGCGTACTGCAACACCTCCTCTTCATTGGGTGCTCCACTGTATTCGGCATAGTTTCCAAGCTCATCAGCAAAGCCAAGATCTCCAACCTGACCAAGGAAAACCATTGTGGTAAGCAATTAATGCCAACGAAACAAAATGTCAAAAAGCTACGGGGTTCAAATCCAATTAAACTTCTAAATCTTATGTACACACACCGTGTCTGCGTAGATGACACTCGCACCTCCTCCAGCGACCATAGTCCAAATTCGTCCCTTGGGGTTCAGAACTGTGAATTTCAAAGATGCACTTGTCTGCAATAAAATTACAAATAAACCTAATAAATCAACAATGGCAGGGCTAATAAAATGGATGTTATCCAATGAGATGTGATAAAACATTACCAATATGAAATTACGAATGAGAGACATTAAGGACGAGGTCTCCAATTTAAAGAATAAATACAGGCAGACCAGTTGACTGGGAAAAAAGGACCTTTATTTCTCAAAGGTCAGAAAGCTTTGAACTCTATGACACAATCCTAGCGACATGCATTTGGAATTTTAGATAAACCATAACAGCAGTAATCCTCTTTCGGGCTACATAGTGAAAACGAAACTAGGAAGCAGCTGACTTCTTGGTCCTTTCCTAGATAGAAACAAAGGATTCGGAACATCTAGACACATTGTGTTTACTGATTATTAACAGAAAGTATAAATTCATTACTCATTTAAAAGTTGAGTATGTACCTTTTCATCTAGCCCGTGAATAAATTTCTCTGTAGGACTCATAACTCTTCCAAAAGGCATTGGGAAATCAATACCGCCCCACCTGAAACATAAAAATAATGTAAGTTGGTATTGAAAGTGGTTTGCTAAAACATTAGTAAATAGCTTGCCATATACATAACAAAACAGAGAAGGTAAAACAACTGAAGTGAATGAAATGTACTTCTTGAAGTTCTTGAAAGCAGCAGTGTCATCCAGCTCGCCTCTCATATCCAAAGGATATGGCTTTCCATCAACCAATGCGAAAGGATTCATCTCCAGAAAAGTGAAGTCCAAATCTGGAACATATTGATAATTAGCAAAATTGTTCTTACTTCTAACAACTCTAGTACGAAGTGGAACGGTCAAAAGTTTTTAACACACCTTGAAATAGAGCAAATACGGCTTTGATAAAGTCCTCGAGTTCTGCTTTGATCTATATTCAAGAATAATAATTGTCAATGATTTTCAATTAACTTAAAATGAACATGAACTCAACAGAGAGATAGCATATATGACTGACACATTAAACAAAATAGAGTACATTATTTGTTTCTTCCTGGTCAGAAGTAAACCATACAGAAATGATACCGAAATACCATATCAATAAAAGGACTTACCTCCAAGGGTAGGGTTGCAACAAGTGGAGCAGACACTTCTGATGAAAAAGCAACTCCAGTAGGGACAAATATGGTCTTGACCTGCACAAAGTATACTTCTTTTAAACATATGGAGCGTTAAGGTGGACGAATAGAGCTGATAGAAGATCCACTTCTAGGAATTATTATCTTTTTGTTGAAAATAACAAAGAATAGTATTTGAATAAGAATTTGGTAACAAATTGACATCCAAAAATACCTTATCCCAGTTCTCCTCAATGTCAATTCCTCCACATTCGGAGAAGCTTATGCTGTTTCCAAGTCGGTCTGAGACAATATTAAGGTAAAACTCTTCATTGTGGGGAATGAAGGGTTCGACAATGAATGTTGTTATGGGTCCTTTGCAGCCACCCATCTCGACCTGAAACGCCAAAAGAACGAAACATGTAAGCCCAATTGTCGATTCTTATGAAGATCAAATACAAAACACACATAAGGAACTTATGTATTGACGAAACAATGTGGAGATCAAATACCTCTTTGCCTAGGCGCTCCTTCACAAATTCGACAACTTGAGCAAAATCAAGATTCAAGGCAACCAAACCGCTCTTCCCACGCTTTCCGAACAACATGTCAGGCTTCACAACGAGTTTGGAAGACGAAAGCCACGATTCCTTCTCCAGCAGCTCATTGACATCGGTTGTTTCGGTAATCTAACAAAAAAACACAATTTAATTACAATTTCCAACATAAATTATATTCAGAAACATCAAATTCACTTCTTAATCGGCATCATACAAACAGATTTGTTAAATCTTAAACAACTCAGTTAAGAAAACCAAAACCCAAATGGGATAAAATTTGATCTAAATCAAAACCCTTTTAATGATTAAGTCTATTAAGTTCGGATGAGATCTATAATCAAAACATGATTATCCATAACTAGCATTTAAACAACAGCTTAACCACATAATTTCATTTGATTTATTTCCTAATATCCCAATGACAACGAATAATCTTTCAAATCTTTCGATATGGGGCGCCAAATTCTGAAAACAGAGAGCAAATCCAAATCGAAGAAACAATAAAAATTAAAAACTCAAAAAAAAAAAAACTCACTTGGGCAGATTTAAGAGGCAAATCGCGGCCGGCGAGCCTCTTGAAGTGCTCCTTCAACAATCTCTTGGAGTCGTACTCTCTGATCTTCTTGCGTGCCATTTCTCAACCTGTTTTTTTCCCACACAAATCAGAATCAATTCAATCAAAGATCTCAACTTTGTTTGAATTTGATCAAATGGGGATTTGGGTTTTCAGAAATGCTGGGGAAAGAAAAAAACTTACCGTTGAAAAATGCGTGTTAGTTCCGATGAGAGAGTGGGAGAGGGAGGTAGGTAGAGGTAGATGCAGAGCAAACTCACAACTGAAATCCACCAGCCAATGGAGGAGTGTATTTATAGCTTCCCAAAATTATAAATGCAAATCTAATTTTCTGTTAATTTGGGGGTTAATTTTTAATTTGATGTTTTTCAAGGGCTGGTTGGTGTGGGATTGTATTTAATTTTTAGCGGCAACTTAACAAACACATGCGGACACCTACCGATTTGGACCGCGGAGTCTTCGTGCACAGCCTGTTTTTGTAATTTTGTACTGGAGAAGGATCCACTGCTTCGCGGGATACGGTTGGTTTCAGTATTTGGGGGTGGATCACCGTTGATTGTTCGTAGTTTCCTAACATCAGTGTCAAATGCCCCTAGCTCTAGTCCAAAAATGCGAACTTAAATGTGCAGACTTTTATCGTTTTTCTAATAACGCAGTGGATGATAGTTGAATTTTTTTCTTAATGATTTAAATAAAGAGTACAATCGTCAACAGTATATTATGTGGTTTATAAAAAATAATTTAAAATTTTAGTCTTTTTGTACCCTGTATATATGTGTGTGTGTTGAAAATTGTGCACAATCAAGCCCTCAAAATTTATCCGAAAACAGGAAATTATGAAAGGGCTCGCTTACTATAATATTGATGTAGAGAAACAGTATTATCATCAACCGTCACATATTGTAATTTACAAAATATTTTGATGATCGTGGTACACACAATCGGCCCTCAAAATTTATTTGAAAATAGGAAAATAGGAAAATCTGAAAATCTGAAAGGGGTCTTTAAATTTGGTTCGAAAATTTGATCTTCATATCATACTTCTTAAAATATCATATGAAAATTTGTGTTGTATGCATGTATATTGTTCAATTTTTTAATAATTGTTACCAACCCCAATCAAAGCTTTTGGCCTTAGTCAACTCTATACAGCAGCTCTCCCTAGTTGACTCGGTAAGTGCCGCTACAAGTTGCTAATTTAATTAGTCACGATTGTGTGTTCTTTCTTCCCATTAGGCATTAACCACAACAAACAAATATTTCTGTATATTGCGGATTGAGGTTTGGGAGGATAACCGTATTTTAACGTTAATTATTATTATGTTAATACGAATTTGTCTACTCGCACATTATATTTTCATAGCTTGAGCCGCTCATTGTAGATCAAACACAAAATTTAAATCGTAAAATTTGCTTCAGAAATGAGTCATGGATCCATGAGTTTATAATCAATAGTGGATCAAATAATAAAAATGGTCAAGTTATTTGATATATATCAAGATTAGTGGTGATATGTTTTGTGTGCAGCGTGAGAGGTTTATCATTCATATATATATATATATATATATATACATACATACATACATACATATAGAAAACCTCTCACAAGAGGGATCCCCATTTTTCTAAAAAAATAGGGACACACTTTTGACCATTGGATCTGATTTTAATGAAATTGTGTGGCTGAGATTGTGTGGCCTGTGTTTTAATCTCAACCACACAATTTCATTAATGTCAATCAAACGGTCAAGAGGATGTCCCCATTTTTTTAGAAAAATAGGGATCCCTCTTGGTAAGGGTCCTGATATATATATATATATATATATATATATATATAGAAAAAGCGAAAATAGGGAAGTTTTTATAATTCGTAAATTATCCTTATTTGATTGGAAATTTGCAAAAAAAAAAAATCACACAAAAAAAACCACATAATGAGGCTATGAGTGGTTCGTTAAAATAAATAACAAAATAAAATAGAACTAATTGCCACGTGTGGCAAGAGGCTAATTTTTATAAAGTCGTTATCGTGTTGGTGTGCACATTTGAATAATGAGTCCCATTATTTTATCATATTCATGGGTGGACAGTGGACGCTGCTGAATAATGGTGCCTTCATCTTAATTGTTCTTTAATTTGTCTTAATCAAGCTGCAATTGCATCACATATTTCAGTTTTGGCTTTTCACTCTTCCTTATTATTATGTAGTTAGTTTCAAGGGAAACTTATTAGCAATAAATTTGACGGGTTAGATGAACATCTAGTGCAAAATTTACTTCGGGATTGTTTGACGTTAGATACCTTGTTTTCATTGAATTGAGATTATCTTATAATCTCTGTGTTTGGAGTCCAATGACGCAAAGATCTTGACCACTTGTTTTAAATCTTACAGCATCTATTAACCCATATCATTGACTCACCTCACACAAATCAAGAATTCGAATATCTCTTTCTCACTTGAACGGGCCTGGATCTCTGCGTCTGCTGGCTTTAGACTTCGAGATCTGAAGAGGATCTCCATTCTCTATCATTTAAGTTAATAGAAGAAAGTCAATCCTATACTCTGTTGACATTTCTGATCCTTTTATGTTAGATTCTATACATTCCTTCTTTTTTGTTTTCGCGGCCAAATATTTACTTTTGTTGTAAAAAAGAAACGGCACGAGGCGGGAGTCACAATCAGACTCAGTTGGTCACATTTGGCAGCTGTTATTAAGTGTAAATAAATAGGTATCTTGTTTGATTAATTAACTCGGATGTGGTTAATTAGGACTCCAATATTTGCAGGTTTTTGTTGAAATTCTTGAAAAGAGAAGCTTTCTGCCAACTATTTGGAATTTTAGACTAATTAAAAGTATCCGCTTGTTGCTTATCGAGCATTTTTCCTTGCATTTGGGGTCCCGAGTTCAAAAAAGTACTCGCAGGCTCCGCTTAAGTTCAAATATACGTTCACTAAGTAAAGTTTGTTCACCCTTGCATTAGCTATTGCGACACTCACCGATTGGGTAAAACTACCATGTCTCACGACGGTCTAAACTCAGCCCACGTTATTTATTTTGGACCTTAAAGCTCAATGTGACTGGGTCCAGAAGCCGAATCAGAACAGAAGACATCTTCCAGGTGTACCTCTATTGAATGTATTTGGGCTATTCTTCTGGCCTTGAACTTTGTGCACTAAATGCTAATAGGCCCTTAGGCATTGGACCACAAGAGGATGGCTGGTAAGCCCAGTGCTTAAGATATCAGCTAAAATTCAGAAGAAAACCAGAAACCATATGACAATCGTTTACTTACCGTTGATGTGGTTATATTTTCATACAATTTTATCTTCTTTTTTTTTTTTTTTTTTTTTTGAATTTTGTCCATTTGAACGAGTTATATGTACTAAATTAAATTATATTGCTTTGATCTTTAGGCATTCGATATCAGGACTACATGAAGAAAAGAAAGAATAAAACGAAGACTTGGACGCCTAAAGTAAAATTTAGTGCATATAACCCGTTCAAATGTACAAAAATTAAAGAAAATATATGATAAAAAAATGTATGAAAATATGACCACATTAGGACATGTATATTGTAATTAATATTATACTAATGAATACAATATAAATGTTCTAAGATACAGTATGATGGATTGTCCTGATGGTTAGAGTCTTCTTCTTCAATCCACTGCGTCATGAGTTCAAACCCTTCTCTTAAACATTTTCCATACTTCAAATTTTAGTTTTATAATAAAATTAGATCCATCGAACCGGATCCAGATCATAAAATATTTATTGATAGGTGTTAACCAGCGTGGATGGCATGGCTGCCTGCCTCGGGTGGATGAAGAATGATCATGTGCAGCTCATTATTATTCTTTTTGCACATGACATGCAGAAATATGGTTCCGTTCTTGTGCTGCTGCCACGATGGTGGTGGTGGTGGCGGCGGTGGCGGTGGTGCCTTTGTCAATCTGCCATGCTAACCCTGAGTGCGCAATTGCTCCACCCAATTATTAAAGCAAAAACACCATTGGTGGTCTGACGACAGGCAACAGAGAATCGGATGAATTAGATTCTCACCACTACCCTATAAATTATGCATTGCATATGCCACTTTGTTTTTGTATAAATCACTTGTGCGCACAATCATATTTTAGGGACTGCTTTTCTAAAAAACGCTTCTATAATCCAACAGCATTTTTAACTTTTTTTGTCAAACTATAATGTAAAACACATTGGATAGCAAAAGCGCTTTTATTTACTCTAAAAAAACGTAAAACAAAAGCCTATAACTCATTTTATAAAGACAACTAGAACCTCTACATACAAATTTTGATTTCAGAGAACAAAATCACACATTATCAACAGTGCATCACATAATTTTTTCTTAATTTCCTCCCTTCTTTTAAGTTGCTTCATAATTTAGGACAAGTACACTTGGAAGCTAGCGGTTTTCATTGACTCACATACAGGGCAAACATTGACAAACCCATCACAGTCCTTGCATAAACACAGGTGCCTACAAGGCATCAACAAGATCGACACCTCCTTCGCTTTGCATGCTCTACATGCTCTTGAACCCGTTTGCTCCTTCAACCCTAGGTAATTCTTCGGCACAGATTTCGCTGGTCCAACTGGGATAGTCAGGTAGTTATTTGGATTGATGTACGAGGCAGCATCATCAACTTCGCTGTCTCCAAATCCTTCCTTCCCTTGGTCGGCACCCTGAGAAATTGCTTGCTGGAGGTTGCTCTTCAGGGCATTAACAACAGACTCATTGTACTTTGCTCTGTAGTGCCAATTTTGCGCTTCTACAGCCACCTGTTTTATTCTATCAACCAATTCTTGATTCTTACGGTTCATGTGCTCAATTACCAAGTCTTTCTCGCACATCTTTTTGCCAACGCCTTTCTCTATGGCAGCAAGGAAAGAAGCCATATGTCTCTGCTTCATGTCCCTTACCCCCTTTGCCAAGTGTTCCTCCTGTTTGATGAGCATCCAACATTAGATTTACATGAGCAACTAAATATAGTACGATGCTCACACACACAGAAAAAGAGAAACGCACAATGACTTGTTAAAATTTTTTAAGCTGTTGGACTAGATTATTCAACATTCAAACAGGATCTATACTTCTGAGTATGAATCATTGACCAAAGTTATAGCGAGAATGGATGATTTGTTATACCGTAAATAACAGACATCTTTAAGACAATATCTGTACGAAGTTAGAATGGAATTTCATATTGTATGAGAAAAGAGATAACTATAAAGTTGCAAATTGTCATTTAAAAATCAAAAGTTATACCGATTTTACTCCAAAAGACAACACATACCAAACCATATGCTGGAATATGAGAAATATGGATATTTGTGCTTGAAGATCACAAGTACCTGAATTTTGATGTACTGGTCAAACTCTTCCTCCTGTCCATCCAGCTCAGTCCTAATATTGTCACCTAGGGATAGGATCATTGAAGGTGCTGCTGTCATACTTCCACTCGCAGAAGTAACTGATGAGTTGCGCTCATCGTCATCATACGATAGCCTTAACCCCGTTGATACAGCGTTTGGGTTTGGAATGCTAGCTGAACGATCAGCTTCATCTGGACAGACATTATAGTTCAAAGAAATCTGAAGCTTCTTCTGTCTTGAGATATCTTCCATTTCCCTGTTTCGTTTATTGGGCCGAAGCATGGGAGTGATATGCTCAGTGCCAAAATAATTTACAGGATCAACGTTACATCCAGCTTGTACTGCAACATCAGTTGAAATTCCATCTTAGAGACAATTCCAGAAAGGAAAAAGTTGATGCGGAATAAAGATTGAGTTGCAAGGTAAGAACTACATATGAACATGTAGAGATGATTAAAATCAATTAATCTAAATTAATTATGAAGTTCTAACCGGAACAAAGAATGTAGACACAACAACTTACCATTTCCAAACAGCTGAAGTTGACTTGAAGCATTTGTCGGATATGGGAATCGATTTTCATCCACGAAAACAGGAAGCATGGGGTTACTATTGTTGCCTCCCAACATTGTATAAGACAAAGTAACTACCTCAAATGTTTTCTTTAGGCGAAGGTTGGTAACTTAAACAGCAAGAATCAACCTAGAAAAGGGGAAATTAAATCTTGAATTAGAACAAGTGGGGCAATGGCCAAGACCAAGTGCTTTTGAAGGATCTCCAGCAACAGCCAGTGTACATAAAAAATAATCGAACCAAAAAATTGTTTCCATGAGTTCACGAAATAATCATCCAAAAGGCATGTAATGCTCAACCTTACTATAGATGTGTTTTTCTATAATTAAGTAGATTGAGAGACCAAGTTACATAGACACACATCATTTCATGTCTTATTTCACATCTTTAGAAAAAGTGCATTGTGAAAATGGGTTTCTCCACACAAATTAGGATATTCTCTTCGTAAAAGTCACATATTAAAATGCTTTATCGTAACTGGGTACAGAATGGTATAAGAGGTGAAAACAATATAACAGTATATGCATGAAAACACGAAACAAGGAAATAGTTAAACAAATTTGGAAACCTACATTTAAATTTTACTTCATTAAATTGAATATATTGCTTATACGGTGGGTCTACAACTTCAAGTAAAAATCCCAATTCGGGAACACTAGAGAGAGGGTTAACTCTAGGGATGAGGGTATCCGTACAGCCTTTAAATGCAATATTGATTTTGAATTAACATAGACCGTATGACGCATGTACAAAAAAAAAACAACAAACCTCATTCAGCTCACATATAAAGTTATTAAGTCTATCTTAATAAGCCGCCCCGTTGCCCCTGAATTGGCTCAAGCTATAATGAGTTTGATGGTGTTAATAGGTATCAAGTTCAATCTACAGCTAAAATGGAAAGGAGCTAGGGCTCTTCACTTCGTTTACTACATAAAAACTCAAGAGAATGCATGTCAATGCACGTTATATAATATATGTAGAAGCATTCGCAACATAAACCTCTACATCAGTTGCATCTACAAATCCAAAAACATTGAAGATCAAAACAAAATGCTGAATGCATCACAATGCAGAAGTCTCAATATTTTAATGCAGCTGTAAATCTAAACTCTGTAACTTCAAATCATGATTGATATACTGCAGGAAAAAATGAAGTCAATCTTGTCATCTCCTGTCAGTAGCGTTGGAAACAAGGAAAACTTAACATTACTCAAGACCCGACCCGAAGGGAAAAAACAAAAGCAGCCAATAAAAGTAATCGCACTTCCTATAAATCGATAACATCTACCAACACAAATGCAATCATAGATAGACAACATACACACATGCGATAAACTCAGAGCATATCGATGATTCCAGAAACGAAAGACACAAAACAAAGCTCGGTAGATACATCAATAAACTGAATGTGCTACAGAAGAGATGAGATTTGATATACCGGAGGGTGCTATAATATTCAACAGAGAAAAAAATTGGAAAACTCCTATCTAAGTTAAGAGGTTAGGAAAATCCTGAAAATATGGAAAGTCAATAAGATACCAATCTAAACAAGGAAAAATATGCAATCTTTTAGATCGTTTACAAAAAGAATTCAATGCCAATCTAATCTCCTACTGAAAAGATGATTCCTTTTCAACAAAACATTACCTAACATCCACAAAAAATCAATAACCCAACAAAAGAAAGTGCAGCAGCATCACAGATAGAACAAGTTACCTCAATATCCAAATCCTCTTTGATTCAGTCTCAAGCAAAATCGGTGCTTGCCCAGATCCTGCAGTCACATGCCAACTCCAATCAGACCCAGAAAACCACCCAAAAAAAATTTATTTAAAAAAAAACCATCACAAAAGTTCCAGAATTTAACAGGAAAAAGGAAAAAGAAGATGAATACCTCAAGAATGCACTGCTTTTTCGATACCCGATCGTTTGGAATCTTCTGGGAGATGATGCTTAAGCTGCCCAGAAGTAGTGAAACGCAAAACCCAGAAAGAAAAAGGATCAAGAAGTGAAATTTGGAAGAGTAAAGGGGAGAGGAAGATCTGAAATATTGAAACCGGATAAATTAAAGAGCGGAGTTATTGTGGTTTGGAAGAAGACGGAGGCTCAAAGTATTATGAAGAAATGGAAGGAGGATGGATGAGAGTGGGAGAGAGTGCCCAAAACCCAAAAATTATTCAATCCGAATCACACGCATTACACACATGCATACGTATCTCGGTGCTTGTGGTTACGGAAACGGATTGCCGTTCTCTCTCGGTCTCTCTCCTTTTATTTTTGCAGTTTTCATTTACTTTCAAATTTCCATGAATAAAAATTATTATTTTTATACATGAAATTTCAAAAATAAAACACCCATACGTTAATACCATATTGCTATTCATACACACTTGTCGTTAGGAAGTGTTTTTAAAACAAGGTGATATTAGTTTTGGATTTTAAAATCACTTTTAAGTACTTTTTGGAAGAAGTACAAGATATGAGCTTCTTGCATGAATCATTTAAAGTGTTTTTCCAATATCTACTTGATTTTTTACTGAGGATTGCTTTAAAAAAAATATTTCACCAAAAGTACTTTTAGTCTTTTAAAAACACTCTCAAACGAGCCCCTATGTTTCAGTTGTAATTGTCTCTCTTATCTATGTGATTGTGTCAGTATCACAAAGTTCAGCATATCGTGGTATCGTGCACGAATTATATTCTACCATCTAAAAATTTATATTTATTTCGATTCATGACTTATATTCTACTATCTACAAATCATAAATTAAATTGATTAGCGAAAATAGTAGATCTCATCAATTTGTTATCTCTCATGTTTATGACTTTCATCTAATTTCAGAGTAATAAACATATATCGAGAAAGTTAACTCTTTCATATATTGATAAGAATTAAAAATAAATATGAGAAAATCTTCATATTTATTTTTATTTTTGTGTTAACTTGAAGAAGTTTTTTATTTTTTATATTGAGAAAGTTCTCGAAGAAGTTCATATCACTCTTAACTCCAAATGTAACCGTTTGAAAAAAATTGTTCAGTTGTGCAGTTCCCCACACTAACTCATTTTACCGCCCTTTGTTTTTTTTTTTTCCATCACGAATTACTACCTTATTTATTTATAGTTTCCTATTTACTTAATTACCACTAGCAATTGACACACACGCAATGCGTGTGCAACAACCGGAACCAAATTATAATTTCTTAATTTGTTTCTTTTTCTTGAGAAAAGTCATAGAGGTGCATCTACTCATGCAAACAAACACAAATTAAAATTAAAAACACAAATAATTGATGACAAACATGCTACCGAGGGGAAGTGCGATAGTTGACGTGAAGAGAAGAAGTCCTTTGATGAGGAGAGATTTTTTAGTGTGCGTTCTCGGCACAACGAAAAGTTTCTCTTTGATGAGGGGAAGTGAGAAAGTTATCTTTCACGGTATTTTGGGACCTTTTTTTTTTAATTGTTTCAATGATTATTCATAATTATTAATTTGATTATTTGACATGAATATCCACAATTATTAAACCTCGTTACTAAAGTAAAATTACGAACATAAGGGTAGAGTTGTCTTTTTATGTGTTTTTTATTTACCAACTTTTACTGGTTGGCTGTTGATTCCAAGTCATAAATATAATTAAAAAACCCACCGAATTGTATAGGAAGTAACGATGGGTTCGATAGTAACGGACCAAAAGGGTCGTTTTCGAGACGAAAGTGCAGGGCTTGGTTGGTAACAAAGACAAGGCCATTTACGAAGGTGCAAGGCTTAGTTGGTAGCAAAGACAACGGCATTTGGTAAAAACAACCCACCATTTCCATCTGTCCATCCAACAAAATTATTAAATGAGTTGAATTATTAGGATGCATTTTTGCTCACTGCTCTCAAGCGGTGATAATGTTCAACACCCTCAAGCGGTGATAATACTCTCCACTCTACGTATTGTCACCAAACAAGTTTAAATTTGAAATTTGTAACCATCCACTGCATAAATATCATATTCAAAATAATTTAACTGTAATAAATGAGATAATAAGCATGGAAAAAAAATATTATCGAATTATTATGGTGGGGTTACGGACGACATGTCGTGTGATGTGGGTAGAATTAGTACGAGAGCGGGGGAGGAGGCCATCGGTCAGAAATTAATTGAAATTATTAAAAGCGGGAAATAGGGGGGTGCGTGGGTTGAGGAAGTTAGCTCATGGCTGACGGAATCGGATGGGTCCCACCGGAGAGCGGCCCCCACGCACCTGTTTTGTTGTTGGCGGGTAATTTTGGCGGTTGAGCGGACAGACGAGGAGCCATCAAACCCCATCATTCACGGATTAGAGAGTTGAGACATAACGTACCAACCACACCAAAATATATTAATTAAAAAATAATAATTTGAACCTTCGAGCCCCAAATATTTTCAGAAAATAATTTTCACAAAGAACTAAGAGCAAGTCCATCGGAGAAAAAATGTCCCAGCCCTTAGTCCAAAAATCAAACTGACCTTCAGTCAATTTGCTCCAGCCCACAAAGTTGCCTGGCACCCAGCCCATGCCAGGCAACAGACCAGCCCAATTTTGACAGACCCAAGAGCTGGCCTATTTGGCTGGCGCGTGCACAACAATCGTGCATGGGCACGAGTAGCCGACAAGGCTGCAGAGGAGCTGTCAGCCCACTTGTGCTCCGGAGTCATCAGTGACATGGCATTCTCATAGCCATTGGATTTCCAACGGCTAGTTTTTCTAGACCGTTGGATTTCCAACGGTAAAAAAAATTAAAATTTTACTTTTAAATTGGACCGTCTGATCACAGATCAACAGTCCACGTTTTTTCCCCCAAAAATAAATAAAAATTTAAAAAAAAAAAGCCCAACGGTAAGATTTATTACCGTTGGCCACGTGGCAGCTCCTTGGCTCTTGGATTTGAAAATTTTTCAAATCCAACGGTCCAGATTAATTAAAAATTATTAAAAAATACAGAATTTTTTTTTAAAATACAAAAAAAATTTAAAAAAGTTTTTTTTTTTCTATAAATACCTAACCCTCATCTTCCACCATACACCACATTTCAATATTTTCTACGCTTTCTATACTATCTACATTTCAATATTTTCTACACTTTAAGAGAAAAAAATGTCTTCGTGGAAGCTCATTGAAGATGTTACGTTGTGTGAATGTTGGGTTCACACTACTCATGACCCGATTACAGGTAATGAGATGGGTAAGCGAGAAATGTGGAGTAAAATTACGAAAGCGTTTTGCAATGTACATGTAAAAGATGCCAGAACTAGTCAAGGTCTTCAAGGTCGTTGGAAAAAACTCAACGCATCATTTACTTGTTGGAAAAACGCCTTTGTAGGGGTGGGTGCCAGGAAATTGTTGGAAAATCATTTCCGAAATTAAAACTATTTTATTTTTGTATTCTTTTAGAAAAAATTTTAAAAAATTTTAAATGGGCTGGGTGCCAGCGCATTTTGTAGGGGTGGAGATCGTTTGTGCCAGCGCATTTTTAGACTGGGTGCCAGCGCATTCTTTTAGGGGTGGAGATGCTTTGGCCTATTACTGTTCACTTGAGTGGATAAATGCGCTGGGTGTTGGCGCAAAGTTTTAGGGGTGGACTTGCTCTAAGAAGAAGAAATTTTATATGAAGAGACGGTTCGAACTTGAAGTGTATTCGGGAAACACATATGCTCGAGCTAATTTGATGACACCGTGTTTGCAAGGGTTGAGTGGTGTTGAAGTTTTGGTTTTTGGTTGCCATCTGATGGAGAGATTTTTCAGTGTGACTGGTACACGGGATGGTACATTACGTGTTACTACATAAATGGTGGGATATGTGTGCTAAAAAGTTAATAACTTAAAAAATAAAATTTCCCACCACTTCTATTAAAACACCTGGTATATCACTTGTATTCCCGTCACAATTAAAAATTTCTCTGTTTGATGACACCTTTGCAAGTTCATAAAGACTAGTCTAATGCAATTTCTTAATTATATGGATACCAATTATATATTGGCCACTTAACCAAACCCGAACCAAATCATATAATCAAACACGAAAATAAAACCAAGTCAGTTGTCCCATTACAATTATGATACAAAACCAACCCCGTGTGAATTTCTGTGCATTGAACATTTGAACATGCACTTTTTAAAGAATAAACCAAATACTTGGTATACATCACACTCAAGAGACGAGTATTTTTGAAATTATGAAAAAAAAAAAATGTTAATGAGGTAAAAACATCGTCTGCTCTTTCAGAGGAAACAAAGTTCTAGAACAATAGACTTCTTCCATTTTCTTGTTTCGGTAAAGATTGTTTTCAGTACTTTAAAATGATATATATATATATATATATATATATATAGATCACGTTACTCTTGATAATACGATGAACACTTATCAATTATAGAAATTAATGATATTATATAAAAAAAATAGTGGTATTTTTATTTGGAAAAGAAACACAAAAGAAAGAAACCATCGTTTTAGACCATATGATTATGTGGTTGATGATTGAATTCTTTCTTTATTAAATTATTAAAAAAAATGAATTCAATCATCAACTGCCAAATGTTGTTTAAATATGGTTATATGTCAATGTTACCACGGCAAGTGGTCAAGTGGGAATGCAGTAGAATTCAAAGTCAGGTTTGTTCTCAGGTCTTGGGTTCGAGGCACGAAACTGCCAAAAATATGCATGATTCTCATATGAAAATTTTGAGAGGACGTGTATCATTTGACCGTGAACAAGGGTGAGCTAAAATGTCGTTAACCCATAAGACGGCTGCTATAGAAAAGACATGAAAAAAATGAACTGCATAATTAAAAGGAAACTGAAAACATAAACACAAGCCTAATAGTATTCACAATGAGGTTATTGTGTAACGATATTTATTTAGAATATTTATTTACACTAAGCGTGTGGGGAATGAATAGGTTACAAACTTGTCATTTACGAAATTCGAATTTAAGACCACTCACTTACAAGTAAAAAGAAATATCACTATACCATAGTACTAAGTGACAATAAGATATATTATTTTGAAGATAAGTGATAATAATATTACTGATTAGGACGCCTTCTTTGAGGATTGGTCCATTGGATTGGTCGAGGTCAAGCTCCTATCCTATTCCTATGTCTGGCCATTGTTTTTTATTTGAGGATTGTATTGATTCCAAAATAATTACAATGCTAAAGTAGTATTTTGATTGAATTAAAGAGACATAAAAATAAAGAGTAAACCTTTTCTAATTTGAACATTTACTTAACTTAATGACAATATTCTCCTCCTAATCTAGAAAGTATGTATATTATTAAACAACTAGATGAGGTGGTGGGCAGACCCAAAGCACATAGAAAAGTGGCTTGCTTTGTTGTTGCTTGGATCAAAAGTAAAAAATAATTTGGCAGCAAGCAATCGGCAGGCAGGCATGCAATCTCTGAAATCTTCTCCTTTCTCTCTTTTCTTGTTTGAATAACGTGAAGAAGCATAGTTAGCAGTACAAAGAAGCTGTCCGCACATATGTACAAATCATAGTGCGTGTCGCCAAAAATTCAAAATTTAAAAGCCGTGTGAGTGTGGATGGATGGAGCTGCCTCCCTGCCTCACATGCATGCCTTTCAACAACACGTCATTGCACTGAAAGGAGCCTTCGGCCTGCATTTTCCATTACGCATTTTCTGAGGCTTTTTTTATTTTTTTGGCCCTTTGATTTTTCTTCGAAAACAGAATAACAATAGAGGGGTCGGTGGGTTTCATTCATCATCTGATCTGATCTGATTACCTCCCCACGCTCCACATCACACTCGGACTTTGCATAAAATAATATCGTTTTTGTATATAAATATTGTCGAGTGATATCTACGATGAGGTTTTGTATCAAAAGGTAGATTTGTGGAAGAACTAAAAGAATTATGTATTTGTGACGTGATTTTTGCTCCTCTCTTTTTCCTGTTGATCTGGACGTGATTTGGGGTCCTTGGGATGTGTGTTAATATGAGTTTCTTTCTTGTAAATGTAAGGAAAGCAGGGGAAGTAATACATGCATGAGTAAAGTACAAAAAACTACCTCAATTATTGTTGTCACGACACTTTCATACTTTATCTTTTAAAATTGACAATGTCATACCTTATCTTTAGAATTTGTGACAACGTCATACATCCGTCAATTTTTCTGTTAAGTGCTGACGTGGTGGCTTGATTCCGAGCCCATTTTCTATTAAAAAATTATTAAAAACTTAAAAAAAATTTAATATTTTAAAAATAAAAGTAAAAATAAAAATAAAAAAATAATAAACTTTAGTCATCCCTTCCCCCCCCTCCCTCTCTTCCCTATCTTCATCTTCTTCCCTGCTTAATCTTTAACAAAAAAAAAAAAAAAAAAAAAAAAAAAAAATTGAAAACCCAACCCCACCCGTCGCCGCCCCCCCAGTAGAAGGTGGAAGAACCGAAGAAGAAGAAAGAAGGAGGAGGAGGAAGAAGAGGAGGAAAAAAAAAAAAAAAACCCAGAAGAAAAAAAAAAATAAAAAAAACCCAGAAGAAGGAAGAAGAAGAAGAAGGAGAAGGAGGAAGGAGAAGGAGGAAGGAGAAGAAGAAGGAGAAGGAGGAAGAGGAAAAAGAGGAGGAGGAGAAGGAAAAAAAAAAAAACCAAACTGCAACCAGAGGAAGGAAGAAGAAGAAAAAATTAAAACACCCCCCTCCCGCGGAAGAAGAAGAAGAAGGAGAAAATAGGAAAAAAAAAAAAAAAAACCCAACCCAACCCAGTTCGTCCCCCCCCAATCCAACGCGCACTCATCTCTCCTCCCCCATCTTCATCTTCTTCCCCTTTTCCCTCTACCTGCAACCCAGAAACAAAAAAAGAACAAAAAAATAATTTCGAACCCAGTTTCGGCCCAAGAAGAAGAAGAACCCTCTCTGTCTCCTCCCCATCTTCATCTTCGTCCCCTTTTCCCTCTACCTACAACCCAGAAACAAAAAAACAAACAAAAAACAAAAAGAAAAAACAAATTCATACCCAGTTTCGGCCCAAGAAGAAGAAGAAGGAGAGAGAAGAAGAACGGAAAAAAAAAAAAAATTGACAAATCCAGTTTCGGCCCAGGAGAAGAAGAAGAAGATAGAAGAACAAAAAAAAAATTGAAATTGGTGCGGGTGAAGGAAAGGGGATGCCGCACCCCTAGGAAATTTTTGTTTGTTTGTTTTTTCATTCTTAATTTTTTAATATTTAATTATTAAATATATATTTAATTATTTTTTAATCCAGCTGAATTAGTGAGTGGTCCCCGTCTCTTGCCACGTCAACACTTAACAGAAAATTTGACCGAGGTATGACATTGTCACAAATTCTAAAGATGAGGTATGACATTGTCAATTTTAAAAGATGATGTATGAAAGTGTCGTGACACCAATAGTTGAGGTAGTTTTTTGTACTTTACTCTACATGCATATATAGATCATCCCATCATATATATGAATTTATGAACCAATTAAAAAAGGTTTCTACTTTCTAGATGTAGGTAATGTAAATACTATCCAAATTAAAAGTCTTATCAATTTATTATTGAGAATCATGTTTTAGTGTAAATGCATGTATGAAAACATATCATCTGCACCGTATGACATATATATATGGTAAGAATTCAATTGACTAAAACTTTTGAGGATGTGAAGAATTTGGAAGTTTACCAAACTTTGCATGGGTTTATAAGGAGTTAGGTTATTCTTTATATTGCCAATTGACTTACGGTGAAATCTCAACTTTCTTCAAAGCTCGTGGAGAAATCAACCGACAATGCCTGAGTGTGGTACATGTTTTCTTGGCGTTGGGTCTGGAATCTGGTCACTCTTGATCCTTATTACCATACTTGGAAGTTTGGAAGGTTAAAGAGCACGGTTTGAACTGCTCTTAATCACACAGGACAGTTCTTACAATATGGAAGTGAATTTCTCCAACTCATTCTCTGTTATTGTCGTTAGAAGGGACGAAGGTGTCACTGGGTCAGAAGGAATTGACACCTACAACCAACTAACCAAGTATCGTGTGTATTGTGCACTCCTTTATCATGTATTTTTGTCTACATGATATGTATTTTCTTTAAAGTGAATTACACTTCTTACGCTTAATTTGAAAACAAACTTCGTGAATTGAAAAAACTTGTCGCTCTCTTAAACTTATAAATTATGACTTGTCATAGCACTTTAGAATGGTCATCTTAAGCTTCTCTCGCTTCCTCTTTTATTTTTCTTCACTAGAAAATGTTCTTCACTAGAAAATGTTTGAAGGCTACTTTAAAGTGCAAATAATCCTTTCAAAAAAAAAAAAAAAAGTGCAAATAATAAATTCCTAAGTTATCAATCATTTTCCGATATGAATACCGAAATCTCTGTTCGAAAAAGCGGCCTGGGATTTAGGCGAAGGTCGGGCGCCCCCCATTAGGACCTAGACGCCTATGAAATCTGTGAAGCCTCTAGGTAGAAATTAGGTGGCCGCCTAGGCGGTCTAGGTGGCTCTAGTCCGTCCTAGGCAGTCCAATTCATTTTTACTTTTTATTTTTAGGTTAAGGGTTTGGAGATAATTTCTTGTAAAATAATTCTGGACTTTCTTTGTTGTAAAATAACTCTGAATATATATTTCATTTTATGTATTCAATCAATTGTAGTACTTATAATTTATATATTCTTTCATTTTGCATTTATGTTTCCAAATACAATTATGTATATATATATATATAGTCACGTATTTATATATTTTTATTGTTATATAATCAATTTGATTAAGATTTAATAAAAAAACTGCTTAGGCCCTAGGCCCTAAGCCCTTATTCACCGCCGACTAAAACCTAGAGCTTTTTAGAACCTTGAACGAAATTATAAGCAAATAATAACATTTAATGGATTTGATTTTTAAAACTTGAACAAATCCTCCAAAATATAAGTTATCGGTAATGCATTGTGTTCTAATCCTTTTTCATTTGGACTGGTTGGCTGATTAAAGTTGGACTAGAAGAACCTCTCCTGACTTTAGGGGAATAAGTTCCATTTGTTTGCAACTAACAAGGCCATCAGGTGGTTGCGCTACCTTTTTCTTCAATAAACGCGGTTATATACAAAGGCAACAGTTGTCATTAGAATGAATAATAATTTACTCGATGATGGTGGTAATGGTATGGTGTGTGAGATAATCAATTAAATAATGATAATTAATCAGGTGGATTAGTCACTCGATTAGGCCATGAAGATGGTGGAACTGGAGAGATTTTTCAGTGTGACCGGTACACGGGGTGGTACATCATGTGTCACTAAACAAATGGTGGGATATGTGTGCTAAAAAGTTAATAACTTAAAAAATAAAATTTCTCACCATTCCTATTAAAACACGTGGTGTATCACTTATGTTCTCAAAAATTTATCGTGGAACTGAACATATGCGATGAATTAAGGGTATGGTCAACTGACTTTTCTGCTAAGTTGGGGGCAACTTGGCTTTGTGTAAATGGATTGACATGTTCATCATCTCCATTCTTTCTTTTTTTTCTTTTTCTTTAAAAAGAGCATTAGCCGTGGCTTCGTTACGTTAGTCTATCATTTTGAAGGGCGGACACAGAGGCGCATTGCATGCCTCACCCTGACCACCATCGTATGATTCACCAATGCTAGGAATCGATCTCAAAACATACCATCTAGAATACGAGCTTAAAATTCGTCCTCAATTGAACTATCCCGTGGTGATTCATTGTAGTATCTATTCTTTCGTTGACATATGTTTTTATTGTGGTGTGAGGAGAATGAGGCTGGGACCAAAGTATTGGGGCACATAAGCTTCACATAAATCTAGAATAATATTGGCCCAAACCCATGAAGAATAAACGCACCCATTAAAAAAAAAAAAATTAAAAATAAGGAGAGCATCATACTTTGATATAGTCCCATCCATCCCATTTGCAGAGTGAAGGATCACCTTTTTATCTTTATTTTGAAGAATTTGATTATTAAAGGTGTGAATTTTAGAACAATTGAGATCATGCGCCACAATAACAAAAATAAAAACGCAACCATAATCTCACAATGACAATGTATGGTTTGACAAGGGTTGGACGAAGTTCATGGTTTATAGGCAAGCAAATTAGATTCCCATTAAAATAAAATAAGGGATTGGACTGCAAACAATTTGTTTTTAAAATGTTAAAATTCTAAGAAATGAAAAAGAAAAAAATTGTACATTTGTCTAAAGAGAATTCAAAATCGAAAAAACTGAATTTTGGGAAGGCAGTTATGTTTCATTCAATACACTAGGAGATGAAAACGAAAAAACTATATATACACACACACACACACACACACACACACACTTAGTCTAAAAAGTAATGAACATACAAAACAGAGAATCTACTTGGATCCAAAGTTCTGAGTTCAATTTTTTTCTTTTAATAGCATTTGTATTATAATAGAGATTTATATTATATATCATACAACATCTATATTAATCCATGTATCACACGATACTGCATCAAGAGGCCTAGCATATACATAACACAATAAACACAATATTTACTCATGGCAACTTGCAAGTAGAATGTAGGACCGGAAAATAGGTAGCAAGTTAATGGGTGGGATTGGTCCTAGATCGCTAACTAGGGCCTATAGGCTGGTTGGTTCGTGTCAATCATCAAGTGAAGTGGCTAGAGGCTTAGCCACGCATTTGTGATCTCATCATAAACACAAATATATGTCTTCTCTTATCTTTTTAAGTCTTTGGAGATGAGGTGAATCTATCGTTTGGATTTCTAGTGCTATTTTGGCCCTTCGCTTGGATATCTGTGGATAACAACATTTCCCTAGTATTTTAGGTCGTCCCTTGTTATATATAACCCCTCTAAATAATATCTTTTCTTCCATGCTTTTTTTTTTTGCTTTTATTTGTTTTCTTTCTACATCTCTCTCTCTCTCTCTCTCTTCTATTCTATTCTTCTTTTAGCTGTTCATGCCTTTTGTTTTTGTCCAAACCCTAGACTCATCGAGACTCAGGAGAAATGTATCACCGTCATCACTTTGGTCCATGTCTGCATTGCCACCCTCAAAGCTACATTAGAATGGTACTCTCTCTCTCTCTCTCTCTCTCTCTCTCTCTCTCTGTGTCCGAGCACACACGGATCGATCGCACTATATGCATGGCAATAGTTTATCGTCTTATTTTGCATGGAAATTGTAGTACTGATACCGATACATATAAAAAACAGGTTCAACATCTTATTGAGAGATGCTTGCTACTTCACATGAATCGTGACCAATGCATAAAGGTACTAGCAGAGCATGCACACATTAGGCCACTCGTCACGCTTACAGGTCTGTCTCTCGAGATTTTCTCTATTTTCTCTATTTTCAAGTGTAATAATACGTATATATGTGTGTGTGTGGCTAGTTAGTTGGTCTCGTGTTGTGTGAGTGCTGAAAGCATATATATATGGTTGCAGTATGGAGAGAGCTACAAAAGGAGAATAGGCACTTCTTCCAAGCATACTTCCACTCTATTTCTCCCAGACCTTTAATGGGTAAGAACCCAGCTCATCTCTACTTTTCTTATTTTTTTCAGAATTATTTGCATTCAATACGCTCATAAATTACTCCACAAAATTAGATATATGAATATCTAACCCCAACCACACACACACACACACACACACACACACTTATATGCATCATTATAACCGTTTGACATTCAATCGGGAAGATTTATTCATATATATATGTATGTATGTATATAAGGATACATACCCATACCGCAATGGGGCCTAAGAATAATTAATAAGATTTTTAAAATTATAGCAAACTTAATTATATGAGGTTGCTGCATTTTCTATTTTTCAGGCAGTTGTATTCAAAGGGGCCCAAGATTTGGAAGAAGGAAACAGCACTGGAAGTGAATGTGGTTGTTCTGAAACATATATATGTGTGAGGAAGTTAAACTAATTAATTACAACTCAAAACTAGCTAGCCATTATTTTGAATATCCTAGTTTGTAATTATAGCTGAAAATAAGGTTCGATGATTTGGGAAAATGGATAAAATCCCAGTCAAGTATCAAATATTTTTGCTACTCATGACTTTGTGTGCCACAAATATAGGTTTTATCTAGTTTCCCACAAGGGCTGGGGCACTTTTTGAATGGTGTAAGTTACGAATTTGCTTTAAAGATAGATTTTACTGTGATTCATCCGCTTCTATTTCCGTTGCCTGAATTTGAAGTAGTTATTCAAACCAAGCATAGAGTTTATTGGAGGTAGGTAAATCAAGGAGACTCCCTTGGCCGAGAGAACCATGTGTGAAAATTTCGTCTGTTTCATGTGAACATGATCAAACATCTATATGTATATGTATATACATATATACACATCATGTATCCATGCATCATTCACAATAATTATTGAAAAACATGGGCAAGATAATTAAACAAACGATGCATGACAAACTACTCAAACACATCCTAGTTTTGAAATGTGTCATTAATTGTCTCTTATAATAACAGTCCCAGCTAGCCTGTAACCAAGTTTCTGGCACATCTTATTGAGGAAATGTAGCTGTCACAACCATATGGAATTTGCATGCAGTCCATAACCATAGAGAAATTTGATTTACTTGGAAACTGAATTGAACTAGAAAACATTGAGTTTGTTTAACTGAACCAAATCAAATATATTAATTCCATCACAATCAGCAAGCTCATCTGAAAGCAAATCGATAGAGTACTACAGTCAGTGAAGACTTTTGTTCAATATCTGAAACGAAAACCACATTCCCTAGAGAATCTACTCTTAAAATAGCAAATGACTTGAACCCTAAATCGTGGGCCTGAAAATCAAACAGCTTTCTTGTTATAGAAGTTTAGGTCAAGTCTTCATTCACTCGAAGGGTGTCCTTGCCCATATGGAATGCCTTGGGGCCTTTCTCTCGTGGAAACCTTTGCCATCTTCGACTGCCTGCAATTTTCACAACAGAAAGTTATGCATAAATACATGAGTGGCATAAATGAATTATTATACACACACACACACACAAGGATTGTGACAAGCTTTGGGATATTCAATATTACTATTAGCCTTCCTGCAGCCCCCGGCCCTGGATAATTGCTATATATTCTGATCATTAGCAAGATTAATTATATTAGCAATGATTACATTAAAAGTTTAGTCAGGGTTTAGTACCCTATAAACAAAATTCAATTAGGGTTTACATGCTTGTGATCAATATTTTAATCACGCATGCTGCATAACTAAGATCTGTAAACAATAGTCAATTAGGGTTTACTTAATTGATTACCCTTTTGGCTTTCATTGTTTTGTTAGGTAGAGTTGAAATTAATCTGATGATTAAAGTTGGGAACTTAGGGTCTTTAGTTTACCTCAGGCATATCAGATTCCCATGCCACATTTTCCTCCCTCAGCTCGGTGCAGGTGCAACTCTCTCCATCTGGACCATCTTCTTTGTACTGAATTGGAGGGAACTGTGCCCACTGCACATAATCAAACATGCAAAATCACAAAGTTAAATAGTACTATAATTAAATTTCATTACTGATCTTGGCTATAAAAGACCTAACATTTTTTGCAGCTGTACTGAAAGCTTCCTTGTGAGTCATGCTTGGATTCTCAGCCTTAAGCCTCCTGATTTCTTCCCTGTTTAACAGATGAAAGTCGTATAAAAATTTTAAAACTCCCCATAGAATAATCACAATCACATCTTATGTAAAGTGAATAATCTTACTTGATAAATCGGTTGTAAGCCGATGGAGCTCGTTGTCTCTTCTCCGGGGCTACATACAGATTGATAATAGTAATTAAGATAAGGTTGATGCATTGCACCAAATTATGTATGGATTATAAACATAAACCAAATTATGTATGGATTATAAACATACGTTTGTTAACAATGGGATTCATGGAGATTATATCCTCATCTTCATTGTCAGAATTGGAAATCACCATTGATGGGCTGCGCATGTCCAAGGAGTTTTGCTTCTCCACCATTTCCTCCAAGCAAAGTTCTTCTTTTTGCTACAAAGAGATAAAACATTTCATAGAGACACTGTCATATTAATTAAGACCTAAAAACCCTATGAAATATAAAGATCCAGATGAGATTTATATATAAAAAAAATTACTCGTACATATATAGGGATGTACCTCATCTTGGGTAAGTGAAGCTAAGAGATGAAGGGGAACAAAGGAGGCCTTCATCATGTTCACTGATAGGAGGCAACTGCAGTGACCACATCGGACCGTGACGGCCAACATCGACAAGCTACTGCATGGGACGCTCACCTACGTTTTTACATAAAACCAATCGGTCAAACTTGCCAAAATAATAGAAAAGAGTAAGAAACAGATCAGAACCCAAGAATTAATTCAGTCATGCTAGCTTTATCAAAATTTTCTCAATCTACTAGTAAAAAAGTTAGGGCAAATATTGAGTAACCAGTAGTATGGTAGTGCAGAAGCCACATTGGACATAGCAAATCTGGTCTGGAAGATCGAAGAGATGATTCAGTGTTGACATGTTTGTGTGTTTTCTAGAGAGAGAGAGAGAGAGAGAGAGAGAGAGAGAGAGAGAGAGAGAGAGGAGGTGAACAAAAGTAAGTGTCTGGTTATAAAACGGGAGGATTTATATAGAAGCTGGAGGACAATCATCATAAATAAAAAAATCATTATGAATTACTAAATCACTAACTTTCATTGATGATTATTACTTAGTCATGGTCAATATGCATAAGTACTTTTATGTGATTTGATCCATGTTGTACAAGGAAAAAGACGTGTGCTAGGTTTCACTGCTATATCAACGTGAAGTGGGGATGGTGAGTAAATAAATGCTGAAGCACTTCAGATTGTTTGAAGTCTAGGGTTCTTTATCACTCCATAGCCAAATTAGAGGCACACCCCTAAACCCTAAAATGGTGAAAATGGCAACATCTTTGCAGCCATATCTATTTCTGATGTAAAACTTCAATCGAACGGCAGGTGAGTAGAGTGATTAGCTAGCTAGGATTAGAGAAGCTCCTTTAGTTTCATGCGTTGTTTTCTCCATAAATTGACTCTCTTTTCTCCCACGTGAAAGTGAAAGTGAAAGTGCAGCAAATTTTACCATAAGTAATAAAGTGGATGTTTCTAGAAGCATGCATGGAGAAGGAAAGTGGCATCTTAGAATTTGTCTTTTCCTGAAAGAAGAGCAAGGTCCAATTGATATAGGAAGGTCTCTCGACTCTCTCCTTTGCTTTTTGTGCTGCCCAGTTTTGGTTCATAAATGACCTAGATCTACTGCACCAGTTACCGTTTTAACTAATTGACATTGATCCACTGTAGTAATTGTCACGTCCCGGCCCGGGCCCCCCCACATCCCGGGCACACCTCCACCGTCACACGATATTGTCCACTTTGGGCCCGACTACGCTCTCACGGTTTTGTTTCTGGGAACTCATACGAGAACTTCTCAGTGGGTCACCTATCATGAGATTGTTCTCGTGCGCTACTCGCTTAACTTCGGAGTTCTAATGGAACTCGAAGCCAGTGAGCTCCCAAAAGGCCTCGGGCTAGGTAGAGATGAGAATATACATATAAGGCTCACATGATCCACTCCCCTGGACGATGTGGGATCTCACAGTAATTAACTCTCCCCCATGTGGTTGTAAGTGAGAGTTCAAGATCAAAGGTCCCCACATCCCCACAGTTGAAAATTGAAATCTCAAATGTGCATATATATTTGCTGTCGCGCAAAAATGAGTGCCAGTCAGGTCATTGTTAATTCCTCATTGTCAATATTTTTCCTAACCCTAGGGACAGTCAGTACTAACATTTACAGTAAGAATTTTGAATTCCTCTTGAACTAATTAGGAGTTTTAGTTTTAGTTTTGGTATTAAGCAGAGGTAACTAAATTGTGATTGTTTGCTAGGAATCAAGAAACATCGAGATCTAATTCCATATCTCATGTTTTGATTGTCCCTAGAGTGAAGTCTTTCATGTCTAATCTCTATTTTTGTTTTTCATTACTTGTTGGTTAGAGCCTAATCATCTATAGTTTTGTTAAGAAATGGGTTTCTAGCTATCATTATGTGTGCATTGTGTAGGAAGAGATCATTTTAAAATTCATGTCTTTTTTCCTTCTGGGCGAAAACTTTTATCATTTGCATGCATAAAAAAGTTGTTGATCCATGTTTAAGGCATATCATTTGTGCAAAGAGACTCATATTTTGTTGTATTTTTTGGTTCTCTGTAGTATCAATAGAGAAGTGTTAGGATCAGTTGCGCACATGTATGTTAGTTGATTGTAGCTAATTCTGCTTTATAACTCTTAAAAAGAAAAAAAGAAAAAAAGAATCAGCATACATGCACAAGTGCTACTAACTCCTATCTTTTCCCATTATCCGTAGAGCATATATAATGATAATAGGAAGAAACTTGTATTTGCCATGGTTCATGAATGGCTTTACTTTTTACAATTACCTATGGGTGCTTTCCTCCAAACACAACATATTGGGCAGCAAGACTTGTACAAAGCTGCAGTGAAACTTTCATTCCCGAGAGCACCTACCCTAAAGAGGAAGATGAATTGGAAACTCGGAACCCTATCTCTGAAGTGGATCATTCAGTAGTCAAAAGAAAGCTTGTTTTCACAGAAACCTTTGTCTTCTTCTTCTTCTTCTTCTTCAAGGGCCCAATATTTTTTACAATATAGCCATGCAAGTACCTGTTTGATCAAGTACTGGCAACAAGTATAGTGACAACAGCCTGTTCTAAACATACCCAGAAAGGTTATTTTCTCATAAATTATTACATGACCTAGTTTACTCCAAGAGTGTGACTAGCTTTGGAACTCAGCGAGTAATTATGTTGAAGTAACAATTTTTTACCCGAGTCAGCAGAAATCTTGACTGCTGAGGAGTGAGGAGTGATGACTCTCACGGTAAGATGTCAATGGTCATGATGCTTTGATGATTCGGGACTGGCTTTGAACGTACATGCTGATCAATACATATTAATTTTTGTGTTGGTTTGCTACAGCTCTTGGATGACATCTGAACTTATGCCCATAATTTAATTTTGTCAAATCAACGAAAAATTTAAGAGAGATGTCACATTGGTTATTCGATGTCGTCCGAAAAATTGCCTGTGCATTGTATATGACCCTTCTCGAAGGGGTATTCTTCACATTTTAAAGCCAAAGATATTGAACCAAAAATTAAACTTCTTTCAATAAGTCGTATCATTCTTATAACGGTGTTATTTGATTCAAATTTGATTCTTTTCTTTGAAAGTTGAATATATTTTTATGTTAGTGAGAGAATGAGATTGGGTAAAGGGTGGCGATATAATGGGAGCCGAGTAGGGCTGAGTTGGATTGTGGTTGAAGAGAGATTTTTCAATGTGCTAAGAATGCGGTCTGTACAGTAGTTGGAGAGGAATAGATTCTCATCACCTTTAATACAAAAGCTAAGGATAAACATAATTTGGGCACCACCCAATCCAATATCATCTTGGGCCGCATAAACTATGTACAACAAGTTCTCACACCTCGAATTTCAAATGTTTTCAGGGATGGACGAATTCGAAGAAGTATTCTCTTCTTCTTTTCTGAAAAAGAGGTATTAGAAGGGAACCAGTTTTCCGCTTAGCAGAAATAGGAGTTGCTTTCTTCCCGGAATAAAAGCCAAACTAAATTCCACCATTAATGCCCAAAAAAGTAGCATAATTTTATTCCGAGACTGTTAGTAGCCATAATGTTTTATACATACAAATAACATCTCGATTGCACTAGTGATGGTGGGATTCACGCGAGACTAGTATATGGTTCCAAACGCCTTGTTCCATCTGGCGTGGATCCCTCCACAACTAGTGTAATTGAGATGTTACCATCACCGGAAAACAAATGGTGTACGGAGTTGGAATCGAGTACAAGGGGACGAGGAATGGAAG